>OX411718.1:0-5000000 GCA_948252095.1 Dicycla oo | reverse complement strand
CGGACAGACAGACGAGTGAACCTATAAGGGTTCCGTTTTTTTTCCTTTTGAGGTACGGAACCCTAAAAATGACTCTTTACATGGCCTACTGTCAGAGCTTTTACACGAGCAATCTATGGCTCAGCTACACAAAGAGATCGCTGGATACCCTGTGCGTACAGTATAAAATTGCTTTCAGGATGTTGTTGTGACTGCTCAGTTTCTACAGCGCCTTGGAAATGTTTGCTGAGACCCACACAGATGGCTTTTAAGCCATAATTCGCAGAAAAACCGCGTCGCTGCTGAGCAGAGTGCGGGGTGTATCCTGAGAGCTGTGCCGGAGAGCTATACTCAAAATATTAGGACTTTTATGCGGAGGTTCTCATGTAGGAAACTTGTTTTCTTGCTGGTCACCCTTTGCATGGAGTGTGCATTATTTTATTTAACTACCTTTTTCATATCAATACAGTACATAGTACAGTAAACAGCTACACTAGCGGACAAGGTTGATGGACCATTTATCAGGCTGTGCGCTGGCAGACATGTGTGTGCACATGTAGCCAATTAATGTATAATTATTGTATTTTTTAAGTTATTGAGTTTACTTATGTAGGCCTAGTTCATATATATCTACCTAGGCTTTTCCCAACTATGTTGGGGTCGGCTTCCAGTCTAACCGGATGCAGTTGAATACCAGTATTTTACATGGAGCCTATTTGACCTCCACAACCCAGTTATTGGGTAATACGATACCCCTTAGTAAGACTGGTGGTCAGACTTTCGGGCTACTGATGACCCGTAACGACTGTCAAAGATCCACGAATGACAGGCGGGACCAACGGCTTAACGTGCTTTCCGAGGCATGGAGGAGTAAAGATCGTCACCCATCTACGGACCAACCGCATGTAGGCCTAGTTCATACTAACATTATATGGATCCCTTGGTCTAAAAAAAAAAATGAATATGAATTTGAATACTACTAACACTATATAGAATTTATGTTGTTTTTGTAATAAATGAATTTATTATTATTAGTCTAGTTACAGCTTTCATCAGCGAATACACTATTAGGATCATAAATTCATCAAACATTTTAAGTCCCTCCATATTCGTTTGGCGTTTGTGGGTAACTCAACGCGCATTTAACTGAAATCAAACGCGATTTCCAATTAACTATTGTATACCAAAACCTTCCACTTTGACGTCTGGTCAAAGTAACTTCAAACGCCCCCCCCACTGTACCTACGTCACACAAGTGTCAAATGTGAAAGCAGGGAAAATGGTCATAGATTATGTACCATATTTATCTAGATGTTTTACTCCAAAAAGGGACTATAACAAAGGCAGGACGAGAGTAGCGATAGCCCCGGCTAACGAGTTGTAGGTTCGTTCTTTCAGCAAATTAATTCATCACTACTGTCCTCAAAACGATTAGAAAGGCAAACATCGAGAGGAATACCATTTTATTAGGAAACTAGCGGTTGCCCGCGACTTCGGCTGCTATCCAGGATGAAAAGTAGTCTATGGTCTTGCCCAGGTCATATTCTATCTGTGTGCCAAATTTCATTCAAATCCATTGAGCCGTTTAGCGTGAAAGTGTAACAAACAAACAAACACACTTTCGCATTTACAATAGTAGTGAGGATGCTAAGAGGGATGTGTGGTGTTACACGAATGGATAGAATAAGGAGTACATAAGAGGAAGTTTGAAAGTGACACCGGTGACTGAAAAGTTGTGTGGGAATCAGTGCCATGGTATAGGCATGTGATGCGGAGGAATGAGGAAAATGTCGTCAGAAAAGTTTTGAGTATGAATGTCGATGGCTATACGGGTAGGGGAAGACCAAAGAAACGATGAATGGATTGTGTGAAAGATGATATGGCTAGAATGGGAGTGACTACCGAGATGACGATTAATAGAGAGAAGTATGGAAGAAAGGGACATGTTGCGCGGACCCCAAATAGATTGGGTTATGAGCAGAATAATAATGATGATGAATAATAGTTAAGATTCCAGCACCATCTAGTTTAAAAATATTGACCAAAAAATTTGCGTTTAAAAGCGTCTTAAAAGATCTATTTACACATATAAACATATTTTCATTTCATCGGCCTGGAACTGTACATGAGTTACGTTTCTGTACGTTTTCATTACTCTATGACACGTTGAATACGGTGGAAGCGGTGAACAAGGTGAACAAAGGAGGGGCGGCGCCGCGCGACTCGCTTGTTTATCGGCGACGCGTCAATCAACGCTTCCTGTAATCGGAATGAGATGTTGGAAACTGTGGAGTGAGTGTTGAACATGCTGAAAGTGAGTTTCATTTTGTTTCCTCTTCGTACGATTGTGAATGTAGTCGATTTATTTATATTTGAATTTAATGTCTTGAACACACGTACTGAGTAGATTGGGCGAGACAGCAAAATGATACTAGGCCGAGAAAGGTGGGTGGACGAGCAGGTGTTTAACCGTATTTTTTAACTTGACACCGAGTCAGTCAGTTCAGTTTCGATGCTGCAGACAATGGATCGCAAAAAAATAATTAAAAATTGTACGGTAGCTTGCTGCAAGTGACTTGAGTGTGCCGAGTGGCGATCGAGTAAGCACCGAACGCAAGCGAGTCAATGACTGTCTCGCCCTTGAGCACTCGGTGATGTGTTTACACGTACCGAGCTCTCAGTCGAAAGCTCCCAACTACTCGGTACGTGAGACTCGGTGATCAAGGCATAACTTATCACGTCATGCACTATTAGGTACTTACTTATTTCTACCTATTTAATACGTTAAGTTAAATCATGCTAGTTATCATTATGTTTTGAGCTCCATGAAGCTATAAAGAAAGAAAGAAAAACTGTTTATTCACGTGAAAGTGACGCACACATTGTTGGAAATGTGCGTCAAATAAGAGTGCAGCAATTATTTTACATCGATTGGCCTCATGGCTGACTATGCGCAGTATGTTTAGAGATGCAGGGTGACATAAAGAAGTTAGGACGATAGTAGCTTACTAGGATTTTATTATCAGAGATAAAGATCCTGTTGAATTTAAATAGAAGTTAACTTGTAAATGTCAGCATATTATAAAATGACACAAATTAAACTAAACGATTGCAAAATTATACAAGTCAGCCTCACACTTCTCCTATAACACACCAAAACCACTGAAAAATCCCTCACATTTCCTTCCTCAAATCTTCTAAAACACCATAAAACAATAAATGCCTTAGCTATTTATATCTCATGGCACTTCCACACTATTACGACACACCAGCGCCGCACCGGCGCCTATGGGGCCAGGGGGTTCAAAATGAAAGGTTCTGTGACATTTTGCGATGTTTAATATTTAGTTATATTTTGCCTTGTTTCCTGTGAGGCCGGGAATTTGATGATATATTTAACTGTGTACTGATAAATTATATTTTTGGGTACCTACCTAGTACATAGTTATTATTCAAACTGCAGGAATAGCACCCTAATTGCGTAACACACTATCAATCGGAATCGGTTTCATTTTGACAGTTCAAAAATATTCATTTCGTTATTTACGGTTTTTTCGGCAAATTTTTCGAACATATGAAGCAATCGATTAGCAATTTGCTTCAAAATGATTCAGATTCCGATCGATAGTGTTCAATTAGGGTGCAGGTTTGGTAGCAAGCAGGACTTTCCTGAAAATTTACTTTTGTCTAAATAGCGACCTCGCAATCATGAGGAAACGTGTGACATATTTCATATAAAAAAAACCGGCCAAGTGCGTGTCGGATTACGCACACTGAAAGGTTCTGTAGTTGGAATGAATTTATCCCAAGAACCATCTTAACATTGTAGTTGAATTAAAATACATGTTCTCCCATACATTCCAACTGCAAATATAAGTTTGTACGCACATTATTGAAAGATTTACCATAGACTTCTTATAAGTTTTCCTGTAATCTGTAGGTAATAGGTATAGAACTTTTTTTCAAGATTTTAGGCTCAGTAGTTTCGGAGATAAGGCGGGGGAATGGTCGATCTTCGTCTAATTTCTCGAAACTTTAAAACAATTTACTTTAAAGTATAAAAAATATATATTTAAGACACTTACACGGCACAGTTTCCAAAACTTTTTTTTTTAATTTTCTTATTTGCCCCCCAATATTGACCGCCATATTCAAAATTCATTTATTTACGTTACACGCCGTGTTTGAGTCACAGAAATTCATAATTCACAACTTAATCGGTCCATTATATTCGGAGCAAATTGGCTGTGGCAGACGGACAGACAGACACACGAGTGATCCTATAAGGGTTCGGTTTTTTTTCCTTTTGAGGTACGGAACCCTAAAAGCACAAAATGTCTTGCAAGAGTTATTACCTCATTAATTATTATTAATTAGTTATTACTATTAGTCAATCGCTTACATCAACATACGTGGTAGTTTGAATGTTAAAACACTTTATTACCGATTTCGATCAACACAGAAACTTAAGCTGTGATGGTTATAGGCTTTCCTCAAATTACCTAACTTCCCTCTTTGCCTTTCAATCGCACTAAGAGCCAAAATAAAAACACTTTTTCCTAGCTCCTACACGAGTCCCTAATCTAATTCCAGAAGCTTCTCCGAAGGTCGTTCTTACCAAAACAAAGTTACGCGTAGGGTTAAGGTCGGTCAAAAGTATAGACAACCTCGTATTTGTTTTACCACTTTTAAAAACTTGTCCCTTTTCCCTACTACACTTTGTTCAAACTACAGCAGTAAAGATATAGTTTTAAAGACGCAATATCGGTGGATCGACCAATGCGCGCTTTTTGACATCGACAAGCTCCTGGTCGATTGACATCCGACGTCGAACCATCTACTATCATCATCATTGGCAGCTTTCTTTCACCCAATGAAGAGTATAAACCTCTTCTGTTTTGTGCCACTCTTCCCTAGTTTGTGCGAGTCTCATCTAGGTCTTCCCCGTAATCTTCCGAAGTCGGCCACCAACCTGGTCGTCGATCTGCCAACGCTCCTTCTTCATCACGGCAAACATTCTGGTCCACCTGCCATTACCACGTCCAGCCAAGTGTTCTGCCCATTTCATAGGCAACTGGTAAATAGATCTTGCCGTCTTATGTTTTATTTATTTAACCGTTTATGTACACACAAATAAACAGACAAAAATAAAGGAACAGAAAAATTACGTACAAAGGTGATGCTCATTTCTAAAGAAATCTCTTCCAGCATACCTGCGATAGGACAAAGGATAAAAAGAGATGTAGACACCGTGTGGATGAATAAAAGAGAAAATAAAAACACATAAAATCTAAAAAACAATTCACTAAGCTAATAAAACATATAATATATACTTAATTACATACATACTTCTAGAATAAATATCACTGAAATAACTATGACGAAATGGAAAGATAGTGTTCTTTCACTCTTCTCTTGAATACTGCAATTGTTTGGCAGTCCCTAATGTCAGGTGGAAGTGAATATATGAATGATGATGTGTCAGTGACATTCAACCTTAGGGTGGAAACTCAATTACGAGGTTGATTATCCGTCGTCCTATGTCCTCGGAAGGTTATCGAGCTTAGGAACATAGTCCTGGATATAAGCCAAGCCCATGTTATAATGAATTTCCCAATTGATTTATTATTCGGGAAGAATTTCCTGGGATCGTTGACTTTCGATTATTATTATGAAGATAGTGCCAAGAAAATCAAAGGGTTTTGTTTGGTAACCTTGGTATGATAGAATGTTAGATGATTTCAATGAGTTAGGTATTACTGATTGCTGTTGTGCTTTTGTAACCAAATTGTTAATATTTTTCGATTGCGGCAATCAAAAGGCAAATGCAATCGATTTTCTGCAGACGTGGTGGTTTTAAATGACAAGACCTCTTAACTCAATAGTGTTTTAAATACAAGCAATATCATTCAGTTACTGTTACTTTGAACAAGTTACTAATTGATTCAATAAACCTTGCCTAAAACTAAACTAACCCAACTAACCCAATACATTTGACCATCCAGCTCTCTAAACCTACCAAGACTAAACGTAAATTTTCTCTAAAGAATGAATTCTATTTGATCTTGACCTCAGAAATAATACTACATACTGCACAAAATTCCCAATTAGAAACTCCTCACTTAGCCAAAAAGTTTTGCTCAAAAACCAATCTCCATTTCCGTAGCTCCAGGGTCAAGTCAAAAATAAAGCAGGTAAACTGGTCGGTATACCGTCCAGATATAGTCGACCTTGAGAGGTAAGACCGTATCGATTGCGCAGTGCAGACCTCTCGGCGCCGGTCGCTTTCACTCTCAAGAAGATATTATCTATTGTGAATATGTTTTTATGATCAAAATAAAATTGGTCGGATGTTTTGCGCGAAGTGCGGTTTTGTTTATATGGTCCGGGTAGGTAGATGTCTGTCAAGCAAATAACATTTTAACTACCTTGTAACTAATTATTTGTACAGATTAAAATGTTAGGAAATACAGTAGAATCTGGTTATAACGACGGCCAAAGGACCGCTGATATTACGTCGTACTAACCAGAAGTCGTACTAAACGAGCTGAAAATTTTAATTTTTGTTTTTTATTAAAATAATCATAATCACATTCATATTGTACATATTAAAACCAAACACATGCTTATACTTACGGCGCTAAAAACGGTTGGTTGTTACATGCGAAGTGGTACTAAACTGTAACTCTAGGCTTATAATACCACATTAGGCCACCCTTTCGATGGTAATACCAAAGATTTAAACGTATCATAATGGACACTTCACTTGGCACCATTGTCAATTGTGGTCTTCACAGTACCTACGAGTATATGCACAATGGTTGTTTTTACACAATTAAAGTCGTGTTTAACGCAACAGCCAGAGAGAAGTTAATTTATTAACTTGATTTGATTTATTGATCGATTGATTGAACGATCTGTTTGATGCGATGAAAATACAATGGAAGCCTAAAAGATAAAGTGTTTGACATTTTTCCTAGATTAAATTTATAGGAATCGTATAGAATGGGTTCGAAAAAAATATTCATAAAAGGATGTTGTGCTCTCATCAATTTCTTTGGCCTATTGCCGTATACCTTTTTAGTAATTTGCTTTAGGTTTTTGATTATATTGTAGTCACTTAAAAAGCAGACTCCACTAAACAGGTCCCTAAAAACCAAAAATAAAGAAGCCACACTCAGTAACAATGAACTCCATATAATTAAATTAGTATACTTTTATTTAAATAACACATAACGCATTCAAATCCTGGCGTACAATGGTTTTATTGCCCAAATCTTCCGGCTTAATTCCTACCGTGGTCTCGGTGACAGGAAAGCATTAAGTACCGGTAACTTTGGGACCCGGTGGGCTTATAATGAACTATTTTGTGTAATAAAACATTGCATTAAAACCTCTTTTATGTTTAGAGATGGTTTCTTCTTTAATTATCATCCGGGAAAATCCGAGCTTAGAATAGGACGGTCTACAAGAGCAGTTTTGAAAAGGATATTTTTGGTCGAAAGTACAACATACACCCTATTTGATTCATATATTAGAAAAAAAAATATTATTAAATATAAATTACAGAATTAATACCGGATGGATGAAATGGCGGCAGGTCACGGGAACAATCTGCGACTCCCGTATTCCCCTTAAACTCAAGGGGAAGATTTATAAAACAATGGTTAGACCTGCTGTCTTGTATGGATCAGAATGTTGGGCCATAAAAAGAATAAATGAAAGGCAATTGCATGCAGCCGAGATGAGAATGTTAAGAGGAATGTGTGGTATTACGCGAATGGATAGAATAAGAAATGAGTATGTAAGAGGAAGTCTGAAAGTGACACCGGTGACTGAAAAGTTGTGTGAAAATCGGTTGTCATGGTATGGGCATGTAATGCGGAGGAATGAGGAAAATGTCGTCAGGAAAGTGTTGAGTATGAACGTGGAGGGCTATACGAGTAAGGGAAGACCAAAGAAACGTTGGATGGACTGTGTGAAAGATGATATGGCCAGAAAGGGAGTGACTACCGAGATGACGACTAATAGAGAAGTATGGAAGAAAAAGACATGTTGCGCCGACCCCAAATAAATTGGGACAAGGGCAGGAGAATGATGGTTAGAAAAAAAAATATAGACAATGCACAAATATGTAATAAAGGATTAAGAAATTAAGATAAAAACATAAACCTATACTAACCTAACTCTTTTGCGTCTTGATTGTTTGTAATGGCACACGATTGATACATGGTCCAACAGTAAAATGGGCAATTGTTATCTAGATATCAATACTATTGTATCCACTCAAATAGGTAATCATTTTTCCTTGAATGTTGAAACACCAATTGACTGTTTGGAGCCACTGAATTTATTTGATATGTCTGCTATTCAATCACGACTGGATGAACAGTCACACACGTATTACAAATTACAACTATGGCTATGCATTTTTTGTAGAATAAGGTTTGCTTTTGATTAGGTTGAACCAGCAAATTTCCAGGCAAAATTACGGGCTAGCAACCTGTTACGTCTAAGCAAACAGCTTTAAAAATAACTTATTCCTCACCGTACTATCAAGTAAACAACATTATAATAACTTTAAATAATTTCCCGGTGGAAAAACTGGCGAAAACCCGGAATGGTGACGTGTACTGCCGTCACATCCGGTGGCTATGAAAAATGGCGTCGGCTGCATTTCCTGCCGGCCACCGATAATGGGTTTACCTTGCATTTCATGGCGTTTTGTGCTCGTATAAACCGTTATTTTTTCGAGTGTAGTTGTAGTTTTGCAATACCTACCGATATCTTTGCGGATGGTCGCGCTTTTCGCACAAACGGATTTAACACTAGGTTTGTCAATATTCGGTGCAGTTTTTGTGGTGTTAATAAATCATGGGTTAGCTTCGGATTGAATAACGATTTATTGTGACAATACGTGAAACATGTCGGAAACCTATCAGTTTCAGTTACTGATGAAAAAATACAGACCTGGGCTGAAACTCTCTTTGTGTAAGGCTGGATCAACCAACTAAACTGCTTTACTGGAGTTTTCCGCCAGTTTCGAATAATATGACGATACTAAATCTGACTAAGAAGAACTATGCCAGAACCAAACCAAAGAAGAACTTACCTACGCTTTTTAAACTACAGCCTACCAACCAAAATTACCTCTTACTCTTAGCAATTTTTTGTCTATCCATCCTTGTTTACCAAACATAATATAAAACCTTATTTAAACAGCAGATAACTTCAACCCATTTCAGCAGCTTAAACCCCAACTAAAAAGCACGATGGTAAATCATCGTGGGCGCCATTCCGTCGTCATAGCATGCCATTTTTTATGCACCCCATAGATGTACCATAGACGCCTGATCCCGAGTAACGTTAGAGGGTTGAAATTGGTATTTTATGAACGGAAGCGAGTTATATGGCATAGAAAATTGGTAGACTATTCGGCGTTTTTAAAATAGGTCTTTGGAGTGTGTTAATATGATTGTAGTGAGGTATTGTGATGTTTTCCTTACGAACTGAAAATTATACGCAATTCTATGCGCTACTCTGACTTTATAACACCGATTTCTTCGATCTAAATTACGTTCTAATAATTTTTCCAGTGTTCAACCCTAATATGTATAATATGTAATGTGTTTTCCGAAGTTTACTTTTTTCATTGTGCTGCACAGTTCAATTTTTAATAGCGAATTTTAATTTTGAAGATTTTATGTTTTTGGGGCTCCGCATGGACCATCTACTGCAGCGCTCCCGGGATCGTTAAATGACAAATAATTCAGTGCAATAAATTCGGTCTAAATACAAGATAAAATTAACCTTATTCGGAAAGCTTTACTTTTTCAATAGATGCGTACAAAATGGTGAAGCAAAACCAGAGCATATTAAATTTTCTTAAACAGAATTTTTCCTAAATACCGTTCACTCTCATTTTTAACGATGCTCTTGACCAACGTTTGTCATAAAAGCGAACCCCCACATTTAATCCTTGTTGGCCAAACGCTTGGCGCCAACGAGGCGAGTAATATCACGAGTGCCTGCCGAGAGTTATCGACTGTCTTGTCGATACATTAGGGTATCCCTTGCAATATCGTAAACACCCCATAAATAATGTGCATGTAGTAGTTTTGTAATATTTTTATTTTAATCTTGGATGGCTTCCTTAAGAATTGGTGAGAAGAAGCTCAATATCAAGAGAAGTGAAGGACCTGAGGGAGGCATAAGTGAAACAGATCAAAAACAGAAAATAAGAAAGATCATTGCTGGTAACTTTAACTCATGCCACGCTCTTTCATCACTAGTTGTAGAATGATTTAATTTCAGAATCACCATATTTGACTACCAGCAGGATAATTAAGTTGCCAACACAAATACGCCTCTGGTGACTCACCAGTCACCACCACCGTGGTTGTAGGTAATTTTCAGGGCCTTAACACATCTCTGCCGCGAAATTGCGAAATTGCGAAACCGCATGATGTCCGAATCTCTTCAAAGTAAGATTGAACAGGCTTCTTCTGGGTAAGCTCACTCTACTTACGACTTTTTCTCTGTCACCTCCGACCTAGACTAGAGTCAAGAGAAAACCTAACTACAAAAAAGAGGTCTTATTTTTTCATGGACAACGTAGAGATCTTATTTGTTACTTTATGCTATAAAATTACTGTAATCATGAAATTAACGACAAAACACAACTGTTCCCATTAAATTATGCTAGCATAATCGTCCAAATCCATTGGTACTTAAATCCTTCCCTTCAGAGTACAGTCCAACCCTTTCAAGATGCGCCATAAAGCATTCAGATCGACAAAAGCGGAGACTTAATTCGCATGCGCGCTACGGATGTCCTGTGACCGGATGTGTAGTGTGTATTTTGCAGTAATACAAGTGCAGTAAAAAAAGCGGATGGAACAAACAAAACACAATCATGAACCGACTGTGGCGATTGTGTTTTGTTTTGAAAGAGTCTATAGTTAGTCCAAACTATCGTTCGCGTAGACAGCTAGTGTTTTGTGAAGGCGCAAGGGAAATGAACCGAAGAACGACTAAGGTAAGTAAAACCTGTGACTGTCAAGAGTCGTGTCAGTAGAAGAGAATTATAATATGTATAACAGCGGTGGGGGTCGATGCTTGTATTTGATTCTCGACGAATTGCAGATGTCATCAATTGACTTTTTTTTTACTAAACCCTTTGTAGTCTTGCGTATTATTGCCCAAGGGCTGTAACTAATAGTAATAATAACAATCATTTAGGTATCATAGCTGAGCAAAAAATGCATAATTTAATTCGCTCCATACTGTTAAGGTTATTACAATATAAAACATTTTGTTTTATTTCAATGAAACAACAAACTTGACTTACTGTCCCCGTCGAACTGTGCCGGAAGCAGACACGAGGTTTGGGCGGGCGCCGTGCACGCTTCCGAAATACATTTGCATATGCGACAAAATATTCATGCGTGGGCGGGCTAGCAATTTGTCCTAACATGCTTCTCTGTAATTTTATTAACCAGACCTAGATAAATGCGAAAGAATATGTTAGGACCTTTTGGGAACGTTTAGATTAATAGGAGTGGAGCTTTACCTTACAGAGAGCCGTTTGTAGTAAAATGTTTTGGTTACCTGCAACAAAATGAAAATATTTGTTAGAATAATAAATAAAATCTGTGAATGAAAAAGCTGATGACAATGGTATTTAAATTGATGATGGCCTTGATTAATTGCCAATTGCAATTGTAGTTTTCATAGACTACTGTTCGAATGGATTTTTTTTTTTCAAAAATATGTAAGTAATTATTTTTTTATTTTAGTTTTTTTTTTACCAAAGGGACATTACGCTGTGTCTTTGGTAAAAATGTTTATTTTTTTTTCTACAGGTTGCCATCATACATTTCATTAACATTAGAAGGTATTCATAGATTTTGAAAATAGTAGGTGTGATTTCCATAATATCACCAACCAAATCAACTATTCTTTCCCTCCCACCGATGTTAGAATAGAAATATCCCATTTTCCTCACAATTCTTTATCAATCGGACATCCGGTATAATGAATAACATCACGGTTCCTCATTTCTCACACATTGTTTCCTCCCTCACAAAGGTACCTTACCCATACCTTGCTATATGGAGCAAGCTTCTTCTCTTCGTCAACTTTTCGTATTATCTCTTCTGCACCATTAGTTGGTAGAACTTATCAATTATTTATTATGCAGTGAGGCTGAGGAGGTAAAGTTGTAATGATGTGTTCTATACTATGTAAATGTTGGCTAAGGTATCTTTAATGGTGTGGTGGTGTGCGTGTTTTGATAGTTTCCCGAGCTCTAAAATGTTCAGATGTTTTCCCATATTACATGTTATGTCTATCAATGTTTTAATGGAACTATTTGTTTTTGGAATTTCTAAATGAAGTTTTAAAATGGGAAATAAGTAAATAACAAGATTTCAGATTACATCAATCAACTCAGCCCATCGCAGACTACTGCTGGACATAGGCCTGTCTCAGGCTGCGCCACAACACCCTGTCCTCATCCACCTTCCACATCCAGTCTGTCCGCAGCCAATTTTTCAAGGTCGTCGGTCCATCTAGCTGGGGGGCGTCCTACACTACGTTTACCGATACGCGGTCTCCACTCCAGGACTCGTCTGCTCCACCGGCCATCGCTCCTTCGACAAACATGGCCAGCCCACTGTCACTTCACCTTGCTTACTCTGCAGGCTATGTTGGTAATTTTGTTTTTTTTCCGGATAACTTCATTTCTGATCTTATCCTTCAAATAAACTCCAAGCATAGCCCGCTCCATAGGTCCAAGGTCGCGCTGAGTGACCTTGAATTAGTGGACCAGCCCCACTGTCAGTGTCCACGTTTCGGCTCCGTATGTCATATCGGGCAGGACGCACTGATTGAAGACCTTAGTCTTCAAACTCAGCGGGATTGGCGACGAGAAGACTTGACGACGTTTCCCAAACGCTGCACAATCCAACTGGATCCTTCTGTCGGCTTCTTTCTCAATGTTATGCCTACCGAGCTGGATGACTTGCCCTAGGTAGACGTACTCCTTCACAACTTCGAGAAGCGACCCTTCGATGTGGATGGCAAGACGTGAGAATCGTACATGACTTTCGTCTTGCCCAAATTCATGCCGAGGCCAACCCGCCGAGAGGCTCCATTTAGGCTGTGCAGCGTCTGGTAACTATTCCAGCGTCTCAAGTTACATATTATGGAAAAAATATACATGATTTTATAACGTGCATTTTCTGTATTTGAGTTCCCTTGGTTCTATGCACAGTGAAATTATTCCAATCAGCTTGTGCGAAATGATCTTGAAAGAGGCTTGTCTAGAACCAAATAAAAAAGTAGGTAAGAGAGGCATAATTAAAACACCAAGCCAAGTAAATGGCCCAGTCAGTCATGATAAGTTCAATTACCTAACTAGAAATCGGTTCTATGATAACCACAGTCTGGTAACGTTCGTTATCCGGTTAACTGAAAATTCGTTCAGTTACATCAAAGCTCAATTTCGCTGTCAGCGTCACATTAAGAATGTATGCCGTCCACCCTTCCGTAGCGTTGCTATACAGGTTGTTGTCAAACTTGCGAGGATTAACGGAGTATGGTTTTTAAGTTAAGTTAGATACGAGTACCTATTTGAAACTTTAAAGTGTAACGGTATGAAATGTTTAAAGCTCCATTTTATTTGAAACTTTCAAAGCTATGTGTCGATGCTATGAATGTCGTTGGAGTCATGAAATTAAACAAAAAGGCTAACTGAGCTTTTCTTTTTGTTTTGTCAATAATTATATTGTACTTTCCAAAGAATTGCAGAAATCAAATAGGAACCTACTGCGTTGTCAATGAAAGGTGTTATACGGCAATTTTTTTTTTTTTGTTACTTATTATTGCAATAGCTTGCATTTTCTTTCACCGACTTGCTCGCGATAAGGCAGCAATGCCACTGTTACTAAGTCACATATAAACTACACCCTGTACACCCAAACCCACCTTTCGCTTTAATCGCATTTTGTATAGTTAATAAACAATGAATTTATAAACTCGTTAGCAAGGCGTGGTCGAGTATTCGTTTATATAGTTGCCAATAATTAATGACGTACGTGTTAGAAGTTGTGATGTCATTAATTTGAGGGGTGGGAGTCACAGGTAAGCTGGAGGTTATAAATGACGGTAGTAACTGCTTTAATCGCATGCAGCTTAGTTCTAAAAATAAAAATTAAATATAAAATACTTGATGAAAAATAGTACAAGTTAAGCTAGCTAACAAGTTTATTATAGAAAACGACCTCCGACCTAGACTAGGGTCAAGAGCAAACCCATCTCAAATAATAAAAAATAAAATAATAATTTTAAAAAACTCCTCGCTGAAATTAAATCCAAACTTGGCTCTTCAGTAATACTGGCCGTATTACTGAAGAGCCAAGTTTGGATTTAGTGATGTACTTGTTTGAATTTTATTAATATTCGTTTCTTTGTTATCTGGTTACTTTGTTGGGGACAGGGACAGCATCCACTGTGGGTGAGCGCCAACCAAAACCGGCGCCCTCGTTGCTGATCGTCTCTTGCTGGGCCTTCCCTAGGGAACTAGGGATCTCACCCGGTAGGGGCCTTGTCGCAAAGGCGTCGTGAAGAACCTCGGGCGCTCCCACAGTCACAACACCAGTAACACACTTCAGAACAGCTGAGGGGAGTCAAAACCCTCAGCGACTAGGTGTGCAAGATAGCACTCGCACCCCCTCCCGCGGGAGGGGGAGGGAACCCCAAAGACCGGTCCCCATTTTTGAGGACTGAGAGACTCATCCCTCGGGCAAGGGGCCATAAAGCCCAAAAAACCGATTCCTCGCACCCCCTTTCGGAGCGCAAAGACGACTACGAATTTATTTGTTAGTTACCCCGCAAGGCCTCATTAATTATTTTCATAAAATTCAAAACATTATAGTAGGTACTTACATTTTAGTGCTATCTTGATTACAGATGTAGTCCAAAAATTGAAAAGAGTATGCTCAGATGGTTTGGTCATGTTGAGAGGATGAATGACAGACAACTAACAAAAGGTGTGAGTGGAAACGCCGGGAGGGGACGCCCTAGGAAGACTTATAGAGACCACATTGGTAATGTTCTTCAGAAGGTCAGGTGCGTAGTACTCGCAACCGGCGTGCGTGTATGACCAGGTGTATGAACGTAAACGAAGCAGAAGGAGTATGTAAGGGTCGTAGCAGGTGGCGTTTTGTAGTTTCTGCCTACCCCCATGAGAAGAAGACGTGAGTTTATGTATGTATGTCGATTACAATTCTGCCATTTTCTTTCATACATCACTAATTAATCCAATATGTTAAACTACAAACTGGATTCAGTATTTTCCACTTTTTATTTGTAAATAAATTCATTTCCGCCACAAAAATATTAAGCTTTTTCATCCTATTTTTTTCACGTTCCTGCATGCTGTGTTAGCGTAATTTCAGCGCAAAATATTTCATGTTTTTCATGAAATTATGCATTCAAACATTTTAATTTACGATGTGTTAAGTTTATGAATTGCTTGCTCGTGAAATCTTTTTAGGTTTTTCAAAGTAAATTATGACTCGGTTTCGAGCATTTGTAAGGAGTAAAAAGGGACCTGAACGAATTATTTGTCACGTGAAATGAAAATTAAAACAACGCAACAATGTTATGAGAGCTCAGTCTTTCTAGCCTTTTCCCAACTAGGTATATTAGGGTCGGCTTCCAGTCTAACCGGATACAGCTGAATACCAGTATTTTACATGGAGCGACTGCCTATCTGACCTCCACAACCCAGTAACTGGGGGGCTAATACGATACCCATTGTTAAGACTGGTTGTCAGACTTTCCAGCTTCTGACTACCCGTAACAACTGTCAAAGATCCACGAATGACAGCCCGCATCAATGACTCAACGTGCTTTCCGAGGCACGGAGGAGTGTGAGTATGTAAAGATGTCACCCATCCACTACCTACCCATGCACTAAGCAACCCATCCACGGGTATGTGTAGCTTGACCTGATGGATCGACCCGTGCGGCTATTATTACTTAGCCAAGAGCTGAGAGTTTTATGAGAGAGTTCTATTTAATTATTAAAGTAGGTAGGTATGAACCTACGTAAACATAACTTTTATTTTAATACTTGGCTACTTTGTATTGTTTTAGTGCGTTAAATTAGTGCCGAATAAGCAATTTTTATTCTTTCTCTTATTAATCTTGGCAAGCTCATGAGCAGCGACTGCAAATACGTTAATGCAGCTGTTGCAGCTTTAGACACACTCTGTCTAGATGGACCGCAAAATTGATGAAAGCAGCAAGCTGCAGAGAAGCCTAAGCATAGTAGTGGACGTTCTAGCCTGAGTTAATAAATATAAAAGACATATACGTACATAAACTCACGCCTTTTTCTCATGGGAGTAGACAGAAACTACAAAAAGCCACCTGCTACCTACGATCCTTACATAGGTAATCCTTTTGCTTCGTTAACTCGGTGGAACGCGCAGCTAAGAGGCTCATTGGCGACGTAGAACTGGTGGATGCCAAGCTTCACAGCTTGGCTCATCGCCGCAAGGTTGCCTGCTTGTCGGTCTTCTACAGATTGTACTTCGGTGAGTGTGCCCAAGAACTCCACGATCTGATTCCACCGGCCCCCTTCTACCATAGGACATCTAGACGCACTGCCAGTTACCATCCCTACCTAGTTGCTATTCCACCAATTCGCACTAAGCGTTTCCAAATGTCTTTTAAAATGCGCACAGCAAAAGAGTGGAACTCACTACCTGCGTCTGTGTTTCCGAGCGCATACAACCCTAATCTCTTCAAAGTGAGAGTGAACAGGCTTCTTCTGGGTAAGCTCACTCCATCGTCGACTTTGTCTCTATCACCTCTGACCTAGACTAGAGTAAAGAGCAAACCCATAAAAAGTTCATACATCAGCGCATGCCGTTTGCGAGTACTATGCATCATCATCTTCAGACTGTAGAGTCTCCTGCTGAACATAGGTCTCTCCTAATGCACGCCAACTCGATTTCCGGCAACTCTCATCCAGCTGCTACCAGCTACCCTGCGAAGATCGTCGCTCCACCTAGGCATAACACGGACGGAGGAGGACGTCATTAATTTGAGGACGTCCTGCCTTACGTTTGCCGATTGGTGGTCTACACTCAGGAACATGTCTACCCCAATGGTCATCGGTTCTACGGCTAACATGACCGGCCGGTTGCTACTTCAGCTTGCTTATTCTGTACCCCGCACCCGACCTTCTTTTGGACAAAATAATGTATTTATTGACCAACTAAAAGTTTCAAAGCGAAGCAAAACTAAAATAAAACCTATAGAAGTACTTGAATGTTTCAATAAAACTAAACTGGAACTAAAGTGTAGTGCGCATGACACTTCAGTTAATGAGTTGCGAACTCGTTGGGCCGTGTTTACTAGTAGGTACATAAGTACATGTTAGCGGTTTAATTAACTTTGTCACTGTGCCAGGACTGTTAGTTGTGAAGGGGCTTTGTTGTAATTATGAGGAATAGGAATAAATATGGAGAGTTTAGTAATAATTTTGGTAGGAAGATACATCATTGGTAAGTATTGCAGGTCTAGGGCAGAATCAGTAGAGCTGCTTATGAAAGAGTGCGCGCTGAGAACAATATATGTACATAGCAGTCGAGCAGCAATGATGTTTTCCAGTTTGAATGATGCTGGGTGCTAGTGAACTTACGGTCCATCAGAATTTTCAATTAGCTATACAAGTATTTAGTGTAAATTGTGGGAAGAGGTATCCACCACCCTAATACTTCGTAAAGCCCCAAGAACTCCTGCCTCCAGGTTGTTAAATTAAATGAAAAGCTTAATCTCAAGAATCGTAGTACCTTACAGATGGTCGGTTTTTTAACAGTTTCTAGCACAATTCGCTAAAACTAACATGCAAAATAATTGAATAAGTACATTATAATTAAATAAATGGAACTATAAATCATAGTTATTATATTAAGAATACGGATGTCAATCATTTCAAATTATATAGTAAAATGTCAATATGAATCTTTGAAGTTTAGGTACTCATTCACAGAATAGAATGATTTTTCTATCAGTTATTTGATTATCGCATTGAATGAATGCAGTGGCCTATTTGACCACTGCAAAAATAATTTGGCGAAATATGGCATTATAGATTCATGCGAGTGCGGTGCTCCTGAACAGACTATGCCCCATGTGCTAGATTCTAGCACATGGGGCATAGTCTGTTTTTCTGGCCCCTAATGAAAAAAGTATTCCCACCCCTGTGCTAGAATGTTCCAAATGTCCGTTGATCTGCATCCTTGACAATCTGAACAACGCCTCTGATGCCGCAATAAATGTGGCCATCTTCTGGGCCCCAACAATACAAGAAACAGATGTATCGTCCAAATTAAAAGAAGAAGAAGATTAGGTGTATATCTGGGTTAGTGGGTTACAGGCCTTGGCTTATCTATAAAGTTGGTATTGCAGTAGTAATACGGTAGAGAGTTTAATTAAAATAAAACAAGCTAGAACAATCAATCTGTATATTATCTATGTTGGGGTCGGTTTCCAGTCTATCCGGACTCAGCTGAATACCAGTATTTTACGTGAAGCGACTGCCTATCTGACCTCAACAACCCAGTTACTGGGTAATACGATACCCCTTGCTAAGACTAGTTGTCAGACTTTCGGGCTTCTGACGACCCATAACGACTGTCAAAGATCTACTCATGACAGCCGGGACCAACGGCTTAACGTGCTTTCAGTGACACGGAGCAGTCTCCGTATGTAAAGATGGACCCATCCACAGACCAACACCGGCAAGCGTAGCTTAACCTGATAGATCGACCCGTGCGGCTTATATTACTTAGTCACGAACTCCTCGGCTCTCTGCTGGAGACTATGATATAAATAAGAGATCCTTTAAATGCTATAATTACGTGTACTTACTATTTAAGTAAGCTTAGCAAATATCAATAGTTATACTCTTTTACTACCTGTAACACTTTTTCTTAAAAAGCATCCATAAACTGAATAGTAGGTACTTCGTACCCTCAACTCAGCAGCTTCAAGTAGGTACAGGATCTCTTGATGGACGACGCAACGCGAGTACAAGATTCACGTTTATTGATAATAACTAAGTGGACAAACAAGCAATTTACTTGATATATTGTAATTATCTAATGTAATGGGCTGTTTAGTGAATATTTCGGTAAGTGTATGTGAAACGAGTGTAAGAGGGGAAAAGAGTGTTATAAAATTATAATGAATAAAGTCATAGGTGCTTTAGACTAGAATAAAAACTGTCTAGGTGTCCTGCTTCGAGTAAAAAATATTTTAGGTTCTACCACAGACCGTCATCGCTATCACATTTGCCTTTTATATAAATTCCATTAAAATACTTAGCTATTTTTAACCGACTTCAAAAAAGGAGGTTCTGAATTCAACCCGTATGTTATACAGGGTGTAAAGGACAGCCCTCCGCAGACTGATGGGGTGAATTCAGTATATCATACTAAGATGCCCAGTAGGTACATGAAATTATTTCAGGAACGTTATGAGAATCCAATAAACCTGATTTGTTTGTGTTTTTATGCACAAATCGGAGCATCAGTTACTGGTTGGGAGGGGTAGGTAATAGGTATGCGGTGAGTTCGGTGAACTCTGTAACTACGCAGAAAGTGAACAGCTGATTTCACGCGTCGTTCGTTAGAGTTGTTCAACATACATTGCTGTTTTTTTTTTATTGTAGCTGTTTTGTTTACATAAATGGAGTACTGCTTACAGATAATGTAATTTTATATTGAAATTGAAATTTTCCAGTGGAATATGATTCAAAATAAGGAGCTGAATGCACCCTGTTAGTTTGTGGAGGGCTGTCCCTTACACCCTGTATATATGTTTGTATGTCCGCGTTTTTCCCATAAGCTAATGAACCAATTTTGATGATTCTTTCTCTAGCGTGATCTACATATTTTCAGGAAGGTTTTAGTATATAATACATTAGGTAATCAAATTTATGTACGAAATTACTATATGCAGTAATAATTATTATTGTATTATTATATAATATAATTATTTAACTATATAATTATTTTATGCAGTGTATTTCCGGCATTTCTAAGTGGATCTTGGTGATTCTTCTTTTCGTTCGTCTTGGGCTTATGTAATTAAGTATATTCAACTAAAATGGAAAAAGAAATTTACTTTAAAAAAAGTAAAAACCGGCTTCAAAAACCTAAAACGAATATAATAACTTTCATAAAAAAAAACGTAACAGCTTCTAAAGTCGGGCTTCAATTCTTCAATGAACCTTAGCTTGACACCGGCTTCAGAAGCTGTAAAGTTTTTTATGAAAGTTATTTTATTCATTTAGGTTTTTGAAGTCGGTTTTTACTTTTTAGGGTTCCGTATCTCAAAAGGAAAAACGGAACCCATAAAGGATCACACGTGTGTCTGTCTGTCTGTCCGTCTGTCACAGCAATTTTGCTCTGAATCTAATGGACCAATTAAGTTGAAATTTGGTACACATATGAATTTCTGTGACCTAAACACGGACGTGTAACGTAAATAATTTTTTTTTTAATATAGAGGTAAATTTTGGGGGCAAATAAGAAAATAAAAAAAAAGTTTTGCAAACTGTACCGTGTTACATATGAAATGAGAGGGCTTACTGTGAGGGTCTCAAATATATTTTTTCTATAATTTTAAAATAAAGTTAAGGTTATTTAAGAAAATAGACGTAAATTGACCATTCCCCCTTTATCTCCGAAACTAAAGAAAATAGAGAAAATAGTTCAAAAGTTATAGATTACAGGAAAACCTATAAGAAGTCTGTGGTTTTTAAATAACATGATAAATCTCTCAATATTGTGCGTACAAACTTACCATTTGCAGTTGCAATGTACGGGAGAACATGTTTTTCAACTGCAATGTTAAGTTTGTTCTTGGGATAAATTCATACCAACTACGAAACCCTTCATTGTGCGTGGTCAGACACGCACTTGACAAGTTTTTTTTTTTTAAGTAAGTTTATTACCATAATTATTGGCACAATCAAAAATACTAGTTTCGGCATTATAATAAAATAGTAGGAAAGTAAACCATAAAAAAGCTTTAAAGATTGCTTCAATCTTTCATAAATCCTCTATGTCTTCATTAATCAACACAACATTACAAGTTAAAACAGCTATTAACTTCCCACAGCCGCAGTTCAACTCATCGTTTAAACTATCCTCTAACACTGAACCTAACTACTTGACAGTAATGCACAAGTTGGACATCTGTCTGCCCTCCTACCGTAGCTAGGGAATCGAGTTTGTTTGTGTAGTGAATTGATGGGTACACAAACTGAGATAAACTGCGGGTTTTTGTTACATACTTAATTCGTTTTTCACATAGTTTAAAAAGAAAATTACGAAGAGACAATATGGCGATTGTAACATACAAAAATAAGTAGCAAAACTAATCAAAAAATGGAACCCTTATAGGAACACTTCGTTGTCGGTCTGTTTGTCTGTCTGTTTGTCAGTCTGTCAAATCAATTTTTCTAAGGAACGCGATGAGGTCGTTGAAATTAATAAGAAATACATAAATATATATGGTCCCTTATAGCTCTAAAAAAATCAAGCAAGTCAATGCAATAAAAAATACAGGTATTTATGCGATATATTTTGATACTCGCAAATAAATCAAAACCTATAGGATACTTCCCTTTGACCAATCATGAAATTTGGCAAGAAGTAAGGCGTCATAGCATAAGTAAAGGAAAAGTCAGAAAATCGTTAATTTGTAATTTTATCACATAATTTATTATTTGCGCTTACAAACTTAAATTTGCTGTTGGAGAATTGACCTTGACTTATATCAATGTATAGGAAAACAGTTTGTTTTGGGATAAATTTCTTTTCAACTACGGAACCCTTCATTGTGCGTGGTCCGACAAGCACTTGGCCAGTTTTTTTTTTTTTTTTGTTATATCTTTAACTATTTAAAGCAAGCAAGATAATGCCAAACAAAGCAGACGATCCACCAATTACGTCCAATCTGCAAGGCCAATTTGGTAGCTAGCCTCGAATCGATATGTCTCTTGTAGTTAAGACTACGTCCTGTCCGTCTATGGCTAAGGAGAAGCATGTTGCCTTAATTAAAGGCAACGTACCTATAGTTACAAATAATGAGACTGACACAGGCCGTAGTCTGTAGTGTTTTCTATGACCATGTTACATTTGTGTAGGTACAAATTTCTGAAATTCGATTTTTTTTCAGATCAGTATCTAGTTGAATTTATAGAGGCATGGGTGCATGAAGAACAGGGTGTAAAGCAGCATAGAAAAGGGAGGATCCTCCGACCAGACGGGTGTTGTGTCTGGTGGGCTACTGCGCGAAGATTGATGTCGGGACGTTGTATATAGGGTGACTGGTAAATATAATTAGTGACCGATACTTAAACACATGATTGTACTTATGATAACAAACAACTTTTTCTATGGGACCAAACCAGAAATCGCGAAAAAAAAATCAGCTGCTCCCTACATTTTGACGAGTTATGCAGACATAAATGTAGGGAACAGCTGATTTTTTTTCGCGATTTCAGGTTTGCTAGTAAAAGTTGTTTGTTATCATGAGTACAATCATGTGTTTAAGTATCGGTCACTAATTAACGGTTAAAACTCTACTTGCGTGATGCACGATTTGTGTGACGTCAGGTATTTGATGCGTAGTTCGCATGTGGCGTTGTAGATGCCGCCACAAACTCCCTCAATACTTTTAAAATCGATCATGTGACTTTTTTCCAAAGATTAAAAATGTCAAACTGTCATATTTATTCCTCAGAAAAAAAACTTATTAAAAAATCGGCCCTAAGCCACCCAAATAAAATGGAACAAAGACATGTATCAAGCAGGTGGGATTAAGTAAAGTTAAATCAGAGAACATCAAAGAAAACAAGATGGAAATACATAGGAAAATGGAAAATTATTCCTGTTAAAGCAACAATCTGCCAAAGGAGCAAACCCATTCGCTACCATCGAACACTGAACATTATGAAAGCTCAATTTGGTAGCAATCCTGAAACTGCGTTCAAAGGAGTACGTACGAAACCTCTTTATAAGCCAATCTACGAGCGTAATGACTAGAAACAGGCCTATTAGAAGCTAGATTAGGAATGACAGGTGTTTTGTAACCTAGACTTTCATACTGTAAAATTGGGTTCAAAAGTACATGTAAGTTAAACAAACCAGGGCTTAGGTTTCAAAACTTAACGTGCTAAATGACTATTGATTTGTTTATAAAAAGTATTTGTTTATACCTAATTATGTAATAAATAAGCACTTGATCGGGGGCCTGTGACTAAGTAATAACAGCCGCATGCTTGCCGCGGTTGGTCCGTGGATGGGTGACCATCTTTACAAACCAAGACCCCCTCCGTACCTCGGAAAGCACGTTAAGCCGTTGGTCCCGGCTGTCATTCGTGAATCTTTGATAGTCTGTCTGACAACCAGTCTTACCAAAGATATCGTGTTACCCAGTAACTGGGTTGTGGAGGACAGATAGGAGGTGGCTCGATGTAAAATACTGGTATTCAGTTACATCTGGTTTGACTAGAAGCAAACCCCCACGTAGTTGGGACAAGACTAAGCAGATGATGAATGCACTTGATCTTCAGACTTCTTTGGCTCCAAAAATCAAACCTCAACTATTTTATAATTTTGGTAAAAAAAAATATGAAGAAACAGTTGTCTCGGTTATACGAAAATGCTAACGCTTTGATTTCGCATTAATCTCAGATAACCTATAATGATCGTAATAATGAACTAAAAATATTTACACTTGTGAGAGTGGTTATGAAAAAAGAACACATTTTAATTCAGTTAATAATATAAAACTCACGTACCAAAGCAATTACAGAGAACTAAGCGCCATTTTATTACCCCTGCCGCTAACTTGCTCGAATTTACTTAATTTTAATCAGTCAAATATCACCCTTCTTACCAAGGGATAGAGTCCAAACCATTTGATAGCTAAATTTATAAGGCTATAAAGTATATTCGTTCGGGGAATAGGTACCTATTTTAAGTATAGGTTGCACACTTGCATTTTAATTTATTTGTAGAAAAGAGAAAGTGTTGGTTTACACGGAATCTAATGTATATATCAGTGAGCTTCGGCACGAAGGACCAAAATTAGAACCATTGTTAAAATATATAAAAAAGATATTTAGTTGTAAAATAACTGGGCTAGCAGCCCTTACACACAAGGTGAAACGAGAATGCGACAATAAATATCTAATAACGTAAGTACCCAGTCTACATAGAAAAATTCAACCAAATATATCCAATAGTTTTGTCACTATAGCTAATCAATGATTACCAAAATCCATAATCATAATCAGCCCATTACTATTATATAGTTTGTTAGGAAAAACACATTTTTAATTTCAATGTTAGGATTTACACTTGCGTGCAAAAAAATGGCCCACCCCATTGCTCTCTATCTGTGAGACAATATCTCAAAAATGTTAATGTATATTTTAATTATTATATGAGATGTGAAAGTAGGTAAGATAAAATTTATTTACACATACCTTAGACTTTGATAAAAGCAATATTCTTTACAAAACAACTCGATACTTCAGATGTTCTCGACACTTACTTTTGTTTGGAAAAACTGAGTGACATCTTTTGTCAGTGAAGTTGACAAAAGCATTATTATGTTTATTAGAGTATTTAACCGACTTAAATAAAAGAGAGTCTTTATTCGACCAGTATGTTTTGCAGATTTGATATTTATTTCACTAACGTAATCTATATACATTCAAGAAGGTTTTGGTACCTACAAAATATATTAGGTTATTTTTAATTAAACTTTATGAATTATCTTACGCGGTGGATCGATTTTTCTGCACGCAAAAGTGTATTTGATAGTTCCTAAATACTACATCAGCATTGTCTCATTTATTGTCTTTTTGTCTTTTCCACATTATATACCATTGTTTTTCCACTTATTACGTCCACCTTTCCTTTAACTAATCAAATCAAAATTTTCCAAAAGTTCACAACCTCACAACATGACATAGAAGTGCGTCATTCCAAAATTCTCATAATAAATTACCACTTACATAACGTTCATACAAAACCCTTTACAATAGCTGAAACATTCAGCACTGAAAATATGAAAATAATGCAGACGGGTACTTCCGGTGGTGCCGCAACACGAATGTATTCCAAATTTGAATGTCTGTATGTAATTTTAATGTCTGCCACGAGCAACCGCGCAGATTTAATTTTGCGTAAAATGAGGGGGTTAAGATAAGAGATAGTGCGGATTATGAATAGCAAAAGGTTTAAAAAAGTAAAAATAACCTGGTAATTACTACCCACAGCACATCCCGTCTTGGAACAATTGAAATCTTTCGATAATCTTAAAATACCTAAGCTTTTCCTTTCACAGCTAACAATTTCCAGACGTTTCTTATATACATTTTTAGGATTCCGTACCCGAAGGGTGCCAAACGGAACCCTATTACTAAGCCTCCACTATGCGTCTTATCTGTCAGCGGGCTGTATCTCATGAACCGTAACAGATAGACAGTTGAAATTTTCACAGATTGTGTAATTGTATTGCCGCTATAACAACAAATAAGTAATAAAAATAAAAAAAACAACAAAAACCATCACCTGCTTAAAAAACTACAAACTAAAAGTGAAAAATAATTTTTAATTCGGAAGTCGGTGGCAAAAAAACTATAATACAGATCCAAAGACACCGACTTCCGAAATTAAAGTTATTTTTCACATTGTAGTGCTTTTTTTTGACAGTTGTTTTTTTTTTTATATTTGTAAAAACGTGTTCTATTTAACAATTTCCACCGCTTCTTCTTCTTGCCGATCCGATGATACCACACCCTTAGAACATAAATGGCACTATACGAAAATGTTCATTTTACGGTATGGCCATTTTAAGTTTTTTTTAAGTATTGTATCGGTGATATGGAACTAAAAAAATATCCTACATAAAGCTTTGTGATTGGTTTAAAATAACATTTTGACACTATACTTAACTAAAAAATGTCAATTTTGTATAGTGCCACTTATGTTTTAAGGGTGCGATACATTTCTTTGCTTAACTAGATTACTTTGGCCCAGAAGGTGGCCATATAATAAGTTGACCATTTTTTCAGTTTCTACCGCTTGTCGCTCACTTATGTACCACAATACAAACCGAGCACAACCCTGTAACACAAATGTTCTTGCCCTAATAATGTTGTAATTAGGATCTGAAATATGAAATTGTTAGCCCACTTGGATTTAAATGAGAGAAACGATAATGTTTGTTAAATACCTGTACCTCTCGGATGTCTTATGTTACACAGTTCGACATAAGAAAAAATGCTCCAAATGTCTTAAGTCGGACAGTTACACTAAATTGACAAGTGAAAATATTAAAATGACCTTTATGATAATGTAATCCTAATACAGCTTGACAAGCTTGACAATTTCAGTCAAGTCAATTTAGTCTCCGACATTCAAGAGGTTAAGACGTACTTTAATTACCTTAATTAGGATTTCCAAGGCAGAAAAGTTTTTAATCGTTTCTTTTAATTTATTGTGTTGTGTCAGAGTGTTGACAATGAAGGCAAAAAAAAAAAAACAACTGCGATGAAGTTTTCATAGAAATTGTTCTACTAGAGTAGCGCCGCGCCTGTCTGCGAGAGTTTTTAAGATTTATTTTCTTACTGCCTTTTGTCTGTCTACTACCTCTTATTCTACTCTAATGGTATCAGTGAAAACTTGTAATTGGCCTTCCTATGTAAGTTTTCTGAAGAATTAAAATAAAAATATCCTATGGTGATTAATTATTTATTTAATAACATAAAATTTAAAAAAAATTTGCATTTTTTATTAAATTAAAAATGCGAATGTTTGGATGTTTGTTACTCAATCACACCAGAACCGCTGAACGGATCTGGATGATATTTTGTACAGAGAAATTCTCAATTCAATTCAGAGGAATTCTGCACATAATATATTACTTATACTTTTTATCCCGGAAAAATGTACGGTTCTCGTGGGGTAATTTCAAACGTCCACGCGAGCGAAGCCGCTGGCAAAAGCTAGTACAACATAAGGTTAAGCACAGTTGGTATACAACTACTCATCAAACATACGCTCATCTCACAGTACTACAGGCCTGACAAGATCTTTCCGCGACTTACCGAGTACGCGAGTTACCGAGTGAGTTAGTGAGGTCGTAGGTTCTAAACCCAGTCAGGCGCCTTACTTTGTTTAAATTATTTCATCACCACTGCTCTCAAAACGGTGAAGAGAAACATCGTGAGGAAACCGGCATGTCCTAGAACCAAAAATTCGAAGACATGTGACTTCTACCAACCCGCACTGGGCCCACGTGGTGGATTACGGCCCTCTCCCTCTCACAGAGAGGAGCCCTGTGTTCCAACAGTGGGAACGTGATTATGCTTAGTAAAATTTCCATTTACTGGGAGTTTTTTTTTTTTTTTTTGTCAAAAGTGATAAAAATTACGAGGCCAACTCACTTTTATGCTTTCTTCAATGAAACCCCAGGAATTTCTTCAGGAGTATTCTGGGATGTCCAGTCCGTAATGATAATAACAAATGTATCTTTTTTGTTTATACCGAGAGGCCTGCCATAAATACAGAAGTGGACATTGTGGACGATAATTAATCATTTTGTAAACTCGTCTCGTTCAAACAGTTTACGGGATCTGTACAAGCAGGGTCCTTCGGCGTCACTTGTCATTTGGGTAGGGGATCATTTGTAAAGGTATTATTCGCACCTGCGGCTGCTGACCGCGGAGGTGGGCGATATAAATTAATATTTGGATCATGGGTCCGGATGAACGCTAAAATGTTGCTTATTGACGGTTGTGGAACGCGGGGAGAAAAGTGGGGAAATCTTGGTTTGTTTAGCAACTGTTAGAAAACTTGAATCAAACTTAGTGGCATCTTAGCAGATTTATCTGTAAAGATGTATTAAGAAAATAGCGGGTGTAAAAAATCGGTTAACGAAGCTGAGAGTCACTTATTATTCCCGACATTGTGATATTTGTCTTATACCTCCTAGTTACGGAGAAATTGAAAGTCCAACTTGCCTAGCTAATAATACTTCTGCCAAAAGGGAAACTTTAGCTTAGTTTGTTCATTACTTTGCTGTAAATAGCTATTACCAAACTTTAAAAATACTAATACATTTTCTAAAGAAAACGTTAAAACTCATATAGCTTTTAACAAATAGCATACTCATAAAATAAACACTTAATTTTATTCCCAATAAACTTTAAAACGTGCCTTCTCATCAACTACGTGCACAAACAATAGGCTTTATACAGGCAAATCGCAGAGATGCGCCATCTTAGTGGCCTCGCAACGTCACCCTACCTACTCAAGCGGTCACTGACCGGACCTCAGATGCACAATTTACGACATTATAGCGTAAAAAAGCGGCCAAGTTCGAGTCGGACTCATACACGAAAGGCCGTACCACCGTACAATACCTATTTAACAATATTTTCTATCGCCGACAAAAACACGTTTATTGTATGTAAAATAAAATGAAGTTATAAATAGTAAAGTGATATATATTATTTTAAATTTTTCTATTTATTTTATTTTTATTATTTTTTGTTATAGCGGTCTTAGTAGGACGCACCCTGTGAAACAAGTGTCTACCTATTATGGTTCAAAAGATACAGCCCTGTGACAGACAGACGGATGGACAGCGTAGCTTTAGTAATAAGGTCTCGTTGGCCCCTTTGGGTACGGAACCCTAAAAACGTATATTAAACGTAATAACATAATTCGGTTTCGACATATCGGGTAAAATTATACTTTTATATTGAAACTGCTGTATGTGGGTGCAAATTTTATTTCTTTTTGACTTTACAATTGCTTACAGCTACATTTTAGGACCCCAAATTGCAGTATAACGTCTTGGTATTTGGCTATAATTTTTCGATAAAAATATTGCTATTTCGGGGCAAAATAAATGCAGATGTTTGAGATAAAATAAAAGGCTTTAAAATTATGATTTTATGAGAAAAGCTCAACAAAAATATTTTAAAATAAACTGAAATAATCAGAAAGAAACATGGGAAAATAAAAATCAAAAGGTAAAATGCGACAACTGAGTGCTAAGTTTATTGCTAGGCCAATAGTTTTGGAAAAACTGTTTTTCTCACAGGTTATTCGCCATCTTTCCCCTCTGACGTCACCAAGCAACTCCAATACCCACTCCCCGATTCCGGAACCAATCTCTAATTAAAACGACATACAAATGCATGTATAATGTCGTTGTGATTAAAGCAGGTGTGTACACCCCTTAATTAAGGCACGGTGCTATCGGGGGAGCTCTTCACTTGAATAAAAGATACGACACGTGTAACCTCTGCTTAACCTGGTTTTGCAGTGATATGTGATTGTACCTATGTATGTTATCGAAAATGGTGATAAGGATTTTTGGGTGATTTCTGAGGGTGAGTTGGGTTATCGCTGGAACTGGCACACAGAAAGCCCAAAAAATTATTTTATTTTATTGTGTTTGGGTTCCTTACAGCTAACAATACAAAAATGTATAATGAGGCAATCAACAAAAAGCAGTACTATTTGTCGCTAAGCTGCTTGCAAACAAATCGATTGATGGGTGTTCGTTCATTACAATTTGGTTAAATGCATTGATTGAACGAAGCAAAAAAGAATTGCTACGGTAAACTGTGCGAGCGTAAGGAGTACGAAGAAGATTTCTTAAGCGGGAATGGCGAGGTGGAACATTCAGAGACAGCTTAGAAAGAAGTTCAGGACACTCGATTCTTGATTGTG
The DNA here is from genome assembly GCA_948252095.1 of Dicycla oo. Lineage (NCBI taxonomy): Eukaryota > Metazoa > Arthropoda > Insecta > Lepidoptera > Noctuidae > Dicycla > Dicycla oo. The sequence goes on along the minus strand of OX411718.1, from coordinate 4,970,166 downwards.
CTATTTTCATTAGAAACCGTATGTCAGATATATTTCTCCGAGTTACAAGTGGAAGTAAGTGGAATCGTACGCATCGTTCCTTGTAACTCAGATAAGGGATTTTAAATTTATAACCTAAGTATCGCGTGAATTTCCTTTGTATTCGTTTCAATCTGTCTGAATGCACAGCAAAATTCGGATTCCAAATTTGGCTACCATATTCGAGATGACTGCAGACGTAAGCACAATACAAAATTTTCAGGATTTTCATTCTCTTAAACGAACTCGCATTACGGATAATGAATCCTGTGGCTTTGGACGCATTTTTGGCAATATGGTCAAGATGACACTCAAAGGTGAGGTTACCGTCCAGAAGAATACCAAGGTCTCTGGTGACATGAGTTCGAGATAAAGGCTGATTTGCGATTGAGTAGTTAAGAGGATTGTGAAGCTGTAAATTTCCATACAAAAAGCGATAACGTTTTTCTCCCCGTAAACACAGTCTTACTTTCATAATTTTTGGAAATGATTTAGGTATAATGAAAAACTAGGTCCATTAGTTTTTATTATAAAGAAATATTGCAAACAATATAAGTTATTAGCGTCGAAATATCTATATTTTTGATTAAATTCAATTGAATTACTAAAAAAGAAAAACTTACAGACTTAGATTAAGATGTACTGAATGTAATGAGACCAAAATTGTCTCATTTCGTAAAGGTTTAGGGGGGTGAAAACGTTATCGTCCGAAACAATATTTATGTAAATTGTATAAAATGTAGGTAATTGCCTCCAAGACTCGCACCGCGTGTCGGCACTTCACAATCCTCTTAAATATTATTGATAGGTTCTTCTTCTTAAGATTTAATTAATTTATTCTACAATAATCAACTAATCTAGATATGTCTGCCTGCAAACGTTTGCTGCAAATGAATGGTTTTCGATTTTCCAAGCGTTGTGCTTTGTTTTTTTTTCAGCATAGGTAACTAGCAGAATAGGGATGATGACTAAAAAATGTTTTTTTGTCCGTCATGTAGATTATTAAAATATATTGGACACATATTTTTCTTTTTCTACGTAATCAAAAGATTACGGCGATACATTGAGTTAAAATGTGGCATGACGTCACGTCTTCGTAGATTTTATACGTAGAAGTGACGTAACAAGCCCCCACTCCCGAACTTAAATGAGAGTTATCTAAGTCATTTTTTATTAATATGATAAAGCAAAAAATACGTATCTAATATTTTTTTATTATCTGACTGACGGACTAAATAGAATTTCTTTTTTTTTTACCCAGGCATCATCCCTCCTACTTGCCTGAGGTTTTAACAGCCACTGTTTATATTTTTGCCACAGGCGAAGTAAAAATATACGATACTTCTCCTATCATCAATGCAACGCCTGCGCTACAATTCTCCTAGCTTTGAAATTCGTATATTACATTTAAAACCCCGGCAATTAATTAAACCTCATAACCAAAAATTACGTCCCAAGATTTTTACCACCCATTTTAATGTCCTAAAAAAAATATCCTCCATAAAATGATTCCCAGCCAGCTGTCATGTTACTGAAAACAAACAGTTAACATATAAACGGTGGACCTCACAATTTTGCCTTGCAAACATATGCGCCAAAATGTGTATTAGCAAGTAAAATTACCTAAAATTAACTGACCTACCCTTCATTAATTTGTGAAATTAATTGTCCAAATCTGTGAATGTTGGTGCAAGTCTGTCCTTGTTTATGGGTCAACTCTTACGTCCGCCAGTTTATTTTATGGGACGCCATGGGATGTCACTGTTTACGTATTTACAGGTTTCTGTGTGGAATTTCTGAGTGTTGTGTTGTATTTTAGCTCTGATACCCGTGTTGTGGCCAGCTTAGACCGTCGACCGGTTAAAATGGTCTAACGTGGTCAGGGACTATACTCAGCGGCCAGTTTCACCACACTCTATTGCTTAGTTAATAAATGTCCCATAAGTCATTTGACGTACCGTCTCATTATGAATACTGTCACACACTTGGCACACACACACTTTGGCGAAATTGGTTCTAAGACTGCCACATGTAATTACTGAGTAATTTTTTAGTTTTGCATTTTCATTTCTGATTGAGTACAGTTTTTTTTTACTTACGGCAAATAATTTAATTTAATTTAATGTTTTGTGTTGTGTTATGTAACTAAATTATTTTGCGTTCTATTGTATAGAATTTGACAGGCCAGTTGGCGTGGTTGGTTAAGATACCACCTATCATGCCGCAGGTCGTGGGTTCGATTCCCATCCAGGACAAACATTTGTGTGCATGAACATGTCTGTTTGTTCTGAGTCTGGGTGTAATTATTTATATAAGTATGTATTTACAAAAAAAAAAGTAGTATATGTAGTATATCAGTTATCTGGTTTCCATAGTACAAGCTCTGCTTAGTTTGGGATCAGATGACCGTGTGTGAATAATGTCCCAGGTTATTATTATTATTATTTATTATTATTATAGAATCATTTTTTTTAACTGAACAGACAGCTGTGCTGCTGGGGAGTTTGTTGCGCCACTTCTTCTTCCCAGCTAAAGCACTAGGAAGTGATGAAAGGCGGGCGTTTTGGGGGACTGTATTGTGTAATTTTGATTTTGACTCAAAGCAGAAATTCTGACGACGAGTTAGGTACGTTCAACTCCTTAACGTCCTTATGTTGTCAACTCAACTGTATATACAGTGACGGCAAGATACACGACGGACTGTCGCAGGAGTTCGCTCACAGATTGTTCCTAGCATAACATTTTGTACAAACAATTCCTACTACGCTGACTATGGAAAGCAGGGACGAGACAAGGACGAGACGTAGACATTATAAAGACAACGTATTATGTTTGCCCCGGACGACAAGCGACGTCCGAATCGGGAGTATGTGCAATACGTGCATTGTGTTTGAGGAATGCGTGCCTAGTATGAATATATTGATCTTAAAACGTTAGTCCACGATCTTGTTAGGTTATAGAATGTGTTTCTTTATACACCCTTTACATTTTGGTAAAAATACTGGTTGAGTTAAAGAAAAACCGGCCAAGTGCGTGTCGGACCACGCACAATGAAGGGTTCCGTAGTTGAAAAGAAATTATCCCAAACGCAAACATTATTGTAGCTGAAAAACATGTTCTCCCATACAGTGATAAACGTCACGTTCAATTCTCCAACTGCAAATTAAGTATGTAATCGCAAAAAAAATGTGATAAAACTACAAATTAACAGTTTTCCTTTACTTGTGCTGTAAGATCTTGCTTCTTTCCAAATTTCATGATTCCATGTCAACGGGAAGTACGTAAGTAAGTATTTATTTGTATATAATGTCGCATAAATGGCCGTTATTTTTTATTGCGTTGACTTAGAAGCTTGATTTTTTTAGACTTTCAAGGGACCGTAGACCTACGTTTTTTATATTAATTTCAACTTGATACCGCCACGCGTTCCTGAGAAAAAGGCTCTTGATAGAATGACAGACAGATAGATAACGAAATGATCCTATAAGAGTTAAGTTTTTTCCTTTTGAGGTACGGAACCCTAAAAAATGCAGAAACGACTTAAAAAAATTGTAAATTTTCACCCAATTGAAAGGGAAGCCTTTGCCTACTGGGCAAAGGCTTCCCTTTCAATTGGGTGAGAGTTTATGGGCTGCATTGATAGATACATTGTATAGATCTTCACTTAAAAAATCTTGACATAAATGCTTAGGTACCTTTTTCAGGGAAGTAATTTCAATTCAATTCAATCATTTAATTCGGAAATCATCCATATTGAATTAGTACTAGAACTTACAAGCTATGTTAGTATTAATATCAAAATCAACATTAAAATTAAAATCAAAATTGAAATCAAAATCAGTCAAAATTAAATCAACATTAAATTAAAAATTAAAATCAAATCGATTAAAACAAAATTAAAACAAAATCAGATCAAAATTAAATCAATCTGCCTAGCCTTTTCCCAACTATGTTGGGGTCGGCTTCCAGTCTAACCGGATGCAGCTGAATACCAGTATTTTACATGGAGCGACTGCCTATCTGACCTCCACAACCCAGTGACTGGGTAATACGATACCCCCTGGTAAGACTGGTTGTCAGACTTTCGAACTTCTGACGACCCGTAACGACTGTCAAAGATCCACGAAAGACAGCCGGGACCAACGGCTTAACGTGCTTTCCGAGGCACTGAGGAGTCTCGGTATGTAAAGATGGTCACCCATCCACAGACCAACCCCGGCAAGCGTAGCTTAACCTGATGGATCGACCCATGCGGCTGTTATTACTTAGCCACGAGCTCCTCAGATCAAAATTAAATAATAAAAAGAAAATTGTAATAAGGAACCCTTCCTTTAGCAAACTTGGACATATCTCCACGACTATTTTACTGCCGTCAACGTAAAGAAAAAGGACATTTCTACCGAAATATTGAAATGGAGAAAATAAAATATTTTGTCCTTTTTAAAATAGGTACAATATACAAAAGCAGATGCGTCTTATTTAACCTGTCGAACGCTATACCTACACGGTTACTATCGAGTTATGACCCTATGAGGGGCCGGTCGACATTCTTTGGGTTACTAGTAAGAATTATTAGGTACCAATATAAAAATATTGGTAGATGCGTCTTTTTTGCTGATTCCGAATATGTAAATAACTCTCATTTCGAAAAAAATGTCAGATACGCCTTTTTTTCCTTATGACGGCAGGTTAACCAACCTTGATTGAAATTGCGATAAATCATTCCACCGTAAAATTAACCAAAATCCCATTAGAATCCGAGTATTAATTCAACCCATCTCGAATCACCGCAAAATATTTTTGATTATTATCATTAAATCCAAAATCAACCCTTGCAATTATAACTAGTATCTGTTTACAAGTTTATTTAAAACAATAAAAGCGGAGGGAATGGCGAAGGGTTAAGTCTGGCCCTTCTCGGACACGCTCATTTACCTCGTAATTATACACGGCGAGTAACTTCCATGTTTTGAAGATCGGAAGGAATTTCAGGATTGGGTATGTGACGAGGATAGGATAATGATGTTTACGAAGAAAATTCTTATACTTATATTTTGAGTAAAAAGCTTCTGTACGTAAGTACTAAAGTAATAAACAAAGATTCAATTTGTATGTCTGTATTTCAGATCTTTCAAGAGAAATGACTGAGTAGAATCAACTGCCTCAATCAGAGTCAAGTTTTGAATATGTAAACATGAAAAACCGCCCAAGTGCGTGTCGGGCTACGCACAATAAAGGGTTCCGTAGTTGGGATGAATCCCAGGAACAAACTTAACACTGTAGTTGAAAAACGTTCTCCCATACATTCCAACTGCAAATGTAAGTTTGTACGAACAATATTGAGAGATTTACCATGTTGTTTTAAGACCATAGACTTCTTATAAGTTTTCCTGTAATCTATAGGGATTGAACTATTTTCTGTATTTTTTTCAAAATTTTAGGCTCAGTAGTTTCGGAGATAAAGGGGGAATGGTAAATTTTCGTCTGTTTTCTTAAATAACTTTAAAACAATTTATTGTAAAATTATTTAAAAAAAATATATTTGATACCCTCACCGTAAGCTCTTTCATTTGATACATCACACGGTACAGTTTGCAAAACTTTTTTATTTATTTTACCATTTATGTACACACAGAAAAATACATAATAAAATACATTTTTTTTTCTTATTTGCCCTCCAAAATTGACCCCTATATTCAAAATTCATTTATTTACGTTACACGTCCGTGTTTGAGTCACTGAAATACATATGTGTACCAAATTTCAACTTAACCGGTCCATTAGATTCGGAGCAATTTAGCTGTGACAGACGGACAGACAGACAGACACACGAGTGATCCTATAAGGGTTCCGTTTTTTCCTTTTGAGGTACGGAACCCCAAAAATGAACTATTGACTAGCTTCTCTACTTTTCTCTCTACAGAGTACGTTCTCAATGTTTCGAATATCTAAATTAAACAAGGCATTGTTGCTTTCAAAATGTAAAGAAATCCTAACTAATAGTATAAATGTGAAAGTGAATTTGTTTGTTTGTTTTTTACGCTTTCACGCTAAAACGGCTGAACGAATTTTGATGACATTTGGCGTATGGGTAAACCATGACCTGGAAAAGGACATAAGCTAGTAATTCATCCTGGACCGCAGGCGAAGTCACGGGCAATAGCTATTGTAAAATAAAACCAATTGGTGATCCCTGGTATATACCAGGGATCATCAAAGTTTGACAATGTTGTCCATTGCTTGATGTCAGATCAAGCAATGGACAACATTGTCAAACCTTTAACCTTCAATGTTTTGAATACGATGCTTTTGGCCACTTTGTGTTACTACGTATATTTTTTCTATTATTTTTTGTAATGTGCGTCTTGTTTGTGCAGAATAAACAACTTCTCTTTCTTTTTTTCCTTAAAATAAGTACCTCCATCAACAGAAAAATGCCACGTACCGCGTCCGCTTCCACAGTACCCCGCCATGTACCCTTCTTACCAAAGTTTCTAACGTTTTGATTTCTAACGACGGGACACGTCTAATAATTTCTTACTGCCCTCTCTGCACAAACATACCTCCAATCTACTGCCTATTTTCAACCTTATCGCTCATAACATAAGGTTGCGACAGATGCAATTAAATTGTTTAGGTTCCAAGGTATTTGCAAGTTTCATTGAATGGAAAAGTTGCTTTGAAATGTAAGGAGCAAGGAAATGTTATTAATTAAAATATAAATTCCCTTCCTGTAGGAGGTTTTTGTATTAAGAAGCTCTTTAAAAGTTATACCATGTTTGCTTACGGTTTTAATGGCATAGCAGCTGTATTAAATATATAAAATAAGAGATAGTTTGGATGTCAATGAATTAATGTTATCTATTGAGAAGTTTTCTTCTATGTACATAAATAATCCCTCTTTCATTCATCTTGTTGGATGTTCCCTTCGACGACAAATTTGAATCTAAACCAAATTCTATCAATCTTGTAAATCTATCCAGATACCTTTTTAGGGTACCGTACCTCAAAAGGAAAAAAACGGAACCTTATAGGATCACTCATGTGTCTGTCTGTCCGTCTGTGTGAAAACTACCACTTATGTTGATGTTAGCGATTGACGAATAACTAATTAATAATAATTAATGAGGTAATAAGAATAACTCTTGCAAGACATTTTGTGTTTTAGGATCATGTAGGATCACTCGTATGTCTGTCCGTCTGTCACAGCCAATTTGCTCCGAATCTAATGGACCAAGTAAGTTGAAATTTGCTACAAGTATGTATTTCTGTGACCCAAACACGGACGTGTAACGTCAATAAATGGATTTTGAATGTGGGGTCAATTTTGTGGGGCAAATAAGAAAATTAAAAATATATATATTTTACAAACTGTACCGTGTGACATATCAAATGTAAGGGCTTACTGTGAGGGTCTCAAATATATATATTTTTTTTTATAATTTTAAAATAAGACATTTTAAAGTTATTTAAGAAAATAGACGAAAATTGACCATTCCCTCCTTATCTCCGAAAGTACTGAGCCGGAAATTAAAAAAAAAATACAGAAAATAGTTCAATACCTATAGATTATAGGGAAACTTATAAGAAGTCTATGGTCTTAAAACAACATAGTAAATCTCTCAATATTGTGCATACCAACTTACATTTGCAGTTGGAAAGTATGGGAGAACATGTTTTTCAACTGCAATGTTAATGTTTGTTCTTGGGATTCATCCCAACTACGGAACCCTTCATTGTGCGTAGTCCGACACGCACTTGGCCGGTTTTTAGGGTTCCGTACCTCAAAAGGGAAAAACGGAACCCTTATAGGATCACTCGTGTGTCTGTCTGTCTGTCCATCTGTCACAGCCAATTTGCTCCGAATCTAATGGACCGAATGAGTTGAAATTTGGTACACATTATGTACTTCTGTGACCCAAACACGGACGTGTAACGTAAATAAAGTAATTTTGAATATGCCCCCATATTTTCGATTCAATTTTGGGCAGCGAATAAGAAAATTAAAAAAAAAAAGTTTTGAAAACTGTACCGTATGACATATCAAATGAAAGGGCTTACTGTGAGGGTTTCAAATTTTTTTTTCATAATTTTAAAATAAATCAATTTAAAGTTATTTTAGAAATTAGAAGAAAATCGAACATTAATTTTAGGCTCAGTACTTTCGGAGATAAGGGAGGGGTCTTTATCTCCGAAAGTACTGAGCCTAAAATTTTGAAAAAAATACAGAAAATAGTTCAATACCTATACAGGAAAACCTATAAAAAGACTTTGATCTTAAAACAACATGGTAAATATCTCAATGTTGTGCGTACTAACTTACATTTGCAGTTGGAATGTATGGGAGAACATGTTTTTCAACTACAATGTTAAGTTTGTTCTTGGGATTCATTGTGCGTAGTCCGACACGCACTTGGCCGGTTTTTTTTTTATGTTGCCTACACTGTCCCATTGTAGAGTAAATGCCTCCCACAAATCCTTCCAAGCATCCTTTTCCAGGACCACCTCGATGCATCCCTTGCGGTACGCGTCTTGGTCGTCTCGCCACCTCTTCCGGGGCCTGGCTCCACCGTGTGGAAACTGTTGCCCAGCGATCGCTATGCATGCGGCTGACAGTCACGACCCACCCAATCCCATTTCAGCTTGGCAGCCGTTTTGCCTACGTTTAGAATCTCAGTTTTTTTCTAAAGATACCTTAATATAATATATGAAATTAAAATAGGTAATTATGATTTTTTTTTTTTTGATCGGTTAATTCTAGCATTTTTTTTTTTTGTCTAAATTCACTCTCAAATGAAAACAAAACTTTATATTGTGTAATAAAACATTAGAACAAGGATATAATCTGGCAACATTAAGAATACACCGCAGCAGATGGCCGTGTCTCCGTAGAGAATCATAAACGCTGAGGATTTGCATAACTCCTTTGAGTATGAAGCTTGTTTGAATAAATAAGACCTGGTTTCTGATGCTAAGTAACAAATTTACATGAACAAATCTTTTCAGAGTTTCTCTTGCTAGAAAAATGGAGAAGAATATGAATGCTAGTAGGTTTGTAAAAGTTTAAAAGGAATGCGATAGGTGACAAGTCTTGAGAAATAAGTTTTAAGAAGATTTTGGTGGTTTTCACCAAAACACGTACGTATTTGCGTAGAAAAGCCAGAATTAAACCAATTATAGAATTATTAATGCGTATTGAAATAATCTATATAGACATTTCATAATGTCACTCGATAATTTCTAGAACTCACACAAGTTTTTTTCATAAATTTATTGATTGCACAATGCAATGTATACACAGTACACACTGTCTACAACACATTCGCTCAATAGTCTTCATTTGATTTAGCTTTCATGCTTATCCTTTCATTTTATTCCTACATTCGTTCAAAAACTCATCTTGCAAAAAATTCTCTGTTGGTACGAAATATATTAATTGTTAGTTTTTTTTTTACTTGTTGTTAGTTTGGTTAGCTCTTTTTTGTTAAAATACGAAATATTTTAATTGTTCGCTTTTTTAGTTGTTAGTGTAGCTAGCTCTTTTTTGTTATAACTTTAATTTATTTTTAAGCTATGTTGTAATAATTAGTTAGGCTTCACAATGTGTCTGGCAGGGAGGAACGCTGACACCTGAGATACAGGACACGTCCTAGTTCAGGTGTCAGGAGTTTCAGAAAATCTAGCATGTACTTAGGCCTATACAATAAGGATCTAAGTTACTGAAGTAATTCATTGTAAACCCATTTTCTCTCCTTATGTATTAGGCTTATGAAATAAATTATTATTATTATTATTGAAAGTTATTAAAAATTGTAAAGGCCTTAGTAAAGCTATTTGTTTATCAAGAAATCTTTGTTTAGGCCATGACTCGGCTAAGTATACGAATACATGACCCTGTTAGGTCACAGCAAATAGTTAATTTTAACTTATAAGTTGCTGGTTATACATATATGTACTTTAGATAAAATATTCAAAGTTCAACGCATTTCAGAGGCTAATTTAAAGCGCTTCCTAAGGGGACGTTCATTAATTACGTGAGGTGATTTTGGCGATTTTTCACCCTCCCACCCCTCTTGGTGAGATGTCGTGAGATTTGGATCAATCATAATCGCACATGAAATTTTTCAAAATGCGTATTTTTAATGTAAATACGTTAACCTGTGCTTGATTGCGTCGGATTTATTTAAATATACATAAATTACTTCATTATTTTTTTATAATAATTACCCAGTTTTCTCGCAATTTTACATTGTTTCATGTGAAAAAAAAACTACGTGATATTTGCCGAGACCCCCCCCCCACACGTAAGATAGGGTGAGATTTAGCTCAACCCTCTTCCCCGCTAAAGGCCTCACGTAATTAATGAACGCCCCTTATTGTCGGCAAAATTCTAAAAATTACTAATTAACTTGACCAAAAAGAAAACAATCAACCTTTGTCCCTCATAATCGCTCAATTTTTCTCCTGCCGCATATAATGCTTGAACATCTACGCATAGGGTGGTGTCCGTTTATCATACACATAGGTGCAATAATATGTGTGATAAATGAGCGCCATCACTTTGGGGCTTGACCAGCCATTTGTATTGAGGGTCCGAATATTGCTGTATCTAGATTACATGTGGTAGTTTTCATGGTGGTCTGAGTATAGGTGATTTGTCTCTTTGTTTTATAGGTATGTATGCGTGTGTCAGTATGTATAGTTGGTTCTAAGAGCTATTGGCGCCGATTCCCTTGTTCAGAAACTAATCTTAATTTAAGTACAGTTCATTTTTCTTTCTATTTCATTAAGAAAAGGACAGATGATAAATTTTAGTTTATTCCTGTCAAATTAAGATATTCCATAAACAAGTTAAGACGTGATTAAAAAATTGCCTACTAAAAATACGTCAATTTACGCCAGGTGCTGATAATTTGACAGGACTAAAGTAAGATAAATATTTATCTTCTGTCCTGTTCATAATGAAATAGAAAGAAAAAGATGCACTGAGCTTAAAAGTTTAGTTTGTGAAGAAGGAAGTCGGCGCCATTAGCAACCTACTCTGTCTTCACTGCTCAGTCAGGTAAGGCTAGGCTAGCCGCGGTCGGTCCGTGGATAGGCGACCATCTTTACACACCAAGACCCCTCCGTGCCTCGGAAACCACGTTAAACCGTTGGTCCCGGCTGTCATTCGTGAATCTCTGATAGTCAGTCGTTACGGGCGTCAGAAGCCCGAAATTCTGACAACCAGTCTTACCAAGGGGTATTGTATTATCATGTAACTGGGTTGTGGAAGGTCAGATGGGCAGTCACTCCATGTAAAATACTGGTATTCAGCTGCATCCGGTTAGACTGGAAGCCAACCCCAACGTAGTTGGGAAAAAGGCTAGGCGGATGATGGTTGTGCCGCTCACTCGGTGATCTTCCGTCCTTTGTTGCCACAAATGTCCCCGACTTGATAGTTTTGATTTTTATTATTATTATAATAAGTATTCAAATTTTTATTCAAACAGTATTTTTTTTATTTTTTATTATTTGAGATGGGTTTGCTGTTGACTCTAGTCTAGGTCAGAGGCGAAAGAGATAAAGTCGACGATGAGATTGAGCTTACCCAGAAGAAGCCTGTTCACTCTCACTTTGAAGAGATTAGGGTTGTATGCGTTCGGAAACACAGACGCATGTAGAGAGTTCCACTCGTTTGCTGTGCGCATTATATAAGACATTTGGAAACGCTTAGTGCGAATTGGTGGAATATCAACCAGGTAGGGATGGTAACTGGCAGTGTCTAGATGTCCGATGGTAGAAGGGGGCCGGTGGAATCAGGTCGTGGAGTTCTTGGGTACTTTAAGTAATTTTCTTTCTTCTTGTCGTAAAATTAAAAACTGTCCGACGCGCTCCGCGGCCTTTGCGCTTTGACTGCACGCATCAATCTAGCTAATCGCGAAGAACAGGTTTTTGCTGAGACTATGTTGTTTTATTTTTTATTTTTTATTTAGGTTTATGTAATTATATTTGATTACTAGTTTATTTATTTATTTGTTTAAGTATTAAAAAAATATGTATGTGTAAACTGTATGTACTCCCCGTCACTTGTTCGGTTTCCCTAAAGGTTCATTAGGAAACTAGAATTAGACAGCATCGGTCTCGCATTAATGCAGAAATATCAATCAATCTGCCTAGCCTTTTCCCAACTATGCTGGGGTCGGCTTCCAATGTAACCGGATGCAGCTGAATGCCAGTATTTTACATGGAGCGACTGCCTATCTGACCTCCACAACCCAGTTACTGGGTAATACGATACCCCTTGGTAAGAGTGCTTGTCAGACTTTCGGGCTTCTGACGACCCGTATCGACTATCAAAGATCCACGAATGACAGCCGGGACCAACGGATTAACGTGCTTTTCTCGCATTAATGCAGAAATGAGCCTTTTTGGCGTAGCCATGAGGCACACACTATTGTTGTTTAAAACATTATTTTTATTTTATTTTAGATATTTGTATTTTGTGTTTCACGAAGTGTGTCCAAATAAACTTTATTCTTTCTTTTTCTTTTCTTCCTTTATAATAATAATATCCTGGGACATTATTCACACACGGTCATCTGATCCCAAACTAAGCAGAGCTTGTACTATGGAAACCAGATAACTGATATGCTACATATACATACTTATATAGATAATTACTCCCAGACTCAGGACAAACAGACATGTTCATGCACACAAATGTTTGTCCTGGATGGGAATCGAACCCACGACCTGCGGCATGATAGGTGGTATCTTAACCAACCATGCCATCTGGCCTGTGTGTAGTATGTACTCGTAGCAAACAAAAAATCTATCTACCGTAGTTCAATGACTTACGAAAGTCTTCAGACCTACCACAAAGGAACAAAATTCCCTTCCCTACGTCTTCAAAAAGAAAATAGCGCACATCTGTCAACCAACCACAGTAACACATTAACTCTTCATCGTGGTTCGTTAAAGATGAACTTCTCAGAAACAGCCCGTAACAGGTGCAAGCAACGCCGCCTAATATAACTAGTATTTATTGATTTTTCTTTAAGGAGCACTTTGATTCTTTGAAGTTAGCCGGAAATAGTGATACGGATGGACGGCTGTTTTATAGGTTTACTGCATGACATCTGCCTATAATTAGAAGTAAGAAAAGAATTAGGAAGGATTTCCCGTATAAACTAGGTTTAAGGAATACCGGAATAGTGAAGCTAATACACTCGCGAGCAACCAAATCGACTCAACCTCATACAACCCATGCATACAAATTAGTTTTTTTTTTTTTTTTCAAAAGTTCTTATAATATATTATTTATGAAAAAGTATTTTTTTAAAGACTGACGTTTCAGCTTTATAAGAAATAATCTATGGTTATAGCTGTATAGGGCCACTATATTCTGCCGCTCGAGTCGCGTCTGCCGCGTACTGAACTGTAGTAGGCCCGCGATTGGTTGTCTCGCGCATTTATTGTTATACTCGTAGGCATTTAAACATAGTCATTATTCTAATTATTTTATCAGAAAAACTCTCTCTGCGAATTGTGCTAAACAATCTAACTACCTTACATGTCCGCCAGACCCTATATCCTAAAATCGCGAAAAAATATTCCGCTACTCCCTACATTTTGACGACTTATGCGAACATAAATATAGGGAACAGCTGATTATTTTTCGCGATTTCAGGTTTGGTCCCATAGTAAAAGTTGTTTTTACACATGAGTAAAATCATGTGTAATTACCAGTCACCCTATATATTAGGTCTTTACCTATGAAATTGCCATTAGGAATGCAGAAAGTTAAAGTAATTTTTATATAAATATTTAAATTTAGTATTTATTGCCAGCCATACATAAATTACGTTTCAAATAGCCAGTATGTATTGTAAAACGGCAACTTCATAGGTAAAGACCTATTATTAAATAGAAATCAATTGCCGTGTAAAAACTCAAAAATGGCTGGACAGATTTGACCATTTTTTTTTGTTTTGTTCGCCTCTTTACTGGGGTGGTTTCGAAAAAAAGAAAATTAGGAGAAACCCAAAAGAACAGCCGAAAAATCGTAATTGAAATTTTGACACAACAACGTCTGGCATGTCAGCTAGTCAGAGATAAAGATGATGGGAAGGTCAAAAATGTATTCAATTTACATACGCTACCGAAAAACTTAAGTATATCAACGCGAGTTTTCATGAAAATCCATGCCACTGGTGGCGCCACTTTGACAAGAGGTCTCTTCCATTTCGACAAAAATTGTAAGATACTAGCTTCTGCCTGCGACTTCGTTCGCGTGAAATGTTTTGTTCCCACGACCCACCCCGTCGTCGCATCGCATCGCATCGCCTGCCCACGTTATTACTTCATTTTCTCTTAGCGTTCTTTCTGACTTTTTTTCTTATTGCTCGGCGGTGATGTTAAATAGCCTTTCGCAAGAATGCAAAAATATTTTTTTTTTAATCCGACTAATGGTTCCGGAGAATAGCGCATTCAAACAAACAATAAAACATGTTCTTCAGTTTTATTATTAGTGTAGACAAATATAATTATGATGACGTTCATTATTCGTTCATCATTCAGTCACGACTAAAAAAAATATTTGGCGCTTTGACACTTTTGACAGGTGCCCGGACTTGAAGTTTCAGTGCTGCCACCTAGTGAACCTCATTTCAGAAAACCCTTGTTCTGTTGAAAGTCGTTGTGGAAATACGAAACGCTAAGCTGAAATGCAATTGACATTCTCCGGGAACTTTAAAATCTGCTTCTTCTTTTCCGGTGCTGACCACACATTTTGTTAAGATAAATAAAATTAAGTAGGTAATATCATTATTTGCAAATAATACTACCATAAGTTCTACAGAACAGTTAGTACCCAGGTAGCTTTGAAATTACCTTTTATAAATAAATAAAACCCCGAATAAAATTTTGAACGCTAAATTCGCCTCTTTCGTGCCTGCAACTACTTATCCTGTTTCGCTAAAACTTCATAGATATTGCTTTATTTTCCACTCTCGACCGACCCCGTACCATAAAATGCAATTTCAATATAATCATATTGTACGTAACTAAAAGCACAAAAGGCGAACTAAATGAATATCCCCTTGACGTAAACGCAAAAAATTTAAAAATATATATCGATACTAGTGCTGCGCCCTACGCTAAATGAGTTAGCTGAAAGCCTGGGAGTGCACCGGATCTAATCTTGTGTGACCTGAAACTAAGAATAAAATGAATTTATTTAGACACTAGATTTTGTCCGCTGCTTCGCCCGCATGGAGGTCGGAAATACCACGGGAACGTATTACCGTGATAAAAGTATCGTATTTCCTAATCCAGTACCCTATTTGCATAACACACATTCGGAATTTGGATCATTTTGAAGCAAATTGCTAATCCATTGCTTCATACATATGTTCGAAAATTTTGTCTGCTCAACAACGTAAATAACGCAATGAATGTTGTTGAACTGTCAAAATGAAAGCGATTCCGATTGATAGTGTGCCCCGCAAGTCATGGTCTACCTATGTGCCAAAATTTATCCAAATGCTTTCAGCCGTTTTAGTGTGAAAGCTTAACAAACAAACTCACTTTCGCATTTATAATATTAGTTAGGATGAACGTAGATTCACTCGAATTCATTTAGATACGGCATTGATAAGGGAAAGAACAGTATCTATGGAAGATTATCAAGTACCACGGTGTCGTGTTTCCCCGTAACTGGGATTGGCTTAACTTGGCTTAATAAGTTGCATACGGTTAAACTGGTAGCCAACCCAAACATAATGGGAAAAGCTAGGCAGTTGATGATGCTGATCACAGAACACTTTTATCTGTTCTGTGAAGCTAATGGTGTGAAAAATAAGTCCTACTCCTTAGAATGCATGCCATAAAATCATTTTTGAAAAAAACAATGATGACGTTACAATTTAAAATCCTAGTTAATTAATTCTGTGAGTTTCCTTTCAGGCATTTTTGTTTAATTGGTTTAATTAGGTTTCCAAAACCAATCTAAAAATGTTTCTAAAATATTTGCCTGTGTGAAAAAGAATTGCTAGTAATCCAGGGCTAGCTGGCCTAGGTGCTCAGGACTAATTAAAGTAAAGCACTTGAATAGGCCCTAAATGAAATACTTATTTGTTTTATTTTTGAACTTGACACTACCTTTATTTTCGATATTATTGAATAGATTTTATAGTTTATGCTTAAAATATCTCCACACCATCTCACTACTCTAACATAATTATATTGCCCAAAACCTATAAATATTCAATTATTCCCAATAGATCCATAACAGCATTATGTTCGCCCATACATAATTGTTTGTTACAAATGGCCGCCCCCCGTGTCGCTTGATGTGTTGCACGAATAAGAAACAATTACAAGACTAGAGGACGTGCTTAAGATCCCAATTGACAACGAATTGGGACGCACTGGGTTGGGATAACGCGACTGTAGCGCTGAATTTTCGGTTTTTTTTCTCTAAACAATTTAAAAGGTTCTGCTAAACCGATAAATAGACACATCGCCACGTCACAATCACAGGAATAGAAAGTCTATTCTGACCACTAAAAAGGTTTTATTTTTAGTGTACTAAATAGACTGCACTTAAACACAAAAAAATACATATCTTATAAGTAGGTATTGCGCTACCATGTGCGATAGCAGCAATGTTACACTCAATTTACAAATTGATGAAGTAGAGAATACATAATATCAAGCAAATAAAATAAAGCAAAAGGAAGCATGTCCTTAGAATATCAGATTTTATTTGCTTATTTTGAAGAGTTTGAAAATTTAGATTTTTTTTAATTTTTTATTTGTGATGGGTTTGCTCTTGACTCTAGTCTAGGTCAGAGGTGACAGAGACAAAGTCGACGATGGAGTGAGCTTACCCAGAAGTAGCCTGTTCACTCTCACTTTGAAGAGATTAGGGTTGTATACGTTCGGAAACACAGACGCAGGTAGTGAGTTCCACTCTTTTGCTGTGCGCATTATAAAAGACATTTGGAAGCGCTTAGTGCGAATTGGTGGAATAGCAACCAGGTAGGGATGGTAACTGGCAGTGCATCTAGATGTCCGGTGGTAGAAGGGGGCCGGTGGAATGAGGTCGTGGAGTTCTCGGGCACACTCTCCGAAGTACAATCTGTAGAAGACCGACAAGCAGGCAACCTTGCGGCGATGAGCCAAGCTATGAAGCTTGGCATCCACCAGTTTTACGTCGCCAATGAGCCTCTTAGCTCTGCGTTCCACCGAGTCAAGCGTGGCTAGTTGGTACTTAGCTGATCCATCCCAAAGATTTGTATAAAACGCGGCGTTTCTCCAACCCAGTGCGAACAAACCAGAAGGGAAGGAGACACATAAAGATCTTGTCTGAAACAAGGGTGTCGGGTCATCTGACGGCGTCTTGTTTAATTGAATCCCTTAAGTTTGATTAGCAGGGACATCTTACGATTATTGCCATACTCGATCTTACATACAGATATGGATAGGGCGTCATTAATATAGAAGTAGTTAATTAAGGAATTAATAAATTGAGACATATGAAAACAAACGTTCTGCTGTCTTGCAATTGGTGATTACAAGAGTAATTTTTAGACAGATCTGTTGTGAATAGGAAGGAAACTAAAGACTAGCTGCGATAAAAAAGTTCAATCAAGTAACACATCGACAAAAGAAATACGCGACGACTCGAGAAAGAAAGCAAAAAAGAAAAAGTATTTATTGAGATTCGCACAGGAAGATCACAAATGAAGCTTAAACATACTTAAAAAAAAAAACAAAAGTGAAGTAAAAATAATAAAAAACAGTCCCGTACGAGGTGAAAAGGCTCCTATCTCAGCATGATGCTGCAACATTTAAAAGTAAGTGTCGCAGCGCTGGTATTCTGACGAGGCCCGCTGTGATGTCACGGACAATTACAGAAATAAATAAATAAAATAAAATTAAAATAGATTAGTTAAGTAACATATAAAAATACAATATTTACTATATTTGGATTCGAAACCGCCAGTCAGCACCAGTCAGCACTCGAAAACCTTCTCTCTTTTTTTTGTCGGTTAAAAATTAAACAGCACGAAGGCTTCCATTATCTGTCAAAAGAGGCTTTATCGTATATAATTCTCACTTGCCGATTAACTTCACACATAACTTTGCTGTTCGAAATTTTAAATATAATTGCCCTTTTACGAGTACATGCGCCTAGGATATTCCCTGTAATTTTACAGCCGTCCCAGAAATAAACCGCGTACTTTACGCTTGTAATATTATAAATCCGCACACAAAGTTGCCGAAAGGTATTATAACATCAAAAACAATGATAAATGTTTAAAGGTGTCACAGTTTTGCAATCAAAATATAAGACTGCAAATGTGAGGAATGGCATCCTGGAGATGAGCCAAAGAAACTGCAATTTCAACCCCCCCATTGAAATTGCAACCTTAACATCTAAATGACTGAACGCAAAATGCCTTCCACCAATTTGGCGACTAAGACTTTTTGTGTCAAAGGGACTCAAAATCAATTACCAAAAGAAATTCAACCTTGTCTCCAAGTTTATAGAATACAAAATAAAAGGGTAAAAAGCAGAAAATTTAGAGTCAAATACCTAACGTAATGCTAGCAAGGCATCCGGCTGAAGGACCCACTAATTGCATTGGTCACGCGCATTCCAGCGCGCGCGGCTGCTTTTAAGCTGCGCGCGCGCCGACTCCCTGGCTAATTAGTAGAGGGATTGATTCATTTGTATGTTTCCTTGACGATTTGTCTTGGCTGTTTGTTGCAGAGGGCAATGACAGGATGTTGTGTAATAAGATTATAAGGATTTTAAGTGAATTTAATTCGTCATCATAATTGTAATTACTTTGAAGATTCCCCTGCTGAGTATGAACTTCTTATGAGCTTCTGTGGCAACATTTAATCCTAGTAGACATTATCCAAGCATGAAAATGAGGTTGCGCAGAGAGCTACCATAACATAACCAAACTAGCAGTTTTCCCAATTACAAAGAAACTCTGTTTTCCTTTCTGTTTAGAGAGAGTTATATGCCTTAAGAGGCATATATCACAAAATTGCGTTTTGACAGATTAGTTTTATGGAAGCACGGCGACGTATCGCTTTATATAGCAATTCGGCAATTGTAATTAAGTTAATTTTGAGTCTTATAATCTATTTATTTGTGTTTAAAGTATGAAATTTTAATTTCTTATGAACAACGTTTATTCTGATATAAATTTTACTTAATTATATTAATGTAGTAAGGACAAATTTACTGTTAATTCTGTCTTCCATTTATAGTTCTAGGACATGACAGTTTCCCCACAATATTTTCCTACACCTTATTGAGTTAAGAAACAAATGAATTATTCTCATTACCACTAAAGACATAGTATCTCGGATCAACCCTAACTCCACCAGCATTCCGTTCTGCTAAGACCTACTAATAAAACGTGTGTCTAGTTCGTCTCTTTGTGCCATTTCGTAAACAACGTTACCTACTCTCAGCACTGCAGACGGAGATCGGCACTTTAATTAGTATATAACAATGTCGCTATTGACTTACATTCCGGAGTTACTTCGATTTAGATGCTATTTGGGAATTGAGCTGGATGGCATGTGGCTTGGCTGGCTTGCCCTAAAACTCCTTCTTCAATAGTTATTTATGCTACAAGTGCGGAAAGTAGGTGATTTCCGACGACACAAGTCGACACGAGTCGGAAATCATCTTACGCACGTGTATCATACAACGTTTTACCATGCATTGTGCGAGGAAATAAAGAAAATTATATTTAAAAAGTATTTTTCTTTGGATTTAGTCGATAAGAGGCTGTTGTTGGCATTTTATACTTCTTGAATAACATTTTCCGAGGTTAAATTAATTGATTCGTCACTTGAACTAGACATTTTTAGCAGATTTATAAAGATCGACTCCGAACTAAGCAAGAAATTAGTAAAATGGCGGGCTTATTTAAATATATGCGCGCTCAGCATAACTACGAGTACTACTGCGCATGTGCACATAGCTGCCAACTCGTGTCAAACATATTTAATTATTACTTAAAATGAATTTGTGGTGTGGTGATCATAGACGTGATTTTTGATAGATTGCTAAATAATTTCAACCCATGAATTGATATCGCCTAACAAACATGCAATCATTTGCTTGCCATGAGAGATTATAATCAGAACGATGTTCTCTCTCTGATCCCAGAAAGCGACGGTTTACCCGTCGCCTAGATATTTCAGTGCCTATATTTTAACCGATTATCATTACTTTGGATCAGCCCTTGTATATTCATTTTAGCGGAAATCTAAAAGAAGGAAGGTTCATCTGTAAATATTTATATTACAGCTGCTTAAGGCAAACATGCGTTTACAAACGGAATTAGTATCTACTTACGGAAGCGCATAAACTATTCACAAACTCGTGAAGCTTACCTCGCTCTTTACCAGACAACTCATTCATATTCACATGTAGACCACTATCATAAACTTACCCAGACATTCCGTAATAAGTACTCTCAAGCCCATTCATCCACATTGTCTGCCTAAATCCTAGTCCAGCCTTTAATCCTAACTTGGTACAGCAAAGGGGGAGTGGGGAGGATGTTAGAAAATCTAAAGTTTAACGCATATATCGTCTGGAAGCGTTTTGTGCAAGTTGGTTGTTCAATCTGAGTTGAAGTAACAATACGATTTATTGTGTTGTCGTGGTACGAATTAGTTGGTGGTAATGTGGTAAGCAGAATGGTTGGTTTGTTTTGTTTTGGATTATTTTTTTTTTTGCAGCATTATCTATACGAATTGTAGGGAATGGGTTCGAACCCATACAGACAGACACATTACTTTGCGTAATTTATTTCGAAGGAAAACATCGTAAGTCAAACCGAAAAATTTACAAGAACCGAAAATTCGAAGACATGAGACATCCAACCGTAGTAGGCCCTCGCGGCGGATTACGACTCGCTTCCTCTCACAGATACGCAGGTCCGTGTGTCTGCTGTGGGAACTTTATAAGTTGATCATGATGATTTGCCTTTGCCAATTAATACCTGCTGTACCTACTGTGTTGGGATGACCGTTTCTTCTTAATTTCTTTCTCATAATCTTAATCACAGTTATCTACAGCAACTAGTTCAACGCACTATCCTCCACTTTTTAGGGTTCCGTACCAATATGGTAAAAGGGAACCCTTATGGTGCGACTCAGTTTAGACATCTAGCTGTAACGACAGACAGACACACGTCTGTCTCTCGTCACAGCTAGATATCTCAAGAACTACTAATGCTATCAACCTAAATTTTGGAATAGTTTTTTTTTTAGATGACGTTTGCCCAACTATTTTGCAAATAAGAAAGTAATATTTTTTTTTTGCAACAGGGACTGAAAGGAAAGACCACCTGTCTTAAAAATTCGAAGTGGGGCTACTAGGGCATGTGGGGTATCATATCATATGAAAGAACGCTGTTTGCACATTCTCAAATATTTTTTCTTTCTTTTTTATAGTTTTCGCATAGTTTCTGACTTTTGATGAAAAATGTAAAAAAATATTACCGTTCCCCTGTATCTCCGAAGTTTGATTCTATGCGATAGAAATTTAGGTAGAGATTACAGAAAAAAAAATTTAAAAAAAAAATTAAATCGACTTCGAAATTAAATCGAAAAAGAAACGGACTCAAAATTATGAAATAACTTCACTTTCGGAAGTCGGTGTCTTGGGATCTGTATTTTAGTTTTTTACCACCGACTTCCAAAATTGAAGTTATTTCATAATTTTGAGTTCGTTTCTTTTTGAAGTCGATTTAAATTTTTTTAAATTATTTTTTATATCGTAATTTTTAGTTTTTAGTAAAAACTGGAATATTTGTTTGTAATAAGTATTTAATAGTTTTGTTATAAATATTGCACTAAAATTTTACCAAGGTTTTGAGATGTTCCAATAATATTACATACATACGTATCGAATCGATAACTCCTTTTTTTGAAGTCGTTAAAAAAATAAAAAGATTTCTCTAAAGAATATAATATCAAGTAATTTTCTTAATTCTAACAAAAAAAGAACAAACTCTCTAACAAACAATCTAACACTAAAATAAAGTTACAAAAATAATAACCTAACCAACTAAAACTATTAAAAAAAACTAAAATATGGCGTCGAAAAATTCATCCGCATCGCTGTCGTCTGGTAATGTACCCAAGAGACTGGCGGCATTGCCACGTTGTATGGCAATGCTTAGCCTCTGGCCAAAGTAAAAGCCTGCTCTTGGGTCACGGGAAGTGTCAACCAGCCGTTTGGAGATTTCCTTGAACAAAGCATGAGCACACGGACCCCACGGCCCGAGGATTACAACCCCAAACGGCTCGAAAATATAGTTACTGATAAGGTTATTATACTTCCGCCGCTTGAGGTTTTCCGCAGCCGCAGCAGCAGCGCCAGCACAGCACGCTGTGCCAGGAAGATGGGAAGGCGCAAGAGTATCGACACACGTTGCGTCCCACACTAAAGGCCTACCCACCTTCCATGGAAATAAAGACATGCCTTCCGGTCTCTTGCCATCGTCGCGTGCAAAGCCATTGGGTTCTAATACAGCTGGAACGCCGACGGTGACAAGGGCACGTCGGATGAAGTCATTAATGTTCGCGTACCGCGCTAAGCGACCCGCACTCCGGCTGCAAGACAGGCCGTGGTGTCCGAGGCTGTTGACAACTTCACCACAGTGACAGCGATGAGGAGAACAACAGGGAGCTCCTAGTCGCAGGGAAGCGGCGAGGCGGAAAGTAGTGTTGTCGAACAAAGTGCCTATGTTCGACGATGGTAGTGCATGGAGCCACAGACCCGATTCCCACTTACCCACAGCCAGTAGGCGCGCACGCTCCGCAGTAGTAGCAGACGTGTCAAGTAAATTGTTCTGTACTACTCTGCAGAGCGGCTCATCCCACCGTCTCTGGGAAGATGGATTGTCAGGTAGGTAGAATTCGGGCAAGCGAGTCTCCAGGCATCAATAGCCTCGGTAAAACAAGGCACATCAAAATTAACCAGTGTGGAGGCTAGGATTTTCCTGATTAATTTCTCAGTGCCGTGGACCGAGGATATGAAAATACTAGAAATTTTGCGGACGCCGAGGCCTCCCATATGGATGGGAAGAGTAGCTTGTGCCCAAGCTCGGTCGTCCATTGCTGCAAGTTAAAGTATGCCGTATAATTTTGTCCAATTTGTCTAAAAGGTGAGTGTGCTTCCATAAGTGGGAAGCGCGAAGGATATATGTTAATTTAGGGCCGAAACAAAAATGTCTCTCAAAATTCAAAACAATGTCTCTAAATAGCAAACTTTATACATATATATATATATATAAATATATGATGGTACAGAACCCTCGATGCGCGAGTCCGACTCGCTCTTGACCGGTTTTTTTCATACAATTTCTTTAAAACTACTTTTCTGAAAAATTACTAAAACTGCACTTATCACGTTTGTCTTCTAGACCATCATATTTAGATCTATCCGCCCCGGTACACAGTCTCAGTACAAAATTAAACACAGACAGTCGACAAACGAAAGAGTTTACCAAGACTTGGACCCTGGAGCCATTGGCCTCAAGTTTTAGCGTGCAGCTAATGGAATCTGCATGTGGAATAAATGTTTGAGCTCTGCTGAAACTAGTGGAGGATGTAAGCGAGTAAAGCGTAGTTAAGATTCGTTTTGAGTAATGTGGTGGAAGGGGTGAAATATAGCGTTTGTAAGTAGACTAATTATTTTTGTGCTTGGGGGCAAATAAGGTAATTGCCAGCTCAGTTTACTATTTAGTATCATATGCCTCGAAAATGCGCACCAAACTTCATGAATATTCCAAAAAAATAATAATAACAGACAGAAACGTGCAAACAGGGTTTTTAGATTTTTTGCGAGTCTCAGGATAAATCAATAGGTACAACTCATGGTGGTGGAAAGGTTATAACTATAACCTTGTCTTCGAAGTCAAACCTTAAGCACAGATCTGTGCTAAGGTTTGCAAAATCTAGCTTTGAGTGGATTTGATGAAATTTGGCACACAAGTACACCATGGCCTGGGTTAGGATATAAGATACTTTTTTTCACGATAGAATGTTCCCGTGGGATAATTTCCGACCTACCCGCAGGCAAATCCTCGGGAAAAAGTTTTAGACGAAGGCCTAAAAGTTTAGCTTTTTCCTAAAAAACTATTCTACACCTAGAACCGACTCGTTTTCACACAAAAGTGCACTGCAAAAACGTCCCTTTACTTTGTGCGGTACAAAAACCCGTTGTGATAAATCTGCTGGGAATTCAGCCGTTGATTGGCTGCGTCAAATTGATCGCGCGCCGTTCCATTCGTTTTGTTTTCACGCTCGATTATTATCTGTGTCCGCGGATTCTCGGATTTTGCGTTTGCAAGTCGTTTGGGATTTAATTTCAGAAGTACTGATTTTTTTTTTTTTTTTTATGCAGGATTGGGGTGACTATACAGGGTTATTTGTAAAACACCAGCAACCTCTTAAGGGGTCATTGTACTCATCATTATGAACAACTTTTACTATGGGACGAAACCTGAAATCGCAAAAAAAAAATCAGCTGTTCAGTACATTTTGACGAATTATGCGAACATAAATGTACTGAACAGTTGAAATTTTTTTCGCGATTTCAGGTTTGGTCCCATAGTAAAAGTTGTTCATAATTATGAGTACAATGACCCCTTAAGAGGTTGCTGGTGTTTTACAAATAAACTTGTATACTTATATCAGTAGAAAAGTATTGAGATACCGAAAAGAAAGAAAATGCTATTGAAATGGATCAGGATGGTAAAGTGAACAATATCAATGGTAACATACGCATTGAGACAGAGACGATATACAGAAAACCAAACTGTTGGAAAGATTCTTCACCAGCAAAAAATAATCATGCCAAATCAAAATAGATGCACAATACCTACATAAAGGCCTATTCAAACCTAAGCGGTATTCGCTGCCGCTATGGGTAGAGGTACATACCGCGCGGGTTTCGCTTAGGTATTTAGTATTATGTTTCGCGGCAAAAGCGGTACAGATGAATGAACAGTAATATTACCGCATACCCACTCAGTTTTCTCTACCGCAGACGGTAGCGAATACCGCTTAGGTTTGAATAGGCCTTTAGATATACCGAAGAGTCAAAATAATATCTCAAGTAATTTTCAGTTTTCTCAAAGCTACCACAGAGTCCAACAGCACAAAAGCATTAAAACTACAAACACATACTGTACAGTACATAGAAATGTCTGTCTCGAAACGGGAATCGAACCCACAACCGCAGACACTGCCACTGCTTTAATTGGGTCGTTACAAGTTACTATAACTGCGAGAAGGCGTCCCAGTAAACGGCAAGACAAAATAGATTAAGTAAGTATTAAATGACATGTATTTGACGGAATTTCGCTAGAGAACTTTAGTTGATAGTCTAGTTTTTATGATGGTATATTTCTATGATGGTGCTCTTACTAAATTACTGGTAAGGTTTTTTAGTGGCCTTATTTATTATCCGTCAATTTTATATACCATACATACTTCTAACCAAACTGTTGAATTTTATATAAAGGCTAATACTAATAAATTGAGATGTCCATGCTCAAAGGATGCGTTTCCAAAAATCTATGTCTCTTTAATTTACCTCTATCTATAACGTCAACCTGCCTAGCCTTTTCCCAACTATGTTGGGGTCGGCTTCCAGTCTAACCGGATTCAGCTGAATACCAGTATTTTACATGGAGCGACTGCCTATTCTCACCTCCACAATCCAGAAACTGGGTAATTCGATACCCCTTGGTAAGACTGGTTGTCAGACTTTCAGGCTTATGACGACCCGTAACGACTGTCTAAGATCCACGAATGACAGCCAGAACCAACAGCGTCTCGGTATGTAAAGATGGTCACCCATCCAGGGACCAACCGCGGCAAGCGTAGCTTGATCGATCGAGCCGTGTGGCTGTTATTACTTAGCCATGAGCTCCTCACCTCTATATATAACGTCCGACGACAATATTATCTCCCAAACATGATTATGTCTATCAGTGGTTTGTCGAAAAATCAAGCCATCAAAATGTATGAATAGAGCATATTTTCCAATTTTCATTTTCCAACACATCAAACAAAATATTAACCCCTTTGTTCCGAAACATCAGTTCTCTACTCACAGCTAGCACCCAAAAAAGTCCAAAAAAAGTCAAGTTGGCCTCTCAATAAACGAACACCCATTTTTCGCTTTGACCAAACTAGCAGTCGAGTATTGAATTTCTATGCATAAAACATATATATATGGTCCCAATGCAAACATTCCTAACTGTACCTACGTGTAGGAGGTACTCCGATTGTGAACAAATGTAAACAAAATGTAAACGAGTCATGTTTAAATACCAATGCAATTTCCCGACAAATATCAATACAACGCAGTTTTAAAATGAGTATTATCGGTATTTTTCGCTTATTGGCCCTTGAATGCTCCGACGAGCAAAAAGTATATTCTGCTGAATTTTAATTTTTGTTGAACAATCGATAGAGGATGGGGTACAGAGTAAGAAAATTAGATAGATCGGACAGGGACGGCTATGACGTGCTTCTGTTGTTTCTCACGCGTCTTGTAAGACAGAAAACATAAAATAGAAAACTCTTTTGTGTCACGAACCTGTCCATAGAATTACCTATGTTTCGTTCCTGAGAATTTGATGTGGCCAAAAGTTTTTCTTTTGGTCGCATCCAAATCGCAGATCGATCGCTAAGTGGCCGTAAAATCCAAACACAGGCAAACTTGCAAACAAATGGTTTGACGCAATAGCTATAGATACGCGCGGATAGGTATAACGCAATAGTTTTGAAACAAATCTTTATATTTTAATTTCAAGAAAATGGTACATTTACCTACTCAACTTCTTATTTTGTCGCATCTGCCTAATTTTATCAGTTAGTTCCTGACGGAAGGTACGAGATTCCTCGAATCGGCCGCCTATAGGGGAGAGCTTTAATTAATAGAAGCCAAATATTGACAAGTGTCGGATCGTTAAGGTGGAGTTTGTTGAAGCATGTTATTCTCATAAACGGGTTTGATGTAGCGTGAATGTGTAGATATTTCAATGAGACGAGCTCCAACTATGTTTTAAGTATTATTAACTACTCTAGACTTGGAATTTATCCTGTATGTGCTTGTAGTATACCTAGACTAAAATTTTACATGTAGATGAGGAAACACCGCCACTTTTTAGGGTTCCGTATCTCAAAAGGAAAAACGGAACCCTTTGAGGATCACTTGTGTGTCTATCTGTCCGTCTGTCACAGCCAATTTGCTCCGAATCTAATGTACCGACTAAGTTGTACACATATGAATTTCCGTGTAACTTGAATAAAGGAATTTTAATTTCCCCACCTTTGGGGGGCAAATAAGAACATTTTAAAAAAGTTTTGCAAACTGTGTGTAACATATCAAATGAAAGAGCTTACTATGTCTCAAATAGATTATTTTTTAATAATTTTAAAATACACAGTTTTAAAGCTATTTAAGAAAATAGACGAAAATTGACCATTCCCTCTTAACTACGAAACTACGAAAAAAAAAAATACAGAAAACAGTTCTATACCTATAGCTTACAGGAAAACCTATAAGGTCTATGGTCTTAAATTAACATGGTAAATCTCTCAATATTGTACGTACCTACAAACTTACATTTGCAATTGGAATGTATGGGCGAACATGTTATTCAACTATAATGTTAAGTTTATTCTTGGGATAAACTCATCCCAATTACGGAACCTTGCACTGTGCGTGGTCCGACACGCACTTGGTGGGTTTTTCTGTGCAGGCATCGAACTTATCGTAGCCACGATCACATAAATAAAGTCCAGAGTCGTTTAAAATGCATAATAAAGTTTGGGTAGTCTTTAAACGCAAATCAAAATATTACTTTTTGTATCCAAAAATAATCCGAATTCCAATCAAAATTACTGATTGCACAGCAAAATAGTCAACTCAAAATATAACTAAATAAGAAACAATTTATATTCGTGGCGCACCGCAATAAAGCTTTTTTATTAATGCGCTAATAATGACTAGCGCACATTAAACCTTATTACCTTACCTTTTATCAATTTATGTGTAAAGGGTTTAAAGTAACCTAACCAAACCTAACCTCGGAGTTAATATTAGTCACCATGTCATTTTGCTATGAGTCTGAGTATTATGTATGTACGCTCTGGTTAATTTGCTGTGCAGTCAGTATTTTTTTGATGTAAAAATGTATATAAATGACGGAAATAAATTGATTTTTTATTTGATGTGCAATTAATAATATCCCATAAAGTTAGATATATGAAAAAAAAGCATAAGTAATCGTTGCAGTAAAGTCTAGTATGGGATCGTCAAACACAAGTCTTAATTATCATCGTCATTCCTATTACATTGTCATTCCTATTACATCGTCATTCCTATTACATCGTCATTCCTATTACATCGTCATTCCTATTACATCGTCATTCCTATTACATCGTCATTCCTATTACATCGTCATTCCTATTACATCGTCATTCCTATTACATCGTCATTCCTATTACATCGTCATTCCTATTACATCGTCATTCCTATTACATCGTCATTCCTATTACATCGTCATTCCTATTACATCGTCATTCCTATTACATCGTCATTCCTATTACATCGTCATTCCTATTACATCGTCATTCCTATTACATTGTCATTCCTATTACATACTTCTTCGCCATGTAAGCATGTTGTTGTGTTTTGTTGTTGCACACAACTTCTCCTTAACCCAAGTATCCATAGAAACAATCTGCCATCATCATAAAATAATTGTCTCACCCAAACAGCTATATTTAACGTACCAGATTACCCGCTCCCCGGAGAATGAGGGCAAACGAAAAATTCAATCAATTCTCGTCTCACTCATACCTAATCCTTTGAAAGGCTTCAATCAGGTACCGTGTCTTTTGTTTCGGTGTATAAAAGATATTTGTGAGGTAGGCAGGATTCTCCTGTTTACTTTGTTTCAATGCCATTCTGTTTTTGAGTGTTTTTGAATGGAAATTGGTGAGATGGTTCTGTTTGTCTGTATTTAGTGGTTCACTTCGAGAATGCCGCTTCCTCGCGTCCCACTTCCCTACCTCATGCCGCAAGCATGCCTGCTCAGTGCCGATAGCAACCAATAGCAACGCTGCAGCAGCGTATAGCTGCAGTGTTGCTGTTGGTTGCTAGTACTGATAGCTGTGACGTCGTAACGGTCGACGGGGGCATTCTTGAAGTGAACGAGTAGTAAGTATAACAAAAATACTAAAAGGACATATTAACAGGAAAGTAAACGATCACTCTGTGAGGCATTAAATAGCTTTTGAACCCACTTTTATATTTCAAAAATATCTGAAAGCATATATCTTTAACAAATATTTTTTTAATGTTGCGGTCTTATACATGTGTGAGTGTAAACAGTGTCAACCTTTTAATGGGTCATTTTACTCATCATTGTTAACAACTTTTACTATGCGACTAAAACTGAAATCGCGAAAAAAATCAGCTGTTCCCTAAATTTGGAAGAGTTATGCGAACATAAATGTCTTTTTTTCGCGATTTCAGGTTTGGTCCCATAGTAAAAGTTGTTCATAATGATCAGTACAATGACCTCTTAAGGTTGTCACTGTTTACACTTACACCTTGTATAAGCAAACGAGGAGCCGCCAATCTGTACACAGCCTGTGAAGAAAATAATTGATGGAAGAAACATTGCCTTATTACGACTAATATGCTCAGCGGTTTATAAAGAACATAAAAATGGGACTGACCTTGATAAGTTTGTTCTGCAGCTTAGTGACGGCCATCCGTTCCCTCTGCGTCCTTCTCTTCTCTTCTTCTAATTGAGCCTCCAGTTGCTTGATACGTTTCTCCAGAAGTTCCTAGAACAAACAGAAGGTTCTGTTAATGATAAAAAACTCAAAGTAGATAGGCAGTCGCTCTATGTAAAATACTGGTATTCAGCTGCATCCGGTTAGGCTGGAAGCCGACCCCAACATAGTTGAAAAAAAGCTAGGCAGACGATGATCCCAAAATGAATCAAATATCTTAGC
This sequence comes from Dicycla oo, assembly GCA_948252095.1. Lineage (NCBI taxonomy): Eukaryota > Metazoa > Arthropoda > Insecta > Lepidoptera > Noctuidae > Dicycla > Dicycla oo. The sequence continues at coordinate 4,940,064 of OX411718.1, read as the reverse complement.
CTAAAAGGAATAGGGATGTCTAAATTCGTTTCACATTCGGTTTAACCGAACTTCGGCATTCGGCCGAAATTCGGTTAAAATGCCAAACATTCGATACAAGTAAACTGTTTTGAATAAAATAAAATGAAAATAACCGAAATTCGGCCGAACTTTGGCCGTAAGTACTTTTTATTTTCACCGAATATTCGGCCGAAGTTCGTTTTCGGTTCAAAGCACATTCGGTCCATCCCTAGATTAGACCCAATCCTACTTCTGCTATAATATAATATGTATTATAAATGCGAAAGTTTGTGAGGATGGATGGATGTTTGTTACTCTCTCACGCAAAAACTAATGAACGGATTTTGATGAAATTTGGCATACATATAGTTTATAACCTGGATTAACACATAGGATACTTTTATCTCCATATTCCTACGGGTTCGATACTTACGCGGGTGAAACCGCAGGGCGCTGCCGCTGCTAGTATTAATAGAAGAAAAACACAAATACTTAACCTTCTTTGAAACTCGACTACAGACTGTCACATATTATAATACTATCACACACATAATTGTATTGGTGATTAGGAAATCAAAGGTCAGTAGATATCTTGCATCATCATCTGCCTAGCCTTTTTCCAACTGTATTGGGGTCGGCTGCAGCTGAGTACCCGTTGGTAAGACTGGTTGTCAGGCTTTCTGGCTTCTGACGACCCCGACTGTCAAAGATCCACGAATGAAAGCCGGGACCAACGGCTTAACGTGCTTTCCGAGGCACAGAGGAGTCTCCGGTATGTAAAGATGGTCACCCATCCACGGACCAACCGCGGCAAGCGTAGCTTAACCTGATCGATTGACCCGTGCGGCTGTTATTACTTAGCCACAAGCCCCTCTAGTAGATATCTTACATAAACATGATTAATAATAAAATTATAATCAAAAAACCAGTAACAAGGCAAAATACCAAGTGAACATTGGAAACTTCTCACAATTTAACACTGACGAAATCATCTTCATCATCAGGTGGAGCTAACGGAATGGTTTCCGTGATACGGTAAGAAGAGCTTTGGCAGACCAACAGCCAAGGGATGGACAATCTTCAGAAGATCGTGGGGAAGTACCTGCATGAGACTCGCGCAGAAAAGGCAAGCATGGCACAAAACGAAAGAGGCCTGTACCTTTTTTGCGTGGAGAAATGCTCATGGGTGGAACAGATGATGATGATACAGTCATCTTTCTGGGTTTTAATTTACTGCCTGAATCATAAATACCCTAAACTTTACTCTCAATACACCTAAGTATCCTTAGCTATAAGAGACCACCTTAATCCTCAAAAGAAACTATTTCCCAGTCTCACACCTAAATATTTACCAACAAACAAAATAAAAAGGAACGACGCCACTTACTTCAGCCATTTTCTCTAAAACGGTCATTAAACGACGCCATTTTGTATTTTTTAATTATTTTTTTCCCTCAGAACTCGTAAGTTATGGGTATTTTCTTGATTTCGTGCGAAATTAACGTGGCGTCTATAATTAGGGCGTTTGAGTGGCAATTCTGGCTTTAATGGCTTCTGTCGATTTTACACGGACGATTTATGATTGAAGTTTTCGTTTGATGTCTTGGGGATGCAGTTTTCAAGATAATAGTCACTTCATACATTGTTTTTAAAGCGCTTCTTCTTTGAAGAATGGCTTATTCCTGGGCCTGCAGTTTCGACATAGATAGCGATCGCTTTACGACCGAATTCGGACGCAGTCCTAACGGGGTCCCTAGACGGTCCAAATTGCTTGACAAGAACGTGATGTTTTCGTGCTTGTCTAGCAATTTTGACCGTCTGGGAACCCCATTAGAATTTTGCGACAGAATTCGGTTGTAAAACGTTCGCTATCTATGTCGAGACTGCAGCCCCTGGACTGATCAACTTTGGGTATGCGCCATTGTTTATTAAAAATCGCATTTTACTACGACCGCTCCACCTATCTATAGACCAAGAATATAAACGCCTTTTTAGGATACCTAGTTATATAATTTTCCAACCTTTATGAAAATGCAAATCTGTTATCCTGTAATAATATAATAATATCCTAGGACATTTCACACACGGTCATCTGATCCCAAACTAAGCAGAGCTTGTACTATGGAAATCAGATAACTGATATAGTACATACACTACTTTTATTTTTTGTAAATACCTACTTATATAGATAAATACACCCAGACTCAGGGCAAACAGACATGTTAATCATGCACATAAATGTTTGTCCTGGATGGGAATGGAACCCCGCCAGCTGGCCTGTAATTTAATTGTGCAAGAGAGTATCCTAACTCAAAGTAAAAGTATACCTAGGTATAGAGATTCAGATTTAAAAATAAACACAGGTAATTATAAAAACAAATAATAGGTAAGTAGTATAAATGCTCATAAAACTCTAATAAATAAATGTTCATGTATTGAACAAAATGCTTCCATTAAACTTGTCTAAAGTCTACATCGCGGGAAATGGAGCGATCGAGCACAAAGCTAACCGGATGTGACATCGTTTATCCACTGTCATTAGCCGGAAGTACGCCCTGAGCGTACCCTACAGGGTGCTATCTGAAATATGCGGCGCGGGAGATGATTTTGAAACAAGAATGTTATTTCAAGAATTTTGATAACTTTAAACTGCTGCTGTTCTTGGTGATTATAATGTTATTATGAAATTAAGGTTGAAATATGAAGGCTATGTTTGTAATAAATCATAATTTTAAGCATGTTTTGATGTTTTAATATTCACCCTTTGTTTACACTCAAATTAATTAATTACACATATATATGTTCGTAACAGTATGTGATGATAGATAATTACCTAAAAGAAGTTTATTGTGTTTTTAGGGTTCTTACATCGCGAGAATTAATCGTTATGTTTATCATTCCGGGATTTTATAGGAGGTATTATCCACTCGTGTTACTTCTTTCCTCGAAGTTTAGGTATTTATGCTCTACCTCTCTCTCTCTCTCTCTCTATATAAACAATCTAACACTAAAATAAAGTTACAAAAATAATATCCTAACCAACTAAAACTATTAAAAAAAACTAAAATATGGCGTCGAAAAATTCATCCGCATCGCTGTCATCTGGTAATGTACCAAAGAGACTGGCGGCATTGCCACGTTGTATGGCAATGCTTAGCCTCTGGCCAAAGTAAAAGCCTGCCCTTGGGTCACGGGAAGTGTCAACCAGCCGTTGGGAGATTTCCTTGAACAAAGCATGAGCACACGGACCCCAAACGGCTCGAAAATATAGTTACCGATAAGGTTATTATACTTCCGCCGCTTGAGGTTTTCCGCAGCCGCAGCAGCAGCGCCAGCACAGCACGCTGTGCCAGGAAAATGGGAAGGCGCAAGAGTATCGACAAAATACTGGTAATCGACAACTTCTTGCTCTATCTATTCCAATCTCTGAAAATTAATGAATCATCCAGTGTTGTCCAAAATTTTAACTGTTTTATCTTTTCCTCTTTTATTTCATTTTCACCCAAATCACTTTCCCATTCACCCCAACCCTATCACCATAGCAACTACACAAAAGGTGTCAATAATCATGAAAAGATATCCATTATCATTCACTAACTGTCCTATAAATATGACGAACACAACCCACTTCCTTTCAAACGGCTCATTAGCAAAGGGCACCGCTTTCCGAACGAAATCTCGCGAACAATGCTGCCTACCCTTAAATACCAAAATAAATATGGAAGCGTCAAAGGAAAATGGACCTTGAGGTGTTGTATTAGGGATAATTAGTAGGAAATAGGGTTTTTGCGAGACGTTTCAATGAATAAGAACAATGAAAAGTGCGACAGAAATTTCAGGGTAGAGCTAGGAATGGGTAGATTTGGACAATTGGAGACACCCTTAAGAGTATCTACAGTCCGGCCGTCGAGAGAATGCGTTCCTGACTCCTATCAGTTCGACAATTTCTATTTGTATAAAGGATCAAATTACATTAGAAAATTTAATATCTGACTAGGCCTTGATTTTGTTTAATAGCTGCACTTGATTGTACCTATGTAATGCCTAAAACTCACATATATATTTTATTTATTTATTTATGTAAGTACATACATACGCTACCATCACAATGCCCCAATTCGGGAGTGTAGTTAATTAACAATTCATGAAATAATTTACAACATATACTATTTACAAATTAAAAACATAAGACGTGTAACGTTACCCTTGTGAACTCGTTCAGTAAACATGAGAAAAGATGTATTCTCTCGGTAACCACGTTGTCCAACAGTTTAGTTCAACCACGCGGCGCCGCGAACAAGTTGGGCGGTCGTCGGCGCTGCACGCACCCATCTGGCACACACAAGCCTATCCCCTGTAGCACTCCCGGATTATTTATGTCATAAGCGTTACCCATGCACCATACCCATGCACATCCTAGAAAAATTGGCAAAATAAAATGTCTTCTTGAATCATCACCATTTTAGCCGAAAGACGTCTACTGTTCGACATAAGCCCCCAAGCATGGCCACGACCAGTACTGCACTGCCCACATCCAGCGATTTTCGCAACATCCTTGCATAGTCATGACTAAATTACTAGGGGCTTCAGTGTCTGTCAGAAATAGTAATTTATGGTGTTTTTTTTTTCTCATAATTTCTCTAAGTATTTTTTTAGATCGACCAGATTTCCCTAAGTAATTTTAGCTAATTGCCTATTCTGTCACTCTCTTAACTCTTTAGTTCCCAAAGCTAGATGGCGCCAAGCAGGACGCATGCGCTAATAAATAATAGTTATGTCTCCGAGGGGGTGAAATCTTTCGGAATGATCGCTGTATTAATGTCCAGTTAGTATGGACATTGATATGCAGGAACTATTGTCACTTGTTTCTTTCAATTGAATGGGTTTGACTGGTGCGGGTTGAATTTTAAATTGTTCAAGTGGAGTTTATTGAAATGTCTGTTCATAAAGCTGGTCATAGATAAACTACTTATAGTCTGTTTTTTGATAGTTGGTAACATTTGTAATTTCATTAGACTTCAAACGTCATTCAATCTTTCTAGATTATTAACATATGCCCAGAACTTTTTTTGACACCGATTTTTGTAATTTTTACATAATATATGTTGATAATTAAGGAATAATTAAACCGAAATGTGATTCAAAGCAGTTCTTTAGTCTTTTAAAAGATGGCGCTGTTATTAAATTTAATATAACAGCTCGTGCTCAGGATGCATTACAAGTGATGGTGTAATTTTGGGTCGTTATCGACCTTATGGGCATATATGATCGAAAGCTAACAATGATAGGTATCTGTGTCTAGTAGATAGCATTGCAGCTACACGAAATGTCTAAATCCTGCCTTGATGTTTCATATCTCCTTCAACCAGGATTCTTATATACAAAAACATGATACATCGGAGCTTCCATGCCATATAAGTATAGTATAGTATTTAGGTACTGACTTGAAGCTAAAACGTCCCTCTGTTTGTCGTGAGTAAAAACTAAGTCACTAATTAAAGTGGCAACCCACACACAAAAAAAAAAAAACTATAATTTCTATACATCTCCATCTAAGAAATCAGACACCAACAAATGCCAAAACTACCAGTCAATCGACATCGGCCATTAGCAGACAGCCTCAGGATAAGCGGAACAGTTTCCAGCTAATCATTCAACAAGATAACATCTCCACCGCTGGGGCGAGATGTGGGCAAAAATACGGGCAAGGATCGTCTGTGATTGGCCGCTGCAGGGGTGAGTTTTTAATAGAGGTAAATGTTGATGAGGTTTTGGGAAAGATAAAAGTGATTTTATTTATTAAACGATTGCTATTTTAAGGATATTGAATATTTACAAACCTATTAAAAGACTTCCTGTCGGTTCAGTTATCCAAAAACTTAGTACCTACCTACCGTTTAACATTTTTAGCTTTTATCTACCAGCACCCTAATTGCGTAACACACTATCAATCGGAATCGGTTTCATTTTGACAGATCAACAACATTCATTGCGTTATTTAAGTTGTCAAACAGACACATTTTTCGAACATATGAAGCAATGGATTAGTAATTTGATTCAAAATGATTCAGATTCCGATTGAAACTATGTTACGCAATTAGGGTGCCAATTTATTTCCCGTTTTTGATTGGTTTAATATTGTACTTACATGTTATCCTATTATGGCCGATTCCTATAATATACCTACGGACTGTTATTGGTTAAAATTAAGACTCTTGTACAACGTTACCAATAATGAAGCAAAGACCTTATAGCTTTGCATAGGAGACCCTCCCACATGAAAGTAGGTATCACAGGTAAATTAGCTTACGAATCTATTTATATATGCCCAATTTGACAATAAAAAATGCTACCATTGTTAAGCAAAACGATTCGTTTTTGTTTTTAGGAACCGAGCATTAAGGGTTTCTGAGATAATTCTCATAGCATGGTGGTTCAACCTCAAAGTGCGACGGATGGAGATTGAATTCCTGACTTTTTCGCACATTAGACGCACGTTACTAACCATGAAACGGTCCAATAAAGTCTATTATCTGATTTGCTTATATTTAGACATAAAACACTACCAAGCCCGCTTCAATTAAGCATAGAACATCAATATCTGTATAGCTACTGCACGGGACCACCCCGCAGGATCGTCACGGCGTTGTATCATTTTTCACGTGCTCAATAAATTCGTTGCCGCCCTTGTCGAGATGTCAACTCGGAAGAATCGCTCTTTCTGTGAGCGTACATACTTATCTTCTTTTGTAATTTGTTAGAGTTTTTAATAATTATTTTGTTAATTTTATTGGCGGAGAAAAATAAGGCAAAATAACATACTGATTAAAAAAAAAAATCTACCTGCAGTACCATTCCCTAGGTGCATCCGAAATGTTTTGTAAAGAACACAGGCTATGTAATTAAATTTATTAATAATCAAAATTAATTGCATCAACTTATACCATATCCTAATCCTAACCTCCTAACTAATATTTTACATGCGAAAGTGAGTTTGTTTGTTTGTTTGTTACACTTTCATGCCAAAACGGCCTTCCTCAAGAATTGGGCTATCAAATGCAAAAATAATTTTTCAAATACGACTGGTAGTTCCAGAGATTAGCGCGTTCAAACATACAAACAAACAAATAAACTCTTCAGTATTATCATTAGTACGTAATCTATTATATTATTATATATTCTTTATTTCGGACACAATCCTTACAGTATTAGTAATTATAATCATAATCATTCATTTATTGCATTTCATGTTGTTTACAGGTTGTTACATTATGATAGTTCCAAACAATGAACCCTGCTAGGGCACAGCAATGTATAGGCGATAGGTTTTAATTAATTTAACATGCTATCATTATTCATATAATTTGTTAATATAGATTAATTTAAAATTTATTAATTATTATTATACGTAATCATCGTTTTCCTGCCCTTCATCCAATTCACTTGGGGTGAGCGCAACACGCCTTTCTCTTCCATACTTCTCTATTAGTCGTCATCTCGGTAGTCACTCCCTTTCTAGCCATATCGTCTCTCACAAGTCCATCCATTGATTTTTGGTCTTCCCCTACTCGTACAGCCAACCTCATTCATACTCAAAACTCTCCTGGCGACATTTTCCTCATTCCTCCGCATTACTTGCCCATACCATGACAACCGAATTTCCACGCAACTTTTCAGTCACCGGTGTCACATTCAGACTTCCTCTTATATACTCATTTCTTATTCTATCCATTCGTGTAACATCACACATCCCTCTTAGCATCTCATCTCAGCTGCATTCAATTGCCTTTCATTCATTCTTTTTGTGGCCCAATTGGTGAAACTATATTAGGAAACTTTTACAAACTAAAACAACTAAAAATTACTTGCCCAACACACGTTGGCACGTGCCTTCGTTACCAGTGCTTTATAAAGAGACTGTCTACTTTGTCTATTAATATTTTTAGGATGCTGTTGGTGCTTCCGCGCAATTGACGCTGTTCTCTTCCTCATAATGGCATGAAAATCGTCAAGATGGGCTGGGTTATTGACGACCTAAAAGCGTTTAAAAATAAAAGCTTTAGTTTATATTCAAAAATACAGTTTTCAGCTAAATCTATGTTCAGTAACACTTCTGGCTTCCTGCTCTATATCTATTCAAATCATTTTAAATGTGTACGCCCACACTGGGATTGTGTTGTCGCTTTTATTCGTTCCCCGCAATCGTCGAAGTGTCCCATTGTGCAATTGTGGCGACTGTCTTCACATTGTCTTGCACCATTTGTCTACCCGAGGCCTATTGTATTGCAGCGTAATTATTTATGTGGATTTTACCTCGCATATATTACTATGTAGAATCTTAACCATATTACGGAAATACTAGATGTGAAACAAAAGATCTTTAGCATGCTGCTTGAGGTATTAATTATTTAGTATTGACGCAAGTTAGCAACCAATAAACTTGCGTCAATACTAAATAATTCAGAAAAAACACCTAGGTAAGTATGTATAAGGTCTAGAAACTTGTAATTTGGTATTAGCAGTTGTGTTTATAGTGCCTTTGGCTTCAAAGTGATATACGTGGTATATATATATAGTATACGCATACGTGCTCCAAAGGGATCATACATGGGCAGTCAATATAGAACGGGAAACAGTCTTTTGAGACAATCCTGAGTAAGCTTTGTTATGACAGCACTTGAATCGCATTATCCTATTACCAAAATTTAAACAACAACATTAAACATTTGTCAACCAATCATTGCCAAATACCTTCACTCAACAATAAATACATAACCAATCCACACTTCCGTAGGAACACAATTAAAACCTACATATTGACGGATCTATCGTGAGTGGCCCTCTCCTGTATCATTGACAAAGTTACCGTGACCGTACTCGAACCCCCGTACCTTCAGACAATAACGCGAGATTAACCCGCCCGAATTAAACTGAGACCCTATGAAACCTTAGAGGGAATAGCGGGTGGGACAAAATGTGAGCGGAAGCGGAGCGATTTTTACCCGACTACGGCAAAGCCAAAAGGAAGGGTTATGATTTTAGTAGTCTGTGTATGTATGTATGTATCTATGTTTGTATTTACGTGTGTTCCACCACAGCGCCTAAACTACTGAACTGATTTGGATGATTTTTTCCGTAGTCGGGTTATTGCTTTGTATAGTAAACGATAGACTAGTTAAATGTGTTATGAAGTTATCCAATAACATTAACTGGCGTGGAATCCAGAATCCTTTCACCAGCTTTTAGCAACCTTTCAGCTGAAAATTTAATTTTTGTGACTGTAAACTCATTCATCATGCAACTTAGACAACATCGATTTAAAGTCATCCTATACTATTGAATGAGTAATATTTTGATAGAAAAAAAGAAAAATATGTTTATTTGTCACAGAAACACGTGCATACAAAAATATAATTAACTCGAGTTTTACAAAAAGAAAAATAAAACACACAAATCACGAGCACAAAACAAAAGTCGGCAGCTGCTGGCACGCCATGATTGTGAAAAGAAGGATTCCACTCAGCATGATGCTGTGCTGTGTGGCTAATATTTGTAATCACGTTCTCGAAAACGGCTTATGGGTACGAAAACTCGATCTAGCTAGAGGTATCATTTCTGAAAAAAAAAAAAAATTGTTTCTCTATTTTCACCCGAGCAGAGCTCGGTCCACCAGATACTAAAACTAAATGACGAGAACACACTGCACCGTAGTGTTTTTTGCCGGCTTTTTTCTTAGGAAATGACCAATTGTAAATATGTACCAGCTTCTGACGTTTCATAAGTGCCCATATAGGTTTATGTAAAATAAAATATTTTGTATATGAATTCGAGCCAGTTACGAGCCTTTCTTACTTGTGTACGAAAAAAGACAAAGCAGTCAGATACTAAAATTCGTCCCAAAATTATTGCTCCACACACAAACTTACAAAACTGGCTGTAAAATTATCGGGCTTCATGAGGATTTTGGGGCTGCTCGCTCACATTGCGAGCTGATATTATGCTGAATAGGTCACCCTCAGGCTTCGCCAGGGCCACATTGACACTTCACACTATCTGAATGGTTCCCTTCGTTCTCTAACAGCCGGTTCCTACAATTTACAGATCGTTATTTGTTAAAATTAAGGCTCTTGTATAATGAAGCAATTTACTCATAGCTTTACATAGTTGACCCTCCCATATGGAAGTAGCTACTCGTACTAGCTATCACAGGAAAAATTAGCTTACGAATCTATTTACTTATATACCCAGTTTGGCAATAAAAACTGGTAAGCAAAACGATTGGTTTTTGTTTATAGAAACCAAGCATGGCTGACTCCAAAAATAAAACATAGGGTCACATTAATAAAATGTACAAAACTGAACCTTATCACATGAATGCTGTACATAATCGGCGGAGAATCTCGACACCGCGATCTGGCTCTTGGACTGAAATAAAAAGTGCCATCTATAGGTCCTGGTAATAACTAATTTTACAAACATCATGGTAAATAACGTTAGAGTGCGACATTGATGCGATACTGGCCGGTATCTGGCTGCACACTGGCCGTGTATAAATACGATCTCATTACGCAAGATCTTGAGCTCATGAATAACTGTCGTTCTCGTTCTTACTTTATTAAAATTAGTCGGAAACAGAGAACAATATGAAAGTGAGTCATATTACATTTAGTCATAAATATTACCTTTACGAAAGTTATTGTTACCTACATTGCCCGAGCTCTCAACCATCCTTAGTTCCCCGCTCCCGCGCCCGCCTTTCACTTACACCCTGCCACACAAAACACACCCTCTTTCATCGATCATTAGCGGACAATGGCTAATCTAACGTGTAGGCTGCACAGTGTAGGGCACTTCATCACGTGTCGGAGATCGAGATGATAATTATCGTGTGGTGATGGAACTTGCTTATTATACTCAGTTCGGATGGTACAGGATGGGTGAATTTTTGAAATGTACCAAGGTCGAATTTTCCTCATTTAGATTGGAATGATAAGTAGCATCATTGAAGAGAGGCCTTAACCTAGCACCTAGTATAATATGAAGATTGTGGTGCCAACGAGACGGAGACAACAGGAATTATATAGGTTTACTAGAACATGAATTTTAATCTACGCTAATACTGTGTATTAAGCACCATTTATTATGTAGATTATAATCTGTGGTGTCGGTCTAGGATTAAAATATATAAGGTGACTGGTAATTAGTGACCGATACTCAAACATTATACTCATGATAAACAACTTTTACTACGGGATCAAACCTGAACTTGCGAAAAAAAAAATCAGCTGCTCCCTACATTTATGTTCGCATAACTCGTCAAAGAGAACAGCAGATTTTTTTTCGCGATTTCAGGTTTGGTCCCATAGTAAAAGTAGTTTGTTATCTATCATGTGTTTAAGTATCGGTCACTAATTACCAGTCACCCTATATAGAATCCGTCCTTAGTTACTGAAGATCAAATCAATCTGCTTACCCTTTTCCCAACTATGTTGGGATCGGCTTCCAGTCTAACCGGATGCAGCTGAATACCAGTGTTTTACATAGAGCGACTGACTATCTGACCTCCACAAAACAGTAACTGGGTACCCTTAGTAAGACTGTTTGCCAGACTTTCGGGCTTCTGACAACCCGTAACGATTGTCAAAGATCCACGAATGACAGCCGAAATGCTTACCATGCTTTCCGAGGCACGGAGGAGTCTCGGTATTTAAAGATGGTCACCTATTCAAGGACCAACCCTGGCAATAGTAGGTTAACCTGCTGGTTCGATCCGTGCGGCTATTATTACTTAGCCACGAGACTTAGTTACTGAAGAATATATACCTAAGCCAAGCGCATATTGCAGCCACAAAGGACCGCAGTGCAACGTATTTTCATACAAAAAAGTGCGGTGCGGCCCACCTGTAGTGTGCGTTGTTGATTCATTACTAATGTGCCAAAGTGATGAAGGAGGATTTTTGCAATGCGTTGCGTTGCGGAGCAGCCCGCCCCAATCTGCGTGTTGTGAATTAGTCGTATAAGGCTACTTTTACGACTAATTCACAACCCAACAAAAGATGTACGCTCCTACAATACTTACGTTTTTATGTACCTACTTCAACCTAACACATAGATTTGCTACAAAATAATCGCCATTCAAATCTAAAAGCTGACCAACACAAAAGAAACAAGTGTATTATTAAAAAAAAAAAAGTTTCTATAGTCTGGGTATTATTTAGGACCAGATTCCTTGTCAAGACTGAGTTCCCATGGCCTCCTTCTGGCTTTATCATCAGATCAGCTCCATGTCATATTAATTTTGCATTGTCATCCCATTTACATATATATCCTCGCTTAAGTTCTAACGCCGCGGAAGTCAAATTTTTAACAAAATACGTTTACGCGCTGTTGCTGTGGCTTTCTGTATAACACTGACACACGCGGTGTTTTTGTTTCTTTAATTACGACTCACCATTGGTTCAAACTTTCGTGTTTGATTCGTCAAACGATGCGTCTTGCAATAAATTCCCTATTGAATGACATACGAAACGTATTTTGATAAAAATTTGACTTCCACGGTATTAGAAATTAAGCGACGATATACACGTCTTGGAAACCGTGAAGTGGGTATTTAACTTGCAATATATTTTACAGATAGACACTGGGATAGGTGAAACTAAATAAAAGCTTTTAAAAACAGAACCATTGATAAAAAAATAGCGAACCAGAAACGGCGATCAATCTTACCCAGAAACACCGATTAATAGAACGACTGTAGGTAGTTTGTAGTGGTTCCTTTCCTTCTTTTTTTTAAACTTATTTCCTTCCAGCCATTCCTTGCAAAACGGTGTAATCGCTCGCTGCCGGTTAGGTTTTTCATTCCTCTTTAGTCGGTGCTATATTAAAATTGAAAATAATTACCGCATTTTAATTGAATAACGAATGTAGGAAACCGTTTATTGGATTTTGTTTCAGTTTCGTTTAGAGTTATGTACGGAATAGTTTTAATTAATGATTATGAATTTTTAATTTCTTTTTGACGTGAAAATGTATTCGTTCGGTGTACTGGTGGTAAGTAAAACATGTAAGATTTCAACCGCTAATAACAGATAGGTCATATTTATAACAATTTTAAGGCCGGATATAATTTACATGTGACGTCAAACTGCGAGTGAATGCGACGCTCTACTTTTTACTATGTCCAAATATCAATTCGTTTAGCGCAAAAATGTGTTTAGCTAGATCAGTTATTCTGGTGTCTTTGTCAAGAGATGACAAAGCACTACCAGGACCTAAAGAGAAACAACAGAAATATTGGCCAGGGTTAAAAATTAACATGTAGTTGACAATAGCAAAATGTTGTCAGATGTCGTCTCATATCGGCCGTTAATCTGCTAAGAAATGAAAAAAACGGCAATCGAAGAAAGCTAAAAAGTAAATCCAGTGTCGAGCAAATACAATAGCTACGGCAGTGTCAGAAACTGTAAGAAAATCTGTTGCAAATAGCAAAAAAGTTTAAGATGTCGTCTCATATCTGCTCAATACTGAAAAATATCATGATTGGTGAAAGCCTACTAAGTCTCCGGGTGGAGCGGGAGGGCGTGTCAGACTTTTACTGACTTTGACTTTGACTGACTGAAGGCCACGGTAACTCTTTCAAACAACCCGCGATCTTGGCAGGCATCGACCCTAGCGGATCCCATCAGTTAGTGCTGACATCTCTTTGAGGCGGAAAACAGCGCTCCGTCGACCCGGGCCTGGTCCTTACCGGACGACGAGCTACCCATTGCTCACCGTCGTTTCTGAAAGGTTGGGTTAATTAATTAATCAATTGAATTGATGGAACTGAGAGATGACCAACTGGCGCTGCTTTTGTCTATTATAGCTTTGCACGGTTGTCACGACTTGACAAAAATCAAGATTTCTTTATTGATTGTAAACGTTTCGTTATAAATGATCTAAATGATGGTTTAAGACCAAAGAAAGACTGAAGCTTTGGCGAGCTAGTGCCTTCCTCACCCAAACCATTCGTTCCACCTTCTGAAGCTCTCCCACCTGGACATGAGTTGCCTTGGATTACTTGGAAGTCTTTAAACCGACTCGGGAAATAGGTTGGCCGACGCAAAGAAAACCTGTTCAGGTGGAGATTCATAGACGAGTCCGCCTTGGAGTGTAAATGTGGTGCTGTTCCATAAACGATGGGACACTTAATAATTTTCGTGTCCTGTAAAACTGAAAAACCTATTCTGTAAAAATATCACCGTGAAAACTTAGGTGAAGTGAGCTTTAAGCGAGCTGTCAAACCCTAGCATCAGGTGGAATGACAGCTCACTTCACCCAAGTTTTCACCGTGAGATTTTTACAGAATAGCACTACTGTCTGTGTGATGGCGCCAAACACGCGTTACGTAGTTTGGAAGAATAACGCGGTCACAGACACGATAAGCGACTTTAATATATAACATGAGGAGCTCGTGGCTAAACTAATAACAGCCGCACGGCTCGATCCATCACGTTAAGTTACGCTTGCCGGGGTTGGTCCGTGGATGGGTGACCATCTTTACATAACGAGACTACCCCGAGCCTCGGAAAGCACGATGAGTTGTTGATAGCCCAGCTGTAATTCGTGGATTTGACAGTCCTTACGGGTAATCAGAAGCCCGAAAGTGTAACAAGCAGTCTTACCAAAGGGTATCGTATTACACAGTAACTGGGTGGTGGAGGTCAGATAGTGGTTAGACTGGAAGCTGACCCCAACATAGTTGGAAAAAGGCTAGGCAGATGATTAAAACTTATTATGTCTACTTCGAATGTGCCAATGGAAAACATAGATACTTCACAACCCTAAAACACCTTCCTATTTGCGGGAACGCTTTTCTTATGCCCGTCCTTTTGATGTGCTTAGCAGGTCGCATCTTAGAAACCTCCTAAAATTTCCTTCCCATTCCACTGACTTCTACTCCTACTCCTTCTTTGTGCACGCGGTTCAGTTGTGGAATTCACTTTCACCTGACATTAGGGACTGCTGACTGTTGCAGTATTTAAAAGAAGAGTGAAAGAACACTATCTTTCCATTGCGTCATAGTTATTTTAGTGATATTTATTCTAGAAGTATGTATGTATTTAAGTATTTATTATATGTTTTTTTTAGCTTAGTGAATTGTTTTTTTTAGATTTTATGTATTTTTATTTTCTCTCTTATTCTTACACACGGTGTCTACATCTCTTTTTATCCTCTGTGCTATCGCAGGTATGCTGGAAGAGATTTCTTTAGAAATAAGCATCACATTTGTACGTAATTCTCTGTTCCTTTTTTCTTGTCTGTTTATTTGTGTGTACATAAATGGTTAAATAAATAAATAAATATAAATAGATTGTCGGTACACCGGCGAATTTTACTTGAGGTTTGAAATGAAAGCCTTCTTAAATGCTATATTTATATTGCCAGTCCAACCAAACACCATTAAAATACCCACCTTAGCAAAGACTTCAAAGTGGACCTAGCTGTAAGCACCAATGACATTTGAACATCACTATGCAATTAACATCACAATAAAACGCTCTTCCCATAAATCTACGACCACTTGAAAAAGGTTTCGCATTTTTCTTTATATTTAATTCTAAACAGCCCTTTGTCCTCTCGGTCGACGTCTGTCAGCAGCTGATTGATGACGAATTCACTTCGAAGCCCTCCGAAGGCAATTTAGGACTTTGAGTTTCGTGTTTGATGGGAGTACATAAGTAGTTTTTAATTAATATGACCGTTTAATAAAAATATCTGAATATGCGTGCCTAAAAATATGTATAGGTACCTACATCTACAATATTTCATATTTTGATTGCCTATAATATGTGTTCCATAATACTGATCCATCCTCGCTGCTAATTTATTGCAAAATATGTTACAATTAATAAATTATCCAGTGTTACAATATTTTGGAAAAGATGAAGTCTGAAAGTGACACCGGTGACTTAAAAGTTGTGTGGAAATCGGTTGTCATGGTATGGGCATGATAGGACTGAATAATTAAAACACTTACTACAATATGTACGAGTAGCTTGTAGAATAATTTGACAAAGATCACAATGATTATTGTATATTAGTATGGTTTTTAATGGTTAAAATCAATTTTTACAGGTATCTTCGTGATTTTATTTTCTCTATCGTATCAAATTAGTTGTATTATGCTTTCAACACACTATCTAACTAACGGGTCCGCCATCTAACTTTTTTTTTTCCACCTAGAGCTTATTTCGTGAATGGTAACACTTAGCTCATGTCTGATTTGACAGATAATTAGTTTTATCCTTCCGCTGAACGAATATGGTTGTGTATTCGCTTGAACAACGCTGGGAAATATTGCGAAATTACTTTGAAAATCATGGTAATGTTGCAGAATGTGTGCGAAAATTGCGTACGGATTTTGGAAGAAGAGAAGCACCGTCAGCTCCGTATGTTCGTTATCTCGTGAAAAAAGTGAAAGAAACTGGCATCCTCATCGATAAACCAAAGCGTGAAAAGCGAAAAACAGTGCGTACACCCGAGAATATTGCTGCTGTGGCAGAAAGTGTGCGTGAAGCGCCATCAACATCAATTCACCGTCGTTCTCAACAATTGAACATTTCGGAGACATCATTGAGACGAATTTTGCATAAAGACCTTGGTATGACGCCATACAAAGTCCAATTGGTTCAGGAGTTGAAGCCAACTGACCATCCAATGCGTTTTCGCTTCGCTAAGTGGGCCTGCGATCGACTTACAGAAGATGCCGATTTTGCCAAAAAAATCATCTTTTCAGATGAAGCTCATTTTGATCTTGGCGGGTATGTAAACAAGCAAAATTGTCGCATTTGGGGCACAGAAAACCCGCACGCATACATTGAAAAGCCGACGCACACAAAACGAGTCACTGTTTGGTGCGGATTTTGGTCCAGAGGCATAATTGGGCCATTTTTTTTTTTTCGAAAATGAGCAAGGAGTGGCCGTTACAGTCAATGGCGATCGTTATCGGGCCATGTTGAACGAATTTTTGTTCACAAAAATTAAAGAGGAGGATATTGGCAACATTTGGTTTCAACAGGACGGCGCTACATGCCACACAGCCGAAGCTACACTCGATGTTTTGCGCCCTGTTTTTGAAGATCGCATTATCAGCCGCAGAGCTGATGTCGTTTGGCCACATCGGAGCTGCGATTTGACACCGTTGGACTATTATTTGTGGGGTGCCGTCAAAGATAAGTGTTACGCCGACAAGCCAGAGACAATTGACGTTTTAAAGGACAATATTCGTGAAGACATTGGTGAAATACAGCTGCACACAATCGATAATGTGCTTAAAAATTGGACCAATCGTGTAGGCTACTGCATGGCCAGCCGAGGCAGCCATTTGAATGAAATTATTTTTCATTATTAACCGGAAGGATTGTACTTTCAAATAAAGAAAGAAATTTGAGAAAATATTCAGTAGTTTTTTTTATAGCATTTTCAAAAAAAAAAGTTATCTGGCGGACCCTTTAGCATATATCCTGAAGAACATCGTAAATATATTTTCTGATTTTGTTACTGCAGTGGACCATATACTTTTAGGCATTAAAAAACTTGCGTTTAAATCCTATAGTCCCTTAATAACATTGATGACCAAAACTTGTTGTTTCGACTACGCCTACGGTAGCCATAACATCCAAAATCCCTAGGAAACGACGTTAGGAAATGTGTAGTTTTCTAATTTGCGTATGCCGTTCCCAGATCGTTATAAGTGAGCATCATTACAATCGTTTAACCTAAATTGGTGTCATTGTCGCGTGTTGTCTGGTACGCCCCTTATTACTAACAAGTTGTGGAATGAGGAGGGAGTTTTATTTACGTTACAGTGTTTGTGTGGATACTGTTGATAGCAGCCCCGGATCTAGAATTTTTTCGAGGCGGGGCAAAAAGTTCTGTCTGCCGCTCCCCGCCCCGTCTATCCTTTAACCTTTTCCATGAAGTCTTTTTTAATATAGGACAGGATAGGGTTCTAAATAAATCGAGAGATAAATAGAATATTAGAATTACCTATAATTTTACAAGTCGAAACCTTTTGTTCTGCAAAAAAATCGATGGCGTTGACATAAATTAATCTGATGTGAACTCCGATTTCCGATTGCTAAGATAGCAAAACTTGACTTATGCAGAAAAGGTTAACCCATTATGACAATCTAGAATATACGAGCGAACGAAGCGAGCGCGAAAATTTTAGCACTCTGCCTCAGATAAACTTGATTTTTTAATTAAGTAGGTTCCTAAACGACTTATACAGAAAAGTTTTGAGAATTTAACAGTCGCTAGGCTGCAAGAGCAAACGGAGCGAATTCGAAAATTTTGCCAAATATCTCAATTGCGCGAATCCAAAAGGGATGTCAGCAATGTGGTAAAAAAAAAATTGTAGGCGCAGTTCGAGTCCGCGCCATGTTTTCGCAAAAACAGATTGCAATTTTACTACGGTGTCCGATACTGGCGTAGCCTTTGTATTTGCTCGACACTAGACTTAGTAGGCTCATTGCATTCCTTATAGCAATTATGATATTTTTCAGTTCTGAGCAGA
Organism: Dicycla oo; assembly: GCA_948252095.1. NCBI lineage: Eukaryota > Metazoa > Arthropoda > Insecta > Lepidoptera > Noctuidae > Dicycla > Dicycla oo. The sequence continues at coordinate 4,921,505 of OX411718.1, read as the reverse complement.
TTTACGGCCGACATGAGACGACATCTTAAACTTTTTTACTATCTGCTACAGATTTTTTTACGGTTTCTGACACTGCCGTAGCTATTGTATTTGCTCGGCACTAGATTTTTTTAGCTCATTGCATTCTTTTCGATTATTTTCCATTTCTGAGCAGATTTACGGCCGATATGAGTCGAGATTTGACATTATTTTGCTATTGTCCACTTCATATTGATTTTTAACCCTATTTTGGCCAATATTTCTATTGTTTCTCTTTAGGTCCTGGTAGTGCTTTGTTAACTCTTGACAAAGACATCAGAATAACTGATCTAGCTTAATACGTTACTGCGCTATACGAATTGATATTTCGAGACATAGTGAAAAGTAGAGGGTCGTGCGCATGCGCGTGCACTCGCAGTATAACATCATACGCAAGTTATATCCAGCCTCAAAATTGTTGTAAATATGACCTACCTATCTTTTGAATGCTCAACCATCACTCTAGCATTAAAAGTCTCGTAGTTATTAGCCGTTGATATCTTACAGAAATATTGAACTTACCACACCAGTACACCGAGCGAAAAGACGTTTTCACGTCAAAATGAAAGGAAATTGTGTCGCATTAGCATTTACAGGTGTCGGAAAGGGCGGGACGCCCGACGCCCTCGCTACACGAATTAATATTTCTAAAATAAAGGATTTGTTCCTTAAAATTTTTACTGGTTCGCCGCGGCATAGATCTGTTGCAAGAGATAGAAAGCTAACCTCTTTTATATCGCCAAATAAGAGTGGAGCATGTGCTTTAAAAACGAAGAGTTCCTGGCAGAATTCAATTGCGCGCGTCCGCAACCCGCTCACACCGTTTGACGACCTATGCCTAGCCTACTAATTTGCCGCCCCTGAAGTTGCCCCCCCCCCCCCCAGATCCGGGGCTGGTTGATAGAAGGGTTTCAAGATGAGCGTCTTCTAAATGTAAATATGAGTCTTCATTCAAACGTTATGATTTGGAAAAGGTTCTGTAAGTAATTATTTTAACTTTATGCTGAAGGTTTAGTGTTTTAGCACCAGAGATCGGAATAGATAGGAAATAATTCGCAATTTCTAAACCCCGGAAATTTCCCGGGAAATAAGAAATTGCGAATTATTTATTATTTTATTATAAATATTTAATTTGTTACGAATGTATTCAAAGTACGATAAATAATTCAAAATTTCTTCAATCCCGAGATTTTATCGTCATGTTTCTCATTCCGGGAAGGAGTCGACTGCCTCGGACACCATGGACTATCCTGCAGCAAGAGCGCTGGTCGGATGGCACGTCACGCTAGCATTAACGACATCATCCGTCGGGCTCTTGTCACCGCCGGGGTGCCAGCAGTTTTAGAACCCAATGGCTTGGCGCGCGACGATGGGAAGAGGCCAGACGGAATGACCATAATGCCTTGGAAGTTGGGTAGGCCTTTGGTGTGGGATGCAACCTGTGTCGACACCCTCGCGCCATCCCATCATTCATCATTCTTAGCACGGCGGGTTGTGCTGGGGCGGCTGCTGCAGGAGCAGAAAACCTCAACCGGCGCAAATATAGCAACCTTGTTGGGAGCTATATGTTTGAGCCGTTAGGGGTTGAAACTCTAGGGCCTTGGGGTCCGAGTGCTCATCGAGTATTTCGGGACATCGCCAAGCGGTTGGTCGACTCTTCACGGGACCAGAGGGCTGGCCTATTTTTAGCCCAAAGAATCAGCATTGCTATCCAACGTGGCAATGCTGCCAGCCTTTTGGGCACTTTTTCCATTGACAGCGATGCGGACGAATTTTTTGATGTCCTATGAGCTTTCATTTTTTTATGTATTTTTATGATTTTTATATACTTCTACATAATATACATATGTATCTTTTAGTTTTAGCTTGTACATATAATCTAGTTTCTGTTTGAAATAAATTTCTTTTGTTACTTCTTTCCTCGAAGTTTAGGTATTTCACTCTACCTATTCCGATCTCTGTTTAGCACGCATTTATTTCAGCTGCACATGTATACACAAATAAATAGAAGAGACGTTTTAAGGATAACTCATTTAAGGGTGTTTCGCATATTTCGTGCAAATTCTCAACGATTCCAAATTTCAAATTTATTGATGAATTATTTGGGTTTTTTTTGCAAATATCATTAGTATATAATTAATCTTTGAACATTTAGTAGTTTCTACTTTCTTTTAATTAGTATCGATAAAAATATAATCATTTCTTAAATAAAGAAACGAGGGTAAACGAACGGAATGAGGAAGAAGGTAATGAGGTTTGAATACTTTGTCCAGTTTTTTTTCAAAAATATCACAATTACAAATCTAATACATGTACTAAACTTCGAAGGTAATCATTAAAATTGATAAAAGGCTACGTAATAAATGAAATCATATATACTCACTTTCTAATACGGGCGATAGGAAAGAGAACGAATCCAGAATAATCACCTCCCGCGACACTTAACACGAAAATATTTTTTTCCACGAGCAAGCATGCAGACGCTACGAACGTTTGCTGCCAGACTGAGACGTGCGCGGAGCTAAACATGGCAGCACAGTAGCATTTAAGGTCTAGCGCAAACTACAATATAGATTTCTTCTCGTAACGAAGGTAATCAGAAAAAAATTGAAAAAATTATTTACCAGATATAATTTCAATATATTTAAAAGATACCATTATTTAATTTAGACGTAAACGTTGCGTTTATTAATATACTACATTTATATAGTTATAATTTTTCTATTTACTTCGTTTTATTCGGATAAAATACAAATGTATTAAGGATAGTAGTAAATGGACAACGACGGAAATGAGAATAAGTAAAGTTTTTAATTTATATTTAACTAATTACGTTAATTTATACAGTCAATCTTACATGCATGCAAGCATAACTCTATTACATTTAGTTTTCTATGGAAAAAATTTAGAAGTTTATTGAATAAACATTTTTTTTCTTACTGGACTTGTAATATGCACGAAAAAAGAGAAACACCCTTAAGTGCTCATGCTAGGAGCAAATTTTCAGCACTAAGCAGTGTAGCAATCGTGATTCTAACCTAACATATTCCTGAAAGATTAACGCAAAGACTGTACAAGCTATCGCTCGCCAGTCTAATGCCTTAGTCAATATATACTTTTAAACATATCCAAAAAATCGCTAACCAAAATAAAAGTATTAGTCACAGACTACCACAAATCTCCGGTACCTCCAAAATCCTTACAAACAAAGCTTAGACAATGTTAGCAACACAGCGGAAAAACATCGGAACACGTTGACGCGTCCATTTATCTCTAGCCTGCGCTCACAGGTGTGCCGACGTCACTTACAAAAGTTTAGCCACCACGCGGTCGAGGTATGAAGCGATCTTACAGCGTTGAGCTGCGGTACACGAGCAATTATCGGTAAGTATTGCCGGGCAACTATTGGTGAAGAAAGTGAAGCAATTTGAGGGGGAATTTAATTTCTGTATTCAAAAGCGTATTCAAAAAACTGGTCAAGAGCGAGTCGGACTCGGTAATCTCTACATAAACTTATATCACACAGAATAATTTCAGATTTTTCTCTATGCAAATTTCAGAGATAAGGGGAGGGGGTATTTTTTTTTAGATATTTCATCAAAAGTCGAGAACTATCCGGCTTAAAAAAAAAAGAAAAAATGTTTATTAATGAGCAAACAGCGCTCTTTCATATGATACCCCACATGCCCTAGTAGCCCCACTCCGAATTTATAAGACCCGCTTTCAGTCCCTGTTGGAAAAAATAATATACATATTTTTATTTCTTTCTTATTTGCAAAATAGTTAGGCAAACGTCATCTGAAACTATTCCAAAATTCAAGTTGATGGCAGATAGTACTTCATGAGATATCCAACTGTGACAGACAGACAGACATACGGGGTCGCTCCATAAGGGTTCCGTTTTACCGTTTTGGTACGGAACTCAAGTTAAAATAAATCGTCATCATCATTGAACTGCGCTTACACGGACTATTTTTCGCAATTATTGCCGGCAACAGTTGGCAACAGTTGCCATGAGTGGTGTCCCAGAGGAAACGGCCGCAACTAACGAGTTGTAGGTCATAGGTTCGAACCCTGACAGGTGTTTTACTTTGTGTAAATTATTTCAACCACTGCTCTCAAAACGATTTGACAGGCCAGTTGGCATGGTTGGTTAAGATACTACCTGCCATGCCGCTGGCCGTGGGTTCGATTCCCATCCAGGACAAACATTTGTGTGCATGAACATGTCTGTTTGTCCTGAGTCTGGGTGTAATTATCTATATAAGTATGTATTTACAAAAAAAAAGTAGTATATGTAGTATATCAGTTATCTGGTTTCCATAGTACAAGCTCTGCTTAGTTTGGGATCAGATGACCGTGTGTGAACAATGTCCTAGGATATTATATTATTATGAAGGAAAACATCGTGAGAAAATTGGCATATCCTAATTTAAAGACATGTGACATCTACCGAGCCGCGCTGGGCCCACTTGGTGGATTACGGCCCACTCTCTTTCACCGAGAGGAGCCCTGTGTCCCAGCTGGCAGTGTGAACATTATAGGCTGATTATGCTCTGCAGTTCCCTCACAACCCCTGCCGGGTTGTGAGGGAATTAGCAGAGCAATCGAATTTTTATTTCCTAATTGATTAAAAGTTGTATCTACCATATCGCTCAATATGGTGTTGGCTGTGTCTAACACAATCAATCAATCAGCCTAGCCTTTTCCAACTATGTTGGGGTAAACTTCCAGTCTAAGCGGATGTAGCTGACTACCAATATTTAACATTGCCAATTTGACCTCCACAACCCAGTTACTAGGTAACCAGATACCCCTTGGTAAGACCGGTGTCAGAATTTTGGGCTTATGACTACCCGTAACGACTGTCAAAGATCTACGTCCGTCGGGACCAACGCATTAACGTGCTTTCCGAGGCACAGAGGGGTCTCGATATGTAATGGATGGTCACCCATCCACGAAACGACCGCAGAAAGCGTAGCTTAATCTTCAATCGACCGTGTGCTGGCGTGGCGTGTGCGTGGCTGTTATCATTCAGCTGCGAGCCACGAGTTCGATGTGTCTAACAATAACTGTTAAATGTTGACATCGCAGTAAATTTCTTGTTATTGTGACTTAGTTGACTAAAAGTGTTCTTACACGAGCAACAAAAATTGCGCAATATTTGGCAATTTTTGTACAACTATTGCTTGTTGTTGCCGTCATCGTCACAACGAAATTGACCAAAAACTGGGCAATCAATTGCCCGTGTAACCGTACCTTTACATTGAACAGAAATTAGCAATTAAGTTGCCAGTGTAAACCTTTACAGGTAAAAGGATGAGAGAGAATTTATATTATGTTTTATGTTTTTAAAGTATCTACACGGTTCAGCGTGTTGTCTGTTGTTTCTTATTGAACTTGCATGTTTTATTGAAGACAGAGCTGTAAATTACTCTCAAGAATACATAGCAATTGCTCTATTGAATTACTTACTGAGAAATTGAGTCCAGTCGTTCATTGTGCCATGATCAGATGCTCTGTAGATAACGATGGATTGCTTTATGTAAACGATCATAGATCAGACAGAAGAAAAGTAGCTAAGCAGGAAAGCCTTTGCTCAATACAAGTTGGAGACGGCAATACGACAGTATATTAAACTTCGTCTAATGATGTTCACAGTCTGCATCCAAAAATTATCCAATAGTTTAGTCACTATAGCTAATAAATAACACAATAACAACCTTCGTCCGTTGTAATAAGTCTTAATTTTGTATGAACAACAAATTGAACTTTGACGAAAAGCTTATTTGTTGTTCATACATAATTAAGACTTGTTACAACTGGCGAAGGTTGTTATTATTTTTAATTATTTCCGCATAATTGTGACACGCGGGATAGCTGCGTGGGCACTTCCACTTGTTTTAGGGTTCCGTACCCAAAGGGTAAAACAGGACCCTATTACTAAGACTCCGCTGTGCGTCTGTCTGTCCGTCTGTCACCAGGCTGTATCTCAAGAACCGTGATAGTTAAACAGTTGAAATTTTCACAAATTAATGATGTATTTCTGTTGCCGCTGTAACAATAAATACTAAAAAACAGAATGAAATAAATATTTAAGGGGGCTCCCATACAACAAACGTGATTATTTATAGATAATGGTACAGAACCCTTCGTGCGCGACTCGTACTCGCACTTGGCCGGTTTTTTCTATTCCGTGGTCATACATAACTCGTAGTCGGCCCATCTAGATATTTTCAATATGTTTGAAAAAAATCACGTTATTTGACAGTTTTAAAATAAACCTATACATTACTATTGTTAGTGTTTTTTTATAGTCGTATTGTTGTCTCTACATTGTATAACAAAAAGATAGTCTTACAAAAAATTAAAAATAAATCTCACCTTGAAATAACTTCCATTATTGCTGTTATTATTGTATGAATTATTATAGTTATTGTAGTACATCACATTCACAAAATAACACTTTATCAATATCATCAAACACTCACAGTCAGAATTAATTTTGATTTTCACTTGATTGAAACTCTTTCCTAACTATATTATAACTAAATTAACAAAATAAACTAATATTATAAGAATTTGTTCAATGAGTTCTAATCAATTACTATCAATCTTCGAAATTATTTTGATTTTCACGCGAATAAACTGTTTTTCTTTCTTTTCTTTTCTTTCTTCTTTCTATTTTAACTCTTTCCTAATCTGAGTAATGAATTTTTTTTTTAAATCACACACAGAAACATAAAATAAATCACTTCTAAATCTGTCTATAAAACCACTTCTTTTTCAACACTGCTTCTATATTTTACAATCTGACCCGCAACCGCTGACAGTCGTGCACACAATCCTCAATTGACGATGCGCGTGAGACGAGCAAGTGTATGAACTGAACCTACTTTTAAAATGGATCTCAATTAATGCGCGTAGATTAGTTTCGATGATGCAGAAAAAATCTATGAGATTTTATTGCAATATCGTACTTATAGTTAGATCGTGATTAGCAAAAAAATAACTAGTTTCTGTAGTTGAAATGACCTTCACGGTCGAAATCTATGAAGTTCTGATTGCCAGTGTAGATTCAATCAATCTGCGTAGCTTTTTCTATGTTAGGGTTGGCTTCCAGTCTAAGTGGGTGCAGCTAAATGCCAGTATTTTACATGGAGCGACTGCCTATCTTATCTGACCTCCACAACCCACCCAAAGCTGCCATCTGGGACATTACGAGGCATTACGAGGTCTCAAATAGACTCGATTTGTAATGCATGGTCGCGGCAATGACCCGTGCGGCTGTTATTATTTAGCCACGATATAGGTCGAATAATGGAACAAATTAGAAGAAATGAAGAGATGGAAATGCCCTAAATTATCGATTATATCCTGACAGAAGCAAAAACATTGCTTACGGGGTAGCGGGGATTATCAATTAACTTCTCCAGCTCTGGGCGGAGCGGGAGGGCGTGTCAGACTTTTACTGACTAAAACCCACCCGTGTTCCGTTCAGTTGGGTTCAGGGCCACGCTAACTCTTTCGAACAACCCGCGACCCTGGCAGGCATCGGCTCTAGCAGACCCCATCCTGTCTGTCCACCTGACTTCACAATATTTCAGATGAACAGTCATAAAAGGGTATTTTATGAAGAGCTGCTAACAAAGATAAATAAAATACCTACTAAACATTTTATTTTATTTGCTTTAATTATAACTTTAGTTTTTTAAATTATAATTTTTAGTTAAATTAAATGTTTAATTTTAAATAAGATAATTTGATTACCTTTTGTTGCATAGAGTCGCTTAATTGTTACCTAACTGGAAGAAGTCACTGGCTCCTGAAATACAGGTACTCTAACCTAGCTCTGGAGCCAGGTTCTCAATTTTTCTCAGAAAGAATTATTATTATTAAAAACATGTTATTTAAATTTCAGGTTTTTTTTTTATTGTCAGATCTTGACCTCGATCTCGCCTGGTGAAAAGCGATGGATGATGTCGACGATGGAACGAGCAAACCCAGAAGATGCCAGAAAATAGTTAATAGAAGTACATAGTGCCTGTGACGTCACATTACCTATTTTTTTTTTTTTTTAGTACGGAGCTATTGCAGTTGGCTGCGGGAGCCTTGACTGCTTAACCGGGCGTTGGCGGGGCCAGAAGGGCCTCTCACCGGGTTAGAAAATAAAACTAAGTAGCACAGCTAAGGGCGTCCCATAGTGGGACTCGAACCTAGGATTAGGGCGCTACTTACTACTGAGCAAGTGGAGACTTGTTCTATCGGTATGTTATTATTATAAGGGGCGTTTAAAGCTACTTGCTCCGCGCGGGCGGGTGGGTGCAAGGGTCGGGGGATTGACGTACATACTACTCGATGCCGCGGTGGTACTCGCCGGCGGGTACGGAAGTTAGGACGTCTGTCATGTGTAGTGTTAAGAGTTTACGGACCGACTTCATACTCTCTTGGTAGAGAGTGATGTCGTCGTCTGGATCTAACATAGCGTGTTTGGGGCGCCGTATGCGGGAGATGCATGACGGTGTGTATCGAGTGGCAGCTGTCACTAGTGGGTTAGTGTGTGTGGTAGCTGAATCGAAGCGTTTGCTCGCTTTTTTGAAAAATTGCCTGATGGTCGGCAGATTTAAATCGACGTGTAGTTGGTCATTACGTATGTACCAGGGGCAGCCCGTGGCTCGTCGCAAGAATCGATTTTGGCATTACCTAATACCTACTCTGTGATCATTTATAAGTATTTACTTATCATCCCATTGATGTTCCACGACGGTATTGTTCGTTTATTATGTTCTGTTTATGATTGATACGATGTCATTATCTAGGTACTATACAATGTTTTTGTGTACTATTGTCTACTATATTTGTGTTTATTTAATGTTTTCTGGGATCTATGACATCAATGTGCCCGTTAAATAGGTGTATCGTAAAGCTGATTAAAATATTGAGAATAATGTTCACAATATTTTCACTCAGAATTTTCTCCGTTTTAAGAAAAATAAAATCTTATAAAAACTTGGTAAATTCCTAAGGGTTAATTATTTTCCAGGCGACTAACAACTTAAAGGGCGACTATTTGCTACAAAAAAAAAAAAAAAAAACTTGACAGCGAAAATAATAACATGGCAGTGAAAATATTTCCGTCGATAGAGGGTGCAAGAGCGAGCGAAGAACACCCCGAGGTTAGGTTTGGTGACCTTGTTCAAAATTACTTCTCATCTCAGTTAACTTTACTTATATACAACCTCATTGTATAATTTAAGAATGCCCATTTTCTACTTTTTATCCGGCGGTTGTATCTGCCAAACTATTATTTTTGCTACCGGCTTTAACTATTTGTTATAAATCCCAAATTCGGATTAATTTGTCGCTGCGTTGAAGACATGCCATACTTCAGTACCTACTAGTCAAGTTATCCGTTATTGTATTTTGTTATGGAATCTATTTCTCTTTATTGGACTTGTGTCTCTGCCTAGCCCTCCGGGGAAAAGAGCTGTGATGTTATTTTAATTTTATTTTTAGCCTAATGTTGTTCTACCGCAGGAAAAAGGCCTTTTTATCCTATACACAATGTTATGTGTGCAGTTTTGTTTGAAACCCGCTTTGTAAACAGCTAATTAACTCCCCCGAAAGTGTACCAATCTGACTGAACAGATACAAACGAATTATCACAAGGCACAGGGCTATAGGCTCATAGGGCGGGGGAAGGCATCAAAGAGCATGGCCATATCCATTTGCAAAATTTGTTTTTCCATTACTCAAATTGGGTTCGCCGGGGGGTAACTTTTGAATAGTGAGTGATGACGCGACGATGTGTGTTTTAAGTTAAAATTTGCAAGTTTTAAGTACGGAACTTGGTGTGGTTTAGCGAAGCTTATGCACTTGTGGAAGAGAAAATTAATCAGATAGAAACTGAGGCCCTAGCGCAACGAGCAATGTAAATATACCTCACGTAAATTCGAACGATTTTGTATTCTAAAATACAACTAAAAAAAATAATAAATAAAAACGTTTACTTGTCGCTAAAAGAAATATACATTAAAAAGACATTAGGATAGACACTCAGAGGCACAATCTTACAAGAAATGTATTACACAGAATATTGTTCCATAATCCCAATTTTGGGGGTCAGTGTTCAGTCATGGGACTGACAGCATTTTTTTAGACAGGAGTGTCGCCACATGATATTATAGATACGCTATACAGCAATAACGGTAAGTGACACATGGAGTGGTACAAAAAAGACAATGCAGTAACTAAACTATTTAAAAGAACTACGTACTAAGAAATAAGTACTTATCAGCGTTTTGTTTTAATGTTTTGTGATAAATAGGTACAATAAAATATCACCCATAGATATGAATAATTGTTTTAAAACTGTACGACAGGACTTTGCCGAATTAAATGACTGGTTCAGCAGACTTAGCACGAGAACGTAGAGAGGCGTCTTGTCGACGGAAGAGTAGACAATAATGACCTTACCGTGTAGACAGTACGATGGCAACAAAGTAGAAAGAGTCAACTTCACTTTTACGAAATTCCCTTTTTTACATAATTTCAATTCTTTGTTTTTTCATAGGATTTTTTTTCTGTTTAATTCTCAATTTTTACAAATATTAAGTCACGTATCTACAAATGCGGAGGCAAGCCCGTAGCGCCGGAGTAGATGCGAATTTTAACGTGTTATATGAAAATGTTCACTTTTTGTATGGAAAATATGAAAAATTATTACCTACATGTAGAGTTTTAGGGAGTACCTAATGAGTTTTATAAAAGGGGGGCCAAATTTTCATTATTTTTGTGATAGGACAAACCGTTCTTGAGATATAAGCAAAAGAAGGGAAAAAAAAGATTTTGTAGATATATACTTTGTGGCCGTCGAGTAGAAATATTTCTACTATCTTTAGCATAGCGATTACAAAATCAAATTGTCTTCACTGCAGTTGTCAGTGTGATTTTGACAGTTAGGATAGAAAACTTTCTTCCGAAATAGTCTACATAATAAAAGAACTAGACAAAGATCGTTAGAAACAATGTTAAAAATGGCGAAACGAAATGTCACTTATTATACAAAGAGATGTGTCTTCTCTTCGTAGAGATAGAGTGGTCATGCAGCATGCTAAGCCCGCAGGGTGTGACGAAATTAGTGCTTCGATCGTCCATCTATAATAATAAATCATTTTCTATTGGTCTTTAATCACATTTCATTCGCTATATTTCGCTTTTTCCGAAGATCAACGATCGGATCGGATCGGAAGTCCTGTCGTGCCTACTTTGTAACGGTATTTTCAATTTTAAAATCATTCGTATTTCTTTACCCACGTTAGGTACGTTTACTGGTTGATGAGGATTCTGCTGTAAAATGAGGAAGCTGTATCGTTTTCACTGTCTTTCAGTCTCTAGAAGAAAGGAACCTTTGAAGCTACCTAATCAAAGGTTTAATAAAAAACTATATCAAGTAGAAGTTAACTATGAAAGTTCTAGTCATAGCGACTGTTTGATATTGTACGAAAAGAAATATTTTTTATAGCGATAGGTACAGGAACGAACAAAGTCCGTTGATATTCTGTGGAGTGAAATAGTTTTCAGTGCACTACAATATTTCCGAAAAATCACGAACTTTTTCACCAAAAATCCCGCCATTTTCACACACACTATATTTTCCCACTAGCTTAAAAAAAAAAAAGCAACCAGCATCCATATTCACAGCTTATCATTATTTCAACGTAAATCACATGCAAAAACACCATTGGCCACTGTCCAACGGCTATGGCAGAATTAATTACTGCGAGCAACCAACAGATGGCGCTGCCACCAGGTGTGCTGTGTATATCATAGACACGAGTCTACACGACCTATGAAATTCAGATTGTGCTCGGTATAAATTTTAAACGCTAGCTCCTGGCAAAGGTAGTTTCTTGTTGAAGTGCTTTTGATATTTTTGAGGCTATTGTATAAAGGAAAATATCAGTAAGATTTGACGGCTGTTATGAAAATGATGACAGTGGCAAAGATTTAAATCGTCAGATTCGCCGTACCGCGTCAAAAGATAGTAAGCATTTCTGTTTCGTTTTGAAACCTTGACACGTAATGACGCAGTGCCTTCACTGGATTATCATGGAAACACTGTTTAATAATGTGTGAGCTCACTCTTCTCAGTATGGACACTTTTTCTTGTGACTAAGTACGATGAGGGCAAATCTAGCGATTTATTTCTTTGGGTCAGTTTAGGAAAGTCAAACCCCGCTCGGTTTGACTTAATATCAAATACCTACTGGTGAAAATGACAGATTTTCATGGCGGCCGTTACGGCTGCTTCCCTATGAAACTAAAGATTCACAGTGGTAGCCATCTAACAGATCAATTTCTAATATAACTAATCAATATGACAAATAGACCACGCAACTTAGTATCAATACATTTATAATTCCTATCATACAAACGTAATCTCTAAACCAATTTATTCATAACTGGGATCGATATTTTAATCAAAACCACCGGCCGAGTGAAATAACCCAGGCAATCTGTTAAATGACAGTTATCTCCGTGATTGATTGCATTTGCATGTAAAAAACTTGGACAGAATCTATCAAAGCCTCTCTATACAGGGTGACAGACTTTAGAGTGCATATGATTTTGACGTTTAGTGAGACTGTTCCGGATAAACGAAAATATGGTTTTCTACGGTGTATCGTTGTTTGAATCTTTTCAAAGTTAGAGTGAACAGGCTTCTTCTGGGTAAGCTCACTCCATCGTAGATTTTGTCTCTGTCACAAACCAAACAAACAAACCCATCTAAAACAAAAAAAAAAGAATATTTACCATTGATCTGCCAATGGTGTAAATCGTTATGACGAAAACATTTCGTAAAAAAAAAACGGACGATTCAGTGAAGTAGAATTGTGTAATTTGTTCTTTATTTAGCCTTTTCCGTTCCATTTCTAAGCAATGGTGATATTTACTGTGGAGTTTAGAAAGATACTCTTAGTTTTGCCTTGTCTATCCAATTTGTCATAAACAAATTTAAGCTTTGGTAAGTATGTACTTTATTCTTCAATATCATGCCAATAAATTCGTCTTTTATTAACTCTTTTTATAACTCCACAAGTAAACATTTACATTATTTCTGCATTACCCAAAAAGCTTATCCTTCCAGTCCACAAAATTTAATATACTAAAAAGCTGTCATTAAATGAATTCAAGTATTTTTATTATGATACAGAAAATCTCCCTGTCCTCCAAATTGAACAATACATGGTGACCTAACGCACTCACTCTCAATCGACAAATGTAAGGTGAGCTTCCAAGTATCTAACATTTTTATGTTGCAAGTGTAGTTGACAAAGATTTATGTTTTGTGTGGGTTCAAGTTACAATGGTCGTGTAGCTAATAAAAATGTATACGCATGGCGTTGTTATAGCGTCGTATTTTATGCATTATCTATTGATTATGGGCAGTTAACTTTTATTTTGTTTGTTTTAGGGTATGGGACAAACGGAGTACGTTTTTGGTTGATGGATTTGCCCAGCATTCGCTTGAAGTATTGACAATTTTCACTCGTTAGCATAGGACTGCGGTTGGCTGCTGAAGTGATGACTGGTTGGGGATGAAGGGTTGATGGTCGGCTGTGAAGGGAGTTGTCTAAAATTCGAAAGCTGCTAGGTTAGTGGAAGCAGTGTGTAAAATTTGGCAAGGTATATACTCGTAAAAATCACTCCGCCTCCTTGGTCTAGTGGTCGCAAGCGTTACTGCTGAGCATGAGGTTCTGGGCTCGATTCCCGGGTATGGCAAAGTGTTATTGGGTTTTTCCATCAGGAATTTGTCAGGAGCAGCCCGGAGTCTACCTTTGTGCCCAGTTTGATGACAATAGGCTCGCCCCTTGTTAAGTAGGACTTAATCATATCTGGTCGAAATGTGGATGTACTACATGTAAACCTCTGCGTATTCCTTCAGGAATTACAAGCGTGATTATCCCCAATTATTACATTACAAATAATAATCGCATTAAAACTGCCTAGCCTTTTCCCAACTATGTTGGGGTCGGCTTCCAGTCTAACCGTATCCAGCTGAATACCAGTATTTTACATGGAGCGACTGCCTATCTGACCTCCACAACCCAGTAACTAGGTAATAACCCCTTGGTAAGACTGGTTGTCAGACTTTCGGGCTTCTGACGATCCGTAACGACTGTCAAAAATCCACGAATGACAGCCGGGACCAACGGCTTAACGTGCTTTCCGAGGCACGGAGGAGTCTCGGTATGTAAAGATGGTCACCTATCCACGGATCAACCCCGGAAAGAGTAGCTTAACCTGATGGATCGATCCGTGCGGCTGTAATTACATAGCCACGAGCTCCTCGCATCAATAAAAAGATTTAAAAAAAAATATTAAGAAATCAAATTCACAAATAATATCTAATTATTCTTTGTAATGTAATAATTTGTTACATATTGATTGAAAGTCTGAAAGTGTCACCACAGCACCGGTGACTGAAAAGTTGTGTGGAAATCGATTGTCATGGTATGGGCATGTGATGCAGAGGAATGAGGAAAATGTCAAGAAAGTTTTGAGTACCTACGACTGCGGATGGCTATACGAGTAGGGAAAGACCAAGGAAACGATGGATGGACTGTGTGAAAGATGATATGGCGAGAAAGGGAGAGACCTACCGAGATGACGACTAATAGAGAAGTATGGAAGAAAAAGACATGTTGCGCCGACCCCAAATAAATTGGCATAAGGACAGGAGAATGATGATGATGACGATGTCCTATTGATTAAACATCACCGTAGAAACCAACGCTTTTGATTACGGACCAATTAACAATAGCGACAGAAACGCCAAATAACCATTTACTTTTTTTAAGCCAAAAAGCAATTCGCCACGATCTCTATCGCCTAGACATTCCACTGCAAAATCACCAGACATCCGCACGAAGACATTACAATCTATAAAGATTTTTTACTGCCCCGACGAGGAGATGCCAACAATCCGCGAGATTGGAATTCATTCAAGACGCTCGTTTACCTACACATAAGGGGTCGAAAGTCTTGATGCTAGGTATGTAATTTCGTTGCGCTAGAGAGGTTAAGGATGAGCGCTGTAGATGATGGGTGTGGAGAAGATAACCTACCTAATATAAATTTGTTTAAATAAACTAATACTAAACTGGTAGACAACGCACAGCCGCTGGATCTAGAAGTATGAAATTTTGAACAAGATTTCCTTATATAACGAGGGTGAGCACTAAGGAAGGATTTTTGGGAAATTCATCCCCTAAATAGGTTAAATACGGGGATGAATGTTTGTATGGAAGGTCGTCATTTGTGCCGATGAGAATCCCATAGGGCGCGCATATTGCTTGTTTGAGAAGAAAAGCTAGTGTAGGTAATGTAAATTATTAAGGGGAAAGCGCTAAGGTAGCCCGCGAAATTCAAATATTCTTACGTTTTTTTTAAATTTGCCGGTCAATTTTAGGTTTTATGTTAATCCAATATAATTCGCAACCGTAACAAACATACATTTACATTACAGAGTTATAGTCATTGCAATCAGTAATACAATTTCATAAGTTAGAAAAGACCTCAAATGTTAAGATTTCATGAAATAGTCATTTAATAGAGTAATATGAACGTAGAGAATTGTATTGATGACTTTAATTATGTAAATACATAGGTACTTGTTACGATCGCGAATTACATATTGATCAACGTACAACTTAATACTGACTGGTAAATTGCAAAAAAAAAAAACTTTGAATTTCGCGGGCTACCCTGACGCTTTGCCTTAAAAAACAATTACTAAGGTTTTCTCGTTAAAAGATGACATAAAATAGTGCACAAAGGTCAGAACCATAGAAATATATTTCTTATATCTTCCGCCATGGTAAAATTATCTCCTATGCAGATGATACTGCTCTCGTTTTCTCTGCCGATACATGGGAAGTGGCTTTCAAAGCTGCCCAGGATGGTTTCGATGCTGTGAGGGAATGGCTTGAAAACCATGTGTTAACTTTAGATGTGGATAAAACCAAATATATTTGCTTTAGTATACGGTCAAACACAGAAGTCAATCATGATCACCATAACATCATAGCACATGAGTGTTCCTCTAAAAGAAACTGTTCTTGTCCTAAACTAGAGCGCTTAACAGTAATAAAATATCTAGGCGTGATAATAGACAAGAACCTTAATTTTAAGGAACACACTAAGGCCCTCTGTGGTAGGATCAGGAAGCTAATTTACATCTTTAAGGCCCTCCGACACGTCTCGGAACCCTCTGTGCTGAAGCGGATATACTTTGCCCTCTGCCAGTCCCTCATCACTTACTGTATTATATCATGGGGAGGTTCCCCTAAAACCATCATAAAACCGGTTGAGGTTGCCCAGCGTGCTATCCTGAAGGTTAGTACTTTCAAACCAAGATGGTTTTCTACCACGCAGCTTTATGAATACTGTGGAGTCCTTTCCGTGAGACAACTCTTCCTTCTCAATATCATATTAATGCAACATAAGAATTCCTTTTACAACCCATTCACTCTAAATAGGCGCACAAAACACTTGGTTTGCCCACAACCCCTCGCTTTTAAAACAAAATTCAGCAATAGATTTGCTCCATTTATCGGCCCCTACATCTATAACAAAATAAATAAAAATCTAAACATATACCCGATGACGAAAAAATCTTGTAAAATTACAGTAAGTGAGTACCTACAGAAGCTCACGTATGAGGAGACAGAAAACTTGCTTCAAATACCTAAATAACCAACTAAAGACCCAACTACTTCTTGAATTATAAATTTAATTAAACTAAGTAATGTGTTTCAAAACATAAAAGTCATGGTCCGCAATCCTACACACCCTCTCACACTCACTCACGAACACTTGCATCGCACACAAAGAGAGGACACACCTACAATGTACCTTTTTAAATCTTGTATGCTTTTTTTTTCTTTCTAAATTTTCTTTTATAACCAGAATAATTTACGTACATTCATACAAGTTATCATTGCAACATAATGATAAAAATACTTAATTTGTAACTCAGGGGGATCGGCGTTGAGGGCTGAAATACAGGTTATGCCTAGTTCGGCCTCAAATGCTAATACTTTTGTGTACCTACTTTAAGTTTAGATTAAGCACTCTACTTGTGAAAAAAAATGTACAAATTTATGTGAATAAACATTATTATTATTATTATTATTATTATTATTTTATATTTCTCGGGACCCTGGGGTCCCGGACCTTTGGAAGGCGTACGAGGAGCTGAAGCCAACTCGCAGAGGCCCCTTACAAAATTTTAAATGATGAGGAGTCACCAACCGACGATTATCCCTATATGCGCTATGCAAATGCACCCAAGGACAACCCTCGGTTGGTGCAGGACTATTGCTACGTGAAAACAAAACATATTGGGCTATGGGTTTGGGTTGCTAAAGTGCATTAGGTTACTTAAACTATGGAATAACTATGTCCCCTGCCTGACCAATGTTATACAATTATACATGGATAAAATGGCAGGGGGCGACTTGCACACTCAATAATGGGCCCCCGGAAACGGCCGCTAGCACATAGTGACGTAGCGACAAGGGGGCAACACTTCCTGAGGTGCGTGAGGAGTGGAGAGGTATTCCACGGCTATCAGGACAATCCCGGAAGTACGGTCAAGATCCCTACCAGCACCTTACTGGAATACTTCCTTCCTCCGAGCACGTTTGCTCTTGCGAATCTCCACTCAAGCCGGCCAATAAAGGCAAGAAAGAGGTGGGAGCTCTGTTCCTCGTCAGTGTTCATTCCAGCCGGCCAATTAAGGCAAGCCAGAGATGAGGACAAGATTTCTCCCGGGAAATAGGGTCTGTAGGGTCGCTACTGCCCAACAGCCCGCCACATGCTGCCCTGCGGGTTTCTGTAACTCTCTTGGTCTGGCTCCTCATCCTAGACCCGTTCCGGCAAAGTAAATTCTACCGGCACAGACCTAAAGTTCGGAGCGCGCAAGCCCCACCACGACGTCAACGTAGAGATACAGCGGTGGGGTTATTATTATTATTATCTATGATCAGAACTCAAAACTTTGTCGACTTTGCACCAGTTGGGATAAAGTGAATGAGATTTGGAATATTATGGTCTTCAGGTTTTTTTCAGCTTAGACTTGTCTACCCATTTTATTATTAAAAAGCAGTTGATTGGAACTGTTCTCTTATGCAGAGTTTATAAGACGATAAAATTGTGTTCAACTTCAACTAAGCTTTTTTTATTTTTAACCGACTTCATAAAGGAAGAGGTTCTCAATTCGTCTGTTTTTTTACTTTGTACTTGATACGCGATTACTCAAAGACGGATGGACCGATTTAGAAAAAAAAATTTTTTTTTTGTTTGTAAGGGTATACACTTCCAAGGTGGTCCCATATAAATTTTATTAACGTTGCTTGGGTAGTTTTTGAGTTAGCGTTTTAATAATTTTCTATCATTGTTATTTACATAGTAGGTAGTGGTATTCGAATTTGTGTGGAGTAGGTACCTTACCACAACTAAAAAGTGAAAAAGTCAGTTTTATTTTTTGCTAAAAAGTTTTTCAGCTAGCTGATCTCAGCGGCTTCATCCGCGTGGGTGTCTTACTTATACTTCGCTATTTGAATTGGATTTCGTTCACAATTTCATGAGTTTTAATTTTTTTCGGAACCCTAATCATTTTGCTAAAACAAAAGTAGCATTAAGTTACTCTTTACAACATCAGCTATCTGCCAGTGAAAGTCCTGTCAAAATCGGTCCTGGCTTTTCGGAGGTTAGCCGGACCAAAGAGACAGACGTATATACTTTCTAATAATGCATTTAGTAAAAAGCTGTTATTTTGACATTACAAACGGACACTTAAATTTTATTTATGTATTTGTATACAGGGTGTAATTTTAATCACCGTTAATCTCTTAAGAGGTTATTTTACTCAACAACATGAACAACTTTTACTATGGAACCAAACTAGAAATCGCAAACAAAATCAAATCCTCATTTTGACGAGTTATGCGAACATAAATGTAGGGAACACCTGTTTTTTTTTCGCGATTTCAAGTATATCTTAACCTACATATAATGATAAGTACAATGATCCCTTAAAAGATTAACGGTAATTAAAATTACATTCTGCAGATTAAACTTTTTCTAACAAAAAGGTAAGGTACTAAGTAAGTTCGCAAGAACCGCTGTTCTAGACAACAAATCCGTGAGAATGCTGTAGGAACAAACGAATAGGGATCTAGATAGTTATCTTTATTGCAAACCGTGGCACCAGGCCAAGAGGAAACACCAAACTTCTGGACATGGAGCGGTTGCATGCCAAGCCAGAAGTTTTGCCTCACTGTAATCTGCCTCGTGAAGTAATGTCTGTTCCGAATTTCCGATTCGGTGTTAAGAACATTAAGGCTCAAATTCAATCGTTTGAAGATGGCAGAGACAGAATGATGTTTTAAACTCGTTTAGCGTTAAACGCTTTTAGTGATGTGTGGAGGAGATGAGTCTAATTGTTTCTAGACTTTGTTCTGCTGGGTATTTCAATTAATTAAGCTTACTTTAATGTTGTGCTTTTTGTTTTTAAATGGCTTCAAAAGGGATAAGATTCTGTATTTACAAATATTTGAGAGCTTTCATCGTGCGCGATATCACTGTGGCATCATTGCTAACATGATACAAATAACTAATACTTATCATTTATAGTATGTAGGTAATGTTTATGACAGAAGGTAGTACCTCATTCACCGAGCGAGCAAAGCGTCTTTGCTTCAAGTCTGGCAAAATATGCTTTCGTCTGTCAGTTTGTTGCTACTCCTCTACAGGTCGTATTTTACAACCGATCGGGACGAAACTTGGTATACGGGTTTAAAGAAATTTTTTGTAGTCGGGGGTTCTTGATTGAAGGGGTACTTCCTCCAAAAAGGGGTTACTGGATATCTCCTCCATGTGAGATGCGATTTCGATGATTTTTTTATTTTATTTTCTATTTGAAATGTAGTAACTTTAAGTTGGTGTCATAAAAACTTGGTGAAGATCTGATAAAACAAAAATGGTACCTACTTAAATTAACTTTAGTCGTAGATTGTTACAAAAAAGCTTGCGCTAAAAAAATGATGAATTATAATTTAGCGATGTCATGACATCATATACGTTATCGAAAAAAGGATTGTGATGATATTCTGCAAAACTTATGTATTACTTCTAAGCACATCCTACAATTTCATTTCATCTGTATTATCCAATGTTAAAAACATATCATAACAACATACCTAATTATTATGTGCCATGCCACATGAACGGAGCTAGAGAATAGAGACAAGCGTAGTGCACACTAATGTGGGATAGTCATTACCTGTGTTAGGACACGTATGCTGCGTTCCCACGGCCCATCGAGGCCCGTGCCTGTCGAGGCCCGCGCCAAGCATTCCGCAGATCATCCCATACATTCGATCAGACCGGTGACGACAGGCCACCACAGGCCGACTGTTCCCACGGCCTGTCGGTCTGGCCTGTGAGAAAGCGGGCCGTGGGACCGCGGCATTATGGTGCTCTATATAAATGGGAATGGGAAATATAGACTAAGAACAGTCCCTCAATCTATTTCCAAAACTGTTAGACATGGGAATATCGTATTCGTGCTCCATGCACCGTGTGGTACCGTATCGGATACCTACTTTCATGAAAGTAAGTAATTAGTACCTATTGTGCCGGTTGGTCCTAAGTGAAGACTAGGCTAAACCCCTATACGATAAATAAATTAATAATAATACCAGCCTGTTAGGGTCAGACTACACCAAACCACAGATTAATACAGATGGGACACTCCGAAAAATCATTTAAATAAAAAACGACTCTTTCTGCGACACATAAAGCGCAATTCAGGTCGCTCAATGCTTATTACCTACAGTTATATTCACCTACAAGTTGCCTCTCTCACGCGTAACTCTTATACCTTCTAACTGTGCCAGTCCTACTGAATTGTCCCAGTGAGATAGGCCCGCCGCGTACTTGTAGCTTCATACCTAAACTGCGGAGTGTCCCATCTGTATTAATCAGTGACCAAACGGAAAAATCCTTACGGATACTCTAGCATTATTTAAATTTCACTGAATAAGTAACTGTATCAATATTCCTTTTAAGTAGAAAATTCGACGCAGACATCACGCTCAATAAACGGTTGATGTCTGCGTCGAATTTTATACTTTAAGTCAATACTGATAGTTACTTATTCGGTGAAATTTAAAAATAGTGCTCGAGCATGCGCGAGGATTTTTCCGTTTGGTGGAAACTGTGTCTTACTGTCCCACTGCAAGGCAAATGCCTCGTCTCATACAGACAAACAAGTAGAGGGGTTTGCGATTTCAGACTAATATTAACTAAAAGTCAGGTTTCCTTCGAAGTTTTCGTTCACCGAAGTCAGTAATGTCCGAGAATAAACTTAGAAAGTACCTACATATGAATTGAAAAAGTCACAGTACTTGCCCGGACTTGAACCCAAAACCTCGTCCATGATAGGCGAGGCCTTAACCATAGGGCCACCACCAAATAAATTAATAAGTAATAAATAAAACTGTCGTATTAAGCCGCGGTCTTACGGCCTCCGAGCGTTCCTGGCGCGCGGTCTCGCTTGACGATAACTGTCGCGGCCCGTATCGAGCATTCCTACCACAGGCCTCATCGACGACGGCGACGATTCCCACGGCCTGTGGGCCTGGCCTGCGCGATCTGGCCTGTGAGAAAGCGGGCCGTGGGACCACAGCATTAGATTAATTACGCTCAACTGGATTATCTGAGCTACAGAAAAAAAACTTGGAAATGAAACTTGCCACTGTTTTAATGTAACATAGTCTAAGCAAACACCAGTTCAATAAATAGTAAACAAATAAGTATACCTTTCCAAACAAAACAAAAAAGAACTTGACAATTTAAATTATTCCGCTTTCTTACTCAAAACACAGTTTTCTTTGGAATGGAAGGCACAAGTTTTTTTCTTTGAAGATGTATTTGATTCGCAAGCTTTGGTTTCGTTGGTGAGGGCCTCAGGTGCCACCACGACATTTACAGGTTTAGCTGGGGAACGGCCTCTGACATCCACAATGACGAAGACTATAAATATCACCAGTAATAAAACGTAGATCACTCGATGATTTTCTTCTAGCTGGGTTATCAAAAACGATGCAGGATTCATGATTTCGTGTAATTTGCTTGTTCCTGTTGCTTGATTACTATCATTAGAAATTTTGCTATCTGTTTTATTGTTCTACTCAGAAATCGGTAAAATTTAGGATATTTTCCAAAAGAAATGCAACTGTCAAAATATCTTATGAAACTGTCAGAAATAATTTAAAATAAGTACCTACGAGAATTTCATTTTTTACATTTTTGGTGCGTTTGAGGTCGTGATCTTTTTGGCTTTTAAAATGTTTAGTTTTAAATTAAAAACTCGGTTGAGTATTTCAACAAAGTCAGTTATTTGTCTATACTTCGTTGGTTCATGAAGTTGCAATCCAAGTTACAATGACAACAAGTTAAACACAAAAATCTTATCGCACTTTTAAGTGAAATTGAGTTTGATTCAGCTGGGGCAAAGAATGTAGGAGAAGCGCATCTATCAGAATAAGAATGCAGGCGTCAATTGATACAATAGATGGATGGGTCTTGAATTAACTTTTGCACAAAATCTAACGAAGAGAGACATTCTGAAATAAGCCAAAGATGAAGCTACGAGTACATCTTTGAAAGAGGTAGAATCTCATCAGCAGGCCAATTACAGAACATCCTAATGATCATCATCAGATGATGATGATGACCCCAACATAGTTGGGATCTGCTTCCAGTCTAACCGGATGCAGCTGAATACCAGTATTTTACATAGAGCGCCTGCCTCTCTGACCTCCACAACCCAGTTACTGGGTAATACCCCCTGACGACCCGTAACGATTGACAAAGATCTACGAATGACAGCTGGGGGTCTTGGTATGTAACACGGACCAATCGCGGCAAGCGTAGCTTAACCTGATCGATCAACTCATGCGCCTGTTATTATTAGTCTCAAGCCACAGAGCATCCTAATATCCCGACAAATTCAAGCCCTGTTCACACAGAACTAATCTACAGCTAAATTGGCCTTACTGCGGCCATTAATGTGAATAAAGCTATCATTGACGATGTGCTACACGCTCAAATCCGCAGACCGTCTGGAGACTGCTTATTATCGGAAACCGATTTGCATAGTTAAATAGATGATCAGTTCCTCTCGTCTATAAAGTTGTTAGGACGTTAGGACGGTTTCTGTCTCATGAGATATAAAGTCTTTGTTTCGTAAATAAAAATTCCAAGATTGCAAAAATGGTTACGTCATTTAATGAGCTGTTGTCTGACTTTTTTAATGGACTTCAATACAAGGAGGATAAGCATGCGTTTTAAATACGTCAATTTTAGATGTGGTTGTTTTTACTTACAATCAAAGTAGAGTTATTTATCAAATCTATGAAATCTGTCTCCATGGGGAAAATGTATAAGAGAGTTTATGGATATGTACTTAGGGCAGATTATGATCCAAACTGAAATTAGGAAAGTTATGTAGGGTAGGAGGCGAATTGTATCAGGAGAGTAAAGTAAACTGTCAGCTGCAATGGAGCTTTTTTGTCTTTTGGACATTTTAGTCATGTATGTTATATACAATTTTAGTCTAGCAAATTATAAATCAGAGTATTTATGCTCTGCATGGAAACTTAATTTTATGGTCAGCGATAAAAGTCGATCCAAATTTCTACTTTTAAACATCATCTAAATTGACAGAAAGTTAACACTAGCTACATTGTATATCAACATTTCATATTATAATAGCTAAAAGTAATATTCTTCTAATTTCTGTTCTGTTTCGAATTACATGAAATATTTGAGTCAATCGACTTTTGCGAATGACTGTACCTGCAACTTTTAATACAGCCTCTACTCGATCAGCACAAACATACACATACATAAACTCACGCCTTCTTCCCACGGAGGTAGGCAGAAACTACAGAACGCCACCTTCTACGATCCTTACATACTCCTTTTGCCTCGTTTACGTTCATACATCTGGTCATACACGCACGCCGATTGCGAGTACTACGCACCTGACCTTTTCGAAGAACATCACCAATAAGGTCACTATAATATAGTGACCACCGGGAGGGGACGCCTAAGGAAGACATCCCGGCGTTGCCACTCACATCAGCCTTGTATACCTTTTGTATGTCGCCTTTCATTCATTCCCTCAACATGACCAAACCATCTAAACATCACCAAGTAAATTTCACGTTTACTCCTTCCTTACTTAGGTTCTCCGATTAGAGCCCATTCACCAGAATTTCTTCCTATCATAAACCAAGATGATAATACAAATTCATGGGTACCACACAGAGGTCGATTTACTCGCAGAATCTGTGCAATTAATTCAATTTACGGTCTCCTATCGCATTTGCATGTCTGGAGTGCAATAAGTTTTGGTGCAGATACCACGCGCTGTTCGAATTTAATTCAAACGTTCAAGGAATTTTCTTTGTTAGTTTTACGGCGTTATTGGAAAGGATATTGAATTTTGCGCTGATTGCGGTGATTTAAAGGAGATATTGTTGGAAACTGTGAGGAGCTCGTGGCTAAGTACCATATAACTGCATGATTTATTTGTATATCTCTTAAGTTAAGTGAACTGTTTTTGTTCTTTATGAGAATAAATTCTTTAAACAAAGTAGTAGCAGCCGCACGGGTCGATCCATCAGGTTAAGCTACGCTTTCCAGGGTTGGTCCGTGGATGGGGGAGCATCTTTATGAGACTCCTCAGTGCCTCGGAAGGCACGTTAAGCCGTTGGTCCGGCTGTCAATCGTGGATCTTTGACACTCGCCACGGATCGTCAGATTCCCGATAGTCTGACAACCAGTCTTACTAAGGGTAACGTATTATCCAGTTACTGGGTTGTGGCGGTCAGAATGGCAGTCGCTCCATGTAAAATACTGGTATTTAGCTGTATCCGGTTATACAGGAAACCGACCCCAACCTATTTAGGAAATGGCTAGGCAGACTGATTGATTTGATTGTTGGAACCTTTGCTGGAAACGTAGTAAATATTTTGTAATAGGTGCCTATGCTGTCACAATCTGAATAGAAGTAGAGGAATCATAATGGAAGATAATTTAATATAGCATAGCAGCGTGGATATTGACAGAGCAAAGAGAGCCCTACGCCCAAGAGTGCGTACCTATAGACGGGCTGGTCAAGGTATCCCTATAGAGGCTTATCCCCAGACAAACATGCTATGCGTATTTATTTATTTATTTAATACTTTAAGCACACAAAATGTACAGAGGCGGACTTAATGCCATAGGCATTTTCTACCAGTCGACCTTTGGGTGATGCAGAGACAAACAGTGGTAGGTTCGTATCATACAAGACACAATACCATAATTAGCCTATAACGTTCCCACAGCTCCTCTTTAAGAGGGAATGGGCCGTAAAACCACGCAGCCTCAGAGCTGGTTCGTACAAATGTCACATGTCTTGGAATTTTTGGTTCTAGGACATGCCGGTTTTTCACGATGTTTTCCTTCATCGTTTTGAGAGCAGTGATGATGAAAAAATTTACAGAAAATAAAGCTGTCAGGGTTCGCACCTACAACCTACAAACTCGTAAGTCCGCCGTTACCACTGAGCCACCTCTGCTTTCGAAACAAGACACAATGTTAACAGCAAACTAGGTAAAAAAAATTTAGGAATGAAACTCGGTCCAGTTGTAGTAGGTCTGTATTGTCATCATCCAAACGACAACGTTAGTAAATGCTTATACACAAACACAGGATAAGAATCTAGTTGCTTATTTTACTCTAAGTTAATTATTAGATTTTTATAATCAGATTAAAAAATCCTGTCATTTGTTTCTTCACGTGAACCATCGACAAGCTCTCTAGACCAACTAGAGTTGTCAGTGTACTTACTGACAGTGGGAACCATAAATAAATAGTTTGGTTCGCCACAAATTCTATCAAAACAAAACTAAAGACAAACTTCTAAAGCCTTAATCAAAACAATATCCCCAAAACCTATTGAATCAATCTCAGGAAGATTTCGTGAAGGCTTTCAAAAACAATTTAGTGTCGACTAAAGGCGCATTATGGTGCAAGCATCCAATTACATGTGAGCAGCCTCCGATTAGGGTATGAGGGGAAATATGGATCGTAGGTAGATAGGTAATGCGCGTTTTTATAATTTGTAACGTGATGATATTATCGTAGACGTCCACGGGGCGTCACGATAACACAGGGAAGCAAAATATAAGGAAATATATAATCTAGAGGGCTATGCTTCGTGATCGAATAAAAAATGAAGAGATCCGCAGGAGAACCAAGGTAGGCCACAGAGCACGAAGAACTGCCAAACTTAAGTGGCAATGGGCAGGGCACATTGCTCGCAGAACAGATGGCCCACGGGACACAAGGTTCTGGAGTGGCGACCGCGTATCGGAAGACGAAACTTTGGAAGGCCTCCCACAAGGTGGACCGATGACCTTGAGCAGGCCGCAGGAATCCTGTGTATGCGGGAAGCACAGAACTGGTTGAAGTGCAGCAGCCTTGTTCCACCCACTGTTGAGTGAGTACAGGCCTCTTCCTTTTTGTGCCATGCATGCCTGGTCTTCGCGAGTGTCATGCAAGGGCACCTTCAGGTCAATTATGTTCTGCGGTCATGCACGATAACGTTATAACGTGCATTTATTTCCATACATTTTATGGACGTGAACGTGGACGTCTGCGATAATATCGTCACGTTAGAAATTATAAAAACATTGGATTATGGTACTTAGACCTTCAAAAGATTTTGTTTATATTCAATATTAACTTAGATGTGAAGAGGCGTCTATTTTTAAATAAAAAAAGAATTGGGAATGTTTTTCTTTCCTACTTTATAAAAAGGTAATCTAAACAGCCAGGAGCATAATGGTGTACCTACATAATATAAGGCCTATATACTCTGCCTTTTACCTTTTTACATTGTAGCATAGCATGTTGATGTTGTTGTCTGTTTGTAAATAACTAGTGATAGTAGATAAGTTCTTGTGCTAAGTAATAACAGTCTCACGGGTCGATCGATCAGGTTCCGGTTAGTCCGTGGATGGGTGACCATTTTTACATACCAAGACCTCTCCGTGCCCCGGAAAGCACGTTAAGCTGTTGGTCCCGGAGGTCATTCGTGGATCTTTGACAGTCGTTACGGGTCGTCAGAAGCCCAAAAGTCTGACAACCAGTCTTATCAAGGGTATCGTATTACCCAGTTACTGGGTTGTGGCGGTCAGAAGTCTCCATGTAAAATACTGGTATTCAGCTGTATCTGGTTGGACTGGAAGCCGACCTCAACATCGTTGGGAAAAGTCTAGGCAGATGATGATTGAGTCTTAATGCTTAACCTTAGACAAATGTGCACTGAAAAAATTGGGGACTCTTACTCTTGCAATCTATATTTGCAAAAAGAGGGAAAAACATCTTGGAAAATACTGGTAAGTATTCAGCTGCATTCGGTTTGACTGGAAGCCGACCCCAGCATGGGAGAAGGCTAGGCAAATAAATTAATGTAATAAGAAGTACTTAAATGAAAAAACTTTTTAGCAAAAAATAAAACCGACTTCTAAAACAAAACACTACAAAGTGAAAAATAACTTTAATTTCGGAAGTCGGTGTCTTTGGTTTTGTATTTTCGTTTTTTGCCACCGACTTCCGAAATTAAAGTTATTTTTCACTTTGTAGTGTTTTGTTTTAGAAGTCGGTTTTATTTTTTGCTAAAAAGTTTTTATTTTTCACTTTTTAGTTGTGGAACCTACCCCACACAAATTCGAATACATAATTGAGCACAATAATTGTAGATATAGCCATGTAAATAACAGTGATAGGAAGTTATTAAAACACCATCACAACATCCATATAAAATAAGTGGGAAATATACGCATTATTGAAGCTAACTCAAAAACTCCTCGAGCAAAGCTAATAAAATTTATATGGGACCACCTCGGAAGTATACCCTTTCCAACAAAAAAAGAATTTTCCAAATCGGTCCATCCGTCTTTGAGTAATCGCGTAACAAACATACAAAAAAAAAAAAAAAAAACATACAGACGAATTGATAACCTCCTCCTTTTGGAAGTCGGTTAATAAATGATTTTATTTCTGTAAGTAGGTTTGTACAAACACTTTTTACACGTCAATCATGTTTTGTTTTAAAACTAGATGAGGTCGACGTCACCTACTCATCTGAGTAGGTAAGTACTTCTTATTACATTTATTTTTTAAGAATAATTAGATACCTACTAAAAAATAGAACATTCTCTGACTCAATAATGTATGGTATCGTTGAATTTGCCTGTTGTTAAAAATTCATTCACCGAAGTTATACCACGACCACGATCATGATCTTTCTGCCCTTATCCGATTTTACTTGGGGTCAGTAAGAAAATGTTCTTAATTATTTTTTTTTATTGTTAACCAAAGTTTTTTTTTTATTTTTCACGTTTTACCCCACACAAATTCGTAAACTTGCTAATGTGAACATCAGTGACAGGAAGTATTACATGATAAGAGTATATACTTAATAATAATATTTATTATAATATTATTATTACCATGATCAACATTCATACGTGATCCGACACGCACTATACCAAACACCTGGGGAAATATTGTATTAAAAGCCTCCTTCTTGCAGCCGGTTAAAAACAAAATTGCTTAAGCACCAAAACACGAACAAACGTGAACTTTGAAAAGATTTTTGACAAGGGTCAGTCAGACGGTCAGTCAGCCCCTTTGCTGGACTTGAAATTGAATGCGTCCCAAACTGGCAAGTTTTACAAAGATTGCCGTAGTTGGATTGGACATGAAAGTTTTGAAAAAGGAAACATTTGGTTATGGTGAATTTGTTTATGGTACAGGTTTATGCTAAAGTTTCTAAGCCAGCCCAGAATTTTTTGTTATCGAAATTGACTGTTTTCGAATAAATGTACTTATCACTACCAGCAATAGGTACCAGCTAAGCCAAGTAGGTAATTAGTAAATTAGACTAATATTATTTAATTATTGTAAGCATAGCTATGTTTGTTTGTAATTGATAAACTCAGACCAATAAAAAAGTACTACTCTTTTATTGGTCTGAGTGGATAAACTCAAAAAATACTTTACCTACCGATTTAAAAAAATATTTCATTTATAGAAAGCTACATTATCAGCGAGTAAGATGGGCTGTATTTTATCGACTACCAAGCGAACGAAGTCACGGTGAAACTAGTATGCAATTTTTTTTTTTTACTTTTCTTATATTAAAAAAAAAATCTGTCGATAAAATTAAGCAGTTTCCCTCATTTCGATATGTGCAGATGTGTACATTATAAAAACTCACACTGGCGACGATTGCCTTGTTCACAAACTAAACTAAATTCTAGTTCAGTGCATCTATTTCTGTCAATTTCATTAAGAAAAGTGCAGAAGATAAATATTAGTTTAGTCCTGTCAAACTAGTCAGTGGCTGATTTAAATTGAGTAGCCAATTTTTTAATCACGTCTAAACTTGTCTAGATGGAGTTTCTTAATTTGATAGGACTAAACTAATATTTATCGTCTGTCCTTTTCTTAATGAAATATAAATAAAAAGACGCACTAAAATTAAATTTAGTTTAGTTTGTGAAAAAAGGAATCGGCGCCATTGTGTATAGAAATTAAACTTACGACCACTGTCTTGCTCCTAAATCTAGACTAACAGCTGTTAGATAAGTGTTATAAGTTCAAAGATTTCTACTCATTTCACTAACTTCCATCAGGCAAAGGTAAGTTACCTTTACGACTGATTATTGTTTCTACTTTTCCGTAAAATAAAATAAGTAAAAGTGACAGCGCCACCTACCTTATCACCGTCGAACTTCTCAGTCGGCTCATCATAGATGCGAGCCTCACGTTTCTCCCGAGAGCCTCGCCGCGCCAACAAAGGAGTTTGCGGCGGCGACGCTAGCGCCACGCTGTTTCTAGCGCTCTCTGGTGGCGACTTTATGAACTCAATCTTTCCACCCTCCACGCAAATATTTGGTGTAAGCGGATACATTGGCGACATAGCAACATTAGAATTTGCCAAGTGATTGTAATGATTTTCTTCTAAAGGGAGGTTCTTCGGTTTATTTTTCTTGCGGTACGTGGAGTCGTAAGCAAGAACTTGCGTCTTCTCTTCCGGGTGCACTTGTCGTACCTTCCCGGGTGGTCGGTCAGGTGGCTCTGGGGAGACGTTGCCGTCTGTCGGACTTTCATCCCTTTCATTATTTGCTATTCTGAAACAATGAAAAAAATATTTTATAATATATTTTTTTAAGACAGCAATTTAAAATATATTCATTAATTAAAACTCGCATGCCAACATTTGAAAATTCCGGCGTTTGTCTTGTCACAATATACTAGATAAACTTCGAATTTAGTTGCATTCCCATTCGCTAGATGGCGCTGTAGTAAAGATAATTTATAAGATTTCTAAAAATGTAGATAAAAGCTAAAATATACAATAATTTAAATAAAACATTTGTAGGATATGTCCATAATATAGTCACACACTTTTTAATATAAAATTACTCAAAAATTTCAGAAAAACCACGAAGTTATAACCACAATTTCTACATCGCGCAAGCAAAATTTTCTACACAACAAGTATAAGGTCGTTGATTCCAAACTGTCTGTTGGAAGTGTGTTCTTTAGTGTGATGTTACAACTGTATATAGATCACTAGCTCTCGTTAGAAGGTCTACAGCACGTGACGTCACGCGCTCGTTGCCAGGCAACGCTCCTTGTAATGTGCGCCGCGGACGCTCGCCCGCGCGGCTGCGACGGCTTAGTGGCGCATATTCCTTGGGCTGCCTTCCTGCACTTACGCGGTATTAGTTAACTCGTTAGCTTAGCTCCGGTTAAATTGAGCACTTCCATACCATGGCGGCGAGAATACTCGATTGCCAGTTTTTTGAAGCGTAGGATTTTATTTTTTAGTTCGTAGTTTGATTTTGCTTTTGACCTTATTTTATTCTGCTTTTCAAACGTGCGAGCTGCTTCGTCTATTTTGTTGCAACTAGAAAAAAAAAAAAAAAAAATGGCGCAGAAATACTTTAGTTTCCAAATGAATTCTGTCGCATCTGAGAGACTATTTTCCACCGGGACTCATGCAAATCAGACTTGCAAAATCCCCGCAAAACTTGAGAATATTTTGTTTTTTAAACAAACTCTTACCTATAAAAGTTAAACATTATTAACATTAATCATTAATTTTAATAACTAGTTAATAATCTCATTCTGTCTGTAATTTATTGTGACTTGTGTAACTTGTGTTTTATTTATTTTACCTTCATTTAAATTCAATAAGCGATCGCCGATATTTTTATAAGAGTAGGTAACGGTGGTATCGTATCGGCAAAGGCGTATACGTAGATGCATCCCTAATTTTCAGCGTTCATTGGCAGTGAAGAACAGATTGTAGCTTGTAACCAATTTAAAAATATAATTTAGGTAGGTATACCTATGTACTTTCTAATCCCGATAACAAGGAGATTAACCAAGAAAATCATAGTAACACGGCGTTACACACCATAAAAACACTTAACAAACAGAATCACCATGATCCTTCTTATCAGCCGGGCTTATGTCCAACAGCGCGCGCAGTAGCTGTCTTGTTGTTGATATAACTAATGTTAGGCACCTATCCCACCGCCGCGCGGGCTTGTTAAGAGGATTGTGAAGTGCCGATACGCGGCACGAGTGTTGAAGGCAATTGCCTACATTTCATACAATTTTTTACATAAATACTGTTTCGGGCGATAACGTTTTCACCCCCTTAATCCCTTACAAAATGAGATAATTTTGGTCTCATTACATTCAGTACACCTTAATATACGTCTGTACGTTTTTCTTTTTTAGTTATTTAATTTAATAATAAAAACATTAAAAAAATGCTCGAGGAAGTTTTTTTTTTTTTAATTTGGGATTGGTTAGCTCTTGACTTTAGTTTAGATCAGAGGTGACAGAGACAAAGTCGCCGATGGAGTGAGCTTACCCGGAAGAAGCCTGTTCACTCTCACTTTGAAGAGATTAGGGTTGTATGCGTTCGGAAACACAGACTCAGTTAATGAATTCCACTCTTTTGCTGTGCGCATTATAAAAGACATTTGGAAGCGCTTAATGCGAATTGGTGGAATAGCAACTAGGTAGGGATGGTAACTGGCAGTGCGTCTAGATGTCCGATGGTAGAAGGGAGCCGGTGGAATCAGGTCGTGGAGTTCTTGAGCACACTCACCGTACAATATTTGTAGAAGACTGACAAGCAGGCAACCTTGCGGCGATGGGCCAAGCTGTGGAGCTCGGCGTCCACCAGTTCTACGTCACCAATGAGCCTCTTAGCTCTGCGTTCCACCGAGTCAAGCGCGGCTAGTTGGTACTTAGCTGATCCATCCCAAAGATGGCTGCAATACTCCATGTAGGATCGGACTTGCGCTTTGTAAAGGGTTAAAAGCTGCCCAGGCGTAAAGTATCGCTTCACCCTATTTAGGATGCCCAGCTTCTTGGCCGCTGATTGGGCTTTGTACTCGATGGTGGCGCCGAAGTTGATACCAGATGTCAACTCCATGCCTGGGAGCTCAAGCTTTTATGTCAAAAATATAAATATTTAGATGCTAATAACTTATAGCAAATGCAATAGGCATTTCTTTATAATAAAAACGTACGGACCTAGTTTTTCATTATACCTACAACATTTCCAATTATGGAAATTAGACTATGTTTACGGGGAGAAAAACGTTATCGCTTTTCTTAACGAGAAGCGCAAACTATTAACGGCTAGTAACGAGAAGGAACTCTAAACGAGTTGGCGAGCAGCGAGCGGCGAGTGCGCGACGGCGGCAACGAGCCGGTGGTTACTCGCTGGTATGCGTATGTATGACTAAGTATATACCAGGAGGGAGTTTCTCAGCGAATGTCCTGCCCACCTAGCGAGCGTCGCTGAGCGAGTACGTACTCTCTTTGATAGCCCTTGTCGCTGTGACAAACGAGTATGTACTCGCCGGCGTTTTGAACAGTCAGCAATCAACTCTCACTATAAGTATCCCTTTCACTTAGGTTACATGGGAACGGGATCTACCATCTTTTGTACCTAAAATTGTGGATAGCTAATCGCTTCCTCGTCGGCTGTGGGACGGGTGCCCTACCTATGGTAGGTAAGTTACCATAATGTTATAATACGAGATGAATAAATATAACTTGGTGAGAGGTAGAATGGACCTAAGTCTAGATAAAGCTGAAAATCATCAACAGATCGTAAGTAAAGAAAATTAATTTTAAAGTGCCTTCGTGGATTCGAACTCACGACCTAACATCTCGTAAGTCAGAGCCGATACCACTGCGCCACCATTGCTCTCTCTGGGCCACCACTGTTCTCCAAGCTGCAAGCAATCTGACTGCCAACTTAAAATATTGTTCGTAAAAAAAAGGTATACTTAGTATTCAAATAACAAACTGTCATTGTGTATCAGTTCTATTGTATGAAATGTCTCACGCACAGGTCAGGTCTCAATAAGTCAGGTCTCACGGCAAATTACCGTGGGGTGTCTGACTGCACGCTGAAAAATTAACTGAGGTGAGCACAAAATCATCGGCTTTTAAAAGAGCACTATTATTTTAAACGATAGATTAGTTGCCTTTTTAACCGACTTCAAAAAGTGGGTTCTGTATTCGGTCCACGATTTTCTGAAAAACTAATGAACCAAATTTTCAAACGCATTTTTATCAAAATACTAGCTTTGCCCGCTGCTACGGTTTCGCCCGCGTGGATGTTGGAAAGTATCCCACGGCAAACTACTTGCGAGATCAAAAGTGCACTATTTATTAATCCAGGTTATAAATTATCTGTGTGCCAAATTTCATCGGAATCCATTGAGTCGTTTTTATGACAATCAGGAATATCCAGACTTCAGAAACAGACAAACGGGAAAAAATTGTAAAAAAACTATATTTGCGTCATCAGACCCGTTCCTACAACGGAGGAGCTCATGGCTAAATAATAATAGCCGCAAGGGTCGATCCATCAGGTTAAGCTACGCTTGCTGGGGGTGGACCATCTGTACATACCGAGACTCCTCCGTGCCTCGGAAAGCACGTTAAGCCGTTGGTCCCGGCTGTCATTCGTGGATCTTTGACAGTCGTTACGGGTCGTCAGAAGCCCGAAAGTCTGACAACCAGTCTAACCAAGAGGTATCGTATTACCCAATAACTGGGTTGTGGAGGTCAGATAGGCAGTCGCTCCATGTAAAGTACTGGTATTCAGCTGCATCCGGTTAGACTGGAAGCTGACCCCAACATAGTTGGGATAAGGCTAGGCAGATTGATTGATCCGTTCCCACACCTCGTAACAAATGTACAGTTTTGAGTTCGTTACTATTTTATTATAATTGCGTACCTAAGTACAATAATGATTAAAAAGACATTTCTTTTCTTCTCTACTTTTTATAAGTTGATAACAAAATTAAACAAATCCCGTTTGCTTTTACCTAGTAATTAAAGTATTAAGATTAAACAACCTTTACAGGAATAGGATTAAGCCGTGGTAAATCGCGTCCTGTCGTGTTTGTTAAGTTCATTATGAGGGGCTTTCAACCTGCTTTGGATTAACCTAAAGTTTGAAGAAAAGTAAGGGTTTTGTGTTAAGGACATTAAGTAATCTTTCATGTTTTCATGGAGACTACAGGACTTAGAGCTGTCACTGTCGGACTGCATAGAAAAGAAAGAGAAGTGCGATGACACAACGCTGGTAATTTATAATATGAAGAAATTATTTATTTACAAAAAATCTATTGATTGGACAAAAAAATTAAAACACTATTACGTTGGTTGTAGAATAATCTGCCAAATCAGAATGATTGGTTGTATATTATCAGTATGGTTTTTGATCGTTAAAATAATTTTTTGAAGGTATCTTCGTGATTTTTTTCTATCATATCAAATTTGTTGTATTATGTTTTCAACATACAATCTAACTAGCAAATATCCTGAAGAATATCATATATTTTTTTGTTTTTTGATTTTGTTTACTGCATACATTCATCCACGCCTTCCTTTCTGAAGAACATCACCAATAAGGTCACTAATGCCGGAGATACAGTAGGTACATTTATGCATATAACTTCGTACATAAGAATGTATTATATTAGGTACCTTATGTATTATACACTAAAACTTTCTTGAAAGTATGTAGATCACGATAAGGAAAGAATCATCAAAATTGGTTCATTAGTTTTTGAGAAAATCGCGGACATCCAAACCTCTTTTTTTGAAGTAAAGTCAGTTTTTGATTAAAAAAGATGTAAATGGTAGAGTGACGGCTGACTTTGCGCCGACCCCAAGTAACATAGGACAAAGACAGGAAAATGATGAAGATACGAGTCTGACGACCCTCATCCACGAGGATAACCACAAGCCAAATAAAAAAATTCGGTGCCTACTTAAGTAGGTAGATGTGTAGCGTCGGTGGTTGGGTTGTCTCCTTCCCGCAGATATGGCGAAGGGGGTAATGGCTGATCTTTGCGTTATGCTCGTGAACGGGTGCTGCTTGTGGTGGCTGGTCGTCTTGCTGACCTTGGTTTTGTTTTGTTATTAGTAATTTAACTCGTTGTTTATTTTACTTCGATGGTCTTAGTTTATCATTTGTGACTTCGAGTTGCGTATGTACGGTACGGCTATATGTAAGTGAGCACGCCCTTTATTACTGGAGGCTTTTATTTAGGTATAAAGTTCTGCTTACATTTTTAGTTTTGTATTTTTGTGTCTGCTGGAGTATAGTTTTCGTTTTTTCGTTTTTTTTTCTTTTATTCTTTTTTTTTTTTTTGTATATTGGCGTGTGCTAGCTGACTTGTAGCAAATAATTAAATTAAATTTAATGTTTGCGTTGCGTAATGTAAGTACTTAGATATACAGGGTTATTGGTAAAACACCAACAACCGCTTAAGGGGTCATTGTACTCATCATTATGAACAACTTTTACTATGGGACCAAACATGAAATCGCGAAAAACAAATCAGCTGTTCAGTACATTTATGTTAGCATAATTCGTCAAAATGTACTGAACAGGTGATTTTTTTTTTCGCGATTTCAGGTTTGGTCCCATAGTAACAGTTGTTCATAATGACCCCAATACACAAACACCCCTACAATGACCCCTTAAGAGATTGTTGGTGTTTTACCAATAACCCTGTAATATTTTGCGCAGTGTTGTAGAATATATATTTTTTTTTAACTGACCAGACAGCTGTGCTGCTGGGGAGTTTGTTGCGCCACTTCTTCTCCTCAGCTAAAGCACTAGGAAGTAGTGAAGGGCGGGCGTTTTGGGGGACTATCTTATGTAATTTTGACGTTCGAAAAGTGCTGATTCTCAGCCTAGTCTGAATAAATGACTTTTGATTTTGATTTTTCCTACATACTTATATCATTTTACAAAAACTTTGCCAAAATTTCTAAATCAGATTAGTTTAGTTTTATTTTTAAACGACTTCAAAAAAGGAGGTTCTGTATTCGACCCGTAGGTATGCATGTATGTAAGTTTGTATGTCCGCGATTTTCTCAAAAACTAATGAACCAATTTTGATGATAACAAACAAACAAAGGTAACAAACAAACTTACTTTCGCATTTATAATATTAGTTAGGATTATCTGAATACATAAGTATGATCAATGTAAGTGTTAGTGGATCGTTAATTATATTAAAAGTGACAGCTGTATCAATGTGACATGTGAGTTATTAATTAAGTAGGATAATCCATCATTGTTACAGTTTTTGGACTAAAATTGTAGTTCCCTTAAGGCGAAAGCGCCCGGGTAGCCCGTGAAATTCAAATTTTCTTAGGTTTTTTGCAATTTGCAGATCAATATCATGTTGTATGTTAACCTGAATGTGATTCGCAACCGTAACAAATCTGTATTTATAGAATTATCCCGACCCCTAAGATACAGGCTTATGTCTAGTTTGGGGGTCACCGTCCAATCTACTCGTACAGCAATAAATAAATTTGAAATTATAATAATTAAAATCACCAATAGAAATAAAAACAAAATACGTTTATTTGCGATAAACATGACGCAAAGAAATGAAATAATAAAAGAACAAGTTTGGGGAAAATATGCGTCACATTCACGCAAAACGGCCGTCGCTCAGCATAATGCCATCCTACTCTCAAAGTTTTTATAATCCTAATGAATGACTATTTTATGAAATCTTGACATTTGAGGATTATACTAACTTAAGGAGTTTTATGACTGATTCTAATGATTATTATTCTGTAAATACGTATTTGTTGTGGTCGCGAATCATACTTTAACTGATATACATCCAGACACTGAGCTACAGATTGCAAAAATCTTGAGAAATTTTTAATTACGCGGGCTATCTTAGCGCTTACCCCTTAGCTATTTAAGGGGTAAGCGCTAAGGTAGCCCATAAGGTAGATATACTAATAGAAATAACAATAATTATAATTTAAAATGGAGTTTCTTGCCCTTTATTCTCCATAGGTACAACAAGGTTTAGAATGGGCAACTAACTTGATCTTTTTGACTGACTGACTGACAAAAGTGCATTTAAATGGTTTAATTGACATAAATGCCATAGTTTTAAGTTAAAGCCTCCGTCAGTTTATCAAAGTCAACCTCGAAAACTCCTGTGCAGAGTTTGATTCAGTTTTTAATTTAAGTTATTAAGAAGAGTATTCTGTATATTATTTGGTGTTTTAACGCTAATGGACAAACCTACTTAATATTTCCATAAATAAACTCACTTAAGACGCAGCTTAAACCCATAATCGTTCTTAAAAGTGTCCTAAATCTCAATTGTTGAAACTTTGCGACATTCTTATTCAAATGAACTCGTTTAGAATGTGAAATTAAGCCTAACAGCTCATCAGCAGTCGTTTGTTTTTAGACAACTTCATTTAGTTCACTCAAGAGCGGAAAGGAAGCAAACTTAAACATTTTAAAAGAGTTCTTGCTAAAGTAATTTGCATCTTATTACAGAGTGGGTAAGTGTATTGTTCGGTAGATGTATGGGTGTCGTTAATATGTAGTCAGTGACGACTAATATTTTCGTCATTGCTTTGTTTATTTTATTTTATTGTGTTGTGTGACTATGCAACATGTGAACATGAGCTCTTATTTCTTTTTGACAGGGAAATCCATAATGATTTATTTATCCACTGTACAGCGATTTTCTTAATGTCCCTCGGCAATCATCGCAATACCAAATACAAACGAATGCTAATTTCCATGTCCATCAATCAAGTATTAGATTTATCGTGTATAATAATTTAAATTTAGAACTAAGCACCAAACAAAACAACAATAAAGTACTTAGTTCTGAATTCAAATTATTATACACGATAAATCTAACAATTGATTGATGGACATGGAAATTAGCATTCGTTGGTATTCGGAAATGCGATGATTGCCGAGGGACTTTAAGAAAATAGTTGTACTGTAATTTATTGTCTTTTCTTCAGTTGATGCATTTAATAATTTGGTCCATTTATCCACCACCAGAAATTTCAGCAAAGTAGCACTGAAAACCGGTCGCTAGTAGGTAGGTAAGACAGTTACTTTGGGCAATAAGGTCCAATGCTTCAGCAAAAACTAGAATCGCTTAGGCATTAGACTGAAAATGTAAATTTTATTGAGTACTTTCAGCCTGAACCAGACTAGGTTTTTTACATAATCTCCTGCCATCCCATTCTAGGGAAAACCTGAAATCTATTGTGAAAAATCTTTTCACAAAACAGGGAGGTACTTACCTACTTACTTACTGAAGCCCTGGATTCTGAAAGCCTGGATCTAATCTCGTTAAGATCAATTTGAATAGACTTTTTAGAACAGTTTAGAAACTAGGGGTAAAGGCTCCCCGCAGACGGGTGCGACACGACGGCGCGACTTGACTCTTGTGGAATATTTTCTATGAAAATTTCATTCAATATTTAAAATTGTTCTACGCGCCGTAGCGTTGCGACGTCACGTCGCGCCCGTCTGTGGGAGCCCTTACTTAAGAAGAAAAGTTTTTTGAAGTGAAAACTCCTTTAGGCACACCTTGGAATGACAGCTCACTTCAAGCTCACTTCACCTACGTTTTCACGGTGAAATTTTTACAGAATAGACCGGCTGGTGGGACGTTAGTGTTATGGAAGATCTTCTAGGGGATAGACTTTATAAATGTATTAATGAGATTGTTTGTTTTGATTAGCGTGGCATTTGTTTGTGGCAATATAGTTTCTGCAGTAGCTGGCAATCGCTTGGAGCGCCATTGGAATAGACTTCGGCTGTATGAAAGCGTTTGCATTCAAAAATAAACTAAGACTTGATCAGCATTAAATCATCCTCCTACTCCCTTTTCCCATTTTATTTAGAGTCGGCGTAGCATAGTTAAGCATTAATACTCCCGCAGACAGAGGCGACGTGACAGTGCGACGAGCGACACGCGACGCGTTTCTGGTAAAACAATTTCCATGAAGTTTTCATAGAAATTGTTCTACTCGAGTCGCGTCGCGCTGTCGTGTCGCGCCTGTCTGCGGGAGCCTTTATATGCCTACCTATGGGGTCCGTTATTGTACTTACCTTAGAAGATCTTGTTAACATTATTGAACGCAATTACAGATATTAATATGAAATATAAATGCTTTGATTCACATTTACCTGGATACTTTATCAATACATCTCCTCCAGCCCAGGCATTCCTCCATACATTTTTTTTTTTATTTTCATTATTTCACAGCAGTGTTTTGATTATATGGTTCAATCAATCATCTAATTCTATCCAATCGTAGTCCTTTCCCAAGTTAAACAATGCGTCTAAACACCTGGTTTCCTGTCAGCATCCAATCTACTCCAGCTGTCTTTTGAAATTGCCGCGACATATGGTGTGCTCCGGAAATTGCAGTTATGAACTTCCGATTGGGAATGTCATTCCTATGAAGAATTACGATGGTAATGTTTTGAATTGAGTGAATTACTGTAGTGAGGTAGTTTTTGTTACTGTTTTTATTTTTTAACACATTATCTGCGCGAAATTTATGCAAACGCTTCTTTATGCTACACTCATCCTGTGTGGCAAATGCTCGGGTGCGTGCAAAAAATATCTTGGGTGTAGACACCCTTACCGACCCTTATTTTACGATCTTTTCGAAACAATAGAGATGCACAACGAACGCTCAGGTGCGGCGTGCTGCACTCGAATAAAGTTATGTATTGTAAATTGTATGGACGCTCATACGCGCCGTCAAGCACATGGTGAACGTCCGAAAACGCGCATGTGCGTCGGCCGCGCCTAATGAATTAACTGAACCGACAGCTGTGCTGCTGGGGAGTTTGTTGCGCCACTTCTATTCCCCAGCTACAGCACGTGCAAGGAAGTGGTGAAGGGCGGGCGTTTTTGGGGATCGTCTTATGTAATTTTGACGTTCGAAAAGTACTGATTTTCAGCCTAGTTTAAATAAATGACTTTTGATTTTCATTGATTGAGGAGCTCGTGGCTAAGTAATAACAGCCGCACGGGTCGATCCATCAGGTTAAGCTACGCTTGCCGGGGTTGGTCTGTGGATGGGGTGACCATCTTTTCATACCCAGATTCCTCCGTGCCTCGGAAAGCACGTTAAGCAGTTGGTCCCGGCTGTCATTCGTGGATCTTTGACAGTCGTTACGGGTCGTCAACCAGTCTTAACAAGGGATATCGAATTACCCAGTAACTGGGTTGTGGAGGTCAGATAGGCAGTCGCTCCATTCGGCTCCATGTGAAATACTGGTATTCAGCTGCATCCGGTTAGACTGGAAGCCGACCCCAATATAGTTGGGAAAAGGCTAGGCAGGCAGATGTGAAAAATGTATGGTCAGACAGTAGGAGTTCAAGTTTTCAAAGAACTGGAGGTAAGTTCATATTTCAAACTCAATACTAAATTAATTAATAATATTCGATGTTTGCTTTTTATTTCTACGGTATATTTGGCTGAGATAAAACTATGGACGGATTTATCAAAAATCGATTTTTAAGAAATATTAACTTGTGCGCCATTATTTTTGCTTAACTCCGGAAAAGCAGGTTTACGTAATTACGTAACTGTCAAAATCCTCAAAGCTCTGCATGATTAGTCAAGAACACCAGTGACAGGATGACGAAGAAGTCAGTCACATCAAAGAAACACCAAATTGTTTCTGCTCAGGAAGTGACGTAAGACTTCCATCCGCTTCTGCGGTGTGCTAAATCACCAACTGTTGGTCTACATTTTGACAAAATATTGAAAAGTCCGGGTTTGTGCTTTTAAAAGCATCTTATAAAACCATTTGCTTCTTGCATCTTCAAGAGAAATGTCTTGAAAGCCTTTACTGATTAACGTTTTAGGGTTCCGTACCTTAAAAGGCAAAAACCTAACCCTTATAGGATCACTCGTGTGTCTGTCACAGACAGCCAATTTGCTCCGAATCCAATGGACTGATTAAGTTGAAATTTGGTACACATATGAATTTCTGTGACCCAAATACGGACGTGTAACGTAAATAAATGAACTTTGAATATGGGGTCAATTTTGGGAGGCAAATAAGGTAAATTTAAAAAAAAGTTTTGCGAACTGTACCATCAAATGCTTACTGTGAGGGTCTAAAATAATTTTTTTTAAATAATTTTAGAATAAACTGTTTTAAAGTTATTCAAGAACATAGACGACTACTGAGCCTAAAATTTTGAAAAAAATATAGAAAATAGTTGTAACCAACTATACCAACTATATCGCATGCCATAAAGCACGTTCAATTTTATTGCATAAAAAACTTTTTGGCAAAAAATAAAACCGACTTCCAATTCAAAACACTACAAAATGAAAAAAATAACTTTAATTTCGGTAGTCGGTGTCTTTGGATTTGTATTTTCGTTTTTTGCCACCGACTTCCGAAGTTAAAGTTATTTTGTTTTATTTTGTAGTGTTTTGATTTGGAAGTCGGTTTTATTTTTTGCTAAAAAGTTTTTAGTATATAATACCTGCTATGTAAATAACAGTTATAGCAAGTGATCAAAACATCATCCACATAAACTAAAAGAGAAAAATACGCATTATTGAAGCTAACTCAAAAACTACCGAATCAAAGTTAATAAAATTTATATGGGACCACCCTTGGGATATCTCCTTTTCAACAAAAAAGAATCATCAAAATCGGTTCATAAACGACGGAGTTATCCCCGAACACACATAAAAATTATATATATACGGTCGAATTGAGAAACCTCCTCCTTTTTTGAAGTCGGTTAAAAATGGCATACAATAATTGAATGAAAGTTTTGCCATTCAATAAAATCGCAAGTGACTAACACCGAGGCAATAAAATTGCACAGCGATTATTGCATGCAAGTGTTGCCTGGTCTAAACACAGAGTTGAACGTCTTGGTACAATTGATTCAGGTATTACCCGTATTTGCGCTGCCTTTATTAAATTTTATTGCACGTCTTGTTTCACTCGCTCATGTTTGATTGATAGAAAATTTTCATGTCTGAATGGAATGTGATTTTATTGTACGTGATGTTTAC
Organism: Dicycla oo; assembly: GCA_948252095.1. Classification (NCBI taxonomy): domain Eukaryota; kingdom Metazoa; phylum Arthropoda; class Insecta; order Lepidoptera; family Noctuidae; genus Dicycla; species Dicycla oo. The sequence continues at coordinate 4,878,860 of OX411718.1, read as the reverse complement.
GCCTATACCTACCAGTTTTAAACGGCAACTAACTTGCCCGTATCGTGCAACAATATTGTATGTCTTGTTTGGGCGGCATCGATTAATAGCCCTTCAATTTTATGGTATGCTACAGGCAGTAAACTTGCACCATGTAAATGGAGCCTTACTCCACGTCCTATAAGTATCTTGGTACAGCCGTACTTCTTTTTGGTTTGGTTTTAAAACTGATTACTACAATTTTCTGCCATACTAGCATACTTAATTCTCCATGAAACCCTAGCAAATTCAATAAATCATCGTTAATTTTTACCAGCTAACTATCCTCCGTCCATCGGCAAGCTGCATCGCTTATCCATAATGATAATGATTTACCGTTATGACGTCATTATCCTCACGGTGTGACAACGTGGTGCCGGCAGACTTACGGCCGATGATTGCTGGTTGTATTTTTAGAACTTTACCGACTGGTTCGGTAGACCGATCGTTCAACGGGTGTTAATAACTAGCGTGCGTGTTATTTTTAAGTGGATGTGCGTAGAACGGAGGAGCTTGTGGCTAAGTAATAACAGCCGCACGGGTCGATCGATCAGGTTAAGCTACGCTTGCCGCGGTTGGGTCATGGATGGGTGACCATCTTTATATACCAAGACCTCTCCGTGGCTCGGAAAGCACGATAAGCTGTTGGACCCGACTGTCATTCGTGGATCTTTGACAGTCGTTACGGGTCGTCAGAAGCCCGAAACGTCTGACCACCAGTCTTAACAAGGGTATCGTAGTAACTGGGTTGTGGAGGTCAGATAGGCAGTCGCTCCATGTGAAATTCTGTTATTCAGATGCATCCGGTTAGACTGGAAGCCGACCCCAACATAGTTGGGAAAAGGCAGGCAGATTGAGGCTCTTTGGAATTGTCTTGGGGTTGATCAGCCAGAAAGATGAAGCAGTTGCCCATTCCAAAGCGTGGTAGGTTCCTGTGGAGAAGAACGCAAGAAACTCCATGGACACTTTTAAATCAAAACAATCAATCAATCAATCTGCCTAGCCTTTTCCCAACTATGTTGGGGACGGCTTCCAGTCTAACCGGATGCAGCTGAATACCAGTATTTTACATGGAGCGACTGCCTATCTGACCTCCACAACTCAGTTATTGGGTAATACGATACCCCTTGGTTAGACTGGTTGTCAGACTTTCGGGCTTCTGACGGCTTAACGTGCTTTCCGAGGCACGAAAGAGTTTCGGTATGTACAGATGGTCACCCATCTACGGACCAACCGCGGTAAGCGTAGCTTAACCTGATGGATCGACCCTTGCGGCTGTTATTATTTAGCCACGAGCTCTTTTAAATCAAAACATTGTTACAAAATATTGGTTTCATTGCCATTGGTGGCATCCACACATCTTGTCCACCATATTGGCATTAACACAATAGCGGAAACTGCTCCTTAATCACATCCACGATAAACCAGTCCAGACTGATATTACCAATTTTATATTACAAGACGAGCTTTTTTATATATGTATAAAAAAAAAATTACCCTGCTCTCTGAAATTATTGCTGCTTCAATTTTATTGCCTTAACAACGCTGTTTTATTTATACTTATTTTAATTTTAGTTCGCAGTTGGTAATTAAAAATGTAATTATTTTGTAGCTATGTACTTTAATAAAACAGGATAGGCATTATATTAACAATAAGAGGGACCACCCAGATTGCAGCAGATTCATTGCACAACTTAAGTTGGATTATGTAAAGATTTTACACTTATTTTAATCTCTAAAATAAAAAGAAAAGTTCTCCTTATGTACTGGGGTAAGAACTATGATTTCGTGGTAAGACTTTTGTAAGTATGTAGTTCATCTCGAAAAAATGAAAACTGCAACAGTGCTGATGAATTTATTACCGCAAGACACAAAACTGCACCGAGTAACACACTATCGATCGGAATCGGAATCATTTTGAAGCAAATGGCTAATCCATTGCTTCATATGTTCGAAAAAATTGTCTTCTCAACAACGTAAATAACGCAATGAATGGCGTTGAACTGTCAAAATGAAACCGATTCCGATTGTTAGTGTGTTACGCAATTAGGGTTCCGATTGAGTACTTTCATTCACAATCCGAGGTTTTGAAGGAAATTACGAATCCATAGCTGTATAGTATAACAGCCTTTACACACGAGTTATACCGGAGTTTTTGGCCCTTTTAAAAAGTGTTATAACTCCGGTATCACCCGTGTGTAAATCTATTAGAAGCCTGTAAAGGTGCAAAGTTCACTCATCCTCCATAGAAAAGGGAGGATCATAGAGATATAGAGGGTCCTCCGAGTGACGGGTATTACTGCACGACGATTGATATCGGGACGTGGCGTATATTATGGTAGTCGCACGGTAAACTCTGCTTGCGCGATGCAGGATTTTTACGTGACGTCAGTGTGATGTGTAGTTCGCATGTCGCGATGTAGATGCCGCCACAATAGCTTTGAAAAATTCGTCTGCCCGACGTACCTACATGAATGTGGTTGAACTGTCAAAGTGAAAGGCATTCCGATCGAGTGCCATTGTATGTGCGTTACGCATTTATTCCGCTAAACTGCCGAAGTTTAGCCAGTCATACGTCCAGACAAAATAGAATAGCCCACAATGTCTCCTCAACTTCAAAATCCAAGACCAATCCACTAAAAGTCAAGCGAAATGCACCTTTAAAGAAATCAGAGACGTGATGTTGTTTCCCAACGCAATCACTTGGGGTCACGTCATGGGAGTCCACAATGGTAAGGTCACACCGTAAGTAACTGTTTGTGGTTTTGCGTAATAACCACTTGGTAGACCCTTTTGTGTTTAGATTAGAGGCGAGAGATTGGAAAAGTGCATTGCGTGTGTTTTAAGTGCGAATTCTTGGTAGTTGAAAATTGATTTACGGTACGTCGGTTTCTACTTTCATTTAATGTTTGTCTGCAAATGCAACCAGATTATAATAGAACTGGAACTTATCAGGAAAAGTTGAAAGAGGCCATTATTATTGTTGTAAGAAGACTAATTGGTTGAAGTCCATAGTTCCAGAGCAGGGTAATTTAATTCTACAGCATCCTTATACTAAAAAAAATCGTACTATAATAATAAGTATGATAAATCTTTCAAGGGATAGTTTATCGTGTGTGCCATTTTACAAATTACAGCCTCTTTCCCTCATACATCCAACCTAGTACCAACCATTTGGCAAATGAAGATAACGATCTCACAATCTGCTCACAAATAGCCTAAGGCAAAAATCAGACACTGAAACTACACCAATTTTTCAACTTTCAGTACCAACATAAGTTATAATAAATTGGTTCTCCAGCGAAGGTTCCACGTCGCAGTAGAAAAAACATAAATCAAAGAGAAAAACTCATTTGTGAAGACCTTGGACTACTTCAGCCTGAAAACGTCCCTTTTCAGCAAGCGGTTAAGGCCAGCTGTGGCTTGCAGCTGTTCTTATTATTTAAGAGTCTTTCTTGGTTTGTATGAGGGTAGGTGAGAAAGAATTCTATGCTAGAATAAAATGCTCTAGGCCTTTAAAACACGTTTAAATGTAAGCAGTTTTACATAGATAATTCGGAGAAGACATGAACATAACATCACGCCTGTAATCCCGGAAGGGTTAGGCAGACCTGTACCTATAGTACACCCACATTTCGCCAGTTATGTTTAAATCCCATGTAATAGAGGGCGAGCCTATTGCCACCAATCGGATACAAATCCAGACGGCTGCAGGCTGCTACTGAGAAATTCCAGATAGACTCTGACCCCGAAAGGGAATCGAACCTAGGACCTCCTACTCAGCAGTAGTAACAAATTAAGTTACCTAATATAAAATATTCATACATATTTTTCCAAATCACTAACACTACTCGTTTAGATGTGATCTTCAGTTTAATATCATTAAACGTCGTTTATCAGCGCCGTAAGGAAATTTAAGCCTTAGCAATAAAACCTACTTACTTAAATGCACCCGAATTCATGTTTTGTTCATTACTCGGTAATAACAACCACACGGATCGATCCATCAGGTTAAGCTACGCTTGCCGGGGCTGCTGGTCCGTGGATGGGTGACCATCTTGACATATCAAGACTCCTCCGTGCCTCGGAAAGCACATTAAGCCGTTGGTCCCGGCTGTCATTCGTAGATCTTTGACAATCGTTACGGTTCGTCAGAAGCCAGAAAGTCTGACAACCAGTCTTACCAAAGGGGTATCGTATTACCCAGTAACTGGCTTGTGGAGGTCAGATAGGCAGTCGCTCCATGTAAAATACTGGTATTCAGCTGCATCCGGTTAGACTGGAAGCCGACCCCAACATAATTGGGAAAAGGCTAAGCAGATTGATTGATTGGTTTAACTAAATTCAATTAAGTAAGTACAGATGTTACTTTAGTCTTACAATTTTTTTTCCTATCGACCATTGGGATATCTGAGGTCTTGCGTATAATAATAATAATAATAATTTATTTAAAAATGTAATAAAATAAGTTAAAAAATAAATAAAGGAGATAATAATAATATCCTGGGACATTTCACACACGGTCATCTGATCCCAAACTAAGCAGAGCTTGTACTGTGGAAACCGGATAACTGATATATTATACTACATACACTACTTTTTTATGTAAATACATACTTATATAGATATATACACCCAGACACAGAACAAACAGACATGTTCATGCACACAAATGTTTGTCCTGGATGGGAATCGAACCCACGACCTGCGGCATGATAGGTGGTATCTTAACCAACCACGCCAACTGGCCTGTCCAAGGATATTCTGTTTCACGTTGTATAAAACTTCCTCTCTCAAGCTCGGACTACAATCTCATCTGCCACTTCAAACCACAAAGCAACTACCGCTTTTTATATCAAATCCAATGTAATATAAAATTAGTTGCGTGGTCTCTGTTTACTTTATATAAATTACCACAATTGTTATTGCGTGGTCACTCAGGAATGTTAGTTTGTTTGATTGAGACATGAAGCTTGACCCTTACTTGAATTGAAGTGATTTGGCTGTGTGGAAATTTGAGGTGCATGCTAGTTTATGTGTGTTGATTTAGAAGCAGTTATACTTCATTTACCGAAAAGGTACCTTTGCAAAAGCTACAAAATATGTAAACCTACTCTCATTTGTAGTTTCCCGAAACGTAATTATATATTAATACTGGTATTCAGCTGCATTCGGTTAGACTGGAAGCCGATCCCAACATAGTTTGAAAGGCTAGCCAGATGATGATGAGTCTAAATATCTTGTTGGTTTTTGCTTTGCATGAGGTCCGGCATTAGGGCATTCATTAGACACCAATCATATCGTAAATAGTTCTAACAAAAAGAATAAAGAAAGGGAAGTATCTACATAACTTCAATCTGTCAATCCGAAATCATGGCTCCTCGGTTTGAGTTAGCAGTCGGTCTCCGAAAGGGATACAAAACTACTAAAATATCCGCCTGCAGGAAGGGTATTACTGTCAAAGCCATCAAAATCATACCCGCCAGGCTAAAGGGTCTCCAAACCAAGCACTCAAAGTTTGTGCGTGACCTGGTCCGTGAGGTCGTTGGACATCCTCAGTATGAGAAGAGGGCTATGGAGTTGCTCAAGGTCTCAAAGGACAAGCGCGCCCTGAAGTTCTTGAAGCGTCGTCTGGGCACACACAACCGTGCCAAGAGGAAGCGTGAAGAGCTCAGCAACGTTCTGACACAGATGAGGAAAGCTGCCGCACAGGCCCATCATGCCCCACACCCGGCTAAGTGATCCACTAATAATGAAATTTGAATAGTCTGTCCTTTTTACCCGACTGCCCCTATTTTAACACCTAATGTTTTTTGAGAGTATTGTATGTATGTATGTCTATTTACTTGACACGCTCTGTATCCTAAACGGCTTCATGGATTTTGACATATTTATGAGGTGTTGTTAGATTCGTCTTAATTGTGGGAGTGACATAGACTATATAATATTTATGTATCTGGAAATACAAAAACAAGGGAGGGAAAGGTATTTTTTGTTAAATAAATTACAGCAACATCGGTTTCAAATAAAAGCTAGTAATGAGTCAATTCCAATCAATCTGCCTAACCTTTCCCCAACTATGTTGGGGTCGGCTTCCAGTCTAACCGGATGCAGCTGAATACCAGTATTTCACATGGAGCGACTGCCTATCTGACCTTGGTAAGACTGGTTGACAGACTTTCGGGCTTCTGACGACCCGTAACGACTGTCAAAGATCCACGAATGACCACCAACCAACGGCTTAACGTGCTTTACGAGGCACGGAGGAGTCTCGGTATGAAAAGATGGTCACCCATCTACAGACTAACCCCGGCAAGCGTAGCTTAACCTGATGGATCGACCCGTGCAGTTGTTATTACTTAGCCACAGTGAGTCAATTCCAATATAATTAGGTAATAAAACTAAAAATATTGAAATAAAAAATATATTAAAAGAAAAGCAAAAAACCGACTGCAGAAACACATACTTAACTGAAAAGAGAAAAACAAGCATTATAATCTATAGAATTTTGGTACTGAAGGCGGGGACAAACAAAAGTTACACCATATTTGAAGTTATTCGTTTGTCCCCGCCTGCAGTACCAAAATTCAATAGATTATAATGCTTGTTTTTTTCTTTTCAGTTATGTGGTTTTGCAGTCGGTTTTATTTAAACAATTTTTTACCCATCGTAATCCCACCATTGCCTCAAGCACACAAGCATAGACCATTAACCAACTATAGTAAATGTATGTAAGTACACAATAAATCAATATTACTCACTAATAAAACGCAGTAATCCTATAAATTAGCTATACACTTAATTGCTTTAAGTACAAGAGTACTTCCTGAATAGCCGAGGCTCCTAGGCTCTTAGTACCTGGACCTAAGAATATGAAATCCGTGTAGAAGCGGAACACATGGAATAATTGTCCAGTTAAACTAAAAGGATCCAACCCACGTTACACCTAATTGTGTGGGTCCTTTTCGTCTATGGACAATTCGCCTAACCTAAAACAGCTCACTAATTACAAGAACACCCGTAATCACCTAACGCACACATCATCCAATTGCGTGTCGGACCACGCACAATGGCGGGTTCCGTAGTTGAAAACAATTTATCCCAAAAACAAACTTAGCATTGTAGTTGAAAACCATGTTCTCCCATACATTAATATACGTCACGGTCAATTCTCCAACTGCAAATTTACGTTTGTAATCCCAAATTTTTTTTATGAAAATTACAAATTAACGATTTTCGTACTTTTATATGTGAAATCTTGCTTCTTACCAAATTTCATTTCTTGCCGAATTTCATATATTATATATACTTACTACTTAGATTTTTATTTACTTGCGGGTATCAAAATATGTCGCATAAATGGTTGTATTTTTTATAGCGTTGGCTTAGAGCTCCTAGCTCCTTTTTTAGGCCTACGTATTGCCACAATTGCGGCGATAAGTCCCCTCTTTGAGGAGTGGTTGGAGAGGCGTCATGGCACCCTCACCTTCCGCCTGACGCAGGTCCTCACCGGACACGGTTGCTTCGGGAGGTTCCTGTCCCGGATAAGGCGGGAGGAAACGCCCGGGTGTTACCACTGTGTGGATCGCCCGGAGGACACGGCGGAGCATACGGTGGAGGTCTGCCCGGCTTGGGCAGAGCACCGCCGCGTCCTCGCGGAGGCGATCGGCGGCGGCGATCTCTCGCGTCCGGCCCTGGTACAGGGCATGGTACGGAGCGAGAGTGCATGGGAAGCCGTCACCTCCTTCTGCGAGGCTGTAATGCTCGCGAAGGAGGAGGCTGAACGCGTGAGGGAGAGGCAATCTTTGCACCCTCACGCCCCTAGTCGCCGCAGGAGACGCCCTGGGCGTCGGGAATCGATAGCCGATTCCCGGCCACCGTAGGCGCGGGCTTGCGGATGGCGAGCAACGGGTAGCTCGCCGTCCGGTAAGGACCAGGCCCGGGTCGACGGCGCGTTGTGTTCCACGCGCGCCTCTAAGAGATGTCAGCACTAGCTGAAGGGGTCCGCTAGGGCCGATGGCCGCCAGAGTTGCGGGTTTATTTATTTATTTATTTGGGACAAACAAACAGTAACACATTATATCTGCGCAAGTAATATAAACAAAGATATTATATAAATGTGAAACTCACAACGTTATCCACAACATATTGTAAAGTGTAACCGTGGCCCTGGCACAGGCAACTGAAGGAACACGGGTGGGTTTTAGTCAGTAGAAGTCTGACACGCCCTCCCGCTCCACCAAGAGCGGGAGAAGTTATTTGATGATTTCCCATCCACAAAAAAAAAAGCCTACGTATTTGATTTTTTTTTTAAATGTTAGCCTACATTGTCCCACTGATGAGCAAAGGCATTCAAATCCTTCCAAGCACCCTTTTCCAGGGACGGTACGCGTATAGGTCGTCTCGCCACCTCTTCCTGGCCCGGCCTCGACGGCGCCGTCCATCCTCAGGCACCCACCGTGTGGAGACTGTTGCCCAGCGATCGCTATGCATGCGGCTGACATGACCCGCCCAATCCAATTTTAGCTTGGCAGCCTTTTTGCTTACATCTAAGATCCCTGTTTTGGATTTTATATTGATCCCGTATTTGATTATTAATTTCAATTTGATACCGCCTCGTGTTTCAGAGAAAAATATTCTTGACAGACTGGCAGACAGACAGACGGACAACGAAGTATAAAGGTTTTTCCTTTTGAGGTTTGGAACCCTAACACCAAGCGCTGCAAGCAAGAATAGTCCTTACGGTGTTTATAATTATGTTCGTTTCTCCGATAGTACATGCGCCGCAACGAAAGAGACTATCTTTCCTAACAGTGGAAAACTGGACCCTGGATCGTATCAAAAACCCGAATCCATAAGCATTAAGAGTGCGTTAGGAGCGGAAATCGCCTCTATCCAGTTTTATTCTATGACCTAGGCTGCTAGTCAGAGACTACCTGTACTAATCATCGGTACACACGAACGGCGCCGCGGGCTAAATCTAATGTTGCCATAAATTCATTTGAAATCACACGCGATGCTAGGTACCACTGTTCTGATATAGGGTTACGGCTGAGCTAAAGCTAGTGGTTAAGTTTATTGTTTGGTTTTGCAGAATCTTGAGATTTAAATACCTAAGCAATTCTGGCGATTTTCGGGATGAGCTTGGATGGTTGAAATAATTAAAATATGGTAAGTACAGACGCCAATACTGTCAAATTTTCCCAATCAACCTTGAACGTAATGCTTTAGCGATAAAGTTGAAAATCTATTAAAGAACTTTGACAGATTGTAGTAGCTTGATGTGCTGGCGTCTGTACATTGTTAAAAAACGTCTGTAGGCTTTGGCTTTCTTAAATCTTTCATCATCAGTGCTTGTCCCATCTACTACTGAGTGAAGGCCTCCTCCCTTTTGTGCCATGCTTCCCTGGTCTGTGCGAGTCTCATTCAGGTCTTCTGCACGATATTCTATAACCTTTTCATAGTAGGAAATTATTAGGTGTAATCGTAGCCAATCGTGAGTACTTCTCTGTCAAAGGGCATTTTTCAAAAAATCTATTTTTTTTTCTAGCTTTTTAACGACTTTAAAATGGCCTATCATTTTTAGCAAAAAGATACTTTTTAGTAATTCCTACAAAAAAGCTTTTACCAAAACATTGGAAATCACCAAAAGAGAATCATCTTGCTAGTCAATCTTACAAACATTGTGTTTCCAGAACAAACACATTTAAATTCACCCGTTGTTTTATTATAAATCAGGAACCTGCGCGTGATTCACCAGATCTAGGTTATTCTATTTTAAGTACTAACTCAGCCTGAAGCGATTGATTGCCAGCGAAGTTATTAGTATGAATGGTCGAATATAAATGGGTTTTTATCTTTATAATAGTCTTCAAGGAATTTAATTATTTTAGATGGACAATAATAAGTAATTTGTCAGCAGCATTAAAATAGGAATTATTTGAGGTTCACAATTATACTAAAGTGCTTAATAATATTTTTAGGCGCGCAAAAAAATTATATAAATACGTGCATGCCTTAAAATACTATTTTGGTTGGTGATTGATGAGGATAAAGTTATGATCCGGCGCCGGCGCACGTGCCGCGTACTGAACTGAAGTAGGTTAGCGAGTGGTTGCCAAGTGATTTGGTAGGTTTTTAAACACACACACACACACACAATTATTTTAATCATTTTATCAACGCAAACTCAACGAATTGTGCTAAACAATCTTACTACGTTTTCACATATATAAATACGGAACCCTAAAAACTAGCTGACCCGTCAGATGTTGTCGTGTCATAATTTCAGTTTCGATTTTTCGGTTGTTCCTTTGGATGTTCCTATTTTTTTTTCCTAAACCACCCTGGTAATGAGGTGAGAAAAACAAAAAAAAAAAACAAAAAAATATATCCAAATCGGTCGAGCCATTTTCGAGTTTTTGCGAGAATAATTAGTCACGATACTTAAAAACATGATTGTACTCATGATAACAAACAACTTGAACAAAACCTGAAAGCGCGAAATAAAAAAATCAGCTGCGCCCTACATTTATGTTCGCATAACTCGTCAAAATGAAGGGATCAGCTGATTTCTTTTTTCGCGATTTCAGGTTTGGTCCCATAGTAAAAGTTATATTGTACATAGATAAGATAAGAAAAAAAGTCGGTTTTTTAGCTATGAGATTGATTAAATATTACGAAATGGTGTAACTTTGGCATTGTTTTCTATCCAGCAAAGCTAATCTAATCGTGTTGTTAAAAGCGGTTTCATGATCGCCAGATCCTTAAATAAGACATCTTTTATTCAGAATTTTATAACACTGTTTTTTACGTTTCACATGTATTCAAAAACCAGTAAGCGCGGTCTCTGTCGGGTCATAGCGCCATATTATTATAAAGTTTGTCTGTTCAAATTAAAGCATGATACATGGTAGACCATGTCCAATAAATTTGTTCTATCAAGAATAACCGAGAGAATTGTGGAACTTTGTGGCCTTTTGGCTTCGTACAGGACTTTGTTTTTTCTTTGTACTGTAGTTCTATTGTAGATTTTTTTTCTATGTTTGTGTATTTAGTCTGAGTTCTTTCTGTGCAAGACGCAATAAATACGTTTGTTAAAAGATTAAGAGGCAAAATCGTTCAGTGATTGCGATAGACGATCGGGTAAGGCTATATAATTTTGCAGGTTTTATTTATCTGATAATATTATTTTAACTGCAAAACAAGTACTCCAACTGAATTATTCATATAATTTTATTCACACTAAATAACTAATAATCGATTAAGATAGACACGCCATTATTTTGATTGACAGCTTAGCGCATAGCTCCGAGCGTTTAGTCGATTTTAAAACGACTTAATTCTAATCGATTTATTTTGTAATGTATACCAATTAGATAAAAGATTAATGGTTTGATTTCAATGTCGTAAATCATTGCATAATACCTCTATTAATAATAAGTCAAAGATTACAAAAAATATTTATAGAAGGATCGAGTCTTCGAGTTTTTAGCTAAAATGTCATAAAAAAAAACTTATAATTTAAACTAAATCATTATAAAAAACAGTATTTGTTTTTGGTTTCGAAAACCGTTTGATTTAGGTATTTACCTACCAAATATGCATAAATAAAATAAGTTTTCTAAATGTCTCACTTACTTATGTTTTGAACATTTATTTTAAAATAGAGGAAATTTGTCTTGCCTGTATTTTCTTATCAAATGCACATGCACGTATGTAATTTATTTACGGCTGTCATTACCTGCAGACATTCATTTGATTATGTGTGACGAACATGTAAATAAAAAATAAAAACCGGTACAAATACTTAGTGTCGCTTGTCAAAACATGTCAAAAAAGCTTTCACGGCATCTTCTTGACGATAATCATATTTACTTGATTTATGAATGTTTAGTTTGCTCTGAATAATAAAATTACTGAGATTTAACGAAAACTGCTTAAATGTTTAGGGATATTTTCGATCAAGATTTTAGTTTCAGCGAAAGAAAGGTACTACACAAAAAGCCATGAGCTATCCGCATAAAAATGGCAATTTACTGATAACCAAATAATAATAATCTCGAGTACTAAGTTTAATTGGCTTTGATTAGATTAAAGATTCATGGCTAAGTAATAACTGGATGTATCTTTGACATTCGTTACGGGTAGTCAGAAACCCTAGTCTGACAAGCACTCTTACTAAGGGGTATCGTATTACTGTAACTAGGTTGTGGAGGTCAGATAGGACTGCCTATCTGACCTCCATGTAAAATACTGGTATTCAGCTGCATCCGGTTAGACTGGAAGCCGACCCCAACATAGTTGGTAAAAAGCTAAGCAGAGGATGATTAAGTTTGATTAGCTAGCTGTAGTCATGACCCTATACATCTCCGTTCTAAAGAATGACGTCACATGACCGAACATCCTTCATAAGATTTTTCTAGTGTTATACCATGGAAGCAATGTTATAATGGCCCGCATAGGATAAGGTTAACCGCTGAAAGAATTCTATGGAGCGTGCCTAATAGCGGTCGATTCATTTCCGGACTACTATCATCATCCTTTGTTATGAGGATTGTGAAGCTGTAAATTTTCATACAAAAAGAGATAACGTTTTTCTCCCCGTAAACATAGTCTAATTTTCATAATTTTTGGAAATGTTGTTGGTATAATGAAAAACTAGGTCTGTTTGTTTTTATTATAAAGAAATATTGTATACAATATAAGTTATTAGCATCTAAATATCTATATTTTTGACATAAAAACACCCTCGAGCATTTTTATTTTTTTTAATTAAATTAAATTGAGTTACTAAAAACCATAAACGTTCAGACCTAGATTAAAGTATACTGAATGTAATGAGATTAAAATTGTCTCATTTCGTAAAGGTTTAGGGGAGTAAAAACGTTATCGCCCGAAACAATATTTATGTAAATAATTGTATGAAATGTAGGCAATTGCCTCTAAAAATCGCGCCGCGTATCGGCACCATACAATCCTCTTAAGGAGGAAGCTCCAGGAAGCCCGCGAAATACAAATTTTCTTACGTTTTTTGCAATTATCAAGTCAGTATTAGATAGTGTTGATCTTAAAGTATGATTCGCGGTTGTAACAAATATGTATTTACAGAATTATAATCATTAGAATCAGTAATACAACTCATTAGTTAGTAAAAAGCTAAATGTCAAGATTTCATGAAATAGTCATTCATTAGGATTATATGAACAAAAGTTGTATTGATGATTTTAATGATTATAATTCTATAAAGACAAATTTGTTACAGTCGCGAATCATATTCAGATCAACATACAACTTGATACTGGCCAGCAAATTGCAAAAAACTTAAGAACATTTGAATTTCGCGGGCTACCTGGAGCTTTCGCCTTAAAAGTAACAGTGACAGTTGAATGCAGACGAAAACTGATCTTTGTTAGGGCTAGACCGAAACTGACAGTAGCAGTAGATCGCATTAGTTGTTCTCTGTATCTGAACTGATAGTATAGTAAACTACCTTCAGTCCGCGACTTCGTCCACGTGAAATTATATCGACAAGGCAAAAAGCATGCCAATAGTGAAAGAATTTTTTGAATAGGATAAAACGTTCCGAAAGTTTACCTCCTATACACAAACTTACAAACAAACAAATTTTACCTCTTTATAAACTAGTATCTGACATTCTATCGGCGATAAAAATGATGGAACGTCAAAAATCTATAAACTACCGAAAAGTTTATATCAAAAATCTGTCTAGCTTTATCCCAACTATGTTGGGGTCGGCTTCCAGTCTAACCGGATGCAGCTGAATACCAGTATTTTACAAGGAGCGACTACCTGTCTGACCTCCACAACCCAGTTACTGGGTAATACGATAGATAACACTTGGTAAGACTGGTTGTCAGACTTTCGGGTTTCTGACGACCCGTAACTACTGTCAAAGATCCACGAATGACAGCCGGGATCAACGGCTTAACGTTCTTTCCGAGGCACGAAGGAGTATTGGTATGTCAAGATTTTCTCCCATCCACGGACCAACCCCGGCAAGCTTTCTACAATCCCTTTGACAGACTAAAAAAACGAAATGCTTCGAAAGAGATGTCCACAGGCCTCTCGAAAAATTCAACTTAAACTAGTGATCACAAAATTTTATCTTGTGATGGTGGAAACTGTATCGGCCATACCTAATGGTGGATGGTCCAATACTTCGCACAGAGAGAAGGTCCGTGTCCCGGGAACATTAAGGGCGTGTACAGACGCGAGTAACTGTAGTGGCTAATGCAATGTAACGCGAATAATATGGACAGCATACAAAAGAGCACTGTGTTCGCGCTAAAAACCAACAGCTGATGGGTCAGGCCGAGCGCCAGCCAGAGCGTTACAGTTTATAATGCTCGTTTGACAGCTGTTTTTTTTGTTTGCGCGTTCAGGTTTGGTCCCACAGTAAAAGTTGTTCATAATTATGAGTACAATGACCCGGGAATTAGCAACATGTTCCGCGTCACGTAAATGCGATGTTGCCCTCTCAAGATGTTGCGCGGCTACTTGCGGGACACCAGGCACCGTTGCAGCGTCACATAATATTGAGCGTTACTCGTCATGTTGGGGACATTTTGTTTCCTAGCGTATTCGCGTTACATTACACGATACATTACATTAAACAATACACACGTTTGCATTGCTATTCTGTACAAATCTCACCGTGAAAACTTAGGTGAGGTGAGCGTGGAGTGAGCTGTCAATAGTCTCAATCCCTAGCATCAGTTAGAATGACAGCTCACTTCACCTTAGTTTTCACGGTGAAATATATACAGAATAGACCGGCTGGACCCGGCTTTAATTAAAGGTTGGTTATCTATAAAAATAAATAAAATTGGAGTGTCTGTTTGTAATGTCCAAATAACTGCTTTTTACTAAATTCACATGAAAGTATTTATATAACAAAAGAACAATTTTTGGAATTGTTGTTCGTCTGTGACCAATTTTGACGGGACTTTCAGTTGCAGATAGCTAATGTTATAAGGAGTAACTTAGACTAATTTTATTTTAGAAAAATAATTAGGGTCCGCGCAAAAAAAATTAAAACCTATGAAATTGTGACCTAAATCCGATTCAAATATTGAAGTATTGACATCAACGCCGGCGAAGCCGCGAGCAACAGCTTGTATACAAATAAGTGTGACGTGTGTAATACAACTTACGGCGAGAAAATGAACAAACCAGGAACCACCTTCAGTTGCTCGTTTACACATACCTGAAACAATCAATACATCGTTTGATAAATATCATCTCCTCAAACGTCTGGCGCACACCAAGTGTGCGTAAGACAAATCTTTGAAACCTTTACATGATATGTAATATAAAAACATCATCCTAGGGCGACCGAGGCCTTACAGTGGTTGTGAACCCATGGGGTTCGGTTGACATTCGTGCAAGCATTGACATGACCTCACATAACCTTTGGGGTTCTTAGACAGTTGACGGGATATAATTATAGGTATGAAGTTTATTTAGTCTTTATTTATTTATTTGACAGGCCAGATGGCGTGGTTGGTTAAGATACCACCTGCCATGCCGCTGGTCGTGGGTTCGATTCCCATCCAGGACAAACATTTGTGTGCATGAACATGTCTGTTTGTCCTGAGTCTGGGTGTAATTATCTATATAAGTATGTATTTACAAAAAAAAAAGTAGTGTATGTAGTTTATCAGTTATCTGGTTTCCATAGTACAAGCTCTGCTTAGTTTGGGATCAGATGACCGTGTGTGAACAATGTCCTAGGATATTATTATTATTTATAAAATAAAATAAAGTTATTTGTTGTAACTATGATTTGTCTCTGCATCACGCTAAGGTAGACTAGTAGAAAATGCATAAGTCCGCCATTGTACAGTGATTTTTAATAAATTGTGTGTAAAGTTTTATTAAAAACTAGCTTCTGTCTACGACTTCGTCCGCGTGAAATTTCTTGTCCCGCTGACGCATCGCCCGCCCGTGCTATTACTTCGTATACCGCCATTTTTATTTTTGCTCGGCTCCTAAGGGTCATAGCGTGATGTTAAATAGCTAATAACCTTCCAGAGATTATCCGCTACATACAAATAAGGCTAACTATAAATTTTGACAAGTGCTTTAGACCATCGAACTGAATAACTTTTACTATGGGACCTTTGAAATCGCGAAAAAGAACAGCTGTTCCATACAGTTTAGAACAGTAGGTATTAAACTTTATTATGGAACAGCTGATTTAAACTAAAGCACCCCTTAAAGTTTATAGATTTCATTTTTTAACACAGTTATACACACAAAAAAGGGTATTAGTTCAGCTATAAAAGACGATGTGACCTACCAACACGTCTGGCACAAAATAATGCAGTAGTTTCTTAGAAATTTTTGCATGATCGCGTGCATCCATTATTCGGTTAAGCGGAAGAAATGATTTTATCAAGAAGTCGGTTAAAACGGGTTATTTTTTGTTGAAAATGTTTTCGTTTGACCTTTTGGCCAAAAACTAAGGTATCTTTCCGACTAACAAAGCATATTAAGCAAAATATGATGTTTGCACGTCCGCGATAATGATCAAATTAATAAAAATAAAATTAATAAAAAGAACAGCTGTTCCATACAGTTTAGAATGAATGATGTGCATGAATGAATGAATGAATGCCCTACGAGCTCTTCACCTTTTTATTTTTATGATTTTTATATACTTGTACATAATATATTATATATATATATATATATATCTTTTAGTGTTAGCTTGTACATATACTCTAGTTACTGTTTGAAATAAATGCTGCTGCTCCGACTTCCGGTATCTTGGTTCAATTGTGCAAAGCGATGGCGAAGTAGACCGGACTGTTAAGCACAGAATTAACACTGGATGGATGAAATGGCGGCAGGTCACGGGAACAATCTGCGACTCCCGCATTCCCCTTAAACTCAAGGGGAAAATTTATAAAACAATGGTTAGACCTGCTGTCTTGTATGGATCAGAATGTTGGGCCATAAAAAGAATGAATGAAAGGCAATTGCATGCAGCCGAGATGAGAATGCTAAGAGGGATGTGTGGTATTACGCGAATGGATAGAATAAGAAATGAGTATGTAAGAGGAAGTCTGAAAGTGACACCGGTGACTGAAAAGTTGTGTGGAAATCGGTTGTCATGGTATGGGCATGTGATGCGGAAGAATGAGGAAAATGTCGTCAGGAAAGTGTTGAGTATGAACGTGGAGGGCTATACGAGTAAGGGAAGACCAAAGAAACGATGGGTGGACTGTGTGAAAGATGATATGGCCAGAATGGGAGTGACTACCGAGATGACGACTAATAGAGAAGTATGGAAGAAAAAGACATGTGGCGCCGACCCCAAATAAATTGGGACAAGGGTAGGAGAATGATGAACCCATTTTAGGCAATAAAAATAAACAAGTTTTCAAACTTTGAATGACAATCAACAAGTAGGTATTGTATTTATTATCGTAGCACGTGAGATATGTGTTGATAGCTTAGTTGTATCTAATAGGCAAAAGTAATCCCACGATATCAGCTGATCGCCCTCTTGACGCTCGTATTTGACCTTGAGAGGCCGTGACAACTACCGGTCAATCCTGTGGCTGCCTTAAGCGAACTCAGAGCTTCCACCCAGGGCCTAAAACTTATAAACTAAACGACTGCACGCTAAGGGCACCCCCTGTGGGGTACGAACCTCGGCTTAGGGCATCGCTGGGGGGGTGGGGAGGACAGCAAGATTGGAACAAATCTGGATAATTATTATTGTCAGGGGAATTTGAAGCTACTGGGTCAGCTACGTCACCAGCTGGCACTTCTTCACCGAGCAAGGGTCGGGGGAGGGGGGAGAAAGTCAGCCATCCAATCAGCAGGATATTTATAGCTTTTTAATCAGATGAAGGCGTGAAAGATGAATAATTCAGTCAAAATGAGCTTTCACTAATTAACGTACAATTTCGGATATCTCCTTCAATTATGATAAGGCAATATTCATTGAAGTTCAATGGGACTTTCTCCATTTTAATTTAAAACGAATGAATTCTCTTTATTTTAAAGTTCAATCGCGAAAAGGTCTCGTTTATTTATTATCATTCTAAAATTAATTTCTTCTGTTTTCGTCATGAAAATTTTATCAGGGTAATTTTTATCTTAAGGCGTGGGTAGGCTGAATTGAATTAATTTATCCTAATAATCCTTTATCTTTTCATCCATTTATGTTACTTTTGACAGCTCGAGTGATGTCCTAGGTGAACGAAGTAGAAGCCTATGGCTTACCTGGTCTATTTTTTTGTTTTTTCAATAGCTTATACAGAAGTTGCTCTATCACATTTGAAGTAGACTAGAAAAATAAAAACAGAAATTTTGAAAAAACTTTATACTTAGTTGGTTAAAAATTATTGTTGGTTAACACTGGTTATTCGTGTGGGTCGGGTGTGTTGTTGCAGAAATGAATATGTTATATTATATAAAAAAGGAATGTAAAATCTGTAAAAATAAACACAAGAATTTTCCTTTCAGGAATATGATAATTAAAGTGACAATTTAAATGTACAGCATTGCCATTCAACGTTGCAATACTGCCAGTCTTCTGGGTACGTTTCCGGATGACAGCGATGCGGACGAGTACTTCGACGACGCCTAAAATTCCTAGTTTTTGCATTTATTTGTATATACAGTTAGTTAGGTAGTAATATAATTTTGTACATGGTGTAAATAGGTATAAATTAAATGAATAATTTACAGAATAAAAAAATATAATAAATGTAAATAATCGTCTCATAATCAAGTTAAATTCTCAATACGAGCAAATAAAACTATACTCATATTGCTATGAAAAATTGGTAGGCGGCAAAATTTGTTCTCTTGATTTTTTCGTTAATTACTCGTCGCATTATATTTTTAGATTATATCTTTATGACGTACGTTGAAGGTACATTCTTCTGGTAAATATTAGTTATTTATTACATTCATTATCAGTATTCAACCGTCATTCTGACTGTCTTATTATAATTGTTCTAGTTTCATGTAATGTACACGAATGTACCTTTAATGAAATTTAATGTACATTAAATTTCATTAAAGGTACACGGTTACAAGGTTTCATTAGGTTACAGGTACGTGTACATTGCTGGTACATTATTTTCATATATAATATATTCATTTCTGCAACAATACACCGGCCATTCTAATCCATACGGTTACTCGTTTGTGTCTATTTCTATTTACCCATTATTTTTGAAAGGCCAGTTCATCATAAAGCACTCCTAGAAACCAATCACTGAAATATCCAAGGTATTCTCCTGGGCAGAGTAATCAAAAGTATCAAAAGAACGTAAAAGTTATTTATTTTGTCTATTAATTAACTGAGCTATCTTCAAAGTACAAATAAAAAGCATCAAACTAAAAACCGCCAACAAATACCCGTTTAATCAACTAAAAATAAACCACTTAAACAAACCACATACAAACTAGTACCAACTTTCTTTCACTGCCTACACGATGTTAACAGCGCTCTGTTTAACCTATCTGCGAACTAATTGCGCCTGCGCCGGTTCAATGCACTTACATGCAGTTGAGGTGTACTGTATTTTTATACGGCTATCAGTGGGCTCTGTTCTATTGATATTAATATAAGTATGATTTAATAGGGAATAAGGTCTGGTCTGTTTTTTAATGGGAGGTTAGTATGAATTAATAGATCGAGATCAATGCAGATTGAGAGGTTAAGTAAAGGTTAAAAGGTAAAAAGAATGATTGATTTTGGTTTTTGGTCCATTACATTTATAAGAAATGATCAGAGATGAAACGGAGGAGGAGCTCGTGGCTAAGTAATAACAGCCGCACGGGTCGAACCATCAGGTTAAGCTACGCTTGCCGGGGTTGGTCTGTGGATGGATGACCATCTTTTCATACCGAGATTCCTCCGTGCCTCGGAAAGCACGTTAAGCCGTTGGTCCCGGCTGTCATTCGTGAATCTTTGACATCCGTTACGGGTCGTCAGAAGCCCGAAAGTCTGACAACCAGTCTTACCAAGGGGTATGGGTTGTGGAGGTCAGATAGGCAGTCGCTCCATGTGAAATACTGGTATTCAGCTGCATCCGGTTAGACTGGAAGCCGACCCCAACATAGTTGGGAAAAGGCTAGGCAGATTGATTGATTGATTGATCAGAGATGAAACGGGAATATCTACAGCAGCGTCAAAAGCATTAATTAAAGTTCGATTTATCTCTATCCGACTAAATTTCTTCTGGAATGCCTCGGATATAACTCGTTAGAGGTAAGGCGAGCAAAAGACCAGCTCCCCATAGCCTGTAAGACGCTCCGTGGTACTATTGACGCGCCTGAGCTACATGCTTTGCTGACTCGCTTCTTTGTCCCAGACAATTACTGCTGCAGCAGAAAGTACAGGCTGATTGCTGTGCCTCCAGGTCGCACCGTTGGGCGTCCTAAATCCCCAGTGATCTCTTGGACTCTAATCCAAGAAACGATCTGATTGCGGACGAATGGACGAAGATTTTATTGGCATGTCAGAAATACTGTGAGAAGGATTTATGACAGTGTTGTTAACATTTTACCTGAACTTGATGTTTTTATATTTTCTCTTTTATGTGGATGTGTTTATACAAACTGTATCTTTAATTTTTGTAAGAAATAAATAAAATAAATCTCTGAGTGCCGTAATGACTATAATGCTCTTCTTTGTGTAGGCAGACACCCTTCGGGGAACAAGAAGATTCACGCGGACGAAGTCGCCGGCTGAAGCTTATATTCTAAGAAAGATTCTATGGGCCATTATTTTCTTTCTACTTCCAAAATTGTAGCGAACTGTATACTTTCTAACGTGAGGGCATTATCGTGGAGGTGGACGTCCACGATAATATCATTATGGACGTGGACAGGGATGTCCAAGATAATACCGTCACCTTAGAAATTATAAAAGCGCACAATCTTTTATAAAGCAGCGTAAAAATCAATAATAATTATAACAATGATTCGCTCTAAGGCTAAGTAATACGTGATACGTGACTTTGTTGGGTGACCATCTTTCCATACCGAGACCCCCCCGGTCTCGGTACGGAAAGTCCCGGCTGTCATTCGTGGATCTTTTTCAGTCTACGGGTCGTCAGAAGCCCGAAAGTGTGACAACCAGTCTTACCAAAGGGCAATATTATTATCCAGTAACTGGGTTGTGGAGGTCAGATAGGCAGTCGCTCCATGTAAAATAATGGTATTCCGATTAGACTGGAAGCCGACTCCAACATAGTTGGGAAAAGACTACGCAGATGATGGTTGTCTAGAAATAGTGTATTTTCCCAAGAGAACTTTGCCTTAACGATATTCTTCAATAGATGTTTAATGTAGGATCTACTAATGACACAGATTCTAATTAAAATGATAGTGGGCTACTAAAACATAAAAAATAAAAGCAAATTACTAGCTTAACTAATGTTCTAAGTGGTCAAACATCATAATGAAAAAATAAACATGAAAAAGATAAGTACTTCTCCTGCAATGCAGCCCAGCAAGCTTATCTGTTGAGACACTTAAGACTAGAACAAGTTAATTAAGTCATATTATTACATAAAATTATCTTCTAATCGGTTATGTACCCGTAGTAACATCTCCGAAGAGATAAAGATATTAAGTCTTATGCAGAGTAATTTCAAATTTTAATTTTGCTGATAAGTATTTTAAGATTCTTTTTATTTTTTATTATTAGCCTCTATGGTCCTTCTGCTGGGCAAATAAAAGGCCTCTCTATACTCTTTACACCTCTCTCTGTCCAGACCTGCCAAGGACCAAATAAATGGTATTTAATCTCCACATAATTTACAAGAGTTGCATGCTTGTATATTGGTTAGAAATACAAAGGAGTAAGTGATTATTTTGAAGGCCAAATATAGGTAGGCGCTTTCTCACAGGCCAGATCGCGGCATTCGATGAGGCCTGCGGTGGCCAGTCGTCGGAATTCTCGGCACGGGCCACGATGGGCCTAGACAGGCGTAGCAACGCCTGGCGCGGCCTGTCAGACCGCGGCTTTAGATGCAGCATTATTATGTTACACACAATTTATTTACATGCGTACACACAAAATTGCTGCAAATCATAATTAAGTTAATTAATGTGTTTTTGGTAAACATTTGTATTGGTTCATACACAAAATAATGCGTTCCAAATAATAACAAATAAATTAATTATTATATTACAAAGCACACAGAAAGCACACACAGGAACAAACAAATATGTACTCGGAATACAATTAGGTATTTAGCAAAGCATACTTAATCAGCCTATAATGTTGCGGGTTGGTGGATGTCATTTTATCTGCTCTATGATTTATTTACCCTCCCACTGGAACGCCATAGAGCAATTAGACCAACGGAGCAAACAATTAGGTACTTTATGTGCTGCTTTCCATCCATCCATCCGTGATGTCACATGTCTTCGAATTTTTGGTTCTAGGACATGCCGGTTTCTTCACGATGTTTTCTATCACTGTTTTGAGAGTAGTGGTGATGAAATTATTTACACAAAGTAAAGCGCCTGTCAGGATTCGAACCTACGACCTACAACTCGTAAGTCGCGTTCGTTACCGCTCGCTGGGCCACCACTGCTCTCAGTTACTATTATTTATTCTGTTTCTCAGGTGTGGTATTTACCTAGTCACAAACAATGGATATAGATGATAATAATATCTATGGAAAGTTACGCTGTGGGTTGAAAATGGCACGATTTAATCAATCAATCAATCAGTTTATTCGCATAATATGGGTTTACAAAGATGTTCCACAGGTACGGTTTCACCATATTCGGCTTATGTTAGCATGCAAATTATAATATAGTGTCATAATATGTAAACAATTAGATCATATCTTTTAAAAATATAAATTAGACATTGATAGTCAAGTCCATAACAAATAGTCATCATGACATTAAAATAAAAGGTTAAATTAAGAATTATGCTGGGTAGATTACAATTATTTCAACGAAAATTAAATGTTGGATTACTATTAGTTTAGAAATAGGTAGGTGTGGTGAATAGGTAACATAGTTTATTTCTTGATTGTATTGTATTGCCAGTAAATAACTCAGTTTAATTTATCTCATTGGAACCAAGAATAAGGAAAATATTACTGCCTCGCACACCGTTTGTCGAGTGGTTGCAAGAGGTACCGCAAGGCATGAGATCCTGGGTTCGGTTCCTGGGTCGGGCAAACTATTATTGGGTATTTCAAACTGGCTTTTCTCAATAGCAGCCTGGAGTCTGGATTTGTGCCCGGTTGATGACAATAGGCTCGCCGCCTATTACATGGGACTTACGTAACTTACGAAATGTGGGTGTCCGTGCACTTCTGCCTAACGATGATGTTATGTTTGTGTTTATTATGTACTTGGACTAATTGTTCAAGTCAATAAAATCGTCTGAATCATCGCAGAAGTTGACTGGTAGGCTTCTGCACTACTCTAACTTCTCAGTTATGTTGGTTCGATTATTTCACGAAACAATAAATAATGTCATGAAATATGTATGTAGGAAGTATATTTAGGTCATAGAAATCTAATAATAGAATCTTTATACCTATATACAGGGTTATTGGTAAAACACTAACAACCTCTTAAGGGGTCTTTGTACTCATCATTATGAACAACTTTTACTATGGGACCAAACCTGAAATCGCAAAAAAAAATCTGCTGTTAAGCACATTTTGACGAATTATGCGAACATAAATGTACTGAACAGCTGAATTTTTTTCGCGATTTCAGGTTTGGTCCCATAGTAAAAGTTGTTCATAATGATGAGGACAATGACCCCTTATTAAGAGGTTCTTGGTGTTTTACCAATAACCCTGTATAATTCTTCTGTACGTGTGTATGTCACTGAATTCTTAAATTTTGATGAATTTTTTATAAAATTATGTATAGATGGTCACCCATCCACAGACTAACCTCGACAAACGTAGTTTAACCTGGTACAGCGACCCGTGTGGCTGTTATTACTTAGCCACGAGCTCCTCAAAAGATAAATAATTGAATGTATCTTAAAATGGCGAAGGTTTCATAAAAATACGCTTGATAGTTTTTGCATGATTCTCAGATCTTTATCCGCGTTAGACATAACTTTACAAATTATGTAATATAAAATATTCACAGATTATGTTAATAAAGAAATGCTGTAATTTAATATAGGTATATATTTTTCCAAAACATTAACACTACTCGTTTAGACGTGATCTTCAGTTTAAAATACTTAAAAGTCGGTTATCTTCGCCCTAGATCGGACTGCAGAAAATGAGCCTTCAAAAAGGCAGCGTTTACGAAATCTAAAAAGTACAAACGAAGCAATATCAGATCACATTTACAACAATGTAGAAAAATAACGAGGACACTACCAAATACTGCTGACTGCAATAAAGCACGCTTGTTTACAGAAGTTACGTGAGATGTCAACCAACGTACTTACTATCCACAAGAGTTGCATCTAAATTACGACACAAATACTTATGCATACCGAACTTAACTGTTACACAATAGCCGAAGCAAGAACATCAGAGAAAATTAAAATATGTAATTGTCTCTGTTAACTTGCCACTTTTGACAAAATAGTATGTATTATTAGGTATAGGGAATCGAACACTTCTTTTGGTAAAGGGAAATCGTACGGCTTCGCCTCATCTCGTCACCGAGACACCTCGACACCGATGCAGAGAGTTTTACGACTGCCAATTATTAAAAATTTATTTATTTAAGTCAGAACGGCATTTTGTTCTAAAATTTTTTTGTACTGTTCCTTTTTCAAAATTCCTTCAATTTTGATCAAATCGCCAGTTCCTTGGCTAGAGAAGCAACCCCAGACCATAATTGAGCCACCACCGTGCTTGATTGTTGGGACTACACAGTCTGGCATCATCTTTTCTTGGGTACTGTGTCGAACGTAAATTCTTCGTTTTGATCCATATTTATGTTGGTACCTACAACTACTTATATTGGGGCTGTATTATTGTGTGTTGTATTATTAGGGCTTGTATTTTAATCTTTGGTTACTAAATCTAAGATTAAAATACAAGCCTATAAGTAAGATTTAGAGGAGCACACATAGATCCGACACTCTTAAATTATCATGCACACCTAAGCATATTCAAATTCAAAATCTATATTTCGAGCGAAGACTCATACAGGGGTAGTAGCAATGTCCTTAAAAGTTTTAAGTTTTAGGTTAAAACTAAAGAGGTGTTAGTAAACAATACGATGCGGTAACCCATGTAACTGACAGCAGTGAACCTGTGAACCACATACATCGATGCTGCGCGCTTGCGCATTATTGTGTAAATACCAAAACAATCTACACGCGCCACCGCGCCGCAAGCTTCCCTGACGTACTACAACGACATGGCAACCGCTATCAGTAGATAGCTTTTATTTAGTCTACTCCAATTCTACTAATGCACCGCGAAGAAGATGAACTAGCTAAACAATACGAGATACGCAAATCTTTAGCACCGTTTTATTTATAACACCCACGTTGGTACAATGTTGTGCATTATTTGTAGACTGTGACTAAACAAAGGGTTCACCGAATGATTTATAAATACATTTCTAGTTAGCTTTGATTGACTGTACTTATACAGCGTGATTGGAAATTATGCAGGCCTATTACAGGCAATTATAGGTCTGAATGCGACGAATCAGCTCCTTATAGATAATCTTAAAGAATATCTCTTCTCGAAATTGTGAAGGAGTACTAACTAACGCAAGTCATCCAGAAGGATCTAGTTGGGTTGGACAGCGTTTGGAAAATTTCGTCCTCGTCGCCTATCCCGTAGTGTTTATTTTTTATTTTATTTTATTTGTTTGAAGACTAAGGCCTTCAACCAGTGCGTCCTGCCCGATATGACATACGGAGCCGAAACGTGGACACTGACAGTCGGGATGGTCTACAAATTCAAGGTCGCTCAGCACGCTATGGTGCTCGGAGTTTCCTTGAAGGATAAGATCAAAAATGAAGTAATTTTTTTATTTGTGATGGGTTTGCTCTTGACTCTAGTCTAGGTCAGAGGTGACAGAGACAAAGTCGACGATGGAGTGAGCTTACCCAGAAGAAGCCTGCTCACTCTCACTTTGAAAAGATTAGGGTTGTAGGTATGCGTTCGGAAACACAGACGCAGGTAGTGAGTTCCACTCCTTTGCTGTGCGCATTATAAAAGACATTTGGTAGCGCTTAGTGCGAATTGGTGGAATAGCAACCAGGTAGGGATGGTAACTGGCAGTGCGTCTAGATGAATCTGGAAAAGAACCGGAGTTACCGACATAGCCTGCAGAGTAAGCAAGCTGAAGTGGCAGTGAGCTGGCCATGTTTGTTGAAGGACCGATGGCCGGTGGAGCAGACGACTTCTGGAGTGAAGATCGCGTATCGGCAAACTTAGTAAGACGCCCCCCAGCTAGATGGACCGACGACCTTAAAGAGTTGGCTGCGGACAGACTGGATGTGGAAGGTGGATGAGGATAGGGTGTTGTGGGGCAGCCTGGGACAGACCTATGTCCAGCAGTAGACTGCGATGGGCTGAGTTGATTGATTGAAATGAGTATGTATGTAGGTACTTATACAGTGGAAATTGAATAGTGTTCCTGATATTCAAAGTAAAATTTTATATCAGAATATCGGTGTCCTATTGTTTGACGAACAGAAGCGCAGGAAAAATTTACTGTGCCGTCATTTTTAAATCATAGAAACTTATAATTATTTCGGGTTACTTGAATCATTTGGTTCCCTGTAAATTAAGGCTCGTTTGAATTCTTGGACCAGTTGTTAACTTTATAAAATCTGTTGGATAGTCGTACTAAAACAGAGATTTCGAAGATACACATATTATGTCCAAGTACCATAGAAACCTTACTATCCTGCACTGCATATTATAATACTCGACATTCTAACTGTCAAAACTCACTGTTATCAAGAACAATGTCAATTATGTAAATGAAAAGCATGTTTGCTATTTAGCAACAGAATATTACGAACTGTATCCGTCTCAACTACGTGCCATACTATCTGTTTCCGTCAATTAACACTTATCTACAGTGTCCTAGTGTAAATATATAGACAAATACATAATATTACACTTTAACTATTGAATGACCCCGAATTTGCCCTTTAACGTCAAGAAAATAGTGTGAGGAAAGGAGCAGATCATGATATATGCCAATGGCCTTGAGTGGTTAGCTTGCGTGTTCTGTGCTAAGTTCACGCAACGCGTCGTACGTCGCAGCCAGTAATAGGACTCGCCCGTCATGGAGCGCTATCCCAAATTAGACGCATTATTAATTTATTAACAGGCCAGCTGGCGTGGTTGGTTAAGATACCGCCTATCACTCCGCTGGTCGTGGGTTCGATTCCCATGCAGGACAAACATTTGTGTGCCTGAACATGTCTGTTTGTCCTCAGTCTGGGTGTAATTATCTATATAAAAATGTATTTACAAAAAAAAAATAGTGTATGTAGTATATCAGTTATCTGGTTTCCATAGTACAAGCTCTGCTTAGTTTGGGATCAGATGACCGTGTGTGAAATGTCCCAGGTTATTATTATTTTTTATTATTTTTTTTTTATTTACAAATCTCGGGCCCCTGGGGTCCCGGACCTTTGGAAGGCAAGTTTCTGTACCTATCTCTCTTGGTCTGGCTCCTCATCCTAGACCCGTTCCGACAAAGTAAATTCTACCGGCACAGACCTAAAGTTCGGAGCGCGCAAGCAACGTAGAGATACAGCGGTGGTGTTATTATTATTATACATAAAACAAAAGGCATTTTAATAAAACACGTAAACTAAAAGATAAATAATTAACTTATCTTTAAAATTGTGAAGGTTTCATAAAAATACGCTTGATACTTTTTGCGTGATTCTCATCTTTTACCGCGTTATATACACTATGTAATATAAACATAATCTAAAATATTCACAGATTAAGTTATTATATAAATGCTCTTATTTAATACTAGCTTTTACCAGCGGCTTTGCTCGCGTTAATTTAGAATAGCGGTTTAGGACGTGAAAAGGTATCAAGCAAACTAACTTACTTTCGCATCTATAATATTATAGTTATGAGGATGAAAAACCGGTCTATCGGCACTCTACGGCTCACTCTTAACACACTAATAAAGTTTCTATAGTAATATAATTCAATCACGATTCGAAAGACACGTGGCGCCATCTATTATCATAAGAACGTTATTGCTGTTTTCCTCGGGAAAAGTACTTTTTTTCGGGATGGAAGGTCCGTTTCTGTACACTGACAACGTATAACCGAAATTTCAGGATGATCGGTTTAGTGGTATAAGCGTGAAAAGGTAACAAACAAACTTACATTCGCATTTATATTATTAGTTAGGATTATTTTTACGTTAGATGAAGAATTTATAATCCGTACCGATATAAAAGAAGTTCTCACGAAGAGTTTCTCAAAAGGTATCGAATATTCGATAGTTTCGAAGTAATAGCCGTGTTATTACAGTTTATTTAAATACAGTAGTACAATCGTTAAAGTGTCTATTAGCTTTGTGAATTGAATTGGGCTATATTTTACGGGCCCAGTCAATGTTACGACACCGATTTTGAACTTTATGTGAGTTACCTAAGGTTCATAATGTGATGTTATAATTTTTACGATTTAGAAAAGTCGTGAAAATCTCATTAGTAAAATGAATATTAAATAAGTTTTATTAATACATAAATTGTTGAATTTATGTAAAATAAATATTCATAAAATTCAAATGAACTTTTAAAATGAATAAATAATAAAAAGCAAAAAAGATGTTGCATCGACCGGGAATCGAACCCGGGCCGCCCGCGTGGCAGGCGAGCATTCTACCACTGAACCATCGATGCTCATACTAGTAGATATAAAATTAAGAACAGCAATGTCTAGTACGTACGTATGTACATACGGTAGAAAGACACTTTTAGAACAAAAAAACAAACAGTAATCTTTTAGTACAAAATGTGTCTTTTAGTACTAGCTTCTGCCGGCGACTTCGCCCGCGTAAAGGTCGGAAATTATTCCATGGGAACGTACTACTGGGATTTATATTACCCTACGTCCTAACCCAGGTTATGGCCTATCCGGCCAGGGTTGCGGGTTGTTTGAAAGAGTTACCGTGGCCCTGACACAGGCAACTGAAGGAACACGGGTGAGTTTTAGTCAGTAGAAGTCTGACACGCCCTCCCGCTGCACCCAGAGCGGGAGAAGTTATTTGATGATTTCCCATCCACAAAAAAAAAAAACAAAAATATGGCCTATCCGTATTGCCTTTCACCTAATTCTGTTCAGCTGTTACGGTATGAAAGGTAACAGACGGACAAGCAGATAATAAATTCACATAATCTTGTTAGGGTTCCGTAGGTAACTCAAAATGAAAAACTGGAATCCTTACAGGATGATTTCGTTGTTTGTCAATACCCTTTTTCTCAGGAATTCGTGGACGTACTAATCAAGTTGAAATAGATAGATAATTATCAAAAGGATAATTATTAGGTGTAAAAGAAATCGCGGCCCCATACATTTTGATTTTTGTATGAAACAGCAGATTTTTCTAATAATCGACGAAAATTTCGTCGTTAGGAGGTCTAGAATCCCACTCGGTGAGTTCCCACATTGTTGAGGCGCGGGGCTCATTAGCAGTGGCTTGGTCACCCACGGTGAAACGAAAAGGGTTCCTTTTCCGAGGAGGGGCCGCAAGGCAAGGCTTTTGCCGGTAAGCCAAAGACGTAACGGCTAACAAGTATGTTGCGGTGCCGTTGGGCGACATCGCAACTGAGGCGGGCCGCGATGCCTTATGGGAGGCATTGCGGCTGAGGGTTGGAGGCTGCGACGGGAGAGGTGTGCCGGTACTGCGGTGCGCCCTTCCGCGGCCTTGACGGGGTCGCCACCTTCTGATGGCGGACGCAGTGGGGCCGTATGGGAGGAGGAGTGTCGGTATGGCGTTGGTCGCTCTCCCTATCCTCTGCGGCCGAAAAGTGGTAGGCGGCGGGGCCACTAACCTAACCCGTCGCAAGACACGGGGCCGTCTGGTGCCCATGTACTGATTTGGTCCCAGGGGTGGTCACGTAGTGCAATGTGCTCTGGTATGCCGGTGATGGGGATACTTCCCAGAGGAGGGTCCGGTGACATAGAGCCGCGGCGGGTTCGTGGATGTGGAGTTTTAGTGCGTTGGAGTCCCACATAATTGCACTATCTCCCCGTGGTATGGTGCAGTATGCGTGAGCATTTCTCCATGCAAAAGGTGCATTCCATAATCATGTGCAGAATTAATGGTTTGCACATCGATGTCCCTTACATCGTGTATAGACAGAGAATATGCCAATTTTATAAACGAATAGCCAGATTACAGGGATCGAGTATATGGAACAGTGTATGTTTAACGGCAATCTTATGGGCTGACCGCAAGCGCAGCATTCCTTGCGATTGTTAATATGGCCAAAAGTCTCTCATCATAATAATGGCACCACACGGCTCTGTTATATCCAAACATAATACCATACTTATAAAGATAATTTAAAAATATCCTTCCCTTAATAAAAAGTAACGGTATTTTACGTAATTGTTTTGATCGAGTCATTTGCCTTTGACACCATTTTGTGCCTTTACATTTTATGCATTATTTTTTATCGTTTTAACGCATTTTTATTTTTCATGTGGAGTATGTATGACAAAATATGATGTTGGAGTATCAATCTTTTGTACTCAGGATGTGCGCAAAGATAGCCCGTGAAATTCATGATTTAAATCATGATTTTGTTCTGATCCTTGAGTTAGTATAATCCTCAAATGTCAAGATATAATGAAATAGTCATTCAATAGGGTAATATGAAATTAGAGAGTTGTATTGATGATTTTAATGATTATAATTCTGTAAATATATAGGTATTTGTTACGGTCGCGAATCATACTTTTAATCAACATACAACCAAGCAATGAACTGCAAATTACAAAAATCGTACGAAACTTTGAATTTCGCGGACCTTATCTACGCTTCTCCCTTAAGTTCATAAGGTACACAGAATGTAACTAAGTGAACAACGAGTGAAAAAGCATCCAGCGGGGCGTTCAGCGTTGCGTGCAAGCGGCAAAGAGCGTTCACCGAGCACCGCTCGGCCGTCTCTCAGGACACTCGCGAGTGGTTGCATGTGTTTAACACGAACGTCGCACGCCCCGCCCCGCCGGACGCTCGAGTCGAGCGTGCACTCAGACCGTACACTTAGCTTCAGCTAAAAGAAACACTAATTTAATAAACGTTATGCAAAACTACGGTGATTTCAAAATGAGGTGAGCTTATCAGCACCTTGGCAACCCACGCAAGTTATAGAAGTCGAGTAGATATGGGTTAGTGTGGTGCAAGATAGGCGGGTGTTGGCACAAGACTTGCGTGTGGCTAAGTTATGGCATGAGGAGCTCCACTTATGGTGCGATACATAAATTATGTGTGAAAGGTTTGAGAACTTAGAAGTTTTGATTGCAAAGTGTACTTAATATAAAAATATATCTCTGGAAGTGACAGTCGGATTTGAAAAATTCTTTTTGTATTTGATAGCTCAACTCTGATGGCAGAATTGGAAGGCTATCACGATATGACCCTTAGGAGCCTTAGTCTATGACCCTTAGAATTCTTGAGGAAGGTTATGGACTATTCAACATCACGCTGTGACCCTAAGGAGCCGAGCAAAAACAAAAAAAGCGGTATACGAAGTAATACCACCGGCAGGCGATGCCGTGCGACGCGGTAGGTCGGGGGAATACGAAATTTCACACGGACGAAGTCGCGGGCTGAAGCTAGTAGTAGTAGTAGTTTTATTTTTTAGAATTTTTAAAATCGGTTTAGTATGTATTTTTTAGTTTAGCAATTACAAAAAAAAAAACAAATCTTTCCTCTTTATAGGTGACTAGCTGTTGCCCGCGACTTCGTCTGCAATCCAGGATCTATCTAAGTGCCAAATTTCATCCAAATCCGTTCAGCCGTTTTAGCGTGAAAGCGTAATCAATAAACAAACACACTTTCGCATTTATAACGTCTAGCTAGACTCACAAAATGTACTTCAATAAAAAATAAAAAATGTTTCTATAATAATATAATTTAATCATGATTCGAAAAACGTTTTTGTTGTTTTTCTCGGGATCAGTAGTTATTTTCGAGATGAGAGGTACCCTATGTCCGTTTCTGTACACGTGACAACGTATATGCAAAATTTCAGGATGATCGGTTCAATGGTTTAGGCGTGAAAAGGTAACAAACAAACTTACTTTCGCATTTATAATATTAGTTAGGATATTAGTTTAGAAAAAAGACCTTGGATTATCATGAAGCATACTTAGTCTACCCAGTGGTAACAGCCGCGACTTACGAATCGTAGGTCATAGGTGACCTTGACCGTGAACCTTGACAGACGCTTTACTTTGTGTAAATTATTTCATCACCACTGCTCGCATCGTGAGGAAACCGGCTTGTCCCAGAAACAAAAATTCGAAGACATGTGACATCTACCGAGCCGCACTGGGCCCGCGTGGTGGACTACGGCCCACTCTCTCTCACCGAGAGGAGCCCTGTGTCGCAGCTGTAGGAACAGTATAGGCAGATTATGCTATACTTTGAAGAAGGTGTTCAAGGACGCTGAAACCATTAAAAATAGATTTCAGAAAATCCAACAGTCAATCCTAAAATTAACTCCGAAGATCTACTACCCCTTCGAGTTATGCAATAGGTAGATATATTTACTTAGGTACTTCTCCCTCTTGCAGATTTATTTTACTTATTTTTATTTTATTTCTCAACAAGAAAAACTAGAACGAATCTTCTTCGAAACAATCCCATAACTTTAATGTGGTCAATCTCCACTATAAATCTAACAATCATTAAACAAACATAATACATTTCTCCATAATACCATCTTTCTCTATCTCCATATTCTTTTATGTGGTTACTCTATGGCATTTTGATGGCACAGACAAAGTGCACATAATCCCGGGAAACCATTAAACGTGGTAAACAAAAGATGGGTTCCCATAAAAAGATGGCGACATATGTAATGCGACACTATGGAAGTTGGTCCCGGAAGACTAACCACAACACCTGGCCAAACACGTGTTCAAACGAAACTGTTACATCTAATTCAAAGGAATTTAGTATTTAAAAATTGTGGTATGAGGTAATATTGCTATAACTATTTTTAGATTTCCACAATAACAAGAAAAATATAAGATTTTCATCATCATCTTTATGATTCAAACAAAATCTACAAAAGTACTATCAACCACACATCATCTGGATTAAGTCCTAGATTATCTTACTCCACAAACAGACTTGAACTAGCATTTGTAGGCTTTTTTCTTCTTCTACATTTTCTAGATCTTACGACTGAATGTTATGAACAACTTTCCAATATGTATTTCTCTACCTTTCACGAAATTCTGTCCTCGTTTTTGCTATTATAGGATTCTATGCATATTCAGACCAATAATAAACCGTTTTTTTTAAATTTCCATAAAACTACGAACATTAGAACTTCTTATAGGGGAGAAACGCATGCATTTCCACATACAATCTTAACCTTAAAGCGAGCGATATAGGGCCATTAAGACCCGCCTCAATTTATCACATCACTCTCGTCAGATAAAATGCAAAGTGCTGGGCAAAATGGACGTGCATACTTCGTTGGCGACGTCGTGAAATTTTTCTGCCTTTAGTAATATATGGATCAAGGTTTCACAGACTAAATCAGTCTAATATATATTCGACGGGCCAGTTGGCGTGGTTGGTTAAGATACCACCTATCACGCCGCAGGTCGTGCGTTCGATTCCCATCCAGGACAAACATTTGTATGCATGAACATGTCTGTTTGTCCTGAGTCTGGCTGTAATTATCTATATAAGTATGTATTTACAAAAAAAAGTAGTATAATATATGTAGTATATCAGTTATCTGGTTTCCATAGTACAAGCTCTGCTTAGTTTGGGACCAGATGACCGTGTGTGAAAATGTTCCAGGATATTATTATTATTATTATTATAATAATTATACAATTTGAAACGCAACTTAGGCTTTACTTTTTGAATGGGACAGGGAAACAGCTTAGTGGTACGCCCGGTACCTACGATGTAGATATGAGGTAAAAGGTAACCACATATCTTTTATAATAATAAACGAGATGTTACAAGAGTTTCAACGATCGTGTTTTCTTTTTCCAATGTTATACTTACGAGCCAATGTTAAAGTGGTGGTCATGCTGAAACCACAGTTCAGCCGCCGACTGTGAGCCTCTAGTACAAAATGTATGAAAAAACATCTTCAGCCGCCGACTGACTGTCGTTTGTTTTTTATACATTTTCACAGTCAGCGGTCGACTATACGTTTGGTGATGATGCCTTAAACATGTCATTAAATAAAATACATATAATCAAATAGATATGTATCCTTGGTACCTACGTCATACAGACTTCAGCTACTGACGCGTCAAACCCGTCATGTAAGAAGAACGCAGTTACAGTATAAAAATATCAACATTTTGTCTCTAAATAAACCAGCAGAGAGACAACGTACTCTAAAAAATGTTCATTTATTACAAAGTTGTTTCAGATGCGACACGATACCTTTTCATCATTGATATATCAATGCTTTTTATGCCTAATCTGTGTTCGCAACATAGTTTCCAAACTTGTAAACAAATATGAGTTTTTGGAAAAATAAGTTTATTATCTACATAAATAAAGTTCAGTATGCACTATAACTTCAAAAAAAAATATGACATTATCGACAGGACTCTAAAATTACTTAACTTGATAAAGTGGAAATAACATCCATTGGAAAAACAAGGATTTAAATAGACCTTACATGCGTTTGCGCATACCCTTTATTATATTGGCTTATCTGTTGCGAAAAGGGAATATTTATGGCATGTGCGGGCTATTACTGTCTGTGAGGTCGCTGAATACTGATAGGTATGCCTCAGTCCTGCTGGTATGACTTTAAAACAAAGCTTGAAATCCTACTTTTTTGAAAACCGGTTCATGGTGTAGCAGAATGAGTAGCATTTGAGCGGTTCATTTAGCAAAAATGACAATAGGTTCCTTATATGAAAGAAAGACAGTTCTAATTTGACAAGTTTAAATAACCTCAAAGACTTTAATTATTACGAATTAGCACATAAGCTTCATTATATTATATATTATCAAGAAATTCCAGCATAAGGCAGTTGTCTCACCGCCGGCGATGAACGAGTAACAAGTGATGAAGTAGTTTTGTCACTGGGCTATCAGCCAGTGTCCGAGTGCGGTGGACGATTACTCGCACATTCGCACCACTCACTCGGGGCCGTTAGTCCCACAGGGGTTTCAGTCGGTAGGTAGTTACATGCCTACCTATACCTTGCTATCTATAATTATAGGTGTAATGTAAAGTTTTATAACTCGTCAAATTAACAAGAACTGCCGCTGCCACTACATAAATGCTTTTATAAATATATCATCATCGTCGTCTGAACTAGACAACAATGATAGTTCTAGAAATTGTTTGGAATTTATAATATGTGCACTCAGATCCGCACTCTAGGTAGAAATGACCGCTGGTTGGTCTCTCGGCGTGAGCTCTGACCGTCAAGCGAACATCGCTAGCGAGTGTTATCTATTCTCTAAGCTCTTGTCGCTCAGCGACAAACCAGTGAAGCGAGTATTCGTAACAGTCAGCGATCAACTATTAATATATGCATCTCTTTTGTTTACATGGAAATTTATATCTATTGTACGTTTCTTGAGCGAGAAAATAGCCGATCGTTAGATGCTGCCTCGCCGGCGGTGGGACAACTGCCTTAGGTCCGGTTTTTTAATCCGTAGTTAACTCAACCAGTGGTTAAAAATAGTAACTAATGGTTGAATATTGGCTAAATGTGAAATGCTCAAAATGAATAAGTTATGCCATTAGTTACTATTGTATAGTATGAATGAGCTAACATGAATACATTCATGTTTAGCCTTTCACATTTAGCCAAAATTCAACAATTAGTTACTGTGTTGAAATACTGGTTAACTACGGATCAAAAATACTTTCTGCAATCAGCAAAAAACAATCGACTGTCACGTCTGCACGAATAACATAATTACTTTGCGACATGCGCCTGTGACGTCCCCGATGTTATCGCGTACCTCCCGGACGCGTGCGTTTTAATGCTTTTTTCTACATTATCACTTTTATTATTCATACATTACTCACCGGCTATAAACCCTGAGTGGCACTTGTATCAGGCTATAAATGAGTGATAATGTCAAAATTATTATTGTTTTACTACGAAGTCATCACATCGTCGCTAAGGTAAAATGACTTTAGCGGACGATGTGATGACTTCGAGTAATTGGTTTCGAGCGAGACATTATTTTCTGGTCTATAAAAGTAACGATTAGTCTTTACGATAAAATTAATTCCTTTTTGAGGAGCTCGTGGCTAAGTAATAACAGCCGCACGGGTCGATCCATCGGGTTAAGCTACGTTTGCCGGGGTTGGTCTGTGGATGGGTGACTATCTTTTCATACCGAGACTCCTCCGTGCCTCGGAAAGTACATTAAGCCGTTGGTCCCGGCTATCATTCGTGGATCTTTGACAGTCGTTACGGGTTGTCAGAAGCCCGAAAGTCTGACAACCAGTCTTACCTAGGGGTATCGTATTACCCAGTAACTGGGTTGTGGATGTCAGATAGGCTGTCGCTCCATGTAAAATACTGGTATTCAGCTGCATCCGGTTAGACTGGAAGCCGACCCCAACATAGTTGGGACAAGGCTAGGCAGATTGATTGATAAAATTAATTCCTTTTAAAGCCTTTAGCATCTTTAAAAGTCTAAATACTTATTAAAGAGAGATACAGATCCGTGAAGTCTTGACTTATTTTTCCCATTCTTTCAAATCTTTATAAGATCAGGATTCGATTACTTATCGATTGTCCAAATCTACACGTGCCAAAGGGTCAATAAATTATTTACTAGGTATTATAAATATAAGGAAATAAAAACCTTTTTTATCGAAAAAAGTCCAATCGATTCCCGTTTCCAAGAATGAGTTGAATGATATTTACTGCAGTTCTTTTTTTAATTTTATTATTGGTAACACTTAAATTCGGTAGTGAATACAAAGTTACACATTACTAACTTTATTTTATTACGGAAATTTAGTGTGTCAACATGTTAAATATTTTATTTTCTGAAATGAATATATATTTGGGTTAAGATTACACCGATATTGATAAGTTTTACGCGAAAACCAATAAGTTTTAAATAAAATCCAGATGAATTATGTACATATCTGGATTTTATTTTAAATTTATTGGTTTTCTTTATATTTTTTTGTTTACTTTACAATTTACAACTTGTGATTGCTCTGTCTTAAAATTCTCTTTATTATCACAATTATTTGTTTTATAGAACAACAGAATTGTAAAACGTAGTCTCGTTTACTTGTATGCGATTTATATGGCAAAATCAATAAGTTATTTTAATAATAGATAAGTTAAATCATTCATATTCCTCGACTATCTACGCCCAAAAATAAACTAAGGAATAACCGTAAAAATGCAATAAATTACAAGAAACGCTTCCAAGCAAAACCACAGGATAAAATACGAGCATCAAATAAATTCGCGATATGATCTCGACTGTTCGACATTTAGTTTCGGATACATTTTTATTGGGTCGTGAATCGTGTGAGATGAGTCTTTGATTTCACTTCGAATCACGATGTAAAAGAAGTCACGATTACTCTTTGAATTTTTTTAAATATTCATGCTTTTTTATCAAAAGGCGACGGAATATAAAATATGGGTTGGTATTAAAATGTTGCCAGACGAATTAAAGTATCTACGTACACACTTACTAGATGTTTTAGTTAACTAGTAGTAGTTCTTTTTCTTGAAAATAACTTTAATAACATCCGCACGGGTTGATCAATCAGGTTAAGCTACGATTACCGCGGTTGGTTCGTGGATGGGTGACCATCGTTACATACCAAGACCGCTCCGTGCCTCGGAAAGCACGTTAAGCCGTTGGTCCCGGCTGTCATCCGTGGATCTTTGACAGTCGTTACATTTCGTCAGAAGCCTCGTAAGTCTGACAACCAGTCTTACCAAGGGGTATCGTATTACCCAGTACCTAACTGGGTTGTGTAGGTCAGATTCGTTCCTTATACTGCAATTCAGCTGCATCCGGTTAGACTTTGACGGGCCAGTTGGCGTGGTTGGTTAAGATACCGCCTATCATGTCGCTGGTCGTGGGTTCGATTCCCATCCAAGACAAACATTTGTGTGCATGAACATGTCTGTTTGTCCTGAGTCTGGGTGTAATTATCTATATAAGTACGTATTTACAAAAAAAAAAAAAATTGTATATGTAGTATATCAGTTATCTGGTTTCCATAGTACAAGCTCTGCTTAGTTTGGGACCAGATGACCGTGTGTGAAAATGTCCCAGGATATTATTATTATTATTACTGGAAGCCGACCCCAACATAGTTGGGAAAAGGCTGGGCAGATGATGATGACGATGAATGTTCATTTCTTCTAAATCAAGAGGATTGTGAAGTGCCGATACGCGGCGCGAGTCTTGGAGACAATTACCTACATTTCATACAATTCTTTACATAAATCTTGTTTCGGGTGATAACATTTTCACCCCCTTAAACCTATACGAAATGAGACAATTTTGATCTCATTACATTCAATACACCTTAATCTAGGTCTGTATTTTTTCTTTTTTAGTAATTCCATTCAATTTCATTAAAAAAAAAAAAAATACGCTCGAGGAATTTTTATGTCAATAAAAAGATGCTAATAACTTATATTGTATGCAATATTTCTTTATAATAAAAACATACGGACCTAGTTCTTCATCATACCTACAACATTTCCAAACATTATGAAAATTAGACTATGTTTACGGGGAGAAAAACGTTATCGCTTTTTGTATGAAAATTTACAGCTTCACAATCCTCTTAATACCACTGAAAGCCGTTCTTTTTAACCGACTTCCAATTCGTCTGTATTTTTTTTTTGTTTTTTTTTTTGTATGTTTGTTACGCGATTACTCAAAGACGGATGGACCGATTTAGAAAATTCTTTTTTTGTTTGATAGGGTATACTTCCGAGGTGGTCCCATATAATTTTTTTTAACTTAGCTTAGGGAGTTTTTGAGTTAGCTTCAATAATGCGTATATTTCCCACTTATTTTATGTGGATGATGTGATGGTGTTTTAATAACTTCCTATCACTATTATTTACATGGCTATATCTACAATTATTGTGCTCAATTATGTATTCGAATTTGTGTGGGGTAGGTTCCACAACTAAAAAGTGAAAAATAAAAACTTTTTAGCAAAAAATAAAACCGACTTCCAAAACAAAATGTCTTCTCCAAATGTCATCTAGGACTGTGCGTTGATAGTCAGTCAGTCAAGGCTTTGAATTTTATATGTAAAGATTTAATTGACTTACGAAAAATCATAACCTGGTAAAGTTTGTTCCCATAAAATCATGCAAACTTTTTTTTTCAATAATCTGCCTCCAACACTGCAAACGCTAAACGAATGTTCAGAAACTTGGACAAATTGCAACATTTAACGTCACTAGCATTTCTTAAACTTACTTAACGACCAGCTTAGAATGTAACTACTCAACTTGTATTTCCTTAAACTTAAGCAGCTTACAAAGTGTTAAACAGTTGCAACTACATATCTCGAAACTGTCGAACTAATGCTGTTAGTACCTAACGGCAACAGTTATTAGATAAGTTAAAAGTAGTAAAATTAAGTAACACTTTTAAGTCAAAATCTAAAAGTAGTTTAAAACTATGAAGTTTAGCAGGCCTTTCAACGTTTATCTGTACCTATCTATATACTAATAATGAAGCTGAAGAGTTTGTTTTTTAATTTTTGAAATACCAGTCGGATTTGAAAAAATTATTTTGTATTTGATAGCCCAATTCTTCAGAAAGGCTATATTCTATTTAACATCACGTTAGAAGCCAAGCAAAACGAAAAAAAACTTTTTAGCAAAAAATAAAACCGACAAACTCAATTATGTATTCGAATTTGTGTGGGGTAGGTTCCACAACTAAAAAGTGAAAAATAAAAACTTTTTAGCAAAAAATAAAACCGACTTCCAAAACAAAACACTACAAAGTGAAAAATAACTTTAATTTCGGAAGTCGGTGGCAAAAAACGAAAATACAAAACCAAAGACACCGACTTCCGAAATTAAAGTTATTTTTCACTTTGTAGTGTTTTGTTTTGGAAGTCGGTTTTATTTTTTGCTAAAAAGTTTTTATATTTCACTTTTTAGTTGTGGAACCTACCCCACACAAATTCGAATACATAATTGAGCACAATGATTGTAGATATAGCCATGTAAATAACAGTGATAGAAAGTTATTAAAACATCATCACATCATCCACATAAAATAAGTGGGAAATATACGCATTATTGAAGCTAACTCAAAAACTCCCCAAGGAAAGTTAATAAAACTTATATGGGACCACCTCGGAAGTATACCCTTTCAAACAAAAAAAGTCGGAAAAAAAGTTGGAAGTCGGTTTTATTTTTTTCTAAAAAGTTTTTTTTTATTTCTTCATTTATCTTTTTATCCACCTATTTAAAAAAATATACCTAAAACATTTTGAATAGGTAGTTTGGATATTTAGTTAATACTTGTTAATGTAAAAAGATAGGCCACGAACCAGTCAAGTTTTACGTGTTACCTTGCTAATTATTACTGCTTTCTACGTTCTCTACCTACCTTTGCATAAGTTTTGTATTATCGAATCAAATCAAGTCATTTGTTCAAACTAGGCTGAGAATCACCGCTTTTTGAACGGTAAAATTACATAATATCATACAATCCTCCAAAACGCCCTCCTTCCACCACTATGTCTAAGTATTATGGATGCTATTTTTTGCACTGACGGCCCAAAATGTCTCCTTCCTTCAGTGTATAGTCCATCCAAAGGCTGTCTGCAAGAAGTCGCCTTGTGCGATAAGACCGCCCTTTGTACTCTAGCTTTAAATGTTTGACAATTTTTAATAATAAATAATTAAGTATCTTGAATTGCTTAACACACTACGAATCGTAATCGGTTTCATTTCGACAGTTCAACAATATTCATTGCGTTATTTACATTGTTGAGCAGGCAAATTTTTCGAACATATGTAGCAATGGATTACCAATTTGGTTCAAAATGATTCAGATTCCGATTGATATTGTGTTACGCGATTAGAGTGCTGGCTTGCGAGGTTGTCGATACGTGGGATGTGGATACAGCAGTCATTGTGCCGACAGTCGTGACGGTCAATGGCAAGAGCCTCGTCCGCTAGGAGTAATAGTGTTTTGTGGCCTCGACCAACACCTGAGGAAGCTCTCGTTAGGCAGCTGGATCAAGGAATTGATCCAGAAAGCGGTACTTCTGGACACCGGTGGGGTACTATTTTTTATATGTTTAAATGTCTTTTTTTCCAATGTTTTTGTATAAATGAAATAAATAATGAATATCCGGTGCAACAACCGACGACCCGTGTTTAGATTTTAGGATCTCGATAAAAATCCGTTCGTAAATGTGCCATCTCTTCTCATACAGAAAAGGCACGTTGAATAAACACATATTTAGCAGCACGGTACTTCTGTACATTAAATTGTGCGTCTAATTACAAGTGTCAAGCATTGAGACACTCTATGTGGTACGGGCAGAGGTCCACGTGCTCAAGTGTCAAGTCAGGGGGGTCAAGTGCTTGCGTTCATCTACGCCGGTGTACTGGTACTGGACGAGTCTCATCCAGCACCACTGAAAATGTTTAGAATCTTTTGTTAGTGGCCAGTAACATTTCGCTGTTATTTTTTCTTTTTATTTGGGGAAAATGTTAAGATTTTCTTTTGTTTAGTGGCCAGTATCATTTTGCTGTTTTTTCTTGTTATTTGGAGAAAATGTTTAGATTTTCTTTTGTTAGTGGCCAGCAACATTTTGCTGTTATTTTTTCTTTTTATTTGGGGAAAATGTTTAGATTTTCTTTTGTTAGTGGCCAGCAACATTTTGCTGTTATTTTTTCTTTTTATTTGGGGAAAATGTTTAGATTTTCTTTTCTTTAGTGGTCAGTATCATTTTGCTGTTATTTTTTCTTGTTATTTGGAGAAAATGTTTAGATTTTCTTTTGTTAGTGGCCAGCAACATTTTGCTGTTATTTTTTCTTTTTATTTGGGGAAAATGTTTAGATTTTCTTTTCTTTAGTGGCCAGTATCATTTTGCTGTTTTTTCTTGTTATTTGGAGAAAATGTTTAGATTTTCTTTTGTTAGTGGCCAGCAACATTTTGCTGTTATTTTTTCTTTTTATTTGGGGAAAATGTTTAGATTTTCTTTTGTTAGTGGCCAGCAACATTTTGCTGTTATTTTTTCTTTTTATTTGGGGAAAATGTTTAGATTTTCTTTTCTTTAGTGGCCAGTATCATTTTGCTGTTTTTTCTTGTTATTTGGAGAAAATGTTTAGATTTTCTTTTGTTAGTGGCCAGCAACATTTTGCTGTTATTTTTTCTTTTTATTTGGGGAAAATGTTTAGATTTTCTTTTCTTTAGTGGGCAGTATCATTTTGCTGTTTTTTTTTCTTTTTTATTTGGGGAAAATGTTTAGATTTTCTTCTGTTAGTGGCCAGTAGCATTTTGCTGTTTTTTCTTTTATTTGGGGAAATGTTTAGATTTTTTGTTTGTTTCGTTTGGCCAGTGTCATTTTCTGTCTGTTTATTTTTTGGGTTTAGCAATTTAAGTCTTGGAGCACTTTCAGCTGTAGAATTAGACATTGACTTTGTATAGGTATTGTCTAATTTTGACTGCTGTTTTTTACTTCTAATAATTCTACATACGTTTTGTCAGGATATTATGGGAGTAAGTAGCTAGCTATTCTTTTACTTTAATTAATACGCTTGGCACAGGCTACAGAAAAGTTTTAAATTGTAATTGCTGGCCCGTTTGGCATATTGCCAGATATAGCTTCGCTGCAATTGGCACAAGGCTCATTAATGACCTAATTAGTTTAATTACATACCTACATGTACCGCACTACCACCTACCATTTAAAATCTGTCAGCATTTGTTCACCTGCCTTTGTAACTAAAACGTTGTAGAATTTATTCAATTACGTCTAGTTCGAAAATTTTATTCAAAGCAAAAGATCTTTTTATAATTTCACGAAACTTATCCTAACTAAGTTGCAACGGAGCAAGAAACTCAGAAACTTAACTAATTAAGAAACGAGTGTAAAGCAACAGCTTTCAATGAAAGCACCTACAGAATGTCACATCTAGCAGCATTACTGTTAACTACCTCTTTGTTCTATTGTTATCAGACTATGGGTAGGTACGTAATGTAAACTCACATAACATAAGATAGTAAATTATCTAAACAGTACAATTTAGTTTTTACTATGGGAATGAAAGACCAGGCTTACGATCCTCACTTTATAGGAAGTTGAAGCAACTATATATAGGGTCTATCAGCATGGTGTGATCAAATTTAAGGGTGAGGTACAGATTATCAAGCTGAACAACTTCCTCTATGGGACCAATATCGATATAAAAAAAATATATCAGCCGTCCCATACATTTGGGCCGAGTAGGTATTGAAGCTTTCTACGGGACAGCTGATAACTTTTTCTCGATTACGATGTTGGTCCCATGGAGGAAGTTGTTCAGTTTCATGGTCTGTACTACATCCTTTTTGACTACACCTTTCTGATACACCCTGTTTACAAGCTGCATCGTCTATACATTTTGACAGGCCAGCTGGCGTGGTTGGTTAAGATCCTATCATGTCGCAGGTCGTGGGTTCTATTCCCACCCAGGACAAACATTTGTATGCATGAACATGTCTGTTTGTCCTGAGTCTGGGTGTAATTATCTATATAAGTATGTATTTACAAAAAAAAGTAGTGTATGTAGTATATCAGTTATCTGGTTTCCATAGTACAAGCTCTGCTTAGTTTGGGATCAGCAGATGACCGTGTGTGATATTATAAGAAAGAAGTTCTTTATTGTATGCCACAGGCAAGATACTTGCGTCGTGTGAGTCGGACTTTACACATTGTTTGAATTTGTAGTTTTACATTAGATCGATAGATAAAACATTTATTTTGTGCACACAAAAGACCCTTATCCCTAGATCTTCTATATATTTTCTAACGCTACATTTCCGTTTTAATCACGCGATTAGATGAATATTGACGTTCCTCAACCTTTGACAAACTCATACGCAGAACAATACCTCATCAACTGCCTAGCCTTTTCC
This sequence comes from Dicycla oo, assembly GCA_948252095.1. Taxonomy (NCBI): domain Eukaryota; kingdom Metazoa; phylum Arthropoda; class Insecta; order Lepidoptera; family Noctuidae; genus Dicycla; species Dicycla oo. The sequence continues at coordinate 4,834,526 of OX411718.1, read as the reverse complement.
AAATTATTTTGAGGTCAGCTTCCAGTCTAACCGAATGTAGCTAAATACCAGTATTTTACTCGGAGCGATTGGGTAAAACGATACCCATTGGTGAGACTAGTTTTCAGACTTTCGGGCTTCTGACGACACGTAACGACTGTCAAAAATCCACACATGACAGCTGAGACCAACGGTTTAACCTGCTTTCCGAGGCACGGAGGGGTATGTAAAGACGGTCACCCATCCACGGACCAACCGCGGCAGGTGTAGCTAATCCTGATCGATCGACTCGTGCGGCTGTTATTACTTAGCCCTCAGGACAATACCTCAATAACGAAATATTATTTATGCTAATAGTGTGGCCAAGGGAAATAATAGCGCCTGCAGATAATAATCATGGCTTCCAATATCTATGCGTTAATATGCGCGTTTTATTTCTGTCCCTGCATATGTTTGCATACGCGGTGGTCTGTTTTATGGTCAGACCACCCTAGTGTTTCCTATAGGATATAGGAACAATAGCTAGAATTTTATTATGGACGTTCTGGAAGTAGAATTAGTCATGGAGCAGCACCAATAATTATACGTAATGCTTAAAAAAAAAAACAAAAAAAAAAGTGTGTGTCAGCTCTGACGCACGACTGGAGTTTACTCCTTACGTACGCTTGTCTTTGAATATAATGGACAGATTGACCGCTACAATGAACACTGGCTGCAATTAAACAAAATACAAAAACGTAACAACGCAACGCTTCGCTTGTATTTCACTCCTCATATTTCTTCCATACCGGGGGGCCTTACCTTCGATTCTTAAGAAGTAAACTCCAGAGTTTTCCTCCACAGCTTATTAAACAGTACACTCTGTTCTTGAGTCATCAGCCCAGCCTTTTCCCAACTATATTGGGGTCTGCTTCCAGTCTAACGGGATGCAGCTGAATACCAGTATTTTACATGGAGCGACTGCCTATCTGGCCTCCACAATCCAGTTACTGGGTAATACGATACCCCTTGTTTAAGACTGGTTGTCAGACTTTCGAGCTTCTGACAACCCGTAACGTCTGTCAAAGAAAGGTCTGTATGTAGTTAAGATAGATTTAATAGGTCCTATAAACCACCATAGAATTTGAAACCTCCATAGCCACAGTTCTATCGCCATATTATTTACATAAACATGGTAATTTTATTTACGAAACAATATGATTTATGACCCAAAGATAAGTCGTTTACTGTGAAATAATGTTAAATTCTGTAATGCACTTAATAGCATACATTTAGTATTAGAACAGGATATTAAATTTATTGTTATTGCTTTTAGCTGGTGAGCCTAGCCTACACCGGGTTAGGCTCAATTTACAATGCCACGGAACGGAATGGAAGCGAATATTTGTCACGAAATTTTGTACAGACGCCAGCACATCAAGCTACTACAATCTGTCTTTCTTTAATAGATTTTCAACTTTATCGCTAAAGCTAAACGCGTCAGCACCTACACCTACAGGTTCAAGGTTGATTTGGAAAATTTTATAGTATTGGGTAGTTAGTGCTGGCGTCTGTACCTAAAGCATAATGAACTTTATGTCAATTATTGTTTACAAACTAGATTCCAGCTGCTAGCTGCGGGAATTCCCAAGAATGCGCGGGAATTCTCCGCAAGACGCGCGACCTGTTTTTCTGCTCATATCTAGTTTGTACGTTACAAAATTGACATAATGTTCATTATGCTTTGACCCAATTTCGTGACAAAAATTCGCTTCCATTCAGTTCCGCGGTAATGTTAAATTGAGCCAAAGGGCGGTGACATACCTACTGCGGATTTTCGATGTTGTATTAAGTGGATTTACGATTTTTATAGTTATTTGCGTAAGTAATCCTAATGGATATTTATTTCATTTTGTTGGGTAGCAAACCATCTGGCGTGGTTGGTGGTCACGGTCGCATATTCCCGCGTCCTAACCAATAGAGACCGTCGCGATTGTATGAATTATGAGTTACTAGGATTGCGATCCAGGTTGGAAAGTAGCCTATGTCCTTCTCCAGGCCATGGTCTACCCATGTGCCAAAGAATGGAAAGATAATATAGAACTCTTACTAGATATTACAGAGGTTCTAAGGCTCCCACAGACAGAACAATTTTAATGAAGTTTTCATAAACATTGTTCCATCAGAATCGCGTTGCGCTGCGCCGTCTGGTGCGTGCCTGTATGCGGGAGCCTTTAGCCTGCATGGCGTTTCTATGCAAGGGGGCGTTCAATAATTATTTGAAACTATTTTGGCGATTTGTCGGCCCCCCAAATGATTGAGATGTCGTGAGATTTGGCTCGACCTCTCCCTCCCCCCCAACCTCACGTGAGATTTTTCAAAAAGAGTATTTTTTGTGTAAATACGTTAATCTGTGCTTGATTGTGTTGGATTTATTTAAGTAATCATAATTTGCTTAATATTATTTTTCATAATAAATATCCTTATTTTTTTATAATATTATATATTACCCAGTTTACTCGCAATTTTAGTTTCTTGTGAAAAAAAATAAGTGATATTTGTCGAGACTCCCATATCCCCCACGTGAGATTGGGTGAGATTTGGCTCGACCCCCTAAACGCCTCACGTAATTAATGAATGCCCCCAACCTCCGCGAGTATTTTATAAGCGTATGGCATAATATTACGTAATAAAATATATTAATTTCATATTTAGAAGAATAGATAATAATGGGAATCAGCTGAGTGCTGACAGAGCGCGTCATCATGTAAAATATTATTAGATTGATTTGATTGAAATAATTACGAGAATAATACTACTTAGGGCTATTTTTTCAATCGTCAGGTAACTTTTATTTATGGAATAAATATGGCGGTTTGACAGCTTTTGTATAGAAATTATGTCAAACTGACTTATTTATTCGTCAGAAAAATGCAAACGGTTTACCCGTTTGCATTTTTCTGACGAATAAATAAGTCAGTTTGACCTGGGTTAGGAGTTTAGGACATAGGATACTTTTTATCTCGGTGTAAACACCCGTCGAATAATTAAACGAAATCCACGCGGGCGAAGCCGCGGCAAAAACTAGTGCCAAATAAGCCTTTCATTCAACAACCCTGTAACAGCCAGTCGATTCTGTAAAATCTCACCGTGAAGACTTAGGTGAAGTGAGCTGTCATTCCAGCCAAAGTGCTAGATATTGATGCTATTGACACTTCACGTCAAGCTCACTTCACCTATTCACGGTGAAATTTTTACAGAATAGATCGGCAGTACCTAATGAAATGACTGATAAAATGGCGCGCCGCCAAAGTTAATCCAACGCAGTCAAATTTCCGGCACGTATATGTGTACGCTAATCTCGAAAACCACTCAACAGGTATTGATAATGTTTTCATTTAACAGCTCCCGGAAATGTTATTATTATTCGTTATCTTAAACTGTGATGGTAGTAGTAATAATGTTATTTGTAGAATGAAAATAACATAATACTAGGTCTTTACCTATGAAATTTCCGATTTTTGATACCGGCTAATGGGAAAATAAATATCTTTCATTCTATTTAGAATTCCAAATTCAAATGAATTTTATAATGTAGCATGGCATAAAAAAGAAATCAGTTGTTTATTTGTTTTCCCGCCGCGCCATTCGATTTTCCTTTGATATCGATGTTTCTGTAACCTTGGAAAAATCGAAATTGCGTGCTATTTCCGAAACGAGTTCCGTCGTGGCACCAACGCAACGCATGTATGACAAGGTACCGCAAGTGAACGTATGGTGCGTTTTTGGTTTGATCGCTTCCGTTCTGGAAATTTTGATCTCAACAATGAGCCCCGGGGAAAATCTTCAAATACAACGAGGCGGTGAAAAACGCTTTTAAAGAATTTATCTATTCCCGTCCCAGGAAAAACTAAAACTTTCATTAAAATGGCAAAAGTGTATCGACAGTATTTCTTTAAAAAAAAAATGTTTGATTTTTTTCTATGTAAAACCCGTAACGACTGTCAAAGATCCACGAATGACAGCAGGGACCAACGGCTTAACGTGCTTTCCGAGGCACGGAGGAGTCTCGGTAGGTCACCCATCTACAGACCAACCCCGGCAACCTGATGGATCGACCCGTGCGGCTGTTATTACTTAGCCACAAGAAATTATCTAAGATCATTAAATCTCTAATTACAAATAGTTTCCAAATAATTTTTAGACATGGATTAATTATAGGTATAGGTACTTAGGACACAAAATTTGCTTAAAATGATTTTTAGTCGATTCCCACGTTGAATTAAATATTTGTAAGGCCTCCCTGCACATATTTGAGCTTGTCAAAATGTTTGACCAACTGTTGTGTAAAAGTAATGACACCTACGCGGAAGGAATGCTTGTGTGGTCGTGTGAAAAACTTTGGAACATGTTTTTATTTTTTAAAAAGGTATACTTAAGTAGTTGACATAACATAAGGTACGATGAGCAACCTTAAATGTTATTTTATATGTGTAAGGGCCTGTTTCATAGTCTTTGGAGAGCTTAGAGTATTGGAGAGGCACTATCATAATCATATGCCTAGCCTTTTCCCAACTATATAGGGGTCGGTTTCCAGTCTAACCGGATGTAGCTGAATACCAGAGAGGCAATATCTACGAGATAAATTCAGGAATGAATGTTGTGTCTGTCTGTCCGTCTGACACAGCCAATTTGCTCCGAATCTAATGGACCGATTAAGTTGAAATTCGGTAAACAAATGTATTTCTGTGACCCAAACACGAACGTCTAACGTAAATAAATGAATTTTGATAAGGGGCTCGACTTTGAGGGACAAATAAGAAAAAAATTAAAATAAGGTTTGCAAACTGTACTGTGTGACATAACAAATGAAAGTTACTGCGAGGGTCTCAAATATATATTTTTTATAATTTTAAAATAAATCATTTTAAAGTTATTTAAATAAATAGACGAAAATTTACCCCTCCTTATCTCCGAAAGTACTGAGCCTAAAAATTTGAAAAAAAAAAAATTAGATAATAGTTCAATGCCTATAGATTACAGGAAACCTATAAGAAGTCTATGGTCTTAAAACAACATGGTAAATCTCTCAATACCGTGCGTACAAACTTACATTTGCAGTTGGAATGTATGGGAGAACATGTTTTTCAACTACAGTGTTAAGTTTGTTCTTAAGATTCATCCCAACTACGGAACCCTTCATTGTGCGTAGTCCGACAAGCACTTGGCCGGTTTTTTAAATGAGAATAGTCAAGAGCCGACCTAACGCGCTCAGTGTATAACGACAATCAACCTTATTTCAATCACGACAAAACTGTTTTCTAAACATGATATGAAAAGTACTCTCCTCTCCGAGCCGGTCTGTATGAAGGGACACTAACTATCACAGGCGTGTAACTTAATGGTTTCCGTACAGTAAAAAGTTCTTCGTAACTTAAAAAAACCTGTCAAACTATTTACTTCATCGAATTTACTTCATCGACAAAATGGTCTACCGTAACCGTTACGAACACATTTGTAACAATTAAAATGTTGTTCCGCTATGCACCTGTCGTCCAAATCAATCAACTGGCAGAAGCAACTGCGAACAACCGTAAAAAGTATCCATACTTAACTCAAACGTAAGTACAAAGAGGCAATAAAAAACAAGCAATGGAAACACAACTTCAAATAAATAGGAACGTTTTTACAGAAAAAACTCCTTACGGCGCGCACGAGCCGAACGCCAGCTTGCCGATTGGTCGGCTTTTTGTTCCATATTCAAAATGAATCGAATATCAGTCGCTTGGTATTCAGTCGAACTGTAATTATCGTCGGAAAGGGACGTGCCTCACACCTGCTGCATTGTTTAAATAAGTTGTTTCTTTAATTTTCAATACTGAGCTATAATTTTGATGGCAGTAATAAGCAGCTTTTAGAGTTGAAACGACATTGTAACTTCAAAAATAAAATTAAATGTTTTCGGAAACGTAACAGATTATCTTAATGCTCTTTGAGCATCTGTTTTTGTAAATTAACTCATATTTTTTACAAGGATTATTCCAAGAACGAATGCATAATACATTCAAATACATAAATAATTAGCTTCAACATTAAAAAGCACCGTTAACGACAACATAATGAATTGCGTATAACGGTGAATAAAGTTTTTCGTATCAACACAATCAATTTATTACGTAGGTACTAAAACAAAAAACCTTACGAGCACTTCCCGTTGAAGTTCATTGCATCGATCGACTGAAAAACTATAATTTATCATGCGACGATTATGTGAGAACAATCGGGCGAGTCAGTGAGATTTATGCGCTTGCGCAATGTCGCCAAACTTGTACGGTGTAGGGCTACCGGCAGAGATAATACTCATAATAGCCAATTATATCGTAAAATCGTGATTTTGAACGATAAAGCACGTAATTGCTGGTTATTATATGATTGCGATCAGCACAGGTAGGATATCGAAGTGGCGTAACATAGACAAGTTATTGTCATCTATTTAGCAATGGATAGATTTGGGTTAAACCAAATGGGAATTTCTGAAGCCCCGCAAGAGGGACAGATGAAGGTTGCAGAGATTGGCTGGGTACACAAATAACTTAAAGCCGTTCAATTGTGAAGATTAATCTGATCCAGCCAGTCCCTTGCGGTCCTCCCCTAGCGACGTCGCCCTAAGCTGAGGTCCGTACCCCACAGGGGGTGCTCATAGCGACATGGTCGCTTAGTTTTTTAATTTATGCCCTGGCTGGAGGCCTTAATTAATTGAGGCACCCACAGGAAAGTCCGGTTAAGCAGCCGACAACCTCCTCGGTTGACTTGCGAGAGCTCATTCCCAAAAAAAAATGAAGATCATTTAAGGAGGCTTAAGTTCAAAGGAGGTTAGAAGATAACAAATGACACTGACAGGTTAAAGAAGAAAAGCAAAGCGGGACTGAGATGCCTATATTCGGTAGGTGTATTATTTAGGTAGTTCGAAACATAGACATTATTTTCAGATAATTCTATCTGTAGACAATTGGACTAAAAATAAAAATGGTTCCTATCTTAGAGATCAACTTTAAAATTCAAATCCTGTACAAAATTCATCCAAAATTGCCAAATCAGCCAGCAGCCCTACAAAACACGTTCTTTCACAGAACCCCTTAGTGACTCGCCCAGACTTCTCGAGTTTCGGACGGATAGACAGACAGACGCGTCGCACCTGCACCTCACTTCCTGCCGCATACCTTTTTTGCTTAACCGACTGCCCAGCGTTTCCTGGCAAAAGTTTGCTCAATTCACCGACCAATGTTTTTGCTGGGAGTTGATTTATGTGACGAAATCATCAATTGTTTTAGTTATGGGATTGCAAAGGGGTTCCGGTGGTTGATTAAAATATTATTTAGGGATTCCTGTGTGATTGGGTGTTTTTCCGTTAGTTAACTATTAACAATGGGTGGATGAAATGGCGGCAGGTCATGGGAAGAATCTGTGACTTCCGCATTCTCCTTAAACTTAGGGGAAGATTTATCGGGTTTAGCCAACCCGATAAATCTATATAAGTAATGAGCGTTTTAGTTTATAATTTCTAGAATTTTCGGAAAGGTTCGAGAACGTTCTGTAGCAGAGGGTACATAAAGAGCGAGTCGCGCTCATGCGCGTTATTGATAGTTTGGCTGTAAGTGCGTTAAAGTTCACAAAGAAATGAGTGATATTAAAACCCACGTACGACATTGCTTATTATATGAGTTTCAATCTGGGCAATCTGCTGCAGAAGCTACACGTAATATATGTGGAAGGATAGCTCACGATGCAGTCTACGAAGCAACAGCAAAGCGCTGGTTCCAACGGTTCCGCAATAACGATTTTTCCTTAACCGATCAACCAAGGTCTGGGCGCCCCGTGGAAATAGATATCGATTAATTAAAACTTATAATCGAAGAAGATTCTCGAAGAACTACACGCGATTTGGCTGTTCAGCTCGAGTGCTCTCATGGCACAATAGAAAATCATTTACATGGTTTGGGAAAGACTAACAAATATAGTGTTTGGGTACCCCATCAATTAAGTAAAGATCAGCTGATCTACCGAGCTGAGATTTGTTTACAACTTTTATCTTTCCGCCGCACATTTAATTGGTTAGATCATCTTATCACTGGAGATGAAAAGTGGGTTCTCTATGTGAATCACACACGCAAGCGCCAGTGACTGGGATGTAAAGAATAGGGAAAACCAACGTCAAAAGGTGATCTTCATCCTCGCAAGGTAATGCTTTCTGTCTGGTGGGATATACATGGAGTAATAAGCTGGGAATTCCTTCCTACTAATACTACGATTACAGCAATAGTATATTGTGATCAACTCGAAAAACTGAAGCTTGACATCCATCGCAAACGTCCACAACACGACAAAATATTTTTCCTGCACGACAATGCCCGGCCGCATATTGCTAAGAGTACCAGGCTAAAACTATTGGAGCTTAATTGGGAAATAATTCCCCACCCTCTATATTCGCCGGACTTAGCACGAACTGATTTCAGCTTGTTCAGATCACTTAGTAATAATTTACGGGAAAAAAGCTTTGACGATGAACCACACTCGAAACAATACATAGATGACTTCTTCAATTCAAAATCAACGAAGTTCTATGCGGACGCCATTCATTCTTTGCCAGATCGGTGGCGAATGGTAGTAGAAAACGACGGTGAATATATTATTAATGATTAACAATTATTCATTTAATAAATAAATACCAATAAAATAGTTGTATGTCGCTCATTACTTATTAGCCAACCCAATATAAAACAATGGTTAGACCTGCTGTCTTGTATGGATCAGAATATTGGGCCACAAAAAGAGTGAATGAATGGCAATTGCATGCAGCTGAGATGAGAATGCTAAGAGGTATGAGTGGTGTTACGCGAATGGATAGAATAAGAAATGATTATTATACACATATAAGAGGAAATCTGAAAGTGACACCGGTGACTGAAAAGTTGTGCGGAAATCGGTTGTCACGGTAGGAATGAGGAAAATGTCGTCTGGAATGTTTTGAGTATGAATGTGGATGGCTATACGAGTAGGGGAAGACCAAAGAAACGATGGATGGACTGTGTGAAAGATGATATGGGTAGAAAGGGAGTGACTACCGAGATGACGACTAATAGAGAAGTATGGAAGAAAAAGACATGTTGCGCCGACCACGAATAAATTGGGACAAGGGCAGGAGAATGATGATGGTATTCTAAATATAAACACTCAAGGCCTGTTTTTGACGGATGACGTTTTCTTTCACAAATTCTCAGAGCATACTAAACTATATATAATACCTAGATTAGGTAAATGGTACTTTGTGCTTTAGGCAAAGAATCGAAGTTGGTTTGCAACATGTAAGCGGAGCAGTTAAAGTTATGTAGTTCTTGTGAACAGAGCTTATCACAGTGAATATCATGCTGGACAGGATAAAATTTACTTATTTGGAATCAACATTTTCATAAAATGCCATAACAACCTTGATTAGTTATCTAACCACTAACAGTGTATGTACCTACATAAAGGTAGCATGTAACATGATAAAAAAAAACATGTATACATAATTCAAAACTCTTTCTTCACTCATTTTGTAACATGAATCGGTATAAACCATAATAATACATTCAAAGTTACTAAAGAGTTCGTAATGCGGCTATTATGCACCGGCCCTTTCTGATTCGCGTATTAGAACCCAATCACGCGCAGTTTCGTAAAAACATCACATCGATCAATGTCGCGTACAGTTACCGGAATTCAATTCGACTGCATTTATATTTTATGCTGCTACATTCGATTTGGTAAAGTTAAATGTGAAAAGGTTTTTTTTTCATCATTCGTGTGTTTGCGGACTTGGTATCAAATCGTGATTTGCACTAATGGGTATTTTTAATTAACCGACTTCAAAAAAGGAGGTTCTCTATTTGATCTGTAAGTATGTATGTCCGCGATTTTAAACGTAATCTACATACCTACTTTCAGGAAGGTTTTAGTATATAAAACATTAAGTAATTGTTCTTATGTACGAATTTCTAAGCGGATTTTGATGATTCTTCTTTTCGTTCGTCTTGGGCTTATATAATTTGTATATTCAACTAAAAATGGAAAAATAAATTTACTTTACAAAAGTAAAAATCGACTTCAAAAACCTAAAACGAATAAAATAACAATCATACAAAAACTTAACAGCTTCTGAAGTCGGATTCTTAAACGTCAACATTCTTAAATCTTAGCCTGGCACCGACTTCAGAAGCTGTTAAGTTTTTTATGAAAGTTATTTTATTCGTTTTAGGTTTTTGAAGTCGGTTTTTACTTTTTTAAAGTAAATTTATTTTTTTCGCAGTTCGTATCCTGCAATATTTTGCCAGTTGGTTTTCTTCTTCATTATCAGAATGTAGGACTTTACATGCATACAGATGTGGCGAAAAACTTAATGATTGGAAATGACTAACAACAAAGACAATGTCAAAAAAATATTTTAAACCGTTTTTAAGAATTCATGGGATTTCTTTGCATTGCAGGAGGCACGAAATCTTCGTGCTTCTTACCCATACCCATATACCATTCGTATACCCGAAACCAATCGCCACTGACCATTAGGTAATTTAAGCGTACCACAAAATTCTAATCAATGCATCACCCAATTCCATACATTACCATGTACCGTAAACTAAGTAAAGACAAACAAACCTTCAAGTAAGTACCGTTAAGTACATGCGAAATAGAAAGGTAACTTAGCACTTGCAAGCGAAATATACGCCCTTTGTCACACCGACAACGGTTTAACTTGTATGTTGAATACTTAATTAATAATATGGCGGTTCCCATGATGGGGCTGTGGTTTTAGTGATGGGAGAACTGCGGAGAACGGAATGAGGAAAATGTCGACAGGAAAGTGTTGAGTATAAATGTGGAGGGCTATACGAGTAAGGGAAGACCAAAGAAACGATGGATGGACTGTGTGAAAGATGATATGGCCAGAAAGGGAGTGACTACCGAGATGACGACTAGTACAGAAGTATGGAAGAAAAAGACATGTTGCGCCGACCCCAAATAAATTGGGACAAGGGCAGGAGAATGATGATGAGGTAGCGGAACTCGATGTTATTTTCAAACTGTTTTTATCTTAATAAAAACATTACAGTTTTGAAGAGTTTGCGCCTCAGAAATGAACAAGATGATAGTAAAAAATATAAGGCTTCACTACAATGTTTTTTTTTCTTTATTTTTTCAAGTTTTTTTATTTTTTTATTTTCTACGTTCTGGCTGGTCTTAGGCTACCCGTCCCCAGTTCCACTTTTACCTATGAAGGTTCCAAAAACAATCCTTCGATAGCCAGGAAACAGAAACGACAGAACTATAGTTTGACCAAGACCGCTGTACCGCGCCTTAGGAATGCGCGGCGAGGCGGGGTGCAGCGCTGGCGAATGAGCGGTGGGACGCCGTGAGCGTTGACGAATGAGTGGCCTGCACTGCCCCCCGTCTCGCCGCGCACATACCTACGGCGCGGTACAGCGGTTATGGTCAAACTATAGCAGATTGTTGATCTAATGTCAAGCAGAAACAACATAATTATTTTACCACCTGAAGTGCTGTTCTATAAGAAGCTCGTGGCTACCATACCAAACATACCAAGACTCCTCCGTGCCTCAGAAAGCACGTTAAGCCTTTGGTCCTGGCTGTCATTCGTGGATCTTTGACAGTTGTTACGGGTCGTCAAAAGCCCGAAATTCTAACAACCAGTCTTACCAAGGGGTATTGTATTACCCTGAAACTACGTTGTTGAGATCAGATATGCAGTCGCTCCATGTAAAATATATAAATAGTATTCAGCTGCCTCCGGTTAGACTGGAAGCCGACGCCAACATATTTGGGGTTTTGAGGAAAAGGCTAGGCAGATTGAGTGACCTTGTCTGATGCTAGGGAAGATGACAGTTCACTTCAAGATCACTTCATTAATGTTTTCACCTAAGAGATTTTTGCAGAATAGTCAGGCTGGTAGGTAACTTGAATGTCAACTTGGGACATAAACTTACCATTATAGATTTCTTTACAATAAAAGATTGATTTTGTTTAAAGTTATACTTAGTGAAAAAATTAAAATGAAATCGCAATAAAAGGAATAGGTAAAACTTTGTTTGTTGCACAGTATTGATGAATTTCATACATAATATTGTTTTATTTACAGAAATATCCAATGAATTCATACACATACGAGCAGTAATAAACACGGAACCATATGAATAGTAAGAAATGTCAGCATACATATAAATTAATGAGTTAATTATTTTAATTAAACTTAAGTGAGTTTTCGTGTCTTGCCACTCACGGGAGTTATGTTTGTTTCTCACGTTTATTTCCTTATTTAGAACTGTTTTCAATAATCACTTCTTAATAATGTATGTATGTTTGTAACATTTGTCTTGAATTGACAAGTCGATCAATCTGCCTAGCTTTGTCCCAACTATGTTGGAGTCGGCTTCCAGTCTACCCGGATGCAGCTGAATACCAGTATTTTACATGGAGCGACTGCCTATACCTCCACAACCCAGTTATTGGGTAATACGATACCCGTTGGTAAGACTGGTTGTCTAGACTTTCAGGCTTCTGCGACCATTATACATATGGTGAATATCTCGTTAGTTCTAATAATAACGTATTTAGACAAAAATCAGACATTACACGATGCAAGTTTGGCTCTAAAATTCACGTGACAAATAAGAATTAACTGATCATTCCCTTAGTAAATCCAACTTAGCAGCTTTTCTTCACAGTCCACGATTCATTCATATTCATACCTTTAGTAACACTGAAACAATTAAATCTAAATCACACGACACCTCATTCATAGTCAAGACCTTGTCCAGTGACAGCGGATGACACTGCCTATAAACGAGCCATGCTCCGTTTCCCATCACATTTTATGAGTTTATGAGTTCACAAAACATTTCCTGCCACCTTTTGTTTAGCATAGACATTAAAACTAAATTATTATGACTGCACCGTAATGAGATATCACGCGTTTAATGTTTTATTGATGTTTGTCCGCCATTTTGTGTCTTTGGCTTTGCATTCTCTTTGAGACTGGTGAAGTGAGGTTTAATGCTTTTCATTAACTAGGATTCTAATGACAGTAAGTGGATTTATTGGTAATTCTATTTTCAGAAGTAGCGAGATCTCCGACAAATAGTTTGGAAACAGCAACACAGCATAGGAGTGACATCGAAAAAGTAGAGAAAGCATTTTCACCCCGCCAAAAGATTCACCGGTGAAGCTGGACCTGAACCAACCAGGCGGCGACGTCGTTAAAAGATGCCCACCCATAGATAAATATCACCCGTCTCTCCACCATTCCTTTGCCACCTCTAGGATGCATATCTATAAATCCTTCCATATCCTAATGGGCACGATTTTCTATGATATGCAACGGCCTATGTAACCCCATCAAACATGAGGTTCCAGGGGCTAGTGTGAATCTTTGGGTTCATTCGAGTAATCCAGTCTAGTTAACCACGGTGGGTGCATTTCATTCATTCATTCAGTTGTATTTTCAGATACACAGCCAACTTTTCGCCGGTAATAAGGTTCCGTCTACAACAGCTATGGCACTAAGAGCGTTGCATCGAATTATTTTCATTTTTCTTCTTGCTTTTAATCAGATCAGACCGATGCTGTAGCAACCTATTTTATTTCTTCTAAGGATATATTCACTTTTCTAAGCTATTTGACCTAAGTTAGCTAATAAATTTACTTTAAAAAGTATAAACAGACTTAAAAAACTTAAAAATGAATAAATAACTTTCATAAAAAACTTAACAGCTTCTGAAGTCCGTGCCAAGCTAAGGTGCATTGAAGAATTGAATACACCGATTATAGAATTGGGTCGAATATAGAACCTCCTTTTTTGGAGTCCGTTAAAAACATGTTATTTTTGGCTTTGACATAACAAGTCAAACAAATATACAGAGCAATTCAATTAATAGGTAATTTTATAACCTCCCTAGTACTTCATAACTAGAACTCGAAGCACTTTAATCCTATAACCAAGCTCGACTTGTCATAGTATACCAGGTTACCGTGTAGGAACCATATTGATCGGCTGCCAGTTTTCCTGAGAAATCGTCCGTACCTGGAACAAAGGAATGAATACATTAATATTTGGTGATATTCTATGTTATATTACGAGTATAGCAGAACGTTCCGAGAACTTTCATTGTTTGTGTTAGGTTATCTATGAATAACATTATAGGGGGCATGTAGTTATTGAGATAGACACAAAGACAGTCATCACAGCAACTTTTTAGGGTTCCGTACCCAAAGGGTGCCAAACGGAACCCTATTACTAAGCCTATCTGTCCGTCCGTCTGTCTGTCAGACTGCTGTACCTCATGAACCGTAATAGGTAGACAGTTGAAATGTTCACAGATTGTGTATTTCTATTGCCGCTATAATAAAAAAAAACAATAAAAATAAAATAAAGTTAAAAATTAAAGGGGGTTCCCATACAATAAATTTTTGATTTTGAAATTATGTTTTTTTCTTACCCTGCATCATTGCCCAGAACTCATCGAAATGAGTACAAAAATATACATATTTACTTTATGAAAACTTAAATAATGTTCTATGTATAGACGCCAGCACATCAAGCTACTACAATCTGTCAGATTTCTTTAATAGATTTTCGACTTTATTGCCAAAGCATTAGGTTCAAGGTTGATTGAGAAAATCTGACAGTTTCGGGTAGGTTGACCTGCTGGCGTCTGTACTTTCCCCTAGTCCGTCAAGTCATGTGTTCAGTGATCCACTCTCCGATTAAATGCTAACGAAGCCCATATCATCGAATGTCGGACATAAAAAATACAACCAAATCAATATTAAAAAGTTTTTTATTCAAACTAGGCTGAGAATCAGCACTTTATGAATGTCAACATTACATAAGACAGTCCCCCAAAACGCCCGCCCTTCACCACTTCCTAGTGCTTTAGCTGGGGAGAAGAAGTGGCGCAACAAACTCCCCAGCAGCACAGCTGTAAGTTAGAACTTTATACTTTGTAAAAAACTTGACAACGGTTCTGACCACAGATAAATGAATAACCCTTTCAGAAACCGTCAGACAAAAATAAATAACAAAATTCCAGTATTGCACGTCCAAAATTCAGTCATTTTGTTTTCAACATCGAACACACACGGAGAACAAAAAACTGTTTAAAAAAGCTTTTGTTTCGAGTTTAACATAAATAGTTTATCGAATTTGTATGACCGGTATAAATCATTTTGTTGACAGGCACGGACACAGGACGGGGCCGCGGGGGCGACGGGTGCATGGTGCATGCGACCTCCGAGGTGCATGCGTCCGAAAAGTGCAATCTGTTAACTTTATAAATGGTGCTATGTATGGCTCAATATACTGAGTTTGTTTATGGTATTTAGTAATGTTTGGATACCCGTATAACTAAGTATAATATTGTATTAGAATCTGTTTATTAAAGATCTGCGAAGTATTTTGAAAACGTTGAATATATAATAATATAATATATCCTGGGACATTATTCACACAAGGTCCCAAACTAAGCAGAGCTTGTACTATGGAAACCAGATAACTGATTTACTACATACACTACTTTTTTTTTTGTAAATACATACTTATATAGATAATTACACCCAGACTCAGGACAAACAGACATGTTCATGCACACAAATGTTTGTCCTGGATGGGAATCGAACCCACGACCAGCGGCATGATAGGTATCTTAACCAACCACGCCATCTGGCCTGTAAAAAAAAAAGTATTGTTATTCTGTAGTTATCTCTGATACATGACATAATTCATCAGTTCTATCTTATCATTTAAATTATCTTAATATCCGGTTTAAATCAGTCAAAACGTTCTTAAAATCATGTAAACGGCCGATTAGCACTAATAACATCGTCCTAATCCGCCCCTGCATCTCGGGTCATCACCCGATAACCGCATGACATGCACTCCACGACACTGCATGCATTATCAACGAGTGATAAAGCTGAATTGATTATAACTTTGATAGCGTCGTATTTATATTTTGTGTGTAAGTTTATTTTTAAGTGAATCGTTTCTTTGTGTACGGTATCAGTTAGTTTTAATATCCCGTGGTTTTAAATGAATCAGAGATTGAGTGAGGATCGCTTTCGATAGTAGAATAGCTTCTTGTGCTTTAATAAAATCAAACTAACCAATTTTATGTCATTCGTGGTAATTATTTTTGTTGGTAATTTGTACAAACGCCAGCACATCTAGCTACCAAAACTGTCAAATTTCGCCCAATCAGCCTTGAACCTAATGCATTAGCGATAAAGTTGAAAATCTATTAATTAAATTTGACAGATTGTAGTAGCTTGATATGCTGGCATCTGTAAGTACATTACCATATTTAATACAGAGACAAATGGTTAACATAAATAATTAGAAATGTTGATAGAACAAGCATCACTGAAAATACGAAACAAGACAAAAGATTTACACTCATTAATACCATCGGTTACGATATTAAAAAAAAGTGAAACTGTGTTAGCAGAAGTTATAAATCAAAACATTAAAACAAATAACAAAACAAGAGATCAAATATCGCAAGAACCTTCGCTCTCCAACTCATTATAATATCCTTACAAAAAACCAATAACAATTAATACTCAAAGAAACAAAAATTTTTAAAAATGTCATTAGCGGACGAAATAATTGTGAGTTTTATCTCGCAGTGATCGTTATGTCTCTCCTGCTACACAGAATACCGATGTTTATCGAATTAACTGTATCTATTTTGGATTTTTTTTTTGTGTTATAAAAGTGGCTTCTTGGTAATTATCATGAGAAAAGGAGACCCGATTGTTTCAATGGTTGATTTTGTAACTAAACCTGTTTAGTTGGTCATAGTATTTTTTTGAAGTCTCGGCTCTTCGTTTTTATTCTGGATGATACTTGATACTTTTGTAGATTTGAAATCTTTTTAGTATTTTAAAGGATTGTGATTGAGACATTCTTATCTTACAGGAAGAAGCAAAGTAAAATAGGTATAAACCTATTTTACTTTTATCACAGAAAGACGTGGACATCAAAATATAAGTAAGATAATTTTAATAAAAAAACAAAAACAACACCCTTTTTACGTAACAAAGTATCAATCAGAATCTGAATGAATCTCTTGCTTCATATCGAGGGTTCCGGCCTAATTGTATTAAGCGACATTTTTGGAACTTTACAGGAGAGCATTTCAAAGTTTCATTATTCGGAAAAAAGAACATTGTAAAAAAAGTACCTATCAATATTTAAAAAAAAAAAGTGGCCTATCAATAGTGTCTATATCAGTTTTTTTTACGTTTTTCACTTTTTAATGCAGGTAGATTATAACTCAATATGATTAAAACTCAATATCGGCGAGGATGCCGCTTAATACAAATAGCTCGTGAACCCTCAATATTATGTTCGAATAATGTGTCTGTTAAACAACGTAAATTTATGACGCAATGAATGGTGTTGAACTGTTAAAATGTAACCGATTCCTACTGTATGTTACGCAATTGTCCTGTAGATCTAAATAATCTGAATCACAAAACATAAAATAGTCCGCAGCTGCACGTCATGACTGTGACAAGAAGGCTTCCAATCACAACACAGCGACGATTTTCACTGGAGCGGTGGTTTTTTAACGAAAAGTCATGCAAATAAATCAATCACTAAACAAAAATCCACAATAATTTATCAACACCTCAGTTATAATAATTAATTTAATAAAGATTTACGGGTTCACAATAAAATCATCCATAACTCTTCACATTTTTCATAATATCCGTGTCCAATAATATATGTCCGAGACACTATCGAAAATAACTCATCCAATTTACATACTCGTAAATACAAGGACTATCCGACAAGTGACACCAGAAAATATGACTAGTCGAAAAATATCTCCTCTTTTTCGAAGATACTTAATAGCCAGGTACCCCGCAGTGAGAGGTCCTTCTGACCTCGGGTCGTATTGACCCCGAGTCTCCATGTCCCGACGTTTCTGCTACGTCAATTTTTGTTTATTTTACACTTCAAAATCTACTTTTTTGAAAAAAGAAATTGTTTCTTGTATCCTTTAACAGGTTTGCCATTTTAGGCGCGTGCCCTTTACGTGAAGGGATTAAGAGGATGAGTATTGGTATGCAAATATGAACAAATAAAGGTTAAACAATGGTAAGATTATTTTACAGACCCAGGGTCCTCCTGTTACTCTGGGTCTGTAGCCTGAGTTGAAGTGAGGTATCTACCTCTAAAGGTCACGCCAGTACATCGAGCTATTACAATAGATTTTCAATTTTATCTATTATGCATTAGGTTCTAGGTTGATTGGGAAAATTTGACAGTTTCGGGTAGCTTGACCTGCTGGCGTCTGTACCTACATCCGGCCGTCGATTCGAGAGAATGCGTTCTTGACAGCTGTCAATTTCATATTATTAACAAATATGTGTTTTTCGAATTTGATCCTTATTACAACTAGAAATTGTCCAAATGATAGGTGTCAAGAACGCATTCTCTCGACGGCCGGACTATACTTACCTAAAATTTTCTTTATTAACCAGATTTGGCTACTAGTTTAACCAGATCTGTCGTAAAGAAATTCTAACATTATATACAATATGTAACAAACACCCTGTCGTTCCTTTTAACACATTATTGTACCCATGATAACAAACAACTTTTACTATGGGACCAAACCCGATATCCAGAAAAAAATCTGCTGCTCCTTACATTTTGATGAGTTATGCGAGCATGAATGTATGGGCCAGCTGATTTCTTTTTTCGCGAATTCCGCTTTGGTCCCATAGTAAAAGTTGTTTGTTATCATGAGTACAATCATGTGTTAAAAGGAACAATAGGGTTTTTGTTACATATTGTATAGTTGGAGCAGATAAATGATAAATGATTTTATTTTGCTATGTAGGGGTTTTACGTCAACTATATTTTAAAATCTAGATGAGGTCGGCGTTTCCTTTCCGACTATTCTGGGAAGAAAGGTCGAAACAAACTCAGAATTCAAAGGCCAAATTAGTCGAAATCGTTATCTTCATCATCATTTCAGCTAAAAACTGTCTCAAGAATCACCAGAACGCAACCCAAATCTCAAACATTTAGTATTCCTCTCTTCACCTCACAAACTACAACATCACGAAAATCAGTTTATCAGTTTCTGATATTTGCACAACACAAATAGATACACTTCCTATTATTCCAGGCGTACGATCGGGCCCTATTCCAACTAGATTACTGGCATTTATCTAGACTCAGTAACAGACGCAATAAATATCTGAAATTGTCTGCACCGCACGCCTTTATAATCTATGGAATTTGGAAGATAGGGTTGCTGGCTACAAAGTAGACGTTATTATCTCTCTGTATTTACTTGAAGGAAAGTGCTGAGATTAATATTATTCAATGCATGTAAGCTAATAAAGCTAAGAGAAAAATAAACAACTTGTAAGTACTAGCATTAAGTGATCAGCAATTCAATTGCGTAACACAATGTCAATCGGAATCGATTTCATTTTGAAAGTTCATCCACATTCATTGCGTTATTTACGTTGTCGAGCAGACAAATTTTTCGAACATATGAAGCAATGGATTAGCAATTTGCTTCAAAATTATTCAAATTCCGATTGAGAGTGTGTTACGCAGTTTATTAAGTAACTTCTCTAATAATTTATTTATTTTATTTTACAGAAGGCTTACAGACTAACAAACCAATGACATAAAGAATGTAATATTAACAAATAGCTAATTACAAGCCTACACATATAGTTAAAAAAAGTCGATAAAAAGAAAGTACATACAAGTTAATATAATTAGTTATTTAGTAAAGAGAGTTATGACGAAATCGTGATCCCAAATGGAACTTCAGGTCAACGTCGTAACAATAAATAGGCTGAGAATCAGCACTTTTCGAACGTCAAAGTTACATAAGACATCCCCCAAAATGCCCGCTTTTCGCCACTTCCTAGTACTTTAGCTGGGAAGATGAAGTGGCGCAACAAACTCCCCAGCAGCACGGCTATCTATTCAGTTAGAAAAACTATATTCTATACAAAAGTATGCATAATAATAATAAATTATGAGAGCCCAATAAATTCTTTGCATTGCATTGAAATCCACCTTCTCAGTAAACGGCGGAACGATAAGCTGCACTTCGTCGTCGTTTGATAACCCTAGAACGAAGTATATAAATTCATAGGATCTTAGCAAAATGATTGAAGCGGTTCTAATAAAGTAATTCAATACATACTCTACGTAGATATAAGTAATAAATTGCTTTAATTCACGACTTCCTTTTCTAAAAAAGTTGATTTAATCGTAGAGACGATGTTCCGAGACGTCAACCCTAGAACGAAGTACTCTTAAATAAATTCATAGCATCTTAGCAAAATGATTGAAGCGGTCCTATTAAAGTAATTCAATACATACCTACTCCACATACATTAACCTAAATTGCTTTACTTCACGACTTCCTTTTCCAAACAAGTTCATAGAGTACTCGTAGTAGAGAAGACGCTCCGAGACGTATAGGTAATTGTATGTTATGTAGTGATAGGGTTTGCACCCCATCACTACATAACCCCCAAAACGACCGCGCTTCACCACTTCCTAGTGCTTTAGCTGGGATGAAGAAGTGGCGCATCAAACTCCCCAGCAGCTTTGGTATCACTTCTCCGCGTTTAATAATAAGAGTGTAACCGAGTAACTTCGATCTTGACAGCCGATTCTTGAAAAACTTGATATCAGGTGTTGCCATTACCAAAACTATTTTATTGATATACTAAATTGGAAATTGCCAGCAACGACAGCAACACTCACGAAACCTCGAGCAGATTTAGTTTCGTGACATTTATTTCCACCACACATCTACAGGTATCCTATAGGTCTACTTTTCCAGCCACAAAGTTAATTTAGGTCACAAATAGGCACGCAAGGTGTGCCGACGCACGGCTGCCAGTCTTCATATTACGATTCGATACAGATTGCGCTAAATCACAACTGGCGAGGAGTTGCGAATAACCTAGGCCCTAGGATGTGCCTAGTGGGACACCTCATCTCTATGCATATTTACTCTGGTTCTCCAGATTTGGTTTGTAGAAAATGTATAACACCTTGTTACTTCTATAAATAGATACTTAATATCAAGTCCACACAATCTGTGTGGTTCTTTCCTCAAAAGACCATTGCACCAATCTACACGGTCTTCACATGAACTGACCAAGATTATGTCTGGACTTTATAAGAGACTGTGACCTCTGAGTTTGTTTCGGCCTTTCTTCTCAGAGTAGTCAGATAGGAAACGCCGACCTCATCTAGTTTTTAAAAACATAATTGACGTGTAAAAGTGATTGTATAAACCTACTTACAGTAATAAAATCATTTCTCATTGGATTGCTTTGAAAGTAGCCAGATTTGGTAAAAATGTTAAAATCCCATTACTGCCGAATTGTTATATTACGGAACAGCTTACATATAAAAATCAGATATGCTTTGTTGTTTAATTTTGTGTTAGGTGTCTAATCTCAAGTCAAATTGTCTGATAATTCCCTTAGGTATGTATTGTGAAGATATTTAACTTCGTGTTTAGGGGTAATGGTTCAGAAGACATGGTTTACACTAATCTCCGCTGAGGTATGAGAGAACCATGATATTTGAAGAATAATCACCCATCCATATACAGAACGCGGCAAGCGCAGCTTACCTCATCTCACGAAAGCTAGTGCTACAGCTTAGCCCCTAGTTCTGGTAGCTAAAAAAAACATATTTAGTTAGAGGTTGATTAAGTTTCTGTAATCACTCCTCCTTTACTTATTTCTCCTTAGCACTTCCAAACCCCGATATATTGCAGTCAGACGCAAATTAATGCGATTAGTCGCAGTCACAACCTGCGCTGGAGTGGAACAGGATTAGTCGAACGTGTCCCGTCACCTATGATCACCGTAACCCGTGTTGGGAGTTAGCTTTCATAATAAACCTGATACATGATAAATAGGGATTGAGGTTGACGTACTCGTATGAAGGAGGGAAAGTAATATTAAAGTCCGAATGAAAATTTAATATGCAAGAGTGCAATTTTGAAAATGTTAACACCGTATATGCATTTTCTATGAGTGTTGAAGACAAAAAGGCTGTCTACATTCAATTTTCGGCTTTATTCGAGTAAAATTAAGAGTTTTAGATTGATATATACACTCGGCTGCAAAGAAAGCGGGTCGGTAACAAAAACCTCAATAACTTCCAAAATATTGGAGCTAGCTTTATGAACTGACTGTATTATAGAAAATTTTATAGTGCTTAAATCAATGTCATAAAACTTCAAGATTATGAAGTTTATTTTGAAAAGTTAAGTAAAAATGATCATTTTCACTAGATTTCAAAAAATGTGCTACGGTATCAAATATACATTTTTTACACATTTTAGTATTTTGTGTAGCCACCATGAGCAGTTAATACAGCTGTTATACGGTTTGACATGCTTTCCACAAGCTTTCTAAGCCGATGCTGATGAATATGTACATTTTTGTTTGGGGTATGAAATGTCGGATCGGCCAATTTTAGATCCGACATTAAAATTTGTGGGGACAAGCAACGCTGTAAAAACAATCTTCCTTTTCCGGAACAAAGACGTAATGTTGTCAAGATCTTGAGCTCTTACAACAACAGCTGTAAAGTTGGGATCATGGCGTGACTGAACCTGTACGGTAACAAACCCTTTAGAGCGCAATGTTGCACTCTGGTCACTGCTAAGGCCTGAAATGAAGCTCTTGTTTGGAATCTCCTTCAGATCAAGCATCTGTACTGAAGACTTGGTAATAAACGATGCTTGAGATCCTTGGCCTAAGAGAGATCTTAAAACAAACTTTCGTGTACCCTGCTACCCTTACCAAGGGAGTGGCCAATAACACTTGGCTGTTTACATTTGAGAAACAAGATACAACGTTGTTTAGTGTCTTGCTCTGTGAAGTTGATGGCGAAGATTGATCCGTACCACCTACTTCAAAAAGCGAGACACTAAACAACATCATAATTTTCAGTAGAAATTCACCTGAATAAGGAGAGACTTTCAAAAGATAGTAAGGATGTGCATGTGCAGTAAGCGTCTTCCCCACTTAATGTATGCCCCAGTGGGGAAAACATAAACTTCTTTATTTGCCCCTTGGGGTCTAAATGTCTAGCCCAGTTTTTATGAAAGCACGTTTCTTGTGCATAAAATTATAAATTTATAATGCACTAGCTTTTGCCCACGGCTTCGCCTGCGTGGAGGTCAGAAATTATCCTAGGGAAACTTACAACCGGGATAAAAACAATCCTATGTCCTAATCCAGGTCATGGTCTACCCATGTGCCAAATTTCGTCCAAATCCGTTCAGCCTTTTTAGCGTGAAAGCGTAACAAACAAACTCACTTTCGCATTTATAATTAGGACGTCAACCTGTGGATTTTTCTATAGCCTTTACTCGTAGATCAAAGAAAAAAGATAAAGAACAACATAACAAAAAGTTACAAAACTAAATCGTAGCTTGAATACAGTAGGTGAAACCCCACATAATCATGTAATCCAAGTAAACTCCATTTCCCAAGAACTCCCAAGAAATTGGCAATAATAAAGGAAACGTACCTAATACAACTCGTGACGACCTAATAATGGCGGAGTGAATCAAGTTAGCACAAACTAGCGCTAATTACACGCCATTGTGAAGAAACTTTCTCTTTTGCTATTAAATTCTAATTTATTCTGTGCGCTTCGTGATCGTGAAGTATGCTCGTTGAATGACAAATGAGATAGTAATGAAGATCTGCATTAGAAGCTGCTTTGTTTTTGTTAGAACCCGTTAGGTTGGTGCCCATAGACAATATTCACACTTAGGATAACTATTAAGACAGAGTGGGCATTGGGCCTTTAGCCATGGATGGGACAAAAAGCCATAGTTTTTTAGGAAACGCTAGGTGAAGATGGAGTAAAGAACGAAGAAGGTCTGCTTTAGAAGGCGACAAGTAGAAAAGAGTAGTGCTGGAGTGTGTGGAAGAGGTGACTAGAAGAAATGACAGGTATAAAGGTTATAAGTGGGGCTTATAAAGCATCCAAGCACAAGCAAGCAACAAATCAAAGAGTCAAAACTTTTATTATTGACATAGAAAGGGCAACTATGCTTTCCGATGGAGATATCAAAGCCCTCTTTGTGTTCTGAGGGACAAACGGCCATGACCTTCACACGAAAAGTAGAAGAAAAAGAATTAAAAGTTCAGATTACACAGCGGTAAACTATGAAACCAACGACGTATCAAGCAAAGAAATAAGTTTCATAGACCAGATTCTTTAATAAAATATATGTAATTGAAGACGATTCGAATAGCCATGCAGACTGCGTAATTGAAGCTATTTATTGTAATGTAATGGGTGCTCTAAGTGCTCTGTGAGTCACTGAGGGAGGTCCCGCAGTCGATACGCACAAAGGAAACCACAAAAACTCGTCAACCACAGCTACCCGCATGGCTTCTGTGGTTTAGATGGACAATGAGTTACCTACATATACCTATGTACTAGTAGCTAGAGCGTCTAGAAATCGAAAATATAATGGTGACATGATAAAAAGTTGTGAAGTGAAGAACTATTATATGGAATAAGATGATGATTTTAGTCTTTAAGAGTGAGTTAAATATAACAGAACAGCGGGGCAATTGCGTACGTAACGCACTTACAATGCCTTTATTTGACAGTCCAACAACATTCATTGCGGTATTTACATTGCTGAGTAGACAATTTTTCAAACATATGCAGCAATGGATTAGCAATTTTCTTAAAAATCTTTCGGACTGTTATTGAAAGAGACCTTCACGATATTACTTGTTGGACTCTCCCCAATTTGAGTTAATCAAAAACGGCTCATTATGTTTACACCAGCTGCATAAATGTACCTACATTTTCAAAAGAACACCTATGCTAAACTCAAGATATACAAAAGCAAGTAGAACATCCCATATCAACGGTATCTGGCCAGTTGGCGTGGTTGGTTAAGATACCACCTATCATGCCACAGGTCGTGGGTTCGATTCCCATCCAGGACAAACATTTGTGTGCATGAACATGTCTGTTTGTCCTGAGTCTGGGTGTAATTATTATTATTTGGTTTCCATAGTACAAGCTCTGCTGTGTTTGGGATCAGATGACCGTGTGTGAATAATGTCCCAGGTTATTTATATAATAGGTTGGGGAAAAAGTTTCTTCGCATTTTTTAAGAAAATTCAATTTTTTTTTAATATAGTTTATTTACTCGGAGGAGGAGCGCGTGGCTAAGTAATAACAGCCGCACGGGTCGATCCATCAGGTTAAGCTGCGCTTGCCGGGGTTGGTCTGTGGATGGGTGACCATCTTTACAAACCGAGACTCCTCCGTGCCTCGGAGCCGTTGGTTCCGGCTGTCATTCGAGGATCTTTGACAGTCGTTACGGGTCGTCAGAAGCCCGAAAGTCTGACAACCAGTCTTACCAAGGGGTATCGTATTACCCAGTAACGGGGTTGTGGAGGTCAGATAGGCAGTCGCTCCATGTAAAATACTGGTATTCAGCTGCATCCGGTTAGACTGGAAGCCGACCCCAAATACTGGTATTCAGCTGCATCCGGTTAGACTGGAAGCCGACCCCAACATAGTTGAGAAAAGGCTAGGCAGAATGAAACATTTACATTTAACTAAAGTATGTAGGTACCATTTTGTTCGATAATCTTTTGGCATCTTGTAGGTAGGGACATGATCCCATTGCTATAGAAATTTTGGGACTTCTGGTCAAAATACCGCGACAAGTGGTTTTGGCAGTCCTCTCGTGATGTTAACCTGACACTGCCTAAAGAATTCTGAAGAGACCGAAACAGGTGGAAATCTGAAGGTGCAAGGTCAGGACTATACGGCGGATGGATTAACACCTCCCAGCCAAACTCTCTTAATTTTTGCTGAGTGGCTAAAGATGTGTGAGGTCTAGCGTTATCATGATGAAAAACCACACCCCTTCTGTTGATTAATTCCGGCCGCTTTCTCTCAACTTCTTGCTTTAATCTCATCAGTTGTTCGCAGTAGAGTTCAGAAACGATGGTCCTGCCTGGTGGTAATAGCTCATAATGAATAATGCCCTTCCAATCCCACCATACACACAGCATCACCTTGTTGCGAGTTAACCCGGGTTTCGCCACAGTCTGTGAAGCCTGACCGGCCTTTGACCACGACCTTTTTCGCACGTTCTTGTCATACGTGATCCACTTTTCATCACCAGTTATCAGCTTCTTCAAAAATGGTTCGGTTTCATTACGTCGTAATAAAGAACCACAAATGAGTACACGGTTCATTAGGTTTCTTTCAGTGAGCTCGTGAGGTATTTTTTTCGCGGCTTGCGTTGCATTTTTACCTTTTTTGTAGTAAAATTTTAAAATGTATCGAATTTCTTCATTAGATTCACTCATCTTGACGGTAGGAAAAAACAAATGAAAATCACACATTTTCCTAATTTGAATTTGGAATTATGTTCTTTAAAATTTAAACTTTCAATGCTACCAAAACCAGCCAGATACAAATAGTATAGCCAAAGAGATTTTATTACAAGTTCATACATACTGCGAAAAGACTTTTTTCCCAACCTAATATATTATATATTATTATCTTCATCCATTGTTACCTTACAAAGACACAAAACCATTACGACAGACAGCTTGACCAACGACGTGATGCAAAATGATCATGAAAATACACAAAGAGACAGATCAAGATCCACCAATCATGAACACAAGTACAATCAAAATCAAGTGCGATGCATCATGCAATTAGGACAGCGATCTATTCCGACAATAAATTGTTCGGCGCACGAGCACGATTCTAAGATCGTGCCGGACGACGATCTATCTGAGAAAGAAGTGACTTGTATTTTGCTTGTAACGGGGTTGAGATTGGCATGGAATATTTGAGATCATCATCAGCCTAGCCTTTTCCAACTATGTTGGGGTCAGTCGGTCTAACGGACGCAGCTGAATATCAGTATTTTACATGGAGCGACTGCCTATCTGAACTCCACAACCCAGTTACTGGGTAATACGATACCTTTTGGTAAGACTGGTTGTCAGACTTTCGGGCTTCTGACGACCCGTAACGACTGTCAAAGATTCACGAATGACAGCCGGGACCAATGGCTTAAAGTGCTTTCTGAGGCACGAAGGGGAAGGAGTCTTGGTATATAAAGATGGTCACCCATTGTAATGTGTCTGGCTGGGTTCGAACCCACGACCTACGATACGTAAGTCGGAGCCGTTACCACTGGGCCACCACTGCTCAGGTCACTTAAAATATTTCGACACATTTTAACATTTTCAAAACCCTACCTTTCCTATTTTCAAGAAAAACGTCTACAATTTCCAAACCTTGTCCATTTCAAATCAATATCTTGAACGTTTTTCCACCACCAAACCGGAATCCTCGATCCATGATCTATCTCGCTTTCCCAGATGCGCGCAGGCGCATTCCCACGGTCGTTAATCATCCGCTAACGATCTATGGATCTGATTTAGCACTATGGTGCACTTGTTTGTTCGTCTACTAGTGATAAACTAATGAACACAGTATGATACGAATTTGTTCGGCACGATCTCGTGAGATTTTGTAACTGTTAATTATGTGTGAATGTGAGGTACTGTGTTCTGGTGCCGTGAAGCGTATTTTAATGTTAGCTGTGTTTGCAGGACCGCCCTAGTAAAATAAATGAAATTCTGGGATGAAAGTATCCACAGCATGGCTTACTCTATTGTAAGCCAAGTTTATACCTAAAGCTAATTGTCATTTGTCAATTAAGGACAGAAAGCTGTAGGAAAGGAATGAAAACAAGCCGCTTGCGTTTCGTTGTTTTTGTTGTTGTTAGTCTGACATTGGTGCCGATTCTGTTGTACACAAACTAAACTTAATTTAGGCTATTGCTAACTTTTTCTCTCTAATAAATCAAGCAAGAAACGGACATAAATTAGAGCTGTCAAATTTAGTTGAACTATGTCTCCATACTTTAGTTGTCACGTAAAAACATGTCGACTAACTAAAACTACGGCGAAGCCCAAGGCGTAAACTAGTTTGACATCTCTAACTAGTCCATAGCTACAGCCATCCTTTTCTCGTGCTGCCTGTTAGTAAAAGATAGCGATTCTCTAATCTTAGTTTAGTTATTGAACAAGAGAATCGGCACTTTTGTCACTTTTGCTTTTTCTCTAATTTTAGTTTAGTTATTGAACAAGAGAATCGGCACTTTTGTCACTTTTGCTTTTTCTCTAATTTTAGTTTAGTTATTGAACAAGAGAATCGGCACTTTTGTCACTTTTGCTTTTTATCTAATTTTAGTTTAGTTATTGAACAAGAGAATCGGCACTTTTGTCACTTTTGCTTCTTCTCTAATTTTAGTTTAGTTATTGAACAAGAGAATCGGCACTTTTGTCACTTTTGCACAGTGAGAAAACTTTAAATACTGCATTAAAAAAAAAATACATTGTTGACAGAAACCTGAATTAAATCCACATCAGGCAATCCACAGTAGCCAACATCACCAATTACCACAATACAAACCTGTTTTTAATAAAACATAAAGCGCAGATCACATCAGCTTTTTTATGCGGCATTGTATTAACTAATGCCTGACCTACACCGCTTGTGTAGACTCCCCTATATGGAACACGGCAGTGGATACTAGATGGCTTGAAGGTAGTGTGTGTCTGTATGCCATATTAGTGTGTTAGTATTTAAAAGTAAATACTTTATCGTAAAAGGTAAATAAATAACATTTTAATTGTATGTTTACTTTCAATGTGTAATCACGTATTGATAAATTAGGTACGTATATAGTAATATCTAGTGTAGCTACTTTGTTAGTCGAGTGGTCGCGAGTGCTAAGCATGATGTTCTGAGTTCGATTTCCGGGTCGGGCAATCTGTTATTCATTTTTCCATCTGGAATTTCTCAGTAGCAGCACTAAGTCTGGATTTGTGGCCGGTTGATGGTAATAGGCTCGTCTCTATTACATGGGACTTAGAAATAACGGGCGAAATATCTAACCCTTCGGGGATTACAGACGTCATGTAACCACCTGGTGTTACTTTTAATTCCTAGGTACTCATTGCTCGAGCCATGGAACTGTCATATTCATCCACATCATTCTCCTGCCCTTGTCCCAATTTATTTGGGGTCGGCGCAACATGTCGTTTTCTTCCATACTTCTCTATTAGTCGTCATCTCGGTAGTCACTCCCTTTCTAGCCATAATATAGTCCTGGCGATGATCATCAGCAGACTGGATTGCCCTTATATCCGGCAATGCTGCAGCAGACATATGTCTGTATCCGGTTAGGTATCTGTTTGTATATGAGTCTTGTTACTCGAATTAAACTAATTTTATTTGTTTATTTATTTATGTCATCTTTCAAACAGTCCATCCATCGTTTCTTTGGTCTTCCCCTACTCGTATAGCCATCCACATTCATAATCAAAACTTTCCTGACATATTTCTCATTCCTCGGCATCACATGCCCATACTATGACATGATATATTCACAAGAAGAAGCGCATTCATTACAATATCAGTGTTCAATAATATTTTTAGGAAAGCAAAATGGGAATTGTTTGAGGATGTATGTATACATGACTAATAAAATTCATCTCACATCTTATTGTTATTTGAAAAGCAGTAGCGTACTTACTCTATAAGCTTAATTACAACTGCCAAATTGCTACATAATGCGATTCGTCACCATACCTCTCTGTCAAAACGCATTTTGTGATATGCTATCACTGACTTATCTTCCAAACAATGATAAAAGAGTGGTCAATGTCAACTAGAGTTGACTGGCTGATATTGATGAGTAATGAACATTGCCATTAGAATCTACTCAACTAAGGGTCAATTTCACGCGTTTAACGCTAAACGAATTTAAAACTTCGCTCCATTTCTTTCAATCGTTTGAAGTTGGCAGAGATAGAATTATGTTTTAACTGTGTGTAGTGTTTAGTGATGTGTGCTGAAAATGAGCCACAAACCAACATAGTATACCATCACGCCTGTATTACCGAAGGATTAGGCAGAGATTTACCAGTACACCCGCATTTCGCCAGTTATGGTTACGTTTACGGCGAACACCAACACTTTGACGTAAACCAACATTTTGTTTACCAAACAACCAAAATAAACAAACTGCAATAAACTACCGATTATCTGTGTCCAGTCATTATAGGTCAGTGAGCACTGGTGTTATATTTGACATCTTAGTTTTAGTATTTCTCTGTAATCTGTAGCGTGTAACTGTTTTTTGTCCCTAATAAATAAAATAAAATAAAATAAAATTATATTTTACCATTATATGATTGCTTATACGCTTCAACATATCTGATGACAAGGAGTTAGACCGGTTCCTTGTCAGCACCGGCATACGTAGTAGCTACGGACCTGGTGTTGGTAGACTAGAAAAATAAGCAACGTGCCGACACTTTGCTTAATTATGATGTTTAGACAAAGGCTGTTAGACCTTTAAGTCTAACTCAACGAAGTTGTTATAGCGGTTTTTCATGTGCAACATAAATGTCTTTGTATATAGGGTGACTGGTAATTAGTGACCGATACTTAAACACATGATTGTATTCATGATAACAAACAACTTTTGCTATGGGACCAAATCTGAAATCGCGAAAAAAAATCAGCTGATCCCTACATTTGCATAACTCGTCAAAATGTAGGGATCAGCTGATTTTTTTTCGCAATTTCAGGTTTGGTCTCATGGTAAAAATTGTTTGTTATCAGTATTTTTTTTAAAATTAACATTTATTTTAAGTTGCATTTGATTTAATTGACATTTAATTTGATTAACATATTTAATTTGCTTTTGATTGACATTTAAATTGCTTGTAATTGATATTTAGTTTGCATTTAATTGACATTTAATTTGATATAACATATTTAATTTGCTTTTGATTGAAATTTGAATTGCTTGTAATTGATATTTAGTTTGCATTTAATTGACATTTAATTATAGGGGTTGTCTTTGTGCTTTTTATAGTTTAACATGTAAACGGTTTTTGATTGATGACATAGTAATATGATATTTTTTAATATATTTTTGGTTGCTTTATATTTTTTGTTTGCTTAGATTTAAAATGTATTATTTTGTAAAATTCGAACACAATGAAAATTGTTTGATGAATTAATAAATTAATAATAAATAAATAGTAGTCCAATCATGTGTTTAAGTATCGGTCACTAATTACCAGTCACCCTATATAGACAAACCACAGACCAAGTCTGCAAGGTTTTTTGTGACTTAGCCACGTTTGCATACATCGCTAACACAATATATACTTTAGACTTACGATACTATACATACTTTAACTTAACTATAGAATCACAGTATGTAACAATGAGTGTCTAGGTCGTCTTAGTTCTAGGCTACTAGCTTGAAAACTTAATAAATCCACACAATCTAGTAGGAACACCTTGTATTTATTTAACAGTAGGTAATTGTACCAATTACTGTCAAAAAGAATAGACTGCCTATCTGATCTCCATAACCCAGTTATTGAAAACATGAAAAAAAAAAGAATTAAATTAAATGTTTTATTTGATAACAGTTGGTTTAAGAATATTGAGGTTGAGTTCTCCTTTTAAGTGTGAAAAGAACTGTGCCAGGAGAGGCCGCACTCCCTTAGCTTGATTGCATTTATATACCTTAATAGCTTATACATATATTTGATTAAATTCATTACACGATTTTATACGCATGCGTGCGCCAGTGTGTGTGCTTGTGTGTGTGTGTTTGAATATATAAAGAGATTTAAATCTATTTAATTTTTATACATACAGTTACTGGGTAATACGATACCCCTTGGTAAGACTTTCGGGTTTCTGACGACACGTAACGACTGTCAAAGAAATGACAGCCGGGACCAACGACCTTGGTGTGCAAGATGGTCACCCATCCACGGTCCAACTGCGGCAAATCGACCCGTGCGGCTGTTATTACTTAGCCACAAGCCCCTCCTCGCCTCCACACTTCGTGAGTTAATCCCTACATAATTTTTCGCACTCAACTCCACACTTTGTGAATTAATCCCTACATAATTTTTCGCACTCAACTCCACACTTTGTGAATTAATCCCTACATAATTTTTCGCACTCAACTCCACACTTTGTGAATTAATCCCTACATAATTTTTCGCACTCAACTCCACACTTTGTGAATTAATCCCTACATAATTTTTCGCACTCAACTCCACACTTTGTGAATTAATCCCTACATAATTTTTCGCACTCAACTCCACATTTGGTGAATTCCCTACATAATTTTTCGCACTCAACTCCACACTTGGTGAATTAATCTCTACATAATTTTTCGCACTCATAATAAAGTTCTCATTCTGTTAAATTTAATTTACATATAAGGAGCCTTCAAGGAGTCGATCTCTTAATTAAGATACCTGCTGACAGATCCGGAAGGTAAGTGTGAACTGAAATTATTTCGACCTCCAAGACTTCAACCAGTGTCCAGTATGTCCACTATTCAATATGGATGCAAATTTTATAAAATATAAGCGCCAGTAATAAGAGTAATAACAAATTAGCCTCGAGATGAGTGACTCACGGCTGGCGCCATGATTTACGAAAATGATGGAATTTTCTCCTACCGGTGCACAGTGCTCGCAATTATTATATTACGAGCTACTTTAGGTACAAATATCATGGAAATATACATTGAAATTTGCAAGTGATTAGGGCAAATTATTAGTCGTACCGTTCGTTCGGTCGTACGCTAAATTTCCCGACTCTCCTGGAAATCTTCACCACTCAGCACTGCACTAATCCCACGCGATAAAATTTGTCATTTTGTCGCGCTTTTGTTAGCCGCTAACCATCGCTCTGTGCTTACACTGTTTTCGAGTTTTGTTATTGAATTTTTAATTCATCATTGGTTCCATATCCACAGGTAAGACATACACCAATTTGTTAATCATATATAAATTCGTATTATGAGATATTAAATAAAATATGAATTGAAAAAAAAAACCTAATTTGCAAAAAGTTTAAAGGTTCAATAGAGTCCAACTTTATCCCAGCCAATTCCAGACGGCCATATTATTTTTGTGAAACTCGAGTATTTAACTACCTTTCGAATGAATCTAATCTCAATATTCGACTCGCCTCGACTTTGCAGTGATGTAACTTTTTCGTTCACCAGGTGTCACACGAGGAATAACACAGTACTGTTACTGAAAGCTCCTGAAGCGCCTGAAAGGACGAACTCATCGGATGAAGAGGCAAACAACGAGTAGACATCGGATCATCGTCAATCTCGACATAAGGCCCTTTTCAGGGGCCGCCTATTTAACAATTTCCTAAAGTAAATGCTACAAAAATGCCATTTTTATTTCAAGACTAAGTATATGTACACATTATAAAGTACGCAAACATGTACCTAACATTTAAAAAATTGCATATGAAAAATAATAAATGCGCACACTGTGCGGCGGCTGTTTGACACAAACATAAGCGAATACTCGTATAATACTAGACTATCTCTGCTAGCTCCATTCTCAAAAAATGACTCATTTTGTAGTTGTTTGTTTAAATAAAACTAAACAAACATGTATTTATACTTACACCAAATTATTTGATTCGAAAATAAGATTAACACCGAAAACTCCAAAGTTCATAAAGACAAACCGTCTTATCTTTGGTTGATAATTTTTTAAATAACCTGTAATTACATATTTCCGGATTTTACAAATAGACAAAATTTATGCTAAATGCTGAGTTTTATTATTTGTTCGTTTCTGTTTGGTTTAAAATTCATCTCATTTACGACATCTTACAATCAATCACAATAAATGTTATTTAACAAAAAGAGACAGGTATGTTTTGACCTTTCTAATCACAGAACTCTGTCTGCGAACATCTTACACATAATCCCAGAATATCCTCCTTACGCTTGACGTATGGTCACAACACGAACTCACGCGCAGGATATTAAAGTGTCCAGGGTCCACCTTATATTCCGGTTCCAGTAGGGCTGCGTCAAGATTTATATGCATAGCAAAAGTAAAAGGTGTACTATGTCAGGAGAATCAAGAAATGCAGTAAGTACTTAGTTCAAGTTAGTAAGTAATCAGAAGTATAAATTAATGTCTTCCATTAATTTATTCTACTTACGTTTGTATATTTTATGGGAGGTATTAGTCGGGCTTTCTATGTATGTATAAATATGTATATTAATTAGTTAGAAGTGAGAGTAAATGACATAAAAACGTTTTTATTTATATGCAATATTCATACGCTTTCCTTGATTGCACTTTAATAAAAAAATACAAGTTTTTTTTTTTGTCTTGGCTGCGTTGGTATTTCAAGGCGGTCCAATTTTGCATCAAAATAAATAATTAAGCATAAAAAGAACAAGGTAATTTTCGTTTCGCGTGTTCGCCTTGCAACCCTATTTATTACATCTTAAATTGGAATCTCTGAACTGAATTGAGTAATTTCTTGATTATTTTAACCCTGAAAGACGTAATATTCTAGTCAGATTAATATTCAAAAAATGTACTAAGTCATTGTTAACATTAGGTATTTTCAGATATATTCATATATTAATCTCGACCTTCGCACACGGAACGAAACGCAGTACACAAAAAATCCTTTGTTTGTATATAATATTCAGGACTAATTAGGTAGATCTTTAATCATGTGCGTTCTAACTGTTTTTCCGACTAGTTTCGGACTTAACCAGAGTTCTTCATCAGCTCACGTGAGAAGTCGGTACCTTACTCATTAAAATCGGTTAGAAAAATCATAACCCCTCTCTTTTTTCGCAGTCGGTTACTTTCAGTTACATTTTTCTTTTCCCTGGCAGCCCTACTTTCAGTGCCACATCTCAGGATTAATAATCACATTATATTTTTTATATTGAAACTTTTTCTTTACTACGTCTGTGGCGCCAGCCTGGCATGCCTTTGCTTAAAGCCTTGCTTCGTTTTTTTTTTTATATAAAGTTTTTACGTACGTGGTTAATTTAAAAAGAGATGCTGCGCGTACTTATGTTTATTGGTAAAATTTTGATGGATCGCTTGTTTGTATTTTGTTTATAAAGATGTTCATTTGTTTTACGGCTTCTGTAGAGGGATTTAAGTGGTTGAGTATCATATCAATTCTGGACCGTAAGCAGAATTGGTCTCTGGGTATCCATAAACTCGGATTTGGATTCTTATGGTTGGATAAAACCTAAACGTTTCATAGTTGCTTTTAACAAATTGGCCACACAGTACCAGATAAGTCTTGGCTAACAAGTCCTTAGACATCATCGACAAATCCATCACAAAACGCATGCAACTGTTAACAAAATTAATAACCTTTCCTTTCTTTCCATTTCACCATTCTCCTGCCCTTGTCCCAATTTATTTGGGGTCGGCGCAACATGTCTTTTTCTTCCATACTTCTCTATTAGTCGTCATCTCGGTAGTCACTCCCTTTCTGGCCATATCATCTTTCACACAGTCCATCCATCGTTTCTTTGGTCTTCCCTTACTCGTATAGCCCTCTACGTTCATACTCAACACTTTCCTTTCTTTCCATTTATAAACCATTTCTTCAAACGAAAATACGACTTCAAATAACTCTTTTCCTTCATCGGAAAAACGCTACGGCAAACGGCAACGCATACAAACATTTTGATACCCAAAGCACGTATCGACGGCAATAATCAAACACGTCATAAAAATGTTTGATGTCTTCAAATAGAAAGCATTGCATGCCGCGCCATTTTCTTTGAACATTCATAGTCGATAATCAATTTACAGTCTTCATTATTTACAATATCTACCATTTTAACACGACCTCTCATAAAACAGGTTATTCTAGACATAATAGATCTGTCATTTCTGGACGTTAGTTCCATTATAACTTGACCTATTAGAGGAGTAACTATAGTTAAGTTATAGGTCTTGGTTCCCTGGATAGTTTAGTAGGTCGTGCTTAAGTAAGCATGTAGTTTTACTCCGTGTGCGTGCGCATATGCCCAGTTTTTGTATGGAAAAGTTGATAGAGAGTGAACAAACATTACAATAACATTTGATATGCAGATAGCTGGTCAGATACCCAGAGCGAGATTTTTGCGGCGCCCTCACCATGATTGGAGGGTAAAGTGGGGCGAAAACTTTTGCACTCCACCTCGGAAAGGATGGGTTTTCTTTTGTCCATACATACAGAAATATGAGATACTTTGTCGACGTATGCAGAAAAGAGAGAATGCAGGATGCAAGAGCTAGCGCAGCGAGTTCTAAAATGTTTGCACGCCGCCTCGGCTAGGTTAGGTTTTCTAAACCAAACCAGTTGCCTTTTACTTACTGGACATTTTGTCCTTGTTAGGGATTTGCTCAAGGATCCATTCAACCCTGGCGCCCTGGGCGGTCGCCCAACCACGCTCTACCCTAACGCTGTTACTGGTTAGACGTACTTGTATCTACAATGTTGGTGCATGCACGGTTTCACAGTTTTGTCATACGATCAAAGTGTTTGCACAGCTAAGTAAACGTGTTTACATCAGTAAACAAAAAGTAAGCAAAGAAAGAAATTAAGCAATGTAAATGAATTCAACAAAGAAAAGTGTGAATAACATACGGAGGTCGGAGATACAGTACGAAGATAAGACGGGAATGATCGTAAAAAATGGTATGATAATGAAGTACATGATAGTCAAATTCTAATCGATATAGGTATTTAGGTCGAATAAAGATACATTAAACTATATTTCTCTATCTTTCAGTCTGTACACCTGGACAATATGGACGCAAAGTTGGTTTAAAATAGCGATAACCTAGCAGTCTCACGATAAACATTTATATAACCTTTGATGATAATATTAAAGCGTCATACTTCATTCACATTGAAACCCTCACATCTTAACACGGAAGGCAAACTCAGTCATACAGGTCCACACACATACACAAAATTATTAAACCTAACACATCTTCTGTACAAAATGACATATGTACATTGTTCCGCGTCATACGTCCAATGATTTTATTACACACGGACGGACACGTGTGTTTATATATGTACAGTCGCATTATCTCACGCGTCATGTTTCTGTCATACAATACGAAGGAGATGGTACAAGGTGAGAGAGATGGCGATGTGTTTATTCTCAGAGATGTCGTGAGAAATTTTTTGCATGCGAAACTTGAGTTGGCTTCTTGGTTCAGTTTAGACTCGCTGAAATTGTGGTTATACCATTACACGAATAGCCACAAAAGGCATACAGTATAATACAGATAGCATCTCTATCCGTAACTTGGCAAAACTCTAAGGCACAGGATTGTAGCCTGTAGGTTATATGCTGGAATTCATATCAAACCCTCACGTCTCCCCCGGTAAATTCCCGCATTGTCGAGGCGAGGGGGCACAGTAGCCGTGGCTTTGTCACCCACGGTGTAATGAAGAGGGACCCGAGGAGCGGCCGCTCATCAGGGCTTTTGCCGGTAAGCCGATGAACAAGTAGGTTGCGGTGCCGCTTGGGTGACATCGCAAGTGAGGCGGGCCGTGATGTCGTATGGGAGGCATCGCGGCTGAGGGTTGGAGGCCGCGGCGGGAGAGGAGTGCCGGTATTGCGGTGCGCCGCTCTTCTTACCTTCCATGGCCTTGACGGGGTCGCCACCGTCTAATGGCGGATGCGTTGGTTCCGCAGGGGAGGAGTGTCGGTATGGCGTTGGTCGCGCTCCCTATCCTCCGCGGTAGAAAAGTGTACCAAGTGGTACCAAGGGTGCAAGACACGGGTTCGTTTGGCGCCCATGTGCTGGTTTGGTCCCAGGGTGGTCAAGGCGTGCAATGTGTTCTAGTGCGCCGGTGATTGGGGGTCCCAGAGGAGGGTCCGATGACGGACAGCCGCGGTGGGTTCACGGATGAGTGCTAACGCGTGCCCCTGTTTCCGCCACAAGCGGCGGAGGAGGTCAACGTGGAGTTTTAATGGGTTGGAGTACCACATAACTGCACGTGGTAGTGCAGTATGCGTGCGCATTTCTCCATGCAAAAAAAAGGTGTCCTCTGGTACACTTACCCAGTTAGGGGCTAAAAGATCACCTAAATCTGTTTAGCTTTATAAAAAATGTCGCTTTTATAGATATCAGAAACATAATCGCTTGTTACACAGAACAGACAAAAAGCCGTAATAGATGCCAAAAAAAAAATAACGAGTAGTTGGAAATTTTCCTATGTGACAAAGATTGTTATTAAACCCTGACAAATGGCACCGACCACACAAAGACCAAGTAAAGGCACAACTGCTGTAAAATTTACTTTCTAGAAACAACATTAATTAAATACTTTACAAAACTTTCACTCACAGTTTCATTACATTACCTACGACCTGTCCATCTTAAATACAAAACTGCTTCATCTTCTAACTTACGAGTCTTTACAACTCAGTGTGATTTCCAAGAAGGCTTTCTTATAAAACGAAATCCAGAATTTCTTTGCGTACATCTCACTTGCCGCCGTTTGACGTACCTTTTTGGTATTACTGTTATTTTTTATATCTTGATTTAGCTCGATAGAAGTTCTTGATGTAACAATATTTGGCAGGCGTATAATACCTAAAGGCTCGCGCCCCAGCGCAAATTCAATCGTTTCAAACGGTCAATGTGTTTAACGCGCGCATGTATGTATTACATAAGCCGGTATGCATGTCAGTTCCATTGTGACCTCCTGTAGCCTTAAATGCTTCATGGATTTTTAACCGATTTCTAAAAGGAGGAGGTTCTCAATTCGTCTGTATGTTTTTTTTTTTTTGTATGTTTGTTACGCAATTACTCAAAGACTGATAGACCGATTTGGATTTTTTTTTTTGTTAGAAAGGGTATATAATTCCCAGGTGGCCCCAAATAAATTTTATTAAATTTGCTTGGGTAGTTTTTGAGTTAGCTTCAATAATGCGTATTTTTCCCACTTCGTTTATGTGGATGATGTTTTAATAACTTTCTAATATCACTGTTATTTACATAGCAAGTAGTGGTATTCGAATTTATGTGGGGTAGGTACCACAACTAAAAAGTGAATAATAAAAACTTTTTAGCAAAAAATAAAACCGACTTCCAACTTAAAAAGTTACCCACACCGACTTAAAAAGTTTCGCTAGATTCGTCTTAACTGTGGGAGTACCTATATAATATTTATAAAAAAAAAGGGAGGGAAAAGTTTTTTTTTAACATATTGTACTAACAATATTGGTAGGTATCAAATAAAAACTAGTAATGAGTCAATACCATATATTATATATAACCGTGCACCTAGCTTGTGACTTATCATAAATACCCATGTAGATTTAAGTGAAATAAAATATTTTGATTCAAATTTTTTTCCAGTATTTTACATGGAGCGACTGCCTATCTGACCACTACAACCCAGTTACTGGGTAATACGATACCCCTTGGTAAGACTGCTTGTCACACACGGGCTTCTAACGACACGTAACGACTGTCAAAGATCCACGAATGTCAGCCGGGACCAACAGCTTAACGTGCTTTCCGAAGCACGGAAGGGTCAAGACAGGTCACCCATCCACGGACCAACCACGGCAAGCATTGCTTAACCTGATCGATTGACCCGTGCGGCTGTTATTACTTAGCTATGAGCCCTTCACTAGTTTTAAATACGTTTGTTCTTTTTGTCATAAGAAAGTCAAAGTGTAAATAAATAGTTACTTATAGGTTTTAATACAAAACTGGGATATGCTTCTTCTTCAAACATCATCTTTAAAAGAATTGAAGGTAACGAACATCAGCCTATAAAGTATGTGCTATGTCAACCTCTTGTAATAGGTACAACTGAGCTACTAACTGTCGTAGGTTTCCAAGAAGACTTTCTCGTAAAACTGCGTTCCTTTTGTCCGCTCAATCTCACAACTGTCTCACACACCTGTTTCCATATGTAGGTAAAGGAAATAAGAAAACTTGTCTAGTGTCTTGATTGAGTCTATATTGAGCTTATTTGAACTACAGTAAAGTCTAGTTCGAAAGATATCCAAGGCTAGCATTCAGTATCTTTCTTTCGTAATCCAAAGGTACACACACTCCTTCCCATGGGGGTAGGCAGAAACTACAGAATGCCACCTGCTACGATCCTTACTCTTTTTGCCTCGTTCTGATCAAAAATGTATACTTTAAATTATAATGGTAAAGTTACAACCAGGTTAAACGTTAGTACTTAGACCTTAAAGGTAAATCATGGTGAAGTACCTGCAACAAACCAGAATGTAAATTTATATTCCTAAAGGAAGTCCTCGATGGATAGCGATAAAGCTCGATATCAGATTGGAATCTAAAACTGTCATCGGTAAAATGTCGGAGTACGTCGACCTTTGCTTGCCACTTCAGGGAATAAAGACTGGGATTTATGTTATTTTTATATAAAAGAGAGAGCGAAATTGTCTTAGATGACGTAATAAAAGCTATTGAAAAGGTCACTATGTCACGAAAATACTGCAATAACAATAAATCGTTATTAAAAACCGACTCGCGTAATTATTCTGCTTTACTTTATTAAAACACCAACTATTTTTTACAAAACAAACATTCTATAAATATCTTCACAGGCCGGCAACTCACGCAAACATATCACGTTCCCCAAGGTACCATCCTAGGCCCTAATCTGTTCGATCTACGAAGAACTTACTCGGAACCACGTATTTTCATAACGGGATTGAAGATGTTGAAACCGGTCCTTCATTGATTAAATAAGGGGAGATAGTCTAATTGACTCTAGAATCCGTCCATGTTAATTAAGTATTAAGAAACATGTTTTTATACAAGCTTGACTCATAGGACACTATTTGTTTGAATTTCTTTGCGAGTAATAAAACTGTAGTTGATTCAAAGGCTGGTTTTGCCTTATAAGCTGATGCTTAAACGGTATCGACAGTAATATAAATTCAAGCAGTTCACGCCATGACGTTAGATGTTTATGGTTGAGTATTTTCTACGGTCCTTACAGGCGTCTTTCGCTTCATCCATATTCATAGCTTCTCAAACATGCATTTCCAAGTGTAATAACTTCTTTGGTTATGTTGATCATCTCACTTCTGAACATCGGTCTGAAGCGGCTTCAATAATCAGATATTGCCATAATCACTATGTTTGGGAAACCAGTTGGTGATGGTGATTTTCATAAGAAACCACATCTTCTTTACACGTATCCATTCGTACGTTTCTGTCACCTGCTAACCATTGGGTTTTCTGTTCACATAAAGTTAACTGAATAAACAATATGCAAACATGCAGCTGACTAGCAACTCCCATCCTTTTCCCTCGATAAACTCAAACCACTAGCAATTACACACAGCTGCTCATATTATTATCCTGTGTACCCCATTCTAATTAAGCACCACAGCATTTTTCTAATTTTACACTCCGAACAGCTAATGCACTCGTATCTATGTTTAACGATGCACAAATTACCCGTTTTAACGCATGCACCATGCAACAGGCGTCGATAAAACGTAAAGAACCCCACTAGTTATAGAGCTCAATCATTTCTTTTAGATGCAACAGTCCTCGATCCAAATCTGAAACAAGATACTATAAAACGTTTTATTACCTCCCCTCCCCCCACTTTTTTGGTACCAAAAGGTCATTACTTTTCTGGAATCGATTTTGTGATTAACGTTACTGTGGATTTATTGGCTAAGGCCACCGGCTATAATTTCACGAACTACTGGTCTGTTGATTTGGGAATGAAAGAAAATGCGTCAGCTTGTAATAAATCAATGTCAGATGGAAACATGACCAAAGGGATTCTACTATCTAGAGAATTCATTATCTCACAATTTGAAAAGTATTCATCAAAAAAGAAAATATTAAATCAACTGCTATTAAATACATAGAAAAGGATTTTCAGGCTTCATTCAAAGCCTACTAAATAGTTCGTAGTTTTCTAGTTCTAGTTGATAACTTATTACTTACCTTCACAAAACTTTCGCTTTCAAACTATTAGAGATTCAAAAAAACATTACCATACTTATTCAACTCGCTATCTAAACTTTGCCGCACCATTTAACACGAAAACTTCCAAACTACTTATTCAAGCGAAATGAAAATTTTTCTGCGGAGCCTTTTCAAAACTGGGACGTTCGTAGCGGGTTGCATAATTTACAGCTGACTCGCATTTGTTTGCAATTCACGAAAGCCCTCTACTCTTGGCTGAGTCCACTCCCCTTTGATATCGCCAGATTTTGCTTCGAATCTTGATCAAAGGACTTAGTGGCTGCAGCGAAGGATTTCGAGGACGCTTTTGAGAGCTCCGAATTCAGGTGTTGATTTTTAGATTGGATTATGATTTGTGGAGGATCGTGTTTATACCGTTGGATATAGAGATCGTTTTAAAGGTTTAGTAATAAAGGAATTAAGGTATTCGTAATAATAGTGGCAATGAGTAATAAACATTCATGACTAAAGGGTTTTTATAAGGATAACTTTGAAGTAATAGATATAGATGGTGACGTTATTACACGGACATAGGTTGGTTGACATCAGTAGGCAATCAGATTAGTACCTAGCAGTAGTTACTTTGAAGTATAAAATACTGATTCATTTAATGACTGATTCAAATTAGTCCATACAAAATATGGGTGCTTTAATAAAACGATACTTATATCAACTAAAACACTTTTTCTCATATATGAAAAACTCAAACCGACCGCAAATTGAATGTCAACCCTACTCATAAAAGAATTCTAATCTAAAACGAAATAAAACAATTACAATTTCCCAGAAATTAAAGCAACACACGAGAGAAGAATAAAAACGGAAATTCTGCACTGAATCCAATCAGTTACAATTCCCAACCTAATTGTAACAGCAATAACAGAAATCCAACTCTAGAATCAAAGTTAAATCTTGTTACAAACAATAAGGTCCAATGTTGAACGACGAGTCGTAAATTTTATTGTTAATTGGACTCCGTGTATAGAAGTTACGACTGCTGATGATGGAAAAGCTGAATTCAACCTTATTGATGTAGTTGAAGCTGTAGAATCTAATGTAGGGACTAAGGATGGTCATAGAGATCAGCTAAGCATAAACATATTACGGATCGGAGGTCTAGGACCTACAGCCTGTTAGCATAAATGTTAATTTGGTGTGGGTTTTAATTTCAAATTTATAACTGGCGAGAGGTAAATTGGATATGACGAGGCTACTGGGTTCGCGCCGTGCCTTGTCGGCTGTTTTTATAATATATTACGTACATGTTTCTGCAGTCAAAGGTATTCGTTTTGTTTATGTGTTGGCTGTGTATGGGATGATCATCTTTTTCTACTTTATTTTTTAAACCGAGAACTTATTACTTCATGGGTTGATCTGCAAATGGAATAACTTTGCTAGTTTTGTCAATAAAGTTCTAAGTTACTCGTAGTTTAAATGTAACGCCATTTT
This sequence comes from Dicycla oo, assembly GCA_948252095.1. Classification (NCBI taxonomy): domain Eukaryota; kingdom Metazoa; phylum Arthropoda; class Insecta; order Lepidoptera; family Noctuidae; genus Dicycla; species Dicycla oo. The sequence goes on along the minus strand of OX411718.1, from coordinate 4,791,062 downwards.
CTTTCATAATGATTCGTATTCTTAAATCCCTTACAATTCTGAGCTTGATTTTGCCATCCAAAATGGAGTTTATTTAGTGGTTAGCTAAACCTAAAGCCTAAGCTAAACCTAGAAATATCCTTAGATAATCTCGTAAATATAAAAACTACTCACCACAAGAATTTTGAACGACCATACGTTATTACAAATGGAGCGAACTATACAATTTAAAGTAGACAAAAGCGGAAGCTGGACTTGGTTACTGACACAAAAATGTACGTGAACACTAACCAACTCCTCAGTATTTTAGACCTGCATCCTCATCAGTATATCGTTACATTTGCAACAAAATATCCAGAAGCTAGTCCAGGAAGCTGGAGCGCTGTACCGTGACGGTAACACAACACACGGCGTCATATTACACCGTTAGAAATGGAGGACCGTGTGTACACCGCTTTCGAGAACGGTACACTTTTGTTAGAATAGTACTGAAGTGTAAAGCGGGAGCATACTGCATGAAACACTCTTGTGAATGAGAGTTTTGTTGCTATGCGAGTGTCTGTTTACTAAAACATAGATACATCAAATCATGCTGTTTCACAAAGGCGTAAAAAGAATTGAATAGTAAAGGGATGCCAGAAGATTTTGGTAGAAATGTTAAGGTAGCTGGGATGGACGGCTGATTACATTCGTAGGCATTGAAATTTATGTGATACTTAATATTGAAAGCCGATGCCAATAGCAAAGTTATTTTTTTACTTTGTAGTGTTTTTTTTTTAGAAGTCGGTTGATTTTTTCTTAATGCCTGTCGATAATATCTGTTTTTTTTTTACTTTGTAGTGTTTTTTTTTTAGAAGTCGGCTGATTTTTTCTTAATGCCTGTCGATAATATCCGGATATTATCGACTTTAATTAATAACTTTAATTAATTCAGAATTCGGTGGCAAAAAACGAAAATATAAAACCGAAGACACCGACTTCCGAAATTAAAATTATTTTTCACTTTGTAGTGTTTTTTTTTTGGAATTGTTTTTTTTTTGTGGTAGGAAGTTATTATAACATCATCAACATACAGTAAGGGAAATAAAATACGTATTATTTCAAGCTAACTCAAAAACCACTCATCAGAAATTTGACCAAAATGTGAGTATACCTTTCAAGAATCGGATTATAAATGACGAAGTTCTGAGGTAACAATCATTAAAAGAATACCTACATCCAAATTGAGAACCTCCTCCTTTTTTGAAGTCGGTTAAAAAGAGATATAATAATAATAATAATAATATAATATCCTGGGACATTTTCACACACGGTCATCTGGTCCCAAACTAAGCAGAGCTTGTACTATGGAAACCAGATAACTGATATACTACATATACTACTTTTTTTTTTTTTTTTTTGTAAATACATACTTATATAGATAATTACAACCAGACTCAGGACAAACAGACATGTTCATGCACACAAATGTTTGTCCTGGATGGGAATCGAACCCACGACCAGCGACATGATAGGCGGTATCTTAACCAACCACGCCAATTTATATATTTATATGCTGAGTAATAAAATGTATCTATATTTAAAAACTATTATTTTACTTACGAATCCCACAAGGCATCTTGTGGTCTCCAGATTTAATTGATTATAAACCCACTTATGTAGTCTAGAACAAAGTTAGTACCATGTTTAATGGCACCGTACACTTTCGCTGGCAATCCATTTTGCATATAAATAGACTGATGACAAAACTATCGACTACTATATGCAGTGGCAACAGAATTGATTCTAAAAGACTGGGTGGTCCTTCGAGTTTATAGGGCCGATTGACACAGAAAACATACATTACATTCACACCATAAGGACCACAGTGTAAATCTTACATAGATAGTAAGGAGTGGAAATAGTGAGTGGTGTAACCACACACAGAAAACGAGAATTAGTTTAAGTTTTAAGCTATGACACTGGAGACTCGTACTATATTTTAGCAAGTTTTTGTAGCCTCGTGTTATTTGTCATAGCCATTTCGTTAAACAACACATTTAAGGTGAAAGCTCCAGGTAGCCCGTGCAAATTTTCTTATGTTTTTTCTTGCAATTTGTAGGTCAGTATCAGACTTTATGTTGATCTGAATATGATTCGCGATCGTAACAAATCTGTATTTATAGAATTATAATCATTAAAACCATCAATACCCCTTTCTAAATTCTTAAAATCCTTATGAAAGACTATTTCATTAAAATTTGACATATAGGATTATACTAATTTAAAGAATTGTGTTACTGATTCTAATGATTATAAATTTGTAAATACATAGGTATATGTTACAGTCGCGAATCATACTTTAATCAACATACAACCTAATACTGACTTGCAAATTGCAAAAAACGTAAAAAAAAATGAATTTCAGCGGCTATCTGGAGCTTCGCCTTTAACTCCACATACAAGAGCAAATACTAAGCATTTATAATTAAGACCATGTCGCTAAAATGGCACTTACTAAGTTACAACAGTTATGAAAAACCATTCTCTAGTCCATTTTGCTGTAATTACAATTCTAAAATTTTCTGATCCAACTCACACGGCACCTCACCAACTTACGATATCCATAGGAAGCACGCGATAGGAGGTCCTTTTTCTCAGAGAAAGGACCACACATTAGCAATCGGTTTCTTTTAAAACAAAACATCCAGGTTGTGTAGTGCTGAACTCGAGTTTTACCTGGAACAAACAATATAATTGGAATTAGCATTTAGTGTTGTATCAACATTTCCTATGGTTACAGAAAACAGAGAGCATTCGTTCTAGAAATGAGAAAGTTTTTTAAATAAAACTCAAACTCAAAGAATTCTCTGTCAACCAAAGTTATACATATAAACAATCAAAGCTGTCAATAGTCACACTTCTGAATTGTCAATGATTCGAGTCGGTCAGTCAGAAAGATGAACCAGTTGCCAATTCCAAAGCGTAGTACGTAGAGAAGAACGAGCAAGAAACTCCATGGACACTCTTTTGAATACAATATTAGATTAATTGTTCTTTAAAAATATGATCACAATAAATTCAAAAAGTATAGTTCTCAAGACAAGAATTCCATACTATTCATTGTCAATCTGGGTATGACTCTGTCTCTACTCCCTATATATTTTCGTATGTTTGTAATTATGTATGTATGTAGGGCTACCAGGGCCAACGGTTTACAAATTTCAATTTCGTGTCCTAATTGCCTAATAAAGTCACAATACACAGCAACAGCACGAATATTGAATAAACAAACAGCTCAGAACATTTACTATAGTATTAAATGTCGTAATAACCAAGGAAATGATATTTTGCAAGCGATTTATAGTTTACATTATGATAGACCAGTTGAAAATGTATTTATTACAGAGATAGCATCGAGAGAATCGAATAATGTTATTATTTATGATGAATAATCGTAGGGTTATCGATTTGCGTCAGACGACATTCGATTACTGAAGCGATTTAAAGATATGGATTGTTGTGATTTGTAATATTATTATTATGGCTGTGTTGACATCTGTTTATCAAAACAAAGAAGAAAGGAAAGTTTATTAATTGGTTCTCATCACGTCAAACAAGAGAAAAGCGATATTTGAATCTATGTTCTAACAAGGCATCTGCGCCTCTGAGCTTCATAAAACTCAATAAAGCTGCAATGGGAATCAACAGTTTAGAAAGCTAAAAAATTACAATACTCAACCTTCAAAAAGAGTATACATGGTGGCAAGGACATCGACGCACAACCAGTTACCATGGATTCAATACATGATTCTGGACACAACTGCATTGAGAATTTTTGTATAAAAAAAAAAAAATCTGCTGATTCTACAAAAGTGCAATACCTACGCAGTCAAAAGTTAAGGAACAGAAGGGACGCTGCTAACATCCGGTAGCAGCGTCCTCCCGTCTGCTAACATCAACAAACTGCGATCACCAATTTCTCTCCCAAATGTATTGATAATGGCAACAGCCCTCTGACTTTTGACCGTTCCCAGTAACGGTTATTGGGAGGCACATGTGAGGCAAAGGACATTTATAGGCTGATAAATTGAAGGTTATTTCTGTAAGTATATATACGGTACAAAATAAAGTAGGGATGTATTAAAATGGAGTGCATTGTTCCGATGCGAGAAAAAATAGAGGATGGTAGAATACAGATTACAGATAAAGCTATAATCACCACGACTAATCCCCAACAGTTAGGCAGAGGTGTACAACGCCCACATGTTGCCAGTTATGTTTAAATCCCATGTAATAGGAGGCAAGCCTATTGCCATCAACAGGGCACAAATCCAGACTCCAGGCTGCTACTGAGAAATTCCTGATGGGAACCCAGGACCAGCAGCAGTAGCTCTTGCAACCACTAGAATAACGAGGCAGATACAGATCACTCTAGCATCTTACCAATTAAAAACATACAAGTTATATACAGAAACAGAGTCGATGACCGATGAAACATGATTCAAGAAATATTGTGCAAAATATAATAAAAGTAACGCGTTTTCATTATAGAGGATGCGACAATCATAGTCAGTGAAGACGGAAAGTCATTATCATTACCGATTCGATGCGCTTGAGAACGAATAGTGCTATGAACAGGATTGCGGACGCAGTTTTGTACTCTTTGATATACAAGCTAGGCTAGAGACACATTGAAATAAAGGAGGACTATTATTGTATGTGGGTATAGTGTACATAAAATACACTTACATAAAAATAATTGGTCATAGAATCAATAACTGTATGATGGTTACCTAAGTAAGTCATTGTCTTTTAGTTGAGTACCAAATGTGTCCCATACTTATGCAGCACTTCCCATCTTCATTGATAATGATATTATCAAAACAAGATAACGCTAATTAATTATTTACTTATCTATCTTGTTTTACTAGTTTAATTTTGTAAGACACACCCAACTCCAAATTGAATAGCGTTATTTAACATTTCGAAATTGTAGTGGCAAAAGGTCCTAGACATTAATGCTAAGCCTTAGAGATAGAAATCATCAAATCCTTCAAATATTAACATAAATTAATCATTTCTTTATCGCTAACAGCCAAATCAGTTATGACACAGTTTATAATAATACAGCTGTCTATTATTGAAATAATTGGTCTTCTAATCCGGCTGAGCTGCAAGGCTGCAAGATTGTCCGTTGAGTAACCAGCTTTATTCTAAACATGTCACAGCCTGATTGATTTCGATATAAACGTCGAAGTAAAACCGTCAGTATGACAAGCTGTCACAACAAGTTTCATCTAGCGTTTAATTGGTAATCTGTGGTGGGGTTATTATGGAATCTAGACTTGAAGGTTATGCAAAAAGTCGTGAGGTTTATAATGTATTAAAGTTGATTTGGTCATTTTTATACAGATCTCGGCTATTGTGTATAAGTAGTATATATATTTTTGTTGTTTAAGAGGCCTGTCAGATATTGTTATCACCTCTCTCGCTCACACGGGACCAAATGTATGAATGTTAAATGAGAAGATGCTTTTTTGCAAAATGTAATCTATTATTATTGTTAATAAATAATATTAATTTAATAAGTAAACATTAAAAACACATTTCTATGGTGTTATCTAAAAAATAATACACATTGGTACAGCATCGCGTAACTAACACCATTACACTAAACACCGATACAAATTGTGCAAAATATCTGTTGTTACAAAAATGTGCACTAAATTACATATTATAAGGGTTGTCACAAATATCGATTTACTCAAGTGGGGTGGTCTATTATGTGTGGAGGATTATAGAGGGGCGTCCTATTGTTAGGAACAGCCCCTAGGCACGTGCATCCGAGTGGGCTATACAAAATTGGTAATTTTAGGTCTTTTGTCATCCTGTATTGGGTATTTCGGATCTAGTGTGGAAGCAAAATTGTGTGAATTTGCAGGATAGTATGAATGTTATCGTTTGGAGATACGGCGCACGGATCCTTCCATTGTAATAAGGTTTATCCTGTGTGTTGCCGTGTGTTGTTTAGGAGAAACCCTAAACTTAGGGTTCCTATAATTATGAGGGAATAAAATGTCAACGTAGGATATGCTTATAAGATGTTTTATATTAATATTGGCAGGAGCTCAGGTCCGATCCTGCATGGAGTATTGCAGCCACCTTTTTGATGGATCAGCTAAGTACCAACTAGCCGGGCTTGACTCGGTGGAAAGCAGAGCTAAGGGGCTCATTGGCGACGTAAAACTTGTGACGCAAGGTTGCCTGCTTGTCTTACAGATACAGATTGTACTTCGGTGAGTTGTGCCCAAGAACTCCACGACCTCATTCCACCGGCCCCCTTCTACCATCTGCCAGTTACCATCCCTACCTAGTTGCTATTCCACCAATTCGCACTAAGCGTTTCCAAATGTCTTTTATAATGCGCACAGCAAAAGAGTGGAACTCACTACCTGCGTCTGTGTTTCCGAACGCATACAACCCTAATCTTTTCAAAGTGAGAGTGAACAGGCTTCTTCTGGGTAAGCTCACTCCATCGTCGACTCTGTCTCTGTCGCCTCCGACCTAGACTAGAGTCAAGAGCAAACCCATAATAAATAAAAAAAAGCTCATGGCTAAGTAATAAAAGCCGCACGGATCGATACATCAGGTTAAGCTACGCTTGCCGCGGTTGATCCGTGGATGGGTGACCATCTTTACATACCGAGACTCCTCCGTGCCTCTGAAAGCACGTTAAGCCGTTGGTTAGTGGTCATTCGTGGATCTTTGACAGTCATTACGAGTCGTTAGAAGCTCGAAAGTCTGACAACTAGTCTTACCCAGGGGTATCGTATTACCCAGTAATTGGGTTGTGGAGATCAGATAGGCAGACGCTCCATGTAAAATACTGGTATTCAGCTGCGTCCGGTTAGACTGGAAGCCGACCCCTATCTGACCTCCACAACCCAGTTACTGGGTAATACGAGGGCGGGTCAATAAGTCCGTGACTTTTGGAATAAAATACAGATTTTTTGATAAATAAATCATTTTATTTTTCAACGTAGTCTCCCTTGAGCTCTATACACTTTGTCCAACGCTTCTCCAATTTTTTTATCCCTTCCAAAAAATATGATTTGTCGAGGTCCTCAAAATAGGCCTTTGTTTGCGAGATGACTTCATCATTGGAGTCAAATCTTTTTCCACCAAGCCATTTCTTCAGGTTTGGGAACAAGAAGTAGTCACTCGGAGCCAAATCTGGAGAATAGGGCGGATGAGGGAGCAATTCATAGCCCAATTCATGGATTTTTGCCATGGCAACTGCACATGTGTGCACCCTTGCATTGTCTTGGTGGAAAAGAACTTTTATGTTGGCCAAATGAGGTCGGTTTTTTTTCAAATCGTCATTGAATCGGTCCAATAAGTTGGCATAATATTCCCCATTGATTGTTCTTCCCTTTTGAAGGTAGTCAATGTGGATTATCCCGCGTGCATCCCAAAAAACAGTCGCCATAACTTTATTGGCTGACAAACCCACCTTGGCCTTCTTTGGCGCCAATTCACCCTTAGAAACCCACTGTTTTGACTGTTGTTTGGTCTCTGGTGTGTTGTGATGGATCTATGTTTCGTCCACGGTTACAAAACGGCGCAAAAACTCCTCCATATTGCGATTAAACAACGCCAAACCTTCCTGTGAAGTTGTTACACGATTGCGTTTGTGGTCGACTGTGAGCAAACGCGGCACCCATCTTGCGGAAAGCTTTCTCATGCCCAAGTGATCATTCAAAATTGAAACCACTGAGCCATGCGAGATCCCTACGGCTTCCACAATCTCTTGCACTTTCAATCTTCGGTCGGCCAACACCATATCGTGAATTTTTTCGATTGTTTCGGGTGAAGAGACCTCAACTGGGCGTCCAGGACGTTCGGCATCTTCAGTGCTTGTACGGCCACAACGAAATTCAGTAAACCACTTTTTTACCATTGAAATCGATGGTGCAGAGTCCCCATAGTATTTATCAAGCTTAGCCTTGGTCTCGGTAATGGTTTTTTTTCGCAAAAAATAATGCTTAATAAGCACACGAAATTCACTTTTTTCCATTTTTTCCTCAAATTACTGAGTAGTCTGATAAAGATAGCTGTCAAACACAAACTAACTGACGCAGCAAGTTCAAATTTTGACAGGCGTCAACTGATAGATGCCTGTTGACAGGAGTAGTGTTGCTTTTTCAGTAAAGAGGTCAGAAATTCAAAAAGTCACGGACTTATTGACCCGCCCTCGTACGATACCCCTTGATAAGACTGGTGGTCAACTTTCGGGCTTCTGACGACTCGTAACCACTGTCAAAGATCCACGAACGACAGCCAACAGCTTAACGTGCTTTCCGAGGCACGGAGAAATCTCGGTATGAAAAGATGGTCACCCATCCACAGACCAACCCTGGCAAGCGTAGCTTAACCTGATGGATCGACACGTGCAGCTGTTATTACTTGCCCTTAAGTATAACCTCATATTTCTGATACACCGTATAGAATGATGAGATGTTGAAAGGTGTAAATGAACTAGGAAGAGGAACTAGTCTCGCTCATGTTACACATAGTTAAACTCAACACATTAGGTATGGTTTGCCATAAAGGTAGGGTTGCCGTCTCTAAAATCTGCCAAGCAGGACAAGAAGTTAGATAACCCCGGAATTTGGAGCTTTGAACCTGGATATATCAACAGTTTTTATTTCGATGATTAAATACTAAATAAAAAAGAAATATTGTAACACGTTAGATGTAAAATCGGCCGCGTATTTTCAGTTGCTGTGTCAGCAGCTGCAGCAGCAGCAACCAGGCCTATAAACGAAACGCAGCCCGGACCCTCCCCGGACGCCCATTAAACTAGGACGAATCCGGGGAGACCCGGACGGATGGCAACCCTACATGAAGGTAAAGAGCGTGACGATACATTGCACAGGTTTCTAATTATTTACATAATGAAAGCTGGTAATTTTAGTGTTTACTTTTGTTGTTAAAATGTAAATATGCTAGGTTTTTTTATTGTTTGAACTTCAATTAAGGAAAAGAACTACTAATGATACCAGAGTGAGAGAGAGAGAGAGTTTGTGTTTTTAGACGCAATGCGGAGAAAAAAATAACTGTTCCTTCTATTCGATCAGAGTTCGTCTTTCCCACAGCCATAAAAACTATTGATACCAAACTATTTTGAAATTATGGTGACTCTCGCAAAAGCTGGAGATTTTGGTATCTGTAATAGTCTTTGTAAGTTTTAAGAAAAGAGTTGAGAAAGCAGTTTAACCCCGCCAAAAGATTCACCGGTGAAGCTGACCTAAGCCAAATTAGCAGCGACGTCGTCATTGATAAATGTCACCCGTCTCTCCGCAATTCTATTGCTTACTTTAGGATACATATCTAGTACGGCTCTAATAATCCTTCCATATCCTAAGGGCACGTTCTCCCTACTATTATCGCGCCCCCCGGTCTACTCCTTGATATGCAATGGTCTCTGTTGCACCATGTAACATGAGCCAACAGGGGCTAGCGTGAATCTTTGGGTTCATTCGAGTAATCGAGTCGGTCAAACCACGCTGCGGTTGGTACATTTCATTCATTTATTCAACTTTAAAGTCTTTGTAAGTTAGACTTGAAAGCTATATTAAACAGGTGCTAATACGTGCAACAACCTTTCATGGTGGTCTACATTCAACTGAGACCACACCAGTCGACACTATGAATTGCAAAACCCTTTCTTTCCCTTACCTCAAAGAAGTAATTAGAAATAACGGGGCGTTCATTAATTACGTGAGGCGTGAAGGGGGTGGGGGATTTAAATATCAATCAATCTCACGTGGGTGAGAGGGTGGGTCTGGGCAAATATCACGTAATTTTTTTTCGCATGAAACAGTGCAAAATTGCGAGAAAACTAGGTCATTATTATAAAAATAAGTGCCATAAAAATAATTAGGCAAATTATGTTTATTTCAAAAATAAATCCAAAGCAATCAAGCACAAATTTACTTACACAAAAAATACGCATTTTGAAAAATCTCACGTAAGTTTTAGGGGGTCGAGCCAAGTCTCACGACATCTCACCAAGGGGGGTGGAGAGGTCGAAAAATCGCCAAAATCGCGTCACGTAATTAATGAACGCCACCTCCTGTTTCGTAAGTCTGCTGTTTAAAATACACCTTTGTGCGATGACGTGCGACCACATAACGATGTCGTTTCGAGAGTCATTAAAACGCTTATCAATGACGATTCTGTGTCACTCACGGGTCATTGGCTGCTTGCATGCGGGTGAGATAAAAACGGGTGAGCACTCGTTTTGGTGTGAAGATTCCGTCTTATATTTTAATAAGTGTTTTTGTAACAATGCAAACTTTTAAGTACACATATATAATTGCTGCAATCGAGATTTTACGTACATACCTAGACTCTTCTTTACCTCGGAAAGCACGTTAAGTCGTTGGTCCCGACTGTCATTCGTGGATCTTTGACAGTCGTTACGGGTCGTCAGAAGCACGAAAGTCTAACTACCAGTCTTACTAAGGGGTATCGTATTACCAGGGGTTGTGAAGGTCAGATAGGCAGTCGCTCCATGTAAAATACTGGTATTCAGCTGCATCCAGTTAGACTGGAAGTCTACCCGACGGCTTAACGTGCTTTCCAAGGCACGGAGGTGTCTTGGCATGTAAAGCCACGAGCTCCTCAATTATTAGTAACATACATAATGCATTTGTAAATGAACAACTATATTCACAAATGATTATCGAGAAACTATTAAGGATGCTTTAAACTAGATAGAAATGTAACATTCTAAAGACATTGAATTATTTATTCGCTCTTCAAAGCCAATTTTTCGCCCCCAACCACTTGACAAACGCACTGACAACTGAACAGATGCGCAAATAAAAATACTCGTTACATTTAATCAATTATGAAGCTCATCTCTTTGCGACACGGAACCCTAAAAATAAAACGATAAATATTCAATAATGCTATTGAAAATAGAAATAAAAAGTTGCGTCATTTAGATATGGAGGTGTCAATTAAAACGATAACAGTAATGTGGGTTGTAGGTAGGTTGTAGATAGTTGTTGGTTTTTGGAACATTAATTTTTATAATTATGTGGGTTAGATTTGAAGTGGGGAAGATTACTCAACTTTAGGAAAGGAGAAAGATGTTCAGCCTACGCTTTTAGACGTTGATGGTTCCTGACTATGTCAGGTTATAGGGAACAATAATTTTACTTTGCAAATATGGATAAAAAGGATAACAAAAATTATAACAAGTTCAGCCACATTTTACCATGTAGGCATGCAAAAGATACACAAAAATAGACTAACTTAAAAATCATTTTCATTCAGAAACTCATTTACATTATAAAATAATCTTAAAAAGCTTCGAAGTCATTTTTTTAAATAAAGAAAGCGGCAGCTCATTCCAACTCTTCAGTATTTTGTTGACTTCTATAAATCTGTATTCATAGCCCAGGCTATAAAACTGGGCTAAAACTCAGGTGTTGAAATTTGTTATCCACAGGCCACAATATTTCCCCCACTAACTCTTCGTACATTTGCGCCCAATGAAACATTGAATAGTGCTCAGCAACCACAGTCTAGACGCCATTAGAATTAGCGAAATGTATTTTTTTAAATTTTATTTGAGATGGGTTTGCTCTTGACTATAGTCTAGGTCAGAGGTGGCAGAGACAACGTCTACGATGGAGTGCGCTTACCTAGAAGAAGCCTCTTCACTCGAACTTTGAAAAGATTCCGCAGGCTAGCTTTAGCTAGGTTTAGCATAATTTACGCAATAATTGCTTTTCAATCGCAAATCGGAATTATGTATCAGCGATACGTAATACTAATTTGCGATTGAAAAGCAATTATTGCGCAAATTTTGCTATCGCGAGGCTTCTGCAAGATAAGTAATAAGCCTGCGGGTTGTACGCGTTCCATTCAAAGCGTTTCAATTGTGTTCCATTTCAAAGATATTTAAGACTACATATTGTAGTCCAATAAGGAAAGATACTGTATTGGACCAGCTAAACGTTTCCGTAGATAGAAATAATATTAAAACATTCACATATTGACTGCAAATTACGAAAGAAAATGTCCGGAAGTTCCACTGAAACGTCATATAACTAGGACCCTTATACATTGTATATAGACAAACATAAAAGGCAATGCCTATTACATAGAGTAATACAATGTATTCTTTTAATGCCAAGTACATTCCTATCCTTTTAATGTTTATGATATCAAATAAAAGATGAACATAATGTTCACAGAACAGTAAAAATTCTCGCAGACTACCTACACTTTACTTAAGTGCTGTGATGGTATCAAAGTACTTTGTACGAACATAGGTACATCCTTTATGCTGACAACATAGGTGCCACTTCCCCAGTCATGTAAGAGAAATAATTAAGAGCTTACAGGCGGAAATAGACTCTGTTTTAGAGGCTATGGAGGTTCGTTTTTCAGTGCACTGTGAGCCTATTTTCTAGACTGTGTAGTACTTACATTGTGGATGGATTTACATACATAGGCTTAGGTACGTCTAAAGTTCTTGTGTTGAGTAGAGTGAGGTGAAGAACGTGAAGATGACAGGAACATCATAATAAATATATGTACCTTGTTTTTCCACGTTGTTTGGTTCAGTTTGACGTTAAAATGTGGAATATACGTATGTGAATGGATGGGTGTTTGCGTGTGTAAGGTCCTTTTACAGTTCCGTACCAAAATGCTAAAAAGGAACCTTCTGTCCGTCTGTCACAGCTGGATATCTCAAGAACTACTAATGTTTTCAAGTTGAATTTTGGAATAGTTTTAGATGACGTTTGCCCAACTATTTTGCAAATAAGAAAAAAAAAATTTTTTTCGCAACAGTGACTGAAAGGGTGTCTTAAAAATTCGAAGTGGGTCTACTAGGACATGTGGGGTATCATATCAAAGAGCGTTGTTTGCACATTTTCAAAAAAATAATCTTTTCTTTTTTAGGTCGAATAGTTTTTGACTTTTGATGAAAAATGAAAAAAAAAGAATACTGTTCCCCTTATCTCCTTATCTTATCTCCTCTAGTTTCCATAGATAAAAATCTGAAATTATTCTATGTGATTGAACTTTATGTAAAGATTACAGGAAAAATAAAACGATGTCTGTAAATAGCACAGTTTTTTTATGGTACGGAACCCTCGGTGCGCGAGTCCGACTCGCTCTTGGCCGGTTTTTTTATTGTTTGTTGTGCAATTTTACTCAAAATCACACTACATACACACTCGATACTTTTTGATCTGACACAAACTTATTTTTATTTAAGTAGATATGCATACAATACACACGTTGCAGTATAAAACTGATTTACATCCGTCACCTCACACTCGGATCCAGTTGAAATCCAGCATCAGGCACTAGTTGTCTGGCATTTTTGCTGAACTGAGCCTTTTTGGCGCAGCCGTGAGGCACACATTCCTGCATCGCATTTTACACTTTTTATTTGTTTTTATTATTATTATTATTTTAACTGCTGTGTATTATTTTATGTGCCTTTTAATTTGTGCTAAATAAATGTACATTCTTTCGTAGGATAGCAAAATTTTGACGCGCGTTTATAAATCGCGCGTCCTGATATTTACATAACAACCGATCACAAACGCGCGTGTTAAGAGGATTACAGGACCTAAACGCAAATAACGCAAGTTTTATAATGCCTAAAAGTATATGATCTAGGTACTGCAGTAAGCAAAATCAGAAAAATATATGATATTGTGCAGGATATATGCTAGTTAGATAGTGTGTTGAAAACATAATACAACTAATTTGTTACGATAGAAAAAATCACGAAGATACCTCTAAAACTTTATTTTAACGATTAAAAACCATACTAATATAAATACTATCATCCTGATTTTTTGTCAGATTATTCTACAAGCAACATATTAACGTGATAGTGTTTTAATTTTTTTAATATAATCAATAGATATTTTTTAAATCGATAATTGCTTAATATTTTGCAATAAATTACCAGCGTTGTGTCATCGCGCTTCTCTTTCTTTTCTATGCAGTCTCACAGTGGCCGCGTTTTAGGTCATGTAGTCCCCTTAACGCACGTCAACGAGCGTTAACGCAGCGCTCAGAGACAGTCTCTAGACGCAGGCGATCGCGCATTTGTGTACGCTTTGATATTAATGTAACGTCCGTTTACTGTTCAGTTGAGCGCGCACTTTCATCGCGATTGCACGTACTTACTTATCTTTTTTGCAATTTTGAAAAATTTTGTAATATAACCACAAAATAATAGCCTCTTCCACGTCCATTTTCTACCTAAGTTCTACCGAACCAGACTGACGAGTAGTGTCGTGTACTCTCGCAACGCACGTTAGCGCTCGTCATCTGAACTCTTTTTAAATATGAGCGTGCGTTGACACGTAAACTAGCCTAAAAGAGCTGTAAAACAATTTTGTAGTATAATATTATTAAGTTCTATTCAAACGGATCTGAAAAAGCACTTGTTTATTTGTACAGCTGTGCTGCTGGGGAGTTTGTTGCGCCACTTCTTCTCCCCGTAATATCCACTAGGAAGTGGTGAAGGGTGGGCGTTTTGGGGGACTGTCTTGTGTAATTTTGAAGTTCGAAAAGTGCTGATTCTCAGCCTAGTTTGAATAAATGACTTTTGATTTTGATAAGCGCCTTTGACATTTAATCAGAATCTTGTAAATACTTTCATAAAAATGTAACTTTTTTAACTATGTTACAATTTTTCAATATTAGCGCTTAGTACTTTTACCTATAAGTAGGTAACTGATGCACTGTTACTTTATTTAAAAACAACTTTTTTACAAAAAAAAAAAAAAAATACAACCGACTTAAAAAAAAAAAAAACATTACAAAGTGAAAAATAACTTTAATTTCGGAAGGTGTCTTTGGGTTTGAAATTTCGTTTTTTGCCACCGGCTTCCTAAATTTATCCACTAACTGGTTTGTGGAGGTCAGATAGGCAGTCGCTCCATGTAAAATACTGGTATTCAGCTGCATCCCGTTAGACTGGAAGCAGACCCCAACATAGTTGGGAAAAGGCTAGGCAGATGATGAATCGTTGGTGTACCTAACAAAATAAAAAATAATAATATACATATTGTGGTTTTGACTTCAATGATCACATTTGATAGATTTATTCAATCATTTGCAAAAAAAAAAAAACTCATCATCGCTCGATATACAAAAGTATTCAATTACCTAAGAATACTATAAAGTGATACTGCATCGGTACACTATTGATTAGTTGAAAACTACTTGATAACATTCCAATTTGTTCGTCCTTCAAGCATATTATAATTGACTTCATTGGAACTGATAGATATTAGAACGATACCTGTATACCTATCTCTAAGATACCTATAAATTAGGTAAAATGTTGTCTTCTGTATACATATACTCGTATACGTCGTCGTGGCCATGATTTTAGAACGGATCATTTTATCAAGTGTTCGGTTATTTCATGAAATGGCCATATCGTGACGAAGCAACCTATTGAGGCTTAATTAGGTTAGGTTAGAATTATGAGCAAATGCGCGCGAGCCGAGCGAACGAAGCGAGCGGTGCCACGGCAGCGGCCGGCGAGCGCTACATACAAGTTGGTGGCAGTTACTTGGCAATTCTTGTTAATTATTAAATGACTATGAATGAGTATGTAGTATTTTTAGGACCGATGCACAACAAAAACAAAGCGACATCAACGCCTATACCGGTGGATAATCTATTTTACGATATGATTATTAATGTTTGGCCACATTGCGTTTAATTGTTCATATTGTCAAACGTTAAGTATTCAATGATTTGGCCAAACCGCACCATGATGTCACCAGCAATCAAATTGTTGCATTTCATGAAATGGTCGTACACTTCATGGAATGATCAATTTATTCTAAGATCTGGCTACTACATAATACATATTATGACCGCGTTGATGTTCTAAACTCCGCAACGGATTTTGATGCTATTTTCACCATTATTTCGAGCACCTTACAAATAATAAAAAAATGTCGATGTTCTGTCAAGTCGCAAAAACCGTGCGAACCAGGTGCGGGTCGCTAGTTAGTTATAACATAAGTCAGCATTGGCATCTGACAGAATAGTTTGGTAGCTATGAACTACTAATAAAAAAATCCAGTCTGAAACAAATAGGTCGCGAATTGAGTAGGTAAGTATCTACCTAAAGAATAAACAAATCTTTGAATAACAAAATCAACTTTTAATGGTCATTTAAATTAACAATATTAAAAATAACAAAATTATATCCTATCAACTAAAACCATTCACAAACTAAAATATGATGTCGAAAAATTCATCCGCATCGCTGTCGACTGGTAATGTACCCAGGAGACTGGCGGCATTGCCACGTTGTATGACAATGCTTAGACTCTGGTCAATGTAAAAGCCAGCCCTTGGGTCACGGGAAGAGTCAACCAGCCATTTCGAGATTTCCTTAAAGACACCATGCGCACTCGGACCCCACGGCCCGAGGGTTTTAACCCCAAACGACTCGAAAATATAATTACCAATAAGGTTATTATATTTACGCCGCTTGGTTTTCGCAGCCGCAGCAGCGGCGCCAGCACAGCACGCTGAGCCAAGGAAGATGGGATGTGGCAAGAATATCGACACACGTTGGATCCCACACTTTTAACAAATCTTTTAATTAAAAATTAGAATTAGAACAAGTTACTAAATGTTTAAAATAGAAGTTTCATTAGGTTTGGAGCAAAATTAGACGCCAGAAGTATAGTTGTTGCGAGCACTCATTAGCCTGAGCTCATTACGGCTGGCCACGTTTTTCTTCGAGATAATTTGTCGGCGCAGAAAAAAGGAAAGAAAGATTTTTGAGGAAGACGTCTTAGGTATTTGAATGGAGAAAGATTTTTTGTGAGCTTTTTACATTTGGCACCGATTTTTCAGTTATGCTTCAGCGGATGTCGCCATTTACCTACTCATAAATCTGAGTAGGTAAATGACGCTGTATATTAGGAATAGACACTACGATATTATTCGACATGATTCTTGAAAGTTTGTAAACAATCACTACAACTCCAAAATCAGACATAACTTGCCCATTTTTGAAAAAAAAAAAACAAGCTGGCTATAATTTGTAAACCACCAATTAGGTAAATTTGGAGGGAATGACCAATTTTCATCTATTTTCTTAAATAATTTTAAAACAATTTATTTTAAAATTATAAAAAAATATATTTGAGACCCTCACAGTAAGCCCTTTCATTTGATATGTCACACAGTACAGTTTGCAAAACCTTTTTTTTTCTTCTTATTTCCCCCCCAAAGTTGACTCCATATTCAAAATTCATTTATTTACTTGAAACGTCCGTGTGAGTCACAGAAATTCATACGTGTACAAAATTTAAACTTAATCGGCCCATTAGATTCAGAGCAAATTGGCTGTGACAGACGAATAGACAAACAGACATACACGAGTGATCCTGTAAGGGTTCTGTTTTTTCCTTTTGTAAGGTACTACAAAGAACCCCACCGATTTAGTACCAAAACCTTAATCAATAATTATTCTAAACACTTCTCGATACAGGATGAAAGCGTACATGGAAAGTACCATCATTGCAGTCTCATCAGGTACTAAATGATGGACAGATCAATCAGCCTCATCCAGCCATACTTAGTGATTCTCAGGGCGCACCGGATTGAACGCGCTTTGAATAGAAATGCGCTTTAAGTTGATAATGGTTAATAGACTATTTAGTAACTTTGTAAGTTAAGGCTAGATTGATTCTGGGAGCGGATGACGTAATCCATTTGAATTAGGCATGAAGTTAAGGTGGATTGTCTATTAGCATTCCATGTCTGAATGGCGAGGTTTCGTGTTCAATAAAGTAAACTTTGTTGAACTTTTTGAATATAACATCATATCTATTTTCCCCGAAGGGTTAGGCAGAGATCTACCTGTCGTGTAAAATAGGTATATAAAAAAACTTTTTAGCAAAAAATAAAACCGACTTCCAAAACAAAACACTACAAAGTGAAAAATAACTTTAATTTCGGTAGTCGGTGTCTTGGGTTTTGTATTTTCGTTTTTTGCCACCGACTTCCGAAATTAAAGTTATTTTTCACTTTGTAGTGTTTTGTTTTGGAAGTCGGTTTTATTTTTTGCTAAAAAGTTTTTATTTTTCACTTTTTAGTTGTGGAACCTACCCCACACTAATTCGAATACATAATTGAGCACAATAATTGTACATATAGCCATGTAAATAACAGTGATAGGAAGTGGAAGGAAACACCATCACATCATCCACATAAAATAAGTGGAAAATATACGCATTATTGAAGCTAACTCAAAAACTCCCCAAGCAAAGTTAATAAAATTTATATGGGACCACCTCGGAAGTATACCCTATCAAACAAAAAAAGAATTTTCTAAATCGGTCCATCCGTCTTTGAGTAATCGCGTAACAAACATACAAAAAAAAAAAAAAAACATACAGACGAATTGAGAACCTCCTCCTTTTGGAAGTCGGTTAAAAACATCAGCAGATGTGGTACAGATATCATTATTCAATTACCCAACTCAACAAACAGCAGTCAACTGTTGCAGAACGACAACGACCCCTCTCAATTTGGACACAAAAATCTGTTTTCTGCTTTGTTACAAAGGTAAAACTTAGTAACCCTACCAATTATTTTGTTGTCTTCACTAAGACGAGACTCTTAAACGAAATTTCTTTCACAAAAGAGTACCTAGGTGGTGTCTTTGAATCTACAAGCCCTTAACCATTTTAATAACAACTAATAACAACATCTCCTCATGTATACCAAGCTGTTTCTTACAAAGTAGTTTACAAATAGTTCTCACTAATCAGGAAACACAGTTTTACGAGGACGTCCGGATGGTGCACGTAGCATGTAGATATCGTAGAGATTTTTCTTTTTACGTGGGAATTATTGCATATTAAGTACGCGAAATGCTAAGCCGATATGTTAACCAATGATTTTGTAATATAGTCTAACTAGAATGCGATATATCTTACTAATTTAAACAACTCTATAAATCTAAATACAGCTTACAAGTACACGTTTCTAGCTAGGGTTAGAAACTTTTCTAGATCCCGTGAGTATTACACCAAAGGACAGATCCTTTGGTGTAATACTCGAGGGATCTGTTATACCAAAAACGGCGAAACTTCTTGTTGTACCTGATTCTTGACAAAGTTACGCAGTATTCGCCAGAACTAGTTACTGTTAAGGGGTCCTACAGTATCCCTGATACTGACTGTACTGACTTTTTCTTAACAAGATTCTAGATCAGTACATAATTTATCGGCCACTTTGTCATTGTTATGTTTTTAAGACAAGATGACATGATGCTCTAAAGAAAAAGTGGAGGTAATGGAGCATTAGGACACAGACCTAGTCAAAATAGTTTCAGATCAGTTTTGTCTATCATAGCATCATCATTATTTCCATAGAGCTATCGTATGACCTAACACAGTTTTCTTAACTATACAGGATGTAACAAAAGGTGTGGTCAAATTTAAGGATGTGGTTATAGACTATCAAACTGAACAACTTTCTCCATGGGACCGACATCATAATCGCGACAAAATTATCAATGTTCCATACAAAACTTCAATACCTACTCGACCAAAATGTATGGGAAAGCTGACTATTTTTTCGCGATTTATACGATAAAACACAGAAAAGGGTTTGTGCACATTGCGCAAAGCCTTTTCTGTCTTTTCGCTTGAACCCTTCTATTCTTTTCCACAATCGGTACCTGATGCAGGGAAACTTGTTCCCTTCTCATTGTTTCCACAATCAATTTGATGATGATTGCCTACAATGTTCCTGATTTCCCTTCACCTATTGTTTATTTGATAAAAGAGCCTTTAATATGAGAATATGTTGTTATGCTGCACATACGCTTTTAATGGTCCTATTAACTTGACGCAATTTTATGACTCGCGCGATAATCTACTGATAAAATCTGTTTGGTTCCTTTCTAAGGAAAATACTGGCTTAGTAAAATCGTTCCTAAACGAATAATTTGTTTATTTATTTTTATTTTTGTATTGGCAAATCTAACGATCTTGATACTTGATACATTAATTACTGAAATTGATCAATAAATTCCGAATCAAAAATACCTACTATTTTATTTTATACTTCTTTTTCTCGTAAATGGTGCTCATCATTCTAATATTCAAGTGTCAGGCAGACACACACAGAGGTATAATCGTAACAAACATATTTGAATAGTCCCAAGTTGTCATATATTTTTTTTATACTTAACTGGCTGTAAAGTAGCAAATACATTTTTAGCCATACCAATTTGAGATATTTATGGGAAACCGGCTATCTATTAATTCAACGGATTTATATGTACATTCCACTTGCTTAAAATAAGCTATCTCCCAAACATGACTATCTCCGACAGTCCGATTCCGATGGTTTATTTCTAAATGTAGGCGTTAAGATTAATCACCAATAAATATGTCGAGAGCAACACAGGGAAGTGTATTTCATCGATATTTTATCGCTATCGTCACGATAGAGCTGGATCGCAATTAGATCGACTTTTTATCGATAGGCGGAATCTTAGGCACCTCTCTCTAGTTATCGAGTTATCATGTATGTTTGGAGAAAAAGGTACCTATCTATGTTAATTAGTTAGTGTTATCAATAAAGAATGTCGAGTATGTGTTCTTATTAATTTTGATAAGAGTTTCTCTAGTAATCGCAATTCTAATGATCTAGAATTCGCAGAATATTTGTTAGCACTCTTTATGTCATAGGATCCAAGTCTTGATAGTTTCTATTTAAACATCGGCTTAAATCAGATGCAACATATTACATATCATTTAATTTTTTACCACCAATACATCTGATAAATTTTGCCTTCGTCAAGCAATCAACATTTATAGGACTACTAGTACCTTACGATTGATAATTTTTGCGTTGCAACCCAAAAAAAAAGTTAGATCGCTAACTTGAGGTACCTAATTTAGTTTTCCAATTGGTCTCAATCATGAGTAATTATCTATATTTTATGTCATAAATACAACGAGCATGGACCTTATCTTGAGTTATTTTCTACTGCAATAAATTCATATAATCTTGTGGATAATTAATAACAGCCGCACGGGTCGTTCGATCAGGTTAAGCTACGCTTGACGCTGTTGGTCCGTGGATGGGTGACCATCTATAAATGCCAGGACGCTTCATGCCTCTTAAAGCACGTTAAGTCGTTGGTCCCGGCTATCATTCGTGGATCTTTGACAGTCGTTACGAGTCGTCAGAAGCCCGAAAGGCTGACAACCAATCTTACCAAGGGGTATCGTAT
The DNA here is from genome assembly GCA_948252095.1 of Dicycla oo. Lineage (NCBI taxonomy): Eukaryota > Metazoa > Arthropoda > Insecta > Lepidoptera > Noctuidae > Dicycla > Dicycla oo. The sequence continues at coordinate 4,769,755 of OX411718.1, read as the reverse complement.
TACCCAGTAACTGGGTTGTGGAGGTCAGGTAGGCAGTTGTTCCATGTAAAATACTGGTTTTCAGCTGCATCCGATTAGACTGGAAGCCGACCGGAACATAGTTGGGAAAAAGCTAGGCAGATGATGAAAATTTCACATAATCTGGCAATTTCTATAAAATTATGTAAATCTTAGCTCCGGTTTCTTAGATGATGTTATTTACGGCATAGAGACTAACCTGTCTCTTTTCGTGGGTTTCTTTCTACTGTGAAAATTGTGCGATCGCCAAACTGTTAATCAAGAGCGGTGATTATAGCAATAATTATTAATACTTATACGCAATATTACTGTGTGAAATCGTCTCTCACGTTAAATTATTAGTAGTTTGTGGAGTTATTTGATGATAAAGCAGGCAGCCTAAAAATATGTGAACTTCAATTGTTTAGAAATCAAAATCAGTCCATTCTTTAAAGTAAATTATTAATTAAGTATTTCGTTTCTACAGGACAGCTTCTATTTTAAATTAAAAGCAGATCAGTAACTTTAAAGTGTCAGTGATATCATTATTTACTTGCAATGTTCAAATTTGAACAACCGTCTCACTGATACTAAATAAAATAAGTAAATATCTGCCACATACACGATAAATAACAAAGTATTATTAAACGCACTTACCTATAATGTTAATAAGCTACAAAACATCATTATATGTAAAGATTTACTTCTCAATTTCGTACGGGTAGATTACAGTAAACGTTATTTATTTCCGAGATTAAATTGTCTGTGGTGTAATCTTACCGTAAATAATGAATACCCAACAATGCAAAATTCCATTTGGCTTACTGGCCTGTTGGCCTCTATCATAGCTTTAGAAAATGGGATTAAGGTTTTCTTGTAAACCAGTAAGTTTTTGGCAGTAATTTATATATTTAATTGGATTTGAATTGAAGAAGAAGAGAAGAAGAAACGAGGATAACCAAAGCATTGATGGATGGAAAGATGAAAGATGATGCGGCTAGAAAGGGAGTGACTACCGAGATGACAACTAATAGAGAAATATGGAAGAAAAAGACATGTTGTGCCGACCTTAAATAAATTGCGATAAGGGCAGGAGAATAATAAATTATATTTTTAATTAATATTCATAATAATAAGAGTAGGCTTTCAGCCTACCAAAAAAATGTCACAACAAGACAAACTGCCATAAAAACAAGCCAGAAAAACTGACATCGTAAAACACGGTTGACATTTCTTACATTCACATAGTGACACATATTCTCGCACCAATATAAATTATATAAACTTTATTTACCTCCGAGCTCGTTAACCCACGCAAGTCACCCACGCGAAATTACATCAGATGTCGATAAAAATCTAAAACATTAGAAATCACAGACCACGCCTCTAGGCGATCTGCCGATGCCGTGAGGTCTTGCACCGGTTATAAGATAAGGATGTCAAAAATAACCAATCTGTAGTACTTACCTAATTAATTTGGATTGTAGGCTATTTCGTTTTCACATGTAGTTTTAAGTAGCAGGTTGCACAAATAGTAGAGATCTAACATTGAGAAATCATGTTTAAATATTAATGATAATAGTTTAACACCCGGATTTTAAAATTCTTATGATTGGCGGACAATAGAGTAGTCAATCAAAATCACTTAACAAAAACTGAATTCAGCAAATTCTATTCAAAAGCACAATAATTCAGCTTTTAGAAACTGGAGTTAGGAACTGGGGGTCTAGTGTTTGGGTAGCCTTATACAATTTATAATCTCTACTAATGCCTTGCTTTTGATCGATCTTCAAAACAAATATTATTTTAAAGCACTTCGCTCGCCTCACCACAATAACATTTAGTCAAAATCAGTAATATTTTGCTTTCCCTTGAAACACAATAGAGCAATATTCCAAAGGTTTGGTAACCCTGTAATATTTAGTATCACAACACAACAGCGGTCGTCGACGGGGCCGCCCACGTCCGTTCTCAATGGGCCCGAGCCGCCTGTCGCAATCCCTGATGCGTGTGCGCATATGCGACGAATTTTAGTCTTGATGCTTTTAGCAAAACCATGAAACCTTCAGTTTCTTCAAAACACATTAAAAAACAGTGAAAATCACAGCAAAAAATACATAAAATCGCGCCAGTTTTCACTACTGTATTATAAACTAGCTTCTGCCCGCGACTTCGTACGCGTGAAATTTCTTATTCCCCCGATCCACCGCATCGCATCGCATCACCCGCCAGTGCTATTACTTCGTTTACCACTTCTTTACTCTTAAAATTAAATTAAATAATTCCTGAAGAATCGAGCTATCAAATGCAAAAAGAAATTTTATATTTTTTATTTTATTTTTATAGATAATTTTACGTAAAGCTGGTAACTGTCCTACTGCAAAGGAAATTGAACGAACATTTATCACCTGGCTTGCTCAATGTTTCTTGACGATTACAGAACGTAAACGTTCGTCTAAAATTTGGTCAGATTATTCATTAAAAATACTCAAATACAATGCCATTCCCCACTGTGAAAAAACTTTAAATACCACAACAATAGCCTTCTCAAAGTATCAAAACTATTAGTCGCGCTACACCATCCGCGCCATCCAGTCTAGGGAAGTGATTGTTGTTTTAATGGGAACTATAATATAAACGGCGACAGTAGATGTAACCCGCCGTTGTGGCTGTATTTATTAACGCTTTGTGCTAATATTTCCTTTGATTTAGATTTATTTTTATGGTTATTTAAGATTTTCCGGCTTATATATCGTAAAATGTTGTGTTTATGTCTACTTAACCGTGGCCGAGATTAGTTGTTCGTGAAAGCTGAACTTCCTCTTTGATCATTCTTTATGTCAAGTAAATAAAACAAAAGAAGTTAAACTAATGACTGCATCATTAAAATCCGACAGTTTCGGTTGAATTGAAACGATGAGACAGTATGATGATAAGCAGAGGAATGCACTTGTTTGTATGTATCGAACGTAAAAATCTCGCGATTCCGGGATTGATACATTTAGGCTCGGCGCAAACGGGCCACCGACAACCAGTCTTACCAAGGGGTGAGACTGGTTGTCAGACTCAGACAGTCCCCATGGAGTTTCTTGCCCGTTCTACTCCAAAGGAACCAACTACACTTTGGAATGGGCATCATCTTTCTGATTGACCGACTCCTTAGACAATTCCAAAGTGGCTAGATTGATCAAAAAGTAATGATAAAAAAATAAAACCATCACATGAATAACTATTTAAATGAATGTATCACCCGGGAATTGTGGTCTGTTTTTTAAATATGTTTTTTTATGCTGCCTTAGAGGGTAAATAAACAAGCAAAAAATAATCACCTATTATCAATACTTGTTGATCAACCTAGAAATGTAACTATTTAATTGACTGGGCCCGCCACGTTAATAGCAGCATCAGTGTATGAACTTGGCGACTGGCGTGTAAGCCCAAAAATTATCATCCTGGAAATATGCGGTAACGAAAATGAGATCAAATGGAAAGATCCTGTGCCATTGCGGTTCAAAGAATCTTGGCGTATTCCTATTTAATAGTTAAATAACTTTAATTAATAAAATACGACCTACAGCTTAATTACAATATGCAAGCTATCAGTAAAATATATTCTTATATAGAATCGGACGAATTTTTGATGCCCAATGAGCATCGCTGTCAGTGGGAACAGTGCTCAAAAGGCATTGCCACGCTGGATGGCAATGCTCATTCTTTGGGCTAAAAATAGGCCAGCCCTCTGGTTCCGTGAAGAGTCGACCAACCGCTTGGCGATGTCCCGAAATACTCGATGAGCATTCGGACCCCAAGGCCCCTAGTGTTTCAATTCAACCCCAAATGACTCAAACATATAGCTCCCAATAAGGTTTACATTGGGTTTTAGTTAAAACAATTTTAGTCGAAACGAAGCACAGAGTCCCATTGCTATCGCATAAAAATTCCATACAAATAGAAAATAAATATTCTCGTACTGAACTAGCAAGCACCAATAAACAAGATCTATCCAATAAACGCCAGTCGTAAATAAAACATCAAAAGCATACTGTTTGTAACATGTAACAAACTAATAAAACTGCTGTATCCAGTATTTTCCGCAATGCCAAGAACGTTCACAAAGATAAGTCTGAAACCGTTTTTCATCTGGGAAAAACCAATCTGAATTCTAACCACGAAAATCAATCGGGATTCGTAGGTTTATGGCCGACTGAAAAAATGGGCTCACAGACAACAAAAAATATAATAAAAAGGGTTTTTGTGAGACTAGGATAAGGAGAATTGGTTTTGTTTGTTTGGTCTGGATTGTTCTGGCTGGATTTACCTTTTGTGAAGAAATGTTTTAAAGTACAATATAATAAAAAAAAGGCTGACATTTTTGTCTTTGAAATGAATGAATCGAAGATAGTTTTTGTTGTGTCATGTCGTGAAAATAGCACCCTAATTGGGCAACACCCTTTCAGTAGATATATATGGAAGTTGCTTATACATTGCTTCATATGTTTGAAAAATTCGTCTGCTCAACAACGTAAAAAACGCAATGGATGTTGTTGAACTGTCGAAATGAAAGGCAACTATTGCTTATAGATGTAAGCGTGTCTTCCCGCGGGTCTTCCTGGTAGTCCACTACTTGTCTGATGGAGTAGGTATTAAGTAGGACCATAGCATAATCAGCCATTTTCCAACTGCTGGGACACAGCCCTCCTCTCTTCGAGAGAGAGTGGGCTATAATCCATCACGCAGGCCCAGTGCGGGTTGGTAGACGTCACATGTCTTCGAATGTTTGGTTCTATGGCAAGCCGGTTTCCTCTCGTTTTCCTTCACCGTTTTGAGAGCAGCGGTGATGAAATTATTGCCGTCCTGGGCTCGAACCCACGAGACTCGTAAGTCGGGGTTGTTACCACTGTGCACTACTGCTCACAGAGGACTTTAACAATTACAAGAATTTTTTTCATCCATCTAGTATCTAGTGATATCTACATGGTAAATGTGTAGGTAAAACATGATTCACTTTCAATAATAATAGATAAATTGCTCAATGCATTAAATTAACGCCACAATGATAATTTTAAATAGCTCGTGGTTAAGTAATAACAGCTGCACGGGTCGATCCATCAGGTTAAGCTACGCTTGCCGAGGTTGGTCTGTGGATGGGTGACCATCTTTTCATACCGAGACTCCTCGGTGCCTCGGAAAGCACGTTAAGCCGTTGGTCCCGGCTGTCATTCGTGGATCTCGTGTCGTCAGAAGCCAAGGGGTATCGTATTACCCAGTAACTGGGTTGTGGAGGTCAGATAGGCAGACGCTCCATGTAAAATACTGGTATTCAGCTGCATGCGGTTAGACTGGAAGCCGACACCAACACAGTTGGGAAAAGGCTAGGCAGATTGAATAATAATTTTAAATGAAGTTAATTGAATATACTCGTATAAATTTAATTATAACAGGGCTTTTTGACAGGGCAATAACGATTCAGTATAAAATACAGTATTGTTAATAAAACATCACCTACCTACTATTAAACAGGAAAATGTTGTTCATACCTCTTCAATGCATAATTAAACTGTTTTGTAGAATAGTATCAATATTATAACTAATTAATATTATAAGTAATATATTATGGCGGGCCAGTTGGCGTGGTTGGTTAAGACACCACCTATCATGCCGCAGGTCGTGGGTTCGATTCCCATCCAGGACAAACATTTGTGTGCATAAACATGTCTGTTTGTCCTGAGTCTGGGTGTAATTATCTATATAAGTATGTATTTACAAGAAAAAAGTAGTATATGTAGTATATCAGTTATCTGGTTTCCATAGTACAAGCTCTGCTTAGTTTGGGATCAGATGACCGTGTGTGAAATGTCCCAGGATATTATTATTATTATTATTATTTTACATTTCTCGGGACCCTGGCGTCCCGGACCTTTGGAAGGCGTACGAGGAACCGAAGCCAACTCGCAGAGGCCCCTTAAATAATTTTAAATGATAAGGAGGCACCAACCGACGATTATCCCTGTATGCACTATGCAAGTGCACCCAAGGACAACCCCCGGTTGGTGCAGGACTATTGTTGTGCGTGGAAACGAAACATATTGGGCTATGGGTTTGGGTGGCTAATGTGGATTGGGTTACTTGAACTATGGAAGAACTATGTCCCCTGCCTGACCAATGTTATATATTATACACGGATAAAATGGCAGGGGGTGACTTGCACACTCAATAATGGGCCCCCGGAGACGGCCGCTAGCACATAGTGACGTAGCGACAAGGGGGCAACACTTTATTATTATTATTATAAATAATGTAATTTTACGCCTGGACAGCTTTTGACCCTTTAAAAAGCGCAAGGCCAATCCTGCATGGAGTACAGCAGCCACCTTTGGGATGGCTCAGCTAAATACCACCTAGCTGCGCTTGACTCATTGGCGACGTAAAACTGGTGGATGCCAAGCTTCCCAGCTTGGCTCATCGCCGCAAGGTTGCCTGCTTGTCGGTCTTCTATAGACTGTACTTCGGTGAGTGTGCTCTAGAACTCCACAACCTCATTCCACCGGCCCCCTTCTACCATCGAACATCTAGACGCACTGCAAATTACCATCAAGCACTTCCAAACATCCTTCATAATGCGCACGACAAAAGAGTGGAACTCACTACCTGCGTCTGTGTTCCCGAACGCAAACAACCCGAATCTCTTCAAAGTTAGAGTGAACAGGCTTCTTCTGGGTAAGCTCACTCCATCGTCGACTTTGTCTCTGTCACCTCTGACCTAGACTAAAGTCAAGAGCCAAACTATAAAAAAAGCGTTGTCTATGTGGTTTTATAATGAAACTACTAGGAAACCAGTGGGGCAATAGCGTAACACACTATCAATCAGAATCGGTTTCTTTTGACAGTTCAACAACATTCATTGCGTTATTTACATTGTCGAGCAGACAAATTTGTCTAACATATGAAGCAATGGATTAGCAATTTGCTTCAATATGATTCAGAATCCGATTCATAGAGTCTTACGCAATTATGGTGCTGGGAGTTAATAAGTCACACAAATGTGCATAATTCCTAACTATCGAGTTCTAGGCAAGCGTAGGAACATCATCGCTTATCATTGGTGTTGTGGTGATACGAGAACCTACCGAATATGAAAAAAAAAAAAAAAAAATACAAGCTTCTGCCCGCGACTTCGTCCGCGTGAAATATCTATATTCTATGACACTCGCAATACTGGAACTTCCTGTTAGTAGAAGAACTTTTGGAATCGAATAGGATTAGTAGTTCGGCGGCAGATTACTCCCTACATACCTACAAGCTCAAAACACTTATAATTTTTGTAAGCGAATATAATATCTTTTAATACCCATATTCACACAAGCAAAGCAGATAAACCAAAACGAGCGAGCCACAGTAGTCGCATTGACGGCCAACTCTAACACCGCACGCGCTCATTGGTCAAATCAAATAGCGCGCGCTTCCCCGGCTTCCTGTTACACACTTCCGTCCCTTTTCACGAAATCACTTCCGCAGATTGCAGGTAAGAAGAAAGTTGTTACACATCAATAATGAAATAGAAAGTGAACATAAAAATACGTCTGCCATTAAAACTATCCATAAATACAAATATTATGCCCAAATCCCACGTGGCTGTAACCATCGCCCACTATTTGCTTACCCGACTGTCGGCACAGATGTTAGCAAATATTTGAGAAACACATCTAAAATAGGTGATGGTATTGTTTCTTCATAAATACATATGACTGACATTAATGGTATCTAGTTTGCATACTTAACTTCTTTGTTAAAATGTTTGCTAAAGATTTCCCCACGTTTGTGTGTTTTGTAATTAGGTGAAAACCTACAACTTGGGTGTTTTTTTATAGCCGCTACTCAATTAATTTGTAAGTTTGAAGACAAAAAGTGTGGTGCTGTTATTGTCTCGTGATGCAGACCGGAAGGTGAAAACCAGAAGCAGTTGTGCAATTTGCAGCGGCATTTAATGCACTTTTTTTTTAAATTTATCTGTAGTGAATTTTTTGGCAGTAGTGTAGTTTCTAGACTGCTTGAATACGAGGCTTTTGCCTGCATTGCATGTGTGTATTTTATGTTTGTTTTTTTTTTGTAACGTGCATTTTGTTTGCGCAGAATAAACGTTTTCTTTTTTTTAATTACAGAGAAACTTAACCCAGCTATAGACAGTTTTTTTAATGTCATTCCGCATGTCAATCTAAGAGGTGGTTTGTCTGCTTAACCTGGCTATCCTGTGGATGCCTTAATAGACTGCTAATTTGAATATATATGTGTCGCATCAATGGGTGGCCGAGATGCGAAACATCGGGTCTTCTTCATGATCCGACATAGTTTTAGATAGATGTGGGCACTGTCGTGGGTACTCGAACGAAAAATAATTTAAGTCACAACCATTTTATTTACACCAAAAGGTTTTACAAGAAACAAACACGTGCGCTGGTACACTGAGCGTCTGCCAAGACTGTTAGAGTTCGACTGTCGCAACACGGAGTGTTGTCCTCCAATAGTCCCCACTGCATCCCCTCTACCGACGATCGTGTCCAAGCGGTATGGCGCGCTTGCGTTTCCGGTAACGATATTATTAGTTACAAAACTAATTGTTAGATGGCGCTGTCTGCTACACCATGGCGCCATCAATCCACGACACGGCCATCCCTGACTAGCACCCGTCCTCGGGTGTAGTACCTGTGGACAAAATGTGCTCAAAGAGTAAACTAGCTCGGCTATCCTGTCCATAGAAACAAAGGCCGATTCTCCACGGTACTTTATTTTTTTCTAAATCTAAGTACAATAATCAACCATCATGATCAACAATGCCCTGTTATTAAGGCTTCGTACATAGTGCTCCCTGCACAACCTCATTCATTGGAAAAGGTCCGATCAACAAGTAAACAACAAAGTAATTCTAACAATACTGTTACTCTTTTTTTTTTTTTTTTTTTTTTTATTTGTGATGGGTTTGCTCTTGACTCTAGTCTAGGTCATAGGTGACAGAGACAAAGTCGACGATGGAGTGAGCTTACCCAGAAGAAGCCTGTTCACTCTCACTTTGAAGAGATTAGGGTTGTATACGTTCGGAAACACAGACGCAGGTAGCGAGTTCCACTCTTTTGCTGTGCGCATTATAAAAGACATTTGGAAGCGCTTAGTGCGAATTGGTGGAATAGCAACCAGGTGGGGATGGTAACTGGCAGTGCGTCTAGATGTCCGGTGGTAGAAGGGGGCCGGTGGAATGAGGCTTTACCATAATTCATAAGCAATGCATACTCAACTCATGAAACTCATCGTAATCTGTGCACCAACACAGACAAGAATCGCACCAACGATTCTCAAACTATCTAACGCAACATGTGCTACAACACATGAAGCGCTCTGTGCACCAACACAGACCTGAATCGCACCAACGATTCTCATACTAACGCAATATGTGCTACAACACAAAGCGCTCTGTGCACCAACACAGACCAGAATCGCACCAACGATTCCTTGTAGACCCATCGCCACATGTTACTCATGAGGTGCGGTCTAGAGTTTCGAGTACGACTATACAAGCACTTTTAAGTCAGATTTGGTTTCACTACCACTGTCATCAACTATGACATCTAATACTCGAGAAACTTGGTGATCGGGGATCTTCCTCACATGACCATGTGGGTATGTGCTTAGAGTCGAGCGCTTTTAGTAGGTATCTATCTCCGTCTAACATCAATAATCTTAAATGGGATTCCTTTCCTCATTGTCAATTAAAACTTAACCATTAATAGCTTAAGTCAGAAACCTGAGCCTTATTTTAGTTAAATCGGTTTTTATCGTAATTGGCATTCTTTTCAATATTCTGTGTTGCGTGCTCTCTAATCTCATCTAAATTAACGTCAGTTACATCATCATCAGCGGTTACTAAACTAAGAGGTCTCGCTACCCTTCTATTCATCAACTCTATTCAAACCAATAGTGCTCGTAAATTTTCTCGAGAGTTTTCTCCCACCCTAAATGCATGACGGACTCATGGACGTTATTAATAACGGACCACCTAAGTGCTTTTGGTACAATAGGCAGACATCGAGTGCGACCGTTACGCTGAATTTCACGATACAGAATATTTTTACGAATTTCGTAAGTTTTGCGAGTTTCCTCAACAAAAACTTCATTACAAAGATCTGACAATCTTACTGACCTCTTCGTCCTTTTCCTGTTCAGCTTGCAACCAGTTACTGGAAAGCTCAGCTAAATCGACACACTTTTTTTCTACACCAGTGAAAGCTCCTTTAGATGCAGGGAGGAGATTTCTAGACAAAGTCTACATGACTCATCCTACTGCCTACACGATAAACAATATCAAACTCAAATGACTGCATGTAGGCCCACCAACGATGAACTCGTGGAGACATGTCAGTTTTGTTTTTAGAGGCTTTAACAGAACTGCAGTCTGTCACAACCGTAAACTTACGACCTAGCAATTAATGTCGAAAATGCTTTATGACGTTAAAGACAGCTTACGTTTCTAATTCTAAAGAATGAAACTTCGATTCGGCCGGGGCCGACTGTAATAAGCAACCACATGTTGTTTCCCATTAATCTTTTGAATAAAAATTGCAGCATATCCTTCAGCACTGGCATCGGTATGTAACTCGATTGAATGCGCAGGCTCAAATATCGTTAGAACTGGCTCACTGGTTAAGTAAGAAATTATTTTCTGACGAATGGTCTCATGGCTGGGTTTCCAACCAATGGACCTACTTTTGCCATACGTTAAACGAAACAGAGGAGCCATCGTTTGTGAGAACTGTGGCACAAATTATCTGAAATAAGTGACCAGTCCAATAAACTGTCTCAGCTGAGTGATGGTTTTAGGTGGGGGAAGTTTAGACAAAGCTACAATTTTATTTGGTAACCCAAGGTCTAATTTTACCGTTCTCAAAAACAAAGCCTAAATAATCAATCCATTGCTTAAGAAATGAACACGACAAAATTCAGGGAAAAACCAGCTTTTGTTAATTTATCGAGTACAGTTCTCAGACGGACTAAACACTCTTCCACATATGATCCTCTATCAATGGCAGAGGAAACCTATCAGACACAGTGTTGTCGTCCAGTTGCCAATAGTCCACACACATGCGATCTGAACCATACTTCTTAACGAGCAACACTACTAGAAAAAGGCGTACAACTTGGCTTAATAATACCGGTTTCCTCTTATTCACGGACTTTAGCAGTAATAACTTCGGCAAACTAACACGCGGCACTAAGCCTATAAGGACGACGATTGACAGTAAGACTAGGATCAACAAGCCGATTTTGCAATTGTCCTTTAGTGATTCGGGATCTCGAAACACCACTAGTAAACGAAAATGAATATTGTGTGAGATCAATGAATTGGGAACGAAATTCTGACGGACTGTCTGTATCAACTTTATCAAAATCAATTTGACAATTAGAATCGTTCTTGAGCTTATTTGAAACATCACATAACCTAACAACCTTATCACGACGCAAAACAACACTATCAGACGTCAAACTAGCGTTAATTCCCTGACCTAAAATCGCACGGCTAATTAAAATATCATTTTAGGACAACTATCCGGTACAACATGAAATAATCTCTCTAATCGTAAATCGTTAACATAACCTCAACTTGTAAGGTACTTTGCACACTACCATAACCAATCCCGGTTAAATTTACAATGTTATTTACACGCTTGCCACTGAACTTTGATGCAACATTATCTTTGATGAGAGAGCATTCGACACCAATATCGTAATAAAATGGGTACGACTCACCGGTATTCATCAACACACCGCTAGCATTGCGTAACAAACTTCAGCGCGTCGCTCGCTACTCGCCGTTGCTGCAGGCACTGCCACTGAAATGCTTGAGCCCCTGCCGCCCCGCCATTGCTTCGCGGACATTTTGTAGCAAAAAGTCTGGTGTTGCCGCAATTGTCGACTGTGTGCCCTTGATGGCTTCTATCGGGACATCATTTAAGGGTGAATATTTGACCTTTAAACCGCCGTCATTACCTTCCGCCAAAAGTTGATGAAAGAGAATATATTTAATGAAATATTTCAGCAATTCCTGATTCTGGTCCTTAAGCAGATTCTGGGAATTGATGAAATATTTCATTAACGATATTCTCCTTCATCAACTTTTGGCGGAAGGTAATGACGGCGGTTTAAAGGTCAAATATTCACCCTTAACGTTTTGAGGGTACGAAGCAAATTCTCGTTAATAGTGACGTCATCGCTCCATTTTCCGTATTTTCTTCCGCTCGAGTGTATCCCAGTTCTGATGTCGCATCAATGGGTGGCCGAGATGCGAAACATTGGGTCTTCTTCATGATCCGACATAGTTTTAGATAGATGTGGGCACTGTCGTGGGTACTCGAACGAAAAATAATTTAAGTCACAACCATTTTATTTACACCAAAAGGTTTTACAAGAAACAAACACGTGCGCTGGTACACTGAGCGTCTGCCAAGACTGTTAGAGTTCGACTGTCGCAACACGGAGTGTTGTCCTCCAATAGTCCCCACTGCATCCCCTCTACCGACGATCGTGTCCAAGCGGTATGGCGCGCTTGCGTTTCCGGTAACGATATTATTAGTTACCAAACTAATTGTTAGATGGCGCTGTCTGCTACACCATGGCGCCATCAATCCACGACATATGCAACTCACAACTAACTTTTTTTAACTTACGCTTTTCATGCTCCAGAAGAAATCAGCCAGAATCATAGTCAACATAGAAGAAACCGATAGCTGTAAACCCATTTTTTAGAAAACTATCGATATCTTGGAAATCTGTAAATTTGTTAGAAAATACATGTCACACTGCAACTTTTCACAACCCGCGGCGACAAACATATCGACAGATCTGTCGGATATTAAAATATGTTAATATTACCCTCTAAACTACATTCAAATAGCACCTACGTAATGTCCATAAAATATATAGTAAACTACCAGATACAATAAAATATGAAACCAGCGATACGACATTTATAAATAAGCTCAAGCAAATATTTATTAAAAAAACAGCTACACAATCGTATATACATTCATGAATACATATATAGATAAATATTATAAAATGATTATGTTTAATTTACCTTATCAAATAATTTTATTATTAGGTATGTATATTATAATACCGCCACCAATAAATTATTTCAATAAAATAAATGTTATATTTACTTAAGTAATTAATGTTAATAACATATTTAAAAATTGTTAATGGTTAATTTGTTCCCTAATTTCATTTAATTTTACTTTATTTTTATTTTAAGAATTAATTTTATACTTTTTGCTGTGCCTTACAGGGTCCGTAATTGTACCTTAGCTTTAACCCATTGTGACATATTTTTATACATTATGGAATGCAAATAAATATATGAATATGCATATTTTATGAATAATTAGAACTTTAATGTAATACACCATATAAATTTTACCGATACAAAAAGTAGAAAATTTGCATAGGGTGACACAATGGGTAGTACTATCGCTAAAACACAGATTAATACAGATGGGACACTCCGCAGTTTATGTATGAAGCTAAAAAAAGACAACCCTGACGAGTCAGAAGGTATAAGAGTTACACGATAGAAAGAGAGGCCACTTGTAGGTGAATATAACTGTAGGTAATAAGCGTTGTGCGACCTGAATTGCACTTTATTGTGTCGCAGCAAGAGTCGCTTTTTATTTAAATTATTTTGCGGACTGTCCCATCTGTATTAATCTGTGGCTAAAAGCGATCTTCATCACAACCTCGAGAAAATACTTGCTAGTCTGTGGATAGTACGAAATCTTACTACGGTTTCAGTATCACGTATAGCTGACAGGTATGTATAAAAGCAAAATAATACATAATCTGTAAGTCATTCATAATAGATGAATGGTTTAAGTACAACCGGAGACGATGACGATTACGGCAGCAATCATGTCATTTAAGGTGTTATCTCCCCTGAGAGATGGAGCTAATGCATGCCCCTGGCCCTGGCGTGAGGGTCATGAAGTAGCGACACTGACATCAGATCATAATTTGCCACACCAAAAGACCCCTTTTCACTGCCTCCTGAGTACCACCAAACTTATCTTCTAGTAGATTATTAAACAGTGTGTCTTTATAGTGTGTACATATCGAAGTGAGGGAAACTATTCTTAGTTTAATCGACGGAAAGAATATTTAAAAAAATCTAAAAAAATAAATTAAACTTTTTATAGCATTTTTTAAATATATTTTTATTGCTTTAAATAATTTTACATAGGTAGTATTAGCTTTTCAAAAGTATAAATAACCAATTCAGCTACATCCGGTGAGACTGGAAGCCGACCCCAACATAGTTGGGAAAAGGCTAGGCAGATGATGATGAGTTACAATAACACCTCTCCAGTCTACTGTTTAATATCGAATCATCTACCTAACCTTTTCCCAATTATATTGGGGTTGGCTTCCAGTCTAACCGGATGCAGCTGAATACCAGTATTTTACATGCAGCGACTACCTATGTGACCTCCACAACCCAGTTACTGGATAATATGATACCCCTTGGTAAGACTGGTTGTTAGACTTTCGGGCTTCTGACGATTCGTAACGACTGTCAAAGATCCACTAATGACAGCCGGGACCAACGGCACGGTGGGTTCTTGGTATGTAAAGATGGTCACCCATCCACGGACCAACTGGGGCAAGCGTAGCTTAAGCGGCTGTTATTACTTGGCCACAAACCTCTGTTTAAGGGGGAAGCGTCAGGGTAGCCCGCAAAATTCAAATTTACTTACCGTTTTTCGCAATGTGCAAGTCAGTATTAAGTTGTATGTTAAATGTAATGTATGATTCGCGGCCGTAACAAATATGTATTTACAGAATAATAATCATTAGAATCAGTAATACAACTCCTTATGTCAGTATAATCTTCAAATGTCAAGATTTCATGAAATAATTTAAAAAAAATTCTCATCAGAATTACCTGGTCTTAAACAGTTGTATTGCTCACCTTAATGATTATAATTATGTAAATACATACTTGTTACGGTCGCGAATTACATTTTGATCAACGTACAACCTACTACTGACTAGTAAATTGCAAAAAACTTAGACCATTTGAATTTCACGGGCTACCCTGATGCTTTCGCCTTAATGTCGAATATTGTTTTTAGAGTTAATAAAAATTTTTATTCGTCATCCAACTTATTATTATTTAAGAATGTTGTTTACTTGGCCAGAACTTTATATTTTGGCTACCAAACTCAAATAACCTCCACAATATGTAAAATACGACCTATCCCACTTTTATTGTACCAAACAATGTCGTAAAATTATAATGTCATACGATGTTATAAGGAACGCCTACATTATCGTATATGTAGGTATACCAACGTTAATATTCGAGTCCATGATAAACAAATAATCAACGCGGCCTTGCTGATTAGCGAATTCATTAACACAGACTTGACTTACTGAACTTTGACATTATTGCGATTAAAAAAAAAACAATCGCTTTAAAACAATATTTCGGTCACATATTATGTTTTTAGGGTTCCGTACTTCAAAAGGAAAAACGGAATCCTTATAGGATCACTCGTGTGTGTGTGTGTCTGTCTGTCTGTCTGTCCGTCTGTCACAGCCAATTTGCTCCGAATCTAATGGACCGATTAAGTTGAAATTTGGTACACATAATGAATTTCTGTGACCCAAACACGGACGTGTAACGTAAATAAATAAATTTTGAATATGGGGGTCAACTTTGAGGGGCAAATAAGAAAATTAAAAAAAGAGTTTTGCAAACTGTACCGTGTGATAATTATATTAAATGAAAGGGCTTACTGTGAAAGTCACAAACGTATTTTTTTTTTAATAATTTTAAAGTAAACCATTTTAAAGTTATTTAAGAAAATACGACGTAAATTGACCATTCCCCACTTATCTTCGAAAGTACTAAGCCTAAAATTTTGAAAAAAAAATCAGAAAATAGTCAATACCTATATATTACAGGAAAACCTATAAGAAGTCGATGGTCTTAAAACAACAAGGTAAATCATGGATAAACAAAAAGGATCCAACCCACATTAGGTGTAATGCGGGTTGGATCCTTTTCGTTTAACTATGGACATTTGTAGTTGGAATGTATGGGAGAACATGTTTTTCAACTACAATGTTAAGTTTGTTAGTTTCTTGGGATAAATTCATCCCAACTACGGAACCCTTCATTGTGCGTGAAAAAAGCCGGTCAAGAGCGTGTCGGACGACACGCTCTTGACCGGTTCTTTTATTTTTTTATACTTAACTAAAATATTTTAAATCCGTACATAGTGACAAATTGTTACGAAAAGTCAGAAACTGCTTGGCAAGATCAGCGGGGTAATTGCGTAAAACACAAAAAATTGCAATGCCTTTTAATTTGACAATTCGACAACATTCATTGCGTTATTTACGTTGTCGAGCAGGCGAATTTTCCAAACATATGAAGCAATGGATTTGGATTGTGATAGAAAGTGTGTTGCGCAACTGGGTTCGTTTGTTTTAGATTGATAAAAAGGCTCATGTTATTGGGCCACCTGATGGAAAGACATCTTCTCTTCAGCAACACGAAAGGAATTACCGAAGCCTCTAAAAGACTATATTGAATAGAATTTCACCAGCCAGCCATACTCTTAAAATTAACACAGCAAGGGTCCAGAAATAGTTAGAGATAGTAAACCCTAAAAAAGAGCTAACGCAATTATTACTAATATAATTATGTTTTTACAAGCATTTTTCTTCCTGAACAGAAAGCAATCAAACAAGTAATTTACTTTCAAACGTTCAAGGAAGATTCTATATATATCGTGAGAGAAATCGACACGTTCTAACTTGTAATGAAGACTAAACTGTGTAATGACACAAGAAAGGTGAAGGGTGAAACAGCCTTTTATGTCGAGACACGGAAACGTGCTGGAAAACATGATTGACAGCACGAAGCTTTGTACTGAAGGAAACAGTAAATATACACCTTTGAGACTTAATTTAGTAATTAGCGCTTAGTTGTGTTGTCTTTGTTTTGAATAGGCTAGGTAGGTAAGTACAGACGCCAGCACATCAAGCTACCCGAAACTGTCAAACTTTCCCAATCAACCTTGAACCTAATGCGTTAGCGATAAAGTTGAAAATCTATTAAAGAAACTTGACAGACTGCAACAAAATAGCCTCCAAGTCATCATCGTCATCATTGACAGCCATATTCCACCAGCTGCTGAGTTATAGGCGTCCTCCCGTTTGTGCCATCCTTCCCTGGTCTGTGTGAGTCTCATCCAGGTCTTCCTCTTCTAGTGGCGAGTCTTAAATGTAGATACGACGACCGAAGCACTATGCAGTGAGCCTCGCTATCATCTTGCCAACTGCTTTTAATTGTTAGCGTTTCTTCTTTGAGTACTTCGTGCTGAATTTATTCATGCTAGGCTGAGAATCAGCACTTTTTGAATGTCGAAATTACATAAGACAGAAACCAAAACGACCGCCTTTCACCACTTCCTAGTGCTTTAGATGGGAAGAAAAAGTAGCGCAACAAACTCCCCAACAGCACAGCTGTCTTTTCAGTTAGAAGATCAAAGATAAAGAAAAAGTTAGGTAAGTACCTACTTGATTTTTTACGAATTCACTTCCCTTTTTTATTTGAGATGGGTTTGCTCTTGACTCTAGTATAGATTAGAGGTGACAGAGACAAAGTCGACGATGGAGTGAGCTTACCGAGAAGAAGCCTGTTCACTCTCACTTTGAAGAGATTAGGTTTGTTAAGGCACAGGCCTCCTCTCTGTGAGAGGGAGTGGGCTTCCACCACGCGGGCTCAGTGCTGTTTGGTAAATGTCACCTGTCTTCAAATTTTTGGTTCTAGGACATGCCAGTCTCCTCACAATGTTTTGCTTCACCGTTTTGAGAGCAGTGCTGATGAAATAATTAACACAAAGTGCCTCTCAGGGTTCGAACTTACGACCTACAACTCGTAACTCGCAGTCGATACCACTGGGCCACCACTGCTCTGACAAAGCAACTAGAAAAAGAACCGGCCAAAATATGTCGGACCACGCACATTGAAGGGTTCCGTAGTTGAAAATAAATTATCCCAAAAACAAACTTAACATCGTAGTTCAATACCATAAATTGATATGCTCATTACACATGGTCAATTCGCCAACTGTAATAAGTTTGTGACCACAAAAAAATAATAAAAAAAAACATATCATCACACAAAGTGATAAAATTACAAATGAACAATTTTCAGACATTTTCCTTTACCGTAAGACCTTGCTTTTTGCCAAATTTCATGACTTCTAGGTCAACGGTAAATACCTAAGAGGTTTGCTTTACTTGCGAGTACCTTTCAGAATACGTCGCATAAATGGCCGTATTTTTTTCATTGCGTTGACTTAGAAGCTTGATTTTTTAGAACTCCATGGGACCATAGACCTACGTATTTGATATTAATTTCTACTTGATACCTTCACGTGTTCCTGAGAAAAAGTGCCTTTGACTGACAGATAGACAGACAATATACCATGATTATATTTATGGGGATTGGCAACGGATGTACCCAACTCGGGCATTTAAGTAAATATCGGAGAGATTTCCAAACTACAGGCAGCTTCTGAAAAACAATAGCGCTTAGGCTGACCTAAGTTTTCAGAGAATGTTTACAATATACGTAGATTCTGGTCTCAAGTGCTTCCTTGGCACGCAGAACAATTCCACTTTAGTGATACGTAATGGTGCTTCGAACACTGCCAAAAGTAGTTTCAATTTCTAGTACTTAGCATTTGTTTTGTTATATAATGCATTATGTTAATTAAAGATTCATTATGTAGTAAATAAAGTTGACAATGATAAACAAATTTGACGTCACGCTTGCGTATAATTGCTCTATGTATTTGGGGAGAGATCACGGAGTAGATAGCAAATGGAGCTCATAAAGACAAAGAATTTAATTATGAACTGCTTCGCACGATGCTGTTGACGGTCATTCTCAAAGTTCCTGGGAGTAAACTAGCCGTGTATTGATAGTTAATAAATTGATGTAGGGCATTGCTGAAGCAAAAGGAGTTATATTTATAACACGGCATGAATGGAGTTTATTTTGAAACTGCAGTGAATAGAAAAGAGGAAACGAATTAACAAAGTCCCTTTTAAAGCCAACATTTGTTGGAAAACAAAAGGAGTTTGCTACGGTATTGGTAGGGACGTAAATAAAACTATCGAAACCACAATCATTATATGACACCTGTCCATTTTTCCCTGGTCTGATGGGTTTATTAACGTCCTATTTTATTACCGAGCCCTTAGAGTCACTTGCGTCAGCGTACGTGTAAACTTTTCTCGTTATTTAGTTCTGTGCCAATGCGAAACTTCATAAATACTTGCATAATATATAGCACTTCATTGGTTATTCTCTCCATGATACAGATACACGTGCCTAGGCATTCGAAAACATGCAATAAATCAGTCTCATGCACACTATGACGCGACAAGAGGAATGGACTTGTATTTATAGAGAATCTGTCATGTCATTGATACGTATGCAAGGTAGATGTATAAGTGTGGTATAAATAGTTTTACATTATGTATGTCTGTTATCATATTGCCGACATGTGCGTGCGGGCTTGAAGTTCGTTTTCGGGCCATTTCCTCAAGTGCAGGATTGGTACCTACCTGCTAAAGGGAATCGTAAGACTTAGAAGTTGCTTTGATAGTTTTATAATTAGTTTACGGTTATTTGTGCATTGTCCATTCTTGCTCGATTGATGGCAATAAGCTCGCCTTAGATTACATGGGACTTAAGGAGGAAGCGTCAGGGTAGCCCGCGAAATTCAAATTTACTTACGTTTTTTGCAATTTGCAAATCAGTATTAAGTTGTATGTTAAATAAAGTATGATTTGCGGCCGTAACAGATATGTATTTACAGAATTATAATCATTAGAATCAGTAATACAACTCCCTTAAGTTAGTATAATCCTGAAATGTCAAAATTTCATGAAATAGTCATTCATTAGGATTGCCTGGTTTTAAAGAGTTGTATTGATCACTTTAATGATTCTAATTGTTACGACCGCAAATTATAATTTGATCAAAGTACAATATAATACCGACTTGTAAATTGCTAAAAACGTAAGAAAATTTTAATTTCACGGGCTACCCTGACGCTTCCCCCTTAAACATAACTGGACTGGTGGATCTCGGCCTAACCCTTCAGGGAATATAATGCTAGCAAAAACAACACTACAGCTACTCCCCATCAAGATGCTTCTAGATTTCGGGTGATTAAAATCTACCAATCAAAGTTGATCACTAGCCTTTAATGTTGCCACTGCTGCAACATAGGGCTCCTTTCTTCGAGCCTAAGCTACCACGCAGGCTCAGTGTGGGTTGGTAGATGTTCTAGGACATGCCGGTTTCCTCACGATATTTTCCTTCACTGTTTCGAGAGCAGACAGAGGTGATGAAGTTATTTACACAAAGTAAAGCGCTTGCCTGGTTTCGAACCCACGACATACAACTCGTACCACTGCTCTCACAAAGTTGATCGCCTCAAAACAATTGATAGTCCATCAATGAACGTGGTCCGGCTGCCATACACCACACCGATGACATATAATCTAAAGTTATAGATTCCACCGCAATCTACTTGGACCTTCACTACGTTGTCCTTCTTCTTCCCAGGTAAAGCATTAGGAAATGGTGAAGGGGAGCGTTTTTGGGGAGCTGTCTTGATTAATTTTAACGTTCACAAAGCGCTGATTCTCCGCCTAATTTGAATAAATGACTTTTGATTTTCATTTTGTCCCGGGTTAACCCAAGGTGGTCCATTTTGTTGATTACCGAACGATGTACCTACCTACTATCGGAAAAACAAACGTTTAGACACCGCAAGGACTAGGCCGCTATAGTAACGCTTGTTTTTATTTTTCACTTTTTAGTTGCCCCACACAAATTCGAATACCTGCAAAATAGATTAGAACATCATCCACATAAAAAGTGGGAAAAATATGTATAATTGAAGCTAACTCAAAAACTACTCAAGCAAAGTTAATAAATACATGGGACCAACTTCGAGGAATACCCTCCCGAAACAAAAAACTTTCAAATCGTATCTATATATATATAAATCAATTGATGACGAGAATGGCTGGACCAATTTGGCTAATTTTGATTTTGAAATATTTGTGGAACATATCTATGGTTATCGTGTGCACGGGATTTTGTACCTATCCTGGTACTATGCTGCAAAATTATGACTGCGTTGAACGCATGGCCAACGATTTTGAACTGTAGATATTCAGAATGCGTGCGGAATAATACGGATAAGAACTGTCACATCTGTAAATTCTTACTCTCTGTGTCACTACTAGGAAATGGGTCAGTGACACACATCCGACGACACAATAGTAAATTGCTTCCCTTGATGATATGTGGATGTGAAGCAACAAGTTAATGCAATTAATGTATTAACAATGGATGCTACTGACAGAATTGAGAACGTGTTACAAGTAATAGACAATAGATTCCTTAAGACAAGAGCTGAAAGGCCTTATCACAGCTTCCGAATATAGTGCATATTCGGAAGCTTCGGAAGTCTGAATGATTCTAAATGGAATGGATTCGTATGAAATATTTGACAGACCGGAACTTATCTGTAAGTGGTGGAATAGCTCCTAGGTTCTATACCAGAACAACACAGTCAGTCAGTTCAGGGTGTCTGAGAAAGGGTGTCGCCAACTTTTTCCCGGGGACCAACATCGTAATCGTGAAAAAAAAATCTTTCTTCACATACAAAACTTCACTTCCTACTTGACCAAATATAAGGGACGACTGTTTTATTTTTCACAATTATGATGTTTGTCCCCGGGAAAAAGTTGTTCAGTTTAATGATCTGTATAACACCCTTAAGTTGGCGACACGATTTCTCAGACACCCTGTTTATAGAAATGAATCAATACATGACAATAGAGATGTAGGTACTTGCGGATAATGCAATTTCTATACAAATCAAACATTTAATTTTATGTATCTTCTAGCTAGATGAATAAGTACGAATTCCACAGAATTCAACGGTGTTTTTACTTTAAAATCTAGAAGATATAAGTAAGTTTGTATATATACGAATGTAATTGCGTAACTGTGTTCTGTGAAGTCTGTTTAGCGTCTGTAAATCAGCTTGTGAAATGCTCACGGTATTTTAAGATGGGTGAGGTACGTTTCCATTGGAACTTACGATACGAGAAAATTAAGAGATTTTCATTGGGCTAAGCCGCACTGGTCGATCCATCAGGTTAAGCTACGCTTGACGGGGTTGGTCCGTGGATGGGTGACCATCTTTACAAACCGAGATTCCTCCGTGCCTCGGAAAGCACGTTAAGCCGTTGGTCCCGGCTGTCATCCGTGGATCTTTGACAGTCGTTACGGATCGTCAGAAGCCCGAAAGTCTGACAACCAGTCTTACCAAGGGGTATCGTATTACCCAGTAACTGGGTTGTGGAGGTCAGATAGGCAGTCGCTCCATGTAAAACACTGGTATTCAGCTGCATCCGGTAAGACTGGAAGCCGACCCCAACATAGTTGGGAAAAGGCAGGCAGATTTATTTTAGTGGTCACACGAAAGCGCGACTGCTAAGTACCTATTGGCCTTGCTGAGTTCGATCAGGGGGATGGTCAAAGTGCTATACCTTCCGCCAGATAACTGTGCATTAAAGGTCGTTGACGCCCAGGTATCAATGTATTATATTATCCAATATTACAAAATAGTACGAAAAAATGTTAAGGCAGAGTCAGTAACACGATGAAAAACTTACGTATCGCGGTAAGAGGCGTCATTGACGCGTGCACTTGGCATGCTTTTTTGTTGTTTGAATTGTTTTCACAAGTGGGCTTAATGACTTTTATTGCAGGATTATCTGGCGATAGTGAACTTCTTTATTGGGAACTTGACCAAGAGTCTGGATTTGTCCCAGTTAACAGCAAAAGCCTCGCCCCTATTATATAGGAAATCTCTGCCTAAACTTTCAAAGATTCCAGGCGTGATGGAACGAATATAAGGCAAAGCGAATATTCTGCAAACATTCAGCGATGAGGTATTAGAATTCGTTTAGATGTCACATTATCTTGTATGATGCTAGGTTTTAGATAACTTAGTAGGTAACTAGATAAGATACATGCTATCATAGGAATGAGTGACATTGCTGATTATACTGTTTGATCTATTTCAGAGTCTTTCTAGATAAACTAGAAACCTTATCATATACAGTCATCAAATAGAAAATAAGATAGGGCATTCAACTGAAATTTATATGTATACAGAGTGTAAATAGACAGATCGCAAAGTCGTCAACCATGCACAGTACATCTAACTAAGTAGCTTTGCGCAAAAATGATTGCTGGGAAACGACTTTTATTTTTAGGTATAAAAAAACAGATAATTTTTATTGCACGGAATGTAACGTGAACCCAGGCAAACGGCCCCACACGTAAGCGCACGAGTAGGTATTTGTGGCAGTGTGCGTTTGATATTCATTGCCTTTTTCTAACTTCAAATGCGTAATTTGTTAAGAAAAATCGAAAATGTTTGTTTGGAAAAAAAATTTGTAATAACCTTGGAATTCGTTTTCGTAAAAAAGTAAAAAAAAGTGCGTCTTTGATCTTCAATATCTCCAGAACTCGTGGATTCCCAGGTATGGTCTTGCTAGTGGAAAAAAATGATCCAAATAATAGGTAAAATATGTGGCTTTCGGCTTCAGAAAGTACCTTTTTACACCCGATATGTTAGAATGATAAAGCTTATATTAGAAGTACAACCGCTACAATAAGCCTAAATAACTACATATAACTTTCAATTTAACTATCATTAGGCTAGCCGAGTCAAAGTTGTTGCGGAAGCATGGAATCAATAGCATTCATTTTGTTAAACCATTTTCTATCCAGCGCAGCGCAGCGTTTGAATGTTTGATTAAAATCAACGATTTGAATAGCAGCCGCTGATTGGTCAAATATCGATCGAGTGATACTGGATTCAAACGCTATATCTACTGAAATACTGGATGAAACTGTTTACATCCGCGTTAAATTAGTGTTGGCTACGGATCTTTCAAGGCTCATATTTTTTTTTCTCCCAAGTCACAGGTATAAACGTAGTTTGAGAGTCAGGGACCTATGTTTAAGACACTATCTTATATATTTTATTTATACAGGATGTAAGTGTAAACACTGTCAATCTTTTAAGGAGTCATTGTACTCATCATTATTAACAACTTTTACAATGGGACCAAACCTGAAATCGCGAAAAAAAAAATCAGCTGCTCCCTACATTTTGTCGAGTTTTGCGAACATGAATGTATGGGACAGCTGATTTTTTTTCGCAAATTCAGGTTTGGTCCCATAGTAAAAGTTGTTTGTTATCATGAGTACAATCATGTGTTTAAGTGTCTGTCTCTAAGAAACCAGTCATCCTATATACATATATTTATATATGTGCATGTATTTATTGTATAATATATAAATGGTTCACCACTGACTACCTACAGTATTGTCTCTCCTTCTCCCCTTAATCCATCCAAAGGCTGTCTGTAACAAATCTCTTTTAGCGATAAGACCGCCTATTGAAAATAAATAATAACATAATTGAATTAAATTTTAACAAATATACTTATTAGTATTTTTATAGTGTGCATAGTAAATAGTATTCTACTTATCTAACTATTTATCTATCTACTTCTGTATGTTGTAA
Organism: Dicycla oo; assembly: GCA_948252095.1. Taxonomy (NCBI): domain Eukaryota; kingdom Metazoa; phylum Arthropoda; class Insecta; order Lepidoptera; family Noctuidae; genus Dicycla; species Dicycla oo. The sequence continues at coordinate 4,745,003 of OX411718.1, read as the reverse complement.
ATTAATGTGATGTCTGTAACAACGCTGTCACTTTTAATTTTTTTATTAAAGAATTTCTTTATTTTCTTTTTTATTCTGTCTACAGGCATCGATAACGACAGACAAATCGATAACATGCTTAACTTTGGACATATGATGACAATCACGCTACAAGGTTTATATGGATGAAATGCCAACTAGCGCAGCCATGAAAAGGTGTTTCTCAGACGGTATCCTCATCCGCCATCTTTGATTTTCACGTGAGACAGTGGTCACAAACCACGGGTCGCTTCCACGTGCCGTTTCGTTTTACAACTTTTTAATTTACGTCACAAGAGGTGCTTACTCGCTTAAATTTATGATTCGCTCAAAGAACCACTCAAAAACTTTATGGTGGGTACAACTAACACATAGTTTTAGGGAATTAACTGTAATATAGGTTTAAGTAGGCGTTTAGGGCTGCTTAAAGAAGGTGTTAAAATGTTGGTAATTTTTTATGGTGATCCCCCAAAGTCTTTAGTCTTTGATCATGTGTGTTGACCTTTGAGCCTACCAATGTAGGTATTTGTCGGAGTTATGCACGTCTGCTATAAAACGTAAGTGGGCTGGCTTCTTTTACATCGACAATGACATGTCCCCTCCGAAAAAAATCGTTTTTCTTTTTAAATATTCAGTTTCATAATAATATATCTTTATTCACTAAAAAATCTTTTGACAATACAACCATTAAAATAAACACTGCCGTTTTCATTATTACTGCTTTTTAAAAAATAATTGTGACATAATATTCAAAAGTGTGACGGTGGTGTTGTCGGCAGGAAAGAACGTCCAGTGTGACGGAGGTGTTGTCGGTAGAATAGAACGTCCAGTGTGACGGAGGTGTTGTCGGTAGAATAGAACGTCCAGTGTGACGGAGGTGTTGTCGGTAGAATAGAACGTCCAGTGTGACGGAGGTGTTGTCGGTAGAATAGAACGTCCAGTGTGACGGAGGTGTTGTCGGTAGACTAGAACGTCCAGTGTGATGGAGGTGTTGTCTGTAGAATAGAACGTCTAGTGTGACGGAGGTGTTGTCGGTAGAATAGAACGTCCAGTGTGACGGAGGTGTTGTCGGTAGAATAGAACGTCCAGTGTGACGGAGGTGTTGTCGGTAGACTAGAACGTCCAGTGTGACGGAGGTGTTGTCGGTAGAAAAGAAGAACGACCCAAGTACCAATCTATTATATTTGCTGAAACCAAATTTACAAGACTGTAGATCAGATCTCGCTATTAATTTATAAGAACTAAATATTACTATTGCAAGTTGCAAAGAAAGTTAATTTTGGAATCCTTAAGTAATAGATAAATGTGAGACAACAGAATAAAGTGAAATCGCAATTTAATTTTCTCCATACCTAGTCGTGACCTGCTAATCTTTATTGAACATTATTCATTTACAAGCCTATCATAATAATGTTATGTCAGTAAATCATTAAACATCGTTGCAAAACTAGTCGGTAATCTATAATGCATAAGGACGTATAACTTACGTAAAGACAGTTTAGCATTACGTAGGCTCTTATATGTGTTATCACTAAGTTTCATTGGTTGTCTTGTCCCCAGAAAGAAAATATTAAAAATATTTTTTATTTACTTACCTACTTAATCAGACAACATAGATCCATTTGATTAGTAGTAAGAAAAGTGCTTAAGGCGACGATAAACGACTGTAAATGATTTTAAACTGAAAATCACGTCTAAACGAGTGGTGTTAATGATTTGGAAAAAATCTATGTTAAATAAGAGCATTTCCTCAATAACTTAATCTGTGAATATTTTATTTATTATTTTGAAAATAGTATCTTGCATGTAGGTACTCCTAAAACTATTCAGAAATTTTGTTATATTGTGGGTAAGCTATTAGCTAATTATAACTTAACACTACAACTGTAATTCCCGAAGGATTAGGCAATTTGTGGGTGTGTACACCCACATTTTGCCAGTTATGTTTAAGGCCCATGTTATAGGGGGCGGGTCTACTGCCATACCACAAATCCAAACTCCAGAAATTCCAGATGGAAAACCCAATAACACTTTGTCTGACCCGGGACTCAAACCCAGGACCTCATGCTAAGCAGTAGCACTTGCGACCACTAGACCAACGAGGCAGTCAACCCAATAATATTTTGAAAATAGTTAGTAGCTTGTACTGACATAACTACTCAACAATCTGCCTAATTACTCCCGGTCCAGTAGTGGCGATCCGGCTCGAAGGACCAAAAATGTACGGACAAACAACCTGTATATGAACCTACTCCTGAACACTACTCAGAAATGTTGTTATAACGTGTATTGGCTAATTTCATTGACAACTAAATGCCTATAAAATATATTACACAAGCATTATCTAAAGCTAACATTAAAATATTATATAGCCTATCATCGATTATTAGAAAGTTATCTAATAATAATATGCGAAATAACGTTAGGCAGCAATTTGCGAAGTTAATAAGTAGTCGGCCTTCAATAGTAATTGACAGGCTAGGCACAATATTATTTGTCAATTAGGTATTATTATATAATATTCTATTGGACAAAATGTTCTACTATAAGGCTTTATTCCCAGGTGACACGATGAGAAAATGTCAAAATATCTACTCTTTCCAACCATTTCTTTTACTTTTGACATACACGCCTATGAAGTTCCATATTTATTCACAGACATCTAATTAGCCAACCATTGACGAAATAATGCAATACTTCATGGACGCTAAAGTAAAATAAGCGGCGGAAAGATTATAATGAAAAAATATATACAAGGTAACGACCGGCTTTTTCGAATTTTTAGGGTTCCGTACCTCAAAAGGAAAAAACGGAACCTTTATAGGATCACTCGTGTGTCTGTCTGTCTGTCCGTCTGTCACAGCCAATTTGTTCCGAATCTAATGGACTGATTAAGTTGAAATTTGGTACACGTATGAATTTGTGTGACCCAAATACGGACGTGTAACGTAAATAAATGAATTTTGAACATAGGTGTCCATTTTGGGGGGCAAATATGAGAATTAAAATACAAAGTTTTGAAAACTGTACCGTGTGACATATCAAATGAAAGAGCTTACTGCGAGGGTCTCAAATATATATTTTTTATAATTTTAAAATAAATTGTTTTGAAATTATTTAAGAAAATAGACGAAAATTGACCATTACTTACGAAACTACTGAGCCTAAAATTTTGAATAAATTACAGAAAATAGTTCTATACCTATAGATTACAGGAAAACTTATAAGAAGTCTTAAAATTACATGGTAAATCTCTCAGTATTGCGTAAAAAACTTACATTTGCAGTTAGAATGTATAGGAGAACATGTTTTTAAACTACAATGTTAAGATTGTTCTTGGGATAAATTCATCCCAACTACGGAACCCGTCATTGTGCGTGGTCCGACACGCACTTGGCCGATTTTTTGAATAAAGGTAACAAATACTATATTAAATAGCTAAATAATAGGAAAATGGTAACAGACCAAACGAAAGATGGATGTATTGTGTGAAAGATAGTGGATGGAAGGAAACATTGAAATGACGGCTAATAGAGCATGGAAGAACAACGCACACACTGTCCCGACCCCAACTAAATATGAATAAGGGCAAAAGGTTGATGGAGCTGATGATAATGAACCAAAACGCTAACATAAAGAAGACTGTAATGATAATATCGTCTAGGTACAAAGAGTACAACCTACTTTCAAAAATAATTTCACTACGATCACTTTTACCCCAACAATGGCTAAACAATCTAAAAACTAGAGCGAACGCCTGAACAAATTGATTGTTACAAAGTATAACTAGCTAACTGTATAGCTGACCTGTTCCGATTCGCAACTAATATAACAGTTTTGGCAGCGTCTCTAGTTCAAGTACAATCAGTGGCAATGCCAAGGTTGGCATGCAAATAGTACGTGTGAGCGAATTGTAAATCAATGGCAGATACGGTGTTATGTGATATTGCAACGGGATTTGTTTGTTTAGAATGTGCTCAGTGTGTCTGTTTATTGTAATAGGGAACAGTAAATAAATTGCTTTCTATTATATATTGCAAATATCTACTTCAGTCTTTATTGTGAAGGCTGAGTATACCTGTAATAGGCATACATACTAGCACTTTATTTTGTATTGTTTTCTATTAATTCCTTGTGTGTACTGCTGTTGGTGTACTAAATAAATAAATAAAATTAAATATATATACGTAATATATCTTCTGTACTCTCTCTCGCCACTTCTAGCAAGCTGAGGTGGCAATGGGCCGGTCATACTAGCTGTAGAACCGATGATCGTTGGGGTAGACGTGTTCTTGAGTGGAGACTGCGAATCGGCAAACATAAGGTAGGACAGGCAAGGTGGAGCGACGATCTTCGCTTCGCTGGTAGCAGCTGGATAAGAGTTGCTGAAAATCGAGTTGAATGACGTGCAATAGGAGAGGTAACAGCTGTAGGCTGATGATGATAATAAATATCTTCTATTTTTGTCTTACTCTGTTTAAGGATTAGTTTTGTCTGTTTCAATGGATTCCTTCCATAAATTAAGATATCTGACATCACAATACAATATTTATTAGCAGACCTTGTCATTTAGCGGGCACAATTCCAGACACGATCCGAATTGGTTTATATTTTAATATTTATTAAATAGCTAGGTGATTGTTTCGTCGTCCGGTCGACCTTAAAGACTAAGCCAAAAGATCATTTCCGAAAATTCAAACTGTCTTGTTTATATAATAATATTGTAGGCAACGACATCCACTCTTACTATCTAAAAACCATTACTAAACATATTATCATTACCATCATAAAAATAATCGATCATACGCTCACACAGTCCATTGAGAATTGATACAAATTAATCGAGACTTATGTAATACCAAAAGCGAATGTACGATTAGGTCGTATAGCGATAGTTAATGAGTTCTGTATGCAAATAGGTGCCTATCTAGGCTAGATTGTGTTAACATTGCCCTGTTCGTTAGGTAACTAGTTTCGATCGATAACCAATCGAGTTGTCCTGCTAACGGGTTGTTTGACTGATAAAAGAGCGGCCAAGTGCAATTCAGACTCGCACTTAGGGTTCCGTACAATATTAAAACAATACATATTTTTAAAAGGATATTATACTTTTTTTACATCAAAAATACTGACTGCACAGCAAATTACCCAGAGCGTACATATATATAATACTCACACTCAACAAAATGACATGGCGACTAATATTAAGGTTAGGTTAGGTTTGGTTAGGTTACTTCAAACCCTTTACACAGAAATAGGAGCCCCGCGAAGCGGGGCACCGTTGACATAGAATGCAAGAGCGAGCGAATGGCACGAAGGGTAGGTAAGTTACAATAATTTGTTTTTCTCAAGAATGGTAAACGGTAATTGGTTTATTGTGCGCTAGTCACTATTAGCTATGCATGAATAAAAATGCTTTACTTTAAGATAAATAGCGGTGCGCCACGAATATAATAAGTGTTTACCAATTACGGTTCAAAAGATACAGCCCTGTGACAGACGGACGGTAAGGGTCCCGTCGTTTCGTATTTAGTTTCAAGCGAAGATGAGTCAGAAGCCCTTGGAAATAAGTCCAATAATGTTCCATCAATCGTAGGACTAAGTCTAGTTCTTGGAAATATTGAGCAGGCTTTCTTTCTAGGTCTGGAATTGTGCCCGGTTGATGGCAATAGGCTCGCCTCCCAAATGACTGGCGAAATGTGGGTGTTCTATTGGCACACCTCTGCCTAACCCTTCGAGGATTACAGGCGTGATGTTGTATACTTGGGCATTATAAACTGTCAATCTTTTCATTTATTTCGGTTCAATAATCGATAATTGTGAAACCTAAAAAGAAAAATAATATCAACTAAGTAGATTATTCTTCGACCCTTATCCCAATTTATTTGGGGTCGGCGCAACATGTCCCTTTTAACCCTAATTCTCTATTAGAGAAGAACATCGACTAGATAACTAATGTATATTGACAACTTATCACTGCAAAGAGCATGGTTGGTACTTAGATAACGTGAAACTAATTATTTATTTACCAAAGGATAAGATAAAAGAAATTTTTTTTTACAAAAAAAAAAACCACGACTTCCAAAAAAAAAAACACTACAAAATGAAAAATAACTTTAATTTCAGAAGTCGGTGTCTGGAACCGTATTTTAGTTTTTTGTCACCGACTTTTGAAATTAAAGTTATTTTTCAATCTGTAGTGTTTTTTTTTTTTTTTGTAAAATAGTTTTTATTTTTCACATTTTGGTGAGTCAGTTTGTAATTTGTCTAAGTTACAATAGCCTTCAAGTCAACTGCTCATTACCTTTTACAAAATATTGCTTTTCCCTATGTAGGGACGTTACTTGTTGAGGAGTTCTCCTAGTAACAACCAGGAGAACTGGAGCTGATGGTGAAGTTACCATTAGCTCCACTTCACCATCGCAACCCGTGAAATAATTATTATTGAGTAGTTCCGATAACCATCTGTGGTCTTCATCATCAGTTCCACATCACCAAATGGTGCTTTCCAAGAGCAAATTCACGAGCTACTGTAAAAAATATCCAAATTGCTATAGGTGTGCCTATAAAATTTGAGGGTTTCCCTCGATTTCCTTGGGATTCCCATATCAGATTCTGACTTGGTTACAATGGGACCACCTCGAGAGCATATCTTATGGGTTTCCCTGTAGGTAAACCTGAAATCGCGAAAAAAAAATCTGCTGATCCCTACATTTATGTTTACATAACTCGTCAAAATGTAGGGAACATCTGATTTTATTTTCGTGATTTCAGGTCTGGTTCCATAGTAAAAGTTGTTCATAATGATGAGTATAATGACCCCTTAAGAGATTTCGTATATTAATACCTTATATATAAGAGATTTCCTTATATATATGCACGTCGAATTGATAACCTCCTCCTTTTTTGTAAGTCGGTTAAAAAACAAATACCAAGTTTAAAGATGGAGCTAACAATAGTAACGATAAATTCTATTCTTTTACTTCCAAATCAGTGGAATACATATAAGACCGTTTTTAGTTAATATAAAGATGAGGTAGATAATAGCAGGCACGTTGATAAATCGGGCACAGCTATAACCATAAAGCCTATATTTTGTAATACTAAAGGTCACACCATAGACACGACTATTGGCTTACAAACGTTACATCATACCATATCAGCTTTCTATACATATATAATTTATTAAAGTCCGGATGTATTAAAATTTATTCAGAAACAATAAAGAAACTTAGGCTATGGAAGACCTTTGTATCATCAGTCTTTTCCTAACCAGTCTAACTGGAAGTCGGCTTCCAGTCTAACCGGAAGCAGCTAAATACCAGTACTTTATGGAGCCTACCTGACCCCCACAACCCAGTTATTGGGTAAGACTGTTTGTCAGACTTTCGGGCTTCTGACGACCCGTAACGTTTGGCAAAGCCGGGACCAATTTGATTTTATTCAGAAACAATAAAAACATTGGCTATGGAAAACCTTTGTATCGTAATACTATTACAATAGACAATAGTAATAATACTATCGTTATTATTTATGGAAACTACGGGTTTCTCTTTTATATACCTATGGCGTGGTGCTGCGAAATTATTTTCGATTATTATGGCTTTAAAAAGTACGTTATGAAGCCGTTATCGTTTATCTTTATTTTGAACTAGCTTCTACCCGCGAATTTATCCGCGGATTGTTGTTGTTTGATGTTTTTTAAACGTACTTTCTGACTTTTTTTTTCTTTTTACTCGGCTCCTAAGAGACGTAGCGTGATATTAAATAGCCTATAACCTTCCTCAAGCATTGAGCTATCAAATGCAAGTTTTCAAACCCGACTGGTAGTTCCAGAGATTAGCACGTTCAAACAAAAAACAAACTCTTCAGCTTTAGCATTAGGGTATTAGTATTTAACTTGCAGCATGTTTCAAAAACTGAATGACATAAATTCTAAAATTCTTCATTTATGGCAAGAGTCAAATTCTGTCACACCATTTGACTTTTAGACACATTTTTATATTATTCCCATTTCATACCCACCTTGCTAGCCATTGTACATTGAACTTTACTTAAAACATATAAAATTCACTTCACTATTTCAAAAACATAGGCTTTCAATATTTCGTCAATATGCCTCGTTACCATGTATCATAGCATAGCTGAAAGTATCGTCAATAATAAGCTTGATTTATTGATATTCCTTCTCCAGTTGATACAAAGTTGCAACATAAATGAATTCGCCAACTGAATACATACCATTCGGATTTAGAGCAATTGAATGCCAGCTTATCTTGACCTCCCTCGCCGTTTTCTCTTGGCGAAAATTTGTTGAATTCGGGGGAAATTTGAAGAGTTGTAAAGGTCATCATAAATTGGATCTCATGTGCATTGAAGTCTTGGTTGGCGGGTTTCCAAGATGTGGCTTACGCCATTTCATTGCGATGTTTATTATAATGGTTTTAGGTGAATAAACGTTATGAGAGTGTAATTGTTAGTGAATTAGCGTACGTTTGCAGTCAAATGTTAAAGAATAGTGAATGAAATGTAAATACAAGTGTTTGTTTTGGGCTTGTCTTGCGAGTTCCGCCTAAGGTTGAATGACGATGACGAATAAATTCAGGAAATTTACCAATTTCCTGAATTTATTGGAACAGCCCGAAAACTAAAACTACTAGTTATTGCCTGCGACTTTGCCTGCAATCCAGGATGAAAAATAGCCTATTTCCTTCTCCAGGTCATTGTCTACCCATGTGCCAAATTTCATCAAAATCCGTTTAGCCATTTGTGCGTGAAAGCGTAAAAAACTAACTCATTTTCGCATTTAAAATATTTGTTAGAAAATTTCTGTAAAAACTCATCGTTGAACTTGCCTACATCGGAAATAAGAAGTTAGTTTTTACTCGATTCAAGTTTGGTAATGAGTTTTTACAGAATACCTAGTCAGGTAGGCAGAGGAAGGCCAAAGGGGAAATAGATGATTAGTCAGGTGAGAATATAAAAAGTTTTATCGGTGTGGATTCAGAAGAAAATATCTAATTGCAAGAGCCGTCATTATTGCAACCCTTTTGGTTCCGTAACAATGGTAACTCTTGTTAACATACAACACAATCAACCTAAGGAATGCTGTTTGTTAGCTGAAATAGGTACCTGGGTACTTACGACAGAAGTAGGTCCACATTCACAATCAGTACCACTCCAAGATTTAATTGTGCTATAAAAATCCCACCTGCCAGTATAATTACTATCTTAACATCTCACAGTAGGTACGTAACGCGAATTGTACAAATAGCTGTTCTCATAACAGTTATTTTCAACGAGTTATTTTATTAGCCAGCAATTTTTCGCACGACGAGCTGAAAAAACCATTTTGTATACGGTCCGGAATTGTATAGGGATCCTATTGAAAGCGAGAGCTCTTTATACTGGTTTTGCATGACTCATGCTTCAGATAAATCGATTTCTTTAAGTACAGGTTGTCCGTAGAGTTCCGTAGTGAAATTATGATTTATGTATCTCGGTTAGTTTTATGGTTTTGTATTAAGTAATGTCACTAATGCTAGGCGATGTTTCCGCGCAGGATTTCGTCAAATTATAAATAGTGACTGCAAACAGTTCTGTAATCTCTCTCGGTGTGAGAAATTGCGACTTTTACAGGGGTTTCAATTATTATTTTTTTATCTCATGATATTGAATTTGTTCTCGCTTCTTTTTTGACATAAAAACAAACGCAAGTTCCAAAAATCTATAAACCAACTAGACATTATCATCATTCTCCTGTCCTTGTCCCAATTTATTTGTGGTCGGCGCAACATGTCTTTTTCTTCCATACTTCTCTATTAGTCGTCATCTCGGTAGTCATTCCTATTCTAGCCATATCATCTTTCACACAGTCCATCCATCGTTCCTTTGGTCTTCTCCTACTCATATAGCCATCCACATTCATACTCAAAACTTTCCTGACGACATTTTCCTCATTCCTCCACATCACATGCCTCCATACCATGACAACCGATTTCCACACAACTTTTCAGTCACCGGTGTCACTTTCCGACTTCCTCTTATATACTAATTTCTTATTCTATCCATTCGTGTAACACCACACATCCCTTCGCATTCTCATCTCAGCGTCTTTGATTCATTCCTTTTGTGGCCGAACATTCTGATCCATACACGATAGCAGGTCTAACCTTTGTTTTATAAACCATCTCCTAAGTTTAAAGGGAACTCATTTCAGTGTTAATTCTGCGATTAACAGTCCGATCTACTTCGCCATCGCTGTGCACAAGTGAACCGAGTTACCGAAAGTCGGAGCAGACTGGGAGAAGCGCGCCCTCAAGCTCTATGGCCCCGGAACTGGAGATGCCGAAATCGCAGAACATATAGTCGTTTTTTTCTCTTATAATGTCCGGATGGCAAAGCCAATTCCTTTTCCACTCAGATGATTGTCATGGGGAAAAAAGGACTAAAACGTGTGCAAAGCATGGTGTAGGAGACCCTTGTTTAGCATTTATGTTTATTATACTATTACTGTTAGCCTGTATTACCCCAATGCTGGGCAAAGGCATCTCCCCATGACTTCAGCTCTTTCTTTCCAGGGCTAATGAGGATCACTGGTCGATTGTTTTCTCCAGCTCGTCCCGCCATGTTCCGCGACGCCTTCTGGCTGTGTCAGGGCTCCATAAGTCCATACGGCAGACGTCGCCAGCCCAGTCCCACTTCAGCTTAGCGACTTTTTGAGCAACATCATTAATCTGAGTTTTAGAGCGCGGTGTGGTGTTGTGAATATGGTCTGTCAATTTGACGCCTAGAATAAATACTACACTCCATTGCACGTTGGCAAACCTCGAGTTTAGATTTTGGACTTCTAGGATGTTTAATATACAAAAGCAATTGAAATAAATTTTTCATTCATATTTTTTTTTCCGAATTCAGCTTTGGTTCCTTAGAGGTTTCAGTTATTTAAATGACTCCTTGTAGACGCAGGAACATACATTAGTGTCAAAGACATATAAGCTGACTTATAGAAGGATCGACCTCTTTAACAGTCGTCAATTACCGACCCATTGCGCTCAACTAGGCGATAAGCCGCTTACGCTGTAAGTTTTCCCTGCATAAGGACTTGAATGCCTTTTAAAACTTAAGCTGTAAGGTGTCTTGAATGAGAATGCTTTTGGTCAAAAACAAATCAAAAACTAGGTTTGCAACATTAGGGCTTATAGATAAAACACACAACACACAAAAGTATACCTAAGGCACGCGTAATTGACAATAAGGCTGGGTTGACACGGCAATACACCGCACGTTTTTTACAATATTCGGTTTAAACCATATTAACAGCGGATTGCTCACACGATACATTTACGAATAGCCGCTGTAAGATTAGGTTCACACGACATTGCACTACACGTTTTTTTGCGGGATAAATGTTACCGAATAAGTAGTGGCGCATACATTGAGTATAGACCCATTCACACGTCGTGTGTACTACATAGCTAAATATACCTTTATCGAATACCCACCGGACTTGTCAAGCAAACCGAATGAACTTTCATGTATTCGGTCTGTGTGTAGCTGTGCAAACGTGCAGTACAATGTCGTGTGAGCCTAGCCTTATTATATATACGATTGTCCATCAAAGCACTGCATTGCACACAACAAGACAACAGACTTCTTACTAAAAACAAGTGTCTTTTCAAACGACAAGATTAAATCAAACCTACAAACAATGTCTGCCAGCACTAAACATAATACGAATTCATACGGAACCTTATTGAAAAGATAAGTAAAAGAAATCCAAGACAAAGTGGCGGTCAATTCTTTTTTTTTTATATACGCAATGCTGTATCAATAAGACATTCATAGGTCGCCCCAGATTAGAGTAGGGAAACCAAATAATTAGGAATAATATAGATTGTCCCGAAGTTGAATTATTCCTGCAGCTTTTCAAAATATTCCAGAGATTTTAAGTATTTTTTTATTTTATAAAAATAATAACGAATTGAACACTAACAATAACTAGAAAAAATACAGTCGAAAGACGAAAAAAACTCTCCTTATTTTTCTAGTTCGCTTACAATGCAAAGAATTCCATAGGCCACCGATTACTCGTAGATGTCATTGGCCCATATCAATAACTCGATCACTGACTATGGCGGCTAGTTAACTGTTACGTATTCCGCACTAATTACCGTCTTAAGGTCAATGCTCTGTAATGAGCATGACGATTATTTCGTTATCTACTAAAACAATACGCTTATGACATGATAATCTACGGCAATTAGGAATCAAGCGACATCATTATTATGTTGAACTTAACAGCAAAAAATAATTATTTTTAGATTTTAATTATGTTAACGCAGGGAACAGCTATAATTACTTAATTACAGTGATTTAAAGGCAGTTTTTTTACAGATTACCATAAATAATCTCACAAAAATAATAAAAGTGGTCCTGAAATAACTGCCGACATGGCGTCCCTATTCTCGAGCTATTCGACACCAGATGAATGAACACAATTAAAGATGATAGCCACAATACGTTTTTTGTATACTTTACTAATGTTTCGAATAAAAAAACTGCACAATAATGGCCGCTCGTAGAAGATTTATTAGTATCACTTGAAAAATAGGTTTTTGTGGTTTCGACAATTATTCTGAACGATCTATGTGGGTCATATAGATTTATTATTTGGTGAGGTTATTCATCACTATTCTGTCAGAGTCAGAGCATTCACGAATTAATGAATGAAATGCACCGACCCCAACGTGGTTTGACCAGACTCGATTACTAGAATGAACTCAAAGATTCTCACTAGCCCCTGTTGCCTCATGCATGGTGCAACAGAGACCATTGCATATCAAGGAGTAGACCGGGGGGCGCGATAATGGTAGGGAAGACGTGCCCTTAAGATATGGAGGGGATAAAGAGCCTACCGAGTATGCACCCTCTGTCAGAGCATTCAACAGCAAAATTCAATGTTTTTTTTATTAACCTGTTTATTAGGATTAATATATATCGTACTGAGGAGCTCGTGGCTAAGTGATAACAGCCGCACGGGTCGATCCATCAGATTAAGCTACGCTTGCTGTGGTTGGTACGTGGATGGGTGACCATCTTTACATACAGAGACCCCTCCGTGCCTCGGAAAACACGTTAAGCCGTTGGTCCCGGCTGTCATTCGTGGATCTTTGACAGTCGTTACGAGTCGTTAGAAGCCCGAAAGTCTGACAATCTTATCAAAGGGTATCGTATTACCCAGTAACTAGGTTGTAGAGGTCAGATAGGCAGTCGATCCATGTAAGATACTGGTATTCAGCTGCATCCGGTTAGACTGGAAGCCGACCCCAACATAGTTGGGTAAAGGGTAGGCAGATTGGTGATAATGTAGTGCTATTTTATTTCAGTGTATTAATTTGAGCCTAGATTCTAGAATTTGTAACTATGTACAGTCAGTTATGGCAGTTAGGTGACCCACCTTTGCATAGTTGAGATTTTTTAGAATACGGATCGATAGAATTTTATAACTCTTTTATATTCTATTTAATTACCGTTTTCAGGTAAATTGTAAGTCCGAGTGTCGAGGACAATGATTAGTTTTTATACTTTATGCTTATAGTTCTCATGTAAGTGAAATGTAAATTTCTTTATCGGAATCAAATGTCTTTAACCAAAAATAAAATATACTTAAAAGAACTATAAAATACAATCGATTCGTATTCTAAAAAACTTCAACCATTCATACAAAGGTGGGTCAGCTAAATGCTATAACTGATGTACATACATAGTGCAGTATTAAACATACCATGGCCAAATACGGCATCAAGTTTTAAGCGTATATTGTAACGGCTCAGGGATCATACACTCATACACTTACCTACCTATTAATTCACGCATGTAAAGCACTATTAAAAACTTTCTACCGTTTCCTTTACACATAAATAAGATACCGATACCAACTTTTTGCACGACATTTTTATCGACAACAATAGAAATAAACAATACTAACAACTCTTAATAATAGAGCTCGGACAATAGACGATTTAGCGGTCCGTAATCTCGGTGTATCGATACTTAATAAATTTTATCGATATACGATCGACAGACGTGCCGCGTACCGACCGCATCGTCGACATCGGTCCAAAATTAATGACCCTTCAATTCGACTGGATTAAATAGTGTACTAAAAAGAACAAAACCGTTAAAATGCTTTTTACATCGCATCGTTGTTTAAAAGTGCAGAAATGTATTTTACAAGGCGGTGTTTAAACTTAACTTAAGGATATATTCGATTGGATGTAAAGCGAGCCGACTTACAAAGTTAAAACCAGGAAAGTATTTTGTGAGATATAAATTGCTTTACAAAATAGTAATGATAGAGATACGGAGTATTCCTGCCAACCCCTCCAACTAAGAGGAATGTTCCTGGAGCACAAGGCGGAGGAAGCATTCACCAACGAGTTCAAGCAATCGGTACTAGATTGTGGATACTGATTGTAAAAACACAATCAAAACTGTAAATTAATTATGGTAATACTGTATCGCTTATCAACGATCACTTTTATAGAAATCTTATGCCGCGGTCCCATGGCCCGCTTCCTCAACAGTCGGCCTGTCGTCGCTCGAATCCGTGGAATGCTCGGCACGGGCCGCGACAGGCCTCGACAGGCACGGGCCGCGACGGGCCTCGACAGGCCCTGGGAATACGGCATTAGAAAGGTGTAGGTAAGGATCGTAGCAGGTTGCGTTCTGTAGTTTCTGCCTACCCCCATGGGAATAAGGCGTGAGTTTATGTATGTATGTATAAAGTAATCATTATCCACCAGTTACACAAAGTGTAAGTGTAAACAGTGACCACCTTTTAAGGGGTCATTACACTCATCTTTAAGAACAACTTTTACTATGTAGATAATGATGAGTACAATGAACCCTTAAAAGGTTGACGCTGTTAACACTTACAACCTGTAGATTACCTATCTATTGTTACCACAAAAATAATGTCCCATCTTCACCCCATACATTTTAATTACATAAAATTAGATATGTATAATGATGAGTCACAGTCTGTATGCTCGGTGGTCTTACATTAGTACTGCTGATATTATGATGGGCCACACAAGGCGGTAACACAATCATAGGGGCCCAAAGAGCATGGGCCATGCCCCATCTCTGTATCCAATAGGCTTGTAAAATCTTAGTACTTTGACTCTAACGGCTAACGGTATTATTAGTGCACTAAAATTTTGATTGCACTTTTTGAATATGCTAGCAAGCTCGTAAGAATTTGCAAGACTAAAGTAATATTGTCTTTTGAGTACGTCGTATACATTCGTTGGACAGTTTCTCACGGAGTCTTCCGAACTATAAAACTGCTATTAATAAAGTTTTTAAGCCAATTTAATGACTGATAATAACTATAAAAAACTAGATAGTGTTGTCAACATACTCGTACCTATAAATAAGGTGTTATTAAGCTGTTGAATTTAATACTTTTTTAAGGTTTTTTTTTTCATCACTAGCTTCAGCCTGGTATTGTTGGGTACGCAAATGACCTGTTTCAGAGAGATACTTGTCCAGCGCAAAAACCAGCGGGGCTGAAGAAGAGCGTACAGATTTGACCTTTAAGCCTTGTCTTCCAGTGAGGTGATGATAATCTGGTCTCTTTTAACGCCACCATAACACGGGCGTGTCTTTTTACCGCCAAAAGAAGTCGTTTCGCTCAAACTCCTACTTTGCGGGGTACATCTGTTCCTGTAACTGATCGGCTTGAGCTCCTAGGCATGGAGTTGACATCTGTTCTCAACTTTGGCGCCACCATCGAGTACAAAGCCCAAACTGCGGCCAAGAAACTGGGCATCCTAAATAGGGCGAAGCGATACTTTACGCCTGGATAGCTTTTAACTCTTTACAAAGCGCAGGTCCGATCCTGCATGGAGTATTGCAGCCACCTTTGGGATGGATCAGCTAAGTATCAACTAGCCGGGCTCAGTGGAACGCAGAGCTAAGAGGCTCATTGGCGACGTAAAACTGGTGGATGCCAAGCTTAACAGCTTGGCTCACCGCCGTAAGGTTGGCTGCTTGTCGGTCTTCTACAGATTGTACTTCGGTGAGTGTGCCCAAGAACTCCACTACCTCATCCCACCGCCCCCCTTCTACCATCGGACATCTAGACGCAGTGCTAGTTACCATCCCTACCTAGTTGCTATTCCACCGATTCGCACTAAGCGCTTCCAAATGACTTTTATAATGCGCACAGCAAAAGAGTGGAACTCACTACCTGCGTCAGTGTTTCCAAGCGCATACAACTCTAATCTCTTCAAAGTGAGAGTGATTAGGCGTCTTCTGGGTAAGCTCACTCCATCAGCGACTCTGACTCTGTCTCTTTGCCCTTTGCTCTGTGTCTTTGTAGAAGACCAAGAGAGCGCTTAACCAAGCTTGCCTTGAAGAGAAAGTGCCATACCGCGGAAGCTCCATACACGTGTGGGCTGGAACTTCTCCCGAAAGCCGCACCGTGCACTTAAACTGCAGAAAGATACGTGAATGAAATCTTAAATGAGTATGTTGGCTCATTTTTAGTAAATATGGGCGAGAACGCCATCTTTTGTGCGACTGAACACTGTCTCCCAAGGTACAGGCTTCTGGCCTAGTCTGGGAATCAATCAGTATCAGTATAATATATATATAGTAATAAACGTCCTAAGATTGTACATACTTAAATACCAATGTTGAAACTTTAGTGTCAATAAACAAATTTTTTTTTATCTTTATGCAAGATAACGCTGGTCTCATACAGCTGGTGTTTGTCTACCTTGAAGATGTCGCTATCACACGCATGGAGTGGCCAGCACGCAACCCAGACTTGAACTCCATCGAGCATGCCTGGGTTGAACTGGGACGACGTGTACGCCAGCGCAATTCCTCTTCAATCACGCTTCGTGAACTGAAAGAAGCACTGATCGAGGAATAGGAGAATATTCTTTAGCATCGGCTTAGAAATCTGGTGGAAAGCATGCCAAACCGAAGAAGGGCTGTATTAACAGCTCGTGGTGGCAATACAAAATAGTAAAATGTGTTAAAATTGCATATTTGATACCGTAGCACATTTTCGAAATCTAGTGAAAATGGTAATTTTTACTTAACTTACTTTTATTCAAAATAAACTTCATAATCTTGAACTTTTATGAGACTGATTTAAGCACCATAAAATGGTCTGTAATACAGTCTTTATTTAATAAAACTAAGTCCAATATTTTGGAAGTTATTGAGGTTTTTGTTACCGACCCGTTTTCTTTGCGGCCCAGTGTGGGGGATAAACAGTATATGGCTCCAGACACAATTTTTTGATCAAAAACGACGATTACATACATCTCTAATAATAGAAAATACATAGACGACTGTCCAACATTGCTTTAGCACGTCATATCGATTCGACATTGCCACAATCGAGAATGTCGTAAAAATAAGACGGCCTATGGCCAGCTCTGTAATAAACTATAATTACTTTCTAAACGGTTATCGGACACGGTATTATTACAGTAATGAACCTATTAATAGTAATTACAAATAAGATATTTATATTTTATATAATATTATCTAGGGACATTGTTTTACACACGGTCATTCATCTGATTCCAAACTAAGCAGAGCTTGTACTATGGCAACCAGATAACTGATATACACTACTTCATTAGTTTGTAAATACATACGTATAATACAATAATACACCCAGACTCAGGACAAACAGACATGTTCATGCACACAAATATTTGTCCTAGATGGGAATCAAACCCACGACCTGCGGCATGATAGGTGGTATCTTAACCAACCACGCAAACTGGCCTGTTGATTCTATTAGCAGTCGAATCATTAGACGTTGGTTACGATATGTATAAATGTATGACCGTTTGGCAGTCGATAGTCGGCGCGGTTTTATCTTCAATTTCGATTCTCCTGCTTTAGGTTCCTACTGTTTTTTTTTTTGCTTTGTGGTTCGGGTCTCTGCCTCGTTGTTCTAGTGGTCGCACGCGCTACTATTGAGCATGAGGTATTGGGTTCGATTTCCGGGTCGGGTTATTGGGTTTTTCCACTAGGAATAGTAGGAATTTCGCAATAGCAGCCCGGAGTCTGGATTTGTGCCCGGTTGATGACAATAGGCTCGTCCCCTGTTACTTAGGTCTTAAACATAACTGACGAAATGTTGGTGTACTATGGGTACATCTCTGCCTAACCCTTCGGGGACTACATGCGTGTTGTTATGTTATGGTTAGGGTTAGAATTGGCCAACTTATGTCCGGTTTCTGAGGATTTTAAACGGAGTTTATCCATTCTATAGTGATTATTGCGAGGGTTTATTTGAGGATCTCAAAAACCGAGCAGAAGGAAGTAATTCGCGTAAATAGATAATTTGGCCGGATCAATAGAATAGCCATTATGAGTTTAAATTAAACTCCGTTTAAGAATTCTTCAGAAACCGGGCATTAGTCTCCTCAATACGAATTAACTAAATAAAAGATGTACTACATAGAAATCAATCAATCTGCCTAACCTTTTCCGAACTATGTTGGGGTCGGTTTCCAATCTAACCGGATGTAGTTTAATACCAGTATTTTACAAGGAGAGACTGCCTATCTGACCTCCACAACCCAATTATTGGGTAATACGATACCCCTTGGTAAGACTGGTTGTCAGACTTTCGGGCTTCTGACGACTCGTAACGACTGTCAAAGATCCACAAATGACAGCCAGGACCAACGGCTTAACGTGCTTTCCGAGGCACTAAGGGGGTCTGTATGTAGGTGTACTTCATACTATACATACACCTTATAATATTTGAGTGAAATAGAGAAAATTTGTTGTAATTAAGTATCTACCCACTACCTATGTGGCTGTTTTCTGGAACGACGCCTATGCATGGATCTCGATGCAATTCTAGATTTATGTAGCAGTAAATTCCATTTAATACGAAATCTGACAGTTTTAATACGTTTTAATAAATTAAACAACCTTCTTAAATACGTGCTTGTCTCGTAAACGTACTTTGTAATAAGTCTTACCTACAAATACAAAATAATAAATTGTTTGTTATAATTATTATGCGGTCAGATAAATCTATTGTCTGACATAATTATGAGCGGTCGTAATTTTCCGACCAATGTTTTCCGCTTCCCAATGTTCGTAATGAAATGCAAAGTAATCAATTATGATTATTATTTATTAAAATAATTAATTACACAATAGATACTATACGACACAAATTAGAAGTTACATCGGCAAAATTAGTCTGATTTTTATTTTTAGAATTTTAGATGAACTAAGGGCAGGAAATGACAGGGTCAAAAACATACGTACAGAACACATTAAATCATGCGTTATGCGAAAATAAGAAATTTCTATACTACATAGTTTTGTTAATGCTATTAGGTACAAGAACAATAAAGGAATACAAATGTTGAACCTTAAGATTATTTTTTACTTGCATCTTATTACTTTTACGACATATTATTTTGCAATATTTAGGTAAATAATTTACAAGCTAACAGTCTTAAAATAATAATAATATGTACAAGTATATAAAAAGGAGGGAAAATAATCATAGGGCATCAAAAAGTATGTATCGCTGTCAACAGGAAAAGTGCCCAAAAGGCTGGCAACATTGCCACGTTGTATGGCAATGCTAATTCTTTGGCCAAAAATAGGCCAGCCCTCTGGTCACGTCTAGAGTCGACCAACCGCTTGGCGATGTCTTGAAAAACTAAGAGGGCACTCGGACCCCATGGCCATAGTGTTTCAACCCCAAACGGCTCTCATACATATAACTCCCAATAATATTGGAGTATTTGAGACGTTTGAGGTTTTCCGCACCCGCAGCAGCCGCTCCAGCACAGCCGGCTGTGCTAGAAAGATGGGATGGCGCAAGGGTTTCGACACATGTTGCATCCCACACCAAAGGCTTACCTAGCTTCCAAGGCATTATGGTCATTCCGTCTGGGAGACCAGACGGAAAGACCAATGGCTTAGCGCGCGATATTGCGAAAAGATTCCCAATATCGCGCGCCAAGCCATTGGGTTCTAAAAAAGCTGGCGCCCTGGTGACTTTTCCGACTAATTGTAAGTATGTATTGCATTTTTTTTCCGTTTCCGGGAAAGAAATTTGTTTGAAACTTGCTTAGAATTTTCGCCCCTCGACCGTACATCGATGTAATCTTTTTGTTGTGTCGTACTACATCAGCATCTTACACCTCGATGGTATAACGAAGCATTGTTCATAGCTTTTAATACAAAATTGAGATGGACATAATACTCAGCGTCGCTCGCTCGTATTCATTGTTTCCGAAAGTCGTAATTTTGCGACGTTATTCTAGTTGATTACTTTTGTATATTATGTTTCCGTTCTTAGGATTGATAATTTCTGCATATTATTTTGTATCATATTGTATTGTGTTGAAGTCTATGATCATGACTATTTTACAAAACAGATATTGCTACATACGTATGTAGCATGTTGGCATATCTGTTTTGTTTCAGCCATGAGCTACAAATGTTTTTCTATTTAAACAAATAACATAATAATATAATTGTCTGTAAAAGTGTCTGTTTGTACTGTCAAAATAGCAGGTTGTTACTAAATGCATATGAAAGTATATACGGTACCCTATAACAAAAATACAATTTTTAAAAATTTTGTCTGTCTGTCTGTATGTCTGTCTGTTTGTTCCGGCTAATCTCCGAAACGGCTGGACCGATTTTGACAGGACTTTCACTGGCAGATAGCTGATATTATAAGGAGTAACTAAGGCTACTTTTATTTTAGACAAAAAATTAGGGTTCCACGCAAAAATAATTATAGCCATGAAATTGTGAACCAAACCCAATTCCAATTGGGAAGTATTGACACCCACGCGGGCGAAGCCGCGGGCAACAGCTAGTATATACTATAACAGAAAAAAAAAATCTGTCTGTCTGTTTGTTCCGGCTAATCTCCGAAACGGCTGGACCGATTTTAAATCACTGGTAGATAGCCTGATGTTATAAGGAGTAACTTGGCCACTTTTATTTTAGAAAAAGAATTAAGAGGATTGTGTAGCTGTAAATTTTCATACAAAAAGAGATACTTAACGTTTTTCTCCCCGTAAACATAGTTTAATTTTCATATTTTTTGGCAATGTTGTAGGTATAATGAAAAACTAGGTCCGTATGTTTTTATTATAAATAAATATTGCATACGATATAAGTTATTACCATCTAAATATCTATATTTTTGACATAGAAACATCCTCGAGCATTTTTATTTTTTTAAGTTAAATTAAATTGAATTACTAAAAACGAAAAACTTACAGACCTAGATTGAAGTGTACTGAATGTAATGAGACCAAAATTGTCTCATTTCGTAAAGGTTTAGGGGAGTGAAAACGTTATCGCCCGAAACAATATTTATGTAGATAATTGTATGAAATGTAGGTAATTGCCTCCAAAAATCGCGCCGCGTATCGGCACTTGACAATCCTCTTAAGATCCCGCGCAAAAAGTTGAAAGAAATTGTGAACAAAATCCGATTCAAATGGGGAAGTATTGATATCCAAGCGTGCGAAGCCGCAGACAACAGCTAATAACAAAGAAGAATCATCATCAAATCATCTCCTCCGACCTTACTTATTCCTGTCCAAAGTATAGACATAAGTACTCGACATAGGCAACCCACAAGTCGACATAACAGTTGATCTTTTCTGTGAGCTCGTAATATGGGATTATTTGTTTGTCTAAGGTCCCGAACTCCGGAGTTATAAAGACCGAGCAACTAACTGATCATTTCCTACCAAAAATGTTTACCCCGACGCTTTCCAGTCTATTATAAATGTGTACCAGTACAAAATCAATCTGCCTAGCCTTTTCTGACCTCCACAACCCAGTTACTGGGTAATACGATACCCCTTGGTTTAAAAAGACTGGTTGTCAGACTTTCGAGCTTCTTACGGCCCGTAGCGACTGTCAAAGATCCACGAATGACAGCCGGGACCAACGTTCCGAGGCACGGAGGAGTTTCGGTATCACCCATCCACGGAGCAACCTCGGCAAGCGTAGCTTAACCTGATGGATCGACTCGTGCAGCTGTTATAACTTAGCCACGAGCTCCTCTTATATTTAGTATTAGTATTATACCAGTACAACTTACAGCAATTCCTGTATATATATTTTTATTCCCAATTCACTAAGGGCAGTATTTCTCGTACATTTTTCTTTGTTTTGGCGGAATGGAGCCCCGAGCCAGTCCACTCTCGGATATTACGAAGCCACATTTTTCTCCTTTTTACATTTATCAAATTGCGATGCTCTGCTGAATTCTTGTTACGGTATCTCCTAGCTCGATTTCCTTGTGGCAGCTGTTTGGCATAATAATCCGTAAAATACGAAAGAGGTCTTGGAGTTCATATAAATTAGACAAAGCCACTGCGTTGTGTATTTTTCTGTAGCAAAGCAGATAGACAAACCGTCAACTTGGTTATGGCGAAACGTGTAAGCGAACATACACATATGAACGAATGAATGAATGAAATACACTGAACCCAGCGTGGTTTGAGCAGACTCGATTGCTTGAACGAACCCAAAAATTTACACTAACCCCTGGAAACTTACGTTTGATGGGGTAACCGCATCCCCCGGAGCGCGATAATGGTAGGGAAGACCGTGCCCATAGGCACCTGTCTAGCCTTTTCCCAACTATGTTGGGGTCAGCTTCCAGTCTAAGCGGACGCAGCTGAATAACATTATTTTACATGTAGCAACTGCCTATCTGACCTCCACAACCGTAACTGGATAATACGATATCTCTTGGTAAGACTGCTTGTCTGACTTGCGGGCTTCTGACGACCCGTAACGACTGTCAAAATATCCACGGATGACAGCCGGGACCAACGGCTTAACGTACTTTCCGAGACACGGAGGGGTCTTGGTATGTAAAGATGGTAACCCATCTACGGACCGACCTTTTTTTTTAAATTTGAGATGGCTCTTGACTCTAGTCTAGGTCAGAGGTGACAAAGACAATGTCGACGATGGAGTGAGCTTACCCAGAAGAAGCCTGTTCACTCTAATTTTGAAGAGATTCGGGTTGTATGCGAGTTTCACTCTTTTGCTGTGCGCATTATGAAGAATGTTTGGAAGAGCTTAGTGCGAATTGTTGGAATGGCAACTAGGTATAGATGGTATCATGCAGTGCGTCTAGATGTTCGACGGTAGAAGGGGGCCGGTGGAATGATGTTGTGGAGTTCCTGAGCACACTCACGGAAGTACAGTCTATAGAAGACCGACAAGCAGGCAACCTTGCGGCGATGAGCCAAGCTATAAAGCTTGGTAACCATAACCATAGGATATGGAAGGATTATTAGAGCTTTACCGGATATGCATCCTAGAGTAGGCAAAGGAATGATGGAGAGACGGGTGATATTTATCTATGAATGGGTATCTTTTAACGACGTCGCCGCCAATCTGTTTCAGGTCCAGCTTCACCGGTGAATCTTTTGGCGGGGTCTTCCTCAACTCTTTTCATTTCGCTGCTATGCTGTGTCTTCGTCTGGTACAAAATTATAACTCTTAGCATAAAATTACGCCAGTTTACTCCGAAGAGTAAGGCAGAGGTGTAACGAAACTTTTGAGTATGAATGTGGATGATATAAGAGTAGGAGAAGGCCAAGGAAATGATTGTGGACTGTTTCAAAGATGATATGGCTAGAAAGGGGGTGACAACGAGAGATAATTGAGAGTATGGAAGAAAAAGACATGCTACGCCGCACCGACCTCTAATAAATTGGGATAAGGGCAAGAGAATGATAATGATGGTATAGAGGTATGAGGAACAGGGTGTAAGGTTCACTCATCCTCCATAGAAAATGGAGGATCCTCCGACCAGACGGGTGTTGTGTCTGGTGGGCTACTGCCCAGCGCTTGATGGCGGGATATCTGCCAGTCGCGCGGAAACTCTGCTTGCGTGATGCAGGATTTGTTTGACGTCAAGACTTTGATGCGTAGTTCGCATGTGGCGTTGTAGAAGCCACCACAATGGTAAGGCAATTATGTTTTTAAGATCCATATAATTTGGGTCGCCCCTTGGAGCTTACTGAATTGAATCTTCTATTACATCACCGTGTTTATGTTAACAAGTGGCTTGAACAATAAATCCATCACAGTCACAATCACAACACACCACGAACAGAATCATTTCAAATATTAAATTTCATATATCTATAGATGTGAAAGTTTTACAATCTGAAATTATAGGATCTTCTACCAGTTCAGAATATTAGGAGATAGTTCCTAAAACATAGTTAAATAGGAACACTTTATAAATAAGTAAGTAAGTACTCGAGTAATCAAAATATCTCCGAATCAAACCCACACAAAATCGCCAGCTCTCATCGCCTCAAATAAAAAATCAGTCTTATTATTAAGACACTACGGATACGGAAATGAGTCGTCACAGAGACACTCTCGGTATATATTTGTCGAACAATACCGCCGGCGAGCGACAGAGCCAAACATTTGGGCATGTGTCAAGAATTAATTACCACGAAATGGAATGCTTGGGTTATGGCCAAATGTGGTGGCCACTGTGTAAGGTTTTTAAATAAATTGAATATTGTTACAAGGTGTTGCATGTGGAGAAATTTGTTTTCTTTTACGGGTGAATTTTGTTTTGGTAATGCGCACTTCTATGGCTGCCATAGAGTCGAAACTACACAAAGGTATTAGTTATGTAGGCACACTAATAAATGTATGTACCAATCTCTATTTATTACTGTTTATTTAACTATTACTTATGGAAGAAATATGGCGGTTTGACAGTTTTTGCATAGAAAATATCGCTGCCCTAGTTCAATAGTAAGATATTTTGATCGAGGTATGAGTTGAGCGAATTCAAGTCACTTGTTATTTTTTTAAATGCGGTTGACTTATTAAAATGATAATTTAGTTTATTAACTAAATTATCATCATCATTTTAATAAACAAAAAAAAAAATTAAAAAAAATTAGTTATTTATATTTCAATATGAATAAAATATACTTTTTTTATAATAGTTTTAAGGCTTTTAATAGTAAGATAATCTCATGTAGAACTCAGATTTTTTTAAAGATATCTTACTATTGAACTAGGGTAGCGATATGTCAAACTATCATATTTATTCTTCAGATAAACATTATCTGACTATTGAAAAATCAGCACTTAATAAAATTTAAGTGTCTGTTTGCAATGTCAAAATAACAGCTTTTTACTAAAAGGATTTATGAAAGTATTTGCGGTACATATAAAAAAAAAATTGAAGTAGCTACTCGAAGAAGCTACTTTTATTTTTTTTAAATAATTAGGTTCCATGCAAAAAAAAAAAACGAAAACCCATGATATTGTGAATAAAATCCGATTCAAATAGAGAAACTATTGACATCCACGCGGGCGAAGCCCCGCGGCAACAACTAGTATGTATTTCAAACTAAACGTCGACAGGTACTAAGCGGCAACTAAGTAATCTATTTATCCGATACTGAGTGGAATTGTTAAAATACAGGGTCAAATTGAGTTAGCTAGCAAAACTCCGCAGATGTCATGGATATCGATATTTAAATGATTTAAAAAAACGAAATTAATTTGATAATGTTTTTTTTTGGTGTTATCAATTAGTGTAGGTACTTAGTCATTTAAAATATCGGTTTAAAAATCAGTTTCATTTTGCAGGAGCTCGTGGCTAAGTAATAAGCCGCAAGGGTCTATCCATCAGGTTAAGCTACGCTTGCCGGGGTTGTTCTGTGGATGGGTGACCAACTTTTCATACCGAGACTCCTCCGTGCCTCGGAAAGCACGTTAAGGCGTTGGTCCCGTTTGTCATTCGCGGAACTTTGACAGTCGTTACGGGTCGTCGGAAGCCCGTGAGTCTGACAACCAGTCTTACCAAGGGGTATCGTATTACCCAGTAACTGGGTTGTGGAGGTCAGATAGACAGTCGCTCCATGTAAAATACTGGTATTCAGCTGCATCCGGTTAGACTGGAAGCCGACCCCAACATAGTTGCAAAAAGCTAAGCAGATTGATTTTTATTTTTTGTGTAAATTTCACATACGTAATGGGTATCGATATCTCAACACGAAAACAGACTTTATCACCTCACAGTTCAAGTAACAACACTACCAGCGGTCATTGACCCTAAAAAAATCATCATATCTTTTTATTTTGTGTCTTTTTTATATCGATATCCATCACGTCTGCGGAGTTTCGCTAGCTAATTTAATTTGACCCAGTATATTGCTTATTATTGCTGGAATTATGAAAGGTGCTTATGTATTTTTAAATCCCGCCTTAAGACAGTCTGCTATTACTGTGGGTGTCATAAACTTGTCCCTTTCATCACAATAAATAAATAATCGAAGCAATGTCTAGGCCACACAATAGAATACAAGCTTTATCTCCAGAATCTATGAAACCAACAACTCTAATTAGCAACCAAGAAGTTTCTTCATCAATGATTATAAATTATATTGCTATTATATTGCACGAATTGCATCAAGATCTCATCATCTGCCGAGCCTTTTCCCAACTATGTTGGGGTCGACTTCCAGTCAAACGATGCAGCTGAATACCAGTATTTTACATGGAGCGACTGCCTGTCTGACCTCTACAACCCAGTTACTGTGTAAGACCCTTTGGTAAGACTGGTTGTCAGACTTTCGGGCTTCTGACGACCCGTAACCACTGCCAAAGATCCACGAATGACAGCCGGGAATTCCGAGACACGGAGGGTTCTTGGTATGTAAAGATGGTCACTCATCCACGGACCAACCGCGGCAAGCGAATCTTAACCTGGTCGATCGACCCGTGCGGCGGTTATTACTTAGCCGTCTGTTACTCCTTTAAAGGATAAGAACAGAATGATCATAAAATCATGTAGATTTTGAAAGGCAATTTGTTTTGAACAGTTTTGAACGTTTAATTAACAACTCCTATTACGTAGTATGTCTCTTAGATATTTTGTAGTGCCTAGCACCTTATGAGTATGACAAGCAATAAACATTTTGAAATTAAACATGGTATATTTCGTGTTGAATAGTGATTTATTATCTCTATAATTTTGTTTGATAGTGTGGCTAAATGATAACAGCCCCACGGGTCGAATCGAAGGGCGATCAGTTCGTAGATGGGTGACCATCCATTACTATCGTTGACGTTGGTTCCAGCTGCCATTCGTCGATCTTTGACAGTCGTTACGGGTAGTCAGAAGCCAAAAGCCTGACAACAAGTCTTACCAAGGCGTAACGCGTTGCCTATGGTTTGCTTTTTAATCTCGCAAGACTAAATTGAGAAGTGAAACTGTTAAAACGACCTTTATGATAAAGTAATGTAGACATAAAGTTTGACATATGCACTTGTCAATATAGTTTCCGAAATTTAAAAATGCACCATAGTAACAGGGTTGTGGAGGTCAGATAGGCAATCGCTCCATGTAAAATACTGGTATTCAGCTGCATCCGGTTAGACTGTAAGCCGACCCCAAAATAGTTGGGAAAAGGATAGGCAGATTGTTAATTGTAAGTAAGGGCAGGTCTGATGACATGGTCTAACCAGCTGAGGTAGATATCCAGAGGGCACCAACAACGGATAGATATCAAATGAATGTTCCTATCTTCAACTCTTCAATAACGGCTTTTGTGGAAGAGACTCCACAATTTTGCCAATAATATATCAAGTATACTCTTGAGTCTATACTTGATATTGTTAAAATTTAAAGCAAAATTGGCTGTCAAAATACTCGTAAGTACATATGATGATGAGATGTCAACCATAATGCAAAGTTGAGTAGGTAATATAGAAAGAGAAAGACAGAGAGAAGCTTTCAAATACCTATGATTCGCCCAGAATTCCGCTACAAGAATTCTGCTCACAGACGCAGTGCTCAGTTGACAACGCAGAGAGAAACTGAGAACCGATACAAGTAGGTAGGTGCTACAAATCTCAAAGACTTTTACAGGAGATGGCAAAATATGTATCCTTACAATGCATTGAGAGCTGTTTTCAATACACCATGCCCTACCATGAAGGCCAGAAAGTCTACCAATAACTTTACTAATAATTATTATAAAGAGGTAGAATTTGTGAGTCAGTATGTAAGGGGTTATCTTCGAAACTCCTGAACCGAGTCCGAAAATTTATTTCAATAATGGGAAGCTACTTGTATTGCCGAGTGTCATAGGATATTTTTTATGTTAAAACTTGAAACACGCGGACGAAGTCACGGGTAGAAGCTGGTTCATTATATCCCAATAAAACTCAAATCCCTTCACTCACGATAGTTCTAATCCGAGAGAGATTCCAGCTGGCATTTCATGTGACACAGTGTGACACAATTCCATTCAGACTTAATTCGTTTAGTTCCCGAGTCACGCGACAAAACTAACACGTTTCAACACAGAACATGCAAATCCTATATTAAATTCACACGCTCGACAACGGTACAGTTCGTTTAGTAATAAATAATGAAAACAGTGGTAATAAGGGTTTACACAATGTTGCTATGTGAGCAAGGGTTCATAGTTTGACCTAGGTAAAGAATTTTGTATAAGGTGCAATCAGAAATTAAAAAAAAACAGATTCACACTTCTTCATTTACACTTCTTTCTTATATTTATGGGTGGAATATTTAAAGCAGTTTATTGGTTAACTGAGAACAAAGGAAATATATCCAAATTAATTAAGAGTATTTTTTTTTTATGAAATGTGATCAGCAACTTAGCAACTTAGGAATTTGTTTTAGAATATCCATGGCTGGAAGTATCGGCCACCAATAATAGTGAAAATGATTTTTATGTTAGGAAATAGCAATCTTATAGGAAAAAAAATATGTCAAAAATATTATGTTGTATGCGAAGCTATTCTTCAGCTTTTGACTGGGAATCACTTGTTCAGGAAAACTTGCTTCATTTTGCGACATTAGAGTTTCCTGACCACAGTCTGAAAATAACGCAGCTTAAACAAAAAAAAAAAAAATTCGTGAACCCGAATTCTAGAACGATGTTCAA
The DNA here is from genome assembly GCA_948252095.1 of Dicycla oo. Classification (NCBI taxonomy): domain Eukaryota; kingdom Metazoa; phylum Arthropoda; class Insecta; order Lepidoptera; family Noctuidae; genus Dicycla; species Dicycla oo. The sequence goes on along the minus strand of OX411718.1, from coordinate 4,715,952 downwards.
ACAATAAAACTCAGATGACAAGCAGGATACACAGATCTAGTTTTAAACTTCCAACACATTTAATTTTAAAAACTGAACGACCTAACACATTTCTTTATACTCGCACTAGTGTTAAGAAAACGCTTCTTTCAGCCGTCTTGGAACTGGTTCTACTAAGCAAAAAAAAAAGAAGTAGCAAGTAAAATTAACACAATAATGCTGCTGTCGACTTGTGCTGTAAAAAGTGCGAATAGCTTCGGAATACTTCGTAATAGCTCGGGGAAACGCGAGTGCGTGCGCGCTATTATTTTTTAAAATATTTTCTTTTTGGCGGGTTTCTTTTGAAGTCATGAATGAAGTGAGTAGTAATTCTTTGTGTTTTTTATTGTTGAACTATTTGACTGTGGAATAATTTTTGCATATTTTTAATGGTATCTATGGACTATCAATTGACAGTTGAGAAATATGTAGGAGGCATCTGGCATAGTCAAATACAAATTGTTGATGGTTTTGTTGCTAAAATACGTTTGGTTTACTGAAGCACAAAGAAAACTTCAAAAGACCTTACTTACATGTTTTCTTTTAATAGAGTAGCACTATTACTGAGTAGCTAGGACTTCAGGTGCGCTTGCAATTCTTTTGTCTCTTTTTACGACACGGAAAATGATGGACGCTGTCTATTTGTAGACGACCAAGTGACTTGACAGATGCTAGACATACTAGAAGTTAAAATAAACCGTCGTTAACACATTGCTCACAAAAAACAAAACAATAAGTAGCCCGCTGAGTTAACTCACATGACTCTTGTTCTAAATTCGAAATGACAGAGATTAGAGCTGCTTCTCAATTTTTTTTTTTTAATTTGACAGATGTCTAGCTGACTTTTGTTTGGTTATTTCTTTTTTTTTCTTTTACCTACATAATTGAGAATACCTGATGCCGCTTGTTGGTCTGAGATATACAGGGCTATTTTTAAATCACTAGCTAAATTTTCACAGCGTGTTCTACCCATGAATATGAACAACTTTCACTATGGGACCAACTCTGAAATCACAAAAAATAATCAGCTGTTTCATACATTTTGGTCGAGTATGTATGTATATATAATAGGTAATACTTTCGTATGAAACAACAAATTTTTTTTTACGTGATTTCAGAGTTGGTCCCATAGTGAAAGTTGTTCATATTCATGGGTAGAACCACCTGTGAAAATTTAGCTAGTGATTTAAAAAAGCCCTGTATGTAAATTAAATAATGCAACAGATTTTATGAAATATTTTATTTTAAGTACTTACCTAGCATTCAATTTACTTACATTTTTGTACCTACATGCAATCTGTACAAATATTAATTCATGTTGTTTAGAGTATGAAAAAAAGTTGCAAATTTCTATGCAAAATAATAAACAATTATGTTCTCAGTATAAAATATAATTAAAACATCATACCATTGTTATAATAATATGAATGACTTCATATTTATTCCTGTAGATACATACTTGAATAATTACGGAATGTTAAGTAAATAAGTACTTACCTAAGTACCAACTTCTTGCTAATGAAAACATAAATAAAGCATACTCTTGGTAATTTTCTCATGAGGTTTATTGGTATTGATGAATAAAACAATTATTTCTCACTCAATCAATCTGCCTCGCCTTTTCCCAACTATGTTGGGGTCGGCAATTATTTCTCACTATTCCTTCAAAAAAGCTAAAAGGTACACGATAAATTAACCGTACGAAATGCTCAAAATATATGTTTCTTAAACTTCATTACGCAATTTAAAATTCAAATCATTCAGAATGTAAGCAAACTAAAATGATGCCAATTAAAACAGTATTCCACCCACCTTTTAGGTTTCCACCTTCTAATGAATACTCCAAACATATTGGTGTCAGATTCAAACTTCATTCACATCACTAGTACACTTCACCCTTCACACTCCGGTTCACAACACTACGCGAATCTTACACACACATTTTGTACCAACAATTTTTAGTTTATTTTCACTCAAACGAAAGTAGAAACTACATAATCAACGTTAAAAATAAGCGTTCCTAATTTAAAATTTAATGTTTACTAACAAACTAGCACTAAAATCGGATACACAATACACTAATATTCAAATTCGAAGATAGAATCGATTAGAGGTGAGAGTATTCGATTTTTGAATGTTACTAAATGTTGTTATTCGATAAAGCAGCGATCGCACGTGTGGCCCGCGCAAGCGATGCACGGCGACTGGCTGGCTCTCAGGGCTCCCGTTGCATTGCAATATGCAGCTGGTGTATATCCCGGCTTTGTATTAATAAATTTTAGATGTCAACCGCTTTGCGTGGTAGCTGGTTAAACTTGCTAGTTGTTAGGCTGAATGGGATAGTGTCATTGCCTTTAGTTTGCTAGATGTAGGAAGGAAATTATGGCAAATATAATAGGTATATAATTGTATTACGCATTTGTTGTAAGAACTGGTAAATATGTAAATTGAAGTAGGTAGGTTAATTTATTCGAAACGCAGAGCTAGCTATAAATAAATGTAACTAATGGAACATTATGCTTTGTTATTTTCGCAATATCTATGAAATATGATTGCAGAAACGCTTCTTAGATATTCTACATTATTTTCTAGAGGAACATCCCTAAAATAAATTGCCATAACATAAAGAAAACATAATCCAAATAATTCCAACTAACATCAAAAACATCACGTACAGTCAATCCTTTTTTCTCTAAACTAAATAAATCAGAGATAGCGAAAGGTCTCCACGGACAAGGAAATATAAGATAACGCCCCAGTGTCCCACTTTCAAAGTAGGTATTCGTGAACTGGATCTATATCTATCAGCATGGTCCCAGGGGCACTCGTCAAATGATGAGTAGGGTTGCCGACTGGCCCAATTTTTTACGCCATTTCCCATTTTGGAGAGGATGAAATTCGTTTAGACGTGTGATTTTGTTTGATCTGTGTAGTTTTATCGGGAATTTGTAGGCCAACCCTACGAGATTGTAAGTAGAGTGGATTGGTATTATTATATTCGATTATGGAGATAACAGACAACGGTAACTTTCGAAAAAAACTTTTTTTAGACAAGTTTATCTAAAATAATATTGAATTTTATTAATAAACCGCTTAAATAAATTAGCTCACAACACTACCCTGCACCAAAAATCTCATCAACTAATCGACTAAATAAAAAACAAAATCGTCTAATTTCAAACTTTAAATTCTAATTTTAAATTCAAACTTTTAATTTTCCTTTCCATCGGATATTCCCGATATTCGTTTAATCTAATAGCACCACTACAGGTGACCTACTTCCGCTCACAGGATCGGTTTGAACGTGCCCCTCTCTTGTGGTTACGTGATTCTCATGGATTTATTCGGCTGACACCGGTATCTTTGTGTTCACGCGCGGAGATGAAATCACGCTTATTGTGATCTCTTACGGCCTGGTTAGTATCAAATACGGCCTATACTCTTTTTATATGATAGCCATGTGTCTCACTTTCTAAACTATTAGGTACTGTCAATAGCCTTATAGGGTGACTGGTAATTTGTGACCGATACGTAATCACATGATTGTACTCATGATAACAAACAGCTTTTACTATGGGACCAAACCTGAAATTGCGAAAAAAATCAGCTGCTCCCATTTGGAAAAGTTATGCCGAACATGAATGTATGGGACAGCTGATTTTTTTTTTTGCGAATTCTGGTTTTGGTTTTGTCCCATAGTAAACGTTGTTTGTTATCATGAGTACAAATGACCGATACTTAAACACATTTGTACTCATGATAAAAATCAAAATCAATCTGCCTAGTCTTTTCTCAACTATGTTGGGTTCGGCTTCCAGTGTAACGGGATCTAGCTGAATACCACTATTTTACATAGAGCGACTGGCATCTGACCTCTACAAACCAGTTACAGGGTAACACGATACCCCTTGGTAAGACTGGTTGTCAGACTTTCGGGCTTCTGACGACCCGTAACGACTGTCAAAGATCCACGAATGACAGCCGGGACCAACGGCTTAACGTGTTTTCCGAGGCCCGGAGGTGTCTTGGTATGAAAAGATGGTCACCCATCCACAGACCAACCACGGCAAGCGTAGCTTAACCTGATGGATCGACCCGTGCGGCTGTTGTTACATAGCCACGAGCTTCTAAGTCAACGTAATAAAAAATACGGTCATTTAAGCAATATTTTTTTATACTCGCAAATAAATTAAAACCTATAGGGTAGGTACTTCCCGTTGACCTAGAATCATGAAATTTGGCTAGAAGCAAGGTCTCAGCACAAGTAAAGGAAGTCCGAAACACGTTAAATTTTAAATTATCACATTCTTATTAGATATTTTGTTGCTATTACTAATTTACATCAGTTGGCGAAATGACCGTGACGTATATCGATTTATGGGTTTGTTTTGGGATAAATTCATCCCAACTACGGAACCCTTCATTGTGCATGTCCCGACACGCATTAGTAACTGTTAATTTATTCTTTTTAAAATTTCGACAGGTCAGCTGGCGTGGTTGGTTAAGATACCACCTATCATGCCGCAGGTCGTGGGTTCGATTCCCATCCAGGACAAACATTTGTGTGCATGAAAATGTCTGTTTGTTCTGAGTCTGGGTGTAATTATCTATATAAATACGTATTTACAAAAAAAAAAAAGTAGTATATGTAGTAGGTATATCAGTTATCTGGTTTCCATAGTACAAGCTCTGCTCAGCTTGGGATCAGACGACCGTGTGTGAATAATGTCCTAGGTTATTATTATTATTCTCAGTCCTAAAAAAACTATGTTTCACATCATTCGTTGCTATACAGAATCTAGCTAGAGGAATCAACATTTTTTAATTGTAGTCGATTATCGCAACGCTTTACGATATCGATTGCAAGATTAGTCGATTGAAAAGATTTGTAAATTTTGATGAGTCAATGACGATGTTTAAGTTAAGTATAGAAATTTATGTAACCATTGGCTAATCGTTAATATAATATTAGTTGCTTATCGATCCGTCAGTCGGGGGGGGGGGGGGGGTCTGTTCCTCTTACTTAGCTTCACACATGCTAAGTCAGAGAATTCTTCACTCACGGGTTTCCTCACGATGTTTTCCTTCACCGAATTTTTTTTTTTTGTTTTTATGTGAAGACTATGTAGGTCATTGCTTTTTTTGTTTGTTTTATTTTTTCTCTCAGTTATTTTTAATCATCGTCTGGCAGTTTGAGTAATTTATGCGGCCTACCCCAATGTCCTTTCTTTGGTATTGTTCGTCGAATCGTTGAGCTCCTTAAGTTCTGAGTTGAGCTGCGCGATTACTGACAAATGCGTGCACTGACTGGACAGGTCCTCTCAATCTGTGTGGTTCTTTCCTCAAAAGACCATTTCAGACACCAATCTAATAATAATATTCCACAATATATTCCACAACTATCACACAACGCCGTCTAGCCTCAAGCTAAGCAGAGCTTGTGTTATGAGTACTAGACAACTGATAAACATACTTATATATTTCTAAATACATACATATATAGATAAATTACACCCAGACACAGAACAAATGATCATGCTCATCACACAAACATTTGTCCTGGGTGGGAATCGAACCCACAACCTCCGGCATAGCAGTCAGGGCCACTAACCACTAGACCAACAGGCCAGTCCAATCTACATGGTCTTCACATGAAGTGACCAAGATTATGTCTGGACTTTATAAGAGACTGTGACCTCTGAGTTTGTTTCGGCCTTTCTTCTCAGAGTAGTCAGATAGGAAACGCCTACGTCATCTAGTTTAAAAAAAAAAAAACATGATTGACTTGTAAAAGTGTTTGTACAAACCTACTTACAGAAATAAAAATCATTTATCATTTATCATATCCTGGCTCGCTATAATGTTCCCACTGCTGGGATACATGCCTCCTCTCTGTGAGAGGGAGTGGGCTGTAATCTACCACGCGGGCCCAGTGCGAGTTGGTAGACGTCACATGCCTTCGAATTTTTGGTTCTAGGACATGCAGGTTTCCTCACCATGTCTTCCTTCACTGTTTGAAGAGCAGTGGTGATGAAATTATTTTCACAAAGTAAAACGCCTGTCTGGGCTTGACTCCACGTCCTACAACTCGTAATTCGGAGCCGTTACCACTGCTCTCCTACCCCGTCTTGACACTTACAAAAATGAGGAAAAAATGAGGATAGTTCTGTATACACGAGGCCAGAGCGACTAGCTTGCTAGCCTACTAGCACTAATTGGCTATCCTAGATTGAAAAAGCATTGTTTATCCCTGGTTTTCCTCACTCGTTGTAATGGTATACCATATTTATGATTTATTTTCTATGGTTTATTGCCACTACGGGGCAAATCTTATTCAATAAAATTCATTACATTTCAATTCTGTAAGCTCATTTCAAACCCTTAAGATTTGCAGATCCAAAGATTTTGGAGTTAATGTTGCTAAAGTGGACCGTGAGAAACCAAATTAAAGAATCGATGAAAAAAAAAATCTGGAAGTAAAGAAAGATTGAACTGACAAAAAGCAATAATTGCGTGACTGACATGACCTTGTGTACGACATGTTGTGTCCCTGAACTGAACTTTATTAACATTGTATTCAGGTTTATCTTTCTATATCAAATAATGACAGGCGGTTTTTGGCTCTCGTAGCAATTACATTATAAGATTTGATGGTACTTTAGACAGTGCATGTAGCAGTGACTTCTTTATGAAGGAGCTCGACCGGGGAAGTTTACCAACATCGGTGCCCCAATCAACTCAGCCTATCGCAGTCCTCTGCTCGACAAAGGCTTCTTCCAGGCTGCGCCGCAACACCCTGTCCTTCGCCTTCCACATCCAGCCTGTCCCAGCCACCTTTTCAAGGACATCAGTCGATCTAGCTGGAGGACGTCCCACACTACCCTTACCGATACGCGGTCTCCAATGGTAGGTACACGTTTCTGACGAACTAGTGTGTTAGAGTAGCAGCTTGATGGTGGAAAACGTAAGGTCATAGACCTTCTCCGCAAGATCTGCTTCGCAAATAGCGCTTTTTAGTGAAAGAGCTCGTCCAGAAAAGTACTAAGTGCCACGTGTCTCTGAATACCTATTCCTGTCGCCAAGTAGCTATGCTGTCAAAGAAGAAAACCTCAACTTTCATATAAAGGGTGACTGGTAATTAGTGACCGATACTTAAACACATGCTTATACTCACGATAACAAACAACTTTTACTATGGGACCAAACCTAAAATCGCAAAAAAAAATCAGCTGTCCCATGTTCGCATAACTCGTCAAAATGTAAGGAGCAGCTGATTTTTAGTTGCGATTTCAGGTTTGTTCCCATAGTAAAAGTAGTTTGTTATCATGAGTACACCCATGTGTTTTAGTGTCGGTCACACAATTAATAGGAATAGGTGAATAACATGAAACACCAAGATATTAAGTCATTCATTTAATATACCATCACATCTCCCCTATTGTCCACATAATATCACAATTTACTTAGTATTCTAATATTTACAATTAAATTAATAGGTTGCCTTAATATAAAGTAGATCTCCAACTATTCTATAGACTATGCCAGTGTATATTATAACTGACACAGCCTGTAGGAAAGTCATACCACGTCTACCACCGATGCTAGCCCGGAGCAATAGGCGGAGATCACTCCCGCCTTTTCAAACGTCATGTCAAAACGTAATTTTTAAAACAAGTGTTGCCAGTACAATGATTATTGAAATAAAATGTTTCAATAATCGACTAAGACAATTTAACGATTTATTAATTTTATTTCAAAACCTAACACCAGTCACCCTATATTTAATACCCTAAAATTAACGAACAACTGTGTTGGTGACAATAAAATGCACTGTATCATTTACTACTTTTACATATTCTCTTTGTTTCTAATCCTTCTTTCTAGGAGTATTAATAGGAACTACCTTCAGCCCCTAGTTATTATTTTATGTTCCTGTTCATCATACAAGAACAAAGCATCATAAACACAAGAATAGAATAGAATGCATTTATTTGTCAGAATTTTGTACAAAGCTGTTATGTGCATTATGTATTACGATCATAATATTCTGCCGTTTCCGGCGTGCAGATATTTAGAATTAAAATTAAAGATAATTTTTATAAATAAATTGAACAATAGTTAAATTTAAATAAATTGAACAATAGTTGTAAGAGATTAATTATCTATGTCAAAATTCAATGAAGTCAAGGCTATAAAATATGATTTATAGGCAATAATGTTAAATAGTTTTCATTCATAAAATCTTCAGTCGAGACATTTGCTTGAAATAATATCAAATAATTTACATTTTAAATGTTCTAAGGCTGTGAGTTTTGAAGCCATCAGGTAATTTATTATAAACAGTAATGGATATGCAGTATACATCATTAGAAAAATATTTAATTCTACGCCTAGGAACATTAAGCATATGCACTTTGCGGCTGGGTCTGGATACAACATCATTATACAAGTCCAATTCATGTCTCTTTTGGTGTACAACGATACAAATGTCAAAAATGAATAGTGCTGGAAGTGGCAGTATATTAAGTTTTTAGGGTTTCGTACCAAAATGGTAAAAAGAAACCCTTATGTCTTCAGTCTGTCTGTCTGTCTGTCCGTCTGTCACAGTTGGATATCTCAAGAACTACTAATGATCAACTTGAATTTTGGAATAGCTTCAGATGACGTTTGCCCAACTATTTTACAAATAAGAAAGAAATAAACTTATATATATATATTGCAGGGACTGAAGACCCCCTGTCTTAAAAATTGCATGTGGGGTATCATATGTTTTTTTTAGGCAGCATAGTTTTGAACTTTTGATAAAAAATGTAAAAAGAAATACCGTACCCCCCCCCCCCCCCCCGCCTCCCCATTATCTCCAAAGTATGCATAGAAAAAAATCTGATATTAATGTTATAAGAACATGCACGTGATAGAAGTTTATGTAACGATTACAGGAAAAATAAAACGATATCTGTAAATAGCACACTTTTTTATATATATGATGGTACGGAGCCGTCGGTGCGCGAGTCCGACTCGCTTTTGACCGGTTTTTTTTTAAATAGTGGAACGCAACTCTACAGTGGGTGCGCTCCACAAATTGAGCGTACGCTTATTTTCTGAGCTCGAAAAATTACCCCATATTAGTATACCATAGCACAAAGACTAAGTATGTGCATGGTATCTTTATTGTCTACCCATGCATTTGTTTCCCCCGCTTCAAATATTGCATTCACTCGAAAAGCATTGCAACATCCAGTCTGGTTTGACTGTTTTGATATTCAGTTGAATGGGTTTTTGGAGAATTAAGTGAGTGAGTGAGTTAGTTTTTGAACACAACTGTTGAACAGTTGTTTTCCTCCTTTTTGTGGTTTGCAAATAAATATTGACAGTGTTTTTTTTTTTATGTTATTGAGAGGTAAACATACAAGCTGCCTGCCTTTTGGTTAGCGGTGCTGATTGCCTCTGAACATCTGCAATGGCCGATACATCTATTGTATGTTGATTTTATTTCTTTTTTTTATCTTTTAGGTTGTCAGTGTACAAGTACAGACGCCAGCACATCAATCTACTACAATCTGTCAAATTTCTTTAATAGATTTTCAACTTTATCGCTTAAGCATTAGGTTCAAGGTTGATTGGGAAAATTTGACAGTTTCGGGTAGCTTGATGTGCTGGCGTCAGCGATAGCAAAATAAAATGTATGATTTAGTAAAAGGGCGGAGACTTGATGTCCTGAAATACAGGCCTAGAGCTTAGTTTAGGCGCCAGTCTCCTGTAATATTAAATGTTAAATAAATATTATTATATCTCATTTGCCTATTATTGTACCGATATACACAGCTCGTGGCTAAGTAATAACAGCCGCACGAGTCGATCGGTCGGGTAAAGTTGCGCTAGCCACTGTTGGCTCGTGGATGGGTGACTATCTTTACATACCAAGACCCCTCTGTGCCTCGGAAAGCACGTTAAGCCGTTGGTCCCGGCTGTCATTCATGGATCTTTGACAGTCGTTTCGGGTCGTCAGAAGCCTGAAAGTCTGACAACCAGTCCTACAAAGGGGTATCGTATTACCCAGTTACTGGGTTGTGGAGGTCAGATAGACAGTCGCTCCATGTAGAATACTGGTATTCACCTGCGTCTGGTTAGACTGGAAGCCAACCCCAACACAGTTGGGAAAAGGCTAGGCAGATTGATTGACCTTTCAAGCCGAAACACAAAAACGCTGCTTGGTACCAAAATTAGGTATTTATGGTTAGGTGTGGTATATATACGTGTTTTTTTTTATATATATATCATAACTCTGGGGTATTAGACCATCATTTTGAACCACTTTTACTATGGGACCCAGCTTGAAATCGCGAAAACAAAATCAGCTGCTCCCTACATTTTGACGAGTTTGGCGAACATAAATGTATGGGACAACTGATTTTTTTTCGCGATTTCAGGTTTGGTCCCGTAGTAAAAGTTGTTTGTTATCATGAGTACGATCATGTGTTTAACTATCAGTCACTAATTACCAGTCACCCTACTAGGAAACTACTTCCTGGTGAAACTTCTTTACAAAGAGCTGAACTAATCTACTAGATCGGTGTCTGAAACATTGATATGTTATGTGGAAGATAGTCCACCGGTGAGTACGTAACAAGAACGTAGCAAAATCTAAATCCCGCATAATCTCAACCTTATCCAAGCTAATACACTATAAAAGCAAGTATTCTCTTGAGAGGTACATGTACTGCGTCTTAGCGTTCTCAAAGACGATCTCGGAGCTTAATAGGTCTGAATATTCAGGCATAACTAAACTATTAATCTTGGAGCTATCTCCCTCAAAGTGGATAGGGGAAACCAATCAGACGACCGCAATTGAGAAATTATAAATTAATCAATTTCTAGGTCTCTATATTGATAGCAAAGTAAATTGGAAGCCACATATAGAGCAAGTTTGCAAAAGACTTAGTCAGAGCTCTTATGTTCTTTACAGATTAAGAAACACTGTCAGTCAGTCTGCACTACTAACTGCTATCATGGATATGTTGCTTCAATCATACGATACGGTATCATATTTCGGGGCAACTCTGTAGAAAAAGAGCAAGCTTTTAGAGCTCAAAAACGCTGTGTGAGATCGATGTGCAATTTACACCAAGTGGATTCATGCAGACGAAATTTTACAAATTTAAAAATATTAACTCTCCCTAGTGTATACATATATGAAACTGTAATGTTCATAAAATCAAATCCAAACTTATTTGAATTTTGCACTAGGGCCAGACAGAAAGACAAGCTGCGCACCGTAGCCAGTAAAACAAAGCTTATGCAGCAGAGCATCTTTTGTATGGGTCCACGTATCTTTAATAAACTGCCACCTTTTCTTAGAAATATGAGCGATATAAATGCCTTTAAAATAAAACTACACGAATTATTGATAAGTAAATGCTATTACTCTATTACTCTAAATGACAATACATTGAATGATACTATTTTTGTAACATGACTAATTTTTAATTTGGCATAAATATTATTCATGACTAATTTGTAATTTGACATAAATATTATGCCAACTTAATCTTAATGTATTGCATGACAATTTGTTGTACCTATTGTATATTAACTATGAACCAAACTTATAATGTGAATTTTGTATGCCTCAATGGCGGGACATAGCAGATTTACCTCTATAACTAACACACCATCTTATGAACCTATGATCCACAATAAATTATTTTGAATTTGAATTTGAATTGAATCAATGGCATGTACTTTGAAAAGGAACCTCTAATAATTCTCATTTGGCGCTCCTAACCATATTATTAATCACTAGTGTAATGATTACGCCTCTTTTTGTGAGCCTCTAATAATTCAAATTTTGGGGTCCTAAAAATAGCCAAGTAACTGCAACCAACTAGGATGTAGGAACGTGGTTGGTCACAGGCCACCATTCAGGCTACCCTAATTGCGTAACACACACTCAGTCCGAATCTGAATCATTTCGAAGCAAATTGCTAATACATTGCTTCATCTGTTCGAAAAATTTGTCTGCTCAACAACGTAAATCATGCAGTGAATGTAAGTGTGTTACGCAATTAGGGTGCAGCTCTAACTTAGACCTTATACTCATTTGGTCTGGGTGCCCACTCTAGCTTAGTTTGGGAACTGAATTTTTTTGTGCCTAAGTACCTTCCTACCTTACCTTATTGTCTCGCGCTGCATATTCTTAACTTGCGGATATCCTTTTTACTATAAATACAGAGTATTTTTATTATTTATGATGGGTTTGCTCTTGACTCTAGTCTAAGTCAGAGGTGACAGAGACAAAGTCGACGATGGAGTGAGCTTACCCAGAAGAAGCCTGTTCACTCTCACTTTGAAGAGATTAGGGTTGTATGCGTTCGGAAACACAGACGCAGGTAGTGAGTTCCACTCCTTTGCTGTGCGCATTATAAAAGACATTTGGAAGCGCTTAGTTTTAGTTCATGTCATTAGCATCATTACGCTTTTTGTAATTAATCCGTAAACATTATCATGTCTCAGGCATCCGCGGCCCATCCCTAGGCTCAAAACTTTTTAGTTCCCCGGTACGCTATGTAAGTTTTTTTAAGCTCTATAGCAAATCTGAGCAACAATAGCGCTCTTAAGTGTATAGAGGTATGAGGAATATGGTGGAAAGTTCACTCATCCTCCATAGAAAAGGGAAGATCCTCCGACCAGATGGGTGTTGTGTCTGGTGAGCTACCGACGATTGATGTCAGGACGTTGTATATATGCAAGTCGCGCTGTAAACTCTGCTTGCGAGATGCAGGACTTTGCGTGACGTCAGCGCTCGCATGTGGCGATGTAGATGCCGCCACAAGTGTTACATCCGGAGTACCGGGGGCTGAAAAGTTTTGAGCCTAGGGAGAGGCCGCGGATGACGCAGACATGATGATTTGTATGGATTAATTGCTAAAAGCGTACCTAAATCATGCTAAAGACATGAAACTCTGTATTTTGTTGGTGTTATTTATTAGGAACCTGCAACGTTATTTTGACAGTCATCAACATGTTTTCATTCGTTTGCATTAAAATCACACAGACTTCATTAAAAAAAAAATGCCATGAATTTCTCAAAAACGTTTAAAACAACAAAATTCTTTTCGACAACTTTCTCTGAGTTAAATTGAAAAATTGTTAACAAAACTTTAGCTTCAAAGTGGCCCCGACATTCCAGGAAGCGGTTATGTGCTGGCAACACAGCTAACACCTGACATTTTCGTAATAGCAACCCCAAAGCCAAAGCGCCGGCGGCAGCGCGTGCGCATATCCAAGTTCAAAGTTATATGAAAGTAGGCAATTTTATGGACTCTCCGTTATGTTTTAGATTGTAGGGTACGCGTAATTTTGTTTTGATTTTCAAACAGACAGTGTTCATGTCTGTAAGACCTGTCTATGTTTATTGTAAAAGCAAAAAAACGTTACCAATTACTGGTTTGAGTCTGTTCAACACGCGTGGAAAACCATACAGGTGAAATAATCCGATCCAGCCTGTCCCTTGCTGTCCTCTCCCCAGCGACGCCCTAAGCCGAGACCCGTACCCCACAGGGGGTGCCCTTAGCGTGTAGTCGCTTAGTTTATAAGTTTTATGCCCTGGCTGGGGCCTTAATTTATTGAGGCACCCATAGGAAAGTCCGCCTAAGCAGCCTACAAACTCCTCGGTTGATCTACGAGATGCCATTAGCAAATATATATAAATATAAAGGTGAAATTAACTTAGCAGTCTGCGTCTTTGAAAACCTCAAAATATATATATTTTTTTTTTTACATTGAACAAGTGTGTACTGTTACTTTAGTTACAGCTGCATACTTCACCTGTTTGAAGGAGGTTGCATATTCAGAGTGGCCTATTCAAACAGTGGTCTGGGATTTTTTTTAAATTGATTGATTGAAAAGATATGATGACCTATGCTCAAGTTGTACTTTGAAGTTTGAAGCACATTTCATTGTATGAATGAATGAATGCATTCGGACTCATTCATTATGCTGTTGTATTGTAAGTTTCCACATAGACATTTTTTTTTTTTTTGCTTAGGCACGCCAGCTCTCTATTGTGTAATACACTATGAATCGAAATTTTGAAGCAAATTAATTGCTTATCTATTTCTTTATATGTTCGAAAAATTTGTCTGCTGGACAACGTAAATAACGCAATGAATGTTGTTAACTGTCAAAATGAAGCTGATTCCGATTGATAGTGTGTTACGCAATTGCCCCGCTGCAGGCTTAGCACAAGAACCGTAGAGAAGCGTCTTATCGACGGAAGAGTAGACAAAAATGACGTTTCCGTCATTCCGTGTAAACAGTACGACGGTAACAAATAGAAATAGTCAACTGCACTTTTACGAAATTCACTTTTTTACATAATTTGACCCAGAATTCTTTGTTTTTTCATAGGATTTTTTTCTGTTTGATTCTCAATTTTCACAAATATTAATCATAATCATTTTTTTTTTGTTTTCTTTTTTAAGTCATGCATATAAATACAACTGCGGAGTCGCGCCCGTATCGCCGGTGAAGATGCGATTCTCAACGTGTTTTATATAAAAATTTTCACTTTTTGTACGTAATATATGAAAAATTATTACCTACATGTAGAGCTTTAGGGGGTTATGGGGCTAAAAGCGGAGCAATTTTTTTTTTTGCGGTATGACACACCATTTTCGGAATTTAAGGAAAAAATATTAAAAAAAAATGATTCTGTAGAAAACCGTATATACCTACTTTGCGGCCGTCGAGTAGAAAGTTTTCTAGTGACTTTAGCATGGCGCAAGTTGTCTTCACTACCCTAGACAATTATCAGTGATCAGTGTGATTTTGACAGTTGGAAAAGAAAACTTTCTTCCGAAATAGTCTACATAAAAACAAAGACAAAGATCGTTAGAAACGAAAAACAAAATGACAAATTGTGGAAGGATTTCTACGGTGCGATGTCAAAAACGGATAAACGAAATGTCACTTTGTATAGAAAAAGATATCTACTCTTCGTAGAGATAGACAAGTGGTCATGCTAAGGTCACAGGTTATAATCGCTTACGTAACATCTTATATTGTGATCTCAGGAAAAATAGGAATCGTAATTCAATTACTTTTTATGAAAAATATTTACTTATATGGTTAACTAAACTTAGAATAGACAAAGAAGTTTTACAACCCTTAGCGGTCTACCACGCATAAGGCTGATATCACACCTCCGCCGCGAAACCTTAACAGCAAAATCGTAGTAGTTCAATTCAACTGACTCGCATGATGTTCCGCTACTCGAATCGCAATTCGATTCGGTTTCGCAGCGTAGGTGTGATTCCCGCCTTAACGTCAGGTAAATTATTTGTCTACCAACTTAAACTGTCCGCTTAGTCAAATCAAAATTTGAAATCTTTAACAATTTATTGTCAGTTAATTGACGTAGGGTGTCAATTTGTCAGTTAATTGACGTAGGGTGTCAGTTGGTCAGTTAATTGACGTAGGGTGTCAGTTGGTCAGTTAATTGACGTAGGGTGTCAGTTGGTCAGTTAATTGACGTAGGGTGTCAGTTGGTCAGTTAATTGACGTAGGGTGTCAATATTTGTTAGTTAATTTCCCTGTTTGTGCCCAAAGAAGAATGAAATGATGGGTATAAAACTTAACTATGACTAGATATAACCCTAAGGGCCGGTTTTCGATCCGTAGTTAACTCAACCAATGGTTAAACATAGTAACTACCTAATTGTTGAATTTTGGCTAAATTGTGAAAGGCATGTATTCATGTTAGCACATTCATATTAAAAAATAGTAACTAATAGCATAGCTCATTCATGTTTAGCCTTTCACATTTAGCCAAAATTCAACCATTGGTTGAGTTAACTACGGATCAAAAACCGGCCCTAAGTATGTTCTTTCCTTCCTAACATAAGCCCCAAGTACCTCACATCAAACTCAACATTATGTCCTTTTTTATCTCCCATAAAATATTTCGCAAGGCAATCTAATGGTGAATAAAAGGGGTCCGATGAAAAACAAGCCGTGAGAAGAATGCCACGTCGCGTCGTTGTCGCTACGTCGGCCTGCCACTCTGTTCACGAAGCTACGAAGCTAGGCAAAAACAAACGAACGTCTACCTTTGAGAAATGCTGCGTAAGCTCAGGCGAATGAAATGTTACTCGTAGCATTCTGAGGAAGTAGGTTACTTATCTAGGGCCTAGGTATTTTTTCTAGCTTTCTTGGTGGTCGGGTTCTAGTCTAAAATGATGTGAATGTTTGTTTTTTGTCAAGAAACAAGAGTTGTTTGAATATTTCTGAGGAATGAGGACTGAATTTCTAAAGAGTACGAGAGCAATCCTAACTAATCCTATCATACTGAATTATATTACAAAGGCGAAAGTTTGTGACTTTCACGCAAAAACTACTGAACGGATTAAGATGAAATTTGGCACACAGATAGTTTATAACCTAGATTAACACATAGGTTACTTTTTTCCCTATATTCTTACGGGTTCGAGACTTACAAGGGTGAAACCGCGGGGAGCTGCTAGTATTATTATTAATAAATGCTAAAGTGAGTTTGTTTGTTTGTTATTTATTTATTATGTTAATGTTACGCTTTCAGGCTAAAAGGGTTGAACGGATTTGGATGAAATTTGGCACACGGATAGACCATGACCTGGATTAGGACATAGGATACTTTTTATTCCGGTAGTACATTCCCGTGGGATAATTTCCGACCTCCACGCGGGCGGAGCCGCGGCCTAAAACTTGTAGCTAATTTTTGCATTTGACCTCTAGAAAAATTGTACTTACTAGTTAATTATAACAGCAGTATATCTTGATTTTACGCAGTTAGCAAATGTTATGATATTTCTAGATGCTCCAAATCCTAATTCTTTAAACAGACACAGTACTAGTAAGAGTATCTCTCACAGAATACGATGCAAAATCTTCCCCTTTAAATTCTCGAGACCGAAAAACGCAAATGGCATGCAAAGCTAAATTGGCAAGCTGTATATTACATTACCACTGCCACGCAACAAATAACCAATCAAAGCCCCGGATTCCGAGCACGTTCGAGCACAATAACACAATTTTCGTGCCGCCGGGTAAAGCAAGCAACTTTAGTTGGAAAATGGAAGGTGGTTTCTTAAAAATACAGTGTATTGTAAATGGTTCTATGGAAGTTTCGGAAATGGTGAGAAAAAGTGGAAATGGTTGATTCTTTCTATAATACGAACTAATTTATATATCCATAACCAGACCAGCTCATACCCTTTTAGAACTATGGTTATTAAAGGGAACAGCCTCTTAAAACTTTGGGTGTGAAGCAACGAATTTTAAGGATTAATCTGAGGATGTAATTACAACAGCATCCCGGGACTGTTAGTAAGCACTGGGTCTCAATCACATTTTCCTTTATGATATCTAAGAGTACAGTGACAGACCACGGCATCGTAAAAGGCGGCTAACGACTGAATAATTCTCGAACGCAACTTATTTGATTGATGTAGCAAGTCTAAAGCTGTCTCTGATACTTTAAGGTGAACAGTAGTGACAGAAACACTTTGAAGAACGTTTCAAAGGTAACGGTGTCATTTCAGAATCGGAATTCATGAATCAAGAAGATCGCCGTAGGAAGACCGATGGCAATTCCGAGGGGCTACACAAAGTGCTAAAGAACAGTGGTGGCCCAGCGGTGACGGCCGCGACTTACGAGTTGTAAGCCGCAGGTTCGAACCCAGACAGGCGGTTTACTTTGTGTAAATTATTTCATCACCACTGCTCTCGAAACGGTGAAGGAAAACATCGTGAGGAAACCGGCATGCCATAGAACCAAAAAATTCAGACATGTGACATCCGCCATGTGGCTCACTCCCTCTCACTGAGAGGAGGCCGGTGTCCCAGCTGTAGGAACAATAAACTCTGATTATCCTATACAAAGTGAGTGACAAAGTGACAATAACAATGATGGAAAAGTACACAATGTACTTATTGGATTAACATAAGCTACCGTCAATCCTGCTGAACGTTGTTGCAGAAATACAAAACGCTTTCAAAGCGATTGACACTTCTCCAGACAGGCTTAGATTAACACTTCTCTAGGCAGGCTTAGATTGACACTTCTCCAGGCAGGCTTAGATTGACATTTCTCTAGACAGGCTTAGATTGACACTTCTCCAGGCAGGCTTAGATTGACACTTCTCTAGGCAGGCTTAGATTGACACTTCTCCAGGCAGGCTTAGATTGACACTTCTTTAGGCAGGCTTAGATTGACACTTCTCCAGGCAGGCTGTGATTGACACTTCTCTGGGCAGGCTTAGATTGACACTTCTCCAGGCAGGCTTAGATTGACACTTCTCTAGGCAGGCTTAGATTGACAGTTCTCCAGGCAGGCTTAGATTGACACTTCTCTAGGCAGGCTTAGATTGACACTTCTCCAGGCAGGCTTAGATTGACACTTCTCTAGGCAGGCTTAGATTGACACTTCTCCAGGCAGGCTTAGATTGACACTTCTCTAGGTAGGCTTAGATTGACACTTCTCCAGGCAGGCTTAGATTGACACTTGTCCAGGCAGGCTTAGATTGGAACGAAGCAGGAAAACAAGGAGCTCGCGGCTAAGTAATATTGATTAATAATAGCCACACGGGTCGATCCATCAGGTCAAGCTACGCTTTGCTGCGGTTGGTCCGCGGATGAGTGGCTATCTGTACATACTGAGACTCCTCCGTGCCTCGTGACTCGTTAAGCCATTGGTCCCGGCTGTTATTCGTGGATCTTTGACAGTCGTTACGTTTCGTCAGAAGCCCGAAAGTCTGACAACCAGTCTTACCAAGGGGTGTAGCCCAGTTACTGAGCTGTGGAGGTCAGATAGGCAATCGCTTCATGTAAAATACTGGTATTCAGCTGCATCTCCCGTTAGACTGGAAGCCGACCCCAACATAGTTGGGAATAGGCTAGGCACATTGATTGATCAGGAAAGATAGGCAAATTACGAGTGTGACTGGGACGAAAAGGCTGAAAATTATGATGATGAAGAGAATAAGCAGAAAATGGATCAAGTTTTCGACTAGTTACAAAAGGATGGTCATCAAATTGATACAATCAATACCCATGAGAAAAGTTACGTCCCAATTCATACCGAAGCACATGGAATAGGCAATATAACAGATTCTCACAATAATAACACTATGTCATATAGTACGAGTATCTACAATATTCTCATACAATGTGTCAACTATGGGAATTGGGTCAGCACGAGCTTGCAATCTCTCAGAATATTATCCATTATGTTTCAAGCCAATATGTACTAGGTTACCATAAGATTCATTGTAGTGATTATTTTTAAGTGCTGATTATTATTGGTCTAATAGCAAGATTGTACGCGCGTCTGCTGAGCTGTTCCTGGGGTTCGATATAGGCGATGGGCAATCTTTATTTGGGTTTTGTCATTAGAAATTCGAAGTACCTACCTGCCCGGAGTTTGGATTTGTACCCGGTTATTAGCAATAGGCTCCTCGCATCCCATTACATGGTATTTCATCTCTTAACGTTAGATATCGGCAAGAAAATACATACACCTAATACTGCAAGAATAGTTTGTATTTATTTTTGTACACACAAAACACTGCAATCAATCTGCCTAGCCTATTCCCAACGTTGGGGTCGGCTTTCAGTCTAACCGGATGCAAATGAATACCAGTATTTTACATGGATCAACTGCCTATCTGATCGCCACAACCCTAGGGTACCATAAACTGGGTAATGCGATACCACTTGGTAAGACTGGTTGTCAGACTTTCAGGCTTCAACGACCCGTAACGACTGTCAAAGATCCACGAATTACAGCCGGGACCAACGTTTTAAAGTGCTTCCCAAGGCACGGAGGAGTCTCAGTATGTACAGATGGTCACCCATCCACGGACCAACCCCGGCAAGAGTAGCTTAACCAGATGGATCGATCCGTGTGGCTGTTATCACTTAGCCACAGGCCCCACACATAAATATCACCACTACTAGAAGCAATTTTAATGCACTCCAAGATGCATATCAACATCTTCATGCAAGGCAAGTAATTATTAGTCGTTCAATATATCGTATACCCCTACATTGTAAGACAGACATATTTCTTCACATTTTTACAATCCCTCCAATCTACTACTCTGTCTCAATTCCCTTCCCACATCTCAATTTGCACCTTACTCTTTGGAACTAGAGTCTAAATTCTGTCTTAAATGGTATTTGCCATAAAAGTCGTAACGATTGGCAACGTGCTCTCTATGGTGGTTGCCATTTACCACCACTTACCATAACATCGCTATTTACGATGTAGATGAATATTGAAATATACTACCACTAGCTTCTACCAGCGGCTTCGCCCGCGTGGATGATGTAACTTATCCCACGGGAACATACTACGGGGATAAAAAGTATCCTATGTTCTCATCCAGGTCATGGTCTATCCATTAGCCAAATTTCATCCAAATCCGTTCAGCCGTTTTAGCGTGAAAGCGTAACAAACAAACAAACTTTCGCCTTTGTATTATTAGTTAGGATAATAATGGGATGGTTTGGTGCATTGCACAACTTTGCAACCTTTATAGTAGCTAACTACTGGAAGGCATTTGATAAAGAATTAATTGTTAAGATGGTAAAAATGTATGTAAAACATTTTTATCATCTTTAATCATAACCCTATATACAACAATAGTAATTGTTGAATACAGGGTTATTGGTAAAAAACTAACAGTCTGAAATAAATCAGCAGTTCCCTGCATTTTGACGAGTTATGCGAACATACATGTAGGGAACAGTTGTTAAACATATAGTTTTCGCGATTTCAGGTTTGGTCCCATAGTAAAAGTTGTTCATAACGATGAGTACAATGACCCCTTAAGAGGTTGATAGTGTTTTACCAATAACCCTGTACATACTATTATTTACTTGCTCTAAGAATTACCATAGTACACTAGTGTTAAAGACCAGGGGCCGTATTATGAACTCAATCTGCCTAGCCTTTTCCCAACTATGTTGGGGTCGGCTTCCAGTCTAACCGGATGCAGCTGAATACCAGTATTTTACATGGAGCGACTGCCTATCTAACCTCCACAACCCAGTTACTGGGTAATACGATACCCCTTGGTAAGACTGATTGTCAGACTTTAGGGCTTCTGACGACCCGTATCGACTGTCAAAGATCCTCAAATGATAGCCGGGACCAACGGCTTACCGTGCTTTCCGAGGCACGGAGGAGTCTCGGTATGAAAAGATGGTCACCCATCCACACACCAACCCCGGCAAGCGTAGCTTAACCTGATGGTCGATCCATCAGGTTAAGCTACGCCCGAGCGGCTGTTATTACATAGCCACGAGCTCCTCATTATTATGAACTACTTCAAGTAATAGAGAGAGACGAAGCTATACATGACCTATAGCACCATCCCTTTTTCGCAACGGAATCATGATGGCGTTAATAGTTCATAATACGGCCCCTGGTTACTGGTTACTGTCAGCCTGCCAACTTGGGCAAAGGCCTCTTCACATGACTTCCAGCAGTTTAAATCTAGACACCATAACCTTACATAAAATTATTGACAAATTGAGTTTATGTGACAAAGATAAAAGAAAAACCGGCCAAGAGTCGGACTCGCGCACCGAGGGTTCCGTACCATCAAAAAAAAAGTGTGCTATTTAGAGACATCGTTTTATTTTTCCTGTAATCTTTACATAAACTTCTATCACATAGAATAATTTCAATTTTTTCTGTATGCAAACTGCGGAGATATGGAGGGAACAGTATTTTTTTTACATTTTTCATCAAAAGTCGAAAACTATTCGTCCTAAAAAAAGAATGTTGGAGAATGTGTAAACAGCTTTCATTCATATGATCATGCCCTAGTAGCGCCACTTCGAATTTTAAAGAATCCCTTTCAGTCCCTGTTGCTAAAAAAAAAATATTTTTCTTTCTTTCTTAGTAGGGCAAACATCATCTAAAACTTAGTAACTTAGTAATTCTTGAGATATCCAACTGTGACAGGCGGACAGACAGACAGACAGACCGAGTCGCACCATAAGGTTTCCTTTTTACCATTTTGGTACGGAACCCTAAAAATGCTCAACGTTTTTGTCAAGTGACTTCATTGAATAAACATCATATTTCTAGCTATTTGCACATCATTTCGATAGTTTTTCGCACATATCCGTAAAATGTATGTTGTTACATAAAACGTTTCATTATTAGCGGTTACATAAGACTTTTATGGTCAGTTTACAGGTTATTAGTAACGTGCCATTTCTTTTTTGATACGGGAATGGAACGGTAGCACTGCAACTTAAGTTATGAGGGAAATAGAGCGATGTTAGGGCGTTTGTGCACTACTCGTACAAGGAATTTTACTGTCCGGCAGTCCGATGTAGCATGAAAAAAACGGATGATTGGCTTGTGCACTTGTCCGTCTTTACTCGGATCGGTGCGGCGCAGTTCAAGGTAGCTCTCTTTGAAACTACACGCCACGCACGTGTAATTACGCTAGGAACGATGAGTACGGTCCGGAATGGAAAAAAGTAAAATGTCGTACGGTAAAATTACGTATAGGGCACCAACTAGTATACATATACATTCATGTCGTGCCATACCGGACCGTAAAAAATTTGACAATAAAATTCCTTGTAGTGCACAAACGCCCTTATTGTTTGAAAGTTAGTAAGGGTCTTGTGACACTGGTGTAAGACCCTGGAATCGAATCTATGCAGCGTGTTGGGCGCATACTAAACCCGGCAGTTGTCCGCTATATACTTAAGGAACCCCACAGGTTCAGGTCTATATTTGCTAGAATGTCAGCCGAATTACAACTACTGTGAGCCCGCGGTCGCCATTGGATGTTGGTTTATCCTAATATTTATAATTATTCTGTACGTGTGTTTGCCACCTAACTCCTCCTAAATGGCTGGAACGATTTGGATGAAATTTTATGTGTATATTTCAAAGGGTTCCTGGATGGTTTGAAAACAGAATTGGACCCGGTAGCGGTAGGTGGCACTGCTAAGCCGGTACGAAGTTCGCCAGTTCAGCTAGTATGTATATTTATGATACATATTATTATAAAGATTTTTCTTACGCACACTTGGGGTGCGCCAGACGTTTGAGGGAGACGTTTGTCTCAACTGAACAGACAGCTGTGCTGCTGGGGAATTTGTTGCGCCACTTCTTCTCCCCAGCTAAAGCACTAGGAAGTGGTGAAGACGGCCGTTTTGGGGGACTGTCTTATGTAATTTTGACGTTCGAAAAGTGCTGATTCTCAACCTAGTTTGAATAAATGACTTTTGATTTTGATTTATAGGGTCAGTACACGCTATACTAGAAAATCCTAGGGAAGAACAAGAAAGAAGAAAAATTGTTAGCCGTTGGCACTCTAGTAAAAATTGGGCGTACTACAAAACTTCTTCTACTGGCACACTCCACCAGTGTGAGAGAGCCTGCTGTAGTTATAAGCAACTCTAGCTATTGTGATTGTATTAGCTTCTAATCTATGTAGGTTTATAGTCGCTACTTGTAGGATTTCTTCACAATACCTGATGCAAGCAAAGGTAACGATTAATGTCGAGTTATTTACCTGCCAACCTGCATAGCACACCTCCCTAATGCTGTATAATTTAACAATGCTAGGTTAGAGATTTATCTGAAAGCTCTAGAGGGGGATATTGAGAGCTACGTTTTTATAGAAAAAAATTGAGCTGTCCCGGGACTCCTGGCAGATGTGAAACATCGAAATTGTTTTATATAGAAAATATGCATGAAAGGATGGTTTATTAAAGGAAATAAATATGGAATTATCAAAAACAAAATATTCAGACTTTTTTTAAAGAATTAAAATGTTATTTATTTAAAGAGTCGCACAGTTACGAGAGCGTGGCGACGCTTAGCAACACGTCGCCACGCCAATAGCCGGTCTGACCGGCCGCATTAGATGTTTCACATCAAAAGTCTGTTGCTCTGTTTACATGAAAATATAGGTATATAGCTACATACAACCTGAGATATACTGGACCTCCTAAACAACACTGGGTTGATAGATCTGGTTGTTTGGTTTCTGTTACTTATTCATGGAGACATAATCTTTTTGTAGGTATGTACCTGTAACAATAAGATAAAAACATTTAATAATATAACAATACAACAATGATGAATGACAATAATTACAAAGAACATCCACTTTAAAGATGATTCATCAATCGATGGGAAACTCAATTGCATCACGCACTCATGATAATTCATGAGTTGATATCCGTGTTCATTCCTACTTAATACCAACTTGGATATTTATATATTTATTAATCACAGAATCCACAGCTCTTAAAAATACCTTAACTCACTTATTGTACTATATTACAGCAAATTACGATTCACAATTGAATAACTATATACAAAAAAATTGCAACAGAAACTTAGAAAACTAAACATAATACATATAATTAAATATATTATTACTTAATATATTATCATTATTTTATTTATATATTATTGTTTTATATTATTATTTTATATCATGTAATTAATATTAATTGACACATGAAATCGACAAATAAATGGTACTAAGTTTGCTTTCAATCGAAGTAAAGATTTTCTAAATAAGTAGGTAACCTGTATAGACAGGTTACCTACTTATTTTAAAATTTCTTTGTCCTTTTCATCACAATAATAGTATTGTGATGAAAAGGACAAAGAAATTTAATCAAATTAAAAACCGGCCAAGTGCGTGTCTGACCACGCACAATGAAGGGTTCCGTAGTTGGGATGAATTTAGCTCAAGAACACACTTAACATTGTAGTTGAAAAACATGTTCTCCCATACATTCTAACTGCAAATGTAAGTTTGTACGCACAATATTGAGAGATTTACCACGTTATCTTAACACCATAGACTTCTTATAGATTTTCCTGTAATCTATACGAGTAGTTATAGAAGTATTTTCTGCGATTTTTTCAAAATTTTCGGCTCAGTTGTTTCGGAGACAAGAGGGGGGGGGGGGGAGGTTAAGGTAGGTAGCAAGGTAAATTTTTGTCTATTTTCTTAGATAAAATTTTCTTAAATAAATATATTTGGATCCTCACAGGAAGTCCTTTCATATGTCATACGGTACAGTTTGCAAAACTTTTTTATTTAATTTTCTTTTTTATTTGCCCCCCAAAATTGACTCCCATATCCGTGTTTGGGTCACAGAAATTCGTATGTGTACCAAATTTCAATTTAATCGTGTCATTAGACTCGAAGAAAATTGGCTGTGGCAGACGACAGACAGACACACGAGTGATCCTATAAGGATTCCGCTTTTCACTTTTGAGGTAAGGAACCCTAAAAAAGATATACTCATGCCAATATTACAGCTTGATGTGGGTTTGACAAAGGCAAGGATAGGTGTATACCTCACAAATTCGTAGGTGTACCTTCTTATTAGGAGACATAAGCTAGAATGGTTTACACTTCACAGAAAACGAAATGAAGAAACATTGTCCACTGCTATTTTCATTTCTTTCATTCCCACAAATCCCCTAACCATACCTTTACTAAAATGCGTTATAAAAGTTCAGGAATTGAAACTCTGAGCGCACCTCCACCTATTTTTATTATGGAAGTAAAAATATAAAACGGAAGCTGAAATAACGGTTATATTTTCCGAGAGAAACTGGGTCGCGAAGTGGAAACCCTCAGAACGAGAGGGATTAAATAAGGCTCAGGGCTGCTACAGCGCGTATCTGCAGTCTTTGAAGATTTTCAGGGTTAAAAATACATTAGGGTAAGCGCTTCTCCGCACTTGAATAGATAGCATGATGGTCGCCGCGTTGAGTGATGGAATTTTCAGATACCTGCATAATTTTTGAGAAGAGTGCAGTTTCTAGAATTTAGATAACTTACCTACCTACTACCATTTTACTTGCTAAGTCATATAGAAGAATTAAGAAGAGTGGAGAATCTGACAAGTATTGCCATTGGTCATACTCGATAGTTTTAGTCAAATTGGTCAACCATTTTGAAAAATATTGCTGCGTTGCACAAGTCTCTGCCTACTTTAACTACTGTACATGATGCAGACACTATAGAAAGTCACCTGCATATAATTAAGTATTATGTTTTGAGTAATTTTAATACTGATCATCTCCGTAGATGTTATGAAAATTATGAACTGGCTTCGTGTAAAATTATGAACTTGCTTCGTGTAAAATTATGAACTTGCTTCGTGTAACATTATGAACTTGCTTCGTGTAAAATTATGAACTTGCTTCGTGTAAAATTATGAACTTGCTTCGTGTAACATTATGAACTTGCTTCGTGTAACATTATGAACTTGCTTCGTGTAAAATTATGAACTTGCTTCGTGTAAAATTATGAACTTGCTTCGTGTAACATTATGAACTTGCTTCGTGTAACATTATGAACTTGCTTCGTGTAAAATTATGAACTTGCTTCGTGTAAAATTATGAACTTGCTTCGTGTAACATTATGAACTTGCTTCGTGTAAAATTATGAACTTGCTTCGTGTAACATTATGAACTTGCTTCGTGTAAAATTATGAACTTGCTTCGTGTAACATTATGAACTTGCTTCGTGTAAAATTATGAACTTGCTTCGTGTAACATTATGAACTTGCTTCGTGTAAAATTATGAACTTGCTTCGTGTAAAATTATGAAGTTGCTTCGTGTAACATTATGAACTTGCTTCGTGTAAAATTATGAACTTGCTTCGTGTAAAATTATGAACTTGCTTCGTGTAAAATTATGAACTTGCTTCGTGTAAAATTATGAACTTGCTTCGTGTAACATTATGAACTTGCTTCGTGTAAAATTATGAACTTGCTTCGTGTAAAATTATGAACTTGCTTCGTGTAAAATTATGAACTTGCTTCGTGTAACATTATGAACTTGCTTCGTGTAAAATTATGAACTTGCTTCGTGTAAAATTATGAACTTGCTTCGTGTAACATTATGAACTTGCTTCGTGTAACATTATGAACTTGCTTCGTGTAAAATTATGAACTTGCTTCGTGAAAACAAGTCACAAAAAATTATATAACATAGCGTCGTCTATCAAAACATTGAACATTCATTCAGCATATGCAGGCATAGGCAGACATCAATCAACTGGCCAACTACTGAACATGGTTCTTAGAATTCTTTCTTTCAGTTTTCAATCGTGTGAGGATATTATGGTAATCAAAGCAGGATACCAACTGCAAGCTCAAAAATTAAACCTACCAATTGACCTCACTTTTAGGTAGAAAAACCAAAATTGAAACAAATCTGTTTTTTCTCAACTTTAGGGTATTTTCTGCAAAGGTTCGAAACCTTCAATACCTAGTGGCGAAAATGTTGACTGCCAAGCGTGCGAAATGCTGGTCACGTGATTGCTCTGCGCAATTTCACGATATAGACCCATTGAGGTTCATCGAACTGTCCTGCAGTGCTATTTACTTTGTACAGTATTATATTACGAGTATTTTAATTTATTGTGAATGTGAAGACTATGTAGGTCATTGCTTTTTTTGTTTGTTTTATTTTTTCTCTCAGTTATTTTTAATCATCGTCTGGCAGTTTGAGTAATTTATGCGGCCTACCCCAATGTCCTTTCTTTGGTATTGTTCGTCGAATCGTTGAGCTCCTTAAGTTCTGAGTTGAGCTGCGCGATTACTGACAAATGCGTGCACTGACTGGACAGGTCCTCTCAATCTGTGTGGTTCTTTCCTCAAAAGACCATTTCAGACACCAATCTACATGGTCTTCACATGAAGTGACCAAGATTATGTCTGGACTTTATAAGAGACTGTGACCTCTAAGTTTGTTTCGGCCTTTCTTCTCAGAGTAGTCAGATAGGAAACGCCGACCTCATCTAGTTTAAAAAAAAACATGATTGACTTGTAAAAGTGTTTGTACAAACCTACTTACAGAAATAAAAATCATTTATCATTTATCATTTATTGTGTAAAGACCTCACCGTGAAAACTTTGGTGAAGTGAGCTCTAAGTGAGCTGTCAATAGTGTCAATCCCTGGCATCTGGTGGAATAACAGATCACTTCACCTAAATTTTCACGGTGAGATTTTTACGGAATATCACCACAGTGCTTCTCCTATCCAAATGATGCCAACAACCTTCACATGTTCATCAGCCATCTTGTGGGGATTTGCATTGAACACACAGTCATAAGTCTTTTAGTCAAAACAAAACTATGCTAGGCTCTTCGTACCTACCCTAAAATTATGTACAGGGAAAAGAGATATATTCATACATCTCTGTACTAACTAGAGAAAATCGTTTGATAATCCCTAGTTCAATTATAGTACTGTTGCCCGCGGCTTTGTCCGTGTGGATGTCAGTTGAATTGGATTTTCTTCACAAATTCACAAATTCACGGGTTTTATTTTTTGCGCGGAACACTAATCTTTATTCTAAAATGAAAGTAGCCTAAGTTAACAACAACATCGACTATCTATCAATGAAATTCCCGTCAAAATCGGTCCAGCCGTTTCGGAGATTAGTCTTGACAAACCGACACAATATTTTTTTTTTTGTCTTATAAGTGCCGTAGGTACCTATATATACTTTCATATGCATTTGGTAAAAAGCTGTTATTTTGACAATACAAACAGATACTTCAATTTCATTTATTTGTATGGTGTAGGTAGATGCATAGATAATATCTGACGCATTCCGGAAAAATGGTTCAACCCTATAGTTGAGAATATTCCAGTGGCGTATCGTCTGTAAGTTTAATGTAGCCCACCTCTACTTGCGGGGCGCGGTCTGTATAACATGCTCCCTCCCTAATTTGACGCTATTTGGTCAAGGAAATAAAATAAATACAGGAATCTATTCTGTATCTGAGCATAGCAGCTCATTTGCTTTCACCGAAGGCACACGAGAATATTATGTAGATAGAAAACCTTTATTTCTACGGTTAACACTACTTCGAATTCCCAAGTAATATAAGAAACTGAATTACACTTTGACCGACTGAAGGATCCTCAACCGCAGACGGGGAGATCTAGCCCACGACCTCACGATCAGTAAAACTTGGTAGGTACCTACGTAATTCCCAATGCCAGCCTATTATTGTCCAAACGCTGGGCAAAGGCCTCTTCTCATACAGAGAAGGCACGAGCATTGATCACTCTTGCTCAAGGCGGGTCAGTGATTTCAGACTTATATATTGATATTTTTGATCATAAGTCCAGAGAGGAGCCCGTGGTTAAGTAATAACAGCTGCACGGGTCGATCCATCAGGTTAAGCTAGGCCTGCCGGGGTTTCTCGAGGTGTGCCCGTCGTGGTCCGGGCCGCGCCGCAGTCTCACGGCGGCGATCGGAACGGACCTTTCGCTCCCCAGCTTGATCAACGCCATGCTGGGGGATGAGGGGTCCTGGGCGGCAGTCGCCTCCTTCTGTGAACAGGTCATCTCCCAGAAGGAGGCGGCGGAGCGCGCGCGGGAGGATGACCCTCTCGCGGCGCCGCTCCGAAGGCGGAGGAGGGGTCGAAGAAGACGTCATTATGACAGTCATCTCCGACTCCTCCCAGGTGGAGGCCAGCAGGCAACGGGTGCGGGGGCACCCTTGCCTGTATTGCACAGGCCTCCACCAGTGTCGGACGGGAATGGGCAGGTGTTCCCGGCCATTCCCGTAGCCCCCCAGCCTGGGGGGCATGCGGGGCCCGCCAGCTAGGCGGGCATGCGCCGGGAGGGTTGTGGAAGTAAAGGCGGAGCCGGTTTCCCATGGCCCTCCCATCACGGCGATGTGGGAACACCGCTGAGTTTTAGTGGGTATACTGCCACTCTGGCAGGGAGTCCCACATACTCCGTGTAGTCCCCCGACCCACGACGAGCGGAGATGCGTAATGTCATTTCTCAGCGGAAAAAAAAAAAGGCTTGCCGGGGTTGGTCCAGTATTTAGTCGTATAGGAAAAATTTTAAAACACAATGAAGTAGTATATGTCACTCACTATTCTTTCTTTGTCCAGACGGTCTTTCTTTGGAATGAGCTCCCTCTGAACATCATAGCGGCAACCGATCGGTTGTCTTTTAAAGTGATGATACGTGAGCGTATACGTAAGAAATTGGCTGAAACATCCGAGCGCTGATTTGCTGGATTCATTTTCTCCTCTACCGATCGTTATTTATCAATGTATGACTGTTTATATCGAAGTATTTATTATTGTATTTTATAATTATTTGCGTGTTTTATTCTCTGCATCACCTTAAGGTTGACTGGTAGAAAATGCCTCAGGCATTAAGTCCGCCTTTGTACGGTATTGTTTTTTTTTTACTTGTGCATAAAGTTTTAATAAATAAAATAGAATATATGTGGATCTTTTTCTAAATTATTAGGGAATTGCGAACTTAAGTAAGTGGTAAAATGGTTTTTTTTATTAACTTTGCTAATTTCGATAACAAAACAACCACAGACAGATTCACAGCATTTGATAGTCACACTTACCAACCAACATACCTACCATAAGACATAAGTATAGTATAGTAAGTACCTAGAAGGAAAACATCGTAGTTAATGAAACCAGGACTTATAGTGAATATAACTCAAAAATTGCCAACCCGTCTTCAGCAAGGGTCAACGCTTGTGCCTTCTCTGTATGAGAAGAAGCCTTTGCTCTACAGTGGAACAATATTAGGCTGTAATTATTTTCTTAAATAGTTTATTTGTTCGTTTACCTATGCCATATTTATAATGAACCAGTCACATAATTACAAAATGGCATTTATGTACCTAAATGCAATTAAGATACATCCAATAAAGAGTCGGGCCCAGCATCTTTAACATAAGTTGTCTTGGCAACTTAGCAAGGGTGCTGGTGTCGCTACACTATTGTATAATTTACTTTAAATTGTATGTACTACCATGTGTTTAATGTAAAATGTAAAACTTGATGCAAATAAATTATTATTATTATATATTTTTTATATTTCTCGGGACCCGGGGGTCTCGGACCTTTGGAAGGCGTACGAGGAGCCGAAGCCAACTCGCAGAGGCCCCTTAAATAATTTTAAATGATAAGGAGGCACTAGCCGACGATTATCCCTGTATGTACTATGCAAGTGCACCCAAGTACAACCCCCGGTTGGTGAAGGACTATTGTTGTGCGTGGAAACAAAACATATTGGGCTATGGGTCTGGGTGGTTAATGTGGTTTGGGTTACTTGAACTATGGAAGAACTATGTCCCCTGCCTGACCAATGTTATATATTATACACGGATAAAATGGCAGGGGATGACTTGCACACTCAATAATGGGCCCCGGAAACGGCCGCTAGCACATAGTGACATAGCGACAAGGGGGCAACACTTCCTGAGGTGCTTGAGGAGTGGAGAGGTATTCCACGGCTATCAGGACAGTCCCGGAAATACGGTCAAGATCCCTACCAGCACTTTACTGGAATACTTCCTTCCTCCGAGCACGTTTGCTCTTGCGAATCTCCACTCAAGCCGGCCAATAAAGGCAAGAAAGAGGTGGGAGCTCTGTTCCTCGTCAGTGTTCACTCTAGTCGGCCAATAAAGGCAAGCCAGAGATGGGGACAAGATTTCTCTCGGGAGATAGGGTCCATGGGGTCGCTACTGCCAAACATTTTTCTGTATCTCTATCTCTCTTGGTCTGGCTCCTCATCCTAGACCCGTTCCGGCAAACTCTACCGGCACAGACCTAAAGTTTGGAGCACGCAAGCCCCACGTCAACGTAGAGATACAGCGGTGGGGTATTATTATTGTTATTATTATTTTAATCAACAAGTCAAAGTCATCCTAACAAAATTATTCAATCAACATCCAAGTTGTTTTCACAGAACATTTTTCCGTCAAAACAAAACACTATCACAACGTCACAACCACCATAATACCAAGTTATAAAACAAACAACACATAAATACCACAATCTGAAACAATTTAACTGTTACCAGTGACGTGACAGCCAACCCAGTGGTCCCAGGTTCGACGCTCGGCCGGTCACGAGAGCTCGTTACAGCCAATAAGCGAAGGCTCACGACTAGTGTTCGTGAAAAATATATTGACTTTAGAAAAGTTGGTTGTACTTTACTTAGGTATGTGTTTAGTTTAGTTATCTAGATTACTTAAGTTGTTTACCTATCCTTTGCCTGTCTTCAATTCTTAATTAAAACTAATTTAGAGACATTTTATTATTTCAAGATCCTTTCATTCCTTGTCAAGGAAAGGTTCTGTACCTAAAAAGGAAAAAACGGAACCTTTATAGGAGCACTCGTGAGTCTGTCTGTCCGTCTGTCACAGCCAATTTGCTCCGAATCTAATAAATCGATTAAGTTGAAATTTGGTAAAGATATGAATTTCTGTGACCCAAACACGGACGTGTAACGTAAATAAAGTTGCTATCAGGGGGCCAAAGCAGAATAATAATCGGAATAATCCTTCATTCCTTGCAAATATTCCATTTCATAATCACACAAAGTTAACTAAAATGAACGGAACAAACGCAAATCAAATTAGATTAGAATTTTATTATTAGCCGCGTAATAGATAAGATTATTTTATTCCGTACAGTGCGTAAGTACGTACTAGAGATTGCTGTTCTTAATTTTACAACAACTAGTATGAGCATCGATGGTTCAGTGGTAGAATGCTCGCCTGCCACGCGGGCGGCCCGGGTTCGATTCCCGGTCGATGCAAGATCTTTTTGCTTTTTTATTATATTTAAAAAAAATCATTTGAATGTTATTAATATTTATTTTACATAAATTCAATATTTTATGTACTATTAAAACTTAATTAATATTCATTTTACTAATGAAATTTTACACGACCTTTTCTAAATCGTAAAAATTATAACAATTCAATCGCCTACCAGTGTGTGTTTTTTTTTTTTCAAATATTTCATACTTTTTGCGACATGTACGTATCATAATAATCCATAATCGACCATGACCCTAAATACATTGAAATAATGGCAGAGGGTGATAGTCAAAATAAAACGACAAAATCAGAAAAATCATCACTTTCCTGCTCTTATTTAAATTTAATTGGGGTAGGCGCAACATGTCTAAAAATAACAGAAATAATTAACACAAGTACCTAAGTGACAGCCGGGGCCGGGACCAACGGCTTAACTGGCTACAGTTAAGCCGTTGGTCCCGGCCCCGGCTGTCACTCGTAGATCTTTGACAGTCGTTACGGGTAGTCAGAAGCCCCAAAGTCTGACAACCAGTCTCACTAAGCGGTATCGTGTTACCCAGTAACTTGGTTGTGGAGGTCAGATAGGCAGTCGCTCATTGTAAAATACTGGTATTCAGCTGCACTGGGTTAGACTGGAAGCCGACTCAGCCGAACCCAACATAGTTCGGAAAAGGCTAGGCAGACTGATTGAAGTAAGTACTTAGGTCAGTATTTTAATTTCCCTGACTACCACGGAAATTAATTAATATTTAACAATATTAATTAGCGCCATGTTTATAATAAAATATGCTGAGATTATTTACGCAACAGTACATAAATTGCTAAATACAGACTTATAATAAGCGAAGCGGTAAGCGATCATTTGATATGCTGGTAGGCTTGAGTAGGCATATTAGATTCGTTAGGGTGTTCACTCATATGGTACAAATTCTTATTTAACATTTGTCAGAAAATTTCTTGGTATTCGAAGAGAACTTCACAAAAAAAAAAACTTGTACTATCGACAAAAGCCAGACCTTTCGAATTTCGAAAAAAAAAAATAGCTTGCAAGCTGCAATTGTAGGACAAAGGACCATAGGGCAGGGTGAATACAAAAAGTAACTCTAAGGTGTAAAGGCGTTCGTTTTGTCGACAGTACTTAAAAAAAATGTTCTAATTACTTACTAGACTACACTACAGTGTATATTTTTATTAGAGATTTTCATTTATTTCATTAATATATATTGTAGGTATATTATAATATTTCAAGGAGGATAACATTGTTAAGATTTATCCGGATAAATCTCTATGATAGTTTAGGCATTATTATATTTTGAGTATCATCCTAACTAATACGAGTATTACAAATGCGGAAGTAAGTTTGTTTGTTTATTTATACCACTGAACCGATCATCCTGAAATTTTGCATATACGTTGTCACGTGTACAGAAACGGACATAGGGTATTTTTCATCCCGAAAAATGTCCTGTTCCCGAGGAAAACAACAATAACGTTCTTATGATAATAGATGGCGCCACGTATCTTTCGAATCATGATTGAATTATATTATCTAAAATTTCAATTACAATTAATTCATGGTGATATAACAACCGGTCATTTTTTAGATAAATTAAGATAAAATTTTAAGTTACTAACACACTACTAAAGTTCCGTGTGTTTAGTAGTGTGAATTGATTTTCAAATTCACATTTATGATTATTTTATAGGCACTTCACATTCGGTTCATCAATAGGTACATAACTTAATATCGCATTAAATTGATCCGAAATATATCAGTTAACTATTTGCTAAGTAAACTTCAACTGTAAAGCCACAAAGCTAAAGTCTTAACTCCGACAAACAGGTCAAAGATTGATATTTCCATATTTCAAGCAAAATCGGACGAGAATCCGAAGCCAGTCACTTCGATTACATTCCCTGGCATCACAGATTACAATTTAGTAGTATTTTATAAGTAGACGCAATACATAGATG
Source organism: Dicycla oo (assembly GCA_948252095.1). NCBI lineage: Eukaryota > Metazoa > Arthropoda > Insecta > Lepidoptera > Noctuidae > Dicycla > Dicycla oo. The sequence goes on along the minus strand of OX411718.1, from coordinate 4,681,292 downwards.
TTATAAGTGTAATTTAAAATGAACGCTACGCAAATTGACTTACCATGTAGATGTTGAATGTCAAATTGACAGCTAACGTCAAATGTTTTGCTTTTTCATAGGTAGCGGCTGAATGGTCTATAGATCGATGCCTGCCTTTTAATACAGGCGAAAGAAATAAAAAAATAAAAATTCATAGGTAGCTATGAAAAAGCAAAACATGTGAAATCAGACAAAAACGTGGGAAATCAGTGGATCAATGTGTGTGAAACTTTGAATGTAAAGCGGACAGAAAATGATGTTAATTTTATAGTGTTTAACATACAAATTGCTTCATTATATGTAATTTTGTTGAGAATGTCTTATTGAAGGCTAAACGATATTGATACAGCTTATGAGAGTTCTAAATAATTGTGAGTGAATTTGAATTTATTAATCTTGGTTTAACGGTATTCGATCTTATAGCTCTAATGCAATAGGTGTTTGTATGTGGAGAAAAAAAAAAGAAAATAGAGTGAACTCCAGAGGGATTCTTAAAAATTGCTATATACACAGTATACACAAATTGACACCACAGATATTTTTTTTATTTTTTATTGATTAACCTTTTAAATTCGTCGCTAAATAATAACAGCGGCACGGGTCTCTCGAAGGTTAAGCTTCACATGTAGCGGTCGGTTCGTGGATGGGTGACCATCCATTACATATCGAGACCCCTCCATGCCACTGGAAGCACGTTCAGCCGTTGGTCCAATGGTGGTCCAATGTTGGTGTCATTCATCGATCTTTGACAGACGTTACGGGTACTCAGAAGCCCAAAAAGTCTGACAACCAGTTTTACCAAGGGGTATCGTATTACCCTGTAACTGATTTGTAGAGGTCAGATAGGCAGTTGCTTCATGTAAAATACTGGTATTCAGCTGCATCCCGTTACACTGGAAGCCGACGTAGTCGAACCCAACATGGCTAGGCAGATTTTTATTTTTATTAAACTTTTAATTTATAACGTTTGAACCAGTAAGAGCACGCCCTAACACAAAGCGACAGTGTTGCTGACTCTGTGATTGAATTGCAACAACGCATGTTTGTATCAAATATACCGTACGTGATGAAATATTGTAAACAAATATACTTTACGTATTACATTAATATTTGCTTTGTCTTGACCTAACCCAGTTTTTGGCAATTTTGGCATTAGGTAAAGATTTTCAGAAAAAAAATTGTATTGATCTCAAATTAAGGTCTTTGACAAGGATCAAATTCAACATAAGCCTGCAGCATAGTGCACAGGTGGCCGTGACTTACGAATGTAGATCGTAGGTTCTAACCCAGACAGGCGCTTTAGTATGTGTAAATTATTTTATCACCACTGCTCTCAATACGATTAAGGAAAAAAAACTGTTTCCAAAAAACACAACTGACTTCCAAAATAACACTTCAAAGTGAATAATAATTTAATTTCGGAAGTCGGTGTCTTTGGATCTGTGTTTTAGATTCTTGCCACCGACTTCCGAAATTAAAGTCATTATTCAATTTGAAGTGTTATTTTGGAAGTCGGTTGTGTTTTTTGGAAAAAGTTTTTATTTTTCACTTTTTAGTGGGTCAGTTTGTAATTTATCTAAGTTACAATATTCTAATGTCAACTGCTCATCACCTTTTACAAAATATGTATTGCTTTTCCCGATGCAGGGACGTTAATTGTTGAGGAGTTCTCCTGGTAAGTAGGTACCAGGAGAACTCCACATCACCATAAGCATTGTGACGACCATAAATTAATTAGCAACCATTAATAAAGTACCTAATCGAATCGCAACCCGTGAAATACTTATTATAGAGTAGTTCCGGTGGCCATCTGAGATCTTCATCATCAGTTCCACTTGACCAAATGATGCTTTCCAAGAACCAATGCACGAGTTACTATAGAAAATACCCAAAGCGCTATAGGTGTGAAGAGTACAGTCGATTTCTCCGGGATCATAATGAGACCAACTAGAAAGTACACCCTTTCAAACAAAAAAAGAATTTTCCAAATCAGTTCAGCCGTCTTCGAGTAATCGAGGAACATACATAAAAAAAAAAAAAATAGATTCCGACGAACTGAGAACCTCCTCCTTTTTTTGAAGTCGTTTAAAATTCGAAGACATGAGACATCTACCAACCCGCACTGGGCCCGCGTGCTGGATTACGGCCCACTCCCTCACACACAGAGGAAGCCGGAGTTCCAGCTGTGGGAACAGTATAGGATGATTATGCGTAATCTATTCTGTGTGCTGCAGCAGAGCCGTCGTCAGGCTGATTTAATAAGTTCTTATTAATAAATTAAGGCCCACCATCCTTTTCTTGCCCTTATCCCAATCTATTTGGGGTCGGCTCATAATGTATTTTTCTTCCATACTTGTCTATTAGTCGTCATCTCGGCAGTCACTCCCTTTCTAGCCATATCATCTTTCACACAGTCCATCCATCGTTTCTTTGGTCTTCCCCTACTCTTATAGCAGCAATCCACATTCATACTCAAAACTTCCCTCGCGACATTTTCGTCATTCCCATGGCAACCGATTTCCACACAACTTTTCTACTAAATGAAGCCTATGTACCCAAAATGGTCCAGCACCCTAATTGCGTAACACACTATCATTCAGAATCTGAATCATTTTGAAGCTTATTGCTAATCCATTGCTGCGTGTGTTCGAAAAATTCGTCTGCTCAACAACGTAAATAACACAATGAATGTTGTTCAATTGTCAAAATGAAACCGATTCCAACTGTATGTAATTAACCCCGCAGTAAGTCTAACCAAGCCAAACCAAGCTAAAACCAAAATCTCCTAACATCAGTAAGTACGTAAAAGGAGAGAGAGCGGTCCACTTAGGTCAATATTCTGCGATGTACACTGTTTAGGCACGTGGGCGAACCAATTCACTAAATTGGAGACAATAGGGTCAACGCGTGATGAGCCGATGATTTGCATGTAATGGACCCACTTGAGAACAACTTGGGAATTTAAAATGGTGACGTCGTATCGCGTCATAATATTGGAAGATATCGACGGAGACACAAACTTTTTAAAATAACGCTTTTCCTATCATATTGAAAATGGATGTATAGATTAAACTCGCCATAAAGTAATAGGTCCGTTTTGACACGATGGTGTCGCTCTTGGTCCCGCTATATTTGTCTCTCTTTGGCATATGAAACGATATGGGCTGTCAAAACGGACCTATAATTTTGTGGCGAGTTTAGTGTTATTACATAGTACACCAGCCATAAGTCCCATTCCCAGGTAATAGATGACAAGCCGATAGAAAAGAATAGAATACTATTTCAGACAGAGTCCATAGGGTTAGTAACATTTTTTTTTTATAGCCATCAACGGAAAATCTAGAATTATGAGCATTCAACAACCTCGTAATGTGGTTCCCAATATTACTAAATGAGTACACCACATAAATGAGAAACGAGGTTATTTGGGCATAGTAAATTTACTGACGCTACTTCGGTGACGTCATGTGTTTCTCGTTGAACGTCCCGAGCCCAGTGCAGTGGACAAACAGTGTAAGGGTTACTGGTAACTCTGCGCATGTTACAAGCCTTCTTTACATACCGAGACCCCTCCGTGCCTCGGATAGCACGTGCAGCCGTTGGTCCCGGCTACCATTCGTGGATCTTTGACAGTCGCTACAGGTCATCAGAACCCCGAAAGTCAACCAGTCTTACCAAGGGGTATAGTATACCCAATTGCTGGGCTGTGGAGACACAGTCGCTTCATGTAAAATACTGGTAATCATCTGTATCCGGTTAGACTGGAAGCCGACCCCAATATAGTTGGAAAAAGGCTAGGCAGATTGAATGATCCAGGAAATCCAAGTTTAGGTTATATTAGGTAATTATTCTTATGTACGAAGCTATATGCATAAATGTACCGTATTTCCGGCATTTCTAAGCCAATTTTGATGATTTTTGTTTTCGTTCGTCTTGAGCATATGGTATTTTGTATATTCAACTAAGGCCTGTGTTCACCAACACTCAAACCACCGGTTAGGTGTTTAAACAGTTGGTTTATGTCAGATTTCCTAAGAAAAGAATTGATTAAATACCTAAACAACCGTTTTAAATGTCGGTGAAATCCGCCCTAAAAATGGAAAAATTAATTTATTTAAAAAAAAAGCGGTCAAGTGCGTGTCGGATCACGCACAATGAAGGGTTCCGTAGTTGGGATGAATTTATCCCAAGAACAAACTTAACATTGTAGTTGAAATACATGTTCTCCCTTATATTCCAACTACAAATGTCCACGGAAAGGATCCAACCCACATTACACCTAATGTGGGTTGGATCCTGTTCGTTTAACTACGGACAAATGTAAGTTTGTACGCACAATATTGAGAGATTTACCATGTTGCCATGTTGTTTTAAGACCATAGATTTCTTATAAGTTTTCTGTATTTTTTTCAAAATAGTTTCGGAAATAAGGGGGGGGGGGGAATTTTCGTCTATTTTCTTAAATAACTTTAAAACAGTTTATTTTAAAATTACCAAAAAATATATATTTGAGACCTCACAGTAAGTTCTTTCATTTGATTTATCGCACGGTAGGTACAGTTTGCAAATATATTTTTAAAATTTTCTTATTTGCCTCCCAAAATTGACCCTCATACTCAAAATTCATTAATTTACATTACACGTCCGTGTTTGGGTCACAGAAATACATACGTGTACCAAATTTCAACTTAATCGGTCCATTAGATTCGGAGCAAATTGGCTGTGACAGACGGACAGACAGACAGACACACGAGTGATCCTATAAGGGTTCCGTTTTTTTCCTTTTGAGGTACGGAACCCTAAAAAGTAAAAACCGACTTCAAAAACCTAAAACTAATAAAATAACTTTCTTATAAAACTTAACAGCTTAAGTCGGTGTAGCTTGGATCCGACTTCAGAAGCTGTTAAGTTTTTTATGAAAGTTGTTTTATTCGTTTTAGGTTTTTGAAGTCGGTTTTTACTTTTTTTAAAGTAATTGATTATAATGTCTTTTTGAGCAAGAATTTTTTTTTCGTTTAGCCTGTCCCACAGCTGGGCTAAGACTCCCCCCATATTTTCCCATATTTTTTTTTTAATTGCAAAAATTCTAGGAAATTCAAATACTTAAGTATGTATTTGAAAAGTGACGCCATTGATCAGAGCGAATCTGACGTAAGAGTCCATGACACCCATAATAATGTCAATGTGTTTTTCAATGTGTTTTGTAGGAATGTTTCCGATTCAGTGAGTTTTGTTGCCATAGACTAAAATGGAGGGCGTTTAAGGTGCCCGTGTCTGTTGGCTATTTTTAACTATATATATATATATATATATATATATATATATATATATATATATATATATATATATATATATTTAATAGAATAGAATAACTATAATTATTTGCTTTATAACATGGTACATTAAGGTCTTATTAATATACTTATGATCTATAGTTCTGGCGTTGAATTGTTTTATATGGCGATGTAAACTATCGAATAAAAATATTTAAAAATACATGCATATTCCCTATTACTACCTTTAGGATGCTGCTCATACACGTGTGAAAAATGACAGTCAAGTATTTCACAAAAGTATTCCAAGAGCATGGAAATAATTTATGTTCTGTGCATAAAATTAAATGCGTGTAAATCAAAACAGTGCACGTGTAATAGGGCATTAGGTTGGTAGCATATCCCACGCACTGGTTCAGGTGAATAATAACTCTTAGATCATGACTGAGGTGACCATCATTTTCGGCCAGGAGCGCAGTCTATATACGACGACTTATATTTTGCGAGAAGATTCGACTTACATTATGTATTGCTATGAATATGTCACAGCTAACTGGTTAAATTAGCCGTTTAGTTAACCGCCTAGCATTTGGAAGTAGTGCTCGCCGGCCGCGGCCACGGCACCGCTTGCTTAGCTCGCTCGGCTCGCATGTGGTTGGTCACAGTTCTAACCTAACCTTACCCATTTTCGTTGTGCTCTGGCTTAGTTACTGCGAGCAATTTGGCTTGCACGTGGTTGGTCGAACCTAACCTATATCATTCATGCCGTTAGTTGAACAACCGCCGTTTAGTTAAAAGGCTAGGCGGTTAACAAAAATTACGGAGTTCCATTAAAATTTATCCCCTCTATGGGACAAATTTTCAAAAATCCTTCCTAGTGCTCACTTTCGTTAATGTATACAGGGTCAAATTAAATTAGCTAGCGAATTTCCCCAGATAAACAAGATAAAACCAAAAAATAAATTAATTTGATGACGTTTTCGTGGGGTCATCTAGAAATATCAGTTCTTTTGGTGTAAACATCATCATCATCTTCCTAGCCTTTTTGCAACTATGTTGGGGTCGGCTTCCAGTCTAACCGGATGCAACTGAATACCAGTATTTTACATGGAGCGACTGCCTATCTGATCTCCACAACCCAGTTACTGGGTAATACGATACCCCTTGGTAAGACTGGTTATCAGACTTTCGGGCTTCTGACGACCCGTAACGACTGTCAAACATCCACGAATGACAGCCGGGACCAACGGCTTAACGGTTCTTTTGGTGTAAACATGGGTATCGAATTATCGATATCTCAACACGATAAAACAGATTTTCTCAACTTCAAGTAACAGCACTAAAAGCGATCGTTAACCCTCTAAAAAAACATCAAATCTTTTTTTTATTTTATTTTATCCTAGATATCGATACCTATCACATCTGCAGTTTCGCTAGTTAATTTAATTTAACCCTGTATAAGGAACTCTTTTACAAAATTTCATGCTTCTAGACTCGGTTTAGTTGTTTAGCGGGTTAGCCTGTGCGTTGTCTGTCAGTGAATGGATGAATTTAAGATTTTTATTATGTAGATTTATATAAAATACATATATCAGTTTTTGAGTTAGTTTCGATAATACGTATTCAATCCACTTTGCGTATCTTAATAATGTTATAATACTTCCTGCCACTGTTTTTTATTTTACGTAGGTAGTAATTAGTGTTGTCATAGCAGTCGGGGGACCTCATAATTTAAGTGTTCCACAGAACGGTCCCCGACAGCAATGCCAATTTTATTTATCTGTTTAGTCAGGGAATACAACTTTTCTTTTTCTTTCTAGTTCGTTTTTTGGCAAAGCAGCCGTGTTTTTTAATTATTTATTTTTATTTTGTACATTTTAGTGACAATGTAGACATTCACAGTCAGAGTCCGATTAAATCGTTTGCAGCCAAAGATGAAATATTTCTTTTGCATGTACACCCTAACTATATATTTTATAGTTTTTTCGAATGTGCTCATCGAGGCCGTCATTTGCCTTTAAAAAAAAAAAAGACCGCTTTGCCAAAAACGATCTAAATAGAAAAAAACAAGTTCTATTCCCTCATTATTTAAAAGTATTCCCCGACAGCAATGCAAATTTTATCTTATCTGTTTAGTCAGGGAATACAACTTGTCTTTTTAGTTCGTTTTTGACAAAGGAGTCGTGTAGTATTATTGCGGTAAACACGACCCAAAGGAATAACAACACTACATAACACAAACAAAATTAACAAGTTGGGGGAAAATATGCGTCGTATCCACGCAAAACTGCCATCGCTCAGCATAATACTGCGACCTTATAGTAGACAGCCCCAGAGCTGATTTTCAACGACAGCCGTAGTCGACGTGATGACGTCAACGGATGCAATGAAATAAATAACAAATAAAAATAAAATAAATGTACAATAGGTACTTCATGTACATAAATATAATATTGAAAACGACAACATACCGTTCCGTTCCGTTCGTATGAGATTTCATCTGTGATGAAAAATGTCCCATTTTTATAACTAAGCTGTGGTCTCCGTACCTCTCTCTGCACGGTGCACACGGTCAAACAGTCTAAATCCGTTAATAGTGACAACTCATTTAGGTCAGTAGTCACTAGGAAACGTTACAGGACAGTTAAAATTAACTGGAACACATTTTAAGTAACTATACTTCATAATAACTATAAATCATCGTAATATAAACAAACATGTCAAATTAACTGATGGAGTTAAAAATATGTTGCAATTGCTAACTCATTCAAGAGATATAAAAGTAACATGTATTCTGCTGACTCCTAAACACATTTGAAAGATTTTATTTTATTAGAAACACTAATATTCTTTACGAGTTTATAAAAGATAAAACGAGTTATCGGTTGGCACATGCTAAAAATAATTTTATTGCAAAAAAAAATAGATAACAAATTCTGTAGAAATTAAACACTGATTTATTTCGTCTGCATCTATATCATCCGATATGGTCTAGTGGCTAGGATACCTGGCTCTCACCCAGGAGGCTCGGGTTCGATTCCCGGTATCGGAAAATCCTTTTGTTTTTTTTTTACAGCTTTCATTTGCTTTGGCTGATTTTAGTGTTTTTTTTAATATAAATAAAATGTAAATATCTTACGTAGGTATCTCACCACGTTTTTATATCTTTATAAGTATAATAAAATAAAATATTTTTGTTTAATTTATTCAGCAAACTCGATTTTACGTAGTCACCATTCATTTTGAAATCATATTGTTCTCAATTTTGCATAAATTATTCAAAATCTTTACTTATACCATGCGAATGACCTTTACAACATAATTACAGATTTAAATCACAATATTTTCTGCCTTAGCATTAAAATTCCTGTCATTCTTGTTTTATTATAAACTAGCTTTTACCCGCGGCTTCGCCCGCGTGATTGTTGCTAAAAACTAAAATATAATTCAATCATGATTCGAAAGACACGTGGCGCCATCTATTAGGTATCTATAAGAACGTTATTGTTGTTTTCCTCGAGAACAGCACTTTTTTTCGAGATGAAAGAAACCTTATGTCCATTTCTGTACACGTGACAACGTATATGCAAAATTTCGGGATGATCGGTTCGGTTCAGTGGTTTAGGCGTGAAAAGGTAACAAACAAACAAACTGAAAGTAAGTTGTTATTGTTGTTGTTGTTATTTATAATATTAGTTAGGATTAGGATTGTATTTAATTAAGACGGCACATTGTATATGTGCACAAAATATTCTTCACAGTTTATTAGATAATTTGAAAATCTTCAAGTTTACCTATCTTCGTAAAAAACTGGCCAAGTGCGTGTCGGACCAAGCACAATGAAGGGTCCCGTAGTTGGGAAGAATTCATCTCAAGAACACACTTAACATTGTAGTTGAAAAACATGTTGTCTATTTTCTTAAATTAATTTAAAACAATTTATTTCAAAAGTATAAAAAATATATTCGAGATCCTCATAATAAGACCTTTTATTTGATACTAGTGACCCGCCCCGGCTTCGCACGGGCAGCCCGATCGCTAGCAAACTTCACAGGATCACCCGCTGGGCTAATCTGAAGATTGCCTGAAAAGTTTCATCAAAATCGCTCCAGCCGTTTTGGAGTCCATAGAGAAGGTTTCTTTTTCACACATTATCTTTCATACAAACCTTGTCCTGATAATTATAAACACAACAAAAAAGAATTAGCGAAATAGGTACAACCGTTCTGAAGTGATGCGTTTATATACATTCGGCAATTGATTTTTATTTATACAGATGTAACATGGTTCAGTTTGCAATCCTTTTTTTTTAATTTTCTTTGACCCCCATACTCAAAATTTGTATATTTACGTTACACGTCCCGTGTTTGGGTCATAAGACCAAAGGGTTTAGCCGTCCTTCCATAGGCAAACTGCCCCCGATAGGAACCTATATCGTAACCTATGCTATATTGTAGAGGGTACTAATAGTAGTTCATCGAGTAGATATTAGCTCTATATCTTAGTTAATTGAGGAGCTATTTGAAAAAAAGTGTCCGGAGACGACTTTTTTTCAAAGTGATATATCTCTATTGATTTTAAAGCTAGAAAAATAAAACCAATTCCAGTGTTTATGGTACACTCTACAGTTTATTTTATATAAACTTCCATGAGCCAAGCCTAAATAAAAATATTAAAAAAATGCAAATAAATTATTATTTTTTATTGATTTCTATCAGATCGAATTGAATTACCACTTTGAAAAAAATATATAATAATTGTTTATACCTTGCCTAACAGCATGCCAAGTTTCATTAAAATCCATAAGGTGCAACATGTTGAAAAAAAATAATGAAAGTAAGTGGACCACCTTATGACCACTTTGATGACGCTTTTAACTTTCAATTTTTCAATAATATAGTACTTAATTAAATTGTATTACATATTTGATTTTTCAATATTGGGCATGAAAGGTTCAAAAGAAAATGGAATGATCTTTTTTCAGTAATAGTTGAATCCATATTAATAAAAAATAACTTTTATTAGTCATCGTCACTATTTTCATTAATTACAACGTGATCGTTATTTATAGAAAAAACACTGGACGAACTATATGAGATTTATATCTTGCAATCAATCAATCAATCTGCCTAGCCTTTTCCCAACTATGTTGGGGTCAGCTTTCAGTCTAACCGGATGCAGCTGAATACCAGTATTTTACATGGAGCGACTGCCTATCTGACCTCCACAACCCAGTTATTGGGTAATACGATACCCCTTGGTAAGACTGGTTGTCAGACTTTCGGGCTTCTCACGACCCGTAACGACTGTCAAAGATCCACGAATGACAGCCGGGACCAACGGCTTAACGTGCTTTCCGAGGCACGGAGGAGTCTCGGTATGTAAAGATGGTCACCCATCTACGGACCAACCCCGGCAAGCGTAGCTTAACCTGATGGATCGACCTGTGCGGCTGTTATTACTCAGCCACAAGCTCCTCTTTGCATTTGATAAATAATATACAGTATGTTAACCAACAGAGGGCGTTCCCGTTAACCCGCAATAGTATAGCATCCATACATGCTAAAAAAAATATTACCATTCGAAAACAAAATGGTTTTTATTTTTTTTAATATTAAAATATTCACTAAAAATGTTAAATTGATACGTAAAAGAAACACTCTGTACACGCGTACTTGAAGGACGGAAACATCGCAATTTAGTTTTTATTTTTAGTGAATATTTTTATATTTTTTTGAATATTTTTAGCATTTTTAGTGAATATTTTAATATTAAAAAAAATAAAAACCATTTTGTTTTCGAATGGTAATATTTTTTTTAGCATGTATGGATGCTATACTATTGCGGGTTAACGGGAACGCCCTCTGTTGGTTAACATACTGTATAATTGCCGCTACGTGGGAGCAACACCCAACTGTTCGATTTCCATTTGCACAGTTACAGCAATAACGCCGAATATCTTCGTGGCTTTTTCCATTGGGACGACCATGCACGACTATGCACTGTGATCATGTAGGAACATGCACGCGCGGGTACTTTGATAATCTACTCACTATAAAAGTAGACAAAATATTGTAATAGACTAGTGACACTACCAACCGTTAATGTACTTTATATAAACTGTCAAAACGCTATTTTGTTAAAGATTATTAAAATCTAATACAATTTGAAAGCGTCCACTGTAAATCAAAGTGTTTTTGTGATTAAAGCGTTTGAGCGTTTCAATGTTAAACTCCATAAGCAAACTATAGAACTTTAAAACAAGTGATTAAAAATTGAGCATCAAAAATGCTATAGTTTGCTTATGGAGTTCAACATTGCAAACACTAAAGCGCTTTATTATTAAGCGTTTTTAGCATTTCGTTATTAATTACTTGAATTTACAGTGTCAACAAGGTGGTCCACTTACTTTCATTATTTTTTTTCAACATGTTGCACCTTATGGATTTTAATGAAACTTGGCATGCTGTTAGGCAAGGTATAGACAATTATTATATATTTTTTTCAAAGTGGTAATTCAATTCGATCTGATAGAAATCAATAAAAAAATAATTTATTTGCATTTTTTTTATATTTTTATTTAGGCTTGGCTCATGGAAATTTATATAAAATAAACTGTAGAGTGTACCATAAACACTGGAATTGGTTTTATTTTTCTAGCTTTAAAATCAATAGAGATATATTACTTTGAAAAAAAGTCGTCTCCGGACACTTTTTTTCAAATAGCTCCTCAATTAACTAAGATATAGAGCTAATATCTACTCGATGAACTACTATTAGTACCCTCTACAATATAGCATAGGTTACGATATAGGTTCCTATCGGGGGCAGTTTGCCTATGGAAGGACGGCTAAACCCTTTCAACTTAATCGGTCCATTAGATTTAGAGCAAATTGGCTGTGACAGACGGACTGACAGACACACGAGAGATCCTATAAGGGTTCAGTTTTTTCCTAATGAGGTACGGAACCCTAATTATTCTAATAAAAAGTATTTTTATCAACACCTATTAGGTATGAGTCTATACCTACATACTGCCAAGTACCTACCCTAGCGAAATTAACAAATTGTCTACATTCGCTGCAAAAAACAATCGTGTATTGGTAATTAGCGACAGAAAACAGTTTTAATAGTCTTTGAACGAAGGTTTACGCTCAAAGTCATTTCATATTAGCCCAATTAGCTCAATTAGCAGATACAGTTTAATTATCTTCAATGGTAAACAACCGTCTGTTCACATATCTTGCTGACTCCCAGTCTTAACAATTTTTCTTTGAAACACATCGCGGGGATTGTTAAAAAGCCTCGAAGTGGTGTATATAGGTACAGTAGAATCCGTTTATAATGACATCGAAGGGAAGTCATACTAAGCAGACGTCATACAAAGTATAGTCTAAACGGGTAGACTCACGTGTAACGTTTGTTTCTAATGTATCAAATTTGTGTAACACGTTACACTAGTCAGTGCAGCGAGCCGAGCCGCTCGACTGTCGACTGTTTCTTGAATTCCTTTGAAACATGTTACAAACAAACGTTACAAGTCAGTCTAGTCAGTGCTAATATCTAGAAATGGAGCGCGCTTGAGCCATGTGCTCGATGCGAGCGTTCGCCGCGTGTTGTGTATCGCCGTTTTGTAACCAAGCTCGCCTCGAATGTTACATTACAAACAAACGATACAAGTCGGTATCCGCCTTAAGAAAATAAACAACTTCCTATTTTTGTTAGGTAATTATTTCGTTTTTAATAGAGAGAAAAACTACAAAGTGTATGTATGTATGTATGTATGTATCTATTAATTAAAAAAAAGAAAAATATACATGAGCTGACACAAAACAAACATATTAAAAATATTGCATAACAATTGTAATTTTAGCCCAACTATATTGCAAATAACAAAGAATTAATAAATTGTATTTTTTTTTTGTTTTGCAACAGTTAAATAAATAAAAATATTCTGTGTTATAGAAGTTTATGTAAAGATTATAGGAAAATTAAAACGATGTCTCTAAATAGAACACTTTTTTTTGATAGTACGGAACCCTCGTTGCGCGAGTCCGACTCGCTCTTGGCCGGTTTTTTTGTCTGCTTTTCTTCACTTTGTCACTATAACGTCTTTCTAAAAACTTTGTCACTATAAATTTCTTAAAAATAGGTCATAATAAGCGACGAAATAAGCGAAGTTTATCTAATATTGATGATGATGCTGTTAAAACAGTCATCATCATCTGCCTAGCCTTTTCGCAACTATATGTTGAGATCGGCTTCCAGTCTAACCGGATGCAGCTGAATACCAGTATTTTACATGGAGCGACTGCCTGTCTGATCTGCTAAAAAAGGTATGGATTAAAATATAAAGGCTTTACAAGGGGTGACTCCATGCTTGCCTTGGGCAAACTGCCACGCTGTAGGTACCGTGATGAAAGGCAATTCGACCATGGTAAAAGTTAATACACAAGTCTCTATAAGTAGTGCTTTAGCTTGCAATGCAACAGCTCGTGCTGACATCACGGAAGAACAACAAAAGCCTATCTCAGAAGCCACTGCTGATAAATGTATGAAAAGTATGACAGTAACATTTAAACCATAGACATTAGTGCCGATTCCCTTGTTCACGAACTAAACTAAATTTAAGTTCAGCGCATCTTTTTCTTCCTATTCCATTAAAAAAGGACAGACGGTGAATATTAGTTTAGTCCTGTCAAATTCGTCAGCGCCTGACGTACTTAATTGACGTATTTTTAGTAGGCAATTTTTTAATCACGTCTGAATTTGTCTATGGAGTATCTTAATTTGACAGGACTAAACTAATATTTTATCATATGTCCTTTTCTTAATGAAATCGAAAGAAAAAGATGCACTGAACTTAAATTTAGTTTAGAACAAGAGAATCAGCGCCATTGTCCATGTTTTTTTTTTTTTTTTTTTATAAAAAATCTGATCGATTCGTTCGCTACCTTTGTAGCTCTGAATTGTGTGATATTTGTGAAACCAAATTGAAATAAATGTAATAATAGAAGATACATAAGTAACATTTGCCAAAAAAGATATATAGTTACCTCGGGTACCTCCTAATCGCACAGAGCCTTGAGAATCCGATAGTAAAAGTAAAACACATTACAGTTACCACAAAAAATATCGTTTAGAAACTTAAAACAATCAACAGTTGTTCCAAGTAGATCTCGGTTCCACTTGAGTTGATGCCACGGTCGGTTGCTCATCAGTAACCAGTGACCAGGAAGTAGCCATGGTTAGCGGGGTAACATACCCTACTACTAACTATAAATATACAAATTAAATGTTGATAACTGGTGAAAGAGAGATTTATTACAATTTAATTTCCGTTGATGTGGAGTTTTGGGTAGGTATGGGAAAGTTCGAGTTTTGACCGTGAATTAGGGTATATAAAATGTTATGGCTGGTTAATTTGGTGGGTTATACTCGTACAATGTTAAAATTATATTAAAGCATTGGAATCGTAAAATAGTCAAAGTTATGAAACAACCAGTAAACATCTATTGATATAAAATGAATTTACATTGCAACAATGAATATAAGATTATATATTGATTACAGTTTTCATTATTACACAGTAGGCACTTTATTATTTTTTAATCAGGCTGGTCCCGATTGAGATCATAATTTTAGCAATAAAGCTTCAACTGGACCGTGTTATGCAGAGCGCAGCCATATCGGAAAAAGTACAGAGTTATAAACATTTTTCTGTCGATGGTTGCATTACGGATGTATGGACAAGGCTACATTTGACGGCTCATATCTCCGTAATAAATAGAGATATCGACATGGTTGTTTTTGAAAATAATCTTGTATGCCGAAATTAGTATGACTCTGTTTATAACTCATTTTTGGAAAAAAGTGCCATATGGCTGCTTTCTGCATAACTAGGTCCAATTATAGCTGTTACAAAGAATGAAGACCTCAAGCATAAGACAGTAAAAAACCGCGGAAAAACGATAACTCAGATGAAACTCGAACACATCATCACAACACGAACGACTAATTAGTATTTACCACAGACATACATATGAGATACATGTTTTTTTAAAGAAAATTTCTCGCTCCGTTTCACTATGACAAAAACTATGCGACCGTTAATTCCATTGTTTGAAAAGAGAACGCCGCAACAGCCGCGTGCGCATGAAGTACGAGTATTGTGCAATCCCGCATACATTTAGCATAATTTTGACACGTTATGCAAAGAGTTTTTAAGGATTTAAAGCTTGTTTGACTAAATTGCAGCTCAGTATTGAAAACAAAGAATCCATCATTGGACGAACGGGTTCGCGCCAGGCCTTATACGAATCCGGCCCTGGTACAGGCCATGGTACGGAGCGAGAGTGCATGGGAAGCCGTCACCTCACCGTCCTTCTGCGAAGCTGTAATGCTCGCGAAGGAGGAGGCTGAACGCGTGAGGGAGAGGCAATCTTTACGCCCTCACGGCCCTAGTCGCCGCAGGAGACGCCCTGGGCGTCGGGAATCGATAGCCGATTCCCGGCCACCGTAGGCGCGGGCTTGCGGATGGCGAGCAACGGGTAGCTCGCCGTCCGGTAAGGACCAGGCCCGGGTCGACGGCGCGTTGTGTTCCACGCGCGCCTCACAGAGATGTCAGCACTAGCTGAAGGGGTCCGCTAGGGCCGATGCCCGCCAGGGTTGCGGGTTGTTCGAAAGAGTTACCGTGGCCCTGGCACAGGCAACTGAAGGAACACGGGTGGGTTTTAGTCAGTAGAAGTCTGACATGCCCTCCCGCTCCACCCAGAGCGGGAGAAGTTATTTGATGATTTCCCACAAAAAAAAAAAGGCCTTATACGAAATTTTTCCGATTTCGCTGATTTACGTGATTTTACAGTTAAAATACTGTATTTATATAAGTTTTAATGCACAACATGAAAGACCATTTCCATTATGATCTAATAAATGACCTACATTTTTATTTTTATTATTTAATTTTGACCAATCGACCTAAAGCCGGCGACTGTTTTGCGATTTTTTGCTGTAAGAGGTTTAGAAAATCACATATTTACGAATTGTTTTGACGTCTAGAGGGTATGAAAAAATGACAATGTATTTTTGTGAAAGTGTTTACAATGAATGCAACACATTTTACCACTTTGATATTAAATTTTGCTGTAAAAAATATTTACCTTAGTCAAATTTTAGAGAAATGGGCAAACAATTGCTTTTGGTTTCGGTTACTTATCATAAAATTAAAACCACAGAAATAAACTTCAGTTCAAAGCCAATCAAATTCCAAAAAAAAAAAGTCAATAAAAATCTTTTAAAACAACCTAAATCTCGCATTATAATACTCGACGCAAAACAACAATAACGTATTTATGATACTAGATGGCGCCACGTGTCTTTCGAATCATGATTGAATTATATTAATTATAGCTTTTTATTTTTTTATTTAAGTACCCAATATATTTTGTGAGTCGTAGAGTGTCGATAGACCGGTTTTTCATCCTCCTAACTATAATATTATAGATGCGAAAGTAAGTTTATTTGCTTCACGCCCTAAACCGCTATTCTAAATTAACGCAGGCGAAGCCGCGGGCAAAAGCTAGTGACACCAATGGCTTCAGCATCATCGATTACCACCACGGTAGCCTAGCAATTATAAAAAAAAACTCCTTTATCTCCATGATTGATTCTGGCTAGTACGAGCTTGGATATGTCTTTTAAATCTAATCAATTATAAGTTTTACAATAGGTATTGCAGTGCTGTACACGATTCAGGTTCTTGAATATTTATTATTGTCACTTTGCACATTATATAATAAATTATTCGTGACAGCTGGATTAGACCAACCTGTTTTCTATAAATCATTTTTTAAAGTTGAATCATAGATATTTTGTGCCTTACAAATTTTATAAGTCACACTTAGGTAGATACAGGAGGAGATCGTGGCTAAGTAATAACAGCCGCACGGGTCGATCCATCAGGTTAAGCTACGCTTGCTGCGGTTGGTCCGTAGATGGGTGACCATCTTTACATACCGAGACTCCTCCGTACCTCGGAAAGCACATTAAGCCGTTGGTCCCGGCTCTCATTCGTGGATCTTTGACAGTCGTTACGGGTCGTCAGAAGTCCGAAAGTCTGACAATAACCGGGTTGTGGAGGTCAGATAAGCAGTCGCTCCATGTAAAATACTGGTGTTCAGCTGCATCCGGTTAGACTGTAAGCCGACCCCAACATAGTTGGGAAAAGGCTAGTTAGATATAATATATATACACTTAGGTGGATACAGCATCCTGCCAGGTTTGCGGGTTGTCATCGTTAGCTGTCTAATTCTTATTAGACTTTTTTTAGAAGTCTTCTTTTTGAAATGCATATAAACAGTCTATGCAGTATGTGTCGTAAATAGTCGCCCAACGTTAAGGGGTCGATACACCATATATCAGCTATCACATACCACATTTTGTACCATTTTTTTTCCTAGGTCTCAGAATATATTTTTTTTAATTGACAACTTGTTTTAGTACATTTACAAAATTATATTACTTACACACTTAAAAACAAAATGAAAAAAAACTTTTTAGCAAAAAATAAAACCGACTTCTAAAACAAAACACTACAATGTGAAAAATAAATTTAATTTCGGAAGTCGGTGTCTTTGGTTTTGTATTTTCGTTTTTTGCCACCGACTTCCGAAATTAAAGTTATTTTTCACATTGTAGTATTTTGTTTTAGAAGTCGGTTTTATTTTTTGCTAAAAAGTTTTTATTTTTCACTTTTTAATTGTGGAACCGACCCCACACAAATTCGAATACATAATTGAGCACAATAATTGTAGATATAGCCATGTAAATAACAGTGATAGGAAGTTATTAAAACACCATCACAACATCTATATAAAATAAGTGGGAAATATACGCATTATTGAAGCTAACTCAAAAACTCCTCGAGCAAAGTTAATAAAATTTATATGGGACCACCTCGGAAGTATACCCTTTCAAACAAAAAAAGAATTTTCCAAATCGGTCCATCCGTCTTTGAGTAATCGCGTAACAAACATACAGACGAATTGATAACCTCCTCCTTTTGGAAGTCGGTTAAAAAGGCATTTATAGAAAATACAGCTAAATTAGTAAAGCAAGGTGTAAATTTTTCAAATAATAATATAAAAATATTTTGTTCTGAGACTGGAAATAAATGGTTTAAATTGTGCTATGTGGTAGCTGAATATACGGTGTATCGAGCCCTTAACGTTGGATCACTATTTACGATACACCCTGTACCACCTGGACCTCCTGCAACTCCTGCATTTTGTTTCATGTTTTTCATGGCAATCAAGTCGGCAATTATATCCAGTTTTGCAATGGAGTCATCTAGATCTGTATTCCGGCCCTTACCATCTTACAGATAGATCGTATCTTGGTCGTTAGCTCTTATGTTACCATTAACGATAGCTCCCCATTAAGAGGATTGTGAAGTGTCGATACGCGGCGCGATTTTTGGAGGCAATTACCTACATTTCATACAATTATTTACATAAATATTGTTTCGGGCGATAACGTTTTCACCCCCCTAAACCTTTACGAAATGAGACAATTTTGGTCTCATTACATTCAGTACATTTTTATCTAGGTCTGTACGTTTTTTGTTTTTAGTAATTCAATTAAATTTAATTTACAAAAAATAAAAATGCTCGAGGATGTTTTTATGTCAAAAATATAGATATTTAGATGCTAATAACTTATACCATATGCAATATTTCTTTATAATAAAAACGTACGGACCTAGTTTTTCATTATACCTATAACATTTCCAAAAATTATGAAAATTAGACTATGTTTACGGGGAGAAAAACGTTATCTCTTTTTGTATGAAAATTTACAGCTTCACAATCTATTCATACTCATTAGGTGTGTACCTATATACTTACAAAAAGTTGTGGCTTGTACTCTTTATACTATTGTTGTCATCTCTTTTTCTATTCTAAGATGTTCTGTTATAATAAATATAATTCAATACTTTTAACATTATCACATTACACATTTTAACGTTCTGACATACCGCCTATCCTATCATGCCGCAGGTCGTGGGTTCGATTCCCATCCAGGACAAACATTTGTGTGCATGAACATGTCTGTTTGTCCTGAGTCTGGGCATAATTATCTAAATAAGTATGTATTTACAAAAAAAAAAGTAGTGTATGTAGTATATCAGTTATCTGGTTTCCATAGTACAGACGCCAGCACATCCAGCTACTACAATCTGTCAGATTTCTTTAATAGATTTTCGACTTTATTGCTAAAGCATTAGGTTCAAGGTTGATTGGGAAAATCTGACAGTTTCGGATAGGTTGACCTGCTGGCGTCTGTACAAGCTCTGCTTAGTTTGGGATCTGATGACTGTGTGTGAACAATGTCCCAGGATATTATTATATTATATTATTCTTATAACAAGATTATTCTTTCAAACGTTAATGGCAGACACAGCCTATTCGTTATGGGAAACTTACAACTACTCACTTTTATAAAATCATAATAATATTGTGGCTTAATTAGAGTAAAAGTATTTATTTCATGATTAAGTTGCTTAGTAAACACAGAATCCACTTATTAGGGTTCCGTACCAAAATGGTAAAAAGGAACCCTTATGTTGCGACTCAGTCTGTCTGTATGTCTGTCCGTCTGTCACAGCTGGATATCTCAAGAACTACTAATGCATTCAACTTGAATTTTGGAATAGTTTTAGATGACGTTTGCCTAGCTATTTTGCAAATAAGAAAGAAATATATATATATACAGTATGTTAACCAACAGAGGGCGTTCCCGTTAACCCGCAATAGTATACTGCCGTCGTAAGCTAAAAGGGCATAACTAACATTTAAAAAAAAATTGAGTTACATACATATTTAGAATCAGAAAAAAAAGGCTAATCTGCTCAATTTTTTGTAGATTTTTTTTTTTAATTTTAGTTGTGCCCTTTTTTCTTACGACGGCAGTATAGCATCCATACATGCTAAAAAAAATATTACCATTCGAAAACAAAATGGTTTTTATTTTTTTTAATATTAAAATATTCACTAAAAATGTTAAATTGATACGTAAAAGAAACACTCTGTACACGCGTACTTGAAGGACGGAAACATCGCAATTTAGTTTTTATTTTTAGTGAATATTTTAATATTAAAAAAAAATAAAAACCATTTTGTTTTCGAATGGTAATATTTTTTTTAGCATGTATGGATGCTATACTATTGCGGGTTAACGGGAACGCCCTCTGTTGGTTAACATACTGTATATATATATATATATATATATATATATATATATATATATATATATATTTTAGCAACAGGGACTGAAAGAGGGTCTTAAAAATTCGAAGTGGGGCTACTAGGGCATGTGGGGTGTCATATGAAACAGCGCTGTTTCCTCAACATTTTTTTCTTTTTATTTTAGGCCGAACAGTTTTCGACTTTTGATGAAAAATGTAAAAAAATACCGTTCTCCCGCTTATCTCCGAAGTTTGTATAGAGAAAAATCTGAAATTATTCTATGTGATAGAAGTTTATGTAAAGATTACAGGAAATATAAAACGATGTCTGTAAATAGCACACTTTTTTTATGGTACGGAATCCTCGGTGCGCGAGTCCGACTCGCTCTTGGTCGGTTTTTTTATACCTTTACAACATAATCATGAAGGTAGCGTTTACCAACTCTTCAGATACGATGAACTCAAAGATTAGATGATGAGGAAACAAATGACAGGTTTCTAAGCCATTCGTCTCACTCTGTTGATCATTACGACTTGCGTGCGTTGATAAGAGCTACTGATATTAGCTTCCTTATTATACAATAGGAATATATAAATTAAAATGATACTATGTGTAATAGAGCTAGTGAGGAATCATTTTTCCACAGTTGAAGTAATGGCTTACGACAAGTAACTGCTGATAGAGGCATACTGAGAGAGGCCAGGGAGGCTGAAAAGTTTTGAGACTATAGTTCGTTCGCGTTAAGAATGCAGTATAGTATAAGTACCTTCAAGTGTCATAATTTTCTCGCGCTTCATTACTTATTTACAAATACCCTCTTTAGTATAAATACACAGTTTCATGTCAGTAGTATCATTACTCTTTTACTAAGTGGTTGTCCCACCTCCAAACATTTTTACTACCAGGAAGTGTGGACCATCGTCGAACACAGCATCGTTTACCACGTGAGATATAGCTTAACCCTTCAAGTGTCCGCTAAATACTTAAGGAACACCATAGGTTCATGTCAATGTGCGAATATCAACCGAACCCCATAGGTTCACAACTACTGTAAACCCGCGGTCGCCACTGGGTTATGGTATTTTAAGTTTATATATTGTACTAGGTGACCCGGCGAACTTCGTACCGCCTTAGCAGCGCCACCTACCGGGTCCAATTATGTTTTCATTCCATCCAGGAACCCATTGAAATATACACACAAAATTTCATCCAAATCAGTCCAGCCGTTTAGGAGGAGTTAGGTGACAAACACGCGTACAGAAGAATTATAAATGGATATATGGTATACGTTTATATACAAATATAAAGGTTTTCTTCTTAAGATCCAACGGTGTACCATCGACACGCAAGAGGTCGGTCCAGTTAAAAACCAAAACCTAATTGATCACCATTTACAAGTAACTAGCTTTCGCCCGTGGCTTCGCCTGCGTGGTTGTCGGAAATTATCCCACGGGAACGCACTATCGGTATCAAAAGTATCCTCATCCAGATCATAGTCGATACACATGTGCCAAATTTCATCCAAATCCCCAGCGGTTTTAGCGTGAAAGCATAACAAACAAACAGACTCACTTTCGCATTTATAGAAAAAGGAAAAACCGGTCTATCGACACTCTTACTCGCAAAATTAGGTATTTATATTTAAAAAAAAAACACTTAATACACTACTAAAATTATAATTCAATCATGATTCGAAAGACACGTGGCGCCATCTATTATCATAAGAACGTTATTGTTGTTTTCCTCGGGACCAGTACTTGTTTTCGGTATGAAAGGTACTCTATGTCCGTTTCTGTACACCTGACAACGTATATGCAAAATTTCAGGATGATCGCTTCAGTGATTTAGGCGTGAAAAGGTAACAAACAAACAAACAAACTTACTTTCGCATTTATAATATTAGTTAGGATATTTTGTTTCAAATAGCGCTCTTCACTCACTATAATCACTTACTATCAAGTCATTACATTAGCAAGTTATTCCATTAGTTAATTTAAGTCTTAACGCTGACCATCAAAAGCCCAGAAGCGGCACCATTTTAACACCTTATGAATGCAAATGTTATTCCAAATCCACGCCAGTTGCCTCAAACGTGTGTGACGAAATCTCATTACAATAAAAAAGCATTAATTAGAATATGAAAAACACCTTTTTACAGTACATTGATCTCTTTATGTAACCCTGTTCCTTTAAACGCACGAGTATAGTTCGTCAGTGTCTTACGTGCTTAAAAGAGTCACTTGCCAAGGAAATTTGAACCTTATCTTTTAGTACCAAAGTTTATATAAATGGCCTTCTTCAGTATACTAATGCTGTATTTTCGTACTTCAGTGAGTTCAAACATTTGCTCTAACTACTTACAATTCCAAGGTTTTGTCTCGTTAGAGCACTGTAGGTACACTTGTTATGAGTACAGTCAACAAAAAAGTACGTCTAATTTTAAACTTCAGACTTAGGGTCGGTTTTTTGATCCGTTGTTAACTCAGGTTAAACATAGTAACTAATGGTTGAATTTTGGCTAAATGTGAAAGGCAACAAAACAAGAATGAGTTATGCCATTAGTTACTATTTTTTAATATGAATGAGCTAACATGAATACATTCATGTTTAGCCTTTCACATTTAGCCAAAATTCAACCATTAGTTACTATGTTTAACCATTGGTTGAGTTAACTACGGATCTAAAAACCGGCTCATACTCAAAAGACCAATTTCGAAGGCTAGACTACTCAGCACACGCACAGCATACGGTAAGAGTAGGTGACGGATATCTCCTGCATCAACAGAAATTCTTGTTATGAGTACAGTCAACAAAAAAGTACGTCTAATTTTAAACTTCAGACTTATTCAAAATACCAATTTCGAAGGCTAGACTACTCAGCACACGCACAGCATAAAGTAAGAGTAGGTGACGGATATCTCCTGCATCAACATCTTCCTAGCCTTTACCCCAATTTATAAGAGGTCAGCACACTCGGCACAGCATTTAATTTATTTTCTCCTTCCATATTTCTTATATCTCAATATTCACACCCTTTATATCTATTTGTCATTATGACCCTATTTGTCATCTTTGAGACCATCCTTCCTTCATTTTTTTGGTCTTCCTGTTCTCTGCATGTATACTTGTCTCTTGTTGACTGTCAATATCTGCCTAGCTTTTTCCCAACTATGTTGGGATCGGCTTCCAGTCTTACCGGATGCAGTTAAATACCAGTATTTCACATGGAGCGACTGCCTATCTGACCTCCACAACCCAGTTGCTGGGTAATACTATACCTCCTGATAAGACTGGTTGTCAGACTTTCGGTCTTCTGATGACCCGTAACGAGTGTCAAAGATCTACGAATGACAGCTGGAACCGACGACTTAACGTGCTTTTCGAGGCACGGAGGGTATGTAAAGATGGTCACCCAACCACGGACCGACCGCGACAAGCGTAGCTTAACCTGATCGATTGACCCGTGCGGCTATTATTTCTTGGCCACGAGCCCCTCTATAGCTCTATTGTTGACTGTACGTATATTCATGATTAGCAAAACATTGACAGAGGTAGACGAACTTGAAGTTTTTTTTCGAATTATCGTGTAAATGCTAACTTGTAATAAATATGCTGTTGTGACATGTGTTTATTGTGTACCTAATTCTTGCTTTTGGCCCCTGACAGGAAGAGCGTAAGAGGCGACGAAATATCTGGCTTTGTGAAAGTCCTTCGTCAATCCCACGTTGTTATATCCACATGCTCCTGCGTAGACTACAGAAATGGATCTCACCCAATAGAGTAGGTACTTCAGTTCATACGTTACTGTACATTTTACCAGTCATCATCTGCATAGCCTTTTCCTAATTACTTTCGTATGTTGGGGTTGGCTTCTAGTCTAGCCTGATGCAGCTGAACGTTTTACCAGTAACATATATCAATAATTATTTTATGAAGAAGGTTGTTGATCTATTTTTATACACGGATTCATAAATACTGTGGTTACGCAAAACGTCGTGAACTCAAAAAAAAAAACTTAACTCGTGACCTCATGTAAGAAGATTGTAGATGAAATTGTGTATGGTAATACGTACGAGACCCACGGAACCAGAAGGGTCTATCTGCCATACAAGATAGAACAAAATATAATTTGTAACATCCCTCAGGGCACGCCAGCGAAGACTTTGTAGTAAAGGTTGTTAGTAATTTTGTAAAAAAAGAAACTGTAATAGATGGTAGAGCAGAATACGAGTTCAGTATAGGATCCAAGATTTATCTTATTAGTAACAGTGGTACTAGAAGCTTAATTAATACGCAATTAATATGAATGCAAAAACTAACGTCTTGTTCTCATCGGGTTCGGTAGAAACCACAGAACTCTACAAGCTATGAACAACCAACAGCTACTCCTTTTGCTTTATCCAAGTAACATGGACGTAGTTCAATAATAATAATATCGTAATTCATTGCTCGACGTAGCTGGACTCAGCCTGAGTCGACATGAACAACATGTAGAAGGTAGTGCGAAAAAGTAAGCAATGCAATCTGCTGGTCTTGTTAGAAAATAAGTTTTAGCTCCCAACTAAGGTTTTCTGAAATTACGTTCACTAGATGGCAGCACTGAGACGTCAGGTCCCGGGCACCTGTCAAAAGTGTCAAACCACCTATATTTTCTTTAGTCGTGACTGAATGACGATCGAATGAATGAAACGAATGATGAACGTCATCATATATTTTATATTCATTGTTGAAATGGAAGATCTCTTGTCAAAGTGGCGCCATCTGGTGGCGTGAATGGTCATGAAACCCTCATTATAACTTTGCAACTCCTCCAATGTAGACACAAACAGCTGAAGTTAGTACTATTAAATCGTGTACCCACAGTCCCCTGTCTTCGTTAACAAGTTTCCCAGGTATCTATTAGCATACGACAGGTGGCTCAGTTTTATACAGGAAACACTAATTAGGCACCGCAATTATACTAGAGTTTAACTACAGATTAACCAAGATTTAAACCACGGTTAACAGCTGATGGTTTTATCTGCAAAATAGTTATCTTTTAGTACTGATCCCTTTTAAAGTGGAATGGTGTTGTTTGTTTTATTATACTAGTTCTCATGATTTGTTTTATTTCGCTTTAGATTCAGACAGCATCTACTGGCTCTTGGCTTAAAATGTGAGCAAAGAAGTATTTTAGACAGGTCGGATGCCTAGTGGTCATCGTGAGGAAATAGTAGAACCAAAAATTCGAAGACTTGTGACATCCACCAACTCGCACTGGACCAGCGTGGTCGATTATGGTCCAGTCCCTCTCTACGTGGTGTTTTTTTAAACGACTTCAAAAAAGGAGATTCTTTATTCGACCCGTATGTATGTATGTATGTTTCTATGTCCGCGATTTTCTCAAAAACGAATGAACCAATTTTGATTATTCTTTCTCAAACGTAATATAAATCCTTTTAGGAAGGTTTTAGTATATAATAGGTACATTGGGTAATTATTTTTATGTACGAAGCTATATGCGTAAATGTACTGTATCTCCGGCATTTCTAAGCGGATTTTAAGAGGATTGTGAAGTGCCGATACGCGGCGCGAGTCTTGGAGGTAATTACCTACATTTCATACAATTATTTACATAAATATTGTTTCGGGCGATAACGTTTTCGCCCCCCTAAACCTTTACGAAATGAGACAATTTTGGTCTCATTACATTCAGTACACTTTAGTCTAGGTTTGTACGTTTTTCGTTTTTAGTAATTAAATTTAATATAATTTAAAAAAATAAAAATGCTCGAGGATGTTTTTATGTAAAAAATATAGATATTTAGATGCTAATAATTTGCATCGTATGCAATATTTCTTTATAATAAAAACGTACGGACCTAGTTTTTCATTATACCTACAACATTTATTTTAACAAAAATAATTATGAAAATTAGACTATGTTTACGGGAAGAAAAACGTTATCGCTTTTTGTATGAAAATTTACAGCTTCGCAATCCTCTTAATGATTCTTCGTTTCGTTCGTCTTGGGCTTCTGATGTATTCAACTAAAAAACCAGTCAAGAGAGAGTCGGCCATATATAAAAAAGTGTGCTATTTAGAGACATCGTTTTATTTTTCCTGTAATCTTTACATAAACTTCTATAACACAGAATAATTTCAGATTTGTCTCTATGCAAACGTCAGAGATAAAGGGGGAACGGTATTTTTTTTTTTTACATTTTTCATCAAAAGTAGAAAACTTTTTTTGGTATGTAAGCTCCATCCACGGACCAACCGCGGCAAGCGTAGCTTTAACCTTTTAAGCTTCGATCGACCCGTGCAGCTGTTATCATATAGCCACCAGCCCCTATTCTCTCATAAGCAATAAGCATGCATTTCCAGACATCGAAATGAGGAAAAAGGAAGAAAATTCAAGCCGGTCTTCCACAAACACCACCACCACGTGCATACAGTAGTACTACGCAAGTACGTGCTCGTATCAGTAGATAGTACTTATTGTCTTATCAGTCAACTCCTGACAGACGATGACTCGGCGGCTTTATGAATATTTATGCAGCATACGAACGTTAAACGTGGTTTAACTTACTAATGTTTTGTGGATAGCTTTATTTTCTAGTAATTTCTCAATTTGGTTTATTTATTAGGTAGAGATTTGTTGTGTTTTTTTTTCTTTTTTAGAAGGGAGAACTTTAAATTTAAATAAAACACAGACAAATGTTTTTAATATCCATGAAATTGGGTTTTTTTTGATAGATCATTTTATGGCAATAATGTTAAATATACATACCGTAATCTGGAGGTCAAATTTTCACACACTCTTCGCAGTAAATCAGGCTTTATTTCCGCAATAATGCATCGAATGTTGGCATCCAAGTGCTCAATTGTTACTGGTTTATCGGAGTAGACATGCGACTTTACATATCCCCGGAGAAAATAAAGTAATGGCTTCAGATCGCACGAACGAGGTGGCCAGATTTCGTGAAATTAGTAGTTTGTCAAATATTTCCTTTAGTAAATTAAGCCAATAAAAAAGTTAAGGTTTCAGTGAACTACGCGTTGCGCGTTGGTGTTAGCCGCGGTGGCCACACGCCCGGAATCATGTTCAATCATTAAAATTATCTATCAAATAAAGTCAATTTCATAGATATTAAAAGTATTTTATATCAATTTAAAGTTCTCCCCTCTTAAAAAAACTCCCATTATGAAGTAATTCATTAGGTAGAGTATGAGTGGGTGGCTAGGTTTCACCACAGTCTCATTGGCGTAAGGTTGTGTGGCGAACTACGCATCACACTGACGTCACGCAAAATCCTGCATCGCGCAATCAGAGTTTACCGCGCGACTTGCATATATACAACGTCCCCGACATCAAGTCGCGCAGTAGCCCACCAGACACAACACCCGTCTGGTCGGAGGATCCTCCGTTTTCTATGGAGGATGAGTGAACTTTACACTCTGTTCCTCATACCTCTATAGCTGCTTTCTTGTTAGCCTTACTACAGACTGTACTTTGGAGAGTGTGCGCATGAGCTCCATGACCTGATCCCACCATTGTCCTTTTGACCCGCAATTGGTTGATATCCCGACCAGTCGTACTCACACTTTCCCTCCACATTTATTATGCGCACAGCCAAAATGTGGAAGTCTCTGCCAGCGCCTGTATTCCCTTCCACATATAACCCTCTGCCTTCAAAGCAAGAGTGAACAGGCATCTTCTAGGCACGCTAGTTCCATCATAGACCTCATCCATTGCTTTCCATCCGGCGTGATCGATGTCAAGAGCAGCAGGTCTATTCTGTAAAAATCTCATCGTGAATACTTAGGTGAAGTGAGCTGTCATTCCACGTGATGCTATGTGGTTGGCACTATTGACAGCTCACTCCGCGCTCACTTCACCTAAATTTTCGCGGTGAGATTTGTACAAAAAAGCTTTACAGGCCCAGTCAGCAATACAAATAAGAAAAAGAATGTTAAAATGCTTTAATTATGTTTGTTATCATTTTAAAGAACCACATTACGCCGAGTTTATTGAGAACCAGCAATTTTTTAATGGTCTTTATCTCTCTTCTCTCCTGAATCAGATTGTCATTACTTACTAACCTGCCCAACACTGTTCTGCACACTAGCATATCACTTTCTCGTAGTACATATGTATCTAAAATATACCTACCGATATATTCTGTAAAAATCTCACCGTGACATAGGTGAAGTGAGCTTGAAGTGAGTTGTCGTTCCACTGACGCTGCGGATTGACACTATTGACAGCAACTTGATCACTTCACCTAAGTTTTCATAGTGCTTGTTAATCTGCTGTTGCTAAGGTAACTTCGCTAACCACCTGAACCTGATAGTACTTTTTATCCGAATGTAGTCATCCGTCCTGGCTCACTGAACACAGTACAATGGCTAATCATTATGCATTTTTACGTATAACAGATAATATTTAGAGTTACGTCATTTGGTTATATTTGAATGGTATGCACTAAGTTATGTCAGACATGACCTTGAATGATCGAGGCTTGATTGAGTTCACACCTTCGCTTTTCTTGTCGCACGAAGGTCTAACAGGCAACATCATTATCAATATCATGACATGTATTCTCTCATAGTAATCGTGAATATAGTGAGTTTTTGAGTTTCTGATATGGATCTTGATGGTGAAGACGTAAACTATAACTCCAAACTCGAATTCATAGTTCCTTTAACTAGTCACTATAGGAAGTTTGCTTTGTGTGTCATAATTTTTGCTTTGACCCTGGAGGCCGACCTCAAAAATTCACAATGAATAATCTGAAACTGTATCTGAAAATGTAATGTTTTTCGATAAATGCTTCAGGCGATGTGCGACGATTGGCCTATGTCCAGCTGTGGACGTATTTCGGCTGAAATGATGATTACGATGATGATGAAGTGCTTCAAGAGTATTTAGGAGCTAGACGACCACCTTCTTAAAACAGTATTTCTCTTTTCTCACTGACTTCAGTGTGAAAAAGAGAAATTCAGAAAAAGAAAAGAGAAAAACATGAGGTGGTGATTGGCCACCTAAAGGTAGGACCTAAAGCAGTTCCACTACGAGTATGTATTGTAGCGTGAGATACCGATTTCACTTAAAAGAAGATTTTACTCTTGGTCTATGAAACCAGTGCCATTTTTCAGGGGCCCTAAATTTATAAAAACGGAGCCCAATATAGTTGGGGAAAGGCTAGGTAGATGATATATATATTTGTAATCACGTCCTCGAAATCGGCTCTATCGATTTCGATGAAAGTTGCAATTTCGGGGATTTCGTGGGCGAAAAATCGATCTAGCTAGGTCGAATTTCTGGGAAAATTCGTTTTCTCTAATTTCACCCAATCAGAGCTCAATCGATCACGTATTATTTATGATACAAGCAAACATAAGCCACTTGCTTTACATTATTTCATCATCATTATCCAAGATTTTCTAAAGAATCGTCAGTCTGACGTAAACGAGTTGCTATGGGGTTTGTCGGTTGCCCGCCAACCTGTCATTATGAACCTATTCAGTGTAGGTCTTTAACCCTTGCTGTGCCGTTCTTACGTGCATGGGATTCGAAGCGGTGTCTTTGTACCTAGGTAATGTATGACAGACGGTCCAAAGAGGTTGAATAGTTTTTTGGTTATTGGCTAGGATTCTTGTGCTTAGTTTATTTTTGTTGAGCGCAAAACTTGTATATATGTGTTTAATAAATGAATAACATACAGCCAGCTTAAAAATAGTAGTTTATGAAACTGTTGCATAATGAGGGGCATTAAAACACGAGTGTGTGTTTAAAAACCGTGCCCTATGCAAGGTTTTTGATAGTACACGAGTGTTTTAATACCTAGTTATGTGTAGTTACAGTACACCACTTTATCTACACTCATGCAACACCTACCTATATAAATAAAAACCAATTTTAGCAAAAAGTAAACAAACACAAAAATATCTCCGAAATTTTTGGATTGCTAGCTTAACCTGATGGATCGACCCGTGCGGCTGTTCTTACTTACATAGCCACAGAGCTCCTCTACTTACTATGCCATTAAAATATGAATAGGAATTATTTTCTGCAATTGTCGCGATGCTTTCAAACATCTTCGAAAAAAAAAATCTTATAATGTCTTAGCTAACTGCGTCGCCGTCGTTAGCTTAGTGGTCGCATGTTTGAGTGCTGAAAGAAGGGTCCTAGGTACGATTCCCAGGTTTTTTTTTTCAGTAACAGCTTGGACTTTGAGTTTTTGCAAAGGCGTAATGTTAGGTTATACGTTGTCCCACGGTGGGTTCGGGCATTGTCGATGCGGGGGCTCAGTAGCCGAGGTCGCGGAGCCGCTTGGTCGCCACCGTCTGATGGCGGTCGCAGTGGGGCCGCAGGGAAGGAGGAGTGTCAGTATTTCGTTGGCCGCTCTCCATATCCTCTGCGGCCGAAAAGTGGTAGGCAGCCGGGACACTGACCTAACCGGTCGCAGGGGGACCAAGGATGCCTAGACACAGGGTCGTCTAGCGCCCATGTGCTAGTTTGATCCCTGGGGTGGTCACGGCGTGCAATGTGTTTTGGTGCGCCGGTGATGGGGGGCGCTACCCCGAGGAGGGTCTGGTGACGGGCAGCCGCGGCGGGTTCCCGGTGAGTGCTAACGCGTGCCCGTGTTCCCGCCACAAGCGGTAGAAGAGGACACCGTGAAGTTTTAGTAGGTTGGAGTCCCACATTATGTACTATCATCTCCCCGTGGTAGTGACTGCACTAATGCTCATGCATATTGATGCATGAGCATTTCTCCACGCAAAAAAAAAGGTTATGATTGATAGGTTTATTACTCAACATTATCACACACCGTCTAAATAAATGCCATGCAAATGACATCATCTTCTCCTTAAATCGTAAACAAATGACTATTTAACAAGAGGCTATAACCAAAATGATAATGACATAATGCTTGAAAGGTTAACACTTGATTCGGAGGCCCTTCAGAAACACGAGTTTTGTGATCATTGACGTATTAGTAAGAATTACGATATATCTATTTGATACAAATGGAGCAATGGACAGAATGGAATCGTAGAGGTGGCCGCTACATTTTGACCACTAATGTCAAATGAATAAGTCTTTTATTGATATACAGGGTGTCCCGTAAATAACGGATCAAACGCCTGTTAAGGTACGCAGCTCATCTGACTTCCAACAACAATGAATAGTTTTTTATTTTTTTAAAGTTTGGTCTTTTCATCGTAAAAAAAAACTTTTCAGTTCAAGATTTTTTTCTAAGGCAAATAAAACGTTATTTACAAAAATGGTATCTTAAATGATAAATGATTTTTTATTTCTGTAAGTAGGTTTGTACAAACACTTTTACAAGTCAATATTTTTTTTTTAAACTAGATGAGGTCGGCGTTTCCTATCTGACTACTCTGAGAAGAAAGGCCGAAACAAACTCAGAGGTCACAGTCTCTTATAAAGTCCAGACATAATCTTGGTCACTTCATGTGATACATGTGTGTGTCTTATTACATTAGTAAGCTATTCAGAGATCTTTAACAAAAAACATACTTACCTAAGAAAGTTATTTTTTGCAGCGACGGCATTATAAACTGAATTCTGGTAGAGAAAATGGTAAAATTCGAGAAAAAAAAATGTCGTGAATAGAAAATGTAGCGGTTTTTTTCAAACTATACAAATCAGTTGTTGAGAATCAGGTGAACTAACTACCCGATACGTTTGATCCATTATTTATGGGACACCTGTATGTGCGTTTATTAAATCTTTTATCTGTTTTTTTTTTTTGTACGTTTAACATTGTACTTTTAACTTCTAGAGAATTGATAAAAGCTTAATAAAATAAAAACACCGAGGCGAAGAAAAAGTTTGGCTAGTAAGGATTCAGATTGCGGAGGTAAGGGTTTTAGAAGACGCAACAGGAGATATTGGTGCTGATTGTCTTGTTATTTAACTAAATTAAATAATAGAATCGTTATATTTTATTAACAGGCAGCGCGAGAAAAGGATGGCTACAGCTATGAACTAAGTTAGACATGTCCAACTATGTAGTTTACGCCTTGCGCTTCTCCCTGTTTTTAGTCAATATGTTTTTACGTGTCGTCTAAATTAGTACCTATGGAAATATTAGTTCAACTAAATTTGACAGCTCTAATTTATGTCCCTCTCTTGTTCTATTATAGAGAAAAAGTTAGCAATAGCCTAAATTAAGTTTAGTTTGTTGTGATTATCCCACAATTATCCAAAAAAAGTGTTGTCACTCATCAAAACAACTATAATCTCGAATCTTACATGTTTAACCCGTATTCTCTCGGGATAGTTTTGTCCCCTATTACTCAAGAGTATACTCAATACCTACTCTATATCTGTATTGCTTTTCCATAAATATTAGCTTAGGTGGTATGTGTTTAAACTTAGGATTATTATGGACCCTATCGGGCACAGTAATAGGGTAGAAGAGAGGAAGATCTGCTTTAGGTAATTATTAGATTCACAATAAGAACTACTTTTAACGTAACTTAAAAATTAATCAATTATTTATTTAATTTGATAATTATAGCTGTTAGAGGTTTTATTTTTAATAATGTGTGTGAAATGTATGTCAGTGCTATTCGATTCACTTATTCATACTCGTCATTTAAATATTCATTTTTGGAATAATAACTTTTCTTATGAGAAATTCTTTAACTTTTTTTTAGAAATATATTTAGCTTTTCTTCTTTCTTTATTATTTCAGATAGTTTGTTGTATATTTTATAAAAATTACATTTGGACCTGTAGAATGTATTTTAACCTGGAGGTTGGTAGATTTAGCCTACCAGAGGTTGGTATTACTCAATCACTTCAAACGAAGGGTTGTAAACGAACCATTTATTAAATTGCAAGAGCAATTGCAATTTGTGTAAACAGAATATCCATGCCTATAACCCTGAGGGCAAGAACAGTAATCACGTTAGTCAGCACACAACTAAAAAGGAACAGAACTACTTGGCCCAAGGGCTGAAGATACAATAATATAGATAAAGACTATTTTTAAGTCGAGATTTCTCATTAAAGTAAGGAATTTTTAAATAAATATGACTCAAAATACTATGCAAATTATTTTAATATTAACTTGTCGTTTTAATAAAGTGAGAATATACAGGTTTTACGGCCTCGGCGCCTTTATAGAGACTAAAAAATTCCCTTCAAAAATATTTCATTATTTTTATAAAGCAGCCACTTTACTAAAAAAAAAGTCACACAGCTTTTTTTTGCTGTAATAAAACATAATACCAGAGCATTAAACACATTACCTGCGTCCAACGTAAAATTTATCATACCTTTACATGTATCCCTTGAAATATTCACGGATGCGGTACCAAAGAAAACCATAATTATTCCGGCGTATACCACTAACAAATGAGGAACGATTTACATAACACATGACGGTACGCGAACACAGAATCGGTCCTCAGTGCTCACATATTAAAGGGAAAATAAGAAACAGAGGGTGACCACCCACCGTGGCGCTATAAGGCTGTGAGCATTACAAATAGAGAGGGCCAATTTCCAATTAAAATCTCAGCAGGTGGTATGGCTAGAGGGCAGCACTAGAAAAATAGATTGCTCTGGTCTCCCCGACTGCGGGCCGCACTCACGGGTTGAGAAATAAAAGAAAAACTTAATAACGTTGTCAAATTAAAAATATTCATATAATTAGTTAGGGTAATAGTCGTTTTGGGTTACGGAATGGGTGTCTTAATAGACATGGATACAAAAAAGTGTAAAAGAATCGAAAAGGCTGAGGAATAATAATAATAATATCCTGGGACATTATTCACATACGGTCATCTGATCTAAAACTAAGCAGAGCTCGTACTATGGAAACCAGATAACTGATATACCTACTACATACACTAGTTACATTTTTTGTAAATACATACTTATATAGATAATTTATTACACCAATGCTTGTCCTGGATGGAAATCTAACCCACGACCTGCGACATGACAGGTGGTATCTTAACCAACCACGCCATCTGGCCTGTCGAGAATTGAAATATTAGTTAGGTACGACAATATTGAACTTTATTGCTCTAAGAATGGAGTATTTTGGAAAAAAATTAAATTATTGGTTCACATAACGTGTGTGATGTTGTTACTGTTTTAGACGCCAATGGACTCTCCAATCAAAAACCAGCAGCAAATGGAAAGACGATATGGTCGTCTATGGACATCTGCAACCTTATAGCGTTGACTTCTATTCAATTTTTCAATGGCAAATCTATGGCAATGGAGCCGATATCCATAATTCTGCCAATGACATGTGTTAAGAGAAAAGGTGCGAAAAAAAAGCTAATTGACATACATATATAACAGAATGGAGAGTCTTAAGGCGGAGATTGACTTGTAAAGTTTGTAATGTAATGTATTTGATCACTGCCTTCCCTTCCCTACGCTTTCTTTACCATTTCCTCGTCTTCAAAGCTGCGGGTTGATTCAATAGGCTGAAATAATTTCATTTTCCTGTGTATATCACACCCGGTTTCTGAACTGAGAACTTGAATTTAGTTGACAACTTGTAAGAACCCCGCGAAATTCTTTTTTTTTTTTTGTAGAATACGTACTTACGTAATTTTGAATAAAGGAATAACCTTAAGGCGGAGACTGACCTGTAACGTTTGTAATGTATCAGGTTTTTGTAACACAGATTCAAAGGAATTCACGAAAAAGCCGACAGTGGAATGGAGGATCCGGCGCTCGATCGAGCGGCTTGGCTCGCGGCACTGACTAGGTACTGTAAACAGTGCGAGTGGAGCGAGCCGTGCCGCTCGATGCCAGTATACGAACTCATGTCTACAAGCCAGTCATCAAGTGCTCGAAGCCAGCGTTTGCCACGTTTAGTATATCGCCGTTTTATAACAAGAAATGGAGCACGCTTGAGCCATGTGCTCGAAGCGAGCGTTCGCCGCGTCTTGTGTATCGCCGTTTTGTAACCACGCTCGCCTCAAATGATACATTACAAACAAACGATACAAGTCAGGAGACTGACTTGTATCGTTTGTTTGTAATGTAAGGAACTAAAAATTGTGAAACTAAACAAACGCAAAGCAAAAGAAATAAGTTACTGATTGGCTACTCAAAATGGACTAAGTATCAAAAGACTGAAGATTTACTTAAATTACTGTGTAATCCATGATCTCTATCACCCACACACACACATAAACACTCACACGCACACACACTCACCTTTTCATCTTTTTAAAATTATTAAATTTTTTTTTTTTTTTTCTTATTCACATTCACAACATATTTGTAACATTATCCACGACTGAACACTGTGTCCCAAAATACAAGCGATTGCTTAGTTTGGGAACCAGTATCATCAACTTCTGCGATTAACGTACCTTTTATTTAGAAATAATAATAATATTGCAAATGATTTTCTGGTACCAATAAACAACTTTTTTTTTTATTTGGCGGCAAAGTCCTTGTATCGAACGAACTCAAGGAGCTGTACTTACCACTAAATACTTTGTAAACATGTCATGTACAGACGCCAGGCCAGGTCAACCTACCCGAAACTGTCAGATTTTCCCAATCAACCTTGAACCTAATGCTTTAGCAATAAAGTCGAAAATCTATTAAAGAAATCTGACAGATTGTAGTAGCTTGATGTGCTGGCGGCTGTACATAAGTTTTGTTGACAACTTGACATGAAGAGCTGTAGCGCCAGGCCGACCGTGCTTCTAGTGGCTGTACTATGATAACAGCTGATAACAGTCTTCAATATGAAAACACGTGTTGCGACCCAAATACCTAATACTTTGCAAATTACTATTGCTATTGAGCACAAATAATAATAGCCTAGGAGTCTACACGTCTGGAGTAAATAAGTTAGATGTAGACAAGTGACCATCATTCGTTGACGGCTGTTTTTTATATTTCTATGGTTGACGGCATTAGATGAGGTGAGGATCAAATAAGTACGTAATTAGGTATTTATTATTAATTTAAAATAAGGTATAGGTTTACCCATTTAGGTATTTATTTTGTACTAACTAGGTACGAAAAATGGGCTAAGCTTATGACTATATTTTGAACATCAACTTAAGGACGCGTTTACAAATTCGACAAAAATAAGCTATTTTTCGGTAGAGTTTGCGATGAAATGGAACTAAATCAAACTAAATTAACAATTGCAACAAATATATTACTTCTTTATCTCCAAATAATGACCGTTTTTTAGTTTGAAATTTTTGTATTTGATATTGTAAAAACGATTTTCCGTTATCTCTCCACACAAAATTGACGAAATGAGGCATAGTTCGGGATCATTTTTCTGCTATTACGTACAGACGCCAGCACATCAAGCTACTACAATCTGTCAGATTTCTTTAATAGATTTTCGACTTTATTGCATTAGGCATTAGGTTCAAGCTTGATTGGGAAAATCTGACAGTTTCGGGTAGGTTGACCTGCTGGCGTCTGTACATGATTTTGTTTCTTAAAAAATACCCTAGGTAAGCAGATATTATATTTTCAAAAATATGGGTGAAATATTCACAAAAATGTTACAAATAATCTCAGAAATAAATAAAAACGAACCATCTAATTTTTCACATATTTTGCTGTTACGCATGAATCTTCACGTGTGGTATTAAGGGTTATTTTATTTTGTCACAGTGTGGATATTTACGTAGGTCCAATTAAAAACATGAACAATCTAAGAAAAATATTCAAACATGCTAAAGTATCAAAATCAGTTAATTACTCATTAATCCTGCAGTTAACCTTGCGTGTGTGTGTGTTTGAGCCGTGTCAGTGTAGTGATGCGATTCGATACCTATCTCTTTATTTCAGAATAAAATTCCATAAACCCCATGAAATGCGTTAGTACTATCACTACTAGCTACTAGTATCACTTAAAAACTATGTTAGCATACAAAAATAAATACAAATACAAAAATTTGAGTAACATAAAAACTTAACAACGATGTTAGTAGACATTAACGATATTAACAGGAGCATGTAGCTGACTTAAATACCAGATAAAAGGACAATCCAGTCTGTTGGCAATGACATTCAGATGACTTTTGGTACTGGCACGCACCCTGTGCAACAGGGGCGCTGCTCGCTTGCGCCTGATTGCAGCGAAGCTGTCAGTCTGGGCGTCCGCGAACATTCCTTAAGCACTAC
The DNA here is from genome assembly GCA_948252095.1 of Dicycla oo. Classification (NCBI taxonomy): domain Eukaryota; kingdom Metazoa; phylum Arthropoda; class Insecta; order Lepidoptera; family Noctuidae; genus Dicycla; species Dicycla oo. The sequence continues at coordinate 4,643,595 of OX411718.1, read as the reverse complement.
AGAAGCGTGGCAGCCCCAACAGCATCCTGAATGCATTACGCGCGCGAAGAACATTAACGGCCTTTTGAGTAAAGCTAGTCCACAGACTACACGTGTAAAATACTTGACAGTATGCCCGAGTATGCCGTATTAATGACAAGAGACATACCTAGTGGTCTTTTTGAATTTCTAAGATTTGTTGCACAAGATGCCGCTTTTACTGACATCAGAGAGTTTTCAATAGTCCGCATAATACAATGCATGATTAGGATTACAGGAATACAATTGAAGGATCATCATAACTAAGATTATAAGTAACTAAAATTAGCTTACTGAGCCAAGCTAATGTCGACACAATAAGTGTCAGAAGACCAAAACACAAAAGATTCTAATTCTAATCAATCTGCATAGCCTTTTCCCAAGTATGTTGGGGTCGGCTTCGAGTCTAACCGGATGCAGCTGCATACCAGTATTTTACATGTAGCGACTACCTATCTGACCTCCACAACCCAGTTACTGGGTATCACGTTCACGATACCCCTTGGTAAGAGTGGTTATCAGACTTTTAGCCTAACTCGTAACGACTGTAAAAGCCGGGACAGCCGGGACCAACGGATTAATGTGCTTTCCGAGGCACGGACGAGGTCTCGGATGGTCATCCACCCCTGAACCGACCGCAGCAAGCGTAGCTTAACTTCGATAGACCCGTGGGACTGTTATTTTTTACTCAGGTATCGCTGCAAAAGATTACTTATTATAAGACAATAGAGTCTAACAATAAGAAGAAATTTGGGTAAGATTTAAGAGTGCCTTCACTCTTAAATCTTACCCGAATTTCTAAATATATAAATCAGCTTTCCCATTTACCAATAGACCACAAATTAATACAATAGATAGGAATAACTTTATCGTTAGGTGAACTATCGGGACAAGCCATAGATACTCGATATGCGGGTACAACAGATTTATTACTCAGCGTTAAGGCTCTGCTCACATCGCGTGATGTGCTGTGATATTTTACGCTTTTGTTGTAGTTGACTTGTTTATTACAGTGGCGTGTATGTAGGCACTCTATATACAGGGTGAATTTTTCAAGTGGGCGTGGATGGCCAAATCTGAAATTATGAAGAATAGCGAAATGTACTCAAAGTTTAAGGAGTCTCGGGCTCGATTTTTATTAAAACGAAAACTGCATAAGTGGATTTTTGAAAAATCAATATTTCTAGCCAGAAATCGAAACCGTTGATTTTCAAAAAAAAAAAAACACACACACTCTGTATTATTTCCCCATTCAAAGGTGTCGCTAATAAGGATCGAATTCTGGGAAGTAATGACATACGGCAAACTAAAGAAAAGAGCTCATTTTGAACAAAATACTTTTTTATTTTTCTTATGTTACCTACCCATTAAACCTTAACTGATTAATTGTTCAAAATAATGACCATTGTTTTCAATACATCGCTGGATTCGACGTCTCGAGGATTTTACTGCATTCAGCATTATAATATTATTGATTTCATTTAGAATTGGCCATCCACGCCCACTTGAAAAATTCAGCCTGTATACTGTTGTAGTAAATCTTCTTTAGTGGCCGAGTATTGTGCCCTGCGGAACGCCTATGATTTCCGTACATTTCGTTTCAGATACTGCTAGAAAGAATTATTGTTAAAACATAGTGGTATTTAATAACTGAACGAATTACTTGTTCTATAATGGTAAATTGCTCTGCGCTAATGTTTTCTTGGTCTATACCTAGCAATATAAAAGAAGGAGGTAGAGAGTATTAATTCATCTTCGTCATCATTTCAGCCAAAGAAGTCAGAAGTCCACAGCTGGACATAGGCACCGCCACTTCGACCGGTTCTGTGCTTCTCGCATCTAGCGGATTCCTGCTACCTTCACAGGGCCGAGGAACAGGAGAGTATAATAATTTCTGGTAACCATTTAGCAAACCTATTGAGCTCTATGCATTTTACTCTATTCTTATAATGGCTTGCTTGACCGGCTCATTCAATTAGGGACATTCCTGCCACCAGATGGCGCCACTTTGACAAGAAGAAGAAGTCTTCCATTTCAACAAAGATTAAAGGATATACAGTCTGGCCATAAATACTGTTACAATTAAAAATAAGAAAGATATTACATTTGAATTTGGAATCTGTCATTTTTATACTGTTCATTGAGTTTTCTAATTTTGGCGCCAATACATTGTACAATATTTTGCGATATTAAAATGGAGTGGGGTGATAAAGAGAACCGAATCGCTGTGATTGCATTACACAAAGTTGGTATGGAGCCAAATTAAATTTTTAAAACTCTCCATACGCTTGGTATTAGTCAAATGTTTGTGTACCGGGCTATTAATAGGTACAATGAGACCTCCTCTGTTTGTGCCAGAAAAAGATCTGGCCGTCCACGTAGTGTTCGTACGAAACAGGTGGTCAAAGCAGTAAGGGAAAGAATTCGAAGAAATCCTGTCCGGAAGCAAAAGATTTTATCTCGGGAGATGAAGATAGCACCCAGAACCATGTGGCGTATTTTAAAAGATGACTTAGGACTTGCAGCCTATAAGAGACGCACTGGTATTTTTTTAAATGATAATTTAAAAAAGAATAGGGAGGTAAAATCGAAACAATTACTGAAGCGGTACGCAAAGGGAGGTCACAGAAAAATTTGGTTTACGGATGAGAAAATCTTTACAATTGAGCAACATTTTAACAAACAAAATGAACGTATTTATGCTCAAAGCTCTAAGGAAGCTTCCCAATTAGTCGACAGAGTGCAACGTGGGCATTATCCGACTTCAGTGATGGTTTGGTGGGGTGTTAGCTATGAAGGAGTGACTGAGCCATATTTTTGTGAAAAAGGTATCAAAACATCGGCACAAGTGTATCAAGATACCATTCTTGAGAAGGTAGTTAAGGCCCTTAACAACACCATGTTCAATAACCAAGTATGGTCCTTCCAACAAGACTCGGCGCCGGGTCGTAAAGCTCGGTCCACGCAGTCTTGGTTGGAAGTGAACGTTTCGGACTTCATCAGAGCTGAAGACTGGCCGTCGTCTAGTCCCGATCTTAATCCGCTGGATTATGATTTATGGTCAGTTTTAGAGAGTACGGCTTGCTCTAAACGCCATGATAATTTGGAGTCCCTAAAACAATCCATACGATTGGCAGTGAAGAATTTTCCCATGGAAAGAGTGCGTGCTTCTATTGATAACTGGGCTCAACGTTTAAAGGACTGTATTGCAGCCAATGGAGATCACTTTGAAAGTTTGAATAAGCTTTTTATATTTTAAATTGTTTTATATTTATGTGTTAAACTAACACACTGTAAAAGTAATAAATATTATTTGCAATAAAAAAAAAATTCTTCGTGACAATATTTATGGCAAGACTAGGTATATTATGATGACGTTAATCATTCATTTCATTTGTCATCATTCAGTCATGATTAAAAAAAACATAGACGTTTTGACACTTTTCACAGGTGTCCGGACCTGACGTCTCAGTGCTGCCACCTAGTGAACATTATTTCAGAAAACCCTAATTTACAGCCAAATTTCTTACTGACAAGGTCTACCCATCTTCTCTTTTAACAAAAACTTTAATGAGTAACATAGTTATTGTCATCGCTTAGCTTTCACTGGTGAACAAAAAGACGCGATGATTTACGATGCCCTCCACAGTTTAGAATAATACATACAAGATGATATCGCGTCGCTAAACTTTCTCTGAGATGTATAATGTCAGTATTATTACTTTATTAGTAAATGTAATGATAATATTTGTATGAGTAATGTTGAGACGAGTGGCGCTTTTGTAGTTAAATGCGTAAGCAAAACAGACTACTTCTGTACGAAGATCAATCAATCTGCCTAGTCTTTGCCCAACTATGTTGGGGTCGGCTTTCAGTCTAACCGCATGTAGTTGAATACCAATATTTTACATGGAGCGACTGCCTATCTGACCTACACAACCCAGTTACTAGGTAATACGGTACCCCTTGGGAAGACTGGTTGTCAGACTTTCGGGCTTCTGACGAACCGTAAAGACTGTCAAAGATCCACAAATGACACCTGCGGACTAACGGCCTAACGTGCTTTCCGAGGCACGGAGAAGTCTCGGTATGTAAAGATGGTCACCCATCCACGGACCAACCCGGGCAAGCGTAGATGTATTATTATTATTATTATCCTCGTACCTGTTATTACTTAGACTCGAGCTCTGTCCCGCTACAGAACAAAGGCCTCTTCTCATACAGAGAAGGCACGAGCACGAAAGCACGGATTGGCGATTTCAAAATTATACTATCTACATAAATAAAACGAAAAGTCCTGACTGACTGACTCATCAACGTCCAGAACAAAACCCTTGGAGCTAGAAAGCTGAAATTTTGGACAGAGATTCCCTTTATAATGTAGACAAGGAATAAAGAACGATTTTTCGAAATTCAAACCCTAAGGGAGTAAAATAGGGGATGAAAGTTTGTATGTAAAATCGTCATTTTTGTAGTTTCAATTAAAAAGTTAAAAATTAAAAAAAAACGCTTATTTCAGTGTTTTTGTAAAATCATCCCTTAGGGGGGCAAAAAATGGTATCAAACCTTTTGTTTAGAAATTACTAATGACGTGTTTTTGCGTTTTTCGAAAATCTGCCCCTAGGTGGTTAAACATCCTTAGTAACTCATCATCGCTCAGCCCGACATTCGCCATTGCCAAAGACAGTTTATTAATTATGGTTAAAGAAATTTATTTCTCAATAAGAATTTCCAAAGATTTCACTTACTTGAGAACATCTTTAAAACCTAAAATATAGTACTTAAGGCGAAAGCGTCAGGGTAGCCCGCGAAATTCAAATTTTCATACGATTTTTTGCATTTTTCTTCTAAATTCCCACGGGTTAAGGTTTAAAGAGGATTTATATTTCAAAGGCAGGTAAGTAGGTAATTTTCCGTTCTAATAAATATTCCTTTACAATTGTTAAGTTTTAGGATTTTTTATCCTACAGCAATCGTAATACTTATCAATCCGCGCGCTACTCCTCGGATACTATATAAGCAGTGCGAGAAGATATTATTTACCTGGATTAACACATAGTGTACTTTAAATCCAGGTAGTACGTTCCCATGGGATATTTTCCGATATACAAGCGGGCAATGCCGCGGGCTAAAGCTAGTTATCTATAGGGTGTCTCAATAAGAGTGCACTATTTAAATTTCGTGTAATTTTTTATTTCGTGCGATTAGCAACTCTGTAATTTTACAGCTGTCACCTACGATTGTTCTGATAATTAAAAATGGCGCACTACACGAAGTAAGAACGCGTTATCATAGTGCAAACCCATTTCTAAATTTTTCTTTACAAAGTAGATATGTTCCGATTAAGAATGGAATAAAATATCCGGCAAATGGCCCCCGTTTTCGATGACTTTTAGACAAAACCCCAAAGAAAGAAATAGCACGGCGTTAAATCACACGATCTTGGTGTCCAGTTGACATCAAAATTTCGTGACATGATTTGGTCTGGAAATTGTTGCTGCAATAAATCGATGGTTTCATTCGTGGTGTGGCAAGTGGCGCCGTCTTACTGATACCACATGTCGTCCAGATCCATGTCATCCAGTTGAGGCCACAAGAACTCCGTTATCATATTCCTGTAAAGAGTACGAGGGGCCTCCGGTTCACCATATTTGTAATGGGTTTTCACAATGATAATGCGTCCTTCTTTTGTATAGCCTCCATTTTTAATAATCGGAACAATCGTAGGTGACAGCTGTAAAATTTCAGAGTTGCTACTCGCACGAAAAATATATTACACGAAATTTAAATAGGGCACTATTATTGAGACATCCCTATATAAGCCCAGATTTCCTTACGATGTTTTCCTTCACCGATGTTAGTAATATCCAAGATAAACTCAGAACCCACATATGAACTGAAATAGCTACATTGGTACTTGCCCAGATGAACCCACAACCTCGTGCATGAGTGGCAAGGCCATTACCACGACAGATAACATTCATGATTACCATATTTGAAAAAGGAAGAAAATTACTAAAAATGTACCTATCTGCAGTTACGTAAATAAACAACGAATCATTTCCTTATTTTTATTTAAATCGACCACAAAAACAACAATTAGGCCGAAAACAATTTAAATAAAATTAAAAAAGTAATGAAAGACTAAATTGACTTTGACTCATTCAATTTTAATGAATGTCTTCATTAAACTCTGCTCTAAAAGCATACGTTAATTTAAAAACAACTTATTTAGGGAGCGGCTTTAAATGAAACACATGAAAGTCACTGTAGAGACATTAATTCTTTGTACATGGAAATTAATGAAATTATAATATCGTGAGTTGTGTGACCGATTCATGTAATTTACATAATTACTTCAACACGCATGGCAACTAGAACAAGTTTATATAGGAAGGTACTTACATGTCAAAGGTTTATTTAAATCTGTAAAAATAAAATGCATCACTTGAGAACGGCTGGACGATTTGGCTACTTTTTAACCGACTTCAAAAATGGAGGTTCTCTATTCTGGGACATTATTCACACACGGTCATCTGATCCAAAACTAAGCAGAGCTTGTACTATGGAAACCAGATAACTGATATACTACATATACTACTTTTTTTTTCGTAAGTAAATACATACTTATATATAGGTAAATAATTACACCCAGACTCAGAACAAACAGACATGTTCATGCACACAAATGTTTGTCCTGGATGGGAATCGAAACACGACCTGCGGCATGATAGGTGGTACGAGTATATTAACCAACCACGCCAACTGGCCCGTCTGTATGTAAGTTTGTATGTCCGCGATTTTGTCAAAAACTAATGAACCAATTTTGATGACAAGCGTGATCTACATAGTTTCAGGAAGGTTTTCGTATATAATACATTAGGTAATTAAACTTATAAAACCGACTTCAAAAACGAATAAAACAACTTTCATAAAAAACAGCTTCTGAAGTCGGTGTCTTCAATTCTTCAATGTCAATGCACCTTAGCTTGGCACGGACTTCAGAAACTGTTAAGATTTTTTTTTATGTCAGTCATTGTTTAAAAAATTTCGTAATAGTCTAAATTAGATTGGAAGGCTTCCCGGAAAATTTTCAAATTCTGGAAAAACTGAACATCCTTTTATCTACGGAATTTTTGTATGAGCTCAAGGCCATTGTGGACCAAGACCTCACGATTCAAACGGTGGATACGGATAATTCTGTTTTGACTTTTTTTTATGTTCACGGGGTTTTTTTATGTTCATGTATCAGGAATAAAAAGGGAAGAGTGAGAAAAGTGAGAATAGGAAATATTACGCAAAACTAATTCTAGAGGGCGTTACTCCGCCATTGGGAAAGGACAACTCTGTTACAAATAAATAAAACTGAAGTGTCTATTTGATATGTCAAAATAACAGCTTTTTACTAAATGCATATGAAAGTACATACGGTACTTATAACAAAAAAAAAATTAAATTTTAAAAATTTTGTTTGTCTGTCGGTTTGTTTCGGCTAATCTCCGAAACGGCTACACCGATTTTCACCAGATTTCACTGGCAAATAGTTGATGTTATAAGGAGTATCTTAAGCTACTTCTATTTTATAAACGAATTAGAGCTCCGCGCAAAAAAATTAAAGCCTATGAAGTTAGGAACTAAATTCGATTCAAATAGGGAAGTATTGACATCCACGCGGGCGAAGCCGCGAGCTACAGCTAGTTTCTAAATAAAAGTAAATGATCTATCTATCTGCCTCAGATATAACATATTATCACTTATCAGATAGTACTGCAAAAATTATCCTGAAACTATAGCAACGCTATAAACGAAATGAAGTTTACATTGTTTTAAATTCTTGTAATGTTGTATTGTAGTAACTACTACATATAACAGACATAGGTGACTATCATCTACAGTCCATAGACGTACGTAATTGTGTAAATACTACTCTAGGAATAACTAAAATATCATCTTCCAATCTTTTCACAGCATATTATTTACAGTTTATTTCATCTCTTTCCCAACAGTCTCGGAAACCAATTAGTGGACCCATTATGGTACCCTACGAAACTCCATTTCTTTCCCGTATATTTCAAAAGACTTTGTTTGAATGTTACAATAATTTTCACACGTTTTTAGGTCTTGTTAGTTAGCTAAATTAAGACTTCAATTGTGAATACCTTCAGCTTTCTCTCAGCTCTTTGTTCGTTTGTCCATCCAATTCAAAAGTAACAGACGATTCTGCGGAAAAAGAAGCTTGATTTCTTTTCAGCATCTTTATTCGTTATAATACAACTCACTGCGTCCAATAAACAAATCAGCAGCATCGTGTATTTGCCATTCATTACCTACATAATTAATATATGTATATAGGTACCCTTCATTTTATGCAGAACAAAAAACATTTTTCTCAACACCTTGACGGTTGCATATGTAATTTGATACGTACCTAATTTGTCTGTATGACTTGCATTAACGTTTTTTGCAGGGAGTCAAACCCGATCCTCGTACATTAGCTGACTCAGGCGTCAGCAAACACTGCACTCGGTAACGGTATGAGCGTGTATGTTATTGTAATGTTTAATTTGCAGTAGGAACCTGGGTTTGCTTATGTTAATCTCATGTTTAATGTATAACGGTTGTCTTACATCAATCTGCCTAGCCTTTTCCCAACTATGCTGGGGTCAGCCTCCAGACTAACCGGATGCAGCTGAATTTTCCATGGATCGACTGCCTATCTGACCTCCACAACCCAGTTACTGGGTAATACGATACATTTGGTAAGACTGGTTGTCAGACTTTCGGGCTTCTGACGACCCGTAACGACTGTCAAAGATCCACGAATGACAGACGGGACCAACGGTTTAACGTGCTCTCCGAGTCACGGAGGAGTCTCGGTTTGTAAAGATGGTTACCCATCCATGGACTAACCCCGGCAAGCGTAGCTTAACCTGATGGATTGACCCGTGCAGCCTTTATTACTTACCCACGAGTTCCTCTAATGGTTGTCTTACGTATCTTACAATAGATGAGCCCGTGGCAAAGTTAAGCTACGCTTGCCGGGGTTGGTCCGTGGATGGGTGACCATCTTTACATACCTCAGTGCCTCGGTTGGTCCCGACTGTCATTCGTGGATCTTTGACAATCGTTACGGGTCGTCAGAAGTCCGAAAGTTTGACAACCAGTCTTACCAAGGGGTACCCAGTAACTGGATTGTGGAGGTCAGATAGGCAGTTGCCCCATGTAAAATATTGGTATTTAGCTGCATCCGGTAAGATTGGAAGCCGACTCTAACATCGTTGGGAAAAGGCTAGGCATATGTTGATGAAGTAGGAACTTACTCTGATTTTTCTCTACTGGGAACTTATTTTTCAAATTTTTCTATTCTGATTTGCAAGCAAATAATTCAAGGTAATTTTAAAATTATTTGAAATTTTATGGTCTTCTTCGATTGTGCAACTCTATACTTATGTACCAATAGATTTAGTGATACCTTTAAGCCTATAATAAAATATTATTCAATAAACTGACGTCCTCGTAACAGTTACAAGTACATCATATTTATGGATTCACTTCGACTTTGACTCATGTATCGACAGGTAACTAATCCTCTTTATGTAACACGATAGTTTAAATTTTATTTGATTTGCTACCTAATGTAACTTACCAGTCTTCGTCTGATGTTGTACGTTTATTTATTAAAACTTTATGCACAAGTAATAAAAAACAAATACTGTACAAAGACGGACCTAATACCTGAGGCATTTTCTATAAGTCAATCTTAGGGTGATGCAGAGAGAAAACATGGCAGGTTCAATATTAAGGATAGATAACACGAAAATAATTAGAAAATACAAGAATAAATACTTCGATATAAACAGTCATACGTACATATAAACAGAATAAACTTTGTCAGGAGAAATAACGATCGGTAGAGGAGAAAATGAATATAGCACTTCAGCGCAGAGATGTTTCTGCCAACTTATTACGTATTTGCTCACGTATCATCACTTTAAAGACAACCAATCGGTTGCCGTCCTGATGTTCAGAGGGAGCGCATTCCAAAGAAAGACCGCCTGGACAAAGTATATGAATGAAACCAAAGCGGTGAAAAGGACATCGTAGAAGATGAATGTTGGTGCAACGAAGATTTTCACTATGGGCAGAGATAAGTATTGAACATGGGGAGTCAGATAAGAAGGGGAAAGGGTTTGCCGAGAATAGAAAATGTATGTTATGAAGATATTCTAAGTCAATTTACAGGTAATTTCGTGACAGACTGTACAGAGTTCTATTCTGACAGGTAATTATGGCTTGTTGGTCTAGTGGTCGTAACATAAATGCGCTACTCCTGAGAATGAGGTTTTGTTATAGTGTTTATCCAACAGGAATTTCTCAGTAGCAGCCCTGGATGGATTTCTTCTGGATTTGTTTCTGGTTAATGATAATAAGCTCGCCCCTTATTACATGGAACTTAAACATAACTGGCGACATGTCGCCAGTTATGTTTAAGTGTGGGTGTACTACTACAGGTACGCCTCTGCCTGACCCTTCAGTGATTGCAGGCGTGATATTATGTAATTATTTTAATTAAATCATTCATACCTGCACTAATTCTTATCGAATGGATGTCTCCGAGGAAAAAAATTGGTTAATTCAAGAGGAGTTTATTCTGTGCAATGGATTGTTAGGTGGTGTGGTAGATAGTAATGATTATAGCATAGCACCCGTACTTATACATCCATCCTACTGTTCCGTATGCGTATATTCCAATAGTGTCCTGTGATTTGACAAAAAATAAACTCATTTGACTTGAAAGACAACATTACATTACATCAAAACTTCATTTGACAAACTAATCTTTTTATAATCATGTTACTCGTAACTAGTAAAACATCGCAAAGCATTAATAACGTTTGACAAAATGCATTGCTTTGATAATTACTTAATTAAATCTAACGAACTGGTTAGATTAGGTTATGTAGGTATTTTTACTCGCTAAAAAGGTATAAGGTATAGGTATAAGTTAGGTTAGAACTGCAACCCCCTACGAATCTATTTCACTTGGTTAGGGCAGCGTTTATTTTTATTTTATTTAATTGACTCAATCAAATGGTATCAGTATTTGTAGTCATGAAATTAGTACTTGCTTCGCTTATTATTAGTAATTTATCGACCGTCACATTGAAGAGCCAGTGCAAATTGGTATCCAGTGATTTAGGCAATACTGCCGTCGTAAGCTAAAAGGGCACAACTAACATTTAAAAAAAAATTGAGTTACATACATATTTAGAATCAGAAAAAAAGGCTAATCTGCTCAATTTTTTGTAGATTTAAAAAAAAAATGTTAGTTGTGCCCTTTTTTCTTACGACGGCAGAATAATTCTAAATTGAGTCTTACCTACTGATAGCTCCTTAAAATATTGATGACCCATTTAACAATCCCGGAAGTACCTATGAAACTATGCTCTCTATCCGAGTCTCTGATATTGAAACATTTTTTCTGCTTCAAGGAATTCGATAGAATCCAACGATCAAATATAAGTAAGTAACCGTAAATATATTTCTACTAGGTATTTCGTCCATTGAGTCTGTCAACAGTCCCGCGTTTGTCAGCAACCGTGCCAAAATTAGTCCAAATTTAGATGCAAAAAACTCTAAGGAATTTCCGTCCTTCAGTTTAGACAGTAGAGTTTAACAGAGTTCAATATTTTATAATGTCATCAAACGAGTCCATCCCATTTTCAAAATTATCAAAACTAACATTCTCCATAAAAATGAAGCGTCTTCACCAAAAGCGACCTCAATAATGTTTGCCTTAAGATCATTATCTCTACTAACTACACAATCTTACCTTTTAGGCTTCCACCGCTTCATAAATACTCCAAACATTGTTTTATCCTCGGCACAATTCACAATAACAACAATCACTTCACACAGAAGCTACTGATAACGAGTCAACGACTTCCGTTCAATCAATAACACAACAAGCACGCGTAAATAATTGCACCAACGATAAGATAAACAACGAACTCTGTACCGAAAACGTCTGACCTAGACACACTGACTGAGAAGCCTGGGAACACTGTCCTACTTCGCGAGCATCTCTAAAATCGATATAATCCCATAACTATAACGCTTATAGCAAAGTTACGCAATCGTCCTTAGGATCTCACGTCATTATTTGTTTACTTGGTGAATCAAGCATTGGCATCGTAATCTTTCGGTAATGTTAAATAATACACGCGACGCTTCCGATACTCGGTCTTGGCGCAACTGAGTCATTCGTTTTCGTTTTGACTAGAGCAGCGAGACTAGCGAGTGTTGAGTGTGGTGCCGCCGGTGCGCGTCAGGTGCGGTCGATCAGCTGCTCGCTTGTCGCCATCTTGTTATGCATTTTGGCGCCATCTCGCGGTGACCTTTCAACTTTGAACATGGTTAGTGTTGTTTATTTGTAAACATTGCACACCCCTTTAGTAGCAGTAACAAGTGTGTCGTATTCATGTCCAATTTGTTTATGCAATACCGAATACCTAATGTGCTTTATTTTTAGGGTTTCGTACCTCAAAAGGAAAAAACGGAACCCTTATAGGATTACTTGTGTGTCTGTCTGTCTGTCTGTCTGTCTGTCTGTCTGTCTGTCCGTCTGTCTCAGCCAATTTTCTCCGAATCTAATGGACCGATTAAGTTGAAATTTGGTACACGTATGAATTTTCATGACCCAAATATGGACGTGTATAGTAAATAAATGAATTTTGAATATAAGTGTCAATTTTGGAGCGCAAATAAGAAAAAAAAAGATTTACAAACTGTACCGTGTGACATATCAAATGAAAGAGTTTACTGTGAGGGTCTCAAATATGTTTTTTTTTTTAATAATTTTGAAATATTTTTTAAAGTTATTTAAGAAAATAGACGAAAACTGACCATGATAATTGAAAATTGGACCTAAAATTTTGAAAACATTTCAGAAAATAGTTCTATACTTAAAGATTACAGGAAAACCTATAAGAAGTCTATGGTCTTAAAAAAAACATGGTAATTCTCTCAATATTGTGCGTACGAAATTACATTTGCAGTTGGAATGTATAGGAAAACATATTTTTCAAGTACAATGTTAAGTTTGTTCTTGGGATAAATTCATCCCAACTACGGAACCCTTCATTGTACGTAGTCCGACACGCACTTGGCCGGTTTTTTTGAGATTTACATTTCTGTATGGGTACCTATTTTATTAATTTCATTGTTTAATTATTGGAACGACGGCTTGCGGTAGGAGTTGTCTGGTATAACAAATTGTAATGCGCGTTCAATCTATCTCCCTAGCCTTGTCCCAACTATGTTGGGGTCGGCTTCCAGTCTAACCGGATGCAGCTGAATACCAGTATTTTACATGGAGCGACTGCCTATCTGACCTCCACAACCCAGTTACTGGGTAATACGATACCCCTTGGTAAGACTTTCGGGCTTCTGACGACCCGTAACCACTGTCAAAGATCCTCGAATGACAGCCGGGACCAACGGCTTAACGTGCTTTCCGAGGCACGGAGGAGTCTCGGTATGAAAAGATGGTCACCCATCCACAGGCCAACCCCGGCAAGCGTAGCTTAACCTGATGGATCGACCCGTGCGGCTGTTATTACTTAGCCACGAGCTCCTGTGTAATGCGCGTTCATACCTACTTTAAAAGCGTAGGTGGAGTAGGTACGCAAAATCAATGTTTGTCCTCAAAAACTACAAATTTAGTCTATTTTTTTCATGATTATAAAAATTGAAGAGTTTCTTTAGTTACACGATTGGAAAAAATCACAGTTTTACCCAAAATTTGAATAAAATTGCGCGTGGGCCGGCCATACGCCATATCATCGCCGCGCCGCCGCGTACTTTACTACCGCACCGCGCAAATTACTTACCTACAAATAAAAAATGTAGATTTTATTTTTGTTTTTGAAATCCTCAGTGAGACGAAAAATAATTACTAACAAATACGCGGTATCTAAATCGTACTTTTAACTGGAATCAACTCAAACCTTTAACTCGAATTTCAAAAAAAAAAACAGACTCCGTAGGATGGCTCTGTATTAATACATAATATACAGCGAAAGGAACTTCGTTCTCGGCCACGATTAATACCTACATATTTTTGTTAGCATTATACAGGTAGATACTATATACTATAACATAACATAAAATAATAACCTGGGACATTATTCACACACGGTCTTCTGATCCCAAACTACTGCTTAGTACTATGGAAACCTGATAACTGATATACTACATACACTACTTTTTTTTTGTAAATACATACTTATATAGATAATTACACCCAGACGCAGGACAAACAGACATGTTCATGCACACAAATGTTTGTCCTGGATGGGAATCGAACCCACGACCTGAGGCATGATAGGTGGTATCTTAACCAACCACGCCAGCTGGCCCGTCAAGTACTAAATTCCCTATTCCGTGACACCATAACCAAACACATCGTTCAAATAGACACTTTGTTTCCTTTCAAAAGTCGTTTTTAAACGTAAATATCTTCCATATTGACAGTCTTTATACACCTAGGTAGGTCCCTACTAAAGAGACACTTGTACAAACGTTGCTGAAGGAATGTTGTATGTCTAACAACATCACCTACATGCTCTGTGTCTAATAATACTGAGGGAAATAATTTCGAAATTTTTATTCACTCTACTTCAGTAAAACACTTGTATAAATATTACGAAATAATTTAAATACTTGGAACACTATGTGGCTGGATGTAATTTACAATTTCGATCTATTGCATACAAGCATCGATGGTTCAGTGGTAGAATGCTCGCCTGCCACGCGGGCGGCCCGGGTTCGATTCCCGGTCGATGCATAACTTTTTTAGCATTTTGTTTTAAATTTTATTGTATAGGTATATTTTTCATTTATAAAGTGATAGGTTTTCATTTTTAAATTCATTAGTTTTGTAAAAGTCACCGTCGAAAAATTTCACAAATCGATTAAAGGAAACGAGAAGTTTTATTATTATTACGTTTATGGACGTTTAGTGTCCTGCAGTGTTAAGTAAAAAAACTTTTTTACAAATAAAAAACAACCTAGGTACTTTCAAAAAAAAAAAAAGTGAAAAATAACTTTAATTTCGGAAGTCGGTGTCTTTGGATCTGTATTTTAGTTTTTTTGTAGTGTTTTTTGGCAGTTGGTTCTTCTTTTTCTTTTGTAAAAAGTAAAAAAAAAAAACAAGTAAAACAAAACGACCGACGAAAAAAGTAATAGGTAGTTTTTTATTTTTCACTTTTTAGTTGGTCGGTTTGTAATTTATCTAAGTTACAAAAGCCTAATGTCAATTGCTCATCACCTTTTACAAAATATTACTTTTCCCGATACAGGGACGTTAATTCTTAAGGAATTCTACTGGTACTGCACCATCAGCTCCACTTCACCATATGCATTGTGACGAGCATAAATTGCTTAGCAACCATGTTACAGTAATCGAATCGCAACTCGTGAAATATTATTAGTACCGATGTTATTGAGCAGTTCCGGTGGCCATCTGTGGTCTTCATCATCAGTTCCACTTCACCAAATGGTGCTTTCTGAGAGCAAATACGCGAGTTACCATAAAAATAACCAAATTGCTATTGGTGTGCCTATAATATTCCATTTCTCCAGGATCCCATCATTAGATCCTGACCTGATGACAACCGGACCACCTGGGAAGTATACTTACCGTTTCAAACAAAAAACAATTTTCCAAATCGTTCTAGCCGTCTTCGAGTACCTAATCGGGAAACATACATATAAAAAAAACCGGCCAAGAGCGTGTCGGGCCACGCTCAGTGTAGGGTTCCGTAGTTTCCCGTCCGTCACAATAAGGGTTCCCACTTATGAGTTTAAAGGTGGGTATCCATTATGTTCGCGCTCCAGCAGCGCTCCGCGCTCCTGCAACTGCTCCCGGTAGTGGGTACGTGCGCGAACACGGAGTGTGCAACATTGCACGCTCCGCGGCAGGCGCTCCGACTCATGACAGTTTTTAGCGCAAACACAAAGACGAAGTTAAAAAAAAATGCTTGCATATACGATTATACTACAAACTTAGTCCAGAAATTATTTTGTACAACTTTTTGTCTTTTTTGTACAAAAACTGTTGTTTCCATCAAGTTCAAAATAATTTTCCCAGAAAGTCCTTATAAAGTTCTACTTTTCAGATTTTTTTCATATTTTCTAAACTTATGGTACAAAAGTTAGAGGGACACACACATTGTTTTTTACTTTTGGAGCGATTATTTCCGAAATTATTGACATTATCAAAAAATGATTTCAGTAAACCCCTATTCATTTTTAAATACCTTTCCAACAATATATCACACGTGAGGGTTAAAATTAAAAAAAAAAAATCACTTCCCACTTTACATATAGGGGGGCTTCCTAATAAAACATTTTTTTCCAATTTTTATTTTACCACTTTGTCGGCGTGATTGATATACATATTGGTACCATATTTCAGCTTTCTAGTGCTAACGGTCACAGAGATTAAGCGAGGACGGACAGACGGACGGATAGAGAGACATGGCGAAACTATAAGAGTTCCTAGTTGACTACGGAACCCTAAAAAAGATTCCGACGGACTGAGAACCTCCTCCTTTTTTGAGTCGGTTAAAAATAAATGCGTCCCCTTTTACAAAAGAAAGTCCCGTACATATAGTGAAATTAATCAAAACATATTTGCAACATGGATTCTTCAGCCCTCCCAAACAACATTTTAATTGGCTCCCTTATAGAAGGGGTTATAGTTGACCTTGAGCTTTGTATTGCCCCACTGCTAGGGTCGCCTGACCTTCGGGCTTCGAGGGACATAGCCATCTATTTATTAAGCTGGGTATTCACGGTCAGTCCATTTGGACTAGATATTAACTATTAAATAATAAATGTAATATCACTGGATGCAGTTTGGCATTTGAAATTTTATGATATAAATTTATTTGTTAATGGAGGTATAAACTGCTTTTAAATATAATTAAGAGGTGTGTTTGAAGATTTTTTTTTATGTATTTAAGTATGTTTAATTAAGTTTTGAGTAAAATCACTGTATGCAAAAAAGACTTAAAAATATCATATTTTTGTTTTTTGGCAAATTTATTTACGGTTTAAGAGATACACTGCTTTAAAAAACCACCTTTTTGACCGTTTAGAGCAATCTCCGCCTTAAATTAAATGGATGGACGGCCTTTTCATTCACGCGGCGTGATGCCACGGCCCACGGTGGACAAATGGCGCGACGCTGAACGGCGTGTGGCTATGGATTACGGCGCGTACGAAAAATCCTTAGATTGGCGTCGCGCCATAATTTGGATTGAAGAATCGCCACACCGTGAGTGCCCACCTTTAGTCATCCATTTCAGTTAAACTTGGCACTTTGTTGTTTTTTTATGAACGACGTGGACGACCCGCCTGGTACTTCGCACAAACCTGTGTCTCAGGCCAAGAAGGGGGATAAGGAGAGCTGCTGTGAACATGCCGACAGGGGTTCGAAACAGCAAGGCCCGACTGAGGGCACGTGTGACAAGGATGGCTTCGTGAAGGTGGAGAGGAAGAAAGGGAAGAAGCCTCCTAGTCGGAACCAGTGCGGGACCGCGCTGGCAGGACCCAATATGCTGCGTCCGGCAATACCTACGACGCAGCTCTATGTTTCTCGGCTACATCACACCACGAAGGTTGAGGAGATCGTGGAGTATGTTCGAGCGAAGACCAACTGGGTCTTAAGGGTCGAGAAGTTGGCGTCGCGCCACAACACGAATTTCAAGTCGTTCGTGGTGCGAGTTCCGACTCAATATATCGAGACCGTACTTAAGGAAGAGTTTTGGCCGAAGGGTGTCGTGTATCGGCGATTCCGCGGAAGGCTACGCGACACCACGCAGCGTAATACGACGCCGTCTCTTCGTATACAATAATATTATTGTGGTTTTTATATAATATGTATGATAGTCTGTAAGGTATATATGTTATGGGTCTTTGTTACCCGAAATAAATGATTTATTATTTATTATTATTATTATTACGGCTTGACAAAACATCGAGATTTCTATATTATGCACATACACCTTCAGGAATACATTCTGTAAATTATGGTGAAAGCCGTATCAAGATCGGTTGCGTAGTTTAGAAGAACAGCGCGGTCACGCTGCGTTGCGTAGTTTAGCAGAACAACGCAGTCACGCTGCGTTGTGGGTTGCACAAGTATAGCATATAGGCACAAGGAATGTGCCTGTTTATTGTAGATATCTGCAATCAAGGGCATCAGTCACGCTTAGCATTATCAAATGCCATCTTTTCCAAATATGTCGAATAAAAAAAATAAAATTACTTATATCCTATGACACTCAACAATACTGTAGCTTCCTATTAGTGAAAGAATTTTCGGACTCCGATCAGTAATTCCGAAGATTACCCCTAGGTATATACAAACTACTTACAAACAAACTTTTACCTCTTTATAATATACAGGGTTATTTCTAAAACACCAGCAACCTCTTAAGGGGCCATTGCACTCATCATTATGAACAACTTTTAATTGGGACCAAACCTGAAATCGCGAAAAAAAATCAGCTGTTCAGTACATTTATATTCGCATAATTCGTCAAAATGTACTGAACAGCGACTTCAGGTTTGGTCCCATAGTAAAAGTTGTTCATAATGATGAGTACAATGACCCCTTAAGAGGTTGCTGGTGTTTTACAAATAACCCTCTACATGACGGACAAATACAAAAAAATTGACCTAATAATTAATAACTTACAATTTCAGAATTTTAGTCGACTTATTTGAAAAAGATGGCATTGATAATGCTAAGCGTGACTGATCCCTTGATTAAACAGGCACGTTCCTTATAAAATACTTGTGAAACCCACAAAGCAGATCATCGCCAATGCTGCCCCATTTAAATCGACTAGCAAAGAGATAATCGAAAGATATAAACAT
This sequence comes from Dicycla oo, assembly GCA_948252095.1. Taxonomy (NCBI): domain Eukaryota; kingdom Metazoa; phylum Arthropoda; class Insecta; order Lepidoptera; family Noctuidae; genus Dicycla; species Dicycla oo. The sequence goes on along the minus strand of OX411718.1, from coordinate 4,624,626 downwards.
GTCTGGAAAACCACCATTATCACGTCAATTATCGAGTTGAATCGATTGAAATCTCGATGCTATCGGTACCTATTCGATCATTTATCGGTATCGGTCGGTGCTACTGGAAGTTAATGGACTTGAATTATTAATGGACAAGGGTTATATCTCAAGGATACGTCATTATTAAATGCTTAATGTGTTTACTAGTAGTTCCAAAAAATAAAACTATCGTCCCTCTCTCCAGCTTAGAACCTGACTAAAACTGAGATGATTTATTTTGCTCGAGATTTAAATTATTTTATGTACAACCAACCGAGATCAATCTAGCGTAACAGTTAATCGTACGTCCATGTTAGCTAATAATTTGACATGGACCTTATATTTATAGCAGTAAGGACGGTTCTAGTGTTACCGTTGTTGTGCGTCTGACAAGACAACTGGCAACTGGCCTCATAGCCCGGTATTTAGAGATCGGAATAGGTAGAGCATAAATACCTAAGCTTCGAGGAAAGAAGTAACAAGAGTGGATAACTACGTTTTTTTATTTTTATTTGTGATGGGTTTGCTCTTGACTCTAGGTCAGAGGTGACAGAAACAAAGTTGACGATGGAGTGAGCTTACCCAGAAGAAGCCTGTTCACTCTCACTTTGAAGAGATTAGGGTTGTATGCGTTCGGAAACACAGACGCAGGTAGTGAGTTCCACTCCTTTGCTCTGCGCTATATAAAAGACATTTGGAAGCGCTTAGTGCGAATTGGTGGAATAGCAACCAGGTAGGGATGGTAACTAGCAGTGCGTCTAGATGTCCGATGGTAGAAAGGGGCCGGTGGAATCAGGTCGTGGAGTTCTCGGGCACACTCTCAGAAGTACAATCTGTAGAAGACCGACAAGCAGGCAACCTTGCGGCGATGAGCCAAGCTATGAAGCTTGGCATCCACCAGTTTTACGTCGCCAATGAGCCTCTTAGCTTTGCGTTCCACCGAGTCAAGCGCGGCTTGTTGGTGCTTAGCTGATCCATCCCAAAGGTGACGTTTCTACGTTCTATAAAATCCCGGAACGACCTCAGGATTTAAGAAATTGTGAAAGAATTTGCTAAACTTATGCAGATATCGACGTAAGAATGCAAGTGCGGTAGATGCGATTTCCCCCACCCCCCTCCCCACCTATCAGCAGGGTAGTGTCATGTGGGTACAGGGCTAAATCAGCTGAGATGACCACTAGATATGCCTGTGCCAAGTGGTTTTCTTGGTTGATGGCACTAAATACCCGGCTATGGTGGGTTTATGGTTAGTAAACCCACGCTCAACCCTCGGGCAAGCTATAAGAAAATCAGCGCTGTGTTGTGGGTCCCCCATAGCACAGCTTCATGCTGAGTGGAAGCCTTCTTGTCAAAATCATAACGTGTATTTCTATTTTGAGCTCGTGGACATGTAGATCTATTTTGTTTTATTTTTCTGATTGCTTACACTCATATTTTTGTATGCACGTGTTTCTGTGACAAATAAACCTATTTTTCTTTCTTTCTTTCATATAAGACTCTAGTACGACGGTTGAGACACGCTTGACTCGGTGGAACGCACAGCTAAGAGGCTCATTGGCGACGTAAGACTGGTGGATGCCAAGCTTCACAGCTTGGCTCATCGCCGCAAGGCTAGTCGGTCTTCTGTCAGATTGTACTTCGGAGTGTGTGGCCAAGAACTCCACGACCTCATTCCACCGGCCCCCTTCTACCATCGGACAACTAGACGCACTGCCAGTTATCATCCCTACCTATATGCTATTCCACCAAATCGCACAAAGCGTTTCCAAATGTCTTTTAAAATGTGCACAGCAAAAGAGTGGAACTCCCTACCTGCGTCTGTGTTTCCGAACGCATATAACCCTCACAACACGCACGCATACAATCTCTTCAAAGTGAGAGTGAATAGGCTCGCTCTATCGTCGACTTTGTTTCTGTCACCTCCGACCTAGAGTCAAGAGCAAACGATTCTCAAAAAAAAAAGACTGTTCAATTGTCGGGTCTGGTAGTGTTATTGTGTTTTCCATTAAGTACAGACGCCAGCACATCAAGCTACTACAATCTGTCAAATTTTTTTAATAGATTTTCAACTTTATCGCTAAAGCATTAGGTTCAAGGTTGATTGTGAAAATTTGACAGTTTCGGGTAGATTACGTGGTATATTACACAACTAGCTAAAAAATGAGTGATTCTACCCATTGTTACCTAGTTGTGCATTTTTTTGCAATAGCTTTAGCTAAAATGAAGCACACAACCGATTGAAGTGGCGGTGTTGGGGGAGGCGTATGTCCTGCAGTCTTACGGTTGAAATGATGATGATGACAATTAGCTAAAACTAATCTTGGTGTTTTGCGCCATATTATATTATAACACTGTTGGAAATGGCCTCGTTCTGCAAACAATTCTGCTCAAGTTTCATATTCCGTTCATGAAAATGCGTGGGATGCCAGATTTTTATTAATCCGTCCTAGATTAGAAAACATACGTTGGAGAAAAATGCAACTTCCATTTGTGCCTTAAAAAAATATTTTAATTTATCGTCGAGTAACTTTTGTTTATTTTTTGATTGGATGCTTTGGAATCGAGAAAAGTTAACCTTTTTGGGTGTTAACCTACATCTGACGGAAGATGCGTCACATAACGTCAGAATAGTGCGTCGAGCGTAGGTACTCCCTATCATATTTTATGCCAACCATAAACTATCTTAGCAAGTTAGCATTACTATTCAAGAGGTCAGACTGGACTATCCTCCATACCATACAGAGGTGTACTCACCACTCTTACTGACCCTAGCTGAAACAGGTTCAAAGCCAAACTGGACGAATATAACGAACTGTTAGTGCTGAGATACCAGTTATATTATTAACGAAGTTACACTCGCATCTTCCGTTAGATGTGAGACCACACTTAGTATTAGGATACCCTGCGATCTCGCTAGACCATACATGTCAATAATGGTACAAAATCATCATTCTCCTGCCTTTGTCCCAATTTATTTGGAGCCGGCACAACATGTCTTTTTAAACGACTTCCAAAAGGAGGAGGTTCTCAATTCGTCTGTATGTTTTTTTTTTTTTGTATGTTGGTTACGCGATTACTCAAAGACGGATGGACCGATTTAGAAAATTCTTTTTTGTTTGATAGGGTATACTTCCGACGTGGTCCCATATAAATTTTATTAACTTAGCTTGGGGAGTTTTTGAGTTAGCTTCAATAATGCGTATATTTCCCACTTATTTTATGTGGATGATGTGATGATGTTTTAATAACTTCCTATCACTGTTATTTACATGGCTATATCTACAATTATTGTGCTCAATTATGTATTCGAATTAGTGTGGGGTAGGTTCCACAACTAAAAAGTGAAAAATAAAAACTTTTTAGCAAAAAATAAAACCGACTTCCAAAACAAAACACTACAAAGTGAAAAATAACTTTAATGTCGGAAGTCGGTGGCAAAAAACGAAAATACAAAACCCAAGACACCGACTACAGAAATTAAAGTTATTTTTCACTTTGTAGTGTTTTGTTTTGGAAGTCGGTTTTATTTTTTGCTAAAAAGTTTTTCTTCCATATTTCTCTATTTGTCGTCATCTCGGTAGTCACTCCCTTTTTGGCCATATCATCTTTCGCACAGTCCACCCATCGTTTCTTTGGCCTTCCTCTACCCGTATAGCCATATCCACATTCATAATCAAAACTTTCCTGACGACATTTTCCTTATTCCTCCGCATCACATGCCCATACCGATTTCCACACAACTTTTCAGTCACCGGTGTCACTTTCAGACTTCCTCTTACATACTCATTTCTTATTATATCTCAGCTGCATGCCTTTCATTCATTCTTTTTGTGGCCCAACATTCTGATCCATACAAGACAGCAGGTCTAACCATTGTTTTATAAATCTTCCCCTACTAAATAATGAAAGAAAGAAATATTTTATTTGGGACACGCACAGGAAATACAAACAATAAGAAAGAGCATAGTAAACTAACAAAATTAACATTAAAAAAATAAATACAAAATATAACAATTAAAAATACCTGTGCGAGGCCAAAAAGGCTCCTATCTCAGCATAAAGCTGCAATATTTAAATGGTATTCTGATAGGGCCCATGTGATGCCACGGACACACCTACGGACATCTACAAATCCAATAGGGGAATAAAAAGATAATAAAATACACACAATAGAATACCTATAAATAAAGAGAAAAAAAATAATAAATAAAATATTTATAAACTAATAACCATAAATAGTGTATTCATTAGTCAATCACTCCCGACGCCAGACGCTCCAACCTCGCTTGTCTATGCTATAGAATATTGTCTATAGTCTATGACAAGCGATGAGACGCGGGACACCCTAATGCTACAACAAAGTGCGTTTTCGTTTTCTCATAGCACATCTGACATTAGCAGAATTGTCGACATCGGCACCATTGCCATAGAGAAAAATAGAATAGAATACAACAAAGTGAAATAATTTTGGATCAACTGGAATTTATTGCTCTTAGGATATTCAAGGGGTTAGGACTTCATCAAAGTTATCAACTGCAACAAGTTTCTTAGATTCAGCCTCAGCTGGAGCCTCAGTTGTAGTTGTAGTGGAAACCTCTTGTGCAGTTGTAGTGGTAAACTCTTGTTCAGTTGTAGTGGTAACCTCTTGTTCAGTTGTAGTGGTAACCTCTTGTTCAGTTGTTGTGGTAACCTCTTGTTCAGTTGTAGTGGTAAACTCATGTTCAGGTGTAGTGGTAACCTCTTGTTCAGTTGTAGTGGTAACCTCTTGTTCAGTTGTAGTGGTAACCTCTTGTTCAGTTGTAGTGGTAACCTCTTCTTCAATAATATCTTTCAGTACCTCGTTGATTACTTGTAAAGATTTAGGATCTAGTTTATTTAATGATGTTTCTGAAAATTAATAGATTTGTTTATGCTTTAAGAAAAGTTAGAGATAATACATCTAAAGCAACTGCAACGATGGTGTATCACGCCTACATCTGTTCCAATATTCAGTATGGTATCCTTGTTTGCGGAAATTCTTCGGAAATCTCTAAAATACTAACAGCAAAAAAAATGTATTCGTGCAATCTTTAACATGGACTTGTCTGAATCATGTAAAACACTGGTCGTGTTTAAATCTCACATGCTTCTTAACGTTCCTTGTATTTATTTACCTACAATTTGTTAAAATTAACTCTAAAGACTTTGAAGCTAAAAACATAACAAACGAAAAGCCACGCAGTGTTAATTGAAAATCCCTGTACTTAGGATATTTAACTATTCAGATGCAGTTGCGTGTATATGGCGCCACTTCTCTCATCTCAGTGTCATTCCTACGAAATGTATGGGAAAAGTTTTATTGCGAATTCTGATTTTTCCTCTAATCTAACCTCAGCTGATTCAATAGATTTAATATAACTCATTACCTAACTGAATAAACTTACAAAAAATTCAAAAAAAAAAAATCTAAATTCATTCGGCGAATTTCTCAACTAAAAGTCATGTCAGTCCTGACTCCTACCACTTCAGGAATGCATTGCAGTCACTTTTAGTTATTTAAGTTACTTTGGTAAGTTACCTTGTCGCTATCTACTTATCCTACTATTTAAATCTTATGTAATGAGTAAGGAGTGTTTAAAAGAACAATGGCGAATTCTTATTTGAAATAAATTTGAACGTCTAAAAGTGACACTTATAGAAAAGTAATTCAATTTATTATCTATGTTCTTTCATGCTATCAAATTATCTAATTAAGGCCAAATAAAAAATTATGCTTAATGAAAAGTTTTTTGACTACTTCGTTCTAAAAGGTTAGGAAATTGTTGCTGTCAATTGACATGTTGTACAAATGTCAACGTCAAAAACGAACACCGATTACTCTGGTGAGGCGGCCATCTTGTAAAACGAGCAGGGAACTTCAGATTGCAGTAAGGTGCGCACGCAACTATGTCGTCAGTGGACGTTATATTTTAATCGCATCCCTCTTAATCTAAGCGATCTATAATTATTTCGTGAAGTGTTTGATTGAATTATCGAGAATTCGAAGTTGAGTGATTGTGACAGGTGTTATTTTTTTAAATACTGCCATTCTACCCGATAATCCACGCCTACCTGAACATAGTCGGCGCCTCCGCTTTTCTAGACTGTTAATAGACTTGCTGTATAAATGTCAACCTCAAAAACATCGAGAACTGGTGAGGCGGCCATCTTGCAAAACGAGCAGTGAACTTGTGGTCGGGGACGTTATATTTTAATCGCATCCCTCTTAATATAAGCGATCCATAATTATTTTGCAAAGTGTTTGATTGTATTATGGAGAATTAGAAGTGGAGTGATTGTGACAGGTGTTATTTTATTACCTTCCTACCCGATAATTCACGCCTACCTGAACATGGAGAACACATTAGATGAAAGTCGAAAGACTTCAAATAAATAATGTATTTATTTTGTTGATGTTTGAGTTTATTGTGTTCTTCCTTAGATAAAAGTATTGCAGCAAAGTAGGAAATATATCAAATGTTATGGCAATTCTGAACTAAAACGACTAGTATTCAAAGTCTTAAAAAAATATTTATTGGTGGTTGACATTGACAACCGTTGACAGTTTACAACTGATGCTTGTGCTATGTATCTCTATGTAGTCTGTGGCTTTGTCCTATGTTGTTTAAACGTTCAACACTGATTAACTATTAATCTGACCTTTCTCTAACAAAAAATGTTGCACAAACTTTCCCAGAAAATGACGCTGAGTTAAATAAGGTATTTTTCATTTCAAGACATAGTGATTTAATTTCAAATAAAACAATGTATGGGAAGCTGCCATTGTTCTTTTAATTCAAATTGGTATTATTGACTTGTATCGTATTACCCATTAACTGGGTTGTGGAGGTCAGATAGGCAGTCGCTCCATGTAAAATACTACTATTCAGCTGCATCCGGATAGACTGGAAGCCGACCCCAACATAGTTGGGAAAAGGCTAGGCAGGTTGATTGACTTGAATAATTGTTCTTTTCATTCATACTAAGACTCGAATTTAATTCCTAAAAATTGTTATTATTTTGTCTATTATATAATATTGTATGTTACTGCTTAACTGAACTAACATCCATTAAATATTTGCATGCCATCACTCTCATGCACTGAATTTTATGTAGGTAACATCTCTTCTTTTGTACCACCACATTTAGGTAATGCAAATAAACAATTTTGATTTAAAATAGTAATAAATGGGCCTAAGAAATAATGAAAACTTACGATTGGTGAGAGCTTCTTTCTTTCTGAAGATACAATAGAGGGAGCAAAGGTATTCGTTATCAAACTTGTTGAACGTGGGACACCCGCGCCACGTTTCTATTTCACAGCGGGATCCTGGCTTGTAGTAGGAGAAGACTGTGGTTGGCGCCATCTTGCAGTCGCTCCGGTTCAGAGGCGACAGACAGTAGTCTAGTGGTACTGTGAAAATAGGAACTACAAACAGCTACAGTATGCAATATTACAAAAAGAAAAACGTGAATAACTTAAGTAATACCCAATACCCAGTGTTAGCCCAGTCATTGTACCATAGCGCTGTTCACAAATTCCCATCCTACTGCCTACTAATAGCCTTCTCCTACCAATTATAAAAGCTATATCCTAGTGCAGATACCAGTCTCCCACAAAGGATCTTTCGCCCATTTGCGACGACATTGTGACATCGTAAAAACCGTAATTTTACAGAAAACGACTTTTGAACTTTTAGATGCTCTCGCTCTATACTCTTAAATGATTGTCAAGATAGCTTTATTATGTGTGAAGTGACTAGACTAATAATTAAATGAAACAATAAAAAACAAAAACGAATCAGTAAAACGAAAAATCGAAATTCGAGATGTCACACTCGTCGCAAATGGGCGTTATATTCTACATATTTTTAAGGCACCGTTGTGGAAGAGAAAAAAAAAAGTGAAAGTTTGTGAGTGTATGTGTGTGTGTGTGTTTTTATGTTGGTTACTTCTTCACGCTCAAACGACTGGACCAATTGTGATGAAATTTGGTATGGACGTAGCTGATACCCTGGATTTACACATAGGCTGTGCTGGTCCGTCGTACCGCGGGTAACATCGCGTGGCGCAGCTAGTAATATAATATTATAAATGCGAAAGTTTGTGAGGATGGATGGACGTTTGTTACTCTTTCACGCCAAAACTCCTTTACGGATTTAAATGAAATTTGACACACAGATAGTTTATAACTTGGATTAACACATAGGATACTTTTTGTTCCCATATTTCTATGGGTTCGAGACTTACGCGGGTGAAACCGCGGGGCGCTGCTAGTTATTAAATAAAACCTTACAATCACTAGGAGGTTGAAATGTCCATGCATGACAGTTACATTAATATATAAAACAAAACCGGCCAAGTGCGTGTCGGACCACGCACAATGAAGGGAACATGTTCTCCCATACATTCCAACTGCAAATGTAAGTTTGTATGCACAATATTGAGAGATTTACCATGTTGTTTTAAGACCATAGACTTTTTATAAGTTTTCCTGTAATCCATAGGTATTGAACTATTTTCTACATTTTTTTCAAAGTTTTGGGACCAGTACTTTCGGAGATAAGGGGGGGGGGGGGGATGTCAATGTTCGTCTATTTTTTAAAATAACTTTAAAATGATTTATTTTAAAATTATAAAAAATATATATTTAAGACCCTCGTGGTAAGCCCTTTCATTTGATATTGTAGCATATCAATGTACTGTACCTTATTCGACTAAATCTAGATATTAATTATCTGTAGGATTTTGTTAATTAGTCTATGACATTACTACTTTCACCTCCCTATAGTACTTGCTAGAAACTCAGAGGCTATAAATAAACTGGACGAGGGGACTCAGTCCTTTTTTCCACGACAGCCACTGAAGCCTGTTAGTATAGCTCTGTATATTACTATAACTGTGTTTTATCTTGTGTTCATTCTAAATAATGATTTTGTAAACCACTGTGATGCTGATTTTCCTCTCCAATGACCCATTTCCTTGTCTTGGGGCTACGGACTCGTCTGGTTAGGAAACTACGCACATCACAGAGGCTTACCGGATCTTCCTCTGAGCTCACGGACGCACCCTTGCGTGTCTCCAGGGTTCACAGCTTGGGATACTCCGCTACTAAGGATACAATCACCGCTACGGTTATTACCTACATCACCGCTCCGGCTAGACCACCTTTGGCTAGTCTGCCGGTCATAACCACTACGGCACCCTACGCGCCAGACGTGGCCCTATACCGGGCAGCCTACGCGCCAGATGCGGCCCTCTACCCAGCAACTACGCGCCAGTCGCGGCCCTCTACCCAGCAACTACGCGCCAGTCGCGGCCCTCTACCCAGCAACTACGCGCCAGTCGCGGCCCTCTACCCGGCGACTAAGGCCGAACATGCCGAGCCACCCCGCAGCGCCAGCCAGACGGTCCACCCAGGGCAGTACTCCCACTTTTATATACCTACAGCAAAGTACCTTAGACTCTCTTAGCTCACGACCCTCTTCTGTAAATTTGTGGCTTAACCTAAATTAAACTATTTTAAGTGACACTGAGTCTCATTCCTCTACCCACTAAAACCCTAATGCCATAATATGTATCACGGAACAGTTTGAAAAACTTTTTTTTAATTTTCTTCTTTGTCGCCCAAAATTGACCCCCATATTCAAAATTAATTTATTTACATGACACGTCTGTGTTTGGGTCACAGATATACGTACGTGTACCAAATTTAAGCTTAATCGGTGCATTAGATTCGGAGCAAATTGGCTGTGACAGACGGACGGAACATTAAAAACAATAAAAAAGTATTTTAAAAACATCAGCAAGTAATCAGTCTAAGAGATCAAGTCACAACAGGTTACATAACCTTTGTATGTGTCCGAATGCTTCATTGTAGTTTGCTGGCATTCGCCGAACTAAAGAACGTAGACCAGTCTTAGATCGGCCGGTGCCTACTGCAGAGTTTGCCGTTTATGGACAGTTCTGGGGACTACATAGCACAATACCTACACTAATTAATTCTATTATGTTATTATAAAAGAAAAGTTAGTGAACGATACCGTGACGGTTGACAGGGGAGATTGGAAGAAGAAAACGTGCTGCGCCGACCCCACGTAACATGGGTCAAGAGTAGAAAGACGATGATCAGAGACAGATCTACCTTCTCAAGCAGCGCCCCCACTTGGGATTTTTACAGAATAGCTACGTGTTACTATTGTCTTTTATAAGGCAATTAATCCTGAGTCTGGGTGTAATTATTATATAAATAAGTATTTACAAAGAAAAAAGTAGTGTATGAAGTATATTTATAGTATTGACTGGCCTGTTGGTCTAGTGGTTAGTGGCCCTGACTGCTATGCCGGAGGTCGTGGGTTCGATTCCCACCCAGGACAAATGTTTGTGTGATGAGCATGATCATTTGTTCTGTGTCTGGGTGTAATTTATCTATATATGTATGTATTTAGAAATATATAAGTATGTTTATCAGTTGTCTAGTACTCATAACACAAGCTCTGCTTAGCTTGAGGCTAGACGGCGTTGTGTGATAGTTGTGGAATATTATTATATTATTATTATTATTATTATTATATCAGATATCTGGTTTCCATAGTACAAGCTCTGCTTAGTTTGGGATCAGGTGACCGCCCCCTGCCATTTTATCTGTGTATAATTAGGTATATAACATTGGTCAGGCAGGGGACATAGTTCTTCCATAGTTCAAGTTACGTTTTGATTTGATTCCAATTCCCCATTATGTTTTGATTCCATGTTCTGCAATAGTCCTTCACCAACCGGGGGTTGTCCTTGGGTGCACTTGCATAGTGCATATATGGATAATCGTCAGTTGGTGCCTCCTCATCATTTAAAATTGTATAAGGGGTATCTGCGAGTTGGCTTAAGCCCCTCGTACGCCTTCCAAAGTTCTGGGACCATGGGGTCCCGAGAAATGTCAAAAACCATAAATAAAACTTACCCGTTCGCACAATGTCTATGGAACTTAACGATAATAATAAGCAACGTAAGCACCAAGTGAAACCCATGTTGTTGGTAATCTGTGGCACAAAAACACAAAATTGATTACATTATTAAGTACCAAATTAACTTTCACGTTTTATCGTTGATTTACGTAATTATGGCTATTTGTTGAGTTTTAATTGTCTACGTTTTTAATTGAAACGATAAAAAAATTACGTCTCGCAAAAAATACTGCATCGACCGGGAATCGAACCCGGGCCGCCCGCGTGGCAGGCGAGCATTCTACCACTGAACCATCGATGCTTGTGAGCAAGTGATTGAAATTATTATTAACTTTAAAAAAGTATATATGTAAAGGCCGGTTTTTTGATCCGTGGTTAACTCAACTAATGGTTAAACATATTAACTAATGGTTGAATTTTGGCTCAATGTGTTTGCCAAAATGCCATTATTACTATTTTTTAACATGACTGAGATAGCATGAATACATTCATGTTAAAAAAAATATGTTTAGCATTTCAGATTTGGCCAAAATTCAAGCATTAGTTACTATGATTAACCATTGGTTAAGTTAACTACGGATCAAAAAACCGGCCCTAAGTGAGTTATCTACTGCAAAGTATTTTTTATTACTTACAACAATATTACTTACCTGATAATTAAATACAATTTCAAAAGTTAACCTTCCACAGTACCCACAAACTAAGTATTTTACAAAATTAAACGGGACTCACTCATTCTTTTCAGAAACAAACAAAGAAATCTTCTACTTTCAATGCTGCTACAAGCAACTTGGTTTGTGCTGCCATCTAGTAGATATTTTGTACACTAGCTTCACCTCTACCTTACTGTTAGTTTCAGTAGAACGATGATAGATGGCGTAAAATACACCATAATTTTCATAATAGAAGAACTTTATTAGGACCAACGAAGATATTAAATAAATTTAAAGTATCTGCATAACGCCTTGTATTAGTTTACCGGCTTTCATAGTCTCGGTCCACGGCACTGAGAAATTAATCAAAGGAAAGTCCTTCACACTGATTAATTTTGATGTGCTTCACCAGTAACCTCTTAAGGGGTCATTGTACTCATTATTATGAACAACTTTTACTATGGGACCAAACCTGAAATCGCGAAAAACAAATCAGCTGTTCAGTACATTTATGTTCGCATAATTCGTCAAAATGTACTGAACAGCTGATTTTTTTTCGCGATTTCAGATTTGGTCCCATAGTAAAAGTTGTTCATAATGATGAGTACAATGACCCCTTAAGAGGTTGCTGGTGTTTTACCAATAACCCTGTATATGAGTCTTACAAAAAAAAAATAAACCAATGTGACTGACATAAGATGGAGTAAACAGTTTTAATACCTTAGGACTAGCTGAGGTTTAAAAAATATATAGGTATAATAATTTCCGAACCCTCGAAGAAACGAGGTCTATGTGGAGAGCAAACTGTCCTTCGCTTGATCAAGTGAGCACCATTACGGACAGTCAACGACTTTTGTGCCTCACCCCCATAAAGGCGCTTTTCGTATGCACGGGCCAGTGGCTAACCCCGCCTGCATTGTTTTCGTCCACCAATAGCGCTTCCGCACACATTTTAAAAAAATGGTTCTACACAAGTTAAGAAAAAAAACTGTAAACATTAAGCTAATAAGAATGTTATTTTTGCCTTCCCTAGCTTTCTAGACGGAACTAGGGCCGACGCACCGCGGATCTTTATTTGATTGCTCTGAATGAAATAAGTAGGTATCTTGGGAGCCTTGTTTGGTAGTTTGAATAACCTGATTTTAAGTATCCTAAAAATGTTGAGATGACTTGTCATGTTGTATTGTTGTGTTGTAAGGGCCGTGACTGAAATGTTAAGCAAACCCTAAGCTAGGAATTAAATAAGTTTTAGGCCTGTGCTGAAACTATACTAAAGTAAGTGTAGAAATTACGCAAAAGCAAAACCTTCTTTGTATTTTCATAATATATGAAAATGAATATAGGTATACTTATCTACAAAATGAACATTGGCCAATTTCGTATGAAAACCTACGTGTTTTTGAAAATTTTAAAAAGTCGAACAAATGTTGTTCAGTTCCGTGGGTGGAACAGACCACCCGAGAAGATTCGCTTTATTTATGTTACACATAAAAATATTTAGATAATTGACAGATTTTTTAAAATATTAACTTAACTAATGTTTTCTGAGACACTTTCATCATCATTCTTTTTTCATTATTTTTCTAAAAATGCTACATCTGGTGTCTATAGTGTTATTGATCATTGTTTGGTTTCTAACGCTTGCAGCCGCTTGCGCGTGCATCCCTTTGTTTTTGTAACTAAAAAAGACTGCAAAAAATCTACAGTTTACACTTTCACTGTCAGATTATACAGCATATTTGTTCAGATAGTCAGATAGAAATGTCAACTCAATGATGTTATATTAAAATGAGGCAGATATGTTACTACTTTCTGAAGACTCAAGTGTCTCAATTGGGGCACATTGGGCTATTGTCTTTAGTGCGCGTCAAACAAGGCGTAATAATAAAAAAAAACACGACCCTTTTTTTTGGGACATTGAGCAGGACCAGATTTTAAACAGTTTCTATGAACGTAACACATCTTTTGTATAATATCACTGTGTCAACCATGTGTCAACTACTTTCGAAGTAAAGACGAATTTGCAAGTCCTAAAACCAAAATACACATTATGGAATTTACTAAAAAACTAAAAACTAGGTCATCATTATCATCTGCCTAGCCTTTTCCCAACTGTGTTGGGGTCGCCTTCCAGTCTAACCGGATGAGACTAAAAACTAAGTATTATAAAAAAAAAACAAAAATCACAAAACAATTATTATATTAACACATTATCTACTTAATTATTAGCGAAATTTATGCAAACGCTTCTACACTAATCCTGTGTGGCAAACGCTCGGGTGCGTGCAAAAAATATCTTGGGTGTAGACCCTTACCGACCCTTATTTTACGATGTTTTCGAAACAATAGAGATGCACAATGAACGCACAGGTGCGGCGCGCCGCACTCGAAAAAAGTTATGTAAATTGTATGGACGCGCATACGTATCGCAAGCACATGGTGAACGTCCGAAAACGAGTAATGTGTATAGACACATGCGTGACACACCTCACACTAATTGTTCACATTGTCTAAAAAGTCCACCAAATTAAGCTGGACGTTCATATCCAAAATTAAATGGTAAGGACGTCCAGCTTCTGGAATTTCACTACCACACCAAAAACACGCCTCTAACAGAATATAATGCACCTCTTGCCAGGGCCAAGATAGCTGGTTTATTAACATATCAGCGTAATCACATTATGTGAACTCGTCATCCACATCTAAAATATTAGCCATGTTAGCTGATGCAGTGTATGTAACGAAATGAGAAGTTTTCATTTTTAACGACTTCAAAAAAAGGAGTTATCAATTTCGATACATATGTATGTAATATTATTGGAACTGCGAGACATTCACATAATATATGATGATCTATTAGGGCTTCCAAACTAATATACAAAATTTTATAGATGTATGTTTGTATGTAGGTATATTTGTCCACGCATTTCTCCGAAACTATTAATCGGATCGTGACCATTCTTTTTTTGTTGGCCTACATTTATTTTACTTCAACTTAGGGCACAGTAAAAGTTTCATCGAAATCGATTCAGTACTTTTCAAGATAATGATACGATGAGATACGTGTAAGTGTGACGGCCTAGCTTATTGATAGTTATGAGCTACGGGTGTGGTGTCAAAGGGAAAACATCTCAAAACAAGGTTCCCAGTAACGGAAATAGTTAGGATGACCCAGCTTTCAACATTTATTGAGCACGGTTGCTACTATAACCATCCCTAAGCCACACGTCTACCTCAATGTAACCACATGATTCTATACTTGAATTCAATTTTACCAATAGGCATTTTAACATACGCGAAACCACGGAAATGAACAAGAAATTACAATTAGAAATCCCATCCTCGTCGCCAATGTAACGTCAATAAAATACGTGGTCATTCTTCCGTTAGGATAATAGTGTTCTGTATCAACGACAGACTGATATATTAGTTAAAAAAAGGGACATTGTTCATTTAAGGGTCATCCTTCTTAGGCGACATTCTTCGTTCATTGGTCAAACAAAAACAATGAACTTTAAAAAAAAAGGTTCATCCTTCATTCATTGGTCAAACAAAAAAAAAGGCGTTGCAAGCTAAGATTCAACGTGCATTCGAAAAACTTTTGAAAAGGGTTATCTATTAAGATAACAGACTTACTGTTATGTATTAGGACGCCAAGGTACGTAATGGTGCTCGCTTGATCAAGCGAAGGACAGTTACAGGTTGTTAGATGACTACAATTATGGGAGTGGGCAATAATGGATTCTGAATTACTTACTACCAATCGATGATGCGACATTTCAGAGAGAAAACTTTATAATTTTTGTTTTCGTCAACATTTAATGTTAACAGGTTACATCTCAGATCGCAACTATTGAGCGTGTTAAAACGTGCCGCCCCCTGAGGTACCGCTGAAAACAGGCCGTGTCGTCTGCAAAGGCAACAATCTTCCCCGTTTGGAGTTCAAGGTCACAAAAGTCATTAAGGTAAATGAGAAATACAGTAGGTCCAAGGACGCTACCTTGAATAAATCCGTAGGTAATGGGAAGGTCGTCACTTATCCAATCACCAACTCTGAAACATTAATGATAAATGATTTTATTTCTGTAAGTAGGCTTGTACGAACACTTTTACACGTCAACCATGTTTTTAAATATTATGTGTAGATGAGGTCAGCGTTTCCTATCTGACTATTCTGAGGTCACAGTCTCTTTTAAAGTCCAGATCTTGGTCAGTTCTTGTGAAGACCATGTAGATTGCTGTCTGAAATGCTCTTTTGAGGAAAGGACCACACAGATTGAGAGGACCTGTCCAGTCAGTGCACGAATTTGTCAGTAATCGCGCAGCTCAACTCGGAACTTAACAATTCCAAAGAAATTACATTTGGGTAGGATGCATAAATTACTTAAACTACCAGACCATGATTAAAAATAACTGAGAGAAAAAAAAACAAGCAAAAAACAATGACCCATGACGTCTTCACATTTACAATAATCAAAATACCTTCCGCCTCGCTACTTGTCTGCGTCTAGGCGCTCCTTGCGTGGCTCTGCATCGCTGCCAATGCGGTGAAGGTGAGTGCTTCGGACACCATGGCCTATCCTGCTTTAGGAGCACAGGGTACGCCAGCATCAATGACATCACCTGTCGTGTTCTGTCACCGCCACCACCGCCCCCGGAGCCAGATGTTTTAGAACCCAATGGCTTGGTACGCGTCAATGGGAAGAGACCAAACGGAATGACCCTAATGCCTTGGAAGTAAGGTCGGCCTTTCGAGTGGAATGCAACGTGTGTCGACACCCTTGCGCCATTTCAACTTCCTAGCAAGGCGTACTGTGCTGGGGCGGCTGCTACAGGGGCGTAAAACCTCAAACAAATATTCTAATCATAATGGAAAACTACGACTGGAACACTAGGGCCATGGGGTCCGAGTGCCTATTTAGTTTGTCGAGACATCGCTAAGATTTTGATCGACTCTTTACGTGACCTATTTTTTAGCCACAAAATCAGCATGGCAATGCTGAGTCTTTTGGCCACTTTTCCTGTTGACAGCGATGCGGACGAATGTTTTGACGCCTTATGTTTCTTTCACTTCCCGTTTTTTTATATACTTGTACCACAGATATTACAACTTGTACTTACATATTATTATAATTATTATTCTTTTAAATTACTGTATGTAAATACTAGCTTCTGCTCGCGACTTCGTCTGCGCGAAGTTTAGACAACATATCCACTATTCTTCGTTTTCGCTTAGCGTTCTTTCTGACTTTTTTATTTTTGCTCTTCTCCTAAGGGTTGTAGCGTGATGCTTAATAGCCAATCTAATTCTTGAGGAAGGACCTTCCTCAAGAAGAGATAATTAGTGCGTTCGAACAGACAGATAGACGCGGCGGGGTGGACTTTGTTTTATACCTAATAATTGTGCAGTGAATTTGGTATTATTATAACTCATTAATAAACATTAGTCCATTGAGTACCTACATAAGTTTTACTCTCTGAAACAATAAAAGGAATAAAACATAATTATAATTTTTGTTTCGTCGTCGTTTATTTTTAATATAATTTCCTTAAAATTAATGCGTATTTCACTACCTATTTAAAAAGTATTTTTCAACTATAGCTATAATTGAAAACAAGGCACTAACACAACATTTACGCAAGAAGTAACAATTTTATTTACCCGAAGAACAAGATTAGATACTTATTTACAAACATTATTTTGATCAATAAAAAAACCTGTTCAATAA
Source organism: Dicycla oo (assembly GCA_948252095.1). Taxonomy (NCBI): domain Eukaryota; kingdom Metazoa; phylum Arthropoda; class Insecta; order Lepidoptera; family Noctuidae; genus Dicycla; species Dicycla oo. Next base: position 4,607,244 of record OX411718.1, on the reverse strand, counting down.
CTTACTTCAAATGTAATTATTTTTAAAGCAGTTGATTTAGTCTACTTTAAAAAAGCTTATTATTTTGACTATCTAATATTTTTTGATAATGAAAGCTAAAACAGGCCTTTTAAAAAATTCTTATAGTGCCATCTAGTGTGTACTCTAAAAAACTTTAATTCTAAGGTGAGATCTCAACGGCCGCTCGACGATTGCTTGTTTTCGATGCATTTTATTAGATTTAGGATTCCATTACTGCAGTTAGTGAACAATCGATTACTTTGATAGCTCGTCTTCGTCCTGTTTTTTCCTTCGGCTTAACACCGCACCAATGATCATTAGAAGTACCTGAAAAACATAATAATGACTGAGAAAGGGGAGCATGTCATTTATGTACATAAACAAATCTTTATATCGTGGCCCTAAGAAGAACATTGTGCTATCTAATGCATTAGGCAGGGCTCGGAAACGTTATTTAAAATAACGTTTTTAAAACGTTTCTAACAGTTCTTTGTACAACATTTTGTTCAGAACGAAAACGATATGAGAACGTTTTCAAAAACCGGTTTATTCCGCAGGACGCAGCCGCGCGATAAAATCCCGCCGCAATAATTTTACGTCCGTGCGAACGTGGGCTAGAAACTAAAGCACATAATTATGTAGTTGGAAGGAGTTTTATATAAGGGTATATATACAGGGTTATTGGTAAAACACACAAGAACCTCTTAAGGGGTCATTGTACTCATCATTATGAACAACTTTTACTATGGGACCAAAACTGATACTCGTATCACGAAAAAAATCAGCTGTTCAGTACATTTTGACGAATTATGCAAACATAAATGTACTGAACAGCCGATTTTTTTCGCGATTTCAGGTTTGGTCCCATAGTAAAAGATGTTCATAATTATGAGTATAATGACCCTTAAGAAGTTGTTGGTGTTTTACTAATAACCCTGTATATGCAGGGAGGGGTGGAGATCCCCTCCCTGCATGGGGGAAGTTTAGGAAACGCATAGTTTTTTTTATGAATTTTTAAAAATCATTCGATCGAAATCGTTTATGTTTTGTTAAGTTTTTGGTAAAAATTTAGTATCGTTTGGCAGGAAGAGGGTGGGGTTGAGAGGAAGAGGGTTTGAGAGGTTGCACCCCCCTACACCCCACCCCCTCGGTGGGGTGTAGGGGGGTGCAACCTCTCACCTGGCACCACTCCCATGAAAGATAACGCACCCCTTCTTGAGAAAAACAAATTATTGTAACCTAACCTCAAAAACTTTAATGTTGCTTCTGCAACGTCTCCGGCGCTGCGGGAAGTGCAGCCCCTTCGCCCTTGTGTAACAAAGGATAGACACCCATGCTCACCTCCGCAGCTTCAGCTTGCTTCAGCTGCTATGGCCCGCACCGGTGCCTATGCTTTGTTACAGCGGGTGGGGGCTGCTCTCCCTTCGCGCCTCCGGATTTTTATATACACTCTAGGGGTAGCAGCCAAAAGACTACGTAGAGTCGGGTGCCCTGAGCCTGACTCGGTTTTTGAACAGATTCGACCTATTTTAAAGATGGATGAAGAATGGCTGCAAATTATAGATATTGTGTTTCGTTTCACCTCTAGCAGATACCATAAGGATAAAAATAATAATTTTACATTGTCATAAAATCAAAATTTTCGTAGTTATTCACCCAAAATAAAAAACTCAAATCACTGTGAAATTGTTAAACCCAAATAAGATAACGCAAAATAATGCTAATTAAAAAAAAAATGTGCGTCATCTTATTATTTGCAAAATCAAAACGCATTATTAAAACTCCATGAAATAGCAACACCTGCTGTCAAAATTACGTCAAAATCAACAAAATAGTGCAAAAGTTGAGGTTATTTTATCAAAGTTTGATATTTTATATTTCCGAAAGTATTTATTTCCTAGACTTGAAATTGATTGATTGACGTGGTTGATTGGCCACGGTCCATGGCACTCTATGGAGCGCTATGAACCGTACGATCCTAACATAGAGCCTGTGCATTCGCGGTGCCCATCAATCGGGGAGCCAACCGCTAAAAATGCGGCCCGAAGTTCCACCGGATATCGCCCGTGGAAAAAAATGACTTCCGATTTATGCAGTGCCACCTGGAGACCCAATCGCCGGACGACTGGCGCAACCCCAGCTGTTGCTAAGACAGTCACCTGCCGGAGCGTCTTCCCCCGTGCCATTACCAGCGTGTCATCGGCGTAACAGATGACGCCGACGCCACGGAGGAGTGCACCGTGCAGCACCCAGTCGTATCCGATGTTCCACAGGAGTGGCCCCAAAGCCGAACCCTGTGGAACTTCACACGACATCTCTCGCCGACCCCATCCTTTCGATCCGGGTAGATTACATATCTGTCAGATAAGCCCCGATAATGCGGCGGAGGTAGTTTGGCACCCTATGATATCAGAGTGACTCCCTAATGTTACTCCAAGGAAAAGTGTTGAAGGCATTGGCGATGTCCAAAGACACTGCCAAGACGACCTCATTCTGGGCCATTGCTTCCTCCGCCAAGACTTTCACGCGCATGATCGCGTCTATTGTAGAGCACCTCTGACGGAAACCAAAATGGTTATCTGCCAGATCCAGCCCCTCTCTTGTCATGTATAAGGCGGTCTGCAATAATTCTCTCGAAGAGTTTGCCCACCTCACCCAACAACACAATGGGCCGGTAAGCGGATGGTGAGTCCGCAAGCCGCCCTTTCATTTTCAACAGGACCAGCTTTCCAGTCTCTCCAAACATGTGCTCAAGAGTCCCACTAATCGGGGCCAGAGATCCCTGATGGCCAGAACCCATGCACGGCCAGGAATGCCGTCAGTTCCTGGAGCAGTGTTTTTAACCTGAAGCCTTTGTACTGCCACTTTTAGTTCTACCTGGGTCATTTCAGGCGCGTCGCCATCGTCATTTTCTGAGTTGGGCACCATAGTAGGCGGAACCATATGCGGTGGTTTGTGCTCCCCTTGTAAGGAGAATAAAGCGCTCACTACTCTCTCTAGCAGTTGTCGGTGGAGGCTACGGGATGGTGGAGACACCCAGAAGCAAAGTTTGCGCCTAACCAAACGGTAAGGACGCCACCACGGATCACGTTTTAGAAATGCCAGCAATTCTTTATGGGCTTGGGCCCAAGCCTATTATTTCCAGCTGAAGAGCCTTCTTCGCCACTCTAAACACCTCGTACAGTTCCGCCTCTTTTACCATAGCTTCTGGTGTTCGTCTGTGCCTTCATCGCTGCCTGGTGTACGGGCGTCGCGCCGCCACGCATGCGATGCGCAAATGCGCAGTGTCTTGCGATCACCAATACACCTGGAGCAGATGGTGACTGAACTGAACATCGCAGCATCACAGAATTGTGTCATGGCCTCCCGGAACCATTCTGCCTCCTCATCAATATCGACAGACCTGACTGGTGAGTCCAACCAGGCCTTCACGATTGAGGCAACCAGAAGGGTTTCCCGGTTCAGTTGTTTGAGCGCCCATCGCGAGCCATCCTCAACCCCGGTTGGGGCCGCTTGTGCCGGGCTAATCGAGGTCTGTGCGGAGACGTCGAACTGTATCTGTGATCCGACAACGTCTCCACGTCCTCCAATACACGCTAATCCTGAACACGGCGTACGACAGCGGGACTAGCAAACGAGACAAGCAAGCAAACGAGGCAAGTCCACTATAGACCCACCCCACTGCCGCACACATGTCTGAACAGATCCCCGGTTTAGGAGCAGTAAGCCTGATTTCACCGCTCACTCCTCCAGTAACACACCCCGTGCATCTGTTGCTGGGGAATCCCAAGTCGTGGATTTGGCGTTGAAGTCACCCATGACAAGGACAGGGTGAGGACGGCTTCGACTGATGGCTGTGCCCAATTCCGTGATGAAACTCTCAAAGTCGGCGAGAAGTCGGTTGGGTGAGAAATAAATCCCCACGACCATGATATCTTCGACTAAGACCGCTACAAAGCCCCACCCCCGGGTGACGGTCTCCAGGGGCGGAGTGCCAGCGGCCGGCCTCAAGATAAGTGCCACCAAGCCATCAAGGTCACCCACTCAGTCATCCCTGGGAGGAACAAAGTATGGTTCGGCAACGATAGCGACGTTGATCAACCACTCCGCCATGCTCTGGAGCAAAAGGTCCTGAGCCCTGGCGCAATGGTTGATTTTCGCTTGGAGAAGACGAAGGTGTGGGGCCATTCCTGGGTGTCCATAACAATCGCCTCCCCCTCAACCCTTTCTTCGGCTTTATTGCCAGCGGTCAGTGGGCGCGAGGGCCCAATTTTCCTATTTGAGTCAGCTTTTTTATCCCTCGGTACGTGCCTTGCTGTCCGTCTGGTGGTCAACCGACCTGTTCAATGCCGCACACACTACACAGTGTGGCGCGGCATCGCAAGAGCTGGCCTTGTGACCGTGCTGATCATAGCGGAAACAAAGACCGCAGCAATCGACCTCTGAGGTGAATCGAACTCCAACGTGTCCCTCTCTCATGCACCTATAGCATTGAGGGGCTTATTTGCCAGAAGCCTGACTCGTGCCAAATTCCAGCACACCACCAGTCTGGGACCATCTTTTAATTTTCGAGCTGCCGTGATGGGACAGCTGACCAGTCCGGACGAATTGTTTCCACCTCAACTTGGTCTAGCGGGCATTCTCCGGCCTTTACAACAGCAGTTGCGACCTCTTCCGAAGTTGCAGAGTCCCCCAGGTGCATTATACGCAGATCTTGACCTGCCTGGACACTCTAACGTCCACTACGTCGAGCGACGCTGAGGGCCACTGTTGACACCAGGGATCTCCAGTTCAATAGTTGCCTACCCTACCACACACTTTACCTACGCGTACTCACAGAGTCACAGATAATACTTAGTACTTATGAAACGACGAAACTAAGCCGCGTGGCCTTGAAATACCATTGAATGAAATACTCGTAGAACTTTCGTATCGGAAAAACCCAAGAAATGCAATAAAAACGGTTAAAAACGTTTTATTAATCGAAAACGATAACAATTTTGTTCTTCTTCAAAAACGTTATTTATAACGTTCCGTTCGAACGTAACCGAAACAAATCGTTTCTTAGGTATTTAAGACGAAACCGTTTCGAAAAATATACCGGTATCCGAGCCCTGGCATTAGGCCGCGTCCTTTTTAAATTTATAAGCGATACGGCCTCTGTCGGCGGCACCACGCGTTCAGGTTCACCAAACAAACATCATCTCATCATCTGACCTTAACACGCGACGATCGCGTATTCGCTTGTATATAGGACGCGGCCAAACGCGAGTACGCGATTGTTCGGAAAACCGAAAAGCGCCCTCTGTCGGCGAGACCACACGTTCAGGTTCATGTACTCACGTGACAATCGTTTATAAATAGGACTATAGGACGTGGCGTAATGCTAGTCATGCTCTTACATGACTAACTTCCAAACACGCTCACTTACCCACGATGCTTCGATGCCTATACTTTTTTAGGAGAATGTGACTATGACCTCACTGTCACTCAGGTATGAGTGACAGTGAGGAACTATAGACGATCTAACGACGCGCTGCGGTATTTGCTTTTTTTTTAATATCGCAGCAACAAGCTGAGATAGGAACCTATTTGGCATAGGTCTTCTTGTTTTTGTTTTCGCTATGTTGTTAGTTTTAAAGTTCCTTGCTTTTTACGTGCGTGTCCCAAATAAAAAAAAATCTTTCTTTATTTTCTTTCTTTCTAAAACTTTATGTGCCATATCAACAGCCGGGTACTGTCTCTATAATTACCTCAATAACAATCAGCAGAACAGCTACAGAGAAGACCATAGAAGACGTCTCCTTGAACACCATGAGCACCAAGTCTTTGCATCCTCCCGTATAGTATGTCTTCTTCACTTTACACAGCTCTCTGTCTCTTTCTTGCACCAGGTCGGACCTTGAAGAGTCGTAGGTCGAGCAGCAAGAGATAGGTACGTTCGGGGGGAAGTAGTACGGAAGCTTCGAGCTTCGGTAGTCTTCGGGGCTGTAGACACCGCAGCAGTTTAACTGAAATCAACAGTTTAAAAAAAAAGTTAGATGTCGTCTAAGCTTAAATGACCCACCCCACCACTGAATTTACCTTACTGTACATACACTAATTTAAGTCGCAGATATATGCCAACATGCAACGTGCTTTCGTGTTCTGTACTGAGCTCACGCAATGCGTCGGACGTCCAGCCAGGGCTCGCCCATGAAGGAGCTATCCCAAATTAGACGCATTATTAATTTATTATACATAAAACAAAAGGTATTATATTAAAACACGTATACTAAAAGATAAATAATTAAATTATTTTTAAAATGGTGAATGTTTCATAAAAAACACGCTTGATAATTTTTGCGTGATTCTTAGCTTTCATCCACGGTAGACATAACTTTACAAATTAATTAGACTATGTAGTATAAACATAATCTAAAATATTTACATGTCAAGATATTAAGAAAATGCTCTAATTTAACATATATTTTATTTCAAATCATTAACACTGCTCGTTTAGACGTAATCTTTAGTTTAAAAGCATTAAAAGTCGGTTATCGTCGCCTTAAGTAGTGGGCGAGTCATTTCTGCTTAGACGAGTTCTACGACGTACTTAATTAACATCACGCCTTATGCCCCGAAGCGTAGGCGAAGGTGTAGAGGAGTATATTAGGTACACCCCTATCTATATTAGTATTTTTGTTTAGGTTCCACAAATAGGGCAAGCCTATTTGCCATTCAGCTCACTTTTGCGACAAATTGATACGGACGGAACAGAATACCACACAAATTAATATGTGTTAATAATACGTCGTTTCTAATCTTGCAAAATAATTAAAGTAATTGTCATTGTCATAAGCAGGTGACGTCCTGAAGTTTCTGCCTAGCCCTCGGGATAAGGTGTGAGTCACAAAACTTACATCGGATTGTGTCATGGCCCAAATCTTGACATGCCTTGGGTTATCCTCCCTGGCCTGTTTGAAAGACTCTGCCAGCGACTTGAGGAGTTTGGCCTCGTCAGCCGGCTCCACGTTCACTGATATACCAGCGATCAGCGCCTGGACGATAGCCAGGAGTAACAGAACCACTGCAGCCTGGAATGTATATACATAGATTAGTTATCAATCAATCAATCATTTATTGCATTCCACAATGTATATGCTTAGGTGGTAGGTAACATTTGTTGTAACAATTATGGACCCTGTTGGGCACAGCAATAGAAAATTTAGCGGAAGAAGACTTATTTATACATGCAAACCAACGAATAACAAGTTATTAAGTATAATTTATGGTAACATTTTATTAATTATTAATTTAATCTAAGATTTTTGTCAATTTATATTATTAAGTCAGTTCTATACCTATAGATTTGTCAGTCAAATATTCATTTATGCTATAATAACATTTGCGTAGTAATATTTTTTTTAATTTATTTGTAAAAACAGAAATATTTTCCTCGTTTCTGAGTACGTCAGGTAGTTTATTATACATTTTTATCGACATAACCAGTGGACTAGCAGAGTGCATTATTAAACGGGATGTCGGTAGGTTTAATCGTGTTTGGTGTCGGAGTGTGTATTTTGCTTGTATGTCTTCTCGTTTAGTGTAAAAGTCTTGGTGTGTGTGTGCAAACTTACAGATTTCCAATATGTATATAGAAGGAAGAGTTAGAATGTTTAGTTTTATGAAATGGGGTTTGCAGCTATCCGTTTGTTTTATATTAACTAAAATCTGAAGTAACTTTTTTTGAGTTGTGAACAGCGCCGGTGCGTCTGTGCTATTTCCCCACATTATTATGCCGTAGCTAAGCCATGCATGAGCATAGGCATAGTAGGTGGCCATAGCAGTTTGCATGTTTGTGGTCTTTTTTATTTCTCGAAAAGTTAAGTTCAAACTTGTTGATCAGCAGTTGCAGTCAATTTTCGATCAACGCGACTCTTTTCGTATTGTCTACCGCTATACGCTATACGCTCGTTACGCGTTACGCGAGTGCAATAAGAGCGCCAGCGCATTCTATTGCTACATTTGCTACACGCCGTTCATGGACTTGAAACTGAAGTCTGCCACTCCACGCCCCGCCAATCCTATTGTATAAATGGCCTAAGCATCAACCAGCCAGTTTACTAAATGTTGTATTAGATGCATCGGCTGAATGTTATTAAGGTGAAACTACTCGACATTGTTTCCATACAAATTTCGTGGGGGTATTACTCCACTGTTTGACATTGTTCATCCAAAGTTAAACATAATATCGTTTTGTCTCTTTATTACTTTTGTCTATGCGGAAACAGAATAGTAAATAAAAAAAGCCATTAAAAAGTTATGAGCCAACCAAGATTCGTTTTTCTTGATAATTATAACACAACTTTGGGCGTAAATAAGTAATAAAAGACTCCAAAAAAAAGTCGGCACCGACACAGCTCAATTCTCGAAGATTTCAATAAACTTTATTTGTAATTGATTTATGCAGTGGTTTTTTTCATAAAACTCCAATTCCCAAAGGACTTTTCGTAATTTTTCAGTAATCTCTCAACAATATCCCCCCCCCCCCCCCCGCGCGGTTCGGAGGGAAACGCTCGGGCGAGCGGCACACTGGCGGTCCATGTGTGTATCGTCAAACGTCGTTTCGGTTCGGAAAGGGCGTGCGCACTAGACGTTGTGCGTGGTTGTGCGTGTAGACTAGCGTCTTACTGCTCATCACTGATACTAATTCTGTCGCACACGATGCGAGACAACGTACTTTTTGGCCACTCCCACCAGTGAGTTCGAGCCCGCGAGTAGTTTCACCTTAAGGCCGCTAGCTGAACGGCGCCGTTTAGTAAAAAGGCTAGGCTTTTAAGAGGATTGTGAAGCTGTAAATTTTCATACAAAAAGAGATAACGTTTTCTCCCCGTAAACATAATCTAATTTTCATATTTTTTGGAAATGTTGTAGGTACCTATAATGAACAACTAGGTCCGTACGTTTATTATAAAGAAATATTGTATACAATATAAGTTGTGTTAAATCTAAATATCTATATTTTTGACATAAAAAATTCTCGAGCATTTTTATTTTTTTTAAATTAAATTAAATTGAATTACTAAAAACAAAAAAACGTACAGATTAAAATATACTGAATGTAAAGAGATCAAAGTTGTCTCATTTCGTAAAGGTTTAGGGGAGTAAAAACGTTATCGCCCGAAACAATATTTATGTAAATAATTGTATGAAATGTAGGTATTTGCCTCCAAAAATCGCGCCGCGTATCGGCACTTCACAATCCTCTTAAGTTAGTTGGCTGCGGTACCGACATCATTAAGTAAGATGATCAAAGCTTACTCAAGTGTAATGAACAATAACATCAAGCCAATGGTCAAGCTCGAGAGGTCGTCACAATTAGCCTGTCAAGTTTGCGTGATATGCCAACGGGTTTCTTTTGAACTGAAATATATTATATGGACTCCAAGGGCGCGTGTAAGTTACCTTGGATCCCTTTTCTTGTGTTTGTAATTGTAACTTATAACTTGCGGCATACTATTTCCTTGTGAGACTTTGTTAAATCTTTCTTGTTAGCATTTTATTACTCACTACTTTGAGGCCATACTTTGTTCTATTTAAAGTGAGGCTAAACTAAATTGGCGAATAGCGGGTTGCTTCGTTTAATTTTGTAAAAAAAATAATGGTAGGTCTTTTTTTAGTGCTTTTTTTGTGCATGGCGCTGGATTTCGATTTAAATTATGATTTTCAATTTTGAGCATACGTCATTTCTGCTCTAAGGCAATGTGATTTGAATTGCTAGGTAAGACGGTTTGGTCTTAAGACAACGGTGCTATGAATCTTATTGAAAAATCTTTGCTACTTTCACGGAATGATTTGTCAATCACCGTCCCGTCATCCCCTTGTTTAATATTATTTTTTTATTCGAAATCTATAGAACGTCGTTTTTTTTTTTTCGAAGTCTGTCTATTAACGTCGACGTCTGTTGATGTTAACAAGATACTATTAATACTCCCCTTTTGTAATGATTAGCGACTGTTTAAACATACATTCTTGACGTTTAAACGTCTCTTAACTTTAAGCTACTTACGTTTATAAATAAACACCACTGTTTTTATACGATAAAATGCCCTCCACGAGTACAGATAGATTAATAAAGTTAGTTGTAAAATATTTACGACTTATTGTACAAAATCACATAGGTATTGTTCTAATGCCGATACTCTCATCCGCCGATCAGAGTGAAGTAATAAAAAATACATAAAATATTTTTTTTATTACCTACATTTGCATGAGCACGTAATCTAATAGCAAAATTGTAAATATATTATGTGAAGCTGCCAGTAGTAGTAGGACCTCAAGAGGCATTATAGGAAAAAATAAAGGTATAAAGGGCTGGAACAAACATGTCAAAGAAGTTCACACCCAAGCAAAGATTATGTTTAAAACGTGGATGTGGTATGGTCAACCCAGTAGCGGGCCTATCTTTGAAGATATGAAATTAACGCGTAAATTATTTAAATCAAAATTAAAATGGTGTATTAAAAACCAAAACAAAATTGAAATGGACATTATAGCCTCATTACATTCAAAAAAATCATTCACGTCATTTTGGAAAGGGACTAAAAAACTAAATAATAATACCCCAAGTCTTTCAGCTTGCGTGGATGGTCGAAATGACTGCACTGAAATAGCCAATATCTTCAAAGAACACTTTAAAATGAGTGCTCCTCTCGAGACAGCGTCGAGGATGAATGATGCTGAGCACTGTCGTGCTGGATCACCCCTTCGATTTTCATGTAAAGAAATAAAATCTATTATTAAATGTGTGAAGAGAGGTAAATCTCCTGGGCACGACGGGCTCAGCATCGAGCATCTTCAAAACGCTGGTATACATCTGCCGCGTGTGTTGACTATGTTTTTTAATCTATGCTTGGGACATTCTCACTTACCGCAGGAGCTACTGGATACAGTAGTCATACCTATTGTGAAGGACAGGACGGGGGACATAGCAGACAAGAGTAATTATAGGCCTATCTCACTGGCAACTGTGTTAGCCAAAGTACTTGACAGTGTGCTTGACTCCCGCCTCGATGGATATACCCAGTTACACGACTCACAGTTTGGCTTTCGTGCTGGGTTGTCCACTGAAAGTGCCATCTTCGCGTTGAAGCATACTGTCAAGTATTACACAGATAGAAAAACACCAGTCTATGCTTGTTTCCTGGACCTGTCAAAAGCATTTGACCTGGTTTCCTATGATGCCCTATGGGAAAAGCTCAGAGAGGCGGGCGTTCCTGCTTCGCTAGTGTCTACGTTGTCTTTATGGTATGACAAGCAGAGAAACTTTGTAAAGTGGTCAAATGCGCTGTCTGACCCCTACAAATTAGAATGTGGTGTGAGACAGGGAGGTCTTACCTCTCCGAGGCTCTTTAACATTTATGTTAATAAATTACTGGTTGAGCTCAGCAACACACATGTTGGATGCCACATTGATGAAGTCTGTTTAAATAACTTAAGTTACGCAGACGATATGGTGTTGCTGAGCCCTTCCATCTGTGGAATAAGAAAGTTGCTCTCGATTTGTGAGGGGTATGCTAAGCAGTATGGGCTAAAGTACAACCCTAAGAAAAGTGAGCTACTGGTGTTTAGAGGTAGAAATAAAAGCCCATCATATATCCCTCCGGTAACACTGTGTGGCTCACTTTTGCAGAGAGTAACCCAGTTTAAATATCTGGGCCATATTGTCACTGAAGACCTGAAAGACGACACAGACATGAAAAGGGAACGCAGGGCATTGGCTGTGAGGGGAAATATGGTGGCTCGAAGGTTTGCTGGTTGCTCAGTACCAGTTAAAATCACATTGTTCAAGGCTTACTGCCAAACATTTTACACCTGCAGCCTTTGGGCTAATCATACCCAAAAAGCAGATAATGCCCTGCGAATACAATATAATAATACCTTTAGGGTGTTGTTGAGGCTTCCACCCTATTGTAGTGCGTCAGGTATGTTCGCCGATGCCCACACCGACGACTATTTTGCAATAATGCGTAAGAAGGTGGCGTCGATGATACGCAGAGTGGGAGGAAGCAACAACGGCATCTTAAGGGTATTTGCTGAGAGGTTGGATGGGCCTACCATGGGTAGATTTATCAAGCTACATGTTTCACATGGGGCTTGATGAACTTATCAATGGCTGGAACATTTATTTATTTTATTATTAATTTATTTCCCCTTTCTTAATTAGATACTAACATAGCTTTTAAAGACTTATACTAACACAATGTGGGCCATGTAGTCTGTTAATAAAAGATTTTTATTTATTTTATTATTATTTAATAACGACTTTAATTGATTTTGAGATTATTTTTGTAATGTGACGCAAATTTGACAAATTAAGTTTGTGTATTATGTCATGAATACTATTGCTACTATGCCGTTATACTGTGTTTAGATCGAAGTTTGAATGATTAAGGTTCAATCCCTAAAATTCTTTAAAAAACATTCAGACATACTCATTAACTAGAAATGTACGTTACGTACTTACGTAGTCAACTAAAACTTTTTTACGTCGAAAAATTCATCCGCATCGCTGTCGACTGGTAATGTACCCAAGAGACTGGCGGCATTGCCACGTTGTATGACAATGCTTACCCTCTGGCCAAGGTAAAAGCCAGCCCTTGGGTCACGGGAAGTGTCAACCAGCCGTTTGGAGATTTAACGAATTTTACATTTAGCGAATTCGCTATGCAAGGTCCAACTACGTAAGTACGTACGTATATTTCTAGTAGATAAGTTTGTAATCATCTAAAAATTGATAACAACTTTTTTTTATTTGAGATGAGTTTGCTCTTGACTAGTCTAGGTACGGCGGCGACAGAGACTAAGTCAACGGTGGAATGAGCTTACCCAGAAGAAGCCTGTTCACACTCACTTTGAAGAGATTAGGGTTGTATGCGTTCGGAAACACAGACGCAGGTAGAGAGTTCCACTCTTTTGCTGTGCGCATTATAGGTAAATGACATTTGGAAATGCTTAGTGCGAATTGGTCGAATAGCAACGAAGTAGGGATGGTAACTGGCAGTGCATCTAGATGTCCGATGGTAGAAAGGGGCTGGTGGAATGAGGTCGTGGAGTTCTTGAGGACGCTCACCGAAGTACAATCTCTAGAAGACCGACAAGCAGGCAACCTTGCGGCGATGAGCCAAGCTGTGAATCTACATAAGTACAGTTACTTATTCTAAAAGCAATTTGACGCTGTATTCTTCTCTTTTAAACACTCTCCGAAGACCACAACAGCTAAAACATTCTGAACTGTTTTCTCCAGGGTTGAGTCGAGACTTGCTAAACGCATAACGCTAATTCAGCCAGTATTTCCGCAATGCATAGACTGCATTGCCAAAAATATGCAGAGCTGACTACCATCAACCTTCACAAGTCGGTGAGACACATAGATAAGTAAGTATAGCTATGGTCAAGAAGTTACAGCGGCGGGGTAATAGGGATGATGACATTTTTTTTGTCCGTCATGTAGATTATGGAAACGTATCTTAGCGCGGCACGCAAACATTTATGACATCATCCGTCGTGCCCTTGTCACCGTCGGCGTTCCAGCTGTATTAGAACCCAATGGCTAGGCACGCGACGATGGCAAGAGACCGGACGGCATGTCTTTATTTCTATGGAAGGTTGGTAGGCCTTTAGTATGGGACGCAACGTGTGTCGATACTCTTGCACCATCCCATCTTCCAGGCACAGCGTGCTGTGCTGGCGCTGCTGCTGCGGCTGCGGAAAACCTCAAGCGGCGGAAGTATTTACCTTATCGGTAACTATATTTTCGAGCCGTTTGGGGTTGAAACCCTCGGGCCGTGGGGTCCGTGTGCTCATGGTTTGTTCAAGGAAATCTCCAAACGGCTGGTTGACACTTCCCGTGACCCATGGGCAGGCTTTTACCTTGGCCAGAGGCTAAGCATTGCCATATAACGTGGCAATGCCGACCGTCTCTTAGGTACATTACCAGACGACAGCGATGCGGATGAATTTTTCGACGCCATATTTTAGTCTTTTTTTTTTAATAGTTTTAGTTGGTTAGGATATTATTTTTGTAACTTTATTTTAGTGTTAGATTGTTTGTTAGAGAGTTTCTTACTGTAATAAATTGTGTAAGATTGTAAAATTTAAAAAAAAATATAGCTAAAAAGATATAGCTTTACGGCGATACATTGAGTTAAAATGTGGCATGACGTCACGTCTTGGTAGATTTTTATACGTAAAAGTGACGTAGCGAGCCCCCACTCCCGAACTTTAATGCGAGTTATCTAAGTCATTTTTTATTAATATGATAAAGCAAAAAATACGTGTCTAACTAATTTTTTTTTTCTAACTGACGGACTAAATAGAATTTCTTTTTTTCCCCAGGCATCATCCCTTTTGCGTAACACCAGTAACACACTAAATGTTCAATAATGCTCTTTACTTACATTCAGATCGTGATTGAAAGTGTGTTAAGCAATCAGGGTGCTGGACATAAATTTTGAGGAAGGTATTAATTAAAAAGAAACTTACAACATGAACAGGTCTCGACTTCTTCTTGAAGACCGCCACCTCGCCATAGATGATGGCACATATGGTGACGGCTGCCGATACAGCCAGCAGTACCATGGCCACCATCCTGCTTGACTGTTCTAAGTCATATGTCTTCGTGGCTATTGATGTCAGTACTGCCAGGATTAATAGGGATATTGATGCTATCTGGAAAATTTTACAATTTTACAAGTGTGACTATCAACATAGTCGTCGTTGAATTTTGTTATCATCAAGCATATTATAACCATATTTCTAATATACCCACAATACGTGGGTCTGTGTATAACTATTCTTAAATTCTAAGAACGGTTATCAAAAAAGTAAGAATTTTGTAGGAAGTGGTGGTTCGAGTGAGTTTGAATTTTTGCTGATAATATCTATTCCAGTTCTTGCTTACATTTAAGAAAAAAGCGTGACGCACACCTAATTTAAATCCAGTTACATCATATTTGATAGATATCAATAACATCATCTACAAGACAATACTTGCCCTATATTATCCTGTTATCCTTAGCTTAACTTTATTCCTTAAACCTAACAGTCACGATGATCTTCCAGGCATTATTATACCTACCATAACATGGATATATCGTTGCTTCTTATTCTTGATCGTCATCTATCGAGCCTTTTCCCAACTATGTTGGGTCGGCTTCCAGCCTAACAGGATGCAACTGAATATCAGTATTATACATGGTGCGACTGCCTATCTGACCTCCACAGCCCAGTTACCGGGTAATACGATACCCCTTGGTAAGACTTTCAGGCTTCTGAGTTCTGACGACCCATAACAACTGTCAAAGATCCACGAATGACAACTGGGATCATATTATTCTTGTTATCAAAATTATAATCTTATTTAAAAGCTGATCAAAGAAGCTGATTTCAGAACTGATGCAATAGTTATGCATTTGTTTCGCTACTTTCAGGTAGACTGAGTGCATCCATATAATCAGATAGTCATTTTGTCAAATAACCTTGTGCAGCCATGCATTCAGGCTTCACGAAATGTGCGAACGCACCAATGCAAAAATACTGCAGGAGTATTGTGAGCTTAGATTCTATAGTGTAGTGTTAATCGAATAGATAGAATAAGAAATGAGTATGGAAGAGGATGTGTCGCCGGTGACCAAGAAGTTGTGTGAAAACTGGATGTCATAGCATGGCAGGGGCACGAGATGCGGAATAATGATGATCACGTCTTGAGTATGAATGTGGATGGTCATAAGATTAGAGGAAGACCAAAGAAACGATGGATAGATTGCATGAAAGATTATATATGGTCAGAAAGGAGGTGACTACCGAGATGATGGCTAATCGAGATTATGAAAGAACAAGAATAAATAAATAAACAACAACAATCTTCGTTCTACCAAAAAACGTCTTCTACGATGTCCTTCTCATCGCTCTGGTTTCATTCATTATTCTTTCTTTGTCCAGGCGGTCTTTCTTTGGAATGCGCTCCCTCTGAACATCAGGACGGCAACCAATCGGTTGTCTTTTAAAGTGAAGATACGTGAGCATATACGTGAGAAGTTGACAGAAGCATCTCTGCGCTGATTTGTTGGATTCTTTTTCTCCTGTACTGATTGTTATTTCTCCTCTACCAATCGTTATTTCTCCTGACAAAGTTTATTCTGATTATATATTGTATGTATATATGTAAATATTGATGTATTTATTCTTTTATTTTATAGTTATTTTCGTGTTATCTATCCTTTATATTGCACCTGCCATGTTTTCTCTGCATCACCCTAAGGTTGACTGGTAGAAAATGCCGCAGGCATTAAGTCCGCCTTTGTACGGTATTTGTTTTTTTTACTTGTGCATTATGTTTTAATAAATAATAAATAAATAGACAAGACCCGCTTTGCTGACCGCAAATAAATTAGGATAAGGTCAGGACTATCCGAGACAATCGAGACAAGACAATCCTTTCAATTACAGAAGCTTAACATCATTGTTAAGCTTCTGTAATTGAAGAGATTATTTATTAATAATCTCTGGTGGCGAAACTAGCCATTTAATGTTACTAAATATAACATTCATGGCTTCTCGTTACCTCCGGAGACATACGTATAAGTTACGTGATATCTAGCAAATAATTTCATAAATCCTATTTTACTTTTTAATTACTTAGGTGATCAATTGTAATAAAAGATATTGCCTGTCCAGGAAAGGCCAGGAGGCCAAACCATGACGTTTCTTCTTAAAGAAAAAATATGAATGTTGATGAACAGATTATAAAACAGTGTAGCTATCGATATTGAATCTACCAAATATAAAGTATTTATATTGTCTACCATCACCTAACTAACTAATTGGAAACGAATTATTTTTATAACTTATTTATTCAAGAAATAGATGAATCAATAAACAATACCACTAACCACTCCGATTATTCCTAAGATCACGAAGAGCGCCTTGAGACATCTCGTGCATTTGGGACGCGCCTTTTTTTCCTGATCTTCGACATTTCGGGACTTGATCTCTGGCTTCTCTTCCACACTGGCTTCGATGATGACGTCACGTCTGAGATCTGATTCCTTAGCTGTGGAAACACGGACAATTACCATTCTGGAAATACGTCATGCTTGATTTCGGTATTCTATGCGATGAATGCATTTGGAACTGTACTCGCATGTGTCCTACATGTAACTTTTGTAATATTAAGACAGCCGAAAATTACTGTTCTTGTTTTAATTATAGTTTTCATAAAATATTGAAATTGATCGAAAACGGTGAAATAGAGTAAGTTCATTCATTCATCAAAAGCACGCGTTGAAAATGTGCCATGACTTTTTTTGACTCTTTAGATCTAAATATTCATGTTCGCTAAAGATCTGCGTTTTGACAACATTTCTATTAATATTTTTTAATGCACTAATTAACAACCAATTCTATTGTCAAACACTAGAATTGGTTATACAACTTGGTTTGGTTTCAAGTTGAACCCAATGCCTTGGCACGCGATGATGGCAAGAGACCGGACGGCATGTCTTTATTTCCATGGAAGATGGGTATGTCTTTAGTGTGGGATGCAACGTGTGTCGATACTCTTGCGCCATCCCATCTTCCTAGCTCAGCGTGCTGTGCTGGCGCCGCTGCTGCGGCTGCGGAAAACCTCAAGCGGCGTAAATAATAATAATTATAATAACCTTATTGGTAATTATATTTTCGAGCCGTTTGTGGCTGAAACCCACGGGTCGAGTGCTCATGGCCTTTTTAAGGAAATCTCGAAATGGCTGGCTTTTACCTTAGCCAGAGGCTAAGCATTGATATACAACGTGGCAATGCCGCCAGTCTCTTGGGTACATTACCAGTCGTCAGCGATGCGGATGAATTTTTCGACGCCATATTTTAGTTTGTGAATAGTTTTAGCTAAGATAGGATATAATTTTGTTATTTTTACTATTGTTAATTTAAAGGACCATAAATACATTAGTTACAACTTTGCCATATTTTAAGTACCTACTAAAATTTACAAGCAGTAAATTTTAGTAGTGCAAGCAGTAAATTTTACTACTAACTGGAACAACTGTTTGGAGATTTCAAAAAAATATCTTAATCTACTCTCTACTCTCATCTTCAGGATCAACTCCTTAACCCTAATCAAAAATGGAAGGCTGGACTTACCCCCCTTCTCAGAAGTGGCCATGTCGTCCCAGCGTATGGGAGCCTCGTCCAAAATGAACAACGCATCGGGCGCACCTGAATATATAGGCCAATTAACAATACAGTGTGCTCCAATGCTCCAACGCACAGCTTCCATCGCATAATGGAGCTGAATTCATTCACCATACTTTATGTCGCATTATGGAAAATCGTTTGTGTGTGCCAGAATGCGCGGGAGATGTTGAGATCAACTATTTTTTGGGAAGTTTTTGGATAAGTGAAGATAAGAAGATCTTGAAGCACTAGAGATATACTCGTAAGCAACGTATTTGCTTCCAGCGGGGATTCAACATTGATCCGAAAAGTTGAGGA
This sequence comes from Dicycla oo, assembly GCA_948252095.1. NCBI lineage: Eukaryota > Metazoa > Arthropoda > Insecta > Lepidoptera > Noctuidae > Dicycla > Dicycla oo. Next base: position 4,588,713 of record OX411718.1, on the reverse strand, counting down.
AAATTTCCTGATGGATGCCTCACGTGACGATTTTATTTTAGAATGATACTTAATTATCTATATAAATAAAAATCAATTGTCGAATGTATGTACGCGTATCACTTCAGAACGGTTGCACCTATTTGGCTAATTCTTTTTTTTGTTATGTTTGTAATTGTCAGGACCAGGGTTGTATGAAAAAAAATGTTTGAAACCAATGTTTGAACCAATTAGGGAAAAGTGAAAAATGTTGGTTCAAAAATCTCCATATGAAAAATTGAGAGAGTAAGAGAGAAGACAGTAGGGAGATCTTCAAAAACATTGACAGCATTGACAGATTGACGTTTAGTTCAGTTTCTTACAATGCTTTATATACCTGCTTCATTCGAAAAAAAAAATGTAGGTTTGTGAAAAAAGTAGTAAGAAACTTTTTTACTTAAAATAGCAGGCATAATAATTATGCCTGCTATTTTTAAAAATACCAGCAATATTTATAAAATACCATACACACCCGTCCGATTGGAGGATCCTCCCTTTTCTATGGAGGATGAGTGAACTTTACACCCTGTTCCTCATACCTCTATACTGCCGTCGTAAGAAAAAAGGGCACAACTAACATAAAAAAAAAAATCTACAAAAAATTGAGCAGATTAGCCTTTTTTCTGATTCTAAATATGTATGTGACTCAATTTTTTTTTTTAATGTTAGTTGTGCCCTTTTTGCTTACGACGGCAGTGTTTACGATACACCCAGTACCACCTGGACCTCCTGCAACTCCTGCATTTTGTTTCATGTTTTTCATGGCAATCAAGTCGGCAATTATATACAGTTTTGCAATGGAGTCATCTAGATCTGTATTCCGGCCCTTACCATCTTACAGATAGATCGTATCTTGGTCGTTAGCTCTTATGTTTTTTTAAAATGTTAGTTGTGCCCTTTTTTCTTATGACGGCAGTATAGTACAATAGATTTCACATTTCTTATTGCGAAATGCAGTCACGTTCTTTAAATTGCATAAGCATAATGCTCCCACAGCTGGGAGACATACCTCCTCTCTATGAGAGGCTGTACCTAATCCACCACGCGGGCCCAGTGTGGGTCGGTAGATGTCACATGTTTTCGAATTTTTGGTTCTAGGACATTTCCTCACGATGTTTTCTTTCACAGTTTTGAGAGCAATGGTAATTTAATAATTTACACAAGTAAAGCGCCTGCTTTTTTTGGGTGGGAAATAATCAAATAACTTCTCCTCTTCGTGTCAGACTTTTACTGACTGAAACGCACCCGTGTTTCTTCAGTTGCCTGTGCCAGGGCCACGGTAACTCTTTCAAACAACCCGTGATCCTGGCAGGCATCGGCCCTAGCGGATCCCGTCAGTTAGTAAAGCCTGCCTGGGTTCAACCCTACGACCTACAATTCGAGTCGTAAGTCACAGTCGTTGCAACTGGGACACCACTGCTTTTCTTAAAATTCATTTTCATTAATTGACAGACGTTACGAGTATCCTGTCAAAATACCAATATGACATTGAGTTCATAAAAAATCCCATAGGAAAAAGAACATCTAGTTTTTTCCGAAATTAGGAATTCCGAGAAACCTTTCCATTTTTTATTTTCCATAACAACCCAATTCGGACTATTTCAGAACAAATAAAATGCTAAATCCGTCCAGACGTTCTCAAGTAAAGCGGTTACCAACGAACAGCATTTAATTTCTATTATCACAAGGGGCTGCGTTCCTTTACTGGACCAAACCTGAAATCGCGGAAAAAATATCCGCTGTTCCCTACGTTTATGTTCGCAGAACTCGACAAAATGTAGGAAACAGCTGATTCTTTTTCCGCGTTTTCAGGTTTGGTTCCATAGTAAAAGTTGTTCATAATGATGAGAACAATGACCCCTTAAGAGGTGGTGCGTGTTTAAGATACACCTTGTGTAGACACTTTTCTGTATCAGATAAGGTTCCCATAAAATACGTGAAAAATATGGTCATATTATTAGAATAGGTAAGTGACGTCATTTTATAGATCTGATAACATATATCACTCGTTATTATTTAGATACCTATTACTATTAGATACTTTTTACTGCCAAGTCGGAAAACGTCCGTACGATGACGGTCATCACTTCATCAGACAACGTACCTACCTAGATATTGGAGCCGATTCTCTTGTTCAATAACGAAACTAAAATTAGAGAATCGCTATCTTTTACTAACAGGCAGAGCGAGAAAAGGATGGCTATAGCTATGAACTAATTTAGAGATGTCAAATTAATTTACGCTTTGCGCTTCACCGTGTTTTTAGTCGACATGTTTTTACGTGTCGTCTGAATTTGTATGGAAATATTAGTTCCAACTAAATTTGACAGTTTTAATTTACGTCCGTATCTTTGTTGTTTTATTAGAGAGAAAAAGTTAACAATAGCCTAAATTAAGTTTAGTTTGTGTACAACAGAATCGGCACCAATGGCGCCAGTTCCCTTGTTCACAAACAAAAGTAAATTGAAGTTTAGTGCATCTTCTTCTTTCTATTTCATTAAGAAAAGGACAGCAGATAAATATTAGTTTCGTCCTGTCAAATTAGTCGGTGCCTAAAGTAAATTGACGTATTTTTAGTATCCAATTTTTTAATCACATTTAAACTTGTATAAGGACTATCTTAATTTGACAGGACTTAACTAATATTGGGTTGGCTAATAAGTAATGAGCGACATACAACTATTTTATTTGTATTTATTTACTAAATGAATAATTGTTAATCATTAATAATTATATTCACCGTCGTTTTCTACTACCATTCGCCATCGATCTGGCAAAGAGTGAATGGCGTCCGCATAGAACTTCGTTGGTTTTGAATTGAAGAAGTCAAGTGTGTGTCATCGTCAAAGCTTTTTCCCGTAAATTCTTACTAAGTGATCGGAACAAGCTGAAATCAGTTGGTGCTAAGTCTAGAATATGGAGGGTGGGGTATTATTTTCCAATTAAGCTCCAATAGTTTTAGCCTGGTACTCTTAGCAATATGCGGCCGGGCATTGTCGTGCAGGAAAAATATTTTGTCGTGTTGTGGACGTTTGCAATGGATGTCAAGCTTCAGTTTTTCGAGTTGATCACAATATACTGTTGCTGTAATTGTAGTATTAGTAGGAAGGAATTCCCAGCTTATTACTCCATGTATATCCCACCAGACAGAAAGCATTACCTTGCGAGGATGAAAATCACCTTTTGACGTTGGTTTTCCCTGTTCTTTACATCCCAGCCACTGGCGCTTGCGTGTGTGATTAACATAGAGAACCCACTTTTCATCTCCAGTGACAAGATGATCTAACCAATTAAATGTGCGGCGGAAAAATAAAGTTGTACACAAATCTCAGCTCGGTAGGTCAGCTGATCTTTACTTAATTGATGGGGTACCCAAACACTATATTTGTAAGTTTTTCCCAAACCATGTGAATGATTTTCGATGGTGTGATTAATAGTTTTAATTTATCGATATCTATTTCCACGGGGCGCCCAGACCTTGGTTGATCGGTTAAGGAAAAATCGTTATTGCGAACCGTTGGGACCAGCGCTTTGCTGTTGCTTTGGAGAATGCATCGTGAGCTATCCTTTGACATATATTACGTGTAGCTTCTGCAGCAGAATGCCCAGATTGAAACTCATATAATAAACAATGTCGTACGTGGGTTTTAATATCACTCATTTCTTTGTGAACTTTAACGCACTAACAGCCAAACTATCAATAACGCGCATGAGCGCGACTCGCTCTTTATGTACCCTCTGCTACAGAACGTTCTCGAACCTTTCCGAAAATGCTAGAAATTATAAACTAAAACGCTCATTATTTATTAGCCAACCCGATAGCATTAACGATATCCCTTAATACCCTTAATGCTACAGCTACAGCGGCTACAGGACCAAAAGCGCGGCAACTGTCGGACTGCATAGAAAAGAAAGAGAAGCGCGATGACACAACGCTGCTAATTTATTGCAAAATTATGAGGCTATTATCTATTTACAAAAAATCTATTGATTAGATTAAAAAATTAAAACAATATTACGTTATTTGTAGAATAATCTGACAAAAAATCAGAATTATTGTATGTATTAGTATGGTTTTTAATCGTTAAAAGAAATTTTTAGAGGTATTTTTGTGATTCCGTTCCGTTCCGCAAAAGGAAAAAATAAACACGACTGATCCTATAAGGGTTCTCCTTATAGGATCAGTCGTGTATGTCTGTCCGCCTGTTACAGCCAATTTGATGCGAATCTAATGGCCCGATTAAGTTGAAATTTGATACACGTATGAATTTATGTGACCTAAACACGGACGTGTAACGTGAATAAATGATTTTTTAATAATGGGGTTAAATTTGGGGTGCAAACAAGAAAATTAAAAAAAAATGTGAATTAATAGTTTTGTAAACTGTACCGTGTGACATATCAAATGAAAGGACTTACTGTGAGGGTCTAAAATGTATATATTTTTAAAGTAATTTTAAAATAAATTATTTTAAAGTTATTTAATAAAACAGAAAAGAAAATTGACCATTCCCCCTTATCTCCAAAACTACTGAACCTAAAATTTTGAAAAAAATACAGAAAATAGTTCTATACTTATAGATTACAGGAAAACTTATAAGGCGTCTATGGTCTCAAAAATTACATGATAAATCTCTCAATATTGTGCGTACAACTTACATTAGCAGTTGGAACGTATGGGAAAACATGTTTTTTAACTACAATGTTAAGTTTGTTCTTGGGATTCATTCATCCCAACTGCGGAACCCTTCATTGTGTGTAGTCCGACACGCACTTGGCCAGTTTTTGTTCTATTGTATCAAATTAGTTGTATTATGTTTTCAACAAACTCTCTTACTAGCATGTATCCTGAAGAGTATCATATATTTTTCTGATCTGGGGGTACGGAAGTGCCCTTGCCAAGTCGAGCAAAATAAAGGCACGGCCCGGCCGTACCAGCCTTTTCTCGAAACCATTCGAGCCATTTTCGACTCCAGTCACTCTATTTATTAAAGAAATAAAGAAATGTAATATTGATTTGGTTACTATACAATGTTGTTAGCTAACTAACATGGTAGGTATCAATTTATGACAAAGTGGTTGGATAGCTGCTCCCATAGATAGGTAGGTACTGAATTAACCGACTTGGTTTACATTCGATTTCACAACTTTTTACGGCAGAAAAATTGCGTCGCGAGACTTTTTGTACATGTTATGTTTTTGAAGGGATTTTGTTTCCTGCAGTACCTAGATTATACAGGTACTTTTAGGCATTATAAAACTTGCGTTTATTTTATTTTATTTTATTCGGGAAACTTATAGCTAATGTCCTTAAATAATATGAATCTGCAGGCCATTTACAAGTTTCCACTGATAAACACTGAAATTTAAAATTGAGAAAAAGAAAAAGGTCGGTTTAGTTGCGATTAGGTCCTGTATTCTCCTTAAGAGGGCCCTTCCCGATCGCGTCTTTCGTCAACGCGAGCATGGTCGAAAAGCTTGTTGTTTCATCCAGCGCAACGCTCGTTGACTAACAAGCAAGTGAGAACGCGATAACATTGAACGAAAAATAGTGTGCGGAAATTTTATGAAACTTGTTCCAGGAATTACGTGTTTTTTAGCAAGCCTTACAAGTTTGTGAAATAAATGTTTGTCACTTAGAATCTCTATTAGATGTGCGAGGTTTCTATCGTTATGTTTTCTTACTTACAATTTTTGAGTACATTATGAACGGCCAAAGTTCAGGTAAAAAAGCAGATTTTTGGAGGTTACTGAATTTGTTTCTCTAAATTTTTATGTTTCGCTTTGATAGAAACCTAGATACAGTGCACAAAATACTTATTAGTTCAAAAAAAATCTTAGAAAGATATGTTAAAACGCTATAATCACGCACGAGCGTTTGTATGAAAAGTATGACGGGTTGGCCCCTCTTAACTGTTCTTATACTCCAGCCATACAGGGTTTTCTTCAATGTTTCCATAAACTAAGTGAAAAACGGTGAAAGATATTTTGTTGCAACACAGAATTGACCTGTATCTTCCACTTTTGCTCCGTTTTCCTCCTGCGAATTAATTGAAATCGAGGAATTTTACTAACCTGAACAGTAGTACTTATACCAGACACTAACATCAATCAAATACTGGTAATAGGCGTACGCCACCGTCATTTCACTTTGAGAACATTTTCCCAAGTTCCACTCACTCGAAATATAGGATAAGCCATCCAAAAAGGGATCAATTTTGATGTTATTTTGAAACTATTTTTTCCTGTACGCGCGTCTACAAAATATGGTCAGAGCTGTATACTGATACAGACAAGAATGTTACCGATTTCCTTCTCAACTTAATTTACACTTGCGGTGTCATAAGTGCTAATTATTATTATAAGTAATCGTGATTTGTTGTGTTGATTGTTTGGGTTTTTCGGATATTTTTAACCGACCGCAAAAACCAAAGGAGGAGTATTAATTTATCCAAAACGTGTGTTGTTTTTCAAACCGCCGCGCCTCCAACGTATACAAAGTTTCAAAAAAAGTTACACTAATTAGTTGATTTTGACGATTTAGTCAGCTGCATCCGTCAAGAGGGTGATTCTACTCATCATACTAAACAACTTTCGCTTTGAAACTCATATCCAACTTTAAAAAAAGAATAAATTCCAACACAACAGTAGACAGACTATTAAAATTTCAATGTATGTATGATTTCTTTTTCTTTTTTACGAATGTAGAAAGAAAGAAAAAGTATTAATAGAGAACTATGGAAGAAAAAAGCATACTGCGCCGACCCCAAATAAGTTGAGATAAGGGCAGGACCCAAACGAGGATGATGATGTCCACAAGTCCACACTCCATCAAAATGCCGAAATTCTAAAAATAGGCAACAGTAAACACCAAAATAGGGTGAAGCGATACTTTACGCCTGGACAGCTTTTAACCCTTTACAAAGAGCAAGTCCGATCCTGCATGGATTATTGCAGCCACCTTTGGGATGGATCAGCTAAGTACCAACTAGCCGCGCTTGACTCGGTGGAACGCAGAGCTAAGAGACTCATTGGCGGCGTAAGACTTGTGGATGCCAACCTTCATAGCTTGGTTCATCGCCGCAAGGTTGCTTGTTTGTCGGTCTTCTACAGATTGTACTTCGGAGAGTGTGCCCGAGAACTCCACGACCTCATTCCACCGGCCCCCTTCTACTATCGGACATCTAGACGCACTGCCAGTTACCATCCCTGCCTTGTTGCTATTCCACTAATTCGCACTAAGCGTTTCTAAATGTCATTTATAGGTAACGCGCACAGCAAAAGAGTGGAACTCTCTACCTGCGTCTGTGTTTCCGAATGCATACAACCCTAATCTCTACAAAGTGAGAGTGAACAGGCTTCTTCTGCGTAAGCTCACACCATCGTCTACTTTGTCTCTGGCACCTCCGACTTAGACGAGAGTCAAGAACAAACCCATCTCAAAAAAAAAATACTAAAGGTGGATTTGCACCAAACGGGCTCATTCTATCCTCACTCCATCAAATTCTTTTGGTGAACAGAGACAGAGCATTACTTCGTTGTTCTGTCTTGTTTGCGGAGATTCTATGGAATGTTCTAAGAATGCTCGCCCGTTTGATGTAAACGGCGCACGAGTGTGCGAAAAGTTAAGTTGCCTATAGCGTTCTTTCATGTTCGGAAGTGCTTGCTCTTTGAAGCGGTCTCTTTAAATGGTTCTTCAAAATCAAAATTCATTTATTAAAACTACGCTGATAATCAGCGCTTTTCTAACGTCAAAATTACCTACGACAAACCCTCAAAACGCCCGCCCTTCACTACTTCCTAGTGCTTCCTTAGCTGGGGAGAAGAAGTGGCGCAACAAACTCCCCAGCAACACAGCTCTCTGTTGCACAATTGGTCACGAGAAAAATGTCCTCTTATGATAGAAGCCTACCATAATAATTTGAGATGTCAGCCATCATACCATAATATTTTGAGATGTCTGGACAGCTTTTAACCCTTTTCAAAGCGCAAATCCGATCCTGCATGGAGTATTGCCCATAGGAGTATTCCTTTAGGATGGATCAGCTAAGTACCAACTAGCCGCGCTTGACTCGATGGAAAGCAGAGCTAAGAGGCTCATTGGCGACGTAGAACTGGTGGATGAAAAGCTTCACAGCTTGGCTCATCGCCGCAAGGTGGCCTGCTTGTCGGTCTTCTACAGATTGTGCTTCGGTGAGTGTGATCAAGAACTCCACGACCTCATTCCACCGGCCCCTTTCTACCATCAGACATCTAGACGCACTGCCAGTTACCATCCCTACCTGGTTGATATTCCACCAATTCGCACTAAGCGTTTCCAAATGACTTTTATAATGCGCACAGCAACAGAGTGGAACTCACTACCTGCGTTTGTGTTTCCGAGCGCATACAACCCTAATCTCTTCAAAGTGAGAGTGAACAGGCTTCTTCTGGGTAAGCTCACTCCATCGTCGACTTTGTTTCTGTCACCTCTGACCCAGACTAGAGGCGAGAGCAAACCCATCTCAAATAAAAAAAAAAGATGTCCGACATAAACAAAGTAATAAAATAAAATGTAAGTTGTAGGTAAAATTTTGATCCAAGCATGCGGCGACGCGTCGTGGGACGTCTAATGAAAACACCAAACAGACGAGGCTTATACCCAGCTATAAGGAATGTATGCTAGTAGAAAGGATAGCTGCTGTTAACTGCTATTAAAATATTACCTACAACTTACATTCAAATTTGATTACTTACTTTTAAAGGATTTTGTTTACGTTGAGGGTTTTTCAATTTTAAATTTAACCTTTATTTCCTGCTTTTTAAACATTATTATATTATATTACGAGGGCGGGTCAATAAGTCCGTGACTTTTGGAATAAAACACAGATTTTTTGATAAATAAATCATTTTATTTTTCAACGTAGTCTCCCTTGAGCTCTATACACTTTGTCCAACGCTTCTCCAATTTTTTTATCCCTTCCAAAAAATATGATTTGTCGAGGTCCTCAAAATAGGCCTTTGTTTGCGAGATGACTTCATCATTGGAGTCAAATCTTTTTCCACCAAGCCATTTCTTCAGGTTTGGGAACAAGAAGTAGTCACTCGGAGCCAAATCTGGAGAATAGGGCGGATGAGGGAGCAATTCATAGCCCAATTCATGGATTTTTGCCATGGCAACTGCACATGTGTGCACCCTTGCATTGTCTTGGTGGAAAAGAACTTTTTTCTTGGCCAAATGAGGTCGGTTTTTTTTCAAATCGTCATTGAATCGGTCCAATAAGTTAGCATAATATTCCCCATTGATTGTTCTTCCCTTTTGAAGGTAGTCAATGTGGATTATTCCGCGTGCATCCCAAAAAACAATCGCCATAACTTTATTGGCTGACAAACCCACCTTGGCCTTCTTTGGCGCCGATTCACCCTTAGAAACCCACTGTTTTGACTGTTGTTTGGTCTCTGGTGTGTTGTGATGGATCCATGTTTCGTCCACGGTTACAAAACGGCGCAAAAACTCCTCCATATTGCGATTAAACAACGCCAAACCTTCCTGTGAAGTTGTTACACGATTGCGTTTGTGGTCGACTGTGAGCAAACGCGGCACCCATCTTGCGGAAAGCTTTCTCATGCCCAAGTGATCATTCAAAATTGAAACCACTGAGCCATGCGAGATCCCTACGGTTTCCACAATCTCTTGCACTTTCAATCTTCGGTCGGCCAACACCATATCGTGAATTTTTTCGATTGTTTCGGGTGAAGAGACCTCAACTGGGCGTCCAGGACGTTCGGCATCTTCAGTGCTTGTACGGCCACAACGAAATTCAGTAAACCACTTTTTTACCATTGAAATCGATGGTGCAGAGTCCCCATAGTATTTATCAAGCTTAGCGTTGGTCTCGGTAATGGTTTTTTTTCGCAAAAAATAATGCTTAATAAGCACACGAAATTCACTTTTTTCCATTTTTTCCTCAAATTACTGAGTAGTCTGATAAAGATAGCTGTGAAACACAAACTAACTGACGCAGCAAGTTCAAATTTTGACAGGAATCAACTGACAGATGCCTGTTGACAGTAGTAGTGTTGCTTTTTCAGTAAAGAGGTCAGAAATTCAAAAAGTCACGGACTTATTGACCCGCCCTCGTACTAGTACACAAGTGACAATCGACACGTGTCTCGCCGAAATTTGCACAGCTGTATGTATTTTTCCAACAGTGAAGCTAGTTACTAATTTATCCTCATTTCTCTTTACTACTCCATCATTAGACTTTGTTCATATATCTATAACCTATTCATTGAGACCATTCCAATAAGCCCAAATACGATACCTCTGCTGTAAGTTGGTAAGGAAGTTGGGTATCCTGCAAATTCCAGGTGATGCTGCAGCATCAGTTCAGGGTTACTATGTTCTTCTAATATCACTGAAGTACCAGAATACCAAATTTCGAATCGATCAGACCTGTAGAACATCCATTCATAAACTAGAAATGAGCTGATAATCTTAAAATGGCTAAACCAAAAAAAAAAAAACAAAATCGGTTTAGCCGTTTGGGAGCTATGATGGCGCAGATACACAGATACATGTTAAACTTTTTCCGTCAGGGGTTAAAAACACAAGCCACAAGCAAGATGCTTGAAAATAAATGGGAACACCCAAATACTCCGAAATATTTTATTTCGAATTTCCGAATGTTCCGATTTTCAAAATTCCGAATTTCATAATACTTAAGAATTATAATGTCTATTATTAAAAATCACGAAATTTATTTTACCGAAAGTCGTATGTGCGATTTGTCAGTTTTTCGATTTTCATTAATATGTTCGACAGTGCGAGAATCAAATGCTCGATAGGTTCTCGGTCCGAAAAACGACATTCCGATTTTCATTACTTCGTTATTTTAAATTTGGCCAGCTAAACTCCGCAGACTCGAGGTGTATCGATCGAACAAAAATTAAATTAATTTGATGATTTTTTTTTTGTGGGGTCATGGACCCAAGTTATTGTAGTCACTAGAAATATCAGTTTAAAAAATCTGTTTTTTTTTTGTGTAAAATTCTCAGATGTGATGGGTATTGATATCTAAACACGATGAAACATAAGAAAACAGTTTTTCTCAACTCATACTTCAAGTAACAACACTAACTGCGGTCGTTGACCTCCCCATGATACCCATCGCGTCTGCGGAGTTTAGATAGCCAATTTAGAATATAACCCTGTATATTCGTTTGGTCTATACCCACCTTAAGACGACTGGGTATTAACGGATTATCCCACGCAAGTGATAACTCTGTCAACTGTAGGAATTGGACCATTTTGGTGTTAAGAGATGTTAACAAGCCGGGCGTCGCGTAATTATGATTTATTGACTGAACATTTTGGGCTAACGGCTTTTTAAAATGCTAATACAATTAGACAGTTTAGACATTGCTGTATTTAGTAGCTGTATCTTTTCTCAGTCCGATTATCTTCCTTGCTAAATATAGTCATCAAATGAGTAATCTAAATATATGTAACCGTTCAAAATTGAGTGCAATTTAATGGTACCGACAATCAAAAAGACGAAAATATACAGACAGTACCTACGACAATGTTCAAAGGTTCCATCGTTAATTTTCCGAAAAACCGAATTAAGTGCGGATTTCACCAATGAACCTGAACGCGATCAGTACTTCTAAAACGAGTTCAACAGCTGTCAGTGTCAATATTCGCGTAGTCAGTATAACGCGGTTTAGATGTGCTGAACGCGTTTAGTTTCGTTGATGAAATTCGCCCTTAGTCGAACTAAATGTGACTGGTTCAACAAGAGATTAGTGTGAGTAATCTATAATAATTTAAGTGGAAATTTAAATCAATTTCCATTGATTATTTGCTATATTTCGGTTTTTCCGAAGGTAAACGATGGAATCAATTGATGGATCAATTTTTCTCAGATTGAGAAATGAGTAAGTATGTATCGTTCTTAAAATACGGGAATTTCCCTTCTATTTTCAGCATGAATGTAAAAGAAGGGGAAGACCAAAGTAAAAATGGTTTGATTGTGTAAATTATGATATGATATGGCTAGAAAGGGGGTGAATACTGAGACGACGGCTGATAGAGATATAGAAGTATAAGGAACAGGGTGTATAGATCACTCAATCTCCATAGAAAAGGGAGGATCCTCCGACCAGACGGGTGTTGTGTCTGGTGGGCTACTGCCCGACGATTGATGTCGGGTCGGTGTACATATACTAGTCGCATCGCGCGGTACTCAGCTTGCGCGATGCAGAATTATGTGTGACGTCAGTGTGACGCATAGTTCGCATGTGGCGATGTAGATGCCGCCGACCGGAGACCGGAGGTCGATAGCAGGCTGAGTCGTGTATCTTGCGATGCTTGCCAGGGCCACTTGAGGTTTCACTGAGTTGGAACCAGGTGCCGCATAGTTCACGGTGAAACGGAACTATCTGCGGCGATTCCCCAGTGAGTCGGGGTGGCACTGCGTTATGCTACAGTGAGTACGATGTGGAACAACGCTGGGTTGTGGCTGGCTGCTGGCGTCGACCAGGAGAGGGTTGAAGGGCCCTGCTTGTGGACCGGCCGAAAGAGCAGTGTGCTGTGCCAAGGTTGCTGATGATGAGGCTGAGGGTGATGACCAGGAATGCACGTCCGCTGCATGCTGGTGGTCAGGATACCCGTTGAAGCCGTGGATGCTGGCTGGCTGTGATGTGACTCATAGCTCAAAAGATTGAGGAAATGATGTTGACGTCACGCCGAACTAGCTTGCCTGAAGGCTGCGTCAATGTCCATGTTGTTGACGTATGAGGAGCAGGGTGTAAAGTTCACTCCATAGAAAAGGGAGGATCCTCCTTCGCTCTACGATTATTGAAGGGACGTTGTACATAATGCTAGTCGCGCGGTACTCTGCTTGCACGATGCAGGATTTTGCGTGACGTCAGTGTGATGTGTAGTTCGCATGTGGCGATGTAGATGCCGCCACAGAGATGTATGGAAGAAGAAGACATGCTGCACCGGCCCCAAATTAATTGAGATAAGAGCCGATGATGATGAATCTCATTGCTGAATGAAATCTCTTTAAATGAGAATTTAGCAATTTCCCGGATATGTAGTAAAACAGTCATTGTTTACCGGCTCCAGCAAGATGGGTATGAAAGTAGAGAAGTGTGCTAGCTTACTTATAGCAAATAATTTAATTTAATGTTTTGTGTTGCGTAATTTACCTAAATTATTATGCGCAGTGTTATATAGAATCATTTTTTTTAACTGAACAGACTGCTGTGCTGCTGGGGAGTTTGTTGCGCCACTTCTTCTCCCCAGCTAAAGTACTTATGTAATTTTGACGTTCAAAAAGTGCTGATTCTCAGCCTAGTTTGAATAAATGACTTTTGTTTTTGATTTTGATTTTGAGAACTAGTAAGTTCTGTTAGGTATGCCTAAAAATAATTTTACCAAACGAAATTGGTATGGATGAACATGGCAGTTTTACTTTTACTACCGAAGTAATTTATGATATCGGTGGTGTGGGGAGCCATAGAGAAAGTACCTATTGTTCTTTTTTGAGGGTACAGTCGCGATGGCAATTGTTTTAGAATTTTTATTTTAACTATACTTGTAGCTGGTACAACCTTCTTTATTAAGGGGACTACAGGAACTAAAGCGCGGTCACTGTCGAACTGCATAGAAAAGAGAGAGAAGCGCGATGACGCAACGATATGACGCGATGATATTGCAAAATATGAAGCAATTATCTATTTACAAGAAATCTATAGAAAAAATATAGAAATTAAAACACTATTACGTTAGTATGTTGCTTGTAGAGGGTGCAGACTCGATAGGCTATTTATGCCCTAAATATACTAAGGGCACGTCCTCCCTACCATTATGGCGCCCCCCGGTCTACTCCTCGATATGCAATGGTGTCTGTTGCACCATGTAACATGAGGCAACAGGGGCTAGTGTGAATCTTTGGGTTCATTCGATTAATCGAGTCTGAAAATAATATATATTATTTCAAAATATAAAATGCACTGTTGTAAGATAAGTGATTTACCAATATTATTGTCGCTAAGCCGTGAAAATGTCACTTATAGTTTAGAATTTAAAGTTGAAACCTACCTCGTTTCAATATTATTTTATGCATGGTATTTAATGTTGCTTAAAATTTTCAAATGCTCAGATTGAAGTATTCATATCAAAGTTTCATATAATTATATTTTTTCTGGAATTTTCTGTAAGCTCTTTTAAAAGCATTAGACTCTTAAAAACGACCATTTTACAACTATGTACATATACTCACCATAGGAGTAGGTACGCCATTGCATTGTGAACAGCCAGTCGAGCCTTTTTGGACATCAACTGGTTGGTCACAATCGAATGCCTGAGCCAACATTGATGTATGAACAACTTTTACTATGGGACCAAACCTAAAATCTCGAATAAAAGATCAGCTTTTCAGTACATTTTGACGAATTATGCGAACATAAATGTACTGAACGGCTGATTTTTTTTTCGCGATTTCAGGTTTGGTAGAGAGTTCCACTCTTTTGCTGTGCGCATTATAAATGACATTTGGAAACGCTTAGTGCGAATTGGTGCAACAGCAACAAGGTAGGGATGGTAACTGACAGTGCGCCTAGATGTCCGATGGTAGAAGGGGGCCGGTGGAATAAGATCGTGGAGTTCTTGGGCACACTCACCGAAGTACAATCTGTAGAAGACCGATAAGCAGGCAGCCTTGCGGCGATGAGCTAAACTGTGAAGCTTGGCATTGGCATCGACCAGTTTTACGTCGCCAATGAGCCTCTTAGCTCTGCGTTCCACGGTATTCAGCTGAGCCATCCCTAAGGTGACTGCATTACTCCATTCAGGATCAGACTTGCGCTTTGTAAAGGGTTAAAAGCTGTCCAGGCGTAAATACTTATATTAATACTTCCTACCTACACTGGTAATAAGACAAATTATGGTTCCACAAGTACTTTTGACAGTGCCAGTCCGGCCATAGGTCATAGCTATCAGGCATGGCACAGGTTGCCACTCACTGCGCCGTTGCCATGGCCACCAGGCCACAACACGACGCACAAAGCCATTGACCACCCCTTCTCACCACTTCGCGCCAAGGACGCAGGAATTCGCGATTGTTCCATAGAGAATTTATTCAATTCAAAATAATAATAATAATTAGGCTGTTTGGGCTGTTCGCAGTTTTTGACCTTTGCTTGTCAGTCTATTTCTTTTTCATTTTCTTTCTTCGAATCAATTTGGCTTGATTAGAATAGGTACCTGTCTGTATTTTAGGTTGTTTTGACACATTGTATGATAATTGGCTCAAGGTCATTTTGAAAATAATACAGTGCGTGTGAATGTCATGTCTATAATAACGCTGTCACATTTTTAAATTAAATAATTTAAATTTAATTAATTAACGTAAACGAAGCAAAAGGAGGATGTACGGATCGTAGCAGGTGGCGTTCTGTAGTTTCTGCCTACCTCCATGGGAACAAGGCGTGAGTTTATATAATATATGTTATTGCGTCTTAAAAGTATTATTATTAGTAGGTAAGACTATTATCCTACTATATCCTAGTATAATATTATAAATGTGAAAGTTTGGATGGACGGATGGATGTTTGTTACTCAATCACGCCAGAACGGCTGAACGGATCTCGATGAAATTTGGCACAGAGATAGAGTATAGTCTGGAATAGCACATAGGATACTATTTACCCCGGAAAAAATTACGGTTCTTGTGGGATAATTTCCAACATCCACGCGGGCGAAGCTGCTGGCAAAAGCTGGTTCAATATAAGTTGGAAATAGCGTTTGTAAGGGTCATTAGGTTCGTAAGGGTCATTAGGTTCGTAAGGGTCATTAGGGATCGCAATACAAGGAAAGTATATTAAGCAGTTACATGTGTTATAATTTCGGATAATCGGATGCATCCTAACTTTTTTAATATTATAAATGCGAAAGTAAGTTTGTTTGTTTGTGACCTTTTCACGCCTAAACCACTGAACCGATCATCCTGAAATTTTGCATATACGTTGTCAGGTGTACAGAAACGGACATAGGGTACCTTTCTTCCCGAAAAATTTACTGTTCCCGAGGAAAACAGCAATAACGTTCTTATGATAATAGATGGCACCACGTGTCTTTCGAGAGTTATTTAAGGCCAGGTTTTCCAGGTATTTATTTACGATGCACCGCCGACCATTTCCCGGAAAATCCATGCCACAGTGTAAAATATTTGCAGTAGTTGAATAATTAATTATTAGTTCAATAAACTAAAATTATTACTTAAAATGAACTCAGATATATTGTAGCAGACAAGGTGACCAAATACTTCTGAACAATTTAAAATGTTAGTAAGTTCCATACACTTCAAGTTTTAATATCTGTGATAATTAATAAAAGCAGCTCAAAAAGTATTATGATCTGTTTTTGATGTTTTCGAAATAAATGACACAATAAAAATGTGTTTTTAATAATTACCTATTAAATTAATATTATTTACTAGTTCGCTAATTGATTACATAAAAAAAAAACATCTTTTCATTTAACATTCTTAAAAATTTGGTCACGTGTGAGCGAGAGAGGTGACAAAATGAAACAGCCCTCTTAATTTTTTTTCTTAATATAAATTCCGGGATTCCAGAAAATCTGAGGATGCAAAACTCGGATACATGGTAAGGAAACGACTTCTTATATGATTGGTTACTTGAAATTTATTTTTAACGTGATATATCCTGACATTTCCTATGCATGTTTGGCAACCTAAGCTAGCATTCTATTCCATAGTCAAAAAGTACTAAATTTATCAATTCCGGAATCGCGAGATTTTTACGATGGATACAAAAATGTATTCCATATTAGCCAACACCTGAAAGTAAATAAATATACATTCGATTCTATAATCAGAACTCTAAATTTTTCGGTCCCTGAATCCTGGGATGTTTTCGATACAAAAGCCCATTCCATAATTAGCCAACACTTCAACTTTAGGTAAATATCCGTCTGATTATCCGATCTCTAGTTATAATACTTATAATATTATATTGTAAAATGCAAGGTCAATTTTTTCAAAGTTGAATGACGATTTTTTTATTTTTAACTGACTCATCATCTGCTTAGCCTTTTCCCAATTTAGTTGGGGTCCGCTTTCAGTCTAACCGGATGCAGCTGATACCAGTATTTTACATGGAGCGACTGCCTATCAGAACTCCACAACCCACTAACTGGGTAATACGATACCCCTTGGTTGTCACTGGTTGTCAGACTTTCGCGCTTCTGATGACCCGTAACCCGTTATTTTTAACTGACTACTGTTGAGGAAATTTTCTTTTACCTACAGTTGGCAATTTACTGCTTTTGACAACAAAATAATTATGGAATTTATACTTTGCTTTTTTTTAACAAAATATTAAATTTATTTAAGGGTTACACGGCTACATATCAAGCTATATTTTTCCAGTATAAGCTGAGCTCGCATTGTATAGGATTTCGGCACAATGAGCGGTCAGCATAAACTGGAAATGTATAGCTTGATATGTGGCCGTGTTTACCACTGCCTACGGCGTAGGTAGAGGTGTAAAAGTTTCATGCAAAGGACAACCTTATATTTTACTGGCTGACATTCTATCGCTCAAGCAAATATCGAACTAATATTTGAATAAAAAGGTAGTTCCAGTAGTTATGTTTTAGGTCTGTCTGAAGAGATAATATTGTGTATAGTCTATGGAAGAGACTAAAGTTACATGCTCTGTGGAAAAGACGGTAAGATAGGATTGTTTTAAGAATTGCGCGATTGTCCGAAGATTGTATTGATCTAATATATAGGGTGACTGGTAATTAGTGACCGAGCCTTTAAAACTTATACTTAACCGACCGATACTTAAACGCATGATTGTACTCATGATAACAAACAATTTTTACTATGGAACCAAACCTGAAATCGCGAAAAAAAAATCAGCTGCATTTTGACGAGTTATGCGAACATGAATATATGGGACAGCTGATTTTCGCAAATACAGGTTTTGGTTCGGGTTCCATAGTGAAAGTTGTTTGTTATCATGAGTACAATCAAGTGTGTCACTAATTACCAGTCAACCTATATAATATAATCACTTTATTGCGTTACATGCTATCATTCATTAGTTTAGTTATGCTACCCCCCTGTGGAGTTCGACCGGTCACGTCCAGATACGTAGGTAACGTATCTTATATGCCGTTTTCAGGATAACCAATTACCCTTAAAACCTACGATACCTACACATAAATTATAACAACTTAATGATGATTATCATTGCATAGTGATTATACTCATTATAAAAAAGACTAGGTACAACTATCGCAGCAAGGTTGCCTGCTTGTCGGTCTTCTACAGATTGTAATTCGGTGAGTGTGCCCGAGACCTCCACGACCTCATTCCACCGGCCCCCTTCTACCATCGGACATCTAGACGCAGTGCCAGTTACCATCCCTACCTGGTTGCTATTCCACCAATTCGCACTAAGCTTTTCCAAATGTCTTTTATAATGCGCACAGCAAAAGAGTGGAACTCACTACCTGCGTGTGTGTTTCCGAGCGCATACAACCCTAATCTCTTCAAAGTGAGAGTGAACAGGCTTCTTCTGGGTAAGCTCACTCCATCGTCGACTTTGTCTCTGTCACCTCTGACCTAGACTAGAGTCAAGAGCAAACCCATCACAAATTAAAAAAAGGAATTTAGGTACTTATGTGATTACAAGAGAAAATCAAAACTAAAAATAATACGATCAATAACGACTACAACAAACAGAAACTTATTGGATTAACACCTTCCACGAGCTCATCAAATAAATAGGGTAAAACAACAAACGCACCCCACACTGGTACACCCACACTAGAATTCTTTCATACAACACACCATACTGACAGTTACTAATGACACCCTCTGTCGAGCTGCGGAAGTAAGTAGGTACCTAGGTATTCAGGGTTTTTTTACTTGAATTTACATTTAAGTAAACAAACCACTGAGGTAAATGAATTGAACATTATGTACTGCTGTGTTGATGATAGAAACTATGGTAGATCATCATCTACCTAGCTTTGTCCCAACTATGTTGGATTCAGCTTCCAGTCTAACCGGATGCAGCTGAATACCAGTATTTTACATGGAGCAACTGCCTAACTGACCCCCACAACCTAGTTACTGGGTAATACGATACCCCTTGGTAAGACTTTCGGGCTTCTGACGACCCGTAACGGCTGTCAAATATCCACGAATACCGGAATTGCCGGGACCAAAAGAGCTATGGTAGATAGAGGCAAACATATGAGGCACCAGTAATGAAGAACATTATTATTTTACCAGACAAACGAAGTTATTTAATAAGTTTTAAAGTCTCCGCAAAATTTCTAGTTTTTATAGCCTCAGTCCTGAGATATAGAACTTAATCAGGAAAACCCTAGCCTCCTCCACACTGATTAGTTTTGATGGGCTGTGCTTCACCGAGTCTATGGATGCCTGGAGACTAGTTTGCCCGAACTCAAATCGAAGGTTAACTGCCCCGATGCGTCCTGGATTCAGAGGTATCTTAGGGATTTATCTCAGTAGGGCACCAAGGGCGGCGCAACCATGGTCGCACTGGCAAAAAATTTGTGGTTGGTTGCACAGCCAATCGGACGCTTGGTGATATACCAACCCACCATAAAGCTGTGTATATTTTTCTGGCAGCGCGACCATGGTTGAGCTGCCATAGTATGTACTTAGTTACAAAGCAGCCCGGACTCTGTGTTACTCTGTATTGTCAACGTTTCGATGTATAAAACAGCATGTCCCAGAACAAAAACAAAAAAAGTTCGAAGACATGTGAAGTGATCTACCAACGAATAAACGTATTTTTTTTCTTTCAACCCGCACTGGGCCAGCGGGGTGGATTACTCATTTACGGTCCACTTCGTCTCACCGAGAGGAGGCCTGTGTCCCAGCTATGGGACCAGCCGGTCTATTCTGTAAAAATCTCACCGTGAAAACTTCGGTGAAGTGAGCTTGAAGAGAGCTGACATTCCACCAGATGCTAGGGATTGACACTATTGACAGCTCACTCCACGCTCACCTCACCTAAGTTTTCACGGTGAGATTTTTACAGAATAGCACTGCTGTATAGGCTGACAACGGCAGTAGAGGCTATGTCAACGTTAATCACCATAAAACCATCAGAATCTCCCATCCGGGCATAATTTACCGTGGCCTACTTGTAAAACCTTGAATAAACTTCGTACCCAAGTAGGAAAAACGTACGCAAGGACATACCTCGACAAGTTTCATGGACGGCTCAGATCTTCGGTGTGTATGCGGCGTCTGTTCACAGACAATGGCTCACCTCCCAACTTGCATCGCATGCCCGGTCACCTGTACACGTGAGATCGTAATGGCTGCGTAAGCGGTATTTGCGTTGCATATCGCTTACCGTCTTGAAAAAAATAGGGTATAATAGGTGAACGGAGTAGAAGCCTATGTCATACCTAGTTTCTTGAAGAAGAAAAAGAATATCGAAACACTACGCACCATGAATTTCGATATATTTTAACGATCTATGAAGTTTTTTCGAAATTATTGTTTTTATTGTTCTAGTTTACTTTAAATGTGTAGTGTTTATTGATAGAGCAATTTCTGTCCAAGATATTGAAAATATAAAAAAAATAAATAGGTATATCATAGGCTTCTACTCCATTCACCTATTTAACCTTTTTCTTTTTAAAGACGGTAAAAATATCATCCAGTATATTTTTTTCGAGTAATTTTTGTCAACGACACGTTTAGAAGAAGAAGACCGTAAAACTACCTATCCTAAGGACCTATATTACTTACCAACCTTGATATGCAGGTAAGTCCATTGAAATAGTTGTACGGATATAATATCGCAGAATCGCGTCGCTCGACAAGTCGCGCCTTTCTGTAAAAGCCATCACGTGTCGCGCCTTTTTGTAGATGCCTTTAAAGTTGATCGGTCCATCACCCTTGATCCTTCGGGAGGTACTTACTACCCAAGTCCAACAGTAATTTTCCGAGTGTAATACACAGGGCCAAATTAAATTAGTTAGCGAAACTCCGCAAACGTGATGGGTATCGATAACTAAATACTTACGAAAAAATAAAATAAAAAGTATTACAAGATTTTTCGACCGCTGGTAGTGTTACTCGAAGTATGAGTTGACAAATCTGTTTCTTTTTTGTTTTATCCTGTTTAGATTTCGAAACCCATCACGTCTGTGAAGTTTACCTACACAAAAAAAATAAACTGATATTTCAACAACACTACGGTTGAAATAAACCCAAAAAAACATTTATTTTTAGCTGTAAGTATCATGTTTAGATATTGATACCCATCAAGTCTGCGGAGTTTTGCTAGCTAGTTTAATTTGGCCCTGTATAATGCATTGAACTAAAATGAAAGAACTTATAATTTGGCCCTGTATAATGCATTGAACTAAAATGAAAGAACTTATAATTCGGCCCAGTGTAATGCATTCAACTAAAATGAAAGAACTTATAATTTGGCCCTGTATAATGCATTGAACTAAAATGAAAGAACTTATAATTCGGCCCAGTGTAATGCATTCAACTAAAATGAAATGACTTGCAATTTTTAACTGCATTTGCATGTTTTTCTAATTTCAGTATCACGTTAATTAATCGTTAGTTCATAAGTAAATACTTTAATTAGTTTACTTTAATTTCAACAGCTTCCTCAACATCCGATATGGTCTAGTGGCTAGGATACCTGGCTCTCACCCAGGAGGCTCGGGTTCGATTCCCGGTATCGGAAGATTCTTTTTGTGATTTTGTTAACTATTTAACGGAAAACAAGACGCAATTTTTTATTATTATTTAAAGCTATATATTTTTACAGGCGTGTTCATTCATGACAATTACTCTTGTAAAGTGAATTAAATATCATTTCTTTTAATATTCTAAAAACAATATGGAGGTATCTTTGGTCCCTAACTAGGCACAGACTGTATCTTAGGCACCATTATATAGGCAGGAACAACATTTTGGTAGTTTTTAAATAAAATAAAATAAAAGTTGAAGTCGAACCAGCTAGCCTCACCGAGACTACAAAACTAAATTAATAAACAAACAAATTAACTAATTAAGGAAAAACTACAATCAATTTTTTTTTTTGCTTTTTTTTTTTGTTAGCCTAGTTTGTGTCCCATTGCTGGCCTCCCCTTTACCCTTCCATACCTTTCTGTGTTGTGCGATCTGTGGCCATGTTGGCCCTGCAAACATGATCAGATCGCCACACCACCTTCGCCGCGGTCTACCTCGACGGCGATGTCCTCCCTGAGGCGTCCAGTGGGTGACGATCTTTGCCCAACTCTCCGGGTGCATTCGTGCGACGTGGCCAGCCCACTCCTACTTCAGTCTGGCTGTTCTTTCTCCAACATCCGCTACTTGAGTTAAGGAGCGCAGGGTGGTGTTTCCAACGCGATCTGTACGCTTGACACCTATTATGCTGCGCTCCATTGCCCGTTGGCAAATCTTGAGTTTGGAGTTTTGTTGTTCTGTAAGGGACCAACTTTGTGCACCGTATGTTAGAACGGGTAAGATGCACATGTCGATGAGTTTTCTCTTCAGTGTTATTGGAAGACTACCTTTCATGTGCTCTTTAAGGGCCCAGTAGGATTTCCAAGCATTTCCGACTCGTCTTTCGACAATCAATTTTTTATAATAAAATTTAAATCATCATCATCTGCCTTGCCTTTTTCCAACTATGTTGGAGTCGGCTTCCGGTCTAACCGGATGCAGCTGAATACCAGTATTTCAGATAGGTAGACAACCTCCACAACCCAGTTACTGGGTACTAAGATACCCCTTGGTGAGACTGGTTGTCAGACTTTCGGGCTTCTGACGACCCGTAACGACTGACAAAGATCCGACGAAAGATCGAATGACAGCCGGCACCAACGGCTTAATGTGCTTTATGTAAAGATGGTCTCCCATCCACGGACCAACCTCGGCAAGCTTAGCTTAACCCAGATCGATTGATCCGTGCGGCTGTTATTATTTAACCACAAGCCTCCCATAAATAATAAAATTTAAATATCACTATCACTACATATTATAAAACAAAGTCGCGGCGTCTGTCTGTCTGTTCGCGATGATCTAAAAACCTACTGAACGGATTTTAATGGGGTTTTCATCAATAGATAGAGTGATTCAAGGGGAAGGATTATACGTATAGTTTTCCGCCATCCATGCGGGCGAAGCCGCGACAAAAGCTACTAAAAGATAAAACTTGGTATAATTTCCGTATAGTATTGTCTATAGTTTCAGACCTTATCAATTTTCCTCAGAACATGTAACTTACGGGCAGGTATTTGCTAGTAACACCTTCCAGTACTAGTTATACAAAAACATACAGTCTACATAACTACCTACCTACGCTATAAATCCTATTCGTGTCAGGTTCAAAGCCATCGAACTTAGATAACTTAGTACTAAGTGAGAACCTAGGACCGATAAACTTGACATTGTTCCTAACATGTACGCTAGGACCAGGTAACTTATCACCGGAAACTGACTCCTGAAGTAAAAGCGCTTTATTTTTACTTCGTAAAATAATTTATGGATTAATTGTTTGTTAGTGGTTCCGTAGGATTTGTTATTTTTTCCTGTTTTTCGAATTTTCTGGAATTAATACAAATAATGTAAGATTCGGTATTTGTTTCGAACCTATAAATAAAGTTTGGGAAATTTTGTATCAATCTGCTTTTACCCTTTGGCTTGTAACATGTTTCAATGTTGTATGTGTGTATTTATAAAAGCCGTGTATTTTTATAACCCCTTGGGGTATAAAGAATCTTTACATGATATTCAACTTCACCTGACGAAGACTTTTGACGTTCATCTATCCGCACTGGAGCCACCTAGTCCGTTACAGACAGCCTACCCCTCTTACATAAAAGGCGCGGCCAACCTATAATGTTCCCACTGCAGGAGTTCTGTCAAGTGGGCACGCTACAATTGCGGTGATAAGTATGCGCCACAATTGCGGCGGATAGTCTTTGAGGAGTGGTCGGAAAGGCGCCACGGCGTCCTCACCTTCCGCCTGACGCTCCCGGACACGGTTGCTTCGGAAGGCTCCTGTTCCGGATAAGGCGGGAAGATACGCCCGGGTGTTACCATTGTGTAGATCGCCCGCAGGACACAGTGGAGCATACGGTGGAGGTGTGCCCGGCTTGGGCAGAGCACCGCCGCGTCCTCGCGGACGCGATCAGCGGCGGCGATCTCTCGCGTCAGGCCCTGGTCCAGGCCATGGTACGGAGCGAAAGTGCATGGGAAGCCGTCACCTCCTTCTGCGAAGCAGTTATGCTCGCGAAGGAGGAGGCGGAACGCGTGAGGGAGAGGCATGCTTTGCGCCCTCACGCCCCAAGTCGCCGTAGGAGACGCCCTGGGCGTCGGGAATCGAGAGCCAATTCCCGGGCACCGTAGGCGTGGGCTTCCGGACGGCGAGCAATGGGTAGCTCGCTGTCCGGTAAGGTCCAGGCCCGGGTCAACGGCGCGTTGTTTAAAGAAATGTCAGCACTAACTGATGGAATCCGCTAGGGCCGATGCCTGCCAGGGTTGCAGGTTATTTGAAGAGTTACCGTGGCCCTGGCACAGGCAACTGAAGGAACACGGGTGGGCTTTAGTCAGTAGAAGTCTGACACGCCCTCTCGCTACGCCTAGAGAGGAATATGCCATGTAAAATATATTTTCGTGAATAAATACTTTTCTTATATATTATAGGTAGGTTTTTAATTTAGTCTACGTCTTCAAAGTCTAATTTAATGTCGGAAACCTTTATCAAAATTAACGAAAGATCCCTAATAATACAAAGCAGTTACAAATACATTGACCCTACCGCGCCAAGTGTTAACTTTACTTACGGCAAAAGATTTTTAACCCAAGAGGTTAAAGTCCCCAGTGGTTCAACATTGGTCGCCATGGCAATTCGTCGTATTCATATTACTTAGGTACGTACAGACAAACAGTTCCATAATTTCTATGAAAATAATTTAAGCTTTTTAGCAAGAATTGCAACCTGAAATAAGTTTCTGAATAGCTGTGTAATTGATTGAAAACTACTAATTGACAACATGTACTTCCTCGTACTGGCTTATCTGCCTAGCCTTTTCTCAGCTATAGGGTCGGGTCCAGCCTAACCAGATGCAACTGCCAGTTCTTTACATGGAACGACAGCCTATCCGACCTCCAGAACCCAGTTACTGGGTAACAAGACTGCTTGTTAAACTTTTGGGCTCCGAACTACCCGTTACGACTGTCAAAGATTACGAATGACAGCCAGGACCATCGCCTTAACGTGGTTCTTACTAACTTCCTAACTAACAAATATTATACATAGTATATGCAAAAGTGAGTTTGTTTGTTTGGTACGATTTCACGCTAAAACGGCTGAACGGATTTGGGTGAAATTTGGCACATGGGTATACTTATGACCTGGATAGGTAGTACGTTCCCGTGAGATAATTTCCGACCTCCATGCAGGCGAAGCCGCGGACAAAAGCTATCACTACATATTATAAAACAAAGTCCCCCGCCGCGTCTATCTGTCTGTCTGTATGTTCGCGACGATCTCAAAAACTGCTGAACGGATTTTAATGCGGTTTTCATCAACAGATAGAGTGATTCAAGAGGACGGTTTATACTTATAGTTTTCTGACATCCACGCGGGTGAAGCCGCGGACAAAAGCTATTTTTATTCTAAATGCGAAAGTAAGTTTGTTTTTTTTTTTTTTTTTGTTATGCTTTCACGGCTGAATTGATTTGAATGGAATTTGTCACATGGGTAGACTATGACTTGGATTAGGAAATAGGATACTTTTTAATCCGGTAGTACGTTTACGTGGGATAAATTCTAACCTCCACCCGGGCGAAGCCATGGGCAAAAGCTAGTAGTCTATACATGTGGCTCGCCCCCTATTACATGTGACTTAAACATAACAGGCGAAATGTGGGTATAGGTACTATAGGTACAGCTCTGCCTAACCATTTGGAAAAAACTGTCGTGATGATAATAAACTATGTTATATGTTAGATTGTACGTAGATAGTCATCATGACGCTTCCTACCTAAAAAATTACATCGGACGGAATTTATTGATGTACGTAAGTGTCAACATTGTTATAAGTCATTATTGTCGTCATGCAATAATTATGAGTAGGAATAACATACACACGTATTATTATCTATATCTGTGGAATAACAGGTATTGGAGTTTTATTGAATAATAATTGGATAACAAGGAGGAGAGGAGCTTGTGGCTAAGTAATAACAGCCGCACGGGTCGATCCATCAGGTTTAGCTACGCTTGCCGCGGTTGGTCTGTAGATGGGTGACCATCTTTTCATACCGAGACTCCTCCGTGCCTCGGAAAGCACGTAAAGCCGTTGGTCCCGGCTGTCATTTGTGGATCTTTGACAGTCGTTACGGGTCGTCAGAAGCCCGAAAGTCTGACAACCAGTCTTACCAAGGGGTAACGTATTACCCAGTAAGTGGGTTGTGGAGTTCAGATAGGCAGTCGCTCCATGTAAAATACTGGTATTCAGCTGCATCCGGTTAGACTGGAAGCCGACCCCAATATAGTTGGGAAAAGGCTAGGCAGATTGGCAGTTGGATAACAAGGAATATAGAGAGACTCAACACTTTCACTGTCCATGCATCACGTGTAATGCACTGAAGAAAATCAGCTGTTTCAGGCCCGCCCCGAAACCATAGTGGCGAAATCGCAGTGCTTCAATTCAACTGACTCGTATGATGTTTCGCAACTCGAGTAGCGGAACATTAGCAAACATCATGCGGTTTCGCTTTTGTATGAAACAGCTCTGATTTTTTTTTTCTGATTTTACAGTTGGCTCCATTGTGAAAGTTGTCCATATTCATGGGTAGTAAGAACACCCTGTGAAAACTTGCGCACTGCTTAAAAACTTTCCTGTTTATTGTAATGGTTATCTACGGGTGATAGACAAATTTTCGCTATCGCAGGATTAGTAAATGACCAAAACATTAAAATGCAATATTATTATTGGACGTTTAGTGATAGGATTACTTGGGACAGTCAATCTGCCTAGCCTTTTCGCAACTATGTTGGGGTAATTTACATGGAGCGACTACCTGACTGACCTCCACAACCCAGTTACTGGGTAATACGATACCCCGTGGTAAGACTGGTTGTCAGACTTTCGAGCTTAAGACGACCCGTACAACGACTGTCAAAGATCCACGAATGACAGCCGGGACCAACATCTTAACGTGCTTTTCCGAGGCGAGGAGGAGTCTCGGTAAGCAAAGATGGATACCCAACCCCGGCAAGCGTAGCTTAACCTGATCCATCGATCGACCCTTTTTTTTTGGGTGGAATATCAAATAACTTTTCCCGCTCTGGGTGGAGCGGAAGGGCGTATCAGACTTCTACTGTCTAAAACCCACCCGTGTTCCTTCAGTTGCCTGTGCCAGGGCCACGGTAACTCTTTCGGACAACCCGCAACCCTGGCGGGCATCGTTCCTAGCGGACCCCTTCAGCTAGTGCTGACATATCTTTGAGGCGCGCGTAGAACACAACTCGCCGTCGACCCGGGCCTGGTCTTTCCGGACGGCGAGCTACCCATTGATCGCCATCCGCAAGCCAAGAAGCAAGCAAGGAATCGGCTATCGATTCCCGACGCCCAGGACGTCTCCTGCGGCGACATCGATCGACTCCTGCGGATGTTATAACTTAGCCAAGAGCTCCTCAATTAAATAAATAAATAACCAATTACCTTGGGATAGTGAATGTGTTAAATAATTCATCAGGACTATTATGGATCATCCTGAAACTAGAGAAAATACAACATAACATCAAGTCTTGTTTACCGAAAGGGTTCGGCAGAGGTGTACACGTAGTAGGTACAGTCAACGTCTAGAAGTCCACTTACACCGCAATGACCATTATCGCTTGCGCTATACGGGCTGCCAAAGTTGCCAATGTGTAGTATTGTCAGACGTTCTTATAGAAGAAGGTCATAAGTACAACTAATATTGCTATGCCATAGTTTTGTGAGATTGCTAGTCTACTTCTGACTGTTATAGTACACCCACATTTCGCCGGTTATGTTTAAGTCCCATGTAATAGAGATGATGATGATGATGACTCCGGGCTGCTACTGAGACATTCCAGATGGAAAAACTCGAAAGAAAATATATTAAGTCGAAAGCGTCAGGGTAGCCCGCGAAATTCATTTTTTTTTTACATTTTTTGCAATTTACAAGACAGAATTAGGTTGTACGTTGATCAAAATGTAATTCGCGACCGTAACAAGTATGTATTTACATAATTAAAATCATTAAAGTCATCAATACGACTCTTGACTATTTCATGAAATCTTAACATTTGAGAATTATAGATACTAACTTAAGGAGTTGTATTACTGATTTTAATTATTATAATGCTGTAAAGACATATTTGTTACGGCCGCGAATCATACTTTATTTAACATACCTAAGATATATTTATAACTAAGAAAATTTGAATTTCGCGGGCTACCTTGAAAGGGGAAATCCCTTGAGAAAAAGATGTAAGAACTTCTAATTTAAATAACATCTAACTTTAATACAGACTCTTGATTTACTTAAATAATCTAAAAATAATGATTTTTCATAAACCTAATAAAATAAGTTTCTTCTCAGAGTAGTCAGATAGGAAACGCCGACCTCATCTAGTTTAGTGTAAAAGTGTTTTTACAAACCTACTTACAGAAATAAAATCATTTTAAATTTACCATTAAGCTTTTAAAAAACAAGTCTAGGACTTCCGAATAAAAATAAAAATGTGTGTTTTCAAACATCGTTTTGTAGACGGAATCGAATCGATTCGAGCGTTGGATTCATTGGAATCCAATAGCTGTCCCATTTCTCCAAATCGATTTGCCCATTACGATGGCAAAAACTTTTAACACGTTCGGCGAAGCTTGGTTAGTAAAAACATATCTACGTATTGTCATTCATCAATCAATTAATCGTTATATTTTTGCTTGTTTTGTCAACCCTTTGTTGTTGTTTAGTCGTCCTTATGTTGTCCCTTTGATTCGAATAGTGACAGATTCTAACAACACAGCACTTCTTATTTAAGACTATCTTTTGCTCGCAACTTCGTCCGCGTGTAATTTCTTGTTCCCGACCGCGTCGCATCGCATCGCCAGCCTGCACTATTACTTACTTTTCGCTTAGCTTTCTTTCTGACTGTTTTTCTTTTTGCTCAGCTCCTAAGGATCATAGCGTGATGTTAAAGAGCCTATAACCTTCCTCAAGAATTGGGCTATCAAATGCAGGAATTTTTGAAATCTGACTAGTATTAACGCGTTCAAACAAACATACAAACTCTTTAGCTTTATACTCGTAGATAGATGGAAATAAAACTGTGGAAGCAGTATTATATAGAAAAGAGTGAGTTGTAAAGCTACACGATAATTCTATTACGTCACTAGTCCTTGATGATCCATATTGCTTGTAACTACTTTGCATTAACTTATTAACAGTGAATAAATAATTTCTCATACCTAAATGCGTGTATAATATATTATAATATTAAAAGCAATATATCCAGTCTACCATAAAAAAACGAAGCTTTTTAGGTAACTAACCGCTTTACAATCTGACTTGAGACCAATAACCGATCGCTAGTTTCAACCGATTAACAGTGATCTCTATCAGTGCTTTACGACGTCAAATTTAAGGGTCGAAGTAATTTGGGGGTGGTGCCAGTGCGTGACTACATCCCTCACGCGACTTCACACCACCCAACTCTTGGGCTACTAAAATACAAAACGGGTCGAGCCTCGTCGCATTCAGCCAGAGAGGCCGGACGCGAGCGAACGACCGAGTCGCTATAAAAAAAAAGTTGAATTTCAAATTCGGAACTCCCGCTCTTTTGTTTGGCATTGCATTCAGTTCGATTGGATTCGAATTATAGATTCTGATTTATTTTGTGATTTTCTGTGTTTATTTTTAATTAAATCGATTCAAGATGGAGGGATGCGGAATGAGCTGTATAAAATATCTTCTGGTGGTCTTCAATGGAATATTTCTGGTGAGTTTAGTTTTTGTCTCGTTATAATGGTTGAAACGTGTGTTGAAAGTTTGATTCCAAACCAATGTTCCAAACGGAATAAATGATCATTTTTTGCGAACACAAAACAGATGTTTCTGTTTCTCGCATCTATTTCAATGAATGGTTATTTTTGTCACCAGTCGGTTGTGTTTTCGGCCGGTGCAGCTATCAATAACTTAATTTACGAAAGAAAAATGTCGGACGCAAAGTTTTGAGACGAACTTCACAACACGCGGAATAAATGGCTAATATTTTTACGTAGACTGCACTTACCTAAATTGATTACAAAATTGATCATCGTGTGAGATTCAAATCTCGATCACGTTATGTTTAAACGTCAACAAAACAAAAGATATATTTTCGTCTGCAAAATGAAAACCGGCGAGTTTCAAGGGTAATTCTAAAAGCGTGCGTTTCGCTGAAAACGTCAACTGTGTATGTAAATCAGAGTTTGTTTTATTTCAGTTGTTATTAAAATATTGTGAAGGTAAAGCAATTAGCTAATGTTACATTAGATTGTCTGAAAAAATTGGGATTTTTCAAGGATAAACATGAAAATTGCCGCAAATTCCTACTTATGTGTTTAGCTAGGGAACTAATAATGTTAATTACGTACGAATCACGCATGTTAGTTAATTAGTTTATTGTATTAAAAAAAAAAACGGCTAAGTGTGTGTCGGGGTCACGCGAACGACGACGGAACCATAAAAATACTGCTTAATTATTCAATTGAACCACAAAAGAAATCAACATGAATGTTTTGTTTAATAAAAATCTCGGTATTATTACACACTTCTATTAACGCCTTATTTGCAAAATTTATTCAATTATAAACCTTATCAAGGTTTACAATTGAATAAATTTTGCAAATATCGTTCGTTACATTTTTATAAATTACTGCTTCATTAACATTTTCTCAGCATTATGGTTCTTACATAAAGAGACAACTCAGATACGATCTCTTAAGGCCAATCAAGGCCCACATATCAACTTAAATGGCCAGGCTCTGCCAAACAAGTACTCTAAAAGAGGTCTGTACAGTTTTCATTTGTATAATGATGACTTTTAAAGTATTGTTGAATAAGTAGGTATAATTTACAATGACATTAAAGGATTGGCAGGTAAATACTCTACTTAAGTGTTTGATACAATTTATACAAGACTGTACTTTAACAATTCACATTTGAAAAAAATCCTAATAAAGATCCTTATGAAGTTACTAGCAGCGCTCCGCAGTTTCACCCGCGTAAGTCTCGAACCCGTAGGAATATCGGGATAAAAAGAGCCCTATGTGTTAATACAGGTTATAAACTATCTGTGAGCCAAATGTCATCAATATCCGTTTAGTAGTTTTTGCGTGAAATAGTAACAAACATCCATCCATCCTCACAAACTTTCGCATTTATAATATTATTAATTAATTATATTAGGATACGAGTAGTAGGATGACTCAATGAAAAATTGCTCAAATTTTTGACTAAAACTTTTGCTAGTCATAATAGGGATGATGACTAAAATATGTTTTTTTGTCCGTCATGTAGATTATTAAAATATATTGGACACGTATTTTTTCTTTTTCTACGTAATTAAAAGATTACGGCGATACATTGAGTTAAAATGTGGCATGACGTCACGTCTTCGTAGATTTTATACGTAGAAGTGACGTAGCGAGCCCCCACACCCGAACTTTAATGCGAGTTATCTATGTCATTTTTTATTAATATGATAAAGCAAAAAATACGTATCTAATATTTTTTTATTATCTGACTGACGGACTAAATAGAATTTCTTTTTTTTTACCCAGGCATCATCCCTATTGAGAATATTAATAGAGGCGCCAAACAGACCAAAATAAATCATCATATCTCAATCAATCAATCAACTCAGCCTGACGCAGTCCACTGCTGGACATAGCTGCGCAAAAATACCATGTCCTCCGCGTTCTGCATCCAGTCTGTCCCAGCCACCTTCATCCAACTAGCTGGGGGGCACTACGCTTGCCGATACGCGGTCACCACTCCAGGTCTCGTCTGCTCCACTGGCCTTCGAAAAACATGTCCAGTCCACTGCCACTTCAGTTTGCTAACTCTGCAAGCTATGTCGTTTACTCCGGTTCTTTTCCGGATAACTTTATTCCTGATTTTATCCTTCAAAGAAACTCCGAGCATAGCCCACTCATAATATCATAACAGTTTTCATCATGATATCTATTACAACTATAATAACAGATCAACTAAAGCACATGACTCACATTTTTTTTTAAATTAATTTTATATCCGAGAATTTGTCACACTGATTTCTTTAATTGGCCACACAATATCATAAAATAATAGCAAAAGCAGCATGGAGTCTGGATTTATGCCCGTTTGATGACAATAGGCTCTCCCCTAAGACATGGGACTTAGACATAACTGGCGAAATGTGGGTGTAATATAGGTGCACGTCTGCCTACCCCTTCGGGGTTACAGGCGTGATGTTACGTTAATATCATAAAATAGAACTTACCCATTTGATAAAATTGATTCACTAAAATCCAACTATTCAATCAGTTGCTATTAAGAAACTTTTTATTTACACAGACACACATTATAAACATTTTTTTTAATTTTTTCACAGGACTATATTCTTCAGATATAGTTGAATTCTAACTGAGCGTTAATTTAAAACCAATTTACCTATATGACAAGTTGATATTTATTTCCCTTTTGGTCATGAAGAACTGATGTCGAATGATGGATTTTCCATGGCTGCAATATTAAAATTATTAAGGTTTGTTACGGGTTTACCTGTCTAAAAGTCACACAGACGTCTAGTAACAAACGTCAGTAAGGATTAAGGGGTAAAAGGGTAAAATACTGATGGCGACGAACTTTGTGTAATTTATGTATAATAATAATAATATCCTGGTACATATTCACACACGGTCATCTGATCCCAAACTAAGCAGAGCTTGTACTATAGAAACCAGATAACTGATATACTTTTTTGGTTTGTAAATACAACTTATATATAATTACATCCAGAGTCAGGACAAACAGACATGTTCATGCACACAAATGTTTGTCCTGCATGGGAATTGAACCCACGACCTGCGGCATGATAGGTGATATCGCCATCTGGCCTGCCAGTACCTATGTTCTAGTATTGTTCTCAAGTAAGTGACATATCGAATACCTCTTTAATCTGCAAAACAAAGACATAATGAGAATAAACTTTCTTTAAACCTAACTAAAGGCTTCCATGAGTGTTTACTTCTTACATAAATTAGTTAGTTTATACAATTTTTCTTTGAGGATTGTTTGTACCTACTTTGATATAATTATTCCACCAAACTAGTAAAATATTTTGAAAATAATGCCCATATTTTCCCTAATAAAATCACAGTTGGGCTATGTACGGAAATGCATTTCCTGAAAAACTGAACTCTCTACCATGTTCGTGTACCCATACTATCCAGTACAGATATTTTTACGGTTTACAATGCCATGGGGTGGAACGATACTTTAAAAGTTTCAGCCAATTAAATATCATCAGTAGGTGTTTACAGAATTACAGCGGCCTTTGGGCCATATTCAAAGTTAATTTATTTACATTTCACCTCCGTATTTATGTCACAGAAATTCATACGTGTAAATTTCAAATTGATCGGTCCCCGAGCAAACTGGCTGGGATAGAGAGACATTTCAAATGTGTATATATTTGATTTGGAAGACGTGTATATATTTTAATTTTATTTGAGACACACGAGTGATCCTATAAGGGTTCCGTATTTTCTTTTTGAGGTACGGTACCCTAAAAAGATTATTTATTTAAATATACTTACCTTTACCTTTTATTTTACTTTGCTCTTTTGGGTCTGTTATTAGAGTCCGGATCCGGATGTAAGTAGGTAACAATAGGTAAATGATACAACTACTAGCTTATAAAATATGCAAACATTTACTAACTATACCTAAGTTTAGTATTAGTCACCCTATCATTACTTCGTGAAGGTAAGTGATGATCATTCTGACTCACCATCTCGTCATTAAATATCATTTTTCTATTTAAAATGGTGACGGCTTCCTTTACATCACAAAGTAACTATTTCCTTTTTTATATTACCAAATAGAGCTATGGTTGATTATTTTTAATGCAGATTAGTATTCAAAGGGTTCATCGTGTTAACGCTTTTCCAGTGTGAACATGGCCTTATTAGCCAGTAAACATGCCATAGTTTCCATAGGATTGGTAATACGGGCGGGTGTCCGCAAGGCCACGTCAAAGCGCGTATTTTGCGTACGAAATATTACATGTACTTTCCATATTTCTGGTTTGAAATACAGCAAAACAGTTTTCTAAAACTAGATTATTTATTTACAACGGCCCCTCTTTTTCGTCGTTCCCTCAATGCTGAGGATCGCGACCACATGATTCGTCTCCAAGCTATGCAGTCTTCTGCAATGTGGACCGCTCAGTAAATGCTGCCTCCAACAGCCTTCTTGATCGCGTCAGACCATCTTCCCGGTGCTCTGCCTTGAGCGCGTTTTCCTTCCACCCAGCCCAGTATCATAAGCCCTTCTAAACCATGCTTAGGTGAACGCATAATACGTCCGAAAAAGCTGAGGGCACGCTCCTGGCATATTGTAGATAGCCGCTTGGTGATGTTGAGGTCGTCCAGCATGTAGTCATTCGTTCTCATGGCGGTCCATTGTATACTAAGTAGCCTCAACCAACATCACATCTCGAAAGCATGGAACTTACTGCTTTCGCGGCTTTTAAAGCACCACGTTTTAGCCCCATATAAAAAGATAGAAAAAAACTAGAGCACGGATCAGTCGTATTATGCTATTTCGACGGATGCCACGGATCTTCGAAATGTTCCTAAAACTGCTCATTGCACTTTTGGCCGCTACGACGGCGGATTGCCTCAAGGCAGCTGGCCTCATTCGTGATCAAAAACCCAAGATACACGAGCTCGCTGACTTTCTCATAGCCGTCGAGTAGATTTGAGCTCGAGTAGATTTGGTGGCACGGTGGCCATTACTTTCGTCTTATTCATCTTCAGATATAGTTGGCATGGTTGGTCTTGAGTCCAAGTTAATCGCTCTCTGCTTTATACATTTCAGCAGATCCGCCATCTTTTCCTCGCTCGACGCAACTATAGTGGTACCGTCCGCATATCTTAGGTTCGTGAGTACAATGATTCGGCCGTGCCAACCATCAAGCGCTCTCCTCATAATATGTTCCCCGAAGAAGTTGAATAACTTTGGCGACAGATTACGCCGGCACACCGACAGCTTCTATATATTTATACTTTCAGGAGGTAACAGTAGCCTCGGATTTTCAGTCTCCAATTACAGGTTTTAATCACTATATACTAAACGTAAAATTTGATATTCTTGCCCTTTCACTCAAATAATTTTGTGTCTTTGAGACTTGCTCCGGAATCACTCGACCGTGGAGGCATTTGAATCAGTCATGCATTCACAAGCCGCTTGAAGTTACCCAAAGGATATAATAAATTACCTTTACACTATCTTCTAAGCATAAAGCGTGGCGAAGACGTAATTCGAAAGCTCCGTAAATAAAAGGGAACTTTGAGCAACTGCAGGTAACTATAAAAAACCGAAAAATGTAGGTTACAAACTCAACCCATTTATTCTACCTGCTGAAAGTCTCCCATCTGTGGGCTTAGCCTGACCACTTGTCTATCTTTAAGAAGAGTAGACAACAGGGCGCTCAATCTTAGTACAACAAACTGGGGACCATGAGTTGCCATGGCTAACCGAAGTTTTTAAACAGACTCCGGACCCAGGCTGACCGAAGCATGGAAAATCTGCTCAGGTGAATGACTCATAGATGACTCCGCCCTAAAGTGTAAATATCTATATAGGTCTTTTAAGACACTTTTATACGTCAATATTTTGGTCAATATTTTAAAACTAGATCGCGCCTTAACCGACTGATCCCTGAGAAGAAATGGCGAAATAAACTCAGAGGTTATTATGTTATTCGGATTTTATGTGAGTAATAGGGCATTGAACAGGTAGTTAATGATAAAATCGATGTTGTAAATGCAATGTGTGAAGTCACGCGAGGACTTAATTTATCTGTGGGTTTAAACTGTCGTATAGCCATAAGTAGGCTAAATGGGTTCGATTACCCATCTATTTGTGTTTTTCCAGAGTGTTACTACTGACTAATTAAGGAAATTGGTCTGGATTGTAACTGTTCGTGAATGTTCGATCGTATCAATGAGCTACCAAGAATACTCAAGAACGCCTTTACGTTGCCGAAGAATTGAATTTTATTCTGCGACCGATTAAAATGAACATAGCATTGTTTATAAACATGACAACATTATCTGTGTAGTTGAATTCTCGTCTAAAACCATCGCGTGAAGGACGATCGCGTTTTTGTAATACAGTCGGAATAAAGCCATTCATTAGGGTTGGCACGCTCAATAAAACTTTTATTAAATGGCTTAATTATTATTTTATTTATTTAATGATCATAGAACACCAGCAGCTCTGCTAGTCTCTAATACTTCATACACAACGTATAATTATGCAAGAATATCCGTGATACGCGTATTATAAGTAACACAACAAAGCCTTTTCCATCATTATTAGTAATTCCAACAAACCTTATTCTTCTAGTTATCCCACGCATGTTCGCAAATGGATATTGGATACTCTGGAACTTTCTATTGATACTGAGAGCTTTATTTGTCGAATACCGACAATGAATGTTTAAGAATGCTTTTCCTAAGTATGCTGGGCGTAACATTTCATCAACAGCGTTTCATCAACATCAGAAGTTAGAGCGTTTGCATTGCTTCTTCAGTTTGAGTCTTCAGTCGGTAAAGTTATTTATTATCAACATTCTTGTATTAAAAAAAAATGGTAAAAGCGAAGAGATTTGACGTTACACAAATTAAATAGCTATTTTGTTATATACGTTCAACAATCAATATCTCCTCAGTACCTTCGACCTAAACGTTAATTATAATAAAAGCTCGTAACATCAACGCGCTACATTTCAAAGTTAGGAAGTAATTGAAATTGATTTACTAACTTGTATATCTCTAAAACTTTCCCATTTTGTACTTCGGTTTTACTGATTGATGGAACATTCAATTCATTTGTATCAGTTTAATTAAATTTGTTATAGATATGAACAGGGATGTTGCGGATATTCGCATCCGCATCCGCATTAATGAACGCGGAGCTCATGTGGATGCAGATGTGGGTGAAAAACGGTGAATATAATTATAATCAACAAAATGTAAATCAAAATCAATAAAATCATCAAATAGTCTTATATCCATCAAATACATAATAAAATTTCGCGAGCTATATTGATTTTAAAATTATTATAATTTAGTAAATATTTTATTATAATTACCGCGAAATGAACTATCAACATACAACGAAACGTAAGAAATGTTGAATTTCGCTTTGCAGCCTTGACTGGATCCCTTTAAAAGACTTGAGATCCGCATCCGCGGATGTGAGCCACCAAAAATCTGCATCCGCAACATCCCTGGATATGAACTAGAAATATTAATGAATTATTTGTATTATTTCATTATCTTTTTCACCTATCTACCTACAAACCTCTACAATTAAATAATTACCATCACTTACCGTTATTAGTCACATTAAATACTATTGTTAGCTACACTATTATCTAAGTGGCCTGTAAGTAAATGATGCCTGCGTGACCTAAGAGACACTACTTCCACTGACATGGAATAAACACTGCAATTAAGTACTTACCTATATTACAAGAACAAAACGTGGAGACTGTTAGGTTTCCTCATGTTATTGCTATGTTGAAGGTGTGAGGTAAACAAAGTTACATTTTAACAGACACTAGCGACCTGTCCTTCGCACAGGTTCGAGAATTCACAGCTATATCTAAGAAAATTGATTATACACATACTTCTTCAAAAATAAAAGCGCTATAATGATGGTGAAATCCGCAACAAAATCCATTATGCAGTTTAGAAGATATAAGCGCTCAGACAAATAGACTTTGATTTTTTTTTTGTGGTGAGACTTGTTTTCGTTTTTAGATATTGTTTGTAGTTGTGATGTATTAATTAGGACTTTGGGTTGGGATTACAGTAAAACCACCGAATCATCAGTAATTA
Source organism: Dicycla oo (assembly GCA_948252095.1). Taxonomy (NCBI): domain Eukaryota; kingdom Metazoa; phylum Arthropoda; class Insecta; order Lepidoptera; family Noctuidae; genus Dicycla; species Dicycla oo. The sequence goes on along the minus strand of OX411718.1, from coordinate 4,550,447 downwards.
CACAACACTGCCGTCATAAGAAAAATAGACGTATCTGACATTTTTTTCGAAATGTTATACGTATTAGCAAAGGAGTGGAACTCATTACCTGCGTTAGTGTTTCCGAACGCATACAACCCTAATCTTTTCAAAGTGAGAGTGAACAGGCTTCTTCTGGGTAAGCTCACTCCATCGTCGACTTTGTCTCTGTCACCACTGACCTAGACTAGAGTCAAGAGCAAACCCATCACAAATAAAAAAAAATTCTAAACCAGCAAAAAAAGACGCATCTACCAGTATATTTATATTGGCGTAAACTTAACGAAAACCTAATCATTCTTACTATTAAGATAAGAAGATAAGACGCATCTGCCTTTGTATCTTGTAATTTAAACGGGACAAAATACTTTTTTTCTCCATTTCAATATTTTTGTAGATAAGTACGTCCTTTTTCCTTACGGCGGCAGAACAATTCAGAGAACGTCTAATTATCGACACAGAGAGTGGGACTGTGTTGAGGCTACCCCTGTTCCGAATAATTTAATTTAATTATTTTTTAATATTTTAAACTGTGTCTATCCAGAGCGAACAGGCCAAGGACTGACTCTCCATTAAATTGAGCACGGAGGTTTAAATTGAAATAATAAATTAAAAAAGTAAATTGAAGAAATCAAAAACCTGACTGTGTAAAAAGTGAACTTTAAAAAAGAGGGAAACAAGATTATCTATTTCTGTCTCCAATCCAACTTAATACTATATAAAACAATCACAAGCAGTCGGACCTATATAAATATTGTACCCGACTGCATGAGATTTTTTTGTTATTTCTCATTCCAAATTACATTTAAACATATATAATTTGTATATACAAGGTGTAACTTAAATAACGCACGACCTTTTAATGGGTCATTGTACTCATCATTATGAACAAATTTTACTATGAGACCACACCAGAAATCGCGAAAAAAATCAGCTGTTCAGTACATTTATGTTCGAATAATTCGTCAAAATGTACCGAACAGCTGATTTTTTTTTCGCGATTTCAGGTTTGGTCCCATAGTAAAAGTTGTTCATAATGATGAGTACAATAACCCCTTAAGAGGTTGTGTGTTACACCTTGTATTTTTGTAATCACCTTTTAAAACCCAAAATTTTGATAACCCATTCGATAGGTTTGAGAGATTTTTTTTTTTTTTTGAAAACACATTGTCAAAAATCTGCCATTTGGATTTTTTATGATTTTAATACCCAGTGACACTCGAGCAATAAAGAAAAATCTAACGACATATCATTCATAAAAACGGTTTCGCTGTTTATACAGTCACGAGGAACGTACGTTACAGTCAGTAGTATTTAGGTTTTTTAACGGTTTTTGTCTTAAATACTTCTGCATTGATGTCAATAATTTCATTCAGGTACTGTTAAGTCTCAAAATAAATAAATAGATGAATGTATGCTGCAAGATTTCATCTCACAACCTTATCATAACAATCCAATAACCAATTCACCCTTGAACCGAAATAAATCACTCCTAAATTATAAAAATTAGAAAAATATTTTGTCAGCCCTGACCTGTTAGATCACCATTGCGTAGTCAACGAGACTAATGTCATAATGGTTTATTTATTCAACCGCTTATTCGAAGCGCCTCCACGCATCGATGTGACTCATTAAGAGTATACACGACGACATCAACGACATCATGCTATATAACTAGGTAGTCAATTTCCAGTATAAGCTGACCTCACAGTGTGTCCTCTCATTGTATGAGAGATCAGCTTATACCAGAAATATACTTTTTTTTTCAATTCAGTTTATTTATTCAGTAACAATTCACTTTGCGTTCGAATACAATTCAGCATGAAACATTAGTATCTGTAGTCAGTAGTTCTTATATTAGATGAACACATAATAATAAATAAATAAATAAATAAAATCTTTATTTATACAAAAACCTTAAACAATGCTTAAATACTAGGTCGCATGAATTTCTGTGAATAAAGGTCATACAGATAGAGTAAACCCTGACTCCCAAACTAGGAGATCCTGTGACTCAGGAGTCAGTGTTCTGCTGTCACTGTGCTACCGAAAACCTTTTACTAAGAAGTACATACAAAATCATGGCACAAAACCTGTTTGAGAGTACAATCAAATAATTTCAAAAGATTAAACTAAGAGTAAAGAGTAAAGGAATTTATTAAACGGAGTTGAACTGTGAGTGTGCACGTGTAGTAGAGTGTGTGAATGTGGAGGAGTGTAAGTGGGGATGTTAATGTACATAAGGGTGTGTGTATGATTGAGTTGTATGTATTTGCATGTATGTGTGTTTATAGTGTTAGGTAGTATTTTTATGTATCTTGCTGACATTGATGAGACTGCGATTGGTAAAAATGGATAGAAGAAGTTTTATACTGCTACTGCTGGAGGCGGAGTAGTTCTTCTGTTCGAACGTAGTCTTGATCCTGAAGCCAACTTTGTACCTTAACTCTGACCTCATGGTGATTTAGCCCTGGTAATTGAATAATTTTAGCAAGGTTTCTGTAAATGAAAGAGCTCACAATGTAGAACTGGCGCCTGGCGAATGTAGTCTTATGGCTTCTTGTTGGGAAAATCATTTTTGCTTTGCGCTTAGTGTTATCTGGTGGAGGAATGTATTTATGCATCCTAAGCGTGGCTCGGAGGACAAAGAGCTGTCTCACCGTAAGTAACTTACAGTCCGCATGTAGTTCAATAGTGGGAAATCTATATGGTTTACCAAGCATAACCTTGAGCACAGCTCTCTGTGCTCTCTCCACTTCAATGAACTTGGTTTTTGCGGCCCCTCCCCAAACCGGGATGCAGTAAGTGATAACGGACTGACAGAGTGCTAGGTAAACCATTTTTAGTGTATGTTTGTCTGCGCATAATCTAAGAGATTTGAAAATATAGATGAGTCTTCTGACTTTGGAAGTAATACTGTCTATTTGATTGTACCATTTCAGTCCGTCGTCAATCACTACACCCAGGTACTTCGTTTGGTTGACACGAGTAAGCGCTGCGCATGAGCAGTGGCTGTGATCAGAACATGTATGTGCAGTAATTTCAAATTCCGGTGGTGCTTTGTTCCTATAATTAATAAAAAACGGAATGTAGTTAGTTTTAGCCACGTTTAGCGTGAGAAGGTTTTGTTGCAGCCAACTCAAAACATTATTTAAGGACTGTTCCGCATTACGTTTGACCTCGCTCCACGTATCACCAAAAACGACAATCGCAGTGTCATCAGCGTACGTAAAGATCTGTGATTTATGTAGGGACAGCGTGCATAGGTCATTTATGTAGATTTGAAAAAGTGTGGGTCCTATCACGCTGCCCTGAGGGACGCCGTAAGTGACAGTTTGCCCATCACTTAGGCATGAGTCGATTTTAACAGCTATTTTTCTGTTTTGTAGGTAATCCTTGAACAGTTCGAGAGGTTTATCACGAATCCCTATACACTCCAGTTTGTAGAGAAGGGTGGGAACAGAGACTGTGTCAAAAGCCTTTTTCAAATCTAGGAAAATACTAGTACATTTTTGCTTTTCATCTAGTTTTTATGATACAAGTTGGGTGAGATCAATAACTGCGTCTTCGGTAGAGACACCTTTTTTGAACCCGTATTGGTTGGAAGCTACGATGTTGTACTTGTTCAGATAGTTTACTAGGCGACTGTTTATCAACTTTTCCATTACTTTAGAGAGAGCCGAGAGTACAGAAATTGGTCTATAATTGTTGACACAGTCTCTGGTCCCACTCTTGTGAATCGGGTGGACTAGGGCCCTCTTGAATGGTTGTGGGAACACTCCTTGTGCTATGGAGATGTTAATAATGTGGGTTATTAGAGGAACAAGAGTATTCCGACAGATCTTCAGAAGGTATGTTGGAATTCCATCCCAGCCTGTAGCACTATCGTGCCTCAGGCCCATGATGGTGGACTCCACCTCAGATTCGGCCACCTCAAGAAGTACAAAGGAATTTGCGGAGGCGTTAAGTTTAGCGGGCAGTTGTGAAGTTCCAGGAATTTTTGTGGCTAGGTCAGCACCAATCGTGGCAAAGAAGTTACATACACTGTTAATTGCCGCCTTTGGATCAGGTTTGGTGTTCAGCAGTTCTGTAGGTGAAGGACATTTCTTTTTTGTGTTAGTAATATCTTTTATTTTATTCCAAAGTGATTTGGGATTATATTTTGCTTTTTCTAGTTCGTATTTGTCATGTAATGTTTTAAGTTTTCTAAGAAGGCTGTTGCAATGATTCCGATAGCGTTTATATGTGATTTGTAGGATTGGGTTATCAGGAGACTTCCTTGCCTTATTATGTAATCACACACATATAATATAAGAATACATGCAATTAGAAATATATAGCCTAAGGCACCTGTCCCACCGCCGATGATGAACGAGAAGCGAGTAGAGCTAGCCACTATAAACGAGTTGGCGAGCAACGAGCAGCAAGTGGGCGACGGCGACGAGCAATTGCCGTATGTACCAAGCGTGATTCTCTCAGCGAGTGTTCTACCCGCCAAGTGAGCGTCGCTTAGCGAGTATTCTCTTTGATATCTCTTGTCGCTGCGATAAACGAGTACTCACCGGCGGTGGTGTGAACAGTCAGCGATCAAGTTTAATTTCAATTAATACATATATACAGTATCTCTTTTACTTACGCGGGACCTACAATCTTTCGTACGTTTCTTGAGCGAGAAAACCGTTGATAGCTAGTCGCTTTCTCGTCAACGGTGGGACAGGTGCCTAAGACATGATCGTGCGTACAACACTGCTAAAAGAAGATAGACATGCGTCCATTTAATTCAAAGAAAACAAAACTTTAAAGTCTGGCAACCTTGCTCGCGATTGGAATGGGCAAAACTTTCGCTTCAGATTGAGGATGGCGACGAGACTCTTTTTATTGCTTTATGTTTTTGCCAAGTGTTGTATAATGTTGGTAATATGAAATCGTAATATACATAGCAGGCGTTTTTATATGATGAACTGGATTTGATTTTAATACGATTCCAGACAGGATCGTCTCACACACATGAGGCCAAAATATTTCACAGGACACGAACTTTCAGATAAAATAGTATTTTCTTAAAAACGTACTGTCTAATAATATAGTAAAGTAGCCAAAGAAAACAGAATCTCATTGTATAAAAAAAAAACAATTTGCTTATAAATAAAAGACCACAGCGTAGAATTAGTCAAATCAAAACAAAGCTACCAACGTGATTTGCAGTTGTTTACACGGTTCAGTCCACACACGTTGGGAATTTCGGTCATGTTAACTAACAGGGGGGCATTGTTTAGAATATTAATGTAACACGTGGTTTAACCGTAGCCGGCCATGGCCATGAATTAACACGATAGACTAAATATATACCTAAGTTAATCAAAATGACGACTCAAAACTATTAGCAAAGTAGCTCGTGTGGCTAAATTGCCTCTTGACACATTATATTGAAGCACGGCGACGCATCGCATTATGTAGCAATTTGGCAGTTGTAATTACGTTTATTTTGAGTCTTGTAATTCATTTATTTTTGTTTTAAGTATGAAATTCTTATGAACTAATGTTTATTCTGGTATAAATTTTACGCAATAATATTAGTGTAGTAAGGAGAAATTTACAGTTAATTTTGGGCGTTTTTAGTAGTTTTTTTTTAATATAATATCTCTTAAACAGTGCTTTAGTTTACAGCGGCCTCAGAATTTTGTAATATTTATGGAATAATTAGTATATATTTTTCATTTCATTTGGGTACAGCAGTCAGTCCACGATCTCGAAAAATGCATTCGCGCATTTTATGAAAAACTTGCTTCTGGAATTTTGGCTTTATATACAAGAAAACATTGCGAAAAGCGAGGCCGCTATGAACTATACTAATAACTTTTCTCCACAACGCAATAGAACGCCAAAATGTATTTATTTATTCACTAAAACTTTATGCACAAGTAAAAAATAAATACCGTACAAAGGCAGACTTAATGCCCGAGGCATTTTCTACCAGTCAACCTTAGGGTGATGCAGAGAAAACATGGCAGGTGCAATATAAAGGATAGATAACACGAAAATAACTATAAAATAAAAGAATAAATACATCAATATATACATACATATAATCAGAATAAACTTTGTCAGGAGCAATAACGATCGGTAGAGGAGAAATAACAATCAGTAGAGGAGAAAAAGAATCCAACAAATCAGCACAGAGATGCTTCTGCCAACTTCTTACGTATATGCTCACGTATCTTCACTTTAAAAGACAACCGGTTGCCGTCCTGATGTTCAGAGGGAGCGCATTCCAAAGAAAGGCCGCCTGGACAAAGAAACAATAGTGAATGAAACCAGAGCGGTGAGAAGGACATCATAGAAGACGAAATTGGCCAATTTACGCAAAAATCATGGTCGAAATGTAATAATTATTCCTCTTAAACTCTTTCTACTTGCTTCATCATCATATAATTTTTTTTGGTGTGCTGGACACAGCTGGAGCAGGTATTCTATCTACGTCTCTATCAGCCGTCATCTCAAAATTCACCCCTATTCGAGCCAATCATCTTTCACACAGTCCGTCCAACTTTTCAACTTTATTACTACTTTCATTCATCATTCTCCTGCCCTTGTCCCAATTTATTTGGGGTCGGCGCAACATGTCTTTTTCTTCCATACTTCTCTATTAGTCGTCATCTCGGTAGTCACTCCCTTTCTGGCCATATCATCTTTCACACAGTCCACCCATCGTTTCTTTGGTCTTCCCTTACTCGTATAGCCCTCCACGTTCATACTCAACACTTTCCTGACGACATTTTCCTCATTCCTCCGCATCACATGCCCATACCATGACAACCGATTTCCACACAACTTTTCAGTCACCGGTGTCACTTTCAGACTTCCTCTTACATACTCATTTCTTATTCTATCCATTCGCGTAATACCACACATCCCTCTTAGCATTCTCATCTCGGCTGCATGCCTTTCATTCATTCTTTTTATGGCCCAACATTCTGATCCATACAAGACAGCAGGTCTAACCATTGTTTTATAAATTTTCCCCTTGAGTTTAAGGGAAAACTTTATTACTACTTTCATTATACATACAAAAAGTTACTGAAAATCGATCTGTTTCTGTCAGAAAATTCCCTTATGTTCGGAAAATGTTCAACGATTCACCTGAATGTATAATTTGATGTCCAAATATCATTATAATTATTTCCGTGACCGGGTCATTGGATCCTTACCATTATTATTGTATAGATGTATATGTTTATCACTCAGGGTGGGTTCGACCTGTGGTGTGAGTGTGACCATTAATTATGTAGACACTAGACTCCATCAATCAATACTCATTAATGCACTTCTACTTAGGCAGAATGATTTCTTATTCATCGGATACTGTCTGATGGAAATGTTAGGTGGGATTCTTGTTTGAGGAAAGTTGTTCTTGTTTTGTGTATCTTGATTATATTCGATTAATAACTGGCAATTATTAGATTGTGTTTATTTATGTGATATTTATTTTGTATTTCCTCTAACTTTTCCTGGCTGAATCTTCGTATAGTCAACTCAGCAGTCCTTTCATTAAAAAAAAAACCGGCAAAGTGCGTGCCTGACCACGTACAATGAAGGGTTTTGTTTTTGGGAAAAATATATCCCAAGATCAAACTAAAATGTAGATGAAAACCTGCCATGTTATTCTGTAACCAACTCACTGTGAAAACTTAAGTGAAGTGAGCGTGGAGTGAGCTGTCATTCCACCAGACGCCAGGGATTGACACCATTGACAGCTCACTTATAGCTCACTTCACCTAAGTTTTTCACTGTGAGAATCTTACAGAATAGCACTACTGTTCCCCCATACATTCCAACTGCAAATTTAAGATTATACGCTCAATATTGAGTTTTTTACCAATACCATTTACTTATTATCAATTTTCCTGTAATCTACAATATAGAACTATTCTCGGTATTTTTTTTTTCAAAATTTTATCTTAGCAGTTTCGGAGACAAGGGGAATGGTCAATTTTCATCCATTTTATTTATTAACTTTAAAACTGTTTATTTTGAAATTATTAAATAATATATATTTGAGATAATTCCAGTAATCCCTTTTATTTGACATGCCACACGGTACAGTGCACAGTGTACATTTTTTTTTCTTATCCCAAAGTGACCCCAATATTCAAAGTTATTTTATTTACGTAACACGTCCGTGTTTGGGTCACAGAAATTAATATGTGTACCAAATTTCAACGTAATCGATCTATTAGATTCGGAGCAAATTGGCTGTGACAGACGGACAGACACACGAGTGGTCCTATAATGGTTCCGTTTTTCCTTTTGAGATACGGGACCATAAAAATCATCATAGTCTTCCTGCACTTAAACTAATTTATCTGGGGTTAGTGCAACATTCTCTCCTTTTCACTTACATACATTAAATATTTTTGTACTTATTTTCGAACGATATCTCTGGTATATTTAACATATTAAAACAGCTTTTATATAATAATATATAAGTATTAAGCCACATGAAAACATGAATGCGGCTACAATTAAGCTGGAAGGTGTATTTTTAAATCAACACTATAACCGGGTCGTGAATTTAGGTCATGCCCGAGAAGTACATACGTACTTCTCTTGGTCGATATCATTTTACTATACAATCGTGGAAAGTAGTGGAACATTCTATAGATGATGTTCTTGTCTATTGTGGTATATGACAAGTCTACACACAACGTGTAACTATACTCTGATTTTTGTAAATATAATAGTGGTTAGGTTGTAGAGATGATTCAGTTTTATAAGAATAGTGTAGCTAATAAAGTTTAAGTACGTTGACAATAGGTACCATTTCAAAGGCCACCAGCAAGCTAATTGCGTAACCAGTGCCGATTTTAGCATTACAGATGCCCTGGGCGAGATTCCTTGACTTCACTTTTGGAGAGTAAAGAGGTGCGAAAAATTTTTGCACTCCGCCTCGGAAAGGATAGGTTTTCTTTGGTCTATTCATACAAAATATGAGATACTTTTTTGACGTATGCAGAAAAGGGAGAATGTAGGATACAAGAGCAATGTTTGCATCCCGTTTCGAATAGGTCAGTACATAAAGAAAATTAACGTGGTCGCGCTATATCGATTAGCGATTAGTTCCATTGTGGTATTTCGTTTCTTAAAACCACATGTTTTATGATAAATGATAAATGATTTTTATTTCTGTAAGTAGGTTTGTACAAACACTTTTACAAGTCAATATTTTTTTTTTTTAAACTAGATGAGGTCGGCGTTTCCTATCTGACTACTCTGAGAAGAAAGGCCGTAACAAACTCAGAGGTCACAGTCTCTTATAAAGTCCAGACATAATCTTGGTCACTTCATGTGAAGACCATGTAGATTGGTGTCTGAAATGGCCTTTTGAGGAAAGAACCACACAGATTGAGAGGACCTGTCCAGTCAGTGCACGCATTTGTCAGTAATCGCGCAGCTCAACTCAGAACTTAAGGAGCTCAACGATTCGACGAACAATACCAAAGAAAGGACATTGGGGTAGGCCGCATAGATTACTCTAACTGCCAGACCATGATTAAAAATAACTGAGAGAAAAAATAAAACAAACAAAAAAAAAAAGCAATGACCTACATAGTCTTCACATTCACAATAAAGTAAAATAATATAATACTTACAAAGTAAATATTAATGTCAACATTCAGTATGCAAAAATAAAAATAATATAAAATAAAATTGGAGCAGTTCAATCCCAAGCCTTTTTGTCCTCAATATAATCTTTAACGGTATAAAAAGCTTTCTGACACAACTTGCGTTTAATGAATGATTTGAATTTATTAAGACGCAGTTTAGTTGTCTAACGTGCTGGAGGAGTTCATACTTTCAATATACTTACATTGTACATACTAAACACCAATTCCAATAGGAATCACTCCATTTTATTGATAAATATTACATTATTTTCTAATTTTTATATTTTAATTGTCAAAACGCAAATGTCAATTATCAGATTTTATTCTTTTATAAAGCTAAGTCCCCATTGTAAACTATCTTTTAAGGCCGAGTTCTCATGTTAATTGTCATTGGGTGTGTTTGTTACTCATCTAATCTGATATTTAGTAGGTATTTGTATTTCTAGAACGAGATGGGCTCCTATAGAGTGACCCGTCATTGCTTCTAAAAATCAGTCTATATTCAACTACGAAGGAGTCTATTTTCACCTAACAAGCAGTATATCTTTACATTCAAACCAGTCTACACTATATCTACAATAAATGTCATGTGACGTCTTCACAAGTATTATTATCCGGTGGACTCCGGTCATCAGCCCAATTCCTCACTACAATATAAACCTCCAGTGACATGGCTTAAGTCACTGCCGTCTCCTCTATTGTCGTCCCTTCGACAGCGGGATCCCTACAATCCCTCTAACGGAGTGACGTAGGCCATCGCCAAGGGATGCTGCCATAACTATACCATTCCTTGGAGTAACGCGCTGCAGCCTCCTCTTCGTCCCTACTCTGAGGACTGTGGATTCTTCTGCCCTGCTGCCTGCTGATTCCTGATTCACGGTCGTGATTCCATGCGTCCTGAGCTGAAGATCCACCGTCCCTGCTCTGCTACATCCTACGGCTGCGCGCGTCTCGCGCTGCAGACCTGGTTCCTGGCATTGAAGACTGAAGATTTACTTGTTTATTACTAATCTCTGTATTTTCTATTCATCATGTAGCGTAGCAGATAGCCCCAGCTATCTGTTACGTTACACCATGTGCATTAGTACCAATAAAATTACTTTCAATTTCATTACATTAAAGGAAGTGATACTTAGAAAACTGAAGGAATAATGATTAATGATGATTCTAATCAGGACATTGTCATAATTTCGTCAGAACCCCAACAGCATCAAGCATGTTATTCTAAGGATTTAGCACACTTGGACTGCATTCGAATTTTGCAGTGAAATAACACCACAGTTTTACGATAGAGCTCATAGAGTGGACATCAAAATAGAATAATGATCCTGATGTCATGCGATGTTATCACGCTCTTGCAACAATTAGATCAATTTACTCGAATACCTACATACGGCAGATGTTCAACAGATTTTCAAGAGCACTTTTAATTTCAAGGTTCATTGCGTTAAAGCTTTGATTATATATATGTATAAGATCTTTGCGTTAAAGTTTGGGACACATGAATTTAATTTAATTGTTTACAGTTAAAAGTTGAAGTACTTACATCTGTTGCGTAATCAAACATATTATAGACTGCATTTTCTCATCTTTTGCTAGTTGTTCAATAAATTTTGCGTCTACGTAGTCGTTGATATTTAATAAGTTGTCATTATGAATGGTCTACGTTTATAACTGTTATTTTCCTTTTTAAGGTTGAACTAGTCGTGGGCTCTAACTCACTGGTGGGCGTGGCCAAAAAGCACGCTGTCTCATCTGGCATCGTGTCCGACAGAGATAGTATCAGTGATGAGCAGTTACACTCTAGTAAATAATAAATAGTTAATAGTAGTAAAGTAACACGAGTAATAGTCAAACGAGCGCGTACAAAAAAATACGAAAATTCTTTTGGAATATCGCGTTTTATTTAAAAAAAACACTGCATAAATCAATTACAAATAAAGTTTACTGAACTCTCCGATATATAATTGGGCTTTGTCGGTTCCGACTTTGTTTTGGAGATTTTACACTTCTTTTATTACTTATTTACGCACAAGTTGTGTAAAAATGAGCAAGAAAACTTTGTTGGCTCATATGAAGCTTTTTAATGATTTTTAAATTTTATTTTTCCGTTTCCACACAACAAAATTAATAATGAGGCAATACTATATAATGTTTAACTTTGGATGTACGATGTCAAACAGTGGACCGTTCCACACAAATTTCAGGAGGGGTCACTACCCCTCCTGAAATTTGTGTGGAAAAAAATAACGACTAGTGCAACCTTAAGTTTATGATTTGATACAGACAGAAAACTGAAAGTGAGAAAAGAAACTACGTCGATATATTTTCGAATGGGCCATTTTACATTCTGCTGTTATGCTATCGAGATCTTAATCGCAATCTTATCAATTATATTGACAATTGTTTTTATGCTAGCTAATAAATATTTATTAACTTTCCCCTTCTTATTAACGACTACATTGTCAATCAAGACTCATGTATTTGGCCCGTTCTCATTACCATTTTATGTATGAACGATAATTTGCAACATGTTCCGTCTGGCTTGGATTGACTACACGTCTGTTTTATATCGATTTCACTGTCTCTTTTAACGTGTCCTACTGCTTTAATTAATAAACTATTCGTTAATAAAGACATAATAGTATTGAAATACAGCTGAGACTCTGAGAGCTTTATTTGGTTTGACTGAAAGCTTATATCGATGCTCAAGGACTTGAATGATGATGATTGTTGAAACGCAGACTCACAGTATAATTATACTTTGTATAATATACCTGCAGATATATGGTATATTTAATACTAGCATCCGCCCGCGGCTTCCGGCCCCGTGGTATGTCGATAAAAAAATAGCCTATGTCCTTTCATCCAAATCTGTTCAGCCCTTTTAGCGTGAAAGCGTAACAAACAAACAAAGTCACTTTCACATTTATAATATTATAGTTATGATTATTACCTATTAGTTACATGACGCAGTACACATCATTTAAGAATTGTTGATGTCCAAATATAAAAACATGACACATGTCAAGTGTTGCAATATAGTCGCTGGGATATTAAGTTTTATACTCTTCAAATTACCATTTAGCAAAATGATGTAACAGAATAAGGTGGAATATATTGCGGAATTGATGACGACATCCCTCGGAAGCTAGTTTTAGCAGCACTGTCATAAAGAAATAAAGTAACCGTAAAAGAAGCTATCATGTCACCGAGCTCACTCTTAGATCTTTATATGGTTGTTGCAACTGTTACCTTATTCTGTTGTTCACGCAATACTTGCATTATCGATTTTTCTATAAAAATGTGTTTACTATGAGTTCTATCTATTCATTTTGTAGGAGGGTCTAGCTTTTGTAATATTTATGTTTGGGTGTCTTACAATCTGCACTTTCATTTTCTAGTCTTTCAGGTTTTTTAAATGTTTCCTTATTGATATCATTGATCAATTATATTTAACAAATCTAAATTTTATTTTCGTCGCCTGCATACTAAGTGATTTAATTCCAATCGTACAGCTAAATATAAATAGAATTACTATGTAGGACGCGCCCGTTGACATTGAATGAAATAACCATAGCAGTACAATACCTTGACGCCATCGCCATGGAGATGAGTGACGTCATGGCTGCACCATACCTTATTGACAAGGCATCCATTCATCACAAAGTACTTTTTGTCATTAATTCACACATGCTCGTTGAGACAATTTGAGAGTTACGACATTTTGCGATTGTTAAGGTATCTGACCCTACCTTATTTCGGAATACAACTGCTATTCATGATTTACGTGTATAAGATAATTAAGTGTAATTTGTAGGTTTATTGTGACATCAATAGTGAATTTTTTTTAGGTACTAAACGACACTGAGGTTCGAATCTCATTTCACTTGAATGAATACACCATATGAGTACCAACATCAGCCGGAACCTAAAATCAAGCAACATAAAAAACTGTATTTAAAAATACATAATTATGTATGTATTGCTGGATAAATCGAGCAAACAAATCAAAGAGGCAGGTGTTTTAAATAGTATCCACTGCGTAGAAATAAGTAGACTAATAAAATGCATATTAAACAAAGGTAACGTGACGGACAGGAAATTAGCCGGCCGAGATTTGCGGCTGAATAATTTACACAAGGCCGTCAACAAAGTGGAAAATAACTACCATACTGTGGTGATTGATTACCATAAACTAAATCTAGCTGCAAATTGTACAATGCTATATTTTAGGACATTTATAGAATCAGCATTTCAGCAATCAGATACATTACATTACATAAACTCACGCCTTCTTCCCATGACAGCAAAAATAAATCTTAGGTTGGATTTTTCAGTCCATTGCCATTTTTGGACGAACCAAGTCACACACCCAGAAACTGACAAAATTAGGGATACTTTAATGTGCGTGTAAAGGGCTTACTTAAATCATTAACATCCTTAATGTTTAATAATGAACATTAAGAGGCTGATACTAATAATGACAAAATGAGGAATGAGTAAAATACCGCGAGGAAAGTTTTGAGTGTGTCCATGACTATAAAAGTAGGGGAAAACCAAAGAAACTATGGATAGACTGTGTGAAAGATGATATGGTTAGGATGGGAGATGACGACTAATATAGAAGTATAGAAAAAAGAGAAATGTGGCGCTGACTCCAAATAGATTGGGATAAGGGTAGGAGAATGATGACTATGAAAATGACGATTTAGACACCATGATCATTTTGCATCTAGCAAAAAGATTCTAACGATTAATTACTGCACTATTTAAGAAATAATTTCCCAAGAAATAACCGTGACCGGCAAAGTTTCAACACTTTTGACACGAAATCGTTTATTTTATGTGCAGTTTATGGCCCATTTCCTTGGCCTCTCACACAGCAGTCTATAGGGAGCGTGACCCATTTTTATGGTCTATATATCTAACTGACGCGGTAAAACATTGAAGCTTGCGATGCTTGAGATTTATGAGAAGATGTAATCTCGCTCCGTTTTGTCTTGATTGTGTTTAGATGGAAAGTTTTAGGCTCTCTTGTTATTAGGGCCAGTATGTATTATTAAACGATATTCCAGCAATGACTAGCGCATTTTTTTTCCACTTATGTCTTTTATGACTTTATCAAGTTCAAGTCAATTACACCTCATCGTCATTCTCTTGCCTTTACCCCAATTTATTTGGGGTCAGCGCTGCATGCAGTCTGCTACCAGAATTCTTCACATTCATCGTCATCTCAGTAGTCACCTCCTTTCTAGTCATATATACCTACACAGTTGAATCTTTTGATCGTGTTTATAGTTGGATATCCTATACTATTTAATGAGCAATATTTGCATATATATTTGTAATCACGTTCTCGAAAACGGGTCTAACGATTTCGATGAAAGTTCCAATATAGGGTATACGGAAGCGAAAATCGATCCCCTGAACCTGACGAATTTCCCCTGATATGAGACCTAGATATCAGTGGGAAATTCGTTTTTAGAGCTCGGTCGACCAGGCACTACTTATAGATAATTTCAAACCCAAATAAAATTGAAGTTGCATTCTATACTCTCTTGGGCTAGACTACAAAAATACAAAGAATATTTAGTATCTAATCAAGTACCTGGCGTACCTACAGAAGACATTACTAGTTACTACGATAACAAGAAGAATCAACATCAACCCATTGACACTATAAATCACGGTGTGAAAACGACGTGTGAACGTGGGTGTTGCCAAATAGTAATCGGATATTGCTACTAATTGACAACACCCACCTGAAGTTAGATTCATGGCCGTCGGTTTTTGAAATGTATCACGGTAAATTAAACTGTACATTTAATTAATTTGCTCAAACATGGACATAAGTGATAAACACACACCTAACATAGAAGCATATCCTAAATTAATGAATTTAAATATTGTCTACACGGCTTTTGTGGTTAATTTCGCTGAATATTAATAATCTATCTCGATGGTTTGAGGATAATTAGGACAAAATAATATTTCGAAGAATTGTAACAAGTAACGAGTGTTTGGTTGGAACCAAACACTCGTGAGCTAGATCACGTACATTATATTTTAGAGAAATCCCAATGGAAGGGACCAATATATTATTAGAAATTATTTATTTTTAAAAACAGGTGTTAAGTTCTACAAAGCCGAATCCTCTGAAAAACACAACTGTCTGTCTGACTCTCTAATTCTTTCATCTTGTCTTATTTCCTGACTACAAAACTACTAAAATAAATACGAACTGCAATCTTAATATTATAACTAGTAGTTCTGCGAACAGTAGACCGCGCGAGCACAAACTTTTTAGCAACAATTAATATACCGCTAATAATATGTACCATGATTTTTTTAGTTTCATCAGATCTTTCCCAAATATTTATGAGACTACCTTTCAAATAAAAAAGAGCCATCGAAATCGGATCTCATAAAGCGGAGATATCCAGTAGATATCCTGTTGATCTTTTTTGAGGAAGTGGAGGGGTCCAGACAAAAATCCCTGAGACAAAAAAAAAATCTATAAAGTTCGTAAAACCTGTATATACCAAGTTTCGTCCAGATCTGTTGTAAAATAAGACCTGTAGAGGAGTAGCAGCAAGCTGACAGAAGAAAGCAAATTTTGCCAGTCTTGAAGCAGTGACGCTTTGTTCGCTCGGTCAATAATCCCAGCCCACTGTAAAATTGTACCATTGTAGGGCAACGGCCTTCTCATACAGAGAAGGCAAATGCATGAGAAATGATCACTACGCTTGCTCTAGGCAGATTGGCGATTTCAGACTTACGTATACATAAACTCACGCCTTCTTCCCAAGCGGGCAGGCAGATACTAATGAACGGCGCCTGTTACAGATTGGTCCTGACTGTGACCTGTTCAGACTTATGTTAATAAAAAAATAATCATACCTTTTTGCATTCCTCAGATCTTCGGCATCGTGATAATAGCAACAGCATGCGTGGACATGGGAATGATCAAGGGGTTTGCTGGCATGGAGCCGACCGGACATGAGACTGATGCACTCTTGATAGCCATCGGAGTCCTCATCATCATCATCGCTGCTTTCGGCTGTTTCGGAGCCTGGAAGGAGAGTCCTAAGCTGTTGTATATCGTGAGTATTGTCTTCATTGGTTACGTTAATTTTAATGTCAACTGCAGCTTGCACAGGTTACCAATAATAATAATAATAATAATAACATTGGTCAGGCGGGGGACATAGTTCTTCTATAGTTCAAGTTATCCAATCCACTTTAGCCAGCCAAACCCATAACCCAATATGTTTTGTTTCCACGTACAACAATAGTTCTGCACCAACCGGGGGTTGTACTTGGGTGCACTTGCATAGTTTATATAGGGTATAATCGTCGGTTGGTGCCTCCTCATCATTTAAAATTATCTAAGAGGCCTCTGCGAGTTTGGTCCACTTGTAGGATTAAGTGCGGAAACCAAACCCAATAACATAGAACATAGAGGCCTCTGCGAGTTGGTTTCGGCCCCTCATATGCCTTCTAAATCTCCGGGACCCCAGGGTCCCGAGATATGTAAGAAGAGAAAATAATAATAATAACCTGGGACATTATTCACACACGGTCATCTGATCCCAAACTAAGCAGAGTTTGTACTATGGAAACCAGATAACTGATATACTACATATACTACTTTTTTTTAAATACATACCTACTTATATTTTATTATGCACACAAATGTTTGTCCTGGGTGGGAATCCAACCCACGACCTGCGGCATGATAGGTGGTATCTTAACCAACCACGCCAACTGGCCTGTCAATTATAATAGTGGGATGAGGGTATGAACGCTAAGACGTATTTCCAAAGTATCTGAGGGCACGGTAGTGCTCCCGCCAAGTCGAGCAAAACAAAGGCACGACCGTACCATCCTTTTCTCAAAGCCATTAGGACCATTTTCGAGCCGCTGTAACTTCGTAGTGGTTTTCCACAACGTGACTTGGCAACGACACTGCACGGCAACATAATCTATACAAAACAAAATCTGTCTAATATTAGCGCTTTGTGCTTTTATTTGTTTGAAAGTACCTATATGGAGGACTATTTATTTTACCTAGTAGATTATGTTGCTGTGTGCAATTGCCAAGTTTATTTATTAAAGAAATGTAATATTGATATGGTTACTATAAATTAACAAACAACCTAACTAACAAGGTATCAATTTATGACAAAGTGGTTGGATAGCTGCTCCCATAGATAGGTAGGTACTGAATTAACCGACTTGGTTTACATTCGATTTCACAACTTTTTACGGCAGAAAAACTGCGTCCCAAGACTTTTTGTACATGTTAAGTTTTTGATGGGATATTATTAACTTATTTTAGCGGTTTCCCGTATCCAGTTCAACCTACACTCTGATTTTTAATTTGATAGACTGAAATGACATATAACATAACATGAGTAAAATGTCAAAATGACACAAAAAGTTTGATTTGAGCTGTCATTTTAGTCTACCTAATTAAAAATCAGAGTGTAAGCCATGATTAATTCCTCATCATCTTTGATGAGGAATAAATAATAATAAAATTTATTAAAGTTAATCAAAAGAGCTCTTGCTCTTTGGATTAACTTGAATAAATGCAGCCTACATATTTCTTCTACTCTAAATTAGAAAGAACGGAAGCTCACAAAATGATGACAAAAAAACTGTCACCAAATCCCCGAAGATCGAACTACAAATAAACAAAATAGATGACGACATTTAGTTTAACCTTGAAACAAATAATATGAGCCGCGAATCTCCAATAGACGCGTTAATTGACTAATAATAGAGTGTGACGAAAAATTGGTCACCACAGCGTGTTCACTTTGTGTTTTATATAAACCAAATAAAAATACTTAGGCTCGGGAAAATTGTAAACAAAGAATAAATTCTACTTTGTTATTAATTTGGTTTCTAAGTCTCCCCCATTATTGTATTGCGCGACCATAATGCTTGCTCCACAGTTCCAAAATGAGAAACACCACAAATTACAATATCACCAGTCACTACAGAAAGGTAATTAAATTAAACTTTATCGTAACTAGGTCAAAGCTTAACTCTTATACTTCTGACCCACCTACTCAACTCGTGACTTTCGCCTATATTTCAATATTGACCCAAAAACATAATTGGTCATGGGCAGGCCTCACTATGGAAATGACGTAGGCCGCCTGATGAACTGTGTTGTCGGTAAATGTCCTATTGTTTTGTTGGCAGCATATTATTTTGATAATGACGTTGATAAAGATTACGA
The DNA here is from genome assembly GCA_948252095.1 of Dicycla oo. NCBI lineage: Eukaryota > Metazoa > Arthropoda > Insecta > Lepidoptera > Noctuidae > Dicycla > Dicycla oo. The sequence goes on along the minus strand of OX411718.1, from coordinate 4,531,508 downwards.
CATAAATAAAGCTAGTCTGATGCTAGTGGCTTTAAATGGGTTGTTATGGAAATGTATTGAAGAAGCAAACAATTGACGGCTTCCCGCTTAAATTAGGATAATGATTATACAGACGGAGCTGTTATTAATTCCATCTTTACAGACTGTGAAATGTTTAAATTACTATTATGGAACTAGCAATAACACTAAACTGTAACGTGTTCATAAATATGTAGATCCATTTTTTTCCATGGTTGCTCTCTGGTCACTGCTTTAGGTTCAGTCGTGTATATTGTGCCATCTTTCTTTTTTTCTATTAGGTTGGGGAAAAAGTCTTTTCGCATTATAGTATGTATGAACTTGAAATGAAATCTCTTTGGCTATACTATTTGTATCTGGCTGGTTTTGGTATCATTGAAAGTTTAAATTTTAAAGAACATAATTCCAAATTCAAATTAGGAAAATGTGTGATTTTCATTTGGTTTTCGTACCGTCAAGATGAGTGAATCTAATGAAGAAATTCGATACATTTTAAAATTTTACTACAAAAAAGGTAAAAATGCAACGCAAGCCTCGAAAAAAATTTGCGATGTTTATGGACCTAGTGTAGTGTCTGTGAGAGTAGCACAAATTTGGTTTAAGCGTTTTCAATCCGGAAATTTTGATGTCAAAGATGCACGTCGCTCTGGTCGCCCTATTACGGATAAAATGGATGCCATTTTTGAAAAAGTGGAGCAAGATCGGCATATCAGTAGTTACGACGTAGCTGAAGAACTGGAAATTGACCACAAAACAGTTTTGGCGCATTTGAAAAAAACTGGGTACACAAAATGCTCGACATTTGGGTACCTCGCGAGCTCACTGAAAGAAACCTAATGAACCGTGTACTCATTTGTGATTCTTTATTACGACGTAATGAAACCGAACCATTTTTGAAGAAGCTGATAACTGGTGATGAAAAGTGGATCACGTATGACAAGAACGTGCGAAAAAGGTCGTGGTCAAAGGCCGGTCAGGCTTCACAGACTGTGGCGAAACCCGGGTTAACTCGCAACAAGGTGATGCTGTGTGTGTGGTGGGATTGGAAGGGCATTATTCATTATGAGCTGTTACCACCAGGCAGGACCATCGATTCTGAACTCTACTGCGAACAACTGATGAGATTAAAGCAAGAAGTTGAGAGAAAGCGGCCGGAATTAATCAACAGAAGGGGTGTGGTTTTTCATCATGATAACGCTAGACCTCACACATCTTTAGCCACTCAGCAAAAATTAAGAGAGTTTGGCTGGGAGGTGTTAATGCATCCGCCGTATAGTCCTGACCTTGCACCTTCAGATTTCCACCTGTTTCGGTCTCTTCAGAGTTCTTTAGGCAGTGTCAGGTTAACATCACGAGAGGACTGCCAAAACCACTTGTCGCGGTATTTTGACCAGAAGTCCCAAAATTTCTATAGCAGTGGGATCATGTCCCTACCTACAAGATGGCAAAAAGTTATCGAACAAAATGGTACCTACATACTTTAGTTAAATGTAAATAAACTATATTAAAAAATGTTTTGAATTTTCTTAAAAAATGCGAAGAAACTTTTTCCCCAACCTATTATTTTACAATCCATCCATATATTTACTTTCCCCAGTTCGTTGGCTGTCTGATCATCATCATTCTCCTGGAGCTATCTGTCGGCATCGCTGCAGCCGCCTTACGTCCTCAGATTGAGGGTCAACTGAAGTCTCAGCTGCGAGCCTCCTTCATCAAGAACAAATCTACCAAGGAAGAGGATTCTACCTACAGGGAGTTCTGGGATCGCATTCAGACCAGCGTAAGTGATCCTACAGTACTGCTATATCATCTTACTTTCTAATACTAATGTTCTTATCACGAGAAATGAATTGCTTATATGACGAACTACTAAAAAAGGCCTAAAAACTAATATTGGAAGTCTGTTCGAAGTTCTTGCATTGTCATCTGTCATACGATATATATCTAAATATATGTAGGTAGATGGCGAAAATAACTTTACTCCTGGCGAAAATAATACTAGGACAAGCATTATTTACCGGTCCAACTCGAGTCTTTATCTTTCATTTCTCCTCTTCCAGTTGGAATGCTGCGGCATCACGGGCCCCGACAACTACGTAGCCTCAGAGCCCCGCATCAATCCTTCCTTCAGCTGTTGCCCCAATGATGGCACCGACCGCTCCGCCGAGATCAAACGCTCTGACTGCCTTTCATCTGAGAAGTATTTCAAGGAGGGATGTGAAGACAAGGTGCTTGGAACTGTTCATAGTGCTGGCATGACCGTCATTGTTTGCGGGATTCTCTTCTGCTTTTTGGAGGTTAGTATTATTTAAGTGTTTCTTTGAGAGAGATACGGGGGGTTAGGGGTTTAGGTGAAGTTGGAATATTACTTTGATCAGTCTTGCTTTTTTTACTTTGAGCTGATAAGCAAAGACCGAGAACTTACTTATAGTTTGACCGATACCGCTGTACCGCACTTTAGGTATGTGCGCGGCGAGACGAGGGGGCAGAAAATGCTGCTCATTCGTCAACACTCACGGCGTCGGGCTCCCTGCGGTACAGCAGTATCGGTCAAACTATAGTTTACAACGCTAACGATGCAAGACCACTGATATAATATGTGTCAATATTGAGTAATTATTATAAAAATAATGTAAAACTGGGCAAATCATGTGTACAAGAACAGGAAACATCTCGTGTTGTCATTACGCAAGTTTTTCGAATGGCGTTATTCTTACCAGTAATGATAAACCACTAAAATTCTACAGCAATATATCAGAAGTAATGAATTGCACCCTAATTGCGTAACACTATCAATTGCAATCTGAATCATTTTGAAGCAATTGGCTAATCCATGGCTCCACATGTTCGAAAATGAATCTTGTTGAACTGTCAAAGTGAAACCGATTCCAAATGATAGTGTGTCAATTAGGGTAGGTCAAGCAAACTTATTGATCGTTTAAAAAGTTAAATAAAAATAATGCCTTGTAGTACACAATCAGCTCACTTTTACCCAGAACTTGACAATTTAATAAATAAAATATTATCAAAACGAGACACCCACCATTTTTTTTTTTTTTTTTTGCTGAAGTATACATGAAAATATGCGTAACCTGACATGAAATAATAATTATGTTCTGAGCCTTGAATTGTGCTTTAAACACGCCTTACAAAGTTACTTTGCATGTTCGAACAACATTCGCGTGGAATGGATTCGCCTGACAACAGTTCCAACACGTAAACGAGAACGCAACCCTTAGTACCTCTCCTGACAACACAGGGGTCACGCTATACGAGAATTTAATGCCACAATCTCAGATCTCTAACCTAGGCCGAGGGTTTCAACGGCCTCACTTTATTGAACGGTACGCTAATCTAGATGACCTCTTTAGGTACATGCCTAGGTATCGTAAAAGAATATTTAAAAGGGCTAGTGGTAAGATCTATTTTGCTGATTTCAGGCTATTTTCTGGGTTTACGTGAAAAATTGTTTTGGTAATGTAGGAATGGAATTATGTTGCTAAAGTAGTAAAGTAACATTCGCATTACGTAGGTCGTAATGAGAATGTTACTTTATGAATTTAAAATTTGTAACAAAAAATGTGCTGCGATGACCAATCGGTACGTTTATCAAATGCATAGTAGCTATAGTAAGCCGCTCGTCAGTACCAATAAAACGGGGGAGGGGCTCGTGGCTAAGTAATTACAGCCGCACGGGTATCAACCCGATCTATCAAGATCAAGTTAAACAGCGCTTGCCGCGGTCGGTCCGTGGATGGATGACCATCTTTATACATACTGAGACCCGCTGTGCCACGGAAAGCACGTTAAGCCGTTGGTTTCGGCTGTCATTCTTGGAACTTTGACAGTCCTTTGACTTTGGAGTGCTAAAGTCTGACAACTAGTATTACGCAGTAACTGGGTTGTGGAGGTCAGATAGGCAGTCACTCTATGTAACATACTGGACTACGCATTCAGCAGCATCCGGTTAGACAGGAAGCCGACCCCAACATAGTTGCTAAAAGGCTAGGTAGATGATATATTAAGCTGGCTTCGCATTCTTTTGAAACTCCGTACTACGCCAGGCCAGCTCAAGGTCAAAGTGTTTCAGTTACCTCCGAGTGCCTCCGAGACGTGCGGCCTATTGTAACATTACGGATTAACTGAATAACAAAAAAAGTCGTGAGATGTCGTGGGGCACCCGCTTGGAACGAAGTTCCTTTTGCTGCATATTCGAGTTTGTCTCTGTTATCTCTGACCTAGACTAGAGTCAAGAGCAAAACCATCTCAAATAAAAAAAAAATAATAAAATTTAATGCCTCAGGCATTAAGTCCGCCTTCGTACGGTATTTGTTTGTTTTTTTTTGTAATTGTGAATAAAATGTTAATATTTAAATAAATAAATTCGAGTTATAGAGTATAAATATTGTTCGAGTTACAAAGTTCACATAATTCGAGATACCGTGTATGTAAAAGTCCAGCGGAAGGGAATAACAATTTTTTTCGTGTTACTGAGTGTTAATTAAATTCGAGTTATTGAGATTCAAGTGAAGTATGAGCACTTTTTCGTTAGAGACGATTTCTTCCAGTTAGCCCCTACCGCGCACGCCGCGTAAACTTCGTTCCAAAAATAGTAGTGAAGTTTATGGCCCAACATAATGGTGAAGACAATTCAATCCATGTATAATTATTGTGTAGGTACGTAAACATTAAATAAAACTGAAACTAACAATGCGTTTTCTGTCTATTCCAGGTTGCAGGCATCGTGCTAGCTCTATGGTTAGCACACTCCATAAAAACCCAAGGGAAGAGCCGGGAGACCGCTTAATTCTACACCATAGGCACACCACTGCTACAGAGTATAATTTCATATGCAATGCACAATAATTGTAAGTTAATATAAGTTACCTTATTTATTTAAGTATAGAATCTATTAGATTTGAAAGAAGTCAATTCTTGTGATGACGTCAGTTATACAGTGTGACGTCAAGTTTACTAGTTGACGTCATAAGCGCCGACGGGTATAAGCGTTTTGAACGCCATTTCATTAATGATGATATTCTGAATACTTAGTAACTCGAAGTTATTATCTAACCTTAGCAAAGTTCTCTGTAACATAACTTTAATTTAGAAAATACTGTTTTGGAAAAAGTTTGAGGCGCCATTATGTAGTGTAGTGTTAGTTTTCTTATTGAAACCAAAGCTGTAATAGTAATTAACATATCGTACGGACATTAATTCTCCTACCATGTTTTCTCTGCATCACCCTAAGGTTGACTGGTAGAAAATGCCTCAGGCATTAAGTCTGCCTTTGTACGGTATTTGTTTTTACTTGTGCATAAAGTTTTAATAAATAAATAAATAAATAATTGATTTCCAAAAAATGTACGACCTTAAAATATTGTCTGTGTAGGTATTGAGTTGTGTTGTGAAATTGAAAAACATAACAATGAAACTACGGAACTAGAACGAAGACTATAATAGTCCTATAGAATCGAACATAATTCCGGATCAATAACGCATTTATTAAAAAAAAAAAATATATATATATTTAATAGAAAGTCAGAGCCACCGGTACAAAACACAAGAAAAAAATACGTAAATTACTTTAAAACAATTCGATGTTTTGTAATTAGGCATTTTAATGAATAAGTTTAACCACCAGTCTGTAAGTGTTGAGAATGCTTTACTAGTCATTAATTTATTGACAGTATTAATTATAAGTGCTATTGTGAATATTTATCCCACCATACTTTGAAATTCATTATAAAATTCATTCCTTGAAAGTACATCAAAAAAATCTAGATGTTAAGTTTTTATTTTCTGTAAACGTTCCTTAGATGTCGAAATTAACTACTGAACTTGTAAATATAATTTGTTAAGGTAATTTAAAATAATCCTGCAAAAGTTGCGAGTAAACTGGGCCCCAAGTCTGCTATTTTTTATAAATTCGTCATTCCAACACGATCCCATTGTCATTTTGCTAAAAGTTCGCAATCTGCTAAATTAATAATGGTCGATCATTGGTAGGTCAGTGGTCTCGTAATAGAATCGTGGTACTGATCAAAGGAACTGTCAAAATTTTAGCAGATACATCAGTCTTTCATTTGTCATTATAGAATAGAATAGAATAAACTTTATTTCGAGCCAACTCATATATGGTTAGTAACATTGTTTTTAACATTATGTAAGAGATTACCATTTTAAGCCATTTCTTTCAATGGAGTGTCAGTGGTTGACCATTGGAAAGTCATAATGACGCCATTATATTAGTAGATTACAAAACTTGTCAAAATCAACAATTATGAAAACAATGACAGACCATTCTGACACTATTGTAATAGCAGACTTGAGGCCCTCGTGCGGTCCATGGCCCTTTACGGGGCACCGGTGTGGGCGCGTTCCCTGAGGCTGCGGCCAGTCCGCCGGTTGAACGCGTCCCAGAGGGTCATGGCCATTCGGCTAGTCCGGGGTTACCGCACGGTCTCCGGTGAGGCGGCGAGCCTCCTTGCCGGATTGCCGCCGTGGGATCTGGAGGCGAAAGTCCTCGCGCACGTGTGGGAGTGGCGCGAGGAGGCGAAACGCCGGGGCGTAACTCCGCTGCCGCGAGAAATCACGGTACAGCGGACAGAGCTCCGGCGGGATCTCATGGCGACATGGAGAGTGCGACTGTCGCATCCCAGCGCTGGGCACGCCACAATTGCGGCGATAAGTCCCCTCTTTGAGGAGTGGTTAGAGAGGCGCCACGGCGTCCTCACCTTCCGCCTGACGCAGGTCCTTACCGGACACGGTTGTTTCGGGAGGTTCCTGTTTCGCATAAGGCGGGAGGAAACGCCCGGGTGTCACCATTGTGTGGATCGCCCAGAGGACACGGTGGAGCATACAGTGGAGGTTTGCCCGGCTTGGGCAGAGCACCGCCGTGTTCTCACGGAGGCGATCGGCGGCGGCGATCTCTCGCGTCCGAGCCTGGTCCAGGCCATGGTGCGGAGCGAGAGTGCATGGGAGGCCGTCACCTCCTTCTGCGAAGCGGTAATGCTTGCGAAGGAGGAGGCGGAACGCGTGAGGGAGAGGCAGCCTCACGCCCTCAGTCGCCGCAGGAGACGCCCTGGGCGGCGGGAATCGATAGCCGATTCCCAGCCACCGTAGGCGCGGGCTTGCGGACGGTGAGTAGTGGGTAGCTCGCCGTCCGGTGAGGACCAGGCCCGGGTCGACGGCGCGTTGTGTTCCACGCGCGCCTCAAAGAGATGTCAGCAAAAGATGGGGTCCAATAGGGCCGATGCCGCTGGGGTCGCGGGTTGTTTGAAAAAGATACCGTGGCCCTGGCATAGGCAACTGAAGGAACACGGGTGGGTTTTAGTCAGTAAAAGTCTGACACGCCCTTCCGCTCCACCCAGAGCGGGAGAAGTTATTTGATGATTTCCCATCCATAAAAAAAAAAAAAAAAAAAGACTTGAGGCCCTGCTCTAAAAATGGATTCTTTTGGACAAAACTTTAAAAAATACAAATAAAACTTCATACTGTATCGTCATTCAATTAATATGAAAACGCAGGTTCAGTAGTTAATGACAATATTATTACTTATTATAAAAGTCTATTAGTGTTAAATAAATGTTGTAATAGATTTTCTTAAAATAAAGTATCTTTGTTCCATAATTTTTTACGTTTTATTTCGTAATTTTTCAGGAAGTTTCTTTGTGAACTCATTGGACGCCCCCGATATCTTTCTAGGGTTTCGTACCTCTAAAGGAAAAGAGAACCCTTATATGGGATCACTTCGTTACCCGTCTGTCTGTCTGTCAGTCTGTCAAGACCCTTTTTTTCAGGAACGCGTGGAGGTATCAAGTTGAAATCAATATCATATACATCAATCGGTTGGCAGTCCCTTGGAGCTCAAAAAAATATTTAAGCTTCTAAGTCAACGCAATAAAAAAATGCAGCCATCTAAGCGACATATTTTAACACTCGCAAATAAATCAAATCCTATAGGGTACTTCCCGTTGACCTAGAATTATGAAATTTGGTAATAAGCAAGGTCTCACCGCACAAGTAAAAGGAAAAGGTCCGGGAAATTGTTAATTTGGTTTATCATATAAAACATTTACAAACTTACATTTACAGTTGGAGATTTGACAATGACGTTTATCGATGTATGGGAGAACATCTTTTTCAACTACAATGTTATGTTTGTTTTTGGAATAAATTTATCCCAACTACGGAACCCTTCATTGTGTGACATGCAGTGGCCGGTTTTATGTTATTGGTCTGCAAATAATGAGGCGACAGATACCTAGTACTAGAGGCATCGCAACTGGTCTCATGCTCTTGTAATAGTAACACCAAGAACTTGGCAAGGCTTTTTGGCTGCATAAGTAGGTACATAGTTATTGAGGTCTAATTTGACCGATACCGCTGTAGCGCACCTTATTGGGCATGTCCACGCACATGCCCAATAAGGTGCGGTACAGCGAGACGGGAGCAGTGCAGGCCGCTCATTCGTCAACGCTCACGGCGTCCCGGCCTCCTTGGTACAGCGGTAGCGGTGAAACTATACTACTTCCCCGGACGAGCTTCTACACAAAGAGCTCCACTAAGTACTCCGTAGTACTAACAGTCGGAATTGAATTGTCTGCAATATGCTGTAGGTAGTCAGAACATTTCTAGATCTTTGACAGTCATTACGGGTAGTCAGAAGCCCGAAAGACTGACAACCTGTCTTACCAGGGTAACAACGCAGTTACCCAGTAACTGCGTTGTGGAGGTTAGATAGGCAGTCACTCCTTATAAAGTATTCACCTGCATCCGGTTAGACTAGAAACCGACCCCAACATAGTTCGGAAAAGTTTATTAGGCAGATTGTGTCAGAACATTTTCAAACATAAGGAGAATGTGCTAAGAATGTGCAATGTTACTTACATTGGGACAGAAGCTAGTCCCTCATGAGAAATTTGTAGTTCCTATACAGCAATTACTCATCTTCCTCCATGCACGTGGAAGAGGTTTACAATCGTCTTCGTCGAGTCCATGACACGATAGTGTATCCAATATTGTTTGTCTACTGGCAATAGCAATCCTCTATCCAACTTTTGAATTTTACCAACACTGCCAAGTTCTAACGGTCCGGCAGTTGTTCATTCTCATGACAGTACTAAAAAAAACACTCTGAACTTCCCTTAGCTCACGATTTCCCAACACAAAATAGACGATCAACTAATGTTTGTTCAATCATCCGCTATAACACGGCTTTCTGCCAAAAGTTTTTCTGTTTTCTTGGTACTTTTCTTTATAACTCAATTAATCACAAAATATCTATACAGGGTTATTGGTAAAACACCAACAAGGGGTCATTGTACTCATCATTATGATCAACTTTTACTACATTTATGTTCCCATAATTCGTCAAAATGTACTGAACAGGTGATTTTTTTTCGCGATTTAGGTTCGGTCCCTCTTAAGAGGTTGCTGGTGTTTTACCAATAACCCTGTATACACGCATACAAAAGCTATTTGTTAAAGAAAATTACGCATTTGGCTATTAAACCTTGACTACATACTACATTGCCACTGAACACTTATTAAAACCAGAATCTGAAGACCCACACATTACCTCACACTCCTACACTTACAAACATTCATACACTCACCATTCTTCATCTCCATTCTTATTCTTTTTTTTTTGTCTTATTTTTTTATTTTATTTTGTTATGTAATTCCTAATTTTTGTACATTTCTTGAATTTTATATTTGATTTGCTTTTCTTTGAATATATGTTTTAGTTTTTATGTTGTGAATTTTGTTAACTACGTAGTACCTACTGCTTTCTTTAAATTTGTCTTTTAATTTTCTAGGTTCTGCTTCTACCTAATTGCGATTTCAGACTTATATTATATAATTAGTATCTTGACTCTAACCATTTTGTAAATTAAACATGTCCTACCTAAAAGAGCCGGGTGATCTGTAACTAAGGACCCTTCTACCTCAGATACCTTTCTCTATTTACAATTGTGTATTTTAATAACTTGTGCCTGTAATTTATGATGTTGAGATAAATAAAGATTTATGATTATGATTACAATTTACTGAATAAAGTAACAATTCACATTGCGTTCGAATATAATCCAATATGAAACATAAACATTAGATGTAGGGTCCAAAATTTCGCCATTTTCACGGCATCATCGATGGCAGCGCAAAAGCCGCTATGGCTGCACTTTTTGGATCACAGAGGGCAGGATACGAAGCAGGACATATTTTGCGCCTCAGTTTCACATCCACACCCGGTTACCGTAGCCTTAAGGTGGTTGTACACCGGCGAGGCGAGGATAAGATGGGCGAGAATTGAAATATTTGTTAGTACAATAGTGAACTTTATTGCTCTAAGCTCTTTTTTATTTGAGATGGGTTTGCTCTTGACTCTAGTCTAGGTCAGAGGTGACAGAGACAATGTGGACGATGGAGTGAGCTTACCCAGAAGAAGCCTGTTCACTCTCACTTTGAAGAGATTTGGGTTGTATGCGCTCGGAAACACAGACGCAGGTAGTGAGTTCCACTCTTTTGCTGTGCGTATTATAAAAGACATTTGGAAACGCTTAGTGCGAATTGGTGGAATAACTAGGTAGGGATGGTAACTGGCAGTGTGCCTAGATGTCCGATGATAGAAGGGGGCCGGTGGAATAAGATCGTGCAGTTCTTGGGCACACTCACCGAAGTACAATCTGTAGAAGACCGACAAGCAGGCAACCTTGCGGCGATGAGCCAAGCTGTGAAGCTTGCCATCCAGCAGTTTTACTTCGCCAATGAGCCTCTAAGCTCTGCGTCCACCGAGTCAAGCACGGCTAGTTGGTAGTTAGCTGAGCCATCCCAAAGATGACTGCAATACTCCATGCAGGATCGGATTTGCGCTTTGTAAAGGGTTAAAAGCTGTCCAGGCGTAAAGTATCGCTTCACCTTATTTAGGATGCCCAGTTTCTTGCCCGCAGTTTGGGCTTTGTACTCGATGGTGGCGCCGAGGTTGAGACCAGATGTCAACTGCATGCCTAGGAGCTCAAGCCAATCAGTTACAGAAACAGATGTACCTCGAAAAGTAGAAGTTTGGGCGAAATTACTCCTTTTAACTCTCTCAAGAAATGAACTTGTGCTGGACAAGTATCTCTCTGAAACTGTACTGTCATCTGCGTACTGAACAATACCAGGCTGAAACAGGTCATTGATGTGTAGCAGGAAAAGAGTTGCAGAGAGAACAGACCCCTGAGGAATCAAATCAAAATCAAAAGTCATTTATTCAAACTAGGCTGAGAATCAGCACTTTTTGAACGTCAAAAATTTCGAATTCCGGCATCAATAGCAATAAGGTCAGAGAAGCAACCGTCAACGACTACTCTGATCGTCCGTTCACAAGGAAATCTGATATCCAGCTACCAAAACCAGCTGAGATGCCATAAGCAGGAAGTTTGCTGAGCAGAGCAGCGTGCCAGACCCTGTCAAAGGCCTGTCAAACCCTCGCTTAGAAACGTATAATTAATAAAAATGCTCATTGCAGTGAAAAACATTATATTAACAACACATTTGACAAACACTGTAAATATCAATTTTCAAAGTTTCCAATATACAACAATACGTAAAATTTCGCACACACAATACCGAATACAAGATCGCATGACGATCACATTGAGTGCCTTAATTAGTGTCTTGGAAACTACGTTTTAGCATAATTAACTATGATGCTTAGTGTGTTTTTCCTTAGATGTCTTATTTGATAAACAAACATTCCATTATAAGAAAATCACGAGTTTTCGCATCATTACATATATACTTGCAGCGCCCCGCGGTTTCACCCGCGTAAGTCTCGAACCCATTAGGAATATGAAGATAAAAAGTATTCTATGTTGTCGCAACCAATTCAAACCCTCGCACTTCCGGACGCCGTTGCGTATGTCTTCCCTCTCGCTTTAAAGACTATGCACTAGAGGCATAGGAGAGAGAGAGAGAGAGCGATAACGCAACCGCGACGCTCACGCGCCTCAGACGCTGGGGCAGTTGACGCATAGCCTCGCACGGACACGTCACGAACCGCCGCGCGCGCCCGAGCTCTAGCCGACACGCGTTTTCTTATAACGGTTTTGTTCTAGTTTTAATTAGTTCCCGTGACAGTAATTTACAATATTAGTTTACCCTTTACCTATTTACCGTGATTATACGACGTTTAAGTTACACAAGTGTTTGATTTCCCAATCCACTTCAATCCAGTATGGACTCAGTTACGAAATATGGCGCCCAACGTGGGGCAGTTGACGCATAGCCTCGCACGGACACGTCACGAACCGCCGCGCGCGCCCGAGCTCTAGCCGACACGCGTTTTCTTATAACGGTTTTGTTCTAGTTTTAATTAGTTCCCGTGACAGTAATTTACAATATTAGTTTACCCTTTACCTATTTACCGTGATTATACGACGTTTAAGTTACACAAGTGTTTGATTTCCCAATCCACTTCAATCCAGTATGGACTCAGTTACGAAAATGTGTTAATCCAGGTTATAAATTATCTGTGTGCAAATTTCATCAAAATACGTTCACTAGTTTTTCCGTGAAAGAGTAACAAACATCCATCCATCCTCACAAACTTTCGCATTTATAGTATTAGTGTAGGATATATAATCTTATTATTCAGACACACGCAGACTGTAGAATTGTATTAATTAGATAGCTACATCAAAACTGCTTCGAATTAACCATTAAAACCAAATGCTCAAAACAAAACGAATGAAGGCATTTTGGTATCAGTTCATCAATTCAACTTAGGGCATCCACTGGCGGACATAGGGCTCTCTCAGGCTGCACCACAACACCCTGTTCTCCACCTTCCGCATCCAGTTAGTCCCAGCCACCTTCTTCCGGTCGTTCGGTTTATTTAGTTGGAGGGCGTCCCTCACTACGCTTACCAGTCTTCGAAAAACATGGCCAGCCCATAGCCTCATCAGCATGCTTACTCTGCAAGCTATGTCGATAACTCCGGTTCTCGGTTCTTAGTAGGTACGCCATTTTTGTTTATCAAATTAGACTCAGTAAAGAAAACACACTAAAAATATAAAGACCTAAATCTTAATTACTGAAATCTTAAATCTACTTTCGATTCTTTACCAAAGCATTCACAGACGGCTGGCTTATTTGTTTTATGTAGGTTCTCGTGTGTTTTTGTTTAGGATCTGAAGAGAGAAATTGGCAGAACACAGTAGCACACACATAAATCACAATATATCGGTCTATTGTTATAATTGGTATAATTCTCAAAAACAGAGGTAAGATCCGCTCGGATTTATCGCCCTACAGTTCACTTGCAAACTTGCACACGATCTTCCAAAAACGTTAAAAATATTTAAAATCCTAATACAGGCTCTCGCAGGCAGGCGCGGCGCGACTCTAGTAGAACATTTTCTAATAGAACATTTTCTATGAAAAGTTAATGGAAATTGTTCTATCAGAATAGCGTAGTCGCACCGTGATGTCGGGCCTGTCTGCGGGAGCCTTAATTAAATGCATGAATACTGGGTATAGATAAAAGGTGGACTAGGGAATTGCGCGAAAAAATCTTTGATGAGAGTTTAAATACCTATCTTAATACTAAATTCTTCTCCATTTAAAGATCTTAGTTACCAATGAACACTCTACTAAGTTGGTACTGTGACAAGAATAATATTAGTAACAAAACATACAAGTATTTTGCGAATATTAAAAGATATTAAGTACATAATACTGTATTTATATCTAGATAATGCTAAAATACTTACGTCCTTACAGTGCGCACTTAATATTATGGACGTTTCAAAAATACTGCTACTTTAATCTAGTCGCTATCTTACAACTACCACGCCCTACCCCTCCGAGGGCAAATGTTATTCTAATCGCTAAATAATAGGCAGAAAACAATTTGAAATCGACAAGGAATATGTAATATACAGAGCTATTTAGAAATAAATAAATCTGAGCTAGGTTTATTTTACAACCAAGGCAAGAATGCAGGGATTGTATGTGAAATTCACAAGTTGACAGATTAGATTATACTAAGGTGACCTATGAAAATTTAATGCCGTTTTACATAGAAAAAATCAAACAATTAAAAATATATATAATTAAATTGTCGATGCACTTTTGCCATTTTATCTGCTATAGAAGTCCTAGGGAAGGGAATCATTAATTAAACAATGACGTATTGACTTTAAAGGCGTTTTTGACCGACTCGTTGGATTTGAATTTTTTGCCTGGGGCTCATTGTTGAGATCAAAATTTCCAGAACGGAAGCGATCAAACCAAAAACGCACCGTGCGTCTACTTGCGGTAACCTGTCCATACACCTCGTTAACATTGCGTGAAGTGTGTGTGGCGTCGGTGCCACGAAGGAACTCGTTTGGAATTTTTTCCATGGTTACAGAAACAACGATATCAAAGAAAAAATCGAACAGCGGGAAAACAAATGAACCACTGATTTAAAAAGAAAATATGCTATACTTTATTATAAAATTAATTTGAATTTGGAATTCTAAATACAATGAAAATATATTGATCTTCACACCTAGCCGATATTAAATTAAAAGCCGGTCAAGAGCGAGTCGGACTCGCGCAATCTAAGGTATATTAAGTTCATATTATTTACTTACCTGAATTCTTAGCTACTTAATTGCTAATGTTTTCATGGACAAACGTATAAGAATAGTACAGTATGTTTCCAAAAAAGTATACCTATTGTATGCGTATTTGGAAACCGCCTGTAAATTATCTTCTATATATCTTTACTAGTAATCTTAAGTTATTAAGGCAGAAGCTCCAGGTAGCCGCGAAATTAAAATTTTCTTACGTTTTTTGCAACTTGTAAGTCAGTATTATTAGGTTATGTGTTGATTAAAGTATGATTCGCGACCGCATATTTACAAAATTATAATCATTAGAATTAGTAATACAACTCCTTAAGTTAATATAGTATGTCAAGATTTCATGAAATAGTAATTCATTAGGATTATATGAACTTAGAGAGTTGTGTTGATGATTTCAATGATTATAATTCTATAAATACAGATTTGTTATGGTTGTGAATCATTTTCAAATTGTAAAAAACGTAAGAACATTTGAATTTTACGGGCTATCTGGAGCTTTCGTCTTAAGGCAAATGAATTCGGAAAAGGCGTGACAACACGCGAAGCAACTATGATTTAATTGACATGATAGCCACTTATGAGTCTAGAATCTTAATGAGGAAAATCTTATTTTAAGCTTAAATCTCTTCCTACTTATGTGAGTTCCGAACTCTTACAAAATTAATTATTTTATAGAAACCATACACACCACTCCAAAGCAATAACATTGCAAAAAAATGTTTTGCAAAGTGAATTTTGTACAAATAATAGTAAATTATAAAAATATTAATGATTAAAAAATACATTTTTACTAATTATTTAATATTTGATTTCATGTCACTTAAGGCGGAAGCTCCAGGTAGCCCGCAGAATTCAAATTTTCTTCGTTTTTTGCAATTTTCAAGTCAGTATTACTTAGGTTGTATGTTGATTAAAGGATAGTATTTACAAAATTATAATCATTAGAATCAGTAATACCACCCCTTAAGTTAGTATAATCCTAAATGTCAAGATTTCATGAAATAGTCATTTAATAGGATTATATGAACTTAGAGAGTTGTATTGATGATTTCAATGATTATAATCATCTTCTATAAATACAGATTTGTTACGGTCGCGACATATAACCTGAAACTGACATGCAAATTACAAAAAAAAAACGTAAGAAAGTTTGAATTTCGTGGGCTACCGTGAGCTTTCGCCTTAAACAAAACCCAGAGCATCCAACGAAAAGCGTTATACTTTTCATCCTAATTTTAAAATTATTAAAAACATACTCGTACACTGTTAAATCGCTAAATACGTTTTTTCTTTTTTTGTTATTATTTACTTGAAGCTTTAATTTTTTTTTCTTTTAAATGTATGAAACGGGATTCAACGGGAACTTGAATGCTTGACTGTGCTCTACATATTACCTAATCAAGCATGACAAAACATAAAATGTCTACATTTTAAGCATATCAATGTTCTTCCTCATAAAGGGAGTAAGACACTAAGGCGCTATAAAGTTTATTGTACCCTTACATCATTTGCCTTAATTTACATTAAAATAATTATACACGATGTAACCCTAAAGTGGCAATACAGAAAGTTGTGCATAAATACAACGTGATATTTTTATCGTCTTACAACGGTGAATCATCATCATCATCAGCCTGTAGCAGTGCTCTGCTGGACATAGGCCTCTCCTAATGCTTGCCACACAACTCGATTCTCGGCAACTCTCATCCAGCTGCTACCAGCCACCCTTCAAAGATCATCACTCCACCTAGCCTGAGGCTATCCTATCTTACCTACGTTTGCCAATTCGCGGTCTCCACTCAAGAACACGTCTACCCCAACGTTCATCGGTTCGGAACCAGTTTATATTCTAATAATATTCTGATATTCATTCCAAAAAGAACTTGTAAATAATTATAAAAAATCCAAACTGAATATAAGAAAATCTTATTTAGCTTCAACTGTTCGATTCCAATGGCTGAAGTTATTTCGTTTTAACTCACTAAGAATGTTGAAAAATGTTGCTTGTAGAATAATCTGACAAAAATCGGAATAATTTCATGTATATTAGTGGGATTTAATCGTTAAAATAAATGTTCTATCGTATCAAATTAGTTGCATTATGTTTTCAAGACACTACGTATAATTAACTATCACATATCCTAAAGAATATCATATATTTTTCTGATTTTGTTTACTGCAGTAGATCATATACTTTTAGGCATTATAAAATTTGCGTTTAGTTGCGTTTAGGTCTTGTAGTCCCCTTAAGTTAATTTTAGCAGCCCGGAGTCTGGATTTGTTCACATAGCTCGCCCCCAATTACATGGGACAAACACGGAATAAAAAAGCGGAAGTGCACACACAGCTATGTGTGTATGGCGTGTGTCATAATTATACGGGCAATATGTAAAATATTAACAACCTTCGTCAGTTGTAATATTATGTCTTAATTTTGTATGAACAACAAATAAGCTTTTCGTCAAAGTTGCATTTGTTGTTCATATAAAATTAACACTTTTTACAACGAAGGTTGTTATTATTTTACATATTTTTTCGCATAATTGTGACACGCGCCGAATAGCTGCGTGGGCACTTCGACCTTAAAGATAACTGGCGAAATACACGATTACTAAGGTACACCTCTGCCTAACCCTTCGTAGAAGAAAAGCGTGATGTTATGTTTATGTTAATAAGGGTGGTAATCTGAACACATTTTGTCTATTGCCTAGCTTAGATGAGATACATTAAAAAGGCCGCCGTTGGTTGTAAGACGATAAAATGTCACGATGCAAATAAAGGTCAGTTTTAAAACTGTTATCTATTAATTTCACTCATTGTCATCTCCAGTGGACATAGAAAGTCTTAGGAGAAAAAAAAAAGAAATTAAAAAAAAAAACCTAATATTTTATTCTATTCCTACGTAAGTCGTTTTGGCTTTTCAAGTTTTTACGATTTTGTAGAATATTCCCGCAGTTAGTTTGTTAAATTATTTATATAATTAATTAATATTTTTAAAGTAAACTTAATACCCTAATTACAGTACGTCGATTATTGATGAGCATTTAAACTTACCTAATCATTAATTGTATTTAGAAAATTGCATTTTGGTATTTTATAATAATTTTATTCAAAAAATCGTATATATCAACAGTTTTATTTTATTTTACGCGCTCAGTTCGTTAATGTACATACTGTAGTTTTACTAAATTATGTATTATCCTAATTAAGGCACACTTATATACAAGCACTCTTATCTTAATTAAGAGGACACAATGCACCGCAAATCGCTAAACACGCTCAATCGCTACACGAATTTAAAACATCCTTGTGTTTCTGCTGACAATCTTATGAAGATGAGAGAGACAGAATTATGTTTTAAGGTGTACCCGCAGTGGAGGCCCGCGAAATTCAAATTTTCATACGATTTGTGCTATTTGGAGGTCAGTGTCAGGTTGTATCTTGACCAAAATATGACCCGCGACTACACAAAATATGTATTTACATAATTTTAATTATAAGAATCATCAACATATAATAATTACCTATCTCTCTAAGTTAGATTTGTTCTCTTTTGATCTAACTTCCGAAATTGCAAAAAAAAAACCCAAGTAAATTTGAATTTCGGCTACCACTGCGGATACACCTTAAATACGTTCAGCGTTAAATGTATTTAGTGATGGTGCAAATCCATTCGTGATTATTAAAATAATGCGTGCATTTATTACATTCAAAAAGGCGAAAATTAATAACTTTTTATCTGTTATTTACAAACTACATATCATTGGACCCGACTGGCTTCTATTATTGATAGCCACAGCTGATATTTTACTACCATTATTATCACAGATTATAGCTAAATCGACGCAAATACCCCAGAAACAAAATTGTACCACTCATGAAGATGTAGGTACAGTCCTTTCAGAGTTATTGTTCCTCTGATTCTGCATCTATCTCAAAATCACAGTGATCTTTATTGTCGTTTCAATAAGGTTGCTTTTGGGTTGCTGCCACTGACATGTCTGTCAAAATCACAGTGATCTTTATTGTCGTTTCAGTAAGGTTGCTGTTGGGTTGCTGCCACTGACAAGACTGTCAAAATCACAGTGATCTTTATTGTCGTTTCAGTAAGGTTGTTGTTGGGTTGCTGCCACTGACCAGACTGTCAAAATCACAGTGATCTTTATTGTCGTTTCAGTAAGGTTGCTGTTGGGTTGCTGCCACTGACCAGACTGTCAAAATCACAGTGATCTTTATTGTCGTTTCAGTAAGGTTGCTGTTGGGTTGCTGCCACTGACCAGACTGTCAAAATCACAGTGATCTTTATTGTCGTTTCAGTAAGGTTGCTGTTGGGTTGCTGTTGGGTTGCTGCCGCTGACAAGACTGTCAAAATCACAGTGATCTTTATTGTCGTTTCAGTAAGGTTGCTGTTGGGTTGCTGCCACTGACAAGACTGTCAAAATCACAGTGATCTTTATTGTCGTTTCAGTAAGGTTGCTGTTGGGTTGCTGCCACTGACAAGACTGTCAAAATCACAGTGATCTTTATTGTCGTTTCAGTAAGGTTGCTGTTGGGTTGCTGCCACTGACCAGACTGTCAAAATCACAGTGATCTTTATTGTCGTTTCAGTAAGGTTGCTGTTGGGTTGCTGCCACTGACAAGACTGTCAAAATCACAGTGATCTTTATTGTCACTACAATAATGTTGTTGTTGGGTTGCTGCTGGTAGAGGTAAAATAATTATGAAAGAATTGTAGCAAAAAGATAATAATCTTGAATAATGTGTAAAACGATTTACAGGAAAATTGTTAGAAAAAATAATAAGTAGTCCAGAAGACCTTTTATTTCGGCCATGGCGGCCAATCACTACGGAAAATATAAAGTGGCATTGAAAACAATCGTGACTTATATTTTACTTTAAGAAATTACAAGTTTGATATAAATTTATTCATAGATTTTCAAAATAGTGATTTTAACTTGCAACAACGTTCAGTCCAAAAGTTGTTTTTAAGTTTTCCCTTCAAAACTAGGATTTCAAATGACTAATGTTCGTAACTACATTTGACTAGAACTTATAATTAGACTAGCTTACATACCTTACTTATTTTAATTACCTGACTAAAGGCTAACTTTCACCACACATCACTAAACGCGGTACGCTAAGCGAGTTTAAAACATCATTCTGTCTCTGTCATCTTCAAACGATTGAAAGAAACAGAGCGATGTTTTTTTAAACTCATTTAGCGTTAATGGCGTTTAGTATCACTAAACGCGCGCAGTACTTCTAAACAGAGTTCAACAGCTGTCAGTGTCAATATTCCATAACAATTTTGACACTCTTGAACGCAATTTTTTTTTTATTATAACTGATTTAAGAATAATGAACTTAAATACTGAATTTGATATAACTAGTTACTACTACTTACTTCTATGTAACCCTGTATACAGGGTTATTTTAAACTGTCTAGCTAAACTCCGCAGTCGCGATGGGTATCACTACCGATATCTAAACATGATGAAAAAAGATTTGTTTTTTTTTTGGGAGGTCAACGACCGCTGATGGTGTTGTTACTTGAAGTATGAGTTGAGAAAAACTGTTTTCTTATGTTTTATCGTGTACAGATATCGGTACCATCACGTCTGAGAAGTTTACACAAAAAATTAAAAAGAGATTTTTAAACTGATATTTCAAGTGACTACTTACAATAACTGTGATCAAACCCCACAAAAAAATCATCAAATGATTTTTTTTTTTTGTTTTTTTGTTTTATCATGTTTGAATATTGTTACCCATCGCATCTGCGGAGTTTAGGTAACCAATTTAAAATAACCCTGTATGCCGTGGCGGTGATCCGAGCGTCTGAGTGTGTAAAGCCTCTAACTGCAGGGTGCTACTACTTTCATATTAAGACTCAAAATGCGCCTGTAAGTTCGCCTGAAGCTTCCGACGTTCCGACCACACCGTCCGAGCCATCCACAGAGCCAACACGATGCAAAGTATCTAAAAGATAAGATGTGTTTATTATTTGTGTCGTTTAGAACAACCAAACTCTCAAAAATTCAAATTACCTCTACCAAAGTAAAAATTATTCCAGTTGATATGAAAATGTTTCCTTTGAAAGCTTTTTTGATGCGTAGAGCTTCCTCGCAGCCACGCATGTAATACGTCCGATCGGACAGGCAGCTTGAGTGCAAGTGACGTCGAGCACCGCCCTCGCGGAGGGGGTGTGCGCGTGCGCAGCAGGATACGGGGATATCGCGTTGGATGATGGAGTAGTCCTGAGGGCCGTCGACGCCGCAGCATTGATTCTGGGTGGAAGAAATTAAAGGATTTAAAGGAATTATTCTCCTATTTAGATTTACTAGAGACTTTATAACCTGCGCCGGCGACCCGGTGAAACTCTAATACCTAAAGGTACAATTCCGAAGGCGACTGCAGATCGCAAATCGCAGCGGTAAACCCGTTCAATAGCAAATCCAGACCGGAGCGACACTACTTACCGCTTTCTAAGTACCTAACTCAATGAAAATGCTTCCGTAGATGGCGACAGTGCAGCGGATGGGAATATCGATGGTCGGCCTGGGGTCGCCTTTAAAATTGTACTTTTAAGCTCATCTTATAATTTGGTATGTTGATTGCTTAATAAAATGTGTGCTGAACTCCAATAACGATCTAAACAGAACTTAAGGAAAGGATCTAAGGGAACAATTGGTCCACACTCTTAGGTACATGAAGATTTTAAGGCCGTCAAACTCAGGCCGTCCCAAAAGCCGTGGTATCCGTCAGTCTCTTCCTTAATTAAGGGGGCATAAAAACTAAATAAAAAGTGAAAAATCTAACAGTGGAACTCCTATCATGAAGTTACTATGTTGACAAACTCACTTCAGACTGGAGATCATCCCAAAAGGCATGGTATCTGGCGGTCTCATCTTCGATGGTGGTGTTCTTGTAGAACTGTACTCGCAGCTCACTGCCGGCCCCTATCCATGAACTGAGCACCGCCCCACCCACACCCACCACCAGTTCCAGAGCCACCAAGAATATGAAAAAACCTGCGTGCTGAAAATAAATTATTTTTCAGAAAAAAATCTACATACTACGAGTATTTGCACGAAGGCTGCGCTGACGTTCATATTCAGATCATCAGTATTAGTATAGAGTTACAAAGAACTGGGTGTAAAGTTCCTCATCCTCCACAGAAAAGGTAGGATCTTCCAACCAGACGGGTGCTGGACTACTTTTTTGTCGAGTTATCTATTTATTAGGTAGGTATTTTTGTTACGTTTTTGTCTATACACTCGTATTATGTACTATACAGGATGACTTTGAAAACATGCGACGAAAAAGGAGGTGTTCTACCCATCAATATGAATAACTTTTACGATGGGACCAACTCTTAATTCGCAACCATACTTTTACATGGGAAGGTCGATTTTTTTGTCCCATAGCAAAAGTTGTTCATATTAATGAGTGTAACAGGAACACCCCCTTAAATTTTGTCGCGTCTTTTCAAAGTTACCTGTATATTCTAATCGCGCGGATAACTCTGCTTGCGCGATGTAGGAATTGTGTGACGTCAGGAGTGATGCGTAGTTCGCATGTAGCTTTACAGATGCCGCCACAGGGCAACATAACAAAATGTGATGCCTGTATACCAGCCGGCACGAAAAAAAGACTAGATGGCTAATGTCACTAATTTTGAATTTAAAAGTACTCTAATACAATACACATCTAAATAAAATTATAATGCAGTGTCTACGCCTTATACTTTTAAAAAAAATTGTATTTGAATGTAAAATTTGTGTCTTTTTAATAAAGCAATAAAAAGTCGATGAAAAAAAATCCACAGGGCATGAGAAGTGTTTAGGTTCCAGTCGTCTATTTCAATTTGGCACACGATGCACCAAACACTCTGTATATAGGTATCCTAACTTAATAATATTACCTATAAATGTGAAAGTAAGTTTGTTTGTTTTTACCTTTTCACGCCTAAACCACTGAGCGGATCATCCTGAAATTGTGCATATACGTTATCAGGTGTACAGAAACGGACATAGGGTACCTTTCATCCCGAAGAGGAAAACCACAATAACCTTCTTATGACGATAGATGGCACGACGTGTCTTTCGAATCATGATTTGAATTATATTATTGTAGAAACAAAACGGCTGAGCGGATTTGGATGAAATTTGGCTTATGACATGCATTTGGACATGATACTTTTTATCCCATTAGTGCATTCCCGTGGGATAATGTCTGACCTCCTCGCGGGAGAAGCCACGGGCAAAAGCTAGTACTATATATACTTATATATACATATAATGTGTATCTATTCATACACGAAATCTCTTAAGGGGTCATTGTACTCATCATTACGAACAACTTTTACTATGGGACCAAACCTGAAATCGCGAAAAAAAAGTCAGCTGTTCAGTACATTTATGTTCGCATAATTCGTCAAAATGTACTGAACAGCTGATTTTTTTTTTGCGATTTCATGTTTGGTCCCATAGTAAAAGTTGTTCGTAATGAGGAGTACAACGACCCCTTAAGAGATTTCGTGTATGAATAGTTACACCTTATGTAGGTATATAATTATATACCTATATGGTGACGAAAAATCGATCTAGCTAGGTCTCATATCTGTGAAAATTCGTTTTCTCCGTAGTTTCACGAAATGATTCGGTTCGTAATTGCGCCGCCGCCGCCGATTTGCATACGTTTTAATCGTGAGGTTGAAAAAGTTAGTTTAATGTTTATTTTTTTCAGTTTTAGAATAAAATAAAACAATAGGTTTTAATATTTTTTTTGTAACTTTTAATTTAGATTGGTCTAAAAAAGCTACAAAATGGTGTAAGTATTTAACCTATCTAGCACTGGTGGCTCCAATAGTGGCAGTACGTAGGCTGTGGCGCCAACCACGAATTAGGCTTTTTGCGTAGAAATGAAACTAAATCAATGTCGAATATTTATCCCACACTGGCAATGGTTTACAAATATTACTGAAGTTAAATTTTAAAGAACATAATTCCAAATTCAAATTAGGAAAATGTGTGATTCTCATTTGTTTTTCGTACCGTCAAGATGAGTGAATCTAATGAAGAAATTCGATACATTTTAAAATTTTACTACAAAAAAGGTAAAAATGCAACGAAAGCCGCGAAAAAAAAATTGCGATGTTTATGGACCTAGTGTAGTGTCTGTGAGAGTAGCACAAATTTGGTTTAAGCGTTTTCAATCCGGAAATTTTGATGTCAAAGATGCACGTCGCTCTGGTCGCCCTATTACGGATAAAATGGATGCCATTTTTGAAAAAGTGGAGCAAGATCGGCATATCAGTAGTTATGACATAGCTGAAGAACTGGAAATTGACCACAAAACAGTTTTGGCGCATTTGAAAAAGACTGGGTACACAAAAAAGCTCGACATTTGGGTACCTCACGAGCTCACTGAAAGAAACCTAATGAACCGTGTACTCATTTGTGATTCTTTATTACGATTTAATGAAACCGAACCATTTTTGAAGAAGCTGATAACTGGTGATGAAAAGTGGATCACGTATGACAAGAACGTGCGAAAAAGGTCGTGGTCAAAGGCCGGTCAGGCTTCACAGACTGTGGCGAGACCCGGGTTAACTCGCAACAAGGTGATGCTGTGTGTGTAGTGGGATTGGAAGGGCATTATTCATTATGAGCTGTTACCACCAGGCAGGACCATCGATTCTGAACTCTACTGCAAACAACTGATGAGATTAAAGCAAGAAGTTGAGAGAAAGCGGCCGGAATTAATCAACAGAAGGGGTGTGGTTTTTCATCATGATAACGCTAGACCTCACACATCTTTAGCCACTCAGCAAAAATTAAGAGAGTTTGGCTGGGAGGTGTTAATGCATCCGCCGTATAGTCCTGACCTTGCACCTTCAGATTTCCACCTGTTTCGGTCTCTTCAGAATTCTTTAGGCAGTGTCAGGTTAACATCACCATACTTTTCATGATTTTAAAATATATCTACTGTTTTAAAGTTATTTAAGAAAATAGACGAAAATTGACTTTTCCCCCCTTAATCTCCGAAACTACCGAGCTTAAAATTTGAAAAAAAAAACAGAAAATACTTCTCTACCTATAGATTACAGGAAAATGTATAAGAAGTCTATGGTCTTAAAATAACATGGTAAATCTCTCAATATTGTGCGTAGACTTACATTTGCAGTTGGAATGTATGGGAGAACATGTTTTTCAACTACAATGTTAAGTTTGTTCTTGGGATAAATTCATCCCAACTACGGAACCCTTCATTGTGCTTGGTCCGACACGCACTTGACCGGTTTCTTAAATTCGCAAACACTTTATAGCTATTTATTACGAATTCGCAAGTGCAAATTTATTAGTTACAAAGTTCTAATTCATACAATCTAACTACAATATTATTTCGTATAATATTTCGAACTCCGCAACACACCGAGTCTTTCGATCAATCCATACTACTAATATTATAAAAGCGACAAACAAGTTGTGTACTACATTCATGGCACACACCATTTTATATTCTTCTCGTAAACTGGCTAACGTATGGCTGTCACAGTAATGTTATAGGAAGATATTCGTTCACAGATCAGATATAAGGGTGACTAGTAATTAGTGACCGATACTTAAACACATGATTGTACTCATGATAACAAACAACTATTACTATGAGACCAAAACGAACAGAAAACGCGACAAAAAAAAATCTGCTGTCCCAAACATTACGAGCGCCGATACGCGGCGCGATTTTTAGAGGCAATTGCCTACATTTCATACAATTATTTACATAAATATTGTTTCGGGCGGTAACGTTTTTACTCCTCTAAACCTTTACGAAATGAGACAATTTTAATATCATTACATTCAGTACACTTTAATCTAGGTCTGTACGTTTTTTGTTTTTAGTATTTCAATTTAATTTAATTAAATAAAAATAAAAATGCTCGAGGATGTTTTCATGTCAAAAATATAGATATTTAGATGCTAATAACTTATATTGTATACAATATTTCTTTATAATAAAAACGTGCGGACCTAGTTTTTCATTATACCAACAACATTTCCAAAAATTATGAAAATTAGACTATGTTTACGGGGAGAAAAACGTTATCTCTTTTTGTATGAAAAATTACAGCTTCACAATCCTCTTAAGTTCTGAGTTGAGCTGCGCGATTATTGACAAATGCGTGCACTGACTGGACAGGTCCTCTCAATCTGTGTGATTTTTTCCTCAAAAGGCCATTTCAGACACCAGTCCACATGGTCTTGACATGAAGTGACCAAGATATGTCTGAACTTTATAAGAGTCTGTGACCTCTGAGTTTATTTCGGCCTTTCTTCTCAGAGTAGTCAGATAGGAAACGCCGACTTCATCTAGTTTAAAAAAAAAAACATGATTAACTTGTAAAAGTGTTTGTACAAACTTACTTACAGAAATAAAATCATTTATGTTCGCATAACTCGTCAAACTGTGGGCAGCAGCTGATTTTTTTTTCGTGAATTCAGGTTTGGTCCCGTTGTAAAAGTTACTTGTTATCATGAGTACAATATCGGTCACTAATTACCAGTCACCCTATATTATATAAGGTAACACGTAACTCTATCTATGTGTCTGTCTGTCTGTTACCTTTTCACGTTATGAAATTTGACAGATAGGTAGCCTGGGACCTGAAGAAGGTTAATGACTTCTTTTCATCCTAGACTGCAGACGAATTCGCGAGCAACCGCTAGTATTATATATACGCGCGCTTTCCGTAGCTGCTGTAAACTAAAATGGCGTACTTACCACATAGAGGAGCTTGATATGCTCCCTCAAGGCTCCAATGCAGCCCAAGACATCTGTTACCACCAGGGCTATGCTCAAGGTGAGGAGGAACGACAGCACCCCCCGGGACAAGGCTGACTGCTGATCCGGCTCTGACTTCTTCTCCTTTATGTTGATGATGCATATTCCCATCAGGATCAAGCCGAACAACTTGTTGACAACAACACTTGTTAATATAATCGCTAAAGAATGATTTTTTGAACTGACTGCTATCCTAAGTGTCTTTACTAATCATTATTTATTTGGCTACCCTATAAAACGAGATAAATATTTCAGAACCGTTACGAAATTTTGAAAGATCCGTCACGATACGACACTCTTTCTCAAAATACGAATACATATTTAATAGCTAGAAATCATTGATTCTTATAGCAAGCAAAACATTTTAGTTATTTTTAAATAATCTTTTAAATAAACTTGAATAGGTAAGATAATCACTGCCATAAAAAATTTAAAACACATTTTTTTACAACTCCATCACAAAAGAAAAATACGACGCCATTAACGAAAAAAAAACAACAACAATAAATACACCAGAAAACGACAAACAATTTAAACGCGCAATAAAAAGAAATATTTATAGACAAACTTACAAGGCAAATGATATTAAAGAGAGTAATGAAGAACTTCATACAACGAACGCGTCTTGACTTCATGGTGTTAAAGCCGATTTCAATCTGTATGTCCTGTATGGTTGGAGTGGACATGGGAAATGAGGGCTTAGTAGGGCTATAATATCGATCAATGCATTTGACGACCTATAACGGTGATTACTCGGAGCTTAGTGACAAGCGGAGCGGGTAGCAGGCTCTTTAAATATGCATGGACAAGGTTTTCCGCTTAGGGTGTCATATTGGTAGTTTATTTTCTTTCGAATACCTTGTTTCTTTGAGATTTGGACCTGGTTTATTATTCGGTGTGATAGCCCCTAAATCAATTTTAAGTTTAACTACTAAAACTGAAGTTTTAAAGCCTCCAGGCCTTCTTTTTTTTCTTCTTTTCTTTTCTTCTTTTCTCTTACATTGTCATATCTACCAAGCAAATCTCTCAGCAGCTTTTCTTTTAAAGCAGTTTGTATTATTTGACTGTTCCCCTTCCATATAATGAATGAATGAAATCGACCCCAGCGTGGTTTGATTAGACTCGATTACTCGAATGATCCCAAAGATTTACACTAGCCCCTGTTGCCTCGTGTTACATGGTGCAACAGACACCATTGCATATCAATGAGTAGACCGGGGGCCGCGATAATGGTAGAAGACGTACCCTTAGGATATGGAGGGGATAAAGAGCCTGCCGAGTATCCCCTACACCCATACCCTATATGTTTCTTTACCTAATGTTTCCCTCTCTTTTTTTACTCCATCGCAATATCTGCTCCACTGCCCTCTCCGCTTATACTAACGTCGCAATATTTAGAATGTGGGAACCCATGTGTCCACTTTACCACACTTCAGGGTCCATCTTCAGCAACAGCCTTTGTTTCTTTACAAACTTACCCATACAATTGTGTTAATTCTTAATATATTGATATACAGACTATATTCCTTTATTTTAACTATCGGTATATATTTGCTACTTGATTCTTTGTTATGTTTAACAAAGCAACTTTGAGCTTTTTTCTTTTGAAGGTAAGGTTCAAATTGCTTCGTTTCAAAGATATTATTTATAGTTTTACGATGTATTCGTCCTATAATTATTAATTGACATGATATATCGACCGGCCCCTGTGAATAAGGTTTAATGCACTTTTTCAAATAGGTCAGTTTATTACTTCATGAATACTTGGACGTGCGAAATTGAGTGTTTATTTCCGCTTCGATCAAGAATATAAAATCACGAGGTCTTGCTGACGTATGTCTTCAGCTAATTTCAATCCCTTGACAAAGCGCATTACGTATTCAAAAACTTGGCACATGCAGCTTAAGTAGATACTTTTCCTTTTCTTTGGTAGGGTTTTCTATTTCCAATAAAATCAATTGTATCTTACAACTATTTAAAAAATATACCTAGAATGTTTGTTGAGCAGAGAAGCCACCACCAGATGAATTGCAACATAATTGTTAAATCTCGATAGAATGAGGAGAACACTGACCAAAGAGCAATAGAAATCATGATCTTGACTTGACTCCTGCGGGCTAGCTGATGGCATGGCGCAAAACTTACAATGGTAGGTAATGCTTTTCATTTTGACAATTCAACTACATTCATTGCGTCTTTTGCGTTGTCGAGCAGACGAATTTTTCAAACAATATGAAGCAATTCACACGCTTGTCCTTCAAAATCATTCAGATTGAAAGTGACCTACGCAATTTAATGCCGTATCTATTCAATTATTATATTATAAGATCATATCAGGACCGGATTATTAGAGAGGCTCGTGGGTAAGTAATAACAGCCGCACTAGTCGTTAGATCATCTTAAGCTACGCTTGCTGAGGTCGGTCCGTGGATGGGTGACCGTCCATCTGTACATGGTCTTTACATAGGTAGTCGCTCCATGTAAAATACTGATAATCAGCTGCATCCGGTTAGACTGAAAGCCGATCCCAACATAGTTGGGAAAAGGCTAGGCAGATTGACCAAGGCCGGATTAGTTTTAAGACCTTTGTAAATAACACTTGTGGATAAATTAGTCTAAAATAATTAATTTATTTACTTTTTCGTCATAAACAATGTTACCTTCTCGATCAAACAGACAAAGTAAAAAGGCAAAAATAAATAAAACAAGCATCGGTGCATACTCAATTCAGTAATTGCATATAGGTATTATAATTAGTGAGCCACCGTGTAGCCATTCAGCTGCACGCTATTCTTCAGGTGGCCCGATACCCACACCGAGGACGCGGCACGGTACTAACCGCTAATCAATAGAACATTTATATTAACGACCACCCCTTTCCTCCGCTCTGTCAGACGGCAATTAACTATCATTAAGTAACTTATGCGACTAACTTTGAATAATATGGCCGACGATGTTAAGCACTAATAACTACTCTTGTTGGTGCGGCATATCATGCCATTTTGTAGTTATTTGACAGTAACGACTGTCGTACGTCACGTTACGGGAAGTCAGAAGTCTGACAACCAGTCTTACCAAAGGGTACCCAGTAACTGGGTTGTGAAGGTTACATAGGCCGTCGCTCCATGTAAAATACTGGTATAAATAAAAAAATCAAAAGTCATTTATTCAAACTAGGCTGACAATCAGCACTTTTCGAGCGTCAAAATTACATAAGACAGTCCCCCAAAACATCCGCCCTTCACCACTTCCTAGTGCGTTAGCTGGGGAGAAGAAGTGGCGCAACAGACTCCCCAGCAGCAGAGCTGTCTGTTCAGGTGCGACATCGCAGCGCTCGTGTGGTAGTCACTGCGTCGACATCACTGCGCTGCGATGACGCAACGCATTGGCAACGCTCGTGTGGCATTGCTCCAACTCATTGGTCTAGTGGTCGCAAGCGCTACTGCTGAGCTGTTCCTGGGTTCAGTTCCCGAGTTGGGCAAAGTGTTATTGCGTTTTTCCATCAGGAATTTCTCAGTAGCAGCCTGGAGTCTGGGTTTGTGCTGGTTGAAGGTAATAGGCTCACCCTCTATAGGACACATATAGGATACATAGGACTGAAACATAACTGGCGAAATGTGGGTAGGTATACTACGAGTATAGGTATGTACCTACACCTCTGCCTAACCCTTCGCGGAATATAGGCGTGATGGTCCCTTGACGTTGACGTCTGTAGGTGACTTGACACTTCACAATGAAAATAAGTCCAAAAATCTGTCAAAAGTCTGCCTGCTGATTTTTATGTGTTTTACAGAATAATCTCTACCTACTGTCACACACTACCCGTCGTCGTCTGGGGATGTTTGGCCTCTACGATTGGTCTGGCTAGTTACAAATAGTATTGAAATAGTTCCCGGAGTGTCGTATTATATATATAAAAATGAAGTCGCAGACTATAAGTAAGATGACGTCATTTTTTCGCGAACTTTAAAGCGTCTGGCGAAAAAACTGCCAACGGAAAGTGTCTGGCCGTATTGATTATTAATTATTAACAATATTCTGTAAAACATACATAAAAATAAGCAGTCAGACTTTAAGAAAAGTGAGTAATATTTTTACGTATCTTTAGTACCTGATATCTGACAGTTGGCCGACGACCCCAGCTAGCAGGTATGCGTACGTTCAAAGTTCGAACTAACACTACTTTATTCCATACATTTTGCTAATCAGAAAATAAGTGAGGTTTGGGAGCCCTGGGATCTTGGACCATGTCGCTTTTGGCCTGACGTTTGGACTTGCTACCTGAACACAATTGTGAATCAGCGAAAACTGCAGTTTACGTGACACTTTAAGCATCTAATTGACGAGTATGAGTGCGGTTTAGTACCTGTAAAAAAATACTAGAATTGAGTAAGAGTTAGATTGAATTTAAAAGCTAAATTATTCAGATAGTTCTGTTCGATTAATCCGGAATTAGGAATGGTTTATGTCCGTCTTCAGTAACAGACGTGCACGTTACAGGGTACATCCATAATGCAGACGGCTGAACAACGTTTTATAGTACCATAGCACCCTGATATACTTAATATGCTGTGCCTACGTCTGTCTGTCAAGAAAGAAAGAAAATGCATTTATTTAGCACAGACTAAAAGGCACACAAAATAAAACACAGCAGATTGAAATAATAATAATAAAGAACAAATAATTGGTCAGGCAGGGACATAGTTCCTTCATAGTTCAAGTAACCCAATCCACTTTAGCCACACCCAGACCCATAGCCAAATATGTTTTGTTTCCACGTACAACAATAGTCCTGCACCAACCGGGGGTTGTCCTTGGGTGCACTTGCATAGTGCATACAGAGATAATCGTCGGTTGGTGCCTCCTCATCATTTCAAATTATCTAAGGGGCCTCTGCGAGTTGGCTTCGGCTCCTCGTACGCCTTCCAAAGGTCCGGGACCCCAGGGTCCCGAGAAACGTCAAAAAAAAACAAATAAAAAGCGTAAAATGCGATGAAGAATTGTGTGCCAAAAAAGGCTCAGTTCAGCAAATATGCCAGACAACTAGTGCCTGACGCTGGTTTTCAACTGGACCTGAGTTGCACTAGTCGGCGGATCGAACTCTTTGGCGGCGTGGCTAATATGCATGCTATTTAGTTTATATATCTATATATTTAGTTTTATTTATTTAGTATTTATTTATTTAATATTAATTTATATAGCTTTTATTTATATTGTGAAATAGACGATGATTTATAATGAAAACGAGCGCGTAAAATTTCATGAACCGACCTTCGGGCGTATTGATTTTATGAAAAAAACTACTGGATGCATTTATCCCACTAATATTATAAATGTGAAAGTTTGTATGTTTATTACTCAATCACGCAAAAACGGCCGAACGGATTTGGATGAAATTTGGTATACAGATAGTTTATTATAACCTGGATTAAGACATAGGATACTTTTCATCCCGGTAGAAGGTTCCCGTGGGATAATTTCCGACATACACGCGGGCGAAGTCGCTGGCAAAAGGTAGTTCAAAATATAGTTATTTGAATCCTTGAATTAATTATCATGTATAAAATTGTACGAACACAATTTTGCCATTTTCATACTCCATACTATCATAAAAAATGATGGCTTAAAATTAGTGTTGAAATATGGAAGTTTGGACGCTCATAACTTCCAAACCAACATCTTTTTGTCCGATTCTGCTTCCATACAGGGCTAGATTTGAAAGTACACCGTCAAACAGACGAGTAATCTGCATACTACGTTTGTATGGAAGAATGACACTGACTAGCGTAACATTAAATGGCCTTAAACTTATCACTGTGTGTATTTAATTCTGAACTTTTATTGACTAGCTATTTCTTTATTGTTGTTCAATATTAGAACAAAATATAATCTTGTTTTGTTTTCCAAAAACGGCCTCATTGGTCTAGTGCACTATCTCGCCAGCAGTGGTCTCGAACGTCACAAGGCCAAATCGGTAGAGTTGCCCACAAATATCGGTATATTTGCACCCAAAACGGGTAGGTAGGTAAAAAAAATATCCCAAAAATTAACCCATATCGTTCTACCGATATGGGATATTTTTAGGTATATTTTTTTAGTCTCGAACCTACCGATTTTTCGGTAGGTTCGAGACCATTGCTCGCCAGCACTATAGCTGCGCATGAGGTCCTGAGTTAGGATAGTGTTATTGGTTCTTTCCTTCTGGAATTTCTTAGGCAATAGACACGCCCCTTATTACATGGAACTTATACATACCTGATATAGTTTTTCTTTTGTCATTTATTGCAGCTTATCCGAACTTGCCCTGGATTTTTTGCATTGTTTCAATAGTTTTCAGGACAAAGCATTAAAGTTACTATGATACACCTTTTACCCCATAACACACGATTTAAATCAGTGTCTTTATACACCATACCTAGAGTACGGTACACCCTCGGTCTGAATGCAATACCCCATTTTATAAGCATACCAGATCGATATTTCTTTACCACAACTTGCAAGTAAACTAGGACGGTCTTATAAATATATAATAGGTAGAAAATGTACTTGCTTCTAAATACTTAGGTACGTTAAACTGAAACTATTGTAGGTACAGTCAACGGTCATAAATGGAGTGTCACCGGAATGTTCATAATTGCCTGCCCGCCAATCTGTATGTGTGTGTGATGTTTTAAAGAAGACACTAACGCGCAAATGGTATAACTACGAAAGGGCGACGTTGGTTGGCCAGATGCTTGTGTGGTCAACACTAATTAATAAAGTATACCTACTTATACTTCTCACGCACAATGGTCCACTTGAAGGATTAAGTGCGGAAACCAAACCCAATAACATAGAACATAGAACATACCTACTTATAATCAACAGGGCCTAGCAATGCTAAAATTCGAAATAATAGATATAGGAAGCGATGTTAGGATCGCACGTGTAGGTCGGTATAATAGCGTGTGCATGAGAGTGGAGAAGGTTCAAACCTCAGTGCGAGCTTTCTTTCGTTTCTCTTTTTGTTCTTTTTGTGAAAACAGTGTCAGAGTTCAATTATTTTAATATCGTTAATTTACCGTGACTATAGGTTACGGAG
Source organism: Dicycla oo (assembly GCA_948252095.1). Taxonomy (NCBI): domain Eukaryota; kingdom Metazoa; phylum Arthropoda; class Insecta; order Lepidoptera; family Noctuidae; genus Dicycla; species Dicycla oo. Next base: position 4,497,941 of record OX411718.1, on the reverse strand, counting down.
GGTAAAAATAAAGTATAATAGGTAATCTAATAAAATAAAAAACACTTTTTTTTTCACAGGAACATTTATTTATGTTATTATGAACCTTTAAAACGATTTACCACGCGACGATGGCAAGAGACCGGACTGCATGTCTTTATTTCCATGGAAGATGGGTAGGACTTTAGTGTGGCAGCAACGTGTGTCAATACTCTTGCGCTATCCCATCTTCCTGGCTCAGCGTGCTGTGCTGGCACCGCTGCTGCGGCTGACGAAAACCTCATGTGGCGTAAATATAATAAACTTATTGGTAATTACATTTTCGAGCCGTTTGGGGTTAAAACCCTCGGGCCGTGGGGTCCGAGTGCCTATGGTATCTTTAAGGAAATCTCGAAACGGCTGGTTGACACTTCTCGTGATCCAAGGGCTGGCTTTTACCTTAGCCAGAGGCTAAGCACTGCCATACAACGAGATAATGCTGCCAGTCTCTTGGGTATATTACCAGTCGACAGCAATGCGGATGAATTGTTCGACACCATATTTTAGCTTGTGAATAGTTTTAGTTAAGTTAGCATATAATTTTGTTATTTTACTATTGTTGATTGAATATAAACAATTGATACCTTTTAAACAAAAACAAAGGTTGAAAATAAATAAATTTATAATTTGTTCGTAGATCAGTTTTGGTTGCTAATAAAATTAGATTACTGTTATATACCGCGCTCTTTCTGTGTGGTTTGTGATGAAAGAGTGCAATATACCGGTGTGTAGTGTGTGTGAAATGCCTTAGAAGTAGGCCTCAAGTGCGTCGACTTACGATGCGATGGCTTTGTAAGACTGATACTGGACTTCTGACCGCGACCATACATTCTTCTAAAACATTAAATAAAACTAAACATTCAATTCTAGATTTCAAAATACTTATTTATGGTTTTTTGATCTAGATTTTGTTTTCTCACAAAAAAGAAGATTTTTTTTGAGGAATTCAACCTAAATTAGGTTAAATTCCTTAAAAAAAACATAGGTACATAAACTTACCAATAAAATGTTCAACAATAAATTAAACTCAGACTAAATAAAAAACCAAGACAGCGCTGTCAACAATGACATGAGGCCCTTAGAATAATAACTAAAGGCCTCTATATATTTGTTTCATTTTGACTTATGGAGCCGCTATGATGTTAGAGAAGGACACGTATACAGAAGACGTTTCAAAATTTCGTAGGTTGTCATTCATTGTATTTTGACTAGTGATGTAAATTTCAACGTCGATAGAATTTACAATGACATGCAGTCGTATACTGTCAAAAATAACAACCGTACCTAAAATTTATAAATAACTAAGCATAGGTACTTATGAGAGAATACATAATATCTACATCGTTTTTTTTTTTTTGAAGTTCGTTCAAAATGAAACGATACTTTAATAAGTACGAACTAAATTGTTCGTCATCATCACCAAAGTCCTCCTTCGTTCCTCCCCACAGCTCTTTATGTATGTATTAAACCTGACCCAGCTAACCCCGAATGTATTTAATTGACATAGTAACTGATGAGTTTACTGAAAACGAAGTGGGAGACATTCGATTTTGCGAATGTTTTTTGCAATTCTTACTTCAAACATCCACATCACCGGCGCACCAGAACACATTGCACGCCGTGAGCACCCCACAGACCAAACCAGGACATTGGCGCTAGACGACCCCGTGTCTAAGCACTCTTGGTCCCCATGCAACCGGTCATGTCAGTGGCCTGACTGCCTACCACTTTTCGCCCGCAGAGGATAGGGAGAGCGGCCAACGAAATACCCACACGCCTCCTCCTCTACGGCCCCACCGCGTCCGCCATCAGACACCCCGCCAAGCCCCCGACCCCGTAAAGACGGCTCCCGCCGCGGCCCCCAACCCTCAGCCGCGATGCCTCCCATACGACATCGCGGCCCGCCTCAGTCGCGATGTTGCCCAAGTGGCACCGCAATGTCGTCGGCTCCCTGGGAAATGCCCTGTCGAGCGGCCGCTCCTCGGGTTCCTCCTTGCTTCACCGTTTCATCACCAGCCTGGCTGTGTGGCACGCTCTATGTTGCGTGAGCATGAAATCTTGGCTATACCGCTTCGTGGCGATTCATTAATCTGGGCCGATGTACTAGGTCCTGTTTCAACTTCCATTGCTACGGGGTCCTTAAATGACGTATTTTGTATTGATAAAAAAAAAACCGGTCAAATGCGAGTTGGACTTGCGCAAGGTTTCCGTACCATTATCTATAAAAACGGCAAAAACAATCATGTCTGTTGTATGGGAGCCCCCTTAAATATTTTTTTTATTCTGTGTTTTACTATTTGTTGTTATAGCGGCAACAGAAATACATCATTTGTGAAAATTTCAACGTCTAACTATCACGGTTCATGAGATACAGCCTGGTGACAGACGGACAGTGGAGTCTTAGTAATAGGGTCCCGTTTTACCCTTTGGGTACGGAACCCTAAAAAGAAAAAATAATAATAAAAAAAAAGATTTATTTTGAATTTTTTTTAAATTTTTATTACTTAAAATTAAATTAATTACGACTATATTTCCGTGTGGGATAGTAAGAGGAACGTTCAATGTTATGTGAACCTATTTCTTATGAAATGTTATACCTGTCTTCCCGTAAGATATGTTAGATTGCTGTTGATGGTGAGCGGTTCCTTGAATCTGCACAACTGCTGCGCTATGACCTTCTTCGCAGACATCCATACATAATCCTGTAATGTAATAAATCATGTTTTAATTTGAACGACATACTATTTATTGCAAATAATCACAATATATAATAGACCATTTCATCTGTTCTATCAATAAATAATGTAGGAACAGCATCTTCTCGAAGTGGTCTCCATTTCATAGTTTCATTACATACAAATGAATTCAAAGTAAAAGGGGAGCTCGGAGAATAATTATGTGACTGTGCTTTTTGAGTCCAATTTCGTCTACAAATACAATTTATCCATTCATTTCTTTCACATCGGCTTTAGAAAATCTGTATAACAAAAATATCGACAACATTATTTACGTCACTATGGCTGATTAAGATAACCTCAAAATATTTTCCGAATATTCGCTAATAACGTCTATTGAAATAGATATTACGTTTAGTTTCTGCAACAAAATGATTCAGCAACATTTGTTATGTATAATATATGTAATTTATCAGCTCACATTCAACAAAAAATTGAGCAAAAACTTACCGATGGAAGGTCAATATTTCTTGTTTATTTTCTTTTCGTGATGAATGGGACTTGCAGCCTCCAACCACTCAAGACATTGCTCCACAGCTTCAATTTACTCAGTATTTGTAGTTAAACAAAGAATTCGTGCAATCTAACAGTAAAAATATTATTAAAAAATCGCAAAACCATGGAAGATTACGACAAACGCATAAAAAATGAACAGGCGAACAAGTCAAGTAGTTCAATAATATCCTGGGACATTTTTCACACACGGTCGTCTGGTCCCAAACTAAGCAGAGCTTGTACTATGGAAACCAGATAACTGATAAACTACATAAACTACTTTTCTTTTTTTGTAAATACATACTTATATAGATAATTACACCCAGACTCAGGACAAACAGACATGTTCATGCACACAAATGTTTGTCCTGGATGGGAATCGAACCCACGACCTGCGGCGTGATAGGTGGTATCTTAACCAACCACGCCAACAGGCCTGTCAATGAATGAACTGTCCGACATTGAAGCAAAGTATGTACTATCAAAGGCCGGATTGAATTAGGACTAATATAACCAAATGATAGTCCATCTTGTGACATGCCAAAAAAGTAAAACACATCACAAGTAAAGCGCGTGTCGCTTCGAGAAATAAACTACTAACTATACCATGTTAAATAAAATACTTGTTTATATTACGGCATGGGACCGACATATATGCAATAAATTAAACCACATACTTGTTATCGCCTTTGCTGACGATATACAAAAAATTAACGAAATCGGTCCAGTAACTAGGTCAAAAAGTAGAGTTTCAATTTTGAGCAAATTTGTATCTACAATGTAGAATTGAATCACTAAGATTGACTTAGTGATTCAATTCTACATTGTTCAAAAAAAAACCGGTCAAATGCGAGTTGGACTTGCGCAAGGTTTCCGTACCATTATCTATAAAAACGGCAAAACAATCATGTCTGTTGTATAGGAGCCCCCTTAAATATTTATTTTATTCTGTGTTTTACTATGTGTTGCTATAGCGGCGACAGAAATACATCATTTGTGAAAATTTCAACGTCTAACTATCACGGTTCATGAGATACAGCCTGGTGACAGACGGACAGTGGAGTCTTAGTAATAGGGTCCCGTTTTACCCTTTGGGTACGGAACCCTAAAAATAAAAAATAATAATAAAAAAAAAAGATTTATTTTTAATTTTTATTACTTAAAATTAAATTAATTACGACTATATTTCCGTGTGGGATAGTAAGAGGAACGTTCAATATTATGTGAACCTATTTCTTATGAAATGTTATACCTGTCTTCCCGTAAGATATGTTAGATTGCTGTTGATGGTGAGCGGTTTCTTGAATCTGCACAACTGCGCTATGACCTTCTTCGCAGACTTCCATACATAATCCTGTAATGTAATAAATCAAGTTTTAATTTGAACGACATACTATTTATTGCAAATAATCACAATGTATATCAGACCATTTCATCTGTTCTATCAATAAATAATGTAGGAACAGCATCTTCTCTAAGTCGTCTCTATTTCATAGTTTCACTACATACAAATGAATTCAAAGTAAGAGAGGAGCTCGGAGAATAATTATGTGACTGTGCTTTTTGAGTCCAATTTCGTCTACAAATACAATTTATCCATTCATTTCTTTCACATCGGCTTTAGAAAATCTGTATAACAAAAGTATCGACAACATTATTTACGTCACTATGGCTGATTAAGATAACCTCAAAATAATTTCCGAATATTCTCTAATAACGTCTATTGTAATAGATATTACGTCCAGTTTCTGCTACAAAATGATTCAGCAACATTTGTTATGTATAATATATGTAATTTATCAGCTCACATTCAACAAAAAATTGAGCAAAAACTTACCGATGCAAGGTCAATATTTCTTGTTTATTTTCTTTTCGTGATGAATGGGACTTGCAGCCTCCAACCACACAAGACATTGCTCCACAGCGTCAATACACTCACTATTTGTAGTTAAACTAAGAATTCGTGCAATCTAACAGTAGAAATATTATTAAAAATCGCAAAACCAAGGAAGATTACGGCAAACGCATAAAAAATGAACAGGCGAACAAGTCAAGTAGTTCAATGAACGAACTGTTAGACATTGAAGCAAAGTCTATCAAAGGCCGGATTGAATTAGGACTAATATAACCAAATGATACGAGTAGTCCATCTTGTGACATGCCAAAAAATTAAAACAAAACACAAGTAAAGCGCGTGTCGCTTCGTGAAATAAACTATAAAATACTTGTTTATATTACGGCATGGGACCGACATATTATATGCAATAAATTAAACCACATACTTGATATCGCCTTTGCTGACGATATACAAAAAATTAACGAAATCGGTCCAGTAACTAGGTCAAAAAGTAGAGTTTCAATTTTGAGCAAATTTGAACAATGTAGAATTGAATCACTAAGTCAATGAGTCAATGAACATGAATCCTTGAACATTTGTGTGCAAACAACAAAACCATATTCGGCGAACAATTGATTAGGCACTATGGTACTGCGCAGGTGACCAGCTCGGTTGTCTAAACAGAGTGATTACTTTTACAGGATTTATATTTATTTTGTTTGAAAAATTAACTTTTTTAATTTACGGTTTTTATTTTAATATTTAACTTTGCTATACTTTGTGGACAGTATTACTTGTAGTTTAATTTATTGCACATGCGTCGGTTCCATACCATATAACTCCAATAATTATTACTAGAATCGGTTCTACGTTTTTTACATCATGACATCCGCATGTCGGTTCGGGGAGGCGACTGTCTGCTTTTTTTCCTATTATAAAAAAAAACCTTTTTTCCTATTCTAAATCCAAATCGATGCGTGTGTATAATTCTTGCCATTTGCGGAGTTTTTATGCTTAGCCATATTCATGTTACAGCCTCTACAGTACCTACCTATCCTCTTCATCACGATCTGACAATAATTCAACTCAAACTCACAGCATTTATTTCATTTAAAACATTCACAGGCAAATTCGAATTGTCAAGGAATCGATCAGACTGAAAGATGAATCTAGTTACCCATTCCAAAGCGTAGTCCTCCTATGGAACAAACACAACATAGAGAAAAAAAATGTCCTATGAAATAAGAAGAACGGGCAAGACACTCCATGAACACTCCTTAGCCGACTTCATAAAAGGAGGCTATATGTTCGTCTGTACGTATTTTTTTTATTCTATTGAAAGAAAGACAGTTACAAAATATTTAATTTTAAATTGGACTTATTCATTCATTTATCTTAATTGCATTGACTTTTTTTTTGATCCTGGTCCTGTTATGCAGTATTGTGAAATTTTATTTTATATTTTGTAATATGGGTTTCGCCTGAATGAAATGATTTTTATGAATTTACCAATTCAACATTCTTTGTTTTTCATTGAAATCTAAATACAAATACAAATATTCTTTATTGTGGTACATAGGTAAGCAATAAGTTGTTACATGTTTCCGAAATTGTACACAGCTATGACCCGCCATAATGGCATACAATAATTTTAAAGTAGGTAACATTTTAACAGCACAATCAAATAGAAAATTAAAATAATAACAATTTAAATATGCAGCAGCACTTTAGAATTAACGAATAATTTTACATGTCAAAGCAACAATTAAAATAACGAGACATAAATTATAAATTCAGTTAGAATTAAATCATACAAATTAAGAAATATACACATTTTACTTATCAGGGGAACAATTAAAATTAAATAACATCATCGAGATAATCTTTTAAAGTATAGTAACATTTGTCTAACAGCAATTGAAATATTTTTTTTCTAAACTAGCCACGTTTGACTGACTGAGATTAAATCCATACGTATGCTGGTATCCTATCAGTTGTGGGAACATGCAGGTGGAGTAGTAACAATTAATAGTTACAATAGCGATGTCTCACATCGATATCGACATGTGTGTCACTGTAAAACCACGAATGACCAATTTCGTAAAATTCTTTAAAATGACCATAACAGAATTTGTACCAAGAATAAGCTAAATAAATGAAACAAGTTTAGAAATTACAGGAAAACCTCTAAGGAAATCTGGCTAAAAGGAAAATCCAATAATAATATGTAAATCGTCATGTTTGCTCGCAGTATAAGTTGTGGGGTAGCGGCTCTTGTGGCTCCAGTCATCCAACATCTCTCGTCGTGCTACAGTCTCATAAAAGTCAATATAAAATCGTTTGGCATTTCTGAACGTCAAAATGTCCAACACGTGTGTCTTCATAATTCTTATAATCGGGCTATTCATCACGCCGTCCCAACAAGTATCGTGCGACGGCTATGATTTCGAATCCAGCCACCATTGTTACGGACAATGCTACGACGCGTGCGTAAAGGGATATGCAAATGGTTGTTCAATGAGCGTTTGTTATCCACGTTTTGGCGGATCATGCCGTTCGCATGGTTTTCTGAAGGGAGCCTCTGTGTGTTATTGTGACGGACCATCGAAACCATGCAGGGTGTACGACGACGACTGGGACTAGGGAACTAGAATCATCTGGTGCTGCAGATCCTTGGTTGAAAATCGACGCTGTGATTGCGATGGGCGTGTTATTAGTAGGGGGACACACACTTTTTAGTGACAAATTTGTGACCTGTGCTTTTGTGTTTCGTTGTGACGTCAAGGAGAAAGCGTCAGGGTAGCACGCGAAATTCAAATTTTCTTACGTTTTTTGCAATTTGCAAGTTGTATGTTAAATATAGTATGATTTGCGGCCGTAACAAATATGTTTTTGTATAGAATTATATACAAAGAATCAGTAATACAACTCCTTAAGTTAGTATAATCCTAAAATATCAAGATTTCATGAAATAGTCATTTTGAGATTAGCTGGTCTTAAAGAGTTGTATTGATCACTTTAATGATTCTAATTATGTAAATAGATACTTGTTACGACCGCAAATTATAATTTGATCAACGTACAATATAATACCGACTTGTAAATTGCAAAAAACGTAAAAAAATTGAATTTCGCGGCCTGCCCTGACGCTTCCCCCTTAACTAAATAAATATTTTCAATAATATATTATGATTCGTACATTTAAAAAAAATGTGAATTCTTTTGTAGCCTGTGTAACCCTTATTTTTAAGAAATAAACTAAATTTGTACTTTTGTATTTTAGTATTTGGGGTCATATTACCCAAGGTTCAATTTTCTGTATGCTAACCAAATTTTGTAGTATAGTAGTTGGGGTCATATTACCCAAGGTTCATGTTCTGTGTGCTAACCAAGTTTTTTTTATCAAAGTTCAAACTTTTTGTTAATCATCAAGATTGGCGAGTTATAGATCCCACCAATAACATTTTGTTTTTGTGATCTATGAAAATGAATCATTCTAATTAACAACTCGACTGCCGGAAACACGGATCTACGCGAGACACAATGTTTTAATTGTTTCTGTAATTGCGGCATTCAACCGGTTACCGTAAGTTGGGGTGATTTTGCGCCTGCCAGTAATACTTTGCTCCAAATCCGTACAAATTTAAAAATAAAATTAAAAAAAAAGTTTACAACTCTATGGTTTTATTGATGTCTGAACGCAATCATAAGATGTCAATGTTCTGTCATGGAAGTTGACAGGTCGCCATTGTTGCTATTACCTGTGCTAGGTATGCTGTGTTAGGTTTATTAAAACCTAACCCAAAATTAAATCAATGGATTTAATTTTGGGTTAGGTTTTAATAAACCTAACCTTGATTTTACCAAACTTTTTTTTTTGTAAACTTTCTACTTTCACGTTGGGACTCCTTGCACAGGTAATAGCAACAATGGCGACCTGTCAACTTCCATGACAGAACATTGACATCTTATGATTGCGTTCAGACATCAATAAAACCATAGAGTTGTAAACTTTTTTAGAAATTTTATTTTTAAACTTGTACGGATTTGGAGCAAAGTATTACTGGCAGGCGCAAAATCACCCCAACTTACGGTACGTATTATAAATATATTCGAATGTAATTCTGTTTCATTTTCCCGCTTGTATTTTGTGCAATTCCTAATAGAAAATTGTTATACCAATGGTGGTGGTGAGTGGCCAATTCGGAAGTATACAAATTTAAATTATGATTATTATTAAACCAAACGAAAATTACCTGATATTTTCCCATAATTACATATTATAATGATCGCTCTTCATCGTCTTTTTCACCAAATTTTCTCACTCTTTATTAGGTAATCCACTATCAGAGTCACAAATATTCGTTCTATGGGTCGTCTATGGGCACTATGAGCAGCAATGAAAACCAAAAAATTTGTTTTGTTTTAAAAAAAAAATTGGAACAGTCAATTTTCCTGAAAAAATTTTTTTTTCGGAAATCTGAAAATTTCATTGCAGTTTCGGGTTAACCTTGACCATAGAAACTAATTAGATTCTGAAAAGCATGGTTCTACGGCGCTCCGTTTCCAAATTATGGGCCTCCGAATATTATTTTATTTTATATAAGGTCAACTTATATTAAGTACAAAAATTTTAAGGATAGATTCATTAACATAAGATAGACATTTCTTGAAAAAATAATACATTTCTATACGCTAGTTTCCAAGAAAAACACAAATTGTCAAATTAAAAAGTCAAATTCAACATCCTGTGTATTAATGGCTAACGTACTCTAAGCAGATAACAATGGTTGCTTGCCTGCACACGTGCGGCGGCGGCATGTCCCCCGCTTCGCCCCGCTGTCCCCGCCTTGCTCCGCCGGTATTAAGCGCGGGAGACTAGTTCATTTCGCCAAAATCAAGTTACTGAATTGTGCGTGTTGTCTGTGCGAAAATTTTTGAAATGCCGTATCGGTATTCATCCCGAGAATACATGAATATGGCTATGTGCTATCACGACGCAGGTGAAATAATGTGAAATAATGCCAAAGACCTAGTGTATGGGAACGACGGTCATACAATCAGTACAGTGGAAGAATTACGTGCGCAAATTGTGAGTGCATTTGACGTGATGTCCAGTGAACATCAAGTGCTTACTGAAGTGCGGAGGCGTTGTCTCGATCGCGCTAGACAGTGTGTGCGACAACAAGGGCGTCACATCCAACAATTGATGTTATATGTGTAAATAACTAGTAAATTGTGTAAATAAGTGTAAATCTGTTAATGAATTTTGACTATTTTTAACACGCCAAGTTAATGCAGTCCTGCATCAACCGGGGGTTGTCCTTGTGGGTGCACTTGCATAGTGAATATAGGGATAATCGTCGGTTGGTGCCTTCTCATAATTTAAAATTACCTAAGGGACCTCCGCGAGTTGGCTTGGGCCCCTCATATGCCTTCTAAAGGTCCGGGACCCCAGGGTCCCGAGATATGTAAGAAAAAAACAAAAAAAATACTAATAATAAGCCCTGCACCAACCGGTGGTTGTCCTTGGGTGCACTTGCATAGTACGTACATGGATAATCTTCGGTTGGTGCCTTCGCAGTATTTAAAATTGTCTAAAGCACCTCTGTGAGTTGGCTTCGGCCCCTCGTATGACTTCTAAAAGTCCGGGACCCCAGGGTCCCGAGAAATTTCAACAATAATAATATATAAAAATAAAGTTTATTCATCAAAAAAGTAACACAATACAATGTGAAATTTTCGGTGAGCCACAAACTCAGCGTCGTTTGTATCTGTAAAACGCTCATTACTTATTAGCCAACCCGATAGCAAAAAATAAAACCGTCTTCCAAAACAAAACATAACTTTAAAAAAAAAAAAACTACAAAAATAACTTTAATTTCGGAAGTCGGTGGACAAAAAACGAAAATACACCGACTTCTTGCTTGCGAATATTGACAGTCCCATTTTTGATCCAGCAATACTTGTAGCCGCATTCCCTGGCGCGTGGCTTTGCTACTCGAAATAACTGCCGGTTTTCTTTTATCAGTCCGTCGTTGAAGTATACAGTCCTGCGGGTACCCGGTATGTCTAGATCGTCACTAGAGAGGTTACGTTTTGTTTTCCCTGCACGTAGAAATTCGTTCCGTTTGTTGCGACACAGAAACTTAACGACCAGCGGGCGGGAGTGTTTTTACACGGGATCACTAGGGGTGTTCTCAATGTTGTTGCTGTGGCGTGGGCCAGCTCTAGTAACGTATTCTAAATCGGAGTCTTTGAGATTTATGCCAATTTTACTGCCACTGTGAGGATGCTGTGATCGGGGTTTTCGTTGGCAGTTTCGTTTACGCCTAATATTTCGACTTGGTTTTTTAAGTTAGCTTGGGCGTGTGACTGTACTTGTTGTAATTGTTGAGTATAATTGTGGACTTTAAGTAGGGAATTTCGCATACTTGTTCCTCAATCGCTTGAATTTTGGCTTCTGCGCAGGCCAGGCTAGCTAACAAAAATAACTTTCTACAATTAACCATCTTGGCGTGTTTGATAATGTTAATCATTACTATTTACAATAATTGATTTAATCACTATTTACGATTGATTGGCGACTGTGTTATCACGGCTAGCGGCTGTCGGAGGCCGAAAGACACCGTAGTCCCTAGATGTTTGAGTGACGGAAAGGATTGTGTAATGTATTCCACGATACTCTGATGCCAAATTGCTTCTAGTAACACCACAAACTGCTAGTGTACATACCATTTCTGTGTACTGGACGTTTGTGTATGAGAAAGACACGGTTACACGATACTTTTTACATACGATAAGTAGATACACGATCAACCAAAACACGGCAGCCGCGCACTCGCGGGGAGCGTGACACGTCAACACGTGCGCGTCAATCTGTAGCATCCGGGAGACTGAAGAAGGGGTGGTTTTACCCCCACCCCACTGTGCGACCTGTGGTGTGCGCCGTTGCGCGTGATTGCCGATAGGTACTTAGTGTAGTGTCGCTCCGTCATTGACTTATATCGCTCGGTGTCCAACTTGTAACCTTTTTTAAATATTTTTGGTACAAAATATAACATAGCATAAAAATTATTGGAATTGATTCAGTTACTTATTCTGAACAATCTGTATTCAGGTTTCACATATACTAAAAATAATGTTGTATTGTACGCGACGAGTTGAGAACCTCCTTGTTTTTTGAAGTCGGTTAAAAATACAACAAGCCTGATCTGCTGTTTCGAATTTCAACTTGCACGTCATTGTCTTTTGCTGGAGTACTTAGTTGATGAATCTGTGTATACATTTACAAAAACAATAGTTATCATCAAGGACAAAATAAAAGACCGCAAAAAATAAATGCATATATTAGTAGTTTTATTACTCAACTTATAAGGAAATGATAAAATATATATTTGCGTAGCAATAATTATAATACTTGTCTGTTTTGTACGGGCTACAGGAAAAGATGGGCACAGGTACTTAAATAACACCAAAAATTTAAATACATAATTATTTAAGTACCTGATAGCTTTAAATATAAATATTCACTCACTGATGCTGTTTACTATATTTAGCAAAATTACATCAGCATAAACTACGCACAGTTTCCTCATAAGTTAGGTATAAATAGATAATTAACTTGGCTTAACTTAACACTTGAGCTAAACTGGATGTAGTTTAGCAGAAAGGACTTAATCCACACTACGGGGAAAAATATATATACCAAAGATGTCCTAACGTTTGGTTCTTTCACTCAGCAAAAAATATCCGTGACTACAAAGATATTAGTAATATTCAATACACATCTAATCTTAAAACCTCGGTAACTAAAAATTACTGTTTGTGGGTTGAATCCTTTCTGTTAAACTACGTCCAACTAAGTTTAAGATTTTCACTTACCTACCTATATTATTATGTCAAATGAAATGACAAAACAGACAAAACCATTTATAAATTTAAAAAATTTTGACAAAATAAACCGGCTGTAAAATTGGTATTCAATTTTAAGTACGAGTATGCTACAGTCTCAGACCAATAAAAATTGGTCTTAGGCTACAGTTTCCTAGAAGCGGCCGTCACATAATGGCCGCGGTGACAGCTGTCATGCAAATGATGACAGCGGGGTTTGACTTTACAATGTCAAAAAACGCTAAGAAAACACACAAACTTACTTTCATAAAAACGGTTCAATGACGGCATTCACCGGTAAATTGCAGACGCTATGTGGCGGCCATTGCTCTTCTAGGATACGGTAGCTTTAATACCTAATTTAATTAAGAAGAACAGCGATTAGCGAATACATTGAAATTGCTATTAAAATATTGCTGGTTGAGGCTGAAGCGGAATTGGCTGAAGGGGATTCTTCCCTGGAATACAAAGAAAGCGTTAATTAAAAACAAATAATTATCCATGGGTTGGTGATTTGTGTGCCGGTCGAGCTACACGCTCAAGCGACACGCGTCTTGCGATATTAAAAATACCTAACCCGGTGGCCACGAGGTACTCGCTCAAGCGACACACTGTTTGCGACAATAATATACCTAACCCAGTGGCCACGAGCTACTCGCTCAAGCAAAACGCGTGTTGCGACAATAATATACCTAACCCGGTGGCCACGAGCTAGACGCTCAAGCGACACGCGTCTTGCGACTGCAAATGCGGATAAGTCGAATAGGGAAAAGAAAGAAGTTAAGTCTTTGGGATTGAGCTGCTCCAAATTTTCTTTTTTCTCTTTTTTATTTTTGCATACTGAATGTTGACATGAATATTTACTTTGTAATTTATTATATTATTTTAATTATTGTGAATGTGAAGACTATGTAGGTCGTTGCTTTTTTGTTTGTTTGATATTTTCTCTTAGTTATTTTTAATCATGGTCTGGCAGTTTGAGTAATTTTAGCGGCCTACAAAAATGTCCTTTCTTTGGTATTGTTCGTCGAATCGTTGAGCTCCTTAAGTTCTGAGTTGAGCTGCGCTATTACTGACAAATGCGTGCACTGACTGAACAGGTCCTCTCAATCTATGTAGATCTTGAACGTGTCTTGGAAGTTTATTATAAAAGCATGCTGAATGAGCCACCTATTTTCTTGACCCTTGTTGGAGGTACAATGAATTTGTGTTTGTTCCTAGTATTTATATTGTGGATATCATTGTATTTTTAAACAATTTAATATTTTTATGGGCATATAAAAGATTTTCAAAAATGTGCTGAGAAGGCACAGTCATTATATTAATCTCTTTAAATTTCTCTCTGAGAGATTGCCTCGGACTTAATTTATAAATGGATCGAACAGCTCTGTTCTGCAAAACAAAGATAGTCTGAATGTCGGCTGTATTTCCCCACAACAGAATACCGAACGACATTACACTATGAAAATAGCTAAGTACACTAAACGGGCTGTCTCTATGTTAGTCAAGTTACGAATTTTCTTAACAGTGTATGCTGCGGAGCTTAGCTTTTTTGACAATTTATCTATATGTGGACCCCACTGAAGCTTAACATCCAAAGTTAAGCCCAAAAATACTGTGATATCTTCAGGATTCAATTCTTCGCCCTTTATCAACACGTTAGTTTTCACCTGCCTAACGTGAGGTAGCGAAAACTTATTAACCTCAATCTGATTAGTAGTGTGTGCGTATATTATTAACCTCAACCTGACAAGTGTGTAAACCATGTGTGATGAGAAGCATTAGTATTATCCCACACCGTTTTACTAGACTACGGAAATGAATGCTAAAGAATTTCATGTGAGTTCAAGCCGTGGTCGGATACTATGCTAACAATAAAATAGAGGTAGTGGGTAAAAAACCACTACTTAACTAAAAAATCCTTCATAATGCAAAATTCATTTTTAACATCAAACTGCCAAAAAGTCAGCCCTTGCTAGCGTTTTAGCTGACTGACGGAACAAACTCCCCAGCTGTTCCATTCCACCTTTCCCTTACTAAACACGCTCCAAAAATCATTGGAGGTACCTACAATGGTACGGTACCTATACATCAAGTAAAATCTCATACAACTCACAATAATTTTTCAATCAGAAAATACATGATTGTCGTCAATATCATCAAGAGGGGTATAAAAGCAAAACCGCTTAAGTCCAAAATTACATTATTTTTTAACTGGTATACCAAATTGTAGTATTTGAAAGCTGCAACATTATGCCATAAACGTTATAGTGCAAATCCACCTCAGTCAAGTATAAATTCACTTTGGGAAATAGCGTTCGCGTGCAAAAACGCTTTGATCCAAAATTTATTAGAAGCAAATCCGCCACTGTAACAACTTACAATCGATCAATCAGATGGCGTCATTTCAAAATTTCTAAGATGGCGAATCCGTCACATGGTTGTCAAAACAGTTTGTCAAATCAAATAGTGAGAAGCAAACTGAAGCAAACTAGCTTCGTACTCTGTGGTAGCTTCGATCCAAAGCATTACAATGCAAACATGTTTCAGTCCGATACTTAAGTGCAAAGACACTTTTTTTTTTAATTTGAGATGGGTTTGCTCTTGACTTTAGTCTAGGTAGGAGGTGACAGAGACAAAGTCGACGATGGAGTGAGCTTACCCAGAACAGTTCTAAAGTATTTCTTAATTATGATGGAACTGATGTAAATTTCATTAATCCTAGAGTTAATGCTACTTCACTTACAAGTCCTAATGACCAATAACTTTCAAAAATAAGAATTTACTTATGATACAGTACAAAATTGTAAATTACTCAGTTTCGATGTTTTGTGACTGAAGCGCCTTTGGTTTTATACCCCTCATACTCTGCCTGTAGTAGTTACTGGGTCTTTCCAAAGTTGTGCCGAGACACTCCGACATCATCCTCTCTCCCTTGTCCCCTTGTCTTTGGATCGGCACTGCATGTCTTCTTCTTCCATACCTCTATCAGCCGTCATGTCACTATTCATCCCCGTTCATCGTGCATCGTTTTACTAGTATTTCCCTACGATAGCCATCTTTATTCATACTCATAACTTTCCTTACGATATGTCCTATATTCTTCCTCATAATATCGACGGTATCGAGGCTATTTGTATTAAGCGACATTTTTGGCAGTTTCAAAGTTTCATTATTCGGAAAAAAAGTATCAATATTTTTTACGAAAAAGGGGCCTATCGACGGTTAAGAATCAATAGTGTCTATCTCAGCTTTTTACGTTTTTCACTTTTTAATGTAGGTAGATTATAACTCAATATGATTATAACTCAATATCAGCCAGGATGTCGCTTAATACAAATAGCCCATGAAAGGCTCACGGGCTATCACTCATCTTCTGACTAATTGACTCATCTTGTTTTTAAAAGTTTATCAATAACCTACAATAAAAAAACAATATTTATAAAGATAATTTATTTATTTTGGCAGGTCAGAAGAAACCATGGCAGATACCTGCATCGTCAGTGCCACAACACAAGAACATATAAAAGTAGCAAACGAAGGCCGTCTTATCCTAATTAACAATGTCTACTGAGATTCTTAACAAGAACTAAATAAGGGAACTAAAAACGGTATCATAAAAGCTGCCATAATAGTACGGAGAAGAACACAAATGTTAGCTTGTTATTTTATTGCATTATTTCATATTGATTCAATCGGAAGTATCGAAATCTCAAAGCTTGTTAGTAACACGGAATGTGATAAAATTAGTCCACATAAAGATATATACAGTCTAACTGATGTAGCCCGAGGAATAATGACGTAAGAGCAAACTAAAGCAACGCTGATGAAGCCTATGAAAGCAGCGTTATTTAAAGCATCTGACTAAAATGTACATTTCTGCTGCCATTATTTCTCGAGAACATGTTAGACATACGTTGATAAAAAGCTCCCTACGCGATTCCGATGACTCCGCAAGCGACACGTGCTCCAGCGTTTCCTGTCTTCTTCGAGTCGGGGTGCTGAGTCCTGCCGAAGTCATCCGTGCCTGCATGGAGGACCAGACCCCTACCGATGATGCTGTGCTCGCCGTTCAGCTTAATCTCCTGATCATGGAAGTCAAGTTTGGCCGTTTTGTTCTCGTCAAACTTGACGTTGCCGAGGTCACCAACGTGACGGTTCTCGTCATGGGGATGGCCGTGGTCTTTCTGGAGATTGAAGGTTTAATATTAGTCTTTTAATTGTAATATCTTAATGCATGGCAGTGGTTTTTTCTTATTTGACATTGGTTATTGGACATTGGTTGTATTTTTGCAGTCTGGATTTCCTTTTGGCAATTCATCCAAATAATACGTAGTAGGTGCAGTACGCGGCCGTTGATAAGGCACATGAAGTACCTACGTATATTGCATAACATAGATATTTTTTTTTTTTTTTGGATGGGAAATTATCAAATCACTTTTCCCGCTCTGGGTAGAGCGGGAGGGCGTGTCAGACTTCTACTGACTAAAACCCACCAGTATTACTTCAGTTGCCTGTGCCAGGGCCACGGTAACTCTATCGAACAACCCGCAATCCTGGCAGGAACATAGATAATGTTCTAGTAACCAAAATGTTTTCTAAAATTTCGTTTGCCAAATCAACGGCTGTGTCCTGTATTTCTTTAGTAGACAATTTGAGTATGGAGAATATTAATAAAAAAGAGAAAAGGAACACCTACTCCATTAGGGTTGAAGTGACCACCGGTGGAAAGGCAGCCATTAGAGAGGTCTCCGGTCTCGTGGATGTGGAAACCATATTCGCCGGCCGGCATGCCAGTCACGGTGCCGGTGATGCTGATGAGCTTGCCGTCGTCTTGCTGGGTGAAGGTCACGAGGCCGGTCACACCGTCGCCAACCAACCGGACGATCGCGCGCTTTACTTCCTGAAGTACGGAAAAAATATGGTCAGTAAGAGGAATGATGATTAGATGATAATTCTATATGAAGTTGAAAGGCAGATCAATTTATATATTTATTAATATAATACCTCGCCACCCATTTATGTTAATACATAAAACAGCCGAGACCAATTACACGGGCGGATAACTATTTAAAACAGATTTCAAAACACCGGCCGTGTTTCAAAAAATGATGAAGGTTGTCTTAGACAGTTTTGATATTCTAGACCGATACAGAGATGCTGGGACGAGCTGGACTGAATTTAATATAGACTTGAAAATTATCCAGAGCGTAAGAACAGAAGGGTTTTTTTATTATATCTACGTATAAACAATAAATTAAACATTACTTTGGGCTAATTTGTTAACCTGCCAAGTCCATTTTGGCATAGTTTACAGGACGAAGAATAAACCCACTAATATACAATATTTATCGCTTTAGCAATCGATATTCTGAAAATCCATTGGTTTGGATAAGTTTCCTTAATATTTTAAAAGCATAACTAATAGCTTACACCCATTTTAAGAAAAACTTTTTAGCAAAAAATAAAACCGACTTCCAAAACAAAACACTACAAAGTGAAAAATAACTTTAATTTCGGTAGTCGGTGTCTTTGGTTTTGTGTTTTCGTTTTTTGCCACCGACTTCCGAAATTAAAGTTATTTTTCACTTTGTAGTGTTTTGTTTTGGAAGTCGGTTTTATTTTTTGCTAAAAAGTTTTTATTTTTCACTTTTTAGTTGTGGAACCTACCCCACACAAATTCGAATACATAATTGTAGACATAGCCATGTAAATAACAGTGATAGGAAGTTATTAAAACATCATCACATCATCCACATATAATAAGTGAGAAATATACGCATTATTGAAGCTAACTCAAAAACTCCCCAAGCAAAGTTAATAAAATTTATATGGGACCACCTCGGAAGTATACCCTATCAAACAAAAATAGAATTTTCCAAATCGGTCCATCCGTCTTTGAGTAATCGCGTAACAAACATTAAAAAAAAAAAAACATACAGACGAATTGAGAACCTCCTTCTTTTAGAAGTCGGTTAAAAATTAGGAAAATAAATAATAGCCAACTTCGCAGGTTAAAGAATTAGGCCGACGATAAGATTTTAAAGAAATGCTTACTTGTTTCTCATCAGCAGGCGCGGCTGACGCCAATGCAACGGCCGCAGCCACAAACAGGAAAGTCTTGAACATCTTCAATTTATCTGAAAATATAGAGGAAAAACTCTTTTAAGCAAACCTTTTTCCTCAAAATCCAAAAATATACTAATATGTTGAACATGATTTGGTTATTTTATGTTATTTACGTCATGGTTATTTTATGGTAATTTTTGTTTCTTTTTCCAACCTTAAAAGGCCAATATTGGTGGGGTTTGTGGCTAAGTAATAACAGCCACAAAGGTTGATCAGGTTAAGCTTCGCTTGCCACAGTTGGGCTGTGGATGGGTGACCATCTTTACATACCAAGACCCCGAGTCTCGGAAAGCACGTTAAGCCATTGGTCCCGGCCGTCATTCGTGGATTTTTGACAGTCGTTACGGGTCGTCAGAAGCCCGAAATTCAAACAACCAATCTAACCAAGGTGTATATCATGTCACCCAGTAACTGCGTTGTAGAGGTCAGATAAGCAGTCGTTCTATGTAAAATACTGGTAATCAGTTGCATCCGATTAGACTGGAAGCCGACCTTCCACAATTTAATATGTACTTATTGACTTTTTAAAAGGCCAATTTAATATGTACTACTTTTCTAATCTACACTGACAGCGATGCGGACAATTTTTTTGATGCTAAGCAATTTATGCTAGTCACAATGCTTATTGTGTGAAGTGGATCCTGGTTCTTACTAGGAGAACGTCTCAATAATTAACGTCCCTACATCGGAAAGCAATATATTGTAAAAGGTGATGAGCAATTGACATTAAGCTATTGTAACTTAGATAAATTACAAAATCACAAATATAACAATACACAATAAGTAAAAAATAAAAAACTTTTTTACAAAAAAAAAAAAAAACAGCCGACCTTCAAAAAAATCACTACAAAGTGAAAAATAGAAATGACATAGGATACTTTTTATCCCAGTAATACGTTTTCGTGACCACTACGCGGGCGATGCTGTGAGCATAAACTAGAAATCCTATATAGCATGTATCAGAAAGGTGTGGTCTTATTTATGGTACATAACATCAAACTGAACAACTTTCTCCATGGGACAAACAGATCGCAATCGCGAATAAATAATCAGCCGTCCCGAACGTTTGGCTCGAGTAGATAGGTATTGAAGTTTTGTAGTAGGTACGGGACAATAGGGATGATGCCTGGGTAAAAAAAAAGAAATTCTATTTAGTCCGTCAGTCAGATAATAAAAAAATATTAGATACGTATTTTTGCTTTATCATATTAATAAAAAAATGACTTAGATAATTCGCATTAAAGTTCGGGAGTGGGGGCTTGCTACGTCACTTCTACGTATAAAATCTACGAAGACGTGACGTCATGCCACATTTTAACTCAATGTATCGCCGTAATCTTTTGATTACGTAGAAAAAGAAAAAATACGTGTCCAATATATTTTAATAATCTACATGACGGACAAAAAATCATTTTTTAGTCATCATCCCTATTGATATTTCTTTCGCGATGCTTTTGTTGGTCCCATATGGAAAGTTGTTCAGTTTGATGGTCACCAAATATCAAATATGACCACGCTTTTATGACACATGCTGTATATGTAAGTATATTAGCTACATACCTTCTACTATAACAGTTATTATCATAGCACTTAACAATGTAACAAAGGAACAAAGCAAAAAGTTTCCTAACAATTTTATAAAATAATTGTAAAAACTTGACGATGCATTAATCATAAATTTATAATAAAGGTTCTGTGCTCATAAATAATGAATAGCTGTTTAGAATTGACTTTAGATATATCCTAAATAATATTATTATGAACGGATTTGAATGAAATTTTTTGGCACATGGGTAGACCTTGACCTGATTTAGGACATAGAATACTTTTATCCCGGTAGTACGTTCTCGTGGGATAATTTCCGACATCCAAGCGGGCGAAGCCGCGGGCATGAGCTAGTATTATTAGAAATTAAAGTTCATTTTCGTGTCTGTCTGTGTGGCCGCGTTGTTATTCTAAACTGCGCAACGGATTTTGATGCGGTTTCCAACATCAGTTAGAGAATTTAGTCCCTTTTGGACTAATTACTTTTGGATTACGTTACATTATTATTAAATATAAAAATAAATCTCGATGGTTTGTCAAGTAGCCTAGCACTTGTTTTATGTTGTTGAGTTTGGTTTCCGCACTTAGTCCTTTAACTATATACTTTTACTTTATACTACCTCAAATGGCTTAGCATGATCTTCCGTTTGTGTCGAAAATAATGCAGCATAAATTTTAAAATAACTATATGGTAAAGTTGAGGATTAATGTTAAGTACTATGTGTGACGAAAACACGATTCCATAAAATTTTCTCGATAGAAAAGATTCCAAATTTACCTCTAAGGGCCGGTTTTTTGATACGTAGTTAACTCAACCAATGATTAAAATAGTAACTAACGGTTGAATTTTGGCTAAATGTGAAAGGCTAAACATGAATGCTATTATACTATTTACGTTATTATATTTATGTTATTATAATATTAATTAGCTAACATGAATATATTCATACAGCATTTCATATTTAGCCAAAATTCAACCATTAGTGTGTTTAACCATTGGTTGAGGATCAAAAAACCGGCCCTAAACCAAACAATAAACAGCTGGTATTCAAAAAATTCTTCAAACTAGATCATGAAACTTTGCATACTAACTGAACTAACAATACAGCAGGTAATAAAGAGCTCCAGAAGTTGATCATGGCTTCTGGTCTGTTCATAACAATCTATTCAAATCAAATCTTGCAAAAACAATGATTTTTAATGAGAAAATTTACCAATTAGTTATACCTAAATTGACCATGGCAATGTATTAGACACGGCATTTACCTACTCTAATTGTCAGAGCACACTTCAATAGTTCTGACTGACATAACATCACGTAAGATAACGTCTGTAATCCCCGAAGGGTTAGGCCGAGATGTACCAATTATCCCACATTTCGCCAGTTATGTTTAAGTCCCATTTAATAGGGGGTGAGCCTTTTGCCATCAACCGGACCCAACTCCAGATTTAGGGCAGACTCTTGACTAAAATGCGTGCAATAGGGATGATGCCTGGGTAAATAAAAAGAAATTCTATTTAGTCCGTCAGTCAGATAATAAAATAATATTAGACACGTATTTTTTGCTTTTTCATATTAATAAAAAATGACTTAGATAACACGCTTAAAGTTCGAGAGTGGGGGCTCGCTACGTCACTATCTACGTATAAAATCTACCAAGGCGTGACGTCATGCCACATTTTAACTCAATGTATCTCCGTAATCTATTGACTACGTAGTAAAAGAAAAAATACGTGTCCAATATATTTGAATAATCTACAAGATGGATAAAAAAAGTTTTTTAGTCATCATCCCTATTTGTGTTTAAACTTTCAGGCCCATAATATGTGAGAAAACAACTTGTGCTTATATTAGGCAGGCAGCAAGATGGTAGGAAGCAGGGCTACAAAGTTCCTTCTATACACAGTGCACACAAGAGCGGCACGCGTCAACGGCAGAGGCAACCGCGTCGACGCGTGTCGTCGGCAGGTCAGCTGCAATGGCTCTGCCGTTGACGCGTACTGCTCGTATGTATGAGCACTAATGGCGGCCATATATGCTACGGTCTACCGAAGAAGTTAGTACCGAAGGGGGCAATGTGTACTGGAATAGACCTGTGCAGTTCTTGGAACATACGACACGCCGATCGACCTGGCACACCTGCACAGGCGGACCGTACGGCAGACCGTAGCGTTTATGGCATATAATGTGTTTAGGATGCTGTTGGAGCTTCAACACGATCTACCCATAATTGACGCTGCCCTCCTTCTCATGTTACGGCATGAACATTGTCGACATGGGCTTCCGCGAACATCTGCGAAACGCTGCAGAAGCGCGGATTAAAATAAAAATTCTGCGCTGGGGGTCCAGAATCTGGTAGTAAATCCATGGTTACAGTTTGCTCGGCTATGTCCTTTACAACCTTTATATGGGAAGTAGGGCTAGTTGCCCAAGAGCACCAGATATACCGCACCTTTATTCAAAAAAGAAATAACTCACAATTTCTATTTTGTTGGAAAACGCATTAAAAGGTTGACATTGGTGCTGATTCTCTCGTCACAAATACCTCTAAACCAGACTAAAAATCACCAAAATTTAGTGTATTCCTGTCAAATAGCTAATTTAAGTTAGCTAGATAACATTTCGTTACAGCTATTGATAACATTTCGTTTGCAACTTTTGATTATCATCAGCAACATTTTCGATAACCGGTTCAACTTGGCCGTTCCCTACTACTAGTTTGACTAGCTACCGATCGTATGTGATATTATGCGTAGTAAATACCCATTCGCAATGGTCTATGACCCCAAAGTTATTACAACATATTTCGTAACTATTGAGCTCGTATACAAGAACGATGCAACATCAATCTCCATTTAATACTGACTGTTTTGATATTAATCTCTATGTATAGGTACTAGCAGATAGATAGGTTATACTTACTCAAAAATTGTTTGAAATAATATACGTTATTGGTGAAACTACCTTTTGGAATAAATTATATTTTCTTGTAAATTTTACGTTCAATAGTGCCTTTTAATTGCCTACCTGAAATAAATGATTTTGATTTTGACTTTGGCATCGTTTTCGAATTAGGTGTTAATGTTTGGACTAAGTAGGTTGGTACTTGGAGGTCAGATCAGTGTACGAGTAGTTAGCCTACTTATATTAAATTGCATTTTGTAACATAAACAGTTGAGGTCATTTTCTCATGTCACGTATCATCGGATCGTGATCGAATGTCTCGATAACAGATTAGATAAAGAATTCTAACAGAGGCATATTTCTTATGAATACACTGATATTTAATAAAGTACGAATAATTTATACAGGGTCATTGGTAAAACACCAACAACCTCTTAAGGAGTACTTAAGGAGATACTCATCATTATGAACAACTTTTACAATGGGACCAAACCTGAAATCGCAAAAAAAATAATCAGATGTTCAGTACATTTATGTTAGCATAATTCATCAAAATGTACTGAACAGTAGATTTTTTTTTCGTGATTTCAGGTTTGGTCCCATTGTAAAAGTCTTTCTTCCCATTGTAAAAATCTTCTTGCTACATACACGTGTTATTTGAATGGATAACCTCCATTTTTTTTTTTGAAGTCGGTTAAAAACTAGTTTCAAGTAATGACTGCTCGGGGAAGAGCTAATTACAGTAAAAAAATATATTAGTTGAGGGAGTATAGCCGTTCAATACTATACCGGAGGGCATTTAAAGAAGTTTGAGATTAAAAACATATTTTAAACAAAGCTTATGACCCTGTGACGTCACCAACACCCCAGAGGCAATTATGATAATTACAATTATTTACTTAGATGTTAATAATAATAATAATAATACCATTTATTTCAGGCGACATAGGCCCATAGAAAAATACCTTAACCTAAACATACATATTTTTATAAACAAAATCTTGTGTTAATAAATAAGGCTTAAGACTATGTTAGTAGCACTTCACTTTGCACTAGCTTGACTTTGTGCTGTCCTGTGGAACTTGTCCGCGGAAGCGACGGAACACCACGTCCGAACGTACGAAGCACTCTGTATCTCATTTTATCTCATCCTCTGCTTAATTCTTTATGCAAACGCTTCTTTATGCTACACCCTTACCGACCCTTTTTTTTTACGATGTTTTCGAAACAATAGAGATGCACAACGAACGCACATGTGCGGCGCGCCGCACTCGAAGAAAGTTATGAAAACGCGCATGTGCGTCTGCCGCGCCTAATGTATTAAATGAACTGTTATCTATGTTTTTATGAGAAATAAAATTCTTATACCTATATTTTCACAACTATTTTATTTATATCGTATTATCAAATAGTAAACAATGATTACCGCTGAGGGCACCGCAGTTACATAAAATAATACGAGTACCAGCCTATTTATGGAGCCACTGAGGAACAAAGGCCTCTACTCACATACATAAGCCACGAGAATTGATTACCACGATTGTTCATTAGCTCAAGACGGGCAATCGCCCAATCGACAATGTTGTTGACAAACAACGTTAAAGACACAAGACACAACACTAACATGACCCAAGCGCATCGTTAACCTCGAACCCTTGATCAATACAAATGCGCCTACGCAGAAGCCGGTTTTATTTCCTTTTAAAAAACAAAACATTTATTTTAAAAAGCTTCTTTGTTTTAATTTAAACAGCTGATAATATGAGGAACTCAAATACTATTAGTGTTGAAAACACAAGAAAATACTATAGAATTTACCTACAACAATATATTATTTCGTTCTAGAACATTCTTATTTCTCAACACAGAATCACAACAACTAAGGATATTGAGAAGTCACGTACCAAAATATATTCGCAAAAATACATAACAAGACAGCTGATAGTGTAAGACATTATCAGCATTGTCTTACACAATAAGAGTATATTATTAATATTGTAGAAGGCAAGTTAAAAGTTTACAAAGAAACGACTTACCTGGGCGGAGAGAAGCGGTGAATGGATCGGCTTGCTCTGTGCAGGAGACTCGACTATAGTGTTGAGACACATTCATACTCGATATAATATACTCTACCTGGCTGGGCAGGTAAATCATCAGAAGAACCACTTTGAACCAACTTCGTAGTCGATCAAATAAATCGCCGAAGAAAAAATCGTTAAAAATATTTGGTTATATTGACTTAAAATAAACAGTTTAACCTAATAAAGCATTATCATAATTATCTTATTTACTTATCAGATTATTTACAAACAAGAAGCAAGGAACAGAAAATACGTACAAAGGTGTTGCTTATTTCTAAAGAATTCTTCCAGCGAGGTGACAGAGACAAAGTCTACGATGGAGTGAGCTTACCCAGATGAAGCCTGTTCACTCTAACTTTGAACATAAAATAATTTAAAAAAAAACTATTCACTAATCCAACTAATAATTATTACAAACACGAAAGTTTTTGAGGATGGATGAATGGATGTATGTTACTCCTTCACGCAAAAATTACTGCAGGGATTTTTTGGCACACACAATAATACTTTTTTTTATCCCGATATTCCTACGAGTTCTAGACTTACGTGGGTGTAACCGCGGGGCGCTGCTATTTAAATATAAACTATATATTATATACAGGGTGGCAGGGACATTGACCCACAATCTGGATTCAGTACATCATTCTGGATCCCCCTGCGTCGAAATTTTTCGTCCGATATATTACAAAAAAAGCTGGTCCATACATTTTGACCGCGTACTGGTGGTACCACCACCACTTTTCTAGGAAACAGCAATGTTTTAGGGTTAGGGTAAAACGGGACCCTATTACTAAGATTCCGCTGTCAAATGGGATTTAAATAGTGAACCTCCTTTTTTGAATTCGCTTAATAACAAATAATTATCCTGTTTATTATTTTAGTGATTAATGCCAACAAGTCATACTCATAATATAACTTACCCCGAGGCTTTGAGGTGCACGCTCAAGCTCAAGTCAAAGAAAGAAGTTGTTTAGTAGAGCATGCCACGAGTCACCGCGACGTGACGTGCGGAGTGACGAAGGGAAACTGGTGCACAGAACACTATCTATTATCCTAACGGAAGAACGACAACTTCATATAAAAATGTGTAAACAGAATTCGATTGCCCTGCCATCTGACTGAGTCCCACTACACTATTCAAAGCGGCAAGATTTGAAAATAGTTTCCGATTAGACCTTAGACCTACAAAATGATTTTTTTTTATTTTATTGGAAACCAGAAACGGAATTTGCAGTAGTACTACTGCGGAAAAGTAGCATGTGGTACGTTTCCGTAGTACTATTGCAGATTTTTTCTAGTTTCCTTAAATTAACCTCCATTTTCGCCGTGATAGGGTTAAAAATAACGCAATGTAAGACAAGGAAATTGATCTTTATTAACATTAAATAATCAATAAAAAGAGTCAATGTCTCAGAGAGAGTTTTTTATCTCCCATAATGTATCTCGACACTATCGCGGAAGAACTAAAGTTCAATTCGATACGTTAATGGAGAACACATAACACAATAAAACACAAAGAGTCACTCTCGGAAAGAGTCTATATCTCATAATATGACTGAACACTATCACGTAACCAAAAAGACGATGAATGGAAAACAACATCATTTTGTCAAATTCAAAGTACGCACGCCTTATTGTTGAAATTACTACCATAACTTTATACAATCAAATTCAATTTTTTTTTTGTTTTATATTTAGGAACCATTGATATACAAATAAGTGAATTTATAAAGTAATTTTCATTGTTATTTAAAAAATATAGGTATGGTATTGTGTACTAAATATTATTGTCATCGATTATTATTTACTACCAATAGTTCAATACATGCATTGTTGGCAACACTAATAGTGATTTCGAAATGTACGAGTAAGTTTGTTTAGAACAGTAACTATTCGCGTTTGGTTCCTTGTTGTCCGTTAAGTTACTTAACTAATACAGTTTTATACAAGTGGTAAGTAAATATAGAATCATACCTACTTATGTTATAATTTAAAGTACCTAATGTTTTTAAAATTTTAATTAATGAAGTATTTTTGTTAGTTATTTTCTTGGTCTATGTTTTAAATTATATTATGTTGTACATAATAAAAGTTTTTCCCATTTCAGTTACAACGGCAAATTGTCTTAGTTACGCCCAATTAGAAGGTTTGGTGGAATTCTTGGAGCAAAACCCGGGCATAGCTAAAGGTTTGCTTCGGACCGCTCAAGGAAAATTAGAAACCAAGAGGAAATGGGCTAATTTAGCCAATTCTTTAAATTCTCTCGGAGGAGCAAATAAAAATGGTCAAGGCTGGGCTAAGGTAGTTCAAAATAATGAAGTAGGTATTAACAATCATTATATACCTACAGTAGTTTCATTAAAATTAATGCATATTTTTAGTATTAATCTGAGAAGAAATCTGCTCTAAAGAAGCAATGCGCAGAAACCTCAGCTTTAATGAGGCGCACTGGTGGTGGGACCGCAGATAACTTGACAGCATTGTCTGCCTTAGAAAATAGGTAGGTGGCGGTAATGGGTGCACAAGAGTTTGCGACTGGAGATTCAAGATGGACAGTCAATCCATTTACTCATATTTTAATATTTACAATTTTATCACACGCGTGATATTTATTTTAGACAAAATATTTTATTTAAGTAAGTATCTAATAATAATAATCATTTCATTGTTTCAAACTAGACCCACCGAGGCACCAGTTGCTATAGAGGAGGATGTATACAGTGTACAAGTACAAGAAGACACAGTCACAGACACAACGCGCTGTTGACCCGGGGCCGGGTCAACAGCGCGTTGTGTCACGCCCGCCTCAAAGAGATGTCAGCAGTAACTGATGGGGTCCGCTAGGACTAATGGTCTCGAACCTACCGATTTTTCGGTAGGTTCTACCAAAAAATTATCCCAAAAAATAGATCATATCGGTAGAACGATATGAGATAATTTTTGGGATATTTTTTTACCTACCTGTTTTGGGTACAAATCTATATCTACAATATTTTGTGGGCAACTCTACCGATTTGGCCTTGTGACGTTCGAGACCACTGGCTAGGACCGATGCCTGCCAGGGTCGCGGGTTGTTCGAAAGAGTTATCGTGTCCTTTCCCACACAAAAAAAAGGTACTACGTAATACTGTGTAGCCATCTGCAAGTACGGTTAGATAGGTACCTATAATAAATTGCATCCGTACCACACAAAGTCGCAACCGTAAATGCAATGATTACATCAGTATGACCTCGCTAACATTAAATTATGTCTGGATTCTCATCGTCCGGTATGCATCAAGTAAACTCGCTGTAATCCATCTCATATAACTCAAAATATTTATGAAATCAAAAAATACATTATTATATCGTCTATATCATCAACTCTGCCTATAGTAGCTACTGTTGGTAAGAGATCTTTCCAAAGTTGTGCTGAAACACTCCGACATCATCCTCTGTCCCTTGTGCCAATTTAATTTGGATCGGCACACAGCATGTCCTATTCTTCCATACCTCTATCAGCCGACATGTCACTATTCACCCCCTTTTGGCCATATCATCTTATACACAAGACAATCATCGTTTCATTAGGCTTTCCCTACTAGAGTAGCACTAGTTGTACTAGAGCCATCTTTATTCATATTCAGAACTTTCCTTACCACATGTCCTATATTCCTCCTCCTGATAATATAAAAGGTATCAATATCATGAATTCATGACAAGCCGCGACACTCCAACGAAAACAATTACCAAAATATACAAAATATTTTCTTGCGCATGAATACAAAATATTTATGATCCACAAACTCACAAATTAACATCTTTATCTACCAAGATTGCTATCAGGTTTTTCCTGAGATACATACATCTCAAGATATCTAATAAGATTGAAAGATGTATCTCTAGGTGCAAATGTAACAAATTATCGAAGTCACGATGTAGGAATAGAAAATAAATATGTAAGCTATGTAATTATTATTATGTAAAAGGAAAACCCCTTTTCGAAGAAACTAAAAAACAACATGATAATCATCCAAGCGATATATTTTATGGCGTTTAATTAATTAAATTTTCGTCAAATTGACTCATCCTGTTTTTAGAAGTTTATCAATATTTACATCTAATAAAAACAACACTTTTAAAGGTAATTTATTTAATTTGCCAGAAAAGAAGAGCCAAAACATGGCAGATACCATCGTCAATCCCAAATTACAAGAACATATAAAAGTAGAAAACGAAGGCCGTTATCCTAATTAACAATGTCTACTGAGATTCTTAACAAGAACTTTTTAAAGGAACTAAAAACGGTATCATAAACGCTGCCATAATAGTATGGAGAAGAACTGATGTAAACTTGTTATTTTATTGCATTATTTCATATTGATTCAATCGGAAGTATCGAACACTCAAAGCTTGTTAGTAACAGGCAATGTGACAAGATTAGTCTACAGAAAGATATATACAGTCCAACAGATGTGTAGCCCGAGGAGTAATGACGTAAGATCAAACTAAAGCAATGATTTTAGCTGATGAAACCTATGAAAGCAGCGCTATTTAATGCCAAGAAATTAAGCTTCAGTAGTAGATCTTTTACTAAAATGTACACATTGCTCCAGCCATTATTTCTCGAGAAAATGTTAGACATACATTTGCAAAAAGCTCCCTACGCGATTCCAATGACCCCGCAAGCCACACGTGCTCCGGCGTTTCCGTCTTTCTTGGAGTCAGGGTGATCAGTCTGGCCCAAGTCATCCGGACCTGCATGGAGGACCAGAGCCCTGCCGATGATGTTGTGCTTGCCGTTCAGCTTAACCTTATGGTTATGGAAGTCAAGTTTGGCCGTTTTGCTTCCGTCAAACTTGATGTTGCCGAGGTCACCGACGTGACCATTCTTGTCATGGGGATGGCCGTGATCTGCCTGGAGATTGAAGGTTTAATATTAGTCTTATAACTTTAATATAGTAGTTTTTTTTCTTATACGGAGAAGGGACATTGCTTGCTTTTTTTTCAGTCAGGACTTCCTCTTGGCAATTCACCCAAATAAGTGATCAACACAAGTGACGTTCTAGTAACCAAAACGTTTTCTAAAACTTCATTTGCCAAATCAACAGCTGTGTTCTGTATTTCATTGGTAGACAATTTGAGTAGTGACAATAATAATAAAATAGAGAAAAGAAACACCTACTCCATGAGGGTTGAAGTGTCCGCCGGCGGAATCGCAGCCCTTAGAGAGGTCTCCAGTCTCGTAGATGGTTAAACCGTATTCGCCGGCCGGCATGCCCGTCACGGTGCCGGTGATAGTGATGAGCGTGCCGTCGTCTTTCCGGGTGAAGGTAACTAGGCCGGTCACGCCGTTACCGTCCAAACGGGCGATCGCGCGCTTTACCTCCTGAAGTACGGAAAAATTATGGTTAATAAGAGGGATGATGATGAAATGGTATTTCTTTATGACGTTGAAAGGCAGATCAATATTTTAGGGGATAAGTATAATAGATGGCCCATGTTTAGTAAAAACCGGCCAAGTGGATATTGGACCACGCAAAATGAAGGGTTCCGTAGTTGGGATGAATTTATCCCAAGAACTAACTTAACATTGTAGTTGAAAAACATGTGCCCCCATACATTCCAACTGCTAATGTATTGTACGCACAATATTGACTTGATTTACCATGTTATTTTAAGACCATAGACTTCTTATAAATTTTCCTGTAATCCATAAGTATACTCTGTATTTTTTTAGGCTCAGCAGTTTCGGAGATAATGGTAAATTTTCATCCATATTCTTTAATAGACATATATCCATTTTAAAGTTCTGAAATATATATATATATATATATAATATTGAAATTCTCAACAAGCCCTTTCATTTGATATGTAAAAACGGAACTGTTTCCAAAACTTTTCTTTTTAATTTTCATATTTTTGCCCCAAAATTGACCCCATATTCAAAATTCATTTATTTACGTTACACGTTCCTGTTTGTGTCACAGAAATTCATATGTGTACCAAATTTCAATTTAATCGGTCCAGAAGATTTCGAACAAACCGGCTGTGATAGACAGACAGACAGACACATGAGTGAAGAAGAACCCTTTTAGTGATAAGGGTTCTGTTTTTCATCATAGACAGTTTTAATATCTATAGACCGATACAGAGATGCTGGGACGAGCTGGATTGTTTTTAATATGGACTGGAAAATTACCTAGAGCGTAAGACCAGAAGGATTTTTTATTATATTATCTACTTATGGTAAACCCTAGATTTTAAATAAAGGCTTACTTGTTCTCCATCAGCAGGCGCGGCTGACGCCAACGCAATGGCCGCAGCCACAAATAGGAAAGTCTTGAACATCGTAAATTAGTCTGAAAAATAGAATTACAATTTAAGCAATACTTTTGCCTCAAAATACAAAAAAAAAAAAACAAATATATTGAACGTGATTTGGTTATTTTATGGTATTTATTGTTTCTTTTTTCAAAACTGTGGGAAAGGCTAGGCAGATGTTGATGAAAAGGCCAATTTAGAATTTTACTTTTGTAATCTAGGAATAAAGTAGGAATAATATACATATATTTTTAATAAATTATATGTTTTTGTTTTTTTTTTTTTTGCATAATTATTGCTTAACAATATTTTGCTGAATTATCTGTTCACCTACACGTAAAAAGGCTAGCGAAAAATTCTGGTTATCTTTTTATTTTCCTTATCAGTCATCTTACTTTGTCAATATGGTGTCTAAAGTACTTTATTTTTTACTACTGCAGTGCTATGCAGTACAAATCGCGACGTGAAAGAAAAATAGGTGAGGTGAGCGTGGAATGAGCTGTCAATAAAGTCAATCTCCTAGCATCAGGTAGAATGACGGCTCACTTCAAGCTCACGTCACGGTGAGATTTTTTACAGAATAGACCGGCCATTCTTAACGTTTGAATAAAGAATGATGGCAAGTTTGGATTTTGTTGTTCTAGCTTTTGTATCTACTGAAGTTCTTGCAAAATAGATCATATGAGGTGTGGTCATATAATTTATGATACAGAACATCAAACTGAACAACTTTCTCCATGGGACCAACAAGGCAAGTCGCGAAAAAATAAATCAGCCGTCCCATACGTTTGGCTCGAGTAGGTAGGTATTGAAGTTTTATATGGAAAAATTGTTTTTTTTTTTCTCGTGACTCATGTCGAAAGTGGTTCAGTTTGATGGTCTGTACCATAACTTTCTGATTAATGCTGTATAAATAGGTACCTTACTTTCTACAGTGACAAAAATCCATAAAAATGAAAACAGCTTAAAATGTCTTACATAATAAAAGGATATTATGTATTAGTATTGTAAAAGGCAATAGCAAAAGTTTACAAATAAACGACTTACCTGGGCGGAGAGAAGCGGTGTATGGATCAGCTTGCTCTGTGCAGGAGACTATAGTATTGAGACACATTCATACTCGATATATACTCTACCTGCTCAGCCACTAGGGCAGGGAAATCAGCAGAAGTTCCACTTTGAACCAGCTTCGTGGTCGATCAAATAGATCGGTGAAGTCGGAAACACGAAAACGATACGTGGTCGGAATAACGAAATGTTTGGTTTAAATATTGACTTAAAATAAATAACTTTGTGTAATATACGTAAAATAATAAAGCATAATCATAATTATCTTAGTTGCACAGTAAGGGGAAAAAATTAAACATTTTCCAGCAAAAAATGCAATAAAATAATCTACAACAAACCCTAGAAACCAAAACCAATCTTAGAAAAAAAAACCGCATAAACAATTTGAAATAGAGTCATTTGTTTGGGAGCTAAAATCTTAGAGCATCTAAGGCTGAAATACTAATAATAGGCCGACATAGACAATTTGTTTTAGTCATCTTTTTATTTGTTTCTCCTTTTTATATTTTTGCACAGTAGGTACCTAATCCTTAGTTTACCTATTCGCTTTATGTGCATCGGAATTCCCACCAATCTACAAATGATATGACCTAAACTTCTGCTCATCACCTGCGTCACGTGTCACCAGCTCGAGGAAACAAGGAAAATTGTTTAAAAGTTAAAGTGAAAAACCAGTTTTTAACCGACTTCAAAAAGGAGGATTTTCTATGTTCGTTTGTATGTATTTTTAATGGATGTTCATCGATATTCTCATCAATTGAGGACCGATTTTGAAAATTCTTTTTTTCATTTGGTAGAGTAGGTAAGTTTGCGCAGTGGTCCCATATAAATTGTATTATGTTACTTGCTTGGGTAGTTAGCTTCAATAATACGTACATATTTAATCCACTTGCAGATGTACATAATAGGTTGGGGAAAAAGTTTCTTCGTATTTTTTAAGAAAATTCAAAACATTTTTTATTATAGTTTATTTACATTTAACTAAAGTATGTAGGTAGGTACCATTTTGTTCGATAACTTTTTGCCATCTTGTAGGTAGGGACATGATCCCATTGCTATAGAAATTTTCGGACTTCTGGTCAAAATACCGCGACAAGTGGTTTTGGCAGTCCTCTCGTGATGTTAACCTGACACTGCCTAAAGAATTCTGAAGAGACCGAAAAACAGGTGGAAATCTGAAGGAGCAAGGTCAGGACTATACGGCGGATGCATTAACACCTCCCAGCCAAACTCTCTTAATTTTTGCTGAATGGCTAAAGATGTGTGAGGTCTAGCGTTATCATGATGAAAAACTACACCCCTTCTGTTGATTAATTCCGGCCGCTTTCTCTCAACTTCTTGCTTTAATCTCATCAGTTGTTCGCAGTAGAGTTCAGAATCGATGGTCCTGCCTGGTGGTAACAGCTCATAATGAATAATGCCCTTCCAATCCCACCACACACACAGCATCACCTTGTTGCGAGTTAACCCGGGTTTCGCCACAGTCTGTGAAGCCTGACCGGCCTTTGACCACGACCTTTTTCGCACGTTCTTGTCATACGTGATACACTTTTCATCACCAGTTATCAGCTTCTTTAAAAATGGTTCGGTTTCATTACGTCGTAATAAAGAATCACAAATGAGTACACGGTTCATTAGGTTTCTTTCAGTGAGCTCGTGAGGTACCCAAATGTCGAACTTTTTTGTGTACCCAGTTTTTTTCAAATGCGCCAAAACTGTTTTGTGGTCAATTTCCAGTTCTTCAGCTACGTCGTAACTACTGATATGCCGATCTTGCTCCACTTTTTCAAAAATGGCATCCATTTTATCCGTAATAGGGCGACCAGAGCGACGTGCATCTTTGACATCAAAATTTCCGGATTGAAAACGCTTAAACCAAATTTGTGCTACTCTCACAGACACTACACTAGGTCCATAAACATCGCAAATTTTTTTCGCTGCTTGCGTTGCATTTTTACCTTTTTTGTAGTAACATTTTAAAATGTATCGAATTTCTTCATTAGATTCACTCATCTTGACGGTACGAAAAACAAATGAAAATCACACATTTTCCTAATTTGAATTTGGAATTATGTTCTTTAAAATTTAAACTTTCAATGATACCAAAACCAGCCAGATACAAATAGTATAGCCAAAGAGATCTTATTACAAGTTCATACATACTATAATGCGAAAAGACTTTTTCCCCAACCTAATATGTTGATGATGTTATTAAACTTTTTTTTTTTTTTATAAATGGCATCTCGTAGTTGACCTAGAGAGGTCGAGACTACTTAACCGGACTATCCTCGGACCTCGGCGGCGAGGTCGGAATGTCGATTTGTTTTTGTTCCTACGGTCCCTACTGCTCTCCTGGAGAAGAGTTATGGGGTCGTCGGGATCTGAGAGGACAAGCCTAGGGCGGCGGACCTTACTAATACGAGAGGGGACATAGCTAGCCGCCTCGACAACCAGAGGGTTGCGATGGTTGGTGGCTGAGTCGAAGAAACGCTTGGAATTGCGTTTCAAGAACTGGGAGATGGTGGGAATATCGAGATCCACGTGGAGGATTTCGTTCCGAACGAACCAAGGGGCTCCCGTTGCCTTTCGGAGGAAACGGTTTTGGAGGGCCTGCATCCTATGAATGAGGTGAGGTTTTGCGTGCGCAAACACTGATCCCGCATAGGTCATGATGGGGCGAATGCACGCTGTATAAATGCGCAATTTGCACCTAAGTGACAATTTGCTACGTGCATTCAGAACGGAGTGGAGTCTACCGAGAGCGAAAGCGGCGCGCGAACGCACCTGCTTTATGTGCTCAGCGAAGGAGAGGTGGTGGTCGAGGGTCACACCGAGGTATTTGGCTCGCGTCTCCCAAGGGATCGGCTTGCCGAACATGGTGATCGGTCGGGGGGGGAGTCGAGTGCGATGCGGTCTCAGAAAGAGGACCGCTTGACTCTTGTCGGGATTGACCTCGATTCTCCACTTCCTAAACCAGGCGCCGAGGTTATCGACTGCGGTTTGGAGAGTGCGAGATATCGGGTGTTGGTCCCTGCCCGAATAGTAAATGGCCGTGTCGTCTGCGAACAGAGCTAACTGCGCCTTTTTACTTTTCGGGATATCGCTGGTGAACAGCGTGAAGATGAGGGGAGCGAGCACAGAGCCCTGTGGGACTCCTGCACGGATGGGATGGGGGGAGGATAGCGCTCCTTCTATGCGATAGCGAAAGGTGCGATTCGACAAAAAGTCTCGTAAGATGAGTACGAGACGGTATAAGCTCTACCAACGCCAAGTTGGTAGAGCTTATATAATAAGCCGTTGTGCCAGACTTTGTCGAACGCTTTCGCTATATCAAAGAAGACAGCGCCCGTCATCAAACCACGTTGGAAGCCAACGCTTATGTGTTCGATGATGCGGTGCACCTGATGAACGCAGGAATGCTGTGTTCGGAAACCAAACTGCTCGTTAGGGATGAGACCCTTTGTCTCGGCATAGTCTCTGAGTTGCTTATAAATAAGCCTCTCATAGATTTTGCCGAGCACATTGAGCAGACTGATGGGGCGGTAACTAGAGGGCTCAGCCTTGGGCTTACCGGGCTTGGGGATGCCAATTACAGTGGCCTCTTTCCATGCTTGAGGAAAGATGTTGTTGCTCATGGCACCATTGAAGATGGTGACCATGGTGGTAAACAACGAAAATACTGAACCAACGACACTGACTTCCGTATTTAAAATTATTTTTACCCGACTGCGGCGAAGCCCAAAAGGAGGGTGTGTTCACTTTGTAGTGTTGTTTTTGGAAGTCGGTTTATTTCACTATTATAATTTTTGTAAAAGGACAAGCCATTTCATTTATTTATTTGAGACGATGAAACCTGTAAATCGTTAAAGATTTCGCTTACTCAATATTAAATTGTCCTAAACATTTCGACTGTCTCTATGGGGAAAATGGCAAAGAACGGGTTTCCATGAGTTTTTGAGATAAGTAGGGTGGGGCTTAATGGTCCGCGGGTAAAAAAGTCCACCATGCATGCCTGCGTCTTCAAAACTAGAAGTGCGTGAGCGAAACTAATGACAGGCGTATGAAGGGGACACGGGAGGGGTATCCACGCGCGCGGCCCCCCGGTGCGGCGGCGGCACGCAGTGAGTGAGCTTGCGAGCGCCGATTAGTGTGCGCGTTGCGGTGCAAAAATTTCACGTAAGTAACCTTTTCACGTCACTTATTTTTAGTCTTGACTGTTGTGTTTTTAACATTACAGAATTATACTTTTATTAAAGGTGCAGTTTAACGTAAATATGCGTTAATATTACGTTTATTGAATCGTCTGTGTAGATTTTTCTACCTCTTTTCAACCTCAAACTACAAACCACATACAACTGGGGTAAGGTCCAGACTGGACCTTTATACCGCCCTGTACAAAATATATCATGTTATGATATTCTTTTCAGAATGCGGAATTACAAGAGAACCACCGAGAGAGGTAAAAAGTCAGTCCAGAGCATGGAACGTGCGGCTGAGCTAGTCACAAACGAAAATACATCCATACGTCAAGTTTGTCGTGACAACAAAATTAGTAAAACTTCTCTAATAAGATTTATTGCACGATTAAAAGAAAATCCAGAATCGCCACGATGGGTTACAGGACTCCCAGACTAATATTTAACACAGAACAGGAATCTTCTCTGTGAGTATCTGCTTACACATGCGCAAATCTTTCATGGTTTAGGAGCCAAAGATGTTCGTCGCTTACCATATGAATGTGCCACGAAATATAATCTTCAAATGCCAAATACATGGCATGCAAATAAAATGGTTGAAAATAATTTTAACTGATAAAAAGCAGGATAGTTCTAGTTCAGAAGAAGAATGTATTTGCTTGGTGTGCTGTGAATCATACCTGGAGAGCATTCCTGGAGAAGGCTGGATGAAATGTTCTAATTGCAAAGGTTGGCCCCACGAGAAATGTGTTAATCCTTCACTGTCATCTTTGACCTATATGTGTATTAATTGCGATTCATATGACGAGTTATGTTGTTTTATTATAAGTTTCGGTTCAAAAAGGTTTAAGATAAGTAACTTTGTTTTGTTTTTTAACCGACTTCCAAAAGGAGGAGGTTCTCAATTCGTCTGTATTTTTTTTTTTTTTTTTTTTTAATTTCGGTAGTCGGTGTCTTTGGGTTTGTTTTTACGTTTTTTGCCACCGACTTCCGAAATTAAAGTTATTTTTCACTTTGTAGTATTTTGTTTTGGAAGTCGGTTTTATTTTTTGCTAAAAAGTTTTTGTTTTTCACTTTTTAGTTGTGGAACCTACACCACACAAATTCGAGTACATAATTGAGCACAATAATTGTAGATATAGCCATGTAAATAACAGTGATACGAAGTTATTAAAACACCATCACATCATCCACATAAAATAAGTGGGAAATATACGCATTATTGAAGCTAACTCAAAAACTCCCTAAGCTAAGTTAATAAAATTTATATGGGACCACCTCGGAAGTATACCCTATCAAACAAAAAAGGAATTTTCTAAATCGGTCCATCCGTCTTTGAGTAATCGCGTAACAAACATACAAAAAAAGGTTTAAGATAAGTAACTTTGTTTTGTTTTTCTTAATTAAAATAAAGACCGGTTGATTTAAAATAGTTTTCATTTATTTACTTGCTTTAATTAACCTTAAAAAAGTATTTAATTATACTGGTTCTTTTTACCCCAATACCGGTCCTTTTTACCCCACCCTTGGGGCAAAATGGGCCATTCGACTCGACTTTCAAAATTGCAAATATCTGGGTTATAGATAAACATTACTTTTGTTCACTTGTTCCTTCTTGTAAATAAAGGATAGCGGTATCCATTGCTAAAAAAGTTATGTTTATGAACCTTATAGGTAAATTATTACAAGGCAATTTACGTAAAATGGACCTTTTATCCCCACCCTGCTTACATCATATTTTTAGCCCATAACTGTCTAATGCTGGACATGAGCCCCTAAAATTGTACTGGATATGTCACAGCCAAATAGCTTATTTAGTTGTTTAGATTATGCTAGCCTTATAACTAAGAATGTGTAGGGAAGTTAATAGGCACAACTATAGTGATGTTGCTGACCTTCACTTTCACTATTTTGCTAAACTGAAATCAATACTCAAAGGTTTATCGAGCAGCCCCTAATCTCTACCGAGTTTTATTTGTTTTTACGCATTTCCATCAACTGTTACCTATTTTGTATTGTATTTGTATTTTTTTATCAATGTTTACAACTTTTATCAAAAGCACGTTTTTTTTTTTTTAAATACAATTAACTCATTCATTTTAACCAAACTTATTCATTCTATCAATCTTATCGTTTATATCAATTTTAACATTCAATCAATTTTAGTATCAATTTTATCATCTTTATTTTATCAATTTTAGAGTCTTATACAATGTAGCCAATAATAACCAATTGTATTAATAATTAGCACTTATTACTATGTAAGATTAGGGATGATGCCTGGGTAAAAAAAAAGAAATTCTATTTAGTCCGTCAGTCAGATAATAAAAAAATATTAGACACGTATTTTTTGCTTTATCATATTAATAAAAAATGACTTAGATAACTCGCATTAAAGTTCGGGAGTGGGGGCTTGCTACGTCACTTCTACGTATAAAATCTACGAAGACGTGACGTCATGCCACATTTTAACTCAATGTATCGCCGTAATCTTTTGATTACGTACAAAAAGAAAAAATACGTGTCCAATATATTTTAATAATCTACATGACGGACAAAAAAACATTTTTTAGTCATCATCCCTATTGTGAATGTGGTGTTTGCCTTTAAGTAATTGTAGCACTGTAAGACTGTTTTAAGCATGTAAGTTTTGTTACAACTAGGTGTAAACAATTGTTGGTGAACCTAATAAAATAAATAAATAAATGGCGCTGATCAACTAGTGGCCTGAATGATATTCAATTACAGGCAAGGGCGGATCCAAGATTTATTTCTGGGAGGGGCCCACAAGGACCAGACAAGTAGGAGTTTCCCCCTTAATATTGCACTATGTCTTTGGGATTAATTAGTTTTCTTTATTTCGCGTCGACTCACGTTTCGCGAGCGCCGTGTTTACAAACAACGCGCGTACGCAGGCCGACTGCCGCCCGAGTTCGTCTGAGGCGCTGTATCGCTGCCCCGCTGTGCGCGTTTAGTTGGTTGAGCAGAGCTGATACTCTCAAAATGTAGACCCATTTGCCCCCCAATGTATCCGCCCTTCATTATAGGTTAGGTCAGAACTGTGACCAACCGCGCGCGAGCCGTATTGGTCGAAGTAACTAAGACA
The DNA here is from genome assembly GCA_948252095.1 of Dicycla oo. Lineage (NCBI taxonomy): Eukaryota > Metazoa > Arthropoda > Insecta > Lepidoptera > Noctuidae > Dicycla > Dicycla oo. The sequence goes on along the minus strand of OX411718.1, from coordinate 4,457,630 downwards.
GGACACCCCGACCTATGGGTTAGTTAGAACTATGACCAGTTAGTTACGTAGGATCCAGCTAGGTACTTCCAAAGGCTAGGCGGTTAATTAAACGGCAAATTAAGCTAGTTCAGAGATCGCCTTTTGGTTTTAGTTTACAAACTCCATTCACACAAATCTACATTCTTACAATTTCTATTCGCTTCAATTCTGACTCCGATTCTGATTCAGACAGTGTTTTCTGCCAAACCTCTTGGTGAAATTGGTTTTCCGATATCTGCTGATGGTGAACGAATCACCATTTTCACCATTTACTTAAATATATATATATATATATAGCGCAAAACTGACCATCGCCGCTGTCAATACAAATCGTAAAAAAACTAAGTAATCACGATCATACGTTAGGGATCCCTAGAAACGGTAGGAAGTATATGTAATTATGTAGGTCTGTACAAGGTATCTACTTATTTTTCCTTATTTAGGTACCTAATGTAATTTTCCTGCTAGTTCATTTATCAGTATTACGATTTTCTCTATAGGTAACATCATTCATGAGGATAAATTTTTGAAATGAAAAATCTACGGGAATGAACCGTAGCTTTAGGGCGAGCGCGCACTTGTGGTTTTTAATCGGGTGATAGTTTGATCGTTCTGGGAACCAGTATGTAATTAAGCGATAGTTTCGGTACCAGTTACTCCAGTAACTCCAGTTTGATTCCCAGAACGATCAAACTATCGCCCGATTAAAAACCACAAGTGCACGCTCGCCCTAAAGCTACGGATTCCTAAGGGTATCTTAGGAAACCGTAGCTTTCAGGTGCCCGCCACAGATCAGCGGGGTAATTGCGTAACACACTATCAATCGGAATCGGTTTCATTTTGACAGGTTAACAACATTCATTGTGTCATTTACGTTGTTGAGCAGGCAGACAAATTTATCGAACATATGACGCAATGGATTAGCAATTTGTTCCAAAATGATTCAGATTCCGATTATGTGTTATTATTATGTGTTACGCAATTAGGATGCTGATAAAAGATTGTATCTGTTCTGTGGCCGCTACATAGGTACCTGATGGCCGCAGGGACGGCTGTCGTGGAAAATGATGGCAGCGGAGTTAGACTGTGTCAAAAAAGCTTTTGTAGGGAAAGATACCAACTAGCTTTCATAAATGACGTTTCAATGACGTCATTCGACGGTAAATTGCGTACGGAAAGTACGGGCGATTCTGAAACAGTTCTTCGACATTCGATTCGCCGACAGAACGATTCACTTTTGAGAATTTCGTCCAAAGAATCTTTCACCAGCGAACGTTTCGCTTTTACATCCTCGCGTTTGTACACCAAGCAAGGTAGATACAAAACATTTATTCTCCATGTAGTACTGTTTTCATTTATTGTTTACACCAAAAACAAGTTTCGAAGACTGTTGTATACAAAACTTGTAGAAAACTGGTTAATATTAGGTCTTTACCTATGAAATTGCTGTTTTACACAGAAAAAAATCTTTTTTTTTTTTTAAGAAATATTGTCGATGCACTTTTGCCATTTTAATGAAAGTTCGCGTGCCTCTGCTATAACGGGAATCGATAAATTCTTTAAAGACGGTTTTCACGGCCTCGTTGGATTTGAAATTTTCCCCCGGGGCTCATTATTGTTGAGATCAAAATTTCCAGAACGGAAGCGATCAAACAAAAAACGCACCGTGGGTTCACTTGCGGTACCTTGTCCATACACGTCGTTAATAATGCTGTGTTGCGTTGGTGCCACGACGGAACTCGTATTCGAATATAGCGCGCAATTTCGATTTTTCCATGCTTAAAAAAACAACGATATCAAAGAAAAATCGAACGGCGGGAAAACAAATGAACAACTGTTTTTTTTTAATGTCATGCTATTATAAAATTAAGTTGAATATGGAATTCTAAATAGAATGAAATATATTGATCTTCACACTAGCCGGTATCAAAAATCCGCAATTTCATAGGTAATACAGGATAATTACGAGTACAACACCTATTATATAGTACAGGATAATTATAAAGATCAAAATATCATCATCACCTGCTTTCAATTAGAGATCAAGGTTTTAGGTCAACTCAAAACATAACATAAGAAGGCTTTTTGGTATTCGTTACAGATCTCTAACTTGCTAATTAATTATTTAACCATGCATCACTGCAATGATTTCTTGGGGTTTCACACCTCAACAAAGTCATATGTATATAGAAGGAAATATCGCGGGGAATCCTACATATCTGTATGCAAGCTTTACATAATATTGCTATATATACGTATAGGCATTAGGCACCTGCATTGTTTGCCAATACGAGATCGCGTGTCCTAAGTGGATGAGTGACATAACGAGTAACAATTCGGCATAGCAACGAGCTTCACATTGCTCAAATTGTTTTGTGATGTCTGTGTTTGCATCATCATTATCCCTTTTAATTAAATGTGCTGTTATGTGTACGTAAAATAATCTTGTCTCTCCTAATCAGACTGACTTGTTGCTCTGGTAGTATGTCATCTGCCTAGCCTTTTCCCAACTATGTTGGGGTCGGCTTCCAGTCACACCGGATACAGCTGAAATTTTACATAGAGCGACTCCACAACCCAGTTACTGGGTAATACGATACCCCTTTGTAAGACTGGTTGTCACGTCGGGCTTCTGACTGTAAAGACTGTCAAAGATCCCCGAATGACAGCCGGGACCACGTTCTTTTCTAGGCACGGACTTGGTATGTAAACATCCATCTTTCAATAAAGATCATTCCAATAAAGACGACAAGCGTTGCTTAACCTTTCATATGCCGGGAACGTAGGTCTGCGCGATTTTAGCTGTACTCGAAAAAACACCTAATTACATTAATGTAATTAGGTGTTTTTTCGAGTGGCGCACTCGCATAAAAAAATGGTGCGCAGACCTGCGTTCCGGCATTCGAAGGGTTAACCTAATATATCGATGATGCGGCTGTTATTATTTTTATTGACTTAGCCACAAGCTGCTCTGCTCTGGTAGGATGAGTGGTCTGGACTCCGGACAGCTAACTAACTAAAAATATGACATTCTCAATAGCTGTCTGGAGTGCGAATTGGTATATAAGAGGAAGTCTGAAAGTTACACCGGTGACTGAAAAGTTGTGCTGAAATCGGTTGTCATGGCATGTGATGCTGAGGAATGAGAAAATGTCGTCAGGAAAGTTTTGAGTATGAATGTGGATGGCTATGCGAGTAGAGGAAGACCAAGGAAACGATGCACGATGGATGGACTGTGTGAAAGATGATATGGCTAGAAAGGGAGTGACTACTGAGATGACGACTAACATATAGAGATATGGAAGAAAAAGCCATGTTGCGCCGACCCCAAATAAATTGGGACAAGTCACAAGGGCAGGAGAATCAAGTCAATCTCTAAGTCCTATTTTTTTTATATCTATGGTCCTAAAGTTCTCTCTGTCTTTCGCATTTTTATCCAATGTAACTTACCTCTACAAAGAGGTTGTCATCAAATAGTAATAGTAGTAGTTGCAGTATCATGAAGTATTAATTTATTTTTCAGCATCTAAATACTTATATAAATTACTTGAAGTTATTTTTGTATAGGGTGTTTTTTTAGGGCAAAGAACTTTAACTCGACTTAGTCTTGTTGACCAAGCTCCTTAAATAAAGATTTAAAAAAAAAAAGAACTTTAATTGAAATAAAATACAGAAAAATGTTTTTATATATCCATGAAGTTGGCTTTATTTGATAGATAGTTTTATGGCATTAATGTTTGAATATGATTTCGGGCATGTGGCTGCCGCCGCCAGTGTTTACATGGCGTAATCTGGAGGTAAAATTATTACATACCCTTTGTAGTAAATCAGGCTGTATTTCGGCAATAATGCGTCGAATGTTGGCATCCAAGTGCTCAATTGTCTCTGGTCTAACGGCGTAGACATGCGAGTTTACATATCCCAGAGAAAATACTGTAATGGCGTCAAATCGCACGAACGATGATTTTACCATTCGTGAAGTCAGTCGTTCGTCACATGTTTGTTTCAGAAAATTGAGCCTATAAAAATGTCTTTCAATAAATTAGACCTTGGCATCAGCCGCGGCGATTACATAAAATTAATGCTATAATGTTATCTATCAAATAAACAATATCATGGATATTAAAAACATTTTTCTGTGTTTTATTTCAATTTAAAGTTCTCCGCCTTTAAAAAACCTCTCTATATTTTCGTTATCCTTTAAAAAGTACCTACCTACCTACCTAGTTATAGATATATGTAGTTAGAGTTCTATACCTATAGATTATAGGAAAACTTATAAGAAGTCTATGGTCGTAAAATAACATGGTAAGCGTTTGCACTGAGGGAGATATACTCCGGTATATATTCCTCCAAGTCATCGCTGTCGCGGGTTCACTCCCTGAGGGTGAAAGGTTACACAGGAGCGCAAATACCGGCAAACGCCCAGAACACCCTGTTCCTGGTTCACACGCAGGAGGAGAAAGCTTCTCTTGCGAACCAGGGATACGGATCCGGCGAAGGGTCGCGCCTGTTGACCATACACGAGGCTCAGGGATTGACCTACGACAGCGTGATTATCATCAACACCAAGTCCAGAAGGCTCAAGATCCACGACAGCATCTCCCACGCGGTAGTGGCGGTGTCCAGACATACCGTCAGTTGCGTCTATTACACCGACGACGCCGATGACGCCACGGGCCGTTTTGCGAAGAGGGCGATGGATGCGCCGACTAAAATGGTCGTCGAATACAACCTTAAGACGGCCATGCAGCATCGAGACAAAGCCGTTATGGAGGCCCTGCTTGGGCTAGCGAAGTCCCTGGTCAGCAGCAAATATCCCAACGTCACCCAAAGTCCCACCTAAATCCCAAACAAAAATGTAATCCCACAACCCACACCCAATCCAAAAAAAAAAAAAAAAAATAACGTAATGAAATAATGTAGTGTAAGTAAATATTAATGTAACAAAGTAGCAAAAAAAAAAAAAAATTTTTAAAATGTATGTAATAATGTAATGTGTGTAATAATGTAATTTATGTACTAATGTGGGATAACAGGTGGAACCACGTGGCAGGTCGAGTCTGTCATACCCACCAAAATGTCCTGCCGACGGTGGCGCGGTGCACTCGGTCGTTGAGTTCCCTAAAATATGGTTGAACTGAACGGCGCGGGTGTGCACGTCATTTTCGTGAACGGAAGCCGTCGATCGGGGCCGGTCGATTCGAGCTGCCATGTGGTTTTTCTAGCCCCCCTCCCAAATAAAAAATAAAAAAAATTGTATTAAATAAATCTAGTAACTATGTAAGCCTGTGTATTTGTGTTTGTTTCTAACATTAAAAAAAAAAAAAAAGTAGTATTAATAATAATAATAATAACATATATACAATAACAATAACATAATAAAAAAAAAATAAAAAAATAAAATAAAATAAAAAAAATGGATGAACTCACGTAGATTTAAGTATCTAGATAGATAATTAGAATTAAGTGTCCGATGAAGGAGTTTGTAATTGTAAAATATATTATATCAAAACCCAACAAATAAAGAACACCTATAAAAAAAGGCGCGGATCACCATGTCCGCGGTAGTTTTACTTATAATAAAAAAATAAAAAAAAAAAAAAAATAACATGGTAAATCTCTCAATATTGTGCGTATAAACATACATTTGCAGTTGGAATACCTACTTGGAATGTATGGGAGAACAAGTTTTTCAACTACAATGTTAAGTTTGTTCTTGTTATAAATTCATCCCAACTACGGAACCGTTTATTGTTCGTGCTCCGACACGTACTTGGCCAGTTTTTTTTTTTTTTTAAACAAGCCTTGTTGTGGTGAAGAGGACACTGTTTACCTGCGTCTGTGTTTCCGAACGTATACAACCCTAATCTCTTCAAAGTGAGAGTGAACAGGCTTCTTCTGGGTAAGCTCACTCCATCGTCGACTTTGTCTCTGTCACCTCTGACCTAGACTAGAGTCAAGAGCAAACCCATCACAAATAATAATAAAAAAACTGAAATAAATAATTCAAAATTTCAGATTTTCCAGGTAATTCCCGAGATTTAGAAATTGCGAATTATTTATTATTCTAAAGTAAGTCTAAGTTTTTCTAAGTAGGTAAAGTAAGCGTTTCATACGAATCTGAACCATATTTTTATAATAATAATAATAATAATAATCAGGAGAGTCCGGTCACTGCTGACTGCAAACCGGATGCATCACCCACGTTCGTCTGTCATGAGGCTGTACATTCCGCGGAAGTGCGGGGGTCGAGGTTTTTTAAATGCTAAGACCCTCCACAACCGCGAGGTGTGCAGTCTCAGAGAATATTTTCTCAAGGCTGACGTGGGTATGCACCGAGATGTAGTTGCAGTGGACAAGGGACTCACTCCGTTGTCCTTGGCTAAAGAGAACTGGCGCATACCTGTGGTGCTTAGTACCAACGACCGCAAGGAAGTATGGCAAAGCAAGGAGCTTCACGGACGCTTTTTCCGGGCCCTTCATGGGCCCGACGTAGATTTCTTAGCGTCCGTGGCCTGGCTACGCTTCGGTGACCTCTTTGGGGAAACCGAAGGTTCAGTCTGTGCGATTATGGATGAAGTTATGCTAACGAATAACTACCGGAAGTATATAATGAAAGACGGGACGATCGACATATGTCGGGCATGCCATTGTCCCGGTGAGTCTATCAGACATATTACTTCTGGGTGTTCTCGTTTAGCTAACGGCGAGTATTTGCACAGGCATAATCAAGTAGCCAGGATTATCCATCAGCAACTTGCTCTGAAATACGGCCTTGTGGACTCTGAGGTACCGTATTACAGGTATGTGCCCGACCCAGTTCTCGAGAATGACCATGTCACGTTATACTGGGATCGATCTATTATCACTGACAGGACTATTGTAGCCAATAAGCCTGATATAGTGGTAATAGATCGATCAGTGCGCCGCACAATGATAATCGATGTCACTATCCCGCATGACGAGAACCTCGTGAAGGCTGAGAAGGAGAAACAATTGAAGTATCTCGACTTAGCCCACGAGGTTGTCGCTATGTGGAATGTGGACTCGGCAATCATTGTGCCGATAGTCGTTACGGTCAATGGCCTTATCGCTAAGAGCCTCGACCAACATCTCAAGAGGCTCTCGTTGGGTGGCTGGGTGAAGGGCCTGATTCAGAAGGCAGTCCTCCTTGATACGGCGCGTATTGTGAGGAGGTTCCTGTCTCTGGGGCCCTAACCACCGGTAGCTTGGACCCTGCACCCGCTACCGGCGGATCACTATTTTTTATGTTTTTAAATGTTTTTTTTTTAAATGTTTTTATAAAAATATTTAAAAATGTAATAAAATAAGTTTAAAAAATAAATAAAGGAGATAATAATCATTTTTTCATTCAAGTAACAAATCATTCAAGTAACAAATCTATGTTAGTAAAACATTAACACAGAAACACTTTGTGACATCACTGCTCATCAGCCGATACCTTTCAGCAGCGGATCACAAACGCACAATCTAGCCTGCTATGAGTTTATTGTGCGTAATCGTAGGGGAAGACCAAAGAAACGATGGATGGAGTGTGTGAAAGATGATATGGCTGAAAAGAGAGTGACTCTAGACTGAGGGCAAGTTTGTCAATCTTGCCCTCAGTCTAGAGTTCTAGGTGGTTCAAGTTTTCAACGCTATCGGTAGTTTACTTTTTTTTCTCTTACGACAACGAAAACAACGTTATCGTGGTTTACTTTATGACAACTTACAGTACGTAATCACGGTAATGTTAAAAATATAACTAGAGGTCGGATAATCGCATGCATATTTACCTAAAGTTGAGGTGTTGGCTATTATGGATTGCATTATTGTATCAAAAAAAATCCCGGTATTCCGGGATCGAAAAATTTAGAGTTCTGATTATTCTATAGAATCGAATGTATATTTCCTTACGTTCAAGTGTTGGCTAATACGGAATGCACTTGTATTCGACCGTAAAAATCTCGCGATTCCGGAATTGTTAAATTTAGTACTTTTTGAATGTAGAATCGAATGCTATCTAATGTTGTAAAGTAGGTTGCCAAGCTGGCATAGCAATTGTCAGGTCAACACTACTTGTGTTAAAAAATGAATTTTAAGTAAACAAGCATAAGAATACTTATGTGATACCGGTGTTCCGTCGACATGGTCAAAAGATGCCCCACGTAAAACAAGCTTACAGAACTTGGCGGCAGAATTAAAGGCTCTTTTCTTCGCACGAACTCTATGCGCTTTAACTTTACGGTCGCGGGTCTTGACCCAGGCTTGGTAGGCACTCTTTTCGGGCCTCAGTGTGGGCGCATTCTGCATTATACCAAGGCCGGGATTTGTGACCGAGCGAGATATACTGTACGATGTGTAATAAAATCACGTCTGCAACTACGTCAGCACAGCACGAGGGGTTACCCGAGGAGAAACACACTTCCCGCCATGGATAAGACGCAAAAAAATTTCGCATCTCATCCCAATCTGCTGACTCGTGTCGCCATACTCGGCTCGTGCCTCTAGAACTCTCATCTGGAGGAGAGCAGGTCGATATGGATTTCACCAGACAGTGGTCAGACGTTCCCAGCGGGGCTGAGACCGATACTGAATAACCGTCCGGATCAAATTCATGCAGAAGGTCCAAGCAATTGTTTTGTTGTTTCTTTGTTACTCAATCACGCAAAAACGGCTGAACGAGTTTAGATGAAATTAAGCGCACAGATAGTTCATTGCATATACACAAGCAAGTTGTTTATAAAACTTGATTATTAAACTCGCCACAAAATAATAGGCCTGTTTTGACATGAGGGTGTCTCTTTTTGTCCCGCTATGTTTGTCTCGCTTTGGCATAAAATGATATGGGCTGTCAAAACGGACCTATTATTTTGTGGCGAGTTTACCACAGACATCTCTACTTTTGCATTAAATACATAATGTTATCGAGCCTTCCATACTCCCCTACATACTACCGGACACAGTTACCTCACGCTACTCTATAAATAGGTGCTCCGTCGAGCTCTTTGCTCCGTCTCCAAGGTCACCAGGACATTGTCACTCGCCATTCTGGTACGTAAGACCTTGACGCAATTCTCTTAATCTTATAGGTTGGTACACCTTCATATAATATTTGTAGATTTCATAAGAACTTATCTTCTTCAGATGAGACTAATTGGCTCTAAACTAATTGGGCAATTTATGAAGAACTAAAGAGATTTAAGATTAAAATTAATGTCTTTGAGAACACCTAACTTTTGCCCGCGGCCTCACCCGCGTGGATGTCGGTACCTAATTAGCCCACGGTAATGCAGTATCGAGATAATAGTATCCTATATTCCAAATCAGGTCTTGGTAAAATTATTTAAATATTTATTTATGTAATTTTCACACCACATGCTCGACAATGACAAATTATATGTCATGCAAACCTAACCTAAAGTAAGTCATTAGAGCCCCTGGAGTCTAGCCGGGCATTATTGTACTGGATTTCATTATGACCCGCTGGTCATTAATGTGATTTGAATTTGGAACCTCAAATAAAAATCGCATGCTAACATTTACCATAGAACATACTAATTCCATGCATATTTACCATTGAGACTTGCACTAAAAAATAAACTTTATCGAAAATCGAACTGGCCACCACGAATAAAACACAAATAAAAGAAAGATTTATAAAAAGGCGCGAATACTGCAAATCGCTTTGCTGCTAAACTACAAATTCTCAAAAAAATGTCGAGCGACGATATTGATTTGACTTCAATCCGAAGCATTGCCAATAATCTACTCCCACAAAAGTCCAAAGAATCGTACATGAAAACCTCCGACGAGCGCCAAGTCTGTATCTGAATCAGTGTTTTTTTTTTTTTGTGTTTCCAGCATGTAAAAGAAGACAAGTAGCCTATGGTGCATCTATTTGATGATGAGGTCAACAATAAGCAACAACATAATATTCAAATTAATATGTACTAGTATAGAATTTGATGTAAGGTTATTTCTTCTGGCAAAAATAAAAATTATTGTTATTATTATAATTTTAGTGTCTTTGTCTCGGGACCCTGCGGTCCCGAGACATAGACACGGTTAAATAATGATCGCACCAACCGACGATTATCCCTGTACACACTATGCAAGTGCACCCAAGGAAAACCCTCGGTTAGTGTAGGACTATTGCAGGATATAATATAATAGAAACAAAGATATTGGAATACGTGTTGGATGGCTAAGGTGGACTGGTTACCTATAACTATGAACGGACTATGGCTCCTGCCTGATCAATGTTTTAATAGACACGGAAAAACAGGCACGGGGCTTGCACACTCAATAATTGGGCCCCCGGAAACTGTCGCTAGCACTTAGTGACGTAGCGATAAAGGGGCAACATATATCCTGAGGTGCTTGAGGAGTGGAGTGATATTCCACGACTATCAAGACAATCCCAGCACCTTATCATCATTATTATTATTATACATAGATACACCAAATTATTGGCATTTATAAAAGGAATCGTAGATCGTGCAATAAATCAATATTTTTCACAGCTCAAAATGATTAAACGTTTCTAAATGAAGCCCCTTTTTTTTTTCTTTTTTTTTTTTTGGATGGGAAATCATCAAATAACTTCTCCCGCTCTGGGTGGAGCGGAAGGGCGTGTCAGACTTTTACTGACTAAAACCCACCCGTGTTCCTTCAGTTGCCTATGCCAGGGCCACGTATCTTTTTCAAACAGCCCGCGACCCCAGCGGCATCGGCCCTAATGGACCCCATCTTTTGCTGACATCTCTTTGAGGCGCGCGTGGAACACAACGCGCCGTCGACCCGGGCCTGGTCCTCACCGGACGGCGAGCTACCCACTACTCACCGTCCGCAAGCCTGCGCCTACGGTGGCCGGGAATCGGCTATCGATTCCCGCCGCCCAGGGCGTCTCCTGCGGCGACTGAGGGCGTGAGGCTGCCTCTCCCTCACGCGTTCCGCCTCCTCCTTCGCGAGCATTACCGCTTCGCAGAAGGAGGTGACGGTCTCCCATGCACTCTCGCTCCGCACCATGGCCTGAACCAGGCTCGGACGCGAGAGATCGCCGCCGACGATCGCCTCCGTGAGAACACGGCGGTGCTCTGCCCAAGCCGGGCAGACCTCCACTGTATGCTCCACCGTGTCCTCTGGGCGATCCACACAATGGTGACACCCGGGCGTTTCCTCCCGCCTTATGTGAAACAGGAACCTCCCGAAACAACCGTGTCCGGTGAGGACCTGCGTCAGGCGGAAGGTGAGGACGCCGTGGCGCCTCTCTAACCACTCCTCAAAGAGGGGGCTTATCGCCGCAATTGTGGCGTGCCCAGCGCTGGGCTGCGACAGTCGCACTCTCCATGTCGCCATGAGATCCCGCCGGAGCTCTGTCCGCTGTACCGTGATTTCTCGCGGCAGCGGAGTTACGCCCCGGCGTTTCGCCTCCTCGCGCCACTCCCACACGTGCGCGAGGACTTTCGCCTCCAGATCCCACGGCGGCAATCCGGCAAGGAGGCTCGCCGCCTCACCGGAGACCGTGCGGTAACCCCGGACTAGCCGAATGGCCATGACCCTCTGGGACTAAATGAAGCCCCTGACCACAGCTTTCTTGCCACAAAAGTAAGTACTGAATTTTTAGTAACTAAAATACACAGCACGGAATCGCATTTTCATGCTCTATCCTTTTCTATCTCTCAGGATCGTCATTTGCCAGAGCGAGAAAGATAGAGTGCGCGCGGTGGAATCAGCGATGCGTTCGCATTCCACCGCGCGCACTTATCTTTCTCGCTCTAGTAAATGACAATCCTGAGCAGTAGAGAAGGAGCCTGTGTTTTGGTGGTGTTAAAAGAGACCAGATTATCATCACCCCACTGGGAGACAAGGCTTAAGGCCAAATCCGTCCGCTCTGCCATGGCCTCTCTCAAGGAACGAACTTCGACCCCGCTGGTTTTTGCGCTGGACAAGTATCTCTCTGAAACAGTACGTAACTTAACTTAAATCCCTACTTACTAACCTATCTGCCTATTAGCGTTCCGTACCAAAATGGTAAAAAAGACGTGGTGCGACTCAGTCTGTCTGTCCGTCTGTCACAGCTGAATTGAACTATTAATGCTATCAACTTGAAATAGTTTTAGATGATGTTTGCCCAACTATTTTGCCAATAAAAAAGATTTTTTTTTTTGAAACGGTATTAAATGGGACTTAAAAATACGAAATGGGGCTATAAGAGCATGTGGGCTATCATATGAAAGAGCGCTGTTTGCACAGTCTGAAACACTTTCGTTTTTTTTTAGGCCGCATAGTTTTTGACTTTTAATGAAAAATGTAAAAGAAAATACCGTTCCCACTTATCTCCGAAGTTTGCATAGAGAAAAATCAGAAATTATTATATATGATTGAAATTTATGTAAAGATTACAGGAAAAATAAAACGATGTCTCTAAATAGCACACTTTTTCAGAAATCATCAACAAACATTACATTAGTTCCACTATAGGTCAAGAGATAGCGCTGACCTAAAACTGCAATATTCTATACCACAGGCTCGGCTAAGTAATAAAAGCCGCATGGGTCGATCCATAAGGTAAAGCTACACTTGCCGGGGTTGGTCCGTGGATGGGTGACCATCTTTACATAGGTACCGAAACTCCTCCGTGCCTCGGAAAGCACGTTAAGTCGTTGGTCTCGGCTGTCATTCGTGGATCTTTGAGTCGTTACGGGTCGTCAGAAGCCCGAAAGCGTCAGGCTTTCGGGCCCAGCCAACCAGTCTTACCAAGGGGTATCGTATTACCCAGTAACTGTGTTGTGGAGGTCAGATAGGCAGTCGCTCCATGTAAAATACTGGTATTCAGCTGCATCCGCATCCGGTTAGTCTGGAAGCCGACCCAAACACAGTTGGTAAAAGGCTACGCAAATTGATTGAGTGTTAAAACTATCTGAATAATATAGGCTTCGCCGAGGAAATTTTAAATACATATCGCGTTTCTCATCCAAAATATATATTTTGATTAATTTGTATTGATTCAAAATGATTCAGATTCAGATGATATCTAACCGCAATACAGTGACACTGCAATGGATACAAGGACACAGTGGGTCGCTGGGTAACGATGCAGCTGACGAACTTGCCAGGAGCCCTCCTGGGAGAGCCATCCAGCACGTCAGTCTGTGGACCCGAACCAATTGTACCCATCCCTTTCAACCAATTACGCAGGTGGGTTCAAGAGTTCACCCACACACAAGCAGAGAAGTGGTGGTCCTCGACACCAGCTTGCAGACAGTCCAGGGAGGCTATGCCAAGATTAGATGACAAACTAACCAGGCGACTTTTACGCCTGGACAGGAATGGCGTGCGCCTGGTGACGGGGACCATCACAGGACACTGCTCGCTAAACAAACACCTTTACACAATGGGCATAACGGACAGCCCTCTGTGCAGAGCTTGCATGGAGGCTGAGGAAACCGTTGCGCATGTGTTCTTCGAATGCCTGTGCATTACAAAGATAAGAATGGAAACCCTCGGGGCACCCAGATCTTTCACAGATGTTCTGAACAGACCAGAAGCTGTGATTAACTTCTGGAAGGAGGTGGGCTGGTTGGAATAACCACCGACGGCCGCCATGGCTCACGTACAATGGTCCACTTGAAGGACTAAGTGCGGAAACCAAACCCGATAACATAGAACATAGAACATGATTCAGATTCCGATCGATAGTGTGTTACGCAATTAGGGTGCTGGCCTTATGTATCAAACATAACCTTTAATTATTAATTGTAAAACATATACTGGATGATTTATATTACCATCTTGAAAAAAATAGGGTACAATAGGTGAACGGAGTAGAAGCCTATGGCATACTTAGTTTTTTTTTCTGTAGCTTATACAGAAATTGCTTTGTCTCTAGCTTACTTTAGGGTTCCGTACCTCAAAAGGAAAAAGGAACCCTTCACTTCGTTGTCTGTCTGTCTTTTTGTCTGTCAGTCTGTCAAGACACTTTTTCTCAGGAACGCGTAGAGGTATCAAGTTTAAATTAATATCAAATACGTAGTTTTATGGTCCCTTGGAACTCTAAAATATCAAGCTTCTAAGTCAACAGATTACAAAAAAGACGGCCATTTATGCGACATATTTTGATACTCGCAAATAAATCAAAACCTATAAGGTACTTACTTCCCGTTGACCTAGAACCGTGTAATTTGGCAAGAAGCAAGGTCTCACAGCACAAGTAAAGGAAAACGTCCGAAAATCGTTAATTTGTAGTTTTATCACTTCATTTTTTTTCGCGATGACAACCTTAAATTTACAGTTGGAGAAATGAGCGTGACGTATATTAATGTATGGGAGAACATGTTTTTCAACTACAATGTTGAGTTCGTTTTTGGGATAAATTCTTTTCAACTACAGAACCCTTCATTGTGCGTAGTCCGACACGCACTTAGGGGTTTTTGTTTTGTGCTTCTTCATAATCATAATCATTTATTTGTTAGTTAGTCATTTAATTTAGTATCTAATGTAAATAGTTGCTTGTCTTAAATATTGTAAAAAATAGGCTTTTATCCTTAATAAAATATTTTAATTTATTTGTCAGAATGTGGTGTATTAGGGTCTTAAGTTTAGTCAATAGTGGTGGTAATTTGTCTCCAAACTTGTTTGTTTGTCATCTTCTGTTGAATACCAGTCCATGTTCATTGCGTTAGCCCGCGGCGTACATTGCCCTCTTTATGTACAAACAGATCTAGTAATTCTACAGTTGATAAACTTGACCCAGTAAAAGGCACAACTAACACTCTTGCACAACCTCAACGCAATGCTTAGATATGGATTCATTTCTTGTTAGAAACTTGAATCTTCGTAAGTAGATACATCTTGAGAAGCCTGTATGTCAGTCAGTCTTGGCCTTGGAGAAAGAAAGAACATAAACCGGCCAAGTGCGTGTCGGACCACGCACAATGAAGGGTTGGAACTACGGAGCTTTACGGAAGATGGGATGAATTTGTCCCAAGAACAAACTTAACATTCTAGTTATAAAACACGTTCGCCCATACATTCCAACTGCAAATGTAAGTTTGTACGCACAATATTGAGAGATTTACCATGTTATTTTAAGACCATAGACTTCTAATAGATTTCCTGTAATCTATAGGTATCTATAGGTAACTATTTTCTGTCGTTTTTTTTTTTCAAATGTTAGGCTCAGTAGTTTTGGAGATAAGGGGATATTGTCTTATACAAATTTAAAACAATATATTTTAAAATTATTTAAAAAGTCTTATTTGAGACCCTCGCAGTAAGCCCTTTCATTTGATATCTCACACGGTACAGTGATGTACAGTTAATTTTCTTATTCACCCCCAAAAGTGACCGAAAGCCAAAAGTCATGCTACACATCCGTATTTGGGTCACAGAAATTCATATGTGTACCTACCAAATGTCAACTTAATCGTTTCATTAGATTCGGAGCAAATTGGATGTGACAGACGGACGTACTGACAAACAAACAGACAGACACACGAGTAATAATAATAATAATAACACCAATGTCAACAAGCCTCAAAATTTATTTTCTTCTTCTTTTCCGTTTTTATTAATTTTAGTCGCAGTTTT
Source organism: Dicycla oo (assembly GCA_948252095.1). Classification (NCBI taxonomy): domain Eukaryota; kingdom Metazoa; phylum Arthropoda; class Insecta; order Lepidoptera; family Noctuidae; genus Dicycla; species Dicycla oo. The sequence goes on along the minus strand of OX411718.1, from coordinate 4,442,012 downwards.
TTAACTTTTTGATAAACCATACAACAAAACTTAAAGAAAAATAACCCAAATATAATTTTAAAATACCGTAATGAACCATACTACAGAATTTATTCAAAAACTGCCGGATAGGAGGTGACATGACAGATGTCACCTCCTATCAAACAACAATCAACAACAAGAAGAAAATAGCAAAGAGATGAGAAGATGTTAACAAGGTCAGCAGCTCGTCGCGCACACCTTCCACCTCCGGACTCGTCGCTCAGCTCCACCCCGTCGCCGCTGGTACCTAGCCCCATCGAGAGTGCTGTGACACCGGCCATGGCAGTTGCGTCGAGCTCGAGCGACGAGTACTTCTCTCCACCGACGTCGCCACCACCTGCACGTCGGCCAGGAAGAGGCCGGCCACCGAACGGCATGGGACCTAGGGGCCAACCGGCCCCGAGCCGGGTCCCCGCTGCCGGTGGTTGTGTGCAGCGCATGAAATGGACTCAACAAATGAATGAGAACGTCATGCGCGCATATTACGGGGCAACAGAGGGGGGAACTAACCTCACTGCGTACCGCGATAGGATGCTGTCTCTGTTCCAGGCGCTTCAACCAGCCATCAACGTCTCGGCCCAACGGCTGTCGGATCAGGCGCGGGTTATCCAACGGAATCACAGATTGGACGACGCTACGCTTGATAGGCTGCGCTTAGAGGTACTGAGCAACCGTATCGTCCCTGTCCCGTCACAGACCGCGGTGCAACCTCCAGTAAGTGGTATAATCCAACTGCGGTCTTATATTAATGATGTGGAGGGGGGCGATGAGGTTGTTACGGTAAGTAACCAGTGTAACGACCGATTGAGGAGCGCGCTGGAGGATGCGATTCGGGAGTTTAGAACTGCCCCCGTCCAACTTAGACCTCGTTTACCTCGCTTGCCTATGCACAAAACGAATAGGTCGTTGGTGTGTGCCTTGGATTCGCTGCTTGGTTCTTATTTTGAAAGCAGCGAAGACCTCTTAGATACGCACTCGATCTTGTATTGCGCGGCTATTGCGGCGTGTCGTGTAGCCAATGTTACATTTCCAAATTGTGACATAGCTACACGACCAAAACCCGCCGTTCCAGCCTGGCAGTGCAGGATCGAGCAGCGTATCGAGGGGACCAGGGTGCTCATCGGCAAACTATACTGCTTCAGGGAGGGCAATACTCGCCCTAGAGTGATGCGCTTTGTGAGGCGGGCGTTTTCCGGGACTGGAATCAGGCCTCAAGAATATATGTCCCGTGTCACAGAGCGCATTGACTTCCTGAAGCAGAAGGTCTGTGCATGGGCAAGCCGTATCCGTAGGTATAAGCGACGGGTTGAACGGTATACCCAGAATCGCATATTCCAGCGTGATCAAAGGTGGGTGTATAGAGCATGGGAGCGACCTGAGCAAAATGTGGCAGACGTATGCCGCCCGGATGATGATGCCACTAGCACATTCTGGCGCAACATCTGGTCGGTGCCCGTCTGCCATAATGAGGCTGAATGGATGCGCGATGTTGAGCGCGTGTGTGACGCCATACCGCAGATGGAGGAAGTAATAATTACTTCCTCCGATGTAGCCAGTGCAGCCCGTCCGATACCGAACTGGAAATCTCCGGGACCGGACGGACTGCACAATTTTTGGCTTAAATGGCTGCAAAGTTCACACGCGTGCTTAGCATCGCAATTCCAGTCGGCCTTAGAGTCTGGGTCGCTGCCACAGCTCTTTACAACGGGAGTTACCCACTTGCTCCATAAGTCAGGTGATGCCACGGAACCCAAAAATTATAGGCCGATCACTTGTTTGCCGACGGTCTATAAACTTCTTACATCCATTTTGAGAGTGAAAATTAATTCTCATTTAGAAAAGAATTCTATCATGTTTGCCTCTCAAAATGGATGTAGGAATGGGTCCCGCGGCACCAAGGAGCTACTCCTCATTGACATGGCCATAAGCCAACAGGTCCGTCGATCCCGAAAGGATTTGTCGACATGTTGGATAGACTATAAGAAGGCCTTTGATTCGGTGCCCCATACATGGCTCTTGAGGGTGTTAGAGTTGTACAAAATTGATACAACTCTGAGCACCTTCCTAACGACATGTATGGGGCAGTGGAGGACGGTCCTTCGCTATCCAGGATGTCGACAAATTCGGGGGAGCGACGAACCTATTAGGATTAAGCGGGGAATATTCCAGGGCGACAGTCTGAGTCCACTGTGGTTTTGTTTAGCCTTGAACCCTCTTAGCACTCTGCTGGAGGGTACAGGGCTGGGCTGTTCTTTGCGGAGAGGGGGTCAGGTAATATCCCACCTGCTTTATATGGATGATTTGAAACTGTTTGCCACCAACAAATTGCAACTGCTGGAGTCACTAAAAGTAACTAAAACTTTTAGTGATTCCATCAGGATGGAATTTGGTGTTGATAAATGTGCAGTCATGCATGTAAGGCGGGGCGGGATTGTGGAATCTGAGGGACTACAACTCTCAGATTCTATAAACCTGAGATCACTCTCCGCAACTGATACCTACAAATACCTGGGTATGTCAGAGGGGTTAGGCATTAACGGGGCTGACATGAAACAATCGTTGCAGGAGCGCTTCTTCGGTCGCCTGAAAAAGGTACTTAATAGTTCTTTGTCAGGCGGCAACAAGGTGCGCGCCTTTAACGGTTGGGTCATGCCGGTCCTGATGTACTCCTTTGGCATACTAAAGTGGACCCAGACGGAACTAGATGCCCTGGATAGGAGAGTCCGGTCACTGCTGACTGCAAACCGGATGCATCACCCACGTTCGTCTGTCATGAGGCTGTACATCCCGCGGAAGTGTGGGGGTCGAGGCTTTTTAAATGCTAAGACCCTCCACAACCGCGAGGTGTGCAGTCTCAGAGAATACTTTCTCAAGGCTAACGTGGGTATGCACCGAGATGTGGTTGCAGTGGACAAGGGACTCACCCCGTTATCCTTGGCTAAAGAGAACTGGCGCAAACCTGTGGTGCTTAGTACCAACGACCGCAAGGAAGTATGGCAAAGCAAGGAGCTTCACGGACGCTTTTTCCGGGCCCTTCATGGGCCCGACGTAGATTTCTTAGCGTCCGTGGCCTGGCTACGCTTCGGTGACCTCTTTGGGGAAACCGAAGGTTCAGTCTGTGCGATTATGGATGAAGTTATGCTAACGAATAACTACCGGAAGTATATAATGAAAGACGGGACGATCGACATATGTCGGGCATGCCATTGTCCCGGTGAGTCTATCAGACATATTACTTCTGGGTGTTCTCGTTTAGCTAACGGCGAGTATTTGCACAGGCATAACCAAGTGGCCAGGATTATCCATCAGCAACTTGCTCTGAAATACGGCCTTGTGGACTCTGAGGTACCGTATTACAGGTATGTGCCCGACCCAGTTCTCGAGAATGACCATGTCACGTTATACTGGGATCGATCTATTATCACTGACAGGACTATTGTAGCCAATAAGCCTGATATAGTGGTAATAGATCGATCAGTGCGCCGCACAATGATAATCGATGTCACTATCCCACATGACGAGAACCTCGTGAAGGCTGAGAAGGAGAAACAATTGAAGTATCTCGACTTAGCCCACGAGGTTGTCGCTATGTGGGATGTGGACTCGGCAATCATTGTGCCGATAGTCGTTACGGTCAATGGCCTTATCGCTAAGAGCCTCGACCAACATCTCAAGAGGCTCTCGTTGGGTGGCTGGGTGAAGGGCCTGATTCAGAAGGCAGTCCTCCTTGATACGGCGCGTATTGTGAGGAGGTTCCTGTCTCTGGGGCCCTAACCACCGGTAGCTTGGACCCTGCACCCGCTACCGGCGGATCACTATTTTTTATATTTTTAAATGTTTTTTTTAATGTTTTTATAAAAATATTTAAAAATGTAATAAAATAAGTTTAAAAAATAAATAAAGGAGATAATAATAAAATAATAAAAAGTTTATTGATTCAAACAAGTGTTACATTAATACACTGGGTCCCGCACTAGGATACTCTGTGTCGCAGGAGCCAGTCTATTTCCTTGAGTGATCCTATACGGGCTCCGTTTTTAGGGTTTCGTACCAAAATGGTAAAAAGGAACCCGGTGCGACTCAGTCTGTCTGTCTGTCACAGCTGGATATCTCAAGAACCACTAATGCTATCAACTTGAAATTTGGAATAGTTTTAGATGACGTTTGCCCAACAATTTTGCAAATAAGAATGAAATAAAAATATTTATATTTTTCTTTTTTTGCAACAGGGACTGAAAGGGGGTTTGTAAAATTCGAAGTGAGGCTACTAGGGCATGTGGGATCATTTGAAAGAGGATCATATGTTTGCACGTTCTCAAACATTTTTTTCTTTTTTTTTTAGGCCGCATGGTTTTTGAATTTTGATGAAAAATGTAAAAAAAAATATCAATCCCCCCCTTATCTCCGAAGTTTGCATAGAGAAAAATCTGAAATTATTCTGTGTGATAGAAGTTTATGTAAAGATTACAGAAAAAATAAAACGATGTCTCTAAATAGCACAGTTTTTTTATATATGATGGTACGAAACCCTCGGTGCGCGAGTCCGACTCGCTCTTGACCAGATTTTTCCTTTTGAGGTACGGAGCCCCCTAAAAATTTAAAAAAACTTGTTCTTAAGTGGACGTTTTATTGTCGAAGACAGTGTTTCAGAAATCATCACTTGCCTTCAAATCTCATGATCAATTCGGTATAATTATAGAGTTTAAACCTGCATTGGATTATATTTGAATTCAATAAAAATACATCTTGAAGATATTTTATAGCTACCAGCGCATCATCTAATTTAAAACCTTTGAAACCTTTAAGTCATGATCAGATTGTAACTATACCTACAACTAGCAAATAAAAACACTAAACCCGTCTGACATCATGGTCCTTTACAATCGTTTCATTTAATTTATAAAATGATAGATTCATTTAGGTAAGGATACTACTTCAAGTAAATCTAGCAATGGATCCGTTCACATTTTAATTCTGACCAACTGGTCAGTTAAGTTTTAATCCTGAATAAAATCGTCACCATTATGTGATTATCGACTAGACCAATCTGCCTAGACTTTTCCCAACGCTGTTGGGATCGGCATCCAGTGTAACCAGATGCTGCTCAATACCAGTATTTTACATGGAGCGACTGCCTGTATGACCTGGACAACTCAACTGGGTAATACGATACCCCTTGGTCAGACTGGTCATCAGACTTTCGGGCTGTCACAGATCCACGAATGACAGCCGGGACGGCTAACGGCTTAACGTGCTTTCCGAGGCACGGAGGAGTCTCGGTATGTAAAGATGGTCATCCATTCACGGACCAACCCCGGCAAGCGTAGCTTAACCTGATGAATCGACTCGTGCGGCTGTTATTATTTAGCCACGAGATCCTCGATGGATAATCGAGGAGCTAGATAAGATCACCAATATTTGGGATTTTCCATCTTATAAGAAAGTCTTTCTCTTAATTTAATTTTTAACGAATTTATCTTAATAGTACAGCTGCCATACGCTTAGATACCACTGGCCGATCCTTTCCAATCCGAAGGGGTGTCAAGCAGGGGGATCCGCTGTCTTCAAACTCTTCACAGCAACGCTTGAGGAAGTCTTCCAAAATTTAGATAATAATAATAATATAATAATATCCTGGGACATTTTCACACACGGTCATCTGGTCCCAAACTAAGCAGAGTTTGTACTATGGAAACCAGATAACTGATATACTACATATACTACTGTTTTTTTGTTGTAAATACATACTTATACGGATAATTACATGTAAATTAGATGTACACTGGCAGGACAAGGGCATTGTCGTTGGAGACAGAAGATGTAACTAATCTACGCTTCGCCGACGACATTGTCCTTTTCTCGTCTTCGGCGGGTGTGGAAGCTGGAACTACTGAGCCACGCCAGCCTCGAGGTCGGACTCGAAATGAATATGATGAAAACGAAGTTAATGACAAACAGCACGAAATTCAAAGTGGACATTGGGGGTGTGGAGGTTGAATATATCCATGAGTACATACATATACCTCGGCCAAATAGTCTATTTCCAGGCGAGGCAAGATAAAGAGGTTGCTGGACGCACCGAAAACACCTGGAAGAGCTATTGGTCGATGAAACACCTAATGAAAGGAAAGGATCACTTCCACTTTCCCTAAAAAGGAAACTCATGGACATGTGCACCCTTCCCATCCTCACCTACGGAGCGCAAACGTGGTCGTTAACGAAACGTCTGAAGTGCGTACTGGCCTTGCAGTGGGACATAACAGGCTCATAATAAAAAAATAAAGTCTCCCTGATGTGGTTATTCACCACCTTTTTTCAATCTTATCTATTTCTCCACCAGATAAGATCGTCAATCTGAACTAATTATCCACCAGATGTGACTATCCATAACAAAAGGTCTCACACCTAACACCGATTCGCAAGTCTGATAATCTGCCAAAAAGGTCTTCTGATCATCCACCTGACTCGATCGGCTCTTCCAGTTATCTTTATCCTTAAAAAGGTTTTAGTTACAAATGGGAATTTAAAATGTATTCAACAGCCTCCCCCATAGCACAGCATCATGCTGAGTGGAAGCCTTCTTGTCACAGTCATGGCGTGCCAGCAGCTGCCGACTTTTGTTTTGTGCTCGTGATTTGTACGTAGATCTATTTTGTTTTATTTTTCTTTTTGTAAAATTGTATGCACGTGTTTCTGTGACAAATAAACTTATTTTTCTTTCTTATAACAATTTTTAAGCGACGAAAAAAGGAGCAGGTTCTCAAGTAGACAGACACGTATTTTTTTTTATGTATGGCCACGCATAACTTTTTACAGAGTAATCCGATATTGACGATTCTTTTTATATTTGGAAGGGTATTCAGTCTGAGGGTTTCCATCATCCATAGTTTCATTAATTAACCGACTTCCAAAAGGAGGAGGTTCTCAATTCGTCTGTATTTTTCACCACTGTAGGTTAAAGTTATGCGAAAAGAAAATCGTTCTGTGTAAATTTTAACAAAAAAAACTATTTCTTCAAAACTTTCTTGTTTTTGATTAAAAAAAAACTTATAATGAGTAGAGTAACCTATTCACGAATAATTTGATGTAAAAAAAGTTCTAGAAAAGGATTTTTTCATTACGAGATGCTTAAAAATCTGTTTCAAGGTAGAGATTTTTCGATATTTCGGAAAATTTTGTAAAACTGTAAATCCGTAAGATTTTGCTGAACATATATTGTGTTGTATTGATAGGTAGTGACCCTAGCTATGCCCTGCAGTATGTCGTGCTATTTACTGGACACCCTGTATAAATATGACGCATCCTGCATTGCGTCCATTTTATCTATGGGCTTCGGTATAAGGCTCCTGCAAACAGGCCCGACGCGCGACGCGTTTAGCAGCACCGCGAGTCGCGCGACGAGCGGTTCCTTTGTGTCGCGTGCGATTCGCGTCGCGTGTCGGGCCTGTTTGAAGGAGCTTATAATCGGGTCGCGGACGGTAAACGAGACACAATACCTAGTTGTTTTATTGTGACGTATTAGGTGTAACTTAAATAACGCACAGCCTATTAAGGGTACATTGTAGGTACTCATCATTATGAACAACTTTTATTATGGGACCAAACCTGAAATCGCGAAAATAAATCAGCTGGTCCTTACATTTTGACGAGTTATGTCGAGACGAATGATGAAGTTTCTTTCTTTATTTCCTTTAACATAAACAACACATAACAGCTGATTTTCTTTTCGTGATTGGGGGGGGGGGTCTCGGCAAATATCACGTATTTTATTTTCCGCAAGAAACAATGTACCTATAATTGCGAGAAATCTGGCTACTTACCTATAATATCTCACGACATCTCACCAAGGGGGGAGGGGTCGAGGGGGTTTGAAAAATCGGCAAAATTTCCTTAGATAGGTACGTACTTATGGAGGAACCTAAGATGCCAAGATACACTCACTGGCTTTAACCACAATATAAATTATGCTTCAACACTGTAACTGACGAGTATGACCAACACAAAATCCACTTTAATTATAAACCACATTGATTTCCTTAAGCGATCATCCTTCCTCATAAAATGCATGTGATCAACATATTTATTATGCTAATTAAAACGACTTTATTAGATTATAACGACTTACCTATAACCAAGGAAACACCTCATAAACAATCGACCTAAGAACAATATTTTAATACACCAAGAGAAAAAATAATCACCTCACCTTTATGATCTTTATCGAATTATCACACACAAAATAAATCAGACACTGATAAAAGTGATAACAGCTGATTTCAAGTAACTAATTCACTGTACTAAATACACTACGAACAGTATCTACTAAGAGGTGACAAGTCTGACGACGACCTATAACCACGTTCTGACCGTGAAGATACGGAGATCTCGTCAATGCCACTAGTACCTATTGAATTAATAGCTAGCAATTACTTTCAAATACTCCGGATGACCTACTTTACAGATAGAATGGATATCTCTATGAGAAAGATAGCGCGCAACTACAAGAAATTCACAAGATATGAGAACAAACTTGACAAGAAAATCTCAGTATACTCGTAAGTACTTAATTAAGTTAGAGAAAATGACCGCGTTTCTTTTGCTTGAAGATGACAGAGTTTGTTTGTTTGAAACGCATTTGATAATGTTGCAAAAGATATAATTATCTTTCATTTTGGTGGGGTAGGGAGGTAATTTTATGCTTTAAAGTAACTAGTACTTCAAAGCTTAAAATTACCCCCCTTCTTCCCTTAAAAAAATTCAAATGCAATTTTCTCGTGAAATAACGAGGGCAATTTTATTCTGAGTAATTTAAAAATACCTATGCCTTAAGCAGTGCAGTATGTGCAGTGATTGCAGTGTGCAATGTATGCAGTGTGTATGCAGTGTGCAATGTGCAGTGATTGCAGTGTGCAATGTATGCAGTGTGTATGCAGTGTGCAATGTGCAGTGATTGCAGTGTGCAATGTATGCAGTGTGTATGCAGTGTGCAATGTGCAGTGATTGCAGTGTGCAGTGTATGCAGTGTGTATGCAGTGTGCAATATGCAGTGATTGCAGTGTGCAATGTATGCAGTGTGTATGCAGTGTGCAATGTGCAGTGATTTCACTTTTATCTAATGTTATAAATGCGAAAGTTTGGATGTATGGATCGATGTTTGTTACACAATCACACCAGGGCGGCTGAACGGAGAGATTTCCATCCAGAGATGACATTTGGCACAGAGATACGATTGTATAGTCTGGAATAGCACATAGTTTACTTTTTATCCCGGAAAAATGTACGGTTCCCGTGGGATAATTTCCAAGAACCACGCGGGCGAAGCGGCTGGCAAAAGCTAGTATACCTATATTATGGTTTCGAAAATACTGTGATCGTATCACTATAAAATTTCTATGAATACGTTAGGAGAAATTCGCATTTTATTCTTGAGTAAATATAAGGTATTTATGCTCTAGACTGTACCTAATTTCTTCTTCGTTGACATCTTTTTCTTTTTTCAATAATCTCAAAAGGGGTATCAATAATAAAAAAAATAGCATGAAATCAAAGCAATATAATTTACATTAACACCATCTATGCACTTTGTGTAGAACTACAACGTGCCTGTAAATTACAAAATGCTAACTTCAATCACGATCAGCGTGGCCAAAACTTAGTTTACTAGTTACACGGGTCACTGATAGATGTCAGCAGTAGCTAATATCTTCGAAGATGGGAAAATTAAGGTAAAGGTTTCGTTTAAAATTTACTTTATTTATACAATAATACAAAATATCATTCCGGACCCAAAGCACCCCTGGAGGATACCCCTGGGGATGCCACGGGAACTTGGATTCGGACCCGTGGCACCCCTAGGCCAATTAGTGCAGTGCTTGGTCTTGTTACTAAAACAAACACTAGTACTAGGTATTAAAACTATGTATACCTATTAATATAATATATGATTTCATTTTTATCTCTAATGTCAAGCTAATGTGACCTAAATTGTAGTTATGTATTTATAGTTGTACCTAGTCAGATCTTGCTGAAGCTGTAAAATTCAAAATTTTGAAAAGTGACTGTCTACGGATATCTATTGTTTTTAAATAAGGAGAAAGCAGTCTTTAAGTACGTCTTTGGGTTTGGGTCTTTGGGGTACACTAAAACACAGGTTGAAAGAAGAATTGTGGGCCTAACAGCAGTTTTACCACTTCTTCCATCTGATACCATTCGAGGGGCTTTTGAATGTATCTAATCCGAACGTACTGTCGATTTGGACAAATTCATCAATTACATAGACAGCTCAGACTCAGCGTAAGTACATTTACCTGAGATTAGCGTCTTTGGAAAGCGTCACAGGACGAATAACATTTTAGAGGGTTACCACTCCAAATTAAATAAAAATACGGTTTCCGTGATGCGTTTACTAAACGTACAGCTATTGCAGAATATTCACAATATGAATGCAGTGCCTTAGAAACGGAAACAAGCAGACATCAATAATGACGATTTAATAGTGCACATTCAATTGCAATTTCTGAACAGAGAAATAACATTAGGCCACGCATTAGAGAAATTGCGTTATAAAAATATTAAAATTAGACTTTGGAAAAATATTTTGTCACTGTTCTCCATCTGTCCCATCACTATTCGATTGGTAGATTCATGGGAACTAGGAAATAGAACCCGTGATACCGCTAATACACCGCTGTATGGATGTGAGGACCTGGAATGCCACGGGTTTGAATTCAAGTTCCCGTGGCACCCCCAGGGGTATCTTCCAGGGGTGCCTTGGATCCGGAATGCCAAATATTAATATAAAACACTGTACAATGATTAACGTATTAAAACAAATAACACAATTTTCTTTTGCAAGTAAAGCTAAAGAACTATTCACACATTTCAGGGTCAGAGCGTACCGGGCTCAGTGTCCCATCATCAGCGACAGCCTTGTCCCTCCCACTGCTGAGTCCTCCCTTTTGTGCCAAGCTTCCCTGGTATGTGCGAGTCTCATCCAGGTCGTCTTCATACGTGTCTTTAGTGTTCCATTAGGAATAGAAAAGATTGCTGTCACAAATTCTGAACGTTCCCGAGCGTACTCCTTCGTAATGCAGACATTGAGCCCTGACGGCCGTAGCCGGAAAGCCCTGACCCGGAACTGTATGATTCTTCATACAAATACTAAATACCAATCCTTAATTATTAAAATCGTAAACTACAGACAGAGTGTACTATCCCGTCTCGAGTTCAGCTGCAGCCCAATTGCGAAACAAACTTTCTTTCACAATCCAAAGGATTTTGGAAGAAATTCGTAATCCATTTCTTCTTATGTTTGAAAAATTTTTCTGTTCGACAACGTAAATAAAGCAATGAATGTTGTCGAATTGTCAAAATTTAAGTGTCTTACGCAATCACCACGCTGGTTTAACGTTTTCGAAAAAACTAAAATATCACCTCACGATAGATGTCTTGAAATTATTTAAAACAGAATGTAAGTGTAATTTACAATTAACTCAATAAACTTATATAAATAACATTAACATTTAGGAATTGAACTTCTATACAATGATCTAATGAAGCAAGAATAACACGTATGACAGACTGACAGTTTACAGGAAAAGCTCGATAATATTATGCGTCATTTTTTATCAAGCGCAAAAATTACGTTACTTAAAACAAAAATAATCCTGAATACTCCCGCAGTAAGTGACGCAACATAACATCGATGAATTTCAGCGCATTAGCATCTAAGGTTCTAAGGTATAATTCCATGACCGTTACCGTCCTCACACGTCAGAGAAGCTCTTGGACCTCATCCATAGGCAAAGTTAGATCAGGGGCAAGATTGCCTGTCTTATGTCCATAGATAGGGCAACAGTCTAACCTGGAACCACTAAACGAAGTGTTTCATTCTCACCCAGGGGAATAGCAAAAGTCAAATGATGAAGATGTCAGGAGGTACTGCGCTACTTTAACACTCAAAGATCCAGAAATCTAACAGATCTCAGAGATTGACAGCTCAACAATAGGTATATATATTTTACAGACCGCTCCGTAAATCCTGACAAAAGCCAGGATCAAGCTTAAAGCCAATTTTCGCAGAGTTTAGACCTACGTATGATTAAACAGTTGATTCTTATCACTCAGCCAGGTTCGGGCGAGTGTGGCATATATTCTGGCAGGACCGGCAGGTCTGGCAGGCCTGGCTGCATCGCTGGCTCGCCCTGAAGCTGCGACAGCGCACATCGCACGGCTGACAGTGTTTCTGGCGTATGCTTGCGACCGCGCGGGGCGTGGGGTCTGTGCGGGCGCGCCATTCGCTCGACTGTCGCTGTGGATTCTGTTGAGATAGAAAAAGCTGTACTTAGTATGCTTATTTTGAACAGTTAGAAAACCAGCTCGCCAGCTAGCATAGCAGCAATAAATAATATTACAGCTTGATTGCGTTGTTGTATACTTTGAGTATTTCACCAAAAAGTAATGGGGACTTTACCAGGGCTTCTGGAGAATGTAAAGACAGGAAAAGAAATATTTTCATAGACTTTGAAAGCAGTACAGTAGTCACAAAGATTGACTAAAAATTCACATAAATGTCAGGAAATCATTTAGTAAAACGTGATGGTTTCACGTCAGGTTCCTTTGTTAGCCATTTATCAATGTTATAGTTCAATGATGCACAACTCACGATAACATCTGAGTCATTGGATGTACTCACCATAAACGTTGGAACGTTGCTATTAGGTACGCTAATAATTTTAGAATTGCTATTCATTGTCAGGGACTTAGGGACAGAACCCAAACAAGTCATGCAGACAAATAGACTTCAACTTGGTTAGCAGTTTTTACTGTGGATACATCCTTAAGATCCCCCACTTACTTACTTACCCCCAGATTATATGTTTCTATCATGAGTTGTTTGAACTCTGCGTTGTCGGCCAGCCCCTGTTTTCATCTTCAGCATTCGCTGCCAGTCACTAAACTATATACAATAGGAACTCACGATCAACTCTAGGCCTCTCTCTCCCGGAGCCGCCATCTTCAAACTTCTCGCAGCAACCGCAGAATTTGCACGGCACACCAGGCAACCCGCAGCACAGCGCCCCCCACAGCCACTTGTTTAGGGTGCTTGCTGTCCTTGACCATACACTCTGCCTGTCCTGAGGGGTTAGCATACTCTTATAGCAGATCAGTATTAGACAAAAAGACTAAATGATAGTTTTAGGTTCAAATGCGAATTTGAACCTAAAACTATCATCTTGCTATATACTCTTGGCCTACACATCATCTGCTGTAACTGGTAACTAAATGGACCAATAACTTCTCGACGATTTTACGAAATATCAGGTTACTAGGTTGCATTTTTGTGATTTTATTGAATGCAAAATTTGAAGTTAGTTCAAAGGACATTTAATAAATAATGTGTGCTGGATTTTAGAAACCTTGATTTTAGAAATTTGTAGCGGTGATCTTCACGCCAACTTGCATAAAATGAAATACTTAAAATAATAAAAAGGTTATGTAGTGGTACATATCTTATCGCTGTGTACGACCGTACACCAAAGTCTTTGGAGCTAACTTGACTTAAGCCATCAATCATTATTGGCAATAGGTAAAAAACTCACTTTCTCACTCACACAACTCATGTTAAGCTTGAAGTCTCAAAAACTGACCATTCAACCACTGTCGAAAAAAACTGATCAAAAAGTTATTGCTAAATAAAGTAAAAATAGAATTTATGAATTTTCTGTTTTGTTTTTAAGAATTTGGTTCTTATTGGTAAATAAGAAAACTTAACAAAAATATAAATAAAACATAATACTTTAAATTTTTTTTAAAAAGTAAGTACTTATACCTATCTATGGCTTCTAACTTCTAAACCTTTCAATCGCCCTCTCCCATAAAAGTGAAAAATTCATAAAGTGCAAAACATTTTTTGATCAGTTTAGTTACTTATTTCCCAAAAACTATCACAGTTCCGACACGGCCAGTTTTCGCAAGTTAAAGTACTTATATATCTCGCTATAACCTCAACACTTTTCGTTGTCCTTCACATATTTGTCAAAAAAGCTTACGTACAACAGGAACGGACGCGACATTGGTATGCCGAGTATGAGAAGGCAGGACCAGTATTGTACCTCTACTTATTGGATTGGCTTGTTTGCAATAGTCCGAGAAGACTAAAGATGATTTGCCCTGAAGAGGGCCACAACAAGCTCATTATATAATAAAGACTATGTGACATTACCTGTTGGTGGTCAAAAACAAAATTCCGGTTCATCACCACTTCATCGTTGCTGGGCTCTCTCCGTCATACGACTCCGATTCTTCGTAAGTGGCTTATGTGGTTGAATCAACACTATTTTTGAACTATGGTAGACCATACGAAAAGATATTTCGCGAGGTGTGACGCTGCCACGATGACTGATGACATCTGAAGGATATTAACTTTTTCGTCAATGCGTGTCATATACGGTATCGTCGTGTGGACAGTTCAGTGGGACAGTTATAAAGTTAATTTAATACTGTTTAGTCTGTTTATTTTTGTCAACATTAAGGAATCGAAAGTTTTTTTTTGCATCTATTGAATTTCGTATTGTAGGTATGTGTCTCATACAATACAAAATTGAACTCGATGCCAATTAACTGTAATTAACCAGTTTTTCGAAGCATTATCATCATTAGTTTCGCTCACAGTATTCTTCAATTTGGTGGTGAAAGAACTGCAGCCAGGAAAAAATTATGAAATCATAAGACAGCCAACCTGAACTGGCAAATGGATTCGAATTTAAAAGCGAGTCATCACACGCGTTCTAGTGCACCCTCTGGTTAGGATAAGCAACCACGCGACAATTTTCGCATGGTGGCTGGTAACGAGTGTATGAGAGTCACAGAAGATCGAGTTCATAATCAGCATATAATGTTCCTTCTCTCTATGAGAAGGAGTAGGCCGTAATCTCTACGCAGCGCCTGTGTGGGTTGGTGGATGTCACATGTCTTCGAGTTTTTTGCTCTAGTATATGGCGATTTCCTCACGTTGTTTTCTTTCACCGTTTTGGTGATGAAATAAATTACCGTGAAATAATTAATAATTGACCGTGTAATTAATAATTAATAAGTGACCATCGCGCCATCACTGGCCAGATCAACCTCAATGACCTCCAAGTCAGGCTATTTAGTTTGATCTGGCCAGCAGATCCCTGTTCAGCAGTGAATTTCCATAATCTGTTACAGATAACATATTATAGCCCCTAAGTCTGAAGAATCAGAACTCTTCAGACTTAGGCAACAGAAACCTTATTCAAACAAGTGACGACGATGAAGTCGCGTAAGAATCAAATATACAGTAAAAGCTAATTAATGGAAAGATTTAAAATTTAGACAACATGAACAGTCATTTCCTTATCATATCATACATCAGCATCATACAAGCAAGTCTTATATACCGTTTTTTGTTACAAACATGACTTCAAAATCGCAATCACATGACAATCTAAACCCACCTGCTATCCCAACAATTCAAGAAAAACGTAAAATTACATCGAAACAATTTTAATTAACGATCTTAACATTAAAACAAGTTAATACTTTAATATGCCATTCATCATCAACCTTCGGAGTTAATGAGCGTTCAACATACGAGGCACGAGCCTGCTTCCAGGTGGGACAATGCCGTAGCTAACCTGCTATTACACACGGTTATATCATGAAGCCTTGGTTAACACCACTAACTACGATTTACCGTATCTTCGTATAAAGCTATTCATTAGGAAAATCAGCTGGTAGACGCTTTTTGGGTGGTGTGGTTCAGTATAGATTCCTTCTGTTGAGTTTTACGCGTTCTGTTTTATAGCATGGAGCAAGTCTGTTTCTCTGAAATGGAGAGCATCCTTTATATTGAAGGGTCCAATTCTTTACTTTGTTCATTTCAGTACAAAAACTACACCTTTTTAGCTCAGTTGTAAACTTTATTGAGCATGCTATGATCTCCTATAAGTGAAGGAGTACACCTACTTAATACCTGATATTACCCATTATTTATTTGTCATGTATTGTATATAATTAATTGTACATCTCTTGTTGGAGATCCTTAATAAATAAAATAAAGTTTCCAATACGCTCGATGTAGGCATCACCAAGCATCGCCTCCACGACCGTTCCTGCTCATTCAACGGATACCCATGACTTTCGTCAGGTTGTCGGTTGACCATGGTGAAGGTGCTAGACATTTTAACATGAGTATGTTGTACCTAGTCAAAGTATCACTGAAACAATGAAGTAAATAATTCAAATCTAGTAACAAATTTGATAATTGGTCCACAAATGAAAAATATTTATTTCTGACTCACGGATCCCTAAAAAAGAGCATCATTTGCAGCCCAACACTAACAAGTCAAGTCATTGATACATAGCCTCTTGCGAAGTTCACACGCGTAATATACCAAGAAAACGAACACTTTTTCATACATTTTTTTCCAAATAGTTTTTATCAAAATGAATTTGCGACTCCATGTGTTTTTCGGCCAGTTCCTGTGGCTGCTGGCAGCTTTGAACGGGAAAACCATCCAGGGTATACCAGGGTATGGAAGGAACCTGCTCATCAAGACCTTACCAGCGATTGCAGATTACCAGAGCAACATTTATGAAGTGTTTATGGAACCTTACTTGTATGTAAGTACCAATGTTCAATTTCCCATAAGTATACAATCTGTAAACATTTGGAAAATTAAAATTCTCTTTTTCAAGGGCAACTTTTTGTGACGCTACGAGGAAGCTTATGTATGAGTTATGGCCTGTACTGGTGCTACGCATTCAGGGTCAGGGTAACATAGTAACATTAGGCTTGATGATAGAGTGACAAAATTTACTGCGGTGTCATTACAGGAAGCTAGTCTTATAATGAATAAAGTAATGGTGTCATTTCAGTGAATTGGGAAATGGCACCATTACATTATCGGCCTACATTTTTCCCTCTTTGGGGCTTAGCCTCCTTTTAGTGAAAGAAAGTGGTGGGTCATAAACCAACAGACCAGGTTGGGCCTAATAGGGTTGATGAAACTGATCCAACCAACTGAACACCGCAGAGTACAAATATATCAATATAAAAAAATATATTTAAAAAAAAATTGTGATAAATTTTATGTTAAAACAAGATACCCGCGGACGAAGTCGCGGGCAGAAGCCAGTTGTTCATAAAACAAAAGAAACAATAGCTTTGGTTATTTCTTGTTTGAAAATACTTACGTAATCACTGGATAGACTGTATTCATACATGTAAATATTTTTGTGCGGAAAATCATAAAATTTCACTATTTGGAACTCGCTTCTGAAATGTAGTGACAAAATAGTTTTTTGTGGTGATAAATATTAAGAAAAAATTGTTGTTTGTGATATTTTTAATAACTGATTATTGTATTAAATTGGATTTCTCTGGATAATTGGACAATTCGATAGTAGAATACAAAGTAAAAAATTAGTAGGCGCAGCTCGAGTCCGCGCCGTTTGTTTTTGTGAAAACAGATTAAAGTTTTACTTCGGTTTCCGATACTGCCGTAGCCCTTGTATTTGTTCGATACTGAACTTTAATAGGCTCACTGCATTCCTAATAAAGTAAGCTTTCACCAATTATGATATTTTTCCGTTCTGAGCAGATTT
Organism: Dicycla oo; assembly: GCA_948252095.1. NCBI lineage: Eukaryota > Metazoa > Arthropoda > Insecta > Lepidoptera > Noctuidae > Dicycla > Dicycla oo. Next base: position 4,424,360 of record OX411718.1, on the reverse strand, counting down.
ACGGCCGATATGAGATGACATCTTAAACTTTTTTGCTATTTGCAACAGATTTTCTTACAGTTTCTGACACTGCGGTGGCTATTATATTTGCTCGGCACTACATTTTTAAGGCTCAATGCATGCTTTTTGATGCAAACTTTCTTTGATTGGGGTTTTTTTTTTAATTTCCGAGCAGATTTATAGATATAGGTATAGATATGAGACGACATTTGACATTATTTTGCTACTGTCAAATTCATATTAATTTTTAACTCTACTTTGGCCAATATTTATGTTGTTTCTCTTTAGGTCCTGGTAGTGATTTGTCAACTCTGCACAAAGACCAGCTAAACACGTTTTTGCGCTATACGAATTGATATTTCGTGAAAAGCATAGTGAAAAACAGAGGGTCGCGCGCATGTATGTGCACTTGCAGTGTGACGTCATATGCAAATTATATCTTGCCTTAAAATTGTTATAAATATGACCTATCTTTTGAATGCTCCAACATTACTCTAGCATTCAAAGTCTCATAGGTATTAGCGGTTGAAATCTTAAATGTTTTTGTCGGTCAGAAATATTGAACTTACCACCGAGCGAAAAGACGTTCTCACGTCAAATAAATCTACCTTCATGAAATTTTACTGAGCACATACCTAATCATAGAATGTTCTATTGTTAATAATAGCTGTCTTCTGACACCGGAAATACATAAATATGATTGATAACGACACAAAAAACATTTGACGACAAAAAGTTGCAGTCATACAGGGTATTATTACATTCATAGAAATGATCATACTCGACGACACCATTCGCTCTTGAATAGGTATTTGTTTTTTATCAGAAGCAATTCTTCATGTGGTGACAATCTTATATAATGATAATATTACTTTGCCGAGAGCCAGACCATGAGAGATGCATAAACCCGCAGGGCAGCATGTGGCAAGCCGATGGGCAGTAGCGACCCCACGGACCCCATCTCCCGAGAGAAGTCTTGTTCTTCACCGCTGGCTTGCCTTAATTGGCCGGCTGGACTGAACACTGATGAGGAACAGAGCTCCCACATATTTCTTGCCTTTATTCGCCGGCTTGAGTGGAGATTCGCAGGAGCAAACGTGCTCGCAGCAAGGAATTATTCCAGTAAGGTGCTGGTAGGGATCTTGACCGTACTTCCGGGATTGTCCTGATAGCCGTGGAATACCTCTCCACTCCTCAAGCACCGCAGGAAGGGTTGGGCCCTTGTCGCTACGTCACTATGTGCTAGCGACCGTTTCTGGGGACCCATTATTGAGTGTGCAAGTCACTCACTGACATTTTATCCGTGTATAATTATATAACATTGGTCAGGCAGGGGACGTAGTTCTTCCATAGTTTAAGTAACCCAATCCACTTTAGCCACCCAAGCCCATAGCCCAATATGTTTTGTTTTCACGTTCTGCAATAATCCTGCACCAACCGGGAGTTGTCCTTGGGTGCAGTTGCATAGTGCATACAGGGATAATCGTCGGTTGGTGCCTCCTCATCATTTAAAATTGTCCAAGAGGCCTCTACGAGTTGGCTTCGGCCCCTCGTATGCCTTCCAAAGGTCCGGGACCCCAGGGTCCGCAATATGTCAAGAAAATAATAATATCCTGGGACATTATTCACACACGGTCAAATGATCCTAAACTAATCAGAGCTTGCGGTGTGGTGTGCTTGAACTACTTTTTTTTTTTTAAATATACTTATATAGATAATTACAGCCAGACTCAGAACAGACATGTTCATGCACACAAATGCTTGTCCTGGATGAAAATCGAACCCACGACCTGCGGCATGATAGTGGTACCAACCACGCCAACTGGCCTATCTTACTTTTTATATTGCATCTATTTTGATTGAAATATTATACATAAAGGATTTGAATGTATCGAGGTGTGGACTTCAATATGATTCAATAATGTAATAGGTACCTAATATTGATACATAGTTTTTTACTAATACATATTACGAGTTTGTTGAACTGTTATTTAATTCTGCTTAGTAATTTTTTGTGTACATTAGAATATAGGTAGGTACCTAAGTAGTGAATGAATTATGTAAGCGAATAACAATGATATTCATCAGAAATCATCAGTGGTTACAATCGATGCTTCTAAAAATAAAGCATTTATTATATTTCAGGAATTCATTTGATTTATTCATTCTAGCTGACCCGACCCGACAGACGTCGTCCTGTTCAATACAAATTTTCTTATAAAAAATGCACTTTCAGTTTACCCAAATTTTCTCATTTACCCGGCCACTTTTAAAATTTTTCTTTCCGTAAGAATCTAATTCGGATTATTACGTACCTACATTTTAAAACAAAATTTGCCAAATTGGTCCAGTCGTTCACAACAGCATTTCATTTTTATTATAAACATAGATTACCAATACTATCGATACCTGTTAAGCGTGATCGAAAAGTAACACAAAACACCGCCCGGCTTTTACACTGTTATTGACATGTCACAGAGTACTGAGCAAATGTGTAATCAGCGCTACAAAGGCCGCATAGCTATGTCAACATTATCGAATACAACAATATGAAGCAATTTGTAGAACTTCAACAATCAGTGTTGTCGTTGGCTATCCAAAATTGTATAATGTAGTGGTGAAATCAAACAATAAGAAATGGATTAGAAGATTAACACATTGACATTTTTAACTGTGATTCGTATGGTGTACATGATGAAGAATGTGTACTTAAAACTGTAATTAATGATATTGTCATCATCTGCCTAGCCTTTCCGCAACTATTTTTTAGGTTTGGCTTCCAGGATACCTGTGACATGAGTGTGTGTACATGTGTGATACCTGTACCTGTGTGTGTATGTGCCTGTGTGATACTTGTGAATTGTGTGTGTGTGTGTGTGTGTGTGTATCTGTGTGATACCTGTGACGTGTGTGTGTGTGTGTGTGTACCTGTGTGATACCTGTGACTTGTGTGTGTGTGTGTACCTGTGACTTGTTTGTGTGTGTACCTGTGTGATACCTGTGACTTGTTTGTGTGTGTACCTGTGTGATACCTGTGACTTGTTTGTGTGTGTACCTGTGTGATACCTGTGACTTGTGTGTGAGTGTGTGTACCTGTGACCTGTGTGATACCTGTGTGATACTTTTTCACGCCTATACCACTGTCACTCTGTTTGACTTCTCTCAAGAAACGTTCCCATCTATAATATTAAAAATGGATTAGTATGATAAGGATTACCGAACTAACCTGAAACACAACTTATGTTTACTTATCTCATTTCAGGAATTCGGCCACCAAGTGTACCCACCGGGAAATCGCGCTGAGAAGCAAATAGAATACGTTGTCGTAAGTATTTATACGTATACATTCTTGAAGTCAGGTACATAATAGTGTTCAGTACAGTTTACATGATCAATCAATCTGCCTAGCCTTTTCCCAACTATGTTGGGATTGGCTTCCAGTCTAACCGGATGCGGCTGAATACCAGTATTTTACATGGAGAGACTGCCTATCTGACCTCCACAACCCAGTTACTGGGTAACACGATACCGCTTGGTAAAACTGGTTGTCAGACTTTCGGGCTTTTGACGACCCGTAATGACTGTCAAAGATCCACGAATGACAGCCGGGACCAACGGCTTAACGTGTGACTGAGGCAAGTGTAGCTTTTTGATCGATCGACCCAGTTAACATTCGTGACAATAGCAGTAAAATAACTGTCGTACTATCCTAAACCTGTAAGATGGTTACCGCAGAAGCTCGCTATATGAAAAGAAGGTATCGAACCCGCGACCGTGTGTATCAGCAGTTTATTAAGTGTGCATATTTTACTATTGCACCAGTTAAATACGAATGCAACTGAAAATTTATTAAATTACTTCGTTCAATGGTTCAAATTGAGAATTCCAACGTATCAAAGCCTTCCTAGATAGACAACTACAATATTTGGCACAACAAAATTAAACTTTGTGTCGAACGAAACGTTTTTCTACGATCTGAGCCACAGGTCACGGCTCTTTCAACTTCCCAGTTTGTAAAAATTACACAGTTATGCATATTAAAACATTACTATTACACGAACAGCGTGACTTGCCGCCCGGGTGTAAACAAGCCCGAATCTGTCTGTCTACGCGTTCTTCACGATGTTGTAGGTACCTACGTGACGTCACAAAACTAATTGTTTATCAATTAACAAGTTTGTTTAAATGTTCGTGTGTTTAAATGTGTTTAAGTTCGTGATTCCGTTAAGATTGTACTTCCTTGCTCTTGAGAATTAGGATGTTGTCCCTGAGGATTCTAAGCAAAAAACTATTCAGACAACTTAGCTTCCTGAGATCGCAATACACATTGGTAATAGAGCATTTTGCAAATCATTCTAACAGTGATTAAAAATTAGTGACCCTCATTAACCTCATATGAAACACGAGTACATAATATTTTAATGCTAGACTAAACCAAAATCACCAGACGTCACTTAAAGAAGTATCTACCTACGTACAGTACCTACATAGAGCACCAGCCCCATTTCATATCCACGCAATCACCGTCCATTCCAAGGTTGCCTGGAAGAATTCGCAGAAAGCTATAAGGCCGCCCATTGTATGTTTTGTATTGTTTGATTTAGTTTTTGTTATAACATGTTAAACTAACAGACACGTAAACGTCGTGGTGGGGCTTGCGCGCTCCTGAACTCTGGGACTGTACCGGTAGAGTTCACTTTGCCGAAATAGGTCTAGGGTGAGGAGCCAGACCAAGAGAGATGCATAAACCCGCAGGTCAGCATATGCCGAGCTGTTGGGCAGTAGCGATCCCACGGACCCTATCTCCCGGGAGAAGTCTTGTTCGTCACCCCTGGCTTGCCTTTATTGGCCGGCTGGAGTGAACACTGACGAGGAACAGAGCTCCACCTCTTTCTTGCCTTTATTGGCCGGCTTGAATGGAGATTCGCAAGAGCAAACGTGTTCGGAGGAAGGAAGTATTCCAATAAGGTGCTGGTAGGGATCTTGACCGTACTCCCGGGATTGTCCTGATAGCCGTGGAATACCTCTCCACTCCTCAAGCACCTCAGGAAGTGTTGCCCCCTTTTCGCTACGTCACTAAGTGCTAGCGATCGTTTCCGAGGGACCATTATTGAGTGTGCAAGTCACCCCCTGCCATATTATCAGTGAATAAGTATATAACATTGGTCAGATAGTTCTTCCATAGTTCCAAGTTACACAATCCACTATAGTCACCCAAACCCAAAGCCCAGTATGTTTTGTTTCCACCTTCTGCAATATGCACTAGTCCTGCACCAACCGGGGTTGTCTTTGGATGCACTTGCATAGTGCATAATTATAAGGATAATCGTCGGTTGGTGCCTCCTCATGATTTAAAATTGTCTAAGGGGCCTCTGCGAGTTGGCATCGGCTCCTCATACGCCTTCCAAAGGTCCGGGACCCCAGGGTGCCGAGATATGTCAAAAAAATATAAACAACAATAATAATAACGCCCTTACCACCGGTAGCTTGGACCCTGCTCCCGCTACCGGCGGATCTCTATTTTTTAGATTTTAAATGTTTTTTTAATGTTTTTTATAAAAAATATTTAAATATGTAATACAATAAGTATAGAAAATAGATAAAAGACATCATAATAATAATAACATTGGTCAGGCAGGGGACATAGTTCTTCCATAGTTCAAGTTACCCAATCGACTTTAGCCACCCAAACCCATAGTCCAATATGTTTGGTTTCCACGTACAACAATAATCCTGCACCAACCGGGGTTTGTTCTTGGGTGCACTTGCATAGTGCAGATAGGGATAATCGTCGGTTGGTGCCTCCTCATCATTAAAAATTATCTAAGGGGCCTCTGCGAATTGGCTTCAGCCCCTCGTACGCCTTCCATAGTATGCCCCCAGGTACCCCAGTGTCGCGAGATATGTAAAAAATAAGTATATATATACAAGTAAGTATCTATTATAAAAAGGGGTAAAATTTTATGCTAACTAGGACATGCCATGAAATATTACGTATAGAGGGATATCTCGCTGCATAAACCACTTTGCACTATCCTACAATAAATCTGCTCATAGTCCAGGGACTGATCAAAGAAGAAAAAAATATATATAGCGCATCAAAGAATTCGTTCGCATCGCTGTCAGTGGGAACAGTGCACAAAAGGCTGGCAGTATTGCCACGTTGGATGGCAATGCTGAATCTTTGACCTAAAAATTGTCCACGTGAAGAGTCGACCAACCGCTTGGCGATGTCCTGAAATACTCGATGAGCACTCAAATTGGATCCAAGGCCCTAGAGTTTCAACCCCAAACGGCTCAAACATAATATAGCTCCCAATAAGACTGTTATATTTACGCCGTTTGAGGTTTTCTGTTTTTTTTTTTTTTTTTTTGTATGTTTGTGGTATATACCTAATAACGTATATTTAAATAAATAAATATAGCAATACCTGGAGGGAGCTGTATCAAAAGACACTTTTTTGAAAACATGTTTCATACGATACGCCCTTACTTGTAAGTAGGTAGGTAGAAGGCAGTAAGTATAAGTAAATGATGATAAATCATACAACATTAAAACAAAAACATAAGTAATTAATAAAAAGTATAAGTAGGTACTCGTATTAGTAAGTATTACCTACTAAAGCCAGTTTATTAACACCTCATGGCGCGAAAAGGTTATAAGCACTACGTATATAGGTACAAATTACTTGATTATTAATGATGTTCTGAATACAACCTGTTCATTGAGGTTTAATTATTTAACAACATTAATATCGGATCGTTAACAAACAAAAACATCGTATAATATTCGTGATAATTGCTGACAATAATCATCAGTTACCACGGAAGTGAACATGACATAAATGGAGCTTGCAAAAAGTAACAAAATGTTCAGAATATCGCGCGTGATTATTATGAGCACCGACGGATGATTATATTATTATATTCGAATAGATTGATTATGATTATGGTAGGTATTATAAAATATTATTTAACTAGCTGTTGCCCGCGGCTACTCCCGCGTGGATGTCATGTCAATACGTGAATCGGATTTTGTTCACAATTTCATGGGTTTTCATTTTTTTTTTTGCGCGGAACCATAATTTTTTTTTCTAAAATGAAAGCTAAGGTTTTACCCTAGTCGGTAATTTTTCCATACAAACGTAGTATGGTGATTACTCGTCTGTTTGACGGTGTACTTTCAAAACTTAAAATTAAGTATATCAGTTTGTCTCCTGTATGGAAGCAGAATCGGAAAAAAGATATTGGTTTGGAAGTTATGGACGTCGAAACGTCCATATTTCAACACTAATTTTAACGCATCTTTGGGTGTAGTGTAAACAAGTAGCTCTCCCGAAGTATTAAAATGGCAAAATTGTCACCGTACAGCCATAGATAATTTATTCAAGAATTCAAATAACATTGTTTTTAATAAATTCATCCAGTAGTTTTTTCATAATATCTATAAGCCCAAAAGTCTTTTCACGAAATTTTACGCGCTCGTTTTCGTTATAAATCATTGTCTATTTCGCTAAATATATGAAAACTATATAAATAAATACTATTAGGTTGGGGAAAAAGTCTTTTCGCATTACGAGTATAGTATGTATGAACTTGTAATAAAATCTCTTTGTATCTGGCTGGTTTTGGTATCATTGAAAGTTTAAATTTTAAAGAACATAATTCCAAATTCAAATTAGGAAAATGTGTGATTTTCATTTGTTTTTCGTACCGTCAAGATGAGTGAATCTAATGAAGAAATTCGATACATTTTAAAATTTTACTACAAAAAAGGTAAAAATGCAACGCAAACCGCGAAAAAAATTTGCGATGTTTATGGACCTAGTGTAGTGTCTGTGAGAGTAGCACAAATTTGGTTTAAGCGTTTTCAATCCGGAAATTTTGATGTCAAAGTTGCACGTCGCTCTGGTCGCCCTATTACGGATAAAATGGATGCCATTTTTGAAAAAGTGGAGCAAGATCGGCATATCAGTAGTTACGACGTAGCTGAAGAACTGGAAATTGACCACAAAACAGTTTTGGCGCATTTGAAAAAACTGGGTACACAAAAAAGCTCGACATTTGGGTACCTCACGAGCTCACTGAAAGAAACCTAATGAACCGTGTACTCATTTGTGATTCTTTATTACGACGTAATGAAACCGAACCATTTCTGAAGAAGCTGATAACTGGTGATGAAAAGTGGATCACGTATGACAAGAACGTGCGAAAAAGGTCGTGGTCAAAGGCCGGTCAGGCTTCACAGACTGTGGCGAAACCCGGGTTAACTCGCAACAAGGTGATGCTGTGTGTGTGGTGGGATTGGAAGGGCATTATTCATTATGAGCTGTTACCACCAGGCAGGACCATCGATTCTGAACTCAACTGCGAACAACTGATGAGATTAAAGCAAGAAGTTGAGAGAAAGCGGCCGGAATTAATCAACAGAAGGGGTGTGGTTTTTCATCATGATAACGCTAGACCTCACACATTTTTAGCCACTCAGCAAAAATTAAGAGAGTTTGGCTGGGAGGTGTTAATGCATCCGCCGTATAGTCCTGACCTTGCACCTTCAGATTTCCACCTGTTTCGGTCTCTTCAGAATTCTTTAGGCAGTGTCAGGTTAACATCACGAGAGGACTGCCAAAACCACTTGTCGCGGTATTTTGACCAGAAGTCCCAAAATTTCTATAGCAATGGGATCATGTCCCTACCTACAAGATGGCAAAAAGTTATCGAACAAAATGGTACCTACATACTTTAGTTAAATGTAAATAAACTATATTAAAAAAATGTTTTGAATTTTCTTAAAAAATGCGAAGAAACTTTTTCCCCAACCTATTATATAAATAAAACTAAATAAATAGATGAATAAACTAAATAGCATGCATATTAGCTACGCCACCAACGAAATCGAGCCGCCGACTAGTGCAACCTTAAGTACTCCTTATAACATCAGCCATAGATATCCGTGACATCAGCTATCTGCCAGTGAATGTCCCGTCAAAATCCGTCCAGCCGTTTCAGAGATTAGCCGGAACGAAGAGACAGCCAAATTTTTTTTTTGTACCGTATATACTTTCATATGCCCTGTGTGAGGAGCTCGTGGCTAAGTAATAACAGCCGCACGGGTCGATCCATCAGTTTAAGCTACGCTTGGCGCGGTTGGTCCGTAAATGGGTGACCACCATTACATACCGAGAGTCCTCCGTGCCTCGGAAAGCACGTTAAGCCGTTGGCCCCGGCTGTCATTCGTGGATCTTTGGCAGTCTCTACGGGTTGTTAGAAACCCGAAAGTCTGACAACCAGTCTTACCAAGGGGTATCGTATTACCCAGTAACTGGGTTGTGGAGATCAGATAGACAGTCGCTCCATGTAAAATACTGGTATTCAGCTGCATCCGGTTAGACTGGAAGCCGACCCCAACATAGTTGGGAAAAGGCTAGACAGATTGATTGATATACTTTCATATGCATTTATATAGTAAAGCTGCTATTTTGACATTACAATCAGACACGTCAATTTTATTTTTTTGTATACATTTGTTTTATAATAGAGTTAGGCATGCACTTGACGTTTTGATAAATTAGTGTTTACTTTGTGACTTTACCTATGGTCAGATTGCATTGGGTACCTTGGGTGAGCAGCACAAGATACACGTTTTCTGTTAGGTACAATTCCCGCACGGATAACATTTTTGTATGGTCTACCTCTACAAATCTTTCGACTCTTTCTACTTATGTAAGATTAGTGTTTATAAACGCATGTACGATTTGGGAGAAATTGCTAATTTCCCATGTCTATTTATGGGCGATTTTTAGGCTAGATACACAACATCGTCGGGTGGGATGATCCCCAGCATCATCATTGATTCTAGTAAATATACGAGGTTCTCGTGAGATGCTATCAGCTGCAACGATCAAAGCAGCTGAGCATTCACCATGGAACGTACTCGTAGTAGGTAACCATAGTATTAAGTAATGAGTGCCATGCAATCAGACAATCAATTATGTGCGATTACATCATATGTAATTATGTAGGTATACTGACTATCATACACGCACACATAACCAACAGCATTTTTAAGTTTTATAACTGCTTCTGTTTACCGCATGAACCAAAAATGGGTCACTAAATCAACATCTCCCTTGAAGTACCAATAGATCATAATTATTATGAAGGGGACCGTCAAACTGTGGTAGTACTCACCAACAATCCGTTTGTCAAGCGTTATGATGATATCACTCTTTATGGCAGCGCAGCACGGCACGGTCCATAGGTTTTCATGCCTCGATCGGATAGGATGGTACTTTTATCCTATGAATCATATTTGGCCTTTAGTTTTTTAAATTTCTAATCATGTTTATGAGCTTTCCCCAATAAAAGGACAATCTGCCGAGCCTTTTCCCAACTTTGTCGAGGTCGGCTGCCAGTCTAACCGGATACAGCTGAATACCAGTATTTCGCATAGAGCAACTGGTTATCTTACCTCCACTATCCAGTTACTGGGTAACACGAGATCCCTTTGTCAGAAATTTGGGCTTCTTAACTACTGGAACCTCTAAAGTTTTTAGGGCGATTTGCAAAATAGTCTAAAAATACGCCTAAAAAATTATACAGATAGTAATAAAAAATATCTTTACTAAAAATAGGTAAAAATTCGAATGCTGTAGGTAACCCGTAACCCATTGACATTAGTGAGTAATTAAATAAGTCCTTGATGTACGTCGCCGGATTCGACATGGCATCCATTAACGACACGCAATGTGAAGACGTGCTCATTAAAAAAATATCTTTGAAAAATAATGGTAGATGCTTCGTATATTTTTGGAATAAAGCGCTATCTTCATACAACACTTCGAATTCCGAATCTAAAGTCGGATAAATTGTAGATTTTGATCAACGCACGGTTATGCGGCTATGCTTGTCAATCGGATCGGAATCAACCGAACAAATCAAGCAAACCCACTTAATGTTAAAGCTGTAGTTTGCGGGCACTTTCTGATAACAAGACATCTTTTCTTTCACTGCTTTTCAAACGGCATCTGCCTACCCGAGCAAGCTCCAACAGCACTCTGGAAGCAATAGCAGACCGGTTAGACGATCCTTTTCTTAGACACTGGATCGCACTCATAGGTGTCTATTTGATTTCGTTTGTTTTTTTTTTTGTTTTTTATGTGTAATATCTTTCCTCTCACTCTCCTAGAATTTGTGGGAGTGATTTGGTGAAAAGGGACGTAAGTGTGTAACAGGAAGCCCGGGAAGCGCGCGCTTTTTGATTTGACCAAAGAGCGCGCGCGGTGATAGAGTTGGCCATCAGATGGTACCAACCTAAACAGATGTCAGATGCGACTACTGTAAGGCTCGGTCGGTTTTTTGGTTTACTAACTTAGGTACCTAGCTCTTAGGTACTTACAACACAATTAAGGATGTTCTGTACTTAATGAATACTCTGAAATAATGTTATTAATTAATTAATCATTAAAACCATTAAGAATACACTCAGGAAAATGAACTGTTATACAAATTGACACCCTAACGTGATTAAGCTATTTCACACAGCGGTCAAGAGTGACAGTTGCGATTTGATTAGGTATACGGACAATTTAAATTGGTACCTAGTCAATTTGCTTAACAATTAATTTATCTGACTGTAAAGTAACCGAGAAGACGTAACATCCTCCCACAACGTGGACCGATGACCTTGTGAAGGCCCCAGGAATCCGCTGGATGCGGGAAGCACAGAACCTGAGAGAGAGACCTGATGATGATGATGAAAGTAGCCAAGCTACCTACCAAGTAACTATCTACCAGTTTTTAATAAATCGTTTTTCTATCCCCAGCCACAAAGATCACCAGGTCTCCAAGCGATAGTTCACCTGCAAGCCGATGAGGAGTCAGGCGTGGAAGGCGACCTGATCTTCACGCAGCTGGTGCCGAACGGGCCCGTCACCATCGAAGGCAACATCACAGGCCTGGCTGCTGGGCTGCACGGCATCCATGTGCACCAGACAGGAGCCGTCAAGGATAACTGCAAGGATATCGGGCCGCATTTCCTTGCGTTTTATGTTAGTATTGTTTTTGAATGCCAGTGTGGAGCCCCTTCACGGAATATGGCTCACCTTCTTGAATGATAGAACAGCACCCTAATTGCATCACACGCTATCGATCGGAATCTGAATCATTTTGAAGCAAATTGCTAATCCATTGACTATCAATAACGATATGTTCGAAAAATTTGTATTCTCAACACCATCAATAACGCAATGAATACTGTTAAACTGTCAAAATGAAACCGATTCCGATTGATAGTGTATTACGCAATTAGGGTGGCTACATTCTGGTTCGACAAAATTTGAGTCAAATCGACAAGTAAAGATTGCTTTTTTTTTAATTGATGGTATGTTTATAGTGGTCAATCAACTATTAATAAAACCACGCCTGCATTCCTCGAAAGGATAGGCAGAGTTGTACCTATAGTAGTTATATGCTAAATATATTTCAGGAATCTTTAGCCACTAATTAAACCGGATAAAATCCAGACAGCCCGACATGGGAATCGAATAATAAACCCGATACGTTCAGCTATCACGCTTGCGGCCACTAGACCATCGAGTCAATGGATAATGTTTGCCTAACATTTCACCCTAGTTATTAGGACACCTTAAGTTCTGAGTTAAGCTACACGATTACTGACAAATATGCTTGCAATGACTGGACTTATCTACTCAAATCTGTGTGGTTCTTTCCTCAAGACTACTTCAGATACTAATCTAAATGGTCCTCACATGATCGGGCCAAGATTATGTCTGGACTTTAAAAGACACCTTGACGTAGATAGTCAGATAGGAAATCTTCCGACGAAAAACGACTCCATCTACCTACTTAGTTTTGATTTTCAATCCAGAAACCGGGCGTTACTCAACCATAAACGGCACCAAAACGCACTTGTTAAAAGTTAAAACTACTACTTACATACCGCTCACATACCTCAGGCGGTGACTAGCACTTGCGCGCGCACTATACCTTCCTCTTGTGCTCCAATTATTTTTAAATATTCAACTGTTATCTGCTGATCTCTTACACAGGGTCGTCACGGTGGTCCACGTGACAGCGTCCGCCACCTCGGTGACCTCGGCAACATCAAAGCAGAAGAAGGACCACTAACAGTCCGTCTCATCGACCACCTCATCTCCCTAGCCGGCCCTCGGTCCATAGTCGGTCGCTCTCTAGCCATCTCTAAAGGCGAAGACGACTACGGACGGGCGAGCACGGAGGACAGTGCCTTAACTGGCACATCGGGACCAGCCATAGCTTGTGGAATCATTGGTTACTTACATTAAAGTTTTGTACTTACTTTTGTACCTTTTCTACTTCTGTAAATTGTGATATTTAGTTTCGTACTCGTGTTAATATATCTGTATGTATGTATAGGTGTTTTATTTCTTAACTTCCCAGCATTTCGGTTAGGCACACTTTTGGCATAGCGCCTACTGAAAAATGAAATGCAAGCCGCTAGTTTACATAAAAGTTGCTAATACCTTGACGAATACCCAGTGATTTTAAATTTACAAGCAACCATTTCGAGCAATTCTACATTAGAAAAGTAGGTACCATTGTAGCCACTGTAGAAAAAGAGAACAAAATTAATAAGTACCAATTAGACACTGGCACTTAGAGTAGGTACCTAACTAATTATGAGGTAATTTTCGTAAACCCCTTTTCAGGGCAAAAGCCTCGTCTACATACATAAACTCAGTCTTCTTCCCATACGTTTAGGCACAATATTATATTGTAGTCTTTGGTTAGGCAGAAACTACAGAACGCCACCTGCTACGATCCTTACATAGGTAATCCTTTTGCATCGTTTACGCTCATACATCTGGTCATACACGCACGCCGCGCCGGTTGCGAGTACTACGAACCTGACCTTTGTGAAGAACATCACCATTCATCATCTGCCTAGACTTTTCCTATGTTGGGGTCGGCTTCCAGTCTAACCAGATGCAGCTGAATACCAGTATTAAGAGGGCCCTTCCCGGCCCGTCTAAAGTCAACGCGAGCATGGTCGAAAAGCTTGTTGTTTCTTCCTGCGTAACGTCTGTTGACTAACAAGCAAGTGAGAACGCGATAACATTGAACGAAAAATAGTGTGCGGAAATTTTATGAAACTGGTTCCAGGAAATACGTGCTTTTTTAGCAAACCTTACATGTTTGTGAAACAAATGTTTGTCATTAGAATCTCCATTACATGTGCGAGGTTTCTATCGATATGTTTTCTATACTTTTACAATTTATGAGTACATTATGAACGGCCAAAGTTCAGGTAAAAATTGTGCAAAAAGCAGATTTTTGGAGGCTTATACTGAATTTGTTTCTCCAAATTTTTATTTTTCGCTTTGATAAAAACCTAGAGTGCACAAAATACCTATTAGTTCAAAAATATCTTAGAAATATATGTTAAAACGCTATAATCACGTACGAGCGTTTGTATGAAAAGTATGACGGGTTAGCCCCTCTTAACAGAAGAACATCACCAATAAGGTCACTATAATTCTGTAGGTGAAAGCTAAAGGACCTTATGTTACATTTTATAAATTATTCAGTAGAGCTCATTAAAGATGTCTGTACCCGAAATTAGATAAGTATTAAAATCGGCCGTGTATAAAAAGTAAATAGTGTATCGTTGTACAATAAAAATTATGATTAAGCTTATATTGTGATATTTTTTATATGTTCCTTAAGGCTGTAAAAATAAAAATGGACTTAAGGTCCTTTAGCTTTCACCTACAGAATTATCTCCCAGCGTTTCCACTCACATTTGCCTTGTAAATACCTTTTGTTAGTCGCCTTTTATTCATCCGCTCATCATCTAAGCGTACCAACTCTTTTCAATTTCCCTCCTGTTACCTCTTTTTTTAAACCACACCTTTGCCTTATCACATCATTCCTCAGCCTGTCAATCATATTCACAACACACATGCTTCGCAACCGCAAGGAACGCATTTCCACTTTCATGCTTCTTTTGCCAAACCCAACATTCCCTTCCTAAGCGTTAGCACAGGTACCAGCACATCTCAACTCCTCTTCTCTAGTTCCTTATTATCCCAGTATCGTTGGTTTATTATCCACAACCAGGTAAAGTAGTTTACCTACCCTAAATTTTATAATATTATGATATCATGAAGATCATGGTTGGATGATAATGTAAACATAATCTTATCTAAAGCGGATTGATTTTTTTTCCATTGTCATCGACCACGGACGAATCAGATTTAACAGATATTAAAAATCAAATGCTACGGTAAATTATAGCAGACGTTATATCACGCATCAACTGAATGATACTATTTATGATGGCTTTAGTAATTTTGTACTGTGGTGCAACGGTGGAGTTGAAGCTCGAAGTCGGGACCTCTTTCCTCCTTTAACTGCAGCTTAAAATTTACACTATCTTTTTATTTTCTTGTAGTGTATAATCACGAGCACGAGTACCTTACGTATAGGTAAGATTCAAAAGCGATTTTCTAAGTATTGATAGATATTTTAAGGTGTTACGAACATATACTGTAAATAATATATAATAATGTATCATAACAGGGAGTATTATCGAAACTATTATATTACCTATGTAATAGATTTTTACTCATAGTTGCAGTTTATTTCACGAGAAAAACGCTTTTAAATTTTAGGTAGTACTTTTGGACATTTTTTAGATAAGGTGTATCTTTTTTACCATCCGTTCTTCCAACTTTTACTTCTGTTCCAAAAAAAAAGAAACTTTAAGGATGGCAACAAAAGCAAAAAAAGTGGTTACAATACCAACTGTTTACTGCAGCTGCCATTTGTCGAGCCACCAACGCAATGGAAGTCAAAATCGGTTGAACGGACTGTAAAAAACGGTTTATTTAATTGTCTAATCTTATTTCAAATGGACTATAGGTATAGTTAAGAATGCCATGAGAACCAGAGGCCCAACTACTTAAACAATAGTTTACAGTAGTAAGGAAAACAGGTTTTTCAAATAAAATCAGTATTGAGAAAATGACACTTAGGCCACTCTGGCTCTCTCATGGCCTTCTTATAAGTCGTGACTGTACCTACATATGTATTTACAATGTTTGCACACACGTTTGTCATGTATGTTCTCTCACTACCACATGAAAATGCATTACGAATACTTCCGTCAATAGACGTCGTTTGTAAAGAAAAAAGTATTTAAGTTTTATAAACTGTTTTGAGCTTCCTGCATAACTAGGAATAAAATAAAATACAAAACTCATTACCCAACTGTTGTATTTCACGTATAAAAAAATATTTTTCAACAAAAATGCAATGCAAAATACAAGACAAGAATCCGAAGCAGCACCGCATACCAAAAAGTACAGAAGAATCGAATGATTGAGCAGAGGTATATTATATTGTGTATCCTTACATTATGTGATGTTTACGCCTAATTACTAACTAGGTGTGCCTAAACCGAAGTAATAAATAATGATTTCATGAGACGGACGGCCTTAAGAAATATATAAGGAATACTTTGTGCATATTGTGCTGTATAACTTTATTACGACAGCCGTATTTTGATTCCCTGGACAATGCTGTTCAATTACAGGCCGGAGAAAAGAATAGTAAGTACAAATAAGATGGTGAAAATTTCTTGTAGAATAAATGCAAGAACATTATATTCGTGAGAGAGCTAACTAAAGTTTGACCGAAACAAAATTGCGTCTAAACAAGTTTAACCTTGCTCGTTCCGCTTCACTGCTAGACCTTAATTTTTCCATGATTTTAATACAAAAAATAATAATATAGTTTTTTTTTCATATAGAAAAGTTTCACACTGATTTTAAATTACATAATTATTTATGTTAATTGCAGTCTAAAGTTATTTTACTGGAGGCCGATGGTTGCAGTGAGATGCTCGACCTTTGCGATGTAGGCCTTCTGTGCGTCCTCCTTTGAGAGACCACGCTGCTTGCTCCAGGCCTCAAACTTGGCCTTGCCCTTCAGGTCCAGGAAGCCGGGGGCGTCTGTAAATTAAAAACAAAATTAAGTTCGTTGTTTGTGAAAAGGAACAGCTGTCAATTGTGTCAATCCCTAGCATCAGGTGGAATAACAGCTCACTTCACCTACGTTTTTACAGTGAGATTTTTACAGAATAGATGCCCAGGCGTTTGTTAAAACACGCGGAGAGGTCGTTATGGGTTAATAAGAATTTCTGAGTAGGTGTTCCGTTTTTACTTCTGGTACTACTGAGTAAAAAAAGGTAAACGCTGTATTTACGTGCTACATTCACACTTTCTTGCTGTTCATGTAAATACTATTCTAACGATGATTCGAGAAATGCTTTAGTTGTCATTGTACAGTACAAGACATGGAATTAGTAAGTACTTTTTACAAGACTAATAAAAATCGCGCTTCATAATATAATAATTGTCATTTGAAAGGCAGTATAATGACGTTCCCCAGGTACGCTACGTTGAATTAATAATTAAGGAATCCGGATTAGATCACGTAGCATTTTGTAAAGAAAAATAAGAATCATATATATCAAGATTTATAAACATCATCAAAGTGCTCATTGCTGCTTATCTTTTAAAAAAGAAAAATAGTATTACCTATCTTAGGAAAAAAACATCATGGTGCGACTGTACTCAACTAGTGAATCATAAGATGGCTTTGATAGAATTTATACCCTATTTTCATGCAACTAGAACTTAAAATCTATTGCAGTTGTGTATCTAGGAAGTGTAGTTAGTCTCGATACAATTTACTTATATCAACAAAATTCATTCGCGTCGATGTCGACTAGTAATGTACCCAAGAGACTGGCGGCATTGCCACGTATTGTATTCGAATTGGGCTTAGCCTCTGGCCAAGATAAAAACCAGCCCTTAAGTCACGGGAAGTGTCAACCAGCCGTTTGCAGATTTTATTTATATGTAAATTGATTCAACCTAAATACTTGCACGGGCCAGCTCATGTTTTTTCTTATCAAGGATTTTCTTTTAAGGTTTAAATCGTAATTTATATCTAATTTAAATGATTGTGTTAAGTGATTAGTAACTAAATGATAAACGGATTTAGACATGATTGATTTACCTACTTACTTATTTGTTGTCACTTTATTTTATTTAACAAGACTGCCTTATATTAACACTATTTTAGAAACCGAAAACATAGTGTGGTTCGCTATTTTAAATTGACACGAATTTTAAATCTGATTGGAATTTTAAATGTCATACCTACACGAGTCACGACGTGCATAAAGGGACTAACTACACATTCAGCTCAATAGTCCATAGAAAACAGCAGTTTTGTATGGAGATGCGTACGCAATTACGCATCCGTTCAACTTTCCACGTCTGAACGGATGCGTACGCATCTCCATACAAAACTGGTGTTTTCTATGGACAAAAGCTGAATGGAGCTGAATAAATGTAGTTAGTCCCTAATTATTAAACTGTTGCCTGGTCATCCAATGCAACAATCTATAAATACATAACTAGCTTCTGCCCGCAACTTCATCTGCGGGAAATTCCTTGTTTTAACATTATTTTTTTTGTTCTTAGCCTGCGCTGTCCCCACTCCTGGGCTATGCCCTCCCTCCACTCCTTGCACTGTTCGCAAGCCCGCGCGTCCTCCTTCCAGTTTTACGGAACCTATCCAGCTACTACGTGGCCTGCCGCATCACGCCTCATTAACTCAGTGCACCAGTTCAGTGCTATCTGGGCCCACAGTTGGTCTGGCATGCGGCAGACATGTCCTATTTAATTTGGGCAGCCCTTTGAGCCACATCAACTATGTTTGTTTTGGAGCGCAGTATTGTGTTTCGAACTCGTACAGTGCGCTCCATTGCTTGTTTTGGCAGACCTACGATTTTGGACTTCTGGATGTTACATGACACTCGGCATTACTGGAGCTTCCCATTAGTGAAAGAAATTTCGGAATCGGTTCAGGAGTTTCAACGATAGAAATTGGCAAACTTTACCTCTTTTTAATACTAGTTTAGTTTCCACAATTAACAATTTTGTTCATTATGATACACAAATCGAACCGGATTCTTCTTCACGTTCGTCTATTGGCTGTCCAATAAGCCATATAAAAGCAAACAGAGTACGAAAACGTATTCATTAAACCGGGTCGCTTTAAATTTTATTAAGAAAGGAACGGGTTAGGACATTCTGCCGTGAGCCTCTTACGGTGTCTAAAAACTGGTACTTAACCGGTAATTTTTGGAACAAAGTTCTTTGACGCGGCTTGCGGTAGGAGTAAACTGGTAGAAATCGTCACGTAATTACAGATCGCGGCACGTAAGTTGAACCAAAATGATAACCCTTACACAAGGGTGTAAGGGTTATCATTTTATAACGACAAAGCATAATTCCCGAAAAAGTCAGTTTCAATAGTTTCAAAAGTATTTATTTTTGCCTTTTAATACAGAGCCATCTGTTAGAAGCTTCTAGAAGCTTATGCTAGATGACTGTATTAAAAAACAAATCTTTTAATACTTGGAACTTAAGACCATACTAGTTGGATCTGGTATTAATTATACTAGAATATGAGGCTGTTTTAAGCTGTAGACTGTAGGTTTTAGTTTCATTTGATTAAGTGCTTAGTATCATTTCCTGAAAGTCTACCAAACACATAGTTTAGACAGGTATAAATTGACCATAAAGATTGGAACCTTCAAGGTGCAAAACAACTCGATATTATAAACTAAAGCCATTATTAGATCAGAAGTGTTAATTCGTAGTCAAGGACCACACCACAATCAGTTCTGCAAATACGGATACCTAGTCATCTAACTCGATTACCATACAATGAGTCGTTTTGATTTTCACACAATATTATATTATTAATTACAATAACCTCTGTTATTGTAATTATTCTTTGTAATAGGGATGATGACTAAAAAATGATTTTTTGTCCGTCATGTAGATTATTAAAATATATTGGACACGTATTTTTTCTTTTTCTACGTAATCAAAAGATTACGGCGATACACTGAGTTAAAATGTGGCATGACGTCACGTCTTCGTAGATTTTATACGTAGAAGTGACGTAGCAAGCCCCCACTCCCGAACTTTAATGCGTGTTATCTAAGTCATTTTTTATTAATATGATAAAGCAAAAAATACGTATCTAATATTTTTTTATTATCTGACTGACGGACTAAATAGAATTTCTTTTTTTTTACCCAGGCATCATCCCTATTGTTCGCGGGAGCATAACTATTGAGTTCCTCTCGTTAAGGCCATCATGGCAACTACACTTGCGTGCAAAAAAATAGGCCCACCCCATGCTTCCTATCTGTGAGACGATATCTCAAATATTTTAATGTATATTTTAATTATTATATGTTGTGTGAAAGTACGTAAGATAAAGTTTCTTTACACATACCCTATACTTTGATAAAAGCAATATTCTTTACAAAATCGACTCGATTATTTAGATCATCACTCACTTTTGTTTGGAAAAACTGGGTGAAATGTTTTGTCAGTGAAGTTGACAAACGCATTGTTTTATTTATTAGTGCTCGTTTATTGATAATTACCTAATCAAGTATTTAACCGACTTTAAAAAAGAGGGTTTTTATTCGAACAGTAAGTTTGCAATTTTCTCAAAAACTAATGAATCAGGTTTGATACCTATTTCACTAACGTAATCTACATACATTAAAAAAGGTTTTGGTACAAAATATGTTAGGTAAATTGTTAATAAACTTGATGAATTATCTTGTTTCATTTCGAAGAGAACGGGGTAGATCGATTTTTTTGCACGCAAGTGTATAATGGCAAAGACTTCTCGAAAAATTATGTTCCTACGTCATTTGTGCCTAATACGTTCACAAATTAAAAATGTTACTATTCAGATCTTATACTGAAAACAACGAAATGTACCTGCATCGAATCTCAATCAGATTAAGAAAGACTTTAATAAAACCCCAGTAAGCTAGAAGACTGTCGTTAAATTGTACCACCTTGCTTGGCTGATTTTATGCTAGTAGTCCTACTCAAATTTGGTGGCTGAATGTGGTGAGAGACTCGTGGCTAAGGCTGCCAACAGACGGACTGCACCGCAACAACCGCACGCAGTCGATATATTCAACTGCGTTCGACTTCGTACAGTCGTGATACCAACTTCACGCGGTCGGCTGCAGTCGTGAAGGTGTCGACACGCGCTGTCTATCGCTAATTGCACACTAACTGTATGCGGTTAGCGATCAACCGCGTCATGACTGTACGAAGTTGAAGGTACAACTGCATGCGGTTGAATATAATCAACTGCGTGCGGTTTTTGCGCTGCAGTCCGTCTGTTGGCAACCTTAGTAATAACAGCCGCAAGTGTCGATCGATCAAGTTAAGCTACGCTTGCCGCGGTCGGTCTGTGGATGGGTGACCATCTTTACAAACCAAGACCCCTCCGTGCCTCGGAAAGAACGTTAAGCCATTGGTCCCGGCTCTCATTCCTGGATCTTTGACAGCCGTTGATGGCCTTATTATTCATAATAGTGTTGGCAAAAGTTGATGCAAGATAAAAATAATGACGCTTCTGCTATATTTCGTCGTTTATTTATAGACTCGGCTATCAAAAAATTCAAATTTGGTCCGTAAAAACTAAGTCTTACCTATAAAAAGTCGGCATTTTCCATCCAGTGTTGATTATTCATAAGTTTTATATTTAATCGCCAAAAAACTTGTTCTATAATTGAAAGCAAAGTGTTTTGAACCAAAACTCACTGCTGCAAAAAGTAATTTTTGTGGTAGCGAAATCATCAAAATGATTCATCCTAATGGAATTTCAAGCCAATTCATTTTATGGAGTGAACCGTGTAATGTGAAATTTTAAACCCATTTATGTGGTCAAATAGTAAGTGAATGATTAATAAAACACATTAGCCATTGCCTTATTTGATTGTTTGATAAGCTGAACACGGTATTAATACATTAGGCGCGGCAGACGCACATGCGCGTTTTCGGACGTTCACCAGGTGCTTGACGGCGCGTATGCGCGTCCATACAATTTACATAACTTTCTTCGAGTGCGGCGCGCCGCACCTGTGCGTTCGTTGTGCATCTCTATTGTTTCGAAAACATCGTAAAATAAGGGTCGGTAAGGGTGTCTACACTCAAGATATTTTTTGCACGCGCCCGAGCGTTTGCCACACAGGATTAGTGTATAGCATAAAGAAGCGTTTGCATACATTTCGCTAAGAATTAAGCAGATAATGTATTAATCAATGCTAGGTTATCGCATTTTCAACTGTTCTTTCATTAGGAGTTTTTACTCCTAATGACAGAACAGTTAAAAATCCAAGGTTACTTACTTACTATATATAAGGTGTTGGTGCAATAACAACACCCTCCTTGTATACTTAATTGGCTAATTATACCTAACAATGTAAATGCATGTCAGATACCCCAGCTTACACGTCAGTCATAATTTACATACGTTTAAAGTCCAAGGATTTTATTTTGACCGCTTTGCTATCAACAAGTCCTAAGACAATACGATCTGAGATTTTAACACGTTTCATAATATCTAGTTAAGCGGGCTGTTTCGTACTGTCACCTCTCTCGCTCACACTAGACCAATTTTTTAAGATTATTAAATGAAAGGATGCCTTTAGCGAACTAGTAAATAATATTGATTTAAAAGGTAATTATTACAAACACAGATTTCTATTATGTTATCTAATGAAATCAGCTCAAAAAGTATTATGATCTGTTTTTGAAATAAATGAGAGTGAAAATGTGTTTTTAATAATTACCTATTAAATTAATATTATTTACTAGTTCGCTAATTGATTACATTTTTCAAAAAAATCATCTTTTCATTTAACATTCTTAAATATTTGGACTCTAGTTTATAATAGCAAAGAGTACATTAACAGTTTCATTCTGAAATTAAGGCTGAGCCACTGCGCACATGCTCAGGCGCATGCACGATTTTCTACGTGGTAGATGAAACTTTTTATTTAAGTATAGCTCTGGATATCAGTGAAAACAGTATATTCATATACTGTATTTTTGTTGAACAGTAAACAGTATTTTAGAGTTAAAAACAGTATAATACTGTTTTAACAGTATGGTTGGCCATCCTACCCTCAGCCTACATACTCGTAGTTCATTATTGGGCCGGTTGGCGTGGTTGGTTAAGATACCACCTATCATGCCGCAGGTCGTGGGTTCGATTCCCAGCCAGGACAAACATTTGTGTGCATGAACATGTTTGTTTGTTCTGAGTCTGGGTGTAATTATCTATATAAGTATGTATTTACAAAAAAAAAAAAAGTAGTGTGTAGTATATCAGTTATCGGTTTCCATAGTACAAGCTCTGATTAGTTTGGGATCAGATGATCGTGTAATAATGTCCCAGGTTATTATTATTTAGAGCATACACCAATAAACGCTGGGAACATCATCTGCTTAGCCTTTTCCCAACTACGTAGGAGTGGGTTTCCAGTCTAACCGGACGCAGCTGAATACGAGCGACTACCAATCTGACCTCCATAACCCAATTACTGGGTAATATGATACCCTTGGTAAGACTGGTTGTCAGACTTCCGGGCTTCTGATGACCCGTAAGGACTGTCAAAGATCCACGAATGACAGCCGGGGGTGCTTTACCAGGCACGGAGGAGTCTCGATATGTAAAGATGGTCACCTTTCCACGTACTGACCGCGGCAAGCGTAGCTTAACCTGATCGATCGACCCATGCGGCCTCGGTAACAACCATATGACGTCAAGTATGACATGTGCTACTCACTTGCGGGGTCAGAGTCTCCGACGGTAGCCTGCTTGAAGTAGGCGTACAGCTCTAGGAGGTCGGAGTCGCTGGGGAGACTTTTCAGCTTCTTAACTTCTCCGGCGCATTTGTCGAATTGCTGGAAACAAACATATACTTAATATAATACTAGGTTACGTAACACTAACACGTAAGTATAGAACTTGGGCCGTGGACGTCAGTTTTTTTTGTTGTTGCACGTCTTGTTATCACGTCTATAGACTTACAATATTCTAGGCGTCATAAGATTTTTTTTTTCGTGGCTGTAGTTTCTGCTTACTCCTGGGAATCAGCAAAGTTGTGTGTTTAGAGCTGTTAGTGACATACTCACAACAATTATGACACTGACAGCTCTTGAACGCGGTTTAGATGTGCTGATCACGTTGTTTCATTGGTTTTATATCAATAGCGCCCAGCTCATAAATTAACAAACAAATACTTACGACGAACAGGGTCGTGCAATGAAATAAAAACAAAAAACGGACAGCTTCCCAACCGTATAAATACGGCTGAGGGCATCATGGGCACGAAAACATTTGTTGTATTAATCCGACTGAGGCGGTTAATAAGTTAATGGTATGTACTATCGGAGAAACAAACATCTATACACCATAAGGACTATTCTTGCTTGCAGCGCTCGGCCTCTATAATAGTAACGCTTCCTAACAGATGGGGGTCATCGTGTGCACGGGATTTTGTTTTCAAATAGGTCCCATGTAAGTTTCCTCAATAGTACCTTACATTTTACCATGTATCTATTGTGGGGTGTAAAGTTCGCAGTAATAATACCTTGCTTACTAAAACCTCAGTGTGAAATATTGTGGTTTTCCGTGGGCTCGCCACAATAGAGAAATCGCTGTCCCTAGACTCGCTAGTCAATACTATCTATACGAAATTTCCATATTGACGCTTAAAAATATACGATCATTTACTATAAACCTAACATACAAATGGCCAGCAGCGGCGTAGGGCAGGGCGCGGTTGTCAAGGGCGCTAGATATGTTTATCGTAACCTGTTTTTACCTAATTCTCTAACGTACAAAAGAAAAATTTAACATATCCGAGGATGGGGTCCAACATTTTTCTGCCTTGTAACCTGCATTTCACCCTTTTCTACATAAGTTGACAAAGATCTCTTATTAAACTATATCAATTCACAGGAGCAACTTTAGCCCTTCTACTCACAAAGAGTTTTGTTGGGGCGCCGCAGAAATCTCGCCCCAGGGCGCCCGTAGTGCTAAAATCGGCACTGCAAACGACCATGAGGCCATGGCCAAGGCTATTATGGGCACTCCTCTTTTGGACGATGAACTTTGTATAGTAAGTAGGCTGGTGATAGCTGTGACTAGGAGCTGGCCTAGCGCAGTAGGTACCTTCATTTTTTATTTTTTTTAAACTGAAATATAGCGAATAAAATGTGAGTAACGACCAATAGAAATTGATTTATATTCCCACCTAAATTAATATAGATGAAGGAGAACCAGTCACATTTTATTCTGCAAAGTTAGGTTTTTCCGAAAATAAACGATGGACCTTTGAACGTTGTCAAACTGTACGGAGTTTAAATAGAATACGAGGCCAGCATATACTAGTTTTGTTACCACTGAGAGCAGCCTACCGTACTTTGTTTACCAATGACTGGCACATGTCATCAGTTCATAACGGTAACAGTTAATGAACTTGATGAATTATTAATTTATTTAATTTTGTACCTACCTACGTCTACGTACCTATTACTTACGACATGCCAGTAAGACCTAAATTTGGAAAGGTATTAATAATGTAGAGTAATAAGTTTAATACTTATAGGTTTTAATAATATGTAGATACGTATACCGCCTTATCCTTAAAAAAAAATTAAAAAAATCATTCTTGTTTTGGCTCCCAGCCAACTAACTAACATTAAGGCTACCTAATAAAATACTTTACCTGCAAAATATAGTGAAACAATCATAATTTATGTAATTCTTCATTATTTGCATGCAGAATAAGTTAACAGCAAGCTACAGAAAATAATGACGTGTTAAGTTTTTGTGACAATTAAGTTGATAAATATATTCAGAGAATAACTTAAGACAACTTACTGTCATGTCTAAAAATATAATAAATAGTGTTCATGTACAGAGGCCAGCACATCAAGCTACTACAATCTGTCAGATTTCTTTAATAGATTTTCGACTTTATTGCTAAGGCATTAGGTTCAAGATTGCTTGGGAAAATCTGACAGTTTCGGGTAGGTTGACCTGCTGGCGTCTGTACCACTTAAGAGAGTTTATTCCGCGCGGGCTGGCAACGTCGCAATTCTGCAAGTTTTTCGTGATTATTTTAATACATTTAAATAAAATTATATTTTTTCTTAATACACTCAATAAATCGTTGGTATTTATAAGTATGTATGCTATTTTTTGCAGTTATTTTGGTATTTCCTCATAAAAACTAACAATATTGTATAATGTGTAAACGCTCTTAAGAGCATTCGTGCTTGCCAAAGAATACATGCTTTAGCAGTTGAGTTTATCAACTGTTGTCTTGGCAAACAGATTATTCTGCGAAATGCTAACAAAGCATTGACATAGTGAGAGGTTAGTCACAAAAAAAGTTAGTTTGCAGGTCCAGGACTGTCCAGATTTTGCGACAGCCCAAGTTATTTTAACAACTTTTCAACTAAAAATAAATAGTAGTAGATCATAATATTTTTTAAAATAACGACGATGCTAAAGGCATAATATTACAAGTTTTAAAATGACGACATAAAATAAAAAGATATAATAACTAGTTATGATATTTTTCCATCTGAAGAACGGTTAGCTAATTGGTTATTAAATATTTTTGACCTTTGCTTTTACACTCAGGGTCAAAATTACAAAGGGACCTATATTTTTTATTATTTTTTTTTTGTTTGTAATATAGAGGCAATCATGCATGTAATGTAAAATGTAGGCCTATGAAGTTTTATAATTTATAATGGAGCTGATAGGAAACTCCAGGCTTGCCCGAGATGGTCATCACAAAATACTTATCTGAATCACCAGCCCGAAACTAATAAAAAATCTATCCGTCTGCCTTTTCCCAACTACGTTGCGGTCGGCTTCCAGTCTAACCGGATGCAGCTGAATACCAGTATTTTACATGCAGTGACTGCCTATCTGACCTCCACAACCCAGAACTGGGTAATACAATACCCCTTGGTATGACTGGTTGTCAGACGTTCGTCGGGCTTCTGACGACCGACTGTAGCGACTGTCAAATATGGAATGGCAGCCGGGACCAACGGCTTAACGTGATTTCAGAGGTATGGAGGAGTCTCGGTATATAAAGATGGTCACCCATCCACGGGCCAACCTCGGCAAGCGTAGCTTAACCTGATGGATCGACCCGTGCGGCTGTTGTTACTTAGCCACGAGCTCCTCAGCCCTAAACTAACCATGTTTATTATTAAAACTCAGGTCATTGGAAATTGGTAAATAGTTTATGAATCTAACACAATACCAGCAAGTTATGTTTACAAATAACTCCCACATGCAGTTGCTATGAAATGTGACAATGACTAACTAATACATAGTAGGGAAGTTTATGTTATTTTGTTGACAATTTAACAGTTCGTAACAATTTACCATCGAGTACTCCACCATCATCATCATCATTCTCCTGGCCTTCATCCAATTTCTTTGAGGTCAGCGCAACATGTCTTTTTCTTCCATACTTCTCTATTAGTCGTCATCTCAGTAGTCATTCACTTTCTAGCCATAATCAGCTTTCACACAATCCATCCATTGCTTCTTCGGTCTTCCCCTACACGTATAGCCATCCACATTCATACTCAAAACTTTCCTCACAACATTATCCTCATTCCTCCGCACCACATGCCCATACCATGACAACCGATTTCCACACAACTTTTCATTCACCGGTGTCACTTTCAGACTCCCTCTTATGTACTTTTTTCTTATTCTATACATTCGCGTAACACCACACATCCCTCTTAGAAGTCTCAGCTGCATGCCTTTCATTCATTCCTTTTGTTGCCCGCCTTAAATACTAAGTACTCCGACACTAAGTCAAAACTTTGACCCGAGTATTAACTGATTTTACAATCATGATCATTTACAGAACTCTGCCTATCCGTCCAGCATATTTTTTATTTGGATTTTACAAAAATCTTCTTCTTCTTGCCAGTAGTAATATATTTTTGTAGTGCTAAGTATTTCATGATATTTTTTTTTACCTGCATACAAGTTCTTCAAAATAAATGTAAACTTGAAAGGGAGTATAAAAATAGTAGGTACTGTTTATGTCATTCACAGGTCAGCACCAAGGTTAATAATAATATAAAGTGCAAATAATATGTAATTATATACAGAATGCTGATAACACCCTGTCTGAATGACAACAATCTAAAATAATGATTGTACTTGTAATTATTACTTAAGAGGATTGTGAAGCTGTAAATTTTCATACAAAAAGAGATAACGTTTTTCTCCCCGTAAACATAGTCTAATTTTCATAATTTTTGGAAATGTTGTTGGTATAATGAAAAACTAGGTCCGCACGTTTTTATTATAAAGAAATATTGTATACAATAAAAGTTATTAGCATCTAAATATCTATGTTTTTGACATAAAAACATCCTCGAGCATTTTTTTTTTTTTTTAATTAAATTAAATTGAAATACTAAAAACGAAAAACATATAGACCTAGATTAAAGTGTACTGAATGTAATGAGATTAAAATTGTCTTATTTCGTAAAGGTTTAGGGGAGTAAAAACGTTATCGCCCGAAACAATATTTATGTAAATAATTGTATGAAATGTAGGCAATTGCCTCTAAAAATCGCGCCGCGTATCGGCGCTTCACAATCCTCTTAAGAAAATAAGTTTATTATTTAAATACTTGCAAATTAAACTGTGTGAGGTGTCTATTAAAGGGTCTAATCACTACTGTGACCTTAAACACACATCTTATAAATATTAACTACCTTCTTTTTTTTATTATTAATGTATACAAAAAGAATCATTTGTGTTTCTGACTTAGCTGGCATTGTGCTACGGTACACAAAAGTCAAGTGGATTCTCTTGTGTGAACCAAGCCACATATTATTAAATTTTATTACAGACAACTTTAGAATATTTTTTAAAGTCAAAGCACTCATTAGTAAGTTAATCAGGCAATAATAAATACCAACCCATCTCAGACATTTATTATCATTCTTCAGGTGGTAATGATTTATTATTTCAATTTAAGAAAATAATAATACAAAGAGCATTAATTAAAACCTTGATTTCAAATAACTGGCTGGCAGGTAGGTTTATAAAGCTAAAGGTTTATAAAGGTTTTTTAACTAACAAACAAGAACAGAAACATTGTTAAATATACCCCAAGCAAATCTATCAATGTGAAGAATCTTCAAAATTAAATGTTCAAAGTTGAATATTTTTCATCTATATCTTTTATCAGATTGATAAACTATTTCTTGTAAGTGGACATTCAATTGAGGAAAAGGTCAGTAAGAAATTATTAATCTAATTACTTAAGTAGGTACTGTGAAGGCTTGCACTCCACAGAGGGGAGAAAAAGCTGAACTAAAAAATGATATATGGTAGATCAATTATGTATTATTTCATGATGAAATAAATACAATCCTAGGATAATCATGGTCTTTCTTAAACTGAACCTTCCGTCTTCTTCTGACTGCCTAATCCCAAAAACAAAACTAGGACTACTTTTTGTTCAAAAAGTACTTAGTAAGATGTTTGCTGGAGCAACAGAATGCCAGTAAAATATAAGGTAGCCCATTGCACACACACACAGTACCTAAGGCAAGTGGGTAGGTACATATATATAAAAATGCCATGTTACCTACATGGTCAAAAATATTGCAACCTAGCAAGTTACCAGTCATCCACTAAATAATTTCACCTGTGATTTCACCTTATGAATGTAGGTAAATGGCCTTTTCACTTTCAGAAATAGTTGCTAACTAATGCATGAAGCACATACCTACCTAGACAATAGATTTGCAAACTATTTATAGTAGCTGCTATAAAATCTGACCACTGGTAAGAAAAATAATTAAAAAATTGAAGCAAGATCTTGATGATTTTGCTTTAACCAATAAATAAACTTAAAAAAAAATACTCACTGCTTGGAGAGACATGGTGATTGTTGATTGTTGGTACAGCTAACTAACCTAAAAACACAAATAATAATGTTAAAACACCACAGTTGCTAATCAAGCGTAGGTATTAGGGGTACAATACAAAGTGATAGCCGGCTGAATAAAATTACACTTAACCTCATCAAAAAGTTTAAATTCGGAAAAGGAATGCCATCCATAAACAAAATTCTAATAATTGCTATTATT
This sequence comes from Dicycla oo, assembly GCA_948252095.1. Lineage (NCBI taxonomy): Eukaryota > Metazoa > Arthropoda > Insecta > Lepidoptera > Noctuidae > Dicycla > Dicycla oo. The sequence continues at coordinate 4,394,223 of OX411718.1, read as the reverse complement.
CAAAACAAATGAAGTCTCAAATTATTATTGATCAAACTGATGTACTTTCAAGATATGAAATACACGCCACTAACTTACAGTTAAACAGAAGCGTGTACTCGGCACGAAATCTCGTTAGGAACTGGTCGAGCTAACAGACTTTAGCAAGCACAACTCAAACGAGCATAAAGCTAATAAAAAATGTGGTGACGAATCGGCTATCATTAACCACGTAATGCGAATGTTATCCTTATCGTATCGTATCTTTGATCAGTAGAAAATACAAGAATTAATTTACCCAAAAATTTTGTCGCCTGAAATCATTGCACAGCACAGTTTGACATTGACAGAAAGAAATGAAAATGACCGTAATGACCTACATATCTGTGGGAACCTCCAATCCTCTATGTCTATGGTGGGAACTTTTGTTCCTTGGTGCATGAGCTTGGTAATGGTAACATGGGATAGAAAACGAGGGAATGGGAATTTTTGGGGATGATACGACAGATGTGCTAACGTTTTGTAAAGTTTTTAAACTTACATCACAGATAAAATTGTAATTATACTCTTACGTCTCTCCGAAGTCTGAACTTTGCAAGAACTTTTCCAAAGATAAATGAATGCAGTTTTACTTACTTTTGAAAGAAATTGAACGTTTCCTTTGCCATTATTTAGGGTAGGTAGGTACTTCCCCCCTCCAGGACCCGTTTCAATTTTCCAGCCTGTATCTAAACAACTGTAGGTACATACAATATTTAAAGAAAATATTCAGGCTAGCGTAGGTATGTACCTACATTATACAGGGTGTTTTTTAAAACATGCGACAAAATTTAAGGGGGTGTTCTACCCATCAATTTGAACAACTTTTACTATGGGACCAAACCTGAAATCGCAAAAAAAAAATCAGCTGTTCAGTACATTTTGACCAAATAAGCGAACATAAATGTACGGAACAGCTGATTTTTTTTTTGCGATTTCAGGTTTGGTCCCATAGTAAAAGTTGTTCATATTGATGGGTAGAACACCCCCTTAAATTTTGTTGCATGTTTTAAAAAACACCCTGTATATGTTCTGTGTATTCAGGCCATGGAGCCGGCAGGGGAGTTGTTCAAACTTAATCTGGAGCAGATACAGTGAACCGCACCTCGGAGGGAATCTAATTCATCTAGGAATTTTTAGGTTCCTTCTGTGTATTAATTAGAACAGGCTCTTCAACTCTTGTCTATATAAAAACTTTTTAGCAAAAAATAAAACCGACTTCTAAAACAAAACACTACAAAGTGAAAAATAACTTTAATTTCGGTAGTCGGTGTCTTAGGTGTTGTATTTTCGTGTTATGCCACCAACTTCCGAAATTAAAGTTATTTTTTTCACTTTGTAGTGTTTTGTTTGGGAAGTCTGTTTTATTTTTTGCTAAAAAGTTTTTATTTTTCACTTTTTAGTTGTGGTACCTACCCCACACAAATTCGAATACCACTACCTGCTATGTAAATAATAGTGATAGGAAGTTATTAATTTAAAACATCATCCAGATAAACTAAGTGGCAAAAATACGCATTATTGAAGATAACTCAAAAACTACCAAAGCAAAGTTAATGAAAATTATATGGGACCACTTTGGCAGTATCCTCTTTGAAATAAAAAAAGAATTTTCTAAATCGGTCTATCCGCCTTTGAGTAATCGTGTAACAAACATACAAAAAAAAAACATACCTACAGACGAATTGAGAACCTCCTCCTTTTTGAAGTCGGTTAAAAATAGAACCAATTCTAGCGTTTGCGTGACCACCTAAATGAATTTTAAACATTTTCTTCACTTTCCATTAGCAAAGTGAAGACAAGCACAACTCAACAACTTGCTTTTGCGCAGTTGCATGAAAGAATTATCTTTCATGCAACTGCGCAAAAGCAACGAATTTTGAGACTTGCACAACGTCACTTTCAGTTATACTCGATTACGGCAAAAGGAGGGTTATGATTTTTTTATTACGAACTGGCTTTTGCCTGCGGCTTCGCCCGCTTGGAAGTAGGAAATTATCCCTCGGGACGTACTACCGGGATAAAAAGTATCCTGTAGGTATGTCCTAATCCAGGTCATGTGCCCATCCAAATCCGTTCAGCCGTTTCAGCGTGTAAACAAACAAAGTCACTTTATAATATTAGCTAGGATATTAAATAGGTAGGTACTTATCAATAAACTAACAGCAATTATCACGTCAGTCATGCAGAGTATATTTTTACATTCTTTAACGTCTGGCAGCTGAGCTGACAAAAAGGAACCGTATCTAGGTTATGTTGTAGAAAAAATAGTCTACAAGACCGAATTTCCGCTATGGCGGTCTTTTTCAGCGGAGACTATCCTTCGGCGCGGGAGTAGTGCACAAGTGTGTGCGCAGACACAGGTGCACTCACTTGTGCACTACTCTCTACTACTCTCTTCCCTCACTCTCATAGTCTGATGGGACGGCAATCCGACTCGACCGGACATCAGGCGCAGCACCACCGACTTAACGTGCTTTCCAAACTCCGAGCTGCTGAGCTTGTCCTGGGTTCGATTCCAAAGTGTTATTGGGATTTTTCCATTAGGAGTGTCTATTAAAACATAACGAAGTTACCAGCTACGAATGCTACGATAGAAGACTTGTAAGACCTACCTTCACATTATTTTCATTGTAAAACAATAGACATTCAAATGAAAATCAATTAGTTAATTAAAGTGTGAAGCGTTTATTGATAATAATTTATATAAAATTAAGAAATGTCCTTAAACATAATTATGCGTATTTGGGGGCGAGTTTTGCGGCCATGTCGATGTACTGCTTCTTTGCGTCATCCTTGGAAATTCCCTTGCGGCTAGTCCATGCCTTGAACTTGGCTTTCTCGACTAAACCGCTGGGCTCAGCTGGAAAAAATACATTCGGTTATGAATTTAATTATGTAAGTAATAAACTCATGAACAACTTTAACTACGGGACCAAACAAGAAATCGCGACAAAAAAATCAGCCCTACATTTTGACAAGTTATGCGAACATAAATGTAGGGAACAGCAGATTTTTTTTGCAATTTCATGTTTGGTCCCATTGTAAAATTCATCATATTCTCAAGTAATTTTAAAATAGGTTAGACTTTATTGGAACCTAAAGTTAAATTAATATCCTATTACACTAAGCAACCCCCAGATGACTAGGTACCACGAGTGAAGCAATTCTAAAAAGCGAATGATATTACACTGTTTAGTAAAGAATCTTTATTCTTGGAATGGCTTCCTAATGCCACGGTCCCACGGCCCGCTTTCTCGTGGGAACATTTGGCCTGCGGAGGCCTGTCGTCGCCCGTCTTATCAAATGTATGGGATGAACCGTGGGAACGCTCGGCACGGACCGCGACAGGCCTCCACAGGCGCAGGCCACGACAGGCCTCGACGGGCCGTGGGATCGCGGAATCGGAAACAGAATGTAAGTGGGCACGCCCTTTATTACTGGAGGGATTTATTTAGGTATAAAGTTCTGCTTACGTTTTTAGTTTTGTAATTTTGTTTCTGCTTGAGTATAGTTTTCGATTTTTCGATGTTTTTTTTCTTTTTTTTTTTTGGGTTATTGGCGTGTGCTAGCTGACTTATAGCAAATTGTGATGCGTAATGTACTTAGATATATTATTTTGCGCAGTGTTGTATAGAATATATTTTTTTAACTGAACAGACAGCTGTGCTGCTGGGGAGTTTGTTGCGCCACTTCTCCTCAGCTATATAGCACTAGGAAGTGGTGAACGGCGGGTGTTTTGGGGGACTGTCTTATGTAATTTTGACGTTCGTAAAGTGCTGATTCTCAGCCTAGTTTGAATAAATGACTTTTGATTTTGATTTTTGATTTAGAACAATATTTTTAATTCGTTTAGCGTTAAAAGTATTTTAGTTATTTCTGCTTTAGATTTAGAACATTGACATTTCGTCAGTCAAGTCAAATGAGTGATATTAGAATATAAGCACTTCTGCTGTTCCCTGCCCTTCAGGTCCTACAGTCCTCATGTTTTCATAAACGTTAAGTAATTACCAATGTTAACGTCTCCAAAAGAGGCCTGCTTGTACAGGGAGTACAGCGCGAGGTTCTCGTCGTTGCTGGGGGTGGTCTTCCAGTTCCTGACGGTGCCGGCGACGCTGGTGAATTGCTGATAAAAACAAAAATGAATTCTTAGTTTTGTAGAATTACTGATGAATTTTAGCAGCCTATATGGCTATTTGGGTGATATTTGACGAGAGCAAGTCACAAACTTCGAAATAATTTCAAAGATTATTGGGTGAAACTCTGTTATCTAATGAACGTTCACTGCTGTCGTCTGTTTTATGAACGCGCATGGGTAAAAAGTCGCATAGGGTCTAAGGAATTTTAGGGTTTCAAACACAACCTTCCACCTACTTTAGGAGCCTTCAGACGGGACTGCAAATGAAAAATTTAGGAATCATAATAATATAAAATACTACTTGACCAAAACAATTAGGCGCATGACAAGAATTCGGTTTCGGAGCCCGCACCCCGCACCTATCCCCGGCAGTCGTAAACTCGCTTTCGGCAGTGATGGTCAGACCTCGTTATCGTCGGGGCAAAACAAAGAATACGTGACACATACAGCTATTTTCAAGTGTAGTGCCTATCAAATTATACACTCCCAGAGACGTGCTTTATGAACAGAAGAAATAAAAACTTTATTCACACTTTTGACATAGTCAGAAACATATGACAGTTACCTGTTTTGAATTGGAATACTACGAAATGTCATATGTACACTATCATAAAGTCAGAAAACCATAAAAGGATTCCTACGGTGGCGACAGCTCATTGGAAGACATGTGCGACTAGTTATTATAAGTAGGTACACTTATTATGTACTTATTAATAAAACAACATGGGAACTGGTTCATTGCTTCATCATTTTCATTATGTAGGCAATAATCATGTAGGTAAAAACTAGTATAAATCGGAAAGTCTGTTTTTGTTTGATTGACACTTCGGTTTAATTAGTCTATGAGTTCTTTATGCCCCGAAGATTCGTTATCTTCGGGGCATAAAGAACTCATTCCATCACACGGGAATTATCATCACTAGACCTCGTGGTCTAGTGATGATAATTCCGGTGTTCCCTCCCTAGTACCAATAACTTCATAGCTGTCATGCGCCTAATTGTTTTGGTCACGTAGTACTTACATATTAATTATATTGTTTATAATGTCCTATTAATAGGTATAGCATCTAGCTAGAGCAATCGTAATTTTCTAGAGGTTAGTTAAAAAAACATATCTCTGACTCATTTCAAATTCAAGCTCTTTATAAAATCCATCGAGCTAGGTGAAAAGAAGTCAATGACTCCGAGCAATTCATATTCAATTGGTTCGTTGGTAATTGGATCAGAGTAATGGTATACCCTAGCAATTATAACATCATTTCTAACTGTCCGATGTCTATTTCGAAGAGCCTCACTCAGCCGTCTGTACCTCAATGACAACCGGGTTTCATTTATTTTCCATTATTAAGTAGGTACATATGTAATCAGCCTAATAAGTGTACCATTGCTGGGAATCTTTGTGTAGATGGGAGTTGGCCATAATATTTAGTGCACTACGCCGACCCAGTGCGGATTAATGGACGATACACACATAATATTCTTCTCAATCTAATAGTCTTCGTATTTTAAACCGACGAAAAAATAAGGACGTGGTTCTCAAGTCGACGCGTATATATATAATTATATATTTTTTTATGTATGACCACGCATAACTTTTTACAGAGTAGTCCGATTTAAAAGATTCTTGTTTCATTCGGGAGGGTATAATACCTCGAAGTTGGTCCCAAAAAATTATTAACTTAGCTTGGGTTGTTTTTGAGTTAGCTTCAATAATACGCATTTTTCCCACTTAGTCTATGTGGATGAAAACCAAAGACATAGACTTTAAAGTTATTTTTCACTTTGTAGTGTTTCTTTTTTAGTTTTTTATTTTTTATTCTAGGTCAAGCCGTCTTTAATTTCATATGAGGTAATTAATGATATTCAGCTATAGAGATTAGATCATTAACTTGACAAATTATATTGATCGGTTGATAATTGTAACGTGATTAATATGTACCTACCCAAAGTGATTAGACAGATATAATAAATTATAAATTAGTACCTATATTTAAAAAAAAATAGTTTGAATACGACAACTTGCAGTGAGTTAAAATGAATAAAGTCCAAGAATTGATACTATCATAAAGAATCAGAGCAGTGGTGACGACCAAGACTTACGAGTCGTGGTCGTGGGTTCGAGCCCAGGCGCTTTACTTTGTGTAAAATAATTTCATCACCACTGCTCTCAAAACTGTGAATGTAAACATGGTAAGGAAACCATCATGTCCTAGAACCAAAAATTCGAAGACATGTGACATCTATCAACACGCACTGAGCCCGCGTGGTAGATTACGGCCCACTCCCTCTATAGAAGATAGGGAGGCCGCATGTGTCCCAGAAGTGGGATCAGTATAGGCTGATTATGCTATTATACTCGTACTATCATAATTCTGTCGCCATGAGGAAAAAGGACGTAGTTATCTACAGAAATTTTGAAATGGAGAAAAATAACATATTTTGTCCTGTTGAAATTATAAGATACAAAGGCAGATGCATCTTTTAATAGCAAGAATTATTAGGTTTTCGTTAAATTTACTATTTAGTTACGTCTTTTTTTCTTATGACGGCAGATTAGTTGTAGTATAAAGTAGTTAAAATTCGCAAAAAAAAGAAAAACTGCTGTTCCCTACATTTATGTTCGCATAACTCGTCAAAATTACTGCTGAACTGCTGCTTTGTTTTTCGCAAATTCAGGTTTGATCCCATAGTGAAACTTGCTGCTCCCTACATTTTGACGAGTTATGCGAACATGAATGTATGGGACAGCTGATTTTTTTTTCGCGATTTCAGGTTTGTTCCCATAGTAATAGTTGTTTGTTATCATGAGTACAATCAAGTGTTTAAGTATCGGTCACTAATTACCAGTCACCCTATTGTATATACTTACAGGGTTATTGGTAAAACACCAGCAACGTCTTAAGGTGTCATTGTACTCATCATTATGAACAACTTTTACTATGGGACCAAATCTGAAATCGCAAAAAAAATCAGCTGTTCAGTACATTTTGACGAATTATGCGATCATAAATGTAGTGAACAGCTGATTTTTTTTCGCGATTTCAGGTTTGGTCCCATAGTAAAAGTTGTTCATTAAGGGGTCATTGTACTCATGTACAATGACCCCTTAAGAGGTTACTGGTGTTTTACCAATAACCCTGTATATGTCGCAGCCAACTGGTTTAATTAGCCGTTTAGTTAACAACAAAATAGTTATCAACAAATGGCGGCCGTTCAACTAACAGCCTGAATAATATTCAATTATAAGGTTAGGTTGGAACAGTGACCAACCACGCACGAGCCGAATTGGCCGCAGTAACTAAGCTAGGGCACCCCGACAAAATGGGTTGGGTTAGGTTAGATCTGTGACCAACCGCGTGTGAGCCGAGCGAGCGAAGCGAGCGGTGCCGCGGCAGCAGTCAACGAGCACTGCTTCCAAAAGCTAGGCGGTTAACTAAACGGCTATTAAACCAGTTGACTGCGACATATACAGGGTTATTGGTAAAATACCAGCAACCTCTTAACGGGTCATTGTACTCATCATTGTGAACAACTTTTACTATGGGACCAAACCTGAAATCGCGAAAAAAAAGTCAGCTGTTCAGTACATTTATGTTAGCATGATTCGTCAAAATGTACCGTACAGATGATTTTTTTTCGCGATTTCTGGTTTGGTCCTATAGTAAAAGTTGTTCATACTATGACCCCTTAAGAGGTTGTTGGTGTTTTACCAATAACCAATATACATACTGATTGTAATCTAGATAATGGTAGATTACTATGTTTAAACCTACCTAGGACATGTTTGCGAATTACTTTCATTATAATACCTACATAAGTAATGTTATTAGAAACGCAGTACCGATTTAAATTACTGTCGGTGCACCTAAATGTCGGAGACTAATCAAGCTGAATTTGAGGATATTGCTTAAAATTGTGAACTTACCTCATCGAGAGACATGGTTTTTGATTTTCTTTGAGATCTGTAACAAAATATAATCTATTTTCATTTCATATCAATCGTGCGCCCTATATCTATATAGGGTAGGGTAGGGTAGAGACATCGACGCGCATCTGTTACAGTAGATTCAGTACACTGGATACCCTTACGTTGAAAATTTTCGTCGAGTATAAAAATAATAGCTGTTCCATACATTTTCACTAGGTCAACAAACGGAATCAGTCAAAATTTCTTTATTCGGAGAACAAAGATCCATAATATTAGTAATAGATACCTTATAGCTAGTGTTAGTAATTAATGTTATATAATGTATTGCACTTTTGTATGAAACAGCAGTTTTTTTTTAAACGCCAGAAAAATTTCAACGAAACAATGTCAAAATTTCAAATTTCATTCAAAATCATGTTCTGAAGCCAAGGTATGCACGTCGATGTCCCATAAATCTGCATACAGAGTGGCAGGGATGCCACCCTGTATGCAGATTTTCCATGTCTTCGTAATAATGTTCACGCAATAGGTGGGTACAGTCGACCGCATAATGTCAGTGGTAACAAAACCAGTATAAGCTGGCCTCGTATTCTACTGAAATTGAAACTTTGTACTCTAGGCCAGCTGTGCTCAAGATCAAGTGTAACCACTGATGTGCGATCGCCTGTACCTATGAAGATAGCGAGATAGGGGCCCTAAAATATCTAGACCCAAATCCATTGACAAGATTAAGAGATATCAATGTTTATATCTTAAATCCGGGCTTATTAAATAAATCTTATGCTAGATAGAAATCCCTACCTCATTCAATCTGCCCAGCCTTTTCCCAACTATGTTGGGCTCGGCTTCCAGTCTAACCGGATGCAGCTGAATACCAGTATATTACATGAAGCGACTGCCTTTCTGACCTCCACAACCTAGTTACTAGGTAATACGATACCCCTTGGTAAGACTGGTTGTCAGACTTTCGGGCTTCTGACGACCCGTAACGACTGTCAAAGATCCACGAATGACAGCCGGGACCAACCGCTTAACGTGCTTTCCAAGGCACGGAGGAGTCTCGGTATGTAAAGATGGTCACCCATCCACGGACCAACCCCGGCAAGCATAGCTTAACCTGATGGATTGACCCGTGCGGCTTTTAATACTTAGCCATGAGGACCTAATAATTATGATAGACAATAGAGTCATTGGATACAAACAAGTAGGTATTTAAAAAACCTTATGTTAAAATAGTAATCTAGGTAGGTACGCTACGGTATGTCAAATGACCGACAATGGTGTCAATTGGATACAAAAAAGTATTTTTACTGATTGTTTCCAAGCATGTAAAGAAAACAACGTGAGACTCTTAGTTCCTAAAAAAATCCAAATGTCCAGTGTGTGCCAATAGTGCAGACATTGAACGCGTGGCGTGCGCTTGCGCATTCCTCGGGTTCATCGACCGGCCGCGGAACTGGAGCTGTCGAGTGCACTTTCCAGCGTTCATTGACAGTGGATCGCGGTGATGTGAACTATGTGGAGGAAATCCGGCTAGATTAGCTGTTACGAGGAGCTACGGGGGAGTGAAATGCAGATCACTAGGAAGAATTTATTAGAGGAATGATTTTATTACAAATGTCTCTCTTCTGTTTTGCTAAGTAATTTTTTTCTGTGTCTATCTAGTTATGTGGCCATTTCGTTAATTTTCCACTGAAAGTGGAAGGGCGGCATTCTGCAGGGGAGAGGTCAATTAGGTACATAGGTACTTAGGAAAACAAATATTCCCTTACAATCATATTCAAATAATGTGATAAACTTACGCATTCACGAATACCTACAGGTGCCAGTCGTAGCTAACCTAACATTGGTCTCTGGATCGTGGGAGTCACAAATCACAAGAATCGATACTTGGATCACGAGTCTACCATTGACAAACAAAATATTCAAAATCAATGCAGTAGGGCCAGTTTTTTGATCCGCAGTTAACTCAACCAATGGTTAAACATAGTAACTAATGGTTGAATTTTGGCGAAATGTGAAAGGCTAAATGTATTCATGTTAGCTCATTTATATTAAACATAGTAACTAATGGCATAACTCATTCATGTTTAGCCTTTCACATTTAGCCAAAATTCAACCATTAGTTACTATTTTTAACTATATAGTTAACTCAACCATTAACTACGGATCAAAAAACCGGCCCTTTGAGTCGGTCAGTTAGTCAGAAAGTTCAATCTAGTTGCCCGTTGCAAAACGTAGATCTCTGTGGAGAAGGACAGGCAAGAAACTCCAAGGACACTCTTTTAAATCAAGATATTACAAAATCCTGGGTGAGAGTTTAGTTATCAAAGGTACATTCACAATATAGTTCACAATTTGGTACAAGAAGAACTTACCACAAGAAGGTAGAGAAGCTAGGTCGAGATCGCAGAGGACACTGAACAACTTGATGTGAAATCCTTATGTTAAATTCCGTCAAATATATGGCGTGTGTGGCCAGGGTTGTCAATATTTTGATTGCGATAGCGTTGCCGATAAAATCTATATTTATATATCATTGACTAGTCAAAAATGTAATGAATGATTGATATTATCAGATCAGGTCTATTGTGAATGATCATTGATGTTTTGATTTTTATAATTAATTGTCGATCATTCTGAGTGGGTAATTAAGTACCTAGTGGAAGTTGAACTATACCTTGTCTAGATAAGGCGGGACTTTTAGGGCATTCGACACTGAAAGAAAGAAAGAAAGAAAGAAAAATACTTTATTTGGGACACGCACAGGAAATACAAACAGTAAAAAAGAGCATAGGAAACTAACAAAATTAACATTAAAAAAAATTAAACAAAATAAATACAAAATATATCAATAAAAAATCCCTGTGCGAGGCCAAAAAGGCTCCTATCTCAGCATAAAGCTGCAATATTTAAATAAATACCGCAGCGCTGGTATTCTGATAGGGCCCATGTGATGCCACGGACACACCTACGGACATCTACAAATCCAATAGGGGAATAAAAAGATAGTAAAATACACTGTAGTACAATACACTGGACAGTCTCATAAACTCCACAGCAACCTATAGCAGATCATTGTTGTAATGTTAACTTGTACGCTAGTTTAATAACTATACATTTATGTATCCCAACATTTTTGAGACAAAACACATCGGATGCAGTGCCGCCAACAGCCAAGTGAAATAAGCCTCTGAAATACACTATTCTAACCTACGCTGAAAGTGGATACCACAAATCAAATATTATTTTGCTTAAATCTGGGTAACAAGGTTTACAAGGAAGAATAGTTAAATTAGAACCATTTATTCATACAACTTGTACCTACTCAGCAAAATCATGAGGACTTGTCACGCTTGGTTTGCAATAAATCTAACCCCAAACATGGTAAGAATATGCTAAGATGCTTAAAAAACTAAACTAAAAGAAGTCGGTTAATGATTAGCCATCATTACTGTATTATAATAAGGGCTATTCACGATGGGTAATTGATATAGGAAATAATATTCCCATGTCATGTACACCAATGTCACATCAAGTGACCAAGATTATGTCTGGACTTTATAAGATACTGTGACCTCTGAGTTTGTTTCGGCCTTTCTTCTCAGAGTAGTCAGATAGGAAACGCCGACCTCATCTAGTTTAAAAAAAAAAACATGATTGACTTGTAAAAGTGTTTGTACAAACCTACTTACAGAAATAAAATCATTTATCATTTAATGGTATACGGGGTTATAGGTAAAACACCAACAACCTCTTAAGGAGTCATTGTACTCATCATTATGAACAACTTTTACTATGGGACCAAACCTAAAATCGCGAAAAAAAATCAGCTATTCAGTACATTTATGTTCGCATAATTCTTCAAAATGTACTGAACAGCTGATTTTTTTTTGCGATTTCAGGTTTGGTTCCATAGTAAAAGTTGTTCATAATGATGAGTACAATGACCCCTTAAGAGGTTGTTGGTGTTTAACCAATAACCCTGTATATGAGAAATTATAATAAAATAAAAGAGAAGTTAAGATAAATCCTATAATATTTAGAAAGGTGAAAACCCTAACAAATGTGTAATATAAATAAACGCTATCATTCAATAAAATGTTGAAATTTATCGCAGAACCTTAATCCATCCGAAGATTATCCTATATGGTCCAAATAAAACTCTAGGGTGGGGTATAAAATTTTAAACATACATTATTTAAGTTCATAAATCCGTTTAGATACAGATGAAAGAACGTCTTTATTGAAATGAACATCATGGACTTGGGCAGCACCTACGTACTTTTGGAGTAAAACAAAAACATACTAAATCAGTTGCCAAAAAAATAAAATAAGTAAGAACCTACCTAGTTGATCAAGTCATTAGTCGAGGGGCCTTTATTTATTTATTAAAGAACACCAACAGCATATACATTCAACATTGGTTTACATGAGTTATGAAAGATATTACTGGTAATGCATACACAAATTATAGTTGTACATACTAAAAAGTAGAATTTAAACAAAGTTATTTAAATTTAACAAAAAGGCCTTGTAGCTAAACAATATAATAACAACCGCGTAATGCCACGTTCCGCGGCCCGTCGAGGCCCATCGCGGCCCGTGCCTGTCGAAGCCTGTCGCGGCCCGTGCCTGTCGAGGCCTGTCGCGGCCTGTGCCAAATGTTTCACGGATCATCCTATACACTCGATCCTACGGGCGACGCGACGGCGACGACTGGCCACCGCAGGCCGACTGTTCCCACGGCGTGTCGGTCTGGCCTGGCGCGGTCTCGCCTGTAAGAATGGGGGCCGTGGGGGGCGTTCCCGAACTCAGTCTGTGAAAGGGTGACCATTCAGTACATAACCTCGTCCGTACCTCGGAAACACTCTCGTAAAGCACATCCCGACTTCAATTGTAGATCTCTGTCGGTCGTTACGGGTAGTTAGAAGCCCGAAATTGTGATAAAACCAGTTTTACTGAGGGGTATCGTGTTACCCAGTAGCTGGGTTGTGGAGTTCAGATAGGCAGTCCCGCATTATAAAATATCATGAACATCAGGATCGCGGTGTACTTTTGAGATTTGCCTAAATTTATTGCAGTTATTTGGTATCTTCTGTGTACCTTTATGTAGGTACTCGTACTCTTGAAAATCTGTGTACCTACACGCGTTCAATGATATTTTAAAAATTAGGTAGGTACACCCGCCATCCTGATGTCAGAACCGCGGGTGTACCTACTGCTAACCAATATATATAGCTAAGTGCACTGTATAAGTAGATTTGGTACCTCTTGTGTACTTGCAGAAACAAGTATTAAATAAACAAAATACTGTAAGGTTGCTGCGAAAAGTAAAAAAACGATTTTCTTTCTTTGACGTTGTTACTATTTTATAAAATAGTAACGTATTGCTGCATCTGGTTAGACTGGAAAAGGAAAAGAGGTGCCTGGCCTTTTTCTAACCAGCTGATGAATTGGTCTATCATTCAGATTATGTTAGTCATCCGTCTATGATCATTATTTGCTTAGTCATCTGCGGGCTCTGCAGTCCGCGTTGGCGTTGGAGATCTTGCAGGAAGTTTCAGACATTCCATTGAAGTAGGTATTTTAGTTATTTCGTAGTACTTATCTTATTATCACATACCAGAGTCTAGGTAGAATTTTGCCCTCTGTACTTAGGGGACAAAAATTAACAATAAGACTTAGTTATTAGCGCTAAGTTACAATTCCAAAAACTAGGAAAGGTGACATTCCCCCAGTTCACCTTTTGCGATTTTTCAGTTTATCTAGGTGGACTGTGTTTGTCACTGGGAGGTGGACTGTATGTGAACTTAGGTAAACTTGTTAATCACTCAATATTTTTAATCCTATCCTATATCCTACTTATATTATAAATGCGAAAGTTTGGATGGATGGATGTTTGTTACTCACCCACGCCAGAACGGCTGAACGGATCTAGATGAAATTTGGCACAGAGATAGATTATAGTCGGGAATAGCACATATGAAAAAATCTACAGTCCCCGTGGGATAAATTCCAACATCCACGAGCGAGAAGCCGCTGGCAAAAGCTATTCCGCTATAATTTTAGGCAGGTAAGTACCTACTTTAAAAACAAGTGAGTTCGCTTTCCACGCAGTGTAAAATCCTCATACAAAACCTTCGCTTCTTAGGTAAGTACTCTAAAATATTAATGAATTTGCCAGAATCTGACAATTCATGTTCTTCTAAAAACAAAGTTTGTGCGGAAACACCTAAGTAGGTAAATACCGATTCTATTTATATCATAGTTGTTTTTTAGGTAACTCATCAATTTCGAAGAACATAATTATTTTAGAACATCGCGGCCGAAAGCCGGTTCTTTACACCTAATCACAATGATATAATTATTTACCTACAGATAAATAACAGAGATAACGACTGTTTTATTTGTTCTAATCATAAATAAATCAATAGCGTGTTGCCAAATACCTATCAGCAAATAATTTTCTAGTGAACCTATCGATCGGTCCTTTTAACTCTTCAAAAGCCAAGAGCCTTATAATAAAATCTTTTTATTTCAGACATATTTTGCCCATAATAGTAGGTACGAGTTAAAAACAATGTTAAATTTAAAAATTAATTTACGTATTTGCCGCTCTCTTGGGCTCCGATCACACGCACTTGTGCATGAACCCAGTGCCCCAGAAGAGGGGTATTACCAGCTTATGGCTGAACACGTTCAGGATGGTGTTGGCGCTCCCTGGCGTGCGGAACATCAGCGAAGCGATGCGGCGCCGCAGCACAGTGTGAAAGCCGTCTGTGTGCTAATATATATTTTTTAAGCCACGTGCATGGCTCAATGTGTGGAAGGTAAATTTTGAAAGATTAGGTAAGTAAGTAGGTAGGCAGGTAAGTAGGTACTTACCTACCTAATTAAGATTTCATGAAATAGACAAATTGAAATGAGCCCAGTAATGCCGCAGTTCCGCGGCCCGCTTTCTCAAAGGCCAGGCCGCGCCAGGCCAGGCCGACAGGCCGTAGCAACTCTTGCGGTACGCGTCTAGGTCGTCTCGCCAACTCTTCTTGGGCTGGTCTCGGCGGTGCCATCCTCAGGCACCCACCGTGTGGAGACTGTTGCCCAGCGGTCACTATGCATGCGGCTGACATGGCTCACTCAATCCCATTTTGGCTTGGCAGCCTTTTTGCCTACGTATTGGATCCCCATTTTGGAGCGCAGCGTGGTGTTTTGTCCCGCCAGGGTCGTGGGTTGTTTGAAAGAGTTACTGTGGCTCTGGCACAGGCAACTGAAGGAACACGGGTGGGTTTTAGTCAGTAAAAGTCTCACACGCTCTCCCGCTCCGCCCAGAGCGAGTGAAGTTATTTGTTAATTTCCCATACAAGAAAAAAAAAGCGTGGTGTTCGTTTTACGCCCAGAATGCTGCGCTCCATTGACTCAGTGACTGACCACCGGAGGAGGACTGGCAGAACATCCACTCATATCTGTAAAAAATATTTGCTGAGTTCGTTAGCACAACGAACTCCAATAGTGTTAAAATTTTTGCGCATTTTATCAGATTTAGAAATAGGTCGCGATTAGAAGTGTTAGCAAATAAAATAACATGTTTGTCTTATCTATGTAGAACCTATAATAAATTTTCCATTGGACACACCTTCCGCGCCTCAATAACCGCCAACTTGAAAGAAAAAACTGAGAGAAAAAACAGCACATAGTATACTCACAGTTAGGTCAAAACTGTTCGCAAATAGGTAAGTTCGTTTCGTGGCAATCTAGTTGGTAGGTATTTAATTTCGTATTGATTTTTACGGCAAAGGGAAATAAGCCTCATCATTCATATAATTAATATAGATCCCATAATCTGAAGGCGAAGCGGAATTTGGAGGAAAACGGCGCATTGCGCCGATCGACGGAGGATGGCCTGTTGGTCATTGAGCGCCGGCCACAGCCGCATAGCAAGAGCCTCAGCTCCGTTAGACAGATGGATCAAGGCCATTCAGAAAGTGGAAGTTCTTATCGCTGAGGCCCTGGTAACCATAGTAGCTTGGACCCTGTTCTTAACACGGGCGGATATCTAATATTTACAAATCCCGCAGTGGACTCCTGTAAGCCTGCAAATATAAGACAAACTTCAGGCAACCCAGATAGTAATGACCAAAGTGCCTATTGGATAAGTACATCAGTCAACACTTTACTCGCAGAATTCAGAAACGATAGATAAGCAAGCGTCTAATTCCTCCATTTTCACCCTACCTTCTTCAACGCCAGAAAAATCAACATAGCGTACATTTTGAATGTACAGACGCCAGCAGGTCAACCTACCCGAAACTGTCAGATTTTCCCAATCAACATTGAACCTAATACTTTAGCAATAAAGTCGAAAATCTATTAAAGAAATCTGATAGATTGTAGTAGCTTGATGTGCTGGCGTCTGTACATACGAGAAAAGAGTTCCGTACTGTGGCATTAACACACATAGCTTGCATTCTTTATACAGACGGTGGTTAACGTCTCTACGGCTATGGGTCAACTATGGCACTTCACTTGAAGTGACAACTTAAGAAACATACGGTGAAAACCTTCCCTTTTACCTTTGGTATGCCATTGTTAGGTACTTACTTCATGCGTCAGGTAGGTTTAGTTACTTAGTACAGAAGTGTATTTTAGCTAGAAGTTAGAGGGTAGGTACGTATTGACATGACGTGTTGTTGTTGACTTTGATGCAAATAATGAATGTATGAATGTGACCTACTAACTGGGATCGTCAGTACAATATATTAGGTTGGGGAAAAAGTCTTTTCGCATTATAGTATGTATGAACTTGTAATAAAATCTCTTTGGCTATACTATTTGTATCTGGCTGGTTTTGGTATCGTGAAAGTTTAAATTTTATAGAACATAATTCCAAATTCAAATTAGGAAAATGTGTGATTTTCATTTGTTTTTCGTACCGTCAAGATGAGTGAATCTAATGAAGAAATTCGATACATTTTAAAATTTTACTACAAAAAAGGTAAAAATGCAACGCAAGCCGCGAAAAAAATTTGCGATGTTTATGGACCTAGTGTAGTGTCTGTGAGAGTAGCACAAATTTGGTTTAAGCGTTTTCAATCCGGAAATTTTGATGTCAAAGATGCACGTCGCTCTGGTCGCCCTATTACGGATAAAATGGATACCATTTTTGAAAAAGTGGAGCAAGATCGGCATATCAGTAGTTACGACGTAGCTGAAGAACTGGAAATTGACCACAAAACAGTTTTGGCGCATTTGAAAAAAACTGGGTACACAAAAAAGCTCGACATTTGGGTACCTCACGAGCTCACTGAAAGAAACCTAATGAACCGTGTACTCATTTGTGATTATTTATTGCGACGTAATGAAACCGAACAATTTTTGAAGAAGCTGATAACTGGTGATGAAAAGTGGATCACGTATGACAAGAACGTGCGAAATAGGTCGTGGACAAAGGCCGGTCAGGCTTCACAGACTGTGGCGAAACCCGGGTTAACTCACAACAAGGTGATGCTGTGTGTGTGGTGGGATTGGAAGGGCATTATTCATTATGACCTGTTACCACCAGGCAGGACCATCGATTCTGAACTCTACTGCGAACAACTGATGAGATTAAAGCAAGAAGTTGAGAGAAAGCGGCCGGAATTAATCAACAGAAGGGGTGTGGTTTTTCATCATGATAACGCTAGACCTCACACATCTTTAGCCACTCAGCAAAAATTAAGAGAGTTTGGCTGGGAGGTGTTAATGCATCCGCCGTATAGTCCTGACCTTGCACCTTCAGATTTCCACCTGTTTCGGTCTCTTCAGAATTCTTTAGGCAGTGTCAGGTTAACATCACGAGAGGACTGCCAAAACCACTTGTCGCGGTATTTTGACCAGAAGTCCCAAAATTTCTATAGCAATGGGATCATGTCCCTACCTACAAGATGGCAAAAAGTTATCGAACAAAATGGTACCTACATACTTTAGTTAAATGTAAATAAACTATATTAAAAAATGTTTTGAATTTTCTTAAAAAATGCGAAGAAACTTTTTCCCCAACCTACATAGAACCAAATTGAAAAATTGTCAAATGAATTGTGAAAAACCCTAAACAAAGATGGCATGAGTTTATACTCCGATCAATCATGGTCTGGGGACGACTGCCCGTAACGCAATCCGCTTTTAAACGATTGGGTTTTTCTGGATGACCACTTAAGTACCTAATGTACTGTAGAAGTTCAGACTCCAATTAAGTGGAAGTTCTGAGTTTCTACGGTGCGTAGCTAAATACGAAATAACAGTCGGAGACGCAATAACGAGATATATAAGTTTAAATGATACAATCTTCGAATAAAATCACGCACTTCTTAAAACTACATCGCCTATCACCCTAGCTAAAGCCGAAGTGCGGCCTGGAAAAACATACGAACTATCTTTTTATATATTTAAAAAAAGTGTTCTATACCTGCAGTGCTATTCTGTACAAATCTCACCGTGAAAAGTTAGGTGAGGTGAGCGTGGAGTGCTGTCAGTAGTGTCAATCCCTAGCATGAGGTGGACTGACAGCTCACTTCAAGTTCACTTCACCTAGGTTTTCACGGTGAAATTTCTACGGAATATACCGACTGCACAAGTAATCGAATGTCAGTGTGTAAGGATAAGTTCAATTGCATGGAACCTTTACAGTAGTTTACAGTAGGTATGTACCTAATGAGGATTGTGGTTTCATGACAAGTCCAGAAGATGCAGGAATTGTGGCTAAATGGCCTAGACAAAATGACAGCAGCGATAACGATGATGGATTGTTAATTTATCAATCCCGTTGAAAAGTGCTGTCAAAATATAAACGCTTTGAATCCGATTGCCACTTGTCTCTGCCCTCAGACGTCCTCAATCAATCTGCCTAGCCTTTTCCCAACTATGTTGGGGTCGGCTTCCAGTCTAACCGGATGCAGCAGAATACCAGTATTTTACATGGAGCGACTGCCTATCTGACCTCCACAACCCAGTTACTGAGTAATACGATACCCCTTGGTATGACTGCTTGTCAGACATTCGGGCTTCTGACGACCCGTAACGACTGTCAAAGATCCACGAATGACAGCCGGGACCAACGGTTTAACGTGCTTTCCGAGGCACGGAGGAGTCTCGGTATGTAAATATGGTCACCCATCCACGGACCAACCCCGGCAAGCGTAGCTTAACCTGATGGATCGACCCGTGCGGCTGTTATTACTTAGCCATGAGCTCTTCTCTCTCAGAAGTCCATTTGAACTAATTAAGAGGGCATTTGTTTGAAATGGGAGAACACGAAGATCCCTTTCCACAATATGCTTTCTTCCATCAATACAAAGCGTATATTGATAGATGAAAGCATACATTGTGAAAAAGGGATCCTCGCGTTTCCACAGTATAATCCTATATATACCTAAGTAGAATTTGTTATCAGCCGGCCGGCGTCCGTCGCCAAGATAGCAATAAATGGCGCACTAAGTATTTATTTATCGCCGATTATAGTTATATCTGACTTAATCGATAAATTATTGGAATCTCGATTATCTTCAAGTTAAAACCACGATTACCTATATAACATTTTCCCGGCATCACAAAATAAGGTCGTTACCAAATGGGCGGTAGGTAGGTACAGCAGGGTACTTACCTAAGCGTAACGTAGGTCACCCAAAAGAACTGATAATCCTAAAGATATAATTCTGATCCTCATCGTTGATCCTGTGGCGGCACCTACAACACCACATGCGAGCTACGTATCAAACTGATGTCACGCAAAATCCTGCATCGCGCAAGCTTGCGAAATTTACCGCGCGACTAGCATATTCATTATCTATCATACAACATCAACGTCCTGACATCAATCGTGGGCAGTAGCTCACCGGACACAACACACGTAGACTGCTCGAAGGATCCTCCCATTTTCGTGGAGGATGAGTAAACTTTACATCCTGTTCCTCATACCCTATAGGCTCATCATCTACCCTCTGCTTATTGTGTAGAGTTAGTAATAGTATTTTTTTGGGTTCCGTGCTTCAAAAGGGAAAAACGGAAACCTTATAGGATCACTTCGTTGTCCGTCCGTCCATCTGTCTGTCCGTCAAGACCCTTTTTCGCTTGAAATAAAATCAAATACGGTGTATACGGTCCCTTGGGAGCTTTCAAAAAAATCAAGCTCATACGTCAACGCAATAAAAAATACGGCCATTCATGCGACATATTTTGATACTCGCAAATAAAGGCTATAACCCACGTTATTATTGGTCGATAATATCGGATGCGTTATTGCGATAATGCGTTCCGATTCCTTGCCACACAGCTGCGTTTTTATCGACCGATAACCTACACTACAGGCCCTCCCGCCCGCACTACACCCTCTCCGGCTACTAACGCTACTAGCACTAACGTATTAACGCAGGTGTTAGTAAGACCTCAAGGTGGGTTCCCGCATTGTCGAGGCGGTGGGGCTCAGTAGTCGTGGCTTGGTCACCCATGGTAAAGCGAAGAGGAACCCGAGAAAGGGCCGCTCGTCAGGGCTTTTTCCAAGAAGCTGACGACGTAGCGCCCAACAAGTTGGTTGCAGTGCCGCTTGGGCGACATCACAACTGAGGCGGGCCGTGATGTCGTATGGCCTTATCGAGGCTTCGGGTTGGAGGCCGCTGCGGGAGAGGAGTGCCGGTATTGCGGTGCGCCGCTCATACATTCCGCGGCCTTGGCGGGGTCGCCACCGTCTGCATGGCGGACGCGGTGGGACCGCAGGGGAGGAGGAGTGTCGGTATTTTGTTGGCCGCTCTCCCTATCCTCTGCGGCCGAAAAGTGGTAGGCGGCCGGGCCACTGACCTGACCGGTCGCAGGGGGACCAAGGGTGCCTAGACACGGGGTCGTCTAGCTCCCATGTGCTGGTTTGGTCCCTGGGGTTGTCACAGCGTCCCATGTGTTCTGCTGCGCCGGCGAGGGGGACTCTCCAGAGAAGGGTCCGGTGACGGACAGCCGCGGCGGGTTCGCGGTGAGTGCTAACGAGTGCCCGTGTTCCCGCCACAAGCGGCAGAGGAGGACACCGTGGAGTTTTAGTGGGTCGGAGTCCCACATCACTGCACTATCGCCCTGTGGTAGTGCAGTATGCATTAGTATTTCTCCACGGAATGGAAAAAAAGTGTTAGTAAGATCGTATGCGTCCTAATACAAAATGTTCTAAGAACTCATATCGGAATATCGTAGGACGGAGGAACGCAAGCGTCCTACTTCTATTGCGTTGTTATTATCGCAGCAGTGTGTTACTTCGTGGCCGTCCTAATACAAAATGTACTGAAAACAGATACCGCAATAACGCATCCGATAAATAATAACGTGCCTGTGGGGGAGAGCCCTAAATCAAAACCCGAACTTCCCGTTGACTTAGAATCTTGAAATTTGGCAAGAAGCAAGGTCTCACAGCACAAGTAAAGGAAAACGTCCGAAAATCGTTAGTTTGTAGTTTCATCACATAAAAAAATATGTTTCACGGTTACAAACTTACATTTGCAGTTGGAGAATTGACCGTGCCGTATCGATGTATGGGAGAAAATTTTTTCAACAACTACTTATGTTTTTTCTTGGAATAAAATCATACCAACTACGGAACCCTTCATGCCGCACTTGGCCGGTTTTTTAGCAATTTCGTCAGGCGATTTTGGCGATTCAGTTCGATTCCGGCACATTCCCATTTCTCACCTAATGCCAATCCAAGCGTCATCTATATGTAACTACAAGCTGGGCCCTATTGTAACCACAAGCCCTATTGTAACTACAAGCTGGGCAAAGGCCTCCATCCATCATAATAACCTAATTATTTATTTCATTCAAAAGAGCACGTAGGCACCTTAATAGTAAACTACATAATTGTCCATAGTTAAACGAAAAGGATCCAACTCACATTACACCTAATGTGGGTTGGATCCTTTTCGTTTAACTATGGACAATTATCTATTACATCAAGTCACATAATGCGCTAATCAAATTATGTACCTACTACAGTAGGTAATGCCAAAAGACTTAAGAGGCCTCCGAGCATGCGTAGTTCATACTAACGAAATACTAAAATAATTTTTAAATCAAACATATTCTTAAGGGATTACAGAATATCTAGGTTCCCAAATATACAGGTTGTAAGTATAAACAGTGGCAATCTTTTAAGGGATCATTGTACTCATAATTATGAACAACTTTTACTATGGGACCAAACCTGAAGTCGCGAAAAAAGATCAGCTGTTCAGTACATTTATGTTCACATAATTCGTCAAAATGTAAGGAACAGCAGCCGACCTAGACTAGAGTCGAGAGCATACCCATCTCAACAAAAAAAATTAGTAAAAGTTGTTAAATGGTTGACACAATTTACACTTACAACCTGTATATTAAATATTGAAAACTGATATAAAAAGATGAAATATGAGAAAAATAAGTTTTCTATAGAAATTTGAAATTCATCATAATTATCTTATCTCGTCGGTAAAACACCAACAACCTCGTAACGGGTCATTATCACTCATCATATCATTATGAACAACTTTTACTATGGGACCAAACCTGAAATCGCGAAAAAATCAGCTGTTCAGTACATTTATGTTCGCATAATTCGTCAAAATGTACTGAATAGCAGATTATTTTTTTGCGATTTCACGTTTGGTCCCGTAGTAAAAGTTGTTCATAATGATGAGTATAATGACCCCTTAAGAGGTTGTTGGTGTTTTACCAATAACCCTGTATATTCTGTAAGTAATCCAATCGGAATAAACTCACTACCTTATGTTTGACTTAAAAATTATTTTGGTATTTCGTTTGTATGAACTACGCATGCCCCGAACCGCCTCTAAGTGATGACTTGAATAAATTAGCGTCCATATGACAACTTTCCATATCATCCTTAAGTACAGTCAACCACAGTTCAATGACCTACGAAAACCGCCCTTACTACTACGACATCAGACGCTGTCAATGTCAAATAGTTACCACTGAAGTGCGGTTGACTGCACCTATCATAAAAGCGTGATTTGTGTTGTTAAACATTTAGGGAGATTCCATAAGTATTATAACTGGTTTGAAAACTTAGAGAAGACCGGTATGGTTTTACCTTGAGAGGTCTGAAAACGATGAGTCGGTTTTTGGCAATAAACAAACCACTACATAAGATAACGCCCGTAATCCCCGAAAGGTTAGCCAGAGGTATACCCACATTTCCCATGTAATAAGAAGCGAGTCTATTGCTATCATCCGGGCACAAATCCTAGTTATTAACTTCGTTAATGATAACGTAAAACGGCCGCTAAACGGATGTATAGCGTGGGACCCAGTATACTGCCCTGCGGGATTGCTTATTTTATAGGAGGCTATGAATGTTACCTGAGAAATTTATGGTGCCCCATATACACTTTGAAAACGCATTAGCACTATCCGATCTGGTAATTGAACCCAGTACCTCATGCTCCGTAATAGCGCTTGCGACCACTAAACCAAAACAAACAATTAGTTACCTACTTCTTTTGTAGGTATGCCAATAATACTAATGTTGACCTAGCAAATACGTTCGACACAGCTCCGGTGGATTTACTTCTAAGTACGTAGAAAGCTGGTGTAACGTAACAAATAGCGTAACAATTAGCTAGTCACATGATGAGTAGAAAATACAAGAGGATCAGTAAGAAACAAGTCAGTCTTCAGTCTTCGAGGACAGCAACCAGGTCTGCAGTGCGAAACGCACGCAGCTGTAGGATCACTAGCAGAGCAGGAATGATGGATCTTCAGCTTGGGACGCTCAGATTCAGCCGAGCAGCAGGAATCAGCAGGCAGCAGGGCAGGAGAATCCACAGGCATCAGAGAAGGAACCAGGACGAGGCTGCAGGGCCTTACAAGGAGGAGTATAGCGACGGCAGCATCCGTTGGCAATGGCCTACGTCACTCCGTTAGAGGGATTTTAGAGATCCTCTGTCCAAGGAGAACAATAGAGAAGGCGGCAGTGAATTAAGCCATACCGCTAGGAGTTCAAGTGTCCGAGGACGAAAGGAGTTTGCATTTTGACGAATTATGCGAACATAAATGTACTGAACAGCTGATTTTTTTTTTCGCGATTTTAGGTTTGGTCAGTAAAAGTTGTTCATAATGATGAGTACAATGACCCCTTAAGAGGTTGCTGGTGTTTTACAAATAACCCTGTATAAATACACTGGATGATTTATTTACCGTCTTGAAAAAAATAGGGTACCGACAATAGGTGAACGGAGTAGAAGCCTATGGCATACCTAGTTTTCTTTTTTGTTATTTCAATAGCTTGGACAGAAATTGCTCTATAGTTAAACACTACACATTTGAAGTAAAGTATAATAATAAAAACAGAAATTTTGAAAAAACTTTATATATATATACATATATACGCGACGAACCTCCACTTTTTTTGAAATCGGTTAAAAAAAGAAAAAAAGCTGAGAATGTGCAAACAGCACTCTTTCATTATGATACCCCACATGTCCTAGTAGCCCCACTTAGAATTTTTAAGACCCTCTTTCAGTTCCTGTTTTTCTTGTTTGCAAAATAGTTGGGCAAACGTCATCTAAAACTATTTCAAAATTCAAGTTGATAGCATTAATAGTTTTTGAGATATCCAGCTGTGACAGACGGACAGACAGACAGACTGAGTCGCACCATAAGGGTTCCTTTTTACCATTTTGGTACGGAACCGTAAAAATAACACACATACTTACAATTACCAACGATCTAAAAAAAAATTGTAATTTGATTTAAATTTATTAAAATAATCGCGAAAAACCTGTAGAAATGCGACGTTGCCAGCCAGCACGGGGTAAATTAATAAGTACTAATAATAATAAGTACCTATTGATTTCGAAGACCTAGTAATAGATAAGATTCTATATTCAATCTCGTTATCGAACAATTTGAAACATTTGCTTTAGTTTAGATAGTCTTAACTGATTATGCAAAATTGATGATGTCCTTTAGAAAGGTCATTTATGTCACCTACCCTACCTACTAAAACAATTGCAACACAATAGATGCTGATATCTGTCGTGTTAGATTCTTGGCTACGCTTGCCGAGGTTGGTCCGTGGATGGGTGACCAACTTTACATAGGTACGAGACTCCTCCGTGTTTCGGAAAGCACGTCAAGCCGTTGGTCCTGGCTGTCATTCGTGGATCTTTGACGGTCTTTACGGGTCATTAGAAGCCCCAAAGTCTGACAATAACCACTCTTACCCAGGAATATTGTATTACCCAGATAAGATGGTTGAGAGTGAAGAAGATGGTGAATTGAGGAGGAGGGCGATGGTGGGGTGGTTGAGGGGGTTTGGGGGTGGAGGGTGAGATTGGCAGTCGCTCCATGTAAAATACTGGTATTCAGCTGCATCCGGTTAGAGTGGAAGCCGACCCCATGATAGTTTGGAAAAGGCTAGGATGATAACACAAAGTAGTCTTTTAGCTCAAATACTAGGCCTATTTATTCTCTAAGCATCTGCGACAGACATTTTGTAAAAATATTATATCATCCTAACTAATATTATAAATACGCTTTCACGCTAAAACGGCGGAACTAAAATTTGACTTGACACATGGGTAGAACATGACCTGGAGAAAAACATTTCCGACCTCCATGCGGTCGAAGCCGCGGGCAAAAGCCAGTACCGTCAAACGCTGCAACTTTGCCAACTAACCCCAAGTTTGCCTATTTCGTTTCAATTACGATATTTCGCGTTTGCTTAGTTTTTTCTTATTTTCTGCTAATTGGTATTAATTTTACATTATTAGGGCAACATATTTTTCATTTTTATAATGGTAGCAAAAACCAGTGGGAATGGATGAAAATTTGTAGGGTCCTGTAACTTTTGAGTATTGTTTTAACTATAATCTATTATAAAATAAAATAAGTAGGTACTATCCTTTGCTACAGAAAAGGTGTTTTCGTGCGTCCCAAGGTAAGAAAATATTGTCTATTTTCCGTATGGTTTGATATTTTTAAGAAAAGGACTTGATTTCATCAAAATAACTTAGTAGGCAATGTTGGGCACTGTTTTGGAAACTTGAGTGACACAATTTTGCCTGGGTCTAGGGTTGTCACTTGTCGGATTTTATTAATGATATATTTTACATATGATTTCATTCAGTCAACATAACTGGCGAAAAGTGGTGTATACTATACAATATACCTACCTCTGCCTAACCATTCGGGCATTATTGGCGTGACTTTGTGTTGTATTTAAGTATCTACGTCTTAATTCTATTGCAGTTATAATGAAGAAATGGGAAACCAGGAGCTCGTAATATTATGCTGCTTAATCTGTGGAAACGAAAGTTATTTCATCATACGATGCCGTAAGCAAAGGACACTTATTACACACAAGGACAAGGATACTTATTTTATTTTATAATAGATTATAAGTTAAAACAATACTCAAATCACACTCAAACATACTCTAAATAAGCCTTATGGAGAAGCCATGTTATCGAAAAAAAATGTTGCTTATTATATTTGTAACTATGAGACATTATTGCCAAAAAACCATTGCATTTGCGATTTTTCTGTTTAAAAAAAAAGTAAATAAAAGTATTAAAAAATAAGCAATTTTTTTTGGATAACCCTAGAGTCGACGATATATTTGTATGGAAAGTTTGTGGTGCCTGCTACAACTTTACCCATAAGCTGTGAAAAAAAAATACTACCTTCATGGCAATAATGTAATTGCCGGAAACAAGAACGGTGTCTCATGCACACGGAAAAAATACTGAAAAGATCAACATTATATTTATTGAGATGTCCTTGTAAGCAAAGTTGTGTCTTTTACCAACAACTTTGCTTACGGCTTTGGGTGCTTGTCATTCGGAAAAAAACTGCAAGATTTAAAAAGGCTTGAGTTCTACCTGGCAAGGCATAAGGTCTGTTTACCATGTGAAACTTTTTAAAAGCCATAATAATAAATAAGTTGTCATAGATATTAACAAAAAACGTCAAAATCCAGGCAAAATTACAGCATTTTACGGTTATAAATAAATTATAATATTTTACTTACTAATACCCACAAAATCGTAGTCGGCTATCGGGTCAGTCCGTAACGTTAGCCCTGATAATGCATAGATAACATAATCCTCCTCAAATCTTTTAATAGCGTTATCTTAATGGACGTCATACAACGTGTTATGTTGTTATAGTAAAATATTACTACTATAATAATTGCCTCGTTGGTCTAGTGATAGCAAGCGCGAATACAGAGTGTGGGGTTCTGGGTTTGATACCAGTTTTGGCAATGATCGACATCAGCCTACAGCAGTACACTGCTGGATATAGGCCTCTCGAATAGCACGCCATTCAACTCGATTTTCGGCGACTGTATCTAGCTTCTACTAGCCACTCTGAGAAGATCGTCGCTCCACCTAACCTGGCGTTTAAAAATGTGATTGGGTTTGTCTATTACAACAATCTAGGTTGCAGCTGGAGTCTGAAAAGTGCGGTGTATCCATTGACTAGGTACCAAACGAAAAAGAAATTAGTAACAGTAGCCGAATAGTCAACTGAATCTTTATTTACGAATTAATAATATCAATTTTTGAGTGATAAAATTCGGCTAACACATATTTGTCTTGCATGCTCATGTCTTATCGCATAGGACAGCTTTATAATAAAAATCTTGAGATTAAAACCTCCTTTAAAAACACGCCATCTATTAACCACAACTAACATTGCAACTACCATTACTTGATAATAGATGGCGTTAACTTTAACTTTAGTCACAGGTTACGTCTTGGTCGTCCAATTCGGGTCTTCTTTCTCATCAATTCCAGCAATTGCTTGCATTTTATCAAAGGGTAACATCATAGGGTCAGTAGGGGGCATTTGTACTGTCGCAGCGAGTACCGGAGTCTTTCTACCGTCCTTTATTAATAGAACTTTGATCAGTGATCGTTCCCCGCCTTGGCCTGTCACAGGACGGAACAAAACGTCTGGGCTTATATTGTCGTCGAAAACTTCTTCGATTTTTGTTGGGAATTTCAGCTTTCCGCCCGGTGAGAGGAGAGGTACCTGTAATTTTATTAAATTTAGGTAGAACTTATTTGATATGTTTTGACATTAGATTATGAGGATAACGATAATGTTGCAAGGATTCAGTATCACACAAACAAAATTGATAACTTTATGTCCTTGTCCTCGATGACATTGGTATGTCCGATATCAAGCAGTCGACGTGCTAACAAATGATTTCTTTAAAATATACTGTGTCACTCAGCTTAAGGCGAGTATTATAGTCGTGAAATGGTCGGTTTTGAGAGCCTTTTAAATGAGCCCACAGAAAATTATGAAACTTTGATATTTTTATTTAAATTTAAAAGAGCATTTGAAAATTTTAAGCAACATTAAATACCATGCAAAAAAAGATTGAATTAAGATTGTTTTCAAATTTAAATTAGCTACTACTTCTAAACTACAAGTGATATGCTCACGGCTTAACGACGATAATATTGGTAAATCACTTATCTTACAACTGTGCATTTTTTATTTTTAAATAACAATTAAATTTTACAAAACAGCGGACATTTAGAAATATTCGGTGGCGGGTCCGTGCAACGACTGTATGGGACTACGGTTCGACGATTATACTCACCTTAAGGTCCATTTTTGATTACCGTATTATATTGTGGAATAAGGCGGTGCCGGTTTGGTGCTAAGGCATAGGTGACGACTAAAAAGGGGCTAATATAATATTATAAATATTACCTTAATATAAGGGTTAGACACTTTATAGTTGGAGGTGTGCACGTGGAACAGTATGGCCAGTCCTGTGACCGCTTTGTCTTTAGAATTGTTCTGTATTATCAGCGTTACCCGGAACACCGGGCCGAGACCCTCCACCTGACAAATAACACAAAGAACTGTTACTAATATACTGTTACTGTTAAAAATGAATTTATAGTATTTTGATATTCCACCTCATTTGGCCGCAAGATTCACAGACCGCACTTGTAATTTAACTTTGTGAAGTGAAGGAAGCATTTCACACAAATATGACCATTATTCGTATAAAATAAGGTTCATATCAATATCAAACGCTAGTTCACATTCGCTGATTAGAATATGAACACTATACCCATAAAAATAAGGTTCATATTCGTACGAAACACTTAACAAAGAAAAGTGTTAAGGGCAAGCAAAGGTAGACCCATAGCCACACTGTTTGGCAAGTGCTGATGTTGCTTACTACTTATTTGTTTTAAAGTCGGCTTTTTATCACAATTTGACATATCTCGGGACCATGGGGTGCTGTACTTTTAGAAGGCATACGAGGTACCGAAACCAACTTGCTGACGCCCGTTAGACGTTCCAAATTAATAATTCACCAACCGACGACTACCGCACTATGCAAGTGCACCCAAGGACAACCTCCGGTTGGTGTAGGAATATTGCAAGATATAGAAAAAAAGATATTGTATTATGGGTTTGGATGGATAAAGTTATCACAATTATTTTATATAATGGATCAGGGTTTATTTTGTTTGTATCATTTTGACACATTTTTTTTTGTTAGGTAACAAATACTATCTTTACCTCGGCAGCAAGTCTCATAGACTCCATAGGTCCAGTGCCCACTGAGTTATCAGACTTTTCATGCGCCTCCAGTAAGGTCTTCGCCGCCAAAAGGCGAAGTCTGTTCAACTCATGTTGGAATGTCTCGTGCATTACTGCAATGTGATTAAAAATAATTTTAGAAAATAAGTATTATTATGGTTTATTTACGTGTTTGTTCGGTCTCAAACTCACGCCTTCACTCGTGACCATCTGTCAGTTGGACAATTTCTAATAGTAATAAGGATCAAATTTGCGAAACACATATTCGTTAGTATGAAACTGACAGGTGTCAAGAACGCTATCTCTCGACCGCTGGAATGTAGCGGAGGCTTTGTTTGAGTTCGATGTTCAAAATCAATCAAAATCAAAATCAAAAGTCATTTATTCAAACTAGGCTGAGAATCAGCACTTTTTGAACGTCAAAATTACATAAGACAGTCCCCCAAAACGCCCGCCCTTCACCACTTCCTAGTGCTTTAGCTGGGGAGAAGAAGTGGCGCAACAAACTCCCCAGCAGCACAGCTGTCTGTTCAGTTAAAAAAAATAATTCTATATAACACTGCGCATAATAATTTAGGTACATTATGCAACACAAAACATTAAATTAAATTACTTGCTATAAGTAAGCTAGCACACGCCAATATACACAAAAAAAAAAAACGAAAACTATACTCAAGCAGAAACAAAATACAAAACTAAAAACGTAAGCAGAACTTTATACCTAAATAAAAGCCTCCAGTGATAAAGGGCGTGCCCACTTACATATAGCCGTACATGTATTCGTAACTCAAAGTCACAGATGATAAACTAGGACCATCGAAGTAAAATCAACAACGAGTTAAGTTACTAATAACAAAACAAAACCAAGGTCAGCAAGACGACCTGTCACCACAAGCAGCACCCGTTCACGAGTATAACGCAAAGATCAGCCATTACCCCCCTCGCCATATTTGAGGGAAGGAGACAACCCGACCCCCGACGCTACCGCAAGCAGTGACATCTAAGTGAGCATGACGAACTTGCTGCCGGTTGCACGGGCAAGAAAAACTGATCAATTGTCGAGGTCACTAGCTAACCACATATTGCAATACCACTCATAAAAAAATAAACATTGAAATGAGTAGATTATGTAAGTTATATATAGTAGATTATGTATGTTTCTTGAGGAACCTCGAAACATCTGTAATTTTATACCAGAGGCGGTTAGAAAGAGAAAGAGTATACTCACACGTAGCGTTCTCCTTTTCTCACTTGGACTTCTTGGGTATGAGTCAGGGCTTCTGTCCGGTCAGAGCGGTGGGTGACAACTGTATATGTAAGAAAGAGAAGGAGTTCTCACACGTAGCGTTCTCCCGCTCTCTCATACACTGTCCGAGGAACAGCTTGGACTTCTTGAGTATGAGTCAGGGCTTCTGTCCGGTCAGCGCGCTGGGTGACATCTGTATATGTAAGAAAGAGAAGGAGTACTCACACGTAGCGTTCTTCCGCTCTCTCATAGACTATTCGAGGAACAGCTTGGACTTCTTGGATATGAGTCAGTGCTTCTGTCCGGTCAGCGCGCTGGGTGACATCTGGATATGTAAGAAAGAGAAGGAGTACTCACACGTAGCGTTCTCCCGCTCTCTCATAGACTGTTCGAGGAACAGCTTGGACTTCTTGGATATGAGTCAGTGCTTCTGTCCGGTCAGCGCGCTTGGTGACATCTGGATATGTAAGAAAGAGACGGAGTACTCACACGTAGCGTTCTCCCGCTCTCTCATAGACTGTTCGAGGAACAGCTTGGAAATCTTGGATATGAGTCAGTGCTTCTGTCCGGTCAGCGCGCTGGGTGACATCTGGATATGTAAGAAAGAGAAGGAGCACTCACACGTAGCGTTCTCCCGCTCTCTCATAGACTGTTCGAGGAACAGCTTGGACTTCTTGGATATGAGTCAGTGCTTCAGTCCGGTCAGCGCGCTGGGTGACATCTGGATATGTAAGAAAGAGAAGGAGTACTCACACGTAGCGTTCTCCCGCTCTCTCATAGACTGTTCGAGGAACAGCTTGGAAATCTTGGATATGAGTCAGTGCTTCTGTCCGGTCAGCGCGCTGGGTGACATCTGGATATGTAAGAAAGAGAAGGAGCACTCACACGTAGCGTTCTCCCGCTCTCTCATAGACTGTTCGAGGAACAGCTTGGACTTCTTGGATATGAGTCAGTGCTTCTGTCCGGTCAGCGCGCTGGGTGACATCTGGATATGTAAGAAAGAGACGGAGTACTTACACGTAGCGTTCTCCCGCTCTCTCATAGACTGTTCGAGGAACAGCTTGGAAATCTTGGATATGAGTCAGTGCTTCTGTCCGGTCAGCGCGCTGGGTGACATCTGGATATGTAAGAAAGAGAAGGAGTACTCACACGTAGCGTTCTCCCGCTCTCTCATAGACTGTTCGAGGAACAGCTTGGACTTCTTGGATATGAGTCAGTGCTTCTGTCCGGTCAACGCGCTGGGTGACATCTGGATATGTAAGAAAGAGACGGAGTACTCACACGTAGCGTTCTCCCGCTCTCTCATAGACTGTTCGAGGAACAGCTTGGAAATCTTGGATATGAGTCAGTGCTTCTGTCCGGTCAGCGCGCTGGGTGACATCTGGATATGTAAGAAAGAGACGGAGTACTCACACGTAGCGTTCTCCCGCTCTCTCATAGACTGTTCGAGGAACAGCTTGGAAATCTTGGATATGAGTCAGTGCTTCTGTCCGGTCAGCGCGCTGGGTGACATCTGGATATGTAAGAAAGAGAAGGAGCACTCACACGTAGCGTTCTCCCGCTCTCTCATAGACTGTTCGAGGAACAGCTTGGACTTCTTGGATATGAGTCAGTGCTTCAGTCCGGTCAGCGCGCTGGGTGACATCTGGATATGTAAGAAAGAGAAGGAGTACTCACACGTAGCGTTCTCCCGCTCTCTCATAGACTGTTCGAGGAACAGCTTGGACTTCTTGGGTATGAGCCAGGGCTTCTGTCCGGTCAGCGCGCTGGGTGACATCTGGATATGTAAGAAAGAGAAGGAGTACTCACACGTAGCGTTCTCCCGCTCTCTCATAGACTGTTCGAGGAACAGCTTGGAAATCTTGGATATGAGTCAGTGCTTCTGTCCGGTCAGCGCGCTGGGTGACATCTGGATATGTAAGAAAGAGAAGGAGCACTCACACGTAGCGTTCTCCCGCTCTCTCATAGACTGTTCGAGGAACAGCTTGGAAATCTTGGATATGAGTCAGTGCTTCTGTCCGGTCAGCGCGCTGGGTGACATCTGGATATGTAAGAAAGAGAAGGAGCACTCACACGTAGCGTTCTCCCGCTCTCTCATAGACTGTTCGAGGAACAGCTTGGACTTCTTGGATATGAGTCAGTGCTTCTGTCCGGTCAGCGCGCTGGGTGACATCTGGATATGTAAGAAAGAGACGGAGTACTTACACGTAGCGTTCTCCCGCTCTCTCATAGACTGTTCGAGGAACAGCTTGGACTTCTTGGATATGAGTCAGTGCTTCTGTCCGGTCAGCGCGCTAGGTGACATCTGGATATGTAAGAAAGAGAAGGAGTACTCACACGTAGCGTTCTCCCGCTCTCTCATAGACTGTTCGAGGAACAGCTTGGAAATCTTGGATATGAGTCAGTGCTTCTGTCCGGTCAGCGCGCTGGGTGACATCTGGATATGTAAGAAAGAGAAGGAGCACTCACACGTAGCGTTCTCCCGCTCTCTCATAGACTGTTCGAGGAACAGCTTGGACTTCTTGGATATGAGTCAGTGCTTCTGTCCGGTCAGCGCGCTGGGTGACATCTGGATATGTAAGAAAGAGACGGAGTACTTACACGTAGCGTTCTCCCGCTCTCTCATAGACTGTTCGAGGAACAGCTTGGAAATCTTGGATATGAGTCAGTGCTTCTGTCCGGTCAGCGCGCTGGGTGACATCTGGATATGTAAGAAAGAGAAGGAGCACTCACACGTAGCGTTCTCCCGCTCTCTCATAGACTGTTCGAGGAACAGCTTGGACTTCTTGGATATGAGTCAGTGCTTCTGTCCGGTCAGCGCGCTGGGTGACATCTGGATATGTAAGAAAGAGACGGAGTACTTACACGTAGCGTTCTCCCGCTCTCTCATAGACTGTTCGAGGAACAGCTTGGACTTCTTGGATATGAGTCAGTGCTCCTGTCCGGTCAGCGCGCTAGGTGACATCTGGATATGTAAGAAAGAGAAGGAGTACTCACACGTAGCGTTCTCCCGCTCTCTCATAGACTGTTCGAGGAATCGTCGCTCTCTCGCTCGCGCACAGTCAACATAGCTCTATTGTATTTAATTCATTTAAAAATAGTTAATGCTCATATTATTCGATAAAAGTGTAATAATAGTAGTTAAAACAGTTTAATAGAGCATCCAACTTGTTATAAACCTCAATAAAACGATAATAGTAATATAACAACTAAAATAATCAGTGACTCAAGTGACCTTTATAACAGTGTTGTGTAACAAGCAAAATTAACACAGTAGCCAAAAAGGGCAGTGAAATCTACGTAAAAAACGATTACATAAGTGTTTAAAGTAAAAAGTGGTATAATTCTGCTAAACAAAACCGTTTTATTTTAACAACTTCAAAAAAGGGGTTATTTCCAATACAACTAAATCTACCTACTTACAATAAAAGTCACAGATACGCACTAGTAAGCGATCCACAAATTCAACGTATGAAGTACATGTCTCCGTGGCGTAGAGGCGTAAGAAGCTGCATGACGTGTACCACGGATCGAGGGTTCGAAACTAAGCGCAAACAAGAGTGACTCGACTTTTTGGAATTTATCGCATTTTAAAGGAACAAATATGGAGAATAGTTCTACAGATTATATTACACTTCGGAAAGGATCCCGGCAACGTTCAAGTTCATTGAGCAACAGCAATACTACTCTATTAAATTCAATGTTTGAGACAACAATTCGCAGTCTACCAGACACTTCAATTGAGAATCAAAGTATAAATGAAAAGGAATGTAAAATAAACCAATTAAAAGAGGAATTACAAACTGCTAATCAAGAAATAGATAACTTGAACTATGAAAACTCTGCGTTAAGAAAAGAATTAGAAAAATACAAGAAGTTAATAGATGTCTATAAAAAAGTAGGAAAATCAGACAGTTTAATATTACGAACACCGGGCTCAGGAAGGAACATAACTCATTCAAAAAAACTTAATACTATTAACATGAGCACCCCTAAAATACCGTTTAACAACAATACTACTGGTTTGCAGACTCAGCAAATGATAACTCTTCCTGAACAACCAATAACAGCGGGATGTAGGAAAGAAACTGACAGTCACAATAAACTAACAAATCAGAATATCAACATTGAATCTCCCAGAAATATATTGAACACTAAAGAAGCGTCACTGAAAAGACGAAAGAACGTTATAATTATGGCAGATCACCAAGGAAAAATGGTACAGAGTTTATTACAACGTTTGCTAGGAGATGACTATTATGTAACATGTATGTGGAAACAAGGTGCAAGACTACATCATGTGTTGGACAGCTTTAAAAGTGAAATACTAATGTTATCTAAGGACGATTATATAGTTATAGCTGGCGGTACAAATGATGTAAACCCGAGTGAATTCCAATTTAACACTATAAAATGGCTTGAATCTGTAACAAAGACAAACGTGATTTTCACGGAAATACCATATAATAGGTCCCTCAATATTAAGAAACTCAATTATGAACTGAAGTTTATGTGTAGCAAATTTAGCAATGTACATTACCTAGACCTAGATTTTAAAAAACATTTACCGAGAGGCATACACTTCAGAAACAATTTATGCAGGTGTTGGTTAAGAGAGATTTTGCGTATAGATTATAAATTAAAATTAATTACATACAATAATACAAAACTGTCCGCCACACAAAAAAGTATGGTGAACAGTTCCACACAAACAGACTGCATTGATTGTAATATTAACCATAATAAGACCTCAAATAGCACTCACGAACAAAATGAAAACCAAATTATAGTGAATTCAGTTTCTGAATGTTATACTCCATCGATTTCACCGAAAGATAACAATTTTTTTCGTGTATAGTCATTTATATATATTACATCAGAACATCAATGGTCTAATAAGTAAATCAGATGAACTTTCGTTACACTTAGAGGAGTTGAGCCGTAACAATAAACATGTTGATGTCCTTTGTATCACGGAACATAATATGATAAATGAGGATACTTATTCTCTGAAAATTCCTAATTACTCATTAATTTCATCTTATTCTAGGCACAATAGAAATGGAGGGGCATGCATATTGGTACATAATAATCAGAAGGCTAAAATCTATGACATAAAGGAACATACTATGAAAAATATTTTAGAGTGTAGTGCCATTGAACTCCTAGAGCATAATATTATTATAATCAATATTTACAGACCCCCCAGCAACAAACTAGAAAAGATAAACTTATTTTTTTCTAAATTTAACGAAATACTCAATAAAACTTGTTTGAAAAATAAGAAAGTTATTGTATGCGGTGATTTTAATATCAATAGACTAAAAAGAGATAAAACGGTAATAGAATTTGAGCAACTACTGGCTAGCTATAACCTTAAATTAATGATTAATGAACCCACTCGATTAGGTAGTACAACATGTATAGACAACATTATTTGTAATAAAAGGGGCTCCAGGTATGATATACTAGAACTAGCGCTGTCAGATCATACTGCTCAACTGTTACAATATCCAGTCAAAGAAAGCTTTAAAATAATGCATTGGTACACACATAAACGAGATTATAGTGTCTCTAACACAGATAAGTTCGTTGAATGTATCCAGAATCTCACCTTTGATGAAGTTTACAATGCAGAAACAGCAGATGAAGCTTTTAACAAATTCCACGATTTTTCTATGATCTCTGTTTTCCTTTAATAAAAGTCAAAGTCCCTATACACAAACGACCACAATGGATATCAAAAGGTATCAGAGTTTGCTCCAAGCGTAAACGTCAATTACTTTGGAAATACAGGAAATCACCAAGCCAAACAGTTAGAGATTCATACAAAATGTATAATAAACGATTAAAAACAATAATTAAATTAACCCAAAAATCTCAAAACGATTACTATATTAAAACCTCAGTCAATAAAGCGAAAGCTACGTGGAATGTTATAAATAATTATAAAACAAGTGCCCACCAGCAGTTTAAAAAAATTGACAAAATAAATGTAAACAATATACCAATCACAAATCCAATTGCTATAGCTAATGAATTCAACAAGTTTTTTACAACACAAGTACCAAATAAACACTTCGTTAACCAAAGATCCCATTATGGAATTACATTTAATAATCCAAACTCAGTCTTCATGAACCCGTGCACCCCTGAGAATGTCGTTCAAATAATCAAAGCCCTAAAAAATACAAATAGTGTGGGTTATGATGGAATATGTAGTAAAATGATCAAGGTAGTGGCGGAATTAATAGCGCCAGTACTCTGTCATATAATTAATAAGTGCATTGAAGATGGGGTCTTTCCAACAAAATTAAAATTATCCGTTGTCATTCCAATATTTAAAAAACAAGACAGAGAAAATATGAATTGTTATAGACCAATATCTCTAATACCGATCCTATCGAAAGTTTTTGAAAAAGTTATCTATAACAATTTATATAACTATATGGAAAAAAATAATATCCTTGCAGAAGAACAAATGGGTTTCAGGAAAAATAAATCTATTAATAACGCATTTTACACTTTCCTCAAAACGGTACTAAAAGGTATGGATTGTAAAAAGCATGTCTCAGCACTATATATGGATATGACGAAGGCTTTCGACTGCGTCAACCACGAACTATTATTAAATAAATTAGAAGCGTATGGAATCCGGGGAAACGCTAGAGATCTCATTAAATCATATTTAAGTAACAGAGAACAACAAACTGAAATATCTAGCATTTCACATAAAACAAAAGTCGAAAAGAAACACTTGTCAACATCAATAAAAGTCTGCAAAGGTGTACCACAAGGGAGTATCTTAGGCCCTCTGCTCTTTATTATTTACATTAACGACCTCCCCAAATCCATCAAATCGTCCATGGTGCTGTATGCTGACGATAGTACTGCGATAGTTGTATCTGAAGACCCTACGACACATGAACATGAAATTAACTGTACTCTATCATCTATAATTAACTGGCTAAATTTAAATGAACTTAAAATAAACTTAACTAAAACATATATAATGACTTTCAAAAATAAAAATTCAAAAGTGAGAACATTCAGTATAAATTATGAACAAATAAACATAGAAAAAATAAACACTACAAAATTTCTTGGACTACACATAGACTCAGACATGACTTGGAGGACACATATTGAACAAGTATGTACAAAATTAAGTCGGTATTCATATGCCATCTATATGCTACGTAAAGTGGCAAATCAAAGTGCACTTTTATCTGCTTACCATGCTTACGTTGGCTCGACACTAAGTTATGGTATAATGTTTTGGGGGAATGCCACTGGGAGAGAAACAGTCTTCAAAGCCCAAAAGAAATGTATCCGGGCAATATGTGCATTAAAACCTACAGATACTTGTAAACCACATTTTATAAATTTAAAAATATTGACATTCCCATCACTGTATATTTATGAACTAGCATTAGACATAAGGAATAATATAAATAAATATGAAACATTAAAAAGTACCAGGCTTGCCAGTACACTTCGAGCAATACGACATAGAACAGTTATGTTTGATAAGAGTGCGTTCTGTATGGGCCCTAGAATATATAATAAATTACCTAATAATATAAAGGAAGCACCGAATTTCATATCATTTAAAAATAGATTAAAGATGTTTTTGATCAATAAAGCATATTATAAAGTGCATGATTATTTAAATGATAAATGTATCTGATTAAATTTTAAATTAAACAATGTAATTAAAATTATATAATTAATAAATTTGAATTAATATTGTACTGTTAATATTCGTTTTATATATTACAATAGATTATATAGATATAGATATTTGCACACCTATTACGGTAGAATATGGTATAAAGAACTTTATTATTATGTATCACCTCATGTACCTACCCATATTCAAGCAAATAAATGATTTGATTTGATTTAGGAACAGCTTGGACTTCTTGGGTATGAGCCAGGGCTTCTGTCCGGTCAGGGCGCTGGGTGACATCTGGATATGTAAGAAAGAGAAGGAGTACTCACACGTAGCGTTCTCCCGCTCTCTCATAGACTGTTCGAGGAACAGCTTGGACTTCTTGGGTATGAGCCAGGGCTTCTGTCCGGTCAGGGCGCTGGGTGACATCTCAACCCCAGCTGAATGTGCGCTAAAGTCTGCTGTGCGCTTTAGAATCTTTAGCATTAGGTTGCCGCCTGTGGATTGAACAAACGGCAACAATTGTGATTTCTATTGCCGCTATAACAACAAAAAAAATGTTAAAAATTAAAGGGGGTCCCCATACAAGAAAAGTGTTATTTTTTTAACTGAAGTACAGTCGCGACCAAAAGTCGATAAGCAAACTCACAAAGCAATAGCTTGGCGTTTAGTTTGACTTAAGACCTTATATTTCCAAGAACATAAATATGCATATTGTCGTCAATAACTGATTGTAGTTCATAATTTCAAAGTTATAACATGTGTAAAGATGACCTAGCGGTTAAGCGCGTGCAGATAGATGCGTGAATCAGTGAGCCGTGAGTTCAAATCTCACGCAGTATTTGACTTTTTGTAAGTTTTTACTTGATTGGAAGTAATGGGACAGAAATATAATATTCTTTATCTTGTTCGCTTGGTCACTCATTTCGTAAAGTTAGAAAGGTAGATCATAGAAAACTAAATAGGTATTGACCATTATATATGTGTTATTAGAATATCCTTTCTTTGCTATGTTATTATGAATTGACTAAGTGGGTATACAACAAAAAATCCTATGAACGGTTACAAAAAAACTTCTTTTATCTAGTAGGAATGTAACGTCACAATTCTCTTAAGTTTGTTAATTTTATAAATAAGTTATTAAAACGAATAAACATTTTTGTTACCATTCAGCACGACTTTTTTATTTCAACCTTCTAACACCGAAAAGATAAATTAAAAATCAAAAAAATAGTTAAATAATAATACAATAACTTATATTTAACTTCTTATAAAAATAAATAATAAATGAACATAATCTAACAAGTTTTTGCTTAAAATAGAAATATATTATTATGGTTCCAAAGAAACAAAAAACTATCCAACATTGTGATTAAGATTCGAACCCAGACTTCATTGATCGTGAAACCATTGCTTAGCCCAAACAGCTACCAGCACATGTTATGTTTATGCGAATTTTAGCAATGCAATGGTAAGAACAGGTCGCCACTATGACGAGTATTCTAAATTCAACAGAAATATAATGTTATTTCGCGTAGTACGACGACATGCGACAATTCATTAGTGTGTGTTATCTGCGGAATGTTGGCTCATACACGCACACGTACTGGTTCGTGCTCGCACAGTTTATAGCAATTGTAATCCTTAGCATGCTTATGGACTTTTGAACGTTTACTGTACATATTTAAAAATATGTATTGTGCGGTGTTACGGAACCCTTCGTGTGCGAGTCCCACACTTGGCAGGGATTTTTTTTTTTTTTTACTCAAAATTAAAAGTCATTTATTCGAACTAGGCTGAGAATCAGCACTTTTTGACCGTCAAAATTACATAAGACAGTCCCGAAACGCCCGCCCTTCACCACTTCCTAGTGCTTTAGCTGGGGAGAAGAAGTTGCGCACCAAACTCCCCAGCTGCACAGCTGTCTGTTCAGTTAAAAAATTTGAATCTATACAACACTGCGCATAATAATTTAGGTACATTACGCAACACAAAACATTAAATTATTTGCTATAAGTAAGCTAGCACACGCCAATATACAAAAAAAAAATCGAAAACTATACTCAAGCAGAAATAAAAATACTAAACTAAAAACGTGAGCAGAACTTTATACCTAAATAAAAGCCTCCAGTATTAAAGGATGTGCCCACTTACATATATCCGTAAATGAAGCCGAAACTCTGAAGTCACAAATGATAAACTAGGATCATCGAAGTAAAATAAACAAAGAGTACTTTCATTGTCTTTCTGATGTCTCAGCACACAAAGACTGTCTAATATGATAATAATACATGGTAGCCTGTCATTACACGCCCAATTAAATTTAAAACCATACTATATGTATATTAAACGCCATATTATATATGTATATTTAACAATTAATCATATTAATTAAAAAAATAAAATAAAAATAAACAAAATTCCGACTGCATAAACACATAATTAAAAGAGAAAAACAAGCATTATAATCTATTGAATTTTGGTACTGCATGACATGTGGACAAACAAAAGTTACACCATATTTCAGGTTAATGGTTTGATTGCGCCTGCAACACCAAAATTAAATAGATTGTAATAATTGTTTTTTCTCTTTTTTATTATTAAGTAGTTATGTGTTTATGCAGTCGAGTTTTTTTTTAATTTTTTTAATTTCAATCTTTTTAGTTGACGTATTGACTCATTACTAACTTTTATTTGATACTAATTATTGTCATTTATTAAAAAAAAAAAACTTTCCCCTCCCTTTTTTGTATTTCCAGATACAATATATAAATAATATGTAGCCTATACACAATTATGACGAATCTAACGACACCTTACATGTTAAAATCCATCAAGACGTTTAGGCTACAGAGCGTGCCAAAGAAATAGGCATACATACTCTCGAAAAGCATTTACCTCCTTCTGGGACAGTCGGGTAATAAGAGCAAGGTTTTATGCCATAGTTTACTCACCTCCAGTTATTATAATGAACACATGTTCCTCTTGCCCCAACTGACCAAACTTCATCACGGACGCCACATCTGAAATATAAGCAAAAATAGCATAAAATCATCAGCGCCTATTATGTGACGCCCAGGGGTATAACCATCTGATTGCACTATGAGACAACATACGCACTTTAGAAGAGCGAAGGCGTTTAAACGATGCAACGTTTGCCTATAAAATCATCGAGCAGCGATCATGTGCGAGCAGCGACGATGAATCAATGATTGATTCATCGTCGCTGCTCGCACTTATAAACTTTCGTGCTCCATCAAGAATTCCACGTAAACCCATAACTCCACTTCGTCTCCACAGAGAAGAACGGTGTTGGGATCTAACTCCCCAT
Source organism: Dicycla oo (assembly GCA_948252095.1). NCBI lineage: Eukaryota > Metazoa > Arthropoda > Insecta > Lepidoptera > Noctuidae > Dicycla > Dicycla oo. The sequence goes on along the minus strand of OX411718.1, from coordinate 4,352,302 downwards.
GCGCTAGGTTCTGTAGGGTTTTGAATAGTTGCAGCGATCTAATCGATTTTCACTTTGACTCTCTGACTAAGCAGAAATCTAAACTCTTGAGTTGTATATCAGAGTTGTTGTAAAACATTCATTGAATTAATTTGTTCTTACTTAATTTGTGCAATATTACAAAACTAACTCGATAATTAAACATAGGCTACATATTTTTTCTTTAGTTTTAAGATGACTTGTAAACAGTACGTGTACCTAGGCTTACAATTAATATTACTTAATTTAGTTCATGTGGTGTTTACCTTTAAGTGATTGTTACACTGTTCCAAGTTTTTAACATGTTATATTTATGCTCATGATATTAGTGTAAACAATTGTTGATGAACCAAATAAATAAATAAATAAATGAGAACATTGTATGTGTCACGCTGTCACGCACCTCTCACAAACACGGTGTCTCTCCGCGCCTTGCCGTCATACAGATGCACGTGACCTGACGCCAGTGCGACGCCCGTCAGCGTGACGCCCAGGTGCAATACTGGCATTAAGGTCATAGCAACCGGACGGTGTTCTAGCGTTAAACACCATTGCTTTTTACCCTGGAATTTAAATTATAGAATTATTAAATGACTCGTTAGTTGAAAACAAAATAATGAAAATACACATTTTGGAAGCTGAGGAACCAGAACACAGTGTGATGTGAAGTACCTCCGTTGAAAATGGAGGAACACCTAACTAGAAGATGAGTGGCTTTTGCCTAATAGTTGGTGGATTGATCAAACAAATAGGCAGGGTGGAAACTACTTTTCCTGATACGCCCTGAAATGCGATGTTGCTAAATTAAATAATCGCAGCACTGTGGGAGTTATTTGATACTTCAGGTTGGTTTGTGGACAAACCAATAACCTGAAATATGGTGTACCTAACTTGCCTTGCCTGCATTATCTTACAAAAACAAAGATCAGTAGATAATAATGCTTGTTTTTCTCTTTTTAGTTATGTGTCTTTGCAGTTGGGGTTTTTTTCAAAATAATTTGCTTTATTTCAAGCTTTTTAGTTATTTTTCTTTTTGCAGTTGCAATATTTATAAATATTATAATATAGCTTGTATCACTAGCACAATTAAGACGAATCTAACGACACCTCGATGTTTAGGCTACAGAGCATGTAAATAGACATTACATAAATACACACATACATAAATAGGTACCTGCATACCTACTCTACCCGGAGGAGGGTAGGTAATGTTTTTCATTGCCTACCCTCCTTCTGGGACAGTCGGGTAAAAATTGACTTTAGACCCGTGGACTAAGTTCAAACTACAAAAACTAAGTAGTTCGACGGTTTAAGCTGTTATAACTTGTAATAATTATAATATTTGAACCCACCTTCTTACTATAGCACGCCATGGTATGATCAGCACAAATAACCATGACACTACTGTCAGCAGTCACCACCTCCATGGCGATGATGTGGTCATCAGTGTTGAACAGTAACCGACCCTCGGGCCAATCTTTTTTTAACACGCATACTGACTTCTCTCTGAAAAGGAGCCACAAGAAATTTAAAATAGGCTTGGAGATTTGCCATTCCTCTTCTCTAGGGGCCATCCATAAATTACGTCACTCGTTAAGGGGAGGGAGGGAGTCCAAAAGTGTGACATCGAGGGACAAGCGAGAGTAGTCCTTCTTGACGACGAACTCTAAACAACTCAAACGTAAGACTTTTACCAACTCCATAAATTGACGTAACCTGGGATCCTGGGGTCCCGGACCGTTGGAAGGCGTACGAGGGACCGAAACCAACTCGCAGAGGGCCGTTAGGTGTTTTTAATGAAATTGAGCACCAACAGACGATCATCCGTGTACGCACTATGCAAGTGCACCCAAGCACAAACCCCGGTTGGTGTAGGACTATTACAGGATATGGAAAAAAGATATCAAGACTATGGATTTGGGTGGCTAAAGTGGACAAGTTACCAACGCTATCAATATAATTATGAGTTTATGAGATTTTATTTAATATATTAAAATAGTGAGTTCACACCAGGGGTCACTCAAATGTGACCTCCGGTGACAAGGATTGGAGCTCCAAAAAATTCGTGTGAAGTAATTTATGGACGGCCCCCTAGTATCGGCTCGGAGAGTAGCCCATGCGATGGTAACTATATTAATTGCCAGTGAGTCAGCAAGGACTGCTTAGAATGCCCCCGAGCATTTATTTATTTTTATCACCTCTCGACCCTTGCAAGCTATTTTAATACATTCACAGGATTTCAAAAAATCCAGAACTTTTATAATGATATATTATTTCTGATATTCTATGACTCAACCATTTTCTGCAATGCATTACATAATCTGGAATTGCCATTGACATTGTGCAAAGGGCGTGAATAATAAGCAGTGTTCGTAAAAGTGCCTACAAAATTTGAATAGCAATAAGTCACACCTTGTAGCTATAGTTATTCTGTAGTCAACAGTATACAGTCCAGTGGTTACCATTTGGTAAGGCGTTTTCTTTACCCCACATACTTTGGCCTGGACAAATCAAATGGAATAATCATTCAAACATGTTTAGGTTGCAAAAATTGCTTCAACATATTAGTTGAAATTGTCACAAGTCGTATGTTGAGGCAATTTTTGCAAATGCAACTGATGCTCAGCAGGGACACAGGTACTATGAATTGAATAGATGTTGCATCAACTGCATTTTGAAAGCCTTGGTTTAGCAGTAGGTAGGACAAATTATTATTCCAGAAGCTTTAACAAACAGTGGATACCAAGTGGGCTGAAAAGTTTTGAGCCTAAGTACCTTCAAGTGTCATTATTATCTCGCGCTACATATTACTAAGTTGCGAATAATTATCCGCGGCCCACCCATGTAGGCTCAAAAAATTTCAGCCCCCCGGTACGCTAAGTTTTTAAGCCCTATAGCAAATCTGAGCAACAATAGCGCTCTTAAGAGTATTACATCCGGTGTACTGGGGGGCTGAAAAGTTTTGAGCCTAAGGATGGGCCGCGGATGGCTGAGACATGATGTTTACGGATTATTTTGTTTTTTCCCCTTTGGCAACTGAGCCGATGTCGACTATTCTGCCAGCGTCATGTGGTGACGACAACGCAGTAAGATAAGCCGTCGAACTTTGCGCTTAGTGGTAGAATTAATTACTAAAACCGTAATGATGATAATGAGTTAAAGCTCTGTATTTATACTAAAGAGGGTATTCGCAAATTAATAGTAATGTGCTGCGCGAGACAATAATGACACTTGAAGATACTTAGGCTCAAAACTTTTGAGCCCCCCTGGTATAGCTTGTAAGTTGCTTATCTTGGTTTTACCCAATTTATATCAAGTAGTAGACATGATTTTTTAACATCATTTTCTCATGCAGAGAGCCAGCCTTTACATCAATTCTCCAAGTTATTCCTAGTTCCTTATAAGTTAGGTACATTAATACCAACCTGAGACAACATACTAAAAGTCTGTGGATCTAATAAAATCACATCTCCATCTTCCGTAGCTATCACAACACAGCTCACTGAGCACTTATCAATAGAGTGCATCTTCAGAGTGCCAATCCATACAATCTCTGCATTGTTCTTACTCGGCAACTCTGTGTTAATCTCTAGGTATTCTAACTGCTGTTCTGGTGTTAGTGTTAAGATACACTGCGACTGTGGGGTTAGAGTTTCGTGAGGTATTGCTTTGAGGCTGTCTATGAGAGCGTTTATTGCATCCGTGTTGTGGTTGATTGGGTTTGTTAGCTGGAAATATTAAAAAACATTTTTCTTTAGTATCCTATTAACTCTGAACTCCACATTTCCTAGCTCTAATAGCAAATCAGTTGCCGGTAGCAGCAAAGGTTTTTTCAAAAGAGCTGATGAACCGATTTTGTACTTACATTCTTTACAAATATATTATACAAATACCTTATATACAGGATGTAATATATAAGTAAGGTGTGGTTAAATTTAAAAGTGTGGACCATCAAACTGAACAACTTTCTTCATGGGGCCCCACATCGTAATCGAGGAAAAATGATTAGCTGTCCCAGACAGGCCCATTGGCATGGTTGGTTAAGATACCACCTATCATGCCGCAGGTCATGGGTTCATTTCCCATCCAGGACAAACATTTGTTTGCATGAACATGGTCTGTTTGTCCTGACTCTGGGTGTAATTATCTATATAAGTATTAGAGTTCGACCGAAACTGGTTTTCCGGCCGAAACCGAAACCGAATATTCGGCCGTGGCTTCAGTTTCGGCCGAAACCGAAACCGAAACTCACGTGGTCAAGTATAAAATTCCTTAAAATACTGAAATTTGCTGCATTTCACCCATTATTCTGCATTAATTAGGACATGAAATGGAAACACAGTAGGTACCTATATTAATTTTGTTGTAATCATTTATTTAATATAATACAAAAAATATTAATACTTTTATTTATTTTTTTCAAATTAAGTTCTCATAGCAAAATGTTTATCAGTTATCAATAATCAAATCACTAATAACCTACTGTTTCATTAAATACTAAGTATTGGTATTTTGAAATCTTATTAAGTAATACTTTGGTTTGTATTTGTACTTAGAAGAATCATCAATCTCTTTTAGGTACCTCTTATATAAAAATAATAATGACTAAAATTACTATTACACTCACGACACACGACAATTCCCGAACAGGGCCGCCAGCGTCCGCCAAAGCGTTGCCGCGAGAAACGAAGTTAGGTGAGCGTGCACGGCAACTTTCGAAATCAGTTTTGGTTTCGGCGAAACTGCCGCCGAAACTTGATTTTTGGCCGAAAGTCGGCCGAAACCGAAACCGAACTTTCGGTCGAACGCTAATAAGTATGTATTTACAAGAAAAAATTAGTATATGTAGTATATCAGTTATCTGGTTTCCATAGTACAAGCTCTGCTTAGTTTGGGATCAGATGACCGTGTTTGAATAATATCCCAGGTTATTATTATTATAGAAATTTCTACTAGACCCAAATGTATACCACACCGTTAACGTTGACTACACCTTTCATACAGGGTGTGTCAACATCCTGTATAAATCATTTTATGCCAAACTGGCTGTGAACTGAAGACAAGTTTATTATTAGCCACCGCTACTGAGTTTACAAAGAAGGATTATATTAAAAAAAAAAAAAAAACAAAATGCCAACCTTTTTCCAAACTTCCATTTCGCACATGGTAAGCTCAGTAGATGGCAAATAGTACTTATAGAACAGCTTTAAGTTCCGGTACATGAACACACAAGAGCTGTAAGCTACGGCCACTATGGGGACGGACCGAGGTACTGTCTCATTTATATAGAAGCCTACTACACCTAGAGGAAGGTCTGGTAACACCGTGTCTGATATCTGCATGGCTCCTTTGAACACCTGTAAATGGAATAATGTTTTAGGATTTCATAAAAAAAAAGTCACTGTCTGTTATTAAACAAAAAGTTTGATTTGTTGTTTGCTGTTTACTTAGAAAGGAGTAGAAGATCATTCAGAAGGGAAGATGTGCAAGGCAGAAGAGCAATTTTTAATTTATGTTGGTTTATGGCCCAACATCTGAGCTTGGCTTAAGTTGGAATATGTATCATATCATATCATACGAGGGCGGGTCAATAAGTCCGTGACTTTTGGAATAAAACACAGATTTTTTGATAAATAAATCATTTTATTTTTCAACGTAGTCTCCCTTGAGCTCTATACACTTTGTCCAACGCTTCTCCACTTTTTTTATCCCTTCCAAAAAATATGATTTGTCGAGGTCCTCAAAATAGGCCTTTTTTTGCGAGATGACTTCATCATTGGAGTCAAATCTTTTTCCACCAAGCCATTTCTTCAGGTTTGGGAACAAGAAGTAGTCACTCGGAGCCAAATCTGGAGAATAGGGCGGATGAGGGAGCAATTCATAGCCCAATTCATGGATTTTTGCCATAGCAACTGCACATGTGTGCACCCTTGCATTGTCTTGGTGGAAAAGAACTTTTTTCTTGGCCAAATGAGGTCGGTTTTTTTTCAAATCGTCATTGAATCGGTCCAATAAGTTGGCATAATATTCCCCATTGATTGTTCTTCCCTTTTGAAGGTAGTCAATGTGGATTATCCCGCGTGCATCCCAAAAAACAGTCGCCATAACTTTATTGGCTGACAAACCCACCTTGGCCTTCTTTGGCGCCGATTCACCCTTAGAAACCCACTGTTTTGACTGTTGTTTGGTCTCTGGTGTGTTGTGATGGATCCATGTTTCATCCACGGTTACAAAACGGCGCAAAAACTCCTCCATATTGCGCTTAAACAACGCCAAACCTTCCTGTGAAGTTGTTACACGATTGCGTTTGTGGTCGACTGTGAGCAAACGCGGCACCCATCTTGCGGAAAGCTTTCTCATGCCCAAGTGATCATTCAAAATTGAAACCACAGAGCCATGCGAGATCCCTACGGCTTCCACAATCTCTTGCACTTTCAATCTTCGGTCGGCCAACACCATATCGTGAATTTTTTCGATTGTTTCGGGTGAAGAGACCTCAACTGGGCGTCCAGGACGTTCGGCATCTTCAGTGCTTGTACGGCCACAACGAAATTCAGTAAACCACTTTTTTACCATTGAAATCGATGGTGCAGAGTCCCCATAGTATTTATCAAGCTTAGCCTTGGTCTCGGTAATGGTTTTTTTTCGCAAAAAATAATGCTTAATAAGCACACGAAATTCACTCTTTTCCATTTTTTCCTCAAATTACTGGGTAGTCTGATAAAGATAGCTGTCAAACACAAACTAACTGACGCAGCAAGTTCAAATTTTGACAGGAGTCAAATGACAGATGCCTGTTGACAGGAGTAATGTTGCTTTTTCAGTAAAGAGGTCAGAAATTCAAAAAGTCACGGACTTATTGACCCGCCCTCGTATCATTTATTTATTCTCTCTTCACAAAGCAGATATAAAGTTAGTGTGTACAAAAATGTCTCAGCTGCATTTGTGCTGCTTTGTGAGAGACCTGATATAGGTTTTTGGGAAAAACCGGTGTTACAGGTCACCAGGCCCCATCCACGGCTAGAATTAGCTTTTACATAGTTACCGTGCACGAACAATATGCTTAACAAAAATAAAAGTGTATGAAAAATGTATGAAAGACTATTAAGCTGCACACCGATTTTGTTGGATTGTTTAACACGTTATGTGCGGCCAACGTGCATACGCGATTTTCGAACGTTCACCATGTGCTGGCGGCGCTTATGCGCGTCCATACAATTTCCTTCGAGTGCGGCGCGCCTCACCTGGGTTTTTTGTGCATCTCTATTGTTCTTGGCGTAATTGTTTTATGACTCATAAAACTCGAAAATTTTCAAACACACATAAGCGTCTCGCCGCACTTGGGACAAGTTTGTATCATAAAGCAGCATTTGGAACAAATTCGCAAAATAATTCAGCAGTTAATGTGTTAATGACTGTATTCGACTTACCTTCAACTTAGGCCCATCCTCGCCTCGTCCGAAGTCTCCGACTAGGAGTTTGACCTCATTATCATTGTGTAAATCCAGTAATGCCAAGTTTTGTGGCAAAGTATTCAGATCTATATCATCTGTTCCTACTTCTACGTCTAACCAACGAGCCATGCTTCCCATGTTTCTCATTAAATATAATAATTGATTTGGTTCTTGTCTTCTCGAATCTTTCAGAGTGCCGTCCACAGCCCTATAAATGTACTCTGTGGCCCACAGCGCCAGGAGCACAGGGTACTTTTATTTATAGGAGTAATAGTGTTTACCGTCGCGCCGTTTATTTACGTTTATTGTTGTCATAGCAACTGTCACTAGTGATGGGTAATTTTCGGAAATTTTTCAAAGCTTGGAAATTTTTCCGTTTATTTTTCCGAAAAATAACAATAAATGGAAAAATATTGGAAAAATATTGTTTACTGTAAAATGTTGCCTACAGGAATTAAAATAACATATGAATTAAAGGGTTTTATTTATACTGAACATATTTACTGACTGACTGAATAAATGACTGACTGTTTGATTGAATAAAATGACTGACCGACTGACAAATCAACGCACAGCCGAAACTACTGGGTCTAGGAACATGAAATTTTGCACACGGCTTCCTTTTTATGATTTAGGGGAGCACTAAGAAGAGGTTATTGGAAATTCAATCTTATAGGGGGTGAAAAGGGGGTTTTTGTTTGTATGAAAAATCTTATTCCTTGAGTTAATAAACTTGAAACTTGCCACGAATACATATATGTTAATTATGAACTTTTTCATTTTTGTTTTTCTAAACTATCCCCCCTAAAGGAGAATTGGGTGTGTCAAAGTTTGTATTGAAGAATTTTAACGCGCTGACCGATTAACTCTAAACTCACTATTTATACATAAGACTAAAAATAAAGAATACTTTCATCAGAGTTTTTCGAAAATATACCCCTACCGGGGTGAAAATGGGCAGTCAATTTTGCAGGGGAGGATTTTACTGCGTGGCTTGATTAACTCGGAAAAGATAAATGACGAATTCTTATTTGAACGTCTAAAAGTCACTCTTATAAAAAATAAATTCAATTAATTATGTTCTTTTATGCTATCATATTATCTAATTAAGGCCAAATAAAAAAATATGTTGAATGAAAAGTTTTTTGACTACTTCGTTCTAAAAGGTTAGGAAATTGTTGGTTGGATTGGCAATACTAAAATTGCCATTTTATGTTTATTTTCCTAAATAGTAGGTACAGCATAATTGTCGTGGTGTTGTTATCATTTTTAGTTTATTTTATTTACATGGAGTAAATAATATGTCGGCGCCTCCGCTTTTCTAGACTGTCAATTGACATGTTGTAGAAATGGCAACGTCAAAAATGAACACCGAGCACTCTGGTAAGGCGGCCATCTTGTAAAATGAGCAGGTAACTTCGGATTTTGTAAGGTGCGCACGCAACCATGTGGTCGGTGGACGTTATATTTTAATCGCATCCCTCTTAATCTAAGCGATCTATTATTATTTTTTGAAGTGTTTGATTGAATTATCGAGAATTAGAAGTGGAGTGATTGTGATAGGTGTTATTTTTTGAAATACTGCCTTTCTACCCGATAATCCACGCCTACCTGAACATGGTCGGCGCCTCCGCTTTTCTAGACTTAATTGACTTGTTGTACAAGTCAACCTCAAAAACGAACATCGAGAACTGGTGAGGCGGCCATCTTATAAAACGAGCATTGAACTCGTGGTCGGTGGACATTTTATTTTAATCGCATCCCTCTTAATCTAAGCGATCTATAATTATTTTGCTAAGTGTTTGATTGAATTGTGGAGAACTAGAAGTGGAGTGATTGTGATATGTGTTATTTTATTGACAAACTGCCTTCCTACCCGATAATTCACGCCTACCTGAACATGGAGAACACATTAAATGAAAGTCGAAAGACTTCAAATAAATAATACATTTATTTTGTTGTATATTTGAGTTTATTGTGTTCTTCCTTAGATAAAAGTATTGTAGCAAAGTAGGAAAATATCAAATGTTACGGCAATTCTGAACTAAAAAGATTAGTATTCAAAGTCTTAAAAAATATTTATTGGTGGTTGACATTGACGACAACTGTTGACAGTTTACAACTCTTAACCGTTGTTCAAAATTGCAACATTGAATATTATCTATTAATCTGACCCTTCTCTAACTCTCTGTTGAAGAATCCGAATCGTCACTGGCGAAAAGTATCATGATCAATATTTTCTACTGCATCTACACAATAAATCTTCAGTTTGTGGGTTTTATGTCACCAACAAGTTTCAGAGAAAAACCGATCTAGTTATACAAACCCGAAAATCAACTAAACTCAGGAAAAGAACCCGCCAAAATTAAGTCAGCTGTAGAAGAACAGCGCTTTACAAGCGAAATTAATCATACCTCTAAAATGAATGAGTATGAATGCCCTGATTTTTGTGCCAAGAAACAAGAAAATATTGACAAAAGAAAATCATTTTTGCTTTTTAATGTTAGAGGAATTGCAATATGTACTACCACCGTACATGAGAAACTTACTATCTTTTAAAACTTGTAGACGGTTATAAAGGAAAACCTGTGAATGTGGACCAAGTAACAGTTCAGTATAATGCTCCGCCTGGACGTGATTAAGTACAGTAGTAGTCGAATTAGTCCCCAATCTTTTTGGCCAGCACCCTAATTCCGTTACAACCTATCAATCAAATCTGAATCATTTTGAAGCAAATTGCTAATCCATTGCTTCGCATGTTCGAAATATTATCTGCTCGACAACGTAAATAACGCAGTGAATGTTTCTGAATTGTCGAAAAGAAACATTCCAATGATGTATTACGCAATTTGCTCCGCGGGTTGAAGTGAGCGCAACCGCCATCTTGCGCCATCTGCACATGGTATTTTCCCAATTGTGCATTCTGCGTATTGTCGTCGGCTCACGTCACGTCTACCCGGCCAAAAAGAACTACTTGATAGTTATAGTGCACATTGTAATTTCTTCTGATTTATGTATATAATTTCCAATAAGAAAACATTATGGCAAGAATTATAAATTGTTAAAGATTAGATATTTAAAATTTTCCAGTAAAGAAAAAAGAAAGCAAAATGTTTATTCTGCACAAACAAAACGCACGTTGCAAAAAAAAAGACCTAAAGTAATGACACACATGCAAAGCAGGCAAAAGACCTTAGAATAATAACTACAGCAAAAAGTTTCGTATTCGAGCAGTCTATAATTGTTCATTGCTTGATGTCAGAGTACACATAATAGTCTTATTTTTTTTCTAATCTTTAATCACAGTCAGCTTTTTGTTTGGAAAAATATCGGAAAAGTATTGGAAAAATATTTGAAAAATATCGGAAAAATATTTTTTTCTTTTCTTTTCTTTCCGAAATTTTTCCATTACCCATCAGTAACTGTCACAAAGTTGAAAGTTATTGACTCTGACAGTGACACTAATGACGTTCATCTAAACAAAGACAAACAAAGTCTTGTTCTTTTTTTTTTATAAATTTTGTGGCTATGCCACTGGCTTGGTTACAAGACCTTTAAGCCAAGTCTTTATTTTAAAAGTCTCAATTTGAAAATTTTTAAGAGTTTATACACTTATAATAATTATAATTTTTTTTTCCACTACACACTTCCACAACTGTTTTTAATGAATTTAAAAATCGGCACAAAACACTGTTTAATTTTTAGAATATCATTCAGGCGGCGGGAGGAATTATTTGGTAAGATATCACTCAATTCACTGGCAAGTATCAGTCTTTCAATTGCAAAATTTTGACAGTTCAAAACCAGGTGTTCAGCGTCAGCTTGCGGTGTATTACAGAATTTACAAGAATCACTTGATATTATGCCCAAACGGGATAAGTGGGCTGGTGTGGTGGTATGGCCAAAGCGAAGCCTGTTAATCGTAGTGATGAAGTGCCGGCTGGCTGACTCCAGGTCGTCGTACCAGGGCTCTGTCGGTAAGTCGGTTTGGATACTTCCGTACCATTTTCCTTTTTGCTCTTGGTCTTTCTTCCACATTTCAACCCAAAGATTTTTCAGTTCTTCGTTTATCGAGCTATAATAATCAGTGTGCGGTACACTAGTGACATGTTGAACATCCAATGAATTTATCCCCTTATTTGCAATTCTATCTGCTACTTCATTTCCAGATATACCTTTATGCGAAGGAATCCATATAAAAGATATCTCAATGTCTTTACAATTTAACTTATAAATAATATCTTTAATACTGTACAAAATATAGTTAGCTTTAAAACTCAATTTCAAATTTTTTAAAGCTTCCAAAAGACTCAATGAATCAGTTAAAATTAAAAAGGTTTTATAAGACTGGTGATTATGACTTATTAACTTTAACGCTTCCAAGATTGCATAGGCTTCTGCAGTAAATATTGAGCATTCATTGTTCAGAACAAAGCTTTGAAAGAACTTGGTTTGAGGATCATATAAAGCAGATCTCACATAGTTATTTCCCTTACTTCCATCAGTGTATAGAGTATAGTACTTATTATTTTCTGACAAAAATTCTAGCATGTCATTATTATTTAGAATTCTGTGTTCTAGAACATGAATTGGATGAGTTATACTAACATAGTTGTGGGCGTAGCAAGGCCACTGGGACTGATTTTTAATCCTTGTGCATTTATTACAAATTTCCAGATAAATCCGACACAACTGTGGAGCTATGCCCTTCAACAGTTCATCTGCTGAAGACAATGGACCAGAGACATTCACTAGGTGAGGGACTATTCTCTTGATAACATCATTATTAGCTGATGACAAAAGTTTGATGCAATATCTTTCACAGAGCAATATTCTCCTCAAAATAAGGGGCATGATCTTGGTTTCAACTTCCATGGCTCGTATGGGAGTTGAACACATTGCTCCAGAGATGATTCTCAGAGCCTTGTTCTGAATTATATCCAATCTATGTACATATGTACAATTAATGTAAGCTAAAGTGCTATAATCAAAGTGGCTTCTTACAATTGCTTTGTACAGTATTGACAATATTTTTGGATCAGCTCCCCAAGGTACCCCAGCAAGGCATCTTAGAACATTTAGTCCTTTGTAAGAGTTTTTTGAAATATATTTAATGTGCTCTTCAAATTTAAGTTTTTGGTCAATGACAATACCTAAGAACTTATGCTGGTTAACTCTTCGAATGCTGTCTGCAGCATATATAACATCAGTAGTAGGGTTGTCATCTCCAAAAATCATTACACTGCTTTTTGAAGCATTAATTCTAAGATGCAGCCTATTAGTATAATAATCATGAAGTTTTGCTAGTGCTATATTTACAGTATCAATAGCTGCACATAAATTAGAATTTGAACTGTACAGAACTAAATCGTCAGCAAATTGCAATATATTTACATTCTGAGTATCAACATATTTACATATTTCACAAGTGTACAAGTTATAGATCAAGGGCGACAGAGTTGCACCTTGCATTGTGCCTTTACTGGCCCACTCTGGTCCATAAAAGATGTTATTATGTTTGACAAAGAGTTTTCTGTTACTCAAGAAGTCATAAATCCATTTGGATACAAGTCCAGGTAAACCTATACTACCAGTCAATATTTTGACAAGTATGCCAGGGTCAACATTATCAAAAGCACCTTGTACATCCAAGAATACGCAAACTGTATGTAATTTACCATTTTCTGCCCTTTTCAGGTCTGCTATTAGGGAAATGAAACTGTCAGCACAGCTACGACCGCGCCTAAATCCATATTGCAGTGGTGGAATAATTTTATAGGATTCAGAGTACCAGTCTAAACGATTCTTCAACATATTCTCAAAGATCTTTCCAAGACATGAGGACAACGAGATTGGACGATAACTGCTAGCTAAATCTGGTGGTTTATCAGGTTTCAATATGGGAATCACACACTGTGTTTTCCATGATTCTGGTATTATTTGTTTACGCCAAAGACTGTTAAGAATTTTTAAGAATAAATGTTTTACATCATCATCAAGATTTTTAATCAGTATGTAAGGGAAGTCATCTAAACCTGGGGTTGTATTTTTTCTAGATTGTAAACTCATTGAGAATTCAGTCCATGTAAAAGGATCTAATAGAAATTTGGAGTTTGGGTTGTCATTATTGAGATCAAAATAATGGCTATATTCACTACTATCTATAAGATTACTATTATCAGATATTTTTTTCAAAAATGGTTGAATAAATTCATCTCTGTATGATTTGTTACCAGATCTGATGCCTTTAAATCTCTTAATAAGGTTCCAAATTTTACTTAGTGGAGTAGTTCTATTGAAGGTGTTGCAAAATTTGTTCCAACCAATCTTCTTTTGTTCTGAAATTGTACGTTTTTTTAGCGCATCTAATCTCTTATAATTAATATAATTATCTATAGTTGGATCACTTCTGTACAGTTTCAGAGCATTGTAAGATGCAATTACACCTTGCTCACAAATACAATTCCACCAAGGAGCTGGAATTCTACATTTAAAATCACCAGTTTTAACTAACTTTGGAATCACCATTTCCTTCAAGGCATCGAGGCGAGTACAGAATTCGAGGTAAGTGGACATTGGATCCTCTTCATCAATCGTCATGTCATGGAAAATATTTTTGGATTTTTCAAAAAACTTACTCCAATCAGTTTTATTGTATAAAAATCTATCAACAGGTGGATTAACTTGATATTTGTTAGCACAAATTGCAATTTTTGTAATAGTTGGATAATGATAACTTCCCATTGTATCATCATGAACAGACCACTCACAAAGTGGCGCCAGATTTGGACTAACGAAAGTGACATCAATTGCCGATGGATTACAATGAGGGCGATTAGCTGTAGTAAAGTCACCATTATTAATTACACATAAGTCACTATCATCAATTAAATTATACAAATCTTGCCCCCTGCCTTTTGTGGACACCCATCCAAAGGCAATATGATGGGCATTAAAATCGCCACTTACAAATATAGGTTTAGGGAGGTCCCTGATAATATTCCGCAATCTATTTATTCTTATATGCCCAGATCTAGGTGGACAATATACACATAAAACTGTTATGTCGCCTATTCTTGTAGATACTGAAATTGCAATAGTCTAAATATGTTCATAGAAACGGGTGTCTAGAACCCTATATTTTAAATAGGGCTTTAATATGATAGCTACTCCATTATGACTGTTAGCTGAATTTTTATGGTGGAAATTATAGCCAGGTATTTTAAAACTCTGTTGGTCTTTTAGCCAAGTTTCATTTATTAGACAAATATCTATATTTTGATTTTGTAGAAAATTTATTAATAAAGGTTTTTTACTATGTAAACTTTGAGCATTATACTGTGCAATACTTAAAGAAGTTAAAATATTAGAGCTCAGATCCATTATGTCGATAGATTTTTGATGAGCATGTCTTTGATAGACGACGTGGTAATGGGCACATCGTCCGGTTTGTTGCCTAGCTGTACCAGGGTATGAACTATAGCCATTAATACATCATTATTGGCAATGATTTGGGCTTTAATGTTTGGTTTGAGTGCGGTTTTCTTCTCAGGCATGGTTTCTGAATTTACGAGTAAGGGTGTGTTATGCACACTATCCACATTGTACAATTTCATTTTGTTTTTATTTACAGCAAGTTCTTTATTTTTATTAATTATATTTTGCTTATTTTTAACAGCAGACTCGGAGCGGTCCGGTAAAGGAGGGAAGTCAGTTTCCTTCTTTGTATTAGCAATGCTGGCATAAGTAATTTTTTCCTTTTTTTCTAACATTTTCCTCATCTTAACCGGACAGGTCCTTGAGATAGCCAAATGAGGTCCACTGCAGTTAATGCAGCAGAGCTCATTGGGCTTGTCACATTCTTTGTAGGAGTGTTCTCCAGCACAGCAGCTGCAGCGCTGTTTACCATTGCATACATTGGCCGAGTGATTGAATTTGAAGCAGCGATAGCATTGCAAAAGGGGTGGTATATAGTCAAAAACTCTATATGAGAATAGGTCGTATTGTATTGAATCTGGTAGCGAATTCGATAGGAATGTAATGCTGGCTGTCTGAAGCGGTACCCTGTTCTGTCCCACTTTCTTTGTAAATCTTCTCACTGCTACAATTTCATAGACAGAAGAAAGCTTTGTGTACAACTCTTTGTTGGATATATTGGTTGGTACGAACCTGATGATGCCAACTCGTTCTATCTGGGCTGCAGGGATATATGCCCTCATCTTATGTCTTTCAAGGAAGCTCGCATTATTGATGAAATTGTTGGCCGTGTTATATTGCTTAAACACGACTACGATTTTATTCGCATTGACACGGCGTATGGCCACCACACCTTTAACGCCCGTTGCGAAAATGTGATTTAAATATATGGGGCTTTTATTTCCCAATCGTTCTTTGTCCTGACTTTCTACAAAAACTTTAAACTCCGTGTTAGCCGAATGTTCTGGATACAGTCTTTTATAATTAGGCTTGAAGTAGGGTGCGTAATTAATAGAATCACTTTCCTCACCGCCGCCGACATGGTCATCAGCATCAGCGCCAAAAGTCCGCTTCCGAATCTTGGGATTCGGGGCTTCAGCCTCGCTCCCCTCATTCCCGTCCATTTTCAGGACGACAACAAACTATTTACAGCAAATTTAAACAATATACAGTATTTAAATTGAATGAAAAAAAACTTTGAGAAAAATGAAAAGTGCGTCTTTTTGAGATTCCCGCCAGTTCTCTTTACAAACTTTTAAGTCTTGTTCTTTATCACATTCAGTGTTACCATCTATACGGATTTATCCGTATTTGTACGGATTTTTGAAGTCCAATACGGATAAATCGTGGTTACGAATTTTTATACGGTTTTACGTGCAGATAGACTCAATCTCAGGCAGATGCAGTACAGAGCACAGCACATTCCGATCTTTTTTTCTTAGTATTCATTATGGCACCCCTTCTTTTAGCATAATGTTTTTTTTTCCTAATATGCTTTGGCATAACTATTTTGGAATATTTTTATTTGCATAATAATACTTTGCCATATTTTTTTTTATTTACAGGCGTACGGTTTATTTACGTTCACATAATCATCTTGTAGGCTAATTTACCTGACCCGAAAAGCCTAAGCCTAGACGGTCGACGTCAGGGGCACACCGAAGTTCGATTCGGTTAGGTTCCTTTTTATTTAAATAATTATGCGTAAGCTGTGATGCGTAAAAAATTATATGCGTAAATATAATTAGGATAAACAAAATTATGCCATGTTATTATTATAGCCTAAAATTTAATGCAAATGGATAGTGTTGAGTATTATAATATTTTAGTGTATCTGTCGAAACTATTATTTTCATTTCATGGCAATGCCATTTAATAGCTAGCCGTAACACAAACATGTGATGTGAGGAATCCCGTACCATAGTTTACGTTCAAAACCGTGAATCAAAGACAAGCTCTAATAGCTGTCTTGTTCTTTTGTATGCGAAACGAAAAAGAAAGGTTATTACTTCATTCATTCAATCTTTATAATTTCAACCATTCTCACTCAGCAGCACCTACCTGTTTGGTTCAAGTTTTATTTCGTCGTTGTAGTATTAGTGCAATAAATAAGTATACTTTGAAAACAATGGCTGGAGATGCAAAATAATCACGCATAATGCAGCGCTTCAGAGAAGTTTGGTTGACAGAATCTACTTTCAAGGATTGGCTCACACGTAGCAAAAAGGGAGATACGTTTGCATAAACATCTTTTAGGGAAATCATCCTGTTTTGATTTAAATGTTAATTGAGACATGCTAAAAATGATGCATAAAGATATGTATAAATCATAGTTTCATTGTTAGTTTCTGTGTTTCCGAGCGCATACAACCCTAATCTCTTGAAAGTGAGAGTGAACAGGCTTCTTCTGGGTAAGCTCACTCCATTGTCGACTTTGTCTCTGTCACCTCTGACCTAGACTAGAGTAAAGAGCAAACCTATCTCAAATAAAAAAAAGATTTTATTCGAAGATCATACGGAATTTTATTCAGATTCGTAATACCAGGATACTTAGTCTGAGGGTAATGCGGATTTTATATTTCAAGCCTCCTGCATATGGCAACAGTGACACACTCCAAACTCGGTAGATTATTTTTGCTCATAAGTACTCAGAAACCACAGAGTAGATTTATATATCTCAGAACGTAAACTGCACCTATTTACGAATGAAAAAATATAGTAAAACATATTATTTTTCGTAAAAACATGTTCTCATTCTCCTGCCCTTAACCCAATTTATTTGGGGTCTTCGGAACATCTATTTTTCTTCCATATTTTACTTCTCTAAGTCGTTGCAACTCAATTATTCTACAATTTAATAATAAATTGATTCCTACTTCTTTCCTATCTGTGAGCAATCACACTGCATGTGGTGCGTTCAGAACGTAAATAAAGTAAAAAACTTTGATAATTCTAATAGTGATTGAAAATATACAGAATATTGGAGAAAAATTTACTAAAACAAATTGTGACAAGAAAGTTAGTAATTTTGCAGCAAAAAAAAATCCTGTATAAATAATGGGTTCATGATTTTGCATATTCACAAAAATATTGTGTAAGAAAAGATCCATGCTCAGACTATACTTAGTCTGAGAGGATCCATGTTTTGAATTTCTGTCCTTGTTGACGTTTATTGTGTTTTTTTTTTTTTGTTTGTGATTGTGATTGTAGTATAGTATCATTGTGTTGTGTTCAATGATGTATTATTACCTTGTGTTATTATTTGTGTATCTTCTTTTACAATCGCGCGAGTGTTGATGTTCAAGTTTTAAAAACTCATGAATTAGGTATCTAAAAACTTTATTTAGTGATAATTATGTTCGTAGTTGAAGCATGTTTAATAACTTTCTTGTTTATTGTTAGTGGTGCTTCGCGTATAGGCGTCCAAGGTAAGTTTGCGTTCATTATAATAACTAAGTTTTATCCCTTTTGTCAATTTACAACACAATCCGCCCCTAAGGCTACCCACTGACCCTTAAAATAATTATATACACTCTATACAACTTAAATACATGCTATACTTACAATAATTGTAGCAGGTGGCAACAACTGTTTCTATAAAGTTACTTTATTTATCATTATCGTTATAACATGAAGCTACGTATAAAGTAAACGTATATATGAGAGAAAATAAATAAACTTATTATTATTATTTTTAAACAAAGTTTTGCATAACCAATTTTTCATTAGAAAAAGTTTTGAAGAGTGCAACTTCAACCATTAAAAATAATCTTTTATCTTTATAAAAAGAAAACTAGTAGGTTTATGTATACTAAATTAAAGCACTGCAAATCGGTACTTCACCCAATTTATTTTAATTAGCTGTTTCTTGGAAATTATTATAGTAGGTGTAAGTAAATAAAGCACATGTTAGACTAAGATCTGATCTTACATGCGCTTTATTTACTTACACCTTACCTGAGGAGCTTGTGGCTAAGTAATAACAGCCGAACGTGTCAATCTATCAGGTTATCTATGCTTGTCAGGGCTGGCCCATGGATGCGTGACCAGCTTTACATACCAAGACCCCTCCGTGCATTGGAATGTATGTTAAGCCGTTGGTCCAGACTGTCATTTGTGGATCTTTGACAGTAATTATGGGTCGTCAGATGCCCAAAATTGTGACAACCAGTCTTACCAAGGGATATTGTATCATTCAGTAACTGGGTTGTGGAGGTCAGATAGTCAGTCGCTCCATGTAAAATACTGGTATTCAGCTGCATCCGGTTAGACTGGAAGCTGACCCTAACATAGTTGGGAAAAGGCTTGGCAGATTGATTGACCTTACATGATAGGTCTTTATCATCACTATCATGCCTAAATTATCAAAACCTTGATGTACTTCCTGTACACAATTAAATATTAATTTAAGTACCTGCAACCTTCTATTTAAATAAGTATAATTATTAGTAACATTTTGTAATTTATTCTAATAAGTAAGCAGTTAAAACAAATTCATATTTACATAATATTATCTCCTGTGTTTTGTTGTGCCCTCTGTCCTCCAGACGGTGATTCACTATACAGGTGAATTTTTCAAATGGGTGTGAGTTCGGGCTTGATTTTGATGAAAACTAAAACAGCATCATTGGATTTAAAAAAAAATCAATATTTCTAGCCAGGAATCGAACCCATTGATTTTGAAAAAAAAAAACACTGTATTGGATAGTGTCGCTAATAAGGATCGAGTTCTGGGAAGTAATGGCATACGGCAAACTAAAAATACTGGTATTCATTTAGCTCATTTTTAACAAAATACTTTATTTTTCTTATGTCACCTACCTATTAAAGTTTGATATTGATTTTTCAAACATCCAATGATGCAGTTTTAATTTTCATCAAAATCGAGAACGAGCCGAGAGTCCTTTGAGTACTTTTCGCTATTCCACATAGTTTTGGATTTGGCCATCCATACACACTTGAAAAATTCATACTGTATATCCTGTTGCAAAACAACAAGCGCGCAAACGTAACGCAACTCACGGGTGTAAAATCTCGCGGCGATCTCGGCTGCGGGCTAGGGCCGGCAACTGTACAAAAACATAAATGTGGACATCCAATTCTTGTAGGCCAATCCATACTAATATTAGGTTGGGGAAAAAGTCTTTTCCCATTATAGTATGTATGAACTTGTAATAAAATCTCTTTGGCTATACTATTTGTATCTGGCTGGTTTTGGTATCATTGAAAGTTTAAATTTTAAAGAACATAATTCCAAATTCAAATTAGGAAAATGTGTGATTTTCATTTGTTTTTCGTACCGTCAAGATGAGTGAATCTAATGAAGAAATTCGATACATTTTAAAATTTTACTACAAAAAAGCTAAAAATGCAACGCAAGCCGCGAAAAAAATTTGCGATGTTTATGGACCTAGTGTAGTGTCTGTGAGAGTAGCACAAATTTGGTTTAAGCGTTTTCAATCCGGAAATTTTGATGTCCAAGATGCACGTCGCTCTGGTCGCCCTATTACGGATAAAATGGATGCCATTTTTGAAAAAGTGGAGCAAGATCGGCATATCAGTAGTTACGACGTAGCTGAAGAACTGGAAATTGACCACAAAACAGTTTTGGCGCATTTGAAAAAAACTGGGTACACAAAAAAGCTCGACATTTGGGTACCTCACGAGCTCACTGAAAGAAACCTAATGAACCGTGTACTCATTTGTGATTCTTTATTACGACGTAATGAAACCGAACCATTTTTGAAGAAGCTGATAACTGGTGATGAAAAGTGGATCACGTATGACAAGAACGTGCGAAAAAGGTCGTGGTCAAAGGCCGGTCAGGCTTCACAGACTGTGGCGAAACCCGGGTTAACTCGCAACAAGGTGATGCTGTGTGTGTGGTGGGATTGGAAGGGCATTATTCATTATGAGCTGTTACCACCAGGCAGGACTACCGATTCTGAACTCTACTGCGAAAAACTGATGAGATTAAAGCAAGAAGTTGAGAGAAAGCGGCCGGAATTAATCAACAGAAGGGCTGTGGTTTTTCATCATGATAACGCTAGACCTCACACATCTTTAGCCACTCAGCAAAAATTAAGAGAGTTTGGCTGGGAGGTGTTAATGCATCCGCCGTATAGTCCTGACCTTGCACCTTCAGATTTCCACCTGTTTCGGTCTCTTCAGAATTCTTTAGGCAGTGTCAGGTTAACATCACGAGAGGACTGCCAAAACCACTTGTCGCGGTATTTTGACCAGAAGTCCCAAAATTTCTATAGCAATGGGATCATGTCCCTACCTACAAGATGGCAAAAAGTTATCGAACAAAATGGTACCTACATACTTTAGTTAAATGTAAATAAACTATATTAAACAATGTTTTGAATTTTCTTAAAAAATGCGAAGAAACTTTTTCCCCAACCTATTATTATAAACTAACTTTTGCCCGCGGCTTGCCCGCGTGGAGGTCGGAAATTATCCCAAGGGGAACGTACTACCGGGATAAAAAGTATCCTATTTCCTATTCCAGGTCATGGTCTACTCAATGTATTAAGGCGAAAGCGTCAGGGTAGCCCGCGAAATGAAAATTTTCTTACGTTTTTTGCAATTTACAAGTCAGTATTACGTTGGTTGTACGTTGATCAAAATAACTAGTATGTATTTACATAATTATAATCATTAAAGTGATCATACAACTCTTTAAGACCAGGTAATTGTAATGAATGACTATTTCATGAAATCTTGACATATGAGGATTATACTAACCTAAGGAGTTGTATTACTGGTTCTAATGATTATAATTCTGTAAATATATATTTGTTACGGCCGCGAATCATACTTTATTAATCATACAACTTAATACTAACTTGCAAATTGCAAAAAACGTAAGAAAATTTGAATTTCGCGGGCTACTCTGACGCTTCCCCTTAAGGAATTAATAAATTGTTTACCTAGATTAACACATAAGGTACTTTTAATCCCGGTATTGCGATATTTTCCAACATCCACGCGGGTGAAGCCGCGGGCAGAAGCTAGTGATCGTGATATTATAAATGAAAAGAGTTAGCTAGGTTACCTACCCGTCGCGCGTCGTAATAATCGGGAGCGATAAAGAGAAGACCATACGTAACTATGCTAAGTAATGAGTGACAGGGATGACGATCTACAAAGCCGAACTAACTCCATTTACCAATTTTGATGCTGGTGTTATTGCATCAACTCGCACCTTTTCTATTCGGAAAATAGCTACTCGTTTTTACCTCTAGTCTCCAGGAAACTTTACACAAAAAGTGCACCTAGGTACCCACATGCAACACAGGTGTGTATCAACAGGCTCTGTAACAATATTATTCTCGCCATTCTCGGTAGCAATCAGAGAAATTCCTCGATGACTCATCGTGGTGCGGGAAATGGTCGCCACTGGCTAAACTGGCTATTCGCTAGGCGAGCGAGCGGTTAAGCGACTTTGCTCTTAGTTTATTTGTCCTTTCTGTCTGGACGCTGTGGAAGGCTGACTCACTAACCTGTTTTTCTATCAAGGTGTCGCGCCTATTTTTGATTTTGTCAGTTAATAAAACTTTTAAGTTGTTGCGCAAACGATACGTCACTACGCTCGTTTATACTTCGATGAAAGAGACATTAATTACGAAACGCAACTACAGTTGCATCTAGTGATCTAGATTAGGTATTAAAGCTAAAAAAAAAATCGAAAAATAAACTGCATCACTAACTATCGTCGTTTCGAGCGGATGAGTTGCTCTAAAGTTTATTGAAGTCCAAAAGTCTTTAAACTCATGTTATTAGCTGTATTTTTAGGTCCTTAAACTTTACCGCCTACGCTTTAACGGTCTTAGGCCCTAAATCGTTGTTAATCAAAGCATGTATCTCGAAAGACCCGTTACCTTAATCAAAATTCGTTGAAAACCAAAATGAACACTCCCAAAAATATCTTCACAAAATTGCTTCAATAACAACCTGTAATTAGAAGTTAAATATTCTTGACAGTTTCCTAAAATATCAATTAGGGTCCTCTACTGAAGTTTTATCAAAACAATGACACTGGTCGACGACCTCAAAGACCTTGCTGTTACATATTTGGATGAAGTCTTTTACTTCCTACGCACGTGGCTTGATACCATGTTTGGTAGAGGTTTAATACTTGATAGACAAGCAACCAGACCACAAAGAGTCGGGGGAAATAGCTATCGTTACGTGTTGCTTTTACAAAACACGAAGATAAAACTGCATTTGAAAAGGTTGCATTGAAATGAGCAAGATTGTATGATTTGTGCCAGAGCAGTGGTGGCCCAGTGGTAACGGCCGCAACTTACGAGTTGTAGGTCACAGGTTCGAACCCTGACAAGTGACAGGCGCTTTACTTTGTGTAAATTATTTCATCACCACTGTTCTCAAAACGGTGAAGGAAAACATCGTGAGGAACCCGGCATGTCCTAGAACCAAACTTCGAAGACATGTGACATCTACCAAACCACACTGGGCCCGCGTGATGGATTACGGCCCACTCCTTCTCACAGAGAGGAGGCCTATGTCCGAGCAGAGGGAACATTATAGGCTGATTATGCGTATGCTATGCTATTTGTTTTTTTTTTTTTTTTAACGGAGTGTTTTATACATCCATTCTGGGTTTAGTACAAACTTATATGCTCAAATAACGAGTTAATTCAAAGACTTCATAAACAGATCATTCAATCTAAAGTTTTTACATTAGCAAGACCTCTGATAGTTGCCACTTCCACTAAGATCCTGCTTTGCAAAGCAAGTAAATCAGGATGTTAGTCTTAGTTAAATGTAGGTAGAATAAAGAGATAGAGACCTACATTTGAGATAGTCTTGACTATAACTAATCTTGGCATCAATCACATTATATGACAATTAGTGACCGATACTTAAACACATGATAACAAACAACTTTTACTATGGGACCAAACCTGAAATCGCGAAAAAAGTCACCCCATACATAACTCGTCAAAATGTAACGAGCAGCTGATTTGTTTTTTGCATTTTCAGGTAAAAAAAAAACTATCGGTCATAAATTACTAGTCACCCTATATACACGTACATCTAAATTGTAGGTAGGCTTTTACCATTACAATCTTCACGTTATCCACGCCCATCCAAACAGAGATACACAATCAGTTGTAGATCTAACATTAGATTACAATGACTATAATTAGAGCACATGTGGGCATCAAGTACTTATTATCAGCGTTAGCTTGCGGGGGCTTAGCAAGGAGACAATGAGAAAGCGACCTCGATAACACTTGTGTAATAGACCCGCCGATGACCTTACCCTTGTTTATGTAGTATTTGTTAAAACATTACAATACCTGAGTAATTATTACAACAAGACATGGTGTTTGAATGATAGCGGTAACCGGCCTAATAAAACGTCGGTTTTCAGTTTCATTAGGTTAGGTCTTGAGATGACAAGTCCTAACCAAAGCCTGTTCTGAAAAAAAAAAAAAACTTTTACGTGCCTAGTTCTCGCACTATCACACTGAGGAGAAAATTATTTGAAATTTCCTCATTTCTCGTGTCCTCTGGAATTTTCTTGTTTCCCTTCTAAGTTCCACGAGTTTCCTTAAAGACTACAGACTTTCCCGAATACTAGTTTATTCGAGCACAGTTCACAAGCAAAATAGGACTCTTAAGGTCTTCTGGGTGGATTGTCCAACCCAAAACTCAAGGGATGTACAAAAACTACGAATTTCCACGGCCTGGAATTTTTTTCTTTTTTATAATTCGTGTAAATTGTTTTCGTTAATTTTCTTCGGCTGACCTTTGCTTGCTTGACTGATCCGTGAAATATTAATTTCACAGATTTTAATTTGGTCAAGTTTTTACGCATAGAGTAGAGCCAGGGTGTAAGTCAAGGGCTTTCGACATGCACCCTAAACAATTCACTGCACCTTTGTCCAAAAAATAAAATAAAAAAGAAGCAGTATAAGTATCTGACCGCATGCTAGAAAATGAATCTACTATTATCACGCGTATACCTAGTGCACTCGTCCAGTGGAGCATTTAGCTCAGTCATGATCCCAATGGATACGTAATAGTACATACTACCTAATAGTGAATGACTAATTACCTACGTTTATTGTACGATAAGGGTTGCTCAAAAGTAAAAATAATTGATTTTTGCCATTACGCCAAAGCTGACTACTGTTTACTTGGATGCCGATTTCTACGTGCCTACGTTGTTATGTCTCAAGACGCAGTCACGGTGCATTCCTGATTAGCGACGGTTGTCGGCACAATCATGATGTTACTCTGTCTAACGTATTGGGAGCAATGGCGTCGATATAAAGTTGTGTAATTCGCATTGTGATCGGCAACGGTATGAAGAAACTATCTTCAGAAAGTTGTGGATTTCTTCTTCTTTCATGTCAATGGTACGTGTTGAATCCTGTTGAGTTGGTATACCACTACACTGGCTCATCACCTCACCAAGCCTCTCGTGCAGGCACCGCCTCACTTTCAAATGTTTCCCGCCATTCGTGGTGATTAACAGTTGACATTAGTGACGGTTACCTCATTACTGATGTGCATGAGATAGTGTTTACATATCTATTAAATAGAGAAACTACAGTACGTCTTGTCAAATTACTTGGGCCCAGTAGGTGGCCACGTTTATCGCGGCATCAGTGGCGTTTTTATTGTCCTCTAAAGTCACCTGCACTTTAGGGACACTTTAACACTCCAGCAAGTGGGCCATGGTCTGGTCAGGAGCACCGCATTCGAAATAATTTATTTATACAGCTCATCTTACGCATCATCTTATTAGGTATGTACAACACAAGGAATCTTGTAGACAGTTCTTCGAACATGTTGCACACCTAGATAAAGGGTGGCACAACTCAAAATACCTCTTTTTTCAGGAACAGCAAAACACTTTTACTCGTTTTCTATTTGACTGATTTAAAATATTGTTGCATGATGTTGTATTTTATTCATGGAGATTTGTAGGTACACAGGTGTCTTTGGAGTCATTGTAGTTTTCGACGCAGATTCCAATAATCGCAATAACTCAATTTTGGATTATTTTGAGTCCTGCCACTCTTTATCTAGGTGTGCGATGTATATATTTCTAAACTGCAATCTCGTAGCGATATCTTTGGAAAATCTGAAGATCAGTACTACGAAACCAATCTTGTTATATCTGTAATCTAAATTGCCTACCTTTTAATTATTCTTTTATTAACCCTTTAAGTATTTTTGTATCTAAATATGCACAAAACATTTAAACGAACATTATACAAAATCCAAAAGTCGCGCGAATGTGCTCCTCTTGCCGTAAGAGTTATCAACCTACAATAGAACGAGAACGCAACACTTCAAGCCACGGGTACTATCTCTTTCCCTCCAGTCACAGCAAAAATTTAGACGGTTCGCGGCGAAACTAAGTAATGGTGGACGTTTAATAAAATTTTGCTAAAAGTCTTAGTAAAAGTGAATATATTGTAAATCTTTTGGCGTCATATTATTGTACAGGCATCTAATTATAACAAGTAAGTATTATTTTATTATAAAATTATGTTATTTAACGTATATTGAATGATAAAAGTATTTGTATCTAAATAGATACATTGCGACTTACCTCTATAAATCGAGTTGACTACCCATGTATCTAAATAGATACTGGGCGTCTTTCTCAGTGATTGGCAATTGAATTTATTAGTGCCCAAAAAGATACAAGAATACTTTACGTTTTTTTACAGAAAATGAAGCGAAGTTCAAGGAGTTCAAGAATTTTAGCCCTATTGCCGCCAGCTGACTCAGGGTCTGATGATTCTGACATAGATTTAGACCTGTCTTCAGACGCTCCTGATATTCCCAACGACATGATGGATATTTTTGAACAATCGGATAGCGAAGATGACTCTTTTCCATCACAAATACAGCCTCCACCGGAATACCCATGGTTACCTGATGCACCAGCCGCGACGAGTGTTACGATTCCATCTTCACCTTCTCTTGCAAATCCTTCACCAGGCACATCACAATCCGTTCAGTCGCCAAGTACGCCAAATACCATTTATTCCAATACTTGTAGTCCTTTGATACCAATTGCATCCAGACTCTTACGCTCACACAGATCAGAAACTCAAAACCAAAGCAATAGAATAGAACCATCATTAAGCTTTAGAGAAGACCTATATCAACCCCAGACTTCTGGTGTTGAAGTTCAGCGTTCAAGAAAAAGAAAAAAGGAACACATGGAATTCAAATTTAAATCTACAAAGTTTATGTGGCCTGTGGATAGGGAAACAAGTGTAGACAGTTCATTTCAGGAACAAGTTACTGGTATTGATACTCAATATCAATACTTCAAAAAATTGTTTGACGATGAATTGATGGGATTTATTTGTTATCAATCAAACCTTTACTCCACTCAAAGCACAGGAAGATCAATTGATATGACAACAGAAGAATAAGAAAACTTTTTAGGTATTGATATGCTCATGAGTATTGTCGGTATGCCTTCTTACAAAGATTATTGGTCACATCAGTTAAGGTATGACAAAATAGCATCGGTAATGCCTCTGAAAAGATATCAGCTATTACGTAAGTACTTGCATTTTTCCGATAACAGCAATGTGAACCCTAATGATCGATATAACAAAGTGAGACCTGTCATGGAACACGTCAGAAGAAATTGTTTACGAATAGAGCCCGAAAAAAGTTTTTCCATTGACGAGATGATGATCCCGTACAAAGGGACAAGAGCTGGATCAAGAAGGCAGTACATTAAAAATAAGCCCCATCCTTGGGGGTTTAAGTTTTTAGTCAGAGCTGGTGTATCTGGCATAGTTTATGACTTCTTCCCATATGCTGGTGAAACCACTTTTGATGACATTAGTTTTACAGACACTGAAAATAAATATTTCGGGCTCACTGAAAAATGTGTACTGCGGGTGTCTAAAACTATTGAAAATCCAGCTTTGACAACCTTGTTTTTTGACAACTGGTTCTCTTCTCTTGAACTTATATCATATCTAAGAAGTGAGTATGGCATCCTGTCATTGGGGGTTATCCGTAAAGATCGTTTGAGAGGATGTAATATGATTTCGGACAAAGACTTGTTAAAGAAAGGAAGAGGAAGCTATAAGGTTATGGTTGATAACAAAAAGAAGATTGCTGTTACTAAATGGGCAGATAATAAATGTGTTACTTTAGCTAGTTCATATGCTGCCGATAACAAGGAAACTTTTATAAAAAGATATTGTAAGGCTTCTAAGTGTAAAGTAGATGTTAAATGTCCAATGGTTATATCAGAATATAACCAGCACATGGGTGGTGTGGACTTAGCGGGAATGTTTGTTTCTCTGTATCGAACAGGCAGTAAGAGTAGGAAGTGGTATAAGAGAATTTATTACCATTTAGTAGATATTTGCGTCAACAATTGCTGGTTAGTATATAGGCGGCATTGCAAAATGTTGAATGAAAAGAAAGTAATGTCTCTTAAAGATTTTAAATTAAGCATTTCTTACACCCTTTTGCAAAAAGGTAAAACGGTTAGTAGAATGGCCACAAATTCGGTGAAAATAAAACAACCCGTTGTGCCAAGGCCCGAAAAAGATATCCGCACTGATGGCTTACACCATATACCAAGTATAGTAAAGAAGGGTCGGTGCAGGAACTGCACAGCAGGACAGACAGTTATAAGTTGTTTGATGTGATACGAGGCTGTGTCTTACGGAAAAACGTAACTGCTTTCGTGAATTTCATACCAAATATTTATTTATTTATTTATTTATTTATTTGTCCAACTTACATCTATCATTACAGGGTAAACCTATTGCGATAGCGTAAATCTCTAAACATAATGTATTATTAAAAATAAAGTTTATAACTTATTACAAACAATGCATTCTTTGTGAACTCACTCAGAGAACAATAAAATAGGTCCGTGTCACTAGCTATGAGGTTGAGAGTGCGGAGTGCACGCGTCAGTGGCGCCTCACTTAAAATATTGGTCCGAGCGCGCGGCTCCGCCAACAGCCGTGGCTGTCGTCGTCGCCACACGTACCTGTCGGGTACATACAAACCTATGTGCCCTAATATGTCCGCATTATGTACCTTTCCTCTAAGTACTTTAAATATGTACGTGTTAAATATGTATGTAATAGTCTACTACGGCTCAATAATTTAGATTTATTTACTTTTAACCATTGATCTCTGTTACATAATTATTTAATTTAACATTTTTTGTTGTTTAAAGTTGATTATTGTTTATGGTTTACAAGTTTGAGAGTAATTTTGTGTATTTTTAGATACGAAGTTTTCAATAACCTATTTTATATATTTGTGTTTTTGTATCTAGAAAGCTACAACCTGAAAACTCAGTATTAGGTTCCTGAAAAATTATTTTTGTTTTAAATTTTCTTTTAAGTATTAAAGAAAACTGATTTGGTCTAGTATTTTTTTTATTTACCCATCCCAATACTATTTTGCTCCTTAAAGGGTTAATACTATGCACAAGTAAAAATATACTGTACAAAGGCGTACTTAATGCCTGAGGCATTTTCTTCCAGTCAACCGTAGAGTGATACAGAGACAAAACATGGCAGTTGCAACATAAGGGATAGATAACTCGAAAAAGAATAAATACTAATACATAGATAGATGATACATACGTATACATATAAACATAATAAACTATGTCAGGTGAAATAACGGTAGGTAGAGGAAAATACGAATCCAGCAAATCAGCGCTGGGATGATTGCCAACTTCTTACGAAGTTGTTCACATGCCTTCACTTTAAAAAATAACCGACTGATTGCCATCCTGATGTTCAAGGGGAGCGTATTCCAAAGAAATACCGCCTAAACAAAGAAAGAAGAGTGCAGCCAGAGCAGTTTCATCCGTTATTTGTAGCTGTAATGTGCCATTAACAATATTTGAAACGCATCACTATTACTATTACTAATATAAAGAAAAGCGGACTGCTATAAATAATTAGACTAACTGTACATTCAGTGAGTAGTCAATCACAACGGAAAAGATGAATGAACTTCGGAAAGAAAATGGCGTCTCAACGGACGGAAGCTTCGTCATTTTTGCTAAAAAGAAGCAAAGGAAATTACAACGTTCAGTCTATGTAGTCTCATGATTGTGGGAAGGTAATATCACCCGCAGTCCATTACCTGTATAGTAATAGGCACCTTCTATTTGTAAAAATAGTGTTTCTGGGAAATCATAACGGAAATAATTATATTTAGGCTGTACCTACTCGTTTACTAATTAGCGTACTGAACCTAAATAGAGCTACAGAACGGCCGATTTATCTTGGCAGGTCCGAACTTCGCGCAGAAGGCTGCGCAGTCAGATTTTTTAAGGAACCAATTGGTGACATGAAGTGAGTGTGAGTGAGAATGAACATGCGCGAAACTTCTTAGTGCCTATGTTCGCACCTGCCAAGATAAATCGGCCGTCTACCTACCTATTTGAAAAGGTTTCAAACGAGTAGCGTCGTTTGGAATTTTCGGAAATCTATTTGACAGTGTCTTTCACTAATAGAGGAGCTTGTGGCTAAGTAATAACAGCCGCACAGGTCGATCCATCAGGCTAAGCTACGCTTGCCGGGGTTGGTCCGTAGATGGGTCACCATCTTTACATACCAAGACTCCCCCGTGCCTCGGAAAGCACGTTAAGCCGTTGGTCCCGGCTGTCATTCGTGGATCTTTGATAGTCGTTACGGGTCGTCAGAAGCCCGAAAGTCTGACAACCAGTCTTACCAAGGGGTATCGTATTACCCAATAACTGGGTTGTGAAGGTCAGATAGGCAGTCGCTCCATGTAAAATACTGGTATTCAACTGCATCCGGTTAGACTGGAAGCCGACCCCAACATAGTTGGGGAAAGGCTAGGCAGATTGAGTGTCTTTTCACTATTAGCGGCAATAATTGACGAAGCGTGGACGGACGGCGACCCATAAAGCGGGAACAGATTACTTGTTTCGATTTAGCACGTGACTGAATGACTATATCCGTGCTAGTTTGTAGTGAGATAAACAGCTGTGAGTTGGGCCGATATTTGTGCAAAACATTGTTTAAAGGCACTTAAATACATGTCGAAGGTTATTTAGTTAATTCAAATTTGGTAATTTATTTCCACATTTTCATTGAATAGGGTCGAAGGTTGACTGGCAGAGAATGTCTGGTGGTATTAAGGCTGTTTTATGTACATACGTACTTACCTACCAGTTTTTTACATGAAGAACCAAAATCTATCTATCTATGGCAAATGGCAACCTATAGCCTAACATTCACGCATGGCTATTGGCTGCCAATGACAATATGAAGCAAGAAACTATCTGCGCCGCCTTTGTTTCGCGCCAAGAGATTGGAGCCTTCGTGGCAATGCGCTCCAAAATCAGAATCTTTTGCAGTTGGATTGGTAAAAATGACCTAGTTTGAGTTTGGGATTTTTTTTTAAAGGAAATGTGTTGTCCAAAGATCTGAGAAAAGTGCGGGTACTGCCAGTTGTGCTGTTTCCAACCCGCTTAGGGCGAACAACCTAAAACTGAAAGTTTCTGTAAATGCAGTTGCAAGCATGTTACGCTTGCAAAAAAATATGCATGCTTAGTATTATATCTTATCAGGTGCTTATCTACTACCTACTTGAGGAGAAAGAGGTTGCATTTGCTCTAGGTACAGTTAATTAGTGCTGCACTTTTTATATTTTTAAGCTCCATTTACACGGCGATTAATTATTGCCTGTGTGTGCATACCATAAAATTTAAGGGCAAATATCTGGCACCGTCTAAACAACACGCACAATATTGTTGCACGATACGGGCAAATTAGTTGCCGTTTAAAACTGGTACAGGTGGAAATAGCACATGCAACAAAATTGCATGTACAGACGCCAGCAGGTCAACCTACCCGAAACTGTCAGATTTTCCCAATCAACCTTGAACCTAATGCTTTAGCAATAAAGTCGAAAATCTATTAAAGAAATCTGACACATTGTAGTAGCTTGATGTGCTGGCGTCTGTACAATAAAATCGCATTCAATTCTGGGATGAAAATATTCTACCTTTCAAACGTGAGTGAACGAAACAAGACGTTCAATACAATGAAATTATTTGGCAGCGCAGATACTTGTAATACATTGAATCAATTGTACAGACGCCATCACATCAAGCTACTACAATCTGTCAAATTTCTTTAATAGATTTTCAACTTTATCGCTGAAGCATTAGGTTCAAGGTTAATTGGGAAAATTTTAGTTTCGGGTGAATGATGAATGGGCTTTATGATAAAGTAGCTGACCCGACAAACGTTGTCCTGTCAAAAATTCAAAATGCACTTTCAGTTTTCCCGAATTTTCCAATTTTCTCGGCAACTTTTCAAACATTTTCTTTCATATAAACCTTGTCCTGACAAACACAAAAAAAGAATTAGCCAAATAGGTGCAACCGTTCTGAAGTGATGCGCGTACATACTTCGACCAATTTTTTTGATCCGTAGTTAACTCAACCAATGGTTTGCAAATGCTAAATGTGAAAGGCTAAACATGAATGTATTCATGTTAGCTCATTCATATTAAAAAATAGTAATGGCATAAATCATTCATGTTTAGCCCTTCACATTTACCCAAAATTCAACCATTAGTTACTATTTTTAACCAGTGGTTGAGTTAACTACGGATCAAAAAACCGGCCCTTATATAGACTGATGATATATTATATTATATTATGGGCGTTTAGTTAGTGTCCTTGAAAGCGTTAAAAAGTATATTATTGCTCTTATTTATTCCTTCGTAGGACAGTGTTCCATATTTTAGTCCAAAGCTAGCTCAGCCACGACCAATTTTTCAGCTTTTCCACTTCATTAAATCGAGAGCTGGAGCTTTTCCAGGGTTCTGCTAATTCCAATCATTTTCCAATTCTCTTAAGTTGTTAATCACTCTCAATCCTAATATACTTAGTATACAGGGTTATTGGTAAAACACCAACAACCTCTTAAGGGGTCATTGTACTCATCATTATGAACAACTTTTACTATGGGACCAAACCTGAAATCGCGAAACATAAATCAGCGGTTCCCTACATTTATGTTCGCAAAACTCGTCAAAATGTATGAAACACCAGATTTTTTTTTCGCGATTTCAGGTTTTGTCCCATAGTAAAAGTTGTTCATAATGATCAGTACAATGACCCTAGGTGTTTTACCAATAACCTTGTATAATTCTTCTGTAACGTGTGTTTGTCACCTAACTCCTCCTAAACGGCTGGACCGATTTGGATGAAATTTTGTGTGTATATTTCAATGAGTTCCTGGATGCTTTGAAAACACAATCGGACCCGGTAGGCGGGCTGCTAAGACGGTACAAAGTTTGCCGGGTCAGCTAGTAAGATTTCAATAATTTTCCAATACTCTGAAGTTGTTAATCACTCTCAATAAGATTATAATTAGCCTAGCATAATCAGATTGCTGGTGCTAATTCTAATAATCTATTTACGTGTCCGTCAGTGCATGGTGAACACGTATGAAATCAAACCATCCTTGGCCTATTCATTATTTGATTGTTCTACGCGATCCGTTATCACGGTTCTTCCGCTGTTGGCCAGGAAGTAAACGTACAAAAAGGTGCTATTTACAGGGTAATTGTGAAACAGTGAACAATCTTTGATTGATTGAGCATATTAAGTAAGTAAGGTAAGGGACGTTTAACACGCTATTGTCGTAAATAATGTAATTTGTTCGTTTAGGTACCTATTTATGACTTGTTAAAAACTCGATTATCTATTAGAAAAAATCTCTCCT
This sequence comes from Dicycla oo, assembly GCA_948252095.1. NCBI lineage: Eukaryota > Metazoa > Arthropoda > Insecta > Lepidoptera > Noctuidae > Dicycla > Dicycla oo. The sequence goes on along the minus strand of OX411718.1, from coordinate 4,318,575 downwards.
GGCAATTTCATCAACCTATTTATGAGTTGTTAAGAACTCGATTAGAATTAGAAAAAATCCCTCCTGGCAATTTCATAATTTGTGTAAGTACCTATTTTACTTTATATATATGGTTACTGGTAATTTTGCCGTCATACGGAAAAAGGACGTATTTGACATTTTATTCGAAATAGACTTATTTACATATTCAGAATCAGCAAAAAAAGACGCATCTACCAGTATTTTTAAATTGGCGAAAACTTAACGAAAACCTTCTAACTATTAAAAATCGCATCTGCCTTTGTATCTTTGTTATATTCGGCAATTTTGCTTATTAACAAAACCATTCATCCAAAAATGCGCCTCGTCGCTAAAGATGATTTTTCGGCCAAAATCGGGGTCCTCTTCCAAACGTTCTGTAGCCCAGTCAGCGAACAAATGGCGTTGTCTATGGTCATTCACTTTGAGCTCCTGGGTCAGTTGGATCTTGTACAGGTGTAGGCCCAAGTCCCGACGCAAAATTCGCCAAGTTCAAGTCTGCGAAAGGCCGAGTTCTTATGCACGGCGAGAAATCGACTGCCTCGGAGTCTCCTGCACACTCTCATGGACAGCAGCGATGTCCTCGGTCGATCTGGCGTTTCTTTGACGTAAGAGTTGGTTGGTGGTTTACCGAACCAGTCGTCTCGAATTTGGTCACCAAACGTTGGAGCGTCGACTTTGAAGGGCCACCGCGTCTGCCGTAAAATGGACGTAATGCGTGCAACGTTTGCACTAACGAACACGTTTTATCGTTTGGACGTGCTGCTCAATCGTGTAACTTGCCATGGTGATTTGGCATCAGTAACTGAAGAAATAATAACGCATTTGACAGATGTCGCCAAAACAACATGTCCGCCACAAACTGTAAACATCGACCCGCCCTATTTGAAAGACCCTTTATTATTAGTTATTTTTATTACTATCCCTTGTAGTATTTTTTCATGATCACGATGTCGCAATTAGGACTTTCGTAAGTATACTTTTCCAATGTTAATTAGAGGCTTAATAAACCAATCATCAATTTACATCATTTAAGAAAGTTAGATCAAAGACGCGCACGCACGATTTCATTATGTAATTGCAAACTCAATTAATTCGGAATATAAATCATTTCTCCAACTTAATTTTCGAATCAATCGCTTTGAAATTGGAACTCTTACTGAGATATAATTTATTATTGATGCTATATTAATTACGTGCGGAGCTGTTGCAGACAAATTCGATTAGATAGATGGACTGACATGGTATGCATCGATTTGCATATTATCTAGCAGTAATTATAGTATCATTCGATTTCTGTTCTAGTGTCGTCATTATATTAGACATTTATATCATCGTTACTGTATTGTTCAGCATAAAATACTCGACGATGAAATCAAATGTCTTACAAAGTAATTGTAATGAGGGCCTTAGCACATCTCCGCCTCGAAACAGCGAAACCGTTCGTCGAGTAGCGGAACATCACGCGAGTCAGTTGAATTGAACTACTGCGGTTTAGCTGCTATGGTTTCGCGGCGGAGGTGTGCTAAGGGCCTTACGAACGAACAAAATATTTTATCGTCGCAGATCCCAAAACATTATTTCTAAGCCGGCACCATAATTGTGTAACTCACTATCAATCACGATCTGAATGGTTTTGAAGCATATAGCTGATCCCTTGCCTCATTGTGTTCGAATTTGTCTGCTCAACACTACTGTAACTGTGTACTGTAACTACTGTAAGACTGTTTGTCCACTGCACCGGGAACGAGACGTCAACGAGAAACGAGATTATTCGGTCATAGTATAATGTCACGGAATAATAAAATGTACTGTTGCTACTTCGGCGCCGTCATTTGTTTTCTCGTTGACGTCCCGTTGACAAACAGCGTAAGTGTGTACGCAAATACCCCGCAGTTTATGGTTATGCAAAATTATAATGATGGGTGAACCTTAATTTAGAAATATGCGCCGGTGGCGTGCTATCACAACTTCTCAGATAAACTTAAAAGCCCTCTTCACCAATAAAAACGCATAATATCCATAACAAACCTTACCAAAAGATCAAAAGATGCGTATGGCTACTTAGCTCACCATATGTAACAAGGGATCAAATCCTCTGCTTATCTTTTAATGAACTGCAGTTACCTAGGTACTTATATTATGAAATATGAACATCAAAGGACCAATCTATCAGCGAAGTTGATCACTTCGCTGATAGATTGGTCCTTTGATGTTCGCAATCGCATGCGCAATCGAGCATCAAATTGCCTCTCGCCGGATGTCTGCGCAGACGCACTACAATAAAACTCAGCGCAGACTTGTGCCTGACAACAAAATAAAACATTTGCAATGAATAATGTACCAGTAATGCTTCTAACAAATATGTATGTATTGTGTGATATAAACAATGCTGAGAGTAAGTACTTACCTATGACTTGCAAAAAGATAAAAATATGACTAAACGTCATAATTGGGAGGTTATTTAGTTTCAGAATAATGAACATGTTTTGATTGATGTTCTCATCAATCTACTAAAGTTTTCAGCTCCTTTTGGTCCAGTTGCAAAACTTTATCGTTTTTGAACCCAAAGTCACCTGTACCTCTACGCACTCTAAATGTTCTTTTCATTTCTTTCTAAGCGTGTTTGGTCCTTTATAATTACATCTGCTTTGGTCAATAAACGAATATACTTTTTCGTTTTTCTTTAGTTGTCTTCCTAATTTGCTGAATTAGCATTGTGTATTTACGGTCAGTGGCCCGGGTTAATGACCACGTTGTTGTACCGATGCGCTTGCGCGTACGCAATGCTGCTACATTGATGAAAATTCGCAAGCAAAAATATGTTTTCAGAGTTCAGCAATAGAGGATATAATTCTGCGAAAAGCAGCTTTATAGGTCTCAATTATATCATCAATTGTTTAGATGCATGCTGATAGTAGTAATGATTCTAGTTTCTGTTTCTATTGATCAGTGTAACCTGATGGCGTTTGGAGTTAATGAGGATGGAACTTATTTGTCTGTTGTTTAACTTTGCCATTATTTGGTCTATCTCTCACTACCGGTTGCTAATTGGTCAAGTCTTTAAGCTGACTAGTGTATTCAGCCTATGTCTATTTTCTGCCAACTCAAACAATTCGTGTTCTTCATTAACTGGTCCTCAATTAGCCAATGGCGGCGATACCCTTGTTCATAGATTAAACTAAATTTAAATTCAGTGTCAGTCAGTTTTTCTTTCTATTTTATTAAGAAAAGGACGAAGGAAGATAAATATTAATTTAGTCCTGTCAAATTAAGATACTCCATAGTAAAAGTTTAGACTTGATAAAAAAATTGGCTACTAAAAGTACGTCAATTAACGTCAGGTGCTGACTAATTTGACAGGACTAAACTAATATTTATCTTCGGACAGAAGATAAATATTAGTTTAGTCCTGTTTTCCTAATGAAAAGAAAGAAAAAATGCACTGAACATAAATTTAGTTTAGTTTGTGAACAAGGGAATCGGCTACATTGTTTTTTTTTTTTACTTGCAGCTCTTGCGAGAGAGTTTAGCCTTGTGGCCCTCTTTTGTTACGCGGATGCACCTAAACCAAAAATTGCAACCACCAGAGAATGATTTTTTAAAAGGCACGCGTTACGTATTTAGGAACAATTTTAACCAACCCTAAAAGCACACATTGACACCGATTTTCATTAAGTTTCAAGGAAAAACACATCCAGTCTCAAGTATGATCTAACTAGAATATTAATTCTGTTGTCTTGCCGTATCTCAGGAATGCTAGCGGTAAGCGACATTTATATTGTTCAAGAATAACATTATTTTGCTAAAATATTCTGCCTACTAAAGATGGAAACTAAAAAGCTATTCTCAAGTTACCGAATGTTACAAAACAAGTGGACATAACTGGTGACTATTTGTCATTTTGTTTCGCAAACCGTGACATTGGCACAAGGCGAGATATTTCTGAATTTGGCATCTACTAATTTTACCTTGACCTCTTGTGTTGTGTAGCTTAAATTCCAATACTTGTCGTATTATCTGAAGTTGACACTGAGCATGTTTACCTAGTCTGATTGGTTCTTGAAGTGCAAAAGGCTCCTGATTAAAACACAGTGGTAGTAGAGCTACGAATAAAGAGTAGACTATTGGGGCCCGTCCACAAACATGTTTGTTGCGACGTGATCGCGAAAATCATTATAAGGTTAAACACCCGCTTGTTGACTCGTCTAACATATTGTTTTTAGGGTTCCGTGCCTCAAAAGGAAAAACGGAACCCTTATAGGACCACTCGAGTGTCCGTGTATCTGTCCGTCTGTCACAGACAATTTGCTCCGAATCTAATGGACCTATTAAGTTGAAATTTGGTACACATATGACTTTCTGTGACCCAAACAGGGACGTTTAACGTAGGTAAATAAATTAATTTTTATTATGGAGTTCAATTTTGGGGGCAAATTAAAAAATTAAAAAGAAAAGTTTTGCAAACTGTACCGCGTGACATGTCAAATGAAAGGGTTTACTGTGATGGTCTCAAATATATATTTTTTATAATTTTATAATAAATTGGTTTAAAGTTATGTAAGAAAATAGACGAAAATTGACCATTCCCCCTTTATCTCCGAAACTACTGAGCCTAAAATTTTGAAAAAAATACAGGAAAACTATAAGAAGTCTATGGTCTTAAAATAATATGGTAAATCTCTCAATATTGTGCGTACAAACTTACATTTGCAGTGCAGTTGGAATGTATGGGGGAACGTGTTTTTCAACTACTATGTTAAGTTTGTGTTTGGAATAAATTCATCCCAGTTACGGAACCCTTCATTGTTCGTAGTTCTACACGCACTTAGCCGGTTTTTATGCTTTCAGAGGTTGCACATTATAACCTTGTCGTACCACATAAAATTACACGTCTCAACAGAGAACAAATTGGTCCTTTTGCGCTGCCCTTAGACTATGTGCTGCCATAACCTTTGATGGTAGTGTTTACAACTGCTTTGAAGTTGAGTGTAATTCTGATTCCACATGTAAATAAGTGGCAATAATAGTCTGCAATCGGTTTCATAATTTTATCGCTTGTGAGCTTGGATTCTTATCGGTATTTTACCTAATTAAGAAAGACGAAGATCAAATGCCGCAGCTAAATAATTGCCAAATAGTAAATGGTAAAAGTAATATTTACTTACCTCATATGTTAAGGCGAAAGCGTCAGGGTAGCCCGCAAAATTCTACTTTTCTTACGTTTTTTGCAATTTACAAGTCGGTATTAGGTTGTATGTTGATTTGAATATGATTCGCGACCGTAACAAATCTGTATTTATAGAATTATAACCATTAAAATCATCAATACGGTTCTCTAAGTCCATATAACTATTTCTATTTCATGAATTCTTGACATTTGAGGTCTTATATAAGGTATGGTATGGTAATGATTATTATTCTGTAAATATATGATTGTTAAGGTCGCGAATTATATTTGAATCATCATTAAACTTAATACTGACCTATAAATTACAAAAAACGTAAGAATATTTGAATTTCGCGGGCTACCTTAGCGCTTCCCCTTAAGTTATTTACAATCCTTTAAAGGTTACAGGCCGTTAAATTGGCCTCATATAACATAAAAGCAACATAAAAGTTTAAGAGTCTATTATTAATTTTACTTCAACACTCTAAATACATTTTGAAGTATCTAGTTACGCGAAAACTCAAGTCAACTCGAAATGACAACCGAAACGACGACGAAGTGGATTGTATTGCTCAATTGTTCTATGATTGTAAAAAATATGGTAACTTAAAATCAATAACATGAAAGCATTAAATACCGGGACGTCATGTTATTATACGAAAATAATTATTATTTTAATAGTAAGTTATATTGTCGTAAATTAATTAAACATTGCCTAAAATAGGTGATTATTTAAAGAAAATATTATGATTGAATAAACTGATGGAATAAACCTAAACCTAAAGCTAATTAATTCCAACTATGTACAGACGCCAAGATACTAACTACAATCTGTCAAATTTCTTTAATAGATTTTGAACTTTATTGCTAAAGCATTAGGTTCAAGATTGATTGGGAAAATTTTGGACATTTTTATTTGTTCTAACAATTTGTAGTCTCGCAGTAAAATCTCCTTAATTAAATAAAAGGAAGTAGTTTTACAGACTTTCGCGTATTTAAAATACTAGTAAAAATATACTTTTTGCAAGGAAAACAATAAAATTTGATAGTATCATTGTATTTATCCTAAAAAAATTGCCGGACGCCAAGTCGTCCATCAAAATTATCATTTTTGGCGGCCTTACCCACAGACCTATGCATGCATTTAAATGAAGATATCAGGACAGTAAAGTTGTACGCAGAACTTTGCTACTTCTTTTTTTGAATCTGACAGGTGTCAAATCAGAACTGATAGAGACCATATAACTTAACTTTTTTTGTTAGGAGGAGTAACATGATTTATTTAGCAATGCCTTTTTGTCGAACCATTCGCTAACATTTATGATCAATTTTTATTTAAACTAACCTCCAATTTTTGTTGCGCAACCGGTAGAAAGTACGACTAATTTCTGCGTATGATTGATTACATATTATGTTTAAAAAAGATAACGCTATTTATGTGTAAACTACAAAGAGTCCGTATATTATATTTAAAAAAAAAGTAAAACAAAGTCTTCGGGTTTTAATTGTCCAATCGTGGAAGCAGCGTGCAGCGTGGTTTCGATAAAGGTTAGCAAAGAAGTGATTCACAGCCTGATTTTGTTACGTATGAATCCAGTATCTTTCCTGATTACTAATCCACTTCTAGCAATTTTACAAATCCAAGCACGACTCAAGAATCTTTAACAGTGATGGCAAAATCTATTTTATTGTCCTTTTCCATGATGGCAACATTTTGCCAGGCTGATTTTGCATTCGTCCAGTTACATTTTAGAAATTACACGCTTTAATAGTAGTCGGACCAATTCGACTAGATTCAGCTATAAAAACGTTTTGTGGCTTCAAGCTTACTGGATTTCACAGTAATCGATTTTCTGCTTTTCACAGTAATCGATTTTCTTTAGTTGCCATCATTGACTAAAATGAATTTTGGAGTTAAATTGGTAACTGTACCGCTGGATTCCAGTTAGTTAGATTTGGTAACGATTTTAGATTTAGAAATTAATAAAAGGGTTTTACTTACCTAAATAAACAGACCAAATACAACTTACAAATTTAAAGGGCCTACGACCCGATTGGTTCTTTGATACTCCATAAAGGTCGCAGTAAAAATTAAGCCAGCTTTTCAGCATCATAAGCTCCAGTGTTGGTAATGTAACTGAAAATTGCAATAATCCAGTACTTGAGCATGTCACTTTTATAACTAGCAATGGACATGGGTATTATGGACGCTGTGAGCATAAGTAGGTGAATGTCTGCAGTTCTGTGCTCACCACGGAGGCATGTCTCGATTGTCCTTAGGCACAGATACATGCACTATGATTGTGTCGACAAGGCAACTTGGTATAGATGTTGATAGGCCTGCAAATGGGTAGAGAAAACGATTGATTTGAATGTGCAAGAAAAACTTGTTAGAATTTATTTGTGAAAAAGAATTGATTTCGGGTCAAAATTGGGGTCCTCGGTCGTTTATGATCCTCGCTTCCATCTTAGGATCTTCAAAGAGACACCATTCTATTTTTTCCTCGTATGTTCTCATCGAGTTCGTTAACCACCACGAAAGTATATATCCGTGTCATGTTGAGTGCAAAGTTCGCAGTAAGATATGTTTATTAATAAAATAACTAGGATATCCACCAGTCACGTATAATAAACTCGCCGTATATAATGAAATGTAACTCGACACACAAAACGAATTGAAGTGACCAAAAGACAGTTACCACGTAACAGTTGGCACAATAATACCATAAAACTAAACACATTAAAGAACAAATACAAATAAGATATGCACAGGACATCGTCCGTTACGATCATTGTCTTGCAAAATGTACTCGAACATTAGCTTTCGACTCCTGCGCAAGGACATTCTTATTTCAAACGATTGATTGTGATTCGTCGCTCGTCGCATCGTCAGCGAATGACGTGCGCGTATACACGTGATTAACTTAGCATGAATTACTAGTATTAATTATCGCCTTTGCAGCATAATATTGCTATCAAGTGAGCACTTTCGTTTTTTTCTCAGACGCTTTTGACAAGTAAAAGGCGTAGAGAGGTTTGCACAAGGGTGGTTAGTGAAAGTGCTTGCATAACCATTGTTTGCTCCTTAAAACCTGTAAAATACCAGTTGTCTGACTGCGATTTACAATTTCGCACTTGTAGTTTTGGAAAACCCGCTATCTTCGTCTTCTTATCTACATATTTCAGAGTCCGTTTGTCCACAATGAAGTCACCGAGTAAATCCAATTTGCTGTGTTCTGTGTTATTAGCTCAGCCGTGTTTTTGACTTGATAAAATCTGTATTCAAGGACATGTCTGTCACGTCTTCTTGTAGCCTGTGTGCTTCAGCTTGTTCCATCCAATAATGAAGTGCGAAGCCTAAAGAATTAATGTTTATACTCTGATTACACGTTTGTCTGTATGTGAGTGTGTCAGAATATTGATTTATTACACGTAATTATCCAGTAAACGACGGAATCCATTACGATACACGAAGATATTGCTTGACGACAAATGGAAGTCCTTGTTTATATGCTTGGAAATTCGACCTATTCCTTGAAAGGGGTTATACCAGAGGTAATTTCCAACAAATTAAGTCTCTCAACTAGGGGTCGAAATTTTTTTTCATGTAAAACACTTCTAAATAAATTTTAAAAAAAAACTCGGAAACCAAACCATTAATTTTCGACCCCTAGCAGGCTGGTAGGGCTTAATTTGTTGGAAATTTCCTCTAGTATAACCCCTTTCAAGGATTAAGTTAAATTTCCGAGTACCCTGTATTATCCTTTTTGTTACTAACTGTTGTATTAATTTAAGCTAATTCGTATTAATTTATTTAACAATTTAGGGCTCTCTGTGACTGGCTCGTTTAGAAAAACTCAAAATAGATCATACGGCTCTTATAAGTGCTGATTGTAGTCAAGTGTTTACTTGTCTGCCATGTTGTCAAAGGGAGTCAAGTTAGCCATTTCAATGTGTGTTGTCATGTCCACAGGACAAGTTTGTATTGCTAACGAATTGTTTATACATAGATATAGCAATATTATACATAGGTATGCTAACGAGTTGTTTATACATAGAAATATACTCCAATTGCTCCATTAAAATATGTTACTTGCTTAAACAACGTGTTCCTTTTGACATAAGGGATAAAAAAAATCTGTTATTCCCTACATTTATGTTCGCATAACTCGTCAAAATGTATGTAAACATAAATGTAGGGAACAGCTGACTTTTTTTTCGCGATTTCCGATTTGGTCCCATAGTAAAAGTTGTTCAAAATGATGGTCTCATTAATACCCTAGAGTTTGGGATATCAAAAGGTCTACGTTGTATAATGAATGACCTTACAAAACTTCATTTCAAAGCATATTTGAAGATTTTAGTGAAAGCTTCAACTTCTTCTTCAGTTTCACCTGGATAATAAAATAAATAAATAATAATAGATAGAACTCCTCCCCCAATGATAAATATTTTCATACTCACCACTTTAGGATGGCAAATTGGCAAGTCATGCCAAATGAGTCGTCAAAGTTTGGTTGATCAGAAGCCGCCGTCGCAGGGTAACCTGATGATGGGGTCCGCTAGGGCCGATGCCTGCCAGAGTTGCGGGTTGTTTGAAAGAGTTACCGTGGCCCTGGCACAGGCAACTGAAAGAACACGGTGAGTTTTAGTCAGTACAAATCTGATACGGGCGTGTCAGACTTGTAACTTTGTAACTTCTTCCGCTCCGCCCAGAGCGGAAGAAGTTATTTGATAATTTCCCACCCAAAAAAAAAGGGTAACTGATTAAAGAAATCGAAGTCTGAACATCGCGGACGTGACTTTACGCATCTTCGAATGTGCATATAAACCCGTTAGATATCTTCGACTTGATTATAAGTATTATAAAAGAAAGAAGGTCCGTTATAAAAACAGATTATGTTGTGTTGTGACTGTGACGTAGGTTTCGTGCCAACTGGTGCCATGCTACTCGCAAAAATAAAGGATCTCGACCACAGTAGCGTTCCCGTTACTGAGTGAATCATAACATTCATTATATTTATATCAAACATGAATCTGCGGATTGAAGAAATTGGTAATAACTACTTTGATTTGTCGTAGACCTTGACATTTAATTGTGGTTACTTCTGCTCATAGTACACTAGCTAATTCAATTTAAGCGTATATAATGTATAATTTATTAATATGTGAAGACGATACACCTAGAATAAAATCGCAATAGATAGGTGCCTTTATGTCGTATCAGCAAACTGATTTTCGTAGTGTAGATGCTATCACTTGTGTGTGGTTGACTGTACCTAGTAATCGTCGTTTTGTCTTTCTTTCGATTGTTTTTATGTCAAAAGAGATCTTGTCCGTTTACATTCTTTCGATTGCAATTGCTGACGACTGGCCTTTTTTTTTTCTCCAAAACGATGGCTCAATCAGGATATTAGCGTGGCGTGTCTCCTGTGTTTCACTCCCAAGTCAGGCAAATACTATGTAATTTACTCCAACTTAAAATTTTGTAACAGGAAAAATTGAAAAATTCAGTATCAGAATGGCTCTTGCCGACACGTTGTATATTATAATTAACTAGCAGCGCCCCGCGGTTTCACCCGCGTAATTCTCGAACCCTTAGGAATATCGTGATGAAAGTTTCATATTTGCTAATCCAGGTTATTAACTATCTGTGTACCAAATTTCATCAAAATTCGTTCAGTAGTTTTAGCGTGAAAGAGTAACAAACTTCCATCCTCAGAAATTTTCGCGTTTATAATATTTGTAGGATTTAGATCTAGTGCACCCACAATTTAAAAACTGAATTTGCCGAACTCTATGTTACAAATTAAAGTACGAAACTTCTTGGAGCTAGTTCGTAGAGCCAACCGACAGTCAAGACAAGTATCTTTCTAATTACCTAATAAACAGTGAAACTATTCACACTTTTCATAAAATGCTCCTGAAACACTCTGACATGACACCTAATTGACATTTGACAACAAAATCAAAAGATAGATTTTTTACATTTACATAATTTTACATCATTATTCCACTAGTTGAGTGCAGTTTGGCGTATGACGAACAAGTTCAGTCCGGATCGATGACTTTTAGGCAACTGGTCAGACTGCATTGTTGGGTAACCACCTTTAATTAACGCCTTATCGAATGCTTGTATGAACACATTTATTTTATTCGCGGAATTGTCGTTTGGTCGTGGTCGTCGAAGAAGGAAAAATGGTTGTAACCTCATGAAGTTGATGTGTCCCGAATTCCCGATGAAATTCATTGATGCTGTCATTGACTTTGTGTATAAGATTCTCTCTGAAAGGAGTTTTAGTTAAACCTATTTTTTCTTGTTAGGGGTATCTTTACAGGCGTCAACTGAATCATTGTCCCAAATCTTTAAGTCGTTACATAATTCATTAACTACCTTTAAGTGCAAGTTTCTGGAACGATCAAGAGCAATAATCGCATGCCATAAAGCACGTTTTAATTTATTGCCTTTCAAGAATTGCACGCGTGCTATTCCATAAAATGGCATACAAAATAATTGAATGCAAGTTTTGCTATTCAATAAAATCGCATGCGCCTTAATTATACATGTTATCAGTGATTAAATGCCCTTCAATTTTATCGTATGCCACAGGCAATAAACTTGTACCGTGTAAATGGAGCTAAAGTTGCTTTGCTAATGCCTCTCAAGATCCAAAGAAAGGATTCCGGAAAGGAATACCTGATTTGTTTAACAACAAACGTAAAGTGGTAAACTCAAGATCCTACAGATATCAACACATGACTGACAGCAGCTCTAGTTCCCAAGTACAAGGAACCAATTGTGACGCAATTGTTTTACTTTTTATTAACTCAATGGAATCTGATATTATTGCTTTCACAACATTGATTGACATTAACTTTTTATTGTAGGTAGATTCCGTTCCCAAAGTCTTGTCTTTCATTTTCACCTTACTTTCTTTTGTCGTTGAAATTATCATTTTATATCAGTCATCTTCATAATTTAAATATTGATTTGAGTAGAAAAACATGCAGAATTCAATTGAATTCTGCACACAGCGTATAGGATGTACATCATCTGCCTAGCCTTTGCCAACTATGTTGGGGTCGGCTTCCAGTCTAACCGGATGCACTGAATACCAGTATTTTACATGGAGCGACAGCCTATCTGACCTCCACAACCCAGTTAATGGGTACGATACTCCTTGGTAAGACTAGTTATCAGACTCGGGCTTTTGACGACCAGTAACGATTGTCAAAGATCCACGAATTACAGCCGAGACCAACGGCTTAACGTGCTTTCCGAGACACGGACGGATCTTGGTATGTAAAGATCCACAGACCAACCGTGGCAAACGTAGCTTAACCTGATCGATCGACCCGTGCGGCTGTTATAACTTAGCTTAGGATGTAAATACGTTTAAATTATGGTTTAAAAACATTTTAATCTAATTTTCAATCTCCATTTAGCCTCCGAGATTAAAAAAAAAAAACAAACTTAGAGGCAGTAGATGTTTTTTGTATTTCCTCAATCAACCTTATTTGTTTTACCTCTATAGACGTGTAATCTAATACAGAGGTCTTTAGCTCTTAGAGCCTATTGACGATAACTTTATCTGAACTCCTCAATCGCAGACCACTTTCAGAGCAAGTTCACTTTCTTTGCTTTCCAATACACCCGGTATGTTGTTCTATTATCATTTGCAATTTCTTGTTATGTCTACGACTCCCAATCAATCATATATATTGATGGGATCAGCACCTTTTTTGTAACGCTTCAAAGATTAATCTCTTTCCGTATTTGGTTTGCCACTTGATCTTGTTGTGTAAGGGTCATAGCTTTAATATTAATTTCGAGTTCATCTACTGCATCATTGAGATGGAGTAAAAGTATATCTTACATTCCAATCGCTAGCGATATCATGTAATTATGATTATGAAACTTTAAAGGTAGGAAGTCAAAAGATAATTAATACCCCTTACTATTACGCGTATGAATATTATTGGTTCCCCGGTTTCTCGTCTTCAAATATCGAAGTCTTGCTTGACAGAGCGTGGGATAAAACAAATGACGGAGTCATATCTCAATTTCTAAAAAAATAGTTTTAATTTCGAAATCATTTATTTAAGTAGAAAGTACGATCGTCATTTTATCGACTGTCTTTATGAAGACGGATATGTATGTATGTATGAGAAAAGTAAATGACTTTACTATTTTTACAACATAATTATTACTGTATTAGCAGTTAATCAGTCCGTACATCTTTGTCCTCAGTTCTCAGATATTACGAGTACATTGCATAAGTTCTCGTATGTTCATTGTTTTGGTTATATTATCCAGAATGAGATAACACTTAATTCTAACGAGTCTGGGAACATTTTTTTGCCACTTTCCATGTTATTAACAAAGTATGCGTAACGTCCGTTTTGTAGAGATATCGTGGAATGTTGACCATTGCTGTTTTGTTAGTTGTTAGCGTGGCTTTGATAAACTGTCTATGCGCGATGCAACACTGCTCCGAGCTCCGTTGAGTTGCAACGTCGCATTTCAATGACGCCGGCTCAGTTCTAAAACCCATGGAGGATTTAATGTCTTTTAGAACCGAGCAAGCATCATTGAAATGGGACGACGCAACGCAACGCAATGGAGCAGTGTGGTATCGCTTTATCGTTGTAACAAATTATTCTGCATCCGCGTATAAGCGATTGCTTATGAATAAATTGCCTTTATTATACGCTTTATCTTCGACAAACTAAATTAGCACTTAGATAGAATAGAAATCTGTCACCACAATATCACTTTGCGATGATAACAACGCCAACGACATTGCCTTCAAAAGTTGGAATACGTCTTGATAATCTGTTGGAACAGATTAGTTCTAAATTCCAAACCCACGCCTCTTCGTACCCAATCGACGCATTCATAAAATATAACCTATCTAACACAATATTATCCAAATGTTGTTGACCTCAGCTGTTGGTTAGCGCTCTGCAGTGTCTACGTCATTGACATATGCATGCAACACTTCTGTAATAAAACCTTCACGTTTATCTTTAGATCTCTGTTGTTTTTTCAATTTGGTTTGATCCTTTTATTTTGATGGATAGATGTATGTATGTACTCGTATGTAGGTACCTACTATCTGAAAGTGCAACATTTTGTAGGGTGGTTTATTGCTAGAGTAAGAGATCCACAGTTACAATTCTGCCTGAACTTTATGTCCAATCACATTTTTTTTACAGAGCAATATTTCATTCTGCTGATGTACGAAAGATTATTTACCGTTCCTCCGTTTAGATAAATTAGCGAGTCTATCATCGTAAAGATTATTACATCCGTGTCATATTTATTGTATTTGTTCACGTCTGCTAATGCTAGTAATTCCGACTTATTACGAGTACGTCTGTCAGCTATCGTTTGTCTGGCGAGACTTTCTACGCCTCTGCGCGAGACGTGACTTTGATTACAGTACTGACTGCCTTTGTGCTACTGGCTTCCAAAATGATGATTTTACTGAAAATATTGTGTCACGTTGCTACATACTGTGCGTGATAATTGATTTAAAACGCTTTGCAGGCTGCAATTTGCAACTGTCAACTTTGTAGGTTATTTGCAGACGTTTAGACAGGAGCATTCCATGTTGAAGTTTAGCTAAGTGATGGATTTTGTGACATACCGAAGAGCATGTTTTGTAAGCTAGGTAATGTGATCATTTCTTCTTTTAGCTGTGGTCCGTTTTTTAACTACCTTCAAAAAAAGGAGGAGGTTCTCAGCTCCTCGGGATCTTTTATCATAATTTTTTTTATGTATGTTCCCCGATTACTCAAAGACGGCTGGACAGATTTGGAAAATTGTTTTTTTTTTGTTTGAAATAGTTTTCTAGTTGGTCCCATTGTCATCAGGTCAGGATCTGATGATGGGATCCTGGAAAAATCGACGGAACTCTTAAAATATTATAGGCACACCTATAGCGAATTGGGTATTTTTTATAGTAACTCGTGCATTTGCTCTTGGAAAACACCATTTGGTCAAGTGGAACTGATGAAGAAGGTCACAGATGGCAACCGGAACTACTTAATAATAAGTAGGTATTTCAGGGGTTGCGATTCGATTAGGTACTTAAATAATAGTTGTTAACTAATTTATGCTCGTCATAATGCTTATGGTGATGTGGAGTTCTCCTGGTACCTACTTACCAGGAGAACTCCTCAACAATTAACGTCCCTGCATCGGGAAAGCAATACATATTTTATAAAAGGTGATGAGCAGTTGACATTAGAATATTGTAACTTAGATAAATTACAAACTGCCCCACTAAAAAGTGAAAAATAAGAAAACTTTTTCCAAAAAACACAACCGACTTCCAAAATAACACGTCAATGTGAAAAATAACTTTAATTTCGGAAGTTGGTGGCAGAAATCTAAAATGCAGATCCAAAGACACCGACTTCCGAAATTAAAGTTATTATTGACATTGAAGTGGGTTAGAAGCGTTATGACTACCTCTCGATGAGACTAAATAGCAAAATGACTAGTTCGCTATAGGAGTTAATCTCGATATGACTAGATCTTGTTTGGACTATATCGTGTTTGGACTAGATCGTAATAAGGACAGATAGCGTAACCTGTTATTTTGGAAGTCGGCTGTGTTTTTTGGAAAAGGGGATTCCAAAAGGAATCTATCAGGCTCGTAACGTGTTATTTTGGAATTCGGTTGTGTTTCTTGTAAAAGGGGATTCCAAAAGAAATCTATCAGGCTCGTAACGTGTTATTTTGGAAGTCGGTTGTGTTTTTTGGAAAAGGGGATTCCACAAGGAATCTATCAGGCTCGTAACGTGTTATTTTGGAAGTCGGTTGTGTTTTTGGAAAAGGGGATTCCAAAAGGAACCTATCAGACTCCTAACGTGTTATTTTGGAAGTCGGTTGTGTTTTTTGGAAAAAGGGATTCTAAAAGGAATCTATCAGGCTCGTAACGTGTTATTTTGGAAGTCGATTGTGTTTTTTGGAAAAGGGTCTTCCAAAAGGAATCTATCAGGCTCGTAACGTGTTATTTTGGAAGTCGGTTGTGTTTTTTGGAAAAGGGTCTTCCAAAATGAATCTATCAGGCTCGTTAGCGTAATGCGTCCGTAATTTTTTCGGTTGTATCAAAAATTTCCCACGGCTCTGTTTCTATCATTGTAAAAATGACTTAGAACAATAAGTATTCATCAGACATATGCTAAGTTTTTGTGATCATTAAAATTCTTTTAGTATTTAAATATATCATTAACATTATTACGTAGCAACAAGAAGCGGTCAGCATTATCTTGAAGGACTTCAACTTGTCGTTAAGAGCCCACTTGTCATTACCTACTCAATTTAAATCAGCGTTTTAGACAATGAGATGAACACAATTGAATTTTTATTGAACAATATACTTACTGTATTATTATTGTTTATTGTATGGCATTTGAATACGGCATGATTTGGCAATCGGCTGTACGTAGGCACCCCAAAGGTTGTTGAGTGACACTAGGGTACTACCATGTGCCTACTACTTAGTCCCGATAAAAAGCATTACATTTGTAACTGTGTGTATGGACATTTGTAAAAAAGTACAAACATTAAACTTTTAAATATTTCTTTTTCAGAAATCATTTAAAGGCTCTCACCCACAGGCGCGTTATTATCGTTCGAAATTATCGGATACGTTATTTCGATAATGCGTCCCGATTCCTTGCCATGCAGCTGCGTTTTTATCGTTCGATGAAAATGCAATCGCGGCGCCTGCCTCGCACTGTCTGGGCTCACCTTAACCTACACCGTCTCCGTCTACTAACGTTACTAGTACTAACGTTATTAACGCAAGTGTTAGTAAGATCGTATGCGTCCTAATACAAAATGTTCTAAGAACTCATATCGGAATATCGCAGTACGGAGGAACGCCAGCGTCCTACTTCTATTGCGTTGTTATTACCGCAGCAGTGTGTTACTTAGTGGCCGTCCTAATCCAAAATGTACTGAAAACAGATATCGCAAGTACGCAACCGATATTATCGACCGATAATAACGCGTCTGTGGGGGAGAGCCTCAAGATTTTTAATTTTCAAGAAGAAAAGTCTGGACAGGACCAAAGTCCGCATGGGTGGCCAAAAAGCTGGACAAATCTGGACAGATGATAACTCTAAAGGCGTTTCTGCCTACAAGGAATTTTACTGTCCGGCAATCCGATTTTTCACGGTCCAATATGGCACGCCATAAATGTATATAATATACTAGTTTGTGCACTATACGTAATTTTACCGTCCGACATGTTACTTCTCCCCATTCCGGGCCGTACTCATCGTTCCTAGCGTAATTACGCGTGCGTGGCGTGTAGTTTCAACGAGAGCTACCCCGAACTGTGCCGCACCGATCCGAGTAAAGACGGACAAGTGCACAAGCTATCATCCGTTTTTTTCATGCCACATCGGACCTTAAAACGTCGGACTGCTGGACAGTAAAATTCCTTGTAGTGCACAAACGCTCTAAGTGGCACTAAGGCACCGAGGTGTAAGGAGCAACTGAACTTCTGGGTATTTAGCTCAGCGATGTCGACAAGTGTTTGCACTCACTGTGTGCTGATAACATTCGTGTGCAGGTGTTGCAGATGCCGCGAGGACATTGTGATAATGTAAGCCGTTATTTCTAGTGCTTAGTAACGCGCCATTTTTATACGATTCGAAATTAGAACGAGTCGATCATGCAAACTTTTTGCTAACACTTTGAACTTTGGAAAGTAACGGAAATATCGAATAAGCATGCAGACGTTTTTCACTATTATTGTTATGATATCCCGTTTAATCACTTAAAAATATACGGCTTTTTTGTTGTTAGATGCTATATTAAATTTAAATAGGCCTTGCATGAAATTGTAATCGAAATGTTGGTCAATTCCATTCATAGTGGATTCTTGACCCCAACGCACTTTCAATAAAATAACTAACTGGTTATTTATATATTCAGTAAAAAGTTTCAACTTCTATCGTCGAATAGAAATGGTTTTCTTACGTTTTGTCAACTTTGTTAGCTATCTACTTTTGACAAATCAATCGGGAAAAATAAAGTTGGAATCGCCGTGTTTAATTATTTGAATCCAGTTAGATCCAGAATCTACCAGTTAGCTGGTAATTACTAATTAGTTGGAGCAAAACGTAAAACAAGCTATTGGCTACATAATATATAGCTATTGCTAACTATTATGATCTGCAATTCATTGATTTTTTTTTTACGAATTTAAAAATTAATAGCAACATGTCCGCAACAAAAGTCACACTCAACTTTATTCGAGCAAGTCTTAAATTAAATCGATCGGTTCGGACCAATCGGCATTGGTTACGCAAACGTCTCGCGTCCTCATCTCTAGAGCTACAGCCTTCGATTGAAGCCTGTTTGCCAGTCCGTCGTAGTCGGTGCGCCCGCGCACAAGCGCAACATACATTGACGTTCGATATTCAACTTCATCCAGTCGATATAAGTGAAGTGCTCCTGGTTCTGTGTTTGTGCTATTATTATCTTCTCTTTATTTAAGCGATAGAGGGATAGATGCTGTTATAAACAGTTTGGTTTTGTGCAAAATTTTTGTGAAGGATTTATGTTATTGCTTCGCGTGGTAAGTTCTATTTACAAAATGATGTCAGAATGGACCGTTAATTTTTTTGGTGGTTATTAAAAACTTGCTAAGAAATAATAGGTAGATGGCATATTAAGGAATTTATTCGGCAGCATATGGAATGTAGGTTGTCCAACGTCGTCAATACATTTGTTTGTTCAGGTGTCAGTTTTCAGAATTCAGACCTACAACACAAAAATATGACTCATTGTATAAAACCGTAAACTATCCATTACACCAGAAAGGTATCTGATCATGTGGAAATCGTGATTCGGATCACGGTTAGTAGCCTACATTTTGACTTACAATTCGAACATAGCTACTCACCAAAGTGGGTCCTTGTGTCCAAAACAGTTTTTTGTCCGAAATATGGTATAAAGCCACACACGTACACATGGTACATGTACTTACTTTGAGTCGATATTTTAATGTAATTTACGTGAAAGTAGACTTACACTTGTTTGTCTCAACAAACCTACTTATGAGATGTTGACCCAAACTTAACGGTTTGATGGTGTAAAGGGTCATTATCAACAACTTTTCGGTTCTACAGATGCAGGTGAATTCTAATGAATATGTTTCTGTAGAAACCGTAATGTTCTTAAAGGTTTTCTTAGTAGTTGCCAAGTAAGCATTCGTATTCAATACTTCGATGTGTATTCAATACATCCATAGAAATATGTATAAAAATTACCTACATCAATCTAAATATGCATGAAAGAAACCTGTGAATATTCATATTTTCCGCTGAAGAAATCCTTCGTTCTTAATGTCCTTGATATTGATAACCATGAAAAGAAAATGTACAGTATACCCACATAGGTAGATTAAACGCTCTATGGCTGATAAACTTTGAAGCCTAAACCGTGACAAAGCAATGCTACTAATTAAAGAAATTGAATAAACCAAACCAAATTATATAGTGGTTCTTCCTCGCATTCTTGATTCTGTCTTTGACCTATTTTTTTACCAGGTCTTAATTAGAACAACAAAATTGCTTGCAGTTTCTTGTTTATCTGATTAAATTCTAATCCACTCTTCTCCATAACCAAGAAGATTTCGAGAAGTAATGTGGAAAGTGAAACGCGCCCTGGTTTATTAGAAACAGCGACCCCACCTGGACCTCAAGATGGATTAAACATAGTACCTACCTAATACAAAAATATGCAGAAGCTCATGAAGTATATATAATATGTGTTCTTCACCACCATGTGAATGTCGAGGCGATCCAACTACTTGATATCACTGAATTAGTGCGAATCCTAAAAGTATCCTTTTGAGTTAGTTTAGTGCAGTGAGAATGAACTTAAACTGCATTGCAAATGCTGACTATTATGAAGAACACGTGTCGTGGAGCAATCAGTGTCTTCCCCTGAAAATAAAATGAATAAGAAAGACGTTATTGGACGATTTTTTAATTTTATAGTTACTTAGCAGTTAAAGTTATATTTAAATTACTAATAAGTTAATAGGCTAGATTGTAATGTGAATGAAGCATCTCCAACTGTGGCATTACAAAAGGAAAAAAAACGAAGAAAAAGAAGAAGAAGTAATGAAGAAGTTGAGTAGTTGTGGAAATTTGTGCAGGATTTTCAAGTAGATATGCATTAATCTTCCAGTCCTTATCTATTGGGGATGACCCCAAATTCTCTAATCAAATCAAATCATTTATTTCGGATAAATATCCATAGCAAAACCACACGCCACAATACAAAACAAAAGGAAAACAAAATAAAATCGCACTTATAAAATTAAAATCAAAATTAAGGCAAAAAATTAAAAATTAAAATAAAACTTAAATTAAAAATTAATAAAAAATGCTCGGCTCTTATAAATAAAAACGTATCGTTTTGGTTACCAATGGTAGTATTTTTATTGCCAAACTGGGCATATTATAAATAGACTAGCAGCTGCCGGCGGTTTCACCCGCGTAAGTCTTGAACCCGTAGGAATAATAGTATAGGGATAAAAAGTATCATATTATATGTGTTAATCCAGGTTATAAACTATCTGTGTGCCAATCATCAAAATCGGTTCTGAAGTTTTTGCGTGAAAGAGTAACAAACATCCATCCATCCTAACAAACTTGCGCATTTATAGATAATATTAGTAGGAAGTAGGATTTTAAGCTAATTTTACCTGTGATAGCTACTTCTATAGGGTAGGGTCTACTATGCAAAGCTATGAGGTCTTTGCTTTTTTAACCGACTTCCAAAAGGAGGAGGTTCTCAATTCGTCTGTATGTTTTTTTTTGTATGTTTGTTACGCGATTACTCAAAGACGGATGGACCGATTTAGAAAATTCCTTTTTTGTTTGATAGGGTATACTTCTGAGGTGGTCCCATATAAATTTTATTAACTTTGCTTGGGGAGTTTTTGAGTTAGCTTCAATAATGCGTATATTTCCCACTTATTTTATGTGGATGATGTGATGGTGTTTTAATAACTTCCTATCACTGTTATTCACATGGCTATATCTACAATTATTGTGCTCAATTATGTATTCGAATTAGTGTGGGGTAGGTTCCACAACTAAAAAGTGAAAAATAAAAACTTTTTAGCAAAAAATAAAACCGACTTCCAAAACAAAACACTACAAAGTGAAAAATAACTTTAATTTCGGAAGTCGGTGGCAAAAAACGAAAATACAAAACCCAAGACACCGACTACCGAAATTAAAGTTATTTTTCACTTTGTAGTGTTTTGTTTTGGAAGTCGGTTTTATTTTTTGCTAAAAGTTTTTTATTGGTAAAGATACAAGAGTCTTAATATTAACCAATAACGGGCTGTAAATTATAGGAATCGGCCATTAGAGATGTAGCTTTTATGAATGAGTATCTAAAAGATATACCTATATAATCTCTCAACAATCCGCCATCTTTTCATTGTCTGCCTCTACATTGAATAACAATATGTAATGAATTCAGTCCTCAGACACAATCGTAACAAAATGTATCCGTGCCTCAAAGTTAGTTGTATTCAAGGAAATCAGATGAATCCTTCCGCGTTATCTAATCAAATGAAACCTGTTTAATCTGTGAATGTATCTATTCCTTATTTCGAATTTTATTGTCATTATTATCTCACTTTAGATAGACAATTTAATAACTTTGAACATCTCTTTGATATTATTTAGCAAATCAATAATGCTTTGCTAAATAATATCAAAGTGAGGTTGTAAAAGAAGCAATATTGAAGGGTAGGTATCTACGTTTCCGAAACAGAAGACCATCATCCTGGCCTAGCCTTTTCCCAACTATGTTGGGGTAGGCTTCCAGGCTAACCGGATGCAGCTGAATACCAGGATTTTACATGGAGCGACTGCTTATCTGACCTCGACAACCCAGTTTCTGGGTAATACGATACTCCTTGGTAAGACTGGTTGTTAGACTTGGGCTTCTGGCGACCCGTAACGACTGTCACTGATCCGCGAATGACAGCCGGGAAACAGGAGACCATTTTAATATAAAATTAAATAGAAAATTAAAGCCGTCATAAATAAATATAAAATAAGGAAAGATAAAGGACAAGGTTGGATCAAAAATAGCTTGAAGTAGGGATATTAGTAAAAAAATGCCTGTCTCATAGCTACTACAAGAGCTGTGTAGGACAGAGTCAAACGCAATTATGAGCATAGTACGTAGAGCTTAGAGAAGGGATTAAATTCATCTGGAAATGGAAATTGGAATGTCAAGTTGTATTTAACAGCTCTACAACATATATATATGTATGTATTATTTAAATACTTATTATATGTTTTATTTGAGGAGCTCGTGGCTAAGTAATAACAGCCGCACGGGTCGATCCATCAGGTTAAGCTACGCTTGCCGGGGTTGGTCTGTGGATGGGTTCCATCTTTTCATACCGAGACTCCTCCGTGCTTTGGAAAGCACGTTAAGCCGTTGGTCCCGGCTGTCATTCAAGGATCTTTGACAGTCGTTACGGGTCGTCAGAAGCCTGAAAGTCTGACAACCAGTCTTACCAAGGGGTATCGTATTACCCAGTAAACTGGGTTGTGGAGGTCAGATAGGCAGTCGCTCCATGTAAAATACTGGTATTCAGCTGCATCCGGTTAGACTGGAAGCCGACCCCAACATAGTTGGGAAAAGGCTAGGCAGATTGATTTTTTATGTTTTATTTGCTAAGTGAATTGTTTTTTTTAGATTTTATGTATTTTATTTTCTCTTCTACTCTTACACACGGTGTCTACATCTCTTTTTATCCTCTGTGCTATCGCAGGTATGCTGGAAAAGATTTCTTTAGAAATAAGCATCACCTTTGTATGTATTTCTCTGTTCCTTTCTTCTTGTCTGTTTATTTGTGTGTACATAAATGGTTAAATAAATAAATAAGATGGTTAATAAATTTGCAATTACCAGTTATTTCCAAGCGACCAACATACCTCTTAATTGCACATAATAAGATTACGAAGCGACGGACCTATACTGCACATTCCAAAGATTTAACTTCTGATTTATAGGCACGTGTAATATTACGTACGTTATTACGGTCTCCACGTGAAAAACAACCGTGTCGAATCCGGCAGTTAGCAAAAACCACGTGATTACAATAGTTCTTGTCAAATTTTCAATTTTTTTGCCGACTTTTAACTATTTTGAAATCTATTTCTTGTTATATTTCCTCTAAATTGGTCTTTTTGTAAGGTTCCGTACCTCAAAAGGAAAAAAACGGAACCCTTATAGGATCACTCGTGTGTCTGTCTGTCTGTCCGTCTGTCACAGGCAATTTGCTCCGAATCTAATGGACCGATTAAGTTGAAATTTGGTACACGTATGTATTTCTGTGACCCAAACACGGACGTGTAACGTAAATAAATAAACTTTGAATATGGGGGTCAACTTTGGGGGGGCAAATAAGAAAATAAAAAAAAAAGTTTTGCAAACTGTACCGTGTGACATATCAAATGAAAGCAAGAGTCTCAAATGTATATTTTTTTTAATAATTTTAAAATAAATAATTTTAAAGTTATTTAAAAAAATAGACGATGACCCCCACCCACCCTTATCTCCGAAAGTACTGAGCCTAAAATTTTGAAAAAAATATAGAAAACAGTTCAATACCTGTAGATTACAGGAAAATCTATAAGAAGTCGATAGTCTTAAAACAACATGGTAAATCTCTCAATATTGTGCGTACAAACTTACATTTGTCCATAGTTAAACAAAAAGGATCCAACCATGGACCACCATGTGGTTGGAATGTATGGGAGAACATGTTTTTCAATTATAATGTTAAGTTTGTTCTTGGTATAAATTCATCCCCACTATGGAACCCTTCATGGTGCGTGGTCCGTCACGCTCTTGACCGGTTTTTTGTGAGATAGTGTTATGTTGCTTATTATCTAACTTCGGCTATCAAATGTTTCATTTTTGTTTCTTGGACTTCTATTCCAGAAATTAATTGTTTCGTTTCAATGACCCAAAACTCTGGAAGTACCTATTAGCATTAAATTGGCGCTGTGGTTAACTGATAATTTTATAGCGATTTTTGTTTTAAATAAATGAAATCCACCAATGTTCAGTTTCTTTTAGAAACGTGGGTAAACGTGGTAAACTGCTTCATTAAATAATGAGTCAGTTAATTTTTCCGAGAAATTCATCATGTCACTTGAAAAATGAGCAAGTAGAAAGGTGCTATCTTACAATCACAAACTCACAATGTGCTAGTAAAACAAACATATGCATAGTATTTGAAATCTCATGCAGTCTTAAAAAACTTTTGTAAAAGTATCCGATGATCTCGATGCTTTGATCTACATAGAGGTTAGCAGAGAACTTGAGAAGCTTCCTAAAGTGGAGATATTTAATAGTCTCAATGCATTTGATCTTTAATTACAGTTTCTGGAGTTCCTTCTATTCTTTATTCTAGTATATTCTTGTCTGAGAGCAATAATTTTGATGGGAGTCCAATTAATCTCTTCACATATTTATGTAATTACTTTCACCTATAACTACTAATGCAGTAGATATGACTTTCCCATTCTAATTGGGATCATTTATTACATCCCAAGATTATTTAGCTTTTATTTTAATAATTTTCTTATCTAGTTAGTTATCACTGGTTATAAAAGAGAAAGATTTAAGACCGGTTATTGATGATGCTTCCTAATGTTTGTCGTTCACTATTGTTTCATGTGATAATGATTTATCCATTCTGAAAGCAGTCATCTTTATAATTATGTGATAAGTATTGATACAGACCTCATGTACTCTTCTGTGCGGTATTATTGCAATTGAAAATCCGTATTCAATTTTACATAAAAATATTATAACTATTTAAAATGTCCCCAGTCCCACTAATGCCATTGTTATCTTAGTGCAGGGATTTCCACGAAAATGCTAATGTTTTTTTACTGCGCACACGCACATCGTAACGACAATAATGGACAGAAGGTGCACTCCTAATGAAAATTCATCATTTAGTTGCTGCGGGGTGGCGTAATATGATAATAATATGAGCCTCAATGTCATTAATTGCTTCAGAGTTTTATTAGTTCTACGCTGTATTAACATTCTTCTGGCATTCTGAGGAAGGCTTCGTCCTTTGATTTACTTTTCCGTGTATAGCCAATCGACTTTCCTCTACTTTGACATTAATATGTGTTTACCGCAGCCCTTGAGGGACTTTGTTTAATGAATCTTGATTTTGTTTGTTATCAAAATATTTGTATTTCATGGTGAAGAAACGAGTGGCCTTTATTTGTTTCACACTTTGGGTGCTTCGTATTTGTTTGGCCCTTGCATGAAGGTATAAAACCTTTCGTAGGTCTATACAGACGCCAGCAGGTCAAGCTACCCGAAACTCAAATTTTACCAATCGACCTTGAACCTAATGCTTTAGCGGTAAAGTTGAAAATCTATTAAAGAAATCTGATGTGCTGGCGTCTGTACATACATTCTTGTATTTCTAAGCTAGGATTATAGTCTAGCATTTAGTTCTTGTGCTACTAATAGCATCTAAAATGTCATGGCTTTTAGTTTCCCCATAGATTTTTAGCCTCGTTTCTGTAATTATTAGGACCAGAAGGGTTATTCTAGAGTCGTAGCCTCGTCGAGTCTGAAAAATGAAATAAAATATTCGATCATTTTAAAATAAATAATTATGTACCTAAATCAAAAATGGTTCAATATACATGTGAGGATGTCGTACGATCAAACGAATTTTCCTTGATGAATAATTTAAGAAAAGGGAACTACGCCAATGTTACTAATACCGATGACTCATTTCTTGTTTGCAACATTTCTAAAACAGTTCTTTGGCCACAACAAGTAATGTGTATGGTCTAATAAGAAGAAAAGCCTTTAGACATTCAAGTGACTGTGAATATAGTGAATATTGAATTTGTTCGAATGTTCGTTTTCACACATTCTTCAGCAGTCATTGGCAGGGTTGCCACAAAAGCTGGTCTGATTTCCCTTAGACAAAACTGACATATACCGCCGTACTCCCATACAAGGTTTGTTGGTAAAACTAAGGTATAAAGTATGAAGAATGTGGTTTTCGCTCCGTCATTCGAGTCACGCTCGTGAAACTGCAGGTTGGATGAACTTGGGCATTCCGCGCGGCTGTCGACGTTCCACATCTAAGCTATGCCGTCCACTTGCGGTTGCATAATAAGATGCATCGCCCTGCTTCTATCTAATAGAATGCGGAATTTTGTTTTAGATGGCCAGCGAAGTGTTGCCATATTTACTTATAGTCGGTATCTGTTTTAGAATTGAAAATAGATGCGATCGTCTATCTTTATGGGCAAGTGGCACTATGTTGTGTTGAAATTCTTCAGTCCTTGTCTTGAGGCCTCACATCGATAGGACGCCTGGGACCCAGCAGTGGGACCTCTCTGCCCTCGGGTGTGGCAAAGACAACGCTTGATATACAGGGTTATTGGTAATATGTCAGCAATCCATTAAGGGGATGTAGGAGAGGTCACTTGCAACGACTCCTATGCAAATGTCAAACATGTTCGAGTGATTTGACATTTTATATATTTTTTGAAGATATTTGCGGTGTACAACTTTGAAAATTTATAAAAGAAAAACAATGCATTTTTTTTTAATTATTATTATCTGCTTGCTAACACTTCAATACATGATAATCAACCATAAAATGACAATTATCAATAGTTTTTAAATCAGAGCTACAAATCGGTACACTTTTCGTAATTTTGAGCAGGTTTTCTGACTAAAATGGTCGTTTTCTGCAAAAAAAAAAAATGGTTGACATTTGCATGGGAGTCATAATATACATACATCATTTGGTTGCAAGTTGCAAATGACCTCTCCTACATCCCCATAATGGATTGCCGACGTATTACCAGTAACCCTGTATAACCTAGCTAGAAAGTTGCATCAGTCAGGAAGGCTTTTTGTGATGGATTCCTATTTATCACTCCGGCTTTTCGTTTTTTACTCGAAATATAGGTAACGTAAAAATAAGTCCACAGGCGTCATATTTGTTTATCTTTAGGTAAGTTGAAGTGACTATAAATATTAATATACCTAATGTGTATTGTTTTATAAACAACAAAGCAGCGTTGACGTAAAGTGGAATCTACGTATACGTTTTTGGTCTCGATTTAACCGCATTACTTAGTCATTGAATATAAAACTAGTAGTTCTGCGAACAGTAGACCTCGCGCGCACAAACTTAGCAACAATTAATATAGGTACCACTAAAGATATTTAAAACGGGATATTTACAATGTTTTTGTATTTTTTTTGCGACAACGACAGCGCGATCTAGCGGCGCACAGTTGCGCCATCTAGTGACCTTATTGTAAAACTAACGTTAATATTGGTTTTAAAGTCTCGTTTTAGAGAATTATGATAATTATTTTCAGAATTCTCTAGTTTTGTGATCAGAAGGTGGGCCCAGGTGCTCCAACAATCGCTACCTAGTAGTTAAAGGGCCGATTCCACTGGTAGAAATGTAAAAGTGAGCAATTTACTACATTTTGAGGAGCTATTCTGCCCATCACGCCGAAGATCCTCATCAGATCTTCACCAATTTTTTATGAAACCAAATTAAAGTTACTACCTTTCAAATCAAAAAAGAACTAAGCATTGAAATCATATCTCATAAGACGGAGATATCCAGTAGCCCCTTTTCGCCACTTTTTGGACCTCACCAATCAAAAATCACCGACGACAAAAAAAATCTATAAAGACGTAAAACCTGTATACCAAGTTTCGTCCAGATCGGTTGTAAAATACGCCCTGTAGAGGAGTACCAACGAACTGACAGAGGAAAGCAAAATTTGCCAGACTTGAAGCAGAAACGCTGCGCTCGCTCGGTCAATAACAGGCTTTTATAACATCACGGTTAGTCAGGCCTAGGGATCGCAATACTGAACCATTATTTCAAAACCGGTATTCTCGGTACTGACCGCAGATAAATTCCGGTATTTTCGATGTTTCCGAGATCTGAAGAATTTGTAGGTATACATTTAAGTTAGTATTATTATTACTGGTGTTCAGTTGCATCCGGCTAGACAGGAAGCCAACCCTAACATGAGAAAAGGCTAGGCTACTTGATTGATTTCTTTAAGTTAGTAATTAAATATCGACTATAACAGTTTAGTGGTTAGTTAGAATTACAGGATTTCTTCACAGTGTGTCAGCGTCACTGACACACTGTCGGTCGCGCCACACGCTAGTCGCTACGTGATCGGGTGATCGGGCTCGGCTATCTTCGTCTGAATTCGGAATCGCTTCAAGCTGTCGGCAGTCTCGGGCACCATAGCATGTCGTGCTGCAGGAGTACAGGTCACATAGCACGGCATGCCAGTATCAACGATATTATTCGTCGAGTCGAGCCCTTGTCACCACTGGCGTATTAGAGCCAAACGGTAGGTGACGATGCAATGGGAAGAGACCATGATGACTTTGTTGCCTTGGAAGGTAGATCACCTTTGGTGTAAGACGCAAGTTGACGTAACAATTGGCGACACCCTTCCGCCATCTCATGTTCCAAGCACGGCTGGCTGTGCTGGTGCCGCTGCCGCGTCTACTGAGACCCTTAAGTGGTGCTAATACTACAAGCTTATGGGTAACTATGTATTATACAGTTTTGAGCCGTTTGGGGTCGAAACGCCTGGGTCATGTGGCCCGAGTGCACGTTTCCTTTTTGAGGAATTTTCTCGCCGACTGGTCGACACTTTACGTGACCAAAGGGCTGGCTTATTCTTTGGCCAATTAATTAACATTGCCATTTAACGTGGCAATGCTGCCTGTCTCCTGGGCACGTTTCCGGATGACGGCGATGTTGATGAGTATTGCGAAGCCTGAATGTCATTTTGTTTTTGTATATATCTGTATAGTAAGTTAGTTAGGTATTTAATTGGTGTAATTAGTTAGATGTGTCAATATATATGAAATAAAGTAATACATTATTGAATATACCGAAAATCTCGGTTTTTGTGAAATTAAACCCGTCATTTAAAAGTCCTTTGGTCCCGTATTGCAAGTATTATCGAAAACCGGGATCCTGGTTTGCGACACCGAGTCAGTTCATATAATATGTGACGTAAGCTCTAGTAGGCAACAAACAGATTTGCGTTATTTGTTTGTAATTACACATTCTGACAGGTATCAATCAATCAATAGTTTATTTATTGCTCGCAGAACATAACGTTTCGTTCAACAAGAATACATTTGAATATGATTGAGACCCCGCCCGGCATTCCTATAATAATTATAAGTTTGGACTGTTATGTCATGAATTCATGATTAGTGCTTGTTCAATCTTAAAATAGTTTTCTTTTTCAGCCTACCTGTCTGGTGTATATGGCGATGAAATTAAGTACATGTATGAATGTCTGTGACCCAAATACGGACGTGTAACATAAATAAATAAATGTTGAATATGGAGCTAAATTTTGGGGGGCAAATAAGAAAATTAAAAAAAAAGTTTTGCAAACTGTACCGCGAGTGACATATCAAATGAAAGGGCTTACTGTGAGAGTATCAAATATATATTTTTCGTAGTTTAAAAATAATTTGTTTTAAATTTATTTAAGAAAATAGACGAAAACGGACCATTCCGCCCCTCCAAAACTACTGAGCCTAAAATATTGAAAAAAATACCGAAAATAGTTCTATACCTATAGATTACAGGAAAACTTATAAGAAGTCTATGGTCTTAAAATAACATGGTAAATCTCTCAATATTGTGCGTACAAACGTACATTTGCAGTTGGAATGTATATGAGAACATGTTTTTCAACTACAATGTTAAGTTTGTTCTTAGGATAAATTCATCCTAACTACGGAACCCTTCATTGTGCGTAGTCCGACACGCACTTGGCCGATTTTGTTTTTTTCGAACACAAGTTCACGAACTCCACAAATCATTTTTTCAATTTTACAAATAAAGTTGTTCAATTGAGGAAGTTCCTAAAATATATCGTGGCGCGGAAGCCTTTACTTTCGAAGTTTCAACGGCAGTATTACGAAATTCATGATGGATGATAAGGTGCGCCCGCGCAGATAACATCGCGTACCTACATGATTTATTGTCCGTTCAATTATCGGCCATTATTATGTTATTAATTTACTTACCTATACATTTTTGACACTCTTATCTAGATTATGCACATATTTCTTTAGAAAGTACATACATACTTATATAGTTTATTATGTATCTATAGATTAATAATCAATCAACAAAAGAATTGATGCAACACATGGTTTGGCCGATAACTTTGGTCTATTTTGTAAAAATCTCACCGTCAAAATGTGAAGTCAGCTTGTAGGAGCTGTCATTCCACCTAATGCTAGGTATTGACACAATTAACAGTTCACTTCACCTAAGGTTTTACGGTGAGATTTTTACAGAAGAGATCCATAGGAATTGTTTGTTTGCATCTTAAACCAAGTGTTAGGAAGATAAGTCTTCATAAATGGGAATGGACGATCCCAAGACATCTTTATGAAAATTGGTTCAGGCGGGCACTACATAAAAACTGAGGAAGAAGAAAGACACAAACAAATGTTTATTTTGCCACAGAAACATATGCATATAAAAAAATACAAGTTAGCTTAAGGCGAAAGCGTCGGGGAGCCCGTGAAATTCAAATTTTCTTACCCTTTTTGCAATTTACAAGTCAGTATTAGGTTGTACGTTGATCAAAATGTAATTCGCAGCCGTAATAAGTATGTATTTACATAATCATAATCATTAAAGTGATCAGTACAATTCTTTAAGACCAGGTAATCTTAATGAATGACTATTTCATGAAATCTAGACATTTGAGGATTATACTAACTTAAGGAGTTGTATTACTGATTCTAATGATTATAATTCTGTAAATACAAATTTGTTACGGCCGCGAATCATACTTTAAACATACAACTTAGACTTGCAAATAGCAAAAAACGTAACAAAATTTGAATTTCGCGGGCTACCCTGACGTTTCCCCCTTAAGGCAGGAATATTTACTTATAGCCGAATGTCATCCAAGATTGCACTGCTTTCATTAAAGTTAAAAATATAAAGAAGGACTAATTACAACGTTCAATGTTATCTACATCGATCTAGTGATTATATTATTAGTAATTAAATTACGGAAGATAAAACACTTCTCACGCAAGTACAGTTGAGAGAAATATATTAATTAGTTAGAGCACCGCGTGAAGCTGTCTATTCAAATTCAATATAATAATGTTACAGCTACTATTAGCTTTAGTAGATATTCACGTAGATAAGACAGAGTTAACATCGTATACAAAAACTGATAATCATACGAAAGCGTGTATTTCTATAGCACACTGCACGGCACGGCGTTTTGTTTCCTAACGTCTTCATTTCACTATTATCTGAGCTCAGAATAGCCCACTGCTAACCACTACACCAGTAGAAACCTAAGATGGATTTAACCATACACTATCTTGCATTTCTCCCAGTCTTCATGGTTTTGTGCTTCCCTCAAAAGAATATGGACGCTTTTGTTGCATCATCCACCACACATCTATAAAGTTTTGTTGAAATAAATCATACCTACCACTTTTCTTCGTATAACTTGTTTGTCCAGCAACAAAACCCACTTAGTTAATTATTGCCGAAGTCGGGACCGAAGTTCGTTCTTTGAGAGAGGCCATGGTAGAGCGGACAGATTTGACCTTAAGCCTGGTCTCCCAGTGGGGTGATGATAATCTGGTCTCTTTTAACGCCATCAAAACAGGCGTGTCTTTTTACCGCTAAAAGGAGTGGTTTCGCTCAAACTCCTACTTTTCGGGGTACATCTGTTCCTGTAACTGATCGGCTTGAGCTCCTAGGCATGGAGTTGATATCTGGTCTCAACTTTGGCGCCACCATCGAGTACAAGGCCCAAACCGCGGCCAGTAAACTGGGCATCCTAAATAGGGTGAAGCGATACTTTACGCCTGGACAGCCTTTAACTCTTTACAAAGCGCAAGCCCGATCGTGCATGGAGTATTGCAGCCACCTTTGGGATGGATCAGCTAAGTACCAACTAGCCGCGCTTGACTCGGTGGAACACAGAGCTAAGAAGCTCATTGGCGACGTAAAACTGGTGGATGCCAAGCTTCATAGCTTGGCTCATCGCCGCAGGGTTGCCTGCTTGTCGGTCTTCTACAGATTGTACATCGGTCAGTGTGCTCAAGAACTCCACGACCTCATTTCGCCGGCCCCCTTCTACCATCGGACATCTAGACGCACTGCCAGTCACCATCCCTACCTAGTTGCTATTCCACCAATTCGCACTAAGCGTTTCCAAATGTCTTTTATAATGCGCACAGCAAAAGAGTGGAACTCACTACCTGCGTGTGTGTTTCCGAGCGCATACAACCCTTACAGGCTTCTTCTGGGTAAGCTCGTCGACTCTGTCTCTGTCGCCTCCGACCTAGACTAGAGTCAAGAGCAATGTCCTAGGATCCTCTTAACTTCTAGAGTAACAAGTTGGGTTTAATTAAATAAAGCACTAAATATTTTCTCACGCTGTTGAACAAAATCTGCTATAGTTATTCACTTGGGCACGTGCAAAATGCAACATAGCTGAAACTATCAGTTGACATCCGTTTCATTATCTGTAATCGTTTTCGTCGGTATTCGTCTTGTTATCTCGCTGTAAATAGTTATATAATTGCATATTATTATATTTGTCAGCTATGGCGGATCCAGTAGCAACGTCATAGTTACAATCGACCTAGAAAATTACACGTTTGGCAATCTCTCTGTGATTCATATTTTTCGAGCGCAAATCGACAGAAAGTTTGCTTATGTCTTCTCTGAGAATTGAAACCTCTCTTGATTGATATAAGGTTTCTTTTTCTGTGTTACTGGTTGTCCTTTCATGTGTAACGGAGAAATGAATGAATCATTTGTTAGTGATTATTTTGTAAACTCAGCAACTAGGTTCGTTGTTTCGGTGACAAGGTCGTCCTCAAGGCATCAGCTGTTTAGTACTCAAATTACGTTTATTATGATTCTTTGTCATCACGAAATAGTGCCAATACTAATATTGTTTTGCAAGCTTTTAGCTTTACTTTTCAGGTACGATGACCTTCAGTGTATCAATTTTCCTCGAGTAGCTAGAGGAAGTTCTTGTGCAAATATTGGCATTTTGATTTTTTACAGTCTTGTTATTGTAGTACTCGTATCTAACTTTTTCATTTATCTACTTATCTGGGGATTTCCAACAAATCGCTACATGCTTTTGGCATGCTCATTTTAGAATATATTTCCTTACCTGTAAGGCAGACGATGGAAAATTTGCCCGCGATGATAGAACGTATGGCAATCTTTGCAAAAACGCACACGGAGGACAAAACTACCGCGAAGCCACGCCGCCACAGTGGGCTGAAAAACTTAGGGATCGACTTAGTAAATCTTTTATTTTTTTTGGCAGAAATGGGTTTAGGTATCGTTAGTTTTTCAATAAACGTTTTTCTTTACTTTATAGCACTTGGTTGAAAAAAATGTATGGAGAAATATGTAAAAAAGGATATATTTCGACTTTTATACAAGTGCCCCTAATTTCCTTTGGCACAATTATACCCCTTATTTTTCTGCATTGGCGATATCTAGAGACACCGCCAAGACGACCCCACCCCGGGCCACAGCATCCCCTGTTGTGAGGGGCCCTCACGCCCCTAGTCGCCGCAGGAGACGCCCTAGGCGTCGGGAATTGATAGCCGATTCCAGGCCACTGTAGGCGTGGGCTTGCGGATGGCGAGCAATAGGTAGCTCGCTGTCCGGTAAGGACCAGGCCCGAGTCGACGGCGCGTTGTGTTCCACGAGCGCCTCAAAGAGATGTCAGCACTAGCTGAAGGGGTCCGCTAGGGCCGATGCCTGCGAGGGTTGCGGGTTGTTAGTAGTTACCGTGGACCTGGCAAAGGCAACTGAAGGAACACGGATGGGTTTTAGTCAGTAAAAGTCTGACTGACGCTTCGCCCAGAGCGGGAGACACACAAGCTAATCACAGCGACCAAGTTTGGTCGCTGTGATTAGCTTACCGCCATGGCGAGTTTTTGTTGGGTGTTGCAATTTCAAGTGTAATTTCTTGTGTTTTACCCATAGGTTTTACCACCTATCAAA
The DNA here is from genome assembly GCA_948252095.1 of Dicycla oo. Lineage (NCBI taxonomy): Eukaryota > Metazoa > Arthropoda > Insecta > Lepidoptera > Noctuidae > Dicycla > Dicycla oo. The sequence continues at coordinate 4,284,204 of OX411718.1, read as the reverse complement.
GTCATTTTAAAGTAATAGGACAGTTGAGAACGGTTTTAAATGTACTTCCCTTTTTTTAAGTATAGTTTACCTGGCCCAGGCTCCATACATTTTGGAACATCTTTACCGCCGTCTGCGGAGCGCCTTAACTGTCTTAATAGGGATGATGACTAAAAAATTATTTTTTGTCCGTCATGTAGATTATTAAAATATATTGGATACGTTTTTTTTCTTTTTCTACGTAATCAAAAGATTACGACGATACATTGAGTTAAAATGTGGCATGACGTCACGTCTTTGTAGATTTTATACGTAGAAGTGACGTAGCAAGCCCCCATTCCCGAACTTTAATGCGAGTTATCTAAGTAATTTTTTATTATTATGATAAAGCAAAAAATACGTATCTAATATTTTTTTATTATCTGACTGACGGACTAAATATAATTTCTTTATTTTTACCCAGGCATCATCCCTATTCTTTCCATGTTTTCCTTTCAATACAATTTAAGTAGAAGCAATTTTGTACAATTCTAACCGCTTTACCATACTTAATAACAAAAGTTAAACCTACATATTCTCCACCGATCGAAGTTAAAAACCAATTGACGTCATTCATTAATAAGTTACGTCTAAGCTCAACAGCACAGGCGTGGGGTAGGTATCGACGGACACAAATCGCGGACACTGAACTGGCGGCCATATGCGGCGCTGGAAATACGACTGTGTATTATTGAGTGTGGTCTGATGCTCTGCATGGGGAATTTTGGACTTACGTAAAGCCTGAATGAATTAACTTCTATATGCGCATTTCTTTCGTCGTAACTCGTAACTAGGAAATCCAATCCCGCAATGTTTTAGCGGGATCAGTAAAGCGGGACCCGCGGGATTTGCGGGACTCAAAAAAAATTTAATTCGAAGAAAAATTGGCGACTATATACACCGCGCGACTGATCGCTTGAGCGAGACAACTAGGGTTACAGAAAAATAATCGATCGAAATTTGAGAAGTTTTGAGTAAAGTTGAGTATACTCGATACTTTCGTTACGATCGCGATACCGAGAATTTTCGTACTCGACATTTTTGTTTCGATTCTTTAATAAGCATCGATATTTTCCACTTTACTCGATACACGAATTGGTCTGTTTCTAATTCAGGGACTTCCCGGTACAATAAAATAACTAGGAAAAAATTAATTGTACCATTTTTGGACAATATCTCGCGGTGAAGGCAATTTTGTCATTATTCCAGTTAGTGTTTCGTGGGAAGACTGGTACTTATAGTAACTACATATGTATGTACCTATATATTATATAACACTTCATAAATTCATGAACATGACTACATACAACAAAAAGTATAATTTTATTTGCAGTCCCAGAAATCCCGCGGATTCGCGGGTTTGATAACCTCGATCCTGCAGACTTGCGGGATTGAGATTTTAATGCGGGACTGAAGTCCCTACTCGTAACCATCTTATTTATTCATACGTATTATTATACGTATTATTTATCATCTGTCTCACAATCAATCCATATTTTCCTAGGTCTAAGCGGCAAGGAAAATATGGATAAAATAAATTCTTTATCCTTTTTGTCACATGCTGAATATCCTCTTCATTCCTCCAAATCACATGCCCATACCCTAGCGGATAAGCTTTAAACTAAAACTATTAGTAGAATTACAAAATCACGTCTATACAGGGTTATTTGTAAAACACCACTAACCTCTTAAGGGGTCATTGTACTCATCATTATGAACAACTTTTACTATGGGACCAAACCTGAAATCGTGAAAAAAAAATCTGCTGTTCAGTACATTTATGTTCGCATAATTCGTCAAAATGTACTGAACAGCTGAATTTTTTTCGCGATTTCAAGTTTGGTCCCATAGTAAAAGTTGTCCATAATGATGATTACAATGACCCCTTAAGAGGTTGCTGGTGTTTTACAAATAACCCTGTATTTATCGTAATGTTATTTGAATCTTCGGAATGTTGGCATATAATGAGACAATCATAATGGTAATTCAGTTGGGTCAATCATTTTATTCAATTAATATTATTTTATGGTCCATATCAGACGGGACGTTCCCTGCAGTATAAAGAGCAAAATAACTACCATGTTACCACACAATCCTTCACATGCGATGGTTTGTGTAAATAAATAGTATAATTGCAATAATTTGCAAATGGCCGCGGTTTGCGCAAGGCATAACGAACAGTTTACTTAATAATGGTAACTTCGCGCCAAAATCGGTCAAGTACGTAAACTTACACATCGTTGTTGAGACGTTACTACTGCTTTTTAGTTCATCATAGACAATTTTATGGTTTTTAGCTAGCACGACTTTGTAACTTTAGATCTACTTGCAGATCATAGACTTTGGCGTGATCCAAGCCAGTTGTTGCCTGATTCGAAAGTCTCATTGTGTCCAGTCATACTCAACCGAGTTAAAGTCAATCCAAAAAAATAAAAGTAAAAACATTTTCAACGAGGAGTCCCTTCTCGTTGAAAATGTTAAAGATACTCATTCTGGTAAATTATACATCCAAAGACGATTGGTAAAATCTTTATGTATACGCACATTACATCTTACTTGCATCACAACCATAACTTCATGCATTTACACACCATGTTACAAATGCAGTTCTCTACAAAAAACAGCGTTCTCTTCAACATTACGACATTAGTAAAGTAGTAATCAGAATAGGTGCGTTAATTAGTTGTCAATTCACGCAAGCTGTCACTACTTATATACTAGTGCGATATAACACCAGGAGATAATACTGTCGAGGTAACTAGGTATTAGGTAAGCTGTAGCAATGCAATAGACTCCGAGGCTGCAGAAGCAGATTAAAGCTTGGGTAATGACGGTACCGTGGAGACGGGAGACGTAATTTAATCTTATAATGTAGGTACCTTATAGACGGAAAATTGGCTAAAGACTTTAATATACATTCTGTTACATTCATCTGGTAGATAATGTCCATAGATGACCAAATCGGTGTGATCGGTATCACAAGCCTTGAAGTCAGCGATATCGATGACTGAATGGTCAAACATTTTTCGTACGGAGTTACAGGCATCAGTGCATCGATTATACAACTTAACTGAACATAATTATTGTTTTGAAAATTAATACTCAAATTTCAACCGTGAGAAGAGCAATAAAATTTAAATTTTAAACGAGAATCTTTATGGCCCTCCAAAACAAACGCTGCTGTCTTTCCATCTTTTCATCATTATTGACTAAAGCCAAAATTAAAACAAAAAAAAAGATAGAAGAAAAGTAAAAGTAGTTGGCAAAGTTGGTAAGTTATTATTACTTTCTTCAATACAAGTTGCAATAATGTCAATAATTTTATTTTTTTCATCTCTTCTTTACTTACACCTCACAATAACTTTTAAATTCACAGTCTTGTGTATATATGGGAAACCACCGTCTCCCACACTTTACTATTGTTGCATTACCTAAGTACCTTATGTAATGTCACAATAAGCATTCTCGCCTTTGTGACATTTTATGCAGGCTTGTGTGGATGGGATTATTGATATTAATTAGATAATATTATTTCTTTTTAATCGACTTCAAAAAAGGATATTATCAATTCGACACGTATGTATGTAATATTATTGGAACTGCAATATGTTCACATAATCTATTAGGGTAGGGCTTCCAAACAAATATACTACATTTTTAGATGTATATATATGTTTGTCCACGCATTTCTCCGAAACTATTAATCGCATCGTGACCATTTTCTTTTTGTTGCCTTACATTTTTTTCAACTTAGGGTGTTGCCACTTGCTGCCTAAACTTGCGCTGTTGCGCAAGTTTTATCAAAATCGGTTCAGTAGTTTTCATGATAATGGACTAAATAATACGTCTAAGTGTGACGGCCTGGCTTATTGATACGAGCTACGGGCTACGGGTGTGGTGTCAAAGGGAAAACATCTCAAAACCTTGGTCAAATTCTAGTGCAATATTTATAACTATTAACTACTTATTTCAAACAAATATTCCAGTTTTTACTAAAAATTTACTTTACTTATTTTTATAAAATTACGATACGATCTTCCGAGATCGAGTAAGATCGATTCAATACAATACGATTAAGATCGTGAATCGATTCACGAGGTTACTATCCATTACTATCCAGGAGATCGATTCAAAGCACAAAATCGGGCGTCCCTAGTCACGAACTTCTTTTACTTCATGTAGTTTTTGCTGACGCAATGTGTATTTGTTGGTTTGCACTGTTTTATTACGGAAGAATTGCACACAGTGACGTTCAGAGACATTGAGCGACATTTTGTTTACACCAATCAGCCATTCTACGAGATCAGCCTGTAAAAGTACAGTATCTAAGTTTATTAGTTAAGTTTATTATTATTGTTTATTATTCAAAGTCATCTGCAATCAGGTAGAAACTTAAGTATTTAAACCAGAGAGAGGATAGGATAGGGCCTAGGGTAGAGGTTAGGGCCTAAGCGCGAGCCTAGAGGGACTCCCGATGTTGCTGCAAAGGTGTGACCATAACATACCACTTTTGAATTCCTGCCAACGAGGTAATAATGGAACCACTTAAATAATGACCCACCTATATTGGTTTGGTTTTTTTTTTTTCAGTGATATACAGGATATTTTTTTAAGTAGTGCGCAAACTTTCAGAGGTTATTCTACCCATGAATATGAACAACTTTCACTATGGGACCAAACCTGAAATCGCGAAAAAAAAATCAGCTGTTCAGTACATTTATGTTGGCATAATTCGTCAAAATGTACTGAACAGCTGATTTTTTTTCTACCCATGAATATGAACAACTTTCACTATGGGACCAAACCTGAAATCGCGAAAAAAAAATCAGCTGTTCAGTACATTTATGTTGGCATAATTCGTCAAAATGTACTGAATAGCTGATTTTTTTTTCGCGATTTCAGGTTTGGTCCCATAGTGAAAGTTGTTCATATTCATGGGTAGAATAACCTGTGAAAGTTTGCGCACTACTTAAAAAAATATCCTGTATTATGGTCAACCTTATCAAATGCCCTACTGAAGTCTGTGTAGGTATATCGCGTCTACCGGGATTCTTATATCAAGAGACTGATATGGCGGTGACATAACACATAAGGTTTGTAGAGGTTGACCTTGAATTGATAAAACCATGTTCGTGAGTAGTAATACATTGTTTAACATGGGCATTTAGACGTTCAGTTACTAAATTTCAAGTATTTTGCCGAATGTGTTTAAAATAGAGATGGGCCGATAATTAGAAACTTGTTGATTTTCTCCTGATTTGAAAATACGAACCTCTACAGCTTCTTTCCGCTTCTCAGGAAACACGCCGTCTCCCATAGAATTGTTGAAAACAATTTTAAGAGGTCTAGTTAGTGCTTCTACGCATCTTTTTATAAATACTTGTGGAATACCGTCACCTCCAGCACCTTTACGCTCATCCAAGGCTTTATACGGATTGGAATATTTCCTCAGCGCCAAATTCTGGTTTACAGAATCCGGACGGAGCAAGATAAGATAATAGACGTGGTTTTGAGGTTAGGTCACAATTTATCCTTTACCAACGCACCAAAATTTATAAATTCGTACTGTGTGGCTATTCCAATTTATAATAAATTACCAAATGGCTTTAAATGTCTTAATTTAAGCACGTTTAAGCGCAAACTCTTTGATTTATTACTGAGTAAATGCTATCGCTCAACAAACGAGTTCCTTACTGATAAAGAATTGTAAAATATTGTTTAAATTTAGCTATAAGAAAATATTTAGTACACCAGAAATGGTAGAATGTGCCATGTACCATGACAATCGTAACTTTCGTATCCGTTATTGTACAAATAAACTGTTCTGTCTTTCTTTCTTATATTAATGGTTTGGCATAGCTCACACCTGAGACAGCTCACTGTAAGGTACAGACGCCAGCACATCAAGCTACGCGAAACTGTCAAAATTTTCCAATCAACCTTGAACCTAATGCTTTAGCCATAAAGTTAAAAATCTATTAAAGAAATTTGACAGATGTAGCTTGATGTGCTGGCGTCTGTACATTGCCTGCGCGGTTTACCTTTCGTATGCCGTAATTACACAAACAATTAAAAAGCCATTGTGTCTCTCGTAGATCTGCGTTCTGTGTAATATATATTTTATACGAAGGGTTAATTAAACTTATTCTCAATTAGCTAAATAATTAATTAAAGAGGGAATCAAATACATGATTAATTGAATAATTTCATATGTGATGAACAAATTCCCTTTAATTAAAATAATTACCCAGTGATTTAGGTGGTCTTTAGGAATCCCCAAATCTTATAATAATATGTACTAGTGTTTCACAATTTAGATTTAAACACCGTTTTAAAGACGTCAAAGGATCATTGAAAAATTCAATTTTTGATGGTGGTTTACCTCAAGTTTAGCGTGAATCATTTACTTTCAACGGGTGAGTCTAATTAAAAAACTAGGCTACACAAATACACTGAAACTTATCACGGTGTCATAGTTATAACTCCTCACCAAACCTAAACAATCAAAGATCAATCAGCACAAAGACGTGACAGTCCTTACGGAAATGTCAACAACTAATAAAACAATTATTAGTTGTTATGTGCTGCAGTTACAATACAATGTTCTGGTAACAATGGAGGAGCTTCATTCACTTCCTTACTGAGTAAAACATGGGTTCCACGTAAATTACGCGTGTCGTTCGCTAAAACGAGTGCAGTTTTTGTTATTAGAATGATTAGACAAGTCTTGTAATGTTTTTTCCTACCGTAGATGTATTGACTTCCTTTATTTCTTGTCTTTGATTTGTATCATGTTTAGATAGGCCTCTGCTATTTACACTGTATTCTCTTCTTTGGTAGCTACTGTAAGCACTGTAATTACAATTTTACCTACTGACACAAGTAGTTAAATAACATAACATGATACCTTGTTTCCCAGAAGGGCTAGGCAGAGGTGTACAGTACGGCCGACTTATCTTGTCAGGCCTGAAATTCGCGCAGATGGCTGCGCAGTAAGATTTTATAGGAACCAAATGGTGACATGAGGCGAGTGTGAGTGAGAGAACATACGCGAAACTTCTTAGTGCCTATGTTCGCACCTGCCAAGATAAATCGGCCGTAGTGCACCTATATATACCTACATTTCGCCAGTTATGTTTAAGTACCATGTAATAGGGGGCGAGCCTATTGCCATCAACCGGGCACAAATCCAGACCCCGCCCCGGGGTGCTACTGAGAAGTCCCAGTAACATTTTGCCCGGCCTGGGAATCGAACCCAGGTAGCTCAACAGTAGCGCTTGCGAGCACTACACCAATGAGGCAGTAGTTAAATGTTAAACTATAACACCCTTATTTTTTTTGTTTCAGAATCTGGAGTCAGTGCACTGATAATCTGATCAGGTAAGCTAGAAATTCTACGACTTCTCATTTAACTCATTAACACTCTTCATTTTCTCATTTTCATAAAATAACATCAGGCCTGTAATCCCCGATGGGTCGGGCAGAGGTGTACCAATAGTAACCACCACATTTCGCCAGTTATGTTTAAGTCCCATGTAATAAGGGGGTGAGCCTATTGCCTTCAATCGGGTACAAACCTAGACTCCAGGCTGCTACTGAGAAATTTCTGATGGAAACCCCCAATAACACTGCCCAACTTGGAAATCGAACACACCCTAATTGCGTAACACACTATCGATCGGAATCTGAATCATATTGAAGCAAATTGCTAATCCATTGCTTCATATGTTCGAAAAATCTGTCTTCTCAACATCGTAAATAACGCAATGAATGTTGTTGTTGAACTGTCAAAATGAAACCGATTCCGATTGGTAATATGTTACGCAATTAGAGTGCTGGACCTTATGCACATAGAGCAACACGGGCCCCGGCGTCTGGTCCGCCGGGGCCCGTGTTGCTCTATGTGCCCAGCAATAGTTGTGCTTGCGGCCACTAGAACAACAAGGCAGTACCACTAGAGCCCCTAATAAAACTTCTATTGATCTCTGTAGTAACTATCATGATCAAAGTATAATCACTATCACTTTAAAACCATTAGATACATTAGGAATAAATCTAATTTGTATAGTTTTTTATAAATTTCTACATAATTCTCTTAGTAGAGATAAGTACTTACGTGGGAAAGCAAGGGTTACGACTATGACATTGTTTTCTCTTATCCCAGATTATCATGTAAATAATATACACGAGGTTTCTATTTAACTTGACACGTAGAAGAATTTTACTCAGCCACATGCTATGGCTTGTATGACGATGGACTTCTTCCACAGAATTCTTTCCCTTCTTCTCCAGTCGTTTGCTGATTTTACCTTTTATGGTCACTAATTCGATTTTCGAAGTCATTTTCAAAATTATCATTCAGTAAACGTTGCAGCATTCTTCATAGGGACCAGTATTAAAGAATGCATTAATTAAACCAGGGGTTTAATAGAGTTGTTAAAAATAGCAAAAAGACTTTTTAAATGGCCTTCATGTTATAATTAAATCAATTACGTCGTATACATCATTCATTACCATTTTGTTCATCAGTTTTATCTTAAGCCAGATTAAATGACCAAACACAGACGAAACTGGTACGACCGGTTTTGTTTGGTTTGGCGATATATTCACCGCCAAATACGGCAGGTGACCATTAAGCGGAAAAAGACCGACAATGATCAAATAACATCATTCATTGATCGGCCAATATGGTTCCAATATTTGATCATAAGGATTTATTGTGTTTGTTTATGTGCATTATTAGAGAGGAATTGGTATCAACACCAAGATGAGATTGATACGAGCCCTAGTATTCCCGATCTTCTTATATGGAGTGGAAACGTGGACCATTTTAGCCCGAGAAAGGCAAAGGATTGATGCATTCGAGATGTGGTGCTGGAGACGAATGTTGAGAATACCGTGGACTGCCAAACGCACCAATGCATCGATCTTAATTCAGCTTCGAACAAAAACCAGCTTGTCGACCATATGCCAACAACGCATTCTCTCCTATTTCGGCCACATAGTACGCAGAGGCGATGAAAGTTTGGAAAAACTGATTGTGGTTGGGAACACCGAAGGCAAAAGATCTCGCGGTCGTTCACCAACACGATGGAGCGATCAGGTGAAGGAATCATCGTCCTCAAAATTCTACACGGTGGTAAGGGATGCGCTGGACAGAAACCGGTGGAGGCGGATCATCCGCTCCAGATGCAACTCCGAAGCTGACCACGATCCTCAGATATGAGGGACCGACTGCAGAGAGAGATGTGCATTATATGGAAGGAAGTATTTGATATGGTTAGAAAGAATGTGACTTACTTGACTAACAGGAAGTATGGAAGAATAAGATATGACCCGAAATAAATTGGGATAAGGACAGGAGAATTATGGAAATGATATGAAAGGAACTATTAGTGAATGGTTTAGAAAGAAAGAAGAAAGAAAATACGTTTAATTTCGATAAACATGACGCAAAGAAAAAACACAACAAAAAATAAAATAAAAGAACAAGTTTGTGTTTTGGTTGTTGGTTTTTGGCCTCTATTAATTATAATGATCCTATTGGTTGCAATACAAATTCAATACAAACATTTGCGATACGAGATAGCTTGACACAACAGTTTTTGTCTTACGCTTCCCTTTCGATTCATGATTATATAAACTTGCCACCACTATTATTTCTTTCCGCAAAGTTGAATAAATGTCAAAAATAATTTGAAGATACATGTTGAAACAAAACTCGTATGAAATTGATGGGCTCATACAACTTGCTTGAATAGCCCAACTTGAAGCAGAAAAACCTGCTTTACGAAATGTACATAATAAAAACATTTTGGGAGAAAAAAATAATTTTCTCATTTTAATGGTCCATCGGACGTCGTCATTACACACCAATAATAGTGTATGTTTAATTGATTAAGGGTCCACACAGCTTATATAAATCAGTTCTTTACGTAATTTAATATCATCATTCATTGATGCGTTAATGTTTTTCGTTAATTTTCTCGTGTAGTGAAAGTTTTGCTCGTAAAACATTGAGATTAGCTTTCTGTTCTGTAATTATCTAACTACGTCATTTGCCAGACGACAAAGGCGTTATTAATTGAACAATTAATTATAATTATTTTCGACTAAAGAAGCACATTTTATTACTCTGCAAACACTTTTCCGTTTGTCTTTATAAGCTATTGCATCTTGCCTAGCTTTGTCTTAAATTTTTCTCTTATCAGCTGCATTACTTATTTTACACTCCCTTTTCATTCATATTATCCCTCATACAATCCCACTCATTTTCTTTGGTCTCCCTCTTTCTCTATATTCATAACTCTCTTGTCTTGTCACATGGTTTAACTCTTTTCACCCCACCAAGACAAACGATTTCCTTTCAAGCCTTCCGAGTTTCAGTGAATTTTCAATTCTACACACACATAAATACGAAAAACTTTATTCCGTCAGTCACTAATCCGCTTTTCAAAATACCCGATTTTCATAATTCCGAATGGTTCAAAATTCCAAATATAACAACTCCGATTTATCATTCATCCTATTTTTATAACTCCGGAATTTCAATATTTCTAACGTTTATAATTACTATTCTCAAAATACCGAGTTTGAATAGATCGAATAACAAAATTTCCGACTTAATGATAATTCGAAACATCAAAAATTAAAAAACATAAAAAAATTCAATTATTAAAGTACCGATTAAATAGAATTCCGAAATAAAAACGCAAAAACGCAAGACAAATAAACACAATTTGCTCGTCAGAGAGAAGTAATATTATGTTTAGTATGAGGAGGTAGAATTAAAAAACTAATGACAGATACGTTTTCCTACTCATAATTGCATAGCAGCAAGCATGCAGCATGCATGTAGCAAGCATGCAACATGCATCAGGTATGGTTTATGTCACCGCAGCTTCGGCTTGCTGTTTGGCGAATAGCAAGCTAATTAAAGTAGTTTATTCGAAGTATTGAAAATCGGAATGTCGTTTTTCGGACTGAGAACCCATCGAGCATTTGATTCTTCGAACATATGAAAATCGGAAAACAAAGAAATCGCATCTACGAGTTTCGGTTAAATAAATTTCGTGATTTTTAAAAATAGACTTTATAATTCTTAGGTATTATGAAATTCGAACTTTTGAAAATCGGAACATCGAAATTCGGAATAAAATATTTCGGAGTATTTGGGTGTTTCCCTAGCATCTACTATCATGAATGTCCCTTTTGTTTCTGACAAAATAGTACTTTCTCTTACGTCATTACACGCTATTTCATCAACACTGTTAATTGCCAGTAATGTCTTGGTACTTACACTGTTAACTGCCAAAGGTACTCTTATTGCAATTCCAGTCTCTTTTATTTTGCTGTTAAAATAACTGCCTATTAACTTTCTCCGGAATATTGCACACGCAAATACGGTTTAACCAATTCAACCACATATGATTCGATATCACCATTCGATTAATGGTTATGATTTGAATCGATATTACTTTCGTGTTGGCAGAATTGCACACACCTTCTCCATGTTTATGATAACATTGTCGTCCATTAATAATTTTCTTGAATCCAGTAGTTTCTTACACTTTCTGATAATTATATCTTTGGCAGTTCAATTCTTTCAAATTATGTTTAATTTTTAATTTATCTAAATCTGATTGTTAGTGGCTGGCTAACGGGATACTGTGAAACTTGCGTTTGATATTATTTGTTTAGAAACATTCAACTTTATCATATATAGCTTGGGTTCGATCTCACTTGAACTATTCGCACTGTAAAGTGATCGGTATTCAACATTGGAAATATATACAGTATGTTAACCAACAGAGGGCGTTCCCGTTAACCCGCAATAGTATAGCATCCATACATGCTAAAAAAAATATTACCATTCGAAAACAAAATGGTTTTTATTTTTTTTTAATATTAAAATATTCACTAAAATATTCAAAAAAATATAAAAATGTTCACTAAAAATAAAAACTAAATTGCGATGTTTCCGTCCTTCAAGTACGCGTGTACAGAGTGTTTCTTTTACGTATCAATTTAACATTTTTAGTGAATATTTTAATATTAAAAAAAAATAAAAACCATTTTGTTTTCGAATGGTAATATTTTTTTTAGCATGTATGGATGCTATACTATTGCGGGTTAACGGGAACGCCCTCTGTTGGTTAACATACTGTATATTCACTTTCAGAAACCCATTCCTATAATATCTTTTAGTAGCATCATATTGCATCGCTTTGATCTCCAAAGAGTCTGAATTTTCAAAATCTTACAATTATAATATTAAATACCACATAAATACCAGATTTTCAGATATGCGTAACAAAGTTGAAAGCATGTGCGTCGCCTTTTTAAGAAGTATGCAAAAAGTTACCGTTGCTCACTAGTAGATGAGATAGATATACGGTAGAATAATATGCCATTCTTACTTAAAAACATGTTGATCTAACAAATCTTCAATGTCGAGGTCAGGACCGAAGTCAATCAATACAACATTATTTACTGATTGGAAAATAATATGTTATAATGACATAGACACCAGCACAGCAATAATTATGCAGGTATCGATTATAATAACAATGGTATACCTATTTATAACCACAAATCATGTTTCCACTATAATACCTAAATAAATATGAACGCATTATAAATTAATTTAATTCTATTTATGTCCCCAATAGGGGAAAGTATGCTTTACCTATCTGTGTTCATGTGATCATAGGTAGGAATTTGGAAACCACAGATTTTCCTTTTAGAATAGAATGATAAATGATAAATGATTTTTATTTGATAAATGATTTTTATTTCTGTAAGTAGGTTTGTACAAACACTTTTACAAGTCAATATTTTTTTTTAAACTAGATGAGGTCGGCGTTTCCTATCTGACTACTCTGAGAAGAAAGGCCGAAACAAACTCAGAGGTCACAGTCTCTTATAAAGTCCAGACATAATCTTGGTCACTTCATGTGAAGACCATGTAGATTGGTGTCTGAAATGGTCTTTTGAGGAAAGAACCACACAGATTGAGAGGACCTGTCCAGTCAGTGCACGCATTTGTCAGTAATCGCGCAGCTCAACTCAGAACTTAAGGAGCTCAACGATTCGACGAACAATACCAAAGAAAGGACATTGGGGTTGGCCGCATAGATTACTCAAACTGCCAGACCATGATTAAAAATAACTGAGAGAAAAAATAAAACAAACAAAAAAAAAGCAATGACCTACATAGTCTTCACATTCACAATAAAGTAAAATAATATAATACTTACAAAGTAAATATTAATGTCAACATTCAGTATGCAAAAATAAAAATAATATAAAATAAAATTGGAGCAGTTCAATCCCAAGCCTTTTTGTCCTCAATATAATCTTTAACGGTATAAAAAGCTTTCTGACACAACTTGCGTTTAATGAATGATTTGAATTTATTAAGGCTCAGATCTTGAACGTGGCTTGGAAGTTTATTATAAAAGCGTATACATTGACACCTGAATGACCCACCTATTTTCTTGAGCCTTGTTGGAGGTACAACAAATTTGTGTTTGTTCCTAGTATTTATATTGTGGATATCACTGTATTTTTTAAACAATTTAATGTTTTTATGGGCATATAAAAGATTTTCAAAAATGTACTGAGAAGGCAAAGTCAGTATATTAATCTCCTTAAATTTCTCTCTGAGAGATTGTCTCGGACTTAATTTATAAATGCATCGAACAGCTCTTTTCTGCGAAACAAAGATAGTCTGAATGTCGGCTGCATTTCCCCACAACAGAATACCGTACGACATTATACTATGAAAATAGCTAAAGTACACTAAACGGGCTGTCTCTATGTTGGTTAAATTACGAATTTTCCTAACAGCGTATGCTGCGGAGCTTAGCTTTTTTGACAATTTATCTATATGTGGGCCCCACTGAAGCTTAGCATCCAAAGTTAAGCCCAAGAATACTGTGCTATCTTCAGGATTCAACTCTTCGCCCTTTATCAACACGTTAGTTTTCACCTGCCTAACGTGAGGTAGTGTAAACTTAATGCATTTGGTTTTTTTTTTCATTAAGGAGTAAATTATTAACACTGAACCAGTGAACTACTTTTGAGATCGCTTTGTTTACATCGTCAGTAACCAGCTGCTGACGTTTAAGTTTAAACAAAAGTGAAGTATCATCCGCAAACAAAACTATATCATGATTATCCTTAATGAGGTAGGGCAAAAAGAACATATAGGACATCTGTCATAGGCGGTACATTGGCTATTACCTACTTATACTTTATAAAAAACACAAGGGTAGACAGAGACGTAATTATAGTTACACCCACATTTCGCCAGTTTTGATTAAATCCCATGTAATATGCAAGCCTATTGCCATCAACCGGACACAAATCCAGACTGGGCTGCTACTGAGATATTCCAGATGGAAAAAGCCAATATCACTTTACCCGACACTATCAAACCGAGGTCCAGACCAACGAGGCAGTTTATATACAAATCATGATTAATTCAGCATGCTCCTCATATAACTTAACTGCTGATGTAGAGGATGCTTCACCCATGTGGTGTCTGCCTTATAGGGATGGAATGGCCTCATAAATCATAATTCACTTAATGTTACATCCAGAGAAACAGCTTTTCATACTTTCATACCGATACTTTGTCGCACATAATCATCATCGTATAATAATCATTTGTCACTTTTCTAACACATATTTTCTACTTCTCTGGCTACCAGAAGTTTTCATGCCTTGAGCCCGCGACTATCCAAGTCGCTTTCAATTATTGCAGTAATATTTCTAACAGCCACTATTTTAAGTAATATTGTGTTTAAGATGGAACAATAAGATTAAGCTCCATTCAAAACAGTATTTTCAAATGGTGCCTTAGGCGGGTCTTGACTTGAAAATAAGTTTACGTGTGCCATTGGCTTTGCTAATATTGTTTTTGTGACTTCTAATCTTAGACCTCATTCTAGGAACTGAGATAAAATAAAAGTTTCGTCGGCATTTTTAACCGTTGATTGCAAGATATCTTCACCAAAAGTTGAATGAAACGAATCCTTAATGCCAAGTCAAGTGTAAGAATGGAACCGGTATCGCATTTGGGAGCGTACCCTTTGATTTGTGAAATCGCGGGCCCATTCGTTAAAATGTCAGCTACAACAGGTGCAGGTCCATTGACCCTTCCAGTCACTTTCCCTTGTTCCTGGGTGCAACCTGAACGGCAGACGACATAATACAACCTTTTAGAGTTAATTGGCGGCAGGGCCGGACCGCGACCGGTATGGGTAAGCTCGCTTACATTAGCCGTGCCCATTGCCTCTAGTTTATTGACTTTTCAGCAACGATGGCACGTCCTGGACGGGTTGTTTTCACTTAATGCATTAATTTGTATTTAAATAGAAATAGTTATAAGTAAAAGTATATCCGGGAAATTACGTCTATTGACTATTAAGAAAATCTCACGGTTATGGAAATTGAACATTAGTCATAATATATGTTATGCTTTGGATAAGCATCGTTTTGATTTCTTATTGAGTCTTGTTAAAACTCTCAAACAAGCTCTCTCAATCAGCTTCAATAACACATCTTCCTCCAAGTTCCCATTTATATTTTTTTATTTCTTTTCTCATTCGTAAGGAATTCGTTCCACAGGTGTCGTTTCAAAGAATCTGATTTATGCAGTTTTTACGTGTTTTTACTACAGTTTCACAATTCGCGGTATTGCGTGCACGCCTCTTACTATTAGTATTGACGCCCCATTGTGCGCCGGCGCTGGGTAAATGTATCATATTTATTAGTGTGTGTGTTTTACGTTTTGTAATGTTTCGACTTTACGAGTATATTTCTTAAGTTAATCATGTTGCCTAACAAACGCGCAAGGTTTGTTACCCAACTGACAGCTTAATTCTCATCAGTCTCTGCTTTACATTTTTTGCTTCCTATTAATTTGTTGTTGGTCTACATATACAATGTCTAATTGTCTAGTCTACAACATTATTAGTACATTTAACTAACTTGCCTTCCGTATTGGCCGACGATAAAGTTACTTGAAACATTTTGATTCGAATAATCTTCTGATGGTATATTATTAAAAGGGAAATAGAACACATTTCCTACAGCTGTTGACTTGTCTTCATTGTCTTACACATGTGCAATATGCACGCCCGAATGCATATTACTTAGTCGAATTACAGTTTTAGAATCTTACTAATATGATGAATGCGAAAGTTTGGATGGATGTTTGTTACTCGAATCACGCCAGAACGGCTCAACATATCTGGATGAAATTTTGCACAGAGATAGATTATAGTCTGGAATCTCACGTATTCTACTTTTTATCCCGGAAAAATGTACGGTTCCCGTGGGATAATATCCGACATCCACGCGGGCGAAGCCGCTGGCAAAAGCTAGTATGGTTATAAATAATCCTTCCTAGACTTAATTGTTATCTTTAGCTTGCTCTACAACTTGTGGTCTGTATGCGATATCAAACTGGGTCATCTATGATTTACACTAATAACAATGGGCTGAGAAACATGCAGTGGAATATGATTGATACAGAATATGTTCTCAGCTGGCCATTTTCAGGGTTTTCGGAGAATTGAAAATGCTAACAGGTGTAATTCATCATCACTGTCTTTCGAACTAAATTGCTTCTTTATCAAAGTCCATTGCACTTCCTATTATTCATGAAAATACTTGGTTTGGTTACATGCTTTCTTAATAAAATAATTAAACAAGTGCACTGGCATTTGACTGGCCTGTTGGTCTAGTGGTTAGTGGCCCTGACTGCTATGCCGGAGGTTGTGGGTTCGATTCCCACCCAGGACAAATGTTTGTGTGATGAGCATGATCATTTGTTCTGTGTCTGGGTGTAATTTATCTATATATGTATGTATTTAGAAATATATAAGTATATTTATCAGTTGTCTAGTACTCATAACACAAGCTCTGCTTAGCTTGAGGCTAGACAGCGTTGTGTGATAGTTGTGGAATATTATTATTATTATTATTATTATTATTTTCTTTAAAAACTTACGATCAACGAACTTGTAATGAAACTGAAGACAGTTGTAATATCCGCTTCGAAGGATATTCTCTTGCATCATTAATAGAAATAAGAAACCTGCCTCAGCATCGAACGTATCGATTTAAAGAAATGAAGAGAGATTCGGAAACCGTACTTGTTGTGCAAGAATCGATTCCTAGTCACAGGGAAGGAAACCCTATAATGGTAGCTTCCGTAGACGCTCCTCACTATTTAGGATTCTCGTCCGTAATGTGACACCTCTCGATAACACGGCTTTACGTAGGTATTACTTGACTGTCTGGACTAAAGATACGTCGTGACTCAGGTTTCAAGCCAAGTCGGAACTCTGAACAAACTCTGTCAACCAGATGTTGGTAATTCTGAATTAATTTTGAGCACATTTTTGCAAATAATCGTCTGGATATTTCTTTAATTTCTGTTCATATGCTCGTTTCTATGCATTTCGTTCTATATGCAACGAGTGAATTTTAAAATCATGCAAAATATATGTCACAAGCTGTTTGGTAACATTTAGGATTATCTTTGCTTATTACTTTGTTTGTGTAATCATTATCTTAAATGTAGTCTTTTAAAACTAGTTTTACAGATTTAAGCACAAGGCTATGTTCCACACCTCTTGAAGACTTTCTGTTAACATAACATTAACTTCAAGGATTGTACATGTGTTATTAAATTCATTTGCTAGCTGCAGCCAAACGAATCCAATTTGTATCTTCTTAAAGGTCAAATACTTTAACCACGTGCAATATGCACTGGCCATCAAATTTCAATTAATTCCGACTTTAATTGCTATGTCCAACGAGCATCCTCTTATCTCTGACATTGAAACTACAATTACACGGCACAGGTCATCACTCATTCATCAGTCTATGGCGTTCACAGAAAGTTGTTAGTCTCCCATAGATACCGGTTGTCTTTGCGCAGGAATGTTGTTGTGTGTAAGTATGTAATTATTGTGTACGCGAGTGATAGCCTTGCTGCTGATTAATTCTATATACGCAGCATTAATGTTTTGCCCTATGGATTGATGCATCATGCTGGTACGTTTGTTGGCTAAAAATAATTGCTGATATGCTGCATTTTTATATTAGTTTTTGTGGAATAGCGAACATATTGTTCAGTGTTTGATCATTCGTTTACTTTCTGACGAAAGCTATTCTAATGTTTCTGAAGATTTTTAGCCTACTTGATTCTTTTTGTCCTCGTTAGTGCAGCAGTAGCATAATTTTTTGAGAACTTATTTTTATCAGCTCCCATAAACAAATAGATTGAAATAACTAGCTATAAACTAAGCCTATAACAGACTCGATGTGACATTTTGGGAGATTATTATAATTATATTAAAATTTTATAATTAATTAACGGTTTATGAAATAAGGTTTAGGAAGTGATGTTTTTTCTATTTTTTTTTTTTTTTGAGATGGGTTTGCTCTTAACTCTAGTCTAGGTCAGAGGTGACAGAGACAAAGTCGACGATGGAGTGAGCTTACCCAGAAGAAGCCTGTTCATTCTCACTTTGAAGAGATTAGGGTTGTATGCGCTCGGAAACACAGACGCAGGTAGTGAGTTCCACTCTTTTGCTGTGCGCATTATAAAAGACATTTGGAAACGCTAAGTGCGAATTGGTGGAATAGCAACTAGTTACGGATGGTAACCGGCAGTGCGTCTAGATGTCCGAAGGTAGAAGGGGGCCGGTGGAATGAGGTCGTGGAGCTCTTGGGCACACGCATCGAAGTACAATCTGTAGAAGGCTGACAATGTTATTTTTAGATTATTTGAATTTACATCATGCTACACCATCGCAAAAAGCCTCCCACACAAGGTGGACTGATGAGCTTGTGAAGGCCCCAGGAATCCGCTGGATGCGGGAAGCACAGAACCGGTCGAAGTGGCGGCGCTTGGGGGAGGCCTGTGTCCAGCAGTGGACGTCTTTTGTTTCAAATGACGATGATGATGATGAAGATGAATCGAATTATTTTCAGTGTACGATACTTCAGAAGGAACAATAAATTAACCATTCGAATTTACTAAACTGAGAGATAAGAAAACAAGAATAACAGTTCCAACTAATTCTGATTCTTCAATCAACTCACACGCAACATTTTCTTAAAACATCCTATTGATTGACGTTCACATTATCCAATAGCTATTTGTCAAAGTAATAACGAAGTCGTCGAAATAACAAATAACGTAGTTTTTTAAAGTATGAGGCAAAGGCAAGTGACCTAAATTCCTTCGTAATTGGATGTATAGCGTGCGCGGGCAGGCACGAACCGATAACATTATTATTGTCATTATTTCTGCATAGAATAATTATTTATTTATCTATGCTCATGCTGCCAGTTACATTGGTGACGTGACCAGAGTCGCGGCAAAAAGGTTTTCTGGTAATCCTTTTTAGATTGAGCCGCTTATGGCAGCGGGAATTAGCTATTGTCCGGTGACCTGTCGATGTTCTTTCATTTCCTGACGCGATTGTTCTTTCAAGATGGGACCCGCTTCCATTATAAAATCAACTTTGAAATGTACCTACAAAAACAAACTATATGTATACTGTATTTTTATTGGAGGTATTATAATACACTGGCCGTCAAAAAATTGAGCTACCTTATCAGTCTAGCGAATTGCAACTTGGCTTGTCTATGAGCTACGGTAAGTTTGGGGCTTGTAGCCAGCTTATGTGGCTTCAAGATTTCCACTCTAATCCTTCTTCTAATCGTACTGTAGTACGTGTGTACTAATAGAGGGTCCACGACTTTCTCGAAGAGAGTCGCTGTAGGACAAGGCAATGAATCGGTCATCTCTTGAATTTGTCACACGCCCTCGACCAGAACCAGGTCTCCGCCTATATTCGTCTGTCTTTAGATAACGTTGATACACTCTTTGTACAGCTGATCGACTCGGGTTTAATCTTGCTACTTCTTTGCCTAGTCCTTCGCGTATTAATCCTACTACTACTTGCGCAACTTCTACTTTAGTCGTATCCATGTTTGTGCGTAAAATTTTATGGAAATGGTCACTAAAATAATAAATCTATTAATCACAACAAAAATAATGCAAAAACATACGTGTTGGCGTAAACTTAGAATGCCAACTGAACGTCAACACAAACGGCATAAAACATGGATACGTTAGTTTATCGAAAAAAATAATACAAAGTACCCCTTTTAAGCACTGCCATTTTTAAGAGTTTATTACTACCCTAGTTATATAAAAACAAACACCAGTTTTAAGTTATAGCATTGCAGATTTAAGATAACCACTTTGTAAACGCAAATGATAAGGTGTAATGTTATAGGTATTTGAAAACAATTTAAAAGAATTGTTCTATGTACTAAAATTATTCAATATCTGACAGACTTATATGAATGGAACTATAGTGTAGAATAGAGGAACGAAACTCATCGAATGGAGTGGTTTAATAAACATTGCACAGCTGCTCTACATAATATTATGAACCTTGATAATATACGCAAGGTAGCTGCCAAAAACTTACTAGTCCTTTCTAAGCAAAGAGTATATAATACAGCCTAAAAAGTATTTAGCTAGGTAAGCCCACGTTCGTCCGCTTCACCCAATTCCACCAGATCATGTCGTCACTACACCATATTCACCATACCATCAGCAATTTAGCTTATTCAGCAGACGTCAGTGACAGCCGGTGCGCCCGCAGTGGCAGACGTATAGCGTGCGCGCCGACGCCATTTTGGATCGCCTGACACCTCCCGCAGAGAAAACGTTTATAAACTGCTAATAATAACATCATTCATCATGGAATTACTTGATGACTCGCGAGTTGTAATGTAAATGAATACTATATTAGTGCTTAGTGGTGTTCTGTGGTTTGTGAAGTGCCCGTTCGGATTTGCTAAACATTGGATGACGGTAATAAAAACAAATAAAATAATAATTTAAATGTCTAGAGAAAGTAATATTAAGTTAGAGCTGTGCGAATAACTGTCTGCTATCGATATCCGGCTCTCGACTATTATAAACAATAATAACAGCTTTTTAATTATTGATTCTGCACATAATCGTTTTGTGTGCAGCTTTCGATTGATAGGTTCCTACTAATGGGCCGTGCTATGTAATTTATGTAACTTGCTTGCAAACGTACAAATAAAGAAAATATAAATAGGACTAGTTTCTAAATTATATGGAATCGTTACATCAATTACATAAAATAAATTCCATTCAACACTTAAAAAAATTGTATAATATTAGACTCAATTTTCCACTTCATTGTTCTGTAGTATTGAATTTAATGTGATAAAATTACTTCAAAATAAAGTAATAACGAGATAGAAATGCAGTTACTCGTGCGTAGAGTTAGTTATGGCAATTGAAAATATTAAACTAGCAGGCAATCATTGCCATCATGATAGTATAGCAAGAGAAAATGTAAATGATAACATTGTTACAAACAATAGTACTTATAATAATGCAGTTTTATCTGAAGACATCACACGCAAATTCAAAGATCTCAAGGTAGGTTAGTTCAAACAAGATGAAACCAAATCATCCACTACTTGTAAAGAACTTACACTCGGTTTCTACAAGGCATCATATCACAGCTTTTCCGAAATCGTGCATATATGAGGATTGTGAAGCTGTACATTTTCATACAAAAAGCGATAACGAATTTCGCCTCGTAAACATAGTCAAATTTTAAGTTAAATAAGTTAGTATAATAAGTTTTGGAAATGCTGTAGGTATAATGAAAAACTAGGTTCGTTGGTTTTTATTATAAAGAAATATTGCGTACGAAATAAGTTATTAGCATCTATATTTTTGACTTTAAAACTTCCTCGAGCGTTTTTTTTATTTTATTTTTATTTATTAAATTGAACTGAATTACTAAAAAAGAAACAGACAGACCTAGATTAAGGTGTACTGAATCTAATGAGACCAAAATTATCTCATTTCATAAAGGTTTAGGGGGTGAAAACGTTATTGCCCGAAATGGAAATGTAGGTAATTGCCTCCAAGACTCGCGCCGCGTATCGGTACTTCACAATCCTCTTAATTTTTTCCCAAAAATTAACAAACACTCTATACTTATATTCCTCGTGTTAACTGCGGTCAATCCCTGACCAAAGGAACAACAGTCAATCAAATTACAAGAGATTTTACATCCGTTTAAATTAAAGAGCATTGGTGGCCCAGTGGTAACGGCCCCGACTTACGTATCCTGTTACGTTGCCTGTGTTCGTGGGTTCGAACACAGGCAGCCGCTTTTCTGTGTAAATAGATTCATCACCACTGCTCCTCAGAACGGTCTAGGAAAACATCGTGAGGTAACCGGCATGTCCTAGAACCAAAAATTCGAAGACATGAATGTGACATCTACCAACCTGCACTCGACCGTGGTATATTATAGCCCACTCCCTCTTGAAGAGAGGAGGCCTTTGCCCCAGCAGTGTAAACCTTATAGGCTGATTATGTTAAATTAAAAACGCTTTAAGAAATCGGAGGTTAAAGTCATAGTCGACCATCAATTCAACGGTTAAAAGTCTAACCAAAAATCAAACTAATTGCAATGTAATATACATTGTAGGCATTGCAGCTCAATAAATGCCAATTGCGGACACAATAAACGTAATACCACAGATCAAAAGCAATCAAGACAGTAATAACGACACATCGACTACAGCCATAGACAATTATTCATACCGGGACATTTCAAATCGGCTCTACGTGAGTTGATTCATAGTCAATAAATCGAGAAGGGACTCGATTACAACAAATCAGTTACCTAACCATGGAAAGCGATCAAATTCTCTTGTAATGTATTATTCGTTTGTCTATACAACAGTGAAAGTAATGCTATCATGGCGGCTAAGTCGGTCGAGTTCAGTTAAATTGCCAGTTAACGTTCATGTAATTTGGACGTTTAAGTTTTATGTGTAACGGAACGTGAGATAACTATCATAACGAGATTATTATTATGTAGTTGCTGGTCTTTTTCCACTACTTAGATGTTTTCTAGTTTTTATTTGCTTATGGGTTAATTTATCTAGGCAGTTTGTGGTGAATATAGCAATTTGTAAATTGTCACATTCAAAGATATATGCTGAGATTAGTTCTAGTTTTAATTAAAGCACCTAGGACTATTTGAATAAGTTCAAAAGTCAAACTATTGCAATCTTAGCAACCACAATGGCATTTCCAATAAAGTTCACAACCGTCTAATTAGTAGAAATTAACTAAATTATTGTTAATATCGATTCTGCAATTTTTTTTTTGTTTCAAAACAGTATTGTCCCCATTCGATTAACGAAATGTCAAATGCAACCGATTGCACTTATGAGGACTGTGAGAAGGTCACTTGAGAAATTGCAGCCATTGCAGGGGTGGTCATGGTGTTGCTCCACTAACTCGAACAGCCCGTTCGAGGAACTTTAGATGGCCCAGGCCAATGGAGGACGATCGAGTTGGTAGAGTACACAGATGTGGAGAAGCACCTTATTGTTACTGTTATTATAGGACTTACAGAGCTACCTTGGGCGGTATGAATAAGATCATTAATCTTTCCGCAACACTGCACAGTGTTCGCGTGACTTGTTTTTGCATATGCTTTTACATTCCATTGATCGTAATCATGTTGTTCTTGTATTGGCAGTTTGATTTCCTCTTGCGCTTCTTCAATACTCATTAATCAATTATAATTAACATTTATCAAAGAGAAATGCATATTTCTTGACTTCCGCCGCCAGTCGCATTTTAATGTTCTGTAAGATGATTCAATCATCTTGAGATCTTCCAAAGAGGGAAAGGGAAAGGAAAAATCAAAGGGTATGTAGACTCCTGCTTGCTTGATGATAACGGAAAGTAAAGAGGTAAAGCTCAGCAAGAATTTCAAATTACGTTATTTGGATATCAATATTTTATTCCGCTTGCTATAAACATCGATGAACTGAAACAGCCTGCTCAAGAAAACCAATACATATTTTATTATGGATTTTATGCCTATCTTATGCATCGTAATATATTACCATACAGACGCGTGTATGAATATTAAGTTAACGACTGATGAAAAAGAAAAATATGCACAGGCCGTCGACCATATAAATACTCATAGCCACCTTGAAATAAAAGAAACAGAAAGCGCTTTTGCATACAGCGTAGATAATTATACTTGAATTGATACTCTTTTAAAATATCCGATTCGTTTTCAATCGATGGCAAAGAGTGCAACCGCAACATCTGAATTAAACTGGCAAATAAAAGTGTAATTGAGAATAATAGCAGCTATTTCCAATTTTAAAATAATATAATTAAAGTTGGCCGCACATGTGTATGCTACGTCAAATATTAAGGTCGGCAAGTCACGCCCGAGCGGACGGCTGCAATTACTAGGTACTTTATTACTAACTTCACATGACGCCGGTGAAGTAATATGCTTGTAACAAACGCAACGATGATTGCTTGCTACTATTTTCATCCTATATACTACCAGTTTTCTTTAAAATCTCTGGAGTATCTACGGCCAATTTGTAGAATAATACAGATGTAAATTACGGCACGGACCAAGCCATTTGCAAAGATGCAAAATTACTAGTTGAGTTTTAATCCTTTTGCAGAAAAGATAATAGATTGACTCGGTAACTATTGAAATAAACACAATGAAGCCGTTGAAATAAACATTAATTCAATGTTGCTAACGACATTACTAGATATTGGCTTCGCCTTTGTCCATATTTCCCCACAATTTTACCAACATCTACACAAATGCTGTAAATTTCGACTGACATGGTATCCATTGCATTGTTTCACTTAACAATACGTTCATTGTAAAAATCCACGTCCGGCTATGTATGCAACCTTGGGCATGGGAACCATTCCTCAATTCATATTAGCTATAGTTGGTTGATCGCCCTTTCCTTTGAACTCATTAAGAAATTGCCTATGAGATTCGATAATTCCTTTACCTGTGGTATTAGGTAACTGGTAACCTATTTCGTAATCCCAACAAGTATGTATTTCCAAAATTCCTGATGAATAGATTATATTGATTCTATTCTCAGAAATTGCATCGTTTATTCATACTACACTTAAATTATTATTTTTTTTATTAATGATTAATGCCGTAAAGTCTCTCCAACATTGATAAGGTTTTAGTCCAGACAGGTCTATTTGGATGTTAAATGAGTGATAGTAACTTCACTGTCAATATTACTCATATTTCTAGTCACATTGCAGTCGTACTGTTAAGAATCGTCAGGTGTTCTAAAATTGAATACAATGATCCCTAGTGTTCATAAATAGTAACGTAGTAGGCATTGTTTGCATAATATAATTATCACTGGCTGTTTACGTCTTTGATTTAATAAGCGCCTAATTATATCTATGATGAACAATATCGAAGAATAATAGAAGTCAGAAGGTCAGGATTGCTGTTTATATTTATTATTTTTTGGGTTCCGTACCTCAAAAGGAAAAAAAACGGAACCCTTGTAGGATCACTCATGTGTCTGTTTGTCTAAACACGTAAACGTATTGTAAAGTTGTTGTTGTTGTCGTCTGTCCGTCTGTCACAGCCAATTTGCTCCGAATCTAATGGACCGATTAAGTTGAAATTTGGTACACTTATGTATTTCTGTGACCCAAACAAGGACGTGTAATGTAAATTAATGAATTTTGAATATGTGGGTCAATTTTGGGGGGCAAATAAGAAAATTAAAAAATATATATTTGCACACTGTACCGTGCGATATATCAACTGAAAGGGCTTACGTAATGTGAGAGTCTCAAATATATATTTTAAAATAAACGTTTTAAAGTTATTTAAGAAAATAAACGAAAATTGACCATTCCCCCCTTTATCTCCGAAACTACTGAGCTAAAAATTTGGAAAAAAATATAGAAAATAATTCTATACCTATAGATTACAGGAAAACCTATAAGAAGTCTATGGTCTTAAATTAACATGGTAAATCTCTCAATATTGTGCGTACAAACTTACAGTTGTCCATAGTTAAACGAAAATATCCAACCCACATTAGGTGTAATGTGGATCCTTTTCGTTTAAGTATGGACATTTGCAGTTGGAATGTATGGGAGAACATGTTTTTCAACTACAATGTTAAGTTTGTTCTTGGGATAAATTCATCCCAACTACGGAACCCTTCATTGTGCGTGGTCCGACACGCACTTGACCGGTTTTTTAAACTATAACGTCCCACGAAAGACCTTCCTTCTCTCTAACAACTTGCCTCTGCCCGCGGCGGCGGCGGCAGGCCCAGAAAGCATAGACAACGTGGCAATCGCTTTCAAAGCGTTTCGTATTTCTACAACTACTTTCAATGGGAAATAATCTTTTCGGTAGCATAAGTCAATCCATTATACTTTTACATTATCACCATCTGCCTAGACTTTTCGTCGGCTTCCAGCCTAGCCGGATGCAGCTGAATACCAGTATTTTAAATGGAGCGACTGCCTGTCTGACCTCCACAACCTAGTTACTAGGTAATTTGATATCCCTTGGTAAGACTGTTTGTCAGACTTTCGGGCTTCTGACCACTCGTAACGACTGTCAAAGATCCAAAAATGACAGACGGAACCAACGGCTTAACGTGCTTTCCGAGGCACACCACCACAAATCTTTATGTAAAGATGGTCACCAACCCACTGATCGACCGCGGCAAGCGTAGCTTAACCTGATCGATCGACCCGTGCAGCTGTTATTAGCCACGAGTCCCTCTAACTTTTCCATTATCGCTAATGGAAAGTCATTTTGTTTAGACCCTCTGCTTCTTAATCTGTGAATTTTCTTTAAATCTTGATCCGACTTGACCACTTCTCTTTTGATATAATCATACAGGCTGTTTCTATAATGATTCCTTTAAAAATCATCAACTCCAAAGATAAGATTTTGAAAACGATTGACGAAGATTTTTTCTAGAGAATGACTTAGAATGAGAGTATTCGCTCCACCAATGAAAGTGATGGTACTGGTAACAAAACCACAGAGTACCTACCAACTACTCTGATTTTATTATTTCACCGATCACGCAAAGGAAAGTGATATACATATATTGTACGTAGTTTCATTGATCAATCTGTGAGAACTTATAAGTTCCCACATCCGCGTCATACTTTTACTGTAATTATTATATGGTTAACAATTACACAGTTATGGCTAAAGTTACTGTGTAGAAATAATTGAATTAAGTTTAAACATTATATTGTTAAGGTGACGATAACCGACTTTTAATTAAACTGAAGATCTAAACGAGTTGTGTTAATGATTTGAAAAAAATATATTATATTTTTTTCAAATAATTAACACAATATTAACACAATAACAAAAAAAATCTTAATACGTGACTTAATTGTGAATATTTTAGATTATGTTTATGTTACATATTGTAATTAATTTGTAAAGTTATGTCTAACCTAATAAAACTGAGAATCACGCAAAACTATCAAGCGTATTTTTATGAAACCTTCACAATTTTAAAGATAATTTAATTATTTATCTTTTAGTATACGTTTTTTATTTTAAAAAAAAACACCTTTTGTTTCCTGTATAATAAATAAATAATGCGTCTAATTTGGGACAGCGCTCCTTGTTGGGCGATTCCTATTGCTGGCTGGACGCACGACGCGTTGCGTGAGCTCAGCACAGAACACGCAAGCTAACCATTCAAGGCCATTGGCGTATATCTGCGTCTTAACTGGTTGTGCTTGCTAGCGAAAACCTATTTTCTCTCACGGCCGGCGTGCGTGTATGACCAGATGTATGAACGTTTTGGTGCACGTTAAAACTAATGAATTTATGTTGGCACCAACTTAAAGGTATAAAATGTATGTGTACTACTGAATAAATATAAATAAACGAAGCGTTTTTCCCGTATTTTGAAACAGAAAGATTCAGTTCGTAATTTCGAAGCCGCCGCCGCTATACAGGCTGAATTTTTCAAGTTGGCGTGGATGGCCAAATCCGAAACTATGAGGAATAGCGAAAAGTACTAAAGTAGTCTCGGGCTCGATTTTGGTGAAAACTAAAACTGCATCATCGTATTTTTGAAAAATCAATATCAAGGTTTAATGGGTAGATAACATAAGAAAAATAAAAAAAAAGTATTTTGTTAAAAATGAGCTCTTTCCTTTAGTTTGCCGTATGTCATTACTTTCCAGAATTCGATCCTTATTAGCGACACTATCGAATGGTGTAATACAGTGTGTGTGTTTCTTTCTTCAAAATCAACAGGTTCGGTTTCTGGCTAGAAATATTGATTTTTCAAAAATACAATGATGCTGTTTTAGTTTTCATCAAAATCAATCCCGAGACTCCTTTAAGTACTTTTCGCTATTCATCATAGTTTTAATTTGGCCATCCACGCCCATTTGAAAAATTCATCCTTTTTAACCGTTAGGTTTAAAAAAGTTAGTTTTAGTGTTTATTTTTTAAATTTTATAATAAAATAAAACCTTTTTTTCAATACTTTTTTTATAACTTTTAATTTTCATTAGTCTGAAAAAGCTCCAAAATTGTGTAAGTATCTAATTAGTCTTAGCAGTAGGGCTCCAATAGGTGCCAGCGTAGACGGTGGCGCCACCCCCGAATATTAGCCATTTTTGTGTAGAAATGAAACTAAATCAATGCCGAATATTTTTCATACACTGGCAATCGTTTACAAATAGTATTATTATATTCGGGTTCTAGCTAAGTCTCTTCGTTTTCTCTATTTTCAACGAAGCAGAGCTCGGTCGACCAGGTACTGTTCGTTATGACAAGCTACCCCATTGCCATACAACGGACCTAGCTAATCAATGACATCATCAAGCAAGGCTGAATAGATTTTGCGGAAATATTTAGAAGTGCCTTTACCACTCTTCTTCTTTTCGTATTAACGGTACATCAATATTAAACTGTTTGTGTCCAGTATGTAGCCAAGTTTGTGATCATGCATCGATGAGCACTTGGAATACTTTCATCCCAGAAAACTTCAAGAATAGGGATGATGACTAAAAAATGTTTTTTGTCCGTCATGTAGATTATTAAAATATATTGGACACGTATTTTTTTCTTTTTCTACCTAATCAAAAGATTACGGCGATACATTGAGTTAAAATGTGGCATGACGTCACGTCTTCGTAGATTTTATACGTAGAAGTGACGTAACAAGCCCCCACTCCCGAACTTAAATGCGAGTTATCTAAGTCATTTTTTATTAATATGATAAAGCAAAAAATACGTATCTAATATTTTTTTATTATCTGACTGACGGACTAAATAGAATTTCTTTTTTTTTACCCAGGCATCATCCCGAGCCACAAGCGTAGCATATCTAGCTTCAATTTGAAAATAAAACATTATCTTTGTTCGTAAACGTCCTGCCATTGTCAAGTTGTTATAACTACCGTGTCCGACTCTGTAATGGCACCGTAGGCAGAACAATAGGTGTTATTTAATTTAAATATGCGCGGCTATATATGTATTTAGAAAGAAAAGTACTTATATCTATTCATTATGAATATGATATAAGTCAGGGGAGCATAAGCATACCATAATCAGTTCATATTATAACGTTCCTACTGCTGGGTTGCTGGATATCACATGTCTTCGACTCTTTTCTCTTAGGACATGCCTCATGAATGTTTTTCTTCGCCGTCCGGGCAGACCACTGGCTATCTCCTCTCTGGCTAGTAAGTCAGTCCCATTCCCATTTTGGTCATTGGTGATTGTCTGTTATTTTTACCACGCTAGCTAGCTATTCTTTCTTTCTCTTCCTATGTTATCGTGTATGTTCGTGTTGATGTGAGTGAAGAAAACAGACTTAGGTACGGACGGTTAAGTTTCCACTTAGCACAATTTGCAGGTATCTATTTGTGGTCTTCAGTGGGTAATTATCGTGTTATAATAGGTTGGGGAAAAAGTTTCTTCGCATTTTTTAAGAAAATTGAAAACATTTTTTAATATAGTTTATTTACATTTAACTAAAGTATATAGGTACCATTTTGTTCGATAACTTTTTGCCATCTTGTAGGTAGGGACATGATCCCATTGCTATAGAAATTTTGGGACTTCTGGTCAAAATACCGCGACAAGTGGTTTTGGCAGTCCTCTCGTGATGTTAACCTGACACTGCCTAAAGAATTCTGAAGAGACCGAAACAGGTGGAAATCTGAAGGTGCAAGGTCAGGACTATACGGCGGATGCATTAACACCTCCCAGCCAAACTCTCTTAATTTTTGCTGAGTGGCTAAAGATGTGTGAGGTCTAGCGTTATCATGATGAAAAATCACACCCCTTCTGTTGATTAATTCCGGCCGCTTTCTCTCAACTTCTTGCTTTAATCTCATCAGTTGTTCGCAGTAGAGTTCAGAATCGATGGTCCTGCCTGGTGGTAACAGCTCATAATGAATAATGCCCTTCCAATCCCACCACACACACAGCATCACCTTGTTGCGAGTTAACCCGGGTTTCGCCACGGTCTGTGAAGCCTGACCGGCCTTTGACCACGACCTTTTTCGCACGTTCTTGTCATACGTGATCCACTTTTCATCACCAGTTACCAGCTTCTTCAAAAATGGTTCGGTTTCATTACGTCGTAATAAAGAATCACAAATGAGTACACGGTTCATTAGGTTTCTTTCAGTGAGCTCGTGAGGTACCCAAATGTCGAGCTTTTTGTGTACCCAGTTTTTTTCAAATGCGCCAAAACTGTTTTGTGGTCAATTTCCAGTTCTTCAGCTACGTTGTAACTACTGATATGCCGATCTTGCTCCACTTTTTCAAAAATGGCATCCATTTTATCCGTAATAGGGCGACCAGAGCGACGTGCATCTTTGACATCAAAATTTCCGGATTGAAAACGCTTAAACCAAATTTGTGCTACTCTCACAGACACTCATCTTGACGGTACGAAAAACAAATGAAAATCACACATTTTCCTAATTTGAATTTGGAATTATGTTCTTTAAAATTTAAACTTTCAATGATACCAAAACCAGCCAGATACAAATAGTATAGCCAAAGAGATTTTATTACAAGTTCATACATACTATAATGCGAAAAGACTTTTTCCCCAACCTAATATTTGAGGCCTTATTTACATCTATGTAGATTTATTTCTTTTAACATTACTGTAACAAGTGATGTTGTAAACGAGTATGTAAAATTAGAGGAAGGGAACAATAAACTGGTCTAAATTAACGAGTTTCATTATTATAAAATGGTTTGTTTATTACAATTTTATTGCTATTGCTATAGCGCACTTGTATAAAAGTAGAGATTGTATTAATTAGCAAAGCTTACTACTAAATTGAAAAGCTTAATTATTAACCGACTTCAATAAGGAGGTTCTGTATTATTGGAGGTTATGTATGTATGTATGTATGTAAGTTTGTGCATCGATGATTTTCTCAAAAACGAATGAACCAATTTTGATGATTCTTTCACTAACGATAATATGGTGATTTAAATTGATTTATTCATTGATTTTTTTTTAATTAAGATGATTTTTTCTGCATACTCTCAGGAAGGTAGTAGGAAGTATATAACGCATTAGGTAATTATTCTTATGTACGAAGTTATATGCATAAATGTACTGTATTACTGGCATTTCTTAGAGGATTTTGACGATTCTTTGTTTCGTTCGTCTTGGGCTTATGTAATTGTATAGGCATTCAACTAAAAATGGAAAAATAACTTAAGTCGGTTACTTCCATTCTTCAATGCATCTTAGCTTGGCACCGACTTCAGAAGCCGTCAAGTTTTATTATGAAAGTTATTTTATTCATTTTAGGTTTTTGAAGGCGGTTTTTACTTATTTTAAAGTAAATTTATTTAAATTGAATAAGACTTCAAGAAACTAATCTTTTAAAAAGAAAAAAACTCTTGTTTTCCAGACTTTTGTCATCACTATGATACGAGAATCTACGTATTTTAGGTCTGCTAAGTGGTAAATTACAGTAGTACCTACATTCTAAAGTTCAAAGGAAACGTGTTATTACAGTGTTTGTGTGCCAACTACCTGACTCTGGAAACCGGCGTATACTTATGTATGATATATTCCATGTGCCCATTCCTTACTTCAACCAAGATTTGGTATAGAAACTGGCTGAAACTGAAATGACAATGAAGTCGACGTTGTGACATTAAACAATCCTGCAAAGCTCAAAAAATAGAAGAACTTTATACTTAAATAGACACTTTTCTTATTAATATAGGTTTACAGGGTTATTGGTAAAACGCTAAAAACCTCTTAAGGGGTCATTGTACTTATCATTATGAACAACTTTTACTAGTGGGCCAAACCTGAAATCGCGAAAAAGTCAGCTGCTCAGTAAGTTCGCATAATTCGTCAAATGTACTGAACAGCTGATTTTTTTTGGCGATTTCAGGTTTGGTCCCATAGTAAAAGTTGTTCATAATGATGAGGACAATAGCCGCTTTTAGAGGTTGTTAGTGTTTTACCAATAACCCCGTATACTTTGACGATCTCCGAAGGGATCGTCACTTTAGTTCGGGATCTAGACTACTCAAAATAATAGAGGTTTAAGGCAGAATAGCAGTTTGACTATAATCAAAAGAAAATCAATACAATCTTCGGTTAAAATCGCGCACTTCTTAAAACTACACCGCTTATCACCCTAGCTAAAGCCGAAGTGCGGCCTGTAAAAAACATACAGACTACCTTTTTTATTTATTTAAAAAAAGGAGTTCTATACCGACGCACTGACTAATCGAATGTCAGCCAGTACAATATAAGGTTAGGGTCCATTGCATGGAACCTTTACAGTACCTATCTCTACTTTTATCTCCACTATTGTATATATTTGTTTTATCATCTGAGAAAAATCTACAAACACAGTCATAAAACATAACGGTTCTAGGTTTTTGAGTCCTCAGACTGTTTATTCTTCAAAATACGAGATAATTGGCTTAACACAGTTAACAGAATCGTCATTGTAATAAAGAAGCATAATAATAATATTTGAAGCCGAAAGCCTCGGATCAACATCTCTCTAGGGTCTCGTTAGTTGGACGAAGGGTTCAGAAGGCAGTACTCCTCGATACAGCTCGCATCATGAGGAGGTTCCTGTCTCTGGAGCCTAGCCCTAACCACCAGTAGCTTGGACCCTGCTCCGGACACCGGAGTGGACCACTATTTTTATATATTAAAATATTTTTTTATATATATTTTTTAAGAAATAAAAATGGAATATGTGCAACATTAAGAAACTAAATAGCCGTATTTGAATATTATAGTCATGTCGCAAACAAATGTCATGCACTAAAGTGAAAGTCAAATACATAAATATTATTTAACGTGACTATTTACATATTCGTCAGTCGCCATCGGTTTACAGCCCTTTGTCTGTCACAATGCTAGAGAAACTCGGAATTATGGGAAACTCGGCATTACGAGGAACTCGGATACTCCGAAAGATTGGATAACTCAGACTGTATGACGAAAATTATACGCTTTGTTATGTGTCATTGTATTTAAAGACGTATTACTGCTTCTTGATGACTTCCCGTCATTTCAGGTTAGAGTTCAGTGGTCAGACCTCTCTTATGTCACAATACCTAATCTAAGGTTTACAACGTGACCAGTTTTCCTCTTGCAACTCCATCAGCTCAGTAAATAATCGTCGTATGTAGCAAGGGCGACAAAAACATAGGCGGGTAGTAAAATTCAGAGAAATCATCATACTTAAATCAATTAATATAATGCAATACGCGTTGTCTTTGTATGGGTGAGATGAAATAATGTGTGGTTATTTATCCTTACATAAAAATTCAACACTAAAACATCCCTCGAGAATTTCTCTAAATGATTGTGATAAGCTAAATGTCAAAATACATCGAGCAATTTAGAAACACTAGTCAAATTAAATTATCTAGTGCTGCTCCGCAGACGTGATGGGTATCGATATACAGGATGTTTGGCGCATGGACCGACACATTTTTTTGGGGGTCGTTTGCTAGGTTTCTCCCAAAGACACCATGTCCTAAGTATGACGGTAATTGAGATACGTTTTTCAGTTTTTCTTTGAATTACTCTCGCCTTTGAATCCTTGTTTTTTATTTGTTTATGGTTGTAATAGGACAAAATAGCTTTTTTATAGTCTGCAATGTTGATTATTTTCAATAAATTATTATTAGATCTATAAAAACTAGCAATTGACCCCCCAATCCCCCAAAAAATTGTGTCGGTCTATGCGCCAAACACCCTGTATAAAGCATAATATAATTTGATTTTTTTTGGGGTTATCAACCGACGTGTAGGTGAAATACCTATCAGTTTAAAAAATCTGTTGTTTTTGTGTAAAATTTACATACGTGATGGATGGGTAACGATATCTAAATATGTACTATAAAACAAAAAGAAAAAAAACAGATTTCTTAACTCGTACTTCAAGACTTCAAGTAACAACACTGCCAACGGTTGTTGACCCACAAAAAAATCATCAAATCTTTTTTTTTATTTTTTTTTATTTTATAATGTTTAGATATCGATACCCATCACGTCTGCGGAGTTTCGCTAGCTAATTTAAGTTGACCCTGTATAAGCGAATACAGAGACAACGACTTTATATCTCATACATACTTTAGAGATATGCAACACATTTCGTTCTACCTCTACCGCTCCTAGCACTCTCTCGTCGATAGTATCGTGTTTGCGATGCAGCGTGCGCGCATGCCGTTATTGACAGTTATTCAAACTGGGCAATGGGCTCATCACTCACACCTCGCTGCCAACATACGACCTTCGGCGGACACTATACATTGCCAACAGTTGTACAATGGTCACTTAGGGATTCCCTTAGTAAAGTTAAGAATATTAGTCTCCTTGTCCCATTAGGTGATGACGTCAAGACGTAACATGTTTCAAATATAAATGACACAATTTGTGGTCGCGATATTTAAAAAAAAAACATGTATTGGCTGGTGACGTTAAACATTTCAAGGACGCATTTGGCGTCATCTACAAATAAAAACAAATATTTCTCTCGAAATTGTTCAACTATCTCAAAATACAACTTAGCTACTAGGGCCACCTCATTAAAGCGGATAAACTAATTGCTTATACCCTCATTCGCTGGGAGATACCGTAAACCCAAGAACATAAAAACGTGCGTACAACAACTATATTGAAACTATTAATCGGATCGTGACCATTCTTTTTTGTTGGCTTACATTTATTTCAACTTAGGGCACAGTGAAAGTTTCATCGAAATCGGTTCAGAACTTTTCGAGATAGTGGACTAAAACGTGTAAGTGTAACGTGTACTACATGATGCTTTCTGAAGGTCTGATAATGACCAGGTAAGTGCTTATTGGTCCTCAGTAATGGCAATAGTTAGGATGACCTATTTTTCTACGTGTAAGTGTGACGGCCTGACTTATTGATACGAGCTGTGGGAGTGGTGTCAAAGGGAAAACCTCTCAAAACCTTGGTCAAAATCTAGTGCAATATTTATAACAAAACTATTAACTACTTATTACAATCAAATATTCCAGCTTTTACTAAAAACTAAAGACTACGAAATAAAAAATTGTTTTAAAAAATTTAATCGACTTCAAAAAGAAATTAACTCAAAATTATGAAACAACTTTAATTTCGGAAGTTGGTGGCAAAGAAAAAAACTAAAATACAGACCCCGAGACACCGAAATTATTTTTTGCATTCTGTTCTCGATAGTCAGGAGCACTCGCACTTGCAGGGAGCTGGTTCGGGTGTGGCGTGAGAGGTTAGCGGGTGTGGGGGATTCGAGATTAAAACAGACTATGTTTCAATACGGCTTATATTCTTCACACACATAAATACGACAATCACTTTTTAAATTACAATAGGTAGAACATAACTTGGTGAAAGTACACATTCCTGAATCCGGGAAGGACTCAGTTCTGAAATCTTTTCGTACAAAATAGGTACCTAAAAACACCGTCTTTTGTTAAATAAAAATGGGTTTCTGTGTTATTCGTATTTATCTGTAAACAAAGCTGTTTGAAAGACTTTCTTTTCTTTTCAAATTGGTCTACTTACTAGGTAATGGCACATGAATGGCGCAAATACCAAATTAGCTAGTTTGCGCTGCATAGCCGTCGAAGAATTAAATGTTGTTGTGAATTATTTTGACAGAGCTAAAAACTTTCTCATCGTTTATGGTATTTAGCTAAAAGATTACGAGAAATAAAGTACATGACAGGTTTGCGAGTATTTTGCATAGCTAATGGCTTGGTAAGTAGGTCAGCGCATCCATGAGCTGCAAGCCGGGCAGAGGGTCATAGTTCTCATGGTTATACATAACTAACCTTCGATCAATATGATCGAAGTATCTAACGCAAGTCAATAAAGTTAGTAGGGTGTTCTAATTCCTTCACCCATAATGCTGAAAACAAAAGACTCGTCTCCGTGAGAATTTATGTAATATAGGATATTAAGACCTACTAGTACTAATATACAGGGTGTAAGTATAAACAGTGGCAACCTTTTAAGGGGTCGTTGTACTCATCATTATGAACAACTTTTACTATAGGACCAAACCTGAAATCGCGAAAAAAAAGTTAGCTGTTCAGTACATTTATGTTCGCATAATTCGTCAAAATATAGGGAACAGCTGATTTTTTTCGCGATTTTAGGTTTGGTTCCTTAGTAAAAGTTGTTAATAATGATGAGTATAGTGACCCCTTAAGAGGTTGCCACTGTTTACACTTACACCCTGTATAGGTAGTAATAATACACAGAACGGAGACCTCATACGCAAAAGTTACATGCAGAAGTAAACAATGCAAGTTTGACCTTATTTCTTACATAATACTTCACAAGAAAAGTGACAACTTTTTTCCACAACTTGTTTCGCGAGAACCACGTCCTCTTAACATATATAGCCAACCGCTCCTACTCAAACACGCGATGTAGCCAATTAGCCTTGATTCGAAAACTGTTTTCTAAATAAACATAGCCATTAGATAACCATAGTGTTGCACTATGGTGTCAGACGTGTTCTATGTTTGCTATGATTTCCATCACGTATTGTCGGACTTTCTAAGAGGTTTGCGCAGGCGCAGGTTATTTGTAAATGGAGTATCTGAACGCGTCGCACGCGCCATTGTGTAACTGTTACAGAAGATTGATCGCTTTATGGATTTGTTAAACACTTCCCGATTTGTATGTATATGTATCTCATGTATATGTTATGTATCTTATTTATAACCTAAGCAGATTAAATGGAATCATTAACTTAGTCATATGACGTATTTTCCAGGCTAATCGATTTTGCTTTAGATGGAACTACTAGTTGAGCGTATTAGCAAATTGTTGGGATATTTGGTTTAAATTAGAATAAAGGGGAATGCTCCAAAAAATTGTGGAAAAGAGGTCATGTAGGCTCTTAGTGCCTACTTGATTACTGTCACCAATCCTAATACGATTAGTAATGATCATTATAGTTTAATGATCATTACTAATCGTATTCACTACTACTAACCTTTATGTACTAATCTTAATGTGTTAAATCTTAAACTAACACGTTTTGGAGAAGCAGACTCCTGTCCCTTGAAACACAGAGTATTTATTATTGTAAGCTTTGAATTCAGTGCCTATTTGCATTTGTAGCATATAATGTATTAGTAAATATGTATTGATTAATGTCACCCACACTTCAACAAGACAATATTGGGATGAACGCGACCGAGGAGCGACTTAAGATTGAGAGGGCTACTACTTATAGCGAGAATTACAACAAACCTAAAACGGATACCTCACACGAAGTCTGGAACAACGCAGCATAGCAGTCGCATGGAAAATATGGAGCATGCAGTTTAATCCTGCCTAAGGATTCACCGGTGAAGCTGAACTTGAAGGAGCCTGGCAGCGACGTCGTTAAAAGAGCCCATCCGCAGTCATCCAGAGCAGTTTCCGCGCATCATGTTCTATTTCCGCACTGTTCAAGTATTTGTATTGTCTGTCTGCAGATACCTAATAGTTGCTTTGGCAACGGAAGTTTGGGCAAGTGAGTTTTGCGTTTCTAAACGCACCCACAAACCATGAAAGATCAAAGTGGCTACGGCTATGTACTGTTCCTCAGATATTAACCATTCTCGAGTATTTGCAAGACTATGGTCTGTTTTTTTAATCCCGGAGACTAAATTGACATTTCAAATGTTCCTTAAGTATCATTTTTTTTTCATTTTAGAAGAAGAATTTCAGAAGTCATGAGGTCGATTCCCAGGTTGGGCAAAGTGTTATTCGGTATTTACATCTGGAATTTCTCAGTAGCATCCCGCAGTCTGCATTTACGCCCGGTTGATGGCATAGGCTTGCTCCCTATTACATGGGATTTAAACATAACTGGCGAAGTGTGTGGTGTACTGTAGGTGCACCTCTGTCTAACCCTTCGGGGATTACTGGCGTGATGATATGTTATGTAGTTCCTGTAACAATGTAAAGTCCATTCTAATACCGATTAATTTCAAAATTTTACGATCCACAATCACGGCGATCATGCAACAAAAATATTACTGGCTGCAATACTGCTCCACAAAAGGCCTCGTTACGCAATCACGTTCATCTCACTTTTACCTAGGTCTTAAACTAGTTCTCAAGTATTTTGCGATTCTGCATGCATGGTTTAGAATTGTTGCTAAACTTAATTGCTTGGAAATCAAATCATTCTAAATTCTCGTCTGAATTTGCAACTTCAGCCACTCACAATTGACGTGCCATTATAACGTTTAAGTTTATTTATTTGCTATTATTGTTTCAACATTTGTTTTCGTTGTCTAATACATCTTTACATACCGAGACTCCTCCGTACCTCGGAAAGCACGTTAAGCCGTTGGTCCCGGCTGTCATTCGTGGATCTTTGACAGTCGTTACGGGTCGTCAGAAGCCCGAAAGTCTGACAACCAGTCTTACCAAGGGCTATCGTATTACCCAATAACTGGGCTGTGGAGGTCAGATAGGCAGTCGCGTCATGTAAAATACTGGTATTCAGCTGCATCCGGTTAGACTGGAAGCCGACCCCAACATAGTTGGGAAAAGACTAGGCAGATTGATTTGCTTTCGTTGTCATTACAGCATTTTCGATGTATACGTTATATAATCGCCTATAATGCTCCTGAAAAACCTGTTTCTGTTTCATTCAAAATTAAGCACAAATTGAAGTGAGCACGTGACATACATAATCCAACCTGAAATGATCAAGACAAAGACTAACACCGTCGCAAGTGCCATTCCTATATAGCTAGCCAAGATTATACGTAAGTAAACAAAGGAATTGGTAAATCAGGTGTGATCTACGACGCGTGCGCGGTTCCCACACGGTGAAAGCACTGCCCCGCACGCCATGACCCCATGCCTTGTTATTTGCTCCTAGAATAGGCCCAAACTGAGGCTAGAGCGTATGTTCTGTACACAAAGCGAAAGTACTGATTATGTCGGGAACTTTGGAAGGTATGAGGAATTGAGAACCTCTGTTACTGTGTGGCTGCTATTTAGGTATAAAGTTCTGTTCTGTTACGTTTTTAGTTTTGTATTTTTATTTCTGCTTGAGTATAGTTTTCGATTATTTTTTTTTTGTATGTGCGTGTGACGTGTGCTAGCTTACTTATAGCAAATATTTTATTTTAATGTTTTGTGTTGCGTAATGTACCTAAATTATTATGCGCAGTGTTTTATAGAGTTATTTTTTTTTAACTGAACAGACAGCTGTGCTTTTGGGGAGTTTAATGCGCATTCTTCTTCTCTCCAGCTAAGCACTAGGAAGTGGTGAAGGGCGGGCGTTTTGGGGGACTGTCTTATGTAATTTTGACGTTCGAAAAGTGCTGATTCTCAGCCTAGTTTGAATAAATTACTTTTGATTTTGTGTGTTAAACCAATAGCAACTCATAGATTAGCACTTCAAAAACTTACAAAGGTACCTGATCCTTGATGCATGAAATTATTTCTCCTTCAAACTTCTTTCTTTTCATTTCATTTCTCCTTGAAGAGACAGGCGCGACTCGACGCGACTGTAGTAGAATAATTTCTATTGAAAACTTCATGGAATTTTTTCTACCATAATCGCGTAGCACCGTCGCGTCGCACCTGACTGCGCCTTGAAACGAAGAAAATTAAAACTTTTCTTTCACTCGAAAAACAGATTCGTTAATTGCGGACATGCCTCGAACTATACCCACTTACATGCTTAGCAAAGAATGTCTTTGTCGCCTAAATACATACTTATTGCTAACTGCTGTCCTTTATTGTCCAGCACGACTCGCCATTGTCATTCAAACAGCCGTGAAATTACTGCCAGTAATAATATTAGCGTGTTTCATGCGTAAGGAGGACTCGTAACTTTGAAGATGCCAAGAACCTCCGCAAGTATGGAATATAGAAACTTAGAAGCTGTGATAAAAAGATTTGAATAAATTTCAAAGTCAATTTTTGTTCAAAGAAGTATTTTTTGGTTGGTGAATAGGCTTTGTCCTGTGTTTTGTATTTCTACATGCAGCATATATCTCACGGTATGACTTTTTCTTTGTCCGCAACCAATTGGTTTGAATTACAAATACATGTCGTTCTATATCTGTAACACAATCTCGTGGGACACTTATGGCAGTATCGAACTTATCAACTTACACGCGCTGAAAACTATACAAACAACGTGTAATTACAATAGAAACTCGGAACAGTCGCCTTGCAACAGTTGCAACCTACCATTTTGATCTACTTCAATAAACTAAACCACGTTTATAATCCAGTAATGAATTTCAACACTACAAAACTCGTGACGTAATCTATGTGAATTTTCTGACAGTAATAGCTAACCTCCATCACGCCCATTTATAATTACTTCCTACACTTTAATTTGCTATAATTTAATGTGTTTCTTCTTGGTTACAGATGGCGTAGTAAAGCAGCGACAGATATCCCTCTCAGATGTTAATAAACCTGATGGAAGGCGACACGATAACCACGAACACTCTCATATCGTCGATAAAGAAGTTCAACAGCGACGGCAAACAACACGGCACTATAAAGGCCCTACTGAAAAACTTCATTTTACCAGAAACAGAAATGGCTATAAAAGAAAACCAAAATAAGAGCAACAAATATATTTACACAGTACCTGTCAAACCACCTTTACCAACTTTGACAGAACGAATGAAGTCTATAAATGACGCGAAACAGGCGTTCTTGAACTCAACGGTCAGTTCCACTGTTGCACCTACGAGTTATGAAACAAAAAAAGAAAACCACACAGTCCACTACGCACAGATAGCAATAACAACAGAAAGTGAAGACACTAGGAGTACAGGCGGAGGTAGGGCTGGAAAACATTCGTCCGCTTTAAATAACAAAGAATACAGCATTCCAGTTAATGTATCTCCGAGTATAAAAAAAACAATGGAACAGCATCAGAGAAAAGTTAGCTTTAAAATAAAAACCGGTACGACATCCCACAAACGACCGCCTCTAGCCAAAACGATGACTATAACGAGCAGTAATGTTGCAGAACTAACCAAGAAATTCAACAACTTACAAACCGATACACATATTGGATCACCCAAACAATCAAAACTTGTAAAAACTTTAGAAGAATTACAATCTGCATCACGATGTTCAGCCAGTAACAGCTCCACGCCGTCTTCCACTCTTAGTTCGAGTCCAAACATAAAAATAGTTTTACGACAAAGACGGGGTTCAAAAAAGCGCAACAACAGAAAAAGGTGTTCAAGTATGGATTCAATGGATGATTTACTTATTGCTGACAGCTCAAATAAAATTCGCGTAATTCGTTCAAAATCAGACGGTACTAAAATGCCAAAAACTACAAAGAAACGCTTAAAATATCAGGATTCAAGTGAACAACCGAGTGGATCAGATTCTGTTGATGGTAATCCAGTTAAGGTAAAAGAAGTGGAATCAAAGAAAGATACAAAACCGACAGAAAGAACTGTAGTTAAAAATGTTATTAAAAAGTTTGAATGTGAAATAACGGCTCAAACATATTCGAGCAATACATTAAAAAGACAACCTGATAAAACTAAGAGTACAACACCTGTAAAGGAAAAACCAAAAGTACCTGAAAAGAAATCATCACTAGTATTAACCAAAAATCTTGTTGTAAAAGATGGCATCCCAAAAATTAAAACGATCAAACCTGTACCAAGCGAATTAGCAAAGATAGATAAAACAACGAACCAAAGCTCGGAGATCGTGAAAAGGAAAGAGCCTCTATACGACCGGAAAAGATATAAAACAAATTATATACACTCGGAGAAGTTACCTCTTAAGGTCGTCGAAATAATTCCAGAAGATATACACGAAAGTAATACAGTAACAATTACAGTCAACAATAAACAAAAAGAAGAAGTTCCAATTATAAGCATTGTTACACCTAATGAGGGTGAAAAAGTATATCAAGAGATTAATTCACCGATAACACCTAATGAATCATTTTTATGGCGCCGAAAAAGTAGTACTCAAATATATTCGGACTCTGAAAAATCTGATAATTCATACAGTTTCGTTAGTGTAACAACGAATGGCCCAAACATTAGTTGTTCTGACGAGCCACAAGAAACAAGGGTTCAAGAGGAATCTCAAGTAGAAACAAACGAATCTCGAGTAAATATTTCAATAGGTGAACGGCAATCTGATCCCAATTTGGATTTCGAAAGTAATCTTGTAGAAGCCTGCAACAAAGAAATTATAGTTGGTTTCACATCAAAACCAAAACAAGAAGAAGTTGAAGACTATTATGAACCTTTAGAACCTAGAGACGATGAAAACATTGTTATAATTCCTATAAAAAGTGTGGACAGATCTTCAAAAATTAATTGTCCTTTGCCGGAAATTCCTAAGGTTGAAATTGATAAGAACGAAAATGAGTGTACAGACAAAGACAATATTTACCAATGTCTACTAGAAATGAGATCACATCCCGAAGGTGATGAGAGTAGTCTTCACAATTATGAACTTTGCGACAACGATCTTGAAGAGAGAACGCGAGGCGATGGCGATAGCGATGACGGCTATGAATACTGCAAGTCACCTCCTATTAAACCGTACTGTTTAACTTCCAGCTCTGGTATACAAATAGCTGAAGATTACCAACCCTTTGCTAAAAATAACAACAAGAATTACGCAATATCAAAGTCAGTAAGTGGTGCATCTACCGTTAGCTACGAAAAAATAGGGCCAGCATCAGAGAGGATTTATGAGAAAATCCCGGCTCGTCCGCCAAAGTCCAAGGACAGCAGCCCCACCTACAGTAGTAGACACTCCTTTATATCCGACTACACGGTGTACAACGAGAACGAAAATATATATGACACGATAAAACATGGCGATGCGACGTCACTGTCGCACTGCTACGAGAGCATACCTAATAGTCCGAGTATGGTGAAGCTACGGAACGACATGAGGAAGCAGGTGGCGTCGAATGTGCAGAAGCGTCTCTCATTCGACACAGTGTCGAACATCAGCCAGTCGACGATGTCCAGTGAGCAGAAGACGAACAGCCTTTACGGACAGAGGTCGGTGATCAGCTACAACGGGCAGGAGATCGCGTTCCAGGTGCCAAGCAGTGAGACCAGTGTCAGCGACAGAAGCGATCGCAGCGATGACTGGGTTGATGTGTCTGATGAAGAAAAAAATGAGCAGAAAATTATCATGTAAGTTTATTAATTTATTTTTTTAAGTATTAGTACTCGTAATATATTGAGATAATCTAGGAATCTGGTGAATCTTACATAGGTATTTTGTGAGAATCATTTTGGCAAATAATGTAAAAAGCCACGTATTTCACAAATGGTTTACTAAAGCTCTTACATCAACAACAAATGTAAATGAATGAATGAATGAATTACATTACAAATCAATATAATATTGACCTATACCAGATGCCCGATAAATCGTGCTATAAAGCATAATACAACTTGCTCCATGAAACTCAAACATCAAATTATCATTCACTTGACCTAATAAAAAAGCTATA
Organism: Dicycla oo; assembly: GCA_948252095.1. NCBI lineage: Eukaryota > Metazoa > Arthropoda > Insecta > Lepidoptera > Noctuidae > Dicycla > Dicycla oo. Next base: position 4,240,199 of record OX411718.1, on the reverse strand, counting down.
CGAGTTTCCAAAGAGTAGTACAAACATTGTTATCGGCACTTGATATGAAATGTTTGGCGGTGGCTCAGTGAGAAAAACGCAATGAAAAGGGGAACACGCTTAGATAGTTACATCATTTTTGTTTTAGTTCAAAAATGGAAATTCTGAATTACAGTGTACGTGAGAGAAGTCGCGGCAGGAAGAGTCCGATCAGCTGGTCGCAAAAAGTTCGACATCAGTGGCAGAAGTCACCGAAACCGAACAGCAATGACAAAGGTTAGTTGCTTTAATATTCACCTTTAATTTAAAATAATTTTCACTAGAACATAGATTGCAAAACCATATTGCAAAATTCAAACTAAACAACGCACATGTGCTGTGTTTACAACCATTGTTAACAGCGCCATCTATGATTACACAAGCGAACTACGTGCTACCGGTGATGATATTAGTTCTTGTAGATCACGGTAGATGGCGTTATAAACCTACAAGTGTGCAACAATTGTATAGCGTAACTAAATAATACATACTTCCAATGCTCATTTATAGCTTTTAAGTTTAGTATTTTTCAGCGAAATTTGAAATAGGACCTGCCGTTTGTAGTTGTTGTTTGAGTTTGCGCAAGCGCGAATTTTAGCCACTGGTTGTGCAAGCTATGTCGACAGGCGTCCTACGCGCGCATTCCGGCGCCTAAACAATGCTCGGCTCGTTGTTTGTCATTTCCCTTTTTTGACAGTTCGCTTGGAACTTGGGACACTGCGCAAATATTGGTCAATGTCGGTATCTACTCTAGAGCCTTTTACAGAAATCTTAAGAAAGAGTCATATTTTTACTAACATTACAAAGCAAGCTCATTTACATACACGGTAACTAGTGTATTCTTAATTTAGTTATTATGGGAATGTGTCCTTTTCAAACCAAGGTGAAAATTAATCTAATCAAAATATTAATAGAATGTTGATAAAATTATTCTAATAACTAATCCGAATTCAAAATCCTAAAATAATAGTGTGATCTGTTTGCACCTGTTTTTTGTACGTACCTATCTCATACAAAATAGATTGGATAAACTTTTTGGCCGAAATCAATAGCTTATTCCTTCTAGAATGGCAACATCAAATTAGGTATTAGTTTACCTTAGAACCAATTCAATTAACATAAAGGAATCACAAATAACAATCGTTTGCATTATTGGCTCAATTTAAGCATTGAAAACCACAATTTAATATTATTTAAACAAAAGTAAACTACTTAGTCCTAATTGTCTCATTGATTTTATTGCAATATTGCGCTAACGCAACCTCCGAACACACCGCAATCAATTCCATTAGGTATGAACAATCATTGGTCAATGCTTTTGGCGGCATGTAACTATTCTTGGTAGAACCACAGTTTATTTATTAAACACAGTGGTTTATCGCCAACCGTTTAGAATTTAGAACCTGAGAACTTCAATATTTCTGACTTTCCCAAATTGCTGTACTTACGGCAATATTCTCTGAGAAAACACTCGCTTTCACAGACTATTAGGCGAGAATCGAGGTAGACTGAGGTAGTTCTTTCCATCAGGATCTGCTTTATCCGTATCCTCAGTTTCGTTAACCTCATATTCCAAGCACGTGCTATATGTTCTTGTCTAAATACAACTAATACAATGGCAAGTGTGGGCCTATATGAGCTGCAAGTTCATGAACCGCGCGCGCCAGTAGGCGGTCGCTAATTGTTACCGGATTCCAGCGCGCGCGCCGCCCGCCTTGTTGCCTCATATCGTGTACTCGTGTGTTGTTTAACTAACTTGAAATTGCAAATAATTCTACTACTAAATTTTAGTGGTTCATTTATTTTATAAAAAGCGTTCACCATTAGAAGGTCAATAAGTTTGAGGATCAGTTAAATATTTTCCATTCCAAATATTTTTACTTTTAAATTATATGTCAATACTATTTGGTATTTTTATACACGAATGCAATGTTAACCTTCACAATGTAGTGTCTTCAACATGCTTCGACAATGTAAAGGCAAGCAAGAACTGCCAGTCTTACAGCCTTACTAATAAAGATTAACACACGAGTTATACCGGAGTTATAACACTTTTGGCCCTTTTAAAAAGCGTTATAACTCCGGTATAAGTCGTTTGTAAATCTTTATTAGTAAGGCTGAGAGTAGTACGACTTTCTATATGTAGAAAAACTGCATTCTATTAATTTTTCTCTAAAGCTTTGGTTTCATAAGAAAGGGGGCTGAGAGTAGTACGACTTTCTATATGTAGAAAAACTGCATTCTATTAATTTTTCTCTAAAGCTTTGGTTTCATAAGAAAGGGGCTCCGTCATATTATAACGGCCGTCATGAAAATCTGTCATTTTGTATTGTATTTGACATTAAGTCAAACTCCGCCACCCAAAGATGTAAATCGATAGATTTGCCCTCACCGTACTTAGTCGCCCGAAAAAGTGTCCATACTGAGAAGAATGAGCTCACAATTTATTAAAGAGCGTTTCCATGACAATCAAGTCAATTCACTGCGTCATTGTGTGTCAGAAGTATCAAACCGAAATAGAAATGCGACTATCTTTTGACGCGGTAGGACGAATCTAACGATTTAAATCTTTGCCGCTGTCATCATTTTCATGACAGCCGTCACTGCGGCCGTTAGTAGCGGCCACCGTTCTTCTAGGAAACCGTAGCTTTAACGAACTCTTTCGTCATTCAGTCTCCATCCTTTCTTTCTGCACACCATATAAATGTGTAAATATAAAATATTCCATCATCCATATTATAAGAGAGCTTATAATATTTTAAATGGAAAATGACTGTCTGTTACTTTTTCACTCCTTGGTGAACGGGAGAAGGGATTTATTTGGGCATACATACGGGTAGGGTAAGGCCAAAGAAACGGTGGATGGACTGTGTGCAAGATGAGAAGAAGATACGGCTGGAAAGGGAGTGACTACCGAAATGACGACTAATAGAGAAGTATGGAAGAAAAAGAAATGTTGCGCCGACCTCAAATAAATTGGGATAAGGGCAGGAGAATGAAGATTATCCTACCCTGTTGGGGGAGGCCTATGACCAGCAGTGGACGCCTTTCGGCTGAAATGATGAATGATGATGGTGATAACCTAAGCCAGGTCATATAGCCATCCACATTTATACTCAAAACTTTCCGGACGACTTTTTACTCATTCCTCCGCATCACATGCCCATATCCACATAGGTTACCAACAGCTTGGGATATAGGATACTTTTATCCCGGTAATACGTTCCCGTGGGGTAATTTCTGACATCCACGTGGGTGAAACCTTGGGTAAAAACTAGTAATGTTAGGAACATAATCTTTAGGTCGGTGACCCAGTAAAAACTATTGATTTTCACATAGGGTGGTTAAAGCGGTCGATATGAAACCAAGCGACCTACTTCGATAACCATGTATAACATATTATGAACTAAGCTTCGGTTTTATAAGTTTTAAGTTAACTAAGTTACTGCCTAACTTATGGCCGTCCGGATAACCATTTTTCTTGTTGTAATAAGACAATTATTTGGCTTAGAAAATTAAGCAGCAAAACCACTGCCCAAGAATAGCTAATAGGTAGGTAAAAGTCAATAAAAAATAATATTTTACTTTTAGTATGATGCGTCCATTACATTTTATACACAACCATTTAGTTTTATGAACATTACAATTAAAATCTTTGCTTTGCGACAATCACGTAACAACTAACTTACTTACAATCGTAGTAAATGCTTTTAAATTTCACCTTCACTTTTTAATGTCTTCCGACTTACCATTATTAGGATTTATGCACAATAGTAACTTTTACTATTAATTACTATACGGTGTTATGACATGTAGTGTGTGACAAGATTGCATGCAGTGGAGATGAGAATGTTGAGATGGATATGTGGAGTAACGAGAATGGATAAAGTAAGAAATGAGTATATAAGAGGAAGTTTGAAAGTGGCGCCAGTGACAGAAAAGTTGAAAGGAAATCGTTTGGCTTGGTATGGGCATGTGATGAGAAGGGACGAAACGCATGTGACTCAAAGAGTGATGAATATACATGTTGATGGATGGAGAGGGAGAGGAAGGCCGAAGAAAAGATGGATGGAATGTGTAAAGAATGATATGAAAGAGAAGGGAGTGAATGATAGTGTGACGGTTGACAGGGGAGAATGGAAGAAAAAAACATGTTGCGCCGACCCCAAGTAACATGGGATAAGGGCAGGAAGATGATGACATGTATAAGCATGATACTTCCTGCCGGATTAATTTTCATTCTTTTTGAAGGGGCTGACTCACACAAAGGCTTTATTGTGGTTTTAAGAACAGATGCTTACCAAACATCAGCTGTCTACAATAAAGACAGAAATTGCAAAAATAATTTATAGACGATATTAAACTTGTCTTAAAATGTTAAATAGACATAAGTAATTTAGGTTACAAACGAAAAAAGAAATGGAGAAAAGGGAGGCTTCGGAACAGAGTCTGAAACAAATAATAATTTTGATTATGATCCAAGTACTCGTAGATAGTAGTCAATATTTATTTAGCTTTCACAGAAAGCACAAAACTATGAATTTAGACATGAATACATTCTCATGGCCAAGCCCATGAGAATGTATTCATTGTTATAATGTACCTTTACATACATATTGTGGTAGACTAAAATAAATCAATCAAATAATACATTCGTAACTAAGCTAGTCAAGTGTGAATTAAAATAGAAAGTTCCGCAACTGTCAAGGTCTAATGGTCTGCGTACAAAATTTCATACAATACAGAACTTTTGTTGGGACGTGATTTAGGTTTATGAAATTAAATGTTCATTCAGTGGTACACAATGAATTTAATAATAAAGTTACTACAGCTAAACACGGTACAATAACTGATATTATGACAATTACGAAATGACGCGATTGTGGCGAGCCACGGTGGGTTAACCGGCTGTGTTGTGTGTTGTCGTGACGTCGACTGTGTTCGAACTTAGCAGACTCACAGGCGACGTCATAGGCACTTAAGCTTATGTGTGCATGTGTGGGTATCATACCACTACAACAACATGAGTAAAGAAATAATACCACAAGTTGATTGAGTAGGTATAATGTGCTGGGATCAATAACATCATTTTTATTTTAGTATTTTATAGCTAAGCCGTTTAGCCTTAAGCCGTTGGTCCCGGCTGTCATTCGTGGATCTTTGACAGTCGTTACGGGTTGTCAGAAGCCCGAAAGTCTGACAACCAGTCTTATCAAGGGGTACCGTATTACCCAGTAACTGGGTTGTGGGTGTTGGGTGCTGGGTTGTAGGCAGTCACTCCATGTAAAATACTGGTATTCAGCTGCATCCGGTTAGACTGGAAGCCGACCCCAACATAGTTGGGAAAAGACTAGGCAGATTGATTTATTTTATAGCTAAGAATATTTATAAATATGTGTATCTTGTTCTGTCATCATTAGAGATCGGGTAATTGGATGCATATTATTTACCTGAAGTTGAGGTGTTGGTTAATATGGAATGGGCTTTTGTATCGAAAAAAATACCTACCAATTGCGTGTTGGACTACGCACAATGAAGGGTTCCGAAGTTGGGATGAATTTATCCCAAGAACAAACTTAACATTTTAGTTGAAAAACATGTTCTTCCAACTGCAAATGTAAGTTTGTACGCACTCTATTGAGAGATTTGCCATGTTATTTTAAATCCATACACTTCTTAGAAGTTTTCCTGTAATCTATAGGTATAGAACTATTTACTGTACTTTTTTCAAAATTTTAGTCTCAGTAGTTTCGGAGAAAATGAGGGGGGGGGGTCAATTTTCCTTATTTTCCTAAATAACTTTAAAACAATTTATTTTAAAATTATCAGGTTGGCACAAAAGTAATGAGACACTTGCAACGATCCGGCAAAGTTTAGATGCCTTTCGCCCAGAACTCTGCTGGCTGTGCCTCGAAAAAGTTGTTCAACTCCGCCTCTACATCAGAGAAATCATTAAATTGTTTACCCCGCAAATGTTGTTTCAAGGCTCTAAACAAATGATAGTCTGATAGGGCATGGTCTGGGGAATAAGGGGGGGTGGGGTATCGTGCCCCAGCCCAAGTTCTCCAGCTGTTGGCGAACGGCAGATGCGACATGAGGTCAAGCGTTATCGTGTAGTAAAACTAAATAGACTCGTCTTCGTCGTTTTTGTCTTGATAGCAGCAGATAGTTTGGTGAGCTGGGTTGAATAAATTCATAAAACAGCATGCCTTGCGCGTCCCAGAACGTCAAAGCAGAACTTTTAAGTGGTTCATTTCACTCAGCTTCGGTTGAGTTGGTGGCGTTTCTTCTGGAGGCAGGCAAAAAGCACGACGTGTATCGTTCTCGTAATGAATCCATGATTCATCTGCAGTAACCAGATCAGACAAAAAATCTTTACGTCTGGGTCGCAGCAAAAGTGATTGACAGATAGCGACACGGACTGCACGATTGGCGCCTGTAAGGATGTGCGGTACTCACCGAGCCAAACTTTTATACCCAAGCTCATGTAGGTTTTGCACGGCGTGGTGACTGCAGGTAAGTGCTTCCGCTAATTCACAAGTGGTAATTCGGATTTGACTGTGTTCGCAGCGTAAATCGTCATCATTCACTGCGGGTGGTCGTCCAGAGCGTGGCTGACTTTCAAGGCTCCTGTCTCCTGATTTAAAACGGTTAAACCATGGGGACACCGTGGCTTGGCTTGTACTTCCAGCGCCCAATGCAGTGTTGATATTGTCAGCCTCAGCCCGCGTACTGTGGCCTAACAAGTACTCGTATAAATATAGTGTTCGAACTTGTCGCCCGTCCATTTTTCTTCAAACTGACTAAACCAATCGCGAGCGTGGCTTTATATACCCCCACATCACAAGTACCTAGAATGTTCTACAACATTCTAGAATATTATTGAAAACAATTAACTGGAATAAGGAAATGTATAGAGTTTTCTAGAGTGTCTCATTACTTTTGTGCCAACCCAATATTTAAAAAATATGTATATATATTTGAGACCCTTACAGTAAGCCCTTTCATTTGATATGTCACACGGTACAGTTGCAAAACTTTTTTTTTTTTTAATTTTCTTATCTGCTTCCAAATTTGACCCCCATTATCAAAATTCATTTATTTACCTTACACTCGTGTTTGGGTCACAGAAATTTATACGTGTACTAAATTTCAACTTAATCGGTCCATTAGATTCGGAGCAAATTGGCTGTAACAGACGGACAGACAAACAGACAGACACATGATGACATTTTGATCCTATAAGGGTTCCGCTTTTATTCCTCTTGAGGTACGAAACCCTAAAAATTCCGAGATTCCGAGACCGACCAATTTAGGGTTCTGATATAGAATCGAATGTATATGTGTATTTGTTTACGTTCAGGTGTTGGCTAATATGCAATGCAATTTTGTATCGATCGTAAAAATCTCGCGATTCAGGAGTTGATAAATTTAGTATTTTTGATTATGGAATTTAATGCTAACTAATGTTGTAAATTTGGTTGTCAAACTGGCATAGCAAACGTCAGGATAAGTAATGTTAAAAATGAATTACAAGTAAACAAGCATACGAATAGTTACGGGATCCAGGTGTCCCGGTATTTTTTAAATAAATAAATAATACCAGTTATTTAAGAAGTCGTTTCCATACCATGTATCGGATTAGTTGTGCATTCCCGGGTTTTCCGGAATCCCGGGATTTATTTTAAGAAAAAAAAATAAGAAGCCGCTTCCATAGTTTCTTAGCAAAAATTAACTTAAGGTGTGCAACAGATTATCTGATCTCTATTAGTCATAATCGTTTCTTTTGTTGCATTTTCCGTGTCAGTTTTGATAACTGCTAATTTATTTATTTATTATTTATATACACACAGTAAAATACATAATTATAATTTGAAGCACAAAGGTACTGCTTATTTCTTAAGAAATTTCTTGCAGCAGACCTGCGAAAGAGGAAATGAAACAGAAATGTAGACAATAGTGTGTGAGAACACAAAGAGAAAAATATGAATATACCATTGAGATAGAATAACATGGTGATGGCATATTCTATCTAGGAAGAAAGATATACAAATATCTGTCATATCGACACAGACATGTCAAAAATCGTTTTGTTTCTTTTTAACTAATCAAGAGCTGCGTATGAAAAGAGAGACATCTAAATGTTTGTCTAGGACTAAATTTGAAACCACTCTTGTGTGACGTCAAAATCGTGTCTATGCGTGAACGGTCGCCATGTTGAGTGCTGAGTTTTGTGGTAGGTGATTGGTAGATGTGCTGTCAAACGGTTGCTTGCTCTCTCTCTTACACTCGCATTTACAAACCTACGAAAGGCGGCCATGTTGAGTGCCCGATTTTTGTAGGTATGCACGCTAATTTTGTAGTTAGGGCAAGTCATAATTTTATAGGTAGGGTTTACAAGTCAGTGGAATATACTAAGTCTTAAACTAAAATATTAACTATTACGTACGTGCACGTATAACATATACTTCATAAATCTAATCTTTCTCATAGTATATATAGTCTTCTTCTAGTATCCTCTAGTAGAGATACTCGTACACACCTAGAAAGTATTTTAATTTAAACTTTTAACACCTAGGGGATAAAAACGATAAATGATTTTCATTTAAAGGATTCGGGTTAAAATCTGCCTCTAATCAAATGGTAACATCGTATGGAAAGATAATCAAAACTAGAGAAGTTTACAATAGATACATTTAACACCTAAAATAGGTAATTCAATCTGTCAACAATAGCAGTAATTACAGTGCGAACACAATATTTTCAACAATGCATTGATAATATATCTTTACGCAGTCATTGTGCAAAGCGACTGAAGTAGACTTCCTTATTGGACGCTGCCGCCCTTCGACCCGTACGCATACGCCGTGACTATAAGGCCATTAGCCATTGTTACGAGCTGCGAGACAGTTGGTTACTTTATGACCTGATCAGGGCTGCCAAATACATATTTAACATTCTTCAACCACTGCACTAACTGACGGCAGGTTTCTTGTCGCCAGTAACCAGTCTCCTTTCCTAATCCTTTCTTTATTTGAAGTTGGCGCATTAAGATTTATCATCCATTTTCTTCTAGGTATTGGTAACATACAAATCAATTTCCTCGTCGATTCAGGATTTTGTTTTGGAATCAGTTTCCCAAGTTCCATGTTTATTTCCTTTGCCAAAGTCTTTCTCCTATTCTTCTTTCACATCATAAGATTATCAGCCTTATCCAAAATTATCTTCTACTGACACTATATTTATGTCGGCTCCTTATAAATTATATTGTTTAGCTTATTCGTATCAGATTCGTCCATTTTATGATTACTTTCACCACAAACAGATGTCGCAAAGCTCTGAATCATTGTTGCCGATACAAATTGTCACCTGAATTGTGGTATTATCTGGTTTATTATTCGAGGCTATGCTTTAACTGCGGAAAACTATTCACTTGAATCGATTTATTTAGTGGTCATTGCTACCATTTACTTTAAGTATTTTTATTAACAGCATCTGATAAACAGGAACACCAAACCTGAAATCGTGAAAAAAAAATCAGCTGTTCCCTATATTTATGTTCGCATAACTCGTCATTACTCGTCAAAATGTAGGGAAGAGCGGATTTTTTTTTTTTGCGATTTCAGGTTTTGTCCCATAGTGTGGAAGTTGTTCATAATGATGAGTACAGTGACGGGTTACAAGGATGCCCGTGAATTCAATTTTTATCCTGTTGTTATTGTTGAAGCCTGCTCATTGTTGAATATTTTAGTGACAACAACACCATTGTATGCTATCTTTAAACATCTCCGAACAATAACATTCTGCGCACTGATCCGCATCACTATACACATGACAGAGATAATGGTCGATGTAATTAAAGTCACATTAACTTCCTGTCTCGTTTGTTTGACGAGTATATAAAAGAAGTTAAGAACACCTTCAGTCTTAATAAGATAACCATACCAGTTAGTAGTTTGAATATTCCAATTACATGAGAACTTCTTTGTAAAAGCTTTACTCTTATCCACTCATTCGCTTTAACTACTTGCATATAAGTATTTGTTTGCAAGCCAAGCCCTTATTTTGCAAATACTTCATCAGGCCATATATCTCTGTCGTATACTTAACATTGCGCGCGGTGTCCGAAACAATGAAATAAACTCGGCCCACGGCTAGCTACATTATTAAATGATGATTCGCATCAGTGCACGCTTTAACCCATAAATAGACGCCGCCTGCTCGACAGCCTCGATTATGTCTCAACTGGACTCCGAATGAACTTTTACTGATCCACCGTAACTTGGAATCAACAACCAGTTTTCCTAAAACGTTAACCTCACTTGCCTCTCTGAACTCTGCTGCTGACCTCTATGGGGCTTTCACCACACAGAAATAGATGAACAGCTTGCTACTTTGCTTCTCCACACACCGAGACCTTAGATGTTTCGAAGTATTGGTAGATATAGGATTACAGATAGCAACGCTACACGCAAGTGCTGGCGTGTAGCTAATTAACTGGTGTAGGAGCTGGATTTGTTTTCTACAACCTCCTCAAACCTTGTGACTAAGGCCTAAATCTATAAGACTACATTAGGCTGTTTGTAAACAGTCTAAAGTAACAACAGCAAGTACGCTGTTAGTGTTGTGGCTACTACTGTAGACATGACACTGTAGTCATATAAAACATGACGTCTTTGTTTACCAAGGCGTGTGGAGCGAAGCAATGCCAGCTTACGATGTCTCTACTGTAGGTACATGGCTTAATAAAAGATTGTTATTTTCGCCATTTGGACACGAACATGATTCGGCATTCTATTATATCGCAATAGTGTCATCTGCAAACATTTCAAAATGTATGTCTAGGTCATATTCATCTTGCATTGAGCTTATGTGTAACAAGTTGATTTTGAATTCAAGTTTTTGACCTTAGCCATCCAAAGCATATCTCGTGCCTTTATAGCTATAACTCTTACCACTTTCGTCTAGGAAGGAAGATAACTAAGATGATATAAGACACACCCAATCAAGCTTGAAGTTCCACTTCATTACTTTATGGAGCCGAACAGTGGCCATGTGCTCAGCTTCTTCCTGCTCAACAAGTTCGTGTGTAAGTCAGGAACAAATATTAGCATCAGCAGCCATGCTCTATTTGCACCGTGATGTACTTTACTCTGCGGAACAAACTGGATTCACGTTCTTCACAACTACTATTTCCTTATGACTTCCGCTTTTACATATAACTCCAGTTAAAAACAGCAGGTGCACTTATTGTAAATTAATTAAAATTAATGTGTTCCAATACTGCACCGCACTTTTTCAACCACGATGACGACAGATGACGTAAGACGTAGTAACACAAAAATGGCGTCTTGTTTAAGTATGAGGTAAAGTAGTGCCCATGAACATAGGCGAATGAGATGAGATCATACATGTTATCAAACAAATCCGCACGACAAAAGAATTCCTCGTAAATTATTGTCATTCAACGCATAATAAACGTACCTTCTCACGTTGCGCCGTGCAGTGCTTATTTCTCATCCTTGACCGTAAAAATATATGAGCTTAAAACATTACTTACGTGCAGCCATTTTGAAGAGACCTGTCCGACTACTTGAAGTTGTTAATAAAACCAACGCCAGAGGAGATCTTGATGTGGACGCTTTAGATGACTTGCATCATAACAGTGAAGATGCGCATATTTATCACGCATTGAAGGCACAGCTGGCCAATTCAAATCTAATTGAACAAGCAAACATATCAGCTTTACACTCAATTTAATGGTTGTAAAGTAATAGGTAGGAAGATAAATTATGCTTCTAACGTGAATGTAACAAACATCTAATGATGTTTTATTGAAAGGCACTTTCAAAAGTGGTATTTAACGCTTACAACTTTTTAAATCCTATTGTATTTGCGATCTTGTGAATTGCGAGACACTTTATGAAACTGATTACCGAGAAAATGCACACAATATCGGAGGAAAAACTGATAAATGATCATATCAACATATACGCGGGAAATTATTAATATCTGTTTCTTCTGGGGAAACGACAATAAAATGGTGTTAACGATATACGATGAAACAATATTAGCTGATTAACAAAGCGAAATCAATGATGAATGAAAGATTTAGCGAGAAGCAACTTTCAGAATTTTACAAGATTTCATTAAAATTGCGAAAATAATTGGAAGACATTATTGCGGCTTTCACTGAACAATTTTAACAAATAACAGATAAAGACGTAATTGTGGGAATTATTTTTGAATGCAGATAACAATGCATCGGTTACGTTGCATGACGTTGTAGTTATCATTGTGTGGCTCGTGTGTGGACATCACGACTGTTAGCAAAACCGTGTGATTTCCGAATTTACGACATTTACGCACCTCCCACGTTTGACAACAAATGTTCAACGCCCCAAATAGTGAAAAGGTTGATATGATACAACTATCCTTTGAGCTAAAAAATCAAGGTTACAAAAATGCAACGATGAACCAACGGTTACTGAACTAGAAAATGTATCGAAACATTTCGCAGTGTTCTGAGTATTATAGCCGAAAGGCGATGCTATCACCAATTGCACTGGTAACCTTCGTTGGCTAACCACACGAAAAGCCAATCACTTGTCACACACGCGCCTGAACTCAATTCAAGGAAACTACTAGTAGGTGCACAGAATCTTCAATTTTGTAACGTAATAGCAAAACATGCAGTCAAAATCACCGACGAAGTCGAACGTGGGATCAATTATTTACCTGCTCCACTTGTGGCTACTCCAACATTATGTCACTACCCAGTAACGAGTGCAATGTTCTAGATTCTTCGCACAATTAGCGACTATTTACCCAGCATAGCCAACTTTTTCAGCCGATCTAACCAAGTTGCCTTACAGCATTGTTTATCGATATCTCAGTTTCGTTATACGCTAGCAACACTTTGATTTATAGCTTCATTGATAGCGTATCGCCCTAAATTCTCATGGACAGACTCACCAGACCAGTTTTCTAAAATGTAGCTTTTGCTAAGTCAGTTTGCTCCCTATTGTTGCTGACTCTAGTCTAGATAATATACCATAATTATATCTGGAATAGGTGTTGCTTCTAAGTCATGATTATTTAATTTTATAATAATTGTGCCTTTGTTCGCTGATATCTTTTTAATCAGACAGTTTTTGTGCGCGGTTTTGTCTTATTTCAATCCAAACGACCTTCTTGCCATTAAGTGCTTTTACGGACAGTGATGACGTCTGCCCTGTTATTTCTGCATTATTTTGCCTCGTTCATTATTAGGGGTGTTACTTAAATGGCGTTTCTGGTACACCTACACGTTTGCTACAGTTGCCACAAAAGGTTCTCGCGTGGGAGAGGGACGGTGGTAGCGACAGCGGCGCGCGCGCGAGTCAGCCCTGCGCCCGCGCAGCCGAGTGGACGCGTTGCCGCCACCGGCTCCACACCCCGCGACAGTGAAAGTGCTCCATTCGTGTTTACGGACTGTTATACTGTGAATGTTCATGAAAACCTATTACTGTAAACTACAAAAATCAACACTCGTGTTTAAATTTTTTTCGTTCATACAGTTGTTTCGTTAACGTACGATATCCGTGTACGCTTCAGCTCGCGCTCAGCCGGCCGGTCACTTTTTTCCCAACAAAAAGCGTGACAACTGTGACGAAAACTTACAACTATAAAACATTGGGCATACAATAATATTAATTAACTTACAATGTTATTATGGCTTTTTACTTTCTAGTGTTTCTTTATCGCTACTTAACACAGTATCTTCGGTCACGCTTCGTGCGGCTCCATCAAAGTCAAGAGAGTCAGAGTTACAAGCGGTTGCTTCACACATTTTCATGTATTCTAAACGCTTGTCCACCTTGAAGTGTTGCAACTTGCTATTTACATATCCTTTCATTTGACATCTAATTAAAATTAACAATTTGTCAATGTTAAGTCATCCTTTTGCTCTTGTGCTTCATAATTCATTATGCATTAATAAAATGTCGTATTTCTGCAATCCTATTGATATGCATCCACATTTTTACAGCAGCTTACATAACATTATCTTTGAGATAAGATTTTTTAACAATGTCCATCTACGTTAAATCTTCTCACACTAATTTGATATCAACAATCAAATGTTCAGCTTACTATTTAATAACACTGTTCTGTTCTAATGAATACGGAAGATGACACGGGTAAACCGGTTCCTGTAAATAAAGCATTCACTGATACACGAGAAGAATGGTTGAGGAAGAGTCTCCAACATTTTCTAAATTATATGAGGAGAGTGATTTTTAATTAGAACGTCCAAAGACCAACCTAAAGAGAGCATATATTTCTCATTGTCCTCTTCATACGAAACTTGATGCATATTAAACAGTTAGTTTAAAAAACAACCCAACAACAGATCCGTGTGTCGTAAGCGAGTGTAGACCGACGACCCACGGTGTCTGCACCGAGCCGGAACTGTGACAACTGTTCTACGGAATTCCACTTACAAATGCTACCTTATTTAGTTAATCCACATTCATGTCATTCCATTGCAGTTACCTCTAATATTCAACTCTAATACCCAACTATTATACAGCGTTAATCGATCTGCATGTAACTTAAAACAATCGGTTGGAGCTGCAAGTCTGGAACTATTTAGACACGGTCGTATTTCCAATCGCTTTAACGACATTATTGGCAGTAGTCTGAGTATCATTGTATATCTTTCTGAATTCCATTGCACAATCTACTATACAAACATCTAACTTTATTTTATTTTATGGTTTGTTTATTGTCGTTTTCACATTAATATTCTTGACGAAACTGTTTCAATTCGCTGAGTTCCGCGGCAAAAAGCAAGACAAAGCTAGTATTGTTATTCTATCTGTTGATCTAGATCTAGAAAGTGTCTCCGACTAGACGTAATGCCTCGATAATTGAAGCAATTTAAGCGCTGTTATGTGCAGTTGCTTAGTAGCATACTTAACTGATAATGCTGCAAAGTCTACCGTTGAATCTTGTTACACATCTTTATCTATAAGTGCAGTGTCATGGCGATCATCGGCCGTTAGATTTTTGCGATCATTCCACTCGGTTATTACACAGATTGCATGTTGATTCCCCGATAGCGTCAATTCATTCAGTAACTGCAGTAACTAGCTCGCGCTCCTCGCAAACAGCTCGAATATGCAGCTCTGTAATGCTACAGTTCTCTTTCCGCGGAACAGATTATGCGCCGCGCTAGGCCTTCATTGTTTCGCAACCCGCAATGCTCTGATTGCAACGCCATACATACAAACACACAACCCCTTTTTGCAATTACACCATAACTTATAGTCGTGAATATTATCTTATAGCTGTAACAGTTTCTTCGGTTAGTCGTACCTAACATCCTTATATCAGATAATGAAAATTGTCCTCTGTGAGGACCGTCACACTATACGTGTCATACGGACGAACTGGACAGTAGAGCTAGATAGAGCGTTGGAAGTGATTGTTTACAAAACAATAACATTTTATAACTAAACACTTTGTGCTGTGCTGAGGCGTAGCTAACGATTTTCAAATAGCAATTTAGGTGCATTAACCACGTCCAATGTCAGCCGAACTGTTACAAATGTTATTTGGCACGTTGCGATACCACGGCGTTTAGCATTGAAACAGTGAAAAAAGCGCCGGTTCTCGATTCTAGATGCAAACGTCGATCCGTATTCCGTACAATCGTGGACCAGTCGACCCTGAGACGGCCGGCAACGCAGCTGCCGACGACTTGTTTCGCTTTTTTATAAGTTGATCGTTCGGCTGAGTTAAGGAAGCCTGTTTTAATCTTAAACTTCAATTGGATAATTCAGTGATTCAGCGAAATCAGCAGTATGAACGAAACTCTACAGTGATACGTTGTTCGTTGACTGTGCAAATGGATGTCTTAACTAACGTTCTTTGTTCGAAGTAGTGCTCGTGAATCAAAGTGAAGTGATGTGATGCAGTGATACCGGTGACGATGAACAATGATCTCCGAGAGGCCTCAGGTGAACGGTGGCGTCGGGCCGCCCGCGCCTCCGAGGCTAAGGACTTTCCGAAGGAATTGCGGCGATCAAGGTGCACCAGGCTGATTAATAATCCCAATTATTATTCGATACACGGTCAACAATTTAACTGGTTCTGGCGTGACTCAAGATTGAATTTATTCTTAATTGCCAAAAATCCTTGTGTTTAAGTGGAAAAAACGTGTTTGTTTAAAATAACAAACATGTTTTGCTAATTTCGTAACAAGCTTGAATTAATATAAAACATTATTAACATTAGTGTTTTGGCATTGAAAAGCTTCGATAATTTATACCATGACCGCGTCAATTTCACGGTATCTTGAGTCGTGATCATGAATCCGTTGACCTGGGGTTGTTTGGCCTGTTGTCATCTCGATCGTCATTTGTTGTAGTGTTCGTAACTTCACCGACGAAGGTGTACATCGACACGAGCGCCAAGTGCTCGTACTACAGTGAGAACGATGAGCGCACGCGCAGGCCGCGGGAGGACATGGGCGACCGAGTGAGGCTGATCGATGTGCTGGAGCGGACCTGCTGGCTCAACATCAGGACCGTGCTACAAGATGGAGAAATCGAAATACAAGATCTCATCGCATTTTTTGGTATTTACTGCTTTGTTGCTCTCATCTGATTAAGTTAGTTTTAGTGCTGGAAAAATACCATCTCGTTTCCAACAAATCAAACTTTATGTACGTGCAGTAGTAAGAACAATAGATACTCAGCATGGATGATACAGGCAGCGGGCTCAAAACAAATCCCATCGGAAATCAAAACAACTGGTCAATGGGGGATGTTAAACAGTAGTGCTATTCTGTACAAATCTGACCGTGAAAAGTTAGGTGAAGTGAGCGTGGAGTGAGATGTCAAAGGTGTCAATCCCATATCATCAGGTGGAATGACAGCTCACTTCATGCTCACTTCACCTAAGTTTTCACGGTGAGATTTTTACAGAATAGACCGACAGATCGGTTCAATTGGAAAAAATATTGCAAAATATTGGCTCAATGTTAGTCTACACCCTTCGGATGTTGGGATTGAATGGCATCGTCTTTATGTGCACGTAATAACACCGTGTACCGTGTCATTAGTTATAGAGCAGCTCACGGCTCGATCACAGTGCACTTTCTAGTTTTCTACTTGCTAGATAGACGTGCTCTTGTAGATCATGTGGTGAAAAACTAATGAGTACAAGCTTATAAAACTGTTACTTTGATGAAATCATCCGAAAGAAATAAAAGAATCAGTTCTTGTCCAGCGCTGCTGCGCTGGCTTCAGAAGTCGTAGAATTTCTAAACTATCAAAGCATCAGAAGTTGCCCTCATCATTCTTCATATTCTATCTACATTGAACTAAGTTTCAGCAGTTCCTTCAATATGGTTTATTTGTCTAATATTTATTTCTCTTTTCAATTATATATTGGCATTATAGAACACTGTTGACATTTTTTTGGGCCTCCAAAAATAATATCCTGGGACATTATTCACACACGGTCATCCGATCCCAAACTAAGCAGAGCTTGTACTATGTAAACCAGATAACTGATATACTACCTACACTACTTTTTTGTAAATACATACTTATATATACGTAGATAATTACACCCAGATTCAGGACAAATAGACATGTTCATGCACACAAATGTTTGTCCTGGATGGGAATCGAACCCACGATCTGCAGCTTGATAGGTGGTATCTTAACCAACCACGCCATCTGGTCTTTCAAAAATGAAATGTAAGTAGGTACAATTTTTCACCTTAGCAGACTATGGGTTGATATGGCCGCATATTTGAGATGGACTACAAATACAAATTAAAACTGTACGTACATAAATAATGCAGCTGTGATTAAAAGCTATTTGTCTCACCCTAATTCACGTAGACAGTTTCTAGTTCAATACCTATAATTAATTCATTGAATAATAGCTCGCGTGTCTCATATAAGAGTCACAGTTGTCTCTCCAACTACAATTGACAAGAAAGTGAAAACAAAAAAAAAACTCATACATGACGTATACTTAAGTTATTACTTGCAATCACAACTTGATGTCACTTTTCGCGTTTTTCAACTTAACATTTGAAACGACGAGACCTATGATAAATTGTTTGGGATGTCTCTCGATTTCTACTTCTCTGACGTCACTTGTTCGTAGTAGTATTACTTTCAATAACTAAATGAAGTCATGTTCAGTACCTGTAGTTTGAACCGGTTGTAAATGTCAACGGCAGATCATTATCGCGGTCCAATCAAGTCATTCCACTTCCTTCAGCTTATTTGTAGATGCAAGGGCAGATATAATAAGTGTATTACTTGATGTGTGTACTAATTCCTGTACAGCATATTTGTGGTTGTTTCCACGGTCATTGCGGGATGAGTAAATATCCATGCACTATCTTCATGAAAACATTTTACATGTATAGTGCACATATTAATACTTATTCGTAACAACAAATAGTTTTAGTAATTACGGTCATTCAGGGCTGTATTTGTGCACTTGAAAAACCTGATGATGAAGATGGCAAGTTCGAATGGTTTAACACTGATACATGAAAAAGAAATTTATTGCATTGGCCAATAAGACGAGGCGAATCCTGGCAATAACCTGGGAAAACCCTGGCCGCAACATGCAAAGCATACTTATACATACATAATATTGTAGGTAAAGCAAGCATATGTATATCGTATGACATGTCATCCATAAGAATTTTGAGTGTGACTCAAACATGTCCAAGTATGTACAAAGTAATGCAATGCTTCATTAGATCGATCGTATCTTTTCAATTGAGCAACTATTCGCTAGCCGTTCGATAACCAAATCGTTTTATTGCTATCACATTGTTTAGGAGTGGCTTTGGAGAAGCCTAATGGTCGTATCATTATTTGTAATTTACATTACCGGTGACATTACCTTCTTATTCTACAGGTTGCTTTTTTAACGTTATTGTCCCACAGCTGGGCAAAGCAACAGCTTTCCACTCTTTCCTGTGTGTTGCCTTCTCCGACCAATCTCTCATAAACTCCTCTAAGTCATCCATCTCGCCAGCGTTTCCTAGGATTACTTTACAAAAATATGATTTGATAATAAATATGCATTTCTGCTTTTACTTTTTAATCTTTATCTATCTTCCATTTATATTTGCCTCAACTCTTTGGCAATCAGATTGGTTTCGTGAGTCATGTTCACCCATTAAATAATGGAAAACTTGAATTTTATGTCTGTACAGCAATTTGTTATCAAAGCTCTTCCGCACTTTCTTTTAATATTATAGTTTCCAATTACATGTTAGTCGAGTTCTACATAAAATTACGATTAGTACGAACGCTTGATTTCATATCATAATCGGACCGTGTTATGCAGAAGGCAGCCATGTCGGGAAAAGTACTGGAACCTAACCCAACTATCAGTATTTTGACCTAAAGGGCCCACATTAACAGTTCGCCTGCAGTCTCTGATATTATCAGGCGGCCTGCTGTTCATGGTCTGCATAGCCCACACACTACAGCGATTATTGTCTGCCGACAACGGTCGATTACCGGCTCTGAGTTTACCCACAGCAGGCGGCCGTCGGCAGTTTCACATGATATGTAGTTCTATAGTGTATGTTCTATGAGTTTCACACCGCAATAGCGCGCGCGGGCCGATACCTGTCGATGCAGGCCTGCGCCGGCAAGCGGCCACACACTGGGTTCGCATTGGTCGTCAATTCAGTAAAGGGAACTGTGATTTATAGCGATTCTATATTCTATTTTGTTGGGTTTGGTTTCCGCACTTAGTCCTTCAAGTGTACGTGAGCCATGGTGGCCATCGGTGGTTATTCCAACCAGCCCACCTCCCTCCAAAAGTTGATCATGGTTTCTGGTCTGTTCAGAACATCTGTGAAAGGACTAAGTGCGCCGGGTGTTTGGTGCCCCGAGGGACCTGTTCATTCAAAGAGCACATGCGCAACGATTTCCGCAGGCTCCATGCTAGCACTGCACAGAGGGCTGTCCGTTATGCCCATTATGTGAAAGTGTTTGTTTAGTGATCCAAGCGTGATAATCGCCTGGTTAATTTACCATCTAAGGATGGCATAGCCTCCCTGGACTGCCTGCAACCGGTGTTTATAGCGAATAACTGACAGGCTGATATCCGCCGGCGGCGGACTGCAAGTGTGGGGCCTTTTTCATAACGTAACTGCAGTCCACCTCCATTACACATCGATAGAGCTAACACGTGATGCAATTTTTAACTCAATCAGTCATACGCTTGTTAGTCGTAACTTTGTAACGACCGGTACATATGACCGCAGCTTACGCAAGAGTGGCTTCAGAACCGGCAGGTTCAGGATTTTAATTCGTCGCCGGTAGGTTACGAATCAAAATGAAAGACCTTTATCATCAAATTGTTGTTCTGCCATTCCGGTTTAATTCTTCTATTTTCTTTAATCCGGACTGCTAATTATTCTAAAAACACCAATTTGTAAAAAAACGACGAAGATTTAAAAGTTTTCAATTCATGCTTCATGATCAGGATCCTTCTAGCGATAGTGTTGTGTAATGATGGGATTTGGGCTTAACGTTAATTACTTTCTTCTTCAGTCTTGTAAAAGGCCCATGTTTGTAACTTTGTAAAGATTTTGTTAGTGTTTCATCTGTAAACTTGCAAATTATCACAAACATATCAGACGCATCGACATAATTTTGTGGATTGATAAGATTTCACCTTGACACTAGACGTATTCGGGGGTTCTTCCAAATTCTTTCTTGTCCAAATTCATCGAAAGAGTGACTGTGGATCCGGTTTCGGTTAATTTTTTGTATTTTCTTTCCTTATATCTTACTCAACGTGTCTTCCAATATTTCTATGTATTCAAATAATTGGTAAAACTTCGTCATGCGATGCAGCAACACATGACACGAATCTATGAGACAGAGCTATCACTGAAAACTGTTTACTCGCTCTCGTGTTCCATCGACCGCAGTTTGCGCAAGAGTTGCTAAACGAACATGACAGATGCGGTGATAGGTACGCTTCGCTTATGTACCGAAGGGACAGGACCTTGAAATTCACTGCCCTTTTATTTGTTTTATTTCACTGATGGTTTTTTTGGAATCCCTTCCGGAGCTCGAACTTTCTGTATCTGCTTTTTAGATACCAATCAATTAAGTATAGCTACTGTCCTGTAGAGATCACCCAGGGTCCCAGCATAATTATGCTCAGCATTAATCGGAATTATTGATAGAAACAGAATTTGCATCAATTTATCTGTTCACAAAAGCAGCGTATTCTGTAGTATTATTGTATTGTTTTCCTAGACTAACGTCGCTACAAACGTTATCTTCGTAAACAATCAAATATTCGTTCGGAGTCGGGATGACTGCTTCAACAACCACTCTTGCGCAAAAAGCTGTCGTGCCAACCTGCGTGCCGGATGCTACACCTCGGTTATGTAACGAGGGTCACCGAAGACCTTGACCATACACTACCCGCCTTTTTGCTGTTACAATATTAATATTGTCAGTTGAACGTTATGTTTTGCATATTTTAAGATTTATGTGTGAATAAGTATTATCATAGTATTATTATTTATCTTGATTGATTGCTTTGCGATTCAGTGAAATCTTTTAATTAGTTGAAAGTGGTTCCTTTTATAATTTGCAATGTTTGTCTGTCTGTGATTAATTAATCGTGTCTGTTTCTGAGATCCACTTTCTTCTGGATATTTACTTTTTTCGAGATCCAAGCGTCATCATTTTTTTTTATTTTATTAAAAGCCTTGTCTCTGTCATTTATACACGTTTCTCCAAGACCATTTAACGGATTAGACTGATTTTGAAAGATTACCTACAGTTTCTTATAGCGCAAGTTGCCCATGACGTATTAGGCTCCAAATGACAAGAATTACCTACTATAAAAAAAAATGCAAGTACATAAAATATAACACAGATACCTAATTGTGAATATCCATGTAATAAACGTGTGATTAACAAAGGAATAGTCCTCAACACAACGACGAGAACCGACTACCGACACAACGTAAAGATAAAATTAGTTCCCGTTGCCTCGATAGATGGCGTTGTGCATTCTGTACTCGTTTCTGAATCGCGCTATGGTTTCGTTACCGCGCGAATGATATAAGGCCGGCCAAACTTTATCGCAGTATCTCTGGTTTCCCTTCAAAACGTATAAATCTTTCGCCTTTTACTAAAGATTTCCGTGGAGGGGAACACTCAAATGAGTCTATAATATTTTTTGAATACTCTGCTTCGGCAGAGTAAGAATTCCTTAAACAAATAAATAAAGCGAAGCGGCTTTGCTCTGAATCAGACTGAAGACTCTCTACATTCAACCCGCTAGACATGGCCTGACATGGGTCGGATTAGGTAAAAACGATACCTAATCCACCTAATCCTAGTATTTAAAAATACCTAATCCGAATATTTATTCAATAAAGCCGCTGGCCTGTTACCGATAGTATCGTATGTGGATTGGGTAAGAAATATTCGGCATGGAGTATGGACATTCCGTTTCTGATATAATATTGTGGAACGGATTATATTTCGTTTTTTATGGGCAAACGTACTTAAAGTCAATAATATAGTTTAAACCGGGGATCCAAGAACATGCACAGTGAAAAAGTGCGGCTTCGGTCCAAATTCTGGAACCGCCTACCGTTATAATCCACCTAATACTCGGATTAGGTGGATTAGGTATCGTTTTTACCTAATCCGACCTATGTCTATTGCTAGAGCATTAACTAGTTCAGTGGTATTCTACATAGATGGCGCTGGCAGCAGTGCTTATTAAACTTGAAACTTATTCCTCACACATTAAGGTACGGAATATCTTCTGTGTAGACTGTGTATGAATATTTTGTGCCATACCTAATCCTCGACGCTTTGGATTAGGTACGGACTCGCATTGAAAAATACCTAATCCAATATTTATGCCTCACGTCTACAACCCGCTATAATGTTATTATGTTACTGTAACTAATCTTAGTTAGTTTAGCTTAGCTCACAGCTCCATTCTCACATAGCTGGTAGACATGTGTCGGATTAGGTAAAAACGATACCTAATCCACCTAATCCTAGTATTTAAAAATACCTAATCCGAATATTTATTCAATAAAGCCGCTGGCCTGTTACCGATAGTATCGTATGTGGATTGGGTAAGAAATATTCGGCATGGAGTATGGACATTCCGTTTCTGATATAATATTGTGGAACGGATTATATTTCGTTATTTATGGGCAAACGGTACTTACTTAGAGTCAAAAATATAGTTTAAACCGGGGATCCAAAAACATGCACAGTGAAAAAGTGCGGCTTCGGTTCTAATTCTGGAACCGCCTACCGTTATAATCCACCTAATACTAGGATTAGGTGGATTAGGTATCGTTTTTACCTAATCCGACCCATGTCTAATCGCTAGAGCATTAACTAGTTCAGTGGTATTCTACATAGATGGCGTTGGCAGCAGTGCTAATTAAACTTGAAACTTATTCCCCACACATTAAGGTACGGAATATCATCTGTGTAGACTGTGTATGAATATTTTGTGCCTCGACGCTTTGGATTAGGTACGGACTCGCATCGAAAAATACCTAATCAACATACCTAATCCAATATTTATGCCTCACGTCTAAGCTGGCGTAGTTTTTCTTCTCATAACTTATGTGGACTGTGCAGCAAACCGCAAATTATGTATAGTTGTTGTTGCAAGTATGAAGAACTACGTACTCGTACGCCATCTATGTGAGCTAAGTAGTTTACTACTAACTTAGCTTAGTTTTTAGTCTGCAACCAACCCGCTTTATGCTAGCAAATTAGCATACTCACTCCCATTTTTTTTTTTCGTATCTCGTTCGTTACTGTATACAGGTACAAGTGAAAATATCGTAGGACATTTTCATTTTCACCTCATAATATGTAGAAATAATAAATATGGAATAGAGAATACCTACTCAGACCGTTCGGCGTTCACCACCAAGAAAGTAATTAACTTCGTAAATGTTTTGTAGCATGAAAAATGCTGATTTACCCAAAATCACTTAGATTTTGGAGTTTTGAAATGACCTTGTGCTGGCAGTTAGCAAACATTTTTTATTTTACCATTTTCTAAAGAAACCTTCATTGTTAACAGAATGTGACAGCAGTGATTCGGGCCACCTGTACGAGTCGCTGGAGCCAGCGGCGCCCGCGCATCAGCACCCCACACACGCACCTCCACCCCTTCCGCTAGAAGAAGACTTCGACTCCTTTGACAGTGACAGCGACACTGATGATCACGATAAGGTATGTTGAGTTTTCTTTATTTGGACAGTGGACCTGAACTTCGAATACTGCCATTACAGACCGTTCACAGTTATACCTCTGATTTTGCATAATTGTCAAAGTCATAGTGATCTTTATCGTCGATGCAATATCGTTGCTATTCGGTTGCTTCGGTTGCTGCTGTCAGAGGTAAAAATAACAGTGAAAGAGCTGTAGGTACTGCTACAAAATAAAGGCGCAATCAAAGTTAAATATTTACCATGGACGTGTTGATGACTATACCCACGAAGCTTTCATATGAATCGCTTAATTGAAATAATTTCATCATTATCTCATTATATTTTATGTTGTCATCAAATGCTTTATAATTAGAAAAAAAACAATGCAGTTGCATGATCGCAAACGGTTGATGTTACATAGAACATCCAACAAAATCACAAAAATCAGTTCCGTAACGTGCAGCGCCCTCTGACGGACAATGTATGAAATATTAGCTCAAGCTCGTGCGTCGTCTGGGGATTAGTAAGCCATAAAAAAAATACACTACAAAGTGAAAAATAACTTTAATTTTGGAAGTCGGTGTCTTTGGTTTTGTATTTTTGGTTTTTGCCACCGACTTCCGAAATTAAAGTTATTGTTCACTTTTTGTAGTGTTTTATTTTAGAAGTAGGTTGTTTTTTTTTTCTTTTTTTGGTAGCTACCCCAAACAAATTTGAATTTCACTACCTGTAAAATAAATTAGAACATCATCCACATAGACTAAGTGGTAAAAATACGTACCTATTATTGAAGCTAACGCAAAAACTACCCAAGCAACGATAATAAATTTTATACGGGACCAACTTCGACGTAGAATATAACAAGAATCTTTCAAATCGGACTACTCTGTAAAAAGTTATGCGTTGGTCATACATTAAAAAAAAGGTACATGTCGACTTGAGAAACTCCTCCTTTTTTGTCGGTTAAAAATATTATTTAATTGGAAATCGCACCATTTATACGTACGTGTTTAACCATACGTGTTTAAGGAAAAAACAATGTGACATTTATTTATGTCTCATTTTATTGAAAACATTACATAATTTAGTTTAAAGCTGTATTACGTGACATTGCATTGATTAGTTTGTGTCGTTCTGACTTTGTGCAAACACGCTATAGAATATTATAATAAATTCTTTGTTTGATTTATAATGACTTGCTTTTATTCGGCGAGCACGCAAACTGTAATTTTATATCCTACAAAAAATGGTTAATCCCACATTTGATATATAGTTTAAGACACCGTTAAAAATCCCTTATATTATTACAATATCTACATAAATTAATGTGTTTTTATTTCTATTTTCAGTCCACGTACGCCCCAACAGCGCCGACATTGCCAGCATCGAGGTTGCCAACCCCGCCGACCGGTGGTGGCCAGTACACGCTGACCAAAATAGCCAGCGCTGCTCAACGAAAGATGAGGCAAATCAAGAGAAACCTCACCAAAAGATATTCCGGTAAGCAGAAAAATGTTTTCTTGCAAAAAGGTTTTTCCGATACCGGGAATCGAACCCGAGCCTCCTGGGTGAGAGCCAGGTATCCTAGCCACTAGACCATATCGGATATTGGAGAGCTTGCCGAAATTGTGTGACTGCCTCTCCGACTACTACTAAAACATTGAGTTATAAACAGAGTGTTTTTTTTTAATAGATAATAAAATAATAATTATCGGTCTGTTCTAAAAATAAACAGCTGTTGTATTTTCATAAGTTTTCTTTGCAACGTTTTTGTCTTGATGGTGGTCTTGTAAATATATACCTATAATAGGCATACTTACCAGTACTTTTATCATATTATTGCTCTGTTTTAATTGTTTGTATGTACCGTTTTTGGTGTTCAAAATAAATAAGCTTGTAATTTGTATTATAAATAGCTATGTATTTTAAACTAGCTCCTGCCCACGACTCAAGCAATGGTTAAATATAGTAACTAATGGTTGAATTTTGGCTAAATGTGAAAGGCTAATCATGAATGAGTTAAGCCATTAGTTACTATTTTTTTAATATGAATGAGCTAACATGAATACATTCATGTTTAGCCTTTAACAAAATCATTTTAAGAGCTTCACGAAGCATGTGTAGTTCATACAAACGAAATACCAAAATAATTTGTAAATCAAACATATTCTTAAGGTAATGTGTATTTATTCCGATTGCATTACAGAATTTCTAGGTTGCCAAATATATATTTTGATAGGACACTGATTTGAAGACGAGAAATTTAAAATTTCTATAGAAAAATTATTTTTCTCATATTTCCTGTTTAAATCAATGTTCTTATTTAATATATATTTGGGAACCTAGATATTCTGTAATCCAATCGGAATAAATACACACTATCTTTAGAATATGTTTGATTTACAAATTATTTTGGTATTTCGTTTGTATGAACTACGCATGCTTCGGGGGCGCCTTAAGCCCATTTCATAACATGACGTTTCTTGTTCCCCGATCCACCCCATCGCATCGCATCGCCTGCCCCCGCTATTACCTCGTTTTCGCTTAGCGTTCTTTCTGATTTTTTTTTGCTCGGGTCCTAAGGGTCCTAGCGTGATGTTAAGTAACCTTATAGCCTTGCTCAAGAATTGGGTTATAATGCAAAAACAATTTTTAAAATCCGACTAGTAGTTCCAGATATTAGTGCGTTCAAACATACAAACAAACTTCAGCTTTATTATTAGTATATAGTATCTAAAATAAAATAATATTTATTTATTAAGCCGTTGGTCCCGGCTGTCATTCGTGGATCTTTGACAGTCGTTACGGGTCGTCAGAAGCCTGAAAGTCTGACAATCAGTCTTACCAAGGGGTATCGTATTACCCAATAACTGGGTTGTGGAGGTCAGATAGGCAGTCGCTCCATGTAAAATACTGGTATTCAGCTGCATCCGGTTAGACTGGAAGCCGACCCCAACATAGTTGGGAAAAGGCTAGGCAGATTGAATTGAATATTTATTTATTGCAGTCAAACACACACAGAAAAACACAAGCATTACACAGAAGACTATTTAAAAGCTAGTTTTGTTGAACTCTGGTACCCAAATTAAGATTTAACTTTTTCTATTGAAATCGTTTACGTTCACTTTGCAAATCTGTCTCATAAACAGACTACCTACCTAAAGCAAAGTTTTCCCTAAAGCCAATAGACTAGAGCCGTCTAGTATGGTCTCAAGTTGCTAAAAACTTATAGGTACCTTATTCCTACCAGTTTACTCCTACCGTAAGGCGCGTTAAGGAACTTCGCTCCAAAAATGAAATGTCGTTCGTTGGTAAGCGCATCACTTGAGAATGGCTACACCGTAACAGTCCGGATTGGGTATTTACGGAAAGAATTTTTTTAAAGATTCCCGAAAAATTCTGGAATTCGGGATTTTTTTTTAAAGATTGCCGAAAAACTCTCGAATTCGGGAAAAACTGAATTTCCTTTTTTCTATGAGGTTATTGTAATGGTCAGCTAATGTTAAATGAATTATAATTTATGTCAAAAGTCATAATCAAAACGTTTATTGCGAACTAATATCAATTTTTATGTTGTATACAATGTAGAAAATAATAACCAATTGTATAATAATTAGCGCTTATTACTATGTAAGTTAGCTTATGATTCTTTGAATTGTGAATGTGGTGTTTGCCTTTAAGTAATTGTAGCACTGTAAGACTGTTTTAATCATGTAATTTTTGTTACAACTAGGTGTAAACAATTGTTGGTGAACCTAATAAAATAAATAAATAAACCAAGTGTACAATGTTGGTGTTATGTCCCAACAGTAGAATGGCCTTGATTAATGCAAAAACTAAATTCATAGAAAGTCACACTATCTTTGATAACAAAGAATCATAATAAAATTCAGTCCATATCCATATCACTTTATCTTTCGATATCTTTGAAGATAGCTACTGACCCACTTTCATCTTCTCAAAGGCGCCGTATTAACCAGTCATTCTATTTACAGTGGCGATGGACGGCAAACCATTCACGAAGACAAACAGCCAGACCACCATATACGACACTCCCAAGAAGAAGTCGCCGATCTACGCCAACTGCGAACAACAGGAACCAGTGTACACAAACATCAACATGAACGACACGCGGCCAGTGTTCAATAAGACTGAAATTCCTTTGAACAAGGTGTATGGTTCGTTGAAGGAAGAACTGAAGACTGTTATTTCGGATAAGCGGGCGAGTAATGGGGATGTACCTCCTCCGTTGCCTGAGAAACCTCCTCCTGAGAAGCCAGTGACTCCGTCCCTCTCACTCAGTCCTAGTGAGGCGAGTAAGAAGGACAGTGGGACTTTGTCAAGGAAAGCGTACTTCTCGTTCAAGTCACGGTTCAGACGGGCGACCTCGCTGGCTGTGGACATCAACTCGGACATTCCCAGTGCTCTAAAGATCACCAACTCGACGTTCTACTTAACTGATTCTATGGATGGTGACTCTGGATTTAGCAATTGGTGAGTTTGCTTTCATTTTTTGTTTTAATAATAATTTATAGCATGAGAGAAATACCCAGACCCGTCTGCTTTTGGTTATTCTTGGGTGACGTAAAAGGTGACTCAATGACTCAGCGAAGTCTTACGTAAATCTTCACAAAACTAAACAAGATTTACGTTAGGCTTTTAGGTTCCCTTTTATTTAGAAAACTATCATAAAAACTTACAGTTTTCTTAAATAAGTATGCAAGCGGTTGAAACAACATTGACGTATCGTTTAGTTTGCAAATTTTAGTTTTACATTGGTGAATCTTAAAACATTAAAGATGTAACGACCTCCCGCCTGCATGCTTCTGGGTGCACGGTAGGTCGGTAGTGTACTGCCAAGTTCTCATTATAGTTATCAATTTGATAAAATCAGACTGACTATGATTCATAGTTACTAAGCATCAAAGTTCCCTGACACAGAGAGGATGCCTGAGTCCCAGCAGTAGAAACATTATAGACTAATATGATAAAGTTCAAAGTGTCATGCATACGTTTTTTGAACAGCAGTGACAACGGCCAGCCGGGCAGCACGGAAACGCTGTCTCCCTCTAACGGCACGAAGCGGCGCGACGGTAGGCGGCGCCTCGCCGACTCCTCCCCCTGCCTGTGCCCCGCGCGCCCCCTGCTGCCCCCGCCCCCGCCCCCGCCCGTGCCCCCCGCGCCTCCCGAGCCCCCGCTCGAGCCCCCGCTCGCGCCCTCACCGCCTGCAACTGACTTTAGCGCTGTCAATGAAGGTAACGCACAGCCGTCAACTGGACCCGGTGTGGTGTAGCGCTAATCACTATCTTTTGACTTTTGCTGATTGACAGTTAGAATATCGCTTTACTAATAATATTTAATTCTAAGGTTTTGATAAGCTTTAGATATTAAGAGCTTGTTTCCTCTTAAAATTTAGTATATTTGGGAAACTTTTAAGACATATTATTATTGGAAATCGAACCAACATTATGCGCGGGCGCAGTCCTCTGTATGTGTTCTACGAGCCAGAAATACAGTCCGTATTGAAGTACAATGCCCTTGGATGATGTTGAATGGATGGTGTTTTCGTCATCAATATCACCTATCAGCTGTATTGCCGCTCTCGATTTCTGTTGATGAAATTATTTATGTTGGTTCGATTTCGATAATATAAGATAATAATTATGCATTTTTAAAATCTAAGATTATTTAAGTGCCTATAATATAAGATCAAACTATGATCAAGATAATATTATTTTCTCCTTCTGAACTATGCTTTTACTATCGAACTTTGCCCGGCACACTACCATGTGCCCGACTAAAAATAAACGTTTCTAATAAAGTCATATTTATCTTCGTATATATCGAATACTTCTCATATCTATATTCCAAATGCCATGTAAATAGATATTTCAGTTGACGTCTGTCCGTATCGCGTAATAAATAGTTTAGCCCATAGACTACAGGTCTATGGTTTGGCCGAATAGTTGTATCGTAGCCATTGGGCTGACGACGACGACAGCGCTAATATGAGGTCAGTGCTTACAACATGGTGGGAATAACTATTCAAAAAATTAATTGATTGATGTTATTATGAACTGACATGAAATAGAATTACTTAGTTAAAGGTAGGATAGTCTAACTACTTACACAACTTTAGTTAAGCACATTACCATAATAGGGATGGATGACCAACCATTTTTTTTTTGTCCGTCATGACGTATATTATGAAAAAATATTGGACACGTATTTTTTCTATTTCTTACGTAATCAAAAGATTACGGCTATACATTGAATTAGAATGTGGCATGACGTCACTGCTTGCTAGATTTTATATGTAGTTTGTTATAGTTGACGTACGTGAGTTTCATACACCGCCGAGACATTATATCACCATTTCAATGAGCAAAACTTATCGTGCCATCCATTAATTTCTATAATTAAAATATACATATATACAGGGTTATTTGTAAAACACCAGCAACCTCTTAAGGGGTCATTGTACTCATCATTATGAACAACATTTACTATGGGACCAAACCTGAAATCGCGAAAAAAATCAGCTGTTCAGTACATTTATGTTCGCATAATTCGTCAAAATGATTTTTTTTTGCGATTTCGGGTTTGGTCCCATAGTAAAAGTTGTTCATAATGATGAGTACAATGACCCCTTAAGACGTTGCTGGTGTTTTACAAATAACAATGTATAGGTGTTACTCGATCGAATTGATGGCTCAACGATAGGTATTATTTTTTACTTTTTAAATGTTCGGTTTTCTTTTTTGAGTTGGGGTTTTTTAATTTTTAATTTTCTTTGTTTATTTTTTTTTTTACTTGTTTACAAAAGGAGTTGTGATAAGTACACATGACGTTACACTATGAAGCTCAGGCTACCTTATTCAATAGTGGAAATATTCAAAAACTACATAGATACCAACAATTAAATCTAAATTGTTGGAGTATTAAGGTATGAAAATAATTGAGGAATTCATAATTGTAGTCATTTATTTATAGCGTGATGTAATCATTTGTATTGAACACAATTTTAAAGATATTTCTGTTAGTAACACCGCGAATTATTGTAATTTTCCGCAAGTCATAACTATTAAGTATTTGTAGGCTGGCAACCTTGTAGTAATCGCTTGGTCTTGTAAAGAACTGGCGTTATCCGCAAGAACATTGTTCTTAACGCAGGCATGTACTTGGAAGGACCGTTGCACAAGTTTTCTTTGTTTTTTTCCTCAATTACGACCATGCATTATTTCTAAAGACACTCTTTGGTACCGGTAGCCTTGTTTTTGTTTTGACTTCTAATGGTTCATACTGTAAAACATTTTTGATTCGAACTTTGAATAAATATCAAGTTACCGTTGAGAAAAAAATGTAAGGCACAGTACTAAAATATAAATTGAACATAATCATCACTACCTACTTATGTTTTATGAAATTAATTTCACAATGCATGTGCTCGAAAAGAGCGTTTTCCAAGCAGCCAAATGTTGCCGAACGTGCCACTTTTTCGCACTAGTGATTTTCACTTTTCAATTATTTATTTTTTTAATTTTTATCTCCGTCGTCAGCTAGACGGAGTTTTTATTATTTGAGAAAAGTTTTACAAATTAGTCAAGTGCAGATTATCATTCATATAAAAGGTATAATAAAAGTAAAACTTAATTAAACTTATGTTTGGCTGAACGTACGTTTTGCTCGTGCCTTTTTGCGATAACGACGTGGTATTTATTTGCACATGCGCAGTAGTAAATATACTGAGCGCGCATGTATTTAAAATAAGCCCGCCATTTTACTAATTTCTTGCTTAGTTCGGGGTCGATCTGTGTAAATCTGCTAAAAATGTCGAAGTCAAGTGGCGAACGAATTAATTTAACCCCGGAAAATGTTATTCAAGAAACACACGTTGCCAACAACAGCCTCTTTCCAGCTAAATCAAGAGAGAAAATACTTTTTTTAATATATATTTTTTACGTTGTATGATACCCGTGCGTAAGATAATTTCCGTGATTTACTTTTAGCATAAATAACGATTATGTACGTACCTAAAAATAATTTTATTTTCATTAGCAGCTGTAGAATCTTTGCACGTACCTACCTCACTAAAATTTCCATAAAAACATTTGATGTGTATGCAACAAGCAGTGGAGGGGCGTGCAATTTTAAAGTAAACGATTATACCTTCATCTGTTGCTGCCTATTGCTAGATACTGAAGACGCAGATATATGCCAAAGGCCTTGAGTGGTTAGCTTGCGTGTTCTGTTCCGAGCTCATGCAACGCGTCGTACGTACAGCCAGTAATAGGACTCGCCCATCAAGGAAAGCTGTCCTAATTTAGACGCATTATTAATCTGATATACATAAAACAAAAGGTATTTTATTAAAACACGTATACTAAAAGATAAATAATTAAATTATCTTTAAAATGATGAACGTTTCATAAAAATACGCTTGATAATTTTTGCGTGATTTATGTCAGTTTTTTATCCGCGTTAGACAAATTAATGTAATTTAAACATAATCTAATATATTCACAAATGTAAGAAAATGCTCTAATTTAACATATATTTTTTTCCAAATCATTAACACGTCTAAACGAGTAGGTTGTTTAGACGTGATATTCAGTTTTAAATCGTTAAAAGTCGGTAGTCCTCCCCTTAATTAGATATTATACAGTTCTAAGAAAAGCTAAAAATGTTGGTCCAGTAAGGGCGGGTTACTTTGACCTAGGGCATTGTTTATTGTCACACAAAGTTCCGCATGTACGCGTCTATATCGCCATCTATTAGTTACCGAAGGACATACGACGTTCGGTTGTGTGTTCGCGACACTTCGGGCAGTTTAAACATTTCGCTGCTTTCCATGAATACCCGCACAAAACAAAACACAGCCAAATGCAAAATAGTCCTTATTTCACGGTCAGTAAGACTCACATTCATAACGGCATAGTCGGCAGTTTGTGCGGGTATTCATGCCCTTATGGTATTATTGTAACCCATTTGGTGGTTAACCAAAAGTGAGTCAGAGTGACGTATTCATTAGTCAGTTTGATAAAGAATTTATTACGTAAAATTAATAGTTATTCCCACAGCGGGGTGGGGGGAACCTGCACTGTACACGTCTTTATGTTTGCACTGTCTAGCGTTTTTAACTATTGTTCTAATACTTCAGAGTTCCTGTACAAAATGGCGTAATAGACGACATATTTTTTTATTTTTATTAAGGCGAGTATAGTCGTGAAGTGGTCGTTTTTGAGTGTCTAATGCTTTTGAATAAGCCTACAGGAAATTCCAGAAAAAATATACGTATATATGAAACTTGGATATGTGTATACTTCAATCTGAACGTTTGAAAATTTTAAGCGACTGTAAGGGACTAAAGGTTGACGACTATACCTGTGACTATACTCACCTTAAAGATTGTTAAGTCAAGCCATTTTGTATTGGAGCCATTAACTTTATTCTTTCCTGAGGTAACCATGTAGTATCATCACTTAGTTAAGGCTCGAAGCACATCCAAGTACTTATAATTTTTAATGTTCCCTTCGCAAAATTATAAAAGAGACTAAACCATTTTTATATATTCGTAAGTGGTAGGTACTTACGAAAATTATAATGATTTAATTTTTTTTTACGTAAGTCATTGGCTTGGTCGTAATAATAGTCCCGATTGCCAACATGCATTCTCCAAGTAACTAGAAGTAAATTCTAGAGTTATAGAGTACCTAGCTAGTGATTTAATAAAAAGAAACTTCAAACCTACATAGACTCTTAAGTAGAACTCGAGCTATCTATTCTATAATTAGGAAGGAATGTCACCATTGAACAGTTCTTATATTGTCGCTGGTGCTTCCTAAAGCAGAAGGCCAAAGTGTGTAACTCACATTGTCAGTGCCATCATTATATTATTTACCCCACGCGGGTGTCCGATCTACAATCTAGAACATAATATCCAAATAAATGCTTCCTACCATTAAAGTACCTCCTCAAGCAATTTATTTCAATAAATCATGTCAAAATCCTGCTAATAGTGAGCATGAAATGTCATATTCTCTGTAATCTGGGCCATTTTACATCATATGATCATAATACAACACATTACCTACAGCAAAACATGTATTGAACTTTATGTATGGTCCAAACCAGTCTTGAAGTGACCTCCTACATGACACAAACTGGTACTGCTTTATAATATTGCAGTAAGTAACTAGTTATTGCCAGTTTTATTTTATTTAAATCCCAGTGAATTACCCCGAAGTTTTATCACCAAATAGGTATGTTGTGATTGGCTATTTCAATAACAAAGGGGTAACAAACAATCCATGGGTGGGTGCTATTTCTATACCATTATACACCATTGTGTATATTGTATGATAGTAGTTTATGAAACTGTTGTATAATGAGGGGTATTATATAGTACGCTCGTGTTTTAATACCCAGTTATATGCAGTTTCATACTTTATCTACTGTCATACATTGGGATTAACCTAAATACAAAATTTCCGGCGAAATTCAGTAAAACAAAACGAATGAATGGCGCCAAAACGCATGCGCTAAGGCGGGCGCGCTGCCAAAGACAAGTAAAAATTGGAATCAAAACTTTTTTTGTAATTCTATACAAATAGCTCCCCGCTTATGCGTTCCATTAGAAAAAAATAATTGATGGAAACTCCTTGGTGCCCTGTATCGTATTGGAAAAAAATGTTTTATAACATTATTTTGTTAGAGAAAAGGTGTTATAATATTATTCTATTTTTAAATTTCGGTATTGTGTTTATAAAGTATGTCAATATAAATTTTACGATATGAGAGTAGATAAATATGTTTATATACTATAATGGTGACGCCAGCGACCTCTGCACACAATGTGCACGGGTTTGTGCCATTTACTTTACAGTCTGTTAGTCATCTGTGAGCGCCGGCCCAGTAACTCGTGTCTAAAGCTAGGCTCCACTCCCGCGCAATTCGTGAATTCGTACGTCTCTTGTGATGTGTTGCACTGTGTGATGGGTCGTGAGTTCTATTCTCTTCCTCTATTTTATTATGCATGTTTTGTACTTAATCATTTATGCACGATTGTTTTGTTTAGCACAAAATGTATTATTATAATCACTTGGTATTACCTGCCTACGCATAATTCTAGTTAAATAACATCAGTGATTTTGTTCTATGTAAATTGTAATCGCATTTATTATGATAACATCGCGTTACTTATTGTTCCACGTTCACGTCCCACATTTACAACGTTGACTACAATTTTAACTGTTTCTTTGTATTCATTGCAATCTTTTACAATGTATGAAGAAACTCAGTAACCATTCAAAATCATAATAAAAATGAAACAGTTAGAATGAAAGAGACACAGGAATTAAGTCGGCAAACAATTGCTCGTTTATTTTTTTTTATTTGATGTTTATCAATTTCCCTCACGTTTCCATTAATGTTTGTAAATGACAGCACAGTTGAAACAATAAAAACGCAACGATTGCATGCAACTTCTCATTATCGTGGTTACTTGGAGGTGACGCAGATAAATTACTGTACAAATGCTTGACTTCCCGCCTAACATTCATGACACACGCACTCATGAATAACATTCGTCTACAAACAAATCAACGGGGAACCACGTACGGCGGTTCTCTGGGGAAGTCTCCTTTAAATTCCAGTTTCGAATGTTGCAGAAGAGAGCCAGTCATACAAAAAAATGCATCGGCTTTCTCTCAAAATCAATTTGCCTAGCCTTTTCCCAGCTATGTTTGGGTCGGCTTCCAGTCTAACCAGATGCAGCTGAATACCAATTGTATTTTACACGGAGCGACTGCCTAACTGACCTCCACATCCCAGTAACTGGGTAATACGATATCCCTTGGTAAGACTGGTTGTCAGACTCGGGCTTCTGACGACCCGTAACGACTGTCAAAGATTTGCGAATGACAGCCGGGACCAATGGCTTAACGTGCTTTCATGAACTAAAATTGACGTGAAGATGGTAGTCCCAAATAGTTCAGATTTGAAATGTTTAAATACTATTATTTACCAAAGAAGTCAAGCATCTGTATCATCCAATTTACTTAAATAATGACTTTAGGAATGGCTTCACTATGCACCTCTCACTCACTCACAAACAACAATAATAACTCTGCCATTTCTACCGCCATTCTTTAAGTAAACACTAGTGCCGATGTATTCTGCAAAAATCTCACCGCGTAAACTTAGGTGAAGTGAGCTGGCAATAGAGTTCCTAGCATCAAGTGGAATAACAGCTCACTTCAATATCACTCCACCTAAGTTGTCACGGTGGGATTTTGCAGAATAGACCGGATGATGCGACGATGAGGTGATGACGAAATGCGTTGGTGTGCAGAGTTGAAGCGGCTGCTGCCGACGTTGTCGCGCAAGGACAAGAGCCCGCGCGCGCGCACCTCGTGGTACGCCGAGTGTGGTGCGGATACTACGCCCAACAGTACGCCTAACACCTCCAACACATCTTGGTAAGTAGATCCATTTATGTGATATATGCCAATGGCCTTGAGTGGTTAGCTTGCGTGTTCTGTGCTGAGCTCACGCAACACGTCGTACGTCCACCTAGTAATAGGAGTCGTTCATCAAGGTGCGCTGTCCCAAATTAGACGCATTATTAATTTATATACACAAAACAAAATGTATTATATTAAAACACATATACTAAAAGATACATAATTAAATTATCTTTAAAATGGTGAAGGTTTCTTAAAAATACGCTTAATAGTGTTATGCGTGATTCTCAGCTTTTTATCCGCGTTAGACATAACTTTCCAAATTAATTACATTATGTAATATAAACATAATTTAAAATATTCACTTAAAAACTTATTAAAAAAAATTCTCTAATTTAACATTTATATTTTTCCACATCATTAAAACTACTCGTAACGACTCTAGGAGGTCACCTTGTTTTTTAAAACCTACTTGTAGGTCATTTTGCAAGAAAATTAATAAAATAATTTACTTTGTACTTGTCTTTTATAGTTAATGTATCTCTGACAGCAACCCTATAGCAACGAGAATACAAATCAATCATGGTCTGACCATGACCTAAGTACATACCTACTCTAGCTTTCTCTCAATCTCAGTATAGTACAAGTGCCTTTCAATAGTAGTCAACTTAGTTTTTTTTTTTTCTAAATTTCTTACCTACGATTAAAATATTAGTCGTTTCTGAAGTTGACAACCCTAATAAAGGATATCCTCGACCCATTAAATCCAATTAGTCACGCCCTAATGTAGGGCTAGGCCTAAGTACAGTAGTAACTATGTGTAGTATTGTACATACACGTAGGAAATTCCAACACTCCTGCTGCATCCTGCTTCATTCATAACAATCACTGTGTTTTCCCGTGTTTACATAAATATGTCCCAGAACAAGTTTACTCACATCGACATTTACTTTGATTAATTCAGCAGAATTCCAGCTAATTTCCCTTTAAGAGGCCTGTCACATTTTGTCACCTCTCTCGCTCACACGGGACCAATTTTTTAAGAATGTTAAATGAAAATATGCTTTTTTGAAAAATGTAATCAATTGGCGAACTAATAAATAATATTAATTTAATAGGTACCTAATTGTTAAAATCAATGTCAGACGATCAATGGGCCAAACTTACGACCCAGTGGGTTCCGACGACATCGCGGCAGGCCCAGACGGAAATGGCGGGATGAGCCTTTAATAAAGATTGGTCCTTAGCAGCTCTGGACAAAAAGATGTGGAAAGAGAGTAGGGAGGCCTTTGCCCAGCAGTGGGACAATAAAGGCTAATTATTATTATTATTAAAATCACATTTTTGCATTTATTTAATACATTAGGCGCGGCAGACGCACATGCGCGTTTTCGGACGTTCACCAGGTGCTTGACGGCGCGTATGCGCGTCCATACAATTTACATAACTTTCTTCGAGTGCGGGGCGCCGCACCTGTGCGTTCGTTGTGCATCTCTATTGTTTCGAAAACATCGTAAAATAAGGGTCGGTAAGGGTGTAGCATAAAGAAGCGTTTGCATAAAGAATTAAGCAGACAATGTGTTAAATCATCTCAAAAACAGATCATAATACTTATTGAGCCGAGTTTATTAGATAACACAATATAAATGAGTTTTTAATTATTACCTATTAAATTAGTATTATTTATAAGCTCGCCAATTGATTACATTTTTCAAAAAAGCATATTTTCATTTAACATTCTTAGAAATTTGGTCCTGTGTGAGCAGGAGAGGTGACAAATTACGACAGTCTTCTTAAGTGACCCAACTATACGTAACTTTAGTCTCCAAAAGACTTACTATAGTTAGGTAAGTACTTAATTCCAACTAATTTCTTTTTATTGACTTATATATTATATTATATACATACCATAGTGAAAAACGGGCTTAAGACGCAGATATAATTATGCCAACGGCCTTGAGTGCGGTTGGGGCGGCATAGGTTGGGTGTTCTGTGCGGAGTGTTCCCGTTTGAGTACTTATTTTTGGAGCACACTATGCAAAGGTATTCTCAAATGGGAATACCTTTGGTGCTCAATGCATAGTGTGCTCAAACGGGAATACTCCTGTGCTGAGCTCTCGCAACGCGCGTACGTCCACCCAGTAATAGGTCTCGCTCATCAAGGAGCGCTGTGCCAAATTACACATACAATATGTATTATATTAAAACCTCAGATTACTGAACAAACAGTATTCTGAGATTAAAACACGTATACTACAAGATAAATAATTAAATTATCTTTAATGGTAAGGTTTCATAAAAATACGCTTGATAGTTTTTGCGTGGTTCTCAGTTTTTATCCACGTTAGACCAACCTTAAGCACAGAATTAACACTGGATGGATGAAATGGCGGCAGGTCACGGGAACAATCTGCGACTCCCGCATTCCCCTTAAACTCAAGGGGAAGATTTATAAAACAATGGTTAGACCTGCTGTCTTGTATGGATCAGAATGTTGGGCCATAAAAAAAAATGAATGAAAGGCAATTGCATGCAGCCGAGATGAGAATGCTAAGAGGGATGTGTGGTATTACGCGAATAGATAGAATAAGAAATGAGTATGTAAGAGGAAGTCTGAAAGTGACACCGGTGACTGAAAAGTTGTGTGGAAATCGGTTGTCATGGTATGGGCATGTGATGCGGAGGAATGAGGAAAATGTCGTCAGGAAAGTGTTGAGTATGAACGTGGAGGGCTATACGAGTAAGGGAAGACCAAAGAAACGATGGATGGACTGTGTGAAAGATGATATGGCCAGAAAGGGAGTGACTACCGAGATGACGACTAGTAGAGAAGTATGGAAGAAAAAAACATGTTGCGCCGACCCCAAATAAATTGGGACAAGGCAGGAAAATGATGTTAGACCAACCTTAACAAATTAATTACACATAATCTAAAATATTCACATATTAAGTTAAGGAAATTCTCTAATTCAACATAATTATAATTTTTCCAACTTATTAACACTACTCGTTTAGACGTGATCTTCAGTTTAAAATCATTAAAAGTGATTAATCAGTGCCTTAAGTGGCCTAGCTGTACGTAACTTTAGTCGGCAAAAAACTTATTAAAGGTAGGTAAGTACTTAATTCTAGCGAATTTCTCTTTGTTTTGATTGAACTTTCTGTGAAATTCAGCTTAGGCACAGTCAACCGCTCATGTGCGGTTGACTGTACATTCCAACATGAAACTTGTCGAACTTAAGCTTGACAGTCTTAACCGAAGGGTGCCAAACGGAACCCTATTCTCCGTGGTCCGTCCGTCTGTCTGTCGGCGGACTGTATCTCATGAACCGTAATCATTTTTAACCCTTCGAATGCCGGAACGCAGGTCTGCGCACCATTTTTTTATGCGAGTGCGCCACTCGAAAAAACACCTAATTACATTAATGTAATTAGGTGTTTCTAAAATCAGCTAAAATCGCGCAGACCTACGTTCCCGGCATATGAAAGGTTAATTCACAGATTGTGTATTTCCATTGCACGCATAATACGTTAAAAATTAAAGGAACGTGTTTTGAATTCCATACAAGAAATGTGTTTTGTTTTTTTTTTTTTTAACTGAAGTATATTTCTAAAATATGTAGTTAAATATTGTACGGTGGTACAGAACCCTTTGTGTGCGAGTCCAACTCGCACTTGGCCGGTTTCTTACAGAACAACAAGTTACCCTTATACAAGAAATTATATGTTCTACAGTGAAACTTGACATACTTTAGAGACATATCCGAAAGTACCCAACTCTGTCTGTCTGATACCTTTTAACGCCCTTAACGCCCTAATGGCTGAACGGATTTCAATGAAATTTGGCACACGTGTTGACCTTGGTTAGGACATAGGATACTATACAGGTTGCTCGGAAAATCGACCTATTCCTTGAAAGGGGTTATACCAGAGGTCATTTCCAACAAATTA
The DNA here is from genome assembly GCA_948252095.1 of Dicycla oo. Lineage (NCBI taxonomy): Eukaryota > Metazoa > Arthropoda > Insecta > Lepidoptera > Noctuidae > Dicycla > Dicycla oo. The sequence goes on along the minus strand of OX411718.1, from coordinate 4,199,492 downwards.
TGTCTATCAACTAGAGGTCAAAAAAAATATTTTTTTCAAGTAAAATACGTCTAAATTAAAAAAAAATGAAATAAAAACGGTTTTCTTTCCACTTAAGATCTTTTATTTCTGAAATTATGGAAATTTAGACCATATCGAGGGATCACGGGCTATTTGTATTAAGCGACATCCTGGCCGATATTGAGTTATTATCATATCTACCTGCATTAAAAAGAGAAAAACGTAAAAAATGGAGATAGACACTATTGATTATTAATCGTCGACAGGCCACTTTTTCGTAAAAAATATTGATAAAAAAACCTCCGTAACTTAATTTTCGACCCCTAGTTGGTAGGACTTAATTTTTTGGAAATTACCTCTAGTATAACCCCTTCAAGGAATAGATCGAATTTCCCAGCATTTTGTATATAACTGTGGAACGTTCCCGTGGGATAGTTTCAGACGTCCACTAAGCCGAAGCCGGGAGCAAAAGCTAATTATTTGTAATTTACCATTGCAATATGGTTGGTAAAAGCGGCACGGTTGCGTAGCGTAGCGACACGACATTAACGCTACAGTTACGATTGCGGTCCGTTTGGCATTCGGCTCCGGCTGCGAGTTCAAGACAAAGGTCGACTGCGACACGCCGATCTTACCCTGTCCCACATGGAGAAATTCGAACAAATATAACCTACTTACTGCAACCTGGTTTTCGATAAGAATTTCATATTAAGAACCCATAAAGAAATCCATGAAATTCTTTAACCACTGTATATAATTATTATGTATGTATCATGGGTATCTACTCCTGAATGTTCCTGTGGAAAGCAAAGATCAATAAGTCAATATAACTACATTGTAACTATTGAAAAGGACATAGAAAGATGTTTTTATTCTATTCAGATGTAAATAAAAGGAGTTTCCCTCATAATTTTCATCCCACAAAGAAAAAATTAATGCATACTAAAATTTTTTTGTTATTAAAATACGAAGAACGACGACGACGGAAGAGCGAAATAATTATATTATGCAAGGTGTTACTTAAATAACGCACAATCTCTTAAGGTTGAACTAGTCACGGGCTGGAACTCACTGGTGGGCGTGGCCAGAAAGCAGTCTCACCTGGAATCGTGTCCAACAGAGATAGCATCAGTGATGAGCAGTTAGACTAGTAAAATAATAAATAGCTTATAGTAGTAAAGTTATACAAGAGCGTAAAAAACCGGCCAAGTGCGTGTCGGACTACGCACAATGAAGGGTTCCGTAGTTAGGAGGAATTTAACCCAAGAACAAACTTAACATTGTAGTTGAAAAACATGTTTTCCTATACATTCCAACTGCAAATGTATGTTTGTACGCACAATATTGAGAGGTTTACCATGTTATTTTAAGACCAAAGATTTCTTATAAGTTTTCCTGTAATTTATAGGTATAGAACTATTTTCTTTAATTTTTTGAAAATTTAGGCTCAGTACTTTCGGCGATAAGAGGGGGGGATGGTCAATTTTCGTCTATTTTCTTAAATAACTTTAAACCAGTCATTTTAAAATTATAAGAAAAATATTATTGAGACCGTCACAGCAAGCTCTTTCATTTAATATGTCACACGGTCCGGTTTGCAAAACTTTTTTTTTCTTATTTGTCCCCCAAAATTGACCTCCATATTCAAAATTCATTTATTTACGTTACACGTCCGTGTGTAGGTCACAGAAATTCATACGTGTACCAAATTTCAAATTAATCGGTCCGTTAGATTCGGAGTAAATCGGCTGTGACAGACGGACAGACAGACACACGAGTGATTCTATAAGGGTTCCGTTTTTCCTTTTGAGGTACGGAACCCTAAAAATTCCGAAAAGTCCTTTGGAAAATCGAGTTTTATATAAAAAAAAAAACACTGCATAAATCAATTACAAACAAAGTTTATTCAACTCTTCGATTCGACTTTGTCGGTGCCGATCTTTTTTTTTTTTGAGATTATTCTCTTCTTTTATTACTTGTTTACGCCCAAAGTGGCGTTAAAATTAGCAAGAAAACGAAACTTTGTTGGCTCATAACTTTTAATGGCTTTTTATTTTACTATTCTGTTTCCGCACAGACAAAATAATAATGAGAAAAAACGATATCATGTTTAACTTTGGATAATGTCAAACAGTGGAGTAATACCCTCGCGAAATTAAACTAGTGCAACCTTAAAAAAAATCAGCTGTTCCCTACATTTATGCTCGCATAACGCGTCAAAATGTAAACAACTGAATTTTTTACGCGATTTCAGGTTTGGTCCCATAGTAAAAGTTGTTCCTAATGATGAGTAGTATAAGTACCCCTAAAGAGGTTGTGCGTTATTTAAGTTACACCTCGTATAATATTATGAGAGTTAAACCGAAGTGACCCACAAAGATTGTACCTCGGAGGTAGCTGCGATCTTCGCCCAGACGTTAGTCAGGAGCGCCGCGAACACATGACGTTGGCCATTATCCACGAAACCGATGACTCACAAGCCAGTTTTCCGTACCACCGTTACCGCTCTGTCTCAATGCATAAGCGCAAGCGATTTAACATTAGTTACCGTGCGTTAAAACCTCAAATTGATATTCAGAGAACAGTTGAGTTACTTTATTCAGGCAATTTACTTTGTTTCATATACAGGTTGCTCGGAAATTCGTCCGAACCCTTGAAAAGTATTATTCTACAGGTCATTTCTAACAAATAAAGCCCTACCATATTTTTTTTTTTTACATCTTTTTCAAGTTAAACACGTCTAAATTTCAAAACTTTTAAATAAAGAAGGTTTTCTTTCCACTCAAGACCTTATATTTCTGAAATTATGGGAATTTAGGGCATGTATTTTTTTAAATAAATTATCACTTATTTATCATCATTCAGAAAAATAACAAATACGTGCCGAGAGAGAAATAGTTATTTTTAAATTATTTGTTTTTGGTGACCTGTCTGAAAATTTGAACAATAATCTAAAAACCTCCGTAACTCGGAGATCATTAATTTCGACCCCTAGTTGGCGGGCTTAATTTGTTGGAAATGACCTCTAGCATAACCCCTTTCAAGGAATAGGTCGAATTTCCGAGCATTCTGTATATTTAAAAAAAAAGTGTGTCAGTTTATTTTTCGAATTTAACACATTATCTCTTTTAGCATTCAGACTCTTGTGGATCGCTTATCAAATAGCAGCTCTGGCATGTTTATATGCCTCTCTCCGACTCGCTCGCCGGCTATGTCTTAGAACACCTCATAACTTTAACTCCGCTATTATGCGCATGCTCAGAAGGACGTTGGTGGGATTTGAATCGAATCTGTTGCTTCGCGACTTTTAGCGCGCAAATATATATTTATTTAAATTGTTTCATGTGCTAATATGTATCTATTGTGCGTTTACATGAAGTTGAATGAGTAATTATTTAGGAATAATTAAAAATTGGTGATTGCTGGAAAGTGTGTTTTGATAGTGGACAAAAAAGTGAAGTTAAACATTAGTGTCAAATGTTATCTACTAAATTGATGGAAATATAAACAAAGGTAATCATTTAAACTTGAAAAACATTCCAATATAACCTTTTTGTAGTATCGATGCAACCCACATGTGTTTACAAAATGAACGCCTACCTTAAACTTTTGTTGGTATATTGAGATCAATGTCACCTTGCAATAACTTTTAAGAATTCAACTATTGAGTGCATTTCAAGTTCATACCAAAATAGCGCAGTCAATTGTTTCTTTTCAATTCTATATATCTATAATAAATAAATATAAATAAAAATCAATTGTCGAATGTATGTACGCGCATCACTTCAGAACGGTTGCACCTATTTGGCCAATTCTTTTTTTGTTGTGTTTGTAATTGTCAGGACAAGGTTTGTTTGGGTATTTCACCGGAAAAGTCGGAAATTCCGATGGTATTTTTGTATGAAAACAAGACACCACACAGCCTAAACCAATAATAGAGAAAGAAGAAATAGAGGCATAAAATTCACCCGGGCGACGCCGGGCACGAACAACAGCTAGTAACGCAATAACAATCAATCAATCTGCTTAGCCTTTTCGTTGGGGTCGGCGTCCAGTCTAACCAGATGCAGCTGAATACCAGTATTTTACCTGGAGCGACTGACTATCTGCCTCCACAACCCAGTTACTGGGTAACACGATACCTCTTGGTAAGACGGGTTTTCAGACTTTCGGGCTTCCGACAACCCGTAACCACTGTAAAGGATCCAAGAATGACAGCCGGGACCAACGGCTAACGTGCTTTCCGGGGCACGGAGGGGTCTCGGTATGTAAAGATGATCACCCATCCACGGACCGAATGCGGCAAGAGATCCTGATCGATCGACCCGTGCGGCTGATATTACTTAGCCACGAGCCCCTCGGATCCGCAATAAAATAATAGTTACTATATTCAACCTTTTTGGAACTAAAGTACTCTTGTAAGAGCGTCACACACGATAAGGAAATTATTTCGTTGAGCTGTCAGGATGTCCTCACATGATCATGTAGTCTTAGGTAGGTACAGTCACGAACCGGAATTGTTGAGCTACTAGCTTATCATCTTAACTTGGTTGTGTTACACTAATGCCGCCAGTTTTTCGTTATTGAAATGTCACATGTCAAACTTCACGGGCGGCATTCGTGTAACACAACCAAGTTAAAAGATGATAAGCTAGTAGCTCAACAATCCCTGTTCGTGACTGTACTAGCAATAAGTCACTATAAGATTCGTCATAGATGATTAGTTGCTCATTATTTATGATTTAAACCGCACTCAGAACACTTATTTCTGCTTCATGTCTATTTCTACATACATCAGCGATAATTCCGACACAATAAAATGATTTCCTCTAACATTAGATTAGGTACATACATGTATGTAGGCATTATAGGCTGTTTGATAAGGCGTTATCAATCCTTATTGGGAAACCCATAACTTTTCCTGTCTCTTATCTTGCTTAGGGCTAATTTCACAAATTAAAGTCAGAAGAGGTGGGCCGTAATCCACCACGCGGGCCCAGTGCCAGTTGGTAGATGTCACATGTCTTAGAATGTTTGGTTCTAGGACATGCCGGTTTCCTCGCGATTTTTTCCTTCACCGTTTAGAGCAGTGGTGGTGAAATAAATTACACAAAGTAAAGCCTGTCAGGATTCGAACCGGCGACCTACAACTGGTAAGTCGCGGCCGTTGCCATTGGCCACCACTGCTCGCCAGACTAGAGTTAGGGATAATTTAATGTGCATTTTTTCGAGTGGGTATTTATATTAAACATATAGGTAACACGGCAATCATGCGATGAACATCCGATGTATTCTTCAATGATGCACTACAAACGTACATAATAGATCCTAGGCCATAGAATGACGACACTGATTATACCTAAAGACCTTGCAGCGGTGATTTTTCTCACGCTATAGTATGTATATTTACATACATTTATGTATCTTTTGCTATACATAATTATGTCATGTATATCTTTTGCTGACATACTCTGCTCCTTGCTCTGTGAGAATACTGTCTTTAGCTGGACATAGATAGGCCACTTCCAAACGTGTGTAACTCAACAGCAAAATATTATCAGGTCGAGCAGTGTTATTGGATTATTATTATAGTTATTATCTTTAGGTGGTCAAATAGTCTATTTCTAACGTCACAATCTGGATCTGGCTACGTTAGTGATAAATGCATTTTTCGCCTTTATTATCGGCATCGGACTTAAACATAACTTTAGGATTAGAATTAGAATTAATTTATTTGTTATTATTAACTTTTTAATAATATATGTATGTCCCTTTTATGAATGTTTGCAAGCAAGCGCAAGCGCTACGGCCGAGTCTGACGCCCTGTGTTCGATTGCCAGGTCGAGCAGTGTTATAGGGTTTTAACTTCTGGAAATATTCAATAGGAGCCTTGTGCCCGGTTGATAGCAATAAGATCGCCTATTATATGGGACTTAAATATAACTGGCGAAATGTGCGTGTTCTAAGTAGACCTCTGCCTAGCCCTTCGGGAGAACTTGGGTCATGCCATGTTATGTGAATGTACCACCTATGCATACCCTTTCCGGAAATGCAGGCGTGTTGATGTTGCTATGATAGTTTTTATAAACTATTTCCATTGTCCCCAGGTACGCAGAAGCGGGTCTATACCAGGCTGGAAACATCTCTTCATCATCAGGCGCGTCATCAGGCTCGCACCCTGCCAGCCCTCTACCCCACTCCCTGTTCACACACGAGCCGCTGTACCAGTTTTACAACGCAGCCAAAGTTGAGGTCAGTGTCATTAATGCAGACTTATTTGGAAGAACTCCTTTCGAAAACGTCGAATGGAATTTTTCCTTTCGGTTCGATAAAACGAAATTTTTTGAGAGATTTATCTGTATCAGATCATTTTCGCCTTCGATTCACTCAGGTTTGATTAAGATATTACTTACATTAGGCCGATTTGTATGGATCTTAAAAAGCGCCTATACAGGGTGTAAGTGTAAACAGTGTCATTCTTTTAAGGGGTCATAGTACTCATCATTATTACTATGAATAAAAAAAAAATCTGCTATTCTATTTTGACGAATTATGCGAACATAAATGAACAGAACAGCTGAATTATTTTTTTCGCAATTTTATGTTTGGTCCCATAGTAAAAGTTGTTAATAATTATGAGTACAATGACCTCTTAAAAGGTGGACACTGTTTACACTTACACTCTGTATAACTTTTTAGATACACCGCACTGGATGCCCTTCGTGGATTACTCCTGTCTTAAACAGAAGACCTAAGTTCTTGCAATGGAATAATATCAGGTCATAACCACACCTAAACAAGGAACTGCTCAAAGATCTCTATTATAACGGTCATACGGTCTTATCTCACGGAAGGAGGCACCTCGACAAATGGGTTACGAGCCCGCAGACGACAAGCCTCGCTAACGTACGCAATGCATAATCTTTACACCTTTTACTACCAATATAAAACGTAATGACGCTGTCATTAGACCGGCGCCAGCGCCTGTTGGGTCTTCCCTAAACTAGGCATTACCATTAGATACCTAAGTCTGGAGTTTTTTGGACACCATAAGTAATGCATGTTATATATGACAACATTATGCAAGCTACTTGTGAAGGCAGGGACTGGCTTGTAACTACTTGTACAGGAAGTATTTTGAAAAGTCCTTCTTTTACCCATACCTACCATTTTACATCTCTACCAGCCTTCACCTCTGGTTCACTCCATCGTATCGTATCCATATCGTCAGCCATCCATCTTTTCTTTGGTCAGCCTCTCTCCATTCGCAGTCCAGTCACGGGAACATCCCGTGACGTGTAGAATTAGAACAGTCGCTGGGTTTACATGACGCACACAGTAATGTCCTCGGTTTTAAACGTCATAATACTCATGGTCATCCTTAATCTATTTCCATATTTCCCAAAAAAGACACTTGTTTTCCCGAGATTCATGTGTACACCCGCACTAACGTACAACACTGACGTATGTTAATGTAAGGAAGTAAACAATTTAATTATATTTATCCAGCGCGTGTCCAATTTTAGTGGCGGCGTGTAAACGATCGGCGCTAATTCTACTGCTAATTGGTCGTAATTGTAGTGACCTTCGAGAACAAGCTAGACTTTGACTTGCGTGATCTAACACTAACAGCAATGCGAATACCTAGCGGTCATCGGTCTTATAGCTAATCAGAGAAGTTTGATTTGGGCACCGTGTTTTGTTTTTCAGATTGAGCTCTGAGTTGAGCTGCACGACTGAACAGGTCCACTCAAATCTGTGGTTATTTCCTCAAAAGACCATTTAAGATACCAATCTACATGGTCTTCACATGATCTGACCAAGATTATGTCTGGACTTTAAAAGAGACTGTGACCTCTGAGTTTGTTTCGCCATTTCTTCTCAGAGTAGGTACCTAGTCAGACAGGAAATGCCGACCTCATCTAGTTTTGAAAATATTAAGTATTTGTTGGAATCTACTTACAAAAATAAAATCATTTATCAACTATCAGATCTATCAGTAAGTAAACAAGATTCTTCTCACAATAACTCAAAAGGAAAACAAATTGATGTAATTCCATGAGAACAATCGCATCGCTTTGTGTCGTGTTCTTGAAATGTGTTCTGTAAACGTTTTCATCGGCAATATTGTTTGTGTAATTATTCGCATGTGCTTACTAAGAACTAACTCTTTCTATTGTCAATGCGCGGATATTTACGAATCTTTTGACCAAACCAAATTGTGAGTTTAAAAACTAGGCTTCAGCAAAACTACATAGGTACATTAGGTACCTATGTAGTTTTGCTACAATACATTATTTATTTAATCTAACAGTTAGGTACGATTAAGCAAAGCAAAGCAAGGAAACTAAAATTTCATCTAGCCTGTTTAGTCTAAAACAGAACACGCAGCGAGCGAACGTCTCGTTTTCTCTGCAGTTCTGTAAGGTACGAGGTTTCCACCATTTACAGATAGCAGCAGCAGTGTCCATAATGTGACTGATACGATAACAATATTATACAATATGTAAAAAAAAAAAACCGGTCCGATTCGTGAGGATATTGTTCAGTATCATCATTTTAAAAACTAAATAGTGTTTTCTCCATGGTGAATTTTACCACCGGGGCGCGGGCGGCAGTCGTAATCGGGTGCCTACCAGCGGGGCAATTGCGTATCACATTATCAATCGGAATCTGTTTCATTTTGACAGTTCAAGAACATTCATTGCGCTATTTACGTGATCGATCAGACTAATTTTTAGAACATATGAAGCAATGGATTAGCTATTTGCTTCAAAATAATTCAGATTCCGATTGATAGTCATCATCATTCTCCTGCCCTTGTCTTGTGTGAACATGTGTTTTTCTTCCATACTTCTCTATTAGTCGTCATCTCGGTAGTCACTCCCTTTCTGATAGTGTGTTACGCAATTAGGGTGCAGTCCTAACTTTTAGCCGCTCATAAAGTTTTTTTTTTATGAAATTGGCATAATTTTGGTTGGTACTAAAATCATGAATTTTAAATAGCAACTAGTAAGTTTTTTATTTTTTATTAGCTGACCCCGGCAGACGTTGTCCTGTCCAAACATACAATATTCCCATAGAAAATATACCAATTTTCCTTCCCAAGTTATGCGCTTACCAACGAACATGTCATTTCATTTTTGTTTTACCTAAATAGTAATACGATTTTTTTTGTGACTTTTAACATTGTAATTCACCTATGTCCGCCCTTCGGATCAGACAGCGTTTTTTTATACAATGCATCATTACTATCGGGGCCGGGCATATTAGCCGTAGAACCGATTACGGCTGGGGTAGAAGTGTTCTTGAGTGGAGACTGCGAATCGGCAAACGTGAGGTAGGCCGCCCTCAGGCTAGGTGGAGTGACGATTTTCGCAAAGTGGCTGGATGAGAGTTACCAAGAATCGAGTTGAATGGCGTGTAATTGGAGAAGTAAATGTCCTCCAGCATTGGAATACTGCAAACTGTTGATTATGATGATGATTATTAATATCTAACCATATTCTTTCTTTCTAGTCGGTGTGCCGCGAGACCGGTGACTCAGACTCTGACGCTTACGACCCTGGGTCGCAGCGCAGCGCCAGCACCTCAGTGAGTGACACGTCGGCGCCATCTCGGCCGTCCGCCATGGCGCTAGTGGCGCCGCGTGGCCCGTCGCGCACGTTATGGTGTGAGGTGCCTGAGGTGCTCAACTCTGCTGTGCTTAGTAAGTGTTAATATAGACCTCATTCTCTTGCCCTTATCCCAATTTCTTCAATTCAGTTTCGATCCTAAGATCGGCGCAGCATGCCTTCTTCTTTCATACTTCTCTATTAGTCGTCATCTCAGTAGTCATCCTCTTTCTAGGCATATCTCTTTCACACAGTCCATCCATCCTACTCTTATAACGACATCCATTCCTCCGATACTATGACCACCGATTTCCACACTACTTTCCGGTGCCATTTTCAGACTTCCTCCCTTAATTAATAATAATAATAATAATTTATTTCAAAATAATCAGATAACAGAGATCCGTAGTGTTAGTAAAGCACCTTATACCTAGTGTTAGTATATACATAAATCAAAATAACAATTTGGGTATAAGTCACTTTGTAAAGAAGACGTAAACCAGTTTCTCAACCGGTCATCTTCTCCACAAAATGCCTCATAAAAGGGGAAAACACATTTTCAGTCACTGTTTCTAGAATGCTGTTGCCACTGGCCCGGGTTCTAGCTGCCACAGACGCTATTTTCTTCCGCACAATTGCGTGGAAGCCGTCAGTACGGTTCTGCGTAAACATCTCTGACGCACTACAGAACCGGGGCAGTCTCAAGAGCATTCTAAAAACATTGTTATACTGGATGCGCAGGACATCTAGCGACCTTTTGGTGTAGTTGATCCACAGACCACCCGTGTACAGACCCTGACAATACGCTTTGAAAAGCGTTATTTTTACCTGGTCCGTGCAGCGGGCGAATCTACGAACCAACATATTACCGCGGACCGCCAAAGCCCTGCGCTCCCTCTCAATATCCACATTGTCTTTCAGGTCGTCGGTAAGCATATGTCCCAGATATTTGAATTGTTTTACTCTTCTTATGCTCAAGCCATTTAGGGTAAAATCAGGTGAATAATCTGTACACTTACCGGCGACCCCAAAGACCATGTACTCACATTTCTTCACGTTATACACGAGCCCATGCCTAGCCGCGTAGTCCTCGCAAACTTTTAACATCTCTCCAATAGAACCTGCAGTCGGGCCCAGCAGCACCATGTCGTCTGCATAGCTGATGCTGTTAATATTAACACCACCCACCCGGCAGCCAACACGCATACTGCTGAGCTCGACTATGAGGTCATTCACATATAGGTTGAAGAGCCTGGGTGAGGTCAACCCTCCCTGCCTCACCCCGCACTCCAACCCATAAGCCTCAGAGAGAATGTTGGACCACTTAACATGATTCGTTTGGTTAGCATACCAAAATTGCAGAACCTTAAGAACTTCCGCCGGTACATTCCTGTCCCCCAACTTGCTCCAGAGCACACCTTATAAACTCATTTCTTATGATATACATTCGCGTAGGTAATAATAGTAACTGTTAATATAATTACACATTGGTATTATAAAGAGTACCATCCTTGTGCAGGGACAGGTCAAGTCATTACATTAAAATGACAACGCGACGTCCGCTTATTTTTCTCTTTTCAATACAAAGAAAAGTATTACACTTATAAAAGGCTACCTTGTCTGGATAACACTGGCCCAGAGGAATTCTTTTCTGCTTATAACATTTACGCTCTTTTCCCTGTTTCACCACCTGCGAATAAGATCTGCAGTGAAGTTGGCAGATGAGCCATTTATCTGGTGAGGCGGATAATACCTATCCAGAGGACTTAAACAGCCATTAGAATCAAAGCTATGTTTCTAAAAAGTCCCTCTCCTACAGGTTCTCTAGCGCCCGCACAGAAGCGCCTTCAAGAAGCGAAGTTCGAGCTGCTGACGTCAGAGGCGTCGTACCTGAACTCCCTCAACGTGCTGGAGGCTAACTTCATCGCGCACCCCGCCTTCCGGGACCCTCATGTGTTGCCCCGGCATGATTGGGAGACCCTGTTCGCTACTATACTACCTGGTAAGTACCTGGTCAGCTTCTGACAGTCCACTACTGAACAGTTGTTTAATATGCCCTGATGGTTGTTGATAGTATGATATACCACATAGATTGCATGCAGTGAAGGTGTGAACTACACGGAACTCTTGTCTTATGGCGAAATGGTGGGTGAATATTCGAGCGTTTTAGCCGCCGTCATTACCATTCGCCAAAAGTTGATGAAAGAGTTAAAACGCTCGAATATTCACCCTGATATCGTAACGGGGTTTGGAGTATTTATATGACCAAACGCAGCACATAAAATTTTGAAAATATTTATTTTTAAAATTCTATATAAGTCTACGTTAAAATAAACCCACAATCTCCTTATGAAATATTGAAATCGCTTTAATTACAATCGAGTAAAACAGTTTTTTCTAATAAAAATGCTAATTTTGAGGAAACGCGTTTTTTTTTTCTATCGAGCCAAATTAGCCCTCATGTTTTGGCCCTCATAATTTACTAAAGAAAATCTTCAACTTTCATAATTATGAATAAGAATAATGTATATTTGTAGTTTTTGAGGACCAAAATTGATTTTGCGTGGAGACTAAAGGCATCAAAATATCTTCTTTGGGACTTATTCCCCGAAGAAATAGACAAGTCAAGTCGACGACAAGTGGGAGTCCAGCGTAGAAGTTCGATATAAATAGGTGGCGTCTATAAACCTATCGCCGTTATACGGGCACAGTTCCAGGCTGCTACTGAAAATTTACCCGATCTTATGCTCCCCCTTCCCCTTAATAGTCGGCGCTTGCGACTACAGAACCAACGGCTTAGTCAAAGCTATAAAATTATTGTCATTGTTTCTTTAACCTTTATTTCGGCCCCCACAGTCCGAAAATGCTCTCAACTCCTAATGAACGAGCTGGAGAAATGCTGGCAAGACAACATCCTGCTGCAAGGCATCTGTGACATTGTGAGACAGCATGCGGAGCAGCACTTCAGCGTCTATGTCAAGTACTGCGAGAATCAAGCACTCATGGTCAAAGCGCTGCAGCGGCTTCAGGCGCGACCGGCCTTCGCTAATGCGCTGAAGAAGTAAGTTTTTGTTATTTGAGCTGTGGTTACAGTAAGGCCCGCTTGCACACTTTTTTCGCAAACAAATTTGAAACATCGTTCTGTTTCTGTCAATCGTTTGAAAATGACAGAGACAGAATGATGTTTTGAATATGATTAAGATGGCTAATTCCACTAATCCCCCTGAAAGGCCCCCTTAGGGGAAAAGTGGAATCTAAGAAAAAAGTCTGGAATTCCAATTGGATGCGAAAAAATTAGATCGTTGGTGCACGCCAGCTTAAATATTTTAAGCATGATCACGTGTTAACTAGATTTGAGAAGCAAGAACCTGCAAGCATTCAGCATTCATTTATTGAGGCATCCACAGGAAGGTACAGTTAATCAGCCAACAACCTCCTATGTTGACCTGCGAGATACCATTCCCAAAAAAAAAAAAAAACACTAATCATATCTCTGTCTACCCATTATAACGTAAGTATCTCGTATTCCCACAGACTGGAGAGTCACCCGTCCTGCCAGTCGCTCTCGCTGCACTCGTTCCTGATGCTGCCCATGCAGCGCGTGACGCGCCTGCCGCTGTTGCTGGACGCCGTGCTCAAGAACCTCAACAGCGAGGACCTGGAGTACCACGCCTGCGCACGAGCACTCGTCTCGCTCAACAACGTGAGTACCTTTCGGAAATTAGTTATCCAAACCTATCCTGATGGGATAATTATTCATATCACAGCGTTATTCAAACGACTTATAGAAAAATCATTATAATCTTTGAATGAGTACCTAAACGTTTAAACATTCACATTGACATGTTACTATTATAATTTAACAAATGATTGACATCCGTATTCTTAATTTAGGTTTATGTTCCAATTTTATTAGCTCCATTTATTTAATTAATGTACTCGATCAATTATTTTGCATGCTAGTTTTTGCGAATCGTTTTAGAAACTTTTAAAATCCTGACCTTCTGTAATGTACTAAAGTTCTTGCAATTAAATTTCATTTTCAAACATATAAATAAAAATAGGTTTTAGAAAAATATCTTTTAAGCGCAGCGCACATTTGGGTATGACGCCCCGTACTTGTTTGTACGAAAATACTTTGCACTGCGACCCGTTGTGGCTGCAATGTGCGCATGGCTTAATTCGATAAAGTTCAGTTTTCGCTAAAAAAAACCTTAAAATATGACGTTTTCAACAATAGAGTTGTTCTGAAATCAATTTATTTACACTAGAATAAAGTTTATATTTGTTTGAGGGGAAATAACATAAATCCAAAACAAGGACGCCACCTGAACGATGATAACCTACCTGCGGAAATAATATCCACTTATTACTATTACAAAAAAAAATGTGAAATCAACCATTGTTGTGATATAATTTCTTGACTGTGTCAATGATAAATCTTCAGTTTTGAAGTCATTTGAATATGATAAATCCTGTTCCTACCCAAAGTTGGCCAGATACATTTTCTGTTAGTTTTCTAGGTCAACTGGGTTTACTTTGATACTTTGATATCGACTTTCGACTTATGAAAAACATATTTTCATAATATCTACAACGCCATATTAAAAAAGAAACTATCAGAAGTGCCAACTACTGATAATAAAAATAAGTTTTTCATAAGTCGAAAGTCGAAATGAAAGTAACCCCGTTGTATCAAAGTAAACCCAGTTTAACGTAGTCGATGAACGAAATCGTCCATTTCACGGCTTAAACCTAAGTGAAAGCCATATCAGACAGATTCAACCTCACACTGTGAAATGCGTCACGCTGCGAAGTTGCCTTTAGCGTCGAGACCCACTGTTGTTTTCTTGAGGTATTGTTTACTCATAATTGTGGTTATAACTAAATATATTCTTTTTGTCCTCGCAGTACGTATCCCAATGTAACGAAGGCGCACGCAACACAGAACGTATAGAAGAGATGTACCGCCTGTGCAAGATCATCGAGTTCCCGCCACACATACGAGACGCGCCCTCACTCGGGCCCGCCTGCTCCAAGCGAGATCGAAGGTAACACATCAGTCAATATACTCAATACTCACAGAGATGTACCGCCTGTGTGGTCTGTGTGGGATCATCGAGTTTCCGCCGCACATAACTATGACATAGACGGCCTAAGCCCGAGCTCCCTTGAAGAAAATCCATTATAAAATTATCTGGAATACGACCGGAGTCACGGGCATGGTTGCAGAATTCGAAAGCTGGAGTGGCCGTGTGCCGTTATAGCATTCGGCTCGTTGAGTGGAGACCGCGTATCATCATTTTATTTAGCTTTATTCTAAAAAGAACAAAAATAGAACAGGATTATGCTAGCTCATTAAATTTTGTATTTAACAATGTGGGGCACATTTCGTACAAATATTGGTAACCTTTGAGTATTATTTTCGATTCGATGTATTTTTAAGTAGTAAAACGTTTCCTCTAACGCCCTTACTAACTGGTAAGGCTCATTTTCACTAAACGCGCCTAACGCTAAACGAGTTTAAAACATTATTCTGCCTCTGTCATCTTCAAACGGTTGAAAGAAACGGAGAGATGTTTTAAACTCGTTTTGCGTTAAACGCGTTTAGTGATGTGTGGTGAAAATGAGCCTAAGTTTGGTTACTCCCGCTTCAAAATTTCAAAAATGAAAACTAATTAAATTAGTGATCTTAATATTAACATTTTCCTTTCTATCCTCAAGACCTGTCCGCTGGCTGGTCCGCTCGGGCGAGATGACGCAGCTGATCTGGAAGTCGGACGAGCTGAAGCTGACGTTCGGCAAGAAGTTCCACAAGCTGCCGCTGCATCTATTCCTCTTCAACGACCTGCTCGTCATCGCCAAGAAGAAGAGGTATGTTTCAAGAATGTGTTGAAATTGATGAAAGATAGGCAAAAAATTAAAATACATAAGTGGAACTAATGAGGGTTCCACATGATGTTCTTATTGCATTCAAGACACATCGTAAATAACACCCTTCCGAAAGACTAAACGCATTGGATTCACGGGTGTATCATATTCGATAATTTGATGCAGTGACAATAGGGTATTTTACTCTATATGAGAAAAGTCTAAAAATATATTATTGAAATAGCTTATCCAAAAAGCAGTCGGAAAATGTTAGTGTCAGTTCATAAAATAACAAAATAAATTATAAAATTCACTTCAAAGTTTTCAGCTTTTTTTTATCTGTTTTTTAACACTATGAAATAGTAGCCGCGAATCCGCCATGTTAATGACGTCATAAGGCTGTGGAAACTAAAAAATGTCAACTGATCAACGTGTAAAGGCTTTGTCCTTTTATTATTTCTACACTAGTATTCTTGCATACAGGAACAGCACACCAACGATATGTAAACTAATAACACATTTTTAAATTAGAAACAATTATCCAATTAACATACAAAACATCGGCGCATAAGTATGTATTTAAAAAAAAAAAGTAGTATATGTAGTATATCAGTTATCTGGTTTCCATAGTACAAGCTCTGCTTAGTTTGGGATCAGATGACCGTGTGTGAAATGTCCCAGGATATTATTATTATTAGAAAAGTGGAGTGACATTATCAATAGTGCAACGAAACGATGTAGCTCGTGAGTTCGATGCAGTAACATTGAGGAGACTTTGAATTTAAATGTTGAAAAATATTTGATTTTTGTGTGAGAACTTGAGAATCTGTTTCCAAAACGTCTGCCAAGAACCTGCGTTGCAGTTTGACAAAGGTAATTATTATTATTAAAAGCTGGTGATGTCCCACTGCAGGGAAAAGTCCTCCCACTCTTTTTCCACTTCTCTTTGTTCAAATCTGCTAAGGACCAGTTCTTGTTGAAGGGGTCCAGCTCATCCCGCCATCTCCGTCTGGGTCTGCCGCGATGTCGCTTGCGATTAAGGGGAACCCATTGGGTCGTCTGACGTGCGGCAGATGTGTCCAGCCCAATTCCATTTTAGCGTGGCAGTTTTCCAAATGACATCAGTTATTTTTATGATGAAACGGATGGTCGTATTCCTAACCTGGTCTGTTAGTTTGATACCCAGAATATTCCGTTCCATAGCCCTCTGGCAAACTTCGGGCGTGGACCTCTGCTGATTTGTCAAAGATCATGTTTGAGACCCATATCTGAGGATGGGAAGTATGCACACGTCAATGAGACAAAGGAAGATCACCCTTCATTGGATCTTTTATGGCCCAATAGCTCTTCCACGCTCTTCGGTGCGTCTTGCAACTTCGTTGTTTTGTCTTGCCTGGAAATCACAGACATGATATATTAAAAAAGAATACATTAAAAAGTTTTGTTTTTTTTTCGCACTCTAGGGTTTTAATGAGACATCATTAAAAAAAAAATCAGCTGTTCCGGCATTTTGACGAGTTTTGCGAACATGTATGGGACAGCAGATTTTTTTTTCAGGTTTGGTCCCATAGTAAAAGTTGTTCAAAATTATGGTCTCATTAATACCCTAGAGTTATCAAAAAAAAAAACACGCAGTATATGGTTTTATTTTACGTCATTAACAATATACAATATTTTCTCTGCAGCGAGGAGTTATACGTGTGCGTAGACCACTGCGCGCGCTCCTTACTGGAAGTGTGCGCAAGCGACGTCGGCACGGCCACTGCCAAGCATGCGCTGCTCATCACGCTACTGGAGAACCACGAGGGGAGAACGCTAGAAATGGTATGCTATCCTACAATAACTCGGAGTCATTCTCTCATTAGTAATAAGGCCCCATCTAGCTATGCCATCCATCATATAAGTTTTATCCGACGTTGCTTTGTAGAAATCTATGAGAAGCAAATGTAATTTCTATATTTATCTATTCACGTTATAATTAAAGTCGATTTTCGTGTCCGTTTGTGTCACGCGTTGTTGTTCTCTAACGCAATGGATTTTGATGCGGTTTTCACCATCATAAAGATAATTTATTTTGAAAGGTTTACTTATGGTTTTTGACTTACATACAGGGTGTGTATTGTAAACAGTGGCAACCTTTTAAGGGGTCATTGTACTCATCATTATGAACAACTTTTACAATGGGATCAAACCTGAAATCGCGAAAAAAAGTAGCTGTTCGGTACTTTTACGTTAGCATAATTCGTTAAAATGTACTGAACAGCTCATTTTTTTTCGTCATTTCAGTTTTGGTCCCGTAGTAAAAGTTGTTAATAATGATAAGTACAATGACCCCTTAAAAGCTTGACACTCTTTACACTTACACCCTGCATAATAAAGAATTTTCGACGTTTTGTCAAGTCGTTATGACTAGTGATGTTCAAATCCGCTATAAACTATAGACGCGTTATAGACTATAAAATATATTTTCTAGTGCGTTGGTTTATACGCTATCATTATAACACGTTGTTACCAAACTCGGCCGCAGTCTAAACGCGAATACGTTATCATTTTATCTGGCAACACGCTAGTTATCTCGTAAGTACGAACTCCCAACATTTACAATAAATAGCACGACGAACGTACTGTTATACCTTGCTAATGACAGTAGAATGGCTGACCGCCATACATACTTACCTAGTCAGCATTTTATTAACTTAGAAGTATTATTCATTGGGTTCACACTGCAGTTCGGTCTGAGTCTCGGTACGGGTCGGAAGTCTTAAATCCTAAATCATTATTTCTACTAATTCCTGTTCTTTAAAGTAATAAACCCCGTTTCCAGATAAGTAAATAATTGTTTTTTTTAAAAACAAGATTCCGAACTCTCGTATAATATTTGGTGGCAGCGGTGGGATACGAAAATCCCCTACCCGAATACGTCTCTAAAGAAAATCTTCCAAAAACCTGAAAGTGCCAGTGAAACCAAGTGTTCTACCTAAGTGTTTTAAAGTGCTGAAAGTTAGTGGCTTACTAAATCAATACTGTGTCGTATAAGTGCAATAAATCCAAGTGGCTGATCGACACCCTGTCTTGTGTGTTGCACCCTGCAACCGAGACCGGATTTCACCCTCTGTTGGTACAGAGGTCTGCTACGTCTGCTGTTCTGCTGTTACCGCTGGTGAAGCGGTCACGATGAAGCTGAGTATCCTCATAATGACGGCGTTCCTGTGAGTGATCTAGAAAATACTTCGGTTACTACTATATCCTAGGGCGAATACCAGAATTAACTCAGAGCCACTATTTCTATCTACATAAATCTTATTTCTAAGTATTTAATCCTATTGTACATACATTGTTCATAATACTTACATTGTAACTGATAAGGTACTCGCTGTACGACTCCTGTATATTTTGTTTAGACTACGCGTTTCGATTACGCGTCTATAACACTGAGTAACTTGTACAAGGTAACATAAGGTGGAGAAGACTCCTTATAAAATAAGCCTAAATTTTATTTTGTTTTGTAAAGTTTAATCATGACTTCTAGACCCGAACCAAAGGAAGAGAGTTCCAGTAGCTCTAGGAGCACAAAAGTTGAAATCGAAGAAAAAATAGAACTCGGTATTCTATTTAAATTCATCAAGCCATTCGATGGCTCCAGGGAAAAACTAAATCCCTTCATTGCTAATTGCCAGAGCGCTTTTAATACAGCCACAAAAACTCAGAAACCTATTTTATTCAAATTCATTCTAAGTCAACTAATAGATAAAGCTGAAACTACATGCAGTGTCAAAGAGTTCGAATCCTTTGAACAATTCATCGAGTTCCTAAAACAACAGTTTGGGGAAAGGAAGCATTACGCTCACCTACTCACCGAACTTCAGGACTGTAAGCAGAATCCTGCCGAAACAGTCAACCAATTCGCATTAAAAATAGAAACTTGCTTAGCGAAACTACTTACGGAAATAAATATTTCCATTCCAACGAAAAAGAAAACTGAATTAGCAGGACGTGTAGCTGCGATGCAAGATCTTGCGCTTCATACTTTTATTATAGGACTCTTGCCACGGGTATCACAAGTCGTTAGATGTCGTAATCCAGACTCTTTAAACTCTGCTATAAGCTTTGCAGTAGAAGAAGAAAAAATCATTTCGAATATTTATAAAAGATCAACATCCAATACTCACTCCAATAACGATAAATCCAGAAATACGAACTATCGCCGCGACTTCTAATCGCCACGTTCTCCAACTCCGCGTAATCACCAAGCCGATCATTCAAAAACAGTAAATACCAACGATATGATATGCCGTTACTGCAAAAACATAGGTCACGTTATTGAAAATTGTCGCAAAAGACAATATAACAATAGTAGGAACCAATCTACTGCTTCTACTTCAAATGGTCGTCAATCTAACCCTACACAAGCTCCAAGTTATAAGCCAGGCCGGAAGGTTTTTAACGTAAATCAGGACAATGAAGAAAAAACTGACGACGACGATCAAAACGATTTAAACGAGTAAGATTTCCCGGCCGGTGTCGCGCGGGAAATTCGTCCTACTATATCAAAGCCGATGCCTCTATTCTCACTGTATTCCCTGAATCACGTACTAAATCCACTGAATCCGCTGTTTCTGCCAAATCACCTACTAAATCCACTGAATCCGCTGTTTCTGTCACTGGGTCATATACTAAATCCACTGAATCATATACCGAATGCACCGAATCTGCTGTTTTTGCCAAATCATCTACTAAACCCTGTAAAATATCAAAACCAAATACAAAATCCACCCATTCTATTCTCGATCCAAATTCCTACATTTCATCTTCGGATAACTTACCAAACCTGAAACAAAAAACGAATGCTATAATTTACAAAATAAATAAAAAAAATATAGAAAAGAGATACTTACCTCACATAGTAATCCAAACCTCCGTCGCTGATAGGCCTTTATCCTTTTTAATTGACACAGGTTCCTGCATAAGCCTACTGAAATTAGATTCCATGTCCAAAATCCCAAAGTTAAATGATGATAAAATAACACTCAAAGGAATAGATCCTGGAAACGAAACAACTTCAACCCTAGGCAGCTTCAAAATGCAAATATTCAAAAAAAATAACAAACCCTTTGCCTACGATTTTCACGTTGTCAAAAATATTAGTCTAACTTTCGATGGCATCATAGGCAACGACCTCCTTAAATGTTTAGGCTGTCAAATCGAATATTGTCAGGAAGCCTTACAGATATATGAAGACTACATAAAACTAAAATTCGCTGAACCAGTATATAATATTCCTCCTCGCACGGAAACTGTAATTGAATGCACAGTAAGTAACCCAAAAATAAGAGAAGGTATAATAATAGACCAACATATCTCTGATTCATTATTAGTTGCCAATTGCATCGTAAACGTGAAAGAAAATAACCGTATTAACATTACGGTAGTCAACACCTCTGAAGAGTATGTCTTACTTCGAGCTAACCTTAAGCTAACATTGGAACCTCTAGACACTCACGTTTGTTCGAATCCCCATGAATCACTGCCTCTTACTAATGCCTCTACAAGAACTAACAAGGTTCTCGAGCATCTTAGGATCTCTCACCTAAATGAAGAAGAATCTAACGCCCTATTACAAGTCTGCACAGATTTTTCCGACATCTTCCATCTTCCAGATGATCAACTCACATATACCACAACCGCCGAACATAATATCAGAACAAATACAGATGTCCCTATTCAAACTAAATCTTATAGATTCCCTGAATGCCATAAAAAAGAAGTGGAAAGTCAAATTAACAAAATGCTAGAACAAAACATAATAACACCTTCAAACTCACCATGGTCCTCACCCATCTGGGTTGTTCCCAAAAAGCTGGATGCATCGGGACAACGCAAATGGAGAGTCGTTATTGACTACAGAAAACTCAATGACATCACTATAGGAGAAACATACCCTATTCCACAAATAACAGAGATTCTAGATCAATTAGGGAAAAGCCAATATTTCACAACTTTAGATTTGGCTTCAGGCTTCCATCAAATTCCTATATCCAAGCAAGACGCTCCTAAAACTGCCTTTTCCATACCTCAGGGTCATTTTCAATTTACGAGAATGCCATTCGGGTTAAAGAATGCCCCTTCAACCTTCCAAAAACTCATGAACACATGTTTATCTGGACTTCAAGGTTCACGTTGTTTTGTCTATTTAGATGACATTGTAGTATACTCCCCTGATTTACCAAGTCACATTCAAAATTTATCCTCTGTTTTCAATAGGCTCAGGAATTATAACCTAAAGCTCCAACCAGATAAGTGCGAATGTTTATGCAAAGAAGTCGCTTATCTTGGCCACCTCATCAACAAAGACGGTGTACAACCAAATCCTAGAAAAATTAAATGTATCACCGAATTCCCAATACCTAAATGCCCAAAAGATGTGAAATCTTTCCTTGGACTAGTATCTTATTACAGACGTTTCATACCTGACTTTTCCAAACTCGCAAAACCATTAACATCCCTTCTGAAGAAGGATACACCATTTAATTGGAATAATGAACAACAACTTGCTTTCGAAAATTTACAAAAGAAATTAGTAACGTCACCAGTGCTAGCATATCCTGATTTTTCCAAACCCTTCGTTCTTACCTGCGACGCTTCCAACTTCGCCGTTTCTGCTATTCTGTCGCAAGGTCCGATAGGAAAAGACCGTCCAATTGCTTACGCGTCTCGAACGCTGAATAAGGCTGAATGTAACTATAGTGTTACCGAAAAAGAATGCTTAGCCATCATTTTTGGAACTAAAGCCTTTCGCCCCTATCTTTACGGAAATCGATTTACCATAATCACTGATCACAAACCCTTGCAATGGTTATTTAATTGTAAGGATCCCGGTTCTAGGTTAGTACGCTGGCGACTCAAATTAGAGGAATTTGACTATGACATTGTATACAAGAAAGGGAAAATTAATACTAACGCTGACGCATTGTCTCGATTTCCAATTAACCCTATTGAAGGTAGACCTTCACCCCCTGACCCTCTAATACTAGATCCTGACACTGAATTCGGTGACGTCTTGGAAGACGACCCACTCTTAATTCTACCATCTCCCATCCCGTTTTCCTTCGAGAATGACGACCTATTAAATCAAGAAACAAACACCAACCCTGATACATTACAAAATCCTATACCACAAGTTGAACCAACACTATCTCCAGAACTCATAGATCTAGGACCAGACTTACCTTATCTTGACATTAGCCCTGATAGTGCTGACCTCAACCTTGATTTTGACTCATTAGAAATCCCTTCGCCAAACGAACAAGCAAATTTAAATAACGATAATTACTCTCGATTTCTAAAATCAATTCCAAATAAAGAAAATACCTACAATACAATTCTAAAAGAACACAACGAAAGTCTTTTAAAGACAACCTGCAAAATAATAATAATTCCTACATCTATAGATTTAGACGAATCAAATCCTTACGTCTCCGAAATTCTCCTAAATTCCAATAAACAAGACGAGATTCTTAATTCTGAAAAGGAATTAAACCGTTTCCTAAAAACTGAATTTGACAACAAGACTGTTTACTTCATCTTCACAAAGGTTCACCACTTTGACGAATCATCTTATCCCGCTATCTATGATACTCTGAAACAAGTAAGAGACGAAATCCTGAAATCTGAACAAACAACAGACATTGCTATCTCCGATTTCAAAAGTCCATTCGACCATCACTCCTACACAAAAATTTACAATATCCTAACTCACATTTTTAACAATACAAAAATTCAAATCCATGTTTACCTAAATAAAACAATATACCCTACTCTAAGCGAGAGACCTAAAATTATGCGTGAGAATCATGACATTCCTACAGCCGGGCATTTAGGATCAACACGAATGTACAACAGAATCCGGGAACAATTCTATTGGAAGGGCATGCGAAGTGACATAGAAGACTATGTCAAGAAATGTAAATTATGTCAGGAAAATAAAGCATTAAGAAAATTAAATAAAGCTCCTATGGAGATCACTACTACATCCACAGCTCCGTTTCAGAGAGTGGCATTAGATATAGTAGGACCATTACCAGAATCAGGCTCCGCTAAACTAAAATATATACTCACCTTACAAGACGATCTAACCAAATACTCTATCGCTTATCCTATACGTAGCACAACCGCCGAAGAATCTAGCGATTGCCTTATCCATTTTATATCCCTATTTGGAATTCCTAAATCTATTCTAACGGATCAAGGTGCTAACTTTACGTCAGACCTTTTCAAAACTACTTGCCAATTTCTGAAAATCAAACAATTATGGTCATCACCTTACCACCCTCAAACGCAAGGAGCTTTAGAGCGCAGTCATTCAACTCTCAAGGAATATTTAAAATCCTTCGTAAACGAAAATCAAGATAATTGGCCTACTTATGTGTACACAGCTATGCTAACCTATAACACAACAGAACACTCAACTACAAAATTTACTCCTTACGAGTTAATATTCGGTCACAAACCCTTTATTCCTAATTCTATCTATGAAAATGAATCTAGTACAACTTACTCAGACTATATTAAAATGTTACAACATAAATTTAGATATACCAGAGGAAAAGCGTTGGAAAATATACTAAAATCCAAGGAATCTTCTAAATCCTACTATGACTCACACACAAAATCACCACCACATTACAAAGCTGGTGACTATGTCTACCTTAAAGCCCACCTAAGGCTCAAAAAGGCATTATCGCCTATCTGGAAAGGACCATATAAAATCATCAAAGTTCACGATAATAATACAGCCACGCTCCTTATCAATAGACGTCATGTGACTCATCATTTCGACCAAATGAAACCCGCAGTAACCAAAGATACTGTACTACTGTTAGAAATCGATTAGAATAAGAAATATTAGAAATAATTAGCTATTATTATGTAAGTATTAGCTAGTAATTATAATAAGTATCTAGCATAGTCTAACTGACTCTATTCATTCTATTTCAGCGCTTCGGTCAATGCGCATCAGGACTTTATCAAGCCACTTCCTTCTAGTTCCGGCATATACTTCGATAGTCTAGGAAAACTTAAAGCAATTAATGGAAAGTTAAATATTATTAGTCACGTAAACATTTCCCTTATAAATCCTCATCTTACTAACCTCAATGATATCCTAGACATAGTTAGGAAAACGTGTCAAAAATCGAGCAACCTTCAATGTGGAAACATACTATCCCCACTCACAGTTCGATACAACGATATTAAACGTGAATTCGAATCTATCTCACATTTAATGTCAAAACGTAGTAAACGATCAGCTTGGTTCGGCGGAATAGGTACCGTTCTCAAACACGTCTTCGGTACTCTAGACGAAGATGACGCAATAAAATACGATTCCGCGATTGAATCCTTTCAAAATCACGAGAAAAAGCTCGCGGAACTAATGAAGGAAAACATCTTGATTACTACTTGTACTCTGGAATCTTACAAACAAACGATTAATAAATTAAAAGATAACGAAGATTCACTTAAAACTACTTTAAGTCAACTTATACTACAATTAAATAATATCACAGAAACTTCTAGAATTCTAATATCTGAAACAAAATTCCATTCCATACTTAGTAGCCTCGAAAGCTCTCTACTAGCATTGTCGTTTCAGCTTGAAGATTTAACAAACGCTATTATGTTGAGCAGTCAAAACATCCTACATCCAAACATAATAAGTCCGGCGCAGTTATACAATGAACTCGTTGATAACGACCGGCACCTACCTAGAGGTACTGGAATTCCTATAACGCTAAGTCTAGATAACATTCATTTAATATTAAGCATATCTGAAGTTGCGTGTTACTATTATAAAAATAAACTTGTATTCATTTTACAAATCCCTTTAGTTACTAATGACGAATTTAACTTGTATCATAATCTAGCATTACCGACCCCTCACGGGTCAGATAATCCAAATACTTTTAGTTTAATTTTACCTTCTAGCTCGTATATTGCTATGTCTAAAGATAAGATAAACTTCTGTAATCTAGATAACTTAGATAAATGTAAAACATTAAACTCTGAGTTCTTTCTGTGTGAGATACCTACGGTATTGTTGACAAGTGGCAACCCTACATGTGAAAGCGAACTATTGACGAAAACAATTAATGCTATCCCTACGCAATGCGAAACTAAAACGATTGTCGGCGAATTGGACATTTGGAAACCACTTATGAATAATCAGTGGATTTTCGTAGAATCTCGCCCAAGTAAAGTGTCAATGGATTGTGATAACTCCGAATTACACGAAATCATAGTGTCCGGAACCGGTATATTACGAATTCCTAATCAATGTACAGTATACACAAAAAGTGCAAGACTTATATCGTCAAAAGATGACATCAATATAGACATTCCTGTTCCTAACTTGGACTTTAGCATTATCAATGATTCATGTTGTAAAATAGATACTAAGACTACTGCTACCTTAAATAACAACATATCCCCTATTTTACTACAAAACATCAACTTGGATGATCTAACTTTAAATAAACAAAATGACCAGATATTTTCAGACTTAAATAAAATTATCAATGAAGAACCTCTTCTAGTAAAATACGGGACACATTATTCTATTTTGACCTTGTGTATTTTAATAATAATAATATCTTTTATAGTATTTAAGTCATATAAGATTATTTCTAAGCATAGATCTAAGTTCTATAGCTCATGTATTAAACCGACGACTCATACCGATGACGATGACAATAACAGTAATATTAATACTGAACCTGAAAACTCTGCCATTCCATTGCCTAGATTACGAGAAATTGTATAACTTCCTGAATTTCGGCCTTTATCCCCGAATTTCAGTCTTTTGGGGGGGGCTGTTATACCTTGCTAATGACAGTAGAATGGCTGACCGCCATACATACTTACCTAGTCAGCATTTTATTAACTTAGAAGTATTATTCATTGGGTTCACACTGCAGTTCGGTCTGAGTCTCGGTACGGGTCGGAAGTCTTAAATCCTAAATCATTATTTCTACTAATTCCTGTTCTTTAAAGTAATAAACCCCGTTTCCAGATAAGTAAATAATTGTTTTTTTTAAAAACAAGATTCCGAACTCTCGTATAATAGTACGAAACATGAGAATTATTATATATAATTATATTTACACTTTACAGTACAAGTTACACTTATACAATAACAAAATTATTATTTACAAAACTAATAAACAAGCGAGCGAGCGAGTGGCGTGCTTACAAACAATGCGTAGCCAGCGGAGGTGCGCGTTAGATAACAGATACCGCGAGCCGACTGCCGCCCGAGTTCACCCGACACGCAGTGTTGCTATAAAAGACTATAAAAGCTAATTCTTACGGCCGCGTCCGCGTCCTGACGTGGAGTATCACTCACTCCCGGGGTATCAGACAAGGACGAAATGAGATCGATGTTTGCAGAACCAAGCATTTCTTTTTCTACTGTGTAACAATAAAATTTTCTATCCACAGCTGATGTCATGTCCGAGCGAGACGGAATGGTCGCGCTGGTCGGAAGCCCTGCTCCCTCCCAGTGCGGGTGCGGAGGGCGAGGCGGTGTACGCGGGCTGGGACTGTCCCCAGGTGTGTGCGCTGTACGCGTATGCGCCCGCGCAGCCTGACGAACTGACGCTCGCCGAGGGGGACGTGGTTAATGTTACTAGGAAGACTAGTGAAGGTATTTCATGTTCTATATTCGACAACACAGCTGTCAAGAAAGCATTCGCTCGATGACCGGACTGTATCGCCGCCATCTTTAGTTTTCAATACAATCCACAATATCTTTACCGGCAGCGCCCCGTGCTTAACTTCTTTCAAACACCAAAAGATTCGTGTAACATTGTTTTTCTAATGCATATTTTCACCTCCAGGTTGGTATTACGGCGAGCGCACGCGCGACGGCGAGGCAGGCTGGTTCCCGGGCGCCTACACCGCGGAGATTGCCTCGCCGCACGTGCGCGCGCGCAACCTGCGCCAGCGCTACCGCCTGCTCGCGCTGTCCGGGACCTACCTCGGTCAGAAAAAGAGGACGCATGTATGACCACACGACGCGCTAGAAGGGGACGAAATACCTCTTAAAAGACAGATTAAACGACTTTCGAGCTATGATGTCGTTTTAGCACTAATCTTGGATTAACAAGGCCCGTTTGAGTGTTCTCACGTATTTTCTAAATCATTCCGACAATTTGGAACAAAGTTCTTTAACGCGGCTTGTGGTAGGAACAGGCAGAAATTGTGACGTCACGAAAAAGCGTTATGCCGTCAGTTTCAAATGCAAAGTTAATACAGAGCCATCTAGTATAGTTTAAAAATAAAAAATAAACTGGAGACCATACTAGATGGCTCTGTATTAATACATAATAAGTTGTGTGGAAATCGGTTGTCATGGTATGGGCATGTGATACGGAGGAATGAGGAAAATGTCGT
This sequence comes from Dicycla oo, assembly GCA_948252095.1. Lineage (NCBI taxonomy): Eukaryota > Metazoa > Arthropoda > Insecta > Lepidoptera > Noctuidae > Dicycla > Dicycla oo. The sequence goes on along the minus strand of OX411718.1, from coordinate 4,171,560 downwards.
CAGGAAAGTTTTGAGTATGAATGCCGATGGGTACATGAGTAGGGGAAGACCAAAGAAACGATGGATGGACTGTGTGAAAGATGATATGGCTACAAAGGGGATGACGACTGATAGAGAATTATGGAAAAAGGGACATGTTGCGCCGACCCCAAATATATAAGGATAAGGGCAGGTGAATAAATGATACAGCGAAAGGAACTTCGTTCCAAGTGGGTGTACCCACGCACGACACCTCCCGACTTTTTTAAGAGCTTTTTTTTTTTATTATTAAATTCTGGTCTTTTGAAGAGAACCCTCAAATAATAACGGTTTATTAATACACAGCTATGGGTTCTATTCCAGAACGATGCTCAAGCATGAGTCTTGCTTTGTTGCACCATCATTTTTGTGTATAAAATTTGACATTAGAAAAGAGATTCAAGCATGCGTCGTTCTAGAATGTCCTGAGTGACGTCACAATAACGGTGCTGAAACTGCCTACATTCCATGGGCTGTCTCTTTTGTATTTACTGCGCAGCCGCATTATTATCACGGTGTTTGTTTATCGTAATGTCAAAGATAGTATTGAATGGAAAAAGACTTAAAATGTAGAAGTATGAAGTTGTTCGGTACATCACAGTTGTTGTTAGAATCTCACAATAATGTTAGGAGATTTTCTCAAAACTTCTCCCTTGCGTTATTATCTTATTACTGTACAGATAGTTATCGAGTATTAGCAATCTTAGGGTCAGACTCCACCAAACGGATAATACCTCGCGGATACTCGAGCACTTTTTAAAATTCACTGAATACTTATTCACACACACACAGTTACTAAACTACAGCAAATTAATTGCAGTAAACAAGTTAATTACAGTTACTTAACTGTATCAGTATAAAATTTGACGCAAACATGACGTTTGATATACGCTAGATGTCGAATTTTATACTTAAAGTCAATATTGACACAGTGTATGCTCGAGCATCCGAGAGGATTTTTCGCGAGGTTGGGTGAAAGCTGACCCTTGTACGACTATTGAATGTCTATAAAATAGCGTTGTTTGGAAAAGTCGTGGTCCGTCCAGTCACTGCCTTTGGAGAACTTGGTGTTTGTGTTATGGATATTTAACGGTTTGTGTGGATCGAAGCGATCCTCCACGCCAGAAGGTGCTTACTTGTGATAGTTCCGCTCTATTTGATGAACAAAATCATTTAGAAATCTACGAGATCGAGTTATGTAACAACTCTTTTTAAATATACTATAAAATTATTTTAATGAAATATTTTCTTGATTTAATAATACTATATTTAAAGACAGATTATAAATAATGAATCAAATATCAATCAGTTATTAATTATATTTTATTGTATTATCGTTTAATTCGGACGTGGTCCGCTGCAGCGTTTCGTTGCAGACTGTAGCTCGCGTGTTATTGAACATAGTTGATGACAATAAAGTTTATAACGCGAGTGAGTTCTGCCTACATTAGTTAGTACGTAGTTATAATCGTCAAATGTACAGTTACGTATGAGATTCGTTCGCAGTTTGTTGTACAGTATAACAATGTAAGACATTTACTGATTAGGTTAAGATATTATTATATTGTATCATCAAGTAACGCTTCACTTGCCCGCTGTATTCGAAAATTGCCTAGTCATTACGAGCGGATGAGTTGATCATGAAATTATCAAGTATTTTAGTCAACATTCCTTGGCTAGCACCTAGGGCCTGCGCACTCTTGGCGAGGCGCAGCGCAGCGCGGTTTTCACTGCCAAACAAATATCGCCCTTGTAGAAGTTGAAATAAAGTTGACAGTATTTAATTACTGTGAAAGTTTAAACTTTCATTAGCTCGAGAGCGCATCTGAAACGGAAAGAGGCGCGCGTCTCATGTTATTTATTCTGGACTTTATTTTAAGGCACGCAAGGTCGATATTTCTTTGGCAGTGAAAGCCAAGTGTGTGCCGGCCCTTAGTCTGAATTACTTTGCTATAGCTGGCCGCTCATATCATGTCGGTAAATGAAGCGGGCCATGTCTACAAGTGATTGTAATTCCGGCTATAATTTTGCACCATATCATTAACAATTAAATCATGTTACGATTGTATTGTACTTAAATTATTGTGTATATAGAATTAGGAACAAATGTAACAAATCATGGATGTTATATATTTATGGTATGATAATAAAATGTAATTATATAATGGGACCGTTTTATTTCCTCTAATGTGTGTGACATTGAGAATTATGTGCTGAATTTACAGGATAATTTTCGAAGTTTTCCTGTAAAAAAATATCTTCCTCAAATTAACTTTGTGATTTGTAACAAAACAAATCAAGTCATTTATTCAAATTAGGCTGAGAATCGGCACAGACAGAACCCCAATAAGCCCGCCCACCACCACTAGGAAAGTGCTCTAGTTGGGAAGAGATGGTGCAACAATACCCCCAGCAGCACAGCTGTCTGTGAACCGGGACTTACATTGAGAACGTTAATTGCATCGTCGTCTTCATTCCTCTACCCTTATCCCAATTGATTTAGGGTCGACGCAACATGTCCCTTCTTTCCATACTTCGTCATCTCGGTAGTCACCCCCTTTCTAGTCATATCATCTTTCACACAGTATATCCATCGTTTCTTTGGTCTTCCCCTACTCTTCTAGCCATCGACATTCATACTGAAAACGTTCCTCACGATATCTTCCTCATCCCTACGCATCTCATGCCCATACCATGACAACCGATTTCCACACAACTTTTCAATCGCCGGTGTCACTTTCAGATTTCCTCTTATGTACTCATTTCTTAATCTATCCATTCGTGTAACACACACATCCTTCTTAGCATTCTCATCTCAGCTGCACGCAATTACCTTTCATTCATCCCTTTCTCATTCTGATCCATACAAGACAGCAGGTCTAACCATTGTTTTATATATCTTCCCCTTCAGTCTAAGGGGTATGCGGGAGTCGCAGACTGTTTCCGTGACCTGCCGCCATTTCATCCATCCAGTGTGATCTACTTCGCCATCGCTTTGCACGAGTGAACAGAGATACCAAAAGTCGGAGCAGACACAGACGCGCACCATCAAACGCTATGGCGCCGAAATCGCAGAACACAGTTTTGGTACTGCTGATTTTCAAGCCAACATTCTCCAACTTCTGTTGCCATTTCTCTAATCTGCAGTGCTATTCTGTAAAAAAAGTCACCGTGAAAAGTTAGGTAAAGTGAGCCGTCAATAGTATCAATCCCCATCAGGTGGAATGACAGCTCACGTCAAGCTCACTTCACCTAAATTTTCACGGTGAGATTGTTACAGAATAGACCGGCTGCTCTGGATGTCAGGTTCATCTTTACCGACAAGAACAATGTCTTCGGCAATCAGCATGCACCAGGGTGCCTCTTCCTGTATGTTCGACGTCAGAGCGTCCATCGTAGGGGCAGCCACGATGCTAAATGGTGATTTACTCGAGCGCCGTGGAGACCTATTGGATTTTGAAGATTAGATGGTAGAAAGAAAAAAAGGTTATATCATGTATATATACCCTTCACCGGTGGGAGGAGCGGCTACAGGTTTTCAAAAATGCAAAAAAAACTGTCTCATAGATTTACTCGAGTGCGTCAGATATTGATAGTGTATTTATGCCTCACGTGTTTCTGATAACGGAAGAAAATTAATCTGCCGATTTGCACGATGGGGGTGGCCGTATGAAGGGGTTGAATATGGGAAAAATATTATTCAAACGCGTTAGATATTCAGAAGGGATATTCAGAAGGGAGGGGGAACAGTAAACCCTAAAGGAGCTCCTATTCAAAACACTGACGATTTCGACGCGATCAAAACTCATGACTGATTTTTGAAAATGCAAAAAAAAAGTCATAACATTGAAATACTCGAGCGCGTCGGATTTGTGATACAGACGGTTCAGCTTGATGTCCTTGTCGTGCTGACCCATAATCTGATAATTATGTGGAATTTCCATAATAATCTATGACGGTTTGAAAAAAAAAATATTCAAACCGTCAGATAAGCCTTTGACCGCCACGACAGTAGGTAACGAAAATGTGTGTTCTCTACGCCAAGCGACAAATTCCTCCTTTCATACCTAGAAAATAATAGTAATAATAGTCACGGCAAAAGTATATAAATGTAAGTAGCGATAAAACATCGATACATTTTACTTGTGCATGGTTTACGAATGAAAGCTGCTTATAAGTACCATTGAATTGTATTATTTCACTTAGGTTTCACCTTTTGTCCCAACTTAGTAATCATTACCCAGAAGTTACAGCGTTAGATATTAGCAGATTTTATAATAAAAAGGCAATTCAAATATTTTAAATAACAAAGTCGGGAATTTCCTTTATACGTATACCTACTTGACCCACCTAGATAATAATATGTAGCTCGTGATATCCACTGTGAACATGAGCATTTAAATAGATTATTCAGATACAATAAAATGCCCCTTTGACAGATAGCATGACATATTATTGTCTGTTTTTACCCAGGCAGCAGAAAAATGCGTATTTCCCTTTCCGTGTTCAATTTGAGACACCAGTTGAGTGAAACCACCACGCTTTTTTTTGTAGCATGGTACATGCCCACCAAAGCCTGTACACAAACTGTAAGCTGTAGACAAATCGAAAACGTAAAAAACTGTTATTTTTTACTTAGCCTAACTGTCCCACTGCTGGGCGCAAGACCTCCCCCAAGTCCTTCCAGGAACTCGTTTCCCGCGCTACCTCGATCCAAAAACCTTATTATAATAATAATAATTTATTTAATTTTCAGACAACATGATCCATTTTGTTAGTAAAATAGTGCTTAAAACTATGCTAGTTCACATATAAACGCTTACAATGTTTGAAGAACGGACCGTCAACCCTGTCCGCTATCACACTCAGGATGCTGTTGCTACTCACACGGGCTCAGTACAGCAGTGACGCCAATTTCTTGCGTAAAATTGCCGCGATACTATCATCTTATACATTGATCAAAATCAGTCTATTTCGTGCACGGCCCCTTAATCGATTACTGAACGACGCAAACTGAACACGGTTTTCGTGGGCATTTACCGTGCTACAAAAGCGTGATGATTTATCGCAACTGGTGTCTCGAATTGAACACGGAAAAGGAAATACGCATCTCTAGGATAGTAAAGCATCTGCGATACGTCTGGTATTGCATGCACATTCCAATACTTCCATATGCAGCGGTGCATATATTTATGACCACAGACTACATAGAGATACTACGTATGTGTATGACTGGCAAGCCCGTTGGGCTAGTGAGACCCCGGGATAAACCGTGAGGAACGGAGGCGATATCTGTGCGTGCCACAAGACAAGAGAGGACGAAAGACGTGGAACGAATGGATAATAAAAAAGACGATCTTTAAGTACTTAACATTTCAGTTTATTAAAATTATGTTGGTCATTCATTATTTCAAACACGCAGCTTGTATGTCTTTGCTTACATAAATAATATTCAAATTCATTAAAAACTAAAAGTATAGTTGTCAAATAGTAAATAAATAATTTAAAAAAAATGCAAATATTACTTATCAAAAATATTATTATTATCAGATCTTTTAATACCTAATTAAATAAAAGAAAATAAACTCTGGAAAGTTAAACTTAAATTGATTATTTGTAGTCTTTTTTTTATAAAAATGCAAAAAGCGATTGAACTTAAAAAAAAAAATTGTGCGCATTATTGTTTCACTGAATGTTTACAGAAACAGGTATACCTAATTAAAAGAAGTATGATTTTTAGTAAAAATAATCTCGAGTACTTAATAATCTCAGAACAAATCAGTAAGTGAAAGAATAAGACAGTTGTGCCCAATAACTAACATAACATACTATGACTCCTACATATAACCGAGCTTGAGAAAAGCTTTTGTCTAATATTATGCACAAATTAACAAGCTTATAACCAGAGATCGATAGAATATATTTACATAAACACGTAAGTAACATAGAGTGGATAATACCTTGAAATCCAGGAATGATGATAATGACGTTTTGAACCCGGGATTTAAAAATCACGAATTATTTATTGGACTTTATGTATAGTTACAAATTATTGATTTGAAGAATCATATTACATTTTTTATGGTTTTATACTAAAATTGTTTTAAATTAAAATATTTTGTCTTAAGTAGGTAAAATAAAGTTGGCTGGTTTATGTGCTTATTTGTTTAAGTGGATACTAGGTAAATTATAACTTGTGCTTCAAATACATACCCACACACAATTTGTTTGGTTATTCTTACCCAGGTAGCGGTGGCGGTGCCTATTGATTTAAAAAATATTTTTAAAATTACCCTTTTTATCGCAACATAATTAATTAAATACACACAATCATTTATGTTCCTATAATAATAGGTAAAACAAAGCACTATAACAGTTTTAGTACGAAAGCCTAAAAACGTAATAAGATTCTTCGAAATAATAATTTGTTACGAATATATTCAAAGTGCAATAAATAATTTGTAATTTCTTGAATGCCGGGACTTAATTCCCGGGTTGTTTATGTTTCCTGGATTTTAGAGGAGGATCCACTCGTATTTTACCGATGTTTAGGTAAATATACTCAACCTATTATTCCGATCTCTGCTTATAACACAAAGATGGAACAAGAAGAGAGATCAACATTAATTTGAGTGGAATGGAAGATCAGTCAGGGAACAGTAATAGTTAGTAAACAATTGCGTCTTCACAGGCAGTAGTGACCTAATCAAATTCTTGTTTTGGAAGAGTTCTCCTTTACTTCAAACAGTTTTCTCACGAAGTACACTTGTAGTGTTGCTGTTGCTGCTATGGCCAGGATTTGGATGATAGACCACCTGGGAAAAACATTCTTCATGAATAAAAATATATATATATTTTTTTTACTCTATTCGGTTTAGTCCCGTTGTCCACGTTAACAGTGTCGCCACCCGTTTTTTTTTTAAATTTATTTTGTGTTATACGGGGACCCGGCCTACGAGGACAGCGGGAAAGCGCCCTCTATCCTATTACATGACTGGCAAACATGTGTGACTGAAAATGGGGTAGCTCATTAAAAAAACTACCAATAAATTGTGTGTTGTCAAAATAATCAACAATCTATACTAATATTACAAATACGAAAGTTGTCTGTCTTTATCTCATTTTTTTTCCATGTAAAGAGATCATTCTTTTGGGCTAAATATATGAAAGTGCCGAACAAAAAAAGAAATATTATATTCCGTTAGAACATGTTATTCTCTTCACTTTTTACTATGGGACCAAATCTGTAGAGCCATTTCCTGCGCTGTTATACGAGATTGAAAAATACTGTTATAGCAAAAAAAAAAAAAACAAATAAATAGAGAAAAACGTATTCTTTCGGAAAATCGCTTTATTTTTGTTATCCCAAAAATGTATGGACGGTGAATGATCTCCTTTGGCACACACCTGGCCTTGACTTAACTTGACCTGACTTTGGTCTACCTAGACATGACCTGGGACAAGGGATACTCTTCATCCCGGTAGCACGTTCCCGTTGGATAATTTACCTTTCACACGGGCGAAACCGTGGGTAAAAGCTAATCAGTTTTATAAAGATCTTTTCATTTACATTTGAGGTCAAAGTTCATTGTGAACAGTTTATCAAGTCATCCGTGGCGTGATTGTTTTATATCCTGCTTCTGCCCGCAACGTCGTCCGCGTGAAATTTCTTGTTTCCCCGACCCACCCCGTCGCATCACATCGCTGGCCCGCGCTATTTCTTTGTTTTTGCTTAGTGTTCTTTCTGACTTTTTTCGTTTTGCTCGGCTTATAAAGTCTCTAACTTGATGTTAAATAGCCTATAGCCTCCCTCAAGAATCGGGCTATCAAAATGCAATAAGAAATTTTCAAATCCGACTGGGAGTTCCAGAGATTAGCGTTTTCAAACAAAAAAAAAAAAAACAAAAAACAAACTCTTCAGCTTTATTATTAGTGTATAGATTAAATTAAAATAATTCCTTCCTTACTGCCAATTCATGACTATATTAACCATTTTTATCTTTATATACAGACGCCAGCAGGTCAAACTACCCAAAACTGTCAAATGTTCCCAATCAATCGTTAACCTAATGCTTTAGCGATAAAGTTGTAAATCTATTAAAGAAATTTGACAGATTGTAGTAGCTTGATGTGCTGGTCTGTACATCTATACAAATAAATAAAATTGAAGTGTCTGTTTTTAATATCAAAATAACAGCTTTTTCCTCAATAGATACGAGTATGAAACTATAAAACTATTTTTTTTTGTCTGTCTGTGTTCCGGGTAATCTCCGAAACGGCTGGAACGATTTTGGCGGGACTTTCACTGGCAGATAGCTGCCGGTCTATTCTGAAAAACCTCACCATGAAAACTTGAGTGAAGAGAGCTGTCATTCCACCTGATGCTAGGGGATTGACACTATTGACAGCTCATTCCACGCTCACCTCACCTATGTTTTCACGGTGAGATTTGTACAGAATAGCACTGCTGATGTTATAATGAGTACCTTAGGCTACTTTTATTTTAGAAAAAGAATTAATGTTCCGCGCAAAAAAAAATTAAAACCCATGAAATTGTGAATATATAGCGTGGGCGGGCGATGCAACGCGGCGGCGGCGGGTCGGGGGACGAGGGAGTATTATTAAAATGTGGTTGTTATTTTAGTATATCGTGTATCTTATGACTTCCACGTGAACAAAGTCGCGGGGCACAGCTAGTGATTAATAAAGATAGACAGTTAGAATCATGAATTCCATGCCATTACTACTTTGCATCTATACTATACAAGGTTAAAACACCAACAACCTCTTAAGGGGTTATTGTACTCATCATTATGAACAATTTTCACTATGGGACCAAACCTGAAATCGCGAAAAAAAATCAGCTGTTCAGTATATTTTGACGAATTATGCAAACATAAATGTTCAGAACAGCTGATTTTTTTTTCGCGATTTCATGTTTGGTCCCATAGTAACAGTTGTTCATAATGATGGGTACAATGACCCCTTAAGAGGTTGTTGGTGTTTTACCAATAACCCAGTATAATATTATTCATCTTATCTATATAATAATCAATTTATTTTGCCCTATCTTGCAATCATGAAACCAACATTATGAAACCTCTATCTCCACAAAAATAGATATGAATAAGGTGATAAGGGATTCCTCTATTAAGGGAATGATCACGCTTATCGACACGGAATCGGCTTCGGTCAAATACCACCACAATCGTTCATTAGGGTCGACGCGGTGTCGAAACGCGCCGTCCGAAATGAAACGAAGGTGGATAGCGTTTTATTCGCTTTGATTGAATGTACATAAAGCTCTTTCTGATCCTAACTCCCTAATATAGAATGAGTAGTTACAAACCTGAGCACGTAGATATTGTTGTCTTGCAGCAAGTTATAGTCTCTGGACTCCCTGGCCCTGGAGTGGTACTGGTACTGGAGGATGTCATTGATGTTCCTTTCCACAAACTGGATAGAGGTCTGCAACAATGATGTGGTTAAAAGTAATACTGTCAATGAATAATGGCTCGTTTTACCGCTTTCTGACAAGTTCTAGTAAACTTACCTAGAGTAAATGCTATACATGGTGGCTCATTAATTTTAGTGGGAGTTTCCTGACCTTATTAAATATAGTATGTAAAATAATACCTTTGTTTAAATCAGGTAGTACATCAGACCCCACAAATTATGGACCTATTTCAGTACAACCTACGTTTAGTAAAATTTTTGAGAAATTAATTTTAGACCAATTGCAAAGATTTTTTAATAAACATAAATTATTACATAACAAACAGTTCCGTTTTACAAAGGGTCGTTCAACTGCTGATTGCCGGTGTTGAACTTTTAGGACATATTAATAATGCATGGAAAGACAAATGCGATGCCTTGAGCATCTTTTGTGATTTTTCCAAGGCATTCGATTGAGTTCTTCATGAAACGTTAATCAGGAAACTCCGCCACTACGGGATTCGGAACACCGCTCTGTATCTTCTTACTTCATACTTGACATCATAGGATTCAGAGCGTTGACGTTAATGCAAAAAGATAGCCCGGATCTATAGTAACAATGAGGGTCCCACAGGGCTCAATTCTTGGTCCTTTCTTGTTTCTTATTTATAATAACGACTTGCCCTACCTCATAAAGGATAATCATGATATAGTTTTGTGTGCGGATAATACTTCACTTTTGTTTAAACTTAAACGTCAGCAGCTGGTTACTGACGATGTAAACAGAGCAATCTCAAAAGTAGTTCACTGGTTCAATGTTAATAATTTACTTCTTAATAAAAAAAATAAAAAAAACAAATGCATTAAGTTTACGCTACCTCACGTCAGGCAGGTGAAAACTAACGTATTGATAAAGGGCGAAGAATTGAATCTGAAGATAGCACAGTATTCTTGGGCTTAACTTTGGATGCTAAGCTTCAGTGGGGCCCACATATAGATAAATTGTCAAAAAAGTTAAGCTACGCAGCATACGCTGTTAGGAAAATTCGTAACTTAACTAACATAGAGACAGCCCGTTTAGTGTACTTTAGCTATTTTCATAGTGTAATGTCGTATGGTATTCTGTTGTGGGGAAATGCAGCCGACATTCAGACTATCTTTGTTTTGCAGAAAAGAGCTGTTTAATCCATTTATAACTTAAATCCGAGACAATCTCTCAGAGAAAAATTTAAGGAGATTAATATAATGACTGTGCCATCTCAGTACATTTTTGAAAATCTTTTATATGCCCATAAAAATATTAAATTGTTTAAAAAATACAGTGATATCCACAATATAAATACTAGGAACAAACACAAAGTTGTTGTACCACCAACAAGGCTCAAGAAAATAGGTGGCTCATTCAGGTGTCAATGTATACGCTTTTATAATAAACTTCCAAGCCACGTTCAAGATCAAAGCCTTAATAAATTCAAATCATTCATTAAACGCAAGTTGTGTCAGAAAGCTTTTTAAGGCTGGGGATTGAACTGCTCCAAATTTTCTTTTTTCTCTTTTTATTTTTGCAAATACTGAATGTTGACATGAATATTTACTTTGTAAAGTATTATATTATTTTAATTATTGTGAATGTGAAGACAGGTCATTGCTTTTTTTGTTTGTTTTATTTTTCTCTCAGTTATTTTTAATCATAGTCTGGCAGTTTGTGTAATTTATGCGGCCTACCCAAATGTCCTTTCTTTGGTATTGTCCGTTGAATCGTTGAGCTCCTTATGTTCTGAGTTGAGCTGCGTGATTACTGACTGGATAGGTCCTCTCAATCTGTGTGGTTCTTTCCTCAAAAGACAATTTCAGACACCAATCTACATGGTCTTCACATGAAGTGACCAAGATTATGTCTGGACTTTATAAGAGACTGTGACCTCTGAGTTTGTTTCGGCCTTTCTTCTCAGAGTAGTCAGATAGGAAACGCCGACCTCATCTAGTTTTTAAAAAAACATGATTGACTTGTAGAAGTGTTTGTACAAACCTACTTACAGAAATAAAATCATTTATCATTTACCTGGTGGATAAATGGATACATATATATATATATATATAATGGATAGTGCAAACTGGTGAACGGTACCAACCTTATTAAATTAAGTAAAGTAAATACCTTATATCAATTGAAATAGGATAAAATACATATTGATAAATTTAATAATCTCTACCATCCTGTCTGCTAGTATGCATTGGGCATATTTTTCAGTGTTTTGTGCTTTTCAGGACATTTCAAAACAAACTCTAAGCAATCTCTAAGATGGTGGAGTAGAATACAAGTAATTTATTAGTTATGTAAACACATTGATGTAGGTATGTACAGTACAACTATTTTCTTAATGTCCCTCGGCAATCATTACATTTCCGAATACAAACTAATGCTAATTTCCATGTCCATCAATGATTGGATTTATCATGTATAATAATTGAGGAGCTCGTGAACAAATCGGGACTTGTCCACACACTGCATTTTTTTATTTGTTGTGCTCTTTGTGCTCTCTTATATTTACTAATGAAATATTTTCAATCAAAACTGGCTCTAAATATCTCAAAAAAAAAAAAAAGGTGTTTTCTATCAGAAACGGACTTGTCCTTGTCTAGTTGGATGACTTGAAATAGTGCAAAAAGAAAATTAAAAAGAAAAGGGGGTTAGGGTTTATATTGAACTAAAGCCAGATCCGGGCTTAATGATACATTATTCATAAATTACTAAAGCTTCTTTTCAGTTCTGGATTCAAATAATTATACACAAATATGCCATAAATCTAACAATTGATGGACATGGAAATTAGCATTAGTTTGTATTTGGAAATGCAATGATTGCCAAGGGACATTAAGATAATAACTGTATTGTAGATATGTAATATAAAGTAGGTATTGTTTCCAATAAGTGTTTACATGAATTTGTATTGTAAAGTTCCATGCAGTAGCATGCAAATTATTGGCAGTTATTGAACAAATGTCTATAGGAAGCAACTTCCTTTACCTGAAGGTTTACCTCTAATACAAAAATGTTCCATCATAATATTAGTATAATTAATTTTGATATCTGTTACTTAGTCTTATACCACACTCAATTTAAACATTAAGAATGTTAAGTAAACGGTTTTTAAAAATAGGTCAGGATTTTATACAGCTTAAGAGCAAACATAACCAAATAATATTCAATTCAATTGCTCAACTAGTAAGACTTTGTTTTTGCAGTTTTTTTTTTTTTAATAATAAGTAGTTATAAATAAACACTTACAGTAAAATTCTTAATATTCATGTCAAGCTCCTCCACTTCCTTGGCATACTTCTCCCACATATCGTATCTTATTACTGAGAGATATAAATTGACTAGTTTCCCTGCAAATCTTGAGAACTGGTTATCAATGCAAACTGCATAATATCCTCCAGAAGAGGACTGGTCCGCATATTCGGCACTTTGCCGCCACTCATATGGATGCACTATCTGGCCGTTAGGATGCCGCACGGCGAAACCACACATGCCATCGCCGCCTTTCAGCACCTGTTGACAAAAAAGTTTGAGAAATATTTATGAGGGAAATTAAGTTTGACAAATATTTATGAGGGCTCAAAAATGTTTTGTTATCATGGTTCCAAGCCATTAGCATCAATAACTGAAATTGCTCCATAGGTTTCGTTACAGAAAAAATAATTAATTACCTGATAGCTGGCGTAAAATGTAGCACCAGACGGGACATATTGATAGTAACAGTCTTCTTTGCCTGCGTCGATGTGAACTTTGTAGTCCATCGTCACCGCAGGCATGTTCTCATACCAGGGCGCTGGCGACTGCGAGAAAACATCTCCTACAAGTGATAAAACTGTAAATATTAAAGTTAACACCGTAAACATATGCCACGTCCGTTGTGCCATTTTTGACTGAAATATTGGAACAAATTGACATTTCGTTGGACATCAACAACTGTCAAAAAGTGAAAGGCTCCCGTTTAGAAATCGTGACGAGTCGTTGTGTTTTCAACTGGTTTCAGTTTCATTATGTAAATTCGATTTTTTTTTGACCCAATCGGTTGAATAGTAACTTTTTCTTTTCATAATCATCATTACCATCCACACCCCGACTTCATCCACACTGCTGGGCTAAACTAACTGCTGCTGCTGCCAATCCCCACGCTGCTGCTGTGACTTCTTCCTCATCCAGCTTTGCCATCGCGAGCAACGATGTCGTCCGCCCATCTCGCGACCCTTTTCATAAAATGTAAAAGAACTATGGTGAGTTTATTGTAACGATTTGAACTTAAATAGGAACGGACTCGAACGTGTGAACGGCACTACTCTGAATGACAGACAGCTGACAGTGACACTGACACTTACAACTAACCTATAACTCCGGCTCATAAATATTGAAACTTTCGCAGATGTTTTATAAATAAAAACATTTTTTTAAATTCGTCTGGTGAAGTATAATGAAAGCTAGATATTTATCATTCTTCTCTTACATAGGGACGCCATTTAGGTTTGTTAGCTTGTAGCAGGTATAATTTATTTGCATGAACAATAATATCATACAAAAAATTCACTAATGTAGTCCACATTGCAGGTCTTCGGAGAAGATATGGTTGAAAGAAGGACGTAATCACCCAGATCCAGAAAGTGTGCAGGGTTTGATGGAACTAGCACTTCTGCAACTTAGATCGCTGAACTACCCTAACCTTTTTCTCTCAAGCCGGTAAGTGACCCCTACTGACGACTGCCTGCCATTGAATAAACGCAGGTTTAACACCACTAACTGATCTCCGATGTGGTGCCTAACTGCCTACTCTTTCAGCTAAATTACTATCAGACATTACTGAACAACACATCACTTCTAATACAGATGTTCGTGCCCGGCGCCGCGTCGCCTGGGTGAATTTCATGTTTTCATGAATTTCATCTCCAGTGATTTAGGATGTGTCAGTTTTCATACAAAAATAAAAAATTATAAAAAAATTCCAAATTTCCGACTTTTCCGCCGAATTTTCTAAAAAAAAAAAACTGAAATACAAAACTTGTCCTGACAATTACAAACACAACAAAAAAAGAGTTAGCCTAATACGCGCAACCATTCAGAAGTGATGCGCTTACATACATTCGGCAATTAATTTTTATTTACATAGATGTGTCATACCTATAATGAAACACTTGTTTATGAATCAATAAACTTTTTACTATTTATTATTATTATTAGATAGACTAGCTGTCCTGACAAACCTGTCCCAATAAATACAAAAATCTTATATAAAAAGCACTTTATCTCATATATCAGCAAATATCTGTCCAGCCATTCTCAAGTGATGCAGTTCGGCGCGCGCGCTCGCGTTAGTCGCACGCCTTATCTATAACCCCTCCCAGTTATTTCGCATCGCCACTAGTGATGGGAACACGGTTGATAAAAAGTTGTCGATATGGATCGTTTTATGACGCGCTCCAATTCTGTTGGCAAATGCCCTCTCGAAGGCCCCATTAACACCAATGAATGGAAAATACCAAGAAGAGCTGCGCGTTAAGCTGAACAACGCCACCCGGAGCTAATTCAGACTACCAACAGATTCAGCCCCCTGCCTGGCAATCAATCATCTGCCGCTGATTCCAGTACAAGAATTCGTGATGCTGTCACTAAAAAGGCTAGCCGCATTCCCC
This sequence comes from Dicycla oo, assembly GCA_948252095.1. Classification (NCBI taxonomy): domain Eukaryota; kingdom Metazoa; phylum Arthropoda; class Insecta; order Lepidoptera; family Noctuidae; genus Dicycla; species Dicycla oo. Next base: position 4,156,419 of record OX411718.1, on the reverse strand, counting down.
TCATTGTCTTGGAGATACAACCCACCTGGACGCATGAGTACATCAGAAACACAGTCATGTCGTATTCGAAAAACTTTCACCTGCAGTATAGACGTAATAAGCGAGTAGCTGTTATTTGCCACACGTCTGAAAGCCACCAAGTCATCAAAGAAGGTCTACGTACCGAGGACATTGCCTTTCACACCTACTCGCGCAAAGATGAGAAGATTTACAAAGCAGTAATCTTAGGTTTTCCTGACTACGTCGAGGATGTACTTCCAGCCGAAATCGCCTCGCTTGGGTTCGAGAACGTGATTGTTCGTAAAATGAAAGTACCTGCTGACAAAACTTCCTATTGCCCTCCCTTTCTGGTGCAGCTGCCACCTGGCGCTGATTTCGCCAAATTTCGACAGATCAGGCTCCTATGTAACACCGTAGTACAAATCCGAAAATACCGAAGCAACAATCGTTACGGAACACAGTGTTACAGATGCCAAGGATTCGGCCACTCATCAACCAACTGCAACTTATCACCCCACTGTGTGAAGTGTACTGATCCCCACCAGACTGAAGATTGCCCCAAAAAGACCCAAGACCGGCCAGCTAAGTGCTGTAACTGTGGTGGAAATCACCCTGCAAATTTCCGTCAATGCAAAGAACGCGAAAATTATTTAAAGATTCTACGGGAACACCAGGAAGAACTTAAAGTCGTCCGGACTGTAAAGCCGCCACTGAAGACAAATACAGTAGATGAGAGACCCTGGAACTTTGTTGCTTCTTCTATCACACAAAAAGCCGCCGTTAAAGAAAATGCTCAAGATCCGACGACAGCTGACATGTTAGCTATTTTAATGACGATAAAAACTATCAAAAGCCAATTTCTGGGATGTACTAGTATGATGGATAGTTATTTTAATTTTAACCCACCTTGGTCAATATGTGTAGAACACAAAATGTACGTATCCTCTACTGGAATGCTGACGGCATTCGCCCCAAACTCACGGAACTGTTGGACCTGGTAAGCGAGCTTTCTATCGATATCGTAGCTTTGTCGGAGACGAGAATATCCCCCCACATCAAATTACACACTCCTGGGTTCACTTGTTATAGGCGCGATAAGAAACCCGATGGACGCGGCCAAGGAGTCGCAATCTTAATCAAATCGGACATAGAACATACCCCTTTAAATATACCTATAACCCAAAACCTAGAATGTGTGGGAATACAAATAGTCCAATCTAATCATAAAATCGCCTTTATCTCAGCCTATCAATCGCCTAACTTAGCTTTACTACCTAATGACTTAGACGAAATTATTAATGTTCGCTCAAAAACTGTAGTTATGGGTGATCTTAATACCAAACATCCCTATTGGCACTGCTCCCGCTCCAACATCCATGGCGAGGTACTTTTCGACCATATGATTCACAATGAATATGATATCCTTGCTCCGTCTAGTGCCACTCTAGTCCACTACCATAGCACTCACATACCATCTACTCCAGATATTATTCTAGCTAACTCTGTCTATCACCTTTCGGAGCCTCAAGTAATCACCTGTCTTTCTTCCAACCACCTGCCTGTCTTCTTTACCGTAGGTGGGAAAGTCAACAGACAAGCGCGTATCATCTTCAACTACAGAAAAGCTGATTGGAAAGGTTATAGATCTCACTTGAATAAGTCTATAACTTTAAATCAAACAACATTTAACTCACCGGAGACAGTTGATCTTGCTGTCGAACACCTAACCCAATCAATTATAAATGCAAGAGACAAAGCCAATCCTAAATTACCCAATGTTGGTGTTCACAAACTCCCTCGACGGATCAGGTCACAAATAAAAATTAAAAATTGTCTTCGAAAACTAGCATTAGAAGAGTTTAATCCATTTAACCGACGTCAGCTATTCTCCCAAATCAACAACATGCAGAAATGCATAAAAACAAAGATCCAAGCCCTAAACGACAATGTCTGGAACAATAAGTTAGCAAAAATATCCAACCCTTCGTCTGACTTATGGAGAGTGGTAAAATCAATAAACCATCAGCCTATCTCAATCCCCCCTCTAATAACGTCGGATAATACTACCACCTCCTCAGAACTTGAACAGTGTGACACTAGCCAATACCTTCCTAGGAAATATGAACCTAACCAAACATTGGGTTAGCGATCCCAGTATTGAAGAGGCAGTCAAAGATTCAGTTAGGTTGCTAGACTGTTACCAGATGGATGACTACCCATCACTTGTTAGGCCGAATGAAATCCGAAAACTCCTAGGAAAACTTAAATCAAATAAAGCGCCTGGTTTCGACGGCTTGGGAAATGGCTTACTGAAGAACCTCCCTCAAAAAGCTATTGTGTATTTGACCAAAGTGTTTAATGGTTGCTTACGCCTTGCATACTTCCCGAAGATATTAAAACACGCTAAAATCATAGCTATTAAGAAACCTGGGAAAGATCAGTCGATTCCATCTAGCTACCGACCAATTAGTTTACTACCAAGCATAGGGAAACTTTTAGAATCAATCATCTTATCTCGCGTCTCTAATTTTAGAGACGCGAGATCGGAATATGCGCGGGATCAGAATATGCGCGGTCATTTGACCGCGCATATTCTGATCCCTGAACAGTTTGGATTTCGAAGATCATACTCGACCACGCAACAGTTAGCCAGAGTAGCCCATGAACACGTAGCCCATGGGCTTAACCGCGGTCTATCCACAGGCATGATTTTACTAGACATTGAGAAAGCTTTTGATTCTGTATGGCACGATGGCCTATTACACAAGTTAATTAAATATGAAGTACCTCTTTGTCTAGTAAAACTTATTCGAAACTACTTACTTGATCGATCCTTCTCAGTCTATGTAGGCAAAGAGCATTCTGCCCCTAAAACCATCCCAGCTGGTGTACCTCAGGGCTCGTTGGTGGGTCCGTACCTTTTCATACTTTACCTGAATGATATACCTAAACAAGCTCATACACAACTTGCCATATATGCTGATGACACAGCAACATTCACGACAGACAAAGACGTTGACATAGTTACTGGACGATTACAATATTCACTAGAACTACTCAGCCAATATTTTAAGACCTGGAAACTGAAACTAAATTCCACAAAAACCGAAGGAATTCTGTTTACCGGAAAGCGTACACTGCCTGCCAGGCTTGTTAAAATTGATGATTTCCAGATAAAGTGGAGTGAATCGGTAAAATATTTAGGCATAATATTAGACAAGACACTTAACTGGAACAAAAACACTGAATTAACTATGAGGAAAGGTGCTAAAGCCCTAAATTGATTGAAACCTATTTTAAATCGCAAATCTATTCTCAGCCCTGCAACTAAATTGCTAATTTATTCTACTTTGGTCCGACCCTGCTTAACTTACGCAGCTCCTGTCTGGTCTAGTCTGGCAGAAACCAAGTATAATAAACTCTAAACTATCCAAAACAAAGCTTTAAAAATATCACAATACACCATTTCGCACATACCTTAAAATATTACACAACCGAATAAAGTATCCATTTCTAAAAAAAAAAATCTCACGTAAATTTTATTTGCATAAAAATCCATCACACCCTATCCTATCCATAATAGCCTAATATCTGCAATCGGCAAAACTAGACTAAGTACAATATCTTACGCTCGCACGTACAACCGATACCGATCCCATCACTACTTCCTCCGTGATGACCGTGATGCGTCATGACGATGGCTCGCTTACTAGCCGACGCCGTCACTCCGGCCGTGTATGCATGATCTTTTCGCGGACTACCCGCCACTTACTTTATGTTATTATAATATTTTATAATAAAGCGTACATTTTGTAACCCCAACACAGTAAATATTATGTGGGTCCATACTAAGACTTGCACATACCTACTTGTTATACAATGTTCATATCAATAAGTTAAGCCATGTCAATGCAAAATTAAATATTAAAAATATGTTTAAATGTTTGTAAAGGTGGCATAGCCTATGTAACAAATAATTCACGATTTGTATACAAATAGAATAAGATCATTTGTAAACAGCATTGTACCAACATATATGTTAATAAAGATCTTGAAAAATCAATCAATCACAAACAAACAGCATTTCTTTACTTATGTAGATTTAAAATGTAAAAAAAAATACATACTGAAAACAGTTATTCTGTTAAATATCTTGTTACAGTACAGATGGTGGAGTCCACGCACTGAACACAAGCGCACACTTTGACTTGGAGAAGTACGGCTCCAACATATATGACCCCGATGGTGTTGCCTACAACTTGAACAAATTCTTCTACAAACACAATAATAGCATTAATGTAAAAAAGGTTATCAGAGTATCAGACAACTTCAATGCAAGACATAATGCTATTGGTAGGACATACTTGTATAGGTAAGTATAACTATTTAATTTATTTATAACTTCTCCAATAATAAATGTATTGGAGAGAAGAGCTTGTGGCTAAGTAATAACAGCCGCACGGGTCAATCTATCAGGTTAAGCTACGGTTGCCGGGGTTAGTCCGTGGATGGGTAACCATTTCTACATACCGACACTCCTCAGTGCATTGGAAAGCATGTTAAGTTGTTGGACCCAGTTGTCATTTGTGGATGACAGTTGTTACAGGTTGTCAGAAGCCTGAAAGTCTAACATAATATTCTCTGTATACATTTCAGATTGGCAGTGAAAAAGGATGAAATAGTTTTTCCTGAGAAAACATCAATAGGTTCACACATACCTATAGAGGAGTGGAAGCGGTGTCATTTTGTAAGGTATGCTAATGTTATTATTCTTTCTGAGGTACCTTTAACTCAACTCACTAGATTTGTTCTTTGTAGTGTGTTGTTTGGTAGTTTTAATACCCATTTAGACACACAAACATCACACAGCCATAATCAACTACCATATAGCTCATAGACACCAAACATGACAGACATCAACGTGAGTCCTTGCACCTTCGGTTCACCTACAAGTAGGACCAGTATAAAATGAACTCCAATAAATAATATCAGAAAATAAATCTAATTATCATTCAGGTTAATAACTTACTCGATGTCTGGCTCTTGTTACTACACCAACGTATTGTGAAGGTCTATTAAAATGTTTATTTTCATCTATTTTTATTGACTAACGCGGAAGTGTTTATGGCTCACAGAAGTGGTCAAAACTGAATCGAAATTGTTGAGTGGCGACCTGTATCAGATCTATAAGTCTAATGTGTTGACAGACATCGGTCGCCTGTTATTAGGCGTCTATGGGTTGTATATGGTCGTTGGCCATAATTATGTAGCATCTGGGATGTAGCTCAACCTCAAGAACCTAAAAACATTGTCAAGTATATATTAACACTTTTAATACTATATAGATCTCATCATTGTAATAGCCACAATAAAGTATTTATTTCATTATGGGAAATCTTATATGAGTTCCAATAATGCAAAAAAAATATACAAGTTTTTATACATTATTATTCAGGATACCAGGCTTCGATATAGAAAAGTTCAAAGAAGGTGCCAAGTACTTTGTTGGCTACCACGACTTCACGACATTCAAACGTTTCGACAAGTTGAAACAGACCAAGCACAACAGACGAGAGATTCAGTCCATTGAAGTGAGGCCAGGGAGACCACTCCTCACCAGCTACTCTGTAGAACAAGATAGTATATTTGATTACTGGGATATTGTGATCAGAGGAAGAGGATTTGTACATAACCAGGTATTTAGTTAGTTGCCATTTGTAATATAAGTAGAATTGCATAAGTACTTCAGAACACTTTAAAAAAAAAGCCTTTTAAGAACATACCAAATACCAATAATAAATTTTCCAGATTCGTCGCATGGTAGGAACTCTAAACTCCGTAGCCGTAGGCAAGTTCCCTCCGGAAGAAATAAAAGTGATGCTACAAGTACCTTCGAAGCACACGTGGCACAATAGCATCCAATCAGGGCCCCCCGATGGTCTATACCTGTGTGACGTGCATTACAAACCTGAGGACCTCGTCTACGATCCGGAGAAGACTGGAGAGGGAAGAGAGGAAGATAGTGAAAGTGAATGTGACTGAGAGAGATAGAAGATTGACTTTGGGGGATAGTTGTGGGAAGTTGTAGACAAGGAATATAGAGATTGTAGTGAAAAGGTTGAAGCAAAGTTGTACCCTAAACAAAGAGATCCCAGTATACATTTTATAAAGCTAGAAAGCCAATAACTATGCAATATTTATCCGTAATTTTTGTATGTTATTTAATATTATTTTTGCATTTAACATCACATAGTTAGACCTAAAATAGTGTACAATGAGTTTCCTCAATGAACTAATGAAACAAAGAAATAAATTGAAAGTAACAGAAACTGTTGTTACAAATGTCGACGGTCAACGTTACGTCGAGAAAGAATCTGTTATAACCGCTATAAGTCCGAATACTTACGGATTCGTCGTGGACACGAAACCCGATAATATTCCAGTATTAATAACTGAGTATCTATACATAGGGTCACAAGATTGTACTGTGAATAATGTTATAGAAGCTTATAACATCCAACATGTGCTAAGTTTAGGTATCAATGTTGAAGTTACAGCTAACAATAAGTTTATTGAGTGCTTAGATTTGCCTGAAACTAATATCAAAGAGATTTTATTACATAGTTTGCCGTTCATTCGCAATGCTGTGGACTCCAAAGAGAATTGTCTGATTCATTGCAATGCCGGCGTGTCACGGACGTCTATGGTCGCTATAGCTTATTTAATGCATTATCAGAGGATGCAGTTTCAAGAAGCTTATGATTTAGTGAAGGCTAGAAGGCCGGCTATTCAACCTAATGATGGGTTTAAAAAACAATTGAAAGTAATGAAGCCTGGAGAAATAATCTAGAATAGTGCTGTGCAATTTTAGATATTACAGCTTAGGTAATAAGTATTAACTGAACACTGTGCTATAAGAAATGTAGTATTGATGTAGATAGTACTGTAAAATTGTAATATATTTTTGAATTTGATCAACTAGTTTAATTTCTATGACTAAATCCTCTTCTCCCTTTCGTTAGTGAAAATCTTCCTTCTACATTTATGTTTAGAAAAGGTATTGAAATAAAACAACACGACATACAAACAACTAATGTAATAACTAATAAATAGGGCAGTTTTAAGTACATGAGCCAAAACACTTGTATAACATACGGCCCTACGAATGGAAGCCACGACACTAAGTTACAAGTTATATTAAGTTACTACTGTAGCACCAAATTCATAAGTTGTCCGAAGTACTTAAACTTAATCAACACGTTTTATATAAATATTTGTATGTACAATTGTTTATATTGGCTATAGAAGCTATTTTATTTGTTATTATCATTTATTTTGGCAACTGTATGGTCTTAAACTATAGGCAGAGTTGTAGCACGTTACAAGCAGCATTTTCATTTATTTGGTTCATACTTAATTCTTCAACAAAAAAATATTAGGTACTTAATTTGACTGAAATCCAAAGAGTCAGTTTAGACCAAGCCGAAAAATCCTAGCGGGATTTACTGACTCCCTTGAAAATAGGACCGTATTACCATAGCCTAAAGTATAAAATTGTCAGTCGGTACGCACCGAGATGACTGTGTCGATATTCATACAATTTTATAATTTCGGCTATGGTAATACGGTCCTATTTTCAATGGAGCCAGTAAATTGTGCGATGATTTTTCCGTTTGATTTGAACTGACTCTAAGTTATGATTAAATTACCGTCTTTTTGAGTGAGGTCCATGACGTTTCAAAATTCAAAATCCTTCTAAAAAAACTTAGGCATTGTCTGTTGGCTGACATAATAATAAGGAATATCGATATAAAATACTTCGCGTTATTGTGCAAATGTTTCACCATAATAGTACTTGTCTTGTGGTCGTAATTAAGCCGTTGTGACGTCCTACAAATCTGAATAAGAATGGACACTGGCTAAACGATACGTGTACCTATAACATTATAATGAATACGACTTCTTATAATTAACTGGGCAGTATACATGAAGATATTAAGTGGGGATATATTACTACAAACTGTATTAAATATAACATACAAATATTTCTCCTGTTTGCAGTTCATCATACATTAAATATTTCATTAAAATTCGGTGGCGATTTCAGGCGTTTCTTCAATAAAATCTGATTCAATTAGATAACAATACAATATATTTACATCTAAATTATATTTTAGTTTATAACTTTCATAGTGGACGTTATTGTTTCAGTTTATATAAGTTATTATACAGAGTGTTTGGAAGCTGGGTGCTAAGCCTTAAGAGGGAAGCGTCAGGGTAGCCCGCGAAATTCAAATTTTCTTACGTATTTTGCAATTTGCAAATCAGTATTAAGTTGTATGTTAAATAAAGTATGATTTGAAGTAACAAATATGTTGACAGGCCAGTTGGCGTGGTTGGTTAAGATACCACCTATCATGCCGCAGGTCGTGGGTTCGATTCCCATCCAGGACAAACATGTCTGTTTGTCCTGAGTCTGGGTGTAATTATCTATATAAGGATGTATTTACAAAAAAAATAAGTAGTATATATAGTATATCAGTCATCTGGTTTCCATAGTACAAGCTCTGCTTAGTTTGGGATCAGATGACCGTGTGTGAAATGTCCCAGGTTATTATTATTATTATTATTATGTATTTACATAATTATAATCATTAGAATCAGTAATACAACTCCTTAAGTTAATATAATCCTGAATTGTCAAGATTTCATGAAGTAGTCATTCATTAGGATTACCTGGTCGTAAAGAGTTGTATTGATCACTTTAATGATTCTAATTATTTAAATAGATACTTGTTACGGCCGCAAATTATAATTTGATCAACGTACAATGTAATACCGACTTGTAAATTGCAAAAAACCTAAGAAAATTTGAATCTAGCGGGCTACCTTGACGCTTTCGCCTTAAGGGGGTGATAGTTGACACCATTTAGAGCATTTTGAGCCATAGACGAAGTATGTTTTTTTTATTATTTCTAACTGCAAACTTTTAGCTTTTTAGATTATCCAATGTCTGTTTTTTTGAAATTTTAAGTTTTCCGTGACCTCATTTAAGATACCAACTTTAACCGGGGCACCTGTTGGCAATTAACTGTCAGCATTTGAATTATTAAAAAAAAAATAGCAGTAAAAAAAGTGTGTGTCAGCTCAGACGCACGACTGGAGTTTACTCCTTATGTCTTTGAATATAATGGATAGATTGACCGCTACAATGAAGATTCGCTGAAAAAAGCAAAACAAGTATGCAAATACTTGATTTCAAAGTAAAAGGTGCGCAGAAAAACGCGACGCTTTTGAGCTAACACTTGTATTAATTTCACTCCTCATAAAATTTTCCTACCGGGGGCCTTATATGAAAATCGATTCTTAAGGAGTAAACTCCAGCAAACCTACTATGTCTAAGACATATATGGCTCAAAATGCTCTAAACCCATCAGTCGTCAGTCCATCGCGCCAAATGGCGTGATTTGCATCGAAAATTTGATAGTGAGTGTCGATTCTTCAATCCAAATTTTGGCGCGACCTCAATCCACGGATTCTCCGTGCGCGACATAATCTATAGCATCACGCCATTTGTCCTTGAGTGCGAAAACCGTGGACCGTTGCATCACGCCGCGCGAATGAAAAGGCCTGGCGTCCATCCCTTTGATTTAATCCAAATTGAGTAACCGTGAATGCCCAAATTTAAAGCTTTGCACCCAGCTTCCAAGCACCCTGTATAATTCGGAAGCACCTAGAAGCACAAGTGGGTGTCCCAATACCGAACAATGAACATTTTAGAACACTATACCGTTCCGGTGTTCACACCACACGCTATCGTACTTTCTTTCCGGGAAGTATTTCCTGTCAGGTCGGATTATTGTTCAATATTGGGCTCCAATTTAAGCAAGCTCGTTATGTTACATAGTATTAAACTTACTACCTAACAAAGAAACAATTTGGTTTACCAATGAACACTTGACTTTTTGGTGATAGCAACCTCAGGTTAAGACAGTGACAGTTAACTAACGTTATAGTTTGACCATAACCGCTGTACCGCGCCGTAGTTATGTGCGCGGCGAGTCGGGGGGCAGCGCAGGCCGCTCATTCGTCAACGCTCACGGCGTCCCACCGCTCATTCGCCAGCTCTGCACCCCGCCTCGCCGCGCATTCCTAAGGCGCGGTACAGCGGTCTTGGTCAAACTATAATAAAAAGCAGACTTAACTAATAACTATTCCAAATCATGATCAAATTGTTCTCACTGCTGTCGTAAAATGCGAGATGGCAAGTTAAGTACTGGTTTAGATTTAGAAACTAAAGTTAAATTGCGGGGAAAGCGACCGATATTTTTTTTAAATGTCTTATTTTTCATTTCATTTCAAGTCACACTTCCCCATTTGTAATTAGTCAACTTAAAACTACTTAAGGCTAATGTCATTCGCGTTACAACCATTTATAATGATTTTTGAGACCACAACAGTACATAATAATTTTATTATTATTTCGAAGCACTGAACAGGACGGGAATGTTAATTTTGAATCACAAATTCTTTAACCAAACATAATCGAACCTTCCCTACAATACATAAAACTTGCACCAGAAATCGAGACAAATCATCTGATCCTCAAATTAGTTTTTAACAATGTCCAGAATGTTTTTTTTTAATTCTGTCTCATTAATTTATAAAATATAAAAAAGGGAATATAAGGTACGCGCTCCTCAACGTGGACCGCATATATTAGGCCCACGGGCTTAATTGACCTTAGTCTCGATCGAACTGACGTTTGTTTGACATTGTATAAATAAGCAGCAACCATGCCTTCGTGTTGACAAAATGTGCACAAATAGTTCAAAAACCAAAAACAAGTTCCACGGGACTACTTTCCACTCCGAAGTACATCAAAACTTAATTTTCTTTAAAATTCTCCTGATTAATATTGCTGCTAGAACGCCATTTGCAGAAATCGATATATGATTCGTAAGTATGAAGAGACAAGCGGCAGCGCAAGCAGCGTATTAGTAGAGTTGTTATGGGTACGTAACAGTGACAATTATTGCTATCTCGTTCCCGCTACAGCCCGCGTAATATGTCTCTCTATTTCGATTGTTGGTGCGAATGACCCACGTCATCGGGGAATGTAATTGTGTGGGTGTGTTTACTAGTAATGTTTCTAGTCCAATAATGTTTACGTGACATTAGAGCGTACCTTATCTTCCTTTTTTATAATGAATGTTATGAAGTAGGTATTGTATTAGTCTCTCAGACATGCAACAATAAGTAGTTATGACGTCATTGACCAGCTTTCAGTCTTCTAGCTTTAATTCTTCATAAAATCTCAATTTGTCAAAAAATCTTATAAATTATTCTGTATAATAAATGTTAAATAAAATTATTTATTAACATAAATTAGGTAAGAAAGCGAGTCTCGCTCCCATGTCAACATTTCTCAATATATTCGTGCACGGTAGTGCCATCGTTTTACGCGTGAGTTCATAATTTCAAGGTCCGGAAAAAGAAGTTCCAATTATATTTTTAAGCTCCGCGTAGGTCATATTGTATTTTTATCTTTTTGTAATAATGAGTGATCTGCGCATCTTTTTCGATCCTTCAAACGAACCGGACGGATTGTTTCCCGCCTACTACCTAATCACAACTAACTTAAATAGTAAGTGCCTACATTACTAAATAACTTTGTTTCTTACACTTCCGCTTGTTTCCTCTGAATATCTACTACTAAACAAAATTGTAAATGTCCATTGTACTCTTAGCGCAATAAAACAAACACATTATTATGAATAAGGCACTAAATTAAGAAAACAACTGCACTCACAATGATACTCAGTCATATTTCATTGATCACTAATCAGTGACAGTTATGAGGGAAGCGCCAGGTTAGCCTGAGAAATACAAATGTTCTTGCAAGTCATTATTAGGTTGTATGTTGATTAAAGTATGATTCGCGACCGTAACATATGTGTATGTGTTTATATAATTATTATAATTGGAATCAGTAATACACAAATCTTAAGTTAGTATATTCCTCAAATGCCAACATTTCATGAAATATATTTATTTTGTTTATTTATAGTGTTATAAGTGTGTTAAGCAAAAACTATGTAATGTATTGCATAGCTTTTTTCTTGAATTAAGTACTGTATTCAGTATTTAATTTTAGTGGAAAGTTCACCTGTATCCAGCCGGACTATTCTGTACAAATCTCATCGTGAAAACGTAGGTGAAGTGAGCTTGAAGAGAGCTGTCATTCCACCTGATGTTGGAGATTGACACTATTGACAGCTCACTCCACGCTCACCTCACCTAAGCGTCCACGGTGAGATTTGTACAGAATAACATTGCTGTACTAGTAATAAAAAAAAAACTGTATCACAGAAGAGAGGGCCTTCTGTTTAAAATGATGTACATAATGTCTAAGTCGATGTTTGTTAAAGAAAACTATTAGGTAATAAAAAGATACATGAAATAGTAGGAACAAGTTGGTAATTAAAAGAAAGTGACAGTAGGTGTGTGTGTGTGTGATTGTGGGGTGTGAGTAAACTGGTGTAGTGAGTGAGTAATATTATTGAATGACTATTTCTTCTACAAATGGTCATTCAATAGGATTACTTGGTCTTGGTCTTAAAGAGTTGTATTGGTGAATTCAAATATTATAATTATGTAAATACACACTTGTTACGGTTGCGAATCGTATTTTGATCAAGATATAACCTAATACTTGGACTAGCAAATCGTAATTTCTTTTTTTGTAATTCTGCGAGCTACCCTGGCGCTTTCGCCTTATAAGATGTACATACTAGTATATTATTTTTAAGCAGCGTTTGCACTAGGTTTTGTCTGTCTTACCTTCACTTGCAGAAGTCGTCTTCATACCTAACAAACAGCGACCTTATATTGTGGTCATAAAGTTCATTTCAAAGCATAATATTTCATGGAGCTTTACTCCACACGTGATTAAATATTTTACCGCAAAAGCAATTGATAAACGAGACTGCATCCTATATAAGTGCATATTATGCAATACAGTACAGCTAGCAACACAATGTATATTGTATACTTCTGTTCGAAACTGTACAACTGAGAGTTTTGTTACAAACTGTACACATAAGTAAATATTCGATAATTTAATATAAATAAGGACGAATATAAAAAAAAAGTCTTAAAACAACCTTCTGTCATTCCCGATATTGAAAGGAATGTGGTTAAATATTCTAAAACTTACTATATACTTTGTGAGCATTTTCAATTATCTACATGACTGTACCGTCACAACAACTAAAAAGCCGCAAACACGTCTGTAACTTGCACAAGTTAGTAGATATGTGAGTATCTGGCATGGCATTGTGCAATAACAACTTCTGATTGTTGAATGTCAAAATGGCGTGCAAGCTGCTTGCATACTTTCGTGCAAGTTACAGGCATATGTATTACTTGCTTAATTATGTTGACTTAAGCCTAACACGGTGCGATTTAATTGGCTGTGGAATTTAAATTGGAGCAACAATAAAAGTTACACATTTGTTAAGAACACGGAATAGAAAAAAACAAGTGGAAGTGCCCACGTAGCTATCTGGCGTGTGTCACAATTATGCAGAAAAATTGTAAAATAATAACAACTTTTGTCACTTGTAATAAGTCTTAATTTTGTATGAACAACAAATTCCACGTTGACGAAAAGCTTACTTAATGTTCATACAAAATAAAGACTTATTACAACTGACGAAGGTTGTTATTATTTTATATTTTGCCGCATAATTGTGACACACGCCGGATAATTGAAAGCCACAGGCAAGAACCAAGAAACATGCGTCGTGTAAACGAGGTTTTAGTCAGAAGCCACACTGGCGTGACGCGTCTCGCGTCTGCCATGAGCGGGAAAAATACTAATACGAGACGTTTCAAAAGGCGCCATCTTGGAGCGTCCGGCGTACGCGTCAGGCGGCTGCAACCGCGGAGAAGATAGTACGTGTCCGCGCGTCTTGTGTATTGATCAAATCGTCTTAATTTTACCGCGCGATGCAAATCATAAATACGGAGACTTATTAGTGACATAATGTCTCGACCTGCAATCTGGTGTAGTAAGAAAGAAAATTATAAAAATAAATATGTACTGCCATTTTAATTTGCATTATATCCTGTGCAAAAAAAAAACTACTTTCTTTGAAACACGAAAGTACCAGTTTAGAAAAATTCATTGTTGCCCACGCAAATATTATTAGCAAATAATGTTACGCGGCCGTTTCAACGTGGCATACTACAAGAGGCGAGTGGCAGTCTTTACTCCTACCGCCTGCGCAAGCGGCCATCGCTCGCCAGCCATGCATGCCAGCGTGGCTTCCGACTTTTTGTTAGACAAGCCGCGTACGGGCGACCTGCTACGTCAACCAATTTTAAATGACGTTTATTAAGCCCGCTAATGTATAATAACATGGCCTTATACTCTTTCCAACCATTTATCACTTTCCATGCCAAGCACCCAGCATGTGGGTCGAAGGTCGTTTTGTTCGTGTGCCCACAACTCGCGCCCGAGTCGTCGTTGCGTAGCTGTGGATGACTTCTGTTCATGCCCAGGACTCGACTAGCGAGACCAAATCTCTAGTAAACATTACTTAGTCGCTAGTACGCCAGTTCTGGGCATGAACAGGGGTCATCTATGGCTACGTGGCGGGGTTGTGGGCACACAAAAAAAATTGTTTTCGACCCGTGTGCTGGGTGCTTGGCATGGAAAGTGTTATTTTACTTTTAAAAACCAAAGTAAAATAAATGGATGGAAAAATTATAATTAGATTGTATTCAATATCTTACATAATAATATAAGAAGCACTGAAACATTATGCATTTCAATATATCTTATACAAGCAGCATAAATAATGCTACTCTGAATATTCAATATTTTTATATAATATATTATACAAATGCACGTTTCAATACAAGTCTTAGTTTCAGTCACATTTCACATGTATTTATTTCAGTATATGGCTGTTGTTATATTTTATTGAACACTTATAAAGACGTGATATTTAATTATATAGGCAGAAAGTAAATGAGCAAGTTCTGCAAGATTGATCTCCTGTATGTCTATCATAATATAGATTGACGTTTACTCGGCACTAAAACATGACAATAGGGATGATGCCTGGGTAAATAAAATGAATTTCTTTTTAGTCCGTCAGTCTGATAATAAACAAATATTAAACACGTATATTTTGCTTTATCATATTAATAAAAAAATGACTTAGATAACACGCATTAAAGTTGGGGAGTGGGGGCTCGCTACGTCATTTCTACGTATAAAATCTACGAAGGCGTGACGTCATGCCACATTTTAACTCAATGTATCGTCGTAATCTTTTGATTACGTAGAAAAAGAAAAAATACGTGTCCAATATATTTTAATAATCTACATGAAAAAAATTGTCATCATCCCTATTGTAAGGTTCTTACGCTAATAAAGTAATACATACAAGTTGGCAAGCTTATTTTATAAACCTGTTTCCCAAAAAATATTATGAATTAGAGCTTTTCGCGATACGGTCAAACTCGGAAATAAATCTCCGAACGAAATAGATGTTTTTCGCAGATAGACAAAGAAAGTAAGTATAAGTTAAGCCCCGTATTCAATAAACAGAAGTTGCGCAACATTTCGCGTCATTGGAAACATGTATCACGCACATGCTGTATCCAACTTACGCGCGTCAATCATTTAAATTTATACCTTATTCCAATGACATAAGTCACATGACGGGCGCGTCTTCGTGAATTGTATTATCTACCACCATGAATACGACAAAGATTTAAATCGTTAGATTTGCCCTCACCCTACTTAGATCGAGTGAAAAAGTGTCCATACTGAGAAAAGTGAACTCACACATGCCGCATGGAACAACAGATACAATATTCAGTGTGATTGAGCGAGACAATACTATTCAAATGTTTGTCATTGGCAATGAAACAGAAACATGATTTTTTTAGTCACGGTCGGGCGAATCTAACGATTTCAATCTTTGGAATACGAGGCTTTATATTACCTAAAACTCCCTAGAAGCTCTTGAGCGTGAGTCCCCTTGCTGGCAAACTATTCGCCTTGGCAGGAGCGTCCCTTGCTTGCGAATGTGCGACGGCGATGCTAAGACACTGCACCCATTCTTCGGCATTCTTGCCGTCTTTCGGCTTCAGGATGAGAGTCTGGTCGCCCGTGAAGATCTCGAACGCTTTGGGAATGTTGCGCGCGCCGCGGGAGACCTTTACTGAGCGGATCTGGTTTATGTCGATACTTTCGCCTCCACTCTGAAAGGGAATGGTCAGGTTGAGTTGGTGATCACGTAGCGGACACGATAACAATAGTCACAATCGGTTTCTGTCACTAAATTGTGAGTGTCTGACACTAGGTCGTCGTTGAAGACCGCTGGCAACACAGCATTAAGTAAACATCGCCGCGTATTTTAAAACTCAAAATAAATAGTAAACCATAGTATAAGTGATGTGTATTGTAGTGAATCTTAATAGACGTATCGAACTACATAAGTGAAATTGTTGGTGACTTCTATAAACCAAGACATGCAATAAAAACATTGTGTTTAATATTTGGACTTTTGAACGTTATTGTGCTTCAAAAAGTGCTAATCACGGACAAAAACAAGTATACTGGACCTATACAAAGGTACTCTCATCATTATAACATTTAAAAACATAATAAGTGGCGAGTTAATTACTAGCAAATGTATATAAAATAATAAAACGGTTAAGTAAAATGTTTTGTTTTAAAAAGTGAACTTTGTACCATAAGTGGCGCCCCTAGTAGTGAGTAGCGAAACAAATATTGACATTGACGTTTTAAAAATTTACATTAACATTAGTGTTGCTACTACTAATAATAAATACTTCATGGCAAACGGCGCCATCTAGTGTCAAGGAGCGGAAATGAAATTGACACACTGACCAGTGTTGCTATTATAAAAAAATAGAAAAGTGTTGCTACAAAAAAACTTGTGATACCAGAATAAGAAAATTAAGTCTTTTGGTAGAAAATAAAAATATTCACTTATTTGTATTTTTGGAATTACTTAAAATTTAAATTAGGTACAATTTAAGCAAAATAAATTGACTTAAAAGAATGAATTTCTTTGGAAATATAACTCATCGAAGACAACGCACCCAATCGGAACCGGATAAGGATGACAGCGACATAATTTCGCAAACGATGGATTGTACCTCAAATTCTATGCCAGATATATCTGAGGACGAGGATGATAACCGAATTACTATTTATAAGAAAGAGATAGAAGAACTAAAAAATCAATTGCTAAGTGCGCATAGGGAAATTGAAATATTATCGCTAGAAAATAGTAAGTTGAAGCAAAGTAATGACGACCTATTGGAAAAAAATAAAACATACAAAGTAATTGTCAGTAGTCCACTTAAGTCCAGAGTTCAAACACCAAAGAAGAACATTCATACTCCTTATACAAAAACAAAACAGACGCAGACATCGGAAAGTTTGACAAGAGCGCCAAGCGGACATGAAGTTAACATTGACGCTGGATGTACGCAAGGTGTCGCCTCATTGAATAATATTATTAGCGCGAAATCTCATGTTCCATCACCTCCACCTGTGAAGAATAACATTTGTATTTTGAGTAGTGAAACATCCAACAGAATACAAACATTGAGTGAAAGAACTCATTTAGGGAACTTTAATATGTGTCACTACCGTACTCCCAGATGCGGAATGAAATATTTGTTAAAGGACATTGATCTAAAAGTACGTAACTTCTCTCGATTAGATTATTGTATTATATTTATTGGTGAAGACGACTTTACAAAAACGCATAATTATATTGAGTTTGTTACTTATATTAGAGATAAATTATTACCACTTAATCATACTAACTTCATAATATGTCTGCCAACTTTTAAATTTATGGACAATACAAATATAATGTTTAACAGCAGAGTTGATACTTTCAATAATCTAATTTACATGGATGTTGAGACTTACAATTATGCATTTATACTAGATTCAAATCTTAATCTTCCATACACGTGGGATACGTATAACCAACGGCATTCACACCTGAATAACAAAGGCTTTATGAAAGTTTTGTCAGACTTGCATGATTTAATCTTAGACCTAGATTTTGTAAATACCAAAGACCATATACACTCACAAGTTGGTTGCTCTCAAGAAGATAAAACTGAACCGCTAATATTAACAAAAACAATAGAGAATCAGTTTTTTCTATAACTATCACCTTACCATTCTCCATCAGAACATAGCAGGGCTTATGAATAAATCAGATCTGTTAGTAGTTAAATTAGACGAGCTTTCTAGTAAGGGAACAAAGGTAGATATTATCTGTATAACAGAGCATTTTATAGAGGCGGGCTATGAATGTATATTGCATATACCTAATTTCTGCCCAGCTGCCTTTTTTACCAGAAGTGTCAAACGTGGAGGAACTTGCATTTTTGTAAGAGCAGGGCTGCAATTCAGAGAATTGACTGATATTGCAAAACAGTCGATCTCAGGTGTTTTCGAATGTTGCGGTATTGAACTGACATCTTATAATATTGTTGTAATATGCATTTACAGGATTCCAAAATATAATTATAATGTATTTTATGAAAAACTGGACAATATATTGAGAAGACTTTGCGTATCTACAAATAAAAAAATTATATTAACCGGAGACTTTAATATTGACGTGTTAAAGAGAAATAAAATCACAATAGAATTTGAAAACTTTCTTTTGCAATATAATCTCAAATTAGAACTTGATAAACCAACCAGATTGGCTAGTAACTCTTGCTTAGATAATTTTGCACATTCTTACCGTAAAGGTTGTAAAGCTGAAATAATAGATTTACTTCTATCTGACCACACATCACAACTACTGCAAGTTCCTATTAAAAAAACCTGTATGATTAAATATTGGAAAACAACTAAACAGGAAATATCAGTAGATAACTTAATGAAATTTAAAAATCATCTAAAAAACCTAACTTTTCGACGAGTATACGAAGCTAAAGACGCAAATGAATCCTACGAAAATTTTATAGATGACTTTATATTGCTATACAAATTGTGTTTCCCAGAAAAAATAGTAACCATTTATACTTGTAAAAAAACCAAATGGATTTCGAATGGGATAAAAATATGTAGCAGAAAACAGAGGCAGCTACTTTGGACATATAGGCATAATCCGAACACAAAAAATAGACTTGCTTTTAAAAAGTATTCCAAGCTTTATAGAAGAATAGTAAATCTAACCCAGAAGGCCCAAAACAACCACTTCATAAAGATGTCTCAAAATAAATCAAAAGCTGCTTGGCAAGTTATTAACAAATCCAAAGTATGTCTGCCGCAAGAACCAATATTGACCATACAAAATGATAAATCCACTCTTACACATCCCCTTGACATTGCGAATGAATTCAATAAATATTTTATAGAGATTATAGAAAATAATTAAAAAACAAACCTTAATAATAACCCATTAACAAATTCGTGTAGAAATGTTATTGAAAACTCAACTTCGCAGTCTCTATTTATGCTACCAGTTTCAGATACTGACATTATAAAAGTGATAAGTAGCTTAAAAAATACTAGTACAGTAGGATACGACGGTATTTCAACTAGAGTAATAAAAGATGTTAAGGAGGTCATAGCGACACCGTTATCGCACATAATTAATCTTTGCATTTCCGATGGTATATTCCCTACTAGTCTCAAGAAGGTAGTTATTAAACCCATTTACAAAAATAATGACAAGACTGATGTTAAAAATTACAGGCCTATTGCAAAAATACCACTTTTGCAAAAGTTATTGAAAAAATAATATATAATTCCATTTACACGTATTTCGAGAAGTTTCAGTTATTTTGCAATGAACAAAAAGGATTTAGGAAAAATACTAATATTAATATGGCACTATTTGACCTGCTATCAAGTATAATGACTTCTGTGGATAAAAAAAATCCTGTGTGCTCCATCTTCACGGATATGTCAAAAGCTTTTGACTTCGTAGATCATCAGATCTTGCTGCAAAAGTTACACGGGTACGGCATTCGAGGAAACATTCATAAACTCCTAGAATCATACCTAAGTGATAGGACACAGTGTACTGAGATTTCCAGAATTTGTCCTATAAGCAAATTAGAAACTACATATGTCTCTGAAGCGAGGTCCGTGAAGTATGGTGTGCCTCAGGGCACTGTACTCGGGCCCCCACTTTTCTTAATATATATCAATGATCTCCCAAGAAATTTGAGAAACAAAATGGTACTTTTTGCAGATGACAGTACGGCTATCATAGAATGCACTGATCCAAACGAATATCGAAATGAGATCAATAACTCGCTAAATAACATTATTAATTGGCTAAATAATAATAATCTTGTGATCAATTTGAATAAAACTAAAATTATACAGTTTCATCAACGACGTGAGACTCCACCCCTCAATATTACCTACGATGAGTGTAAAATAGAAGAAGTTACGAGTGCAAAATTCTTAGGCATAACTGTAGACCATAAGTTGACTTGGAAACCTCACCTGGAAGTGGTTTGTAAACGACTGAGTAAATCTGCGTATCTATTGTTTCAACTATCTAAGAGAGTTAATTCTGAGACACTGTTAACAGCCTATCATGGACTTGTAGTCTCTATTCTCCATTATGGTGTTGTTTTCTGGGGGCAATCAACAAATAGGGAACTGGTATTTAGGATGCAAAGAAGGTGTGTAAGATCCATGTGTAATTTAAAGTCAACAGATAGTTGCGTTCCCTACTTCAAGAAATTAAAAATATTAACGTTACCAGCTATATATATATTAGAAACTGCATTATTTATAAAATCAAATCCACATTTATTTACAAAATTTTCAACAGTTAAGAAGACCCCCATTCGGAGTCAATATGAAAATCAACTATGTACGTTGAAATGTAATACTGCGTTAATGAAAAAGAGCTTCTTTGGTGTTGCACCAAAGATTTTTAATAAAATACCTGATGCTATAAAATGTATGCCATTAAAGAAATTCAAAAAGTGTCTTCACAAGTTATTAGTTGAGAAATGTTATTATACCTTGGATGACTATTTTAATGATAATACTATTTGATTAAATTGTGATATGATGAATTATGAGATTATGTAATTTTATAAATCTATATTATTAATGTTGACTTGGATGACTATTTTAATTTTGGATGACTATTTGATTAAATTCTGTAATTTTATTAATTCATATTATTAATGTAACGGACGAATAATTTCTCGCATGTTCTTTTGTTATGATCTTCTTGTGTGTGTTTTTTGTTTTTCTTTCTAGTAGTGGACATTATTAAATTGATTATTTGAATGTATTTGTATAAAATTGATAGAAAATTTTGTTAACCTTGATGAACCTGGCTTTAATATTTGTATGTCAACAATGACAAAGCATAGTGCAACACTTATCTATTTAAGATCTTGACATGTATGATTAATGTATATATGTTCTTCACCTATGTTTTACAAATAAATAATTCTGATTCTGATTCTGATGTCCGACACTTGAACATCAGTGTCTAGTACAGAGAGATAAGGGTACAGATTAATAATAATAATATCCTGGGACATTGTTCACACACGGTCATCTGATCCCAAACTAAGCAGAGCATGTACTATGGAAACCAGATAACTGATATACTACATACACTACTTTTTTTTTGTAAATACATACTTATATAGATAATAATAATGAGGCGTACAAAATGCAACATGTGGTACATTTCACCAATCTGTACAACAGTTGACCACGAGCGTCTGACACTTAATCTGATATTTGATCGTCAGTGTCTGTAATTTACACTTGAATAGAAATGTCTGACTCACAAACTGAATTTCGACAAACCGTAATACAAGATTTTTTTTTTTACTATACTCTAGTTCGAAATACCTTAAGTCTGACACTACTGTACTCCGACAAAGCGTTTCATCGATATGACTTAACTAGGAAACGATGCGACTTCGACGACGTAGTTCTTCAACGACAATGCTAGTCCGACATGACTACATTTCGACGTACTGGACAATGAATTCGTATTTTTTGTGAATTTGTAATATGCTTGTTTACAAAGTGTACTTTTAACATGAGTTTTACATTTTCTTTCATTTAATTGCAATATATCACAAGGTATTTTGTTGTAACATTTAATACAGTACCCCATAAACGATGTATGTTACTTTAGATAATCTGAAAAATGGTTGATCTATTTTATCTTTATTTCTGGTATTAAAATTACGTATATCACAAGGTATTTTGTTGTAACATTTAATACAGTACCCCATAAACGATGTATGTTACTTTAGATAATCTGAAAAATGGTTGATCTATTTTATCTTTATTTCTGGTATTAAAATTACGTATATCACAAGGTATTTTGTTGTAACATTTAATACAGTACCCCATAAACGATGTATGTTACTTTAGATAATCTGAAAAATGGTTGATCTATTTTATCTTTATTTCTGGTATTAAAATTACGTATATCACAAGGTATTTTGTTGTAACATTTAATACAGTACCCCATAAACGATGTATGTTACTTTAGATAATCTGAAAAATGGTTGATCTATTTTATCTTTATTTCTGGTATTAAAATTACGTATATCACAAGGTATTTTGTTGTAACATTTAATACAGTACCCCATAAACGATGTATGTTACTTTAGATAATCTGAAAAATGGTTGATCTATTTTATCTTTATTTCTGGTATTAAAATTACGTATATCACAAGGTATTTTGTTGTAACATTTAATACAGTACCCCATAAACGATGTATGTTACTTTAGATAATCTGAAAAATGGTTGATCTATTTTATCTTTATTTCTGGTATTAAAATTACGTATATCACAAGGTATTTTGTTGTAACATTTAATACAGTACCCCATAAACGATGTATGTTACTTTAGATAATCTGAAAAATGGTTGATCTATTTTATCTTTATTCCTGGTATTAAAATTACGTATATCACAAGGTATTTTGTTGTAACATTTAATACAGTACCCCATAAACGATGTATGATACTTTAGATAATCTGAAAAATGGTTGATCTATTTTATCTTTATTTCTGGTATTAAAATTACGTATAACACTTATTTTATTAAAAATATGTAAGAGCATAAGTGAGCTAGTACTCACAGATCCCTTGCAGGAGAGGTGTGCTCCGGACAGCGTGAAGTATCTCGTCCGCCAGCGTCTGAACAGCCTCCAGCGTCCCTTTTTCTCCTTGAGCTGACCCTCGATGACAGGAACTCCGTCTGCGGCTAGAAAGCCTACTGCGCGTTCAGGGTGAGTGCATAGGAAGCAGCCCCATGTCGCCTAAACCCAAAGAATAAATATTATTAGCGAGCCTGCCACTTCTCAAGCGTTTATACCGCCTCGAATTTCGTCGCGACGCGCCGATAAGTGAGATTTACAGCGGACTATGCTCCCTTGCGAAAATATTAAAACGAAAACGCCTCATCATGTCTGCCTAGCCTTTTCCCGACTATGTTGGGGTCGACTTCCAGTCTAACCGGATGCAGTAAGTTGAATACCATGTATTTTATGTGGAGCGACTGCCTGTCTGACCTCCACAACCCAGTTACTGGGTAATACGATACTCCTTGACAAGACTGGTTGTCAGACTTTCGGGGTTTCTGACGACCCCGTAGCGACTGACAAAGATCCAAGAATAACAGCCGGGACCAATGGCTTAACGTGCTTTCCGAGGCACGGCGGGGTCTTGGTATGTAAAGATGGTCACCCATCCACGGACCAACCGCAGCAATAAAAACGTCTATCTTAAAGAAAGAACATTGCTATTAAATTGGCACGCACCTGTGTGGGCGGCAGGGCGGCGCCGTCGTTCCGTCGCGCGACCACCTCGAACACGTCGAAGAAGCCCGCCGCGCGCAGCTCGTTCAATAACATCTCTTGTTCCTACGTAGAATATGATTCAAATTAGTGTGAAACATTTCTTTTTGACACGGGGGTAGCTATACACCTTACTTTTTGGAACAAGGAGTTCTGTAAGTAAACGTCGGTAATAAATAAAAAGATTGTTAATGGACTTTTAAGATAAATTGTTTGTGGTTCTGCAATGCGCTTCTTTGCTTAAATTCTAGGGAGCAGTGCAAAGTAATCTGTTTTGGAGGCGGTGTTGTATTACCACGATTTTCGAAAAGTCGCCGTGTTCGTATAGCACCTATGCTGCCAGATAAGTCGGCTGGAACTAATATGGAAGTGTTGAAACTAGCCTTAAGAGCGTTCATCCCACGCGAGCTGGCAACGTCGCATTTCTAGAGGTTTTTCGTGATTATTTTAGTATATTTAAATCAAAGTAGGTACTTACAATTTTTTTTTTCTTCCGCCAAGCACTAGATCGTTGGTATTTATAAGTATGTATGCTATTTTCTTACAGTTATTTTGGTATTTACTCATAAAAATTGTCATTCTGTTAATTATTTTCTATTTGGAGTATTACAATTAAATATATTTATTTAGTATAGAGTAAATGTTAAAAATAACTATAAAATACAACGATCTAGTGCTTGACCGAAAACTAATAGCACTTTGGTTTAAATTTAAAAAAATAATCATGTAAAACTTCTAAAAACGTGACGTTGTTGCCAGGCCACGTGGGATTAACGCTCATAAGACAAATTTTTTTTCAGCGTACCTTGATGCCTGGGAAGGCGCCGGTCACAAGCGTGAGGAAGGTCTTGTTCTCACACTTGAGGATGTCCCAGCAATGCTTGAGCGAGGCCACGGTGGGGTCGCGTGAGGACAGGGCCGCATCGTGCCGCGCTTGTAGCGCTACATAGGTATATAGATAACATAGAATATGCACCACAATTGTAACAAAAATAAGTAGGTTCTGGGTTTTGACCATTTATTACATTGTAATTGCTTTAATTACAATCGGATAAAAAGCTTTTTCTTTTAAAAAAAATGCAAATTTTTAGGAAAATTTACGATTTTTTGTATCGAGCCAAATCGTGTTTTGGCTCTCATAATTTTCTTTAAAAAATCTACAATTTTGAAGACAAAAATTGTTTTTGCGTGCAGCAGAAATGCGTCAAAATATCGTCTTTGGGACTCATTTCGACATATAGGTGTAATCAGACTACGGACGTCGGTCGATCGGTGAAATCAACTGTCCATTCGGTTTATTCTGTATAAATCTCACCGTGAAAACGTATGTGAAGTTAGTTTGAACAGAGCTGTTCCACTTGATACTAGGGATCGACACTATTGACAGCTCACTCCACGCGCACTTCACCAAGTTTTCATGGTGAGATTTGTACAGAATAACAGTGCAGGTCGATTTCGTTTCGGTGCATGGTAGGCTGATTACCTTTGATCGTTTAACATGATAACCATCAGGCTATAGCAGTGCTCTGCTCGACATAGGCCTCTCCAATTGCACGCCATTCAACTCGATTCTCGGCAACTCTCATCCAGCTGCTACCAGCTACCCTGGTCGATCGCTCGATAGTGTGGAATGCATGGAATTCACTTGTTACGATCGTCCGTATCGATCGATAATAGGATATCGAATGTATTGGAGGCAATCAATTCGACTGTAAACAATATTTGAATAATAAGTACGAAATAATTTGAATAAGTCACCATCTGCCTAGCCTTATGTTGGGGTCGGCTTCCAGTCTAACCGAATGCAGCTCAATTTTACATGGAGCTACTGCCTATCTGCCGTTGCTCCATGTAAAATACTGGTATTCAGCTGTATCCTATCCTATCTAACCTCCTCAACCCAGTTACTGGGTAATACGATACCCCATGGTTGTCAGACTTTCGAGCGTTTGACTACCCGTAACGACTGTCAAAGATCCATGAATGACAGCTGGGACCAACTGCTTGACGTGCGTTCTGCGGCACGGGGAGGTCTCGGTATGTATAGATGGTAGCCCATCCACGGACCGACCTCGGCAAGCGTAGCTTAACCTGATCGATCAACCCGTGCGGCTGTTATTACTTAGCCAGAAAGCCTCATAATTTTAATAAGTACGCTATTACAATACCTAGAAACATGAGGTGTATCCAGACGCGAGGCGCGCGCGTGCGCATGCTGAACAGAGCGCGTGCATACAGGCAGTGCGCGCCGCGCCGCCCGCACGCGAACTGCAGCCGCGCCAGCTTCTTGGAGCGCCGCTCTGGGGAAACGGAACAATAAATAACACGACAACCTACAAAAGCAAACAGTACGTCATCCTACTGTTATTCTAATAGAACTATAATTATACTAGCTATTTCCAGTGGCTGCGCCCGCGTGCATGTCGAAAATTATCCCACGGGTACGTACTACCGGTATGAAAAGTATCCAGATCATTTATTTATGTATTTATTTAATTAAAACGGTTTAAAACCAATTACAAAAATTAAAGACATTTTGTTTAGACACATGCACATAAAGAGAAAACAAAAATCATCAAGTTCAGGTAAAAAGTTATGGCAGTTATCTACCCATGTGCCAAATTTCATTCAATTCCGTTCAGCTGTTTTAGCGTGAAAGCATAACAAACAAACTCACTTTCGCAATTATAATATTAGTTAGGATTATTAAAATGGAACTGCTTCCATACAAAATTGCGAAACATGCCATCCTATGTTATACTCAAACTATTAATTTAAGGCATTTAAATAAATAAATAAATAAATTTCAATGAAACCACTTCTACAGGCACTTTACTGTCGAGGTTACAGCTAGTTTTGTACTGCATGCGTCATAGCAATCAAAGTTCGTCCAACGATAACAAATTGGGGCGAGCAAATGCGAGTAGCAATCAAAGAGCAGCTGCTGAACATAATTATCATAGATCCTAAAAAAAACACTACAAAGTGAAAAATAACTTTAATTTCGGAAGTCGGTGTCTTTTTGTATTTTCGTTTTTTGCCACCGACATCCAAAATTATTCACTTTGTAGTGTATTTTTGGAAGTCGGTCGTAAAAAAAAATCACTTTTTAGCTGTGGTACTTACCCCACACAAATTCGAATACCACTGCACCACATGCTGTGTAAAGTACAGTGCCAAGAACGTTTTATTGAAGCTAACTCAAAAACTACCCAAGCAACGTTAATACATTTTACATGGGAACAACTTCGAGGTATACCCTCCCGAATAAAACAAGAATCTTTCATATCGGACTACTCTGTAAAATGTTATGCGCGCTCATACATTTAAAAAAAATATATATAATTATATATAATACGCGTCGACTTGAGAACCTCCTCCGTTTTGGTCGTCGGTTAAAAAATAAGTTAGTATAATACTTGTAAATAATAAAACACTCACCCTCAATAGTACACTTGGCAGGCGGCGGCAACCTCAGCGACACATTATCCATATACGCCTTAATTTTATCCAGATGCTTCTCACAGAAGTGTTGCACGGTGTCACGCATAGGGTACGGCTCAAACACGCTGATCCGATGGTTGGACGACGTGTTATTATTACCGTTATTCGTGTTAATCATCGTAACACTCGTATTATTCGCACGCCGTGACGTAACAGTCACTGGTCCGGATATCGAAATTGGGTTGGTCGGACTGACCGATATCGGTCCGGAGCCTGGCGTGTTGGATGTCACGACCGACACGGTGCCTAGAGCCGTGTTTGAGTGTTGGATGGACACGGCCGACGTGATCGGTGTGAGGCCGTCTGATGACTTGCCGGAGGTGAGCGGGTTGACGGATATGGATTGTGTTGCTAGAGGCGGCCCTGATATTATTGTTTGGTTGTTCTGAAATAAAAATGAACTTATTTTATTGTACCTACAGTAGATTTGTCTAATGTACCAAAAAGGGGTGGTCAAATTTAAGGGTGTGGTACAGACCAACTTTCTCCATGGGACCAACCTCGTTATCACGAAAAATTTATCAACTGTCACATACAAAGCTTCAATACCTACTGCTCCTAAATGTAAGAGACGGCTGATTATTTTTTCGCAATTACGATGAAAAAAGAAATGCATGGAGCAAGTTGTTATGTTTGATGGTCTGCACCACATCTTTCTGATACACCCTAGCCTAGGCTAAAATATCTATAAATAAACATTGGATTAATACATTAGGCGCGGCAGACGCACATACGCGTTTTCATAACTTTCTTCGAGTGCGGCGCGCCGCACATGTGCGTTCGTTGTGCATCTCTATTGTTTCGAAAACATCGTAAAATAAGGGTCGGTAAGGGTGTAGCATAAAGAAGCGTTTGCATAAAGAATTAAGCAGACAACGTGTTAAAAGACAGAGATCGGTTCACTGATCTAGCTTAGAAGAATACTCGACATACTTAAATCAGAATCCAAGATGGCGCGGCGGAAAGTTGGTTTATGGGGATTGGGGGTGCTAACTTACAGTGCAAGTGTTAGCTCCAATAAGTATGTTGTGGTGATGATGGGACCGCGGTGTGGGGCGCAGCACTCGCGGAGGAGATATGCTGGTCACGGTTATAGCACCGCTGGACTTGCCAACCACGCCGCTAGATGAAGAGGACGGCTTGCTGTGCGACACTGTGCAACAAACGTGTACATTCATAAATAATATTGGGCTAAATCACTTCAATTTAACACACTTTTCCAATGTGTCCTGGGTTACTCTTGAGTATGCATAGTTTTGTATTTACCCGTGTTAGTGGTTCCGTTTGGTGGTGTGTTGATTTGCTGCGAGGAAGACAACCGCGTCATACTTTTGTGAAGGCCGCCTACTGAACCACCTGATAAGAAACATTTGAGATATTATACCAACCGTCAATATTTAAATGTTACAAAACAATTTACGTTACTTATTATTATTTTATAATATGTTTTTGGATTTGTTTTATTTTATCTATCTGTTTTTTTTTTAATGAGATTTACTTACTAAGTAACAAATCCATATTTTTATAATTTCTCTCGCTCGTATTTTTAATCGACTTCCAAAAAGGAGAAGGTTAAATGTTCGACTTTGTTTTTTTTTTTTTTGTATGTTCACCGATTTCTCCATCAATTGTGGACCAATTTTGAAAATTATTTTTTTGTATGAACGGGTATGCTCCCGAGGTGGTCCCATTGTCACCATGTCAGAATCTGATGAGGGGATCCCATGGAAATCGAGGGAAACCCACAAATTTAATGTTTTCTCATCGTTTGTCTCAGTATATTCGTGAATTTGTGTATATTTATTTGTGATTATATTTATATATAATTAGTTATATATTATTATATTTATACTTTGTAATAGGTATGTGTGTATCTTTATACTGAAACAAATATTTACTCCTCAATTTTTCGTAATTGCACCACGCACTGCTTGTCTCTACATCACCCAAAGGTTGACTGGTAGAAACACATACTCTCTGTACATATTTTGTGCTTGATGTATTAAATAAATTATAGGGACACCTATAGCAATTTGGGTATTTTTTATAGTATCTCGTGCAGTTGCTCTTAGAAAGCACCATTTGGTAAAGTGGAACTGATGATTAAGACCACAGATGGCTATCGGAACTACTCAATAATAAGTATTTCACAGGTTGCAATTCTAGTTAATATGGTTGCTAGACCCTGAGTCTCAATTCAGATAACTTTTGTAAACAAAGGTGATAACAAACCAAAAAAATATCTTCTTAATGGTAATTCCCAAAAAATCGCGGAAAAAAGGTTAGGTTTTCTTTTAAGTACTGATTTTAGAAATAATAATTTAAAAATTATCACACCGTAAATATTTTTAGGAATTTTCGGTTATAAACAAAGTTATTAATAAGTGGAGATTTTCTGGTATGAAATATTTTATGATACTTGTAACACTGCAGGAGTTACTCACATTTTCAAATTTCGTTTGACAGTACGTCTAAGTTGCGTCTTTTCCCGCGGTATTTTCAATTCATTCGTTTTCTTTTCCCCGATCAAGTTTTTCGCTGCGTCTTTGTTAATTTTGTTGTGTTGTTATCATCGTGTTACTTGTTCATCTGGTTGTTTCCTTGTTTTTGTTGTGTTAAATTTTATGATAAAATGTTTCGTACCACTGTCCTGTCATTTTGACAGTAACATTTCTTGACGTTTCTCAATGTATGCATTATATTTGGTTTATGTAATTTATGCTCATCACCAATGTATATGGTTCTTACTAGGAGAAATGCTCAACAATTAACATCCCTGCATCGGGAAAAGCAATATTTTTTTAAATGTGATGAGCAGTTGACATTAGGCTATTGTAACGTAGATAAATTACAAAGTAACTCACTAAAAAGTTAAAAATTAAAACGTTTTTAATTGTAAAAACGTTTAAAAAAAAACAACTGACCTCCAAAAAAATACTACAAAGTGAAAAATAACTTTAATTTCGGAAGTCGGTGGAAAAAACTAAAAGATAGATCCAAAGACACCGACTTCCGAAATTAAAGTTATGATTCACTTTTTGGTATTTTTTGGAGGTCGGTTTTATTTTTAAAGGTTTTTTTATTGTAAATCTGTGAAATGGTCAAAAAGTAAGATTTAGCGATTTTGAAACATGTTATCTGCCTAGCCTTTTCGGGGTCAGTCTATCCGGTTGCAGCTGAATACCAGTATTTTACATGCGAGCGACTGCCTATCTGACCTCCACAACCCAGTTACAGGGTAATAAGACGCTGGGTAAGACTGATTGTCAACTTTAGGGGTTCTGACGACGCGTAACGACAAAAATAATGACAGCCGGGACCAACGGCTAAACGTGCTTTCCGTGTCACGGAGGGGTCTTGGAATCTAAAGATGGTCACCCATCCACGGACCAAGCGCGGCAAGCGTAGCTTAACCTGATCGATCGACCCGTGCCTCTGTTATTACTTAGCCACAGGCCCAGCCGATTTAGAAATATGTGCGGTGCAAATATTACTGTCAGCTTGACTTGCTCTGCGCTTAATCTGCCCTGCAAGTGATTGTGTTACGGGTGTTATCAGCACACGGCACAGCACTCACCTGCCACATTGAGTCGCGTCATGCTGCGATGCGGCGCGGGCCCGGGGTGTAGACGTCCGGTACTGCGCGAGTCGCCCAGCTTGGCGCGCCGCGCGTACCCGCCCGTCGCTGTAGTAATACCTGCCGCGCCCCCCACACCACTCGTACTACTGCCTGTAGGTAATGGAGATAGAATTGGACCGTGTTGAAAGCAGCCATCTCAGAAAAAGTACAAACAGAGTTATAAGCATTTTTCCGTCGATGGTTGCATTACGGATGCATGGACAAGGCTGCATTTGACGGCTCATATCTCCGTGATAAATAGAGACATCCACATGGCTGTTTTTGCAAAAAATCTTGTATGTCGACATTAGTATGACTGTGTTTATAACTCATTTTTGCAAAAAGTGCCATATGGCTGCTTTCTGCATAACTAGGTCCAATTATAAAAATGATGAGGTACAGAATATCGGCTCCATCCATACAAAAAATAAAAAGTCGGGAACAAAGTATCTTTCTCTGTATATTTTGTACTAGTAGCGTCCCACGGTTTCACTCGCGTAAGTCTCGAGCACGTTAAAGTATCCTATGTGTTAATCCATGTTATAAAATGTCCGTGTGCCATATTTCACCAATATCTGTTCGGGAGTTTTTGCGTGAAAGAGAAACAAACATACAAACACACTCACAAACTATCGCCTTTATAATATTAATGTGATACTAGCAGCGCTCCGCGATTTCACCCGCGTAAATCTCGAAACCGTAAGAATATCAAGAAAAAGTATTATACGTGTTAATGCAGGTTATAAAATACAGACATGTATGCCAAATTTCATCAAAATCCGTTCAGTAGTTTTGCGAGAAAGATTATCCATCCATCCTCACAAACATTCGCGTTTATAATATTAGTAGGTTTAAGTAGGATTAATATAGAGCCATTTAGTATAAGTGTTAAGAAGCTAAAATTTATACTAGATGGCTCTGTATTATAAAACAAAATCTTTTTGACACTGGCAAATGACTGTTGGAGATGGCATATTCTATTAAAGGAAAAAAGATATACAAATGTCTGTCATATCGACACAGACATGTCAAAAATCGTTTTGTTTCTTTTTCAATAATGTTTGTAATTTTTATTTTTTCAAGAGCTGCGTATGAAAAGAGAGACATCTAAATGTTTGTCTAGGACTAAATTTGAAAACACTCTCGTGTGACGTCAAAACCGTGTCTATGCGTGAACGGTCGCCATGTTGAGTGCTGAGTTTTGTGGTAGATGATTGGTAGATGTGCTGTCAAACGGTTGCTTGCTCTCTCTCTTGCACTCGCAGTTACAAACCTACGGAAGGCGGCCATGTTGAGTGCCCGATTGTTGTAGGTGTGCACGCAAATTTTGTAGTTAGGGAAGTCCATAGGTTTACAAGTCAGTGATTTCGGGTTATAATGTTATTTCGTTACGTGACGATTTCTACCAGTTTAGTCCTACCGCAAGCCGCGTTAAAGAAGTTTGTTCCAATAATACATGCTAACCTGTAGTACTGCCGGTAGCACTACTGGCTGGCCCTGCACCAGCAGCGCTGGGCGCGGCCGGCGCCCCGCCCAGCCGCACGATGGTGACGCCCGTGGATGTGCGGTTCACTTCGCTCTGGCTCGAGCCGGATTTTGGGCGGTTACTGCTGTAAATGAAATACAAACAAACATAATGCAAACATATTTAGTTTTAATTCCGCAAAAACTAGATCCAGGATCGGGTGCAGTATGCATCACCGGAACGCAAAAATATGCACACACAGAAGGTGCGATAATAGAGAAGATGACATCTGTCATCATTTTGTCATCTTCTCTATTATCGCACATCCTGTTTGTGCATATTTTTGTCATCTTCCCTATTATCGCACATTCTGTGTGTGCATATTTTTGTCATCTTCTCTATTATCGCACGTTCTGTGTGTGCATATTTTTGCCATCTTCCCTATTATCGCACCTTCTGTGTGTGCATATTTTTGTCATGTTCTCTATTATCGCACCTTTTGTGTGCATATTTTGACATCTTCTCTATTATCGCACCTTCTGTGTGTGCATATTTTTGTCATCTTCCCTATTGTCGCACCTTCTGTGTGTGCATATTTTTGTCATCTTCTCTATTATCGCACCTTTTGTGTGCATATTTTGACATCTTCTCTATTATCGCACCTACTGTGTCTGCATATTTTTGTCATCTTCTCTATTATCGCACCTTCTGTATGTGCATATTTTTGTCATCTTCCCTATTGTCGCACCTTCTGTGTGTGTGCGATAATAGAGAAGATGACATCTGTCATCATTTTGTCATCTTCTCTATTATCACACATTCTGTGTGTGCATATTTTTGTCATCTTCTCTATTATCGCACCTTCTGTGTGTGCATATTTTTGTCATCTCCCCTATTATCGCACCTTCTGTGTGTGCACATTTTTGTCATTTTCCCTATTATCGCACCTTCTGTGTGTGCATATTTTTGTCATCTTCCCTATTATCGCACCTTCTGTGTGTGCATATTTTTGTCATCTTCCCTATTATCGCACCTTCTGTGTGTGCATATTTTTGTCATCTTCCCTATTATCGCACCTTCTGTGTGTGCATATTTTTGTCATCTTCCCTATTATCGCACCTTCTGTGTGTGCATATTTTTGTCATCTTCCCTATTATCGCACCTTCTGTGTGTGCATATTTTTGTCATCTTCCCTATTATCGCACCTTCTGTGTGTGTGCGACAATAGGGAAGATGACAAAAAGGTTTTTTTTTGTCCGTCATGTCCGTCAATTTAAAAATATTGGACATGCATTTTTTCTTTTTTAACGTAGGTAACCAAAAGATTACGTCGATACATTGAGGAAGTATTTTTGTTATTACGCAGGCATATGTAACATGCAGCATACCACACTCACACTATTATTGATAAAATATCCGTACGGGCCCTTCCGCTAGAGGAGAAGCCGACCAATCATTTCCTTTTTATTTGTATTTTATATTTCAAGAACTGTTGCCAAATAAATGTTACTCTTTGTTTCTTTCTTCCAGCATGTTTAGATTGCATGTTGCATAAATTATCGCATGGATATCGGTAAATTATCGCCTGATTGCTTATCTACACTAATATTATAAAACTGAAAAGTTTGTTTGTTTGGTTGAACGCGCTAATCTTAGGAACTACTGGTTCGAATTGAGAAATTCTTTTAATGTTGGATAGCCCATTTATCGAGGAAGGCTATAGGCTATACAAAATTATTTTTAGTATATGCGAAACCTATTGCATTATCATGATCAGATTGCGGAGAAAACCAGTATGTTCTACTACCGCAAGAAAATAATACTAAAAATATCGTGTACGCAGAAGTACTTTAAAATACTACGTTACATAAATGCCTACATAATATTACATTCCTACATTTTATCTTTAAAACACCCCAGTAGTGTTACCCAGCATTCCTTTATTGTTCCTGTTCCTGTGACATTTTTTACTAAAGTTCCACTCTTACTGATCATATTGCGCGATGTATGACAGCTGATTTTTTTTCGCGATTTCAGGTTTGGTCCCATAGTAAAAGTTGTTCATAATGATAAGTACAATGACCTCTTAAGAGGTTGTGCGTTATTTAAGTTAGATCTTGTATATATTTACCTAGTATTAGCCCTGACAGCCGTGAGCAGCTTGTCAGTAAACAGCGCGGGGAAGGCGCTACACAGCGACGTGGCGTCCCGCAGGAGCGCGGCCTGTTGCGCGCGCTCCGCACTCGACAGGCGCTCCAGCACGAAGTTCAACGCTTCTTGGGCGCGATCCTGTTGATTACAATGTGTTTCACTGTGATGGTATTGTATTGGATGTGCAATATAAAGAGCATTTTTTAATTAATTGGCGAATCTTCACAGGCACAGCGAGCCGTGCTCTACTACTAGTGTCGCGCGGTGCGAGGGTTGCTACACTGTCATACATACCCTGCCAGTATACCCCAGTTGCGTGAGTATGTTAGCGACGAGCGTGACGGCGTGCGGAGTGGCGTGCGGCGGCCGGGCGGCGCGCTTCACTAGCGAGCCGTGCTCTACTACTAGTGTCGCGCGGTGCGAGGGTTGCTACACTGTCATACATACCCTGCCAGTATACCCCAGTTGCGTGAGTATGTTAGCGACGAGCGTGACGGTGTGCGGAGTGGCGTGCGGCGGCCGGGCGGCGCGCTTCACTAGCGAGCCGTGCTCTACTACTAGTGTCGCGCGGTGCGAGGGTTGCTACACTGTCATACATACCCTGCCAGTATACCCCAGTTGCGTGAGTATGTTAGCGACGAGCGTGACGGCGTGCGGAGTGGCGTGCGGCGGCCGGGCGGCGCGCTTCACTAGCGAGCCGTGCTCTACTACTAGTGTCGCGCGGTGCGAGGGTTGCTACACTGTCATACATACCCTGCCAGTATACCCCAGTTGCGTGAGTATGTTAGCGACGAGCGTGACGGCGTGCGGCGGCCGGGCGGCGCGCTTCACTAGCGAGCCGTGCTCTACTACTAGTGTCGCGCGGTGCGAGGGTTGCTACACTGTCATACATACCCTGCCAGTATACCCCAGTTGCGTGAGTATGTTAGCGACGAGCGTGACGGTGTGCGGAGTGGCGTGCGGCGGCCGGGCGGCGCGCTTCACTAGCGAGCCGTGCTCTACTACTAGTGTCGCGCGGTGCGAGGGTTGCTACACTGTCATACATACCCTGCCAGTATACCCCAGTTGCGTGAGTATGTTAGCGACGAGCGTGACGGCGTGCGGAGTGGCGTGCGGCGGCCGGGCGGCGCGCTTCACTAGCGAGCCGTGCTCTACTACTAGTGTCGCGCGGTGCGAGGGTTGCTACACTGTCATACATACCCTGCCAGTATACCCCAGTTGCGTGAGTATGTTAGCGACGAGCGTGACGGCGTGCGGCGGCCGGGCGGCGCGCTTCACTAGCGAGCCGTGCTCTACTACTAGTGTCGCGCGGTGCGAGGGTTGCTACACTGTCATACATACCCTGCCAGTATACCCCAGTTGCGTGAGTATGTTAGCGACGAGCGTGACGGTGTGCGGAGTGGCGTGCGGCGGCCGGGCGGCGCGCTTCACTAGCGAGCCGTGCTCTACTACTAGTGTCGCGCGGTGCGAGGGTTGCTACACTGTCATACATACCCTGCCAGTATACCCCAGTTGCGTGAGTATGTTAGCGACGAGCGTGACGGTGTGCGGAGTGGCGTGCGGCGGCCGGGCGGCGCGCTTCACTAGCGAGCCGTGCTCTACTACTAGTGTCGCGCGGTGCGAGGGTTGCTACACTGTCATACATACCCTGCCAGTATACCCCAGTTGCGTGAGTATGTTAGCGACGAGCGTGACGGTGTGCGGAGTGGCGTGCGGCGGCCGGGCGGCGCGCTTCACTAGCGAGCCGTGCTCTACTACTAGTGTCGCGCGGTGCGAGGGTTGCTACACTGTCATACATACCCTGCCAGTATACCCCAGTTGCGTGAGTATGTTAGCGACGAGCGTGACGGTGTGCGGAGAGGCGTGCGGCGGCCGGGCGGCGCGCTTCACTAGCGAGCCGTGCTCTACTACTAGTGTCGCGCGGTTTGAGGGTTGCTACACTGTCATACATACCCTGCCAGTATACCCCAGTTGCGTGAGTATGTTAGCGACGAGCGTGACGGTGTGCGGAGTGGCGTGCGGCGGCCGGGCGGCGCGCTTCACTAGCGAGCCGTGCTCTACTACTAGTGTCGCGCGGTGCGAGGGTTGCTACACTGTCATACATACCCTGCCAGTATACCCCAGTTGCGTGAGTATGTTAGCGACGAGCGTGACGGCGTGCGGAGTGGCGTGCGGCGGCCGGGCGGCGCGCTTCACTAGCGAGCCGTGCTCTACTACTAGTGTCGCGCGGTGCGAGGGTTGCTACACTGTCATACATACCCTGCCAGTATACCCCAGTTGCGTGAGTATGTTAGCGACGAGCGTGACGGTGTGCGGAGTGGCGTGCGGCGGCCGGGCGGCGCGCTTCACTAGCGAGCCGTGCTCTACTACTAGTGTCGCGCGGTGCGAGGGTTGCTACACTGTCATACGTACCCTGCCAGTATACCCCAGTTGCGTGAGTATGTTAGCGACGAGCGTGACGGCGTGCGGAGTGGCGTGCGGCGGCCGGGCGGCGCGCTTCACTAGCGAGCCGTGCTCTACTACTAGTGTCACGCGGCTTCGGCTTAAGCACGCTATCACCTGCATAACATACACACATTTTACCTAAGGACTCAAAAAATAATAAATAAGCAAGATTCGTAGCAACGACAACACTGGAATGCACTGCAAATATGAAATACATTCATTTCGCTGCAGCTTTTTTAAAAGTAAGTAAAAAAAAAAATGGTTACGTTGTCGGATTCCACGACCTTTACTATTTTACCAACCACTTGCAAAAAGTGACAACACAAAAAGATCTTTATGTTAATTCTTAAAACACAACATCATTGACAGTCACTAACCTGCAGTATATCCACACACATGCAGCCTGGATCGTTCTGACTGGCAGTATTCGGACACAGGTAAGACAGTAACTGCGGCACACATGTCTTCAACGCGTCAGGCTTGCGAGCTGCAATGTGCTCGAACAGTGCAAACAGGGAGCTCTTCTCAACAGGTTCTGCGTGGGGCAGGAGTGATACGAGTGCAGGGGCGTGACCCTCGAGAGGCTCTGGAGATACCTCGTATAGGTTTGTCAGGATCCGGCAGAGAGGGTAGTTACCTGAATTTATGTGAAGTATTAAAACCTAACATAGTTAACCCACCCACAAGTTTATGGTTTTCCTGGGTTAACAAGCTGAAAAAACTACATTCAGTAGCTGTTCATTACTTCATAATGTAAGTTCATTCCATCTATGCATGCTATTATTATTGTGCTATGGTATAATTTATCCTATGAGGCTGGCTGCAATTTGGGTGGTTATTAAAGCCTCAAAAAAAAAAGTCATGGGGACTGCCGAAAGAAGTGAAAACTTGACAGCGCAACACGTCAAATTAGCACCAAAATGAAGTTCTCACTTCAAAAATATCAGGTATAGTTCGCGTCAAATAACTTTGCCGCTTTTTTTTTTTTTTTTTTTTATTTGTGATGGGTTTGCTCTTGACTCTAGTCTAGGTCAGAGGTGACAGAGACAAAGTCGACGATGGAGTGAGCTTACCCAGAAGAAGCCTGTTCACTCTCACTTTGAAGAGATTAGGGTTGTATACGTTCGGAAACACAGACGCAGGTAGTGAGTTCCACTCTTTTGCTGTGCGCATTATAAAAGACATTTGGAAGCGCTTAGTGCGAATTGGTGGAATAGCAACCAGGTAGGGATGGTAACTGGCAGTGCGTCTAGATGTCCGGTGGTAGAAGGGGGCCGGTGGAATGAGGTCGTGGAGTTCTCGGGCACACTCTCCGAAGTACAATCTGTAGAAGACCGACAAGCAGGCAACCTTGCGGCGATGAGCCAAGCAATGAAGCTTGGCATCCACCAGTTTTACGTCGCCAATGAGCCTCTTAGCTCTGCGTTCCACCGAGTCAAGCGCGGCTAGTTGGTACTTAGCTGATCCATCCCAAAGGTGACTGCAATACTCCATGCAGGATCGGACTTGCGCTTTGTAAAGGGTTAAAAGCTGTCCAGGCGTAAAGTATCGCTTCACCCTATTTAGGATGCCCAGTTTCTTGGCCGCAGTTTGGGCCTTGTACTCGATGGTGGCGCCGAAGTTGAGACCAGATGTCAACTCCATGCCTAGGAGCTCAAGTCGATCAGTTACAGGAACAGATGTACCTCGAAAAGTAGGAGTTAGGGCGAAACGACTCTTTTTAGCGGTAAAAAGACACGCCTGCGTTTTGGTGGCGTTAAAAGAGACCAGATTATCAACACCCCACTGGGAGACAAAGCTTAAGGTCAAATCTGTCCGCTCTACCATGGCCTCTCTCAAGGAACGAACTTCAGCCCCGCTGGTTTTTGCGCTGGACAAGTATCTCTCTGAAACTGTACTGTCATCTGCGTACCCAACAATACCAGGCCGAAGCAGGTCATTGATGTGCAGCAGGAAAAGAGTTGCAGAGAGAACAGACCCCTGAGGAACTCCGGCATCAATAGCCATAAGGTCAGAAGAGCAGCCATCAACAACTACTCTAATCGACCGTTCACTAAGGAAATCTGATATCCAGCTACAAAAATCAGCTGGGATGCCATAAGCAGGAAGCTTGCTGAGTAGAGCAGCGTGCCAGACCCTGTCAAAGGCCTTCGAGATGTCAAGCGATACAGCCAGTGCTTCGCCGTGTTTCTCGATGGCTTCGCCAAAGCAGTGCGTGACATACACAAGAAGATCGCCAGTTGACCGTCCCCGGCGAAAGCCATATTGACGTCACTGAGGAGATCATTGTCTTCAAGGTAGTTCAGCAACTTATTGTTCAGTACCCTTTCCAAAACTTTGCACAGAATGGAGGTAATGGCGATCGGACGGTAATGGGCAGGGTCTGCACGGTCGCCTTTTTTGGGCACTGGTTGTACATTTGCAAGCTTCCAGGATTTCGGCACCGTTCTTTTTTCAAGAGAGAGGCGGAACAAACGTGTCAATACAGGAGACAGTTCAGGCGCACACTGCCTCAACACTCTCGCTGGAATGCCGTCAGGCCCGCTGGCCTTGTTCACGTCTAGACTGCACAATACTCTTCGGACCTCTTTAATGTGTATTGCGATCTCCGGCATCGAGGAGTCACAATGAGGTACAGTAGGTGGTTGCTTTGAGCCAGCGTCCAGACGTGAATTGCTTGCGAAGAGAGATGCAAATAAATTTGCCTTCTCAGTTGCAGAGTGAGCCAGCGACCCATCAGGTTTCATCATAGGGCCGCTCTGAAGTTCGCGCAAATGACTGCGCAGTAGTCAATATCTATACTAAAACAGCAGCGCGCCATGCAGTGCGCATCGGAAAGCCTGGTTTTTTGGAAAGCCTTGGAATAATCCCAAGCACTGCAACAATTTTGTAACTGACTTAAAAGAAGTGATTTCTTGTTTATAATCTATGAAATGCTTTAATACAGGTAATAATGGTTAAGAAACCCCATAAAAATATTTTATCTCACTAGACACACGCCCTCTTTCAATGGGGGTAAGCAGAAACTACAGAACGCCGCCTGCTATGATCCTTACATACTCCTTTTGCCTCACCAGTTTTTAATAATATTTGTAGTTTACTCTATATTTTTTTTCTTGACTATTTCAATCCACCAACCTGACATGATAGAATCCATGATAGTCTGCACATGCGGCTTCAACAGTACTGCATGATGCACAGCAGCCAGTGACAGGTACCGCGCCATGTGTCGCGATATCTCGCGGTTGCCTTTGTGCAAGAACTGCACCGCGACCGGTAAAAACAGTTCCATCACACTCTTGTTGGCGTAGTTCTCCTTGTCGGATTGGAGCGGAAATGATACCTGAAGAAGTTGTAATGTAGAATCAGTGGAAAACATATGAAGAAATAAAAAAAAATAGTAAAATAAAAATGATTTACTCAATAAATGAGTGGTTACAGGAATAATGCATCATTATCTAACGGAAAAAACTGACTTTTTACTGGTAGTGATACTGGACACTGTAGTTAGCTAGGGACTATATAATTAACATAAGACCATGTAGTGATTATGACTAAATACCCAGCCTTTTTATTGTGTTTTTTTTGTGACATTACATTATTATTAAGCTTCATATGCCATACTAAGGCTAAATAGATTATAAGACCAAATTTTATAACATGTGGAACCACCAATTGTACTTACTCTATTTAAATGTGAATAAATGAATATTAGGTTGGGGAAAAAGTCTTTCCGCATTATAGTATGTATGAACTTGTAATAAAATCTCTTTGGCTATACTATTTGTATCTGGCTGGTTTTGGTATCATTGAAAGTTTAAATTTTAAAGAACATAATTCCAAATTCAAATTAGGAAAATGTGTGATTTTCATTTGTTTTTCGTACCGTCAAGATGAGTGAATCTAATGAAGAAATTCGATACATTTTAAAATTTTACTACAAAAAAGGTAAAAATGCAACGCAAGCCGCGAAAAAAATTTGCGATGTTTATGGACCTAGTGTAGTGTCTGTGAGAGTAGCACAAATTTGGTACAAGCGTTTTCAATCCGGAAATTTTGATGTCAAAGATGCACGTCGCTCTGGTCGCCCTATTACGGATAAAATGGATGCCATTTTTGAAAAAGTGGAGGAAGATCGGCATATCAGTAGTTACGACGTAGCTGAAGAACTGGAAATTGACCACAAAATAGTTTTGGCGCATTTGAAAAAACCTGGGTACACAAAAAAGATCGACATTTGGGTACCTCACGAGCTCACTGAAAGAAACCTAATGAACCGTGTACTCATATTTTGTGATTCTTTATTACGACGTAATGAAACCGAACCATTTTTGAAGAAGCTGATAACTGGTGATGAAAAGTGGATCACGTATGACAAGAACGTGCGAAAAAGGTCGTGGTCAAAGGCCGGTCAGGCTTCACAGACTGTGGCGAAACCCGGGTTAACTCGCAACAAGGTGATGCTGTGTGTGTGATGGGATTAGAAGGGCATTATTCATTATGAGCTGTTACCACCAGGCAGGACCATCGATTCTGAACTCTACTGCGAACAACTGATGAGATTAAAGCAAGAAGTTGAGAGAAAGCGGCCGGAATTAAACAACAGAAGGGGTGTGGTTTTTCATCATGATAACGTTAGACCTCACACATCTTTAGCCACTCGGCAAAAAATAAGAGAGTTTGGCTGGGAGGTGTTAACGCATCCGCCGTATAGTCCTGACCTTGCACCTTCAGATTTCCACCTGTTTCGGTCTCTTCAGAATTCTTTAGGCAGTGTCAGGTTAACATCACAAGAGGACTGCCAAAACCACTTGTCGCGGTATTTTGACCAGAAGTGTCCCAAAATTTCTATAGCAATGGGATCATGTCCCTACCTACAAGATGGCAAAAAGTTATCGAACAAAATGGTACCTACATACTTTAGTTAAATGTAAATAAACTATATTAAAAAATGTTTTGAATTTTCTTAAAAAATGCGAAGAAACTTTTTACCCAACCTATTATGAATATGAATAGATAAAAATGTTCACTAAACTGTTGTAATGTACTCAATAAAAATCTTAAATTAGTTTTTTCATTTACTGACAGACAAAGCACAGCCTAAAACCGTTGGGTAGATGTATAAAATTTTGCAC
This sequence comes from Dicycla oo, assembly GCA_948252095.1. Taxonomy (NCBI): domain Eukaryota; kingdom Metazoa; phylum Arthropoda; class Insecta; order Lepidoptera; family Noctuidae; genus Dicycla; species Dicycla oo. The sequence continues at coordinate 4,114,201 of OX411718.1, read as the reverse complement.
AAGAGTTCCATATATAAGCTGTAATTTAAATAACGCACAACCTCTTAACGAGATCGTTGAGATCATCATTATGAACAACATTTACTATGGGACCAAACCCAAAACATTCCCTACTTTTTGATGAGTTATGCAAACATAAATGTAGGGAATGGCTGCTTTATTTCGGGATTTCAAGATTGGTCCTATAATAAAAGCTGCGCATAATGATGAGTACCCCTTAAGCGGTTGTGCGGTTAATTAATTACAACTTATATAATGAAAGTGAGTACTAAGGAATCACTTTTTTTTAGTGTATCTTGAGGGGTTTAATGGGGGATGAAAGTTAGTATAGAAGTTCTTCATGTTTGCCAATGGGAAATTCTATAAGGCACACAGCTTATATTAAATAATAGCTTACTTAGTAGATAATAATCTAATCATAATGTTCATATATTTAAAATTCACCAACTCAAATTTAAATGTATAATTTCATACATAAATATTGATAATAACAAAATAAATACAACAAAAACAGAATAAATAACTTATCTTACCAAAACAATGCATGCTATAATGTCTGAAGCAATCTTAGCATGAGGTGGATCATCATCCCGGAGGTGACCAGTTGGCATCAGGTTGTGGTGCAAGCAGGACTCCAGCAGAGCCACGAGGGCTCCGCAGTACTTGTCCAGAGTACTCGTCTCCTTCACACATGACGTCACTCTTGCAACACATATTTCTATCAGAGCCTGGTCTCGGTCGTTCCGACAGTAGTCTGGGCGTGAAGAAATCTCTGTTACTTGTTTCAACTGCAACAAATGTGTATATTTTTATTTATACATAACCTAATATCACGCCTGTCATCCGCAACAGTTTAGGCAGAGGTAGGTGCACCTACAGTATACCCACGTGTCGCCAGTTATGTTTAAGTCCCATGTAACAAGGGCGAGCCTAGTGGCATCAACCGGGCACTAATCCGGACTCCAGGCTGCTACTAAGAATTTCCTGATGGAAAAACCCAATGACGCTTTGCCCGACCCAGAAATCAAACTCAGGACCTCAGCAATATATAGAGCTTGCAACCAGTAGACCAGACCAGTGGAGATGTTTATTTTTATTAACATAATCTTATCAATAGTGACGTAAATGCAACAAATGCACTGTCATGATAACAAGGTAATCTTGACAATATTACTTGTATCTATAAATATATTGGTTGCGATTCAATAGTGACCCAGTATTATAAAATAGCAAACTGTTTTTAATCTTCATATAACATTTGTAATTTAAGATTAATTATTATTATACAACCACAATGCAGTGTATTATTTATTAGTTCTGTTGTTTACATAGCTGACTGACTTCACTCTATAAATAATGTTACTCGATCTACAAACAAGTGCCTTACAGGAAAATTACAAGGAATAAGACAAGGAAACAACAATTAATTATTATTTAATAGTAAAGAGTAAGTACTCTGAATTTATGATTCATGATTATCTTTATTCAAGTGATAGGCACTCAATTCCTTGGAGTTCTTGTTTATCCAACTAGGGATTTAAAATAACACTTTGCAGGTGTGACTCAGCTGTAATTTACATACTTTTCTAATTCTTGGTAACGCGAGCGAACAGGCTGTACCAGTTCTATGTACTTAGCGGTAAGTCTCACCACTTCGTTGAGGTCGTCGACTATGTCCGCGTCAGGGATCGCGAAGATGTCGCCGGCGCGGGTGAGGTCCCGCTCCGTTAGCACATGCTTCAGTAGCTCGTGCATCGCACCGCCGCCCCCTGCGCCTCTGCCTCGACGCACCTTCACCACACCGTAAACAACATTCACCTACAACTGCCCATCAATGGACACATCAACAGCCACCGCTACACAACCGCCATACTACCATTATTTAACACACGTAACATGTATAACTGGTTTTTAACGACCAATAACTCACTAGAAAGCTGTACGAATATATAAAAATAAAATAGTTTGAGCGAAACACCGAATTAAGTGATCTTTTGATGCAATGCAGTGCAGCAGATGAAGTACGTTTCGTTTCGTTCGGAAATATGATTGTCAATCAGTCAATGAACTTGTACAGGTTAGTTTCATTCGTAGACAGGAGAATAGAGGGTTTCATTGGAATTTTGGTGATGCGAAACATTGGCATTTGAAGCACTATATGAATAAAATGAACATACAGACTATATAACACCTAACACACGGGTTTTAATGTATCCTTGTCGATAATTTTTAGGCGATAAAAAAAACAATGAAATGTTAGGATAAAAATTGAAGGTTGAATTATTCAAACTATTTTTTTTATTTAATTTATATGAAAGTGAATTTAGGTTTGGAATTTCACTTTTTTTTTCAATCATAACCATTTGCCATATTTTTATAGTTATGTAGCGTTATTTACCAACCAGTGACGAACAAGCAATACCAATATGTCACAATATTATGAAACTATCCACAGTGATGAATATTATGAACTCAAGAATAATAACTGATTAAAATTTTAATAATAATCCATCAGTCAGTTGGTTTTTATAATGTCGATACAGTGCTAATTATAGTACCACACTAGTCTTGTCAAAAAGACCAGCTGAGCGGAGAGCTATCGTCATGTCATGATGATGTCAATTCGTAGACTGTGTCAATTGATATTGATGTCATGTCGATGCCTTAGTTCACAATTGTACTAACTACAAAAAATTTAATTTTCACTTTTTTAGTGCCAAATACACTAAATGTCACGCTGTTTCGTTTGCGCGTATTGAAATACCGTTGATACGTCTCTTTCTACTAAAAACGTAGTTTGCAGATTATTTTACTTAGTTTTAGTACTGTTCATGTAAAACTTTAAACCTCTCTCCTCAAAATTGTTAATTCTGTAGTTAGTGCAAATGTGAACTAAGGCATCGATGTGTCACATTTTTTTTTTATATTTGAGGTTATTTTGGTGAAATTATAATTCATTTTATAAAACGTAACAAAAACGAGATTTTATGTGTCAATAAAAGTATCTTCTACTTCCAGTTACCCTACATAAACTTTAAGCATTGAATACTGACGATACCGCGCCAGTCACTACGAGTTGTCGATATCTCTTGTTTATTTAGTGTATAAGAAATAAAGTGAAACTTATTATTTGCGACTGTATTGTATCGTTTCACGAATTATTATAATGCCAGTTCCGTGCAGAAGGGGTTGTGGCAACAATGCAGTTTTGAAGGTAACTGTGTAATGTTCCTACTTAGAAACAGTAAGTAGCAGTATGCCTTTTCTAATTATTTGAATTATTCTAGCGACCAAAAACTGGCGATGCTCTCTGCAAAGAATGTTTCTTCTGGGCATTTGAAACAGAAATTCACTACACCATCACAAAGGCGGAATTATTTAATAAAGGAGATTCAGTTGCCATCGGCGCGTCTGGCGGAAAAGACTCAACAGTACTTGCATATGTACTAAAAACTTTAAATCAAAGGTACAACTACGGGTTGAACCTCATGCTGCTGTCAATAGATGAAGGTATCACTGGATACAGAGATGACAGCCTTGAGACCGTCAAGCAGAACCGGGATGATTATGAGATGCCTTTGAAGATACTGTCATACAAAGACTTGTATGGCTGGACTATGGATGAGATTGTGGCTCAGATTGGAAGGAAGAACAACTGCACCTTCTGTGGGGTTTTCAGAAGACAGGCTCTGGACAGAGGGGCAGCCATGCTGGGGGTGAAGTGTATAGCAACAGGACACAATGCTGATGATATTGCTGAGACTGTGTTAATGAATGTTCTCAGAGGTGATATAGCAAGGTTGAAGAGGTGCACGGCTGTAGCTACTGTAAGTCTTTTGGTGACAAACTATAATATACAACACCAATATAAAACTTTTACATTATTTTAATTAATAATTAATGTTCAGTGCCTCAGAAAATAACAAAAATATTGAATTACTGTATACTGAATTTTTATACACCCACTTGTGGAGGTTGCCCTTGGTGCGGCCTACTTGGGTACAGTCTATTTAAGATTTTCCAAGTAGGCCACAGTAACTTGTGGTTGATGGTTATTAGCTTAAGCACCATTAGAGAATCTAAATAGCAGGATTTGTGATTCAGTTCTTCATCTCCAATGTACCTATCTAACATAATGTTACTTTTCTTCCAGGGCAGTGAAGGAACAATACCAAGAGTAAAACCCCTCAAGTACACCTATGAGAAGGAAATAGTAATGTATGCACATTACAAGAAGTTGGTCTACTTCTCCACAGAATGTGTGTTTGCTCCCAATGCATATAGGGGCCATGCACGGGCCCTGCTCAAGGATATGGAGAAGATTAGACCTGCTTGTATCATGGATATTATCTACTCAGGTAATGTTATTTATTTAATGTTTTTTCATGCACTAGTAAAGTAAAAATTACACAAATTTCATAATGCAATAGGCATTCCCTACTAGTAAGTAAATTCATTCATTCACAATGAATCATTGTTTAAAAAACAGGCAAAAATTGACACAATAAATAAATTCTTTCTATCTTACATTATTCAAAATTAATTGATCAAAATAAAGCAAATTAAAACCAATAGCTTTAGTTACATAGCATTAATCAACAAATACATATTTCAAGATTCAATCAACAAATTCCAGGTGAAACCATGTCAGTAAAGGAACAAGTCTCCCTCCCCACACAGAGGATATGCAGTCGCTGCAAGTTTGTATCATCACAAGAAGTTTGCAAGGCATGTGTCCTTCTTGAAGGACTCAACAAAGGCCTGCCCAAACTTGGTATCGGCAAGAGTTCCAAAGCAAAGAGGATGCTTGAGAAATACCATGCCAAGCAGGCACAGAATGAAGCTGGGGCACTAGAGGATGTTATTAAAGATTTGAATGATAGCAGTATAGCAGTAGATGTAGATAGAAATAAGAGATTCACTAAGAATAGGAATAATGCAAAGAAAGAGAATGCAAGCAATAATGATACATGTAATAAAAGCAATTGTTGTGGAGGAAGCTGTAAAAGTAAAACTAATGTGGATCCAGCTACCAGTAATAAGAAACTTGACATGTTATTAGAACAATATGGTTTAGATGAGACTTCAAGAGCAGAGAAACATCACAGTAAGGAAAATGGAGAGACAGATACAAATGTATCAGATCATTCAGAAGATGAGACTCCTTTCAATGGACTGGAAGAAGAGGACACGTGTTCAGCCACATGTGGTGGTATAAGTCTGGGTTTTTGACATCAATAAACATAAATATTTTACAAACTTTAATTTCATTTATTACACCACTAGACTTAACAGTAATATTTCTACCTCGACGTTCAAATCCATATTTTGTAAATTTATTTTTAGCCACACTTCAAACAAGGCAAATGCATTAGAATTTTCTAATTATCTAGGCACGTTAAACCTGTACAATCACTGACAAAATGTCTACCTTACAACATCACAATTTCCTACTAAAAATACACAGCTGATCAATGGCTCTAAAGGTGGTTTTATTTATGGCGAGGCGAGGCGTGGATGGGATGGGCCAAAATTGAAAATCTCTATTTACGCCCTGCCCATCTTTGGTGTAAAAGGTCTAGATGCTCGACATTGTGCGAGGCGAGAATTGAAATATTTGTTAGTACAATATTGAACTTTATTGCTCTAAGAATAGAGTATTTATTTACTTTGTAAAACGGATATACAAATCTCGCACCGGCCATCGAGGACCCGTACGGTCTCTCCGTCAAGAGCTGACCCGCGCTTGTATCGCTGCATACTATACTCTCCAGCTCCCAGTGCTACTTACATGTTTTAGGCGCGGTACAGCAATGGACATCTTTCCCATCCATGCCTCGCCTCGTCGGTGTAAAACCACATTTAGTGTTCGTTTATAGAGACGCGGAGCGTTGCGCGTCGCGTCCGACGTTTTTTCAGTTTACAGTCGGGTGGCGCTTGCGACGGCAGGCGGCTTGTTCGTATTGGCGCGTGCGACGCCGCGGGTATCGCCACATTTTACCGTGAACACAGAATGGCAGGAATAGCTGACCGCAACGCTGCGTGCGACGCAGCGGTGCTATCCGCGGGCTCCGCCTGCTTTTCAAGCAAACGCGTGTAAAATCGCTTCTCCGTAAACGGAGAGCGTTTACGGAGAAGCGATTTCGTTTGAATTTAGTGCGGGCCGCGCCGCCCAACGCGACGCGCGTCTCTCCGCGTCTCAGTGAACGAAGCCTTATACTTATTAAGTATGTATATAAAGACTCTGTTATAATAGTAAATTATGCTGTTACTGAGAATCAAAATAGGACCTAGGTATACAAAATACGGTGCAGTCTGTGAAATTGTACCACAAACTGTTAGGCTTCATATACACGACGCCGCATGTCGGTGTATACGAACGAATATCGCTCATGCGCCGCACCGGGACCGCGTGTACACCGCGTTGATGCCGAGTTAAATTGTAAAGCAACGATGACAGTTCAATAGTAGGGGAGGTACTGCTAAATTTTTGCGACCAATTTTATAGGTACCGAATAACATTTCTAGTAGTTTTAATATTCAAAATAATTTCATACCGCGCCAAAAACTTGCTTTTTTTGTAAGTTAATATCATAAGATATTTAGCAATATTAAAATAAAAGGAGACGTCTTTACAGTTTCGTTGGTAATGCTTTATTTAACTGTGATCACTACTTTACTACTTAACTCGGCATCAATACGGTGTACCTACACGTGGTTCCGGCGCGGCTCTGGAGCGGCGCATTTATTCGTATACACAAACATGCGGCCCGGCGCCAGTGCGACTCCGGTGTCGTGTACATGAAGCCTTATTATTGTTGCATTTCCTGAACGCGTGTCTGTCATAGCAATTTATGACATGTCACATGACGTGCGCTCGTGAAATGCAAGGACTATAACACGTGCTTATAGTATGTTCATGTTCACGTCTATGTAATGAAGGCTGGTGCTCTGGACTCTATCCTCTCGCGACAAATTGGACAGTGGTCTTTGATGTTGTCTGAGCAATCCTCACAGAGGCACACATGGCCGCAGGGAAGCAAGATGATCTGGAAAAAAAAGTATTATGATAGAGTTTAATACCTATTTGTTATCTCGACGCTAGGGTTTTGCTTATAAAGTTACGGTCAGCAAGGAAAGTCTATTAAAACTATCAATTTTATACAACATTAGTTTTAGTATATGCGAAACCTGAATATAGTTTGTTCAGAATAAGTAACTGAATCGAGTCCAATAATTTTTACACCATGTTAAATTTTCTCCCAAAAATATTTAAAAAAGGTTACATATTGGACACCGTATAAGTCAATGACCGAGCGACAGTTAGTACCTATCGACAATCACGGCGCACAGCCACAGGTACTTACCTAGGCGCGGGCGCACAGCGGGGCGTGGGTAAAACCACCCCGGACGGCCTTCTGTCTCCCGGATGCTACAGATTGACGCGCACGTGTTGACGTGTTACGCTTCCCGTAAGTGCGCGGGCCGCCGTACGCCTACAGTTGTGTTGTGGTTGATCGTGTATGTACTTATCGTACGTAAAAAGTATCGTGTAACCGTGTCTTTCTCAAACACAAATGTCCAGTACACAGAAATGGTACGTACACTAGCAGTTTGTGATGTTACTAGGAGCAATTCGGCATCAGAGTATCGTGAAATACAATGCTTTCCGTCACACAAAGATCTAGGGACTACGGTACCTTTCGGCCTCCGACAGCCGCTAGCCGTGATAACTCAAGTCGCCAATCAACCGTAAATAGTGATTAAATCAATTATTGTAAATAGTGATGATTAACATTTTTAAACACGTCAAGATGGTTAATTGTAGAAAGTTATTATTTGTACCTACAGCCTGCTTTGGTTAATTAATGCGATGTTTAACACTTTTCATCCACTTTGAACTTTAAGGGGTTGGCATAAGGTGCAACAAATCGCATTGACTTCATTTTATCACTTACGGCTGCATTTACGAGTAAAGTACTTAATAATATCTACCTACACTTGACCATTACGACAGTCCAAAGCCTGCAAGTGTGATGGAAAATGTTATTACCAGTTAATTACAATACAATCGTGAGCGAGCGTAGCGCGACGCCGCGCCGGCAGGTACAGGCGCGTGCGGGTGGCTCGGAGCGCGTGCTGACCATGTTTATGTACGGACAACCAGGTAACATAACATGCTTCTAACTTTTGTCATTTTTCATGATACAGTTTTAAAATTTTGTACATAGGTTCTTTACATAAAAATATTAGACACGTGTTTTGGGGTTTCGCATATACTAAAACTAAGGTTGTATATCATTGAAATTCACACAAAATCATTAATTGGACGTGTACTCAGCATTTTATGTAATAGTCGAGATTGTGAATGATGATTGTTTCATTAATATTAAATCTGAGAGGTATTTTTTTTTTTAAATATTATTATGATTTAAAAAACTAAAGACCTTAGTTAGGTCCAGAGTTGAGCTACACGATTACTGACTGATGTGGTCCTTTCCTCAGAAGACCATTTCAGACACTAATCTCCTCACATGATTTTACCAAGATTATGTCTAGACTTGGCCCCTGAGTTTGTTTCGCCTTTGTTTCTCAGAGGTAGTCAGATGTCGACTCCATCTAGTTTTTTTTTTAAATATGTTATTAAAAAGTGATTCCGATATGCTATTTACAGAATAAACAATTTAATTTAATTTGATCTGCTAATCGTCTTTCGTTGCTGACTGTACCTGTAGTACTCAGTGGCGCCTACCTCTTTAGGGTTTTCCGTGCAGACTACACACAGCTGCACATCGGCGAGGTTCTTCTCCCGCGCATGCGCACGTCGCTCCCGGCGTCCTGCCGCGAGCTGTTTCTTCATGGAGTCCTCGAGCGCGCGGCGCCGGCGACGCTTCATGTACTTGTAAGCCACGCGGCACGACGCCGCCGCTGCTACGGTGCCGAAAATTACTAGCAGTACTCTGTGAATTAGACATTCGAATAAGACAAGACCAATTTTATAAGAAGCTTATTTAGCGCTTTCGTGCCGATCATATCTATGGAATGGCCCATGTTCTCCATACCAATACGTCGCCGACTTAACATATTAGTTTAATGTTTAGTTTTATATTTTTACATACATACATAAACTCACGCCTTCTTCCCATAGGGTAGGCAGAAACTACAGAACGCCACGTGCTACGATCCTTACATACTCGTTTTGCCTCGTTTATGTTCATACATCTGGTCATACACGCACGCCGGTTGCGAGTGCTACGCACCTGACCTTTCTGAAGAACATCGCCAATAAGGTATCTATACGTCTTCCTAGGGCGTCCCCTCCCGGCGTTTCCACTCACATCTGTCTTGTAATTTGTAAATACATTTTGTTAGTCGCCTTTCATTCATCCTCTCAACATGACCAAACCATCTAAGCATACTCTTTTCAATCGTTGTCACTACATCTTCTTTTAAACCGCACCATTGCCTTATCACATCATTCCTCAGCCTATCATTCATAGTCACACCGCACATGCTCCGCAAGGAACGCTTGTTCACAGCATTTATTTATATTTTTATGCATTAGTTTATTTTTATAGGTCCTAGGTGCCTGAAATAAATGAATAATAATAACACCTAAGAAAATCCCTTGAACTGGCCAGCCGTTTCAGCAAACTTGACTTAGTAGCTGTTGTCAGATACAAGGGGAGGCCATCTTTAGGCGGCTGTATCTTCATCTCGCCAGTATTACTCCGGCTGAGCTCTCCTATAGCCGTGATGTAGGAGCCGTCCCGAAGCATCTCCTCCATGGTCTGGAGACCTCGCTGACGAACGCCAGAGAAGAACCCCCACACGTGGTCAATGACACCGGGCGACATCGGCTCGAACTTGTCTGAGATGACGTCCATATCTGTGAAAATATAATAAGGTAAACTTGTATCACTACCCAAAAGAAATGTAAAACACTTGTGACATATATACGAATTAGCATATAGGAGGGTAGCAGACGGCGCCGGCCTAGTTACTAGGTGCAAGGTTAATATTTTACAATAAAATAAAGCTTATTATTAAGTAATTTACCTACCTATATTGATAATTTTAGATTAAGAACTTTTATTGACAATATTGTATAGGTACTTAAATCAATATTTAACGTACCTATCACATGTTTTTTAGAGGCGGAGAACTTTAATTTGAAATAACACACGAGAAATGTTTTAATATCCATGAAATTGCATTTATTTGACAGATAACTTATGACATTATTTTTTTAAATATAATTTCGGGCATGTGACCGCCGCGGCTGACGCCAAGGCCTAATTTATTGAAAGACAATTTTTTATAGACTCATTTTTCTGAAAGAAACGTGTGACGAACGACTAATTTCACGAATGGTAAAATCATCATTCGAGCGATTTGACGCCATTACAGTATTTTCTCTGTAGATATGTAAAGTCGCATGTCTACAACGATAGACCAGAAACAATTGAGCACTTGGATAGCAACATTCGATGCATTATTGCAGAAATACAGCCTGATTTACTGGGAAGGGTGTGTGAAAATTTGACCTCCAGATTATGCCATGTAAACAAAAGCCGCGGCGGCCACATGCCCGGAATCATATTCGAACATTAATTCCATAAAATTATCTGTCAAATAAATCCAATTTCATGGATATTAAAACATTTCTCTGTGGTTTATTTCAATTTAAAGTTCTCCGCCTCTAAAAAACACTTGGTACATTAAATATTGATTTATACAATATTGTCAATGAAAGTTCCTAATCTAAAATGATCAATATAGGTAGGTAAATTACTTAACAATCTTTATTTTATTTTAAAATATTAACCTTGTACTAGTAACTAGGCGGGCGCCGTCTGCTGCCCTCCTATATGTTAATTCGTATAGTATATGTCACATGTGATTTACCACGGAACATAAAAAAACAGTGGAGTGCAAAGTAAGCGTGGCACGCGTGTCATAAATAAGCGCTGTAACGCTTGCTTGGTCCCCACAAATCTTAAAATATGGTCCCAGTCGAGTTCTAATATCGCGTCGAGTTGCAGTCTCGCGACAAATTTTGTTCCATTTTGGAGTGCAAAAATGATAGTAGGAGAAAAACTCTTAAAAATGGAGGTGTTTTGTACTATCGGCAAATACTATTTTATTTGTTTTCTAATAAAATCTTAGTTAATTTCAATTTACTAATGATGTAATAAAACCTCTAGTTAAAATCAACCTTATACGATTAAAATACAGTTTCTTTTGGATTGATGTATTCACTGGTATTCCTTATTTTATTATCGAAAGTACTTCGTTACTCAATTAGTGATGTGGTCGGGTCAAATGTTAGTTTTATCGATAAAAGAAAATGGTGCCGTTTCTCTTGTCACAAATGTCTATAGACTAAAAATCACCTACATTTAGTTTATCCTGCCAAACGACGATGGACTCAAGTGACACAACTTAATTATTTTATAGTTTGACAGCACTTAGTTGGCACTAAGCTATTTAATTTAGTAAAAATGGAAATTTTGCTATTCTGAATTTGATGTTTTTCACCTAAAATTTTGAATATCAAACTAAATGTATTTTTTTAATCGCGATTAAATGTTTTCATTATTTTTTCGATTAGGACACACCATTTTCGAGATATAAGCAAAAGCCAAAAAAATAAATGACACATCAACCGGAGGAACTTATCTCTTTTTGTATGGAAAATATGAAAATTTTCAAAATTTCTATTATTGCGTATTACCAACATGTGAGTTTTAGGGAGTTACGGATTGCAAAGGGGGCAACATTTTCATTATTTTTTCGATAGGACACACCGTTTTCGAGATATAAGCAAAAGAAAAAAAAATACTACTTCATTCTTCCTACAGTTTTACTTAACTCCCAACAAGACTTATTTTTTCGAATCAAACAAGAAATCGGGTATCCATCGATATCGATAATGTAATTCAAAATTCAATGTGTTACTGCACTGGTGTGGCCTTGGTCGAGAAGCAATAGATATCGACCTATGACGCGAATGTCAACCTTATGGCTAACGCAATTAGACTTATAATTGCGACCACTGAGAATACTCTCATCTATGGTGGAGTATCGGAATTTACTCGTCAATCGAATCTAGTTTGACTTCAGATTACAAAACGTTGTAAATACTTTCTGGACTAAAGCAAAATCAATTCTATCCTAATATAAAGCATGAAGGTCTATTTCTGGATGTAGGATCTGTGACTTACGCTAGTTTTGACTAAAATTAAAACGGCAAATCAGACGAATTGTTTGTTTGTAGTGCATTATATGATTATCGGTTTATTTGTGTGAGTTTGGCGACAGCGGTCCCTATAGTAATTTTGTTGTATACCACTTCTACTGCTTTTTATGTTCCGTGTGTTTTACATTTCTTTTGGGTAGTGATCCAAGTTAAAAAAAGAATCTGTGTTTTAAGTATTTTAATTTAGAGTTCTCTGCCTCTAAAAAAACATCCTTTAAAAGGCATCTAACTTTATACTAATAATATTTTGTGCTCTATTTTAACTTCTTATCTTTCGTAAATTCTGTAATAAGTACTTAACAAAACATCTTTATACAGTTACCGGCCGTAAGTATTGCACATGGATAGAGAAGCATCGAGCATTAGAAAAAGTCTGTCACACAATTATAGTTCGCGTCAAATAACTTTGTTCGCTCTGAAATTCGCGCAAATGACTGCGCAGTAGTCAATATCTATACTAAAACAGCAGCGCGCCATGCCTTGCGCATCGGAAAGCATGGTTTAGGAGCGGCAAAGTTTCTTGACGCGAACTATAATTGTGTGAGTCAGTTTGACGTTTTTTTTTTTCATGTGTAACATATTTCCTGTCGCTCGCCTGCAATTTGTGGAAGTCATTTCGTGAAAAGGGACGGAAGTGTGTAACAGGAAGCTCTGTTGAGGATTGAGATTGAAGTTATTGATTGTTTTCCTCTACGAGTGTGACATTATCACTAAGTGACAAAATTCCTTTAAGGGGGAAGCGTCAGGGAAGCCCGCGAAATTCAAATTTTCTTACGTTTTTTGCAATTTACAAGTCGGTATTATATTGTTCATTGATCAAATCATAATTTGCGGTAGTAATCTATTTACATAATTAGAATCATTAAAGTGATCAATGCAACTCTTTAAGACCAGGTAATCCTAAAAATGACTATTTCATGAAATCTTTACATTTTAGGATTATACATACTAACTTAAGGAGTTGTATTACTGATTTTATTGTATATAATTCTATAAATACATTATTGTTACGACCGCAAATCATACTTTATTTAACCTACAACTTAATACTGACTTGCAAATTGCAAAAAACGTAAGAAAATTTGAATTTCGCGGGCTACCCTGACGCTTCCTCCTTAAATAAATAAAGATAAAAAAAGAAGCCGGGGAAGCGCGCGCTATTTGATTTGACCTATAAGTGCGCGCATTGGTAGAGTTGGCCGTCAGATGGTACCAACCCAAAATGATGTCAGATGTTACACATCATGTGACTACTGTAAGGCTCGCTCATTTTTTTAATTGACTTACCAAGTAATTCAGCTGTGAGTGCATCGACCACCTCAATGCTGTACTTCCCATTGTTGAGCACGAAGGGTGTGCAGTTGCACACTTCATGAATGGTGCGTGTCTGGTCCGACCAGAAGCCTGCTGATGTCCTGGCTATTACATGCTCTTTGATTGTAAGCCTGAAATTAAAAAAACAAAGACTTATAGACGCCGGATACTCAGCTAACACAGTAGTGCCAGTTCTTCTTTCTTTTTCGTGTGGTTAGTGACTAACCTAGTGTCAGAGTTTTTATGTCGCCTTTGGGCCTCTGACTTGGCTTCACATGCCGCATGTCATCGAGAAATTGCCACCTTAGTTATACGTACATACACACATTTAAAGACACCTAACTGATACACTATTAAGATTAATAATTATGTCACTCTCTTCCATTTTCACTTTTTTTACTGTGTACTTCGTAATTGGCGTAATGTTTAAAATAATACTGATGTTATACTTATCTACTGTCAGCTGTGAAGACACTATACATCACAAATTAAATAAATGTGCAAAATATCACCATTATTAGAACAGAATAGTTTTTGAAGTGTGGTAAGTCATCAACTGCTTAGCCTTTTCCCAACTGTGTCGGGGTCGGCTTCCAGTCTAAGTGTACGGCCTGAGTCCACGCTCGACTCGAGCGTCCGGCGGGGCGGGGCGTGCGACGTTCGTGTTAAACACATGCAAACACTCGCGAATGTCCTGAGTGAACGCCGCGCTGGACGCTTTTTCACTCGGGTCGTACACTAACTGGCAGCAACTAATACCAGTATTTTACATGGAGCGACTGCCTATCTAACCTCCACATTTCAATTATTGGGTAATAACCATTTGGTAAGGCTGGTTTCGGGCTTCTGATGACCCGTAACAACTGTCAAAGATCCACAAATCGACAGTGAAGTGCCAATATCTCCTACCTGACATTTTTCGAGAAATTAACATTTTTATCGTTTTTAATTGAAAGGCGTTATTCGCATGTCAAAATCAAAATCAAAAGTCATTTATTCAAACTAGGCTGAGAATCAGCACTTTTTGAACGTCAAAATTACATAAGACAGTCCCCCAAAACGCCCGCCATTCACCACTTCCTAGTGCTTTAGCTGGGGAGAAGAAGTGGCGCAACAAACTCCCCAGCAGCACAGCTGTCTGTTCAGTTAAAAAAAAATGATTCTATATAACACTGCGCATAATAATTTAGGTACATTACGCAACACAAAATATTAAATTAAATTATTTGCTATAAGTAAGCTATTATGTGTATATGTTTTAGTGAAATCTCCTAAGTGTATTTAGTTTGATTTAATGCTGTTGCAACTAAATACACTGAGATTTCACTAAAGCATGCGAATAACGCCTTTCAATTAGGGAAGTATGTCAGTTATGAAGTATTGGCATTTCACCGCCGAAATGACAGCTGGGACCAATGTACGTTGTGAGGCACGGATGGGTCTTGGTATGTAGGTAAAGATGGTCACCCATCCACAGACTAACCGCGGTAAGCGTAGCTTAACCTGATCGATCGAAAAAAATTCTAACTCCACAATATGGCACCCCAAATCTGCCATTTTACTTTGTTTTTTATTTTAAAGTAGCCAGTGACACTCGCGCTATCGAGACAAATCTAAAGTCGTATAATTTATCGAAATCTGTTCATTCGTTTAGGAGTTAAGAGGAAACAAAGAAACGGACATACATACATACTTACATGTCAAACACATAACCCTCCTTTTGGGCTCCACCGCAGTCGGGTAAATATATTAAATTTGAGATAATCATTCATTCAAACGTAAAATTCAGTTCCCTACGCGTCAATAATACTGTTAAAAAACTATACCGTACCGAATTAATTTTAATAAAGTATTCATTTTGGTTGGTTAAGATACCGCCTATCATGTCGCAGGTCGTGGGTTCGATTCCCATCCAGGACAAACATTTGTGTGCATGAACATGTCTGTTTGTCCCGAGTCTGGGTGTAATTATCTATACTGGGCTATTTTTAAATCGCTAGCTAAATTTTCACAGGGTGTTCTACCCATGAATATGAACAACTTTCACTATGGGACCAACTCTGAAATCACGAAAAAAAAAAATCTGCTGTTTCATACATTTTGGTCGAGTAGGTATAGAACTTTCGTATGAAACAGCTGATTTTTTTTTCGTGATTTCAGAGTTGGTCCCGTAGTGAAAGTTGTTCATATTCATGGGTAGAACACCCTGTGAAAATTTAGCTAGTGATTTAAAAATAGCCCTGTATAAGTACCTATGTATTTACAAAAAAAAGTAGTGTATGTAGTATATCAGCTATCTGGTTTCCATAGTACAAGATCTGCTTAGTTTGGGATCAGTTGACCGTGTGTGAAATGTCCCAGGATATTATTATTATTATTATTTTATAATCTTTATCAGGATGTGAATAATCAATTTTTCGTTGATTCTGAAAAAAGTCACATTTTGAGTTACAACAGTATTGTATTATCAGTGTGATTGTCATTCTACTACGCAGCTATACAGCATGACATCCAGCGGAAACCTTGGTTTTTTAAATATCCAAAACTGTCCAAAAGAGCTGTTTCATCACTTTGCAGATTAAGTCTCGGACATTGTTGTAGCCCAGTGTTGTTGAATAAGATCCATGTTAGGGACAGTTCCCTGTGCGAATGTAGTCTTGCGGAAGGTACTTTAGATCATTTTTTTTCCTGCTCCTTGAATACCAAATCCTTCGAGCTGTATCAAAAAATTTCCAAATGCAACATTCCTCTCCCAACTAACTTCCATTCCCTTTTGTCGCACTTCTCTCCCAAAATGATTAAAATTTTAACTACTTTTATAAACGACAATGATATTAAATTGTAGCTGGTGCGTAATAATTATATACTTAAATATGTATTGTATTTTTAGTGCTGTTTATTTTATATATAATTGTAATTTAGATTATTTATGTTGTACTAACCTGTGTCCTCGTTTTTAGCGACTAACATCTGTAGATCTACAACAAAGTGCAAAGTCGATGGACCGGCCGTCTAAACGTGACGCTGGCAGAACAGTCGACACCGGCTCAATTGCCAAAAAAAAAAAAAAAACAATGGTTTTTAATCCTCACCTCTGCACCACACCTGTCACTGAGTTGTTATAGTTGCTGGTGATGGGGTTGCCGAGTGGCTTCACCAGTCCCCTGATCACCACATATGGGATGGTGTTGTTGGGGTATTTGTTGATCTCCTTGTTCAGTGTCGAGTCTATGTCCAGCACAGGAGCTGTCTGCAAATGTTTTATGACACTGAATAAAAAAACCTGTATAATCTGTTCTGTTTTTGTGAAAATTATAAACGGTCCAAGGGAACTAGTGATTCTACAAAAATTGTTGGACGGATAAACTATATTTATAATAAAAATTTAACTGATCGCTGTGTGTACAAGGAAGATTTCTGAGAAACACTATTATTGGGAGTCTTTATTAATACAATAGAACCCAAAACAATGATTTTTAGAATTTTGCCAGTTTGTCTGTGCATTTGACCGCACTAATCCCAGAAATGGCTTCACCAATTTAGGTGCGGTTTTCACTAACATATAGTGGTAAGCTACACTTAACATTTATTTCAATTGGTTCATAAATAAGTAAGTTATGTCAGTTTGGAAAAATAAAAAAATGCTATAAAAATACCTAGCAAGTCGAAAAGAAATACCTCTGTAACCAAACAAAAAGTACTAAGCTTGCATGAATTAATGATAATATTTGAATCATTAGTTGCATCAAATAGCTTTGCCGCTCTGAAACCAGGCTTTACGATGAGTATGGCATGGTGCGGTGCTGTTTTAGTATAGATATTGACTACTGTGCAGTCATTTGTGCGAACTTCAGAGCGGCAAACTAACATGACGGGAACTATATTATGCTTCTAATAGGATTTGGATGAAATTTGTGACATAGATAGTTTATAACATGGATTAACAAATAAGATACTTTTTATCCTGGTAGTACCTACGTTTCCGTGGGTTGATTTCCAGTAGACTATCAGCAATATAATATAACCAAGGTTTGTAATAGATTATAGCCAATCGTAATAATCAAAGATATTGTGTTTACCTGCAAGGCATTTAGGATATGTTTACATTTGCTCAGCTGTTTCACACAAAAGCCCAAAATAAGGGTATCTATTCCAAGGATCACTGTTTCGCCAATTATTTCCGAAAAGAAGTCCATGGCTCCTCAATTATTTTTTTTTACAGTTTTACGTTAAATTATTAGAAGTATTGCGTAACTAATAACGCTATTTCAGCTCATTCTATTCCATAAATTTACATAGTTTTGTATAAAATCTCCAATCACCGACAGATTCTCACTTTGAGTTTTTTTTTTTTACTTTGACGTAATGACGTTAACGTTTCATAGATTATACATTATTTTCGTTTAGTTTCGTCACTCTGATCCAGGCAACCAATGAAATAAAATGTTCGCATAACTTATACGCTAATCGTTTTAAAAGTAAATAAATAAATCCAAATTCTTCTCTGATGCAGAAACTGACAGACTTATTATAGCCAATATATCGAATAGGGCTATCCTACGTATCACGTGACGGAACCTCTCCTTCTGGTAGGGCCAGTTCCCCGTAGACATAGCATTCTCTGTCCACGCCAGTTCCCAGTTGTAATCAAAGAGCAAAGTAAGTATAGTGATGTAATATCCGTATCTGTGGTAATATCGCGTCCGCTAATTGGTTTTCTGCAAGGAACATATACTCACCTACGGCGAGGTTTTCTGTCAAATTCGGGGAGGGATTCGATTTTTATATGGAAGTTATAAACTCCATGTAGGATAGGTGCCAGAGGATGTCATCTGCCTAGCCTTTTCCCAACTGTGTTGGGGTCGGCTTCCAGTCTAACCAGATGCAGCTGAATACCAGTATTTTACATGGAGCGACTGCCTATCTGACCACCACAACTCAGTTACTGGGTAATACGATACCCCTTGGTCAAATTGGTAGTAAGACTTTCGGGCTTCTGACGACCTGTAACGACTGTCAAAGATTTACGAATGACAGCTCGTACTTTCCGAGGAACGGAGGGGTGCCTGTATGTAAAGATGGTAACCCATCCACGGACCGACCGCGGCAAGCTTAGCTTAACCTGATCGATCAAGCCGTATGGCTGTTATTACTTAGCCACAAGGCCCTGGACAGAAGATGAGTATAAATAGATAAAAATAACATAAAGAAAACCACATTTCTCATTCCTTAACAATATAATTTGAAGTAAATTAGATCTAGCGTTGGCAGTGGACTGTTTAATTCCTTCTCCTGCGTACTCTTGATATTCTCCAGGCGTTCGGTTCCTCGTACTTGTTGTAGAGCGGCTCCAGTCTCTGGTTCTTCTTGAACTTGGACAGTTTGGTGGGGTCGGAGAACTTGAAGAATGCTGGGGCGAACTCCACTAGCCACTTCGGGTCTATAGTGGTCACTTCGCGCATGTACTCCTTCGTAGTTTGAACGAGCTCGTGGTAGATTACCCTGATTATGGAAAAAAATACATTAGTAAAAAGCGTGTGTTTATGTATGTAAATTACATTACTGTAATATTGGAAACCATAGTATTGGGTTGGCACATAAGTAATGAGACACTCTACAAAACTCTATGCATTTCCTTTTTTAAGTTAATTGTTTTCGATAATAGAACATTCTAGGTACTTGTGATGTAGGGGTATATAAAGCGGGCGGCTTAGTCAGTTTGAAGAAAAATGGAGGAGCGACAAGTTGTAACACTATACTTATACCGAGTACTTGTTAGGCCACAGTGCGGGGGCTGCGGCTGACAATATCAACACTGCATTAAGCGCTGGAAGTACAAGCCATGCGACGGTATCCCGATGGTTTGGCCGTTTTAAATCAGGAGACAGGAGTCTTGAAAGTCAGCCACACTCTGGACGACCACCCGCAGTGAATGATGACGATTTACGCCGCGAACTGTAGTCGAATTCGGATGCTACCACTCGTGAATTAGCGGAAGCACTTAACTGCAGTCACCACGCCGTGGAAAACCATCTGCATGAGCTTGGGTATCGAAAAGTTTTGGCTCGGTGGGTACCGCACATCCTTACAGACGCCAGTCGTGCAGTCCGTGTCGCTATTTGTCCAACACTTTTGCTGCGACCCCGACGTAAAGAGTTTTTATCTGATCTGGTTACTGGAGATGAATCATGGATTAATTACGAGAACGATACACGTCTTGTTTTTTGGCTGCCTCCAGAAGAAACGCCACCAACTCAACCGAAGCTGAGTCAAAAGAACCGCTCAAAGTTCTGCTTTGCTGTTTCTGGGATGCACAAGGCATGCTGTTTTATAAACTATTACACAATGAACGCTGACAAATATTCAACCCAGCTCACCAAACTATTTGCTGCTATCAAGAAAAAATGACGAAGACAAGTCAATGTAATTTTACTACACGATAACGCTCGACCTCATGTTGCATCTGCCGTTCGCCAACAGTTGCGAGAACTTGGGCTGGGAGACGATACCCCACCCGACTTATTCCCCAGACCTCGCCCCATCAGACTATCATTTGTTTAGAGCCCTGAAACAACATTTGCGGGGTAAACAATTTAATGATTTCTCCGATCCAAACTTTGCCGGATCGTTGGTCGGATATGGTGATTACATCATTGAGTAAACTTTTGTATTGTAATAATAATAAAAAATATAAAACGTAAACCAAGTGTCTCATTACTTTTGTGCCAACCTGATAAAGGTATATGCGCCCAAAGGTTCAGGTCAGGGATTTTCGGGCATTGTTGCGAATCCAAAGAATCCGGGACTGAGATAATTATGATGACAGAGAACATGTTGTTCTTTTTTTAAATCTTTTCTATTAATATTTTTTTAAAGTAAAGTTATTAACAACTTAAAATCCTACCATTCCGGCTGCCTATTGAAGAGTGCGCTAGAAGGATGTATGTAGACGACTTGGCTATCCACCAGAGTTCTGTACCCCTCCTGTGGGTCCTTCTTAGCCGCGTTCCTGAAGAAACCGGAACATATCGTCTTCTGGATGCGGACCGTGTTCTTACCCGCCGATACCACGTCCAATTTATGCCTGGAGATATAATAAATAATATGAATTTTATGCTAGTTTATAGATAACAGTTTGAAATAGTCAAATAATGTAAAATTGGACTGGATTTGCTTGTTTATGAATGAGACAATAGAGAGAACAAAAAAATCAATTTTAGAATAGACTTTCAAATCCGCCATTTTAAAGTCTATTCTAAAATTTGTTTTTTAATAAATCATTAGCAGTGATTGATTGAATGCTGAAGGCGTAAAACCGGGTGTTTGAATAGTAATTGATTCAGACCTTTTCAACAATTGATTTCAATAGGATTATTAATGAGATTGTGTGAGGTATTACATGGACGAAAAGGAAGTGAATGATAAGGTAGCGGCTGACATGTGAGAATCGGAAACTTCTGCGACCTCTAGTGATAAGGAAAATGAACCGTTATCACAACTCACCTGTCCATAATACCAAGCAGCTGTTTCCTGACATCCTGCGCTCGTTTCAACGTGCGGATCTGCACGAAGTTCTCATAGCACCACGCGTTAGAGAACTTATTATTCCTCCAGCTATTATACACGGCCAACAAGGTCAGGTGGTCGCCTTCTGGCTGGTTGAATTTCGCCTTCTTCTGGTCAGCCAGTGCCTGCTTGTCTTTGGGTCGATAGAACACATTCTGGACGCTCAACATTGACACTATGGTCAGGATTTCGTCTGAGCATTGTAATGCTACAGACATGATTAGGATTTTTGATAGGTTTGGTTCGAGCGGGAATTCGGCCATCTGTAAAGCAAACAGTTTTTATTTAACTAGGTGTGTCGGCATACAGTTTAATATGCAATGATTGACGCGCGTTCGTGAAATGCAATAACTATACTAACTAAAATATCTCGCATTATGAACTCTATTACGCATACAGTGCGCGGCTTAATTTTAATAAGCATTAACACATTCTCTGCTGAATTCTTTATGCAAACGCTTCTTTATGCTACACCCTTACCGACCCTTTTTTTTACGATGTTTTCGAAACAATAGAGATGCACAACGAACGCACATGTGCGCCGCGCCGCACTCGAAGAAAGTTATGAAAACGCGCATGTGCGTCTGCCGCACCTAATGTGTTAAAAAACCGGCAGTGCGAGTCGGACTCGCGCACGAAGGGTTCCGTACCATTATCTATAAAAACGGCAAAAAAATCATATTTGTTGTATGGGAGCCCCCTTAAATATTTCAAAAGATGCACTGAACTTAAATTTAGTTTAGTTTGTGAACAAGGGAATCCGCGCCAATTACCTGCAAATTGCAAAAGAGAAATTTTCTTACCTTTTTTGCAATTTACAAGTCAGTAATAGATTGTACATTGATCAAATTATAATTTGCGGTCGTAACAAGTATGTACTTACATAATTATAATCATTAAAGTGATCAATACAACTCTTTAAGACCAGGTAATCCTAATGAAGGACTATTTCATGAAATCTTGACATTTGAGGATTATACTAACTTAAGGCATTGTATTACTGATTCTAATGATTATAATTCTGTAAATACATATTTGTTACGGCTGCGAAACATACTTTATTTAACATACAACGTAATACTGGCTTTCCATTTGCAAAAAACCCTTAAGCTTCGATTGTTTTGGTCTACATACCCTTCGACCTAGCCTGGTGAGCAATCCCTCCGAATCTAACGCGGACAGGGAGTGCAGTTGTTCCAGCGCCATGATGAGCGACTCCACCGGCGGCGCGTCCATGAAGTCGAAGTGGAGCAGGTCGTTGATACCCATCGTCTTTAGTTGCAGCACCTGTTTACAAAATATGACGTTTATGGAAAACTTTTAAGCTCCATTTACCGGTGCAAGTTTATTGCCTGTGGCATACCGTAAAATTGAAAGGCAATTAACTGGCGCCGTTTAAAAAACAAATACAATATTGTTGCACGATACGGGCAAGTTAGTTGCCGTTCAAAACTGGTATAGGTGTGAACAGCACGCACTAATATATTGGCAGTGATAATGTTTCAAAATATTGTAAGCGTCAAAATGATCATATAGTTCTATACAAACTTGGACATCAATAAAATGTTGTAATATAAACTGTTCATAAGTATGTTACAGTACTGCAGACAAAAATATCTGACTACTCTTCGGAACATAAATATCTAAATACTCTAATTTCAATATATTTGGTACAACCCATGATTCGTAAATATTTATGTGCTTTGAATATTCAACTAAATGGCCTTTATCATTAAATTTATTTCGCTTGCCGGAGGAGAAGTACGATGCAGTGTTGCCGTTCGTAATAGGACTGTATCAATCTGACAACGTTGCGTAGTAACTGTATTATATGATTAATCAAGTTTGAGGAAATCTTAAGGTCAACGCAGACAGTATTGTTGTAAACTTATCAGTGGTTTTAAAAATAAAAACAACACTTTAAGCATTCTTAAATTCTTATTTTTTTCTTCTGAAAATCTTACATTTAAAAGAAAAAAATACAATAGGATATAGGTAGACAGACAGATTATTCAAAAAATTTAAGACAACAATTCGAGACATGTAAAATTGTCAAGATATTTTCCATAGAAAAATTGCACAGATGTTTGTGAACCTAACTTTGCGCTAAATAATATAAACAATTGATTGCGCACAATTTTTAGATTATTTGTGTGTAGCAATATTATTGATCGCATATTTATGATGTCACAGATTGTTTACAATGTATTGTAAAGCAAAGCTGTTTGGAGTTTTATGTAACTTACCATTGCCTATATATTTTTGATTCATGAACATGCTCAGATATTAAAGAACTCGACTGTGCAATAAAATTGCATATACAATAAAATCGCATTCAATTCTGCCATGAAAATTTTCTAAACTGTCGAAAGTAGTGTTTGGCGCTATGGTGACCTGAGACACATTTCTCGTATTGATAGGATAATATGGTAAATATGGTAAAAGTCAAAATCTTAGATTGTAAGGCAACTAGCTGTATTAAATCATTATAAAACTTAATTACAAGAATTGGTAAGAAAATGGTAAACTATATAACTAAGTGATTGGTAAAATGTAGGTATGGTAAAAATGGTATTGGTAATGGTTTTGAGTTGTGGTGTCTCTAATGAGATTTGAACGCGAACTGGCCCACGTTTTGGTGAATAAGCGAATGTGCATACTTGCGTTCGAAGCAATTATGTATTTTCGCTGAGTGTTCGATTAAAACTCGAACATAAACATGAGCAAACGAAACAAGACGTTCAATAAAATTGAATAAAATATTTGGCAGCGCATACGGGTAATACTTGTACGGGTAAAGGACGTGCAACTCTGTATTTAGGCGATTAAAAACTTGCATGCAATTATAATCGCCTTGCAATTTTATTGCCTTGGAAAATGTCGCATGCGACTTTATTGAATGGCATTTATGCATTAAATAATTATTGTATGCGATTTTATAGAATCGCGCATTTGCATGCAATTCATGAAAGGCAATAAAATTGAACGTGCTTTATGGCATGCGATTATTGCTCTTGAACGTTCCAAAAACTTGCACCTTGTAAGAAAAGATGGTTTAGTATGGAATCTAGCTCTCTCTGAGATCTTTTCAAAACTGTACCGGCTACATTTCTGCTCCCTGGATAATCTTTTCTTTAGGATATGAACTATTATTGTGTAGCTCTGCCACCACAATAGTAGAAGGGAATCAATCTCAAATTTTTTGATCAGAATTATAAAATAGGGATTTGTACGTTAGCTATAGCTAGCTGCACTAAAATCATTCAACCTCTTTGAGCAAAATTAGAATTATGGTCGTGAATACGTACAGTAGTAGCAAGGTTGGTACGTTGAATCTCGGGCACTGGCGTAGGTAGCATCTCGTCTCTGTAGGCGCGCTCCGTGTACAGTCGGTAACACTTGCCGGGGCCCGTACGACCAGCGCGACCCGCTCGCTGTTTTGCTGCTGCCTGTACCAAACAAACAAACATTCAGAAACATTAAGGAAGATAAATAATCATGATTTTTATAGGATGAAAAGTATACAAGATCTTGAAAATATGAATGTAAAAAATCTTTATTTTGTTTTATCACATTTCACACACTCGCTATCTATATGTCGTAGCTAATTAGCTAATTATTGATTAGCCGTTTAGTTAACAGCCTAGCCTTTGGAAGCAGCGCGGCACGGCTCGCTCGACTCGCGCGCGGTTGTTCATAGGTCTAACCTAACCTAACCCATTTGGTTGGAGTGCCCTAGCTTAGTTACTGCGGCCAATACGGCTTGCGCGTGGTTCTCCAGTTAATCACGTATTTATTTATTTACCTGTGAAATAGGCGTCACAACCAAAGAGTCCATTCCAGTCTTCGAATTATAAACTTTCTGCTTCACAAATCCAGGATCGACAACATAATAAACTCCGTCTATGGTTAGCGAAGTTTCTGCAATGTTGGTAGCTATGACGACCTTTCTTGAGCCAGGGGGTGCCGGCTCGAAGATACGCGTTTGCATTTCAGAGGGCAACGCGGAGTATACTGGCAGAATGATTAATTCTGGTACATCAGGCCCTAAAGATTTCATCCTTTCATACAGAATTTCGCACGCAGTATCAATTTCCTCTTGACCAGTCAAGAACAGTAAAATATCTCCTGGAGGTTCCCTCAAATGTATTTGCATCACAGTTATCAGAGACGCGTCCAGATAATCAGTTTCCGGTTCCTTGGTATACATAACTTCAACGGGGAAGGTTCTACCAGGGATAGTGAAGATGGGAGCTTCGAAGAAGTACTGCGAGAACTTGACGGCGTCTAGAGTGGCGGAAGTGACGATCAGTTTGAGTTCCGGTCGTTTCTGGACGGCTTGTTTGAGCAAACCGAAGAGTACGTCTGTGTGGATGGTGCGCTCGTGTGCTTCGTCCAACATGATGACGGAGTAGGATTTGAGGTCCAGGTCCATCAGGCACTCGCGGAGTAACATACCGTCTGTCATGTACCTGCGAGAACAATACAAGTGTTAGTGAATTTTGTAGGGAACCAGTACTTTTATTAAAAAAAACTACAGAGCCGAAAAGCGACTTTAATAGATTAATAAGTAATCCCAATGGCAAAAAAAAATTAAGGCCTTTTCTCGAACAGAGAAGGAATGATCATTAATTACCACGCCTGCTCAACGCGGATTGGCGATTTGATGCTTATACTCCACCCATATTATAAACCACCCAGAGCCAACTACAGGAAGAAAAATATTTTATACGAGGGAGCGGTACTGTACAATAAATTGCCAGATATGATTGTTAATGCGAAAAAGTAAATATGTAAAAAGTTAAAAATTTATGTTCAAAACATTATGTTTGCCTTTTATCGACTCACGAAGTCGTTATGTTACCATATAACTGCATGATTTATTTGTATATCTGAGAATAAATTCTTTAAACCGATAGTTTCAGACAAGCAGATATAAACCCGCCAAGTGCGAGTCGGACTCGCACACAAAGAGTTTCTTACCACCTACAATATTTAACACTACATATTAAAAAAAAATACTAAACGAAGAATATGTTTTCATCTTTTTTTTATTAGTGTTATTATTAAGTTACAAAAATAATATCCTAACCTAACTAAAACTATTAAAAAACTAAAATATGGCGTCGAAAAATACATTGCCGTCGACTGGCAATGTACCCAAGAGACGGGCGGCATTGCCACGTTATATGGCAATGCTTAGCCTCTGGCCAAGGTAAAAGACCCTGCCCTGCTGGTGCCCTTGGGTCACGGGAAGTGTCAACCAACCGGTTGGAGATTTCATTGAACAAACCATGAGCACACGGACCCCACGGCCCGAGGGTTTCAACCCCAAACGGCTCGAAAATATAGTTACCGATAAGGTTATTATACTCGTACTTCCACCGCTTGAGGTTTTCCGCAGCCGCAGCAGCAACGACAGCACAGCACGCTGTGCCAGGAAGATGGGATGGCGCAAGAGTATCGACACACGTCGCTCCCTAAGCGACCCGCACCCGGCTGCAAGACAGGCCGTGGTGTCCGAAGCTGTTGGCAACTTCATCGCAGTGACAGCGATGAGGAGAACAGGGAGCTAGTCGAAGGGAATCGGCGAGGCGGAAAGTAGTGTCGTCGAACAAAGTGCCTATGTTCGACAATGGTAGTGCATGGAGCCACAGACCCGACTCCCACCTACCCACAGCCAGTAGGCGCGCACGCTCCGCAGTAGTAGCAGACGTGTCAAGTAAATTGTTCTGTACTACTCTGCAGAGCTGCGGCTCATCCCACCGTCTCTGGGAAGATGCATTGTCGGATAGGTCTGAATATCGGGCAAACGAGTCTCCAGGCAGCCATAGCCTCGGTGAAACAAGGCATATCAAAATTATTTTCTCAGTGCCGTGGACCAAGGATATGAAGGCCGGTTAACATACTAGAAATTAATCTTAAATTTTAACAATCGCAATGATAACTTTGTATTTCATAACGATACTGTGAATTACAAAGTTCTTTATTGCAGTTGCAGAAAATCGCTCATATTTAAACAAAATACCTTATGGATCGGCTTTTTTATTATTTATTGTTCAACATGTAATAACAGATACGAATTGAATTGCGATGGTTATCCAGAAGCAACTTACCGTTTAATGGACAAAGAAGCAAAAAAAAGATGGAGGTGTAAAATGTGCATTAAAAATAAAAAAGTTGTAAGTAACGAAACGGCTAACGTCACGATGAGAAAAAAGCAAAACACTACTTTAAACCCACCATCACCCAAAAAAGCACGCGTTACAAAAATTAACAAACGCATTGAAGATATACAGCTCACTCCACAACGCACATCTTCGGCCCTGGATTCCCATATACTCACAGATTATGATACGTCAGATGAATCATACTTAACACCAAATAAACTATCAAAGAGTGTAGACGGCACAATATCTGACATAATAACAATGTCCGAAATGAAAGAGACGATTTCACAGCTAACAGACGAACTTAATAGTACGCAGAAGGAACTTGAAAACACAATACTGGAAAACAACGACCTTCACAAACAAATTAATAAGTTTACTGCTGAAATAAAATTGTTAAAGTCTTTATGCTGTTCATCTCCATTACAGAGTGGTACGAACAGTAGTGTGCAAAAGAAGAGACATTCCCTATTACCACACAGCTTGACCACCACACCTTCTTTTGCTGCTACGTTACGTTCCTCAAAACCCGATTGTAATAACGACACTCAAATATTGGTCCTACAACAAGAAATTACAATCCTGCAGCAAAAATTAAAAGATGCAAATCAAGCAATACGGCTACAGGTCTTACGAAACAAATAGAGAGTCTTGAACAGCATCGATACTATAATAACACAGCATCGGAAATACCGGCGGTACAGACACATAAAGCCCCGGTACAACAAAACCGCCAACCTGAAAATAAAAGAATACAGATTTTCGGCGCTCAGCAATGTGTTGGACTGGCCTCAGCTATTTGGCGCTCAAGAGTGGAAACCCAATACGAAAAATATGAAGTGGTTGCGGAAACGAAGCCAAACGCACTAAGTAACCAAATAATAAAGTCCTGTAGAGATGCGAAGGTAAAGAGAGATGATAAAATCGTAATCTGCGTAGGTGAGAACGATTACAACATTGAACTAATTCTGTCACAACTTAAAACGATCTTGGACAAGTTTAAAAATAACATGATTTTAGTATTGAATGTTCTTAAAAATGATTACTTTCGGGGCAATAAGTTAAATAACAACATTGAAAATTTGTGTAAAAAGTATAAAACATGTCATTTTGTTAACACTACAGATAAACTATCTGATATTTGTAAGTCAATTAATTACCTTATAGACTGTAACGATTATGATAATAATTATTTAAACCTAAGCGTACTTAAAAACCGAATAGCAGGTAATAAACCAAGTCATAAGTTACATACGAGCGTAAACTTAAACAAACCAAGTAAAGGGACAATCCCTTACTATTTTAGTCGACACAACAGTGTTGAAACTCATCCAAAAGTGACCCCTAACGCCATGGGGACAATAAAGAAAGGTACTATACCTTATTATTTTTCTACTCTAAATAAGAACAATACTTTTTTTCGATCCTAACCAAACTACTTCCGTGCCACAACAATTTAGAATTCTACATCAAAATATAGCAAGTGTCTTGTCAAAGCAAGAAATACTAGAATTAACTTTACAGGAGTTACGTGAAGCACAAAATGAACCAGACGTAATAATTATGTCTGTCCGAAACGTTTATTAAAAAAGGCTATGAGAGTTACGTAAAAATTTACGATTACGAAATGGCTGCTAATTACTGCAGAGACAAGCAAAGAGGTGGTACTTGCATCTTAGTTAAAAAAGGATTAATCTTTAAAGAACTACTATTTATTAAGACACATGCCACACAGCACTCGTTTGAAGCCTGTGGCATAGAACTTTTATCTAATAGATCTAATAAATTTATTATTATTTGTCTCTATAGAACACCCTCATCAGATCCCACCCAATTCTTGACTAAACTTAGTAATCTCTTACACGATATAAACAAAAAATATTATTCTAAAATAAACATAATTATCGCAGGTGATTTTAACATAAACACATTAAAAAAAGGCCATATAGCGAACGAGTTACAAGACCTATCGAATAACTATAACATGAAAATACATATCAACACGCCCACACGTAAGTCGTCTTGTATAGACCATATATTAAGTAACATCTCAGATGCGATTGCAACGGTATTACCACTTCATCTATCTGACCACGACACTGCACAAATGCTTAGTATTCCTTTAAAACATAAAACTCAAAGACTCTCTACATATTACATATATAAGAGAGACTATAATATGGAGTACATTAAAAAATTTCGTGAATGCTTGATAAGTTTATCATGGTCAGAAATACTCATGGAAAATGACTTAAATATAGCATTCAGTAAATTTCATGAAATAATATGCCTATTCTATAATCTTTGCTTCCCAAAAATAAAGGTTAAAGTAAATATGAATAATAAAAATAAACAAAATTGGATAAGCAAAGGGCTTAAACGAAGTTGCAAAAGTAAAAGGACACTACGCTACAAATACTACAAAAATAAAAACATACCTAACAAAACTAAATATTTAACATATTCAAATTTATTGAAGAAATGTATTTATTATTCGAGAAGAAACGCTAACATTAAGTTTATAAATAGGAGTGAAAACAAATGCAAAGCCACTTGGACAGTAGTAAAAAATGAAATACTTAATACTAACTACAAAGATAACATAGATAACATTAGAGTTGATAACACAATACTTACAAACCCCGTCGAAATAGCATCAGCTTTCAATAGCCATTACATAAATTTGGCACACAAATCAACACCAACAAAGACAAAAACTGGCTGTAGTAAAAAGTCAACTAACGATTCAATGTTTCTCGGACCGGTATCGGAAAATGAGGTAAGAACAGAAATAATTTCGCTAGCTAACACTAATTCAGAAGGATACGATGAAATAAATACTAAAATTATTAAATTATGCATTAATGAAATAGTTGGAATTCTTACACATTTAATTAACTTATCCTTTTCTTCTGGAACTTTCCCGGATATATTAAAGCGGTCCATTATTAAACCACTTTTTAAAAAGGGACAAAAAGATGACATAAATAATTATCGGCCAATAACCTTAATACCGATCCTGTCAAAAATATTAGAAAAATGCATGTATAAGAGACTAGTTAATTTTTGTAACAAATTTGACATTATTAATAAAGATCAATATGGCTTTCAAAAAAGTAAATCTACTACATTAGCCATCTTCTCTCTGATACAAACAATACTATCCAATCTTAATAAAAACTATCTGACAACAGGATTATTCTTTGACTTGTCTAAAGCTTTTGACCTAGTGTCACATGACTTATTATTACAAAAGCTGGAGGCAAGTGGGATAAGGGGACATGCACTTAAATGGATATCGTCATATCTAAATAACCGCGAGCAATGTGTTGTTATTACGAAATTAGACAAAGACAACGTCATGATACCACACTCATCCGAGTATAAATGCAACAATTATGGCGTCCCACAAGGAAGTGTCTTGGGCCCAATATTGTTTCTACTCTATATAAATTCAATTATAGATATAACAAATCATAAATGTATACTATTCGCCGACGATATTTCCATTATAGTGACTTCCGATAAGAAGACTAATACAGTTTATGACCATGAAAAAGATATTAACAACACGATTGACAAATTAATTGAATGGCTTGACATGAATAACTTAAAAATTAATTTAGATAAGTCTGTATACATGCAATTTAATAAATCTAATAATAATAAATACAATTTGAAACTTGACATACCAAAACTTAATGAAGCTACACAAACGAAATTTCTTGGAGTACTAATTGATCAAGATATAAACTGGAAAGCACAAGTAGATGATATATCTAAAAGAATAAATAAATTCGTATACGCACTCAGAAAGGTTAAAAATGTGACTAACATTAAAACTGCTATCACTACCTATCGGGCTTATGTTGAATCAATAATACGCTATGGGTTCATAATGTGGGGTAATAGTACAGACAAAATTAGGGTATTTGTTGCACAAAAAAAGTGTATTCGTGCTATATATGGGCTTCAACCTGATGACTCTTGTAAAACAATATTTAAAGAGCTTGGTTTATTACCGCTACCCTCTCTCTATATATATGAGGTGTGCATGTTTGTAAAGAAGCATAGACTTATTTAAAAAAGCAGAGGATGTATATCCTCGAAACCGGCGAGATCCTCACAGGCTTATATTAAATGACGTACCAAGACTGGCTAAATACAGTAAAAGTTGTTTAGCCATGTGTGTTCGTATATATAATAAAATTCCGAATGACCTTAAAACTTTAGATATTAGATTGTTTAAAAACAAACTACATGTATGGTTGAACAATAACAATTTTTACAGCATTAAAGAATTTACTGACGGGAAACAATTTTGTTAACGTAACACAACATTTGCATGCTATGATAATAAGCAAAACATGTATGACCTATAATGACCTTAACATCTTTATACACCATGTTTTACGCAAATAAATATTATTATTATTATTATTATTAACTCAGTATTATGGTACATGATAAACAGAAGTTTTAAATTCCTAACTTATTTAGTTGTTGCGATAGAGCTCTTACTGAAACTGACAACTTTTGCGGAACGCTATTTCTTCATTTTTGAAGAAATTTTGAAATATTTGTACTCTACTCGATGAGTTCTAGACAACGACATTTTTTTTTTTTCAAAATCAAAATTTATTTTTATTATTTGTTCTTATAGCAGCAATAGAAATACACAATCTTTGAAAATTTCAACTGTCAACCTATAAAGTTACTAACACGCATGCTCATTAGTAGCACGAAAGCATGCTTTTATTGAGCAATTGCTACTTAGTGCTGATTATGATGATGAATTTATCCCAAAAACAAGCTTAATATTATAGTTACAAAACATGTTTTACCATAAATTCAAACTGCAAATGTAAGTTGGTCGACTATTACTTGGTTAACTTGTAAAGCCTACTTAGCTGTGATAGTTTTCCTTTAAACTTCTTTCTCTTCTCTTTCTTGGTCTTTTGTTTTTTTTTTTTAAGTTAATTTTGTTAGTTACGCTCCTTTTTTACTGTTTGTATTTCCTGTGTCCCAAATAAAATATTTTTCTGTCTTTAACTTCTATACTACTGACGTGCTTTTTCTCATAATTCCAAACACAACCATTTGGCTGGCATTGGCAATTGGCAACCTGACTCTACCAAAAATTTGCATTTTAAAGCTTAATATTACGTAAACGGACCCCTGAATCGAAAAATGGTTTTCACAGACCCGCAATAATTTTGAACGGCCTATCCAACGATACCCCACATCATGGGATAGACGAGAAAAATAAAACATCATCCCTACAATATTTTTACAGCTTTCTAGTACTAAGAGTCTCTGAGCTAAGCCGCAGACAGACAGACAGACGGACATGGCGAAACTATAAGGGTAAATATAATATACTGTTGACTACGGAACTCTTGGCGGAAATAGCATACACTCACTTGATAACAGTCTCAGGACTCGTACAATCTTCAAACCGAATGGTGTAGCCAACCTCCTGGCCCAGCCGACAGCCGAATTCCTCGGCCACTCGCTTGGCCACAGACATGGCAGCCACACGACGGGGCTGCGTACACGCAATCTTACCGCGAGCGGTCAGACCGCATTCCGCGAGGTACTGAGTAATTTGGGTTGTTTTGCCTGAGCCGGTCTCACCAATTACTATCAGGATCTGGTTGTCAGCTACAGCCTGCGTTGGGAAAAATAATGAAGAAATTGTTACGATTTTTAAATTTTATTATAAGGAAGAATGTTGGGGATGTCTTTGGTTAGTACAGGATATGTATAGACAGACAAAAAACTAGGAATATGGAAAATCAAGTTGAAAATGATTAAATTCAAGCTACAAAAAAATACTAAGCTATTCTTAATTGAAAAAGATGTTCAGAAGGTATTTAGAACAAGTACTGAGTTTGGGACGTAGTTGGGCAACCCTCAACTGCACTTATACAAAGAGAAATGAAGATTTCATTAATACACACCTTGGTCAATTCATCCCTCAACTTATAGATCGGCAGCGACTGTCTCTGCTCCAACAAAGACAAATTCGTCTTCTTGCCGAAAGAAGACTTCTTCCCTCCAATCACATGCTTCTTCCACTCTGGTAGATCTTGAGGAGTTATGCCAGTACCTCTCATGTTAGCAGCTAAAGCTCGACCATCACTCTCTGGCAGAGGATCTATCCAGTTTTTATTCAGACCCATAGGTACGCTCTCCATCTCTTGCTCTCTCTGTATCATCTTCTGTTCTCTTCTCTCCTTAGATAACGCTGACTGCATCATAGCAGCTTGGGCCAGGGAACCGTCAGGATTCTTCACAATTCTGACAGGTGACAGGTCGTGTAGCGCGCGGCCGTGACCTTGTAAGAACGGAGGTTCTTCTTCTACGAGTTCTATCTCGATGTCAGCCTCGCCGTCTTCGTCTTTCGGCAACAAACCTGTCTCTTCGTCGAAGTCTGGTAGCTCGCTCTTGTCTATGACTCCTGATGATATCATCTGTGAAGTAGAAATGAGTTTATTATTTCAATGGGATTAAAAACTGAATTTGTGTGTTATTATTCATTATTTTCAATCTTCTTTGACTCCGAGTAAATTGTGTTGACTGTAGTTTTATTGTGTATTGACTGACATCTGACTGTTGTTTAATTTTGGATGTTTTGTTGTAACTGTGATTTTAATTTTGATTGCATAATTCAAATAATCCCTAATTTATTTGTACCCCGAATATGGCAAAACATGTTGAATTGGCCATATTTTATTATTTTTAACCCTATGTGCATTATCTATGTATTATGTTACACATGTTTAAACAAATACACATCTTTAGATTTAATAAAAAAAAATTACACAAAAAAAATGTGTGCGACTTGTACAGTGGCGCTCCATTAAAGAAAAAGGTTTACTAATTTGACTGCTAGATTTGAGTGAGCACGTGGCAGTTTTGTCCTCTTTTGCCCAAACTTTTCAATAGTTCAAAAATAGCAAGAAGTTCCTTAAGTTTCTCTTACTTACCTGTTTGATCTCCCATCGCTCAGGGCTGGAGATCCTGGTGACCCTCTTCCGGCTGGAGTCCTCGTCAGGATCGAGTCCGCCCTGCAGGCCTGCCAACACTGTTGCGTTTGGTGGAGGACGATCTGGATTGCGTCCCTCACGTTCAGCCTAATAATGTGAAAAATATTCATTAATAAATATGTTTATAAAAGCACACAATTACAAATACAACTGTAATGCAAAAAAAAAATAATAATAATTGCAACCCACCAATTGCAATTATTATTATTTTTTTTTTGTTAGCCTACGTTGTGTCCCAGTGCTGGGCAAAGACCTCCCCTTTCCCCTTCCATACCTTTCTGTGTTGTGCGATCTCTGGCCATGTTGGCCCTGCAAACATGATCAGATCGTTACACCACCTTCGCCGTCGTCTGTCTCGACGGCGAAGTCCTCCCTCAGGCATCCAGTAAGTTGACATTCTTTGCCCATCTCTCCGGGTGCATTCGTGCGACGTGGCCAGCCCACTCCCACTTCAGTCTGGCTGTTTTTCTGCTACTTGAGTTAAGGAGCACAGGGTGGTGGTTTCTAACTCGGTATGTACGCTTGACACCTATCCATTGCTTGTTGGCAAATCTTGAATTTTGACTTGTAAGACGAACTTTGTGCACCATAGGACTAGCCATGAAAATTGCCGGCAATATTGCCAAAGTTGCCAAAACTGCCGGGAATGTTTCCAAACTTCCCGGCAACATTGGGCAAGAAACGTAGTAATAGAAACCAACTTTTACTAATATAATTGCTTAGTAGGATAAAATTGCGGTCTGTAGGGTGGTAGTTTTTATCCTTGTCTATAATATCCAACCGAAATTTTAGTTTTTACATTTATTTTATTACTGATAAACTAAAGAAAAGAAACAAGCTATCCATGATAGTTCATTGGTGATGAAACCATAACTATTTTAGAGATATCGTAATTTTTTTTTTCTACGTTCTTATAATTTAAC
This sequence comes from Dicycla oo, assembly GCA_948252095.1. Classification (NCBI taxonomy): domain Eukaryota; kingdom Metazoa; phylum Arthropoda; class Insecta; order Lepidoptera; family Noctuidae; genus Dicycla; species Dicycla oo. Next base: position 4,078,914 of record OX411718.1, on the reverse strand, counting down.
TTTACATGTATGTAAGAAAGTATATACATTTATATACATACATGTCTGTATGTATAAAAGGGTCAAGCCTTGCAAGACGAATTGATCAGCAACAACAAGTTGACGTTTTAACCGACTTCAAAAAGGATGTTATTTATTCTATCAGAATGTATGTATATATGTATGTTTGTATGTTCGCGATTATCTCAAAAACTACTGACCCAATTTTGAAAATTCTTTTGACTTCACGATTTGTGCTATGTAAATCATATACTACACAGTTGTATAATTTATATTTATTTCATTTGGTATCAATACCCTCTTCCTTTTTTTATACAATGTGTAAGTAAAATTCTTAAAAAACTATGGGGTCAGCTATCATGAAGTTACCAGTGTCATAGTTTAACTTTATCTTCACATATATGCATGGATAATTGTAAATTAGTTATAATAAACAATTAATTATAAAGGCTTACTAGTATTACGTATAACTACACCATTATATAAAACCCCATGAGCGCATAAACGTTGAAAATGGCATTTGAAAAACCCTATGTAATCTGGCAACTTTGGCAACTTTCCGGCAATATTGCCGAATATTGCCGGGAATATTGGAAACTTTCCTGGTAAGTTTCGGAAACATTCGGCAATTTTCATCCCTACATAGGACGGGCAGGATGCACATGTCAATTAGTTTTCTTTTAAGTGTTATAGGAATACCACCTTTCATAAGGTTTGATCCAAAATAATTGTTTATTTTTTTATTTAAATACATTTTTATTCTTCATATTTACCTCCAAATGTGCATGTGATGCTGGGTTCAGATCCTTGCCAGTTTCTTGACACACATCCCTCATAGTAAGAGATACTTTCTGACCAGTCATTGACAATACTTTGACCTGAAACAATACAAAATATTAGAACATTTTTTTTTACTCAATAGAGAATATAAAAATATTAGTTTTTTTAAACATTTACTGTAGGCTCTTCAAAGATTAACACATATTATGCATGGAAAACACTATCACCAAAACATGATGGCATGAAAAGGCAATCAAAGGAATGTGCTTTTTTGATCGCCTTTTAAATTATTTTTTTTTCATACCTTGTCTAACTCATGCTCATGCTATTAAACCTATTATTATATCTTACCTTAACTTTATCCCCTCTGTTGACGACATCAGACACGTTAGTGACGCGGCCCTCCGACCTCAGCTGAGAGATGTGCACCAGACCCTCCCACCTCTTCCTCACACCTTCGATTTGTATGAAGCAACCAAAAGGCACTATGTTTGCTACCCTTCCGCTGTAGATCTGAGAAAAAGCTAACTGTGTAAACCTTCAAGACACTCTAAATAAGTAGTATAACCTGAGAATTTGAATCGAGCTGATGAAACTATTGTTCACTTATAACCAAATATAGAATGTTCAATCTTCAATCCACAACAAAAATAAATAATGTCAAAAAAATAAGTCTGTCAGATTGTTTCAATCTTCAGCATAATATCAGGTTGGCGGAAAAATAATGCACAAGAAATTGTAAATTACTAGAATTTTCCGGAATATTTAGTATTGATCTGGGATACGTAAGAATATTGTAGAAGGTTCTCGAAGCTACTAAGGGTAGCATCAAGGGTATATAAAGGCGCGCTAGTGAGGATTTGGTTAGTTTGTCAAGTAGATCGCGCCCTGGCATGCGCGCCCCCCTGACGCGAGGCCCCTCCCCCGCGACCTGCTTGCGGACGATGACCCCATCGCACCGGACTGGACTTCCAAATGAGCCGCCCTCAGCTTATACGCGGCTCATTTGTGACAATGACTCCATACAAATACATGCATCTGTTGCGTGGCGCGTGCTAGGTTAATATAGGCGTGCCACGTAACAAACAACAGGCATTCACCTCTACACAGGCACCCAACTCACACGCGAAATTGCGGCTCTTTTTATGCGGGCGTGCGACTCGCGTATACACCGGGGGGTGTTACACAGTACAATACCGCCCACACACTCAGAACACTATCCCTTCTCCCCATCCGGGCTCGGCTCGACTCGAAAACGGAGAGGGGAGGGGGGCCATACACCCTATCTGTAGGAACGTCGAGTCCGTAACTCTGTCGCTGGACGCCATTTGCTGGGCTTCCCCCATGTAGGTGGGGGTCTCACCCGGTATGGGCTGTTCGCCGAGTTACGGTGAAACAAGCGGTGTTGGGCATCAACGTCGTGGCGTGCCTACAGACACAAATTCAGAAACCCTTCACATGGGCGTGTATGCCGCACGCCCAACCATCCGCTCGCCAGTGGCGACCACGAGGAGGGGTCCGTAGTTACGGGCCACCGTATAGCCTCCGCGGTCGGGGGGCTATGCCCCGACACCGCACGCCACGGCCCCTTACGGGGGCGTAGCGACATCCTGCACGGTTGGTTAGTTTGTGAAAATGATTAGTGAACTTGGAACGATCATCTTTTACGAGTGGCGTCAGGGACACAACGTGAGTGTGGATACCGCGATCGCGATGGAAGATAAGCCGCTGGTTTGCTTGCTATGCATCAGGAGATATAACTCTGACCTTCGACGATGAGGAATTACTCTGCTGTTTAAAGGATAATCCAGAAATATCGGGTTGGCTAATAAGTAATGAGCGTTTTAGTTTATAATTTCTAGAATTTTCGGAAAGGTTCGAGAACGTTCTGTAGCAGAGGGTATATAAAGAGCGAGTCGCGCACATGCGCGTTATTGATAGTTTGGCTGTTAGTGTGTTAAAGTTCACAAAGAAATGAGTGATATTAAAACCCACGTACGACATTGTTTATTATATGAGTTTCAATCTGGGCATTCTGCTGCAGAAGCTACACATAATATAAGTCAAAGGTTAGCTCACGATGCAGTCTCCGAAGCAACAGGAAAGCGCTCTGGTTCCAACGGTTCCGCAATAACGATTTTTCCTTAACCGATCAACCAAGGTCTGGGCGCCCCATGGAAATAGATATCGATAAATTAAAACTATTAATCGAAGAAGATCCTCGAAGAATTACATGCGATTTGGCTGTTCAGCTCGAGTGCTCTCCTATGAGCTTTTTTATGGTGCCATCACCATAGAAAATCATTTACATGGTTTGGGAAACACTTACAAATATAGTGTTTGGGTACCCCATCAATTAAGTAAAGATCAGCTGACCTACCGAGCTGAGATTTGTGTACAACTTTTATCTTTCCGCCGCACATTTAATTGGTTAGATCATCTTGTCACTGGAGATGAAAAGTGGGCTCTCTATGTTAATCAGACACGCAAGCGTCAGTGGCTGGGATGTAAAGAACAGGGAAAACCAACGTCAAAAGGTCAAAAATGCTTTCTGTCTGGTGGGATATACATGGAGTAATAAGCTGGGAATTCCTTCCTACTAATACCACGATTACAGCAACAGTATATTGTGATCAACTCGAAAAACTGAAGCTTGACATCCATCGCAAACGTCCACAACACGACAAAATATTTTTCCTGCACGACAATGCCCAGCCGCATATTGCTAAGAGTACCAGGCTAAAACTATTGGAGCTTAATTGGGAAATAATACCCCGGCCTCCCTATTAGCCGGACTTAGCACCAACTGAATTCAGCTTGTTCCGATCCGGGAAAAAAGCTTTGACGATGAACTACACTTGAAACAATACATAGATGACTTCTTCAATTCAAAACCAACGAAGTTCTATGCGGACGCCATTCACTCTTTGCCAGATCGATGGCGAATGGTAGTAGAAAACGATGGTGAATATATTATTAATCATTAACAATTATTCATTTAATAAATAAATACAAATAAAATACATACTTGTATGTCGCTCATTACTTATTAGCCAACCCAATAAATACGCGTGATTTGGCAGAAACTCTTGGCTGTCATCATTCGACTGTTGATGCTCATTTACACAAACCCGGATATCGTAAAATAATAGCATGATGGATTCCACATGAACTAACTGACAGTCATAAGAGAAAAACGACAGAGACGTGTAAATGTTCACTTACTCCATGATAATGCGCGACCTCATGTCGCTTCGGAGGCTCGACAAAAAATCACAGCCTCCGGAATTCTAGGCGCAGGGAATCAACAATCTACCAACTAGATGGGCCAGAGTAATAGAGTTATTTGGGGATTACATTACTGATTAATTATTGTAAATAACAAAGTTATCAATAAATTTATTAAGTCTTATATCTTGGTGCAAGACTTTTCCGCCAACCTGATAATTAAGTTGGTTTACATTTAAAAATGCATAAAAAACTGGTACTTACTTTCCCAGGCTCAGGGTCATCACTCATTTCGACCTCAGGGCTCTTCTTCCTAAACTTCTTGCCATAGTCACCATATTTGTGTTCTCTTTCATGAGATGGTGAGCCCCTCCCTCTTGGAGGTGATGACCTTCGTTTAGATGGGGACGACCTGCCTTTATTAGGGGACATCCTTCCTCTAGATGGGGATGACCTTCCCTTACTTGGGGATGTCCTATTTCTAGATGGGGATCCCCTTCCCCTAGATCTTGACCTCCTTTGCCTGTCTCTCGACCTATGGCGACTGGAAGTGTGGTGACTCCTGGATCGTCTTCTTCTATCTCTGTCCTTATCTCTGCTTCTACTCCTACGGTCTCTACTGCGGCTCCTCTTGTCTCTACTCCTGCTACGCCTAGTTTTTCTATCCCGGTCTCTCTCTCTGGACCTACTTTTTCTCTCCCTATCTCTCTCTCTAGACCTTTCTCTTTTTCTACCTATGTCTTTGCGCTCTGGACTGCGACTTTTTTCTCTTTTTTTCACATCAACTTTAATGGTTTCTTTCTTTAGAGGTTCTTTTACAGGAGCTGCTTGTGATGGTGCCAAGGCTTCCAACTCCGCCATAGCTTGATCAACCACAGCATCACTTGTTTTGCTCTTTGATTCATCTTTGAATATTTCTTTTGCTGTTAGTCTTTTGTTTTTCTTATCATCCTCTTCTTCCTCACTCGCTTCATCTGATGAGAATGTGGGAGGCTTCTCATTGGGTATTGCTAGGCCTGGAAACTTATTAGCCAATGGGTTTGAACTTTCAATGCTAGTTTCACCTTTCTGTGTAGTGTTGTTGGCAGGTTTCATGTGCTGTATAATACGCAATAAGTTAGTCATAAAAGAATCTGAAAACTCTGCTCCATTTTCAATGAGCGCCTTCTTGAAACAGTCAAATGTAGGATTCTTGTCAGCTATGTCAATAATAAATTCAGCTGAAAAATGAATAATAATATTTAGTAGAGTTGGAATTCTGGTAATTGTAGTTTAACTAGTTGGCAATGGAATTATTGGAAGGAGTTAGTAGACAAATCAAAAGTAGAACCTATATAAGGATGTAATTTGTTAGTTTCCACCTACACTCGTGGAAAAAGCATGAGTGTAGTTATTTTGTTTCTTTAATAAAATAAATTGTGTCAGCCACCAGGACAATAGGCTTGCCATGGCGGATGGCGGTCATATGAAGTGGAACTCAACGCAAAGTAACTCTTGAGTAAACATGCACATGGTTAGTAAAGGTAAAATTGAACTGCATGAGGAAGAAACCCAATAGAAAGCAACACCATTACGTTTAGCTAGACGTTGAACTTACCTAAATCTTTATCATTCAATCCTAAATGGTTGTCCAGCTCAGTGCAGAGTTTCGACACAAGCGATAGATGTTCTAGTTTAGCAACCTCATCCATTTTTTGTGAATTTTATTTAAAAAATCTCATAATAAACACAACGCCACACTATTGACCATTTTAACCAACTTGTCAAAATGACAGCTTTGCCATGTTTTTTTTTATTTTTGGAAAAATGTACTGGCTACTGAGTTATTTTAGTCAAGTTATATTTCTTTCATTGTATATGTCAATATTGTCGACTCTAGTTCCACCATCATAAAGGCGCAGACCCACCGCGGCGCACGGAGGGACTACGCACGTATGTAAAGCTTCGCTTTGCAAGAAAATGTATGTGATTGTGTCCACTGCAACCCACGGACACGCTACGCATGAATTGACGTCCTTAGTATGTACATGCGTGCCTTGCTCGAATATGGCGCTCACATAGCTCAACGCTGTCAACGCAATACACGCTTGAGGTACACACTATACACGAATATTAACCCACATGTACTATGTAGTACAACTGTATCGCAGCAGTTTTGAACACGTGCGTAGCTTCACCGTGCGCCGCGGTGGGCCACGCACACGTGTGTACTGCAGTGGAAACCACGTTGTCAAACAAATGAATCCACGCAGCTAAAATGCACGGCGGCCCGTGCACAGCATGCACCGCAGTGGGTTTGCGCCTTTAAAAAAATATTCCGATCTGTCACTCTGCTTTGTCCCCTTGTGCAAGTCGCGCAGTAAGCTTTGATTGCGCGATGCAGAATTTTGCGTGACGTCAGTGTGATGCGTAGTTCGCATGTGGTGATGTAGGTGATGTAGTAGCCCGCGAAGTACAAATTTTCTTACGTTTTTTTAGGCAATTTGCAAGTCAGTATTAGGTTGTATGTTGAATAAAGTATGATTCGCGACCGTAACAAATATGTATTTACAGAATTATAATCATTAAAATCAGTAATACAACTCCTTTTGTTAGTAGAATCCTGAAAAAAAAGGTATTTTTAAAACATGCGACAAAATTACTTTTTTTTTCAGAACTTTGTAGAAAAGTGGGCCTTTCCTGTGGTAATACTTTTACGCAGCTAGAAAACATACGTTCAATAAGAAAAAACATTTACAGCAAAGGCTTCGTTCTGGCAAAAAAATTTACTCAATTTTCGAGCGATTTTCATGGGAAAAAGTTACACTAGCGAAAGTTGACCACGTATTACAAAAACTGGTCCAAGTCATAGAGATTCTTTGGAGGTATGAATCACTGGAATATTCTTAATAGTTTAAAAGTTAGAGAATTTTATTAACATGGAGGTCGTATTTTTACAATTTTCTGTTTCAAATTTTCATTTTTTTTCAGCTTAACTAACGATTTAATTTCAGTCCCTAGGCATTTGTTACCTACACTGGACAGCAAATAAGTCGAGCCACCCGCTACCTAGGCACTCTAATTCGATTTTCTCAAAAACTAAAAAACCTACAATTATCAAAGTTGTACATGCAGAAAGTGTGTTTCATGGTGATTAAATTGAAAGGAAACTCATTGGGTTTAATCAATATTTCAGTGTTTATTAAGGATTTTACAAAGAAGGGTCGTTTTCCAGTCGTGACAATCGTTACATTACTAACGATTGTCACGACTGGAAAACGACTCTACACTACACTCGACGACTAAAGTGAAAAAAAAATTAAAGCCAAAAACAAAGATAAAATCAAAAAATGTTTTTGATCAATATTCCGTATTCCCTCCGTAATAACGAGATGCCGCCCCAGACCATTACAGATCCTCCTCCATAAGCAACAGTTTCCTCGATGCAACACTGAGAATAACGTTCTCCAGGGCGACGATATACTCTCTGACGTCGATCACTTCCATGTAGACTCACCCTGGTCTCATCAGTGAAGAGTACATTACCTATGCTCAATCCCTATGCTCTCGAGCAAATTCAAGTCGTGCTCGACGGTGTGCTACCGTTAATGCTGGGCCTGTTGCAGCTCTTTTTGGGGTCAGGTTCCGTTCAGCAAGTCTCCTTCTGACGGTATCTGAACTTATGACCACTTGGCGTTCGTCACGCAGACTTTGTTGGACTTGAACTGCGTTGAGGTGGCGATTTCGCAGAACAGTAAGGTGGATATAACGATCATCTGCTGCTGATGTAGCCCTAGGTCTGTCCGTACCTGGACGGCGATCGAATGCTCCAGTCTCTAGGTATCGTCTGTAAACTCGTTGCACCGAAGATCTGCTGATTCTAAGCCTTCGAGCGACTTCACGTTGCGCAATGCCTGCTTGAAGTAATGCTACAGCTTGAGCTGCTTCCTGAGGTGTTGTATCCATTATTAATCGAAAAAAGTAGCAAAAACACACGTGTCTGAGCAAACGATGGACAAAAACTAAAGAAATGATAAGAAATATCCGACTACCCTCATTGTAGAGAAAAAGAACGCTAATTTCAAACTCTGGTGAAAACAGAGCAAATCGTTAGCATTGTGTTTGTTGCTTGATTACAATGTGAGTTGACGGTACTTTCGAATTAATTTGTAGTCATTTTAATCACCATGAAACGCACTTTTTGTAGGTATAACTTTGATAGTTGTAAGTTTTATACTTTTTGAGAAAATCGAATCAGAGTTCCTAGGTAGCGGGTGGCTCGGTTTATTTGCTGACCAGTGTATGTTATGACACTGTTTGACTTGAGTATGGCTACGTACAACAGCCATGAATATGCAGATATGCATTTCATTTACGGATTTTGTGATGGAAATGCACGCCAAGCTGCAAGAGTGTATCGAGAGCGATATCCTAATCGGGACCGCTATCCGGATTACCGAGTATTCCAACGTGTACACTCCGCTTACGCAAATGGTAGAAATCCAGGTCGACGTAGCGTTCCAGACCTTGGAGTTGAAGTTATGGTGCTACTACGTGATACTACGTTGGAATCCAATGACAAGTATTCGTCGCATGTCAAGAATGTCAGGGATTCCGAGATCTGTGGTACAGAATAGAATAGAATAGAATATTCCAGTGATTCATACCTCCAAAGAATCTCTATGACTTGGACCAGTTTTTGTAATACGTGGTCAACTTTCGCTAGTGTAACTTTTTCCCATAAAAATCGCTCGAAAATTGAGTAAAACTTCTGCCAGACCGAAGACTTTGCAGTAACTGTTTTTTTTATTATTGAACACATGTTTTCTAGATGCGTATAAGTATTACCAAAAGAAAGGCCCACTTTTCTACAAAGTTTTGAAAAAAAAAAATAATAGCCCTGATAGTTTTTTTTTAATGACTTTTTTCCTTGAGCACTATGCGAAGTGATTGAAAAAAACAAAAATTGGTCATAACTTTTGAACCGTTAAAAATTGTACCAACATTCTCAGCGTATAAAAGTTTGGAAATGACCTTGCCTACACTCCTAATCGATTTGATCCATACTTCCAGGGACAGCCTGTAGTTTGTTACAAAGTTCCTAGACCTATATTCGAAAACGTTTTCAATAAAAAAACTTCGTTATTAATAAATATTGAGACTTATTTTTTAATAAATATTTTTGTTTGTTATTCTATTATTTCAACGGTTATTTTATGAGATTTTCCTGTTTTTGTTACAAACTTATTAACCGGTCAAGCGTATGTATGTACAGACGACAGCACATCCAGCTACTACAATCTGTCAGATTTCTTTAATAGATTTTTGACTTTATTGCTAAAGCATTAAGTTCAATGTTGATTGGGAAAATCTGACAGTTTCGGGTAGGTTGACCTGCTGGCGTCTGTACATACATAGTTCATTCTCTATCTACGACATACATGAATAGCTGATTTGACATTGACAGACTGCATTCAAAGTTGCTATAATTGAAAAAAATTGATGTTCCTGGTTCCTCGCCTTTGCTTTCGCGACTCAATTGTCATATTCTGACATTGACAATTTGACATTCTCTTTGCGTTAATTCTATTTTAGTCTGCTCGTCTTGTTGGTATTTTTTTGTAAAACTGTGTTTTAATTTATTGATAGCGATTAAATTTAGGCAAGTGCGTTTTTTTCATTTGTGTACAGCTCATGCCACCTTCATACGATGGAAAATAACACTGATCATTCTGAACAAAACAACTTTAGTCCTATATCTGTGCAAGACGTAGATGTAGATTTCTTACCGATTGTTTACGAAATAATACGAAGGTACTATATAAAGTGCTCTTATTTTTAGATAGAAGTCATCATTTCTAAGTCTGTTTAAACTTTTATTTTGTAAATATTTCTAATTTTTAGTGTTGAGAGGGACTTCCATGACAACTCTGCCAAAGCCAGAGAGTCTCAAGAGTGCAGTCAACGGGTGCTTGAATTGCAAAAGAAATTTGATATAGCGCGTACTCAGGTAATAGTGACTGTAATTTCTTAATCATGTTAACATAGTATCTGTTCAGACTCAAATTTATGTGGCATTATCAGTTTTGTAGGTTAGTTTACATAACAATCTGAGACATAAAAGTTTATGCACTATGTTCGTTTGTTTATCCCAGATAAAGCGGTTGCCTGGCATAGATTACAACAAGCAGGACCAGTTGAAGCAGTTTGAAATACTGAGAACACAGCTGAGGCTGAAGCGAGAGCTCTTACAGAAGTATCGTAATATGTGCTCATTTGAAACTTCATTCAAGTGACTTATCTTGACACTATGCCTCTCAGAGCTTTACTAAGATACATTGCCAACAATGAACACCTTGTGCAGAAGATCGCAGAGTCGTACCCGGTGAGGCGTGCTGCACAGCTGGCAGTGTCCATGTTCTACAAGAGTAAGGAGAAGTTGACAGAAGTGGATAAGTTAAATCCTGAACAAGTTAAAAGAATCATGTCATTCTTTAAAAAATTTAATGAAAATTTAAAGGAAGGGGTTCAGGATGCTAAGAAACAATTGAAGAAATAATGTAAATAACTTTAGTTTAATCTAAAATTCTGCTACATTTGTATTTAGACATTACTTTTTCACTTGTAGGCATTAAATAATACTGCATAAGTAATCCGAGCTAGTTTTATTTCACTCTGAACAAACCAGAAAAATATTTATTTACTTAAACTACAAAAATCACATAGTTATGGTATTGTAAAGTAATCAAAATACTGAGTTACAATAGTAGTAGTAGAGTAGCTAGCCTCACTAACACTAATATTATTGCATTATTTGTAATAGTTCCAACTATAAAGTACAACAGATTCATCCCTCGGTCGCCCACCACTGCTGCTCCAAGTTACTACTTACTGACCAACACTAATGTTGATTGAACAATGTACATTGTCCCCATCATGGTTTATTAGGATTAACGGTGACAGTGGGAACACATTGAACCTAGACTGCTCAATGAAAATATCAATCACATTGAAACCAGTATAAATCAAGCAAATGAAAATTAAACTATAAATTCCAAAACAAAAGTATTCCTCAAGAATCTTGCATAAAATAATTAGCAAAAAAAATAGCAATTCTGATAAAAATAGTTATAGAAAATCAAGATGCAAGCCTGCGTGTTCTGTTCCTGTTGTACTGTTATATGTCACATTGCAGATATATTGTTGAACTATGAAAAATATATTTACTATAAACTTGACAAATTTTCAGAAAGCTTACAAGATACATAGATTAGAGACCATCTATAAAGTTATAAGCATAGTTTAGTCTAAAATATGTAACTGTCGTCCAAGAGTGTGTACTAATAAGTAAAGACACACTTCCTTAGATATAGGATAGGACTGCAGAGTATAGTTCGCGTCACGTAAGTTTGCCGCTCTGTAATTAGGCTTTTCGATTCGCATGGCATGGCGTGCTGCTGTTTTAGTATAGATATTGACTACTGTGCAGTCATTAGTATTTGTACATACTTCAGAGCGGCAAACTTACACGACGCGAACTACATGCGTCTAACTTTATGGCGGCTCTGAAGTGCGCTACTCGCTGCGCAGTACCCCACCCCTCGCGGTGTATTCCCGTTCGTACCCCTGCTGTCTTCCCACAGGTGGCACGAACAGGAATTTAAAAACTAATATGAAATTTAATGATTTCAATATTATTTATTAAATTCCCCGTTCGTGCCACCAGGGGGACGAACGGGAATACACCCCCCCTCACCCCCGATGACGCATATATTTGTTACTGCGCAGCGACTCGCCTCATTTTCCGAGTCGCCATATTTTCAAACGGGCTGTACCGCGTACATCGCAGCATCGACATGAGACATAAGTACCTTGTACTCTTGTACATTTAGTGCTTTTGGACCGAATTAGCTGCGCTAGGGAAGCTAATTAAATATTAAAAAATAATTTCTTAGAGCTATAAAAATATTTACAGGAGTACCTTCAAACTTCAAAGTTTCACACGGTTGACATTAGTCATTTAGAATTTTTACATTCGGAGAATATTAAAAATGTCACTCCCTAGCGCCCGTCTCTTGTACTGCTAGAAACTATGTTAGGGCCGGTCTTTTGATCCGTAGTTAACTCAACCAGTGGTTAAACGCAACAACTAATGGTTGAATTTTGCCATTTGTTCCTATTTATTAACATGAATGAGTCGACATGAATACATTAATGTTAACTCATTCATGTTTAGCCTTTCAACAATAGCCAAAATTCAACCATTAGTTGCTACGTTTAACCACTGGTCGAGTTAACTACGGATCAAAAAACCGACCCTAAGGGTCAATTCCCACTGAAAGAGCAGCGGTCGGCAGCGGCTTTAATATTAAGAACCTTATCTACGTGATTAAAAAGTTCATAGTCATTTGAAGGCAATGGAGGGGCGGCGCCGCGAGAACCAGCGCGGCGCCGCGAGGGGCAGCGCGGTCCCTCCTTTGCCTTCAAATGACTATGAACTTTCTTAATATTAAAGCCGTTGCCGGCCGCTGCCGACCGCTGCTCTTTCAATGGGAATTGACCCTAAACCTGCGGGATCGGGCCGCTCGGCGCAGTGACGGCGGACTGGCAAGAGATAGTCCGACAGATACTGCCAGCTCGTTATGGATGTGAGGTGTGGGTGCTGCGCTAGTTGGCGGCGGCGGCGGCGAGCGCGGGCGCGTCGGGCGGCTTGTCGTGTCGCTTGCGCGGCCGCCTGCCCGCAGCGCCGGCGCCGCCGCCGCCGCTCGCCGCGCCGCGCTTGTCCGCCTGCACCTCGAATGGAGAGTCTGTCGCTGTTACGTCACTCTCTTGCTGTAACATAAAATCACACAATGGATTCTACTAATAATCGCTTTGGCTTGTCACATATACATATTTTTACACATCTAGAGGCAAATATTTTTGAATTTGTTTTCATGTCATAAACAGGGTTTCATTTTTGGGTAGGTAACATAACCGTTGTCGTTACAGTCGAGTTGATTTCATGTGACGTATTTGCGCCGCCATCTTACCACGTGCGTGGCGTGAGTGTCGGGCTTGTCGTGCGACTGTTGCGCGCGTCGGTCGTGCCGCGTGTTGGTGGTGCGCGGCTGCGTCTTAACGGCCGCGGGCTCTGGTCGCAACACGTTGCCGACTGCCTTCGTACGACCCTCACGGAACACCTGTACGAAATATCAATGCTATGAACTTATAAAGAACATCATGTGCGCATGAGCAAATTTCTTCATCCAGTTTCTATAAATGTGTATAATTGTAGTCGACCTCGTAATTACTTGACCACCCAGATGTCAGTTTCTCTGTCACGTCATAAAACGTAAAGTTAATTTTTGCTTAACTGAGAAAGGGAGTTGTATGCATATTTATGATTATAATTCTGATATTATTTGTTACAGTCGCGAATCATATTTTGATCAACAAACCAGCAGTGCTATTCTGTAAAAATCTCACAATGAAAACTTAGGTGAAGTGAGCTGTCAATGGTGTCAATCCCTAGCGTCTGGTAGAAAGACAGCTCACTTCACTTAGGTTTTCACGGTGAGATGGTTACAGAATAGCATGGCTGATACTGGCGCCGATTCCCTTGTTCACAAACTAAACAAAATTAAAGTTCAGTGCATTTTTCTTTCTATTTAATTAAGAAAAGGACAGAAGATAAATATTAGTTTAGTCCTGTCAAATTAGTCAGTGCCTGACGTAAATTGAAGTATTTTTAGTAGCCAATTCTTCAATCACGTCTAAACTTGTCTATGGAGTAACTTAATTTGACAGGACTAAACTAATATTAATCGTCTGTCCTTTTCTTAATGAAATAGAAAGAAAAAGATTCACTGAACTTAAGTATAGGTTGTGAACAAGGGAATCGGCGCCACTGACCTGTGAATTGCAAAATTTGAATTTCGTGGACTATCCAGGCGCGAGCAATGTGACATAGTTTTAAAAGTGGTAAACAATTACGAGGGTAACTATACAAGTTTTAACATCATCATCTGCCTGCCTTTTCCCAACTATGTTGGGATCGGCTTCCAGTCGAACCGGCAGGCTTATTTACGTATCTTGCAGAAGCCTATCGATAGCAAAATTGCTTGTCAATTGCGCAATAATTGCTTTTCAATCGCTTGTCAATCACAAATCAGTATGGGAATATCGCTCCGTGAGTTCTTAGCCTATGACGTTTCGCTGATATATAATACCGATTGGCGATTGAAAAACAATTATTGCGTAAATTTTGCTATCGCTAGGCTTCTGCAAGATACGTAATACGGGTACGGATTGCAGCAGGCTTAGCACGAGAAACGCAGAAAGCGTTTTGTCGATGAAAGAGTAGACAAAAATGACGTTACTGTGCGGCCGTGTAGACACTACGACGGCAACAACATATAAATTCCTTCATAATGCGCACGGCAAAAGAGTGGAACTCACTACCTGCGTCTGTGTTCCAGAACGCTTACAACCCCAATCTCTTCAAAGTTCTAACTTTGAAGAGATTCGGGTTGTAAGCGTTCGGGCGTTTGGGGTTCACTCTAGTGAACAGGCTTCTTCTGGGTAAGCTCACTCCATCGTGACTTTGTCTCTGTCACCTTTGACCTAGACTAGAGTCAAGAGCAAACCCATCTACTACTCTTATCTGAAAATGCGATTTTTATATGAAATTTTTCACTTTTTGTATGTATATATGAAAAATTATTACCTACATGTAGAGTTTTAGGGGGTTGTTTATTTATTTCTTTAATTAATTAATTCATATATAATATATTATATTTATTTAATTAATTATTATAAAGGGGGCTAAATTTTAATTATTTTTGCAATAGGTAGGACACACCATTTTAGAGATATAAGTAAAAGAAGAGAAAAAAAAAACCGGCCAAGTGCGTGCCACCTACGCACAATGAAGGGTTCCGTAGTTGGGATGAATATATCCCAAGAACAAACTTAACACTGTAGTTGAAAAACATGTTCTGCCATAAATTCCAACTGCAAATGTAAGTTTGTACGCACAATATTGAGAGATTTACCATGTTATTTTAAGATCATAGACTTATTATAAGTTTTCCTGTAATCTATAGGTGCAGAACTATTTTCTTTCAAAACTAGGTTCAGTAGTTTCGGAGATAAAGGGGGGAATGGTCAATTTTCGTCTACTTTCTTAAATAACTTTAAAACAATTTATTTTAAAATTCTAAAAACAATATATTCGAGACCCTTATATTAAGCACTTTCATTTGATATGTCACAAGGTACAGTTTGCAAAACTTTTTTTTAAATTTTCCTATTTGCTTTAAAATTGACCCCGATATTCAAAATTAATTTATTTACGTTACACGTCCGTGTTTGGGTCACAGAAATTCATACGTGTACCAAATTTTAACTTAATCGGCCCATTAGATTCGAAGCAAATTGGCTGTGACAGACGGACAGACACACAAGCGGTCCGTTTTAAGAGTTAATAAGAGAATATGATGATGAATAAGAGTTCCGTTTTTTTCCTTTTGAGGTACGGAACCCTAAAAAATGATTTTGTAGATAACCGTATTTACTTTGCGGCCGTCGAGTAGAAAGATTTCTACTGTCTTTAGCATGGCGATTACAAAATCAAATTGTCTTCACTGCCCTAGACAATTTGTCAGTGTGATTTTGACAGTTGGGATAGAAAACTTTCTTCCGAAATAATCTACATAATAATATAATAATAATAATCGACTTGAAAAAGACATTAACTAAACATTATTAAATTAATTTCGGAAGTCGAGTCGGTGTCGTGGGATCTGTATTTTAGTTTTTTGCCACCGACTTCCGAAATTAAAGTAATTTCATAATTTTGAGTTAATGTCTTTTTGAAGTAAATTTAATTTTTTTATTTCACAATTTTTGTTTAGTAAAACCTGGAATATTTGTTTGTAGTTAATAGTTTTTGTTATAAATATTGCACAAGAATTTGACCAAGGGTTTGAGATGTTTTCCCTTTGACACCACACCCGTAGCTCGTATCAATAAGACAGGCCGTCACACTTACACGTATTAGTCCATAATCTTGAAAACTACTGAACCGATTTTGGTGAAACTTGCACTGATCCCTAAGTTGAAGTAAATGTAAGCTAATAAAAATAAAATGGTTACGATCTGAATAATAGTTTCGTAGAAATGCGTGGACAAACATACATACGTCTATTAATAACATTTTGTTAATTTGTTTGGAAGCACTAATAGATAATCATTTGTGAATATCTCGCAGTTTCAATAATATTACATACATACGTGTCGAATTGATAATCTCCTTTTTTTAAAGTCGATTAAAAAGGACCTACACAAAGATCGTTAGAAACGAAAGATAAAATAATAAATTGTAGAAGTATTTCTACGGTGCGATGTCAAAAATGGAGAAACGAAATGTCACTTTATATAGAAAGAGATGTGTCTATTCTTCGTAGAGATTGAAGTGGTCATGCTAAGCCTGCTGATTGATGCAGCTGAATACCAGTATTTTACATGGAACAACTGCCTATCTGACCTCCACAACCTAGTTACTGGGTAATACGATAGATAACCCTAGGTAAGACTGGTTGTCAGACTCGGGCTTCTGACAACCCATAACGGCTGTCAAAGATCCGTGAATGACAGCCGGGACCAACGGCTTAACGTGCTTTCTTAGGCACGGAAGGGTCTCGTTATGTAAAAATGGTCACCCATCCACGGACCAACCGCGCCAAGCGTATCTTAACCTGATCGATTGAGCCGTGCGGCTGTTATTACTTAGCCACAAATTTTAACAAAGGCAGTAAAATATCCTCACCATCCTCTGCCCTCTCTTGAGATATTCGGGGTGCTTGATGAAGCGGAAGCGCACGAGCGCCTTGTCGCCGGTGCGCAGGCAGTCGCGAGACATCGTCAGGATCGACGCCGTCTGCCGAATGCTGCCACAGTGCACTACGGAACACGAACATAAAGTGTGGAAAAATAAGCTTTCCAATGCCGAGAGTCACTTGTACTCTGTCATTGTGAACATTATTTTGTACTAGATCATACCTGCGAACCTTCTGGTTTCGGAGATATTGATATTGAATGCGTAAATATTCATCTCAAATACGTAACCCTTCACACGCGTGATCCGAGACGCACTTCGCCGGTTTTGGTTTTAGTTTTGTCCCGTTATAAACAATTTTATTTCATGCTGTATACGTTACGTACCCATGGCCTGGTAGCGTGAGGATATGGTGGTGGGATGGTGCAGCACCAGGATCTCGCCCTCGAACTGCCAGCACGCTTGAGGGTTGAGCGCGGGAGACACCATCACCATGCCCTTGCGGATTTGTGAGCGCTTTATCTGGAGAACAAGATTTATATTAGTCATGACCAGTGGCGGACTAAGCCTCTCTCGGGGGCCCGGGGCGGCAAAACTATTTAGCACGCTGCCTTGAAAAAGTTAGGTTTTCTTCTAACTATTCATACAGGCGGGCGAAGCGAGCTCCAAAACTTTTACGCACCCCTCATCTTTTAAACATATATACGCAGTTACTTTGAAAATGAAAATGTTTGCATCCTACGTTTATATTTAGTACTAGCTGTGCCCCGCGACTTTGTTCACGTGGAAGTCATAAGATACACAATATACTAAAATAACAACCACATTTTAATAAAACTCCCTCGTCCGGGCAACGGTTATCGCGGCGTGTGTAGTAGTATTTCAGCTTTAGAAGATTCTTACGGTAAGTTACAATATAAAACCACATGCATTTTTTTATTATGGCCCCAGATGAAAAAAGTTTACCCACCCCTGATCTAGGTACAGACGCCAGCACATCAAACTACTACAATCTGTCAAATTTCTTTAATAGATTTTCAACTTTATCTATAAAGCATTAGGTTCAAGGTTGATTGGGAAAGTTTGACAGTTTCGGGTAGCTTGACCTGCTGGCGTCTGTACTTATCATTCACCTTCTCTTCTACAGATTTTTAGTTTTATTGACCTATTAGCTTTTGCCAGCAGCTTCGCCCGCGTGGAGGTCGGGAATTAACCCACGGAAACGTACTACCAGGATAAAAAGTATCCAATGTGTTAATCCATGTTATAAACTATCTGTGTGTCACATCCAAATCCTATTAGACGCATAATACTAATGAATCAAATATTATCGTTAATTCATGTAAACCTAGTACTTTTTGTTAGGTTACAGCGGTATTTCTTTCCGACTTTCTAGGTATTTATATGGCATTTTTTTTTCCAAAAAGACATTACTTTCTTATTTATAAACTGATTGAAACAAAACAAAAATTAAATGTTACATTAGGCGCGGCAGACGCACATGCGCGTTTTCGGACGTTCACCAGGTGCTTGAGGGCGCGTATGCGCGTCCATACAATTTACATAACTTTCTTCGAGTGCGGCGCGTCGCACCTGTGCGTTCGTTGTGCATCTCTATTGTTTCGAAAACATCGTAAAATAAGGGTCGGTAAGGGTGTAGCATAAAGAAGCGTTTGCATAAAGAATTAAGCAGATAATGTGTTAAGTGAAGCTTACCACAATACATTAGTGAAAACCGCACCCAAATCGGTTAAGACGTTTCTGAGATTAGCGCGGTCAAACGTACGGAAAAAAAGAAAAAATAAATTCTAAAAATTTGGGTTCTATTGCGTTAAGAATAATTATAAACCAATTACAGGCACTTTTGAATTGTCAAGGGGTTGGACAGTCAAAAAGATGAAGCTAGCAACAAGTCGTTTACTAACCTTCTTGAGAGCAAAGCTGGCAGTCTGCCCGCCCCTGACCTCCGGCACGGGCATCCTCTTTCTATGGATACTCTTGACGGTGATGGGCTGAAAGCGGCCCAGCGGGTCGGGCCCCAGGAGTAGTGTGTCGTTGAGGCGGATCACTCCCGCCAGCGTCGTGCCTGATACCACTGTGCCTACACCCTGGGAGACGAAGTATTTATTTAGAGAATCAGTCGCACTGGCGGCAATGTTGGCGTATTTGTTTGTTATCATAGCAATAAGGTGGAAAAGTAACTGTTTGCGTTTCCACGATTATTGGTTTGTATGATTCGATGGTGTAGTATTTATTATTTAATTAATGTTATATTATGTTATATTTTTATTTTAGTGTTTACCAGCAGAAATTTGTAAATTGCCAAACGATTTAAGATTGAAAAATTATATTTTATTTTTGTTTTATCATGATTTGATATTGAATTAGTTGGCGAAACTCCATAGAAACCAGCGTCTCTGAAGTTTCACCAAATAATTGAATTCGACCCTGTATACCGTACCGGTACGGAGTACGTGTCGTCGATCTGGAACTCCGCGGGCTTGTCGTCCTGTGAGGGCATCCTCGTCTTCAGCAGGTTGAGGAACATCGTCAGCAGCTCCAGGTTTTCGCCAGATACATTTGAAACTTGGAAGATTGGACATAGCCTATAACAAAATACTTATTGGTATAGAAACTGCTGAAAACATTGTACACACATTTTTATTCGTAGTTTTTTCAGGTACCTGCGTACGACACTTTTCTCATTTACCTACTTTTATTTTATTGACACCATTATCATTTTTAAAATTACTTAATTAAAAAAACAAATACCTACTACTGTGGCTGTTAATATTTCGTGTGTTACTTTAAAATTAGCATCGAAAGTTGCCAACGTACCTCTGTGACACGAAGTTAGTTGCGCTAACAATGACGTCATCTTTCGTCTTCACCATAACAGGTACTTTTCGGCAGCCGGAAGACTTAAGGATCCTGATGAGCATCTTGAGGTTGTCTTGCAGAACATTCGGGGGACACATGTCGATCTTAGTCACTACCACGAACACAGGCACGGAGAGGGCTAGCGCAAGACCTAGATGTTCTTTTGTCATGCCAACTATACCTGCGTTGGCACCGATCTAAGGAAATGAAACGATACGTATTATTTTTTTAAAGCGGTAAAACTCGACATCAAGAATGGGCAATTTTGTAAAGGCATATATTTAACGCGGCGACAAATTAAACTGAATTTGGGATTAAAAAATAATTAAAGTGGGTAGCAAAAATAATGGGTTGGCAGCTACAACCGGCGGATAAAAAGTAGAAAATGGGCATTATTAAATTATACAATGAGGTTGTATATACTGTTAACTGAGATGAGAAATAAATATAAACAAGGTCACCAAACCTAACCTCGGGGTGCCGCGGGGCTCCTGTTTCTGTGTAAAGGGTTTAAAGTAACCTAACCAAACCTAACCTCGGGGTGCCCTACGCTCGCTCTTGCATCCTATGTCGACGGAAATATTTTCGCTGCCAAGTCATTATTTTCGCAGCCAAGTTATTTTTTTTAGTAGCAAATAGTTAGTCGCCCTTTAAGTTGTTAGTCGCTTGGAAAATAATTATCCTTTTGTAAATGTGAGTCCTTTTGTAATTGATGTATGTTGACTTAAAAGAGCATGGCAGTTGTGAGTACGTCATGCTCACTTAAATGGCTCGCTGATGGTGGCGCGTGTGTTGGATTTTGGATCAATCCGTTCCCTACAAAATGGTTGAGCTGAATGGACCTGATCCACGCGTCATGGTCGCGCACGGGCGCCGTCTGTTAAGGCTGGTCATCTCTTAACTGCCAGGCCTTATTTTTAATGTTATATTTTGTTTTTTTTTTGACGACAAAATGTCTTTCGGCTCGGTGCACTGGTGGTAAATTCAATATTTCTGACCGACAAAAACATGTAAGATTTCAACGGCTAATAACTACGAGACAGTTCATGCGTGGATAATGATTGAGCATTCAAAAGATAGGTTATATTTATAACAATTCCTCTCGAATGTCGGAGACTAAATTGACTTGACTGAAATTGTCAAGCTTGTCAAGCTGTATTAGGATTACATTATCATAAAGGTCATTTTAATATTTTCACTTGTCAATTTAGTGTAACTGTCCGACTTAAGACACTTGGAGCATTTTTTCATTCATTCATTTTTATGTCTAACTGTGTAACATAAGACATTCGAGAGGTTAAGGCCAGATATAATTTTCGTATGACGTCACACTGCGAGTACACGCGCATGCGCGAGTTAAGGAACCCCAATCCCCCAGTATTAGCTTCATCGGCTAATACGAGTAATTATATTATTTTAGTATAGTATGTACAAATCAGCAGATATTATCTAGTACAGATGATTGGTTAGCAATAAGATTAGTATATAAGATCATTAGTTTGTAGAATTAAATAATTACTGTTAAGCTGTAACCGGGTACTAATAAATTAATTCCTTTAAACTCCTTCGTGGTCGTTTACTTAATTCGCGCGACCCTCTACTTTTCACTATATGTCGAAAATATCAATTTGTATAGCGCAAAAACGTGTTTAGCTAGATCAGTTATTTTGGTGTCTTTTCCAAGAGTAGACAAAACACTACCAGGACCTAAAGAGAAACAACAGAAATATTGGCCAAAATATGGTTAAAAATCAATATGAAGTTGACAATAGCAAAATAATGTCAGATGTCGTCTCATATCGGCCGTCTGCTCAGAAATGAAAAAAAAAACAATCGAAGAAAGCTTACATCAAAAGTAATGTAATGAGCCTTTAAAGTGTAGTGCCGAGCAAATACAATAGCTACGGCAGTGTCAGAAACCGTAAGAAAATCTGTTGCAAATAGCAAAAAAGTCGCCACATATCGGCCGTAAATCTGCTCAAAACTGAAAAATATCATAGTCGGTGAAAGCTAACCTACTTTATAAAAAATGCAATGAGCCTACTAAGTTTAGTGTGGAGCAAATAAAATGACTACGGCAGTATCAGAAACAGTAGTATTTCAATCAGTTTTCACAAAAATAAGCGGCGCGGACTCGAACTGCGCATACGATGTTTTTTTTACATTGTTCTCACATATAGAAGCAAAAAGAATAATGTACCCAGGAGTTTATAATATCATGATTTAAAAGAGTGTCCGTAGAGTTTATTGCCCGTTCTTCTCGATAGAGACTAACTGGTTGTCTATTGTTTGCCCGAAGATTATATGCCATAATCATCATTTTCCCGAATTTCATTTGCCCGAATGTTTCATTTGCCCTAAAAGACATATGACATACTTTTAATTGCCCGAATTTTAGATACCATAAGATACGAATGCCATAAGTATTGTTTGCCTTATTTTTATGTGCCATAATAATTATTAGACATAATATTTAAATGGCATAACAAGTATTACACATATATTTTTAATTCTAATACTTACCTACTTATTAGCTTTCTGGCTGTCGATGTCGATGGGTGCGCAATGTTTGGTATAATAAGAATAAACTTATTTATTCTGTGCATGGTTTTTTTTTCTGTGCATGGTTGATGGTGGGCTAGGTCGACGGAGCCCCGCCTTGCGGGGCTCCTACTTCTGTGTGGTTTATAAAAAAATAACCTTCAATTCAAAAAAATAAACTTCTAACCTAACCTGTCCGAGTCGGGGTGCCCTAAAGTCCCAATTGCATCCAATTTCTCTTGATATAAACAACCGTTACACACCCGATGTCGATGGCAAATTATGTTATGGCATATCATAATTATGGCATGTGATAATTAGGGCTTACAATGATTATGACAAATGATGTTATGGTAAGTGACTTTATGGGAAACAATGATTCTGGCACGTGACTAATATGGCAAATGAGAGTAGGGCAAATGAGTATTATGTCGTATGATATTATGGCTGTTGACTATTATGGCAAATGATATTAGGGCAAATAAAATTCGGGTAAACGGCGGTATACCAGACTAACTGTCCGACTCTTTGACAATTCAAAAGTGTCTGTAATTGGTTTCATTGAAATAAATCCTTTGAATTTGACAAAACTAGGAATGTTTGTGGCTCCGCTAGTCAGTGGTAACACTTGAACTGCGAATATCATCCTTACTGCTACGCCATAGAGGTGCTGTCAATGTTTAATTGTTACCATGGACGTGTTTCTAAATAACTAGGTATGTCAAAGTTAAATCATTTATTTTATTAGACACATAAAAGGTACTTTTGAACGTCAAAATTTACAAGAAAATAGAATTGATTGTAGTTGCCGCTTCCATAAGGTACTTAGTTTCGTATGGAGAAGTAAGGGCAAGAAACTCCATAGTTAGACAGTATATGGGCAACATTATAATTCCCAAGCTTTTCTTGTTACCATAAGCATGCCGAAGTCGGGCGCATGTCCGGTCATGCCGAACACGGTGGTCTTGAGGTAGCGCTCGTGGCCCGCCAGGTCGATGAACGTGATGACCTTGGAAGACTTCTCGCAGATCTTCACCCAGTCCAGGGTGCCGTGGTCTGGCTTGTTTACTACGTTACCTGTACACAACGTGGGATTGTAACATTAGTCTACGGATTATTTATACAGGGTTATTTGTAAAATACCAGCAACCTCTTAAGGGGTCATTGTACTCATCATTATGGACAACTTTTACTATGGGACCAACCAATCGCGAAAAAAAAAATCAGCTGTTCAGTACATTTTGACGAATTATGCGAAAATAAATGTATGTTACATAGTAAAAGTTGTTCATAATGATGAGTACAATGACCCCTTAAGAGGTTGTTGGTGTTTTACAAATAACCCTGTATATTATGCTACCTCCTTTCGATGAGAGAATGCGTTCCTGACACCTATCAGTCATACAAAGTAGGTGTGGTCAAAAATGGTGTAGTACAGACCATATAAAACTAAACAACTTTATCCATGGGACCAACATTGTAATCGCAAAAAAAATATCAACTGCCCCATAGAAAACTTTAATACCTATTCGAAGCAAATGTATGGGACGGTTGATATTTTTTTCTCGATTACGATGTTGGTCCTATGGAGAAAGTTGTTCAGTTTGATGGTCTGTACCACACCCTTAAATTTGACCACACCACTCTGATACACCCTGTATACAGTCCTAGTTATTTTACATCAGACAGCAACCTTATAGCCACGACAATAAAGGTCACTGTAATGCAAAATCACAGATAAAATAACTGTGCAAAGTATGGGTCTTACGAATGTAAACTTAACTAATCGTTTCTAACTGCCAGGTGACAGGAACGCATTCTCTCGGTGGCCGGAATATAATAATAAGGGCAAATTGATATGGCCAATGGCCCGTATGTCCTAAACAGACATTTTCTGGGTAAGCTCACTCCATAGTAGAATTTGTCTCTGTCACCTCTGACCTAGACTATACCTAGTCAAGAGCAAACCCATCTCAAATAAAAATTAAAAAAAAAAACGTATCCTGCCGCCTGAACATAGACGACACCTAGGGGTTTTCCCATGCGATCTGAGAGATGGGATTAATGTTAGAATGTCATACGGCCTGGCCACGACCATGCCGCTACCAGCGGTAGCTTAGCGTGGGGCGGCGAGCGGTAAGAACAAATATACTAAAATGTATGTTCTATATCAAGCACGCCACGAAGCGCCCACACAGCGGCAATGCTAGCGGTTGTTCCCCAGCGGTTCGCGGCAGCGGCTTGAACAAATGTACGGGCGAATGAATGAGATGCCACGACTCAGAGCGGTACGGACAGCGGCAGTGCAGCGGCGGACTTAGTGGCGGCCTGACGAACAAAATATTTTGAACGATTCTGAAGCGGAAAATGAACACCGAAGCTTTTTTAACAGATATTTTAAATCGACCGAAGAAAAAATAATTTATGTTATTATAGATTTGTATTTTTTTTACACTTACCTGAACGTGAGAAACAACTTTTCAGGATTGGCGACAACCCTTTTGGATCAAATGCACTTTTATGTGTTGAAAAATATGATCGAAAGTATCTAGACTCATTCTTGTGTACTCATAAAATTGGTCCGGATATTTTCTGTATTATTTTGTATAAATCACGGAATTCACCATATTTATACCGGTCTTTATTTACTTCGTGCACTCCTTCCCTCATATTCAAAATATACTGCTTAAAATATAAACTGCTTCCGAAGCCAAGAAGAGCCACTTAGGATAACGCCATGTCAATAAAAATAAAACCGGTCAAGAGCGAGTCGGACTCGCGCACCGAGGGTTCCGTACCATCATATATAAAAAAAACTGTGCTATTTAGAGACATCGTTTTATTTTTCCTGTAATCTTTACATAAACTTCTATCACAGAATAATTTCAGATTTTTCTCTATGCAAACTTCGGTGATAAGGTGGGGGCGGTATTTTTTTTACATTTTTCATCAAAAGTAAAACTATGCGGCCTAAAAAAAGGAAAAATTTTTGAGAATGTGCAAATACCCCACATGTCCTAGTAGCCCCACTTCGAATTTTTAAGACCCCCTTTCAGATTTCTTTCTTATTTGCAAAATAGTTGGGGCAAACGTCATCTAAAACTATTCCAAATTTCAAGTTGATAGCATTAGTGGTTCTTGAGATATCCAGCTGTGACAGACAGACAGACTGAGTCATAAGGGTTCTGTTCGATATAGGGAACAAACTTTAAATAATAGACTAGGGTTTAATGTACGTTAAATATACTACGACACAATAGGTATTTAATAGCCTTAGTTTAAAATATAAAAATATGGAGCACAAATAAGCAATGCTAGGTAGGTGGCGGTCGAGTAAGTTCAACGTCGCGTCCGTTCTCCGGCGGGTGGCGAGTATGGCATGATATAGCGGTCACGCTTTGCTTGGGTAAATTATCACGTCATGGTGAAGGGCCGTTATTGGCAGCGGCTGCAGGATACAACTATTAGTGTTGTCAGCTACGGTTGGTACGTCCGGATACAAATACGGCGTCAACAGGTTCCTTTTTACCATTTTGGTACGCAACCCTAAAAATTAAAATGTCCAAATACGTCCACCTCGGTTGGTGTCCCTAAATGCTAGTGAACGGTACGTGGCATGGACAAAACCCCGCCTGCCGCTTGCCGCGCCGCATCCCGCTAAGCCAAAAGTCGTGGCCAGGCCGTTAGGCGACTGTAAAATAACCGGTCCTCCCCCCTCTGAATTAGATAAAACAGCAATGTTGCTTCGTGGTTTAAAATAGGGATGGTAGAAAATTTGTTATATAACCAGACTAGCCCTTTGATAAAAAGCCCTATATAGGTTCAAAAGAACATCTTTAGAATTGATGTTCTTTTGAGCCTAGAATTTCCTTAGCCTTGCATTTGTACATCTTGCTCATGTAGTGAAAGTAATTTGTAAGTATTACATGCCTTTCTAGTATCTTATCATGAATTTAGAAAGTATTCAGTTACGTGTTGTGCAAGTGATTTCGTTGTTTTAGAAGATAACCATACAAGTTGTCCCTTACGTAACGCACATTGTAGTCATAATTATGAATAACTTTTGCTATGGGACCAAATCACCAAACCTGAGATCGCGAAAATAAAATCAGCTGTTCCCTACATTTATGATCGCATAACTCGTGAAAATGTAGGGAACAGCTGTTTTTTTTTTCGCGATTTCATGTTTGGTCTAGAGGTGGGCGCTACGCCGCCGCCTCTGCCGAGTATTTGAAATTTAGTGCCGACTGAGGCGGCCGACAGATTTCCTTTGATCAAAAATGTAGCAGGGGCATCTCTTTTATATCCCAGATTTTCAGGATTGAAAGAAATCGATTCCTATTTAGAGACGGACAGAAATAAAAATTGTGTGGCTTTTCTGGCAGACTACATCAATGAACATGTTAATTCTGCTGATTTGCCATGTTCCGATTGCGGTAAAACTTCCCATGATCTATCAGAGTCACAACCAAGCTCCTCTTCGACTCAATCTTAGCTGACAAAATTGTTTAAGAAGGACAGTAGTTTCAGTAATATTAACGAGCAACAGGAACAGATTTTTCTCAAGAATGCCGGAGATACCATGCTTCAATCGATCCCAAAGACTCCCCTATTTTGAACGGGTATTTGCTTGCCTATTAACGAGAGAAGAAAAATGTGTTCGTAGGACCTGCTGCGCTTGCCTGGAATATTCTTGCAATTCCTGCTACAAGCCCGCTGAGTGAACGTGTTTTCCAATAGCAGGATTGGTTTTGAAAGCTAAAAGATAGCGGTTGAGACCTACACGTGTCAACAAAACAATTTTCATCCATGACAATTATAAATGTTGTATTTTACAATACTTATTTTGTTTTTTTCTACCTTTGATAGTTTTAAAATATAACACTTAATCCAAAAATTGTTTTTTATTTTGAAAAAAAAAGAAGAACTGCGCTGCGGCGGCGCCCACTTTTAGTTTGGACCCATGGTAAAAGTTGTTCATAATGATGAGTACAATGACCCCTTAAGAGGTTGTTTATTATTTAAGTTACACCTTGTATAACTGGGCTAACACTCGTTGCAATAGTAAGAAACTCCGTGTTGTTGAGTAGTAGAACTACTGTCTATCTCGGACGATTCTCTAATGAGAGAACACCTAACATTACTCCTGTTTCCCCGAAGGGTTAGGAAGAGGTATACTTATAGTAGGTACACCCACATTTCCTCAGTTATGTTATGTAAAATGCAAGAAATATATTTTATTAATATTTATTTATTCTTTACTTTCTTGTTTTCTTTTATTTATTTTTTTCAAATAGTGCGTGAAACGTAGTAGGTATATTATCTAGTAGTTAAGTACTCAAGTACTCATTCATCGCGTACAACAACGGTGCCTAAAGTTATCGGACGGGTACTCATAAGTACTAAATACGTCCGTTTATCAGTGATCGTTTAAGTTCTATTAATATCACAGTATTTACTACTTAAATGAACTAATTATACCAAGTACTGAGTTATATATGCAAAGTATACATCGCATTACAAGCGAGTTTCAACGTCGATCTAATTATTGCAATATTACGCCATAGTTTCGGTTTCAACATGAGCATAGAAACAACGTATTTTTATAGTTTTTAACCGACGAAAAAAGGAGAAAGTAAAATAATAAAAGGTACCAACGACAAAACGACGAGTGACACTACGAAACCAAGATATTTCGGATTGTTTTTTTTATTTACATCAGGCTAAAACATTGCTTTGCTTTGCCTTACTTGAGGAATCTTTGTCTAATAAGTAATAACCAAGATGGAAAATCGTATTAGAGATG
The DNA here is from genome assembly GCA_948252095.1 of Dicycla oo. Classification (NCBI taxonomy): domain Eukaryota; kingdom Metazoa; phylum Arthropoda; class Insecta; order Lepidoptera; family Noctuidae; genus Dicycla; species Dicycla oo. The sequence goes on along the minus strand of OX411718.1, from coordinate 4,050,880 downwards.
TACTATCTCTAATACAATATCTTTAATCTTTTTATGTATTGTGCACAAGGAGAATGTTGTGGCCATACACATTCCTATAGTGGCCTTTCCTTACACATAACACCAGAGTGTTGGATGGCTTTTTGTATGCCTAGAAACGCACGCAGCTGGTTTCAGAAATGTTCAGTTATTATGAATAGTTTAATTACTACTAAAACTAAACTCATCATCTGCTTAGCCTTTTCCCAACTATGTTGTGGTCGACTTCCAGTCTAAACGGATGCACCTGAATATTTGATGCCTATCTGACCTACACAACCCAGTAACTGGGTAATACGATACCACTTGGTAAGACTGGTTGTCAGAATTTCGGGCTTCTGAAAACCCGTAACGACTGTCAAAGATCCACGAATGGCAGCCGGGACCAACGGCTTAACGTGCTTTCCGAGGCACGGAGGGGTCTAGTTATGTAAAGCTAAAGATAAAGATAGCCGTACCCACGGATCAACCACGGGTTGTTATTACTTATTACTTAGCCAGAGGCTCCTCTACTACTAAAACTAAACTGCCATTTAAAATTCGCTAATTAGCATGACTAATTTACCTACTATATATATATATATATATTATATTTATAGATCCGTTACTTAGTTGTAGCGACCAGCGACGAGGTGTAGTTTTCTTATCGTAATCATTGATCCACAGTTCCTAACGTAAGCTGAACTGACACTCCACTTCACTTCTAATCTGTGTTGTTATTAAATTGAAATTTAAGGCCAAGTGCGAGTCGACATCGCACACGAAGAGTACACACTACATAATATTAAAAAAAAAAAACTTCCGTTTAAAATAAACATGTTTCTTGTATGGCCACTTTAATTTTTAATTTTATTTTTATGAAAATCGTCGTTGTCAAACCAAAATCTGCCCAAAAATTATACTTTTGAAATATTTAAAAAAAAAAAAAAATCTCAAAAAATCTAGCTGTTGCACATATCATATTTTGTAAAAGGTTGTAGATCGTCGTAAAGTGCTCATATGCACTTAGCAGTTTTTTTTTATACGGTAGACAGAGCAGTGAACTACACGCAAAAGTAAAAAAATAGAAATCTTAAAAAAGATTTTGGTTTGACAACGACGAAATACTAAACGAAGTATATATATTTCATCTTAAATTTTAACAATCGCAAAGATAACTTTGTATTTCATGATGATACTGTGAATTACAAAGTTATTTTTTGCAGTTGCAGAAAATCGCCCATATTTAAACAAATTACCTTATGAATCGGAGTTTTTTAGTATTTGTTGATTAAATAAATATTGTACCTACATGATATACAGAAGATTCAAATTCCTAACTTGTTTAGTTGTTGCGATAGAACTCGTACAAAAATGGTCTCACAGTGATTACTTTTGCGGCCCCCTACTTCTTAATTCCTGAAGATAACAAAATAAAAATTATATTTGTACTCTACTTGATGAGACAACATGACAACCACACAATGATGATGACAATGGAAACCCCACATGCTAGGGTAAGATTTTTTTTTCAAAATCAAAGGTTTATTGTATGGTAAAAGTGTTAAAAATTAAAGGGGTGTCCCCTTTCATTTTTAACCGACGCAAAAAAGGAGAAGGTTCTTAAGTCATGTATATATTTTTTTTATTATGTGATCTTATAGCGGCAATAATCTGTGACAATCGCGTATTGGCGCGACGATCGTGTGTTCGGGCGACGATCGCGTATTCGCGCGACCGATCGCTTTGATTAGGATGCGGGGTTAGAGCTTGTCCAGAATTAAGATAAATGTATAGATGGGTGCGATCAATAATTCAGGAAAGGAGACCACTTCTTTTGGAATTCTAAAGTACTGAACTGGATCGAGCCTTTTGTGGTCGATAAAGACCTCTATTCCAAGATTCGCATAATACGTGTAAACATAGTAAAGAACTCACCCATGCTATCGAAGCCCAGTATATCATTGCCCACGGAGCTGGTCCGTCCGCTCTCCATCTCGTGCTTATGTCGGAACAGCCGCTGTCGCGCGTATCCACGCCCGTTGTCCAGTTCTCCGTGAGTTAGTACACCCAGAAGAGTTGACTTTCCCGCGTCCACGTTGCCTACTACTGCCACTCTGTGGTGAAAGAGAACAATAACTACTTTGGAATCTGCTTAATTATTGCAATACATGGGAAGTAGTACCAAGAAGTAGAATATTTAAGCCAAATACAAAAGGAATGTTCTTTGGCATAAATCGTACTGCTTACGTTTGACTGACTATACTACTGTACATACATATTAATCACGCCGACAAAGTGGTAAGATAAAATCGTGTGTTGATGATTTTTTTCTCGTGTATCCCATGGTCTGTGAAAACCATTTTTTTATTCAGGGATCCGTTTGCGTTATATTAAGCTTCAAAGTGCTAATTTTATTAAAGTGCCCTCCCTCCCCCTTCATCTGCTTGAATGATGAAATGAAATGGGTGCTTTTGGACATGTGAAAAAATTCACGATAGTAGTGTATAAATAACGAAGTTAAAAGGAAAACTATCACAGCTAAGTAGAGTCGACCAACTATTGCAGTTGGAATGTGTGGGACAACCTGTTTTTCAACTACAATACCTCTCAAACGTCGCCGTAACACCATTGGAAAATAAGATTATCAGATAGAGAATCAACAAGTACTTCGACGCTTGTCGAAGTAGGCGACGTTTGCGGTACTTGCGCATACAGAGGCCCGACGGTCAAGAGGTTAAGTTTGTTCTTGGGATAAATTCAGCCCAACTACGGAACTCTTTATTTTGGCCGGTTTTTTGAGTTTACTCGAGCTTGGCGGTCATGTTAGACATAATGTCGTCAGAATTGTGGACAAATCTCGATAAAACAAAGTTAACCCTGCTGCTCATCATCTTCCTACTCTCCTACCATACCTGATCTCCATGAAGTCGGTGTGGTCGAGCTCGGCGCGCAACAAGTACTGGCCGGTGAGCCCGCTGCCGCACTCCCAGCGCCGCAGCTCCACGCATGACACGCGCTCGGCGCTGACCAGCGACTGTAGCGTCGCTACTGATGCGCTGTACTCGTCATCTGTTAGACCGCGTCCGTCTGCATAGATGATGAGGTCATTATGACCAGCGGTTAGAGCGCCAGAAGAATCAAAAGTTTCTAAATCAGCAGATAATAGTAGTTGCGGACGCCTAGAAATCGGATCTCGTCTTTGAGTGCTTCTTCTTTGCATTTACTGCCTTATGAAGCGTCACCATCGCGAACATTCGTTTACGAGCGTTCGAGAGCGTGCTTTTACGTGGTTAGGGAAACTCCACTGTGAGCCAATCGTTTGTGAATAAATGATAGAGCGGTGCTCATTAGAACTTAGAACGTGAAGCCACCAAAGTAACTTCGTGCTGGCGAACGAATGCTCACAATCGATAGGCCGCGCTCAAAAGCTAGCGGCATGAACTTTACTCGATGTTGAGTTGTTAAATTGTCAGTTTCATTAGATTTGTGTTATGGTAGGTATCAGAAAGAACTTTGAAAGTGGCACCGGTGACTGAAAAGTTGTGTGGAAATCGGTTGTCACGGTATGGGCATGTGATGCGGAGGAAGAAGGAAAATGTCGTGAAGAAAATTTGAGTTTGAATGTCGATGGCTATAAAAGTAGGGGAAGGCCAAAGAAACGTTGGATGGACTGTGTGAAAGATGATATGGCTAGAAAGGGGGGTGAACTACCGAGATGACGACTAATAGATAAGTATGGAAAAAAGGGACATATGTTGCGCCGACCCCACATAGATTGGGATAATAAGGGCAGGAGAATGATGGTAGGTAATATCAGAAAATACCTGCCATAAGATGAACTTCGTTGCTACCGGGTCTACCGACTACACCTCTCGACTTTTTTTTTGTTCATTTTTTTTTTTTGAAGTATTGTCATATTATAAAAATTAAATGTTAATTTTATTTAGTCTAAGTCCATACTGATGCATGTAACTGGAGAATCCTTGACCCCTGTCATACAGGTGTCCTAGTTCGGGGAAATAGTGAAGTTTGGAAATAAAAATTATTATTAGTATTACTATGTACAAGCAAACTAATTAGTTCCTGTAGTGATACAGACGCCTAGAAAGAGGATTTTATTTATTGCTGGTACCAAATAAACGTTATCAAAAATGAAATTTAAAATTATACGGCCGATAGGTCTAGCGTGCTACAGTCAACCATTGAATACTGTTCAATGTTTATACAGATTGAAATATGCCCTTGACACGAGTCGCGAGTTATGTTTAACTTTACTTCAAAGCCATGTACTATAATCGAAAGGAATACGTTTACAAGCTGCGGCTGCAGAGGAGTAAGAGTTTTAGAATTCTTAAAGGCTTATAACTATGCAGTATTTCCAGTATTTCCTTATGGGATCTATCAAGTTCAAGGCTTATACAGGGTGTCAGGGATAACGCGCAACCTGTTACTATGAATTCAGTACATGATTTACGAGTTTTAGACCCAACAGCACTGAAATTTTGCGCAGATTATGCGCGTCGATGCCCGTTACACCGTGTATTCTTGAAGCACTTCAACTACAACGTGCGTGAATCACTCTATCAGTTGCCCGCACATCTCGTACCTATTACATTTGCAATAACTTCAACGGACTATTACCTAAGAATAATCACATTACCGCATGCACGTGCGTCCGACTGATCACTTAGATAAGATTAGTAGACTTGCAAGTTGCAACATCTGTATTATCTACTTATAAATGGTATTTATGAAATTTTAAGTTATCTTATCTTTGATTATCATAAATATATTTGGTGACGTAATTAAGGCCACAATTATCACTCAATCTAAGTAAACACAGGCCAAGTACACACAGGGTTTTTACTGCCATATCACCTATCAACATTGCACACGTTTGAAATAATGGCGCGCTGTACTGCGCTTTGGCAGGTGTAAGAATCTATTGTTCCAAGAATTCCTCCCCATCCAATGATTTTAGAAATCAAAATATTTTCAGAGATTTGGTTGAATGCATGATACACGCCTTATTATTGTTGTGTGGCCTGCTGCCGTTGTAATGAAACGAATGTATGATGAAATGTTGAATGATTTCTTGATTTCCTCTTTGTTTTGAAACAGGTAGATGCTACTCATAAATTATACATACAAGCAATACCTATTTTATTTATACATATGTGATGAAATATTGACCAATAATGTAATAGCTTCAGGTAAAAAATAAATACCTACTACATCAATCAATCTGCCTAGCCTTTTCCCAACTATTTTGGGGTCGGCTCCCAGTCTAACCGGATGCAGCTGAATACCAGTATTTTACATGGAGCGACTGCCTATCTGACCTCCACAACCCAGTTACTGGGTAATACGATACCCCTCGATAAGACTGGTTGTCAGACTTTCGGGCTTCTGACGACCCGTAACGACTGTCAAAGATCCACGAATGACAGCCGGGAACAACGGCTTAACGTGCTTTCCGAGGCACGGAGGAGTCTCGGTATGAAAAGATGGTCACCCATCCACACACCAACCCCGGCAAGCGTAGCATAACCTGATGGATCGACCCGTGCGGCTGTTATTACTTAGCCACGAGCTACTACATATGTATATGCAAAACCATAACATATTAATTGAATCATTTTTGTTTACATACATTTTCAAAGGGATTAATTCTATTGCATTGTGAAACAGGAACTTAAATGATTAAATTGCTTTGTGGTTGTCAATCAGTGTTGTTATTTGTTATCAGCTACACTGATGACAGGTTATTTAATCTAAGTAAGTTTTTAAATTGAAAAGTTTTATTTATTTTTTCATTTGGACTTCATTTATTTTTCTTCACTCTCGTTTCGATTGTATAAAATTAAATAGTTACCTTCTCCTTGCCCTATGTCGTATATTATCTCTCCATTGCCTGACTCCAGCCTCTCCAGCAGTTGCTTACGGAGCAGCTCGTACTCATCAGCTGTAGGGCTCACAAGCACCATCTATAGGAAATTGTTAATTTACTTAATGGCAAGCCTGCCTCACATACATACTGAGAATTTTTATAAATATATTATGCACATAATAATTATGTAATATTATTATATACTATTCTGAATTATAATAATATTACTAGCTGACCCGTCAATGTTGTCCTGTCAAAATTAAAATTTCAAATTTTCGGCTGTTTCTTAGGGTTTTCATAAATAACCCCAATATTGATGCAAACAAACAAAAAAAAAAATCAAATTAATCGAGCCGTTTTCGAGTTTTTGCGTGACTAATGCACGGCAATTGATTTTAAGTATACATACATAGGTACTTAGATAGATGGACTTTGCCCATGAGTGGGGAATTATGGGCTAAATAGATAGATGGATATTATGTTCTATATCTGTTAATATTAAATTGAAATATTGTTTCCTGTCTTTAGACATTGTCAATTTTTTTAATATCCATATCCTGTTTATTCTAGACATCTATACAAATAATTAAAATTGAAGTGTCTGTTTGTAATAGTTTTTTACTAAATACATATGAAGGTACGGTACTTATAACAAAAAAACAATATAACATTTTTTTTGTCTGTGTCTGTTTGTGCCAGCTAATCTCTGAAACAGCTGGACTGCTTTTGACAGGACTTTCACTGGCAGTTAGCTGATGTTATAAATAGTAACTTGGGCTACTTTTATTTTAGAAAAAGAATTATAGCTCTGTAAAAATATAATTCAATTCATGAAATTGTGAACAAAATCCAATTCAAATAGGTAAGTATTGAGATTCATGCGGCAAAGCCATGGGTAACAGCTAGAAATCACTAAATTGCAAGGAAAGCTTTAATCATAACACAGAACCAAATTGTTTATATGTTATGCATATTACTCAATGCAAAGCTCTGTAATGACTTTGTATTTTATTTATGTTAAATTTCTGAACAGGATAGTGAGTTTGTCTCATTTATTTGTCATATTTAACTATGTAATTTTTATGGGATTTGGCATAGTAGCTTTGTCCTTGAAAATCAACATTTATTCACATTATAGAGCTGTGGTCAGCTATGTAATTAGCTATTTATCTATCTTTATAGAATCAAGTTGTATTGATTGAAATGATAACAAGTTCATTGAAGATCCTGTTCACATATTTAGCTTACTTAGGTATGTGGTATAGGTACTCACAAATATATATGTGTGAGTAGGATGGGACAATTTATAAATGTGATGCAATATTGTTATGGTGCAATAATTCATTTAGTCCATTATTTTATTATAATTATTATCGTTTTTGTTGAATGAGATGAATGATGATGGAAAAATGTTTTGTTTATTACAATTTTTTTTTTATTTTACTTTAATTTAATTATTTGATATAAAGAAGTTCCTACGTGAATTCCCGCTTGAGAATCAAGAGATTAATCGCATTCATGCAACCATTTAGCAGGGAAGGGGAGATGTGAGTGGGCGAAATTTTCGCGGGAACTAAAATGTTGGTAAACAAAGATAATGTTAATGTTTACCTTTCCTCTGATACTCGAATAATCCGTCTCATTCTCTAGAATGCTCTCGGGCTCCACGAGCGGACTCATTTTCACTGGTGAGTCGGGAATACTATCCATGTTTAGTGACAATCGACAACAACAGCAACAAACGATTACACCATTATGTCATCACGTTACTGTACCGTAAGCACTCTCCTTGGGTTACATTCCTAAGAAACAAAACAACTCGGGATTAATTAACACAAAGACAACAAAAGATAAAAATAGTGAACAAAACAAATAGTAACAAATTATAGTGATCACAGATGCTTTACGTGTTACATGCAATTTAATGACCATATGGCACAAATAATAGCTTTTGTAGGACCGGTTGAAATATAATGTATATGTTCATATTATTATTCAATAAAATACGATAAATACCCTAATGTTAACCGCAGAATGAGCTGAAAATAGATTTTATAAATAAAAAAGGTGGAATATATGCCAACTTTTTGACAACTCACATCTAAGTGTTGCTAGTAATTTTATTATTTTGCAAATTAAATGAACTCAATCTGAACAAATACAGAAAAAAACAACAATTATTACGGTTTATAAATCATGTTTTTCATTTTGTTTTTGTAAACAATGTAAATATATTAAAATTACATATTTGATTTAATTGGTTTATGACACGAATTTCAAATAATTGTTTAATTTCCAAGAAGATCTGTAAACGTAAATAAATATACTTTTAGTGTTGCAAGCAACACTAATTGTCTTTCTCCTATGGAAGGAACTGAGGGAAGAAAGAAGAAAAATCCTGTAGGTTAGATGTATTGCAACTTTTCTCCAGGTACATACGTCTCCGTCACCATGTTTGTTCTGAGACAACCATCATGATGACATTACCATCATTCATTACACATTACCATCACGATGGTCATGATGTCTCAGGAAGAAGTACTGTTAGGTTGACTGTGTTGTGCTGCATTATGTGTTAAATTTAGTTGCGAACCTTGCCGCTCTGTATCAAGCGCCATGTTTGGCAACCCAATTTTTGTTTCAAGACATGTCCCGAGTGGTCCCGAGACTTTATGCGGCCATGTCTCTATAGGCATCGGGTATATTTCAGCACAGAACACTAATACCCTTAGCCGCGTATTTCAGTAAGCCCAATAATCTCACATTTACGATTTTCACATTTGGCTGTTTTTTTAATCTATGGACTACTACACCTTTTTTCTATTAAAATGTATGTATGTATGTATGTATGTATGTCATTCAAAACTATTAAAACCCGTTCAATGCAGAAACCCCAGAAATCCCTCGAGTATTGGTGTTTTAGCCATACACCCATTTATTGGTAGAAGTATGGCCCCGTTAACTCTGCCATGGAATTAAATGGGCAACCCCAAAAAGTTTTTACATGTATGGTATACTAAAAGTAGAGGACTTTGATATTTTGCGTATACGCCTTCTCATATTGTTTACAAGAAGATTCTGTCAAATTACAACTTATTCAAGCAAAACAACAAATTTTTGAGTTTGTAAGGCCAAAAACGTTTTTTTCTGTTATAAAATTACATATTTTATCGACGTATGTATTTTTTTATTGCGTTGACTTGGAAGCTTGATTTATTTAGAGCTCTGAGGGACCATAGTCCTACGTAGATATTTGATACTAATTTCAGCTTGATACCTCCACGTGTTCCTGGGAAAAGGGTCTTGACAGGCTGACAACGAAGTAATCCTATAAGGGTTCCGTTTTTCCGTTAGAGGTACTCTAAAAAAACCATCTAGTGTCAAATTCTTTTTCCGTAGTACAGACGGTGGAGCTGTCTACAGATTTTCTAATTCCACCATTGTGTCGACACCGACACTCATCTGTGGTTTTCGTTATTTCTTGTCTGCTGTTTATTATTAGATACATTTATTTAATTAAAATAATAATTTAAAAAAAAACTGTTGTTTAATTTATCCCATACAAAGAAACCAAAAAAAATATTTCTAAAGCGATAATTTTACTACCGAAATCCACAATGGTGGCCATGTCGCGCGCTGCCATCAGCGCGCACAAGTTAACGAGTAACCTTGTGCAGACGTCATTTTTTATTTGTTTTGTCTTAGAAATAGAAACACAGTGTAAGTAATTTTGAATTTTGGTACTTACCTAATATGTAATATTATATTCAATTTATGGGTGAAACAAAAATGGGGAAATACTGGGAAAGGAGCTTGGTCAGTGGGTAGCCTTAGGGGCGGATTTAGGAGCTTAATGATAAAAATTTAAAAAAAGCTTTATTTAAAGGACAGTAGTTATAGCATATTTTGTGTATCAAACTGTTTCATCTATCGTAATAGCTTATTTTAGTAAAATTATTATACCAATAAGTTGTTTGCAATTTCAAATAAAGCTAATTGAAATTTATTTATTTTACTCTAAAGCTGATTGAAAATAATATAGACTATGTCACTGCCACAATTAAGATGAATCGGATGTAATTTAGCAGAAAGGACTCAACCCACAAAAAGTACACAATCACAATCTTAAAACATCAATAACTCAAAAGAGTTATCGATGTTTTAAGATTGTGATTGTCACATAAATGGGCAAATAAACTAATATTTTTGGGAGGCAAATAAGTATACTAATATCTTTGTAGTATCACTGATACTTTTTGCTGAGTGAAAGAACCAACCGTTAGGACTTCTTTGGTATACAGGGTGGTGACGACATAACGACATTAAATGAATATACGATCCGCACTAGTCAACCAAAACACTTTACCATTACCAAATTAGGTATTACATCAAAATTCAAAAATCGAATTTTTCAAACAAACTAAATGCAAAACTAATCAGAATTTAAAACAACATCCTTTATAATATTGTCTACTAACCTCATCTGACCTTGTAGGCACTGCACGTGAGAGCGGCAACGTCGCACCCGTTTCGTCCGTTTTAGGCGCAGTTTCATTCATGTAAGTACAATGTACAAAAAAAATGGCGCGCGGCATTTATCCCCGCTCCGCTCACCGCTTGCCGCCCGCCAGCAGGCGCGACTTTTCTATCAGTAGGTTCACGTTTTAAAAACACTTAATTAAACATTAAATCAAAACTTACTTCAATCATGGTACACTAAATGAAATTTTTAATTCCTGAATTTGTCCACCATTTACTCGTAACACACATGTGACAATGCCTTGTGATATTGTTTCTTACTTTCCTTAACAAGTCACTACTGATAGCCATTGCTTTTAATTTATTAAAAGCGTCAATAATTCTGTCTAGCAGTTTCTCTACGGTATTCACATCACAAGCATAAATCTCATTTTTGATAAATCCCCAAACTTAACTTACAACGAAATAACAGCAAGTAACTATTGTTTACACATTAGGTAGGTAGCGTAACCTACCAAACTCTACTACACTTAAAACTTATACACAATCGAATTATCTGTCAATAACACAGCAGTAAAACTATTAAAGCTCTGCACTGTATGAAATTGCAACAAAACAATTTTCAATTTTACACAAAATCAATAATTATTGTTAATGCGCTAAAACCACTCTTACGAATCGAAATTTAAAAAAAAAAACACCCTCTCACAAGGGTAGCACGTCACGCACTAGACAGTGGACCAGGAGCAAATTCCAGGGAAAACCCTACATCCTTTTCTTAGACAATAAATCTTTTGAATGCGGAAGTGTTTACGAACTATTGTTGTTTGAACAAAAACTTACTTTGTTAATACAAAAACGTCGAACTGGCAACCTTGCTTCTTAGTTTTCAAAACGAAATGCGCCTCGGCAATCTTTGTTTGCTTATGATAATAGGCATTTTATCGTCATGGTTATTAGGTCTAAATTCAATCAGCAATACAATACAATATTGTATTATTTCTGAGTAGCGAGCCGCACCATTGCATTTGGTTTTGTTTTAGCAAGTAGGTAAATGAAATTGTTTTGATGTGAATGACCTAAATGAAACTTGCGTGGTATTCACATCATGTGTTAAAATTGTCAAAGGAAAAACAAATTCCTGCGGCTATACCCTTGATTATAATTTGATCATTTTTGGTATACGTACTACTACCGCGATACTGAATATATTTTTTCAATTAATGTCGTATTCTTCCCAACACCCGATATATAACTCATTTTTGATCAGTGTGGATTGAGTCCTTTCTGCTAAGCCACGCCCTCTAACGACACCTCTTATGTTAAAATCCATCAAGCCGTTTAGGCTACAGAGCGTGCCAAAGAAATAGAGATACATTGTACTCTCGAAAAACATTACCCTCCTTCTGGGTGAAAAACTACAAGCTCAAAACAAAACCTAACCAGTTAATTTTCAGATTTCAGAACACCAAAAAGCACTTTTCATGGAATACATAAACAAAGACGTCCCTGAAACAGTTTACAGGATTTAGTTCTTTTTTTTCAAATTCCCACAACTGCTACATTGGAATGGTGAGGTTTCTGAAATATTTGATTCATAGACAGTGCGTATGACGGTACGAGGCTTTAGAAACTTAGGCTGGGCGTAAAAACTGAAACCAGAACGTTCAGAATTGCATACTACATATTTCCTATATACGTCACATACCTTGCTGAAATACTGATTTATACGATAATGTGTTACCGCTGAAATAAAACGAATAAAACACATTTATTTATTTTATTATTTACCTATTTTACTTATCATACTCATTACAACTGTAGAATAATGGTAAGTACCATGAAAGCGCGATAGACGAACAAACCTACGGTAGACTGTCGGATTTTTCGTCTTTTGCGCTTTCAATGGTTTATTTCATGTCACTGTCAGTGTCAGTGTCACTGCTCGCTCGCTGCTCGTCGCCATTCGTGTGATCGGTGTCGGTGATTGTATTTTTTCGGTCAGAATCGATTGTAATGCGATTGTAAAGTGAAAATAAAGATCTGATGGTGTATTTGGTACCTTGAATAACTTTTTGTATTGTCGAATTCGTTATGGTTCTATGGATACGTCTGTCCTTGAACAATCAATATGGGTGATTTGAATTCATCAGATTGTTCCTGGAAGAAAATGGTGATAGCGAAAGCAAATAATGAGTGGATCTCTACTGTAAAATCTGAATATAGCAAAATGGACAACACGCTTATCGTTACAAATATAAATTCTGATCTTGAACAAATATCTTATGATAATGTCAAAAAAGAGTATGATGAAACTAGTTGTGATAAAAATTACGAGATGGATGACTCGAATTCGATGTCATCGACACAGGAGTTGGACCCGCTCTTGCTGGTGGAGCCCGGCAAACGGAGACGTCGCAGGGATTCGGGTCCTAAGTATGAATCGCCAGACGAGCGAGCGTCGCGGTTAGCCAAGATGTCTGCTTACGCCGCACAGAGGCTCGCCAACGAAACCCCTGACCAGCGTGCCAGCAGGCTGAGGCGAATGTCAGAATATGCAGCTAAAAGATTATCAAAGGAGACCAGTGAACAGAGAGCTAAACGCTTATCAAGAATGTCTGCCTATGCTGCCAAAAGGCTGGCCAATGAATCACCAGAGCAGAGGCAGGCCAGACTAGCCAGAATGTCTGCATATGCAGCCCGGAGACAAGCCATGAAGAAAATTTCGGGTCCTAGCACCTCTATTGGTTGTCATTCAGAAACATCAAATTACAATATGCAAACAATGCCTAACCAAAGCTGAGAATACTTTTTATTCAAGTCAATTATTGTCATAATCATATTATTAGAATACAGACTTGATTACTTTTATACCAATTTTTACACAAAATTGATTTATGTAAATAGATATATTTATTTTTGAATGCTATATTTAATACAAACCTATTTAGATTTTTGTTTAAAAGTCTTTACTTATTATTTTTTAGTTTTATTAATTTGCTGTAGTTTTGTATTAATCAGCTTATTAAAATATTAGTGCAACAGCATCACAATAAACTTTTATACTAAAAGTACCTTCATTTTCAATTTTGCCTTAACCATATAAAGAAAAAGTCTCTTGAACATTACTAAAGTTTATTTTAATCAAACAATACATTTTTTTATACAGCTTAGTAAGAAAATGTTAGTGAGGCAATAACACACAAAAGAGTATGTGCATATTTTTACAAATTCATACCATAGAGATTCTGCCGATGAAATTAAAGGAATGTTCTTAATCAGTCTATGAATAATGTCCTACCCATTAGTTTTATATTCTAATACAATGCATTCTATAATATCAAACATCTTACATAAAAATACATTTCACTTTATACCTCCTACCTACGCCATCGCTGATACCACACTATACACTACACTTCTTGTATTTGTATAATTATTCATAAAAATGCACTATTACAGAATAAACTTAATTTGAATTACAATAGGGTAACTGTACCTATATTTTGTATTATAAAATAAGGTGAATATTTAGACATTTTGCCAAGTGTAGTGCACGGTTAGTACATTGATTGATTACATGAAAATTGAGTCCAATAGAAAGGTGCAATAGCAATAGTAGGGGAGCCCGAGATGCTAAATGGTGATTTACTCGAGTGTCATGGGGACCTATTGAATTTTGAAGATTAGGTGGTAGAAAGAAAAAATGATTATATGATTAGTGGTTGTTGGTTGGTTTATGATATGGATATGGTTGTATTATAATGGTGAATTATGTGGAGGAATTTCCTTAATATGACAGTTTGACAAAAAAAATTTTTTTCAAACCTGAAGATTAACACGTTAAGTGCGGCCAACGCGCATGCGCGATTTTCAAACGTTCACCATGTGCTGGCGGCGCTTATGCGCGTCCATACAATTTCCTTCGAGTGCGGCGCGCCGCACCTGTGGGTTTTTTGTGCATCTCTATTGTTCTTGGCGTAATTGTTTTATGACTCATAAAACTCGAAAATTTTCAAACACACATAAGCGTCTCGCCGCACGTGGGACAAGTTTGTATCATAAAGCAGCATTTGGAACAAATTCGCCAAATAATTCAGCAGTTAATGTGTTAAGGAAATTCAAGATTCTAATTGTCAGATTATGGGTCTGCACGACAAGGACATCAAGCTGAAACGTCTGTATATTAATCCGACGCGCTCGAGTATTTTTCAATGCCACGATTTATTTTTGCATTTACAAAGATCGTCAGTCTTTTGAATAGGAGCACCTTTAGGGTTTACTTAACATCTCTTCTGAATATCTGACGCGCTTGAATATATTTTTTCCATTTGCAACCCCTTCGTACGGCCACCCCCACCATGCAAACCGGCAGATTAATATTCCTCTGTTACCGAGGAGCTCGTGGCTAAATAATAACCGCTGCACGGGTCGATCCATCAGGTTAAGCTATGCTTGCCGGGGTTAGTCTGTAGATGGGTGACCATCTTTATATACCGAGACTCCTCTGTGCCTCGGAAAGCACGTTAAGCCGTTGGCCCCGGCTGTCATTCGTGACAGTCGTTACGGGTCGTCAGAAGCCCAAAAGTCTGACAACCAGACTTACCAAGGGGTATCGTATTACCCAGTAACTGGGTTGTGGAGGTCAGATAGGCAGTCGCTCCATGTAAAATACTGGTATTCAGCTGCATCCGGTTAGACTGGAAGCCGACCACAACATAGTTGGGAAAAGGCTAGGCAGATGGATGTTACCAGAAACACGTGGGGCATATACTATCAATATCTGACGCGCTCAAGTATTTCCATGTGACAGTTTTAATTTTGCATTTTTGAAAACCTGTAGCTGCTCGCCCATTGGTGAAGGGTATACATCATATAACATTTTTTTCTTTCTACCATCTAATCTTCAAAATACAATAGGTCCCCACGACGCTCGAGTAAATCACCATTTAACATCGTGGGCTCCTCTACTACAACATTGATAAATATATTTTTTATTTAAAAACTACCATAAACTTTTAATATTATA
The DNA here is from genome assembly GCA_948252095.1 of Dicycla oo. Taxonomy (NCBI): domain Eukaryota; kingdom Metazoa; phylum Arthropoda; class Insecta; order Lepidoptera; family Noctuidae; genus Dicycla; species Dicycla oo. The sequence continues at coordinate 4,035,482 of OX411718.1, read as the reverse complement.
TTTTACTATGAAAAATTACTACTATACATCAACCATTTTTTTCCATTAAAGAGATTATTAACGTCTTACTTTCAAAATAATATTGAATGTAAAATACTGCCTTAAATAGGAAAAATAAATATAAAAATTGAGCATAAAGATGGTGTTACGAAAAAGTCAAGACAGATTGTCATGTTCCAAATACGCAAAAAGGACGGATGTGGGTACTGCTGATGATTGCAAATATATACAGAACAAATGATCAAAATTCATCCCACATAGAATAATTTTCAGCTTTACATGACAAGTTAGAGATCGAGATCTTGGATATTACATTTTTTATACCTTATTCAGTGTTACAAAATCGAAACGGGTCTCACCACGCGATCGTAATATTACAAATTACGTAATAGCTTGACGTAATAAATTCAGAAGCAACATAATTATGCAAAACAAAGAAAATATAATTTGAATAATATTATTTTTGGTTTGCCCAAGTCAAGGTGACAGTAATAAACAAGCATCCTACAGCTCAGATCAGGAACGCCGCCTGCTATGATCCATTATACTTTATTTCGATTACATAAGGATTCAAATATTAAATAAATCCTCTACCTACAGTGCCTTTCGGCGATGTGCGCTGGCCCTAAGTGGATTTTGTGTGAGGGGCTAAATTATATTATCTTCCTCCAACAAAATCTTTCCAATAACGACTTTAGTCTGTGCTACACTTATACATATTATTATTTATTACTTATAGCACATAATACAATAAAGGTATACAATAAAGGTATATAATTTGAAAAATAGCTGCAAATCAACAGTCTAATTTACTTATTACTAAATAAAGCCACTACTTAATATATTATATTTATTACAAACTTATTACTTATACCGTTTTTACGAAATGTTCCGTACGTATGTTGCATACGTCATCAAGGTTTGTAAGGTCGCTTATTCACCGTACACCCGTTGCGTTAGGCGTTGTACACACATTTAATGTGGCTTTATTGAATGGAAACTTGCGTCACTCCATCGGTCACAAGGAAGCTCAAGTTTGTAGCAGACCTTAGTAAGGTGGCAGTGTGTACTCGACGTGGTTGTATAACTGTGTTGGTTGGTACGGATGAGGTCTGCGACCCGCAAGTGGTCGCTAGCAAGCGGTGTCCGTAGCGAGTGGCGAGCCAGCTACTGGCGCCAGTAGCTGCCGGGTGGATGATGTTGAGCTGTACGAGTCGCCGGATGAGCGTACGCTTGACTGGCTCAGGGGTGTTCCTGGATTAAATGTTACTTAATAGTACGGGTGGTGGCGTTTGATTGAAAAAGTAATTTCATACCAGCTGAAAATCATACCAAAAATAGTTTTTCCTTAGTGCATAAGAGACCTGAGGGTCAGCTGCTCCAATAGTGGGAGAGTCCAAAGTTAGAGCATGTCAATGTTGTAAAAAAACTTATGAAACAGTAATTTCATACCACACCAAAACCTTGTTTTTGGGATCATCATCAACAAAAAAAAAAAAAAACAGTAAAACAAAATAGTAATTTATTTCTCTCAAAAAGGTACAATTTTGGTACAATGAAATGAACTTGATTGTTGGATGGCACATCGGGGCTACATTGGAAACGATGGCTACTACCCATAATTTGTCATGTAAAAGGAATCGGGTTTGATTTCCGGTTCATGCAGAAGCTTTATCAAAAATGCAGTTTTATTTTCCTTCAAAATTGAGATTATGGTTCCTTTGACCACTTTGCCCTATTACCCATAGTTTCGAATTTAGCCTGATGTGCCATTGCAACAATTATGTTGATTTACGCGACTGACATATATTCACCCCCCACCCCCCCCCCCCACCCTTATATGCAGCAGATTATTTTGTTTTTGGTAGAAGATTTTCACAAAAACCGTCCCATGAAGCTTTGGCCCCGTATGAAATTACTTTTTTTAAAGGTTTTTTTTACAACTTTGACATGTTGGATTATCGCTTGGTTGCGGCGGCTGACTCTCACATTCATGATTAGTAGAAAAGGTGGCAAAAATCGGGCAGTACCTTCCCTACTATAATGTAATGGTGTTATAGCCCATAAAGGATTACTACAGGTTGTTACCGCATGGAACTTGCGGGTGAGTTGGGGTTTGCTGGATTCGTGGCGCAAGTTCAAGCACTAAATTTTCCACTCTCGGTGTAGAGACCCCAAAAGAGAGCAAATCAGCGCATCAACAAAAAAAAAAAAAAAAATACAGGGCTAAAAATATACAGGGCTATTTTCATTTTGGTCGAGTAGAATAGAACTTTCTTATGAAACAGCTGATTTTTTTTTGTGATTTCAGACTTGGTCCCATAGTGAAAGTTGTTCATATTCATGGGTAGAACACCCTGTGAAAATTTAGCTAGTGATTTAAAAATGTCCTGTATATATATTGTTGGATTTTCAACTCTCGGCGCTAAGCAGTGTGTTGAAAATCCAGTGCTGGCTGGTTTTATGGTACCTTTATTGATTATTTTGTATTTTATAAGCTACATACCAGGTAATGAAGTGACGTGATGCGGTAAGGCCCAACGCTGGGGAGTACAATCTCCATTGTTAGTCGGCTCCTGTAACAGATACTTACATTAGGACCTGATGGTGCCGATTAAAAAACCAGATTTGTAATTTTATGCGCATATCGTTGCGGGACTAATGAAATTTGTTTAAACAAAAAATACTTGGTTAAGAAATGTTCAAATTGTGTAGTTTTGCCCAGCAATAATATGCACACGTAACTGCGTTTCAAAAGCCCCGCAATGCCTTGACCTGAAGCTACGTTATGTGGTAAACGCAGTGCATCGCTCGGCTCCTGCAACGTGCCTGTGTCCAACAACATTCATACAATACGGATGCAGTACATGATAATAATGAAAGTGCAAATTAAACACGACGCGGAAAATAAAAGAACATCGCGTAAACCAAAACCGAATTAACACGCACACAAACAAAGCTCAATGAAGACGTCACGACTACAGCTACTACAGCAGACTACAGCTGATGCAAGATGGCGGACTTACTGCAAGTTTGTTCATCTTAGGAACGGTCAGAATGGTCGTGTTGGTGTCTTCCGGCGTGAAATAATCTGAGTCCTCGGCGACTGCCGGCGACTCCTCATCGTTACGAGACTGTGTTCCGCTCGCTGCGTGCGATTTTACACCCAATTATCAAGTGTTCACGATGACACTACACCTGTCTTTGCTTTTGTATGCCCTAGGTACGAGTAGGTAGGTTCACGCGCGCTCCCTTCTGATAGGATGCGGTTAAGTTATAATAACAAGCATGTCGCATTTATGGATGACTGCTATTACTTGTATGTTGAAGCGTCAGGGTAGCCCACGAAATTCAAATTTTCTTACGTTTTTTGCAATTTACAAGTCGTAGTCGTTACATTTATATTGTACGTTGATCAAAATATAATTTGCGGTCATAACAAGTATCTATTTACATATTAGAATCATTAAAGTGATCAATACAACTCTAGACCAGATAATCCCAAAAAATGACTATTTCATGAAATCTTGACATTTTAGGATTATACTAACTTAAGGAGTTGTATTACTGATTCTAATGTATATAATTCTGTAAAAACATATTTGTTACGGCCGCAAATCATACTTTATTTAACATACAACTTAATACTGACTTGCAAATTGCAATAAACGTAAGAAAATTTGAATTTCGCGGGCTACCCTGACGCTTCCTCCTTAACTAAAGCGCTTTGAACGACATATTAATATGATTAAATACTATAATCATCAATTCTATAATCAAAGTATTTGAGACATTAGTATTGATGAAAATCTAAAACAGCGTGGTTTAGTTTAAACATGCTTTAAACACACTATATGTATGGGGAATGAGCTATACCTTAAAATAACGTCTCTAGTTTAATAGCAGTATTGCGTTTATCTAAAATTCATGTTATAATACTTCAGACAGGACGATTACTGAATAACGAAATGAACAACCACCTCTATTCCTCTATACATTCAAAATGGATTGGTATATAGGGCAAAATTATACTAGCGTCCACTTGGTCGAATGCTAGTACAAAATCACCCTTATTTCCAAGCAAAGCTTCCACGTAATCTACAAATAGAAAGTTGGTATAAATAGCGGCCTACTAGCGGACGTTCGAAGTTTGAATTGAGATGACTATTATAGGAGCATGAGAGATATTATATTAGAAGGGTGTCACTGTGTTGGGTAGACACGGAGTAATGTAAAGATGGAGTGCCAATATGCAAACACAAGGCGAAAGTGAAAGTGGCAAACACGAAATGTATAATATGTTGAAGCAATCTTATTTAGTCATAATATCACGTCTGTATTCCTCTATGGGGTGGGCAGAAGTGTACAGTAGGTAGGTATTATGGGTTAAGTCGGAAGCAAAAGGTTAAAGTATATTTGCAGTTAGTCGCTTGCACATTGGCAAATCATTTGCATACCATTATTCCGTGACACTAAGAAAATGTGTGATTGTTACTGTATGTATGTGTGTGTGTCGGTGTATCTCTGACTGGCATACTGACAGTTGTGCTTGTGGTCGGGCTCGTCGGTATCGGTGTCGTCGATGTGCGCGAGCGCGGGCGCGGACAGGCGCAGCGCGGAGCTCACCGCGCGCATTGTGCCCGGGGATCCGCTACCCAAGCTTGATACTGTCTGCATAACAAATTAATAAAAAGGTAAGAATGTTGGGTCAAGTTCTCGAAATGGATTTCAAGGACAGAGCGAATAGCCCAGGAAAATAAGTAAAAATAAAGGCATTTCAGCGAAATAAATCCTAGTTAAGATTTATCATCGGGATTATCTTTATCTTTATTCAGGCATTAGAAATACTGTGTGAAAATTCCATGAAGATATTATGACGTGCGAAAATATAATGTATTATATCGACTGTCAAAGGTTCCGAAGTTTTTTTGCAAATATTTTGTAAAATATCGGTTTTATGATAATTTATGATACGGCAACTTTATTCCTTATTACATTTTATATAAAAAAAATCCTACACAAGATTCTCGTAGAAGCAATGCTTCTCAAAATTTACGGCTTAGAAAATGTCAAGTAAAGCGCAAACTACTTTCCTAAATTTATACAAAAAGAAGATGTTTATGAGTATAAGCTCAAAATAGCCGTGCTATATAGACATCCTTATTTTTTGTCAAGATAGGCATGTTTTAAATGCCGGTCGTAGACCAATATTGTACGCAATAAAATGAGAACCGGGACAAACGATACCGAAAATTTCCTACTGACAGAGATTATACCGTTTTGAAAATGATGAAAAAGAATAAGTATTATGAGAAGCAGAATACTAGAACTAGGAAGAGGAAGAACAAAATAACCTATTATTAATAAAATGATTTCATGGGATAGATCTACGATATCAAGTAAAGAAACACGCGCATTTTAGGTACTTACTCTATTTTAAAGGTGATGCGGAAAGAAATTCCGCATTTCCCACCGCATTCTGACAGCGCTGCCATACAAAATAGTTGACTCGGTCTGTCAAACTTGATGTTTTCTCGACAAACCCTAACATGGCACCTAAGTTATTTCGAATTTTGACAATTCTACACGGTATAATCTCCGACTCTTCTGTCATTTAATCGTCCTCAATTTTGACGACGAGAAGAGTAGACAAAATTATGATACAAAAAAACTTTTTAGCAAAAAATAAAACCGACTTCTAAAACAAAACACTACAAAGTGAAAAATAACTTTAATTTCGGAAGTCGGTGTCTTTGGTTTTGTATTTGCGTTTTTTGCCACCGACTTCCAAAATTAAAGTTATTTTTCACTTTGTAGTGTTTTGTTTTAGAAGTCGGTTTTATTTTTTGCTAAAAAGTTTTTATTTTTCACTTTTTAGTTGTGGAACCTACCCCACACAAATTCGAATACATAACTGAGCACAATAATTGTAGATATAGCCATGTAAATAACAGTGATAGGAAGTTATTAAAACACCATCACAACATCCATATAAAATAAGTGGGAAATATACGCATTATTGAAGCTAACTCAAAAACTCCTCGAGCAAAGTTAATAAAATTTATATGGGACCACCTCGGAAGTATACCCTTTCAAACAAAAAAAGAATTTTCCAAATCGGTCAATCCGTCTTTGAGTAATCGCGTAACAAACATACAAAAAAAAAAAAACATACAGACGAATTGATAACCTCCTCCTTTTGGAAGTCGGTTAAAAAATGCCGAGCAAGGCTAACATGAGACACGCGGCAATTACTCACTCTCGCGTGATTAATTTTCTGACAGCGCCGCACTTTTCTCGTTTTATGACAGCTCTGCTATACAAAATACTCGACTCCTTCTGTCAAACTCGATGTTTTCCCGACAAACCCTAACATGGCACCTAAGTTATCTCGAACTTTAAAACTCAAAATAATTACAATATATTAATAAAAATACTTAGTTCTAATCTACTATTTATATTGGAACGAAGTTCCTTCCGGCGGCCGCGAGAGAAACTGTAGCGGCCCCTCCACCACAGTTTCTCTAGCACTAGTACGTAGATGAGTATCACTTTCAGTATTATTTTTTCTTTTATTTATTCGTTCCATAGTTCACACACATTATATACATTTAAGTTGGTGCCAACATAAACTCATTAGAGTTTTACCATGCACCAAAATCATCGACTACATAAATAATAACCAGTGGCTTTGCCAATTATGGTGATTAACGAAATCTAGGGATTATGGCTGTATGGCAATATCTAATAAAATCGCCAGTTCATTTCCGAAGGGTGGCGATTAGCAACGTTTAGTGTTTTATGGTTATAATAGCGAAATCTACTCGCAACTGCATATTTATCTGAAAACCAGTCCTTTGGTAAGTGTAGTGATTAACAAAATTTGCAATATCATGGGTATTATGGTGATTGTTACTATAACAATCTTCGCTTTGTCAAATTGTGATCGTTGGCTCATTTGTCAATTGTGGTTTTTATCTAGTGAGTATATTCATCATCTGCCTAGTCTTTTCCCAACTATGTTGGGGTTGGCTTCCAGTCTAACCGGATACAGCTGAATACCAGTACCTCCACAACCCGGTAACTGGGTAATACGATACCCCTTGGTAAGACTGGTTGTCAGACTTTCGGGCTTCTGACGACCCGTAACAAATACCCGTAAAAATAACAGTCGGGACCAACGGCTTAACGTGCTTCCGAGGCACGGAGGGTTTTTGGTATATCTAGTCAGTATATTATGTGCCACTAATTTTCATTTCCGTCATTTTGTATTTTAATTTCGGCATGCCAAAGCAAACCATTTAATTTTAATTAAAAAAAGTCAGTTACACAAAGAACTTAACATAATTAAAAGAGGTGGACGTAAAATAAATATAGTACATACTAATTCCACGGGTAAAATGGAATTCATGAGACGGAAACTCAAGCCGATGTTGCTATGATAAAAATGATTGGTTTTTAATAACTTGGTACATCAGTTTCTCGTCACTGACTGTCACTTGTCATTTGTGACTGAAAAGTTGAGTGGAAATCGGTTGTCATAATATGGGCATGTGATGCGAAGGAATGAGGAAAATGTCGTCAGGAAAGTTTTGACTATGAATGTGGTTGGCTATACGAGTAGGGGAAGACCAAAGAAACGAAGGATGGACTGTGTGAGAGATGATGTGGCTAGAAAGAGAGTGACTACCGAGATGACGACTAATAGAGAAGTATGGAAGAAAAAGACATGTTGCGCCGACCCCAAATAAATTGGGACAAGGACAGGCGAGTGATGATGACTAGTACATAAAAAATCTATTTAAGTATCCTCACCCCGTTAGCGGTGGGGTGTGTTAGCAGCGGCGACAGTCGCTCGGCGTCGCTGTCAGGTTCCGGGTGCGCCGCACGTGCCTCGTCGTCTGAGCCCGACGCTTCTTGCACAGACTCCATGTCACCGGGGTACTCCAGACTTAGAGATGACTGTAAACCACATAGAATCGTAATTAAAAAAGAAATAATACTTCGGAAACGTCTATTTAGAGCAACCAAATCGACTCGATTTGGTTGCTAGCGAGTACACCATACAACCCGTGCAGACAAAGAACTTTTGAAAAAAAAAAAAAAAATTTTTTTTCAAAAGTTCTTATTTCATTTACGAAAAAGTTTTTTTTTTAAGCCTGAAGTTTCTGCTTCAAGTTGTTTTCGAGTAATTGCTTGTCGAAATGCATGATTAGGAGTTGAGTCGATTTGGCTGCTCGCAAGTGTAGTTAGAACGCGTAACGATATTTTCAAATCCTTTGAAACGAATGGTACTTTCGAACAGTCAGATTTGTACCGGCCACAATACTGACCGGTTGAAAGTATCAACCACCCAGAAACAGTAAGGTTTCGAAGTGGAGAGCGGGAGTTTCACTTGACTACATATTTTCTATTAAAGAAATTTCAAAAACAGATCCATGTTATTTTGATGTCAGTACTGTATTTTTATTGTGCAATACCTTGGAGATCTTATCTCCGTTGACGATGCTGTGGCTGTAGAGCAGCGGACTGTTGGCGGCGGCCGCCTTGTCCTCGGCGCGCTTGGCTTCTTCCTCGCGAGCCAGGAGCACCGACATACGGAACTGTACATACGCACAACATTTTATTACGTACAGTACGATTTTTCCGAAGATAAACGATGAGGTTCCATCGTTGATCTTCGGAAAAACCGAACTTGGCCGAATTAAATGTGACTGGTCCGGTAAGGGAGTGATGGAATTACGGAATTAATTAACTGAAGGTTTGTTTTTTGTTTGTATGTTTAACGCGCTAATCTGTGGCTACCAGTCCGATTTGATAAATTCGTTTTGCATTTGATAACCCAATTCTTAAGGAAGGCTATAAGCTGTTTATCATCACGCTACGACCCTTAAGAGCCGAGCAAAATGAAAAAAAAGTTAGAAAGAACGCTAAGCGAAAACGAATAGCGCGGGCAGGCGACGCAATGCGACGGGGTGGGTCGGGGGAACAAGAAACACGCGCACGAAGGTCGCGGGCAGAAGCTAGAACTAATAATAAAGCTGAAGAGTTTGTTTTTTTTTTGTTTGTATGTTTGAACGCGCTAATCTCTGGAACTGCCAGTCGGATTTGAAAACTTCTTCTTGCATTTGATAGCCCAATTCTTAAGGAAGGCTATAAGCTATTTATCATCACGCTACGCGCCGAGCAAAATGAAAAAAAAGAAAAAACAGAAATAGCGCGGACAGGCGATGCGATGCGACGCGGTGGGTCGCGGGAACAAGAATTTTCACGCGGACGAAGTCGCGGGCAGAAGCTAGTCTATAATAATTTACGTGGGAATATAAATAAATTTCTATAGGTCGATAATCACACTTAATTCGTTATATTTCGGTTTTTCCGAAGATAAACGATGCAACCTCTGAGTCCTGGGCCTGCAGTCTCGACATAGATAGCGATCGCTTTACGACCGAATTCGGTCGCAATGTCCTAGTGGGGTATTTAGACGGTAAAAATTGTTTGACAAGCATATGTTTGTTTCGTGTTTGTTATGCCTTTTTGACCGTCTAGTGACCCCACTAGGACTTTGCGACCAAATTTGTTCGTAAAGCGATCGTTATCTATGTCGAGACTGCAGCCCCTGTTGTACACTATTGTCGAGCTTACATTTTCTTCAATGAAAATGATTTATTTTTTTATACTGTTTTCTTTTGGCAGAGCCGTTTTACCTTCCCCTCCCACTGCAACATCTGTAAGCCAACACCTACATTGACGTTTTGAAAAGCAGTGACACGTGAAGCCCGGCAGAGTCCCAGAGACATGATTCTACTGTCTGAACTGGCAACGAAAACCACCAGAAAAGAACATTGTAAGAAAGACCGTTGCGACCACTTTCAATTTCTTTTGGCGGATGGTTAAAATTGAAACTACAGCGCCATATGGGGATATATTGAATCCCGGGGAAGGACATGGGCTACTTGTTATCGACATACCAAGCGGGCGAAGCCGCGGGCGGAAGCTAGTTGTCAAGAATATTTGTGTGATAATATCACAAATATTTGCTAACAACATCCCCAAGTCAATGTCATTCAGGCGCCAAAAGATCCCTGTAGCACTAGTCAGTAAATACCTCAGGTGTGACAGTTTGGGCAGCGGATCTGTCGCGCACACTTTTGACGTCATCCTTGGAGCCACTCTTGGCCTTCCTGCTGCCGCTGCTGCCGATGCTCGTGGATGAACTGCGCTCCAAGTTGCAGCGGTTTAAGATTTCTGCTGCCTAGGAAATTGCACACAATTTAAAAAAAAAAAATCGAATTATAGACGTACTTTTCTGTGTTGCTGGCGTGATATCCAATGTAACTATATTATTGACTTGTAAAAGTGTTTGTACAAACCTACTTACAGAAATAAAAATCATTTATCATTTAACGCAAATATGTTTTTTTTGGAAAATAGGTTCTTTAACGCGATTTGCGGTAGAAATGGTCATGCACTTTTATAATTTAAAAGCGTTCATATTACAGTGGAATCTTGATAAGTCGAACCTCGTTATCCTCAGTAAGACTAAAAAAATTTACTCGAATTATGTTGATTTTGTAACTTGTACAAATATATGTATAACTAGAATTTCAAAAAAAGACTCCCCAAGTCGAATTTAGTAAAATATAATGACGTCTTACTTGGAATTCCCCGAACTCTAGCAATAAAATCTAAAAGGAATGTTTGGTGCTTATGTTCTATTGCGTCTTGAAACTTGAGACCATACTAAATATTAATTATCTATCTATACAAATAAATAAAATTGAAGAGTCTGTTTGTAATATCAAAATAACAGCTTTTTACTAAATGCATATGAAAGTGTATACGGTACTTATAGCAAGCAAACAATAAAAAAATATCTCTGTCTGTCTGTTTGTTCCGGCTAATCTCCGAAACGCTAGCTGCCAGTGAAAGACCGATATCCACGGGACTTTCACTGGCAGATAGCTGATGTTATAAGCAGTAACTGAGGCTACTTTTATTTCAGAAAAAGAATTAGGGTTCCGCGCAAAAAAATTAAAACTCATGAAATTGTGAATATCTAGCGTGGGCGGGCGACGCAAAGCGGTGGGTCGGGGGACGAGGGGGTTTTAATAAAATGTGGTTGTTATTTTAGTATACAGTCCACTCACGATAATTTGAAACTCAAGGGAACAGAGAAAAATTTCAAATTACCAAGAGTTCAAAATAACATGAGTTTTAATAAGAGAGGGCGGGAGGAAAAACAAAACTTCTTTTTTTAAGTGTCCATCCTCCACAGCTTGAGTTACACTTTTTTTTTTTCACTTATGGAAAGAGACTTGTTCTTTTTTTTTAATCCATTTTAATAACACAAATCAAACATTAACATTACGCACTTTAACGTTCAAAGGTAGACTGGAATGCGAACTGTAAACTCTTGAAAATTATTGAAAGTAGGGAAGCCCGGACTTCAAATGATTGCATGTTGACGGCCAAGATACTATTCCCTCAACTTGAAATTACCGAGGGAACCAATTAACATTGATTATATTCAATTTATCGAGTTTGTTTCAAGGGACCAGAAAAAAATTCAAACTATCGAGAGGTTCAATTTATCGAGTGTCAAATTATCGAGAGTCAACTGTATTGTGTATCTTACGACTTCCACGAGAACGAAGTCGCGGGACACAGCTAGTTCATAATATACAGCGAAAGGAATTTCGTTACTAGCGGGTGTCCCACGAGTCCCACGACACATCTCGACTTTTTTTTTAATATTGCAGGATTGAATAGATTTACACGACATACCTACAGTTTCACACAAAACTTAGTTCAAGAACATTCCAATTAGCACTTTTACAGAGGTCATTAATTTTTACGTCACTACTCTGTGTTAAAAGTAAACATTTTACAACATTAATATTTGTATAGTTCGCGTCATGTAAGTTTGCCGCTCTGAAGTAGGTTACAAATGACTGTGAAGTAGTCAATTTTTTTTTTAAATTTTGGATGGGTTTGCTCTTGACTTTAGTCTAGGTCAGAGGTGACAGAGACAAAGTCTACGATGGAGTGAGCTTACCCAGAAGAAGCCTGTTCACTCTAACTTTAAAGAGATTCGGGTTGTATGCGTCCGGGAACACAGACGCAGGTAGTGAATATATGTAGAATAAACAGCAGCTCGCCATGCCATGCGTATCGGAAAGTCTGGTTTCAGAGCGGCAAACTTACGTGACGCGAACTATACTGGGTGACTTTTTTACCGTCTTGAAAAAAATAGGGTGTAACGGAGTAGAAGCCAATGGCATACCTAGTTTTTTTTTTTTTTAATAATATTGAAATTCAAATCGCGAAGCGAATTTCGATATTTTTTAACGACCTATAATTTTTTTCAAAATTTCTGTTTTTAACCGACTTCAAAAAGAGGAGGTTTTTTATTGTTCTAATTTACTTCAACTGTGTAGTGTTTATTGATAGAGCAATTTCTGTCTAAGCTATTGAAAAAACAAAAAAGAATTTAAAAAAAAAATACTAGGTATGCTTCTACCCCGTTCAATTTTTTTTCAAGACTGTAAAAATATCATCCAGTATAATCTTTCCAACCATTTATTATGCTTTAGTGTCCATGAGGTATTGCATTTTTTCGTCTACGGTTGCCTGTCAATAAATAAGGAACTTCATAGCGTCCATAATGTATTGCATTTTTTCGTCTATTCTTGCTTGTCAATAAATAAGGAACTTCATAGCGTCCATGATGTATTGCATTTTTTCGTCTATGATTGCTGTCAACAAAAAAGGAACATCATAGCGTCCATGAAGTATTGCATTTTTTTTTCTCTATGGTTGCCTGTCAATAAATAAGGAACTTCATAGCGTCCATAATGTATTGCATTTTTTCGTCTATGATTGCTGTCAACAAAAAAGGAACATCATAGCGTCCATGAAGTATTGCATTTTTTTGTCTATGGTTGCATGTCAATAAATAAGGAACTTCATAGCGTCCATAATGTATTGCATTTTTCGTCTATTCTTGCTTGTCAATAAATAAGGAACTTCATAGCGTCCATAATGTATTGCATTTTTTCGTCTATGATTGCTGTCAACAAAAAAGGAACATCATAGCGTCCATGAAGTATTGCATTTTTTTTCTCTATGGTTGCCTGTCAATAAATAAGGAACTTCATAGCGTCCATAATGTATTGCATTTTTCGTCTATTCTTGCTTGTCAATAAATAAGGAACTTCATAGTGTCCATAATGTATTGCATTTTTTCGTCTATGATTGCTGTCAACAAAAAAGGAACATCATAGCGTCCATGAAGTATTGCATTTTTTTTCTCTATGGTGTCCTGTCAATAAATAAGGAACTTCATTGCGTCCATAATGTATTGCATTTTTTCGTCTATGTTTGCCTGTCAATAAATAAGGAACTTCATAGCGTCCATAATATATTGTATTTTTTCGTCTATGATTGCTGTCAACAAAAAAGGAACTTCATAGCGTCCATGACGTATTGCATTTTTTTGTCTATGGTTGCTTGTCAATAAAAAAGGAACTTTATAGCGTCCATGAAATATTTCATTTTTTCGTCTATGCTCGCCTGTCAATAAATAAGGAACTTCATAGGCGTGCTTATGTCAAAGTAAAATAAATTGTTGGAAAGAGTATAATGTGTGATATCAAGTATATATGTGTCATAGTCAGCATCACTATATTTCTTAAAAATAATTTCATCTTATTATTATTATTATTATATTTACACATATAATAGGGCTTTTGTGTATTGTGTTATTTAAGTTGTTTGCACTAAATAAATGGTTTATCTATGTATAGTGTATGAAACGTGGTGAAACTACCTGTGAAGCAGTGTCGGTGTCTGGGCTGGCGATAGCAGGCGCAAGTCTGGGCGCGGGGAGAACGCGCGCCGGGTGCGGCCCGTTCAGTGCCTCCAGCAGGGACACCGGCTCGTAGCCTGCTGGGATGTTCTCTGTGCTGCCCTGTACATTAAAAAGAAAAGATTTAAAAAACAAACAATAGAATTTTAAATGTTAATATAAAATAAAACACAGATAATTCATAAATAGAAAGAAAAACAAAATAAAGAAAGAAAATATTTGCGGTAAACATGACACAAAGAAAGAGCACAAACACAAAAAAGAACAAGTTGGGGGAAATATGCGTCACATCCACGCAAATCAGCCATCGCTCAGCATAATGCTGCGACCCTATGTCGAGACAGAGCCCCAACGCTGGTTAAATAAATAACTGTAGTATTACTGTACCATTTTTTATATAGCATATTTGTACAAAATATTCTCACTATTTCGAACTTTATCCCAATAGAGAAAGGGTTTATTTTGTATTAGCGCGTATTGTGTGTAACTACATTAATTGTTAATTCAATTTAACGTATTAAGGGGGAAGCGCCAGGGTAACCTGCAAAACTTACATTTTCTTACGTTTTTTGCAATTTGCAAGTCAGTATTAGGTTGTACGTATATTGATTAAAGTATGGTTCGCGACCGTAACAAATATGTATTTACAGAATTATAATCATTAGAATTAGTAATACAACTCCAGTTAGTATCCTCAAATTATCTGGTTGGCTCAAAAGTAATGAAACATTTGCGTTTAGGTTTTATATTTTTTATTATTTTTACAATACAAAAAGCTTAGTCAATGATGTAATCACCATTAGCATCTATGACTTCTTGCCAACGATTCGGCAAAGTTTGGATGCGTTTCGCCCAGAACTCTGATAGCTGTGCCTGAAAAAGTTGTACAATTCCGCCTCTACATCAGAGAAATGCTGCTCCTCTGGTCTTATGGCTATTGATGCCGGAGTTCCTCAGGGGTCTGTTCTCTCTGCAACTCTTTTCCTGCTGCACATCAATAACCTGCTTCAGCCTGGTATTGTTGGGTACGCAGATGACAGTACAGTTTCAGAGAGATACTTGTCCAGCGCAAAAACCAGCGGGGCCGAAGTTCGTTCCTTGAGAGAGGCCATGGTAGAGCGGACAGATTTGACCTTAAGCCTTGTCTCCCAGTGTGGTGATGATAATCTGGTCTCTTTTAACGCCACCAAAACACAGGCGTGTCTTTTGACCGCTAAAAGGAGTCGTTTCGCCCAAACTCCTACTTTTCGGGGTACATCTGTTCCTTTAACTGATCGGCTTGAGCTCCTAGGCATCTGATCAACCTCGGCGCCACCATCGAGTACAAAGCCCAAACTGCGGCCAAGAAACTGGGCATCCTAAATAGGGTGAAGTGATAATTTACGCCTGGACAGCTTTTAAGTCTTTACAAAGCGCAAGTCCGATCTTGCATGGAGTATTGCAGCCACCTATGGGATGGATCAGCTAAGTACCAACAAGCCGCGCTTGACTCGGTGGAACGCAGAGCTAAGAGGCTCATTGGCGACGTAAAACTGGTGGATGCCAAGCTTCATAGCTTGGCTCATCGCCGCAGGGTTGCCTGCTTGTCGGTCTTCTACAGATTGTACTTCGGTGAGTGTGCTCAAGAACTCCACGACCTCATTCCACCGGCCCGCTTCTACCATCGGACATCTAGACGCACTGCCAGTTACCATCCCTACCTAGTTGCTATTCTACCAATTCACACTAAGCGTTTCGAAATGTATTTTATAATGCGCACAGCAAAAGAGTGGAACTCACTACCTGCGTCTGTGTTTCCGAGCGCATACAACCCTAATCTCTTCAAAGTGAGAGTGAACAGTCTTCTTCTGGGTAAGGTCACTCCATCGTCGACTCTGTCTCTGTCGCCTCCCACTTAGACTAGAGTCAAGAGCAAACCCATCTTAAATAAAAAAAAAAAACATTAAATTGTTTCAGGGCTCTAAACAAATGATAGTCTGATGGGGCGAGGTCTGGGAATAAGGTGGGTGGGGTATCGTCTCCCAGTCATAGTTCTCCAACTGTTGGCGAACGGCAGATGCGACAGGAGGTCGAGCGTTATCGTGTAATAAAACTACATTGACTCGTCTTCGTCATTTTTTCTTGATAGCAGCAGATAGTTTGGTGAGCTAGGTTGAATATTTGTCAGCGTTTATACTTTCATTGTGTAATAGTTCATAAAACAGCATGCCTTGTGCGTCCCAGAAACAGCAAAGCAGAACTTTTAGGCGGTTCTTTTGACTCAGCTTCGGTTGAATTGGTGGCGTTTCTTCTGGAGGCAACCAAAAAGCACGACGTGTATCGTTCTCGTAATTAATCGCAGATCAGACAATAACTTTTTATGTCGGGGTCGCAGCAAAAGTGTTGGACAGATAGCGACACGGACTGCACGACTGGCGTCTGTAAGGATGTGCGGTACCCACCGAGCCAAAACTTTTCGATACCCAAGCTCATGCAGATGGTTTTCCACGGCGTGGTGACTGCAGTTAAGTGCTTCCGCTAATTCACGAGTGGTAGCATCCGGATTCGACTACAGTTCGCGGCGTAAATCGTCATCATTCACTGCGGGTGGTCGTCTAGAGCGTGGCTGACTTTCAAGGCTCCTGTCTCCTGATTTAAAACGGTCAAACCATCGAGACACCGTCGCATGGGTTGTACTTCCAGCACCCAATGCAGTGTTGATATTGTCAGCCGCAGCCCCCGCACTGTGGCCTAACAAGTACTCGTATAAGTATAGTGTTCGAACTTGTCACTCGTCCATTTTTCTTGAAACTGACTAAACCGATTTTTTTTTTTTTGTGAATGGCATCTCGTAGTTGGCCTAGACTGGCATCTCGTAGTGACTACTTAACCGGACTATCCTGTGGCTGCCTTAAGCGAACTCAAAGCCTCCAGCCAGGGGCATAAAACTTACAGACTAAGCGACTACACGCTAAGGGGGAGCCCTTACGCGGGGGGGAGGCCCGTTCCCCACAGGGGGAGCCCCTGTGGGGAACGGGCCTCGGCTTAGGGCGTCGCTGGGGGGAGGACAGTAAGATGGGACAGGCTAGATCAAATTTGAGTGATTATTATTGTCAGGGGAGTTTAAAACTACTGGCTCAGCTACGCCACCAGCTGGCACTTCATACCCGAGCAAGGGACGGGTGGGAGGACGATTATTACAGGGTCGTCGCGAGGGACCTCGGCGGCGAGGTCGGAATGTCGATTTGTGTTTGTTCCTACGGTCCCTACTGCTCTCCTGGAGAAGAGTTATGGGGTCGTCGGGATCGGAGAGGTCAAGCCTAGGGCGGCAGACCTTACTAATACGAGAGGGGACATAGCTAGCCGCCTCGACAACCAGAGGGTTGCGATGGTAGGTGGCTGAGGGCGAATGCAGCGTGCATTCACCCCATCGTATAAATGCGCAATTTGCACCTAAGTGACAATTTGCTACGTGCATTCAGAACGGGGTGGAGTCTACCGAGAGCGAAAGCGGCGCGCGAACGCATCTGCTTTATGTGCTCAGCGAAGGAGAGGTGGTGGTCGAGGGTCACACCGAGGTATTTGGCTCGCGTCTCCCAAGGGATCGGAGCTGACTAAACCGATCGCGAGGGCGGCTTTATATACCCCCACTTCACAAGTACCCAGAATGTCCTACAACATTCTAGAATATTATCGAAAACAATTAACTTGAAAAAGGAAATGTATAGAGTTTTGTAGGGTGACTCATTACTTTTGTGCCAACCCAATATATCAAGATTTCATGAAATATTCATTCAATAGAATTACTTGGTCTGAAAGAGTTGTATTGTTGACTTTAATTAATGATTATAATTCTGTAAATACATACTTGTACAGTGGCGAATCCTAACACTGACTTGCAAATTGCAAAAAACGTAAGAAAGTTTGAACTTCGCGGGCTACCCTGGCGCTTTCACTTTATTCCTACAAAGCAACTGATATTCTAAAATGTTACTTACATCGTTGGCCGCAGCAGGAAGAGCGGGTGCGTTATCAGCTCTACGCTGCAAGGCTCTTATCTGCAACAACGCGCGGAAGGGCGCCCTACATATGGGACAGTTGTTGGCTTGGTAGCGCAGCGAGTCGGCGCACGAGTTGCACAGGCAAAGATGGCGGCATGGCAGGATCAATGTGTCTCGTACGTCGCACATGCAGATCACGCATTCGGAACCACCATCCTCGGTCTCTTCGTCTGAACTCGGCTGTGTAAGAGGAATAGAAGATTTAAATATCACATGTGTACCGAGATCGACACTTCTCTAAGAGATTCGCGACAAACAACAAAAGATAGGGAAAAGTGGAATGAGGGGAGACCTATGCCCTGCTTTGAAATACTAAATAATAATAATAACCCCACCACCGTATCTCTGTCTTTAGAAGTCGTGAGCCAGACCTAGAGAGATACATAAACCCGCAGGGCAGCATGTGGCGAGCTGTTAGGCATTAGCGACTTCACGAACCCATCTCCCGGGAGATCTTGCTCCTTACCTCTGGCTTGCCTTTATTGGCCGGCCTAAGTGAACACTGACAAGGAACAGAGCTCCCACCTCTTTCTTGCCTTTATTGGCCGGCTTGAGTGGAGATTCGCAAGAGCAAACGTGCTCGGAGGAAGTATTCCAGTAAGATGCTGGTAGGGATCTTGACCGTACTTCCGAGATTGTTCTGATAGCCATGGAATACCTCTCCACTCCTCAAGTACCTCAGGAAGTGTTGCTCCCTCGTCGCTACGTCACTATGTGCTAGCGAACGTTTTCGGGGGCCCATTATTGAGTGTGCAAGTCACCCCCTAACATTTTATCCCTGTGTATATAACATTGATCAGGCAGGGGGCATAGTCCTTCCATAGTAGTGTATGTAGTATATCAGTTATCTGGTTTCCATAGTACAAGCTCTGCTTAGTTTGGGATCAGATGACCGTGTGTGAAATGTCCCAGGTTATTATATTATTATTATTACGAGTATTATAGTTCTAGGTTACCAATCCACTTTAGCCACCCAAACCCATAGCCCAATATGTTTTGGTCCCATGTTCTGCAATAGTCCTGCAGCAACCGTGGCTTGCCCTTGGGTGCATTTGTATAGTGAACAACGGTGCGTTTTCACTGACGCGGAGCTGGGCGGAGCGGAGCGAAGAAGAACAGTCAAAAGTGGCAAGTGTTTCCACTGAAGCTGAGCGGAGCGGAGTGGAGATGTCGAGCACTGCGGTTGGTCGGACGCCCTGCTCGACTCCGTTCTGTCCGGCTCGGGGCCGCATGATCATTTGCGATTTGGGCCAAAGTTATCCTAGAGTCAAATAACCCACCCTTACGGTATTTTATTTGAAAGTCCGCTCAGTTCCGCTCCGCTCCACTTGCACTGTTTCCACTGACGGAGTGGAGATTTCAAGAACTGTGATTGGTCTATTCATGGTCCACTCCTCTCCACTCCGCCCAGCTCCGTGTCAGTGGAAACGCACCCTGATCGTCGGTTGGTGCCTCAACACTTAAAATTATCTAAGGTGCCTCTGCGAGTTGGCTTTGGTCCCTCGTACGCCTGCCAAAGGTCCGGGGGACCCCAGAGTCTCGAGAATGTCAAAGACATTTAAAAAATATCAGGTTGGCGGAAAAGTCTTGCACCAAGATATAAGACTTAATGAATTTATTGATAACTTTGTTATTTACAATAAATAATCAGTAATGTAATCCCCAAATAACTCTATTATTCTGGCTCATCTGGCTCGCTGGCTTGGTAGATTGCTGATGCCCTGCGCCCAGAATTCCGGAGGTTGTGCAGAAAAGAAATTGTCCACTGCCATTTTGAGGTCTTCGTAGTTTTGAAAATTTTTCTAACGCAAATAAAGCTTTTGTGGTCTGAACAAGTGATAGTCGGATGGCGCGAGATCCGGTGAGTGCGGTGGGTGGGCAATCGGGTGCCATCCAAGCTCTACGATTTTTTGTCGAGTCTCCGAAGCGACATGAGGTCGCGCATTATCATGGAGTAAGTGAACATGTACACGTCTCGGTCGTTTTTCTCTTATTCCGTCAGCCAGTTTCTGAAGCTGTTCAGTATAAATGGAAGTCGTAATCGTCCTTCTCGTAGGGAGAAGCTCGTAATAGAGTGGGCCCTTCGCATCCCACCAAACGAAGAGAAGATGCTTGCGTGAGTGACGGTTCGGCTTTTTCTGCGTTGGTGGCTCTGCATCGTAAGGAAGCCAGACGGCGGGCCGTGTGTTGTTATCACAGAGAATCCAGCTCTCATCGCCGGTTACCTTCAAGAAACTCTTTCCGATGTGGCTGAAAAAGAAGCGATTCACAAATACTAACTCTGACTTGACGATGACTGTCAATTAGTTGATGTGGAATCCATCGTGCCATTACTTTACGATAGCCGAGTTTGTGTAAATGAGCCTCGATGGTCGAATGATGACAGCCAAGTCTCTGCCAAATCACGCGGATTTATTTCTGGATTAGCCTTTAAACAGCGGAGTAATTCCTCATGGTCGAAGGTGGATGGTCGCCCAGATCTTTTTTTTTTTTTTTTTTTTTTTTTTTTTTTTTTTTTTTTTTTTTTTTTTTATTTGTGATGGGTTTGCTCTTGACTCTAGTCTAGGTCAGAGGTGACAGAGACAAAGTCGACGATGGAGTGAGCTTACCCAGAAGAAGCCTGTTCACTCTCACTTTGAAGAGATTAGGGTTGTATACGTTCGGAAACACAGACGCAGGTAGTGAGTTCCACTCTTTTGCTGTGCGCATTATAAAAGACATTTGGAAGCGCTTAGTGCGAATTGGTAGAATAGCAACCAGGTAGGGATGGTAACTGGCAGTGCGTCTAGATGTCCGGTGGTAGAAGGGGGCCGGTGGAATGAGGTCGTGGAGTTCTCGGGCACACTCTCCGAAGTACAATCTGTAGAAGACCGACAAGCAGGCAACCTTGCGGCGATGAGCCAAGCAATGAAGCTTGGCATCCATCAGTTTTACGTCGCCAATGAGCCTCTTAGCTCTGCGTTCCACCGAGTCAAGCGCGGCTAGTTGGTACTTAGCTGATCCATCCCAAAGGTGACTGCAATACTCCATGCAGGATCGGACTTGCGCTTTGTAAAGGGTTAAAAGCTGTCCAGGCGTAAAGTATCGCTTCACCCTATTTAGGATGCCCAGTTTCTTGGCCGCAGTTTGGGCCTTGTACTCGATGGTGGCGCCGAAGTTGAGACCAGATGTCAACTCCATGCCTAGGAGCTCAAGTCGATCAGTTACAGGAACAGATGCACCCCGAAAAGTAGGAGTTTGGACGAAACGACTCTTTTTAGCGGTAAAAAGACACGCCTGCGTTTTGGTGGCGTTAAAAGAGACCAAATTATCATCACCCCACTGGGAGACAAAGCTTAAGGTCAAATCTGTCCGCTCTACCATGGCCTCTCTCAAGGAACGAACTTCAGCCCCGCTGGTTTTTGCGCTGGACAAGTATCTCTCTGAAACTGTACTGTCATCTGCGTACCCAACAATACCAGGCCGAAGCAGGTCATTGATGTGCAGCAGGAAAAGAGTTGCAGAGAGAACAGACCCCTGAGGAACTCCGGCATCAATAGCCATAAGGTCAGAAGAGCAGCCATCAACAACTACTCTAATCGACCGTTCACTAAGGAAATCTGATATCCAGCTACAAAAATCAGCTGGGATGCCATAAGCAGGAAGCTTGCTGAGCAGAGCAGCGTGCCAGACCCTGTCAAAGGCCTTCGAGATGTCAAGCGATACAGCCAGTGCTTCGCCGTGTTTCTCGATGGCTTCGCCAAAGCAGTGCGTGATCGCTCGTGATATTCAAGAGTTATATCTCCCGATGCAAAGTGAGCAAAACCAGCAGCTTATCTTCCACTGCGATACAACACCACCGAATGCTTTGCTGATGTTAGTGGTAGCCACACTCACGTTGTGTCCGTGACGCCATTCGTAAAAGATGATCGTTCAAAGTTGATGTTCACTAATCATTCTCACAAACTAACCAAATCCTCACTAGCGCGCCTTTATATACCCTTGATGTGATAGCTTCGAGAACCTTCTACAATATTCTTACGTATCCCAGATCAATACTAAATATTCCGGAAAATTCTAGTAATTTACAATTTCTTGTGCAATATTTTTCCGCCAACCTGATAATAATATCTAATGTAAGTATTAGTATGTGGCGAGATGTGGAAGTGGCGGGAACATAAACTTGAGTTTGAATTTATATCGAGCTTGTTATCTGGCGTACAGACTCAGACCAAGTTAGCCGCTTAAGGCCACTACTTTCTTTTTATAACAGCATCTGAACGCTTTTATTCATTTACATGAAAAACAACCTTCACTTGCGGCGGGCTAAAATTGTGACTTTCTAATTAATTTTCTCAATCACTCTTCTGATTGGTTACTTACTTTGGTGTCAAGGTTCTTGTTCTCGATACCATATATCTCCTGCAGCAGATAGCACAGGCCGTCGACGAACAGCTTCTGTTTCAGCGCCTTCAGCACGTACGTACCATCCGAGTGCTTCTCCACCACAGCTATCGTCGTGTGTGACTGCCTAATTTCAGCTGAAAAAAAAAAACAATGTTGGAATATTCAAAGAGGTGATCATATCCGATATAGTAGCTATTCATTCGCGCCCAAGGCTTACCTTGGGT
Organism: Dicycla oo; assembly: GCA_948252095.1. NCBI lineage: Eukaryota > Metazoa > Arthropoda > Insecta > Lepidoptera > Noctuidae > Dicycla > Dicycla oo. The sequence goes on along the minus strand of OX411718.1, from coordinate 4,012,962 downwards.
TAGACGTTTTGGCAAGTAAATAGAACTGCTCAGTAGGTCAGTAAGTAGTATTACTTTCTCCTGATTATTTAATTTTTCTACATACGAAGAATGATATCATAAACTTAGCTATGTAGCTGTAGATAGACAGACTTTATTTATTTTATTGTATTATTTTTGGAAAACTTACAGCTGATCTGACACAATGGTTGCTAAGTTTTTAACATGATTATGGCCTATTACAAGTTTTCACACATACAATAGCAATTAACTATGTACTAGGTAGCAGACAGTGTTACTTTCGCGTTCTGTATATTCGTATATAATACAAGGGCTATGTTATTTTATCGAAGAAGTGATTGCAAAGAGCCTTCTTTAATTTAGGCACGCTAGTATAACAAAGATCTATGTCAACTTCCTGGCAGGTTTCATTATACATACGGCTCGCCTTTATCATGTAGGAATTTTGTAAGTTGTTCTTGTTATTGGTACGTGCAACAAACGAGGTTTACGCAAAAACGAAGAACACGCGCAGCCTCGTTTTGCTCAGCAGCTCAGGGATGTCGTTGGATCTGTTTGCAATTTTGAATAAAAATGCTAAATCAGAAATTTTTTCTTCTTTCATAAATTGAAAGAACATGAAAATTTTTACATCGCAAGTTGTAATATAGGTATTTTTTAGAACGAAATTGGTTGTACCCAGTGGCGTGCACTCCATACATGCAAATAAGCACTGCATACCCTGTAGTGCCATACATACATGCCCATCTAGTTGCAAATGATAAATAACTATAGTTCAAAAAAAAATATTAATCTAACTTATTCGCCATTCACACGAACCCACATTCGCTTCCAGTGTTTACAGCGCGATTTACGCGCCATCTATCGCAAGCGCAGTGAGTGAGTGAGCAAAAGCATTATTACGTCGTGCTTATTTTTCATACAACGCAAGATTTCAAATATCGCGTAATACAGAGCAAAAGTGTGTCTGTGTGCGTGAAAACGTGTGCGCGTGTTCGACTTTTGGAAGCACTGCTTATATTGCAAACCGTCCAAATTGAGAAGCCGTAAAAGAACCGCCTAATTGTTGATTGCAAAGGGTTGACACTTTTTAGTCAGATTGGCCATATGACCGACCAATTCATTCATTCGTATTAGTTCGGAACGTAATTGCAGAGTTTTTTCGCCATATTGTTTTGTTTATGTTATTCTCGGTGCAAGTGATTGACTGTCTAAGTGATTATTTAGGAAGTTTATTGTAAAAAATGTAAAATTACACCTGTGAGTCCTGTGCTGGCGAAGTGTGTTTAAATTAATTAAAATCTGCAGCGTTTTTGACGTTATCTTTTGAGGAAAAATTTAAATTGATTGCAGTGTGTGGGTTGGATTTAACTAAAAAAAGTAATACTCGTTACTTTCATGAAAACTTTTATGATAATTATCACTGGCTAACAGGTTCTGTATGTACCTACTCACAAACATATTGTACTGTTTTCCTTGCATTTTGTTTACAAACCAAGATAAAAAGAATGTTTGAACCTATAACGGATTAATTTTCACAAAACGGATGCTAAACACGATTCTTCAGAAAAACATCTGGAATCCTGCTTGAAGTTCCAAACCTTTGGTAAAGGTAGAATAGAGACTAGTCTGAATGGCCAGTTTAAGTTAGATACTGAAAGGCACAACGCGAAAGTTGAGAGAAATAGAAATATTTTCAAACGGTTAATTGACGTAGTTTGTTTTCTTGGTAAACAAGAATTAGCATTCCGTGGTCATGACAAATCCAGGTTGTCTTTTAATAAAGGCAATTTTCTAGAAATTGTAGATTTGTTAGCTAAATATGATGGAAATTTGGAAACCTACTTACAATCAACATCGGGTGGCTCATTCACGGGGTTATCGAATAGGATCCAAAATGATTTAATTTCTAGTGTTGCGTCGGTAATTAAAACAAAATTCAGTAGCGCTTCAACCGAACGATCATTTTCTAGTCTAAAACGAATTCATACATATTTACGAAACACACAGGGCCAAAACAGACTCACAGATTTGTCTATGATTACAACTGGAAAAGAACTTTTAGTATAACGATGTAGCAGTTTTTACGACGACGCGACTTTTTGCAAAACTATCTGAAAAAAAGATAAGCGCGTCGATTTGATTTATAAACATTAACTTGTAGAAAGTAATCAGTTAACATTAAAGTAGTCATTTATTTTGAATTTAAATTTATTTGCGCAAAGAAAACAAAATAAACATCCCACGGCCTTTTTAAATGCCACTTTGCATATCATATAAGTGTCACTTATTTAGATATTCATAGTGGTCGCAAACAAACGTCATGCGAAGCCAAAGGCTCCTGTGGTAAAACTCAGGTAGGGTAGGTAGTCCTAGTCGTTGGGCCACCGACAGCAACAGGCTGAAACTGGTAAGTTTTTTTTTAGCTGTGCATACCTTGTCTGAAGCCTCTGTGCACGCCACTGGTTGTACCTAAGGAAATTTCTTTGTATGCCCTCTAAACGACCGATATAAGTATTATAGTTGGGGTTCCAGACTTTGAGAGGCATACTCGAGATGACTACGAACAACAAACTGCCTAGCCTTTCCCTAACGATGTTGGGGTCGGCTTCCAGTCTAACCGGATGCAGCTGAATACCAGTTTAGGGAAATGGACTCCGAATATTCGTAAATGGGCGCTATTTACGAATATTCGGAAATGGGCGCTATTTACGAATATTCGGAAATGGGCGCTATTTACGAATATTCGGAGTACGGGAGCTGGGACCCTTCGCGACATTATCTGATGCATGCGTCTGCAAGTGACGCTCTAGCTACTACAGCTAATTGCAGTCGCTATGGCCCAGGAATGTTTGTAGGGATGCGCCGTCTTCATTAACGTTGATACTCGTTGCATAATCATCATCTGCTTAGCCTTTTCCCAACTTGTTGGGGTCGGCTTCCAGTCTAACCTGATGCAGCTGAATACCAGTATTTTACATGGAGCGACTGCCTATCTGACCTCCAGAAACCAGTTACTGGGTAATACGATACCCCTTGGTAAGACTGGTTGTCAGACTTTCAGGCTTCTGACGACCCGTAACGACTGTCAAAGATCCACGAATGACAGGCGGGACCAACGGCTTAACGTGCTTTCCGAGGCTCAGAAGAGTCTCGGTATGAAAAGATGGTCATACCCCTTGGTAAGACTGGTTCGGGCTTCTGACGACCTGTAACGACTGTCAAAGATGCACGAATGACAGCCGGGACCAACGGCTTAAAGTGCTTTCCGAGGCTCGGAGGAGTCTCGGTATGAAAAGAAGGTCACCCATCCACAGACCAACCCCGGCAAGCGTAGCTTAACCTGATGGATCGACCTGTGTGGCTGTTATTACTTAGCCACGAGCTCCTCTACAACTACGAACAAAGGAGCAATATAATATCTTAAAGAGTCTTGATACTTCTAAAATCAGACGAGACCATGCAAATAAAACCGAGTGTGTTTGACGCTTTGTTGACAATATTATTAATGTGAGTGTAGGTAGACTAGACTGTAGTCTACCTACAATACGGACGATGAATCACGGCCGGTCTGAAAATAGGCTCTCCAAAAATTTAGCACATTATACACTCGCCTGTCAAAATTTTGTTCCTAAAGAATGTTACTGCGCAGCCTCCTGCACAAAGTTCGGACCGGCACCGGGGAAATTGTATAGTTGCATAGCGACCATAAACGCGTCATCTTAACGTTACGTGGGTCAATTTAATTTTATCCGGCGCATCGGTGCCGGTGCATCAATATAGTTTACATTTTACATTAATTGAATGAATACCTACCTACATGTTAATGTGACGCACATAACAGATGTCGTTGACCTCACCTACATATCACGGCTCTACATAATTTAATTTTAATTGCACACAGGTGCCATTCAGAATGCAATTAAAATAATTTCAACACAGTAAAAAAATCAATTGTTTGAAACTGCCACAGAAGAAAAGTAGAAAACTAATTGAATAAAATAGCTGGCTCACTTTTTTGCTATTATTTATACAAATGTTTGGTGGATAAACCATGACGAAAATTAGCAGTTTTACTTTGGCTATACTTGCCAATATATTTTGAAGTAGATAATGATAAGCAAGGGCATGAAATATGACCATTGCATCATCAAGAATCTATTAGACACAAGAGAAATCAATACTCAGTGAGATTTGGTACTTACCTTCCTGTCCCTCATCCACGACGCAGTATATAGCGATAGGTATAATCTCCCTGTCCGCGTTGTACGCCAAATCCTCCTCAGGGTGTTTAGAAGGGTCGAACACATGGGAAATCTGACAGAACTGCTGATTCGCGCCCTTCTTGTAGTGGTACGTCTGGGAATTCATGGCAGGGTCGCGTGGGTAGTAACTGTGATAACAAAAGGCAAGCAATATTGATCAAGTAAACATAAAATTTTCCTTCGAATGGACTTTATTTATTAAAGTTTTATGCAGATAAAACTGCACAAAGGCAGACTTTAGCCAACTGTCTGATCAGTAATCATTGGGAGGTTTAAAATACCTAATATAGATGTTTTAGCTACATATGTATTTATTTGACTTGTGCAGTTGCAAATTACAAAAACCTTGCAAATTATGAACTTATGAAACATCTGATTGTTATACAAACACCTATATAATTTTCCTGTCATGTTAAAAAAAATACAATGATTTTCAATGTAATTTGATGACAATAAAGTTTTATGGACACAAGGTCACATTGCCATTCATTAAAATCAACCCAAGACACCCATAAACACAATTATTATAGCACTGTAGTAGCAAAACAACATAAACAAAATGATACTTACACAACACCAGTGGGAGTGACTTCTTCAGTACAAAAGTAGAATATGGTGATAGCACATCTTGCGTCACAATCAAATGTAAACTCAATATTGTAATATGTCCCTTTGCCATTATTGTCCACAGATTTGATCATGCCATCTCCAATCTTGTTCTCTGCCAACTTGCCCACTGGCTCAGGGCAGCGTACGAAACGTAAAGACTCCTTACGTATATTTACTAGACTTTTTAATGTTTTAGTAGGCTCATTAGACTGTGGCGGGGGGTACGGGAACTGAGGACATGTCAATTGTTATTAATTTAATTGTGATAAATCAGATAATGATAGAACAATACATAGATTTATTTCTATTGGCTTAGGAGTTAATTCAATTAAATTTTCCTTGTGTTTCAGAATCAGATAAATAAATTATTTTAATTGTTAATTGATTGTTTACTGAATAAGTTTCTTGATAACTCTAATGGACTCTCTTACTAATCTCAAAAGCACCTACGGTACATTGTGTCACTGATATTCTCAATATGGATGTGGCCTAGGTACAAAATTCAATTCTTATGATGTTGCATTTCCTTTTGTTCATTTACACATTTTGAACATTATTCATTTCAAAATATCATAAGCCTGATGCCATTAATAAATTATTAGGTTCAATATAATTATACTTACAGGTGTGGGTCTGCTGCCAAGGAAATTCAAGTCTGCATTTTCTCCAAATAAATATGCTTCTGGCTGAGGGGTGTCAAATCTCTCGCCACCCATGATGAAGTGGCTCCCGAAGTAATTACCTGCATCATCAGTTTCTAAATGTTCCTTATAGCATTAACTTACTTAGAAATTAGAATGTGAAAATGTAATGGCAGTATTCATTCAACAATCTGTCTGCATCAAGATGTAATTTGATAATAGATTTAAATAATTATAGTATTAAATGATTTTAATATTTGCAGTGTAGTCAATTTCTCACACGACTCAAGATTATTAATTTATGAAATCAATCTACACGACAAAATTGGGCCCTGAATCTTACTGTCTGTGATAAATTAAGTTAAACCAATCATGAAAAACACGTATTTACATTGCTTAAGCTAACAGTAACTGTATAAATTATATAGTAAAAATAAACATTGAGAATGAGAATGGATCAGGCTTATTGAATACGACATCACAATAAATAGGTAATCGAATTAAAGAAGTCCCTTACCTGATCTAGGTGGATATTTATAAGCATGATTGGACACTACATCAGCTTCTTCGACACCAGCGTTTTGCCTACTTGTTAAAGCACCCATTTTGAACAATTACTTATTATAATACTCTCATAGATGATTAATTTTACGCAAAAATACGTCTGTTTTGTTCTAGTACAGCTGACATTTTCATCCAAGTTTTGACAGTTTAAAAACTGTCTAGAAACTACCGGAAATGGGAAACAACACCAAAACTATCCTTCAAGTTCAGAAACACTTGTATCAAGAATAAGGCCCGTTATACATGACACAGTTTCTTTACGGGTCGGCACGGCGCGGCGGCGCGCTAGCCGCACCGTAAAATAATCGTGTGCGCGCAAGCATACAGCCGCGTATCATATACAAATATGATACCCCGGCTAACCACCGGACGAAGCGTACGGCAACGGCACCTAGCCGTAGTGCCTTCTTGTCTGTCAACATCAACAAGCTTCCATAGTGATCCATACAACACTGACGAATGTGCCTAGCTACAAATTCCTAGAAAAATGGTGGCCGTAGTGACGGCTGTCATGAAAATGATGACAGCAGCAAAGATTTAAATCGTTAGATTCGCCCTACCACGTCACAAGATATTCGCATTTCTATTTCGTTTTGCCATCTCTGACTCGCAATGACGTAGTGACTTCACTTGATTATCATGGAAACGCTGTTCAACTCTTCTCAATATGGACATTTTTTCATGTATGTACTTGTGAAGTACGGTGAAGGCAAATCTAGCTATTTAAACCTTTGGGGGCGAGGTTTCACTCAATATCAAATACTGGTAAAAATGACAGATTTTAATGAAGACCGATTTACGGCCGCTGTCCTGGGAAACCAAAGCTTTAGGTTAAATGCTCTAAGCCGGGCCTAAACACGGTAGTTTTTCACTGCAAAGAAGTGTGTGTACGTTATACATAGGCCTAAGGGTTGGTTGCACATGGCACTACGATGGTCGTCGCAAGTACTACTGCTGAGGCGGTCCTTCGAGACTCGAGCAAAATGTTATGGGGTTTTCCATCAGAATTTTTTTAGTAGCAGCCCGGAGGAGACTGAATTTGTTCCCGGTTGATGGCAATATATATGTAGGTTCATTCCCTATTATGTGGGACGGTGGGACCCGTCAAATGTCTAAAAGAACCCCGTAGGTCATGTTAGGTCATGTCAATGTGTGCTCGAATATTGTTAAATATAATAGAAATACATGAAAAAAGATAGTTTTATTGTAAGTCACAAAACTTCAAAGTATCATTGTCTGACTGTAAAAACTTAATTTTATTTCCAGTTTGTGTCTCCGCTAGATGTTTGAACTCTTTGAACTTGTCGAATACTTCGTTCTTGGTTTTGATGAGATAAACTCGACTGTATCTGCTATAGTCATCAATAAAGGTAACGAAATATTTGTTTCCGCCGATTGTGGGCGTTTGTATAGGTCCACACACGTCGCTATGAACAATTTCTAATCGTTCTGTTGTTCTTTGGGTATTTTTCTCACAGGGGGCTGGTACTCGATGCAGTTTTGCTTGGATGCAGGTTTCACATTCTGCCAAGGTTTCAGAAGCATCAAAGTTCAAGCCAACTAAGTTCTCGTTTATGAGTGCAAGTTTCATATCTTTGGCGTTCATGTGACCAAGTTTTCTGTGCCAGTCGCTGATGTTTGATGAGTTCGTTTTCTTCGTAGTAGTTGTAACGTCATCGTTATCATTGGCCAGGTTGTTGCGCTCATGTTTATTTGGTTTAATATAGTAGAGACCATCTTCTTCTTTGTAAGCAGTGAGCGTTATTCCAGCTTTTGTGTTTCTGACCGTTGCTTTGTTCTTCGTAAAGAGGACAGAGCATCCTGCATCTGTCATTTTACTAACGGACATCAAATTAGTACAAAGACTAGGTACGTACATCGTGTCTTTTAGGTGTGTACGCGCAATACTGCTACCATTTTTGGATAAAAAGGTTATTGTGCCTTTACCTTCAATCTTTGCAGTATGTTCTTCAGTGGCGAAGCTTAATTTTCTGGATATTTGCTCAATGGTCGTAAATAATTCTCGTTGATACGTCATGTGAGACGTACAACCGCTGTCTAAGACCCAAATGCTGTTTCTAGGCTTCTCGTTTTGTGTGAGGAGGCACTGTGTAGCATAATTGTTCTTATGAGAACCGTTGTTGTTTTTGGTTGGTTTCTCATTGTTCTTCTTCCAGCAGTTAGTACAGATTTTGTGGGTTTTGCGTTTAAATATGTTTCCTCTTTGTTTGCAAATTTTACATGTGGCGTATAGTGCTTCTTCATGCGTGAAATATTCAGGTTTGTCGTTGTTTTCTGCAGTTTTGCTATGACGAGCTTCACATTCTTCGATAATTTTGTTTTTCAGTTCTTCTGGCTTCGGAAGAGTGTCTCGTGTTTCAATAGCGACTCTGAAATTCTCGTATTCGGATGAGAGACTGTACAACATCATGATTGTCAACAAGTCCTCGTTTATGGCTATATCCATGTCCGCCAATTTGTCAACTATGTCCATAAATTTGTTCAGATGATCACGTACGTCGTGTCCTTCTAATTTTGTTAGGATCAGTTGTCTCAATAGGGATGCCTTTCGTGCAGGCCCCTTGCTGGCGTAGGTATCTTTCAGTTTTTCCCATAATGCTTTAGCTGTTTTGCAATTTTTAATTTGTTTGAGTTCAGAAGGAGCGATTATAAGAATCAGTTCTGATCTTGCTTGTCTGTCACCTTCTTTGTCAGCTTCAGTAGCATTATTTTCAATGTATTTCCACAGTTTTTGTCGAACTAGGACGGCTTCAGCTTGTATGACCCATGTGTCGTAATTTTCTCTCGTAAGAGGCTCGATTTTGGTGCTCGACATTTTAAAAACAAATGCGACAGGGTTACTCACTTAAATCTCGTAACTTCGTACACGCTCTGCTACCATGTTAAATATAATAGAAATACATGAAAAAAGATAGACAATGGTACTGAATACGTCAATAAAGAGTTTGACACTTACCTAAAATGTTGCGGAATACAGCGAAGGCTCACCGCACCTTATACCCCGAATCAAAACGGAGTTGCAGAAAGAAAGAACCGCACCCTTGTGGAGAAAGCGAGAGCAATGATGATTGACGCACATACACCATTAAAATTCTGGGGCGAAGCAGTCTTCACTGCAAACTACCTATCAAACAGGAGTATTAACAGCGCTATCCAGAACGAAACGCCATTTGAACGATGGGTAGGCAGAAAGCCATGTATCAATCATTTGTACGTGTTCGGTTCCAAGACTTTTGTTTTGAAGAAAGGCATCAACGGTCACAAATTTGCACCAAAGGCAATTCCCGGCATGTTTGCGGGATACTCTGAAACAAGCAAAGCTTTCAGAATTTTCATACCCTCGAAGAACATTATTGTTACATCGAAAGATATTCGAGTGGTTAAGAAGATGTTCTACGATGAACATAATAAAACTGAAATTTCCAAATTGTTCAATGGAATTCAAAGTTCATCAAATGAAAACAAACAAACGTCACAACAAACATCACGCAAGCAAGTGACTGTTACGTTTGATGATAACAAAGGAGATAACCAGCACAGTGATACAGACACCGATGATCAAGATGACAACGGAACTTCATCACCACATTTTGATGAAAACACTCAACGGATCGAACCAGTAAACAACGAAAGTGACTACGAATCTCTTTCCGGGTTATCCCATGATGACGATGATTATGAACCTGTACATAACGCTGTTGCTGAAAACGTGACTAATGAAGCGAGATCTTTGAGAGATAAGACTAAAATAACAGCTCCTAAGCGCTACGATGATTTTATTTTGGCAGCTGTTGAAGAAATTGAAAACATTCACAAGCCTAAAGAACCTATCACCTTCAAAGAAGCATTAGAATCTCCCGACAGAAACAAATGGCAAGAAGCTATGAAAAATGAAATGGCATCTCTGAACGAAAGCCAAACCTGGGATCTGGTTGATTTACCTAAAGGACGAAAAGCCCTGCCTTGCAAATGGGTATATAAAGTTAAAATGAATCCTGATGGTTCCGTCGAAAGGTATAAAGCCAGAATGGTAATCAAGGGCTACTCTCAACAACCTGGAATAGACTTACAATAAAACTATCTTTTTTTCATGTATTTCTATTATATTTAACAAATATCAACCGAACCCCATAGGTTCAGAACTACTGTAAGCCCGCTGTCGCCATTGAATGATGCTTTTTTACGTTTATACAGGGTTATTTGTAAAACACCAGCAACCTCTTAAGGGGTCATTGTACTCATCATTATGAACAACTTTTACTATGGGACCAAACCTGAAATCGCGAAAAAAAATCAGCTGTTCAGTACATTTATGTTCGCATAATTCGTCAAAATGTACTGAGGCATTTAATAATTATGAGTGAAAGCCAGCGTATATATACTGAGTTGGCACCGCCAACACAGTATTTAGTTTTACTCAAATACTTTTAATAATAAATAAGCGAAAAATATCTTTAAAACTAAAAAATCGAATAAAACCTACTTCCCGAGTTCCCTTAGGCTTTAGACTAATGAAAATCAAGCTAAAAGAAAAGCCCTATCAAAAGCAAGAAACATAATATTAGCACTTTTTCGAAGGGTCATCATTACATTCTCCTGCCCATCATCATCTCCATTCTCATTCGCGTCATGCCGAATTATTTGGGTTCGGTCGGCATGCGCAACATAGTGATATATTCTGATATATTTTTTTGAGCTTGCCACACTAAACAGAGTTTACTTACGTCAACGTCAAACCAACTTCCGTCTGTCTTTTCGTGGAAGTGGTGTCACTTTGTGAAGGTGCTGATAATTTTTTAATATAAATATAATCTAATGTAATCTTAAAAAGTGTTGAATATTATTCTGTGAATTTGCAAAAACGTGTAGTGTAAGACTTACTAAGTTTAATTTTTTATTTATTTCAGATCACAATGGGGCGCCGGCCAGCGAGATGGTAAATAATTTGCAACCTCAAAAGTTGTGTTTTGATCATTATTTGGATTAAGTTTTAACGAGTGAAATGTGTTTTCAGTTATCGGTATTGTAAAAACAAACCGTACCCTAAGTCACGGTTCTGTCGTGGTGTCCCCGACCCTAAGATCCGTATTTTCGACTTGGGTAAGAAGAGGGCGACGGTGGACGACTTCCCACTATGCGTGCACTTGGTGTCTGACGAGTACGAGCAGCTGAGCTCTGAGGCTCTGGAAGCTGGCCGTATTTGCTGCAACAAGTACCTCGTCAAGAACTGCGGCAAGGATCAGTTCCACATCCGCATGAGGCTGCATCCATTCCATGTTATCCGCATCAACAAAATGTTATCGTGCGCTGGAGCTGATAGGTAAGCATCCTTTATGTAACTTAGATATTCTACTAGACGACTAAGTTGTAAAAATTTAATGATTGTTCTAAAAGTGCATGCTGTACTTACATGATTTGTAAGCATAGGTCAGGAATGCAGTTTTACTATGCCAGATAGATATTATACACTACAGACCAGTGTTTAAACCACTGCTAGTGTTGGGCAGAAAAATAATTCAGTTATTATCCACATGTGGGAATAACCCATAAGCTTGGTCTGTTGTATCTTGTAAATAGTAATAGTAACCTAATAATGTCCTATACTGAAGTCGGAAAACTATGTGTTTATAAATGCTACCAAAGTAGAAGTAACCTAAAACAATTAACTGAAAATATAATATCATGATTATAATACAACAATAGAAATGGTCAACAACAGGGTATTGCCAACTCTCTGCTGAGCGCTGACGGTAAGAATGTGAATGAGAGACTGCTTTTTGGTAGAACTATGACCATATATTTAATAATTCACTAAGGGTCAGTTTTTCAATTACCAGTTAAATTTTATCTGATGAATAAGTTTATCGTTTTGGCAGTTTTTGTATGGACAATCGGTCAAATTTATTCTTCAGATAAAAGTTATCTAAAGATTGAAAAATCGGCCCTAAAACATCTTTTCTATAAATAGCCGGGCGGCTTGTGTGCTGATCTGTCATCTACAGTTTTCTATGCTCTGTTTTTAAATCCATGTTTGTCTTGTAATCAACTTAAATCTGCAAAGGTTGCATGGTAATAGCACATCCAAATAAAAGCTCTACATCTTAACTGACATGTTCAGCCATTTAGGGTGAAAGCATTAGGTACTGACAAGCATGCTCATTACTAGCTCTATAAAAGCATGCTTTCGTGCTACTAATGAGCATGTGTGTCTGTAAGCGCCAAACATACAGGCAGTTTACACTTGCAGTTGTCGTTAGTGGAGCACAGAAAAAACCACTTATACCGTTAAACATATTAACCAGTAATCATATACAAGTTAAAGTTAGGTGATTCTCTCCCTTGATAAGTATGTTGAGCTACTTATAGGTTGTCAGAATGATGCACTTATAACCAGACGGCAAGTAGGTTGCTGCGTCTGCAAAGTATGTTCAGTAGTTGAAACTGTACAGTGTCAGTAGCTTAACAAAGAAACTCACTTTCGCATTTATAATATTAGTTAGTATATTTATAATATTAGTTAGTATATTTATAATATTAGTTAGTATTTTGGACAGAAAAGGCTCCAAACTTTCGCACATGTACACTCACTCACACTTACCTCATGTCACCATTTGGTTCCTATAAAATGTTATGGCAAAACCTTTTGTGCAAGGTTTGGATGGGTCATGATTCATCAGCCGTATTTTACACAGGAAAATTGCAAAAGTTTTCTCATGATTCATCCCTTCATCTTTATTATTTTATCCGATTTTACTATGATTCTTGAGCAAGTCTCTATTTTCGTATTAAATGCATGTTAAGTTTTTTAGAAAAAAGTAGATATTTTTATCATAAGCAGCTAGATAAACCAGTGTTAAAATTTGGTTGTCATCTGAACATAGTGATAAACAATGTTTCAAGTCATAGTTGCACAATGTTGTGATATTCAAACTTGACAATAATTTTGTGCCAATCATGTTATCCTGTTGTATTACTCACAGGTCATAGCACTAATCCTCACAGTGACTTGCAAATAATAAATGTCTATGATAAGCAAGATGACTTTATACATTTGCTGGAAACATTCCTTTGACTGTAATGTAAACTGTTATCAGTATAAATTAATTATTTGACATGTAAATATAACATAACAACTTAAAAATATCTCACCATGGACTTATAAAACTTTTACATTTTTGTACCTGAATGAGCTTGCTCTTGACCTTAGCCAATGTAACTAAAGCAAGGGATTATGTATTCGTGCTATAAATGCTAGTAGATAAAATAAATTAAAACATGAAAACTTTCCTCTTCAGGCTCCAGACCGGGATGAGAGGTGCTTTCGGCAAGCCGCAAGGTACCGTAGCGCGTGTGCGCATCGGACAGCCCATCATGTCCGTGCGCTCTAGCGACCGTTGGAAGGCTCAGGTCATCGAGGCTCTGCGTCGTGCGAAGTTCAAGTTCCCCGGTCGCCAGAAGGTATGCTATTTTCATATTTGCCCATTTACATTTTTTTTTTAAGAGGCTACATGGACCCATTCATCACAGTGCACGCCGGTCGGCGTAATGTATAGTTGTTTTATATTTTTGTTTTAGTTTTTCAAAATAAAGATTCTCATGGATTCGTAATTAATAAATTCAAATTCATAACAAACTGCTGAAAACGCCGATTGGTGTGTTATTTTTTAGCAAGCCGCATCTGGCTAGTAAGAGCAAAATTTGTCGCCTCAATGAATGTTTGAAATTTTTTAACTGAACAGACGGCTGTGCTGCTGGGGAGTTTGTTGTGCCTCTTCTTCTCCCCAGCTAAAGCACTAGGAAGTGGTGAAGGGCGGGCGTTTTGAGGGACTGTCTTATGTAATTTTGACGTTCGAAAAGTGCTGATTCTCAACCTAGTTTGAATAAATGACTTGATTTTGATTAAGAATGAGATCCCTATTATAAGGTGGCAAGATCCTGGCATTATCATAGTGGAAAGTTGCCCTGCCTTGGGCACATAATTCTGCCGTCATAAAGAAAAAAGACGTATCTAACATTTTTTTTGAGAGTTATTTACATATTCGGAATCAGCAAAAAAAGACGCATCTATCAGTATTTTTAAATTAGCGTAAACTTGACGAAAACCTAATAATTGTTACTATTAAAAGACGCATCTATCTGCCTTTGTATCATACGAGTTTATAAAGCACAAAATATTTTTTTTTCTTCATTTTAATATTTCTGTAGACCCATCCTTTTTCCTTAGAGCGGCAAATTCTTATTCCTATTCAAAACCACAAAAGCATTTATTTTTTTTATCTTATTTTGACATCTTGGGCCCTCAATTTATAACATGCTTGGCACCTGAAAGTTATTCTCAGTTCTAATTTAACTATGTTTTATTTCAGATCTACGTCTCCAAGAAGTGGGGCTTCACCAAGTACGAGCGTGAGGAGTTTGAAAAGCTGCGTGAGGACGGCCGCCTCGCCAATGACGGCTGCAACGTCAAGTACCGCCCCGAGCACGGACCCCTTGACGCCTGGAGAAAGATCCAGAATGAGATCTACGCTGTGTAAATCTTTTTAACACAATATTATACACCTTTCAAACAACAAAACTGTGTTTCCATTCAATTTAATATCATAAGTCATTATCTAAAGAAAGAGTCAATAGGTCTACAAGGCATTTTATTCTTCTTCACTGGGGAATTTGATTTCCGTTTTCTTTTTACATTACTTCCAGTAAACATTGGATTTGTTTTCTTGTTTAATTCTCTGTTTAACTTCTGTGCTTCATGAAAATCTAAATGCTCCCCAAATCTTTCTAGTTGAACTTTTTTACCACATTCTGAACATGTCTCTGTTGGAACATTTTCATCAATTTTCACTAAAAAGCTAGCAATGGATGACGAAGTGTCATTTCTTGAATTATTTTGTTCTTCTTTTTGCTTCTTCTTTTCCTCATTATGTTTAGTTTTTACGATAGTATTCTTTTGTTTTATTTCTTTGCGAACCTGTTGCCTTTCCTCTTCTCTCAACTTCAACGCGACATGGTAATCTGAATGTTCGGCCACCTCATCCATTGGTATTGATTTCTTACATTCAGAACAGTTAAAATTCTCAATCTGTAATGGTTCATTCTGAGGAACGACAGGTGCAGCTGTGTTGGTATTTTGTTCTGGTTCTGAAATAGTGTCAGAGCCATCTTCTTTTCCTGTTCTGGAGCTGTTCAGTAACTCTCTTATACTAGTAACACGAGCAACGTCCTGCGGATCGTCTTCGAACAGAGCCACGCTGTTGTTTATTTCGTCAACAATTGTTGATCCTGAATAATATGTCTCATTGCTATCCTCCCCAAACGTGACCACATCACAAACGGGCGTCGTTGTCCGTATTTTTTGAACATCCAATTCTAAATCCTTCTTGTTTTGATTCAATATGTTTGCAAAAAATGACTCCTGCTTATCTAAACTAGATTCTAGAATAACTACGTCGTTTGTTTTATTGCTTTGATCGAGGTTCTGCTCTGATATAGATTGAGATTCGCTCATTTGTGGTTTTTCACACACTTTGAAGAATTTTTGCATGATGTATTCCTTACCATCATTCGTAGTTGTAGTTTTATTCTTCACAATAGGCTGTTCACTGTTAGCCTTTTCTTGTTTAATACTGTCTTTTGTCTTATCTGCAACATCTTTCGATGACCCAGCACAAAAATAATCTAATATTTTCTTAGTCTTCTTTACTTCTGTATGATCTTCAAACTTTCCAACACTTATTCCTAGGAATGTTATTGGAGCTTTCAATCTCCTGTTGCCTTCACCTTCTGAAAAACAATTTGTTTAGATCGCAAACAGTAGGTAATTACAAGTACCTACCAAGACGATGATCAGTGCATGACAAACATACCTTTTACTTTGACTCCTTCAGAACTTTCTAAGAGAAGTTCTAAAGCTTTGCTTGAAAATAATTCGGCGCATAGTTCGTCATCAGCTACAAAATTATATGATCGAGAACTGCTTGAATCTCGACTTGAATTAGGTAGCTGCGTAGAGAAACTAAGAACCATTTGTTTCGGCGTTCTGTTATTTTCTAACGCGTCCTGATCAAGTCTGTCGTCTATTTCGTCGCCGAGGTCTTTGAGCCACTTCCGAACGCTCTCTAAATCAAGGAGAGCAGCCTTGCCTCGGAATTGCTTGCAGCATCCAATACTCTTTGGGTTAAACCTTGCTTGTACTGGTTCCAAGTCGATTCCACGCGCGATATTGTATAGCCAAGTTCTGTAAGAAATAAAACACCACATTTTATCGAAAGAAAGAATAGATTCAAGTAGTAAATTAGAATAAAACTTTATTCAGCGTCTATTGCAGAGGAAGGGGGACCGTGGAAGCAGGTTACTTATAATAAGCGTGTAAACAACCGTTTTATTGGGAAAAAGGGAAGGGCTACGGCGCAACCTAATAGTAATTTTAAAGCAGCAGATATTCGTATCCCTTTCTACATATATAATGTTGATAAAGGAGCCTCGGAAAGTGATGTTGCGGAGTATGTGTTAAGTAGGACGCAAGTTGTCGTGTCGCCTGAAAAAGTAAATATGAAGTTACCAAAGGATTACATAGCATACAAGTTTCTCATTCCGAAGTTTAAGTTATCAATGTTTATGGACGAAAACTAGCAGAAAAGAAGCATAGGCCAGGCTCAGAAAAATGATCAACTTAGACGTTAATTTTAATGGCTAATAGGATAAGTGTTAAGTTTATATCTTTTAACTGTAAGAGTGTAAAGCGGTCACAGCAGTGTGTGAAGAATCTGTGTTCGTGTGCGGACGTAATAGCCTTGCAGGAGACGTGGCTATTACCACATGAAATTCCATTGCTTGGTAACATAGATGAGGACTTTAGCTATACTGGTAAGTCTGCAGTGGATATTTCCGGTGGTTTGTTAAGAGGCAGACCGTACGGAGGAGTGCGGATATTGTGGCGAAAAAGTCTTTTTAACGTTGTTAATGTAGTGCAGTGCCAAAGTGACAGATTGGCTGCTATAAAAATGTCAATAGCGAATAAGGACATATTAGTGTTTTCTATTTATATGCCTACTGACTCGACGGAAAATCTTATTGAATTTACAAATTGTTTGGGGAGGTAGCTTCTATTATTGAAAACTGTGATATTGAATCTGTGTTTATGTTGGGGGATTTTAATGCGCATCCGAATCAGCTGTTTGGGGTTGAATTGGAAAGTTTTTGCGAAGGTCAAAGTTGGGTATGCGCGGATATGAGGGCGCTGGGTGGGGGGTCAGACACGTACACATTTATCAGTGATGCACACGGTTGTAAAAGATGGCTAGACCACTGTCTTGTAACTGAGGCAGCATGGAGGTCTGTTAGTAATGTGCAAGTGTGCCATGGTGTGTACTGGTCTGATCACCTCCCATTAGTGGTTGAATGTAACCTGGAATTAGTAATACCTAAGAAAATTGTGATAAAGAAAGCTAATAACAAAGTAGTGTGGGGAGAGAGGGACAGAAAACAAATTGATATGTATGAGCAAATATGTAACTGTAACTTAAGAGAAATTGATTTTCCTACCGAGTTAAGAGGCTGTGCTGATACGAATTGTAATGATACCAGTCATAAAAAAGTCATTAATAAATTGTACAGTGACATCATTAGCTCCATTAAGGAGGCTGCTATTCAGAGTAGCGAATGTAGGGAGGTTCGAAGGGGTGGACATATTGCTGGCTGGAACAGGTATGTTAAGGCCTCTCACAGGGAGGCTCGGCTTCATTTTGTGCGGTGGCGTGCTTGTGGAAAACCAGAGTCAGGCCCTATTTGGAAGGCAATGTCAGAGAGTAGGAAAATATTTAAGAAAAATCTTAAATCTCTACAAGACAATCGCGAACAGGTCCGTATGGATATTCTAGCGACGCATCATGACAATAAGTCCTTCAAACAATTCTGGAAGCAGACCAATAAGTTAAACCCCAAGCCGAGTCTCCCGGTGAGTGTACAGGGCAAAGTGGAAGCAGTGGACATCGCCAACATATTCAGGGAGCACTTTCAGACGGAGCCACGGGTACTAGTGCGGAAGGAAATGCTCCGGGCTGCGGGTCCTCTACGTGATGAGCCCGTTAGAATAACATCAAAGGAAGTGTCGCGGGTTTTACATAACATGTGTAAGGGTAGGTCTCCTGGACATGACGGACTTAGCGTGGAGCATCTGAAGCATGGGGGTCCTCACCTGTGTAGGGTGTTGGCGATGTTTTACACTTTTTGCTTACGTCATGCTTATTTGCCTGAGGATATTATGAAGGCGGTTGTAGTACCTATTGTGAAAAATAAAACAGGGGATGTCAGTGACAAAAACAATTACAGGCCTATTACTTTGGTTACTACAGCTGCCAAGGTGCTTGACGGTGTGCTGAATGGTCATCTTTCTCAGTCTGTAGTACTTGAAGACGCCCAATTTGAGTTTAGGCCTGGCCTCTCTACTGAGAGTGCTATATTAGTCCTGAAGCATACCGTCAGGTACTACACTGACCGTGGGACGCCAGTATATGCTGCCTTTTTGGACCTCTCTAAGGCTTTTGACCATGTAAATTATGATAGACTGTGGGATAAACTTAGGGAGAACAAAGTGCCTGAGGGTGTTACTAATATATTTAAGTACTGGTACCGCCATCAGACGAATTATGTGAGGTAGGCTGGTTCTTTTTCAGATGCCTATCAGTTGGAGTGTGGTGTGAGGCAGGGGGGAGTAAGCTCCCCTACGCTTTTTAACATTTACGTGAGGGAGCTGGTACGTGAGCTCAATGGCACCAGGGTAGGATGTTCTATAGATGGTCAGATTGTGAATAACATTAGTTACGCTGACGACATGGTGCTGTTGAGCCCATCGATCTGCGCCCTGCGGAGACTGCTGGGCATCTGTGAGGAATATGCTAAGACGCACGGATTGACATATAATGTCAAGAAGAGCGAGCTGCTGGTGTTTCGGGCGGGGCGCATGACGCCTTCGTGTGTACCGCCCGTGACGCTGGGAGGGGTGGCGTTAAATAGGGTCAGCCAGTTTGTGTACCTTGGCCATGTGGTAAATGAGGACCTGGTGGACGATCCGGATGTAGAATGGAAACGCAGGGGGCTGGCGGTTAGGTGTAACATGCTGGCCCGCAGGTTTTATAGGTGTAGTAGGGAGGTAAAAAAGACGTTATTTAGGGCCTACTGCCAATCCTACTATACCTGTAGCCTGTGGGTCAGTTACACACAGCGGGCCGTCAGCGCCCTGCGGGTCCAGTACAACAATGCTTACTGGTTGCTGATGGGACTGCCTAGATATTGCAGCGCATCAGCGATGTTTGCTGACGCACAAGTGGATGGCTTCCATGCCATAATCCGTAAGCGAGCGGCATCGCTGATGCGCAGGGTGAGGGACAGTTCCAACGGCTACCTGAGGGTCATTGCTGAGAGGGTAGATAGTCCTCTATGGAGGCAGTGGATACACATCCACGTTAGATAATTTCCTTATATATACTATTCCTTATATGTACTAATATTTATTTTTAAGTTCTTTTACATGTATTTACTAACACTATATGGACACATTTAGTCTGAAATAAAGAAATTGAAAATTATATCTACCCATTTTTTTCATCAAATCTTGCTTGTAGGTCTTTTTCAGTGAACTTCTGGAGTTCACCCATTTTTTGGATTTTCAACATATCACAAACAGTAAAACCAAACTTTCCCCCAAGGTGTTTTACTTTTTTCAATGGCAATGTGCTGAAAGTCAGAGATTTTAAGTAAATACCTAGCAGCTGTAAATTATTGGTTTCATTTAGATGACAGAGAATGTATCATTCTATACAAATATAGTGTGATGCAGATGTCACAATAAGTCGCAGTACTTCAGGGGCAAGTTTTATTAACACCAGTAAACGTACCAGTACAGTATATCAATACAATGCTTTGGTAGAACTGTTTGTTTGTTGGGCTTGTTCATGCCGCACACCAGTTTAGCTAATATTTTGTTGTGAGCTATGCCAGCCGAACACCTGTAACCTGCAAAACAGCAACAACACCCATGATTGAAAAAAGTCACAAAAGTATAAACCATCTTCATCTAGCCTTTTCCCAAAGTATGAACCATGTTATTATTTTTGGCAGGTGAATTTGACCATTCTGTCAATGTGACCATACCAGTTTCTTCATAAACAGCAGCTCTAATCTCAGTGACTATGACAGCACCTACAAGCAATTGCTTGGCATGCTCGTAATCAAACTCAATGTTCTCAATGCCACATGTGTGGACATCAGCAAGAAACTTGTCTACACAGTCATAACCCAGGGCGAAGGTGTTGGGCATCATGTCTGTGTGGATTGTGTTCACATTGAGAGTCTTAAGTCTGTCTTGCACCTGGAAGATAAAATTTGTGCAATTTTTAAAACAGTGCATTATGCATACTATGGTGAAATCATGGAACATGTTTGTAGGTACTTTTTTGCTCTTAAGAAGAATGTTGTCAAAGGAATAATAAGTAAGCCAGGATATAACATGGTTAATTGTAGGCATAGATTTAACTTATATTGAGTTACTAACAGGAGCAGTGATGTCCAGATATGCTTCATCAATTGAAGCTCTCTCCAAAAGTGGTGTGTACCTCTGCAACACTCTCGCTACTTCTTTGCCTGCTTCTCTATACCTGAAATAGAAATATTATGAGAAAATTGCTATACATCACATTTATTATAAAAAAGGAATGAAACTTAGTTAAAACATAAAATAAGTGGTGCTTGTATTTAATTTTGTAAGTGGTTTTACAACCATTTCTTGATGTTGAAACAGTCAGCTTTCGCTGACTTAATATGGAATGGATGGTTCTTATGTTTATATGGCTTCCTCGTTGGTGTAGTGGTTGCAAACACTACTGCTGAGCATGAGGTCCTGGGTTTGATTCCCAGGTCGGATAAAGTGATATTGGGTTTTACCATCTGGGATTTATCAGTAGTATTCTGGATGTGTACCCCGTTGATGGCAATAGGCTTGCCCCGTCGTTACATGGGACTAAAACATAACTGGTGAAGTGTGGGTGTATTATAGGTGCACCACTGTCCAAACTTTTGGGGAATACAGGCATGAAGTTGTGTTATGTAATATGGAAACTAAGAACCATGTGGTTTAGTGCAAGTTTATAGCAACATATGAATAGGAATAGACTGCAGAAGAACTGGTTAACTGAATAAACTAAGTACTTACTTGGAAATATCAGCTTTTCCCCTGAGGCATGGTACAGAAGGTAACTCTATATCAGGGCACTTCTCTTTGGCCTCATCTCCTCGCATATGGCGGCCAACGCCTTGAGCTCTGGCAACGTAGTTTACAGCTATGATCCTGCCAAATTAGCAATAGAACTTGTATAAGGGCGTACGCTACGTTAACGAGTGCGCACGCGACGGGTGCACGGACCGGGCGCACGCTGCGGGTGCACGGACCGGGAGCCCGCTCCGGACCATGTGTGTGTCAAACCAGTCGCACGCGGCCACGCCAGAGAGCGCTGCTCATATTATCTTTCAATACAATCACGCGAGGCGGGCACCCGCGTGCGCACCCTTAACGTAGCGAACGCCCAAACAGCATTAAAATACGACAAGTATACAATTGTAAACTACATGGAATTTGTCACCTATTTCGTACATCACTTACCCTCCGCCTTTCCAAGGATTGTACTGTACTACGGCAATAGGTTTTCCTCTTAATTCCGGGTTCAGTTTCTCTTCTACTTGGCAATAAAAACAGTCCATGTCTATCAGCACAACAACACGATTATTTTGATCCATTTTCACTTTACTTTACTTTACATCATATCATATAGAAAATTGTTTATTTATTTGATTAAAGGCATTTATAACTAAGCCCCTGAAAATTATTTTTTGGTAAATATAGATAAACGTATGTGCGGCAAAACACTATACGGCTGATTGTTGACATTGATTGACACTGTCAAGTGTTACTTACCGGCTTAACTGTCATCGTGACAGCTAGTCTCTATGCCTTGACTAAAGTAGGCACAGACAGACGAAAATAAAGGTTACTGCAGCCTGGGTCCAAGGTGTTTCAAATCTATATAAATAAAAATGAAATGCCGTCTATACATTTTTAATCCAATCCAGCCTGTCCCGTGCTGTCCTGCCCAGCGACGCCCTATGCTGAGGTCCATACCCCACAGTGGGTGCCCTTAGCGAGTGGTCGCTTAGTTTTTAAGCTTTATGCGTTGGAGGCATTCATTTATTGTGGCACCCACAGGCAAGACCGATTGAGGTTTAGCAGCCGACCACCTCCTGGGTTGACCTGCGAGATGCCACTTATAAAAAAAAGTCGGTTACTTGAGGTTGAGAATCTCTGAATATAAGGTCAACTTTTAGTAACTACAAATATTGAAACAGAACATCTACGAGTACCTATGCTATAGAAATACGGCCCTAGCATTTTTTTTCGAATAGTCAGGCTAGTTTTTTTTTCAGTTTTTCTAACACAAAAATAACAATATTTTTAAAAGACCGACTCAATTGTCCTGCGTTAGCGCGTCTAAAAACCCACTATCCGTTGATCCCGGTAGTACGGCTGGACTCGTAGTGTCGTAGACAGAGCTGCACAGAGCGCGAGCTGCGGCTGGACTATATTGTAGTCCATAGAGGAAAGTAATTTGTAGTTTTTGGGCTGAGCTGGAGCTACGGTTGGAGCCCTGGAGGAACTCAGGATTGACCGGGCCTATCACAGCCAAGTACGAGATGCTATACAAAAATAAGCCCGATTTGGCTATTTTTTTTTAATGTTCGTTAATGGATTCCTAGAAAACGAGCTAGACTCTTTCAACAAGAACTGGTCCTTAGTAGCCCTAGACAGAGAGAAGTGGAAAGAGAGTAGGGAGGCCTTTGCACTACAGTGGGACATCACAGGCTTTTAATAATAATAATAATAATAATGTCCCCACCGCTGTATCTCTACGTTGACGTTGTGGTAGGGCTTGTGCGCTCCGAACTTTAGGTTTGTGCCGGTAGAGTTTACTTTGCCGAAACGGGTCTAGGATGAGGAGCCAGACTAAGAGAGATACAGAAACCCTTAGGACAGCATGTGGCGAGCTGTTGGGCAGTAGCGACCCCACGGACCCTATCTCCCGAGAGAAATCTTGTCCTCATCTCTGGCTTGCCATTATTGGCCGGCTGAAGTGAACAGTGACGAGGAACAAAGCTCCCACCTCTTTCTTGCCTTTATTGGCTTGAGTGGAAATTCGCAAGAGTAAACGTACTCGAAAGAAGGAATAATTCCAGTAAGGTGCTGGTAGGGATCGTAACCGTACTTCCGGGATTGTCCTGATAGCCGTGGAATACCTCTCCACTCCTCAAGCATCTCAGGAAGTGTTGCCCCCTTGTCGCTACGTCACTATGTGCTAGCGGCCGTTTCCGGGAGCCCATTATTGAGTGTGCAAGTCACTCCCTACCATTTTATCCGTGTATAATATATAAGATTATATTAGAATGGAAGAAGATGTTGTCAGTATGTCTGGAGTATTGTGAGAAGAGCGTATGACTGTCGAGTAGTTGTATACTTTCATTATTGTACTTAAATAATGTTTTTATGTTTTAACTAATGTAATTGGTCTTGGCCGTTTTATGTTAAATAAATAAACATTGGTCAGGCAGGGAACATAGTTCAAGTTACCCAATCCACTTTAGCCACCCAAACCAATAGCCCAATATGTTTTGTTTCTACGTAAAACAATAGTCCTGCACCAACCGGGGCTTGTCCTTGGGTGCACTTGCATAGTGCATACAGGGATAATCGTCGGTTAAGGCTAAGGGGCCTGTGCGAGTTGGCTTCGGCCCCTCGTATGCCTTCCAAAGGTCCGGGACTCCAAGGTCCCGAGAAATGTAAAAAAAAAATAAAATTCGAAAAACTGAACGTATTTTTTATGGGATTTTTCTACAAGTTATTGTTGTACAGGACAACTTCTGTTGAATCAGACTATAAAGTTTTGCACACTTGCATTAAAAATAGATGAATCTGTGTCTTGAGAGGACCACACCAAGATTTCATGTTGTTCTCTTTTATGCCACGTTCATAGACGTGCTTTGTCAGACTTAGGCTGCATAGGCTGGGCTCTTCAGGAAATATGGGGAAAATCTAGCATAAATAAGATTTCAATAAAATAAAAAAAGTATGAAATTAATAAATTTATTAAAATCCTTGGCCATAAGTTGTGTTCCATCTAACATATTGTCCTAGGTCATCTTGCGACACGCTTGGCCTTACTCTTTGTAAGGCATTCACAAAATCTTGTATACAAACGGGGCGCACCTGAAAATATAATTTAAAAGATAAGCATAAATCTGACTTCTGACTGTGAGTCAATTCACGGGTGCGCGCGCCCGGTTACCAAACATATTTACACCGAATCTACCATTACATTAAACAGGATGTGCTGTTTACAGACCACCCCAGACTTGTACAGTCACGAACCGGGATTGTTGAGCCACTAGCTTAGACACGAATGTCGCCCGTGAAATTTCAATAACGAAAAACGGGCGGCACACGTTGCGTCACGTCACGTTCGTGTAACACAAGTTGTGTTACACGAATGCCGCCCGTTTCTCGTTATTGATATGGCACAACCAAGTTAAGATGATAAGCTAATGGCTCAAAAATCCCGGTTCGTGACTGTACATCTCCCATTTACCCTTATCCACAGTCCCTTTGGCATGTGCCAACTTACCAAATGGATTGTTTAGCCACTGGGACCTTCAGGAATTAGAATTTTTATTTATTAGGGAACCAAGACCCAACAAGATTGTTATTAAAACTTACAACGATGTTAGTGAGCACAGACACTAAACAAAAACAAGGGACAAGAAATAACGGTTGGTCACCGCTGCGACATCCCAAAAGAGCCGGCGCAACAGTGACCCACGTGTACACAGTCCAGACGACTCACAACCATGCACTGTTGGAGCTGCCCTACATCCTGTGCACCAGGGAAACGCACCTTTTACGCATTGTGGCGTAAAAGCAATATCTACATGCGCATCTGCGAACATTCCTGACGCACTACAGAAACCGGGCAGCCCCACCAGCATCCTAACCGCATTGTTATATTGAACGCGGAGAGCGCTGTACGATCTTTGCGTATATCTAGCCTACAGGCTGCACGTGTAAAAAGCAGTACAGTAGGCTCGAAAGAGCGTGATTTTAACCCGACTTCTTAGTGTTGTGTTAAGACAAGTTTGTCGTTCTTTTAATAAAGTGAGAATGGAGATCTCCACATCTAATACCAATAAGATTATTCATATGATTTCATAATAATGACTTAGTAACAGCTACCTTATTTCTATCAATGCTGACTATTTGCGAGAGCGGCACGGACCGTATGGGCCCCATGGCGGCCTCTGAGCAAAGCGACTTCATGTCTGCGCCGGAGTAGCCATCCGTCAGGTTCGCGATCTCAGATATGTGCTGCGGAGTTAAGTCGTTGTCTTCGTTTGCTAGAAGATTGCTTATTATCTGATTGCGAGCCTGTAAAATAAGTGTAGGAAACTTTGAATAGTCAATCTCGAATGGTTAAAAATAAAAGCGTTTGAGTTCGTCGATTGTAGATGTACCGTAGATGCTCAAACGCGACGCCAAAGCGACGTAATTTCGATACATAATGCGCACGGCAAAAGAGTGGAACTCACTACCTGCGTCTGTGTTTCCGAACGCATACAACCCGAATCTCTTCAAAGTTACAGTGAACAGGCTTCTTCTGGGTAAGCTCACTTTATCGTAGACTTTGTCTCTGTCACCTCTGACCTAGACTATAGTCAAGAGCACACCCATCTCAAATAAAAAACAAAAAAAAAAACACGTTTGCGAGACGCTTTTCAGCGTATTCATTTACGCGGCGCCTATGCCATGTCAGCGCGTATGCCAGAAGAATTAGAGTGCAGAATTAGACAGTAGAATTACAGAGCAGAATTAGAGAGCAGCATTAGAGAGCAGAAATGAGTGTCTTGGCATTTGCCAAGTCTAGCCATGATATTGTATTATACTCACGTCAGCATCAGGTAGCGGTATGTATAGTCGTTTGACGAGACGCCTGCGCGCCGCCTCGTCGAGCTCTTGAGGGCGGTTGGTCGCGCCCACTATCAATAGACGATCTTCTTCACCTGTTACATAAATAATCATTAACGTCAACTTTGCTATCTTCCAGAGGGTAGACAAATGCAAAGAAAAAGACAAAAAGTAGTTTGATGAACAGGAAATGGGTCCACGGCATCAGGATACGAGTAATATGATTTATTATTTTCACGGTTTATTGAATGCGGGCAGCCCAAGACCTGATGACTTTGAGATTCTTAGGGAAGGCCTATCACCGGCAGAGGACGTCTTTTCACAGATATATTATGACGCTAATCGTGAAAGTTTAAACCTCATCTTATTTCGATCGAGTTTTCGGAGGAATAAAAACATGCAAATTGTATTATAGAACTTATAGGTATAGCATAATAAATTATAAGTAGTTTACTGGTAGCTGCGCCGTCAAACTGCACCAAGAACTCGGTCTTGATCCTCCTGGTAGCTTCATGCTCGGTGTCACTCCGCTGAGTCAGCAAAGAGTCTATCTCATCTATGAATATTACCTGGAACATCACACATGTGTACACTTTGTGCACCCACACCAGACGATCCTAATTTGGATCGGCAATTCTTCCGCACGATCCGTTTTAGAAAACCCGCAATCATGCGGCGCGCTCCAGTGACGATCTACGTTTTAGCTAGATTAAGTTCAGTTGAAGACACGCTCGATATGGATTGCCCGATCGTCCGATCCCACAACCGTCTACACCGAGCGTGCCAAACGACTGAGGCGCCTTTGATTGAGCATTGTCAAAAAACCGACAACGCTCGGATCGGCCGGTCCACGGAGCACGCGTTCTACAGCGTGTGCTCTGATCGCGCGCGGCACGTCCACACCAACCGCGCATTTGGATCGTGCTCGTGCCGCGCCCGATCGGAGCGCACTGGATCGTACGAACCAAATTGCGGCTGGCGCTCCACGATCATGGAGCGTCGATCGTGGATCGGAGATTCTTTTGCTCGATTCGTTTAAGGAAACCAGTGATCCTGCCGGGCGCCGAGCTATTGACTATCAGAGATGATTTCATACCAAAACAGGGACACAGAGAAGTGGCATAACAGCTGCTGCTGTGAGCTAAATGACGATGTAAAGTAAAAATCGTTTATTTCAATATGGAGATCGCGTTCGTCCCAAACTAGGCACATTTATGTAAAAATTTCATGCATAGCCACTCGTAATGCTAGTAATTACAGGAGCAATTAAAAAGCCATTTTGTCTCACATAGATTCTGCGTGATACGAATGGTTAATCATACTTTCTAACTTAAAGTCACCAGTAAAAACTTTATTTTAGGAAAGGAATTTTCTGAAGTCTTGCTGTAAACTTCCATCTAGACAGACGATAGAAAATAAGTGACAAACCGCGGGCTGGTGACACCTGGCGACTGCGAAGAGCGCGCGCACCATCTTCTCTCCGTCGCCGATCCACTTGGACGTGAGCGACGACGCAGAGATGCTGAAGAACGTCGCGTTGCATTGCGCCGCCACACATTTACCTAACGCAATATATGTAGGTACACAACTGGTATGGAACATATTGAACTAAAAAATAAAATACTATAGAAAATAAAACCAATAATAATTATTATTGTTATCTTCTCATTTATGTAATGAAAGCTTCATTACACAATTGTTTGTTGAATCCTAATTGGGCCCTATCAGAATACCAGCGCTGCGGTATTTAATTAAATATTGCAGCTTTATGCTGAGATAGGAGCCTTTTTGGCCTCGCACAGGTATTTTAATTGTTATATTTTGTATTTATTTTGTTTTATTTTTTTAATGTTAATTTTGTTAGTTTACTATGCTCTTTTTTACTGTTTGTATTTCCTGTGCGTGTCCCAAATAAAATATTTTTCTTTCTTTCTTTCTAATTTTATTTTTGACAAACATCTAGTACCTACTACTACTACCAACCATATAGATGTCTGTCAAAAATAAAATTAGAAAGAAAGAAAGAAAGAAAAATATTTTATTTGGGATACGCACAGGAAATACAAACAGCAAAAAAGAGCATAGTAAACTAACAAAATTAACATTAAAAAAATAAAACAAAATATAACAATTAAAAATACCTGTGGGACAGTGGAGGCTTAGTAATAGGGTTCTGTTTGGCACCCTAAAAAAGCAGCGCTAGTCACTGAAAAAGTCAGACAAAAGTGCAAGTATGTTACCAATCAAAGTTTTCCCAGTGCCAGGTGGTCCAAACAAGAGTATTCCTTTAGGTGGCCGTCGCAGTCCAGTGAATATGTCAGGACGAAGCAGAGGCCATACAACTGCTTCTTGTATAGTTGACTTGGCGTGGTGCAGTCCAGCTATGTCATCCCAACCTGAAACAATATTCATATAATTTTTTTGTACCACAAAAACCTGGTCTTTGTGTAGGTTCAGGGTGATAAGTTTTTAGACAGGTTTTTTGTTTTCTATATTGTACGTACGTATACGTATATGTACGACATTCAATTATGGGTCAAATATCTTTTTTTAATAAATTGTATTACTTCAGAATTATGCCTCCATCAATAATTTTGATTATAATTTCTTTTTGAGCTAGAAATTATTTTTTTAAAAGTGCAAAAAACTGTGGGAAATTCAAATAATAATAATAATGTTTATTTGCCAACAATAATACATAGATACAAGAAAAGAAAAGAAAAACCAAAAACATAACTGAGGTGCTTAACTCTAGAGGACAGAAATCTATGTGCAGACAATGTAAACCCTGCCTCTTACACTAGGAAGACCTGTATTGTAAGAGACAGTGATTCGGCCATTAATATGTTTTTTATTTTAAGATTTAAGCGACAAGTGAGGCGTGGCAAATGCATCAGGGGCCAAGTCTACTATTTTAGGAAGAAAGAAAGAATATGTGTACGTGTTTGCGTGTGTGTGTGTGTTGAGGTGTGTGTCTGTTCATGTGTGTGGACAATTTATATGATGTAAGTTAGTAAAGACTCAGTATTTGAGTAGTCCTGTTGTAGAAGCCAGTTAGTGAGTTTAGATTCAAGCTGGTGCCAATTTAAATCTAATATGTTGAGAGTTTTGTGGATTGCTTTGTAGATGTGTGAACTTAAGATATAGTACTGGTGCCTGGCGAAAGAGGTCTTGTGTTGGACACTTGGGGGGAAGTTAGTGCGTTTATTTGGGTCAGATTTGGGCAATGTAGCATGCTTTCTGAGAATGGTTTGGAGCACATAGATCTGACGGACCGTGAGCACCTTGCATAAAGCTAAAAGTTGGGTTGTTGGGTATCTAAAAGGTTTTTCAACATTACCTTCAGACAGACATTTTTTATTTTATTTTATTTTACTTTATTGGGACATAAAACAGTTACACATTACATATAAGGTATGCCAGAGAATTTTCAAAACTAGGTAAACATGTAACCCACAAAAATGTCCGCGAAATAACAATAACAATCAGTTATACAATTAAATTAAAACGTGCGCTAATAATACAGAAAAAGTAAGTAAAAAGTAGTCGTTAGTATTTAGACAATAATATTAGATGACTAAAGTCTATTTTAAAGATTCTAAAGCCAATCTTTTAAACTTTACGTGAGTAAGCGCGAAAATATCCAATTTGATAAAGTGTGTGTTATACGTATCTACGATGCGCCGGAGAGGCGCTCGCGCACCAGCGTGAGTCCTGCACCTTGCAGTGTGGAACAGCTGTTGCACGCGCGCCCCCCGACGCATTACAGTTCTAGGTACAATGTAACACAACCCATTAGTAATATCAGTACAATCGAACCTGTTATTGCAGAGACCGTGAAGCATCAAGGCCATAAGCAAGCTGCGTCTAGACTCCAAGCTTTGAAATTTATAAAGGTTCAATAAGTGTGCATATGGTATTCTAGACTTAGTGCATCTATAGTGCATAGCACGTAGGAATTTTTTTTGAACCATTTCAATTTTTTTAATATAAATATCAAAAATGGGACTCCAAATCGGGACTGCGAATTCCAATTGAGAGCGGACCAAGGCTTTATATAGAAGCAGATAAGTAGACGGTCTTTTAAAGTCGTTTGACGAACGCATGACGAAACCAAACATACGGAACGCTTTGTTCACAATATTGTGAATATGAACATCAAAGTGCAATTTCGAATCCATTGTCACCCCAAGATCTCGGATGTGATCAACTCTTTGCAAACCGATACCATTTAGCTTATAGTCAAATAATATGATTTTCTTATTTTTTGTAAAAGTGATTGTATTGCACTTAGGTAAACAGAGCTGAAGTTTATTGCTTGAACAATATAGAGAGAGTCTGTCAAGGTCGTCTTGTAGGTGTAGGCAATCTTGGGTGCTTTTGCATGACTTATAAATTTTAATGTCGTCGGCGTACATAAGGAATTGAGAATGATTGAAACATTTCTTAATATCATTAATAAACAGCGTGAAGAGTAGGGGACCCAAAATTGAGCCCTGGGGCACGCCAGAAGTAACAATGATTGAATTCGATTGGAAGCCTTTAATAACTATTTTTTGTGATCTATTGAATATATATGCCATAAACCATCGTAACAAGTTGCCACGAATGCCATTGTATGCAATTTTATCTAAAAGTAGTTTGTGGTCCACCCTGTCAAAAGCCTTCCGAAAATCTGTGTACACAGCGTCAACTTGAACTTGTTCATCCATGCTTTTGAATAAAAAGTCAGTGAACAACATGAGGTTGGTATTCGTCGAACGACGTTTAACAAACCCATGCTGCTCACGAATAATGACATTATGAATATGAGAGTATACTTCACTGTGTACAAGACTCTCGAAAAGCTTCGACAAGGCGGACAGTATAGAGATAGGGCGATAATTTTGTATGTTGTGTCTATCGCCATTCTTGAATACCGGAGTAATATGTGCCAGTTTCCAAATACTGGGAAAAGAGCCTTCGCGTAAACATTTATTAAAAATAATATGCAGTGGACGAGTAATAACATCTGCGGTTTTCTTTATGAAAACGGGTGGCAAGCCATCGGGACCAGGGCCTTTGTTTAAATCCAATTTTTTGATTGCGTTATGTATAACATCTGCTGATAAAAAGATTTCATGTAAATAAGGTGAATTATCCGCATATGTGCTAGGTGGCTGCCACGTCGCAGGGTCAAAATTTGTGGGCTCATAGACAGAGGTAAAAAAGGTTGAAAACATATTACATATATCAGTTGGATTATTAGAGTTAGCATTGTTAAGATACATATTTGCTGGAATCTCCACCCCTCCCTTCCGTTTAGAGATGTAGGTCCAGAAATGTTTTATGCTAAGCGGAATACTGTCTTCGACCGATCTCATATATCTCGCAAAACACTTATCAGATTCAGATTTAAAACTTTTACGATGGGTAGAAAAACTTTCATAGTCCGATGCGTTACCGTATATTTTCCATTTTAACCAAGCCTTTTCTTTTTTTTTAAAAACACGAATGAGAGAAGGAGAAAACCAGATCGGAAAGCGTGTATTCTTAGGACGAGTTAGTGGAACATGTCTTTTAATTGAACTGTATATTTGATCGTAAAATACATTAACCGATTGTTCAGCCGAGAGATCGTCAAGCAATACATTCCAATCTAAATTGCTCAATTCGTTAATTATTAGTTCATAATTAGCTTTGAAAAAATTATATAGCATGGATAAGTGACGTTTAATTGGTATTTGCTTAGCTAGCGATGTCACTACCGAGAAAGGCGGGTGGTATACATCAAGTGGTAGCAGCGGTGTACACGTTTTAAGCTCACAGTCAACGTTTGACAAAAACAAGTCAAGTATACGCCCCAAGTTATTCCTGAGTGTATTATATTGTGAACAATTACTTAAAGAAATAAAATCGCAGAAAATACCAGCCACAGTATCAGTCGGTTGTGGAACAACATACTTACATCCACTACGATCAAGCCAGTTAATGCCCGGTAAATTGTAATCGCCTGCTATGAAGAATGCATCTGTACTTGTGTGGTTAATGACATCCAGCAACATGTCCAAGTGTGAAGTGTACAAGTTGTCCGGAGTACGCGGCGGAATGTAGGTTGCACTTATGACATGGCGCTTAGCGGGGTGCGACCCCGGCAGCTGCACCAAGACGTGTTCAATATCAGCGATGATGGGACGTATCAAGATGCTGGTAGGTCGCAATGTGCGTAAAACGGCTATGAGTACCCCTCCACCGTCATGCTTCCCCGTGGAACAGCGGTCGCGGTCGCACCTAAATACTAAGTACCTGTCATCAATGAACTCACTATCGGATATGTTAGGTATAAGCCAAGTCTCCGTAAGAATGATTACGTCATAGGAAAAAGATAGAATATTCATAAACAATGTATGTAGCTTGGTACGCAGTCCTCGACAGTTTTGGTAATAAACCGTTAAGTTATGGTTATCCATTGAAAACACAATGAATGTAAAAAAAGTTACCAAAACAAAGCTTGGAGTCCAGTGCAATTACAGTTTTTGTAATAAGCAATTTAGAATAACTTATTAGGATATAATAGACACACAATAAAATAAAATATATCAGCGATTTTAAATAAAATGTGTAGCAAAGCGGGTAAGACAATATAATTATGTTTCTGATTATTTTGTTGTAAAAGCCTATAATAATGCCAAAGTAAAATATTAATGTTAAAATCACATTAGCTACAAAAAATAGGCAATACTTACAAGCTATTAAAATAATATAAATAAATACAAAACAATTCCGATATTTTTTAAATAATAAGTTAGTTGCACATTCGTACAGATACATGAGGGTCGCAGTAAAACATTTCATGCGCTCGTCACTAGTAAAAATCGCATAAACAACACAGAGTAATATACGAGCCAGAGAGTTCAGACTATTTGAAAGAATATGTAAACAGAACAGAAAGTTATAAGACGCGAGGAAGTTATGAAATACTTTTACGTTACCATAGCACTTGTTGAAAAGCTTATTATGTAGTTTTTTTATAAGGTTTAATTTTAGATAAGTCGTCTTCGGAGCGAATGATAAAAGCCGCTTCGGGGACATCAGCGCGAACAAGTATAGTTCCATGTTTAATCCAAACAAATCGGTATCCATTTTGTTTTGCGGTCTCTTTTGCCTGACGAAACAACTTCTTTTTCTCTAACGTAAGATGCTCATTGATATAGATTTTTTGTGGAGGGCCACTCAAATGCAACTCCTCAGATGTGATTCCCTTTTTCAGACGTGTTGCTGCAAGTATGTTATCACGTAGTATTTGGGAGGAAAGTTTGACAACTATGTTTTTTGGCTTTGAGGATTTTGGATTCATAAGCGGAACTCGATGGATAGCAATGACGTCACGAGGCGAAAATGGTTGCTTGATTATACTCGTTATGTTTTCGAGGATGGACATTAAATTTTCTCCGCGTTTCTCAGGCAAGTTACTTATTTCTATGTTACAGTTCCGGGATTTCTGTTCTGCGGCGTCCAACTTGGCTTCTAACGCAGCGATTCGTTGCTCAGCTGAACTGTTTTTTTGCTCGAGCTGTACAATGCGACAGGCGAAATCCTTTGACCTCTCTTCCAGACGATCATATTTATCACTTATAAATTGTATGGATGACTTCACGCCTTCAAACTCCGATAAAAGTAATGAGAATTTTTCGTCCTGTTTTACCAAACAATTCTCCAGCATAGATTTGATATTAGCTTGGAAATCTTTAAGTTCAGCGCGCCAGTTCGGACCGTCATTGCACGACACACCTTTGCGAAATGTGACGTATGGGGGGGGAGACTCCTTCTCTATTAGAGACCCGTCTACACTCATCTCGCCAGATAGGGGTGCATCGTCGACGTCGCTAATGTGATCATACGTGCTATTGATAGTAGTCATGACTGGGAGTCTCTGTCCGCAACACTACTCTGTGACAAAGCAGGTAGGTAAGTCCGCACAAAGACGCAAATTACCGATAACACCGACGAGTCAATAAGTCACACACGCACTTTTACTCACACTAATATCGATTAAGTTACACTGAGCATGTACGAGACTACCGTTTAGCTCCGCGGCGCACGAGATTATGGACATGGACTAGACTAAATATTTGTAAAGCGACGTCATTGATCAAAGCGAATGTAACTAAGTCTGTGACAACAATAAAATGTCAGTGTGTTTGCGATTCAGTCAGTTTTTTGTCAGTTGTATTCTATCTCTGTGCTAAATTTCATCCAGATCTGTTCAGCCGTTCTGGCGTGATTGAGTAAAAACATCCAAACTTTCACATTTATAACATTAGTAGGAAGTAGGATTGTCAGGAATCATGTTTTCAAGATCTGATCATTTTAATTCAGCAGCATTGTATTTCTCGGAGGGACCACGGGTAACAAACATTCCCTATTGGGCTGAAAGTAAGAGTTTATTAAGTTTCTTTTCTACTAACCTATTGGTGTGCCTTTATCAATAATTTCACTTTGAATCAACTCAATCATTTTAGGATCAATATGTTTCAATCTCTCATCTGTGATTTCTGGCTCAACAGTCTCTTGTTTCTCCCTGGAAACAGTACATATTCAAATTGTAATATTATCAAAGTGAATAAATACTACTATTGAAAAAATATTTCAGTATACTAACGAAAATATGGACTTACTGGGCTCCAATCATAGGTGACACAAACTTAGCTTGAGCCTTTCTTGATGTCCCTAATGTTCTTTTAGCTGCCGGGTTAGAAGCTAGCAACGCTTCCTTGGCTGTCTTAAACATTATCTTTGCCACATTGCTCTTATGAGCTTTGTTCTCTTCTTCTTCCTTTTCAAAGTCTACTTCCTCACTTTTGGGAGTACTTGATATTACTGGCTGGTTGACATTCTTACTAAAATGCTTTGTTCGCCCAAACTTTGGCTTAAAAACTTGTCTCTGATCATCCTCAGATCTTGACTCCTGACTTGAGTTTTCTGAATTCAACTTCTTTACAAAATATGAACTGCTTTTATTCCCTGTGACTTGCTTAGGATTAGGAGGTTTATCAGTGTCAGCTAAGCCTAGGTCACACATGCAATTGTTTTTCCGAAACTCATTTATGCCATATTTTGTACTGGAATTACAATGATTGCAAGGTGCTAATGTCTGTTCAAGGAAAGATTCAGCATCAAAATTGCTGTAAACAATAAATTTAGTTTAGTATAATCATGAAAATTAAAACAATTAATACCATAAGATACTAATACTTACTTTAAACAACTTTTCCATGTTTTCATTTGGCTTGTGTCAGCATTTTGTAGTAGAACATTGGCCGAGTTTATAATATGATTAACAGCTCCATCATTTAACAATTCTTGATTGGTATTCCAAATGTCGTTCAGCAATACAGTAGATACAATATTTGACGATCTAATAATAGGGAACAATAGTCAGACAATATTTTTTTTTTTTGATATTATTAAAAGTATGAGTGAAATATTTACCTAGGCAGGGAAAGTTTGTACTGTTGCAGTGAAGATTTATTAATAGTGGACAAGTTGTTATCAACCTCATCTTCAGGGAGTAAACCTTCTATTTGATCTGTTTCAAACATTCATTACTTCCTGTGGTCAGCCTGTTTGAATATAACTATTTTATATATGCTAAAATGTGGCTAAAATTGAATTTGAAACTTTTCCAAAACTATTTCAATATTTTTGTAAAACTGTCAAGTGTCAAACTAGAATATAGATAAAAATAAAAAAACATTTCCCGCCATTATACTTGACCCACCCGATATATTGCTGTTATTCTCGCACCTGTGCCTGCATGTGTTGCTTGCTACTCTTGCTAGAGTGCGTTTCATCAAATAGTTCCTATGCCGTAATGTTGGCTCCACTGTTGTAGAACGAACACGATACGCTACCGTTGATAAAGCATGGACCTCATAGGTCCACTAGGTCTATAAGACAGTGGAGCCAACATTACGCCATAGGAACTATTTGATGAAACGCACTCTAGTGACAAGGTGACAACCTTTATTTTGCTGCCCTATTATATCCCGCTCCATCTCATCACTGTTTTTTTATATTCTCGTAAGCCTTCGCATGATGAAGAAGTCGGGACAAGCTTGATGCCTACAGACAGGGTTGCTTCACATTAGCTCAAGACAGAGGAGTAGAAATGAGACAGGTCTATGTTGTCCCACTGCAGGGCAAGGGGTGGTCTTGCCTTGCCCTACAGTAGGACAATATAGGCTAAAAATAAAATAAATAAATAAGGCTTCGCATCTTTTTTCTAATTCATACAACTGAAGACTGGAGAGATAACATCATCATCCAGTTGTCTTTATCCATACTAATTTACTAAATAATATTTTGTGTTCGCGTTCCCTGACCCAACTCTAGTGAACAGCTGTCAACTTATTCAACATTGTTTTCTGTCAAAGAAAATTGTCAAGTTGCGTTAAATTCAGCGATTAAAATAATACAAAAACCTTTATTCTACGTATTCTATAGAGACATAGTTAAATTTCTGCTAATATATAATTAATATTTTGCTTGGGAAGATCATGAGGCTTGGTTCAGAAGAAACTCTTTGAATGGGACGTGAACGCGATGAGTTCGAAACAAACAATTTATCATGAAAAACAGGTTAAAGAGTTATGCGCTTTACACGCGCTTAACAATTTATTCCAGGTAATTATTGAATTTTAATATGTGCTACTGTACCACGTCAAGTTTGGCCGTGAAGCGCGCTATTGTTACTCAATTCAAAGTCAAACTGTTATGTTGATTTGATGTTCGACTTGTATTTTAGAGTAAATAGTGTATTTAAGTATGTTACGATTTATTGTTTTGTGTTTCTAGATGCGGGGTACGTATTCGAAGACAGAGTTAGATGCAATATGCAGCAGGCTATCACCAAATGTGTGGATCAACCCGCACCGCTCCATGTTGGGGCTTGGCAACTATGATATCAATGTGATAATGGCAGCTCTACAAAAAAAAGGCTGTGAAGCTGTCTGGTTTGATAAGAGGAAGTATGTATATTTTAATAACTGGGTACATTTGGCTATGAATTTGTTAAGCCACTAATCAGTAGTCGAGGTGAGAGTCTATTTGGGCTCTTGTAGCATAGCAAAGTATCATGTTATAGTACTATCAAGTTACATTATAAGAATTTATTGTCATTAAAACGAAACATTACATAAACCCCATTCTGTATGCAGAAAAAAATTTGGGGAAAATCTAACTAATAATTTGTTGTTTCAGGGACCCAGGTTGTTTGGACTTGTCAAACATCTGTGGCTTCATCCTGAATGTGCCATCGGACTACAAGCTGGGGTTTGTGATGCTGCCACTGCGGCGCCGGCACTGGATCACCATCCGACAGATACAGGGCAACTTCTATAACCTGGACTCCAAGCTTGAAGCACCACAATTAATAGGAAGGGTAAATATTATTTGTTATTATTAAGTTTATATCATAAATGGTTATGACAAGTCACTCTGTTGGCCAGTCTGTCAGTAAGACTTGATAATAATATTTCTATGAAATTCAAATCAGACAAGGCATTGAAAATGTTAAAAAATTAATTAATAAAATTATTCTTCAACTTTCAGAGCAGTGATCTAATAGCATACCTAAAAGAGCAGCTGGATAGTAAAGAAAAGGAATTGTTTGTTGTGGTGAGCAGGGAGGTGGAAGAGAAGCAGCTGTGGATGAACCAGTACACAGTGCAGAACAATAAGACTCCACAAAACCCTGGGGTTATGTTGACAGACAGTCAGTGCGCCAGCCCTGCAGACAGTGTGTCCTCACACTACAACTACAGAAATTGCGACACAGAGTGTCTGAAAGTGACGGAAGTGAGGACCATTGTTGCCAGTGGAGAAAATAATTTTAATGCGTGAATTTTTTACTTGGTTATACTTTCCACAGACAGCTTGTGACCGCAAAGCAATTTATAATGTGTTCACAGATTTTTCACTGTAAATGTGCTGTGTATTGAAAGATACTTTCATAAGGTTTGGTGTCGGTTTGTAACTGATAAGGAATCCGGCTGTTTAGACATAATTCAGTCTGTTGTTTCAGTACTTAATAAAGTATTGTTTAAATTAATTTATTGATAATATATTGTTTTTATATGCACTTTATTTTTGTTTTGCACAAATAATGTTGAAGATTGCAGCATATTGTTGTTTTTATTTAATTATATTTTCGTGTTACATAAGGCCTAAGG
This sequence comes from Dicycla oo, assembly GCA_948252095.1. Lineage (NCBI taxonomy): Eukaryota > Metazoa > Arthropoda > Insecta > Lepidoptera > Noctuidae > Dicycla > Dicycla oo. The sequence goes on along the minus strand of OX411718.1, from coordinate 3,974,594 downwards.
TTACAAATAGTAACAAACATAGTGAATCTAGATAGATCTTGCCTTAAATAATGGTCTTTCTATAGCAATATGTTAAAGACTGTAAAATTATATATGCCATCTGATCTTCATAGTGATTTCAATACTATTAGAGGTCTTGATCTTTTTAATAAAATAATAATAGTAAGCAGTGACAGCAATAATTAGTTGTGATAGTAACTGATACTATGTACTCTGTTAAATGTTGCAATGTAATATACTGTTTCAATACTATGCCAAATATGATAACCAAACTGTTTCACTCTATATTAAAGAATAACTTGGCCAAAATAATAGATTAATGATGTTACAGATAACTTCTAACTCTATTTTTTTGTTGATTAACTTTAAGTATTTATAATACTTGTACATTCTGAGGGCACTTATTTAGTTTTATAGCACATTTTATTTGTCTTTTCTTGTTTTACATCTTTACAAATACCTACTCATCATCACATGGGCTCTGTTCACATAAAAAATAAATTGTCTATCATAAAAACAATTCATGCCATTTTTTATGATCTTATATGATTTTTTTATTGAAATCTAAATTAAAACTATTGACATTGAACAGGGCCTAGTTCAGCGACTGTTGTATGACCCTACGTGGTAAATTCCAGTGGATGATGATTATTTCTAATTGAATCGTTATCAAACATCTCATACATTTTTTACTATATTACACTTTACTGTAAATATAAGATATTTTTCCAAAAAAAAAAAAAAAAATAGAAAGTGTGATGTTGGACTGAGTTTTTTATTACTTATTGATTTCTCCCCTGACTTATTTTACAGGAGATAATATGAAACATGACGTGCCCACAATATATCTGACTGTGACTCGTAACACTCGGATGAGCAGTCTTCTATCCACTGCCTCGCATCTAAACCTAGATTAAGTGAGTGACGACTGTCTCGTTGCTCTAGTGGTCGTAAGCGCGACTCGCGCTTTGTATTCTAGGTACAGTTCTCAAAAACTTTTGCGTACTAAACACTTCTGCCTACCTCTTCGGTAATTAGGTAATTACTAGAGATGGGCCAACCATGACTGGCCGACTAGTCGGCCAAGCCGATCATTGCTTTCGGTTGTTATTATTAATCCATTTTAAATTATCAATTCGACACGTATGTATGTAATATTATGACTGGCCTGTTGGTCTAGTGGTTAGTGGCCCTGACTGCTATGCCGGAGGTCGTGGGTTCGATTCCCACCCAGGACAAATGTTTGTGTGATGAGCATGATCATTTGTTCTGTGTCTGGATGTAATTTATCTATATATGTATGTATTTAGAAATATATAAGTATGTTTATCAGTTGTCTAGTACTCATAACACAAGCTCTGCTTAGCTTGAGGCTAGACGGCGTTGTGTGATAGTTGTGGAATATTATTATATTATTATTATTATATATATATATTATTGGAACTGAAATATATTCACATATGATAATCTATTAGGGCTTCCAAACAAATATACAAAATTTTATAGATGTATGTTTGTCCACGCATTTCTCCGAAACTAATAATCGGATCGTGACCATTTTTTTTTTTTTGTTGGCTTTCATTTAGGTACTTCAACTTAGGGAATAGTGCCAGTTTCATCAAAATGGGTTCAGTAGTATTCATGATAATGGACTAATACGTGTAAGTGTGAAGGCCTGGCTTATTGATACGAGCTACGGGTGTGGTGACAAAGGGAAAATATCTGAAAACCTTGGTCAAATTCTAGTGCAATATTTAAAACAAAAGTATTAGCTACTTATTACAAACAAATATTCCAGCTTTTACTAAAAATCCAAAAGAAAATTATGAAATAACTTTAATATCGAAAGTCGGTGTCTTGGGATCTGTATATTAGTTTTTTGGCACCGACTTCTGAAATTAAAGTTATTTCGTAATAAATTTGGAGTTAATTTCTTTTTGAAGTCGATTTTTTTTTTCTTAGACGTTTATTTTGTTTTATTTGATTTCCGGGTCTAAGTCCAATTAAGTAGGTAATTAAAGAAACTGTTCCTTTCCTATTTCTATACTGCTTGCTAAATAATTTAGTTTTTTTTTTGTTAGATAGAAGTATTATTATTATTTTGATTTGATTTCTGGATCCTAAGTTGTAAAACTACTTATTACCAATTGTTTACTACAGAGATTACTTTTGTTAGAAGTATTAATTAATTTTACTATTTCATTTCTGGATCTAAGTCCAATTCAATTCAAATCCAGAAGTCCTACAGTACAGTATATATTGGCGTATCCAGTACTGGCCAGTTACAGTTGCCAAAACTCTATAAGAGATGGCGCTATTATATGGTAATATTAGGTTGGGGAAAAAGTCTTTTCGCATTAGGTATAGTATGTATGAACTTGTAATAAAATCTCTTTGGCTATACTATTTGTATCTGGCTGGTTTTGGTATCATTGAAAGTTTAAATTTTAAAGAACATAATTCCAAATTCAAATTAGGAAAATGTGTGATTTTCATTTGTTTTTCGTACCGTCAAGATGAGTGAATCTAATGAAGAAATTCGATGCATTTTAAAATTTTACTACAAAAAAGGTAAAAATTCAACGCAAGCCGTAAAAAAAATTTGCGATGTTTATGGAACTAGTGTAGTGTCTGTGAGAGTAGCACAAATTTGGTTTAAGCGTTTTCAATCCGGAAATTTTGATGCCAAAGATGCACGTCGCTCTGGTCGCCCTATTACGGATAAAATGGATGCCATTTTTGAAAAAGTGGAGCAAGATCGGCATATCAGTAGTTACGACGTAGCTGAAGAACTGGAAATTGACCACAAAACAGGTTTGGCGCATTTGAAAAAAACTGGGTACACAAAAAAGCTCGACATTTGGGTACCTCACGAGCTCACTAAAAGAAACCTAATGAACCGTGTACTCATTTGTGATTCTTTATTACGACGTAATGAAACCGAACCATTTTTCAAGCTGATAACTGGTGATGAAAAGTGGATCACGTATGACAAGAACGTGCGAAAAAGGTCGTGGTCAAAGGCCGGTCAGGCTTCACAGACTGTGGCGAAACCCGGGTTAACTCGCAAAAGGTGATGCTGTGTGTGTGGTGGGATTGGAAGGGCATTATTCATTATGAGCTGTTATAACCAGGCAGGAACATCGATTCTGAACTCTACTGCGAACAACTGATGAGATTAAAGCAAGAAGTTGAGAGAAAGCGGCCGGAATTAATCAACAGAAGGGGTGTGGTTTTTCATCATGATAACGCTAGACCTCACACATCTTTAGCCACTGAGCAAAAATTAAGCGAGTTTGGCTGGGAGGTGTTAATGCATCCGCCGTATAGGCCTGACCTTGCACCTTCAGATTTCCACCTGTTTCGGTCTCTTCAGAATTCTTTAGGCAGTGTCAGACTGCCAAAACCACTTGTCGCGGTATTTTGACCAGAAGTCCCAAAATTTCTACAGCAATGGGATCATGTCCCTACCTACAAGATGGCAAAAAGTTATCGAACAAAATGGTACCTACATACTTTAGTTAAATGTAAATAAACTATATTAAAAAATGTTTTGAATTTTCTTAAAAAATGCGAAGAAACTTTTTCCCCAACCTATTATGTTCTTATAAGTAACAGGTTGGCGGAAAAATATTGCACAAGAAATTGAAAATTACTAGAATTTTCCGGAATATTTAGTATTGTAATATTAGTAGCTTCGAGAACCTTTTACAATATTCTTACGTATCCCAATACGTAAGAATATTGTAAAAGGTTCTCGAAGCTATCACATCAAGGGTATATAAAGGCGCGCTAGTGAGGATTTGGTTAGTTCGTGAAAATGATTAGTGAACATCAACTTCGAACGATCATCTTTTACGAGTGGCGTCAGGGACATAACGTGAGTGTGGCTACCGCTAACATCAGCAAAGCGTTCAGTGAAGGTGTTGTATCGCGATGGAAGATAAGCCGCTGGTTTGCTCGCTTTGCATCGGGAGATGTAACTCTCGTAGATCACGAGCGATCTGGGCGACCATCCAACTTCGATGATGAGGAATTATTCCACTGTTTAAAGGCTAATCCAGAAATAAATACGCGTGATTTGGCAGAGACTCTTGGCTGTCATCATTCGACCGTCGAGGCTCATTTACACAAACTCGGCTATCGTATCATTACTTTTAATGACACGATGGATTCCACATCAACTAACTGACAGTCATCGTCAAGTCAGAGTTAGTATTTGTGAATCGCTTCTTTTTCAGCCACATCGGAAAGTTTCTTGAAGATCTGGTAACCGGCGATGAGAGCTGGATTCTCTATGATAACAACACACGGCACCCCGTCTGGCTTCCTTACGACGCAGAGCCACCAACGCAGCCAAAGCCGAACCGTCACTCACGCAAGCATCTTCTCTCCGTTTGGTGGGATGCGAAGGGCACACTCTATTACGAGCTTCTGCCTGCGAGAAGGACGAATACGACTTCAATTTATACTGAACAGCTTCAGAAACTGGCTGACGCAATAAGAGAAAAACGACCGAGACGTGTAAATGTTCACTTACTCCATGATAATCCGCGACCTCATGTCGCTTCGGAGACTCGGCAAAAAATCGTAGAGCTTGGATGGCACCCGGTTGCCCTCCCACCGTACTCACCGGATCTTGCGCCATCCGACTATCACTTGTTCCGACCACTGAAGCTTTATTTGCGTGAGAAAAAAATTCAAAACTACGAAGACCTCAAAATGGCAGTGGACAATTTCTTTTCTGCACAGCCTCCGGAATTTTGGGCGCAGGGCATCAACAATCTACCAACTAGATGGACCAGAGTAATAGGGTTATTTGGGGATTACATTACTGATTAATTACTGTAAATAACAAAGTTATCAATAAATTAATTAAGTCTTATATCTTGATGCAAGACTTTTCCGCCAACCTGATATATATGTCCCGCGCGGCGTCGTCGACCTGTCGCGACGAGTTTACTGCCACTGCCAGTACGTCGATTTGTGTTGCGGATGGTAAACGCGCGGTACACAATCAAAGTTTTGTGGGTGATGTCAGTGTATTGTTCATTTAAATAGCTATTATTAAATATGTTTAATTTCAATATTTATTTGTAAATTATTGTTTAGGATCGCAGATTATATATTTTCCGCTCGCTACAGTACCGGCCATAAAATTGTCCTCCAATACCGGCCACTATTAAAGTTTATTTTTGAGTGATTTTAGTTTATTATAGGTGCACAAAGACGCCAAGCGATAATAGTGATGGTGAGAAGACGCCAAAGGTGCTTCAAACAGGCGAGCAACTGCACGACGTCGCAATGCTGAAAAAAGTGAAATTTTCACAAGTTCTCCATACAAAAAGATGCTGGAACAGAAAAGAGCTGAAAATAGTGTCAAGTCAGCTAAGCGAGGCAGGAGTTTGCTTTCAGGACAAGTTACCAGCAAGAAAGGCAAGCAATTGGCTTCAGGAAAAGATGTCAGCAAGAAAGGCAAAATAAGAAAAAAGAAAACCAGAGTCCTCCCCACAGACCGAACCGAATCTCATGAAGAGCATTCAATGTGGAAATTGCAAGGTTTGGGTCCATGAGGCTTGTGCAAATATATCAGAGCTAACAAATCAATACATTTGTGATTTTTGCCTGGTATAAATAATCATTTTTACACCGTCCGGTACTGGAGACCAAATTTTTTTAAGTTGATTTTTCATAATCTTCAATTTTTAATAAAGTTGATTATTTCTAAAAAAGTATTTAATTATTTTTATTTATAGTTATTGAGTGCCTTAACACACTTTAGCCGATATTTAATATACATATAACCTGGAGGATTTTTATTTTATCCTAAATAAACCTTAAGGTGACGGTATTGCCGGACTCTCCCTTAATACACCAAATGAAGGGTTCCCCTATTCCTATCTTATTCTAAATTGAACTGAAAGTAAACTGTAAAACTGATTATTATAAAATAATAACAGTAAAGCTTTCAATTTCCATTTCAAAATTTATAAGCATTTTAATACGAGCAAAACTTTGGCCGACTAGTCGGTACATCACTAGTTATTAGAGACGTGATGTTATACTTATAACCCAGAAAGAGTCCGAAATGGATGGTCTTTGAGAAACGATCCGTCCATCTATGGGCACAGGCGAGGAGCAACGCAGACCAGCTGCTTCTGCTAAAGAAATATCGACCTTGCCTCAGTTGAAATAAAGTTGAGAAGTTGAGAGCTCAACAGAGGCGAGCTTCTAATGTTAGAGTTAACGAGTTAGGTTATTTATTTTCGACTTTAAGGTACGCAATGTTGATTTTTGTTTGGTAGTGTCCCTATAAGTAAAGTATGGTTGAGCCGTTTTGAACCGAGTCGTCGGGCCATAAAGCTTTTTGTCTCATTACGCTTTCGGAACGCGCTAGTGATAGTAGATAGCAATTATTCTGTAACTGACTTTTATGATCCGGCGACTCAGTTCACAACGAACCCTACTATAGTACCTATGTACGGTGTCTCCACTCCCAAAAAAAGACAGAGTCATAAATCTAAACTTTATTATCAGCGATGTTGGTACAGTTGGTGTTCTTGGAGATGATGAGTCTGTCGGGGTCCAAGTGCAGATCCTCCATGATGGCGTAGATATGCGCGCGCACCGGCGCCTCGATCTCGCGCCGCCGACCAAGCACCCAGATGTGATCTGAAAATAATGGTGTCACGTGACCAAATGATAAATAGGTCGTACGAGATGGATCGACACGGTGACCCTTGATTCACCGTGTCTGTGCTTGAGCTCAGAGCAGAAATTATTCATATATTTCCTTACTTTTACGGACATGTTTGGATGTAAGGTAGGTACCATCCAAGGCTTTAAGCGTTCAGGCGTTTTTTATCCAACTACCGCGAATATCATAATGTTAGAAATACCAAGCGAGGGGGCGGAGCCTAATATCGCGCCATGGTGACTCAGGATCACGTGAGCGGTGGGGCGAGCGGTGCCGCCGCCGCGCCGGCGGCAGGCGGCAACGGACGACGGAGCGGGCGCTCACTTCTTTGCTTGGCGGTTGGACGTGACGGTCGTTTATCGTAGCTAGAATATTGTACATAGTGTACCTAGGTTCTAATTGATTATTTTTGTAATTAAATCTCATTTAGTTAATTTACTCGTTATTTTTAAAATTCAAACTCACCTCTGGTTTGTAAAAATAAGTTAATGGCATAATTATATTAAGAGATAAATCCTAAGATATTTCATATTTAGAAGAATAGAAAAACGAGAAGACAGTCAGCTCGAGAAGCTGACAACGTACGTCCAGATGAAAAAAAGTTTATAGACATAATGATCCTACCTCTACAAATCTGTGTTTCATTCGAGTAGCTGACTGTGTTTCATTAGTTTACGATCCCTATAGTAGGATGTGCTGAGCAGCAGGCGGCCGGAGATGTACGGCACGCGGTTGTTGAGTAAGTGAACAAGTACCTGAGTGTGCGATACTGACGCTGGTACAAGACCACACGATGGCGAACTGCTCGTAGTCCGTGAACAGCACGTGGTAGACGCCGGCGCCCGGCAGCAGGCGGCCGATGATGTACGGCACGCGGTTGTTGAGCTTGTAGCGGAAGATTGAGGACGCGTTGTGGCTCGGGATGCCGATGCCGTGCGTCGTTGATGGGCCGTTGGTCCTGACGAGCGGAAAATGTTTTTGACTTCTATTCTACATTAAATACTATCTATATCTATTTGCCCGTTTCCCGTCATCTCGAGTCAACAGACGAGTTTTTTATTATTTGCGAATAACTCGTCGCAAATTAAAAAAAACCGTCCCTTGACCTCTAGTTTTAGTTTTTTAAGAATTTCACTTGTAAATTTTATGTTAAAAAAAGAAAGAGGGTATTGATACCGAATGAAATAAATATAAATCATAAAACTGTGTAGTGTATCCTAACTATGTATATACTAAATGCAAAAGTAAGTTTGTTTGTTACATTTTCACGCCTAAGCCACTGAACCGATCATCCTGAAATTTTGCATACATGTTGTCACGTGTACAGAAACGGACATAGGGTAACTTTCACCCCGAAAAAAAGTACTGTTCCCGAGGAAAACAACAGTAACGTTCTTATAGGGGGCATGTGAGGTATCATATGAAAGAGCGCTGTTTGCACATTCTCAAATTTTTTTTTAAGTCCTAATTGTTTTTGACTTTTGACGAAAAATGTAAAAAAAATACCGTTCCCCCCGCTTATCTCCGAAGTTTACATAGACAAAAATCTGAAATTATTCTGTGTGATAGAAGTTTATGTAAAGATTACAGAAAAATTAAAACCGTATCTCTAAATATCACACTTTTTTTAAATATATGATAGTACGGAACCCTCGGTGCGTGAGTCCGAACGCTATTGATCGTTTTTTTTTTGGGGGAGTCAACGACCGCTGGTAGTGTTGTAACTTGAAGTATGAGTTGATAAAATCTGTTTTCTTTTATTTTATCGTATTTAGCTAACGATATCCATCACGTCACGTGAAACGTCGTGAAATATCACTTTAAAAATATTAAAGTGATATTTCAAGTGACTACACCAACTGCGGTCAATTGACCCACAAAAAAATCAAGTCCATTTTTTTTTTGGTTTATCATATTTAGATATCGATACCCATCACGTCTACGGAGTTTTGCTAGCTAATTTAATTTAACCCTGTAGATACTAATATTATAAATTCGAAAGTAACTGTCTCTCTGTCTGTTATCTTTTCACGCCTAAGCCCCTGAACGATTTCGATAAAATTTGGCAAGGCGATAGATGGCATCCTGTGGAAGGACATAGGCTACTTTTTGTCTCAAAATAATCCTACAGGGGAAAATTTGTATGGTTTCCCCTACAAATTCCAGCATTTCTTGTTAGAGATATGAAAATTCAAACTTATGCTTTTGGTAGGAAATAAAGAGTTAGGTGGATTAACGTTTTCGAAAAAACTCTTTTGTGTACCTCTTTTTAAGAGATTTAAGGGATTGAAAATGTAGTTATAGTTCGTATCTTGAGATAACATTTAGTCTTTATTTAATTAAAATCGGTCCACTTGGTCAAAAGTTATTTGTTATTAGAGCGTGACATAATTTTAACTAAACAAGGTGCCCCCACCGCGTCTGCTTGTCTGGTTGAACGCGATAAACTCAAATGGATTTTCATACGGATTTCACCAATGGATGGAGTGATTCATGCGGAAGGTAGAGGTGTATAATATTCATTAAAGTTTTAAATTGGCTGAAATATGACGATGATTGTTAAATATGTCTGAAAAAATATCATGCCGACTGGGCTGGACTGGCGTGCGCCGCGTAAACCAGTAGAATTATATGAAAACAATGTATTACGGAATGAATACATTGTTTACCTAGATTAACACATAGGGTACTTTTAATCCCGGTAGTCCGTTCCCGTGCGGTATTTTCCGACATCCAAGCGGCCGAAGCCGCAGGCAAAAAAAAAAAAATGCTTAGCCTTTTCCCAACTATGTTGGGTCGGCTTCCAGACTAACCAGATGCAGCTGAATACCAGTATTTTACATGGAGCGACTGCCTATCTGACCTCCACAACCCAGTTATTGGGTAATACGATACCCCTTGGTAAGTCTAGCTGTCAGACTTTCGGGCTTCTGACGACCCGTAACGACTGTCAAAGATTGACGAATGATAGCCGGGACCAAGGGCTTAACGTGCTTTCCGAGGCACGGAGGAGTCTCGGTATGTAAAGATGGTCACCCATCTACGGACCAACCCCGGCAAGCGTAGCTTAACCTGATGGATCGACCCGTGCGGCTGTTATTACTTAACCACAAGCTCCGCAGGCAAAAGGTAATAAGTTACAAAAGAGACTTACCATTTGTTGACTGTATTGATAGTGATGAGCAGGTAGCCCCGCTCGTTGAGCGCTACGTTGAGCTCAGTACAGCTTGCGGTGAGCTCCACCAGGTAGAACGATCGCTCCACCTCGTACCAAGTGCCGGTCATCTGGAACATGGCGGATTAAACGATTACAGAAGAGCATAAATCTAGTTTTTACGAATAGGTAGGTACTGTATAACAACGTTAAAGGTCCCATCATTAATCTTCGGAAAAACCGAACTTTTCCGAATTAGCTGTGTCTGGTTCAATAAGGGGGGACGGAATTAGTACGTTAATCTATTTTTTTTTTATTTGAGATGGGTTTGCTCTTGACTCTAGTCTAGGTCGGAGGCGACAGAGACAAAGTCGACGATGGAGTGAGCTTACCCAGAAGAAGCCTGTCACTTTGAAGAGATTAGGGTTGTATGCGATTTAGGTGGGAATATAAATCTATTTCTATTGGTCGATAGTCACATTTTATTTGCTTGTATTTCGGTTTTCCCGAAAATAAACGATGAAATCTTTGGAATCGTGTCGTACTGTAGCTACCTCCACGCGAAGCGAGGCTATAAAGCCTACAAACCTGCATAGCTGATCTAAACCATTCGAAAAGTTGGCCAGATTTGGCTATTTGCTGTCCAACCATACCAAAAAACCGGCCAAATGCGTGTCGGACCACGCACAATGAAGGGTTCCATAGTTGGGATGAATTTATCGCAAGAACAAACTTATCTTTTAGTTGCGAAAATGTTCTCCCATACGTCAATGTCAATTCTCCAAATGAAAATGTAAGTTTGTAATTGCAAAAAACCTTTTTTTTATTAGATAAAACTACAAATTAACGATTTTCGAACTTTTTCCTTTACTTGTGCTCCGAGACCTTGCTTCTTGCCAAATTTCATGAACCTATAAATAGGTTTGGATTTATTTGCGAGTATCAAAATAATTATGTGTCACATAAAAGGGCAGTATTTTTTATTGCGTTGACTTAGAATTGCGTTGACTTTTTTTATTGCGTTGAATTAGATCTTGACTTTTTTAGAGCTCCAAGAGAACATATTAGACCGTATTTGATATTAATCTCAACTTGATACCTCCACACGTTCCTGAGAAAAAGGGTTTTGACAGACGCACGGACAACGAAGTCATCCTATAACGGTCACTTTCCACCAAATGGAAAAATACTCGCGGATGCTCGAGCACTTTTTAAATTTCACTGAATAAGTTACTGTATCAATATTGACTTTAAGTATAAAATTCGACGCAGACATCAAGCACTTATCAAGCGTGCATTTTTCCGTTTGATGGAAACTGACCCTAACGGTTCCGTTTTTTCCTTTTGAGGTATGGAACCCTAAAAACAAGCAACATGATGATATACCGATTGCCTTGGTCATCTGCGGATGTATGACTGTGCAACTTGCAGTTTGCATCTTTGAAGAGGAATCCCAGCTCACTTGCGACGTTGCGGGAGGTGATTGGGCGCTTCATCTAAGTACTTACCTACGAATTAAGGCTCCTACAAACAGGCGCGACACATCGCTCGATGAGCGGTACCATTGTACTGATGTTCGGTACTCTGACTTCAAGCATTGCCTACTGAAGCCTATCTTCTAACAACATTTTGTTGATGTAAACCGTTACCTATTGGATGATCCAGTATAGATCAATGCAACTTGAAGGTCAGTGACATTCTGTTACCTTGGGGAACACGTGCACATGTCTCTAGTAATCTCTTTAAAATGAAATTACCAGCACTGTAGGGCAAACGGCTCTTTTCACATAGAGAAGGCACGAGGATTGATTACCACGCTTGCTCCAAGACGCATTGGCTATGTCCTCACGATGCATGTTTTTCCTTCACCGATGTCAGTACCTAATACTCCACTCTTTGAAATACCTACTTATATTGTTTTTAGGATATTGGCCCGAGTATAATAAAATTGATTCTGTTTCGACATAACACAACTAGAACACAACCGAAACCTATTTCTGCAGAAGCACACTGCGGGAAGCGAACCTGCGACCAGCGCAGCGCAGTGCCGTCAAGTTTTTCAAGGCAGCAGTGTAAGCGGATATTATGAAGAAACACCTCTCAATTACCTAACTAACAATCCGAACATTCCATCATCGCTTGCCTGACGACTATCATCTTCCCATGGATATCACAACAATAAACATTTTAGTTTACAGAGTCATGTGGTTTGTTTATCACATTGTATCCAATTCAAAGAGTATAACTAATAAATATAGGGATACTTTTCAAGTAAGTAGGTACTGCAAAGGTTCCATGCATTCCATGGACCTTAACCTTATGTTGTACTGGCTGACATTCAACTATTTGCGCCAGTAATGCGCCAGAGGGATCTACTACAGCTACATCGTTATTTTCACGGGCCGAGTCAGAATGAACACTTTGAGAATTATTAAAGCATGCTGGGAGTGACAAATAGTTTTGAGAAACTGTGGTCCCTCCTAGAGGGGGAGGACGCATGGTCTATGCAATTGCAAACTGGAATCAACTTGGTTAACGGGACGTAGCCTTTGCAAAGTGTGTCGCACAGTTTGGTCAAGGCTTGGGTTTTTTGTTGACGTTAGGTGATTTTTTTTATTGAGACTTTCTCTCCGAGTGTGATCAAGTGATAGATTCTTCGATGGACTTTTAATTTCGTGGCCTTTTCCCTCCCTCGAGGCTCAATCCCGTCCGATGAGGAAAAGATTGTGATGAAGTTCTTTATTTTATTAAACCCCTTCTGGGTTGATGTGAACTATCACATCACATGTTTGCTATAGGAGGCTCGTCAATCCTTTCCGCTGGGTTTTGGTTGACGAGGTTAAAACAGAACAACGTAGTATTTGTGGGTGCACTTGGCACAATTTAATGGTTAATTTATCTGACACTTAACGTGGTGTCAGGCTTGCGCGAATCGTATGTCCTGAGTTAAGCCTACTTTCTATCATATACATATATTAAAAAAAAAAACTGCTATTTAGAGACATCGTTTTATTTTTCCTTAATCTTTACACAAACTTCTATCACACAGAATAATTTCAGATTTTTCTCTATGCAAACTTCGGAGATAAGGGGGAACGGTATTTTTTTACGTTTGTAATCAAAAGTCGAAAACTATACGGCCTAAAAAAGAAAAATGTTTGAGAATGTGCGATCAGCGTTCTTTCATATGATACTCCACATGCCCTAGTAACCCCATTTCGAATTTTTAAGAACCCCTTTCAGTCCCTGTTGCAAAAAAAAAAATCTTTCTCATTTGCAAAATAGTTGGGCAAACGTCATCATAAACTATTCCAAATTTCAAGTTGATAGCATTAGTGGTTCTTGAGATATCCAGCTGTGACAGACAGACAGACAGATTGAGTCGCCTTAAGGGTCCCTTTTTACCATTTTGGTACGGAACCCTAAAAGAGATTGTACGGATGTTTTGCCTAAAGGCACTTCGATATGAGCTAAGACGCGAGTCGCTATAATTTTATGAAGCGTGATATGTTATATGCTGATTCCCTTTTAACAATACATATAATCCAATTCCGCCTCCAAAGTGTTCTCATTTCGCACCTTTAATCAAAAAAAGAAATAACTCAAAATTTACATATTTTGAGATTTTACCATAAAGTGAATTAACTTCGCACGGAGAAGACTTTCAGTCCAACAGCCGACTCGATACGATGAAAATGACAGAGATTTCTTTATTTTTTTCTGACAAATTGAAGCCATTAAGTAGACAATGTCAAACTTTTAATGCGTTTTCCCAGAAAATAGAAATTTGAGTTATTTCTGTTTTTGATTAAAGGTGCGATTTACCATCTGACTACGTACCTATCCCTGTAGAAGCTCGGAACTTCCATATAATTGGACATCGACCTTCTACAGTACCTAGGTTTCTTTCATTCATTCTATTAGACTGTAAACTATGCATGATTAGATTATCGAGTACTGATTGACCTGTCAGCATCGATTTACACAGTGTACTTTTATATATCGATTTATAACAACGCCTCTCATGTCAGTCGTTTATTATTTTCTGCCGATTGTTATCTATATTTATTCAATGATTTCTATCGATATTTATAAACAGTCTTCAGAGTCTATAAAACGCTTTTCGTGTCCGTTCTGATTGTCTGTGCATGCAGTTCTCGCTTAGAGAATATACAGTATGTTAACCAACAGAGGGCGTTCCCGTTAACCCGCAATAGTATAGCATCCATACATGCTAAAAAAAATATTACCATTCGAAAACAAAATGGTTTTTATTTTTTTTAATATTAAAATATTCACTAAAAATGTTAAATTGATACGTAAAAGAAACACTCTGTACACGCGTACTTGAAGGACGGAAACATCGCAATTTAGTTTTTATTTTTATATTTTTTTGAATATTTTAGTGAATATTTTTAGCATTTTTAGTGAATATTTTAATATTAAAAAAAATAAAAACCATTTTGTTTTCGAATGGTAATATTTTTTTAGCATGTATGGATGCTATACTATTGCGGGTTAACGGGAACGCCCTCTGTTGGTTAACATACTGTATAAGTAACGCGTTGTGTTCGAATATCAAAAGAGAATTTTGCTTTGTGGTTGTTCTGTGTTTGCCACAACGCGTAGTGGTCGGTTATTTCGCTCAATGAGCGTTTGCGGCCTTTGGGTAGGCTCACATAATTATATAACGAAGTTAAAAGGAAAACTATCACAGCTAAGTAAGTAAGCTTTACAGGATAACGAGTAATAGTCGACACACATCGATACTTGGATAAGTAAAATGCCATAGAAAATGACTTAAGACTGCGTTTAGCCATCAGTACCCTAATTGCGTAACGAACTATCAATCGGAATCGATTTCATTTTGACAGTTCAACAACATTCATTGCATTATTTAAGATGTTGAGAAGACAAATATTTCGAACATATGAAGCAATGGATTAACAATTTGCTTCAAAATGATTTAGATTCCGGTCGATATTGTGTTACGCAATTAGGATACAGGTACAGTCGCGACCAAAAGTCGATAAGCAAACTCACAAAGCAATAGCTTGGCGTTTAGTTTGACTTAAGACCTTCTATTTCCAAGAACATAAACATGCATAATTATTGTCGTCAACAACTGATTGTAGTTCATAATTTTAAAGTTATAACATGTGTAAAGATGTCCTAGCGGTTAAGCGCGTGCAGATAGATGCGTGAATCAGTGAGCCGTGAGTTCAAATCTCACGCAGTACTTGACTTTTTGTAATTTTTTACTTGATTGGAAGTAATGGGACAGAAATATAATATTCTTTATCTTGTTCGCTTGGTCATTCATTTCGTAAAGTTTGAAAGGTAGATCATAGAAAACTAAATAGGTATTGACAATTATATATGTGTTATTAGAATATCCTTTCTTTGTTATGTTATTATGAATTGACTAAGTGGGTATACAACAAAAAATCCTATGAACGGTTACAAAAAAACTTATTTTATCTAGTAGGAATGTAACGTCACAATTCTCTTAAGTTTGTTAATTTTATAAATAAGTAAATAAAACGAATAAACATTTTTTTACCATTCAGCACGACTTTTTTATTTAAACCTTCCAACACCGAAAAGATAAATTAAAAATCACAAAAATAGTTAAATAATAATACAATATTTAACTTCTTATAAAAATAAATAATAAATGAAAAGAAACATTAACAAGTTTTTGCTTAAAATAGAAATATATTATTATGATTCCAAAGAAACAAAAAACAGTCCCACATTGTGATTAAGATTCGAACTCAGACTTCATTGATCGTGAAACCATTGCTTTGCCCAAACAGCTACCAGCACATGTTATGTTTATGCGAATTTTAGCAATGCAATGGTAAGAACAGGTCGTCACTATAACGATTATTCTAAATTCAACACAAATATAATGTTATTTCGCGTAGTACGACGACATGCGACAATTCATTAGTGTGTGTTATCTGCGGAATGTTGGCTCATACACGCACACGTACTGGTTCGTGCTCGCACAGCTCATAGCAATGTAATCCTTAGCATGCTTATGGACTTTTGAGCGTTTACTGTACATTATACCTTTGTATTCATCATCATTCTCCTGCCCTTATCCCAATTTATTTGGGGTCGGCGCAACATGTCCCTTTTTTCCATACTTCTCTATTAGTCGTCATCTCCGTAGTTACCCCCTTTCTAGCCATATCGTCTTTCACACAGTACACCCATCATTTCTTTGGGCTTCCCATACTCTTGTAGCCATTGAAATTCATACTCAAAACTTTCCTGACGACATTTTCCTCATTCCTCCGCATCTCATGCCCATACCATGACAACCGATTTCCGCACAACTTTTCAATCACCGGTGCAACTTTCAGACTTCCTCTTATATACTCATTTCTTACTCATTATAACTTTGTAGGTAATGTTATTGTAAAATATAAAAATCAATCATTTTATGATGAAAACTACTACTAGCATAATTTCACGATTTCCCTTGCGAAGTAGGCATTGGATCGAGTGGCACATAACCGTGTGGGTCTTGTTGGATCCCCTCCCCTAATTAAAAAGATTATGATGATGAATTATAAGTATTATTTTTAAAAACGTTGAATTTACAACCGATTTAACGAAATTAATTTAATTTGGTAGATACACTATTGGCCTGTAAAAGCAGGGAGAAATTTTATTAATCGAAGTATCGTAAGGAAATGAGGAAGTCTTTTTGTTACCTAGTCAAAACAATGTCGTTGCTGGTTAAATTTTAAACGATTAAAGTTCGTCGACCAACGATTTTATTGAATATTTATACCATTCAAGCAGGCCCATTTCGTGAAAACATTTTTGATGAAAATACCTATCGCAAGAGTGAGGCATATGAAGATTAGTATCGTTTCCAGCGAAATTGCGACATTGGAGAAAAGGTTATCGCCAATTAGGGTGAAATAACTAAAATCAATTCATTCATTTCCAGTAAGTTTTCCTTATTTGCTTTATGTAGGTAGGTAATTAATTACAATACATTCTAATTCATTACATAGTCACATGTTTTTTTTTCAGAATTCATTCATTAAAGCATTATCATTTTGTTCTATCAAAACATAACAGGGTCAAATTAAACTAGCTAGCGAAACTCCGCAGACGTGATAGGTATCGATATATAAACATGATAAAACAAAACAAAAATTTGGTATGAGCACAGATTAATTTGTGGTATGAGGACATTTTTTTTGGGGTCAACGACCGCACACTACTATAGTTTGAACTTGTACAGTCACGAATCGGGATTGTTGAGCCACTAGCTTATCATCTTAACTTGGTTGTGTTACACGAATACCGCCCGTGAAATTTGACATGTGACAATTCAATAACGAAAAACGGGCGGCATTCGTGGAATATAACCAAGTTAAGATGATTAGCTAGTGGCTCAACAATCCCAGTTCGTGACTGTACGTGCTCGTATGGTTCTCGTCCTACGCGCGTATACGCTTACGATACGACTACGCTTACGATCCGTGTGCGAAGGGCCTTAGTGTACGGCATTACGCCGTTGACCTCGCTCAAATGGGCGTTAACGCCGAGAATGCCCCGCGCACCCCCTCATTATAATTACGCGCGAAGCGATCACTAATATTCTATTTTGCACCGCTGACTGCCACAGAGCCATGACGCGCGACGCACGCATAGGTAGCCTGTTGCATATTTCAGAGCAGTGGTGCAGAACATTTTTAGGTAAAAACTTGTATGTTGTAGAAAAACAAATACAACACTTGTGTAAATTGTTATATTTTTAGAAAATATATATTTTTAATGACTAAGAACTCATTGTAATATTACTAAAACAGAAAATGGGCGGCAGAATATAGACAGTTATTATTATTAGCTTTCCCCGCGACTTCGCTCATAAATAAAAGTGAATAAGTTTGTACCTAAAAGTACTACTAGTAGTTGTTTTAAGTACTTCAAATATTAAAAAAAAAAACGCAAAATAAATCAAGTGGAAAATCTGAGCAATACACAAATCTGCCGGCCATATGCTTGCACGAAGCTCAAATGCCATATTAGGTTCATGGGGTCCATGATCCACAACGCGTCCCATATGGTTTGTGGGCCCCATACGACCCGTGACCTCAGTTCAATTTATTATAAGTCACAAGCGGTCGTGGGCCCGGAACTTATTAGTTCAATAAGGCCGGCCACATACACAGACTGAATTCCGTTTCGGAATTCCGTTCCGAAATATCGATTCGGAATTTTCGAAGGCAGTAAATCCATACAAAATCAAGGATGTATCACACACGTACAGTAGTTCTTCGTTTATTTTGTATGGCTTTGCTGCTTTCGAAATTCCGAAATGATATTTCGAAACGGAATTACGACTGTATGTGGCAGGCCTAATCAATTATTCATTCTTTTTCTAATTGAGTTTTAGCAATACTTTCATTTTCTAGCCCATGTTTGACTGATTTGACGTGATCTATTAGGTTTTTATAAATTACATTCTTCACCATATTAGCACAACTGATGTCATTGCGTTTTTTAATTACGTTACCGAAATTTGAAGCCGTCAGTTAATTTCTTCTTAGTTCAAGCCATTCACTTGACTCACTTTGAAGTATTGTACCTGTTTCAATTCTTATTCTTTCATCTTCATTCTTCTGTAAATTTTTCTAAAATATTATTTTCGATTCCTCTAGCATTTCCTTTGACATATCGGGTTTCGCGCAATCCTGTCCATAATTGATGGAAGAGGCGTTTTGATTTTCCAATGTTCTTCTTTGTATATTTTTTAGGTCTTATCTGTCGCTTTATTCTGTTAATTTCAAATTTATGTATTTGTCCTTTTGGACTTCTACCTACAATACGTTTATGCAAGATGCTCAAAGGTTTTCTTGTGTTAAATGATAGAGCCGCAGTATTACATCTCATCTGATATTGATATTTTTGAGCAAAGTTTATCCTTTTGCCACCTATGAATTTAGCAACAACGCTATGATATCTCTCTACAGAGTTGCTGTCGACATCGTGCAAAAAATGCGTGAGTGTACCGCTAGCTGTGATAATATTAATTTTATTTTTTGGCACAGAGTGTTTGTATGAAAGTCTTTGTCAATATCTTCTATTTCGCCTAGTTTGCCACAAAAGTATCCTTTGCACGTGGTATGTTGGCTAAAAGCATGTTCTGCAGCAAGCATTATATCAGCATGGAGTTGCATTGCATTATCAGTATGCTTGTATTTTGCAATTGCTACTACTTTTCGCATGGTTAATATTCTTTTCTTTGTTAGGAGTTTTATGAACCGTATTAGAAATTTCGTGTCTGTTGTAAAACTCTGCAGTTTGTTGCAAAAAATCCTCAGCAAGTGGTTGCGGCATTCAATTTTTTTCTATTGTTAAATTTTCATACGGCCTTTCTTGCAAAAGCTTTGAATATGTGTTGGCGTCACAATCTGATATAATTCTGCCATATATCAAATTGTGCATTTCTATGCTTTTCTTAAATCCCTCGTCAATAATCGTTGACTCCATGCCGGTAGATGGTCCTGTAAATAAAGACAAAAAGTATAATAATGTAGCTTTCAGTATACAAAACCTATATTACGGCTTTAGTTCTCTAATGGGTTACCTCTACCATTTTTATATAATAGATATTTAGTTTGATTTCAAAATAATAAGGCGAACCATTTACGTTTAGTTAATTTATAAAACAAACAAACAGCAATACGTTTCCACTTATAATATTACTAGGATTTTTATGTAAAACACATAAAATATTTACCTGTATAGTTTTTATAACAAATATGATTTGTTTGTCGAGATTCCTTTATTTTCTGCTCTAGCGCAAATGTAGCAGAACTTATTTTTGACAGCCATGAACAATATTTTATTGCTACGTTTACCAAGTATGGCTGCTGCTCCTGACAGTGAGGAGTAGTTTTTCTTGTATGATCTTTTTCCCCAACATCCGTCAGCAATGACATCAATTATCGGTATTCCCTTTGCATTTACTTTACCCTCTTCAACGGCAGCACATCTTTCCTCTTCAGCAGCTTCGTTCAAAGATCTTAACGCTTCAGATTCCCACGTTTTGTTTACTATATCCATATGAAAGGTGAATAATTTTTGTGAGATCTCAGGAAGTCCTAGAGTTGACGTAATTTCCAGAAATTGCGTATGTCCACATCCTGCTGCTATTGCCCCAGCTACGGCACATGTGTTTAAATTCATTTCTTCTGGGGTGTTGTCTCCCTCTATTATAAAACTCATGTTACATAAAAGACATTTCAGTTTTAATTTATTCATTAAACCTGTCAAACGTTCAGATACGATTTCTATTGACTTTAAACCGCAGTCCAATGGTCCGTGGCTTGATATTTCTTGGATTGATTTAAAAAAATGACTGATGTTTACAGTACGTCTACCAATCGATAATTCTTCAGTCCCCTAAAACAAAGTAAAATATAAAATTCAGTTGAAATACTGATGGCTTTAAAAAATATTGTAGCTTATATTGTATACGTTCATCCACGTTTACTTATAAAAGGGTTACGTTAATCCAATTTTAAAATATGTCATTTGATTTGCTTAGAACTTTAGGGTCCTATGAAACTCGCCAACCTCGTTACTTTTCGACCCCTTGTAGTCCGAGAGTCGCAATCTGCAGGTTACATCCATGGGGTCCAAAGAGGATGGACAAAAAAAGTCCACATACTGTCGGAATTCCGTTTCGAAACATCGATTCGGAATTTTCGAATGCAGCAAATCCATGCAAGATCAAGGATCTATCACACACGTACAAGTAGTCCTCCGTTCGAAATTTTCTCCGATTCAAAATTACGCATGGTAGTCTGTGCGTGACTTTGTATGGGTTTGCTGCTTTCGAAATTCCGAAACGATATTTCGAAACGGAATTCCGGGACGGAATTCCGACTGTATGTGGCTGGCCTAATTATTACCCTGTATTAGCAATCTGATTGCGATGAGTAATAATACAGGGTCAAATTAAATTAGCTAGTGAAACTCCACAGACGTGATGGGTATCGATATCTAAACATGATGAACTAGTTAGCTGCGACACATATACAGGTTCAAATTAAATTAGCTAGCGAAACTCCGCAGACGTGATGGGTATCGATATCTAAATTTGATAAACTAGTTAGCTGCGACACATATACAGGGTAAAATTAAATTAGCTAGCGAAACTCCGCAGACGTGATGGGTATAGATATCTAAACACGATAAACTAGTTAGCTGCGACACATATTCAGGGTCAAATTAAATTAGCTAGCGAAACTCCGGCCAACGTAAATTCGTACGTGTCTAATAGTAACAAGCTATAGATTCACTGCATGCGAATCTATAGCTCGTTGTGTCGTTACTGTGCCGCCGTGTCGTAATGCCGCCCGGTCGTTTGGAATCTATACCTTGTTGCCATTAAACACGTACGAATTTCCGTTGGCAAATTTGAATCGAAAACAGTTTCTCGTTCTGGCGACGAAAGGTACCTAGGTAAGTATAAGCAGCTGATAGGTAGGTACCTGCTTAGGTACGCATATTACTTATACGTACCTACCTATATCTTTTTATCAAAACGCTTGATTGATGGTTACTAGTAAAATGTTAGATAGGTACTCAAATTACTTACCGTTTCATTCTTTTTATTCTCCTCTTGTATTTTATTTTCAAATTACGCTTAGTGCGTCTTTTTTTGTCACCCATATTGATTTTATAAATAAACTTATATTAACACAAATATTTCCTATGTAGTATTACTAACTATATACTAAAAACTACTCTAATATTTACACACACAAAAACTATTAAAATCAACAAAATAAGTAGGTAGGTATTTGTTTACAATACTTTCTAATGGTATTGTCACCAACGAAAAAATGCGGGAAAAAGTGGTACAGGTCCGTTCAACACGGCGTCTCGTCCCGCACTAAATTAATAGGCGACAGAGGGGTTGCTCACGCGATTGAGTGTCGAACTATGTAAAAAATAATGACTATAAGTAATTAGAAAAGTTATTTAAAAAAATAAGCCGAGGATTCCCTAGGTATTGTGTTGTGTAATATCATGATGACTATAAAAAAACCTAGCGATTAATAGTTTCGAAGAAAAAAGGTTTTATATTTCTAAAACAGGGGTTACTTTTCATGTATGTTAATGATATTTAAAATTATTTTTTATTTTTTTCGAAGTGAAGGGGACATGTGTTTTATTGTGTAGTTTAACATATTTTTTTTTAAAGATCATTATGGTACGGGTTATGGAGAAAAAAGGTTTTAAACTTCTTCAGTTCCAGCCTAATTTACATATAGCACCGCCTTAAGTGCACGCTCGGCTCCAGCGTCCGGCAGGGCAGGGCGTGCGACGTCCGTGTTAAACACATGCAAACACTCGCGAGTGTCAAGAGTGGCGGCCGAGCGGCACTCGGTGAAAACGCTCTTTCGCCGTTTGCACGAAACGTTGAACGCCCCGCTGGACGCTTTTTCATTCGGGCCGTACACTTAGGTATATGCGCGGCGAGACGCGGCGGCATCCCGCCGCTCCGCTCGCGGCCACCCGCCCCCCGCTGCGGTACAGCGGTATCGGTCAAACTATAACACTACTAACTTGAATAAAAAAAGTTACCTATTTGGTACACATAACACATAGGTAAGGTAAAGCCATACTTCTGTATTAGTCGTCATCTCGGTAGTCACTCCCTTTCTAGTCATATCATCTTTCACACACTCCATCCATCGTTTCTTTGGTCTTCCCCTAGTCGTCATCCACATTCATACTCTAAACTTTCCCGACGACGTTTTCCTCATTCCTCCGCATCACATGACTCATTAAAATCAATCAATCTGCCTAGCCTTTTCCCAACTACACACATCAACACGGTCTAGGGATATTTTTAAAAAAGCGTATTACTATCAATGTGTTAATTATTTATATGACATGTATATATTTAAAAGATACGTTATTTAATATTCTACCATTTTTTAATAATGGTTAAGGTACTTAGATTAAAATTTCAGGATTTTATGGAAAAAAATGAAGCATAGACGGAAACCGTATATGAATTAACTTTTAATTTGTGAGTAAAAACTGAAAAAAATAGAAAAATCATTTAATTTGTGTTTATAAACTTGAAGTTAGTAGTCTGAGAAAGCGCCCATGATGTTCATAACACATCGGCAACGATTCGGCATGCTCAGAACAAGGTTGTCAATGTCTTGCTGCGGAATATTGTCCCATGTCCTTCTGAGGTGCGCAAAAAGTTGATCTTCTGTAGCCAGATTTTCAGGAACTTCCTTCAGAGCTCTTCTTTGCAGCATATCCCACGCATGCTCAATGGGATTTAGATCTGGCGATTGAGCAGGCCAGTCTAAGGCCCTAACATTGTGTTTATGTAACCAAGCTGCTACCGTTCTCGCCGTGTGTGCCCGGGCATTGTCGTGCATGAGCAGGAAATCTTGCCCCATTTGTGTTCTGTGGGGCAAGATTACGGGCCCCAGCACCTGTTGGACGTATCGTTCTGCCGTCATATTGCCCCGCACCCAAACGAGATCCGTCCGTCCTCCAAGACGAATTCCTGCCCAAACCATAATTGTTCCTCCTTGGTATGGGTGAACTTCCTGAGGGTTCTGAAGACGGCTCCATCGTCCAGGAACTCGCCAAACACGCGTCCTTTGTGAATCTGGGTGGAAGCCGAAACTGGATTCATCCGTGAACAGCACATTGGACCATTGCTCACGGCCCCAGTCCACGTGGTTCCGAACCCATTCTAATCCTCGTCCACGATTGCCTCTCCGTAAAGGTGGGACCCGGAGTGGTCTACGAGAGAGTAGATTGCTTTCATGCAGTCGCCTTCTTACAGTTTGGTCACTCACAAGCACTTGGTGTTCCACTCGCAGCCTTTGGACCAATTGAGTCGCCGTTGCATTTGGTTGAGCTCGCGCAGTAATTTGCAAAAATCGGTCTTGTCTGGGGGTAGTGATGCGACTTGGCCCCTGGTGCCTCTCCGCTACTTCACCTGTGGCACGATAGCGTGTCCACAATCTTGAAATTACATTTTGGTGGGTCCCTATGGCCTCAGCAACATTACGCTGAACAGACCCAGCTTCCAGCATTCCCACAGCTCGTAACATCTCCGCCCTCGTCAAATGTTGGCGTTGCATGGCTACAATACCCCAATTTTAACTTTATCTTTCGTTTAAAAATGAAAAAAAACTGTAACTAAACGTAATTCGTATTGTTTTCTAAATTTCGCACAAATGAAAATTCCCTCTCCTACACATCAAGACATTTTATGCCACCAAAACAAAAGAATTTTCAAAAATTTGAATTTGGAATTAGTCTGAGATAAATTACAAACAAATCAGTGTATAAAAGATTCCAATGCGGCCAGTACTTTTCGAGTTATTTAATTGAGTATGAAATATCCCTAGACCGTGTTGATGTGTGTATTTTGGGATCGGCTAACAGTCTAACCGGATGCAGCTGAATACCAGTATTTTACATGGAACAACCTATCTGACCTCCACAACCCAGTTACTGGGTAACACGATACCCCTTGGTATGACTAGTTGTCAGGCTTTCGGGGTTCTGACGACTGATAAAAATCCAAGAATGACAGCCGCCGGGACCATTGGCTTGACTTGCTTTCCCAGTTATGGATAAGTCTCGGTATGTAAAGATGGTCACCCATCCACGGATTAACCGCGGCAAGCGTAGCTTAACGTGATCGATCGGCCGTGCGGCTGTTATTACTTAGCCACGAGCCTCATACGTGGCTCATAATAGATATTATTTTGGTGTATCGTTCTGGATTCTAGTAAATTCGTTCCGATTTGCCTAGTAGCTACCTAGCGAGTGTTATGCATTATGTTAAACTTATGCATAGCTGCGTGTTGACCGCTTGACATTCGGACTTGAGCAGGTTGCACGGTGACTGTACAGCGCTTCACATCGGAATATGTAGACGGACGGACTACGCGTTAGATATGAACATATCAGGAACACTCCGGATACCTTGAAATATAACGCGTAGGCGGTCAGTCTAAAAGGACTAATTTAGATCATAGCCCAGATAATATAATCCTACTAGCGACCTGGTAGACAAAGGTGTGTTTTGTTTAGTTTTGAGGCAGCGAACTTTAAATTGAAATAAAACACAGAAAAATGTTTTTTTAATATCCATGAAGGTGGCTTTATTTGACAGATAATTTTATGGCATTAATGTTTGAATATGATTTCGGGAATGTGGCCGCCGCGGCTGTTGTTTACATGGCCATAATCTGGAGGTCAAATACACACTCTTCGCAGTAAATCAGGCTGTATTTCGGCAATAATGCGTCGAATGTTGGCATCCAAGTACTCAATTATTTTGGTGTAACGGCGTAGACATGCGACTTTACATATCCCCAGAGAAAATACTGTAATAGCGTCAAATAGCTCGAAAGATGATTTTACCATTCGTGAAATGAGTCGTTCGTAACTTGTTTCTTTCAGAAAATTGAGCCTCTAAAAAAGTTGAGCCTCTAAAAAAATTGAGCCTCTAAAAAAATTGAGCCTCTAAAAAAAATAAGCCTTGGCGTCAGTCGCGGTGGTCACATGCCCGAAATTATATTAAAAAATTAATGCCATAAAGGTATCTGTCAAATAAAGCTAATTTCATGGATATTAAAAATATTTTTCTGTGATTTATTTAAATTTAAAGTTCTCCGCCTTTAAAAAACACTCGATACCTTGCTAATAAACGAGATGTGTGTCTGAAAACATTGGAAATGGAGTTAGCTGAGATATACCTAACGAGAGGATAGTGTTGGCGGTTCGAACATTTTCCCACTCGGAAAACACAAAAAGCGTAATTCACATTTTAGCACAGATACGACCTAATTTTAATGGGAGGGGTTAGCAAGAACTTGAAATATCATAGCAAATAAGCCATAAAGTGAATGCATACTTACACCAGTTAGGAGGCAAGCAGAGCCATAGGCCTCCAAGAAGAATATTTTACAATATACCAAGGTTGGACCAAGGGGTATCGCGTTACCCAGTAACAGTCGTGGAGGTCAAAAAGACAACCGCTTCATGTAAAATACAAAATAAATACAGCAGTCAGCTGCATCCGGTAAGACTGGAAGCAGACCCTTGGGAAGAGGCTAGGCAGATGATGATGTGACTGCTGAAGAGCCAGTAACATACTGCCGCGGACATGAGAAGAGACTCGCATGTTTAGTATCTGCCTACCAACTTCTCCGGGATTAAATAATAAAATCATGTTTTTTTTTAAAACTAGATGAGGTCGGCGTTTCCTATCTGACTATTCTGAGAAGAAAGGCCGAAACAAACTCAGAGGTCACAGTCTCTTATAAAGTCCAGACATAATCTTGGTCAGTATCTTGTGAAGACCATATAGATTGGTGTCTGAAATGGTCTTTTGAGGATTATCAGATGCCTACTAGTAGGTACTATGCGTGTATGTGTAACACCTGTCGACTAAACTAATTTACATAATGTACATACTGAAGTCTACTGAACACAAGTTACCTATAACCACAAATTAATACAGATGGGACACTCCGCAGGTATGAAGCTACAAGTACGCGGCGGGCCTATCTCGCTGGGCCAATTCAGTAGGACTGCCGCGGTCAGAAGGTATAAGAGCTACGCGATAGAAAGAGAGGCAACTTGTAGGTGAATATAACTGTAGGTAATAAGCGTTGTGCGACCTGAATTGCACTTTATTGTGTCGTAGCAAGAGTCGCTTTTTATTTAAATGATTTTGCGGAGTGTCACATCTGTATTAATCTGTGCTATAACTTCAAGCCAGCAAACACCTACTTTTGCGAATGTAACCATTACGATACAAAAATGCACTGTAATGTATGGCAGACGTGATAATGTGGAATGTGGAGCTACTCACCCGTTGTATGTCGTAGTTTGGCAGCGGCGGGTAGACGGGGCACTTGCCCAGCCCCGTGCTGATCACGGCCTTGATGATGGTGAAGAACAGAACACAGTATATCCTGGTCACGGTGACGCTCGAGCCTTCCATCGCGCGCTAGTGCCGCGTGTCGAGGAGTGTTCAGTCGCGCAGTCCACCACTTGTTATGTAAACACTGAACATTATTTGTACAACACAAGGTGGGTCACCACCGCGCCCGCACTCGCCACTGCGCGGAATACGATCGATAGCTGCGATCGCTATTCATTAACTTACAAGCCGGCTCACACGTCACGAGACGGACGCGGCACGACCACGGAGCGTGACGTAATTCACGTGACCGATTGTGATCAGCTACAGAACTTCGCAACTAGGATGAGTTAGGCACGGTCAGGTAAGCTAACTAAATATTTAGTAATCAAGTTATGAAGCGTGTCAAAATTGCATGTGTGCTGAAATTATAAAAATAAAAGTTTGCGCTAGGAATATTGGATGGAATACCTTTTTACAAAATACTGTTGTTTCTATAACAAATATTTTCGTAAAGAACTCTTTCACACTAATTTAATTTTGTGTGCTAATAGTTTCGAAGATTTCGTTCAATTGCGATTATTGATCGCATGTTGTCAATCACCTACTAAAACGATAGTGTAAAGAATGTGTCATAAGAATATGTTTTCATCATTCACCATCATCAGCGACAACCTTGTCCCACCCACTGCAGAGTATAGGCCTTTTGTGCCATGCTTACCTGGTCTGCGAGTCTCATCCAGGTCTTCCCCGAATATGAACAGAATATGATTTGAAAGAAATAATAGGTCTTCACGTCTTTACCTTTGAAATTGCCGATTTTTGATACCGGCTAGTGTGAAGATCAATATCTATCATTCTATTTAGAATTCCAAATTCAAATTAATTTTATAATATAGCATGACATTAAAAAAAAATCAGTTGTTCATTTGTTTTCCCGCCGTTCGATTTTTCTTTGATACCGATGTTTCCGTAACCATGGAAAAATCGAAATTGCGCGCTATTTTCGAATACGAGTTCCGTCGTGGCACCAACGCAACACAGACAGCATGCAATATTACCGACGTATGGACAAGGTACCGCAAGTGAACGCACGGTGCGTTTTAGGGGTTTCGAACCATCACCATTAAAAAAGTTTCGTACCATCGTACCACCCCGTGCCATCTGTGATACGCACCTTAAAACTGTAAGAATTTGTGTAAATAAAAAGTTCCAATCGTCAGCACTGGGGAGGAACGAAACTTTTTTTTTCCCAATCGTGCCCAGTGGGGACGACCGGGAATAAACCGTTTTAGGTTTAATCGCTTCCGTTCTGGAAATTTTGATCTTAACAATGAGCCCCGGGGAAAATTTCAAATCCAACGAGGCGGTGGAAAACGCCTTTAAAGAATTTATTGATTCCCGTTCCCAGGATATCTATAGCGAGGCATCAACGAACTTTCATTAAAATGGGAAAAGTACATCGACAATATTTCTTTTAAAACAATTGTTTGATTTTTTCTATGTAAATCGACAATTCCATAGGTAAAGACCTAATATTTATAATAATTAATAGAGATATTTTCGTTATACTTTAATTTGAGCGGTCCTCTTCAGTTTTGCTGCAGTTTTTTTACATTCACGATACCACAGTGTACACCTCAAATCGTCAGTGACATCACGAAGGCGTGACGGAAGTATGTAAATTATTGGCAGTAGGGCGAAAATACACATGCCTGTAGCTGGTACAAAATTATGCAAGTAGCTGGCATGCCGTGTCCGTAAGAACTTCTGCCTGGTCAATGTCACAATGGCGTGCCAGCTACTTGCATAGTTTTGTACCAGCTACAGGTATAAACTGTATTATCGCCCTTAGGGTCAGCAAAGACTGAACGGAAAAATCCTCGCGCAATTTACTGGCTCTGTTGAAAATAGGACTGTATTACCTATAGTATAAAATTGTATGAATACCGACACAGCGCGTGTGGATATTCATACAATTTTATACAATGGAGCAAGTAAATTGCGCGAGGATATGTTCATTCTGTCTGAACTGACCCTTAGTGTGAGAGGTTCTAAACATGTATAGGAGAAATCCACCACAAAAAAAAATAAGCAGCATTTAGCGGCGACACGGAGGCTCATCCACCCATAGTCACTTATAAAGGGAATCATTAAATATTTATACCTACTGAATAAGTTGTACGAACATATTATATGCAAATAGGTAGTGGACACAAACACGACGTTTTCAAACAAGTCTATTGTTCTTACAATTAGATCGTGATATTTACAATTATATGTCATTTTATAAGCAAATATACAATTTCACAACATAGCTTACAACTACAGACGAAACAAACAAATATTATAGTAATATAGTCAAAAGCTCGATTCATCTTAAAATATTTACTGATTTTTTATTGAAACTCTTGATATTTCTAATGGAAAAGTATTAATACCTACATGTAAAACAGATTATGATGAGTTGCAGAGAACAGCTTATAATGTTATTAAAATGATCCAGAACAATAAATTCTGAGAAGAACATATCACATGGATTGATGAATGTGTTCATAATAATACCTTTCTTTTATGAATGGTGTGATTACAAGACTCAGGAAGTTCAATATAAATATTTTGCTAACTGGTAACACAAGTAGCGTAAGCGTCTTTTTCAAGTTCCGGGGTAAGGGACTGTTTAAGTTTTACGCAAGCATTAAAGGGTTTCGGGGGTCTTTGCTTATTTTTGATGACATGGGGGATGGTGGTCTGGATGGTGATTACGTCAGCTATATTTATTTTTTTACTTTTTCGGATTTTCTACAAAATTTAGTCGATTTTAATCTAAATATATCGCTGTCCCCGGAGAATAAAATGATAATCGACGATGATTGATTTTGACTAACTTCTTACTTTTTAAATAATAATATATCTATTTTGATACTTAGCCGTGTTTCACTAAAACATACAATAGTTTAAAATGTCGTCTAATATAGACAAATCCAAGTTATACCAAAAATTATTCGACAGTTTAAAAAAATCTCATACAAACACAAAAGTACAAAATGTACAGACATAGTTTACGAAGTGTGGCGTAGTCAATAAATATAAGCTAATAGCTTTAAACAGCTGCTCATGAATGAATAAAGAAACCAGAACAGATTGAAAAATATATAAATAATAATATATCCTGGGACATTTTCACACACGGTCATCTGGTCCTAAACTAAGCAGAGCTTGAACTGTGGAAACCAGATAACTGATATACTACATATTATACTACTTTTTTTTTTTGTAAATACATACTTATATAGATAATTACACCCAAACTCACACACAAATGTTTGTCCTGGATGGGAATCGAACCCACGACCAGCGACATGATAGGTGGTATCTTAACCAACCACGCCAACTGGCCTGTACCAATGATAACGTAAGCATAGGAGGGGGAAGGGGTAAGAGCTTTGCATACTTTTGCGGAAGGGGGGAAGGGGGGGTAATTATTGCAAAAACCTGCTTACGTAATACTTGAACGGCCCCTAACCGAACACGAAGTGTATGGGATTGTAAGAATGAAAACTTTGACACATAATGTGAGTACATATGCCCAAATTGCCTGGCTTACCTGCACGTATAGCATGACCACCATAAAACGGGTTTTGTCGACGGAATAATAGACAAAATAACATATTGTAGAAAGATTGCTAACGTCCGGCATGGCGATGTATCATTTTGTCTATTCTTCGGTCGAAAAAATCTGTTTCAATGGTGGTCATGCTACGCGTGCTGTAGGTAAGTTTACCACGGCCAATTATGGCCGTGTCTTAACCAAAACCGTATATCCAGGTGTAAGTGAAAACAGTGGCAACCTGTTAAGGGGTCATTGTACTCATCATTATGGACATCTTTTACTATGGGACCGAACCTGAAATCGCGAAAAAAAAAAAATCAGCTGTTCAGTACACTTATGTTCGCATAATTCGTCAAAATGTAGGGAACAGCTGATTTTTTTGCGATTTCAGGTTTGATCCTATACTAAATGTAGTTAATAATGATGAGTACAATGACCCCTTAAAACGTTGATACTGTTTACACTTACACCCTGTATATTTATTTAGGCAGATGATGAAGATGATTTATATTATAAATGATCATCGTCATCTGCCTGCCTTGTCCCAACTATGTTGGGGTCGGCTTCCAGTCTTACCGGATGCAGCTGAATACCAGTATTTTACATGGAGCGACTGCCTATCTGATCTCCACAACCCAGTTACTGGGTAATACGATACCGTTTATATAAATAAAATATGATATCGAATCGATCAATCAAGTCGCGTATGTACGCCATTATTTAGGTAAACGGTCGCATAATCGCGTGTTCGCGCGATAGTTGCTTTCGGTTAGGTCGCAGGGTGTCCGGCAGCCGGAACGTGTGATAAACTCTAAACTTATATTATCGTTAAGTAGGTACCCTGGAGTCCGGGACTTAACGTGACACATCGAGCTTAAGGGGAATATTACACTATCACATCTATGATCATAGATCGATGAGTAATAGAAGCTCACAAATTACCCATAATTACGTCTATTTTACAATGTCTTATATCTATGCCTCATCAATCTATGGTCTTAGATATGATGGTATATATACGCCATGTTGGTTTCGGTACGCAGGAAGCTGTCAAACGTGACAGCTATCAAATTGTCGCTGTCACAGTGCCATTGCTAATTACCCGACAGGTTGCCAACATTGGACAGATTAAACATACCACCATACCACCGACAACAACGATCTACAAAGCAGGACTTTCAGATGTGCCAACACGCTGGGTACAGCTGTTAAATTTTACAAACGCGCATCTATCATTCCAATGAATACCTTATTACAATGACATAAGAGTCACATGACGCGCGCTCGTCTCGTGGCTACAGGGTGTAAAAAGACCCATCACGAAACCGTCACCTACGCATTCTGTAAGTACATCAAACTAAGTGCCAATTTTACCAGTGAAACTGAACGCGATCAGCACATCTAAGCCACGGTCAGGAGCTGTCAGTGTCAGTATTCCACAACAATGATGACACTGACAGCTCTTGAACGTAGTTTAGAAGTGGTAATCGCGTTCAGTTACATTGGTAAAATCCGCCCTAAGTAACATTGTACAAAAATAATTGCTGGGAAACGACTTTTATTTTTGGTGTGAACATCGCTGTTTACGGTAGCACGTAATGTAACGCACGCAACACATCGTGCTTATGGGTACATGCAACGGTACAGGAGTCGTGGGGTATTTAAAGTTAAGTTATAACATTAAAAACTTTTTTTTTTTTCGGAAAACCAGTTTTTTTATTAATAATCGTTTATTTACCAGAATATCGATTTTAGATTTCCTTATAAGTAAATTTTTCTTTTAAAAAAACTGGTTTTCGTAAAAAAAACCTCAAAAAAGTTGGAGCTTTGACCTTCAATATCTCCGTAATCAGAAGGTTCCCAGGTATGGTCCAGTACAAACAACGATCACAATGGCGAGGAATACAGGTGACTCGGCATCGTTAAGCGTCTTTTTACACCCGATATACTGTTTCACAACCGATCACCACTTAATATTTAATGCTATATCTGACTTCTCGACGGCATGGTAGGTTGTGTGTAGCATAGCTCGCGCCTTGTCCGATTCCTTTCCATCAAGCCACTCGGCGTATAGCTTGCGAACCAGCTTGTTGTCTGATGGGATAGCTAGAGGCAGCTGAGAGTACATGTTCTCTAGTTGAGCGACTAGTTCGCGGCCACTCTCGCCGCTGACCGGCCGGACTTGCGCGCCGCCGTTTAGGCATCCTAGAATGTTGAAGTTATAGGTTACCAACACGGTCAACTTAGTTTTTCTTCTTCTTTCAATTCAATTAATCGAGTAACCGCAAAGAGAAATCTTTCTAAATATATTCAGTCACCGTTTGTTAAGATACAAGGGGTTTTTGATAATGTTGACGTAACAATCCTGTTAAAGTGTTTTGCCATTTTAGGCAAAATTTCAATCGCAAATTTAACTGGCGTAAATTACTTTTTATTCATCAAAGGGGAAAAAATGATATTAACTTGATTCAAGGTCCTTACACCGAAAATAACTAATCGCGTTTCAACGCTAAATATTATAACATAATTTTGTCTCTATCATCTTCAAACGATTGACAGGAACAGAACGATGTATTAAATTCGTTTAGAGCGAAACGTATTTAGTGATTTGTGATGCAAGTGGGCCTAAATGTAAAATATAAGAGCCTATACCTGAGGGGCACGCCATGACCTCTACGTAGTGGTAGGGCGACTTGCCGCGCTTGAGCTTCTGCACCAAGTTCTGAATGTTGCGGAAGCCGTTGGCCACCGCAAACCGCAGCACCTCCTTGCCGTCCTTCTCTAGCGTCACTTCGCGGAAGTCTGGGTTCCTGAGGACATAAAATAACATTGGGTCTGTATTCACTAAAGGAGAAGACATTTCACCTGACGTTCCGTGTAAAAGAAGGCAATAAAGCAGGTACGATTCGAATGCAATATATTGGGCTGCTTGCTACTGACTGATGATACTGACTGATCTTATAACTCTGTCCGACCAAGGAATCGAGAAGATTCCGTTTCACCTCCTATAATAAAATTACAGTTGTAACGTAATTCTTTGCCCGGCTTAGGATCGCGACAGGTCAGGAGCAAAGGTCTTCAATTTTTAGGTCGCGTAACAAAAGATATTCTCTAAACTCGAGCAAACGTATACAAGTGCAGTGTTTGCGTCAATTGCAAACAATGCGAGGCTGGCCTTTGACTAACTAGTGGCACACCACACAATGGCACACTTGTGTGTGGGGTCACACTGTGAACTGTGACGCTGGATGTCGTACGATACTGTTGCAACACTCAATGGACATTGCTTCCTGTTTCATTAAAGAAAGCTATTAATTTTAGGACTAATTTATAGGTATAATTGAAATGTATCGTGCTCCTAATATATTTATCGTGTCTGTCTGTTACATGGTCTCTGTAACTTAATCACTGAACTTAATAAACATATACCATCTAGATAGCATTTGATTAATTACCTGAAGATGTCTGGTACGCCACGACACCGAGAACCACAAGCGGAAGTTGCAATGTGGAACATGGTAAAACATGTCACTTTTCAAAATGCGATTTTTGGCAGAACTGTACATAAATATACTCAACCTTGTAATTGGCAGAACTATACATAAGTATACTCGAATTTGTAAGTGGTAGAACTATACGTAACTATACTCGACCTTGTAATTGGCAGAACTGTACATAAATATACTCAACCTTGTAATTGGCAGAACTATACATAAGTATACTCGAATTTGTAAGTGATAGTACTATACGTAACTATACTCGACCTTGTAATTGGCAGAACTGTACATAAATATACTCGACCTTGTAAGTGGCAGAACTATACATAAGTATACTCGACCTTGTAAGTGGCAGAACTATACATAAGTACACTCGACCTTGTAAGTGGCAGAACTGTACATAAGTATACTCGGTCTTGTAAGTGGCAGAACTATACATAAGTATACTCGACTTTGTAAGTGGCAGAACTATACATAAATATACTCGGCCTTGTAAGTGGCAGAACTGTACATAAGTATAGTCGACCTTGTAAGTGGCAGAACTATACATAAGTATACTCGACCTTGCAAGTGGCAGAACTGTACATAAGTATACTCGACCTTGTAAGTGGCAGAACTGTACATAAGTATACTCGACCTTGTAAGTGGCAGAACTATACATAAATATACTCGGCCTTGTAAGTGGCAGAACTGTACATAAGTATACTCGACCTTGTAAGTGGCAGAACTGTACATAAGTATACTCGACCTTGTAAGTGGCAGAACTATACATAAGTACACTCGACCTTGTAAGTGGCAGAACTGTACATAAGTATACTCGGCCTTGTAAGTGGCAGAACTATACATAAGTATACTCGACCTTGTAAGTGGCAGAACTATACATAAATATACTCGGCCTTGTAAGTGGCAGAACTGTACATAAGTATACTCGACCTTGTAAGTGGCAGAACTATACATAAGTATACTCGACCTTGTAAGTGGCAGAACTGTACATAAGTATACTCGACCTTGTAAGTGGCAGACCTATACATAGTATACTTGATCTTGTAATTGGCAGAACTACCTATACATACTCGACCTTGTAAGTGGCAGAACTGTACATAAGTATACTCGACCTTGTAAGTGGCAGACCTATACATAGTATACTCGATCTTGTAATTGGCAGAACTACCTATACATACTCGACCTTGTAAGTGGCAGAACTATACATAAGTATACTCGACCTTGTAAGTGGCAGAACTATACATAAGTATACTCGACCTTGTAAGTGGCAGAACTGTACATAAGTATACTCGACCTTGTAAGTGGCAGACCTATACATAGTATACTTGATCTTGTAATTGGCAGAACTACCTATACATACTCGACCTTGTAAGTGGCAGAACTGTACATAAGTATACTCGACCTTGTAAGTGGCAGACCTATACATAGTATACTCGATCTTGTAATTGGCAGAACTACCTATACATACTCGACCTTGTAAGTGGCAGAACTATACATAAGTAAGTATACTCACTCATGTTTATGAACAACTTTTCAGAACAAAAAATCAGCTGTTCAGTATATTTATGTTCGCATATTAATTCATCAAAATGTACTGAACAGCTGATTTTTTTTCGCGATTTCAGGTTTGGTCCAATAGTAAAAGTTGTTCATAATGATGAGTACAATGACCCCTTAAGAGGTTGTGCGTTATTTAAGTTACACGTTGTATATGCAGCTGTAACAAATACGCCCTCCATTTAGCTGTCTTTGGCCAATCATTTATTTATTTATGGATATGGCCCTTCAACGACTTACGTACACAAACAAAAATCTCATACAGTTTTAGGAATTGTGAATTCGTACTAGCAGATAAATTAATAGTAGGTATATACAAGATAATAATATCGTTAGTTGAATTACCTAAGAGTTACAAAATAAATAAAATAAAAATGAGAAAAATATGTTCACAAATACAAGTGGAAATATAAGTGGAAAAATATTTATAAAAAAAACAAAAAAGGCTGACAAAGAAGGAATATGATTATGAAATTTTAAGGGGCCTCCTCTGCGAGTTGGCTTCGGCCTCTCGTACGGCTTCCATAGATCTGGGAACCCAGGGTCCCGAGATTTATAGAGAGAGAAAAAAATATCATCAAAAAATATTTATAATTGTATTTACTTCGGTAAATACAATTATTTCAGAATCTCCATTTAACATCATTTCAAACAAAAGACGTCCACAGCTGGACACAGGCCTCCCCCAAGCTCCGCCACTGCGACCGGTTCTGTGCTTCCCGCATCCAGCGGATTCCTGGGGCCTTCACAAGCTCATCAGTCCACCTTGTGGGAGACCTTCCAACGTTGCGCATTATATATATTATTACCAGTGATCGGAGTAGGTAGAGCTATTTTGGTTCAATGACCGCAAACGTTTATGTTAATATGGACATCCCCCAGGATTCTAACTGAAACTCAGGGGTACGAAAAAATAAATTGTTTTTTATTAGAAAGGATAAAAGGATGCTTGTCTTATGTTTAGGCAGTGACCGCACGACGTTGTCAAACTAACATCAGCGCAAGTTCCGATGCGCACACGCGCGATGTTGCGGCACAGGTGTAACGCGCGATGTTTCCGCTCAAGTTTAACGCGCGACATGACAAGTGGAAACAAAAGAATACAATAGCGGGCTGCGCCGCTAGAGGGACGCACCCGTTTTTGTCTGTTTCTACAGCATTTTAATTGTTTTTCGACAATAACTTGTTGACTCACTCCATGACTTCGGTTCCCATCGGAGGAGGAGGAGGTGGAGGGATATTTGTTCGTTCATAATTCCTTAAGACTTGAATAGCTTTTTACAAAGTAATTTCTAACTTATTTAATAAAATATATTTCAAATCCCGGGATTCCTGGAGTGTCCATATTAAGACAACGTATCGCAAGTACAAAAATAGTTCTACCTACTCCGATCACTGATTATTACAATTATTAATCATATTCTACTTTAAATAAAAAACTGGACTACCAACCTTAAATTCCTATAGACGAGCTGCGCATTACTCTCCCCAAACAGCTGCTCCGCGGCATACAAGAACACATGGTCGGCATATCCTCCCGACCCAGTTCCGATGTGTCTGCGGAGCGCCGGCGGGGCTTCGCCCAGGGCGCCCCACGGCCAATCGAGCTCCGCCCCCGTGACGTCACTCAGGGACTTGTTGCTCACGTCTAGCATTTGTTCTAGTTCGACTAGAGGGGTTTCAGAAAGAGACATAAGTTTTGGAACTTCAAACTCAATGCCATTCATAATAAAGCTCAAATTCCATTGTAATCATAATTTATTTTGGATTTTTCAATTACAAATGGTCACTCAAAAATAAACCTAGATTACATAACGCTTAACTTGATAGTTGAATAAGTGGCGGAGGCATGTCCTGTCCATCTTCAGTTCCTGAATTTAAGTATAATCATGGGGTCTTGAGGATGAACAGACTTCATTTAGGCACATTCCATACAATTCTGTCTAAATGGTGAGGATGCGAAGGGTGTGTGTATTTAGATTATAAAGGTCCTAAATGAAATAAAAGAAAGTATAATCAATCATACATACTAGCAGTAATAACGCAGTCCACATCGTGACAGTTGAGCATCTCACTGTAGAAGTCTTCTCGGGAGGCCTCTAGCTTCTTATCATAGCACGGCATGAAGGTGACGTGGTATATCTCCCCCGGGGACAGCTCCCTGCAGTTGGACAGGTACTGCTTGACTAGGGAGCCCATCACTTGCTGCGGCGACTTAGAACTCGATATATAAGGTAGGATGAAGTTGCCGTGCGTTTTTTCTGCGTAGCATACCCAACCTGTATGGGAGTATGAGGTACAGTTAGCAACAAACGTTAAATATTCTAGACTTTTGAACAATCACTGTACACAAAAATTTAACTTGTTGATTACATGCAATTTACGTGCATCTTTGCAGTCTTACTAAGGGGTATCGTATTACCCAGTAACTGGGTTGTGGAGGTCAGATAGGCAGTCGCTCCATGTAAAATACTGGTATTCAGCTGCATCCGGTTAGACTGGAAACCGACCCCAACATAGTTGGGAAAAGGCTAGGCAGATTGATTACGTGCATCTTTGTACTTTATGACATTAATAGATCTACCTTGTACACTTACACTTTTAGTAGAAATAGATCAATTTTCAGTTAGAAGTAAGGTGCCTATGCCTGTTTACCTGGACAAGAGCTAGCAAGCATGGGCATGTTCTTAGAGCTGGGGTCGGTCTGCTGGTTCTGATAGCGTTGCAGGAACTCCTGCTGTGCCTCCAGGAGTGAGAAGTCCTCCGCTATCGTCATGTCCAGCACCAGGTCGGCACCTAAGCTCTTGAAGTACCCTGGACAAGTTATGGTAAGATATATTATAAGTACTACATCATGCAAAATATTTATATGTACCATTCACATGCACTTATTGAAAGTCTCAATAAAGTGTGCCCATAAATACAAGCAGTTCTAAGACACTGTACATACTGAGAGGAGCACAGACGTGAGGATTTTTAACCAACTTCATTTATTGAATAATTCACTTTTTAGGGTTCCGTAGTCAACAAGGAACTCTTATAGTTTCGCCATGTCCGTCTGTCCGCGGCTTAGCTCAGAGAATCTTAGTACTAGAAAGCTGTAATTTGGCATGGATATATGGATATAGACCGGATCACTTAAATAGCCTCACCCGCAAAATTTGTAGTAAATCCAGTTATAGAGAAACAATTGCTTAATTGATTTTATAAATAAACTTTCATAGCTTACTGTTACACATCCATTGCCAAAAGTAGGCATTTAATAATAATATTAATTATCGGGATGATCGACATATGTCGGGCATGCCATTGTCGCGGTGAGTCTATCAGACATATTACTTCTGGGTGTTCTCATTTGGCGAGTATTTGCACAGGCATAACCAATTGGCCAGGACACTGAGGTACCGTATGTGCCCGACCCAGTTCTCGAGAATATGGTCATTCTCGAGAACTGGGTCGGTCACGAACGATCTATTATCACTGACGGGACTATTGTAGCCAATACGCCTGATATAGTGGTAATAAATCGATCAGTGCGCCGCACAATTAATCGATGTCACTATCCCGCATGACTATTACATACATATTCATGACATTGTTATTTCGCGGACATTTTTGTGGGTTACATGTTTACTTAGTTTTTAAAATTCTCTGGCATACCTTATATTATTATGTAATGTGTAACTGTTTTATGTCCCAATAAAGTAAAATAAAATAAAATGACGATAACCTCGTGAAGGCTGAGAAGGAGAAACATTTGAAATATCTCTCTCGACTTAGCTCACGAGGTTGTCGCCATGTGGAATGTGGACTCGGCAATCATTGTGCCAATAGTCGTTACGGTCAACGATATTATCACCAAGAGCCTCGACCAACATCTCAAGAAGCTCTCGTTGGGTGGCTGGGTGAAGGGCCTGATTCAGAAGGCAGTTCTCCTTGATACGGCGCGTATTGTGAGGCGGTTTCTGTCTCTGGGGCCCTAACCACCGGTAGCTTGGACCCTGTTCCCCATGCCGATGGATTTCAATTTTTTTTATATTTTTTAATGTTTTTATTTTTGTTATTCTAATATTTAAAAATATAATTTATATATGTAAAAAAAGTAATAATAAAGGAGATAATAATTATATTATACTAAAGATAAAGTAACAAATAGGATAAGTCACTTGAATAGCTTCACTAAAATAAAACACAGAAATATATATTACTCTTAATTACGTCGATGACGTGATGAAAAAAATTCTTCTTTCCTTAAATCGTGAAAATAATATGAATATCCATCTGAGCATCTAAATTGAACTAAGCCTACCGGGGTTCCTGTCCTCGGTTCAGAGCACCGAAAAGTTAACCACAAGAATCTTAGCCCCTTCTCAGGTTGACTCTGAAGTGCCGTGTTTGACCGACGCGGTGAATGCCTGGAAAGTGGCTTGCCCGGATACG
This sequence comes from Dicycla oo, assembly GCA_948252095.1. NCBI lineage: Eukaryota > Metazoa > Arthropoda > Insecta > Lepidoptera > Noctuidae > Dicycla > Dicycla oo. The sequence goes on along the minus strand of OX411718.1, from coordinate 3,934,664 downwards.
GTTCAGCCCGAGAACCCGTCTTCCCAGAGACAGTGGGATGAGCCGCTCTGCAGGTTGGTACGGAATAAACTTATTAATACGTCCACCAATACTGCTGAGCGTGCCCGCCTGTTGGCTATGGGTGAATGGGAGTCTGGTCTCTGGCTTCAGGCTCTACCGTCACCCAACATAGGCACTATGCTGAGTGACACCACATTCCGGCTCGCTACATGTTTGCGTGTGGGTGCTCCTTGTGGGGCTGCACATCGCTGTCAATGCGGTGAAGGAGTCGACTGCCTCAGACACCATGGACTATCCTGCAGCAAGAGCGCTGGTCGGATGGCACGGCACGCTATCATTAACGACATCATCCGTCGGGCTCTTGTCACCGCCGGGGTGCCAGAAGTTTTAGAACCCAATGGCTTGGCACGCGACGATGGGAAGAGGCCAGACGGAATGACCATAATGCCTTGGAAGTTGGGTAGGCCTTTGGGGTGGGATGTAACCTGTGTCGACACCCTCGCGCCATCCCATCTTCTTAGCACGGCGGGTTGTGCCGGGGCGGCTGCTGCAGGAGCAGAAACCCTTAAACGGCGCAAATATAGCAACCTTATTGCGAACTACATGTTTGAGCCGTTTGGGTTTGAAACTCTAGGGCCTTGGGGTCCGAGTGCTCATCGAGTATTTCGAGACATCGCCAAGCGGTTGGTCGACTCACTCTTCACGGTACCAGAGGTCTGGCCTATTTTTAGCCCAAAGAATCAGCATTGCCATCCAACGTGGCAATGCTGCCAGCCTTTTGGGCACTTTTTCTATTGACAGCAATGCAGACAAATTTTTTGTTGACCTATGAGCTCTTCACCTTTTTATTTTTATGATTTTTATATACTTGTACATAGTATATATACATCTTTTAGTGTTAGCTTGTACAGACACCAGCACATCAAGCTACTACAAACTGTCAGATTTGTTTAACACGTTAACTGCCATAGTAAAATTTTGATGACGTTTTTTTTTTATTTTTGTTTTTTGGTTGTATATTCAAGTAAATCACATTATATGACTATTTTAATTTGTTTCCGGTGATTATAATGTAAAATAAAGCAAAAAAATAAAATGTCTGGCATATGTGCCTGACGAGGCCCAAACGAAACAAAACATAGCTATTGGGCCATGTCAGGTATTTTGTAAATTATATATTATATTAATTAATTATAAATTATATATTATTTGTATCTAAATTATATACTGTGGCGTCAGTCACCCGGGACTGACATGGCCTTAACAGGTGCTATGTCTGTCAAGCACCGGTGCCTGACATGGCAGTTAACGTGTTAATAGATTTTCGACTTTATTGCTAAGGCATTAGGTTCAAGGTTGATTGGGAAAATCTGACAGTTTCGGGTAGGTTGACCTGCTGGCGTCTGTACATATAGTCTAGTTATTCTTTGAAATAAATAATTATTTTAATTGAACTTTTTTTCATCACTCAAAACAACACTGTGCCATTGATTTGTCCAGGACATATGTATTCTAGCAAATGATAATCGGGCCTTTTGATGATGTTTGCGCAAAAAAGGTTTCCCCTTGATTTTCCTCCGTTTGAGGTATGGGGATGAGTTTATTATACGTCGCGATGTAGACAATGAAGCACTGACCTACTCTTCCCTGCCAGGTCTTACATAAAAAAAGTAGTGTACAACTTTGGACTTAATGATTCTACACATAAAGTGGATTATTTAATGTCATCAGACAATTGACTATTATACGCTCTTTTCAGTCTATGCAGAAACCACACTAAAATTAGAAACTCCAGCTTTGTTTGTAATGTTATTATCTTATTGATATCATAAAATAATGCTGAATTTTATTTTATTTTGCAGAGTCATATTTAACAAGACATTTTATTATTATTTTAAAATAAACAGTTTGGCATGATAACTTGAAGGTGATTTCAGTTGTTTTACATTGATGTTTGTTAGACATAAAATATAAAGGCACCTGCTAACTTGTGAGTGGCCTCCTCTGGTGTCAGCTTGTACCGTGCTGCAAGCGAGAGTGTTGGCTGTGGTGACAGAGATATCACTATCAGGCTCACATCTTTACTTACTCCCTTGTTGTCAGTGTACTTCCTCTCAGAGAATACCCTAGAATTAAAAATACAAACAAAATAATTTAAGAAAGCGGTAATATTTCAGTGATTTTCACCAAGACTTTTTCATTTTGTTTTTATACAATGTTTCTTCTTGAGATAATAATAATAATAATAATATCCTGGAACATTTCACACACGGTCATCTGATCCCAAATGATAAATGATATATGTATGATTGTAAATAACAATTTAACAAACCATTGAATTAAGGTAAAATAACACTGCTGTGTCCACGCATTACATATCTAAGACGACACACTGACCCATATTTGCTCAGATGACATAAGATTAAGTACTCATAAATTATGTAAGATTACAAGGCTATTGGCTAACCTCAACAGCTCCTCCTGACTCTGCTTGGTGACCAGCACACTTTCCGCAGACGTTATGCATCCACTGCAGGCCAAGCAGTCTGCCAGGGTAATCTCCACCTTCTGTAGTTTCTGCTCCCTCCCGCTTGACACATCAAAATATCCATCTTCACCAATCTTTATCTTTGCACCAGTTTTTGTCTTTGTTTTCTCGATTTTTACAGGTTTTATACATTCCTGTTGATAGAAGACTTTTAAAATACGGAGAATGACCTTGAAGGTAAGGGATGACAATGCAAAGAACTGGGAGGTCCGTAGCTACTACGTAAGCCGGTGCTGACAAGGAACCGGTCTAACTCCGTGTCATCAGATAGGTTGAAGCGTATAAGCAATCGTATAATGGTAAAATATAATGTCAAATGTCTTTTTGGTTATTTTTGTAATTCAGACCAAATAAAAATGACTTGTTCTTTTGCTTCATGTCAATGTTAAATTGTATAAAATACCTATGCATTTAAAAAAGAGCAGAAGCAAACAGGAAGTAAAACAAAACAACTTATTTGTTTATAACATAGGTTATGTTTATGTTACTCACTTGCGAAGGTGTTATAAAATCGTCGAGGTCGGTCAACTGTAACGCGCCACTAAAGCGGGAAGCCATAATACGTTCTATCTGTAGTCTAATATTGCAATGAAATGGTTTAAAGCACTTTAATTTGAGTTTGTTTCAGTTTAGTTTACTTTCGCGAAACACCAAACTGCACCGAACACACAGCTGATTTTGACAATTGATTACCGATTGGTTGACATTGACAGCTGTCAGGTGACATACTGGTACGATGTAAATTAGTTTTCTACCATGCACTTTATTTTCTACCAAAATAAAGTTGGTTGGGTGACTTGGGTGCTAGATCTAAATGTGCTGATGAAGAAGCTTAATAACTGACTGTCCACTTGAGCAGCATATTGATTAAACTTACGAAGTTGCTGTACTGAGCCATACACGCCGGTTAAAGTTTATAACGAGAGCGTATTTATGGCTGCAAGTTTATTATTGGTGTTTTTCTGCACAATTAAGGTTTTTCTAGTAGAAAAAACTGTCCACAAAGTATACGGGCTATGTGTATCATTCTGCAATATCTAAAAACATAGAGTCGCAAACTCGCAAGTCGAGAGCTAAAAGTGAAAGAAATAGAACGTGCTAAGTAGACGTACCGTGGCATATCTAAAAGACGTAATAAAAACAATATTATAAGTTCACTAGTTTCACTTGCTAGTTAAAATAATATTTAACTACAAATTACTGCATACCAGTTTTGGTACCTAGCTGTTATAGTTTTCCTTTTAACTTCGTTATACAGTGCGAGTTTTTATAATGTGCACATATCGAAAAGGATATCTCAATAAATATCAGTCTTCAATCTTTTCAGTATTTTTTTTCCGTGTGCATGAGGCACCGTTCTTGTCCACAGCAGTTACATTATTGCCATGAAGGTAGTATTTTTACTTTATTTTCACAGCTAATGGGCATAGTTGTAGCAGGCACCATAAACTTTCCATACAAATATCGTTCACTCTAGGGTTGTCCAAAAAAGCACAGTTTACTTTTTAATACTTTTTTTTCAAAAATTAAACAGAAACAATCACAAATGCAATGTTTTCTTTGGGGAAACTGTCTCACAGTAACAAATATAACACCTAAGCAAAAAAAAAAAAAAAATAACATGGCTTCATCGTAAGGTTTAGTTTGAGGATGTTTGAGTGTGGTTTGAGTATTGCTTTAACTTATAATTTATTTTAAAACGAAATAAGCAGGCACTGTCATTTGCTTACGGCTTAAATAACTTTGTTTCAACTGATTAATCAGCATAATATTACGAGCGCCTGGTTTCCTGTTTCTTCATTATAACTGCAATAGAATTAAGACTTAGGTACGTAAATACAACACAAAATCACGCCAGTAATGCTCGAAGATTTAGGCAGATGTGTATTGTATAGTACAGTACATTTCGCCAGTTATGTTGACTGAATGAAATCATCTGTGAAGCTCACTCCATCGTAGAATTTGTCTCTGTCACCTCTGATCTAGACTAAAGTCAAGAGCAAAACCATCTCAAATAAAATATATATAAAAAAAATGTGAAATATATCATTAATGAAATCCGACAAGTGACAACCCTAGACCCAGGTAAAGCTGTGTCACTCAAGTTTCCAAAACAGTGCACAACATTGCCTACTAAGTTATTTTGATGAAATCAAGTCCTTTTCTTAAAAATATCATACCATACGGATAATAGACAATAACTTGTTACCTTGAGACGCTTTTCCTGCACGAAATCACCTTTTCTGTAGCTCGAACTGCAAAAGTTACAGGACCCTAAAAATTTTCACCCATTCCTACCGATTTTTGTCGCACAGCTGTTAGAGTAATAATGGAGCTACCCTTATAAAAAATGAAAAATATGTTGCCCCAATAATGTTAAATTAATACCAATTGGCAGAAAATAAGAAATAACTAAGCAAACGCAAACTTGGGCTTAGTTGGTAAAGTTGCAGCATTTTACGGTACTTTAAATTATTCTACATCAATTAGCTTTCTAAAAGTAAAAATACCACGTTTATAACTCAATCACAACATTTCCTATCAACTGTTAAAGAAAACACACTTCTACGTCGGTACAAAAATATCATATTTCAGCAGGCAAACGTTATAATAAAAAAATATTAAATATTTTTTCCGTCGTCGGTAAAATTAAGCATAGTTTCCCTCATTTCGCTAAGTGCACATTATAAGGACTCATTGTATATACTACACTGCCGTGATGTTTTCCACATATCCAAAAACAACCATTTTAATGATCAATCTACTTAACAGGTTCATGATGTCATTATGATCAAAGGTTGAAGATAAGTGCCAACCATGTTTAAATGTAGCCAGGGCTCCCACGCGCAACCTTGGAGGATATACTTATTATTTACTACCATTAGTAGTTTAGTAATCAGCGGCAGTGGCTGGCCACGCACAACCGTGCCACAGTGCACTGCGCTGAGAAAAATCAATCAGAATCTTCCCGCCTCCGACGGTTTCCAAGGCAACGGGTAAACAGTGGGGAGACGTTTCATTGAACGGTCCACAAAGAGACGTGTCGTATTTCGACAATTTTGTGTTGTGCAGTGTTTGTGTGTATTTGTGAATTTACAATGGCAGACGAGGGTGCCACTGCGGCTACAGCATTGGTGAAAGAGAAAGTGGTACACACCTATCCTCTCATAAGGGTAAAATATATTATTTATTTAAACATCAATGTTATTGTTCGTTGCTATCTATAATATTTCTGCCTAGCCTGCCTACACAACAACTGGGACATAGGTACCTAGCTACGAATAGGTAAAGTAAATTATCATCATATCGCACCTTTAGACAGAAAACAACACAAAAAAAAAAACGAAAATTAAGTTTGTCGTTTTCATTCTAAAGGTGCGATATTTGAGGTCGGCGCAACATGTCTTTTTCGTCCATACTTCTCTATTAGTCGTCATCTCGGTAGTCACTCCCTTGCTAGCCATATACAGTCCATACATCGTTTCTTTGGTCTTCTGAATAGGTAAAGTAAATATAGGTACTTATTAGAACTATAATTTTAATGAATCCCCATTGGCTCAATATATTAATGTCCTTTTTTTCCTAGGATGTGCCAGGTTCGATTACCAATGATAATAAAAGTAGTACTTAGGTACTAATTGCATAATAAACATGGGCTAACCCAAAACACGATAAACCTTTAGGTAGGTAGACCTATGAAGTTTTGACATCCATAAGAAACAAAATATCATAGAAATAATTTTATGAAACAATCAAATGCTAACGGTAACCGAGAGACTTTCTAAATTGAATATCATTTCTATCTAATTACCTACTTACTATCTAATCGTTGTATATAGCGTAATATTGATCAAACGATGTGGATATTAAATTTCGGCAGAGTCAAGGCCCGAGAGTGGCACGACTTGGCTCGATGCAACGCATCACTCAACCGGAACCCTTGGATAGAGTTACACATATGTAGGTAGTACCTACTAGGTACCCGTCCAATGATCTCACTGATGAATAAATAAAATACCTAGAAAATACCCAAAAGTACATACTTCTTCGTCTCGTTTGATCAACTCCAGTCCAGCCTATTTTAATTTGACGCAGAAAGGGTTTTTTTTAAACTCCAGTTCAAGTTGCTGCATATCAGTGGTGCAGCTTGTCCTAAACAGTCCTGTATCAAGCATAAATTATAAGTTTCAACTCTCTAAGCATAAAGCCCAGTCCATCTCAGTAACTTTCTTCAAATCTTCATGACGTCGTCGGTACTCCCCGGATTGTAAACCTTTCTGGGACATCCTCCACTATGTCATAACTTTGTCTACTTATTTGCCACATAGGTAATCTTCTCTTAATTCTACAATAAGTACTAATTTTGCAAGTCAACGCTCTGTAAGAAATTTCTCTCGTCCAAACATCGCTATAAATTACCGGCTGGCGGTAAGTAAACACATTTGTTTGTTCGCCGACAGCCCTCGGAGTGTTCGATCGCGATGTTTCATCTGTTTGTGTTGGCAGGTGGATCGTGGACCCAATCGCGTACTATCTCCGTACTACGGGTGTTCGGACAATCGGTTATGTAAAGTGTAAACAGCTTCTTTAGTAATGGATTTGCGTTTGGTTGGATACTGATGAGGCGTGAAATTTTAAACGGAAAATATTTTTGAGCTTTTTAGAAGGATTTTTTTTGAAGTAATGGAATTGGGAAGCTTTACTAGATAAGCAGAATATTATACAGTAAAAAAAATTAAGCCATTGCAATAAGGAACTGAAATGAAGTTAAATGCCGCGCTTTCAGTCAAGCTACAGGTTCGATTCCCGAGACAGGATTAGGTACCTATGCAGGGTTATTGGTAAAATACCAACAACCTCAACAACTTTTTAAGAGGTCATTGTACTCATCATTATGAACAACTTTTCCTATGGGATCAAACTTGAAATCGCGAAAAAAAATCAGCTTTCAGTACATTTTGACGAATTATGCGAACATAAATGTACTGAACAGCTAATTTTTTCGCGATTTCAGGTTTGGATAGTAAAATGGTGTCTGCTATTAAGCTATGGTGTCTGCTATTTAACATCCTTCACAACCTTACACCTTTACACCTTCCTATTTGCGGGAACGCTTTTCTTATGCCCGTCCTTTTGATGTGCTTTGCAGGTCGCATCTTAGAAACCTCCTAAAATTTCCTTCCCATTCCACTGACTTCTACTCCTACTCCTTCACTGTGCACGCGGTTCGGTTGTGGAATTCACTTCCACCTGACATTAGGGACTGCCAAACTGTTGCAGTATTTAAAAGAAGAGTGAAAGAACACTCTTTCCATTTCGTCATAGTTATTTTAGTGATATTTATTCTAGAAGTATGTATGTATTTAAGTATATATTATATGTTTTATTAGCTTGGTGAATTGTTTTTTAGATTGTATGTATTTTTATTTTCTCTTTTATTCTTACACACGGTGTCTACATCTCTTTTTATCCTGTCCTATCGCAGGTATGCTGGAAGAGATTTCTTTAGAAATAAGCATCACCTTTGTACGTAATTTTCTGTTCCTTTATTCTTGTCTGTTTATTTGTGTGTACATAAACGGTTAAATAAATAAATAAAAGTTGTTCATAATGATGAGTACAATGAACCCTTAAGAGGTTGTTGGTGTTTTACCAATAACCCTGTATATTCGTTGCAAATAGTCAAAAAGTTTAGGCAGTTGGTGATCAAGTGTACGAAAAAGCATCTTACAAACCCCTTTGTCCACAGCATTCAGACATGTCAGAGGAGATGCGCGTCGAAGCCGTTGAGTTGTCCGTCACAGCGTGCGAAAAGTTCTCACAAAACAACGAGCTGGCCGCTCGCAGTGTAAAGGAGTCCATGGACAAGAAGTTCGGCCCGTCCTTCCACGTTGTCGTCGGCGAGAGCTACGGCTTCGAAGTCACGTATGAATGCACCAACATGTGCTACATGTACTTCGGAGGAAACCAGGCCATCTGCATATGGAAATGCTCGTGAAAACCTCAGTAATTTTAGTTAGCCTTACCCAATGATATACCGAAGAAGTATCTACTTTTAGTTTCTTTACGGATGTGAATAGTTTACGTTTTATAGAATACAACCAAATAATGGGAATATGGAAAATTAATGTAGATTTAATGCCATCTGTGTCTTTCTACTCACGATTCTGTACAATTATGTACCTAAGTTGTCTTTGAAACCGCATGGAACCTAGTTCGTTAATTCGTATTATAATCGAGTTACATACTTCATTACTTTACATAAATATTGTACAGACGCCAGCACATCAAGCTACTACAATCGCTCAGATTTCTTTAATAGATTTTCAACTTTATTGCTAAGGTATTAGGTTCAAGGTTGATTGGGAAAATCTGACAGTTTCGGGTAGGTTGACCTGCTGGCGTCTGTACATAGCATTTCTTCTGATAGTAAAAACATTAATATTCAGTTCCAGAAAGTTGAGCATATTTTACATTAAAACAATGGCGCTGACGTCGCGGTCGCCGCCGCGTGTCATCATAAGTAAAACGGTTTTTCACACGCGAGCTAAGTTTTTATTTCACAAACATTTCAAAGAAACCATTAACATAAGCGCGGCAATACGTTCTGTAGCCGGTTACCTATAGACTTTTTTCACGTGCTCGCTATTATGCAAAGTTTAGACTTTATTGTAGTTTTAAATGTGCCTATGAGTTCGCCTACTTAACGCTTATTATAACTATCTAAATATGGAATGCGCCAGAGCCAATTTCCTTGAAAAGAAAATTAGAATTTCCTTGAAAAGAATTCAAAATGTTATTTTCTCTTTTAAAACACTAACTAACATGGTATTCCGTCGCATAGGTACGTACATAATAGCATATGTTTTGCAGATGTAATAGGTTCAATAAATTGACAGCACGCGTGCCGTGAACCCTCCACACTCGTGCCACCCTATGGCACAGGGGCCAGACAGCCTGCGCCGTTTATTAATTTGCACTCCACACGGTTGATTTGGTAGGGAGATTTTGAAGGGCGATAGTCCCTGAAGCTAGACATAAAATTTAGCTATAGGTAAGTCGAGCTAATATAGTCATATATAGGGTGACTGGTAATTGGGGACCGATAGGTACTTAAGACATGATTGTACTCATGATAACAAACAACTACTTTTACTATGGGAACAAACCTGACATCGCGAAAAAAAAAAAAGCTGTTCCCTACATTTATGTTCGCATAACTCGTCAAAATGTAGGGAACAGAAGATTTTTTTTTCGCGAACTCAGGTGTGGTCCCATAGTAAAAGTTGTTTGTTATCACGAGTACAATCATGTGTTTAAGTATGGGTCACTAATTACCAGTCATCACCCTATATCCGTGGCTGGCGTGAATACGTTGACATGTCTTTTTTTCCGTGGAGAAATGCACATGCATACAGCAGCACTACCACGGGGAGATAGTGCAGTTATGTGGGACTCCAACCCACTGAAACTCCACGGTGTCCTCCTCTGCCGCTTGTGGCGGGAATACGGGCACGCATTAGCACTCACTGCGAACCCGCCGCGGCTGTCCGTCACCGGACCCTCCTCTGGGGAGTACGCCTCTCACCGGCGCACCAGAACACATGTCACGTCGTTACCACCCCAGGGACCAAACCAACACATGAGCGCTAGACGACCCCGTGTCTAGGCACTCTTGGCCTCCCTGCGACCGGTAAGGTCGGTGGCCCGGCCGCCTACCACTTCTCGGCCGCAGAGGATAGGGAGAGCGGCCTACGATATACCGACACTCCTCATCCCCTGCGGCCTCACCGCGTCCGCCATCAGTCGGTGGCGACACCGTCAAGGCCGCCGAAGGTAGGGAGAGCGGCGGCGGCGCACCGCAATACCGGCACTCCTCTCCCGCCGCGGCCTCCAACCCTCAGCTGCGATGCCTCCCATACGACATCGCGGCCCGCCTCAGTTGCGATGTCGCCCAAGGGGCACCGCAACCCTGACGAACCGAAAAAGCCCTGACGAGCGGCCCCTCCTCGGGTTCCTCATCGGTTCACCGTGGGTAACCAAGCCACGGCTACAACTGAGCCCCCCGCCTCGACAATGCGGGAACTCACTGGGGGCGACGTTGACATGTCTAAAATTGCAATTTATCAGGGCGGCCATTTTAAAGTTTGAACTGTTTTGGTAAATCGGTAAATTAGTTATATATTACCTATATTTTATAATGCCTAGCCAGCAGTTAGACATATTCACACACGTAGGTATTTTACAAAACCGGGATTAATAACAATAAAAAAAAAACTACCACCCAGATAATGACTAGTGATGGCAGCTGCTACTGGCCGATAATTTTAGTTCAATGATCAATAAATCTTCACGCATTTAACGGTTCGAGTGTTTGTAGAGATAACATTAGAAATATTCTCGACTGTTGGGCTTAGCCATACGTCAGATATACGTGTAAGTTGTAAAACAAACGGGGTCAATGCGACTTGGAAGTTGGAACGAGAGCCAAAACAAATTATGTTCACTTGAATTATTTTTCGCCTTTTTGGGCTACTATCAAAACAACATTTTTAGTAGGTATTCCTGTTTTTATTTTGGATTATTACTTTACGACTTATGTCAAACTACTAAAGGTAGAAGGCAAACTTAATTTGTACCCAGATACCTACCTACTTACTTGAAAATGCTAATGAATGCATTCACTGGTAGAGTACAAAATAATAAACAGTGGGATATCAACCTACGTTCTAGACTCTCTGGTTGAGCAATGGCCATGGCAGTTTTAACACCTTGATAGCACCTTAGTCCTTACCTAGATCATATTCTTTTCATTTAGGTACCTACATGTATTGGTCCTGCGACAGATCGCTTTACCTAAAGTGCGGCGGTTCCTCAGAAACACTCCAGATTCTCAGACCAGACACAATATTGGCCCGAGTAAGGAGGTTTTAGGTTGTTTCTCCCTCGTTATACAGGTTGTTAAACGAGGGATTTTCTTTAAGGTGTCATTGTACGCATCATTATGAACACCTTTTACTATGAGACCAAACATGAAGTCGCGAAAAAAATATAAGCTGCTCTCTACATTTTGACGAATTATGCGAACATAAATGTAGGTAGGTACCTACTGAACAGCTGATTTTTTTCGCGATTTCTAGTTTGGTCCCATAAAAAAAAGTTGTTCATAATGATGAGTACAATGACCCCTTAAAGTAAATCCCTCGTTTAATTTAACACCCTGTATAACAACGCTCGGCTACGGTATAGGTCAGTCCAAATAATGCTCACTTGAAGCGCACTGCCTATGTTGAGCCTGTAGATATTTTTTTTTAAACCATTTAATTAGAATGAGACTGAGGAAAGCGTTTTTTTTCGTTGGTCACCGTACAATAGTCCAGGGATGGCGAACGAACGGCACGCGTGCCATTGGTGGTGGCACGTAACAAAATAATTTGAGCACGGCATGATTTCAGGAATTTAGGTACTTATACCTTATCATCTAGTTTTCAACAGCAGAAGTTGCGCTAATTTGTTCCTTCATTTAAATAAATATAAAACTGGGTATTATTGTGAATAATATAAGGTATAGGTATCTATTCATATACGAAATCTCTTTACATTAACACTTCACTTGACACTTTGAGCTGCAGATTTTTCGCGATTTCAGGTTTAGTCCCATAGCAAAAGTTGTTCATAAAGTTGAGTACAAAACTCCTTAAGAGATTTCGTGTATAAATAGATAGACCTTCTATATTTTTTTTTCCAGTAGTCACAAAGTTAGGATTGTTTGATGGCACATCATGGCCACATACCTACATCATTTTTTTTGGAAAAATGGCACATGTATGCAGAGGTTCGCCATCCCTGCAATAGTCTTATTACAAATCAAGGTCAAACATGGTACCTATTTAATAAGTAATCATGTGTAATGCTATAATCATTCATGACGATACTGAACGCTGTGATTGTTATATCTACCGTGGCCGTCGTCGCGTCGGAAAAATAACTAACACGTATTTTTAACTCCCAAACTTTTATGTTACCTAATTACATAAAAACCTTGAGCGTGTTTATTGTATACTTGTAAACACCAACAATCCTATTGTTCACTGAGCAACGACTTAATGAGTATAGCAATCAAAGTAGCTAAAGAATAATTTTGTCAAAAAAATTGCTGTAATTACTCTGCTATAGAACAAGACGTCAAGACACGCCATTTGAAATGTAATGTACAAAATAAGATCGAGGCCATATTAACTACCTGTGTTGAATATAACGTAATTATGTTTGCAATGATTATTTAAATATACACTACAGGCGTGAGAAAAAATTATAATGAAATAAAGAATATTTTACATTTTTTGTTGTTTCATTTGTGAAGTCAACTCGTTGGGTCGTCAGTTGTGTTGAAATGTTAGCTTTTGTTATTTCATGTAATTTGTGTATGATTATCTTCAGGATAGAATGTGGGCGAACACTAGAGAATTACTTGCTATAACGTGCTATTGGGGTGTTCCTTATGGAGTCAGTCAACTAACCTACGTGACGAGCCGCGTGTGTCCCATAAAAGTAAACTAACGTAGTAATAGGTCGTCATCTGCCTAGCCTTTTTCCAACGATGTTGGGGTCGGCTTCCAGTCTAACCGGATGCAGCTGAATACCAGTATTTTTCATGGAGCGACTGCCTATCTGAACTCCACAACCCAGTTACTGGGTAATACGATACCCCTTGGTAAGACTGGGGCTTCTGACGACCTGTAACGACTGTCAAATATCCACAAATGACAGCCGGGATCAACGTCTTAACGTGCTTTCCTAGGCACGGAGGGGTTTTGGTATGTAAAGATGGTCAGCTATCCACGGACCAACCGCGGCAAGCGTAGCTTAACCTGATCGATCGACCCGAGCGGCTGTAATTACCTAGCCACAAGTAATAGGTACGAACCTACTATCTATGTGTATGACCGTGTGCAGAGCGACGTGGGTCATTTTTGCAAATACATAATTATGTATTTATACGCTTTTTGATCCTTTTCCGTACTTATATTCCGACCGAATAGCTTTGGTAGTATGTTACTAAGCGAAATGCTGAAAGCCGTAAAGTTATGCGATTGTAGCGTAGCCTTACTTGACTTACTGCACATATGTATGCTGTCACGATTCACAGTATAATGCGTTAATGCAAGCACGTATTATGCGAGGTTAAGGTGAGCGTGAGACCAGCCGGGGTACTAGTTATAGCTATACACAGTATAGTACGTTGCTACGTCATCGATGTCTGTGTTGTTGTCGTAGCGGCCAGAGGTCGCGGGCTCGCGCTCACGCCCCCTCTGCTTGCGAATACGATAGCCGATGACTACGCATGATTGACTCGAGACAAGCGTTCTGGATTATACTTGGCTACCTGTGCATATTATGTTAATTTATTACTGTGTCGTGACCTGTACGTGTACAGTCGGCAAAAGTAGATATTGTTATTTTTACACGTTAGGTATTTATTATCTAGTAATAAAAATAAAGAAACCGACCCAGTGCGTCGCGAACCACGCATGAAGGGTTCCGTAATTGGGATAAATTATTTATCCCAAGAACAATCTTAACTTTGTAGTTGAATAAACGTTCTCCCATACATCGATATACGTCACGGACAATTCTCCAACTGCAAATTTAAGTTTGTAATCGAAAATAGTATTTTTTTTATGTGATAATACTACCTACAGATTAACGGTTTTCGGACATTTTCCTTTACTTGTGCTGTGAGACCTTGCTTCTTGCCTTTCATGATTCTAGGTAAACGGGAAGTACCGGTTTTTATTTATTTGCGAGTATCGCATGTCTTATGCAAATAATAATTATTATTATTTCCTTTATTTAATTTATTTACATATAAATTATATTTTTAAATATTAGAATAAAATAAAAAAAAAGAAATCCACCGGCATGGGGAACAGGGTCCAAGCTACCGGTGGTTAGGGCTCCAGAGACAGGAACCTCCTCACAATACGCGCCGTATATTATTATTATCAAAATATGTTGCATAAATGGCCGTATTTTTTTATTGCGTTAACCTAGAAGCTTGAATTTTTAGATCTCCATGGGACTGTAGACCTACGTATTTGATATTAAGAGGGAACTTGATACCTCTACGCGTTCCTGAGAAAAAGGGTCTTGACAGACGGACAACCAAGTGATCCTTTAAGGGTTCCGTTGCTTTTGAGGTACGAAACCCTAAAAAAGAAAAAGAAACACGAGCTGACAAACAAAACAAACTTAGAATAAAAATTACATTAGGTACATATTTTTTATATAATAAATCAATCATTTTTGTCTGCTTTTGTTAACTATGTGACTAAAACCGGACATAATTTCTTAAAAATAGCTCAGAATAAGCGAAGCCATTATATCCGAGCTTTGTTGTAAATTATTTCATCACCACGGCTATCAAAACGCTGAAGGAAAATATCGTGAGGAAACTGGCATGATGTTCTTATATAAAAACCAAACGTCACACTGCAATTACTTCATATTAAGCGGTTGGTTAGACGTGATCTAAATATACCTAAAATAATTATTGGATAAACTACTTTCAGCATTTCTTGTAAAAGCTATCTGAATTTTACATCTGTTCCATTTTTTTTTTGTCTATCGACTTTAGTTGCCGACTGTAGCTTATCTATTTTGTCCTCTGGACACTTGTAAATATGTGAAAAATGAATTTTTATCATTTTACTATTTGACGTACCTCCATTTGGTCGTTGCTTTAAGATTAGATAAATAAAACAATTATCTGATTTCAAAATTAATAATATAATAAATTTTAATATGTTAAACGTTAAAAATTTCAATAAATGTCATACGAATCAGTTTGAGATCATGTTTCCGTAGCTACTCGTAGTTTGATATCTATTCAGTGATTAGTACAAACTTCTATATAAATACTTGTATTTATTTTAATTATTTTTAATGTTTTATTGTGATCCAGCGTGATACTCAGGTGCTGAGTACGTACTACAAAAAGCGAGTACACTCCTTCACGCCATAATTATTCAATTAGCTAAATTCGTCAAGGTTGTTTAGTCGTTACCAACTCGTAATGAGACATGGCAGCCATTGTAGAGCCAGCTAATAATTACAACGTTGGTCACGGTAACTCATGGTGTTGATGTCGTACCATTGTCGGACGCACTCACACACCGTCGTAGTTATTATAAAGTAAAGCTATGTCGTGTTGGTGGGATATTGTAAATATGTACAAAATTACAGAAACAGGATCCCATCGAGTACCACTTACTATTCTACGTCTTTTACATAAACATTGGCACATAAAGTGATCACATAATACTCATCCGTATATTAAACACACCTATACATAGTACGAAAGCTATTATTTTTATACATAATATAATAACCACAATAGTAAATCCACCTTGTTAACTATACAATACCTATCTAACAACGTAATATAGATTATTATGAAACGCTCTTATAAAATCTACGAACCGATAAACTTATCTAGGTACTTCTAACAAATGTATGAATATAAAATTTTTAGGCACAATTTGTTATCAAGATCAGTGTGTACTGGGTACAGATGAGCACTGGGATGGAGAAACTATTACGTATCAAGCACCTCTAAGTAGGCATCGTGTACAAACTAGCTGGCTGCTCTGGGAACACAGGTATGACAAGGCAAGAATCTTTACGTCGCTACAAGGTTCTTTTGGCGCGTGGGCAAAATCGGTACTAACGCCCGCCATCTTGTTTTCTCAATACCATTTCTGTGACAATTTCACAAAAGTTTATCAACAACGCCCTCCTGATAATGTCATTCAGGCGCCAAAAGATTCTTGTTGCACTCTATGTATATGTCATCGTACGGTTATGAGAAACTTTAAGTTTATAACATATCGGTATTATTTCCGTTAAATTATAAACTGTTGAAAATTTTTGAACTGGGAGAAATAGGTCAGGTTAGAACTGTGACCAACCGCGCGCGAGCTGAACGAGTGAAGCGAGCGGTGCCGCGGAAGCGGACAGTGAGCGTTACTTCCAAGTTGCTAGCAGTTAAGCAGACTATTTAGCATTAGCGCAAGGTGCGTTACATCACAAGTAAAGATACCAGTTCACAATTTGTCGGTGTCCATGAGTATATATTATAAACTATTGAGAAATAATGCGTTGGATTGTAAATGGTTTGTTGCAGTTCAAATTTTAAACGGAAATAAAACCGATAGATTATAAAATAACGAATTTCATAATTATACGGTGACTTATACAACCGTATCAAAGAGAACCCTGTGATGCCTCACTAAATGATATGATAAATAATCAGTTGACATTTATATATTTTTTACCATGTTAATATTCTTGATTCTTGACATACGCGGTATCCCATAGCAACCAAACATTTCAATAGAACAAAAATACTGTAAGAAGATAAAGTTAACATAAAGTAGTGGAAGTATTATGAATATATCTAGACATATTACAATATACAATAGAACACATCGAATGGAATGACACAGTGTAAGTAGAAAATGCAGATTTGTGACAGTAGAGTAATAACGAAGTAAGAAAAAAGCTTTGGTTATACCAGTTTGGAACAAGTGAAAATATTTAATACCCCTGTGGGCATGGCACTTGGGTTCTCCACATAATGATACCACATCGTGGTCTATTCTAGAACACATAACTCGACTGCGCGCGCTCAGACACTGCACTCTGATTTTTAATTAGGTAAACTAAAATGACAGCTCAAATCGAACTTTTTGTGTCATTTTGACATTTCACTCATGTTAACATATGTCATTTTACTACCTAATTAAAAATCAGAGTTTACTTAAAGGATACAAAAGACTTATTGGGAAGCCAATTGGAAAATTATGCCAGTCGCGCCAAGTAATTTTTGGTACTTTATTTTTATTAGTCTCGACGTTTAGTTGGTTAATTACTTGTCTACAACCTTCAAAAATATTTGCAAATTTAATACATTTAAACCTAAGTGCGCAGTCGAGTAAGCACAGTATAACAATAATTTGTGTAATACTTGTCACACAACTCAATAGAAATGCTATACTGTAGCTTCACTTTCCAATTCTTAATTATTTAAATACATCACGAACACCATTCATTTGCTACCTAGCCTCATATAACTAGGCTCCTAATAAAAATTTCGACCTTAAAGTCATAGGACTCATAAATAAGGTTCAAAGTTACATATTTCCCTTAACGTTACTTTTAACGAGATTGTACATATTTGAACTTAATATTTTTTATACATTTCTTCTAGCTAATAAGCGCCGTAATTACATTTAGGTACATCGAAAGCGTCAAGCATTTTGTAATATTTTATAATAATTTTATAATTGTTATAAAGTAAAAACAATTTTGTGAACAATAATGTAGGTACAATTTAGCCACTTATCTGACGAAATATGGTTAATAAATAATAATAATAATAGCGCAATATCCTCTAGCAGAGTTTATTCAAGTCAGCCAAACTTTATCTTACTTCAAATAGTAGACATGTCCAGACTGATGCGCTATAAACACTCTTACATTCAATAATAATAATTATATTTTGTCAGTTCTCGAGATCATATAATTATTTATTATGTAATATAATGTCTCATTTGTTTATTTATGAAGTCATATAGGCAGTTGTCCCACCGCCGGCGAGGAAACGACTAACTATCGGCTATATTCTCGCTCAAGAAACGTACAATAGATTTACATTTCCGTGTAAACAAAAGAGATGCATATATTAATAGTTGATCGCTGACTGTTCACACTGCCGGCGAGGACTCGCTCTACTGGTTTGTCGCTGAGCGGCAAGAGCTATCGAAGATAACACTCGCTCGGCGATGCTCGCTTGGCGGTCAGAGCTCACGCCGAGAGACCAACCAGCAGTCGAGCGAGTGGTGCGAGTAATCACCCATCACACTCGGACACTCGCTGACAGCCCAGCGACAAAACTATAGGAACTACACACTCGCTGCTCGCCAACTCGTTTTTAGATGGTAGTTCTACTCGCTACTCGTTCATCGCCGGCGGTGAGACAACTGCCATAGAACCGTAATATAAATCTCTATATTTCTAGCTGATTTAATTCACTGAGTGGTTTGGAGACATTATAGTTTAATAGTTGTTCAATCTCCGTATGACGTTTAGAATCATCACATCACATTGATTTGACACTGGAACACTTTTGAATGATAAGTGTGCGGCCTGAGTGCACGCTCGACTCGAGCGTCCGGCGGGGCGGGCCGTGCGACGTTCGTGTTAAACACATGCAAACACTCGCGAGTGTCCCGAGTGACAGCCGAGCGGCACTCGGTGAACGTTCTTCGCCTATTGCACGCAACGCTGAACGCCCCGCTGGACGCTTTTACACTCGGGTCGTACACTAATGATCTTAAGAGACGGTTTAGCCCTTTGATGTACGAATTTATTAAACTCACTTTACTCTAGGAGGAAATCCTGAAATAAGGTGAACTAGCTCCTGAACTATATTACAACGTTACGTACGCAACGTATTAAATTGGTTGAAATGTAATGTAACATTAATTTACGCTTTCATATTCATAAAACTTAGCGAGATTTCATCGCAATTTTCGCGTCTGGGTTAAATTAAATTATAACAGACGCGAAATAACCCCATGTAGTTTTTCGACGATTTGCAACGATTTTGTAAAACAATTCCTTTTAGACAGGCATCTTTCATAATAATACAGAGATAATAATACCTTAGCTGCGGTGACGTTGAGCTGCGATATACAACCGACTTAAAGGAAGACAACCGATCAAATAACGTAAAATACTTTTAAATTCCGATTTTAGTAACTAGACAACGTTAATTATTTTTGTTTGTATACTTTTGTAAGTCGATCACATGAACTAAATTTCTCTTTTCTACAATATGTAATAAAAACCATGTTGTTCCTTCTACCTACTTTTTAAGAATCGGTATACATACGTATTAAAGAGTATTAATAAAAAAAAAACGGTTCAACAAAAATAATTATTTAATTATTAATATTTGTAATGTTTAACTGATTTCTTACCTCTGCAATTCTGCATGAAGTGATGACGCGACATTCGTTCGAAAGTACACGCTGCGCGGTAGACTAAATGATTCGCAGGGCGGCGGGTGGCGGGGTAAAGGGGTAGGTAGGCACGTGGTACCGATCCGGGGCCCGTGCGCTCCGATGTACTTGCAAAATCAGATACATGTATACGTACCTAAAAGGAACAACAGGGTTTTTGTTACATATTGTATATACATTCAATGTCTAATTTGTGGATATAAACCACTTATATGTTTATTCTTTTAACCTTCAAAAATGCATTACAAAATGCCTTGAATAAAACAGAAACTGCAGTTTCTGTTCTACCCTCGAATGGAATTTTACTTTCGAACAATTTTACTTGCTACATGCAGCATACGCCGATGAACACTAGCCAACGAATAGATGATAATGTAACATTATTCTTCAGCTAAATAATTTTGCACTTTTCCATAGAATTCTTGACACTCTTAGTCTTTATAACTGCACTTAACACAATAATAACACGAACACTTTGAGTCACTTATCTTGACGAGAAATACTGAAGTCTTGTGCCCTACACGGTGGTGTAGTAGCAGAGGGGTGATCGCTATGAGTCGGGCTGGATGTGCGTCACTAACAGTTTGGTGGCCTTGGCAAGGTCATACGCAGCCGCGCGAACCTCGTTGAGCGGAGAGGGCGCTGAACACGCGAGGGATACTTCCTCGCAGGCTGTGCGCAACTCGCCTAATACTAGCATCAGCTCGCGGTCAGAGCTCGTCTGTTGGAAAAGATGTTTTTGGTGAATATTTGCAATTATGAATTGGTCCCATTTGGGCGCCATTAATTTTAATGTCACTATTGGCGCCCATGTGGGACCGGATAATTATGAAAAACATGTTTTTACAGCATCCTTCAGTGATATTTGCACGCGGTACAAATTAAATCTGCTAGCAGTTTTTTTTTTAAATTTGAGATGGGTTTGCTCTTGACTCTAGATCGAAGGTAACAGAGACAAAGTTTGGAAGGTCATTCCACATTCTGCAAACACATTGGTAACTAATCACATAATGACAGGATGTATCGAAACGACGCGGCAGAGCTGCATCAAACTACAAATGGCTATAAACATAAGAAATAATAATTCGTATAGATTCGAAACTTGTAGGGTATTACCCTATTTTATTACGCGATTTTAAACGTGTTCCGCTTCTATACTAAGTATTATTTCTTATTCTATAGCCTAAAATTGATGACAACGTACCTGCGGGAAAAGCGCCAGTAGTGCCCTGACAGCGTGTCTGATGGAGTCCCCTCGTTGCTGCAGTCTTGGGTGCTGGTCACGCGCGGCGGCCCACAACTCTGAGATTGCCCTTGTCACAGCTTCCGCGCGCCGCTGTACCAGTTCCGCGCGAGGCAGGGCTCCGCCCTCCGCCACGTCGGGGACTTCGCCCCCCAGGGATAGTGGTGATAGCGAGCGCTCCAGACTCGATAGCGTTGTCAACTGATCAATAAACTTGGGTTAGTGGAGTTGATACGCGTTACTGTTAGATGATTGCATGCAGGCGTGCAGCGCACGTCTTATTATTTGTTGGACTAAATAGACAATTAGGAAAAAACTGTATAAATATGGACAGGGCAATAATTATCAACTGAGCCCGAGGTTATCAACATTTTTAATATAAATTACTACATGCGTTTTTATTATTGGCACCTAACCGTTTACGTGTAATATCATCACGGTAGTACCCAGATTTTCGCAGTCAATTGTTATTGGTTAGCAATCTACTGCCCAACGTCCAGATTTTCATCATTTCATTTGTTCACTATTAATTTACTGTGACCTATTATTTGTACACATATCATGCCTTTATTTTAACTGCATTGACGGCCTTAGTATACCTCTGCCGCGAAACCGCATGATGTTTCGCTGATGTTCTGCTACTCGAGTAGCGGAACATCATGCGAGTCAGTTGAATTGAACCACTGCAGTTTCGCTGCTTTTAATTTTTTGTTACTATTTTTTTGGCATTTTATTCTATTCTGATCTATTCTGTTGCAATATTGTTAAATTTTATTGTATTAATAAAATTATTGTGATGATTTTTTTGTCGCCTCTTACGACTGGACTTTTAGATTTTGGCTAGATACCACAATATTAAGAGACAGCTTCTCGTATTTTCTATTATCATATTAATTAGGTATCTTCTACAAGTTAACTTAGTTAAACTGATATTAATGGGATTAGCGACTACTCTTATTACCTTAATACTAGCGTGTTAATACGAGCTCTAAATAAATTAGTGTAATTAATAACGATTAGTACCTGGTGTTTAGTAACCTGCCAGTTATTCTTTGGTCCTTCCCTAGTCTCATACATACTGACCGGTCGCTGCGCGGCTTTCAATAACTTCGCATCGACTTCATCCGAGCGAGAGAAATGCTCTGTTTCTAGACTTTTGCCTCTTTCTTGAGCTTTGGAAGCTTCCAGAACATTGCTAGAGCTGTCGTTTATCGACATTTGTGACGTCATACTTTGATCATCGTCCACGCTGCTTGTAGTTTTCAGGACACTGTTTTCCTTCGTCAGTTGTTCAACAATTGTTTGTAAGCTCTTCAATTGATTCTTTAGTTCGGTTATGGTGGAGTCTTTCGTGTGTATTTCTTTCTTCAAGGTTTCGATTTCGGGGTTCTGTTCGGGTATGGCGGAGTGTGCGAGGCTGCTGGGCGAGTGCGTGCGGCGCATATCTATGATGGAATTATGATCTATGGGTAGCGATGGGTTGTATGTGGAAGACACGGTTTCACCTGCACGCGGTACTACGGTCGATAACTGTAAAAATAAATTTGAATAAAATTAACTTGTAAAATTATTACAGTCGTATCAAACAGCCACTATAGAAATAGAGTCGCAGCAAACAGCCACTATAGAACTAGAGTCGTAGCATACAGCCCCTATAGAACTGCAGTTGTTGCAAGCAGCCACTATAGAACTACAGTCGTTGCAAGCAGCGACTATAGAACTACAGTCGTTGCAAGCAGCCACTATAGAACTACAATCGTTGCAAACAGCCACTATAGAACTACACTCGTTGCAAACAGCCACTATAGAACTTTTATCAAGTTCAGATGTGATCCGAAAAGCAATTGAATCCAAGCGATATCTGAGGTGTGATTGCTGTATGTTTAACGCCTTCAAGGACACTTAACGAGACACAATAGAAGTTTTATTGTTATAACACCTATGGGGGTTTAGTATCCCTCAGTGTTAAGAACGTTTGCATTCTATTTCCAGTCTCAATCTGTCAAAGATACTTATAATGTACCCACATTTTTTTACATTTTGTTGTCGCTGAGATGAGATTGCATCTGGATTTGAATATTTTTATTTCCGGGAATTAGACTTCTGTAGCGTATAAGTCCTCAGTGTAGTTGAAACGTACTTACATCTAAATCTATAGGAGCTAGCGCAGCGTAGTCTTCATCTGAAGCTACTGAATCGTACAAAGGCTCGTCATCCGACATCTGCGAAAAATGCTTCAGGTGGCTTGCAGACAGGAGCGGGTTTAATAGAGACGTGGGCGCTGGAACAATAATTAATAATCAGTAGGTGTCAATAAACTAGGTAAAAAAGGGAACAACAAAATTATTATCTGTGACGAATGGAATATTGACATTTTTAAAGTAAATAAAACATCCAATGATTTAAAATCTATACTAAATAACAATAATTTAATAAACCACATAAAACTGCCAACGAGAAAAAATGCATGTTTGGACTTAATAGTAAGTAATATACACGACGCTAAATCTGCAATTCACTATTTAGCGCTTTCAGACCACGAATCAGCACAATCGAGAAGGGTTAGCTTAGAAACTGATTCTCAAGTTAAAGACATTCATAGCTTTTGGTTCAAAAGGGTAAGAGAGCTCAGTGACGAAAACATGATTTTTAATAACTGCATCTCAAATTTATCTTTTTCCGAAGTTTATGAAGCTCAATCAACTAGTGACGCCTTCGATAGACTACACGATACAATTATCCTTTTCTACAGTCTATGCTTTCCCATAATTCAAAACCAATTGTAAACAAGTGAAAAATAGAGGTCTAACCAAGGGTATTAAAAGATGCTGCATTAAAAAACGAACATTATACTTAAAATATCATCTCTACAAACATAACAACAATCAAAACAAAAAAAAAATGCATACACCAGGCTCAACAGCTTAATAGCTTGGACTACCTCAATAAAGCCAAAAATACAAGTAAAGCGGCCTGGAATATGATTAAAACAAACACAGATAATATGACAAGTAAAATTTGACTGAAATTGACACAATTAATGCTAATAATAAACTTTATGACAATCCAAACCAAATATGCGACTTATTTAATGACTATTATATATCCCAAACAAAGACGACCAATAAAACTCATAAAAACATACAATATGACACGAAAATAACCACTCCTCAAAATTCTATAAGCATCTTCCTTACACCAGTAGATAAATAGAAAGAAAGAAAGAAAGAAAGAAAAACAGTTTATTCGCGTGAAAATGACGCACACAAACTATACAAGAAAAGCGAAACACAAAATAATAAAACATAACAAACCACACAAAACAAAAAACATAAGTACACACAATAAAGTTTTTGGAAATGTGCGTCACTACCCCGCGAAACGGCTACACGCTCAGCATAATGCCGCGGCCCGTGCACGAAGGCACGAATCCACGGCGCTGGTTTTCAGCGTAAGCCGGCGGTGTGTATCGCTGTCAGAGACCATTAAAATAAGTAACTAAAAAAAAAACAATAAAAATATATAATATGTACAGACATAAACAATAAAATATGTGGCAACATTTCAACGCGTCTCAAACCACAGACAATAAAGTTTGTCTGTCATCGTTCGTGTCTTGAGATAGGTTTTATTTTCTGTGCTTGCGTTGCGTAAATCAGACGTTTAAAAAATAATTCAGTCTAAAAAACACTAACTTGACCGGGTATGACGACCTGAGCACTAAAGTGGTAAAAACATGTGCAATGAGTTTAGTATCTCCCTTAACCTACACTATAAACCTGTCTCTAACAGAAGGAGCATTCCCATCACTTCTGAAAAGATCAATTGTCAAGCCTCTTTATAAGAAAGGTGTAAAAACTTACATGAGCAATTATCGACCAATAACTTTGATACCTATCCTATCCAAAATCTTTGAGAAAGTTATGTGCATTAAAATAGAAAACTTTTTAATGGCATGTGATGTTCTTAAAAAAGAACAGTTCGGTTTCAGAAAGGGCAGTTCCACTGCTTTAGCTTGTTTAATAAAACACATAACTGAAAGTTTAAATATAAAATCTAAGATGTGTGTTCCTAGACATGACGAAAGCCTTTGATTTTGTTAGTCATACAACACTACTCTCAAAGCTAGAGCATTATGGAATCAGGGGTAAAGCCAACGACTGGATCAAAAGTTATCTTTCTGAAAGAGTGCAATGCGTAGAAATAACGAAAACTGTCGAAATGTAAAAACAAAACGTTTAGGTCGGAATATAAGAAAAATAACTATGGCACGCCACAGGGAGGTATCGTATCCCCACGACTCTTTCTAGTTTATATCAACGACATTCCAGAGGCATAGGCAAAGATTGCATAATATTCGCCGATGACACTACAATAATAGTTAAGAGTGACAATAACAAAAAGTTAGAAAATGAAATCGTCCAAGCTATGGATTGCAATGGATTGGCTAGAAAGAAATAACCTAAAAATAAATATGAGTAAAACAAACATAATGCAATTTCAGACATACAATGCAAGCATAGATGAACTAGATATTCACTATAAAGATTCTCACTTGACCACAGTCGATAATTGTGTATTCTTGGGTATAACCGTCGATAAAAATTGCAGTTAGAAACCACATATAGATAAAATTCTGGCAAAAATAGATCGTTTTACATGTTATTATGTCTTAAAAAGAATTAAACAAACAGTTAACCATGATACTGCAATGCTGGCTTACCATGGTTATATAATATATCATCAGTACTTAGATACGGTATTATAGTGTGGGGTAACTCGGTAGATTTTTACAGGGTTTTCAAAGCTCAAAAAAAATGTATCCGAGCAATTTGTGGAGCTCATTTTTTAGACAGCTGTAAGCTACTGTTTCAGAAACTTAAAATTCTAGCTTTGCCATGTTTGTATATTTTTGAAACATGTATTTTTGTTAACAGACATTATAATTTATTTGAAACAAGCACAGTCAGGCCAAATAGCCGAACACGGCATAAATATAGACTTCGGCTGCCACCAATAAAACTAAAATTATTTAAGGAAAATGTATACTGCATGTCGATTATTATTTACAATCATTTACCAAATAGTTTTGAAGACTTACCTCTGACAATGTTTAAAAAATTACTCTTCAAACTATTGCTGCTTAAAAGATATTATACCATTAAGGACTATTTAGAAGACAAATCTATACACTATCATCACGATAATTGCAACTTACTGAAATCTGTAGGTATGTATTTTTGTAGCACACACTGCTAATAGACGGTCAGAAGACGAGCCTAAACAGTAGATGTATCGTAGATAAACTTTGCTTACAAGCAAATCTGGGCGTATGTGTATCATATGGCCCTAAACTATACAATATGTAACAAAAACCCTGTTGTTCCTTTTTGGGACGTATCTACAAGCACGACATTAATGAAATTATGTTTTTTTTAATTTTATTTTTAATTAAGCATTGGCTAGTCGAGATGTCAGGAGAACATCATGCGAGTCAGTTGAATTGATCTACTGCGGTTTCGCTGCTATAGTTTCGCGGCGGAGATGTGCAAGGCCCTTATAGTTTATGTTCACATTATTTATTTTGAAACTAAAAGATTCAATAAAAGGTTCACATTATGTCTTGTTAACGACTTTTTATTATTTTAATTAGGTACGTACCACAGTTCTGACATAATAAACGATTTTTTTTATTGTTTCAAAATCCTAATGTTTAAACTTTGTCAACACGAGTAAAATAGTGTTTACTTTCCCCCAAATTCCTCTGACAGCTGCGACCCACGTGCGCGCGCCAATGAACATGCAGCAGCTAGTGACGTAATTAATTATGTATCTTCTTCTCTTTCTAACAATCGGTATGGGGGTCTTCCCTTTTCTTCGCGCACTGATTGTATGTACTGGTATGTAGCTACATTCATGGCTTACGCCGTTTTTGAGTGTTTATAATACGTCATTGGGGTTGCGTAGTTTTATTACTGAGTTCTCATAGCCACCGTCCGGCTTCATCATCAGATCATCTCCATGTCATAATAATATTGCATTGTCATCCGATTTACATATACAATTACAGCTCAATCGGAAACCGGGAAGTGAGTCAAATTTAAGTTGCAATATTCGATTACAGACAGACACCGGGACAAGTGAAACTAAATTAAAGCTTGTAAAAATACGGCCATTTATGCGACATATTTTGATACTCGCAAATAAATCAAAACCATCCTCCCGTTGACCTAAAATCATGAAATTTGTCATGAAGCAAGGTCTCGCAGCACAAGTAAAGGAAAATGTCTGAAAATTTTTAAATTGTACTTTTCACATTTTTTTTTTTTGTAATCACAAACTTAAATTGGCCGTGACGTATACGTATAGAACATGTTATTCAACTATAATGTTAAGTTTGTATTGGAGATAAATTCATCCTAACTACGGAACCCTTCATTGTGCGTGCGGGCCAAGTGTGTGTAGGACACACACTTGTCCGGTTTTTTATCACAAAAGAAGTCTTGTTTCCAATCAAACAATCGATAGGGCGGGTTCACGTTTAAGACACTACTGACGCTTACCTCTCGGCTGTAACGTAGCAATGTGCTGCCGTCTAGTAGCGTCTACGAGAACATCTCGTAGCAGCGTAGCCATCTCTGCAGTGGACAGCCTGGCTAGCTTCTGTCGCCCTTGGTTACGAGGTGCCGACAGCGCGGGGTTTACTGGTAAGAAAACTACGCCGGAGCGCTCGAGCCCCGTCGCACTTGTTTGCCATACTGAAAGACAAAGGACAAAATAAACATAAACATTATATTATGATATACTTAAACTAGTATTACCTCATAGACAGTAAAAATGACGGCACGATTAATGCATTGGCTAAACAAATATTTGTATAATCTAGAAACAATTGTTGTACGTCTAGCTGTTTCCCAACAAGCAAAAATGTCGTATAATTCCAGTCTTATAAGACTTCATGTTATAAAATGGTTAGTATTTAGCTAACTATTACGTTATATAGACGTTCATCTTACGATGTTTCAGTCGCCTCACTGTATTGTCTTATTATAAAGTTGAGTAAACGTTTTCACGACTAACTTATACGTCGTCGTATAATGGTGTCAGCTATGACATTTATTGGACAATTTATTGGTCATATAAAGGTTTCAGATAAACAAAAAGTTTTCAATAACTTTTCTACAAGGTTATTGGTAAAACAAAAACAACCTCTTAAGGAGTCATTGTATGTACTCATCATTATGAACAACTTTTATTATGGGACAAAACCTGAAATCGCAAAAAAAATCAGCTGTTCAGTACATTTTGACGAATTATGCGAACACAAATGTACTGAACAGCAAATTTTTTTTTCACGATTTCAGGTTTGGTCCCATAGCAAAAGTTGTTCGTAATGATGAGTACAATGACTCCTTAAGAGGTTGTTGGTGTTTTACCAATAACCCTGTATAATATAAACGCCGTTGAAACGTTTGTGCAAGACCTTTATATATAGGGTGACTGGTAATTAGTGACCGATACATACCCATGATTGTACTCATGAAAACAAACAACTTTTACTACGGGACCAAACCTGAAATCGCGAAAAAAATCAGCTGTTCCTAAAATTTGTGTTTGCATAAGTCGTCAAAGTGTAGGGAACAGAAGATTTTTTCTCGTCAGGGCTGGAAGAGGGCCGAAGCCTGTTCCACCATTCCGTCACCAGGACCTCGCGGAGCTGTGACCGACGATGCTCGAACTCTCGTTGCATCGGTTCACAGCCCCACGTTCGCACTTCCTCGCGCCATCGGTAAAGAGACGCGCGGGCCCTCGCCTCTAGGACCCAGGGCGGGGATCCGGCCAGTGCACAAGCCGCCTCGTAGGAGATCGTGCGATACCCCCTGATAGCTCTGACGGCCATCGCCCTCTGTGGTTTACGCAGTATTGCGATGCAGCCAGCCGTCAGGTCAGAAGCCCACACCGGGGTCCCGTACAGGGCCATGGACCACACGATCCCCAAATACAACCGCCTACAGGCGGTGCTCGGGCCCCCCAGGTTGGGAAGCAGCGTTGCGAGCGCGCCCATCAACTTGAGCGTCAGCCGCCGAAAGTGGGGGCCGAAGTCCCACCGGCTGTCGAGCACCAGTCCTAAGTACTTCATGGTTGACTCGACAGCGATTCGAGCCCCTCCGACCACAATGTGTGATCCCGGCGGCGGCGCCCGTCGGGGGCCGTGGAATGCGATGGCTTA
Source organism: Dicycla oo (assembly GCA_948252095.1). Taxonomy (NCBI): domain Eukaryota; kingdom Metazoa; phylum Arthropoda; class Insecta; order Lepidoptera; family Noctuidae; genus Dicycla; species Dicycla oo. The sequence continues at coordinate 3,905,556 of OX411718.1, read as the reverse complement.
CGACTTGTTGAGGAACCTTTTTTTTTTTTTTTTTTGTCGCTGAGAAATGACATTACGCATCTCCGCTCGTCGGGGGACGACGTATGTGGGACTCCCTGCCAGAGTGGCAGTATACCCACTAAAACTCAGCGGTGTTCCCACATCGCCGTGATGGGAGGGTCATGGGAAACCGGCTCAGCCTTTACTTCCACAACCCTCCCGGTTGTTGAGTAACCTAACCTGCAGAGTGTCCCATCTGTATTAATCTGTGCCTACAGTTAGGTTACATCATCATCATTATCTGCCTAGCCTTTTCCCAACTATGTTGAGGTCGGCTTCCAGTCTAACCAAATGCAGCTGAATATATATGCAAGTATTATACATGGGGCGACTCCGCGATCTGACCTCCACAACCCAGTTACTTAGTAATACGATAAGATTACATAGGTAGTGTTAATTGCCAGTGAGCCCCAAACTAGACAGTTAGTCTGTATCTTTCAATTAAAAAAAAAAATGTGTGATAGTTAAAAATAAAGGCCGTTAGTTAAAAAATAAAACAAGTTAGGCTAAAAGGTACTTTTTTGTGCAGGAAATACAATCAAAACCGTTGACGACGACATCGTTTAGAACAACATACAGGTTATATTGACCAAAATCATAGGTCCCGGCTGAATACTATACGACTGCCTTATAAAAAACGCTGCTTTTTACGACATTGCTTATTACAACATACCTCATTCATTAAGCGACCGCATTTAACTAATATCTTCGGAAAGTTATATATGTATATCTGTTAGAACGATCGGCTGTATTGTAAACCATTTGAATAGGTAACAGTACCACATCTGGCACAGGTGTAATGGTCAATAGCTATTAAGATCGCAAAAGGAAACCAAAACGTGTCGAGTTTTGGCCTTTTGTAATTCTCAGAAACAAAATACACGTGCATGCAGTACAATAAACGTCCCCCGACCGCCGCGTTGCATCACCCGTCCGCGCTATTTGTTCACATTTTCATGAGTTTTATTTTTCTTGCGCGGAACCATAATTCTTTTTCTTAAATAAGCCTAAGTTACTCCTTATAACAACAGCTATTTGCCAGTGAAAGTCCCGTCAAAATCGGTCCAGCCGTTTCCGAGATTAGCCGAAACAGACAGACAAACAAAAAATATAAAGTTTTTTTTTAATTTTAGTACCGCATATATTTACTAACATATGCATTTAGTAAAAAGCTGTTATTTTGACATTACAAAAAGACACATATTTCTTTTTTATTTGAGGTATTTACACATTTTGTACTTACTGGCTTCTGTTTCTCTGCGGTCTATTTCGTCGTAGATGTCCATAACAAGCTCTTCAAACAGATGATTTGGCAGCTGAAAACACAAAACACTAAATTGCAAAAATAACGGGTGCTATATTTCCAGATGTTTCTTAACTTTCGATAGATTATACAGGGTGATGTGTAATCCTTGAATTTCGAGTCTACAAATCAAATGGGATCCGGATGTTTGATTATATTCTATTCAGTTATACATAATTAACTGATTAAGGACTTACAAGCTGCAGCTTGCCCCGCGCGGCCTTGGCGACGTCTGTCATCTCGTGCGTGTCGTGCGCGCGCGGCACTATGTAGTGCCTGCCGCACGCGTGGTCGGGCTTCTCGCCCGTCAGGAAGTAGATCATGCGGTCTGTAGCCTCGTACACTAGCTCGGTCAGGCGGTCCGCTAGCTCAGTGTGGCCGCCCTGTCTGATGGAATTATATACATACAACATTAAAGGTAACTTAGACACCAAATATTTATTTATTTTTTGAGAATAGTCAATTTAACTTAAGGACAGTATCCAAGATTTTCCTGTAGCTACAACGGTTCAGAACCTGCCCCTACCGCCCCGCCTCGTCTCAAAAATGCACCGTGCATAAGGAACTCTTGTGCATTTCATACTTCTACTAGATACAACCAGGCTGTGCGTTGTCTATCAGTGAACAAATTTAAGATTTTTATTAAGTAGATTTAAGCTTTTTGGAATACGACATTGTATTTCATCACATTAACATTTCAAAAGTATTTTCTTAGCTCCATATATTAATATTGTAGGAGTAAATCTGCAGAGAAGACCTTGTCTCAGCCATATCCATAAACAAAGCTAAAGGTTACCTCTATTCTAGTGTTATGATCACGTAGGCAGATGATAAACGAGCTCCGAAATAATACAAAGCAGGTGTCTATTAACAGTCTTCACTAATTTATTGTGAGATGAAATATGGTTGATGTTAGGTTATGGTTGAAGTTCTATGGTACGTGCTTCGACCGAGCTTAGTGGAAGGGTAGGTCGGAACCTATTAATACGACAGAACATGTTCCGAGACACTGAGGTCTATATTACCGGTAAAATTATGGGATGATGATCTTGGTTTAGTGGCCATTCTTGGGACATAATTATGCTATCATTATTTTCCAGTGGCGGCGCTAGACCAAACGTGGACGTCGGCGACAACGGCTTTGCGAGGCCTCTTTCATTTCCCAGTCGAAATAAAAGCGTTAAGTTGAATGAAATGAATTATTATACACTAATGACATGAGTATATGAGGTGCTTGTGGCTAAGGGCGGGATTTTTTGATCCGTAGTTTACTCAACTAATCGTTGAATTTGGCTAAATTTGAAAGGCTAAACATGAAAGTATTCATGTCAGCTCATTCATATTAAAAAATAGTAACTAATGGCATAACTCATTCATGTTTAGCCTTTCACATTTAGCCAAAATTCAACCATTAGTTACTATGTTTAACCGTATTACCCAGTAACTGGGTTGTGGAGGTCAGATAGGCAGTCGCTCCATGTAAAATACTGGTATTCAGCTGCATCCGGTAAGACTGGAAGCCGACTCCAACATAGTTGGGAAAAGGCAGGCAGATGACGCAGATGATGTATGAGCAGGTACGAGTTTCATTGCTAATCAAATATGATGATAAAAATTAAATAAACATACGCAAATTAAAATAAACGAACTTTTCGGCTTTTAGCCTCACTGAATTTTTTCAAGATTATGTCATAGCTAACACCAGCCACTATTTCTAATGCAGAAAAGGTCGAGTGGTAAAGCAAAAGCGAGCGGTGCGAACTCAAAAATTTTAGCTCTGCGCCTGGGATGGTTAAAATTAGGTTTTTTAATGTTTTTTTTTTTATTATTTGTGATGGGTTTGCTCTTGACTCTAGTCTAGGTCAGAGGTGACAGAGACAAAGACAAAATGGAGTGAGCTTACCCAGAAGAAGCCTGTTCACTCTCACTTTGAAGAGATTAGGGTTGTATGCGTTCGGAAACAGAGACGCAGGTAGTGAGTTCCACTCCTTTGCTGTGCGCATTATAAAAGACATTTGGAAGCGCTTAGTGCGAATTGGTGGAATAGCAACCAGGTAGGGATGGTAACTGGCAGTGCGTCTAGATGTCCGATGGTAGAAGGGGGCCGGTGGAAAGAGGTCTTGGAGTTCTCGGGCACACTCTCCAAAGTACAATCTGTAGACGGTTTTCTACAGATTGTACTTCGGAGAGTACAAGCAGGCAACCTTGCGGCGATGAGCTAAGCTATGAAGCTTGGCATCCACCAGTTTTACGTCGCCAATGAGCCTCTTAGCTTTGCGTTCCACCGAGTCAAGCGCGGCTAGTGGCTGATCCATCCCAAAGGTGACTGCAATACTCTATGCAGGATCGGACTTGCGCTTTGTAAATGTTACGTTAACGTTAGGGTCTTTTAACCCTTTTTACACTGACATTTTGTTGTTATAAGAATTAGGAGAATGTGGGACGCAAGAGCGATCTCGGAAATTTTAGCACCCCGACTCGGAAAGATAAGGTTCTCTTTTGGCCATATTTACAGAAACAGGAGATACTTTGTTGTTGTTGACTTATGCAGAAAGGTTTGAGTATGAGAACAATATAGGATGCTAGAACGAGCGAAGCGAGCTCGAAAATTTTAGCACCCAGTCTCAGATAAGTAAAATTTTCTTTTGAACATATATACAAAAATAGGAGTTATTTTGTCGACTTATGCAGAAAAGTTTGAAAACAACCTATCGCTGTAAATACGACGAGACAGTCGAAGGACCCTATACTCTTTTCAACCACTTATTTTGCTTTTGACATAAGCTTATTGATTGACAGGCAAGCAAAGACGACAAAATGCAATACTTCATGGACGCTAAAGTAAAATATATGGTTGGAGTATATTATATTAAATTATAATAAATTGAATATTATAAAAAGTTCTCATTGGTTTAATGCTCCTGGCTCCGATTCCCAGGTTGGGTAGTGTTATTGGATTTTTCTATCAGGAATTTCTCAGTAGCAGCCGGAGTCTGGATGTGTGCCCGGTTGGTGGCAATAAGCTCACACACTATTACATAAGACTTAAACGTAATCGGCAAAATGTGGGTATACTATAGGTATACCTCTGCCTAACCCTTCGGGGATTACAGGCGTGGTTATTATTGTGTACCTGGCGCAATCGGCGGGCGTGTGTCCGGAGTGGTCTCGCGCGGTGGGCTCGGCGCCCCACGCCACCAACAACTCGGCCTGCGCCGGCTGTCCTGCGCGGCCCGCCACGTGCAGACATGTCGTGCCTTTCTCCTGTACGAATTTATTTTATGACATATGATGGAGGCTGCAATACTTATTTACACAAAGATACAAAAACTCACGCCTTCTTTCCATGAGGGTAGGAAAAAAACTACAGATCGCTACCTACTACAATCCTTACAAACTCGTTTTGCTTCGTTTACATTCATACATCTGGTCATACACGCACGTCGGTTGTGGAGTAATACGCAACTGACCTTTATAAAGAACGTCACCATTCAACGCTTATTAAAATTTGTAAAATATAAAAAGTAACACTTTGTAAATAACCTCATAAACATTCCCTGCATCACTGTTAAGGTATCTGCAGTAGCCCATAATTAAGTTTGCTATGTTTCGATCTGATTTCCGAAATCAGGTTGCAACACAGCAAATCTTACTTATAGAAAGGGATGCCCGATTTTTTGCTTTAAATCGATCTTCTAGATCGTAACCTCGTGAATCGATTCACGATCTTAATCGTATTGTATTGAATCGATCTTACTCGATCTCGGAAGATCGTATGGTAATTTTATTTAAAAAAAAATTAAAATAGCTTTGTGGATGACGTCTGAGATGATTTTATTAATTGGTAGTAGGTATTTTCTTTCGTTTTAACAATATGCTTACACAATTTACATTGTCCACCCGTATCACATTTAATAAAAACCGGCCAAGTGCGTGTCGGACTACGCACAATGAAGGGTTCTGAAATATGAAACTTAACATTGTAGTTGAAAAACAGTTTCTCCCATACATTCCAACTGCAAATGTAAGTTTGTAGGCACAATATTGAGAGATTTACCATGTTGTTTTAAGACCATAGACTTCTTGTAGATTTTCCTGTAATCTATAGGTATAGAACTATTTTCTGTATTTTTCTCAAAATTTTAGGTTCAGTACTTTCGGAGATAAGGGGGGAATGGTCAATTTTCGCCTTTTTTCTTAGATAACTTTGAAATGATTTATTTTAAAATTATTAAAATATATATATATATATATATGTAACACGGTACAGTTTACAAAACTTTTTATTTTTATTTTCTTATTTGCCCTCCAAAATTTACCTCCATATTCAAAATTCATTTATTTATGATACACGTCCGTGTTTGGGTCACAGAAATACATACGTGTACCGAATTCCAACTTAATCGGTCCATTACATTCGGAGGAAATTGGCTGTGACAGACGGACATACAGACAGACACACGAGTGATCGTATAAGGGTTCCGTTTTTTTCCTTTTGAGGTACGGAACCCTAAAAAATTCCAAATGTTTGATTTTGTTGGCGGGGCCATATTAAAAAGTATTTTAAAATAATAGGTCTCGTTACAGAACATATAGAACTGTTTCTATTACAGTAATAGAATTACAAAGAATGAATGAAAACTAAATCAAAGAATATATATGTCTGAAATAAAAAGATTTTATTTTGTTTATTAGCATACCCGATACCCGACAGTAAAATAAACAAAATATTCACACCTTCATTGAATATTTCATACAATACCGCTTTTGAGTAATGTAACTTGAAACAGTCGGAAACTAATCTCATTCAATATTTATGTACTCGTACTTATACGTAGTCTGGTCATAAGTTTTGTCATATATGGAAAGTTAAATAAGTGACACAGTTACGCAGTACAACCATTTATACATCAAATGAAAGTGTATAAAATACAGATTTACACCACATTAAAATTATTCGGAATGTCCTCCTCTTGCTTCGATACAAGCCTTCAATCTGCAAGGCCAGTCATCAATCGAAGCACGCACGACGGTCATGTCAATATTGGCGACTGCTTTAATCAGGGATGCTTTAAGTGACTCTGATGCTTTAAGTGACTCAAGTTGCGATGGGATTTAGCGCAGACCTTCTCCTCTAAGTGCTGCCATATTTTCTAATCCAAGGGATTCAAGTCTGGACTGGATGAGGGCCAATCCTCATGCCTGATAAAGTCGATTCCACGGGTCGTGAGCCAGTTTTGTGTACTTTTCGCCTTATCAGCCGGCGCAGAATCCTGCTGGAATACCCAGTGCTTGTTTTCGAACATTGTTTGTGAAAGTGGTTCCACAATGTTTGTTAGGACTGTGTTTTGATATACAAGGGCACTGGTTTTCACTCCTTTTTCACAAAAAAACACCTCCATTGGAGCCCAATCATAAATGCCGAAGGGTGATGACCACGCTGAACACGTGGCACACGTCGGCTCGCTTCTTCAATAGAGTGTGCATACACTCTATCATTTTGTTTGTTGAAACTCTCCTCAACATTAAAAATTTTTTCGTCTGAAAAGAGTATTTCGCGGCATTTTCTTCTCGCGTACCGCCTTAACAAAACCCGGTTTCTTTCGAGTCTGATTTTCTTCAGCTGTGCGTTAAGAAGATGTGCTGTTTTTTTTTTCTATAAGCACGCAGTCCTAAGTCTTCATTTAACACCCTTTTAACAGTAGTTCTGCTTAGTCCCATCTGCAGAGCCAACATTTTTTGCTTGCGGACAGGATTTCTTTGGATTCGCGCCTTCACTGCTTTGATGACCGCTGGAATTCGAACAGTACGAGGTCGACCGCTCCTTTGTTTATCTTCTAATCTTGAATCTTCCCTGAATCGTTTGATAGTACGATAAATAAATAAATCTCAATGAAATTTTCAAATTTTTCAGCAGTTTGAAAAAACTCAGTTGGCGCGTGACCGCAACGATGCAATGCAATTACTGCGACTCTGTCTTCTTTGCGCGTCCACTTCATTTTAGAAAATGAACAAAATTCCAGAAACCCTTTGTTTTTATTTTCTTTAAATATTCAAATTTCGAATGACCATAATATTTTCCTCGGCTTGCATTCTAAATTCGAAATTTTACCTACCTATGTGACAGAACTTATGGCCCGACTACGTATAATCTTACTTTGTTGTAGTTCGTATGGTACGTTTCGGTTGACGTTTAGGTTTTAGTTGATACGAATTTTTCATACGATTTGATCTGGGCGAAGATCGCATCTTGTTGAATCGATTAAAAAAATCGGAAGATCGATTCAGATCGGGCATCCCTACTTCAGAGAGACGTATTGATGATTCTTATAGATATAATTACGTAATTACATATCGCACACCTAGATCAAAAGTAGCACAACTCAAAATAGGTACCCCTTTTTTCAGGCACAGTAAAAAGCGTTTTACTCGTTTTCTATTTGATCAATTTAAAATATTTTTGTATGATGTTGTAATTCATTAATGGAGATTGGTACCCATGTGTCTTTGAAGTCAATCAGTCAATGTAGTTTTCGACGCAGAGTCCGATAATCGCAATAACTAGATTTTGGATTATTTTGAGTTGTGCTACTCTTTATCTAGGTGTGCGATATTTGTTGTAGCTTCGAATCATATTTTGATCAAGATACAACCTGACACTAACCTGCAAATTGCAAAAAACCCAAGAAAACTTGAATTTTTGAAAACTGCAGATCCACCATAGCAGTTAAGGGCATTTAGCCCTTAAAGTTTTGAAAGACCCTTTAAATTTTTTAACAGGTCAGCATTGTCCAATGTCCACGCAGACAAATATATCAAGTATTAAGTGGTTGCTACTTCTTATTTAATTACAGTCTTGGCTACCATTAATTACTATGGCGAGTGATTTGGTCAATTATTTTCAATATGGTAATATTTAATGAAAATAATTGACAAGCATTGTGGACAAAGAGCCTGAAACAATGGACGTATTTTGCAAAATAAAGGGAAAATATTCCTATTTGTACACTCAACTAAAAATTGGTATATTTATAATGATGTTATAAGTAGGAAAAACATTGCTTTTCCACAAATCATATCAATTTATTTGAGGAAGGAAAATATAATGTCCCCTAACTTTATTTCAATTTAATTTATTCAAACTAAAATATTACATTCACCAGATTGGTTTCCCTATTGAATATGTTTATTCAATAGGGAAACCAAATTGATACTATGCTCCACTTAGGTATTTGGCAAGTGATGTTAAATTCACATCACAAAAGAACAAACTCACACACACTCACAAATTCACATTGTGTAAGTGCTGCAAGAAATTTTCTGCAGTCTACTCACCTGATTATAATAATTAGGATCAGCTCCCTGAGCTAGCAGCCTCATGGCAGTGTCTAGCGAGGAGCTCCTGACTGCACTATGCAGCTGTCTCCCCAACTCACTGGGTGGCTCATCTCTGCGGGCTCTCAGCACATATGCTAGCCTCAAGTGCTTCGCCAGAATGAACTCTGACTTTACTGGGCTGAAAATTAGGTCCTGTAAGTTTAAGCACCATATGCATGGTAAAAAAAAAGTTGCGTAAATGCTTCTGTGTTGAAACATGTTGCTTTATCAGGCCAAACAATGTGTAACAGGATTTGCTGGCAATATGTTTGAAACAAGTTGCTGGACTCATGCAGATTGGACTGTGGGGGCAACAAATGGTTGATATTTAAAGTTGTCTTCAACAATGTGCTAAAAATTTCTTTACCATGAATATGTGCCTTTTTAGATTTTTAGGTCTAGTTAGTAAATTTGTATTATTAATACTTTAATCGGAACATGACAATGTCATCTACACACACTACTTTTTTTTTGTAAATACATGTCATGTATTTACAAAAAAAGTAGTGTATGTAGTATATCAGTTATCTGGTTTCCACAGTACAAGCTCTGCTTTGGGATCAGATAACTGTGTGTGAATAATGTCTCAGGATATTATATTATTATATTAAGTTTATATTATTATTGCTTGAATTTCAAATCAGATAATTTTGCAGCTCTTTGTTTTATCTAGGCTTATTTACTGACATACTTCTGTTCAAGAGATAACTTATCAGTTAATAGTTTGATTGATGTAATTAACACAACTAAAGTTAAATGAGAGTGTTCTTACTGTAGTGGGTCTTTGGCCTGTGGTTTCTTGCGGAGATGCTTTGGGGCCGATGTGTCCAGTAACGAATGTTCCCAAATGCAGTTTACGTTCTGAGCAGTCAGTGCTTGCACCATCTAAACAGTATAACAAACTCAGAAAATACCTCCTGTCACATGCATAAAATGAAATTAATTATATAGGTAGATAAGTTTCAATCATAACTATACAGAAATATTGTAACTTTATTTTAATTTATTGGTTGAAATTGTTGCTAAGCATGTTCTAATTTTAGCTCCTACTAGGAAGGTTGTTGTTAAATTCATTGTCCAATTAATCTCATTGTAATCCAGATGACTAAGCACTGTATTAAAACCACATCTATTAATACAATTTGTTAATGTAATTAGGGCAATGATTCCTTTCTTGATGACTGGTCAGACTGGTCATCATGATGATGGAAAAATAATTAATACATACTGCCAATAGCGATGGTGGCCAGGAGCCCTGCCGCAATGATTTTACGTGAGAGATGTGTCGTCCCATGCTACGGTGAACACTACAGCACTCCGCACACAGCAGCAGCCCACGGTTGATCGATGCCCATGACGGATCTACAACCACCATACAACACAAAAAACACTTAGCAACTGATACCGGAACTATTAAAACTAATTCTAAAACTGGAACATCGCCCTGACCTGATGCACCGCAGTCCGCACACACTTCCACCGATGAGCGGTGCTTAGACCGCGATATGATCATTTTATAAACACTTATGGAAGACTGCTTGATGAAATGACCACTCCGTACGTCTGACTTTACTTATTTAGCTAAATCTAAATCCAAGAGCAGGTTTTCGATACAAAAATAAATCATTTTACGAAACGTCAATCAAAATAAATTGATGCCACAGATTGAAAAAAACATCCAGTATCCACTTCTACCAACTGCAGCAAAAAATATCTATGGGAAGCCACAGTCTTTTTTTTTTTGTGGATGGGAAGTCATCGAATAACTTCTCCCGCTCTGGGTGGAGCGGAAGAGCGTGTCAGACTTTTACTGACTAAAACCCACCCGTGTTCCTTCAGTTGCCTATGCCAGGGCCACGGTATCTTTTTCAAACAACCCGCGACCCCAGCGGCATCGGCCCTATTGGACCCCATCTTTTGCTGACATCTCTTTGAGGCGCGCGTGGAACACAACGCGCCGTCGACCCGGGCCTGGTCCTCACCGGACGGCGAGCTACCCACTACTCACCGTCCGCAAACCCGCGCCTACGGTGGCCGGGAATCGGCTATCGATTCCCGCCGCCCAGGGCGTCTCCTGCGGCGACTGAGGGCGTGAGGCTGCCTCTCCCTCGCGCGTTCTGCCTCCTCCTTCGCGAGCATTACCGCTTCGCAGAAGGAGGTGACGGCCTCCCATGCACTCCCATGCCGCACCATGGCCTGGACCAGGCTCGGACGCGAGAGATCGCCGCCGCCGATCGCCTCCGTGAGAACACGGCGGTGCTCTGCCCAAGCCGGGCAGACCTCCACTGTATGCTCCACCGTGTCCTCTGGGCGATCCACACAATGGTGAATGGGAAGGCACAGTCTACAAACCAATTTTCTTATCGTTCATGGAAATGGTGGGATGTCTCTTGTGTAGCCATTTAGGCAAACGTAACCTATTATACATACTTTCTAGCTAAGCTAAGCTATGGCAATGTGCAAGTTTCAACGCAGGGGATAGGATTAGCGAATGTGTCAGAGAGACGCACAAATATACCAATGTTCCTGGACCACATCCTGGACTTCCTGGCAACGGCCAGGAACAGGGCCAGGCCGGGCTAATGGCTAGTCGTGCAGTCGAATAGAGCAAGGACGCGAATATTTTGTTTGTCTGGCAGCTGGCACTGACATGCCAAGTGTTTTATGGCGCGTTTTTTGAACGCCTTTATTTCCATAGAGAAAATATCTCCATCCCGTAGGTCCCGCCCGTATTTCCCGTACGTACGTATTGTTGTCTATGTATAGAATTTATACACGTACACGTCATTGATTAAATTTTGTGGTTCGACTGAAAATACAAGATGAAAATGAAGATTTCGCTAATTTTAGGAGTTATAGCCAGCTTTTCATTAGCATTAGCTGAACAAGAAACATTAGTTCTTGTTGATAATCTAAGCATAAGGGAAACCCACTCACAATTCTTCAAATCATTGCAGGGTAAGTAGAATCGATGAAGGCGCGGACGCCGGTATTTTATTTTGATAATATGTATTTGAAGCTTATTTAGCATGAATGTAATACATAACCCACAAACCTTACATAATCAAAGAAATGTTTACCGAGTTATTTCTCAGCAACCAAATCTATTTTTTCAGATAGGGGCTACAGTCTCACATATAAACTCGCTGACGACCCTAACCTAGTGTTATCAAAGTATGGCGAGTACTTATACAAGAACCTGATTGTGTTCGCGCCGTCGGTGCTCGAGTTCGGCGGTCAGATTGATACGGAAGCTATTACGAAGTTCATCGACGATGGCGGCAACCTCCTCATGGCTGGAAACGCAGCCGCCGGCGACGTGTACAGGGAGATCGCTTCTGAATGTGGATTTGAGGTAAACAACTTGTCATAAAATCCATAGCCAAATCGTTGTAGAAATTAAGAGCTTGTTATTTGAATGTTCCCAAAACGGCTTGGACATCGAGATAGCCTGGATCCCCGGTCACTCGGGTATTGTCGGCAATGAGTGCGCTGATTCGTTAGCAAAGTATGCCACATCTAATCCGGCTGATCGAAAGCACTACGTAGCTCATAACTACGATTTGCGAAATGGTGCCAAGCCCAAATTGTTCGATTCGTGGACAAAAACGTGGAATAAGACCTCAAAAGCTAAGGGCGTCTACTACGCAGCTATACAGCAAGACATCCAGCGGAAACCTTGGTTTTTTAAATATCCAAAACTGTCCAAAAGAGCTGTTTCATCGCTTTGCAGATTAAGACTTGGACATTGTTGTAGCCCAGTGTTTTTGAATAAGATCCATATTAGAGACAGTTCCCTGTGCGAATGCGGTCTTGCAGAAGGTACTTTAGATCATATATTTTTTCCTGCTCCTTGAATACCAAATCCTTCGACCTGTATCAAAAAATTTCCAAAAGCAACATTCCTCTCCCAACTAACTTCCATTCCCTTTTATCACACTTCTCTCCCAAAATTATTAAAATTTTAACTACTTTTATAAACAACAACCATATTAAATTGTAGCTGGTGCATAATAATTATATAATTATATTGTATTTTTAGTACCTACTGTTTATTTTATATATAATTGTAATTTAGATTATTTATGTTGTACTAACCTGTGTCCTCGTTTTTAGCGATTAACATCTGTAGATCTACCACGAAGTGCAAAGCCGACGGACCGCCGACTAAACGTGACGCTGGCAGAATAGTCGACACCGGCTCAATTGCCAAAAGAAAAAAAAAAAAAAAGAAAACTTGTATGCTTATGGTTTCTTATGATTACAATAATGAAAGCTAATAAAACAAGCTCTTATTATTCTGTTAGCTAGCTAGCTAGCTCCTTTAAGTGCCTCTTTTTCCTTATATTACTGACTCGGATGTTAATTTGCTGTTTTGTATAATAATTCGTATAAAATTGAGTGTGACTGTATCACACTCAATTTTATACCAAACTATCAATCGAAATCTGAATCATTTTGAAGTAAATTGCTAATCCGTTGCTTCATATGTTCGTTAAATTTGTCTGCTCGACAACATAAATAATGCAATGAATGTTGTTGAACTGTCAAAATGAAACAAATTCCGATTGACGCAGTGTGTTACGCAATTAGGGTGCTGGTGTACCAACTTCCCTTGCAATTCTGAAAACCTAATTTGAAAGAATTCTCCTTTGGTAATAAATAAACTCTTCAAACTAAATAATATTCTCACTTTCTAGATGGATGAAGAATCTGCCGCTGTGATTGACCACTTCAACTATGATGCGTCTGATGACGGTGAGCACACCAGGATCGTGGTAACTCCTAAGAACCTGATCTCCTCTCCCACCATTGTTGGGACACAGAACACCCAGCCCCTGCTGTTTGAGGGCACCGGTCTCATCCTGGATAAGGACAATAGCCTGGTCCTGCCTATCCTGACTGCTGACTCTACTGCTTACAGCTACAATCCTAAGAGCCAGGTATGGTGTCACATGAAACCTTTAGTTCATTCTGATTATTTTGTTATATTTTTAAAGATAAGGTAAAAGATGCATTTATTTGTATAAACATGTGTAACATGATACATAGATATGCACATATGGATGGAAACAAATTTAATAGTGGTAGTTAAACATCACACAGGCTAATCAAACAGCAACCCTAATAGAAATGCAGGTGCATATATAATCATTGTACCATTGACTAAGCTAATTTATTTCTGTACTGTACTTATTAAAATATTTTATGTAGCTATAAATGATCATATCATTGACTTGAGCTGCACTTTAAAAATTAAACTGTAATTCCTTTATCATCTTCTTAGCATGTTGATGATAATCTAAATTGAGTCTATAGAGGTGTGAGGAACCGGGTGTAAAGTTCACTCATCCTCCATAGAAAAGGGAGGATCCTCCAACCAGACGGGTGTTGTGTCTGGTGTGCTACTGCCTGACAATTGATGTTGGGATGTTGTATAATATATAGCCAGTCGCACTGTAACTGCTTGCTTGATGCAGGGTTTGTGTGACATCAGGTCTGATGCATACTTAGCATGTGGCGTTGTGTAGATGCCACCACAGGTCAGCCCAGCATGTGGCTACGAGTTTGGCGCCTTTATAAACATGAATGTTCATAGGTGAAGGAGTACCCCCATGCCGTCGGCCGTAAGACCGTGCTGATCGCCGCGCTGCAGGCTCGGAACAACGCGCGCATCGTGTTCAGTGGCTCTCTGTTCTTCTTCTCTGATGAGGCGTTCAACTCCGCTGTCGCTAAAGTTCATGTAAGTTTCTACTATTTATTCAAGACATCATTTTTAAGCTTCAAAAACAAAGACTAATATTATTATATATTTAGATTTAGTGCATGAAAAAGGATACAAGCTCTACCTGTTTCTTTTGGAACCATCCCCCCCAGTGACATTTTAGACCAATACTTCCTCTATTACTTCATCCTACCAACAAAATCCAAGCTTTATTGCTGTTCATAAACTAAGTATGACTGCAACCAGTCATACATAGTCATACTGTCCCTTCTTAACACCTTCTGGGACACTAAATGCCCATTAAGGTCATAGCAGTCAGTCTACCTAGCCTTTTCCTAACTATGTTGGGGTTAGCTTCCAGTCTAACCGGATGCAGCTGAATACCAGTATTTTACATGGAGCGTCTGCCTATCTGACCTCCACAACCCAGTTACTGGGTAGTACGATACCCATTGGTAAGACTAGTTGTCAGACTTTCGGGCTTCTGATGACCCGTAACAACTGTCAAAGATCCACAGACAGCTGGGACCAATGGCTTAACGAGCTTTCCGAGGCACGGAGGAGTCAATTCAATTCAATTCAAGAGGAGTCTTGGTATGAAAAGATGGTCACCCATCGACAGACCAACCCTGGCAAGCATAGCTTAACCTGATGAATTGACCCATGCGGCTGTTATTACTTAGCCATGAGCTCCTCATCAAGGTCATAGCAATAAGATTTATATTGTGTCTTGTTCAGTGTCCTGGAAAGGTTAAATGAGTTTACTAAAAGAAAATTTTCATTTTTCGTGTCGACGTTACTTTGATTGAATATTACTATATTGTTGGAGCCCAGTAGGTGGCCACGGCACGTTGATTGCTGCATCAGGGGCATTCTTTAAGACTTCAGTTCATCAAAAGTGCAATTGAATGGGTACTTAGGACACTCCAGCAAGTGGGACATGGTCTAATCAGAAGCACCTCACTCGCACTGTCCTTGATTTACAAGGATCAGTTAATTTTTATATTTTTTTACACAGGGTGACAAGGTGAGCTCTAGCCAGTCTGGCAATAAAGCTCTAGCAGTGCGTCTGAGCGAGTGGTCTTTTGGTGAGGTTGGCCGCCTGCGTGTGCGCAATGTGAACCACAACCGCAAGGGAGAGAAAGAGTCTTCCAACACTTACACTATCACTGACACTGTTGTGAGTATTTTCGATATTTAGAGCATTTAATAAGCATTACTTTTTGCCTTAACGAGCAAAGGTCTCTCCAGGAACTCTACAATCTACACTAAAGTTACTAAAGTTTCTGGAATGGACATCTATGAAAAGATTAATTTAAATGGAGTTGTTTGGAGTCATTCATGTAAATCAACATACATAAACATAATTATAGATAGATCAAAAATTTTATATAATCAGTCTTTTAAGTTTATGTCAAGTCCAAATAAAATGTAGAGAAAAGTAGATTAACCTATAGTCTTTGAAGATTATATATTAGGACAATTTTATGAACCATGTATAATTTACACAGGTATACAGAATCGAAATTGAAGAACTAAAGAATGGCAAATGGCAGCCATTCGACGCCAATGACGTGCAGCTGGAGTTCGTGCGCATCGACCCCTTCATCCGTACCACACTACAAAAGAAGCCCAATGGGGTGTATGAGGCTATCTTCAAGGTTCCAGATGTTTGGGGTGTCTACCAGTTCAAGGTTGATTATGACAGAATTGGATACACTAGACTGTATCACTCAACACAGGTCAGTTCGCTTGCTATATTTTTTTTCAATGTTGTACAGTCAAAAGGTAAAAAAAAATATACTTACTACTGTAAATGCCAGGGTTGTTTCGAAGTGGCGCAAAAAAAGAGTACCTGCAAAGATTTAGGGGAGGCCTTTGTCCAGCTCAGAACTACTCTTGGTCATTGTAGATCACGCTTCGACCTTAATAAATAAAAATCCATAAAATATTCTTATTGTTTATTTTTGATAACCGATAAAAACACACACTTTTGACAAGTATTTTCAACAGGTACGGTACAGGACTGCACAACTTGCTGCATTTCAGTATCAAACAAAATAAAAAAAATAAACATTTAGGATCTTTAAAAAAAAATCTATTTGTATCCCAGGTGTCCGTGCGTCCCCTCCAACACACGCAGTACGAGCGCTTCATCCCGAGCGCGTACCCCTACTACGTGAGCGCCTTTTCAATGATGGTGGGCGTCTTCCTGTTCTCCTTCGTGTTCCTCTACTACAAGGAAGACACGCCCAAGACTAAGAGCGAGTAGTTCTACTCTATGTTTCATTCACATAGTTTAGCGTGTAGTAGCACAATTTTAAACAATTGCTTGCAACAAGTATGTATGGAAGTGTTGGATGCATTTGTAATTTTTGAAATGTGAATTACAATAAATTTTCATTATTTATTCGTGTTTTTTTTTGTACATAATTTTCGTTTTCTCGATTGTGTTTTCCCTGCTTCGTACGCATAGATTCTATCTATATTCGTACGGGTAAAATAGCGTCATTTCAAAACATCCAGGTTTTTTAAACAAAGTTACACATGATACAAAAATAAACATAAACCTTCCACAATAAAAGATTTATATGTTGGTGAAAACCGAATCAAAAGCCATTGTGAGATACGAGATATTAGCGGTCTCACAGACATGAAAATCGGCTTTGTTTTTTATCATGTTTATAAGATAGTTACAGAAGTAGATCCTACGATCTACCATCGCTTATAGAATTACAGAATTTCAATTAAGTAATTTCAGACCTCATGTGATTTATCGGTGAACTTATCGCAAGGAACATTATTATGTTCCTTGCCATAAGTTCATACGATAAGTCTCGCCGTAGGTGAGTATTACTCACCTACGGCGAGAGTTATCGTATGCGACTATAGACATCGCTGCTTACCTACCTGTTTCAGATTCGAAAACGCAATGGACCTTAAAAACATGGCAACACCACGTCACTGATTCAACGAGAAAATAATAAACCAAAAAGGAATACCAAAAAAATATCTTTATCAACTTAATTTCGAGTTCCACTATTTTGTGAGCACTTTAGCATAGGAGCATTACAAATAAATGAAAATGATATTTATTTGGTTTTAGAGTTTGAACAAATAACTGAACGCTTCCATAAATTTAACTGACATTCCAGCGGGCTATACTCGAACGCAACGGTTTTAAATGGCAATGGCATGCATGTCATACATGGCTTTTGTAAAAATAAATTTTATTAAAAATGGCATAATTTACGATTTTAACGATAAATAAACTATAGAATTGACTGTATGAATTTAAATCCGTGCCAAACAACCTAAAACTTCGCATGTAAAGTGTGTAATTGACGCATAATCAATGTGATTCGTGTAGGCAGTGAATTGGTGTCGCCGTATTTCTTAAAATATTGCAATTTTTTTACGTTCCTTTTGCGCTTTAGAGGCGATTAGCATAATCGTGAGATCGTGTTGGGACTGATGACCGATAAGTAGGTGATAGTAAGCGTTGCAGTAATGTGTTTACATCTGTAACTGTCCCAGTGAGTATGCAATGATGTCATTGTAGTGACTACCATAAAAAACTGTGTTGGCTTTGTGCCCACCCGTTTTCCTGGTGATCGTGACTCCAATACGATTTTGAGGAAACAACCATGTGGGATAAGCGCAATGAACCCCTTAGGTTATAGACAACCTGTTTTTAAATTTATGTTAATTAGTTTGAGATTATAGCCAGCCAGTAGCCACTGTTTATGAATATTAGTTGCAAAATAACCGCATTGTTATAAGTGATACATTATGTGACTGATGAGTGTAACAATATTTATAAAATTGTGTCAACATAGTGGTGTTTCCATATACCTAAATAGAATTAGGTAAGAACCAGCAGTATGTCACTGGTTGTAGCGCTTGTGATTCAACTCGGTTGTTATAGTGTGAGAGAAATAATAGTGTTCAATTGTTAATCTACATTTTAGAAACTAGCTAACTGTAAGTCTATTTGTGTCAACACATTTATCTACTCATATCTTTTGATACCAAATTCCATCTTATATTTTTGTGACACTATCAACAATCTGGTAAACCATTTTATTAGTGCAAATAGTTTATGTTTATTAGAATTGGTCTCAATGTATAAATAACAGAACAATAGAACTAGCATCTTAAATGTTTATAATAAATTAATCGATCAGTGCAGTACATCTAGCAGTGGCTAGACATTTGCCTCATAATCAATACAGTTGATGGAAAATATTCTGATAATGCTTTTTTAATAGGTCTAAAACACATTTAAGAATTAAAAAGCAGAGATGTTGCGGATATTAGAGCTTCTGCATTTATTTAGACATCTGCATCTGCTTTTTTTGACCAAATTTTTGACAGATACAGGATAGCTGGCGTGTGTTGCAACCTTAAGTGAATTTGATAAAATATTAAAAGACGATTATGTAAAATTTTATTAATAATCCCTTTTAAATTTACTGTTACAAGATATGTAGAAGTGTTCAATTCGTGGTTTTTGTGACTTTTGTTCCATTGTGCAATTAGTGACATGCAGTTGTGACACGAAATTGTGACACAAAAATGTATAGAAGTTTTATATGTTCCATTGCGATTTCTGTTGTGTGTTTTGTCAAAAATTTGGTCCTTACCCATTAATCAATGCGGAGCTCATGCAGTTGCAGAAGTGGGTGGAAAAGGGTTAACCTATGTAAAATGGTAATCAACAAAATGGAAATTATAATGATTTAAATAATTAATGCAGCTTTAAAACGTCACATTGTCTCGAAATAGTTTTAAATCCATCAAACACATATAGTTGTGAGAGTTATATTGATTTTTAAATGATTATAAATTAGTAATTATTTTATTCTAATTGCCACAAATAGTACTAGGATCAACATACAATGAAACAGCTCTGCAATTTGCAAAAACCGTAAGAAATTTTAAATTTCTCCTTGCCGCCTTGACAGATCCTTTACAAAAAAATTGAGATCTGCATCCGCGGATGTGAGCCACATCCATCTGTATCCGCGAATATTAAAAAAATCGACATCCTCAACATCACTGTTAAAAATCAATCAATCTGCCTAGCCTTTATCCAACTTCGTTCAAATTCATTGGGGTCGTCTTTTAGTCTAACCGGGTGCAGCTGGATATCAGTATAAAAAAGAATTAAAAATAAGTCTGTCTTAATATTTACCTAATAGTCTGATCAAACTTTGGGATATGTTTCAAATGGGTTTAGTAAGAAGAAATGCAAATATGTATAGTTTTACAATTTCTAATTTGACCTGAACAGTGAAAGATTGTATTTTATCTTAGTAATCGTGTAAGTTAAACCAACTCAGAACTCAGTGTTTGTCTGAAGGAAATAATAAGTATTTAAAACAGGAGCAGTACAATACTCGTCAAGAGATAACCTTGTTATTGGTAGCTCCCATTGAATGCATGCATCTGACACATTGGTGTCACTCCATCCATCAATCCAAGGTTACGTCAGCCTGCCACACACTGTTGCTTATCACGTGTATAATTACTATTTCAAATAATAACTAATTGTTTTACACATTACATTTAGGTAAAGTTTCTATGCTAAGGTACAGACGCCAGCACATCAAGCTACTACAATCTGTCAAATTTCTTTAATAGTTTTTCAACTTTATCGCTAAAGCATTAGGTTCAAGGTTGAATGGGAAAATTTGACAGTTTCGGGTAGCTTGACCTGCTGGCGTCTGTACATTATACTGGGGCTTTTCATGTATTTAAATAGGTTTAAATTAACATTCTTTATTTTTATGTTTAATATCTTATTAGAAGGATCACGGTTATACATAGTTATGAGGGATAAATTGCAAAATGTTTATCCTCTTTGTAGTTAACAAAAGTATCTGAGCATGTTTATTTAATTTTAAAGAATTTATGTAATCATCATGAAACAGGGCTTGCACTGTTGATTATAAATACTTTCTGTGCTAATTCATTGAGATGAATAGGTTAGTACAGGAAGAGACTTGGCCCCAGCCTATTTGATAGGCCAGCCAATGCCACATAGAGAAACTTGAATTCTAGAAGTTTTGAAACTAGTGTATAAAAATAATACCAAGTTGTTTTTGCGTACAGAGTGTGAAGTGTGTCGTGCGGGATGGATCCGTCGCGGCGCCAGCGCACGCAGACGAAGGCCACGGCGGAGGAGCAGGCCCTCGATCAGATCGCCAGAGAGGTGAGTACTTATTATACTATTAAAAAAGTAGTAGTTTAAAAGTAATATAAAATTAAAGAAGTGTATGTCCCAAGTCAACCCAACCCTCATCATTAGCTAAATGTCATGGCTGTAGATGTACCATTTCGGACATTTGCGGTGAACCACATTTCGACCTTATTGCTAAGGTAATAAGGTTGAAAGTGGTTCACCGTGAATGTCCACGATGGCACCTATGGTTTAAAGCCTAGTAAAGTAGTATTACATGGTGAAATATGTCCATACTTTACTGCTGGCTGCCTTGCCTTTTACTGAACAGAACAAGATTAGTGGGACATAATATGAATACATGCCAGTAAATGGATTAGTCTCAATAGTCTGCTATAGACAGTTAATCATATTATTGCCATGTGTGGAGCCCATGTGACTTATTAAAGTTCCTTGCTGTGTAGAGTAATAATCTCTTTGACTCATAGACTGAACCAATTACAAGTATTATAAGTGTCCAAGTCTCTTGGACTTATGTCTAGAGGTCAAATGTATCATCAATTCATCACATCACACATCTTGCTAATTTTATGCACTCAATGACATTAATTTTAATGCTTGTATAAAAACTTAAATGTTGCAACAAGTAATCAACAGGTGGTGCTTCTAGGTAGAAGTTTCAAACTACCTATTATACTTTCTAGTCCAAAACATATGTTACTTACTTGAATTTTGATTATACAGGATGTTCATTTAACTTGACATTTTTATCATCACAATAAATTAACATTTTTACACCACTACATTAAATTAAATATCCAATATCAATGCTCAATACTGCAAACGTGATATAAAACAAAGCAAAAAGGCCAATCACATCCATAATGATGACTAAGGAAACAACACATGATTACCTCGCGATACCTCAAAGATAAGGAGGCGAATTATACACTGATAGCACACACTTCACTAAGATTGCCTTGCATAGTACTAATAAAGAGTGTTGATGATGCACAATATTCGCCTCACCTGTTTGTCCGACCGTCGAATAAGATCCACTATGTTGACTGGCCGTCCTGGCAGACGGGTCGCTTCGCACACGGCGAACCAAAACTCCGCACAGTGTGCCAACTACATACTTACGTGTTGCTCTTGGAAAAAATACGGACTCACGCTATTTGTATTGGCATTGATTTGTGATTATTATAACGGCTTTGGGTTCGGGCCTCCGCCTTATTCAGTACTAAATAATTTGGTAACGAACGATCTATGAACGCGATTTCCCTAACAAGGATAGCCCGACAAGAATTTTACGGTTGAAGCGACTTACGCAATATTAAACTTTCAGCACTTCAAGTACATGCATTGATAACGTGCTTTCAAAAACGAATCATCATCTAGGCTTTAGCCTGGTCAAGTATATTTCACCAACGTGACCTATTTCTGGCTTTTTAACCGACTTCCAAAAGGAGGAGGTTCTCAATTCGTCTGTATGTTTTTTTTTTTTTTTTGTATGTTTGTTACGCGATTACTCAAAGACGGATGGAACGATTTAGAAAATTCTTTTTTTGTTTGATAGGGTATACTTCCGAGGTGGTCCCATATAAATTTTATTAACTTTGCTTGGGGAGTTTTTGAGTTAGCGTCAATAATGCGTATATTTCCCACTTATTTTATGTGGATGATGTGATGGTGTTTTAATAACTTCCTATCACTGTTATTTACATGGCTATATCTACAATTATTGTGCTCAATTATGTATTCGAATTAGTGTGGGGTAGGTTCCACAACTAAAAAGTGAAAAATAAAAACTTTTTAGCAAAAAATAAAACCGACTTCCAAAACAAAACACTACAAAGTGAAAAATAACTTTAATTTCGGAAGTCGGTGGCAAAAAACGAAAATACAAAACCCAAGACACCGACTACCGAAATTAAAGTTATTTTTCACTTTGTAGTGTTTTGTTTTGTAAGTCGGTTTTATTTTTTGCTAAAAAGTTTTTTTCTCTCCAACAGTCTACGCCATCCAACTATCTGAGACTTGGGCCGTTCTCGACTTCTCCGGCCATCTGGCTAACTATCCAGTAAACGTTTCCATTCTTGCGACACGTCCTGCCCATCGAAGACATCCTATTTTGATGGTTTTAATTACATTAGGCTTGTCGTACATCCCGTAGTGCTCATGGTTGTACCGTGTTCGCCATTGCTGGATTTTCCGTTCGAATACTAACAGAGAGTTCTAGTCTTTTTTGCTTAGTACCCAACATTCCAAGTCGTATGTCAGTACTGGTCTTATAGAAGAGAATTTTATTTAAAAAAACGAATGCTGGTCTGTAATCTTAGGCTTCAAGATCCTCTCGATCTAGAAGCCTAACAATTTCCCGTAAACTCAAAAAAACAACTTAGGTATCTATATTTCCATGAAAGCTC
This sequence comes from Dicycla oo, assembly GCA_948252095.1. Taxonomy (NCBI): domain Eukaryota; kingdom Metazoa; phylum Arthropoda; class Insecta; order Lepidoptera; family Noctuidae; genus Dicycla; species Dicycla oo. Next base: position 3,882,499 of record OX411718.1, on the reverse strand, counting down.
TCTTATTACCAAAAAGTAGTCCAATCTGTAACACTGTGTATTTTGCCACCTGGTTAATGCTGGTAGTAAAATAAGTCGCGATCGAAATAGACTTCCGCGTGCGACACCTCAGCGACCGACTGACTACCGATGTCGCCTTTGATATCACGCACGGTAGATACAGGGAACACACTGACGACCATTTCTGAAAAAAAAAATATTTTAAATGAAAAGATATGTTAACTATGAACGTTGACGAAGCCAGGAGTATGTCAGGATAGATCGTCGGCACTTGATGTTCTGTAATACCTATCTGGCAGCCCCTATGGGAAAAAAAGGCGTGAAACTACACATATTACTCGGATTTTAACTAGCAAAGTATCGTTTGATCCTTTCTTTCAGTCTTACCTTTAATCTTGGGTTTTGCGGCCTTTCATATGCCTAGTTGGTTGATCGATGGTATGGATACTGGATTCGCATGCTTTTTTTTTTTTTTTGGAGAAATGTATTGCCAGATTTGTCAGGTTTAGAATATCAATGCGTGAGAGAAGATTGCTTTTTGAGGGAGCTGTTAGACACAACCAATAGGCGTACGCTAGTTGTAATATGTTTCTGCCAATTGCTAATGTTTGAGCCTAGGTTAAAGAATATAACAACTCTATGTGAAGATAAATCAAAGCATAATTTCCTTGTAGAGCGAAAATCAAATAAACAAAGCCGTTTAAAGTAAAGCAAAAGCTCAGTAGGTGGTCAACAACAGCGATGCGTAACGGAAGCTAATATTATTGAAACTATATATTATTTATCATCGCGGGGTATCGGCTGATCCAATCCTAACTAATATTATAAATGCGAAAGTGAGTTTTTTTGTTTGTTACGCTTTTTGGATGAAATTTGGCACATGGGTAGAAAATGACCTGGAGAAGGACATAGGTTACTTTTCATTGGATCGCAGACGAAGTCGCGGCTAACAGTAGTAGTGAGCAGCTAGTATAAAAAACTTTTTAGCAAAAAATAAAACCTACTTCCAAAACAAAACAATACAAAGTGAAAAATAACTTTAATTTCGGTAGTCGGTGTCTTTGGTTTTATATTTTCGTTTTTTACCACCGATTTTCGAAATTAAAGTTATTTTTCACTTTGTAGTGTTTTGTTTTGGAAGTCGGTTTTATTTTTTGCTAAAAAGTTTTTATTTTTCACTTTTTAGTTGTGGTATCTACCCCACACAAATTCGAATACCACTACCTCCTTTGTAAATAACAGTGATAGGAAGTTATTAAAACATCATCCACATAAACTAAGTGGGGAAAATACGCATTATTGAAGCTAACTCAAAAACTACCCAAGCAAACTTAATACCACCACCAGGAAGTATAACCCTTCAAACAAAAAATGAATTTTCCAAATCGGTTCGTCCGTCTTTCAGTTATCGCGTAACAAACATACAAAAAAAAAACAGACGAATTGAGAACCTCCTCCTTTTTGAAGTCGGTTAAAAATATAGCAAGTTGGGTCGCTCAGCGGTATTTCACGCACACAACGTGAAATACCGCTGAGCTGATCGACTGTATCGGGATCCATCTAATCCGATGATTATTGCTTTATGAGCTGTGAATTTAATAGGGTAATCACCACAAGGTTGCCAAGAAAAAAAAAACCTTTTTAAATCTAAGATTTATCTAGCGCCGGAATCCGATACCTATGTAGGATAGTTTCTGTCCAACTTATATTGTACGAAACTTCGCGTGGACAGGTTTCTTTCAATATTGTCCACAATAGTCGCTTCGCCTTCCAATGTTTAACAAACTGGCTTTTATTCATACATGTACATTGTACATAATATATAATGAAACATGACATCATTTAGTTTTCGTTTTAACATGTACGAATCGAAATATTAGTGGTTCTCTAATCAAAATATTAACTGCAAATGTTTGTTTTAGGACATCAAAACTACACTTGTTTCTGCAAAGTGCAATGTTATCCATCATACAAACAAACTATTGTAAATAAATATGTACCTAATTTAGATTGTTATGTGGACATTTTATAATGGGGCATTTATCATTTTATCTCTATTTTTGTAATTTGTTTAAACTACTTTATCAAACTAGACTGCAATTTGTATCACACACTAGCTTCGTTCCGCGTGAAATTTCATGTTCCCCCGACCTAGCGTTGCATCGCATCGCCCGCCCGCGTTTTTACTTCGTACTCGCTTAGCGTTTTTTCTTTTTGCTGGACTCCAAAGGGTCGTAGCATGATGTTAAATTGGGCTATCAAATGCAAAAAGATTTTATTTCAAATCCGACTGTTAGTTGCAGAGATTAGCGCGTTCAAACAAACAAACTCTTCAGTTTTATTATTATTAGTTTAGATTTATCTAAGCAGATGCTGTTATTTAGACAAAAAATATTACACGCGTCCATTTTGTATGCCTAATCAAGCACAAATGTGTCTTTACTTTGAATCTTCCTTATTCTGATACTGTAGTAATTTGCTCAAACATCATCATCATCCTACTCCAAGCATCTCCATGACTGGTTCTGTGCCTCCCGCATCCAGCAGTTTCCGGCGACTTCACACCCACGCTGTGCAGATTTTATCAATAAATAAGTAGATCTCAGCTTCAGCCATCCCTGAGTGATGACATGAATATATTCATGCGTAAGCGCATACAGCGTGCATCGGAACGCGGTGCGAAACAAAACGACGCGCGGCTGAAATAGATGCGGCCTCATGCGGCCCGGTCGCTGGCGCTATTTACGAATATTCGGAGTACGGGAGCTGGGACCCTTCGCGACATTATCTGATGCATGCGTCTGCAAGTGACGCTCTAGCTACTACAGCTAATTGCAGTCGCTATGGCCCAGGAATGTTTGTAGGGATGCGCCGTCTTCATTAACGTTGATACTCGTTGCATAATCATCATCTGCTTAGCCTTTTCCCAACTTGTTGGGGTCGGCTTCCAGTCTAAGCCGATGCAGCTGAATACCAGTATTTTACATGGAGCGACTGCCTATCTGACCTCCACAACCTATTGTGTAATATGATACCCCTTGGTAAGACTGGTTGTCAGACTTCCGGGCTTTTGACGACCCGTGACGACTGTCACAGATCCACCAATGACAGTTTACTAAGTTTTACTCGTTTTCACTCTTGAGAATTTTCCTTGTTGCATAATAAATATGTGCAAATTCTAGTCAGTCGCTCTAACATGAAGCTTTGTCTCCTTCCCCTCCTTCATGTGTCGGTTCCTCATACCATGCATCACGCCCGCCAGATTTCCTATCATCATTGTCCCTTATTCGCTAGGGATTTTGCAATCATCTACACTCCGCTGCACACATCCTATTTTTAGAAATATACAAGGATGTCCGTGTATTAATTAATATATTATGTTTTGTTCCATATTCCTGTAATCGTTCTATTGATATTTAAATGAACAAATATCTAATTGGTAGGAAGGGAGTGGGTCGAATGGAAACATCGATATGACGTGTGTCCCTTTATAAGGTGTCCTGTATGACGATCATGTTGATTCACTTGATCATAAAGCCGGCCATCGCAGCCAGTAGTCTTTGATCGATGGAATTTGTTTGCTATTGTAGGCAACCGTATTGATATTTATTAGTTAGACAAGCTGTTGCCCGCGGCTTCGCCCGCGTTTAAGTCAACACTTCTCTATTTGAATCGGATTTTGTTCACAATTTCATGGGTTTTACAGACAAACATTTTTTAAATTGTTTTTTTTTTTATCACAAGCAAGTCCCGTATGAAACGTTTTCACATGCATTTAGTAAAAAGCTGTTGTTATTTTGTCATTACAGATACCAATTTGATTTATTTGTATTGATTTGGTTTACGAACTATTGGATTGAAAGTAATCAACAGTCGAATTTATGTAAGTTGATGGATGTTAGATTGCGATTAACATATTCCCAAAAGGAATTCCGTTTTGAACATTAAATATTTCTAACTGCTTGACGAATAAACTAATCTATCTTGAATTCATGACCTAATGAGAACGTGTTGATTGATGGCAGAGGTCGAGAGTTCGAATCGAGTAAGATTTGAACCTATGGCCTCTGTTGACCTGTTGTGGTGATCCTAATAAAGCTTTTTAATACTAAGGCATTTTAGTCCAGGTACACAATATTAATGAAAGTGTGTTAATGATGATTGAAAGCCAAAGTAGCCAAATTCTGGGCTGACTTCTATTTAGACTGCCCTGGACACGCTATGACCAAGGCAAAGTTAATACAGCAAAAAGACCGGCACCCTAATTGCGTAACACACTATCGATCGGAATCTCGGAGGAGCTCGTGGCTAAGTAATGACAGCCGCACGGGTCGATCGATCAGGTTAAGCTACGCTTGCCGGGGTTGGTCCGTGGATTACCAAGGGGTATCGTATTACCCAGTTACTGGGTTGTAGAGGTCAGACAGGCAGTCGCTCCACGTAAAATACTTGTAGCTGCATCTGGTTAAACTGGAAGCCGACCCCAACATAGTTGGGAAAAGGCTAGGCAGATGATTTGAAATCGGAATCTGAATCATTTTGAAGCAAATTGCTAATCCATTGCTTCATATCTTCGAAAACCTTGTCTTTTCAACAACGTAAATAACGTAATGAATGTTGTTGAACTCTCAAAATGAAACCGGTTCCGTTGATAGTGTGTTACGCAATTAGGGTGCGGAAATGCGAAGTGTTAAGCCGGCCACATACAGAAACGGAATTCCACAAATCCTTTTAAAATCTAGTTCTCCGTTCGAAATTTTCTCCGATTCGAAATTCCGCATTTAATTCCATAGTCTGTGCGTTATTTAGTTCTGACTTGCTGCCTTCGAAATTCAAACCAATAAGGTCTGAATCGATTTCCGTGGTCCATGCAAAAAGGTCGACGATGCAAAATGCAGTAAGATGTTAGATGAGGCACGAGCCAAGTATGTCCGTTAGTTCGCGGAAACAACTGACCTAGTGCATCGTTTCCTACGATACCCGTGTATGGGATTACATGCGATTGCCATTACCAAGTATTTTTTTTTTTCTAAGGCGCTCGTAAAGTTATTTCAAATATGAATCTTGTGCCAAATAGAACAATTTTTTTGAAGTATTTGGTCCTTTGGGGAATGTTTCATTCTTAATGCGCTTCGTGTCAGAAACCTTGTAGATTAATATTAAACCCTAATCAATCATAGGCTTGGACTTCTACCGCCACTCTCTCTTCTTCATTGGATTTTAATGTATTATAGTCTTTTCATCGTAAGGTTACTCTCCTAGTAAGAGTTTAGTTCTAACATATTTTAAACTCATTGTCAACATCTAGGACATGAATACCTAATTCAAAATATTTATTCTGCAAACCAATTACGCTTTGGCTTAGGGCAGAGCAAACAGTTAGCAATACCTTCTCTTTAAGTCAACATATTTCTTAACAGAACAGAAATTAATAATAAATGTAAAAGGCGAACATACCAAGCAGGTTTAATTCAATCCCTTTTAAGGATAATCTACATCCTTAAAAGTTTGCAAATCAATATCTTCCCCTATACCCTAAGTCTGTAATTCAGATAATTATCTGAACAAAGGGGACAGATCAAAAAATATCTTAATGGTAATCAACTAAAAATGGCGGCAAAAGGTGAGTACTGATTTTAGAAATAATAATTGAAAAATTATCATACCGTAATTATTTTTATAAATTTTTGGTTGTAGACAAAGTGTAGGTAGCCCGCGAAATTCATATTTTATTACGCTTTTTGCAATTTACTAGTCGGTATTAGGTTGTACGTTGATCAAAATATTTGCGGTCGTAACAAGTATGTATTTACATAATTATAATCATTAAGGTGAGCAATACAACTCTTTAAGACCAGGTAATCCTAATGAATGACCAGACCATTTTGTACTTATATTCATGTTAAAGGATCACCAGGCTAACCTAATTGGAGCTACCGATTTGAAATCATATTCATGTAAATTTAAATGACTGATGTATGTGAGGAGCTCGTGGCTAAGTAATAAAAGCCGCACGATTCGATCCATCAGCTACGCTTGATGGGGATGGTCCGTGGATGGGTGACTCCTCCGTACTTCGGAAAACACTTCAAGCCGTTGATCCCGGTTGTCATTCGTGGATCTTTGACAGTCGTTACGGGTCGTCAGAAGCCCGAAAGTCTGACAATCAGTCTTACCAAGGGGTATCGTATTACCCAGTAACTAGGTTGTGGAGGTCAGATAGGCAGTGGCTCCATGTAAAATACTGGTATTCAGCTGCATCCGGTTAGACTGGAAGCCGACCTCAGCATAGTTGGGAAAAGGCTAGGCAGATAATGATGATGATGGAACCTAACTGTAGGCACAGATTAATACAGATGGGACACTCCGCAGTTTAATTTATTGTATGTGTGTTTAAAAAAATGCAATAATATCTTTTTGTATGTTTTATTTAGCTACTGACATCTTCAACAATACACATATTACAACTCTCATTCATAGATTCATATTTTAAGTAGCATGTATAGCCACGTGTTGGATGAAAACGGCTGTAAACTGTTCCGAGTGGAAATCGATTTTGGAAGGCCTATGTCTAGCAGTGAACTTAAAAGGGCTGATTAAGATGATCATAAGCCGCGTCTCGCGACCCACCACACAAATCATTGTTTGGCTACGGTGTTTTGTTTGCATAGTTCTTATAATGAATTAACTTTAATTTTATAGATGATTACTTAGTAAAAATTTAATGATAAAATGTTTTGTACCTCTGTCCTGTCATTTGGACAGTGACATTTCTTGACGTTTCTTTGTTTACATAAATTATCTAAATTAGAGACTTGAGGTATAGTGTAAGTGACATTGACTCTTGTCATTACGATGCAATTACCTAACCTTTAGTAGACTTATGATGATTGAGAGAGAGATGTATTGATGATTCTTATGGTTACGATTATGTAAATACATAGTCTCGAATCATATTTTGACATTCAACCGGACACTGACCTGCAAATTGCAAAAAAACGTAAGAATTAATTATCTATATAAGTATGTATTTACAAAAAAAAGTAGTATATGTAATATATCAGTTATCTGGTATCCATAGTACAAGCTCTGCTTAGTTTGGGATCAGATGACCGTGTGTGAAAATGTCCCAGAATATTATTATTATTAATTATTTTAATTTCGCGGGCTGCCACCACGCAATCACCGTATGTCAGCGTATCTTTGTTCAACGTAATCGAAAGTGATATTTGTAAGCAAATGTTCAGATTTGAAGTAAACCAGTCAGACATTCAATTCATACTTTCCAATTTGGAAATCTTCTACATGACGACTATTTTATCCAATTCAAATGTTCTCCATTCATTTTTTTTTTTTGCTTCAAAATTGGCTCCGATGATAATTTAACTGGCTTGAATGTAAAGTAGGAATAGTAAATATATAGGTCAGATGGAACCTGGTTGTCGGGTTCATCGCCCTGTGCCGGATCGATCCGCGTCCCACTTCCACACAGCCTCGCGGAAGCGGCCTACCCTCCTCCTGCTCGGGTTATGTAAGGACCACTGTAGCTCCTTAATATACATTCACTTTTTATGCGCCTCTCCAGTTTTGTTAGCTAACCCTCCTGTAGAATAAGGACGAGTACACACATGTCTGTACGTACAAAAATATGCAAGTAGCTTGCATGACGTTTGCCATAACAATTTCTGATTGATGAATGTCACAATGGCATACCAGCTGCGTGCATAGTTTTGTAACAGCTACAGGCATGTGTATTCCTGCCCTAACGTTTGAGAATATGCAAGAGAACGTGGTTAGTTACTAAATTCTCTCAGGATTGCTATTGGCAACAAAACTGCATGCTAAGACATTTCTTGAAATACGTATTTTTTAGCAAGCCTTACAAGTTTGTGAAATTAATGTTTGTCATTTAGAATCTCCATTACATGTGCGAGGTTTCTATCGATGTTTTCTTTACTTTTACAATTTATGAGTACATTATGAACGACCAAAGTTCAGGTAAAAATTGTGCAAAAACGCAGATTTTTGGAGGCTTATACTGAATTTGTTTCTCCAAATTTTTATTTTTCGCTTTGGTAGAAACCTAGATGCAGTGCACAAAATACCTATTAGTTTAAAAAATTCTTAGAAAGATATGTTAAAACGCTATAATCACGTACGATCGTTTGTATGAAAAGTATGATGGGTTGGCCGCTCTTAAGGTTTATACACAAATAGTTGTCTCCAATATTTTAAAACACGAAAGAAATAAGTCGTGGCTCTGTTAATGTTTATTTGTTTCGTTCGACAAAATCAACAAGCTTCTTTTGTTTGCATTTTGAGAAGATTTTTGTCCAAGATCGCGCATCTAGTGGTAGGGGTGCTAAGTGAGTCTATGGAAAAATTCAATAACATCGCTTGTGTGCTTGTCATAAGTTTGTAACGAAGAACACAACGCTATAAGCTGTCGCGCATGTAACCATTTGATTAAATTAAACCAACGAAGAAGTTGGTGTTCACTATCTTGATGCCATGCTTAGGTATCTAAAATGATTGATTGGGTGGTTCTTAAAGAAAACAATTTGCCATAAAAGATCTTGTTTCAATGAGCAGTGTACGACGAGACAAAGAATGTTAATACAATATCAGAAAGCTATACGAAATATAAATAGGATTTGTGTCTGCCCGCCCCTAGTCTGGCTCTACTGACGTCAGCAGCAGCATCGATCTGTCTGGTTCCATCCCCCTCTGCCTCGCGCCCCGGCTGATGCAACTCGGGAACTTATTTGCGATATCATGATTATAGTTTTAAGGTGGTTTATTTTGGTCCTTTGTTCCGGTGTAATGATGCCTCATCTCCTGATGTTACAGTTGTTGAGTACATAATCTATTTTATCCATTTCCATGTCATTAAGTAAAATTCCGATCCGTGTATCGATCCCGATGCAGTTCCGGCTCCCGGCCAATCCAGTGGTTGCTATCTTTTGCAAATGCAGTTTGAATTAGTGGGCCCTCTGCATATTCACGCCCCCTGCAGATGTTGTTCTCTAGCTTTGTGCTCCTTTAATCTCATTGACTTGATTAGAAAGTTGGAAACTAAAGGTTTTTTTAGAGGCGGGGAACTTTAAATTGAAATAAAACACAGCAAAATGTTTTTAATATCCATGAAATTGGCTTTATTTGATTGATCATTTTATGGCATTATTGTTTGAACATGAATCCGAGCATTTGGCCGCCGCGGCTGACGCGTACATGGCGGAATCTGGAGGTTAAATTTTCACACACTCTTCGCAGTAAATCAGGCTGTATTTCTGCAATAATGCATCGAATGTTGGCATCCAAGTGCTCAATTGTTACTGGTTTATCGGAGTAGACATGCGACTTTACATATCCCCAGAGAAAATAAAGGAATGGCACGAACGAGGAGGATCTGGCCTCCTCGTTCATGAAATTAGTAGTTTGTCAAATGTTTCCTTTAGTAATAAATTAAGCCAATAAAAAAGTTAAGTTTTCAGTAAACTAGGCGTTGGTGTCAGCCGCGGCGGCCACATGCCCGGAATCATGTTCAAACAATAATGCCATAAAATTATCTATCAAATAAAGCCAATTTCATGGACATTAAAACGTTTTTCTGTGTTTTAATTCAATTTAAAGTTCCCCGCCTCTAAAAAAAATCACCCTTTATTACAGTCATACATATTCATACGGAATATTGCAGATTTTGTTATACAGGAAGCTACGGAAGTATGCAATCATTATGAAACCAAGTTTTAGGTATGTTACCTCATTTCTTACGGTCATGTTTAAGAAATTCTATTTTAATACCTTGTTTATGTAATAATTCCTTAAACTCGATTTTACAACGTTGTTTTTTGCAGTTACAATGTTCCTTGGCAAATGCTTTATTGACTATTACGAGTATTGCATACATGCCTGACCTAGTTTACGACACCAGATTGCGCTAACGGTACTGGAAGTCAATCATTTCGTGGTGCGCCTCTGACTCGCTGCGGGAATTAAAAATAAATGCTACCGTGAGCAGCTTCCATATCCATTTCTAAGAAGCCCTTTCAGCGAGCAGTCATTTCGCGCGACATTCTCTTGCGTAGGGCTAGGGGGGTTGTTCCCTTTGGGCGGGCGGCTGGAGGGGCGCCTGGGCGGCTCGGCGGAGGGGGCTCCAGCGTCAACGACCGCCACTCGACTGTCTGCAACCGCGAGGGAACACCGTCCCAAGTTGCACCCGGACGATTCAACTTTCAACTTTCGACATTTTCAATAACGTAGTTTCACAAAGCGTTCAATTTCGCGCGTGTGCACTGCTCCGGGTGCCTCGTGTAGTCGTCTGTGCAAATTAGCGAGTGGATTGTGAACACGCACTCGTTTGGCACGATGCGTTTCGTGCCGGTTGGGTCGCCTACCGTCGGTATACCTGACACTTGGCACGTTTCACAACTTAGTTAATCTTGTCTCTGTGGAGTTAAGTTCGACGCGCACGTGTGATGTTTTATCTGGCGGTGTCACGTTGATGGATAATCCGTGGCGTCCGCTCGACGGTTTGGTGACACATCGCATATGTGAAAGTGTGAGACTGCATCCATCTAAAATAGACGTTTTTATTTAAGAACAATGCTGTAGGCGAGCGTCAGGCACTTCCTAGTGCGTTCAAGTTGACTATGTTCTTGTGAGACTTTAGTTGTTGTGTGTTTGGTTGGTGACTGTAAACTTGTCATTATGGTTCGGTTGGGGCTGGCGATGGTAGTGGGTGTGGCGCCGGCGCTGGTGTCGTGGTGGCGCGGGCAGGGCAGCTGGCTGCCGCTGGTGCTGCCCTCGCCGTGCTCGGAGAAGGCTCCCAAGTCGTGGCCGCAACAACGCTCGCCGTCCCTGTCGGACTGTCTGGAGAGCAGCAGCGACGAGGACTCGTCGGCTCGATCGATTGTTTGCCTAGTTAGACCTAAATTAGTGAGTACTCAATTGGGAAAACTGGGAACTTGGATTTCACAAAATATGCTTCTTGGACAAATCTCTGTTTATGTATAATCATAATCGTTGATGTTACCTTGACAACAGTCAGGAATAAAGTCTAAATAATCCCATTTATTATATCGGAGACAGCTAGGTAAACATTTGTTAATGAGGCATTCTCATTAAGTTAATTGCAAATGCAGACGGATTTGCAGCAATCATCAACTGGAAGTATTACAACATCGGATAAGGATATATACAATTACTGAAACTGGTTTATACAATAACAGACTTAACGACGTCGGCATAAGGAGTTTATTGTTTTGGAGATGTAGCACAGAGAATCTCGACCGGTCCGCAAACTGCGGTGAAAGCAGAAAATCTGCATATTACGAGACATATTGTTACAAGTTATTGTATGCTGCTCCATTGTAATAAACTCGACACAGGCGAGGAACGCGTGTGGTCCCCACAACACAGGCGCCTCACCCATGAATCACACAGGACACTTTATTAATTCTAAAAATAAATTCGTCTCGTAAAACTTCCCCCCTATCGCTTATTTTGATTTAGAGCGAAATAATCGTTAATGTTAATTGACTACGCGTGTCCTCGTTGTTAAATGTTACCGATAAAACCAAAGCTGTGTAGTATTTATTCATGTTATCGACCGGTTGATATTTTGACCCCTTCTCGACTTCACTTGACTTTTGCACACCGTAGCAATGGATATGCTCCATTCCAATGTCGCGACGTTGTTTGATTGATTGTATCAATATCGTTAAATGTTTTATCGTCGTTAATAAATAGCCGAGACATCGATCATTCACCTTTGCTATTACGAAAGCGCATCTCACGTGCGTTGGCGACGGCTCCATAGCAGCAGATGCGTCGCAAATGTCACGATATTTACGTCCGCGTACCGTCGCGTGCGCTCCTCGTCGTCCATCGATCCCGTTCGATCTCCTAACAGTTAATCGTCCGCAATCGGTTTTTACATAGATCTGCGACAGCGCGTGGCAGCTATCTCAATTATTTCTCCCGCGTGCGGTCAAGTTGCGTTTGCGTTAGTTTTGCGTACGTTCTTGCGTCTGGCCGTGCTCGTCAATCAGTGTTAGTCGGGTTGTGGTTCGGTTCAGTGCGTTCTGTTGATACATGCGCGTGCGATACCTGTATCAAACGGTTTTAATTTTAAATAAATTATAGTGAAGAATGAGTGATGTCCTAGTCACGTTAATTGACGCATTTATACCGGATTTATTTATTTATGACTTAAGCTACAAAACTGAATCAATAACATCGATAAATTTCTTTAATGTAACGTTTCTAATTTATTCTTACAATCATTTTGATAAATTTCAACCAGCGCATGATTATAACGTTGACTGTGATGGACTGATTGATGGCCATCAGTATAATCTTTGACCATAAAATAAATATGCCAACAAAAAATTACTGCAGCAGCAGTAATTTTTTAATGAAAGTATATTAATAAATTGCATTTTTATTAGCAGAAATTTAAGTTTAGCAATTCATAACTGCAGGCTACAATAGGAAATAACCCAGAATCAGACACATACTTGACCAATTCATTTAACTAAATTAAGTAATCGAACGATCGCGTCTTTTCCCATACCTACGGTTTTAATTGGAATCTCTCGAATCCTTAACGATAAAGACGACTATTAAAATAAGATTATTCACATTTCTGTCGATCCTCACCTTTCCACTGCTCTATTATTATCACCAAGACCTATTAGGGCACTGATCGAAATTATACCTTCAGGAAAGGTATTAAGAAACAATATTATATCAGCTTGAGGCTGGTTTTATAGTATATTATTAGAAGTGTAGTGTAGTAGGGCGGGCATTGTGTCTGATAGTGAAGCCGTGACGTCCTTGTACCTTTGTCTGAGGTCCGCGGTTGTGTGACCGAGACTCACCGAGAGTTGAGAGCAAGTCCGCGCTACTATTTATATCACACAAGAAATTATAATGTTATAACGTTCCCGGGTGAATATTTGACCTTTAAACCGCCGTCATTACCTTCCGCCAAAAGTTGATGAAGGAGAATATCGTTAATGAAATATTTCATCAATTCCCAGAATCTGCTTAAGGACCAGAATCAGGAATTGCTGAAATATTTCATTAAATATATTCTCTTTCATCAACTTTTGGCGGAAGGTAATGACGGCGGTTTAAAGGTCAAATATTCACCCTCCCACAGCTGGGACGCAGGCCTTCTCTTTCTATGAGAGGGAGTGGACTGTAATCCAGCACGCGGGCCCAGTGCGTTTTGTAGATGACACATGTCTTCGAATTTTTGGTTCTAGGACATGCCGGTTTCCTCCCAATGTTTTCTTTCACCGTTTTGAGAGCAGCGGTGATGAAAGTAATGCGCCTGCCTGGGTTCGAACACACGACCTACTTCTCGTAAGTTGCGGCCGCTACCACTGGGCCACCACTGTTCTCTGTGTGGTAGGAAGTAAAGAATCCTCTTTCGTGCGTGACGTGTCATCATCTGCCTAGCTTTTTCCCAACTATGTTGGCGTCGGCTTCCAGTCTAACCGGATGCAACTGAATACCAGTATTTTATATATGGAGCGACTGTCTCGCTGATCTCCACAACCCAGTAACTACTGGATAATACGATAACACCTAGAACGGTTGTCAGGCTTTTGGGTTTCTAATGAACCGTAACGACTTTCAAAGATCTACGAATGACAGCCGGGACCAATGGCTTATCGTGCTTTCCGAACCACGGAGGGGACTTGGTATTTAAAGAACCCATCCCCGAACCAACCGCGGCAAGCGTAGCTTAGCCTGATCGATCAAACATATTTTCACACAATAGTGAAATACGTAAGAATTAGAAACAGGTTTTAAATCAATGTCAAACCCTCATTCGTTAGCCTTAAACTTTTGACCTTAGCGGTTTTGCGATTACAAATGCATAATTCAATAAAGAAGCGTAAAAATTGCATGACGACTTGCACTGAGGTTGAGTAACAACGCACTAGGCAGCTAGACTATACCGACTAGCTTACTGAACAGCTAGGTGCAGCAGTGGCCTTAGCTGATGTCACTATCATCCACGTAACGATCGTAAGCCCCGTTCGCACGGACTTAAAAGTATCGCGGCGGGATTTTATAGCGCACTGTATTTTCAACTCTCGGTGTTGAGCCGAGCATTGAATCCAACAGGGTGTATCCTAGTGCGTCGAAAAAACACACCGTTGGATTTTCGACTCTTGGCACTAAGCGAAGCGTTGAAAATACAGTGCGCGAAAAAAAATCGCTAGTGCGTAACTTGGCTAAAGGCATTGTGCAAGTCGTGCTTTGCTTATCGTGGCAATAGACTCGACAAAATTTTTAGGACAAAAAGCCTTATCCAATGACCGAACCACTACTGAACAGCTCATAGCTATTGCCTCATTTTTAAAACCTGCAGTGTTCAGTTATGTGCAGGCTTTGCTGACAAGTGCATATCTGACATAGGTTATAGGTAAAGAACTTGATATTTTGTGTACGCCATCATTTCAAGAGATGGTCAGCCGAATCCTCCGCTTCCCCTAAATTACTATTCCCTGCTATCGTTAACCTCTATGCCGTGTCGTGGTTGATTCTTGCAATATTGTCTGAGGTTTATAAGGTGAGGTGGGGCATATTAAGCAATAACGTGATTGTGGTTTTTACTTGTAACAGAACATTAAAACTCGCTGCTGCAAGCTGCAATGCAATCACTTAGGAAATTGGGTCTTTTACTACCCGCAAAACATACAGCTTGGTTAATCAGCCCGCAACTAAACATACTCATACCTACGTAACCGTATTGCGCCAGTTTGACTTCCTTTAGAAGTTTAGAACATGCCCATAGCTTGCCCAAGCTTGGGAGGTAATTCATATAGCTGATATGTACTTGCGTGTCCTGATGTAATAACCGCTGCTGGCTTTGCCAAAAATTTTGCCGGTTTTATAGCTCCCTCGTAGTGACTGCTCACGAAAACTATATTGATGCGTTGCCGATCGTTCGTTCCTAATCTCTTCGGTACCCGAAAATTAATTCTTTCATCACCATGCGCAGCCGATTCTTCCGCCCTTAGAATTATTCACTGCTGGGAGAAGGCCTTGTCTTGCTCCCACTGTTTTCACATTACATTTAAAAATACATACATAATCTGGTAAAAACGTTTACGATAATGATATGAGGCAACATTCCTGAGTATAAAAACCCAAATTTCTGTAACGGCATGATTGTAGGTTTCATTCGACAAAATCGAAACGATAATAAGACTTTATTTATTTTACTGTTGAAATCGAAAGTAACACAGTTGATCTAAAATATTAAACAAAAAACAAGACGAAAAGTTTCGCCTGAATGATTACTGGCAAACCACATTGCTTCAGCTGGAAGCTGCAGAAGAAGATAATGAACATTTCATTAACTTCTTCTGCAGCTTCCCGGATGAAACAATTAGGTATGTTGTTGAAATTGGTTTTTTATGGTCTGTCTTGGATTTGTGCTGGGAGACTTTCTCATATATTTTTTCATATAAAGATGCGATTGGGATGTTAATGACACATTTCGATCGAAATGAGGGAATCTATGCTTATTTTATCGACGGAAAAAATATAAAAAAAAAACAGTCAAGAGCGAGTCGGACTCGCGCACCGAGAGTTCCGTACCATCATATATAAAAAAGTGTGCTATTTAGAGATATCGTTTTATTTTTCCTGTATCTTTACATAAACTTCTATCACATAGAATAATTTCAGATTTTTCTCTATGCAAACTTCGGAGATAAGGGGGGAGGGGGGGTATTTTTTTTACGTTTCAAAAGTCGAAGACTATGCGGCTTAGCCCCACTTCGAATTTTTAAGACCCCCTTTCAGTTCGTGTTGCAAACAAACAATAGTTTCCCTTATTTCGATATGTGCATACTATTTAGACTTACACTGTATATTAAGGACTTCAAATGATGAAATCGATCTCTGAGCACACCCGCACTAAAGGTTTCCTTGATAATGATATCAGAACATTCTTGAAGTCATCGTTGGTCTGTTATTAGTTTACAAAGTGCCTAAATAAAAAATTGAGAGAATCTAAGACTAAGAAAAATCTTCATAACTGCGTAATATTTTATTCATAAAAATAAATATGTCATGCTTATGATTGCTTATCGGCACTTGTATGTATGTAACACGTTTTTCCTGTGATAAATTCAATGTCACTATTATTAGAATTGTTTTATTATACGTACCATGTCATTTGCCAGATCAATGAATGTTTTTAAATATATTGTGGTTTTAATAAAATAAAAAGTTCATGTACAGACGCCAGCACATCAAGCTACTACAATCTGTCAGATTTCTTTAATAGATTTTCGACTTTATTGCCAAAGCATTAGGTTCAAGGTTGATTGGGAAAATCTGACAGTTTCGAGTAGGTTGACCTGCTGGCGTCTGTACATCTATTTCATATCCAGTTTTTTATTAAATATGTTTAGTATATGATTTTTAGAGTTTCAATGACACCGAGCTGAATTACCTTCCATAATCCAATTACTTCAGCACGGAATCAATTATTTTGAAAGGATAACGAAAAACGTATTTTTAACAGTTATGTTATTTTTTTGCTTACTGCTAACCGGAAAACAATTTGCTAAGTGATTGAGCTCCATAATATTATTTCCTTACCAAGATTTGTCTTGCTGACCAAATGCTCAATTAGTCAATGCGCGTCTCACACAGCTGAGCGGAAGATGTTCGGACCGTCGCATAGCGTTCGCCTCGCTATGCAGTGATTCACCGACTTGAACATCGTTAGGAATTATTCGAGGATATAGAACATAACTAATACCTATTATAAATGCCATGCGTGGTGCATTTATGCTATGCTTCAACAAAGAGAAATGGCAACATGAATGCGGCACAATTGATCTAGGGTCTCACGCAGGCTGATATGGACTTGGTCTTTCGCTCCAAGTTTGTTTGACTAAAAATTTTTTTTTTTACCCAGAAACTGCTGCTCACAGAATTTCTAGTGCTTCGCTACCAGGATTTTTAATTTCCTACGTGTACTTAACAATGCGATTTAACGAAAGCAATAGCTTACTGTGCGGTGTGACGTTCGGCCCAAGCATGGCGGTCACTCGCAGAGGCAGAAGTCGTAGTCGGTCGCAGACGTCGGCGCAACCACACGCGTGCTTGTTGCCCTAACGTGGCAATTATAACGATCGCGCGCATAACTTGTCGCGTTCTTTTAATTACTCAATTCTATTGTTCTCTGAGATATGTATACATACACAAACAATCATTGTGATAAGTGCTTCTAAAGAAAACTATTTATTGCTATCAAAATAAACAGATTGGTTGACGCTAAAATAAAGAATGTTGGTCAAGGAGCGTTTAATAAAGTGGAAAACATCGCCGATAAGATAAAACTATAATACCTCGACAATAAATGTTATCGCGCTTCGCAATAGAGTGCAGTTCGAGAAGAGCACAGTGCAAAAATTGCGTCCTTCCTTTCTATTCAAGCGGCAGAGGCGATGCTGCAATCTAGTCGCCTGCGCACACACAACATTTGTTGACGCATGCTGCAGATGTTAGAATTCGGAAACAGCGCGCGCCTCCGTTTGTGTGTTTTGTACGAATAAGTGCAACAATACCCGTCGGGTAATCAGTGACGTCAATCATGGGACAGCGCTCTGAAGTAGCCACGCCTGACAATAGTGACGAGGAAAGCGGGGACGCCTTCACAGACGGAGATTTTGGTGATTCCGATGATGAGCCGATCGTCGAACGCCTTGATGAAGCTAAGCCTGCTCACATACCGATCAACGAAGCTATAAAAGATGATATTCAGAAGAGTGCGGCTACGAATGGTCACTCTAATGGTAGTGTAGATGAGCAGTCAAGAATGAATGGCCGTAAAAATAGTGAAGCACATTCAAGTGATATGGAAAATCAAAGCTTAGTATTATCGGATTTACGCCGAGATTCACACGGCGATCAGAATCCTTCAATCGTTGGCATTCTCGGCGATCAGCAGAATCATGTACGTATGGCAAATTGTTAAGTGTTGACCTCGTAACCTTCTTTGAATTTTGTATTGTGTCATGCTATATCCGAAATCTTTTCCGTTTCCCAAAACGATTTGCAGGTGAGTCACGTCCATCTGTTTGTGGCTTCCCTTCCCTTTACTTACCATATGATTGTGTTTGTGTAGTGGAAGTAAGTAATTTAAAGGTTAATTTAGTTAATGGTCCCAAACACGCCTAGTTAGGAATTATCTTATCTCACTGTACATAATATTTCGCAACGTTCTGTGTGATTCGAAGGTCGCGGTCTAGTATAAAGTTGTCTCAGGTGAATATTGTTTACTTTAGTCGCCACTTTGTCAGTAATGTACTATTAATTTTTTTCTGGAAAATAGTACAAGTTGCCACTGAAGTGTTACTTAAGGTATAATATTGTCGTGACTGTGTGATTTGTATTATTACGATACTGTAGTGGTCAGGTTAGAGCTCTGTATTGTATAGTATGTTCGTAATCGCGCCGGTACTGCGGTGAGATGACCTCGTGCTGCTAGATTGCATCGATATGACGTTTCCGGAGAGCTTGTTAGCACTCGGCTGTAAACTCTTGGTCCTTTATGTAAGTCACCTTTTCACCTCTAAATAATTGAACTAGAATATCGAAGCAACGAATTTCAATGGGGTATTGTTTCTTAAATCTTCCTTATACTTGTGGCATGTTGTAAGTTGTAATACATTATGTTTATTATAATGGTCAGTACACACGTGACATCAGCTATGAACACATGTCATGTGCGGTGGTGGTGTCACGCCAGGTGACCTCATAGCGCAGACATAGCCTCACAATGTCACCGCTGCAGCTACTGTTCTGTCTGGCCACTCGTATTTTGATCCTTTATGTAAGTAACTAAGCCTTGATTTAGTATATCGCTGAATGTCTGTAGCAAGTTTTCGCGGACGTATTAATTACACAGATCTTGTAGCTCTTTGGTCAACCACAATCGTCATATCTATGTCCTTGTTGTCGTTATTGTCGTATAGCTAACTTTAAGGCTCCGTCCTATTGCCATCGCTCGTACGATGATGCGTGCGTCCGACGAACATGATCGTGCGACCGTGCGTTCAAGCATACTGATATCTACTGAATGTCCGACTGAAGATCGCGCGATCATGCAAAAACTGTGCATCTCTGTTAAGAGCCATTTTGAGTGTGTTCGCATCGCTCCAAAACAGGACACACAAATTTCTTATCGCGCGAGCAGTTTCATCGCACGATGAAATCGCATGGCATCATCGCACGAGCGATGACAATAGGACGGCGCCTTACAATTCGAATGATAATGAAGAGTGTCTTCAACATGATTTTTAAAAACTTGTATGTTTATCCGTTATGTGCTAAATATTTATTCGCGTATAGGTGTTTATTTTAACTAAACTAAATGTATTGTGTCATCTCATCGACTAGTATGAATTCAACAATAGCATTACTGGGATGTTTTCATTCAACACGTGCTTAGCTTTAGCAACATGTTGATTATGTTGATGATGTGTGTGTTCGCTCATTGCTCACTGCTCGCTTCCATTTCATGTACCAAGTCGGACGCATCCTTGAGATGTTTGTATTAATGACAATATTTAAACAATTAACGTTAAGCTATGCAACAGCGACGATTTGTAACGCAGTGTTCACCCGTTGTCTTCCCAAGTATGACATTCATTCTTCACAGTCAAATGACTGTTTACAATTCCAAAGACATATTCCAAATTTGTACCATAGCAGACGCCACTAATTTCTATTCACACAGTCTTAATGATTTCTTTTTTTTTCTGACATCGTAGATTCCTAATACAAAAACAAAAACTCGTGAATAGTATGAATAAGACATTCATTTCATTTCATTGAGCAATCAAACAATAAATTGCCGGAAATAAAAACTGCAAATGAACCAAGAAATAGTCAGACAAATGTATTTAACTAGCATTATGCGAAGGTTTTGTTGTTAAAATCAAAAGCGAATTAGAACTTGGTAATAGGCTGTTGTAGATAAATGGAATGGGACATAATCGCTTTATCTTTCAATCAGTTTGAAGTGTATTAGCAATAAAAACGTCGACGGATTGGTAAACACCAGTGACAGGACTGGCAACCTGCCGCTACGCCCGCACTCGAGATTATCGCCCTTTAACTGGAACACCTCTGTTTATCCTTGCTAGTCAATAACTATCATTTCTATTTACAACTAATCAATTGGTTTCTAACGGCGCAATACATTATTCATTTATCGTCCATATCGCGACAGCTACTTTACCGTTTAAATCCTCCCAAGTCGTCACCTCCTTGAAGCGAATGCTCCTCATTTGGCGCGATAGCTTTACCAATTGACTCGTCCACGTGTTTACAAGGACCGGCGACTGTGGGGAATGACCGTCGTATCCTTAAAGCATTGTGTTCAAGGATGATGTCACCATCACCACTACACACATTTTATATACTTTGTGCCATGTGGTGTGAATCACATTTTTAAAGAATATTTTGTATTGTAAATATTTGATGGCAGTTGCTATGACGTAACCCATAATGAATCTTCTGCAAAACTTCTGTAAAGATTTTCAATACTAGTTTCTTCAGAATGTTTTATCGCATTTTTTCGTTATCACACTTGAGGTGAGCTCATTCTGTAATCGATTCGTGCATTAACCGATTGTGATATCTTTTGTTTTTGAGGTTTTTGTTAGTCTTGCGTCTTGACTTGGCTACTTTTCATTGTACTGCACATTTTTGTGTTATTATTCGTTTCATAATTTTTCTCTATGTTATGAGCCACAATTTTTTGGAGCAGCTGCGTTGCATCAGTGCGAGTTATGGTAAAAACTCTGTTCTTTTCGCGTTGAGTGTACTATGCATGCCGGTTGGAAGTGATGGTCGGAAGACTCAAGATAAGGCTGTAACAATAGTTGACTGCGTTGCGAACTAAGGAAGGGCAGGCAGTGTTATCGCATTGTTACGCCACCGCTTCCCGTCACCCGCATTTTACTGTTACTTTAAACTTTACGCCCGCATTCACGAGGTCGACTGCGCATAATTTTCACATTATTAAATAACATTTTAACTATGAAAACACTTTACACTGTCCATTTTATGCAATTTCTAGTTGAAGAAGTCAGTGTCATTCTCATTTCAACTGACACTGTAAACAAGGACCAAATCGTTTTAAGTAGGGATGCATCGATACGCTCTTTTGCCGATACGATACCGATACTCTTTCGGCGATATTGGTACCGATGCCGATACGCTTATTGAATTTAAATGAAGGTAAAATAAAAAAACACAAGTTAGGTTTTTTTTTTATTAATATAAAAAATTACAGACTTAGAATGAGGTTATTGGTTATTAAAATTAATAATTAAGGTTTAAAAAACAGTATACTCAAGTTTTGCGGGAGATAGGCGATTTCGCAAGTCTGTTTGAATGAGACCTGCGGGGGAACTGAACTCATTTGGAAACTAAAGCATTTCTGCGCCATTTTTTAACCAACTTTAAAAAAGGAGATTCTCTATTCGACCCGTATGTATGTATTTAAGTTTGTATGTTCGCGATTGTCTCAAATCTAATGAACCAATTTTGATGATTTTTTCTCTAGCGTGATCTACATATATTCAGGTCGGTTTTATTATATAATACATTAGGTAATTAAAAGTATGTACGAAGTTATGTACATAAATGTACTTTATCTCCGGCATTTCTAAGCGAATTTTGATGATTCTTCTTTTCGTTCGTCTTGGGCTTATGTAATTGTATATTCAACTAAAAATGGAAAAATAAATTTACTTAAAAAAAAAAGTAAAAACCGACTTCAAAAACTTATAACGAATAAAATACCTTTATCTAATAAAAAACTTAACAGCTTCTGAAGTCAAAATCAATCTGCCTAGCCTTTTTTCAACTATGTTGGGGTCGGCTTCCAGTCTAACCGGATGCAGCTGAATACCAGTATTTTACATGGAGCGACTGCCTATCTGACCTTCACAACCCAGTTATTGGGTAATACGATACCCCTTGGTAAGACTGGTTGTCAGATTTTCGGGCTTCTGACAACCCGTAACCGACTGCCAAAGATCCACGAATGACCAACTCGGTATGTAAAGATGGCCACCCATCTACGGACCAACCGCGGCAAGCGTAGCTTAATCTGACGGATCGACCCGTGCGGCGGTTATTCTTCTGAAGTCGGTGTCTTCAATTCTTCAATATCAATGCACCTTACTCGGAGCTTGGCACCGACTTCAGAAGATGTTTTTTATAAAAGGTATTTTATTCGTTTTAGGTATTTGAAGTCGGTTTTTACTTTGTTTAAAGTAAAATTTTTTTACAAGTTTTTTCAAAGGGTTTATGACGTCATTATTCAGGCCTCGTTTACAATGAAATAGACGAAACAGCACGCGCGTTTACATTACTTTTTTGAAGCACGAAATTTTAAAAGTATCGTTTGTATCGGGAATAAAAATGCCGATGGCAAACCCAAAGTGTCGCCGATATATCGGTGGATGCACCCCTAGTTTTAAGTTTCTTTTGTTTTCCTGGCTAGACTTTAACGATAATTTTATTTTGAATATCGATTCAGTAGGAATATGAATAAATTGAATCTAAACTGACGACTGCAAAGGACCAATTAACAAAAACTAGATGCTGGCTGGCAATAATCAATAGACTGATGTACCTACTTTTTTTTTTCCTACTTACAAAAGCAAAAGAACTTTCTCATGTCTGTGCTATTTGGTCTCCTATTATAGGTGTATAAATTCAGTACTTAATTAGATTAAAAAATCTACCTAGGTAGGTTATATGTTCCCAAAAATATTTCCACAGTGAACTCTTCTTTTAAATACATATATTCATTTATACACTAGTAATCACTATTAGATGCGTGTCTAGAGCAGTGATTCTCCAATCCCGTGTTTGTGAATTATGTGACGTGTGAATGTGTGCCTTGGTCTGGGCAGACCGATTTGGGCAAGCCCAAGCCCACTCCCTCGCTGGGCCATGCGTTACGACCCCATCATTGCCTCACGCCATCAAAACACTCACATCGCTCCAGTATTCGCTCTTTCAAACTGTTAACTAAACTTACTGCAGTTTTTGACAGTTTTGAAAGTTTTTGCCACAACAATTTTAATTGCCATCATTTGGCAATGTTATAGCCCTAATGTTTGTCGTAATTATGTCAATTTTGCGTAATACACATTGTTCTAACAGGTTGATCTACGCACTTAGAGTTGGGCATGTTTTTCAACTAGGCCATCCTACGTAATACGTATAAAATTCAACGGCATTGTCCCTAATTGCCTATTATTTACAAATACGATCACATCGTTTGCAAATTACATTGTGGGCGATTGTTGTTAAATCGAGACAAATGAAGCTTTTTATGGTATCTTTATTTAGATGTGATTTCTTGGCACAAATATATTTTGGAGATTGTAGTATCTTCTTGAAAAATTGACAGCATGACGAGCTAATCTCTACGTCGGAGTACCCTAAGACGTTCACCGTTTCTTCCTCACCGCGAGTTGTAATTATTGGCTCGCTTCCGACGCTCTTTCAACACCTTCCTTTCATAGTAATGATGTAAGGTTGTTAGCACATCGTATACAATTCATATATTTATGTTCGAGTTTTTAGTTCCGTTTTTACTTTCGATGAGAGAATTAATGATAGGTATATTGAACCTGAAATTGGAGCAATGAAAGCTGTACGAGAATTACAATTTTATCTAAAGTAAGCCTTTGGTCCTTCGAGCCCCACGTCTACAGGTGTCCCGTAAAAAATGGATTAAACTTAATGGCAGCTTACCTGATTTCCAACCACTAATTTGAATAGTTAAAAAAAAAACCGTTACGGCATATATTTTTTATTCAAGATTTTTGGTTCGAATTTTAACATTTTCTTTAACAGAATTCAGTTTTTTTAATACTCGCGCTGCAAATGATAACTTGTTTACGTATGATTTTTTGTTAACATTTCTGACTAACTTACTAATGTAAATAATAAACCATTTTTGTAAATAACGTTTTATTTACCTTAGAAAAACATCTTGAATTGAAAAGTTTTATATTTACGATAAAAAGACCAACATTGAAAAAACAAAAATATTCAATTTAGTTGTTGGAAATCAGATGAGCTACCTACCCGTTACGTTTGATCTATTATTTACGGGACACCCTGTATGCTCGAGAAGAATGGCTCAAAGACGGAAGGACCAAGTCTGTAAGTGGTTGGATAGGAGTGACTGACTGAGCCCTCTTGTTATATTATTATTGCGTTTCAGATTAATTGTGGAATAGCAATAACTGACATCATAGGATATTTATAGATTCAACATGATTTGTTAATTATAAATATCAATGATATTGCCTATACACAGTCGGGTCATAAATACTATCATAGTCATTGGTCACATGTTCCGAATTTAGAATTTGGAATGCAGACGAAAAAATCAATAAATTACGTTTGAATTTTGAATGTTTCACGATTTTACAAACATAGGTTTTGTAGACTTCTTTGGTTTTCAACATGGTGTGGACACAAAAAGAAGACAGTATCGCTGTAATTGCGTTGCATCGTTGATACGCTGCAAGTGAAATTTTCAAACTTCTGAAAAACTTGAAAATAACACAAAGGATCGTTTATCGCACCATTAAACGATACGAGGAAACCAGTGCTCTGGTGTACCAAAATACGGTTTCTGCACCGGCTCCTAAAGCCAAGAGTACGCAAAACTGGTTGGACGCCCATGAAATTGATTTGCATCAGGCACCAAGATTGGCCGTCCTCCACGAACCTTAATCCCTTGGATTATAAAATATGGCAGTATTTAGAGGAAAAAGCCTGCGTAAAACTCCATAAAAATTTGGTGTCGCTGAAGCTATCCCTCATCAAAGCAGTGGCCGTAATGAACCTCAATGTCAATGTTTGTTGACATTGATTGACAAAGGTTGTCAATGTTTTTGAGAAAATCGCGAATTAACGAACATACTGATCGATAAAAGATCCTCTTTTTTAAGTCAGTTAAATACTTGATTAATTAATGATCATTAAACGAGCACTAATGTACAAAATAATGCTATTGTCAACTTCACTGATAAAAAATGTCTCCCAGTTTTTCCAAACAAAAGTGAGTGATGAGGACATATCTAAAGAAACGAGTCGATTTTGTAAAGAATATTGCTTTTATCAAAGTATAGGGTATGTGTAAATAAACTTCATCTTACTTACTTTCACACAACATAATATAATTAAAATATAGGTACATTAACATTTTTGAGATATTGTCTCACAGATAGAGAACATGGGGTGGGCCAATTTTGTTGCACGCAAGTGTATTATTTTTTCCTTTTCATGAGCTAAAGAATCAGACTGAATAAATCCTTCACTGATTGGAATCATTAGGTATATGAGGCAGCCAGTTTACTAACACACAACATAATAGAATATCTGCAAAGTCTATTGCATAAATAAACCACGATACCTTCAACACAGATTACACTAACCGGTGTGCGTGCTAATTGGAGACGCGTAACTTACGTCCACGATGTTCCGCCCACACCACAGTTTGCGTAAGCGCAGCCTCACTGCTGGCAACGCTTTGAAATATCATATTAAATTAATTAATCAGCCGGTAAGAACTAAGCTTGTGTTTCGTTCCCCTCAATATTTGCTGCCAACTGATTTACTTTGAATCATCGATGATCTGAATTTGTCTTGTTCAGTTTGCTAGGCGAGACTGTGGACTGGGCGGACTAAAGCAACGACCAGCTAACCTTTTTATTCAATTTTGTATTATCGGGGCAGTTTTCAAATAATTAGTTCAGACGTTCAGCAGAACCGGTAGTAGCTACGGGAGTTGAAGTATATGAAGTAAGGAACAACTTATTACTCCAGTCCTATCTAATTCTAACTGTGTCAACCGAACAATTTGACTAATCCCACAATTCTTTTGACCCTCGTCACTCGTGGCTAAACTGTCACGTCTTGCACGTCAAGTTTCAAGTATAGTCCTTGCATATCACAAGCGCGCGTCCCGTGCCTTTTATTTTATTGACGTAGGATTTAAAATACAGTGATTGACGCGAGCTCGTGAAATTCATCGACTATACTAAATGATTTTAATAATGATATATAATCCAAGCTTGTTGTGTGTTTCTTCCAGGCGGAGCAGAGGTTAGCAGCGCGGCGAGCGGCGCGGGCTGAAGCGCGAGAAATACGCATGCGCGAGCTGGAGAGGCAGCAGCGTGAACAGGAGGACCATGCGGACAAGGCTTACGATATGTACGCCGGCATGAAGACACCAGGTATTCCTATAGGTTTGGCTGTGTGCCCTCTGAATAGTCGTTATAAGTACTTGCCATTTGCCATGCTGTACGTCGCGTCGTGCTAATAAAAGAAAGATACCATAAAGCATAATAACTTCTTCCTTGTTCAACTTTATCATACTGGCTGATTAGACTAGAGATGTTTTTTGACATTTGACACTTTGACACGAGAAGAATTTGACAGTTCTGTACGTTTTTTATTTTACCACTTTTTCTACTCTTGCGGTTATTACGAAATAACATTAAACAAACAATACATTTTGCTTTATGGACTTTAAGATTAATGTATCCCTGTTGTATGATGATAACGTGTTCCTGATTGCAGAGACGGTGGGTCGTCGTGGCGCTACGAGGCTGACGGCGCTCAGCCCGGCCGTGCACTCACCGAGACGAAGCTCTGAAGACTCCGTTGATGATGGCTTCAGCATCAAGGATCTTAGGGTACATATCAACCCTGTAATTGTAGGTTCGCAGGTCTGACATTTCACTTGCAAGGCGAATATTGGTCTGCAAACTTACGATAATAAAATCAGAACGCAAATAAGAATTTAATAAATGTTTTAAGCATTATGAATGTTTAAAGACTGAGCTGGCTTTCTAGATTCTTGGAGAATGACGAAGCTTTAGCAATTTATTATCTACAAGCCGTGCGCCCGATGGGATTTCCCGTCGGCATAAATGACGAACTACAAACTTTTATCGCCTATTTAGGGACTAACTACACTTATTCAGCTCAATTCAGCTCTTGCCCATTGAAATAACCAGTTTTGTATGGAACGACGCGGAAAGCTGAACGCATCTCCATACATTTTTTTTTCTATTGACAAAAGCTGAATTGATATCGATATACTTCGATCGGTTCTGTGCTTCCCGCATCTGAATAATCCCTTCACCTCTTTAGGGAAAGATTTTTCAGAAATCCTTTATCAGTGCTTACCTTCGTTGTATAAGGAACTCTGTTCCTGTTTGTCTGTTTGTGCAAAATTTCATGCTTCTAAACCCAGTTGTGCTTTGTCTGTCAGTGAATTGTAAGATTTTTATTAAGTAGATTAGACTAATAAAATACCTGGTGTTTCCAGCATGAGTTGAAGGAGGTGGAGGAGAAATTCCGCAAGGCGATGATCCTGAACGCGCAGCTGGACAACGACAAGGCGGCGCTCGGCTACCAGCTGGAACTGCTCAAGGACAGGATAGAGGAGCTGCACGAGGAGTACGCGCAGCTGCAGGTAAATAACCATCGATTATGGAGTGACAGATTATTCCATGTTTTGGAAGGTCCACATGGCCTACAAATGAGGCTGAGAATCAGCACTTTATGAAAACCTAGCAATTTTAAAAAATAACAACTTTTACAACCAAGCTTTGTTAATTACATAACAACATTTGATTGTCAAGGATTTCCGCAAAGTAACGCCTGATTCCATAACTACTCGTATTCAAAAGTCAGCTACGGAAGTGCACTGTCTTCACTTCTACCTCGGGACCACAAGGGATATCGCTGTCTAAGAGTAAGGACTGACTGAAAAGTTAACAGAAGTGAGAAGCATTCCGAGACACCAAAAATATAGTCTGATGCAAACATTATCCTCTACAATGTTGCTTTTGTTTTATGACGGCAGCTTACGATAAATTCACTAATCAATCAAATCTTATTTCCAGCGCGAACACAGAGAAAAGTGCTCATCATTCGAGCGTCTAAAGCGGGAACACGAGTCCGTAACTCGGGAGCTGAGCGCGGCGCGAGACGCGGTGCGAGCGCGAGATGCGGCGGCGGCGGGCGCGGGCTTCGCCTTCGTGGACGCGGCGGCGCTAGACGCGGCGGCGCGGGATACTGCGGGCGCCGCGGTCGGCGCCGTGCCCGCGCTGGCGCTGGTCACGCACCAGGCGCACCAGCTGCTCAATGATGCTGGGGAGGGCACGCTTGGTACGTAGCACTATACTCCTTTCCCATTTTTCGTCTCAAAACAGTGATAAACAGTATCGTAGCAATAAAAAAGTTCCCGCATCATGTAACTTTTTCGCGCTCGTGAAATGCAACAACTTTTTGATAACTACATGTGATATAAATAATTTTACTGAAAAAAAAAGCAACACAGATTAATTTTTTTTTTTTTTTAATTTTCTAAATGTCGGGTGATGGTTTGGACTCATTCCTAACCGATTGGACGCAGAAGTCACAGCATAAAGAAAATTGGAAAAATATGACCAGCGGTGGGACAACATAGCTTAAACCACAGATTAATACAGACGGGATACTCCGCCATAACTGTAGGTAATAAGCGTTGTGCGACCTGATTTGCACTTTATTTTGTCGTTGCAAGAGTCGCTTTTTATTTAAATGATTTTGCGGAGTGTCCGATCTGTATTAATCTGTGGTTAAACGAAAAAAAATCTCTAAATAGAATATCGGAATCACATTTACACGTCATATAAAAAACAAAAAAATAAGCTACATAGAGTCGATATTTCCTATCTACTACTACCGCAGATCAATTTCCTACTAAACGACACTTTGAATAACATAAAACGAACAAGAGCTGATTAGTTTTTTTTTTGTTTTTGTATCCTTTGTGATATTCCATCCTTTGTGATTAAATGTCTATCGGCAACTACAAAATTAACGAATACCAAATATCCCTTCCAGACGTGCGGTTGCAAAAGCTGTTAACCTCGAAGCAGGCGCTGGAGTCGGAGGTACGCAAGTTGAAACTACAGTTGAATGAAGAACGCGCCGCGAGACAGAACGGAGTCGCCAACCATCACGATCAAGAGTACGAGAATGAACGTGAGTATACTAACACTCATACATGTGCGCGCCACGAGGGCGATGACCCCGTGATCAGCTGTTTTTATTGCTTTTATTTTATTTTATTTAGCCCAAATTCCTACAGGATTTTTTTATGCGACGATTTTTTTATCGACATGTGGGTGTACAAGGTGGTACACCTCTGTACAACCCCTCGGGGAAACAAGGCGTGACGTTATGTTATGATTTTTTATCGCGACTTGGATTTTCAACTCTCGGTGTTGAACCGAGCATTGAGAATCCAGCAGAAGCCATTCCAGCGCGTCAAAAAATATACTGTTGGATTTTCAACTCTCGGTGTTGAACCGAGCATTGAGAATCCAGCAGAAGCCATTCCAGCGCGTCAAAAAATATACTGTTGGATTTTCAACTCTCGGTGTTGAACCGAGCATTGAGAATCCAGCAGAAGCCATTCCAGCGCGACAAAAAATACACTGTAGGATTTTCAACTCTCGGTGTTGAACCGAGCATTGAGAATCCAGCAGAAGCCATTCCAGCGCGTCAAAAAATATACTGTTGGATTTTCAACTCTCGGTGTTGAACCGAGCATTGAGAATCCAGCAGAAGCCATTCCAGCGCGTCAAAAAATACACTGTTGGATTTTCAACTCTCGGCGCTAAGCAGTGCGCGAAAAAGAATCGCGGCGTAAAAAATTGTTCGTGGGTACGATGGCTTATAGAGTTGGTGAAACTAAACAGACGTGATTCGATTACATCTGTAAAATTTCGCCGACGAATTAATAAGGACGTTGTGTAAAGTATAATGACAAAGTGAAAGGGCCAATAGCGCTAGGCGTCATGAAGGATGCTGAACAAGAGAACAAGAACTATAGCATCAATTAGTGTTGCTATAGTTTCTTGTATATCACTGGCAACACGTACTGGTCAAATACTTTCGTCTTAAAACACTGCGGGTTGTGAGACGAGAAGATATGCGTAGCTTCCCGAACGCTGCCCAGTCGACTCGGATTCGACGGTTGACCTCTTTCTCGAAGTTGGACCTACCTAACTGGACAGTTTATCCTAGGTAAACATACTCGTCCACAATTTCTAGTGTAGCTTCAGCCCACGTCTCGATCGAATCGAAGGCTTTCTCGTAGTCCACAAACGCTAAGCAGAGAGGCACGTTATACTCTTCGGTCTTCTGTATAACCTGCCGCTGCGTATGTATGTGGTCTATGGGGCTAAAGCCTTTACGGAATCTGACTTGTTCGGGAGGCTGGAAGTCGTCTTTACGCGCGAGACGGTTCTTGCTCTTGAAAACACCTTGTAGACATGGTACAGAAGTGAGATGGGCCTATAATTCTTAAAAAGGGCATTATCACCCTTCTGAAAGGAAAGTATCACCACACGTCTGTTCCATGCCTGCGGCGTTTTGCCCTCGAGTATGACGGAATCAAACTTCTCAACGGGTTTTCTTCCGGCCTTCAAGAGTTCGGTCGCATTTCCATCATTTCCCGGCGCCGTATTTTTGAACTGCTTCAGAGCCATCCTAATCTTGTACAGCTGTCGTCCGGGATATTTTCGGTATAATGTCGCAACAAAAGCATCAATGAACTCTATGAATGTCATTTTAATTAACAAAGCATCAATCTTTCCCAGTGGAAACGGTCCGCAAGGCGGTGTCAGAGGCGAAGGGGCGCGCGGCGCGGGCGGAGGCCGAGGCGGCGCTGCAGGCGGCGCACGTGGCGCGGCTGGAGGCGCAACTGGCGCGCCTGCGGGCCCGCCAGGAGCACCAGGACGAGCACGAGGAGCAGCTCAAGCAGGAACGACGTAAACTGCAGAGAGAGGTACCCCCTACTACCGTATACTTATCGAAACCTAGCCTAACAGCTTTTGGGGGCGTTCATTAATTACGTGAGGTGATTTTGGAGATTTTTCGACACCTCCTCTCCCCCCTTCTCCTGGTGAGATGTCGTGAGATTTGGCTCCACCCCCTCCTAATCTCACGTGAGATTTTTCAAAATGCGTATTTTTAGTGTAAATACGTTAATCTGTGTTTGATTGTGTTGGATTTATTTACATAAACAATTTGCTTCATTGTTTATTATTTTCCGTACCCCAAAAGGAAAAAAACAGAACCCTTTATAGGATCACTTGTGTGTCTGTCTGTCCATCTGTCACAGCCAATTTGCTCCGAATCTAATGGACCGATTAAGTTGAAATTTGGTACACGTATGTATTTCTGTGACCCAAACACGGACGTGTAACGTAAATAAATTAATTTTGAATATGGGAGTCAATTTTGAGGCAAATAAAAAAAAAAAGTTTTGCGAACTGTATCGTGAGACATATCAAATGAAACAGCTTACCGTGTGGGTCTACAAATATATATTTTTATAATTTAAAATAAATTGTTTTAAAGTTATTTAAGAAAATAGACGAAAGTTGATCATCCCCCCCCCCCCCCCCCGCCTTATCTCCGAAACTACTGAGCCTAAAATTTTGAAAAAAATACAGGAAATAGTTCTATACCAGATTACAGGAAAACCTATAAGAAGTCTATGGTCTTAAAGTAACATGGTAAAGCTCTCAATATTGTGCATACAAACTTACATTTCCAGTTGATATGTATGGGGAGGACATGTTTTTCAACTACAATGTTAAGTTTGCTCTTGAGATTCATCCCAACTACGGAACCTTTCATTGTGCGTAGTCCGACACACACTTGGCCGGTTTTTTTTTTAAATAATAATTACCCTGTTTTCTACCAGTTTTACCTGTTTATTGCGAAAAAAAAAATTACGTGATATTTGCCGAGACACACCTCTCCCGCACGCGAGATTGGATGAGATTCGGCTCGACCCCTCCCCCTAAACGCCTCAAGTAATTAATGAACGCCCCTTTTTGAGTTTGAGATCATTTTGGCTGCACTGTTCAAAACCTACACAAAGCTCACATAGAACGTAGCACACAAATGTCTCTACTTAAATCAGTGGTTACAATCTAACCATATTTAAGGACTTATCTACGCGACGAGGTACAAGATACGACATGACATTTTAAGATATACATGACATGATTTAATTTTCAGGAAGTCGTTGACTTCTGGGCCGTTATCAATAATGGCGACAGTTAACGGTACAGTCGCGTATACCTTACTCACGGAGTGTGCTGCCCTAAACACGCAACCAATACCTACATAATGCTCTGTAATATATACCCCACACTCCTGTGTGCTCAATGTCAATCAATGTTTACTAAATAATAATGTAAATATAACGTTTTACCCCTTCTGCATGCTAAATTATGTAAAAAAAAACTTTTTACCATTTATTTGTAAAAGCGTTGTGAAATACAATAAATTAAACGCTCTTTAACTCTGTATTGCTATCCGTTTATATGTAGATGTGAGTAATACGAACAAGTCTGTACATAACGCTGCCTACCCCGTTTGCGCGATTTGCAACCGTGTGTCAACATACTAAGAGTTATAATTGTATTGCAGGCTCGGGAAGCACTCAATCGGGTTGAAGAGTTGGAGACTGAGAACAGCCACCTCACGAAACGACTCGACAAACTCAAGAACGCGAAGTCTGCACTCCTCAAAGACCTGTGACAGAGATAACGAAGCAACTGTGTAACGATGAAATGATACGAAGAGTTACTGCGTGACGTATACGTAGAGAACGTAGACAAAGCCTGTGTAGGAGGTACGAGAACTACCTATACAGGGTGTAAGGGACAGGCCTCCGCGAACTAACATGGTAACAGCTCCTTATTTTGAATCATATTCCACGGGAAAATTTCTCAGGAAAATATTCTTTTTTTTTTAAATCTTTTTTTCGGTTACTATTCATTTATTTCACATGTAAAATTACACATTCTCTGTACGCAGCAATCCATTTATGTAAATAAAACAATTAAAATTTAAAAAAAAATTCAATGGTTGTTGAAATACCTAACGAACGACGCGTGAAATCCGTTGTTCACTTTCTGCCTAGCTACAGAGTTCATCGAACTTACCGCATACCTATTACCTACCCCTCCCAACCAGTAACAGACCCTCTGATTTGTGCACAAACACACAAACAAATCGGGTTATTGGATTCCCGTAACGTTCCTGAAATAATTTCATGTAATGGTCATCTTAGTATGATATACTGAATTCACCCCATCAGTCTACGGAGGGCTGTCCCTTACACCCTGTATGAACTGACTGAGATAAAACCGAGAAAAAAAATCGGTAAAATTCTTGTATGTTAGTCACCCTACATTAACAAAATGTTTCATAGGATTCGCATGAGGGAGTCAAAACACCACGTAATAACATTTAAGTATTCAGTGCATAATAATCTAACATTCTGAACCTAATAATTTGATTTTCTTATTAATTCTAATAACTTGACATTTTATCATTTCGACCTGTATTATGTTGATCACAATGTAAATTTTAATGTTATCTTTTATTTGATACTAGCTGCTCGCCCCGGCTTCGCAAATCATCCCTTTACAGTACGACCATGTAATGAAATAAAATGACAATAGATGAGCCCATCTAATACTTGGCGAATTAGTACTATACAATGCTGGCATTTCCACTTGGGATGTATTAACTCATTCAGATGAAGGCTCGGTGACGCTTTCATCGTCTGTAAGATATTATTGTTCGGTTGACTCAGACGTGGCAACCGCTAGGTAAGCTGCGTACTAGATTTATACGTCGTCTATATATACATTTTGAATAGTTATTTAAGAATACGTTGGAAAATGAGTCAGACTGAATACAATGCTGTCTCGTCTGAACCAATGCTTAGGGTTACCGACAACATTTTTGCATAATTAAAATGCTTGGAACAATATCAATGAATTAATTATCACAGTACATCACGGCCAAGCGAAAATGTTGTAGGATAGCCTCTGTAATGCAAATAATATGGTTGTATTATGAATAACCGTTATGTAACTTGTAAATTGTTTCCATAATTGAATATCCCCTGTAAAATATGAGAATAATGTGTATAATTAATGTTTTGTTTAATATTTTAATCAATAATTATTTATTTTAACTATGTTCGTACTTTCTGTATAGGTATTGTATTATGTAAGAGTTTTATTTAGCTTGCCGAGTTCATTCGCTTATTTACTAATAATAAATTGGAGTGATTGATTTGTTACTTGCCATTGGTATCACAAATTCAAATAGTTAAGTTGTGACGCAACTCTTATTACTTCAAAGAACATCTAACCTCGTTGGCATACCTATACCGTCCGCCATTTTGAAAATAAAAAACTAGTTAACTGTGTCAATCGACAGAATAAGTGATTACAAACAAAAATGTTCAGAGATGCATCTCATCTCGTAAGTGATATACATTTTGACCTGTTAGAGTTCAAACATGTAAAAAATTTGAATGCCTTATTTTTCCACGTTTTTGAACTCAAAATCACTAAATATTTTTTGTTTTCAATCGATAAAGTGATTGCCACTTTATCGATTGACACTTGTTTCATCACTGGCCGCCAGTGGCGGACGGTAGGAAGTGTAGGGAGGGCAGGTATGCTAGGTTCCATGCTAA
Source organism: Dicycla oo (assembly GCA_948252095.1). NCBI lineage: Eukaryota > Metazoa > Arthropoda > Insecta > Lepidoptera > Noctuidae > Dicycla > Dicycla oo. The sequence continues at coordinate 3,847,824 of OX411718.1, read as the reverse complement.
AATGTTCGGACCGATTTGACGTTCATGCGATTTTAATTATTCATAATACTTTTATCTGTAATATAATTGCTCAAAATTGTATCCCATGAGTATGTGATAGTCTATTGAGAAGGTAAAACGTCCAATAGGATTAGGGACTCGAAGACGGGAGTTTTCGTGGGACTGACCATTGTATTTTTTATATTTCGAGATTTTTTATTCACGATTCTACAAAGTTACCATGCTGTTTAACTGATATCATTGTAAATTATTTTTATCTTGTTATTGTGGCATTCTTTAATTACAATACTGAACATTTCTATTAGATCTCGTACTAGTTGAGTGTAGAAGGAGAAAAACTGAATCAAACGTATGTATGTACAGGAGATTATCGAACTTGTCGCTTATATATATATATATATTTATAAATATAGTTGTATGTGATGCTCACTTTAACGTACAGTGCCATGGCGCACCAAAATGTATTAGTAATACAATAGTAATGTGTATTGTAGTTACGAGTAGTAATGAATTGGAAATGCGGGTAGCGGTAGAGACGCGCGCTTGTCAGATGTTTATGTGTACTGCGTATGCGTGTTACATGAATGTATATCTGTAGATTTTTTATTAAAATGTTACTATACGGCGTTAAATTACAACTTTTTAGTCAATTTTGTTTTGTTAAAAGACGCAGGGCTTTGTGCACGCTGCATGAGAAAAATATTGTACAAATTGGCGTCAATATAGATTAGTTGACTGTGGCCAGATACGAACCACACACCACCGACTTATCACTCTGGTTACAGTCAGCCGCCAATTTGTATCAAAACTGATATTAAACAAAAACTGCGTGTTTGCTCGCCAACATTTTCACAGTTATTATTATGGCGTTACGTATTTCGATATACCTGAGGTCTATATGTAGACGGTATTGTAATATGTATAGTTGTCATCTTTGTAATATGAGGATAGATACCGTCCACATACAGGCTTGAGCGGATGTCTGACGGCCAGACAGTCAGTTCTTCGGCCTGCTTAGTAAAGATCATTGTCAGTATAATTTGTAAGTAGGAACGTAATTTTTTTAAGTACGATGGATTTTGGTGCTGCATTACTAATTTATTTGTTTTCAATTTAACTATGAATCACCAACTGTCTTTTTATATGAAGCGAAAACAGAATTAATATTGTATAAATTTGAATATTTTAATTAAATTTCGCTCTGAATGTGTTGGTTTATTTTCATCTCACTTCTTTGGAAGGCTAGTAGCTATTGCACAACATTTTGTAAGAACGACCTCGTTCGACACTTCTTTCTGTTGAACCTGTTTTTTTCTGGTCCGTGTGTTACACAACATACAATAAATAAACCAATTGCAATTTAAAACCGAAGGTTGTGAAATTTATAGAAAGAGATTAACGCCCCACTTACAGTGTGCAAGTTTATTGCCGGTGGCATACCATGAAATAGAAGCAATAGTTGACTGGCACCGTCTAAGAGCCGCCATACACGGACTGCTTCAAGCAGTCCGTGCATGGCAGCCCTATGTAGATCAAGGGCTAACTGCTCGAGCAGTTAGCCCTTGATCTACACGGACCGCTCTTGCAGTCAAAGGCAACAGCTTGAAGCTGCCATTGATAACTGCTGGACCAGTTGACACCAACCGCTCGTTATTGAAATTAGTAGCAACATGGATAATAACAAATAAGTTCTTGCGTTTTAATTGCACTTATTAGCGCGTGACAATCTACGTCGTCCATTTTGCTCAAGAAAAAGAGCAATAAGCGTGCGGGCCGAAAGCGCGTGCGAAGTGGAATAAAGAGCGCGAGCGGAGGTAACTGCGCAAGAGCAGTCGACAGCTCGAGCTGTCATTGTATGCCTGGAGACTGCTTGACCGCACGACCGCCGGAAGCAGTTGCAACTGCTCGAGCGGTTTCTTGTATGTGTGTACGTAGAAGACTGTAGGTAGTTCACTATTCAGTCGCATCTTGAAGCTGTCCATCTTGACTAGCAGTCCGTGTATGGCGGCCTTAAACAAGAACTAGTTGCGTTCAAAACTGATATAGGTGTATTCAATACTTTAATCAAAGAGCTAGTATAATACTGCCGCCATCAGGAATAGGGAGGTATCAGGACGTATCTACAGAAATATTGAAATGGAGAAAAAAAAAAAAATATTGTGTCCTGTTTAAAATATAAGATACAAAGGCAGATGGCGTGTTAATTATTTACGCTAATTTAAAAATACTGGTAGATGCGTCTTTTTTTGTGCTGATTCCGAATATGTAAATAACTCTATTTCGAAAAAGAATGTCAGATACGTCTTTTTTCCTTATGACGGCAGAATAAATAATATCGGTCAAAAACGAGTCGGACTCGCGCACCGAGAGTTCCGTACCACCATATACAGCGTTGATACAACATGGAGGCTTTCCTGTGGCCTGCCTATAGTACCTAGATACAATTTTCAAGCTCTGTACCAAAAATCAATTAAATAGGAGCAGTAGTTTAGTCGCAAATAATTTTTAAAGTTTTTGTCCCGTTTGAACACAATGTATCTTTCCTAACAGCTGATTATGTCTTTAAGCATAGGTCAAGCACCTTAAAACGATAAATCGATGCGTTGTTGCCGCTCTGACGCAAGTCACAAGTACAACCAATTTTCGCTAAAAAGCGAAACGCACTTTCGTGACGAGAGTGACAATCATAGCAAGACATCCCGCGCGTAAAAGAAATGGAAATAGGTCAGTGTGTTGCTATTGCATCCTAGATCCCTGCCATCGGTGGGCCTCTAAAAAACATTTTGTTCAGTGCGCCGATGCTATCGATGAACGTATGTTTTGTTTACACGTTTTGTGACATGTAAATTGGGATTATTATTATTTAGTGTTCGTGATTTTTTTGTGATTGACTGTTTTTTATTGTGATATGACACGTAATTAAACTTTGGTGGTGTGTGTGTGTGTAATTAAAGTGTTCAACAATGCCTCGTGTAACTTACACGGCATCAGAATACACTGAATACATTCTCCGTCGGTATAATTTGTGCATTAATGGGATTGGAGGACACATCGAGAATGTAAAAATTTAGTGTTTTTATTGTGAATGATGTTGTGCGCGTGAAGTACGCGCACCCTTACCTACTTACCTAATATAAAAGCCAGCGCGAGTGGAGGCCTAAAGGCCGCCATATACGGACTGCTCGAGCAGTTAGCTATTGATCAACATACACGGACCGCTCTTGCAGTCATAGGCAACAGCTTGAAGCTGCCATTGATAACTGCTGGCGCAGTTGATACCAACTGCTCGTCATTCAAATCAGTAGCAACATGGATAATTCCAATTAAGTTCTAGCGATTTATTTGCACTGATTAGCGCGTCACAATCTACGTCGTTCATTTTGATCAAGAGACAAGCGTGCGGACGGGAAGCGCGCGCTATGTGGAATGAAGAGTCAAGAGACGAAGAGTGCGGGCGGAGGTAACTGCGCGAGAGCATTCGACAGCTCAAGCAGTCATTGTATGCCTGGCGACGTTGCCGTTGCCGCTTTGTTACCTAGGTAGTTAAATTTATTTATAAAGGGTGGTTACGTTTTACTCAGATTTGTAAGCTATTTAGTTTGTTTGAAAAAAAAAATCTCATTTTTGGTGCTTTTTATTTTTGTACCGTATCGAATTAATACTAAACACGTATAGTATCCGTAGACTAATTGAATGCCTTTCTGTCAAAACAACTCTGTATAAAAAAGTGTGATATGTAGAGATCATTTTCAAGGCTCGGAACCGGTTTAAAAAGAGCGGTTAATTTCGATTAAATACCGGTAAATAATATTGTTCCTTTATTTACCGGTTAAACAAGTGAACTGTTTTTATGTAACCCAAATGATAAAGGTTACCGGTTACATAAGCACTAACGGTTTTGACACCCAAATTAACCGGTTAATTCCGTAATTCGTACCTAAATTGTTTTCGTCTATTTTTTTAACACTTCCAACAAGTTATAGTGGCATTACACCAGCAAGTATTATGAAAAAAAAAATGGTTGATCTGAGGACATCAAATACAACCGGAGAACTTAAATGGTGCGGGTAGATTCATGTTTCGACTTGCTTAGTTGGGCGCCCGCAAACGTCGAGCAAACCTACGCCAGTCGTCACCAAAGAGTAAAGTAATAATGGAGAGAGTCGTCACCCACTCCTCGTTCATTGCGATTGGATTTTGGACAATTCGTAAACTCATAGCGGAGATATAATTATTTTTATTCTTGTGGTGAATGTGATAGATCAGTATTTATCATGGGAAGAAAAAAATGAATAGAATCTATTCCATGTTTACGTACGTTGACTATATATATTTACAGTCCTTGTATCTTGTGGCGGCGACGCACGGTGGGTTGAAAATCGACTTTCATAGACTTAGGGATTTTAATTTGCAAGTGCCGCCGGGTTTTTTGCCGGATATTGCTTCTATTGGTTATTACTATATACAAAAATGACACCCGAGTTAATTCTGCTCAAAAACGAAGGAATTATAATTTATTTACAAAAACTTGTTTGAAGCTAGTATGAAAAATCTAATTATCTCGTAAACGGAAAGGAAAACCATAATATCCTTACAGAAGTTTATAGTACTAATTATTTATGATTTTTATCGCCGATTCGCCGAAAAATATTAAGGCGTTTTTTTTAAATCGTCAAAATATTTTTATTTATTTTTACATTATGAACGGTTTCTTTTAGTGTCGAAGTTAAGAACATCGGTATGTTATTGACTCACATATTAAGAATATATATATATAAAACAAGAAATTAAACAGAAAATAGCTATTTATTCTTTTTTTATTCATAATCTAAATAAAACAGAGGTTACAAAAATATTATTTAAGTACAATAAATATAATTATACAAAATATTTTAAATACTAATTTATTAAAAAAAAATGTATTGGTACAATACATTTTTTAAACTAACATAAATAACAAAAACAAAACTTTAAAAAAATATCATTAAATATTACTAATTTTCCTTATCACTCTCATTGTCGGACTCCAATTCTGAGTCATAATCCAGATTGGATATATCTAAATACTCGAACTCACGTTTCCTGAAACAGAATTAAGTCGAGAGATTCAGCAAAAAAGCTCTGCTTTCTCTTGGCATCTAGCTAAGACCTTTGTGCACTTAGGAAAGGATCCGCAGAAACAACAAGCATATTTACGATATCTGGATTAGAATCCTGCCTGTTTCTTTTCCCCGAATGATGTTTCCGGAACCTCCAAAAACTTTGTTTCGAGGTTCTGAGGCTTCTTCCGAGAGAATCCCAATCGGCACAATATCATTTTTAACGATTATATCAGCCCATGTATTAATAATGTATGTACCGTTGACGACATGTAGAACCATTCGTATAATTCCACGTACTTTTCTGCTGTTTTGTGGGCAAAATCTTTAAATTTGATTACGTCGATCTTCTCGCCAGAAGTTATTGCTTGCGAATTCACAGCAAAACTTTTAATAAGCTTTTCATCCAACCCGGTTATAGCTGCAGTTTTATTGGGAAACTCTAAAAACTTTCTTGCGGTATTCTCGTCATTGGTAGTTCCTGAGCCTTATTTCACTATATCAATCAGCAGATTGAGCTCATTTTTGAATTTATTTTGAATACATTTTTTTCTGGTCTGATGATGCATTCTTTGTCCTCATTACTTCTCGCTGTGGGCAGCGTTACGTTTGAAGTCGAGCCTTTACGAAATGTGTAGTAGACATTCCATGCAATTTATACGGACGTGTAGGGATGACAAGCCAAATTCGTACATGTCGTCAGAACACACAGTCTTTGATGTTACAGAATCTAAGCGGTTCATTTCTGTAGGTTTTGCTAAGCACAGGTAGCACGATGCATTTGATCTGGCTTCAGAAAGGTAAGTGCAGACTTTAGCGTCGATCATTGTCATCATTAGTTTACGAGTCCCCCTGTTACTATTACTGCACTCTGTGGGGATAAGGGTCTTCATTCATCATGCATTTATCTTTAGAAATCAATGACAATTGCTTCGCTCTCCTTTACAAAAGTAAACTGAACTGGACGACAATACAATACTGAGCACGGTTTTGGGTGCGTCGATAAAGTATTAGCTCCATAAATTATTAAACAAGTCGACTTGTGAAGCGGTTCACATGTTAGTAAACAATATAGTAGAAAACTTAAATTATCACAAAAAAATTCTCACTATATTTGGACCCATTTTTGCAAACAAGAACCAACCCACAGCACTTATACTGTGGGTTGGTTCTTGTTTGCAAAAATGGGTCCATTTCTGGATCTTGCGAAGGCATTCGTCACTGTCCCCATCTCCACTCTTCTACTCATGCTTGAAGGTTTAGGTGTCAGGGAGTCTCCACTTAACTTTTTTAAGAGCTATTTTACTGATCGTACACAATCGGTTGCTATAGAGAACTACAGCAGTGTTGATCTTCCCATTCGGTATGGCGTGCCTCAGGGTAGCATTCTGGGGAGCACATTGTTTCTTGCATTTATTAACGACCTTTGCAATCTCCAGCTTCCAAATGCAGCGATAGTTTCTTATGCAGAGTATACTGCCATTACCTTTTCCGCGAACTCCAGGCAGTTGCACAAGGTGGCTTTATCTCTGCCTTAAAATGGCTGTCCTCCCACACCTTGACCCTAAATACTGACAAAATTAAGTTTATCACCTTCTCAATCACCAACGTTTCCCAACCTAAAACTGTCCTAAAAGCTCACTCTTGTCCCACACAAACTCAACCTGATTGCCTAGGTCCTATTCTTTCCCCAGTAGACCAAATCAAATACCTTGGAATAATGTTGGATAAAAACCTTAACTTCAAATCTCACATCAACACTCTCTCCGGCCGCATACGTAAGTTAATTTATATATTTAAAACCCTGCGACATGTAGCGAACCCCATAATCATACGTAATGCTACGCTGCGTACTTTGCGCTATGTCAATCAATCTTAATTTATTGAATCTCATGCTGGGGTGGAGCTGAGATTGTACTATTACAATACGAAACAACAACTTTTCGTCAAATCTCCAAACGCCGTAAGGACATGGTATGTCCTCATGGGCGCACATCATTTATAAAAAGATTCGCTACCTACCTTGGCCCTTCGCTTTACAATAAAGTCAACAAACTCCTATATTTAGTTCAACGTTTTTTATTTGCAAAAAGACTGTTCGCACTTTTCTTCAAAACCTAAACTACTACGATACTGAAGAATTCCTAACGAAGTGATCACAACAGACATACATACATCACACACCACACATAAATACATACACACACCACACTAAATACTAACACTACCACACACCACACTGACTTACTCGTACACGCCTAGATCTTTGTTTTTATTTAATTGTTTATACAGAGTTGTTTTGACAGAAAGTCATTCAATTAGTCTACGAATACTTTACGTGTTTAGTATTAATTCGATACGGTACAAAGATAAAAAGCACCAAAAATGAGATTTTTTTTTCAAACAAACTAAATAGCTTACAAATCAGAGTAAAACGCAACCACCCTTAGATACCTAGGTAACAGAGCGGCAAGGTCGCCAGGCATACAATGACTGCTTGAGCAGTCGACTGCTCTTGCGCAGTTACCTCCGCCCGCACTCTTCATTCCACATCGCGCGCGCTTTTCGTCCGCACGCTTGTCTCTTGTGCAAAATGGACGACGTAGATTGTGACGCGCTAATCAGTGCAAATAAATCGCTAGAACTTAATTGGAATTATCCATGTTGCTACTGATTTGAATGACGAGCAGTGGGTATCAACTGCGCCAGCAGTTATCAATGGCAGCTTCAAGCTGTTGCCTATGACTGCAAGAGCGGTCCGTGTATGTTGATCAATGGCTAACTGCTCGAGCAGTCCGTATATGGCAGCCTTTAGGCCTCCACTCGCGCTGGCTTTTATATTAGGTAAGTAGGTAAGGGTGCGCGTACTTCACGCGCACATCATTCACAATAAAAACACTACATTTTTACATTCTCGATGTGTCCTCCAATCCCATTAATTCACAAATTATACCGACGGAGAATGTATTCAGTGTATTCTGATGCCGTGTAAGTTACACGAGGCATTTTTGAACACTTTAATTACACACACACACCACCAAAGTTTAATTACGTGTCATATCACAATAAAACCTAGTCAATCACAAAAAAATCACGAACACTAAATAATAATAATCCCAATTTACGTGTCCTGTCACAATAAAGCGCGCGAGTTAAACAAAACATACGTTCATCGATAGCATCGGCGCACTGAACAAAATGTTTTTTAGAGGCCCACCGATGGCGGGGATCTAGGATGCAATAGCAACACCCTGACCTATTTCCATTTCTTTTACGCGCGGGATGTCTTGCTATGATTGTTACTCTCGTCATGAAAGTGCGTTTCGCTTTTTAGCGAAAATTCGTTGTACTTGGGTCTTGCGTCAGAGCGGCAACAACGCATCGATTTATCGATTTAAGGTGCTTGACCTATGCTTAAAGACATAATCAGCTGTTAGGAAAGATACATCGTGTTCAAACGGGACAAAAACTTTAAAATTTATTTGCGACTAAACTACTGCTCCTATTTAATTGATTTTTGGTAGGGGGAGGTGTTCAACAGTGAACCATGAAAAAGTTGCACATTCAAAGCTGAACTGTTTCTAAACATAATAAAGATTTTTTTTTACTAAAGTACTTCTCATGTATCTGACTTCAATTTAGCATATTAATTTTAGACCCAAACGTAACAGGAAAGGATATATTTAAGTTTTTTTTAAAGACGGGAAATGGCTCACTGAGTCCACCTCGTGGGACACTGTGAACCACTGGCTAGGTCAACAGTGAACCAACACGTACACAGTGAACCATCCTATTTATTTTACAGTAAATTATGACTATTTATGCTACAAAACTAAAGGTAAAGCAATAAAACGTCTTTTTTATATGGTACCAAATAATCAACTTTATTAAATCTAAATATTTTTAACAATGTGTTTAAAATATTTAATGTTATAAAAAATTTAACAAATATCTTAGCTTCTCTTAAGTTTTTAAAAAATGTTTGAACATTATATTTGTTGAATGCCGAGGCTCGAGCCAAGCTGCACGGGTCAGGTTTTTTGAGACTTAAATCCTTGTGTTTTTTTTTTTTTAATGACCTTAATCACTCCTTTCCAGCAATATGTTTCTCTTCCCATGAAGAAGGAACTTTTATTTTATTAATAAATGCCATTTGGTAAGCTAGTCTTCGTGTATCTTTAGCAGTAAGCCCATAAAATTTTAGCGAAAAATCTATAATGTATTCTTTTAATTCTTTTTCCTGGTTATGTGTAAAAACAGCATTTACTTCATAATTGGGTACTACATTTGTGTTTTCGTCGGACTTAAATTTTTCTACGTATCTCCGTACAGTTGGGTAGGGTATTCCGCATTCTATTGCTGCTTTACGAATTGATTGTCCATTTTTTACAAGCATGATAGCCTGCATCATTTCTTCTTTTGTATGACCTCCAATTTTCTTTTGCGCTGTTTTAATTCGCCCCATGCTGAAACAATAACATTATAATACAATGTAATGTTTCAACTCAATATAAATTACGTATAAAATTCAAAACCTACCCACATAAAGAAGCAATATAGAGGTGGTACACAGTGAGCCGGTTCACTGTTCAATCTACGTTCGTGGTTCACTGCGTACTACACCCACCATTCAATATTTAAGGTTATGTTAAAAACAAACAAAAAGAGTTACCGTAGTTATTTCAGTTTTATATGATACCCCAATAAACACCATAATAAGTATAATAAATGTCACACAGAAAAACTATACATAACAGAAGTAATAAGAAAAGTTAGTACTTACGTTTTATTTTGTTTTGTCGCCGTAAAGTATAATGCGGTCCGCCACACGGGCGTCTTTGGCGCTAGCTCGCTCGCGACTGGGGAGCGGGCGGCGCGGTTACAACCGAGTACTTTCGTGTCTACGACACGGTTTGGCCACGTCGCGTTTACAAAGTAGGAAGGGTGGCTCAATGTGTACCACTGGTTCACTGTTGGACATCTCACCCTACAGAGCTTGAAAATGGTACCTACTATAGGCAGGTCACAGGAAAGCCTCCATGTGGTATCAAGGCTGTATAAGAACTAAAAATATTTACACGTGCTATTGTGATTATTTCACTAAAACAGGGGCCCGGAATTGTTTCTTCTAAACACAGGCTACCCTGTAGCCTATCTAGAAGAGCAGTAATCGTCCCACAAACTAGATGTAAGACAATCACTATTCTACTCTTACTCCGCCATGTATCTAGTCTTAGATAAATAATAAACTTTATTATTATTATCTGTCAGTTTCAGTGGCACCAAGCTTAGTTTGTTGCACTTTATAGTAGGTTGGATAAATATCCTTAGGTATATTGCCACTTTGACAGCTTTAATTCAAGAAGCAATCCCAAGTGCTTTTTCTGATGTAAATATGACTGTTTTCACTTGTTTCTTAAGCGTTTCATTAATTTTAACGCCTGCTTCAGGATTTTTCATCATATATTCGATCACAGATGCGATATCATCATGTCCTTCTTCTTTTAAACGTGCTGCAAGTGCATATGACAATTCACTGGAATTTTCGCCTGTATCATGTATGATCATCAAATTTTCTCTTTATTCGAAGATCTGGGAAGCAAACAGAAAGTTTGCTTCCCAGATCTTCGAATGGTTTTCGAGACCTTCTTGTCATTGTTGCAACGGACGATGATGTCGACGGTTCTTGAGAGCCTGAGTGTTCTCTTGGTATCTCATCAACAGTTGGTTCTTAATTAACTAAAGTTTGCACACAACTTGGCCAATCAATATTTGCTTGCAGCCAATTTCCGTAGTCTCTTGAAATTATCAAGGAATAGATGGGATTTCTGCCACCTCTGTAAAGCAACTCGTGTGAATCTCCGACAAAATTCTATGAGAGTTACTCGATCTTCGGCAGAAAGGCAATCAATCGCCTATGCGGGATACAACTGCACCAAACAATACTTCAAGTACTCTCACTTTTTAGAAGAACAAACAAGTCTAAATTGGTGATTAAATTTTCCATTCTAAGATTTTATAGTAGCAGATTTAGTGATAGCAGTTAGGTACACAGTTGTGAAAAATCTAAATTATAAAGCAAAATAACCCTTTTATTGCAAAACGTCGATAATTAGTTAACTACCCTCATTAGAGTTTAACAAGATGTGCTAATGACAATTTATAATCGTCAAAAACATTTCTTAGAACTCATAGCACAACTAATCAACAAATTAGCTTACTTATCAGAAAAAGGTGAATGTAGTCCATAGTTGGCATTGTTCGCGATATTGCAAATCATTTAATCACCTATTCAGATTATTAGAAGACTAAATCATTAGAATTACTTTCACTTGTTTTCATACTCATTAGAAGACTAAACAATTTGTTATTTGGTATTTTGGTTGTATGTAAAGTTTTAAAACTCATTTTGTGTTGATAAATATCTAGCTCAAACATACTTGTCTAAGCGTGGGAGTACTATAAACCTCTGCCTACTCCTTCGGGGATATAGGGGTGATGGTATTTTATGTTACGAAGTCTGTGTTTCTCAACTTAAACACTAAAAGGAACCGTTTCATATGTAAAAATAAATAAAGTGATGAATATTTTGACGATTAAAAAAAATGGCTTAATATTTTTCGGCGAATCAGCGACAAAAAATTATAAATAATTAGTACTATAACTATCTGTAAGGATATTATGGTTTTCCTTTACGTTTAAGAGATATTTTGATTTTTCATACTAGCTTCATACAAATTTTTCATAAAAATTATAATTCCTTCGTTTTTGAGCAAGATTAACTCGGGTCTCATTTTTGTATATAGAAATAACTAATAGAAGTGATATCCGGCAAAAAATCCGGCACTTGCAAATTAAAATCCCAAAGTCTATGAAAGCCGATTTTCAGCCCACCGTGCGACGTTGCGAACTTGCATGCGACTAAAATTTTCCAACGTCCAGACCGTGCGAGCGAGAGTGGCGGGGGCCGGGGACCCTATCAAACTTGGTTTTAACCGGTTAATTTTCACTATCAAAACCTAAATTCATGAAAAACCGGTAAAGTGCAACCTTTAACTTAAATCTATTTCGGTTTGGGTTTCAATGACCGTTACCGGTTAAGAATTTCAACCGGTTTCCGAGCCCTGAATTCATTTTATTTTGTTTTATTAGGGTTCCGTAGTTTCCCGTCCGTAAAAACATAATAAAATATGTAAACGAAGTTAAAAAAAATGCTTGCATACGAGTATACGATTATACTACAAACTTAGTCCAGAAATTATTTTGTACAACTTTTTGTCTTTTTGTACAAAAACTGTTGTTTCCATCAAGTTCAAAATGATTTTCCTAGAAAGTCCTTATAAAGTTCTACTTTTCAGATTTTTTTCATATTTTCTAAACTTATGGTTCAAAAGTTAGAGGGGGGGGGGGGACACATTGTTTTTTACTTTTGGAGCGATTATTTCCGAAATTATTGACATTATCAAAAATGATTTTAGTAAACCCCTATTCATTTTTAAATACCTTTCCAACAATATATCACACGTTAGGGTTGAAATTAAAAAAAAATCACTTCCCACTTTACATATAGGGGGGCTATCCTAATAAAACATTTTTTCCAGTTTTTATTTTACCACTTTGTCGGCGTGATTGATATACATATTGGTACCAAATTTCAGCTTTCTAGTGCTAACGGTCACAGAGATTAAGCGAGGACGGACAGACGGACGGACAGACAGACATGGCGAAACTATAAGGGTTCCTAGTTGACTACGGAACCCTAAAAATGTTTGAGAATATGCAAACAACACTCTTTCATATGATACCCCACATACCCTAGTAGCCCCACTACGAATTTTTAAGACTCCCTTTTAGTCCCTGTTGCAAAAAAAAATATATAAGTATACATTTTTATTTCTTTCTTAATTGCAAAACAGTTGGGCAAACGTCATCTAAAACTATTCCAAAATTCAAGTTGATAGCTTTAGTAGTTCTTGAGATATCTAGTTGTGACAGACAGACTGAGCCGCACCATAAGGGTTCCTTTTTACCATTTACGGTACGGAACCGTAATAAGCAATCAAAGCTTTAATAAATAGTAGGATAATTATTTATTATTTTTTGGGGTTTAGCATTAGGAGTTCTTGAGATATTCAGCTGTGACAGACAGACCGAGTCGCACCATTATTGGTAAACCAACAACAACCTCTTAAGCGCGCTTAAGTTTAAGTAGCGGTCACTTAATTACCAGTCACTCTATACAGGGTGTAGGTGTAAACAGTGTCAACCTTTTAAGGGGTCATTGTACTCATCATTATGAATAACTTTTACTATGGGACCAAACCTGAAATCGCATAAAGAAAATCAGCTGTTCAGTACATTTTGACGAATTATGCGAACATAAATGTAGGTACCTACCTACTGAACAGCAGATTTTTTTCGCGGTTTCAGGTTTGGTCCCATAGTAAAAGTTGTTCATAATGATGAGTACAATGACCCCTTAAGAGGTTGTTGGTGTTTTACCGATAACCCTGTGTATATATACTTATATTTTATAATTTTAAAACAAATTGTTTTAAAGTTATTTAAGAAAATAGACGAAAATTGATCATTCCCCTTATCTCCGAAACTACTGAGCCTAACATTTTGAAAAAAAATACAGAAAATAGTTCTATACCTATAGATTACAAGAAGTCTGTAGTCATAAAATAACATGGTAAATCTCTCAATAATGTGCGTACAAACTTACATTTGCACTTGGAATGTATGGGAGCGCATGTATTTCAACTACAATGTTATGTTTGTCCTTGGGATAAATTCATTCCAACTACGGAACCCTTCATTGTGCGTAGTCCGACACGCACTTGGCCGGTTTTTTGTTTACGATCAGACAACATTCCCTTCGAGTGGAGTTACGAAAATAATATAAAATTTTTAGAACTATTAAAATCGAAAAATATAATATAGGATTTTTTTTTTTTTTTTTTTTTAATTCTTTATTAGTTTATAGAGGGTTTGATCAGTATGACCATGTCACCCTCATAGGGACATTCTTAGTCTATCTACGCTTAATACCTAGATGTACAATGTTGTATAATTTTTTGGCTGTCCTGGACAAAGGATCAGCCAAGATACTATTATACATGCCAACATTAATATAATTATAACTGTTTTCTATGAAATAGTTTCTCCTCTCAACCTCGTTCCGGACACATTCCGCTAAAATATGAGTGGTATCCTCTACTTTATCACACTCAGAACAATTGGGCGAATCACTCTTTTTCATTAAAAAGGCGAAGCTATTCAACGGAATATGTCCGGAACGTAGTCTGAAAGCAGTCACAATCTCACCTCGATGCATATCTGTACCCACAAACCAAGGAAGGCGGGAAAGGCTATGTTGAATGGTTCTATACCAAATTCCCTTACTTAGTGACCTCTCATCAAAGTATTCTTTCCACAATTCTAAACACTGGTTGCGAACTCGATACAAGAGGTCACTATATAGGGGAAAACATTCAACAGGTATTCCGTCTGTGGTAGCCTCTTTTGCTAAACGATCCACTTCCTCATTTCCATACAAGCCAATATGGGATGGTACCCATTGAAGAACAATTCTCTTGTCTTGGACCTTGTCAATGGAGTCTAAAATTTTATAGGCTATCGGTGTACCTCGACAATTCGAGGTGCATCGAGCCAAGTGTTGCAGAGCGCTCCTAGAATCAGTCAGTATTAAATAGTTACCTGATTCGAATGACTCAATGTATGAAATAGCTTCAGAGATCGCTAGTAGTTCAACGTGCATTATTGAAATTTTAGCACATGATCTAAACTTTATAGATGCCTTCGTTTGCGGATCAAAAACAGCCCATCCCGACTCATTACCTTCCTGTGACCCATCAGTATAGATTGTGTAAAAATGTAAATAATTAGCATTTAGATATTGATCACAAATTTCATGTATGTTGCTACAACTGTACTGATGTTTCGGCTTGTCTATGACATCTATACACGGTTTTACTACATTGGATAGGTCCACACTGCTCACCCATGTATTCAAAGAAAATCTTTCCAATTGCTGCGATGAAAGTATAGGGTAGTCAATAAGAAACTCATGTATCGTCACTAATAGTGGTTTTTTTTTACGTCTCCAATATAACCTCTGACATGACTCGGCAAGACTGTTTATCAAGATGAATATTTTGCTGCCCCGGAATGAATTCACCTTCAACCAATATTTGCCGGCTAAGAAGTACCTGCGTACACGTAAAGGTTGAAGGTGAAGCTCACACTCCATCACGTGTATTGCAGTAGTCCTTACAAAACCACCAATAACGCGCATACACTGATTTTGTATTCTGTCCAATTTGACTAAGTTGCTCTTGTACGCATTATCATATAAAAAGCTGCCATAGTCCAGTCTCGAACGAATAATAGAAATATATAATAGCCTCAAGTAATAAGGATGTACGCCCCAGCCAGACCCAGCAAGAACTTGAAAGATTCTCAAAGCTTTTAAACATTTTCCGGCTAGTTCCCCAATATGTTTTTTCCACCTTAGCGAGCGGTCTAGCCACAGCCCTAAGTACTTAATATTATCTACTACTTCAAGCGATGTTTCATTTATTAACATATTAATACATTCTCTATTATACCCTCTCTTAAAAATGCATACTTTACTCTTTGAAGATGAAATTTCTAAGCCTATGTTTGCAAGTAATTTAACAAAATTATTTAAAGAATTTTGTACAAGATTAACACCTTCTTGTATGTTCTTACTTACTGAATAAAGAACAAAATCATCCGCGTATTGAGATATCAAAACTGTGCTGCTCACAATACTTGCACATATACTTGAAGTTACTATGTTAAAAAGCAACGGGGACAAAGGGTCACCTTGGGCTAATCCGCGGCCGGTAGTTCGACACACGTAAACATTGTCTATTAAAACCTTCAACTTTCTTTCTTTTAAAAAATACCATAAATATTGACATATTTTAGATCCTACCCCAATTCGGTCCATTGTTTGCATTAATGAAATTATATCTACGTTATTATAAGCATTATCTATATCTAAAAAGCATGCTATTGTTGTCTTATTTTCCGTAAAACCAGTTTGAATATGAGAGACTAAATTAACCAGATTGTCCATTGTAGATCGACTTTTTCTAAACCCCGTAGTATAAGGCGATAAGATGTTATTTTTTTCGATGAACCATTCTATTCGATTATTCAAAATACTATGGAATATTTTACATAAACACGACAACATTGATATCGGTCTGAGTGTAGACTGAGCGTGCGCGTCGCGTCCAGGCTTAGGTATTGGAATGACTGCGATGTCACGCCACTGATTGGGTACAAAGCCGATTGACAGAGAACCATTATACAGTGATAACAGAATAGATTTGCCGTTCTCAGGAAGATATTTAATCATAGAGTACGAGATATTGTCACAACCGGGTGACGTGTCCTTAGCGCGAATACAGTGATTAAGTTCTTGTTTCGTGATTGGTGTCTCTAATTTTGAATTATTAGAAACAAATGATAAGTCGTGAGGAGAAGCATAATCGGGAGTTAGGCTACGAAGTAGATTATTGGCTCGCTCGCCATCAACATGTTGTCTAGTAGTTCTACGCCCTTTAAACCATTTCATTTTTTGCCACATCAGACTTTGTGAGGTGGTTCCGTCTAATGATGTGCAGAGATCCTTCCAACATTTATCCCTAACTTTGCGCACTAACCTTTGTGACTCATGTATTTTTTTATTAAGAAGCGATAAGTTATTCGGTGTAGGATTACGTCTAAAGGTTGCAAGGGCTAATCTGCGTTTTGCAACTGATTTGGATAGGTCTGCATTCCAGTAAGGTTTGGGAATAAAGACGTTATCTGGTTCCATGTTAAATTTTATATAAGGAATATGAACGTCTGCTGCTAAATTTACATACTCAATAAAATTATCGTAGTCGGCTTGAAGATTGCCTGACAGCTCAAAGTTAATAAATAATTTTTCAAGTAAGCTTTTGTAACTATCCCAATCCGCATTTTTATAATTCCGTCGATAAATATTTCTAGGTACAACGTTGAAATTGGTCGTTATATTAATCATTAAGTGATCACTTCCAAGGGTTTCATTCATAATGTTCCAGTTAAATATCAAAGCCAAATCGGAGGAAATCAACGTTATATCGGGCGCGGACTGCTGAAGTTGGTTATTGACTAACCTAACACGGGTGGGTTTGCCATCATTCAGGGTTACAAAACTGTTATCTAAAATAGCATCACAAATTTGAGATCCTCTTACATCAGTCTTGTAAGACCAATTGGTGTGGTGCCCATTAAAATCCCCTACAACAAGACTTTTTTTTTTAACTAAAGAAAACACTGAGTCCCAGTCTTGTTGGCTGGTACGCACAGACGGTGCACAGTACACAGCAAGAATATTCTCGATTTCACTACAATTGAATACTTTAACACACAAAAGTTCAATACCCTGGTTTATTATTTGTACGTCACATATACATGAATGAATTGACCTATGTACAAAGATAGCAACCCCACCATAACCATCATCCCTATCTTTACGGTAAATATTATAATTTGTCAATTTGAGATGGCTACCAGGCTCTAACCAGGTTTCACTAACGGCGGCAATGTGGACTTTCTCCTGTAACAAAATATTTTCAAATGTAACTAACTTCGGTCTTAGACTCTGCGCGTTCCATTGGAGAATATTCAGTTTTACAGTTTTTCTGCTATTATTCATGATTTACGAAAAAAAAATCTAATGTCTGTTTTATTATAGGCCAATCTGAAATATTATCTACCACCACTAAAATTATCCACTCGACGCAACACTTTATGATACTTGTAACCTTAGATGAAATAGACGTATTTTTCAAAAAAATTATTTCCTTCAGTCTTTCAATTAATTCTCCAAAATTTACTTCTCTTTCTCTCTTTTCTTCAACTTCCTCCACAAACACCTCTGGATTAATGGTATCCTGTGGCTCTGGCTTTAAAAATGCATCGTATTCAGGTCGGTTAGACTCGGCAATCCTACGTTTCCCTTGTTTTTTGAACGGTGAATGAGAGGCTGGTTTGACCTGTTCCTCTTTGTGTATTTGTGCTTCGTAAGGTGCAGATTCACGGGGCGACGATGTTGTATCTTGTACACGCGGAGGTTTAGCCACTAATGCAGACAACTGTTTGATGGACGACATCTTAGGGGCAACATCTGTTGGTGGACTTGGAGCTACATAAATAGTAAGGGCCTTTCTATACGTGCAATTAAACTCCGCCATAATGTCTCTTAATTTTTTTTCTTTGAGGAACGCTGGGCAACTCTTATACAAAGCCATATGTGCACCGTCACAATTGACACATTTAAATGACGTAGTATCGCAGTTAGTATGATTTTCACCGCACTTCGGACAAACAACTTTGCTAGATGGACACCTTTTAGTTGGATGACCCAACTTCCAGCACTTCGTACACTGTGATACAGGAAAGATGTATGGATCCACTTTAATTCTCAAACCATCCACATATATATATGGTGGTAAAAAGGAGCCCTTAAAACATAAACGTACTGCTTCACTTCGTGTCCATCCTTCTTTCGAATTACGCCGGTTAAGTCGAAATATTGACACCAATTCGGCTGGTGTAGGGCAAGCTATTATATTTTGTATATCCTCATCAGTAAGGTCTATATCCACATCTCTTATAACACCATATGACATACTCTTTTCCATAGCCCGTTGTATACGCCATCCCTTCTCAAGTAATTGTTTACAATTCTCTAACCTCTCTGCGCTTACTTCATTCTGTATATCGAGGCGGACTTTGTATGCGTTTATATACTTCACCCTTAGAATATCGGTAATTCCGTTCTCTTTAAATAATCTGGCCAAAGCAAATTGTTTAGGTAATTGCGCACTGTATGATATGTATATCTCTATTTTATTTATCCCAAGCTTGTACTTCTTTTTTTCTTTTGGTTTCACCTCTGTCCATTCAGTATCATCATCATCTCCTTTCCTCTTCTCCGACCTAGTGTTGTCCTCCATTTGCATATTATCTTCCTCTTGGTATTGTGTCTCTTCTACTAGATCACTCCACGGACTGTTGCTCGGCATAGCAGTTGCCTCACAAGCCGCATACACATGGCCTTCCATAATTTCATTAATCGCGTAAGATTAAAAACCATACATCGTTAGCTAACCGCGCGCAGCGAGTCAACCCAACGGTATATACCTACATACACGTTGGGAATAACCACCGCGGCCACGCGCAGGTAATAACAACAACGTAAAAGGTGCGCGCGCGACTCGAATAATTGGCAAACGACTACCTCGCACGAACGCCGTATCGAGACTGATAATATAGGATAAAACCACAAATTAAAACAAAGTTCACGATGCCTGGTGATTTCATTTTTGAATTTTATATCTTTTTAAATAATGAACATAATTATGTAGGTAATGCAAGAAGACAGCGCGGACGCCGTAATTATTTCGACGTCTGCCATTGCCGAAAGCGATGTGAGTGGTAGGACAGTATATAAATACACACTTCTCTCGATCCTGCTACGGGAGTAGGTATGCAGGGAAGAATGACGGGCAGCGCGAGGAGCAACGGCAGGGGCGGAATGTAAATGGGGCATACGACAGGGAGTTGTTCATCTAACAATAGGTGAAAGTGGGGGGTACAAAGGATATTTTTATTTCAATAGTATGTTCCAGTGGGGTAATTTCCGACCTCCACGCGGGCAAAAGCTACCAAATAAATACTACCCTTTTCCCATACTGCACGGCATAGGCATATTCTCATACAGATGATACTTGCTCAGTGCAGATTAGCTGACACTACGGATAGTTAGCCCCACTATCATCAGAGATGTCTGGCTCATCTTTCAAGGAGAGCGTTACCAAGAAAACGTATATTGAAAATGGAGTCAAGAAAGAGTCCCAAAGAAAACAACACCAAACATTCTATCATTTTTATTACGTCTATGAGAGTGGTACTTCTAATCATAAAGTAAAACAAAATGATTTAATATGAATATTTACAATGAAAATTGGTTTAATGAAAACAAGGAAAGAAATCTAACAAAATGGTTAAATTAAATGTTTATTACTGTATAAATGTTACATAATACTTAATTTCATATGAGTCAAGCCCAAAGAGATGACGTGAATTAAGTTTAGACAAATCAGTTGAATTGCTTTATCTAATGAACGATTATTATGTACACTCTACATTTCTTTCAGTCTGCTTATCCAACAATATTTTGGATTAAGACCTATTTTACAGTCAGATAATTAAGTAAATGAATAAAACAACAACTTTTATCATTCTCATACAAACTTACATAAATTAAAATGATACAAAGTGCAATAGGAAAATAATAGCTTTTTCGGATCATTAAAAATAAATAGTTATTCTTTCAGTGATACAATATATTTTGCTAGCAAGCCCATTTTATCTAGCATCCGTCACCATTTACAAACCTATTACAAATATAAACATTACCATCAGTTCAGTTCTTGTCATTTTTTGTAACCAGCAATCTTTCAACTGTCCCTTCCTAATGACCTTATTCATAATCCTATAACTAAAAAACTATACAAAATGATCACCGCCTGAAAGAAAAGAACGGCAGTAATAGATGAGACTCATGACAGTGGTTATAAACGTTGAGCTATGAATGAGAGGGTTACTACATATTTACAATATCAGCAGCTTTGTCACCAAAAATGATGCAAGCTGACCAGCCTAGCAAAGATATCAAGAGAATATATTTTTGGTTGTAGCCCATTTATTGTGTAACTGAGTAATAAGACTATATGGCGCAGTCTCTTTGGGCTCAATAGCTTCAACTTACACACTATGGTACTATCGCTTAAGGTATGGGGTGCTGGCTGGGGGTGAGCCCACCATGCTCCGGACTATGTTTTTGCTTTTTCCTCTTCTTCTCCTTTTTCCGTTTCTTCCGCTCTTTGTCATCATCGTGCCGTTTCTGCTTTTTGTGTTTCTTCTCATATGTGTCTGGGTTCGAGGAATCTGTTGATGTTCCAAAAATTAATTAATATGAGATGGAAGTTATGATGGTGTAGTACAAGTTTCAGAATAATAATAATAATAATAATAATATCCTGGGACATTTTTCACACACGGTCATCTGGTCCCAAACTAAGCAGAGCTTGTACTATGGAAACCAGATAACTGATATACTATATTATACTACTTTTTTTTTGTAAATACATACTTATATAGATAATTACACCCAGACTCAGGACAAACAGACATGTTCATGCACACAAATGTTTGTCCTGGATGGGAATCGAACCCACAACCTGCGGCATGATAAGTGGTATCTTAACCAACCACGCCAACTGGCCCAATAGCTGCTTGACAGGGAATACTAAAGAGAACTTGTGCAATACTTAATGATGGCCAACAAAAACATTGCAGTTGTGCTATAAAGTTAATTATTATGCAGTAGGTAGATGGAAAATCATTGAGGAAGGCTTTTTAACATCAGGCTATGACCGTGAGCCGAGTAAAAAGAAAAAAATTCAGAAATAATGCAATTCAGAGAAAACAAAGTAATAGCACAGGCAGACAATGTAACATGGTGGCTCGGGAAACAAGAAATTTCACACAGATAAAGTCGTGGGCAGAAGCTAGTCTGATATAATGCTATAGTGGCTTAAAACATTGACTCAGATAATGGTATATGTTATTAATTACACAAATTTGCGTGGTTCACATAGCCACAATGTTGTGTTAGTAATAATTCTTATTCTACCAGACTTTTAAAATGTAGCAGTATTGTCATGAGATTCAGGCTATCTACACATCATGTCACATTGCTGATTTGACTAATTGGAAGGACTAGTACCATCATTATTGACATCACTATTGTCATCACATCATTATTGTCTCGCACTGCATAGTACTAATTTGCGAATACACTGTTTAGTATAAATACAGAGTTTCATGTAAATAGCATCATTACGCTTTTGGTAATTAATCCCATCCCTAGGATCAATCTTTTCAGCATAAAACTTTGCATACCAGGGGCAAAGTTTTTTAAGCCCTATATCTGAGCAACAAAAGTGCTCTTAAGAGTGTTCAGCCAGTGTACTGTGGGCCTGAACAGTTTTGAGCCTAGATGGCGATGGGCCGCGGATGTCCGAGACATGATTATGTTTATCGATTAATTACTAAAAGCGTAATGATGCTAATGATATGAAACTCTGTATTTATATTAAGAGGGTATTCAAACATTAGTAATATGCAGCATGAGACAATAATGACACTTGAAGGTACTTAGGCTAAAAACTTTTCAGTCCCCTTGGTATAATATCAGTTTTCAGCTCTCCTGGTATAATATCAGTTTTCAGCCCCCTGGTATATCAGTTTTCAGCCCCCTGGTATATCACTTTTCAGCTCCTCTGGTATAACATCAGTTTTCACCCCCCTGATATAATATCAGTTTTCACCCCCCTGGTATAATATCAGTTTTCAGCTCCCTGGTATAATATCATTTTTCAGCTCTCCAGCACAACCACCATAGAAACGGGTTTTGTCGACAGAAGAATAGGCAAAATGACATTGTAGAAATATTTCTACGCATTCTATGCATCTAAGTATGGCTAAGTGTCATTTTGTCTATTCTTCTGTCGATAAAACATCGTCATGCTACGTGTGCTGGTATAACGTCAGTTTTGTTTGAAATCAATTCAGAATATTAATAATCTATGTATGTATAAAAAGTTGTAGAAAAACTACTTCCTCTTTAGTTACCAAAATTAAATAGAAATTCGAAAATAGTCATTGTTTATCATTGTATTCTATGATTACATACAATCATAGCACCATGCGAGAGAAAACAGTGAGAAACAGTGAGCATTTCCTGATTGTAGGCAAAAAGTAGATTCAAGGTAGAATAGTTGACAGTATAAAATACAGTTCATGTTAATCTAATTGGACTCATAATTTTCTGGTCTATGGTTAGATAGAAAGTGAAGCAAATGTATGTGTAATGCTGCTCACCCTGCAGTGGCGTCTCCTGTCCCGGGGGGACTCCATCCTTGTGCTTATGTTTCTTGTGTTTGGTCTTATGTCGCTTTGGTGGGGTTGCACTTACATAGCGGTACTGTTCAGGTAATGGACCTGGGTGCAGCCGGAACCCAGCCAGCTGGGCACTTGTTAGTGGCAACAATTCTTTACCACCTATTGGCCTCTTGGCTATCACTGACCCTAAAGTACTGTTATCTTCCTGTCCAGGGCCATCAAGAATCCCAGGGAGATTAGGAAGAAAAGAAGATAAGGATTCTTTAAGTTTTTTGCCATTAAATTTACTATAAGAGTGCTCAAGTCCATAATAAGCCATTAAATTAGTTGCTCCTGTGAGTTCACATTCTCCTGTAAATAATATTGTCATGTTAACGCCTGTAAATAAATCATTACAACAGCACTTTTAAGGAGTCATTCCGTACCTGGAGGTTCTTTCATCAAATAGAACGGTCCACTGTGCACTATAGAAGGGTTCTTGCCGAGTGAGATGGTAGTTTTTAGTGTTCCAGAGGAATCCTGACGAGAAACCACTGGTGACCTAGCGCCTCGCGGCGAGGACTTCGGGGAATATGGTTCTACTTTTCTAAACTGATCAGACATCATCTTGCATCTGCATTGTCTACATAACAAACGTAAAGAAAAGAAAATCTCACTAAAGAAAACTATAAAAACTTAACACCCTCACTTCGAACGAATAGCTTCCTTGACAAATTTGCAAAAAAAAAAATCATAGTGGAGTAGCAGTCTGGAAGGTAAAGGTAATCCAGTGAGGTAAACGCAGTCACTTTTTAGTCGATTAGTAGTTTTTGAGTGTAGTGTGGATATGGGAATTGGGAATATGCTAGTTCTTATTAGAAGATGCAAGTCAATAAAGACGAAGATAAACACTGAAATACTTATGTATGTATTGAATATATATTTATAGAACTAATTTAAATTAAGTTCTAGACACGTTTTTAATCGAATTAAGTACTGACAACTAGGAATTAGTATCAAAATGAACCACTAGCAAGTGAAAGGTTTCTAGACTCTAAAAGGCCTTCTACACGATCTGAACCAACTAACAGACGTCACCTTGGATGCATCAACAGTCTAGACTAGACGGTAGTGTAGTGGGATTGTTTCCCGGAAGCTTCGCAGCAAGGTGGCGCTGTATGTTTGTTACATGTTTGTGTTACAAACATACAGCTGTCCAAATTTTTGATAAAGGCGTGTGGACGATTTTTAAGTATTTGCGTGTTTTTTCTTCATCTATTTGTGTTGCTTCACAAAGTTGCAATGTTGAAAGAGAAGTTGAAAAAAAAAGCGGAGTATCGCAATATGGAAGGAAAGCCAAACTTGTCGTAAGGTATTTGACATCTAATCGACTTATAGCCATATTCTGGACAATATTATGGTTTTATAAGTTATAAAATAAACTTAACTCATTACTTTTTTTTCTTTTTAATGATACTATTGATAAACAAGATGTACAGTTAATTGTTACAAAATGTATGGCTATTTGGAAGGAAACCATTTTTTTTCACAGGTTGTAAGCTTTTTGACTATTATTAATAAAAAGATATAATTAATAATAATAGGTGTGGTACCAACATGTCGTTATAGAAGTGGTCTCGTAGTCTGTTTCCGACATAACCTCGAACGGTCGACTTTCAGGACGCAAATGGCGCAGCCGAACGGGCAAACAGGCGTCCATATGGTCGTAGCTCAACTCAATGAGATCTATTTGCCCTTGGTAGAGAGGGATGCGCCTACAACCATGGTGGTTGGAAGGTCGCTCAGTTGACAAACCAAATATTGACATCAATCTACGTCTACACAGTTGATTTTAAGAGGCTACCGAGCGCACAGTGGCGCCCTCATCGTTTGTTTTGTTAATTATTTTAATTTAAAAAGAAAATGCAGAAAATAAGCACGTTAAGTTGTAGTCCACAAGACTATACGTTATTTTTATTACAAACAGTACTTTTATATTGTTAAGATTTATTGTAATCATTAAAACGGGAAAAAGTGGCCACCATTTCCCGTTTTAAGGATTACAATAAAACTTAACAATATAAAACTACTGTTTATAATAATAATAACGTATTTTCTTGTGGAGCACAACTTGACGTGCTCATTTTCTGCATTTCATTCTAAAATAAAAGAAATAACAAAAACAAACGATGAGGGCGCCACTGTGCGCTCCGTAGCCTCATAACATCAACTGAACCAAGGTGACCTCTAATGGTGGTTGGTTCCGATCGTGTAGAAGGCCCTTAAAGTTTCTATAATTTGAATCAACTTAAATAAAATGTTCATAGTGTGCGTTTATTTTTAATAGACTGAATTTTTAATTACTGTAAACTTGAAAACAAACTCTGGCTCTGTTAGCACAGTAAAAAATCTAAATCTAAACAAACATTCAGTTACAAAAATAAAAACGAACAGGGGCGTATAATTCAGCAAAACATACTGGTTTAACGATAAAATATTGTCTTTTATGGATTTGGTATAAATTGGATTGTATTATAGATGGAATGCTCTTTATCGAGGATCTCGTGACTAAGTAATAACAGCCGCACGGGTCGATCCATCAGGTTAACCTGCGCTTGCCGGGGTTGGTCTGTGGATGGGTGACCATCTTTTCATACCGAGATTCCTCCGTGCCTCGGAAAGCACGTTAAGCCGTTGGTCCCGGTTGTCATTCGTGGATCTTTGACCTTCTTTGACAGTCGTTACGCGTCGTCAGAAGCCCGAAAGTCTAACAACCAGTCTTACCAAGGGGTATCGTATTACCCAGTAACTGGGTTCTGGAGGTCAGATAGGCAGTCGCTCCATGTGAAATACTGGTATTCAGCTGCATCTGGTTAGACTGGAAGCCGACCCCCACATAATTGGGAAAAGGCTAGGCAGATTGATCGAATACTCTTTATCATAGATACGATATAAATGTAGTAGGTACCTACTACATTTATATCGTATTACATTTATTTTATATTGTTTGTCCTTTAGTTTGTTTAGACAAAATGGTAAAATCGTTTAAGTCGATGGTATTAAACTCATAATAACGAATACTTTATAAACAAGTGGCGTGTACTGTTAATATTATTATTAATGAAATTTCGGGTTCATTTTATCAGGTTGGCGGAAAAGTCTTGCACCAATATCATCATCATTCATCATTCTCCTGCCCTCGTCCCAAAATATTTGGGGGCTGACCCCAAGTCTTCTTGGGGAATTATATATATAATTATACGATTCCACCATGCTATGTTGCTCTTGCAACATAGCATGGTGGAATCGTATAATTGCAACTTCATTGACATTGATATTTTTCTATGTTCCAAATCGAAATTTAAGTTCAATGTTTTTAAAATTTTATCTAAAAATAATATGAAATAGTGCGAGTCCTTTATTCTAAATTTAATATATTTCAATTATAATTCCTTTATTTTTTTTTTATTTGTGATAATAAGGAGCAATCCCAAATTTTTGATACATGTATGTATGTATGTATGTATGCACATGTATATCGTATGTAGCCTAGCAGCCGGGAAGGGATGAGCGACGTTTTTTTTTTTTTGCGAAATGGACTTGTATAACGAAATAGCCGCAGAAAAAAAAAGCCGAATCTAACCATATATGCAGGACAATTTCGCAAAGGGGTGTCGCTTGTCCCTTTTTGGCTGTTGGGCGTCGATATGTGTATGTGTGTATATTTATGTATATGTATATATATATATATATATGTATTAATAATTAATTACTTGTATTGTATTTTAATAATCATTTATTTTCTATTTTATATATCTGAGTAATGCTAATCTAGTGGCACTTTTTAGATTATCTTAATTTTATTAACATGCGGATAATAGTATTAACAATATTGCGGCTGCAATATTGTTAATACTACTTATGAGCCTATATTATTGTTACTTGTATACTTTTTATATTGTAGCTGTTTATTGTCCCATATAAAATAAAATAAAATAAAATAAGATATAAGACTTAATGAATTTATTGATAATTTTGTTATTTACAATAATTAATCAGGCCAAATCCTCAAATAACTTTATTACTCTGGCCCGTGTAGTTGGTAGATTGTTGATGCCCTGCGCCCAGAATTCCGGAGGCTGTGCAGAAAAGAAATTGTCCACTGCCATTTTGAGGTCTTCGTAGTTTTTAAAATTTTTCTCACGCAAGTAAAGCTTTAGTGGTCGGAACAAGTGATAGTCGGATGGCGTGAGATCCAGTGACGGTGGGTGGGCAACCGGATGCCATCCAAGCTCTACGATTTTTTGTGGAGTCTCCGAAGCGAAATGAGGTCGCGCATTATCATGAAGTAAGTGAACATTTACACGTCTCTGAAGCAGTTTCTGAAGCTGTTCAGTATAAATGGAAGTCGTAATCATCCTTCTCGCAGGGAGAAGCTTGTAATAGAGTGGGCCCTTCACATCCCACCAAACGGTGAGAAGATGCTAGCGTGAGTGACGGTTCGGCTTTGGCTGCGTTGGTGGCTGTGCGTCGTAAGGAAGCCAGACGGCGTGCCGTGTGTTGTTATCATAGAAAATCCAGCTCTCATCACCGGTTACCAGATCTTCAAGAAACTCTTTCCGATGTGGCTGAAAAAGAAGCAATTCACAAATACTAACTCTGACTTGACGATGACTCTCAGTTAGTTGATGTAGAATCCATCGAGCCATTGCTTTACGATAGCCGAGTTGTAAATGAGCCTCGACAGTCGAATGATGACAGCCAAGTCTCTGCCAAATCACGCGTATTTATTTCTGGGTTAGCCTTTAAACAGCGGAGTAATTCCTCATCATCGAAAGTGGACGGTCGCCCAGATCGCTCGTGATCTTCAAGAGTTATCATCTCCGAATGCAAAGCGAGCAAACCAGAGACTTATCTTCCATCGCGATACAACACCTTCACCGAACGCTTTGCTGATGTTAGCGGTAGCCACACTCACGTTGTGTCCCTGACGCCACTCGTAAAAGATGATCGTTCGAAGTTGATGTTCACTAGTCATTTTCACAAACTAACCAAATCCTTTATATACCCTTGATGTGATAGCTTCGAAAACTTTCTACAATATTCTTGCGTATCCCAGATCAATACTAAATATTCCGGAAAATTCTAGTAATGTTACAATTTCTTGTGCAATATTTTTCCGCCTACCTGATAGTTTGGTAAATAATTTTTTTATCTATCTATGGTTAAAAACCACGTGTTCATGATTAGCGCCATGCTCGACCAGAGAAGTTTAAAAAAACAAAATTTAAGAAGTAAAAATTTAGTTTATGGTTCATGAATTAGCTTCTCGTAATACGCTACGATTTTCGATAATGTGTTTGGAAATAAACAATATATTGGGGTTAATTTAGTTTTGTTTATGTTCAATAGTGTAGTATAAAACCTGAAAAATGTTTGTGAACTGTGATTTGAGTGGTACAAATAAACGGCAACGCTTTTGATATCACGATTCCTCGCTGCGCGGAGTGACGCCATTTTACGGGAATGATCAGCCCGCGGCTGCCTCATACTAAGCCTGATGTAAGGATTGCTCTGTTCAAACGGATGCATGGAAACGAATATTTATTCTTGCACTCGTGCTGGACGGACGAATTCCGAGGTAAAGATTGTATATTTATATTATTGTTGATACGATGATAATTCGAATCATGTTTCGATTTCCTCTTATTTGAGCGTCTTTTGTTTCCTAGTAGTCAAAAGCACGTGTTTGTATTTTTCCAGAAAACTATGGAAGATGGTAATATTGTCAATACGAAAGATGATAAAAACACAACAACATCATTGACCAACTTATATGGCGAACGCCCATTGAAATTAACTGCTAATGGGCATGAATTCACTGGCGAGCCGTCTAGTCCGCCTGACGAGACGTACGAGCAGTGTCGGCAGCCCGTCGACACATCGTCCGACGACAAGATCAACAAACGCATCAACCCTCTTAGAATACATCTTGGTAAAAGGCCTTTTGTGGATAACTCTCTTCAGTACTATAACACATGCAAGAAAAGAAAGCCTTCAGCAAATAAAGCTTGTGATAGCAGCACCCCTGCCAACTCAGTGCCCAGAGTGCCCAAACTTATCCCTAAGCACCTAGACCGTAGTCATTTTCACAATGTTTCATCACAAGCAGCGAGTGATGCCATCAGTGAACGAGACAAACCAGTGCCTCGGCTTGTGCCTAAAAGCCAGCTGTTACAGTTCAAAAAGGGTAAAGCAGAAAAAGGACCCCAGTTGAAAGAATATGCACAGAGCTTGGGCCTGCAACCTATGGTGAAGTTTAAGTGTCGGAAGTGTTGTTCTATGTCATTTAAAACCTTAGCCATGTTAAAAGAACATCAATTGGTGTGTCGAGCACAAGCAAAAGAACCTGCACTGAGCCCCGAGGCAGCTCCATGTCCAGAACCTAATACCAGTGGACCCTCTAGAGTGACTAGAAAGGTATACTTGTGCTCGGCTTGTGGAACTTATTATGAGAACTGGAATCTTTTTCTTCACATGAGAGAAGTGCACAATAGACATATTTGCCTGTTTTGTTTGGGTATGTTTTCAAAAGCAGAGAAGCTGTCATCTCACTTAACCAATAAACACAATGTTAAAGAGTTCAGCTATGAAAGTAAAGAAGAGTTCTTCAATGTTTACAGTGGTACTTTATATTTGATGTGCTGTACATGTGATGAAATTTGCAGTGAACAAGATGATTTTTTTAACCATGATTGTAATAATGTTAAGCCGAAACCTGTGCCTGTTCTTATTAGCAAAAATGCAGTCAAAACAAATAGCATTAGGAATGCTAAAACTTTCAATGAAGTATCAAGTAATGGACCCTCAAGTATAGTAAAAGATTCAGTAAAACCTGCTTGTGATAGAAAAGATGTTGATGGTAAACTTGAGACTGTCACATCTCAAACACATAAACCTGCAGCTATAATTCCAGAAGCAAATGCTAATGAGCCAGCTATCAGTGACACAAGCATCAGCTCTGACAGTTCAGTAATAATAACGAGTAAGGACAACACGGCTGATTCAGGAATGGAACTTGAGAGCTCTGACACAAAGACTGTATCAACTCCGGTTCACCAAAATACATTTAGCCCGGACAGGACCAAACACATGCTCCCCAATGGTGATGAGAGTTTAGAACATTCAGATGATAGTGACTCACCTGTTTCTGATGAAATTAATGAACCAATAAGAGAGGCTTCATCTTTTAAAAAGGAAGAGGCAGTTTGTGTTCCAGTAGAAAAAGAATGTGGTATAAAGTTAAAATTAAGTTTAAATAATGCAAATGCACCTGTTATTATAAATTCCACTGTAGATCCCACCATTGGAAAACAAAAAATACACAAACCACCAACACGTATGAGAAGACCACCAAAAAGATACGAAAAAGATGCACATTCTGAGCCAGTAGGAACACCTAAAACTCCCTCAATAAGAATGACAATATGTGACAGAGCTGACAGTCCTTTTGTTAAGACAACCATATTCGAAAATAATAAAGAGACTACACTGAAAACACTCTTGAATAACAATTTTGAAGCTGCATCTAAAACACCTGAAATTAAATTGGAGAACACAGTTAAAACTACAATTTATGATAACAAATTAGAAGAAATCAATACAATGAACAGGGTACCCAAGTTAACTGTGAGAGTTCCCAAAGAACTTTTGGATAAAGATTCATCTAGTGATTATTCTTCTGACAGTGATGTTAGTGATAAACTGACAGTTGACGAAAATAACACTGTTAAAGAAGAAGAACAAGATAAAACTATAGATGAGTCACTAATTGAGCATCCTCCTATTGAACCCTTGACACCACCTGCTGACCTACCTGCCATGAAAATAGAAGAACCTTTACACGCAGAGGAAGACATTCAAGTAGATGACGAGAGTGAAGACATTAAGCAAGAGCCCAAGCCAGAGCCAGCAGAAAAAGAACCAGAGGCACCTGTTGAGCCAACAGTTGAGGAACCAACAATCCCTGTAACAGAACTATCTCTAAACAAGCCACTAGATAAATATCCCCTTAAAGATTTACTAAAAGTGTTCTTATCATCAACTGTTTACAGTTGCATATATTGCAATCATGTGCGTAAGATTGCAGTTAATTGTGAGCAGCTTGCTTTACACATGGTGGCACAGCACCGCTTTGCAGCAACTGTAGACAGCATTACTGCAGAGGAGCTGATGCCTGAGACTATAACAGCTAAATTGAAGACAGGTGCTTCAGAACTAAATATGGTCTACATAAACTTGGACTCCTATGACAGTGTAGAAAAGTGTGATGAAGTACAGTATGACTATATGTTTGAATGTTTCCAGTGTTACTTCAAAACTGCTATCCATAAAGATCTCTATTTACATAATCGTAAAATGCATCAAAAAACTATCTTACTGTGTGTTATGTGTAAATCTAATTTTTATAGTTATAGTGAATTAATATGTCATTTATGCCCTGGAACATATGATTCTGAGTATGAAATTAAGTTTAGATGCTGTTTGTGCAATGTAGATGCTATCCCATCGCCGTTCAGATTGATGGTACACCTGCGGAAGATTCATAATACCTGTGATGTCTGTTTGGAACTTTGTCACAACCAAGCTCGCTTGTCTAACCATGTTTGGAAACATAAATTGCACCACTTGTGTTACCGATGTGGCATTGCATATAGAAATAAGCCAGATATAACTAATCACTTGTTTTGGAAACATGGCACTCAAAGTGTGATGTGTAAAAAATGTTTACAGAAGAAATGGCCCCATGTCTATCATTTCTGTACACCTCCTGCTATATTTGTTTGTGAAGAGTGTAGTTTGCAATTTACAAAAGCAGTATACTTAAAAGTTCATAAAAGATTTCACACCAATGAGTATCCCCACAGTTGTACAGAAGAAGGTTGTACTGAAAAGTTTGTTTCTAAGAAACTTCTTGAGAAACATTTAGATGAACACAGGAAGAAATTAATAATTGAAGATTTGAATGAAGTGAAGCCTTGTGTGCCAACTGAAGTTTTACCAGAAACATCTAAAGAACCTGTCCCTGTAATTGATTTGGTAGACATTAAACCAAAAGAGGAAGCTGGTACTTCCGAACCGAAAGCCGAGTCTGGAACTGAGCAGCTAACTAAAAAGGAAAAGAAAAAGAAATTAAAAGAAAAGGATGCCCTTTTGCTAGATGTGAATTTGCCGGCACTAAATCTTTCAGAAAGCGATAGCAGTGACGAATCGGATAGTGGTATTCCACCAACAGTTAAGGTTGAGAAACTTGAAGAAAAGGTAAAGGAGGAACATGCTCCTAAAGTAGAATCAATGGAAACAAATCATGCAGATATTGAAGTGACTCCGAAGATTGAGGAGAAAACAGAGTTATTTGACGAAAAACCGAATGAGCAGCAGGTTCTAGACATATGGGATAACTTCAAAAAATATCAAGCAAAAGTTGAAAAGACAAAAGAAAAAACTCCTCCTTTAGTACCTATTAGAAAACATGTTTGTGAATCTGATCATGATTATTGTTTGGTACCGACTGATATGAACGGAGATGATGATTTGTTCAATAGTAGTGATACTAAAAAGAAAAATAAGAAATCTCCTAAGAAACAACGTGGTGCTGGTGACCTATCATCAACTAGTAGCAGCAGCAGTGATTCTGATTCAAGCTGCTCATGTGGATCCAACTGTAGTTGCTCATCTAGTAGTGGTTCTTCATCATCAAGCTCCTCTGACTCTGATTCGTCAGATGATTCAGGAAATGAGAAAGAGAAGAAAAAGACCAAGCGCATTAAAAAGACGCTACCTAATAGGAGATACAGCACTGGCTCTAATGTAGATGTAATGGGCATGTCCGAGACTCCAATATTAATTCCGGAAAAAACTGAGCCTCCTATTGCGGAAACAGATCTCGAAACTGATGAAAGTGAAACGGATGAAGAGTTTTATGATGAGCATCCACAACGAATAGCCAACAAGTTACACGAAGAAAAACGTCATCAGTTGATAAATATATCTTCTGTGGCGCCCTCAGACGCCGGCTCTATTTCCGGTGAATTAAGTCGTCCTACAACACCCGTCAAAGAAGAAGAGAAGGAAGAAAAAGAGCCTAAAGAAGAGCCTGAAATGAAAGTAAAATCAACCAGTAGTAAAAAGAAGAGCAAAAAGAAAAAGAAATCCAAGAATTCCAAAAAGCATGGACCCATAAAAATCAACATTCCTAAAGATGTCATATCAAAATCTGAAGTTGAGGCAACACCGCCTTTAATTCCTAATAAGATAACAATATCATTACAATCTAACACAGTACAAATTCCGGAGGCACCAAAACCAAGCCCAATCTTTACAGAAGTGAGCTCTTCAGCAACGGCGGCCGAAAAAAAACGAGCATCGAAAAGAAGACGAGTTCCTAACAGATTTTATGGATACTCTAGTGATGAGGAGGCACCACAACAGACTCCAATAACACTTACAGCGTTGAAACCGCAACAACCGCCTAAACTGGAGTGGCGAAAGGAAGATTTGCCATCTCCAGTGACGCACAAGGCGAAAAAAGAAGTACCATCAACTGTTATTTCTAGCAGATTGTATAATTATACAGAACCTCTTAGGTTGACCGCCCCCATACCCGACCCCGAGCCGCCGCGTATATTAATGAATTCAGAATCTATGGAGTCGAGTGACTCTGATTCGAGTGACGAAGGAAACTTAGAAATATTTCAGCCTGGTGGTCAGAGCTCTGTGCCGCCGCCTCCAACTTATTTGAATTCGGGCACCTCCAGCTTGCCGTACGCGTTCCAACGACCCGCGGTGCGGGAGGCGCGCGAGGGCGAGAGCGTGTACTGCTACTGTCGATGTCCGTACGACGAAGTGTCTGAGATGATCGCTTGCGATGCCGAAGGTTGTCCCATCGAATGGTTCCATTTCGAATGCGTCGGTATCATGGTACCGCCTAAAGGCAAATGGTACTGTCCCGAGTGTAGGAAAAATCAAAGTTTCTCAGGTTACAGATAATTTTAATTAAATTTAAGTGTATATAACATTGCTGTATTGTTATTATATCTGTATATAACTTATTGACGATTGTAGATAATTTAGGCTTTACCTGTATATCTTTGTAGGTAGTTTCTGTAAGTTTTAGGTTATTAGGTCTGAAAAAAATGTATCATTGTTATAAAAAGTACACGTTATGCTTGATACCGGCTGTGCGGCCACATCTGTAACCTGGCAAATTGTTAATGACATTAACTTACTGCAGCAAGCGGAAATATAAATCCGATTTTTGATACCAATTCAAGCAGTTTCATTTACCAACTTATACATGAACTCCTGTTAGGTTATAAAAGTGGCTTGCCATGGTATGGCGTAGGTTTGGCTGTAGCCTTAAAGGTGAAGCAAAGCAGATTAATTTTTACAGCTCTTTTCTGCTCAACGTTCATAAGTGTCAGCACAGGCGACTTTTACGCCTGGACAGGAATGGCCTGCGCCTGATGACAGGTACCATCACAGGACACTGCTCGCTGAACAAACACTTCTACACAATGGGCATGGGAGGTGGGCTGGTTGGAATAAACACTGACGGCCGCCATGGCTCACGCACAATGGTCCACTTGAAGGATTAACACGTTCTGTGCGGCCGACACGTATGTGCGATTTTCGAACGTTCACCAAGTGCTACCGTCGCATATGCGTGTCCATACAATTTATGTACTTCCTTCGAATGCGGCGCGCCGCACCTGTGGGTTTTTTGTGCATCTCTATTGTTCTTGGCGTAATTGTTTTATGACTCATAAAAAATGGGAAAATTTTCAAACACACCTACGCGTCTGCCGCACTTGGGATAAGTTTGTAACGGCGCACATATGTGCCCAGCCGCACTGGGTAGAGTTTCTTCAATCGCGCCTGCGCGCTCATAGCACCACACGAAGTATTTTTTGGGCGCGTATGAGTGTTTGCCGCACAGGGTTTAGTGTATCATAAAGCAGCACTTGGGGCAAGTTCGCCAAATAATTCAGCAGTGAATGTGTTAAGTGCGGAAACCAAACCCAATAACACAACACAATAGGGTCAGCACACACAGCAGCCAATGCTCGACAAATTACACTGATAATGAAATCACAGCTAAATTAGGCTCAGCACGCACTGCTGCGATAAAAAACCCGCGAAATTTTTATCACCATTCTGTAACACTAATCTTATGTATCTGTCGCAGATGGATTGTTGAATCCGCTGTTTTACATGACCGATAGCTGTTTCATAAAACAGCTCCGTTATGTAAAACAGCTGAACGAAGTTCAGCAGGAACTGCTACCCACGTTTTGACGTAATGCAGAATGGTATAAGTATCTGTAGTCAACAATAAGCGTTTGGTGTGGCTTCTAATGCCGAATCGATCGAAGTAGGTACCTATCTAAGGTAAAGTAGGGGTAGGTTAGGTTGGAATTTTTATTAACCGCGCGCGAGCGGTTCCGCGGTAGCGGCCAGCGCTTCTTATTTAATTATTATATATCTTTATATATCTCTTTGGGCCAGTGAGCGCTACTTCCAAGTTGGCCGCAGTTACTTGGCTATGTAGTATTTTAGGACTGACTTTCTTAAAACTGAAAACTACACTCACTGGCACAATTAACCGCCCACCTCTATCGTTCCTCGCCCTGTTTGTTTACGTTAACTATGGCTTATCTACTGTTTTAGTTTTTGTTAAGTAGGTACTCTAGCAATAAATTAAACACTTATACCCTTATTATTTTGTTTCTTAAATTTCACCGACGGGTTTTTGGAATTTAGTCGTTTGACATTGTTGCCGTCTGTTCTTTTCTGCCATAGTGTGTGAATATTGTTTGATTTGAGTTTGTAGTGTTTGTTTATGACTGTAAAAATGCCACTCCATGCAACTGGTGCAACTAGGGCAGTGGCTTTAGCTGACGCTGGGTACAGCCAACGTCGCATCGCTCGTACACTCAGTGTACCTCGAACAACGGTACGGGATGCCATCAGACGATTTCGGGAGATAGGCTCATACACCCGCAGGCTAGGTCAAGGCCGACATCGATGCACTTCGACTCGAGATGACCGCTTCGGCTTCGTTGTCAGCAACGTGTTGAGAAATCGCTTTTGTTCTGCTACTGAAACTCGTACGCGTCTTTTTGAGGTGAGAAATGTCAGTCTGAGTGAACGTACCATTAGAAGAAGACTGGCAGAAAAAAATCTGAGGGCTTTTCGTTCAGCTCGCACCCCACAACTGCTCTCACAACACCGTAGAGCTAGACTTGCTTTTACGCGAGAATATGCTGACAGGACTGGAGGAATGGAAGGACGTAGGTACTGTTCTCAGATGAGAGCAGAATAGCCTTAAGAGGTTCAGATGGACGTCAGCGTGTCTACAGGCGCCAAAATGAAAGATTTGCTCCATGCGCTATAACCGAAATGGTGGGTTACCAGGGAGGATCCGTAATGGTTTGGCGAGGTATCTCTTACGAGGCACGTACCGATCTTGCTGTGTTCGATAGAGGCAGTGTGAACGCTCAAAGAATTATTCAAGACCATGTCATACCTTTCGCACCATTCATTGTTGACAACTTTAGATTAATGCATGACAATGCACGTTGCCATACCGCAAGATCCGACACTGAGTACCTTAATGAGGTCGGGAGGTTAAAATTTTACCATGGCCGGCACGCAGTCCCGATCTTAACCCAATTGAGCACATTTGGGACAACCTCAAAAGACGTGTTCGAGCAAGAGTACGAGACCCTACGACCCTAGGACTAGGAGAGCTCAAGAAGGCTGTGGTAGAGGAGTGGCACAATATCCCCCAATCGGATATCCAAGATATCATGGATGGATTGCCAAACCGTCTCCAAGAAGTCATCATAGCCCGAGGCGGCAACACCCATTATTATTATTTTTTAATTGGACCCCATAATCAAAATTAAAATTTTCATTGAAGATTTTCACAAAATCGATTTTTGGTACTTATGCATCTTTTAATAAACGATTTTGTTTTTCAAGACTTTTGCTGTAAAATGTGATTTTAATTTGACGATTTCTGCAAATTGAAAGAAATACAAGGTGGGCTGTTAATTATGCCTGTGAGTGTATATAGAGTGACTGGTATTAGTGACCGATACAAACACATGATATTTTTTCACGATTTCAGGTTTGGTCCCATAGCAAAAGTTGTTTGTTATCATGAGTACAATCATGTGTTTAAGTAGCGGTCACTTAATTACCAGTCACTCTATACAGGGTGTAGGTGTAAACAGTGTCAACCTTTTAACACATTATCTGCTTAATTCTTTATGCAAACGCTTCTTTATGCTACACCCTTACCGACCCTTATTTTACGATCTTTTCGAAACAATAGAGATGCACAACGAACGCACAGGTGCGGCGCGCCGCACTCGAAGAAAGTTATGTAAATTGTATGGACGCGCATACGCGCCGTCAAGCACCTGGTGAACGTCCGAAAACGCGCATGTGCGTCTGACGAGCCTAATGTATTAAGGGGTCATTGTACTCATCATTATTAACAACTTTTACTATGGGACCAAACCAGAAAAAGCGAAAAAAAAACAGCTGTTCCCTACACTTTAATGAATTATGCGAACATAAATGTACTGTACAGCTGTTTTTTTGGTCCCATAGTAAAAGTTGTTCATAATTATGAGTACAATGACCCCTTAAAAGGTTGCCTCTGTTTACACTTACGCCCTGTGTATTAAGCGGTTTTAATTTGAGTTAAGGTCATTTTCACTCTTATTACTCGTTTTATTTATTTCTGACTAGCTTTTGCCCGCGGCTTCGCCCGCGTGGTTGTCAGAAATTATCCCACGGGAACGCACTACCTGGATCAAAAGTATCCATTGTCCAACCTAATCCAGGTCGTAGTCTACCCATGTGCCAAATTTCATCCAAATCTTGATTGATAGGCAATGAAGATTTGATTACCTTAAAGATTAATTATTACTTTTAAATTTAAAGAAAATATTGTTTGTTGTTTTTTTAGATATTGCAATAAGTGGAAAATACTACCCACAAATGCTAGTTGTGTTTTGATAGAATAAGTATATGACTGATTTAGAAGTATATTTTTTTTTTTGGTTAGATGACAATACAAGTGATTTAATAATTTCAATATCATTTATTTCAAAATAAAAATACCTAATCCTGAAAACAGAGCAATAACACCCTGTGTCCCCTACATAAGGGAGATTTGATCCCCCCCGGATCGAGTCATCCATAGGGGAGGATCAAGTCACCCATAAGTAAGGGACACTTGATATTATTGTCTTCTTTTAGTTTTGGTAGATTGTTTACATTATTTATAAACGGAGGTTAATGGTATACATAGCAATTATTTCAAATGAAATTGCACATCCTTTAATACAAACGCATTTAAAATACGATAATAAATGAGGACAGTAGGTACAAAAAACAAAACCGGGGATCAAGTGTCCCCAGTCTCCCCTATTATACAGGTGTTCCTTGAAAAATGGATCAAATCGAATAGGGGCGTGGGCAAGTCATTTCCAAACTTTTTAACCCTGAGAATGTTGGTGCAATTTTTTAGGGTTCAAAAGTTATGACCATTTTTTATTTTTTTCAATCACTTCGCATAGTGCTCAATGAAAAAAATCATAAAAAAAAACTAGCAAAGCTCTCAATTACTTTTTTTTTTTCAAAACGTAGAAAAGTGGGCCTTTCTTTTGGTAATACTTATACGCATCTAGAAAACGTGTTCAATAATAAAAAAACATTTACAGCAAAGACTTCGTTCTGGCAAAAATTTTACTCAATTTTCGAGCGATTTTCATGGGAAAAAGTTACACTAGCGAAAGTTGACCACGTATTACAAAAACTGTTCCAAGTCATAGAGATTCTTTGGAGGTATGAATCACTGGAATATTCTTAATAGTTTAAAAGTTAGAGAATTTTATTAACAAGGAGGTCGTATTTTTAAAATATTGTAACTACGTGGCAAAATAAAATAAAACAATGAAATTAATATGTAAATGTATTATTAAATTGAAATTACAATAGATGTTCAAAATTCCTTCCTCTTACTCTCAAACACAACTGGCATCGCCGAATGAAATTTGGTATTATTCGTCTAAATGCACGGGAATTATTTTTTATGTATAAGGTTGCAGATGTGATTTTCTGACGGAGTTGTTCCTCGGTTCCGCTCTCTGTCTCGTACACCATCTCTTTGTAATAACCCCATAGAAAGAAATCTATGGGGTTCAAGGGAACGTGCTGGCCATCGAATGTGCCCCCCTCTTCCGATCCAACGACTAGGGAAAGTTAAGTCTAGATGGTCTCTTACGACTCTTGCGTAATGTGGGGGAGCGCCGTCTTGCTGCAACCACATGTCTCGACAGGTTTCAAGTGATACTTCTCCAAGTAAACCATTTAGGTCATTCTGTAGAAATCTCAAGTATGAGGGGCCATCGAGTCTAGCAGGTAACTCATGAGGACCTATTAGCTGTCCTTCTACTATTCCAGCCCACATGTTTACTCCGACCTGATGCTGGAAATGGTCACTTCGTACAATGTGTGGTTTAATTCGCGCATAAAAATGCAGATTATGCATGTTAAATATCCCCACCCTTCGGAAACTTGTTTCAACGCTCTATAAAATTTTCTTAAAAAATTGAGAATCTTCACGATGGCAACGTAACATTTCCCTACAAAAAGCCCTCGGGCCATGATCACTCGGTAAAAGGGCTTGCACACGTTGAACGTGAAAAGGATGAATTATGTGTCGTCTCACAGTACGATGTACCACAGATCTCGGAATCCCTGACAATCTTGACATGCAACGAATACTTGTCATTGGATTCTCACGTAGCATTTGAAGCACCACATCTTCCCACTCCAAGGTCTGGAACGCTACGTCGACCTTCCCTAGCTCCTGGATTTCTACCATCTGCGTAAGCGGAGTGTACACGTTGGAATACTCGGTATCCGGATAGCGGTCCCGATTAGGATATCGCTTTCGAAACACTTTTGCAGCTTGGCGTGCATTTCCATCACAAAATCCGTAAATGAAATGCATATCTGCATATTCATGGCTGTTGTACGTAGCCAAACTCAAGTCAAACAGTGTCCAAATCACAGGCAAAAACAAAGTCCAAGTTACACAGTCCAAATAACGTTAAAGAATAATTATTGATGAACACCGAATTAAGTACGTGCGCAGTCACAAGCTGGTAGCGAGTTACTAAAACATCTACCTGAGTGCGTACGTGCGCCGGCGCTGGTTCTTTTGTTTCCCTCCCCCGCACATTCCTAGCACCTCGTTGGAATGCAATGCCCCTCGCACTTCCTCTCACCTCGCCGCGCTCGCCCCGTCGCCATACATATTGTACCAGAGCGCCGATATGACGTCATTGACAGCAGGTGCACGGTTTTTTCCGGGTTGTAGCTAGGGCAAATAACATGACTAACAAAAAGATAACAAAAAGTTTACCGAAATTATTTTTATTTTTTATTTAAACCTAAACCACATCAAACAGTAGTGTTCAGATAGGTAACAAATGCCTAGGGACTGAAATTAAATTGTTAGTTAAGCTGAAAAAAATGAAAATTTGAAACATAGAAAATTGTAAAAATACGACCTCCTTGTTAATAAAATATCTCTAACTTTTAAGCTATTAAGAATATTCCAGTGATTCATACGTCCAAAGAATCTCTATGACTTGGACCAGTTTTTGTAATACGTGGTCAACTTTCGCTAGTGTAACTTTTTCCCATAAAAATCGCTCGAAAATTGAGTAAAACTTCTGCCAGACCGAAGACATTGCAGTAACTGTTTTTTATTATTGAACACATGTTTTCTAGATGCGTATAAGTACCTATTACCAAAAGAAGGCCCACTTTTCTACAACGTTTTGAAAAAAAAAAGTAATT
This sequence comes from Dicycla oo, assembly GCA_948252095.1. Classification (NCBI taxonomy): domain Eukaryota; kingdom Metazoa; phylum Arthropoda; class Insecta; order Lepidoptera; family Noctuidae; genus Dicycla; species Dicycla oo. The sequence goes on along the minus strand of OX411718.1, from coordinate 3,806,734 downwards.
GATATCTTTGCTAGTTTTTTTATGATTTTTTTCATTGAGCACTATGCGAAGTGATTGAAAAAAAGAAAAATTGGTCATAACTTTTGAACCGTAAAAAATTGTACCAACATTTTCAGAGTATAAAAGTTTGGAAATGACCTTGCCTACACTCCTATTCTATTTGATATACAGCGTGAAATTTTAATTGTTGTTTTCCCGAAGCGAAATGATTTATAAAAAATAAAGTATTAAAAAATGGCAGATTTACATTTGTGAAAAACAAAACTCGAACGCGATCTCGAACCAATAGTATAGCTACAGCGCAAACGGACGACCGCGCGTGAATATGAGCCTTGCGCTACCTACAGCTGATATGATACTACGTAGTTACGTACTCTTTTGCTATCGAAACACAATAGGTAGGTACTTATCTAAAAGTTATTCCAATTTTCCCTTCATACTTTTACGGGCTTAGGACCGTCATAAATACTTTTTTAGGGTTCCATACCCAAAGGGTAAAAACGGGACCCTATTACTAACTATAGTATATCGTGAAGATACGAGTACTTCATTTTTTATAGAAAATTTTATGGAGCGATGAAACAAGTTTCGGCGCTCCTCCACATTAAGCAAAAGTCGTAAGAGACCATCTAGACTTAACTTTCCCTAGTCGTTGGATCGGAAGAGGGGGGCACATTCGATGGCCAGCACGTTTCCCTGACCTGAACCCATAGATTTCTTTCTATGGGGTTATTACAAAGAGATGGTGTACGAGACAGAGAGCGGAACCGAGGAACAACTCCGTCAGAAAATCACATCTGCAACCTTATACATAAAAAATAATTCCCATGCATTTAGACGAATAATACCAAATTTCATTCGGCGATGCCAGTTGTGTTTGAGAGTAAGAGTAAGGAATTTTGAACATCTATAATAATTTCAATTTAATAATACATTTACATATTAATTTCATTGTTTTATTTTATTTTGCCACGTAGTTAGAAAATTTTAAAAATTCGACCTCCTTGTTAATAAAATTCTCTAACTTTTAAACTATTAAGAATATTTCAGTGATTCATACCTCCAAAGAATCTCCATGACTTGGACCAGTTTTTGTAATACGTGGTCAACTTTCGTTAGTGTAACTTTTTCCCATGAAAATCGCTCGAAGATTGAGTAAATTTTTTGCCAGAACGAAGCTATTGCTGTAAATGTTTTTTCTTATTGAACGTATGTTTTCTAGCTGCGTAAAAGTATTACCACAGGAACGGCCCACTTTTCTACAAAGTTCTGAAAACAAAAGTAATTGATAGCTTTGCTAGTTTTTTTTATGATTTTTTTCATTGAGCACTATGCGAAGTGATTGAAAAAACAAAAATTGGTCATAACTTTTGAACCGTAAAAAGTTGCACCAACATTCTCAGGGTTAAAAAGTTTGGAAATGACCTTGCTCATGCCCCTATTCGATTTGATCCATACTTCCAGGGACACCCTGTATACAAGGATGATATGAGCGAGAGGCATTAATCAAACCACATATACTTTGTATCATTTTCAGCCTCTACATTAAAAATCAGATAAATAGAAGCAATAGTTTAGTCACAGGATATTTTTTTTAGTTTTTTCTTTGTTGAAACACAATGTATTGCTCTAAAAGCTAAGTACCTACGCATAGTTATCTAGGGTCATACACCTTAAAACGACAGAATTTTTACGATGTTGTTGCTCGGCATCGTAGGTGAGTTTTCAACACAAACAAGGAAGCAATAAATACATTTGCACTCTCATGAAAAGAGAGTAACTGATCATGCTAAACGTCTCCCTCTAAGCGGGTGGCTGGTACTTGTAAGTAGGTTACGTTTAAAAAGTTTACTTTTTTTTTAGTGCGACGACGTTGTGTGCATTACTCCAGCAAGAAAGTTGCTCCTAGAGTGACATGAGTGGTACGTATAGTTAGTGCGTAATCTGCTGTAAATGTGCGCCGAAAATATAATTAATTTGTGCGTCTTCAGGTTTTCGAGATATTGCGTTTCCTGCTGGAGAAACGTTTTGCAGAATCGTGTATCTCTAAGACCATTGTATGTGCGCCTGTAGAATAAACATCCACGAGTAGCTCTTAATTTGTGCGTATTTGACAGAATTAGATTTAAGAAAATATTTATAATTTTGAAAAACCGAAAGAATATCGCAGCGCCTAAACGAGAAAACGTATAAGCTCGCTGAATTCGGTGAAACTATATTCGGTCCTTCTTGACGCGTAAAATATTCATAAAAAGTTTCGAAACGACGTTTTGGCGCTACGCCTCGTAACGCCTCTACGCGACTACGGCACCGTTACGAGACTGCTGTAGCCCTGCTACGGCACTACTACGAGACTGCTGTAGCCCTGCTACGGCACTAATACGAGACTGCTGTAGCCCTGCTACGGCACTACTGCGAGACTGCTCTAGCCTTGCTACGGCACAGCTACGAGACTGCTGTAGCCCTGCTACGGCTCTACTACGAGACTGCTGTAGCCCTGCTACGGCACAGCTACGAGACTGCTGTAGCCCTGCTACGGCATTACTACGAGACTGCTGTAGCCCTGCTACGGCACTAATACGAGACTGCTGTAGTCCTGCTCCGGCACTACTGCGAGACTGCTGTAGCCCTGCTACGGCGCAGCTACGAGACTGCTGTAGCCCTGCTACGGCACTACTACGAGACTGCTGTAGCCCTGCTACGGCACAGCTACGAGACTGCTGTAGCCCTGCTACGGCACTACTACGAGACTGCTGTAGCCCTGCTACGGCACTAATACGAGACTTCTGTAGCCCTGCTCCGGCACTACTGCGAGACTGCTGTAGCCCTGCTACGGCACAGCTATGAGACTGCTGTAGCCCTGCTACGGCACTACTACGAGACTGCTGTAGCCCTGCTACGGCACAACTGCTATAACTTTGACGGCAAAATACAAGAGACCGGCTCTACCCAAGACGTTGAGATTTAACGAAAAATTAGTGCGTATAATCAAAAATATAAAAATATTCAGTTTGGAATGTTTCGCATTAAGTAGATATAAACAAAAAACTAAACATGTCAACAACGGCTGGTTACCCGACCAAATTCGAATGACTACAAAAAAGCGACGGATTCGTACATATGGAAGACCTTCATTACTCACGAACCGCCACTCCACTTTAGGCCAAAAGTTGTCTTGGACCTTGGCATTTTAAAGAATTCCGCGGACGTAAAGGGTGACTTTGATCGGGCTATAGAGAGGTACTGGAGGGGTTGGAATTTATTCTACACAGATGCGCCTAAATTAACGCCAACAGGATGTACAGGAATTGCAACATATTTCCAGAATTCCAGAATTGCCCTACTCTTTCAGTGCCCTCTAGAGGTTTCGGTATTTACAGGGGAATGTATTGGCATTTTAGAAGCAATTCATTTCATAAAAACACATAATATTCAAAATTCGGTAATTTTTTCAGATTCTCGCATTCAGGCTTTAAGACAAAATCAATTAAAATCCAAAATTCATAGTGAAATCATTATAGATACCTATTCAAAATTTACTCTAACAACAATTTAAACATTGAAATAGTTTGGATTCCCAGTCACTCGGGTATAAGCGGCAATGAGTGCCGACTCGCAGGCTAAAGCTACATCCAACCTTGTTGACCAAAAACATTAAGTTGTTCATAGTTACGACCTACGGGCTTAAAACTTACCAAACTTAAAATGCATAACCCGTGGTCAGCAGTGTGGCAGATAAGTTCAAAACTCAAGGGGGCGTACTACGCCAGTATCCAACCCGACATCCAACGGATACCTTGGTTTTTTAAATGCACCAAATTATCCAAAAGAACTATTTCACTTTGTGTAGACTCAGACTCGGTCACTACTGCAGTCCAGTCCATTCCTTATTAAGATTCGTGTTCGTGACTCTGGACCATATATTTTTTTCACGTCCTTCAAATTCACAATCTTTTGAATTGTACAGACGTCAGCAGGTCAAGCTACCCGAAACTGTCAAATCCCAATCAACCTTGAACCTAATGCTTTAGCGATAAAGTTGAAAATCTATTAAAGAAATTTGACAGATTGTAATAGCTTGATGTACTGACGTCTGTACCATAAACTTCTCAAAATTAAAATCACCCTTCCTACTAACTTTCAGCTAATAACTAACATTAACAACTACCACAAAGTGAAAAGTTCGACGGCTCATCTCGCTATGCTGCCGTCACCACATGACGCTGGCAGAATAGTCGACACCGGATCAGTTGCCAAAGAAGAAAAAAAAAATGTAATGGAGTATCTAATCGTTATTTATTAATTCTACATATACACATAAAGTCGGGCTCATAATCCCAAAATGATTGAGCAGAGCTTTAAGTAACATCATGTTTTATAGCCACATTTGGCAATACCTTGGGTTTATTCCGTACCTATACGTATGCCACCGATAAAATGGAGCACCGATCTTTATCAATTCTAGAGCAACTTTTATTTTTTTTTATTTGTTATGGGTTTGCTCTTGACTCTAGTCTAGGTCAGAGGTGACGGAGACAAAGTCGACAATGGAGTGAGCTTACCCAGAAGAAGCCTATTCACTCTCACTTTGAAAAGATTAGGGTTGTATGCGTTCGGAAACAGACGCAGGTAGTGAGTTCCACTCCTTTGCTGTGCGCATTATACAAGACATTTGGAAGCGCTTAGTGCGAATTGGTGGAATGGAATAGCAACCAGGTAGGGATGGTAACTGACAGTGCGTCTAGATGTCCGATGGTAGAAGGGGGTCGGTGGAATGAGGTCGTGGAGATCTCGGGCACACTCTCCGAAGTACAATCTGTAGAAGACCGACAAACAGGCAACCTTGCGGCGATGAGCCAAGCTATGAAGCTTGGCATCCACCAGTTTTACGTCGCCAATGAGCCTCTTAGCTCTGCGTTCCACTGAGTCAAGCGCGGCTAGTTAGTATTTGGCTGATCCATCCCAAAGGTGACTGCAATACTCCATGCAGGATCGGACTTGCGCTTTGTAAAGGGTTACAAGCTGTCCAGGCGTAAAGTATCGCTTCACCCTATTTAGGATGCCCAGTTTCTTGGCCGCAGTTTGGGCCTTGTTTTCGATGGTGGCGCCGAAGTTGAGACCAGACTCCATTGTCAACTCCATGCCTAGGAGCTCTAGCAACTAATCTATTTAGAATTATAACAAGCTGTCATGTCATATCATCGCAGCGTACTCGTATGATGTTACATTACATGTTACAGTACATAAGTTTATGGATGTAGGAGAGGTCATTTGCAACCATTGATCCCATAAGACACAGAAATCCATCATTTTCAACCGACTTCAAAAAGGAGGAGGTTCTCAATTCGGCTGTATGTTTTTTTTGTATGTTTGTTACGCGATTACCTACTCAAAGACGCATGGACCGATTTAGAAAATTGTTTTATGAAAATAATTTTATTAACTTTGTTTGGGTAGTTTTTGAGTTATCTTCAACAATGTGTATTTTTCCCACTTAGTTTGATGTTGTTTTAATAACTTCCTATCACTTATTTACATATCAGGTAGTGATATTCGAATTTGTGTATCACAACTAAAAAGTGAAAAATAAAAACTTTTTAGCAAAAAATAAAACCGACTTGCAAAACAAAACCCTACCTACTAACTGAAAAATAACTTTAATTTCGGTAATCGGTGTCTTTGGTTTTGTATTTTCGTGTTATGCCACCGACTTCCGAAATTAAAGTTATTTTTCAGTTTGTAGTGTTTTGTTTTGGAAGTCGGTTTTATTTTTTGCTAAAAAGTTTTTATAAAGTTTAACGGTTCTAACGATTCGTAGCTCTGATTTAAAAACTATTAAAGATAGTTGTTATTTTATAGTTGATTATTATGTATTGAAGTTTTAGCAACCAGATAATAATAATAAAAAATATTTCATGCATTGGTATTTTTTTTTACAAATTTTAAAAGTTGTATACCGTAGATATCTTCAAAAAAATATAAAATGTCCAATTACTCGAATGGTTGACATTTGCATAGTGGTCATAAGGGGTCATTTGGTTGCAAATGGCCTTTCCTACATCCAGTGGCGTAGCTAACATGGGTGGCACCCGGTGCGCATAAATGTGGTGTCACCCAAGAATGAAATCTGTTAAAATGAATAAACATGCAATAAACGTATAATATGTTTTTATTTAATTATTATAAATAAGTCTTTCATAATTACAATAGAAATTTTGATACTAATAGTTACTAATTACCTACTTTTATTTATACTAATCTAAATACAAGCACTAAAATCTCTTTTTTCTAGCTTTAACAGCTGCAAACTCCGAAATCACACCATCAAAATTTATATTTTGTGTTGCCTCATGTTGCCAAGATTTTTAAGTCTGTTTTTGGTCATTGTTGCCCGCAAGTAATTTTTAATTAATTTTAGTTTGCTGAAACTCCTCTCACATGAAGCAACTGATACGCAAATTGTCATAAATAACTTTAGTGCGACCATAAGATTCGAAAGAGATTCTGTAAAGTCCCATTCCACGACGAATTTCAAAAAGTCTAGAGTCACCCAGGATAGGCCAGATGGCGTGGTTGGTTAAGATACCACCTGCTATGCCGCTGGTCGTGGGTTCGATTCCCATCCAGGACAAATATTTGTGTGCATGAACATGTCTGTTTGTCCTGAGTCTGGGTGTAATTATCTATATAAGTATGTATTTACAAAAAAAAAGTAGTGTATGTAGTTTATCAGTTATCTGGTTTCCATAGTACAAGCTCTGCTTAGTTTGGGATCAGATGACCGTGTGTTAACAATGTTGTAAGATATTATTATTATTATTACCCAGCTAGAAACTGTAACATTTGCCGCTTTTAAATGTCTTCTCTACCTACCTCGGTATCTCTAAAAAGAGTTCTGTTTCTGATATCTCATCATAAAAACCAGTAAATTTAAAAATTCGCGAAAGAAATGAGCAATGACACAGGCGACAAGCAACGACTATTTCAGGGGAATCCCCAATCAGTTAGTGTAGTAGGGCTAAATAAAACGACAACATTTTGAGGGGCTCCCCGATTGATCGCGCCATAGAGCCATGAACATAAAAATAACAGTGTGTACACTGGAAAAAAATCATGGTCTAATGTGTGGTCAGAGTGAATAATTTCTTGTTAACATTTATTTCAAATACGAGTAATAGGTACGTGCATTTATAAATAATCACAATTGATAAATTAAATTATTTTGTTCGGATAACTTGATTAAAATAGCTTCAAACCCATATTATTTATCAATAAAAAACGTGACAGTTTGTGTAAATTTATTTATACAGTCAGGTGTCACCCCGGAACCGGTGACACCCGGTGCGGACCGCCCCCGACGCCCCCCCTAACTACGCCACTGCCTACATCCCCTTAATGGATTGCCGACATATTACCAATAACCCTGTATAAATAAGTTCAGGATGTCTGCACTATAGATGCTGGCGGGAAAAATTCCGAATCATTCCCGTCGAATATTTCGGAAGTATTCCGAAATATTCCGAAACTTTGGGAATATTTCAACGTTTATTCCCATTGAATTATTCGGGCGAAATATTCGGCGGAAACATTCGATTGCGGGGTACGAATGTTTCTCGCGGGGGGGAAAACTTCTCCGGGGAGCATCTCCCCTCTTACCGCACCCCGCACCGCCATCGCCAGCACGCACGACTCGTGGCAGTCGCCAGTCGTGCGTGCGCGGCCGGCGCGGCGGCAGCGGCCGGCGCACAGAGGGGCAGTGGCGGCGGCGGTCGACGATCGATGCAAAAATGATTTTTCAGCAAAAAAAATAAAAATCTTAATTAAATTCATTTTGAATAATTCTGATTTAAAGAAACTTTCCCAGAAGTATTCCGGAATTATTCAGAATTTTTCGGAAGTTTTGCAACTATAGCCGCGAGTGAGCCGGTCAACATTCATTCAATGTCCAAAGGTAATATTGAACATTCTGGCGACTGTCAGGACTCTATTTGGTACAGCTCGATGGTCTCGTATGGTCTGGCCTGGCCTTGTTCAGTTTGTTGTGACTGAGTGGGCATGCTGCGTGGTATGCCGCACGGCTGCTGTGTCCGTTGCGTGTGTGGTGTGCTGCTGATGAGCGTTGGTGGCCGCACAGGTGGCGCAGTGTTTCTTCTTGCTGCATTGAGGGCCCAAAGTTGATTCAACATCTGTGGACTGAAATAAATTAAAATACATGCTAAAGTTATAATTAAGTGAAGTACTGATGCTAGCTATGTAGGTATGTATGAGATTCTAATTGTTTCCAAATTGTGTTATCTAGCTGTTTGTTTCGGAGGTGACTAAATGGTCGAAACTCCTTTTGACCTGTCCAATACTAATTCTTCTTTGGATATTTGTATGATAAAGATATATGGTAACCTTTTAGTAACTACAAATATTTAAACAGAACATCTAAGCAATATAACTATAGCAATACCGCCCTAGCATTTTTTTTCAAATATTCAAGCTAGTTTTTCTTTTCAGTTTTTCTTACACAAAAATAACATTTTTAAAAGTATGCGTTAGTGCGGCAAAAAACCCACAGTCCGTTGATCACGTCATCGCTCGGTCGTCGGCCGGCGTGTTTACGAACGTAATTTAACACTTCCTTACTGTGACGGACTGCATTTCAACTACAGCACTCGTCTCTCAGTGCTACACATTAGGATCTAATCTCCACCCCAAGCTCGGCGTTTTCGGTGCTGGGTGCCGGTGGATGAAATCCAGCACCTCGTCTTCAAGTGCACTGGGCGTCGTGGCCTCCCTATGTCAATAAGACGAGGCTGGAAGCTGCCAATCTCTCTGAAGCGCTGCAAGGCTCTCGCGTACGTAATTCTTCCACAGTACGGAGTGTATGGGACACTAGGTCTTCGGCCCCTACCCCACACGTGGAAATCCATTGGCGTCTTCGGTGCTGGGTGCCAGTGGATGAAATCCAGCACCTCCTCTTCAAGCTGCACTGGGTGTCGTGGCATCCCTAAGTCAATAAGACGAGGCTGGAAGCTGCCTCTCTCTGAAGTACTGCACGGCTTCAAGAATCTTTCTGCGAACTGGACGGCGCTCCTGCACGCGCCGTATGCCGACCGCGCAAGCTGCAGCATTGCTGCGCGTGTGTAGGTAAGTTTCTTTGTAATCTGCCTAGAGCATAGAGAAATATAGTCTTTGGCCTAGAGAGTACGAGAGTACGTCAGCGGGTATTCACCGCAATTCACGGTGTGTTGAATTTGACTTTTTAATCAAGCAAAATGGTTTTTGGTGTTTTTCTTGGAAACTAGCGTATAGAAATTTATGATTTTTTTCAAGAAATGTTTATCATAAGTTATTGAATCTATCCTTAAAATATTTGTTGTTACTAAAAGGTTATATCTAATGATAGTGTAATTGGGGCCTAACTCTCTGATCACCTTGCTAACCAAGATCTAACCCACATATATACAGGGTGGTTGGCAGAACGTTGAACATACGAAAATGGTGGATAGGTGGGGTCATCTGCTAGTTACTCAGCCCTAATTTATTTGGCCCTGGCCCACTGGGTATTTTTAATTTTTTTTTTCTTTTTTCTTGTTTCACCACTGTCTTAACTTTAAAGTGTAATTTTTATTAAAAATGGGTAAAACAGGCAATATTTTGTTCTTTATTTTAATCTTTGATGTTGGCAGATTCTTATAAAATTATTGCTTTGTTCAGATGTTAGCTAGAAAAAAAGTTATGAGTCCTCAAACTTACAGAAAGATGTAAAAAATACTTAAATGTTAATTTCAACTTGCATTAAAAAAAAAAAAAACAAAAAATGATTGAGGAGTTCCAATTCTAGCAAAACATCCCTAGTGTGTGAGCTTTCTAATGGTATGTAATTTGCTTTTATAATAAAAAAAAAACTTTAAGAGTTATTTCATAATTTTATCAAGTAGGAAATTTTTGACGAAACTCTACCTTTACGGAAAGTTAAATGTTTTGCGAAATTGAATACTGCAAAGTTGGTAAAAATTAAATGATCGATTGAAATTATGCTGTACCAGTTAGGTGCGTTAATAAAACAATTAAATAAATTTACATAATTTATTTAAATAAAATCACAGATGTTCAAATTGACGCCCTTCATTTGCAATACAGGTGCGGCATCTACGTCTGATTTCTACAGTTGTTGTGCGCAGCAGCATCTCCTGTCGCATAACTTCGAAAGCAGCATTAATTCGATTTAACAAATCTTCTCGACTTTCTACTTCTGTAGTGTAAACTAGTTCCTTTGCCCTTCCCCACACGTGAAAATCGAGCGGAGTGAGGTCGGGCGATCGTGGAGGCCAGGGAATTGGTCCTCCCCTGCAAATCCACGAATTTGGGAAACAATTATCCAAATGCTCACGTACAATTAGACTAAAGTGAGCTGGGCAACCATCGTGTTGAAAGACAAAAGGCCTGTTTATGTCTACTTGGAACACTTCTTCCACTAATGGTGGTAAATCATTTATCAAAAAATCCAAGTAGTTGTTCGCATTGATGTTGTCGGGCAAATAATGAGGCCCTATTAGCTTATCGCCAATCACTCCTGCCCAGACATTCACACTGAATCTCCTCTGGAAGCCCCTATGTCTCTTCACGTGTGGGTTTTGATTTTTAAGTGCCCAATGGTGAAGATTGTGATAATTGACAATCCCTTCTTTGTCAAATTTAGACTCGTCCGTCCACAGAATACTTTTTAAAAAGTTTACGTCGTCCACATCGGTATGCAGCAAATGGCGACAAAATTGCACACGTCTCCCAAAATCACTGTCATCGAGACCTAGAACAAACAAAACACGTCTAAGAATCGATTTCAATACTGAATCTTTTCTTCCTCCGAGTTCAAACTCTGCAATTATCTAAATTAAATTATCTTCCATTTTTAAGTACACTAATTGGCTTTATGGCTCAGCCATAAAGACGTAAGACCACATTTACAAAAGGGCGTGCGACTTTTCAATTTTGTTCTAAAAAGGAGCCATAAGTGCTGGCAAGTTTACCTACGCTGACGACCTGCGCAAACGAATCCGAAATCCGAATCCTGTAAGCGCTGGCCGCCTGATTGTTACGTGAATGCGGCCGAATAGGAATAGTTTATTCGAATTTAATTTGAAATTAGAATTGAATGCGCTAAAAACAACATGAGGCAAAACAACTAATAAAGAAAGTGACGAAATCAAGGTTAAATGGAACGATCAATTGAACTGTCTCATAATTTACTACATTCCACAAAATCGTATCAGATGCAGTGCATAAACGGCTTAATCTTACCTTGCACTGGAGTGTAGTGAAAAGCATGCCTACCATCTTGCCGGAGAACAGACCACACTTTCCATATGCTTAAGCCAAGTATTGAAGCTATCTGTCTAATGCTTTTGGTAGGGTCCGCGTCAAACTCGGCAAGAACTTGTTCGTCAATGGTAGTATCGGGTCGTGCTGCGTTCACTCGTGGTTCTTGTAAGTTCAGGTTACCGGTTTGTCGTAAACGTCGGTAAGTACTCGCAAACGTCTGATGACTGGGTACTCGGCGGTTGGGATAACGCTCTTGATAAATTCTTCGCGCTTCACGCGAATTAGTATTAGCGCTTCCATACGCTAACAACATGTCCGCGTATTCCTCACTGGTAAAAGCAGCCATTTCTTTACCAATAACAACAGGTAACAGTAATAACAAAAAACTTAACTAACAGGTTATAAAACTAGTGATAACAATTTAAAAGAAAACGAAGTGAACAAAAACAAACGTAAGCGTAACGGGCACGTGAGATCGCAGAGGCAGTTAAGTCTCGACTGAATAAAAGAAAAGAATTCATTCTGAGGCGTCACGGTGCCACGAGAGCGAAAGAGAGCAAAAATACGCTATGACTGCGCAAGAGTGAAACAAAATTTCTACCTGCTTTGTGTAACCATCTCAAGGGAATAGTGAATGTCAATTTGCACCACTGCTACTGGCAAGCCGTCGATCATTTAATTTTTACCAACTTTGCAGTATTAAATTTCGCAAAACATTTAACTTTCCGTAAAGGTAGAGTTTCGTCAAAAATTTCCTACTTGATAAAATTATGAAATAACTCTTAAAGTTTTTTTTTTTTATAAAAGCAAATTACATACCATTAGAAAGCTCACACACTAGGGATGTTTTGCTAGAATTGGAACTCCTCAATCATTTTTTGTTTTTTTTTTTAATGCAAGTTGAAATTAACATTTAAGTATTTTTTACATCTTTCTGTAAGTTTGAGGACTCATAACTTTTTTTCTAGCTAACATCTGAACAAAGCAATAATTTTATAAGAATCTGCCAACATCAAAGATTAAAATAAAGAACAAAATATTGCCTGTTTTACCAATTTTTAATAAAAATTACACTTTAAAGTTAAGAAAGTGGTGAAACAAGAAAAAAGAAAAAATTTTTTTTTAAAAATACCCAGTGGGCCAGGGCCAAATAAATTAGGGCTGAGTAAGTAGCAGATGACCCCTCCTATCCACCATTTTCGTATGTTCAACGTTCTGCCAAATACCCTGTATTATGTCGTTTATTTTTCCCCTTTTATCCCTAATACATATGTAGATTCGTGGGGATTCCAGACGGCTGCAGCAAATTCTAACTAGACAGTTAAATAATAATGTGATGACAATAGGATTATTGAAATCACGGGCATTGCGTAGGAGAAAACCTAGGCGCCTGTATGATTCTGAAGCTAGGGCAGACATGTGTGCATAGAATGTCAATCCGCAGTCAAATGTCACGCCAAGATCTCTAATGGTTGACACGCGCTTTATTTCAACACCTGCTAAGGTATAGGTGGCATGTGTAGGTTGTAACTTGCGGCTAAAGGTCATAACGTAACATTTACAGGCATTAAACATCATCCAAATAAGCCTCTAAGTGTACTCCTGATCTCAGGCGAGCAAACCAGTGCCTACGAGGGTCATACTGTGTTCCAAAATCGTAGATCAAGGATGTTGTTTGTTTCTTTTTTTTTGGCGGATTTTAGTCGGGGTCTAAGTAGTTTTATTAATTATTTGTGCTGAATAGTGTGCATAACTTTTAACTGTAGAACTATAACATCTGCAATAGCGTCAACCTGAGGTGAACAGGTCTAACTATGAATAAAATCAAAAATTACATTATTGGAAGTCGGAGCTGAACACAAACAACGAGGAGCGGGCCGGCCGCCTCCTGGACATTATCAACTCATAAGAACGAAGAAGAAACGAGTCGAGAAAGCAGTTTAACCCCGCCAAAAGCACCAGTTACATGCAGCAATGCAGTACAAGGCTGAAACCAAAAAAGTCGGCCGCCCTATTTACACATGGAACGACAACCTAAAGGAAGACATGATGATATACTTCGACAATGAAATCAACTTTTGGGTGGATAAGGCTAAAGAAAGAAATAAGATCAAAAAGGCTTCAAATGAGAACTAAAAGAAACCACAAACGGATAGCAGTGAGACCTCAGACGAAGAAATTGGAAACAGCAACGTGTAATACAGCATAGCAGTGTCATAAATAAAGTTGAAAACGCAGTTTAACCGCCAAAAGATTCACCGGGGAAGCTGGACTAGAAGCAACCTGGCGGCGACGTCGTAAAAAGAGCCCAGCCATAATTATATCACCCGTCTCTCCACTATTCCAATGCTTGCTATAGGGTGCATACTCGGTAGGCTCTTTATCCCCTCCATATCCTAAGGGTCTGTCTACCCTACCATTATCACGCCCCCCCCGGTCTACTCTTTGATATGCAATGGTTTCTGCTGCACCATGTAACATGAGGCAACAGGGGCTAGTGTGAATCTTTGGGTTCATTCGATTAATCGAGTCTGGTCAAACCACGCTGGGGTCGGTGCATTTCATTCATTCATTCGTTCATTACCTTTTAGTATACTCGTACGTGTTTTTTTTAATGGTATTTGTTTTATGTGTAATACAATAATGCGTCTAATTTGAGACAGCGCTTCCTGATGGGCGAGTTCTATTACTGGCAGGCTGTTTTTTTCCGTATAGAAATGCTCATGCTTACTGCACTACCACGGGGAGATAGTGCAATTATGTGGGACTGCAACCCACTAAAACTCCACGGTGTCCTCCCCTGCCGCTTGTGGCGGGAACACGGGCACGCGTCAGCAATCACCGCAAACCGGCCGTGGCTGTCCGTCACCAGACCCTCCTCTGGAGAGCACCGCCCATCACCGGCGCACAAGAACACATTGCACGCCGTGACCACCCCAGGGACCAAACCAGCACATGGGCGCTAGACGACCCAGTGTCTAGGCACCTACCTTTGGTCCCTCTGCAACCGGTCAGGTCAGTGGCCCGGCCCCTACCACTTTTCGGCCGCAGAAGATAGGGAGAGCGGCCAACACCATACCGACACTCCTCCTCCCCTACGGCCCCACCGCGTCCGCCATCAGACGGTGGCGACTGGCGACCCAGAGAGCGGCGCACCGAAATACCAGCCGCGTCCTATCCCGCCGCGGCTTCCAACCCTCAGCCGCGATGCCTCCCATACGACTTCGCGGCCCGCCTCAGTTGCGATGTCGCCCAAGCCCTCCCCCCCCCGCGCCTCGACAATGCGGGAAACCCACGGGGGGGGGGGGGATTATTTGTAATGAGGATAAGATGCGTCACAACATGCTGAGCGTGGCCGCACGATGGCTTGTGCGCATGTGTCAGCAAGCCGAGAGGTGGAGAAATAGCCCGAAGACCTCCGAAAGACGAGTGTTCCTGTGTGTATTTTCGTCTAGTCGGCAATTTCAAAACCGGTTAGTCGGCTAGACGGATAGTACCGTAGACAGAGTCTGTCTACGGATAATACCATAGTCGGTCCATTTCTAATTGTCATGTCACAAAGACAGCCACAGGTAAAATGCCAGTAGGTATTGTCCAATATATAAAAGTACTCTGTGGTATTGTAAAAATCTCTTGTAAAATTTTGCAGCAGCAAGATAACCCGCTAAAAGTGCAATAAGAATGGATCTATCGAGTCTCTGTCCTAATAAGGATAAATGCAACAAGTTTGGTAAGATTTACATTGTTTATTTCAACTTGAAAAGTCTTCTATGCAATAGGTAGGTACACAAGAAAGTAGTTTATTAGCAATGATGTTTATTAGGTAGGACAGAATCCATTAAATTCTGTACTTACCTATAAGATGCAAATAGGTAGTCGTAGACCATATTAGGTGATAGGTACCTAGGTAACTAAATGAACTATTTCATATACCTACCTATAAATTTGCTGATAGATGCTAGTATTAAATTATCCGTGCTAATAGCTGATACTAACCGAAGGGTAGTCCTGCTGCCTGTTCTAGGAGCATGCGTAGTTCACACAAATGAAATACAAAAATAATTTGTAAATCAGGCATATTCTTAAGGTAGTGTGTATTTATTCTGATTTGATTACAGAATATAGGAGGAGCTCGTGGCTAAGTAACTACAGCCGCACGGGTCGATCCATCAGGTTAAGCTACGCTTGCCGGGGTTGGTCTGTAGATGGATGACCATCTTTACATACCGAGACTCCCCCGTGCCTCTCAAAGCACGTTAAGCCGTTGGTCCCGGCTGTCATTTGTGGATCTTTGACAGTCGTTACGGGTCGTCAGAAGCCCGAAAATCTGACAACCAAGACCGTAACGACCAAGGGGTATCGTATTACCCAGTAACTGGGTTGTGGAGGTCAGATAGGCAGTCGCTCCACGTAAAATACTGGTATTCAGCTGCATTCGGTTAGACTGGAAGCCGACCCCAACATATGTAGTTGGGAAAAGGCTAGGCAGATTGATTGATTTTTTGGATTACAGAATATGTATATTTTGAAATATATTTTTGTTCCCAAATATATATTTTGAAAAGACACTGATTTAAAAACGAGATGTGAGGAATTTCTATAGAAAACTTATTTTTCTCATATTGTATGTTTAAATCAGTGTTTTTACTTAATATTTTTTTTTATATGTATACAATAACTCTAGGGTACTAATGAGACCATAATTTTGAACAACATTTACTATGGGACTAAACCTGAAATCGCGAAAAATAATCAGCAGTTCCCTACATTTTGACGAGTTTTGCGAACATAAATGTATGCGACAGCTGTTTTTTTTTCGCGAACAACTTTTTTATATATATACTCTATATAAATATAAATACTATATATAATAACTCTATATAAATAGACGTGAACAAGGACAGCGGGCCTGACGGCATTCCAGCGAGAGTGTTGAGGCAGTGTGCGCATGGAAAGGTTACTGAACAATGAGTTGCTGACCTACCTTGAAGACAATGATCTCCTCAGTTTGTTGTACCTTCAACAAGCCTCAAGAAAATAGGTCGCTCATTCAGGTGTCAATGTATACGCTTTTATAATAAACTTCCAAGCCACGTTCAAGATCTGAGCCTTAATAAATTCAAATCATTCATTAAACGCAAGTTGTGTCAGAAAGCTTTTTATACATTATATTGAGGACAAAAAGGCTTGGGATTGAACTGCTCCAAATTTTATTTTTTTATTTTTGCATACTGAATGTTGACATGACTATTTACTTTGTAAAGTATTATATTATTTTAAATTATTGTGAATGTGAAGACTATGTAGGTCATTGCTTTTTTTGTTTGTTTTATTTTTCTCTCAGTTATTTTTAATCATGGTCTGGCAGTTTGAGTAATTTATGCGGCCTACCCCAATGTCCATTCTTTGGTATTGTTCATCGAATCGTTGAGCTCCTTAAGTTCTGAGTTGAGCTGCACGATTACTGACAAAGGCGTGCTCTGACTGGACAGGTCCTCTCAATCCAGTGGCGTAACTACACCGTTTGAGGCCTGTGGCAAATTCATCGGATAGGGCCCTCCTTCAATGTAAAGAAGCTCAACCACGTTACCTATAAGTTTTTTTTTTAATTAATCACCACCTTATCACTACGTACCGTGTTATATGTACAGGGTGTCCGGTAATGAATGGATAACCTTGAAATGTCTTATAGTATAACTTATGGCCGTTCAGAAAAAAAATTGAAACAAAATATATCATAAGTAGTACCTAAGTTATGATTTTTTTAAAAGAAAGGTCTAATTTTTTTTACCTTGTTTTACTTTTATGAACACTACGATCAGAAATGAATGGATTCCATCGGTTTGTTGTTATTTTATTATTATACACGAACTATGCTAATAGATAAACAGTCAATAGTATGACTAGCTATTGCACTTTTTTATTAAAAAATTAGCAAATTAATTAATTTTAGAAAAACTTTGCAAAATTTATTTTTTAAACTATGTTTAAACATCTTGGGTATAAAAAAAATGTATGAATACATGAGTGGCCAATAATTTTAAAATAATGTCACTTTCAAGTAGATTTTATAATGGTACAATTCATAAATGTATCTACAATAAATAGTGAATTATTGCCATTAATGTAGAAAAGGAGAAAATTTTACCAAATGTCAAAAGTAATGTAGGAACTTTTTTTAAATTAAATTGCTTCTGACCACTGAAGATTAATCAAAAATACATTTAAGGAATTTGTAGTGAATAAAAATTGCGTATTGAAACCAAATTGTCAGAAATTTACAAATACTCATAATGATTAAAATAGTTACTTTAAAAGCGTGAAATGGGTCGTGTGACCTTCATATTTGCTACCTGCGCGCACGCCGTGCTGTCATTCTTTTGTGTTATGTTAGACAAAGAGGGTCTGAATCGGCTAGGTGCGAGAGAGAGGAAATAAATGTAAAACATCAGGTAAGCACTCATACTTTTAGTGCGTTTCTCGACTTGCTCGACTTCGCATGTGTTTATTTAGTTTCCGTTTGCAATTATCGTGATTTACTTTGAATCAGTGTTAAAACGACCACGTGGCTATTTTATTGGACTATTCGTTTTGCTTACTGATTTGGACTTGTTTTGTTTGGTGATATTTGCGACGATTTGGTTTGTTTTTGGACTAAACTGGACTTTTGTGTTTTTGTGTATCAAAATGCCACGTCAGTATACGGCACAAGAATATGCAAATATGCATTACATTTATGGAGAATGCAGAGGTAACGCAAATGCAGCTGCAGCGCTCTATAGGGAGAGATACCCTAATGCGCGCCACCCAGACTACCGCGTATTTATTCGTGTCCACGGTTGTTACTCCGAAGGAAGATTGCCTGGTAGTGGTGTCGGTGGTACAAGCAGTGGAAGAATCGCTCGTCTTGATGTAGAAGAAGCCGTGCTTGAGGAAGTCGAAAACGATCCTTCTACCTCTACACGAACAATAGCTCGACGCACAGGTATCGGAAAATCGACCGTGCACGATATTTTGAAAAAAAATAAATTCCACCCTTACCACGTTACACGCGTGCAAACTCTCCAACCAAGAGATTATGCAGCTAGATTGCGTTTTTGCCGACAAATGCTGGCAAAAATCGAAGAAGACCCGCAATTTTTAAATAAAATTCTGTGGAGCGACGAGTCAACATTCAAAAGAGATGGATACATGAATCTTCATAATTTACACGGTTGGGAATTAGAAAATCCCCATCTTATGCGTGAAGATAGATCCCAATACCAATTTAAAATCAATTATTGGACTGGAATATTAAGTGGAATAATAATCGGGCCATTTGAATTACCGGGGAATTTAACAGGGCAAAGTTATTTGGAGTTTCTTCAAAATGATCTCCCCAATTTATTAGAAGAAGTGCCCGAGGAGCTGAGGGAGTCATATTGGTTGCAAAATGACGGCTGTCCTGCGCATTATGCTGTATCTGTTCGTGCATTTTTAAATAACACGTACCCAGATAGATGGATCGGGCGGCTAGGGCCAATTTTGTGGCCTCCACGTTCACCGGACCTAAATCCATTGGATTTTTTTTATTGGGGCTGCCTTAAAGAGGAAGTATACTGTAAGCCTATAAGGTCTTTAGAAGAATTAAGAAGACGAGTCAGAGCAGCCGCATCAAAAATTAGTGAACGACGGTACACAAGACTGCTCCGTAGATCAATTATCCGTAGATGTAGGGCCTGCATAAGAGTGGGAGGCCGGCAGTTTGAACATTTATTATAAACGAATGATAATAAAGTGTTGTTTATGTTAAATGTTGTTTTTTATTAATCCCCAAAGTTCAGGTACAATTAAATTTAAAAAATGTTCCCATATTACAAATTTTGATATTTAGTAAAATTTTCTCCTTTTCTACATTAATCGCAATAATTCACTATTTATTGTAGATACATTTATGAATTGTACCATTATAAAATCTACTTGAAAGTGACATTATTTTAAAATTATTGGCCACTCATGTATTCATACATTTTTTTTATACCCAAGATGTTTAAACATAGTTTAAAAAATAAATTTTGCAAAGTTTTTCTAAAATTAATTAATCTGCTAATTTTTTAATAAAAAAGTGCAATAGCTAGTCATACTATTGACTGTTTATCTATTAGCATAGTTCGTGTATAATAATAAAATAACAACAAACCGATGGAATCCATTCATTTCTGATCGTAGTGTTCATAAAAGTAAAACAAGGTAAAAAAATTAGACCTTTCTTTTAAAAAAATCATAACTTAGGTACTACTTATGATATATTTTGTTTCAATTTTTTTTCTGAACGGCCATAAGTTATACTATAAGACATTTCAAGGTTATCCATTCATTACCGGACACCCTGTATATATAGTATTAGGTATAGTTGACTGTAATACCGAAATTACAATTTTATTTTCGTTTTCGAAACGCGATCTCAGTTGATTAATGAAGTTGAATTCGGGGTCTTGGAGACGTTCATCCTCGTATATCAAAATGTCGTTTCACCTTCCTCTGAAGAGTTTTAGCAAATTCAAGGATGATAGACTATTTTTTTGCTACACTATCTGCTTGCGTTTTTGATTCTCCAAATTCATTTCGATACTTTTCAAGGTCTTCCAGACAGCTTTACAAACGCTTTGAAGCATTTGAAAGATCGATGGCTTTAGATTGAAGGACTGTGAAGGCCACATAGATGGTCTGTAAAATTTTGGAATGGAAAACCAGTAACGACCTTCTTCTTCAGTAAAATAGCTTAATTTATCTCATATGCTTTGGATCTTTGGTTTTGTTAGCGCTTTACCGAACTTTTAAAGCAAGAATTGTCAGAAACAACCAGTTCTTATTACAATCAAACGATGTATACGTAGCGTGTAACAATGTATAGATACGTACGATGTGTACGTACGTCTTTCTTATTCTTACAAAACAGAAAGCGTGGATTCCCCGAGCGTAACCAGTCCGATCACTATGTATTGCAAGCCCATTCCTTGGCAAAAGCGAACAAAATACCTATTATAGGTGTGATCCTTTACCACCACGATACCTTCAGTGAGCACATAAGGATGGCTAGTTCGCGTGCCTCTTTCGCTCTCAATAGGCTCCATTAAAAAAAATTGTGCATCTACAACGCCGTCATCCGTCCCATCATGACCTATGCTTGCGTCGTCTTAGCGGTCTTAGCACTCACTAAGCTACGCCATCCACCAGAACAGTTTTTTAAGAAAGGTCACGGGAGCTCCCTCCTATGTCCGCAATAAGAATCGTTATCTAGATCTCAGAATGCCCACCGTCCAGCAGTTCATGAAAGGCCTCTCAAAGCGTTTTGTTCGACTCTGATTGCAGCGCGGCGGCCGCCCGATACAGGGAGGGTAAGTACCTAAGATTTGCCGACCGAGGCATACTCTTACCATCCCTGACGTCTCCACAACCCTCCTCCAGGAGAGTAGTAGGGCCACTAGCACCGATCGCAAGAACAAAAACGGACCGCGTCCTTCCGTCCTCGCCGCCGAAGCCCGCCGTGACGCCCGCGTTCATGCCCGCCCCGAGCCCCGACCCTTGCTCGAGCCAGACCGCGCCGCTGGGCCTGTACCTTTAAATTCGTCTTAAAATAATCTCAATCCGATCCTGCCTGTCCCTTGCTGCCAACCTCCAGCGACGCCCTAAGCCGAGGTCCGTACCCCACAGGAGGTACCCCTAGCGTATAGCTTTATAAGTTTTATACCCTAGCTGGAGGCCTTAATTTGTTGAGGCACCTACAGGAAACTCCGGTTAAATTCGGTTAAATTATAGCTTACAATGTATATCTGAATAAATAAATAAATTTAAAATAAGCAGCCAACAACCTCCTAGATTCAAAAGCCGTAAAGTGCGTGGGTCCAGCTAATGGTAACGCCTCAACATCAAGACGTGATCTCTGGTGGATTTTTAAACCCTGACAGTTTTATCGAGCCATCTGAGAACCTTCTACCTGGGCACGCGTTACCGAGGCCGACTTGGAAATCCCTAAATAGACTACGAACCCAGGTCGGCCGTAGCAAAGAGAGTCTCCACAGAAGGGGGTTTATGAACGATACGGACTTCAATTGTATATTCGCCGTTTTTCCGCAGACAATGGCCCAACTTCCATCTTGCGCCCTGTCACCTGTGCACTTGAGGATCTTAGGACTCCGTCAGTGAACGGAGTTCGTGTGGCAGAATTTTGGGCTAAACATGTCATAATATTTGAGTTTTCACAACCATTTGACATCGATATCTATGCTAAGAAGAAGAACCTGCGAGATCCATTCCGAAAGAAAAATCTGAGCGTCAATAATAAATAACAGAGCCCGCGCAACAGAAGGAGTCCTGCCGCCTACAAAGTGGCGAGGATTGTTTTACCTATCAGATGCGTGCTAAAATTGGGTGATATCGTTTTCTTACAAATGCGTTCAAATCTTGTTTTTTTTTTTTTTTGGATTAATTTATGTAGGTAGGTACGTAATTTAAATTTATTGGATACAAAACTAATAAATAGTAAAAGTTGAAATAATAAATGTAAGTATCCTCCTGTGCTCACGGCCTTATCAGGCCGGGGCCCCACCGACATGGGGGCCCGTAGCATTTTGCCGACTTGCCACCCTATAGTTACGCCACTGTCTCAATCTGTGTGGTTCTTTCCTCAAAAGGCCATTTCAGACACCAATCTACATGGTCTTCACATGAAGTGACCAAGATTATGTCTGGACTTTATAAGAGACTGTGACCTCTGAGTTTGTTTCGGCCTTTCTTCTCAGAGTAGTCAGATAGGAAACGCCGACCTCATCTAGTTAAAAAAAAAAACATGATTGACTTGTAAAAGTGTTTGTACAAACCTACTTACAGAAATACAAATCATTTATCATTTATCAGTGACCGTCAATATGGCTTTCGCCGAGGACGGTCAACTGGCGATCTTCTTGTGTATGTCACGCACTGTTGTGGCGAATCCATCGAGAAACACGGCGAAGCACTTGTTGTATCGCTTGACATCTCGAAGGCCCTTTGACAAGGTCTGGCACGCTGCTGTGCTCAGCAAGCTTCCTGCTTATGGCATCCCAGCTGATTTTTGTAGTTGGTTATCAGATTTTTTTAGTGAACGGTCGATCAGAGTAGGTAGTCGTTGACGGCTGCTCCTCTGACCTTATGGCTATTGATGCCGGAGTTCCTCAGGGGTCTGTTCTCTCTGCAACTCTTTTCCTGCTGCACATCAACGACCTGCTTCAGCCTGGTATTGTTGGGTACGCAGATGACAGTACAGTTTCAGAGAGGTACTTGTCCAGCGCAAAAACCAGCGGGGCCGAAGTTCGTTTTTTGAGAGAGGCCATGGTAGAGCGGACAGATTTGACCTTAAGCCTTGAATCATAAAGGTTTTGCAAGTGCCTCCCCATGTCGTGATACAATAGCCCATGATTGACTGCGCCAGCGCCAGATACACCGTCCGTAGTAGTTTAAACTGAGCCACGTGTCGAAGTTTCTTAAATGCCCATATAAGTTTCCTAACACGGGAAGAAGTCTCTAAGTCGTTCATCCAGAAGTACACCTAGGTAGGTGTGAAATTGGAGGACAAGGGCATTGGTGACCGTTAAAAACATTGCAGGAGTGTGCTTTGAGACTTATTTCCATGGGTCTAGTATTGGCGAAAGTAAATTGCAGATATGAGGTCTTTGAAATATTCAGGGTTAGTACGTTACTTTCAAGCCAACGGATTATCTCACGTAAGCCCAGCTCTGCCGCTTGTTGCGCTGCTTCCCAATTCTCACCGTGACATATTAATACGGTATCGTTTGCGTAACTAAATATTTGACCATTGTTAAAAGACTTCTGGCCAAATAAAAATCATAAAAAATTTAATTGAATAAAAAATATAAATTTCCCATATTTTGGGTAATTTGCACACGTGATTATTGGCAACATTGGCCTTTGATGAATTCTTTGAATGAAGATTGATTTAAAAATCGGGAACTGAGTGATTTAATTATTAATTTACCTATGAAACGTGATTCCTTGGTTTTTATTATTCCGATCACTACGGTTTTTACACCATTTCACCGCACAAGGCATTCTGTATTTTGAAATTTTTTCGCCGCATAGACTGTGTTGGCGTTTACGCGCGTTATAATGTACTCTGTGGTAATGGCTGACTAAGGGCGAGTTCCCACTATGACGTGACGATTAATTTATCGTCGAAAGACTATCGTCTCTAGCTGTTCCCATTAAAACGACTGTTTGTAGTCAAATTTTTTTATGGTTTAGCGACTATCGTATCTAGCTTATAGATGCTGGCGGGAAAAATTCCGAATCATTCCCGTCGAATACTTCGGAAGTATTCCGAAATATTCCGAAACTTTGGGAATATTTCAACGTTTATTCCCATTGAATTATTCGGGCGAAATATTCGGCGGAAACATTCGATTGCGGGGTACGAATGTTTCTCGCGGGGGGGGGGGGAACTTCTCCGGGGAGCATCTCCCCTCTTACCGCACCCCGCACCGCCATCGCCTGCACGCACGACTCGTGGCAGTGGGCGTGCGCGGCGCGGCGGCATGTCAGCGGCCGGCGCACAGAGGGGCAGCGGCAGCGGCGATCGACGATCGATGCAAAATACGATTTTTCAGCAAAAAAAAAATAAAAATCTTAATTAAATTCATTTTGAATAATTCTGATTTAAAGAAACTTTCCCAGAAGTATTCCGGAATTTTTCGGAAGTTTTGCAACTATAATCTAGCTGTTCCCATTGGATCGCGGTGACATTTTATCGTTTCACGGCAGTCGGTTTGTAGTTTGCACATCAGTAGCAAGCTACAACTCCACGATAGATAGTCGCAACAATGACACATGATTTGTCGTCACGGTTTAGTCATGACGATTTTTTATCGTTTTACGACTGTCGTGCTAGCCGTTCCCACTGTCATGACAATCTGTCGTCACCGCAAAAAACAGTCGTGGACGACAGTTAATCGTCTTTTTTTTTGTGGTCTCACACGTACGCACGGCCTTGCCTCCATTTATTCGAGCTTATGCAAAGTGACGGTTGCACACATTAATAGGGTGCACAGGCCGCCTCTTTTGTATGTTCTGTTATTATTCAATTAGGCATAAACGCATGTCTCGGAGGGAGAGCAGGAGTCGACGCGATCACACGATGCGTCGTCGATGTATCATGTGGTATCTACATACATATGTAAGTACTACATTGTATCGCAAATTCCGCGATGAAATTTTAGCATTTAATGCGAATAATGCAATGTGGGACCTTTCTTTTTTTGCGTGAAGAAATGCTCATACATACTGTACTACCACGGGGCGATAGTGCAGTTATGTGGGACTCCAACCCAGTAAAACTCCACGGTGTCCTCCTCTGCCGCTTGTGGCGGGAACACGGGCACGCGTTAGGACTCATCCGCGAACCCACCGCGGCTGTCCGTCACCGGACCCTCTGGGGAGTAGAGTAACCCCATCACCGGCACACCAGAACACATTGCACGCCGTGACCACCCCAGGGAACAAACCAGCACATGGGCGCTAGACGACCCCGTGTCTAGGCACCTACCATTGGTCCCCCTGCGACCAGTCAGGCCAGTCGCCCGGCCGCCTACTACTTTTCGGCCGCAGAGGATAGGGAGAGTGGCCAACGCCATACTGATACTCCTCCCCTGCGGCCCCACCGCGTCCGCCATCAGACGATGCGACCCTGTCAAGGCCACGGAAGGTAGGGAGAGCCTGTATTGCGGTGCGCCACCGCAATACAGGCTCCTCTCCCGTCGCGACCTCAAACCCCCCGCCGCGAAGCCACCCATACGACATCGCGGCCCACCTCAGTTGCAGTGTCGCTCAAGCGGCACCGCAACCTACTTAATTGTTGGCCGCTGCGTCATCGGCTTACCGGCGAAAGCCCTGACGAGCGGTTTCTTCTTCTTCTATTTTATAATATTAGGTATAGGTAAACTTAAAATTCTGCGTTCCAGACAATTATTAAGTAACCTGCTCTCATTGAAGAGTTTCTGCCGATTTGACAGTTTGTTTGGGTATTGGACTTACTGGATTTCACAAGCAGCGCCTGCGCCGCCATCCCATCACATTCATTGTAAATTGTTTATTTGTGATCCGTAACTGACTTGTTGGTTATCAAGCGTGGCTGGGTTTGATTCCCAAGGAAGAGACACTGCACCTGAGTGTCACACAAAGTGACACAGGTGCACAAGTGTGTCACACTAGATTATATCTGATACCCAGTTGGTTAATCTCCGTTGGGAATGGTTGCCATCCCGTGATCGAAATTCGGGACCAAGAGAATAGAAAAGAATAGAATATTCTTTAGATCAATAAAGAGAACACTTATGCTGAATCACAAATATGTATTATGTGTTACGGCGCTTAATCTGAGCAATAATGTTCTATGTTGAAACTGTGAACCCACTTTTTCTTACTGTTTGCAGTATCACCTAAAGGAGCCAGGAAGGTTATAGAATCTTGTTTAAGCAAGGACTGGAATCAGCAAACTGGTTGGCAAGGTAAGGAAAAGTAGGTTTAGAGGTCTTTTTTATCGATCGTCCTAAACGCCTGCATTAAATATGAGAGCAAGATACGACTAGGCGAAAATACTATAATAAATTGATAACATCCTTCCTTGATTATTGTTTTGTGGTTGAAATTAAACAATAGGCATACAAAATTGAATATTATAATTATTTACGCTGAATAACTGAACAATTTCTCGCTAATTACCACGGAAGTTCGGAGCCATCATAATTCAGGAATTTTCCGGTATCGTTCTCGGAAAGCTTGTCTATGGTCTTAAATATCCCAGAGACGCTAGTTTCGACATCAAGATGCGCATTCATCCCACCCATATCTGTCTTCACCCACCCTGGGTGTATTGACGCCACCAGAATATTATCCTTTTTCAAATCAACACTCATTGATTTTGAAGCTGCATTCAATGCCGCCTGAAATTAACGAAGAATGGATCAGGGCTAAGCAAAAAAAAAAAAAAAAAAACCGGTGAGTTGGACTCGCGCACCGAGAGTTCCGTGCAATCATATATTTGCGAATGTGAAAACGGCGCTTTTTTATATGATACCCCACATGCCCTAGTAGCCCTACTTCGAATTTTTAAGAACCCCTTTCAGTCCCTGTTGCCAAAAGTAGGTATATACATTTTTTTCTTACAATATTTGCAAAATAGTTGGGCAAACGTCATCTAAAACCATTCCAAAATTCAAGTTGATAGCATTAGTAGTTCTTGAGATATCTAGCTGTGACAGACAGACAGACAGGCAGACTGAGTCGCACCGTAAGGGTTCCTTTTTACCATTTTTGTACGGAACCCTAAAAAGAAACATTTTGGGATAACGTGTCATAGTGTTGTACCTTAGAACATCTGTAAGGATAAAAGCCTCCTTGGTCATTTTGTGAAATGGACCCGAGAATAGAGCTCATGTTGATGACGGCTGCACGATGCCCTCCCATGGGTTTGTCACTGTTGGCGTCCGCAGCTTGTTTGAGGATGGGCAGTAAAGTCTGGAAATAATGAGTACCTAATTAATAGTGATAGTGTATTACGACTCTCGCGTAAGTAAGGTTTCTCAAATAATTATCATAGATATTCGAAGGGTCTTAGCCATAATCCTTATTTATAAGGGCCTACCCGACTACCCCAAATAAATCAGGATTAGGGCAGCTGATAGATATGTTTGAAAGAAAGATGTTCTTATATCTGACAGCCATCAGCAAATATTCGGACGATCTATTCTTAATTTATATTTTACAAACCTTTGTAAGCATAATTGGTGCAATCGTGTTGACGGTCAGGTTATCCAACAATTGTTCAGCTTTCACGAATGGCAGCTTGGTGAACTTAGTGGCAACACCAGCATTGTTGATCAATAGGTTTAGCCCCTGGTTGCCAACAACTTTGCTTATTTGCGTGGACAAATCAGCGAAAGACGACGTATTCTTAACATCTGAAATATTTATTTTAAGTTATGGAAAAATATAGGAACATTAAAATATTTTTTGTGTAGAGATACGGACGATCACAAAACAAAAATATCAAAAACAAAAAAAAAATTACCCAAATTTAAAATAACCAGATTTTTATGTTCTGCCGATAATGTTTTCAGTTCCTGAAAAGTTATAAAACAAGTTATTTAAGAGGCAAAACTCATACTTATATATACTCATAAGCATGAAGTTTTCTAATGTAACATTATACGCCAAGAAGAAGTCGATAGGTGGCGTCATCAGCAAAGTTTGTTAGATTTCTGATCACGAGAAAATTTATTGGTGACGGTGTTTGGGTGAGGTCTCTGAGTATGGCAATTACTGACTACGTTGTTATACTGGGTAAAAACAAATGTGAGTGATAATAACAAATAAATAATTAGACATCCGAACATGCAGCACTGAAGAAGTCATTTG
The DNA here is from genome assembly GCA_948252095.1 of Dicycla oo. Classification (NCBI taxonomy): domain Eukaryota; kingdom Metazoa; phylum Arthropoda; class Insecta; order Lepidoptera; family Noctuidae; genus Dicycla; species Dicycla oo. The sequence goes on along the minus strand of OX411718.1, from coordinate 3,778,978 downwards.
GCGTCCCCACTATGCATCACATAGTCTTAGGTTAGAGCGCATTTAGAAAAGATTTTTAAATCATTTTGCCTACTCTGCGAGAGTACCTAAGAAAGTTCCAGGCTACGCAAAACGTCTCGAAAAATTTGGCATAATCTCACCTGAAAAACGAAGTGATAATAATGATTTGATCTTTCTGTTCAAAATTTTTCAAAGTAAAATAGACTGTCCCCAGTTTATCCGCGTCCTATCAAGCTATTATACGTACGTCCATCATTCCGCAAAACTGTTTCAGGGTTAAACTCTCCAGTCCCAAGACTTTGCAGGCTTCTAAACAATTGTGATGGATATTTATTGCACTTCTCTTCAAAAATTCGAGCGCCAAGCCCATATGCAACGCACGATTCCCCAACTCAATAGTTCCTATTCTTGTTAAAATTGTGTAAAAATTTGTGTCATTTCTGTTCTTATTCATTGTATTTTTTTAGGGTTCCCTACCTTAAAAGACCTCAAAAGGAAAAAACCAGCCAAGTGCGAGTCGGACTCGCGCACGAAGGGTTCCGTACCATTATCTATAAAAACGGCAAACAAAACGTCTTTGTTGTATGGGGGCCCCCATACAACAAAGACGTTTTGTTAAATATTTATTTTATTCTGTTTTTATTCCCTTAAATATTTATTTTATTCTATTTTTTAGTATTTGTTGTTATAGCCGCAAAAGAAATACATCATCTGTGAAAACAACTGTCTAACTGTCACGGTTCGTGAGATACAGCCCGGTGGTAGACGGACAGCGGAGTCTTAGTAACAGGGCCCTGTTTTAGCCTTTGGGTACGGAACCCCTAAAGGATCACTCCTGTGTCTGTCAAGCTGTCTGTTACAGCCAATTTAGGTACTCCAAATCTAAAGTACCGATTAAGTTGAAATTTGGTACACATATGGATTTCTGTGACCCAAACACAGACGTGTAACGTAAATAAATGAATTTTGAATATGGGGGTCCATTTTGGGGGCCCAAAAGTTAAAAAAGAAAAGTTTTGAAAACTGTACGCTTACTGTAAGGATCTCAAATACATTTTTTTTTATAATTTAAAAATTCATTATTTTAAAGTTATTTAAGAAAATAGACGATAATTGACCATTCCCACCCTTATCTCCGAAACTACTGAGCCTAATTTTTTTTTAATACAGAAAATAGTTCTATACCTATAGATTACAGGAAAACTTATAAAGAAGTCCATGGTCTTAAAATAACATGGTAAATCTCTCAATATTGTACATACGCACAAAATTACATTTGCAGTAGGAATGTATGAGAGAACATGTTTTTTAACTACAAAGTTAAGTTTGCTCTTGGGATAAACTCATCCCAACTACGGAACCCTTCATTGTGCGTAATCCGACACGCACTTTTCCGGTTATTTTATTTTTATTTTATATAATATTGTTTTTGCATGCTGTATCTATCGTTTAATATTGTGCTTAAATAAAATGAATAATAATAATAATAATAACCCCACCGCTGTATCTCTACGTTGACGTCGTGGTGGGGCTTGCGTGCTCCAAACTTTAGGTCTGTGCCGGTAGAGTTTGCCGGAACGGGTCTAGGATGAGGAGCCAGACCAAGAGAGATATCGAAACCCGCAGAGCAGCATGTGGCGAGCTGTTGGGCAGTAGCGACCCCATGGACCCTATCTCCCGGGAGAAATCTTGTCCTCATCTCTGGCTTGCCTTTATTGGCCGGCTGGAGTGAACACTGACGAGGAACAGAGCTCCCACCTCTTTCTTGCCTTTATTGGCCGGCTTGAGTGGAGATTCGCAAGAGCAAACGTGCTCGGAGGAAGGAAGTATTCCAGTAAGGTGCTGGTAGGGATCTTGACCGTATTTCCGGGATTGTCCTGGTAGCCGTGGAATACCTCTCCACTCCTCAAGCACCTCAGGAAGTGTTGCCCCTTTGTCGCTACGTCACTATGTGCTAGCGGCCGTCTCCGGGGGCCCATTATTGAGTGTGCAAGTCACCCCCTGCCATTTTATCCGTGTATAATATATAACATTGGTCAGGCAGGGGACATAGTTCTTCCATAGTTCAAGTTACCCAATCCACTTTAGCCACCCAAACCCATAGCCCAATATGTTTTGTTTTCACGTACAACAATAGTCCTGTACCAACCGGGGGTTGTCCTTGGGTGCACTTGCATAGTGCATACAGGGATAATCGTCGGTTGGTGCCTCCTCATCATTTAAAATTATCTAAGGGGCCTCTGCGAGTTGGCTTCGGCTCCTCGTACGCCTTCCAAAGGTCCGGGACCCCAGGGTCCCGAGAAATATCAAAAAATAATAATAACCTGGGGCATTATTCACACACGGTCATCTGATCCCAAACTAAGCAGAGCTTGTACTATGGAAACCAGAATAATTATAAAATATCAATTAAAACCGATTTAAATATTTGAGATGCGTTAAGAAAACATTGTTTACTTTTTGTGCTGCTAGCGCCGCTAGTGGTTGAACTTGGCAGTATCTCTCTTATTTTCTACAGTTTATGGTCAGGATAATGCAGAGTCCTAACATACCCCCTACATATGCGATGTCTGTTCCATGGAGCTTCCATCATTATAAAGTCAATAAATATCAGACATTTCGTTAATAACTTAATAAGACTACTCCCCAGGTAATCTTACATAAATTCACGCCTTCTTCCCATGAGGGTAGCGGTAGGCAGATACTACAGAACGCTAATTGCTACGATCCTATAAACTGATTTTTTTTTGGCCCAGTTAGAGGCAATATCTCGCCCCCTACTAAATACATGGAACTTGAACTTATTTGGCTGATAATGGGTGTAGTATACACTTTTGCCTACCCCTTCTGGGACTACAGGTATGATATGTTACGTATAATTTTTGTTCACTTGAATTAATAGTAGAAAGTTTGACTGTGTTGGATGGGGACGATTGTATGATGTTGAAGTTCTGTTAATTATGTTAACCTGGAATTATCTCGCTGTACAAGGTGTACAAACTCCACAGACCACGCTCATGCATACATTAGTTATAATTCTTATAAATGGTTTGGTCTCACTCATGAATGTGATGACATCATTTGAAAAAGTGATACGTCACGATCACAGCACTATTTTCAATGTCAGTGACGGTGACGTCACCTGTCGCAGCAGTTCGCTGTCAAACGAGACTATCGCTTATTCGCTATCCCTTTCACACTCTCGGATTGTTGGATTGTTGGCTTCCTACAAAAAGCACTTTACGCCTTTGATCGAATAGTATTTGATCGAGAGACATCGTGCGGTTTCAGTGCGCTACAATTAATTACAACCAAAAGTAGACTGTGTGGATATAACTTGTGTTTAAAACAAATATTGGAGGGATGGCACCTATAGGTCAGTAAGAAAGTAAGATTAGCATACCTCGGACACGGTCCTGCACGTCGCGATTATTGTATTCGCGGTGTTCTGTTTAGTGAGATATTTCACCATCCCGAGGCCGAGGCCCCTGTTGGCACCGGTGATCAACACGGACTTCATCTTGTGAACTTAGTTATTACGCTTTGACATTTGCTAAAAAGATATCTTTTACAACCCCCAAAGGTCCGGTGTGTGTATTTTCTCGTCTCTGTCACATTTACGTCAAAATGACAATACTATGTAATTTTGTAAGGATAAATAATTTGCTAAAACCTTTAATTAAAACTGAGAGAGTGTTGATATTGGCACAACGAACACTTAGTTCTCGTAAGTAATCCATGATTGTCGATGTTTTAACCTTGAAGTGCAGATAATTGTCTAACCTCACTCTTGATTGAGCAACTCATACAACCCAGTTTTTGTAATTAGATTTTTTACCGATTAGGAGAGAATTCCTAAAAACTTGTTAATTGCATGCCTATTGTTTGTTAAACAGCGACCCGAATCTGTCAAAAAATATTTACACCCTTGGGATGGTGGAATAAATCCAAATGTCTTGCATATTTCATTTCACAATATTTAATTTATTTGTTTTATTACCACAACTGAGGCGTTAGAAGATAAATGCCCAAAAATGAAACTGACTGATAATATTCAGATACAATTTCCCATGTTATGTAGCAAGTTCATAGTTTATATGAATATATTTCTTATGTTTTTCTTTTATAATGCTATAGTTTGAATTTGTTTGGTGATATCAGGCTGGCTGTGTTGTAGCCGTAATGCCAAGTTGGTTGCTCCTATAGACAATACCCCTGAAGGTATGAACTCTGTAAAACCTCGCAGTTATATTTGTCATGCACATGCTATCACATCTATGGGAAGGAACAAACAGTAGCTACGACTGTTACAAGATGGGTTGCTATGAGTATATGTTTAGATAAATAATTTGAAATGTTTGCACTTTCAATGTGAATGTAAATGCTATCCACAGGGAATGGTGTGGTCATCAATTGCTTAAAGAAAACAAGCTTACTTGTATTAATTCTACAGCTGTGTACCTGGTTACAAAATATTACAAAAGCACTCAGTTGCAGAAATGATATTATTTTATATTTCAAACAATGTTATTAACCCGTAACTGTGTGGTGTAGGTCAGATAGGCAGTTGCTCCATGTAATGTACTGGTATTCAGCTGCATCCGGTTAGACTGGAAGTCGACCCCAACCTCCAACCTCCAGTTGGGAAAAGGCTAGGCAGATGATGATGAAGTTTTATTATTTTTCTTTGCTCTATTTTTACATTTCACATAATATGATAGTATTTTGGATGTAACACTTGTAATAAATGAGTTGTTTGTATCCATTTGTGACTAATTGAAGCTTCTTCTTTTAGTGCTACTCCACTACTGGAGCTCTGGGCAACCAGCTCGGTTGTATGAGATCCAGCTCATACCTAGAACTATTAATGGGACTACAACATGATATGCAAAATATTGGCAGGATAATTTTCACTTCTGTAACTGAATGCCTAATGAGGATCATGCGCAAAATCATATCTTGGATTTTTAATGACGGTACCATGTACTCTATAAAATACTGATAGTTATTTTTTTAATGTTGACGATTCATTAAGAAATGGCGAAATTATTACAAGTTTTCCAAACTTGCTGTAAAATGGGCAGACCTCGACCTTGCTTCTTAGTGTCCAATATTGTTTTCGGACTGGTACACTAAAATCGCCGTATTTTCGTAATTTCTAATCCGATTTCTATATTTTGTCACAGTATTTAATAGTTTTAGTTTCTATTGATCTGTATAAAAACGAGCCTGATCCTCATTAAAAATATTGTCCTTATTAAAATGTTATGCACCTAATGTTGGCCTAGGTTGAAGTCACAAGAGCCCAACATAAACATATTTGGTTACATCCAATAACTTCCTAACTGACAGGATTATTATATCCATTTTAGATGGAAATTTCGACTATGACCTGGCTGTTATCGGTGGTGGTTCCGGAGGGCTTGCCTGTGCGAAGGAGGCCGTGAATCGCGGCGCGAAGGTAGCGGTGCTGGATTACGTAACCCCATCGCCGCAGGGTACCAAATGGGGGCTCGGCGGCACCTGCGTTAATGTAGGCTGTATACCCAAGAAGCTGATGCATCAGGCTGCCTTGTTGGGAGAAAGTATTCATGTGAGTATTTCCTTTTTTTTTAAATTCCGTAACCCTAATTGAAAATAGGACTTTATCTTTTGCTAAATAAATTCTTTAAATATAACTTGTAATCATTTAAATTCATCAGCAATAGTAGAATGAAATTTTTTTTTTAATTTTTTTATTTTTACACACGGTCATCTGATCCTTTTTCAGAATTGTTCAGACAACATACATGAAAGAAGTCTAGAGTTTATTCTTGGAATACCTAGTTACTAGGTATATGATAACATAAAATAATACTATATATACAAGGTGTAACGTAAAATGCGCAAAACCTGAAAATAGTTTGATCAGAATAACGAGCAGAATCAAGTGAACCACTTTTTAATATAGGTCACATTTTTCAAATAATCTTCATTAAAAACGTTGCCGTGTCTATTTATTAATAGGTCAAGCCATCACATGCGCAAACCCGATAACAACAGGTAAACAAACACAAATTGTTGTCGACCAATTTAAATTTTCGCATACGCGGGATAGTAATAGCTTTTATTTCAATGCAAGTACGAATCATCCATACAATACCATGAAAAAGACAATTTGAAGTAAACAATAATGCTACCTATCTTTTTTAACTTAAACGTAACCTAAGGGTGAGAAAGAGAAATGGCGATCTGCACGGAGAGGCGGGACGTGCAAAATACGTGACAGTGGCCATGTTTACTTCAGTCTCAGCGCCGCCGGCACATGCGTCACAGATGTATTGTTTTATCCCGTTACCCGGCGGCGCGTGCGCGCGAATTTCGTGACTACTTATGGCGTTTTTGTACACAAACATTCAATATTGTGAAATAGTGAGAATGTTGGCGCGTTGTAATGACAACGTTAACTTGGCATTGCGACGGTTTCGAGAAGAGTTTGGAGTATCTGTATACACCGTTGGATTTTTTTGTGGGGTCGAGTAAAAGCGCTAGTGTATGACGATGGAAATAGACCAACTTATGTGTTAGCGTTTCAACAAGTGAAAAGTGACACTCAAGTGCTCGAATCGCTGAAAAATAACTTGAGAAGGCGGGCTGTGTTGTGTATTAAACAAAGTGTTAGACATTTTTAATCTTTGCTATCGCAACGAGGGGACCTGTAAGTAGAGATACCTAATTATCTACTTAATTAACTGCAAATAAGTTGATTACGTGCCAATTATTTGTAAATACAGTGATTTAAACACGCCAACATTACTTACGTAGCACCTACTTAGGTACCTACTTAATCAGCACGTCATAGTTACTGTAGGTAAAAAGCTAATTAGCTATTACTACAGTAGTCTTTGCTATTTAGTCTGAAAATGTGGGTTACCTAATGTTGCCAGTGCAAAGCTTGGAAAAGTGTGATGGAAACATTTAAATCACTGTTCAAAGATAACCTAAGTTCTTTATGACCGTAGATAGTAAATAATAATGCTAGCGCGGGCGCGGCGTAGCGGGCCGGTGTCGACTCCTCCTCCGATTGAGCGTCGTCGCAGACGCAAGAAACGATCAGAATTGCCAGCAAAACTAAAACAGCACATAAAACCAATACAATTTCTTTAATGATTTTTTCTCTCTCTGAAATAGGTCAATTGAATTAAAAATCAGTTGGGGTGTCTGAGGTTTTGCGCATTTTACGTTACACGCTGTATATATATATATTACTAAGTCCTAGTAGTATTTATTATTTTATGTTATCAAGAGATGTGTTTTTACTCCTTATTTGATTTTCTTTGATTTTAGTGTTTTTATTTTTTTTTTGGCTTCAATCATAATGTTACATAGGTTTATTTTTTTATTTTTTCGTAGGTGGTAAGCTTCCTGACACTTATCCTATGCTACATAGATCCCAATCCTACCCTCATCCTACGTGAAACCCTGAAACTTGGATTGTCCCCCTTTGGAGGTGGTTATACAAATTTTTCTTTATTTCGTAGTTTTCTTTGTTCCGTACTATTGTATAAATATTTTTGTGACAAGGGAAAACAACAAACAACAAAATTGCTTCAACCAAAAATCACCAAGTGCCTCAAAACGCTGAGTAAATGTGTGGGGGGCTCGCTGGAGCCCTGCATGAACCAAACAGCAAATTTGCTTGTAGCCGAAAGGGATTGCAGATACATAATATTATAATCTATACAGGATGTTTGGCGCTTGGACCGACACAATTTTTGCAGGGATTTGGGAGGTCATTAGCTAGGTTCTACCATACACCCTTTGTCCCAAATGTTACGGTTGGTTAAATATGTTTTTTTTTTTTAATGAAAATAATACCCAAAATGTTTCCTTTAATTCGAAATAACTTTTTTGTTTGTGGGTGTAGTGGCACAAAATAAATTTTGTTGTATTCTCCGAAGTCATTTAAATCCAAATACATCTTTGTTTGATACAACTGATTTCAAGAAAATTCATTACAGTTTAATTTTTTATTGAATGTACGAAACTTCTAAATTCGTTTAGCTTTATTTTAAAAAGTTCTTTAGTTGATACCCTTTCTAACGGTATGCTACATGTCATAGAAATTATTCATTATGTAGTCAAAACACTAGTTAAGAGAGTCAGGGTTAAGAAAAGACTTATTAAGGTTATTATTGTTTTTATTAAAGTAAAGTTATAAAAAAGGAGCCAAAACACCGGGAGAGTTTCGGGGTCGTTGTATTTTTGAAAAATCAATATCAAGGTTTAATAGGTAGGTAACAAGAAAAATAAAAAAGTATTTTGTTAAAAATTTAAGTTAAAACCGACTTCAAAATCTAAAACGAATAAAATAAGTTTCATCAAAAAGTTAACAGCTTCTGATGTCGGTGCCAAGCTAAGGTGCTACATACTTCAGAAACTGTTAAGTTTTTTTATGAAAGTTATTTTATTCGTTTTAGGTTTTGAAGTCAGTTTTTACTTTTTTAAAGTAAATTTATTTTTCCATTTTTAGTTGAATATACAATTACATAAGCCCAAGACGAACGAAACGAAGAATCATCAAAATCCGCTTAGAAATGCCGGATATACAGTACATTTATGCATATAACGTCGTACATAAGAATAATTACCTAACGTATTATATACTAAAACCTCCCTGAAAGTATGTAGATTACGTTTGTGAAAGAATCATCAAAATTGGTTCATTCGTTTTTGAGAAAATCGAAGACATACAAACCGACATACATACATACGGGTCGAATAGAGAATCTCCTTTTTTGAAATCGGTTAAAAATCTCTTTCCTTTAGTTTGCCGTATGTCATTACTTCCCAGAATTCGATCCTTATTAGCGACACTAACGAATCGTGTAATAATACTGTGTGTATTTTTTTTTTCAAAATCAAAGGGTTGATTCCTGACTAGAAATATAGATTTTTCAAAGATCCAGATCAAGATGCTGTTTTAGTTTTCATCAAAATCAAGCCCGAGACTCCTTTGAGTACTTTTCGCTAATCCTCATAGTTTCGAATTTGGCCATTCACGCCTACTTGAAAAATAAAATAAAATTAGTAGCCAAGGGGCAAACTAAAATTGTTGGTAAAATGGTAAAATGCAAATGCGCATTAATATATTTAATTACGTATTATAATACCTAATTAACCTAATATTTGTGCTGGTATTCCGGATAATAATAATATTTTTTTCTACTATTTTTTTATATTTTTTTATTCTAATATTTAAAAATATAATTTATATATGTATTAACAATTGAATAAAAGAAATAATAATAATTATTATTATTCTTTACCCTGTCATTAGTCCAAAATAAAAAATAGTGTACGATAACATCATACATAATTGTTTATTTTGCAAATCAATCTGTAGTTACACCGCGCGCTACCGCTGACATTGCGGTGAACCTATTTCAACCTTATTATTTTAGCAATAAGGTCAGGAAAAAGTGGTTCACCGCAAATGTACGCGATGGTACCAATGGCACTAAGTGGGATGAAAAAATAGCTATCTAGCTTTTCCTAACTGAAGATTTAGGAGACATGCCATTGCTGCATACCCCAGAAGTAAATAGGAAGTTAAATAATCACTGCTATTTTATTATTTGGTTGGCGCTCTAAGTATAAACGCAACGAAATCGAATAGGCGCCACTAAATACAAAATCTTTCGGCAATAGTGCTCAAATCAGATGCACAATAGTTAAGATGTTATGTCATTTTTAAACAGAACTTTTTGCAATACCTAATCAGAAAAAAATCGTCTTTTTATATTCAGTATTTTTATTTAATAATAAACTTTTATAAAAAATTAAACCGACGAACAAAAACTGAAAAGTGAAAAAAAAACCTTTTAGTGTAATTAAACTCCTAAATAAATTTAAGTTACAAATTTTGAGGCGGCGCCAAACAAACATTGAACTAAGATCTATCAAGCTACTTTGCTTCTTTGTTTGTTTGGCGCCGACTCAAAATTTGTTACTTAAATTAATTTAGGAGTTTAGTTAGACTAAAAGTTTTTTTTTATTTTTCACTTTTCAGTTTTTGTTCGTTAATTTTTTGTAAAAATGTTTTATTTTTATTTTTCGCTTTTCAGTTACCTTTTTGGAAGTCGGTCGTTTGTTTGTTTTTAAGTTTTTTAGCACTTTTTAGGTGGTGTGGTACATAACCCTACACAAATTCGAATACCACTACCTGCAAAATAGATTAGGACATCATCAACTAAGTGGGAAAAAAACGTACTATTGAAGCTAACTCAAAAACTACCCAAACAAAGTTAATTTTTATATGGGACCAACTTCGCGGTATACCCTCCCGAATAAAACAAAAATCTTTCAAATCGGACAACTATAAAAAGTTATAGGTAAATAAAATAAAAACTTTTTAGCAAAAAATAAAACCGACTTCTAAAAAAAAGTGAAAAATAACTTTAATTTCGGAAGTCGGTGTCTTTGGTTTTGTATTTTCGTTTTTTGCCACCGACTTCCGAAATTAAAGTTATTTTTCACTTTTTTTTAGAAGTCGGTTTTATTTTTTGCTAAAAAGTTTTTATTTTTCACTTTTTAGTTGTGGAACCTACCCCACACAAATTCGAATACATAATTGCAGATATAGCCATGTAAATAACAGTGATAGGAAGTTATTAAAACATCATCACATCATCCATATAAAATAAGTGATTTGTAAGTAAGTGACATTACTGAAGCTAACTCAAAAAGTCCTCAAGCAAAGTTAATAAAATTTATATGGGACCACTTCAGAAGTATACCCTTTCAAACAAAAAAAGAATTTTCCAAATCGGTCCATCCGTCTTTGAGTAATCGCGTAACAAACATACAAAAACAAAAAAAAATACAGACGAATTGATAACCTCCTCCTTTTGGAAGTCGGTTAAAAAATATATATATATGTGTCAAATTGAGAATCCCTCCTCATTCTTTTTTTCGTCGTTTAAAAAAAATACATCAGTCATACACATAATAATATCACTTATGTAATGATGTCGCGAAAATTTTTCATAAGTCATTGTTTGGTTTATAATGGCTCGTTGCATGTATGCTTTATATCATCGGTATCATCACAACGGAGCGTCGTTAGTTCGTACAATGTAGGGGGACTTGTACAGTTAGTTATGTGCGATTGTGCATTGTTTCATGTGCTGGAGCCAGCAATATACATGTTTGGATTTACCAACATTGTTACGGCTATTTAGACTAGTTTCCATACATTTAAGTTGCTTTTAATAAGTGGAGAGTTAAAGACCCATTGTTAAGGTGAATGCGCAATGGTTTTTTGCAATTTGCTGGTCAGTATCAGGTTGTATGTTAATCAAAATCTGATTCGCGACTATAACAAATATGTATTTACTGGATTATAACAATAAGTATCATCAATACATCTCCCTATGTTAGATTTGTTCCAAAATGTCATGATTACCGAAATCAAACTTGGAGAGAACAAGTCTAAGAGAGATGTATTAATGACTCTTATGGCTATAATTCTGTAAATACATATTTGTAATAGTCACGAATCGTATTTTGATCAAGATACAACCTGACACTGACCTGCAAATTGAAAAAACGTAAGAATATTTGAATTTTGCGGGCTACCTTTGCGGATCCACCTTAATTTGAATACGCCTTTACCCACCTAAAGGGTTCGGGGGGAAAAAAACGAAACATTATTAAGTAAAATAACATAATGACTTGTGTTTTTATATGCATTTTGCTTAGTTCATATCATACGCACCTTATTAACCCCCGATGCAAAAAGAGGGGTGTTATAAGTTTGACCGTTATGTGTCTGTCTGTGGCACCGTAGCTCTTAAACGGTTGAACCGATTTGGACGCGGTTTGTTTTAAATTTGAAAGCATGTTTGGTAGCGGTGGTTCTTAGACATGTTTTATCGATTTCGGTTCAGCCATTTCAAGGTCATCCGCTCTTTTCTAGTTGATGAATGAATGTAAGCATCTTCCACAGGTCTGATAGAGTCGCAATTTGGTATTCTGGTATTCTGTTATGTCATTAACCTTGAACTAATGCTGCAGCATCACCTGGAATTTGCAGGATACCCAACTTCCTCACCAACTTACAGCAGAGATATCGTGTTTGGGCACATTGAAATGGTCTCAATGAATACGTTATAGATAGATGGCAATCAGTCTGATTCATTAGCAAAAAAAATGAGGGTAAATTGGTGTCGGCGGTTTTTTACTTTTATCTTGTAAGTGTTGCCAAATCACGCGTTAAGTGTTTACCATCTGAACCTAGCTTTACCATCCCAAAGCAAAGCACAGATCTGTGCCTAAAAGCATCTATAATTGACTTTTGCTGGAACATAAATAGCCACTGAGACCAGAAATAGCGATGCATATTTCAGAGGAGACTGCGTTACATTTAATTCTGCAGTCTCATCTAAATCATGTTTTATTTAGTTTTTTTTTTAATTGAATTAAACTGAGCTTGATTAATCGTAGCGATTTGCAGTTTTGTGCACAGTATCATATACTATTCATTGTGATTCTATGTAGTAATTCCAATTTAGTGAGTCATCATTATCAACGCGAAACGTCAGTAATTTTCCTTCCTTTTCATTAATTTTCTGCTTAAACCGTGTAATGCTCTTGTTGTTCCTGGTAGGGTTAGACTTTGTCTTTGCTCCATGGATTCCTCTATTTGTGACTAATGATGTTGCAATACATGACTCAAATGTCTCCTCAAACGGTTTGAGGTTAACATTTCAATGACCCAATAGTTGAGGAAGAAAGAAATTCAATTGCACTTTCTGATATATTGACCGAATTTAGGATCTCAAGGTTTGAGCTCTCTCTAGCAAATACATTCGAAGTTCAGTGAGAGTATGTTAGGTTAGCGCACATTGTGCCGGTTGTCAACGGATTGCGCTATACGGAGCAAACATAATGCGTACTTAAAAGCGAACCTAATGTTTAGGTGCACTAATCACCTCCATTCCATACGTTATGTACTACTTACCTGAGTATATAAAACGTGATAAATCATTGCGTGGACTAACGCGGGAGTTGGGGCATACTGTGAAGAGCGCGACGCGTCTGTCTAAAGGGTCTCCGAAACGATCAATTGCAATTGTCAATTTTTACCTGATTGATACACAGTGATGCGCAAATTAACCGTCTACCAAGTGCAGTTGAAGCGATTGACAATATTACTACAATAGAAATTGATGGCAATTGATCAATTGCGATTGATCGGTTCTGGGATACCTTAATGCCGCCTATACATGTTTTATGATAAGGCATATCTTATGCTCAAAAGGAGACGAAAACGGAGCAAGTTATATGTTTATCGGCTCTTTCTCAGAGGTAGGCATTTTGACAATCTTAATAAGAATTCTACATTTTTATCGACACTCTTTACGTGAAGCTTCAATGTATCCATGAATCCTAGACAAAAGATAAAATAAACCTAACGCGTTTTCTTCAAAACCTTTTTATGGAAAACAATTCAAGTTTCATTGTCTTAAATTAATTCATTTCTCTCACATTATCGATTTAAATTTGCGTTGCACAGACATCGTTTCAGAAAATGGTCAAAGTCAAAGTCAAAGCGTTTATTGCGAACTAAGTGTACATATTGGTGTTATATTAAGTTAGTACTTTTGACTTAGCAGCCTTTTACAAGCATTGCAATAGTATAATATCATTATAAATTGGCATGCCTTAAACATCAAACATTATTATTATTTAATTATTGTCTTCTATAATATTACAATTAAATAGATAAATTATAGTTATGTCAAATTTTTAAGGTACTTAGTTATGTCAATAATAATGAATGGTATCAGAAAAGATAGTGGTCGTTTCATAACTTTGCGTGGTATTGTGTAGTAGCTTCACTGCATAATGCCCGGAACAAATTGGTTTCTTCTATATACAGTATTCAGAGGTGATAGTGTGAATGTAAAACTAGAAACAAAATCAATCTGCCTAGCCTTTTCCCAACTATGTTGGGGTCGGCTTCCAGTCTAACCGGATGCAGCTGAATACCAGTATTTCACATGGAGCGACTGCCTATCTGACCTCCACAACCCAGTTACTGGGTAATACGATACCCCTTGGTAAGACTGGTTGTCAGACTTTCGGGCTTCTGACAACTGTCAAAGATCCACGAATGACAGCCGGGATCAACGGCTTATCGTGCTTTCCGAGGCACGGAGAAATCTCGGTATGAAAAGATGGTCACCCATCCACAGACCAACCCCGGAAAGCGTAGCTTAACCTGATGGATCGAGCCGTGCGGCTGTTATTACTTAGCCACGAGCTCCAGATGTAAAACTAGAAACAGAAATTAATATTAAATAAGTAGATAAAAAGTTCTTGCTGTACAATTCGGGTCTCCTTCAGGTTCCTAGGTATGAACGTGGTCATGGCGACGATTTACCAAATAATATCTCTACCACGTCTTTTTTTTTTTTGATACACCATAACTCTAGAGGGTATTTTTGAGACCATAATTTTGAACAACTTTTACTATGGGACCAAACCTGAAATCGCGAAAAAAAATCAGCTGTCCCATACATTTATGTTTGCAAAACTCGTCAAAATGTAGGGGAACTGCTGATTTTTTTTCGCGATTTCAGGTTTGGTCCCATAGTAAAAGTTGGTCAAAATGATGGTCTCATTCATACCCTAGAGTTATGGTATATCAAAAATAAAAAAAACACGTTGTATATTTTGATCTTTACGTTCTGCACTAGCTGACCCGAACAGGGTATAGGTACAGTCAACGTCTAGAAGTCCACTTACACCGCAATAACCATTATCGCCTGCGCTATACGGGCTGCCAAAGTTGCCAATTAGTAGTATTGTCAAACGTTCTTATAGAAGAAGGTCATAAGTACAAATAATATTGCTATGCCATAGTTTTGTGAGATTGCTAGTCGACTTCTGACTGTTATAGTACATAATTTACAGGGTGGTTTTTAGTTTTAGCAAAATAAAATCCAGTCCTGGCAAAATCAGGAGCTTAATCAAAAATGCTGTTTGTCCTATCCCTCTGTGCTCTATTTCCCATATGTTTCTATTTAAAACTCGTATCTCAAAAACTATTTCTGTAAATCTTGGTGACCGATCTCAAAAACGCACCTGTAAGAAATTAGTAACTTGATTTAATAAACGAGGCACTGAAAGTTTCAAGTGGACCGAAACTTGGTGCGGTAATTTAGGGCCTAGCCCATAACAGTTGGTAGCCGTTTTGACCTCACTCAGTCGCAAGGTCGCGAACCGGTCGATCATAGCAATCGAGTTATTTCCCATACATATTATTATGCCAGTAGCGACCAGCCGATCAATACTTTCGATTAATGTTTAATGTTTACTAATACAGCAACTGCGAAGACGTGGTGATAAAGTTATGGGCTTTAGTTACCAGTTACAACAGTCGTAAAGATAATAAATAAATTACTATACCTAATAATAATGTATGTGTAAAAAATAGGTATACTAGTTATACACGTTTCGCAGACGAATATATAATAATAATAATAATATCATGGGACATTATTCACACACGGTCATCTGAGCTTGTACTATGGAAACCAGATAACTGATATAGGTACTACATATACTACTTTTTTTTTTGTAAATACATACTTATATATATAATTACACCCAGACTCAGGACAAACAGACATGTTCATGCACACAAATGTTTGTCCTGGATGGATGGGATTCGAACCCACGACCTGCGGCGTGATAGGCGGTATCTTAACCAACCGCGCCATCTGGCCTGTCTATATGTTAATAGGATTAATATTACAGAGATTTATGATTTTATTTAGCCACCCAGAAATGCGGGAATATTATGTATTTCCCTTTTCCAATAACAGTATGCCATTAGTTTTGTATGGTTTCCCATTTTGGGCATTGTATTTGTGGTCAATAAAGCGGGAAATATGCAATTTTCCCTTTAATTAATAATGTTTTCATTTGTTCTGTTTTCCATGACTTATTAAGTTGAAATTAATTAAACATTTTATAGCTGCTACTTCCTGCATATAGGAGCCTTCTCACCGAGGAAGTAGGTACCCACATATTATATTTTACCTTCCCCAGATTAAACAAAACAAATAACCCAAAATCCTATTTTATAAGCTTGTATTTTACTTGCAATGTTTGTGTGTACAGTCCGCGTCATATGAGTAGGACCAGCATATTTTCCTTTGCTATCTAAAATATGAGACAATCGCGTAATATTGCCCGACGCTCTCTGTCAGTTGTAGCGAATGTGGTAAGGCCTTTAAATTTCTTACCATAATTTTCAGGTTCGTCAAGAAAATTACTTATGACCTGGTGTGAACGCCCTATTTTTCTTGCGATTTTTCTTATTGAATAGCCTTCGCAAAGAATTTTTATTTTTCCTATTTCCTCTAGATTTAAACACCTTTTCCGACCCATATTATACAAAAAAAAATATTATATCGTCACTACTTGATGTTGTTCACTTTAAATTCATGCAATACATACGCACTGTGCTGCTTTTGTTTTACAACTGAGGCTGCGCGGGGGAAACAATTCATTGGTCGTATTCAAGTGGCGCGTCATACTCGTAATTGCCTCCTAGCATTGTCTCAAGGACTCGTTGAGTGTTAAGACGTTCGTTCGTTTGTTTATAGTTAAACTTCACGTGCCTAAAGATGTTTATAAGTAACATTCTTATATATTTATTTTGTCTCATTAGATAGCAAAGGAAAATATGCTGGTCCTATTCATGTTACGCGGATTGTATGTTCGCCTCAAATCTTGCAACAAAATTTTAAAGCAGTTAGCCTCAACCGATTGAGATGAAATTTTGCATACACGTTTAGTTTGGATGACAATGCATGGTAAGCTAAGTGACGTCATTCTAAATCCAATATGGCGGACGGCTAAGACGGCGGACTAATTATTTTTTGTGCACTACCATGATATTGGTATCAAATGAAAGGGTGTGCTGAGAAGAATACGAAAAAGGAAAAAATAAGTCAAAATGTTTTTAAAATACAAGGCTTTATTGAACTAAAAGTACTTACTAAATAAAACTACGTAAACATAGAACTTTAATATTTTCTTAAAAACTTGGGGCTTATCTTTAAGTGTAAGAAGGACGTTCACGCCTCAAGCTTGTAAGAGAATATTATGCGTGCCTAAGATTTATTTAGTACTTTTGATTCAATAAAAGCTTTTTTTTAAATAGATTTTTACTTATATTTTTAAACGTATCCCCTGGGTTCTACCCGCCCTGACCTAGGATAATCTAATGTCGGACTTACATACGTGACACATGTGGGGCCAAAAACGAAGGTTTATGGACAGTACTTAAAGAAAAACTGGGGCCAAAAACAGAAGTTCATGGACAGTACGCGATGCTAACGCGCATGTGTATCGATACAAACGCGCGTTAGCATCGCGTTTGTAACGATTCAAACGCGCGGCACCGGCGCGTTTGTATCGATACACACGCGCGTTAGTATAGCGTTTGTATCGATTCATATTCTTTCGCTTGTAAATGGGTGTACCCAAAAACGTCGGTAATTTTTCTTCTTCCTTTTTAAAAAAAATAATAACAAAGCGCATGCAATCAACGCTCCGCCGCCATCTTGCTACTGTTGACGAGGTTCTGCTTAAAAACCCAAATTGCCAGCGCGTTTGTATCGATACACACGCGCGTTTGCATTGCGTCTGTATCGCTACACAAGCGCGTCTGTAGCGATTCAAACGCATATTTGAATTTATACAGGTGTGCAAAGGTCAACAGGCTGCGTCTGACTTGCGTGTGTATCGCGTCTGTATTGCTACAAACTCGCGTCAACGGTGCGTTTAAAAAATGTGGTGTGCACAGGCCCATAGAAAAATTTTCTTTAGCATATTATACACACAGAGTTGCGCAATCGCAACTCGGTTCGGGCTCAGAATGTCCCTTTCCAAAAAGCCCCTTTCTCAAAATGTCCCTTTTGTTACGACAGCTACGTGCTTAAACTGGGAATATTTAAATAACATAAGCCAAGTAATCAATCAACTTTTAATCACATAATTATACACTAAAACGTCAAAAGCTTAAAATTATCCACGGGATAACTGTTAACAACATCCAGTATAGTTAGTGTATTTTTTTTAAATTTAAATGATGCTCTTTTAGTCGTGATAATTCGCGACTATTTTCTTTCATTTTCGCATCCCTTCGAATTCGCATGACAAGAGAATCTCGTGTGTTAAATAGTTAACTGCTAATTTATATATCCTGTTCCTATTATAATCTTACGTTATCATTTTAAGCCCTATTGAATGTGTATAGTGACTGATAAATGATAATATAATAATCACTGAGCTAACAATGCAGGCACTCGCATGATTATGTTATCAATCATTTAGGGAGTACGATTACCTACCTCCGTGCATTGTTTGGAGAAATCCGCTAGAATTGACTAATTTTGCTTTTAGTCCGTCTTACGTCTCGTTACTGACCGACAATGGCGACTGAATTTCATAAGTGATATTGATGCTTAACGTGAGCTGAAACGTTATAAAGAAATGAGAAGTATAGTAAAAAAAATTAAAGAACACGCGAAAGAAAATACTTACTGTTTCGTCTCCGTCTTCCCGCCCTTATCCCTTTAAGACCGGAAAAAAAAGTCTTGCGTAGCTTGTTTTCGATCTTATATTCTAAGTACCCATGTCCAAAGTCATCCTAGAAAAATAATTTAAAAAATCCCGCCCCCTCCCCCCCTGAGAAAACGCCATGTCACGATAGTGCGATATCGGCGCGAAAATATTTTTGAAAGTTGAACGCACGATCGTATAAGAGCGTCGTTAAAGGGATATCCCATTCTATATTTTTGTGGTCCAAACTCGACGTTGAGCCGACCTCAGCCTATTATTCCCTCTAGCACATATTAATACAGATAGGACACTCCGCAGATTAGGTATGAAGCTACAAGTACGCGGCGGGCCCATCTCACTGGGCCAATTCAGTAGGACTGCCGCGGTCAGAAGGTATAAGAGTTACGCGATAGAAAGAGAGGCAACTTGTAGGTGAATATAACTGTAGGTAATTGGCGTTATGCGACCGGAATTGCACTTTATTTGGTCGTAGCAAGAGTCGTTTTTTATTTAAATGATTTTGCTGAGTGACCCAACTGTATTAATCTGTGCCTCTAGGCGATAGTAGTACTGAAACAGAGTCCTTAACAGTGCAACCAGAAAACTATGAAATTTCACTATATTGTTGATTAAGATGCTCAATGTTTTACACATTCTAACATTCAATGCAAGGTACTACTAGGTACAAGGTACTAGGGGTGCATCCGATACCGATACCGATATATCGGCGATACTTCGGATTTGCCGATATATCGGCATTGGCGATATTTTTATTACGGGTACAACGATAGTTTTCAAATCTCGCGCTTCAAAAAAGTAATGTAAACGCGCGTGCTAATTGCTATTTCGTCTATTTCGTTGCAAACGAGGGACGGACAACGACGTCTTATATCTAACTTGAAAAAAATGGCGCAGAAATAAAAATTAGTTCAGTCCCATCTGAGAGACTATTTTCCACATTCAAACACACTTGCAAAATCGCCTATGGAGGATAGGCGATTTCGCAAGTGTGTTTGAAAAACTTGAACTTTAATTATAATTAGTGACACTATTAACCTTAATTATTATTTTTAATAACTAATAATCTCATTGTAAGTCCCTATTTTTTATATTAGTAAAAAAAATAACCCTACATGTGTTTTTTGTTTCGATGCATCCCTAGTCGCGTGGAATCCTATTAAATGATACTTTGCGAAGATTACTGAAATAACGTTCTAGACTAATCCTAGTACAAGCAACGTCTGAAGTGTCATTATGTATTTATCATTGTGTACTGAAGCTATAAATATTATGTATATCTGTAACATGATTTCTATCTGTGTTTTATAATAAGAATTTAAGAACATGAAGGTAAAACTTGTACATTACAGGAGGCCATTTCTTACGGCTGGGAAGTACCTGCTGTGAAAGACATCAAAATAAACTGGCCGGCGCTCACAGAGTCCGTACAGAACCACATCAAATCCGTCAACTGGGTGACTAGAGTTGACTTGAGGGATAAAAAGATCGAGTATATCAATGGTTTGGGAGAGTTTAAGGATGCGCACACGATTATAGCGACGTTGAAGAATGGATCTAAGAAGGAGATGACGGCGAAGAACATCGTGATAGCTGTGGGAGGCCGGCCGCACTACCCGGAGATCCCCGGAGCGGTGGAGTACTGCATCAGCAGTGACGACATCTTCAGTCTCAGTCACCCCCCGGGCAAGACGCTTGTCGTTGGCGCTGGATGTATCCTTTCTAAATATCAAACTCATACTTCTGCACTTATCCCAATGTATTTAGGGTCGGCGCAGTTCCAGACATCATTTCCGTATTGACCGTCCTTCCCTTCAGAAATTTGACAACTTACAATTGTATGATCATTGCGTGATTTTCAAATTACATAATCGCTATCGGCAACACTAATCTAATTCCGATAATGAAAGCGATACGATCACTACAAGCCAAACAGGAATATTATTTTTTACGGTATGAAATGTAATAAGTTTTTAGTTATCATGAAACTTCATATTTAACTTTCCGCTACACGCTAACTTCATATTTTACATTTCCTAGTACTTAGTCACACTGAAAAGGAAAATGATCATAGTTAGCCTCATTATTTTCCATGGCAATAGTAACACGTGTGCTGTGTAAAATAAACTGGCTACTTAGTACGCGGTTAAAAGATACTATCATAGTTAGCCTCATTATTTTCCATGGCAATAGTAACACGTATGCTGTGTAAAATAATATAAACTGGCTACTTAGTACGCGGTTAAAAGATACTATCATAGTTAGCCTCATTATTTTCCATGGCAGTAGTAACACGTATGTTGTGTAAAATAATATAAACTGGCTACTTAGTACGCGGTTAAAAGATACTATCATAGTTAGCCTCATTATTTTCCATGGCAATAGTAACACGTATGCTGTGTAAAATAATATAAACTGGCTACTTAGTACGCGGTTAAAAGATACTATCATAGTTAGCCTCATTATTTTCCATGGCAGTAGTAACACGTATGTTGTGTAAAATAATATAAACTGGCTACTTAGTACGCGGTTAAAAGATACTATCATAGTTAACCTCATTATTTTCCATGGCAGTAGTAACACGTATGTTGTGTAAAATAATATAAACTGGCTACTTAGTACGCGGTTAAAAGATACTATCATAAACTATCATAGTTAACCTCATTATTTTCCATGGCAATAGTAACACGTATGCTGTGTAAAATAAAATAAACTGGCTACTTAGTACGCGGTTAAAAGATACTATCATAGTTAGCCTCATTATTTTCCATGGCAGTAGTAACACGTATGTTATATAAAATAAAATAAACTGGCTACTTAGTACGCGGTTAAAAGATACTATCATAGTTAGCCTCATAATTTTCCATGGCAGTAGTAACACGTATGTTGTTTAAAATAATATAAACTGGCTACTTAGTACGCGGTTAAAAGATACTATCATAGTTAGCCTCATAATTTTCCATGGCAGTAGTAACACGTATGTTGTGTAAAATAAAATAAACTGGCTACTTAGTACGCGGTTAAAAGATACTATCATAGTTAGCCTCATAATTTTCCATGGCAGTAGTAACACGTATGCTGTGTAAAATAAAATAAACTGGCTACTTAGTACGCGGTTAAAAGATACTATCATAGTTAGCCTCATTATTTTCCATGGCAGTAGTAACACGTATGTTGTGTAAAATAATATAAACTGGCTACTTAGTACGCGGTTAAAAGAAACTATCATAAGCTATCATAGTTAACCTCATTATTTTCCATGGCAATAGTAACACGTATGCTGTGTAAAATAAAATAAACTGGCCACTTAGTACGCTGTTAAAAGTAACTATCATAGTTAACCTCATTATTTTCCATGGCAATAGTAACATGTATGCTGTGTAAAATAAAATAAACTTGCTACTTAGTACGCTGTTAAAAGTAACTATCATAGTTTACCTCATTATTTTCCATGGCTATAGTGACACGTATGCTGTGTAAAATAAAATAAACTGGCTACTTAGTACGCTGTTAAAAGTAACTATCATAGTTAGCCTCATTATTTTCCATGGCAATAGTAACACGTATGCTGTGTAAAATAAAATAAACTGGCTACTTAGTACGCTGTTAAAAGATACTATCATAGTTAGCCTCATTATTTTCCATGGCAATAGTAACACGTATGCTGTGTAAAATAAAATAATATAAACTGGCTACTTAGTACGCGGTTAAAAGATATATTCCTGTGACATATAGACAGACGGCATTTGGCTGAGTTAGATAACCGGAACGTTAAAAAACTGAACAATACTGGAATTGAACCTGCACTTTAAACCGATGACAAAACAACTGACAAAGGTTCTCAAGTCGACGCGTTGGTATATTTAAGGCGTGTCGACTCAAAATGTTTTACTGAATTAATTTTGGCAGCTAGATACACTAAAATGTTTATATTTTATTTTTCGCTTTTCAGTTTACCAAACTAAGCTGCTCTCATCGCACTTTGGTTCGGTATTTTTTTTTTATTTTAGGAAAATGTTTTTTACTGTATACCGAAGCTACCACAACATTGAATTTTCTTAACTCGACACAACAGACATTGGTCTGGAATGCGCCGGCTTCCTGAACTCGATGGGTTACCCGGCCACCGTGCTTGTCCGCTCCGTGCCGCTGCGAGGCTTCGACCAGCAGATGGCGCGCATGGTCACCAACGAGATGGAGGAGAGGGGCGTGCAGTTCCAGCACAGATGCGTGCCGCTG
The DNA here is from genome assembly GCA_948252095.1 of Dicycla oo. NCBI lineage: Eukaryota > Metazoa > Arthropoda > Insecta > Lepidoptera > Noctuidae > Dicycla > Dicycla oo. The sequence goes on along the minus strand of OX411718.1, from coordinate 3,756,097 downwards.
TCTGTGGAGAAGCTTGAGAGTGGGCAGCTGAAGGCGCGCTGGTTGAACACGGAACAACAGGAGCAGTATGTATCTTCTTGTATTTGTCGAGACAGGATAGTTTTTCACCATTTTGAGGAAGTACGACTACTGTACTTATACTGGATGATTTTTAGGTGGAGTAGAAGCCTATGACATACCTAGTTTTGTTTTTTGTTTTTTCAATAGCTTAGACAGAAAATACTCTATCAATAAACACTACACATTTGAAGTAAACTAGAACAATAAAAACAGAAATTTTGAAAAAAACTTTATAGATCGTTAAAAAATATTGAAATTCAAATAACACGCACTATACACGGTGCGTAGTGCGTATGATTTGAATTTCGATATTATTAATAAAAAAAAAATAAAAAAAGAACCACGTATGCCAGGCTTCTACTCCGTTCACCTATTATACCCTATTATTTTCAAGACTGTAAAAAAAGTCAACCAGTATATGTCACGAAGCAGTGTTGCTGTTTTCCAGTATGAAGGGTGTGTGTGGCGGTGTAAGTACAGGCAGCCTTGTCTCTTGGCCGGCAACTATCAACGCATCTGTGATGCTTTCGTCCGTACTTTATGCCACCAGAATAACAGAAGAAAAAACCGGCCAAGTGCGAGTCGGACTCGCACACGAAGGGGCCCGTACCAATCTGCAATCTGCTTAGCCTTTTCCCAATTATGTTGGGGTCGGCTTCCAGTCTAACCAGATGCAGCTGAATACCAGTATTTTACATGGAGCGACTGCCTATCTGACATGCACAACCCAGTTCTGGGTAATACGATACCCCTTGGTAAGACTGGTTGTCAGACTTTCGGGCAACTGACGAACCGTAATGACTGCCAAAGATCCACGAATGACAGCCGGGGCCAACGGCTTAACGTGCTTTCCGAGGCACGGAGAAGTCGGCAAGCGTAGCTAAACCTGATGGATCGACCCGTGCGGCTGTTATTACTTAGCCACAAGCTCCTCCGAGCCGAAGGGTTCCGTACCATGCTACAATATTTAACACTACATATATTTTTAAATACTTCAGTGTTAAAAAAAATCGTTTCTTGTATGGGGACCTCCTTAAATTTTTAACTTTATTTTATTTTTATTATTTGTTATTATTACTGGTAATAGAAATTCACAATTTGTGAAAAATTTCAACTGTCTACCTATTACGGTTCATGAGATACAGCTCGCTGACAGGCAGATGGACGGACAGCGGAGGCTTAGTAATAGGGTACCGTTTGGCACCCTTCCCGTACGGAACCCGAAATACTACCTACTATACACATGTACGATAATTAGTTGGAATAAATAATTGCCGTGTTTTCCAGATTCGAGGATACATTCGACACAGTGCTGATCGCGACCGGTCGGTACGCGCTCACCAAGGCACTTAACTTGGACGCCGCCGGAGTTACCGTGAGTTTATATGATCACTTTACTTTTTGAACTCAAATACCGCAGTTGTAAACATAATGATGTCTAATCAAGTCATTATTGTCTTTAAAGATGCGTTCACATCGCCAGCATATTCATATATTCATGCGAAACGTGCTTAGCCGCTACAACGGCGGAGGCGGTGAACGCTCGCTTTCGAACAATTATTTTATTTTATTTATTAAAGAACACCAACAGCATAAACATTCAACATTGTACAGACGCCAGCACATCAAGCTACTGCAATCTGTCAAAGGAGAAACCCGTTTCTGGGCCTAACCGTTACACGAATAAGATATGTACCAAAAAAATCGTCTATTTTGCTTGATTAACCCATTTAAATCTTAGCCTCATTAGCAATGGCCAAGTGTAGAAAATAAGTAGATTTCTATTTTTTTTTTGTTCTAAACTAGCTTTGTAAACCGTTACAACACTTATTTCATTATATGTCACTAACTTCACAAACGCTGACATTATATCAATAGAGCGTACCCTACGAATATTATCGATTTAGTGGAAGTCGATACTATTACAAATAATTAAATAATACTCCATTGTTTTAGTGTGATTGTTTTAATAGGTATTAAAATAAATGTAAAGTAACAATCAAGAATCTAATTGATTTTTAATGTAACTTCCATGAAAAAATCAATGAAATAAATTATATAATCGATAAAATCGGCTGCTCCACGGAATGCACTACTACTGTCAACGTCTGTCTTATTTGTCATGGTTGTTTACAGGCGAAAGAAATTTAAAAAAAAAAATTGTCATGGTTGTAATGTCATATCATTATTGTCATTCGCTTTTCGTATTTTTGAGTAAGTGAATGTGTTTTTCCGTTTTTCTCGAGATTTATTATTTCATAACGCCTTTGATAGAATACTGGACTCCGAAATTGATTGCCTTCTGACTGACCCTCGCTTGAACATTGGACATCGTACCCTGTCACCCCTGCTAACCTTTGCTGGAAAACCGGATCTGTATTTTGCTCTTTTGACAACTGGCTTTATCAACATCATGAGCCTGTGCATTAATTGCGGCTTCCGCTTTAATAAATGCTTTCCACCCTCCTATCGCAAATCGCAGTGATGTTCAGGAAATTCTCCAAAAAATTAATCAGTATATGCATGTGGAGAATAGATTAAGTAACTATGTGATTAGCATCAATATAAATCGACGGAGGGCGCAGTTCCAAGTTCCAGTTGAGTTTCCTGAATTAACATACAGCGAGCTAATTCTTGTCTCCTTGGGCACTTACCAAGTTAAACAGGCCCGTTGTTACTATGGGGAGCACGTGAGAGAAAATGGCTCATATGTCATAGACGGAGAAGAAGTATGTAGGGAGGTGGACAGTGACCTACAGCAAGAGATATCTACATCGGACTCAACCTGGATGTTAAGAGGAAGAATAAAATCCAGGCATATTAGTAGTAGGATGTATTTCGTATATATATTAGTCGACAGCTCTCTAAGTGGACGGGATGCTATAATCCAATATTATTGCACCTGCATTGTTGGCAAAAGAACAGTTGGTTGCTGTGCCCACACCATGAGCATAATATGGTATCTTGGTTGGGCACGGCACCAGGGTAATCAATTTCCTCCTGCACAGGTTCTAGATACTGTTATTATATTATGGTAATCCGAATGAAGACGGTGATTAATAAAACCATTTAACACAAATATGTGTTTTTTTATTTTATTTTATTATTTTATTGCAATCTCAGATTACTGTAATCCGAGATTGCATCAAATTGCTAGTATATACAATATTAACAAATGCAAGCCAGTAGTTATGTAAGTGGGCCTTGTCTAATAAACATAGTTTTCAGGTGAGATTTTCAGCAAGATAAATCTGAAGTCACCCCGTAAGCGCTTTTCTTACCTAAAACCTCATCGTGATACGCTGCAAAACAGCACATGGGCCTTCCAGATTTAAGTAGGAATCAAAGCCTCGAAAATATCATGTTAATTTACTTAAATAACTCATATAATAAAAATAACCTAAAATGTAAACATTGTTTAATTTGGCCATTGCTGGGGGACGTGAAAATTGGGCTCGTGAAACTTTACTAAATGCCCTAATTTATGGCCAAATTCCAGCCCTGTAACGCCAGGCCCACGTTTCTATGGAGTTTGGGTTTCTCCTTTCGTTAATAGATTTTCAACTTTATCGCTAAAGCATTAGGTTCAAGGTTGATTGGGAAAATTTGACAGTCTGTACAAGAGTATTTAGGAAAGAAATGACTGCTAATGTATACACAAACTATTTTATGAGAGGAAAGTGTCGTGAGGAAAGATTTGAGTATGAATGTCGATGGCTAAAAGAGTAGGGGAAGACAAAAGAAACGATGGATGTACTGTGTGAGAGATGATATGGCTAGAAAGGGAGTGACTACCGAGATGACGACTAATACAGAAGTATGGAAAAAGGGACATGTTACGCCGACCTCAAATAAATAGGGATAAGGGCAGGAAAATCATGTATATGTTATGGACCAAGTGATAAACTGGGCATTATACATAATGCCCGGTCATTATGAAAAATGCCCAATATGAGAGTGCAATTTGATAAGAATTATTCAAATAATCAAATTGACCGGGCATTATACATATTGTCCATTACCTTTTGGGCAGAATAATACAAACATATTTAATTACTATTTTTTTTATTGTTATTGTCAAGTAACCTTTTTTTTTTTTTTTTTTTGTTCCGGGGTGGAAAATCCTCATGGATGTCCTCCGCTCTGGGGCGGGCGGAGGGGTCTGTCAGACTCTTACTGACTAAAAACCACCCCGGTGTTCCCTTCCCACACTTGGACCGGGGATCATGGGAACTTGTGCGCCTTCCACGATCCTCGGCTAGTGCCGGCCCGCCATTGCGGGCCACCTCAGGCCCGCGGGGGGAGTGAGGTGTGAAAACTCCCCCCGCGACGTCTATTAGGGGCGCGCGTGGAACACTACGCGCCGCCGCCTCGGGTCCTGCTGGATGAGGGGCGGCGGACGTCCCCGAGTCCGCCGTCCCTCCGGACCTATTTACGGGGGCTGGAAGAGGGCGTTGTCCGCCCTCCGCCGACGCCTAGTTCGCCTGCTGCGGATCGGGAGAGTGGTTTCAATCTCCCTCTCCCTTTCCGCAGCCTCCTTCTGCGAAATCACCGTTTCACAGAAGGAGAATTGTCAAGTAACCTAACCTAACCTAACCATTCGCTTACAATGCAAAACTAAACAAAAACAATAGCGCTTGAAGTCCGCCGCACGAGCCGCACGCTGAATGGCGGTCTCTGATTGGTCAAAGCGTGCCATGCCATGCGTGCCTACTTCCCCGCCCTCACACCGCGTCAAATTTAGCTTTATTATCAAATTGCCCAATTATCATGTAGCAATATAATAATGACCGTGCAATGTGATAAATAATGAAGTTAAGATAGTATTAATCACTTAGCCCGATAGAGCTAGACATTATTCATAATGACCGGGCATTATGTATAATGCCCGCATTAATCAACTGGTCCATAACATATACACAAATTATAGGTGTACATAACATTTCAAGAAAAAAGAAAAATAAAGACATTGGACAGAAAATTATTAATAATTTTATTTATTAATCAAAAAGACATTTCTTTTAACAACTCTTGACTTTATTACTAAAAGATAAAGATATAATAGGTTGGGGAAAAAGTTTCTTCGCATTTTTTAAGAAAATTCAAAACATTTTTTAATATAGTTTATTTACATTTAACTAAAGTATGTAGGTACCATATTGTTCGATAACTTTTTGCCATCTTGTAGGGACATGATCCCATTGCTATAGAAATGTTGGGAGTTGGCAGTCCTCTCGTGATGTTAACCTGACACTGCCTAAAGAATTCTGAAGAGACCGAAACAGGTGGAAATCTGAAGGTGCAAGGTCAGGACTATACGGCGGATGCATTAACATCTCCCAGCCAAACTCTCTTAATTTTTGCTGAGTGGCTAAAGATGTGTGAGGTCTAGCGTTATCATGATGAAAAACCACACCCCTTCTGTTGATTAATTCCGGCCGCTTTCTCTCAACTTCTTGCTTTAATCTCATCAGTTGTTCGCAGTAGAGTTCAGAATCGATGGTCCTGCCTGGTGGTAACAGCTCATAATGAATAATGCCCTTCCAATCCCACCACACACACAGCATCACCTTGTTGCGAGTTAACCCGGGTTTCGCCACAGTCTGTGAAGCCTGACCGGCCTTTGACCACGACCTGTTTCGCACGTTCTTGTCATACGTGATCCACTTTTCATCACCAGTTATCAGCTTCTTCAAAAATGGTTCGGTTTCATTACGTCGTAATAAAGAATCACAAATGAGTACACGGTTCATTAGGTTTCTTTCAGTGAGCTCGTGAGGTACCCAAATGTCGAGCTTTTTTGTGTACCCAGTTTTTTTCAAATGCGCCAAAACTATTTTGTGGTCAATTTCCAGTTCTTCAGCTACGTCGTAACTACTGATATGCCGAACTTGCTCCACTTTTTCAAAAATGGCATCCATTTTATCCGTAATAGGGCGACCAGAGCGACGTGCATCTTTGACATCAAAATTTCCGGATTGAAAACGCTTAAACCAAATTTGTGCTACTCTCACAGACACTACACTAGGTCCATAAACATCGCAAATTTTTTTCGCGGCTTGCGTTGCATTCTTACCTTTTTGTAGTAAAATTTTAAAATGTATCGAATTTCTTCATTAGATTCACTCATCTTGACGGTACGAAAAACAAATGAAAATCACACATTTTCCTAATTTGAATTTGGAATTATGTTCTTTAAAATTTAAACTTTCAATGATACCAAAACCAGCCAGATACAAATAGTATAGCCAAAGAGATTTTATTACAAGTTCATACATACTATAATGCGAAAAGACTTTTTCCCCAACCTAATATTTATTGCATAACTGTGTGCATTAGTTAATATCCAAATTTGCCTGAAAATAGAATGAGCCGCTCGTGGCCAAATAATAACTGCCGCACGAGTTGATCGAAAGTATAACCTACGCTTGCCGCGGTCGGTTCGTGGATGGGTTCCCATCCATTACATATCGAGACTCCTGTGCCTTGGAAAGCACGTTAAGCTGTTGATCCCGGATGTCATTTGAAGATCTTTGGCATTCGTTACTGGTATTCAGAAGCCCGAAAGTCTGACAAACAGTCTTACCAAGGGGTATGGTGTTACCCAGTAACTCTGGGTTGTGGAGGTCAGATAGGCAGTCGCTCCATTTAAAATACTGGTAAGCCGACCCCAACATAGTTGGCAAAAGGTTAGGTGTGAATAAAAGTCTCTAACTTGGTTGGATAGGCTGAAATGGGAAATAATGCAGATGGCGCCAAGTGCGACAAGCAACTGTTTACTATTCGTTTGTCCACAAACCGTAACTCGACGGCATGTAAACAAAAGCTTATTATTTAGGGCGCGGCACGAACGACTAGGCGAGGCCGTATCGGCAATAATCCAGATGTAACTACACGTACATAATGACCACCCAGGGATTTTGTAATGGACGTACGAATGATATAATTAACCGATGAGTGCCGTGCCACTGTATGCAGGTACTACAGATATTTGATAAATAGATAGATAGATTACTCTTTATTATGTACACCGTCTGGTTAGACTGGAAGCCGACCCCAACATACTTGGGAAAAGGCTAGGCAGATTGATAACATTGTAATATTAGTACCAATAGATATAAAAGTAGAAATATGATATTTGATGTTGATATTCGTAACATTAATAATGAATTATGTTGGATTATTGTTGTTATCGAATCTGTAAATGTGTGACCTTGTACGATATGAAGTATTACTACATTTTCTAGGTGGATTAAAGTTCAATTATATAGTTTTGTCTAGGATTTGGATTTAAAATATCGAAATGTACCAGATAAATAAACCGCTGCCTATCATTTCGGGAAATGCCTCTCATCGTTGATGACCATAATTAAATATGCTGGCATTGGTTAACGCTTCCTTAATAATTAATGCCAAAGTTAATCCCTGCAAAATGTGTGGTTTATCTAAAGCATTGGTTCCCAAAGTGGTCCAGGTGGACCCCCAGGGGTCTACGAGAGACTCGACGGGGGTCTACGTTGGCGTGACAAAACGCGTTTTTGTCGAGTGTTGGCAAAATAATGGATGAAATGTAGCTGCAGGGGGTCCATTGGAACCAGCTAAATTTTGAAAGTGGTCTATGAGAAAAAGAAGTCTGGGAACCTCTGTGTAAAGGTTACACTGGTTGTAATTTTAACCCATGTTTATTAATAAGGGGGTAAAAATCGCAGTAGGTTATCATTATAAACCGGATATTCGGATGCATATTTACCTAAAATTGAGGTGTTGACTGTTGGAATGCACTTTTGTATCGAAATAATCCCGGAATTCCGGGATCACTAATTTAGAGTTTTGATTAATTATAGAATCGAATGTATATTTACTTACGTTCAGGTGTTGGCTAATATGGAATGCACTTTTGTATCGTTCGTAAAAATCTCGCGATTCTGGGATTGATAAATTTGGTATTTTTTGACTGGCTGCCCCAGAAGAAAATAGACATATTATACATACATAATCTCGGAAAACTTACCGTAGTTTTCCGAGAGTATGTATGTGTATCTATTTTTTTGGCACGCTCTGTAACCTAAACGGCTTGATGGATTTTAAAGTATGCGGTGTCGTTATATTCGTCTTGATTGTGGGAGTGACATAGGCTATAAAATATTTATTTATTTTTTCTGGAAATACCAAAAAAAGGGAGAAGGTATTTTTTTAAATACATTACAACAACATTGTAGTAACGATGAGGTGAACGGAGTAGAAGCTTATGGCATACATAGTTTTTTTGTTTTTTCAATAGCTTAGACAGAAATTGCTTTACCAATAAACACCTACACATTTGAAATAAACTATAACAATAAAAACAGAAATTTTGAAAAAACGTTCGTTAAAAAATATCAAAATTCTTAAAAAAAAAAATAACTAGGTATGCCATAGGCTTCTACTCCGTTCACCTATTATACCCTATTTTTTTCAAGACTGTAAAAAACGTCATCCAGTATATGCAATGTGTATCTGGATGTACGACAATTAAAACGAGCACAGTACTAGTCCATCGAAACATTTTAAAACACGAAGATTAGTAGTAAATGGAAAATTTAAATTTTCAAACAAAATAAAAGCAAACACGCTTTATATACGAAAGTCACTAGCCTGTTGCCTGGCGCGGCGCGGGGCGTAAGTAGGTACTTTAATCGGAGAACAACAAAGCAGCGGCACAAACTCACTAAATATCACGTTGTTAATTAAAAGATCACTGATTGAATGATTAATCACATAATATCAAATTACAATCAAAATTTACATTGTCAATAGTCAAATTTTAAATTTTCAAAGTGTCCACCGTTGTTCATAATGCACAAGCGACATGGTCTTATTAAATTTTCACGGACTCGTCTTAACAAGTCCCCATCTGCCATTCTTTTAAGTTTGTCGAAGGCATTAATTATTTTAATTTTTAAACCATCCAGTGTTCACTTCTTGCAAACACCTCGTTTTTAGGGCCCCCGAATTTTTCATAAAATCACGACAAAGCGCGCGCGACTCGTCTCGTGATAAAAAAAAAAAATAATAATAGGCGCGTGCTCTCCTCAAGGGCCACCGCTATACACCGACTGACCTATTTAGCGAGCGTCCCGACACTTTTTGCCGAAAAAATTCCGCTCACACTCGCAATTGTCTATGCACCTCTAATGCATAATTTGCGTACATAATATTTCTTTTTCTTTCTAATTGTAGGATTTTGTGGGACTGGGCGGGGCCGCGGGGCGCGTCAGTGTGGAATCGTATGACACCTTTCTCTGTCTTTCAAGCATATTGAGACGCAGAGAATAGAATCATACGTTTTGCACAGGTTCTTGACCTTTCAATGTTTGCTTATTATTATTACGCACTCAGGAAAATAAGAAAATGAAAAATAATTTCCTGTGGTAAAAGTATTCATTGGATTTAATTGATTTTTTGTATATGGGTAAAGAACATGATACTCTTTACGTGGTTTATAGGAATATCAATTCTCCTGTTCCACATTGTATATAAATAAAACTAAAAAGATTGAAAAAAAAAATAATATTAAAGACAACAAGAAATCTGACTGTAAAAAGACAACATAACTGAAAAGAGAAAACCAAGCATTATAATCTATTGAATTTTGGTATCGCGGACGGGAATAAACAAAAGTTACACAATATTTCAGGTTATAGGTTTTTCCGGAGATTAGTGGTTGGACCGGATTTTCTAGAATTCCGGGATTTATACTAAGCAAAAAAAAAAAATAAGAAGCAGCTTCCAGTTTCTTAGCCAAAAATAACTGTAGGTAGGTAAATATGCATCCGATTATCTAATCTGTGGTTATCATAACCCGGAGTTGCACACGACACCTTACCCTTATGTACCTACAACAGGTTTCCAACCTCCAGTGATGATTTAATTTGCCACAAATACATATACAACCAAACATAACCCTAATTCCAGTGTATATCGGACAGCGGTAAGATCGCCGCTCAGACCGAGCAGACCAACGTACCCAACATCTATGCCGTGGGTGACGTATTAGAAGGAAGGCCGGAACTGACGCCCGTGGCCATCGCCGCCGGTCGCCTGCTCGCGCGCAGAATGTTCGGAGGTGGCACACAGCACATGGACTATGAAAACGTTGCTACAACAGTCTTCACGCCCCTTGAGTACGGCTGCGTTGGACTTAGCGAAGAGACCGCTACTGAAAAGTATGTATCTATTATATTATAATTTAAATAAAACAAAGTGTGTGTGAGATATCATCGAAACTTTTTATTGGTTTAAAAGGCCTATCGATGCCGTTATGTATGGAATGTGACATCGTTCAAATGTCCGCCGCGGCTTCGCCGGGTGGCGCGTATCCGAAATGTTCAATTTTCCATGACTCTGGTGCATAAATCAGGCTGAATTTGACCGATTGCAATGGTTATGTTGGCTTTGAGGGCCGCTTATTATAAAAAAAAAAAACTACCGTAAAATGGGCGAAGCGCGCGGGACGTGGCCCGAACAGAACACCCATTTTGGTAAAACAATTTATCATTTGCATTTGTTGTTGAACGAATAAATGACAGACAGACAGAATGAATGACAGATGTAGCTTCAACAATATGGCCGCTACCAACTGTCAAAGTTCTGAAGTCCCTATTGGAAGACAGACGGAGCAATGGATAGATGTGATTTTTTTGCATAGAGATCTATGGCCCGCAGAGTGACATATTATGCTAGGAACATAAAATGCAAAACTCGAAGGTGTCATATTACGATAGTTTATTTTCTTAAGACGTTATTATGTTAGTTTTATTCACGTGCTTGTACGACTAGTAAGTTTCGAGCTCGAGACGTGATCATTAACACGAATATGGTTCAGCAAAGTTATAATATAAAAATATTAAACTTTCATAATAATACGGTGTATTGTAAAGTACGTGAAAAGGGCGTGTAATCACAAAATGTAAGATCTTTATTATCGACTTAATTGTATTGAAAAAACCGGCCAAGAGCTAGTCGGGACTCGCGCACCGAGGGTTCCGTACCATCAAAAAAAAAGTGCTATTTAGAGACATCGTTTTATTTTTCCTGTAGTCTTTACATAAACTTCTATCACTTAGAATAATTTCAGATTTTTCTCTATACAAACTTCGGAGATAAGGGGGGAATGGTTTTTTTTTTTACATTTTTCATCAAAAGTCCAAAACTATTCGGCCAAAAACAAATGGTTGAAAATGTGCAAACAGCGCTCTTCCATATGATACCCCACTAGTAGCCCAACTTAGAATTTTTAAGACCACCTTTCAGTCCCTGTTGCAATATATATATATATATATCTTTCTTATTTGCAAAATAATTGGGCAAACGTCATCTAAAATTATTCCAAAATTCAAGTTGATAGCATTAGTAGTTCTTGAGATATCCAGCTGTGACAGACGGACAGACAGACTGACTGAGTCGCACCATAAGGGTTCCTTTTTACCACTTTGGTATGGAACCCTAATTACCGTATTTTATCTACAATTCGTGGTCAGACTCACTCTAACCCTCTTGACATTCGGCTTTGTATAATAATAATAATATCCTGGGGCATATCACACACGGTCATCTGATCCCAAATTAAGCAGAGCTTGTACTATGGAAACCAGATAACCGATATACTACATATACTACTTTTTTTTTTGTAAATACATACTTGTATCAAGTATTATTTTAAATAAAGTGGTATCTAAATCCAAGTTCAAGTGTGGAAATACCTTGTGACGGTCGGCATCACAGTACACTCTGTCACTATGAGATGACATCACTGATCACATTATATAGCTCTCTCTACATCTTACACAAATTGAGCATGTATTGATAATATTCAAGGTTATTAGCGTAGCTTAATAGAATCACGTTTGAGGATTATAATGATTGTACGTTGATAAGCATTAAAGTATGCACTCTAATCGGTCGACATTAATAATGTCTAGTGTCTAGCTAAATTATTGTATAATCTTTATTAGTATCTGCTCGATCGAATTATTTATTGTTCTCATGGCTACAAAGAGGGTGACTACCGAGATGACTATTAAAGTATGGATGAAATTGGAGAAGGATGATGATGATCTTAATTAAAATGGAATGTAGTACATCCGTGGATGGGTGATCATCTTTATATACCAAGACCTCTCCGTGCACAGATCTTAAAAACACAGGAGATATGGCAAGGAGGCGTGGCGCTTGCGAACGCATCTGGCCGCAAAGTGGCTTGATGCCAGTTTTAGTCATTAGCCGAATGTCAACTTGCGACGGCTGCGCTGCTTATGAATTTTGACTTGCTTGCTGGCTTAGTACAAATCGATCAATGAATCGGCTGGTCTAATAGCACAACGAGTAAGTGTTTTACTGATACCCTCACTCTCACGATAGTTTCGTAAAACGGTCGCTGCCGGATTTTGTCAGTTAGAGATGTGATGTGAGGTTTGTGGTAGTCGATATTTTATACGATTTTATTGTACTTAGTACGAATGAGTGTTTTAAGATCTGTGACCCCTTGGCTAGATGAGCACGTTAAGCCGTTGGTCCCGGCTGTCATTCGTGGATCTTTGACAGTCGGGGTCGTCAGAAGCCAGAAAGTTAGACAACCAGTCTTACGAAGTGGTATCGTATATCCCGGTCGCTCCAGGTAACATACTGGTATTCAGCTGCATCCGGTTAGACTGCCGAAGCCGACCCCTACATAGTTTGCAAAAGGCTAGGTTCTTAATTAAAATGGAACATCTTCTAGCTCTCTAATGTTTTGGAAGTCCATACGGCGAGCTATTTGTTATGGCAGCCTAATCTGCAGAGAATAAATGCTGGATGACCGCGACACTCGAAACTTTAATGTACTGTTAGCATGTATTATACAGGCCTTACTTAATAAATTACCAAGCGGTATCTAGTTCTGAGAAATAAGCAGCCTTTGCAACTAAAGAATAATTAACTAACAAACGAGTGTCACGGGTGGTGAAATATACAACACTTTGAGGCTCTTTGACTACCTCCAGATGAGTTCCGATTAGATTTATCCACAAACAACATAACATACGAATACAGTTCCATATTTTAAATGTGGTAGTTAGTCCCCACCTAACCTAACCTAACATATTCAAAGCAAACTAATTACAGGGACCTTTGAATTGTCAAGGGGTTGGTCAGTGACAGACATGAAGCTAGTAGCCCATTCCAAAGCGTAATAGGTTTCTATGGAAAAGAACGGGCAAGAAACTCCATCAACACACTTTTAATAAATAAAAAAATAGATATACAGGGTTATTGGTAAAACACCAGCAACCTCTTACGGGGTCATTGTACTCATCATTATGAACAACATTTACTATAGGACCAATCCTGAAATCCATTGTCGGTCGGTAACGAGACGTAAGACGGACTAAAAGCAAAATTAGTCAATTCTAGCGGATTTCTCCAAACAATGCATGGAGGTAGGTAATCGTACTCCCTAAATGATTGATAACATAATCATACGAGTGCCTGCATTGTTAGCTCAGTGATCATTATATTATCATTTATCACTCACTATACACATTCAATAGGGCTTATAATGATAACGTAAGATTATAATAGGAACAGGATATACAGGGTTATTGGTAAAACACCAACATCCATCAGCAACAATCGCGAAAAAAAAATCAGCTGTTCAGTACATTTATGTTCCCATACTCCGTCAAAATGTACTGAACAGCTGTTCTTTTTTTCGCGATTTCAGGTTTGGTCCCATAGTAAAAGTTGTTCACAATGACCCCTTAAGAGGTTGTTGGTGTTTTACCATTAAACCTGTATAGCAACTTAACACTACAAATACATAGCTAACATTATAACTCATCTCTTCAGATATGGCGTGGATAACCTGGAGGTGTACCACGCGTACTACAAGCCGACGGAGTTCTTCATCCCGCAGCGCAACATCAAGAACTGCTACCTGAAGGCCGTGGCGCTCCGCGAGGCGCCGCAGAGGATCCTCGGCCTGCACTTCGTGGGCCCCGTCGCCGGAGAGGTCATACAAGGCTTTGCCGCCGCTATGAAGTATGTATTCATTTGAGTTTTAAAGGTCTTTATTAACAGAAAGATAAACACAAGTTTACAAAAAGATGTTATTCTAAATGTAAACTAGCATAATCCCAGCAGTGTTCCATAGGCTAAATCATCTATTTTAACATATTATATTATGATTGTTAGTGTGATTATTAATCTTAACTAATATTATAAATGCGAAAGTAAGTTTGTATGTTTGTTTGTTACCTTTTCACGCCTAAACTACTGTACTGATCATCCTGAAATTTTGCATATACGTTGTCACGTGTGCAGAAACGGACATAGGGTACTTTTCATCCCGAAAAAATGTACTGTTCCCAAGGAAAACAACAATAACGTTCTTATGATAACAGATGGCGCCACGTGTGTTAAGTGTTTTTTTTTTTTTGTAATTAAGTACCTAATACATTTTGTGAGTCTTACAGCCGATTTCTGAACTGAGTATTTTACGTTGAGAATTCTTATCTATGACTTAAGTATGACTTAAAAAATATTTTTGTTTCTGAACTAAGTTTAAGTTTGATTTGAGCATAGAGTTTGAAAAATCTCAAATTTGACAGTTTGGAACATCAAATATTGTGATCAACTCGAATTTTGTGTTTCTGAACAAGATTTACAGTACTCAAAGCCCGCTCACTATAAAGTTAAGCATCGAATAGTTAAGTATACAAATCGGCCTACTTAAATTGTGCTTGTCGTAAAATCAAACATGTCCAGTGACGATACATCATTATCACCGATGGAGGATCCTGAAATAAGGCTACCACGGCGACGACGGGTGGCAAAACATCGACCAGATTTTTTAGTGATTCTCGATGAAGAACAATTTAAAGATAGGTTTCGATTTTCAAAACAATCTGTTAAATTTATTTATGCCAAAATAAGAAGATATTTGCCATTTGGCAGAAAACAAAGACGGGACTGTGTGTCACCGATGTTGCAATTGTTAATAGCTTTAAGATTTTATGCGACTGGTAGCTTCCAAGCAGTCATAGGAGACACCGCAAATGTAAGTAAGACGACAGTGTGCCGTGTTATAGAAAAAGTTACAACAGCTATTTGCCTGCTGAGACGGCAATATGTGAAAATGCCCACTGCTGAGGAACGACCATCTGTGGCAGCAAAATTTTTTGATTTAGCCAGATTCCCAAGAGTGATTGGAGCAGTTGACTGCACTCATGTCAAAATTAATTCGCCTGGAGGTAACAGAGCAGAACTGTACAGGAATAGAAAAGGTTTTTTTTCAGTTAATGTGCAAGCAGTTTGCGATGCAACATTAAAAATAAGGAGTGTCATTGCTCGCTGGCCAGGGTCAGTTCATGACACGACAATTTCGAATGACTCTCCGCTAGCCGCTCAGTTTGAAGATGGTAGATTTGGCTCATACCTAATTTTAGGAGATAGTGGATATCCATGCCTGAGATATTTAATGACGCCTTTTCTAAATCCCACCACACCATCACAGGAAGCTTATAACAGGTCACATATAACCACCCGGAATACAATAGAAAGATGTTTTGGTGTGCTTAAAAGAAGATTTCCATGCCTTCATTCTGGCATGCAAATAAAATTATCAAAGGTGCTAAAGGTCATTGTGGCATGTGTCGTCTTACACAATTTGTCTATGGAGTTAGATGACCATATAATTGATGTGGATGAACTTGCAGAAGAAGAAGTGCATGAAATTGTGCAAACACAAAGTGCACAAAATTTTGCTACCAGAACTGCAATTGTTGATAATTATTTTAGTAATTAATATGAATTAGAGATAATAAAAGACTGATTTGTAACATTTTTTTTATTTCTTTCTATAATCATATTGTTATACCCAATTGACTCCTTTAAACTCTTAACAAGAAATAAACAAAAAAAGGTAGCTATTTTTATTTTATATTTTTTATTTTAGAAAAGTTTTTTTTTTCAATTCTCTGCTATGATTACAAGTTTGTTTATAAAATATTACTTTACAATTATTAATAAATTCTACAAATGATTAATTTACTTATTATCAATCAATTTTCTGTAATAGGAAGATATCTACATTATGCGACATGTGCATAGCACATGCTTGTTCACCCAGAGGGAGGAAGATAAGATCTACATATCCATCCATAAACCAATCACCTATCAACTGAAAGTCTACCACAATGTGGCTCTCTAACCTACTGATTACATTTTATATAAATTCTAAAGAGATCTCAATAAAATATTTGGTGTATAATAAATCACGAATAACTAGGTGTGTTGTACATACTATGGTTATTCCTCACAATAAAGCTCAATTAAAATATTTTAATCGTATTGAACGTCAATTAACTATGTAGGTATTGACGTTCAATACGATTAGTATACATCAATTAGTATAAGTACAATCAGTTTCATAAATTACTTATTTACTAAATGAAAAAACTAGGATTGCCAAACTTTACAGTACCTAATTGTAAAGTAGAATAATTGTTATTGTGTTGTAGGGACAACACAGTCATTTCTTTCCAATTGCTTCTTCAAAATCTTTATTTCTAATTCGTGTTTAATTTTTTCGTATCTAAATTTTAACATTTCATTTTTTTTTTTGATAATACACCAATTCAATCTTTTTTTTGAAGTAAATTTTTCGCAATAATTCAACTGGTTTATTTTTAATTATTTCAGACTTTAAATTTTTCCTACATTTTCTTCTCACTGTAGAAACAGATTTTGGTGGCGTTGTTTTGATCTTTTGGATTTGATCTATTTGAATTTGGTTGGGCTCGTCTTCTACAGTGACTTCAATTGTGTCAAATATTTTTCTTTTACAGGAGTAAAAGAAAAATATTTGAAAAAATGATGTACACACAACTGAATTTTGATAAAGGTATTATTATAATTAGTAATGTAATAATATTTTTTTTTCCCATAGGTGAAAAAGTGTTGTAGAGTATTCTGTGAGATAAATTCAGCCCCTGGACATGGTAAAACTAAGAGTTCCTTATTAACTATGGAACCCTAAAATTCCTACATCATAATATGAACAGAATGAATAATCAATAAATTATTATGTGCTTGTGTGACTGAATACAGATATTAGGTATGAAGATAGTAAACATATGTTCATACCGAAATATTCAGCTGCTTCATCATATGCATTTTCATCTGGATGGATATGATCATCCATAATGGACAGAATTTGATGATCAGCATCAGTTAATACTGGATCATATAATCCACCACCAGTTTTCTTAATATTCTTCTGAAATTTACAAAATTTCCTCTTATTCATTTCCTTATATTTACATATATACCATTAATTGTTTTATATAAATAAATAGCTGACCTTTTCGTCAATCCATTTTTTCTTCAAATCTTTCATTTTATCTTCATCTAATGTTAACTAAAAAATGAAAAATATTGTTTTATTTTGGACTTTTAGACCTCACTAAGTAAAATATTGGGACTGTTTAACACATACATCTTTCTTTTAATTCATTAAACCCCGAGCGGTAACCGGTTACCGCTTGCTATTGTCTTTCTATTGTGTCTCTAATTACGGTACTTGATAGGTTAATAGATAACTAATAGACTTCCATAATTTGGTTTACATGTATACTGCTAATTTCTGGAATGATTACCTACTTACATTTTCATTAAATGAATGCATGGATTCCACTTGCACTGGTGATGGTGTTATGTCAGATCTTTGTATCTGGAAATTTAATGATACTTTACTCAAAGTCGTTCTAAAGTGTTTATTTGAAGTAATTATTGTTATACCCAGGAAATATTATAGTCAATTAGATGATTAACTTACATTTTCAGTACTATTTGTCTCAATGGGCAAATCTGCAAGATATCTCTGTTTCTGAAAACAATGTTTTATCATTAATATTTTTGAAGAGTACATATATAAACTACGCTTGCGAGGATTCCTAACTGGTACTACATACTTCAATCATTGATAAGGTAACCGAATCATTTAAGACTCACATTTGCACAAGCAGTAACTTTGCGAGCACGGTGTTTTAAGTTGTTATAAAAATGCTTCAGCATTGCCTCATCCCTTGGACCTGTCGTACAAATGCTATTGTAAAGTTTTGTGATAGCCATCCATGCTTCCTTCTTTTTCTGGATGTAGAAGGCTCCAGACTTCTTGCAATCAATTATGTCTTTGTATCTGAAAACAAAAACACAGTTATGTTAAAATAAGTATACCGAGAACACTGATGCGACTGTTTTTTATGCGCTTTTAGAATATTATATGAATCGTGAATTAAAATAATATCTATAGCGTACAAACGAAATAAATTATTAAATAAATACGTAGGTACCTACTTACTTGGTAACAAGTCCAAGGTTTTCTTTCTCTTCATTTGTATAGTTGGGAGATCTCTTTTTCTTCTCTATTTCCATTTTTATTCGTATGAGATTCGTATTTGGAGAAATAAAAATAAACACGAAAAACAGCTGTTGATTGTTTGTTGACTGACAATAATCATATTTACGTTATACGTTTCGTTCTTCACAAACACATTTTTACCTACGAGTTAATTAATTACAATAACAGAAGATCAACCATTTTTACCTTTTAAAATATTCCCGAGCTGTTGCAATATATCAGAATTTGACTTTTAAAATATATTTCATAATTTACAAACGCAAATATTGAAACCGAATAACCGTAATAATAAATACCGGTTTTTTTTACTTGTAATGGAACGCTTATGTATTTGTTTGTTCTCATCCTTGTAGTTAGAGAAAAACTCAACTAATTATAGTTTGAGAAAATCCAATTTTGACGAAAGAAACGTAGAAAACTTAAGTACTAATCAACCACTTGAGCAAAACTTTACTGATTCCTGCTTAAATACTCGGTTCAGAAATCGGCTGTTAGGATAGACCGGTTATTCATAATACTATAAATGCTAAAGTAAGTTTGTTTGTTACGATTTCACGCTAAAACCGCTGAATGGATTTGGATGAAATTTGGCACATGGGTAGACTCACGCGGGCGAAAGCTAGTTATGTAATAGATACAAATAAGACTGTTTTGTTATGTGTAGGGTTTGTAGACCCACATTTTTAAATTAAGTTATTCATGCGCATGTCACAAGTCCACTAAAACCAACCAATTACAGTAGAGCCTCGATAATCCGTACCCAGGCTAATCCGAATACCGCTATAATCTGAACTGCGATATGGTCCCAACCACACATACTCGCCGAAAATGACCTCTCGTTGTCCAAAAAATGATGCTTCGTAAATTGAGAGACAAAGCTTTGTCATGGTCTCTAAATAAAACTCGCCAAACTAAAATACATAGATCTGTTAATGACAAAGTGATTTTTCTCGTGTTGTTTTGAAGTTTAATAAACGTAATTTTCCGAAATTTCTTAGTTTTTATTTAAATTTTTCTTTTTAACATACTTTAAACCGAACGCTCCGTGAGGGCATTAGTTAGGACATAGGCTACTTGTTCTCCCGGTAGTACGTTTCCGTGGTAATCTTTAACCTCCACGCGAACGAAGTCGCGGGCGAAGTGCTAGTTTTGCATATTCATTAAAACTTTAATATTTGAGAAGTGAAAATTACAGGAGATAATTCATCTCTCACATTTGATCACATTGTATGAATATTTATGAATGAATTTCAAAGTTGTCTCAAGGGCAGTTAAAGGCGACTGCTGAGCGTGGTTTTCTGGATGTTCCGAATACGATCCACGGGTTGGACGGTGTTGTTCAAGTTGAGTTTTCATTAGGAGTTTCTTAGTAGCAGCTAAAAGTCTGGATTTGTCTCCAGTTAACACTTAGTATACGTCCATATACGTCGATAACATATGCGCCATTGACTTATAAACCTATAGACTTGCCATATCTAAAAAATTTGCGTGCATACCTACAAAACTCGGGCACTTAACATGACCGCCTTTCGTAGACTTTGTTCCTGCGAGTACAAGAGAGAGAACAAGCAACCGTTTGACTGCACATCTACCACAAAACTCGGCACTCAACATGGCGACCGGTCACGCATAGACTAGATATGACGTCACACAAGTGTTGCCAAATTTAGCCCTTGACAAACATTTAGTTGTCTCATTTCATATGCACCTCTTGATTAGTTAAAAAGAAACAAAACGCTTTTTGACATGTGTGTGTCGATATGCTAGATATTTGTATAACTATTCTTCCCATAACATCTCAATATGCCATCTCCATAGTTTTCTTATTTCAGTGTAATGCGCCATGATAATTATTACGTAACCAATATGTCAAAACGTCAAACAAATAGTTCTATGACAGCTGCGCACACAGATTACATTATGCCGGCGGCGCAGAAGCGTGAGTTCGTTGCCGACGGAACGTATTGTTGCCATTAAAAAAAAATATATATACAGGGTGTTTGGTGCATCGTGTGCCAAATTGAAATGGTCGACTGGGGGGGTCACCTTCTATCCTTTCAGACCCCTAAACACTTCTCATGCCCTGTGGCTTTTTTTTCATCGACTTTTTATTTTTTTATAAAAAAAATACCCAAATTTTGCATTCAATTTCAAAATAAAAAAAAAGTGTAAGTCGTAGACTCTGAATTTTAATTTTATTTAGACGTGTATTGTATTACAGTACTTTTAAATTCAAAATTAGTGACATTAGCCATCCAGTTTTTTTTTAATTTACTCGCAAAGTTTCGGACTTCAATTAAAGCTGTCCATGTTACAGCTATTTACATGGCTATAAAAAAAAAACCAAAAGCGACCGGGATCTTCCAACTCCCTCAAAAACTCTCTAGTCTATCCTCTTGCTAGTGATGTGCCACATGCCATAAAAATCTTTTTACAACTTTGTGAATTCGCTAGAATTGTGAATCGAGTCACAAAATACTAAATTTGAAATTATGATTTAAAAAAATATTTTTACTTAAATTATACCTCAAGAACTCATTTAATCTGTTATCTCACTCTTGTAAGGTAAAATCTGTCTCGTATCTCTCTTTTTTGGGGGGGACGCACAGTGTGTTTTTTGCCCTAAAAATCGGACATGCCCTTTTTATTTCATTAATAGATGCTGAAAACTGTTTGAAATGCGAGAGTAGAACACCCGGAGGTCAAATATACTTAGAACCAAAGTTAGAGCCATTTTGATATTTTTAGGTATTTTGATAAATCTGAAAATATCTCGTCTCAGGAAAAGTTTCTCTTATTTCTGTTACAATACACAACTAACGGTATATTTTAGGCATTTTTTGACTATACTTACAAGACTTTAACTCCGCAAGGAAACCCAGTATCAGCTTTTTTTTTAATTTAAGATTTTATTTTTTTTATGATAAATCCAAACGAATATGGATTTTATTTTAAACTCATTACATTGACTAAGATACAATTAAACCCCAAAAAAATAATCGTGTCCATATCCAGTAGGATCTCGGAGAAACATGCTTCTAAAGTTCTCATAGAATTTCTATGATTTTAGGGTTGCCTCTCTTGGAAAATAAACTTTGTAGAAATATTTTGAGAAATTCGGATTGCATAGGTAGCGATTACCCTAATTTATTGATTGTTACGCTTTTTGCTATGCTACCTATTTATTATTTACCGACTTCAAAAAAGGAGGAGGTTTTGAATTCGGATGTTTACATTATGTTTTTATGTTCGGGCATAACTCCGTCATTTGTAAACGGATTTGCAAAATTCTTTTTTTGTTTGAAAGAAGTTCACTTTGAAATGGTACCACACAAATTTAGTAAAGATCTGATGAAGAGTTTCGGAGACAGACAACGGAACTCTTCAATAACTTACAGCAAATTGCCCGCGATTCCTTTAATCGTACGACTATGCCTTGTTTACACCCTTCCATAAAATAACATAACGCCTGTACACTGTAAATGTTTAAGCAGATGTAACAATAATACAGTAAAGGGTGTAGGTGCTGTATTATTGTTACATCTGCATTTTATTTAATTTTAGTTGTGAGTGTAAATCAATTATTATGATTGTTGTAAATCGAAGATTACTTTTTTTTCGGTACTAAAAATTAAGAAATAATAAAACTTATCAAAAAAGTAAAACCGTCTTCAAAAACCCATAAAATAAACTATTATAGTTTAATTGAGGAAAAACTGCCACCGACTTCCTAAACCGTATCTATTATAAGTTTATTTTATGGGTTTTGAAGGCGGTTTTACTTTTTGTTAAAAGTAAATAATTATTATTTGTATTTTAAGAATTATATTTCTAGATCAATGCAATAGATATTGTCTGAGATACAGAAAGGTGTAAAAAAATAAGTGCAAATATCTGATTCTTGTACAGTATCGGACAACCCAGAAGACTACGAATCATCAAAATCCACATCTTCAGATAACATTTCAAAATTATCTGGGAGGTCATTCTCCATAGTGGTTGTATTTTCCTCAGGATCAGCTTCTTCTTCGTCCGTTGGAACTTCAAAAGGCTCTAACAATATGAGGGCTTGGGGTGGAAGAGGTTGACGCTTAAGCTTATTTAATCTTTTATTAAGCCTTATATTCGATATAAAGGGGTCAGAGGATTCAAGTGCTCGATGGAAAAGGTCTAAAATTGTTTTTTCTCTATCTGATTTTCTTGTGTGGTGCTCGCGGTCGTGCCTCCAAAATTTATTACGTGCTTCCCCAGCTTGCTCAGATAACAATCCTATGGGTAGTGCAGAGTTTTTTATGATAGCTTTGCCGTGCACAAGTATTTTATGTAGAGTTACGGTCATTGGATACCACGAATACTCTTCTACGTATTTTTTGGCCAATAATTTACAAAATTCATCAAATTTATCTGCATTAACAGGTAATCCACTTGATAAAACTACTAGTATGACATGTAAGTCATCCAAAAGCCATTGTTGTAGTCCTAAAATTTCAGCAAATACTGTACGACACTTATTAGACAGGGCCATCCTTGCAGTATTTCCGTCATTAGTCGTACCCGTATTAGGCTTAACCACATCTACGAGCAGCCCTAATTTACTGCGGATTTCGTCCTGAATTTTTTTTTTATTCTCATTGACAAGAACACCTTCCGGGGAACTTTTAGGTACTCTCCATTTCTTTACAATAATTTTATAACCTAAATGTAATAAAAATTCCAAAACACGAATCCAGGCGTGCAACGGACTTATGCCATATCTTAAAAGGTTTTGATCGACAGGTTTTAAATACACAGACTCTAAATTATTAAATTCTTTAGAAGTCGCTTTACAAAAAGGGCACCGAAGTTGAGACATTGTATTAGTAATAATATTTAAGACTTTACCATCTATTATTGTCAAATATAGTTTAAACTCTGTAGATATAGTTTGACCACTTAAAGTTTTAGTATCAAATCTGTCTAATTGGTCAATTTGATTTTGTATTAATAGTTTTTCAGCCATTATTAAATCAGTCGTTTCTTTTTTATATTGAATGTGAATTGGGCGACAATATCTATACGATTGTGGAGTAGGGTTACGCCACAGAACTTGTCCACAAGTTGTTTTGATCTGCAACGGTATAAAAGTAGTTGCAAAAAGGCAACTTTCGTCATGTTCATTTTGGGAAAAGTTCTGTTTATATAGTGATTGGCCTGTACTACCGTCAAACCCCCAAGATGCTTCAAAAATACAATTTAATTTATTGGTATCTTTTCGATTACAGTAGTCAGTGAAAGTTGCGTCATACGATTGAACTAGTCTTTCGAAAGAATGAGAAACTAGGCTGGAAACTGGTATAATAGCTTCTGTATCAGATACATGGACTGGATGTAACGGGTAGCATTGTTTTTTGGCTTGGAGCACTTGGCTGTATAGAGGGAAGGCGTTAAATCCACGAGCTTTTAAATACTAGTCTTTCGAAAGAATGAGAAACTAGGCTGGAAACTGGTATAATAGCTTCTGTATCAGATACATGGACTGGATGTAACGGGTAGCATTGTTTTTTGGCTTGGAGCACTTGGCTGTATAGAGGGAAGGCGTTAAATCCACGAGCTTTTAAATCTTGTTGTAAAAATTTGTATGTCTCTACTGAAAACTGTCTGTCAATATAAATAGCTAGTGTTTCATCTGCTGAATAAGGTGTCGGTTGCGTTCTAATTTTTGAAGCAATTTTTGTCGGTCTTGTTGGAGTCTGTACACATGAATCAAAAATAAATTCTAGGTCTTTGGAAACGCTCTTTTTTAATTTTCTACCTCCTACTTCAACAGTGCTCGCAAAGACTGATATTACTTTATTAGGGGACTCATTTTCTAAATAATCCTGCAAGCGTTTTCGAGCTCTGTGTTTCTGTCTTAAGGAAAGATCATCATATCTACTCATCGGTACAGAACCAGGAATCAATGATGAATCAGTAGAGGGGATGGAAACGGAGACAGGATATGAATCAAGGACGTGACTGGGACCAGGTTCAGGGATAGGATAGTTCGAATTGGGAATTGATTGAGATGGAAGGTCTAAGTCAAGGACATGGAAGGGACTAGGTTCAGAAACAGGACATAAATCAATGCTTGAAATGTAATCTGGGATAGAACTGGGACTAGGTTCAAGAATAGGATCATCATATCTACTCATCGGTACAGAACCGGGAATCAAAGATGAATCAGTAGAGGGGATGGAAGCGGAGACAGGATATGAATCAAGGACGTGACTGGGACCAGGTTCAGAATCAGGACATAAATCAAAGCTTGGAATGTAATCTGGGACAGAACTGGGACTAGGTTCAAGAATAGAATTACTAAGAAGAGGTTCGGCTATCACACAAGACCACTGTTTACAAAAATCTTCGTTTAGCCACTTTTTGTGTTTTCTTATAAAAATATTATAATTATAATTACATTTTTTGTATAATGTTTCACATTTAGATGTAAATTTAATGATTAAATTATGCAAGTCTTTATTGGTTTGGTAAGTTAAGGGTAATGACAGAGCTTCTAAAATAATTGAAATGCGATCGCTTATATCTAAATCAGTGGGTCGGACATTTTTTCCAAGTTTTTTAGCAGCGCCGACAAGTATTTGGTACGCTTTTAATTTGGTAAAATTAGTTGTTAAAGGTTCTCCTTGCGCATTTGCGGATACTCTCGGAGACTGAAGAGCACCGGCTGTGGCGGTATCCACAGCTTCATTTGCCACTCGCTGACCAACAAGAGGGTTGGCGCCCTCTTGCTCTCCTTGCATTAAGTCAGCCGGTCGGAGCCCGGACAGACATCCCTCAACAGGTTGGGTCAACTCCTGTTGAGGCGAAGTGGTACCATGGGTCTTTAACGGCTCCATGGTGCCTCACCCCCGTTCCTCCAGAGATTATTTAACAGTAAAGGGTTTTAGTTGAAACCTAACGAGGGCGGACCCCTTCCCTTTACCAAATAATCTCCTTCATCAGATTAAAATCACTTTTAATGTCAATATTTATATTCCGATATATTAAGAAGAAGGAACCTATGCTTAAATACTTACAATTATTGCAAAATAAAAAGAACGTTCATGGTATTGTTGAATTTCTAAGTCTTTCTTATTCATTTATTTAAAACTTTAATCGGTCAGGCCCCGCGCGCATAATGATTAACACGCGCGCGGTACCTGAGCGGTTAATGTAAATGAATTGCTTAAGGTGGACTTAATTTTATAGGCATAAAAGTAATTTTCTACTAGTCAAACTTTGGATGATGCAGAGAAAAAGTTCAAGTTAATCCCACCCATATTGCACGTAGTACCTACCTATTACAAGAATAGGTTATTTGGTATTGGTTACTACTACCTCAAAAAAAAAAACAATATTTTGAAAAATTACTTCTATTTTAATTAACTTACACTAAAAGCGCAAAACGTTATTATTACGTATGACGATCATCTCTTCACAATTAGGTATTTTTTTAGAAAATATTTTGTCATTTTGGATTTGTGTCAACCCTAGGTCGTCATTTTCAAAATCCGATATCTTCGAGATCCTACTAGATATGGATTAGATATTTTGAATTTAAATGGATAAAGATATAATTAATAACAACATTAGGAAATAAAATCCATATTCGCTAAGATAAAAAAAATAAAAATAAATTACGAAATGAAGCTAAAAAATCCATAACACCCATTTGAATGCAGTTAAAATTACAAGTATTATCTTAAAATAAAGACGAAATGGTGTTTTATAATACTGTACATAAATATATTAGAATTATTCAATAGTTTTTTTTATATTAATATTTTTGTGGTTTTTCTGGTTTCCATAGAAAAATAATAAAAACGACTTTAACTTTGGTTTTAAATATAATTGAACTCTGGGTGTTCTACTCTCGCATTCCAAACATGTTAGAGCATCTATTATTGGAATAAAAAGGGCATGTCCGATTTTTAGGGTGAAAAACACACTGTGGGACGGTTACTAGAAATAAAAAATAATTGCATTTTTAACATTTATTTAATCATTTTTTACATATTCTGCTCAAATTGTTGGC
The DNA here is from genome assembly GCA_948252095.1 of Dicycla oo. NCBI lineage: Eukaryota > Metazoa > Arthropoda > Insecta > Lepidoptera > Noctuidae > Dicycla > Dicycla oo. Next base: position 3,729,551 of record OX411718.1, on the reverse strand, counting down.
CGCTATTGCGAATGCAGGCCCGACATCTATTTCGTATTTCCACAGTTGTTGTACGAAGTCGTATTTCCTCCTTAATTTGATTAAACGCCGTTTCAATGCGTTGAAGTAGTACCTCCCTAGTCGGAACCTCCGTGGCGTATACCAGCTCTTTGGCACGTCCCCAGACATAAAAATCTAGCGGAGTTAGGTCTGGGGAACGTGCCGGCCATGCAATAGGGCCATCGCGACCAATCCACGCATTGGGGAACACATCGTCAAGATATTCCCTCACAGTCAAACGCCAATGCGCGGGACAGCCGTCATGCTGGAATACTTTGGGAACATTTTCATTAAATACGGGCACCTCGGACACTAATTCGGGCAGGTCATTTTGAAGGAACTCCAAATAGTTATCGCCATTGAGGTTATCGGGCAGGTAATGCGGTCCAACTACCTGATTCCCAATCACTCCTGCCCAAACTAGTTTAGGTACGCTATGCAAGAAAGATAGAGATAGAAGATAGATTTTACTTCGCGAGAGTGACAAAACAAATTTTACCTGTTACTTAAGTAACAATTACGCAAAAAGACTTTTTTCTTTTGAATTTGGAATTTAATATTTTGTGACTCGATTCACAATTATTCTAGCTAATTTACAAAGTTGTAAAAAGATTTTTATGACATGTGGCACATCACTAGCAAGAAGATAGACTAGAGAATTTTTGAGAGAGTTGGAAGATCCCGGTCGCTTTTGGTTTTTTTTTATAGCCATGTAAATAGCTGTAACATGGACAGCTTTAATTGAAATCCGAAACTTTGCGAGTAAATTAAAAAAAAACTAGATGGCTAATGTCACTAATTTTTAATTTAAAAGTACTGTAATACAATACACATCTAAATAAAATTAAAATTCAGAGTCTACGACTTACACATTTTTTTTATTTTGTAATTGAATGCAAAATTTGGGTATTTTTTTTATAAAAAAATAAAAAGTCGATGAAAAAAAAGCCACAGGGCATGAGAAGTGTTTAGGGGTCTGAAAGGATAGAAGGTGACCCCCCCAGTCGACCATTTCAATTTGGCACACGATGCACCAAACACCCTGTATATATATAAACGTTTTAGTGATGTACCGACTAGTCGGGAAAGCCGACTAGTCTGCCATATTTGTAGTCGGTGACTAGTCGGCTAAAGCCGCCGACTAGTCGGCCCATTTTTTACTCGTTTTAATATGCTTTAAAGATTAGAAGAGGGTGGGTGATTGAAATGAAATTGAAATCTTACTGTTATTATTTTATAATAATCAGTGTAACAGTTTACTTTCAGTACAATCTAGAATAGGATAGGCATAGGGGAATCGTTCATTTGGTCCATTAATTAATTGGACCTAGATCCAGAAATTAAATAAAGTAAAATTAATTAATACGTCTAACAAAAAAGAAGAAACTCTATAACAAACAATTGCAATAAGTAGGTTTACAACTTAGAAAGTTAAGAAGTTTCGCTTTCGAACCTTTGACCTTGACCTAATAATAATTAATTAGACTTAGATCCAGAAATCAAATCAAAATAATAAAGAAGAATGGGAATATCCTAATACTTCTAACAAAAAAAAAAAAAGAAATTAATTAGCAAACAGTTTATAATTAGGAAAGGAACTCTTTCTTTAATTACTTTATTGGACTTAGACCCAGAAATCAAATAAAATAAAATAAACTTTTATCTAACATAACAACGGAAAGCAATGATCGGCTTGGTTGCAGCCGACTAGTCGGCCAAAGTCTTAGTTGGCTCATCTCTAAAATGTTTAGAACTAAGGAACAATTGTATTTATTTGTTATTTATTTTTATCTCATTATATGCTACACCGGTAGACGTCATCACGTCAACGCCAGCTGTCGCTGAAAACCAGCGCTGGGGCAGCTTTGTTTCGCATAGGGTCGCAGCATTATGCTGAGCGATGGCCGTTTTGCGTGGATTTGACGCATATTTACCCCCACTTGTTCTTTTCGTGACTGTGTTCTTTCTTTGCCGCATGTTTACCGCAAATATACGTATTTTCAATAAAATTTCTGTTATATGCCTCGTTCAGTATCACGGAATGTGTTAATGACAATAAACTCGCCCCGTATGACATGGGACATAAACATAAATAGAGAAATGAGGGTGTACTTAACTCTGCCTTACTCTTTCAAATTATATCAATGATTCGGAAGTTCATCACCATTCTCCTGCTCACATTCCAATATATCTGTGGTCGGCGCAACATGTCTTTTTCTTCCAATCTTCTCTCTTCCATATTAGTCATCATCTCGGTAGTCACCCCCTTTCTAGCCATATCATCTTTCACACAGTCCATCCATCGTTTATTTTGGTCTTCCCTTATAGCCACCCACATTCGGAAGTTCGTGTCTAAATCTTTTTGGTTTGTATTGCAGATGCGGCATCACGATGGAGCACCTGATGAACACGGTGGGCATTCACCCGACCGTGGCGGAGGAGTTCACGCGCCTCAACATCACCAAGCGCTCCGGCCGCGACCCCAACCCCGCCTCCTGCTGCAGCTAGGAACCTGCTCCAGACACTATTCCACGGTCAACGACCCACGCACCCTGCCCGCAGCAAGATATAGCGATACATGACGTACTATAAAGTGTTAAAAGTTAAAACCATCTTCGTGACTGCGAAAAATGGATGAAGCTATTCACACTGTGTAACTGTGTCCCGATAGTCGACTTATATCGATTTATTTCGATAAATCGACTATATTTCACCAACATCAACCATCGCAAGTGATCTTAAAATAATTGATAACATTTTTTTTCTCGTTGGTCGATTTTTGGATATTTCACATCACGTTTTTCTTTTTCGCTATGTCGACGCTGTTGGTAGTTTTCTCCACTGATGTTAATAATGAACTCTGTTCAAGAATGCGCCCCTCACGATATTAATACCGATTGTTTCGATACTTGTAACGAAGAAATTTAGCATTTATAGATGTATTTGTAGTTGAAGCGTAAGGGGTAAGGAATGTTTGGGTTGAGGTCTTTTAAAATAATATTCTTCGCTTTTTATCCCCTTCAGCTATTTAATTAAATTTAAACTACCTTTTATGTATTTTGCAATGTTTTGAGTAATTGGTTGTTAATTTAGGACATAAAATGTCGCAAAAATCAACCATTCGGTGCTTTACGTCTACTAGTACAATTGTAGTTGGATTTACTTTCAATTTTATATAGTACAAAACCATCGAAAATTATGAATTGTTGTCTCAAAATATGTAGCAACAAATGTATTAAAATATTGTTACTATGATGAAAATAGAATGGTACAGTATTATTGTTATTATCCGTGAGGCGCCGTCCTATTGCCAGCGCTCGTGCGATGATGCGTGCGTCCGACGAAAATGATCGTGCGTTCATACATACTGATATCTACTGAATGTCCTATTGAAGATCGCGCGATCATGCAAAAACTGTGCATCTCTTTTAAGAGCCATTTCGAGTGTGATCTCATCCCTCCAAAACAGGGCACACAATTTCTTACCGCGCGAGCGGTTTCATCGCACGATGAAATCGCATCGCATCGTCACACGAGCGATGACAATAGGACGGCGCCTTATACTCATCTCTGCAATCAATGTTATGCAACATTCCGGAAGACTAACAGTAAAACAATCAGTTTCATATTACTTGTTGTGTAATTTAATTTATGTAATTTTGAACTTGAATACAGTGATATATTTTTAATGAAAAACTAGTTGAGTTGGTTTCGATTTTTATTTATTGATTGATTTGGGACATTATTAAAGCTATTTGACGCGAACATTGTTCCATACAATACACAATCTACAGTCCTAACGCGCTAATATTATCAAAACACACATTAGATTACGTATTAAAACATTCAAACAAAACTGCGAAGATTAAGGCAAAGGCACGCACTAATTCGTCGTTAGTCTATTAGTAGACTCTTCAGGGCCCATCGTTAGTGATGTACCTATCCATGTCGCTGGTGGCCTGGCAGTTGAACCAGACCTGCGCGGTCGGGAGCGGGTAGTACTCGTGGGCCCGCACTAGCTCGTTGTCGAAGCGCCAGAAACGTGGGCCTTGAAAGAAGTACGTATCTGGAACACAAGTGAGTTCGTGTCATCATCTGCTTAGCTTTTTTCCCAACTATGTTGGGGTCGGCCTCCAGTCCATTCTAGCCGGATGCAGCTGAATACCAGTACAGTAGTCTCAATAATCCGGCACCCTCCGCTCACGCGTCCCTCGCCTCTTTTCTTTCTTTTTATAAAATGCTTTATTTTCTTTACATATTATGATTTTTTCTATACAATACAATAATCCGAACATTCCAATAAAGCGGCACCCCCTAGTTTTTAATAGTGCTGGATTAGTGAGACTTTTGTATTTGAAATGGAGCGACTATCTATCGGACCTCCACGCTAGAGATGTGTAACTCTACGGAACCGACTCACTGATCCGGATCATTGAAGTGATTCAAAATATTAGTTCAGTAACTACGTTTCAAACGCATCATTTGGATCCGAATCATTACTTTCTTTGTTCTGTGCTCTTTCCGCGCGACGCGTCGCTTGCTAGGCGACTGAGGAGTGAGCGAGAGAGGGAGGCTGAGGCACTGAGTTACTTTACTAGTGTACTGACTCGCGAGTGAGTGGGAGACATAATACAATTTATACAAGTCAGAAAGAGATACCAAATGACTCGTGTATCACTCACACTCTCACAGTTTTTCGTTGTCGTTATCCATGCACGTAAAAATGACCATTAAATGACCATTATATTAAATACTATTATATAAGATCGTTTTTTGCATATAACGTTTGCAATAACAAGAGTTTGATGCGGCACGCGGCAGATTGTATTCGTTCGCGCAAATTTAAATTTGACGAAAACATTGCAGTTCTGTTTACAATATTGTTTGCGTAGTGAATAAGTGACTTACTTTCTTCCTTTTTATTTACAAAGTTAAAAAAATATATAATATTCAACATTGTTGCCACTTAGCATTCCTTTGACTCAGTAGTATACGCCCGCGATGCAACGTAAATGTATACGTAACATTCTGTATTTTATAACATTCGAGCCGATGATTCAAATGATCCAAATGAAACATATCAGTGATTCGGATCATTTCAGTGATCCAGATGCAAAAGTTCCAATCGCAAAAATGATACACTTTGCCCACGCCTACTCCACACCCCAGTGTCGCGCACCAGTTACTGGGTATAGCTTGTCGTGTCACTGACTCTGGCAGGGCCACCATCAGGGATTTTAATTTTGAAAACGCAAAAAATTAGTCGCTAATTAGTCGAAATTAGTCGCCAAATATCAGAATTAGTCGGTCACTGGTTCAAAAGATATAAGGGTTTATAGGTGGCCCTGCTGGAGAGACCCCAGCAGGGCCAAATTTATATCTCAAAAACTAGGGCACCTAGCGAAGATCTGTTTTCTCCCATATTTAGTCGCCAATTAGTCGGAATTAGTCGCCAAATATCAGAATTATTCGGTCACTGGTTCAAAAGATATAAGGGTTTATAGCCTGAAGGAATTATTTTCAGACGATTTGTGAATTTCAAATTAAGAAATTCGAACGCGAACGGTGTAAACATAGGCACCGTGACCGGCTCATTGTAACTAGCTCAATGGATATAAAGTCTAATTACAAACTTATTAGTTACAACTGCAAGAGCGTGAAGCGCTCCGTGGAGAGTGTAAGGCAATTATGTCGCACATCTGACATAATAGCCTTACAGGAGACATGGTTGCTGCCGGGAGATATCCCGTTCCTGAGTGAGATAGACGTGGAGTACGGCTGCACCGGGACGTCGGCGGTGGACGTTAGCGCTGGCATGCTGCGCGGCCGCCCCTACGGCGGCGTCGCGCTGCTGTGGCGAAAGAGTGTGTTTACCGACGTATCGGTGGTGCAGTGCGATAACCCGCGAGTGTGTGCCGTGAAAGTAGACGCGGGTCAAAGGTCATTCTTGGTCTTCAGCGTGTACATGCCGACGGATAAAGATGTGAATTTCACGGAGTTTACGGAGTGTCTCGGTCTGGTGAGTGCTGTCATAAACAATAGTAATATACAATCGGTATACATACTCGGGGATTTTAACGCGCATCCGCATGAACGATTTTTCGGCGAGTTAATGAGTTTTTGTGTAGAATCACAGTGGTTATGTGCGGACATCGAGCTACTAGGGTTGGATTCTGGAACTTGTGCATTTATAAGCGAGGCGAACGGATCGAAGCGCTGGCTTGATCATTGTATAGTCACTAAATCAGCTCGGGAGACTATTGTAAGGGTACAAGTTAAAGAAGACGTCCTGTGGTCTGATCATTTTCCTCTAGAGATTGAAATTTTGTTAGATAAAATCAAGCCTAAATTTCATAATAATTGTAAGCAATATAACGATGTGTGCTGGGGTGATAGAAACTCTGAGCAATGTGACATGTATAGTAATTTATGTAATAATAATTTAAAATTAATTGATTTTCCCATTGAAATGACCGAATGTTGTGATTATGTATGTAATAATGTGGATCACAGAAATGTTATTGACAATATGTACGATAAAATAATTCGTATATTACGCCGGGCAGCTTCCGATAGTCGTTCGTCTAGTGTTCCCAAATACAAGAAGCCGGTTCTCGGTTGGAACAGGCACGTAAGTGATGCTCACAGGGCGGCCAGGGAAAAGTTTGAGTTGTGGGTTTTGTACGGCAAGCCGGCGGAAGGTCGCGTGTGGAATGACATGCAGACGACTCGTAAGATTTTTAAATCACGTTTACGCTGGTGTCAGAATCATACTGACCAAATAAAAATGGACATCCTTGCGTCGCATCATTCCAGAAGCGACTTCCGCAGTTTCTGGAAGTCTACAAATAAAATTAATAGTAAACCAAGTCTACCTGTGAGTGTCAATGGTGTCTGTAACCTGTCGGGAATAGCAGACTTATTTAGGGACCATTTTACCGTTAAGTCACCTTTGGCATCCACACAGTCCACGAGCGGTGATGGTTGTAGTGGTCGGGAGGTCGGCGTCCGGTTTACGGCCAAAGACGTAAGGCAGGCCATAAAATCTATGTCACGGGGCAGGTCTCCGGGCCATGACGACCTGAGCATTGAACACCTAAGGTATGCGGGATATCATATGCCCAGAGTGCTGGCGATGTTCTACTCCTTGTGTGTAGGACATTCATACTTGCCTGCGCCGATGATGAGGACTGTGGTGGTGCCAATTGTTAAAAACAAAACCGGTGATATTGGTGACAAATATAATTATCGACCGATTTCCCTGGCCACTATAGTCGCAAAGGTGCTTGACAGTTTGCTGAACACTCAGCTTGATAAACATCTACAAATACACGACAACCAATTTGGTTTCAAATCAGGTCTCTCTACTGAAACGGCTATACTGTGTCTGAAGCAAACTGTCAAGTACTACACGGATAAAAATACGCCCATTTTTGGGTGTTTTCTTGATTTATCGAAAGCGTTTGATCTGGTTTCTTACGATATTCTATGGCAAAAATTACACCAAACAACGATGCCCGAGGAACTAATCCGTACTTTTAAATATTGGTATGGGAACCAGATCAACGTTGTTCGGTGGTCAGGGGCGTATTCAACGCCATACCGGTTGGAGTGCGGCGTGAGGCAGGGGGGGCTGACATCGCCGAAACTTTTTAACCTCTATGTGAACGCGCTTGTGGAGGAGCTCAGCAGCACACATGTCGGCTGCCATATTGATGGAGTATGCCTTAATAATATTAGTTACGCGGACGACATGGTGCTGCTGAGTGCTTCTGTAGGTGGACTGTCGCAGCTGCTTGACATCTGCGAAAAATATGCTGGACAACATGGGTTGGTGTACAACGTAAATAAAAGTGAGTGGATGGTCTTTCAGGCTCGGGGAAGGTCCCTAAGTCAAACACCTAAAGTTAGACTGAATGGCTACCCCCTTAGTAGGGTAGAACAGTTTAAATACCTTGGGCACTTGCTAACCCCGGATCTGAAAGATGATAATGACATAGAAAGGGAGCGTAGAGCGCTGTCTGTTCGTGCGAATATGATAGCACGCAGATTTGCTCGATGTTCAAGAGACGTCAAGATCACCCTGTTCAGGGCATTTTGCACGTCCTTCTACACGAGCAGTCTGTGGGTGAACTATACGCAAAAGCAGTACAGCGCTCTACGCGTCCAATACAACAATGCATTCAGGGTGCTGTTGGGGCTGCCTCGCTTCTGTAGCGCTTCGGGGATGTTCGCCGAAGCGCGCGTGGATTGTTTTTATACAACCATGCGCAAGCGGTGCACATCCCTGGTGCGCAGGGTGCGGGTCAGCCCGAACAGTGTCCTGAGCGCCTTCGCCCAGCGATTCGACTGCCAGTACATGTATCACTGTGACATGGTGCATGTACGGGCTAATGTGGAAATATTGTTTTAATTGTTTTGACTTGTATTGTTGTGTATTTTTGTATTGAATTTGTATTTAATTGTATTTGTATTAGTGTATTTTATAATTGGTCCGTGTTGACTTTTAATTCAATAAATAATAATAATAATAATAGGTGGCCCTGCTGGAGAGAGTCTCCCCAGCAGGGCCACATTTATATCTCAAAAACTAGGACACCTAGCGAAGATCTGTTTTCTCCCATATTTAGTCGCCAATTAGTCGGAATCAGTCGCCAAGTTACAGATTTAGTCGGTGTGTAATTAAAAAGATATTAAAGAATTCAATTTCCCCATACAGTGGTACAAGCGAGTACAAAATACTTTATGTATTTTCTAGATAGTATCTATGACGTCTTATGGAGGAATGTTTGTTTCGAATGAAATAAATATAAACTTAGTCTATAATTTCAACCCACCATAGGAAAGCTGTATTCATTACTTATAAACAAATCTACAATAATGTACGATGTAATGTGTATGTGTGTGTGTAATGTGTGTATGTGTATGTGTAATTATTTATCCAACACAATGTGCACTTACCACTTAGTCACTGGCAGATAGATCGCTGCGCTCCGTTTCATTTACGGTAAGTAAGAAAGAGATAGATGCACGTGTACAGCCGAGCTGCTTAGAACGAGTTGCCCGTCACGTAAGTTAAAGGGTCAGCGCAGACAGAGAGGAATAATCCCCGCACGGTCTCGGGTATTTTCTTTATGGATCGCGTATGTTCGAGCTTGCGCGCGACCTCGCGAGCCTGCGCGAGTAAACCGTTCTAGGTTACAGCTACAGTAAACATGCCAGTTTGTCGCGAAAGTTCGTCAACGATGGTGGACTGGGATATGATTATAATTGTGCTTTTGGCGGAAGAAGAAGAAATGGAAGAACATGTTAATAAAACCCCTAACATCCAAACTCACAAACTATATCTGTTCATAATATTGAATAAATAGGTATTTGTAACATTTTCTGAAAGTACAATAATTTTAAGGTAATAAATCATTTTATATTTCGACAACAGAAGTTTTATTATTCTAACATAAATTAAGATAAAATAAAAACTCAACCCGTCCATACCCACAACTACTGATGGGTAATGGAAAAATTTCGGAAAGAAAAGAAAAGAAAAAAAATATTTTTCCAATATTTTTCCAATACTTTTCCGATATTTTTCCAAATCAAAAAGCTGACTGTGATTTTTTTTTTTTTGTAACGTGCGTTTTGTTTGTGCAGAATAAACATTTTTTCTTTCTTTTTTCTTTACTGAAAAATTATAAATATCTAATCTTTAACAATTTATAATTCTTGCCATAAATTATATACATAAATCAGAAGAAATTACAATGTGCACTATAAGTATCAAGTAGTTCTTTTTGGCCGGGTAGACGTGAGCCGGCGACGATGCGCAGAATCCACAATTGGGAAAATACCATGTGCAGATGGCGCAAGATGGCGGTTGCGCTCACTTCAACCCGCGGAGCAAATTGCGTAATATATCATTGGAATCAGTTTCTTTTTGACAGTTCAACAACATTCACTGCGATAATTACGTTGTCGAGCAGATAATATTTCGAACATGCGAAGCAATGGATTAGCAATTTGTTTCAAAATGATTCAGATTTGATTGATAGGTTGTAACGCAATTAGGGTGCTGGTCAAAAAGATTGGGGACTAATTGGACTACTGTACTTAATCACGTCAATTCACGTCCAGGCGGAAAATTATACTGAACTGTTACTTGGTCCACATTCACATGTTTTCCTTTATAACCGTCTACAAGTTTTAAAAGTTTCTTCTAACATTAAAAAGCAAAAATGATTTTCTTTTGTCAATATTTTCTTGTTTCTTGGCACAAAAATCAAGGCATTCCTACTCATTCATTTTAGAGGTATGATTAATTTCGCTTGTATTGCGCTGTTCTACAGCTGACTTAATTTTGGCGGGTTCTATTCCTGGGTTTGGTTGATTTTCGGTTTTGTATAACTAGATCGGTTTTTTCTCTGAAACCTGTTGATGATATAAAACCCACCAACTGAAGATTACGAAGAGATGCAGTAGAAAATATTGATCATGATACTTTTCGCCAGTGATGATTCGCATTCTTCAACAGAATAGATGTGTTAATGCAATAAAACCCTTTGAATATAAATAAAACCCTTTAAACTCTGTTAATTTACTTCCTAAAGTCAAAATTTTACAGTAAACAATAAAATATTTTACTTTAAAAACCGAAAAATTTCCAACTTTTGAAAAATTTTCGAAAAGGCTTCAACCCCTTTGAAATATTGTTTTCGAAAATTCATGTATACGATCTTTATCATTTAAGTAAAAAAATAAGCATTCGGGCCATTATTAAGTTACAAAGGAATAAGATTTTTCAAATAAACTGTATCCCCCCCCACAAGGGTGGAATTTTGAAAAATCGTTGAAGTTGTTTCCAAAACTTGTGTTAAAGATTATTTATACAAAAAACAATGGCAGCTTCCCATACAATGTTTTATTTGAAATTAAATCACTACGTCTTGAAATGAAAAGTACCTTATTTAACTCAGCGTCATCTTCTGAGCTAGTTTGTGCAACATTTGTTATTAGAGAAGGGTCAGATTAATGGTTGTCAATGTCAACCACCAATAAATATTTTTTAAGACTTTGAATACTAGTCGTTTTTATTTCAGAATTGCCATAACTTTTGATATTTTCCTACTTTGCTGCAATACTTTTATCTAAGGAAGAACACAATAAACTCAAACATACAACAAAATAAATGTATTATTTATTTTAAGTCTTTCGACTTTCATTTAATGTGTTCTTCATGTTCAGGTAGGCGTGAATTATCGGGTAGGAAGGCAGTTTGTCAATAAAATAACACATATCACAATCACTCCACTCCTAGTTCTCCACAATTCAATCAAACACTTCGCAAAATAATTATAGATCGCTTAGATTAAGAGGGATGCGATTAAAAAAAAAAACGTCCACCGACCACGGGTTCAATGCTCGTTTTACAAGATGGCCGCCTCACCAGTTCTCGATGTTCGTTTTTGAGGTTGACAAGTCAATTAAGTCTAGACAATCGGAGGCGCCGACCATGTTCAGGTAGGCGTGGATTATCGGGTAGAAAGGCAGTATTTGAAAAAATAACACCTATCACAATCACTCCACTTCTAATTCTCGATAATTCAATCAAACACTTCACAAAATAATAATAGATCGCTTAGATTAAGAGGGATGCGCTTAAAATATAACGTCCACCGACCACATGGTTGCGTGCGCACCTTACCGAAATTCGAAGTTACCTGCTCATTTTACAAGATGGCCGCCTTAACTAAAGTATACTTTATTTTTAGTCTTATGTATAAATAGTGAGTTTAGAGTTAATCGGTCAGCGCGTTAAAATTCTTCAATACAAACTTTGACACACCCAGTTCCCGTTTGGGGGGGGCGGGGTAGTTTAGAAAAACAAAAATGAAAAAGTGCATATTTAACATACATATGTATTCGTGCCAAGTTTCAAGTTTATTAACTCAAAGAATAAGATATTTCATACAAACAAAAACCCCCCTTTTCACCCCCTATAAGATTGAATTTCCAATAGCCCCTTCTTAGTGCTCCCCTAAATTATAAAAGGAAGCCGTGTGCAAAATTTCACGTTCCTAGACCCAGTAGTTTCGGCTGTGCGTTGATTTGTCAGTCGGTCAGTCATTTTATTCAATCAATCAGTCAGTCATTCATTTGGTCAGTCAGTAAATATGTTCAGTATAAATAAAACCCTTTAATTCATATGTTATTTTAATTCCTGTAGTCAACATTTTACAGTAAATAATATTTTTCCATATTGTTATTTTTCGGAAAAATAAACGGAAAAATTTCCAAGCTTTGAAAAATTTCCGAAAATTACCCATCACTACCCACAACACAACACTCACAATCACCTCAAAATACACACAAACACAACACACATCAAACGAACTTTTTGAAAATTCATTTTTATAAAATAAAATTTGATTACAATTGACAATACGTTTTCAACGTTTTAGTATTTTAAACATTTTACTAAAGGTACGATATTTTTTTATTATTCTAACGTTAATTAGAGGTTAACATTGTAAACTGGTAAAACAGTTGCATGCGACTGTACATCTTTTTTTTTTATTTTTTTTTATTTGTGATGGGTTTGCTCTTGACTCTAGTCTAGATCAGAGGTGACAGAGACAAAGTCGACGATGGAGTGAGCTTACCCAGAAGAAGCCTGTTCACTCTCACTTTGAAGAGATTAGGGTTGTATACGCTCGGAAACACAGACGCAGGTAGTGAGTTCCACTCTTTTGCTGTGCGCATTATAAAAGACATTTGGAAGCGCTTAGTGCGAATTGGTGGAATAGCAACCAGGTAGGGATGGTAACTGGCAGTGCGTCTAGATGTCCGGTGGTAGAAGGGGGCCGGTGGAATGAGGTCGTGGAGTTCTCGGGCACACTCTCCGAAGTACAATCTGTAGAAGACCGACAAGCAGGCAACCTTGCGGCGATGAGCCAAGCTATGAAGCTTGGCATCCACCAGTTTTACGTCGCCAATGAGCCTCTTAGCTCTGCGTTCCACCGAGTCAAGCGCGGCTAGTTGGTACTTAGCTGATCCATCCCAAAGGTGACTGCAATACTCCATGCAGGATCGGACTTGCGCTTTGTAAAGGGTTAAAAGCTGTCCAAGCGTAAAGTATCGCTTCACCCTATTTATCTTGACACCAAATAGACCAAGAGCAAGGTTTAATGTTTTCAAAGAAGTTTAAGCCACTCTAAACTAGTAATTAAAAACATAAAACATGAATTTAATTGAGAATTTATCTCTCTCGGACATTACTAAAGACTTCAGACCGATAAAACTAAAAGTATATTACACATATTAATAGAAATATTTTTTCTTGGTAATTTTTCGTGAACTCTTCGATCTAGCTCTTGGACTATACCTTACTAATTGAACTCATTATATCTCCTAAACTAAGACCCGACTAAATCTGTAACTTGGCGACTGATTCCGACTAATTGGCGACTAAATATGGGAGAAAACAGATTTTCGCTAGGTGTCCTAGTTTTTGAGATATAAATGTGGCCCTGCTGGGGAGACTCTCTCCAGCAGGGCCACCTATAAACCCTTATATCTTTTGAACCAGTGACCGACTAATTCTGATATTTGGCGACTAATTCCGACTAATTGGCGACTAAATATGGGAGAAAACAGATCTTCGCTAGGTGCTCTACTTTTTGAGATATAAATTTGGCCCTGCTGGGGAGTCTCTCCAGCAGGGCCACCTATAAACCCTTATATCTTTTGAACCAGTGACCGACTAATTCTGATATTTGGTGACTAATTTCGAGTAATTAGCGACTAATTTTTTGCGTTTTCAAAATTAAAATCCCTGATGGTGGCCCTGCCAGAGTCAGTGACACTAGCTTGTCCTCTGAAATGACGCGCCCCACTACCGCATTTACCGCAGTGTACGTATACAAAGTAGTGGGGCGCGTCATTTCAGTGGACAGGTGGTTTTACACCGGCGAGGCGTGGATGGGATGGATGACAATTGAAATCACGGTTACCCTTTTACACCGAATGATATCAATCGCTGTAGCCAGGGTATAGGCCAGTGCTGTCTCGCGCCGGCTCGCAATAACACGCGCTGGCCATCACTACCTCGCGCTGGTCGGAGCGAGCCATCGTGAGACATCGCGAGTCAGCGTTTGACGGAGAGAGACCGTGCGGGTCCTCGATTGCTGGTAGGAGATTTGTATATCCGTTTTACAAAGCAAATAAATACTCTATTCTTAGAGCACTAAAGTTCAATATTGTACTAACAAATATTTCAATTCTCGCCTCGCAAATCCTCGCGCAGACCTTTGACACCAAAGATAGGCGGCAGGGTGTGGATAGAAATTCTCGCTTAACCCATCCACGCCTCGCCGGTGTAAAACCACCTTAACCTTTAGTATGCGGAAGTACTGATCAGAGCTATACCCGTTGTCTGCTTAAGCACTAATCAGTGCTAAAGTCACCTTCGACACTTTTACACGATTTTAATATTAAATGCTTTATAATAGGGTATAAATCAACTATTAAAAAAAGCCAGATATATGCCTACGAAACATTTTTTTTAAAGATTCAATAAATTCAGAACACTACTTATTGCGCTATATAGTCGCGCCATGTTGCCGCAGACGACGGGTACAGTTTCGCGACCCCTTCCCGCATACCAAACTTTAAGACTGACTTTCGAGCTTCTGACTACCCGTAACGACTGTCAAACTGTAAGAAAAAAGGACATAAATGAATGTGTCCATTTGATGTTGCATCTTAACAAGACCAAGAATTGTAAATTTATTTTCTGTGCCTTACCTTATTCACAATATTTGTCTGATGAGCAAAATAGGCACATTTATAATTTAAATATGTTAATTTATAATAGGACTTGTCATCACAGTGATGCTATTTTATATTTCGACTGTAATCAATTTATTACTGATTACAAACTGACAAATAATACAATGTATTTGCCACCTAGTTGTCGGAGACTTATTGCTAATCTTTTAGCATACAATATACAAAGTGACACCGGTACCTGTAGTGTACCATCGAATACTGTTAGTAGTGGTACTAACACCACTTTTGACACACCTTGTAGTTTAAACTATTAGGTGCGACAATGGGTCAGCCGCATATATTGAATGTTGTACATCAAAATATGCAGGGTCTGTCCGGCAAAGAGCTAGAGTTAAGTTTATTTATGGAGAACTATAATGTTCAGGTGTTATGTATGACTGAACACTGGTTGAAGGAACATGAAGTATTGTTTATAAATGATGATTATTTTACTGTACAAAGTGCATTTGTAAGGAAAAGTGCTATTCGCGGTGGGTCTTTAGTTCTGGTTTCAAACAAGTTGAAATGTAAACAACGGTTAGATTTAGTTAATCTTTCTATCGAGCGCACTATTGAGTTGTCTTGTGTTGAACTCGAGCGATACGTTATAATTTGCGTATATCGACCCCCTTCTGGGGATTTTACTCATTTTGAATCGGTAATGGAAGATGCACTCAATAGGTTAAAATCTAGTAATAAAAGTATAATTTTATGTGGAGATTTTAATATTAATATTTTAGATGTTACTCCATTTAGTATTAGACTTCTCAATCTTTTCAGGTCTTATAATTTATTTAACTTGTTTTTTGAACCTACTAGGATCACGGCATCTTCGTCCACATGTCTTGATAATATTTTTAGTGATCGTGATGCCAAAAATAAATTAGTGCTAAGTGACTTAAGGTCTGACCACTGTGGTTTATTAGCTAGCTTCCCTATGCCATTACATAAAAAGCCGCATAAAATAGAATGCAGGCCTTATACAGCTAGTCGTTGCAACAAATTTAAAAATAATGTAGCCCAAAGAATTAGACCATCTATAGTAGAACATGACAATCCTAATGAAATCTATGGAGCCCTTTTTGATGTTGTGCAAAAAGAGTACCAATCTACCTTCAAGACTAAAACCATTAATATTAATGGCACTACAAAGTAGAGCGAGACTATACGAATTATATGGTTTGAAAAAGCACAGGTTTGATACTCCTTTCCTAGAGTATGTCAAAAATTATTTAAAATTATTTAAAAGTATTTGTGTTTGTGCTAAATCTAAATTTTTAAGCAATACAATTAAAAATTCCAATAACAAAGTAAAAACCACTTGGAAAATTATTAACAATGAAACGGGTAAGTCGGTTAAACAAGACAAACAACTTGAAGTTATGGTCGACAACAAATTAGTTAATAAAGCAGCAGACGTTGCTGAGGCATTTAATGAGTTTTTTGCCAACATACCTATAACTACGACTCGCTCCTTAAATTCATCCCCGTCTAAAGCTGAAACCCTTTTGCATAGTAGTGTGCCTAAATGTGGTCGCTTATTTAGCTTCGAACATATAACACCTCGTGATGTAGTTAATGTATTTAACACACTTAAGTCTAAAAACACTGGTGATTACTGGGGCATCTCCATTAAACTGTTAAGTAATATAATAGACATAGTAGCCCCCTATCTAGCTGTTACTTTTAATAAATGTGTTGATGTGGGAACTTTTCCTGACCTCATGAAAAGTAGTAAAGTCATACCTTTATTTAAATCAGGTAATAAAAATGACGTTGGCAATTTTAGGCCTATTTCTATCTTACCTGCATTTAGCAAAATATTTGAAAAGTTAATACTCAAGCAGTTGCTAAGACATTTTAATTTAAATGGCCTCCTTCATGATGAACAATATGGCTTTACTAAAGGTCGTTCGACTACAGATGCGGGTGTTGCTCTGCTGAAACATATATTTAACGCATGGGAGAACTCGCAAAATGCTATTGGAATTTTCTGTGACCTTTCCAAAGCCTTTGATTGCGTGCACCATGACACGCTTTTGCGTAAACTACATCATTACGGTGTACAAAACGAAGCTCTTAAAGTAATAAATTCATATTTACATAATAGGTTTCAATGTGTAGATGTAAATGGTGTGAAATCTTCCGGGCTACCAGTTCAGTTAGGTGTACCTCAAGGTTCAATACTGGGTCCATTCTTGTTTTTAGTGTATATCAATGACTTACCATTCTATTTAAAGGGTATCTGTGACGTTGTACTGTTTGCAGATGACACCTCTCTTATTTTTAAAGTAGACAGGAATAGACAAGATTTTGACGACGTAAACAGTGCACTCTCAATGGTTACAGATTGGTTTACGACAAATAACTTAGTTCTCAATGCTAAGAAAACGAAATGTATAAAGTTTGCCTTACCGAATGTTAGAAATCTAGGACCCAACATCGTTTTAGATAAAGAGATGCTTAAAACTGAAGACTCGGCAGTTTTTCTGGGTATAACAGTAGATGCCAAACTTCAGTGGGGCCCACATATATCAAGCCTAGCGGGAAGGCTCAGTTCAGCCGCCTACGCCGTCAGGAAAGTAAGACAATACACTGACGTTGATACAGCTCGGTTAGTCTATTTTAGTTATTTTCATAGCGTTATGTCATACGGTATTCTGCTCTGGGGCAAAGCCGCTGACATTCAAAATATATTTGTTCTTCAGAAACGAGCTGTTCGAGCAATTTACCAGCTCGGTGCCAGAGATTCTTTGAGAGATTTTTTTAAACAGATTGGTATTCTCACGGTGGCATCACAATTCATCTTCGCCAACATCTTATATATTAGACAAAATATACATTTATACACTAAAAACAGTGATATTCACAATGTTAACACCAGAAATAAGGACAAATTACGTGCTCCATTTCACCGGCTTCATAAGGTTCATAACTCATTTGTTGGGCTTGGTATATCTTTTTATAACAAGCTACCCTCTTCTTTGCTAGATTTGCCCTTTAGTGCGTTCAAAGCTAAAGTAAAATCTAACCTTTGTTCAAAGGCATACTATTCTATCAACGATTACTTAAACGATAAGAATAGTTGGTCGCTGTGTTTAACTTAAGACAATGTTTATGTTCTTTCTCCAGAATTAGCATACCTACTGACAGGTTATATGAGTTCATATAATTATTTATTTTGTTTGACTCTCAAGGTCAATTTATTTTAATTTTATTTTTATTTATTATTGACATAATCTACTCATTTCAATGTTTATTTATTTTTTATGAGTGGTATTGCAATATGTGGTTAGCTAGTGACCTCGACAATTGATCATAGTTTTTCTTGCCCGAGCAACCGGCAGCAAGTTCGTCATGCTCCCTTAGGTGTCACTGCTTGCGGTAGCGTCGGGGGTCGGGTTGTCTCCTTCCCTCAAATATGGCGAGGGGGGTAATGGCTGATCTTTGCGTTATACTCGTGAACGGGTGCTGCTTGTGGTGACAGGTCGTCTTGCTGACCTTGGTTTTGTTTTGTTATTAGTAACTTAACTCGTTATTGATTTTACTTCGATGGTCCTAGTTTATCATCTGTGACTTTGAGTTACGACTACATGTACGGCTATATGTAAGTGGGCACGCCCTTTATTACTGGAGGCTTTTATTTGGGTATAAAGTTCTGCTTACGTTTTTAGTTTTGTATTTTGTTTCTGCTTGAGTATAGTTTTCGATTTTTTTTTTTTAATATATTGGCGTGTGCTAGCTTACTTATAGCAAATAATTTAATTTAATGTTTTGTATTGCGTAATGTACCTAAATTATTATGCGCAGTGTTATATAGAATCTTTTTTTTTTTTTTTTTTTTAACTGAACAGACAGCTGTGCTGCTGGGGAGTTTGTTGCGCCACTTCTCCCCAGCTAAAGCACTAGGAAGTGGTGAAGGGCGGGCGTTTTGGGGGACTGTCTTATGTAATTTTGACGTTCAAAAAGTGCTGATTCTCAGCCTAGTTTGAATAAATGACTTTTGATTTGATTTGATTTGATTTGAAACATCTAAAAATGACAGCCGGGACCAACGGCTTAGTGTGCATTCCGAGGCACGGAGGGGAGAGAGGCACGCAAAGCAGTTTTCTGCTCTAAACTCATTTTGATAATGTTATGTTAGACTAGCTGCGCCCCGCGGTTTCACCCGCATAAGTTTCGATCCCGTGGGTCTTGGTATGCAATCAATGGTCACCCATCCACGGACCGATCTCGGTAAGCGTTGCTTAACCTTAAAGATCTACCTATGCGGGTGTTATTATTTAGCCTCGAGCCCCAAGTGAGTTCCAGTGTAACATTGGGAATTGCGAGTTTTGCAGGGAACAATGGAAGTGTTCGTAAAGCGACCCTGGAGAGGGCAGGACAACGTCACGCGTCACAAGGAGCACCGGTGCGTTCTACCTAAGATCGCGGATCTCTTATGCCGCGTTCCCACAGTCCGTCGAGCATGGCTTTTCGCGGCCTATGCCGAGCATTCCACGGATGATCCCATACATTCGATCGGACGGGCGACGACAGGCCACCGCAGGCCGACTGTTCTCACGGCCTGTCGACCTGGCCTGGCGCTAGTCTCGCCTGTAAGAAAGCGGAACGTGGGACCGCGGCATTATATTCCAAAGATGGCCACCATGGCATTAGTTGTCTCATAAACTATACATAACGCTAAAGATAGTTGATTAAGTGGCAATGCATGTAAGTTATCTAGCATTGGGAATACGCAATGCTAGATAACTGACTTAACTTGAATACAAGTATGGAATATGAATAAATCTGCCGCAGCTAGCTTACCTCCGTTCCACACAATAGCAGCATCTACAGGATAAGGCACCTGTCTCCACATAGACATCTCTTTCGGGTACCGTTCGTCCATAGTTCCGTTAGCCTCGTCATACCGCCAGTACCGCTCCTCTTCAATCAGATACGTCTTGTTGTTGTAATTGGAGAGGAACACGGTAGTCAGCTCCGGAACCTCATCAGGGATGGAGTAGTCAGATATGTTGCCTTTTTTGATGTAGTGGAATGTGGAGTCGAACTCCCAGTAGTTTTGGCCTGCAAGTATATTTTATTAAAAAGTTGTTTTTGTAACATATCCTGTGAGTTCAGTAAAAGTAATCTTAATGCATAGGTACTACAGGGATAAAAGTATCTATGTCCTAATCCAGGTCATGGTCTACCCATGTGCCAAACATTCAAATCCGTCCAGTCATTTTAGCGTGAAAGTGTAACAAACGAACAAATTCACTTTCGCATTACGGTACGGCCGAAATATCTTGGCGGGTCAACATAGGCACTACGAACTTTGCGCATGTTCACCATTTGGTTCGTAAAAAATATTACTGCGCAGCCTTCGGCGCGAAATTCGGATTTGCCAAGACATTTAGGCCGTAGTATAGGTAGGATGACATATTGAATAGTACATTTGCAGTAATATAGGTTCCTAATAATAATTCAACTCAACCATTTCATAACATTCAACATTGGCTTACAAAGTTAGAAAAGGTATTACTGCTAATAGGTGTTTAGGTAACACAAATTATAGGTGTACAGACGCCAGCAAATCAAGTTACTACAATCTGTCAAATTTCTTTAATAGATTTTCGACTTTAACGCTAAAGCATTAGGTTCAAGGTTGATTGGGAAAATTTGACAGTTTCGGGTAGCTTGACCTGCTGGCGTCTGTACATAACATTGATGTATTTATGTAAATAGCATGTGTTGGAATAAGGATATAAATAGACTTTATCATAAGTCATATGCTTTGGCGTAAAGATTTGGCATTCAGCTGTTTGCCCTATGAGCATTCAAGAAACCTACATTCTATAGTAGGTATCTCACTTGTGATGCTCATTGTATGTGCCCCAATAATACGCACAGTAAGTATAGTTCACGCCACGTAACTGTGCCGCTCTTAAACCAGTCTTTCCAATGTGTATGGCATGACGCGCTGGTGTTTGAGTACTTATAGTTAATGGCGCCAATTCCCTTGTTCACAAACTAAACATAATTTAAGTTCAGTGCATCTTTTTTTTTCTATTAAGAAAAGGACAGAAGATAAATATTAGTTTAGTTCTGTCAAGTTAGTCAGCGCCTGATGTAAATTGACGTATTTGTAGTGGGCAATTTTTTAATCACGTCTAAACTTGTCTATGGAGTATCTTAATTTGATTTGTCATCTGTCCTCTTTCTAATGAAATAGAAAGAAAAAGATGCACAGAACTTAAATTAAATTTAGTTTGTGAACAAGGGAATCGGCGCAAATGACTACTGCGCATTTGTAGCCTACTTCAGAGCGGCAAACTTACATAATAATAATATCCTGGGACATTTCACAAAAATGGTCATCTGATCCCAAACTAAGCAGAGCTTGTACTATGGAAACCAGATAACTGATAAACTACATATACTGCTTTTTTTTGTAAATACATACTTATATAGATAATTACTCCCAGACTAAGGACAAACAGACATGTTCATGCACACAAATGTTTGTCCTGGATGGGAATCGAACCCACGACCTGCGGCATGATAGGTGGTATCTTAACCAACCACGCCATCTGGCCTAAAAACACGCAAACATGAACAAACACACATGATGCGAACTATATTATTACTTGCCTGAGAAAACGACAATATTTCTGTCCTGTTTCTGGTAAATGGTTCTGATGACGTTGACGTCGGCGGGCAGTCTTTGGAACACGTCGTGGAAGCGCTGCGGGTAGCCCCTCTCCAGCTCGTGCCTGTCGCGCAGCACCCACACCCACTGGGGAACGGTTGTGGAAATTAACTTTACCATAGCCCTTTTCTATCATCTTCATCTTCTTTCCCTTATCCCATGTTATCGTCCTTATCCATGTTGGGGTCGGCGCAACCCGTTTTTATCTTCCATTCTCCCCTGTCAACCGTCACGCTATCATTCACTCACTTCTCTTTCATATCATTCTTCACACAATCCATCCATCTTTTCTTTGGCCTTCCTCTCCCTCTCCATTCAACAACTTGTATATTCATCACTCTTTTAGTAACATGTGTTTCCTCCCACCTCATCACTTGCCCATACCAAGCCAAACGATTTCCTTTCAGGTTTTCTGTCACTGGCGCCACTTTCAAACTTCCCGGGATTTTATACTCATTTCTTTGTCATTTTATGCCCTTTTCAAAGATTGGAAATATCCAAAAAGTAATTATGGATTTCCATTCTTTAATGGATGCGAGCATCCAACAGTTCTTAGCCACCATTCCAGAATATGTTAGTTTTATTTATGTGAATAAGTTCTCATAAATAAAACTAAAAGTTTCCGAAGTAGACACTAACCTCCTCCTCAAACACAAAGATCTTGCCGTTGATGACCTGCAGCGTGTCGTAGTTGGTCAAGCAGAGGTCGGGCATGTAGTTTTCTTCCTCGTCGCTGCCCGGCTTGGTGAACCGCGGCACCAGCGAGGTATGCGATACTGGACTCTCCGTGCTCTCTGTAATCTCCTCTTGGTCTTTTACTGCGAACGATTTCAATACAGGGTGTAAAAAGACTCATCATGAAGCCGTCATCTACGCATTCTTTTCATAAAACTAAGTATTTAACTTTGTGCAAAAATAATTGTGGGAATTTACTTTTATTTTTGGTGTGAAAATTCGCTGTTTTATTTAGCGCACACAAAGCGTTGTGCTTGCGTGCATGCAACGGTACAGGGGTTGTGGGAAACAAGTTACTCGTAAACAAAATGTCAAAAATAGTTTGAACTTTGATTTTCAATATGGAGATATTGAAAATCAAAGTTCAAACTATTTTTAACCAGAATGTTCCCAGTATGGTCCAGTTCAGCAAAAATATTAAAATAACCGGAGAACACGTGACTCTGGGCTTCGTCAAGCGTATTAATTTTTACATTCGTTATAGGCAGGTAAATCAGATTCCCCCCAAACTTAGGTGCCGACATAGATATAGGATACTGAGTGAAAATAATGAAATGACTCTGAATGAAAATATCAGTTTCTTAAGAACTTCCAACACGTTTGCATATCCAAACATAGGTACTCGTAGTAGGTAAAAATCCTCAATTGCTAAAAAAAAAGTTGTATATAAGTATACAACGTATACAACAGCTCGTATCAATAAGCCAGGCCTGACGAGCTACGGGTGTGGTGTCAAAGGGAAAACATCGCAAAACCTTGGTCAAATTCTAGTGCAATAGTTTATTTATAAAAATCATACAAATATTCCAGATTTTACTTAAAACTAAAAATTACGAAATAAAAAGTAGGTAATAAAAAAAAAAAATAATCGACTTCAAAAAAAAATTATAAGTAACTCAAAATTATGAAATACCTAACTTTAATTTCGGAAGTCGGTGGCATAAAACTAAAATACAGACACCGAGTTCAAAGTTATTTCCTAATTTTAATTAACTTATTTTTGAAGTCGATTTAATTTGTTTTTAAGTTAATTAGTTTTTAGGGTTCCGTACCTCAAAAGGAAAAAACGGAACCCTTATAGGATCACTCGTGATCATGTCTATCAGTCCGTTTGTCACAGCCAATTTGCTTCGAAACTAATGTACCAATTAAGTTGAAATTTGGTACACGTGTGAATTTCTGTGGCTCAAATACGAACGTGTAACGTAAATAAATTAATTGTGAATATGGGGGTCAATTATAGGGGGCAAATAAGAAAATTAAAAAAAAAACATTTTGCAAACAGCACCGTGTGACATATCAAATGAAAGGGCTTATTGTGAGGGTCTCAAATATATATATATATATATATTTTATAATTTTAAAATAAATAATTTTAAAGTTATTTAAGAAAGTATCCAAAATTGACTATTCCCCCCTTATCTCCGAAAGTACTTACTTAAAAGGTTTAATGTTTAGGTTAGGGTCATAAATTTTATGTTTTATAATTTTGAAATAAATGAATTTAAAGTTATTTAGGAACATAGACGAATATTTAGCATTCCCCCTTATCTCCGAAACTGATGAGCCTACAATTTTGAAAAAAAAAATACAGAAAATAGATCTGTACCCATAGATTACAGGAAAACTTATAGAAAGCGGTGTACCTTATGGTCTTAAAATAACATGGCAAATCTGAGTATTGTGTGTACAAACTTACATTTGCAGTTGGAATGTATGGGGGAACTTGTTTATGAAGTTTGTTCTTGGGATAAATTTATACCAACTACGGAACCCTTCATTGTGCGTAAGTAGTCCGACACGCACTTGGCCGGTTTATTGATCTTAGATATTGTGTCTGCTTCCAAGAGCAAGACAGCGAAAGTGAGACATCGATCAACTTCAGAACCAACACAACTTGCTAAGGTTTTATCTTGATGACTTTTATCATTTATGCCAGATATGTAAAACCTTTAGGTACTAACCTATTAGCAATATAAAACTACTCACAATACAGTTCCTTCATGCCTAAAATATCGTCCATGTGCAGCCCTTCAACCGGCACCTGGTAGTACGGATACATGACCGACGCCTTCACGTTGGAGTGCGACAATCCTAGCGCGTGGCCGATCTCGTGGATGGCGACAGCGAAGAAGTCCGTGGCGTCCTCTTCGTCTTCCTCAGGGTTGTCCCCCCAGATCTCTTCGTCGTCAAAGTGCATGGCACCATGCGGGGGAGGGAATGCGTGTGCAACCACGTGGCCGGGACCGTCGAACGGGAATCTGTGGAAGGATTACTGCTGTGGTGTTTGTGTGGTCGGATATTTAACGTAGTGTTCGATAGGACGCACATGCATTATTTTAGGCTTCTTTTTAATAACAGTGCGAAGTGTGCATAAATTATTATTTGACAAAGAAATGAATACCTATGTCAAGTTATTGTGCATACTGGTAGCTTTTCATAGCTTTTTTGGGACCCTATTTACCTACTACCTACATTTTATACCATTTAAATTTAAACCCTCATCATCGAATTGAAAGAGAGAGTCAAATTATTGAATATAATATTAACAATCCAAGATTACAAACTTTCAGGGTAGGTACTTAATTCATGTGCGTAACTACAGCTTCCACGTGGGTGGTAGAATAATTCTACCTTATGTCAATATTTAAGGCATAGTAGATGCAATCAAAGTTCCCAGTCTTAATTTAGCTGCCACAAAAACTTCTTTATGTTTAGCTGGAGATATGTCACCTCAGCTGCTCATGTCATATCTTCCGAACAAAAGAAGATATATTATTACGAGTAGGAATGTATTATATTAGGTTGGGGAAAAAGTCTTTTCGCATTATAGTATGTATGAACTTGTAATAAAATCTATTTGGCTATACTATTTGTATCTGGCTGGTTTTGGTATCATTGAAAGTTTAAATTTTAAAGAACATAATTACAAATTCAAATTAGGAAAATGTGTGATTTTCATTTGTTTTTCGTACCGTCAAGATGAGTGAATCTAATGAAGAAATTCGATACATTTTAAAATTTTACTACAAAAAAGGTAAAATGCAACGCAAGCCGCGAAAAAAATTTGCGATGTTTATGGACCTAGTGTAGTGTCTGTGGGAGTAGCACAAATTTGGTTTAAGTGTTTTCAATCCGGAAATTTTGATGTCAAAGATGCACGTCGCTCTGGTCGCCCTATTACGGATAAAATGGATGCCATTTTTGAAAAAGTGGAGCTAGATCGGCATATCAGTAGTTACGACGTAGCTGAAGAACTGGAAATTGACCACAAAACAGTTTTGGCGCATTTGAAAAAAACTGGGTACACAAAAAAGCTCGACATTTGGGTACCTCACGAGCTCACTGAAAGAAACCTAATGAACCGTGTACTCATTTGTGATTCTTTATTACGACGTAATGAAACCGAACCATTTTTGAAGAAGCTGATAACTGGTGATGAAAAGTGGATCACGTATGACAAGAACGTGCGAAAAAGGTCGTGGTCAAAGGCCGGTTAGGCTTCACAGACTGTGGCGAAACCCGGGTTAACTCGCAACAAGGTGATGATGTGTGTGTGGTGGGATTGGAAGGGCATTATTCATTATGAGCTGTTACCACCAGGCAGGACCATCGATTCTGAACTCTACTGCGAACAACTGATGAGATTAAAGCAAGAAGTTGAGAGAAAGCGGCCGGAATTAATCAACAGAAGGGGTGTGGTTTTTCATCATGATAACGCTAGACCTCACACATCTTTAGCCACTCAGCAAAAATTAAGAGAGTTTGGCTGGGAGGTGTTAATGCATCCGCCGTATAGTCCTGACCTTGCACCTTCAGATTTCCACCTGTTCCGGTCTCTTCAGAATTCTTTAGGCAGTGTCAGGTTAACATCACGAGAGGACTGCCAAAACCACTTGTCGCGGTATTTTGACCAGAAGTCCCAAAATTTCTATAGCAATGGGATCATGTCCCTACCTACAAGATGGCAAAAAGTTATCGAACAAAATGGTACCTACATACTTTAGTTAAATGTAAATAAACTATATTAAAAAATGTTTTGAATTTTCTTAAAAAATGCGAAGAAACTTTTTCCCCAACGTATTAGATTTAAAAAAAGCATAATAGCTGCCACTGGCAGCAAAATTTTCAAATCTCTCGTCAAAATACTCTATGAGTTATAAACCGATAAATATGTGTAAGCTGGAGTGACGTAACCCCAGCTTACACAGGTTGTATTAATGAATCTAGTGTACATCCATACTGCCAGCCTAGCGCGGTTTTCTATTTAAATGTCAAAAATTAAGGCATAATAGCTTCCATAGGCAGCAAAATTTTCAAATCGCCTCGTAGTTTCCACGTAATAAACAAAAAACAGTTTCCACGCCAAAAATGAGGTTGCCGATCCATGCGCTACATTATTCCAATTTAGGTTGAACTTAGATTATGGACTGGGAGTCGACTATAGGTGACATAACTCCAGCTTACACACCGTTTTTTGATCATAGTTTCAACACCTTTAAAGTATTATCTTCAGTTTTGTTCTATCCTTCCTTGTGCAGCTATTATGCCTTATTTTATTGACTATACCTAATCCAAAACTCTAACCTCACTGGTTTGCCTGTACTACATAAGGAAGCTGGGGTGACGTCACTACAGATAACACAGAGTAAACGCCTCATATTAACGAAGTTTTTGAGGCAGCTAAATTAAGACTGGGAACTTTTATTGCAGATATTATGCCTTAAATATTGGCTTATGTAGAATTATTCTATCACCCATGAGAATCCTGTAAGTAGTTACGGATAAAATTATTTCCTTGTTTCATGTAACTAAATACCCAACTGGACTATTACAAACTAAAATAAATTAAGATAATTAAAAAAAGCGCTAGTCACTATAATACCCGTCTCCATGGTCGCCACTAACGAAGGACACCTGTATATCTGCGCGGCCCTGGTCTATGGGGCTGAAGCTCAGGTTGCCGTGGGGGGCCCATGCTGCCAGTCCTAACTCCATCAGCTCCTCCACGCGGGTCTTGTCCAGAGTGCTGGAGCCGTTTACCACCCTGCAACCAAACAAGTCCTATCAGACAGCCAACACAATTTTGGAATGTAGACTCACTTCACGGTGTGATTTTTAGAGAATAGACCGGCAGTACCTACTAATGCCACAAAATCTACATTAAGTTCAATGTATCATATCATCATCAGAAGATTTTTATTATTTTGGTTTTATTTATTAATCTATAAAATCATTGCACACTTGTTACTCACTGACTTATAAACCTATGGACTCGCCATACCTACAAAATTAGCGTGTATACCTACAAAAATCGGGCAACCAACATGGGCGCCTTTCGTAGGTTTGTAACTGCGAGTGCAAGAGAGAGAGCAAGCAACCGTTTGACAGAACATCTACCAATCATCTACCACAAAATTCAGCACTCAACATGGCGACCGGTCACGCGTAGACACGATTTTGATGTTACACAATAGTGTTGCCTAAAGTCCTTGACAAACAATATTTTAGATGTCTCTCTTTTCATACGCAGCTCTTGATTAGTTAAAAAGAAACAAAACGCTTTTCGACATGTGTGTGTCGATATGACAGATATTTGTATATATAGTAGAATTATGCCATCTCCATGTTCTTACAACTCAATGTGCTTACTAGACATTGGCAAAACAGTCGACATCGGGTTTGCTTGCCATAATAAAAAATAGGATAGAATAGACGTAGTTACCTGTATTTTCCTAAACACCACGTCGGACCCCTTTTCTGGCAATTTTGTTTTCACCACTTTGCGCGGGTATCACACTTCTGCCGCGAAACCGCACGATGTTCGAAACTCGATTCGAGTAGCGGAACAGCATGCGAGTCAGTTGAATTGAATACTGCGGTTTCGCGGCGGAGGTGTGCTAAGCCCTTAGAAACATAGTTTCCCATATTAGCGCATCTTAAGACACTTTGCTCCTAGGTACCTGTACGATATGAACTGCTTGTTCCACGCTTGCTGCAGGATGTACCTCCGGCTCCTCGCAGATGTGGAGGACGTACCGATGTCTTTCACCCCACACCGCTTTTTCTTAAAGAGCTAGAAGCCAACCGTTACAATGAAAACGTAAGAATATTAAATTCAATCGGCTTTCTCTATGGACCAAAGAGGGGCGCGAAGTAGAAGATTTTCTGGTGATTTCAAGCATTTTTAATGGCACTTTATTTTTTGTGTCATAAACTATAAGTTTCACGACCATGCGACACATTTGTGAAACGGTCCGTCGGTCGTCACAGCACGAGCATGGAGGACTGCAGTAAAGTGTTAATTACAGTCGTCTAAGGTGCATTATTCAATGTCATAAAAAAGCCAGTGCGCTCATCTTCGGTTCTTCCCAAATAAATACCTGTTTGGTGTCATCGTCCAACGTGCCAGTTTCAGGGAGTCCAGCGAAGGCTTGCATCCTCTTCAACGGTTCGGAGATGGAGTTGAGCGTGTAGGCGAAGTCCGCGTCAGTTGGCACGTCCGGCAAGTAGCCATATTTCTTTAGAAAGCTGATCTGCATATTAATAAGTTAGTCAGTGAAGTTTAGTTAGTTGCGAAGGTTTTAAGGAAGAATTCACTTTGTTTTGTTTGAATTGTTTCAGGATGCACTTAGGGGTAGGACAAAGGTTTTTTTTTTTTTTTTTATTTTTTTTTTTATTTCTTTATAATTTAGGGACTTTTATAACGCACAGCGTATGTCAGTCCCATCGTACCCTAAGACAAGTTTCAAATCAAACGAGATCAATGGATCAGGGCCATAAACTCGAACAACTTTCTCGCATCATCGGAAGTCGGCTTACTTAATATATGGTGGAATGTACCTATATTGTTCTTGTTCAACTTCATAGCCCTGAACAACTTATTCCTATCAGCCTCATACTGGACACATTCCATCAACAAATGATGCATATCTTCTACAACTCCACACACCTCACAGTTGGGAGAGGTTATCTTTTTCATCAAGAAAGCGAATTTGTTACATGGAATATGTCCCGATCTGAGTCTGTGAGCTGTCACCACAAATTTTCTGCTTAGATTAATATTTACAAACCAGGGTAAACGGGGAGGCTGACACTGTATGGTTTTATACCAAATTCCTTTTTCTAATGAAGTTCTGTCAAAGTATTCCTTCCAATGATCATAACAAACATTTTTGAATTTTGGTAATATTTCGGAATAATCAAGAGTAATATTAGTTTGTTTTCCGTGTTTGGCTGCGTATTTGGCCAACATATCAGCCTGCTCATTACCCCGTATTCCAATATGCGATGGGACCCATTGCAATCTCAGCTGCACACCTTTTTGATTAAGTTCGTCTATCTTAGATAGAATGCCATAAGCTATCGAAGCACCTCTGAGGCCAGAGGCGCATCGAGCTATATGCTGTAGGGAACTTTTACTGTCAGTACAAATAACAGTATTTCTGTTTTGACAATTTATGACAAAGTCCAATGCTTCTGAGATCGCAATGAGTTCCAACGTCATAATGGATGCTGGTTTACTTATTTTAAAACAATTATTATTAATGTTATTTACATCTTTACAGGGTATATAGTAAGCCGCTCCGCGACCTTCTTCACTCTTTGACCCGTCTGTGAATATAGTAAACCAACCATTGTACTTTGTGCATAGTTCTTTAGCCACTTCGTGTTTTAGTACACTGTAATCATAATGCCCCTTCGGTAGCTTTACTGATTCTAAACTACAGTCAATTATTTTGTTCACATTAATGTTAGTGACCCATGTTCTTAGGGTAAACATAAGTAAAGGATAAGAAGATGCTACCTCAATTTCTTTAACCTCGTTAAATGCTGCAGCGATTATAGGAATAACCTTATTTCGCCAGTAACTATTTTGTCGCAGAGCATAAAGTTCATCTAACAAGGTATTCGTTATATTATTTTCTACGGATTTGGCTTTAAGACAAAACTTATATGCTAAATATTTTCTTCGTATGCACAGCGGAACCACACAAAGCTCACTCTCCATAACGTGTATAGGAGTGGATTTGATAAAACCTCCTATAACCCGTAAAGCTTGATTTTGTAACTTATTCAACTTATCTAAATGACGCTTCGCACTAGCATCATATATGTAACAACTATAATCTATACGACTTCTAATTAAAGCTATATAAATATGTCTCAAATGTTGAGGGTGCAATCCCCAGGACCTACCTGCCAAAACTTTAAGTAAACTAAGATTTCTTTGGACTTTTTCCACAGTTGAGTTAATATGCTTACTCCAACGCAAGCACCTGTCCAGCCATACCCCTAAGTATTTATAACTATCAACTGTATCTAAATTGCGACTATTTATTTTAAGTTCAACCGTTGGTTTTCTAAAACCCCTGCTAAAAATACACACTTTAGATTTTGCGGCCGATAATTCTAATCCTAACTCATCTAGCACATAGCACAACCTATCTAGCGCTGTTTGAAGTGAGCGCTGGGATTCTTTTAAATTATTAGACGTTCGGTATAAGACAAAATCATCTGCGTATTGACACATAGTCACGTTTTGAATTTCTTGAAAGCACTTAATTGTGCCTATGTTGAAAAGTAGGGGTGAAATTGGGTCTCCTTGAGCCAATCCTCTATCTGTATATCTTATGAAAAATTTGCTTTTATCTGTTTCATCTCTAATCATAAGGTGTCTCTCGCTCAAAAAATTCCATAAATATTGGCAAAACGTTTTTCCGATTCCGTTATTTTCTCTCATTTGTGCTGAACTGGGTCAATTGGGCGCAGCCTTGCAACACACTCCTGCTAGTGTAAGTCTGCGCTAAATAAATGTACGTATTTTCTTTCTTCTTTCTAATTTCAAAGAACACCTCTAGTCATTACTACACCCTGGTTACAAAGCAGAGTGGATTTGTGGATGTACAGGCACCAGCACATCAAGCTTCTACAATCTGTCAAATTTCTTTAATAGATTATCAACTTTATCACTAAAGCATTAGGTCCAAGGTTGACGGGGAAAATTTGACAGTTTCGGGTGGCTTGATGTGCTGGCGTCACAATACACCTCTGCCTGCCATGCCCAACCCTTCGGGGAATACAGGCTAGCTCTTCGAGAAAAAGCGGTGTGGGGTGAAAGACATCGGCATGTCCTCCACATCTGCGAGGAGCCTGTCCTTCGCCTTCCGCATCCAGTCAGTCTCAGCAACCTTCCCCCTCAAACGTCGGACATAAACGTATATACATTCGAAAATGTATTGGGTTTTTTAGACGTTTGAAGGGTTAAGGTTGTCGTTCCATCTAGCTGGGAGGTCCACATTACGTTTGCCGATACGCGGTCCGCACTCCAGGACTCGTCTGCTCCTTCGACAAACACGGTCAGCCCACTACCACTTCAATTTCCTTACTCTGCAAGCTATGTCGGTTACTCTGCTTCTTTTCCGGATAACTTTATTCTCGATTTTATATCTTTCAAAAAGACTCCGAGCATAGCCCGCTCCATAGCACGGTGAGCGACCTTGAATTTGTGGACTAGCCCGACTGTCAGTGTCCATGTTTCGGCACCGTACCTATGTCATAACAGGCAGGTAGCTTAGCAGGTTGACAAATGCATTAAGCGGATGCTGCATTCCAATAATATAATATTATAAACGCGAAAGCAAGTTTGTTGGTTTGTTACGCTTTCACGCTAAAACTTTGGATGGGCACACGGGTAGACCATGACCTAGATTAGGAAATATAATATCTAGGTACTTTTTTCCCGGTAGTACTCTCGTGGGATAATTCCCCACATGACGCGGGCGAAGCCGCTGGTAAAACCTAGTAATTGAATAAAATCTTGTTCATTTAAAAACAAAGAACTTATAGGTCGATGCATATAATGTTATCTACCACAGCATATTTTTGTTTTACGGTACGACATATTTACGGTTCACAAGTCTCGAGATACTGTAAGTAGGTATAGGTATATAGATTACACTGACCTGTTCAATAGTCGGCGAATTAGGTTCCACATAGATGGTTCTGCATGTCACAGAGTAGCAAACTATGGTAAGTAAACACAAAACGCTCTTTATGTACATGTTAGTGTTTGAACAATGAGTAGCGATAGTGCGAAGCGGGTTGTACTGGAGGAGCGACCTTTGGCTTCAGATAATGAATCATTAGATACAGTTGCGCGGTGATCTGGTTAACAGAAAACAATATGGATATAATTATTCACAATTAATGATTTTAAACTGAAGATCACGTCTAAACGAGTGGTGTTAATGATTTGGAAAGAATTGATATGTTAAATTAGAGCATTTTCTTAATAACTTAAAATATGTGAATATGATATGATGTGTTGAGATATGTGATTATGTTTCTATTTACATAGTGTGATTAATTTGTACAGTTACGTCTAATGCAGAAAAAAATTAAAATCAAAAGTCGTTTATTAAAACTAGGCTGGGAATCAGCACTTTTCGAACGTCAAAATTACATAAGACAGTCACCCAAAACGCCCGCTCTTCACCACTTCCTAGTGCTTTAGCTGGGGAGAAGAAGTGGCGCTGCCGGTTGCTCAGGCAAGAATAATATGATTCATATGAGTCACTAGTTAACCACTTAATGCAATATCACTCATAAAATACATACTAATGAGTAGATTATGTCAATGATAAATAAACATAAAATAAATTGACTTTTACATGCAAATAAATAATTATATGAACTCACTAGCTGTTGCCCGCGACTTCGTCTCCGATCCAGGATTATTGTCTATGCCTATGTGTCCTTCTTCAGGTCATGGTCTACCCATGTGCCAAATTTCATCCAAATCCGTTCAGCCGTTTTAGCGTGAAAGCGTTAATAAACAAACACACTTTCGCATTTATAATATTAGTTAGGATAGCTAGAAGGATAAAAAAAATAATTTAAAAAATATTAAATCGACTTCAAAAAGAAACACACTCAACTCAAGATAAAGAGATGCTTAATACTGTAGAGTCGGCAGTTTTTCTGGGTATAACAGTAGATGCCAAACTTCAGTGGGGCCCACATATATCAAGCCTAGCGGGAAGGCTCAGTTCAGCCGCCTACGCCGTCAGGAAAGTAAGACAATACACTGACGTTGATACAGCTCGGTATTTTAGTTATTTTTATAGCGTTATGTCATACGGTATTCTGCTCTGGGGCAAAGCCGCTGACATTCAAAATATATTTGTTCTTCAGAAACGAGCTGTTCGAGCAATTTACCAGCTCGGTGCCACAGTTTCTCTGAGAGATTTTTTTAAAACATATTGGTATTCTCACGGTGGCATCACAATTCATCTTCGCCGACATCTTATATATTAGACAAAATATACATTTATACACTAAAAACAGTGATATTCACAATGTTAACACCAGAAATAAGGACAAATTACGTGCTCCATTTCACCGGCTTCATAAGGTTCATAACTCATTTGTTGGGCTTGGTATATCCTTTTATAACAAGCTACCCTCTTCTTTGCTAGATTTGCCCTTCAATGCGTTTAAAGCTAAAGTAAAATCTAACCTATGTTCAAAGGCATACTATTCTATCAACGATTACTTAAACGATAAGAATAGTTGGTCGCTGTGTTAACTTAAGATTATGTTTATGTTCTTTCTCCAGAATTAGTTTACCTACTGACAGGTTATGTGAGTTCATACTCGTATAATTATTTATTTTCTTTGACTGTCAAGGTCAATTTATTTTAATTTTATTTATTATTGACATAAACTACTCATTTCAATGTTTATTTTTTATGAGTGGTAATGCAATAATATGTGGTTAGCTAGTGACCTCGACAATTGATCATAGTTTTCTTGCCTGAGCAACTGGCTTCAAGTTCGTCATGCTCCCTTAGATGTCACTGCTTGTGGTAGCGTCGGGGGTCGGATTGTCTCCTTCCCTCAAATATGGCGAGGGGGGTAATGGCTGATCTTTGCGTTATGCTCGTGAACGGGTGCTGCTTGTGGTGACTGGTCGTCTTGCTGACCCTGGTTTTGTTTTGTAATTAGTAATTTAACTCGTTGTTTATTTTACTTCGATGGTCCTAGTATCTGTGACTTCGAGTTACGACTACGTGTACGGCTATATGTAAGTGGGCACGCCCTTTATTACTGGAGGCTTTTATTTAGGTATAAAGTTCTGCTTACGTTTTTAGTTTTGTATTTTGTTTCTGCTTGAGTATAGTTTTCAATGTTTTTTTTTTGGTATTTTGGCGTGTGCTAGCTTATTTATAGCAAATAATTTAATTTAATGTTTTGTGTTGCGTAATGTACCTAAATTATTATGCGCAGTGTTATATATAGATTCAATTTTTTTAAAACTAAACAGACAGCTGTGCTGCTGGGGACTTTGTTGCGGCAGTTCTTCTCCCCAGCTAAATCACTAGGAAGTGGTGAAGGGCGGGCGTTTTGGGGGACTGTCTTATGTAATTTTGACATTCAAAAAGTGCTGATTCTCAGCCTAGTTTGAATAAATGACTTTTGATTTTGATTTTTGAAGCACGCACGACGTTCATGTCAATATTGGCGACTGCTTTAATCAGGTATGCTTTAAGTGACTCCAAGTTGCGATGGAGTTTAGCGCAGACCTTCTCCTCTAAGTGCTGCCATATTTTGTAATCCAAGGGATTCAAGTCTGGACTGGATGAGGGCCAATCCTCATGCCCGATAAAGTCGATTCCACAGGTCGTGAGCCAGTTTTGGGTACTTTTCGCCTTATGAGCCGGCGCAAAATCCTGCTGGAATACCCAGTGCTTGTTTTGTGTTGTTTGTGAAAGAGGTTCCACAATGTTTGTTAGGACTGTGTTTTGATATACAAGGGCACTGGTTTTCACTCCTTTTTCACAAAAAAAAACACCTCCGTTGGACCCAAATAGAACACCCCAAGCCAAACCATGAATGCCGAAGGGTGATGACCACGCTGAACACGTGGCACACGTCTGCTCGCTTCTTCATTAGAGTGTGCATACACTTTATCATTTTGTTTGTTGAAACTCTCCTCAACATTAAAATTTTTTACGTCTGATAAAAGTATTTCGCGGTATTTTTTTTCCGCGTACCACCTTAACAAAACCCAGCTTCTTTCGAGTCTGATTTTCTTCAACCGTGCGTTAAGAAGATGTGCTGATTTTTTTTCTATAAGCACGCAGTCCTAGGTCTTCATCATACACCCTTTTAACAGTAATTCTGCTTAGTCCCATCTGCAGAGCCAACATTTTTTGTTTGCGGACAGGATTTGACCGCTGGAGTCCGAACAGTACGAGGTCAATCGCTCCTTTGTTTATTTTCTAATCTTGAATCTTCCCTGAATCGTGCCCATAATATTTTCCTCGGCTTGCATTCTAAATTCTAAATTTTACCTATGTGACAGAACTTATGGCCCGACTACGTATTTTAGTTTTTTACCACCGCCTTCCAAAATTAAAGTTATTTCATAATTTTGAATGCGTTTCTTTTTGAAGTCGTTTTTTTTTATAAAAAATAATATTTCGTAATTTTTAGTTTTTAGTAAAAACTGGAATATTTGTTTGTAATAAGTACTTAATAGTTTTGTTATAAATATTGCCCTAGAATTTGACCAAGGTTTTGAGATGTTTTCCGTTTGACACCGCACCCGTAGCTCGTATCAATAAGTCAGGTCGTCACACTTACACGTATTAGTATATTATCTTGAAAAGTAAGTACTGGACCGATTTCGATGAAATTTTCACTGTGCCCTAAGTTGAAGTAAGTGTAAGCCAACAAAAAAAGAATGGTCACGATCCGATTAATAGCTTCGGAGAAATGCGTGGACAAACATACATCTATAAAATTTTGTATATTTGTTTGAAAGCCCTAATAGATATATGTGAATACACATATATAATGAATACTCATACACATAGGTATGTGAATATCTCGCAGTTTCAATAATATTACATACATACGTATCGAATTGATAACTCCTTTTTTTGAAGTCGTTAATAAAACAGGTCAAAAGCGCGTCGGACTCGCGTAGGTACCGAGGGTTCAGACTTCCGTACCACCATATATAAAAAAACTGTGCTATTTAGAGACATCATTTTATTTTTCCTATAATCTTTACATAAATTTCTATCACACAGAATAATTTCAGATTTTTCTCTTTGCAGACTTCGGAGATAAGGGGGGAAACGGTATATTTTTACATTTTTCATCAAAAGTCGAAAAATATGCGGCTTAAAAAAAAAACATGTTTGAGAATGTGCAAACAGCGCTCTTTCATATGATATCCCACATGCCCTAGTTTCTAAAAATTTCAGTCCCTGTTGCAAAAAAAAAAATCTTATTAGCAAAATAGTTGGGCAAACGTCATCTAAAACTATTCCAAATTTCAAGTAGACCCAAGATATTATTACAAAAAAAAACCTCTTAGCGCACTACTAAAGTAAAGTTTCTGTAATAATATAATTCAATCATGATTCAAAAGACACGTGGCGCCATCTATTATCTTAAGAACGTTATTGTTGTTTTCCTCAGCAACAGTACTTTTTTCGGGATGTAATGTACCCTATGTCTGTGTCTGTAACATCTGACAACGTATACACAAAATTTTAGGATGATCGGTTTAGTGGTTTAGGCGTGAAAAGGTAACAAACAAACTTACTTTCGCATTTATAATATTAAAATATATAGTTAGGATATAACCTGTCAGAAAGTAAGCTAAATCTGGAGAAAGAACATAAACATTGTCTTGAGTTAATCACAGCGACCAACTATTCTTATCGTTAAAATAAAACCGGCCAAGAGTGAGTCGGACTCGCGCACCGAGGGTTCCGTACTGTAAAAAAAAAAGTTCAGAGACATCGTTTTATTTTTCCTGTAATCTTTTCATTTTAATAAATCTTTCATAAAAATATAAAAAACACAACAAAAATATATAAATCAAAAATGTTATAATATAAAAACTTAGGAAATTTAATTAGATAGGATCAGATAAAAATGTAAAATGTTGTAAAAATGTAAAAAAAAAAAACTAAGTAAGTAATATGTCTCACTTAAGATTAAATAAGTTACTTAAATAAAAAAAAAAGATTAACAAATTCGGATTGTAAGTATATAATGTTAAAAAAAATATAACAAAAAAATATAAATAAAAGATAAAAATATAAAAAAAATCTTAAGTCCACCCGTACGAAGCCGGGACGGGCCGCTAGTGAGTGATAAAGCGATAAGGGCCGGTAAAATTATAGCCCTACTTGAAGAAGGTTGTTCGCAAACTTACGTGTCTCAGGGGCTAAATGTGAGTCGTTCGACTGTCCAGAGGACTTGGCAACGGTATCAAGAGAGCGGTTCGGTCAAAAGAAGACCGGGTTTGGGAAGAAAACGATGCACAGAATCAAGAGCTGACCGCTTTTTGGTGAGTTAGGCGTTGCGGAATCGTAAGGCGTCAAGTGTGGAGCTGAAGAAGTAAGAGGAGTAGAAGTTAGCTTGTGGACGGTCAGGAGAAGGCTTTTGGCTGCCAATATCAGGAGTTTCCGCCCGGCTCGGCGCCCTAAATTACTTCGTGAGCACCGTGTTGCTCGACATCAGTTTGCTCAAAACTGAGCTTCATGGACTCTGGAGGACTGGAATAAAGTATTCAAAACGTTATTAAAAACATCGTGGAAAGCATGCCCAGAAGGATTCAAGCTGTGATTTTTTAAACTTTATTTAATTAAAAAAAGTAAAAAAAATCTTCTTGTCTTTATTTGCCGACTACCTACTTCTTATTGTTTGGCCGTGTACATCGGTTTTAAAGAATTCATCGAAAATTAAAAAAAAAAAATTGCCAGAATTCACTTCACGCGTATTAATTTACACGATTATAAGTATGCAGACTGCGTCAAACAATTAAATTAAATTTAATTAACTAAAATCACCTTAGAACGTAAATTTCCTTAGGTGCCCGTTTTTTTTTTTTTGCAAAAGAGTGTAGCTCTCAAAATTATATGTTTGATGGATATACAACTATTTCGTGAAAATATGACGATTTAGAGCTATTTTGAAGAAAAATCATATTTTAATATATTTTGATGATTTTACTTATATTCATCCTTTTCCACCCACATCTGCATCCGCGTGAGCTCCGAATTGATTAATGCGGATGCGAATATCCACAACAAAACCTTTGTTGTTAAAAAAAAAAAACAAAATGACAGTTATTGGTTATTGTCAAGGGCAGTCAACGGGTGGTCAAGAGACATTACTACGTAGTTTGTACGTTTGACTCACAGAGTACTTTTTACATACAGGTTTGACTGTTTGGTTGAATTCACTGATTTAATTCTTTTCTTATTGCATAATTTAATTTGAGCACGTTTTTACCAAAGGAAAATAATCAAAATGATGCACAGACCATCAATAGAAAAATTTAAGGTTTCTAGTATGTTGGATGTGAATATGGGATCCAGGGTATACCAAAGTCCATCCAGATTATTTTCAAGATACCAGGATGAATTCAGTATTAGTGCATCATTACAAAAACCTAGTCCTTTTGTAAGTGTTTTTTTCAATTTACTAAACAAGTAGCCTATATAGTAGGTACATATCTACCTGCCTATCTTTTTAATGGTTTGCCTGTGAGTGAGGTATACAATAAATACCGTCCAAGTACATGTCGGACCACGCACAGTGAATTCCGTTTTTGGGATGAATATACAATATCATTTTTAGTATACGAGAAACCCGAAACACGGGTCTAGTATTTTTATGTAAAGAACCTATGTACAAAATTTCAAAACTGTATCATGAAAAATGACAAAGTTATAAGCATGTAATGTTACCTGGTTGTCCGTACAAAAGCATGGTCACCACGCGCCCCAAGCCGTCCGCGCGCACCTATACCTCCAGCGTCACGCTACGCTCGCTCATTGATAATTAATTTGGTCATACGGTGATTGTATTGTGATTATCTGGTGATAACATTTTCCATCACACTTGTAGGCTTTGGACTGTCGTAATGCTCAAGTGTAGGTACTTAGATATTATTATGTACTTTATTCGTAAATGCAGCCGTAAGTGATAAAATGAAGTCAATGCGATTTGTTGCACCTTATGCCAACCCCTTAAAGTTCAAAGTGAATGAAAAGTTCTAAACATCGCAATACTTAAACAAAGCAGGCTGTACGAGGTGGCGAAGTACGAGTTATTCAGAACGATCAGTATTATAATTCTTAAACGAACCAATTTCTATTTGATTAACAATATTTTGCAGCTCACATTACATTCAACATCTGGCATGGAATTCATCACGGCTAGCGGCTGTCGGAAGCCGAAAGGTACCGTAGTCCCTAGATCTTCGAGTGAAGGAAAGCATTGTGTAATGTATTCCACGGTACTCTGATGCCGAATTGCTCCTAGCAACACCATAAACTGCTAGTGTACGTACCATTTCTGTGTACTGAACGTTTGGTATGAGGAAGACATGGTTACACGATACTTTTTACATACGATAAGTATATACACGATCAACCAAAACACAACTTTAGGCTCACGGCGGGCGCGCACTCGTGGGGAGCGTGACACGTCAACACGTGCGCGTCAATCTGTAGCATCCGGGAGACTGAAGGAAGGGATGGTTTTACCCCAGCCTCGCTGTGCGCCCGCGTAGCTAAGTGTGTAAGTAGAAGTAAAGACCTCTGGTGTGCGGCGCCGGTGCGTGTGATTGCCGGCCCGATAGGTAGTTAGTGTCGCTCGGTCATTGCCTTATATCGCTCGGTGTCCAACTTGTAACCTTTTTTAAATATTATTGGAAGAAAATATGACATGGTGTAAAAATTATTCTAATCCGAAACCTGAATATAGTTTGTTCAGAATAAGTAACTGAATTACTTATTCTGAACAAACTATATTCAGGTTTCGCATATCGTCGGTTCAAAGGTAAAACTCATTAAGTAACATATTGGTGAAGTCATGTCCGGTAGGTACCGGACATGACGAAATTATAAGCGTTCCATTTTAGCCATTTGGCTACGGAACACTAAAAAGGTAGAAACAAATAAAATTAAAGTATAATGGACTAAAGGTATGCTGTCCTTGAAGAGCAGTGGTCGCCGTATAGCGTCCGCAATTTACCGTCGCGTCGATTGACGTCACTGAAACGTTATAAATTATATTGCGACAGTAAGTTGGTGTGTTTTCCTAGAGAGCGTTTTATGGCACCGTAAAGTCAAACCCTGCTGTAATCGATTTTATGGCAGCCGTCATGTGGCGGCCTCCGCTCTTCAAGGAAACAAGGCTGTCTGTAAGCCTTGATAACATCTCGCCTGTTTTTTTTTTTTTTTTTATAAATGGCATCTCGTAGTTGACCTAGAGAGGTCGAGACTACTTAACCGGACTATCCTGTGGCTGCCTTAAGACAACTCAAAGCCGCCAGCCAGGGGCATAAAACTTACAGACTAAGCGACTACACGCTAAGGGCTCCCCCTGTGGGGAACGGGCCTCGGCTTAGGGCGTCGCTGGGGGGAGGACAGCAAGATGGGACAGGCTGGATCAGATTAGAATTATTATTGTCAGGGGAGTTTAAAGCTATAGGCTCAGCTACGCCACCAGCTGGCACATCATACCCGAGCAAGGGACGGGGGGAGGACGATTATTACGGGGTCGTCGCGAGGGACCTCGACGGCGAGGTCGGAATGTCGATTTGTTTTTGTTCCTACGGTCCCTACTGCTCTCCTGGAGAAGAGTTATGGGGTCGTCGGGATCTGAGAGGACAAGCCTAGGGCGGCGGACCTTACTAATACGAGAGGGGACATAGCTAGCCGCCTCGACAACCAGAGGGTTGCGATGGTTGGTGGCTGAGTCGAACATCTTGCCTGCATTGCCCGAAGGTATATATAGGCAGCACGCGGCAGCCTACATGTCGCCAAATCGCCAGTTATGTACGTACTGTTTATGTCCCATG
Organism: Dicycla oo; assembly: GCA_948252095.1. Lineage (NCBI taxonomy): Eukaryota > Metazoa > Arthropoda > Insecta > Lepidoptera > Noctuidae > Dicycla > Dicycla oo. The sequence continues at coordinate 3,688,359 of OX411718.1, read as the reverse complement.
TAATAGGGGGCGAGCGTATACGCCATCAGCCGGGCATAAATCGGCTTCTACTGAGAAATTTGTAATGGAAAAACATACACAAGAGTGATTTTTAGGGTTCCGTATCTCAAAATGAAAAAAAATGGATCACTTCGTTCTCCGTGTGTCTGTTGTCAGGACCCTTTTCTCAGGAGCGCGTGGAGGTATCAAGTTGTAATTAATATCAAATACGTAGGTCTACGGTCACGGTCATTTATGCGACATATTTTGATACTCGCAAATAAATTAAAACCCATACTTTAAAAAAATCAAGTTTCAAGTCAACGCAATAAAAAGTATACGGCCATTTATGCGACATATTTTGATACTCGCAAATAAATTAAAACCCATAAGGTTACTTCCCACTGACCAAGAATGAAAATTGGCAAGAAGCAAGGTCTCACAGCACATGTAAAGGAAAAGTCCGAAAATAGTTAATTTGTACTTTTATCACATAAAAAATATTTATTTGCGATTACAAACTTACATTTGCTGTTGGAGAATTGACTGTGACGTATATCGATGTATAGGAGAACATATTATTATGTTTTTCAACTACAATGTTAAGTTTGTTTTTGGGATAAATTCATCCCAACTACGGAACTCTCCATTGTGCGTGGTGCGACAAACCTTGGCGGTTTTTTTTCACCACAGCTCGAGCCGTCAAGAGAGACGTAGCCCAGTAGACCAGTCACGAGATGCTTGTTCTCAAATTAACTATGTAGATGTTACGTAGACTTGAAGAGAACTAAAAAGTACATTACTCTAATGTAAACTTTATGCTCCAGAAACTAAGCTGGATGAACGGGTACAACCATAAAGTAGGAGTGATCAACTTGAACAATAAGGGCAGCACCACGCTGTTCTACTCAGCATCAAACTGCGGGGTGGTATACAACTGGACGACGCACGAAATGTGGCTGCTACAAGGACACGTAAGGCAGTTAATAAAAATAATAATCCATTTATTTCAGGCGACGCAGACCCATAGATACCTAAAACATACATAAGTTATGAGAGCCAATGACCAAAAATTTTGTGTTATCGTTTCACGACCAAAACCGTAGAAATGTTTTTTTGGATTTGCCAAAAAACCTAATTTCAGAAATTTTCCGCGTTATGTCTGACCTGACCCGACCTGACCTGTTTTTAAATATGTAAAAAAAAAATAATTACTTACCAAACTGTTTCATAGCAATCTGTCTGATTTTCAGAATGTAGTTGAATGATAAATTTTAGATTCCTACCAAAAACACAATTTAAGGCACCAGTAGTGCCACACGCACACACGTATAAGGCGCCGTCCTATTGCCATCGCTCGTACGATGATGCGTGCGTCCGACGAAAATGATCGTGCGACCGTGCGTTCAAACATACTGATATCTACTGAATGTCCTATTGAAGATCGCGCGATCATGCAAAAACTGTGCATCTCTGTTAAGAGCCATTTCGATCGCTCCAAAACAGGGCACACAATTTCTTATCGCGCAAGGTCGACTTGGTCTTTGACTCGTACAGATCGGATATCCTCCTAGTAGTTTCTTGTAAATGTAATGATTAAATCTCTGATTATAGATAGATTTTGAAAGGGTACCTAGGTATTAACTTTCTGGCTAACTGACCGACTCCTTGATAGTTAAAAAATGCCTGTAAATAGTTTAATGAAAATAAAATGACTTACCAACGGGCCTAGGTAACATTCGATTGGCGATGACGCTAGTAAAAAAGCTAAAAATATATGGGGTTAACATAGCTATCGAAATGTCACGTGATCATTGGTCAACGAATTAACAGCGTCCAACAATAACTTCCATAGAGATGCATGCATAGCGATTGTAGAAGTAGGATCGCTCCGAAGCGAATGCCATTTGTCTAGGCCTGCAGAGGTGTTAAATTCGAGAAATGTTGTTTCCTTGCGGAAAGATGATGGTCCTATCTGTGCTGTATAACTAACTCTATCTCTCTCGCACTATGAAAATGAAGCCCTTTCTAACTACACCGTATCTATATAATACATATTATAAATAGAGATCGGATAATCGGATGCATATTTACCTAAAGTTGAGGTGTTGGCTAATGTGGGATGAGCTTTTGAATCGAAAACATCCCAGAATTCCGGGACCGACCAATTTAGAGTTCTGATTATAGAATCGAATGTATATTTCCTTACGTCCAGGTACTGATGGGTAATGGAAAAATTTCGGAAGGAAAAGAAAAGAAAAAAAAATATTTTTCCAATATTTTTCAAATATTTTTCCAATACTTTTCCAAATCAAAAAGCTGACTGTGATTAAAGATTAGAAAAAAATAAGACTATTAATGTGTACTCTGACATCAAGCAATGAACTGACAATCAATGAATGACATCAAGCAATGAATAGACTGCTTGAATATCTACGAGACTTTTTGCTGCAGTTATTATTCTAAGGTCTTTTTTTTTGTAACGTGCATTTTGTTTGTGCAGAATAAACAGTTTTTCTTTCTTTTCTTTTTTTTTTCTTTACTGAAAAATTATAAATATCTAATCTTTAATTTTTTAATTTTTTTTGCCATAATGTTCTCTTATTGGAAATTATATACATAAATAAGAAAGAAATTACAATGTGCACTATAAGTATGTACACAAGTAGTTCTTTTTGGCCGGGTAGACGTGAGCCGACGACGATGCGCAGAATGCACAATTGGGAAAATACCATGTGCAGATGGTGCAAGATGGCGGTTGCGCTCATTTCAACCCGCGGAGCAAATTGCGTCATTGGAATCAGTTTCTTTTTGACAGTTCAAAAACATTCACTGCATTATTTACGTTGTCGAGCAGATAATATTTCGAACATGCGATGCAATGGATTAGCAATTTGCTTCAAAATGATTCAGATTTGATTGATAGGTTGTAACGCAATTAGGGTGCTGGCCAAAAAGATTGGGGACTAATTGGACTACTGTACTTAATCACGTCCAGGCGGAGCATTATACTGAACTGTTACTTGGTCCACATTCACATGTTTTCCTTTATAACCGTCTATGTACAAGTTTTAAAAGATAGTAAGTTTCTCATGTACGGTAGTACATATTGCAATTCTTCTAACATTAAAAAGCAAAAATCATTTTCTTTTGTCAATATTTTCTTGTTTCTTGGCACAAAAATCAGGGCATAATTAATCATACCTCTAAAATGAAAGTGTATGAATTTCATACTCTTTCATTTTAGAGGTATGATTAATTTTGCTTGTATTGCGCTGTTCTTCTACAGCTGACTTAATTTTGGCGGGTTCTTTTCCTGGGTTTGGTTGATTTTCGGGTTTGTATAACTAGATCGGTTTTTCTCTGAAACTTGTTGGTGATATAGAACCCACCAACTGAAGATTTATTGTTTGTGTAGATGCAGTAGAAAATATTGATCGTGATACTTTTCGCCAGTGATGATTCGGATTCTTCAGCAGAATAGATGTGTTAATGCAATAAAATCCTTTGAATGTAAATAAAACCCTTTAAACTCTGTGTTATTTTACTTCCTGAAGTCAAAATTTTACAGTAAACAATAAAAAAACACATATCACAATCACTCCACTTCTAGTTCTCCACAATTCAATCAAACGCTTCGCAAAATAATAATAGATCGCTTAGATTAAGAGGATTGCGATTAAAATAAAACGTCCACCAACCACGAGTTCACTGCTCGTTTTACAAGATGGCCGCCTCACTAGTTCTCGATGTTCGTTTTTGAGGTTGACATTTGTACAACAAGTCTATTAAGTCTATAAAAGCGGAGGCGCCGACCATGTTCAGGTAGGCGTGGATTATCGGGTAGAAAGGCAGTATTTAAAAAAATAACACCTATCACAATCACTCCACTTCTAGTTCTCCACAATTCAATCAAACACTTCGCAAAATAATAATAGATCGCTTAGATTAAGAGGATTGCGATTAAAATAAAACGTCCACCAACCACGAGTTCACTGCTCGTTTTACAAGATGGCCGCCTCACTAGTTCTCGATGTTCGTTTTTGAGGTTGACATTTGTACAACAAGTCTATTAAGTCTATAAAAGCGGAGGCGCCGACCATGTTCAGGTAGGCGTGGATTATCGGGTAGAAAGGCAGTATTTAAAAAAATAACACCTATCACAATCACTCCACTTCTAATTCTCGATAATTCAATCAAACACTACACAAAATAATAATAGATCGCTTAGATTAAGAGGGATGCGATTAAAATATAACGTCCACCGACCACATGGTTGCGTGCGCACCTTACCAAAAATCCGAAGTTACCTACCTGCTCATTTTACAAGATGGCCGCCTTACCAGAGTGCTCGGTGTTCGTTTTTGACGTTGCCATTTGTACAACATGACAATTGACAGTCTAGAAAAGCGGAGGCGCCGACATATTATTTACCTACTTCATGTAAATAAAACAACAAACTAAAAATGATAACAACACCACGACGATTATGCTGTACCTACTGTATAGGAAAATAAACATAAAATGGCAATTTTAGTTTAGTATTGCCAATCCAACCAACAATTTCCTAACCTTTTAGAACGAAGTAGTAAAAATTTTCATTGAACATATTTTTTTATTTGGCCTTAATTAGATATAGCATAAAAGAACATAGATAATTAATTGAATTTATTTTGTATAAATGTCACTTTTAGACGTTCAAATAAGAATTCGCCATTGTTCTTTTCGAGTTAATCAAGCCACGTAGTAGTATCCTCCCCTGCAAAATTTACTGCCCATTTTCACCCCGTAAGTATTCTTTATTTTTAGTCTTATGTATAAATAGTGAGTTGAGAGTTAATTGGTCAGCGCGTTAAAATTTTGACACACCCAATTCCCCTTTAGCCCCCTAAAGGGGAATTCGGTGTGTCAAAATGGGTAGTTTAGAAAAACGAAAATTAAAAAGTTCATAATTAACGTAAATATGTATTCGTGCCACGTTCAAGTTTATTAACTCAAGGAATAAGATTTTTCATACAAACAAAAACCCCCCTTTTCACCCCCTATAAGATTGAATTTCCAATAACCCCTTCTTAGTGCTACCCTAAATTATAAAAGAAAGCCGTGTGCAACATTTCACGTTCCTAGACCCAGTAGTTTCGGCTGTGCGTTGATTTGTCAGTCGCTCAGTCATTTTATTCAATCAATCAGTCAGTCATTCATTCAGTCAGTCAGTAAATATTTTCAGTATAAATAAAACCCTTTAATTCATATGTTATTTTAATTCCTGTAGTCAACATTTTACAGTAAACAATATTTTTCCATTATTTTTCCATATTGTTATTTTTCGGAAAAATAAACGGAAAAATTTCCAAGTTTTGAAAAATTTCCGAAAATTACCCATCACTACGTCCAGGTGTTGGCTAATATGGAATACACTTTTGTATCGTTCGTAAAAATCTCGCGATTCCGTAATTGATCAATTTAGTACTGTTTGACTATAGAATCGAATGCTAGCTAATGTTGTAAAGTAGGTTGCCAAACTGGCATAGCAAACGTCAGGATAAGTAGGTAATGTTAAAAATGGATTTCAAGAAAACAAGCATACGAATAGATGGGATTCCGGTTTCCCGGTATTTTTTAAATAAATATTACATATTCAAGAAGTCGTTTCCACGCCACGCCATGTATCCGATTAGTTGTGCATTGCCGGATTTTCTGAAATCCGGCAATGCAAGGCCGCTTCCATAATTTGCTAGCCAAAAATTAACTTAAGGTAAATATGCACCCGATTATCCGATCTCTAATTATAAATTAAAGTCGCTTTTCGTGTCTGTCTGTGTGACCGCGTTGTTCTTCTAAACGGTACGCAACGTATTTTGATGCGGTTTTTACCATAATTTAGGTTTAAGTATATGTACAATATATTGATAATAAACTTACTTAAAGAAATCTCGATGTTTTATCAAGTCGCAAAACCAAGTGAAGTAGGGGTTGGTCGCTAAATAAAAACAAATAAATAAATAAATTACTAATAAATTCTTCTTACAGCGACACATGATCACATGCATAGCATCTGACGAAAAGGGTAAATGGCTGGTGACAGCCGACTCCGGGCCAGAAAACGTGGTCATAGTGTGGGACTTCAAGGACCTGTTCCCGCAGAGGACATTCTTCTCGCCGCACGGAAACGCGAAGATCGCTAAAGTGGCACTAAGCCGTGATGCTAAGTACATGCTTACTTTAGCTTACCCTTCCGAAAAGATGGTCCTGTTTTGGTGGATATGGTCTTATGGACTAGAGACTCCACACGGTAAGTAGTGTAGTAGGTAACGATCAGCAATGTTGGAGCCTTGGAGGTGGTTAACTCAACAGGTTAACTCTGTTTACGCTTTAGTATCTTACCGGCGGCATATCTTAGGGCCGGTTTTTTGATCCGTAGTTAACTCAACCAAATCAAATGGTTAAACATAGTAACTAATGGTTGAATTTTGGCTAAACATGAATGTATTCATATTAGCTCATTCATATTAAAAAATAATAGTGAAAAAATAATAATGGCATAACTCATTCATGTTTAGCCTTTCACATTTAGCCGAAATTCAGCCATTAGTTACGGATCAAAAATCGGCCCTTAGGTAATCAGAAATCAGAAAGTTAACGATGTTATCGTATTTATTTTTTCAGCGACATTTGAAACACCCGATATACCTCGAGATGGCGTCGTAGAAATAGGTTTTAATCCATCGAGAGCAGATCAATTTCTGATAATGACTAGAAAAAATATTTATATCGGCAATTCGAGCGTGAGTACCAAAGAACTATATTACTTCTTTAGAGAAAAACAGTAGTCAGTATAAAATAAGACTTGGCAAGCTTCGAATTAAAAGTTTGAATCGTACACACTTCACCTAGACACTAACTACGATAGGTGTCTAAGGTATCTGATTGGTTGACTGGAAACAGTGCCGGTTTCAGCACTACCACCCCGGGCGAGATTTCTGCGGTACCGTACTTGGAGACCTACCTCTTAGAGTAGGAGGGCTAAAGTGTTGTCTTTGTTCCTGGGCATTGTTAGTTTAATAAGAGATATTTTGTCAACTTATGTTGAAAAGGGTGAATGCAGGATGCAAGGGCAAGCGAAACGAGCTCAAAAAGTTTTGGACCCCTCTTCGGATGTGCTAAATTTTTCTTTTGAACGTTATAGAGTTAGGAATACGCAGGATACAAGAGCGAGCAAAGCGAGCTCGAAAATTTTAGCACCTCGTCACGAAATGCTTAGGTTTTCTTTTGACCATTCTTACAGAATAAGGAGTTACCTACTTTGATGACCTATGCAGAAAAGTTCGAGAACCGGGAGATCGTAGGATACCAGAGCGAGCAAAGCGAGCTCATTAAATTGTTGGCATCTTGCCTCAGCTAGGTTTTTTTTGGCATTCATATAGAAATAGTAGTAACTTTTTCGACTTGTGCAGAAAACTTTAAGAGAATTTAGGGTACAAGAGCTAGCGTAGCGAGCTCGAAAATTATTGTTTTTGGCATTACGTACGGGGTATTCTAATGGTTTTAGGAGTTAACTCAAAACTAAATGCAGTAGAGAAGGGGTGTCAGATCGTCCAGGGGCGCCAGACATGAAGGGGGGCCCCCCTTCATGTCTGGCGCCGCCCAACCGCACCCTGACGATCGCCCAACCGCACCCTGCCCTAACGCCGCTACTGACTTGGACAGTAAATTTCGCAAGTGACGATGCTTAAAATACGTCCAGCGCGCGCGCACACTCGCCAGTCCCCAGTCAGCCCCGCTGCCATCTTGTTGACGGACTAATATTTTGAGCACGGCATGTGCTATCCTTATCCTTATCCGTCGCACTGTCACAAGAGAAGTACTTTGAATTAAAACACCAATCAATTACAGAAAATCGTACTGGTTGAGCGGGGTCTAGTAAAAGTGACAGACCGCTGGCAGCTAAAGGTTAATGCCCAAGACAAAGTGAACCCGGAGTATGGGAAGCTGGTGTGTTACACATTCGTGAAGAGCACCGCTCAGATCATAGTGGGGACCAGTCGTGGGGCCGTGCTGGTGTATGGATACGCTATCGAGTACAGCGTGAATAAGAAGCCTGAAGACATCGAAAAGTTGAGATACATCAAGATGCTGAAGTTGAATAAGAAAATGATCCATGTCATTAAGAATGTTGATGGGTTAGCTTAAAAAAAATATTTGTTTATTTTTACGTTATACAGCTATCCATCAATTACCTTAGTTAAATTAGAAAAAAGAATACACTGAAAATAACGGGGACATGCCAACAAAAGTTATGCTATAGTTCTGTTGAATGCTGGTAGCTATAGTTCTTTTGAATGCTGGTAGCTATAGTTCTTTTGAATGCTGGTAGCTATAGTTCTGTTGAATGCTGGTAGCTATAGTTCTGTTGAATGCTGGTAGCTATAGTTCTGTTGAATGCTGGTAGCTATAGTTCTGTTGAATGCTGGTAGCTATAGTTCTGTTGAATGCTGGTAGCTATAGTTCTGTTGAATGCTGGTAGCTATAGTTCTGTTGAATGCTGGTAGCTATAGTTCTGATGAATGCTGGTAGCTATAGTTCTGTTGAATGCTGGTAGCTATAGTTCTGTTGAATGCTGGTAGCTATAGTTCTGTTGAATGCTGGTAGCTATAGTTCTGTTGAATGCTGGTAGCTATAGTTCTGTTGAATGCTGGTAGCTATAGTTCTTTTGAATGCTGGTAGCTATAGTTCTGTTGAATGCTGGTAGCTATAGTTCTTTTGAATGCTGGTAGCTATAGTTCTGATGAATGCTGGTAGCTATAGTTCTGTTGAATGCTGGTAGCTATAGTTCTGTTGAATGCTGGTAGCTATAGTTCTGTTGAATGCTGGTAGCTATAGTTCTGATGAATGCTGGTAGCTATAGTTCTGTTGAATGCTGGTAGCTATAGTTCTGTTGAATGCTGGTAGCTATAGTTCTGTTGAATGCTGGTAGCTATAGTTCTGTTGAATGCTGGTAGCTATAGTTCTGTTGAATGCTGGTAGCTATAGTTCTGTTGAATGCTGGTAGCTATAGTTCTGTTGAATGCTGGTAGCTATAGTTCTGTTGAATGCTGGTAGCTATAGTTCTGTTGAATGCTGGTAGCTATAGTTCTGTTGAATGCTGGTAGCTATAGTTCTGTTGAATGCTGGTAGCTATAGTTCTGTTGAATGCTGGTAGCTATAGTTCTGATGAATGCTGGTTCTGTTGAATGCTGGTAGCTATAGTTCTGTTGAATGCTGGTAGCTATAGTTCTGTTGAATGCTGGTAGCTATAGTTCTGTTGAATGCTGGTAGCTATAGTTCTGATGAATGCTGGTAGCTATAGTTCTGTTGAATGCTGGTAGCTATAGTTCTGTTGAATGCTGGTAGCTATAGTTCTGATGAATGCTGGTAGCTATAGTTCTGTTGAATGCTGGTAGCTATAGTTCTGTTGAATGCTGGTAGCTATAGTTCTGTTGAATGCTGGTAGCTATAGTTCTGTTGAATGCTGGTAGCTATAGTTCTTTTGAATGCTGGTAGCTATAGTTCTGTTGAATGCTGGTAGCTATAGTTCTTTTGAATGCTGGTAGCTATAGTTCTGATGAATGCTGGTAGCTATAGTTCTGTTGAATGCTGGTAGCTATAGTTCTGTTGAATGCTGGTAGCTATAGTTCTGTTGAATGCTGGTAGCTATAGTTCTGTTGAATGCTGGTAGCTATAGTTCTGTTGAATGCTGGTAGCTATAGTTCTGTTGAATGCTGGTAGCTATAGTTCTGATGAATGCTGGTTCTGTTGAATGCTGGTAGCTATAGTTCTGTTGAATGCTGGTAGCTATAGTTCTGTTGAATGCTGGTAGCTATAGTTCTGTTGAATGCTGGTAGCTATAGTTCTGATGAATGCTGGTAGCTATAGTTCTGTTGAATGCTGGTAGCTATAGTTCTGTTGAATGCTGGTAGCTATAGTTCTGTTGAATGCTGGTAGCTATAGTTCTGTTGAATGCTGGTAGCTATAGTTCTGTTGAATGCTGGTAGCTATAGTTCTGATGAATGCTGGTTCTGTTGAATGCTGGTAGCTATAGTTCTGTTGAATGCTGGTAGCTATAGTTCTGTTGAATGCTGGTAGCTATAGTTCTGTTGAATGCTGGTAGCTATAGTTCTGATGAATGCTGGTAGCTATAGTTCTGTTGAATGCTGGTAGCTATAGTTCTGTTGAATGCTGGTAGCTATAGTTCTGATGAATGCTGGTAGCTATAGTTCTGTTGAATGCTGGTAGCTATAGTTCTGTTGAATGCTGGTAGCTATAGTTCTGTTGAATGCTGGTAGCTATAGTTCTGTTGAATGCTGGTAGCTATAGTTCTTTTGAATGCTGGTAGCTATAGTTCTGTTGAATGCTGGTAGCTATAGTTCTTTTGAATGCTGGTAGCTATAGTTCTGATGAATGCTGGTAGCTATAGTTCTGTTGAATGCTGGTAGCTATAGTTCTGTTGAATGCTGGTAGCTATAGTTCTGTTGAATGCTGGTAGCTATAGTTCTGTTGAATGCTGGTAGCTATAGTTCTGTTGAATGCTGGTAGCTATAGTTCTGTTGAATGCTGGTAGCTATAGTTCTGATGAATGCTGGTTCTGTTGAATGCTGGTAGCTATAGTTCTGTTGAATGCTGGTAGCTATAGTTCTGTTGAATGCTGGTAGCTATAGTTCTGTTGAATGCTGGTAGCTATAGTTCTGATGAATGCTGGTAGCTATAGTTCTGTTGAATGCTGGTAGCTATAGTTCTGTTGAATGCTGGTAGCTATAGTTCTGATGAATGCTGGTAGCTATAGTTCTGTTGAATGCTGGTAGCTATAGTTCTGTTGAATGCTGGTAGCTATAGTTCTGTTGAATGCTGGTAGCTATAGTTCTGTTGAATGCTGGTAGCTATAGTTCTTTTGAATGCTGGTAGCTATAGTTCTGTTGAATGCTGGTAGCTATAGTTCTTTTGAATGCTGGTAGCTATAGTTCTGATGAATGCTGGTAGCTATAGTTCTGTTGAATGCTGGTAGCTATAGTTCTGTTGAATGCTGGTAGCTATAGTTCTGTTGAATGCTGGTAGCTATAGTTCTGATGAATGCTGGTAGCTATAGTTCTGTTGAATGCTGGTAGCTATAGTTCTGTTGAATGCTGGTAGCTATAGTTCTGTTGAATGCTGGTAGCTATAGTTCTGATGAATGCTGGTAGCTATAGTTCTGTTGAATGCTGGTAGCTATAGTTCTGTTGAATGCTGGTAGCTATAGTTCTGTTGAATGCTGGTAGCTATAGTTCTGTTGAATGCTGGTAGCTATAGTTCTGTTGAATGCTGGTAGCTATAGTTCTGTTGAATGCTGGTAGCTATAGTTCTGTTGAATGCTGGTAGCTATAGTTCTGATGAATGCTGGTAGCTATAGTTCTGTTGAATGCTGGTAGCTATAGTTCTGTTGAATGCTGGTAGCTATAGTTCTGTTGAATGCTGGTAGCTATAGTTCTGTTGAATGCTGGTAGCTATAGTTCTGTTGAATGCTGGTAGCTATAGTTCTGTTGAATGCTGGTAGCTATAGTTCTGATGAATGCTGGTAGCTATAGTTCTGTTGAATGCTGGTAGCTATAGTTCTGTTGAATGCTGGTAGCTATAGTTCTGATGAATGCTGGTAGCTATAGTGCTGAGACAGGTTCACGGTCACAATTATTAAATCGGATATTGCAAAGCTTACCGGTGTCGGTTGCCCGACCGATGACCTGTGAAGGTCAGGGTAATCCACTGAACCCGGGAGGCACAGGTCCAGTCGTTGCAGAAATGTTCGAGGAAGACCATATCCAGGAGACCTTTCAGCTAAACGATGATGATGTAGGCTAACCGAGTTCTCTTCCACAGAGTAATTGTGACGGGTAATAGTTCCGGCGAGATCCACTTCTATGATGAGCAGCTCAAGCTGCTGTACTGGGTGCATGGCTTCACGGTAGACCGGGTCAAGGGGCTAAGCTTCAACGTCTCACCTAGAAGCTTCATGGTCCTGGACCCTGCTTGTAAGCACATATTAATGATGTAATTAATATTTTTTGACAATAGTTTAAAAGAGTGTTCATGGAGTTTCTTGTCCGTTCTTCTGCATAGGCGCCTACTACGCTTTGGAATGGGCAACTATAGTTGTCGCATTTTAGCGTGGCAATAGCGGTCATTGCCCTTTTCCTATATCTCTCCGTAGGAACCAAACAATGAAACTAAAATGGTTTGTCGTTATTGGAATATGTTGAACATCACTATTTTATTTTTTATTTGAGATGGGTAGGCTCTTAACTCTGGTATAGCTCGGAGGTCTAAGTCGACGATGGAGTGAGCTTACTCAAAAGAAGTCTGTTCACTCTCACTTTAAAGAGATTAAGGTTGTATGCGTTCGGATACATAGACGCAGGTAGAGAGTTCCACTATCTTGCTGTGTGCATTATAAAAGATCACTATAGGCAAATCAGATTCAGGATGTTAACGGACTTTATTTCAATTTTTTTAAATTAAAAAATTCAAGATAATGTCGGTGAGTCAGTAACCGCTATTGCCATGCATGACACTTCATTCTGACTGACTGAAACCTTGGATAAATCAAGTGTCTGTAAATAAGTTAATTGAAAAAAAAAGGATAAAATAAATATACTCGTACCCGAAAATAGACTCGTAGGCAACTACATTGCCCCAAGGTGGGTTCCCGAATTGTCGAGGCGGGGGGCTCAGGAGGAGTGCCGGTATTGAGGTACACCGCTCTCCCTACCTTCCGCGGCCTTGACGGGGTCGCCACCGTCTGATGTCGGACGCGGTGGGGCCGCAGGGGAGGAGGAGTGTCGGTATTTCGTTCGCCGCTCGGAAGAACGAATGAATATAACTAATAAAAATATAAATAAATAATACGCCGCAGAGGATAGGGATATCCTCTGTGGCCGGAAAGTGGTAGGCGGCCGGGCCACTGACCCGACCGGTCGCAGGGGGACCACGGGTGCCTAGACACCTCGCCTAGCGCCCATGTGCTGGTTTGGTCCCTGGGGTGGTCACGGCGTGCAATGTGTGTGACGGACAGCCGCGTGCCCGTGTTCCCGCCACAAGCGGCAGAGGAGGACACCGTGGAGTTTTAGTGGGTTGCAGTCCCACATAATTGCACTATCTCTCCGTGGTAGTGCAGTAAGCATGAGCATTTCTCCACGCAATGGAAAAAAAAAGAACGCAACCACATTTTACCAGTAATGCTTAGTTCCCATGTAAGAGGGCCCCAGTCTATTAACATCGAACGTGCACAAATCCAAACACAGGGCTTCTGCTGAGAGTTTCCTGATGAAAAAACCACACTCAGCTACTCAGCAGTCACCCTTGCGACTACGCCCAATACAGGCGTTATGTTATGCTGTGTGACTTTCCACACAGGTAATACGCCGTGCCCCTGCTGGGAGAAGGTGGAGCTCCAACAGGACCCAGACACCGGCGAGACCAAACAGAAACTCATCAAGATGCGCCTGCCGACTGACGCATCCATCGGTTGCAAAGAATTCCTCGTCAGGGACTTTATAGTTTGTAAGATAACAACAATTATTTTCAATCAAAGTGTGTAATTTCAGCATCGTTACCATGTAAGCTCTCGGTTCGTCTGCTCGTAAGGCTGCTTATGAACAGCTAATGAACAGTGTGCTAAGATGTACGCACGTTGGTTTGATGTCAAGTATATGAATCGTAACAGCTATAGAAACGCGCTACGCATTAGTGTTACGCGCACTTCCTTGCTACGCTGCGTTCCCTTGCTACGCCGAGTCTCCTTGCTACGCAGCGCTTCCTTGCTACGCCTATGTAGCGTTATCATGCTACGCCTCGTTCCCTTGCTACGCAGCGCTTCCTTGCTACGCCTATGTAGCGTTATCATGCTACGCCTCGTTCCCTTGCTACGCTGCTGCCGTCCCTTGCTACACCGTCTATGCTACGCTGCGTGCCTTTGCTACGCAGCGCGTAGTTTCATTGCTACGCCGCAAGCTCATGCTACGCCTAATATTGCAGCGCTACGCGACTTTTGCCTACACGCCACCCCTTGTTATAAAAATTAGAAGTTGTGACTTTATCTAAGAAACAGAGATCACAATGTTTCCTAATCACACTGTTTTTCTAATTATTTAGTTTAAAGTTGTGAACAAAAACAGCTGTTGCTGTTGAAATAGCGCTGAATTTACCGCATTTTCTTTCTCCAAAGTGAATTTTGTTAACAGGCACACATAACCAGGGAGTGGGCTTTGTGGACTTTGTCACCGAGAAGTACCACACTATTCTAGATAATAAGAGATCTTGCGTCCTAGCGCTCGCTGTACATCCGGAGAAGTGAGTTCTGTACTTTATTTTATAAATGTTCGTGTTGGGAAAGAAAGGAGGAGGGTTTAACCAGCGCGCTGGTTGAGACGTACTACATCAGCGTTTAAATCATGCAACGAGTCGTCAATCTATACTAATATTATAAAGAGGAAAGCTTTGTATGTTTGTAACAAAGAAACTCAAAAACTACGGAACCGATTTTAAAAATTCTTTCATCATTAGAATGCTACATTATTCCTGAGTGACATGGGCTTCTTTTTACCGCTGGAAAATACCTTTTCCTTCGGGAAAATTAATTAATCGCCGGTGAAGCTGCGGATGGAAGGCTTTTAATTTATATGCATGACTGCATGTTTCTCACTTTTTGATGTAGGTAAGTATACAATGGTAGGCAATTGTTTGCTGATACATGTTAGAGCTCATTAACAGAATCACAATTTAATTTTCGGTTCCTAAGGGATCACTTATGCTTAAAGCAAACTATCGAACTATCGTTGCTGTTTGACGCGTTTAATCATTGAACCCCCGCAGGTTCCTCCTGTGCGTGGGTTACAAAGACGGCGTGGTGGAGCTGTTCGACTTCCTGCGCCACAAGCTGGTCAAGCGGGTCGACCTTCGGAGCCAGTACACGGTCGTGGTGCCACCTGACGACGACTCCATCAACTGCAACTATGAGATAACCGTGCCAGAACTATCTGTCACCTGTCTGCAGTACTCGCCGTCAGGTGAGGCCAGTTCATCATCGTCGTTTCAGCCGGAAGACGTCTAATGATAGACATAGGCTTCTCGCATCCGGCGGGTTCCCGCGATGTTTCCGCAAGACTAATTGCTTTGTTTTAAAACATATAAAAAATATATATTAAACGTTTCTCGAAAACAAAATAAGTACGACATCAGTAATAATTTTCGGAGCTCTCACCTTTTTGTGTAGTTAGTAAAACTATAATATTGCAAGGGCGCGGTCAAATTGAGAGCTGTATCTACTAGCTTTTGCAGGCAGCTTCGCCCGCGTGGATGTTTAAAATTATCCCAGGGGAACCGTACATCTTCCGCGATAAAAAATACCCTATGTGCTATTCCAGACTAAAATCTATATCTGTGCTAAATTTCATCCAGATCCGTTCAGCCGTTCTGGCGTCATTGAGTAACAAACATCTTCACAAACTTTCACATTTATAATACTAGCTTTTGCTCGTGGCTTCGCCCGCGTGGAGGTCGATTTATCCCACGGATGAATGTACTAACGGGGCAAAGTATCCTATGTGTTAATCTAGGTTATAAACTATCTGTGTGTCAAATTTCATCCAGATTCGTTCAGCCGTTTTTGCGTGATTGAGTAACAAACATCCAAACTTTCATATTTATAATATTTTAGTAGGATAGGATATTGAGAGCAATATAATTAATTATAGCTAACAACTATACTTAGCTATAATTAATTTTGAGTATGAATGTTGATAGCTATAAGAATAGGAAGACCAAAAAACGAGGGACGGACTATGTGAGAGATGATATGGCTAGAAAGCGAAAGGTGACTACCGAGATGAAGACTAATAGAGAAAGAAGTATGGATATAAAACCGGTCAAAAGCGAGTCGGACTCGCGCACCGAGGGTTCCGTACCATCCTACGTCCTACTTATCCTACTTTCCTACTAATATTATAAATGCGGGAATTTTTGTGAGGATGGATGGATGTTTGTTACTCTTTCACGCAAAAACTACTGAACGGATACTCATGAAATTTGGCACACAGATAGTTACCTGGATTAACACATAGGATACTTTTTATCCCGATATTCTTACGGGTTCGAGACTTACGCGAGTGAAACCACGGGGCGCTGCTAGTCATATACAGGGTTATTGGTAAAACACCAACAACTTCTTAAGGGGTCATTGTACTCATCATTATGAACAACTTTTACTATGGGACCAAACCTGAAATCGCGAAAAAAAAAATCAGCTTTTTTTTCGCGATTTCAGGTTAACCTTCGATTCAGGTTCCGATAACCTTGTATAAAAAGTGAGCTATTTACAGACATCGTTTTATTGTTCCTGTAATCCTAACTAATATTATAAATGCGAAAGTAAGTTTGTTTGTTACCGTTTCACATCTAAACCACTGAACCGATCATCCTGAAATTTTGCATGTACGTTGTCACATGTACAGAAACGGACATAGGGTACCTTTCATCCCGAAAAAAAGTAAAGTGTTCCCGAGATAACAACAATAACGTTATTATGATAATAGATGGCGCCACGTGTCTTTCGAATCATGATTTAATTATATTATTATAGAAGCTGTAGTAGTGTGTTCAGTTTATTTTTAATCTTTTTATTTAAGTACTTAATACATTTTGTGAGTCATATAGTGTCGATAGACCGGTTTTTTATCCTCCTAACTATAATATTATAGATGCGAAAGTAAGTTTGTTTGCTTGCTAAAAATATACCTACATTTTTATTTCCTTCTTATTTGCAAAATAGTTGGGCAAACGTCATCTAAAACTATTCCAAAATTCAAGTTGATAGCATTAGTAGTTTTGAGATATCTAGCTGTGACAGACAGACAGTCGCATCATAAGGGTTCCTTTTTACCATTTGGTACGGAACCCTAAAAAGGGGCATGTTGACTCCAAATAGATTGAGATAAGGGCAGGAGAACGATGAAGATGACCATAGCTAGCTGTATTCTATAATCGGGGTGACATATTCATAATATGTAGGAAAACCCCCCACATAGCTACTTGTTAATAGGTCTCAATTTGACAGCGCCCTAAAGCAATCCAAAAAAGTGTGCGCGAGTTCAATGTGAATTCAACTGGTTGTAGGTATGCACCTCGCCTGCGGTCTGAACACGGGCCAGATCCTGTTCTTAGACCCCACGACCATCGATATCATGAGCCCATCGCCCCACTTCGACACCGATGGCGCTATCAACTACATGAACTTCAGTGAAGATTCCAAAAACATGGCTACTGCTGTGAGATAACTACAATCCAAGCATACTTACTTAACCTTCCGCCAGATAATCTTGCAATAAGTAATTAATCCCACTTTAATAAAAATCACAGATCTCATGCAAAACATGACCTTCAAATAGCATTGGAAATGAACTTCGGTAATAAAAAAAAAAACCAGCCAAGTGCCTGTCGGACTACGCGCAATGAAGGGTTCCTTAGTTGGGATGAATTTATCCCAAGAACAAACTTAACATTGTAGTTGAAAAACATGTTCTCCCATACATTCCAATTGCAAATGTAAGTTTGTATGCACAATATTGAGAGATTTAACATGTTATTTTAAGATCATAGACTTCTTTTAAGTTTTCCTGTAATCTCTATAGATTACAGGAAAACTTTAATAAAAATCACAAAACTCATGCCAACCTGTAATACTGGTGAAGAACTTTTCTGTGTATGTTTTAGTTAGTGTATGTTGTGTTCTCAAGTAAGTGACATATGTCTTTATTGGGAATAAAGTTTCTTTAAACCGAAGCATGACCTTCAAATAGCATTGGAAATGAACTTCGGTAATAAAAAAAAACAGCCAAGTACGTGTCGGACTACGCGCAATGAAGGGTTCCGTAGTTGGGATGAATTTATCCCAAAAACAAACTTAACATTGTACATAGTTCAAAAACATGTTCACATTCCAATTGCAAATGTAAGTTTGTACGCACAATATTGAGAGATTTAATATGTTATTTTAAGACCATACAGAAAAAAAAAATACATAAAATAGTTCTATACCTATGTATAGAACTATTTTATGTATATTTTTTTTCAAAATTTTAAGGATAGTAGTTTTTTTTTAAATGATCGTCTATTTTGTTAAATAAGTTAAAAATCTTTTATTTTAAAATTATAAAAAAAAATATATTTGCGACCCTCACAGTAAGCCCTTTCATTTGATATGTCACACGGTACAGTTTGCAAAACTTATTTTTTTAATTTTCTTATTAGCCCCCCCCCCCCCCCAAAATTGATTCCCATATTCAAAATTCATTTGTTTACGTTACACGTCCGTGTTTGGGTCACAGAAATTCATATGTGTACCAAATTTCAACTTAATCGGTCCATTAGATTAGAGCAAATTGGCTGTGACAGACGGACAGACAGACACACGAGTGATCCTATAAGGGTTCCGTTTTTCCTTTTGAGGTACGCAACCCTAAAAAGAAACAAATATCATCATCATCTGTCTAGCCTTTTCCCTACTATGTTGGGGTCGGCTTCCAGTCTAACCGGATGCAGCTGAATACCAGTATTTTACATGGAGCGACTGCCTATCAGACCTCCACAACCCAGTTACTGGGTAATACGATACCCCTTGGAAAGACTGGTTGTCAGACTTTCGGGCTTCTGACGACCCGTAACGACTGTCGAAGATCCACGAATGACAGCGGGGACCAACGAGGCACGGGGGAAACGCGAATCATGACGCGTTTGAATTTTTCTTGGATTGTTTTCGTGATATTAAAGTTTTAACTACAAAGTGTTTTGGTATATACAACTCATTCTCGCCCCTAATGTGGGTTGGATCCTTTTCGTTTAACTACGTCCAGTTATGGTTACAAAAAAATAACAATAACTAGGAAGACTGGTACTAGTACAGCATTATGATATGAGCCTGAGTGAACAGTATAAAAAACCGGCCAAGAGGGAGTCGGACTCGCGCACCAAGGGTTCCGTACCATCCTACTTCCTACTATCGTACTTCATACTTTCTATCCTACTATAATAATATTATAAACGCGAAAGTTTGTGAGGATGGACGGATGTTTGTTACTCTTTCACGCAAAAACTACTAAACGGATATTCAAGGCCCGCGACCGCAAAGTCAGAGGCGTAGGGATCACGCGAAGAAAAGAGCCTTTAATTCTGCCGCCAAGTTCTGCAAGCGGGTTTTACGTAGGGCACGTTTTGACCATGTCGGACGTATTGGGGCCAGGCTGGCTTCGCACCCTCCGGGTAGTAAGCAGTTCTGGTCCCTGTCAAAAGCGGCTGAAACGAATTTCTGTCGTCCCACTTTACCTTTATGATGAAACCTGATGGGTCGCAGGTCACTCTGCAAGTGAGAAAGCAAATTTATTTGCATCTCTCTTTGCAAGCAATTCACGTCTGGTCGCTGGCTCCAAGCAACCACCTACCGTACCTCATTGTACTCCTCGATGCCGGAGATCGCAGTTCACATTAAAGAGGTCCGAAGAGTATTGTGCAGTCTAGACGTACACAAGGCCAGCGGGCCTGACGGAATTCCAGCGAGAGTGTTGAGGCAGTGTGCGCTTGAACTGTCTCCTGTGTTGATGACAAGTTTGTTCCACCTCTCTCTTGAAAAAAGAATGGTGCCGAAATCCTGGGTGCTTGTAAATGTACAACCAGTGCCCAAAAAGGGCGACCGTGCTGACCCTGCCCATTATCGTCCGATCGCCATTACCTCCATTCTGTGCAAGGTTATGGAAAGGGTACTGAACAATAATTTGCTGACCTACCTTGAAGACAATGATCCCCTCAGTGACCCTCAATATGGCTTTCGCGGGGGACGGTCAACTGGCGATCTTCTTGTGTATGTCACGCACGGCTGTGGCAAAGCCATCGAGGAACACAGCGAAGAGAAGCACAGCTTTGACAGGGTCTGGCACGGTGCTGTGCTCAGCAAGCTGCCTGCTTATGGCATCCCAGCTGATTTTTGTAGCTGGATATCAGATTTCCTTAGTGAACGGTCGATCACAGTAGTTGTTGACGAGTGCTCCTCTGACCTTATGGTTATTGATGCCGGAGTTCCTCAGGGGTCTGTTCTCTCTGCAACTCTTTTCCTGCTGCACATCAATGACCTGATTCAGCCTGGTAATGTTGGGTACGCAGATGACAGTACAGTTTCAGAGAGATACTTGTCCAGCGCAAAAACCAGCGGGGTGTAAGTTCGTTCCTTGAGAGAGGCCATCGTAGAGCGGACAGATTTGACCTTAAGCCTTGTCTCCCAGTGGGGTGATGATAATCTGGTCTCTTTTAACGCCACCAAAACACAGGCGTGTTTTTTACCGCTAAAAGGAGTCGTTTCGCCCAAGCTTCTGCTTTTCGGGGTTCATATATTCCTGTAACTGATCGGCTTGAGCTCCTAGGCATAAAGTTGACATCAGCAGTGCTATTCTGTACAAATCTCACCGTGAAAACTTAGGTGAGGTGAGCATGAAGTGAGCGGTCAATAGTGTCAATCCCTAGCATTACGTGGAATGACAGCTCACTTCAAGCTCACTTCACCTATGTTTTCACGGTGAGATTTTTACAGAATAGACCAGCTGGTCTCAACTTCGGCGCCACCATCGAGTACAAGGCTCAAACTGCGGCCAAGAAACTGGGCATACTAAATAGGGTGTACCTATTCATACACATGTTATTGAAGCTACTTTATCGGACCTACGTAAAGTATGAGCTTCAGAATAAATATAAGATATTGTAAGATGTAAAAAGACAACTAAGCAAGTTCAAAAATTTTAGCACCCCGCCTCAGATAGGTTTTTTATTTTGATCGATCTTACATACCATAACCTGTTAGGGTTAAAGGGGAAAGCCAAAGGAAAGACCGTTTTAAGGATTTCAGTAGTATGTTTATTATCCTTTATTTTATAATACAATATTAGGTTGGGGAAAAAGTCTTTTCGCATTATAGTATGTATGAACTTGTAATAAAATCGCTTTGGCTATACTATTTGTATCTGGCTGGTTTTGGTATCATTGAAAGTTTAAATTTTAAAGAACATAATTCCAAATTCAAATTAGGAAAATGTGTGATTTTCATTTGTTTTTCTTACCGTCAAGATGAGTGAATCTAATGAAGAAATTCGATACATTTTAAAATTTTACTACAAAAAAGGTAAAAATGCAACGCAGGCCGCGAAAAAAATTTGCGATATTTATGGACCTAGTGTAGTGTCTGTGAGAGTAGCACAAATTTGGTTTAAGCGTTTTCAATCCGGAAATTTTGATGTCAAAGATGCACGTCGCCCTATTACGGATAAAATGGATGCCATTTTTGAAAAAGTGGAGCAAGATCGGCATACCAGTAGTTACGACGTAGCTGAAGAACTGGAAATTGACCACAAAACAGTTTTGGCGCATTTGAAAAAAACTGGGTACACAAAAAGCTCGATATTTGGGTACCTCACGAGCTCACTGAAAGAAACCTAATGAACCGTGTACTCATTTGTGATTCTTTATTACGACGTAATGAAACCGAACCATTTTTGAAGAAGCTGATAACTGGTGATGAAAATTGGATCACGTATGACAAGAACGTGCGAAAAAGGTCGTGGTCAAAGGCTGGTCAGGCTTCACAGACTGTGGCGAAACCCGGGTTAACTCGCAACAAGGTGATGCTGTGTGTGGTGGGATTGGAAAGGCATTATTCATTATGAGCTGTTACCACCAGGCAGGACCATCGATTCTGAACTCTACTGCGAACAACTGATGAGATTAAAGCAAGAAGTTGAGAGAAAGCTGCCGGAATTAATCAACAGAATAGGTGTGATTTTTCATCATGATAAGGCTAGACCTCACACATCTTTAGCCACTCAGCAAAAATTAATAGAGTTTGGCTGGGAGGTGTTAATGCATCCGCCGTATAGTCCTGACCTTGCACCTTCAGATTTCCACCTGTTTCGGTCTCTTCAGAATTCTTTAGGCAGTGTCAGGTTAACATCACGAGAGGACTGCCAAAACCACTTGTCGCGGTATTTTGACCAGAAGTCCCAAAATTTCTATAGCAATGGGATCATGTCCCTACCTACAAGATGGCAAAAAGTTATCGAACAAAATGGTACCTACATACTTTAGTTAAATGTAAATAAACTATATTAAAAAATGTTTTGAATTTTCTTAAAAAATGCGAAGAAATTTTTCCCCAACCTATTATAATGGAAGGTGTGATTTACTAATATTACGTGAGACGTGTGGTCTCATGCAAGAAGAGTAGTGACGCTATGAGAAAGTATGGATTTCAGTCAAGTGTTGAGGAGGGCTCGGATAGTCGTAAATTATATTTATGAGTTAGAAACAGAGAGACTAATAGTGTTGAAGTGGGGTCGTTTGTTTTTGCTAGACTCCAACACGCCCCCTCAAAAATAAATCCCTTTTCAATTTCGATATAATGTATCAAGCGTCTGTATACTATTACAAAATCACACACCTTCCAATTTTTCTCTATCTGGGGCTCAGCGGCACGGAATGTGGCCCAAACTTAATCAAACCGATAACAGGCGATTTTGACATCGCGTATGAGAATTTCGAGTGGCAGTTAGTCAGGACATTTGTTTTTGTTAATTTAAGAGGGTAAGCAAAAAAAAAAATTAATTTCTTTAATTCCTGTGACACTTAACGTTAGTTCGTTACTGGAACGCACAAGACACGGGTAAGTTAAAACTCGATATTCAAATGGTCGTGCATTTAATCTTTATTGTTTTATTTTTTAATTAATCTGTTGTAATTTATGCTTCCAGAATTGTAACACAATGCCTCTAACTTCAGCTCAAGTTGCTCAAGCTGTGTTGCTTCGGAGTCAGGGGCGAACGCAGCGAGAGATTGCTGAAACTTTAAATGTACCGCGTACATCTCTCAGGTACGCCTTAACAAGGTACGACCAGACCGGCCTTTACACAAGGAGACCAGGAAGTGGCGATATTAGGTGTACAACAGCGCGAGATGACCGATTTATCGCTCTCGCAATTTTGAGATATTGGTTCCTTACTGCGGTCGAAATACGGCAGCGGCTACAAACGGCAAGAGGGGTCAACGTAAGTGAGCGGACAATAAGAAGGAGAATGGAGGAACGGGATTTGCGTGCTCGAAGACCAGCTCGAGGTCCAGAACTGCTTCGGCACCATCGTGTAGCTCGACTTCGGTTCGCTCGCGAACACGCAAATTGGACTCACGAGCAGTGGAGTAAAGTTTTGTGGACTGACGAATGCAGAGTGGCCTTAAGAGCTCCAGATGGCCGCGAACGTGTGTGGAGAAGGCATGGGGAGAGATTTCTGCCAATAACTACCAGGCAAACCGTCAGTTTCCATGG
Organism: Dicycla oo; assembly: GCA_948252095.1. Classification (NCBI taxonomy): domain Eukaryota; kingdom Metazoa; phylum Arthropoda; class Insecta; order Lepidoptera; family Noctuidae; genus Dicycla; species Dicycla oo. Next base: position 3,664,973 of record OX411718.1, on the reverse strand, counting down.
TGGATCAGTTATGGTTTGGGGAGGGATCTGTGCAGACGCACGCACAGAGTTGGCAGTAGTTGCAGGTCGTCTAACGGCAGTGCGATACATTGAAGAGATCCTTCAGGAACACGTTTTACCATTCACTGGGTTCATCGGTAGCGAAGATTTCATCTTAATGCAAGATAATGCTCGACCTCACACAGCACGTTGCGTGGATGATTACCTGTCGGAGGTGAGAATTACCAAATTGGATTGGCCGGCACGAAGCCCAGACATGAATCCCATAGAACACGTCTAGGATATGCTTAAAAGACGCATCCGATCCAGTCCCAACCCTCCAGAGAATATCAGTCAATTGACATTTGAACATTTTATTGAAACTTAGAGCTTAATGTGTTTTTTTGTAATTTTGTAAAATTTTAATAAAGTTATCTCACTTTTTTGTTCATTAATCATTTTCATTTAAGATTCGAATAAACATTTAAGTTTTACAAAAAAAAAAAACCCTGTTTAGCATTTCATTTTGATAATAAAACACATAGCGCGCTTGGGCCACTTTCCGTGAAGTTACGGCGGCTAGAAGATAAGTAGTGCTTCAATCAAGAAAATCAGGCAGACGCAAGGGGCGCTTTACGCCGCTCTTCGCAGTCTGAAATAATGAAATGAAATGAAAAGTCTCGTAGTTATTAGCGGTTGAAATCATACATGTTTTTGTCGGTCAGAAATATTGAACTCACTACCACTACACCGAGCAAACAGACGTTTTCAAGTCAAAAAACATGCCACGTGCACGAGTCAAGGACCTCTTACCGCGATACGTTTGTTTTGATCGTGTTAAACTAGCGACATGGTATAATTGTGTGTTGTTTTGAAATATTGGAATACATTGGTAGAGGGCGTCAACGACTTTTATTGCACGGTTATAGTTCGCGTCATGTAAATTTGACGCTCTGAAGGTCGCGCAAATGACTGCGCAGTAGTCGTCAATATCTATTCTAAACCAGCAGCGCACCATGTCATGCGTAACGGAAAGCCTGGTTTCAGAGCGGCAAAGTTATTTGACGACGCGAACTATATCTGGCGGAAGGTAGGCAAAACAGCAATACACAGGTACCTACAGGTAAAACTAAACTAAAAAAAATCTCTTAACGCAGGACGGTAACAGAACAGTTTGCGTTTACAAGTACAACTGTACATTGCTACAATGGCTGTTCATCGGCAAACATCGCTCGCACTACAAGGAAATTACTGCCGTGTTCTTCTTGCCTGCTAGGATGCCCGGCGGAGAGTTCAAGCTGGTATCACTGGGCTTGGACCGATGCCTGGTGGAGTACAACATCGGGGCCAGCGGCGATGGCATCCTTCAGATCATAAGTCTGGACCGCGTGGACCAGTCAGCGATGCCACTGGCTGCCATGGTCTGGCCCATGCCCGAAGACTTAGACCCTACAGAATATAGAACTAATTTGCCGACAATACTCATAGCTAATGATGAGGTAGGTAATTAGATTTTTGAACAGGATCTCTTGGAGTTTCTGCTCTGTAGTCTGTTTTATTTCTGAAATTTCTTTCGAGGTGCATTTTAATTTAAAACGCACTACAGTAATTCAAGCGCATTTTGCAATTGAATTAGGTAACTACTGTAAGTTTCGCGAATTGAAACACTTCGGTCATCCATTTGGCTAGAACCAAAGTCCCGTCTTTAAAATCCCACAGTTCAAGTACAAGATAGTGAACTACGCGACTAACATGACCCTTGCAACAGTGCTGGGTCCTCGATACGACCACCCCGTCTCCAAGATACAGCTGATAACCAGGAAAGAGGACGAACAGACAAACAAGTACCTTCTGTTTTCTTGCAAGGAAGTCGTAGGCTTGCAGAAGATGCCGCTCGACGGTAATCCCTGGAAACATAACGGGTTGTTGGCACATCCAATTAAGGTATCTCTACAATCTATTTTTTGTTTACTTTAAATAGGTGAGTCCTTCGGTTGAGTAGGTCCAGGACCAGCCATTGACGCGATTCCTGTTGGACGTCCCACGTCGTTCCCGTAGGTACCTATAACTTTGATCACTATTTGCAAATCAAATCAAAAATATTTATTTGCTAGGATATGGTACATAAGGTGTTACAGTGCAAACATCAAAACTGTTTTAAATATTATTTTAAAACAATAGGTACCCATGCAGCCATGGAGTCTTTTTGGATGTTCTTCACTGAAATCGACAACTTATACGTAGGGTGTTCTCTTTCAGAACACCCTACGTATAAGTTGTCGATTGATTACACTTCTGCATCTTTATAAACCAATCACTAAAAATGTCTTTCCATTTCTGTTCAGGAATTTCCGCCCATATATTCCCAGGCCGAAAGTAAAGCTTCTTCGTCCCGAAATCTTTGCTTTTTCAATTTACTTTTCACGAAAGGAAACGGTCCAAAGTCACATGGCGCCAAGTCTGGGCTGTAAGGCGGATGTTCAAGAAGTTTCAAGCCGGCATCTCGCAAAAATTGGCATGTAACATGTGCCGGAGCATTATCATGATAAAGATATCAGGTGCAGTTGTGACTTTGGACGAAGCTTTTTGAATTCCTGAATAAGTTGAGGAAGGCAGACAGTGGTGTACCAAGAAGCGTTTACAGTCTTCTTCTCACGGAGAACTACTTGTTCAATAATTCCCCAAATACCCCCTAAACTCCTTGAACGTCCGCCTTACAGCCCAGACTTGGCGCCATGTGACTTTGGACTGTTTCCTTTCATGAAAAGTAAATTGAAAGCGAAAAGATTTCGGGACGAAGAAGCTTTACTTTCGGCCTGGGACAATATATGTGCGGAAATTCCTGAACAGAAATGGAAAGACATTTTTAGTGATTGGTTTATAAGGATGCAGAAGTGTATTAATTGTGGTGGCAATTATTTTGAAAAACTGTGAAAAATAAAGTTAAATCTCAAGACTTTCAGAATACCCTACGTACCTACATATACCGGAATCAATGTTCCCGGAAAATTTGATGTCGCGAGCGAGATGCTTTTTTTTGTTTACCATGACGAATATGGAACATTACCGTGTTGCCAGTAACACCGCATGTGGCTAGCAATATTGTTTCCGTTTTATGTAAATGCATTTTGGACTTTCAGGTTTTACACATGTGTTTCCGCGAAGACCTTGGGATTCTGTTCACAATTGGTGCGAAAGACACTATTCTCTCTCAATGGACCGTTCAATACAAGTGTGTAATATTTTTCTCCTTTACCTACCTCTTAGGGGCTTAGCGTAGGTAATGTAATGTTATTTTTTCGTCGTATACCTAGATAGTTAATCAGTATCCTTGAGGCTCTTCCATCCAAAATCCTTAAAAAGTTACCTTTATCCGAGATGAAATCACCAGATCGGTAGACCTATCAGCAAAGCGGGGTGGAATAGACCTGGATCCTTACTACTGCCTCTTGGAAGACGGCCGGCCTGGGTGGCTATTCCAAGAAATACGAGACCTGTTCTACTACATCCAGATCCTGTGCCAAGGCACCTTCTCTCCAGCCAGGAGGCAGGTCAAGGATTACATACCGATAGACTCGCTGCCTGATCTGATGAGGGCATTGGGATTTTTCCCGTCGGAATATGAGGTAGGTACCTAAATAATTTTGAGGTCATACTATTTTGTGTTCTCCCACATTTAGCCGCTTTGGTGGGGTTATTTATGGTTGCGGCAAGCCTGAACCGACCCCTTTTTTCGTGGAGAAATCCCCATGGAAGCTGATGCAGGGGGAGAAAGGAGGGTTAAGTCGGACTCTTACTGACTAAAACCCCACTGTTCCTTCTACTAAGTACCTACCATAGGTCGGGGGCCCGGGAGATCCCCGACTGGTATCAGCCCACCATGCCTAGCGGGCCTCATTACCAATTGCGGCCGAACGTCCTCCCATAAAGGCATGCATGGAACACTGCGTGCCACCTCTTTGGGCTTGACTGTTCGAGTGACGACACAGCCCCTGTTTCTCCGCCCGCCCGCAACGCCTGAACAGATCCTAAATCTAAAGCTTACGTATTTTGGAATAATAAGGTACCTATTAATTTCAATCATAACATTTTTAGGTGGAAAATCTGATAACCGAAGCTAAATATAAGGTGTATCTCCGGGAGCCGGTGACAGAAATAGATTTCGAAGAGTTTGTGAAGCTGTACCTGAACCACCGGCCGGTGTTTGGCGAGAGTTTCAAGCGTCTGCGCTCCGCATTCCGCACTTTCGCCTACGTTGCTGCGAAGCAGCCTGAGGAGTACTTCATAAAACGAGAAGACTTCATCGAAATGCTCTCTAAGAATGGTAAGCCTGCACGAACCTATGAAGCTCCTGGCTCCAGCGGAATAAGTATGGAACACAAACTCGGAATTGGGCACGTAATTATTCGTTCGCCAACATGGCTGTGAAAACGTTTGTTATCGAGAGGGCTACCTCAGACTTTCGGTGATACGTGCCTCCCAGTAGTTTTCAAAGGGCGCCACTAATTTTGTAAGCGGATGGACTTTTTAATGGACGAATTGTTCCCTGTACGTCGAGTCCCTCTACATCGAGCAGTGAGATCCATCTCGTTTTTATTCCCTCTACGTCGAGCTTATGATTTCTTCCTCGCTTTTAATTCCTTTACGTCGAGTGCCTAAAGTACAGTCAGAAATAAAAGTGTAATACAGTTAATTAATGATTTATTCAAAGTAGATACAAATTAACAAATTTGGTTATTAGAACTTCTATCCAAGTATTAAGATGAAATTACGAACAACGAAACAAGCGAATTGAGAAATGCATAAGCCCAAAACTGTTATAATACCTACTGTTAATTGATATTTTGTATACAGAAGCTGTTGGTATACCTTTATAAATAAATAAAATAAATGCTATGTGAAATAATTTTTTTTTTTTGTAAAATTGTGCGGTTTTTATTTTAGTTTTGACTGTACCTTACCAAACTCGATGTAAAGGGAATAGAAAGCGTAACTATCAGTATCCTTTCAGAACAATAGCCTTTAAGACTCGACGTAAAGGGAACCATTCCTTTTAACGTCAGCTTAGCAATTATTTTTCCTAATGTGCAGTTGAGATGAAAGTAGGCCTATAATAAACTAATTTATTTTAACTTAAAAAATGATCCGCCCTGTGTCACCGTACATACAATGGTACACTTGAAGGATTAAGTGCGGAAACCAAACCCAATAACATAAAACATAGATCCGCCCTGTATCTGACAATATTTGGAGTAAGGCCGTTTCCTGACTTGTCGGTGCGGTAGCGGCGCGGCATCGGTATGCTCTATCCCGAAACGACACTGCATCGCTTTCATCTACGAACCTATCGGTATATTCTGGGTATAAAATCCTGCAGTACAGCTTGTATCGTCGCGAGATAATGTCGTCTTCGAGTGATGATGATATTTTAGCATGTTATGTTTATCTCCGTTTACGTAAAAAAAGAAAGCGCTACTGGTGCCATCCTTATATTGAAAATAATATTAACTGTCGACTATTTGTTGCGGCTAAAGAACTTTCGCATGATGATACAAAATTTTTATCTATGTATAGAATGTCAAAAGAAACATATCAGCAGCTTTTGAATCATATTGCTCCTGCAATAACAAAACAAAATATAAGATTTAGGGAATGCGCTGTTGTAAATCCCGAGCGGCGACTGGACGAGCGTGCCGAGATGCGGTAAACCGAACCGATCCCTCCCCGCTCCCGCACATACCGCGCCAATCAGGAAACGCTCATCGAAATATAGACGCTCGGTAAGTTTTCTGTACCGCGTATACAGAGCATACCGATGCCGCACCGACAAGTCAGGAAACGGTCTAAGAAAAAAATGGTTTTGTATACTTTCTATTGTTTCACAGGTGAATTCTTCTCTCGCGAATTGTGCTGGTATCTGCTGACCATCCTCACCGGCCACAGCTTCGAAGATAGAGCACTTATGAATGAAGAAGACTTTACATTTTTGCCAGAGGTTTATTGTCACTTTCCTATAATAAAATTGATTGCTAAATTATAAATATTACTAGCTGACCCGACAAACTTTGTCCTGTCCAAACATGTATCATGAGGAAATTTAATTTTCTTCATGATGTTTTTCCATTTTAATAGTTATTCTGCTATTCGGGGCAGAGACAAATCCAACAAATCAAAGATCAGTCCAATCAAAAATTGGTCCAGCCGTTCTTGAGTTATCAAGTGGTATATCTAACCAGACTTTGTTTTATAGTTAAATATATTATATAGATTTATATGAAAACATACCATCCCGGTGACCGATTGAACTTTAGGTCTTTGAATTGAAGACATCGGTATACTTTGCGGTAGGCACGCGTAGCTTCCGTGGGCTAATCTCGGGCATATTATCTTTGGGACTATTTGGGTCATCAATTAATTTTGGTCTCCCAAACCATTGCTCCAGTTTAAAATGACTCTACTGACATTGTGGACCTGCGGACGACACGATACGCGAGGCCAAATTCGACGATCCCCGTAGTAGAAACTCTTAATTACTATTATTTCTGACTTAGCAGGCTATTTGCTAATTGCAATAATATTCTCTTTACAGAAAATAAACTTCAGCCACTTTGTAACTGAAATAATTGGCATACAAGAAATAGACAATGTGTCTGTCCCATCTGGTGTCTCAATGGCTTCCTCACATACTCTCGCCTCTATGGACTCTGATGAAAAATTAAATTAATAAGTTATATATCTTTATTTTTATCTTATTAATTACTATAATATTATATTACATTAATATATAATACATTAAATTTACATTTACAATAATTTGTTGCATTATTTGTTAAAAACAAAACATTCAGAATTCTATAACCTACATATTGGTGATTTATGAACTGTAACACAATAATAATAGAACTTAAATGGCATCACTTTCACACAGGAAAATTGTCTAAGAAAAATAATGGTTAAAAAGATTACATATCTTGAACACATTATAGCAACATGATGGATATTCTCTAAAATTAATGTCAATAAATTAATAATCAGCAGTCACCCTGACATGAGGCTGACAATGCAAATATTGGCCCAAGTTTAGAAGGACATGAATAATTAAACTCTGTATTCAATAAACACCTATTAACTTGAACACGCACCTTTATGGTGTTGCTTAAAGATAATTAAAATTAATGTATCTACATTAATTTAATTATCTAAAATAAAGTAAAGAAGGCTCTTTACTTTAGCTCTGCTCAGCAAAATCTAATGTAGTAATTAGTAGAACAGGAAAAACCACCAATGTGTAAGGTTTTGTTATAAGCAGAATTGTCAAAACACAATCCACTGTGTTTTGTACTCGCATAAAGGAAGAAACAATTGCACAAAAATTATTTATGCTCTTCAACATGCAAATACAACTTGCTGTGATAAATATCACACCTTATGTTAAACTTAAAAAAAATAATATTAATTAGTTATATTGCTAAAATTATTCTAATTAAGTCACATTTTATGAAACTGAAATCATATTTACAAGAGAAAGAAGACCTTGACCTAGCAAAGTAAATTAAAATGCTAAATTTAAATAAAATTACATCACTCTCGGTCATAGTGACCAAAATTAATTAAGAACACATTTTTAAATTAATGGTCATAACTTTTATAAAAGTATAAAACTAAAACACTAACGCAGTTGTAGCGATGAGTGGTGAATTGATACTCCTTGAATGCACACTTATGAAATAAACTCACAGCACATGCCAAAAAGTTCTTAATGTTTGTTCAGTGTAAGCACAGTCTCTAAATGTTGAAGACTTTATGTGTTGAGCAAGCCTCAGTCAGTTTTTAACCGCTTGGCAGGCGTTGTGGTGCCGCTACTCTGAGAATTTGAGTCTTCAGAGAAATTCATTGCTGTGGAGGAGAACTCTGTAGGCCCTTGGGAGTCACTCACTGTTGAGAAACCTGAAAAAATAAAGATATTGTTTTCCATTTAGTATTGCAATCCGCTGTGTATTATTTTTGTGTGCCTTTTAGTCTGTGCTAAATAAATGTATTTCCTTTCTTTCTTTCCATTTACGGTGGTCAGCTATATTCTTGTTTTATATTGTAAATGAAGTAGAAATGTTTATCAAACATTGAGCAATGCAATTTATTTAAAATAAAGTAACTAATTTAAATCAATGCTGCAAATTTCAAAACAAGCGATATGAACCCTGACCTACTTGCTTAGACCCGAAAATCCACCATCTTCAAAATTATTTTTTTAGGAACAATGTCGTACTGCTATAATGAGCATTCATGTCATGAATATTGTTTAGGTACTCACATGTGTTAGAGTCTTCAGCCATGCCGAAGTTGGAGTTGGAGGAGTCGTGCACCTTCTTCGGCGTCAATGTGTTCTCCTTATTATTCTCACGTTTAGCCGCGTGTTTCTTCTTTTGCTCATTTGTAGATATCGGAACCCATTTATAGATTTTCATGGTCGTTTCACCAATCGTCACCCATTTTTTCTCCCTGAAAATGGACACAGTGATAATTCATAGACTTTGACAATTAGAAAATATTTGCTACGAATGTCCAACTTACCAATGGCGAACTTTTTCCACAGCTTGCATGACTCTTTTGATATCATCTTTGACACGATTCCTAGTTTCCGCTCGGACAGAACGAGACATTTTGCTAATCTAAACGCACTTTAAGTAAAATAAATCTTTAACAACTTTTTATGATAGAAAATATTTTATTTGTTTATGAAATTATGAATAAACTGAACTGAGTTCGCTTCGACAAGCGGCTTTCTTCCTTTTCATTCATCCGCCATTGACTTTTTGACTGTAAATTTGACATTTGGAATATGATACGTTTAGTTGCGCTTTTTGAGTTTAACTCTGAAGTAATCTTACACCAATACCCGAATTCTGTAAATATATATTTAAAAAATAGTAGTTTTGTTATGATTCTTATTCTTGAGATAGTAAAGCAGCCTGAAAAGCTGTTTTTTTTAAATAAAATACAATATTACATTATAACATTACTATTGAAAATAATAAAACGTGTTAGAACAAATCAGGCTTGCACGTCTTGTTTCTTCAAAAATCTAATTGAAATCTTATAAAGTTTAACGGATATACTTAGGCTTTAACTATATAAAGAATTCATTTTAAACTACACTAAAATCCTATCAGAATATTAAAAATTTTAGAGACACTCATTTACCCAATTTTTTTTTTCTTGTTCAATTATTTTATGGAATCTATGCAGCGATTACTAAACGTTTTTGCTTGCATAATCGTACTTGCGTTTTATTGGTTGTAATCATATAACTAAACTATTTCATTGGTGCCTGACTAATGCAAAAGCTAGAAAATGTAATAGGGAACGGAATAATTCGACTTCAGAGGACAGGAAAATCGAAAATTGAAAACAGGGAAATAAATTTATGAAAAAATTTATTGGTAATAATCTGCCGAAAATAATTTTAAATAAGTAGTAACATGTCTAATAATGTGCTTTAATACATAGGTAAGTTGTGTTATTGATTCTCGCTGTATAAAAGTGCAATATTTAAGCGATGGGCTGTATATGTGAATTTTATCATGAATGAATTTTGACTTATATTTAGCGGCTGTCAGTTGTTTTACGTCTCATCGTTCATTATTTTGTTCATAATTATTTATTTCCAATGTGATTGGTAAAGTGTGTACAAATTTTCACGCCGCTTGGACACAGGAAGGGATGCGCATCGATTGCGATGATGCAACGAGATGATAAGGTGCAAATTACATGCATTTGATAGCTTTTTATTGCAATTTTCGTTTTTCGCACTTACTTCTTTTTTACTCTCAATGTTTCGTCCGTAAATGTGTTTGTTTTACTTAGTTTGATCACAAACATAACCTCAATACGAGTAGCCACTTTATACTCGAGACCTCGAGTACATGGCACCAGTGCTTGACATCACATTGTGTGTCAGTACCGGTGCTGCGTGCTGTCAACAACTAGACGAACTGATCTTGCACTAAAACACAAAATGCTTTTCTATCTTACTGTCACAGTTTATTTAACTTTACAATAATTTTGTTTCATTTTTCGGTCAGTGGGTCGTCTTTTCTGATAAAATTGAAACTTGGGAACAGATTTGTTCTGAAATCGCTGCTAATGGTCATACTCAATTTTGTACAAAATCTTGTTTAAACGATCAGTAACATAAATTAATTTTTCAATGCTAGTGAAGCAGACCAAGTGAAGTGAAATAAAGTTAGCCATGGTCTAATGACTAAGTAGAGCTTAATTATTAACTGTAGCTTGCAATAAAAATAAATATCTAATTCTGAAGCTTCTCTAGTTGTTCACAGGCTTTGTGTACAGTAAGCTGTTCTTACAAGTCAATGTAGCACTGTCCAATGGTATTTTATTTTGCACTTTTTTACGCCTTGTTATGTTTTTGTTGCAGTTTTACCGTGCATGTATTATTAAAACTATAGAAGTAATACAGTGACTATATTGTTGGCTTGTCTGGCTATAAGGTCCACCTAACGACAACCGTGAATATTTCCTTCCCGTATGGCTGCGTACGTTAACCGTACAATATCAATGATGGCTGGCGACGGGCCCCATAACGTTGCGATGCTGAACAATGGCGCTGTCCGTGTAAACATGTCGAATGTGGACTCGCCGCTACAGATATTTGTGAGGGCCAAGAAGAAGATCAATGATATATTTGTTGAGATTGATGATTATGTGAAGGATGCTGTCACTTTCATGCATGGTAAGCAAATAATATTGTTTGGTTCTTTCTTATAGCTTTAAGAATACTATCAATATAGTTTGTGTCATATAAGTTTGCCACTCTGAAACCAGGCTTTCTGATGAGCTGCAGTTTGAGTATAGATATTGACTAATGTGCAGTCATTTGTACCTACTTCAGAGCGGCGAACTTACATGACACGAACTATACCAGCTATAACATGAAACTTGGTAGGTACCTGCAGACCGTGCATCTATTTCTTTGGAAATCATATTATTGCTGAAAATAACCAGCAGTATTCAATTCTTGACCAACTAGAATTTTAGAATGCTATGTTCTATATATTTAAGTTCTAGTTAAAATATTTTATAATGCTGCAGTAGGGCACTAAGAGGTATTAAAGTCTCTTGTCTATCTTTGTGCTACTTGCTGAAAGACATCTACAAAACTTGAATACACTCTGTGTCTGCATCATTGATAAGCATTGTCTTTTCCTCCTATACAAACCATTAAACATCTAAATAGTCCTATTTGCTGATCTTATTAGATTCCAATAAGTTTACTACGTACTAAAAACATAATCTCGCATCTATTTCCTAGGCTATGGACAGGCAGGGTAGGTTTAATATTGTATCTATTGAGCAGTCCGACTGCAGGGCAAAAGTCACCTAGTTTAATCAGTTTAAAAACAAGGCTAAACCTTCCAGACCTGCAAACACTAACTTAAAATATGTTGGAGTACGATTGCTGATGCTCAGAAGCCATTGACTTAATAAATGGCAATACAATTTTGCAGACAATAAATTCAAATCTCAAAAGCAAGACCATCTACAAAAATCTCACATATGACATTTAAAGGCCAGCCAGACACTAATGTAAATGAAAAAGATAACAAAAATTTGAATGACATTTACTCATAAAAAATAAATAAAATATTCAATAGTGATAAGTGATACCTAGCAGTAAATAATCTTATTGATAAAATGAAATCCATGTTGTCAAGAATGTTACATCTACAATCTATTTATGAACGCCTTGTTAAGGTCGCGTGTCTGGTGTCAGTGTATGGCTTATTTGGATAAAGGTCATTATCATTAATATTTAATTGAACTCTACGAGTACTATGCCTTTAACCCATTCGTTGCTACCAACGCACCATTTGCGTTGATCGAGATTTCTACGTCATGCCACCAACGTACCATATGCGTTGAGTGTACTCTAAGAAGTTACCATTTTTGGGTGGGTTTTTTTTATTTAGGGTTTTTTTTTTTAAATTGAAAACACATTAAATTTCGTATTCTCTATTGTAATCATTAAAAATATTAAGTAACCCAGGTGATGTTTTTAAAATATAAGTGGCAATGAATGTGTTAAACTAGTGCGGGTGTTGAATGCCTAATAGAAACATCGTCATCATTCTCTTACCCTTATGTCAATTTATTTGGGGTCGGTGCAACCTGCCTTCTTCTTCCCTACTTTTCTATTGGGAATAGTCATGATATCTCTGTAGGCCATACGTGCCATAATTTATATTCGGCCAAATTTGCGAGAATAATTTAATTTGACCACAATAAGCTATTCCTTGAGGAGCTTCGTGGCTAAGTAATAACAGCCGCACAGGTCGATCCATCAGGTTAAGCTACGCTTGCCGGGGTTGGTCCGTGGATGGGTGACCATCTTTTCATAGCGAGACTCCTCCGTGCCTCGGAAAGCACATTAAGCCGTAGGTCCCGGCTGTTATTCGTAGATCTTTGATAGTCGTTACGAAAGGCAAGCCCGAAAGGCAATACGATATCCCTTGGGTAAGACTGCTTGTGAGACTTTCGGACTTCTGACGACCCGTAACGACTGTCAAAGATCCACGAATGACAGCCAGGACCTACGGCTTAACGTGCTTTCCGAGACACGGAGGGGTCTTGGTATGTAAAGATGATCACCCATCCACGGACCAACCGCGGCAAGCATAGCTTAACCTTCCGATCAACCCGTGCGCCTGTTATTATTACTTTATTATTGATTATTGAGTTACGCATTTGATTGTTTATTTACCTACTAATTCTCTTATCAAATCTGCAACATGTTACGTCACTATAGTATAAAAAGGTAAAAGAATATTGGCGAGTTGGGTACCTCATCAAATCCAAACGTTTCAAAATCTAGTTATATGCAAATTATAGGTATTATATCCGTAGTTATTTTGCAAGCTAAAATGTTTTAATAGTTGTTGGGAGTAATTAAAAAACCATGATTTTAGGGTGCAGCCCCGTTACGGAAACAAAACGCACTAATGCAAAACAAAACGCATGCAATACAGCCAATTAAACGTATTACGTCAGTGTTGCCATACAATAAACCCAAATCGATATAATACGATTAGATCTAGCGAAAAAATGAGTTGAATCACTTTAGTGAAGAAGAAAAAAATCGTTTATTCAATAGAGTAAGTGCAATATAATAGAAATAAGTGCAAACTTAAAATCTACTAGATAAAGAAATAAAACTACGTAAATCAGATTTGACGTAGTGACTCTTGAATGAGAAGTATTTCACGGGTGGTGGTATGAGATAAAAAAAGTTAGAAAATATTATGTTGAAAGGTAATCAATAATCACATAAAAAAATAAGAAAAGGGATATTAAGTAGACGAACGCAATTAATATTCAAGAGTAGACGGCCAAAGAATTTCCACAAGTATTATGGGCAAGCAAGTCCACAAGTATTACGGGCAAGCAAGTCCACAAGTATTACGGGGCAAGAAATTTCACGCGGGCGAAGTCGCGGGCTGAAGCTAGTTTTTTTTTATTTACTCTGGACTATACCTACACTAAACACAATATTACGTGACGACAGCGACTGTCAAATTTTGTATGCATTTCTAATTTAATTTAAGGAAAAGGGAAAAATGCACACGCCTTTGTTATTTTTTTAATTTACAGAACCTACTTTTGATTTTATATCAATTATCACGTCATTATCTGCTGAATTATTTGCGAATTTGTTCCAAATGCTGCTTTATGATACACTAAACCCTGTGCGGCAAACGCTCATGCGCGCCCAAAAAATATTTCGTGTGGTGCTATGATCGCGCATGCGCGGTTGAAGAAAGTCTACCCAGTGCATGCGGCTGGGCGCATCAGTGCGGCGTTACAAACTTGTCCCAAGTGCGGCGAGACGCTTATGTGTGTTTGAAAATTTTCGAGTTTTATGAGTCATAAAACAATTACGCCAATAACAATAGAGATGCACAAAAAACCCACAGGTGCGGCGCGCCGCACTCGAAAGAAGTTATATAAATTGTATGGACGCGCATAAGCGCCGCCAGCACATGGTGAAGGTTCGAAAATCGCGCATGCGCGTTGGCCGCACATAACGTGTTATGTAGGTATTTAAAACGCAGCAATACGAACATATTTACGCAAATCGCGCACTGTTGATGCTACACCGCAGCCCTAAAATGCCATAATATTCGCCTCGTTGGTCTAGTGGAATTTATCAGTAGTAGCCCGGAGTTTGGATTTGTGCGCGGTTGATGGCAATAGGCTCGCCCCCTATCACATGGGACTTAAGATAAACTACTCAAAACAAAATAGGGCCCACCTCGAATCAGTCACTATTTTGGTCAAAATAAAGTTATCTAAGTAGTTGTTGACAAAGTTATGCATTGAACCGTCAAGCTGACATGTTTAGGAATCCTTATCAATGTTTATTTCGACAACATTCATATTGGTTTCAAGAGGGTAGCTAAAAAAGTGAAGTACTCGAAAAAATCGTCGAATGCACAAATTCTCAGTCACTTAAGTTTTCAGTCTACACTAAACAGTGTTGTGGAATACTCACGTTTTTAACAATTTTGTTTAGTTTCTGTGTTAGTTGTGATCACTATGCCTGGTCCTCGCCGTCATATGGACATGGAAACCACTGCAAGAGCAGTATCCTTGCTTCAAGAGGGACAGTCTCAGACGTCTGTGGCTATCCACCTCGGTGTTTCGCGACGAGCAATCCGAAATGTTTGGGAACGGTATCAGGAGACCGGAAGTGTAGCTAGGAGACCTGGCACAGGAAGAGTTAGGGCTACGACTACCCAGGAAGACCGATATCTAAGGTTAACCGCACGACGGGAGCGTACTGTTACCGCTCGGACCTTACAAACTCGACTACGGCAATCCACAGGGACGAGAGTCAGCGACCAAACCATTCGGAATCGGCTTCACGAAGATGGACAACGCTCTAGAGTACGCGCTATTCGACTGAAACTAACGAGGGCTCATCGTGCAGCACGATTAAGGTACGCCCGGGAACATTTGGAATGGACCATGGATAACTGGAGGAATGTGCTTTTTACGGACGAGTCTAAAGTGAAGTTTTACAGTGATGACAGACGGATACGCGTGTGGAGAAGAGAAGGGGAACGTTTTTCTGAACCATGCGTCCATGGAACAGACCGATGGGGGGGTCCCAGTGTTATGGTATGGGGTGGAATTAGCTTACACGGCAAAACAGAGCTGGTAATTCTCAATGAAAGTATACCGTAACCGCTGCCAGTTACATCGAGCGAGTAATCCGGCCACATGTCATCCCGTTTTCACAAAGAGTGGGCAATAATTTTGTCTTTATGCATGACAACACTCGCGCACACACAGCCCGCACCACACAAAGAGCCCTTTCTGAAGCCAATATCACCGTTTTGCCATGGCCAGCCATGAGTCCCGACCTCAACCCAATAGAGCATTTATGGGATCAACTCAAAAGAAGCCTGAAAGAAAACTACAGTGATGTTAACAGCCAGCAGGAGCTCATTAACGCCCTGAAAGTCTGTTGGGAACAAATACCGCATACAAACGTGACTCACTTGATTGAAAGTGTACCAGATAGGCTCAGAGAGTGCATAAGGAGCAGAGGAGGACCCACTCGTTATTAAAAAATAACAAGCACCATAATTTTTTTCAGAAGACGTGTGCTTTACAAGATCATGTTGATCCTTTATTTTGTGTATTTTTTCCTAAAAACTGTTATTTGTGTTTTTATTAAAGGAAATAAACAAATGATTCCATTGTTTATTTTTACACTATTCCTGAATGCCCACTTGACACTTGTACATTCATAAAAACTGAACAATTACGTTCAATTTTAAGTTAAGGCAAAAAAACATGGTGGGCCCTATTTAGTTTTGAGTAGTTTACATATCAACACATATCAACTCGGAAAGGAATCGTCACCGTATCGCCTTTCGCCTCGCCGTCAAACAGCCGTCAACCTAACGTAAGCACGTAACCAAAGCGGACCAGCAGCTCCGATACGTCGACTCGGCTACAACTAGGCGAAGCCGCCGACGGAGAAGCGTAAGCGCGGGGACCGCTGGTTTTGAGCACACGCCACACCGTGGTTCGTGAGCTTGTCCCGAGGCGAATAGTTTACGTTACGATTCCGATTAGTGTGCTTTTCAGTAGAGAGTTTCATACAAAGAATACTAAACGGCTCGAGTTGATACGGTTACGATCCGTTTCCGAGTTGATATGTGTGCTATGACCTTTACTTATTTACGGCACTCCAACGACTTAAACGATGTAACAGGCGTAATAGGTACTGGTTATGCCTTCGAGAATTACTGGCGCGATGTTATATTATTCGCCACGTGTACAAATGCGGTCAATTGATCTAGCAACATGATATTTCATATTTGAGAGTTGTTTGTTGTGTTGGCGTGTTTCCAACTAAACTATCACTTGTTTGTATGTTACATAGTTGCATAACGACGTATATGTAACGTGTGCGGAAGGTGTGAGTTGTACTGACTCATCAGAATAAACGGACGCCAGCCGGAACCAAGCTACTTATATTACGAACAGTACCTACTGCCGTCATGAGGAAAAAAGACGTATCTGACATTTTTTTGTCGAAATAAAGATATTTACATAATTATTCGGAATCAGAAAAAAAAGGCGCATCTACCAGTATTTTTATATTGGCGTAAACTTAACAAAAACCTAATAATTCTTACTATTAAAAGACGCATCTGCCTTTGTATCTTGTATTTTAAACAGGCAAAATATTTTTTTCTCCACTTCAATATTTCTGTAGATACGTTCTTGTCAGTCATGGCGTGCCAGCAGCTGCCGACTTTTGTTTTGTTCGTGATTTGTGTTTTATTTTTCTTATTGTAAAACTCGAGTTAATTATATTTTTGTATGCACGTGTTTCTGTGACAAATAAACATATTTTTCTTTTCTTTTTCTTTCTTTCTTCTTTTTCCTTACGGCGGCAGAGTATACCTACTTCGATTTATTACCCGCTAGAGCAGGGGTCGGCAACAGCCGGCCCGCAAGGTTAACAAGCCGAAAACAATGAAACGATGTATGTAGGTAGTTTCTCATTATTCGGCATTTTGTTAACATTTTGTTTTACCTTGTGGAACGCAAATAAATGAATATGAATATGATATTTTTTCTCGATTACGATATAGGTGTCATGCAGAAAGTTGTTCAGGTACTTGGTTTGATCACTTCCATTCTAGAAATTTTGATCTCAACAATGAGCCCCGGGAAAAAAATTCAAATAATAATAATAATATTTATTGAAATACAGTGGATTTCGGGTATAACGACAATGAAGGGACCACTCTATTTTCGTCGTTATATCCGGAAGTCGTTACAGGCAAAGGTAAAGAGATACAGACACGCGTCTAGCAGCCATACTTATTCAAAAGTTTACTAAACCCAGTTGCTACTCAGAATATCACTTTGTAACTGAACCATAAAAGCTCCGAAACGTACACGCTTCCCTACCTACTTAGTTGATATCTATAAACAAAAGGTAAAGGTCTCCACACTTGCTGACCATCTGTGTGCAATGGATGTAAACAAAAGATAAGAAATGTTTGTGTAAGAAAAAAATCTTTGTGTCTGGCGGCCGACTCCGGTCGCAATATCTGCATGGGATTTCTAGGAATTTGTTACAAATGATTCATTAAAAACAGTCGCTACACCCGAACTCGGCGTTACATCCAAAGTCGCTATAGCCACATGAATTTTGTACTAAAGTATGCTTTAAATTCAAGGGACTTAGATTTAACGTCGCTATAGGTAAATGGTCGCTACAACCAAGGTCGTAATAAATGAAATCCACTGTAGTATGTTTACAAAAAGTATAAGTACATATGTTTCAGTATATAACATTAATATAGGCCTATAATAGTATTATAATAATGTAGGTAAAAACTATGGTATGAAAAATACAAGATTACAGTTGCAAAATAAAGTAAATAAATTAATAGAATTCTGAAGGTAATGTAGTGCGTTGCCCGAGCTAGGTTTATTTAAACCTGTGTTTCAGGCCAAATCCAACGAGGCAGTGAAAAACGCTTTTAAAGAATTTTTCGATTCCCGTTCCCAGAATATCTATAGCAGAGGTATCAACGAACTTTCATTAAAATGGCAAAAGTGCATCGACAATATTTAAAAAAAAAAATTTTTTTTTGATTTTTTTCTATGTAAATCGGCAATTTTATAGGTAAAGACCTAATATTAGATAATTATACTAATCCCAACTCGCATGCAGATCCGACTTTCGAAAATGAGTTACTGACCATTGACGATAATAATAATAATAATAACCTGGGACATTATTCACACACGGTCATCTGATCCCAAACTAAGCAGAGCTTGTACTATGGAAACCATATAACTGATATACTACATACACTACTTTTTTTTAAATACATATTTATATAGATAATTACACTCAGACTCAGGACAAACAGACATGTTCATGCACACAAATGTTTGTCCTGGATGGGAATCGAACCCACGACCTGCGGCATGATAGGTGGTATCTTAACCAACCACGCCAACTGGCCTGTCGTCATTATGTTTTAGCTAAGACCTGGGGGTCTTTTTAAAGCAGTATTATTTTAAGGTTACTTGAGGGTGAGAAAGAGATGGAGCTATACAGGACGTCTAGCTCCATCTCTTTCCCACACTCAAATAAGATTAAAATAATACTGCTTTAAGAGGTGGTGGTCTAGCTCCTGTTGTCAGAATTTCTGCCTTATAAAAATGTGGTTCTGTCTCTGTAGAAGATCGTTTGTTTTTAACCGAGTATAGATGTCGGCATGAGTTTTATGTTCGTATAACTGTTGCAGCGGTCACCGGCGAGAATGGAATCGCGACGCCCCAAGACCTGGCTAACGTGGAGGCCTATGTATCTAAGGTGCAAGCCATACGGGAAGTGCTCAAGCGAGATCACATGAAAGTGGCCTTCTTTGGTCGGTAAGCAAATTCCTAATGATAACTCAAAAATTCACCCATAAAAAATACTCGCAAAATTATTCTTTAGTTAATAGAAATTATGTATTTAATTTGCTAACTATATCATGAACAAGATGCTAATTATTCGACGGATGTATGTTGTGAGGCGCCGAAAATGTATATTATTAAGTCAACCCAAAAATATAGCGGCGGTTATTAATCATATATTTACAGGGTGTAAGGAACAGCCCTCCGCAAACTAGCAGGGCGCTTTCAGCTCCTTATTTTGAATCATTTTCCACCGGAAAATTTCTCAGGAAAATGTTAATTTTTTATCGGTTTTTCTGTTACTATTCTTTTATTTCAGTGTAAAATTACATTCTCTATACGCAGCATTCCATTTTTGAAATCAGCTGCTGCTACAGAGGTCATCGAACTCACCGAATACCTACTTACTTGGGAGGCGCCCAACAAGTAACAGACACTCTGATTTGTGCACAAACACACAAACAAATCAGGTTTATTGGATTCCCGTAACGTTCCTGAAATCATTTCATGTACCGGTCATCTTAGTATGATATACTGAATTCACCCCATCAGTCTGCGGAGGGCTGTCCCTTACACCCTATATAGCGGCGGATAATTGTCTCTATTAAAATTACACACTGTATTTTCTCTCCAGGACAAGCAATGGCAAAAGCACAGTGATCAACGCCATGTTGCACGACAAGATCCTACCGAGCGGTATTGGGCACACTACCAACTGTTTCCTTCAAGTAGAGGGCTCAGACACTGACGAATCCTTCTTGAGAACCGAGGGCTCCGAGGAAAAGCTCAACGTGCAGGTGATTGTAGCTTTTATATGTAACGGGTGTAAAAAGTTGCTTAACGAAGCCAAGTGTCACTTGTACTGCCCGTCATTGTGATCCTTTTTGTTTTACTGGACCATAATTAGGAACCTTCTGGTTATGGAGATATCAAAAGGTCAAAAAACAAGTTTTAAGAGGCCGTATAGGAAATTTTGCCGATTTCGCTGATTTACGTGTTTTTACAGTTAAAATATTGTATTTTTATAAGTTTTAATGCACAACATGAAAGATCATTTCAGTTATGATCTAATGAATGAGCTAGAATGTTTTTTAAATCACATAAATCAGTGAAATCTCATTATTATAACTTCATTTTAAATACCCCCACTTGTCCTGTACTGTTGCATTCAACCAAAAGCACAATGTTTTGCGTACGTAAGGGCGAGAATACACATGCCTGTAGCTTGAACAATACTATGCAAGTAGCTGGCATGTCATTGTGACATTCACCAATAAGAAGTTGTTATGGCTCACGGCATGCAAGCTACTCGCATACCTTTATACAAGTTACAGGCATGCGTATTCTCGCTCTTATGGCACACGGCATGCAGCTACTCGCATACCTTTGTGCAAGTTACAGGCATGTGTATCCTCGCGCTTATGGCACACGGCATGCAAGCTACTCGCATACCTTTATGCAAGTTACAGGCATGTGTATTCTCGCTCTTATGGCACACGGCATGCAAGCTACTTGCATAGGTGCAAGTTACAGGCATGTGTATTCTCGCCCGTACGCACGCAAAACATTGTGCGCACTGTCGTAAACAGTGTCTTTTCATACCAATCTTAAAAGTCGTTTTGCAGCTATTTTTGCTCAATGTTACTTAGTAGTAATAGTAAGTAATAACAGCCGCACAGATTGATCGATCAGATTAAGCTATGCTTGCCGCGGTCGGTCCGTAGATGGGTGAACATCTTTACATATCGACACCCCTACGTGCCTCGGAAAGCACGCTAAGCCGTTGGTCCCGGCCGTCATTCTTGAATCTTTAATAGGGTTGTGGAGGTCAGATAGGCAGTCGCTCCATGTAAAATACTGGTATTCAGCTGCATCCAGTTAGACTGGAAGCCGACCTCAAAATAGTTGGGAAAACGCTAGGCAGATTGAGATTTTTTTGATTGTTACTTAGTTACTCGTAGATGTACAGAACGATTAGATAACTAACATGTGATACGTCTTTTTGCACCCTGTATGTTGACGGTATAATATTACGCCTTGATAATGACGAGCGATTGTTTATGTATCGCCGTCAGCAGAAATTAGTTTTAAATCGAGTAGATTACATAAAACGCTCTCTCTGGCTTTCTATTTGCCCTTGGACGTCCATGACAGGTTATTGCTATAAAAATATTGGTGTAAAATGTGTAATTTTTACTGTTTTCCAGTCTGTAAGCCAGTTGGGGCACGCACTATGCGCGACCCGATTGCAAGAATGCTCTCTAGTGCACGTGTACTGGCCGCGCGAGCTATGTGCCCTCCTCCGCGATGACGTGGTACTAGTGGACAGTCCCGGCGTCGACGTCACGCCCAACCTCGACGAGTGGATCGACAAGTACTGCCTCGACGCCGACGTGTTCGTGCTCGTCGCGAACGCAGAGTCCACGCTCATGGTCACCGTGAGTAACGTTTAATATGTCACGTGACACCCAACCTCGACGAGTGGAGTGGACTTTCATTCAAGATGTACTATCGAGGAAACTTACATCTGACCAATTTGAAAACAAAATCTCGTGCACACGATGACCACATCTGTTAGCAAGTGTTTCTATATCGGCCGAGCGCTGCAAACAAGAATAGTTCTTACGGTATATAGATATAAGTTTCCTCGATAGTACACAAGTAAAGTAAGTTATAATATTTCTTTTCTGTTTACAGGAAAAGAACTTCTTTCACAAAGTGTCGACAAAAATATCGCAACCGAACATATTCATACTGAACAATCGATGGGATGCCTCTGCTTCCGAACCTGAGTATTTGGATCAAGTGAGTTCGCTTTTAAATATTTAGAATTTTAAATGATACATGGTCAAAGTTTATTGCGCTGCGACTAGAGATTCGACCGCAAGTCGCGCTGACTGCGGTGGCTTTTATAGTTGACCGCTACCGCTGTACCGTGGCGGGCGGGGCGCCATAGACGTTGACAAACGAGCGGCGGGACGCCGTGAGCGTTAACGAAGGGGCGGTCTGCACTGCCCCCCCGTCTCGCCGCGCACATACCTAAGACGCGGTACAGCGGTATCGGTCAAACTAGTTTATTATTTTGTTGTTGAATTTACAAACAACTAAAATCATAATTTCAGATCATTTAATTTCCATCACATTTGTGAAGTTTCGCTAACAAAATAAAATTATGAATAGCGTTGTAATAACGCTCCAAACTAGTGTCATTTCCTCTTAAACTCAGTTTTGTCCTTGCAAATCTTGTGGAACAATCCAGGCCCACTCAAATCTGTATGGTTCTTTCCTCAAAAGATCATCTTAGATGTTAATCTGTATGGCCCTCATATGGCCGGATCAAGATTATGTCTGGACTTGACCTCCGAGTTTGTGTCGGTCTTTGTTCTCAGAGTAGTCGGATAGGAAACGCCAACCTCAGTTACAGTCCGCGCGCGAGCTCCGAGGAATCGGGGGCTGAGGAAGCGGACGGTTTTCAAGCACATTCTATCCTCATAGGATTATTTCATAATTAATTCAAAATGTGGGGCGCGCCAAGGCAAATACGTGTTGATTATGAAATAATTCTATGAGGATAGTATATATGTGCTTGAAATCCGCCCGCTTCCTTAGCCTCCGATTCCTCGGAACTCACGCGCGGACTTTAGGGTTAAAACATGAGTTATTTTTATGAGTTAGTGTTTTTTAGAACTCATCATCTTCCTGCCTTTAGCCCATGTTACGTGGGGTCGGCACAACTCGTTTTCTTCTTCCATTCTCCCCTGTCAACCGTCACGCTATCATTCATTCCCTTCTCTTTCATATTATTCCTGACACAATCCATCCATCTTTTATATGGCCTTCCTCCCTCTTCGTCTATCAACGTTTATATTCATCACTCTCCCTCCTCATCACATGCCATACCAAACCAAACGATTTCCTTTAATTTTTTTCCATGCAATCTTATTTACACAAACAGTGTATTTTTAAACTAATGAACAGAAATAAATATCATTTACCCATTCACCTGTTTAGGTCCGCACACAACACGCTAACCGTTGCGTGGACTTCTTATCACGCGAGTTACGCGTGTGCTCGCCCAAGGAGGCTGAGGAGCGCATCTTCTTCATATCCGCCAAGGAAGCGCTGCTGACGCGCATGCGCGAGAGAGAGAAACCCGTCTCGTGTAAGTATAGTGAACCTCGTAATTGCTTGAACACGACTTAGTCGTGTATATACTAACCAAATGGACTTCAGACTTAAATAAAATATTTTATATTCATCATCTGCCTAGCCTTTTCCAAACTATTTTGGGGTCGACTTCCAGTCTAACCGGATGCAGCTGAATACCAGTATTTTACATGGAGCGACCGCCTATCTGACCTCCACAACCCTGTTGCTAGGTGACACGATACCGCTTGGTAAGACTAGTTGTTAGACTTCTGGACATTGACTACCCGTAAAAGATCCACGAATGACAGCCGGGACCAACAGCATACGTGCTTTAAGGCACGGAAGGGTATGTAACGGATGGTTACCCATCCACTAACCGACCGCGGCAGGCGTAGCTAAACCTTCAATCGACCTATGCGGCTATTATTATTTAGCAACAAAAGATTTTATATTATACAGTATGTTAACCAACAGAGGGCGTTCCCGTTAACCCGCAATAGTATAGCATCCATACATGCTAAATAAAATATTACCATTCGAAAACAAAATGGTTTTTATTTTTTTTTAATATTAAAATATTCACTAAAAATGCTAAAAATATTCACTAAAATATTCAAAAAAATATAAAAAATAAAAACTAAATTGCGATGTTTCCGTCCTTCAAGTACGCGTGTACAGAGTGTTTCTTTTACGTATCAATTTAACATTTTTAGTGAATATTTTAATATTAAAAATAATAAAACCATTTTGTTTTCGAATGGTAATATTTTTTTTAGCATGTATGGATGCTATACTATTGCGGGTCAACGGGAACGCCCTCTGTTGGTTAACATACTGTATATTTTATTTATTTTGACAAGAACTCGAAGAAGTAAATTGAAACTTCAATTAGGTTGAAACTGTCAGATTGGCTGTAAAAAACATAAACCTTGGCCATAATGTAACTACTGTCTGGGCTTTCTGTCGCGAGAACTACACGCTAAATCAATTGCTCGTGTGAAGTCGTGACCATGCATTTATTTGATAACAGCTGCTGAAATGGTATTTACCACGGCTCGCAAACTGATAGACAGTATTTTTGATATACCCTATACAAAAAACGTAAACTATAAAACAGGTATTTCGGTACATTGCATCCGCCCTATGTGGACCATTGTTTATACATAAGTAATTTTTTGTCTAGCTCGTCCCGTGAAAGTCAGGGGCCGTTCACACGGCGCTGTACTGTACTATATTCCACGGTAAAAAGTAGGTAGGGATCACATGTCAATATCACCCTGTTTATACGGTTAATAATAGCTTGACTGGCTAGACAGGCCAGATGGCATGGTTGGTTAAGATACCACCTGCCATGCCGCTGGTCGTGGGTTCGATTCCCATCCAGGACAAACATTTGTGTGCATGAACATGTCTATTTGTCCTGAGTCTGGGTGTAATAACTTATATAGATATATAAGTATGTATTTACAAAAAAAAAGTAGTGTACATGTAGTTTATTAGTACAAGCTCTGCTTAGTTTGGGATCAGATGATCGCGTGTGATCAATGTCCTAGGATATTAGGATATTAGCTTTTCCTTTTATTGCCCATTCTTCTCCATACGAAACTACCTTTTGGAAGCGGCAACTAAAATCAATTCTATATTTGTGTAAATTTTGGCGTTGTGCCTATTTGAAATAAATGAATTATCTTTTGACTTTGACTTAAGTACGTCAAAGTCAAAAGGGGATCATACTGTATGATCCCTAGATCACATGGCAGTTCCATACTGCATTTAAATTCCATAAGGAAATATCGTACTGATCAACGCCGTTGGACGATGTCATACTCAATTCGAGTGTCTACTTCCAGCGCCGATCCTAGCCGAGGGTCACCAAGTCCGTTACTTCGAGTTTGTTGACTTCGAGCGCAAGTTCGAGGAGTGCATAAGTAAGTCGGCCGTGCGCACCAAGTTCGCGCAGCACTCGCGGCGCGGCAAGAACATCGCCGCTGAAGTCATGGCGGCTCTGGAGCTGGTGAGATACCTCTATTATCATCTGCTAAGCCTGGATCGTCTTGCAGTCTAACCTAATATTTTACATGGAGCGACTGCCTATCTGACCTGCACAACCTTATTTACTGGGTAATACGATACACTTTGGTAAGACTGGCTGTTAGTCTTTCGGCCTTCATAATACTCGTAGCTCCTGTCAAAGATCTATGAATGACCTCGTTGGTCATTCATAGGTCTTTGACGACGGCTTGACGTGCTTATTAATGTTTTTTTTTAGGGTTCCGTAACCCAAAAGGAAAAAACGGAACCCTTTCAGGATCAGTCGCTTTTGCTCCGAGTCTAATGGAACGATTAAGATAAAATTTGGTACACGTATTTCTGTGACCCAAATACGGATGTGTAACGTAAATAAATGAATTTTGAACATGAGAGTCATTTTTGGGGGCTAATAAGAAAAAAAAAAAGTTTTGCTAACTGTACCGTGTGACATATCAAATGCTTATTGTGAGGGTCTCAAATATATATATTTTTTTATAATTTCAAAATAAATTGTTTTAAAGTTATTTAAGAAAATATACGAAAATTTACCATTCCCCCTTATCTCCGAAACTCCTTAGCCTAAAATTTTGAAAAAAATACAGAAATTTGTTTTATACCTATAGCTTACGGGAAAACTTATAAGAAGTCTATGGTCTTAAAATTACATGCTAAATCTCTAAATATTGGGCATATAAACTTACATTTCTAGTTGGAATGTATGGAAGAACATGTTTTTCAACTACAATGTTAAGTTGGTTCTTGAGATTCATCCCAACTATGGAATCCTTCATTGTGCGTAGTCCTACACGCACTTGGTCGGTTTTTTTTTATTTAGGGAAAATTAAAACAGCATTATTAGTTTTTGCATTTTTTCATGTGTCCCAGCTGTGAGAACGTTATAAACTGATTACGGTATTAATATTTTTGCAAAGGTCCTACTTTAAGCCAGCTCTCGAACCTCGCCCGCACGCCAAATAACACACCACGTAACGTTTCAGGTGTACAACACAGCGTCAGAACAGAAGTCAGCGAAAGTGGAGAAGCAGCGCGTGCTGCACGAA
Organism: Dicycla oo; assembly: GCA_948252095.1. NCBI lineage: Eukaryota > Metazoa > Arthropoda > Insecta > Lepidoptera > Noctuidae > Dicycla > Dicycla oo. The sequence goes on along the minus strand of OX411718.1, from coordinate 3,638,730 downwards.
CAGCTGTCGGCCATCGAGGAGCAGCTCACCACCATCACGCGCCAGATGAAGGACAAGATCAACCGCATGGTGGAGAGCGTCGAGCATAAGGTACCTACGAACTGAAACGAGGTAACACGTTAAGCTCCTTAAGTTCTGAGTTGAGCTGCACAGATTACTGACAAATGCGTGCACTGACTGGACGACCTGTCCATTCAATCTGTGTGGTTCTCTCCTCAAAAGACCATTTCAGACACCAATCTACATGGTCTTCACATGATCTGACCAAGATTGTCTGGATTTAAAAGAGTAGTCAGATAAGAAACGCCGACTTCATGTAGTTTTTAAAAATATGATTGACCTGTAAAAGTGTTACACACCTACTTAGGCTATGGTCTCCTATAAACGCCGTCGCGCGTCGGCTGCTTACAGCGTCACGCCATATATATACATAACTTACTATAGAAATGTAGTGTTGTGTTCTCTTTCACACGTTGACGTCGTATGCGGCATTCCATGTATTCAAACGCTTTACGTCGCGTCTCTAGTTATTTCGAACCATTGCAGCGTCAGGTCGTGTCAAGTGTCAAGACTCACTACAAAATGGCGACGACCGGCGACGCTGTGTGTTGCGTTCTTATGTCGATCGGAACGTTGACGCTGAAGTCAATAGTCGCATATAGCATAAAATTGGAGCATGCAACCCAACAATGCCCTTACGAGCGAGACGTATGATACGCCCCCGGTGTAAGCAAAGGTTTTACCTCTGTACTATTTTCCCTTCCCTTCCTTCAAGTCTACTGTACCAAAAGATCCATTTCAAAATCAAAATATTTTATTTCACATAGACCTATATGGGCACTTATGAAACTTCAAAAGCTAGGTGCACGGTTCCAATTGGAGGTTTCCTATGGAGAAGAGCCGGCAAGAAACTCCGCGGTTACTCTTTTTTTTTTGGCTAATTGGCTTTTACAGTATTTTGAAATAACAGTGTTAATAGGTATGGGCGGATAGTGTAGGCTTTTCAACAAGTATTACCAGGTTTAAATCAAGTAAACATGTCACGGCACATCCCTCTTAAATTTCCTTGATCTCACCATAAACCACCTTCCATCCAGGTATCCGTGATAGTATGTGAAGAGATCCGTGAGCTATCCGCCATAGTAGACGAGTACGACCCTCCGATACGGCCTGTACGATCATTTATATCAGTAGTGTTTCAATTAGGTTGGCTTCTAAAATATCCAGATATTAAATCTGTTTTGTACATTTGCAGCTGCCAGCTGAATAATAATTACTGATGAATGACCCAGAAACTTGAGTGTCTGACGACACCTTTATGTGTTCTTATTATGACAGTTGTAACAAGCACACCTTCAAGGCAGACTAGAGTTCCCAAATATCATCAGTCATTTGTAAAACCAACCTGTATTATACAGGGCGGTAATGGAAGATGGAAATAACTCCAAAAGTTAGATATGATGTCCTAAGGGTGGGAATACACATGCCTGTAGCTGGTACAAAACTATGTAAGTAGCTCGATGCCATTGTGACATTGGCAATTAGACGTTGTTATTGGTACTACGTGACCAAAACAATTAGGGTCAAGCCACATCTGTCAGCACGGAATCGCATTTTTTCATCCTCTATCGTTTTCTATCCGTCAGGATTGTCGTTTGCTAGAGCGAGAAAGATAGAGTGCGCGCGGCGGAAACGTCGATGCGTTCGCATTCCGCCGCGCGCACTCTATCTTTCTCGCTCTAGCAAATGCCGATCCTGAGCGATAGAAAAGGATAGAGCACGAAATAATGCGATTCCGTGCTGACAGATGTGGCTTGACCCTTAGGCGAATGACAGCTATAAAGTTATTGGAACTAGGGAGGGAACACCGGAACGGTGATTGATATTGTTCGTATCATCACTGCCGAAAGCGAATATACGACTGTGCGTCACTACGGGAAGCGCGGGGATAGGTGCGAGGTGCGGGCGCCGAAACCGAATTTTTGTCATGCGCCTAATTGTTTTGGTCGAGTAGTACACGGCATGCAAGCTACACTTTTGTACCAGCTATAGGTATGTGTATTTTCGCCCTTATCTAAAGAAGGGTTTTCTGTAGCTTTAACGTAAACTACCTTACATCCCCTTTTAGAATTACCACTCAATATAGATTATCATCAAAAAGACGTCTAAGGGTTGACCCGCATCTGTCGGCATGGAACAGCATTTATGCCATGTGTGCTGCAGCGTGCTATCGCTTGCTTCAGAGTACGATAGCGCGCCGTTGCCTTTTGAGTACTGTGGAATACGATCATACAATGCAATGGAAGCATGCTATCGCGCGCGGTGGCGCACGCCACCCTCCATCGCCTCCCAGCCGGCGACCGCATTTGGCCGTGGTACCGAGCGCATCGCCTATTCCGCCGCGCGCAATCTTTCTCGCTCAAGGAAATGGCGATCCTGAGTGATAGAAAAGGATAGAGCATGAAAAAGATGATTCCGTGCTGACAGATATGAGTCAACCCTAAATGCAATGCCATACGGGCGTTGCCATTGCGTAGCGTTGTCTCACCGCAGCACTCCTCCCCGCTTGATCTCCCTGGCCCCTTGTCCGATGCGCATGCGATCCGACGCCGCACGTCGTTTTAACGCACCGTGTGGCATGACGCTCACAGATTTATATGTAGAACTACGGAGCGTCACCGCTCAGGTGTCGCAGCGTCTACGCAACGCATTGGCAACGCCCTAAGTCGACCTAGTAGTATAGAGTATGATGTAAACTGATTTCCCTCTCGCCTTGTTTGCAGGTATCGCTAACCCTAAGCCAGGAGATACGTCGGCTGTCCGCGCTAGTCGACGAGTACGACACGCCGTTCCGCACGGAGCGCGCTCATCTCGACCAGTACAAGCGAGCCTTGCATCGGCACGTGGAGGCCGGACTTGGGTCGCGCCTCAAGAAGAGACTGTCGGCTGATATTGGGAATGAGATGGACCAGGCGCAGAAGGAGATGGCTGGTATGTTACTCATGAAAACTAAACAGCGTGTAAGGGACAGCTGTTACCGTGATGTCACTACAATCATATAAAAAAATCTGCTGTTCCATACAATTTGAATCATGTAGGCTTGCACTTTGTATAAAACAGCAGATTTTTTTAATACCCGACGAAGTTTCTACTTTGGGTGGTCTAGAATTATGTGCTGAAATTATGTCCCTTAACATCGTGTATAGAATTTATCGAATGCCATAGAAAAATAAATAGTATTTCGTGTAGAGGCAGTGCCGGGCGTATCATTATAGACCCGAAATTGTGGGTTTGAAGTGGGAGTTTCGCGTTTTCTATAAAGTATATCTTTTTCTTTTCTCATTTTAAGCCAATCAAAAACGCACACTGTGCGTCGGAGGTACATATGTATCATGATTTGTAGTGTTAGCTACTTATAGTTTGACCACTTCCGCAGTACCGCGCCTTAGGTGGTATGTGCACGGCGAGACTGGAGGCAGTGCAGGCCGCTCATTCGTCAACACTCACGGCGGCGTCCCGTTCCCCGCGGTACAGCGGTAGCGGTAAAAATTTTCAGAATACGCCTAAGAACATAACAACGTCTTGCTTGATCCTGACGGCGAGTTAGCCGATGTGGATGCCAAAGAAAAAAAAATGATGATGTAAAAGTGTGTACCAATGGGTGATGTGTCAGAGAGTTTGATACTCATTTGATGTTTTTTCCAGACCGCATGTACAACATCCTGCCCATCCACAAGCGCGCGGCCGCAGCCAGCTACATCATCCCTCACCAGCAGCCCTTCGAAGTCCTCTACCGCCTCAACTGTGACAACCTATGCGCGGACTTCACCGAAGACCTCTCCTTCCGCTTCTCGTACGGCATCACCGCGCTCATCCAGCGCTTCCAGGGCAAGCACACCAACAAGATCGCACTCAAGAACCCGCCGCAGTACACACAGGTACCCGATAGGTATATGCTGTACGGGTTCAGCTACCACCAAGATGTCATGAAACATGCCAGCCAAATTTTATAAAATAAATTCAAATGCAGGTCTAGCGGAACGCGCGCCAAAACAACCTTCTATCAGCTATACACCGCAAACTAGACCGCATATCGTTGCCATACAATTATTATTACGTTCCAGATCCCGCCGTCAGTGAGCTCAGTTCCATCATCGATGGAGGTGGTGAGAAGTAACGGGCCGTCGCTCGGCAGCCACGTGGGGCTGTCGGCCGAGGAGTGGGGCCTGGTGTCGCGCTTCGCCGTGGGAGCGCTGACGTCGCAGGGCACCATGGGAGGGTTACTGCTGTCTGGGCTAGTGAGTGTATCTACAGGGTCTAATTAAATTAGTTCAGTCCTGTCATCGCTGCACGCATATCATGACCACCATAGAAACGTTTTTTGTCGGCGGAAGAATAGACAAAATGTCATTGTTGAAATATTTCTATGCATTCTACGCGTCTAAGCATGGCAAAGTGTCCTTTTGCCCATTCTTCCGTCGACCAAACGTCGTCATGCTACGGGATTATTCCGATCTGTCACCCTGCTTTATCCCCTTAGAGGGACAGATCGGAAAAAAGTTTGACGTGTCCCCCTGTTAGCCCTGTTAACACTACACAACTGTTAAGGGGATAAACCAGGGTGACAGATCGGAATAATCCATACTACGCGAGCTGGAGGACTCATTTATTTGTTATCTATTCGCAGCTACTGAAGACAGTAGGCTGGCGCTTCGTCGTGGTAACGGGAGCCCTATACGGAGCCCTGTACGCGTACGAGCGGCTCACGTGGACGGCGCGCGCGCAACAACGCGTGTTCAAGCAGCAGTACGTCGCGCACGCTAGCAAGAAGCTGCGCCTCATCGTCGACCTCACCTCCGCCAACTGCAGCCATCAAGTGCAGCAGTGAGTACCTCATAAATGATAAATTATGTTTATTTATTTATGTAAGGGCGTTCGCTACGTTAAGCGTGCGCACGCGGCGGATGCCCGCCTCGCGTGCTGCGCTCGCTCTCTGGCGCGGACGCGTGCGACGGGTTTGACACACACATGGTCCGGAGCGGGCGCTCGCTCCGTGCACCCGCAACGTAGCTGACGCCCTAAATCATAACATAACGTCACGCCTGTATTCCGCAAAGGGTTATGCAGAAGTGTACCCATAGTACCCCCACATTAGGTGAGTATAGTTTGCGATTTTTTTTTTCTATTCTTTTTTTTTTTGTATATTGGCGTGTGCAAGCCGACTTATAGCAAATAATTAAATTTAATTTAATGTTTGTGTTGCGTAATGTCCTTCGATATATTATTTTGCGCAGTGTTGTATAGATTTTTTTCTTTTTTAACTGAACAGACAGCTGTGCTGCTGGGCAGTTTGTTGCGTCACTTCTTCTCCCCAGCTAAAGCACTAGGAAGTGGTGAAGGGCGGGCGTTTTGGGATAAGATAGTCCTTATGTAATTTTGACATTCGAAAAGTGCTGATTCTCAGCCTGGTTTGAATAAATGACTTTTGATTTTGATTTTTGTTAAGTTACATGGGAGTAACAACACAAACCCAGATTCCAGGCTGCTATTGAGAAATTCTAGATGAAAAACCAATAACACTGGCCGAGTTCATCGCACCCAGGACCTCTGCCTAACCCTTGTGGACTACAGACGTGATGTTACGTTAAAGCAACATGTTCTTGCCAGGGAGCTATCCACGATGTTTGCGCGCCTGTGCCGGCTCATCGACGAGGCCACGACGGAGATGGACGCTGAGCTGAGCGAAGTGAAGGAGGCCACGAAGATGCTGGAGCACGCCTCCACGTCCGCCAAGAAACTACGCAACAAAGCCAACTACCTGTCGCACGAACTCGAGCTCTTCGACGACGCCTTCCTTAAGAGCAACTAGGCGGCCGGCCGGCGAGGTAATAGTTAATTGATCATCATCATCCTAACTTTAACTATACTAATAATAAAGCTGAAGAGTTTTTTTGTATACTTGATCGCGCTAATCTCTGGAGCTAGTCGGATTTCAAAAATTCTTTTCGCATTTGATAGCCCAATTCTTGAGGAAGGCTATAGGTTTCTTAATATCAAGCTAGGACCCTTAGGAGCCGAGCAATAAGAAAAAAGTCTGATAGAACGTTAAGCAAAAACGAATAATATTAGCGCGGACAGGCGATGCGATGCGAGGGGGTGGGTCGGGGGAACAAGATATTACACGCGGACGAAGTCGCGGGCAGAAGCTAGTAATATTCTAAATGCGAAAGTGAGTTTGGTGGATTGTTTGTTACGCTTTCACGCTAAAACGGCTGAACGGATTTGGATGAAATTTGGCAAATCGGTAGAGCTGGAGAGGACAAGCTACTTTCATCCTGGATCGCAGACGAAGTCGTGCGCAACAGTTAGTCAATTTTATAAATTTAAATTGAAATGCGGTTGTTATTTTAATTAAGGCGAAAGTTACAGGTATCCCGCGAATTTTAAATTTTCAAATGTTTTTTGCAATTTGCAGGTCAGTACCAGGCTGTATGTTGATCTGAATATGATTCGTGACCGTAACAAAAACCTGTATTTATAGAACTCTAATCATTTAAATATTCAATACAACTAATGAATGACTATTTCATGAAACCCTGACATTGGATTATATTATTAACTTAAGGAGTTGTATTACTGATTCTAATTAATATAATTTTGTAAATACATTATTATATTATGTTACGGTCGCGAATCATACTTTAATCAACATACAACCTAATACTGACTGGCAAACTGCAAAAAACGTAAGAAAATTTGATTTTCGCGGGCTACCTGGAACTTTCCCCTTAAGGAAATCTAATAATAAAAAATAAACAATGTACCCCTGTTTTCAGTGGAAGGTACAAGAAGCGTTTCCCGCCGCTCGGCGCCTGCAGAGTCCGAGCGCTCCACTATTGCGTCTCTGTGAGGAGGATCGGCTGAGTTGTGTGCGTGTAATGCGTGTATTTATCGCGTGAGTGTGTGCGGCGCGGAACAGTGTCGCCAGCGTGTGACATGTGTAGCCAATTAAGTATTGTGTCTAGTATGAATTAAACATGAATGTTAAGTATTTGTCCTTTTCCTCTATAGAGGTACTTGAAGGTCACAATGGCGCGGGCGCCACTGCTCCGACGGCTCGCAGTATTATCCTCAGTGACGTGACAGCTACTTAGGTACGCCACAATCCATCTCTAGGAAGGTAAACATGGTTCATGTCAATGTATAGTTGAATGATATACCTCTATTGTACATTAGAGCTTTTGTTGTTGTTTTAAAGTTATTTATCAGTTTTTATATGTTGTATCGTAATGAAATCACGCGTAGACGAACGTCTAAAACTTGTTATGAGACATTCATTTGTTGTATTGAATTTATTTTAGTTTTACATGGTTCCTGACGATTTATAATTTACTTTTAATGTTTACCTTCCCTTTATTTGTATGAACATCTAGGTGCTACCAAACGGATGTCTTAAAATACAAATCGAACAAACGTAACGTTTGTTGTACACACAAGTTGTATAAAATTGTTATTAATGATAAATTCTACGGAGAATAACTTATGAAATATGTACCATTATTGTGTTTATTAACGCTATGTCTATTACGCTTTGACAAGTTCTGTGAAACATGTTGGTTATTTATAATGCGAGTGTTTACGTAGTTAATGGGTACCAGCGTTGCCAGATTTCTTTTTCGTGCAAACCGGGGTTTTGAATTAAAAAAAAAAAAACGGGACATCATAAGAAAACGTCAATAAATCAGTAGCTTTTTGTTTTGCCTATTATTTGAGATTCAAATTAAGTTGACAATGATGATAGCAGTAATTGAAACTGTATTTTAATGAAAATACGTTGTTTTACCAGTAATCCCTCGAAAAAACCTCTAAAAGCAGGACTGAGCTTGTCCCGCGCGGGATATTTAATTTTGGGCTAAAAATCGTGACGTGTGGCAACGCTGATGGGAACTCATTAAAAATAAATTTAATCTACGAATCGATAGCGTCACCCTAACTAATTAGTTACCATTCACGACATTCTCCGCATCGAAATTCCGCAATATCGACTATGCGGCCGGCCGCCCTCATTATTTTATGATCTGTGATATTACTCCTTTTTGTTTCAAAATTGTTTTTATCCATTCGCACACTGCACAGGAAGGCTTATTCGGTTTGGCCACCCTAAGGCTGCTCGCCCACGTCAGATAATTGGTGACGGATTTTTGTCTTAGCTCCCTTTCACACTCATATAAATAGAAAGGGGCTACCAATAAAATCGGTCACCGATTATTATCGGTCGTGTGCGAACAGGCTAAAACTGCCACCATTGGGTGGATACTCGGAAACACGTGTTCATCTGTCCACCCCAGACTTTTGATTGTTCTTCCGACTTTTTACCCCAAGTAGTCATCATCAACAATTCAACAGTAATAAAATATACTCGTACACTTTAATAAGTTATTAATTAATTGTTAATAACCACAAACTTGAACATTACGTATTGCATTTAAATCAACATTAAACTTCCCTGTTTTAAATAATATTTAAAAAATCTGCCCAGCCTTTTCCCAACTATGTTGGGGTCGGCTTCCAGTCTAACCGGATGCAGCTGAATGAAGCTGTATTTTACATGGAGCGACTGCCTAACTGACCTCCACAACCCAGTTACTAGGTAATACGATACCCCTTGGTAAGACTGGTTGTCAGAATTCTAGGCTTCTGATGACCCGTAACGACTGTCAAAGATCCACGAATGACAGCCGGGACCAACGGCTTAACGTGCTTTCCGAGGCACGGAGGAGTCTCGGTATGAAAAGATGGTCCAACATCCACGGACCAACCCCGGCAAGCGTAGCTTAACCTGATGGATCGACCCGTGCGGCAGTTATTACTTAGCCACGAGCTCCTCTTTTAATAAACAGTAATAATAATGTTATAAAAAACAGTAATATATATAATATGTCAATGACCAACACTAATTTTATTAATGAGTAGACGTAATTGTATATCCTGGATACATTCTTCTCTTTTAATGTACATTTGCATTTTATAAATTTCTTTGCTACAACAGACATAATTAGCGAAAAACACTTTCATTTGAAATTGTTTCATATGCCAAGATTCCAATGAATTTTTAGTCCTGTGAGGTACTCTGAATGAAACAACATAAGTTTCGTCCTTGAACCATGTCTTTTCGTAGTATTACACAAATGCAATTTCATAATTAAAAAAAGATTTCACAAACAGCCAGCCTGCAAGTTGGCTGTACACAACCGAGAAAATCGGAAGAAAAATAACGAATTCCGATTATCCATCCCGTCTGGCGTAAACAGATGAACACGCGTTTCCGAGTATCATATGGCAGTTTTAGGGTGACCAAACGAATAAGCCCACAGGAACTCACAGTGTATTGAAAATGGAGCATTTATTATGTTTATTGGTAATTCATGTTTAAGCAAAAAATCTAATAAAAAATGTAGCTTAGCATGGTCAACATTGCGGATTACAATGAAACTGTTTCAATATAAGGATTAATTTATTTATGATGTAGCGAAGTGGAGTGTGGTTCTCGGCTGTTGTTATAATATAAGTAGGCAAAGCTGTTTTAATATTTTACTTACACCTTCACTACTCTTATTACATTGTCAGAGAAATGTCATCATATTTTTCTATATCAATCATTAAGACAAAGAATTAATGAATAAAATAAATTAAGTATCAATAATTGCATGTAAAAAAAAATTGAAACTAGATTTCGGAACTACCCACACTTCTTTGACAGTGGTAATATTTTCTAAAATTTTGGCTATTTTTTACCTAGATTGTTACTATTTATATGTATAGTATAAATAAATGAATTAAAGCCACTCCGGTGACGTACTCATTAGTACCATAGGAAGGTACACAGCATACTTATGGAATGAATGGGACATTGGGAGCCATGCAACCATTTGATATTAGATAGATTTTGTTGTCCATTGTAATTAGTTATTGCATAATTAGGAGAATTTTCTTATGTAAATAAAACAAATAAAGGATTTCTTTATAAAATAATCGTTTTATTTGTAGAAATACTAACTCTGATCATTTTAACAGTCAATAATATCGAGAAGGTATTATAAAAAAAAAATGCTATTTTGGCGTAGTGTAGGTAAAGATATCCATTATACTTAAATCGAACTTTTCCCTTATGTCCTGAGGTTGCGGTGTGTTCTATAAAAGTAGGGCAAAATAAATAAACAGATCAAAAGAGTTCCTTTTCTAGCACCGTAGCAAAAACATAAAATGTTACTTCTAGACAAAAACAATTAGGCGCATGACAGAAATTCGGTTTCGGCGCTCACACTCCGCACCTATCCCCGCGCTTCCTCTAGTGACGCGCTGTCGTATACTCGCTTTCGGCAGTGATGATAATACGTACAACATCAATCACCGTTCCAGCGTTCCCTCCCTAATTTCACTAACTTCATAGCTGTCATGCGCCTAATTGTTTTGGTCACGTAGTAGTAGTAAGCAAATTAAGCTAAGAAGTAAAAAAAGGGCAGGAAAAATATAATCTTACCAAAGCAACGTCTGCTTTGAACTCAGCCTTATCGAACCGCACAGCAGCTTTCTCTACTTTGAGTCCATAATGCGCGCACGCTGAAGCCGCGTCGCGTTCCGTTCTGAAGCACAACCACCGCGCAAGAGTCGCGCCGGGCACCGTCAGGCGCTTGTTGTTGTACGCGTGGCTCATTACCTGAAGGGCACGCCTGAAACAGTACAAAGTTAATATTTCCCTGGGAATGTATCGCGAGAGCTGGCAAGTAGTAACTTGGTGCCAGTGGTCTTGCGATATAGAATATTATAACTAAGGCACCTGTCCCACCACCGGCGATTAACGAGAAGCGAGTAGAGCTATCAACTAAAAACGAGTTGGCGAGCAACGAGCATCGAGTGCGCGACGGCGACAAGCGATTACTCGCTGGTATCCGTCAGTACTAAGCGTGAGTCTCTCAGCGAGTCTTCTGCCCGCCAAGCGAGCGTCGCTGAGTGAGTACTCTCTGACAGCTCTTGTCGCTGCGGCAAATTAGTGGAGAGAGAGTTCTCGCCATAAGGGTGTATATTATTATCATCTTTCTCGGTGACCAGATGCCCTAGATATTTAAATTGGTTGACTCGGTCTATTGGAACACCATCAACATGAACAGCCGGTATGTTCATAGGGCTCGACACACTGATGGGCTGAAAAATCATGTATTGGCTTTTCTTCCCATTATATTTTAACCCATGTCCACGCGTTTATTCAGTACACGTACTGAGCAGCCTCCTCAGCCCACAGATCGACGCGCTCAGCAACATCATTTCGTCCGCTTTTACTCACACGGGACCTACAATCTTTTGTACGTGTCTTGAGCGAGAATATCGTTGATAGCTAGTCGCTTGCTCGACAGTGCCGGCGGAGAGACAGGTGCCTCAGTAAGGAAATATTTACCGTTGCAGTGTGGGTAAGTAAGTACACAAGGCACAGTATGAGAGAGGGCACAACTTGTCCGACAGCCTACACACTCTTATGTAGTTGCCGTGAAAATTTGCTATTGCTATTTCGTAAGCTAGTTGAAGATTCGGGTGTCTGGAAACAAAAAACAAATTACCTAAACCAAATTGATTATAGAAAAACTCGAAGGAGTTTGTTCACGGAAATTATACCAACATACCTATTACTTGGTCTCATCTATGTTTCGATTAGAAGGGTATGGGGGGCCAGTGTAATTAAAATCGCATGAGACATTTTGCTTTGTCTCAAGCACCACAATGCGCCTGCGCCTGCTTCTGGTATTGCCGACCATCACGTGACTGCCTGACTGTCAAACCATAACGAACAATAGAATTGTTGTATTCTTTTGTTCGTTATGGTGTTTTAAATTATATTGATGCTTGCTCACCTCTTAAATTCTTTAGACAAATTAACATATCTGAAGAGTGGATGTAAATCATCTAGATTGCACAATATGTACAGACTTTCCATCAGCACTTTGTCATTGGCAAGCTTGTTTTTCTTATCCTTGCCATTCAAATCTAGGTTTGAGAGGAAACCTGTTAGGTGGTCTATCTTCCCGCATGTTTTGGCTATGGTGTCACAGCATGAGAGGTACCATTTTATACATTCCAATAAGTTCTTTTTGTTGAGAACTGGGTCATAGTCCTTTAGGGGAAGGCTTGATAATCTGAAATAGATTTGTTACAAGTTCTAAATTTGAAAAGAATACAGTGAAAGGCATCGAGAATTTCGTTAATTTTTACATTAATTTAAAAGACACCATCATTAGTTTAGTATAAGACAAATCTGCGAAATAAATCTTAGGGTCGGTTTTGATCTGTAGTTAACTCAAACAATGGTTATAGTAATTAAAGGTTGAATTTTAGTTAAATGTGAAAGGCTAAACATGAATGAAATAACATTAATGTATTCATATTATCTCAGAATTAATGTTAAAAAAATAGTAACTAGTGGCATTTTGACAAACACATTTAGCCAAAATTCAACCATTTGATACTATGTTTATCCATTGGTTGAGTTGTAACTACGGATCAAAAAACCGGCCCTTGAATGAATGTATATCATGATTCATGATAGGTAGTAATAACAGTGCTGTGTGAAAAGTCCGTAAAGAAATCAAGTACAGAAAAACAATTGCACAACGTAAACGAGAAACGAGATTATTCGAACCGAATGTGACGGACGTCCCGATTGCTTTGAGCGGTGGACACGCGGCCATAGTAAATGCCGTAATATCGCTACTTCGGCGCCGTCATCTCGTTCTTGTTGACGTCCCTTTGACGCGGCGGTGGACAAACGGCCTTTTAAGTCAATTTATGGTTCAACAATTTTATTCCTTATTAAGGGGCCGTGCACGAAATCGACTGAATTTTGATCGAAGTGTGTTTATTGTCCTTCGGCCTCATTCGGGGTCACATAAACATAATTTGATTCTAGCATCTTCCGTTTTCGTGTCACATCTGGTATATGCAACTATCCCCTTCATAATGACATGATGATGACGTATTTCCGCCCGTGTTCATAAGGTGGCTTCAGCGGCCAAATCGTTCATTGGCGTCCTGTTTTCGGACGGTTCACATCTAATTTTAAAAGTTAATGTTGTGCGTTCGATATTTTTGGAAAGGAATAATTCAAGCGACCGTAACAAATATGTATTTACAGAATTATAATCATTAGAATCAGTAATACAACTTCTTAAGTTAGTACCAAATGTCAAGATTTCATGAAATAGTCATTCATTAGGATTACCTGGTCTTAAAGAGTTGTATTGATCACTTTAATGATTATAATTATGTAAACACACTTGTTACGGTCGCGAATTACATTTTGATCAACGTACAGACGCCAGCACATCAAGCTACTACAATCTCCCCCCCGGTGGGTTCCCGCATTGTCGAGGAGGGGGGGCTCATTAACTGTCGCTTGGTCACCCACGGTGAAGCGAAGAGGAACCCGAGGAGGGGCCGCTCGTCAGGGCTTTTCTCAAGAAGTCGACAACGTAGCGGCCAACAGGTAGGTTGCGGTGCCGCTTGGGCGACATTGCAACAGAGGCGGGCCGCGATGCCGTATGGGAGGCATTTCGGCTGAGGGTTGGGGGCCGCGGCGGGAGAGGAGTGCCGGTATTGCGGTGCGCCGCTCTCCCTACCTTCCGCAGCCTTAACGGGGTCGCCACCGTCTGATGGCGGACGCGGTGGGGCCCAACCAGGTGTATGATTGACACAAAATGGTTTAGCGTTACGAAAACTGTACTTGTATAGTCACACATGCATAATGTTTCAATTATTTAAAACCCTCTTACAATTAGATAAGAAATTTACCAAATATTTCTTATTTTTGCGCACGGCAGCTTTAAATTCTGCAAAAAAATTCCTGCACACGATTTCTTGAGCTATTAAAAAAAAGCAAAAGTTATTAGCTGTTAAAACAAAAATACTTACTTATAACCATAATATACATAAAACCTGATCATAGGCTCTAAAAAATAAGCACACTGTTCAGGAGGTAGCCTCTGTATGGTGGCATCCTGTCTCACAGCTCTCAGGCGGTCATTGACATAGTCATACACCACCGAGGCAGGGACATCCACTCTTCTCGTGATACTGGAATATTACATGTGACTTTATTGATTTATCAAGGAGAAATCTAGGATACCAAATGGTTCATAAAATTTAAGTAGACATTTCCGAATATTTTAGAAAATAAAAAAAAATTGTTACAAATGAACTGTGCAGAAAGCTGCTGGCTGGTAATAGATGTTAATTCGTTCCGTTGCTGAAGATATAGTTTATAATAGGAGAGTCCTATGCCCAGCAGTGGATTGCTGGGCATAGGACTTTCCTATTAAGAAGGATAAGCTATCATGCAGGATGCTTAACACATCCGCATGTGCTTGCTGTCTATGCGTCATAAGAAAACTTCTATTGTGTCTTCTTTACCATCCACAAACCAATTAACAGTAATAAACTTTTTAATCGATATTGCTATCGGTATTGCCTAAAGAAGTAGGTATGTAGGTTATGAGATTTTTTTTTGTTAGCCTATTTTGTGTCTCACTGCTGGGCAAAGGCCTCCCCTTTTCCCTTCCATACCTTTCTGTTTTATGCAATCTCTGGCCATGGTTATGAGATATAGCAAGTTAAAAAGAGAGAGAGTTACCTAAATAAATAATAGTTAATTAATAAAATTCAAATGCAAACAGTCTTACTCCAGCAGCAGATACTGTACAGTGTTGGAGAGCACGGAGTTTGGCCGCAACAGATGTGGAACAGCCATGTTGGAATCTGCTGCAGAGCGGCTGTAACTCTTCACCAGCTTCCTCTCACTGCCCCACACTTCTAACACATGGACTAGACGCTCCACCTCGCGCCTTAACAAATCGAGCTTATGTAAAGCCTTCATTGTACTTAAGAGTACACAAGTGAGAAGCTAGTAGTAAAATACAGTGCTACCGCTGACTATCTACAAATTGAATCAACCAGAATAAGCCATTTTGAATTATTCAATACTGTTGTTTATTTTTCAGACATATATAGACCTAGACAAAAGAGCGCAGAGTGAGCCTACTTAAGCATAAAATGCTTAAGTAGGCTCACTCTGCGCCTATCCGCCGCGCTAGTCGGACGTCAGTAAAAAAATATAAAATGTCTATAGTCATAACACACTGCTTTTACTTGGGAGCGGATGATGTGACATTTTGTGTTAATGGCTGATGAATATCGAACAGTGATACGAACGTATATCGCTTAGTTTAGTTTCGTGGCACGGGCGCTTTTATCATTCTCTTGCTTAGTGCTGTTCATTCTACGCAACGACATCGTAGATTCTACGCAATACTTATAAATTGGTTCTCGAGAATCGATTTCAAAACAGAGGAATGATTGGTTTTCATACAGATCGTGATTCTTGCGTTATCTAAGTGTATCTTATATCTGTGTACAAAACAATATAGAAATGAAGAATAAGTTAAGCAAGGGTGATTTATCTTCTAACCCCAATGATGCACAATACTTATAAATCGATTCTAGAGAATTGCTTTCGGAAACAAGAGGAATGATTGGTTTTCATACAGACCGTAATACTTGCGTTATCTAGGTCTATCTATATCTGTGTACAAAACAATATAGGTAGAAATGAAGAATAAGTAAAGCAAGGAAGATTTATCTTCTAACCCCAATGAGTTACATAAATTAGGGTAAGTAGCATACTAATTTATTAAAAACATGTGTCTGAGTAGTTTTATAGGTGTGTATACGTACAATTTGACTTCTTCTTCAGGACACATTGAGTTACAGGTGCCTATAATGCGGTCTGTATTCTGTGCATCTTCACTTTCTATGTTCTCACAAAAGAAATCGAAGTAGGACGACATCATTTCAGATTATTAAAAAGTATTTTAAATCTTAAGCTTTTATAGCCAGCCGGTTTATTCGTATTTTATTTCAGATTTCAGAAGTTTCAGTTTTGTTTGTTCACAGAGGACAGAACAATAAACAAACAAATCTCAAAGCTATTACCATTTGTGAGGTTTTAATACTGTCAGTGTCAACTGTCAAAATGTCAAACCAATTATCAAGTCTTAGAATATTGACAGATTGATATTCGGGAAAGCGCGGGAAAGTTAAGGAAAGGCGCGTTTCTTGAAAAAAATTTCAAATCTATTTTATTTTATTGCTACCTTTTGCATAATAACTAATACTAATACTACATAACTACTTAATGGTAGTTTGTTGTGATGGGGAAGGTTAAGAAGAGGAAGAAAAGTGGGACGGATCCCCTCGAAGATGATGCCGACAATGGGTCGTTGCGCTCCATGCAGTCGGCCACATCAGATGCTGTAAATGAAAAGGATACGGATAAGTACCTTGAATATAGAGTATCTGATTACACCCGGTCTTATCCAGAGTCTGGTGGAAACTATGAATATATTGTTTTCATCGAAAGTCTGAATCAAGTCCCGATCGGTGACCGCGATATGATGTCGTTAGCCACTAACTTCAAGAGGTATAACAAAGGGGTTAAGCAACTAATTAGAATGAATCGGCACAAAGTTGGCGTTATTTTCGAACGTCCGTCATTTGCCAATGCTGCGCTCATAAATAAAAAGTTTTTGGATAATTTTAAACTCAAAGCCAGCATTCCAGCCTCGGCTACAGAAATTACTGCAATCATACAGCATGTCCCGATTGATCTGTCAAATGAGCAAATCTATTCAGCTATATCCAGCTCCAAAAATATAATATCGGTCAAAAGATTTATGCGTCGGACTATTACAGGAAATAAAGTCTCCTTTGAACCTATGAAGACAGTGAGCATCACCTTTTCGTGCGTCTCCTTGCCCGACAGCGTGGATCTAAACAGCTGGCGGTTTGAGGTACGGCCGTACATCCCGCCGGTAAAGCAGTGTCTGCAGTGTCTGAGGTATGGACATATTGCTAAATTTTGCAAAAACAGCATCAGGTGTTCTATATGCGGAAAAGATCACAGCTATAAAGAATGTACGATTGCCCCAACAGAAGCTACATGCTGCCAATGTAAAGGAAATCATATTGCTATTTCTGCAGAATGTCCTGTCAAAAAAGCTAAGATACAAGAAAATAAAAATAAAATTCAGAAAAGATCATATGCTGACGTGTTAAATGAGAAGTCATTCCCTCCTTTAACTAACAAAAACCCTGCTGAACAACTTAAATTTCTAATACAAACAGATCAAATACAAAACATTTTAATTCAGACCCTTCTTACTTTAATTTCACAAAATCGGAACAAAGAAAGTTCCATTACAAATGAAAATATTAAAAAAGTTCTCTTAGCAACAATACAGAGTGATAATAACATTAAACAATCTTAATTATGGATCAGTTAAATATTGTACAGTGGAATGCTCAGAGTATTCGTAGTAATCAACATATTTTTTCTCATTTTTTAATTGAGAACAATATTCATGTAGCTTTACTTTGTGAAACTTGGCTTAAGCCTGAGATGCGTTTTAATATAAAATATTATAACACTGTTAGATTAGATTCTGGTAATAGTCATAATGGCGTAGCTATATTAATACATAATTCATTACAGTTCAAAAAAATTGATACTTCATATGATGACTCTATACAAAATATTGCAATACGTTTAAAATATGGTGCTAAGGAGCTTTCTTTGGTGTCATTTTATAGTCCTGGTAATTGTCATCCATCCTTTTCTAAATCAAAGCTGGATAATTTAATCCAAAGTATTCCTGGTCCTGTTTTGATTGGTGGGGATTTCAATGCCCATCATTCGGCCTGGGGCTGTAGTGCACAGTGCAGTCGTGGTATTGACGTTCTTGAAAGTATCAATGGTAACAATCTTGTGTTGCTGAATAACGGAGATATGACTACATTAGGCTCAGATAGGTGGCAGAGAAACGCCCTTGATTTAACCTTAGTATCACCCTCGTTGGCTTTGTCTTGTCACTGGTCAGTGCATGATGTTCCTCTAGGTGGATATCATTTGCCTGTAATTACAAAAATAGTATTTAATAATTTTATTTCTTCATCCAATGATCTTTCAAATCTGCCTGTTCATGTAAATTTCAAACTAGTTAATTGGGAACTTTACACAGCTCAAGTAGATAATCTATTACAAAATTTTGTGGTTATTCATCAAAACCCTTTACAAACTTATAAAGAACTTATTCTTATCTTAAATAAAGCTGTACAGAATTCTGTTCCATGTTCTGATATTTCTCATATGCAAAGTACCTCTAGTGCCTCACTCAATACACCTAGAACTCATAAAAAGAAAAAACGCAGTCCACTTCCATGGTGGAATAACAACTGTACTAGGGTTGTAGAAGATGCTAAGAATGCTTATATACAGTTTAAACATGACCCCTCACAAGCAAACTATGTTGAATTTAAAAGGCGACAAGCTGTTAAAAAGTTGATTTTAAAAAGAGAGAGGTATTTGAGTTGGGTAACTTTGTGTGAGTCTTTTAACAGAACAACTCCTTTAAGTAAAATATGGGGTATTTCTAGAAAGTTTAATAGAACATATGTACCATCTTGCAATAATGTATATCCATGGATTTTTGATTTTCTTAAAAAATTCACACCTGATACTGTAGAGGCCCCCTTTCATTCACATGACCATTTACCAACAGCAGCATGCTCAAATTATTTAACCGATCCATTTACTATGCAAGAATTGAAAGCTGCAATTTTTTCCAGGCGTGATACAGCTTTTGGCCTAGATTGTATACCATATAAAATGCTTAAGAATGTTTCATTGCAAGCCTTATTTTTGGTTTTAAAAGTTTTTAACTTACTTTGGCTTAATGAAACTATACCTCTAGACTGGAAAATGGACTGTCTTATTCCAATCTTAAAACCTAATAAAGACAAAAACAAACCTGACTCATACAGACCTATAGCTTTGACCTCTTGTGTAGGAAAGATTTATGAGCAATTGATAAAGCAAAGACTAGAATTTTACATAGAAAGTAATAATTTATTACCTTCTAATCAGCTTGGATTTCGTAGAGGAAGGTCAACACATGAAACTATTTCTCATTTGCATCTTGATATTTTTAATGCTCGTAAAATGGAACATGAGTTTGTTGCTGTTTTTGTTGACATCGTTGGTGCTTTCAATAATGTCAATCATCACATTTTGTCACTTGAACTCCGCTCACTAGGCATACCTGAAAAAATAGTTTCGTGGGTTTTTAATTTTTTGCATGGTAGAGAAGTTTATGTCAAAGTGGATAAGCAGTTAATTGGACCCCGTTTTTCATATAAAGGGGTGTGTCAAGGTGGTATTATGAGTCCATTGATTTATGTGCTTTATATGCATAGACTTAATATGATTTTGGGTAGTAAAGTACTGAATTTACAATTTGCTGATGATTTGGTTATTTATACATCCGGTCCAGATATGGATGAGATTAAGAGTAATATTAATGGGGCTTTGAAAAATATGAGTAAATATTTTCACTATTTAAACTTAGAAATTAGTCCAGACAAATCAAAAGTTATTGTTTTTAGTGAAATAGATTTTGATTTAGAAATTTTTTATGATAACTTTGAACTTACCACTGTTAATGAATTTAAGTACTTAGGAGTAATTTTTTCTGCCAATCTTACATGGAATAAATATGTTGATTACATACTTGGTAAAGCAAATAAAGCATACAATTTTATAAAATCTGTCTCAGTACATGCTGATCCTAAAATTCTGTTAATGTTATACAAATCTTTAGTCCGTAGTCATTTTGAATACGGCTTTTTGTGTTTTGGGTCTGATCAGAGACTTATCCGTAAACTTGATATCTTACAGAATCATAACTTGCGTTGCATTACAGGTGCCATGAAAACAACACCTATCAACTCCTTACAAGTAGAGTGTAATATTCCTCCACTGAAAATTAGATTTCAGTACTTAAAATCTAAATTCCTTTTAAAGCTTTTGTCATTTCATAACCACCCTCTTTACAGAAAACTTTTATTTTATCATACAGTTTATAATCCTTCAAATAATATTAACATTCCCTATTTACTTCATGATTTCTCTAATACAATTACACCTATTCAGCAACATGAACTTTACAAATGTAATGACACTTGGACATGTTATTCTGGCAAGTACAATAGTAAATTTATAGATATGAATATTGTTATAAAGCATGATTTGAAAACCAAGGAAGAGGTGTATCAGTTATTACAGGAACATTCTGGCTATCGATGTATATTCACTGATGCTTCTAAGAGCAGTACAAATGTCGCAATGGCTATTTACATACCTTCTACTAAGACTGGTCATGGTGTAAGGTTGCCTGATGTTTTAACTATATTTTCTGCAGAGGCGATGGCTATTTCAGCTGCTTTGGATTTCATAAGTGAAAATAACTCTGGCATCATTTCTTGGCTTATTGTAACGGACAGCATGAGTGTTCTTAAGGCATTGGATAACAACAAACTGGATGCTTCTACAAACTACATTATATATTGCATCAAAGAAAAGTATTTTACACTTCAATCAAGAGACTTTGATATCAAATTTTTGTGGACTCCTTCGCACATCGGAGTCAGTGGCAATGAAAATGCAGACACTTTAGCGAGAGCCATTGTTGACATAGGAAATGCAGAAATTAAAAGTGTTGCCATACCTTGTTCAGACTTATTACCTATGATCAAGGAAGATAATATTCGATGTTGGCTTGAAAATTGGCAGGAGACTTTGCAAATAAAAGGCACTTGGTATGCAAAAATAAATACAGTTATTGGTTTAGCTCCTTGGTTTACGAAGGCACAATTTCACAAAAGCAAACAGTTTTATTCTTTAATTAATCGGCTAAGATTTGGACATGGACGTTTTAATGCTCATCTGGCCAGAATGAAGTTAATAACTTCCCCTAAATGCACTGATTGCAACCTCGATAAAGATCAAACCCTTAATCACATTACTTTTGAATGCCCAGCGCACAATGTGAATCGTTTAATATTGATTGACAAATTGCTTGAGATTTACAAAACACCGGCAAACCTCCCGCGCGACATTCAAGGATTGCTGGAAAATTCTTCTACATTTAATCCTTTATTTAATTTTATTACATCTAGTGGGTGTAAAATTTGATTGGGATATATAATTTTACATACATACATATAATTACATACATGGCTTACATGGCTATGACCAAAGAGTATAATAATAATACGGGAGAAGAGAGCCCTCTTGCGTCATTTCGAAGCAGCCAGATTCGAAACGCCATCTACATATCTTAACGGGAACTACACGCACATGAATCCGAAAAGTCAGAGGTGCGTGCCTTGGGTTCGAACTCGAGACCACTAGAATTGTCAGTCCGACGGTCTCACCACTAGGCTATCCCTGCTATTGAAGATAGATCTAAAATGCTGTACTCCTATACGGGCAATGTCAATATTATGTACCTATGTACTCTTTTACTTCGACACAATGGTAAACAGAGGTATTATTTCAATTTCGAAATCGTATTTATTAGAAAACTTAACACTGGCCAAAATAAGTATGTTCTAGTTTTAAATGTTGCCACCAGATGGTGCATCCCGTTTTATAATCCGAAGTTCTCCGGTGTTATATTACAATTATTCTCTAGAAAAATACTATAAACTAAATTAGAGAACTTAGTTATTTGATTTTCTTATTTTCGTTAAGTTGGGATTACAGAGACATCTATCGATAATTATGAAACTAATAGTTTCTCAGTTAAGTAAAGTAGATGGCGCTCTTTCTTTACGAACGTAGTGCTTGTTCTAAGTGTGCCCCCCCTGGCTATGACATTGAATTGACATAACTCTTGGAAATGACTACACTACATGGAAATGACGATAAAATGTGGATTTGACAAAGAAAAAAATTGGATTGACAAACATGAAAAAAAGAAGACATGGCATATGCCTTGATTAAGAATTTACTGATGACTTGGCTTTGGCCTTACTTTTATTTTAAATAGAAGAATAAGAAAATATGACGAGGCTGAATGGTCTATAGATCGATGCCTGCCTTTTAATACAGGCGAAAGAAAAAAAAAAAAAATTATCAAGTCTTAGAAACCACAAGTGAGGACAGTTTTTAAAAAAACTAAATAACGCACAAGTATTTCCTAAAATTATTTAATTAACAATCAAAATGAATAACTGAAATTACAACAAATGATAATTTAAAACTATGACATCCGAAACTCTAATTACTGCAAATGATATAAATTAATTACGAAAATAACAATATAACGACCGAATGAAAGTACAAGCGAGGGTAGCGATGTTTAACCGTTGCCGACCGATAATCGAATGAATCCGTTGGTTTTTTTTTTTTATAAATGGCATCTCGTAGTTGATCTAGAGAGGTCCTGTGGCTGCCTTAAGATGACTCAAAGCCTCCAGCCAGGGGCATAAAACTTACAGACTAAGCGACTACACGCTAAGGGCTCCCCCTGTGGGGAACGGGCCTCGGCTTAGGGCATCGCTGGGGGGAGGACAGCAAGATGGGACAGGCTGGATCAGATTAGAATTATTATTGTCAGGGGAGTTTAAAGCTACTGACTCAGCTACGCTACCAGCTGGCACATCATAACCGAGCAAGGGACGGGGGGGAGGACGATTATTACGGGGTCGTCGCGAGGGACCTCGGCGGCGAGGTCAGAATGTCGATTTGTTTTTGTTGCTACGGTCCTTACTGCTCTCCTGGAGAAGAGTTATGGGGTCGTCGGGATCTGAGAGGACAAGCCTAGGGCGGCGGACCTTACTAATACGAGAGGGGACATAGCTTGCCGCCTCGACAACCAGAGGGTTGCGATGGTTGGTGGCTGAGTCGAAAAAACGCTTGGAATTGCGTTTCAAGAACTGGGAGATGGTGGGAATGTCGAGATCTACGTGGACGATTTCGTTCCGAACGAACCAAGGGGCTCCCGTTGCCTTTCGGAGGAAACGGTTTTGGAGGGCCTGCGTCCTATGAATGAGGTGAGGTTTTGCGTGCGCAAACACTGAACCCGCATAGGTCATGATGGGGCGAATGCACGCTGTATAAATGCGCAATTTGCACCTAAGTGACAATTTGCTACGTGCATTCAGAACGGAGTGGAGTCTACCGAGAGCGAAAGCGGCGCGCGAACGCACCTGCTTTATGTGCTCAGCGAAGGAGAGGTGGTGGTCGAGGGTCACACCGAGGTATTTGGCTCGCGTCTCCCAAGGGATCGGCTTGCCGAACATGGTGATCGGTCGAGGAATCCGTTGCTAAGCGCGCGCCGGCCTTTATAGCGCACCGCTTTGGCCAGGTCTTGGAGAGAGAGGTTTCGCTAAGACGGCCGTTCCTGACAGCGAGGCGTCCTCGACCGCATCTTGCCTTGCGCCAACACTAGGTTCACCATCACCAGACTGGCCGTCATCCTCAGACTGGCCATAATCATCTGCAAAGTAACACATACTGTACATTTGTTTTCTTGCGTCACTTATGTGTCTGAAGCCAAAGAATAGTAAGCACTTCAACTAATGTTGTTAAGTACGTGATAGTGAGCGTGCACTCTCACCATCAGGTACCCAACTAAACAGGAAGGTTTCTTAGGTAATTGAAATGTAAAAAATGCTTCAGACTAGAAAAAAAAAATGTTACAAAGCAAAAACAGTGATTTTAAGCTTTAAAACGTAAATGGAACTAAATAGCATTCCAAGCAATGGAATTCCGGACTTCCATTGGGTAGAATACTAGCCAAGATAAATAAACAGTAGTGAAGCTAATATACTTAACCAGAACAGAAGCCATGAACCAGGGGTTCAGACCAAACAGAAGTCATAAGCCAGAGGCTCAGACCAAACAGAAGCCATGAACCAGGGGTTCAGACCAAACAGAAGTCATAAACCAGAGGCTCAGACCAAACAGAAGCCATGAACCAGGGGTTCAGACCAAACAGAAGCCATGAACCAGGGGTTCAGACCAAACAGAAGTCATAAGCCAGAGGCTCAGACCAAACAGAAGCCATGAACCAGGGGTTCAGACCAAACAGAAGTCATAAGCCAGAGGCTCAGACCAAACAGAAGCCATGAACCAGGGGTCCAGACCAAACAAAAGTCATAAGCCAGAGGCTCAGACCAAACAAAAGCCATGAACCAGGGGTTCAGGCCAAACAGAAGTCTTCCGGTTGGTTCCCAGCCTCGAAGAAAGCGGGGCATGCGTCAGGCGTCCACTCGCTGCGTCAGAGCACCATATGCTCGGCAGCTGCCTGGGGTTTTTTTTTTTGCAGCTCGTAGCGATGATGTGGCAGTACACGCAGGACCTTATAGGGCCCCCGCATGCCAGAGTCGAGCTTTCCTGTGATCTGCGATGCCTTGTTGACAAAGACATAGTCCCCAACAGCGTAGACTCGTGGTTGTCGCCGGTTCTGGTTGGTGTATTCGTCTTGACGCCGCTGATTAGCTGTAACTAAGTCTGAGGCACGCTGTCTCCTGAGCGTCATAAGTGCTTCTCGATTAGGGTTACGGTTCTCAAGTGCGACGTCATGCACTAGAGATCTTATTACTGGGGTAGCTGCATCAATACCAACGAGGAGTTGTAATGGCGAGGCTTGTGTAGTAGCCTGTCTGGTGACATTTAAATTGAGCTGCACCTTCCATAAAGCGTCAGCCCACTGGGAACCTTTATGTCCCACCTCTACCCGTAACATGTTTAAGACAGTTCTGCAGTACCTCTCTGCCTGTCCGTTTTCTCGATGCATTCCAGGTGTGATGAAATGAACGGAGCAACCCAAGCTACTAACCCAGTATCTGTCACATATTATAATACTTGGAGACCCGAACAAAGATATCACATTAGTGAACACCCGTTTTAATTCGCCTGAGTCTTGACGACACATGGAGTACAGCAGACAAAATTTTGAAAAGCTGTCAACTACTATCAAAACGTACTTAAACCCGTTAGATTCTGGAAGCGGGCCCAATATATCGGCATGACTAACACAGAATGGGTCATTAGGCTTCGACCAAGACTGAATCGGTTATGGGGGTGCTTTAGGTACTTTCTTATGAGCTAAACATACCAGGCAATGGCTAACATATTTTCTAACAAATTGCCTAACACTCGGAAACCAAAAGTGACGTAATATGAGATCCGTCGTTCTGTCGGCTCCAACATGATCATGCTCATCATGGAAAGCTCTTAAAAGGCTAAGCCGGTAACCTTTAGGAATATAACACAACAAGCGTGGCTCTTCCCAGCGCCTCTATTTTTTTTTGGGCTCGGCCGTACCTGACCGTTACCAACTACCCGTCCTAAGTATTCTATTTCGGTATTTAAAAAGGTACATTTCTTTAAATTAACCGAAAAAGCAGCATTCGCGAGAGTACTCAAAACTTGACTGATTTATCACCCGATGTTGATGGCGTTGACGTCACGGTATCTGCTGATGATGGCGCATTAGTATCAACTTTAGGTCTTTTCCTGCAGTCATATTTCGTATGACCAGCTTTACGACAATAATGACACACTATTTTACTCGGTATTTGGTTTGATATATACCGACAAAATTCTACTAAATCTTTTATTTTAAGATTCGCATTCGTTGCCGCAGCCTTTATTTGAGCATCAGTAATACTTCGCACAATTATTGCAACTTTCAGCTCGTCAGATAAGCCCTTTACAATATTAAGACGCAAAAGAGACTTGCGAGCATATTCGGCGTATGTCGGAAATGTCGATTTATTTGAATTGTTACACACAACCTCAAATAAAATTGTGGCAACATCTACATTACGTGGGCACAGTGAACGAAACTTTAACTTGAAGTTACTCCACGAACGATCATTGTTTATCCAGTCGTTAAGCCATGACTTCGCGTCACCACGCAAACAACTTCCTAAGCGCCCTAGACACTCGCGATCGTCCCATTTATTTAAATTACGAGCGCGGTCTACCTCTGAACACCAAACGTCAAAGTCGTGCAGGTTAGGATCCAAGGGAGAAATATAAAAATTATGCGATCTCTCTTAAACTAAGCAGGACAATGCGCCAACGAGCTTATCTGTCACGTCATTATCCCGGTCGAGCGTTCGCGACTTCTGCCTAGTGAAAATTTCCTGCCCCCGTGGGCTATGCTCCTCAACAGGCGTAGACACGAGACACGTTGTTGAAGTGGGCAAACGGCTCTCAATAGAATTCAAGCGAGCTAATATTTGATCTAAGGCCTGATCGCGCGGAGAATCACGGCGGCTATATGAGGTATCATGACGTCTATGACCATTACGTGGACTACGGGACACATTACGATATCTCGAAGAGGTACGTTCGCGACCATGAGAACGCTCACGGTATCTACGCGGTGAAGGAGTGTGATTGCTCCTTCCGGAACCATGGCTACGATTACGCGATCTACTTCTCAACGCTCGAGAACGATTACGATGCGGCCGACGCGAATCGTCTAGTTTTTCAACGCTTGTCGAACTTCCCGGCATATCTCGATCAGGAATAAAATTTAACACTCACCGATACGCACGAAACCACAAACAACAACACTTGCACTAAAAAATCAAACACAAACACTAACGAAACACTAACGGACAAATTCAAACACTAACGGACAAATTCAAACACTAACGGACATTTAGTTAACTTAAAACAGATGGCACAAACAGCACTAAGCACGCGGTCTATCCCACTTCTGATCTTAGAAACCACAAGTGAGGACAGTTTAAAAAAAAAAACAAAATAACGCACAAGTATTTCCTAAAATTATTTAATTAACAATCAAACTGAAATTACAACAAATGATAATTTAAAAGTATGACATCCGAAACTCTAATTACTGCAAATGATATAAATTAATTACGAAAATAACAATATAACGACCGAATATATGAAAGTACAAGCGAGGGTAGCGATGTTTAACCGTTGCCGACCGATAATCGAATGAATCCGTTGCTAAGCGCGCGCCGTCCTTTATAGCGCACCGCTTTGGCCAGGTCTTGGAGAGAGAGGTTTCGCTAAGACAAGAATATTAAATATAAAAAAAAGTCCCTCTACTCTTCATTAGTGACAACATTAATGTTGTTGCTGTTAAGGTTGGGGGTATAAATGTTTTTTCTTTTTATATTGCACACTCACGTTTTGAGGATCTTGTTTTAATTAAAAATTTACTAAGTACTATAAACGGCCCATTATTTGTCATGGGAGATTTTCATTGTCATCACTACCGGTGGGGATCGGATTCCTGTGATAATACTGGTGTACCTAGGCCTAGTGGATATGTTGGATGATCTTGATCTATGTATTATTAATGATGGCAGTGCCACACGTAGGTCCGGATTAGGACAGAGTTATAGTTGTGTAGATCTAACATTTTGCTCATCCAGCATAGCCAGCCTTTTTATTTGGAGTCGTTTAGGTATGACATATGGGAGTGATCACTATCCCATCACAGTTGAAATTCCCTCTAAATCTCTTCCTGTTAAAACCTCCCCTCCTTTACTAAAGTATCAGCTGAACTCCGTGGATTGGGATCTTTATTCCAAAATTTTAGACCTAGGTACGTATCTCCTCCCTCCCATCCATCAATGTTGAAAATGCTCCAGACTGTTTTGCATCTTTTTCTAACACCATATCCGCTACAGCTGATGGTGGCTTCCCTACTGAAAAAACACCTAGAGGCAAAATCCTTCTCCGCCTTGGTGGGATAGGGAATGCACTGCCATGGTCAGAGCTAGAAATGAGGCGGAAGAGATTTTTAACCTTGAAATGAACCTGGATAATCTTTTCGCCTTCAATAAGATATTGGCTAAGTCCAGGAAATTAAATAGAAAAAAAAAAGAGTAGGCTGGATATCGTTCTGTAGTTCTCTGAGTCCATCCACCCCAGCGTCAGTGGTGTGGCAAAGATTGAAAAGTTTAAAACCATCTGCTACGAACATCTTATCTGAAGATTTGGGGGTACAAGTTTTCACTAAAGTTGCCCCAGTCTATATTCCTAGTTTAGACGAAATAAACCTTGCAGGCCCTGTTACTTCAAAAGATCCTCTTGATAATCCATTTTCCCTAGGCGAACTTTAAACTGTTCTTACTTATGTTAAGGATACCGCATCTGGTGTGGATGGTTTCCCTTACTCTTTCATTTCAAAAGCGGGGGTGAAATGTCATCAATATTACCTGGACTTGGTCAATTTTTGTATCATCTCTGGGTATATTCCTCCAGCTTGGAAGGTTCAAGTGGTTATTCCTCTGTTAAAACCCGGCAAGATCCTAGTGATCATTGTTCTTATCGACCAATTGCTTTATCGTCTATTCTTATTAAACTTCTTGAACATTTAATTAAAAACCGTCTAGAATGGTTACTTGAAAATAGAAAACTGCTCCCAACGACTTAATTCGGCTTTAGGAAAAGTCTGGGTACTACTGATAGTGTGGGTATCCTCACATCAGAGATCCGGCTGGCGCTTAGTAGAGATGAGTCTGTGGTAGCCGTTTTTCTAGACATTTCAGCTGCTTATGATTCTGTCCTCCTACACGTTCTCAGGCAAAAGCTGCATGAGCTGAAAATACCAGCTAGGATTATTCAGATCATCTGCACTATTCTTTCAAACCGCACTCTTCAGCTGAGGATTCCAGGGGAAAACTCTGAGCAGAGGGTGACTTGGCGAGGCTTACCTCAGGGATCCGTTATTAATCCCATACTATATAATATTTATACTTCAGATCTCCCTTCATGTTTAAATTATAATTGTAAAATCCTTCAATATGCGGACGATATTGCATTATTGGTCTCTGGCAGTTCCATAGAGGATGCCGCCCTATCTATAAATGTCTCTTTATCTTCATTAAACCAATGGCTACTCAATCACAGGTTGTTTTTGAGTGCTCCTAAGAGTACAACAGTTATTTTTACTCGCAGACGTCTTATCCCCCAGGTAGATATTAACATAGATGGTCAAGCTATCCCGATCAAGGAAAAGGCCAGGTTTCTGGGAGTTACCCTGGACTCAAAAATGTCAGGTGTGGATCACATCAACAATGTGGTTAAAAAATGTGAGCGCTCAGTATCAGTGCTAAAGGCTTTATCTGGAGTCTGGTGGGGAGCCCACCCATACACACTCAAATTAGTGTACAATGCTCTGGTCAGAAGTGTGATGGACTATTGCTGCTTCTTACTTGAGCCGTGTAATAAAGAGGCGCTTCGTAAGCTAGACGCCATTCAAGCCAAATGCCTTAGGATTGTCGTAGGAGCAATGAAATCCTCCCCTATAAATGCTCTCTAGGTAGAATGTGCAGAGCCTCCCCTTAACCTTCGTAGACAATACTTGGCAGATCGCTTCCTTTCAAAAATTTTCGCCCTTTCGTCCCATCCCTTACTTCCCATGTTAGAACAAATCCACCTATCTTTAGAAATATCCCCTTATTGGAAGGTGTAAGTCACTTCCCCCGATGATGAATAGGTACAGAGAGCTTAAAAACCTCTCCTCACCTGTTTGTCAATATCCCACCCTA
The DNA here is from genome assembly GCA_948252095.1 of Dicycla oo. Taxonomy (NCBI): domain Eukaryota; kingdom Metazoa; phylum Arthropoda; class Insecta; order Lepidoptera; family Noctuidae; genus Dicycla; species Dicycla oo. Next base: position 3,609,237 of record OX411718.1, on the reverse strand, counting down.
CCAGTATTTTCTTCCGCATACGAGGTGGTCCACTTTAGGCCAAAAGTTGTCATGGACTTTGGCATTTCAAGCAGGGCTCGGATACCGGTATATTTTTCGAAACGGTTTCGTCTTAAATACCTAAGAAACGATTTGTTTCGGTTACGTTCAAACGGAACGTTATAAATAACGTTTTTGAAGAAGAACAAATTTTAAATCGTTTTCGATTAATAAAACGTTTTTAACCGGTTTTTTTTTCATATTTTGGGTTGCTCGATACGAAAGTTTTACGAATATTATGTATTTCATTCAGTTGGTATTTCACGGCTGCGCGGCTTAGTTTCGTCGTTTCACAAGTACCTACTGAGTCACAGGTGACTCTGTGAGTACGAGTAGGTAAATAGTGTGTGGTAGGGTAGGCAACTAAGCATGGATGATTCAGGTGAGTACTACTACCATTACAGTACAGATATTTTTTTTTATACTTCGTTATTTTATTCATCATGATAAATTGGTATTCATATGAAATTTATTTCAGACTTGAATCCAATTACCGGTTTACCAGACAGTCAACCATTTTTTACTGAAAAAGAGGAGGACATAATAACACTTACTGGCACGCTTCCTGGCAGATAACTCTGTTTTACACCTATTTATGTTTTCTCTATAAGTGAATTTGTAATTCTTTTGAGAAATAAATATCTTTAACCGTAACACGTAATTACCAATATAAATACATAATTATGTGCTTTAGTTTTTAGCCCACGTTCGCACGGACGTACAATAAATTGTCGCGGCGGGATTTAATCGTGTAATGGATTTTCAACTGTCGTTGTTGAGCTGAGCGTTGAGAATCCAACAGAGTGCATCCCAGCGCGTCGAGAAAACACTGTTGGATTTCAACTCTCGGCGCTAAGCAGAGCGTTGAAAATCCATTGCGCGATAAAATCCCGCTACGATATTTTTACGTCTGTGCGAACGTGGCCTAATGTAGCGGTGTGGTAACTAATACTCCTGCTAACTTACAAAACGAATGTTCATAAACAAAACTTTATTCATTTTTCATAATTGTTCCACAAATAACGCCATATATAAAACTTGGAAAGTAAGCTATCAATGATATGTTCATTTTATTTTATTTATAATAAAAAAAAATAAAATAAAAAAATAAAAAATAAATAAAAATCGTTTATTTTCAGGCGTCGACGGCCCATAGCGTGTTAGTAATTAGCACAATCTTTAAAATCTTAAAAAGCGTGTCCCTACCTACTAAAAAACTTTTGTTTATAAACATTATTTCCGTAAGTTGGCTGGAGTAGGTATAGTGGTGGTTGCGTGTAGATGTTGAGTTGAAGTGGTTATGACATTGCTCATGTACAATACAACTAACAAAAAAAAAAACAAGGACGTAAAAACATGATTTATTTTTTTAAAAAGGAAAAGACATCCGACATTCGATGTGGAAGAGTCGCAATCGCAATCTCTGTTGGCACCGAAAAGACGTACAACAGAGAATTCTGGTAAGTAATTCTTATCTAGACTAAACTAAAATACTTAAGTAGTGTAGTAAATTAAAAATAATAAAAGAGCGTTTACGCACTGCATCCGACCCACATCCGATCCGAAGCAGGAGCTCCTATTATTCATATTTATGAATATAAAGAACAGTTTTCTAAACGCAGTGCGTAAACGCTCTAAAACTTGTCAAAAAATTAAATCATCCTAAACACAAATTAAATATAAAATAATCACTTAAGTTAATTAAAATACTCACTTTATATTTTATTATTGCAGGAATACAAAGTAGTCTAATTACTGTTCCGCAAAGCGAGGATACCCAGAAGCCTCAGGAGGAATCTGCTTTGCCAAGTCAAAATTCAGAACAGGAAAATGAAAAATATGTGTACTGTGCAATAAGATTAGCAATCAGAAAGATATCAGGAATGAATATTACGGAAAACTTATTTCATCAGAATTACAATTTGTCGAGCCATGCATGCGCACTTATGTGTATGTGGAAATATTGAAACTAATACACAGAAACAAATATCGACACATGCCAGTACTCATACTTGACGATATGAAAATAAAAAACAAAATGTGACTTAACTTATAACATATTATAGCATAATTAAAAAAAAAAAAAAAACATTTTTTTTCTTCAATTTATCTTTTTCTTAGTGATTTTGAGATTGTATTTAATATGTTTGTATGTATTTATTATAACTAAAAAAAACGACTCAAAATGACGACAGATATAATAGATTAATTTAGTTTGTCATAAATGCTGTTATTTCTTACTACCAAAATGTCGTCAATGATGGAATCTTTTGAAGACATTCTCAAGCTATTTAAAACAAATTTTAGCGAAAAAAACAATCTTTCAACACTACCTTGCGTTGGTGGAGTAGCTAACACTATATTGGATAAATAATACAGTTGTGGATCAGTGATCCTCTTTTCGTACCAATATTTCAAAACATTCTCGTGAGTAGGCAACAGTGGCTGATTTAAAAAATCAATTAAAGAGCTTTTTAACTGGTTGTATGCGTCTGTTGGTCATTCTCTCTGTCGTTCCCTATATCGCCTCTCAAAGAAACAATTTATATTACTTCGTGATGTGTGTGGTTCTATAGGAGCATTAGCTTGGTTTGGATCATTTTCATTTTCTGGTTGTTCCTGGGATTGCAACTGCAAATTATTATATCTTTGGTATGTATGCATTAAATGATTACGAGCTCTTTCATTCTGTTCATCCAAAAGTATCGAATTGACTCTCGAATCCAAATAAACAGCAGATGAAAATGTGTCGTTTGTCAGAAGATTAGTCTCTCTATCCTTCATACATATCGCCAAAAACATTGCAAATATACAGTTAATTAGTTCTAGCTCTGTTACACATTTTATCCACGCGATGTAAAAATCTCCGAATGTCAATTGTTCATCTTGCAACCGTTTGGATAGTATTCTGCACGGTTTAAGTGCACGCAAGTTCTCTTCAATTTTTGTCCATGTTTCATTGTCAATTAAAGCTGGATAATGTTCTCCACAAAAGTCTTTTAAGCTTATTAGCCTATCTAACATATTGGCGGAAGAGTCCCATCGAGTCGGACAATCCAGAACTGCCTGAAGCAATTGGTTTCGCTTTAACTCCAGCACCACGTTAGGTGTACGAAGAGTTGTAACAGCACGACGACACAGCTCGAAAAGGGGTTCTTGTTCTTTGCAGGCATCTCTCACTGCAAGTTACAAAGTGTGCGCGGCACAACGTACGGCTGTCACCATAGGTGCTACATTTTCCCTTTCGAATTCCAAACTTTCCACCAGATCAAGCATTTCCTGGTTATCTTCCTGAGTAAAAGCAATCTGAAATTCTTCAACGTGTTCAGTGCTGTTCAAATCTTCAAGAGAATCTTGTATTTCCTCTTCAATTTGACGAGACATTGCAAGCATATTAGCTCCGTTGTCTGAGGTAATGGAGTATAGTTGCTGAACTTCGATTCCGTAACGGCTTAAAACCATTAACACTCTCTGTCAGGAATGCTGCAGTATTTCGTTCGTGTAGCTCAATAACGCACAAGTTCTGCAGCTGCAGTTTATCTTCTGAAATGAATTGCAAATTTATTCCTAGAAATCTTCGTGATTTTACTGAAGCCACATCAATTTTCAGACATACCAGTTTATTTTTTAATTCCTCGTAGATCTTCTTTCGGACATCGTAGGTTTTATTTTCAATAAATGTTCTTATGTTTCTAATATTAGGTTTTAAGCCACAATTTGGTATCATTGTAATTCAATTTTGAAATGCCTCATCTTTCAGTAAAGATAACGGCCTACCGTGAATTGTTACTAAATTGATGCAGCATTCCAGAACTCTGTTATGTTCGGCAGGGAGGTTTGCATCATTGTCAGAAAAATTCCTTGCTTGAATTCTGTCATACTCAACACGATGCTGCGTAAAAAAATGTCGTAACAAATTTCCAGCGTGATGACCAAACAAATATAGCTTTTTTATTGATAGGGTTCCAAAGTACCTAACTATTCTATAGAATGATCTAAATTTAAGCGTACGGACCGTGGCTGCACACTATGTCGCTACCACCAAATTATTGCATTGTCGTCGGGTTTATATATGAATATCACAGCTGAGTACTATTTATTTATTTTATTTATTTTACCATTTATGTACACACAGAAAAATACATAATTATAATTAGGAGTACAAAGGTACTGCTTATTTCTTAAGAAATTTCTTCCAGCAGACCTGCGAAAGGAGAAATGAAATAGAAATGTAGACAATAGTGTGTAATAACAAGAAGAGAAAAATATGAATATGCGAAGACTTAAACTAAAATTTTAACTATACCTACACGTATAACATAAACTTAAATAAATACATAAAGCTAAAATATATAAACATACATATACTATACTTATATAAATACTCACAGTTGAGAGGAAAAGTAATGCTCTTTTACTCTATATTTGAAAAGAGACACAGTTTTTAAATCGCGAATGCTAGGCGGAAGTGAGTTCCACAGTCTCACAGCATGGATAGAGAAGGAATAAGAATAGTAGCTAGTTTTATGAGGATGAGATTTAAGGAGGGATCTAAGGTGTGATCTACACGGTGCGTCACTAGGGCGAGCAAAGGAAAAACGCTCACGCAGGTAGGAAGGATAAGACGGGTTGTGTAAAATGTTGAAGAGGAGACATAAAATCCGAGTGTTCCTGCGAAGGCGGATTGGGAGCCACTTGAGTTCCTTGCGAAAGTGAGAAACATGATCATACTTTCGAAGACCAAAAACAAAGCGAATGCACAAGTTTTGCAAGCGCTCAAGCTTATTTAATAGCTCCTCAGTAGCATCCAGGTAGCATGCGTCGGCATAATCTATAATCGGCTGAATAAGCGTTTGTGCCAGAGAAATTTTAGTCTTCAAGGGCAGGAGACTTTGAAGGCTTTTCAGCGAATGAAACGAGAAATGTACCTTTCGACTGACCTCATTGACCTGAGCACGCCACGAAAGATTAGAATCAATAATTACACCCAGATCTTTGGCGGTTTCGGTATAGTCAATGCGCACACCATCGAGATATAAAGGCATCAGAGATGTAACATCGGCCGCACTGTGAACGAATCTGCTGCCTATGATCATGGCCTGAGATTTAGTTGGGTTAATTTGCAAACCAAATGACTTTGCCCAAACGCTGACGCAAGCCAGATCATGATTCATAGCAGCAATTGCAGAACTCGCATCATCTACAGTAAAATGTCGGTAAAGCTGCAAGTCATCTGCGTAGAGATGAAAACTAGATGAAATTACTCTGGTAACAAAGTTGATGAAGATTGAAAAAAGAAGAGGAGAGAGAACGCTTCCCTGAGGAACACCCTCAGTGAGGCTACACCAATCAGAGAAAGACTCCTCTAGGCGAACACACTGAGAGCGTCCCCGAAGATAAGAACTGAACCAAGTTAGAGCAGAAGAAGAGAAATTGATAGATTTAAGGATACCAAGTAAAATGTCGAAATCCACTGAGTTGAAGGCGCTACTGAAGTCAAGCAATACAAGAACAGTAAGGGACTTATTCTCCATTGCCCAGCGGATGTCGTCAGTTACTTTCAAAAGCGCGGTTACAGTACTGTGACCCGAGCGAAAGCCAGATTGAAAAGGGGAAATAATCGAGTTTGACGCCAAGAAAAATGATAATTGTCTATGAACTATGTGCTCAAAAACTTTAGAGAGAAATGGAAGAATAGAAATAGGTCTAAAGTGGGTTAATAAAGTAGGATTGTTAGTTTTAGCTAAAGATATTATGTGAGCCTGTTTCCATACTGACGGGAATGAGCAAGAGGTAAATGAGTGGTTGAAGATGTGAGTGAGAACAGGAAGTAACGAGGCAAGGATAAGAGTTATCATTCTTGAGCATAACTTATCATTACCGACTGCTGAAGAAGTAAATGCAAATATAGATTTCTTAACGTCTTCCTCGGTAACTTCGCTAAGCTTAAAGTGAGAACATTGGGGCAACGGCAAGCTAGCAAGACTCTCTAGTGTCGCAGCTTTGACAGTTGGATCAAGAGAAAAGGGAAGGAGAGAGAAGTGCTTATTGAGATCATTGAGGTTCACATCCACTACACTGGTTGGTAGATGCCTTGCCAATGCCTACAGATTTGAGAAATTTCCATATATCAGAAGAACTGCGGTTATTAAGTTGATCGTGGAAATAGCGTCTCTTAGCATCTTGACACAGACGACAGCAGCGATTACGTAGGGCTTTGTAGAAAGAGAGATTCAACTCTGAAGGTCTGCGCTTATATCTGCTCTTAGCTTTATCCCTGCGAGCCATAAGCTCTTTAATTTGTAGCGTTATCCATGGTGCGGGGTTGTGTCGGACTTTGACACGTCGGATAGGGGCATGTTGATCATATAAATCGAGAACGGTTGCGTTAAAACAATTCACCTTATCGTCGATGTCATCGTACTCGACCAGACGGGTCCAGTCGAGATCGCCGGCATCACGCCGCAAAGCCTCCAGGTCTATGCCCTTGTAGTTACGGAGATATAAAAGCTGGGACTTACGCTTGGGAACACGGATACGATAGGAAAGATAAATGAGATCGTGGTAAGAAAAATTAGCCGTGAGTTGATCATGGTAAGAAACATTCTTAGGAGAGGAAACAATCATAAGATCTAGAAAAGAGGGTGAACAATTAGGAAAATAGTGAGTTGCAGAGAGAGGCAAAACTTGAAGATTGAAAGAATACAAGAGCGAAAGGAGTTTCAGGGAGCGAGAGTCATTTTTAATTAAACAGGTATTAAAATCACTCATTAAAATAACGTGCTCATATATGGGACAAAGATCACTGAGTGTGGAGTCTAGAGAATTAAAGTAGTCAATGTGAAGATTAGGACTGTAGAGCACTGCGAGCAAAACTTTTGTGTGATGAACAGTAATTTCTAGAAACAAGTATTCAGCCGACTCAGAATACTGAGAAGGAGATGAACTGACCACCCTGTAGGGTAAATCAGCACGCAGGTAAATAGCAACACCTCCTCCACCTTTACTGATCCTATCGTTGCGGATCAAGACGAAGCCGGGGAGTGAGTATTGAGTAGAGAGGAGAGATGGCTTCAAAAAGGATTCCGATATCAAGAGAGCATCCAGGTGAGCACTGCTAAAGGATGCCAGAAGGTCAGAATAGTGACCAGGAACACTCTGAGCATTTATGTGAGCTAAATGCAGATTCTTAGGGTCATTAGAGAAAAGAGAAGATATTTTATCATGTAAAGTAAGTGGCATGGAAGAGTCACTGTCCGCACTAACAAAACTAGTAGAAGAAGAGCATGAGAAGAAGCTGTCGTTAAGATCAGCTACGTCATCCATGTATATATATGTACCTAAATTATAATATAAATATAAAAATAATCTAACTAATATCTAAACTACAAAAGTAAAAAAAAATAATAATAAAAAAACAATAAAAATAAAATAACGTAAATACTAAAAACACTAATAATTACACCTCCCCCACTCGCTGGCGTGTTGGCAGAAATTTTGAAAGAAAGCACATAAAAAAAAATTGTAACAAAATAAAAAGTAAAACAGTAAAACAAAACGACAGTCGATTCACACATCGAACTTTCCGCAAAATGGAACGCGACGCAATGACGGATGAGAAGGAGCAATGACACTGACATCTGTCTACGTCTCTCACATCGTCCAAACAACAAAACCATTAGAACGTAATACATTTATGTACCGTAAAATGGGGTTAGTTTGATACTACGGGGTTACTTTGATAACAAATTTCGACTTATGAAAAACTTATTTTTATAATATCTACAACGCCATATTAAAAACATACTATACTTAGTCGGCAGTTCTGATAGTTTCTTTTTAATATAGCGTTGTAGATATTACAAAAATAAGTTTTTCATAAGTCGAAAGTGGCTATCAAAGTAACCCCGTAGTATCAAACTAACCCCATTTTACGGTACCCGGAAAAAAAAAAAAAAGTAAAAATATTAGCGGTGAGACAAATAAAAATTACTTATTTAACTACCGGTACAATGATTATGAACATGTAAAGCGGCCAAGTTGAGAAGTAGTGAAGTAAATGGACTGACAAAACATAAACAACAAATGTGTCACTTGCGCAGACGCATCTTCCTTGTTCTCTTAGCGGGTGTTGCCGAGGTTGCGACTTTAGGAGATCCAGATTCTTCGGACTGCGCAGAATCCTCGGTGGCGACTGAACAAGACGGGAATTTGGCTATCAGATCGTGAAGCTCGCCTGCCGTTTCGATCTTCTGACGGGATTTGTCTGGGCAAATAACAACAATCTTGCCTTCCATGGACCAGCAATTGGGCATACCGAAATGCTTACGAGCAGCTGCAAACACACGATGCCGAACTTGCGTTAAGAACTCGAAGATGGTGATCCCGGTACCCTTGAGAGCTTTCTTGCTATGCCATACAAGTTGCCGGTGCTCCATCTTGAAGAATCGTACTAGTATGGGCCGGGGATAAACTTTCCATTATGGGCCGTCGAGTTGGAAGTTCATTTTTTTTTGTAGATAGCTCTCATAAACAGAAGGCTTTTTACAAATTTTTAAGCTGCAGATACTCACGGTTTCCGAGATATAATTTTTTAAATTTTCCATATAAATTGACAAATAACACGCAATTTAGACAGATATATTGTCATGGTAGATGTCAAATTGACGTTTTACGTTCCGTTGACGGTGGAGGTGTGTTTCATAAGTGATTAGGATAGTCAGTCCAAGAGCGAGCGAAGCGAGCTCGGAATTTTAGGGCACCCCGACTCGGATAGGTTAGGTTAGAAGGAGGTGGCGGGGTCGTAGTGAGCGAGCGAAGCGAGCGAACATAGACCCCGCCACCTCCTTCGAGGTTATTTTTTTTTAAACCACCCAGAAGTAGGTGCCCCGCGAAGCGGGGCTCCGTCGAGCTATCTTGGCAGGTAGGGTAGTGTTTAGGGCACCCCGACACGGATAAGGTTAACCTTCGTGGTTATTTTTTTATAACTACCCAAAAGTAATTACAAATTTAAATCAATTTTTTATTTGTTTCAAATCTATGTGGAATTGGAGAAAGATTTTCTCCAAACTAGGAACAAATGACCAGTATGTTCAGTTTGCGGCGGAGAGAGGACTCATTCCTAGAGCAGATTAGATTAGATAGATAGATAGATTAATATAAGAATAATAATATTCCTTGTGTTTTATTCTGTCTCAAAAATACCCTAACCTAACCTCAAAATTTTAACCACGGATATCTCCGTAAATATGAGTTTCCGCAGGGTGGGGTTGGTACAGGGGGCTAGGCACCTCCCACCCTCGCCCTCCTCGCCCCATAAATCTTTGGAAATTAGAGTTCAAATTGATGGAAATTAGTGTTTTAACCTAACCTAACCTCAAAACTTTAACCATGGATATCTACATAACCATGGGGCTCCGCGGTGTGGGGACAGGGGGGTAGCCCCTCCCCCCCTCACCCCCTGCTCCTCTCCCCGACACATAAATCGACGGCCCATAATGGAAAGTTAACCTGGGCCGGGCCTTCTGCTGTGAGAATCCGAGTCTATGACATACATGAATAATATTATTGTCACTACAAACCTCCGTCAATCTAATTTGGTTGGATATGATGTTGTGAACCACATCGAGTAACTTTTCATTATCCTTCTCTGGAACACCATGGAACAGCAGGACCTTTCTTCGCATGATGGTTTCATGCCTATCAAACCCAGCAGCAAGCAGCACCATTTGGGTTTTTAAATTAGAGAGTGCTTGACAGACGAACAGCTTAAACTCGGAGAACTCACGCGCAATGGATGCAATATCTGGTGGAGCTGATGCGGTACCAGTGATGGCCTGCTGCAATTTTTCCTCATATTGCTGCATCCGGGAGCCAAACAACCGCTCGAGATCCTCCAAGCTGGCAGCAAGTTTAGTGTCCATGTTTGTGCAGTGCAAAGTGAACCAGGTACAAGTGCTACAGACTTGATAACAATGGATAGCGAGTGTGGGGGGGTCTAATTTAAAATGAACTGATTTATTTCATTAATAAATATAAATTACTATTTTAAAAATATATTTTTCAAGAGCACACAAAAAATTGATGTTATTGCTATGTCTACCCACAAAGGAAAAAATATTACCTACCTTAACCATTACGAGTTACCTCGAAATGAGATGACCCAGGGTCATCTCCATCCTGCACCAGCCAGCCTAGCATGCGCACCACGACTACATTTTGTCCACACTCGTCGCGCGATGTCTGTCCCGTTAACAGCAGTGATGTGTGAGCGAGGAAAACATCGCGATAACGAGAGAATAGTGTCGACAAAATTTTGAAAGTGAGCATGCTAAGCCGGCAGGCTACTGGTCTGGACACCATATTATATTGTCGGGATTGTATGTAGGCAATGATGTTATATAAATAACCTCATTGTATGTAGGTATATCAAGTATCAACTCAGTACTAACGAAAAACCGTTAAGAAGTTCTCCTGAGATAGTTGATTCTCACTACTAGGGAATCCAATCCCGCTTTGTTTTTGCTGGATTACACATGCGGGATCCACGGGACTGAAAAGAAACGGAATTTGAAGAAAAATGGGCGACAATATGCAGTTTTTAATAGCATGCACACAGCGCGACTGTACTCTTGAGCGAGACAAGTAGGGATACAAAATAAAGAATCGATACTTGAGTAATTTTTAGTAAAGTTGAGTATACTCGATGCTTTAGCAACGATCGCGATACCGAGAATGTTCGTACTCGATATTATTGTTTCGATACCTACCTACTTTAATAGGCATCGATACTTTTCACTTTACTCGATACACGAATTGGTCTAGATTTGGGTTGATGAGGATTCCTCTTCCTCATCCTCATAATGCGGTAGTTCCTCATCCTCTTCCACATCCCCAAAATTAGTCATAAATATTCCTCTTCCTCTTCCGCTTCCTCACTAATTAAGAGGAATTTATGAGGAAGTGAAATCCATAGTAAGCGCATTTTCAGTAGCGCTGGATTAGCTTACGACGAATTACGAAACCGTATATCTGGAGAAACTCAGAAACAGCTTCAAAGTTAATTTTCATTAAATTCAATGTTTACTATATTATTTTTTTAAATTAAATGGCCTATTCGCATTTTTTTTAAATTTAAATTTTTAATCAGAAATCACAGGTTCTATCTTCCTCATCCGCATCCTCTTCCTCATCCTCATCATCTTCCTCCTCCTCCTCGTATCCTCATCCTCATCCACTTCGCCAAAACGTATTTTTAATACTTCCTCATCCGCATCCTCTTCTTCATAACCACTTCCTCGTCAACCCTAGTCTAGATCTCTAATTCAGGGATTTGCCGGTAAAGTAAAATAACTTTAGGGAAAAATTAAATACACCATTTTTGGACGATATCTCAAGGTGAAGACTATTTCGCCATTTTTCCAATGCAATACAGTTAGTGATTTGTGGTAAATAACTACTTAAGTAAGTATATATATTTCATATAACACTTCATAAATTCAGAACATAACTACATGCAACAAAAAGTATGATTTTATTTGCAGTCCCGCAAATCCCGCGTATCCGCGGGTTTTATGACCTCGATCCCGCAGGGTTGCGGGATTGAGATTTTGATGAGGGATTGGATTCCCTACTCACTACAGCATCAGATGGTTTTCATCACATTATTGGATTGTCATAGGATCTGCATTATGTAACTACCTATGCAGTTTCAAAGAAATCGATACACCAGATATTCTACAATAATTTAATTGCAGAAAACAAGCTAACGTTGTTACTTCAGCAGCACACAAACTAGAACATCAGAGGTCTCAATCCACTTCGTAATGGCAAAATTTTAGAGTTAATTAAAAAATATGGAGAGGACCTAGCGCATGCGCTAGGTAGGTCCTATCCATATTTTGTGGAATATAAAGTGCACTTTGTGTGCTGCTGAAGACTTTAGACTAGATAAGGTGCCTAACCTTATCTAGTCTAAAGATTTACAATCTACAACAAGAGCAATTAAATTTAATTAGTACTTAGGTACCTAGGTACTCGTATTTCTTGCTGACATCCTTCCATCTGACATTTTGATTTGTTAGTTTCATCATTATAATTGTAATATGAGTAAATTTGATTTTTTCTCTTTCGTCCCATTTTGTAGAGCAAGAAATAAACACCACTAACTAACTAATCACTCGCAAGAGTCGTAAGTCGCAACACAACCCCACGTAAGAAGCGCATCGAAATGAATGATGTAATGTTATGAGTACCTACATAGTACGAAAAGTACACAAGTTCATTCTTGTCTCCGCACGCCGTGCGCGGCTGCGTCCTGCGGGATAAACCGGTTTTTGAAAACGTTCTCATTTGATTTTCGTTCCGAACAAAATGTTAGAACAAAGAACTGTTAGAAACGTTTTAAAAACGTTATTTTAAATAACGTTTCCGAGCCCTGATTTCAAGTTCCGAGGACGTAAAGGGTGACTTTGATCGGGCTATGGAGAGGTACTGGAGGGGTTGGAATTTATTCTACACGGATGCATCTAAATTTACGCGAGCAGGATGTACAGGAATTGCAACATACTTCCAGAGTTCCAGAATTGCCCTACTCTTTCAGTGCCCTCCAGAGATTTCGGTATTTACAGGGTTAAAATCACATAATCTTCAAAATTCGGTATTTTTTTCAGATTCTCGCAGTAGCATTTAGGCTTTAAGTCAAAATCAATTAAAATTAAAAATTCATAGTAAAATCATTATTGACATTCAAAATTTACTCTTCATTTGCTCTAACAACAATTTAAACATTGAAATAGTTTGGATTCCCAGTCACTCGGGTATAAGCGGCAACGAGTGCGCCGACTCGCTGGCTAAATTTGCTACATCCAACCTTGTTGACCAAAAACATTAAGTTGTTCATAGTTACGACCTACAGAATGTCCTGTAGAACAAGCTAGCTGGACAAAATATCGAAACATCAAGTGTTATTTTTTTTAAATGAACCCTACTCCTTTAAAGATAAGACTCCGGTTTACCCTAAAACGTATTACCGATACATCCCCACTCTCTGGTTAGGTGCTCAGGAAGCAGGCAAACAATAGGTTGCGATAAACCCTTTTTTTGCCACCCGCCAGTCTGCCATAGAACTTGTTGTGTACCGGTACTATCGCGCGTGCTAAATAAAAATTTGTGTTGTTTGGACATTCTTCTAGTTTTGTACTTTACAGGTATGAATTTTATTTTTATTTTATAATAACAACATTGAAGTAAACTATTCTTAAATTTTGAGATAGTTTTTCCATATGTTTATGCATTTCAATAATAAGTAGTAAAGTTGTATTGCTAAGTCCAGTCGAGTTGTTATTCATTTTTTATTAAGTCGTTACGATATTCTTCTTTCGATAACGAATAGTAGTTTAATGCGAAAACATGCGACTTAAGAGTTTTTTTTTTCAGTGCTTTTGTTCCAAAGCAATGCAGCGAAGGGAACTCTTTGAAATATGGAAACAAGCGCCTCAGAAAGATCGTGTTTCTGTGATTACGGACCACATATTAAGACACTATAATGTGAACAGTGTAACAACAGTTCAAAAAAAAACCGTCAATAATTTTTCAAAAAAGATATGTGAACAGTTTAGATATAGATGGACTTTAAGAGGAAGACGTGTTGATCAGTTTGAAAAAAAATATTCAGAGTGGATGGACCAGGCAATTGAGATACCGGAAAACGTGAAGGATTTTCTTCAACCAACTTCATCTGCAAAAGGGTTTGGCCGACCAACTAAAGATTTTGGAGCAAGCTCTAGCAAAACTAAAAAGCGAAAAGTAGAAAGTTTAATTGAATCATTTACCCCAGAAGAACTCACTTTTGCAGCAGAGACAAGTGTTCGTGCTTCCGGAAAAAGAGATGCAGCCAAATTAATTCATGATGCTTTAGCATCGCCAAAGAGACCAAAAAAGTACAAGACAGCTCTTCTAACGGTTTCAGCTCCAACTATTCAGCGTTCATATTCCACGCAAGAAGCATTAGCGTTTTTTGCTAGCAACAAATTGACAGTGAATCAGTATAAAAATATTCGCGCTGGTGCACTTGAGAGAGGTCATGATATATACCCAAGCTATAAAAAAATTTACAAAGAGAAGATTGCATGCTGTCCTACTCTGAACGAAATAATCGTAACAGAAGAGTCAGTAGAATGTAATTTGCAGTCACTAATTGACCATACTGTTGACAGACTTTGCAAAACTTTGCAAAATGTTTTTGAAAGATTGGAGAATAAACTCATTTTGTATTGCAAATGGGGCTGTGATGGCTCCAGTGGTCATAGTTTATATAAACAAAAAATGACTGCAACAACCGGCACAGACGAATACCTACTATCTATAGCATTGGTATCAGTGAGACTTTGCGTAAATAACGATAGGAAAACACTTGTATGGCAGAATCCACGACCATCATCGACACAATATTGTCGTCCAGTCAAATTATTATTTAAAAAAGAAACTGCACAGTTACTGCAGCAAGAATATCAAAACATGCAACTTCAGATAAAAAATCTAAGGCCCACGAAGATTGAGTTTGATAACAGAAATTTGGAAGTACTGTGCGATTTATCACTGACCATGGTTGACACAAAAGTTTGTAATGCCATAACAGAGACTAAAAGCTCACAAAAATGTTATATATGTGGAGCCACATAAAAGGAAATGAACACCGAGAAGGTGTTGGAGAAAATACCCAATGAAGATTGTTATAAATTTGGTATTTCCAGTCTACATGCTTATATACGCTGCATGGAATGTCTCCTGAACATTTCATATAGACTTCAACTGCAAATGTGGCAAATCAGAGGAGAAGAAAATAAAAGGGTGATGAAAGCAAAGAAGAAAGAAATACATGATAAATTTCTTCGTGAAACCGGGTTGCACATTGACGAACCAAAGCAAACTGCCGGAAATACGAATGATGGTAATACTGCGCGCAGATTTTTTGCAGATCCAAGCCTTACAAGCAGGCTTACTGGATTAAACCAAGACCTTATCAAGAAACTTGGGATAATATTACGAACAATATCTTCGGGATATGAAATTGATACGGAACAATTTGGAATATTTTGTTCTGAGACGAAAGAGCTCTATTTAAGAGAATATGCTTGGTACCCAATGCCAGTAACTCTACATAAGATTTTAATTCATGGTTCCGAAATAATAAAATCATTTTTAATACCTATTGGCGAAATGTCTGAAGAAGCACAGGAGGCACGCAATAAAGAATTAAGAAAAGTGCGAGAACAGCATACGCGCAAAATATCCAGAGTAGCAACAAATATGGACATGTTTAAGTATTTATTGATGTCTTCTGATCCTTTAATAGCTTCCTATAGAAGTACACCACCCAGGAAATCTAAATCATTTCCTAAGGAAGTTTTGAATTTATTGCGAAAACCAAATATGTAAAGATTTTTATTACTATACTTATAGGTATTTAAAGATTTTTATTATATTTATAAAATTGTATTTAGGAACTATTGTTTAGATGATTTAGAAGCTACTGTACACGGCGCGGAGCCATTATGTGACTTTAATTTCAATAAACAGTTAAACAAAATTTATTTTTGTTTTATTTTCTGAAAATTTTAGATTTATTCGATAAACATACAAAACTGATCTCCCGTAATGTTATAGGTAATCGATCACGATGTAATATTACCTATATTAGTGAAATATCAATTGAACAATTACTTAGTATTTTTGTCCAGCTAGCTTGTTCTACAGGGCAGTCTGTGCTACGGGCTGACACCAAACTTTAAATGCATAACTCGTGGTCAGCAGTGTGGCAGATAAGTTCAAAACTCAAGGGGGCGTACTACGCCTGTATCCAACCCGACATCCAACGGAAACCTTGGTTTTTTAAATGCACCAAATTATCCAAAAGAACTATTTCATCTTTGTGTAGACTCAGACTCGGTCACTGCTGCAGTCCAGTATTCCTTAATAAGATTCATGTTCGTGATAGTTCCTTGTGCGAATGCGGTCTTGATGAGGGTACTCTGGACCATATATTTTTTCATGTCCCTCAAAATCTTTTGAATTGTACCATAAACTTCCCAAGATTAAAATCACCCTTCCTACTAACTTCCATTACCTCTTAACTAACGTTTTCCCTAAACTAATCCAAGTCCTAGCAAAATTTTTAAATGACTGATATAAAAATGTATAATAGTCTGGTGTGTAATAATAATCATAAATCTGTAAATATGTCTTTTTTTAGTAGAGAAATCATTTATGTAGGTATTTATATATAAAAAAAAAAACTAACAAAACTTGTCTTGTCCTTTCAGCTAATAACTAACATTAACAATTAACAACTACGACCGAAATCGACCCTTCGTGGACCTTGAAATCAAAATTTCTTTAGGCGAGAAATAAAAATCGGAACGGCTTTATTTCCATATTATTTATAATATTTGGCAATATGACAGCTATAGACAGCACCATCTCCGAAAAAAAAAACACAACCTAATAAAACTTAAAGCCTGCGGCTTACATGGGGTGTTGTCCCACATGAGGCGATTCCGAAATGCTATAACACGCACACCCATGCGAGCCGCTTCACTAACAGCAGTGTTGAATTTCGAGAAATTCAGAGATTTTTACGTTGATTTAGGTGTGATCTTGAAAAATATACAAAGTAATTAACCATAGTGTGCTAATTTTATTAAAAATAATGAGAAATAATAGAATATACAATATAAAAAAAAAAAAAACTAAAAAACACTCAAGTAGAAACCCAGTTACAATATAAATAAAAACGCGCAAAAAAAAAAAAAATCTGCTGTTCAGTACATTTTGACGAAATATCCGAACATAAATTTATTTACCCCTTAAGAGGTTGTTGGTGTTTTACCAATAACCTCTGTATTACTATAAATATTATTTTTCAACGTGTCTAAAAAATAAACTTTAATATATTAATATCAACAGTTTTTAATTGTGATTACACCAAGGCTTTATCGATATGTAATCGATAAGATGATTGTAGGATGCTTTGCCTTAGGGCGCTTACAGACCAACGACACTCGATCGACTTTGAGCGCTGCGGCGTAGTCGCCTTGCTGAGGACCGTGGAGGACGACGTCGTCGCCTAGCGGCGGCGACGCGACGTCGCAAAGTTGTGTCGTTGCAGTAAGTCCGTGCAGTCGGCAACAAATTGTCTAGAATACGCACGTAAATTACGAGTGACGACGAAATTAATGTTGATTTATTAATTTCTTCAATGGAAAAACACGAATGTATTAGGAACTACAAATCCAAAGTACGTACGTATTCTTATTAATTTTATTACTATGTTAGTAATAAAATTAATAAGAATACGTCTGGTCTCCGAGACTATTTGACAACTACTACACACGCCACAACTAGGCGACTACGTCGCCGCCGCCAGGCGACGAAGTCGACGGTGCGGCAACGACGTCGTCGTCCACGGTCGTCAGCAATGTAACTACGCCGCACAGTGTGTTTTTCACCCTAAAAATCGGACATGCCCTTTTTATTCCAATAATAGATGCTCTAACATGTTTGGAATGCGAGAGTAGAACACCCAGAGTTCAATTATATTTAAAACCAAAGTTAAAGTCGTTTTTATTATTTTTCTATGGAAACCAGAAAAACCACAAAAATATTAATATAAAAAAAACTATTGAATAATTCTAATATATTTATGTACAGTATTATAAAACACCATTTCGTCTTTATTTTAAGATAATACTTGTAATTTTAACTGCATTCAAATGGGTGTTATGGATTTTTTAGCTTCATTTCGTAATTTATTTTTATTTTTTTTATCTTAGCGAATATGGATTTTATTTCCTAATGTTGTTATTAATTATATCTTTATCCATTTAAATTCAAAATATCTAATCCATATCTAGTAGGATCTCGAAGATATCGGATTTTGAAAATGACGACCTAGGGTTGACACAAATCCAAAATGACAAAATATTTTCTAAAAAAATACCTAATTGTGAAGAGATGATCGTCATACGTAATAATAACGTTTTGCGCTTTTAGTGTAAGTTAATTAAAATAGAAGTAATTTTTCAAAATATTGTTTTTTTTTTTGAGGTAGTAGTAACCAATACCAAATAACCTATTCTTGTAATAGGTAGGTACTACGTGCAATATGGGTGGGATTAACTTGAACTTTTTCTCTGCATCATCCAAAGTTTGACTAGTAGAAAATTACTTTTATGCCTATAAAATTAAGTCCACCTTAAGCAATTCATTTACATTAACCGCTCAGGTACCGCGCGCGTGTTAATCATTATGCGCGCGGGGCCTGACCGATTAAAGTTTTAAATAAATGAATAAGAAAGACTTAGAAATTCAACAATACCATGAACGTTCTTTTTATTTTGCAATAATTGTAAGTATTTAAGCATAGGTTCCTTCTTCTTAATATATCGGAATATAAATATTGACATTAAAAGTGATTTTAATCTGATGAAGGAGATTATTTGGTAAAGGGAAGGGGTCCGCCCTCGTTAGGTTTCAACTAAAACCATTTACTGTTAAATAATCTCTGGAGGAACGGGGGTGAGGCACCATGGAGCCGTTAAAGACCCATGGTACCACTTCGCCTCAACAGGAGTTGACCCAACCTGTTGAGGGATGTCTGTCCGGGCTCCGACCGGCTGACTTAATGCAAGGAGAGCAAGAGGGCGCCAACCCTCTTGTTGGTCAGCGAGTGGCAAATGAAGCTGTGGATACCGCCACAGCCGGTGCTCTTCAGTCTCCGAGAGTATCCGCAAATGCGCAAGGAGAACCTTTAACAACTAATTTTACCAAATTAAAAGCGTACCAAATACTTGTCGGCGCTGCTAAAAAACTTGGAAAAAATGTCCGACCCACTGATTTAGATATAAGCGATCGCATTTCAATTATTTTAGAAGCTCTGTCATTACCCTTAACTTACCAAACCAATAAAGACTTGCATAATTTAATCATTAAATTTACATCTAAATGTGAAACATTATACAAAAAATGTAATTATAATTATAATATTTTTATAAGAAAACACAAAAAGTGGCTAAACGAAGATTTTTGTAAACAGTGGTCTTGTGTGATAGCCGAACCTCTTCTTAGTAATTCTATTCTTGAACCTAGTCCCAGTTCTGTCCCAGATTACATTCCAAGCTTTGATTTATGTCCTGATTCTGAACCTGGTCCCAGTCACGTCCTTGATTCATATCCTGTCTCCGCTTCCATCCCCTCTACTGATTCATCTTTGATTCCCGGTTCCGTACCGATACATTTCAAGCATTGATTTATGTCCTGTTTCTGAACCTAGTCCCTTCCATGTCCTTGACTTAGACCTTCCATCTCAATCAATTCCCAATTCGAACTATCCTATCCCTGAACCTGGTCCCAGTCACGTCCTTGATTCATATCCTGTCTCCGTTTCCATCCCCTCTACTGATTCATCATTGATTCCTGGTTCTGTACCGATGAGTAGATATGATGATCTTTCCTTAAGACAGAAACACAGAGCTCGAAAACGCTTGCAGGATTATTTAGAAAATGAGTCCCCTAATAAAGTAATATCAGTCTTTGCGAGCACTGTTGAAGTAGGAGGTAGAAAATTAAAAAAGAGCGTTTCCAAAGACCTAGAATTTATTTTTGATTCATGTGTACAGACTCCAACAAGACCGACAAAAATTGCTTCAAAAATTAGAACGCAACCGACACCTTATTCAGCAGATGAAACACTAGCTATTTATATTGACAGACAGTTTTCAGTAGAGACATACAAATTTTTACAACAAGATTTAAAAGCTCGTGGATTTAACGCCTTCCCTCTATACAGCCAAGTGCTCCAAGCCAAAAAACAATGCTACCCGTTACATCCAGTCCATGTATCTGATACAGAAGCTATTATACCAGTTTCCAGCCTAGTTTCTCATTCTTTCGAAAGACTAGTTCAATCGTATGACGCAACTTTCACTGACTACTGTAATCGAAAAGATACCAATAAATTAAATTGTATTTTTGAAGCATCTTGGGGGTTTGACGGTAGTACAGGCCAATCACTATATAAACAGAACTTTTCCCAAAATGAACATGACGAAAGTTGCCTTTTTGCAACTACTTTTATACCGTTGCAGATCAAAACAACTTGTGGACAAGTTCTGTGGCGTAACCCTACTCCACAATCGTATAGATATTGTCGCCCAATTCACATTCAATATAAAAAAGAAACGACTGATTTAATAATGGCTGAAAAACTATTAATACAAAATCAAATTGACCAATTAGACAGATTTGATACTAAAACTTTAAGTGGTCAAACTATATCTACAGAGTTTAAACTATATTTGACAATAATAGATGGTAAAGTCTTAAATATTATTACTAATACAATGTCTCAACTTCGGTGCCCTTTTTGTAAAGCGACTTCTAAAGAATTTAATAATTTAGAGTCTGTGTATTTAAAACCTGTCGATCAAAACCTTTTAAGATATGGCATAAGTCCGTTGCACGCCTGGATTCGTGTTTTGGAATTTTTATTACATTTAGGTTATAAAATTATTGTAAAGAAATGGAGAGTACCTAAAAGTTCCCCGGAAGGTGTTCTTGTCAATGAGAATAAAAAAAAAATTCAGGACGAAATCCGCAGTAAATTAGGGCTGCTCGTAGATGTGGTTAAGCCTAATACGGGTACGACTAATGACGGAAATACTGCAAGGATGGCCCTGTCTAATAAGTGTCGTACAGTATTTGCTGAAATTTTAGGACTACAACAATGGCTTTTGGATGACTTACATGTCATACTAGTAGTTTTATCAAGTGGATTACCTGTTAATGCAGATAAATTTGATGAATTTTGTAAATTATTGGCCAAAAAATACGTAGAAGAGTATTCGTGGTATCCAATGACCGTAACTCTACATAAAATACTTGTGCACGGCAAAGCTATCATAAAAAACTCTGCACTACCCATAGGATTGTTATCTGAGCAAGCTGGGGAAGCACGTAATAAATTTTGGAGGCACGACCGCGAGCACCACACAAGAAAATCAGATAGAGAAAAAACAATTTTAGACCTTTTCCATCGAGCACTTGAATCCTCTGACCCCTTTATATCGAATATAAGGCTTAATAAAAGATTAAATAAGCTTAAGCGTCAACCTCTTCCACCCCAAGCCCTCATATTGTTAGAGCCTTTTGAAGTTCCAACGGACGAAGAAGAAGCTGATCCTGAGGAAAATACAACCACTATGGAGAATGACCTCCCAGATAATTTTGAAATGTTATCTGAAGATGTGGATTTTGATGATTCGTAGTCTTCTGGGTTGTCCGATACTGTACAAGAATCAGATATTTGCACTTATTTTTTTACACCTTTCTGTATCTCAGACAATATCTATTGCATTGATCTAGAAATATAATTCTTAAAATACAAATAATAATTATTTACTTTTAACAAAAAGTAAAACCGCCTTCAAAACCCATAAAATAAACTTATAATAGATACGGTTTAGGAAGTCGGTGGCAGTTTTTCCTCAATTAAACTATAATAGTTTATTTTATGGGTTTTTGAAGACGGTTTTACTTTTTTGATAAAAGTTTTATTATTTCTTAATTTTTAGTACCGAAAAAAAAGTAATCTTCGATTTACAACAATCATAATAATTGATTTACACTCACAACTAAAATTAAATAAAATGCAGATGTAACAATAATACAGCACCTACACCCTTTACTGTATTATTGTTACATCTGCTTAAACATTTACAGTGTACAGGCGTTATGTTATTTTATGGAAGGGTGTAAACAAGGCATAGTCGTACGATTAAAGGAATCGCGGGCAATTTGCTGTAAGTTATTGAAGAGTTCCGTTGTCTGTCTCCGAAACTCTTCATCAGATCTTTACTAAATTTGTGTGGTACCATTTCAAAGTGAACTTCTTTCAAACAAAAAAAGAATTTTGCAAATCCGTTTACAAATGACGGAGTTATGCCCGAACATAAAAACATAATGTAAACATCCGAATTCAAAACCTCCTCCTTTTTTGAAGTCGGTAAATAATAAATAGGTAGCATAGCAAAAAGCGTAACAATCAATAAATTAGGGTAATCGCTACCTATGCAATCCGAATTTCTCAAAATATTTCTACAAAGTTTATTTTCCAAGAGAGGCAACCCTAAAATCATAGAAATTCTATGAGAACTTTAGAAGCATGTTTCTCCGAGATCCTACTGGATATGGACACGATTATTTTTTTGGGGTTTAATTGTATCTTAGTCAATGTAATGAGTTTAAAATAAAATCCATATTCGTTTGGATTTATCATAAAAAAAATAAAATCTTAAATTAAAAAAAAAGCTGATACTGGGTTTCCTTGCGGAGTTAAAGTCTTGTAAGTATAGTCAAAAAATGCCTAAAATATACCGTTAGTTGTGTATTGTAACAGAAATAAGAGAAACTTTTCCTGAGACGAGATATTTTCAGATTTATCAAAATACCTAAAAATATCAAAATGGCTCTAACTTTGGTTCTAAGTATATTTGACCTCCGGGTGTTCTACTCTCGCATTTCAAACAGTTTTCAGCATCTATTAATGAAATAAAAAGGGCATGTCCGATTTTTAGGGCAAAAAACACACTGTGCGCCGCAGCGCTCGTCGTCGATCGAGTTTCGCATGTCGTTGGTCTGTAAGCGCCCTATGTTTACTTAGAACTGTAGGGACACAATGTAAACACGAAAGGTGGAATACTTGCTAGGTCATGGACAATGGTCAGTTGTAATTATTTTTTAAATGTTTTTCTTTAAAAAATAAATGTTGAAAAAAAAAGACACAAAATGTCTTTTTTTTCAACATTTGATTTCTGAAAGTGCTGAAAAAATATAAAATAATGATAGATATTGCTAAACCTAATGATCCGAAGAATAAAACTGATATAATGTTATTTGCGGTGCTTAAAAAATAACAAAAAAACGGTGAAGGAAAACATCGTAATTCTCTGACTTAGCATGTGTAAAGCTAAGTAAGAGGCCCCCTCCCCCCCCCCCCAGGTGATGAACGAGTGGACGGTTCGTGTATTAGGCGGGGGCGATCAATGATATATTAAAATGAGGCAGATATATCATATGCCTCATATATCATACGTATATGCCTCGTATATGTTACTACCGCGCGTTTTGTGAAAGCGTCCCAATTGGGGCACATTGGGGTATTGTCTTTAGTCGACCGTTCACTAAGAAAATCTGATATCCAGGTACAAAAATCAGCTGGGATGCCATAAGCAGGAAGCTTGCTGAGCAGAGCAGCGTGCCAGATCCTGTCAAAGGCCTTCGAGATGTCTAGCGACACCGCCAGTGTATCGCCGTGTTTCTCGATGGCTTCGCCACAGCAGTGCGTGACATATACAAGAAGATCGTCAGTTGACCGTCCCCGGCGAAAGCCACTACACTATAGGATTAGACCATCATTCTCCCACACTCTCTATAGAATTTGATAAGATCATAAATTCGCGAATTTGGCTTGCCATTAG
Source organism: Dicycla oo (assembly GCA_948252095.1). Classification (NCBI taxonomy): domain Eukaryota; kingdom Metazoa; phylum Arthropoda; class Insecta; order Lepidoptera; family Noctuidae; genus Dicycla; species Dicycla oo. The sequence continues at coordinate 3,585,664 of OX411718.1, read as the reverse complement.
GTAAGTAATACGTGAATTATAATAGCGGAAAATACTGAATACATTGTACAGACGCCAGCAGGTCAAGCCTGGACTCGGATACCGGTATATTTTTCGAAACGGTTTCGTCTTAAATACCTAAGAAACGATTTGTTTCGGTTACGTTCGAACGGAACGTTATAAATAACGTTTTTGAAGAAGAACAAAATTTTAATCGTTTTCGATTAATAAAACGTTTTTAACCGTTTTTATTGCATTTCTTGGGTTTTTCCGATACGAAAGTTCTACGAGTATTTCATTCAATGGTATTTCAAGGCCACGCGGCTTAGTTTCGTCGTTTCAAATAGGAAAATTGGGCCCTCGCGCCCACTGACCGCTGGCAATAAAGCCGAAGAAAGGGTTGAGGGGGAGGCGATTGTTATGAGCACCCAGGAATGGCCCCACACCTTCGTCTTCTCCAAGCGAATATCAACCATTGCGCCAGGGCTCAGGACCTTTTGCTCCAGAGCATGGCGGAGTGGTTGATCAACGTCGCTATCGTTGCCGAACCATACTTTGTTCCTCCCAGGGATGACTGAGTGGGTGACATTGATGGCTTGGTGGCACTTATCTCGAGGCCGGTCGCTGGCACTCCGCCCCTGGAGACCGTCACCCGGGGGCGGGGCTTTATAGCGGTCTTAGTCGAAGATATCATGGTCGTGGGGATTTATTTCTCACCCAACCCACCTCTCGCCGACTTTGAGAGTTTCATGACGGAATTGGGCGCAGTCATCAGTCGAAGCTGTCCTCACCCTGTCCTTGTCATGGGTGACTTCAACGCCAAATCCACGACTTGGGGTTCCCCAGCAACAGATGCACGGGGTGTGTTACTGGAGGAGTGAGCGGTGGAGTCAGGCTTACTGCTCCTAAACCGGGGAACTGTTCAGACATGTGTGTGGCAGTGGGGTGGGTCTATAGTGGACTTATCGTTTGCTATTCCCGCTGTCGCATGCCGTGTTCAGGACTGGCGTGTATTGGAGTACGTGGAGACGTTGTCCGATCACAGATACAGTTCGACGTCTCCGCCCAGACCTCGAATGGCCCGGCACAAGCGGCCCCAACCGGGGTTGAGGATGGCTCGCGATGGGTGCTCAAACAACTGAAACGGGAAACCCTTCTGGTTGCCTCAATCGTGAAGGCCTGGTTGGACTCACCAGTCAGGTCTGTCGATATTGACGAGGAGGCAGAATGGTTCCGGGAGGCCATGACACAAATCTGTGATGCTGCGATGTTCAGTTTAGTCTCCATCTGCCAGGCGCCAGGTGTAATGGTGATCGCAAGACATTGCGCATTTGCGCATCGCATGCGTGGCGGCGCGACGCCCGTATCAAGCAGCGATGAAGGCACAGACGAACACCAGAAGCTATGGTAAGAGAGGCGGAACTGTACGAGGTGTGTAGGGTGGCGAAGAAGGCTCTTCAGCAGGAAATAATAGGCTTGGGCCCAAGCCCATAAAGAATTGCTGGCATTTCTAGAACGTGATCAGTGAGGGCGTCCTTACCGTTTGGTTTGGCGCAAACTTTGCTCGTGGGTGTTTCCAGTATCCCGTAAGCCTCCACCGGCAACTGCTAGAGAGAGTAGTGAGCGCTTTATTCCCCTCACAAGGGGAGCACACACCACCGCATATAGTTCCGCCTACTATGGTGCCCAACTCGGAAAATGACGATGGCGACGCGCCTGAAATGACCCAGGTAGAACTAAAAGCGGTAGTACAAAGCCTACAGGCCAAAAACACTGCTCCAGGAACTGACGGCATTCCTGGCCATGCATGGGTTCTGGCCATCAGGGATCTCTGGCCCCGCAAACTCTTCGAGAGGATTATTGCAGACCGCTTTATCTAACACATGACAAGAGAGGGGCCGGATCTGGCAGATAACCAGTTTGGTTTTCGTCAGGGGCGCTCTACAATCGACGCGATCATGCGCGTGAAAGTCTTGGCGGAGAAAGCAATGGCCCAGGGTGAGGTCGTCTTGGCAGTGTCTTTGGACATTGCCAATGCCTTCAACACTTTTCCCTGGAGTAACATTAGGGAGTCACTCTGATATCATAGGGTGCCAAACTACCTCCGCCGCATTATCGGAGCTTATCTGACAGATATGTTATCTACCCGGATCGAGAAGGATGGGGTCGGCGAGAGATGTCGTGTGGTGTTCCACAGGGTTCGGTTTTGGGGCCATTCCTGTGGAACATCGGATACGACTGGGTGCTGCGCGGTGCACTCCTCCGTGGCGTCGGCGTCATCGTCATCTGTTACGCCGATGACACGCTGGTAATGGCACGGGGGAAGACGCTCCGGCAGGTGACTGTCTTAGCAACAGCTGGGGTTGCGCAAGTCGTAGGCAGGATCCGGCGATTGGGTCTCCAGGTGGCACTGCATAAATCGGAAGTTATGTGTTTCCACGGGCCCCGGAAAGCGCCACCCTCAGGATCCAACACAATAGTAAGAGGTATTCACATCGGTATCAAGTCGATGATGAAGTACCTAAGGCCACCGCGAATGCACTCTTGCGTTTGCTGCCTAATCTGGGGGGGGGGGGGCAAATACTTCCTGCCGGAGGCTCTATGTTTGGATCGTACTGTCCATGGCGCTCTAAATACTTTCGGAAATATAAAATATCAAACTTTGATAAAATAACCTCAGCTTTTGCACTATTTTGTTGTGTTTGACGTAATTTTGACAGCAGGTGTTACTATTCGAATCTGTTCAAAAACCGAGTCAGGCTCAGGGCACCCGACTCTACGTAGTCTTTTGGCTGCTACCCCTAGATTGTATATAAAAATCCGGAGGGCGGGGGCTGCTCTCCCTGAGCAGCCCCCGCCCTGTAACAAGGCATAGGCACCGGTGCGGGCCATAGCAGCTGAAGCAAGCCGAAGCTGCGGAGGTGAGCATGGGTGTCTATCCTTTGTTACACAAGGGCGAATGGGGCTGCACTTCCCGCAGCGCCGGAGACGTTGCAGAAGCAACATTAAAGTTTTTGAGGTTAGGTTACAATAATTTGTTTTTCTCACGTTATCTTTCATGGGAGTGGTGCCAGGTGAGAGGTTGCACCCCCCTACCCCCCACCCCTCCTCCTGGCAAATGATACTAAATTTTTACCAAAAACTTAACAAAACATAAACTAAGATTTTTTTAAATTCATAAAAAAAACTATGCATTTCCTAAACTTCCCCCGTGCAGAGTGGAGATCTCCACCCCTCCCTGCATAATACAGGGTTATTGGTAAAACACCAACAACTTCTTAAGGGGTCATTATACTCATCATTATGAACAACTTTTACTATGGGACCAAACCTGAAATCGCGAAAAAAATCAGCTGTTCAGTACATTTATGTTTGCATAATTCGTCAAAATGTTCTGAACAGCTGATTTTTTTTCGCAATATCAGTTTTGGTCCCATAGTAAAAGTTGTTCATAATGATGAGTACAATGACCCCTTAAGAGGTTGTTGGTGTTTTACCAATAACCCTGTATATATACCCTTATATAAAACTCCTTCCAAATACATAATTATGTGCTTTAGTTTTTAGCCCACGTTCGCACAGACGTAAAATTATTGCGGCGGGAATTTATCGCGCGGCTACGTCCTGCGGAATAAACCGGTTTTTGAAAACGTTCTCATATCGTTTTCGTTCCGAACAAAATGTTGTACAAAGAACTGTTAGAAACGTTTTAAAAACGTTATTTTAAATAACGTTTCCGAGCCCTGGGTCAAGCTACCCGGAACTGTCAAGTTTTCCCAATCAACCTTGAACCTAATGCTTCAGCGATAAAGTTAAAGATCTATTAAAGAAATTTGACAGATTGTAGTAGCTTGATGTGCTGGCGCGATAACCTCATCACCACTATGTACAGCATAGTGGTGATGAGGTTATCACATTCAATAATAGGTACAACGGTTAACACTAGTTGATAGTAGAGGGAGCCCAGACGGTTTTTGAGCAAGCATATGCAGGGCGAAAAGTTGATAGCCGAGTGAGTAAGTGTGGCATGATGAGAGAACACCGAAAAGTCCACTTTTACGTTTCCAAAATGGACCTAAAATAAAGTGATCTTCAGAGCCTTTGGCACACGATCATACGAAATGATCGTGTGAGGCCTGACGCATAATGACTCAAATAAATAGTCAAATCTGATGATGAAACTGTGGGCTTTCCCTTGTATTACAGCTGCACACTACACCTCCCCTTTTTTAAAAAAAAATGTTATTATTACTTAATTACATAATGCATTTTTTTTTTTCTTAAACTAACCTAACACAACATACTTACTTATAAAAATAATATTTTTAAACATTACATTATATTTAAAAAAAAAAAAACACATCTTATCATTTTACCAAAGTATTTTTAAGTTACAAACAGTTTTGTATTATTTTTATGAATAACAATTTCTTTGTTATCTTTTAATATTTTTACATTTGGTGTAACATCTTCAACTACTTTGTATGGTCCTAAATAAATTTTATCTAACTTATTTCCTACTTGATTTTTAATTAGGATTAAATCCGCTTTTATATTTTAAATTATTTACATTTTTGTCAAAATTAATTTTTCTTAATTCCTTACTGAATAATAAATTATTTCTAGCTTCAGCTTGTGCTTTTTGAAGTCTGTATTTTAGCTCCAAATGATAAGAATCAGGATTATACAAAGGATCAACATATGAATTTTGTGCTATATTAGATGGTAAATTACATTTTTTTCCAAATACTAACTCAAATGGAGTGTATTTTGTCTCAGAGTGAACTGTAGTGTTAAAAGAAAAGCACCAGAATGGAAGCCAACTGCTCCAATCTGTTTTGTTATTGTCACACTGAATTCTAAGATAAGCTCCTAGAACCTTATGAGTATTTTCCAAACCTCCCAGAGTTTCATGATGATAAGCAGTTGAATGCAGTTTATTAATATGCAACAAATTGCATACTCAGTAAAAACTGATGACATAAACTCTGTTCCCTGGTCTGTTATTATCTCTCTTGGGATACCATATCTCAGAATAAAATTGTTTACAAATAACCTAGCTACAGAAACAGTATCTTTCTTCTCTAAGGGATAAGCCTCGACATATTTTGTCAAGTCGCATTGTAATGTCAGAATGTACTTATAGTTTAAATTATCTACATCTAAAGGTCCCATTAAATCTAAAGTAACTCTTTCAAAAGCAGTTGATGCCGTGGATGTGATGACCATCGGTTCCTTCGTATGCCTATTGGAATGCTTTTGAATTTGACAACTTCTACACTTCTTTACGAATTCTGTTACGTCATTAGTCATTCCTGGCCAGTAATAGTACTTCCTAATATTATTTATCATTCTGTTTACCCCCGCGTGGCCACTCGTGGGTAACAGATGGAAGTCATTTAAGATCACAGTTTTCGTGTCTTTGTCAGTAACTCTTGTCACATCTTTAATAACAAGTAGCTTAGGAATATCTTTTAAATGACTCATTTCCTTTATGAAATTGTTAATAAATGTTTCGTAGTGCTTGCTTTTAATTATAACTAGTTCGTTTAAATTGATTTGCTTGCAAAAACGTTGTAATTCTCTCGCTAACACACTTGCGGTCGATAACGATCGAGAAATTACAAAAATTGCTGATTTTTCAGGCACGAATTTGCAGTTACCATTATCACTAGTGAAATGTTTTAATTTTTCTATCTGATTTAAAGTATTTTTATTACTAAATAATACCAATTCAACACTGTCAATTGGTCGTTTGAGGATGTCCACTACCTTAGGTTGATCAGGCCTTGGAGTAGAGGATACCTCAGTAGTCATGTCGTTGTTGTCACAGTCAGTGCGTAACCTTCGAGTCTGTGCCCTTGTCATGACCGATACTACATGCTTGTTCATATCCTTTAAGCTGTCGGATGTAATAGGTATCCGGCTCAATGCATCTGCAACTGCGTTGTGCCGTCCTGGGACATAGCTGATTTCAAAATCATATTCCTCAAGGTATAATCTAAACTTTGTCAACCGGCTTGAAGGATCGGTCATATTAAATAAATAAATCAACGGGTTATGGTCTGTTTTTATGTTAAACTTTTTCCCATATAAATAAGGTCTGAAATGTCGAACTGCCCAAACAATAGCAAGTAATTCTAACTCAATCACAGGGTATCGCGTTTCGGCTGGTTTCAAGTTACGGCTGGCGTATGCGACTACCTTGCTATTGCTGTTAGACAGCACGGCGCCTAATCCTAGTTTTGATGCGTCAGTTTGTAACGTAAAAGTATTATTGTCACTAAAGTCTGGATAGTCAAGTATAGTTGGACTAATAAGGATCTGTTTTAACTTGTAAAATGCTTGCTCGCATTCATCACTCCACACGAACGCTACATCTTTCTTACATAAGGCATTCAAAGGATAGGCTATTTCAGCAAACTTTGGAATAAAACGCCTATAGTAATTTGCAAATGCAACAAATCTCTTGACTTCGTCTACATTCTGTGGTACTGGGTATTTTTGCAGGCATTCTACCTTTGATGGATCAGGGAATATTCCGTCTGAAGTGATTTTATGTCCTAAATAAACGATTTCTTTACGTAAAAATTCACACTTCAGCGGATTTAGCTTCAAATTCACTCTCCTTAGGCATTCTAAAATTTTTATAAGATTCTTGTTATGCATTTCAAGACAATTTCCTACGACAATACAATCATCTTGATATAAAAAGCATGATTTATAATTTAACCCAGACATTGCTATTGTCATGAGACGAGCAAAAGCACTAGGCGATGTCTTAAGTCCCATTGGACATCGTTTCATTTGATACTGCTTGTCTGTTGTAAATGCAGTAAACTTCCTAGACTTTTCTTCTAAAGACAGTTGATAGTAACCTTGACTAAGATCTAATTTTGAAAAATAGATGTTGTTAGATAACGAATCTAAAATCTCAGTGATGTTAGGTAACGGAAATTTATCGTCCTGTATCCTATTATTGAGTTGGCGATAGTCCACTACAAGTCTCCATTTCCTTTCTCCTGACCTATCTGTCTTTTTAGGTACTAATAGAACTGGACTTGACCATTCTGAAACAGTCTCTCTTAACCATTTCATCTATTTGTCTTTGTACCTCGCCTTTCAACGCTTTAGGTAATCGATAAGGCTTCACATACACTGGTGACGTATTTTCCTTTAGTTTAATTGAATGTTCTATTAAATTAGTTGTAGTGAGCGTATCTCCTGGCAAATGGAAAACATCGGCATATTTGGCACATACGTTTTCAATGCCCCTTTGTTCCTCTTTATTTAAATAGGTATGTAGTTGTAAAGTAGTAAGCAAAGTTCTGACTCTATCCACAGATATACTATCGTCATCAAACTTGCACACATAATAATTATTTAGGCAACTAATAATTAAATCTGAAACATGTACAGTAACAGAGCTATCAGTTGTATTTAATATCCTTACAGGAATAAGTCCATTATGTGGCTTCGATATTACACCCGCTGTGAACACACCTTTATAAATTTCCTTTGACAAAATGACGCAATCACTGTTGTGTGACGTCGGTATTTGTTTAATTACTTCGCAACGGGGCGGAATTGTAAATAAATTCCTATTAATATGAACACTAACAGACTGGTCTCGGGTTTCTAATAATAATAAAACAATCAAATAAAAATTAATTAAAAATTAAACACAAACAAATTAAATTAAAAATAAATACAGATAGACACACAGAATACACAAATACACATGAAAACAATTTCTGACAAATCAATACACACAATAATAACATACAATTCCCATTAAATACCTACTTAGCTACTATAATAATAATTATTTAATAAAAGGTGACGAACTGGCATGTAGCACCATCCACCTCTCTAGAATAGGCGAGTCCCACCGCTCAGACAATACTTTCAGGATACCGTTAGTGCTGCGCTTAAAGCGATTTAAGAGCGAGGCACTCCGCTTCCTTATTATGGCAAAAAAGTCATCTGTGTGTGCCTGCGCGAACATGGTAGAAGCGCTGCAAAACCGCGGTAACCCTAACAGTATCCTAAATACATTATTGTATTGGACGCGCAAGGCGCCGTATGCCCGCTGAGTAAAATTGGCCCATAGGCTGCACGTATAAAATGACTGACAATAAGCTTTAAATAAGGTCACCTTTACAGGTCTAGTGCAACGAGCAAACCTACGCGCCAACATGTTACCCCGTACAGACAGCGCCCTGCGCTCCCGCTCAATATCCTCATTATCACACAGATTATCTGTGACCCAGTGACCCAGATACTTAAAGTGGTTAACCCTCTTCAAAGATGTGCCACAAAGAGTAATGGTAGGTACAGTTGAGTAGCATTTGGTACCAGCCTTAAAAACCATGAACTCACTCTTTTTAGGATTGTATCTGAGTCCATGGGCCACAGCATACGACTCGCATATGCTCAAAAGCCTCCGCAGCCCTCCAATCGACGGACTCAGCAGGACCATGTCGTCTGCGTAACTGATGTTATTTACAGACACTCCATCCACAGAGCAACCTACATTAGCACTACTAAGCCCGTCAATCAGCTGGTTCATATACAGGTTGAACAGCCGTGGCGAGGTCAACCCCCCTTGCCTCACCCCGCAGTCCAACCCGTACACTTCTGACTGCGCTCCTGCCCATCTCACACTGTTCTTTTGGTGACTATACCAATAACCGAATATCGACACTAACTCACTCGGCAGCTGTGTCTCAGTTTGCAGCTTGTACCAGAGCTTGTCATAATGCACCAGATCGAAAGCTTTCGAAAGATCTAAAAAACAAGCATAGACTGGTGTGTTTCTGGTGGTATAATACTGCACAGTCTGCTTGAGACAGAGGATGGCACTCTCAGTTGACAGTCCAGGCGTGAACCCAAATTGAGCGTCGCGCACTTGAAGGTGTTTTTCCAGCTGTTGGTCAAGCAGTCTGTCCAGTACCTTTGCTATGACCGTAGCGAGCGAGATAGGTCTATAGTTGGAAACGTCTGACGCATCGCCAGTTCTGTTCTTAATTATTGGAACCACTACTGTATACATGAGATCATCAGGTAGATAATTATGGGCAATACACAGATTAAATAACATGGCGAGGACTCTTGGCAGGTGACTACCAGCGTACTTTAAGTGTTCAATACTAAGGCCATCATGACCTGGAGACTTTCCTCTCACCATGTCTCTTATCACAGCACGCACATCCCGTGCAGTGAATCTAACCCTAATATCTCCAAGTTGACATTCAGCACCGGGCCCCTGAGACTGGCCGAGGGGAGACTCAACATTAAAATGGCGCTGAAAGAGACTGGCAATATCTCCAGGCTCATGCGCGCCCCCCACACTCACTGGAAGACTCGACCTTGGATTTAATCGGTTTGTTGACTTCCAAAACTTGTTAAAATCCTTATCAGTATGATTTTTTGCGATATTATCCATTTTTACCTGTGTTTCCCTGTTCTGACAACATTTTAACTTTGATTTAAACGTTTTTCGGGTCTCACACATTTCATTGTAGATATATCCTGACCTGGGTTTACCACATAGCTGCCATGTCTGGAAACAAAGTCGAGCCTTCCTGTGAGCACTACTCACATGTTTATTCCAGCCCGCTACATACTTTTTATGTTTACGTTTAGGTTTGTTACAACTCAGTTCGGCACCTCTCGTCAATATATTAACAATATCCAGATACAATTTGTTGAGTAGTAATTTATGATTCTCATTATTACATAATCTGTCCGCACAATCTTGGAATTCTATTGGAAAATCTAATAGTCTGAGTTCGGCATTACAGTAATTAAAATATCCCTCAATCTGACTTTCCCCTCTTTCCCCCCACTTCACCTTGTTACATGTACTACTATGAAAAATTCTTTTAGACAGGACTACATTTAAATTACACTCGATTAATAAAGGAAAGTGATCTGACCAGTATGTGTTATACAGAATAGATACATTTATCACAGACTGTCTAGCGGCGCTGGTTACTAAACAGTGATCTAGCCAACTATGAGTACCATAAACATCACTCACGAAAGTATATGATGAGTCCCTCGGCAGCAGATCCATATCTACACACTGCCACGACTGTTCCACACAAAAGTCCACCAACTCGTTCCCGAACAAACCACCAGGGTGCGCGTTAAAGTCGCCGAGCATAAACACCGTATCACAATCATTACTTTCGATTATTGCACTTATTTCCCCGAGACACTCAGTAAACAATGGCAGATTCTCACTTTTGTTTGTAGGCATGTAAATTGACAACACTAGAATAGACCGTTCGTCATCAAGTTTTATCCTAATTGCCGCTATACGTTCACTACGGCACTGTACAACAGACACAGTCGGAAACGCGCACTTTCTCCACAGCAGAGCTACTCCTCCATACGGCCTTCCTGACAGAACTCCTGCAGACGTATCCACGGCCGACTTTCCCGTATAGGAAAAATCATCGTCGATACTACCGAGAAACGACAAGTCGTGAGGAAGAAGCCAGGTCTCCTGTAGTGCCACAATATCCGCCGATTGGCACAATTTTCTCACACAATCAAGTGAACGTACAACATTTTTACAATTAAAACTAATCAGCTTCGTAGTGTAGATATTCATTATTTATTTGTTTTTACATCCATATCTCGATATGTATGTCGTCCCCTTCTCTGAGTAAAATCTACAAAACGTCGATACAAAACTCCATCCGGCCAAAGGTCATCAGATAAAAATATGTTCATTTTGTGCTTTGGAACAAACACCTTATAAGCCGAATAATCTTTTGTTGATTTTAAGTTCATTTTTTCCAGCTGAATATCAACGTTAGTTTTATTCTTAATGTAAGTAATTATGTCACACACAGATGTATTCTTCGACACATTATAAATATAAAGTGGCATTTTGTTATCAGCCGCTTTAAACTTTGAATCACTGTCTACACTAGCCGTTCCCGGTTTTCCCACAAAACGGTTTCTTAGTCTTTTCCTCTGAATAAGAGTCCACTCCTCATTCTGCTGTTTACTTTTCCACTCTCCCTCTTGCAGAATTTCAGTGAAACTTTTTCCACTGTTTTGTGGCGAGATTTGTTGTTTTGGGTTGGCTGTATGCCGCTCAGTGATCACAACCCGCGGAGATTTTTGGTGAGTCATCATAACCAGCGATCGCTTAGGCGTTGGATGTGTCAGCTGTTGGACAATGGGTGACTCAGTTTTCTTGCACTCGCGCTCAACATTCGGGTTGGCCGTGTGTCGCGCGTCATTTGTATCGGCTAGCGGCGGCGCTTGGTGACTCACCGTCGCCGCATCAAAACTCAAAGCGAACTCGTTAACCAACGGTCGTCGGGCAGCTCCTTCGCGCGATGTTTTTGTAGTACCACCCTCATCCGAAAATATATTTTTTGTGGAGATAATGCTGAGGGGCCACTTTCACATTCAAAACTTGATAACCTGGCACTTCCACCGCGTCTTAAGTTAACATTTTGAGCAAAATTGTTGACAATCGACGCATTCTTTAGCGCTTCCACCTCCAGTTGCAATTCTCTGAATTGATTTACTGAAGTGTATTCGTTACTAAAGCGTTCTAGCTCGCATTTCATGATCAACAAGTCCTTCAATAAGCGGGTCACATCTACGTGGTCAAATAGTACCGGCGGCAACTTATGTAAATCCCGCGCCACAAAAGTTGGAATTTCCTCCGGATCCGTCTCCTTGAGTAGGCAAATTATGTCGTCAATATCCCGTAACGTTTTCCCTTGTCGTTTTCTAATCTTTTTGCGTTTAGTTGTCGAGATTGAGTCAAACAACAAGTTTTTAGCCACTAATATCTCGGTTTCATCGAAAGCACTCGCACAAATCTGACTAATACTTTGTTCGTTCATTACATCGATCTTATTACAAATAAAAGCTAGCACTTCGTTGATAACTACATTACAACTTGCACATTTTACTAATTTGGTCGCCATTGTAAGACGAGTACCCGATCGCGATGACACATTGCGCGTGCGATCACCGTCGCAAGTGACACACTACTGAATATACACTATAATATCTAAATAAATATATCCCAAGGACTCTAAATTACCACTAATTCCTTTAATAACTATTCTATCGTGTTTTACTAAATTCATTAATTTTCTATGTCGCGACAACCATTCATACTTCAGCACACATAAGCTAGCTCCGCTATCAATCAGTAAATTAAGATCTACATTGTTATTTTTTAATTGACAATTAATTATACAAAAATTACAAAAACTAAAAATAGAATGAGCGTACGGTTTAGGTACGAAAAAATTCTAGGCCTTCATGATTATTTGCGCGCTCATTTCGCAAGCTGTCTTGTACATTGGACTGTTGCGCGTTATGCTGAACACGCTGACCACGCACCGGTCGTCCGCGAAAATGTTGACGCTGACCACCTGAGTGTTTACCTCGATTTACACTATTTGAAGTTCCTTGACCTGTGCTACTTTCATGATTTTTATTATAATTATGATTATACGTTTTATTATAGAACTGTCTATTTCCTCGGCTTCGAGAACCTCTGAAGCTTCCACGTTTATAGTTTTGGTTAGCCCTAAATTGCATAACCTGGTCTTGTGGTTGGACAGACATGGATTGCTCATCTACCGCAGCCGTAATAGCTTCAGGCAATGACGCAAACTGTCGTGAGGCAATGATGGTGCCGAGCCGCTTGTCGGCCAAACCATCGCTGAACCTTTTAATTGCAGTCTTCTCATTGAGTGGACGCAAAACCTCATAGGCATCACGCTTATCGTTAGCCTGAGCAATCGTGAGATTCACAAACAACTCCTCGATCTCTGTACCGAATTTTTCTATACTCCTACGGCCTTGAGCAGCCTTAAACAACTGCGTTTGTAAAGCTACGGACGATTTTTTCAGTAACAAATAAGTGCGAATATCTTCTACCAAACTGTCTACATCCGCGTAATTTGGTTTAAAAGCCGTAATTTTGCACTAGGTGAGAGACGCGTTTTCAACACAAACTGTATTAGTTGGTTTTTACTAGCATCATTGATAAGCGAACTATATAGCAAGATACCATCAATAAGCTGATTCGTCACCTGCTCCTGGCCATTCATCACCGGCAACAGCGAAATTGCAGTTTTAATATCGAATGCGGCAGCCATTTTTGTGACACAATCACAACATTCCATAAAATCCTTAGAACTGGTTTGACTACTACTATCTACTAAAGATAATAACCCCTTTATTTTCTGAAAATTTGATTTTATCTCATGAATTAATGTTTGGAAAACCTCATAAGTTTCTTTGTCTAACTTGCGATCTTTCACTTCTTGGTTCAGCTGAGTCAAAATACAATCCAGTTTACTATATTCTTTTTCTGCTTCTATTAGTTTCTTAAAAGCTAAATCATGTATGTCTGCGCCTATCTGGACCTAGTTTTACTAAATATTCTCTTAAATATTTCAGTTTAGCGTGTAAATCTTGCAATTGTTGGGACATTCCTAATCCCCAAAACAAAATATAAAATACTATAGCATGGTCTAATTACAACATGAAATATTACACAATAAAAAAAAAGAAAAAATGTTAGCAGTGCAAACTTACATTGCAGTAGGTACGTATTTTACTGACAACGTATATGTAGGTCACGACGTCTCACGTGGCGTGGCGTGGATGACTTCTCAGCATTGGACTCGAACTGACTCCCAGCTGCTCCACTTCAGACCCGTACATTTTATCTCCCGGCGCCCTGCATGTCCTCTCGTCATAAGGCTTGAGCATTCTCCCGGCACCCGGCAGCAACTTTCCTTTTCTGTCTTCTTATTTAATGTTTTCACCTCTTCAATAGTGTTCCTTTTCTGTCTTCTTATTTAATGTTTTCATCTCTTCAATAAGGATTCAAATTCTGATTCTTCTGTAATTTTTTAAATCTTCTTCGCTTTCTTTCTTCTAATTTTCCGTCTTCACAAACTTCTATCAGTTAATATCTTCATGGTTTCTTCAACTACAGACACTTCGCTTTTCACGTAAGTTGCAAAATTTTAATTGCTGGCTAAGGGTCGCCATGTATTAGAGTGATGTAGGTTAAAATAAAAGAGAACTGTTCAGTTCAGCTGTTCGTATAATAGTGCACATAATTGGTGTGTGCAGTTACAATATATAAGGTTAGGCGAGCTGCACACTACACCCTACATCAGACTTTGGAAACTCCGATTTGGACAATTTTAAAAGGATATTTAGGCCGAAAGGACTTTATTCTGTGCAATAGTATAACATGTCCTGATAGTGAAAATATAAACACCTGACGGATTAATGGAGCCTTTTGGCAAATATGATGAGATTTAAGTTTTTTAGGAAAGTACCCAAAAGTGGTCATAATTTTGCATTATCTCTAAATCAACGAATCGAAGTCGACTCTTCACGGGACCAGAGGGCTGGCTTATTTTTAGCCCAAAGAATCACCATTGCCATCCAATACTTATTCCATCGACAGCGATGCGGACGAATTTTTTGATGCCCGAGGAGAATTCCCTTCTTTATTTTTTTTATTATATACTTGTACATAATATACACTCCTTTCCAAAAAAGGGCACCTTGCAGTCATTTTCTTTTCTTCGGATAATATTAATATTTTAGTATGTCATTAGCATAGATAATACATTTCTTATTATCAACGAGAATATAGTTTAAGACTAAAACAGAGAGCCGTGTTAAAATGGACATTTTTATGGGTATAATGAAATTAAGACGAGTATTTTTATGATATTTTAAAAAAGACATTAAAAAATAAAAATTAATAACAAGTTTGACCTCCCCTTGCAGCGATTACGGCCATTTACGGCATATAATCATCTTGGTATGCTTTCCACCAGGCTTTTGTAGGGGTCCAGTGGAATGTGTTCCCACTCAGCCGAGATCACACGTATCAGCTCCCTGATGTTTTGTGAAAGTGGTTGTACATATCGTACTCGCCTTTTTAGGAGGTCCCAGGCGTGCTTAATGGGGTTAAGGTGGGGGCTCCGCGCTGGCCAATCCAAACGACGAATACCGACCCCTCTTGCATAACGTGGCCCGCGCATTATCGTCCATGTAAATGGCATCTTCACCAATTACTGTCAGTGCGGGTCGTGCATGTTGACAAAGGATTTCCGTTATGTACCTTTGCGCATTTAGTGAGCCAATTTCAATGAATACGATCTCGATACAATAGCTGGAAGTTTCGCCCGCCCAAACATAACGGACCCTTCACCATAAGGGGTGATTTCTTCAAAACACACGTCGGCATAGCGTTCCCCTGGTCTTCGTAACACTCGCCGACGTCGGCCCTCACCATTCAAATTCGAGCCTCATCGGAGAAGAGTACGCTACTCCAATTACCTAGTGTCCAAGATAGGCAATTTCTAGCGAATCTCAATCGAAAAATCCGGTGCTCACGGAGTAACTTGGGGGCCCGCGCTGGTCGTCGACTACGTATATTAGCCGCTAAAAGCCTCTTCCTGTCTTTTGGTACCGAGTCCAGGTTCTTTAGATGATTAAACGTAGGCAGCATGAGTAAGATAAGGCAGGATTATGTGACAAACAAACTATTCTACTACAAATAACGAGAAGTTAGTTTTAGTAACCGCAAACCCTTGAAAAGTAAGTAAAAAGTCACAAACTGAAAAAGGGATTACAGTCCTACCAACTTATCTGGGAACTGAAAGAGGACGGCACCGTCGATTCAGTGTTGCTAATTAATATAAGGTGGATTTATTAAATTTTCAAGAAGGAAATTTCACATTAGACATAATCGTTTAATAAGAATAATACCAATATAAAAATAAATTAAAAGAATTTGATAATTTACAGTTACGTAGGTACGCTAACAGTTTAGTCTCTCAGCAATAAACCATGGCTTTATCTAAAAAGTAATCCAATGAAGTGGAAATTTAGCAGATAAAATATTCCACGGGGGGGATACAACTTTCATTTAATGCAAAGTTAAGTAGGCCTACCCTGCAAGAGGTACCTGGATGTCTAGCATTTAGTTATGACCGTACCTAACTCCTAACACCAGATTTGACTAATTATAATTAGCAGTGGTACCTAGTGGTAGTGTAGTGTAATAAAAAAAAATTGCTTTACAATGATTTATTGAAAACCAGGTTTACAGTAATTGTGATCTTTTGATGGACCTGCATACACAACTTCATCCTGGTTGTGAGGCCATACTCCGCTTATTTCCGTACCACTATCACCATTGTCACTTACCACTTCTATAATAAAAGGTTTATCTAAATACAAATCATGTTTTAAGTATTCTCCTTCTAACCTGCGAACGTGTTTACAATGCTGTGCCCACTCATGAACTGTAATAGTGTCAAAACCTTCTCTAACTAGGCGGGGAATTTCAGCATTTTTGTGCTCAATATTTTCATCAGCAACATCATATTTTCATTGTGCTCTATATGAGTTCAATGGTATTGAGATCACAGTGATAAGGTGGTAAATATAAGCATTTGTGTCTATTGTCTTCTAATTTTTTTTCAATCTCACATACAGGTTCAGGCTTGTTTCTCTTAATTATTTCTAAAAGCTGAGGTTTAGTCAAATTCTCTCCGTAGTCAATTTTATTTTGGGTCAACCATAATTGCATATCTTTTTTTAAAGAATTCGTATTTGGGACTTTATTCACACAAATACGGTAATAAGGAGCATTATCCATCACTATTATGGATGGCTCTCGTAAATTAGGCACAAGTTTTTAAATAACCCACTTTTTAAAGTTGGTACTGTTCATCTCGTCATGATAATCACCACTTATATTGTGTTTGATTTAAACACAAGTAGTGCATTTGTAATAAATCCAGTATCTCCTCACGCATGAACAATAATATATCTTTGCCCTTTCCATACAGGCTCCAATACTCCGTCTTCACCCTCTTCTTGCTAACATTTACCCGATGTATGCGAAGAGTGAATATAGGTCTCATCTAAATAAATTATGGGCCGGGGCTGGGGAGATTTATTATTTTTATCCACTGACAATAACCTAATACTTTAGCGATAAAGTTGAAAATCTATTAAAGAAATTTGACAGACTGTAGTAGCTTAATGTGCTGGCTTCTGTACTTTCCTCCGTATAACTCCCATGTCAAAATCATCAACATGCACAAATCCACTTTAACGTGTTCTCTCCTTGCCTGGTGTCCGAATTTTTGTACCAGTTTCTTCTGCTGCGTGAACTATTTTGAAATTAGTCCTTGACTCACACCTGAAATATAAGATAGTAAAATAAATGTTAGTAGAAATTTGAAATCTGGCAGGTTAGTTTGCTCACTCACTTAGCAGGTTACCTATTAGATGTACAGACGCCAGCAGGTCAAGCTACTCAAAACTGTCAAACTTTTCCAATCAACCTTGAACCTAATGCTTTAGCGATAAAGTTGAAAATCTATTAAAGAAATTTGACAGATTGTAGTAGCTTGATGTGCTGGAGTCTGTACGTTACCGTTACGCTAACCTGCAGCAAGAATAGAAACGAATATTTCGTAGACTTAAATAATTAGTTAAGTATCGGGTAATTTATAACAAGAAATATGACAACACTAACCTGTCGCTGCCGAAATTCGTTTGTATATTTGATTAAATGGAATAATTGGAGACCCCGCCCGAGCTTCTTCTTCAAAAAAGGTTTTAACCTTTAGAATAATGTTTCGAGCATCACTTTTAATAGCTTTCGGCATTTCACAGATAAGTTGGTAGGAGTGTAAGTATAGTTTTAAAAACAAAAGTTTCGATTTAAGAATTAACTTTTTCATATCCAGACTCTTTATTAAGTGCCAGTAACATAGTCTGGCTATTAAAACCTTTTTAGAACTAAATGATTATTAATAATGGAGAAAAATCAAAACTTCCCGTTTTTTTTGCAAAGCATGTAGTCTTAGCGACACTTGATTTGTTCGATTAGCGACCTAATCCTTATCGTTAATATAAGTTACGATATTGTTGATTTGTTTATTTTAATCACTCAATTTATGCAGCAGTTTTTTTTATCCATTTTTACGTGGAATCATGGTCAGTCACCCCATAAGTTGTAATGTATGGTATTTTAGATCCAATTTATCTTTTAAACTATTAATAAAGCAGAATCGCAATTTATTTGGAACGAATGTAATACATAATTATACATAATTCAGGAAGTCGAATTTTGAAAACAAACCGGTCATATTTATAAATATGACCTGTATAGGCAACTTTAATTGTATAGGCCGTGCTGAATGAACTAAAATTGGTTTATTTTTCAAATTTAGCAAGATGTATGAGAAACCAATGCCAAACATCAATTATTTTTTAATAGTTTTTGGCTGTTTTGTTTTTTTAATTTTTTTTCCAGCACCCCTATCCCCATGTATTTAGTATTTGTTATTACGAATTCACGTCTTAATAGAGTAAATTCCTCAAGTTTAAGACGCTATAATTATATTTTTCAAGTTACACGGGGGCCGTGCTAAAAACGTTTGGCTGGCACGGCCTCCTTTTTTACATATTTCTTCAAAAGTACAGAGGTACATACATTGAAAAAGAAAAAGGCACATATACTCCTATAGGCGAGTGCATTGCATTGGTGCACACCTAAAACGCAAACTCTGGGGGGCCGTGCGGGGCAAAGCAAACGTACATCTTTATTGACCATAAAATATCATTTTTATTTCAGGTATAACAAATTTTTAACTTCGCCATAATGTTAACTATTTTTTACTAAATTTTCCTCGATTTTTGTTAAGATTGAAGAAAGGATCCACATGCACATCATGACTATTTTTTGGCGTACTCAAAATTGATTTTCATGAGGTTTTCAAAGGTGAGGATTGTGTGGTGAAGGACACGAATTGCACGCCAAATGACACATTTTGCACGATATTCTTACATTGTGATCTTTTCCTAATTCTAATTATTGGTCTTTGATAATTTTGATAATTTGCGCCACTTTGATAATTTGCCGGCCCCATTGCAATAATTTGCGATCCCACGAGATACTCATAATTTTACAAGTGGTGCAATTTGGAATTAAGTAGGTACTACTAATTTCGAGCATTTCTAATCAAAATTAAAATCAATAGTCATTTATTCAAACTAGGCTGAGAATCAGCACTTTTTGAACGTCAAAATTACATAAGACAGTCCCCCAAAACGCCCGCCCTTCACCACTTCCTAGTGCTTTAGCTGGGGAGAAGAAGTGGCGCAACAAACTCCCCAGCAGCACAGCTGTCTGTTCAGTTAAAATAATAATAATAATTGAATCTATACATCACTGCGCATAATAATTTAGGTAAGTAAGCTAGCACACGCCAATATACCAAAAAAAAAAATCGAAAACTATACTCAAGCAGAAATAAAAATACAAAACTAAAAAAACGTAAGCAGAACTTTATACCTAAATAAAGGCCTCAAGTAATAAAGGATGTGCCCACTTACATACTCGTATATGAAGATTGTATATGAAGCTGAAACTCGAAGTCACAAATGATAAACTAGGACCATCGAAGTAATATAAACAAAGTTAATTACTAATAACAAAACAAAACCAAGAACAGCAAGACGACCAGTCACCACAAGCAGCACCCGTTCACGAGCATAATAGTTCAGTTTTAATAATAGTTCAGCCATCACCCCTCTCGCCATATTTGAGGGAAGGAGACAACCCGACCCCCGACGCTACCGCAAGCAGTGACATCTAAGTGAGCATGACGAACTTGCTGCCGGTTGCTCGGGCAAGAAATACTATGATCAATTGTCGAGGTCACTAGCTAACCACATCTTGCAATACCACTCATAAAAAAATAAACATTGTAATGAGTAGATTATGTCAATGATAAATAAAGATAAAATTAAAATAAATTGACTTTTACAGTCAAAGAAAATAAATAATTATATGAACACATATAACCTGTCAGAAGATGAGCTAATTCTGGAGAAAGAACATAAACATTGTCTTGAGTTAATCACAGTGACCAACTATTCTTATCGTTTAAGTAGTCGTTGATAGAATAGTATGCCTTTGAACATAGGTTAGATTTTACTTTAGCTTTAAACGCATTGAAGGGCAAATCTAGCAAAGAAGAGGGTAGCTTGTTATAAAAGGATATACCAAGCCCAACAAATGAGTTATGAACCTTATGAAGCCGGTGAAACGGAGCACGTAATTTATCCTTATTTCTGGTGTTAACATTGTGGATATCACTGTTTTTAGTGTATAAATGTATATTTTGTCTAATATATAAGATGTTGGCGAAGATGAATTGTGATGCCACCGTGAGAATACCAATATGTTTAAAAAAATCTCTCAGAGAAACTCTAGCACCTAGCTGGTAAATTGCTCGAACAGCTCGTTTTTGAAGTACAAATATACTCGTATTTTGAATGTCAGCGGCTTTGCCCCAGAGCAGAATACCGTAGGACATAACGCTATGAAAATAACTAAAATAGACTAACCGAGCTGTATCAACGTCAGTGTATTTATTGTCTTACTTTCCTGACGGCGTAAGCGGCTGAATCGAGCCTTCCCGCTAAGCTTGATATATGAGGGCCCCACTGAAGTTTGGCATCTACTGTTATGCCCAGGGAAACTGCCGAGTCTACAGTTTTAAGCACCTCTTTATCTAAGACGATGTTGGGTCCTAGATTTCTAACATTCGGTAAGGCAAACTTTACACATTTCGTTTTCTTGGCATTGAGAACTAAGTTATTTGTCGTAAACCAATCCGTAACCATTGATAGTGTACTGTTTACGTGGTCAAAGTCTGTTCCTGTCTACTTTAAAAATAAGTGAGGTGTCATCTGCAAACAGTACAACGTCACAGATACCCTTTAAAGATAATGGTAAGTCATTGATATACACTAAGAATAAGAATGGGCCCAGTATTGAGCCTTGAGCTGAACTGAGCTGGATTTCACACAATTATCATCTACACATTGAAACCTATTATGTTATAATATGAATTTATCACTTTAAGAGCTTCGTTTTGGACACCGTAATGATGTAGTTTATGCAAAAGCGTGTCATGGTGCACGCAATCAATGGCTTTGGAGAGTTCACAGAAAACTCCAATAGGTAGCATTTTGGGAGTTCTTTCATGTGTTGAATATGTGTTTCAGCAGAGCAACACCCGCATCTGTAGTCGAACGACCTTTTGTAAAGCCATATTGTTCATCATAAAGGAGGCCATTTAAATTAAAATGTCTTAGCAACTGCTTGAAGTATTAACTTTTCAAATATTTTACCAAATGCAGGTAAGATAGAAATAGGCCTAAAATTGCCAACGTCATTTTTGTTACCTGATTTAAATAATGGTACGACTTTACTACTTTTCATGAGGTCGGGAAAAGTTCCAAAATCAACACATTTATTAAAAGTAACAGCTAGATAGGGGGCTACGATGTCTATTATATTACTTAATAGTTTAATGGAGATGGCCCCAGATTCTGAGAAATACACCCGCTATCCTGACACTCACAAGCCATACACTAATAAAATATGTAAGCACAATAATGCTGGTAAATATTTATTAACGGACAAATCCAATTTCAAGGTACAGTCAATTTTCTACAAACAAATAAATTTATTTTCACAAAAGACGATTTAGCATCCTAATACCGCCGGATACACATTAGTGAAACTTACAATATAAATATTTCAATACGGTACGTTGCACCAGTAAACGCACAAGTTTCAACGTTTTCTTACATTTCAAGACGTAATGTTTCACATATCTGTACATGGCATGGTATAAGGTCATTAATTTTCAATAATCTTCAAAAGGTTAGATATATCCAGAACATTACTTTCATGAGCAGCCTGCTAAAATGTCTGCTTTAAGGTTTTTTAATTCTTTCAGGTGCATCCATTTGATACCCGTCGCCGAAGCTGGACTTGCTGGTCTTGATATGCAACTGAAGGCAAAAAAGCAGTTTTCTATACCCATTTGTGGACTAGTAATAAATTCTAAGGCTGCCAACAGACGGACTGCACAGCAGCAACCCGCACGCAGTCGATGTATTCAACTGCATGCAGTTTACGTTTGACTTCGTACAGTCGTGACTTCAACTTTACGCGGTTGATCACTAACCGCATACAGTTAGTGTGCAAATTCACGCGGTCGGCTGCAGTCGTGTGAAGTCGATATTAACTGCATACAGTCGTGACTTCACGCGGTCGGTCGGCCACTGTACGAAGTCGAACGTAGAACTGCATGCAGTTGAATATATCGACTGCGTGCGGTTGTTGCTGTGCAGTCCGTCTGTTGGTAGCCTGAAGGTAATGGGGTTGTTTCCCGGAAGCTTCGCAGCAAGTTTTTGATAAAGACGTGTGCTTTGTGTGGACGATTTTTAAGTATTTGCCTGTTTTTGTTCACGTGTTTGTATTGCTTCACAATGTATTCTACCTGGCGTATCGCCCAGTTCAAGGAGAAGTTGAAAAAAAGCGGAGTATCGCAATAAGGAAGGAAAGCCAAGCTTGTCGTAAGGTACATTATATTTAACATGTTATCGACTTTTAGCCGTAATCTGGACAATATTATGGTTTTATAAGTTATAAAATTATCTTTATAATCTTATCTTTTTAATGATATCTAAGTAAGTACTAATTATAAACAAGATATAAAGTTACTTTACAAAATGTATGGTTATTTGAAAGGAAACCTTTTTTTCACAGGTTGTAAGCCGACCATCAGGCAAAGCGGGCCTTCAATTGCATTTAGTCATTAATTTGTGGTACAGACGCCAGCAAGTCAAGCTACCCGAAACTGTCAAACTTTCCCAATCAACCTTGAATCTAATGCTTTAGCGATAAAGTTGAAAATCTATTAAAGATATTTGACAGATTGTAGTAGCTTGATGTGCTGGCGTCTGTACATAGTGGTGATGTACTTACACGCGGGCCTTACAATCGCATTTAGTGATTTTTTGTGCAAGCGGGCCTTACGATCGCCATCCGACGGATTTTCAAGGGGATTGATCATGAATCCCCTTGAAGATCCGTCAGATTACGTCGGTTTCATTCTGAGAAATTGGTCTGCTCAACAATGTAAAATTAACGCAATAATTTGAATATTGTTGAAATGATGTGTGCAATTTGACCAGAACAGACAGTGTTAGGTGTAAGCGATAATTAGCATCTTCACTACGTGTCGCAGGTTCGTTTTCCGGTTGGAACAAATGTTCGTATGGTCTACAAATAGTTGATCCGGTTTTAGGAATAGCAGGGTGTGTGATATACCACATTTCCCTCACTCGAGCCAGGCAGAGAATATGTTAACGTTTTGATCACTATACCGTTCTGTACTTACGTAATTTTCGTTTGAAAGAGGTTCTCCATGCGAACTTTGACAAAGGGCCAAGGACCCTGGTTTTTATGCTCTTCCTGACAAAAGGCCTTCTTCGCCTTCTCGTATTTACAGTACTCCTTAAGGATCAGGTCGTAAGGGAATGGGTACAGTTGTTCGATACGACAAATGGCGAGTTTCGACTCTAGTTTAGCCTCTTTCCGTATGTCGTTAATCTTGATCGCGACGTTGCCAGAACAGAAGATTAGCTTCTTAACATTACCGGGGGCTTTACTGGCTGGCCCGTCTTCTGGGATCACTCTGTTCAAAACAAATGGAACAATATGTATGACAGTACGAACACACGGCTACCTATCAAGCTATACATTTCCAGTATAAGTTGATCTCGCATTGTATAGGACTAGCTTTTTCCCGGGGTTTCGCCCGCGTGGATGTCGTAAAGCTATACGTATAATAAACCTTCCTCTTGAATCACTATCTATTGATGAAAACCGCATTAAAATCCGTTAAATAGTTTTTAAGATCATCGCGAACATACTTTGCATTTAATTTAACATAATTTAACTAGACCCTGTAGTTTTCTATGCAAATGTCTGCTCAATGCCGTAGCTTCAAAAGGTATTTATTTATTGATTTATCCTCCCACTAGAACGCCATACAGCCTGTCTGTACTTGAATACATGAATATGAATACTTATTGACCTCACCTCCTGAATTTTGTTCCAGGTAAGAATTCACTGAACTTGGACCGGTAATAGGGGTGCTTGAGGCCGACTTTAGGGGTCATAATGATGAGCGGCTTGCGGAAAGGCATGGCGATCTGTCTTCTGATCATGTGGAAGTAGTTTGCTGGTGCCGTCACGTTGCACACGATCCAGTTGGCCGCCCGCAGCTGATTCACTGTCAAGAAGATAAATGTTCACTAGTACGTAGTTCATCTGGTTATACTAGTTACCAACCACCTACAGTATATTTCCTACTACGTTTGAATAGGCTAGGGCGAAGTCTCCAACTAAATAAAATACCAAGCCATAGCGCTGCGAACTATGCAGTGCATGCACGAAACTGCAGCAAAATCAAAACCACAGTTTTTTGCAAAGGAGTGTATTAAATTATATCCTTATACTCATTTATTTATTATTTAAATACTAGCTGCCTGCGACTTACACTCCAGCTGCTTGTCGTCCAAGTTTGGTATGTTATCCTCGTCGTCGTCACACTGCTGCAGGTACCTCTCCGGGCGCCCTGACGAGTGCTCAGGACCCTGAAAGTGAACAAATGCAATCGTGGCTTTAGATTCTGGTGAACAATCTGTTTCACACGGACGAAGTAATGTTCTAGGCATAAGGTTTGGCCGCGCCAGGGGCCAATCATTTCATAGTTGCATTAACTGTGCCTCGAGATGCTGATCTCTAAAACGCACATCTGACGGAAGACGCGCCGGGCGTAACTTCGACGCTCGACGCACTAACGCATCATCGGTTGAGTATGTACGGTTGAATGTTTTATTATCTACTTGTCAGCTCCGGCGTTACGCGGCCGACGATACGCGACACATCTTCCGTCAGCAGTGACCACCCTTATGGAATACTCACGGCGCCGTCGATGCCGTGTGGTAGTTGTACCACTATGCCGGACTGGCACACCCACTTGCTCTCGCCGTTCGCGATGAACGTGTCATACACAGGCTGCCCCGTGTCCGCAAAGTCACCATACTGCGCCTCCCAAATAGAGAGCAACTTCGGACTGGAGTACGAGTAGCCGACCTCAAAACCCAAAATGCCTGGGGACGAAATAGCGCACAGAATAAAAGAAAAAGAAGAACAAGCTTAATAAAAAAGTATATTGCAATATTTATAGTAAGCTGGACATAGCCCTCCCCCAAGAACCGCCACCCGTATTACGTATCTTGCCGAAGCCTAGCGATAGCAAAATTTGCGCAATAATTGCTTTTAAATCGCCAATCGGTATTATGTATCAGTGATACGTCATACTGATTTGCGATTGAAAGCAATTATTGCGCAAATTTTGCTATCGCTAGGCTTCTGCAAGATGCGTAATAAGCCTGTGGATCTGTGCTTCCCGCATGCAGCGGATTCCTGCAGCCTTTACCAGGTCATCGTAAAGTCGATATTGTTACCAAATTCGGAGAGTGAGCTGTTGTATAGCGAGTAGCGCGCCTGGTCGGGATACAGCGTGTCCAGCACTCGGAACGTGGCACCATCCACGCCCTGGTGGTGGTACACGTGGTGCCTGCAATATACATGCTACTTTTAAATAGTTCTTAGTTTCGCGTGAATATATTTTCTACAACTACACCTTTACGAAAACTGTTACGAAATTATTATGTAATTTGTCATAATAACAACCCACTACGCCAATCGGCTTCATGTCTCGTAAAGCAATAAAAATATAAATGGCAGTATAATTTACAAACAATTTGTAGGTATAAAATAGTTTGTTGATTGGGGATACATCGGAGTAGCTTAATTAATCCCAATCCTTTTTGTCGTCCAAGTTATATAAATACTAACGTACCTTTTTAATAGAGTTTCTGTTTAATAAATGATTTGAATTTATTGAGGCTCAGTTCTTTAACAAGGCTTGGGAGTTATTTAAGTTACTTTGGCACTTAAATGAATATACTGTATCCTTGTTTGTGGTGGTAGCATGGTGCGGGTGACAGATGTCAGTTTCTCATGACGTCAGTGGCAGTATGCAATTCAATCTCATCGATAACGATTCTCACAGCAAAAATCTCATTCACTTATTCACATATAATTTTAAAATGGGTTTGATGTCATCTTATTATTTTATATGTATTTAAAAACCTATTTAAAGTGCAAGGTATTTTATGCTCGTGACTATACCAGCGCCATATAGGTGTGCATTTAGTGTGGGAGTACCTGTGCGCCATAGTGCCGCGCTCCACATCCTCACCGGTGAAGCGAATGTGCACATTGTCACGCAGCAGCGAGCCGTACGCCAGCGCCTCGCCCATCGGCCAGTCCGCGATTCCGTCCTGAATCTATACAACACAATGCCAATCACTAGCTAAACGAGACATCGTCATTCATCATCATCCAGTCAAAAGGTATGGGACGGGACGTATAGGCCCCTCCTATGCACCATCCTTAACGACCGTCCCGTTCGTCCCGCATCCAGTGGATTCTTACAGACTTCACCAGGTCGTTGGACCAACTTCCCTTGCCCATCCCTAGATAAATTAAGCACATGACATGCAAGTACTAACTTCAGCCATACAACAATATACAAACCATTTTTTCACGCAGTTTCAGCAACCTAGTTACACCCTTGTGGAGCTCGAAGGCCCACGGCTCCGGTGGCGTGGCGAAATGATTCGCTATGGTATTTATTGTTTGCTGAGATATTCCAGTTTCTTCAATCTGAAAAATGGCAGAGATTGTGCGATTGCTGACTTCATTTATATTCTATACCTACTAGCGCTTCTGTCCGCGTGAAATTTCGGCCCCTGACCCATCGTGTCGCTGCGTATAGCCCGCTATTACTTCGTTTTTGCTTAGCGTTCTTTTGACTTTTTTCTTTTTGCACGGCGCATAAGGAGCGTGGCAATCTTCCTCAAGAATTGGGTTATCAAAATAAAAAATATAATTAACTAGGTATTTCCAGAGATTAGCGCGGAAAACATGTTCTCCCATACCGCGAAAAAAAAATCAGTTGCTCCCTACATTTTGACGAGTTATGCGAACATAAATGTAGAGAACGGCTGATTTTTGTGATTTCAGGTTTGGTCCCATAGTAAAAGTAGTTTGATATCATGAGTACAATCATGAGTTCAAGTATCGGTCACAGAAAAAAGCACACTTTTAGGTTGGAACAATCATGTGCGACAGTATCACGTTCTTGTGGAAGAAGCCCTTGCTCGGGATATTATCATAAGCAGTTGTAAAGCAGCCTTCACAGAAAAAAATGTATATACTGGATCGACATGTAACGTCCCTGAGATATGCTAATGATATGGTCCTGCTTAGCCCCTCAATTGACTTGCTACTGGTTATTTGCGAATTTGCGAACAGTATGCTAAAAACAATCGACAGTTTACAATGCTAGAAAAACAGGTCTGATGATATTCAGCTCAGGGGGGAGGGGCCTCAAAATGTTCCGTCAGTATGCATTGGAGAGCAGACGGTGAAGGTTGTGGAAAGGTTCAAGTAGCTTGGTCACATACTGACTTCGGATATCGATCGCCAGCGCCGTGTCCTATCGGTTGTGGCAAACGTGCTTGCCAGAAGATTTTTTAAGGCTAAAGTACAGACTAAAGTGTACCTAAAATGTCATACGTGCCAGCTCTGGACTGAGTATACAAAGAAGTCATGGGATGGCATACATGTACAGTACAATAACATCTACAGACACCTAATGTGGTTCAAGCGCTACTGTAGTGCCTCTGGAATGTTCGTGGAGGCGAGGCTGAACGCGTTCTATGCCATTCAGAGAAGCAAAATTGAATCATTTATGTCCAGGGTTGGTTCGCGTAGAAACATAGTTGCTGATAAGATGAATACAAGCAAGAGCGGTGGTTGGAAATAGCCGCGTAAATATTTGTACTGTGCCGAGGGAGACGGTATCCCTCCTCAAGTACTGGTACAGTAATCAAAAAAATGCGGTCAAATGGGTCAGCTCGCTCAGTCAGGAATATCCTCTGAAATGCGGTGTCAGACAAGGTGGGTTGACTTCTCCGAGCTTGTTTAACTTATTTGTTAATCAGCTGATTGGCAGGCTCAGCAGAGCTATGGTCGGGTGTTCGATAGATGGAACCATGATAAATAATATTAGTTATGCGGACGACATGGTTCTGCTGAGCCCGTCAGTGAGTGCGCTTAGAAGACTTCTGGGCATTTGTGAAGCGTATGCCACGTCGCATGGACTCAAGTATAATGCTAGTAAGAGTGTCTTCATGGTATTCAAGGCGGGGAACAAAGCTCCATCAAATGTGCCACCAATTAGGATCGGGGGGGCGTCACTAGTAAGGGTGACTGAAGCAAAATACTTGGGTCACATGCTGACGGATCGCCTACAGGATGATGCAGACTTAGAGAGGGAAAGGAGGGCGTTGGCAGTCCGCTGCAATATGTTGGCCCGCAGATTTGCACGATGTACTACAGATGTAAAACTGTTACTTTTCAGAGCCTTCTGTCAGTCATTCTACACGTGCAGTCTGTGGATCAACTATACGCGGCGGGCTTTCAATGCCCTGCGTGTTCAGTACAATGACGCTCTGAGGGCAGTGTTGAGGAAACCCAGGTACTGCAGTGCTTCAGAAATGTTTGCGGCAGCTTTCATCGATGATTTTTTCTCCATCATTAGGAAAAGAACCGCATCGATGATGAGCAGGGTCCGTGGTAGCACCAACACTGTCCTCAGAACGTTAGCGTGCAAAATAAACGGTCCGTTTACTGTTTACTGGGCGAGTGTGCACTTACTCAGAAACAGGAAATAGACTGCAATATAATGATCTCGATTTTGTACTAACAAATTACTAACACCCTGTTATTTGTATTTTTTGTATTTTTATGTGTTCTACTAACAACTTTACTAACTTTTCTTTTGGTAAAAATGTATGGACGTATGTCTGAAATAAAGATATATTATTATTATTTAATGAACAAGAGAAGAAAGGCGTGAGTTTGTGTGTATGTATGCCGCCATTTTATTGTTTTTTTTTTTTTTTGTATAAGTAGGCAGATTTTTTCGTATTTTTTATGGATCATGTGATCTGCAATAAAGATTTTTATTATTATTTAACAAACAAAGCTTTGCAGCGGTTAATATCAGGGATTAAAGCATTGGATCTAGGCACCTTGTTAGGGTCTGCAGCTTCAAAGAAGCCAGTCCAGGGTGTATCGATCCACTCCCTGATACTGAGCTTGGTTATTTTCTTAGAGAGATCAAAGTGAGTGTTGAGCGTATCCAAGTATTCCTTCTCCCATCTTTTGATGTCGGCGTCGCTGGCAACGCCTTCCGCTTTCAGCTTGTCTGCGTATATTTGATCCACTGCAATCAGACAGTGATTTTTAGTTCCTAGAGCGAGGAGCAACGAAGCAACGGTCTGCGTACTTCTTTATGTAGTCTATATGCAAATAGCGTGCAGATCTGGTAAAGTCGTAAGACGGGTCGTTGAGCTTCCTAAATTTAGTGACTTGTGCACGATGACTAGGCACGTGCCCCGCCCGGCTCTTTCTTCAAAAGGCCTTGCCAGACATTTGTTTACAATATTAGATTTAAATATTGTTGGACCTTAAAAGAGACCAAATAAACCCAAGTAAAGAATGATGTAGGATACCGGCAACTGATGAACTGACCTGTCCTCATAGTCCTGATCTTCTTGTACATGAAGGGCTGCGTGTACATGGGCTCGTCCTCCTCGCTGTGTCCGTGTCTCCGGTAGCAGACCAGGTCAAGGACCACGTCTTTCTTGAACTTGCATCGGAAGTTGATGGCGACACGCGCCACGTGAGCCACCGCCTCCGCGTCGTCCCCGTTCACGTGTAAAACGGGCGCGTCGATGGCTTTTGCTATATCTAGACGAAAGAACGCAAAATAAGTAATGAATCGGTCCAACGCCGTCCGTTACGTACATAGATCGACCGCAATCTAGTGACACGTTTAGTGATAGGGTGATGGCGGCAACATGCCTAGGGAATGCAATCTCGAACTCGACCCTTTTTTCGAGATTAAATCTCATAGCAAGATAATCTAATTCTTGAAATCTTGCACGAGATTTCGAGACTGACTGTGCGCGTTTTAGCACACGATGCTTCTTGAAAAGCCATTTTCAATATACTTAATAATAAAATTTTACCCATGTATTATGTACCACTATAATATAGTTGATTGGATTAATATATCAAATAATAGTAGATTGGACCACTAGTGCGTAAAAGAAGCCATTTTACCCCGAGACGTTTATACGTTTTATTTAAGTCGAGCCGGGACCTATGATTTTGTCAATATAACCGGTACATTGTCATAACCGATAGGTATCGGGTTTTCTCTATTTTCATCAGAGCAGAGCTCGTCGTGAATACTAGGTACCTACTGTTGATACTACAGCCATTTAAATGCTAAGACAATTTTCTCAATCTGAGGTAGTATAGGCCTCTTAAAGAAACATACGTTTTTCATATTTTGGGATTAGTTTTTTTTTTATAAACAAAAATAACAAAAATACCCAAGACACGTGTAGTTTTGATTTTAATTAAGTTCAAATTATTATTATTATAAAAACACATTTTTTAACGCAATCTCGACTCGAGTATTCCTTAATCATACCTGAGCAGTACGGCGTGCTCCTGGAGAAGCGCGGGTCGGTGGTGTAGCCGATCTGGTTATTGCAGATGATGTGCACGGCGCCTCGCGTGGTGAAGGCAGGCAGGTTGCTGAGCGTGAACGACTCGTACACCACGCCCTGGCCGGACATGGCCGCGTCACCATGCATCACTATCGCCATCACCTGTCACATTCAGATTACACTGTAGGATTTGACCATAATTCTTCCACACTCTATAGAATTTGATAAGATAAGATCATAAATTCGCGAATTTGGCTTTCCATTACGTAAACATTATACGTGAATTATAATAGCGGAAAATACTGAATAGGTACATGTACAGACGCCAGCAGGTCAAGCTACCCGAAACTGTCAAATTTTCCCAATCAACCTGGAACCTAATTCTTTAGCGATAAAGTTGAAAATCTATTAAAGAAATTGACAGATTGTAGTAGCTTGATGTGCTGGCGTCTGTACATAGTGGTGATGAGGTTGTCACATTCAATGATAGGTACAGCGGTTAACACAAGTTGATGGTAGGGGGAGAGGAGCCCAGACGCTTTTTGAGCAAGCATATGCATAATGCAGGGCGAAAAGTAGATAGCCGAGTGAGTAAGTGTGGCAAGATGAGAGAACACCGAAAAGATCCACTTTTACATTTCCAAAATGGACCTAAAATAAAGTGACCTTCAGAGCCTTTGGTGATCGTGTGAGGCCTGACGCATAATGACTTAAATAAATAGTCAAATCTGATGAAGAAACTGTGGGATTTCCCTACATCAGGCTTTGAAAACTCCAGTTTGGACAATTTTAAAAGGATATTCAGGGCGAAAAAACGTTTATCTGTGCAATAGTGTAACATGTCCTGATAGTGAATATACAGGGCTATTTTTAAATCATTAACTAAACTTTCACAGGGTGTTCTACCCATGAATATGAACAACTTTTACTATGGGACCAAACCTGAAATCGCAAAAAAAAAATCAGCTGTTCAGTACATTTATGTTCGCTTATTTGGTCAAAATGTACTGAACAGCTGATTTTTTTTTTGCGATTTCAGAGTTGGTCCCATAGTGAAAGTTGTTCATATTCATGGGTAGAACACCCTGTGAAAGTTTAGTTAATGATTTAAAAATAGCCCTGTATAAAAATCTGACGGATTAATGGAGCCTTTTGGCAAAATATGACGAGATTTCATTGATTTAGGAAAGTGGTCATAATTTTGCATTATCTCTAAATCAACGAATCGAAGTTCTTCACGGGACCAGAGGGCTGTCCTATTTTTAGCCCAAAGAATCAGCATTGCCATCCAACGCGGCACTTATTCCATCGACAGCGATGCGGACGAATTTTTTGATGCCCGATGAGCTCTTCCCCTCTTTATTTTTTATTATATACTTGTACGTAATATACTTTCCAAAGAAAGGGCACCTTGCAGTCATTGGCTTTTCTTTGGGTAATATTAATATTTTAGTATGTCATTAGCATAAATGACTAGACATTTCTTATTATCAACGAGAATAAAGGTAAGACTAAAATAAACGACATAACGAATAACAATAACTAACGATTTTGATACATAAATCTCGATATGTTGACCATTGCACTCGAGTGAACCGGTGGAGCGGGTCATAGTATAAAATAAATAAAACTGACCTGGTCTCCGGTGTCATCACCCCTCCAGAACTGTTCTGCCCTCGCCTTGCCCAACACGACGGGGGTCACGACCTCCAAGTGGGAGGGGTTGGCGCTCATCGACACTTTTATGTACTTGTTGGTCCGCCGGATGAACCGGTGGATGTATGTGCCCAAATGGTACTTCACGTCGCCGGATACCTGTCGGTAAAAGAGTATTAGTATACCCAACTTTTGACCGAATCGAATCGTTGGTCTGGGTCAATCAAAGTTCAAGTATTTTTCGGTAGCTCGAGCATAATTTGTTCTATCAGAAAAGGGTGATGTACTCGTAGGTAAGTGTCACTAATTACCAGTCACCCTATATATTCGTATCTGTCTACCCCATAGCAGGATTACAGGCTTGAATGTTGATATACAGGGTGTATCAGAAAGGTGTGGTCTTAAGGGTGGTGGTGGTACAGACCATCAAACTGAACAGCTTTCCCTACGGGACCAACATCTCAATCGAGAAAAAAATATCAGCTGTCTCGTACAAAGCTTCAATACCTACTCGACCCAAATATATAGGAATTGGACAGCTGATATTTTTTCTCAATTACCATGTTAGTCCCACCTATGGAGATAGTTGTTCAGTTTGATAGTCCACACCCTTAAATTTGACCACACCATACTAGAAAGAAAGAAAGAAGATATATTATTTGAGACACGCACAGAAAATACAAACATTAAAGTTTCTGATATATTCTGTATAATATGACAAAATCTTTTGAGATCCCGGTACGTAAACGCCGGAATGCTCAAGTTCTCGGATTCTGAAAAAGTCGCCAACCAACGATAAATCAGTACTAACATTTTCCTTGGGCTCCATCGGCTTGAACTGAGCGAAAATGTCACACAGCTGCTTGCGACACACATTCACCAGCATGTTTAGGCGACCTGAATGAAAATCACTCTTAAGATAAGGATAAGTAGATTCGAAAGTGGCAGACAATTTAGTTTAATTGCTGATGTTTTCAGACAATAATTATATCCTAAACGCGAACGACTTTTATTGTTAAGCTATATCTAAAAGTGTTTGTAGTGTTGTGTTTGACTTCCTTTTTATACATGATCCAAATCTGTGTATTGGTTCAGTGGTAAAGTAGTCCACGCCAGGTCCATTAGCAATCAATTTTAGCAAGCTCAAATGTACAGACAAACCGACAAAAATTCTTAGTAATTTAGAATTTAAATATAATGTATTTTTTGTTTTGGGTTCTATTAGTACACATACTTCGTGTACCTAGACGAAATAATAAACTGTTTTCAAATAATGTATTTTGTATGGCGACCAAAGTTTATAATAAACTACCAGATTGTTATAAAACAACGTTAGGACAAATGTCCTAACGTTTACCTAACGTTTACCGTAATAGCATTTACCTAAGAGATAATTGAATAATTTGCATTTAAATAAATGCAAATTATTCAATTATCTCTTAGGTAAATGCTATTACTCGACTAATGATTTTATGAATGAAAAGTTGACGTAAATATTAGGAAATTATTATATTCTCTTCTATCTCTTTGACTTAATTTAATCTTTTTGACATCTCCACAATTTACATTTAATTTTGACTAATTTGCAATTTGAATGATATACTAATTTATTTAATTCAATGTTATACCTGCTTATTTTGACAGGCCAGCTGGCGTGGTTGGATAAGATACCGCCTATCATGTCGCAGGTCGTGGGTTCGATTCCCATCCAGGACAAACATTTGTGTGCATGTACATGTCTGTTTGTCCTGAGTCTAGGTGTAAATGTAATTTTATCTATATAAGTATGTATTTACGAAAAAAAAAAGTATTGTATGTATGTATGTATCAGTTATCTGGTTTCCATAGTACAAGCTCTGCTTAGTTTGGGATCAGATGACCGTGTGTGAACAATGTCCCAGGATATTATTATTATTACACTAACCACAACCCTGATAATGTATTTGTACGCCGGAAACGGCAGAATTTTATGAACTTTTAAAAGTATTTAACAAATCTGTAACAGTATTCTTACAAATAAATGGACTATTACTATTACTATTGCGTTAATAGACCCCAATAATTGTTTTTCTCAAATATCTTCCGTGTACAGACAGCAATCGGTTACACTTTTTAACCCCCGACGCAAAAAGAGGGGTATTATATGTTTGACTGCTGTAACGTGTGTCTGCGGCCCCGTAGCTAATAGAATCGCAATACTTAAATGATTTAGAATAAGATAGTAACCTTGAACTGATCCTACAAATTCCAGGTAATGCTGCTTGCATTACCTGGAATTTGTAGGATACCCAACTGCCTCACCAACTTACACCTCTCGAATGTCGGAGACTAAATTGACTTGACTGAAATTGTCAAGCTGTCAAGCTGTATTAGGATTACATTATCATAAAGGTCAGTTTAATATTTTCACTTGTCAATTTAGTGTAACTGTCCGACTTAAGACACTTGGAGCATTTTTTCTTATGTCGAACTGTGTAACATAAGACATTCGAGAGGTTAAGCAGAGGTATCGTGTTTGGGCTCATTGAAATGGTCTCAATGAATAGGTTATAAATAGATGGCAATCAGATTCTAATGATTGAGTAGCAAAAAAAAAAAAAATAGGGTAAATTGGTGTCGGGGGTTTCTTCAATTTAACTTTTAACTTGTATTATAACTATAGTTATAAAAGTAACCTCGATGCTGCATGGCCATGACGATGGACTTGACGCCAAGCTTCGTGCTGGTGTCAACTACCTCCTCCAGCATCACGATCATGCTCTCGCCGCCTTCCAGACCGAACCTCTTCTCAGCAGGCCATTTTGTCGCGAAGTACTTTTCTAGACTATATCAGAATTATAATGAAATAGCAAATTTATTACTGCGGGTGGGACCGAAAATCTATTGATTGGACTTTTTTAGTCCAATCAATAGATTTTTTGTAAATAGATAATATTGCTTCATATTTTGCAATAAATTAGCAGCATGGTGTCATCGCGCTTCTCTTTCTTTTCTATGCAGTCCGATAGTGGCCGCGGCTTTACGGGAGTTTTTGTTTTCCTAAAGTCATAAGTTTGCGTGTCGATGTCCCTTACACCGTCTTATGCAAGGTGTAACTTAAATAACACACAACCTCTTAAGGAGTCATTATTGTACTCATCATTATGAGCCACTTTTACTATTCCCATAGTAAAAGTTGTTTCCAAACTTGAAATAAAAATCAGCTGTCCGTTGGCATAACTGGTCAAAATGTAGGGAACAGCTGATTTTATTTTTTCGCGATTTCAGGTTTGGTTCCATAGTAAAAGTTGTTCATAATGATGAGTACAATGACCCCTTAAGAGGTTGTGCGTTATTTTAGTTACACATTGTATATCATCATATCATATACATAGTGTTATCTGCCATCTGTTCTGGGTCGATGTGCCGCCTGCGTTGCCTCCCATGCCATCTACAATCATGTTCCTTAGCACCTGCCCCACCGCCTTGCAACTAACAACGAGCTGTCGAGCAAATAGTACAGAGTGCGTAAAACGACGAGCGATTACTCGCTGGTATGCGTATGTACCAAGCGTGAGTCTCTCAGCGAGTGTTCTGCCCGCCAAGCGAGCATCGCTGAGCGAGTACTCGCTTTGATAGCTCTTTTCGCTGCGACAAACGAGTACTCGCCGGCAGCGCCGCGCGTCCGGTGTGAATAGTCAGCGATCAATCAACTATTAATATACATTTATATATTTATGTAACTCATTCACTTACACGGGACCTACAATCTTTTGTACGTTTCTTGAGCGAGAAAATCGTTGGAAGCTTCCTCGCTGGCGGTGGGACAGGTGCCTTAATCTAAGCAAACTAAGCACTTCCTCGCTGGCGGTGGGACAGGTGCCTTAATCTAAGCAAACTAAGCACTTCCTCGCTGGCGGTGGGACAGGTGCCTTAATCTAAGCAAACTAAGCACTTCCTCGCTGGCGGTGGGACCGGTGCCTTAATCTAAGCAAACTAAGCACTTCCTCGCTGGCGGTGGGACAGGTGCCTTAACTTAAGCAAACGAAGCACTTCCTCATCGGCGGTGGGACCGGAGCCTTAATCTAAGCAAACTAAGCACTTCCTCGCTGGCGGTGGGACCGGTGCCTTAATCTAAGCAAACTAAGCACTTCCTCGCTGGCGGTGGGACAGGTGCCATAACTTAAGCAAACGAAGCACTTCCTCATCGGCGGTGGGACCGGAGCCTTAATCTAAGCAAACTAAGCACTTCCTCGTCGGCGGTGGGACAGGTACCTTAACCTAAGCAAAACTAAGTACTTAGTCACTACCAAACACTCACAATACAGCTTTGGTAAGCCGCCGCATGATTTGTCTCTTCTGCTCGTTGGTCATGTCGAACGCTCCTGGCGTCTCCATATTTTCCCTGAGGTATTGTACTTGGTCTATGTCATACACGTGCATGTACTCTATGCCAATGGACCGGCAGTACACGTTCTCGAGACGACGGATTATTTCCCTAAGCAAATGGATTAATAAATCAATATACAGGCAGCCAGGGCCCTAAGTCTGCTATTTTTTATAAATTCGTCATTCCAACACGATCCCATTGTCATTTTGCTAAAAGTTCGTAATCTGCTAAATTCATAATGGTCGATCATTGGTAGGTCAGTGGTCTCGTAATAGAATCGTGGTACTGATCAAAGGAATTGTCAAAATTTTAGCAGATTACCTACGATACCCCTTGATAAGTGAACGTAGTAGAAGCCTATGGCATACCTAGTTTTTTATTTTTTATTTTGTCAGACTTTCATTTGTCATTATGTACGAGATTACCATTTTAAGCCATTTCTTTCAATGGAGTGTCAGTGGTTGACCATTGGAAAGTCATAATGACGTCATTATATTAGTAGATTACAAAACTTGTCAAAATCAACAATTATGAAATCAATGACAGACCATTCTGACACTATTGTAATAGCAGACTTGAGGCCCTGGTAATCAATGGAGAACCTTGAAATGCATTAATCTCATCTTACCTGAGGGTTAAAGAAGTTTCTTTGCCGCCAATTTCAGTTCTTGCAGGCAGGGTGAATGTCATGTCCATATGTTCTTCAGCTAAGAAATAATGCATATTTCAAGTTTAAAGTATTGTTTTTAAGTACCTACGTACATAACTCGCTTAATTTATTGAAATAAAGAATAAAATTTTATCTCAAGCTACGGACTATGACTACATATATTTCCAATCCTTTAAATCTTTTAAGAAGAAGTAGACAAAAATATTAATATTACAGGTGAATTTTAAAATCATCCCATATTTTACCCTCTTCAAAAAAACACTGAAACACGTAATTCTTATTTATTCTCATTTCTTACCACAAAGCTTAAATTGGAATTTTCATATCTTAGGGGGATATGCCTCAGGCTCCGTATCCGCCCTCCGGATACGGAAGCCATTCAGGCGGCGCTGTACGAGGGGTACAGAGCGGCGAAGACCGCCCTCCGAGCGGAGATCTTGCGGGCCAGGGATCTGGCTCGCGAGGAGTCGCTGGAGACTCTAAACAGGGACCCATGGGGACGCCCTTATAAAATGGTGCGGAATAAACTCCGCCCATGGGCGCCCCCGCTGACGCAGAGTCTCCGGCCCCAGCTCGTGGAGGACGTGGTGAGCGCTCTGTTCCCTTCGCGAGGGGAACATACTCCCCCGCCCATGGCTCCGCTTCCTGTGGTGCCCGTTGCGGACCACATCACCGACGACGACGACGATGCTCCGGAAGTGACCGAGGTAGAGTTGAGAGCGGCGGTACGTAGGCTGAGTGCCAAAAATGCCGCCCCAGGACCCGACGGCTTACCTGGAAGAGCCTGGGTTCTGGCCTTTGGGGCTCTCGGGCCTCGACTAGGGGGGCTCCTAAGCGCATGCTTGGAGAGGGGCCAGTTCCCACTTCGTTGGAAGACGGGGAAACTGGTCCTCATTAAGAAGCCGGGGCGCCCTGCGGACTCTCCGTCCGCTTACCGACCCATCGTGCTGCTCGACGAGGTGGGCAAGCTCTTTGAAAGAGTTATTGCAGACCGCCTCGTCGGGTGGCTGGTGCAGGAGGGGCCGGATTTGGCGGAGAGCCAGTTTGGTTTCCGCAGGGGGCGCTCTACGGTGGACGCCATCATGCGCGTGCGAGCCCTCACGACGGGGGATGCTGTGGCCCGGGGTGGGGTCGTCTTGGCGGTGTCTCTAGACATCGCCAACGCCTTCAATACCCTGCCCTGGAGTTGCATCAGGGAGGCACTCCGGTATCACCGGATGCCGACCTACCTCTGTCGAG
The DNA here is from genome assembly GCA_948252095.1 of Dicycla oo. Classification (NCBI taxonomy): domain Eukaryota; kingdom Metazoa; phylum Arthropoda; class Insecta; order Lepidoptera; family Noctuidae; genus Dicycla; species Dicycla oo. The sequence goes on along the minus strand of OX411718.1, from coordinate 3,547,103 downwards.
TGGTTGAGGCCTATTTGACGGATAGGGCCGTCAGAGTGGAACCGGCGAGAGATGTCGTGCGGTGTCCCACAGGGATCGGTCCTGGGGCCGCATTTGTGGGACATCGGGTACGACTGGGTGCTGCGCGCCGACCTCCCTAGCGGCGTCAGCGTAGTATGTTACGCTGACGACACGCTGGTCCTGGCGCAGGGGAGGTCGCACCAGGCGGCGGCTGAATTAGCGACACGCGGGGTTGCGATAGTCGTTGAGAGGATCCGGCAGTTGGGACTCGAGGTGGCCCTGCACAAGTCCGAGGCCATGTGTTTTCATGGTCCTCGGAATGCGCCACCGTCGGGTTCCCAAATAACGGTAGGAGGGGTTCGCATCGGAGTCGAGTCGACGATGAAGTACCTGGGACTCGTCCTCGACAGCCGGTGGAACTTCGTGGAGCATTTCCGACGTTTGGCTCCCAGACTGGAGCGGGCTGGGGCTGCCTTGAAGCGGCTCCTGCCCAATCTAGGTGGTCCAAACGCCTCCTGCCGGAGGCTTTACGCGGGGGTCGTGCGGTCCATGGCCCTTTACGGCGCACCGGTGTGGGCGCGTTCCCTGAGGCTGCGGCCAGTCCGCCGGTTGAACGCGTCCCAGAGGGTCATGGCCATTCGGCTAGTCCGGGGTTACCGCACGGTCTCCGGTGAGGCGGCGAGCCTCCTTGCCGGATTGCCGCCGTGGGATCTGGAGGCGAAAGTCCTCGCGCACGTGTGGGAGTGGCGCGAGGAGGCGAAACGCCGGGGCGTAACTCCGCTGCCGCGAGAAATCACGGTACAGCGGACAGAACTCCGGCGGGATCTCATGGCGACATGGAGAGTGCGACTGTCGCAGCCCAGCGCTGGGCACGCCACAATTGCGGCGATAAGTCCCCTCTTTGAGGAGTGGTTAGAGAGGCGCCACGGCGTCCTCACCTTCCGCCTGACGCAGGTCCTCACCGGACACGGTTGTTTCGGGAGGTTCCTGTTTCGCATAAGGCGGGAGGAAACGCCCGGGTGTCACCATTGTGTGGATCGCCCAGAGGACACGGTGGAGCATACAGTGGAGGTCTGCCCGGCTTGGGCAGAGCACCGCCGTGTTCTCACGGAGGCGATCGGCGGCGGCGATCTCTCGCGTCCGAGGCTGGTCCAGGCCATGGTGCGGAGCGAGAGTGCATGGGAGGCCGTCACCTCCTTCTGCGAAGCGGTAATGCTCGCGAAGGAAGAGGCGGAACGCGTGAGGGAGAGGCAGCCTCACGCCCTCAGTCGCCGCAGGAGACGCCCTGGGCGGCGGGAATTGATAGCCGATTCCCGGCCACCGTAGGCGCGGGCTTGCGGACGGTGAGTAGTGGGTAGCTCGCCACTACTCACCAGGACCCGGACCAGGTGAGGACCAGGCCCGGGTCGACGGCGCGTTGTGTTCCACGCGCGCCTCAAAGAGATGTCAGCAAAAGATGGGGTCCAATAGGGCCAATGCCGCTGGGGTCGCGGTTTGTTTGAAAAAGATACCGTGGCCCTGGCATAGGCAACTGAAGGAACACGGGTGGGTTTTAGTCAGTAAAAGTCTGACACGCCCTTCCGCTCCACCCAGAGCGGGAGAAGTTATTTGATGATTTCCCATCCACAAAAAAAAAAAAAAAAAAAAAAAAGGGGGATATGCCTAAGAACTGCTAGGTTTCTCATACAAACTTTCATGCCCTATAACACCCCCTCCTTCAGGATTATTTTTAAAACAAAAGTAGCCTATGTCCTTCCCCATGAAAAGGTACAGGCAGACAGAGTTACTTTCGAATTTATGTATAGATTTATAATGAAGTTTATTCTGTAAACAGGATATCGAAATCACTTTTGAACGTCACATTAATAGAAAATAAAAAATAAGCTAGATGGAGTCGACATAATTCATATCAGACTACCCCCTGAGAAGAAATGGCGAAGCAAACTCAGGGGTCAGTCTTGTAATGTTTAGACATAGTCTTGGTAAGATCATGTGAGGACCATGTACAGACGCTAGCAGGTCAAGCTACCTGAAACTGTCAAATTTTCCTAATCAACCTTGAACTTAATGCTTTAGCGATAAAGTAGAAAATCTATTAAAGAAATTTGACAGATTGTAGTAGTTTGATGTGCTGGCATTAGCGACTTGTCTTTTGAGAAAAGAATCACACAGATTTAAGCGGACTCGTCCAGTCAGTGCAAGCATTTGTCAGTAATAGTAAAGCTCAACTCAGTACCTAAGGAGCTCAACGACTCGACGAATAATATCAAAGAAAGGATATTGGGATAGGCCGCCACTCAAACCAGACCCAAATTTTGAGTTAAGTATTTAAAGTTTATTAATTTTTTTAAGATTTTGAGTTTATAAAATTTTTCGTACTAATGCCGCGGGCCTGGCATGGCGTGGGTACTGTCGGCCTCGGTGGACTGTCGTCTCCCATCCGATCGAAGGTATGGGGTGATCAGTTTAATGCTCACAACGGGCCTCGACGGGCTGTGGGAACGCAATATTACTTTGACACCCCCTAAAATATCCTCTGTGAGGGCTTGTTTTAAAGAACTAAAAGTCTAATCTTATTATTTACTGAAGCAAATATTGCAGTTTTTAAATTTTTAAATTTATTAACCAAAGGAATAAGATTTTTCATATAAACTGTATCCCCTCTTTTCACCCTCACAGAGGTGGAATTTTGAAAAATCGTTTAGGATGTTTCCTTATTTTGACTCAAAAATTAGTTAGGCATATACGCAGTAAAATCGTCCCCTTAAAAAATTAACTTATATTACCCCTTTTTGCCCTTTCAGGAATTTGCCCATTCAATAAACAATGTGAGAGTGTTCCAGCACAGATTGGGTCGCTTGAGCTGTGTGTGCACGCGCATTGTCCTGTGATCCCATTTGCTGTGGGATCACATGAGGCCTGATGACTTCCTCAATGTAACGCTGAGCAGTTACGGAACCAATCTCAATCTGCCTAGCCTTTTCCCAACTATGTTGGGGTCGGCATCCAGTTAAACCGGATGCAGCTGAATACCAGTTTTTTTACATGGAGTGACAACCCAGTTAACTGGGTTATACGATACCCCTTGGTAAGACTGTCAGACTTTCGTGCTTTCCGAGGCACGTCCATATTTACATACCAAGGACCCCAACCCCCCCCCCCCCCCTCTTGGTATGTAAAGAAGGACATGACAGGACATGGAACACTATTGCACAGTACAAAGCTTTTGTTCGACCTGAATATCCTTTAAAATTATCCAAATCTGATTTTTAGTTTAGTTAGCTATAGGGAAAGCCTACAATCTCTGCATCAGATTTGCCTATTAAAGTCTCTAGGCCGCACACGATCATACCAAAATCAACGGCTGTAAAGATTACGATTACACGCTATTTTCTGCGAATTTTCGATATCTGTAGGTGCGACTCCTGACGACGGGGCTTTTATCTGAAACTTTTCAAATATATTTTCGGTGTTCTCGCATCACGCTGCACCTACTCAGCTATACTCTTCCCCCTGAATACGAGTATGCTCAAAACTCCTCTGGGCTCCTACCATAATGATCATTGAATCTTACACAACTCCGAACACAACTCCCGGGCTACTATATGGCTCTCTACTCCTTTGGTGTCGAGAGCCAGATTCTTGTTATCTGCCAGGAGCCTGGCTGGCAACGTCAGGTTCAGCGGGTCTGTCTTCGCGAGCAGGTGACCCCGAGCCTATAGCAACAATGTTTAATGCTTTACTATCATTGATAACACATTCACCAGCATCGCTTGCGAACAGATTTCACTTCATTACACAGTTGAGCCGCTCAAGCAATTCGAATCATTCCACTTTGCCCCACCGAGGCGCCCCGCCCCACTGGTGGGGCAAAGTGGAATGCCTAAAATTTTGCAGTGGAATCTGGCCCACTAATTCGATTTGGTGAGGCAGATTCCACTACATTAAAATCTTGTTGGATTCTGCCCCACTAGGGTTGGCACCTTAGAATAAAAGTGCAAAAATAATTGTTTGGAATCGGAATCTGAATCATTTTGAAGCAAATTGCGAATCCATTGCTTCATATGTTCGAAAACTTTGTCTACTTGACAATGTAAATAAACGCAATGAATGTTGTTGAAATGTCAAAATGAAACCGATTCCGATTGATAGTGTGTTACGCAATTGCCCCGCGGGTTGTAAATCACAGATTAATTACACGATTTGTTACAAATAAAATGTAACACTAATTTTTTTATCACAGATATATGATTTTTGTTCTTCTACATTAATGGTACCTAATCAGTTGATTGAGGAACAGCAGCGCCACTGAGTTGTTCCATTAAGGGTGTGTCAGTTAATAATCTGAGTTATGCAGATGACGTAGTGCTGCTGGGTCCTTCAATCAACGAGTTATGAAAATTAATTCAAATTTGTGAATTGTCCGGGGCCTCTCACGGGCTCACTTATAATATTTTAAAAAGTGAGTTCCTTATTTTCAAGGGGAGAAACCGAGTATCGTCCGAGATTCCTTTGATTAAACTGAATGGAATGACCTTGAAACGAGCATCAAAATTGACATACTTGGGTTTTTTATTTTTTTTTATTTGAGATGGGTTTGCTCTTGACTAGGTCAGAGGTGACAGAGACAAAGTCGACGATGGAGTGAGCTTACACAGAAGAAGCCTATTCACTCTCACTTTGAAGAGATTAGGGTTGTATGCGCTCGGAAACACAGACGCAGGTAGTGAGTTCCACTCTTTTGCTGTGCGCATTATAAAAGACATTTGGAAACGCTTAGTGCGAATTGGTGGAATAGCAACTAGGTAGGGATGCGAACTGGCAGTGCGTCTAGATATCCAATGGATATCCAGAAAGGGGCCGGTGGATTCAGGTCGTGGAGTTCTTGGGCACACTCACAAGTACAGTACAGTGGGTTGTGGTGGCGGAGGATCTTCCGGACGATGCAGCTTGGAGAGTGAGCGTAGGGCGTTGTCGGTCCGACGTAATATGTTTAACGCCCGCAGGTTTGCACGCTGTACGGACGGTGTAAAGATTTGAAAAGCGTATTGGCAATCTTTGTCAGCGCCTTACGTGTGCAGTATAACAATGCTCTTATAATAGGGTGCTGTTGGGTCTCCCTAGATACTGTGCATAGTGCGTCTGAAATATTAGAGTAGGTATACGGAAAGTGACGATTTCTTTGCCATTATGCGCAAGAGAACCGCATCAGTAATGAGTAGGGTGAGGGGCAGTACCAACATCATCCTGATGACAGTCCAATCGTTGGGCACTGGACACGCACCTGAGTACTCGGCACCTGGCGATTGGTTTTCTTAGTTTTAATTAATTTTATTATGCCTTTGATGATTTTAATTAAATTTCATTTAATTTTGATCTGATTATTTAGATTCCGTGTACTAACATAAATTAAAATACTGTACCTGCTAATAAAATATAGATTGTTATTGTCCGAAATAAACGTTTTGAATTGAATTGAATTAATGCTTTTCATAATAAACTCAATATCACAAACTGAGTACGATTTGTCCCCGTAAATAGAAAACGAACAGCTATTTATTCTAACTACTCAACTATTCAAACTCACTTATTAACCATCATTTGGCTTGGCATAATATAGTCTTATGATTACCTTACTTATAAGAAACAACTTAACTATACACGCTGCTTTATTATTGGCTTGAGAGCTGCCACGATAGTGTTGTACTCATTATGACCAACTTTTACTATGGGACCGAACCTGAAATAGCGAAAAAAATCTGCTGTTCCCTACATTTTGACGAGTTTTGGGAACAAATGTAGGGAACAGCTGATTTATTTTTCACGATATCAGGTTTTGCCAAATCATTAATATGTGATTTTGAATAGTTTTAACTAGTTGAAATAAACAGCATTTCGTTTTCTATTTACGTGGACAAATAATCGTACTCAGTTTGTGATTTTTAGCTTACCTAGTATGAAAAGCATTAACGAACCAGTAAGAATAAATCGTATATCTGTGATTTTAAAAGTTTAGTGTAGTTATATTTTATTTGTGACAAATCGTGTGTGATTTACAAATTTCCAAACAATTATTTTTGTACTTTTATTGGTGCCAACCCTAGTGGGCCAGAATCCCACAATACGAGGGTTTTCCCACGCTACCCCCGCACCTCCCTTCTCCCCCCACCCCGCATACCAGCACCGCAGGCCCGCGCTGCGACGCTCGCTCGTCTCTAGCTCGTGTGGGCGACGCGCCTTAGAGACTAATTTGCACACATATCATCCGGAGCACTGGGATCGCTATCACCTCGCCTCACTGGCTCGTCGTTCACCCCCAAGCCTAATATAGGCAAGTAATTGAATCGGCTCAGCACTTCGATGCTGATCCGTTATGTATATGTGTGCGATGACCTTAATTCTAGACAAAAGCATCATTAAATAATTTCCTAGGTATGTAGGTAGCCACAACTTGTCATAAATAGATAAGAAATTATTATAATGTCTGGCGGGTACCGTGCGCTTCTCTCCCCACTCACCTGGTAGCTTCGAATTAAGGCCGCGACCGCCAAATTCAGTTTAACTTTCGATTGCAAATCAACTTCACTTTTTGCGCTCGACTTCGGTTCCGTACCTATATATAAACAACTGTTAAACTTTGCTCACTGAAAGGGTCGTGGGGTTTTCGGTACCGGGACTGCAGTCCCGGATTCCGCCTATATTATTTTTGAGTGGTATTTTGGGAACACAAAATAAAGTTATATCTTGGGAATGGAAGTTACTTTTAAATAAATTAAATAATAGGAACAGTAAATATTAATAATAAAACAATGGTGTTTCTTACTAAATATTATTATACATAAAATAAGGTTTGAAAATTTAGTTTTATATGACGTTTGCGCAACTAATTTGCAAATAAGAAAGAAATAAAAATGTATATATATACACATATATTTTGCAACAGGGACTGAAAGGGGGTCTTAAAAACTCGAAGTGGAGCTACTAGGACATGTGGGGATATATACATATTAGGTTGGGGAAAAAGTCTTTTCGCATTATAGTATGTATGAACTTGTAATAAAATCTCTTTGGCTATACTATTTGTATCTGGCTGGTTTTGCTATCATTGAAAGTTTAAATTTTAAAGAACATAATAACCAAATTCAAATTAGGCAAATGTGTGATTTTCATTTGTTTTTCGTACCGTCAAGATGAGTGAATCTAATGAAGAAATTCGATACATTTTAAAATTTTACTACAAAAAAGGTAAAAATGCAACGCAAGCCGCGAAAAAAATTTGCGATGTTTATGGACCTAGTGTAGTGTCTGTGAGAGTAGCACAAATTTGGTTTAAGCGTTTTCAATCCGGAAATTTTGATGTCAAAGATGCACGTCGCTCTGGTCGCCCTATTACGGATAAAATGGATGCCATTTTTGAAAAATTGGAGCAAGATCGGCATATCAGTAGTTACGACGTAGCTGAAGAACTGGAAATTGACCACAAAACAGTTTTGGCGCATTTGAAAAAACTGGGTACACAAAAAAGGTCGACATTTGGGTACCTCACGAGCTCACTGAAAGAAACCTAATGAACCGTGTACTCATTTGTGATTCTTTATTACGACGAAATGAAACCGAACCATTTTTGAAGAAGCTGATAACTGGTGATGAAAAGTGAATCACGTATGACAAGAACGTGCGAAAAAGGTCGTGGTCAAAGGCCGGTCAGGCTTCACAGACTGTGGCGAAACCCGGGTTAACTCGCAACAAGGTGATGCTGTGTGTGTGGTGGGATTGGAAGGGCATTATTCATTATGAGCTGTTACCACCAGGCAGGACCATCTATTCTGAACTCTACTGCGAACAACTGATGAGATTAAAGCAAGAAGTTGAGAGAAAGCGGCCGGAATTAATCAACAGAAGGGGTGTGGTTTTTCATCATGATAACGCTAGACCTCACACATCTTTAGCCACTCAGCAAAAATTAAGAGAGTTTGGCTGGGAGGTGTTAATGCATCCGCCGTATAGTCCTGACCTTGAACCTTCAGATTTCCACCTGTTTCGGTCTCTTCAGAATTCTTTAGGCAGTGTCAGGTTAACATCACGAGAGGACTGCCAAAACCACTTGTCGCGGTATTTTACCAGAAGTCCCAAAATTTCCATAGCAATGGGATCATGTCCCTACCTACAAGATGGCCAAAAGTTATCGAACAAAATGGTACCTACATACTTTAGTTAAATGTAAATAAACTATATTAAAAAATGTTTTGAATTTTCTTAAAAAATGTGAAGAAACTTTTTCCCCAACCTATTATATATATTTTGCAACAGGGACTGAAAGGGGGTCTTAAAATTCGAAGTGGAGGGCATGTGGGGTATCATATGAAAGAGCGCTGTTTGCACATTTTCCAACATTTTCTTTCTTTTTTTAAGCCGAATAGTTTTCGCCTTTTAATGAAAAATGTAAAAAAATACCGTCCCCCCCACTTATCTCCGAATTTTTCATAGAGAAAAATCAGAAATTATTCTATGTGATAGAAGTTTATGTAAATATTACAGGAAAAATAAAACGATGTCTCTAAATAGCACACTTTTTTATGGTACGGAACCCTCGGTGCGCGAGTCCGACTCGCTCTTGGCCGGTTTTTTCTTGTGGTCCCAAAATACCGCTCAAAAGAATAAAGGTCCGGGATGGCGGTCCCGGTCCTGAAAGCCCCACGACCCCACTGAAAACGGTCAACCTTACACCAACAAATTTACAATTAAATCAAATTATTTTCCACTTACGGACTGTTTTAGGACTAAAATCATCTTGCATTTCCTCAATCTTTAAAGCTGGACCGCAGACGCTATCGTAAAATTCATCCCATGACTGCAAATAATAAAATTCTTATTTTCGGTCTCAGTAAACTTAGCGAAATGCACACAGCGATCTATTCCGAGGCGATTTATTTACAAAGACATTGCTACGACACTCGTCCTCACAGCTTGACTATTGTAGGAACGTCACTTTGTTTAGAATGATTGTAGAAATACAACTAATGTGGACGCTGGTTTAAATTTAATTTAAATCTACTAACCGCACGATTTCATTCAGTTGTTAAGACTAGCGAGTCTTCGACTCCTACGCACTAACTACTAACACTACATTATAGAGTACAGTTACGGCAGGTTTATTATTACGAATCTTGCAGAAGCCTAGCGATAGCAAAATTTGCGCAAGAGGTAATTGCTTTTCAATCGCAAATCAGTATGACGTATCGCTGATACATAATACCGATTTGCAATGGAAAAGTAGTTATTGCGCACATTTTGTTGTCGCTAGGCTTCTGCAAGATACGTAATAAGCCTGCGGGTCTTTTTAACTGTGCATCATTAGCCATTTCAGATTAACTTACTGAATCTATCGATCCTTTAGATTTTGACCACTCCAAAAACTGGGCCTCGAGAAAATTGGCGTTTGCGCCGCAAAGGAACGATTCTGCTGATGAAGATAGGTCCTTCTGTTGTAATAGTTGGTACTGAAACATATTATATATGATAAGTAACATTACTACTGAGTAATGTAAAATGTGGGCCTGGTATCCACCTCGAAGAGCTAGGGCTCTTTCTTAATGACTGTTTACAGTTGGATGGAGATCAGCAGTACCTAAAGACGTCTTGGGTTTTTCTATGAGCGTTCATACTTTTAATGTTCTTCTTCTTAGCCGTTTCTATGGCAATCTACATTGAGCCGGCCCATTTGGCTGAGAGGTCGGCTCCTTCAGTAGCTCCTATAGGTACAGTTCTGTACATTTTCAAGGCCAATGTTGTTTTTTTTATTAGTCATCATAATCATTATCATAATACCTACACACTAAGGCAGTTATCTCACCGCCGGCGATGAACGAGTAGCGAGTAGAACTGGCAACTGAAAACGAGTTGGCGAGCAGCGAGTGTGTAGTTCCGATAGTTTTGTCGCTGGGCTATCAGCGAGTGTCCGAGGAGTGTGACGGGCGATTACTCGCAGCACTTGCTCGGGGCGGTTAGTCCCACAGGGGTTACAGTCGGTAGGTAGTTACATGCCTATCTACAACGTGTTAATGAAATAACCCAAAACCTCGGACACCCCAACTGATTTTTATATTAATAAATTGATATGACGTATAATTATTTATTTTCATAAATTCTAGTAAAAGATATTTGTAAATGTTGTTGTCGCGCTACTTCTTACAGATTCGTGGCTCTATCGCCGCGCCGCTTTCAAACGTTCGTTGACACGGGAGCACTATCGTTCGAGGTTAATCCCCTCCTGTTATTAAATAATGCGTATGTTTTGCTTTGGAATAGAAAAGTGACTCAAATTTTTCCATCACACTTTTTCCATGCTTTGGACTGGCTGCATGTAAACCTACCACGCTTAAAAATAAGCGAAGGCTAGTTGAAAGAAAAATCAAAAAGCCGGTGGTGGTAAACAAAACTTGGCGTGTTTAAAAGATTTGAATCACCATATTTACAATAATTATTTCAAATAAATCAACGTACCTATTTACATCAATAATACAGTAAAGCACTCACTTAAAGTTCGTTCATTGTTTGTCACAGCAATGCCTCGAAATGTCTACCACCTTGTTGAATAGGCGCTGTGTAGCGGCCAACATTGTCTCGTTCGACACAGATACATCAAACTGTTCCAGATAACGTCGCACAGCTAAATTAACGTTATCATCACATCGCGCTAACATTCGCACCATTTCACAATATTGTACATTTATGAAGCGAAACGCCATTTTGCCGCTGGGAGACGTAGATCGCACGCGCTCGTCCTAACCTGTGTTGACACGTAGCGCACGCGCCGCTGCGCTAGGGAGACTACGCTACGGGCGAAGGGTGGCCGGGGTGGCGCGGGCGCCGGCGCGTCTACCGGCCTTGGCGCCGCCAGCTCTAGCACCCCCTCTGTTCATCCTCGCCCGCGCTGTTTGTTTATATCGCGTTGGACAGTAGTGTACAGCGTCGTTCAAAAATATTAGATGCCGTATCTAATATTGACAAATAATTATTTTTTTGAAAAAAAAAAAAACTTATATTAAAAATTATTGTATTCGATTTAGCTGCCGATTCCAAACAAACTAGTTTCAGGTTTTGGGTTATTTCATTAACACGTTGTATACCTTTGCTATCAATTATAGATATGTTGTATTTTATAACTCGTTAAATTATCAAGAACTGCCGCTGCCACTACACAAATGCTATTATAAAATACATCGTCGTCGTCGTCTGAACTAGACAACAATGATAGTTCTAGTAATTGTTCTGAATTCATAATATGTGCAATCAGATCCGCACTCTAGGTAGAAAAGACCGCTGGTTGGTCTCTCGGCGTGAGCTCTGACCGCCAAGCGAGCATCGCTGAGCGAGTGTTATCTTTATTAGCTCTTGTCGCTCAGTGACAAACCAGTGAAGCGAGTACTCGCGCGCGGTGTGAATAGTCAGCGACCAACTATTAATATATGCATTTCTTTTGTTTACATGGAAATGTTTATCTATTGTACGTTTCTTGAGCGAGAAAATAGCCGATAGTTAGTCACTTCCTCGCCGGCGCGCGGCGGTGGGACAACTGCCTTACTCGTAAAAAACCCCTCTCTGTCACCAAATAAGAAGCTCGCAGTTGTACCTATTTACTCTTTTTCAGCCGACCTTAGTCTCAAAATAAATAAAAATAATAATATCCTACGAACTATTGGAAACCAAAAACAAACGGTCTCCTAAATCAATGAAGAATATGTTTCAACTCACCACGGGATTGCAAGCGAACTTATATTTTTGGCTTGTTCTCAATAAAGATCGTGCCAAAGACATTGTACATAATCTGGAATTAAGCGTTATCATTTATATGTATAATAGTAACATTACACATCATCACGCCTGGATTATTCGTCAGGGGGTAGACTGAGCTGATCTGAGCTGAGAGTATACGTACCTATGTATCTAGGTACCCTGTAGTAGGGGTGGGGCACGATTTTTTTGGTGATTTACTCAAGCGTCGTGGGAACCTATTGGATTTTGATGATTACATGGTAGAAAGAAAAAAAGGTTATATCATGTAAGTGTACCCTTAAAAAAATTAAAAAAAAACTTCATGTTTTTACTCGGACGCGTCAGATATTGATAGTGTAAATGCCCCACGTGTATCTGACAATGGAGGAATATTAATCTGCCGGTTTGCTGAATATCTGACGAGGTCGAATTTTTTTTTTCCATTTTCAACCCCTTCGTACGGCCACCCCAACCATGTAAACCGGCATTCCTCCGTTACCAGAAACACGTGGGGCATATACACTATCAATATCTGACGCGCTCGAGTAAATCCATGTGACTTTTTTTTTAGTATTTTTGAAAACCAGTAGCCGCTACCCGCTACCGGTGAATACCGCTATCATATAACATTTTCTTCTTCCTACTTCAAAATCCAATAAGTCCTTACGGCGCTCGAGTAAATCCACATTTAGCATCGTGGCCTCTCCTAGGTACCCTCCGTATCAAAATCAATCTGTCTAGCCATCCCAACATTATTGGGGTCGGCTTCCAGTATAACCGGATGCAGCTGAATACCAGTCTTACATGGAGCGACTGCCTATCTGACCTCCACAACCCATTTTCTGGGTAACATGACACCCATTGGTAAGGCTGGTTGTCAGACTTTTGGGCTTCTAAAAACCCGTTCGACTGTCAAAGATCTACGAATGACAGCCGGGACCGGAGGCACGAAGGGGTCTCGACATAAAAATGGATGTGGTCACCCATCCAAACCGACCGTGGCAAGCGTAGCTTAACCTCCGAACGACCCGCGCGGCTGCCAGGCTCAACCAAACATATGGCTACACCAACTGTCAGCTGTCAATATTGAAGTTTTAAACAATACTTTGAACTCCGCTGTCGCGGCTATTTTGTGCGAAATATTATGACACTCTTACAAATTAAACTTTGTAAAAACACCTTGTAACAAGCACCGTGCAATGCAATGCATGCATTAATTTGCTTTTAGGACTTTTTGATACGGAGGGCCTAGCATGCAATCATATTTCAGCTCCGACGAAGATGCGAACATTCACGCCCGGCCGCCTGTATAGCAGAGCTATTCTGTAGGTACAAATCTCACCGTGAAAACTTTGGTGAGGTGAGCGTGGAGTGAGTTGTCAATAGTCTCGATGCTAGATCAGGTGGAATGACAGCTCTCTTGTAGCTCACTTCACCTAAGTGTTCACGGTGATATTTTTACAGAATAGACCGGCAGTTGAGGACAAACTTAGTGAACTTACTTTAGTACCTATGAACATTCGCACTTTGGTCTACAAGACCCAGGTTCGTTAGGTCTTTGGTGGTGAGGGTCAATAAATAAGACTGACTGCGATTGGATAAGGCAAGCAAGAATAACCTGGCGAAAAATAAAAACTTACCTTATTCTAAAAAGTATTCTTGGTATATTATCTACGACATTAATTTTTCACAAGATTTTTTAAACAAATTATAATAAATTAATAACAAAAAATAAATTATCCAGAACGCCTTTCGGTTCTGGTTTTTTTTTTAAATAGACAATGTCATTATTTTTCTGAAAAAAATGTCTTCTCAAGTTACAGATTTACTAACGGCCTGTAGCTACTGGCTGATAATAAAGATAGAAATAACTTTAGAATTAAAAACTCTTAGATGCATCAACTATATGTCTATTTTTTAACACGCTTTTATTAGGTCGACCTGTATGTAACCATGTAAAGGAATCTAAGGTATCTAATTTAATCATCTTCCAAGGATCATAGCGTCATGAAAATTGGCAGCTGTATGTAGTTCTGATGACAATACAATAATATGGTACTGTCGAACTGATCTGATGATGGAGCCGGAAGATATGAACTGGAACTCCATGATGGAACATCGTATCATAGCTGTGTTTGGACTTGTTAGAAAAGTCTTATAATAAACTTTGATCACGATTAGGTTTCAAGATCTGATGATGAAGCCGGAAGATAGGCACTGGCATTCCATGATGGAATATCGTATCATAGCCGTGTTTGGACTTGTTAGAAAGGTCTTGTAATAAACTTTGACCACGATTAAGTTTCAAGGTCTGATGATGAAGCCGGAAGACTGGAACTGAGATTCCATGATGGAATATAATATCATAGTCGTGTTTACACTTGTGAGAAAGGTCACGTAATGGACTTTGAACACGATCAGGTTTCAGGGTTGTAATAAAACACCATGCAATACAGACGCACTGACGGAGATGGAGAGGATGCGGGCTCATTCGCCTACTTGAAATAAATGTATAAATGTTAAAAATATTTCGTTATCAAAGACTAAAAAGTATAAAATAAATTAATAGTTTAAAAAACACTAGAAAAACACGCTTTTATAAATGCACGTAAAAACCAAAAATAAATTATGGATCGTCCAAGTTGTCTCTATTTCTGGGCTGAAGTGTAAACTGCACCCCACGCTTTTACAATCAAATATTATAATTAAAAGCACATAGTTTACACTTCAGCCCAGAAATAGAGACAACTTGAACGATCCATAATTTATTTTTGGCTTTTACGTGCTAAAAGCGTGTTTTTCTAGGGTTTTTTAAACTATTAATTTATCTTTAAATGTTATGTACACCTATAATTTGTGTATACATTAGCAGTAATACCTCTCCTAAATACGCTACACTAATGTTGAATGTATATGCTGCTGGTGTTCTTAAATAAATAAAATAAATAAACTTTATTTAGATATCAATCTTCGTGATATCTAGTTAATATCTTCAATTAGATATCTTCTTCTATCGACCACATTCTTAATCGAAGATAGATAAAGAATCAATTATCAACCAATCAAAGCTCAACTTTTCCATCGTGGAAGTAATAAGAACCTAGTAGAAACATTATGTATTTATTTTTATTTGTGATGGGTTTGCTCTTGACTCTAGTCTAGGTCAGAGGTGACAGAGACAAAGTCGATGATGGAGAGAGCTTACCCAGAAGAAGCCTGTTCACTCTCACTTTGAAGAGATTAAGGTTGTATGCGCTCGGAAACACAGACGCAAGTAGTGAGTTCCACTCTTTTGATTTGCGCATTATAAAAGACATTTGGAAACGCTTAGTGCGAATTGGTGGAATATTAACCAGGTAGCGATGGTAGCTGGCAGTGCGTCTAGATGTCCGATGGTAGAAGGGGGCCGGTGGAATCAGGTCGTGGAGTTCTTGGGCACACCCATATATTTATAACTGTTACACAACATCAAACGCCTCAAAGTGTTAGGCCTCTGCCTCAGTACCTACTCTCACAACCCGCCAGTTATGTTTAAGTCGCATGTAGCAAGCATGGGGCGAGCCTATTGCCATCTACTGGGCATAACTCCAAACTCTGGTGACTCTGGGCTGCTACTGAGAAATTTCAGATGGATGAACCCAAAAACACTTTGCCGGAATGGAGAATTAAACCTACGAGGCAGTATCAGTGATTATAAGTCATGGTTTTCATCGATCTGTCGGCAAAATTAGGCACACCTAACAACTGAGCGATCACGCGGACGGAGCAACAAGGCAACTTATAACGATCGACGTTGAACGGTCTATAACGGATGTTGATCATTACTATCGATTGTGAGGGCGAAGGTAATGTAATCGAGTAATTTGCATTAGGTATAATTACCGAATTCGTTATCCGACCAGTACCTAAGTAACAATTTATACTTAAATATATAATATTTCAGAGAGAGATTTCTATCAACGGGAAGCCAGGTTAAGCTCGTGCCCAGTCAATTTACTAGGTACTTTTGGCAAAGTGGCCAATTAATTTTTGTAACAAAACATGATTTGACATTACATCAACGCATGGTCGCCTAAAAAACCAGCGATGGAGCTCTATCTCGCATGGGGTCGGGGCCCGTTTTGCGTGAATGTGACGCATATATTCCCCAAACTTGTTCTTTTATTTTTTTTATTTTGTTGTGTATTTCCTTGTGTCATGTTTACCGCAAATAAACGTATTTTCTTCCTCTTTTTTTTCTTTCTTTCTTATTTCTAGGGTTCCGTACCCGAAGGGTGCCAAACAGGACCCTATTACTAAGCCTCCACTGTCCATCCGTCTGTTCTTCAGCGGCCTGTATCTCATGAACGAATAGGTAGACAATTGAAAGGAGATTGTTCTGCATCTTTCGTCCAAGAACCAACAGCGAAGGAAAATTACTTTGCGTGTTCTAAATTACGATTATATGCCCATGAAGACAAAGTTTAATGATGGACAGCATTCAGAAATCACTTATTTTAAAAGAAAGCACTGATTTCCTGGCAACATTTGTGGGCCTCCACTAGCATAAGGTTGCCGACCCCTGCTTTAGGGTATCGTAACGCATAACTAACAGTGATTTTTCTTATTTCTCCAATAAGGATTATTACCACAAAGACCATGAAGCTTAACCAATATCCATATTGAAGGAAAATCGTAACACTTAGATTTTAAGTAAAACTTACCGGCTCAATATCTACGGCGAATAAAAAGAGGAGGCAATGTCAATTCGGATTCCATCACGTGAGTCGGAGTGCTCTTGATAATTTCGTCTATTAACCGCAGGTAAATGTTTTGTAATCTACCCAATGTGTGTCAGCGCTAATGTCCAGTAAAAAGCTACCAAAGTCGATACGACTACGAATAAGAGGAATATATAACCGTCTTAAGTGGTTGGGATCAACACCCCACCTGGGTCCCACTAAAACCTTAAAAATATGAATCAGTTTAAGTACTCGCTCACGAACCTCATTTATATGTTTCTTCCATCGAAGACCGCTATCTAGCCATAAGCCAAAATATTTCACATGGTCTACTAACTAAAGTACCATTTAAGCGAACATCAGGCCTACGAAAACCTCTAGGTACTAAACAAACTATAGGACTTTTGTTGGGACGCGATTTAGGTTCTATGAAATTAAATGTTCAATCAGTGGTACACAATGAGTTTAATAATAATGTTACAAAAACTAAACACGGTACAATGACTGATATTCATTCATTCGACACGGTCTCGATTCCCATCTTAATATCTAAGCTCGAATGCATGGGTATACGAGGTACTCAGTTATCCCTGTTTCAGAGCTATCTTACAAATAGAACACAGAGTGCCAAAATAGGAACTTACTCCAGCTCCGACTTAACAGTAGCTTTTGGTGTGCCACAGGGCAGTATCCTTGGCCCCAGTTTATTTTTAATTTACGTAAATGACCTGTGTAGCCTCAGTCTAGAAAGCGGTACAATGTTTTCCTATGCGGACGATACAGCACTTGTCTTTGCGTCGGACAGCTGGGACGAGGCATATCGCCTTGCTCAGAGGGGTTTCGATACAGTCAGTGAATGGCTTAAGAACAATTTGCTTACCCTGAACGTATCGAAAACGAAGATAATAAATTTTTCGATTCGAAATACCAATGTGTCCGTTACAACTTCTCTAAACGTTGCTGCCCAGTTGACACAGTCTGATGGTAGTAGCGACGTCAGTGGCACCCACGATCGCTATAATTTTGAACGAGTCACGTCGATAAAGTATCTTGGTATAGTGATTGACTGCAACCTTACATTCAAAGAGTACATAATACACTTATCAAATAGAGTGCGTAAACTAATGTACATTTTTAAACAACTACGGAAATCTGCAGATACTGTTGTCATGAAAATGACTTATCAGGCACTGTGTCAATCAATTTTGGTTTATTGTATCTCGTCCTGGGGCGGGGCAGCCAAATCTCACTATATTCAGATCGAACGTGCGCAGAGAGCGGTTCTTAAGGTGTGCTGTTTCAAGCCAAGACTTTATCCCACCGTCAAGGTGTATAAATATTGTCAAGTCCTTACGGTTAGGCAATTGTTTGTACTAGCCACTGCTATTAAACAACATGCTATTTCCAATTATTCTCAGCAAACCAATCGCCGTAACCATATAGTTGCCTTGGGTACTCCTCTTAAAACTTCTTTTAGTCATAGATTCTTTATTTTCCTTGGACCCTATCTTTACAATAAATTAAACCGAATTCTGTCCCTGCACTGTTTGAACAAACATAATTTTAAAATCGCTCTACAAGCCTGGCTACAAAGCCAAACATATACTGCCACAGAAGCTCTCTTTGATGTATTAGTTTAATCAGACTCTCTCCACCCACACACCCACCACACGCACACACACGCACGCACGCACGCATGCACACACACACACACACACACTCACACGAGCGCACGCAATCACACACACACACACACACACACACAAACCTCAAACATTCATAAAAACCTCACAACATACTTTTACTTTTTAATCGTTCTATTTATTTATTTTTACTACTAATTGTTTGAAACTTTTGTTACTTGCTGTGATATCAGTTGTAAGCTATCAAATATGTAACTGTGAGCAGGTGGGGACCATGTATTACAGGTGTTACTACCTACCACAGGCACCAGCGATCCACAACCAAAAATTGTTAGCTGTTTCTCGAGTGTACAATATTGTTTGTATTTTTTTGGCTTGTGGTGAGAAATAAACACATATTATTATTATTATATTATTATTATATTATGATAGTTAAGAAATGACGCGAATTGACGCGAGCCACAGATTGGTAACCGTGACTGTGTTGTGTTTGTCGTGACGTCGACGGTGTCGAGCTTAGAGACGTGCGACGTCATAGACACTTAAGCACATGTGTGCATGTGTGGGTTCCATACCACTACAACAAAACGAATTTTACTTTTAGTCGTTTGGAGGAGCTCGAGTCTAAGGGGCTTATCATACTAGCGGTTTGGAAGCGGCTGCGGGGCGGAGCGGACGCACAGCGAATGCGTCGCGAACACGCCGCGGCTGCGCAGCGAGGACGTCGCGGACGCGTGGCAAATACGTTACGTTTTCGTCGCGTGTTTGTAGCAAATTATCGCCGTACAGTACACTCAGTAACAAAATGGATTCCGACGAGGAAACACTGCTGTTGGCTTTATTACTTCGAAGACGCCGGAGACGAAAACGAAAGCATCGACGAATTTGGGAAGATCCGTTATCAGTTAATCGAATGGAGGAGAGCGACTACTTTGTGTTGTTTTGCAAACGAATAAAAAACAATCCAAAACAATTTCGTTCCTACCTGCGAATGTCAAGACCTACATTTTATGAGTTGTTGCATCTGATACAAACTGACATAAGACATAAATACACACATTTGAGATTATCAGTGTCACCTGAAAAAAGGCTCGTAATTACTATAAGGTATGTTTTTAACATTAATTAAGTACACAGGAGATAATTAGTTATACTTCTTTAATATTATTATTTGGTTAATTATTATTTACTTATAAATAATCAACATAACGGTGGTTTTACAGTAACGATTAAATTATTTCACAATAAAAATAGGTACCTAACCAGGATTTAGAAAATTATTACTATTCTGAAAATAAATCACTATAAATTGTATCTTCAACATTACTGTTCTCGTCATAAACACTTGGTGAAGAATTAATTGGTTGTATCGTAATGAATTATTTCGCGGTGGCTCTGAACTTGTAAAATATCCAGGATAGTTTGGAGGATAGCTGTTAGACATATGCTTGTATTTTTTCAAAACTCCCATGATCTCCATTTTGGCATCCATTTTATAGTCTGGATGAGTTGATTTTAAAGTTTCAACCAGAGACAACGCAAAGTTGTATTCGGGTTCACTTTCACCACTTTTTCTGTCTTTATTAATCCTCTCGTCCATCCTTTGCATTAACTTTGTAATCATTTTATCCTCAGCATCATCAGATCTTTTCTTCTTTTTTGTAATATTGATTGTAAAATCATCGCTTAAGTTTATTGTATTCTCATCATCTGAAATTGCCGGTGGCGGGGTTTTCGAAGGACGAGTCCGTGTAGTAGTATTCAAAAATGATAGCAAAGGTGCATGCACCGGAGCCACTCCTGATTTTTTTATTGCTATCTTTGACGTAGGCGTCGCGGATTCCTTTCCATCTTTTTTGTAGTTTAACAACTGTAACAATAAAGACATATTTCAGGTATTTGGCAACTGGGTGCTCTTTAATGGACCTGCATTTTTCATTTAGAAGAGGATTTTCAACAATACAAAAAATCGTTCGGGAGACATTATTAAAAACTTATTTCATATTTGTATGCCACCCAAGCAAACAGAAGACTGGGAAAAAATAAGTAAAGGCTTTCTAGAAAATGCTCATTTTCCTAACTGCATAGGTGCAGTGGATGGCAAACATATTAGGATGATAAAGCCGAGTCATAGCGGCTCACTATATTTCCTAACTGCATAGGTGCAGTGGATGGCAAACATATTAGGATGATAAAGCCGAGTCATAGCGGCTCACTATATTTCCTAACTGCATAGGTGCAGTGGATGGCAAACATATTAGGATGATAAAGCCGAGTCATAGCGGCTCACTATATTTTAACTACAAAAAGTATTTCTCGATGAATTTACTAGCCGTCTGTGACTCCAACTACAAGTATATATTTGTTGATATCGGGTCCTATGGAAAAAGTTCTGATTCAACTATATTTGACAGAAGCCAATTGAGAAGAGACATAGAAGAAAATCGTTTAAATATTCCAAAACCGAAACCAATAACAAACAATGAGATACCGTTGCCTTTTACTTTTATTGGCGACGAAGCATTTCCATTGTCAAAATACATGCAACGCCCGTATGCGGGCAACTATTTAACTCTTACAAAAAGAATATATAATTATAGATTAAGACGAGCACGAAGATATATAGCGTGCACTTTTGGAATTATGACTAACTTTGGCGAAGAAATAGTCAAAACTTGTTGTATATTGCATAATTTTATACGATCTAAAGTTAAGGTAATAAGACGTCGTAAGAAAGTACCACAACTATTTGGACTGTATGACAACCCACACGTTAATGGAAATGTTTGTAGACTTTCAGGTAATGCGATAAGAGATACATTTGCTGACTATTTTGTTTCAAATGAAGGAGCATTACCATGGCAGCATAAGTACATTTAAATAGTATTGTGTTTCTCTTAGAATGGCTTAGTTGCATCACCATGGCTTAGTTGCATCACACCTTAGGTATGGAATAATCTTCTGGGGCAACTCGACCAACAAGGAAATTGTTTTTAAAGCCCAAAAACAATGTATTAGGGCGATTTTTAAGTTAGCTACAACCGAAAGCTGTAAACCCTACTTTATTAACTACAGAATACTAACACTGCCCTCGCTATATATATTGGAAGTGGTCATGTTTGTGAAACATAACCAACATCGGTTCCCACGCATATCAGAAGGAAGTAGCCGTAGCAGACGCGATGACACTATTCTTCGTGTACCCCAGTCAAAAACCGCATTAATGCAAAAGAGCATTTTTTGTATGGCCCCCATAATTTATAATAAACTACCAAAAGTGTGGAAAGAACTTAATGTCCATAGATTAAAAATGAAGCTAAAACGACACTTACAAGGGAAAGCATACTATGACATACGCGACTTTCTAAATGATAAAATTATTGAAATATGAATGACCTATTAAATTTATGTCGTGAATGAATTTAATTATGCTATATTGAATTGAATCGGATAATAATTATACTATATTGAATTGAATTGCATTGTATTATATTATATTGAACTGTTGTGTAAGTTTGACTACTTTATATATTTGTACGCCTTATAGGCCAAACGTGACAGCTCATTTATAAAGTGCCACCTTGCATGCTATACTGTATGTACACTCATGTTTGCACAAATAAAAATTATCTTATCTTATCTTATCTTATCTTACCTGCTTCATTTTTCTCCTTGACTGTTTTTTCAGTAAAGCCTTGAATAAATAAATTGCAAATCTCTTCCCATGCTTTTTTTTTAAAATTACGATCACTAAATTCTCTGCTTTTTTGATCCCATATTAGTTACGTAACGACTTTGAATTTCATTAATAAATAACTCTGTATCAATATCCGAATCTCCCAATGATGCCATTTTGATACATACGTCCTCTCACATTCGTGTTTCGTTACGGTCTGATGTGAGGTGGGGCGGACGGGCTGGTGTTTGTACGAGACAGTACAAAATGGCGTCCACTTTGCTGTTCGCGGCGATCCCGTTGCGCGTCCGCAACGAATTCGCTGCGCATGCGCGGCGTGTTCGTTGTGTGTCCGTAACGAAATCGTTGCGCGCCCGCGCCGCTTTGAGGACGTTCGCAATCCGCTAGTATGATAAGGCCCTAAGTAATAAAAGCCGCACGGGTCACATACATAGTTGAACGCACACTGCCTCGATACCGTTATTATTCACGAGGACGCGCCTCTGCTGCGCTTTAATAGATTTGTGTATTATGATAGCTACGAGTACACCGCCGTATGAGTCATCCCGGTCCGCGCGATAAACATTATATCCACTAACTATAGAATTACTTTCTGGTTCGAGCCACGTCTCACTAAGGGCAGCAATATGTACTTTGTCCTTTTTTTTTCGTGGAGAAATGCTCATGCATACTGCACTACCACGGGGAGATAGTGCAGTCTGTGCAGTTATGTGTTTTAGTGGGTTGGAACCCACTAACCCTCCACGGTGTCCTCCTCTGCCGATTGTGGCGAGAACACGGGCACGCGTTAGCACTCACTGCGAACCCGCCGCGGCTGTCCGTCACCGGACCCTCCTCTGGGGAGTACCCCTCTCACCGGCGCACCAGAACATGACACGACGTTACCACCCCATGGACCAAACCAGCACATGGGCGCTAGACGACCCCGTGTCTAGGCACCCTTGGTCCCCCCGCGACCGGTCAGGCCAGTGGCCCGGCCGCCTACCACTTTTCGGCAGCAGAGGATAGGGAGAGCGGCCAACGAAATACCGACACTCCTCCTCCCCTACGGCCCCACCGCGTCCGCCATCAGACGGTGATGTACTTTATCCTGGCATAAACCTGAAACGATGTTAACTTAGGCCTGCTACTTTGGGCATTCCACTGTAAGATATTCAATCAGAAGGAATAAAAAATTTAAACAATGTTTTTATCCACGGCCACTCTGAAACAAAACTCACTGACACCAAGGTTAACCATTCTAGGCACAATTGGTAGACACCTTATCTTAAAAGTTAAGCTAGTCTTTTTGAGGTAAATAACTTCCTTTATTCTGGACCACAACTCCTTGAAAGATGGACATTCATCGTTCCCCTCTCTATCATCAGGTGATTGATCAAAGTCTTTATCGTCTACATCTGAATTCCAAAACATCCAGTCTTCTTTTGGTGAGTTGTTTTTAGTTTTCAGAGACTGCACTTTGGGTCTTGGAGGTTCATCACTAACCGCAGTAGGAGTCTGCACTTTGTGTGCAGTGGCCTTAGTGTGGATAATTTCGGCAAATGTCTGTTGAAAAAAGGCTCCCGAATTCCGAATTTAACCGACTTCAAAAAAAGGAGGAGGTTCTCAGTTCGTCGGAATCTTTTATTATTTATTTTTTAACCGACTTTAAAAAAGGAGGAGGTTCTCAGTTCGTTGGAATCTTTTTTTGTATGTATGTACCTCGATTACTCGAAGACGGCTGGACCGTTTTGGAAAATTCTTTTTTGTTTGAAAGGATATACTTTCTAGTTGGGCCTATTGTCATCAGGTCAGAATCTTATGATGGGATCATGGAGAAATCGACGGAACTCTTCATATATTATAGGCACACCTATAGCGATTTGGGTATTTTTTATAGTAACTCGTGCATTTGTTCTTGGAAAGCACCATTTGGTGAAGTGGAACTGATGATGAAGATCACAGATGGTCACCGGAACTACTCAATAATATTTATTTCAAGGGTTGCGATTCGATTAGGTACCTACTTTAATAATGGTTGCTAAGTAATTTATGCTCGTCACAATGCTTATGGTTGAGGTGTAGTAAAGTACTTACTACCTAGACTATCTCTATGACCCCATCCATATATGTAATGTGTCTTCTATTAATATATAACACACTTGTACTCTTTAGTCAGTAATTAAAGGTAATCGCTTGAGAACAGTTGTTTCAATAACACAACATCCCCACATGGCGACCCTGGCCATTTTTGGGGCGCGTAACGCGATTGCTATCTCGGCGTAATGTTACAGCTCCAACGCAAAGTAAATTAGCTAAGTTCGTGACAAATTAACCCAAAATTCGTGGAAATGAATCGATAACATTTAATAACTTAATTAAAGGTTCGAGAAATCAGTGAAAATATGTCGGTCAAACGTAGAAAAGGAGACTGTCTTTGTGAACCAAAATTCTGCGGGTTCAAATAATGCACACATCGAAGAATTGAAGGCACACATACCGACGATCAGTATAATCCTCATAGTAATGTGCGTTTCAGTGGGTCTTGGCATTATATATTTTGCGTGGAAGCATTACAGACAATGGCACCATTCCTGGATCAGGGACCAGATTTTGTAGAACAGCCTGCGACGATCGTTCAACCGTTACAGAGCTATTCGCGGAGAAGAGCAAGTCAATCTTCCAATGAAGTAGAAGCCAGGTTCATCACACTCATCTGCCTGCTGTGGTGTGGTATCATTTATTTTAAATTGTTTGTGCGTATCAAGTGCGTTGTGCGTAAAACAAAATTTATTCGGTACGTATACGTTACATATTCGCATAGCACCTAAACCGCTGACAAGCAAATGCTTGTCAAGGTAAATACCTAGTTAGCGCGAATTGCATCAGCCGCGGACACGAGGCGCCGACGCAGCAGAAATCGATGGAGCCCGACACCGGACATCGCGGCCTTCGTAAAATCGTCACTTTTGACACAGCATCGGTCAACCGTCGACTATTTTAATTTTAATTTCTATAAAATAAATTAAGTTAAATAAATTTTGTATTTTTTTAAATCCTCCGGCTACAGCCTTCGTAATTGGCGCAGCCGGTAGGATACTCGCGGGCCGGTTCGCGAGAGTAAAATTGTTAGGATCGCGAGTCACCCGGGTGGCCATCGGGCACCGTACGAGTATCCTGAATCTACAAGAGCTGCAGTGCGGAGGAGTATCCAGACATCGATAAGTACTTTAGAATCGCTCTAGAGTCGCTTCCTTTTTATCTTTAATTGTTATCCTTTCTCTTTCCAAGATTTTCCATCCAAGGCAATCTCGGTCACCTAGGTTAGGTAGTAATTGTAGGTGTTAACGCCACTTTAGCTATGTAAAGAGACGCACGAGCCTACATTGATTTAGTTGCCAAAAAACTTCATAAAGGACAGACGCATTTCATTTTAAAAATCCATTGACACAGTGCTAACAAAGATCAACCTTATCAGCTACAATATATGGTCGAATACGAGCCGGATTGAACCTCATTAAACTTTGACGGAGCGCTGCCGTGAGGACAAAAGAGCCGCATTACATTGAGAGATAAGGGAACACCTGGTGTTGTTTTGCACGGATTTCTTAGAATTGGTCAATTAGTGTGTGTGTAAAGTGTATCGGGGTATCATTTGAACATTAATAACTCAGCAAGCATATAGACTACATTTTGAAGATTCTTGTGATAGCCGCCCTTCGTGATGCAGCAGTGGTAAGTGATAGGGGTACGCGTGCTGGGGGCGGTAGGAGGGGCTCATGCATGGCAGGATGGAATGAACATGTTCGCGAGGCTCATCTGGAGGCCCGGTCGAGATTTCTGGAGTGGGTTATGTGCGGGAGGCCTAGAACTGGGTGTGTGTATGATGATATGAACAAAAGTCGAAAAGTATTCAAATCCAGGCTTAAATGGTGTCAGGATCATAAGGATCAGGTGAAAATGGATGCCATTGCTGAAAAACATAAGTCGGGAGACTTCCGGAGTTTCTGGCAATGCACCAACAGTGTCAATCCAAGACCTGGTCGCCCGGTGAGCGTCGGCGGGGTGAGTGACTCTAAAGGTATTGCAGACATATTTGGAAGCCATTTTCGTGTACAGTCTCCACTAGGGCAAGAGGGTGAGGTGCCCACTGCTGAGATACAGAGTGGTCTTGTGGGGACAAGATTTAATGCTAAAGATGTAGCTGCAATCATAAAAGCTATGACTAAAGGTAAATCCCCCGGCCACGATGGGCTCAGCATTGAGCACCTACAGCACGCAGGCCCGCATATGTCGAGAGTGCTGGCATTGTTTTATTCTCTATGTGTGAGCCATTCATACCTACCTGCCGAACTTATGAAAACTGTTGTAGTGCCTGTGGTTAAGAATAAGACCGGGGATGTTGCCGACGTAAATAACTACAGGCCTATTTCACTTGCAACAATTATAGCAAAAGTATTTGACGGCTTGCTTAATACTCAGCTAGATAAATATCTGTCACTGCATGACAATCAGTTTGGGTTTCGGCCCAAACTGTCCACTGAAGCTGCGATTCTGAGTCTTAAGCATGTTGTCAGATATTATACGGATCGCAAAACTCCGGTGTACGCGTGTTTCCTGGATCTTTCCAGGGCTTTTGATCTGGTGTCATATAACATCCTGTGGGAGAAACTGGAGAGTATTGGGCTACCCACAGAACTCTCAAATATATTTAAATATTGGTACAGACACCAGATCAATAGCGTCAGATGGGCGGGTGTAATGTCGGAACCTTATAGGTTGGAGTGCGGGGTGAGACAGGGGGGGTTGACCTCTCCTGCGCTCTTCAACCTCTATGTGAATGCCCTTATCGTTGGGCTCAGCAGCCTGCATGTTGGGTGCCATGTGGATGGAGTATGCGTCAATAATTTGAGCTACGCTGACGACATGGTGCTGTTGAGTGCATCGGTCTGTGGTCTTAGGAAACTAATGGGGACTTGTGAAGAGTATGCCTTGAACCATGGGTTGAAATATAATGCAGGGAAGAGTAAACTCATGGTGTTTGGGGCTAGTCAAAGAAGTATGGATAGTGTACCCCCTGTATGTATAAATTATGAGCCGCTTGAAAAAGTGGAACAATTTAAATACTTAGGTCACATTGTTAAAGCTGACCTAAAAGACGATGCGGACATTCAGCGGGAACGGAGGGCGTTGTCTGTCAGAGGTAATATGATAGCGCGTAGGTTTGTGCGTTGTTCGAGGGAGGTAAAAATAACGCTCTTTAGAGCTTATTGTACATCCCTCTACACGTGCAGCCTGTGGGCAAAGTATACTCGTGCGGCATATAGCGCCCTCCGCGTCCAGTTCAATAATGCGTTCAGGGCGCTGTTGGGGCTGCCCCGCCACTGCAGCGCCTCGGGCATGTTCGCGGAGGCGCGCACCGATTGCTTTCACGCGACGATGCGCAAGCGGTGCGCGTCTCTGGTGCGCAGAGTGCGGGGCAGCGCCAACACCGTCCTGGCGATGATCGCCAACAGACTGGATTGCCCTTACATACGGCAATGCTGCAGCAGACATATTGTTACCTTGTGAGTGCTCTTTTGTCTGTGCTTGTTATCCTGTCTGTATCTTCTGCTATATGTGTTTGTATATGAGTCTTGTTACTCGAATTAAACTAATTTTATTTTTATTTATTTTTATTTTTAAACATAAACAATGACAAGCCAAACAGACCAAGTGTTAAGTGTACTAGAAGATTTGGGGTCAATACTCAAAAAGACTCAAATAAACCTTAAAAAGTGCCCAAAAGAACGTTTATCGAAACCTGGATATTGACAAACACGTATTCAAACGATTGAAGAATACTGGGTAGCGTTTAAGAAAGCACATCATGATCTGTTGAAAAGTACAACTCGGGAACAACGTGGAGTTATTCCGTACTTCTTGAATGATGAATTCCTCCTTCATGAAGACTTATACCTATGTATGTTAGGAGATCTTCGAGAAATGTTGGCTTCATGTACTTTGAAGACGACTGACCAACCTTCATGCAGCAATACCTCATGTGATGGAAAATTACGGGCTAAAGTGATGCTACCTAACATACAACTCGCTCCGTTTTCCGGTAACTACGAAGAATGGCCTACATTTAAGGACTTGTATGTGTCATTAATTCATGAATGCAACAGTAAACTTACCTATCTTATAATAGCAGAAGCCCACTCGAAGACGTTGCATGGAGGTACGCAGTTGATGCTTACTTACCTCAGGTCCAAGTATTGGATACTGCGAGCAAAAACGCTGGTCAAACAATACATCCATCGTTGCTTGGTGTGTGCTAAACTAAACGCAAAGGTGAGAACACAAGTAATGGGAGACTTACCAAGTGTACGGGTGAAACCAGCATGAGCATTCCTCAATTCAGGTGTCGACTTTGCGGGACCATTCCAAATATTGTTGAGTAAGGGCAGAGGAGCCAAACCCGGAGTGGACCTGACGTGTTACGCGGACGACACGCTGGTCACGGCCCGGGGGAGTTCGTACAGGGAGGCAGCGTTGCTGGCTACGGCTGCGGTCTCGCAGGTCGTGAGTCGCATCCGACGCCTGGGCCTGGAGGTGGCCCTCAACAAGTCGGAGGCCATCGCATTCCATGGCCCCCGACGGGCGCCGCCGCCGGGATCACACATTGTGGTCGGAGGGGCTCGAATTGCTGTCGAGTCAACCATGAAGTACTTAGGACTGGTGCTCGACAGCCGGTGGGACTTCGGCCCCCACTTTCGGCGGCTGACGCCCAAGTTGATGGGCGCGGCGGGCGCGCTCGCAACGTTGCTTCCCAACCTGGGGGGCCCGAGCACCGCCTGTAGGCGGTTGTACTTGGGGATCGTGCGACCCATGGCCCTGTACGGGGCCCCGGTGTGGCCTTCTGACCTGACGGCTGGCTGCATCGCAATACTGCGTAAACCACAGAGGGCGATGGCCGTCAGGGCTATCAGGGGGTATCGCACGATCTCCTATGAGGCGGCTTGTGCACTGGCCGGATCCCCGCCCTGGGACCTAGAGGCGAGAGCCCTCGCGTCTCTTTACCGATGGCGCGAGGAAGTGCGAACGCGGGGCGGTGAACCGATGCAGCGAGAGTTTGAGCATCGTCGGTCACAGCTCCGCGAGGTTTTGGTGACGGAATGGCGGAACAGGCTTCTGCGCCCTACTGCCGGCCTCGCTACCGTGGAGGCGATCCGACCAGTGCTCGGCGAATGGCTCGGGAGGAGGCACGGCTCTCTGTCGTTTCGGGCGACGCAGGTGCTTTCGGGGCATGGCTGCTTCGGGAAGTACCTGTGTCGCATAGGCAGGGAGCCGGACGCTCAGTGCCATCACTGCGTCCACTGTCGGGAGGACACGGCGTGGCACACACTAGCAGAGTGTGTCGCATGGGAGGAGCCGCGCCGTGCCCTCGTATGGCCGGGGGCGCCGAGTCGTGGGATGCGGTGATCTCCTACTGTGAAACGGTGATTTCGCAGAAGGAGGCTGCGGAAAGGGAGAGGGAGATTGAAACCACTCTCCCGATCCGCAGCAGGCGAACTAGGCGTCGGCGGAGGGCGGACAACGCCCTCTTCCAGCCCCCGTAAATAGGTCCGGAGGGACGGCGGACTCGGGGACGTCCGCCGCCCCTCATCCAGCAGGACCCGAGGCGGCGGCGCGTAGTGTTCCACGCGCGCCCCTAATAGACGTCGCGGGGGGAGTTTTCACACCTCACTCCCCCCGCGGGCCTGAGGTGGCCCGCAATGGCGGGCCGGCACTAGCCGAGGATCATGGAAGGCGCACAAGTTCCCATGATCCCCGGTCCAAGTGTGGGAAAGGAACACCGGGGTGGTTTTTAGTCAGTAAGAGTCTGACAGACCCCTCCGCCCGCCCCAGGGCGGAGGACATCCATGAGGATTTTCCACCCCGGAACAAAAAAAAAAAGAAAAAAAAAAAAAAAAAAAAGGCAGAGGAGCCAGAACTAGCAAGGCTTATATAGCCATATTTATTTGCATGTCCACTAAGGCAATTCATTTAGAATTCGTTGCTGACCTAACAGCAGCATTCATAGGCGCCTTTAAAAGGTTTTGCGCCCGTAGAGGAAAATGCATAAATCTGTGGAGCGACCAAGGTCGAAATTTTGTTGGAGCTAATAAACAACTACATGAAGCCTGGAAAGAAGCTGGTTTGCAATTTGATGGAACCATCGCTGAATTACTTGCTAACGATGG
This sequence comes from Dicycla oo, assembly GCA_948252095.1. NCBI lineage: Eukaryota > Metazoa > Arthropoda > Insecta > Lepidoptera > Noctuidae > Dicycla > Dicycla oo. The sequence goes on along the minus strand of OX411718.1, from coordinate 3,517,063 downwards.
AACTCAGTGGCATTTTATATATTCACCTAACTTCGGAGGACTCTGGGAGGCCGGAGTAAAATCCCTAAAATATCACATGAAGAGAATTCTCACTACAAACTTGACATTCGAAGAGATGACGACGGTTCTCTGCGAAATAGAAGCATGCCTGAACTCCCGTCCGTTATGTCCAATGGACGATGACACCATGGAAGCGTTAACACCTGGTCATTTTTTAATAACGGAAGCACCAGTCACCGTCCCAAACCCAAACATAAAGGTCGCTAGAATGAGCAATTTAACACGCTGGCAATATACTCAGAAGGTGTTGAGCGACTTCTGGTCGAGATGGCAGAAAGAGTATCTAACGAGACTCCAACAGAGACCAAAATGGTTAAAACACGAAGAAGAGTTTAAGAAGGGAGATATAGTGCTGATCAAGCAAGACAATCTCCCTCCGGGAAAATGGTCCATGGGGCGCATCACCGACAAGCACCCCGGCCCCGACGGTTTAACCAGAGTGTATAGCGTAAAGAGTGGTGACAGTATAACCAAGCGATGTGTGACAAAGTTGTGTGCTTTACCTATCGATACAGTACCAGATGAGATGACTGTTTAACGTATCTATGTAGCTTTATTTTGCATGTATAACTTAATAAATTATTGTTCTTAAGGGACTATCATAGTCCTTTGGTGGGCGGCTTATGTTAACGCCAATTTAGCTATGTAAAGAGACGCACGAGCCTACATTGATTTAGTTGCCAATAAACTTCATAAAGGACAGACGCATTTCATTTTAAAAATCCATTGACACAGTGCTAACAAAGATCAACCTTATCAGCTACAATAGTAGGATTAATACTCTAGACGCTAATAGAAATTTAGAGACAGAACAGGAGGATAGTAGTAGTTCAGTCATATCGAGTATGGCTGACTCAGTGGATCAAGTTTACAAGGCCCTTTTTTTTTTTGTGGATGGGAAATCATCAAATAACTTCTCCCGCTCTGGTTGGAGCGGAAGGGCGTGTCAGACTTTTACTGACTAAAACCCACCCGTGTTCCTTCAGTTGCCTATGCCAGGGCCACGGTATCTTTTTCAAACAACCCGCGACCCCAGCGGCATCGGCCCTATTGGACCCCATCTCTTGCTGACATCTCTTTGAGGCGCGCGTGGAACACAACGCGCCGTCGACCCGGGCCTGGTCCTCACCGGACGGCGAGCTACCCACTACTCACCGTCCGCAAGCCCGCGCCTACGGTGGCCGGGAATCGGCTATCGATTCCCGCCGCCCAGGGCGTCTCCTGCGGCGACTGAGGGCGTGAGGTTGCCTCTCCCTCACGCGTTCCGCCTCCTCCTTTGCGAGCATTACCGCTTCGCAGAAGGAGGTGACGGCCTCCCATGCACTCTCGCTCCGCACCATGGCCTGGACTAAGCTCGGACGCGAGAGATCGCCGCCGCCGATCGCCTCCGTGAGAACACGGCGGTGCTCTGCCCAAGCCGGGCAGACCTCCACTGTATGCTCCACCGTGTCCTCTGGGCGATCCACACAATGGTGACACCCGGGCGTTTCCTCCCGCCTTATGCGAAACAGGAACCTCCCGAAACAACCGTGTCCGGTGAGGACCTGCGTCAGGCGGAAGGTGAGGACGCCGTGGCGCCTCTCTAACCACTCCTCAAAGAGGGGACTTATCGCCGCAATTGTGGCGTGCCCAGCGCTGGGCTGCGACAGTCGCACTCTCCATGTCGCCATGAGATCCCGCCGGAGCTCTGTCCGCTGTACCGTGATTTCTCGCGGCAGCGGAGTTACGCCCCGGCGTTTCGCCTCCTCGCGCCACTCCCACACGTGCGCGAGGACTTTCGCCTCCAGATCCCACGGCGGCAATCCGGCAAGGAGGCTCGCCGCCTCACCGGAGACCGTGCGATAACCCCGGACTAGCCGAATGGCCATGACCCTCTAGGACGCGTTCAACCGGCGGACTGGCCGCAGCCTCAGGGAACGCGCCCACACCGGTGCCCCGTAAAGGGCCATGGACCGCACGACCCCCGCGTAAAGCCTCCGGCAGGAGGCGTTTGGACCACCTAGATTGGGCAGGAGCCGCTTCAAGGCAGCCCCAGCCCGCTCCAGTCTGGGAGCCAAACGTCGGAAATGCTCCACGAAGTTCCACCGGCTGTCGAGGACGAGTCCCAGGTACTTCATCGTCGACTCGACTCCGATGCGAACCCCTCCTACCGTTATTTGGGAACCCGACGGTGGCGCATTCCGAGGACCATGAAAACACATGGCCTCGGACTTGTGCAGGGCCACCACGAGTCCCAACTGCAGGATCCTCTCAACGACTATCGCAACCCCGCGTGTCGCTAATTCAGCCGCCGCCTGGTGCGACCTCCCCTGCGCCAGGACCAGCGTGTCGTCAGCGTAACATACCACGCTGACGCCGCTAGGGAGGTCGGCGCGCAGCACCCAGTCGTACCCGATGTCCCACAAATGCGGCCCCAGGACCGATCCCTGTGGGACACCGCACGACATCTCTCGCCGGTTCCACTCTCCCTGATGACCAGGGTAGATGACGGCCCTATCCGTCAAATAGGCCTCAACCACCCGACGAGGCGGTCTGCAATAACTCTTTCAAAGAGCTTGCCCACCTCGTCGAGCAGCACGATGGGTCGGTAAGCGGACGGAGAGTCCGCAGGGCGCCCCGGCTTCTTAATGAGGACCAGTTTCCCCGTCTTCCAACGAAGTGGGAACTGGCCCCTCTCCAAGCATGCGCTTAGGAGCCCCCCTAGTCGAGGCCCGAGAGCCCCAAAGGCCAGAACCCAGGCTCTTCCAGGTAAGCCGTCGGGTCCTGGGGCGGCATTTTTGGCACTCAGCCTACGTACCGCCGCTCTCAACTCTACCTCGGTCACTTCCGGAGCATCGTCGTCGTCGTCGGTGATGTGGTCCGCAACGGGCACCACAGGAAGCGGAGCCATGGGCGGGGGAGTATGTTCCCCTCGCGAAGGGAACAGAGCGCTCACCACGTCCTCCACAAGCTGGGGCCGGAGACTCTGCGTCAGCGGGGGCGCCCATGGACGGAGTTTATTCCGTACCATTTTATAAGGGCGTCCCCATGGGTCCCTGTTTAGAGTCTCCAGCGACTCCTCGCGAGCCAGATCCCTGGCCCGCAAGATCGCCGCTCGGAGGGCGGTCTTCGCCTCTCTGTACCCCTCGTACAGCTCCGCCTGAATGGCTTCCGTATCCGGAGGGCGGATACGGAGCCTGCGGTGCCTGGTGTACCGGTGCCGCGCAGCAACGCACGCCTCGCGCAGAGCCGTCAGCTCCGGCGACCACCAATACACCTGGCGCCAGGCGCGACCGGGCTGGACCCGGGGCATTGCCACGTCACATATTTCGGACATGGCCTCCCGGAACCACTCCGCCTCGTCGTTGATGTCGGCAGGCCTGTCCGGTGGTGACACCCAGGCCTGCACGATCGAGGCTTCCAGGAGGAGCTCCCGGTCCAGCTTCTTCAGCGCCCACCGCGGACCACTCGGGGCCTGTCGGACCGGCGCGCTCGAGGTCTGGGCGGAGACATCAAACCAGATGTACCGGTGGTCGGAATAGGTCTCCACCCCCTCTATGACGCGCCAGTCAACAACATGTGGCAATAGAGCGGGGCTGGCGAACGAAATGTCCACCACTGATTCGCCCCGCATCCGCACACACGTGGGGACAGAACCCCGGTTTAGGATGACCAGGCCTGTCTCCAGAGCCCAGTCCTCCACCATCCTGCCCCGTGTGTCCGTATACCGGGAACCCCAAGCCACATTCTTGGCGTTGAAGTCCCCAAGGACGAGCACGGGAAGGGAACAAAACCCGACGACGACGTTTTTCAACTCCGCAAGGGAGTTGTGGAACTCGGCGAGAGTTCGGTTCGGGGAGAAGTATACCCCTACCACGACAATCCCCCCGAACCGTGCTGCAACGCAACCCTGTCCCCTCTTGACGGCTTCGAGGGACAGGGTACCGGCGGCGGCCGACGAAATGAGGGTCACTGAGCCGCTCAGGTCCTCCACCCAGTAATCACTGGGAGGGACAAAGTACGGCTCAGCGACCACGGATGCTCTGGAGCAACAGATCCTGAGCGGCGGCGCAGTGGTTGATGTTCGCCTGGAGGAGGCGTAATGGGGCCATTACTGGCACTCCATATTAGCCCCCCCCTGAGCCTCCTGTGAGGGCCCTGCCGCAGTGAGTACGGCGGCGACGGCAGTGGAGGCGGCAGCGACGGCGGCTGTGGCGGCGGCTGCGGTCGTGACGGCGGTAGCGGAGGCGGAGGGCTTGCCCCTGCCCCGGGCTTTGGTGGGTGGACCACAGCCCTTGCTTCCAGCCCGGTGATCGGCCGGCTTGCCAGCTGCCGCACATAGATAGCAGTGCGGCGTGGCATTGCACGAGCCGGCCTTGTGACCGGGCTGACCACAACGGAAGCAATGACTGCTGCGATCCACCTCCGAGGTGCATTTTGCTCCCACGTGGTTGCCCACTTGGCAACGGAAGCACCTCAGAGGTCTGGGTTCCAGCAGTTTCACCCGCGTGGAATCCCAGCCCACCTGGAACCTTCGGCCCTCCCCAACTATTTTGTGGGCCGCCGATACGGGGCAGCTCACCGTAACGGCTCGCATCCCCGTGAAGTCAGGACGGATGGTGCCTACCTTCACCTGTTCGAAGGCACACCCCCCAGTCTTGACCACGGCGGCCACCACCTCTCGCTCCGTCACGGAGTCGTCCAGACCCAGGATGCGCAAGTCAGCGCTCTTGGCGGGTCTGGACACTCGGGCCTCGTCCGCATTTGAGGCCGCCCTGAGCCTTTCGGCCAGAGCGTCAGCGGTCGGGCCACTGGCCGCACCGGGGATCTCGAGCATCCGAGCCCCAGTCGCAGTGACCCTTACCCGCATGCCATTGGTCACACCGATCTCCTCCAGGTTCACCGCCGCCCTCGCCTTGGCGAGCACGTCGCGGTAGGACACGCCCTTCTTCTCCGCTTCCGGCTGTAGTGTGATCACTACAGCTGCGGACTTTGGGGCACGTAACCTCGCCGCGACGCTTCGCTCTTTGCGCCGCCGCCGCCTCTCCCTCCGCTTGGCCGACCTTGCCGCCTTGCCCTCCTTCCTCTTCTCCCCAGCTACCTGCCATTCGGCGTCAGCCGGTGGAGATTTGGGAGGCGGGGGCAGCCGCGTCGTCACAGCCACAGCTGGGGCCCTCTCAGGCGCCTTCGCGGCCGCCTTCGTGGGCGCCTTCGCAGGCGCCTTCGCAGGCGCCTTCGCAGCCACGGCCCCGCCCTTCGCCTGCCCTGCCGACCCTGGTTTGGCCGTGGCAGCCATGGCGGCATACGAAGCCGCCTTTGGCTGGCCCGAGGCCGCCGGTCGGCCTAGCGGGGGCCGCAGGACGATTCCCTCAAGGACCGAGAACCGGTTATTAAGGGCTGCCAGCTCCTTCCGCACCAAGGCCAGAACTCGGTCCTCTGCAGGCCCGAGGCCGCCTTGCCCCTGCTGCACCCCCTCCTGCACCCCCTCCTGCACCCCCTCCTGCACCCCCTCCTGAGCGCCGGCTCCGCGGAGCCTGGCCAGGTCTGCTCGGAGCTCCTCCTCTTCTTCTCCTTTCGGAGAAGCTCCATGGCGGCTGTCAAGCGGGCGACCTCCGCCCGCATTTCGGACATTCCGTCCGACGGAGGCCCTTGAAGTAGAGCCTCCGCTGCCGCCATAATGGAGGCCTTGGCTGCGGGTATGGCCTTGTCTTTAGAAGACTGCTTCTTCTTCAAGGCCACACCCTTGACTGCAGCGGCCATGACCTCCTCAAACCTGGCCCGCTCCGAATTGGAGCCACCAGCGGCGTCCGACTCATCGCCAGACGCCTCCACGGCGCTCCCCTCGGCCGACCCGGCTGAGCCGTCCTCCTGTGCGGCGTTTACCCGGCTCTTGCTCTTCCGGGCTAGGCCCCGGCGAGCATATTTCGGAGCCGATTTAAGTCCGCCGTCCGAGGAAGACTCCTGGGCATCTCCCGGATTTAGGTTCCGCTTCAGGAAAGCATTTTTCCTTCCAGCGGCCCCCACCATTACGCACTCCGGGCTCTTAAAAGTGCCCTTCGCGCCCTTCACTCCCGATGCGGCGTCGGACTCCGACCCCGCATCATTCCTCTCCCTCTCCTCGTCTCGTCTAGTTATTTTTGGTCCCATATTTGTTCCCACGAGTAAAAAACTTTATCACTGGCTCAAAACTGTGGTTCGCACTAGCGATTAATTTAGCTACCCATTAATCAAGCTACCAACCTCCCTCACGGTGCGCCGCCGCTTGAAGGTTTGGGGTAATTTTTTATAGAGGTTTTCTTCCTCGCGGTCCGGGCGGTTAAGCCAAGACCCTCGACCCCCGTCAAAAGTGAGAGACATGACCTTGAACAATCTTCGGGGCTACGATACTAACGGTGGCAGAAGGAAATGACTTCCTCCTGCCTGCCCGGCGGCAGGGTTAGTGCACACCGAGCCCGCTCTTACTCCGCTGCTGTGCGTCTCTGCTTAGAACAGGACACACGTTGGAGCGTACCTCCGACATACCGGCAACAAAACCCCTTAGGCACACGTGCCTAAGGGGAACCATTGCCCGCACCCCAGGGTGCACCGTCCCGGAGACTGGCCTTCCCCCCGGACGTATCCGTAAGGGAACTCCAGCCCCCGGGCACTCGGGGAGGTTTCCTGTCCACGCACCCCAAGTTTACAAGGCCCTACGATTGGTTCCAGAGTTCGACGGAAACTCGAACGTACTAACTCGATTCATAAAACTATGTGATCAATTGGTAGAAACGTTTGTAGGAGTTGGACAGGAATTTCAATGAACTAATTTGGCATTGTTAAATGGAATTTTAAATAAGATAGTGGGACCAGCATCGCGTACAATTAATTCGAACGGTATCCCGGAAACTTGGGAGGGAATTAGGAGTTTATGCCTCAGGGACAGCAACCTGTTCCGATTTGGAAAGGTCAACCCCCTCAATATCGCGGTCCCACACGTACACAGCAAATCTTTAGTTTACCGCCACCTAATTATACACCCCAGGGACAAGTTTTTAGAATGCCTAGCCCCAGGCCAGGTGCTAGTAACGCGCCGCAGCCTATGAGTGGCGTAAGTCACTATGTGGCTAAACCATTCACCCCACGTGCAACCCATGACTGGTCTAAATCTGGGAATCCGCCACCCGCAAATTATTTCAAAACACGGGAATTTAATTACAACGATTTTAATGACCAGTTGCAGTATGACTATTATAGCGATTATTTTGTTAATAATGATTACTATTCAAGGATATTTTGAGTATCCCGATTACGCGTTCCCAAGTGCATACGCACATGAACAACCGCAGTCTACAGATTCCTATATTATAGTAGAGGAAGTAAAGGATCCAACTCCGCCCACTGAAAAGGAGGATTTTCAGAAGGTCCCCAAATCAGAGAAGTCAAAATAGAGATTAATCTGCAACGCAAAGGCAACTATCATTTATACAAATTTCAAACCCTCCGCTTAAATTGTTAATTGATACCGGTGCAAACATGTCTTTCGTTAGTCCCACAGCTGTACAAAAGTTCTTATCCCATATACCGTGTAATTATGATCCCTTCGAGGTTACGAATATTCACGCTACCACCAGAAGTGATTACTCTACCACTTTACCGTGTTTTCAGGAGTTTAATGAGCCAGGTGATATCTCTTTTCGTTTATGCGTTTCATAATTTTTTTGAAGGTTTAATTGGCTATGATTTATTGGAAAAACTAGAATCTAACATTGACCTGAAAAACGGGTTGTTGGTCACTCGTAACTCTAGTAATCCTTTATTAATGTATGACTCACGTAATAGTAACTTATATGAAGACATAGTACCGGCTAAGTCATCTAAATTAGTTAAAGTCCCTATGAACTCTGAGGATGGTGATGTTCTAATTCCCGAACAGTGTGTTTCAAATTGTTTGATAAGCGATTGCGTTACAACTGTAAAAAATAATAGAGGTATAATAGAGGTAACAAATACGTCACATCATGACGCAGTCTTTTCTATGGATCGCTCTGTTAGTGCAGAATTATTCAATGTTCAGTGCATGCGCACCAAACAACAGTCCGATCGCGTAAATGAAGTTTTGTCTCGTCTACATACGGACCATTTGAATCCCGAAGAAAAAGCTAATTTGGAAGCACTTTGCGCTCAGTACGCTGATGTATTCTATATTGATGGCGAACCGTTATCTTTCACGAACCAAGTAAAGCATTCTATTCGAACAACAGATGAGGTGCCAATCTACACAAAAAGTTACCGGTACCCATTCGTACATAAGCAGGAAGTTCAGGATCAAATCTCTAAAATGTTAGAACAAAATATCATACGTCCCTCGCAGTCTGCGTGGAGCTCCCCTATCTGGGTAGTTCCCAAGAAAGCCGACGCCAGTGGAAAAACCAAATGGCGCTTGGTTATAGACTTCAGGAAATTAAACGAGAAAACTATAGATGACCGCTATCCTATACTTCACATTTCGGACGTCCTGGGCAAACTAGGTAACTGCCACTATTTTACCACCCTCGACCTCGCAAGTGGCTTTTACCATGAACCCAGATGATATCCACAAGACCGCGTTTACAGTCGAGCATGGACATTTTGAATTTCTCCGCATGCCAATGGGTTTAAAGAATTCTCCTTCAACCTTTCAACGGGTTATGGACAATGTCTTACGGGACCTTCAAAATGTTGTATGTTTGTTGTATCTTGATGATATCATAATTTTTTCAGTATCCCTTCAGGAACATGGTCAATTTAGAAAAGGTATTTCAGAGACTCAGAGAATCCAATTTCAAAATTCAAATGAACAAATCCGAATTTTTAAAATTAGAAACCGCATACCTAGGACACATCATTAGTAAAGATGGTATTAAACCTAACCCGGATAAGATTACGGCCATTCAAAAATTTCCACTGCCCAAAACAGCAACCGTTATTAAACGCTTCCTAGGTCTGTTAGGATATTATAGAAAATTCATTCCAGACTTTGCTCGTTTAACAAAACCTATTGACGCAATGTCTTAAGAAGGGTTCAAAAATTGCCATAACCGACCCAAATTACATCAATTGTTTCGAGAAATGTAAAACCCTTTTAATCAATGATCCGATTTTGCAATACCCAGATTTTAGTAAAGACTTTATTCTGATAACTGACGCGTCTAATCTTGCCATTGGTGCCGTTCTCTCACAAGGCCAGATAGGTACCGACAAACCCATAGCTTACGCATCCCGCACATTAAACACTAGTGAAATTAACTACAGCACAATTGAAAAAGAATTGCTAGCAATTGTGTGGGCAACCAAGTATTTCCGCCCTTACTTATTTGGTAGAAAGTTCAAAATCGTTACGGATCACAAGCCCTTACAATGGGTTATGAATTTAAAAGAACCCAATTCACGTTTAACTCGCTGGAGATTAAAGTTAAGTGAGTATAATTTCACTACTGTCTATAAGCAGGGCAAGCTAAACACTAATGCAGACGCTCTGTCCCGCATCGAAATCAATAATGAAGATGCAAACTCCATAGCAGTTAACATTTCTGAGAAACCCCCTTCAGTGGTTGTTTCTACAACGGCAACAGCACACACCAGTGCTGAGAATCCCATACTAGAGATACCAATATCTGATGAACCACTAAATAAGTTTCATCGTCAAATATCCTTTTTAGTCGTAGGGGATATTAAAAAACGCCCAACGGTGTCTAAACCCTTCGAAACCCACACTAAAACTACTATACAACTATCAGAGTCTAATCTTGAGGAGGACGTAATTAATGCTGTAAAGGAATATGTAAATCCCAAAATAAGAACAGGAATTCTCATCCATCCCCCTCTAGCCATGTACAGTATAATCCCGATTATGCAAGATAACTTTAAGAGCTCCGCCTTGAATATGGTCTTAAAAAAAAAAGAGATAGAGAATGTTAAAGATTACTTAAGACAACAAGAAATCATTCGTAATTACCACGAAGGAAAAACAAATCACCGTGGTATAACTGAATGTTTCCTTGCTTTATCCCATCGCTATTATTGGTCTAAAATGAAAGAAAGTATATCAAAATATATTAATGAATGTAGTATTTGTGGACAAGCCAAATACGACCGAAACCCAATCAAGCAGAAATTCTCCATAGTTCCTTCTCCAACTAAACCTTTCGAAATTTTACATCTTGATCTTTTCACAGCACAAAATGAAAAATTTCTTACCTTAGCTGACGCTTTCTCGAAATATGCGCAAGCATATCATCTCAGAGATGGTACCGCATTAAGTGTCATTCAAGCTCTTTTAACGTTTTGCACCCATCATGGCGTTCCTTATACTATAGTTACAGACCAAGGACCTGAATTCACTAACGCATTATTTTCAGAATTTATCCGTCTCCATAAGATACAGCATCATAAGATACTTGCACATACCCCCAACGATAATGGTATAATAGAGCGTTTTCATTCTACTATCCTCGAACATCTCAGAATCCTGAAATTAGAAAAGAGTAATACGCTGCCATAAATCTTATGCCCTATGCTGTTTTAGGTTATAACATACATAGCTTCACTAAGTGTAGGCCTATAGATCTAATCACAGGACACTTTGATCCTCGCGATTATTTAGATTTGAACTTATCCGAGCACCTACTGCAAAATTACTTACAGGACCATAAGAAACGGCTAACCCAAGTGTACGAAATAATAAATGAAACCTCTCTTCATCATAGGACCGAATTAACTGAAAATAGGAACAAAAATCGTGAACCTGAGAAGGAATATAACCCTGACCAACAAGTATTTGTTCGCAATCCACTAGCTAGCAGACAAAAGCTAGCTCCACGTTTTACTAAAGACATAGTCCTAGCCAATCTTCCTATACATATTTATACTAGAAAGAAACGAGGCCCTGTTGCAAAATCCCGTCTAAAGAGGAGCCCTAAAGATTCCGTATTGTTACAGGATGTTACTGTTGCTGCTACTCCAAATGACGCAAGGATAAGAAGTAACGATTGATCCTTTAGGAAACGGCCCTAGAATACTACCATTTAATCTAGGAACGACGCGTATAGTTTCTCACTATCATTCATTTCTTAATTATATTAATCTCGATAGTATACAATCTCAGATAGACACAGTTAGTACCAAATTGACTGATTTTAGACATAAATTAAATAATAAGACATCCCTATTATTTGAACCGCACATGAATTACCTTACATCTAAACTAGCTAAAATATCTACCCAGCTAGTCATTCGAACATCATCGTCACAAAAGAGGACTTATCGATGGTTTAGGTTCCGTTATCAAGAGCATATCTGGTAATCTTGACCAAACTGATGCAATTAAATACAATAATGCTATAAAAATCCTCCAGGAAAATGAATATAGGATACAGTCTCAACTTAATCAGCATGTTAGTTTATCTAAAACTTGGGTTTGCAAAATGCCAACTAGAAAATAGGTAATGTTTTAAACCAGATAATTAATAATACGGTAAACGCCGACTTCATCCACTACGCTCATATAGCTCAATACCTAACCATCCTAAGTGATAACATAGATAACCTGCTAGGAGAACTTCATAAACTAGAGTACACTTTAGCCTTCACACGTGCATTAAGCACACCGCATATGGTAATTAGTATAGCTGAGATTAGGAATATGTTAGATCAATTAAGGATTTTATACTCAAACGATGAAATCCTTGAATTAGAATTAAGAGACTATTACGACATAATTAAGCTAGGATACTTCTACATAGGAAATCAGATAGTTATAGTATTTAAGGTGCCAATTGTCTTCTCTCCAATCTATACCCTTTACAAACTGTCCATTGTTCCTAACAAGAATAATAAAATCCTTGTACCTACCTCACCTTTTATTGCGATTTCTGGACATTATTCTATGTACATGGAGGCTGAATGCCCGAAGGTAAATCCTCTGTACCTCTGCGAAGCAAAATCAAAAGTACAAAACCGAAGACTACCCGGATTGTATCCAGCATCTGATCTCCAAGCAAGAACTTCTGCCATCCTGTAAGCTGTCCTCAGTCGCCTTGAAGAAAGAAGCTGTAGAGCAACTCGACGAGGAACATTACACCATCAGTTTCCCATATCCAACCAAAGCGAAGATATCTTGCAGACAGGAAACATATAAAATCCTTGAAGGAAGTTATCTGGCAATCATCCCACATAATTGTCATATCAGAACGCCCGAACTCACTATAGCGAACTCCAACAATCACATCAAAGGATTCGCTCTGGAGATTATGCAACTGCCTACATATAATATATTGAAGACCTAAAAACGCCAAGCGAATCACCAATCACACTAAACTCTGCCGACCTAGGAAACCTGCACTCAATAAATACGAAAATCATACTACAGACTCCAACTAAACTAAACGAAGCAAGCCCTCTACCATACCATGATTCCAATCTACCTAATACTATCCGGTGCAAGTGCACTCATCATTGCACTGGTGTACCGACGACATCGAGCGAAACGTCTTCATAAAAGTCAACCAAAGGAAATGGATGATGCTACATCCTCTGGAAATTATGCTGAAATTCAAGAACAAAACAGAACCAGTCCTAACAAGATAAGAATTGATCACAGCAACATTTCATCATCTCTCTCACACAAGATTTCGAAATAGTTGCTTATCTTCGGGGGGAGGTGTTACATATTCGCATAGCACCTAAACCGCTACAAGCAAATGCTTGTCAAGGTAAATACCTAGTTAGCGCGAATTGCATCAGCCTCGGACACGAGGCGCCGACGCAGCAGAAATCGATGGAGCCCGACACCGGACATCGCGGCCTTCGTAAAATCGTCACTTTTGACACAGCATCGGTCAACCGTCGACTATTTTAGCTATTAATTAATATTGTAATTTCTATAAAATAAATTAAGTTAAATAAATTTTGTATTTTTTTAAATCCTCCGGCTACAGCCTTCGTAATTCGCGAGTCATCGTATAAATAAAGAGACAATAAAATAATAATAAACATTACGAATAAAGAACTCTGAAGAACTCTTAATACAATAAAGAACTCTTAAGTTAATTAGTGATTTTGTTCACGAATTATTGTTATGAAGTAATAGTATATCGATGTATCATCTCACGCGCTGCGCGGTAACTCACTGTGGGAGTTTGGTATGTATTGCAATATCACTTAATTGTAAAATATTTTTGCATGAGGAAATGGAAGATGAATCGTTTAAGTGAACTTATATTAATAAGGAAATATTTAGAAGAAAAAAGGGAAATCTCGGTTTAAGGGTAATGTTATTATGGGGTAATGTTATCCATTCTGCTCGTCGCAGTCGTTGGGTGCGGACGTGTGTTCTATTCGATCTCCGTACTAGTGCCCGATTGGTGGTCAAGTGTAATTTTGATTCTCTGTCTTTCCTCAAGTGTTTGTATGGCCTGTAAACGCCTATTGGACGTGTCTAGAAAGGGATATACTGAATATTGTTCATCCGTCTTCAAATTTCACTCGGGCGTATTTGGTGATTGGTGAGATTCGAACTGCTGGACGCGAGTGCCCGGTGCGCTGGAGTGTCGTGCCTGTGGCCGCTAAGCCATATCAACCTTGAACGCTCCCGCGCAATTAACGTACCACATTATTCGCTACGACGCGCGTCGACGTCACAGTGCTACGCGCCCGAAGACGACACCCACTCCGCTACGCGCTACGGCTACGATCGCAAATACGCCCCGCCCCATTTGTGCATCAGTGCTACGAGCCGATTGTCTGCTACGAAGATTACCTATCAGTGCTTCACCTACAAGACTTTTTTACACAACTACTATCAATATTAAATGGCGTTCGTGCGACATTCTCCGCCTAAAACTGCGAATAGTCCGATTACTATGATGACGTCGGAACAATCGCAGTCCGTCCCGAACATAATTCAAACTGTAAATGACCCAAAACTTACCAACATAACTCTACGAAATAAGCGCCCGCCGCTAGACGAGTCTTCGTATGACCAGCTAGAGGAATTTAAGCTTGAGATCATGGAAATGCTGACGGCATGGAAGCGTGATCATGATAATGCCACAGCAAAAGTAATGGCAGAACAGACGGCCCTAGTCACAAAACTGGTTTCTGATTTTGCAGGATTGAGACTGCAAAATCTCCAAATTCAGAACAATGCGGAAATTGAAAAATCAGTTACCTCCATCAGCGAATTTTACGATGATATGAATAGCAAAATTAAAACACTACAAAATGAGTGTAGAGAGAACAAAAAATACACAGAGTCCCTAGAAAAAACAGTAAGAGACCTTCAATATAAGTCGCGATCTTCGACAGTTGAGGTTCGAAATATACCTGTACAGCCCAATGAGTCGACTAAAGATCTCGAAAAAATTATGACGAATATCGGAAACACCGTAGATCTGCCAATATCATCAACAAATATCCGAGACATATACTGTGTTCCAGGCAACTCGACCAGCAAAGCGATCGTTGCGGAGTTTACGAGTGTGCAGGTCAAGTCAGAATTGATCACCTGTATACGAGGATACAATAGTAAACATACAAACAAAGATAATAAACTAAATACACAACTAATAGGACTCCCTGGACAGAAACAACCCGTATATTTGGACGAGCACCTGTGTCATTCTGCTAAGAAACTATTTTATCTGGCAAGACAATTTGCCAAGAAGAATGAACTGTATAAGTTTTGTTGGTGTACTAATGGCAACATCTTCCTCCGCAAGCAATTAGGAGATAAGCAAATTCTTATTGCATCCGAAACTACCCTGCAGGAGCTCCAGAATAAGATATGACTATTGCTCGAGTTGGTAACACTAGTTATCTTATGTTATTTTGAACCAATATCTTGTTACATTATTCTTTACATTTTTATTTTTGTACTACTTGTTATAACTTCCTATACTGTATTACGTAGGAATTTTTTAAACACTTACATTACGAAACTGCACACACAAACATATTATGTTCTACCCCCCCACACACACAAACCTGCATATTGTACCAGCAACATAACACTCACATCCACCATCACACTTACACGCATCATCCTTTTTAACCATATGGTAAAAAGCTCACCTATTCGTTGGGATATACGTTTGCTATTTTTATCGTATTTCACACTACTCGCTTTTACTTCTAAAAATGACCAATCTAGTTGAAAATATTATCACTGACTTAGACAATCTTGAAGTCGCGAAAGCTTATACATGTACTCCGAATGAGTGCAATAAGTACCTTAATGGTTTAAGTGCTTCTACTACCATTCTCCATATCAATATACGTAGCATTAAAAGAAATTTTGATGAATTGTTGACGTTACTGTCTCAAATTAAAGCTGATTGCGATGTCCTTATACTAACTGAATGTTGGCTGAGCAAAATAAGAGACTTGCCTGTGTTGGAAGGCTACAACTCTTACAACACATACTAAAAACCAGAATGACGGCGTAGTTATATACATTAAAAGTAAAATTCAATACACGATTAAGGAACCTAATTTCATAAATGGGAACTGTCTCACCTGCCAAATTAACAACGAACTAGCAGTAATTGCGGTCTATCGATCTCCCTCATACAATACAAAACTAGAGTTCGAGCAGTTCCTACATAGTCTGGATAACGTGTTAACCTCCTTCGACAAAACCAAAAATATTTGTCTTATTGGTGACACTAATATAGACATCATGCCATCAAATATAGCTGAACGTGCAGCAAACTATTTAACCCTCAACGCTACTTATGGCCTGCTACCTGCACATTCTATTCCAACTAGAATTGCCTGAACCTGCATTGACCATGTCATCCTAAAAACTAAAAAAACTGCTACTGTATTTATCCTAGAATCTCACATCACCGACCACCTTCCATTGCTTGTAAAAATCGATGACACAAAAACAACAAAGTTATCAGTACCTGCATACAAAATGCCTAAGATAGACTACCCTACTGTCAAAACTGATATTGAACGACAAGATTTTTCCCAAGTTACAGGTACAGACGACCCCAACTTGGCCTCGACCGCTTTAATAGCCATCATCCAGAATATTATTAATGTGAATACAAAAATAACTCAAGTCACTAAAAAAAACAGAAAGCTAAAACCATGGATTACCTCCGGTTTATTAAGATGTATTCGCCATCGCGACAGATTACATAATAAGGCAAGGAAGTCTCCTGATAACCCAATCCTACAAATCACATATAAACGCTATCGGAATTATTGCAACAGCCTTCTTAGAAAACTTAAAACATTACATGACAAGTACGAACTAGAAAAAGCAAAATATAATCCCAAATCACTTTGGAATAAAATAAAAGATATTACTAACACAAAAAAGAAATGTCCTTCACCTACAGAACTGCTGAAAACCAAACCTGATCCAAAGGCGGCAATTAACAGTGTATGTAACTTCTTTGCCACGATTGGTGCTGACCTAGCCACAAAAATTCCTGGAACTTCACAACTGCTCGCTAAACTTAACGCCTCCGCAAATTCCTTTGTACTTCTTGAGGTGGCCGAATCTGAGGTGGAGTCCACCATCATGGGCCTGAGGCACGATAGTGCTACAGGCTGGGATGGAATTCCAACATACCTTCTGAAGATCTATCGGAATACTCTTGTTCCTCTAATAACCCACATTATTAACATCTCCATAGCACAAGGAGTGTTCCCACAACCATTCAAGAGGGCCCTAGTCCACCCGATTCACAAGAGTGGGACCAGAGATTGTGTCAACAATTATAGACCAATTTCTGTACTCTCGGCTCTCTCTAAAGTAATGGAAAAGTTGATAAACAGTCGCCTAGTAAACTATATGAACAAGTACAACATCATAGCTTCCAACCAATACGGGTTCAAAAAAGGTGTCTCTACCGAAGACGCAGTTATCGATCTAACCCAACTTGTATCACAAAAACTAGATGAAAACCAAAAATGCACTAGTATTTTCCTAGATTTGAAAAAGGCTTTTGACACAGTCTCGGTTCCCACCCTTCTCTACAAACTGAAGTGTATAGGGATTCGTGATAAACCTCTCGAACTGTTCAAGGATTACCTACAAAACAGAAAAATGGCTGTTAAAATCGACTCATGCCTAAGTGATGAGCAAACTGTCACTTGCGGCGTCCCTCAGGGCAGCGTGATAGGACCCACACTTTTTCAAATCTACATATAAATGACCTATGCACGCTGTCCCTACATAAATCACAGATCTTTACGTACGCTGATGACACTGCGATTGTCGTTTTTGGTGATACGTGGAGCGAGATCAAACGTAATGCGGAACAGTCCTTAAATAATGTTTTGAGTTGGCTGCGACAAAACCTTCTCACGCTAAACGTGGCTAAAACTAACTACATTCCGTTTTTTATTAATTATAGGAACAAAGCACCCCCGGAATTCTCATGCGCAGCGCTTACTCGTGTCAGCCAAACGAAGTACCTGGGTGTAGTGATTGACGACGGACTGAAATGGTACAATCAAATAGACAGTATTACTTCAAAAGTCAGAAGACTCATCTATATTTTCAAATCTCTTAGATTATGCGCAGACAAACATGCACTAAAAATGGTTTACCTAGCACTCTGTCAGTCCGTTATCACTTACTGCATCCCGGTTTGGGGAGGGGCCGCAAAAACCAAGTTCATTGAAGTGGAGAGAGCACAGAGAGCTGTGCTCAAGGTTATGCTTGGTAAACCATATAGATTTCCCACTATTGAACTATATGCGGACTGTAAGTTACTTACGGTGAGACAGCTCTTTGTCCTCCGAGCCACGCTTAGGATGCATAAATACATTCCTCCACCAGATAACACTAAGCGCAAAGCAAAAATGATATTATTCCCAACAATAAGCCATAAGACTACATTCACCAGGCGCCAGTTCTACATTGTGAGCTCTTTCATTTACAGAAACCTTGCTAAAATTATTCAATTACCAGGGCTAAATCACCATGAGGTCAGAGTTAAGGTACAAATTTGGCTTCAGGATCAAGACTACGTTCGAACAGAGGAACTACTCCGCCTCCAGCAGTAGCAGTATAAAACTTCTTCTATCCATTTTTACCAATCGCAGTCTCATCAATGTCAGCAAAATACATAAAAATACTACCTAACACTATAAACACACATACATGCAAATACATACAACTCAATCATACACACACCCTTATGTACATTAACATCCCCACTTACACTCCTCCACATTCACACACTCTGCTACACGTGCACACTCACAGTTCAACTCCGTTTAATAAATTCCTTTACTCTTTACTGTTAGTTTAATCTTTTGAAATTATTTGATTGTACTTTCAAACAGGTTTTGTGCCATGATTTTGTATGTACTTCTTAGTAAAAGGTTTTCGGTAGCACAGTGACAGCAGAACACTGACTCCTGAGTCACAGGATCTCCTAGTTTGGGAGTCAGGGTTTACTCTATCTGTATGACCTTTATTCACAGAAATTCATGCGACCTAGTATTTAAGCATTGTTTAAGGTTTTTGTATAAATAAAGATTTTTTTTATTTATTTATTAAAAATAAATTATGTGAGGCTGAGACGATTTATGGGGAAAGTAAAGAATTAATTAAGCTATTATCTACAAAACGAAGAGTGAAATCAGAACTGTTACAATCATTTTCAGTTACGAAAAATGACATAGAATCGTGTTATTCGTAAATAATTATTGTTTTGTTTACTGTAACTAAACCCGATAGCGGAAGTGACAGTGAAATTTCTGAGGCCAGTCATAATTCAGATTTAACCATGGAGTTCGATTTAAAAACGGCGTGTAGTTAGATTCATGTTATGACCAGGAACGAAAATAATATCAGAAGTGTCATTGACTCTGTGGAAATGTACGCAGACATGTTATCGGAAACGGGGAAAAGCTACTAATGAAATTCGTTCTGAAATGTCGATTCTCTGAAAATGCTAAATTACGTACGAGTATATCCAATGATTACACATCTGTGAACGATTTTGTGTGAGAATTACGTGTAACACTTCTGCCTAAAAAATTGTTCACTGCAATACAATCGCGGTTACAAAACGCAACGCAAGGCTGGCGTACAATCGACCTTTGGAACAGAATTAGAAAAGTTATTTACTAATCTGACAATATCGCAAGCAAATGGTAATTCTGAGCGTTATTCCGTATTCAAGACGATCAACGAAAAATTGACGATTACATGATTCGCAGATGGACTGAGGGATTCGAGACTAAGTAGGTACTATAATTGCTGCGCGTAAATCAATAGTTTAATGGACGCCATTCAGGCAGCGAAAGATGAAGAGTTAACATCAGCATTGACTTCGGCGAACGAAAATGTCATGCAGTTTTCACATCGTGGTAGAGGTAATATTCATAATAATAACAGTTTTAGAAATGGCCGTGGTTCTTATTATCAGCAGTGAAACCAACGCGGCCGAGAACATCATTATCATCATAATTCAAGAGGTAATTTTAATCATCATCCAAATAATACCGACAGACGTGATTTCAATAACTCACGTGGGCGATCATTCCATAATTATCGTGGCAACGGACGTGGACGAGTTATCAAACTTCGAACAAGAGTCGATCGAGTAATGAAACTCGTAGTAAAGCCCGTACCAATAGAATATTTTATACTAACAGTAAATCGGATACGAACGAAAGTATGAATACAAATACAAACGAAATGCAGTTTTTTCGATCTTAAACATAACATTTTAGCGTTGCAAAGCAAGGCAATTTTTTTAGTATTATACATTGGTAATAAAAAATATTTTTGGTTAATAGACGGAGCATCTTTGTCCTTAATTAAAAGAGATGCTTTACCAAACAATAATTCAGTAATTAGAGATGAAACCATCATAAATGTATTGGAGGTAAAATAAGTTCATCTGGGTATGTTCAATTAGTTTGACTCATCGGGATGACCAACCCAAGTAGCACAAAAGTGCTGTATATCAGCTGAATAACTGTCCGCCATAGAATCCTGAGCTGTACAACCTGCTGAATAAGAGCGTTGGCAGAGCTGTTTCAGCTGAAATAACTCTGATTAGGGCTCAAATTAAACGGCTGTGAGCTGAATAACTGTAACTAATTGCATTATAATATAAGTATTAATAAGGGTAACAGGCACCCCAAGGAATGAACAATGGCTGATTATTAGAGTGAGTGTTACCTACTATGCAGCACATGGCTGAACTATTAGACACGGGTTACCCATTATTCAGCTCAGACTACATCCGTGGATCTTTTTGCAAGCTTCGAGATCGTGCAGCAGTTCAAAAGTGACAGAATTGTTCACAATTCTGACATTATTTATTATTTTGGTGTTGTGTGCGGGAACCATTTTATGATAGGTGTTTGTGCGTATGCGTAAAATAAGATTGATCCATTTAAAGCTTAATAGTGGGTAACATTTACACAAATATTGTACCCAATGAACCGTTAAACTTTCTGTAGGAATTGGCTTTTAGGGATCTGTGGAAACAGCTTAAATCCTCAAAATTTACAAAATTCAACGTCTGAATGTCTATCCGTTTATGTTATCTATCTATAACATCAACACATCCGATCAGTGTGTCATCGTAAAATAAAAAAATAAATAAAATATTGACAACATTCCACATTATAGAATATTGTCAATTTTTAGGAGTAAATACCAAAAGAACTGTAAAAAAAATAGCATACGTACTTACAAAAACCAACGATTTATAAAGTGTATTACAAAAATATTATAGTAATTTGATTTAAATGTATTAAAATAATCACGAGAAAGCTGTAGATGATGAGACGCTGCCAGCCCGCGCTGAATAAACGCTCGAATGTTGGTACGTTGATATTGACAGGATTGTAAAGCATAAATTTGTGAGAAAACAATAAATATTTAAAAGATGGCACCTGAATTGTTTATTTTCCACGTTTTTAAATAAAATACCACAATATCGCAATGATGGCGGCGCGGTATAATACGCACGGGGCACTATGATAGCTTATTTAACAGCACATAGTAGATTAATTGCTCATATGTTAGTACAACTATTTAGCTCCAACCAGGATCAAAGATAACATGTGGTCTAATTTACTGCAGTTTGCTGTAATTTAGCATTATATGAATTCACACGTGGGCTAAATAAGTGCTGTTGATCAGATTTTGTGTAACAAGCTGATTAACATAGTAAAAGTTCAGCTATGTTCAGCAAGACGCATTATATCATGGTTAATTTGCATCAATCGACATTTTCGAATCGGCGAACACAATTCCGTCACCGGCTGCCGATAACCCTGAGCAAGCGCCGCCCGCTGCCTCCGTCGCCCGCACCACAACACCGGCTGCGGAAACGTCACGCGCGCGTACGTCGACCCCTAAATGTGCCTATGCTGCTGTTGTCACCAGCGGCAAACCAGGAAAAGGGGAAAAACTGAAGGTGGGTGCTCAACCTGCCCAGCCTTCGGTCCGTGGCTCCTTGCCAAGGACGAGCCGAGATGATGAGGAGGGTTTCACGAAAGTGGAAAGGAAGAGGAGGAAGCCCAGTACTCGTAACTTGTGCGGTACTGCACCGAGTGGACCCAACATGTTGCTGCGCCCTGCTGTGCCTACGACGCAGTTGTATGTATCGCGTCTACATTACACCACAACAGTTGAGGAGGTCGTGCAGTACATGAAAGTGAAGACCAACTGGACTCTGAGGGTCGAAAGGTTGGAATCGCGCCACGACATTAATTTTAAGTCATTTGTGGTGCGAGTTCCAACCCACCATCTACAAACCTGCTTGAAGGAGGACTTTTGGCCGAACGGTGTCGTATATCGACGTTTCCGAGGACGGTTACGCGACACCGCGCAGCGACACACGACGCCGACAACGTTACGTGTATAGTTATAGTTTAATAAGGTTTTTAATATGTATTAGTTTATTTTTGTTGTTAATATTATTTTGTGTATTTTTTCTATGGGCACCAGTAGCCTGATAATAAAATGATTATTATTATTATTTCCTTTATTCAATAGTTAATACATATATAAATTATATTTTTAAATATTAGAATAAAAAAATATAAAAACATTTAAAAATATAAAAATATATAGTAGCCCACCGGTATCGGGAACAGGGTCCAAGCTACCGGCGGTCAGGGCTCCAAAGAGAGGAACCTTCTAACAATGTGAGCCGTGTCCAGAAGTACCGCTCTCTGAATCAAACCCTTGATCCAGCTGCCCAACGAGAGCCTCCTCAGGTTATTATTATTATTATTAATTGAGGTCATAGAATAGCTGATAGCATTATATCAGTTCACATGTTATTTCTTAAAATGCAAGCATTTTAAGGGTACGTTTGTGGCCTTCAATCCAGAATATAGCTGCTTTTAGGTCCACAAAAATGCTATATTGCAGCTGGCAGTACTATTGATTGCTAAATGCTGATTAACACTGACCTGTTCACTTATATTAACGCTCGCAGCATTATATTGTTACTTCCGTGGTTGTTAATACAGTCAATAAACAGGCGAAAGCTTAATTTTCAGCTTTCGCAGTTCGAGTGAACTCTAATAACTCTTTATAAATGCTGAAGTTACCGATGTGGACCCTATGTGACATCTTATAATGCATTTCTGTGTTACTCATTAGCCTAAATATGGAAAGTATTATTAATTAAGAACTTAGTGATGTCATAGATTACTCAGCTGAGGTGTTACATATCCCAGCACGAAGTGAGTCGATACATTATTTACTATTAAATGTTGATAATAAGGATGACTGCGTTATCCATAGTAAGCAATTAACGGAAAATGTTGTGACGAATAAAAAATAACAGATTACCGGTAAAAATTTTGAACACAAACAAACATGATATTTATTTACCAACTTTTCAGCCAGAGATATATTCAATTAGAATAGAAGAAGCAAAGAGTGAGTGATCGAGTCCAATTTTGTTGGTGCCGAAAAAAAGTGGAAACGATAAAAAATGGCGACTAGTGCTCGATTATCGGAAGCTTAATGACTGCCGCTATTTTATTGTTTTGTCCGGCTGTGCTGTGCCACAATGAACGTTCGGCACCTCAAACTGTAATTACTGTTAATTTTGGGCCACCAAGATACAGGCTGTCTAGTTTGGGGCCCACGGCTATTTCTACTTTGCATGTTTATTATTTTCATTGTATTTTTTTATGTCTGTATGTTACCTAACTAGTGTGTGTGTGTAAATAAATTTATCCTTTTTCTTATTGTAGACGACAAATTCCCTTTCTCAAATATTACTGGAATTTTGGATTTCCTCTCTGGTTTAGTCTATTTTTCGCATTTAGACCTCAATCAAGGAATCCTCAACCGAGTGGCTTTAGATAAAAACAGTAGAGAGTTTACAGCGTTCACTACTAGTACTGGGCAATACCAGATGAAGAGGTTGTCCATGGGATTAAAAACAAGTCCAAGTGCTTTTAGTAGAGTAATGTCAGTTGCTATGTCTAGGTTAACATACGGTAAATACTTTATATATTTAGATGATTTAGTAATCTTTGGGAGAAATTTAGACTTCGATAATAAAAACTTAACAGATCTTTTAGAAAGACTTAGGAAAATTAATTTAAAATTAAATCCAGAGAAATGTATTTTTTTTTTTTAAGAAATAAATTCTTTATTTAGAGCATTTAGTATTAGAAAATGGAGTCTTACTAGAAAAGGAAGATGTTGTATACGCGAGCCGAATTTGTGACTAAGTTAGGAGGTTTTTGTAAACAAATAGGTATAAATGAACTATGCATAGTAAAGAATAAGCAATATGAGAGTCTTATTAAAGATGTATTAAAAGGGATAAAAGATAATAATAATTGGACCGGTCCACAGATAATGAAGAAGAAAGAAAGTATGTTTTTCATTATTTTCATCTACTACCTACCGCAGGACATGCAGGGGTACGTAGGATGACCAATAATACCAGGTTTATACAACGATATTAGACAGTTTGTGAGTAAATGTTTTTCTATTCTCGACCAACCCACTTCTCCTTCTTACCTGACTTCCCATGTTCAATACTTATGCTCTGCCCATAGTAAAAATCTTCGTTCTACCAACAATCGTCTTCTACGATGTCCTTCTCACCGCGCTGGTTTCATTCACTATTCTTTCTTTGTCCAGGCGGTCTTTCTTTGGAATGCGCTCCCTCTGAACATCAGGACGACAACCAATCGGTTGTCTTTTAAAGTGAAGATACGTGAGCATATACGTAAGAAGTTGGCAGAAACATCTCTGCGCTGATTTGTTGGATTCTTTTTCTCCTCTACCGATCGTTATTTCTCCTGACAACGTTTATTCTGATTATATGTATGTATATATGTATATATTGTTGTATTTATTCTTTTATTTTATAGTTATTTTCGTGTTATCTATCCTTTATATTGCACCTGCCATGTTTTCTCTGCATCACCCTAAGGTTGACTGGTAGAAAATGCCTCAGGCATTAAGTCCGCCTTTGTACGGTATTTGTTTTTACTTGTGCATAAAGTTTTAATAAATAAATAAAATAAATAAATAAATGCGTGAAATGTCAGAACATGAAGCATTGTAGGTATGTCAAGGCGCCCATGGAGATACCTACAACAGCTTCACATGCTTATGAAAAGATCTATTTGGCCATCGTAGGTCCATTAAAAAAGACAATGAAGGAAATTGTTATTTTCTGACACTGCAGTGCGAACTCACTAAGTTCGTAGAGGCCTATCCTTTGAGAACGAAGGAAACCGTAATTATAGTTAAAGTACTAGTCAATAATTTTATTTTATGATTTGGAATACCTAATACCATCGCGACTGTTCGTGGAACCGAATTTGTATCATCAATAATGGAACAGGTATGCAAACTTTTAGGTATAAATAAATTTATGTGTACCGCGTATCACGATCAATCCATCGGTGAGCTCGAAAATTCACATAAAAATTTAGGTGCTTTCTTACGAATACAGTGGAAGTCAAAAAGACACATGGAGTCACTGGCTACCATTTTGGTGTTACAGTTTCAATAATACTGTTCATACGGAAACAAAGTAGGTAAACAAACACACCATTCGAACTGGTATTTGGTAGAGCTAGTATAATACCATCTACATGGTGTCTCTGGAAGTATGGATCAAATCGAATAGGGGCGTGGGCAAGGTCATTTCCAAACTTTTTAACCCTGAGAATATTGGTGCAATTTTTTACGGTTCAAAAGTTATATAAAAAAAACTAGCAAAGCTATCAATTACTTTTTTTTTCAGAACTTTGTAGAAATGTGGGCCTTTCCTGTGGTAATACTTTTACGCAGCTAGAAAACATACGTTCAATAAGAAAAAACATTTACAGCAAAGGCTTCGTTCTGGCAAAAATTTTACTCAATTTTCGAGCGATTTTCATGGGAAAAAGTTACACTAGCGAAAGTTGAACACGTATTACAAAAACTGGTCCAAGTCATAGAGATTCTTTGGAGGTATGAATCACTGGCATATTCTTAATAGTTTAAAAGTTAGAGAATTTTATTAACAAGGAGGTCGTATTTTTAAAATTTTCTAACTACGTGGCAAAATAAAATAAAACAATGAAATTAATATGTAAATGTATTATTAAATTGAAATTACAATAGATGTTCAAAATTCCTTCCTCTTACTCTCAAACACAACTGGCAGCGCCGAATGAAATTTGGTATTATTCGTCTAAATGCTCGGGAATTATTTTATATTTTTATGTATAAGGTTGCAGATGTGATTTTCTGACGGAGTTGTTCCTCGGTTCCGCTCTCTGTCTCATACACCATCTCTTTGTAATAACCCCATAGAAAGAAATCTATGGGGTTCAGGTCAGGGGAACGTGCTGGCCATCGAATGTGCCCCCCTCTTCCGATCCAACGACTAGGGAAAGATAAGTCTAGATGGTCTCTTACGACTCTTACGTAATGTGGGGGAGCGCCGTCTTGCTGCAACCACATGTCACGACGGGTTTTAAGTGATACTTCCCCAAGTAAACCATTTAGGTCATTCTGTAGAAATCTCAAGTATGAGGGGCCATCGAGTCTAGCAGGTAACTCATGAGGAGCTATTAGCTGTCCTTCTACTATTCCAGCCCACATGTTTACTCCTAACTGATGCTGGAAATGGTCACTTCGTACAATGTGTGGGTTAATGCACGCATAAAAATGCAGATTATGCATGGTAAATATCCCCACCCTTCGGAAACTTGTTTCATCGCTCCATAAAATTTTCTTTAAAAATTGAGAATCTTCACGACGGCGACGTAACATTTCCCTGCAAAAAGCCCTTCTCGGGCCATGATCACTCGGTAATAGGGCTTGCACACGTTGAACGTGAAAGGGATGAATTATGTGTCGTCTCACAGTACGATGTACCACAGATCTCGGAATCCCTGACATTCTTGACATGCGACGAATACTTGTCATTGGATTCTCACGTAGCATCTGAAGCACCACATCTTGGACTCCAAGGTCTGGAACGCTACGTCGACCTTCCCTAGCTCCTGGATTTCTACCATCTGCGTAAGCGGAGTGTACACGTTGGAATACTCGGTAATCCGGATAGCGGTCCCGATTAGGATATCGCTCTCGATAGACTCTTGCAGCTTGGCGTGCATTTCCATCACAAAATCCGTAAATGAAATGCATATCTGCATATTCATGGCTGTTGTACGTAGCCATACTCAAGTCAAACAGTGTCCAAATCACAGGCAAAAACAAAGTCCAAGTTAGTTAAAGAATAATTATTGATGAATACCGAATTAAGTACGTGCGCAGTCACAAGCTGGTAGCGAACGTGCGCCGGCTGGTTCTTTTGTTTCCCTTCCCCCGCACATTCCTAGCACCTCGTTGGAATGCAATGCCCCTCGCACTTCCTCATTCTCCTCGCCGCGCTCGCCCCGTCGCCATACATATTGTACAAGAGCGCCGATATGACGTCATTGACAGCAGGTGCATGGTTTTTTCCGGGTTGTAGCTAGGGCAAATAACATGACTCATGAGATAACAAAAAGTTTACCGAAATTATTTTTATTTTTTATTTAAACCTAAACCACATCAAACAGTAGTGTTCAGATAGGTAACAAATGCCTAGGGACTGAAATTAAATCGTTAGTTAAGTTGAAAAAAATGAAAATTTGAAACATAGAAAATTGTAAAAATACGACTTCCTTGTTAATAAAAATCTCTAACTTTTAAGCTATTAAGAATATTCCAGTGATTCATACCTCTAAAGAATCTCTATGACTTGGACCAGTTTTTGAAATACGTTGTCAACATTCGCTAGTGCAACTTTTTCCCATAAAAATCGCTCGAAATTTGAGAAAAACTTCTGCCAGACCGAAGACTTTGCAGTAACTGTTTTGTTATTATTGAACACATGTTTTCTAGATGCGTATAAGTATTACCAAAAGAAAGGCCCACTTTTCTACAACGTTTTGAAAATAATAATAATAATAGCCCTGATAGTTTCTTTTTTAATGATTTTTTCATTGAGCATTATTCGAAGTGATTGAAAAAAACAAAAATTGGTCAAAACTTTTGAACCGTAAAAAATTGTACCAACATTCTCAGAGTATAAAAGTTTGGAAATGACCTTGACTACACTCCTATTCGATTTGATCCACACTTCCAGGGACACCCTGTAGTGTTAGTCAATACATAGAACCATTTTATAACCCATAAAATTATCCTTTAGATCTTAAGTGCAGATTACAAGTAGCACATCAAGATGCTCGTAATAATTTACTTATAAGTAAACAAAAGCTAAGAGTTTTTATGGTAAATCTTCAAATAATGTTACATATAAAATATTTCTTCTTTCTATTAATTTTATTAATTATTTTAAATGAAATAGCTAATAAACTAGACTAATAAATCTCAA
Organism: Dicycla oo; assembly: GCA_948252095.1. Taxonomy (NCBI): domain Eukaryota; kingdom Metazoa; phylum Arthropoda; class Insecta; order Lepidoptera; family Noctuidae; genus Dicycla; species Dicycla oo. The sequence continues at coordinate 3,489,149 of OX411718.1, read as the reverse complement.
AAATAATTTATTAAAAAAAAAAAACAACAAAAGGTTTTACAAAAATATAAATCACAGCTTTGATATTTTTAAGAAATATAATTAGAGCAAATAACAAAAGGGGTTATTAAATACTAAATAAGAAATTCGACACGCGATAATACAACGTCCGTCCGTCTCTGGAGTCGAAGCAAAAAGGGCTTCCAACTGGCGTGCATGTCCTTTTACGCGGCGCACGCCCCGCCACACTCGCTCTCCACTACTCGGCTGTGACGTCGGCAAGCTCCACCCATAAGTAAGGATTTTTATCCTAATTCGGCCTCTCCTGACGGCGGTGCGTCCACGCCCGCGGAGTCATGAGTGCGGAGAAGTGAGTGCTGCTGCAGATCTTCATTTCCGTGGGGTGGTGATGCAGAAACATGTACATCTACTTCAACCACTTCACGTTCGCCACCACATGATTGATTCGGAGCAGAATCTCCACCTTCCTCGTCTTCATCATCTGAAAGTTCACATTGTTTGCATTAATTCATGCTTAATAGTAAGGCCGAAAGTAATAGAGCAACTCGATTACTTTCGAAACTTTTGACAGAGCCCTCAGGAATATGCAGAAAGAACAAATTGATTCAATCTCATTTTGTTCTTGAGATAACAAACAAAATTCGGCAGTGCCCTCAGGATGCTCGATATTTACTACAAAGGAGTATCAGTCCTTTACTTTCGCAGAGCCCTCAGGGTGCGAAACAACATGAGTAGAGCCCTCAGGGTACTCGATATTTACTACACAGGAGTATCAGTCCTTTACTTTCGCAGAGCCCTCAGGGTGCGACACGACATGAGTAGAGCCCTCAGGGTACTCGATATTTACTACAAAGGAGTATCAGTCCTTTACTTTCGCAGAGCCCTCAGGGTGCGACACGACATGAGTAGAGCCCTCAGGGTACTCGATATTTACTACAAAGGAGTATCAGTCCTTTACTTTCGCAGAGCCCTCAGGGTGCGACACAACATGAGTAGAGCCCTCAGGGTACTCGATATACAAGTGCAGAGCCCTCAGGATGCAAAAGTACAACCAAACCGTATTTTAAAAGGGTACAAGGTTATACTGACTTTCAAAAAATGCGGTGCACACATCGGGGGTCCATTCCCCGCGCCATAGCGTAATGTATTCTGCAGCAGCTTGCGTGGTTTTGCCATAGGAGCCAGAGATCAATTTGAGCTCATAACGTCCATGTGGCAACACTTGCGTGATCACGTATGGGCCGCGCATGCCAGAGTCCAACTTGCCCGTAGACTGACTCGTTTTTCGAACGAACACACAGTCATCCTTCTTGAATACACGTGGTGCTTTGCGCCGCTCATTAACACGAGCATCTTGGTGAGAACGGTTTTCCTCTAGCAAGTCTGAAGCGCGTTGCCGGGCAAGCTCGCGCAGTGATTCGCGATTTGGACTTGTCGCTTCCAGAGCCACATCGCGCACCAGGGACAGTATAACGGGCGTTGTACCATCGCTGCCGACTAACAACTGCAACGGTGAATATTTAGTTGATTTTTGCGTAGTAATATTTAAAGTGAGTTGTACTTTCCACAAAATGTCTGACCAACTTTCTTGTCGGAAATTTGACTCTACACGTATCATATTCATCACAGTACGACAATACCGCTCAACTTGCCCATTGCTCTGATGCATTTCGGGCGTAATAAAATGTATCTCACAACCCATTTCTTTGATCCAATTAACAAAAGTTCTACTTTCATACATCCGACCACGATCACTAACTATTAATCTAGGGGAGCCAAAAAGGGAAATCGCGTTTTGGAAAGTCTTTATCAACTCTATAGCATCTTGTTTACATATTGGGTAAAGAAGGCAATATTTAGTAAACGCATCTACAATCAAAATGACATACTTAAAACCCCTAGAGACTGGAAGTGGCCCCAAAACATCGCTGTGTATAATATTAAACGGTAGACCTGGCTTGTTCCACGATTCTATGGGTTGTAAAGGCTGACGCGGTGTTTTTTTATGAGAAAGACATACAACGCAATGTTGTATGTACTTTCGCACAAACTGTCTCAATTTCGGGAACCAGAAATGTTTCAAAACCAAGTCAGTTGTCTTGTCTATGCCAACGTGTTGGTGCTCATCGTGAAAAACACGCAGTAAGCTAAGACGGTGACCCTTAGGCACATAACATAGAAAACGCGGTTCTTCACCGACTACCTCCATCTTGTAATACAAGATGTCATTACGCTTAACATACCGAGACGCATCTAGGTCTCCGTCCTTAACCTTCTGCAATAAGCTTTGAGTTTCCTCGTCAGCGGCCTGCGCTATCTGAGCCCAATTTAATGGCTTTCTAATCTCACACATATTGACGGGGTTTCGGCTCAAATAATCAGCATGAGATAGCGCAGACCCCTTCCGATATTCAAGCTCAAAGTTATAATCCTGAAGATACATCCACCACCGAGCAATTCTCGGTAGGAGGTCCTTCTTGCGCTGAGTCAGTTTCAATGCGTTACAATCGGTTATAACTTTAAATTTCAAACCAATTAGGTAATGTCTAAAATGTTGTAACGCCTTGACTACTGCCAACGTTTCCAATTCATATGAATGGTAACGTGGTTCAGCGCCTTGGCTCACCTTGCTAAAGTAGGCAATAGGTTTCTTGTGTCCACCATCATGGGTCTGCAGCAGGACGGCACCATACCCCTGAGCTGATGCATCGGTGTGCACTTCAGTGGGGAGATAAGGGTCGAAAATAGCCAATATGGGCTCACTGGTGAGTCGTTGGATAATGTCTATACGGACGTTCTCCTGTTCCTCACCCCACTTGAAGGGAACACCTTTGCGAGTTAGATTTGCAATGCATGCTGTCTTCAAAGAATAGCCCGGGATGTACCGTCTAAAGTACCCTGCAAGTCCTAAGAATTGCCTTACCTCTTTCACATTGGTTGGCACTCGTGCGTTAACAAGGGCCTCTATCTTGTGCTCGCTCGGCTTCACCTGACCATTACTAATAATTCTTCCTAAATACTCAACCTGTGTAGTAAGAAACTTACATTTTTTTAAATTGATGGAGAAACCTGCCTTAGTCAGGGTCTTAAGAATTTCACGGAGCGTCTGTAACCCTTCATCAACTGTGGTGCTCGGTAGCAAAACGTCATCGATGTACACACATGCCCTACCTGTATCGATATAAGGACGCAACGTTTTTGATATTATGCGTTGGTAAACGACGGGTGCATTTGCGAGACCGTAAGGCATTTTGAGGTACTCATAATGTCCTTCTGGGGTCACGAACCCTGTTCGATGAATTGACTCTTCACTTAATTTAATCTGGTGAAAGCCTGTAGCCATATCAAGGCTTGTAAAATATTTAGCTTTGCCTAAGCGATCGATATGGTCGTCTATTAAAGGCAGTGGAAAGTGATCCTTTACAGTATTCGCATTTAAGGCTCGAAAATCAACACAAAGCCGGTCACTACCATCTTTCTTTTTAACTAGCAAGATTGGACTTGAAAACTCTGACTCGGACTCTCTAATAATTTGTTTATGTAAAAGATCTTCAATAATTCCTCTAACGCGTAGCTTTTCGTCATGAGACATTTTATACGGACGGTAAACGATTGGGGTTTCATTATGCAGGCGAATGTGCATAGAACCCGTTTGAACAGTAGTAGTAGCAGTACCTATTACCAGATTAGCCGCAAATTCGTTAACGATGTTCATCAGTCGCTTCCTATCCTGACCAACTAACGGTGAATCAATCATTGAACACAAATCAGACTTACTATCGAGAACGTTATGAACTCTAGAGAGCCGTTGTATACCACGCATACGAGTAAACGTAACTCCATCTCTATTTAGAACATCAGTACCTACAATGACAGGCGTGTTCATAAATTTATCTGGAACAACATGGAAGTCAATCTCCAGGGTAATTTCGGAAAACTCAACTGTCAAAGTAGTGCGGTAGGATGTTTCTACTTCCTGACTACCTATACCGCGTAAAACTCGAAATGATGGCTGCTGAGTACATTGCAAATGCTTCGTGACTGACTCGGAGATTAAAGAAATAGTTGAACCACTATCTATAAGTATGTCAACGGGCACCCCTTGAATAACTGCAGTAGTAATGTCATTTTGTTTAAACGTGTCCACATTTTCGTGACAAAAATTAACATTGGACTTGCCACGCGACTCTGTACGCTGTTTGGCAAAACAATCTTCAACTTTATGACCTATTTTCTTACAGAAAGAACAAGGCTCTAATTTTGTTGCTTGTTTGCTTGTACTCGAAGTATTTGCACTATCACCGGTTGGTTTTTCTGATTTTACACGTTTAGGACACGTTGCCTGCTTGTGGCCAAAATTTTTACAAAGAAAACATCTAACTTTCGAATCGCCATATTCCCGTTTTCGCGTATTCGAATTAGATTCATTTTTACGAAAACCACTACGTTCACGAACCGATGTGTTCCGAGTAGACTTCACGTATATCGACAAAAAGTTAACTAAAGTATCAGGCATTAACTTAGCGTTGGTAGCAGCTGCGTGAATTTGGGGATCAGTAATACCGCGTATAACAATAGCCGCGATCAGCTCGTCACTCAATCCATTGACAATACGTAATCGTAACAAAGAACGTCTAGCATATTCGGCATATGTAGGGTAGTTATCGGAATTAGTTTTCATAACGTCGAACAAAATGTTCGCAATATCTAACTGAAGTGGGCACAATGTTTTAAATTCCCGCTTGAAATTAGACCAGCTACGATCGTTGCTAACCCACTCGTTTAACCATAACCTTGCATCTCCTTTCAAACAATTACCGATTCGCGCTAAACACTCGCGATCGTCCCAGTGATTTATTGTACGCACATGATCAACCTCACTACACCACACATCAAAGTTATGCAATGATGGATCAAAGTTGGATATAAAAACATGGTTAGATCTTACCGGAATGGCCTTGATTGCGCTTACAAGCTTCTCTGTTACCTCGCTCATAACCACCTCGGTGTTGGGATGCGACACGCTAGAACCGGGCACCGACGTCAAGTCCGAACTCGTACCGCATAACTCAGCACTTGACGGTACAGCTAACACGCCGGGCAGCTCGTTGGTTGGAGCAGGAAATGCCGTTGCTACTGCTGGTTCTGCTAATGAGATGCATGGTGTACCTCCACCTTCACTAGTACTGACCCTGGAACTATCTTCCAATACATTTAAACGGTTCAAAATAGTTTGAAGAGTTTGCTCCAAACCAGAGACTGGCGTACGATCTCGTTTCCTACTTTTACGTTTACTTTTGTCAGACATAATTTTAAAATAGCAGAAACCCTCTATGAACTGGGAAAGAATCCCACTTCTGAACTAATAAATCTCAAAAATAATTTATTAAAAAAAAAAAACAACAAAAGGTTTTACAAAAATATAAATCACAGCTTTGATATTTTTAAGAAATATAATTAGAGCAAATAACAAAAGGGGTTATTAAATACTAAATAAGAAATTCGACACGCGATAATACAACGTCCGTCCGTCTCTGGAGTCGAAGCAAAAAGGGCTTCCAACTGGCGTGCATGTCCTTTTACGCGGCGCACGCCCCGCCACACTCGCTCTCCACTACTCGGCTGTGACGTCGGCAAGCTCCACCCATAAGTAAGGATTTTTATCCTAATTCTAGATACTCAATGGGAAGGTCCATTTGTTACTTTAAATAATTTAGGTGTAGGTAGAAATATTAAAAAATAATAAAACATAATTTAATCCATAAAAATAGAACCAAACCAAAAAATTGTAATAAGTAGCAATTTTTTTTCTGTCTCACCCCCGACGTGAGGTGTAGTAAGTACTACCTAGATTATCTCTATGACCCCATCCATATATGTAATGTGTCTTGTATTAATATATAACACACTTGTACTCTTTAGTCAGTAATCCCTTGAGAACAGTTGTTTCAATAACACAACATGCACACAATTAACGTCCCTGCATCGGGAAAAGAAATATTTTGTAAAAGGTGATGAGCGGTTGACATTAGGATATTGTAACTTAAATAAATTACAAACTGGCTCACTAAAAAGTAAAAATAAAAACTTTTTCCAAAAAAATCAGCCGACTTCCATAAAAACCCCACAAAGAAGTCGGTGGCAAAAAATTAAATTAAAAACCAAAGACATCGACTTCCGAAATTAAAGCTATTTTTCACTTTGTGGGGTTTTTTTTTGGAAGTCGGTTGCTTTTTGTGGAAGAAAGTTTTTATCGAACTTGTGAAGGGTCGTTTGTAAGAGGTGTAAAAGATGACAATTTCGTGGGGACCGGAATTTTCGGGAGAAACAAGACATTCTAGGGCTTTCCTGTATATGCAACCAAACTCAGCCGTAATCTCTCCTTCTTATACGCTGGACAAGTCTTACTTAGAGATATGTGGTTACCATTGCAGTTGACACAGCTAAACAATAAAGTATCGCAATTTTCATGACACTTCGGGCAAACCACGATTTACGAGGGGCACATTTTCCGAATATGGCCTAACCAATGTTGGAGACATTGGAGACATTGGGTACCTGGTGTATGTAAGGCAAAACCTGCCCCGTGCCCCGTGCCCCGCAGCCCTGCGCCCTTCACCGCAGCTCGTCCGCGCAGCGCCGCCCAAGCTCATCACCCCGTCCCGCTGCCAGTATCTGCAGCCCTGGCGAAACCCTTACGAAAGGACTTCGCTAGCGTCCCCGCGAGTGCCCCAGGCGCTCCAAGTGTGAAGCCTATGAAAAGGCACCGAATGGGGCTGATGAGGAGGGTTTCGTGACAGTGCAAAGGAGGAAGCGCCGGTCGCGAACCAACAAGAACCGCTGCGGCAAAACTCCTACGAAGCCAGAAGTGAGTCTGCATGCCGCTAAACCGAATATACCGGTGTAGATCTCCCGCCTGCACTACTGTACTAAGGCGGAGGACATCGTGGAGTACGTGCGCCAGAAGACAAGGTACATGCCGCGGGTGTAGTTACTGGAGTCGCGCCGCAACGTCAATTTCAAGGCGTTCGTGGTGCGAGTACCGAACTGTTACCTGCCCGTCGTCATGGAAGAAGACTTCTGGCCGCAGGACGTGGTGTTCCGTCGCTTCCGCGGACAAGTGCCACAGGACAGCTCAAGGACAAGCTAGTGAAGTGAAGTGCGACTAACATAGTTTTAAGCTATATTTATTAACACAAGTTTTGTTTTATACTTTATATATGTTAGTTTGTAAGGTATGTATATATCTATGGGCCATTGTAGTCAAATATGTACGTCGCTGTCGGAGGACCCAAGCAAAACCAAAATGATTTCTAACTAACTTTAATTAGAATAAAAATACAATATTTAAATATTACAAAATAGAATTGCTGTTCCGATCGATGTTAGATACAGAATACCTCATCATTTCTTCTTTCTGAAAACGGTTACATGCCTCCGGTAAACAGGGGCAATGTATGACGTACGTCACTATACGGCGTCAGCGTTTCGGCGCGCGCGTGTGAGGCTGTTTCTATGCGCGGTATCTAGGTTAGTGCACTCTTGCAGTTTGGGTGTTGGCACATACTATAACACCTTCGCCGTCAGACCAGCAATTATTTTTGAAGTTTGAACTGAGAAAATATTGCTGAATGTGCCTTCGGTATTTCAGGTGCTCCAGGCTCTGCATAAATCTTGTCTCCGGTAGATTGTTTCTCGGCTCCAGACTTTGATTTCTTACATTGTCTTATACCGATGAATGCACCGAGTGCAAGTGTACCGGATAATACGATGTAGAACGGCATCGTTGTATGGTATAAGTATTCAGATGGTAAAGGTTGCACCCGTAAAGGTGGCTGTGAAATTACTCGGTGTTGAGCATCGTGTAGTTTAGTAAGATCAATCGAGTTGAGATTGACTTGTACTGGTTCCGGGTGGTCTTCCGTGTTGTAGTTTAGCTTCGTAATTTTGATTAGTTGTCCTTCCACATGATCATTGAGATTAGTGATGGTAAACTCTGCGGTGTACAGGAAGCAATTCACGGGTATAATGGCCAAGTAAGTGCCATTCAGTAGGGTATATTCCTCTCGTCCGCATAAGGTATGTATTCGGGTCTAACTCTTCCATAGCTATTCTTGATAGTGATGTGGTTACGATTTCGCAGCTTCCATCGAGGGTCTGGTCCATAATAAGTTTCTGCGTACAGTCTGGGTCTTCGTGCAGCTGGTGACTCGTCGTTTTTCCGCAGAGATACCAGTTATTATACTTCGGGCATTCAGCCTCTATAATATACACATAACCTTTCCTGCTTGTTGCAATCAATGGATGAGGAGGGATAAGGCCTTGTCTATATTTATTGGGGGCTATTGACAGTTTATAGAGATCGTATGTATCTGTTGCAAATATCGGAAATTTAAATATAATTATTATTTGGCTGCCTGAATAATAATATCCCGGTTTAATAATATCATAATATTCTCTAAGTTCTAAATCTATTACCTTATCTCTACCGTAGATTTTAACTAGTTTATCAATCATATGCCGTAAAACTTCTATGCTAATCATGGAATGATGTACACTTGAGCTGTGAATGAATGCCAGCATGTTCTCCACTCTGACTAGCTCGTTTAATACTTTATCTAGGTTTTCAGCTAGTATAGTTAACACTGTCCGAATTTTGCAAATCTTATAAGGTTATAATCTTTGTAAGCATTTCTGTCTAGTAATAACTTTAGCGTGTCATTAATTTTAATTTGGTTAGCTACTAATTGCCCGATAATGTCGGAATGTTGGGCCATCCATTCCTTACTGAGACTAATGTGGTTATTTAGTTCCTCGGTGGTTTTGAAATTATTTTCCTGAAGGATTTTGATAGTATTATCGTATCTGACCGCGTCTGAGTAGTCAAGATTTCCTGTGACGCTTTTTATTATAGAGCCTAGCCCATCTATGAGACCTCGCTTTACACGACCTGGTTTTAATGTTTCTAGTTGGCGTGCGACGCATTGCAGTTTTTCCGAAAGATAGTCTAATTGAACTTCATACAGCATATGTGTATTATTATCTAATTTTAGCCTAGAGTTGTTTAACTGATCTTGTAACGTTCTAATGTTCAAGTCGATGTCCTTAGTTTGGATGTACTGCAGGAAGGTATGGTAATGGGTTATAAGTTTGGTTGCACCAAGCCGAAAGGGTAGTATTCCTGGGCCATCGTCCAGGCTTTCAAGTGTTATCTTCTGGTTTGTTTCCTGGGCTACTATCAAATGAGCAGTCAGGACCAGTAGCACCCTGTAACAATAGAGCGCTTTTAGGTACTCTTTTCAGCCGACTTTTAGCGACGGGACCTCGCTTTTTCGATGTATAGATGTGAATAGGTAGGTCGGCTAAAACGGTGTCTTGAGTATATCTAGGGGCTAGTTTTTGACGGGTTGCTAAAGGGTTGCTGACAAAGACACGTTGTTGAGGCTGATATTCATTTTCGGGCTCGCGAGTTTTGTTTTGGTTTTCTATAATTTTAGTGCGGGTTGCGAGGGAAGACTCATTTATTACGTTGTAGACTAATTTAATCTTTTCTTTATGGTTTTGCATGTATTGCTGTAATAGATGTTTAGTTAGATCTACGTCAAAGGGGTCTCGCGGGTCGAAGTGTCCGGTTATAATATCAAATGGCCGGCATTTTGTGAAACTATGTATTGTGCTGTTGTATGCTAAAATCGCATAGGAGACGAGGTTGATTACGTCATCGTCTTTATGGGTCAGTTTTAAAATACGTAGGTGTTCTAGTAAGGATGAGTGAAAACGTTCCACAATCCCATTGTCATTTGGGGTATGCGCCAGAGTTTTGTGATGAATTATTTTATGCAAATTAATGAATTCGTTAAATAATTGGTTAGTGAATTCCGTACCGTTATCCGATACGATGGTTAAAGGCAAACCATGGTGCGAGCAGAATTTCAGTAACGCCTGTAGGACATTAACGGCTGTACCATCTCGTATGTAATAAGCTTGTGCGTATTTAGAAAATACGTCTACGATTGTTAGGTATTTTTCATTTTGAATTGTTAACAGATCTATATGAACGGTATCAAATGGTTTGGTGGCCGGGGGTACTATATTAAAACATTGCTTTATGGGATGACGGTCATACTTTGCTTGTCCGCAGATAATGCAATCGTTGACAAACTTTGTTATCTCATCTTTCATTTTTGGCCAGTAGTAACGCTCAGAGAGGGCTAAATAGCATTCGTTTATTCCGCGGTGATTTGTTTTACCGTCGTGGTAATGCTTAATGATCTCCTGTTGCTTTAAATATTCCTTAACATTCTCGACCTCTCTTTTAGCTAAAACGAGGTTCATTGAAGCACTTTTAAATTTATCCTGAATGATAGGTATGATTCTGTACATTGCCAGAGGGGGTTTTATAAGTAACGCAGTTTTAACCTTAGGGTTTACATATTCTTTGATGATATTGATAGTGTCCGTTTCTAAATTTGATTGAGATACTTGGACGGCCGTTCGGGTATGTGTATCGAAGGGTTTAGATGCCGTGGGGCGGTTTTTTATATCACCAACTACCGTTATACAGATTTGTCTATGAAACTTGTTTAAGGGCTGATCAACAATCGGAATTTCAAGAATAGGGTTCTCTTGACTGGTATGGGCTGATATTGTAGACGAGTTATCTATTGAACCCGGACGTTCAGAAGCATTTCCCATCATGGAATAGGTTTCTTCGTTATGTATTTGGATACGGGAGAGAGCGTCTGCATTTTTGTTACTTGAACCCTTTTTGTATATGACGGTAAAGTCGTACTCGGATAGTTTTAGCTTCCATCTGGTTAGTCTAGAGTTGGGCTCCTTTAGGTTCATAACCCATTGGAGTGGCTTATGATCCGTGATGATCTTAAATTTCCTCCCGAACAAATACGGTCTAAAATACTTTGTGGCCCAAACTATTGCAAGGAGCTCCTTCTCGATTGTACTGTAGTTTATTTCACTCTCATTGAGAGTGCGGGATGCGTAACAAATTGGTTTGTCCGCGCCGACCGTTCCTTGTGATAGAATAGCGCCCAAAGTGACGTTAGAAGCATCAGTGGTCAGAATGAATTCTTTTTGGAAGTCGGGGTACTGTAGGATCGGATCATTAGTTATTAGGGCTTTACATTTTTCGAAACTTGCGGTATACTCAGAATTAATTGTTATCTTTTTTCCTTTTTTTAAACATTGTGTTAGAGGTTTAGTTACGCGCGCGAAGTCCGGAATAAATTTCCTATAGTAGCCTACTAGACCGAGGAATTGTTTGATTTCTCTGGGGGTAGTTGGAATAGGGTAGTTTCGGATAGCGGTGATTTTATCCGGATTTGGTTTGATGCCTTCTCTAGTTATGACGTGACCTAAATAAGACGTTTCTAGTTTAAGGAACTCCGATTTGTCTAATTGAATTTCAAAATTTGACTCTCTTAATTTTTTGAATACCTTTTCAAGGTTGATTATGTGTTCTTGCAGGGATGTACTAAATATGACGATATCATCTAAGTAGACCAGGCAGATCGTGTTCTGAAGGTCTTTGAGGACATTATCCATAACACGTTGGAATGTTGATGGCGAATTTTTCAACCCCATGGGCATTCGTAAAAACTCGTAATGCCCATTCTCCACATTAAATGCAGTCTTGGGGATGTCAACGGGGTCCATCTCAACCTGGTAGAATCCACTTGCAAGGTCAAGAGTTGTGAAGTATTGGCAGTTTCCTAGCTTATCTAAAACGTCATTAATGTTCGGTATGGGGTACTTGTCGTCGTGGGTTTTTTCATTCAATTTTCTAAAATCAACTACTAGACGCCACTTGGCTTTCCCTGAAGCGTCTGCCTTCTTTGGGACGACCCAGATAGGTGAGCTCCAGGCAGACTCTGACGGTCTTATAATACCCTGCTCTAACATTTTATCTATCTGATCTCGGACTTCATCTCTATGTATGTACGGGTATCGATAGCTTTTTGTGTGAATGGGGACTTCGTCGGTGGTTCGAATTCGGTGTTTTATTTTGTTAGTAAATGTTAGAACCTCTCCGTCTATATAAAATATATCAGCGTATTTTCCGCATAAAGTTTCTAAATTAATACGTTCTTCGTCATTGAGGTGGTCCGTACGCAAACGCTCTATAACATCTTTCGCTCTAGCTGACGTGTGTTCGATGTTCGCATGCTGAATATCGAACAATTGTTCGGTACGCGTGCACTGAATGTTATAGGTCTCCGCTTGTACGGCACGATCCATTGAGAATATTAAATCATGTGAAGTTGGGTTAATAACTTCCAAAAATCCACGGTTATTCGCTACTGTAGTTAAACAATCTCTAATAATACAATTCGATATAGTCTGCTCAGAAACAAACGCGTCGCCGTCATGTAAGTTGATCGGTACCTTCAGTATTTTTGATGAGTTAGCTGGTATGACGTCCTCGTATAAGTTTATGTTACGGGAATTGTACATTTTAATTGTATTAGTAGAATTACGAGTTATTAACAATTTATCTTTAAGGTCGATTTTGGCTTCCCATTTTTCCAGTAGGTCTAATCCTATAAGCCCGTCGAAGTACTCATGAAACTTGTAAATGAATAATTTAATATCATCATGCTCCTGAAATTCAGTAAAGGTCGGAATATTTATGGAATAGTTATTTCTTGTTGTAGCGTGTACATTTGTGACCTCAAAGGGATCGAAATTTAAAGGGAAATTATTGAAGTATGTTTGTACAGCTTCCGGGCTAATGAATGATTGATTTGCGCCCGTGTCAATCAGCAATCTTAATGGTGGTTGTAAAATCTGGATGAATGGAAGCTGTCTTAGTGTGTGTAAGTTTAATTCTATTTTGACTTGTCTGATTTCTCGCGCTTCTGAAAATCCTTTTCATTACTGGATTTAGGCGTAGATGGTTCAGGTTCGTTAGTTACAGCGACCGGGTAACCAATAGCAAAATTTTCGGGACTTAAATCACTGCCTGCGCAATACGTCGGTTCTATGTTATAATATTCCGAGTTTTCTGGGTAAAAATTAAAGTCCGGTTCATTAAAATATTCTGGATAATAGTAGTACTGACCACCATCATCTAAGCATAAGTTCATGTTCATTTCTTTGGTCTTAAAGTAATTAGATGGAGGCGGGTTTCCATTGGTACGCCAGTCATGAGGTGCTGATGGACCAAATGACGGCCTTTCTTTAGTAATATAATGGCTAACACCGCTCATAGGCTTAGGGCCGGAGTTTTGTGGAATGATTCGCGGTTGCATTTGGAAATTATTGTTGAAACGATTGTAGCTAGGCGGAGCTGCGCGGAACATTTGCTGGGTATGCGATATCGGCGCGCGGTACATTTGTTGCGAATGCGAAGGCGTTCCGAAAGCGTTCCCAAACGGGATAGGCCGGTTAACCTGAAAATTCGGCCTCCACGTCTGCAGTGGCTGAAAGTTTGCGATGGGCCCGGCTCGTGCAATGAAATTGAACGTTCTAGACATGGGGCTAACGTTATCGGTGGATGCGGCCATTGGCAAAGTTTTTGTTGTATGTACATTTGACTTTTTATCAGTTATTGGTTCCTGACGGTTTTGCAAATACAGGACGTTCAATTCTTCTTGCACAAATTCTAACGCCTTTTCGACACTATCAGGACGCATGCAACGTACACGTGACCCTAATGGTTCTTTTAACCCACGAACAAATGCCTGCATGGTCAACTTCCGATACAGAGTACGCTTAGCCTCTATAGTTGTTCTAACATTCTCGTGTAGGGTAACATACGTCATAATGGTGCTGAATAAATTAAGGCATCGATCATAAAACTCTTGAGGTGAATTGTTTCCCTGAGTTGCCAACATCAAATCATTGTAAAGAGCGGTCTCATCTCTCTGATCAGAAAAGTTATTTATGAGGCACGATTTAATACTATCCCAATCTTCAGATACCAGTTACCATCCCTACCTGGTTGCTATTCCACCAATTCGCACTAAGCGCTTCCAAATGTCTTTTATAATGCGCACAGCAAAAGAGTGGAACTCACTACCTGCGTCTGTGTTTCCGAACGTATACAACCCTAATCTCTTCAAAGTGAGAGTGAACAGGCTTCTTCTGGGTAAGCTCACTCCATCGTCGACTTTGTCTCTGTCACCTCTGACCTAGACTAGAGTCAAGAGCAAACCCATCACAAATAAAAAAAAAAAAAAAAAAAAAAAAAAAAAAAGATATTCCATTTGAATTTATAATACGCGCAGCTGACCCTGTTATTTTATTTAAAATACCGTTAATTACGCATAGCTTAGCCAAAGCATTCTCCGGGTCTGCTTCTATATACTCGGAAACAATTTGATCACAAAGATGTATAAATCTTGGCAAGATAGATGGATTACCATCGAAATCTGGTACTAAACGTAAAGTCTTAAAAATCGTATCGGGATCGGACATTATGACTGGCTCAGAACTCTCTAAACTTAATGAATTCTCTAAACTATTAACCGTAGTTTCTAAACCTACCCCGATATCTCTATTTAAATCTATATCTATCCTACGTGCTAGTCTAGAGCGCGTAGGCCCTTCCGGGATAGATTGCTTAGGGTGAAAAATGATTGCAACTAAATTAACCTACTTTAGGTAAAGGGGAAGGAATTGAAAGCAACTCACAGAAACGATTGTCAGTGTACTTACATAAGCTGCATCTCGGTACCTCTGGGATCGATGTCTGGATTACTCCTCCGCGCAGGACGTCAGGTTCTTGTACAGGATACTCGGCGAACGCGATCGCTCACGACGGCGGTAGCGAATTAGCGAGACGGTATTCGATATCAGAATAGCCCTATCTAGCTCAAATCGAGACGCCTCGAGTATCCTACCGACTGCGCCAAATATGTACGTCGCTGTCGGAGGACCCAAGAAAAACCAAAATGATTTCTAACTAACTTTAATTAGAATAAAATTACAATATTTAAATATTACTAAATAGAATTGCTATTCCGATCGATGTTAGATACAGAATACCTCATCATTTCTTCTTTCTGAAAAAGGTTACATGCCTCCGGTAAACAGGGGCAATGTATGACGTGCGTCACTATACGGTGTCAGCGTTTCGAGGCGCGCGTGTGAGGCTGTTTCTATGCGCGGTATCTAGGTTAGTGCACTCTTGCAGTTTGGGTGTTGGCACATACTATAACACTCTCCTAAATACGCTACACTAATGTTGAATGTATATGCTGTTGGTGTTCTTAAATAAATAAAATAAATAAACTTTATTTAGATATCAATCTTCGTGATATCTAATTAATATCTTCAATTAGATATCTTCTTCTATCGACCACATTAGATAAAGAATCAATTATCAACCAATCAAAGCTCAACTTTTCCATCGTGGTAGTAATAAGAACCTAGTAGAAACATTATATTTATTATTGTTCCACAGCATCAAACTTCGCGCCTGTATGCCTCAAAGTGTTAGGCCTCTGCCTCAGTACCTACTCTCACAACCCGCCAGTTATGTTTAAGTCGCATGTAGCAAGCATGGGGCGAGCCTATTGCCATCAGCTGGGCATAACTCCAAACTGTATGCCTCAAAGTGTTAGGCCTCTGCCTCAGTACCTACTCTCACAACCCGCCAGTTATGTTTAAGTCGCATGTAGCAAGCATGGGGCGAGCCTATCGCCATCAGCTGGGCATAACTCCAAACTGTATGCCTCAAAGTGTTAGGCCTCTGCCTCAGTACCTACTCTCACAACCCGCCAGTTATGTTTAAGTCGCATGTAGCAAGCATGGGGCGAGCCTATCGCCATCAGCTGGGCATAACTCCAAACTGTATGCCTCAAAGTGTTAGGCCTCTGCCTCAGTATCTACTCTCACAACCCGCCAGTTATGTTTAAGTCGCATGTAGCAAGCATGGGGCGAGCCTATTGCCATCAGCTGGGCATAACTCCAAACTGTATGCCTCAAAGTGTTAGGCCTCTGCCTCAGTACCTACTCTCACAACCCGCCAGTTATGTTTAAGTCGCATGTAGCATGCATGGGGCGAGCCTATTGCCATCAGCTGGGCATAACTCCAAACTGTATGCCTCAAAGTGTTAGGCCTCTGCCTCAGTACCTACTCTCACAACCCGCCAGTTATGTTTAAGTCGCATGTAGCAAGCATGGGGCGAGCCTATCGCCATCAGCTGGGCATAACTCCAAACTGTATGCCTCAAAGTGTTAGGCCTCTGCCTCAGTACCTACTCTCACAACCCGCCAGTTATGTTTAAGTCGCATGTAGCAAGCATGGGGCGAGCCTATCGCCATCAGCTGGGCATAACTCCAAACTGTATGCCTCAAAGTGTTAGGCCTCTGCCTCAGTACCTACTCTCACAACCCGCCAGTTATGTTTAAGTCGCATGTAGCAAGCATGGGGCGAGCCTATCGCCATCAGCTGCGCATAACTCCAAACTGTATGCCTCAAAGTGTTAGGCCTCTGCCTCAGTACCTACTCTCACAACCCGCCAGTTATGTTTAAGTCGCATGTAGCAAGCATGGGGCGAGCCTATTGCCATCAGCTGCGCATAACTCCAAACTGTATGCCTCAAAGTGTTAGGCCTCTGCCTCAGTACCTACTCTCACAACCCGCCAGTTATGTTTAAGTCGCATGTAGCAAGCATGGGGCGAGCCTATCGCCATCAGCTGGGCATAACTCCAAACTGTATGCCTCAAAGTGTTAGGCCTCTGCCTCAGTACCTACTCTCACAACCCGCCAGTTATGTTTAAGTCGCATGTAGCAAGCATGGGGCGAGCCTATTGCCATCAGCTGGGCATAACTCCAAACTGTATGCCTCAAAGTGTTAGGCCTCTGCCTCAGTACCTACTCTCACAACCCGCCAGTTATGTTTAAGTCGCATGTAGCAAGCATGGGGCGAGCCTATTGCCATCAACTGGGCTTTAAGTCGCATGTAGCAAGCATGAGGCGAGCCTATTGCCATCTACTGGGCATACTCGTAACTCCAAACTCTGGTGACTCTGGACTGCTACTGAGAAATTTCAGATGGATGAACCCAAAAATACTTTGCCGGAATGGAGAATTAAACCTACGAGGCAGTATCAGTGATTATAAGTCATGGTTTTCATCGATATGTCGGCAAAAATTGGCACACCTAACAACTGGTCGATCACGCGGACGGAGCAACAAGGCAACTTATAACGATCGACGTTGAGCGGTCTATAACGGATGTTGATCATTACTATCGATTGTGAGGGCGAAGGTAATGTAATCGAGTAATTTGCATTAGGTATAATTACCGAATTCGTTATCCGACCAGTACCTAAGTAACAATTTATACTTAAATATATAATATTTCAGAGAGAGATTTCTATCAACGGGAAGCCAGGTTAAGCTCGTGCCCAGTCAATTTACTAGGTACTTTTGGCAAAGTGGCCAATTAATTTTTGTAACAAAACATGATTTGACATTACATCAACGCCGGCGGTCGCCTAAAAAACCAGCGATGGAGCTCTATCTCGCATGGGGTCGGGGCCCGTTTTGCGTGAATGTGACGCATATATTCCCCAAACTTGTTCTTTTATTTTTTTATTTTGTTGTGTATTTCTTTGTGTCATGTTTACCGCAAATAAACGTATTTTCTTCTTCTTTTTTTTTTTCTTTCTTTCTTATTTCTAGGGTTCCGTACCCGAAGGGTGCCAAACAGGACCCTATTACTAAGCCTTCACTGTCCATCCGTCTGTTCTTCAGCGGCCTGTATCTCATGAACGAATAGGTAGACAATTGAAAGGAGATTGTTCTGCATCTTTCGTCCAAGAACCAACAGCGAAGGAAAATTACTTTGCGTGTTCTAAATTACGATTATATGCCCATGAAAACAAATTTTAATGATAGACAGCATTCAGAAATCACTTATTTTAAAAGAAAGCACTGATTTCCTGGCAACATTTGTGGGCCTCCACTAGCATAAGGTTGCCGACCCCTGCTTTAGGGTATCGTAACGCATAACTAACAGTGATTTTTCTTATTTCTCCAATAAGGATTATTACCACAAAGACCATGAAGCTTAACCAATATCCATATTGAAGGAAAATCATAACACTTAGATTTTAAGTAAAACTTACCGGCTCAATATCTACGGCGAATAAAAAGAGGAGGCAATGTCAATTCGGATTCCATCACGTGTGTCGGAGTGCTCTTGATAAACCCGTCTATTAACCGCAGGTAAATGTTTTGTAATCTACCCAATGTGTGTCAGCGCTAATGTCCAGTAAAAAGCTACCAAAGTCGATACGACTACGAATAAGAGGAATATATAACCGTCTTAAGTGGTTGGGATCAACACCCCACCTGGGTCCCACTAAAACCTTAAAAATATGAATCAGTTTAAGTACTCGCTCACGAACCTCATTTATATGTTTCTTCCATCGAAGACCGCTATCTAGCCATAAGCCAAAATATTTCACATGGTCTACTAACTAAAGTACCATTTAAGCGAACATCAGGCCTACGAAAACCTCTACTAAACAAACTATAGGACTTTTGGTACACAATGAGTTTAATAATAATGTTACTAAAACTAAACACGGTACAATAACTGATATTATGATAGTTAAGAAATGACGCGAATTGACGCGAGCGAGCCACAGATTGGTAACCGTGACTGTGTTGTGTTTGTCGTGACGTCGACGGTGTCGAGCTTAGAGACGTGCGACGTCATAGACACTTAAGCACATGTGTGCATGTGTGGGTTCCATACCACTACAACAAAACGAATTTTACTTTTAGTCGTTTGGAGGAGCTCGAGTTTTAATTTTAGGTTAATTTGTCACGAACTTAGTTCAGCTAATTTACTTTGCCTTGGAGCTGTAACATTACGCCGAGATAGCAATCGCGTTACGCGCCCCAAAAATGGCCAGGGTCGCCATGTGGGGACTAAGTACAGCAGCATTCATAGGCGCCTTTAAAAGGTTTTGCGCCCGTAGAGGAAAATGCATAAATCTGTGGAGCGACCAAGGTCGAAATTTTGTTGGAGCTAATAAACAACTACATGAAGCCTGGAAAGAAGCTGGTTTGCAATTTGATGGAACCATCGCTGAATTACTTGCTAACGATGGAACTCAGTGGCATTTTATATATTCACCTAACTTCGGAGGACTCTGGGAGGCCGGAGTAAAATCCCTAAAATATCACATGAAGAGAATTCTCACTACAAACTTGACATTCGAAGAGATGACGACGGTTCTCTGCGAAATAGAAGCATGCCTGAACTCCCGTCCGTTATGTCCAATGGACGATGACACCATGCAAGCGTTAACACCTGGTCATTTTTTAATAACGGAAGCACCAGTCACCGTCCCAAACCCAAACATAAAGGACGCTAGAATGATGAATTTAACACGCTGGCAATATACTTAGAAGTTGTTGAGCGACTTCTGGTCGAGATGGCAGAAAGAGTATCTAACGAGACTCCAACAGAGATCAAAATGGTGAAAACGCGAAGAAGAGTTTAAGAAGGGAGATATAGTGCTGATCAAGCAAGACAATCTCCCTCCGGGAAAATGGTCCATGGGGCACATCACCGCCAAGCACCCCGGCCCCGACGGTTTAACCAGAGTGTATAGCGTAAAGAGTGGTGACAGTATAACCAAGCGATGTGTGACAAAGTTGTGTGCTTTACCTATCGATACAGTACCAGATGAGATGACTGTTTAACGTATCTATGTAGCTTTATTTTGCATGTATAACTTAATAAATTATTGTTCTTAAAGGACTATCATAGTCCTTTGGTGGGCGGCTTATGTTAACGCCAATTTAGCTATGTAAAGAGACGCACGAGCCTACATTGATTTAGTTGCCAATAAACTTCATAAAGGACAGACGCATTTCATTTTAAAAATCCATTGACACAGTGCTAACAAAGATCAACCTTATCAGCTACAATAGTAGGATTAATACTCTAGACGCTAATAGAAATTTAGAGACAGAACAGGAGGATAGTAGTAGTTCAGTCATATCGAGTATGGCTGACTCAGTGGATCAAGTTTACAAGGCCCTACGATTGGTTCCAGAGTTCGACGGAAACTCGAACGTACTAACTCGATTCATAAAACTATGTGATCAATTGGTAGAAACGTTTGTAGGAGTTGGACAGGAATTTCAATTAACTAATTTCGCATTGTTAAATGGAATTTTAAATAAGATAGTGGGACCAGCATCGCGTACAATTAATTCGAACGGTATCCCGGAAACTTGGGAGGGAATTAGGAGTGCTTTGGTTAATAATTTCGCCGATCAACGCGATGAGACATCCTTGTACAATGACTTAGCGCTTTTAACACAAGGTTCGGCAAACCCTCAGGAATTTTATGAACAGTGTCAAAATCTCTTTAGTACTATTATGACCTATATCAGCCTGCATGAAACGATAGTGACTACCATTGCATCGAAACGCACTTTGTACAAGAAACTCACGTTATAATCTTACCTACGTGGTCTACGTGACCCACTGGGTTCTCGCATTCGCTGCATGTGACCTGATACAATCGAAAAAGCTTTAGAGTTCGTGCATGAAGAGATGAATACGTTGTATTTGCAGCAGCGCAACGATCATGCTCCTGACAAGAAGTCACAGCCTCAGCATCAGGTCAGTCCTAAATTTCCTTATGGCCTTATGCCACTGAGTCACGCGGCACCACCGACACCACGACCTTTTAATTTGCCACCCCCTAGGCCTTATAACATGCCAGGACCCTAGCGACCGTTTATGCCTCAGGGACAGCAACCTGTTCCGATTTGGAAAGGTCAACCCCCTCAATATCGCGGTCCCACACGTACACAGCAAATCTTTAGTTCACCGCCACCTAATTATACACCCCAGGGACAAGTTTTTAGAATGCCTAGCCCCAGGCCAGGTGCTAGTAACGCGCCGCAGCCTATGAGTGGCGTAAGTCACTATGTGGCTAAACCATTCACCCCACGTGCAACCCATGACTGGTCTAAATCTGGGAATCCGCCACCCGCAAATTATTTCAAAACACGGGAATTTAATTACAACGATTTTAATGACCAGTTGCAGTATGACTATTATAGCGATTATTTTGTTAATAATGATTACTATTCCCAAGGATATTTTGAGTATCCCGATTACGCGTTCCCAAGTGCATACGCACATGAACAACCGCAGTCTACAGATTCCTATATTATAGTAGAGGAAGTAAAGGATCCAACTCCGCCCACTGAAAAGGAGGATTTTCAGAAGGTCCCCAAATCAGACAAGTCAAAATAGAGATTAATCTGCAAACGCAAAGGCAACTACCATTTATACAAATTTCAAACCTTCCGCTTAAATTGTTAATTGATACCGGTGCAAACATGTCTTTCGTTAGTCCCACAGCTGTACAAAAGTTCTCATCCCATATACCGTGTAATTATGATCCCTTCGAGGTTACGAATATTCACGCTACCACCAGAAGTGATTACTCTACCACTTTACCGTGTTTTCAGGAGTTTAATGAGCCAGGTGGTATAACTCTTTTCGTTTATGCGTTTCATAATTTTTTTGATGGTTTAATTGGCTATGATTTATTGGAAAAACTAGAATCTAACATTGACCTGAAAAACGGGTTGTTGGTCACTCGTAACTCTAGTAATCCTTTATTAATGTATGACTCACGTAATAGTAACTTATATGAAGACATAGTACCGGCTAAGTCATCTAAATTAGTTAAAGTCCCTATAAACTCTGAGGATGGTGATGTTCTAATTCCCAAACAGTGTGTTTCAAATTGTTTGATAGGCGATTGCGTTACAACTGTAATAAATAATAGAGGTATAATAGAGGTAACAAATACGTCACATCATGACGTAGTCTTTTCTATGGATCGCCCTGTTAGTGCAGAATTATTCAATGTTCAGTGCATGCGCACCAAACAACAGTCCGATCGCGTAAATGAAGTTTTGTCTCGTCTACATACGGACCATTTGAATCCCGAAGAAAAAGCTAATTTGGAAGCACTTTGCGCTCAGTACGCTGATGTATTCTATATTGATGGCGAACCGTTATCTTTCACGAACCAAGTAAAGCATTCTATTCGAACAACAGATGAGGTGCCAATCTACACAAAAAGTTACCGGTACCCATTCGTACATAAGCAGGAAGTTAAGGATCAAATCTCTAAAATGTTAGAACAAAATATCATACGTCCCTCGCAGTCTGCGTGGAGCTCCCCTATCTGGGTAGTTCCCAAGAAAGCCGACGCCAGTGGAAAAACCAAATGGCGCTTGGTAATAGACTTCAGGAAATTAAACGAGAAACTATAGATGACCGCTATCCTATACCTCACATTTCGGACGTCCTGGACAAACTAGGTAACTGCCACTATTTTACCACCCTCGACCTCGCAAGTGGCTTTTACCAGGTAGAGTTGAACCCAGATGATATCCACAAGACCGCGTTTACAGTCGAGCATGGACATTTTGAATTTCTCCGCATGCCAATGGGTTTAAAGAATTCTCCTTCAACCTTTCAACGGGTTATGGACAATGTCTTACGGGACCTTCAAAATGTTGTATGTTTGGTGTATCTTGATGATATCATCATTTTTTCAGTATCCCTTCAGGAACACATGGTCAATTTAGAAAAGGTATTTCAGAGACTCAGAGAATCCAATTTCAAAATTCAAATGAACAAATCCGAATTTTTTTTAATTAGAAACCGCATACCTAGGACACATCATTAGTAAAGATGGTATTAAACCTAACCCGGATAAGATTACGGCCATTCAAAAATTTCCACTGCCCAAAACAGCAATCGAAATTAAACGCTTCCTAGGTCTGTTAGGATATTATAGAAAATTCATTCCAGACTTTGCTCGTATAACAAAACCTATGACGCAATGTCTTAAGAAGGGTTCAAAAATTGCCATAACCGACCCAAATTATATCAATTGTTTCGAGAAATGTAAAACCCTTTTAATCAATGATCCGATTTTGCAATACCCAGATTTTAGTAAAGACTTTATTCTGACAACTGACGCGTCTAATCTTGCCATTGATGCCGTTCTCTCACAAGGCCAGATAGGTACCGACAAACCCATAGCTTACGCATCCCGCACATTAAACACTAGTGAAATTAACTACAGCACAATTGAAAAAGAACCGCTAGCAATAAAATTGTGTGGGCAACCAAGTATTTCCGCCCTTACTTATTTGGTAGAAAGTTCAAAATCGGGATCACAAGCCCTTACAATGGGTCATGAATTTAAAAGAACCCAATTCACGTTTAACCCGTTTAACGAAATTAAAGTTAAGTGAGTATAATTTCACTACTGTCTATAAGCAGGGCAAGCTAAACACTAATGCAGACGCTCTGTCCCGCATCGAAATCAATAATGAAGATGCAAACTCCATAGCAGTTAACATTTCTGAGAAACCCCCTTCAGTGGTTGTTTGTACAACGGCAACAGCACACACCAGTGCTGAGAATCCCATACTAGAGATACCAATATCTGATGAACCACTAAATAAGTTTCATCGTCAAATATCCTTTTTAGTCGTAGGGGATATTAAAAAACGCCCAACGGTGTCTAAACCCTTCGAAACCCACACTAAAACTACTATACAACTATCAGAGTCTAATCTTGAGGAGGACGTAATTAATGCTGTAAAGGAATATGTAAATCCCAAAATAAGAACAGGAATTCTCATCCATCCCCCTCTAGCCATGTACAGTATAATCCCGATTATGCAAGATAACTTTAAGAGCTCCGCCTTGAATATGGTCTTAACAAAAAAAGAGATAGAGAATGTTAAAGATTACTTAAGACAACAAGAAATCATTCGTGATCAATCATTCAATCACCGTGGTATAACTGAATGTTTCCTTGCTTTATCCCATCGCTATTATTGGTCTAAAATGAAAGAAAGTATATCAAAATATATTAATGAATGTAGTATTTGTGGACAAGCCAAATACGACCGAAACCCAATCAAGCAGAAATTCTCCATAGTTCCTCTTCCAACTAAACCTTTCGAAATTTTACATCTTGATCTTTTCACAGCACAAAATGAGAAATTTCTTACCTTAGTTGACGCTTTCTCGAAATATGCGCAAGCATATCATCTCAGAAATGGTACCACATTAAGTGTCATTCAAGCTCTTTTAACGTTTTGCACCCATCATGGCGTTCCTTATACTATAGTTACAGACCAAGGACCTGAATTCACTAATGCATCATTTTCAGAATTTATCCGTCTCCATAAGATACAGCATCATAAGATACTTGCACATACCCCCAACCATAATGGTATAATAGAGCGTTTTCATTCTACTATCCTCGAACATCTCAGAATCCTGAAATTAGAAAAGAGTAATGAACCTGCCATAAATCTTATGCCCTATGCTGTTTTAGGTTATAACAGCTCTATACATAGCTTCACTAAGTGTAGGCCTATAGATCTAATCACAGGACACTTTGATCCTCGCGATTATTTAGATTTGAACTTATCCGAGCACCTACTGCAAAATTACTTACAGGACCATAAGAAACGGCTAACCCAAGTGTACGAAATAATAAATGAAACCTCTCTTCATCATAGGACCGAATTAACTGAAAATAGGAACAAAAATCGTGAACCTGAGAAGGAATATAACCCTGACCAACAAGTATTTGTTCGCAATCCACTAGCTAGCAGACAAAAGCTAGCTCCACGTTTTACTAAAGACATAGTCCTAACCGATCTTCCTATACATATTTATACTAGAAAGAAACGAGGCCCTGTTGCAAAATCCCGTCTAAAGAGGAGCCCTAAAGATTCCGTATTGTTACAGGATGTTACTGTTGCTGCTCCTCCAAATGACGCAAGGACAAGAAGTAACGATTGATCCTTTAGGAAACGGCCCTGGAATACTACCATTTAATCTAGGAACGACGCGTATAGTTTCTCACTATCATTCATTTCTTAATTATATTAATCTCGATAGTATACAATCTCAGATAGACACAGTTAGTACCAAATTGACTGATTTTAGACATAAATTAAATAATAAGACATCCGTATTATTTGAACCGCACATGAATTACCTTACATCTAAACTAGCTAAAATATCTACCCAGCTAGAGTCATTCGAACATCATCGTCACAAAAGAGGACTTATCGATGGTTTAGGTTCCGTTATCAAGAGCATATCTGGTAATCTTGACCAAACTGATGCAATTAAATACAATAATGCTATAAAAATCCTCCAGGAAAATGAATATAGGATACAGTCTCAACTTAATCAGCATGTTAGTTTATCTAAAACTTGGGTTTCATAAAATACTAACTTATTAACTAATATAACTAGAAACCAAGAGAAAATAGGTAATGTTTTAAACCAGATAATTAATAATACGGTAAACGCCGACTTCATCCACTACGCTCATATGGCTCAATACCTAACCATCCTAAGTGATAACATAGATAACCGGCTAGGAGAACTTCATAAACTAGAGTACACTTTAGCCTTCATACGTGCATTAAGCACACCGCATATGGTAATTAGTATAGCTGAGATTAGGAATATGTTAGATCAATTAAGGATTTTATACTCAAACGATGAAATCCTTGAATTAGAATTAAGAGACTATTACGACATAATTAAGCTAGGATACTTCTACATAGGAAATCAGATAGTTATAGTATTTAAGGTGCCAATTGTCTTCTCTCCAATCTATACCCTTTACAAACTGTCCATTGTTCCTAACAAGAATAATAAAATCCTTGTACCTACCTCACCTTTTATTGCGATTTTTGGACATTATTCTATGTACATGGAGGCTGAATGCCCGAAGGTAAATCCTCTGTACCTCTGCGAAGCAAAATCAAAGTACAAAACCGAAGACGACCCGGATTGTATCCAGCATCTGATCTCCAAGCAAGAACTTCTGCCATCCTGTAAGCTGTCCTCAGTAGCCTTGAAGAAAGAAGCTGTAGAGCAACTCGACGAGGAACATTACACCATCAGTTTCCCATATCCAACCAAAGTGAAGATATCTTGCAGACAGGAAACATATAAAATCCTTGAAGGAAGTTATCTGGCAATCATCCCACATAATTGTCATATCAGAAGCCCCGAACTCACTATAGCGAACTCCAACAATCACATCAAAGGATTCGCTCTGGAGATTATGCAACTGCCTACATATATTGAAGACCTAAAAACGCCAAGCGAATCACCAATCATACTAAACTCTGCCGACCTAGGAAACCTGCACTCAATAAATACGAAAATCATGCTACAGACTCCAACTAAACTAAACGAAGCAAGTGATATAGCCCTCTACCCAGT
The DNA here is from genome assembly GCA_948252095.1 of Dicycla oo. NCBI lineage: Eukaryota > Metazoa > Arthropoda > Insecta > Lepidoptera > Noctuidae > Dicycla > Dicycla oo. The sequence goes on along the minus strand of OX411718.1, from coordinate 3,462,843 downwards.
GGCGTGCGTTTCATAAAGAGAGAAAGACACTGCCTACCCTACCTAATTCAGTATAATCTTGTTCTGATATCTATTATTATTTTATCTACGAGTCCGACGAGTACCTACTTACTAACAATAAACAAAAAAATTAAAAACAGTCGCTCCAAGCAAGCTCGTTTAGTATTGTATTGTGGCATTGCGCGCGGCACTAGCGCCGCGACGACCTGAGTACCAGGAGTGCCTCGGGAAAGACACAAACTATTCGGGTCTAAATGTTTATATGTGTGCTCTCGTGGTCATGCGGATTGAATGGGTGTGCGTTCCTATAAATACGTAGCACACAATGTCACAATAACGCACACAACCGTACAGAATAGGCAGTGTCTTTTTCACAACACGACAAATTACGAAATTATCCGATGTTTTCCGAACCGAAATTAGCTATACAACTATTTTAAAAAGTGGCATTGTTTCATCTAAATTGCATCCTAGCTTACACTATTTCTTTTTTGTCGTATTATTTTTTCCACTATCTCCGAGTTTGTGACTTGTCTCGTGGCCATTATTGTTTCTTTGATTCGTTTTGATTTTTGTTGTGAGCCATAATAATTGGTATTTAAAGAGTTTAACGTCGATAATAGTGTGAAAAATGGATAATATTCCCTGTGAAAGTTGTTCAGGTGGTGTGTGTATAGAGAAAATAAAAAATGATGCGTTTTCAAAACTATCATTCGGTGATAAAAAACAAGTGATTGTAAAAGGTCGTTGTACACCGGATTTGCAATTAGTACAAACTAAAGGATTGATATGTCTATAAAATCAGTCAATGTATGGATATTTGAGGTGGCTATTACCTACGTCATTATTTAATCGACAAGACGACGAACCAAAACCAATATGCAGTAAGTATTTTGGCTTTTAAAATTTTCTGCCTACCTTGTCTAAAAACTCTGTGCACGCCACTGCCTCTACCATACCACGATTCCAATCTACCTAATACTATCCGGTGCAAGTGCACTCATCATTGCACTGGTGTACCGAGCGAAACGTCTTCATAAAAGTCAACCAAAGGAAATGGATGATGCTACATCCTCTGGAAATTATGCTGAAATTCAAGAACAAAACAGAACCAGTCCTAACAAGATAAGAATTGATCACAGCAACATTTTATCATCTCTCTCACACAAGATTTCGAAATAGTTGCTTATCTTCGGTGGGAGGTGTTACATTATTCGCATAGCACCTAAACCGCTGACAAGCAAATGCTTGTCAAGGTAAATATGTAGTTAGCGCGAATTGCATCAGCCGCGGACACGAGGCGCCGACGCAGCAGAAATCGATGGAGCCCTACACCGGACATCGCGGCCTTCGTAAAATCGTCACTTTTGACACAGCATCGGTCAACCGTCGACTATTTTAGCTATTAATTAATATTGTAATTTCTATAAAATAAATTAAGTTAAATAAATTTTGTATTTTTTTAAATCCTCCGGCTGCAGCCTTCGTAATTCGCGAGTCATCGTATAAATAAAGAGACAATAAAAAAATAATAAACATTACGAATAAAGAACTCTTAAGTTAATTAGTGATTTTGTTCACGAATTATTGTTATGAAGTAATAGTATATCGATGTATCATCTCACGCGCTGCGCGGTAACTCACTGTGGGAGTTTGGTATGTATTGCAATATCACTTAATTGTAAAATATTTTTGCATGAGGAAATGGAAGATGAATCGTTTAAGTGAACATAATTATATTAATAAGGAAATATTTAGAACAAAAAAGGGAAATCTCGGTTTAAGGGTAATGTTATTAAAAATAAATTATGTGAGGCTGAGACGATTTATGGGGAAAGTAAAGAATTAATTAAGCTATTATCTACAAAACGAAGAGTGAAATCAGAACTGTTACAATCATTTTCAGTTACGAAAAATGACATAGAATAGTGTTATTCGTAAATTATTGTTTTGTTTACTGTAACTAAACCCGATAGCGGAAGTGACAGTGAAATTTCTGAGGCCAGTCATAATTCAGATTTAACCATGGAGTTCGATTTAAAAACGGCGTGTAGTTAGATTCATGTTATGACCAGGAACGAAAATAATATCAGAAGTGTCATTGACTCTGTGGAAATGTACGCAGACATGTTATCGGAAACGGGGAAAAGAGTAGCTTTTCCCCGTTTCCGATAACATGTCTGAATGAAATTCGTTTTGAAATGTCGATTCTCTGAAAATGCTAAATTACGTATATCCAATGATTACACATATGTGAACGATTGTGTGTGAGAATTACGTGTAACACTTCTGCCTAAAAAATTGTTCACTGCAATACAATCGCGGTTACAAAACGCAACGTAAGGCTGGCAGTACAATTGACCTTTGGAACAGAATTAGAAAAGTTATTTACTAATCTGACAATATCGCAAGCAAATGGTAATTCTGAGCGTTATTCCGTATTCAAGACGATCAACGAAAAATTGACGATTAAATGATTCGCAGATGGACTGAGGGATTCGAGACTAAGTAGGTACTATAATTGCTGCGCGTAAGTTTAATGGACGCCATTCAGGCAGCGAAAGATGAAGAGTTAACATCAGCATTGACTTCGGCGAACGAAAATGTCATGCAGTTTTCACATCGTGGTAGAGGTAATATTCATAATAATAACAGTTTTAGAAATCGCCGTGGTTCTTCTTTCTGAAAAAGGTTACATGCCTCCGGTAAACAGGGGCAATGTATGACGTGCGTCACTATACGGCGTCAGCGTTTTTTTTTTTTTTTTTTATTTGTGATGGGTTTGCTCTTGACTCTAGTCTAGGTCAGAGGTGACAGAGACAAAGTCGACGATGGAGTGAGCTTACCCAGAAGAAGCCTGTTCACTCTCACTTTGAAGAGATTAGGGTTGTATACGTTTGGAAACACAGACGCAGGTAGTGAGTTCCACTCTTTTGCTGTGCGCATTATAAAAGACATTTGGAAACGCTTAGTGCGAATTGGTGGAATAGCAACCACCAATTCATTTCGAGCGCGCCATTTCGAGGCGCGCGTGTGAGGCTGTTTCTATGCGCGGTATCTAGGTTAGTGCACTCTTGCAGTTTGGGTGTTGGCACATACTATAACACCTTCGCCGTCAGACCAGCAATTATTTTTGAAGTTTGAACTGAGAAAATATTGCTGAATGTGCCTTCGGTATTTCAGATGCTCCAGGCTCTGCATAAATCTTGTCTCCGGTAGATTGTTTCTCGGCTCCAGACTTTGATTTCTTACATTGTCTTATACCGATGAATGCACCGAGTGCAAGTGTACCGGATAATACGATGTAGAACGGCATCGTTGTATGGTATAAGTATTCCGATGGTAAAGGTTGCACCCGTAAAGGTGGCTGTGAAATTACTCGGTGTTGAGCATCGTGTAGTTTAGTAAGATCAATCGAGTTGAGATTGACTTGTACTGGTTCCGGGTGGTCTTCCGTGTTGTAGTTTAGCTTCGTAATTTTGATTGGTTGTCCTTCCACATGATCATTGAGATTAGTGATGGTAAACTCTGCGGTGTACAGGAAGCAATTCACGGGTATAATGGCCAAGTAAGTGCCATTCAGTAGGGTATATTCCTCTCGTCCGCATAAGGTATGTATTCGGGTCTAACTCTTCCATAGCTATTCTTGATAATGATGTGGTTACGATTTCGCAGCTTCCATCGAGGGTCTGGTCCATAATAAGTTTCTGCGTACAGTCTGGGTCTTCGTGCAGCTGGTGACTCGTCGTTTTTCCGCAGAGATACCAGTTATTCATTCAGCCTCTATAATATACACATAACCTTTCCTGCTTGTTGCAATCAATGGATGAGGAGGGATAAGGGCTTGTCTATATTTATTGGGGGCTATTGACAGTTTATAGAGATCGTATGTATCTGTTGCAAATATCGGAAATTTAAATATAATTATTATTTGGCTGCCTGAATAATAATATCCCGGTTTAATAATATCATAGTATTCTTTAAGTTCTAAATCTATTACCTTATCTCTACCGTAGATTTTAACTAGTTTATCAATCATATGCCGTAAAACTTCTATGCTAATCATGGAATGATGTACACTTGAGCTGTGAATGAATGCCAGCATGTTCTCCACTCTGACTAGCTCGTTTAATACTTTATCTAGGTTTTCAGCTAGTATAGTTAAACACTGTCCGAATTTTGCAAATCTTATAAGGTTATAATCTTTGTAAGCATTTCTGTCTAGTAATAATTTTAGCGTGTCATTAATTTTAATTTGGTTAGCTACTAATTGCCCGATAATGTCGGAATGTTGGGCCATCCATTCCTTACTGAGACTAATGTGGTTATTTAGTTCCTCGGTGGTTTTGTAATTATTTTCCTGAAGAATTTTGATAGTATTATTGTATCTGACCGCGTCTGAGTAGTCAAGATTTCCTGTGACGCTTTTTATTATAGAGCCTAGCCCATCTATGAGACCTCGCTTTACACGACCTGGTTTTAATGTTTCTAGTTGGCGTGCTACGCATTGCAGTTTTTCCGAAAGATAGTCTAATTGAACTTCATACAGCATATGTGTATTATTATCTAATTTTAGCCTAGAGTTGTCTAACTGATCCTGTAACGTTCTAATGTTTAAGTCGACGTCCTTAGTTTGGATGTACTGCAGGAAGGTATAATAATGGGTTACAAGTTTGGTTGCACCAAGCCGAAAAGGTAGTATTCCTGGGCCATTGTCCAGGCTTTCAAGTGTTATCTTCTGGTTTGTTTCCTGGGCTACTATCAAATGAGCAGTCAGGACCAGTAGCACCCTGTAACAATAGAGCGCTTTTAGGTACTCTTTTCAGCCGACTTTTAGCGACGGGACCTCGCTTTTTCGGTGTATAGATGTGAATAGGTAGGTCGGCTAAAACGGTGTCTTGAGTATATCTAGGGGCTAGTTTTTGACGGGTCGCTAAAGGGTTGCTGACAAAACAGGTTGTTGAGGCTGATATTCATTTTCTGACTCGCGAGTTTTGTGGAATGATTCGCGGTTGCATTTGGGAATTATTGTTGAAACGATTGTAGCTAGGCGGAGCTGCGCGGAACATTTGCTGGGTATGCGATATTGGCACGCGGTACATTTGTTGCGAATGCGATGGCGTTCCGAAAGCGTTCCCAAACGGGATAGGCCGGTTAACCTGAAAATTCGGTCTCCACGTCCACGAAAGTTTGCAATGGGCCCGGCTCGTGCATTGAAATTGAACGTTCTAGACATGAGGCTAACGTTATCGGTTGATGCGGCCATTGGCAAAGTTTTTGTTGTATTTACATTTGACTTTTTATCAGTTATTGGTTCCTGACGGTTTTGCAAATACAGGACGTTCAATTCTTCTTGCACAAATTCTAACGCTTTTTCGCCACTATCAGGACGCATGCAACGTACACGTGACCCTAATGGTTCTTTTAAGCCACGAACAAATGGTCAACTTCCTATACAGAGTACGCTTAGCCTCTATAGTTGTTCTAACATTCTCGTGTAGGGTAACATACGTCATAATGGTGCTGAATAAATTAAGGCATCGATCATAAAACTCTTGAGGTGAATTGTTTCCCTGAGTTGCCAACATCAAATCATTGTAAAGAGCGGTCTCATCTCTCTGATCAGAAAAGTTATTTATCAGGCACGATTTAATACTATCCCAATCTTCAGATATCCCCATTTGAATTTATAATACGCGCAGCTGACCCTGTTATTTTATTTAAAATACCATTAATTACGCATAGCTTAGCCAAAGCATTCTCCGGGTCTGCTTCTATATACTCGGAAACAATTTGATCACAAAGATGTATAAATCTTGGCAAGATATGTGGATTACCATCGAAATCTGGTACTAAACGTAGTCTTAAAAATCGTATCGGGATCGGACATTTACGAGTATGACTGGCTCAAAACTCTCTAAACTTAATGAATTCTCTAAACTATTAACCGTAGTTTCTAAACCTACCCCGATATCCCTATTTAAGTCTATATCTATCCTATGTGCTAGTCTAGAGCGCGTAGGCACTTCCGGGATAGATTGCTTAGGGTGAAAAATGATTGCAACTAAATTAACCTACTTTAGGTAAAGGGGAAGGAATTGAAAGCAACTCACAGAAACGATTGTCAGTGCATCTCGGTACCTCTGGGATCGATGTCTGGATTACTCCTCCGCGCAGGACGTCAGGTTCTTGTACAGGATACTCGGCGAACGCGATCGCTCACGACGGCGGTAGCGAATTAGCGAGACGGTATTCGATATCAGAATAGCCCTATCTAGCTCAAATCGAGACGCCTCGAGTATCCTACCGACTGCGCCAAATATGTACGTCGCTGTCGGAGGACCCAAGAAAAACCAAAATGATTTCTAACTAACTTTAATTAGAATAAAATTACAATATTTAAATATTACAAAATAGAATTACTATTCCGATCAATGTTAGATACAGAATACCTCATTTCTTCTTTCTGAAAAAGGTTACATGCCTCCGGTAAACAGGGGCAATGTATGACGTGCGTCACTATACAGCGTCAGCGTTTCGGGGCGCGCGTGTGAGGCTGTTTCTATGCGCGGTATCTAGGTTAGTGCACTCTTGCAGTTTGGGTGTTGGCACATACTATAACAAGTCTGATAATAAATGATTTATTATTATTATATCACATACACGAACTGGTGCTGGCAGATGATCACCTTCAAAACAAAGCCGAAGGGTTTCGCTGGGGCACCAACCACCTTCATCCCTATTGCGACAGTCTAAGAGATCTTCTAATCTAAAATCGCACGTCCCTCCACTGCTTGTTGCATACATTTGAAATGTTTGTATAGGTATTTTAGTGGAGGGGCGTGCAATAGGGATGATGCCTGGGTAAACATAAAGAAATTCTATTTAGTCCGTCAGTCAGATAATAAAAATATTAGACACGTATTTTTTGCTTTACCTTATTAATAAAAAATGACTTCTAACACATTCAATTTGGGGAGTAGGGGCTCGCTACGTCACAACTATGTATAAAATCTAGCAAGGCGTGAGGTCATACCACGACATTCCGACCTCGCTGCCGTGATCCCACGCGACGACCCTGAAGTAATTGTCCTCCCCCCCTTCCCTTGCTCGGTAATGAAGTGTTGAGCCAGTAGCTTTAATTCCCCTGATAATAATAATTACCCTGATTTGATCCAGCCTGTCCCATCTTGCTGTCCTCCCCCCAGCGACGCCCTAAGCCGAGGTTCGTTCCCCACAGAGGGAGCCCTTAGCTTGTAGTCGCTGAGTCTTGTAAGTTTTATGCCCTGCACGGAAAAAAAAAAATTGTTTTAAATTAAGAATATTTCACTTGGTCAAGACATTGCGTGATTCATATATGGGGAAAACATTATATTCTTAAAATTAGTAAATATTTGTCTTGTTATTCATTTTTCTTCCAAGTATATATACTCACTAACCAAGGCAATATCCTATTCTTGCAATGAGAAAGCTACGTTTTCTTTGCCTAAGTAAGTATATTTTTTTTAAGTCTAGAATATTAAATTCTCAAATTTAAGACAATTATGTCTTAAATCTAGATTGTACTCCTCGAAGTTCTCCGATTACTCCTCCGACTATGAAGAGCAATATCTCATAGCAAGAATATATTTATTGGACAAGAAATGTCATTGTTTCTGATCAAGAATATATCTATTGGTCAAGAATTTCCGTGATTCATATATGGGGAAAACAATAAATGGTTGTACCAAAACACAACTATTCTCAATGCTAGTAAATAAATAGTTAAGTCAAGATATTTGTCTTCCTTCTAGAATTTACATACTTGTGATTAAACAATATATTTGAGAATAATGCTTTTCTCAGTTGAACACTTTGTCAAACGGATCCCGGAGTTTTCTTACAAGAAAATAAATTCTCAGTATGAAAAATAAATGACTTGTAAGAAGAAAGGTATTTACTTATCTGTATGCTACGGCATATTTCAGTGAAGCAGCTTTAACTCTTGCATCAATTAATTCTATTTTCACACTGAGAACAATTTATCTCTAATGAAAAATATCAACAATCTTAGTTACTAATAGATGCTCTTCAGTGAAGAAGTTTTATTTCTTAGTTTAATAATTTAATCGAATTTAAACGGAGATCACGTTGTATAAAAAGAATAATATCAATGTTCTTAGTTCAATATTTATGCGTATTTCAGTGAAGGAGCCCAGTTCTTAATTCAAAAACAATAAGCAATTGATACGGAGATCAGATTGTCTCCAACCAATAATGTTAATATTGTTGATTTAAGAACGTGCAGGACTGCAGGTACTTAACTGAAGAAGTTTTAGTCCTTGATCTAATTCATTGTATGTTTCATACGGAGATCAGAAATCTCTTGGCTCAATAATAAAGTATTTTACTGTAAGAATTTTCATTTCTTAATTCAAATCATAGCATGTTTCATACGAAGGTCAGATTGTCTTATTTGAATAATTACAATAGTCTTGGTTCAATGGTTAAAATGCGTTTCAGTATTTTTTTTTCAGTTCATCGTTCGATTTATTCAAGTTAAAGTTTAGTCAGAATGTAATTAAACAAAATGTTCACATTCTGACTAAACTTTAGCTTGAATAAATCGAACGATGAACTGATAAATATTGACTGAAACGCATCTTAAGCATTGAACCAAGACTATTGTCAAATAAGACAATCTTAACTCCGTATTTAACAAAGCACTTGAATCTGTACATAGAACTGAAACGGCTTCACTAAAATACCATGATTATTGAGTACCATTTGAAACATTAAATGAACAAGAAAAAGTACTAAAACTCACAGAATTTCGAGTCTGATCTTTCAATCTGATCTCCGCGTGCCATTTCATGCCTGAAAATAGAGGTAGGTAAATAAGTGGGAGATACTCAAATTAATAATAGATAAAATAATACAATGTATTTAATTGTATGAAATCATTTATTAAAGAATAAACTTCCTAAAACAAAAGTATTGATCATTTTATTTAAATATATTCTAGGTATTAATCATATTACCTAATAATGTTATTACTGTGAATATTACTTAAGGGGGCATCGCAAACTATTGCTTACATTAGCTGCCTAGCTGCACTCGTGAGAAGTATAGATTAGCGCCGCCCTTTAAGATTTGTTTCTTTATTGGACCTTTACCATCAGAACCTTATACCCAATAATACCTAGTAGTTCAATAATTATCATCTTAAATACAATACTTAATATCTTGATAATATCGCTTTATCATGATCATTCTTAATCCTAAGGCGCTGGCAACCCGCCTACTATCACATTTTTATTGTCATACAAAATAATATTAATTGTCAAATCCTATCATTATCATCTGAAATATCTTAATTTGTGTCATGCTTCGCAGCAGAACCACTTGGGCTATATTATGTAAAAATTACAGGATAAAATGTAGAGAATGTCTACATTTTTGTAGCTTAATATAAAAAAAAATTGTATATTGTTAGTTTCTTGGAAAATACCAATTCAATGTGGTCATGCTACAGAGCATACTCTCCAGCAGAGCCACTTTAAAAATAACGGTTATTTCACGCTGATTCTGCACAGGTCATAATATAAACAAATGTATAATTATTGTATATCAAGATATCACTTTGCTTGCTGTGTAGAGCCTTGTCTTTTACTTCATCAATTTTCGTTTGTATATCGCCAGGATTCTGAAAATAATAGCAAACACATAAAAATTGCAAAATTGATGAACATACCTACAAAGCACGCGTGTTTACTACTAATATTATAAATGGGAAAGCTTGTGATTGAATCCGATCTGAAAATTTGGATGAACTTTGGTATGAATGTAAATTATACCCTGGTTAACAGATGCTACTCTTTATTCAGGAAAAAACCAAAACATACCATCAAATTACGTAACCGCGAGTGAGCCCGCGAGGTATAGATATTAAATACCATACATGCAACTAAATAAAATAGTACCCTAATATATTTACCTGGACGTAAATTATGCAGTTTTCGACGCATTCTAATGTGGAAAATTTTCTACGCTTGTTCAGTCTTCCTCTCGGGGGAATCAGGTAGGACAACAGTTTTATTTGATCTGGCACTTTTAGATCTGAAATGTATAAAACAGTTGATTTATTTTGAAGTAAGTACTATGCGAGCGGAGCCACGGGCGGATGCTAGTAACGTAAATAATATAAATAAGAATAGTGAGGGTGACGGTGAAGGTAAACCTAATAAATGAAAGTTAAACTGTTTATTACCGTCATCAGGCTGCTCTTGAATACTTTCATATAAAGTACTCAATGTGTCATCTTTTGATTCTCCAAATTTGAGGCTGATGATTTTATTAATAAACCATTTCCAATTCCTGAAAAAGCATGTTGATCTTTCAGGATACAGTCTTTCAAAGTCCAGGTTTATCTAGAAACAAAAATTGGTTATCTGTAAACATTTAATTCTGTAAACAATTTTTCAGAAAAGTATCTGGCATGCTGGTGTTGGACCAATCTAGTTACAGCCAACATAACAATAATATCTATAAAAATATTTGTGGGCAATCCACACAACACTATCTAGCCCTAAATTCCACAAGTAAATGTAGATTCAAATTGGATAATGAAAAGTGTAACATCGAACAGCTGTCTACCGCTTCGCATAACTACCTACTACCAGCCTATCATTTATTTGGGAACCCATAATCGAATAGGTAGGTACATTGAGTTTTAATTATATCTATGGGTAGGTAGGTAAAACCAGTAAGATTCTTTTTGCTCACAACATGGCGCCTAGCCGGCCCCGGTGCCGTCATTCATCGTGTGTTAGTCGATCTTTAAAATGCAATAACTTAATTAGATGTATTTCCAATAATTAAACACTTACCTTAGCACACAACACAATCAACCACGAACTGACACTTGCAGAAGACGTAACGTAATGCGATGCACTGCACAAGCACATCCAAGTCCAAAACAAAAAGGGTGTTGCCTGCTACGAAATGTTATTTACCAAAATAAGGCCGAATCTGTCACGCCTCCACTATTTTTCCTGACATTGACTTACTACGAAATTAATCACTAAGCATACATTAAACCTATTTCACGGTGTCTGAGTAACGTTAATCATACTCTCACTTTATGTTTGCATGTCTCAAATAGAGAAGGATAATGTTTTTGACGGACAGAAAGGACAAAAGTTGAAAAAGAAACGTGTCCAGAGACTTCTATAATATACAGGGTGGGTAAGAAATCGTGGATCAAACGAAACAGGGTGATAGTTGGGGTTGTCAGGATAATTTTTGATGGTAATTTTTTTTTACAGTAATGTTCTAAAGTTACAAAAAATTTTTTTTAAAGTAAATACCAAAGATTGTAATAAATAGGTCGTTTAGTTGCTTATTACCACAAAAGTGCTTTTATGACAGTGGGTACGATGATTTATGAGTATTGACACATTTTATTTTTCACATTTTCACATTTTAACCTAATGGAAATCAAATCAAATAGTTTTTATATTATTTAAGTTCATTACAACCAAACGGAACGAATGGCTTTTGTACCTACTTTATTTCATACACTACTAATGAATCGAACATCGTGCCTATAAAAACAGATTGGTATAGACATACTCCCAAAAATTGGGGAAACAATTTGTGAAATTGCAACACTCGTTCCTTTTCGTTGACGACAGTTGTGACGTAGGTAGGTAGGTAGCACATTTTCAAAAAACGCGAATTTGGTTTAAGAATAACGAGTCTTAAATCAAATTCTTGATTCTTGAAAGATGTACCTACGTAATAATTAGTGGTCGTCCAGTTGTCGAAATTCGACCCTATTTAATTTAAATTTTAAGTTTGAACATGGTTCTATTGTCACAGATTTCGCTTTTCGATTTTTTTGTAAGGTACTTACCATAACTTATAAAAAATGTTACATTTTGCACTCCTTCTCTTTATAAACTTTAAGTGTGCGAAATTCATACTCCTCCGTCCAATGATATTATATCCTCCGTCCCCGCAATTTTCGTAAAAAGGGGTAGGTACCTACTTAACTAAGCAAATCTTTTGCTTCACGTAAGTAGGTATTAATTATAAATTAGAAGTCTTATAGGAGTTTGTTGTCTTTCCTACGACTTGTACTTATAAAATTTCGACAATATTACAGGGAATAAAATGAGGGTTTATTAGAAACTTTAATAGGTACCTATTTCCTTTGTCTCCATAAGTACCTAAGTACCTTTATAATAAAGTTTTGGTCAGCAATATATATATATATATATATATATATAATATATTCTTCGGAATAGGGAAGGGAATACCTACCTAAATTAATTAAATCTTTTATTGCGTATAATCCTAGGTAATTATTATGGAATAGTATTGGGAATAGTAGGTTCTCATCGGTGTACCCATGGGGAGGGCAGCTGCCCCAGCCATTTTTTTAAAGATGGGAAATCATCAAATAACTCCTTCCGCCCTGGCCGGAGTGGAAGGGAGTGTCAGACTCTTACTGACTAAAACCCATCCGTGTTCCTTCAAGTGCCCTTGACGTTCCAAGGCCGCGGTGACTCTTACCGCAACAGCTGCCCTCTGGATTGGGAGTGTTATGAAGATTCAAATGACGTTTTTGCGACCCACGGTACTCGTATTTCGAAAAAAATACGAGTGGTACGCCCAGCTCGAAAACACTCAAACCGCTATACAGCCTATCGAATGACGTTGTCGCGAACACGCTGATTCGAAAAACTGTTTGAATTGTTACTACGCTAAGTAGTTCGAAAATCTTGGTATCGAAATCCACTGTTGCGAATAGGATAATTCCAATCTGAATTTGTCTGACTTTGTCAAATAGTTTTTCGAATCAGCGTGTTCGCGACAACGTCATTCGATAGGCTGTATAGCGGTTTTCGACTCAATGTGTTATAAACAATGATTCTTAGGTCAATGCAACTATTTACTTAACCAGAAACAAACTTTTCTTATACTGAACATATATTTTCTTACCAAAAAACCTTAGAAAATCTTATTTTAAAACAATTTAGATTCCTAGCTCAACACCGTAACTTATTTCCACAAAACAAGAATGTCTTGTTCGAAAACATTTGACTATCTTTACTTGAATAATTTAGATTCTTACGTCAATACAACTATTTACTTACCCAAAAACAATGTTTTCTCAAACCAAGCATATATGTTCTTACTAAAACACGTTAGTATCTTATTTTGAGACAATTTACATTCCTAGTTCAACACCATAACTTCTTTCCACAAAACGAGAATGTCTTGTCCGAAAACATTTGACTGCCTTCACTTGAATAATTTAGATTAGGTATTACGTCAATACAGTCATCTATTAACTTACCCAAAAACAATTTTTTCTCAAACCAAGCATATAATTATGTTCTTACTAAAACACGTTAGTATATTTTATTTTGAAACAATTTACATTCCTAGTTCAAAAAACAAGAATGTCTGTCGAAAACATTTGACTACCTTTACGTGAAAAATTTAGATTCTTACGTCAATACAACTATTTACTTACCCAAAAACATTTTTTTCTCAAACCAAACATATACTTTCTTACTAAAACACGTTAGTATATCTTATTTTGAAACAATTTAGACTCTAGTTCAACACCATAACTTATTTCCACAAAACAAAAATGCCTTGTTCGAAAACATTTGACTACCTTTACTTGAATAATTTAGATTCTTACGTTAATGCAACTATATACTTACCCAAAACACAAACTCTTCTTAAACCAAACATTTATTGTATTATTATAAAATGTAAGTCTTTCTTATTTCGAATCATTTCAGATTCTTCTTTCAAATCCATTATTTTCTCACATTAAAGGTTTTCTTCTTAGAACAAAAAAATATTTTTCTCCATCGAAAACGTTCCTGCTTTCTGATTATGAGAATCGTCAATACTTCTATGAAGAGTATAAAACTTTTGTCACAATAATATTATTGTTGAACGAATTTACACATTTTCTTGAACCAATAATTTATTTTTATTCTTGGCCCTAATCTCTGAGCTTCTTAAGCTAAATCCTTTTATATTCAGAGTAAGAATTCTTAATGAATTGTTTCAAAATGCAAATGTATTTTACAGTCAAGAGTAAATATCGTCTTGATCCAAAAAAATATTCTTGATGTAAATAAATAAATGAAGAATAATATTATATATCTAGAAGAATTCCGTTTTATTTTATTCAAGATATTATTGTTACTTTGAGTAAATATATGCTTGAGATTAAACAATATACTTGAGAATAAGTTTATTCTTGAATGAAAACTTTGCCAGACCCCATTTTTTTCCGTGTGGCTGGAGGCTTTGAGTTCGCTTAAGGCAGCCACAGGATTGACCGGTTAAGTAGTCACGGCCTCTCTAGGCCAACTACGAGATGCCATTTAAAAAAAAAAAGAGGTCATGCCACATTTTAACTCAATGTATCGCCGTAATCTTCTGATTACGTAAAAAAAGGAAAAATACGTGTCCAATATTTTTTATTACCTATTCTAAATGACGGACAAATAATACAAATATATTCATCAGCCCTATTTTAAATTAGACCTCTGCTTACTGTCCTGCTTATTTACTATTATAGCGCGGGTTAAACTATTTAATTTATCTTTAATCAGTGGATAAAATCTTATCTTTACTAAGCATTACATAATTTCAGGAAACGTTTTAAAATAAATGTTTTACAATACGTTCATAAACAGTGTTATATTTTTTCCTATTCAGTCAGTACCTATTATGCAAAATAATGATTATGTTTCATATACATTTTATGTTATTTTCTGTGTTGAGTTGGATCAATGCCGTCGAAGTAAGTAGATTTTTTTATTTAGACAGTATTTACGTTTATAAAGCATTCACGACGTTGCCCAAGGTTCTTTGAGCTTCTTCAATAGTAGGTACTTCTGCGAAAACCGGGAAGGAAGGTAATTTTAAGTCAATTAAATTTAATTAAGGAAACCTAGTTAGGTTTCCTCAATTTCATTCAATTGACATAAAAGTCAAAGTAGTTACTTTGTAGGGTACTAAAGAGCATCTATTTTGACTTACTTATAATAAAATCTTTTTCTTGGTTTTTATGTTTACCCTAACCCTCAGGATTTTGTTTTTATCTATGTACCTATATTTGTATGTGTGATTCTTTATACCCTCTATCACTAGTCTAGGTCGCATGGTGGTTAAAATCAATTTAGCGGTTTCAGACGTCAGGCATAAGCAGACCATTTGAAGCCCAGTTAAAATGTCTTGAAAAACAATGTTTTTTTGTAATGATGCCATCATGTCGGGTATCAAAATCGGCTTGAGGCCAGGGTCGCCCAGTCGGCTTGAGGACACGATTCCAAAAATAATATTTTCTACTAAAATGTTGAGATTAATAGAAATGAAAAATAAAAGTCGGGAGGAATTGCATAAAACACTATCAATCTGAATCGGTTTAATTTTTAACCGACTTTCAAAAATGGAGGAGCTTATCAATTTGTCGCGTATATTTTCTTTATGTACGTACTTACACCGATTTCTCCGTCAATTGTGGACCGATTTCGAAAATTCTTTTATTGTTTGAAAAGGTATGCTCTCGAGGTGGTCTCATTGTCACCAAGTCAGAATCTGATATAATAATAATAATAATAATAATAATACCATTTATTTCAGGCGACATAGGCCCATAGAAAAATACCTTAACCTAAACATACATATTTTTATAAACAAAATCTTGTGTTAATAAATAAGGCTTAAGACTATGTTAGTAGCACTTCACTTTGCACTAGCTTGACTTTGTGCTGTCCTGTGGAACTTGTCCGCGGAAGCGACGGAACACCACGTCCTGGGGCCAAAAGTCTTCTTCCATGACGAGGGGCAGATAACAGTTCGGTACACGCACGACGAACGCCTTGAAGTTGACGTTCCGGCGTGATTCCAGTAACTGCACCCTCGGCGTGTACCTCGTCTTTTGTCGCACGTACTCTACGATGTCCTCCGCCTTAGTGGTGTAGTGCAGGCGGGAGATGTACACCGGTGTATTCGGCTTCGCGGCACGCAGGCTTATTTCAGGCACTGTAGGAGCTTTGCCGCAGCGGTTCTTATTTGGTCGCGATCGGCGCTTCCTCCTTTGCACCGTCACAAAACCATCATCTTTATCAGCCCTATTCAGCGCCTTTTCTGGCATGGGCTTGATACTAGGAGCGCCAGGAGCACTCGCAGTGACGCTAGCGAAATCCCTTTGCAGAGGTTTCGGCAGGGCTTCAAGTACTGGCTGCGGGATGGGGTGAGGGGCTCGGGCGGCGCTGCGTGGAGGAGCCGCGGTGACGAGCGCGGGGCTGCGGGGCGCGCGGGCGGGGCGCTCTGCAAGCTCAGCAAACGACGGATGCGCTGGCGACGAAACTGCTGACGCGGAATTCGACGACGATATATCGAGGCCGGCTCCGCGACATGTGTTTACGTTTGACGCATCGACAGGTGATCTAATTACCGCCACACTGTTGCGCAACTCGCTAACTTCTTTGCGCAAATCAGTGACGGTGTTCTGGGATGCATCTAATTTCGTTAGCACATCCTCGAGGCGGGCCTTCAGAAAAACAATGTCCTTCAGCAGGCTCGTTACATCGACGTGGTCGAAGGTGACGGGAGGAAGCTTGTGTAGCTCCTTCACCACAAACGTCGGCACGTCGTCAGGGTCGGTCTCCTTGAACAGCGTGATGATATCTTGCAGGCTCTTCTTAGTCCCGTCACGCCGGCGGGACACCATCTGATCGCGCTTGTTCAGCACACTAAATAACAACAGCTTGGCAGCAGCTATGTCATCCTCGCTGAAGTTCGTTGCGCAGATCTGGACAGCGGACACCTCATCCATCACATCCAGCTTCTGCTGCAGGAACGCCAGCAGCTCATTCACCACAAGTTCACTACTCATGGCGAGTAAATTACGAGCGACAGCTTGCGCCGCGCTACTCGATATATCGAATATGCAAACGCGTGCGCATTAGAACGCGGCACAAGTGAGACTGTCACTGTCACTGACTGTCACTGATATGGGGATCCCATGGAAATTGAGGGCAACCCTCAAATTTTATAGGCACTCCTATAGAAATTTGGATATTTTTTTATAGTAACTCTTGCATTTACTCTCGGAAAGCACCATTTGGTGAACTGGAACTGATGATGAAGACCACAGATGGCCATCGGAACTACTCGCTAATAAGTATTTTATGCGTTGCGATTCGATTAAGTACCTACTTTAATATGGTTGCTATGCAATTTATGCTCGTTTTTCACTTTATAGTGTTTTTTGGATGTCGGTTATTATTTTTAAGTTTTTATTTTTCACTTTTTGGTGGGTCAGTTTGTAATTTATATAAGTTACAATAGCCTAATGTCAACTGCTCATCACCTTTTACAAAATATTGCTTTTACCGATGCAGGGACGTTAATTGTTAAGGAGTTCTCCTAGTAAGAAACAAGAGAACTTGAGCTGATGGTGAAGCCACCATAAGCTCCACTATATCACCATTACATCATATGTAATGTGACGAGCATAAATTGCTTAGCAACCATATTAAAGTACTTAATCGAATCGCAACCCGTGAAATACTTACTTATTATTGAGCAGTTCCGATGGCCATCTGTGGTCTTCATCATCAGTTCCACTTCACCAAATGGTGCTTTCCGAGAGTAAATGCACGAGTTACTATAAAAAAAATATCCAAATTGCTATAGGTGTGCCTATAAAATCAATTTCCATGGGATCCCCATATCAGATTCTAATTTGGTTACAATGGGACCAGCTCGAGAGCATACTCTTTCAAGCAAAAAAAAGAATTTTCGAAATCGGTCCACAATTGACGGAGAAATCGGTGTACATACATAAAAATAACAATATAATAATAACAATCCTAACCTAACTTATCCTTAATAATTATATATAATTATAAATGCGAAAGTAAGTTTGTTTGTTTGTTTGTTACCTTTTCACGCCTAAACCACTGAAACGATCATTCTGAAATTTTGCATATACGTTGTCAGGTGTACAGACACGGACATAGGGTACCTTTCATCCTGGAAAAGTACTGTTCCCGAGGCTGGGAGGGGCTGTTCCGAACGATAACGTTCTTTATGATAATAGACGGCGCCACGTGTCTTTCGAATCATGATTGAATAGGGATGATGCCTGGGTAAAAATAAAGAAATTCTATTTAGTCGGTCAGTCAGATAATAAAAAAAATATTAGAGACATATTTTTTGCTTTATCGGCATGACGTTTCATGCGTGTTATGTAAGAATTCTTAGATAACACGCATTAAAGTTCGGGAGTGGGAGCTCGCTACGTCACTTCTACGTATAAAATCTACCAAGGCCACATTTTAACTCAATGTAAAAAAAGAAAAAATACCTATGTAGGTATCCAATATTTTTTACTATTCTACATTATGGACAAATAAAAAAAAATTAATCATCATCCTTATTATACTTATTATTATAGAAACTTGAGTAGTGTGTTAAGAGTTTTATGTTTTTTTTTTATTTAAGTACCTAGTACATTTTGTGAGTCTAGAGTGTCGATAGATCGGCTTTTTTCATATAATACTATAAATGCGAAAGTGAGTTTGTGACTATGACCTGGATTAGGACATAGAATACTTTTGATCCCGGTAGTGCGTTTCCGTGGGACAATTTCATAATTTCTGACAACAACGCGGGCGCAGCCACGGGCAAAAGCTGGTATATATATGCGACGAATTGATAACCTCCTCCTTTTTTTGAAAGTCGGTTAAAAAGTCAATATTGATACAGTTACTTATTCACAGAAATTTAAAAAGTGCTCGAGCATCTGCGATTCCCGTTTAGTGGAAACTGACTGTTCCTCGAAAGGAATTCTTAGTTACCTACTCGTGAGCGAATCTCACAGGGAGAAAGCGAGTCGAGATAAAGCGTGACAAAGACATTCGTTCGAGTTCGAAACTAATAAAATAAAATAAAAATAAAAATCGTTTATTTTCAGGCGTCGACGGCCCATAGCGTGTTAGTAATTAGCACAATCTTAAAAATCTTAAAAACTATGTTAGTATGTAACATTTAGGCAACCATGAACACAAAAATAAAAATAAAAACATAAATACACAATAAAAATACAGCCAAGATTAGAGGAAGATTTATCAAGTCCCATGTCTAACATGCAGCTTGATAAATCTATCCATTGTAGGCCCTCCTATCCTTTCTGCAAACACCCTCAGAATGCTATTGCTGCTTCCCCTCAATCTGCGTATCACTGATGCCACTTTTTTTACCCTAACCCCTATTACTCAATTTCAGTGCTTGGAGATAATTCCGGAGAGGGCAAATATGACTTATTCAAACCCAAAATATATCCTGAACGCGACGGTGAACGTACGGCGATACAGCAGGAGGTCGCGCTACTTCGTCAATATAATGGGCACCAATAAACAGACCTTCGGGAACAATGTTACGGTTAGCTTTTAAAACTTTAGTTATTAAGTAAGTAAGTAATACAATCCGAGCTGGTCATCCATAGCCACAGAAGGTCGGACGCGTCCGACTGTCTGTGGCTATGAATGACCAGCTCGGACGTAGTAAAGATGATCTGGGAACCATCTGTTCTGTGCTGGAAACCGCTTACTATCAACAGCACGCGCTGATTACGCGTTGGTTGTTTGCGTTCATTTTTTAGGTATTTTAGTTCTATTAATGCTCCGTTAAAAAAATGTATGCTAAGTCAAAGTATTATTGTAATGTTAGTTTTAAGAGTTTTAAAGATACTTGTTTGTTTTTGTTTTTTATCTACGCTTGCTGGCAGATAACTTTCTTTTACACCTATTTATGTTTCTATAAGTGAATTTGTAATTCTTTTGAGAAATAAATATCTTTAACCGTAAATGCTCTAACCAGCTCTCGTACCTAAGAATCATCCTCCATTAGTGTGGTCTGATAAGGCAGTGAATACTTCTTGTGAACTTAAGTCGGCTCTTGTATCCTCACCCGTTTTTGGCAGCCCCGACTTCTCTAACTGTAGGTACTGTGGGTACCTACAGAGAAAAAAAATACTTATGTGGATGTTGGTAACAATCTGTTACCGACGTTTCCTAATTATGAAATAAAACTGCACAGAAAAATAGGGTAAAATAAAAAAGCTTTTTTCCAAAAGACACAACCGACTTCCAAAATAACACTTTAAAGTGAATAATAAATTTAATTTCGGATGTCGGTATCTTTAGATCTGTTTGTTGCCACCGACTTCCGAAATTAAATTTATTATTCACTTTTAAAGTGTTATTTTGGAAGTCGGTTGTGTTTTTTGAAAAAAGATTTTATTTTTACTCTTTTTAGTGGGTCAGTTTATAATTTATCTAAGTGAACGACCTGAGTGAAAAAGCGTCCAGCGGGGCGTTCAGCGTTGCGTGCAAGTTCACCGAGCGCCGCTCGGCCGTCACTCAGGACACTCGCGAGTGTTTGCAATTTTGCATGTGTTTAACACGAACGTCGCACGCCCCGCCCCGCCGGACGCTCGAGTCGAGCGTGCACTCAGGCCGTACACTTAGTTACAATATTCTAATGTCAACTGCTTTTCCCGATACAGAGACGTTAATTGTTGAGGAGTTCTCCTGGTAAGTAGGTACTAGGAGAACTCCACATCACCATAAGCATTGTGACGAACACAAATTACTTAGCAACGATTAATAAAGTACCTAATCGAATCGCATCCGTGAAATACTTACTTATTATTGAGTAGTTCCGGTGGCCATCTGTGATCTTCATCATCAGTTCCACTTGACCAAATGGTGCTTTCCAAGAAGAAATGCACGAGTTACTATAAAAAAAAAGCAAATCGCTATAGGTGTGCCTATAATATTTGAAGAGTTCCGTCGATTTCTCCAGGATGCCATCATCAGATCCTGACCTAATGACAATGGGACCAACTAGAAAGTATACCCTTTCAAACAAAAAAATAATTTTCCAAATTAGTTCAGCCGTCTTCGAGTAATCGGGGAACATACATAAAAAGAAAGATTCCGACGAACTGAGAACCTCCTCTTTTTTCGAAGTCGGTTAAAAAATAAAGCGTCTGGTTGTTTGTTAATGGTCTGACGTCATCTAAACCGTGAGATGGAAAAATATGTATGAAAAAATCGAGACCATGAGTTTTTCATGCTGATTTTTCCTTCTTACGGTTTGTCAGACCATTACCAAGGAACCAGACGCTTTATTGTGACCCTATTTCAAAAGTACAATTAATCAGGGATAAATGGACATTAGTCATGTATGTAGGTACTACGACATGGGACCCTATTGGACAGGCTTAACCACCTATAAGAAAATAGCAAATTATCAAGATCAATATCGCCTCTTTAATCAAAAACCGAAATAACTCAAAAATTACATATTTCGAATTTTTTCACACGGAGAATCGTTCAGTCCAACAGCCGACTCGATAACGATGAAAATGACAGCGATTTCGTTATTTCTTTGTGATAAACTGAAGCCATTAAGGTAGACAATGTCAAACTTTTAATGCGTTTTCCCACAAAATGGAAATTTTGAGTTATTTCGGTTTTTGATTAAAGGTGCGATATTATGTGCAACCATTGTAACACAAATCCATTTTAATACTACCGTGCAGTAAGCCCACGAGTACCAGGAACTCGAATACTATGCAATGAACTTTTGCTAACACAGCATTTTGACGTCCACGCTGACGACCTAAGTTGGCAATTTTTTATAAAAAATAAATAAAAATAAAAAATTACGCATGCCCATCGATTCCGGGATTTGACAATTTTTATATTATAGGGCTTACCCACCTTACCTTATTATAGGGGTTCCCCACCTGCAGGTACAGGATTATCCATTAATTACGCCACACGCTGTGTGTAAGTGTGCACGACCTTTTTTACTGGGGACTTTTATTTAGGTATGAAGTTCTGCTTACGTTTTTAGTTTTGTATTTTTATTTCTGCTTGAGTATAGTTTTCAATTTTTTTTTTTTTTTTTTTTTGGTATATTGGCGTGTGTTACTTATACGCTTATAGCAAATAATTTAATTTAATGTTTTGTTTTGCGTAATGTACAGACGCCAGCAGGCCAATCTACCCGAAACTGTCAAATTTTCCCAATCAACCATGGACCTAATGCTTTTGCGATAAAGTTGAAAATCTATTAAAGTTTGACAGATTGTAGTAGCTGGCGTCTGTACCTAAATTATTATGCGCAGTGTTGTATATACCTAGTCATTTTTTTTTAAACTGAACCGACAGCTGTGCTGCTGGGGAGTTTGTTGCGCCACTTCTTCTTCCCAGCTAAAGCACTAGGAAGTGGTGAAGGGCGGGCGTTTTGGGGGACTGTCTTATATAGGGTTATTTGTAAAACACCAGCAACCTCTTAAGGGGTCATTGTACTCATCATTATGAACAACTTTTACTATGGGACGAAACCTGAAATCGTAAAAAAAATCAGCTGTTCAGTAGGTACATTTGTGTTCGCATAATTCGTCAAAATGTACTGAACAGCTGATTTTTTTTTGCGATTTCAGGTTTGGTCCCATAGTAAAAGTTGTTCAAAATGATGAGTACAATAAACCCTTAAGAGGTTGCTGGTGTTTTACAAATAACCCTGTATAATGTTGACGTTCGAAAAGTGCTGATTCTCAGCCTAGTTTGAATGACTTGATTTTGGTATTCAGCTGCATCCAGTTAGACTTTTTTTTTTTTTTTTTGTGGATGGGAAATCATCAAATAACTTCTCCCGCTCTGGGTGGAGCGGAAGGGCGTGTCAGACTTTTACTGACTAAAACCCACCCGTGTTCCTTCAGTTGCCTATGCCAGGGCCACGGTATCTTTTTCAAACAACCCGCGACCCCAGCGGCATCGGCCCTATTGGACCCCATCTTTTGCTGACATCTCTTTGAGGCGCGCGTGGAACACAACGCGCCGTCGACCCGGGCCTGGTCCTCACCGGACGGCGAGCTACCCACTACTCACCGTCCGCAAGCCCGCGCCTACGGTGGCCGGGAATCGGCTATCGTGGTTCCATGTAAAATACTGGTATTCAGCTGCATCCAGTTAGACTGGAAGCCGATCCCAACATAGTTGCGGAAAAAGCTAGGCAGATGATGAAAAATTACAATATTGCACTATATTTTTAACCGCCTTCAAAAAAAGGAGAAGGTTCTCAGTTCGTCAGAATCTTTTTTTTTATGTATGTTCCCCGATTACTCGAAGACGGCTGGACCGATTTGGAAAATTCTTTTTTTTTTTTTGTTTAAAAGGTTATACTTTCTAGTTGGTCCCATTGTCATCAGGTTAGGATCTGATGATGCGATCCTGGAGAAATCGACGAAACTCTTCAAATATTATAGGCACACCTATAGCGATTTGGGTATTTTTTACAGTAACTCGTGCATTTGTTTTTGGAAAGCACCATTTGGTCAAGTGAAACTGATGATGAAGACCACAGATGGCCACCGGAACTACTCAATAATAAGTATTTGACGGGTTGCGATTCGATTAGGTACTTTAATAACGGTTGCTAAGTAATTTATGCTCGTCACAATGGTGATGTGGAGTTCTCCTGGTACCTACTTACCAGGAGAACTCCTCAACAATTAACGTCCCTGCATCGAGAAAAGCAATATTTTGTAAAAGGTGATGAGCAGTTGACATTCGGATATTGTAACTTAGATTAATTACAAACTGATCCACTAAAAAGTAAACAATAAAAAACAACCAACAAACTTTAATTTCGGAAGTCGGTGGCAAAAAACTAAAATACAGGTCCAAAGACATCGACTTCCGAAATTAAAGTTCCTATAATTCACTTTGTAGTGTTTTTTGGAAGTCGGTTATTTCTTTTTGGAAAAAGTTTTTTTATTAACCGACAGGGACCTACCTAAGAGTTAGATAGCAATTTGAAGTTTACGCAAATATTGAACAAGTTTTGAGGGATTAAAATTTTTATTGCACCGTATTTTTTTTATTTCGATGTTAGGTGTGTGTAACTGCCGCTGGGGTCGCGGGTTGTTTGAAAAAGATACCGTGGCCCTGGCATAGGCAACTGAAGGAACACGGGTGGGTTTTAGTCAGTAAAAGTCTGACACGCCCTTCCGCTCCACCCAGAGCGGGAGAAGTTATTTGATGATTTCCCATCCACAAAAAAAAAAAAAAGGTGTGTGTAACTAGCGGTGCAATAAAAAATATTACACTGTAATATTTTTAAGGTTCCATATAGTCAAGGCCAGAGCAATATTTTGCAAAATGTTATGCTATTATTTTTGCCTTTATTGTGTTGTAGGATTTGTAGGTACCTACGTAAAGTAAGTTAAGTAAGTTATGTAAGTAAGGTAAGTACTGTACGTCAGTAGCTAGCTAAAAGCTAGCAATTTAACTTCGATCTTGAGCTGGCCTAGTGAAGTACCGAATTTTAATAGAAAAAACCAGCAGCTTATAGGTAGGTACAGCTTATAGTATTGTTCCCACAGACGTGCAGCCTACAGTACTATGCCTAAACAGCACTAAATTGCAGATCACGGTAGGCGTCAGTCAGCTCTTACACAACGAGTATCGGCCCTCTTTCGTGGAAATGAGTCATAAGTTATGTGACCTGGTCAATAAGGAGCCCTTCGTAGGAGGCGCACTCAGGAACGCCGGAGTGGTGTGCCCTTTACCTCCTGTGAGTAAAACTAGTACCTAGTCTAATTACTCTAAGAGTACCTATTTATCTCAAATGTGGACTAAGCAAGAAGTAGTGATAGTCATTCGTGATTCGAAAGCGGTGACAGTGGCGCACCTGTCACCTTCAATTGACAGCTCGCTCAGCCAGTGATGTACGAGTACGACCCAACCAATCGATTCTGTAAAAATGAAGTGAGCTGTCAATAATGTTAATTCCTTCAAGGTCACTTCACTTCACCTAAGGCCCTTCGCACACGGATCGTAAGCGTAGTCGTCTCATTAGCGTATCGTCATGCCGCATTGGCGCGAAAAATTTCATACAATTCGCTGCAGCACCGCTTCGTATGCGGAGAAGTTTGAACATGTACGTGCTCCTATGGCTCTCGTACTACGCGCGTATTACGATACGCTTACGATAGACTACGCTTACGATCCGTGAGCGGAGGGTCTTAATTTTCACGGTGAGATTTTTACAGAATCGTTCGGCTGCTTGGGATGAGAATTCCGGTTATCATTAGTAACAAATTATATAGTACGGTCTGCAACTCTGCAAAGAGGTATTGGCGAAATCCTTATTTGAGGGGTAGTGTCAAAAAATGATGTCTCGTACAAACAAAAACTAAAAAGTGAAAACTAAAAGCTTGTATAAATAAAAAACTGTTTTCCAAAAAAAAAAACATTGGAAGTCGGTAGCAAAAAACGGAAATACAAAATCAAAGACACCGACTTCCGAAATTAATAATTTTTCACTTCGTAAAGTTGAGCGACGCGCAACGGACAGAAACACTGCCGTCATAAGGAAACACGACGTATCTGACATTTTTTTCGAAATAGAGCAGTTTACTTATTTATTCGGTGCCTGCAAAAAAAAAACGCATCTACCAGTATTTTTATATTGGCGTAAACTTAAAGAAAACCTAATAATTCTTACGATTAAATTATTACGCATCTGCTTTTGTATTTTGTATTATAAAAAGGACAATATTTTTTTTTTCTCCATTTCAATATTTCTATAGAAACGTCCTTTTTGCTTATGATGGCAGAACAGACTTCTTCTGGTGACGTGTTTGACGCTAGCCATGTCGCGGTGTCTCGAGTCGCGAGGCTGTGAACGGGGCCTCAAGCTATGCGACTTTCGCCGTGAACGGGGCTACTTGCGACTTACTTCTTTCATTTGTTTTCTATTTTTTTCAAGACGCGTGTCGCTCGTAACACGAGGACAGGCCGTTTAGTGGCCGAAGAGTGTTTTGTGTTTTTACAATATTAATTGTGACTCATCTCTCTATCCCCAGGGTTATCACACTATAACGAACATCACAGCCCCGACAGAGCACTTTCCCAACGTGTTTCCTTTTGAGAAGGGTCGCGTTGAGATCACATTGATTGTCACTGACACCAAGGAGCAAGTCTTGCAGCTCACCGTTGAGGCTTCGTTTAAGCAGAAGCCTTAGAGGTAATAAGCTAGTATACGTGGTCACCACTTATATAGTCAACCTCGTTATTAATTTACCACCCTAAGATTGAATGGCACTAGCACGTCATAAAACATCAGGTCCATTTTTACTTAAGACTGTGGCGCCATCTACAACACCATATGCGAACTACGCATCAAAAGACCTGACGTCACACAAATCCTGCATAGCACAAGCAGTTTACCGCGCGACTGGCATATGTACAGACGCCAGCACATCACATCACATCAAATTTCTTTAATAGATTTTCAACTTTATCTCTAAAGCATATGGTTCAAGATTGATTAGGAAAATTTGACAGTTTCGGGTAGCTTGACCTGGTGGCGTCTGTACATAATATTATACAACATCCCGACTAACCGTCGGGCACCACCAGACACTACGCCCGTCTGGTCGGAGGATCCTCCCTTTCCTATAGAGGATGAGTTCCTCATGCCTCTATAAGACCAATGTTACAGTTAGATAGTTTCAACCTTAGTGAAGTTTCAATTTAGTGGGAGGTTTTGTCAAAACTGGTAAAGCCATTACGAGATCGACTATACATTGACGATCCTTCACAGGAGTCTGTATGAATGGTACCTATGATGACAGTAAAACTGAAAGTCCTACTTACTTAATGTGAAATCACACTTTTTAGGGTTCCGTAGTCAACAAGGAACCCATGTTTCGCCATGTCCATCCGTCTGTCTGTCCGGGTTTAGCTCAGAGACTCTTACTAGAAAGCTGTAATTTGGCATGGTTACCATGTAAAGTGGACTTTAGTTTTTAGTTTTTTTTCTCGTTTATCCTATTCGTGTCGTTGGATAGGCGGTTCAAAAATATTGCGGGTCAATTTTTTTAAGACAAGTCCCCCAGATATATGGTTGTTTATGGATATGTGGAAAAATTCACGTTATTACAGGGTTATTGGTAAAACACCAACAAACTCTTAAGGGGTGATTGTACTCATCATTGTGAACCACTTTTACTATGGAACCAAAACTGAAATCGCGAAAATAAAAGCTGTTCAGTACATTTTGACGAATTATGCGAACATACGAGTAAATGTACTGAACAGCGGATTTTTTTCGCGATTTCAGGTTTGGGCCCATAGTAAAAGTTGTTCATAATGATGAGTACAATGACCCCTTAAGAGGTTGTTAGTGTTTTACTAATAACCCTGTATATAACGAAGTTAAAAGTAAAACTATCACAGTTATGTAGGCTTTACAAGTTCACGAGTAATAGTCGACTTACATTTAAATTTATGGGAGAACATATTCTTCAACTACAACGTTAAGTTTGTTCTTGGGATAAATTCATCCCAACTACGGAACTCTTCATTGTGTGTGGTCCGACACGCACTTGGCCGGTTTTTTTTAACTCTATTTCTTTCTATCACTTGGGCCATTCACCAGAGCGAGAAGTCCATCCGTGCGTGCAAGAGTAAACACCTTTAGGTTTAAAAAAAAATCATTTGTGCTGCATATCGGTCACCGTATCACGACATAGAAAGAATACGTCACCCTGTATGGTGGAGGCATTTTGAAGAGGTTAATGATATTTATATTATTATGGAATAAACAATAATGTTATAGAAATAAATATTATATTAAATAAAAACGTTTGATTTTCTTATTAAAAAGTTTATTTCATTTTGATTCACAATCTCACAGGTTTGGTATCACATCGGGATAAGTTCAAAACAGAGCAATTGTTTGTAACTTACAAAGCAAATTAAGTATAAACAAAACACAGCACAAATACACAGCAAGGGCGATAGCTCGATTTTTCTAACTGTGCGCTTGGAGCTGTCAAAGTCGTTAGGTTTGATGATTGAGCCCTAATTACGTAACACCATATCCATCGGAATCTGAATCATTTTGAAGCAAATTGCTAATCCGTTGCTTCATATGTTCGAAAAATTTGTCTGCTCGACAACGTAAATAACGCAATGCATGTAGTTCAACTGTCAAAATGAAACCGATTCCGATTTATAGTGTGTTACGCAATTGCCCCGCCGCTTACCTCCTCAGCTCCACCGACGCTCTAATTACACACTCGTATCGTCTGCACAGTTCTGTCATATTATTCACTAAGTTGTTATTGTTATTTTAAATACATACACTGTAATATTTTGACTTTGACAGACGCACGGAAAAATCGGGTTATAAATGGTCGAGATCCCCGGTTTCTGAATGACTGATCAACCCAAAAATAAACATCGTTGGCTGCAAGGTTCTTTCGTCGCGTGGCATAAGCCGAAAATAACGCCGCCATCTTGTTCTGCCAATATAATTTCTGTGACAATTTCACAAATTTTTACACGACCGATACTGACCGATTTTGTCGACCGATACCGCGCCTTAGGTACGTACCTACTAAGGCACGGTTCTGCGGTATCGGTGCACATGCGCGGCGGGGGGGGGGGGGGGGGCAGTGCAGGCTGCTCATTCGTCAACGCTCACAGCGTTACGCCGCTCATTCGTCAACACTCACGGCGTCCCGTCCTCCCGCGGTACAGCGGTATCAGTCAAACTATAACAGCGCCCATCTGTCAATGTCATTCAGACGCCAAATAAACCCTGTATACAAATGCTGTTACATCTCTTGGTTGGTTGGAAATAACAATAGTCAAGAGCCAATCTAAATACTTGACACGGGATTTGAAAACCTAGTAACCAGTAAGGCCCTTTGTACACGACACGAAAAGAAACGGTACGGCGTATAAGCCGCGCCGTAGCTAAAACGTGTCTGACATGTCTACAATCTTCCATAGTAATCCATACAACACCGGCGACCGTTCTTACACGCGGCGTATAAATGACTGATGAAATTCGATAGGCTTTCAGAAACCCGGAGTAAGTTAGTTGTTTTACTTGTCTATCTTTTGTAAATTAACTGAGCGATTAAAACTATGGTTCTATAAAGCAAGCTTTTTATTTTGACATGGCTTAAACCATCGAGCTAGTTATTAGATTTTGAACTTTATTCCCATTGCTGTAAAGTTCTTATAGTGTGGCGCACAAGTGCTAGTCACCGCCTGAGGTATGTGAGCGGTGAGATGGGGGACGTAGACAAACGTCAAGCTATATCAAACATGTGAGTCTTGTCAATCGCGCCCTCCTCAGTCTCACCGCTCGCATACCTCAGGCGGTAACTAGCACTTGCACGCACAGAATAATACAAAATTGTCAACTTAGGTTCTAAAGTCAGTTTTCGTATTAAGAACGTCACAACAGTTGGAATAAGGTTCAATATACAATAAGTGGCTCGATGGTTTGGGCTGGGACAGAATTTAACTCGATTTGTAATGAGACTATAAGTGAATCAGAAAAGTAATACTTGTTGTTGAGCATTTAAAAATAAGGATAAAAAAACACCTCAGTTTCACTTGATATTATCAGCGTACACTTATCCCAACTTTGTTGGGCTTGGTTTCCGGTTAGACCGGATTAGTAAGTTTAACAAAAAGTAAAGAAAATAGTCGTGGCCTAGTTATTTTCAAAATTCGGTAGTGTTCAGCTCTTTGGAATGTTTCATTACATGATTACATGATAAAAGGTAAAACCCACGACATTATAAAAACGAAGAAAATAATCATTAAATCTTAATCAAATTCTAAACAATTTATTTAAAAAACTGATTCTTATGTAAAATGGAAGCTCACCACCGAAAGTACAATTTCAAGGTAAATAATGTATTTATATTTGATTTTACACTTCATTTATTAGTAACAATATAAAAAATCTACCATACATAGTCCTTCACATTTCAAAACAATAAATGTATACTGAGGGCACATGAAACCACAAAATCGCAATTTTCTCGGTATGCCAATAATAAAGTGGCTTTTCTGGACATATTAGACAATGCCTGTTAAGGAGCCCTTGTATAATAAGTTCATGTCCCCAGATATAGATATACCTAGATAACGCACGAGCACCTACCTCGCGTGCCCAGTTTAAGCATAAAATGCTTAAGTAGGCTTAGTCTGCGCCCGTCCTCCGAGTTAGTAAAACGTCAGTAAAAAAATATAAAATGTCTATATTCGTAATACATTGCGGCTTTTACCTGGAGCGGTTGATGTGACGAATAACGAAACGAGTGATACTATCGTTTATCGCTTCAGTTTCGTGGTACAGGCGCTTTTATCATTTTTCTGTCGATTAGTGCTGTTCATTGCACGCAACGACGTCATTGATTCTACGCAACATAAATCGATCCTCGAGAATCGATTTTGGAAACAGAGGAATGATTTTGTATTTTATACTTAAGATGTAGACAATTATAATAAATAATCTTAACGTTTTGTATGTACACTATTACCTTAATTATGGAGAAATATTACAAAAAACGTATAAAATAGGAATGTAAACGATGTTAAATTATGAATTACTATTATTTGTAAGTCTACAGCATTAAAACTATTAAAAACAACACGTAGGCACTGCTGGGTGAGCGCTGGCGGTGGGTGGGGCGAGACGGATGACGCACGCGGCGACGACTTTGAATCGATTTTTCTCTTTCCCATCATTAAATAGTGCTTGCGACAAAAAATGGCACGCTTGGTTTTATACATACTTGCGTTATCTAGGTCTATCTATATCTGTGTTCATACCCCATTCAATTTCTCTATTCTACTATTTCTTAGATTAAAGCCTGATTTTTCATAGTTGACTTTTTTATAATACGAAAATATGCTTTACTTGTCCGTTTTAAAGGTGTACGTACACTAGGTGTACTACATGCTGTCGAATACACATTTCTGTGCATTTTTCATCCATATAAAATTGTTCACATAACGACACAACTAAGAAAAATCGGACTTGATCTACTCACTAGCGAGGCAACAATGTGTTTTGTCCTAACTATTTGATTTAATCGGCTTTCTTGGCTTTCGGCTTCCTTTCTTTGCCCTTCGGTTTGGAAGGGTAGATCACGAATAGCGCCAGTTGCGATCCACAAAGTACTACAGCGACGAGATTCTGTACCTGTAAAAGATGTTAAAGTAAATATTACAAAAAGTCGTAATTGTTTTTTTTTATTTTGAATTTTTTCAATGACTTTATTTTCAGTGTCTTGGAATCTAGCAGCCAAAAGGTATATCCCAATCCTCAATGTGTTACATTCTACTTTATCGTTGTGTACTCTATTTATGATTGCCATTTGCGATAAAAGAGCTAAATTAATTTCGATTGCAATGGAATTTGAACTTTAACATGCATAGCATTAAGTTTGTGTTCCCAAAACTTGATAATTATCTGAGATTCTGAATTCAAATATAGCTAGGATACCTCTAGTCACATGTAGGTTAACATCAGCACGCATAGCACTATAGAAACGAGTTTTGTAAACGGCAGAATAAACAAAATGACACATCGCCATGCTTAGACGTTAGAAATGTTAGAAATCTTTCTACAATCTCTCATTTAGTTCATTCTTCTGTCGACAAAACCCGTTTCTATGGTGGCCGTGCTACGCGTGCTGGCGAGATAGTGGTCAAACGTGAGACTCCACTTAATAAAGTATTATCATTATAGCACACGACTATGGTAGGTTAGATAAGCTAATAGGCTCATTTATCGCGTTTTGGTGTAACATACGCCGATAGCGTTGTCGAATCAATCTGAAATGTTATGTATTAAATCTCAATAGGTAAGATTTACGTTACGATGTTACCCAATGCGACGTTTTAATCTTATTAATTGAATACCTACAACTTTATAGTATACGTGGTGCTATGAAAATTGCTGTATCTACCTACCTACTAACAGTATAGTAGTCCTCAATCGTTTCGGCCGGGTTGAACGTAGACGCGAACCGATGCGCAGAATGCAAAATTAAGATATCTATTCTGAAAATACCATGCGCAAGATGGCGGGCGCGCTCACTTCAGACCGGCCAAAAAGAAACTAAAGCAGTAGGTATATCAAAGAAATGTGAAGAGGCATAGGGTTCCGGAAATCTCAGAAGGAAAAAGTATTCCATATTGAAATCTTTGATTCCAAAATGATGTTAATGCCACTTAAAGAAATATCAACTTTATGAGAGTTTTAATTAAGTTGGTTTCAGTATGACTACACCTATTGAAAAAGTCAAGTTGTAGCGCACACTGAGCTTTATTCGTGGGCGTTAAAGTTATTTTTCCAAAAAACATATTTGCTTAAACTCAAAGCATTTATTTCAATTAAACCATTTACAGGCACTTTTGAATTGTCAAGGAGGTCGGTCAGACAGAAATATGAAGTCAGTTGCCCATTCCAAAGCGTAGTATGTACATGCCTATGGAGAAGAATAGGCAAGACACTCCATGGACGATACTCTTTTAAATTACGTTGTTACAAAATATTAGTTACATCGTTAATGTTCACATGCTCAAATGCTAAACTGCAAACGCAGGATACATAAAAATATATCGTGCAACTCGAGATTCTGTTCAGAAGCTAAGCCCCGACGATGCAGACTCAAAAAATGTAATGATTGTCAATACTCACAACAAGGAACTTATTCCTGAGTATAATGCCGTACAACAGCCACGCAAGGGTCACCACGGAGCCTGACAGGATGATGGGGAACGGCATGCCCTCCGTGCTCTTATTCTTGATTATTTGTTTCTGTAACACATAATAACAGGATTAATAATATCACTTGCTGACAATAAAATAGTGGGATCAAGATTGGCACACAGGACTTGAAAGTACGCATTTTAAGTAATTAATGTTTCCCAAGGATTTAGGCAAAAACTACAGGACGTCATGTGCAGTGCAGTGTTAAGAATGAATGAATGAAATGCACCGACCCCCGCACAGTTTCACCAGATTCGATTACTTGAATGAACCCAAAGATTCACACTAGCCCCTGGAGCCTTCATGGAGCCTTCCTGGAGGTTTCATGGGGCTACAGAGACCATTGCATATCAAGGAGTAGACCGGGGGCGCGATAATGGTAGGGGAGACGTGCCTTTAGGGTATGGAAGGATTATTAGAGCCGTACCAGATATGCATCCTAGAAGGAAAAGGAATTGTTGAAAGACGGGTGCCATGTGTAGTGCAGTGTTAAGAGGCCTTTTTAATGTTCATTTTTGTTTAATTCCATATTCACAGGACATCGCCAAATAACATAATCAAACATAACCCATATTATTAATTATTCCCTATACACCGGAGTATTCCCTATCCTGTGGCGCAAAGCCTATGTTCGTCCACTACCTAAGGTTTCCAATCCCTCTCTTCCTACCGACTTTCGTCCAATTTCTATCCTTCCGTTCCTGTCCAAAGTGCTTGAGGCCTGTGTCCACAAACAATTCTCTAACTTCGTACATCGCAACTCACTCATTAGTCCTCTACAGTCTGGGTTCAGGCCTGGGCACAGCACTGTTTCCGCCCTCCTCAAAGTGACTGGCGATATAAGGGCAGGACTGGAAGACACCAAGGTTACTGCTCTAGTGTTGGTTGATTTCTCGAATGCCTTTAATACCGTCAGTCACGACATCCTGTTAGCCATTCTGTCATATGTTATGGTCTCTCCCGAAGCACTGGAATGGTTCTCCTCTTACCTTCAGGAACGTCAGCAGTCTATTCGTGTTGGGGATTCTTCTTCATGCTGGTGTGATTTGGAAACTGGCGTTCCTCAGGGCGGTATACTTTCTCCTCTTCTGTTCTCTATTTTTATTAATCTTCTAACTTCCGAATTTCAGTGTGCGTATCATCTGTATGCAGATGACTTGCAGTTGTACTGTCAAGGGAAGGTTGATGAATTACCTGATGTTATCGACAAATTAAATAGGGACTTGATAGCTATAAAATCCTGGGCTGATAGATTTGGTGTAGCTGTAAACCCCACGAAGTGTCAGGCGATCATCATTGGCAGTCCTCGTGGTATTAGCAAAGTGGTGGGTATAACCTTGCCACCAGTTCTCTTCAATGGAACGATCGTTCCTTTTAGCACTGACGTGAAGGACCTTGGCTTACACATTGATAGTACCCTGAATTGGCGTACTCAAGTCGCTAGGGTAAGCCAGAAGGTTACTGGAACGCTGCGGGCTCTGTACCGGCTGAAAAATTTATTACCATCGAGTACGAAGACAATGCTTGTACAGTCCTTAATTTTTCCTATCATCGATTATTGTGATGTGTGCTATTATGACCTGAATGCAGATCTCCTCGACAAACTTGACCGTCTTCTCAATAACTGCATTCGATTCGTTTTCAATCTGCGTAAATACGATCATGTCTCCGTGCATCGGTCGCTTCTACAGTGGTTGCCCATACGCCAGCGCCGACAGCAAAGGGCGCTGACCACCTTGTTTTCATTTCTTGACTCTCCCTCTTCCCCTAGTTACCTAGCTTCCCATTTTCAATACATTTGCGCCAACCACAATAGAAATTTACGTTCATCTCACAATCGTATTCTTCAATGTCCCACCCACCGCACAGACTTCATTCACTCGTCCTTCTTCGTTCAGTCTATCTCTCTGTGGAATGCACTCCCCCAGGAAATCAGGATGGCAACCGACCGATTATCCTTTAAAGTTAAAGTTCGCGAGCACATTCGCAAGAAGCTGGTAGTATCATCACAACGGTAATGTTTCCCAATGGTTTGTCTTATTTGTTTTAGTATATTTATGTCTATTTATTGTGTTTATATTTATATATAGTTAGGTGTATATATTATATTTATATGTTATGTGTGTCTATATCTTTATATTTAAATATATATCTATTCCTCATCTCTCGCTGTTGCACCTACCACTGTTTGTCTCTGCATCACCCAAAGGTCGACTGGTAGAAAATGCCTATGGCATTAAGTCCGCCTCTGTACATTTTGTGTGCTTAAAGTATTAAATAAATAAATAAATAAATAACATCATTTCTTTTTCGATATTTCGGTACGCGTGTCAAAGATACCGAATGCCGAACTTTTATTTCATTTTGTGTTTAGACGCCTCACTTCGAGTAAAAGATGCCGAATAAAAGACACAAAAAATAGCAAAAATGAAGCGTTTGATATTTCGTTTAGGCCTGGTTGCTATATACATTTTATCGAAAACACTACAATAGATACTGGTTTTTAACCGACTTGAAAAAAGGAGGTTTCTCAATTCGACCGTATATAAAAATAATAATATATATATATATATATATATATATATATATATACATATATATATATATATATATATATATATAAATATATTATTATTATTATTACTTATTTTTTGTTGGAAAGGAGATATCCCAAGGGACCACCCTTATAAATTTTATTAACTTTACTTGGGTATTTAGCTTCAATAATGCGTATTTTTCCCACTTAGTTTATGTTTTAATCTATATGATATATAGATGATGATGATTTAATAACTTCCTATCACTGTTATTTACATAGCAGGTAATTTTGTGGGGTAGGTACCACAACTAAAAAGTGAAAAATAAAAACTTTTTAACAAAAAATAAAACCGACTTCCAAATCAAAACACTACAAAGTGAAAAATAACTTTAATTTCGGAAGTCGGTGGCAAAAAACGAAAATACAAAACCAAAGTTGCGTTGTACCGTTTTAATTAACTATAAATTAATAAATAAATAAACTGATCACTTTAATGATTCTAATTATGTAAATAGATACTTGTTACGACCGCAAATTATAATATGATCAACGTACAATATAATACCGACTTGTAAATTGCAAAAAACGTAAGAAAATTTGAATTTCGCGGGCTACCCTGACGCTTCGCCCTTTAACCTATAAGTTGTTTGCAAACTGCACACTGACGCCTGCTACTGCAAACAACTCACGAAACACGATAAGTATAAAATCTGCCTAGCCTTTTTCCAACTATGTTGGGGTCGGCTTTCAGTCTAACCAGATGTAGCTGAATACTGGTATTTTACATGGAGGGACTGCCTATCTGACCTCGACAACCCCTTGGTAAGACTGGTTGTCAGACTATCGGGCTTCTGACGACCCGTAACGACTGTCAAAGACCCAAGAATGACAGCCGGGACCAACGGTATGCTTTCCTAGACACGGAGAAGTCTCGGTATGTAAAGGTGGGCACCCATCCACAGACCGACCGCTGCAAATATAGTTTAACCTGATCGTTGGACGCGTGCGGCTGTTATTACTTAGCCACGAGCCCCTCATGAAATACGATATAAACTAAAGTCGGGGAAGCTAATTGCTTTTATCAAATTGACTACCAACTTAAATTGTTCATATAAGTACTTATTCATATCACAAATTCACAACTGCCATTTTTTGGCAGTTGAATAACATGGCTATAACACGGCAAATTGACGAAGTGTGCCAATTTCATAAACAAATAAGTTCCCTGACTCTACATTCATAAATAAATCATTTATTTTTGACCAAACACTTGAACACATTTTATAAACCTGCCAAACTGCGTGACAGTCTGTCGGCAGGTTTAGCGCTCATCTTAAAATTAAAACATTTGGTATAAACATCTAAATAAAACTAAAGTAGGTATATACAGATTGTTTCAATGGACGGTAAGAATATTACGATCATACCAGGGGGGCTGAAAGTTTTGAGCCTAAGTACCTTCAAGTGTTATTATTGTCTAGCGCTGCATATTACTAATTTGCAAATACCCTCTTTAGTATAAATACAGAGTTCCATGTCATTAGCACCATTACGCTTCATCATGTCTCAGTCATCCGCGGCCCATCCCTATGCTCAAAACTTTCAGCCCCGCGGTACGCTAAGTTTTTTAAGCCCTATAGTAAATCTGAGCAACAATAGCGCTCTTAAGATTGTTACATCCGGTGTACCAGGGCGCTGAATGGTGACTTCCCGGTTTCCGATTGAGCTGATACTTTACATGCATATGTAAATTGGATGACAATGCAATATCATTATGACATGGAGCTGATCTGATGATGGGAGCTTGAAGGTGGCCATGGGAACTCAGTAATAAAACGACGCAACCCAAACGAGCCCAAACTCCCTTGACGAGGACTAGATGATATCCAGACTAATTAAAGCTTGTTCTGAGTTCCGTCATTGAGGGATGATGGAACTCAATGATAATATTGGAGACCTACACCATGCTGGCTGAATAGCAATGAATCTTTTTTGATGACATAAGGAAATACCAAATTTAATATCATACGATGTGTTTGATATAATCTGAATTGTTATATAAACTCAAGTTCATGAGCGTCTGTAATTACTTTATGAAGATAACATAGTAATATTATTATAACAACAATAATTAGTACGTGATGTGTTTAATTATCGTTGCGTAATATTTTGAAGCTTTTAGACTCAATTGGAATACTATAAGCACAAAAATTGAATCGGGTATTTCAGAAAGCCCATTAATCACACCTTTTTAAATTTTCACATTCTGCTGGTTTTTTTTTTTAATCTATGGATCTAGACACAAAATTGAGTTAAACAGAAACACCAATACTACACCTTTTTAGGGTTCCGTACCTCAAAAAGAAAAAAAAGGAACCCTTATAGGATCACTCGTGTGTTTGTCTGTCCGTCTGTCACAGCCAATTTGCTGCGAATTTAATGGACCGATTAAGTTGATATTTGGTACATATATGAATTTCTGTGACTCAAACACGGACGTGTAACGTAAATAAATGAATTTTAAATATCCCCATATTGAATTTTGGGAGGCAAATAAGATAAGTCAAGGGCTTACTGTGAGGGTCTCAAAAAAATCTCTCTAATTTTAAAATGAATTGTTTTTAAGTGATTTAAGAAAATAGACGAAAATTGTGTTGAATACAGAAAATATGTAGTTATCTATAGATTACAGGAAAACATATAAGAAGTCTAAAAATAACATAGTAAATCTGTCATTATTGTGCGTACAAACTTACATTTGCAGTTGAAATGTATGGGAGAATATGTTTTTCAACTACAATGTTAAGTTTGTCCTTGGGATAAATTCATCCCAACTACGGAATCCTTCAATTGTGCGTGGTCCGACACGCACTTGGCCGGTTTTTTCATTAAAATGTACAAAATAAAAATTTGTTTAATGCAGAGACCCTTGGAGTATTGGTGTTTTTGCAATACCTACTCCCATTTATCGGTATGATATTGTGTCAACGTGACAGTCATCTGTGTTTTTAACTCTTTTTAAATATATTTATTTATCCCCATACAAATGTTATGTACTTCAGAAATATCAACAATCCACAAGCTCAAAAAATTAAAAAAAAACCTAACCAATTAATTTTCAGATCATAGTACTCTCAACTTGGTAGGAACACAAAAATGCATCTTTCATATTATTATTATAATAAATAAATAAACAAACAAGGCCCAGAAAAAGTTTACAGGGTTTAGTTTTTTTTTTTCAAATTCCCACAACTTTGCTGCACTGGAATAGTGGGGTTTTTGAAATATTTGATTGTTGCAATGTGCTCCAGGGTCAAATTAAATTAGCTAGTGAAACTCCGCAGACGTGGGTATCAACATAAAAAACACGACAAAAAAAAATTTTTTTTTTTGAGTCAGTGACCGCTGGTAGTGTTGTTACTTGAAGTGTAAGGCGATTAAATCTGTTTTATCGTGTTGAGATATCGATACCCATCACGTCTGTGAAGTTTACACAGAAAAAAAAAGCAGATTTTTAGACTGATAGGTATTTTATATTAAATATTGTCTATGCAAATGTTAGTCTATGGATGTGTCAGACAGGATGTCAGGCATTCGATGAATTTGATGAGTTTGAAAGTTTAATATTGACTTGTATTCGTATTTTTGTAATAATTATCAATTTATCAGTAATTTATTAACATACATACACACACATACATCAGTATACACACATTTCACACACACTTCTACACACAGATTTATCAGTATTTTATGTATGTGGATCTATTTATACTTGTTGTTTAACCAATTTGCTAAAAGCTTCTCCCGAAATAAATTATTGACGTGGTAACCGTTTGGTCGGCCATTATGGGTAGCTGTTCTGAAACACATAGGTACTGGAATTGATGGAATACTGGGAGCAGTAACCACTGTAAAATGTACTACGGAGGGCAATAAAAGTTATGTTTGTGATAACGCTACGTGTTTCATTCCTGGCCCAAAATGGTCGTTGATAACCCTTTTGGGTTATCAACGACCAAAAACATCACCAAATTAATTTCTTTTTTGTTATATCATGTTTAGATATCGATACCCGTCCCGTTTGCGGAGTTTCGCTAGCTAATTTTATTTGACCCTGTACATTAGGGACAAGAATCACACAACGCCCTTTGACTTTACTTTCCTAATTCAAATAATCGATTCATATCCTATAGAAGAACCTTATTATTATGCACATAATGTTCATATTCGTATATGAATATGAGCAAGTGCTTCTTACGAATATGAAAAAAGTTTGCTCGTGGCTTCAAGGCATTGATTACAGTGCAACAGAACGTTTATTAAAACCATTAAGGTAACGTTTACCAGCATGGAACGATATAAAATTAACACACACTTACCCATCACACCATCACCCAACACACACACACACACACACACACACTCACATTCACTCATTCCCAAATCAAACGTTAAGCCATTTTTACTTTAGTTTTTAATTTTCCATTTAGTTTCACTTCACTTTTTTTATTAATTTGTAATAGTGTTTTATTATGTACAACCTGTATGTTAGGTTAATACAGTCATAGATCATTCATGAGTTGTCCGATGGCGGTAAGCCTGGTGATCTGTAATACAGGTTTTACCTACAACAGACACCAGTCTCTATTAAGTGTTACCTTGACTTTGTACTGTGTTTGTGATTACGAGAGAAATAAAAGATTATTATTATTATTATAGTTAAATAAATATAGTTCATATTATAAGCACTACAAATCAATATGACGAAAAGTAATCTATGACGGTTGACAATGGTTCACAATCAGAGGCTGATTATAATAATAACTAGCTTCTCCCAGCGATTTCGTTCGCGTGAAATTTTTTGTTCTCCCCCGCGCCCGCGCTGTTAGTTCGTTTTCGCTTAGCGTTCTTTGTTTTTTTTTTTTTATGGGTTCCTAAGGGTCCTAGCGTGGTTTTAAAAAGCCTATAGGCTATTATAGCCTTCCTCAAGAATTGGGCTTTCAAATTTAAAAATAATTTTTCATATCTGACTGTTAGTTCCAAAGATTAACTCTTCAGCCTTATCAATACTAATAATAAAGCTGAAGAGTTTGTTTTTTTTGTTTGTAAGTTCGAGAGGGAGTGGATTGTAATCAACCACGCGGGCCCAGTGTGGTTGGAATTTTTAGTTCTAGGACATGCCGGTTTCTTCACGATGTTTTCCTTCACCGTTTTGAGAGCAGTGGTGATGAATTTTTTTACACAAAGTAATGTGTCTGCCTGGGTTCGAACCCACGACCTTACAACTCGTAAGTCGGGGCCGTTACCTCTGGGCCACCACTGCTCCCGGGATGCTTCAGTAACAATACTGAAGAAAAAGCATTAAGAAAACTATAGACTTACCAATCCAAACAGTGGCGAGGCGATCAGGTAGAACATGAACGCAGTAATGATACTTCCAAATCTATTCTCCACTAACTTGGGGTCTTCCATCTGGGCATAACCAATCATTGCAGCAGAGAAGGCTCCAGTAAGACCTATCTGTGCCCAGACCTTCATTTTCTCATGAGTATAGTGGAAGTAGATCATGCTGTAGACTATGTTGATGGCTAAACCGATCAGGTTGACTTGGATCATCTTATCGTCGCGAAGGATGTAGCCGAACTTCAAGTTGAGAATGCTCCTGTAAGAAAAAAAATTGAGTTAAGTAAGAGGCGATGTTTTAAAGAAAATGTGTCCGGATTAAGAGTAAACCTTGATTTGAGCGAGAACGCCCAAATATTGATGTTTCATTTATCCACTATTTTTGAAGAGAAAATTCTTTAGGCGCGTAGAGCGATTTTTTTGTAGGAGAAAATCTCATGAGTTGGCGTCATGCGTTACGCGACTTGCTAATGTGAGGTGTTGCGCTGTCAAGTTAAAACTAACTTCTATGCAACGTTACAACTAGGGAAAAATAGCGTTTTCGATGAACTCCCAAGGTAAGATTTAACTTGTGTTTAGGGTGCCAGTATCCTCGCCTATGATTTGAACATGTAGCAGTAGTTGTAAGACGAGTACAGTATATCATTAGTAAATTATAATATAGCATAATTCCTAGCTAATGCAACTATGATGTAGCCTATTTACTATGGTACCTATGTATGGGTGTGTGCATGTGTGTGAGGGAGAGATTAATATGGCGAAAACTTAGCTTTCACTTCTGTTGGCAGTCCCCATGACTATGTTTTTTTTTAAAGATTTCTTACTTGTTATCTGCCGCATCATTATTTTCATGGGCTAATTTGAGCAAGCATGGTGACCAATGCTCATGCCATGCCGTACAATATTAGGCTAGTAATATTATTTATTGTTTAATTGGGCCGCCAACATTGTTCCATTTCGAAGAAAGTATGGTCCTGTTCGTCTTGTATACATACATATTTCTCTATCATAGGAACAATTTTAGCTCTAACACGCCTGGCCCTTGAATCCGATTCCGAGTACCTACCTAGATAAGACGATCATCATCATCACTACAGCCGAAAGACGTCTACTGCCGGACATAGGCCTCGCCACTTCGCCAGCGGATTCCTGCGTCCTTCGCAAGGTCATCGGTCCATCTTGTGGGAGGCCTTCCAACGTTATGTCTTCCGGTATGCGGTCGTCACTCCAGAACCTTTCGGCCCCATCGGCCATCTGTTCTGCGAGCAATGTGCCCTGCTCGCTGCCACATACGTTTGGCAATTCTTCGGGCTATATGTCAGTTATCTTGGCTCTTCATTTCCGTTTCAATTACGTAGGGAAACTTCAAGCATAGCCCTCTCCATTGCCCTTTGCGTGACTTTTAGCCTTTTAATAAGGCCCATTGTGAGCGACCATGTTTCAGTGCCGTAGGTCATCACTGGCAACTTTCGTCTTGAGACAGTGCGGTATGTGAGGCAAGAAGATAATGCGTAGCTTCCCGAACGCTGCCCAGTTGAATCGGATTCGACGGACAGTTTGTCCTAGGTAAATATACTCGTCCACAACTTCGAGTGTAGCGTCTCCGAGCTTCATAAGAGTGGATGTTACATAGGCATTTGAACATGACCTTTGTCTTGTCCATGTTCATTTTGTGACTTACTCTTTCGGAAGCAAGATAAGACAATATACTCACATAACAATACCACCGAGGAAGGGCATGATGCCAATGCCCCTGGTGCCTCCCTGCTTGTAGATGTCCCAGCAGATGAAGGAACCAGAGAACATCTGGCCCACGGTCACAACCGCGGCCGTGGTCCCTACGATGTCCTTGTAGGGCTGCAGAACGTCGGCTAGTAGATCCAACATGATGAGTTCTGGAGGGAAAAGAGAAGAGTTGATTATCCTCTCGAATGTCGGAGACTAAATTGACTTGACTGAAATTGTCAAGCTGTATTAGGATTACATTATCATAAAGGTCATTTTAATATTTTCACTTGTCAATTTAGTGTAACTGTCCGACTTAAGACACTTGGAGCATTTTTTCTTATGTCGAACTCTGTAACATAAGACATTCGAGAATTTATACAAGAGAACAAAGTTTAAGAAAATTAATATGTATTTTTTTAAGGCTCTTATATCAAACAGCTTTTGCCCGCAGTTTCGCCCGCGAGCAGGCCGGGAATTATCCAACGGGAACGTACTACCGGGATAAAAAGTATCCTTGATCCTAACATAAGCCAGGTTATGGGCTACCTGTGGGCTAAATTCTATCGAAATCCGTTCAGCCGTCAAGCTGCCGTGAAAAGCTAACAGACAGATAGAGTTACTTCGCAATAAATAATACTACAGTCCAGCCGTAGAGAGAATGCGTTAATGACACCTGTCAGTTGGACAATTTCTAGTACTAATAAGGATCAAATTCGCAAAATACATATTCGTTAGTAGGGGCTTGTGGCTAAGTAATCAGACAAGAAAACAGCCGCACGGGTCGATCGATCAGTTTAAGCTACGCTTGACCAAGACCCCCCCGTGCCTTGGAAAGCGCGTTAAGCCGTTGGTCCCGGCTGTCATTTGTGGATCTTTAACAGACGTTACGGGTCATCAGAAGCCCGAAAGTCTGACAACCAGTCTTACCAAGGGGTTGCGTATTACCCAGTAACTGGGTTGTAGAGGTCAGATAGGCAGTAGCTCCATGTAAAATACTGGTATTCAGCTGCATCCGGTTTGACTGGAAGCCGACCCCAACACAGTTGGGAAAAGGCTAGGCAGATGATGACATATTCGTTAGCATGA
The DNA here is from genome assembly GCA_948252095.1 of Dicycla oo. NCBI lineage: Eukaryota > Metazoa > Arthropoda > Insecta > Lepidoptera > Noctuidae > Dicycla > Dicycla oo. Next base: position 3,419,378 of record OX411718.1, on the reverse strand, counting down.
AACTGACAGGTGTCAATAACGCATTCTCTCGACGGCCGGACTGTAATATTATATGTATGTGAAACTACTCTGTCTGTCTGTTACCTGATGAGGATGTTTAAGCAACCGAAATAAGGTTAGTGTGCAAGATGTTTTGCCGAATCATTATTTATTACTACACAAAATAAATCCCATTTTGTTGATTGAGACCATGACGTAAAGAGACTTTATCGTATAGCAGTGTCAAACGAATTTAAATGAACTTCACTCCGATTTTCAACCAGCCCCGATAATCAGAAAACTTTCACCGCAACAGCTTTTTTTCTTTAAATCGTTTATTTAGTGTAGGTACTTATTATGAATTTGTACTACCTACTTCTTTAAATATAGGCACACATTGGTAATACACTAATTAAGCTTTTAAAGATAAAATCGATATTCTTCAAAACTACCCATTTCGGTCTAAACTGTATTCATATTTTTTTAAAGTTTAATTACATTTTATGGGCCCTCAACGACCAAATGAATCCCAGCGACGATGATGAAGCGTTTAGGAGCAATATCCGCGTCACGTTGATTGCACAATAATTGAAACAAGACACTACTACCGTCATTACAATAAATGTATCTCTTCGGACAAGGTCGAATGTATTCAGTCTAATACTTTATTGACAAACAAACGACGCGCGGCAATGTATCCGTCCACTTCAATCACAACGCAGTCAGACTCCAAAGTGCTACAAATATTGTTTATAGATGTTGTCCGCGGCTCTCCTCGCATCGCAAGGGAAATGCGCATACAAACATTATTATACACATGACAAAGTATTTCGGTACAGGGTCTACGAGTATCTGTGTTTCTAACGTGCAACAATAAAAAATAAGGTAGAGTATGGATCCACTTCTAAATCCTAGATTTCGCTCGTCCGAAAATATTTAGCTTATCCGTCTCTGAGACCTAATGATTGCATGAGAAGGTGAACAGCCTGACTTAATGATTAAACTTAAAATTGTTTTATAAAACAATTAGCCGAAGTTCGCATTGCTTGGAACTATTAGGTATGTGCTATTAGGACCATTTATAGATACTGGGTTGTGGTCGTGGAGGTCAGATAGGCAGTCGCTCCGTGTAAAATACTGGTTTTCAGCTGCATCCGGTTAGACTAGAAGCCGACTCCAACATAGTTGGGCAAATACTAAGCAGATTATGATGATTTTTGACAGAACAGACCATTTTATGTCGCGGTCCGCCGAGCGTTCCCACGAATCATCCCATACATTATTCGATCAAACGGGCGACGACAGGCCACCGCAGGCCGACTGTTCTCACGGGCTATCGGCCTGGCCTGGCGCGCTCTGGCCTGCGAGAAAGCAGGCCGTGAGACCGCGGCATTACAATTACCTCGCTCTAGAAGAACAAATGACTTCTTATTATCTGTTTAAATAAACACGTGTTAATTTTTTCTGAATATATATTATGCCAAGTCATTGCGCTCATTACAATACACGATGACGTCACTCTATCTTCATGTTTCGTCAGCTAGTATTTAATCAAGATTACCTGACACGATCCCTTCACTATTACACATTTTAAATGATAAATGATTTTATTTCTGTAAGTAGGTTTGTATTTATTTGTGGTATTGCATTATATTGTTTCGTATAGGTATTTTAGATGTTACGCATCAGATAAGCAAAGTTAGTTTAGCTTAGCTCACATAGCTGGCGTAGTTTTTCATACTTATAACCGCAAACTATGCATAGTTGTTGGTGTGCACGCGACAAATTTCTAGTTTATTTAATAGCCGGCTTATCTTAGTTTAGTTTCGGCATAGCTTAGTTTTTAGTTTGCAACCCGCTTTAGAGTTAGAGCTGATTTCAAACTACTTCGTTGGTTTTAATGGCTGCTACAAAATCTTTTATTTTTTATTTGAGATGGGTTTGCTCTCGACTCTAGTCTAGGTCCGAGTCAGAGGTGACAGAGACAAAGTCGACGATGGAGTGAGCTTACCCAGAAGAAGCCTGTTCACTCTCACTTTGAAGAGATTAGGGTTGTATGCGCTCGGAAACACAGACGGAGGTAGTGAGTTCGACTCTTTTGCTATGCGCATTATAAAAAACATTTGGAAACGCTTAGTGCGAATTAGTGGAATATCAACCAGGTAGGGATGGTAACTGGCAGTGAGTCTAGATGTCCGATGGTAGAAGGGAGCCCGTGGAATCAGGTCGTGGAGTTCTCGGGCACACTCTCCGAAGTACAATCTGTAGAAGACCGACAAGCAGGCAACCTTGCGGCGATGAAATCTTTTCGATTCCAGAGAAAAAAGGCATAAAGATGATACAATACTTAATTACGTATACAGGGTGTAAGGGACAGCCCTCCGCAGACTGATGCGGTGAATTCAGTATATCATACTAAGATGACCGGTACATGAAATTATTTCAGGAACGTTAAGGGAATCCAATAAACCTCATTTGTTTGTGTGTTTGTGCACTAATCGGAGCATCTGTTACTGAATTTAAATTTATTATAAATGCGAAAGTTTGTGAGGATGGATGGATGTTTGTTACTCTTTCACGCAAAAACTACTGAACGGATATTCATGAAATTTGGTACACAGATAGTTTATAACCTGGATTAACACATATGATACTTTTTTTTTATCCCAATATTCCTACGGGTTCGAGACTTACACGGGTGAAACCGCGGGGCGCTGCAAGTCATATATAAAAAAAGTGTGCTATCAACAGACATCGTTTTATTTTTCCTGTAATCTTTACATAGACTTCTATCACACAGAATAATTTCAGATTTTTATCTATGCAAACTTTGGAGATAAGGGGGGGGACGGTATTTATATTTACATTTTTCATCATAAGTCGAAAACAGAAATAAAAGAAAAATGTTTGAGAATGTGCAAACAGCGCTCTTTCATATGATAGGTACCTCACATGCCCTAGTGCCCCATTTCGAATTATTAAGACCCTCTTTCAGTCCCTGTTGCAAAAAAAATATATAAATACTAGGGCAAACGTCATCTAAAAGTATTCTAAAATTCAAGTTGATAGCATTAGTAGTTCTTGAGATATCTAACTATGACAGACAGATAGACTGAGGCGCACCATAAGGGTTCCTTTTTACCATTGTGATAAAAAAAAACGCTAAAAAAATTAAAACATTCCTGAGAAATTTTCCAGTGGAATATGATTCAAAATAAGGAGCTGAAGTGACCCTGTTTGTTTGCGGAGGGCTGTCCCTTACACCCTTATAATGTAATGGCATAAATTATGGCATACCTATATTCCCTATAATAAACAAAAAAGGATCAGTAATTTACCTTTTTTATTTATTTATTTATCATCTAAACTAAAGAATACAGGATTACATTACCTATGAATAAATGTTGTGGTTCATTGTGCTACAACCTACAACACTGGACCAAGGGTCCACATAAACTGCCCATCATTCTTTGGCATACCGACCTCGGCTTGGGTTCACACTCGGGCTTCTAATACCGGGATCCCAGTATTGACTAATTCCGGGATCCTGGACATTTCTTTCATTTAATTTTACAATACCGGTATTGAAATATGCAATACTGGGACCCCAGTATTGGTGATTTTTTTTTTATGTTCAGTAGATAATACAGTGACACAATATCGTTATATTGCACATTCTATTTCCAACCAATTGTTTCTGGGTAAGTTTTAAAAACTGACATGCTATGTAAAGGCAGAGAATATTTTTCTCGGTTACATATTTGTGCAACCGATTAAGAAGCTCATTCTCGGATAAAAGTTTAAATGCTCTTTCGTTCGAACTCATTTTATTTTAGACTATATTACGCCCGCGCATCCGCTTGCTCCACGTTATATGAATAATTTATTGACAAATAAAACGATTTTCTTTATTATCATCTTTATTTATCTAATCAGTTTGGTGTTTGTTAATATTTAGTCTTTTTAAGTATGTAATTACGCTATTTATGTAAATTACCTCATAGAGGAACACAACTCGGTTAACAGTCTTTTATTTACTTAGTTCTATCTGGTCACATGACAATCTTTTATTAACAATTAAACTCGTATTAATCTACATTATTTAATTAGCATATAACTTTGCCAAACTCCTTATATAATATATATAATAATCCACGTAGGTGACATGTATGGAGGTGACATTTTAAACTTATATACCATTTTTCAGAACCCCAAAATGCTGATTAGAAAAAACGAAAAAGGCTACAATGGCCCATCACTTTACGATATCCAATAGACCTTAATTAAATAAATATTTTTGATAAGTAATCCACAAAGTGACCGAAGTAGCTAGCTAATTAAAAAAAAACTTGCTTTATAGGTCTTTACTCCAAAATGATTATCCCAGCAATGTCAAACACAGAGAAAAATTCCAATACCGGGATCCCGAGATCCCGGTATTAGAAATTTTCTTTACGGTAGTAATACCAGTACTGAAAAAAATCGGTATTTGAAGCCCCTAATTCACATATAAGATAGATACTTTTAATCCGGGTAAGTACATGAAGAAGTACCCTGAGGACTACCGAGAAGGCGAGGATGACAGAATCGATTTCAATAGATATTTATTAGTCTTCATAAATCTCTATTCAAATCGATTAACGTAACTGCAGCAACGGAAAATAGTCTCTACCGGCCCCTACCACGTCCATGACCCTACTGTCTTCTAGCCCGCAAGTAGGCTCAATAACGAACAATCACAGCTCACTAGTTACTATATTGTATCAAATTGCTTCTCAATTGCTCGAGCGTCATGCGCACACACACCCACCGGTAGCTGTGACGTCAGCTACTGTATAGTCAATTTTTTCATTACGAAGTCCGTTAAGGCGACGATAAACGACTTTTGATGATTTTAATCTGAAGAACGTCTAAATGAGTAGTGTAATGATTTGGAAAAAATATGTTAAATTAGAGCATTGTCTTAATAACTTATTATGTGAATATTTTAGATTGTTTATATTATATAGTGTAATTATTTTGTAAAATTATGCATAAGGCGGATAAAAAACAGAATCACGCAAAAACTATCAAGCGTATTTTTATGAAACCTTCACCATTTTAACGACACATTTGATCATTTAGTATACGTGTAATATAATACCTTTTGTTTTATGTATAATAAATGCGTCTCAATTTAGAACAGCGCTTTTTGAGTCCTAATACTGAGCGTGCATAGCGTGAGCTCACCACAGAACACGCAAGCTAACCACTCGAGACCGTTAGCATATATCTGCGTCTTAAGAGGCCTATCACAAAATTGCCTTTTAACAGATTAGGTATATTAAAGCACGGCGACGCATTTATTTATTTATACGGCCAAGGCTAAGTACATTAATTAAGACATAAACACATTATTTAAGTACAGACGCCAGCAGGTCAACCTACCCGAAACTGTCAGATTTTTCCCAGTCAACTTTGAACCTAATGCTTTAGAAATAAAGTCGAAAATCTATTAAAGAAATCTGACAGATTGTAGTAGCTTGATGTGCTGGCGTGTGTACAATAACAGATACGATGATATTGATTGTAAATCGCAGTAACGTTCAAGAGTGAAAAAAGAAACCGGCCATTTGCTTGTCGGACTACGCACAATGAAGGGTTCCGTAGTTGGGATGAATTTATCCCAAGAACAAACTTAACATTGTAGTTGAAAAACATGTTCTCATATACATTACAACTGCAAATGTAAGTTTGTCCGCACAATATTGAGAAACTCACCATGTTATTTTAAGACCATAGACTTCTTATAAGTTTTCCTGTAATCTATCGGTATTTAACTATTTTCTGTATATTTGTAAGGGCAGGCCCTTACATATAATGCTGAATGTTCATGAAATAAATGTTAATGTTCAAGAAGGTATTTAATGAGAAACTAATAGAAAATGTTATATAATGTTACAAAATGTTAGATGTTGCGCAAGCTCGATATAAAACCGAAGACTGACGTACTTGCGTACGTGACGATACTACATTTTATTAATTAACAATATTTGCAGTATTTTTAACTAGGCCAACGTACAATGTGCGGTTGCTGACCGTACAATTGTTTTTTTCAAAATTTTAGTCTCGGTAGTTTCGGAGATAATGGTCAATTTTCGTCTTCTTTCTTAAATAACTTTAAAACCATTTATTGAGATTCTCACAGTAAGTCCTTTCATTTGTTAAGACACACGGTACAGTTTGCAAAACTTGTTTCTTTAATTTGCCCCCCAAAATAGACCCCCATATTCAAAATTCATTTATTTACGTTACACGTCCGTGTTTGGGTCACAGAAATTCATATGTGTACCAAATTTCAACTCAATCGGTCCATTAGATTTGGAGCAAATTGGCTGTGACAGACGGACAGACACACACACGAGTTATCCTATATTTCTAATTTTTTTTTGTTGTTGTTGTAAAAACTTAGTTTCATCAGGCCCACTTGCACGTTTAGTCAGGTTAAATTAATAAATGAAGAGTTTGTAAACTCGGATTTATGTAATTAACATTTTAACTCTTATTACGCGTTGCCCCACTCAAAAGTAACACCGGGTTAGTAAATCTGGCATTAGTGTTTTTAGGGTTCCGTACCAAAATAGTAAAAATGAACCCTTATGGTGCGTCAGTCTGTCTGTCTGTCTGTCACAGCTGGATATCTCAAGAACTACGAATGCTATCAACTTGAATTTTGGAATAGTTTTAGATGACGTTTGCCCAACTATTTTGCAAATAAAGAATGTAATAAAAAATATATTTAATATAAAAAATATATTTAATATAATAAAATATATTTTAATATATTTCTTTTGCAACAGGGAAAGGGGGTCTTAAAAATTCGAAGTGGAGCTACTAGGGCATGTGGAGTATCATATTCTCAAATTTTTTTTAGGCTTTTGATGAAAAATGTAAAAAATACCGTCCCCCCCTCCTCCTTATCTCCGATGTTTGCATAGAGAAATATCTGAAATTATTCTGTGTGATAGAAGTTTATGTTAGAACAAAGACGTACTTTAGCTAAACCGTAATTACGTTATTATTCTAATGGACGAGCGATATGTTGGTACGAAACCCTCGGTGCGCGAGTCCAAATCAAAACAATACAATAGGTTCAATAGACGAAACATAAAAGAAAATATGTCTTTGCCCTGATATGTATCCGATCAAAAAATGAATGCCTTTCACATTTAGCCAAAGTTCAACCATTAGTTACTATGTTTAACCATTGGTTGAGTTAACTACGGATCAAAAAACCGGCCCTTAAATATTCAAAAGTTTAACTCTAGGTTTACCTATAACTCTTGGTGGCTCAAGATGAATTATTTGATTATCTCTGGATTAGCTGTTAACTCCGAGTTATCTAAGATAACCCATGAACGCGCAGTGGGCCTTAGTATTCTGCCAACGAGGTTGTCTGACCACGCTAAAATATTATTAGTGTTCTTAAAAAATCTGGTATTTTAGTGAACAAAGGTCGCGCACGGAGTTGCGAACGTGTTTCAAGGTTGTCTGCCAGCATCATGTTTTCAATAAATAATTAACATAATGAGTTGCCATACAGGGCTACTAAGTTAGCATGGATGAAGCGCGGCTATCTACGACAATGGATCGATGGCTCTCGGGTACAAACGCCGCCGGTAGGTAGCAGGATACTTGTGCATGGTCCACTTTACGCGAAACGTCATTTACGCAAAAAGTACATAGTTTGGGCATCACACGTCTGAGTCTAAAGCCGATTTATCTCAGGGTTCTCTAGCTCTATTGCTCTATGTGGACCGAGGCAATTGCGTACCACACTATCAATCGGAATCCGTTAATGGTTTAATAATGACAGTTCAACAACATTCATTGCGTTATTTGAGTTGTCGAGTACACAAATTTTTCGAACATATGAAGCAATGGATGGAAAATGATTCAGATTCCGATTGATAGTGTGTTACGTAATTAGGGTGATAAATAGTATGATATGTAGGTATGTATGTATTATTCTGCCGTCATAAGGAACAAAGACGTATCTCATCATTTTTTCGAAATAGAGTTATTTACATATTCGGAATCAGAAAAAAAGACGCATGTAACTTTGTATCTTGCATTTTAAACAGGACAAAATATTTTTTTCTCCATTTCGAAATTTCTGTAGATAAGTACGTCCATTTTCCTTACGGCGGCAGTATTGTTTCGAAGAAGTAGGTAGGTATTTATTAGGGGTGCATCCGATACCGATCGGTGAAGTTCTTATTGTCGGTACAACGATACTTAAAAAAAAAATAGTCCTGTTATTGAAGACATAAAAGAGGGCTTTCGCTACGAAAGCTCAAGGAGACTTGCTAAAAATAGCTATTACAAAAATTATAGACCATAAAATTCCCTGCAGCTTTTGTGAGAAACATATTTTAATCAGATAAATAGTTCACGAGTTACAGCGAAGTCAAGCTCGGCAAATTTTCAAAATTCGCAAATTGTCTACATTCTTTTCTCTCAGAATTCAGTAAATATCGATTACTTAATACGTATGTACTATCGTTTTTTTACTCATTTCCGCATAACAAATTGACGGTATTTATAGAACTTTTAGATTACATTGTATGATTTTCTCTTAGGAATATAAGAATATTAGCATAGAGAACTTCAGAACAAAGCAAGTTAAAATTGCTTCGGTTGGGGCCATTACGACCCTTTGCAGCTCTTCTATCCTCTCTCTGAAATATGGTGACGACAATGTTATTGCAACAATAGCCTCAAGACCCACGACTGTCTGCTTCTTGAACACAGGATATAGAATCCTTACTAACTCGTGGTATGAAAGCAAGAAAAACGACTACGAGCTGTTTTAGCTGCAGCGACTATAGTCTTGGAAGACATCAGATCACAAGTATACTGGGTGTAATTTTATTCACCGTTATCCTCTTAAAGGGGTCATTGTACTCATCATTATGAACAACTTTTACTATTGGACCAAACCAGAAATCGCGAAGAAAAACTATGCGAACATAAATATACTGAACAGCTGATTTTTTTTTTTCGAACTTTCAGGTTTGGTCCCCTGGTAAAAGTTGTTCATAATGATGAGTACAATAACCTCCTAGAATTATAAAAAAATTCTGAGCTTGACTTCGCTGTTACTTGTAGACTATTTATCTGATCAAAAAATGTTACCCACAAAAGTTGCAGGTAATTTCATGATCTATAATTTTTGTTATGACCTTTTTTTAACCTAGATAAGGCTGGAGAAGATTTTCTCGAAAAACTGGTTTTCCAAAATGGCGGCGCGAGCGGCAGTCGCTCAAGGGCGCAAATTCGGAATATTAATTAGGACATCTGCCAAATTAGAACTCCTTGACCTTTTCTAAGTCAGAACCTACCTAGTGACTGGACTAAAACTAATGTAAACGCGCGAGATGTTTCGTATATTGTCTCGTTGCAACAAACAAGGCACGAACACCGACGTCTTATACCCAAACTTGAATAAAATGGCGCAGAAAAAACAAAACTTGAAAATAGGTACTTTGTTTTTCCAAACAAAAATCTTATTAATGTTTATTTTAATTACTAGCATTATTAACCTTAAATATTAATTTTAATAACTAATAATCGTATTCAGTCTGTAATTTTTTATATTAATTTAAAAAAAAAATTAAAGCAACTTTGCTTTATTTATTTTACCTTCATTCAAATTCAATAAGAGTAGGTTTCGGCATCGATATCGGTATCGCCGATACTACTAATATTATAAATGTGAAAGTTTGTATGTTTGGATGTTTGTTACCAATCACGCAAAAACGGCTGAACGGATTTGGATTAAATTTGGTATACAGATATTTTATAACCTGGATTAAGACATAGGATACCGCGAAGCCGCGGGCTACAGCTAGTATTTTTATAAGAATAACGGTATGGGTATCGTATCGGCAAAAAGGCGTATCGATGCATCCCTGGTATTAATTTTATTGTGTGTGGTTCTTGGCAATATCTACACAAAACAATACAATAAGTAGTTTAAACAACACTAATTCATCTAGCAAACCTATTTTTATAGCTCTCGATTACTTCCATTTATTGTGTAACTTAATGCAAAAATGCAATTTTGTTTTGTTATGCAGTAAGTATGTTTTTCGCCCTTAGTACTTACTGTTAACGGCTAAACTAGGTTGATTCCAACCTTATTCAGCCGTTAAGGGCCTAAGCATATCTCCGCCGCGAAATCATGCAAGTCAACTGATTTGCATGAATTAAACTACTGCGGTTTCGCGGCGGAAGTGTGCTAAGGTCCTAACTGTAAGTTCATAACATCGTCTGGATGAATGGTACCTACGAACGTGGCGTAATTCTCAAAAATGTCGTTTTTTTTTTAAGAATTCTCAATACTAGGCCGGAATTTGAAATTGTGTCCGGTAATTAGCAATAAGCCCGCCAACTATTACATGGGGCCTTAATGTCGTCTGCCAGGGTATTTAGGGTACCTATTTCACCTACAGCCTAAGGCACGTGTCCCACCGCCAACGATGAGCGAGAAGCGAATAGAGCTAGAAACTAGAAACGACTTGACGAGCAACGAGCAGCAAGTGAACGACAGCGACAAGCGATTACTCGCTGGTATGCACCAAGCGTGCACTCAGCGAGTGCTCTGCCCGCCAAGCGAGCGTCGCTGAGCAAGTACTCTCTTTGATAGCTCTTGTCGCTGCGAGTACCTACTGTTAATATATGCATCTCTTTTGTTTACACGGAATGTATATCTGACGACGTTGGAACCAGAGTAATCTAGGGCACAAAGTATGTTTCTGAGAAAATTCAGAAAAGATCATCCTCCACATCCGCCACCGCGGACGCGACTTGTGTACACAGCTCAGAGGAGCGGCGGCGGCGCGGTGACGGTGCCGTCTACACGAGCCATAAGGAGCTGAGTAAAAAGAAAAAAAAAACAGAAAGTACACTACGCAAAACGAAGTAATAGCGGGCAGGCAATCAGGCAGGCAAGGCAGGTTTCACGCGGAAAAAGTCGCGGGCAGAAGCTATCAAAACAAAGTCGGGTTTATTCGAACACTTATAAATCGAGAACGGCTGGACCGATTTTCATGGTTTATGATTTGTTGTATTTGTCTCCGTCCCGAAAATATAGCAGAATAACTATTAAAACATCGGAAATATACACGAAAAAAAAAATATGAAGAAAATTAATTTTCTCATACATCTTTGGACAGGACAACGTCTGTCGGGTCAGCTAGTTATAAATAAAAATTAAATGCTGCTGTAAGCGCATCATTTGAGAATGGCTGGGCCGATTGGGCTAGTATGTCCGTAATATTCCAAATAAGATTTTTGTTAGGAAAATGAAAATTGAAAAAGGTACTGGAATATTGGAAAAATAGGAAAATCTGAAAGTCCTTTTTTCTATGGCATTTCTGTATGAACTGTTTTTTGGACAGGACAAAGTCTGTTGGGTCAGCTAGTTAACAATAAAGTAATATTATTATTTAGATTGTTTCGTTTGAAGGCTAGTAACCTCTAACTAGGCCAATGTGACTGAGTAAAGTAAACGTCATAAGTAGAACAAGTACTTAGCTTTAGTAACTTCCTAGAATAGAACCTTGAGGTTCTATACTAGTAGGTTACTAGTGACAATGATTTGTTGGTCTTTAACTTTTAATTTATTACAATTAGAAGGTAATACCCTCGATAATGATCTGACTAGAATAAGATGTGTAGGATATCCAGAATCCAAAATTGTCTTCCAAAACAAACTTTTTCCAAATTTCTTTTTAGTTTTCTACATGGCTAATAATAAGTAATACTACAGAACATAAACGTTCTTACCATAAATTAATCATAGTCCAATTCAGACAAAGATTATGACATTAATATAGGCTGGAATGATAAGGACGGCTAATTATCTAATCTTACACTCGTGTTATACCACTTTATGCTAACTTATCTAATAATTTAGGTATTTTAAACTTACGTCACATTACTATTAAAGGTATTTAAACAAGTAAGTACCTTAGGGAGGGGTGGTGAGGTTGAAGGGAAAGACATGGACTAGACAAGCAATGAACAGGGAGATTTGGAAGGGGTTGGAAGAGGCCTTTGCGAAAGGGCACACAGATACTCAGAACTGAGATTAAACTATTGTAACACAACTATAACTCTGAATAAAAGGCTATAAATGAATAAATAATATAAAATAAACAAGTAAGTAGGTACTAAGAAATACTTTATGAAACTTCTTACTTAAGGGGGAAATGTCAGGGTAGCCTGCGAAATTCAAATTTTCTTACGTTTTTTTGCAATTTGCAAACCAGTAATAGGTTGTATGTTTTTTTTTTTTTTTATTTGTGATGGGTTTGCTCTTGACTCTAGTCAGAGGTGACAGAGACAAAGTCGACGATGGAGTGAGCTTACCCAGAAGAAGCATGTTCACTCTCACTTTGAAGAGATTAGGGTTGTATACGTTCGGAAACACAGACGCAGGTAGTGAGTTCCACTCTTTTGCTGTGCGCATTATAAAAGACATTTGGAAGCGCTTATTGCGAATTGGTGGAATAGCGACCAGGTAGGGATGGTAACTGGCAGTGCGTCTAGATGTCCGATGGTAGGAAGGGGCCGGAGGAATCAGGTCGTGGAGTTCTCGGGCACAGTCTTCGAAGTACAATCTGTAGAAGACCGACAAGCAGGCAACCTTGCGGCGATGAGCCAAGCTATGAAGCTTGGCATCCACCAGTTTTACGTCGCCAATGAGCCTCTTAGCTCCGCGTTCCACCGAGTCAAGCGCGGCTAGTTGGTACTTAGCTGATCCATCACAAAGGTGACTGCAATACTCCATGCAGGATCGGACTTGCGCTTTCTAAAGGGTTAAAAGCTGTCCAGGCGTAAAGTATCGCTTCACCCTATTTAGGATGCCCAGTTTCTTGGCCGAAGTTTGGGCCTTGTACTCGATGGTGGCGCCGAAGTTGAGACCAGATGTCAACTCCATGCCTAGGAGCTCAAGTCGATCAGTTACAGGAACAGATGTACCCCGAAAAGTAGGAGTTGGGCGAAACTACTCTTTTTAGCGGTAAAAAGACACGCCTGCGTTTTGGTGGCGTTTAAAGAGACCAGATTATCATCACCCCACTGGGAGACAAAGCTTAAGGTCAAATCTGTCCGCTCTACCATGGCCTCTCTCAAGGAACGAACTTCGGCGCCGCTGGTTTTTGCGCTGGACAAGTATCTCTCTGAAACTGTACTGTCATCTGCGTACCCAACAATACCAGGCCGAAGCAGGTCATTGATGTGCAGCAGGAAAAGAGTTGCAGAGAGAACAGACCCCTGAGGAACTCCGGCATCAATAGCCATAGGGTCAGAGGAGCAGTCGTTAACAACTACTGTGATCGACCGTTCACTAAGGAAATCTGATATCCAGCTACAAAAATCAGCTGGGATGCCATAAGCAGGAAGCTTGCTGAGCAAAGCAGCGTGCCAGACCCTGTCAAAGGCCTTCGACATCTCAAGCGATACAGCCAGTGCTTCGCCGTGTTTCTCGATGGCTTCGCCACAGCAGTGCGTGACATACACAAGAAGATCGCCAGTTGACCGTCCCCGGCGAAAGCCATATTAACGTCACTGAGGAGATCATTGTCTTCAATGTAGTTCAGCAACTTATTGTTCAGTACCCTTTCCAAAACTTTGCACAGAATGGAGGTAATGGCGATCGGACGGTAATGGGCAGGGTCTGCACGGTCGCCTTTTTTGGGCACTGGTTGTACATTTGCAAGCTTCCAGGATTTCGGCACCGTTCTTTTTTCAAGAGAGAGGCGGAACAAACGTGTCAATACAGGAGACAGTTCAGGCGCACACTGCCTCAACACTCTCGCTGGAATGCCGTCAGGCCCGCTGGCCTTGTTCACGTCTAGACTGCACAATACTCTTCGGACCTCTTTAATGTGTACTGTGATCTCCGGCATCGAGGAGTCACAATGAGGTACAGTAGGTGGTTGCTTTGACAGCCAGCGTCCAGACGTGAATTGCTTGCGAAGAGAGATGCAAATAAATTTGCTTTCTCAGTTGCAGTGAGCCAGCGACCCATCAGGTTTCATCATAGGAGGTAAAGTGGGACGACAGAAATTCGTTTAAACCGCTTTAGACACGGACCAGAACTGTTTACTACCCGGAGGGTGCGAAGCCAGCCTGGCCCCGATACGTCCGACATGGTCAAACCGTGCCCTACGTAAAACCCGCTTGCAGAACTTGGCGGCAGAATTAAAGGCTCTTTTCTTCGCACGAACCGTACGCGCTCTAACTTTGCGGTCGCGGGCCTTTTTTACCCAGGCTTGGTAGGTAGTCTCTTTTCGGGCCTCAGCGTGGGCGCATTCTGCATTATACCAAGGCCGGGATTTGTGACCGAGCGGGATGTCGGAGAATGGAATAAAATATTCCATCCCCTGCCGAATCACGTCCGCAACCGCGTCAGCACAGCGCGAGGGGTCACCCGAGGAAAAGCACACTTGCCGCCATGGATAAGACGCAAAAAAGTGCCGCATCTCATCCCAGTCTGCTGACCCGTATCGCCATACTCGCCTCATGCCTCTAGGGCTCTCATCTGGAGGAGAGCAGGTCGATATGGATTTCACCAGACAGTGGTCAGACGTTCCCAGCGGGGCTGAGACCGATACTGAATGACTGTCCGGATCAGATGCCAGCAGAAGGTCCAAGCAATTGGGTGTATGGCCGTCAACATCCGGTACCCGCGTTGCCATCTGGGTTAGATCTAGCGTTAAAGCTAAATTGCGCGTCTCCAACCCAGCATGGTCAGTTTTCTGGTATGGGAACAACCATTCTTTATGATGAGCGTTGAAGTCCCCCAGAAAAATGAGCTTCGCCGTTGGGTACCGTTGCTGGGCTACGTCAGTCGACTCCACGAGGAAATTAAAGAGCGCTGTTGTCTCCTGGTCACCGCTATGCGATCGGTAGATGCCGATGTAGAGAGATTTCTCCACGCCAGTATCCACAAGTAGCCATATGGCAGAGAAACCCGATTTCTCAAAGCAACGGAGACGACGACAACAAATGTCATCGCGAACGTACACACAGACCCCAGCTTGCTTCTTGAACTTGTGTTCAAGAGAGTAACCCGGGTAGTTGAGGTACGCCACGTCCGACGGAGTTGTTATCTTCGTCTCCGTTAGGAAAAACAGGTGCGGCTTCTCGGTCTCAAGGTGGTGATGGACCGAATCGAGATTGGAGTGCAACCCCCTGATATTAGTGAGGTGCACTTTTAGTGGTAGGAAGTTCAGCCGTTGTTTAACCTTATTTTTCTTCGCTTTGGTCATATGGAGTGGAGTTGTTGGGGAAAAAGTCGACTTGTCGAGGCGCCGCTCAGTGATCCAAGTGGAACACTAGAGCCAACCAAACCTACGGGGAACTCATTTGGAGACTGCGGGGACGCCCGAACCCCCCCGGATATGACCACCAGGTCCTCCCATCCAGTCGCCGGCAAATAAGTATATATTAGTATGTTGAATAAAGTATGATTCGCGACCGTAACAATTATGTATTTACAGAATTATAATCATTAGAATCAGTAATACAACTCCTAAGGTTAGTATAATCCACAAAGGTCAAGATTTCAGGAAATAGTCATTTATCAGGATTACCAGGTCTTAAAGAGTTGTATTGATGACTCATTTGCAAATAAAATATTGGAAAAACAAATATTTATAGGTTTTCCTTAGCTTTAGTAGTCCAGCAAATGTTAGTATTATTATACATACCTACTATATTTATCTTAAATACAATGCAGTAAAGATAAACCTGTTAATGGCCTTTTGAATTATTCATTTGATGTAGAGCTTATTAGAATATTCTTAATATACCTAATTAAAATTTATAAATAATTTATAATTTTTTTCAAATATTTATTTTTATTTAATTCTTACTAATTTTACCAATGTCATAATGTCAAAGAGTATAAAATTTTACCTGTGCCAATTTTATAATTTGTAATCAGAACTTCAAAAATTTTAATTTAATTTATATGTAACTTTTTCATGATGTTACCAACTTTTCTATATAAGCGCTCATTACTAAGTTAGCTTATTCCTCTGATTCATTGTATTATGCTTGTGGTGTTTACCTAAAAGTAACTGTGCACTGTTGTTTTACTTTTAAATATGCATTCTGTGTTTGTATCAGTTGGACTGGCCTGTTGGTCTAGTGGTTAGTGGCCCTGACTGCTATGCCGGAGGTCGTGGGTTCGATTCCCACCCAGGTCAAATGTTTGTGTGATGAGCATGATCATTTGTTCTGTGTCTGGGTGTAATTTATCTATATATGTATGTATTTAGAAATATATAAGTATGTTTATCAGTTGTCTAGTACTCATAACACAAGCTCTGCTTAGCTTGAGGCTAGATGACGTTGTGTGATAGTTGTGGAATATTATTATTATTATTATTATTATCAGTGTAATCAACTGCCCCTAAGATGACACACTGACCAATAAAATAAATAAATAAAATCTGACAGGCCAGTTAACAAATGTGTGGTTG
Organism: Dicycla oo; assembly: GCA_948252095.1. NCBI lineage: Eukaryota > Metazoa > Arthropoda > Insecta > Lepidoptera > Noctuidae > Dicycla > Dicycla oo. Next base: position 3,402,858 of record OX411718.1, on the reverse strand, counting down.
GTTATGATATCACCTATCATGCCGCAGGTCATGGGTTCGATTCTCATCCAGGAAAAACATTTGTGTGCATGAACATGACTCAGGACGTCTGGGTGTAATTATCTATATATTACAAATATGACATATTTACAAAAAAAAAGTAGTGTATGTAGTATATCAGTTATCTGGTTTCCATAGTACAAGCTCTGCTTAGGTTGGGATCAGATGACTGTGTGTGAATAATGTCCCAGGTTATTGTTAAAATAATGTTTTAGAGCAAATTATCTAGGAACCGGAAACTTTGGCCATGTGAAAGTACTAGGGCCTTTCTAAATTTAACTTTAAAATCTTCTCAAAAGGTGGGAATGTTTAGTTATTAAAAAGCAGTGTAAAATAACGTAGGTATTAGCGTTTAAAAATCGTAACTTAGCTAGTTACGTTCAAAATATTAAGTGTAGCGAAAACAAAAGTTCTTATTAATACAGAATGCAATGCAAATATCACATTACCATTTATTTACACTAAAACTTTCAACTTCTGATTATCATGCTAACTTAGAATTAAGTCAGTAACAAATACTTGCCGGTTTATATGGAAGTTATGTAAAAGTAAGACTGTGCTGCTCGTCTAGCACGATAGTTATTTTATAACCAATTCACAACACAGCTATACACGAGGAAAAAAATACTGAACTGAAATTAAGTCGCTGATTCGCTGAAAATTGATTAATTCAAATTGACAGACGGTCTGACGTAGCCAGTCAGACGTAGCATTTGACAGCCGGCGATAACGGCGAACGTGACGTGGTCTTGGTTGCCAAACGTAGTGATTCCAAAAATTAAGTTTACTCGATTGGTTAAAATCACCATAATTATTAATTTATTGAGATCAATAAAACAAAAATCTAATAATGTCAATGAAATCCCAACAAAATATAAAAATCTGTATAGTGCAACTGTCCTATTTTCTAGTCTTATGATTAGTGAATATGTCCTATAACAGACTCAAACAGGCTAATTTTCTCGACAGGTACTCTTATTTTTAAATCAGAACAATTCAAACCGAGCCCAATAAAATTTATTTAACTTTAGTTGAGTAGTTTTCTCATCAGCTTTAGTAGGTAATACAAATAATAATCCACTTTATATATTTAACGCGTTTCTCTTTCGGCTGTTACAAAGCATTTCAGAAGTAATTCCACAGAGTACTTTATACTTAATTCGTTGATGATGATGTGATGTATCATGTGTGTATGTGTGATATTGAAAACCTAATGCCGTTACACATTCGTGCGAATCACGACACGAGGCGAATAACGAATACGCATAATAATATGATAAAACAGTGTGTTCGCTATTCGCCTCGTGATTCGCGCGTTCGTGTTGAGAGCGGTTTTTCAGACGCGAATCAAAGGGCACGAATGGCGAACACGAACTTACTGTTTACACATTCGCCTGCATTCAGGTGACAGCTAGCGCGCGACCCAACAGGACGTGTCTCCTTATTTAATGTTATAATCTTTGGGACGTGTAGAAAAAATGGAGTGGAGTGAAGTGCGAGTTTTAGAATTCCTAGAAGTGTATCAAAAGGAAGAGCTCATTTGGAAGCCAAAACATCGCAATCATAAAAATAGACTAAAGATAAACGATGCATGGAACCGTATATCATCTAGTATGGGATTGCCAGTCAGCAACATAAAATTAAAGAAGAATTCATTAATGGCTTGTTTTCGTAGACATCTTTTTTTACTTTTTTACGCAGGATATCTAAATAATTGTATAAACTCAATGTTCGTCGAATGACGAGGCGAATGGCGAACACGATTGTGTAAATAGACGGATTTGGTCGATGACAGTATCAAAATAATAAAAAAAATACTTTGATATCGATAATTAATTCATAATATTTGAAAGAATTGCCCATCCCTATCTGTCAGTTAAACCATAGAGTTATTATATTAGTAAAATAAAAATGGACTGTAACTGCGATCAACATTTTGATTGGAATAGTTCTCTAATTAAATAATTATAAGCTTTTAATATCCCGTCCATACGTTAAAAATTAAGTCAATAACCAAAATTCAAACAAACAATATTCGAATCCACCTAATGAAAATTATTTATTGATTTGATTCCGTGCATTTCTAGCTGTTGTCTTTGCTATTTGCGCAGAAAAACAACAAAATGCTCTATGGTTTGGCACAATTGACATTTTGTAATTTTTGTGAGGAGATTTTAGAATTTCACGAATTTTCAGCCGTTCTATTTTAAGACAAATGACTGATAACAGTTTTTGAGTTTGCCGTTCTAAATTCACATACAATAGTCATGCGTTCCATGACCGAGTGCGAGATTTTGCTATGAGAGTTATCTTGAAGAGCACGAAGGTTTTATTCGGAAGGGTTGCTAAAGAAACTGTTTGGTAATATGCAATGGAAATACAAGGGTTGGAAAGGGCGATGGCTGTGGGCGGTACTGGTACTCGCGTTGTGTCCGCTGGTGCTAGCTCAGAAGATCGGTGACCCTTATAAAATATTGGGGATACACCGCAAGGCTGGTCTGCCAGAAATACGCAAAGCCTACAGGCAACTGGCAAAAGAATGGTATGTATTTATCCATATTCTATAAAGTACAAGCTTCCTATTTATCGTAATTACTATGTATCTGTGTAATATCACTCTTGTACTCACTACTTGTACTGTTGTGTTGTTATTGAGATAAATACTGTATCATGTATCTAAGGTTTAATAATTGAAAGAAACCATGGCTTATAACCAGGGTAAAGAGGTAGAAAGTTATGCACGAAAGAACATTGAACTGTAAGTATAACACGTTAAGGAAACATCCTTTAAGAACATTCACACCACATGGACTGGCAACGTCGCATTTCTAGAGGATTTTGTGAAATTTAAATCAAAGTACATTTTTTCAGTCAAGTAACTACAATGTTGGTATTTATAAGCATGTATGCTATTTTTTGACAGTTATTTTGGTATTTACTCATAAAAATTTGTTGTCAATTATTTTCTTTATACAGTATTACAATTCAATATTATTACTTACTCTATGTCAATGTTAAAAATAATTATAAAATACAACAATCTAGTTATTTGACTGAAAAAAAATGGTACATTGATTTAAATTTAATAAAATAATCACAAAAACCTCACTCACACACTCTTAAACAATTGTAGATACCATTTTTTCAAGCTTTTTTTAGTGTTGTGATGGCAATCTATATTGAGTCTAATGCTTCCACCACAGTGATAATTCAGTCTTCTTCAAGCTTATGTTAATTAACTGTAAAGAAAAGCTAAGTAAATAATATGTACATGAAAGAATAATTAATTTATTCAAAAAATTGTTGCATTTCTATAGACAATAACTTAAATTTTAAAATGGCCAATAAGCTTTGAAAATATATGGTTACTTCAGTGTTTAAAATAATGGCACATTTCAGGCATCCTGACAAAAATGTAGACCCAAATGCGGAAACTCGTTTTGTGGAGATCAAACAAGCATATGAACTGTTGTCAGACACGGAACGGAGGCAAGCATATGATTTGTATGGCATTACGAACGAAGACGACCACCTGTACAAACCCAGACATGACTACAGCCAATATGCAAGATTTAGGTAAGTAAAAATACATTTTACATACAAAAAGTTATAAAAATCTGTATGAATAAACAAAATGTTAGTTTTTCCATTGTTTGCACAGCATGAAAGGTCACTGTCCTGAGAAAGTATGTACCTTGGCCCAGAAATGGGACAAAAAAGTTTAAAAAAGTGTGCTTACTGTACTGAAAGACTTATAATATGACTTAGCAGCCTTTCCCAAGCATTGCAATATCACCACAAATTCTTTAGTTTGCAGTCCGTGGAGTTTTTAGATATAAATCCCCCTTGTAATACTTCCTCAAAATTATATTCTAGCTATAACCATGACTAACAAGCACAGTCACATCTTAAAAACATTTCTTCTGAAATCTAGACATAACACAAACCAGCTGTTTACAATCCAAAAGCTATTATCACTCATGAACTAGATCAATATAGCAGCTGAAGTAATAATTCTTGCTATTTTACACATTTATTTATCATAAAGAGTGCTACAAAATAAACTTACTAAATTGCAGTCATAGAAGTTTAAATAAAATGTGGCTATCCTGGGCATTTCATTGTTAGAAGAAAAAAACATGGGCAAGTGCAATTTGATTGTTCTGACCTCTGAGCTTACTTTTATTACTTTTTTGGGTTCACCAAAAAATATTAATATGTTTATACAAATATAAACAAATATATGTTGCTGAATTTGTACTAAATTGCTTTTAACACCCTGCACTCTACTTTGAAAAGACTTCCATAATGATGTTTTCACATCAATTTATTAATACACATAAACCCTTCATGGGTTTGTTAATTGATGTGTCAGAAGTCACAACAATGTTATTCAAAGTGCAATCCTGACGAGATTTACGATCCTTACTCATGAGTCACTGGATTAATATTTATGGTAGTAGGTAGATACTGAATGATGCGTAAAATCGGTGTAACTATTACGCCTGGACAGCTTTTAACCCTTTACGCTTTGCAAGTCCGATCCTGCATGGAGTATTGCAGCCACCTTTGGGATGGATCAGCTAAGTACCAACTAGCCGCGCTTGACTCGGTGGAACGCTGAGCTAAGAGGCTCTTTGGAGACGTAGAACTGGTGGACGCCAAGCTTCACAGCTTGGCTTATCGCCGCAAGGTTGCCTGCTTGTCGGTCTTCTACAGATTGTACTTCAGCTAGTGTGCCCAAGAACCCAACGACCTGATTTCACCGGCCCCCTTCTACCATCGGACATCTAGACGCACTGCCAGTTAGCATTCCTACCTAGTTGCTATTCCACCAAATGTCTTTTATTATGCGCACAGCAAAAGAGTGGAACTCACTACCTGCGTCTGTGTTTCCGAGCGCATACAATCCTAATCTCTTCAAAGTGAGAGTGAACTTCTTCTGGGTTAGCTCACTCCATCGTCGACTTTGTCTCTCTCACCTCTGACCTAGACTAGAGTCAAGAGCAAACCCATCACAAATAAAAATAATAAAAATAAAAAAAAAACTATTGAAGGATTGCAGAATCTATAGAAATAGTTTAACTTCTCTTCATACCTGACAAAGCGTAACGCATGCGGCTTTCACTACTATAAAAAATCAACTCAATCATTTGTTTTTTCGAAACAAAGTCGAGTATATTTAACCTTATTCATACCTTAGTCGAGTATATTGAGGTAGGCTTCTACCATTGCTTCTACCCAATTTGACTTACGCGCTTTGAGCTAGAAACTGAGCTTTACTAGGCATAAGAATTTGGATATGGATCCAAATTCTTATGGATAAGAAGCCCGAAGTATGAAAATTAATGTAATTTGTTTATGGCTTACAATGGATTCAAGCTACAGAGGAAAATCTAATCTACTTATCCAAGTCAGAATGCTCCAATTTTCGAGTTAGCTATTTTCTGACTTAGTAAATTTACAACTACAGCTTAAACTTGTCCCAGTCAGGATGCTCTAATTTTCTAGCTCACTTGGCTCGCTCTTGCATTCAGTAAGATCATAATGACAGTCGGATAAAAAAGCAGATGGGGGGGCCCCCAAAAAAGAATTTAATACACGGTCTCTTTATGACTAGCTAATGCACTGAAATGTGCGTTGTTGTTGTTAACATTGTCATACATTTGGAATTTGAGGGTTTTGTGAGGCATGCAATGACGTAGTTTTATACATCATTGGAGGCATGCAATTGGAATCGTACTGCATCCGTAATTTTCGAATATCATGAGTAAGATGTACTATAACAGTCAGAAGTCGACTAGCAATCTCACAAAACTATGGCATAGCAATATTAGTTGTACTTATGACCTTCTTCTATAAGAACGTTGGAACATCACGCCGCAGCCCGTATAGCGCAGGCGATAATGGTCATTGCAGTGTAAGTGGACTTCTAGACGTTGACTGTACCTATAATATACAATTTTAATGTGCATCGTCGTTGCTTGTCACTCTTATATAGAATAAAGTATTTATTTTCGTGTAAGAACCCGGTTTGAACAGGAAGCTAAATGCGACAGGGAGAAATGCAAGAGTTATTGCGTCTTACTACGAGTACTTATGTGACGGGCGTATCATACGACCTGCAACCGCTAGCTAATAGGGCGTACAATGAATTTATACATTATCACGTATTTTTGTTGCAGTAACGATCCCTTCGAAGAGTTCTTCGGGACCCATTTCCGAACGCAGGACCAAGACATAACATTGTTCCACAAACTTTCTGTGACTGCACGGTAAGTGAAGATTCATAACCAGCATCCTTTTGTTTTGCGTGGAGAAATGCTCATGTATACTGCACTACCCACTAAAACTCCACGGTGTCCTCCTCTACCACTTGTGGCGGGAACACGGGCACGCGCTAGCTCTCACCGCGAACCCGCAGCGGCTGTCCGTCACCGGACATTCCTCTGGGGCGTACCCCCCATCACCGGCGCACCAGAACACATTGCACGCCGTGACCACCCCAGGGACTAAACCAGCACATGGGCGCTAGACAACCCCGTGTTTAGGCACCCTTGGTTCTCTTACGACCGGTCAGTTCAGTGGCCCAGCCGCCTACCACTTTTCGGCCGCAGAGGATAGGTGAGCGGCCAACGAAACACCGACACTCTTTTTGTCCTGCGGTCCCACCGCGTTCGCCATCAGACGGTGGCGACTCCGTCAAAGCCGCGGAAGGTAGGGAGAGTGGCGCACCACAATACCGGCACTCCTCTCCCGCCGCGGCCTCCAACCCTCAGCCGCGGTACGACATACGACATCGCGGTCCGACTCAGTTGCTATGTCGCCCAAGCGGCACCGTAACCTACTTATTGGCCGCTACGTCGTCGGCTTTCTGGGAAAAGCCCTGCCGAGCGGCCCCTTCTCGGGTTCCTCTTCGCTTCACCTTGGGGATCAAGCCACGGCTACTGAGCCCCGCCGCCTCGTGCGGTAGCCCACAGGGGGATAACCAGCACCCTGGTAGCGTAACACACTTTCAGTTACAATCAGAGAGTTTTGAAGGATATTGCTAATCCATTGATTTGACAGGCCAGTTGGCGTGGTTGGTTAAGATACCACCTATCACGCCGCAGGTCGTGGGTTCGATTCCCACCCAGGACAAACATTTGTGTGCATGAACATGTCTGTTAGTCCTGAGTCTGGGTGTAATTATCTATATAAGTATGTATTTACAAAAAAAAGTAGTATATGTAGTATATCAGTTATCTGGTTTCCATAGTACAAGCTCTGCTTAGTTTGGGGCCAGATGACCGTGTGTGAAAATGTTCAGGATATTATTATTATTATTATTGCTTCGTAAGTTTGAAATATTCGTCAGCTCAACAACGTAAATAACTCAATGAACGTCGATGAGCTGTCAAAATTGCGATGAAACCCATTGCGATGAATTGTCATTTTAAGTGTGTTCCGCAATTACCCGCTGAAGCCAGAAAAACATTATCATGTCTTAATTCAACTTGGCATTATCATTTTCAAAAGTATATTGAAACAAATATCGATCTGTGAATTGGATTCGTAAATTAACTCTTTCTTACAGCCACTTTGAAAACAACATAGTAGAGAAAAGCATCCACACTCCAGCCTTAGTCCTGTTCTACACTGACTGGTGTTTCGACTGCGTACGATCGGCGGCCTCCTGGCGGCGGCTGGTGGAAGCTCTGCAGCCGCTCGGCGTTACCATGGCAACCGTTCACGCGGGACACGAGGCCAGTCTGGCGAGACGAGTGGGAGTACATGGAGTACCTTGTCTGACCTTCGTGTTGGACAAACATGTGTATTTGTATAAGGAAGGGTTGGCGTCGCTGCCCAAGATTTTGGGTGAGTGGATTGTTGTGTATAAAATGTTTGTTATTTCAGCTTGTGTGATTTTAAGATGCCCATAATATATCCAGCCATGGGTACTAGGAGACTACTGCTTGAGAAACCTGTGCTCTCGTTTTATTACACTCTAAAACTTAAAGACTTAGATACTTAAGAATCACACCCATTGCGTACGGGAAGTTGATGCTTATCTAGCCCAAATAGTTGTCCTTTAAAGTAGCAAAATGTACCAAACGCTGATCAGTCAGTTAAGATTGAATCGCAGTGTTTGTTGCTATATTGAACCTCAGTCACCGCGCGTAGTTGCGAAAAGGAAACGAAAAATAAATTGTATAGATAATAGGATTTTCAACCTTATATCATTCCACACAGAGTTCATGCGCTGGAAGTTCCCATACAAGCTAGTAAGCGCGATCGCGGACGCCAACGTGGACGGCTTCGTGTCGGATTTCGAGGACAATAAGGTGAAGGCGCTGATCTTCGAGGAGCGCCAGACCATGCGCCTCAGATACCTCATCACTGCATTCCACTATAGAGATAGAGTCGCTTTTGGGTGAGTTGATTTAGTTTAGAAATCTTTATACCAAGTAATATTGCCAAGGAACTTATTCTATTCTACTCAACTTGGAACGGTATTCAGACAATACGAAAAAAAACCGGTCAAGTGCGTGTCCCACCACGCACAATGAAGGGTTCCGTAGTTGCGATGAATTTATCCCAAGAACAAACTTAACATTGTAGTTGAAAAACATTTTCTCCCATACATTCCAACTACAAATATCCATAGTTAAACGAAAAGGATCCAATACACATTACACCTAATGTGGGTTGGATCCTTTTTGTTTAACTATGGACAAATGTATGTTTGTACGCACAATATTGAGAGATTTACCATGTTGTTTTAAGACCATCGACTTCATATAGGTTTTCCTGTAATCTACGTATAGGTATTGAACTATTTTCTGTATTTTTTTTTTCAAAATTTTAGGCTCAGAACTTTCGGAGATAAGGGGGGGGAATGGTCAATTTTCGTCTATTTTCTTAAATGACTTTAAAATGTATTTGAGACCCTCACAGTAAGCCCTTTCATTTCATATGTCACATGGTACAGTTTGCAAAACTTTTTTTTTTAAATTTTATTATTTGCCCCCCAAAGGTCACCCATATTCAAAATTTATTTATTTACGTTACACGTCCGTGTTTGGGGCACAGAAATACATATTTGTAAACAAATTTCAAATTAATCGGTCTATTAGATTCGGAGCAAATTGGCTGTGACAGACGGACAGACACACGAGTGATAAGGGTTCCGTTTATTCCTTTTGAGGTATGAAACCCTAAAAAGGTGTGCGGTCGGGGGTCCTCCGTCAGGTACAAAGTTCCACACGCACACACACACTCGTATATAAAAGAAAGAGAGAGAGATAGTAGCATGGAGGGGGCATAACGCTTTTTGACAAATTTCTACAAGTCAACTCCCACCACAAGTGACGTTAAAGAACTTTGTTCCAGAAAGTTTATTTCGATTAACGTGAGTGAGTTTCTATACAGTGTATGGAGATACCTTTTAAGCAAGGAATTGCTTGTAGTTGGGGACTCCGCAACTTCCATACATGTGGCATTGTCCAACAACATACAATTGGTTTAAACAATAAACATTCTAGTGGTGCCTTGGAAGAAGGCCACAGAAAAAGACAGTTAAGGATAGAGTAAAATAAATTAAACAATAGAAATGGTTGGGTTTAGTAAGCTTTCTGTATTTCCTTAGGTATGGGTTACTGATAAACTATGGAACGATTTTATTGTATCGGTACACTGGGTTTAAATGATAGTTTGCTTTACTTTTCAGGAAACTTATGTTGGCATCATTATGCAAATTCCCCTAAATATATGATTATTGTTACTATCCTTGTAAATATGTCGTTGGTGTGCCTAGCTCAATAAATAAATAAATAATCTCTGTAGCAGAAAAGCAATAAAATCCTACTTATTCCTACTAATATTATAAATGTGAAAGTTTGGATGAATGGATGGATGGATGTTTGTTACTCAATCACGCCAAAACGGCTGAACGGATCTGGATGGAATTTGGCACAGAGATAGATTATAGTCTGGAATAGCACATAGAATACTTTTTATCCCGGAAAAATGTACGGTTTTCGTGGGATGATTTCCAACATCCAAGCGGGCGAAGCCGCTGGCAAAAGCTAGTCTTTAATATGTATGAAAAAAGTTTCACATAATACTAGTTGTAGTAGTCGTAGTAGATATGATTATGCTACACGTGATTTTTAAAGGACGAAAAAAAGCAGGAGGTTCTCAAGTCGGACACGTATAATACATTTGTTTTTAGGTATGACCCCACGCATAACTGTTTACAGAGTTGTCCGTTTTGAAAGATTTTGTTTTATTCGGGAAGGTATACTTCGAAGTTGGTCCCATGTAAAAATTATTGACTTTGCTTGGGTAGTTTTTGATTTAGCTTCAATAATACGTATTTATCCCCCACTTATGTGGATGATGTTCTAATTTCTTTTACAGGTTTATGATATTCGAATTTGTGTGTGATAGGTACCACAACTAAGAAATGAAAAATAAAAACTTTTTACAAAAAAGCACCACAACGTGAAAAATTGCTTTAATTTCGGAAGTCGGTGGCATAAAACTAAAATACAAAACCAAGGACAGCAACTTCCGAAATTAAAGTTATTTTTCACTTTGTCGTGTTTTTTTTTTTTTGGAAGTCGTTTGTTTATTTTCTAGAAGAGTTTTGTGTCAGGTAGATTGTTCTTGTTTTTGGATAACGTCGACGAGAAAAATATCGGCTGATAAAAAATTGTGTTTTGACAGCTTCTAAATATAAAATATGTCTAAACGACATATTTATTCTTCAGAAGTTATCTGACAATTGAAAAATCGTCCCTTACTTAATTCCTCAAACGACGAAGTTAGTTTGCATACCTATATGACATAGAAAAATCTCTCCAGTTTCATAGACATGCGTTCCCACGACACCACAAACGTGACAGCGCGCTACAAGGTTCAGCGCCACATTGACACCATGGTGCTCCTCAAGGAGGACAGCATAGAGCCTGCGGCCACCGTCAGCACCACCGAGATTCCCACGCAGACGCTGCACCAGCTCATCGAGGCCAACCAGATGCTGACGCTGCCGCGACTGTCCTCGCAGGTAGGTTTGAGAACTCTTGATCGCCTGGCTGAATGAAAGTAAACATGTTTTTCGTAGATCCGTGTCCGGAATGACTTTTTTTTTTCGACAAATTTATGTCGCTTGTCAGGATAGCTGATTACTTATAAAAATATGCGTTGTAGCGATAGCATCTTTGTGATGTGACGTCATAGCGGCAGGTGCACTTAACTCGCACGGGTTGTACAATCTCATGCAGTCGGAGGCATCTTCTTTAATTTAACAGTAACAGGCCAGTTGGCGTGGTTGGTTAAGATACCACCTATCATGCCGCAGGTCGTGGGCTCGATTCCCATCCAGGACAATCATTTGTGTGCATGAACATGGCTGTTTGTTCTGAGGCTGGGTGTAATTATCTATATTATAAGAATGTATTTACAAAAAAAAAAGTAGTGTATGTAGTTTATCAATTTTCTGGTTTCCATAGTATAAGTTCTGCTTAGTTTGGGATCAGATGACCGTGTGCGAACAATGTTCCAGGTTATTATTATTAATAACTGTCTCCGACTGCATGAGATTGTTGGGAGACAAAATAGGTCATCTTGTTTCCATATTTTTTAAAGTTCACTTTTTACGCAGTCGGGTTTTTAGATTTTTTAAATTTACTTTTTACTCCAAGCTATCGCTTCTTCTCCCGATTTACTGCTGGTTTACTTTTGATGAAACCAGCTTTGCTTTGTTGCGCATTCCAAAATCTCCCTCGACTTGATTGAATTTTGTAGAGCGTCCTGGAAAGTGTATGCCCAGTGGAATGGCGCGCGGCTCGCCGCCGGCTGTGCTGCGTGCTGGTGTGTGGCGGCGCGGGCGCAGGTGCTGCGGCGCGGCGGGCGCTGCGCGAGCTGGCGCGTGCGCCGCCCGAGCGCCTGCACTACGCGTATGTGTACGCGCACAAGCAGCCTGCATTTATACATGCGCTGGCTAATGGCTCAGGTGAGTGGGTGTGTGTGTAGATTACAAATAATACATACTGCGCTCAGACATAAATGTCACAGTGTGTCTAAAGGGCCAAATGTAGACGGCCACACCGTTGCTGTATACATTGGTATCCATAAACATACGACTGACAACGTGTTATTATAGCCTGAATTTTCCCACTGTAGGGCAAAGGCCTTCCTCCTATCCTTCCACTTCTCTCCATGTAGGGCTTGTTGGGACCAATCTTTATCAGCAATCAATATTTACTAAATCAATATTTCCTCTTTTGCAACAAACACATAATGAATATCACTATCCCACAATTGTTGGCCCAAGCTAGTATAAAAGAAATAATGTTGTACTCCTCTGCACGAGGATAGGGACAGGGCGTATTACGAACCCCGAAACTGCAGGACTAACGTGTACGAATCTCGCATCAATAATCAGTATTTTTTCGTCATTCCGTAATCGAATGCTCCATCCAACAGGCAGCGATATGTCAGCAATGGAGCATCGCATCGTCATAATCTGGCGTCGCGAGGCCACGCGCATACAATACGAGTGGCTCAACGAGACGTGGCCCAGTTGCACCCACGTTCACTGCGCTAACGACCACTTCCCTTCCGACCCGGCGGTTAGGGATGAGCTCCTGAAGTACCATGAACGGTTAAATGAGACTAAACGAGCGTTAGATCACCTGATTAAGAGACTGTTGAAGCCGACCGAGGTTATGGCGTATGAAGCTCATGTGCAGGTTAGTGGAATTTGCGTGTACAATGTCATTGTGAATTAGTTTGTAAAACTCACAGAAGTGATGGTTTTTTTTTTTACTTTTTATTTAGAAAGATGTATAAATTCATTAAATTACAGGTATACGTGTGCTTTACTTGTGGCTACCATGATACAAACACGGTGTAAGTGTGTGTAGAAGCGCAGGAGCTTTCGGTACCGTCCGAGACACGGGCGCAGTCGGAAGTGTGTGGGGGTGTGTGTGCGTGTTATGTGATGACGCTACTCGTCTTCATGCACGCATTCACAGCGTGTTTGTACACTGAGTTACCACAAGTAAAGCGCGCGTCGTTTCCGAGATAAAAATTCTGTAGTTCCAGGGTTTTTTTAAAAATTGGTACATCTGCAATACACTACCACAGTTAAAACTAAGAAAGAGCTGTGGACCTCTCGACTGCAATTATAAAGCGATAGATCAATTATGACAGAAAAAGTTTTGAATAGAAAAAATAACTAAAGTAAATGGGACTGAAACTCACTGAAATTGCATTTTGTAATATTCTAACATGATTTTTAACTCTTGTTCAGGAGCTGTTAGACGAGGCAGCTTTAGGCACAGTATGGCGCGCAGTGCTCAAAGTTTGCGAGTGGACGGAGCGAGCAGCCGCGGCCATGCGCACACAACGAGCAATATCTGCTCTGTCTGTGCTCGCCACTGTGGCGCTTGTGCTCGCCGCTGGGTACCTCATGGCTTACCTTATGTATGTACCCTTGCACCTAACAAATATCAATCTTATTGTGTGTAAATTCTACTGTTTGCGCTGTAGCATGGTGTACGTGACATTTAACGAACCGTTCTATTGCCCTCTTGAACGTTACCGCGATTTTATTTTAATACAATCATGATTGACAGGCCAGTTGGCGTGGCTGGTTAAGATACCACTTATCATGCCGCAGGTCGTGGGTTCGATTCCCATCCAGGACAAACATTTGTGTGCATGAACATGTCTATTTGTTCTGAGTCTGGGTGTAATCATATGTCCCAGGATATTATTATTATTATTATTATAATTATCTATATAAGTATGTATTTACAAAAAAAAGTAGTATATGTAGTATATTAGTTATCTGGTTTCCATAGTACAAGCTCTGCTTAGTTTGGGATCAGATGACCGTGTGTGAATAATGTCCCAGGTTATTATTATTATTGACTATTTTAGCTGCACCCTAAATATCATAATCGTAAAATACGGGATCAGTAATAACTATGGTAAATTAAATAAATTTAGCCTGCCAAAATGTTATGTATACAAATAAAATCAAATTGAAAGAAAAATTAAGCAAAGTGTAACATAACTCCATAGACATGAAAATACGGACCACGTTTTTCGTTAGGGTCAGTTTCCACCAGAAAATTCCTCGCGGATGCTCGAGCACTTTTTAAATATCATTGAAGAAGTAACTGTATCAATATTGACTTGAAGTATAAAACTTGACGCAGAAATCACGCTTGATAAACGCTGGACGTCCGTCCAGTGCTCGAGCATTCGCGAGAATTTTTCCGTTTGGTATATTCTGGCCCTTAGGACACGTCCATTAATTACGTAAGTTGATTTTTTTAAATTTGGAACCCCTCCACTTCTTGGTGAGATGTGGTATCACGTGGGATTTATACTATAATTTTTAAATAATAAAATTCCTTTAATATTTTCATGTATTTTGCTTCACACTATACCATTGAAATAATAATAATTTTAAGAGCCTATACCATGATCCTCCGTTATGTCGAAAATACTGCAGCATTAGTTTAAAAATAAATATATGGTAAAGTTGAGGATTAATGTTAAATACATGTGTGACGAAAACACGATTCCAAAAAAAAAAATCTCTATAGAATAAAATCCAAAGTTACCCCTAAACCGAACAATAAACCGCTGGTATTCAAAAAATCCTTCAAATTAGATCATGAAACTTTGCAGACTAACTGAACTAATTATAAAGCAGGTCTTATGTGTTTTTTTTTTTTTTTAATTAATTAGCATTATTTTCACCGTAAAAAGAAATTACCTAAACTATCGGCGTCTTGAAGTTTGTTCCCTGCCGCCCTAACAACCCCGCTGAGTCTCGCTTCGGTTTTCGAACGGGACGGCTGTGTCTCTTGCGCTCAGGACACACATTGCGCAACAGGTAAAATAGGTAGGATAAAGAGTGAGGTGGCGCGGGGAAGTGGGGGCGAAATTAGAATTTGAGCTGGCTCTTAAATAATAATTGATAAGCGTTACATTCTATGTATGTACTATGTGCGGCGCTTGTTTCGAATCGGGGAATTATGTGCATAGACAGTATTTCATTATTTAGTGTTGGCTTTACATAATCAGCCTAAAATATTCCCACTGCTGGGATACACGCCTCCGCTCTGTGAGAGGGAGTAGGCGGTGCGGGTTGGCAGATGTTACATGTCTTCGAATTTTTCGGAAAACATCGCAATGTTTTCCTTCACCGATATGATGTTGGTTTTGATATTGTGTAATTATCTGTATAACAATTTTTATTTTCCATTTTAAACTCGCGTAATTAATGGACGCCCCCTTACTAGAAAATTCTACAATCTATTTATTAAACCTAAATTCCTATCAACTATCAACTTTCACAGCCGCGTAGAAGAAGAATCAGTACAGCGTCAGAAGGAAGAGAGGAAAAAACAGAACTGCACCACTAAGAAGAACAACAATGAGCAGAGCTCCGAACTACGACTGCATGAGTTACGAGCTGAGAAGTATAATGGACTGGTTAGGTATGTATCCCTAGGCAATAAGTACAGCACGACGACGATCAAAGGTTCCGTCGTTTATCTTCGGAAAAACTGAAATATAGCAAACTAGTGTTGCCCGCGACTTCGTCTGCGATCCAGGATGAATAGTAGTCTATGTCCTTCTCTAAGTCATGCTCTACCCAAGTGCCAAATTTCATCCAAATCCGTTCAGCCGTTTTAGCGTGAAAGCGTAATCAACAAACTAACAAACACTTTCGCATTTATAATATTAAGTTAGAAAGATGAAAAACCGGTCTATCGACACTAGACACACAAAATGTATTAGGTACTTAATTCAATAATAAAAAATAAAACTAATATATTTTAAATAATAATATAATTCAATCATGACTCGAAAGACACGTGGCGCCATCTATTAACACAAGAACGCTATTGTTGTTTTCCTCGGGAACAGTACTTTTTTTTCGGGATGAAAGGTACCCTATGTCCGTGTCTGTACACCTGACAACGTATATGCAAATTTTCAGGATGATCGGTGCAGTGGTTTAGGCATGAAAAGGTAACAAACAAACAAACAAACTTACTTTCGCATTTATAATATTAGTTAGGATAAAATTACCAATAGAAATTGCTTTATATTCCTACATAAATTATTACAGATTGACGCACTAATTCCGTCACTACCTTATTGAATCAGTAATTCCGTATTTAATTCGGCAAAGTTCGGTTTTTCCGAAATTAAACGATGGAACCTTTGAACGTTGTCGTACTATCTCGTATCTTTTAAGAAACCGAAGAACGATTACGTTTGCTCGTCGCTCGTTGTTCTCGTTTCATAAAATTAATATTTTAGGGTTCTGTACCTCAAAAGGAAAAAACGGAAACCTTATAGGATTACTTCGTTGTCCGTCTATCTGTTATGGTGACGCATCATATTAGGTAGCAATTTGGCAGTTGTAATTACGTTTCTTTTGAGTCTTATAATTTTTTATTTTAAATTTAAAGTATTTAATTTAAATTTCTTATGAACTAACGTTTATTTTGGTATCAATTTTACGTAATAATATTAATGTAGTAAGGAGAAATTTACAGTTAAATCTGAGCGTTTTTAGTAGTTTTATGGTTTTGATTGGGATTTTTTTTTTAAATAGATTTTATTCCACTTTTTATTCCATACATATTTCAAAATTCTCTGACCGCTATTGACTAAACCACTATTTAAGAGATATTGTTATATATTTTTTATTTCAATTTGTTGTGTAGTTTCGATCCACGGCCACAAAAAAGACTGTCACGCATTTTATGAAAGTTTCTCATATAATGCGCGACAGACAAAGTATTTGCTTCGGAATTTTTGCTTTATATAAATAGATAAGAAAACATTGCGAAAATCGAGACCGATAACTGTTCTCCACTACTCACTTAATAAGTCAAAGTTGTCGAAGTCTTTCAGTTTCTTAGAATAAGAACGCGAAAGTTGGCCATCTAACGCAAAAATCACGGTGGTAATGTAGGGCCCTTAAGTCTGTTTTTTTGGATAAATTATTTTCCACTACGGAACCCTGCATTGCGCTTAGCCCGCACTTGACTGTTTTTTTCTTTTTTAAATGTGAAATATACATTCATCCAGGTTTCCTTCAATTCTCTTGCAGACTATTGAAGCCTGGGTGTCGAACGATCGTGTTGCTGGTGGACGTGCAGAGTCGCGTGCAGCTGCTGTCCAAGTTTCATAAGATTGTGTGGCCTTATCGCAAGTAAGTACACTCGCTTCCAAAACATATTTCTCACCTTATTTTTGAATGCGCATTGCACGATAGAATCTGCTTTACCGACATAGCATTATACAGGGTTTCTCAGTAAAGTGTGGCGAAAATTATCAGTCGACCCATAGGGTCGAGTTAGTATTGCAGCTTTGTATGGGACCACTGATTCTTTTTTTACAATTACGATATTGACCACATGGAAAAAGTTGTTCAGTTTGATGGTTAATCATAATTGTTTCCATGATATTCAAATCAAAATCCGCAGAAAGTTAGGGTGCAAGTCACCCGATCTTCTACTATATAAACTATATAAATAAAACATATTCTTGCATGACAAAGTAAAGTGTATAGTTTGATCGCGTGCGCCGCGAGGGGGGCAGTGCAGGCCGCTCATTATTCAACGCTCACGGCATCCCGCGGTACAGCGGTATCGGTCAAACTATAGTGTTTTATATCTTCATCAGTTTTCAAATTCATTCTTGAATCAAGTCAGGACCTTTTGAAGCTACGTCACTGAGCAGACTATTGCATAGAAAAGTATATTAATAACCGTGAAGAGCAGTGGTGGCCCAGTTGGTAACGGCCCCGACTTACGTAGGTTGTGGGTTTGAACCCAGGCAGGCACATTACTTTGTATAAATAATGTCCATAGTTAAACGAAAAAGATAATATGTAAAATAATAACAACCTTCGTCAGTTGTAATAAGTCTTAATTTGTATAAACAACAAATGTGGTTTGGATCCTTTTCGTTTAACTATGGATAATTATTTCATTACCACTGCTCTCAAAATGGTGAAGGAAAAGTCTCAAAACTCTCTCAAGGTAATACAAAATAGGCAAGTACTTCCATGGTTAAGCATATCAGCCACCCACTGCTGGGACACATGCCTCCTCTCTGTGAGGGGACCGAGCCATAAACCACCACACAGGCCCGGTGCTGATTGGTATAAAGGTCACATGTCTTCGAATTTTTAGTTCTAGGACACGCCGGTTTCCTCACGCTGTTTTCCTTCACCGTTTTGAGAGCAGCGGTGATGAAATAAATTATACAAAGTAATGTGCCTGACGGGACGAGCTTGACTCCTTCAACAAGAACTGGTCCTTAGCAGCTTTAGACAGAGAGAAGTGGAAAGAGAGTAAGGAGGCCTTTGCCCTACAGTGGGACATCACAGGCTTTTAATAATAATAATAATAATAATGTCCCCACCGCTGTATCTCTACGTTGACGTCGTGGTGGGGCTTGCGTGCTCCGAACTTTAGGTCTGTGCCGGTAGAGTTTACTTTACCGGAACGGGTCTAGGATCAGGAGCCAGACCAAGAGAGATACAGAAACCCGCAGGACAGCATGTGGCGAGCTGTTGGGCAGTAGCGACCACACGGACCCTATCTCCCGAGAATCTTGTCCTCATCTCTGGCTTGCCATTATTGGCCGGCTGAAGTGAACAAAGTGACGAGGAACAAAGCTCCCACCTCTTTCTTGCCTTTATTGGCTTGAGTAGAAATTCGCAAGAGCAAACGTGCTCGGAGGAAGGAAGTATTCCAGTAAGGTGCTGGTAGGGATCGTGACCGTACTTCCGGGATTGTCCTGATAGCCGTGGAATACCTTTCCACTCCTCAAGCACCTCAGGAAGTGTCGCTACGTCACTATGTGCTAGCGGCCGTTTCCGGGGGCCCATTATTGAGTGTGCAAGTCACCCCCTACCATTTTATCCGTGTATAATATACAGGGTGTCCGGTAATGAATGGATAACCTTGAAATGTCTTATAGTATAACTTATGGCCGTTCAGAAAAAAAATTGAAACAAAATATATCATAAGTAGTACCTAAGTTATGATTTTTTTAAAAGAAAGATCTAATTTTTTTTACCTTGTTTTACTTTTATGAACACTACGATCAGAAATGAATGGATTCCATCGGTTTGTTGTTATTTTATTATTATACACGAACTATGCTAATAGATAAACAGTCAATAGTATGACTAGCTATTGCACTTTTTTATTAAAAAATTAGCAGATTAATTAATTTTAGAAAAACTTTGCAAAATTTATTTTTTAAACTATGTTTAAACATCTTGGGTATAAAAAAAATGTATGAATACATGAGTGGCCAATAATTTTAAAATAATGTCACTTTCAAGTAGATTTTATAATGGTACAATTCATAAATGTATCTACAATAAATAGTGAATTATTGCGATTAATGTAGAAAAGGAGAAAATTTTACTAAATATCAAAATTTGTAATATGGGAACATTTTTTAAATTTAATTGTACCTGAACTTTGGGGATTAATAAAAAACAACATTTAACATAAACAACACTTTATTATCATTCGTTTATAATAAATGTTCAAACTGCCGGCCTCCCACTCTTATGCAGGCCCTACATCTACGGATAAATGATCTACGGAGCAGTCTTGTGTACCGTCGTTCACTAATTTTTGATGCGGCTGCTCTGACTCGTCTTCTTAATTCTTCTAAAGACCTTATAGGCTTACAGTATACTTCCTCTTTAAGGCAGCCCCAATAAAAAAAATCCAATGGATTTAGGTCCGGTGAACGTGGAGGCCACAAAATTGGCCCTAGCCGCCCGATCCATCTATCTGGGTACGTGTTATTTAAAAATGCACGAACAGATACAGCATAATGCGCAGGACAGCCGTCATTTTGCAACCAATATGACTCCCTCAGCTCCTCGGGCACTTCTTCTAATAAATTGGGGAGATCATTTTGAAGAAACTCCAAATAACTTTGCCCTGTTAAATTCCCCGGTAATTCAAATGGCCCGATTATTATTCCACTTAATATTCCAGTCCAATAATTGATTTTAAA
Source organism: Dicycla oo (assembly GCA_948252095.1). NCBI lineage: Eukaryota > Metazoa > Arthropoda > Insecta > Lepidoptera > Noctuidae > Dicycla > Dicycla oo. The sequence continues at coordinate 3,382,740 of OX411718.1, read as the reverse complement.
TTGGTATTGGGATCTATCTTCACGCATAAGATGGGGATTTTCTAATTCCCAACCGTGTAAATTATGAAGATTCATGTATCCATCTCTTTTGAATGTTGACTCGTCGCTCCACAGAATTTTATTAAAAAATTGCGGGTCTTCTTCGATTTTTGCCAGCATTTGTCGGCAAAAACGCAATCTAGCTGCATAATCTCTTGGTTGGAGAGTTTGCACGCGTGTAACGTGGTAAGGGTGGAATTTATTTTTTTTCAAAATATCGTGCACGGTCGATTTTCCGATACCTGTGCGTCGAGCTATTGTTCGTGTAGAGGTAGAAGGATCGTTTTCGACTTCCTCAAGCACGGCTTCTTCTACATCAAGACGAGCGATTCTTCCACTGCTTGTACCACCGACACCACTACCAGGCAATCTTCCTTCGGAGTAACAACCGTGGACACGAATAAATACGCGGTAGTCTGGGTGGCGCGCATTAGGGTATCTCTCCCTATAGAGCGCTGCAGCTGCATTTGCGTTACCTCTGCATTCTCCATAAATGTAATGCATATTTGCATATTCTTGTGCCGTATACTGACGTGGCATTTTGATACACAAAAACACAAAAGTCCAGTTTAGTCCAAAAACAAACCAAATCGTCGCAAATATCACCAAACAAAACAAGTCCAAATCAGTAAGCAAAACGAATAGTCCAATAAAATAGCCACGTGGTCGTTTTAACACTGATTCAAAGTAAATCACGATAATTGCAAACGGAAACTAAATAAACACATGCGAAGTCGAGCAAGTCGAGAAACGCACTAAAAGTATGAGTGCTTACCTGATGTTTTACATTTATTTCCTCTCTCTCGCACCTAGCCGATTCAGACCCTCTTTGTCTAACATAACACAAAAGAATGACAGCACGGCGTGCGCGCAGGTAGCAAATATGAAGGTCACACGACCCATTTCACGCTTTTAAAGTAACTATTTTAATCATTATGAGTATTTGTAAATTTCTGACAATTTGGTTTCAATACGCAATTTTTATTCACTACAAATTCCTTAAATGTATTTTTGATTAATCTTCAGTGGTCAGAAGCAATTTAATTTAAAAAAAGTTCCTACATTACTTTTGACATTTGGTAAAATTTTCTCCTTTTCTACATTAATGGCAATAATTCACTATTTATTGTAGATACATTTATGAATTGTACCATTATAAAATCTACTTGAAAGTGACATTATTTTAAAATTATTGGCCACTCATGTATTCATACATTTTTTTTATACCCAAGATGTTTAAACATAGTTTAAAAAATAAATTTTGCAAAGTTTTTCTAAAATTAATTAATTTGCTAATTTTTTAATAAAAAAGTGCAATAGCTAGTCATACTATTGACTGTTTATCTATTAGCATAGTTCGTGTATAATAATAAAATAACAACAAACCGATGGAATCCATTCATTTCTGATCGTAGTGTTCATAAAAGTAAAACAAGGTAAAAAAAATTAGACCTTTCTTTTAAAAAAATCATAACTTAGGTACTACTTATGATATATTTTGTTTCAATTTTTTTTCTGAACGGCCATAAGTTATATTATAAGACATTTCAAGGTTATCCATTCATTACCGGACACCCTGTATAACATTGGTCAGACAGGGGACATAGTTCTTCCATAGTTCAAGTAACCCAATCCACATTAGCCACCCAGACCCATAGCCCAATATGTTTCGTTTCCACGCACAACAATAGTCCTGCACCAACCGGGGGTTGTCCTTGGGTGCACTTGCATAGTGAATAGAGGGATAATCGGCGGTTGGTGCCTCCTTATCATTTAAAATGATTTAAGGGCCTCTGCCCTCTGCCTCTGCGAGTTGGCTTCGGCCTTTGTATTACCGTGAGAATGTTTTGAGTGACAGGTAATGATCTGCGATTGGAGTAGGTAACCCGACCGTTAGTTCATACAATAGGTGCAGTACCAGCACTTCTACAAAGCGAGGCAGTACAAAACTTAGTAGCTTTGCCTCTTTGGAGGGTTACTCTGTGGCGCGATGGTCGTGCTAATTTGGAAACACGAAGATTACGGAAGCGCATAACATTTTTCCATTTCGATTGGTCCATAAATTCAAGGTCGCTCAGTGAGCTATGGAACGGGCTATGCTTGGAGTCTCTTTGAAAAATCGAATCGGCAACGAGGTGAGGTGACAGAGACCCAAAAGCTCACAGAATAAGCAAGTTGAAATGGCAATGGGCCGACCATATTAGCCGTAGAACAGATGACCGTTGGGGTAGACGAATTCTTGAGTGGAAACTGCGAATCGGCAAACGTAAGGTAGGACGCCCTCAGGCTAGGTGGAATGACGATCTTCGCAGGGCAGCTGAGTTGCCGGAAATCGAGTTGAATGGCGTGCAATAGGAGAGCTATGTCCAGCAGGGGACTGCAGTGGGCTGGTAATGATGATAACTGTCAGTTTCAATAAAAGATATGCCTAGCCTTTTCCCTACTATGTTGAGGTCGGCTTCCAGTCTAACAGGATGCAGCTGAATACCAGTATTTTACGTGGAGCGACTGCCTATCTGACCTCCACAACCCACTTACTGGATAATACGATACCCTTTGGTAAGACTGGTTGTCAGACTTTCGTGCTTCTAACGACCCGTAACAACTGTCAAAGATCCACGAATGACAGCCGGGACCAACGGCTTAACATGCTTTCCGAGGCACGGAGAAGTCTCGGTATGTAAAGATGGTCACCCATCCACGGACCAGCCCCGGCAAGCGTAGCTTAACCTGATGGATCGACCCGTGCGGCTTTTATTACTTAGCCACGAGATAACTTTCTGGTACACCTGTATATTAACACATTATCTGCTTAATTATTAGCGAAATTTATGCAAACGCTTCTTTATGCTACACTAATCCTGTGTGGCAAACGCTTGGGTGCGTGCAAAAAATATCTTGGGTGTACCGTTACCAACCCTTATTTTACGATGTTTTCGAAATAATAGAGATGCACAACGAACGCAGGTGAACTCGAAGAAAGTTATGTAAATTGTATGGACGCACATACGCGCCGCAAGCACATGGTGAACGTCCGAAAACGCGCATGCGCGTCTGCCGCGTCTAATGAATGAATGAGTCGTGTGTGGTGGTAGGAACAAGACGCTGGTGTTCGCGTACCTGTGCGTGGACCGGCACGCGGGCTGGTTCGCGCGCGTGCTGCAGCTGTCGCTGGGCGGCGCGGAGCTGCGCCTCAACGCGCGCAACTGCGTTGGCACGGTGCTGGCGCTCAACCCGCACCGCAAGTACTTCTGCATCTACCACGCCAAGCACCCCGAGTGCACCAAGCCACACAAGGTAATCCAGACGAATTATTTACTAATATTTACCTAATTATTTACAGTGTACTTTATAAACTTTCAGAAGTGCTTTAGATTTCGACCATCGAACTAAATAACTTTTACTATAACACCAACAAAAAAAAACAGCTGTCCCGTACAGTTTCGAACTTATTACACTTTAGTATGGAACAGCTTATTAGTTTTTTCGCGATTTCAATGTTGGTCCCATAGTAAAAGTTATTCAGTTCGATGGTCTAAAGCACCTCTTAAAGTTTCTAAAGTTAATTTTTAACACCTTATACAGGGTGTAAGTGTAAACAGTGTCAACCTTTTAAGGGACCATTGTACTCATACTTATGAACAACTTTTACTACGGGACCAAACCTGAAATCGCGAAAAAAAATCAGCTGTTCCCTATATTTTGACGAATTATGTGAACATTTTTTCACAGCAGATTTTTTTTTTCGTAGTAAAAGTTGTTCATAATGATGAGTACAGTGACCCCTTAAAAGGTTGGCACTGTTTACACTTACAACCTGTATACATAATATACGCAGATAGATACTTTGGTTGATGGCGTACGCAAATCCAAGGGACAATCATTTATAGTTGCAGGTTTTTCTGCGTAGGTATCAAAGTTGTACTTTTCGTGAACAGCGAATATAAAAGCCCAGAATCCACATTCAAGATAGCAGCCGTGCAAAACGTGATCTAACCATGACATGAATGGATATACGCACTTGTTGATTTTTAGGTTGCAAAAATCACTACTAGACCTTCTGGGACCTTCTAGACCTTCACTTCTGGGAGTACAAGCGTTAATTATCTATTTTATTGTCAATTACAGGTTATCCAATATTTTCAAAAGTTACATTATCTATGTTGTTGTGTTATCAGCGCATGAGTCGCATGACGCGGTCGCTGGGCGAGGGCGGCGCGTTCGACCCGGAAGCCGGCGCCTTCATCGGCTTCCACACGTCGCCCGACTCCTCCTCCAACGACGAGGGATCCGATCCGCCCGTGCTCATGCAAGGTCAGTACTACACATAATTCGGTTATGTTGGCGAAACTGCACAGATTTGCCTAGCCCAATCACATGTGTGAAGTTTCCCTAACTAATGCTGTTCATCATATTGCATAGATTATTTGCCAGGCCCAATCGCATGTGTGAAGTTTCCCTAACTAACGCAGTAAATCGATACCTACAATGCGTAAATAGACCCATCACATAGCAGTTATCGACGCATTCTGTACATCTAGCTAACACGTAAACGTGTAGCAAAAATGATTGCTGGGAAACGCCCTTTATTTTAAGTGTGAAAATCGCTGTTTTCGGCAGCGTACAATGTAAATCACGAAAACAAATTTTACATGCACCCCATGTAAAACTTATTTTAGTGAAAAAATCGGACTTTGACCTTCAATATCTCCATAACCAGGTATGGTCACAGATTAACAGATCCGCACTCCGCAAAATCAATTAAATAACAAGCGACTCTTGCTACGACACAATAAAGTGCAATTCAGGTCGCACAACGCTTATTACCTAAAAGTTATATTCACCTACAAGTTGCCTCTCTTTCTATTGCGTAACTCTTATTCCTTCTGACCACGTTAGGGCAGTTAGGATTGCTGCCGTCCTGCAAAGGGTACACAAAATCAAAAATAAAATAAAAAGGTCGCTCGTGTTTCGCTGAGCGCGTATAGACCCTAGTCAACACTGTGTTGTCGCGAGCTGTAGGTACTTATCTCGAGCGGAATGTACCAGTGCAATTGCACTGGTATGGTCCAGTACAAAAAAGTATATATCACAATGACGGGGAGTATAAGTAACTCTCGGCTTCGTTAACCGTCTATAAGACGTCCTTTTTGTTTTCATGAAATTGTATTTGTAAGAAACAAACATATTTCTATGTGATTTTTTTCTGATTGCAATTTCTCCATCTTTTTTTGCAGAGAATCTTTTAGACGGGCTCGAGAACTGGCTGGACCGGCTATTCGAAGGCAGTACCCACCGCTACTATATCAACTACTGGCCTGACATGACCACCAAGTGAGCCACGAACCACTGCGAGCCAATCACAGTGAGCCACGAGCCACAGTGAGCCACTCAGTTTTATTTAGCCTGTACATGTTGACGCTTTGGCGTAGCTGGGAATGAGGGAAGTGAAGATGTAAAGAGTTTTTGTCATAGGGTTGGTACTCAGATCGGTTTGACAAACAGGTTTGTGTTGCCAACCTTAGAAAGTTAGAATGTCTGATGTGCCTGTATTTTCATGTTTGTTTGTGTACTGTTGGCTTGAAAATGGTTAAGAGTTGGCGATTCGATATGTAAGCAGATTTTATTATTGTTATTTTACTAAACATAGAGATGTTTTGGTTGGTATTCTTTTACAATAATTATCCTTTCGGGCTTCCTTTGAATTGACGACAATGTTAAGAAGTCAATACGCAGTTCTTATTATAAAAATATTCCTAGTTATGCCAAAACGCAACATGGTTCAAAGTTTTATTTAATAAAATGATTTCTCGTATTTTTTTCGTCGTTGTTAAGAAAATATACTGCCCGGTTATTGCCGTTTCGACCATAGATTATAAATAAGTGTGATAGTTATTCGTAACGGTTGGCCTTAGAGCTGATACCCAAGGCTAGAGTTTGGGCAACTCTTCCGAATCGTAGTTCAAAAGGATAGTATAAGAACATTGTAGATTAACGTTAAAATTAAGTTCGAAAATCCTTCCGATGTACGAATCGAACAGTTGCAAAACTGTGAGACTGTTTCGCCTCCTCCGGATCCGATTCCGAATTGTCAGGTAGATAATTTCATACAAATTCTTTTTCCATTTTTAGGGTTCTGTAGCCAAATGGCAGAAATGGAACCTTTTGTAGGTTTTTTTTTATTTATCTGGTGCTGTTCAGCCGGGGGTGGTGAAAAAGCTCGTAAGTATTGGGTTATCGCGCTTTCTCGTAACGTGGTTACTATCGTTGTGTGGCTGTACGATGTAGAACGATAGATTGGATCGATACAGTCGGGTGGACAAATGTAATACTGATCAATCGCTTTGGGTACACTTCTGTTGACAAGGGCTTAAAGTGAGATCGAACGTAGCGTAGTGAAATGTGTGTTCTTTGTTAGTGATTTCCATTTAATATATTAATTTGGCAACAGTTCATGAAACACAAACTATGAATAAAATATTGAAATGTTTTACATGCCTCACGGCTGCGTGAAACAGGGAACGAATATTACGTAGAACAACTCAATTGTCCGTCTCGATATTTTCTGGTCTACACAGGTCGCAAATGTGACTGAACGTGAGGTCATGGGTTTGATCCCCAAGTCGGGTAGTATTATTGCGAGGGTTCACGGGTTATTTGTATTAAGCGAAATCCTGTTCGATTTTGAGTTATAATCATATTGAGTTATAATCGCATTAAAAAGTGAAAAACGTAAAAAACTGAGATAAACACTATTGATAGGCCACTTTTACTAGATTATGAAATATTGATACTTTTTTTACAATGTTCTTTTTTCCGAATAATGAAACTTTGAAATGCTCTCCTGTAAAGTTCCAAAAATGTCGCTTAAGGCGAAAGCATCAGGGTAGCCCGCGAACAAGTTTTCTTACAGTATTAGGTTGTACGTTGATCAAAATGTAATTCGCGATTGTAACAAGTATGTATTTACATAATTATAATAATTAAAGTGATCAATATAACTCTTTAAGGACCAGGTAATCCTAATGAATGACTATTTCATGAAATCTTTACTTTTGTGAATTATTCTAACTTAAGGAGTTGTATTACTGATTTTACTTCTGTAAATACATATTTGTTACGACCGCGAATCATACTTTAATTAACATACAACTTAATACTGACTTGCAAATTGCAAAAAAACGTAAGAAAATTTGAATTTTGCGGGCTAACCTGACGCTTCCTCCTTATTACCAATGAACCCTCGATTGGATTTTCCTTTGAGAAAAGTTCTTGCCAATAGGTTAGCCCTGTTAATACTCCATGGGACTTGTATCGTAACTGGAATAATTGTGGATGTGGTATACTAATGTGTGGTAGTGCTATGCACCTATACCTTCAGCCAGATAACCGTGCAATAAAAGTCATTGAACCCTCTACCAATGTATTCCAATATTTATTTCAAAGCGATACGAAATGTAAGAGCAGTGGTAGCCCAGCGGTAACAGCCGCGACTTACGAGTTGTAGGTCGTAGGTTCGAACCCAGACAGGCTTTACTTTGTATACATTATTTCATCAGCACTGCTCTCCAAATGGTGAAGGAAAACATCGTGAGGAAACCGGCATGTACTAGAACCAAAAATTCGAAGACATGTGGCATGTACCAACCTGCACTGGGCCCGCGTGCTGGATTACAACAGCCCACTCCCTCTCACTGAGAAGCCTGCGTCCCAGCAGTGGAAACATCGCAGGCTCATTATGACGTGTCGCCAAAACAAACGTATCGCGGTAAGAGGCATCCATCAAGCGTGCACATGGCACGTTTTTTTTTTTTATTTGCATTTATGTTTGGAGACCTTTTTCTTGCAAGTGGGATTAATTACTTTTATTGCACCCTTAGGAGGGCTGAAAAGTTTGGAGCATAGGGACGGGCCGCGGATAACAGAGACATGATGATGTTTACGGATTAATTACTAAAAGCGTAATGATGCTAATGACATGAAACTCTGTATTTATATGTATTCGCAAATTAGTAATATGCAGCACGAGACAATAATGACACTTGAAGGTGCTTAAGCTCAAAACTTTTCAGCCTCTCTGGGCCAGCAGTCTCGACATAGGTAGCGATCGCTGTACGACCGAATTCGGTCGCAAAGTCCTAGTGGGGTACCTATACAGTCAAAATTGCTTGACAAGCATGTGATTTTTTTCGTGTTTGTCATTCAATTTTGACCGTCTAGGGACCCCACTAGGACTTTCCGACCGAATTCGGTCGTATAGCGATCGCTATTTATGTCGAGACTGCAGGCCCTGGTACCTATATAATAATACAAAAGATTTCTAGCTACAACACGATGGTCCAAGTGCCCTTTGTCAGTAGAAGTGTGCTTAAAATCCTAGGCCAAATTGTATTAGTGCCTATGTTGGCTAGTTAGGCGAACTGAGTCTCCTACTATAGGTATTAGCTTTATTGTAGCTCGGATGTTGAGTTTTAACGTTCGGAGGCCGGTGTCTGTAACTCGACTCGTAAGAAAAGTAAGCAATTTTATTAATTTGATGACAAGAATCAAATATTATGATTGATTCAGTGATGTTTGAAGAACGTTTGTAATGTTTTCTTTTCATAATCAAACCTTTACTATTTTTTCTCACTTAATAAAAATCGTAAAATAATTAAAATTTTCATGCCGAAACGAAAAAGCTTTAATCGCCTATTAAAATGTTTGACTAAATATAGGTAAGTTTACCATTTCAAGAAATAGAGAATCACCTGAAAAGAGCTCACACCGGCCCTGTTCGGTTAAAAAAATAATTAAAAAAAAACTAAATATTCACACTTTTATATAAATAAATAAAACTAGCTGTAAATTAGCAGTTTGTCTTCACGATATCACAATAACTAGTATTATAGAGTACCTACGATAAAATAAGGACAGTATTACGGCACTGCACCTCATTGATGGTACACACTACGCTATTACATAACGTGATAGACTCCGATGTCTATTGCTATGACTAGGATAAATAGACGAATACACAACATAATAAGCCGCGGCCCATTCATTTCTACTTTTATATCCTATTTAATTCCTTGGCATAAATTTTCAATTATCCTTCCTTAGTGATCGATCGCCTTCGTTATATGAAAAACCCTTGTGCTAAGTTTCATGTTTAGACCCAGCTGTTTAGGCTGTTCGTTGTCTATCAGTGAATGAATATATTACGATTTTTATACAGTAGAATATATTAAGATGGGGATACTCTCGACTCTAGTCTAGGTCGGAGGCGACAGAGATAGAGTCGACAATGGAGTGAGCTTACCCAGAAGAAGCCTGTTCACTCTCACTTTGAAGAGGTACTTGCCTTAATTCTCAGCTAGTTGGTCTTTTTCGCTCGAAGTTGTATTATTCACTCATAAGAATCTCATGTCTGCCTATCCTTCACCAAAAATGTTGAGGTCGGCTTCCAGTCTAATCGGATGCAGCTGAATACCAGTATTTTACATGAAGCTACTGCCTATCTGACCTACAAAACCCAGTTACTGGGTAACACGATACCCCTTGATAAGACTGTTCAATAAGAACCAATGAAAAATCTCATCAGAGTAATCAGTAACTCTTGACCATGTTTTTATTACCTCATAGGCTCATACATAATGTTACTCTCTTTTAATAGGAACTTGGGATCAACAGAAATACTACAAGACTACAACCATCGCATCATATTAAGACTTTTTATTTAGTAAATAAAGAACAAACTTACCGTGCCATAATTTCAATTAACAAATAGCAATAGAAATCGGTATCTATTACGATATGTAATTGCTACTTTACACGTTTTTGAATCTTTATACATTCTACCTAGTAACGTTTAATTGCCTGTTGGAAGCTAGAGAACAATATTATTATAATGCAGGGAAAAGAGGTCTTGATTATTAATATTATAGTCATTTCTTTGACCGCGTTTTGTTATTATCTAGAAAGCTATAAAAATCGTAAAGGAAACTACAAAATATTGGTAGAATTATAACCACGATAGGAGACATTATTATGTAGAAATGAAACGGCTCTTCGGACGCCCTCGTGTGCTACATTGCACTTTATGCCACCGAAAATAAGATTCTCTTTCCAATGTCATCTAATGATTCTGTGGTTTTGCACTGAGTCTTTTATGTAAGCTTAAGAACCTAGCCCAAGTAATGACTAACTTTTTCTCGGGTTGCTAGACAAAATAATCTTTAAATTATATTAGTATTGACAAAGTTATTGTAGCAGTACCATACCTTGGTTTATATTTCAAACAAAATCTTATTTATTGTTCCTGTGAGTGAAAGCGGTTGTTCCGAACGATGTACTAGTCAAATGTATTACCAAATGTTATATTTTTAGCTAAATATTATAGTTGTCGCCATTGTGAGTTTGAACGTCAGTCATGAGAAACTCATGCGCAGCCGACAAATTTTTATCGTCCCATTATCTCACGCTGGACAGACATGGCTATACAGGGTGTAAAAAGACCCATCACATAGATAACGGCTATCAAGTGACTACTTGATAGCCGTTATCTACCCATTGTGTATACCAAGCTAGCACAACAGGTATGGTTCAATACAAAAAAAAAAAAAATCACAATGACAGGAAGAAAAATTTATTGACTCTCGACTGTGTCTTTTTTCACCCGTTATTTAAGCATAGTCATATCTCGCTTCGGCGCAAGATAAAAGATATTGCCACAAAATTAAATACGTCGCACGCGCATATAGGCCCAGATGGACGAAAGAGTGTTTATTTAATAAGTTATTTACAATCTTGTGTTCAAATCGGAATGATATATATCGAGTTTATGTCACAGGTTTTCAAATGTGTCACTAAAAATGATATGATATTCATGTAATTAGTATGTAGTCGTGGGAAATTATATTTTTTCTTGCCAATTAAAAAGTATTTTGTCTTGTTTATAGTATTTCGTTCACGTATATTTAAATGACAACGAAATATAATTTTGTTTTTCTGTACTTCTTTATGACAATTACATCAAGGAATTTCTTTTGTTTTCCTATTTTCGACCTTGTGTATGGTAATAATAAAGTGCATTTTATTACAAAATGAAATTGTTTGATAAATAAAAAGACAAATTTATATAAACGTAACAAAATGTATAATTATGTGAATGTTTTCATTGTATTTGTGCAATGTTGTTTATTGGTGGGACTGTGGGAATATGTTTGTTGCATGCGCATTTTACAACAAACATCCATTCTGAATGATGATTGGTCAAAAAGATAAAATAACGTCTTTTGTTATTAGGTATTTTTATAGAAATTGAGACAATAGATGAGGAGTAGCTGATCAAAGTGTATTAACTCCATCAATATAACATTTGATTTATAGGCATAATCTGTTGTAGTTTAAATGAGAGGACACACACTGGATTGAATACTATTTGGAACGTTAGGTACATTTGGTTGTTTCTTATTATAGAAATTGATACGAGTTAGGTGTAAAAAAAGGAGTTAATACGCTTTGATCAGTTACTCTTCACATGTAATCGATAAATTTTTGTCAATCAAGTTTACGATTAATCCATTTGTGATTAATACATCATTGTTATGATTGCACTTGTTGAATGTTTACTTTTTAAATATCACAGTTCTATGTTGCCATAATATCCTTTTTGAGGAAATGGTGATATTACGACAGTCTTCATTATGTTTGAGTTACGAATGCTCTATATCTCTTGGAATGCAGCTGTCTCGTTTCCCCAATAGAAACCGTATAAATGTGCTGTTTAACCTGTGTTGCCATGTTTTATAGTTATAATGATCACCACATTGGGTGTCTGTATATGGGTTGTTGGAAAAGCTTGTCTATTCATACTAAAATATAATTATTGTTGTATTTAAATTATTTTTATTGTTAAGATACACTAAATCTATCCTTTTATCTTAATTCCAGTATCGATTTGTACAATAAATGATTAAATATTGTTCTTTATTTTTGTTTTATTTTATCTTGTCCAAATTATCTCAGCACCACTTCTCTCAAAACTATCAAGTGTTTTCACACCCACGCCACTCTCACGCTCACACTCTTATCCACACCACACACCCCTCCACACTACTCCTACCCCCACAGTTATACAGTGTCATTTTCATTGTTTTCAAATTCATACTTTGTCACAGCTTAATTTTAACTCCCTTTCATTAATTAATTTTTTTTTTCTTGGTTTTTTTTATATTTTAATTTTATTTTATTATTATTGTTATAATTATATTTTTTTGTCTTAAGACAAGATTTCAATCTTAAATTAAAAATATCAAATATTTATCTTAATCTCAATCATTAAAAATAATTTTATTTGAATATATGTATAACTATTTAGAATCGAATATATGTCTAACTATAAATTTCAATATTAATATTTATGTTGTAAAAGTCGAGGTGTTTCTATTAAATTATTGCATACAGAAGCATGTGTAATAAGGAAGAAGAAACTGACTCCTGAAATACAGGTATTACATACCTAGCTCTGGAGTCAGGGCTTCACAATAATTGTAACTATGTTTTTCAAAATAAATTATTATTATTATCTCCTTTATTTATTTTTTAAACTTTTTTTATTACATTTTTAAATATTTTTATAAAAAAGATATAAAAAAAGCATTTAAAAATATAAAAAAAATAGTGATCCGCCGGTAGCGGGAGCAGGGTCCAAGCTACCGGTGGTTAGGGCCCCAGAGACAGGAACCTCCTCACAATACGCGCCGTATCAAGGAGGACTGCCTTCTGAATCAGGCCCTTCACCCAGCCACCCAACGAGAGCCTCTTGAGATGTTGGTCGAGGCTCTTAGAAATAAGGCCATTGACCGTAACGACTATCGGCACAATGATTGCCGAGTCCACATTCCACATAGCGACAACCTCGTGGGCTAAGTCGAGATACTTCAATTGTTTCTCCTTCTCAGCCTTCACGAGGTTCTCGTCATGCGGGATAGTGACATCGATTATCATCGTGCGGCGCACTGATCGATCTATTACCACTATATCAGGCTTATTGGCTACAATAGTCCTGTCAGTGATAATAGATCGATCCCAGTATAACGTGACATGGTCATTCTCGAGAACTGGGTCGGGCACATACCTGTAATAGGGTACCTCAGAGTCCACAAGGCCGTATTTCAGAGCAAGATTGCTGATGGATAATCCTGGCCACTATTGCACAGGCATAACCAAGTGGTTATGCCTGTGCAAATACTCGCCGTTAGCCAAACGAGAACACCCAGAGGTAATATGTATGATAGACTCACCGGGACAATGGCATGCCCGACATATGTCGATCGTCCCGTCTTTCATTATATACTTCCGGTAGTTATTCGTTAGCATAACTTTATCCATAATCGCACAGACCGAACCTTCGGTTTCCCCAAAGAGGTCACCGAAGCGTAGCCAGGCCACGGACGTTAAGAAATCTACGTCGGGCCCATGAAGGGCTCGGAAAAAGCGTCCGTAGAGCTCTTTGCTTTGCCATACTTCCTTGCGGTCGTTGGTACTAAGCACCAGAGGTTGCGCCAGTTCTCTTTAGCCAAGGATAACGGGGTGAGTCCCTTGTCCACTGCAACCACATCTCGGTGCATACCCACGTCAGCCTTGAGAAAATATTCTCTGAGACTGCACACCTCGCGGTTTTCGAGGGTCTTAGCATTTAAAAAACCTCGACCCCCACACTTCCGCGGAATGTACAGCCTCATGACAGATGAACGTGGGTGATGCATCCGGTTTGCGGTCAGCAGTGACCGGACTCTCTTATCAAGGGCGTCTAGTTCCGTCTGGGTCCACTTGAGTATGCCAAAGGAGTACATCAGGACCGGCATGACCCAACCGTTAAAGGCGCGCACCTTGTTGCCGCCTGACAAAGAACTATTAAGTACCTTTTTCAGGCGACCGAAGAAGCGCTCCTGCAACGATTGTTTCATGTCAGGTCCGTTAATGTCTAACCCCTCTGACATACCCAGGTATTTGTAGGTATCAGTTGCGGAGAGTGATCTCAGGTTTATGGAATCTGAGAGTTGTAGTCCCTCAGATTCCACAATCCCGCCCCGCTTTACATGCATGACTGCACATTTATCTACACCAAATTCCATCCTGATGGAATCACTAAAAGTTTTAGTTACTTTTAGTGACTCCAGCAGTCGCAATTTGTTGGTGGCAAACAGTTTCAGATCATCCATATAAAGCAGGTGGGATATTACCTGACCCCCTCTCCGCAAAGGATAGCCCAGCCCTGTACCCTCCAGCAGAGTGCTAAGAGGGTTCAAGGCTAAACAAAACCACAGTGGACTCGAGACTGTCGCCCTGGAATATTCCCCGCTTAATCCTAATAGGTTCGTCGCTCCCCTGAATTTGTCGACATCCTGGATAGCGAAGGACCGTTCTCCATTGCCCCATACACGTCGTCAGGAAGGTGCTCAGAGTTGTATCAATTTTGTACAACTCTAACACCCTCAAGAGCCATGTATGGGGCACCGAATCATAGGCCTTCTTATAGTCTATCCAACATGTCGACAAATCCTTTCGGGATCGACGGACCTGTTGGCTTATGGCCATGTCAATGAGGAGTAGCTCCTTGGTGCCGCGAGACCCTTTCATACATCCATTTTGAGAGGCAGACATAGTAGAATTCTTTTCTAAATGAGAATTAATTTTCACTCTCAAAATGGATGTAAGAAGTTTATAGACCGTCGGCAAACAAGTGATCGGCCTATAATTTTTGGGTTCCGCGGCATCACCTGACTTATTGAGCAGGTGGGTAACTCCTGTTGTAAAGAACTGTGGCAGCGACCCAGACTCTAAGGCCGACTGGAATTGCGATGCCAAGTACGCGTGCGAACTTTGCAGCCATTTAAGCCAAAAATTGTGCAGTCCGTCCGGTCCCGGCGATTTCCAGTTCGGTATCAGACGGGCTGCACTGGCTACGTCGGAGGAAGTAATAATTACTTCCTCCATCTCCGGTATGCCGTCAGACACGCGCTCAACATCACGCATCCATTCAGCCTCAGTATGGCAGACGGGCACCGACCAGATGTTGCGCCAGAATATGCTAGTGGCATCATCATCCGGGCGGCATACGTCTGCCACATTTTGCTCAGGTCGCTCCCATGTTCTATACACCCACCTTTGATCACGCTGGAATATGCGATTCTGGGTATACCGTTCAACCCGTCGCTTATACCTACGGATACGGTTTGCCCATGCACAGACCTTCTGCTTCAGGAAGTCAATGCGCTCTGTGACACGGGACATATATTCTTGAGGCCTGATTCCAGTCCCCGAAAACGCCCGCCTCACAAAGCGCATCACTCTAGGGCGAGTATTGCCCTCCCTGAAGCAGTATAGTTTGCCGATGAGCACCCTGGTCCCCTCGATACGCTGCTCGATCCTGCACTGCCAGGCTGGAACGGCGGGTTTTGGTCGTGTAGCTATGTCACAATTTGGAAATGTGACATTGGCTACACGACATGCCGCAATAGCCGCGCAATACAAGATCGAGTGCGTATCTAAGAGGTCTTCGCTGCTTTCAAAATAAGAACCAAGCAGCGAATCCAAGGCACACACCAACGACCTATTCGTTTTGTGCATAGGCAAGCGAGGTAAACGAGGTCTAAGTTGGACGGGGGCAGTTTTATACTCCTGAATCGCATCCTCCAGCGCGCTCCTCAATCGATCGTTACACTGGTTACTTACCGTAACAACCTCATCGTCCCCCTCCACATCATTAACATAAGACCGAAGTTGGATTATATCACTTACTGGAGGTTGCACTGCGGTCTGTGACGGGACAGGGACGATACGGTTGCTCAGTACCTCTAAGCGCAGCCATCAAGCGCAGCGCCATCCAATCTGTGATTCCGTTGGATAACCCGCACCTGATCCGACAGCCGTTGGGCCGATACGTTGATGGCTGGTTGAAGCGCCTGGAACAGAGACAGCATCCTATCGCGATACGCAGTGAGGTTAGTTCCCCCCTCTGTTGCCCCATAATATGCGCGCATGACGTTCTCATTCATTTGTTGAGTCCATTTCATGCGCTGCACACAACCACCGGCAGCGGGGACCCGGCTTGGGGCCGGTTGGCCCCTAGGTCCCATGCCGTTCGGTGGCCGACCTCTTCCCGGCCGACGTGCAAGTGGTGGCGACGTCGGTGGAGAGAAGTACTCGTCGCTCGAGCTCGACGCAACTGCCATGGCCGGTGTCACAGCACTCTTGATGGGGCTGGGTGCCAGCGGCGGCGGGGCGGAGCAGAGCGACGAGTCCGGAGGTGGAAGGGGTGCGCGACGAGCTGCTGACCTTGTTAACATCTTCTTATTATAGTTATTCTATTCTTTGCTTCTCATCTCTTTGTTATTTTCTTCTTGTTGTTTGATTGGAGGTAACATCTGTCATGTCACCTTCTATCCGGCAGTTTTTGAACAAATTCTGTGGTAGGTAATCTGGTTCATTATGGTATTTTAAAATTATATCTGGGTTATTTTTCTTCAAGTTTTGTTGTATGGTTTATCAAAAAGTTAAAAAACTGCGACTAAAATTAATAAAAATGGAAAAGAAGAAGAAAATAAATTTGGAGGCTTGTTGACGTTGCCAGCTTTTTATTATTATTTCGTTTATTCATATCGCTCATTTGCTACAAGGTCGACATATCTCAAAATTGATGATTTTTAAATTAATAATACAGTTGTGTTGAAAAAATTGCGCAGTATGTCGTGTGTGCATTATACGTAAGATTTAATATTTTAACAGAAAACTATACTAACCACGCTACTTTTTTGTTTATATAAGTTACCTAAAAAATCAACGATTATTGTATAATTTTAACTTGGAACTATAAAATTGCTCTCCCTGTAAAATTATATTTTTTGAGAAATGTCGACCTTGTTACAAATGAGCGATATTTTCTTTTCTTATAAAATACATTTTTAAATATTTCTTAAAAAAATAAAAACATTTAAAAATATATAAAATAGTAGTCCGCCGGTGTCGGGAGCAGGGTCCAAGCCACCGGTGGTTAGGGCTGCAGAGATAGGAACCTCCTCACGATGCGGGCCGTATCAAGCCTTCTGAATCTGGCCCTTGATCCAACCGCCTAACGAGAGCCTTGAGAGATGGTGGTCGAGGCTTTCGGCCATCAGGGCATTGGCCGTTACGACAATCGGCACAATGACAGCCGAGCTTACATTCCATATGTCAACAACCTCGTGTGCTAAGTCGAGATATTTTATTTGTTTCTCTTTCTCAGCTTTCACGAGGTTCTCATCATGTGGAATGGTAACATCGACTATCATTGCGCGCCGCGCTAATCTATCTATCACTACTATGTCAGGCTTATTGGCGACAATAGTCCTGTCAGTAATGATAGACCGATCCCAGTACAACGTCACATGGTCATTTTCGAGAACTGGGTCGGGCACATACTTGTAATATGGTACCTCAGATTCCACAAGTTTATATTTCAAAGCAAGTTGCTGGTGAATAATCCTGGCAACTTGGTTATGCCTGTGCAAGTACTCGCCGTTAGCCAGACGAGAACAACCAGAGATAATATGTCTGATGGACTCACCCGGACGGTGACATGCCCGACACACGTCCACCGTCCCGTCCCTCATAATATGTTTCCGGTAGTTATTCGTTAAGATAACTTCGTCCATAATTGCACAGACGAAACCTTCAGTTTCCCAGAAAAGGTCACCAAAACGTAGCCAGGATACGGACGCTAAGAAATCTACACCGGGCACATGAAGAGCCCGATAGAAGCGCCCGTGAAGCTCCTTGCTTTGCCATATCCCCTTGCGGTCATCGGTAGTAAGTACTACAGGTTTGCGCCAGTTCTCTTTAGCCATGGAGAGCGGAGTGAGCCCCTTGTCTACTGCGACCACATCACGGTGCATACCCACTTCGGCTTTTAAAAAATATTCCCTGAGGCTGCACATTTCGCGGTCGTGTAGGGTCTTCGCATTTAAAAAGCCTCGACCCCCGCACTTCCGCGGAATGTACAGTCTCATTACCGATGATCGTGGGTGATGCATCCGGTTTGCGGTCAGCAGTGTACGGACCCTCCTATCCAGGGCGTCGAGTTCGGTCTGAGTCCATTTGAGTATGCCGAAAGAGTACATCAAGATCGGCATGACCCAACCGTTGAAGGCGCGCACCTTGTTTCCACCTGAAAGAAGACTACCTAATACCTTCTTCAGGCGGCCAAAGCGCTCCTTCAACGATTGTTTCATGTCAGCCACGTTATTATTATTATTATTAATCTCTTTTCATTTTATACCATAGTGTTATTTTTGGTTCATCATTTATATTACGCAGTAACGAATTAGATAAGTTCAGTGTTTGTCTGCGTAGATAGGTACACTTAACGTTGTAAGTGTTCAGATATTTTTGGTTTGTTGTGTGTATAGAAATTATTGACAAGCATCTGCTCAGATATTAATAAAGTAATGAATGTTCAGATATTAATGGTAACATGTAGTGTATGGAACTTATTGAAATTTTAAATTGTTCAGAAGTATTTGGTCACCTTGTCTGAGTGCTACAATATATCTGACGGCGACTGTACATACATTGCGTGCCACGAAAGATGAGACTTGACACACCACGTGGTTTGACTTGAGCAGTACACGATTTTAGGTCTCTAGCAGTCTGGCTTGCGGCAAGTTTTGCAAGCCAGGCTCGAGGGGGCCCGGCTGACAAACGCCACCTTGACTATATGGCCAGTCCGACGCTGGGGACGTCAACGAGAAAAAGATGACGGCGCCGAAGTAGCGACAGTACATTTACTATAGCGGCGACTTATTCCAAATGGTCGAATAGACTGCTATAGCCGGTGGATGGTGATGATGATGAATGCCTCATAATGGTCTTGCTACAAGACTAGCCAGACATCCATAAAAGATGAATGCCTCATAATGGTCTTGCTACAAGACCATCCGTAAAATGTTTATTCGTAATTGAACCTTCTTAGGATAACAATAAAACACCTTTAATAAGTTAACTGCATCTATTTCATAATATTAATGGTCTATGTAGTTGTCAGTTTGTGCCTCAAAGTAAATGCTGTAATAGGTGTTCCTCAGTGGATGGTGCCTCTTGGTTAGCTTTTTAGATAATCGTTTCAAAGCTGAAAGAAAAAATATAATTAAGGAAAGATCGGATAATCGAATGCATAATGTTAATTTATGGCTAAAAAAATATGGAAGCAGCTTCTTATTTTTTTTTCTTAATAAAAATAATAATAACAGTTTATTTCGGAACAATAATACAAGACTGAGAACAAAAAGTAAAACGATGATAGCTGCAAAAGTATAAACTGTAGCGCAGCTAACTACGCCCTTCTCCAGATACAAATGGAATGAATGTTCCATGCCAAAAAAGTGCTTAATAGGTAATTAAATTTAGTTAATCTATAATATAAATATGAATGGCTGAATGTGTTGCTAAGCGCAAATCTCGAGAGCAGCTGAAACGATTTTGCTAATTCTTTTTTTAGAATATTCCTTGAAGTACGAGGATGGTTCTTACAGAGAGAAAAGTTTAAAAATTGCCTGAAACGGTCTAATAACAACACTTTTCTATACTCCCATACAATCGATTCGTAATAATACTTAAAAGTCAATTTGAACTTTAATACCATACCATAAAGTTTAAGTGTTAGTGGAGAGGTTCCGGGAAGGCAAAACAATTGAGCGACGTTAGTATTTCCATCCAGGGACTGGGTAGTCAACATGACAAAATGTTAAACGGTTGGAATGTGCAGGGGTCAAAATGTCTATACTTCTGAATAGTAGTAGTCCTGAATATAGCAGAATAAGTATTCAAAAAAATATAAAAAATTAAAGAATCGACTTTTAGGCGGTACGAAGTTCGCCGGGTCATCTAGTTGATAATAAAAACAAAAAATAAACAGCATATGACATAATTTTAACTGCAAAATCCTGGGATTCGTGGCACAAGGTCGTCGTTTCAAGTAAAACCAAAATCCATCCCGATGCGATTCAGAAATCGTTGTTGAATAGCGTAGTAGAAAATGGAGGAAAAAAACAAAAAATCACCCGTAGACGCATAGGATGTAATTAAAGGCAAACTACTTTACAACATTAGCCAGCATTCAATTCGATTCTATAGTCAAAAAGTACTAAATTTATCAATTTCTCAATAGCGAGATTTTTACGATCGATACAAAAGTGCATTCCATATTAGCCAAGACCTGAATGTAAGTAAAAATAGGTACATGATTCTATAATCAGAACTCGATCCCGGAATCCCAGGATTTTTTCTATACAAAAGTGCATTTCTTAATAGCCAAGTAAATATGCATCCGAATATACAATCTCTGGCTGTAGTGGTTCTTGGCGTATTTTTAACAAAAGCTTCACGATGAAAAGTGTTCTTCAAAAACATAATGGATATTATATTTCCATTCATTATACTGAATGATTTTTTGATCAGAGGTTGATTTTAAACCGAAAAAAAAGAAATAAAAAGTTCTTAAATTTAGTTTGATAAGTTTAAAAACATATTATATATGTTCATATGGATTTCTAACATCATAAATATCCTCTTCTTTTAATAATGGTTTGCTTTGCTGGTTAGTGGGTGACCCATCCTGTCTACAGCAGGATGGGTTTAGAAACAGGGGTCACTGCTTCTTAATAATAATCTGAACTTGCTTTATGGGATAATTACCTTAATATATTCTACTTATGCGCCCCAGGTTTGTGTCGGTTACACCATGTCCACCTGTAATTTATTTAATGCACTAAGTAAGAGCTAAAATCATAACTACAGATTTCAGAAGGCAATCTTTTATCAATCAATCTGCCTAGCCTATTCCCAACTATGTTGGGGTTGGCTTCGGGTGCAGCTGAATACCAGTATTTTACATAGAGCAACTGCCAATCTGACCTCCACAACCCAGTTACTGGGTAATACAAGACCCTTTGGTAGGACTGGTTGTTAGACTTTCAGGCTTCTGATGACCCGTAATGACTGTCAAAGATCCACAAATGACAGCCAGAACCAACGGCTTAACATGCGCTTTCCGAGGCACAGAGGAGTCCGGGTATGTAAAGATGGTTACCCACCCACGGACCAACCCTGGCAAGCATAGCTCAACCTGATTGATCGACCTGTGCGGCTGTTATTACTTAGCCACAAGCTCCTCTTTCTTCAATCTTTTATCGAGTCAGGAAATGTTTTATCAAGGCATTTCATGCAGATTCACATAAAGACTACTTAACCACGTCAACCGAGATGCTTGACTTGGATAAGCAGCTTTTATATATGCTGGTAGGGATATGGTTTCCTGCTTCCCTGTATAATATAGGACAGAACCAAATAGTAGCTACTGTAATTACAGCTATAGCTACATGATATTAATAATGACATTCTAGTTCAATTCTGTTGCAACCACACTGTGGTTGATAAACATCAATAGATCAGCGGGGCAATTGCGTAACACACTATCAATCTGAATCGGTGTTATTTTGACAGTTCAACAACATTCATTGCTTTCTTTACAATACTGAGCTGTCAAATTTTTCAAACATAATAAGAAGCAATGGATTAGCAATTTGCTTTAAAATGATTCCAAATCCCATTAATAGTGTGTTACACAATTAGGGTGCAGGAATTCAGGATGTTGGAATCAACTGCGGTCTGGTTGCAACCCAGCACTAGCAACTCTACAAATAACCTTAAAGTTACTTACAAGGACTATGATTCTTACTTATTTCTATTACTATAATACCTACCTGACAACTGTAGACCCTATCTATATGCTTATTATATTAAATAGTATTCTTTCTATTATTTAGTTCATACTGGCAATTGGCGAAAGCAAAACCCATGCCTATGCCTAAACCAGTTGTGATGGGCCACCTCCTTTTAATGATAAATATTGATGCGAGTGTGCCAAGTAAAATACCACCACCTGTAATGAAAAGTTGTAGTCAGTAGAGAAAAATTAAAAACAAACTATTATATTTATGCATGGCAGCAAGCAGGTACTCCTTTCAAGAATAATTTAAAATATAATTACTCACACACATTAATGGCTTTTATTTATGGAACTAGACGTGTGTCTGTACCTTAATTGACTTATGAGATCTTAAAGATCACAACAACTGCATCATCAGCTGAACATAGGCCTCATTTCTCAGGGAAAGGTTTATATACCATGATCCATAACAGGTATCCGAAATTCCGAAGGGTGTCGGAGGTTAAGCAGCAGCGACACCCTTCGGAAGTTCGGCTACCCGGCCGAACAATGCTGGACCGGATCCTTACGGCAAGTACAAAATATGATCTGTATTTCAATATTTACCTCCTTTTACAATGGCATCGGTGATGCACATGTCCAATTTCTTCCTGTATGAATCTTCAGGATCTACTATTTTTTCTTTTGCCATTGTGTACTTTGTATTTTTTTCAACCACAAACCCAGATATCCAAAAAAAATTTGATTATCCCGTGTATATTCTTTGGATCGTTAACCGAAACTCGAGTTTATTGCGGAATTTGTGGCTTTTACATAATTCGTAATGAAAATTGATAGGACGGCACGGCACGACACAAAAACGTAAGGTTTAATGACACTGACAATTATGACATTGTATGTCACGAGTGTCAGTCAACTGTCAATATCAGTCTCAGTCAGATGCACGGACTTGTCCATGGTCAGATGCGTCAAGATTATGGTCAAGACGTAGACATAGAATAGCATTCTCTGTCTACGTCTTGACCACAATCTTGACGCGGTTAAGTTGGTTAGAATAGCATTCTATGCTACGTCTTGACCACAATCTTGTGGTCAACGCATCTGACCTCAGACTAAATATCCTAGTCTGAGCATCTGACCATGGACATGGGTCATGATTTCATGCTGATTTTATCAGTGTTGCAAGTTCAAATCGCCAAAGTTGGGTAGAAATGTGGGTTATTTACCATGAAAGAAGTCCCGTGGCTATACCATGGCTTTACCAATCTTAGAGCATGTTATGTATACGTACTCTAGATAAAAATACATAATGTTAAACTCACCACAAAATAACTGGTCCGTTATGACATACCATATCATTTTATATGCCAAAGAGAGACAAACAGCGGGTCAAAGAGGGACACCCTCATGTCAAAACGGACCTATTATTTTCTGGCGAGTTTAGGAACTTTTACTTTTAGTTTAGGACTTTACCCGCCGCCGCCCGCTACGATGTCGCTGGCTACTTCAAAATCCCACGTCCATACACAGATTCACACTTCACTAGCGACAAATCAGCTGTGTACTGGATCTCAGATTTTGAAATCTGTGCTGTTGTAATGTGAGTGGTAACCTAGCTTTAGGAAGAGACACGATACCCACGTTTGCGGGACCTCTTCTGTGGCACGTACTTTTCAACGGTTTTAATAAACGACTTCGTTAGGAAAATGGTTCACATTAGATAGATTGTTTACTCTTACTTCTGAACCCACATGGCAATGAATCAGTTTTATGGTTCCGTAACTCAAAAGGAAAAAACGGATCCCATATCACTCGTGTGTCTGTCTCTCTGTAGGTCTGTCACAGCCAATTTGCTCTGAATCTAATGAACCAATTAAGTTGTAATTTGGTACACATGAACTTCTGTGACCCAAACAGAGCCGTGTATCGTAAATAAATGAATTTTGAATATGGGGGTCACATTTTGGGGACAAATAAAAAAAAAAAAGTTTTGCAAACTGCAGGTACCGTGTGACATATCAAATGAAATAGTAGGGGAAGCCACGATGCTAAACGCACGTACGTAAAACTATGCATAGCATGCGCGGTGTCGCGGTGACGCGAACCCGTATGGGCTCATATACGGAGACGCGGCGCGTCGTGCGACGTTTGTTGCGTGACGTCTCGCGGCGCGTTGCACGATTTTCCGTTTACGGAGAGGCGACGCGTGCAGCAGCCCACGTTATCACTCGCGCAAACACAAACATATGGCTATGTACGATGTTGTTTACGAAGACGCGGGGCGTGCGATACCGAGAACGGAGAATTGCAGGAATAGCAAGCGATAAACGTCGCTTGCGACGCGGCGATGCGATGCCATACGCGGGCTCCGTCTACAGTTCAAGCAAATGCGTGTAAGATCGCTTCTCCGTAAACGCTCTCTTACGACGCCATATATTTATTTGAATATAGTGCGGGCCGCGCCGCCCATGCGACGCGCGACGCCCGGCGTCTCCGTAAAGCCTTCTCCCTACCAAAAATTTCTCAACGCGCCTACGTAAAACTATGAATAGCATGCGCGGTGTCGCGTCGCAGTGTCACGGTAACGCGATGACGCGGAGCCGTAAGATTCCTCCTTAAGAAAAATCTCAATGCGCTACGTAAAACTATGCATAGCATACGTGGAGTTGTGGTGACGCGGTGACGTGAACCCGTAAGATTTTGGCCTACCAAAAATTGCTCAACGCGCCTACGTAAAACTATGCATAGCATGCGAGGTGTGTGTATGCGAGATATAAAAGAAGAGTAAAAAGAAATAATTTTGTAGATAACCGTATAATAATGTGCGGCCGTCGAGTAGAAAGTTTTCTCATTTATAAATACTTCAGTATCTACCGTCATTTTACAAACAAAGTGATTGCTGAAGTTTTTACGCCGAGGGACAACGCTTCAGCAATCACTTTGTTTGTAAAATTACAGTACAATACTGAACTATTTATAAATGCGTTTCAATCTAAACTAGCGATACGGCCAAGTAAACATCCACACCACAGTAAACGTACAGTAATAAGAAAATTATGGAGCAGAATAAAAGAAAGTTTGCATTTTGTCTGGTGTTTTTAGATGATACTAGCTTTTGCCCGCGGCTTCACCCGCGTGGTTGTCGGAAATTATCCCACGGGAATGCACTACCGGAATCAAAACTGTCCTATGTCCTAATCTAGGTCATAGTCTATCCATGTGCAAAATTTCATCCATATCCGTTCAGCGGTATTAGCGTGAAAGCGTAACAAACAAACTCACTTTCGCATTTATAGTATTATGAAAAACCGGTCTATCAACACTCTAGACTCACAAAATGTATTAGGTAGTTAAATTAAAAAAAAAAAAAACTCTTAACACACCACTAAAGTTTCTATAATAATATAATTCAATCATGATTAGAAAGACACGTGGCGCCATCTATTATCATAAGAACGTTATTGTTATTTTCCACGGGAACAGCCCTTTTTTTGGGATGAAAGGTACCCTATGTCCGTGTCTGTACACAAAATTTTGCATATACATTGTCACGTGTACAAAAAGGGACTTTTTGTACACGTGACAATGTATATGCAAAATTTTAGGATGATCTGTTTAAGTGGTTTAGGCGTGAAAAGATAACAAACAAACAAACTTAGTTTCGCATTTATAATATTATAGTTCGGATTTTACTCAGGATGTTGTCAAATGTTGACCGTGGCTATATAGTAAAAATACCAAATCCTCGTTCATGGTTTGTAACACCTGAAACATGACGATAAGCGCTACAACAGCTCGCACGTCACTGTCGGTCACTGTGGCCACCGCACGCCCCCCCGCCTTCGCGCCCGCCACGGGTCTAGTCAGCGCGCATTCACTGTGGAGGCGTTCATTAATTACCGTAAAACCTGGCAACTTTGCCACATTACGGTGGGTAAAATAGTTTAAAAAGGTTTTTCTTAATAAAAAATAAAAACTTTTTTCCAAAAATCCATACCGACCTACTCTCCTCCAAATGAGAGTCCTAGAGGTACGAGGCGAGTATGGCGAAACGAGTCAGCAGACTGGGATGAGATGCGGCATTTTTTTGCGTCTTATCCATGGCAGCAAGTGTGCTTTTCTTCGGGTGACCCCTCGTGCTGTGTTGACGTGGTTGCGGACGTGATTCGGCAGGGGATGGAGTATTTTATTCCATTATCCGACATCCTGCTCGGTCACAAATCCCGGCCTTGGTATAATGCAGAATGCGCCCAAGCTGATGCCCGAAAAGAGACTGCCTACCAAGCCTGGGGCAAGGCCCGCCACCGCAAAGTTACAGCGCGTAGGGTTCGCGCGAAAAAAGAGCCGTTAATTCTGCCACCAAGTTCTGCAAGCGGGTTTTACGTAGGGCACGTTTTGACCATGTCGGACGTATTGGGGCCAGGCTGGCTTCGCACCCTCCGGGTAGTAAACAGTTCTGGTCCATGTCTAAAGCAGCTGAAACGAATTTCTGTCGTCCTACTTTACCTCCAATGATGAAGCGTGATGGGTTGCTGGCTCACTCTGCAATTAAGAAAGCAAATTTGCATCTCTCTTTGCAAGCAATTCACGTCTGGTCGCTGGATCCAAGCAACCACCTACTTCACCTCATTGTGACTCAGATCGCAGTTCACATTAAAGAGTTCCGAAGAGTATTGTGCAGTCTAGACGTGAACAAGGCCAGCGGGCCTTACGGCATTCAGCGAGAGTGTTGAGGCAGTGTGCGCCTGAACTGTCTCCTGTGTTGACACGTTTGTTCCGCCTCTCTCTCTTGATAAAAGGACGGTGCCAAAATCCTGGAAGTTTGCAAATTTGGTGCTCAAAAAGGGCGACCGTGCAGACCCTGCCCATTACCGTCCGATCGCCATTATCTCCATTCTGTGCAAGGTTATGGAAAGTGTACTGAATAATAATTTGCTGACCTACCTTGAAGACAATGATCCCCTCAGTGACCGTCAATAAGGCTTTCGCCGGGGACGATTAACTGGCGATCTTTTTGCGTATGTCACGCACTGGTGTGACATGTGGTGGTGACATCTCGAAGGCCTTTGACATGGTCTGGCACGCTGCTCTGCTCAGCAATCTTCCTGCTTATGGCATCCCAGCTGATTTTTGTAGCTGGATATCAGATTTCCTTAGTGAACGGAGTGTCGATCAGAGTAGTCGTTGACACACATCAATGGCCTGCTTCAGCCTGCTATTGTTGGCTACGCATGTGACAGTACAGTTTCAGAGCGATACTTGTCCAGCGCAAAAACCAGCGGGGCCGAAGTTCGTTCCTTGAGAGAGGCCATGGTAGAGCGGACATATTTGACCGTAACCTTTGTCTCCCAGTGGGGTGATGATAATCTGGTATCTTTTAACGCCACCAAAACACTGGCATGTCTTTTTACCGCTAAAAGGAGTCGTTTCGCCCAAACTCCTACTTTTCGGGGTACATCTGTTCCTGCAACTGATCGGCTTGAGCTCCTAGGCATGTAGGTCTCAACTTCAGCGCCACTATCGAGTACAAAGCCCAAACAGCGGCCAAGAAGCTGGGCATCCTAAATAGGGTGAAGAGATACTTTACGCCTGGACAGCTTTTAACTCTTTACAAAGCGCAAGTCGGATCATGCATGGAGTATTGCAGCCACCTTTGGGATGGATCAGCTAAGTATCAACTAGCCGCGCTTGACTCGGTGGATCGGTGGAGCTAAGAGGCTCATTGGCAACGTAGACCTGCTGGATAAGACCTGGTGGACAGGGAATAAGCGAGGAGATGGTTTTGTGATTCTAAACAGTTGTTTTGCAGTATTTCCGTGTCTCAAACGTACAAAAATCATGCTCGTGCAATAGACCACCATGCCACCTAACAAAATAATTGGGAACTTGAAGGATTAACTGAACAGTATCTCTACAGTACCTATACATGAAGATTAATTTAACTAAGTTCATTCAAATAAAGTCTAGCCAACTATAAATAGTGGAACTAGTTACAATAACACACAATGAGAACCTAATGACTACAACAATAATAGGACCTACAATGTGTAAATAGAGTTAGATATTAGCTTACTGGCAGTTGGCTGCAGAAAGGCCCATGCTGAAGCCAAGACCGATCATGATGGGCCACCTTCTCTGGTACATGAAAAACATAGAACATACAGTACCTATTAGGACGCCCGTACCTGTAACAAAAAGAAAAAAAAGTACTATATAAAGATACAGGGGCTATATAAAAATATAAGATATTTTTATTTTGTAAAACATGAGTAGGTAAGTACAATACTTGTGCATTGTGAAACGATTTTACAAAAAAAAAACCACCGTCTTCTAAACAAAACTTTTTTTGTAAAATCGTTTCACAATGCGTGTTTTTTGAAAAAAGTTTTTTTTTCACTTTTTAGTGGATCAGCTTATAATTTATCTAAGTTACAATAGCCTAATATCAACTGCTCGTATGGACGTTAATTGTTGAGGAGTTCTCCTAGTAAGAACCAGAAGAACTGGGGCTGATGGTGAAGTCACTATTAGCTCCATTTCACCACATGCAGTGTAACTATCATATCTGGTATGGATCCCCATACCGGATTCTGACTTGGTGACAATGAGACCACCTCGGGAGCATACCCTTTCAAACAAAAAAAGAATTTTTGAAATCGGTGTACATACTTAAAAAATATATACAGTACAATCTCGATAATCCGGTAATCCGGCCCAGTATTAGTTCGGATTTTTTGTATCGCTAATCAATTTCCTTGAGGGCGATAACGTGGGTGCGCGCCAAAACCGTAAACACGAGATTGGTTTAGATTGATTTTCGCAAAGGCTTTTACAAGTAATAAGACAAAACATAAGACTTTAACTTTGGGTATGAAGATCGAAATTTTAAAGAGGTTACAAAAAGGCGAAATGATGTGTAAACTTGCGAAGGAATACGACATTTTCTTTCCATATTCCACTAAAACCAATTTTCCACTAATCCGGCACCCTTGTGTCTGAATTAGTGCCGGATTAGCGAGATTTTACTGTATATATATACACGACGAATTGATAACCTCCTCCTTTTTTTGAAAGTCAGTTAAAAAGGTGCTACATGTTTTGACAGTTGAAGCGTACAAAAATCAAGAATTTATGGATACCATGCTTATGCCTAACTACATGATTAATAACTTATGAAAATAATTTAATAGCTAAACATAAAAAGAACAAAACATTAGCAATTAGTATCTAGAAGAAATGTCGCAATAATGTGCCTATATTTAGTTAATTTCGTTCATTTAGGAACTCTGATAAGCTGTAGTAGCATTTGGTTATAAGAACTTTTTTTTAATGCAACTTAAACAATCTGGTGGGCAGCTGTTACAGAGGTGTTGGGAGCTTATTATAAATTTCTTGTTTTTCTATACCTACTTCGAAACTTAGCTGAAGAGGGCTGAACGTAACGCCGAACTGAAGGATTTTTTATTGTTTTGCGATAAAGCGAACTACACTTCGCGCGCTCTCTGTTTGTCAGCAAGACGTCGAGCGGAGTGCGAGAGGAGCGCGCGAAGTGTAATTCACCCTATATCGCGACAATCTAACGGTAATGCTCCGGCTACATTGTCGCGACAAAACGAACTACCTACACTTCACGCGCTCTCTGTTTGTCAGCAAGACGTCGAGCGGCGAGAGCGCGCGAAGTATAGTTCGCCTTATCGCGACAATGTGGCTCCAGCTTAAATGAAATAGGAAATTGTGATTGTCTTTAATTACTTCCTTTCACTAAGGCATCATTCAGGCACAAGCGCAATGTGCTTATTATACGTCTGTCGTCGGGGTCCGGGAGGTCGCTTTTTGCCATTTGATATTCTGTTTAGAGCTATTACAAAGCGAATTTCTATCACCACCTTCACAAAAAAAAAGTATTGAAATCATTGCGTTTTTTACGTGTTATTTATTATAAAAAAAAAACTTTCAACGTACTAGATTTCTACAAAATAATGTCAGTATACGTAGTATCCACAGAGTACTTTTATATATAGAAGGAGTATATCTATAGTATATCTGTAGTCTGTGATGTCAGTGCTGACCGTGTTCTCTAATGCTGACTGATATTATTTAATTTCGATTTATATGGAATTAGTATGTACTAAGTCTAGAGGCGTAGATAGAGACTAGACTATACTATATGTTACAAAAACCCTGTTGTTACTTCTACCTACGTTTTCGATATACATACGTAATAAAGCAAGTCATTTATAAAAAACTTTTCAACAAAAATAATTAAAATAAATATTTAATTAGTAAACACTTATGCAAAACGTCTCTAATGAATTGTTCAATCTTTACTTACGCAGATGATACGGCTCTATTAATTCATGGCAATGACTGGCCTGAAACAGTAAAATACGCGGAACTTGCTCTAAACTCAGTGATGAAATGGCTGTCTAATAATATCCTGACCTTAAATTTAAATAAAACGGTTTACTTACTATCCACCAACCTGAGGGAGGTTGGTGGATAGTAAGTAAACCGTTTTATGCACTGCAATGGAGCAGTTTATTTAATAAACTGCTCCATTGCAGTGCTCCCATTATAAAAGTACCTACTCTGTGCTCCCATGTGTCTAAATAGATGCAAAACCGAAGTCACAATGTGGCTCTTCACCTTGAGTTATAATAAGACTGAAGATTTACTAGAGATATCGATCGCTTAACCTAATGTATATAGGTAATACGGTAACATGTCTATAATTACCTATATCAGGTTGGTACAAAAGCAATGAGACACTTGGTTTACGTTTTATATTTTTTTATTATTATTAAATACAATACAAAAAGTAATCACCATTAGCATCAATGATGTAATCACCATTAGCATCTAAGACTTCTTGCCAACGATCCGGCAAAGTTTGGATGCCTTTTGCCCAGAACTCAAGAGTTGAACAAATTTTTCAACTCCGCCTCTACATCAGATAAATTTTTAAATTGTTTTCCCCGCAAATGTTGTTTCAGGGGTCTAAACTGTCTGATGAGGCGAGATCTGGGGAATAAGATGGGTGGGGTATCGTCTCCCAGCCCAAGTTCTCCAACTGTTGGCGAAGGGCAGATGCGACATGAGGTCGAGCGTTATCGTGTAGTAAAACTACATTGACTCGTCTTCGTCGTTTTGTCTTGATATCAGCAGATAGTTTGGTGAGCTGGGTTGAATATTTGTCAGCGTTTATAGTTTCATTGTGTAATAGACAAAAACTCTTTACGTCGGGGTCGCAGCAGAAGCGACACGGACTGCACGACTGGCGTCTGTAAGGATGTGCGGTACCCACCGAACCAAGACTTTTCGATAACCAAGCTCATGCAGATGGTTTTCCACGGCGTGGTGACTGCAGTTAAGTGCTTCCGCTAATTCACGAGTTGTAGCATCTTAATGGCAGCCCGCGAAATTAAAATTCTCTCAAGTTCCCTACTGAGCCTAAAATGATTGAAATAATATCGCAATTCTTACAACAGGCTACGGTTTAACCTATCTATTATTCCATTTTGTTGAAAGTAAAATTCAATTCATACAAAGACTGATTAGGTAACGGGTTTGTTTCCAGTAATTGTTTAAGGAATGCATACTTATTTCGTAAAATGTACTAGATAAATTAATTACTCCACTGTATCTAACGCACGTGGTCCACATGGTTTCATTTTACTGGAGTGCATCTAACCATGTTTGAGCACTGTCACGCCTTAGTATTAGCCTAAAATACACAGCATTACCAGCCTTGAATATAGCCCAATGACATGGCATCACCAGCCTTGGATATAGCCCGCTAACACGGCATCACCAGCCTTGGATATAGCCCGCCAACACGGCGTCACCAGCCTTGGATATAGTCCGCTAACACGGCATCATCAGCCTTGGATATAGCCCGCTAACATGGCATCACCAGCCTTGGATATAGCCCGCTAACACGGCATCACCAGCCTTGGATATAGCCCGCTAACATGGCAACACCAGCCTTGGATATAGCCCGCTAACACGGCATCACCAGCCTTGGATATAGCCCGCTAACATGGCCTCACCAGCCTTGGATATAGCCCGCTACCACGGCATCACCAGCCTTGGATATAGCCCGCTAACACGGCATCACCAGCCGTGGATATAGCCCGCTACCACGACATCACCAGCCTTGGATATAGCCCGCTACCACGGCATCACCAGCCTTGGATATAGCCCGCTAACACGGCATCACCAGCCTTGGATATAGCCCGCTAACATGGCATCACAGCCTTGGATATAGTCCGCTAACACGGCATCACCAGCCTTGGATATAGCCCGCTACCACGGCATCACCAGCCTTGGATATAGCCCGCTAACACGGCATCACCAGCCTTGGATATAGCCCGCTAACATGGCATCACAGCCTTGGATATAGCCCACTAACAAGGCGTCACCCGCATTGGATCTAGCCATACCACATACCCTTATTGAGCAAGGAGTTTAGGGGCATTTCATGAGTAATGAGCATGCCTACGTATTTCCATTATGTTTTCGAGTAAGCATACTTTTTCTAAGCATTATTGCTTAATTTTTTTTTTATTTTTTATTTATTTATCCTTTATTTCAGGCAACTATGGCCCATAAGTATCAAATACAATAACTATAAACTTATACATATTTTATACACCAAACTTAAAACTACACTCGTAGTGACGGCGTCGTGTTTCGCTGCGAGGTGTCGGATAGCTGGCCGTGGAAACGCCGATAGAGCACACCTTTCGGCCAAAACTCTTCCTTGAAGAAAGGCACCAAATGGTGAGTCGGAACGCGCACCACGAACGACTTGAAATTGGTGTTATGGCGTGCCTCTTCTCTTCTTCACCCTCAAGATCCAGTTGGTCTTCACACGTATGTTCTCTACGACGTCCTCAGTCTACGTAGAGTGGTGCAAACGGGACACGTACAGCTGCGTTGTCGGTACTGCAGGACGTAGCAGCATGTTAGATCCTACCGGCGCCGTCCCACACTGGTTGCGATAAATAGGCTTCCTCTTCTTTCTCTCCACCTTGGTGAAGCCATCCTCATCGCATGTGACCTTCGGTGTAACCTACTGTTCGTGGTCCATCAAAGCGCCTTTCAACGCGCTCGATGCTGAGCAACTCTGCTTTCCCCCTTTAGGTTGTTCTGCTTTTCGTTTCGTTTGTGACCCAGCAGGTTTCGTCTTGGCGACAGTTGCCGAATAGGCACGTTTGGGAGTCGATGTACCTGTTACACGCGTCGTTTCCCCGGCAGGTATGACGCGATCAGCGGAACACGATGCAACGTGACAGCCGATGACGTAGATTCACTCGCCGACTGAAAACTGCAGACTGCATTTTGTGCCCCGCAACGTGTGTTTACATTGGAGCCTGCCGGTGACCCACTTGACGGAATAGCATTCAATGTGCACGTCATTTGTCTTTATTGTAAAAAAAAAAAAAATGTTTATTGTGTCTCAAATGCTACATTCTATACATGAGTTGAGACAGCCCTAGTAAGTAATCAGAAACAGTTGTGTTGGGGTTGACTCGCTACTTCCCTTATTTAATACAATATTGAGACTAAATTATTACAAAACAATGTTGTATTCTTTTGTAATAATTTAGTCTAAAATAAAATAAAACAATGCAAAATGAAATAAAACAAAACCCGGCTAAGAAGCAAAGCCGGTAAAAATATGTGATTATTATAGTTTCTTTGAACTTATTCTATTCATACGTGTTTGTGTATGTGTACTAAAAACAATAGAATAAAAATTACATGAGCCTCCGGGTTGTTTGTCGTTAGTCCAAGGTGTTTTGCTTGAAATTTGGTCTTGTTCCTGTTGTTATAAGACTTCGAACTCTTTAGTAGGTTGGTTTTTAAAATAGTAAAACGTAGATACACAATTATGGGGGTGTTTGAAACCCCTTCCTTCTTAACTGGCAGTCTGTAAATGTCCTTGACATCCCGACTGTCCATATTAACATTTAGATGTTTACTGAGGCGCAGCACCTTGTTAGTCAAGTCATCACTGCTTTCCTTAGGCATCTTAGGAACGTTTTTCAGGTCACATGGTTTCCTAGTACTCCTCTGCAGGTCCTCAAGCTTGTCTTCCAACACAGCAATATACTCGTGGTCCTGTTTTTTTTTTGTAACTCAAGCAATTTTATTTTCACATATTTCTATTTTGACTCGTTAAATATGCAATAGAACTCTCAATATTTTTGTTAGTTTGTTGAATTTCTTTGAGATTTGGAGAGATTGCTTTTAATTCCTTTTGTTGGGTTGTCGTGAAGGAAGTAAACAACTCTTTCATTTCATCCTTAAACGTAAGAAATTCCCAGATGCTTTTTCCACGCGTGGAGATGAAATTAGGGGGCGTGCTGTTCATCATTTCATGAATGTTTGATCAGAGAGAGATTTATCCATTTCGATCCGTAAGTACTAGGCTGTGATGTAAACAAGGAGTCAATCTGTCACTATAATCGATCCACTAATGATCTATGGCGTTACCTGCCAATCACAGCTAGTAGGCGGCGCAAGTGCAAGTCAAGCGATCAATGACACTTGAGCGGGTGGTACTTGTCCTTGTAAAAGGCGGCGCGTGACCTTGATTAGTTGACGTCCCTGTCAAATAGCCAATCAATTGCGCAACAACGCTACTTCGGCTTGCAATTCACCAATGATGACATCCGAAGACTCCAAGTTGGATTTTATCACAGCCAGGCTCACCTTCAGAGACGTGATGTCCTTCAGCAGCCTTGTAAAGTCGACGTGATCAAAATTTATGCTGAAGCCGGGCGCGCTAAGTAGGTGCTCTTGCGTTATCTAGGTATGTCTTAAAGATAGACCTAGATAACGCAGTCTTTATCTGTTGGGCAGGGTGACTGGGTAGCAGCTGGTTGACAGTTCCCAAAGATGGAGTTGAAGTACCTATTATTCCGTTTATTCACTCTAAGGAAGATACGCGGAATCGTATGTCCGAGAATTCACGCTAAGTTTAGTTGAGTAATCGGAATTTATAGGCTTACAGTGTTTGTCCATAGCGTACATTAAAAGGAAGTTTGAGCAGCACCGGTGACTGAAAAGTTGTGCGGCAGTCTGTTGTCATGGTATGGGTTTGTGATGCGGAGGAATGATAAGAGTAACCTACTTATGAATTTCGAAGGCTATAAGAGTAGGGGAAGACCAAAGAAACGATGGATGGACTATGTGAAAGATGTTATGGCTTGCATGGGAGTGACTACCGAGATGACGACTAAGTAATAAAAAGGTATGGAAAAAGAGACACGTTGCACCGACCCCAAATAGATCGGGATAAGGACAGGATGATGTGTGTGTGGTGTGTGAGGAATGATAATGAAAGAGAAGGAATCGAATGATATCGTGACGGTTGACAGGGGAGAAGGAAAGAGAAAACGTGTTGCGCCGACTACAAGGAACATGGGACAAGTGCAGGAAGATGAGTGTTTGTCCATCGCACCGTGAATGGGACGTCAACGAGAAAAAGATGGCGGCGCCGAAGTAGCGACAGTACATTTACTATAGCCCAATAATCACGTTTCTCGTTGAGGTCCCGTTCCTAGTGCGGTGTCTTTGGTGCGATGGACAAACAATCTTAAGGTGGATACTAGGACATGCGTTTCCGATAACTCGAGGTTGAATTGCAATTGAAAAACCATCGACGAAAATTGAGGTTATAAAATTAACCTTAATCTGTACGTTTTCTGATCCATTTGTTTTAAATTTTCATCTGATACCTTTGGACCACCCGTCCCGCAATAGACTGCTATAGCCAGTGGATGATGATGATGATGAATGCCTCATAATGGTCTTGCTATAAGACCAGCCAGCCATCCATAAAATGTTTGTTCCAAATTGAACCTTCTTAGGATAACAATAAAACACCTTTAATAAGTTTTCAAGCATCTATTTCATAATAATAATGGTTTATGTAGTTGTTAGTTTGTGCCACAAAGTAAATGCTGTAATAGGTGTTCCTCAGTGGATGCTTCCCCTTGGATAGCTTTTTAGATAATCGTTTCAAAGCTGAAAGAAAAAAAAATAAAGTAGTCATGTGCTATAAGCTAGAGATCGGATAATCGATGCATAATGTTAATTTTTGGCTAAAAAATGAAGAAAAAGGCTTCTTAATGTTTTTTTTTCTTAATACCTATAAATAATGTTTATTTCGAAAAAAAATTAAGGTATAATGCTTGATAGTAAACTAACATGGAAAATCCCCATATCGAAGAAATTTAAATAAATCTGCATATTGTAGAATTATGCATTCTACAAAATCTGTTCAAAGATTTTTTACATTAAATACTCTTTGACTGGAGCACATATTCGAACATTTTTGGTATTTTTCACAACTTTTTTATTAATTTTGAATTTGGAATAGAAAACTTTTCTCGTCTATATTTCGTCTTATTTCGTCGTCGATTTCTTCTCTTGAATCATATTTTTTCATTACTTCTGTGAATTTATTGGTAAAATAATACCCCAAAATTTAAGTGAGAAATATTTTTCTGTCGTCTTGAGCTAATTAACACAGGGAGTATGTATTGGTGTCCTGTTTTTTTTGGTATGTATAAATTATTCAGGAAGAATTATTTTTTCTCCGCATTATCGTTGCTAATCGATATGGTCTTGTTCTTGTCTCTATAGAGCGCGCGTCTGTACCTACAGCTCAGGGAGCTTCTGCATGGGGACATCTCGTCAGCGGCAACACATAAGTTTAGATCTTTCATGTCAACTACTTTATATAAATGAATCCTGGCGAATATTTCCTACATATAAGTTTTTTTTCGTATAGCAAATTATTTAATCCAGTATTCTGGTTTTTCCGGCATGGGGAGCGCAGCTTCCAACTGTTTGCTTGGCCTCTGTCAGCTGTACCAGCCGACTACACGGCGGGCGGTTCAACGGCCGTCGCATACAGATAACCTTTTTACTACCCCATTGATTTCTTTTACAGTTTAGCTTGTAGTTTATTTAAACATAAGGAAGTACGTGTTTCCGTCTGGGCCGTTGTTTTATAAATAATTATGTATAATGTTTCAGAAAATTAAAAGTGGTAAATTTGAATTTTATTTTTTTCCAATACTACAATATGCACTGTTTCAGCTATCAAAAAATGTTAATACACAAACACTTTTAATAGCGTGTTAAGGGTTTGTTTGCATCAGTTCTGAGGTACCTATGGTCTCAGACCAAATAAATTATTTGGTCTGAGGGTATGGTATTATTTTTTGGGGGCAAAGCGCAAAAACGATGTATCCGGTCCATGTGTGGCTTAAAAACTATCGAAACTTTTAAACCTCATTTAAAATAATTATAATTACTGACTATGCCAGCTCATAGTATATTTACGAGACTGCTTTGTTTGTTAAAATCAATTTAAGTACACCTATTTCAAAAACTATCCGATGTAAAAAGACTCCAATACGTTCTCAATATTAAGTATATGAATAAACTGTGCGACAGAAAATGCAGAACTGCTTTAGTGAAAAAGTTTTTTTGGCATGGTTCCGAAAATTTATAATAAAACACCCGACAGCATAAAAAAATGCCCCAATTAAAGTTTAAGAAAAGCCTCTTTGAAAAATGTTATTATATCTACTGTAGAAGATTTTATAAATGATAATTTTTAATAATAGGTTGGGGAAAAGTTTCTTCGCATTTTTTAAGAAAATTAAAAACATTTTTTAATATAATTTATTTACATTTAACTAAAGTATGTAGGGTACCATTTTGTTCGATAACTTTTTGCCATCTTGTAGGTAGGGACATGATCCCATTGCTATAGAAATTTTGGGACTTCTGGTCAAAATACCGCGACAAGTGGTTTTGGCAGTCCTCTCGTGATGTTAACCTGACACTGCCTAAAGAATTCTGAAGAGACCGAAACAGGTGGAAATCTGAAGGTGCAAGGTCAGGACTATACGGCGGATGCATTAACACCTCCCAGCCAAACTCTCTTAATTTTTGCAATACATACTATAATGCGAAAAGACTTTTTCCCCAACCTAATATTTCGTGTGCAATAAAATAAACATTTGATGTAATTTTTTAAATATTTTTATGAAATATTAGGTTGGGGAAAAAGTCTTTTCGCATTATAGTATGTATGAACTTGTAATAAAATCTCTTTGGCTATACTATTTCTATCTGGCTGGTTTTGGTATCATTGAAAGTTTAAATTTTAAAGAACATAATTCCCAATTCAAATTAGGAAAATGTGTGATTTTCATTTGTTTTTCGTACCGCTAAGATGAGTGAATCTAATGAAGAAATTCGATACATTTTAAAATTTTACTACAAAAAAGGTAAAAATGCAACGCAAGCCGCGAAAAAAATTTGCGATGTTTATGGACCTAGTGTAGTGTCTGTGAGAGTAGCACAAATTTGGTTTAAGCGTTTTCAATCCGGAAATTTTGATGTCAAAGATGCACGTCGCTCTGGTCGCCCTATTACGGATAAAATGGATGCCATTTTTGAAAAAGTGGAGCAAGTCAAAAAGTGGAGCAATATCAGCAGTTACGACGTAGCTGAAGAACTGGAAATTGACCACAAAACAGTTTTGGCGCATTTGAAAAACACTGGGTACACAAAAAATTTGGGTACCTCACGAGCTCCCTGAAAGAAACCTAATGAACCGTGTACTCATTTGTGATTCTTTATTACGACGTAATGAAACCGAACCATTTTTGAAGAAGCTAATAACTGATGTTGAAAAGTGGATCACGTATGACAAGAACGTGCGAAAAAGGTCGTGGTCAAAGGCCGGTCAGGCTTCACAGACTGTGGCGAAACCCAGGTTAACTCGCAACAAGGTGATGCTGTGTGTGTGGTGGGATTGGAAGGGCATTATTCCTTATGAGCTGTTACCACCAGGCAGGACCATCGATTCTGAACTCTACTGCGAACAACTGATGAGATTAAAGCAAGAAGTTGAGAGAAAGCGGCCGGAATTAATCAACAGAAGGGGTGTGGTTTTTCATCATGATAACGCTAGACCTCACACATCTTTAGCCACTCAGCAAAAATTAAGAGAGTTTGGCTGGGAGCTGTTAATGCATCCGCCGTATAGTCCTGACCTTGCACCTTCAGATTTCCACCTGTTTCGGTCTCTTCAGAATTCTTTAGGCAGTGTCAGGTTAACATCACGAGAGGACTGCCAAAACCACTTGTCGCGGTATTTTGACCAGAAGTCCCAAAATTTCTATAGCAATGGGATCATGTCCCTACCTTCAAGATGCCAAAAAGTTATCGAACAAAATGGTACCTACATACTTTAGTTAAATGTAAATAAACTATATTAAAAAATGTTTTGAATTTTCTTAAAAAATGCGAAGAAACTTTTTCCCCAACCTATTATGTTTCTCTTTTTATGTTATCTTTAATTGTAGGTTTTTATTTTTGTATGATTTTTTGATCAGAGGTTGATTTTATACCGAAAAAGAAACCAGTCAAGTGCGTGTCGGACCACGCACAATGAAGGGTTCCGTAGTTGAGATGAATTTATTCCAAGAACAAACTTTAACATTGTAGTTGAAAAACATGTTCTCCCATACATTCCAACTACAAATGTCCATAGTTAAACGAAAAGAATCCAACCCACATTACACCTAATGTGGGTTGGATCCTTTTCGTTTAACTATGGACAATTTAAGTTGGTACGCACAATATTGAGAGATTTACCTACCATGTTCTTTTAGGACCATAGACTTCTTATAGGTTTTCCTGTAATCTATAGCTATAGAGTTACTTTCTTTATTTTTTCAAAATTTTAAGCTCGGTACTTTCGGATATAAGGGGCGGGGGGGGAATGGTCTATTTTCGTTTATTTTCTTAAATAACTTTATTTTTTTTTTTTTTTTTATTTGTGATGGGTTTGCTCTTGACTCTAGTCTAGGTCAGAGGTGACAGAGACAAAGTCGACGATGGAGTGAGCTTACCCAGAAGAAGCCTGTTCACTCTCACTTTGAAGAGTGAAGAGATTAGGGTTGTATACGTTCGGAAACACAGACGCAGGTAGTGAGTTCCACTCTTTTGCTGTGCGCATTATAAAAGACATTTGGAAGCGCTTAGTGCGAATTGGTGGAATAGCAACCAGGTAGGGATGGTAACTGGCAGTGCGTCTAGATGTCCGGTGGTAGAAGGGGGCCGGTGGAATGAGGTCGTGGAGTTCTCGGGCACACTCTCCGAAGTACAATCTGTAGAAGACCGACAAGCAGGCAACCTTGCGGCGATGAGCCAAGCAATGAAGCTTGGCATCCACCAGTTTTACGTCGCCAATGAGCCTCTTAGCTCTGCGTTCCACCGAGTCAAGCGCGGCTAGTTGGTACTTAGCTGCTCCATCCCAAAGGTGACTGCAATACTCCATGCAGGATCGGACTTGCGCTTTGTAAAGGGTTAAAAGCTGTCCAGGCGTAAAGTATCACTTCACCCTATTTAGGATGCCCAGTTTCTTGGCCGCAGTTTGGGCCTTGTACTCGATGGTGGCGCCGAAGTTGAGACCAGATGTCAACTCCATGCCTAGGAGCTCAAGTCGATCAGTTACAGGAACAGATGTACCCCGAAAAGTAGGAGTTTGGGCGAAACGACTCTTTTTAGCGGTAAAAAGACACGCCTGCGTTTTGGTGGCGTTAAAAGAGACCAGATTATCATCACCCCACTGGGAGACAAAGCTTAAGGTCAAATCTGTCCGCTCTACCATGGCCTCTCTCAAGGAACGAACTTCAGCCCCGCTGGTTTTTGCGCTGGACAAGTATCTCTCTGAAACTGTACTGTCATCTGCGTACCCAACAATACCAGGCCGAAGCAGGTCATTGATGTGCAGCAGGAAAAGAGTTGCAGAGAGAACAGACCCCTGAGGAACTCCGGCATCAATAGCCATAAGGTCAGAAGAGCAGCCATCAACAACTACTCTAATCGACCATTCACTAAGGAAATCTGATATCCAGCTACAAAAATCAGCTGGGATGCCATAAGCAAGAAGCTTGCTGAGCAGAGCAGCGTGCCAGACCCTGTCAAAGGCCTTCGAGATGTCAAGCGATACAGCCAGTGCTTCGCCGTGTTTCTCGATGGCTTCGCCAAAGCAGTGCGTGACATACACAAGAAGATCGCCAGTTGACCGTCCCCGGCGAAAGCCATATTGACGGTCACTGAGGAGATCATTGTCTTCAAGGTAGTTCAGCAACTTATTGTTCAGTACCCTTTCCAAAACTTTGCACAGAATGGAGGTAATGGCGATCGGACGGTAATGGGCAGGGTCTGCACGGTCGCCTTTTTTGGGCACTGGTTGTACATTTGCAAGCTTCCAGGATTTCGGCACCGTTCTTTTTTCAAGAGAGAGGCGGAACAAACGTGTCAATACAGGAGACAGTTCAGGCGCACACTGCCTCAACACTCTCGCTGGAATGCCGTCAGGCCCGCTGGCCTTGTTCACGTCTAGACTGCACAATACTCTTCGGACCTCTTTAATGTGTACTGCGATCTCCGGCATCGAGGAGTCACAATGAGGTACAGTAGGTGGTTGCTTTGAGCCAGCGTCCAGACGTGAATTGCTTGCGAAGAGAGATGCAAATAAATTTGCCTTCTCAGTTGCAGAGTGAGCCAGCGACCCATCAGGTTTCATCATAGGAGGTAAAGTGGGACGACAGAAATTCGTTTCAACCGCTTTAGACAGGGACCAGAACTGTTTACTACCCGGAGGGTGCGAAGCCAGCCTGGCCCCGATATGTCCGACATGGTCAAAACGTGCCCTACGCAAAACCCGCTTGCAGAACTTGGCGGCAGAATTAAAGGCTCTCTTCAACGCGCGAACCCTGCGCGCTCTAACTTTGCGGTCGCGGGCCTTGACCCAGGCTTGGTAGGCAGTCTCTTTTCGGGCCTCAGCGTGGGCACATTCTGCATTATACCAAGGCCGGGATTTGTGACCGAGCGGGATGTCGGAGAATGGAATAAAATATTCCATCCCCTGCCGAATCACGTCCGCAACCGCGTCAGCACAGCGCGAGGGGTCACCCGAGGAAAAGCACACTTGCCGCCATGGATAAGACGCAAAAAAGTGCCGCATCTCATCCCAGTCTGCTGACCCGTATCGCCATACTCGCCTCGTGCCTCTGGGGCTCTCATCTGGAGGAGAGCAGGTTGATATGGATTTCACCAGACAGTGGTCAGACGTTCCCAGCGGGGCTGAGACCGATACTGAATGACTGTCCGGATCAGATGCCAGCAGAAGGTCCAAGCAATTGGGTGTATGGCCGTCAACATCCGGTACCCGCGTTGCCACATTCACCATCTGGGTTAGATCTAGCGTTAAAGCAAAATTGCGCGCCTCCAACCCAGCATGGTCAGTTTTCTGGTATGGGAACAACCATTCTTTATGATGGGCGTTGAAGTCCCCCAGAAAAATGAGCTTCGCCGTTGGGTACCGTTGCTGGGCTACGTCAGTCGACTCCACGAGGAAATTAAAGAGCGCTGTTGTCTCCTGGTCACCGCTATGCGATCGGTAGATGCCGATGTAGAGAGATTTCTCCACGCCAGTATCCACAAGTAGCCATATGGCAGAGAAACCCGATTTCTCAAAGCAACGGAGGCGACGACAACAAATGTCATCGCGGACGTACACACAGACCCCAGCTTGCTTCTTGAACTTGTGTTCAAGAGAGTACCCCGGGTAGTTGAGGTACGCCACGTCCGACGGGGTTGTTATCTTCGTCTCCGTTAGGAAAAACAGGTGCGGCTTCTCGGTCTCAAGGTGGTGATGGACCGAATCGAGATTGGAGTGCAACCCCCTGATATTAGTGAGGTGCACTTTTAGTGGGAGGAAGTGCAGCCGTTGTTTTACCCTATTTTTCTTCGCTTTGTGTGTCATATTGAGTGGAGTTGTTGGGGGAAAAAGTCGACTTGTCGAGGCGCCGCTCAGTGATCCAAGTGGAACACTAGAGCCAACCAAACCTACGGGGAACTCATCTGGAGACTGCGGGGACGCCCGAACCCCCCCGGATATGGCCACCGGGTCCTCCCATCCAGTCGCCGGCTGGCACGGTGGAGCATACCGGGATTTTTCGCGAGTTGGCGGGGCAGCCTTTGGCACGTGGCTGGCGTGCTACTTGGGCCCCCTACTGACTGCGGTCGGCCAACGGCTGGCACCGTGCTTCGGATCCCGCTACCCTCCAAAATGAGTTACCCGGCTAGCTGACTCAGAGACCACAACCGGTGCCAAACAGCGCAACTGACAATCTCCTTCTCCCCCAAAGGCACTGGCACTCCCACACACCGACGGAACACAGCAAGCTGCTTGGCGCCAGACTCCGGTGGGATGGTGGTCGCGAGCCAGGCGGCCCCTTGCGGAGCCTACCACCGCTAAGTGGGATCGTTCAGCCGTACCACAGGCAAGCCTGTGGTGCCGTTGCCCGGGGTGGACCACTAGGAGGTAGATCCCAAAACCACCCCAAAAACAGTTTATTTTAAAATTATAACAAAAATATATATTTGAGACCCCCACAGTAAGCCCTTTCATTTGATATATCGCACGGTACAATTTGCAAATATTTTTATTTTATTTTCTTATTTGCCCCCCAAAATAAACCCCCATATTCAAAATTCATTAATTTACATGACACGTCCGTGTTTGGGTCATAGAAATACATACTTGTACCAAATTTCCACTTAATCGGTCCATTAGATTTGGAGCAAATTGGCTGTGACAGACGGACAGACAGACAGACAGACACATGAGTGATCCTATAAGGGTTCCGTTTTTCCTTTTCAGGTACGGAACCCTAAAAAAGGAAATAAAAAGTTTGCTTTGCTGGCTAGTGGGTGACCCATCCTGTCTACAGCAGGATGGGTTTAGGAACAGGGGTCACTGCTTCTTAATAATAATCAATAATCTGAACTTGCTTTATGGGATAAATACCTTAATATATTCTACTTATGCGCCCCAGGTTTGTGTCGGTTACACCATGTCCACCTGTAATTTATTTAATGCACTAATTAAGAGCTAAAATCATACCTAACTACAGATTTCAAAAGGCTATTTTTTATTTTTTTTTTTTATTTGTGATGGGTTTGCTCTTGACTCTAGTCTAGGTCAGAGGTGACAGAGACAAAGTCGACGATGGAGTGAGCTTACCCAGAAGAAGCCTGTTCACTCTCACTTTGAAGAGATTAGGGTTGTATACGTTCGGAAACACAGACGCAGGTAGTGAGTTCCACTCTTTTGCTGTGCGCATTATAAAAGACATTTGGAAGCGCTTAGTGCGAATTGGTGGAATAGCAACCAGGTAGGGATGGTAACTGGCAGTGCGTCTAGATGTCCGGTGGTAGAAGGGGGCCGGTGGAATGAGGTCGTGGAGTTCTCGGGCACACTCTCCGAAGTAGAATCTGTAGAAGACCGACAAGCAGGCAACCTTGCGGCGATGAGCCAAGCAATGAAGCTTGGCATCCACCAGTTTTACGTCGCCAATGAGCCTCTTAGCTCTGCGTTCCACTGAGTCAAGCGCGGCTAGTTGGTACTTAGCTGATCCATCCCAAAGGTGACTGCAATACTCCATGCAGGATCGGACTTGCGCTTTGTAAAGGGTTAAAAGCTG
This sequence comes from Dicycla oo, assembly GCA_948252095.1. Lineage (NCBI taxonomy): Eukaryota > Metazoa > Arthropoda > Insecta > Lepidoptera > Noctuidae > Dicycla > Dicycla oo. Next base: position 3,338,355 of record OX411718.1, on the reverse strand, counting down.
TCCAGGCGTAAAGTACCGCTTCACCCTATTTAGGATGCCCAGTTTCTTGGCCGCAGTTTGGGCCTTGTACTCGATGGTGGCGCCGAAGTTGAGACCAGATGTCAACTCCATGCCTAGGAGCTCAAGTCGATCAGTAGGAACAGATGTACCTCGAAAAGTAGGAGTTTGGGCGAAACGACTCTTTTTAGCGGTAAAAAGACACGCCTGCGTTTTGGTGGCGTTAAAAGAGACCAGATTATCATCACCCCACTGGGAGACAAAGCTTAAGGTCAAATCTGTCCGCTCTACCATGGCCTCTCTCAAGGAACGAACTTCAGCCCCGCTGGTTTTTGCGCTGGACAAGTATCTCTCTGAAACTGTACTGTCATCTGCGTACCCAACAATACCAGGTCGAAGCAGGTCATTGATGTGCAGCAGGAAAAGAGTTGCAGAGAGAACAGACCCCTGAGGAACTCCGGCATCAATAGCCATAAGGTCAGAAGAGCAGCCATCAACAACTACTCTAATCGACCGTTCACTAAGGAAATCTGATATCCAGCTACAAAAATCAGCTGGGATGCCATAAGCAGGAAGCTTGCTGAGCAGAGCAGCGTGCCAGACCCTGTCAAAGGCCTTCGAGATGTCAAGCGATACAGCCAGTGCTTCGCCGTGTTTCTCGATGGCTTCGCCAAAGCAGTGCGTGACATACACAAGAAGATCGCCAGTTGACCGTCCCCGGCGAAAGCCATATTGACGGTCACTGAGGAGATCATTGTCTTCAAGGTAGTTCAGCAACTTATTGTTCAGTACCCTTTCCAAAACTTTGCACAGAACGGAGGTAATGGCGATCGGACGGTAATGGGCAGGGTCTGCACGGTCGCCTTTTTTGGGCACTGGTTGTACATTTGCAAGCTTCCAGGATTTCGGCACCGTTCTTTTTTCAAGAGAGAGGCAGAACAAACGTGTCAATACAGGAGACAGTTCAGGCGCACACTGCCTCAACACTCTCGCTGGAATGCCGTCAGGCCCGCTGGCCTTGTTCACGTCTAGACTGCACAATACTCTTCGGACCTCTTTAATGTGTACTGCGATCTCCGGCATCGAGGAGTCACAATGAGGTACAGTAGGTGGTTGCTTTGAGCCAGCGTCCAGACGTGAATTGCTTGCGAAGAGAGATGCAAATAAATTTGCCTTCTCAGTTGCAGAGTGAGCCAGCGACCCATCAGGTTTCATCATAGGAGGTAAAGTGGGACGACAGAAATTCGTTTCAACCGCTTTAGACAGGGACCAGAACTGTTTACTACCCGGAGGGTGCGAAGCCAGCCTGGCCCCGATATGTCCGACATGGTCAAAACGTGCCCTACGCAAAACCCGCTTGCAGAACTTGGCGGCAGAATTAAAGGCTCTCTTCTTCGCGCGAACCCTGCGCGCTCTAACCTTGCGGTCGCGGGCCTTGACCCAGGCTTGGTAGGCAGTCTCTTTTCGGGCCTCAGCGTGGGCACATTCTGCATTATACCAAGGCCGGGATTTGTGACCGAGCGGGATGTCGGAGAATGGAATAAAATATTCCATCCCCTGCCGAATCACGTCCGCAACCGCGTCAGCACAGCGCGAGGGGTCACCCGAGGAAAAGCACACTTGCCGCCATGGATAAGACGCAAAAAAGTGCCGCATCTCATCCCAGTCTGCTGACCCGTATCGCCATACTCGCCTCGTGCCTCTAGGGCTCTCATCTGGAGGAGAGCAGGTTGATATGGATTTCACCAGACAGTGGTCAGACGTTCGCAGCGGGGCTGAGACCGATACTGAATGACTGTCCGGATCAGATGCCAGCAGAAGGTCCAAGCAATTGGGTGTATGGCCGTCAACATCCGGTACCCGCGTTGCCACATTCACCATCTGGGTTAGATCTAGCGTTAAAGCAAAATTGCGCGCCTCCAACCCAGCATGGTCAGTTTTCTGGTATGGGAACAACCATTCTTTATGATGGGCGTTGAAGTCCCCCAGAAAAATGAGCTTCGCCGTTGGGTACCGTTGCTGGGCTACGTCAGTCGACTCCACGAGGGAAATTAAAGAGCGCTGTTGTCTCCTGGACTGGTGCACTTTTAGTGGGAGGAAGTGCAGCCGTTGTTTTACCCTATTTTTCTTCGCTTTGTGTGTCATATGAGTGGAGTTGTTGGGGGAAAAAGTCGACTTGTCGAGGCGCCGCTCAGTGATCCAAGTGGAACACTAGAGCCAACCAAACCTACGGGGAACTCATCTGGAGACTGCGGGGACGCCCGAACCCCCCCGGATATGGCCACCGGGTCCTCCCATCCAGTCGCCGGCTGGCACGGTGGAGCATACCGGGATTTTTCGCGAGTTGGCGGGGCACGGCTATCTTTTATCAATCAATCTGCCTAGACATTTCCCAACTATGTTGGGGTCGGCTTCCAGTCGTAACTGGGTGCAGCTGAATACCTGTATTTTACATGGAGCGACTGTCTCTGATTTGACCTCCACAACCCAGTTACTGGGTAAGACTGGTTGTCAGACTTTCAGGCTTCTGATGACCCATAACACTGTCAAAGATCCACAAAATGACAGCCGGGACCAACGGCTTAACGTGCTTTCCCAGGCACAGAGGAGTCTCGGTATGTAGGTAAAGATGGTCACACATACACAGACCAACCCTGGCAAGCGTAGCTTAACCTGATCGATCGACCCGTGCGGCTGTTACTCCTTAGATACAAGCTCCGCTTTCTTCAATATTTTATCAAATAACGAAATCTTTTATCAAGGCATTTCATGCAGATTCACATAAAGGCTACTTAACCACGTCAAGCAAGGTAACTTGGTTAAGCAAGTTTAGTGTGAATCTGCTATTAGGGATATACTTATAGTTTTCTGCTTGCCTGTTATAATATAGGATAGAACCAAACAGTAATTACAGCTGTAGCTACATGATATTAATAATGACATTCTAGTTCAATTCCGTTGCAACCACACTGTGGTTGATAAACATCAACCGATTATCAATAGATCAGCGGGCCAATTGCGTAACACACTATCAATCTGAATCGGTGTCATTTTGACAGTTCAACAACATTCATTGCATTCTTTACATTGCTGAGCCTTCAAATTTTTCAAATATAATAAGAAGCAATGGATTAGCAATTTGCTTTAAAATGATTCAAATTCCCATTGATAGTGTGTTACACAATTAGGGTGCAGGAATTCAGGATGTTGGAATCAACTGCGGTCTGGTTGCAACCCAACACTAGCAACTCTACAAATAACCTTAAGTTACTTACAAGACTATGATTCTTACTTATTTCTATTACTATAATACCTACCTGACAACTGTAGTCCCTATCTATATGGTTATTATTATTAAATAGTATTATTTCTAGTATTTTTATTATTTTTTCATACTGACAATTGGCGAAAGAAAAACCCATGCCTATGCCTAAATCAGTTGTGATGGGCCACTTCCTTTTAATGATAAATATTGATGCGAGTGTGCCAAGTACAGTCCTACCAACTTATCTGTGAACTGAAATAGGACGGCAGCGGCACCGTCGATTCAGTGTTGCTAATTAATATAAGGTGCCCAAAATTGAGTAAGTTTTCAAGAAGGAAAATTCGCATTAGACAATCGTTTAATAAGAATTACAGTTTTTACAAATTAAAAACAATGATACCTATATAAAAATAATAAAATAAATAAAAAAAATTGACAATTTACGGTTACGTAGGTACGCTAACAGTTTAGTCTCTCAGCAATAAACAATGGCTTTATCTAAAAAGTAATCCAATGAAGTGGAAATTCGGCAGATAAAATGTTCCACGGGGGGGATACAACTTTCATTTAATGCGAAGTTAAGTAGGTACCTACCCTGCAAAAGGTACCTGGATGTCTAGCATTTAGTTATGACCGTACCTAACTCCTAACACCAGATTTGACTAATTATAATTAGCAGTGGTACCTAGTGGTAGTGTAGTGTAATAAAAAAAAAACAAATTGCTTTACAATGATTTATTGAAAACCAGGTTTACAGTAATTGTGATCTTTAGATGAACCTGCATACACAACTTCATCCTGGTTGTGAGGCCATACTCCGCTTATTTCCGTACCACTATCATCATTATCACTATCGCTTTCGGTTCCAGTGTCATTTACCACTTCTATAATAAAAGGTTTATCTAAATACAAATCATGTTTTAAGTATTCTCCTTCTAACTTGCGAACGTGTTTACAATGCTGCGCCCACTCATGAACTGTAATAGCGTCAAAAGCTTCTCTAACTAGGCGGGGAATTTCAGCATTTTTGTGCTCAATATTTTCATCAGCAACTTTTTTTTTCATTGTGCTCCATATGAGTTCACTGGGATTGAGATCACAGTGATAAGGTGGTAAATATAAGCGTTTGTATCTATTGTCTTCTAAATTTTTTGCAATCTCATATACAGGTTCAGGCTTGTTTCTCTTAATTATTTCTAAAAGCTGAGGTTTAGTCAAATTCTCTCCGTAGTCAATTTTATTTTGGGTCAACCATAATTGCATATCTTTTTTTATGGAATTCGTATTTGGGACTTTATTCACACAAATACGGTGATAAGGAGCATTATTCATCACTATTATGGATGTTTTTCAATAACCCACTTTTTAAAGTTGGTACTATTCATCTCGTCATGACAATCACCACTTTTTGTGTTTGATTTAAACACAAGTAGGTAGTGCATTTGTAACAAATCCAATAGGTATCTCTTCCCGCATGAACAATAATATATCTTTGCCCTTTCGATACAGGCTCCAATACTCCGTCTTCACCCTCTCCTTGCCAACATTTACCCGATGTATGCGTAGAGTGAATATAGGTCTCATCTAAATAAATTATGGGCCGGGGGGCTGGAGAGATTTATTATTTTTATCCACTGCATCATGCAAGTACTTTGCTCTCCAAGCTGATATTTCATTACGCTCCATAAGAACTTTCTGATTGGATTGAGATTTTTTAAAACGAAATCCCACCTTGTGAAGCAGCTTTCGCAGACTCTCTCGCTGTCCTGTGTAATTTATTTCTGTCTTAAAGACGTCTAGAAGCTTTTTAACAGTAGGGACCTCTTTTTTAGCAGAATAAAATTCATGTACTTTCCTCCGTATAACTCCCATGTCAAAATCTACTTTTACGTTTTCTCTCATTGATTGGTTTCCGAATTTTTGTACCAGTTTCTTCTGCTGCGTGCCCTTCCTTAACTATTTTTGAAATTAATCCTTGACTCACACCTGAAACATAAGATAAGAAAATAAATGTTAGTAGAAATTTGAAATCTGGCAGGTCAGTTTGCTCACTCACTTTAGCAGGTTACCTATTAGATGTAGGTTACCATTACGCTAACCTGCAGCAAGAATAGAAACGAATATTTCGTGGACTTAAATAATTAGTTAAGTACCGGGTAATTTATAACAAAAAAGTTGACAATACTAACCTGTCGCAGCCGAAATTCATTTGTATATTTGATTAAATGGAATAATCGGAGACCCCGCCCTATGTTTCGTGCATCACTTTTAATAGCTTTCGGCATATTTAACTTTATAAATTCAGCAATATCACGACAAAACAACCTGAGAACCCGAATGTGGTAGACACTGACAATCGAATGACATTTCAACATGACGGCCGTAGTTCCAATTTTCGCCATTTCACAGATAAGTTGGTAGGAGTGTAAAATACCACCACCTGTAATGAAAAATTGTAGTCAGTAAAGAGAAATTAAAAACATAAACTATCATATTTATGCATGGCAGCAAGCAGGTACTCCTTTAAGAATAATTTAAAAAAAATTTGGCTATTTAAACGTGTTTTTTTATATATACCATAACTCTATGGTATTAATGAGACCATAATTTTGAACAACTTTTACTATAGGACCAAACCTGAAATCGCAAAAAAAAAATAAGCTATCCCTTACATTTATGTTCGCAAAACTCGTCAAAATGTAAGAAACTGCTGATTTTTTTTTTCGCGATTTCAGGTTTGATCCCATAGTAAAAGTTGTTCAAAATGATGGTCTCATTAATACCCTAGAGTTATGGTACATAAAAATAAAACCCGCCAAGAGCGAGTCAGACTCGCGCACCGAGGGTTCCGTACCATAAAAAAACTGTGCTATTTAGAGACATGGTTTTATTTTTCCTGTAATCTTTACATACACTTATATCATCACACAGAATAATTTCAGATTTTTCTCTATGCAAATTTCGGAGATAAGGGGGGAACGGATTTTTTTTTTACATTTTTCATCAAAAGTCGAAAACTATTCGGCCTAAAAAAAAGAAAAAATGTTTGAAAATGTGCAAACAGCGCTCTTTTATATGATACCCCACATGCCCTAGTAGCCCCACTTCGAATTTTTGAGACCCCCTTTCAGTCCCTGTTGCAAAAACAAAAAACATATTTTCATTTCTTTCTTATTTGCAAAATAGTTGGGCAAGCGTCATCTAAAACTATTCCAAAATTCAAGATGATAGCATTAGTAGTTCTTGAGATATCCAGCTGTGACAGACAGACAGACAGACAAACCGAGTCGCACCACAAGGGTTCCTTTTTACCATTTTGGTATGGAACCCTAAAACACGTTGTATAAGGAAGTAGAATGTGTCTGTATCATTCTTGACTCAAGATCACTCCTGAACATAGACCTCATTTCTCAGGGAAAGGGTTAATTACCATGATCGATAATAGGTATCCGAACTTCCAAAGTTTCCAAAGGTTATGCAGCAGCGCCCTTTTTGTCGGATTATAATAGGTAATCCGATACTATTATAAGTAGACATGGGCGCTGGCTAAATAACCTCCGACAATACCCTTCGGAAGTCCGGATACCCGACCAAACATTGCTGGACCGGATCCTTACGGTAAGTACAAAATATGATCTGTATTTCAATATTTACCTCCTCTTAGAATGGCATCGGTGATGCACATGTCCAATTTCTTCCTGTAGAGTCTTCAGGATATTCTACTATTTTTTTCTTTTGCCATTGTGTACTTTGTATTTTTTTCAACCACAAACCCCAACATCCAAAAAAAAAAATTATTATCCCGTGTTTATTCTTTGGATCGTTTACCGAAAACTGAGTTTGTTGCGGAATTTGTGGCCTTTACATAATTCGTAATGAAAATTGATAGGACGGCACGACACAAAAACGAAAGGTTTAGGCAAGGATACACGACGACACCGAACACTAGACAGTATACTCGTATACATCGACTGTCCATGAGTTGCAGATATAGTTGCAAAACTTCCGAAAAATTCTGAATAATTCCGGAATACTTCTGGGAAAGTTTCTTTAAATCAGAATTATTCAAAATGAATTTAATTAAGATTTTTATTTTTTTTTTGCTGAAATATCATTTTTGCATCGATCGTCGATCGCCGCCGGCGCTGCCCCTCTGTGCGCCGGCCGCTGCCGCCGCGCCGGCCGCGCACGCCCGACTGGCGACTGCCACGAGTCGTGCGTGCAGGCGATGGCGGTGTGGGGTGCGGTAATAGGGGAGATGCTCCCCGGAGAAGTTTTCCCCCCCGCGAGAAACATTCGTACCCCGCAATCGAATGTTTCCGCCGAATATTTCGCCCGAATAATTCAATGGGAATAAACGTTGAAATATTCCCAAAGTTTCGGAATATTTCGGAATACTTCCGAAATATTCGCAGGGAATGATTCGGAATTTTTCCCGCCAGCATCTATAGTTGCAGAATCTGCAACTACTACATAATATACGAAAGCGATTTCGCTCAGTGTCCGTGTCGCAGCCGTGGAGACGGGACGTGCGAATTTCGAACCTGTCCGAAATTTATAGCTAGACCAATATGACGTTACGCGCGTGGACTGTAGAGGAAATACAATCTTTGATTTCATATTATGAAGCGCTGCCAGAACTATGGCAAATATCAAACCCCGATTATAAAAATCGAGTAAAGAAGTCAGCAGTGTAGTGGTAGAAAATTTAGCAGAACATTTTAATACTACTGCATTAGAAATAAATAGAAGATTGCACAATTTACGAACGTAATTTAATAATTAATTGAGAAAACTAAAAAAAAACGGGAAGAGCGGACGGGGCACTGATGAAAATTATGTAAGCACCTGGGAATATTTCACAAGTTTAAATTTTTGAATGCCGAATACCGTACCAGCAAGTGAAACACAAGGAAGGGTGAGAGCGCTGCTCCGCGCGCTGTACACGGATGGTTCTCGACTCCTTGTCGACCATTTGCGACCTGCATAGTTCCTGCATAGATTTGATTTATTATTACGTAAACATTATGCACGCAAGGATTGATAGAGTTCGGACGTCTTTTAAAGTAATTATAATTATTTTTCGAAATAAAAGCGATGGAAGCGGAGATAACACGCTATGACGGCTTTTCTCATTCTTACGACGCTGTACGCGGCTGATAGAAGCAGAACTGTATAAGTGTGACCAAAATCGTTCAGCAAAACGCGAATGGAGCTGAATAAGTGTGAGTAGTCCCTAAAACTGCGTGTAATGTTAGAAACCATCAATTTAACATGCTTGTGTGTTGTAGGTATTGTGAAGTGTGGTGAACCTCAATTGCACTCTTTGCACAAATTAGTAGCCGGTTTTCATGCAATAGTGCCTACATACAATAACAGACAATCGATGATAAAATTGTTACGCGATCGAATTTGTGGCTAAAGTATTGATATTTGGGTTAATTTCCGTATAACAGACCTTTTTTTATTTCATTCGTTTTGTTTACATTAATATGTCATGTGTGTTGTACCGTTGCCGTAATAGTTCCAAAACTAGTAGTATCCTCCGCTGAAACATTATCGGTACCTATACACATATTTTGCGTTGTCATCAAAATCGTTCTGCGTGTCCTAACCGATCTGAGTGTCCTTGCTAGGTCCGGCCCATACTTCACAGCACCGAGAGACCGTCCCACAGTGATCCTAATATTGCCGTGATTTGGTTTGATTTCCGAAACTAGACCAAACCTCGGCAAACTACCTACACCTACATAAAAATATTAAAAACGGTTTTTTTAAAATCTGAGATGGGTTTGCTCTTGACTCTAGTCTAGGTTTGAGGTGACAGAGACAAAGTCGACGATGGAGTGAGCTTACACAGAAAAGGCTGTTCTCTCTCACTTTGAAGAGATTGACAGAAGCATCCATCCATGACAGATTTTTTTTTTTAGATATTTGCATAAAAACATGGTATAAGAGATGTTACAAAATTAAATATAGTGCATACATGTTTTTATAAATGATAAATGATAAATGATTTTTATTTCTGTAAGTAGGTTTGTACAAACACTTTTACAAGTCAATATTTTTTTTTTTTAAACTAGATGAGGTCGGCGTTTCCTATCTGACTACTCTGAGAAGAAAGGCCGAAACAAACTCAGAGGTCACAGTCTCTTATAAAGTCCAGACATAATCTTGGTCACTTCATGTGAAGACCATGTAGATTGGTGTCTGAAATGGTCTTTTGAGGAAAGAACCACACAGATTGAGAGGACCTGTCCAGTCAGTGCACGCATTTGTCAGTAATCGCGCAGCTCAACTCAGAACTTAAGGAGCTCAACGATTCGACGAACAATACCAAAGAAAGGACATTGGGGTAGGCCGCATAGATTACTCAAACTGCCAGACCATGATTAAAAATAACTGAGAGAAAAAATAAAACAAACAAAAAAAAAGCAATGACCTACATAGTCTTCACATTCACAATAAAGTAAAATAATATAATACTTACAAAGTAAATATTAGTAAATATTCATGTCAACATTCAGTATGCAAAAATAAAAATAATATAAAATAAAATTTGGAGCAGTTCAATCCCAATCCTTTTTGTCCTCAATATAATCTTTAACGGTATAAAAAGCTTTCTGACACAACTTGCGTTTAATGAATGATTTGAATTTATTAAGGCTCAGATCTTGAACGTGGCTTGGAAGTTTATTATAAAAGCGTATACATTGACACCTGAATGACCCACCTATTTTCTTGAGCCTTGTTGGAGGTACAACAAATTTGTGTTTGTTCCTAGTATTTATATTGTGGATATCACTGTATTTTTTAAACAATTTAATGTTTTTATGGGCATATAAAAGATTTTCAAAAATGTACTGAGAAGGCAAAGTCATTATATTAATCTCCTTAAATTTCTCTCTGAGAGATTGTCTCGGACTTAATTTATAAATGCATCGAACAGCTCTTTTCTGCAAAACAAAGATAGTCTGAATGTCGGCTGCATTTCCCCACAACAGAATACCGTACGACATTATACTATGAAAATAGCTAAAGTACACTAAACGGGCTGTCTCTATGTTGGTTAAATTACGAATTTTCCTAACAGCGTATGCTGCGGAGCTTAGCTTTTTTGACAATTTATCTATATGTGGGCCCCACTGAAGCTTAGCATCCAAAGTTAAGCCCAAGAATACTGTGCTATCTTCAGGATTCAACTCTTCGCCCTTTATCAACACGTTAGTTTTCACCTGCCTAACGTGAGGTAGCGTAAACTTAATGCATTTGGTTTTTTTTTCATTAAGGAGTAAATTATTAACACTGAACCAGTGAACTACTTTTGAGATCGCTCTGTTTACATCGTCAGTAACCAGCTGCTGACGTTTAAGTTTAAACAAAAGTGAAGTATCATCCGCAAACAAAACTATATCATGATTATCCTTAATGAGGTAGGGCAAATCGTTAATATAAATAAGAAACAAGAAAGGACCAAGAATCGAGCCCTGTGGGACCCCCATTGTTACTATAGATCCGGGCGATCTTTTTCCATTAACGTCAACGCTCTGAATCCTATTACTCAAGTATGAAGTAAGAAGATCCAGAGCGGTGTTCCGGATCCCGTAATGGCGGAGTTTCCTGATTTCATGAAGAACGCAATCGAATGCCTTGGACAAATCACAAAAGATGCCCAAGGCATCGCATTTGCCTTCCCATGCATTATAAATATGTCCTAAAAGTTCAACACCAGTAGTTGAACGACCCTTTGTAAAACCGAACTGCTTGTTATGTAATAATTTATGTTTATTAAAAAATCTTTGCAATTGGTCTAAAATTAATTTCTCAAAAATTTTACTAAACGTAGGTAGTACTGAAATAGGTCTATAGTTTGTGGGGTCTGATGTACTACCTGATTTAAACAAAGGTATTATTTTACTATATTTCATGAGGTCAGGAAACTCCCCACAGTCGATACAGTTATTAAAGATAAGAGCTAAAGTAGGTGCTACAATGTCAATAATAGACTTAGCAACTTCTACAGAATTACCCCACAGATCTGCTGTCTTTTTTACATTTAAAGTGTGAAAGGTTTTAATTATGTCTCTACAGGAAATATGTTCAAAATTAAATTCCGAATCGCAAGCATTAACATTTTCCTTAAGCAAAGACTCAGCAACAGAAGTGGATGAGTTTAGGGATTTAGTAGTTGAAACGGGAATATCTGAAAAGAAATTTTCAAAGGCCGCGGCGACTTGTGAGTCTGATTTTATTATGTTGTCATTAATAGACAGGCTGTAGTCAGCACTTCGGTTATTAGACTTTCCCGTTTCACTATTAATAATATTCCAAGTCGTTTTAATTACATTACTACTGTTTTTAATCTTCGAACTCAAATAACGCGACTTGGCCATACAACAAACTTTTTTAAATAATTTTGAATAGTTTCTAACATATAAATTAAATTCAGCAGTGTTTACAAAAATCCTTTCATTGTATAATTCATAAAGCCGTGTTCTACTTTTATGAATACCAATGGTAGCCCAATCACTGAAAGACGCGTTACTATTAACCGATTTTGCTTAACATTATAAGCGTGCAAATTTTCGTACATAGAATTTGGTCAGTTATTTCTTTTGTCAAAAAACTCTTTAACACTATAAAAACTATTAGTGGACAGCCAGTCATACAGTGTACTTTTAAATAATTTGGTATTTAGATTTTTTAGGTCGCTTGGTATCGTATTAAATATTTCTACACACATATACAGACAGCTTTTATTATATTTAGCCAGCCTTTTATTTCTTTCCCACATCCTTTTTCGTACCATAAGATAGAACGGGAACAAAGATAGTTACAGAATTCTGTTTTAGCCCTTCTTCTATGCTTTAGTTATTATTTTAAGGTCTAAACCGGGTTGTCACCAAATACGTCAAATTACATATTTGTAATTTGACGTATTCCTTCGAAGACGTGGTAGTGTACATACGCTGTGGTAGTGTGTCATAATTTCATATAAGCCAATACTCCATTAGACAGAAGTTAAAAAAGCCTCTTTTAGGTGCACACTTTGTAATAAAAGTGCAATAAACATATATATTAATATTATTTATTTTTAACATAAAATATTGTCGTGTCAATGTTTAAAATCTAAAAGAAGCAGGGGCGGTCAGTACCGGGAACGTTTTTCATGTCATTATAATCCTACCAAATCTAAAATGTTACCTATTCCCTTCATAAGTTGTGGCAGCACGTGTTATTTTATTTTGTCAGTTTATGATATCATCCATCGGTCAAATTGCGTAAATAATCTGCAGTTGTCAATTATCATTCACTTGTGGGTAATTGTTAATGCTACGCCTTTTCTCGTTGTTATTGCTGAATTTTCGTGGTTTAGTTGTTATTTGTTACTGTTTTTCTGTTGTTATTGTTTTGTTATCGTCAGCAGTGTTAGTCTTATGTTGTTTGTACAAAACGGTACGTTTTGTTAACTATGGACAGGGATGATCCCGGTGCAGGCCCAAGTGGCTTGCAAACGCAAGATGTACGACAACAGCGAAAAAAACGTGGCCCCAACATACAGGATACACGAAAAGCAAGGTATGGCAAGACAACACTGTTAAGTCTTCAAAGGAAGCACACTGGGCAGATTTATCAACTGGTTTAAAGAACCCAACTGGAAAAGGAAAACGGCTTATCATTGGCCATATTGGTAAAACTTTACTTTAGATTTCAGTGTATTTCTTTTGAAATTACTTTACAATTGTCACATTACCAAATCATGAATAAAATGATCACTCCATTGTCACTGAAAACTGATTAAGTCTTAATGCCTCCCCTCGGAGAAAGATGTTTATGGGTAGATTATGGGTTAATGGTTGTAGATTAACTTGTGCAAGGACAGTAATGATGCAGTCAATTTCGGTTGCTATTTAAAGGTTAAGGTTTAGTTCCAGCGGTCAAGTACCTAATCTGTGCCACCGGTACACAATTATTGTATTGCTTTTATTTCATTTCACAGGATCAACAGAAGGGTTTTTAATGGATGGTGAATTAATATTTGAAGCCAAAAAGGGTGATGGAGACTGCCATTCTGAAATGGATGCACACAATTTTGAAAAGTGGTTCAGGTTAATATTGTCAAAAATTGAGAGTGGTGCTGTTTTTGTTATGGATAATTCGCCATATCATTCGAGGAAAGTGGAGAAGCTGCCAACTACAGCCACACGAAAGGCAGATATTCAGGAGTGGCTAATAAACAAAAATATTCCTTATGAGGAAAAAGACATTAGGGCCACTTTATTAGAAAAAGTAAAACAAATAAAACATTTGTACCAAAAGTTTGCTGTAGATGAGATGGCTAAAGAAAAAGATGTATTAGTATTGCGCCTCCCACCTTACCACAGCGAGCTCAACCCAATAGAATTGGTATGGGCTCAAATGAAGGGGTATGTAGCCCAAAACAATAAAAGTTTTAAATTAGAAGAAGTGAGGCGGTTGCTCCCTCAAGCACTCATAAACATAACTGCAGAGAAATGGCAATCTTGCATTGCTCATACAATTAAAGAAGAGGAAAGGTTTTGCCAACTTGATGGTATAATGGATAATGTTGTAGAAAGATTTATTATTAATGTTGGTGAAACTTCTTCATCATCATCAGAGGATGATGAATAATTATGATTGTTCATCATCCTCTGCTGATGATGAAGAAGTTTCATCTCCATTATATCATTAAGGTGGCAAAACCTTTTCTCTTCTTTAATAGCAATAAATATCATCTCACACTTCTATGGCACTGGAAAATGTTTTTATAGTTGGTATTTAGCTTGCGAAAGTGTATTAGAAAGAAAAGAAGAAAGAAAATACGTTTATTTGCGATAAACATGGCGCAAAGAAATAAAATAACAAAATAAAATAATTAAAGAACAAGTTTGGAGAAAATATGCGTCACATTCACGCAAAACGGCCGTAATTGATTTTGTTAATCCTCTGGCATTCTAAATTATAGTTAAAATTATGAATTTTGTTACCACCAATGTCAATTAATTATTATCATTTGTGATGATGACTGATGGTAGCAGTGACTAAATTGTTAAGTGGTGTTTTGTGTCGTATTGATTTGGTTTGTTGAAAACATAATAGGGACATGCCATTGTGATAAGTAAAGTTGTTTTTAATAAACTGATTGTTACTAAAAATTGGTTAATTTCATGTACCTATCCAAGCATTGTGACGAGTAGATAGATAGAATATGCTTTCTTGTATGCCATACATTGTTACTTACAAAAAAAGCATATACATTATTTATTAAAATTGCTTGAACTTAACTTGCAAATAAAAGGTTTTGTACTCCTGCTTCTGCGAGCCTCTTTTTTCTAATGTTATAATAACAAATGGCGTATAGTCGAAAAAAGAGAGGAAATAACTTTGTGATTTTAAGTAGATACTATGCCGTATTTCCGTGCCCCAAGTACGAGTAAACGTAGGTACCTACAGAATACATACTCGTGCAATAGACGCCACCTAACAACATATTTGGGACGTAGACAGATTATAGGATGAAATTGAACGGTATGCACATCTACAGTACCTAGCTATACATGAAATGTCTATCCAAATATAAATAGTGAAACTACGTAGTTACAATAACACACAATGAGAATCTAATGATTATAACAACAGCGGGATCTACAATGTGTAAAAATAGAGTTAGATATTAGCTTACTGGCAGTAGGCCCAAGAATAGCCCGTCCCGATGCCTAACCCAATTACGATGGGCCATCTTTGCCGATTACAGACAGTAAGAGACGCTATAGTACCCGCTAGAGAGCCCGCGCCTGTAACAAAAAGTAATACCTATCTCGACATCAGAGCCTTCAGGGTCCGATATCCATTTTTGCAACTTGTCAGGAGACCACAAAAATTGAAAATGAATGTTCTATAAGGAGATCAGCAATTCCTGGCCCTGATAGACAAAGTATTAGACCATACGAAAAAATATTTAAATACCTAATTATAAGCCCTACTTTAATTTATCATTTCCTAAAAAAACCTAGGAAAAAGGAATTTCTAAAAAAAGTCAATTAGTGTATTCTTCGCGTTGCAGTTGTTTTAATAACAACTGATGTTGCCATATTGTGCTATTTTTAAACAAAAATGTTTTTTCCCATTAAAAGATTTGTATTATAATATTCGATTTATATTTATTTTCACTTAAAAAGTATTATACGAGTTTATTGCGAAACAATGATTAAAGATACAGTATTTTTTCGTTGTTGTTATGTTATTTTAATGATTTTATAGAAAAATCGATTTGCATTTTTGTGAACTGCAACACTCGATACGGCTGTCACTTGTCAATCAATCGGTTGTCGACAACGGATTGCCGTCATAACGTTTCTCGCTCGTGTTGCAGACTTACATTTTATGTTTATTTTATGTGCTACATCTAATTACCGGCCCTTGCAGTGTTTTTAGACAATTGTAAACTGCCTGACTCCGATTTTGCCTTTTGATATTGTAAGTAAGTTTCACCTCTTATTGAAAAGATAAAGCCTGGCAAAGTACTTTTAATCTTTCACTAAAACTCATAACCTAATAAAAGACCGGGAACAAATGATAATGGGGTTTATTGAATACGGTCTAAAATAAAGTTTTTTATTTTTATTTTCATATCCCATGTTATATCGAAAAACTAATTGCACGGGGCAATAGACTAATATTACCCCTTGAAAACCCAAATTATTTTATTTTAGTTTATTGAGGCCTAATTTATTAGGACTGTTTGCGGATCTCCTTTGAGGACTGAGGAGAACGCAGCTATATTATTCATGTCTGGTTATTTTAGATTCGAGGGATGCAATTTTTAAGCGATTCCTTTAATAAATTTGGAAAAAATCTACATTCTATTTATACTACCCCTACTACCAAGAGGGCAGTTACATCAGACCCAATTTTTAGGGTCCTTTTGTAATCAATATTTTTGTTGTTATCAGACCGTCTACTTCGAAAGTTTTGCGTAAGTAAAAAATATGCTGGATGATGTATGTGTCACGGGTAATGCTAGATGATTGAGTAAACCTAAGTTTACACGGGTTTACTTGACTAAAGCTTTATATACAATTTTTAAATACGAGTTCCGACGTGGAACTAACGCAGCAGATACAGCTCGCAATATCAATGCTGTGTTTGGAGAGGATACGGCTAATGTAATCAAAATCAAATTATGGGTTAGTGAATAAGTACTTAAGAACTATGTTAGTGGTATGATTTATTAAAACATTAATTCTTCAAATAAAAATTGCATCAATTTTATTGTTAATTAATTTTAGTCAGCACCCTAATGTGACGACTTAGAATTGGGCAGTCAAAATCCGCAATAACCGCCAGAATTCCATTGCTGCTAGCACGAACTCTGCTCAATAAGGAGGCGACTTTTTTGTGCAGAATAGCTGTGAATCCGTCTGTTCGAGCCTCCATGAACGTGGCAGATGCGCTGCAAAAAGGTGGGAGCCGCAATAGTATTCTGAAGGCATTGTTATATTGGACGCGCAAGGTGTAAGGCTAATGAACGCTTCTTGCGTTTTTGGTTGTTGTAGTGGAAACTCCGACTTGTAGAATTAATCCCGAGGAAGACCAGCCACTAAGGTAAATAACGATGAATTAAATGCGATGGTGGAAGCCGATCCGTATCAAACTACCAAGGAATAAACAGCATGGTTTGATGTTAGCATAGAAACAATATTGATCCATTTGCATCAAATCGGTAAGATAAAAAGGCTTGAAAAATCGGTGCCCCTGATTTGACTGATCTGAAGAGAGAAGCGCGTGTTGAAGCTTGCCTTACCTTGTTGAACCGGTACAGAAATTAAGGGATTTTGGGGCGAATAGTGACGTGTGATGAAAAGTGGATTTTTTACTATACTCGCAAGCGAACAACACAACGGCTGGCCCCAGGTCGAACGCCGCAAAAGCGCCCTAAAGCAAAGCTTACCCATAGAAAAGTGGTGATAAATGTTTGGTGGTCACTTCATGGTGTAATTCAATATAGCTCCCTCAGATCCGGTAAAGCAATAACAGCAGATGTCTACTGTACAGAACTTCGAACAATGATGGCGAAACTCGCAGCGAGACAACCCTGACTCGTCAACCGATCTTCACCACTATTGCCCCATGATCACGCACCTACAGTTAGAAGCCATCCGTCATCCTCCGTACTGACTGGACCTGACTCCAACCGGCCACCACTTTTTCCGATTTGGACAATTTTTTACATGGTAAAAAAATTTCTTCCCAGGAAGCAATACAAAATGCCTTCACACAGTTTGTTGAGTCCAGGTCCTGAGAGGTCTACCGCAAAGGCATAAATAACCTTCTCATGAGATGGCAGAAATATATTTTATCTTAGAAAAAATCTTGTTTGAATTTTTCAGTACAAAACGGCAAATTCATATTTAAACCGTGGTGACATGGTGTAATTTTGGTGTAGGTACCTACAATAAAGCATATTCATTTATGTTACAGCCACATTTCGCCAGTTATAAAGACCGGCGCGGCGTTTGATAGCATTAGTAGTTCTTGAGATATCCGGCAGTGACAGGCAGACAGACAGAGTCGCACCATAAGGGTTCGTTTTTACCATTTTGATACGGATCCCTAAAAACTGTAGGTACTGTAGTAACGGTAACTAGCTACATAGGAGTAAATAGAGTCAGTGGGTGGGTCGTCTTAGGGGTTGTGATTGCCTTTAATTACCTGCGTGGACTATGGCCTCATAAAAGCATATGCGCAATGTAGTTATTAAGCGCGTGTCCTCGGGATCCGGGACGTCATCTAATGCCATTTGATTTTGTTTAGAGCAATCATTCACACACAAAGCCAAACATGAATAGACACTATCATCACCTTCACCAAATACCAAAAATTTAATTATTGTAATCATAGCATTTTTTACGTGATAATTATTATGTAAAACATTTTTAAATTAATTAATAAGCATATTGATGTCTGTCAACGATTTTTTTTTAAATCTCATGTCAGTGCAGACTGATATTTCAACTATGTTTATGGAATTACTATGTATAATCATAAACGCAGGGAATAGTCTAAACCGGGTTGTCACCAAATACGTCAAATTACATATTATTTGTAATTTGACGTATTCCTTCCAAGACGTCTAGGACCATGATTCTTGGTCCTAGCCAGACGTGGAGTGTACATACTCTGTGGTAGTGTGTCATAATTTCATACAAGCCTAGGCGAATAATCATGTGATTCGAGAAACAGAATACGTCACTAAATATAACTTTAAACTCTCAAATTGAATGATTTCATTGCTATTACATTGGGTATTTACTTAATATTTTGTTGTTGTTTTCGATGTAACCAAAGTTTTTAAAACATCATACCATCAAACCGTTAAAAGCTAAGGGGGAAGCACAAGGGTAGCCCGCAAAATTAACTTTTTCTTTGGTTTTTTGCAATTTGAAAGTTAGTAGTAGGTTGTATGTTGATTAAAGTGTTTCGCAACCGTAACAAATACGTATTTACAGAATTAAAAGAGTACCAAGCGAGTCGTATCTAGTGTTGGGTTAATAGCCGGATGCTTTGAGTTATTATCGATTATAATCCATAAGTGTCCATTAATAGCCTTGCAATGGATGATAACCCTGCTATTAATGTATTGTTAAAAAAATAAATGTTTTTTTCTTTTATTGTAAAATCTGTGGGTGTGAACATAAAGTAAACAAAAAAGGCGGCAAATTCAAAAATCATACAGGTGTCAACACTCATATAGTACGCTGAAAACTTGTTTGATACTTGAATTTTTTTAGACAAAAAAATTCTTTGGGATAAATTATAAAAGTGTATTTCAATGTAGGTATTTATTAGTCACAGTCAGAACTAAAATCCGAACCTAGAAATTCAATGCCTTCATAAGATAAATCACTGTCCGTATCATCATTACGCACAGAAATGATGATGGGTTCCAACTCCGTTTAGGTTATCCTGTCCCTACTTACTTTATATTTGTTTTCTACTACTTAATAGTCAATCAAAATCAAATCAATTCTTCCTATTGTTATTCCTTAGACATATTTATTATATTATTACACAAAGATATATAACAATTAGCCACTCTGTAAAGGGAAAAGATCACAATGTAAGAATATCATTCAAAATGTATCCTTTGGCGTGCAAATCCATGCCACGGACGTGAAGAGTCATCAGCTAGTGATGGGCAAGGAAAACAATTACGATAAAAGCTTTATGAAATATTTTCGAAAACAAATTCTACTTTATGACGCAAAATATAAAATAAAACTACCGTATGTAGTGACAAACTCATGGGTAAATAAGTGCAAATCGATCATTTTGTGGCAACTCACGCCCATCCCTGGTAGTGGAATCCTTTACAGTACTTTGTACGCCACAGACGGGATAAGACGGCCCGCTATGACGTTAACCGCGCTGCCGGACACTGATAGTGTAGTGCAATATTTTAATAGGAAATAATAATTGGTCTTATATGTGTCGTTTAGTATCTAAATCCACAAAATAAAAATGTCTTCAACTGAAATGACAACAGAACAGCTCCTTCGAGTGTTAGAACGTGTAGAAGACAATGATACATTTTCTGAAGCAGAATCTTTAAAAAGTGATGATTTCTAGTTTTATTACCTGTGCATTTTAAAAATCAAATCCCAAACGTAAAACTAGATACTTTCTACGAAAACTTTTGAAAGTGTTTAGATTTTAAAATAATGATTTATTTATTCGAACTTATTGGTTTAATGTAGGATTTTAAAAAAAACTCGGTTATTATTAAATACCATTTTAGTAATATATTATTATATTAGAGGCATTCATTTTTAAAATCGTGGACACGACTCGTTTGACCGACTTCTACATGTACGGCTGTTCATGTAGAAGTCTGTCAAGCGAGTCGTGTCCACGACCTTTTACCTGATTTCTTCAATCCTGAACCCTGATCCTGAATCCTGATTTATTTTTCTGCTGGAGTCTTCCAGCAGGTCAAGCTACCCAAAACTGTAAAATTTTCCTGCCTGTCTAGTATTTCGTTGGTGGTGGTCAAAATTTTTGGTAAATGTTATGAGTGTAGGTATATAACACACAAAAATTTACAAGTGATTATTGCCACTTAAAAAGAGTTAATTTATTTTAAAATTGGCCCTTTCTTTGATTGATCGCCGTTTTACGTAGGTAATAGATATTTTATCCTTATATCTATATATTTTTGAATATCAGTGATTGCTGCAAGAGGTTTGATTAATTACTATGTGTTCATGAAGAGAAGTAAAAATATATTTTCCTATAAACAACTTCAAGTTCGACTTCGATCTATTACGTGAAAGAGGGATAAAATAACAAACCGACAAACCAAATACACACGACGACAAACTAATTATATCTGTAGGACAAAATGATTATAATTGTCTAAAAATGGTGACAGAGTTGTGCTTGTTTCTAAAATCGATTAATTGTCCTGTAATTATTTTAGGTGTGAATAGAAACATCTGCTATAAAGAAACAATAATGAATGAAATGTTACATCTCATCTGTAGACAGGGTAAAGAATGTTCATTTATTGCAAAATATGGCAAGACCTCATCGTTATGCTATCAAATAAACTCGGTGTTAGATCAATTAGACTATGACAAAACGTTTTTATCACATGGTTCTAAGATTTGGAAAGCAAATACGATTTGTACAAAAAACCAGAGTACACAAACAAATTACTCATCTCTTAAACAATATTCGAATGAGGCTTCTCACGTTAATGGCACCATAGGTAATAGGGCAGACGAAACATTTTTTCGTACCTAAAACAGCTCATGGAAACCTTGTCGTTTTTCATCAGAATATTGCTGGTGCTATAAATAAATCTGATGACATTGAAATGGCACTAAACTTACTTCGAGATAAACAATGTATAGTTGACTTTATTTGTCTAACTGAAACCTTTATTAAATCGGGAGATGAGGAAAACATGAGATTAAAATTTTATAAACTAGTGAGTTGCTACTCCAGGAAAGATCAGAGACGTGGCGGTGTTTGCATACTAATAAGGCAAGACATTGAATACGAAAACATAAAATGGTTAGACAATATTACTCTTGAAAGACATTTTGAAATTTGCGGTATACGGCTACAAAAATATGGCATAAATTTATTTTGTGTGTATAGAACGCCAAATTCAGACATGAATATATTCCTTAGGAAACTACAGATAGTACTAAATAAGATACATGACAAAGATAATAAATATAATAATATAATATGCGGTGACTTTAATATTGACATTATAATTGACACTAAAAATAAAAATGAATTTATCAATATTCTATACAATTATAATTTGACACTCCATATAAATGAACCAACTCGACAAAAAACATGTATTGGCAATATAATTAGTGATATAAAAGATGCGAAGGGGGAGGTACACGAATTAGGGCTGTCTGATCACAACACGGGGCAAACTTTGTCAATAAAAACAAAGCAAAAAATGTTGCTATACAACATTGGTTTGTATATAAAAGAGACATATGTAGAGATAATCTGAAAAAGTTTAATATTACTTAAGTAATATGTCTCAGAGATCCTTGCTGAAATAGACGTAAATAAAGCGTTTTCTTTATTCCATGATCATATTTGTCTCTTTTTTAATCTTTGTTTCCCACTGATAAAAGTCAAAATGAACCAAAACTCGACAAACCCAAAATTGATTACAAAGGGCTTGAAAAAGTCTTTTGTAACTAAGCGAAAATTACAAAACGAATATTATAAAAACAAAAGTAATCAAAACAAGTAAAATATTAAGGAAATGTGTTACAAATATTCAAAGCAGTAAAAATAAACATACTATAGAAAAAGCTAAAAACAAGTGTAAAGCCACATGGAAAATAGTAAATGAACGTCTAAAACAAAACGATGCAGCCAATGAAATCAAGGAAATTTCGGATGGAAAATGCATGTTGGACAAGGGCGATGACATTGCAACATATTTCAACAACTTTTTCATAAACATAGCGAAACCAAAATCCAACGAACACCCCAAAAACAAACCAATAATGGGAAGAAGGTTAGCAAACTCTATCTACCTTGAACCAGTTGATAATATTGACGTTTATAAAATAACAATGGAGTTACGAAATACGAATTCAGCAGGGTATGATGGTATTA
The DNA here is from genome assembly GCA_948252095.1 of Dicycla oo. NCBI lineage: Eukaryota > Metazoa > Arthropoda > Insecta > Lepidoptera > Noctuidae > Dicycla > Dicycla oo. Next base: position 3,315,908 of record OX411718.1, on the reverse strand, counting down.
CAACTCGAATATTAAAAGATAATATATCTGCTATATTAAAGCCATTGACCTATATAATAAATCTGTCCTTGGAAAACGGAACCTTTCCTGAGGCTCTATTCTCGGTCGTAAAACCATTACATAAAAAGAGTTCAAAAACAGAAGCGGGGAATTACAGACCAATTACTTTGGTACAGATTCTCTCCAAGATATTTGAAAAAGTAATGTATACTAGGCTTATAAATTTTTTTGAAAAAAATGAAGTAATAAGTAAACAGCAAAACGGTTTTATTTTTTAAAAGTATTATTTTTATAAATCCACTACTTTGGCATGTTTTAAATTGATAACAGAAATTCTCAGTTCAGTAGACAAAAAAGAAATTCCTATAGCTGTATTTCTAGATATGACCAAAGCATTCGATATGGTATGCCATGATAAATTATTAAATAAATTAGAGCAGTACGGTATAAGAGGGCCTGCCTACAATTGGTTTGAAAGTTACTTAAGGGATCGAAAACAGTGCACAGAGATTGTAAAAATGCATCCAGAGACTAACACTCAGGTAACCTATAGGTCGCCATATTTAACGAACCACTATGGCGTACCACAAGGGACTGTGCTAGCCCCGATATTGTTTTTAGCATACATAAACGAATTGCCAGAATCAACAGATCAGTACATTGTATTATTCGCAGATGATACCACTGTTTTAACTAAAGAAGCTACTATTGATCAGGCGATAAACGTCACCAATGAAGCTCTAAAGGGTATACATGACTGGTTAACTGTAAATAATTTAGAAATAAATACTGACAAAACTAAATTCATGAGATACCTGACATATAATAACAAAAGAAGTAAAAAAGACACAATAGACTTGCAAATAAAATATAATAATAACATAATTGAAGAAGTAAATGAAATAAAATTTCTAGAAATAAATATTGATAATTATTGTAACTGGAAATCTCATGTAGATCTTGTTTGTAAAAAAATTCACAAATTCGTTTACGCACTTCGTAAAATAAAAAAAATAACTAATATAGAAACAGCATTAATGGTATACCATAGTCATGTATGTTCAGTATTAAGGTATGGGATAATCATATGGGGAAACTCTACAGGCGCCCAGAGAGCTTTTATAGCCCAGAATAAATGCATAAGGTCAATTTATAGCCTTAAGTGGACTGATTCGTGCCGACTAATTTTCACTGATAAACGTTTACTTACACTTCCATCCCTATATGTGTTTGAAATCTGTAAATTTGTTAGAAACCACCTATCACTTTTTGAGCAGGATGATAAGGTCCAATTTAAAAGGAAAATACGACAAAAGCCTTTGGTAGTACCTCGAAGCAGATTAAAGTTGTGTAACAGAAACTGCTACACCATGGCGGTGAAGATTTATAATAAACTACCGGAGAAAATAAGAAAAATGAATAACTTAGACTTCAATAGAACTTTAAACAATTGGCTTTGTGACAGATGTTTTTATTCAATAGATGATTACTTAAATTTTAAACAGACATGATGTAAAATTATATTAAACGAACACACACTTATTTACTTATAATTATTGACATGAATTTATAAATCTAATACCGTAAAACGGGGTGAATAGATAGGTCCTCGAACTTTGGTAACGATTTTCGTAACGTTGCAGAATTGATACCCATTTTTGAAAGCATGTATTTACTGAGTCTTAGGCCAAACTATTGAAATATATTTGATTCTATTCGGATATGTTTGTAGTTAATAAAAAAAGACACAAAATATACGTGATTTCTAATTACCACCCATCAGGGGACAATAAACACACCTAAGGGGTGATTAGATAAATTTCGTAGGGCTGCCTCTTTGTAGTTTCCCTAAATATTTATTTAGGATAAAAGCAAGCAAACTCGTAAAATCTTTAATTATTAGTTTAAAGTAAATTTATAATTTCAAATAGAAATCATCAATGATAATGATAAAAATGTAATAAATTTAGAGTGTATCACGAAAATAAGACTAAAAAAAAATGCACTTGACTTTAGAATAATAAACTTTATATTAAATCAAACAGGAATTTCAATCAGGAATTATAATCAATATCATTCAAAATCAACAATTATTCATAATAATTACTAATATCAACATATCCTATGACCCGTAGCGCACCTTGTGTTTTCATAGTTTTCCTATTATGTCTGTATAGCACTGATTTATTTATGTTATATTTTTCTGCAATAGAGGCTAATGAACACTTTGGAGTTGTTTGAAACTCTTCCAAAGCTTGTTTAATTGTATTAGGGTCATATTTGCGATACTGCTTACCGCGTGGATCGGGCTTATAGTTTCGAGGCATTATTGTACCTGAGAAATAAAACAATGTAAATATTAACAAAAATAAATTTAATACCTTATTAGTTTATATTTTTTATTTAAGAATGAATTAAATTATAAAATATTGAATGGATTAAGAAATAATCAAGAAAATTAAAAATAGTTTAAGTAACTAAAAGTGAAATTTGAACTGTAGATAACCAATACAAACTTTGTGGCAGCCCTGATATATTCATGGCTAATCACCCCTCTTTCGTAACTAATCACCCCTTTGCTGTGTCTATTAACCATATTTGCGTGCCTATTAACCCCTCAGGCGTGTCGATTCACCCCTTTCGTGTATCTAATCACCCCGAAAAATTCAAGAAAACAAGTCTTACGAAATAAGAACAATTTAATATAATAATGCATATTTTAACCTTAATTATTATAGCACAATATATTTATAACTGCACTCACCGTAACTTGAAGATAATTTTAAACTATTATGACCAAAATTCACCGAAATACGGACGTTCAAACTCGCACGCACCTAACGACTTATTTTGTTGTCGACTTTGACATTAAGTTTTGACGTTTTTAGCGATGTTGCCACAAATAAAAAGTTGCCAGACTAAGAAAAATTACACCAACAAATTATTAAAGTTGCGGGTTTTTTACTGGGGATAACGAGTTTGCCATAAAAAACGTTAGAAATTATCCCAAGATTTTTCTCTATTCCCCCCGTCAGTCCTATTCACCCCGTTTTACGGTACTTAGTTAAATTGATGAACTGACTGTGAGATATTCTAATAAACTGATGTAACTTCAAGACATTACTATGCATGTACCTACTAGAAATATTTGCACGACTGATAAGTCGAATATAGTGAAACTAAAATTAACTATTTTACCATATTATTATGTAAGTACCTATATTCTGGCAAATAAATAATTTTCATTTCATTTCATTTCACAGTTTTGCATTATTGGTTAGTATGCGATGTGGGGATGAGGAGGGGTTAAGTAAACAACATGACGTGTATTCTTTGAGAGTCAATTGTGAACTGAGACTCAACTGTCCTCAACTACAGTCCTCAACTATAGTCCTCAACTGCCCTCTCTCCTTTAATAGGTGATTTAAATATACATAGATAGTACGTGACTACGTGTAAGTAAGTCTATAGCTTGCTTATATAAATTCTTTGGTTCTAACCTAACTTAATTTTGGAACCAAAAACTACAAAGCGGCGGCGCGCCAAATTATATTATGGTGGAGCGTTGATCAGCTGCAATGTAGAACGCGGTGCGTTATCATAATACGGCGTACGTTTATTTATTTAGCCGTAATATTAGGTTGGGGAAAAAGTCTTTTCGCATTATAGTATGTATGAACTTGTAATAAAATCTCTTTGGCTATACTATTTGTATCTGGCTGGTTTTGGTATCATTGAAAGTTTAAATTTTAAAGAACATAATTCCAAATTCAAATTAGGAAAATGTGTGATTTTCATTTGTTTTTCGTACCGTCAAGATGAGTGAATCTAATGAAGAAATTCGATACATTTTAAAATTTGACTACAAAAAAGGTAAAAATGCAACGCAAGCCGCGAAAAAAAATTGCGATGTTTATGGACCTAGCGTAGTGTCTGTGAGAGTAGCACAAATTTGGTTTAAGCGTTTTCAATCCGGAAATTTTGATGTCAAAGATGCACGTCGCTCTGGTTGCCCTATTGCGGATAAAATGGATGCCATTTTTGAAAAAGTGGAGCAAGATCGGCATATCAGTAGTTACGACGTAGCTGAAGAACTGGAAATTGACCACTAAACAGTTTTGGTGCATTTGAAAAAAACTGGATACCACAAAAAAGCTCGACATTTGGGTACCTCACGAGCTCACTTAAAAAAACCTAATGAACCGTGTACTCATTTGTGATTCTTTATTACGACGTAATGAAACCGAACCATTTTTGAAGAAGCTGATAACTGGTGATGAAAAGTGGATCACGTATGACAAGAACGTGCGAAAAAGGTCGTGGTCAAAGGCCGGTCAGGCTTCACAGACTGTGGCGAAACCCGGGTTAACTCGCAACAAGGTGATGCTGTGTGTGTGGTGGGATTGGAAGGGCATTATTATGAGCTGTTACCACCAGGCAGGACCATCGATTCTGAACTCTACTGCGAACAACTGATGAGATTAAAGCAAGAAGTTGAGAGAAAGCGGCCGGAATTAATCAACAGAAGGGGTGTGGTTTTTCATCATGATAACGCTAGACCTCACACATCTTTAGCCACTCAGCAAAAATTAAGAGAGTTTGGCTGGGAGGTGTTAATGCATCCGCCCGTATAGTCCTGACCTTGCACCTTCAGATTTCCACCTGTTTCCGTCTCTTCAGAATTCTTTAGGCAGTGTCAGATTAACATCACGAGAGGACTGCCGAAACCACTTGTCGCGGTATTTTGACCAGAAGTCCCAAAATTTCTATAGCAATGGGATCATGTCCCTACCTACAAGATGGCAAAAAGTTATCGAACAAAATGGTACCTACATACTTTAGTTAAATGTAAATAAACTATATTAATTTTTTTTTGAATTTTCTTTAAAAATGCGAAGAAACTTTTTCCCCAACCTATTACATTTTACCTGAACGTCAATCAGCCATATTTCAAAACAGCGCCATTATGTACTTCGGCTTGGCGTTTTGTAATACGGCGTGATAAACAAACCGGCGCCGACGGCGACATATACGTATACCTACAGAGAATGACATGAGACCAGTCCCGCATGATGCTTGCCCATTCCGTGTTGGCCTTTTTCTTATTCGGGCATTTGATTTTTTTTAATCCGAGAATTTACTAACACGCCTATTATACATATATCTAAACATTGTCGTGTTTTATGAATAAGTATTTCATAACTATTTTGTATAATTACGCTTGCCACGAAGACATAAAACATAGAAGAAAAAAAAAATAGTAAGCTATTGTTATTTTTCAGATTAATAATAAACCAATGTACAACCATAAACTATTTTTATATATTAAAAATGGGTTGACAGAAGCCTCCACGGTTCTAACTGAACCTAGTTACAGGGAATAAGAGAGGAGATAGTTTTGTGATTCTAAACAGTTGCGTTGCAGTATTTCCGTGCCTCAAACGTACAAAAAACATGCTCGTGCAATAGAGCACCATGCCACCTAACAAAATAATTGAGAACTTGAAGGATTAACTGAACGGTATCTCTGCAGTACTTATATATGAAGATTAATTAAACTAAGTTCATTCAAATAAAGTCTAGCCAACTATAAATAGTGGAACTATGTAGTTACAATAACACACAATGAGAATCTAATTACTACAATAACAGCAGGATCCATAATGTGTAAATAGAGTTAGATATTAGCTTACTGGCAGTTGGCTGCAGAAAGGCCCATACTCAAGCCAAAACCGAAAATGATGGGCCACCTTCTCTTATACAAGAAAAACATAGACAATATAGTACCTATTAGGACACCCGTACCTGTAACAAAAAGAAAAAAAAAATACTATAAAAAGGTACTGGCTTGAATTAGAGTTACTTACTCAGGTATCTAACAACTATACAGCAAGCTAGCTAGCTAGCATACTTTGGTATCTAACAACTATACATCAAGCCAGCCATCTAGCATACTTAGGTATCTAACAACTATACAGCAAGCCAGCTAGCTAGCATACTTAGGTATCTAACCACTATACAGCAAGCCAGCCATCTAGCATACTTAGGAATCTAACAACTATACAGCAACCCAGCCAGCTATCATACTCAGGTATCTAACAACTATACAGCAAGCCAGCCAGCTATCATACTCAGTATCTAACGACTATACAGGAAGCCAGCCAGCTATCATACTCAGTATCTAACGACTATACAGGAAGCCAGCCAGCTATCATACTCAATATCTAACAACTATACAGCAAGCCAGTCGTCTAGCATACTTAAGTATCTAACAACTATACAGCCAGCCAGCCAGCTATCATACTCAGGTATCTAACAACTATACAGCAAGCCAGCCAGCTATCACACTCAGGTATCTAACAGCAAGCCAGCCTACTATCATACTCAGTATCTAACGACTATACAGGAAGCCAGCCAGCTATCATACTCAGTATCTAACGACTATATAGGAAGCCAGCCAGCTATCATACTCAGTATCTAACAACTATACAGCAAGCCAGCCAGCTATCATACTCAGTATCTAACGACTATACAGGAAGCCAGCCAGCTATCATTCTCAGTATCTAACAACTGTACAGCAAGCCAGCCAACTATCATACTCAGTATCTAACAACTATACAGCAAGCCAGCCAGCTATCATACTAACGTATCTAACAACTATACAGCAAGCCAGCCAGCTATCATACTCAGGTATCTAACAACTATACAGCAAGCCAGCCAGCTATCATACTCAGGTATCTGACGACTATACAGCAAGCCAGCCAGCTATCATACTCAGTATCTAACAATTATACAGCAAGCCAGCCAGCTATCATACTCAGGTATCTAACAACTATACAGCAAGCCAGCCAGCTATCATACTCAGGTATCTGACGACTATACAGCAAGCCAGCCAGCTATCATACTCAGGTATCTAACAACTATACAGCAAGCCAGCCAGCTATCATACTCAGTATCTAACAACTATACAGCAAACCCGCCAGCTGTCATACTCAGTATCTAACAACTGTACAACAAGCCAGCCAGCTAGCATACTCAGGTACCTAAACGTATCCGCCTATACAGCAAGCCAGCCAGCTAGCATATTCAGGTACCTAAATGTATCCGCCTATACAGCAAGCCAGCCAGCTAGCATACTCATGTATCTAACAACTATACAGCAAGCCAGCCAGCTAGCATACTCAGGTATCTAATAACCAAGTATACCTACAGCACGCCAGCCAGCTAGCATACTCAGGAATATTTAACAACTATCAATATAAGGGATAGCCAGGCAATATGCGTTTTACTAAGGTCAAAGTGGTGAGGAGGATTGAGACCGCACTAATACGTATAAAGCTGCGGCCACATTGTCACGATAAAGCGAAGGTCCTCGTGCCGACGCGTCTGGACAAGCAATTCGTCACATCGCGAATCCTTCAGGCGAACTCAAAAGCCCAAACTGCCAAGGCTTTATTGTTTTGCGATATAGTGAACTATACTTCGCGCGCTGTCTGTTTGCAGCGAGACGTCGAGTGGTGTGCGAGAGAGAGCGCGCGAAGTGTAGTTCGCCTTAGCGCGACAATCTAAAGGTAAATTAAATAGGAAATTGTGATTGTCTTTAATTACTTCCTTTCACTAAGGCATCATTCAAGCACAAGCGCAATGTGGTTATTAGACGTCTGTCTTCGGGGTCCGGGAGGTCGCTTTTTGCCATTTGATATTCTGTTTAGTTACAAAGCGAACTTCTATCACCACCTGCATTGAACACAAAAAAAAAATATGATTGTAATCATTGCGTTTTTTACATGTTAACTATTATAAAAAAAAAAACTTATAAAGTACCTGATTTCTATAAAATAATGTCAGTATACGTAGGTTCTCTATTTAGTCTTTGATGTCAGTGAGGACCAAAGAGAATTAAACCTAGTCATTTTTTTTTTTTTTTTTAAATATTTTTTGTTTTATTGTTTCCTTACATGGAGAATATGTACAAGCTAAAAATAAATATATATATTATGTACAAGTGTATAAAAAATCATAAAAATAAAAAGGGGAAGAGCTCATAGGGCATCAAAAAATTCGTCACCTAGTCATTGGTGCTGACCAAGGTGCTGACCGTGTTCCATGGTGCTGACTGATATTTATTAAATTTCGATTTATATGGAATTAGTATGTACTAAGTATATAGGCGAATACCCAGAGTCTCTAATTCAGATAATTTTTGTAAACAAAGAAATGTCACTGTCAAAATGACAGGACAGTGGTACAAAACATTTTATCATAAAATTTAACACAACAAAGACAAGGAAACAACAAGATGAACAAGTAACAAGATGATAATAACACAACAACACAATAGAATTAACTCAGGTATCTAACAACTATACAGCAAGCCAGCCAGCTATCCTACTCAGGTATCTAACTACTATACAGGGAGCCAGCCGGCTATCATACTCAGGTCTCTAAACGTATCCGCCTATACAGCAAGCAAGCTAGCTAGCATACTCAGGTATCTAAACATATCCGTCTATACTGCAAGCCAGTCAGCTAGTGTACTCAGGTATCTAATAACTAAGTATACAGCAAGCCAGCCAGCTAGCATACTCAGGATTTCTTTAATAGATTTTCGACTTTATTGCTAAGGCATTAGGTTCCAGGTTGATTGGGAAAATCTGACAGTTTCCGGTAGGTTGACCTGCTGGCGTCTGTACATACCTGATTTCTAAAAAATAATGACAGTATACGTAGGTTCTCTATGTAGTCTGTGATGTCAGTGCTGCTGACCAAAGAAAATTAAACCTAGTCATTGGTGCTGACCGTGTTCTATGGTGCTGACTGATATTAAATTAAATTTCGATTTATATGGAATTAGTATGTACTAAGTATATAGGCGAATACCCAGAGTCTCTAAATCAGATAATTTTTTTAGGTGAGGTGAGCGTGGAGAATGGGCGGTCAATAGTGTCAATCCCTAGCATCAGGTGGAATGACTGTTCTCTTCAATCTCACTTCACCTATGTTTTCACGGTGAGATTTTTACAGAATAGACCGGCTGTAGCTGCAGGGACGAACACAAGGGATAATCGAAGTAATATTATTACATGAGCACATCAACACTGCTTGAACTGTCACGTTCACAGCTGATTTTGACAGTTTGACGTTTGACAGTTAGATTTGTTGTTCGTTGCTTCGGTTGCTTGCTTTATGAGGCATATATTATTGCATATTCTTATCACAGAACAATAATACTCAATAAAAAGATTCAATCAGGGCATGGGCTGGGCTATGATGGCTGTAAGAAGCATCTTTTAGCTTTACTGAATTATTGCGGGTGTGCTGCTGCTGCTGCTGGACCTCTGCTGTAGCAGTTTGTTTCACTTGGAAAGTGTTCAGAAAATGTGCTAATTAAGCAAGTATTCAATAAAAAAATTAAAAATGATATCGAATAGAATTGTAAAGCTGCACAGACATAAACAATATTTACTTGTCGCAAGAAATGCAAGTACTACGCAAGAAACGAAGTCGATTCAACCTCCGAATCCTAAAAGGATTAGTACGGACATGGTGGGCCCCCCTGATCCTGTGTCGAATCTAAGGAAGGTCATATTTAGAATACCGCCCAACGAAACTGATTTAGAAAGAAAATATAGAGAAATGAGATCAGAAGTACAAGAATGGAACCAGAAGTTTTGGGAGAAACATAATTCCCAATTTTATCAGGTATTTTTTTTTTTTTTTGTTAGCTATAGGTACACGCTTTCCTTTGCTGCGTTGCTCGCATTTCTTTGCTGCATCTATGATTGATGTAGTTGACTGTAATTGCTTATTATCTTCAGATAGTTAGTCCTATTGTTGAAAACTATTGGTAATGCTGCCATTAAATTAACACGTTCTGTGCGGCAGACACGCATGTGCGATTTTCGAACGTTCACCATGTGCTACCGGCGCATATGCGTGTCCATACAATTTATGTACTTCCTTTGGGTTTTTTGTGCATCTCTATTGTTCTTGGCGTAATTGTTTTATGACTCATAAAAAATGGGAAATTTTTCAAACACACCTAGGCGTCTCGCCGCACTTGGGATAAGTTTGTAACGGCGCAATTATGTGCCCAGCCGCACTGGGTAGAGTTTCTTCAATCGCGCCTGCGCGCTCATAGCACCACACGAAGTATTTTTTGGGCGCGCATGAGTGTTTGCGGCACAGGGTTTAGTGTATCATAAAGCAGCACTTGGAGCAAGTTCGCCAAATAATTCAGCAGTGAATGTGTTAATATGCTTTATTATAACATTTACATGAGTCTTACTAAGACTAAGTACAAATACAAAATAGTTTATTGTGCCAAATAGGAAATTATATTACATTTAAACGTGTTTGGAGCCTCCCTTTAAGCAAACAATGCCTGTATTAGAAGGCTCCGTTCTTTCACATCATAGTCGTAGACTATACTAGCAGGAGTTAGTAAACATGTAGGTAAACACTAAGTAACTGTTATTATAAAATCAAGCACATTGCTATGTTGGGTTTGCTGTTATTGGAAGTACCTATGTGGAGTTCCTATAATATATTAGAGTAGGACTGCCATAAATGCCGATCTGGACACTTCAAGTAGAATTTGAGTAACCATGGATAATTTAAAAACTTAATGAATATTCAGTGGCGGGGCAACATTATGTAGGCAAGATATATTCTATGAGGCCCTTTATGAGAATTATCTTAAAGTAACAGTGATTTTCCAAAAAGAACCTAGGATGCAATAGCAAGCATTGAAAATATAAGTTTTTAACCGACATGATCACTAATACTGTTATTAGAACTTAAAACATGATATTTTCCATGTATATTAATTGTTTCGAGTTTCCAATATTTCGGCACTGTTGCAAGTGCCATGATCACGGATAAACTGATACAGAAAACAATAAGTATAGGCATATAATATCCCATTTGAGATTCTAATAATAGGGCTTGAAAATTTTATCGCCTTGTATATGCTGTTTTCTTTTAACCATTCATGCAAAAGTAGCAGATATTTGTCCGACTTATACAGAAAAGTATTACATAATTAAATATTATTATTAAAAAGTATTAAATATTACATAATTATGAGAATGCAAAGTTCAAGAGCGAGCAAAGCCAGTTGGAAAATTTTAGCATCCCACCTCATATAAGTTAGGAGTGAAAGAATTTGTGGTCAAATAAACGTGGCCTTAGCTTGATACCGGAACCATCTTCTCCCGGAATACAATACTTCAAACCAGGACTGGTCCCGGTGTATGGAGATGTATGGCAGCCTTATACTAGAGCCACACTTATTGGGCTTTGACAACCATTTAACTATCCCTATAAATAGCTAGAAAACTGCGCCACTTGTCTATGGAATAGCAGGAATAAGTCTGTGTCCAGCAGTGGACCTCTTTTGGTAGAAGTTATGATGGTGATAGAGAATAGATACTGTAAGACTGTGTGTGGTGATACTGTGTGTGCATGTGTGTGTGTGTGTATGCGTGTGTTGTGTGTGTGTGTGTGTGTGTGTGTGTGTGTGTGTGTGTGGATTACACATCCTGGCTGAAGATCAATATACTTGTATTAGTATATCTTAGTAACAAAATAGAAATTTCATTACAATAAACTTCTGGTCTTTGTTGGTATGTTTAATGACCTTACATATACACCACACACACGCCACATGTATCAACATAATCTGTCTTTTAAATACTATCTCTATCTGTTTCAATAGGTACTTACACATGCCAATTTCTTGAGGTCAAAAGTTTATTGATATCAATTTATTTTTCAACATAACTTTTGATAATGGTAAAGATTACATAACTCTTTGAGTAAGCATTTGAAAATGCCTATTCTAAATGTAAAAAATATGAGGTCAAAATATTAACTTACTATCATAAGTATATAGTTCAATTAGATACTTACCTATGATTCATAAGAAGTTTTCTTTGCTGTGTGCAGGTACCTTATATTTGTCTGACATTGTTTTATAGACCTATACACCTTCCCTTATGTATGTTATGATAGTTCAATTAGATAGTTACCTATTATTCATAGGTAATTAGGTTTCTTTGTATGTAAGTAGGTAAGTACTTACCTAATATTTGTCTGATGATGTTTTATATTAAATTGTTCTTATTTTTTCATTACAGGAAAAAGAAGAATATGTTAAGAATAATATACCAGCGGATAAGCAAAACCTCACAGCGGATGAAATGAGTGTGTTTTACAAAGCTTTCCTGGACAAAAACTGGAAGCTACACCTCAACTACAATAAGGAATGGTACAAAAAAAACTTTGCTCTATTAAGATTAGCTATAGGAGTGAAAGTAAAGAAACTACTTAGATTTAAAGATTAGGTCCTATTATCAGATTTTATACCTAGTTCAATTGTTTGGAAATTAAGAATGTTTATTTTTAATTATTAAAAGGGAAATTAGAATATTTGATTTTTTACTGCAAACCAATGAGCTACCAATCTGATGAGCTGAATTCATAGTAGGTGAAGAGTTTCTGATGTTTTGGCGGTGCGGCTTGGCTTTGTTTGTCAGACATTTTGACAAAGGTAAGACAACTTCCTCATTTTTGAACAAGCAGTGATTTATATTTGAATTATATGGGCCTGCGCGACCGGGTCAAAAGTCAAAGTCAAAGTCAAATATTTATTTGCATACTAAGGTACATTTTGGTGTTGTTTACAAATGCAGGTACTTACAACTTAGCGGCCTTTTCCAGGCATCGCAAACTTGAGGGCTAACTAGCAAACATTTAAACTATAACGACACAATGAAATTCATAATTACCTTCTATCATTAAGTAGGATTAAATCTAATTATTTAGGTCATAACATTTTGGCGCATGCACATTCTTATAATTTCTTAACTCTAATTGTGTATAATGTCTGTGTGCGAGGCTATGTGTCTGTATTATTTAGTTAATCATTCAAGTATGTCTGGTATTTAGGTATTTGTTTAATTAATTATTCGCTATTCAATTATTTAAGTATGTCTGTATTATTTCATTATTTAGCTATTCAATTATTTCATTATTCAATTGTTATTATTTTCTTTGCTATGGGGCTGCACGAAACTGTTTGTTTGGGACAAATGAGCAGCAGCGCTACCGCTCACTTGCGATTGCGAACTGTTTTGGGTAAGTAAAGAATAAAGAAAAGTTCGCGAACTAAAAGAACTGCCACCAACTGCAGTTGATCAAAACAAGCTCACTTTCAAACAGTCTGATGCATCAGACTGTTTGAAAGTGAGTTTGTTTTGAACTTTTTAAGGTTCCGTTGTCAACAAGGAACCCTTATAGTTTCGCCATGTCCGTCTGTCTGTCTATCTGTCTGTCCGCGGCTTAGCTCAGAGACTCGTTAGTAAATAAAGAAAGAAAGAATGAATAGAAAGCTGTAATTTGGCATGGGTGTACAAATTGATCACGCAGACATAGTGGTACCTAGGTAAAATAAAATGATGGAAAAAAAAATTAGGATACCTCCCTTGGACGTAAACTGGGGATGTTATACGTAGGGTGATGAATTATGCCTCCATGGAAACCACATGGGTATTATATGTGGTTTCCATGGAAATTTAATAATAATAATAATATCCTAGGACATTGTTCACACACGGTCATCTGATCCCAAACTAAGCAGAGCTTGTACTATGGAAACCAGATAACTGATATACTACATAAACTACTTTTTTTTTTTTTGTAAATACATACTTATATAGATAATTACACCCAGACTCAGGACAAACAGACATGTTCATGTACACAAATGTTTGTCCTGGATGGGAATCGAACCCACGACCAGCGGCATGGCAGGTGGTATCTTAACCAACCACGCCCATCTGGCTTGTCAATTTAGTTTATTGATTGACGAAAACGTCAGATGGAAAATATGTTTAAGGTTTTATAATTTGTATTTATTTCTAAACGAGTTCAAGATTATATTGCCTGCTGATATAGTACCGAATTTTCACTTACATCGGACAATCTATATGAATAAAAATCAATTGCTGAATGTATGTACGGGCATCACTTCAGAATGGTTGCGCTTATTTCTGTAGGTGAAAGCTAAAGGACCTTAAGTCCATTTTTATTTTTACAGCCTTAAGGAACAATATTTGTCAAAAAATTTCACAATATAATAGCTTAATAAACCTTCATAATATTAATTTTTTTCTACAACGATACACTATTTACTTTTTATACACGGTCGATTTTAATATCTAATTTCGGGTACCTATAGACATCTTTAATGAGCTCTACTGAATAATTTATAAAATGTGACTTAAGGTCCTTTAGCTTTCACCTACATATTTGGCTAATTCTTTTTTTGTTGTGTTTGTAATTGTCAAGACAAGGTTTGTATGAAAGAAAATCTTTGAAAAATTGCCGGGAAAATTAAAACATTCGGGAAAACTGAAAATGCATTTTCTATGGGAATTTTGTATGAATTATTGAAATTTTGTCAGGACAACGTTTGTTGAGTCGGCTAGTATAAAATACAAAATAAGTTATCGGTACCTCATAACGTCAATTTATTTTGACTAACCTAGGGTTTAGCGACTCCCACATCAGTGAGTTAAATATTTAGAAGTTTAACTGTGGGTTTACCTCTACCAAGCTCTTTCTGGTGGCGCAAGATGAATTATGTGATGATCCCTGAGTTAGCTGTTAACTCCGAGTTATTTAGAATGGGTTATGAACGCGCAAGTGGCCCTTAATGTCGAGGCGGAACTATTTCCGGTTGAATGCTAAGGCGACTAGAGCAGCATCGATGTCTGAACGCTTCTAAAAAAAAACCGGTCAAAAGCGAGTCGGACTCGTGCACCGAGGGTTCCGTACAATCGTGTATAATAATCGTGTATAATTTGCAAAATAGTTGCGCAAACGTGATCTAAAACTATTCCAAATTTCAAGTTGATAGCATTAGTGGTTCTTGAGATATCTAGCTGTGACAGACAGACAGAGTCCCACCATAAGGGTTTTTACCATTTTTTTTGGTACGGAACCCTAATTATACGAGATGAAACATAATTGAATAATAATGATTGTTCGATTGATTGATTAATTATAATGACTACCATCTGACCTCCACAACCCACATATTGGGTACCTAATGCGATACCCCTCGGTAAGACTGGTTGTCAGACTTCCAGCTGTGCTTTCGGGCTACTGACGACCTGTAACAACTGTCAAAGATCTACGAATGACAGCCGGGACCAACGGCTTAACGTGCTTTCCAAGGCTGAGGGATCTCGGTATGTAAATGTGTATGGTACCCATCCACGATAACCATATCAGTAATATATTTCTTTAAGTATTTCTTTAATAGTGACTTGGCAATTGCACACAGCAATATAACCTACTAGGTAATTTAAATAGTCCTCCATATAGGCACTTTCAAAGAAATAAAAGCACAAAGCTCTATCATTAGTAAGATTTTGTTTTGTGTAGATTAAGATTTTGTGAAGCTTGTGGGTCTTTTAGAAGTACCTGATAATTTTTATGATCGGTGAGTCAGTGAGTCATATGATGACTTGACCCTGAAAATTTAGGCTTCTAGTTTTTTCCACAACGAAGTTACAGAGGGTCGAAAATGGCCCGAATGGCTTCGAGAAAAGGATGGTACAGCGGCCGTGCCTTTGGATTGCTCGACTTGGCGGAGGCACTTCCGTGCCCCCAGATATTAATCCTATTAATATTATAAATGCGAAATACTGGATGAAATTTGGCACAGAGATAGATTATAGTCTGGAATAGCACATTGAATACTTTTTAAGGGATGGGCCAAATATTCGTTTTATGTTCGGTATTCGGCATATTCGGTAGGTTTACGGAACATTCGTATTCGGCCGATTATTCGGCAAAATTGCCGAACATTCTAGCGAATAATACCTATTGTGTTAAAAAATTGCCTTTATAAGTCTATAAGCATATAATATGAAATAGCACAATTATATAATGGTATCCATATCAAGTGTGTCTTATCATTTATTCTGTCTGTGTAAAGAGATACATAGTATCTTACATAGTATGTTACAGTTTTGGTCTAATGCATAATAGAAGAAATAAAAGGGGTAGGTTTGTATTGTATTAATCTTATTATTATTCAACATTATTCATTCTTTGAAAACTACGTTATCACAATATTTTTATAATTAGCAAATAAAAGTATATAACACAATAAATCTTATTTATCTATTCGAAGGATTGCACGCTTGTTTGGTGACATTCACGTGTAGTTACAAATAAATGAGTTTAATTTACCGAATAGCTCAGTACCTCAATTGTAAAAAAGATATTTCAATATTAAAACTAGTAGCAAATTGTGATGCCAATATACTAATTGCTCGGCTTTATTTGGTAATAGCTTGTTTCGTTTTTCTACATATACATTGCCAAATAATTGCAGAAGCCACTGAAGACATCAACTCGAAAAGATACGCCCGTCATGTTACTGATGGGGGTGATGTACCTAATTATTTTGAAATCAATGTTGGGCAAAAATCTAACATTTTATTTACAACTGAGGCAGTTATGTTTTAATTTTAAACTGTAATTTACAAAAATTTTTTTCAACAGAAACAAAATCGAAGAAAAGTTAATATTTGTAGTCACAGAACTTTAAAGATCATCACTGGGTGTCAGTTTTTCCGATTAATTTTTGATACTTATAATTTGAAAAGTACGTGATCACGATTGTTTTTTTTTAATATTTTTCTGATAACTGTCACGACTTGGTTTATCACCCGTTTCCGGCTAGACGTTGATTTCTAGGACATCCTGTATATGTATCTATCAAGTTCAATAGCCATAGGGCTTTTTAGTTTTCCTGTCCAATATTCGGTTCAGTAAACTTTTAACCGAACATTCGGTTGATTATTCGTATTCGGTAAAACCCATATTCGGCCCATCACTAGAGCCCGGAATAATGTACGGTTCCCGTGGGGTAATTTTCAACATCCACGCGGACGAAAGCTAGTAAGTATATAGTAATAAAATATTACATTTTGAGAAGCGCCGTGTGTGTGAGTACTTACCTACCTAATGTTGAGTAAGATAGGGTGAGGGTGTGTGTTATGTCGTGTGTGAGTTTTCACAAACTTTTCTGTTGCATGCATCATACGTAGGTACATACGTGATTTTAGTAAATAAATGAAGACACTTTTATTTATTTATTTAACCATTTATATACACACAAATAAACAGACAAGAATAAAGGAACAGAAAAATACGTACAAAGGTGGCGCTTGTTTCTAATGAAATTCTTCCAGCATACCTGCGATTATTGTTATTTTTTTGTTCTATTATACAGGGTTATTGGTAAAACACCAACAACCTCTTAAGGGGTCATTGTACTCATCATTATGAACAACTTTTACTATAGGAACAAACCTGAAATCGCGAAAAAAAAATCAGCTGTTCAGTACATTTTGACGAATTATGCTAACATAAATGTACTGAACAGCTGATTATTTTTTTCGCGATTTCAGGTTTGGTCCCATAGTAAAAGTTGTTTTTGATGATGAGTACAATGACCCCTGAAGAGGTTGATGGTGTATTACCAATAACCCTGTATATTTTTGAGCGCATGCAGGTAAAATGGTGACGTGCTGCTACAGTTGTACGAGAATTTACATCACAGACTCGATCAGAACGGCGTCTACTGCAAGATCTAACTGGTTAAATTTCAGCTGGGTATGCTTACGGAGTACAGCTTGAGAAATGAACAACTGCCTGACCGTCAGGACCTGGCGGAGAGAGTAAACTGATGTCGTAAGAAAGCGAAATGGTTTTCTCGCAAGGACTTTCACAACTGCTCTCTGAGGTCTTTTAATCCGCAACTTGTTTTATGCGCACTACCCCAGACCGTCAGGAATAACACAGACTGAGCAAGTGCAAAATATTTGCATTAAGGTCTTAAAACCGGTGAGCTTCTAAGTTTCTTAAAGATATATTTTTCTCAGACGTGACACGACAGAGCCAATCTGCTGGTGACAGTCAATTACAACACCAACACCAAGATATTTAATAGTCTGTGAGCCTGGTTGAGGGCAGCCGCATTTAGTCAGAACTAGGGTTTATATAAGAGTGAGCGTGAAGGGCAATAGGGGTTAGGGGTCAACCTCACTTATTTATGGAAAAACAGATGAACTTACTTAGTGGAGGAAGCTGTTCCTGTCTTCGTTCGATCCCAAGACATTGTCGCAGGGATAACTAAAACTCAGAGCTAAACCTAAATGACATCTAAACTTATAGCTTTAGGCAAGCAAACGAATTTAACTCATACACTTACACACACACTCACTCGCACTATTACACACACACACACGCTCAACACCCACTCGCATAAAAACAAGAGCGCGCTCCTTTTTGTATTTTGTATTTTCTCTTTTATTTTATTATTACTTAGTATTATGATAAAAGTGGAAGAGCGGACTCACCTAACACGTGCATCTTCGTGCTTAAAAGGTGATCTCCAAATCGCGTATGTTAAAGCTTTAAGTAACATAGTTTTATTGACATACAAAGTAAGAAGATTTGTATCATTTCATGACAATACTAAGGGCTATTATAGGTCGGCTTTACAAGTTTCACTCCAATCGCGCCGGGCCGTATCGCTTCCGGCAGTCAAAGTCATTCGTTTGTAGATCTTGGACAGTCAATATGGGTAGTCGGAAGCCTGAAAGTCTGACAACCACTCGCATTACCGAGTAACTGGGTTGTGGAGGTCTGATAGGCAGTCGCTCCATGTAAAATGCTGTTATTCAGCTGTATCCGGTTGGACTAGAAGCTGACCCGAGTTACCCGAAGAGACCCTGAGTTTTGAAAAAGGCTAAGTAAGTTCCACACTCACAAAAACATGTAACTGGATGACCTCACATAATTTAGAAATTAATTACTTATGCTAAAACTAAATTAATGATTTTCCACCCTTATCAAAAAGCTGCTCTACACATAAACTTCATATTTAACGGCTCAATATTGGAAACTGTTGATGAATTTACATTACTTGGACTTACAATAGATAAATATATTAATTGGAAAACACAAATACAAAAAATTTCAAAATTTTCATACGCTCTCCGAAAAATTAAAAAGACAACCGATCTACAAACTGCTCTCACCACCTATTACGAGTACCTATGCGTATGCCAATGCATGGCTTAGCTACGGCGTAACCCTCTGGGGAAATAGTACAGATGCAATGATACTCTTTACCCTACAAAAGAAATTAATTAGAATCTTGGTAAATATTGATAAAACTGACAGCTGCAAACCCTATTTTCTAAAACATAATATTCTAACCCTCCTAAGTATTTACATTCTAGAATTATGTAAATTTGTCCGTAAGCATCAAGAGTTTTACACAAAACGCGAAGACATCCAATCACAGTACACACTTAGGCACGGATCTAGGCTAAACATACCAACATCCAGGCTAAAAATGCATTCTACAAGTCCCTACGTAATGTCTATAAAAATATACAACAAACTACCAGACATAATAAAGAAACAAGAAAATTTCAATATAATTATAACAAAACTTAAAAAATTACTGATAAACAAATGCTATTATTCCTTAGATGAATATTTAAACGATAAACATACATAATAGAAAAAAGTAAAAAAGAAAGTAAGATAGTATAATAAATGTTAAGGAAATTACTAATAATATAATAATAATAATTGTTAACAATAATTAATGACAATCACGCAATTTATAGTTATGTTTGAAATATATTAATGATATGGTAATTATTAATAAATAATAAAATAATAACAAATAATAGGTACATTAAAAATACTTAAATAAAATAGCAATAATAATAAATTAAAAAATATAGCAATAATTCATAAAAATTCAATAATTCATGATCTCCTAAAACAGGGCTTGCTCTCTCCTACCCTTTTGCTGTGCCCTACAGGGTCCATAATGATCTCAATTATATAGAACTTACCACCTAAGTACACATTATGGTAAAGCAATAAAGATATTGAGTATTGAGTATAGATAATGAAAGTTAAAACTTAACTTGCCCTAGGTATTTTAACACGTTCGAGGACGCTACCACTTGAGACTGTGTACCAAAATGACACAATAAATGTCCATACAAATTATACGACGTATGAGTACGTAGCCTCCCATGAAAATATATTGTTTTAAAGACATCATGACACAACCGTTTTATCACGTTATCGTATAAATACGTTATGTCATTAAAAGTAAGTTAACTAGACGTGAACGGACACAACGTGTAATAACGTCTAACGTATATATACGTTCTGGCACATCATAGGTACGTCGGTAACAAGCAGTGCCATCACAACGTATATATATGTCGAACGTGAAATAACGTTCTGTCACTTTTAATCTTAAGACAACCACATCATTAGGTCACAACGTACTATGCCGACCATCGTTTCAATACGTTTTGTCGTATCATACTGAGATTTTATTTATCATTTATCATTATCATTATCATTTATCAATGCATGTGTAAATAAATAAAATCAAAATCAAAATACGAAAATCGACTGTTTATTTATGTAAGAAACATTTTTCAATCATAGGTAGAAACGTTTCTTCTTTTTCTCTTTCTTCTCTAACTTTTAATCACAACCATTCGTACTTGCATAATTACTTACATCTATTCATCACAAAAAAGCAACCTCTACATAAAAATAAAATGTAATCAATAGAATAATCAAAATCTAAAATAAGTAATATAAAAATTAAGTCTTTCGTATAGGAACTCGTAACATTATTAGGTAGAAACTTTTTTACTTAATCACAACCATTAACTTGCATAATTACCTATATTTATCACAAAAAAGCAACCTCTGCATAAAAATAAAATGTTATTAACAGAACAATAAAAATCTAAAACAAGTAATAAAAAATTAGGAACTAGTTTTCAGTCTCATTTTCAGTCTTGTGCCATTCCTCAAAGCACAATGCACAAAGTGCGGGTTTATCTTTGCACCCCTTACATCTCAATCCAGTTTCCTTGCGGCGTTTATTTTCTGCACACATTTTGCATTTTAGGTAGTTGTTACTTTTTTTAGAACCAGGAGGAAGTGGAATTTTTTCAGGCCAATGTTCACCACTGCTATTATCGGGTTGTGTTGAGGCCGGTTCTGGGTTTACTGTCCGATTAACTCTTCTGTTGTCGTTCTTGGAATGCTTCACTAAAAGTTCGGGTTTTTGAGAAAGGCTAATACCAATTAAATTGCGGATTAAATCTTCTCTAAAATGTAAAAATTCATATTTCTTACTGTTATTCATTTTGTATTTTCTATACAAATAAAAACTGTTCCATACAGTTAAATCAAGTAAGTGAAAAAATACCTTTTTATACCATCTCAAACATTTTCGTGGAGACGAATAATATGACACCATCTGATCAGCGTGGTCAATACCAGACATAAATGCATTGTAAGTCGCCACTTCTAAAGGTTTTCTTTTTAATTGTCCGCGCTTATTTGTAACATTAATCATCTTTGGATGATCCTTTGTAGTGATCATGGTTACGGCTCGCTTATCAACCCACTTTGAGATATATACATTATTTTTACGTACCCATACATGTTCACCTTTCTTTAACTTCTGGTTCACAACATTCTTCGGGTTTTCTTTGCGGTTTGTTCTAAGGGTTCCGACAGTATGAGTTTTGAGATCAAGTAATTTTTGAGACAAACCGTACGAATTATAATAATTGTCCATAAACAATTCGTGGCCTTTTAAAACATATGGTTTCATAAGTCTCATGACAGTTTTATCAGTTTTTTTTCCTTGTTCCGAGTCAGTCGAGTCATCTTTGCCAGTATACATCAATATATTTAAAACATAGCCGTTTGCTTCCGTTAATTCATAGAATTTTATTCCGTATTTTGCCTTTTTTGATTTTATGTACTGTCTGAATGATAAACGCCCCCTAAATAATAGGAGTGACTCATCTAAAGAAAGTTCTTTCTCAGGTGAGTAGCACGCTCGGAAATTCCTTGTAATAGCGTCCATGAATTCCATTATTTTATCTTTCCCCTTGGCACCTAAAGGTCCTGTGCATAGGCACCTTAACAATTGTTCATAACGTCGTCCTGACATCGTTGAGACAAACACAGGGTGGTAATATAAACTGTCTGACAAGGTAAAAAGTTTTCGCTTTTGGGGTATATTGACTTGGCCACCAAGCAAGCACAGTCCTAAAAACCTCAACATCTCATTTCTGTCTGTCAATTTAAATGTGTAAGATCGACTGTGCCTAGTTTTCGGTCGATTAGTTTGACACATATTTGTCCCGTATGCATTAGTGCATTCGATGAGATAATCTAAAATAAGAGGTGGAAAAAAACGGTTAAATACATCAAACACGGTTGTGTTATTATCTATAGTGAATTTTACTCCCACAGTATCAGTATCAAAATTGAACTCTGGTATAGGCGCTGTAGTTTCTGTCCAATCTTCTATAGTTGTAGTTATATCTTGCGGATCATTAGATGGTTGGCCGGAACACATCTGCTGTTCCTGGACTATCTCGTTTTGGCTGTTTTCAGAAACGACAGATGTCAAATTTTCTAAAGCCAACTCATTTTGAGATTCGTGGAACAAAGGTGGTAGTTTGTCAAGTCTAAACTCACCTGTATTATCACAGTTTTCAGCCAAGACATTAGAAATTAGTGATAAAGTCGACGAACCCAATATCTCATTTTGAGAGGTGTTGTGTGAAGCTTGGTTATCCAGATTTGTAAATGAAGCCACATATTGAGGGACAATAGTTTCAGGTTCCAGTTCAGTTACCTCATTTGAACTTGGATTTACAGTAGGCACGGTCGTAGTTGGAGATTTAATCAACTTTAACCGTTTGGCTAGAGGAAACATTTTTTCTGAGGAATTCGAATCATAACCCTCCTCTTGAAAACGTGATGAGGTAGGAGTTAGAGGCGACGGTGTGTTAACAGTGCACAGTGTATGATCACTCCCAACAGATTTTATATCGTCTTCATCGCTACTAGGTTCAGAAGTAACAGGTTTCTGAGTTGAAGTACCGACCAAATTTGATTGACCCTTAATAGTAGTTTTCGACGATTTCCATCGGTAATTTATAGAAAAAGAACTTTCACTACCTGATGTATTGCCTTGTGGGTCAAAATCTTAATCCGAACCATATTCTCCATCATCGTCTTGGTAAGGATCCGCCTCGGTAGAGTTGTCAGAATCATCGAAAATGCTCATCGGTCTTGTTTTGCGCTTATCCATCTAAAACACATAAAATAACCCATTAAACATCAATTTCACAGAGTAAAATTATTAATTCATAGTAAAATAGTATACTGTCTGGCTAAGGAATAATACATAAATCAAATAAACTAAATACTTACGATGTTTTGTCGCGGCAAATATTACGATACGCCACGAAATGTTTAGCGAACGCGAGCGCACCCCGCAGTGACGCAGCCGCACTGAATGTAGGAGCGCGGTAGGCGCGCGCGACGCATTTACACGTTGTGCGTGTGTGAGTACCGTTCCCGCCCACTGTCAACGGCACTTATTTGAAATAGTTTAAAACTTACTCTACGTGACAGTAAAGCTTCGGGTATTTTAAATGCTGTGACACAAGATACATTCAATAGGATTTTAACTTGAACGTTCATCGGAAATGTACGTTCTGTCGTAAAGTAAAAAAAATATTTGGACGTCATTGTACGTTGTGCCATATCAAAATTTCGAACGATGACGTATAATATCGTTCTGTCCTCGAACGTGTTAAATTATAACATCGATCACAAAATAAGAGCGGTTTTTACAAGCAAGCAAGCACACAAATAATCGAATCTATCAATCAACACTGACGCCCTTAGCACACCTCCGCCGCGAAACCATAGCAGCAAAACCGCAGTAGATCAATTCAACTGACTCGCATGATGTTCCGCTACTCAAGTAGCTGAACATCAGTGGTTTCGCTGTTTCGCGATTTCACGACGAAGACGTGCTAAGGCCCGAAATGCCCATATTCAATACCTACTTTTTGGAAAATCGTACTGGTCGTCAATAAAAAAAAAAAATTGACAACGTAAGTACATACAGTGAAGATGTCATAGTTACACTTTGTCACAAGTTTTGTAATTTGCAAAATAATATGGTTTCGATAGGTAACAATAAATTCACGGTTCGATATCAGTGGGACTATGCGTCTTGTTGTATCTATGTGGTACAAGTAAATTAATTTGATAATTTGTTATTAAAACGTCTTTATAATATTAAAATGTATATTGCTTTCAAATGGCTTCTTGGCTTGACCCTCGCCATGTGGATATCAATGTGCAGCGTTGATGTGATAGTGAAAAGAATTTTTGAAATTAAACATGAGGGTGAGTACGGTATCTGAATATACATACCTACTTAAAGAGAGTTGCATTTAATACTTAGTATGAAGTACTACTTGACCAAAAGAGGAATTCGGGTTCGGCGCCCGCACTCCGCATCTATCCACGCGCTTGCCGTAGTGACGTGCAGTCGTATACTCGCTTTCGGCAGTGATAATAATGCGTACAATATCAATCACCGTTCCGGTGTTCCCTCCCTAGTTCCAATAAATTCATAGCTGTCATGCGCCTAATTGTTTTGGTCACGTTTTGCATAACAAATTGTTTTAGGTTTCAACGAGAAGATGTTAGAAAATACCAAGAATACAACGAGTGTAAATCGTAAAGTGGAGTTACGGAAAGATAGATATTATAAGCACGTACGTGACAAGCCCCACAGTGTCTCCTTTCTTCCCTTTTCTATGTTTCTCGCTGGAGCTCTTGTTGTGTCTTTGCATAACAGGAAAAACGAAATTGTGTTGTTTACAAAAAGAAAAATGATTGAAATCTACACGAGCGATACCATTAAAAGATTACAAGTATATTCTAAAACAACTGTTAACCGGACGTGTGATTGTTTCATAAAATACAGTAAAATATTATTGGTACACTCGAAGAATGCAATAATAAAACTATGGAACCAATTATCCTCAATCAATTATCAAACAATTATCGTATTCCTAATGCGAAAAGAATTACAAAAGCCAAGAATAAATATGATCCTACTTAAGAAGTTACAAGAAATTGGCAAAGAGAGAAAAAATTTAGGTCAGCTTTTGATCGCAGCTATACATGAAAACAAAAACATTAGAATGCAGTATGAATTAGAGAATATGGCAAAAAATAGACTCGTTCGGCACATAGAAACCACGCAAAAGGTAATTAAAGAAAATAGATCCAGTTATGTGAGTTTCCAACAGTTATATTTAATAACACACCAGGAAAACTCGTTCCTAAAATCTCGGATTCAGAAACTCACAAAGGAAAAAGACGTAGCCGAGAAGAATCTGTTAGAAATAATGAACGAAGTGTACAAGTCCAAAAACAATCAACTGAAAGCTTTTTGCAGTCGATTTATTGTAAAGACTGCTGATAATTTATTAAATTCAGACGTAGGCGCAGAGATTGAAAAATTTTTAGACAAGTCTCGAGCACCTGTTGCTTCCACATCAAGTTGGCGGCTAACCGAGGGCGAGCGTCCAAATGATAAAACTAAATCAATCAGCAGCTGGCCGATTTGTGTTAATAGGGGCTTTGAAGAAATCGTCCAAGATGATACCCTCGTACCTGTTGGAGCTGATGCACCCAAACTCAAGGGGCTTCCCGGGGAATTCGTTTGGACAGTCAAAGATAAAGATGGTCTTATTACAAAGTTGTATGAATACGATTTTACGTCGGGTTTAGATGACGGAGACACGATTCGAAGAATCAGACAGTATTCTGTTTATTTCGACAAAGACTGTTTGTTGGATTCCATAAAGTATGTTTAAAAAAATAAAATATTTTAGTAGGTATCTAAAGTATGTGCCAGCACATCAAGCTACCCGAAACTATCAAATTTTCCCAATCAATCTTGAACCTTGCGATAAAGTTGAAAATCTATTAAAGAAATTTGACAGATTGTAGTAGCTTGATGTGCTGGCGTCTGTACCTACTACCTTAAGAGGCCCCCGGAGCATGCGTAGTTCATACAAACGAAATACCAAAATAATTTGTAAATCAAACATCTTCTTAGAATATTTAGGTTCCCAAACATATATTTTGAAAGGACACTGATTTGAAGACGAGATATGAGGAATTTCAAATTTCTATAAAAAAGGAATATGTTTGATTTACAAATTATTTTAGTATTTCGTTTGTATGAACTACGCCTGCTTCGGGGGCCTCTTAAGCATCCAAAATTCAATATTTTTATTCAATGAGATGTCTTCCTTTCAGTTCGGGAACGGTTATCAATAATGAAAGTAGTGAAACTAGACCAGCACTGCCTCAGCGGTACAGTCGTCGGTGTGATGCTACGAACTATCCAATAACAACTCAAAGGTTCTTAACGGGGTCAGAGGCGTTCCAGAAATTCATGAAACATAACAAAAATGTAATAACATCACCTTCCACAACCAGGATGCTCGGGTATTGAACGGTTGGTTTTATAGAAGGTTTACATTTGGATGAGATATTATTTTAGAATAAAATTGGTTTTCACGTTATTAATTTGGTCTTTTTTAAAAATCTCTACTTACTTTGATTTCTTTCTCCCATAAAACCGTCCGTATGAATGAAATGAAATGCACCGACCCCAGAGTGGTTTGACCAGACTCGATTACTCGAATGAACCCAAAGATTCACACTATCCCCTGTTGCCTCATGTTACATGGTGTAACATTGTACAGGGTTATTTGTAACACACCAGCAACCTCTTAAGGGGTCATTGTACTCATCATTATGAACAACTTTTACTATGGGACCAAATCTGAAATCGCAAAAAAACAATCAGCTGTTCAGTACATTTTGACGAATTATGCGAACATAAATGTACTGAACAGCTGATTTTTTTTCGCGCTTTCAGGTTTGGTCCCATAGTAAAAGTTGATCATAATAATGAGTACAATGACCCCTTAACGAGTTGTTGGTGTTTTACCAATAACCCTGTATATCAAGGAGTAGACCGGGGGGGCGCGATAATGGTAGGGAAGACAGGCCCTTATGATATGGATAACGATTAGAGGCAGAGCCTACCCAGTATGCATTGTAAAGTTCTTCAAGTTCAGTTTCACCGCCGAATCCTTAGGCAGGATTAAACTACATTCTCGATATTTTCCATGTGACTGCTACGCTGCGTTGTTCCAGACTTCGTGTGAGGTCCTGCTACCATCCGTTACAGGTTTGTTGTAATTCTCGCTAGTAGTAGCCCTCTCAATCTTATGTCGCTCCTCGGTCGTGTCCATCCCAATATTGTCTTGTTGAAGAGTGAATCAATGGATGGGCATCTCCTAACGACGGTGCCGCCAGGCTGGCCCGGGTCCAGTCTCTCCGGTGAATCTTTTGGCGGGGTTACACTGCTCTCTCGATTCCTTTCGACTTCGCACCGATGAGTTGTCAGTAGCAGAATGTCCAGGATGCGGTTGGCCCAATCCTCGTAGTTTATGTACAGCTCCGACCCCAAACAATGCAATTTTTATTTCTATTCAAAGTTCGACATGTAGCTCGCCGCTGTTTGCCTCAGGTTGACGCAGATATTACAGTTCTCTAGCTAAAATTTATGCACACTATTACATAATATTATAATAAGGCTAAACTCCGACACTCCGACATTTCTGTCAGAGTGTCTTGTCGTGGCGGCGCCCCGCGTTGTAGGTGCTTGAGTTCACCCTAATCTCTGTTCAGAAGTGCACGAATAAATCACCTCATCACTTGCAAAAAACACACCCTTGAACTCCGATTTTAGGACACAGGAACACCATACACTGAACGTAATATAATTATAATTGAGACACACGCGTTATATCTGAAAAAAACTCTTTAGGACATTTAGTAGATATCAGTATGTATGAACGGACGGTCGCACGATCATTTTCGTCGGACGTACGCTTAGTCGTACGAGCGGTGGCAATAGGACGACGCTTTAGGGACAGCGGCGTAAGCCCAGTTTACTCCACTTTTGCAAACACTGCACACAGCACAACAGAATTCACATTCGCGACGCAAAGCACACTTGATTATAGTTTAACGCTAGCACATAGCTATATATAACCAATGATAGCATACACAAGATATGTTACGTTCATAGTAACCACCGTTTAAAATCTGGTCGTGCTCAATGACCAAAAAAAAAATACATCATCTGTGAAAATTTCAACTGTCTAACTATCACGGTTCATGAGATACAGCCTGGTGACAGACGGACAGCGGAGTCTAAGTAATAGGGTCCCGTTTTACCCATTGGGTACGGAACCCTAAAAAGAGGGTCGTGTTGTATTATTATTACGCCTTGCTTAACGCGGACTAAAGACAATACCCCAATTGGGGCGCTTTCGAGTCTTCACAATGCGCGCGCTAGTAACATACTTACCTGCCTCATTTTAATATAATATCATTGGCTATAACTAATTAAACTAGTAGGGACAAAATATTGTGGTCCATGTGCAAAAAAAAAAACAGTGACACGACGCCACCGGGTAATTTTTTGTGGTGATTTAGCTTGCCCTGAATTGACACTCGACACAAAAAAAAGGTTCGAATTATGGCCTCTGTTATGCTCCTGGATTATTTTGTTGGAACTTATGACTAATTTGCATTTACAATGTAAACAATTTGTTTCACTTTAGTAACTGGGAATCCAGTTTAAGACTATATGTTCACGAACATGCAACACTTGTACGAAATCTAACTCGATGTTATTATTGTCAGGAGAAATAAGAATTTTTGTTTATCCTGCCCTTTAAATGTCGGATGATCGCGTCGTGACTGGGCTTCCAAAGCTCTATAATTAGCCTAAAGGTAAATATGGATGTATTTCACCCACGGAACATAAAAAACAGCGTGGCAGGCGTATCACAAATAAGCGCTGTATCGCTTGCTTGGTCTCCACAGATCTTAAATTATGGTCCCAGTCGAGTTCTAACATAGCGTCGAGTTGCAGTCTCGCGATAAATTTAATAGGTTGGGGAAAAAGTTTCTTCGCATTTTTTAAGAAAATTCAAAACATTTTTTAATATAGTTTATTTACATTTAACTAAAGTATATAGGTACCATTTTGTTCGATAACTTTTTGCCATCTTGTAGGTAGGGACATGATCCCATTGCTATAGAAATTTTGGGACTTCTGGTCAAAATACCGCGAGAAGTGGTTTTGGCAGTCCTCTCGTGATGTTAACCTGACACTGCCTAAAGAATTCTGAAGAGACCGAAACAGGTGGAAATCTGAAGGTGCAAAGTCAGGACTATACGGCGGATGCATTAACACCTACCAGCCAAACTCTCTTAATTTTTGCTGAGTGGCTAAAGATGTGTGAGGTCTAGCGTTATTATGATGTAAAACCACACCCCTTCTGTTGATTAATTCCGGCCGCTTTCTCTCAACTTCTTGCTTTTATCTCATCAGTTGTTCGCAGTAGAGTTCAGAATCGATGGTCCTGCCTGGTGGTAACAGCTCATAGTGAATAATGCCCTTCCAATCCCACCACACACACAGCATCACCTTGTTGCGAGTTAACCCGGGTTTCGCCACAGTCTGTGAAGCCTGACCGGCCTTTGACCACGACCTTTTTCGCACGTTCTTGTCATACGTGATCCACTTTTCATCACCAGTTATCAGCTTCTTCAAAAATGGTTCGGTTTCATTACGTCGTAATAAAGAATCACAAATGAGTACACGGTTCATTAGGTTTCTTTCAGTGAGCTCGTGAGGTACCCAAATGTCGAGCTTTTTTGTGTACCCAGTTTTTTTCAAATGCGCCAAAACTGTTTTGTGGTCAATTTCCAGTTCTTCAGCTACGTCGTAACTACTGATATGCCGATCTTGCTCCACTTTTTCAAAAATGGCATCCATTTTATCCGTAATAGGGCGACCAGAGCGACGTGCATCTTTGACATCAAAATTTCCGGATTGAAAACGCTTAAACCAAATTTGTGCTACTTTCCCACACACTACACTAGGTCCATAAACATCGCAAATTTTTTTCGCGGCTTGCGTTGCATTTTTGCCTTTTTTGTAGTAAAATTTTAAAATGTATCGAATTTCTTCATTAGATTCACTCATCTTGACGGTACGAAAAACAAATGAAAATCACACATTGTCCTAATTTGAATTTGGAATTATGTTCTTTAAAATTTAAACTTTCAATGATACCAAAACCAGCCAGATACAAATAGTATAGCCAAAGAGATTTTATTACAAGTTTATACATACTATAATGCGAAAAGACTTTTTCCCCAACCCAATATTTTTCCGTAGCTATGCCGTTTTGTTCCATTTTGGAGTGCAAAAATAATAGTAGGAGAAAAACTCATAAAAATGGAGGTGTTTCGTACCATCGGTAAGTACGATTTTATTTGTTTTCTAATAAAATCTTAGTTAATTTCAATTTACTAATGATGTAATAGAACCTCTAGTTAAAATCTTATACGATTGAAATACAGTTTCTTTTGGATTGATTTGGATTGAATACCTACAGTATTCACTGGTATTCCCAATTTCGTTCTCGAAAGTACTTCGTTACTCAATTAGTGATGTGGTCGGGTTGGATGTTAGTTTTATCGATAAAAGAAAATGGTGCCAATTCTCTTGTCACAAATGTCTCTAAACTAGACTAAAAAATACTTAAATTTAGTTTATTCCTGTCAAACGACGATGGACTAAAGTGACACAACTTAATTATTTTATAATTAATTTATTATTTATTTTTAATTATTTTACAGCACTAAGTTGGCACTAAGCTATTTAATTTAGTGAAAATGGAAATTTTGCTATTCTGAATTTGATGTTTTTCACCTAAAATTTTGATTATCGAACTAATTGTCTTTTTTTATCGCGATTAAAACTTCATTATTTTTTCAATTAGGACACACCGCTTTCGAGATATAAGCAAAAGCTAAAAAAATAAATGACACCTCAACTGGAGAAACTTTTTACTATTGTATAGTTTTAGGGAGTTACGAGTTGCAAAGGGGGGCAAAATTTTCATTATTTTTCGATAGGACACACCGTTTTCGAGATATAAATAAAAGAAAAAGTAAATACTACATTCTTCCTACAGTAACCTGGGACATTATTCACACACGGTCATCTGATCCCAAACTAAGCAGTTTTACTTAACTCCCAACAAGACTTATTTTTTCGAATTAAACAAGAAATCGGGTATCTATCGATATCGATAATGTAATTCAAAATTCAATGTGTTACTATCATCTATGCAAATCAGACGAATTGTTTGTTTGTAGTGCATTATATAATTATCGGTTTATTTGTGTGAGTTTGGCGACAGCGGTTCCTATAGTAATTTTGTTGCATACCACTTCCACTGTTTTTATGTTCCGTGATTTCACTAGATTAGCTTGCTCGAGGCGTCGGGATTCTTTGCAGGCTGTCAGACCCTCGCAGGCGCAGGCCAGTTCGCCCCACTTTTGCAGACAACACATCACAACAGAATTCACTTTCGCGACGCAAGGCACCCTTGATTATACACAGTCTGGCCATAAATACTGTTACAATTAAAAATAAGAAAGATATTACATTTGAATTTGGAATCTGTCATTTTTATAAGATTGTTCATTGAGTTTTCTAATTTTGGCGCCAATACATTGTACAATATTTTGCGATATTAAAATGGAGTGGGGTGATAAAGAGAACCGAATCACTGTGATTGCATTACTCAAAGTTGGTATGGAGCCAAATACAATTTTTAAAACTCTCCATACGCTTAATATTAGTCAAATATTTGTGTACCGGGCTATTAATAGGTACAATGATACCTCCTCTGTTTGTGACAGAAAAAGATCTGGCCGTCCGTTCGTACGAAAAAGGTGGTCAAAGCAGTAAGGGAAAGAATTCGAAGAAATTCTGTCCGAAAGCAAAAGATTTTATCTCGGGAGATGAAGATAGCACCCAGAACCATGTCGCGTATTTTAAAAGATGACTTGGGACTTGCAGCCTATAAGAGACGCACTGGTCATTTTTTAACTGATAATTTAAAAAAGAATAGGGTGGTAAAATCGAAACAACTACTGAAGCGGTACGCAAATCGAGGTCACAGAAAAATTTTGTTTACGGATTAGAAAATCTTTACAATTGAGCAACATTTTAACAAACAAAATGACCGTATTTATGCTCAAAGCTCTAAGGAAGCTTCCCAATTAGTCGACAGAGTGCAACGTGGGCATTATCCGACTTCAGTGATAGTTTGGTGGGGTGTTAGCTGTGAAGGAGTGACTGAGCCATATTTTTGTGAAAAAGGTATCAAAACATCGGCACAAGTGTATGAAGATACCATTCTTGAGAAGGTAGTTAAGCCCCTTAACAACACCATGTTCAATAACCAAGTATGGTCCATCCAACAAGACTCGGCGCCGGGTCATAAAGCTCGGTCCACGCAGTCTTGGTTGGAAGTGAACGTTTCGGACTTCATCAGAGCTGAAGACTGGCCGTCGTCTAGTCCTGATCTTAATCCGCTGGATTATGATTTATGGTCAGTTTTAGAGAGTACGGCTTGCTCTAAACGCCATGATAATTTGAAGTCCCTAAAACAATCCATACGATTGGCAGTGAAGAATTTTCCCATGGAAAGAGTGCGTGCTTCTATTAATAACTGGCCTCAACGTTTAAAGGACTGTATTGCAGCCAATGGACTAAAACACACAATAAAATATTTTTTTTTTCTTCGTGACAATATTTATGGCAAGACTTTTAGTTGTCCCGAATTTTCCCAGCGAGTTATAATATAATTTCATACAAACCTTGTCCTGACAATCGCAAACACAACAAAAAAAGAATTAGCCAAATAGGTGGAACCGCTCTGAAGTGATGCGCGTACATAATGTACATTCGGCAATTGATTTTTATTTACACATACATACATACATATACATAGATTAAACTAGTAGGCACTAAATATTGTGGCCCATGTGCAAAAAACTGTGCCGGAGCGCGCACAACTTGCGCGGCACAACCGTGCGGCTCGACGTGTCCCGAACCAATCCCCTTCTTTCTACCATAAACCCGCAAGGTATTTATTTTTTAATAAACTTGGCAACATTGGGACTTTAATATAACCTCAATTTGCTTATGTCACCATCACCCCTCCAAATCCAAAGTCAAAGAGCATCCTTTAGCTCAGGTATATTATTTTGTTCTGTGACAATCGCCGTCTAAGTTTTGTTTCTACCTCGTTAGCGATTCGCATCTGAGAAATTAAACTTCAGTTTACGTAGGTAAGTAAGTACCTACAGACGAAGCAATAACATTGTAATAATATACCTGTGTTCCTCCTGCAAAATTAAATGTGAATCTGAACCATGTAAACAAATATGAAACATCAACATCAATATTGTTTCTATTAAAAGCAGAATGTTGCCATCTGTACATTAACAAAACCTTTTTTAGGGATGGAAAAATTAAAAGAAATCGACGTGAACACAGTGAGTTGGAAATCAATTAAACAAGATGGACTTGATATAGAGTATGCTGTGCCGATACCAAAGGATACTGCAAGTAATATATTTCGAGAACTAGAAATTTCTTTGGAATATTTTACCGGAGATTTGTCTAAAATAAAGTAAGATTATAAAAAAAAACAAAAGCTTGATACTATTAGCTTACAGGTATTGATAATACATGCTCAACATTTTGCGCAAAAAAGAAATGTAGCTAATAGTCCAAGATCCCAGAGCCGCCTGGCGTTACTTATTTTCTGATTAACAAAATGTATGGGATAAAGTATTGTCAGTATTGTATTACTTTGAACGTACGCATACCTGCTAGCTTGAGTCTTAATTTTTATACCTATAATGATACTCGCGGAGTATTTCAAAGCCACGATTTCTCTTTTGTATTTTCAAAAATCGGCCATGAGTTTTGGTCGCGTCCAAATCTTCAGTCTTTTGGAGCTCCTTTAGGGTTTACTTGTTAAGTAAACCCTTTCATTGGATTATAAATTACTGCGTATATCAATGTTAACATCCGAGAATTTCTGACGCGCTCGAATACTTTTTTTTTCATTTTCAACCCCTTCTTACGGCCACCCCCACCATGCAAACCGGCAGATTCCTCAGTTATCAGAAACGTGGGGCATATTATACTCGTATCTGACGCGCTCGAGTATTTCCATGTGACAGATTTTTTGCATTTTTGAAAACCTGTAGCCGCTCCCTCCACTGGTGAAGGGTATAAATCACATAACCTTCGTTTTCTGTCTACCATCTAATATTCAAAATCTAATAGGTCCCCACGACGCTCGAGTAAGTCACCATATAGCATCGAGGCCTCCCCTACTATAAATTAAGGCGGAAGCGCTAAGGTAACCCGCGAAATTAAAATATTCTTACGTTTTTTGCAATTTGCAGGTCAGTATTAGATTTTATGTTAATTCAAAAATAATTCGCGACCGTATCAAACTTATACTTACAGATTTATAATCATTAGAATCAGTAATACAACTTCACAAGTTAGAAAAGGCCTTAAATGTCAGGATTTCATGAAATAGTCATTCAATAGAGTAATATGAACTTTGGGAATTGTATTGATGACTTTAATGATTATAATTATGTAAATACGTACTTTTTACGGTCTCGAATCATATTTTGATCAACGTACAACATAATACTGACTTGTAAATTGCAAAAAACTTAAGAAAATTTGTATTTTGCGGGCTACCCTGACGCTTTCGCCTTAAGGGGGAAGCGTCCCCCCCGGTGGGTTCCCGCATTGTCGAGGCGGAGGGGCTCAGTAGCCGTGGCTTGGAATGGTCACCCACGGTGAAGCGAAGAGGAACCCGAGGAGGGGCCGTTCGTCAGGGCTTTTCCCAGGAAGTCGACGACGTAGCGGCCAACTAGGTTGCGACATCGCAATTGAGGCGGGCCGCGATGTTGTATGTGAGGCATCGTGGCTGAGGGTTGGAGGCCGCGGCGAGAGAGTAGTGTCGGTATTGCGGTGCACTGCTCTCCCTACCTTCCGCGGCCTTAACGGGGTCACCACCGTCTGATGTCGGACGCAGTAGGGCCGCAGGGGAGGAGGAGTGTCGGTATTTCGTTGGCCGCTCTCCCTATCCTCTGCGGCCGAAAAGTGGTAGGCGGCTGGGCCACTGACCTCACCGGTCGTAGGGGGACCAAGGGTGCCTAGACACGGGGTCGTCTAGCGCCCATGTGCTGGTTTGGTCCATGGTGTGGTCACGGCGCGCAATGTGTTCTTGTTCGCGGGTGATGGGGGCTGCTCCTCAAAGGAGAGTCCGGTGACGGACAGCCGCGGCGGGTTCGCGGTGAGTGCTAACGCGTGCCCGTGTTCGCGCCACAAGCGGCAGAGGAGGACACCGTGGAGTTTTAGTGGGTTGGAATCCCACATAACTGCACTATCTCCCCGTAGTAGTGCAGTATGCATGAGCATTTCTCCACGGAAAAAAAGAGGGAAGCGTCAGGGTAGCCCGCGAAATTCAATTTTTTTTTACGTTTTTTGCAAATTGCAAGGCAGTATTAAGTGGTATGTTAAATAAAGTATGATTCGCGGCCGTAACAAATATGTATTTACAGAATTATAATCATTAGAATCAGTAATACAACTCCTTAAGTTAGTATAATTTTCAAATGTCAAGATTTCATGAAATAGTCATTAATTAGGATTACCTGGTCTTAAGCAGTTGTATTGATCACTTTAATAATTATAATTATTATGGTTGGTTAAGATACCACCTGTCACGCCTTGGGTCGTGGGTTCGATTCCCATTCAGGACAAACATTTGTGTGCATGAACATGTCTGTTTGTCCTGAGTCTGGTTGTAATTATCTTTAAAAGTATGTATTTATAAAAAAAAAGTAGTGCATGTAGTACCTATATCAGTTATCTGGTTTCCATAGTACATACAAGCTCAGCTTAGTTTGGGATCAGATGACCGTGTGTGAACAATGTCCCAGGATATTATTGTTCTTGTTTTTTTGACATATTTCGGGTTACTGGGGTCCCGGACCTTTGGAAGTCGTACGAGGGGCTGAAGCCAACTCGTAGAGGCCGCTTAGACAATTTTAAATGACGAGGAGGCACCAACCGATGATTATCCCTGTATGCACTATGCAAGTGCTCCCAAGGACAACCCCCAGTTGGTGAGGACTATTGCAGAACGTGGAAACAATTATTATTATTATTTTTTGTATGTTGAGTGTTTTTCTTCTCAGCTCTTTGGCTGGTTTTTACAACATTTACGGACCGAAGCCAAGTAAATGCAGCGTGTGGTGTGTTATGATGAGGACCTATTTCGGTTTCATCTACTTGTAAGGCTATGGAGAAGGTGACTTTTTGTTGGCACCATATTCTAGTTACTTCATCTTTGAGATCTGCAATTACAATTTTTTTAGATATTGCCTTCTGAATGTACATAACAGTGTTGGGAACGGCAATATCTATTAGATAAGTTTATCCTGCAGGGTTATGTCCGGTCGATTGTAGTGAACTGTCCTGTCGGTGAGAATGGCGCGGTCGTAGTAAAGTTTACATGTGTCGTTTTCTAGGATATTTTGTGGTGTGTAATTGTAGTAAGGAGTGTTAGTGTCTTGTGTGATTGATTGTATTTGACTGATAATTTTTGATGAATTACATTTGCCACCTGATTGTGCCTGTGTGTCGTCGGTCTGCGTGCGAGTTGTGTAAGCTCCTGTTATGTGCTGAATGGTTTCTGGTTGAATGTGGCATTTGCGCCATTTATCATTTCTTACTGAAGGATCTTTAATAATAAATTTTGTATACTTTTTATTGTTAATAATCTGGTCTTGTACCGCAATTATAAATCCTTCTGGGAATAAATTGGGTATTTTCAGAAATTTCTTAGAAGCTACTTTGTTCTCATGAGATTGTTCTAGGTCATGAGGAAGTCGGCCATGAAGTACCTTTTTCTTACAGTCCTCAATTTCTTGTTTCTGCAGCTCATATTCGTATTATTATCATTATCTCCTTTATTTCAATTCTTTACATATAAATGATATTTTTAAATATTAGAATACAAAAATAAAAATATTAAAAAATATAAAAAATAGGAATCCACCGGCATGGGAAACAGGGTCCAAGGTAACGGTGGTTAGGGCCCCAGAGACAGGAACCTCCTCACAATACGCGCCGTATCAAGGAGGACTGCCTTCTGAATCAGGGCCTTCACCCAGCCACCCAACGAGAGCCTTTTGAGATGTTCGTCGAGGCTCTTGGCGATAAGGCCATTGACCGTAACGACTATCAGCACAATGATTGCCGAGTCCACATTCCACATGGCGACAACCTCGTGAGCTAAGTCGAGATAATTCAATTGTTTCTCCTTCTCAGCCTTCACGAGGTTCTCGTCATGCGGGATAGTGACATCCATTATCATTATGCGGCGCACTGATCGATCTATTACCACTATATCAGGCGTATTAGCTACAATAGTCCCGTCAGTGATAATAGATCAATCCCAGACTTGGTCAATCTCGAGAACTGGGTCGGGCACATACCTGTAATACAGTACCTACCTAAGAGTCCATACGTCCGGGTTTCAGAGCAAGTTGCTGATGGATAATCCTGGCCACTTGGTTATGCCTGTGCAAATACTCGCCATTAGCCAAACGAGAACACCCAGTGCTTTAGTTATAATTCTAAGCCCAGAAGTAATATGTCTGATAGATTCACCGAGACAATGGCATGCCCGACATATCGCTGCTTTGCATGAATACCCGCACAAACTGCCGACTATGCCATTATGAATGTGAGTCTTACTGACCGTGAAATAAGGACTATTTTGCATTTGGCTGTGTTTTGTGCGGGTATTCATGCAAAGCAGCGATATGTCAAATCAAATCAAAAGTCATTTATTCAAACTAGGCTAAGAATCAGCACTTTTCGAACGTCAAAATTATATAAGACAGTCCCCCAAAACGCCCGCTCTTCACCACTTCCTGCTTAGTATTTGCTTACTGCGTAGTATTAAGAATAGAGTTGAGTGGTAGGTATAATTACAGCCGTACACACTATACACTACTGTGCGTTTCGAGCGAGAGGACGGTCGGCGGCTTCGTTCACTGTGACGCGGTGGCTCGGGACTGTGCTGTTGGCGGCAGAATGCTCTGTTTTGGGCATTAAGGGTTAACATAAATAACTGACCCTTGGTTTTTCAACTGGATTGTTTTGTAGCTAGCTGTGCGTTTTTGTCCGATTGTAGCATACTGGGAGGGTAGTCGACTGTCTTCTCATTTGAAACGCATAATATAATACGACACACACACACACACACACTCACACAATACTTCTCTTGCACACTTCCTAACATCTCACACGAGTCCTATAATATTGTTTAGTTTTCTAAGTTTCTGTTGCTATTTCTTCTTTGTATAGTTATTAAATTGTGAATCCGTAATTGGCTGTAATACTAGTAAAATAAGTGTGTTAAGGTATTTTTAAGAGCTGTGGATTCTGTGATTAATAAATAAATAAATTAGTGCTGAGGAGAAGAAGTGGCACAACAAACTCCCCAGCAGCACAGCTGTCTGTTCGGTTAAATAAAAAAAAAATCTATACAACATCGCGCAAATTACATGTAAGTACATTACGCAACACAAACATTAAATTTAATTTAATTATTTGCTATAAGTCAGCTAGCACATGCCAATATACCAAAAAAAAAGGAGAAAAGAAAATTCGAAAACTATATTCAAGCAGAAACAAATATACAAAACTAAAACGTAAGCAGAACTTTATACCTATATTAAAAGCCTCCAGTAATAAAGGACGTGCCCACTTACATAATAGCCGTACATGTAGTCGTAATGTCGATCGTCCCGTCCTTCTTTATATACTTCCAGTAGTTATTCGTTAGCATAACTTCAGCCATAATCGCACAGACCTAGCCTTCGGCTTCCCCAAAGAGGTCACCGAAGCGTAGCCAGGCAAGAAATCTACGTCGGGCCCACGAAGGGCCCGGAAAAAGCGTCCGTGAAGCTCCTTGCTTTGCCATACTTCGTTGCGGTCGTTGGTACGAAGCACCACAGGTTTGCGCCAGTTCTTTTTAGCCAAGGACAACTGGGTGAGTCCCTTGTCCACTGGAACCACATCTCGGTGCAAACCCACGTCAGCTTTAAGAAAATATTCTCTGAGACTGCACACCTCGCGGTTGTGGAGGGTCTTAGCATTTAAAAAACCTCCACCCCCGCACTTCCGCGGAATGTACAGCCTCATGACAGACGAACGTGGGTGATGCATCCGGTGTGCGGTCAGCAGTGACCGGACTCTCCTTTCCAGGGCATTTAGTTCCGTCTGGGTCCACTTGAGTATGCCAAAGGATTACATCAGGACTGGCATGACCCAACCGTTAAAGGCGCGCACCTTGTTGCCGCCAGACAAAGAATTATTAAGTACCTTTTTCAGGCGACCGAAGAAACGCTCCTGCAACGAATGTTTCATGTCAGGCCCGTTAATGCCTAACCCCTCTGACATTGACATTGTAGGTATCAGTAGCGGAGAGTGATCTCAGGTTTATAGAATCTGAGAGTTGTAGTCCCTCAGATTCCACAATTCCACCCCGCCTTACATGCATGACTGCACATTTATCTACACCAAATTCCATCCTGATGGAATCACTAAAAGTTTTAGCTACTTTTAGTGACTCCAGCAGTCGCAATTTGTTGATGGCAAGCAGTTTCAAGTCATCCATATAAAGCAGGTGGGATTTTACCTGACCGCCTCTCCGCAAAGGATAGCCCAGCCCTGTACCCTTCAGCAGAGTGCTATAAGAGGGTTCAAGGCTAAACAAAACCACAGTGGACTCGTCTGAGTCCACTGTGGTGTTACCCTAGAATATTCCCCGCTTAATCCTAATAGATTCGTCGCTTTTTTTTTTTTTTTTATTTGTGATGGGTTTGCTCTTGACTCTAGTCTAGGTCAGAGGTGACAGAGACAAAGTCGACGATGGAGTGAGCTTACCCAGAAGAAGCCTGTTCACTCTCACTTTGAAGAGATTAGGGTTGTATACGTTCGGAAACACAGACGCAGGTAGTGAGTTCCACTCTTTTGCTGTGCGTTATAAAAGACATTTGGAAGCGCTTAGTGCGAATTGGTGGAATAGCAACCAGGTAGGGATGGTAACTGGCAGTGCGTCTAGATGTCCGGTGGTAGAAGGGGGCCGGTGGAATGAGGTCGTGGAGTTCTCGGGCACACTCTCCGAAGTACAATCTGTAGAAGACCGACAAGCAGGCAACCTTGCGGCGATGAGCCAAGCAATGAAGCTTGGCATCCACCAGTTTTACGTCGCCAATGAGCCTCTTAGCTCTGCGTTCCACCGAGTCAAGCGCGGCTAGTTGGTACTTAGCTGATCCATCCCAAAGGTGACTGCAATACTCCATGCAGGATCGGACTTGCGCTTTGTAAAGGGTTAAAAGCTGTCCAGGCGTAAAGTATCGCTTCACCCTATTTAGGATGCCCAGTTTCTTGGCCGCAGTTTGGGCCTTGTACTCGATGGTGGCGCCGAAGTTGAGACCAGATGTCAACTCCATGCCTAGGAGCTCAAGTCGATCAGTTACAGGAACAGATGTACCCCGAAAAGTAGGAGTTTGGGCGAAACGACTCTTTTTAGCGGTAAAAAGACACGCCTGCGTTTTGGTGGCGTTAAAAGAGACCAGATTATCATCACCCCACTGGGAGACAAAGCTTAAGGTCAAATCTGTCCGCTCTACCATGGCCTCTCTCAAGGAACGAACTTCAGCCCCGCTGGTTTTTGCGCTGGACAAGTATCTCTCTGAAACTGTACTGTCATCTGCGTACCCAACAATACCAGGCCGAAGCAGGTCATTGATGTGCAGCAGGAAAAGAGTTGCAGAGAGAACAGACCCCTGAGGAACTCCGGCATCAATAGCCATAAGGTCAGAAGAGCAGCCATCAACAACTACTCTAATCGACCGTTCACTAAGGAAATCTGATAACCAGCTACAAAAATCAGCTGGGATGCCATAAGCAGGAAGCTTGCTGAGCAGAGCAGCGTGCCAGACCCTGTCAAAGGCCTTCGAGATGTCAAGCGATACAGCCAGTGCTTCGCCGTGTTTCTCGATGGCTTCGCCAAAGCAGTGCGTGACATACACAAGAAGATCGCCAGTTGACCGTCCCCGGCGAAAGCCATATTGACGGTCACTGAGGAGATCATTGTCTTCAAGGTAGTTCAGCAACTTATTGTTCAGTACCCTTTCCAAAACTTTGCACAGAATGGAGGTAATGGCGATCGGACGGTAATGGGCAGGGTCTGCACGGTCGCCTTTTTTGGGCACTGGTTGTACATTTGCAAGCTTCCAGGATTTCGGCACCGTTCTTTTTTCAAGAGAGAGGCGGAACAAACGTGTCAATACGGGAGACAGTTCAGGCGCACACTGCCTCAACACTCTCGCTGGAATGCCGTCAGGCCCGCTGGCCTTGTTCACGTCTAGACTGCACAATACTCTTCGGACCTCTTTAATGTGTACTGCGATCTCCGGCATCGAGGAGTCACAATAAGGTACAGTAGGTGGTTGCTTTGAGCCAGCGTCCAGACGTGAATTGCTTGCGAAGAGAGATGCAAATAAATTTGCCTTCTCAGTTGCAGAGTGAGCCAGCGACCCATGAGGTTTCATCATAGGAGGTAAAGTGGGACGACAGAAATTCGTTTCAACCGCTTTAGACAGGGACCAGAACTGTTTACTACCCGGAGGGTGCGAAGCCAGCCTGGCCCCGATATGTCCGACATGGTCAAAACGTGCCCTACGCAAAACCCGCTTGCAGAACTTGGCGGCAGAATTAAAGGCTCTCTTCTTCGCGCGAACCCTGCGCGCTCTAACTTTGCGGTCGCGGGCCTTGACCCAGGCTTGGTAGGCAGTCTCTTTTCGGGCCTCAGCGTGGGCACATTCTGCATTCGCTCCCCCGAATTTGTCGACCTCTTGGATAGCGAAGGTCCGTCCTCCTTTGCCCCATACACGTCGTCAGGAAGGTGCTCAGAGTTGTATGGGGCACCGATTCGCGAGTACAATATCGTGCGCGCTAGCATGGCTGAGGTAAGCTCTTCCTCACCTCGGGGGAAAGAGACGGGCTGCGCGTGTCTAATAATTCGTCCTTGTCGCACTACAGCGAGACGTGGAGCGCTTGGTGTTGCACTCACACATCAACGTATTTTTGAATTTTTGATTTATAACTGGAAAATAATGGCGAAACAGTGCGGCGCTTGCAGATACGCAACTATTGCAGATAGCTTCTTTATGGAATGCTCAAATGACAAACGCAGGAGAGAGTATGATTTAAAGTGTCTCAAAATTGCACTAGATGCTTTTAAGACATTTACCCTAGCATATAAAAAGAAATGGGTATGTCCGGAGTGTGTTTGCTTAAATCTAAAACGCGGAAATATAGATACGCCGGTTAGAGCGGATACCACCAGATTACACATAACCACGACACCTGACAATGTGAACACCAAGCGAGGAAGCCAGGCCCAACTCTCGCCGACAAGTTTAAGAGACGTGGATTCTGTGTTACTTGATGAACTAAGGCAGTTCCGGGTGGACATTATGGCCCGCCTGGACTGTCAAGCAAATGCGATTACACTTATGCAAGGTCAATTTACGCAAACAAAAAGTAATCTTGTAATGACGGTGATAGAAGAAAATATCAATCTTAAATCGGAAAATGATTATTTGTTATTATTTAGAATAATAGAAAAAATGTGTGATAGGTATGGAGAAGTTATTGTAATTGGTGATTTTAACTTGTATTAATGTCCTGTTAGTATTAGTAGCTATTACGAATGCTTTTTGTCATATTGCGAGTTCACTC
The DNA here is from genome assembly GCA_948252095.1 of Dicycla oo. NCBI lineage: Eukaryota > Metazoa > Arthropoda > Insecta > Lepidoptera > Noctuidae > Dicycla > Dicycla oo. Next base: position 3,273,040 of record OX411718.1, on the reverse strand, counting down.
AAAGAAACACAGTACCCAACTGTTTAGGTCGTCAGTTGGATTCGGTTGTGAGTGCGGGCATTAGCGGAGGAGTGACGGTGGTAGCGGCAGACGAGGCGCTGGTGCCTGTGGACGCGCACCACCCGCCGCTAGCGATTAGCGTGCGCCCCGCCCCCGCCCCCGCCCTGCCGGCGGCCCCCGCCGCCTTTGTGGTACTAGTGCTCACTATATTAGACCGCAGTGGAATTGGAATAAGGCCGATTTTCAATTGTTATATTTTAGGCTAATTTACACTGACTGGAGTATATTGTATGGAATGCATGATTTGGAGGAGATGTTGAACTTCTTTTATGATAACATTAATTATACGATAGAAGGGTGCGTGCCGCGGAATAAACTTAGTAGTGGAAATTCGCAGTACGTATACCTTGTGTGGTATACAAGCGATATAATGAAAAATATACAAATTAAAGCTAGACTTCATAAAAAAATTCAAAAAATCTAACTTGAATAGTGATTATCACAAAGCGCAGTGTAGAACTCGTATAAAAAAGTTGATAGAAATTGCGCACATGGAACATAGAAATAAAATTCAGTGTCAATTCGTAAAGGATCCAAAATCGTTTTGGCAGTATATTAGATCAAAACAAAAAAACACAAATAAGCACAGTATTATAAAAGACGGTCAACATCTAACGGATGAGGAGTGTGCTGAACAATTTGCAGACTTTTTTGAGTCTGTGTACAGCAAGGAGCCACCCCAACTGGACGCGGCCGCGGCGGCGGCGGGGGTAGGCGCGACCAGTGCACGTATGCATATTGATACGCTGAGTCTTTCGGAAGTTCAGCAGGCGCTTGGAAGTCTCAAGCCAAAACGTTCGTCTGGCCCAGACGGTATACCAGCGTTTCTGTTCCGAGACTGTGGGAGGGTACTGGCAGAACCATTACTTCACATTTGTAATACATGTTTAGAACAGGCGACGTCCTAGGTGGAAGATCACCCGCGTTATTCCAGTCCCTAAAGGAAAATCTGGTCCGGATATCTGTAACTTTAGACCGGTAGCTGTATTACTGGAGTCAGCTATTCAACGCTCCGTCCAGGGACAAGTGCGCGCGCGTGTAACAGATGCGCAACATGGGTTCCGGCCGGGACGCAGTACTGCCACTAACCTACTCAACTTTATGGTGCAGGTGGTATCGTCAGTAGACTCTGGAGTACAGGTAGATGCTGCGTACTTCGACTTTAAAAAGGCGTTCGACACGATTGATAATGACGTCTTATTAAGGAAGCTTGCGAAAATTGGATGTACACTGCCTCTGCTACAGTTCTTCGCTAGCTATATGAAGGATCGTCAGCAATATGTAGATTACAATGGCTATGAATTTCGACCGTATTACACTAGGTCCGGCGTGAGCCAGGGCAGCAATGTAGGGCCTCTCGAGTTTATTATAATGATAAATGACAGACTAACTAAGACATTTTAATTTAAATGGCCTCCTTCATGATGAACAATATGGCTTTACTAAAGGTCGTTCGACTACAGATGCGGGTGTTGCTCTGCTGAAACATATATTTAACGCATGGGAGAACTCGCAAAATGCTATTGGAATTTTCTGTGACCTTTCCAAAGCCTTTGATTGCGTGCACCATGACACGCTTTTGCGTAAACTACATCATTACGGTGTACAAAACAAAGCTCTTAAAGTAATAAATTCATATTTACATAATAGGTTTCAATGTGTAGATGTAAATGGTGTGAAATCTTCCGGGCTACCAGTTCAGTTAGGTGTACCTCAAGGTTCAATACTGGGTCCATTCTTGTTTTGAGTGTATATCAATGACTTACCATTCTATTTAAAGGGTATCTGTGACGTTGTACTGTTTGCAGATGACACCTCTCTTATTTTTAAAGTAGACAGGAATAGACAAGATTTTGACGACGTAAACAGTGCACTCTCAATGGTTACAGATTGGTTTACGACAAATAACCTAGTTCTCAATGCTAAGAAAACGAAATGTATAAAGTTTGCCTTACCGAATGTTAGAAATCTAGGACCCAACATCGTTTTAGATAAAGAGATGCTTAAAACTGTAGACTCGGCAGTTTTTCTGGGTATAACAGTAGATGCCAAACTTCAGTGGGGCCCACATATATCAAGCCTAGCGGGAAGGCTCAGTTCAGCCGCCTACGCCGTCAGGAAAGTAAGACAATACACTGACGTTGATACAGCTCGGTTAGTCTATTTTAGTTATTTTCATAGCGTTATGTCATACGGTATTCTGCTCTGGGGCAAAGCCGCTGACATTCAAAATATATTTGTTCTTCAGAAACGAGCTGTTCGAGCAATTTACCAGCTCGGTGCCAGAGTTTCTTTGAGAGATTTTTTTAAACAGATTGGATTCTCACGGTGGCATCACAATTCATCTTCGCCAACATCTTATATATTAGACAAAATATACATTTATACACTAAAAACAGTGATATTCACAATGTTAACACCAGAAATAAGGACAAATTACGTGCTCCATTTCACCGGCTTCATAAGGTTCATAACTCATTTGTTGGGCTTGGTATATCTTTTTATAACAAGCTACCCTCTTCTTTGCTAGATTTGCCCTTTAATGCGTTCAAAGCTAAAGTAAAATCTAACCTTTGTTCAAAGGCATACTATTCTATCAACGATTACTTAAACGATAAGAATAGTTGGTCGCTGTGTTTAACTTAAGACAATGTTTATGTTCTTTCTCCAGAATTAGCATACCTACTGACAGGTTATATGAGTTCATATAATTATTTATTTTCTTTGACTCTCCAGGTCAATTTATTTTAATTTTATTTTTATTTATTATTGACATAATCTACTCATTTCAATGTTTATTTTTTTATGAGTGGTATTGCAAGATGTGGTTAGCTAGTGACCTCGACAATTGATCATAGTATTTCTTGCCCGAGCAACCAGCAGCAAGTTCGTCATGCTCACTTAGATGTCACTGCTTGCGGTAGCGTCGGGGGTCGGGTTGTCTCCTTCCCTCAAATATGGCGAGGAGGATAATGGCTGATCTTTGCGTTATACTCGTGAACGGGTGCTGCTTGTGGTGACAGGTCGTCTTGCTGACCTTGGTTTTATTTTGTTATTAGTAACTTAACTCGTTGTTGATTTTACTTCGATGGTCCTAGTTTATCATCTGTGACTTTGAGTTACGACTACATGTACGGCTATATGTAAGTGGGCACGCCCTTTATTACTGGAGGCTTTTATTTAGGTATATAGTTCTGCTTACGTTTTTAGTTTTGTATTTTGTTTCTGCTTGAGTATAGTTTTCGTTTTTTTTTTTTTTTGTATATTGGCGTGTGCTAGCTTACTTATAGCAAATAATTTAATTTAATGTTTTGTGTTGCGTACTGTACCTAAATTATTATGCGCAGTGTTATATAGAATCATTTTTTTAACTGAACAGACAGCTATGCTGCTGGGGAGTTTGTTGCGCCACTTCTTCTCCCCAGCTAAAGCACTAGGAAGTGGTGAAGGGCGGGCGTTTTGGGGGACTGTCTTATGTAATTTTGACGTTCAAAAAGTGCTGATTCTCAGCCTAGTTTGAATAAATGATTTTTGATTTTGATTTTGATTTTGAATGACTTACCGGAAGTCGTCAGACATCGGACTTGTTTATTGTTTGCAGATGACCTGAAATTGCTGCTCGATCACTCGGATTGTGAACGCCTGCAGGATGACATCAACCGAGTGGTCGAGTGGAGCATCGGCAACAAACTATATTTTAATGTAGCCAAATGCTCGGTGATGTCGTTCACTTGCGCCCGGACTCCTTTGTATTATCAATACAAAGTTGAGGATGCGCCGATGCAACGAGTGTCTCAGGTACGAGACTTAGGGGTAATCTTCACTCAGGAACTAAACTTCCGTGAGCATATCAATAATATATGTAAGAAGGCATACAGAAACCTAGGTTTCGTACTCAGGCAGGCTCAGGGGTTTACCAACATCACGACGCTCAAGGTGTTGTATGACGCATTAGTCAGGAGTCACCTCGAACATAGTGCAGTCATTTGGGCTCCTCATGAGGCGAAATATAGTTTCATGTTACTCATGTTGGAACGTGTCTAAAATAAGTTCACAAGACACTTGTATTTCAAGCTGTATGGGGTATATCCATGTACCCCTTGATGTACCCGACATTATTTGTACTGGGTATGGTAGGGTACAACGCGTTGAAGGTGCGACGGGACTTTGCACACGCAGCGTTTGTAGTGAAGCTACTGCGTGGCGGGGTGCATAACCCGGGAGTGCTGCGGCACCTGGAGCTTTGCGTGCCAGACCGGTACGTGTGGAGGCGGCGACGCCCGCCCCTGCTTGCTGTGCCTGCAGCCAGAACCAATCCACTGACGAGAACTCCTCTCACTAGAGCCATACGTATGGTGAACGAGGTTCACGAGAGGGTTGATGTGTTATGGTGCAACTTGAGTGAATTCGCAAAAGTTACGTTATATATAATAATTATGTTACTTAGATTTAGGTTAAGATTGATATAGTATGTAATTTTATAGGATGTAGATTAAGGAGTTAGCATGTAAGGCCACTCTATCGCATTGGATCGAAGATCTGTAATGGTAGTTGTAGGTAAGATTTACGTAAATAAATAAATAAATCAATCAATTTTGTACAACTCTTAACACCCTCAAGAGCCTTGTATGGGGCACCGAATCATAGGCCTTTTATAGTCTATCCAACATGTCGACAAATCCTTTCGGGATCGACGAACCTGTTGGCTTATGGCCATGTCAATGAAGAGTAGCTCCTTGGGGATCCATTCCTACATCCATTTTGAGAGGTAGACTTGAGTTGTTTTCTAAACGAGAACTAATTTTCACTCTCAAAATGGATGTAAGAAGTTCATAGACCGTCGGCAAACAAGTGATCGGCCTATAAGTTTTGGGTTCCGCGGCATCACCTGACTTATGGAGCAGGTGGGTAACTCCTGTTGTAAAGAACTGTGGCAGCGACCCAGACTAAGGCCGACTGGAATCGCGATGCCAAGCACGCGTGTGAACTTTGCAGCCATTTAAGCCAAAAATTGTGCAGTCCGTCCGGTCCCGGCGATTTCCAGTTCAGTATCGGACGGACTGCACTGGCTACATCGGAGGAAGTAATTATTACTTCGTGGTGTTTTTCGGTATTCGGGGAATTATTGAACAAGGAGTTTTCCGTGAGCAGAAGATTATGAACGCTGCTTGGTACACCACTGTCTGCCTTCCTCGACTTATTCAGGAATTCAAGAAGCTTCGTACAAAGTCACAACTCTACACCTGGTATCTTCATCATGATAATGCTCCGGCACATCGCGCTGACGTTACATGCCAATTTTTGTGAGATGCCGGCTTGAAACTTCTTGAACATCCGCCTTACAGCCCAGACTTGGCGCCATGTGACTTGGACTGTTTCCTTTCGTGAAAAGTAAATTGAAAGGGCAAAGATTTCCAGAACAGAAATGGAAAGACATTTTTAGTGATTGGTTTATAAGGATGCAGAAGTGTGAATTGTGGTGGCAATTATTTTGAAAAACTGAAAAATAATGTTGATCAAAGTACAACCTAATACTTACTGATTTGTAAATTGCAAAAAAACGTAAGAAAAGAATTTCGAGGGCTACCCTAACGCTTTCGCCTTAAGTTTAGTTTGTGCATAACAGAATCAGCACCAATAAGTTCTTAACTAGCGGAAGTTACATGCTCTATGACTAGCAGTTGAGGGACGCAATTAGACGATCTATATCCACATGCCACATACCTATTTTACAATACTAGCTGCATTTGCACAAAACACGAATTACCTACATCTACAAAGTTTTTTGTTTTAGAGTATTCGGCAAGATATATCCTCTACCACGGCAGCAAGTTGCTTACGGCGACCCTGGTATAACGTACACATATTCTGGAGTTACAGTTCCAGCCCTACCATGGCCGGCGCCCGTCCTGGCTTTGAGAGACTTTCTTGTAGCACTTAGAGGAATTAAATATGACTTTGTTTTAGTGAACAAGTAAGTACGTATTATTTATTTACAACGAATTAATATTGCTAACAATTCTCGGGACAGAAGTCTTGAACACCTGAAGTAGGATACAATGCATTCAGTCCACGGAGCACATTGTCCATTGCTCGTTGGAAAGTAGCTGGGGCTGTATTTAGAACAAAGGGCATTCGAGTAAATTCGTAATGTCTTGCCTGGGTTGTAAATGCGGTCTTCGGTTGATCTTCTCTTTCTATTTCTAGCTGATGATAGCCACTATATAGCTAGGTCTATAGTAGTGAAATAAGATGCTTTTCCTAGCCTATCGACTAAAACTATTTTTTACATATTTTTACGAAACATTTAATATCTCCGAAACTAAAAACGGCCATAAGGTACATTTTCCCGTGGATTGACACATTTAAATACTATACACAAACACGAACATAAAACAGGTAAACTAAAAAGTTTGGCATAATTAACAAGTGTAATAATAATAACAGGATAGCAGTTAATTTTACGCCTTCATAATATTTATTAGCACATCAACGCAACGATACTTGTTCTCATACTTGAAGAAGTATGAGAACATATTATAATCTCAGATTATAGAACGTCCAGATTCCTAGTGGCCACCTTTGACAGTTTGACTCACGTTTGAATTTTTTTTTAGGAATACCACAAACCTTCATTTCCATAGTTTACGGTTACGGGTCGTTATTGGTAATCCTCCCTTCCGTTGGTAGGAAACAGTCTGTAGGATGACTAACGAGTCGTATTATATAGAAACGGTTTAGACTTACGCCTCGTAGAATATTTTACTGTCCGTAAGTAAAACGAACCGTTTTTTCAATAAAGGAACCGGGCGTTAGTGACCGTACTCATAACCGGATGCGACATAAATAGTTATACTCAATAGAATCGAATCTCCCTATATTATTGAACTCGGTCGTCTAAAAACCTTTTATTACTGTTTATTAGAACTAAAAAAATACCTTGCTGCCACTTACTAAACCAAGACTAACTCATTCTATCCCCACTATACTAATATCTCCTAAACGCAAGTCCGCGGAATTACTGCGTGACGGTACCAAAGAAAAGGTATACGGCCATTGATATATAATATTATAAAAACCCAAGGTTTTTTATATAACAATGTATACGGCGCATACAAGCGACGATCAAGTGCCGACTTGTCACCGCATTTCTCGTTGTTTCGTACATTTTACTTCATTTATTCTTTTCTTTTGCGTCCTACTAAAGTATTAAAGACATTTGAAACGCAAAATATTCCAACGGTGATCAACTACGATAGCGATGATGATAACTTTTTTTCTTATAACATAATTAATGCTAAAATACAAATAAATAATACTTAATAAAATTAATGATCAAAGAGAGTTAGGTAAGTTTCGGTGGTCGGGATTTTACTTAAAAAAATATTTATTTATTACAATATTAATTTAATTATAAAAATACAGGATATTAAGCCGATGGCTGATACAAGACTGAATAATACAAAGGAAAATAATTCTATTGAATTTCCGGTAAATGCATAGTTGCAATATGACGCATGCTGGCGGTGGCTGCATGCTCAGCCTAAACGCGTGTTACGATGAGTTAACTCCTCCCTCCATAAGATAGAAGCAACTCTTGCTTCTGGGGGCGTCCGCGCTGCCCTTCGTTTCCTCCGGGATGTTCTTAGTTTTCCATTGATACAGTTTCCAGGATGCTGCAGCGACCAGTAGGATATATAGGATGATTGTGTTCCAGCTAGGTGTAGCTGCTATAATTGGCCAATAATCTTCTTCTGGCATGGATATGTCTTCTGCCCTATTGATCAGTTCGTGGATGCTGTCTAGTGAGATGTCTTCTAATTGGAGTTCGTATTGTATTGGTTGTTCTGGGACTTGATGCTGCTCCGGTAACGGTATGACCTCGTTGATGACAACCGTGTCAGTGTGAGATCGCAGTGTCTTGTTCATGATGTTTATCCGGCAGTCTTCCGTTAGTGTAACGAGATGAATTCCAGATAGCTTCTTGTAGTCTGTCTTGGTGTTGTATTGTGTTTTGGTGACTTCGTCTTCTCTGAGGGCTAGTAGCCAGGTGTTGTCTCCAATCTTCTGAACTTTTCCTCTTCTTAAGTTCATCTTAGCGTAAGTGCAAGCTGGGTGATGCTGAATGAGTGATAGTATGCAGTCATCTGTATCTTCGATTCTTCTGGTGTCGAGGAGCTTGCAGAGCTGGGTGTTGTCGGTCAGTGGCTGACAGTCTCCATCCAGGTAAGCGTACTCATCGTTACCAAGTGCTAGGTATTTGGATTTAGGGATGATAGTAAGGTTATTTTTATTTGGGATTGAATAAAGGTGGATAAGGTCATATGTTTTTGGGGTGATTGAGGGGATTTCGAGAATAAAATTAACCGAGTGTTCTGTGCTGTAAGCTTTAACTTTAATTGACTTCTCTATCCTGTATATGTTACTAATACTAGCTACTGGTTTAAACGAAAACATACTTTCTAAATTTCTTAGCTCTTCTATTAGATTCTGAGGGCTTATAATACTAGGATGCATGGTGCCCATCTGAGCAAAAGTCATAGCATCTTCTAATAACATTAACCTGTCTAAAATTATCTGTAAACTAAAATCTATCTGTACGTAAATATCTAAGAAATGTAAATAGTTAGATAAGTCGTTGGAATTATTAGTGATATTTTGTAACAAACTAGCCAAATGTTTCTGATTATTGTTTAATTTTGTTAACTGTTTACTGAACTCATCTATTGTATTATGTGCTAATACTAAGGATTTTCTTTGTGAATCCTGAACGTTTTTAACTCTGTTTTTAATGTTTAAGATTTCTTCTTCGAACTTAGCTGCATCTTCATGGTCGAGGTTACCCGTGATAGACTTAACGACAGTACCTAATCCATCTATAAGATCGCGTCGCTTTCTAACTTGCGGCGTTAAAAACTTAATTTTCTTACCAATAATACTAAAGCTATATTCTATTTGATTCCTATATGTTTTATGTAAATCTCCAGATGCTGTATTCTCAGCGTTTCTCGTGTTTGCATATAGGGCCATCAATTGGATAGATGTAAAGTGCAAATTGGTAATATTGTAAACGCAAGCAAGGCTAAAGTAGTTGTCTTGATTAAGGAGTTGACCTTGTTTTAGGAGGAGGATCCCATTGTCATTATCTACATGGGTAATGGTTACGGTTGCTGTTGTGTTGAGCACGACGGCTCCTGCGATGAAGGTCCTGCAACAAGATGAGGCCTCCGTAGTAGCTTGAAGTGAACTCTAATGGACTTAGAATTTGGATGGTTACCTATTATTTCGGCTACGTTATTTGGGTGGAGGTGTATAATCTTGTATGGTCCTTTGAAGACTGGCTTCGTTTTGTCACTGCGTGCTGACTTTGCTACCTTTTTTTTTTTTTTTTTTTTTTTTATTTGTGATGGGTTTGCTCTTGACTCTAGTCTAGGTCAGAGGTGACAGAGACAAAGTCGACGATGGAGTGAGCTTACCCAGAAGAAGCCTGTTCACTCTCACTTTGAAGAGATTAGGGTTGTATACGTTCGGAAACACAGACGCAGGTAGTGAGTTCCACTCTTTTCTCTACCTGTTTATAGACAGTTTCACCTACCTTGAATTTCATCTCTTCTGCTTCTTTGTTACGTTTAGCAATCACCTGTTCCTTGTTTTTGGACATGTGGGCAGCGATGCACTCTTGAACTGCTTCTGCATTGGCACGGTGCTTAATAACATAGTCCTGGTAAAATCCTTTTGGGTAGTATAACTCTAGTGGGTTTCTAGATGATGTGTGCCCGAATAATAACTCATGAGGTGTATAATCTGTTGCCGAATGGATAGCGTTGTTGTATGCTATTATAGAGTACTTCATGATTAGCTGTATTGGGTCATCTTTGTTAGTCATTCTTTGAATCCTAATCATTCTGCTAGGGTAGAATGCAAACGTTCGATAGGGGAGTTAGAATTAGGGTTATAGGGCGTTGTAAAATGTACGTGGATGTTATGTAGTGCGCATATTTCTTTAATAAAATCGTTGTCAAATTTAGTATCTGAATCTGTGGTTATTTTATTCGGTAAGCCTAACACTGAGAAAACATTTAGTAGTGCTTCGGATATATGGACACTGGTGCATGCTATTAGTTGGACTGCCTGGGCGTATTTAGAGAAGTTATCAATGACTGTAAGGAACGTTGCGCCTCCGGTTGAATATAGGTCCATAAATATGTGTTCCATCGGTTTGCGAGGTGTATCGGTTATAGCTAGAGGTGGTATAAGAGGGTTGCGTTCGTATTTAGATTTCAAACAGGTGTCGCATTGATTAATGAAGCTTTGAATTGTAAGGAGCATGTTTGGCCAATGATAATTTCGGTGCAACTGCTTGTACGTCTCCTGAATACCACGGTGAACAGTTTTACCTTCGTGATATTTCTTAATCAACTCTTGTTGTTCAGGTTTGTTTTCTACTAGAGTTACGCGTGTGGTACATTTAAGTAGTTTAGGACCTCTGTCGTTAAATATTGTTGTGTAAACTCTAGAAAAGTCATGGTATAATTCTTAAAAGTAACAATGGAATACACGGTCAGCGATGGTGTGTTCTTTAAGGAATCTAATTATCTCGGACTCTGTATTATTTACTGGGATAAAGACATCTATTATAACTACTTTTGCGTTAGTGGATCTGTTATCTACTCTATACGTAGATCCGGGCGTGGACCTAACGTGGAACTGCTACAACTGCCAGGCTGTGTATGTCTCGTAGACACTAATTCAGACTCAGCTGATACTATACTCATACTATCTGTACCTATGTGAGATTCGGGAATGTTTGGGTTTTGTGGTTGTATATTTTCATTGGATGCTATTGTGTTTAATTGATTTTCGGCTTCCCTACGTGCATTTTCGAATATCCTATTAATTATCTCATCATTTCCATATCATCTAAATTAACAGCTAGAGAGTCAACACTGCCATGGAAGATTTTAACACGTGATAGCGCGTCTGCGTTAGTATTTTGACGACCCTTCTTGTATACAACCTTATAGTCATATTCCGATAGTTTTAAACGCCATTTAGTTAATTTAGAGATAGGATCTTTTAATGACATAAGCCCAGTGAGAGGCCTGTGGTCTGTGTAGATGATAAACTTTCTAGCGTAAAGATAGGGTCTAAAGTATTTAATTGCCCATTCTATGGCGAGTAACTCCTTCTCTATTGTAGATTAACGAGATTCGGTATCTGATAGTGTTCGGGATGCAAATGCCACTGGTTTATCTGATCCTACTATTCCTTGGGATAATACCGCACCTAATGCTACATCTGAAGCATCGGTGGTGAGGATGAAAGGCTCATCAAAATTCGGGTACTGTAGTATTGGGGCGTTAGTTAAAATTTGTTTGCACTTATTGAAAGCTTCTAAGAAATCCGGAGAGTGTACGACTCTACTATTTTTCTTAAGGCAAAGGGTCATTGGTTTTGTTAGTCTGGCGAAATCTTTTATGAATTTTCTGTAATATCCTACTAAACCTAGGAAGGCTTTTATTTCCTTCTGAGACTTAGGTAGGGGGAAGTTAAGTACGGCTTTTATCTTATCTTTGTTTGGTTTTAAACCTTCATCTGTTAGTTCATGTCCTAAGAAGTTAACCTGTTTTTGTAGGAACTGTGATTTATCTAGCTGAATCTTTAGATTATGTGTTTTGAATCGATCTAATACTTGTTTTAATTTTTCCATGTGCTGCTGCAATGACGTAGATATTATTATTACGTCATCTAAGTAGGTGTAAACATTATCTATGCCTCTTAATATATGATCCATTAAGTTTTGAAATGTACTTGGTGCGTTTTTGAGTCCAAAGGGTATTCTAAGAAACTCATAGTGTCCTCGTTCAGTGGTAAATGCGGTTTTTTCAATATCATTGGGGTGCATTTCCACTTGGTGAAAACCGCTAGTGAGGTCTAGGGTTGTGAAGTATTGCGCTCGTCCTAATCTATCTAGTATGTCGTGTATGTTTGGTAAAGGGTATTTATCTTCAATGATACGATCGTTGAGTCGCCTGTAATCAATTACAAGTCTCTATTTGACGTTGCCTAAGGAATCGGGCTTTTTGGGTACGATATGAACGAGACATGACTATAGATGCTGGCGGGAAAAATTCCGAATCATTCCCGTCGAATATTTCGGAAGTATTCCGAAATATTCCGAAACTTTGGGAATATTTCAACGTTTATTCCCATTGAATTATTCGGGCGAAATATTCGGCGGAAACATTCGATTGCGGGGTACGAATGTTTCTCGCGGGGGGGAAAACTTCTCCGGGGAGCATCTCCCCTCTTACCGCACCCCGCACCGCCATCGCCTGCACGCACGACTCGTGGCAGTCGGGCGTGCGCGGCGCGGCGGCAGTGGCCGGCGCACAGAGGGGCAGCGGCGGCGGCGATCGACGATCGATGCAAAAATGATTTTTCAGCAACAAAAACTAAAAATCTTAATTAAATTCATTTTGAATAATTCTGATTTAAAGAAACTTTCCCAGAAGTATTCCGGAATTATTCAGAATTTTTCGGAAGTTTTGCAACTATAGACATGACCAAGGAGATATGCTCTCTCGCACGATACCTTGCTGAAGGAGTTTATCTACTTGTTTACAAATTTCTTCGCGTTGTTGAGGAGCCTGTCTATAACTACGTACGAAAACTGGTGTATTATCGCATAATCTGAGTTCGTGTTTAACAGCGTGTGTAAAAATGAGTGGTATATCTTCTACATAGAACAAGTCCCTATACTGATAACATATCCGGGTTATTTCGCGCCTTTCTTCTTCGTTCATGTGATCTGTACGTATTTTCTGAAGGTTTTCATTTAATATTTGGTCAATGTTGGATTGAACCTGTATGGTATTAATATCGTGATTATCATTTTGGTTGACCTTGGTGAATTTCTCTAATTCAATTGATGGGTTAAACGGGATACACTTATTTTGATCACTATGATTAATTACCGATGTTTTAAAAGAACCGTTTGTAACGTTGACTATAGCTGCTGGGGACATTAAACCATCTGACCAGATTAAATCGTCGTGACGGTATTGTCCATCTAAGTAGTTGGTTTTTACTTTGACTATCTTTTCGCATCTAGGTTCGATACTTATCTTTTGGGGTGGAGAACTAAAGTCGATTGGTATTTCCGCTGTAGATGTACGTAAAACATTATTATTTAAATCAATGTTACTCTTTAGTTTTTTAACCGACTTCCAAAAGGAGGAGGTTCTCAATTCGTCTGTATGTTTTTTTTTTTTTTGTATGTTTGTTACGCGATTACTCAAAGACGGATGGACCGATTTAGAAAATTCTTTTTTGGTTTGATAGGGCGTACTTCCGAGGTGGTCCCATATAAATTTTATTAACTTTCCTGGGGATGTTTTTGAGTTAGCTGCAATAATGCGTATATTTCCCACTTATTTTATGTGGATGATGTGATGGTGTTTTAATAACTTCCTATCACTGTCATTTACATGGCTATATCTACAATTATTGTGCTCAATTATGTATTCGAATTAGTGTGGGGTAGGTTCCACAACTAAAAAGTGAAAAATAAAAACTTTTTAGCAAATAAATCGGTCCATCCGTCTTTGAGTAATCGCGTAACAAACATACAAAAAAAAAAAACGTACAGACGAATTGAGAACCTCCTCCTTTTGGAAGTCGGTTAAAAATAAAACCGACTTCCAAAACAAAACACTACAAAGTGAAAATAACTTTAATTTCGGAAGTCGGTGGCAAACAACGAAAATACAAAACCCAAGACACCGAAATTAAAGTTATTTTTCACTTTGTAGTGTTTTGTTTTGGAAGTCGATTTTATTTTTTGCTAAAAAGTTTTTTGCAGAAGGTCAATTCCGATAAGACCTTTATATTTAGGATCGAAGTCGAATATTAGAAACTTATGTGTTATATCGCTATTAAACGCGGGAGGTAATGGAAGGTAAACTACCTTGTCGTGAACTGATGAACTGTTTGCCGTATTAATTTGAAAGGGTTCTGTTTCTACGCAGTACTCAAATATGGTGCCTGCAACTACGTCAGTTGCTATAGTTGAATGACTAGCCCCTGTATCTATTAGAAACTTACCGTCAAACTCAGGTAGTATTATGTAAGGTAAATATTTCTTGGTCTGGAAATTTATTGAAACTAGGTCTGGCTGTCTCGGTTGGTGTCCAAGGGAAAACCCTGGTCACTACCTACCTCTAGTTCGTCCGTGTTTGCATTCGGCTCGACCGATATGCCGTTACCGTCTGTGACATCCTTATAGAACCCTATGTCACTGGGTCCTAGTTGATCTTGAGTGGCCATCTGAATCGGAATATAGAACAACTGCTGGGCGAATTGTGGTTTTTCTGGCTTACCTGCCGTACGCATTGTGACGTCTGATGATACTGGTGTGGGAACCGGTGGTTTTGGAATGTTAGGTTGATTCCTAAAGGTATTTGAACCATTTGGTCTAGAGTTACCTGATGCTGGTCTGGCCTTCCAGGGTAATACGGATTGTATCCATTGTTGACGCTGTTCGGGGGTCATATTATTTTGTTGAGGTACAAAGTTTTGTGGGGGAATAATAAAGCCAGGTACAAATGGGTTTACTGTATTACGTATGGGATTATTATTGCCTGGTTGTTTAGATAACTCCTTTGGCTTTGCTTGTGACGTTGATGAATTATTATTAGTGTAATTAGCTCTATTATATGAATGCTTCTTCTTGTCTAGCCGCTATGATGGCTGCTTCGAAGGTGTCTGGTTTAGCGATTCGAACGCCCAACGAGACGTGGAAGTCTAACTGATTTGTGTACTGTTCAATAACCATCTTTTCGTAATACGATTTATTACCATGCTCCCCTACGGAATACAGAGTATCCAACAGCTCACGGAGGCGTTTGCCGAAGCTTTCAGCGTCTTCTTTCTTAGACTTACGCACTCGCGTTAGCTCCTGCATTACTTGTATTTAATTTCGTGGTTCACCAAGGCGCCTAGTTAATGCGTTTTTAATTAATGACTATGAGTTTAACCACCACGACCACTGAGCCTACTTTTAATTAAGCAGATGAACGCTGGGTGCACGCGATCTGCCTCAGAAGTTAACTGCAATAAGTTTTCTACTACCCTAACATAATAGTTGAGTAATTTAGGTTTACCATCATATCTTGGCATTAAATCTGCGATTAGTTTGTACGGTTTATAGTTAGCATCATAATCCCTGAGCGACATTGTTTTTCTGTAGCTTGCCTGCCTAGTGGCGTTTGACGCAAAACAATAGAGGTGTCAAATTAAACACTTGGAATTTACTCGTGGGATACTTAGCGCTACTTATTATAATTCTTTGGTTGCCTACTGCGATTTTAGCTTATAGACAGATACACAAATAAATAAGTACTCGTAGATTAATATAATATACACAAATTAAAATAAGGCAGGAAATCGAGCAAGGACACTTGGCAAATAAGAGCACTTACCAAAGCAGCCACTGCATCTCCTGTCGAGTCAAGTCTCGGCCAGCGCAGCTTCCTCCAATTCTCCGGAGATTTATCCCGATGACCGTAGAGGTGTCCGACCGCGCGATAGGTTCTTTGTAGATCACGAAGGAATGATTTGAGAACCGTCGCTCTTAAGATGAAGAGTTGGATTCGATCTTAGAACGTCGCGATCCTACCGACTGCGCCAGTTAAGTATCGGCGGTCGGGATTTTACTTAAAAAAATATTTATTTATTACGATATTAATTTAATCATAAAAATACAGGATATTAAGCCGATGGCTGATACAAGACTGAATATAATACAAAGGAAAATAATTCTATTGAATTTCCGGTAAATGCATGCTGGCGGTGGCTGCATGCTCAGCGTAAACGCGTGTTACGATGAGTTAACTAGAGACTGTCTTTTTTTTCTTTTTACGGTAACCTCAATCCATCAAACAAAGTATAACTTGTACCAATCATGGCTTAAATTGTATGATGACCTGCTCATCGAATTTTATTTTTTTCGAAATGTTGCACCAACTTTTTATCAATATAATTTTATGAGTATGTAAGGCTTATCAAGTACTACAACATATATTTTTTCGGTGATTGTAAGTCATCGAGAACACTAAAAAAATAAAAGATAAAATATTTATTTATTATCTATTGATACGTACAATTATTTAAATAATCTAAAAAAAAACACACTAAATATACTCTTTAACGTTACCTACAACCTCCTTTTAAATTTATCTCTCTAGCTCAATTAGTTTTAGAGATATGGCTCTTTAAAGGATAATCATACGTACACCCATATCTCTAGATTAAAGCGGAATGCAGCAGAAAAATACATATACATTGCATTTTTACATCGAGCCGATACTATAACATGAATTTGGATCGGATTTCTCATTGGGGGCCGAATCATAATACTTATCCTGCTATACCCTTTAGTGACAGAAATGAATCGCTTCAAAACCGACTCCAAGTAGTCTTTTATGCCCTACCCCTAGAGTCGCAGACATATAAAGAATAGCAGACCAAACTTTCGCTAAAAATTGTGTAGCCATTACGCACACATAGAGAGTGTTGTCAATACAGAGCCGGACTAAGGCCGATTGCTGGTATTATCTAACGATATTGAAAAAACCGATATACTTACTGAAAATCCGCGAAAATCGATATTTTCTGGGTATAAAAATTAACTTTAAAAAAGTAAAAACCGACTTCGCCTGTCGGTGTATTTCCTTCACCGCTGTTGCGATACGTGTCGCTTCTTCTAGCGTCTTGTAGCTTTCGAGGTAATCATCCATATAATGATTCTGTATTATGGCTTCCACTGCTTCTGCATGCTCTTCTGTATGCCTTCTCGCATTTCAATTCTTCGCGAAAATGGCTGTGCACGGCGAACTTGCCGCGCCGAATATTATGGACGTCATGTGGTACTCATCGGGAGCTCCTTCTCTTCTGTTGCCTCTCCACAAGTATCGAAGGGCGTCTCTATCCTGTGGTCGCACCTTCACCTGCCTAAACATCTCCGCTATGTCCCCGGAAATGGCTATACGGTGGCGTCGGAACCTCATCATGACGCCGGGGAGCGACTGCAGCAAG
This sequence comes from Dicycla oo, assembly GCA_948252095.1. Classification (NCBI taxonomy): domain Eukaryota; kingdom Metazoa; phylum Arthropoda; class Insecta; order Lepidoptera; family Noctuidae; genus Dicycla; species Dicycla oo. The sequence goes on along the minus strand of OX411718.1, from coordinate 3,255,883 downwards.
TCTGGTCCAGTCAGAAGGAAGTCATTGAGTGATAGTCCTCCTGATTTGGTGGCAGCGCCATGTAACCTTCCTGAAAGTATCTACTTAGATCACGCTAGAGAAAGAATCATCAAAATTGGTTCATTTCTTTTTGAGAAAATCGCGGACATACAAACTTACATACATACACACGGGTCAAAGAGAGAACCTCCTTTTTGAAGTCGGTTAAAATGTGTACATTACTTATCAAAAAAGTCTTAACGAATAGAACCATCCATATATTCCCGTGGTTATTGTAAAAGGCGAAACCGCCCCGGCTTCACTGCCGTTGCAGCGCTGCACTCAAGGCTTAAACCTTAGGCGCGTCGCCCACACGAGATGCGGGGGTTTTAAAAGAGTATCAAACATCCATCCATCCTCACAAACTTTCGCATTTATAATATTAGTAGGAGGTAGGATAGGATAGTAGTATAGGAAGTAGGATGGTACGGAACCCTCGCACTATGGGAAAATCGCGTATGTTTCGTCTCAAAACTCCGTATCTCAGTTATTTCAAAACTAAATGATCTGTAATTTTGCACACATATACGTGAAAGCATAAGGTTTAATAGAAAAAATAATGATTTTGAAATTTTCAAATCAGATAACTTCTGTGAATATTTGAGATGTTTAGGCGTAGAAGGTGCGAGATGACCCCTCTACGGCAAAGGAGAATTATGCATAGCCTTATGTTCCTTCACAAACTAGTGAACGGTCGCATGGATTGTAGTGAACTGCTGTCGCGCATTCTATTGAAAATTCCGCCTAGAATTCCACACTTTCCCATAACCACAATTCTACAGCGCCCTACTACCTCTACAAACACAGGTCTCAACTTACCACTCGTTTAGATGTGTGACAACCTTAATTCATTTAATAAGTCTGTACCCGAAGCAGATATATTTAAATTATCGTAAGGTGAAGTTGAAATCAAGAATCTTGGCCTCCCTACACACCAATGAAACGTAGTAAAATTTCTTTGTACTGATAATGAATGAATTACTCCGTTTTCATTTTAATTTTTCTTCGTAACAAATTTTATATCCCATTTTCTTAATCTACGAGTATACACCTAGAGAGCAATAGCAACACCTAGTTAGCAACTGAGCGATAATCTGGCGTCTTTGTTGTCAATTTTGTGTTTACCTGTAATTAATATTATATTGTAATTATATTATAATTATATTAGAATATTACCGTATTATTTAGTATATGTATGTGTATGTATGTGCTGTGGGTGAACCTTAAGTATTGGGTTGGCTAATAAGTAATGAGCGACATATAACTATTTTATTTGTATTTATTTATTAAATGAATAATTGTTAAACATTAATAATATATTCACCGTCGTTTTCTACTACCATTCGCCATCAATCTGGCAAAGAGTGAATGGCGTCCGCATAGAACTTCGTTGGTTTTGAATTGAAGAAGTCATATATGTATTGCTTCAAGTGTGGTTCATCGTCAAAGCTTTTTTCCCGTAAATTATTACTAAGTGATCGGAACAAGCTGAAATCAGTTGGTGCTAAGTCCTGCGAATATGGAGGGTGCGGTATTATTTCCCAATTAAGCTCCAATAGTTTTAGCCTGGTACCTACTCTTAGCAATATGCGGCCGGGCATTGTCGTGCAGGAAAAATATTTTGTCGTGTTGTGGACTTTTGCGATGGATGTAAAGCTTCAGTTTTTCGAGTTGATCACAAAATACTATTGCTGTAATCGTAGTATTAGTAGGAAGGAATTCCCAGCTTATTACTACATGTATATCCCACCAGACAGAAATCATTACCTTGCGAGGATGAAGATCACCTTTTGACGTTGGTTTTCCCTGTTCTTTACATCCCAGCCACAGGCGCTTGCGTGAGTGATTAACATAGAGAACCCACTTTTCATATCCAGTTACAAGACGATCTAACCAATTAAATGTGCGGCGGAAAGATAAAAGTTGTACACAAATCTCAGCTCGGTAGGTCAGCTGATCTTTACTTAATTGATGGGGTACCCAAACACTATATTTGTAAGTCTTTCCCAAACCATGTAAATGATTTTCTATGGTGCCATGAGAGCACTCGAGCTGAACAGCCAAATCGCGTGTAGTTCTTCGAGGATCTTCTTCGATTAATAGTTTTAACTTATCGATATCTATTTCCACGGGGCGCTCGGACCTTGGTTGATCGGTTAAGGAAAAATCGTTATTGTGGAACCGTTGGAACCAGCGCTTTGCTGTTGCTTCGGAGACTGCATCGTGAGCTATCCTTTGACATATATTACGTGTATCTTCTGCAGCAGAACGCCCAGATTGAAACTCATATAATAAACAATGTCGTACGTGGGTTTTAATATCACTCATTTTTTTTGTGAACTTTAACGCACTGACAGCCAAACTATCAATAACTATTTATATACCCTCTGCTACAGAGCGTTCTCGAACCTTTCCGAAAATTCTAGAAATTATAAACTAAAACGCTCATTACTTATTAGCCAACCCGATAAATAAATAAAGTGTGACGGCCTAGATTATTGATACGAGCTACGGGTGTGGTGTCAAAAAGGGAAACATCTCAAAACCTTGCCAAATTCTAGTGCAATATTTATAACAAAACTATTTACTACTTATTACAAACAAATATTCCAGTTTTCACTAAAAACTAAAAATTACGAAATAAAGAAAATGATTAAAAAAAATTAACCGACTTCAAAATGAAATTATCTCAAAATTATGAAATAACTTTAATTTCTGAAGTCGGTGGCAAAAAACTAAAATACAGATCCCAAGACACCGACTTCGTTAATTTCATTTTGAAGTCTAGTCGGTTTTTTTTTTATGTAACCGTAACTCGCCTTTGAGCGGCGATACATAGTCATTTGGCCAGCCGCATGCGTGCTGGCCGTCACTATTCTCACCAGAGGAGGGCCTTACACCCACCAAATACTGAATCAGCCTTCCTGGTAATTGTTACCAAAAGTACGGCTATCTCTTAATCTACAATGAGGTCCAACCCAATAAATCCGTTTTCTTCTATGCCGTCATCAGATTCTGTAGAAATGAATAATAATGGAAAGGAACACTGTACTTTTTAATAATTACTTAATAGGTCTGTAGTGCGTAGTGATAGTAATCATAGATCTATGGATAGTAACAACAATAGCTGAATTGACGTGTTTGATAGAGTCGTCATTAGATTACTTATCTAATTAAATTATTCAAGTAATCAGTACAATGTACAATAAAGTGTTACTGTGCAATACGAGTATAATTAAATGAATATTCATCAGATGTACATATGTGTAATTGTGTATCCCCGTCGGTAGGGAACAGGGAACTAGGCTTTAATATGCATATTACAGACTAGATACAATTTGAAGATACCATTGCATGTCTTCGGTTCGCAATCTTGTAATCTGAACATTCCTGTTATATATAGGTACAGAAATGGGAATGACCATATGGGCGAGCACAGGGACAATGAACCAGAATTAGATCCTACGTGCCCCATAGCTTCCATATCCCTCGGACAAGAACGAACATTCGTGCTTAAACACAGAGATGCCAGAAAACCAGGAAAGAAGGAAAATCCAATACCTCCAGGTAAGCATTTATTTTAAATCTTCATACTTATTTATAGTCACTGAGTCATCGATATTCCTTAACTTGTAGAACATGTACCGCAACAGCCTCGCTTCATACGTCACCGTCTGCTTAGCCTTAGTATGGGCGTCTTCTTCTTGAAATGGGTTCTCGATAATAGTACTCACGCGTCGCCCGTACGTCTCGCAACCTTCGAGAAACTGCAGGCACTCCTTTATAGTGTTATCTTTAACAACAATCAAGTGCTTGGCTAAGTTCTCCAGGAAGGATAAAAAGCAACGCTTTGCGTAAAACCAAGTGTCAGTACCAAGACGTTTGTTGAAAGGTTCCAGAGATTTTATTACTCTTGATATCCCAAACTCATAGTTTCCCTTTGCACAATACAGCGTACCAATGACTAAGTTTACGATGCAGAGGTGATAGAATTTCTTTTGAGGGTCCTCGAATATTTGTTGCTCTTCCTCTTTTTCTATTTTACGCATGATGTCCTCAGCCTCTTCGTTCTGCGACGTCATTATGTAGGATACACATAGGTTAGCTAAAACGACTGCGCTTACATCTAAAATATTATCGTACTGTTTCTTTACAATAGGCTCATAAAAACTGGCGGCTTCCTTGTACTTGTTTTCCTGCATGAACAGCACATGTGCCACGTTCAGTCGCCACACGTCTGACTCGTTGCAGAACTCGACCGATTTGCGGAAAATCTTTTCTACTTGTCCATAGTTTTCCATATCCCAGTAGATCTTAGCTTGAGCCATGACCACTGGGATGTATCTTTCTAGAGATTCCTCGTATTCAACGACAGCTTTTTTCACTTGTTCGTTATCCCCTTGAGAGCGACTTTCCTGCACCACTTTTGTGAGCTTCCTTAACTGTTCTGCGTGCTTTGAGGCAATATCTTCATACTTCTGGAATGCTTCCTCTGGGGATGTCTGGCTAGTTATTATGGCGTCCAAAAAATCGTAAAGATATGGTGTTAAATACTTGTATGTGAACTGTGCATTTTCAGCCAACACGTCAGCTGCTAGATCGAAATATTCAAACTTGCAATATAGAAGCAGTAGGTTGGCAAATGTTTCTGCTGGAAAAGGGTCTTGTTGAAGTAAGAAATGTAGTTTTTCAAATCCGTCTGTTGGCTTTATATCTATAGAAGTTAATGCTAGGTTGTGCAAGGTTACCGCGTCCAGCTCGTGTTCATGTCTGGGTGGCATATCGTTGAGGGCTTCACGCGCCGCTTCTATGTTCTTCAACTGAAACTCAATAGCAGCTTTCAGATTGAATACTTCAGTCAGTGCAGTTTCGTGGAGAGTCAACGTATTTCCCACAGATTTCACTTCTGAAGTTTCTGCTTGCATGCCTACTGCAAGCTCGGGATGGTCCCGGATTCCTCTTTCAATCACTAGAGTTATATGCTTTAATGCTTGAGGGAACTCTTTAAGCTTAAAGTAACAAAGTGCGATGTTGTAATGAAGATGCGCGTTGAATCCCACGACGTTGAGACTTCGTGAAAACTTTTGTAACGCCTCCTCATATTGATTTTCTTTGAACAGCAAGCACCCTAGATTTATGTCTTTGTCTGGATCTTCTTGAGGATACGAATCTACGAGACCTTTTGCAGTAATCGTGTCTTCTTCGCCGTATTTAATTGCAGATTGCAATTTAATAACCTTTCTTTCAAGGAGAGGGGCGCTTATTTGCACTGTGACTTGGTAAGATTCATCATACATGCAAGCTTCATGTAGAGCTTGGGCAAAGTACAGTTTATATTCAGGTATATCAGGATGCATTGCTGCTAGCTGTTCATAGCAATTGGCTGCTTCAACGAATGACTGTGTTCTGAAATAGCAGTACCCGAGGAGAGAAAGTCCGGCGCGGTTAGGGCTGAAGTTGATCGCGTCATTGAGAGCCTTGATTGCTTCATCGTACCTCGCCTCCTTTATCTGAAACAGTTCAAAGGTCGTTGTTTCAAAATCGATTAATCAAGTCGATAAACTGGGCTCTCTAACGCAATAACGACTTCTTCAACGATTATCTAATTAGATTATTCAAATTATAAGTGGAGCATAAAAGAACATGCTACAACCGAGTGTCCCTTTTCATCGTGTATCGCTTCGTGCCTTGATAACACATGAACCTCCTTACAAATCTGAAAATAGGTTACTTATCTAAGTGTTCGTCATCCTTAACTTAGCTGTTCGCAGTGTACGTATCATCGACAAGATTCATGCGCAAGCCTTTGTCTAGAACTTGAGTTATCTGATCGAACTGATTGAATCAATTGTGAAATACGTAAACATTCCAAGGTTTGTTTCCTTTATAAGTAAGATGATAATAATGAATGCTTAGGTCATTATATATAACATAATAATGTGGAGTTAATTATGTAACCTCGTGCAAGCCGCGACTGAAGTGCATTAGTTTATAATTAGGTATGCAGCTAATCAATGCGTTTCCTCTGTACAAATCTATCCTAAACTTTTCTGTGCATTGGAAATTCTTCTTTGTTTACTGTCACTAGATTTATCATTCTTGTCGACTTATTAGCAGTCATTTATATTCAAAGATAAAGGGATTTACTGTTATCAAATTCGTAACAATATTGGCACAATTATGAAGTTATGCATTATGCATTTTTGGATTTATTGGACACTAACTTTCATCACGAAAACGTAGTTTTTACAAGATTTGATTTAGTTTGACCTGTTCCGGTGACTGTCTGCCTGTCTGTAATCTAATCTTGCAAGTTTTTTTTTCTACTTCCCGGTTTCTGATTGAGTTGAAATACATGCCTATGTAAATCGGATGACAATGCAATATTATTATGATATGGAGCTGATCTGATGATGAAGCCGGAAGGTGACCATGGGAACTCAGTAATAAAACGACGCAACTCTATCTAGTTTGTGCTCGTTTGATTCGTTTTGACAAAGGTTCTGGTCCTAGATGATATCCAGACCAATAAAAGCTTGTTTTTTTTTAATAATACACTTTTTTTCTGCTAGAATGAGATGACCTACTTCAACAATTAGTTTATTGGGAATGAATTGAAGAAAGTAGATTAATTTTGGTTGAAAGTATTATAATTATCTTTCACTGTCGTTAATCTAATCACTCCGTCGTTATACCTACGAAATGAACGTCTATGCGCTAAATACAATAGACTTATCTTTCAACGACGCGTGTTACAGATAATTTTCGTCTTTATTAATTTCGCGAATACTAGCCTTGGATCATAGGCATTTCCTTTTTCTTATCGATGGGTTACATAATCTTCTGCTTGTGTGAAACGTGGTGTTATCAATCTAATTGAGGAAAAGACTTGCTTCCGTTACTTTCGAAGGTTGAAGATGGGACTTTTTGAACTAGTTATCTAACTCGTGCTTGGATTTAGTGGTCCGGATATCTATGTGATATCTTATTCAGGATATGGGTGACTAAGTACTGACTATAACTATACCTTTTTTGTTTATTTTTGGGTGGGAAATCAAATAACTTCTCCCGCTCTGGGTGGAAAGGGAGGGCGTGTCAGACTTTTACTGACTAAAACCCACCCATGTTTCTTCACTTGCCTGTGCCAGGGGCACAGTAACTCTGTGGTGGCATTTACATCGCCACATGCTAACTACGCATCACACTGACGTCACGCAAAATCCTGCATCGCGCAATCAGAGTTTACCGCGCGGCTTGCATATATACAACGTTCCGACATCAACCGTCGGGCAGGTAGCCCACCAGACACAACACATGCCTGTTCCTCATACCTCTACGTATATAACTCCTTCAAACAACCCGTGAGCCTGGCAGGACATTATCGCTTTTAAAATTATGTTTCAGTTATTGAATTCAGCCAGTCATCTTACGAACTTCATGTCTGTATGCCTTTATATCGTTCTCATGCTCTCAGGCATGCTAATCACGTGATCGGTTGAACTGGAGTAGGTGTAATCTACCTATGCCTATTATTTGACCACTCCACTCGAATGGTTAACACTTAAATGTTTTAAGGCTACGTCATACTGCTCGGATTATGCTGAATTAATTTCAAGATTTGTAATAATAATGTGAGGTATAGATCCATACCCATAGCATATGGCCAGTTATACATCCGGAGCCGTAGCCTTGGAAGTGAGAAAGGCTAAGAGCCGAGTTTTAAGTGCTTCACTTTTCCGTTAGGTACTAACTACACTATGACCAGTCTTATCAAGGGGTATCGTATTACCCAGTAACTAGGTTGTGCAGTTGAGCTAGGCAGTCGCTCCTTGTGTAAGTAGATACCTACTGGCAGAGCTAGGCTCTGCTAGTATTCAGCTGTATCCGGCTAAACTGAAAGCCATCCCTAACATAGTTGGTAAAAGGCCAGGCAGAGGATGACTAATTACCTACAATAAGTAGGTACACTATGAAACATTTATGCAACTAAATTGACGATTGAAACTGTGCAAGTGCATTTATTTATTACTTAATTTATTACTATACTAACCCACTTGACGCAGGTACCTATCAAGTACCTACTTACCTATTTCATTTCTTACCATAGTATAAATAGTTTTCGTGTACTGTCCATCTTTAATTTGCATTGTCATATCCATATTCAATAAATTGGAAATTATTTAAATACGAAGCAAAAAAATATTACTCGAGATTGTCCTCTTGTTTATTGTTTTCATTACCATAGCAACCTGCCACCCAAAGAGTAGAATAACTATGGCTGTTATCAAAGAGTATATATTAGTGTTCTGTGATAATAAGTAAATAGGGAGCCTGCCACGTTCATGCGTCATTTTGTACACTATGACGGACTGCAATAATAAGAAAGAGGTTGTACGTAGCTCAATACTCAATATATCTTCCACATGTGAAATTAGGTGGCAGGTTTACGACAAATATGGTCATTGTGGACCCTATAAGACACTGCAAAAGTAGGAGAGCGGAAGAGGGCTTTAAATGACTACTTAGTTGAATGTAATGTACTATTTATATTGTAATTATTTTATAAAAACATGTACTAATATAAAATTTTGCTAAAAAGCTTTATTTGATAACATTATCTTTGTTTACGAATGCGAAAATTCTTTGCAGTGAAAATTGAATTGGAGCATGGCAGCATCCTACTCATGAATCCGCCAACCAATGAGATATGGTATCACTCTTTACCGACACGAAAAAGGTTGATGGGAGCAAGAATTAATTTAACATTCAGAAAAATGCGCCTTAAACGACACTGAAGATTAAAATCAGAATTTGGATACTCGAAGTATTTTTTCCTAAGCTGAATGCCATTGTTCCTTTGTAGTGTATAATCTATGTCAATGTCGTTATCACTTTAAAAACCAAATGTCAAGTCAATTCTGTCAATCAATTGTCATCTTTAAAAGTTTGTCAGATGCAGTCAGATGAAATAAAATGATTTGTTGTGTGCTGATGCTAAAATTCTTTATAAATAAATAATATTAGATACCAGCTGTTGTTAAAATATCGAAGGTGAGTGTCTGTTACTTTTAGTATTTATTCATTCGCATCACCATCCACGTAAACATAACTCTACGTGTAGATAGATTCATTTGGTTATCAGATATTCGAGTACTTAAGTACATTTTCACGATAAGAGGTGCCTATATAACGACGGAGGAAATCGTTGAACGGCCACCGTTAACGCTGCATATTGAAATGAATACTGTTTTTCGCGCAAAACCGCTCTCCGTTCTCGTAAATTGCCAAACATGGGCTGAAAATAACGTGGTTGAAATTACTGGGAGATTAATCGAGTGCAGAGCTCTAAAAGTTGACTAAATTGTAAAATAAATATTGTTTGGTTGTGAACGACGCGAGCGGGGGATTCGGAAATAGATGGTTGATGTATTGGACCCGAAATAGTCGAGTATCTCTCCAAGTCATATTGTTTTGTAAATTGTAACTGTGACTATGTGGTTTGGTCCAAATCTGCAGAGATCTTACAAGTATATGATGTTTGCGTCCAAGATGCCGTCGCTACGGATAGACCAGAGTGACCTGAAGTGCAAGAATGGCTGTGATTACTTTGGCAACCCGCAATGGCAGGGGTACTGCTCCAAGTGTCACAGGGAACAGATGCAGCGGCAGAGGAAGGCTGGTGAGTCATGCGTTTTATGCGTTTTTTTTCACACTTTCAAATAAACAACAAATTCAAACCATATCTTATATATGCTTTTCACTCATTTAGATTCTAATATTTTAAAATGCTAGAAAACAGTTTATGTTTTAATTGTTTGAATAATAATATGCAATAATGCTTTCTGACTGATAGGACATCAGGCTTCTAGTAATAACATGATCTGTCTGCAAACAAGGAGCCAAGAATTTATCTACATACTGCCTACTGACTCAATATGTTCTGATGAGTTATAATCTAAAATTTGTTTTCATAATTATCATCATTTAAAAGAAATGTTCGTCTATAACCATTAATATAATATAATACTTTTATTACTTTTTTTTCGCTGGTCGTGGGTTTGATTCCCATCCAGGACAAACATTTGTGTGCATGAACATGTCTGTTTGTCCTGAGTCTGGGTGTAATTATCTAAGTAGTGTATGTAGTATATCAGTTAACTGGTTTCCACAGTACAAGCTCTGCTTAGTTTGGGATCAGATGACCGTGTGTGAGCGATGTCCTAGGATATTATTATTATTATTTACAGACAGAGTCCTTAGGGTGGGGCGGAGGGCGGGAAGGGTTATCTACAAATCTCTAATAGATATTCTAAAAGAAATTGCTTAATCTTTTTATTTCATGTAGTGAATTTGTAACATGGGTGAATTTCATGTCTCTATCTCCAGTGGTTTAGGCTGAGTGTTGTCTGTTTTCATACAAAAATACCATCAAAATTTCTGACTTTTCTAGAGGATTAAAAGAAAAAATAATCTGTCATACAACCTTGTCCTGACAATTACAAACACAAACAAAAAGAATTTGCCAAATAGGTGCAACCATTCTCATGCGCTTACATATCGCTGCTTTGCATGAATACCCGCACAAACCAAAATTTTGAAATTACTGGTTTATAACACAGCCAAATGCAAAACAGTCCTTATTTCATGGTCTGTAAGACTCACATATATAACGGCATAATCGGCGGTTTCGCCGTTATGAATGTGAGTCTTACTTCCATGAAATAAGGACTATTTAGCATTTGGCTGTATTATAAACCAGTAATTTAAAAATTTTGGTTTATTTGGCAATTGAGTTTTATGTATACAATGTGTTATTTTTATATACCATAACTCTAGAGTATTAAAGAGACCATCATTTTTAACAACTTTTACTATGGGACCAAACCTGAAATCGCGAAAAAAAATTAGATGTCCAATACATTTAGAAAATTTGTAAAATTAGATGTAAACGTTCGTGAAAATGTAGGGAACTGCTGATTTTTTTTTTGGCGATTTCAAGTTTAGTCCCATAGCATAGTAAAAGTTCTCCAAAATGAGGGTCTCATTAATACCCTAGAGTTATGGTATATAAAAAAAAAAAACACGTATAGATAACTAGCAGGCCCGGCGAACTTCGTACCGCCTTAGCAGCGCCACCTATCGTGTCCAATTGTGTTTTCAAACCATTCAGGAAACCCATTGAAATATACACACAAAATTTCATCCAAATCGGTCCAGCCGTTTAGGAGGACTTAGGTGACAAACATACATACATAAGAATTATATATATTAAGATTAAAATTTCCAGATAAAATGTGCATTATTTGCCAACAAGCAATACTTGGGAAATAATGCACAAGTAAACAAGTTTTATTGAATTAATGCTTTTGTTCTTATTATAATATAAATGAATAATTATAATTATAGTAAAGCTTCCACAATATAAATAATTCACACACCTCATAAAACTAACATTTAATTTATGATTAACATAAATTAAATATTTATTTATCACACCAACACCTTGAAATGATGCTGTAGAGGTTTTTTGTAATAGGAAATAGCACTAAGTAAGAACATAAGAAACCCATAATCCTACGAAAATGCGTTTGTTTGTTACGCTTTCACGCTAAAACGGCTGAACAGATTTAGATGAAATTTGGCACACAGGTAGACCATGACCTGGATTAGGACATAGCATCATTTCCGAACTCTACGCGGGCGATACCGCGGGTATAAGCTAGTAATATGATATAGTGGAAAAGAGTGGAACACACTACCTGCGTCTGTGTTCCCAAACGTATACAAACCGAATTTCTTCAAAGTGAGAGTGAACAGGCTTCTTCTGGGTAAGCTCACTCCATCGTAGACTTTGTCACTGTCGCCTTTGACCTAGACTAAAGTCAAGAGCAAACCCATCACAAATAAAAAAAAATAGTTACATACAAAGATTAGCCTGGAACAAATTCTGGACACTATACTAAGGTTAGTTGTAAGGCAAATTTTAATTTGCTACATACTTGAAGTTTCTCACTAATTTGGATTTAATCATTAAATTTTGTTCTTTGTCCAGTAAACCTGGTCCCTATACCACAAATCTTTACAAATGTACTACTATTCTGCAAAATTGTTAAATTGTAGAAAAAAATAATGTAACTTGTAATTTACTTTGTAAATTGTAATTGTAAAGTTTTGTGGTATAATATCCTGTTCTTCTGTTTTCCATTTGATAATTTAAAAGATGATTAATTCAATGTTCAATGTTCAATGCTCATTCCTTTATCATTTTATGCCCCCATAAAATAGGGTAATTACCCTTAGATTCCATGAGATAGCGATTTTAGTTTACCCTATTGCTTCACAAGCAGGGGGTAAATTATGCTCCCATGAGGTATGGTTTAGTTTACTCAGTTTCCATGACGTGATAATTGTCATATGCTCCCATGAGATTGTGTTTTTGATTTTACTCACAAGTGCAGATGAGGGCAGTAATAACCCTCTAATCCCATGAGTTAAGATTTTTAGTTTACCCTAATAAAAATATTCCCTTGAGGTAGGATTTATAATTTCCCTATAATCCTATGAGGTAGGGTTTTAATGCTAAAGTCTCCCTGAAGGAGGGTAATTACCCTAATGAAAACTGAAGGGCAATTTAACTCAGTTAAGACAGAATGATCCAGTAGATTTCATGAACAATTTGCCCTTAAAATATAACTACGCGTTTACACAAACAGAACAGGATACTTTCGCAATAATTATTGTGTAATATGATACAAGATATCAAATCAAATTAATCAAAGATAATGATTTTTAACTAAAGGTGTTTATACTTTAACTGTTAGATAATGTGAACTTCACCTTCCTGACAGTTATCATAGAGATAAACACGGGTTTTCACATAACCATGTAAGATAATAAGTGATTGAATCGTCAAGGTAATTTGGCTGGGTGTGTTGCAATATTATGTGACATAATGTAGAAAATAATGTGGGAATGTCTTTGACACAAATGGCTCCTAATATAGTTTTATACAGGGTGTTTGGAAGCTGGGTGCGAAGCTTTAAGGGGGTGATATTTGTCACCATTTAGACCATTTTGAGCGTTACATGCCTTAGAGTTAGACGAAGTAGATGTTTTTATTATTTTTAACTGCTATTTTTAGTTTTTAGGTCTCCGTACCTCTAACAGATAAACGGAACCCTTATAGGATCACTCGTGTGTCTGTCTGTCGGTCTGTCACAGCCAACTTGCTTCGAATCTAATGGACCGATTTAGTTGAAATTTGGTACACATATGTATTTCTGTGACCCAAACACGGATGTGTAACGTTAAGGGGGTCAATTTTGGGGGCAAATAAAAAAAAAAGTTTTGCAAACTGTACCGTGTGATATATCAAATGAAAGGGTTTACTGTGAGGGTCTCAAATATTTTTTTTTAATAATTTTAAAATAAATCATTTTAAAGTTATTTAAAGAAAGTACATGAAAATTGACCATACATAAAAAATTTACCAGACATAGTACTTTCTAAGTACTACGTAGCCTAAAATTTTGAAAAAAATACAGAAAATATTTCAATACCTATAGATTACAGGAAAACTTATAGAAGTCTGTGGTCTTAAAACAACATGGCAAATCTGTCAATATTGTGCGTACAAACTTACATTTGCAGTTGGAACGTATGGGAGAACATGTTTTTCAACTACAATGTTTAGTTTGTTCTTGGGATTCATCCCAACTACGGAACCCTTCATTGTGCGTAGTCCGACACGCCGTGGCCGGTTTTTATTTTAAATAAGGACAGGCTAGATGGCGTGGTGGGTTAAGATACCACCTGTCACGCGCAGGCCGTGGGTTCGATTCCCATCCAGGACAAACATTTGTGTGCATGAACATGTCTGTTTGTCCTGAGTCTGGGTGTAATTATCTAAGTAGTGTATGTAGTATATCAGTTATCTGGTTTCCATAGTAAAAGCACTGCTTAGTTTGGGATCAGATGACCGTGTGTGAACAATGTCCCAGGATATATTTTGTCTGTAAGATGTTATCGGTATGAATAAATAAAATAAATATTATTATATAAGCCAACTTCTGACAGTTAGTTGCCAACAGTGCCCCAGTTAAAGTTGGTATGTTAAATATGGACACTTTTGAGGTCGCTGAAAACTTTAAAATTCGAAAAAAACTTGATAAAACTAAAAGTTTCGTCTAACTTGTATGACTCACAATGCTCTAAATGGTGTTAAGTGACAACTATCACCCCCTTAAGGCAATTAACCCTGTTTCCTAACACCCTGTATGTCACTCACAGTAACTTTTGTTTTAGACTATATCGCTGCTTTGCATGAATACCCGCACAAACCAAAATTTTGAAATGATTGGTTTATAACACAGTCAAATGCAAAATAGTCCTTATTTCATGGTCAGTAAGACTCACATTCATAACGGCATAATCGGCGGTTTTGCCGTTATGAATGTGAGTCTTACTTCCATGAAATAAGGACTATTTTGCATTTAGCTGTGTTATAAACTAGTAATTACAAAATTTTGGTTTGTGCGGGCATTCATGCAAAGCAGCGATATTTATCCTATAGTCTACACACTGTACAAGCAAGCTGTACTGTTGCTTGAGCGATGGTCGACGACGACGCGCTTGCTTTAGCTGCATTAATTGTGTGCAACAAGCGTGCTTTATGATTGCGCAAGTTTAACCTGCATACACACGTTCAATCATGCTTGCACAAGCGTGGCTTGTTAAAGCCGTATAATTAAAACTCTATCAATCTTCATGCCGCTTGCACAAAATCATCATACAGACGCTCAAGCACGCTTGCACAAAATGATTGTTCATGCAGGCTTGTCATGCTAGCAGTTACGTGTGTACCCCTTCCTAAGGCTGAGATCTATAAAGCGAACTTGTTCTTTACTCAAGCTAAGTACATTAGCATCATACGAAAATTAACCTTATCGGTATTCAATTTATGTTCATATTTGTATGAAACGCTTGATCACAGTCTCTTATAGAAATATGCACATTAATATCTTACAAATAAGGTTAAATTTCGTTTGAAACGCATTATTGTATTTAGCTTGAATAAAGTCTAAGTTTCCTCTTTAGATCTTAGCCTAAGTGCATCATACGGCGCACATAAAGTAAACCAAATAAGGTATTCACGTGTCGCCGTACATTGACTCTAGAAATATTTACATATAAACATTTTATGAATAAATGTGTGCATATTCTATTTTGTACGCAATTAATTATTCTGTTTCTTACTCCATATCTCTCACTTTTGTTGTAATTATTTATTATTTATCAAATATAATGGATTTTAATAATTTGCTAATGCATAAATTATGTGAATTGGCACACCGTTATCAAGATTGTTACTACTTTTACGGTTGCTCACATAAACAATATTAATTCTCGGCTTCTAAATTCTTTTTTCAAATTCTATTCAGTTCCTATAATCAATAATTCTGCTATAGTAGCACTGATATACTAATTGGAAGACCAATAAACATCAGCATTATAAATGATAGTTTATTTCCGTAAATTGGTTTAAAAAAGACTTTTACACCTCAATAATAAATAATAATATTGTAATTCTACACTGGCCTTCAAAACTTAGTACCACACTTTTAAAATGGCAATTTCTCCTAAACTATAGAAGTTTAAAAAAAAAAAAACCTTTGTAGTTTTTAAGTTAATACATTAGGCGCGGCAGACGCACATGCGCGTTTTCATAACTTTCTTCGAGTGCGGCGCGCCGCACATGTGTGTCCGTTGTGCATCTCTATTGTTTCGAAAACGTAAAAAAAAGGGTCGATAAGGGTGTAGCATAAAGAAGCGTTTGCATAAAGAATTAAGCAGAGAATGTGTTAAAAACGTTAAGTACTTATTTATAATAAACTATAATTTCAAAGAAAGTTGATGAAATTTTATTTATTTATTTATTTATTTATTTATTAATCTTTAATTCAGGTAGAACCCATAAAATTGTTACTATTCCTTAACCTATGTTAGTATAATACTTTAACACACAACTAAACTACACAACTAATAATAATAATAATAATAATAAATTACACAACTAATAATAATTAATTTCGCCACCTCACGGCTACACCTGGCAACAGTACATGCACTGCGCACAGGTGCCCCATAATGCGGCCTTCAGTCTTACTAGCAACAACGCTCAGGAGACTGTTGTCGCCATCCCGCATCCGACGCAGCAGCGAAGCGGATCTTTTACGAATAATCGCAAAGAAGTCGTCTGTACGCGCTGCTGCGAACATCCCTGATGCGCTACAGAAACGAGGTAGCGCCAGCAATATCCTAAAAACGTTGTTGTATTGCACACGCAGGGCATTAAACGTTTTCTGCGTGTATCTGGTCCACAAACTGCATGTATAAAAGGTCTGGCAATAAGCCCTGAACAGAGTTATCTTGACATTGTCATCGCACTTTGCAAATCTGCGGGCCAGCATGTTGCATCTTACGGCCAATGCCCTACGCTCCCTCTCAATGTCACAGTTATCAGTGCCATCCTCTGTAACCCAGTGACCAAGGTACTTAAACTGCTTGACTCTGTTTAGAGTGGCACCACACAGCGAAACTGGTGGTACCACTTCATAGGTCTTGTTTTGTGCCATAAAAACTAACAGCTCGCTCTTCTTGGCATTATACCTTAGTCCATGGGCTTCAGCATAGCGCTCACATATATTTAACAGTTTCCTAAGAGCACTGATCGACGGACTCAGCAGCACCATATCGTCAGCATAACTGATGTTGTTGAAGGACACACCATCGATCGTGCATCCGATGCCAGTGCTGCTGAGTTCCTCGATCAGCTTATTCACATAGCAGTTAAATAACTTGGGCGAGGTCAGCCCCCCTTGCCTCACCCCGCACTCTAACCTGTATACCTCTGAGTATGCGCTTGCCCACCTCACCGCGTTGAGTTGGTTATCGTACCAGAACTTTAGCACATTAACTACTTCTGGCGGCAGGTTAGCTTCATTAGTTAACTTTTTCCACAAGATGTCATATGAGACAAGGTCGAAAGCACTAGATAAGTCCAGGAAGCAAGCATACACAGGTGTCCTCCTCCCAGTGTAATATTGCACTGTACTCTTTAGGGTCATGATTGCAGTCTCAGTTGATAACCCATCCCTAAAACCAAATTGTCTGTCGTTAATTTTTAATTGTTTACCCAGACAACGGTCAAGTAAACAATCAAAAACTTTCGCTGTAACCGTAGCCAAGGAAATGTAAACCGTTTTTATTTCAAAACTCTTACCTTAGCTTAGGAGAAATTGCAATTTTAAAGCGTGGTACTAAGTTTTGAAAGCCAGTGTAGATGTGTTCGGTTTTTCCTATCCGACTACTCCCAGAAGAAACACCGAAACAAACTCAGAGATCACTGTCTCTTATTAAAGTCCACACATTGTCTTGGTATTGACCAAAATAATGAATCAGTAATATTGAAATATATAATATCCTGGGACATTTCACACGGTCATCTAATCCCAAACTAAGTAGAGCTTGTACTATGGAAACCAGATAACTGATATACTACATACTCTACTTTTTTTTTGTAAATACATACTTATATAGATAATTACACCCAGACTCAGAACAAACAAGACCTGGTAGGAGGAAATGGTCTTTCATTGACCTCGAGTGTAGCATGATACCGCATAGGTTCATGTCAATGTGCGCTCGAAATTTCAACCTCATAGGTTCGCAAGTACTGTCTGCCGGCGGTCGCCGTTGGACGATGGTATTTACGTTTCTTTGCACTTGCAACACGATATCTGCTGGTTTCGAGCACTTTCTCTTATGAAACTATGCGGTATCATGTGACACTCAAAGAGTTAACACCTGTCTTTCTACCACCTTGACCCATATTCCAATACAATTGTATTAAATTGTATAATATCTTTGCATTCAACAGAGAAAGCATCATCACTATCAGCAACGTTACCAAAGCCAGAGACAAAGAAGCAGGAGCGAGGGCTGAAGATCACCTCCCACTCCTCGTTCTCCAAGTTTGAGGAGAAGCGCCATCGGCAGAGCGAGACGCTGAAGAAGGCTAACTTGCTGAAGTTCAGTGTGTTCAAGAAGAGTAATACAGGTAATTTTTGTGATTATACAGGATTGTTTTGACAAGTTATGGTAACTGTAACTTACAGAAAGATTTGGAATGTCTGTTAGATGTTATCTTGCTATAAATTTATAAGGACCGGAGTTAGAGAAATTAGAGTTAGTTGAAGTTAGAGCGAACAGGCTTCTTCTGGATAAGCTCACTCTTCGTAGACTTTGTCTCTGTCACTTCTGACCTAGACGAGAGCAAACCCATCACAAATAATAATAATAATAATAATAGGACTAACAGTTCCATTTTTGGGTAGGTACTTATTTTTTTTTATAAATTTTTTTCGCAAAAATTTTTATTCTAGTTTTAATAACTCTAAAACTCGATGGTTTTCTAAGAGATGCAGGCTAAGGGTTAACAGCAATCGTAGTCTTGTGCAAACATTACTAGCACCCCTGCAGGAACAGATCCTCCATTTAGTATAAATATATAAACATCATAACATGGGATTAATAAACTGAAAAATGCAGGTGTACTATGAGCTAAGCTATGTAATATCTAACTTCTTAATCAATTCAACCTCCACAGATGACCACGACCACACAGCAGAGAAACGTCCCACAGAGTTCAAGATCCCAGGCCAGGTGAACGAAGGCATGAAGCGTGACTTCCGCGTCCGCTTCCCACAGCTGGGCCCCGCAGTGGATCGGGACTCGCGCGTGTTTGTGCACAGGTTTATTATGGACGTCATCAAGTACGCCAATCTCATGAGCGTTGATGAGCTGTCTGAGAGAGTGCAGAGGCAATACCAGGTGAGGATTTTAGAATGAATAATTACTAGCTTATGCCCTCGACTTCGCCCACGTGTTGGTCGGAAATTATCCCACGGGAACGTACTACCGGGTTAAAAAGTATCCTATGTCCTAACCCAGATCATGGTCTACCCATGTGCCAAATTTCATCCAAATACGTTCAGCCGTTTTAGCATGAAAGCGTAACATACAAAGTCACTTTCGCATTTATAATATTAGTTAGAATTAGATTAAAACATCTAACCGATTTCATGATACGAAGTTTGACCCATTTAAAAATGACGCTTCCATAATTACCCTCAAAACCAATCGACACTTCATTATTCAACATCGGGTCAGTAGTTTTTGAGCTACATACAATCAAAAATCATATACATAGCCTGATTGCTTGTTGCCATTTCTTTGCTACGCCGTAATCAGGTAAAATACGGTGTCAAATTCTATCATTATCCATTCTTTGGTAACGTAACATGAATTGCTGTTTGTTAAAGAAAGAGCGATCAATAACCCATGTTTCTGTCAGTGTGGTGACAGATTAGTGGCCAAATCAAAACCAGATGAGCATATAGGACAAAGGCAATAAAAAAAAAACCTTTTAATACCAGCATGAATAACCTTATCAATTTAATTATTATTTGTTTGATAAATCTGTGCTTCGAGGGATTTATCGCAGTGCGGTACTTTTTAGCGGATTCATAACAAAGATAAAAAGCACTAACATATTTAATGACTAATGCTCCTAAACCTATTTTTATGACATAATTGTGACGTTTGTGAATTAAACTCAGTTGCTACATGGGATAAATTCTACCTAGCCTTAGAGAGAGAAAAGAAGTATCAAATTAACCGACCTTGTGGTTATAGTTCTGTTAGTACTCATGCCCGCCATTTTTAGGGTTCCGTACCTCAAAAGGAAAAAACGGAACCCTTGTAGGGTCACTCATGTGTCTGTCTGTCTGTCACAGCCAATTTACTCAGAATCTAATGGACCGATTAAGTTGAAATTTGGTACACTTATGCATTTCTGTGACCCAAATACGGACGTGTAAAGTAAATAAATGAATTTTGAATATAGGGGTCAATTTTGGGAGGCAAATAAGAAAAAAAAAGTTTTACAAACCCGTGTGACATAACAAACAAAAGGGCTTACTGTGAGGGTCATAAAAATATTTTTTTATAATTGTAAATTAAATTATTTTAAAGTTATTTAAGAAAATAGACGAAAATTGACCATTCCCCCCTTTATCTCCGAAACTACTGAGCCTAAAATTTTGAAAAAAATCAGAAAATATTTCTATAACTACCTATAGATTACAGGAAAACTTATAAGAAGTCTATGGTCTTAAAATAACATGGTAAATCTCTCAATATTGTGCGTACAAACTTCCATTAGCAGTTGGAATGTATAGGAGAACATGTTTTTCAACTACAATGTTAAGTTTGTTCTTGGGATAAATTCATCCCAATTACGTTCCCTTCGTTGTGCGTAGTCCGACATGCACTTGGCCGGTTTTTGAATTATCTTGGCGTTTTATTTCTGAAAATTGCAAAACTAAAAATAGAAGAGCCAGGGTAATTTCTCAAATAGATTTGAGAAATTACCCTGGCTCTTCTATTTTTTTTCCTGGCATTTTTTCTGACATTACCTTGGCCCTTCTACTTTTTTAATTACCCCTGGTGTTTTATTTCTGAAATTACCCTGGCGCTTCTAATTTTTAAACTACCTCGGCGTTTTATTTCTGAAATTACCCTGGCGCTTCTATTTCTGAAATTACCGTGACACTTCTATTTTTGAAATTATCGATTGGCCTATTATTAAAATTATTCTATTGTTTTATTTCTGAAATTACCCTGGCGCTGTTTTTGTATTCCTTCTGAAAGTAACCTTTCACTCCCTCTGAAACAACTCTGTCACTTTAAGATCTAACGACACACTGTCTCAATTTGCAGTTTTTCATGAAGCACATGGACACGTCGTCGCACTTCACAGACGTGGACGCCGACACCAAGGAACTGCTTATGGACTTTGTGGAGAAACATGCCATGACTTACTTGCACGAGTAAGTATTGGGTTACCTGAGAACAAATATTGCTTCTGTAATGAATTATTGAATTTGCTAGAAATATTATCTATCACAATAATCAAACGTATCTAATAAATTAAATAAACGTTTAGATCTATCAAATTCAAAACCTTATTAATTTTGAATTCAAATATTAATTAAAGTAATACATGTATTTTCCAATCTAATTTATGAATCCAATATAAGTTAATCTAAACTGTATAGTAAATTCTTCATTCGCACTAAGTGCTTCCAAATGTATTTTATAATGCGCACAGCAAAGGAGTGGAACTCACTACCTGCGTCTGTGTTTCCGAGCGCATACAACCTTAACCTTTTCAAAGTGAGAGTGAACAGGCTTCTTCTGGGTAAGCTCACTCCATCGTAGACTTTGTCTCTGTCACCTCTGACCTAGACTAGAGTCAAGAGCAAACCCATCACAAAAAAAAAAAAAAAAAATATATGCATGAGTTGTGCACATATTTACACAAAACGAAGATCCTATGTTAAATCAAATGTAAAATGTAAATATTATGTAGTTGGTGTTCCTAATAAATAAATGAATAAAAATAATTTAAAATCATCTTGGCTCTTTGCTATTGTGTTATCAAGTTGTATACGGCCCAAAACACAACTCAATTTAAAGTTGCCGTTAAATCTTAAAGTTGCCGTTAAATCTTAAAGTTGCCGTTAAATCTCATATTATTATTATTATTGCTTGAGAATCGTCCGCATAAATTTTCTTGTAACCCCGACCCAATCGGTCGCATCGCATCGTATCGCCTACCTGCGCTATTACTTCGTTTTGCTTAGCGTTCCTTCTGACTTTTTTTTTTGCTCGGCTGCTATGTGTTCTAGCGTGATGTCGAATAGCCTATAGCCCACCTCAAGAATTGGGCTATCAAATTGCAAAAAGAATTTTTCTAATCCGACTGGTAGTTCCAGAGATTAGCGCGTTCAAACAAACTCTCAGCTTTATTATTAATATAGATAGTCATTTTGGTCAAGTGATCAAAAGAGGTGACATGACGTGAATAGATAGTACTCATAATGTTAAAACCAGAGCATTTCTAATAAATACTTGATGGTTTACCCTCCGTCTCCTTAGGTTACCATCAATAGTATTCTCGCCAAGTGGAACTGAAGATGAACGCCTAGATCGGGCGATGTCAGAACGTATCCAGCAGTTGAGCTGGGTCGGCGAGCGACATCTGGAGTGCAGGCTCGACAGGAACAACGCCGAGTGTCGACAGCTGCTCTACAAGGCCATCAGCGGTGAGTGTTTTGTCACAGAAATAACACAATAAATTTTTGCATATTAAGTTCATTTTTGGTATCTCAGAGTGGGTCCAAAAGTGAAAGTGGTTGACAGTCTTGAGTATTTTCACCCCCCGGAGGGTTGCCAATGATTTCAATTATACCCTGTTATACGTTGCTTTTCGATATGTGTTAAGGATCTTTTGGCAAGGGGCCAAAATTGGAATTAACGTCGCATATCACAAAATGTTTACTCCTATGAATAATAATAGTCAAGAAATGTAACTCAAGCTCAAAAATGGCACCACGCAAACTATACCGCGGTGGGCGTGACCAAAAACTGTACCGCGCAGCTCCGTCAGTTAGCCGATGACCGGTTCCTATAATTTACGGACCGTTATCGGTTAAAATTAAGACTCTTAGTAGGGGAGCCCAGTAGGGGATTTTGGGATTTACTCGAGTGCCATGGGGACCTGTTGGATTTTGAACATTAGATGGTAGAAAGCAAAAAAGGTTATATGATGTACCCTTCACGGGTGGAGGAAGCGGCTACAGGTTTTCAAAAATGCAAAAAAAAAACATGGATTTACTCGAGCGCGTCAAATATTGATACTGTATATGCCCCACGTGTTTCTTATAAGGGAGGAATATTAATCTGCCGGTTTGCATTGTGGGGGGTGGCCATACAAAGGTGTTGAATATGGGGAAAAAAAGAAATTTACTCGAGCGCGTTAGATATTCAGAAGGGATGTTAAGTAAACCCTATATCTGACGTTTGAAAAATTTTTTTTTTCAAAACGTCATATTGAGGAAACTCCTCCACATAATTGTCAGATTATTGGTCAGCACGACAAGGACATCAAGCTGAGCCGTCTTATTAACCCGACGCGCTGGAGTATTTCAGTGATTTTTTTTTGCATTTTCAAAAATCGACCGTGAGTTTTGGTCGCGTCCAAATCGTCAGTCTTTTTAATAGGAGCTCCTTGAGTGTTTACTTAACATTCCTTCTGAATATCTGAAGCGGTCGAATAAATTTCTTTTTTTTTCATTTTCAACTCCTTTGTACGGTCACTCTCACTATGTAAACCGGCAGATTAATATTCCTTCGTTATAAGAAACACATGGGGCATATACACTATCAATATCTGACGCGCTCGAGTAAATCCATGTGACAATTTTTTTTTTTGCATACTTGAAAACCTTTTGCTGCTTGAAGGGTATATATACATCATATATCATTTTTTGCTTTCTGCCATCTAATGTTCAAAATCCAACAGGTCACCACGACGCTCGAGTAAATCCCAAAATCCCCTACTGGGCTCCCCTACCATCTTGTACCTTTGCCAATAATAAAGCAAAGTAGTCATAGCTTTGCATAGTAGACCCTCCCATATGGAAGTAGCTATCACAGGAAATATTAGCTTACGAATCTATTTATATGTCCAGTTTGGCAATAAAAAATGCTATTGGTAAGCAAAACGATTCGTTTTTGTTTATAGGAACCGAGCATGAGTCGACACGCTCGCATCGCGGAGAAATTACGATTGCGATTATTATTGTGTTTTGCGTTATTAGCATACTGCAAATATGCCGTCATGTGTTGTTTAAGCCATACGAATATGAAGAATCCTGGAATCACTTTTATATGTGAGTAAATAAACATTTTGAAATCCATCCATACATGCGACTCTGGAAAGTGTCATGCAACATGAACGCAATATGAAAACTTATTTTACACGTTTTGAAATTTCACTTGAATTGCACCTACTTCAGCGTGACGTCATCGTCATCACTTCCTCAAGCTTTCGAGCAGCGTGTCACACAGCCAGAAAACGTAAGAAAATTTTAATTTCGCGGGCTACCACTGCGGATCCACCTTAAACTGATTAAAATACTTCGTAATTTTAGATCCTTATGATACAATACTACAACATATTGAGAAAACCTTTCAATTTAAAAAAAAAAACTCTCGAATCTCAAACATTTAAATAAGTATATTCAAGAATGGTTTAGTTATTACAACTAATTAATCCAACTAATATGGATAGTGCAAAAATACAATAATTTTTGTTATCGCTTATCCTCTCACACTTACTGCATAACATCGTCCACGCATCACGCATCGTACGCGCAGGCGCGGGAACCAATTACAATTATCTGTCCTGCTGAGAACCAATCACCGCGCTTGCCGGAATACAACGCGTTACGCAAGCGCAGCTAACTGGCTTATTTGCATGTGTGTTCTTTCGTTCGAATACTCGAGACAATTTTGTCAATATAGTGACGTTAGGAGCAGAATCTCGCGTTGATTTTATTCACAATTACGCTTCATTACTTTTATTATTCGTAGGTTTACCCCCAGCGCCCGCTTGTCTTGGCCAAAAGATCCTTCTGGCACTGTACCTAAAATGATGAATGATTTCAATTGCACCCCTATTTAGCAATTTTCCTCCCTTCCTTTCGTCTGAATACTTAAACATATTCGTATCGTTTTTCAGAACTGCTAGGTATGGACAGTGCCCTATCCCCCGGTGACAAGTTGTCGCGCGTGCGTCGCTGTTGCCGCCACGTGCTGCGCCTGTGCGGCACCGCGCCCGCTTCGGCAGACGATCTACTACCTGCGCTTATATTCACTGTAAGAACATTTAATATACCTACCGTGCGGGACCTTGGGGTCCAACTTGATAGTAAACTCATATTTAACTCTCAAATTACCACTATAAGGCATTTCGCATGTTGGGATTCGTACTGAGAGTTAGTAAGGATTTCAAACATAAGTCAACATTGATACTTCTTTATAAGACACTTGTTAGGTCGATTCTTGAATATGCTTCAGTGGCGTGGAATCCCCAGTATGCAGTTTATATATTTAGCTTTGGAACTGATCATACAACTGGACTTCAGAAATTGGAGGAACGTCGTGCAGAGCGAGATCTAGTTTATTTATATAAAATTATTAGAGGCCAATTGGACTCCCCTTATCTTCTCAGCAAAATAAGTTTTGGATGTCCACGCTTAAATGCACGCAAAAGAACTCTCTTACAAATTGGTTTCTCCCGAACCAATTATGGTAAGAATACTTTTATTAAAAGAGCATGTCGTCTGTACAACGACACAATTTCATTAAAAGCAAATCAAGATTTAGATATTTTTCACCTTTCTCTACCCAAATTCAAATTTTATATAAGAAATATTTTGGCATCGAAATTTAAATAATATTATTGTTGTATGTTATATAATATTAAATTCTAAACTCTGTAAAATTTCAACGGTGTGAACTTCTGGTTGTTGTTACACTTAGGTACATATAATTTAGTTGTATAGTAATCTGTGGAAGCTGTTTCTGGATTGTGTTGAACTATTTGTATACATATATTTGTTATTGCATCTGTTTGTTTCCCAAATAAAATAAAATAAAATAAAATACTCAATCTGCCTAGCCTTTTCCCAACTGTGTTGGGGTTGGCTTCCAGTCTAACCGGATGCAGCTGAATACCAGTATTTCTATCAACATTTAACACGTTCTGTGCGGCCGACACGCATGTGCGATTTTCGAACGTTCACCAAGTGCTACCGGCGCATATGCGTGTCCATACAATTTATGTACTTCCTTCGAATGCGGCGCGCCGCACCTGTGGGTTTTTTGTGCATCTCTATTGTTCTTGGCGTAATTGTTTTATGACTCATAAAAAATGGGAAATTTTTCAAACACACCTAGGCGTCTCGCCGCACTTGGGATAAGTTTGTAACGGCGCACATATGTGCCCAGCCGCACTGGGTAGAGTTTCTTCAATCGCGCCTGCGCGCTCATAGCACCACACGAAGTATTTTTTGGGCGCGCATGAGTGTTTGCCGCACAGGGTTTAGTGTATCATAAAGCAGCACTTGGAGCAAGTTCGCCAAATAATTCAGCAGTGAATGTGTTAATATACTAAATATTACTTTATGTTAGTGTATTATCTATGATACTACATTTTTAGGGTTCCCTACCTCAAAAGGAAAAAACGGCACTCTTATAGGATCATTCGTGTGTCTGTCTGTCACAGCCAATTTGTTCCGAATCTAATGGACCGATAAAGTTAAAATTTGGTACTCGTATGTATTTCTGTGACCCAAACACGGATGTGTAACGTAAATAAATGAATTTTGAATATGGGGGTCAATTTTGGGGAGCAAATAAGAAAATTAAAAAAAAAGTTTTGCAAACTGTACCGTGTGACATATCTAATGAAAAGGCTTACTGTCAGGATCTCAAATAGTGTTTTTTTTTAAAATAATTTTAAGACAAATTATTTTAAAGTTATTTAAGAAAATATACGAAAATTGAGCATTTCGCCTCCTTATCTCCGAAAGTACTGAGCCTTAAATTTTGAAAAAAACAAAACAGAAAATAGATATAGTATACCTATAGATTACAGGAAAACTTATAAGAAGTCTATGGTCTTAAAGTAACATGGTAAATCTCTCAATATTGTGCGTACAAAATTACATTTGCACTTGGAATGTATGGGAGAACATGTTTTTCAAATACGATGTTAAGTTTGTTCTTGGGATAAATTCATCCCAACTACGGAACCCTTCATTGTGCGTAGTCCGACACGCGCTTGGCTCGCGCTTATTAATACATACGTCACTTCATATAATATACATAAATTCACGCCTAGGCTTCTTCCCATGGGGGTAGGCAGAAATTACAGAAAGCTACCTGCTACGATACCTACGTACTCCTTTTGCCTTGTTTACGTTCATACATCTGGTCATACACGCATGCCGGTTGCGAGTACTGAGCACCTCACCTTTCCCAAGAACATCACCGATAAGGTCACTATAATGTCTTCCTAGGCCGCCCCCCCGGCATCTCCACTCACATCTGCCTCGTAAACGTGTTACGTGGCAGATGTCTTACGTGTTCTTTATAATAGAATCGTGTCTTCCCCTTAACATAAAGTAAATAAGAAATACATTATTGGACGATTTTTTCTAATAGGCTAGATTGTAATGTGAATAGTCACAAACTCTGACATTTTATATATCTGTAGGTGAAAGGTGAAGGGACCTAAGTCCATTTTTGGCCCTTTTCATGTTTTTTTTTATTCTGATTCGAAAAACTCGAAATAATACAATGGTGAAAGACCTTAAGTCCTAACGCCGAACCATTTTAAATTAGCAAATATAATTGCACATTAAGGAAGAGCTCGTGGCTAAATAATAACAGCCGCAAGGGTAGATCCATCAGGTTAAGCTACGCTTGCCGGGGTTGGTCCGTAGATGGGTGACCATCTATACATACCGAGACTCCTCTGTGCCTCGGATAGCACGTTAAGCCGTTGGTCCCGGCTGTCATTCGATGATCTTTGACAGTCGTTACGGGTCGTCAGAAGCCCGAAAGTCTGACAACCAGTCTTACCAAGGGGTAACTGGGTTGTGGAGGTCAGATAGGCAGTCGCTCCATGTAAAATACTGGTATTCAGGTGCATCCGGTTAGACTGGAAGCCGACCCCAACATAGTTGGGAAAAGGCTAGGCAGATTGAATTGGACATGTAAGTCCCTGTCCCAGGTTCAAGTCAACAATATTGGGGTCTACTGTAAGCTTTATAGATTGGGACTTAAGGTCCTTCACCTTTCACCTACAGATATATAGGTATATATAAAAAAAAATGTTACATTTGTGTTCGTGTTCAGGTGCTGAAAGCGAATCCGCCGCGGCTGGTGAGCAACATAAACTTCGTGACGCGCTTCTGTAACGCGCAGCGCCTCATGACTGGCGAGGGAGGGTACTACTTCACTAATCTCGTAAGTATAATATTTACTCTCGTAATCTAAGACAATAGGGATGATGCCTGGGTAAAAAAAAAGAAATTCTATTTAGTCCGTCAGTCAGATAATAAAAAAATATTAGACACGTATTTTTTGCTTTATCATATTAATAAAAATGACTTAGATAACTCGCATTAAAGTTCGGGAGTCGGGGCTTGCTACGTCACTTCTACGTATAAAATCTACGAAGACGTGACGTCATGTCACATTTTAACTCAATGTATCGCCGTAATCTTTTGATTACGTACAAAAAGAAAAAATACGTGTCCAATATATTTTAATAATCTACATGACGGACAAAAAAACATTTTTTAGTCATCATCCCTATTGTTCGACTCTTCCAAAATAATCTTCTTATATAAGGTATACACCTTATATAAGAAGATTATTTTGGAAGAGTCGAACAATAAATAAATAGATACCTATTCATACACGAAATCTCTTAACACATTCACTGCTACAAAAAACCCACAGGTGCGGCGCGCCGCATTCGAAGGAAGTACATAAATTGTATGGACACGCATATGCGACGGTAGCACTTGGTGAAGGTTCGAAAATCGCACATACGTGTCGGCCGCACAGAACGTGTTAAAGGGGTCATTGTACGCATCATTATGAACAACTTTTACTATGGGACCAAACCTGAAATCGCGAAAAAAAAAATCTGCTGTTCATTACATTTTGACGAATTATGTTGTAACTTAAATGTACTGAACAGCTGATTTTTTTATATATATGTATACACCTTATATATATGTAACGGAGACCGCACGTCTCTCTCGTTATCATCAGCAATATTTTAACTACTGCGGGCGTACTATGGGAAGTGTTGGTTATTGCGCAAGAGAAAAACCCTCTGTATCAGATTATAATTTATGGTCAAATTAATCACACTAGCAATATTCACACACTGTAGGTACACGACACAACTATTCGAGACGCGCGACAGTTTCGAAACGTGTTCACTGCTCGGCCCTCACTGACCAACTCAACTCAGTTAAGAGGGGCCTTCCCGTCATACTTTTCATACAAACGCTCCTACGTGATTATAGCGTTTTAAAATTTTTCTAAGATTTTTTTTTTAAACTAATAGGTATTTTGTGCACTGTATCTATTTTCTATCAAAGCGAAAAATAAAAATTTGGAGAAACAAATTCAGTATAAGCCTCCAAAAATCTGCTTTTTTTTGCACAATTTTTACCTGAACTTTGGGCGTTCATAATATACTTTTAAATTGTAAAAGTAAAGAAAACATATCGATAGAAACCTCGCACATGTAATGGAGATTCTAAATGAGAAATATTTATTTCACAAACTTGTAAGGCTTGCTAAAAAACACGTATTTCCTAGCAGACAATTTTTCTTTAATGTTATCGCGTTCTCACTTGCTTGTTTTGTTAGTCAACGGGCGTTGCGCTGGATGAAACAACAAGCTTTTCGACGGGCCGGGAAGGGCCCTCTTAACTCCGGTCGAGGAGCGTTATGTTGTAGACTCTGTCGAGCGCCGCTTGATGGCGCTGGCGTCCCGATTAGTCAAACGAGTGACTAACGTATTTCCGACAAATATCTATTGCTGTTCGCTAGTCTCGCTAAAGCTCAAAAATGACTTGACCGATTTCAATTTATATATATATATATTTGTTTTGTTGGCTCTAATACAGGGGTGGTTTTAAAAAAAAATAGATAAAATAAAATAAAAATAAAAATGTTTATTGCGATTACATACAATTATAACACACAATGAGTTGGAGATCACCTTTTAAGCAAGAAGATGCTTGTGTTAGGTGAACTCCGCTCTTCCACTATCATAAATAACAGGTATGCAATTGAAAAAAATAAAATTGACAGGACAATGTCTGGCAGCTCAGCTAGTCAAAAGATAAATTTTGAAAAATGATTTGTAAAGTATTATAAAGTATTGTCAGGAGTCCACAAAACTGGACAACTGTATTTTTTGGAAAACTGGTAGTATTTCTGTTCTGTCTGCTTAGGTTTAATATACCGAGGCTGCCGAACGTGAGCTCCTAGGTTTCAATTACCATGATATTTAATTTTCATATATTTTGTTAGTTTAGTAGCTCGTGCTGACAAGAGATATTTCTGTTTGGTTTCCAGTGTTGCGCAGTGTCCTTCATCGAGAACCTGACGGCCGAGTCTCTGAACATGGACAAGACAGAGTTCGAGTGTTACATGGCCATGCCGGCCACCATTGGTGGCAGTGCTTGGGTAAATACATGGAGTTATTGAGATTTAACTTTAGGGTATAATTGAAAATTATGATGAGTCAAAAGAACCACGAATTGTATTGGTGAAAACGAAATCTTTATTTCAATTTTTTTTATAGCTACTTTTGCCAAGAATGGAACTATCGATTGGAATTTGAATCATTTTGAAGCAAATTGCTAATCCATTGCTTCATATGTTCGAAAATGTTGTCTGGTCACCAACGTAAATAACGCAATGAATGTTGTTGAACTGTCAAAATGAAACGGATTCCGACTGATGTGTGTTACGCAATTAGGGTACAGCTCTTTTTATGCAATACTCCCAGGTGGCAATACTCGGCATTATTACACTGAGCTATAGAATATTATTTCAGCCGACAGACGTCTACTGTTGTACATAGGTTTCTCCTAAAGATATGTATGGATAATGGATGAACATTTTACAACTATATTCATTATTCATAGATTTTCTGTCATCCACCAGGCGGCAGCTCTATCGCTGTGCGGCGCGGCTCGCGAGGCAGACGAGCAGCGAGCGCTGGCGCACAAGCTCCTCTTACACACGCAGAACATACACTCGCGCGCAGACCAACTCGCTGCCAACGCTCTTAGTTTTGAGGTAACTCATCAATATAAAAATAGTGCCACATCCACCAGGCGGCAGCACTGACGCTGTGCGGCGCGGCTCGCGAGGCAGACGAGCAGCGAGCGCTGGCGCACAAGCTCCTCTTATACACGCAGAACATACACTCGCGCGCAGACCAACTCGCTGCCAACGCTCTTAGTTTTGAGGTAACTCATCAAAATAAAAATAGTGAGACATCCACCAGGCGGCAGCACTGTCGCTGTGCGGCGCGGCTCGCGAGGCAGACGAGCAGCGAGCGCTGGCGCACAAGCTCCTCTTACACACGCAGAACATACACTCGCGCGCAGACCAACTCGCTGCCAACGCTCTTAGTTTTGAGGTAACTCATCAAAATAAAAATAGTGAGACATCCACCAGGTGGCAGCACTGTCGCTGTGCGGCGCGGCTCGCGAGGCAGACGAGCAGCGAGCGCTGGCGCACAAGCTCCTCTTACACACGCAGAACATACACTCGCGCGCAGACCAACTCGCTGCCAACGCTCTTAGTTTTGAGGTAACTCATCAAAATAAAAATAGTGAGACATCCACCAGGCGGCAGCACTGTCGCTGTGCGGCGCGGCTCGCGAGGCAGACGAGCAGCGAGCGCTGGCGCACAAGCTCCTCTTACACACGCAGAACATACACTCGCGCGCAGACCAACTTACCAAAACTCTTTGTTTTGAGATTACCAACAAGGCCTTTTTTTACCCCACTGCGCGACAGCAAAGACGGTTATGTTTTTCACGCGTATCATGCATCGTATGTATGTGGGATTCTTAATACCCTCGAAATATCCTAACGGCTGGATGGATTTTATTTTAATGCATGAGGTGTACATAGTCTTCAAGGTCGCTGATGCAGTTGGTCGCATCAAATCTGAGATTGAACTAAAATAACTGCCATCAATGGGGTTGTTTACCGGAAGCTTCGCCGCAAGAGAGCGCGGTGTGTTTGTCACTGTCAAAGGCATCTTGCAGGCGAAGCGACCAATCGGCAACAAGAAAAAACACATAGCACCATCCGCAAAGCGCACCGCGGCAAAGTTTACAAGGAACTCCATTGGTAGTTGAATGGAAAGCAACAAAGATAGCGCCATCTACGCGGAACTAATTTTTCTTCTCCATTGCATCAGACTGCTTGAAAAGTGAGCTTGTATTGAACTTTTCAGTTGTGATCGGGTTTTTCAATTTTGCATTAAGGGGGAAGCGTCATGGCAGCCCGCGAAATTCAATTTTTTTTACGTTTTTTGCAATTTACAAGTCGGTATTATATTGTACGTAGATCAAATTATAATTTGCGGTCGTAACAAGTATCTATTTACATAATTAGAATCATTAAAGTGATCAATACAACTCTTTAAGACCAGGTAATCCCAAAAAAATACTATTTCATGAAATCTTGACATTTTAGGATTATACTAACTTAAGGAGTTGTATTACTGATTCTATTGTGTATAATTCTCTAAAAACATATTTGTTACGGCCGCAAATCATACTTTATTTAACATACAACTTTAAAATTGCAAAACGTAAGAAAATTTGAATTTCGCGGGCCACCCTGACGCTTCCTCCTTAAAGACTGATTTCCTCTGATGCTGATGTCGGTCGCGTACAATTTACTGCACGGCCATGATGACAGTTTGACAGCCATGATGACAGCGCCTTTATTTCTTTCTTAGCAATGGTTTTAGTGTTTTAATGACTGCTGTTGACCGTACTTCACGTCATCGCACGTACATAAGTACATTGTGGAATTTGTGGCCTATGACGCCTACCATACGCGACAGACATCAGCGTTAGGGCGGGAATACACATGCCTGTAGCTTGTACAAGCTGTGCAAGTAGCTGGCATGCCATTGTGACATTATAAATGATCTTTATTTCTGTAAGTAGGTTTGTACAAACACTTTTTTTTAAACTAGATGAGGTCGGCGTTTCCTATCTGACTACTCTGAGAAGAAAGGCCGAAACAAACTCAGAGGTCACAGGCTCTTATAAAGTCCAGACATAATCTTGGTCACTTCATGTGAAGACCATGTAGATTGGTGTCTGAAATTCACCAATCAGAAGTTGTTATGGTACACGGCATGCAAGCTACTTGCATATTTTTGTGCAAGTCAGGACGGGAATACACATGCCTGTAGCTTGTACAAAACTATGCAAGTAGCTGGCATGCCATTGTGACATTCACCAATCAGAACTTGTTATGGCACAAGGCATACAAGCTACTTGCATATTCTTGTGCAAGTAACAGGCATGTGTATTATTGTGTATTCTCGCCCTTACATGCATGACGTGTATTCTCGCACTAACACCGTTTCACATTTATCTCTCTGAAATTGCGTATTTTGTGGTTATTTGTCATATTGGGGAATACCGTAATGTGTAATTAATTTTAAATGTTTCTATCCAGGAAAAATAATAAGGAAAATTGACGATCATTTTCCCTTAGTTGAATCTTACATTCTCTTTCAAAAGTATGTTAGGTAATGTTGAGTTATTATGAACTTATAAAGATTGAGGATAATATGACAAAAAACGTTTTTATATTACCCAAATAAATTTATTATTAATACATTTTATATATTTACAGGAGCAAATCGCCAAAAAAGTACAAGCCGTTCTAGCAAAGACGCCGTTAGAAATAAAACCACGTCGTGAGCTACCACGTATTGGGAAGTTCAAGGAAATAAGTACTGCTCCACTCATCGACCTAGGCACCACTCTCGCCCATGGAGAGCCCCAACCACCGCCAGACCCGAAGTTAGACCCTCAACCAGGATCCGCAGTGTCCACAGAACCAAACATCACCATACAACCCTCGGATAACGAGCCAAAACTTAACATCCTGGGCTTCGAAGTCATTGAAAGACAATCTCCATCAAAATCACCACAAAACCTGGATCAAACGTGGGATTTAAAACAGACCAGCTCACTGGAACTGCTAACTCCATCGCCTTTAGGATTCACGCCTTTTGACTCCCGATCCATCGACGAACTGATGACTCCAGATGATTTTGGAGCCGACCAGCTGCCGCCAGGGTTGAGTAACATCAACTATGACATAGACCTGTCAGACTTCAGCGGAGAC
Organism: Dicycla oo; assembly: GCA_948252095.1. Lineage (NCBI taxonomy): Eukaryota > Metazoa > Arthropoda > Insecta > Lepidoptera > Noctuidae > Dicycla > Dicycla oo. The sequence goes on along the minus strand of OX411718.1, from coordinate 3,221,876 downwards.
AACAGCATAGCTGAGGACGCACCCAAATCCGACCCGAAGGACCCATTCAGCCCAGAAGCATTGAAAAAACCACCCTTCGACCCTTTCGCACCTCAAACTTCGAGGGGATACGAAACAGCTTTGGACTCATTTGACGAGTTCAGTTTTGTTGATCAACGGAAACTGGAAACTGACCCGTTTGAGGTTATACATAGAGGTCAGGATCCTTTCAGCCCAGTAGATCTAGCAAAAGACCCTTTTTTCAGTCCACAGAAACAGTCGACTTCTATTCTAGACGATAATGACTCCCCGACCTCTGGCTGCCTCCTACCGTCGCCGATGCAACCACAAAGCAGCGGGAAGCCAACTTAGTTGGTTAAAAATAAAGTTGAAATATAGATCTATAAACCAAATTGGTTGGTGCTAAAGTCGAGTCTTATATTGATTTATTCTTGTTTATTAATTATTTATTTAAATCATTGTTTAATGTGTCTCAGTTGAAGTAATAAATGGTATGGCAGAAATGTTTGCGTCATTATTCATTAACCAAACCCCTTTTGAATTTACATTAACTTACGCTTCTTAAATTTGTGCGAACTATAGTGTAAGATGACATGAAATGCATTAGTTCTATTCTAATGTCATACAGATGCTTTGATAGGTGCATAATCAAAACTACAACATACATTACAAAATTTATTTCAACTAGAATTTCTCATAAAACTTTTATCAGTTTATTCTTACATAGATATAGAAGAGATTTAAATAATAAAGTTACGGCCGACGTCGCTGAGCGTAACACAGATGCGAAGTGATATAGATGAGCCAATTAAAACTACAAAATTAAGTAACAGTTGGTATAAATAAATGAAGCTAACACTAATGAATTACAGATACTTATAATATTCATTATCCATAACAGTCAAGACATAGAAAACAACATATTTCTGGTAATCTTGAGCTATTGTTCTCAGAAAACAAACTTAAGACGAAGCTACATACACTGGAGAGCAAATAAGTAGCCATCGATTTTCTAAGCTTTTCTTGCGGTCTTACAGAAACTTGGCAAGTCCTTTAAAGAGTATTCCAAAGCATCCTGAGTTTTGGAATGTAATCTTTATTTGGCATAGCAAACTGAATGACACAGATCCAATACTCCTTAATATCCTTCAAGTTACAGATTTATATAAATAAACAGTTGGAATGAAAAACTTACACTATCAAGGATGTGCTATTTATTTGCTCGCCACTGTGAGTACTGTATAAAGTATGCTAAACACAACTTATAAATAAAATCAAAGATAATGGTATGATGAGTGTCTCAATAGATAATGAAACATTTGAACCCCAAGTGCACTTGGTAATGTATTAATAAAAGTACTTCATAAGACAGGCAGTCAATTCAACACAGATTGCCTAAATAACTTAGCAAGTACTAACTATCCAATTATTTTGAATAAACTGAGTTCTTAAATGCATGCAAAGAAGGCAGTTTATAAATTGTGTGTATGTAATTCGGTGATCAAAATAATTATCAATTGTTTGTTATTGCATATTTGAGACTACACCTAGCATCCTAGGTATATAGCGTATGTAAGTTCAATATGGTCATATTAACAAATTTCTTTAGAATATTGTGTTGCAATGTTTGCTCAGTTGACTTGATAAACGCTAATTGCTAACTAGCACAGAGAGTGAGACCGATAGTTTGCTCAAAATCAATGAAATGCTGCACACCTACATGACAGCTTCATGTGCGAAACATCTTTTGCTATCTGCCACAATGTGAGATAGCATTGCATATCTGATAAGTGCCTCGGGAATCTGTCAACTCACTGTGACCTTTATAACTTGGGTGAAGCACTCTATGAAGCAATCACTCTTCCTTATCATAAAATATGTTTATGCTCCTATATACAAATGATTATATTATGTTAGTACAAATTTGTTCAATGTTTGGAATAAAATAATCACTTTCTCATGGGAGAGGTCATAATTTCTTTATAAACTATGATGACAAGGCAATTCTAAAGTGAATATTTTATTATTCACTCTGAGAATTAAAAACTTTCCACTACTTAAACTCTAAAGTTGAACACACATTTACAAAGTAATGAGATTTAAAAAAAAAAAACATTATTTTTGGTTTACTTTGATGTTGATTATTCGATAAATTCAATACAAAACATGTCAAGTCAAAATTACATCATAAACACCACAAACTGTAACAAAAATATGTATTCATTTTAATTGCAATATGTCTATGTCCTTTAAAATATTATGTATACCATATACCTACTATTTTGTGGTTTAAATTCCATTGACTTGAAAACATAATTACATTATTATCAACAGCCAATGAAAGTCACTCAGGTTACTTTACTGTGCTATAAATAATAACAGTGTGGTAATGATTAGGCAATAGATATTGTGACATTAATTCCGAGGTTTCCATTATCCGCAAACAATTGTGCAAGAGACGTGTCAAACACAAGACAATCCGAATTCATGATGGCAGACGATACTCCTTCATGGATGGAGCGAGGCATGGCCTCCCATGTGAGTCTCCTGCGATGCCCATTCAGCTCTAGCCTGTAAGCAAAGTTCTCTGCTTCTTTTCGAGATCCTATAAGTTGCACAATGGCAAAGAATTGTTGATGTCCATCAAACTTCTCTTGTTTTTCAAGTACTAACATAAAATGGTGATTAAAACATGACTGCATCATTACCCAATCTACAGCTCCGGGGAGGTTGATGTCCGTTGCCAGGAACACTATATCCTCACCCTGGAGAGTAGTAATACTTTTGTGTGACATCATAAGGTGTGGCATAACTTGGTCAAGGCCTCCTTGCCACTTGCACGATGCACCGGGGCAGGGACATGAGTAAGGCCTGAACTCGCAAGCTTCTTCATGCTCTGCCTTCTCTGTGTGCACCAGAGTGACAGTACAGCCGGTGTTGGAGTGTTTACAAGGGAACATAACATTGCTGGCGACTTTCTCCATGGCGAGGTTGCGTATGTTGCCGAGCGGGCCGCGACACGTGGGGCAGCAGGACAGTTTGGGCCGGCAGCTGGAGCACACCAGGTGCCCGCTCTGGCACTGCAGGATCGGCGGCAACACATAGTCGAAGCACACGGGGCACTCGAACAGCGAGGCGAGATCAGCAGACATGGCGTTCGGCGCGTTCACCAGTGCAGGCACCCCGGGGACAGAACAACTGGAACTGCTAGCTCCGCGCCGCTTGTTGTTTGTGCTCATGTCACCGTCACGCGCACATAAAACCCGTCTGTCGACGATCACCGTACTTCGCCGTGATTCAAAAAAGTTTCGCCGCTGGATGTATCATTTGTAGCCCTCTTCAGCCGATTCTTTCCGCCTAGAGGTCGCGGTGAAGTAAGTTTCCATCACAGGTCTTGAGGCCAATGTTATTCAGTACATACAACGTGATTAGTGAACTATTCTCAGTGAGATTTGGGGCGATTGATCCAATCAGTACCACTTTCGAACTCTTTTAATTTAATACATATTTACTGTGTTGTGGTTGTATAAATAAAAATCAATTTAATGCAAATGTTCTAGTTCATCACAAAAAGACGAAATTCGTCGTAAAACCCAATGACGGCCAATCGAACAAAACTCACAATAATTCACAAATGACATGATGACAGCACCATGATGTCCACAGAAAACGTAGACAACAGAACACTATTTTATTTTCTTTACTTCTAGGATGGCACACCATAGAGTAGATGTATATAGACTTATAAACCTATGGACTTGCCCTGTTCTACAAAAATCAGACAACATAGCCTTCCTTTCGTAGGTTTGTAACTGCGAGTGCAAGAGAGAGAGCAAGCAATCGTTTGACAGCACATCTACCAATCATTTACCACAAAACTCAGCACCAGTCTGGTGCCACCAGACCTCGTTATCGTCGGGACAAAACAAAGAATACGTGACACATACAGCTATTTTCAAGTTTAGTGCCTATCGAATTATACACTCCCAGAGACGTGCTTTATGAACATAAGAAATAAAAACATTATTCACATTTTTGACATAGAAACATATGACAGTTGCCTGTTTAGAATTGGAACACTACGAAATGTTATATGTACACTATCATATAGTCAGAAGACCACAAAAGGATTCTTACGGTGGCGACAGCTCATTGGAAGACATGTCCGACTAGTTATTAAAAGTAGGTACACTTATGTACCTAGGTACTTATTAATAGAACAGCATGGGAATTGGTTCATTGGTTCATTATTGTCATTATGTAGGCAATGATCATGTAGGTAAAAACTAGTACCTACATACTCGTATCGGAAAGTCTGTTTATGTTTGATTGACACTTCGGTTTAATTAGTTGTATTATATTATTATTTGAGTTCTTTATGCCCCGAAGATAACGGGGTCTGCAGAGCACTCAACATGGCGACCGGTCACGCATAGACACAATTTTGACGTCACACAAGAGTGTTTTTAAAGTTATTAGTCCTTGACAAACATTTAGATGTCTCCCTTTTCATACGCAGCTCTTGATTTGTTAAAAAGAAACAAAATGCTATTTGACATGTCTGTGTCGATGTGACAGATATTTGTATAACTAGTAGAATATGGCATCTCCATGTTTTTCTATCTCAATGCGCAATCAAAATCGCAATTGCCTATACACCAGCTGATAATTTGATATCCAAATTCAAATTGTTTATTGTGGTACACAGGTAAAAATATGGTGTTACAGTTTATAAAGTGAAGTAGTACATACATCTATGACCCGCCTTTAGGCATACAATAATATATTCTCGACCTCAGACCAAATAAAGGTCTGAGTTCTCGACTATATTACCGACGATTTTTAGTTATTTTGGCTTATGATTACGAATGTGTGCACAAAGTATCGTTTAAAACACAATTTTATTGAAAAAAATAATATTTGTATAGCTTGTTTCGTGTGCCCTCGTTGGACACAGGCAGCTTCCTTTTGGTTTTGAATCTCTTGTGTGCTATTTCTAACTTTTCTGCTCTGTAAAGGCTCTAAAAAACAGACATTTCATTCACACATTTTATTTCATTTCAGAACAATTTCCATAAAGTTTTCATAGAAATTGTTCTATTAGAGTCGCATCGTGACTGCGTGGGCTTTAACTTATAACTAGTTACTTGCTTGCGCAGAGATCGTCATTAAATTAGTACGATGATTAACCTCGTTATTACAGTGAGTGGTTCCAAAAACGACTGCTGAGCAGCTTGCCTTATTAGCAGTCGTGTTTTTGACCACTGGAGGAATCGAACCCAGCAACCCAGTGTACGTAAACATATTAATGGTCTATGACAGAGTGTTCTCGTTGCTACAAGGTTACTGAAGCCGTTTGAAGTAAAATACTCTGAAACGACTTTAAAAAAAAAAAAAAAATTAAATGTACAATTATAACACACAATGACTTTACGAGACTAGTTTTGTTATCACGTCTACTTACTTTCCAGTCCCAGGGCAAGTTTACAAAAATTGTTTTAAATGTTCTAAGCGACACCTGCTTTGGGGAAATGTTGAATCTCACCCAATACTCACGTGGGGGTCTCGGCAAATATCACGTAATTATTATTTCGTATGAAACAGTGTACAAATTCGAGAAAACTGGGTAATTATTATAAAGTGTGTTACTGATGCTAAAACACTAAAAATATTGTATTGCACTTTTGTAAGAAGTCAGCTCGAGTATGCGTCTCAGATATTTTATGGACCGCATAGAAAACATCCAAAGACGGTTCATAAAATATCTTTGCTTTCACCAAATGATTCCATATCATTCAACCGATTATCTTGGACTTTATAAGAAGTATCATCTGCTACCACTGGTAGATCGACGTAAAATTGCAGACTGTTTATTCTTGTTGAAAATCTTCAATAACACAATTGATAACCCCGAGTTACTCGTATTGTCAAAATTTTATTTTAATGTGCCAAGTAAAGCACTTCGTTTTAATCCACCCATACGTGTACCTCATACATCTTCGAATATTATAGACAGAACAGCTACATTTACAATTAGTCTGAATTCGGCCAGTAGGTGTTTAAGCCTCAAATTCAAGTAGCGGTAGGTTATATTGTTTGGTTTTGTTATTTTATTATTTTCTCTATTATATTAGTCAAATAATTGCAAATAAAGAATTTTAAGTGTCTTACTTCAATTTAGGCGATGTGTTTTTTGTGCTCTCACCATAAATTATTATTATAACTCTATACGTGAGATCTTGTAATTCGCTTTCGGGTGTCTATGGTGTCCTTTATGTATTTTTTATTATTAGCTGTAAGTCCTCCTTGTACTAAAATAAATAAATAAGTACCTATTACAAAAAATAATTAAGCAAATGTGGTTTATTTAAATAAATCCAACGCACTCAAGCACAGATTAAAGTAGCTATTTATACATAACATACGCATTTTGAAAAACCTCATGTGAGATTAGGGGGTTGGGAGGGGTCGAGCCAAATCGTACGGCACCTCACTAAGGGGAGTGGGGTCGAAAAATCGCCAAAATCGCCACACGTAATTAACGAACGCACCCTTTTCATAATTACCGTTAGGAGGTTCACCGTCACCGCCATTGACGTCACAATCTTAGCGGATATATTGTACTATTTTACGCACGCGATTTCTAAGAAGTGTCTTGAATTGCGCTGTTATCTGAACAAGCCAACAATGGTAGCAAACACGCGGTTCTAGGGAACGAATTTCACTTGGTTACCAAATTGGTGCACATAGCTTGCAACAGGTATTAGGTATTTCTATAGGGTGATTGGTAATTAGTGACCGATACTTAAACACATGCTTGTACTCATGATAACAAACAACTTTTACTATGGGACCAAGCCTGAAATCACGAAAAAAAAATCTGTTGCTCCCTACATTTTGACGAGTTATGCGAACATGAATGTATGGGCCAGCCGGTTTTCTTTTTTTGGGATTTCAGGTTTGGTTCGATAGTAAAAACTGTTTGTTATCATGAGTACAATCGGTCACTAATTACCAGTCACCCTATATAGAGTTCGGGTATTGTTTCGGCCTTTCTTCCCAGAGTAGTCTGATAGGAAACGCCGACCTCATCTAGTTTAAAAAAAAAAACCGGCCAAGAGCGAGGCGGACTCGAGTACCGAGGGTTCCGTACCATCCTACTTCCTACTATCCTGCTTCATATCCTACTTAATATTATAAATGCGAAAGTTTGTGAGGATGGATGGATGTTTGTTACTCTTTCACGCAAAAACTACTGAATGGATATTGATGAAATTTGGCACACAGATAGTTTATAACCTGGATTAACACATTTGATACTTTTTATCCGGGAACGGTATTTTTATTTACATTTTTACAGCTCGAGATCTGCAAATAGCTAGAAATGGCTAGACGTCTCAACAAGCCGAGCTGCGGAGGTTTGTGTGGTGCGTGAGGCAGCACACAGAGCTACTGAGACACCAGAACAGTCCCAAGATCGGCGTCAATAGCATGTCAACAGTATCTAGTATCTCAACGGACTGCAGAGACACCAGAACCTTCCCAAAATCGACGGCAACAGCACGCTGAGTATCTGGCACCTCAACGAGCTGCTGAGACTCCTGAACAATACCACGATTGAAGTCAATAGCATGCTGAGTATCTAGCGTTTCAACGGTCAACCGAGACACCAGAACAGTCCCAAGCTCGACGTTAACTGAATGCTGAGTATCTGGCGGCTCAATGGCCTGCAGAGACACCAGAACATTAACAAGATTTGCGTCAATCGCATGCTGAGTGTCTAGCGTTTCAACGCTCTGTAAAGATACCAGAACAGTTTCAAACTTGACGTCAACTCCATGCTCAGTATCTCGCGTCACAACGAACTGCTGAGACACCAGAAGAATCTTAAGCTCGACGACAACAGTATGCTGAGTATCTGATGTCTCAACGGGCTGCTGAGTTACCAGAACAGTCCCAAAATCGGCGTCAATAGCACGTTGTTTATCTAGTGTCTCAACGGGCCGCTGAGGAACCAGAACAGCCCCAAAATCGACGGCAACAGCACGCTGAGTATCTGGTGTCTCAGCGGGCTGCAGAGACACCAGAACATTCCCAAAATCGACGGCAACAGCACGCTGAGTATCTGGTGTCTCAACGGGCTGCAGTGACACAAGAACATTCCCAAAATCGACGGCAACAGCACGCTGAGTATCTGGTGTCTCTACGGGCTGCAGAGACACCAGAACCATCCCAAAATCGACGGCAACAGCACGCTGAGTATCTGGTGTCTCAACGGGCTGCAGAGACAATAGAACATTCCTAAAATCGACGACAATAGCACGCTGAGTATCTGGTGTCTCAATGGGCTGCAGACACGAGAACATTCCCAAAATCGACGGCACGCTGAGTATCTGGTGTCTCAATGGGCTGCAGAGACACCAGAAAGTGTCTAAGAGCTATATTTGGGTTGAAGCAAATAGAGTCGTGTCGTCCATTCTTTAGGAAATATAAAATACTGACTCTACCATGTATGTATATATTAGAATCCTGTGTATTTGCTTTCAAACATAAGAGACTTTTCAAGCAAGCGACAAGCTACTATGCCCCACGATCTATGTATACTAATAAGTTATTTCAACCGAGGACTAATCTCACATTTACAGGTAAAAACAGCTATATTATGTGCATAAAATTGTATAATAAAATACCAAATTCGATAAAAATGCTACCATTTTCTAGATTTAAAAGCAATTTGACGAGGTTTTTAATTGAAAAATGCTTTTATAGTGTGCATGAGTTTTTATATTATAAATTGTAAGTTTTGTAAATTGCATGGTCTATCTAAATTATAACTTATTGTTATTATTATTGTATGACGAATCTCTCCCATAATTGACATGATTATTATTGACATTTATGATTATTGTTTTATTATCAGTTTTTTTTAAATTATTATTATTATATTGACTTATACTTAATTCAATAATACAAATTTTAATGGGATTATCTGTATAATGACTGCATGATGATGATCAATAATAAATTTAAATAAAATGTAAAACTTATTTTATATTTGCACGCCGAAATTAAAGGCAGAATAAGAGCGCATTTTTTTTTTTACATATTTACCATCTTTCTGTACCTTGTTCAGGCAAATAAATGATTTTTGATTTTTAGATTTTTTTTTGAACCTTCCCAAAATCAACGGCAACAGCACGCTGAGTATCTGGTGTCTCAACGGGCTGCAAAGACACCAGAACATTCCCAAAATCGACGGCAACAGCACGTTGAGTATCTGGTGTCTCAACGGGCTGCAGAGACAATAGTACATTCCTAAACTCGACGGCAACAGCACGCTGAGTATCTGGTGTGTCAATGGGCTGCAGAGACACCAGAACATTTCCAAAATCGACGGCAACAGCACGCTGAGTATCTGGTGTCTCAATGGGCTGCAGAGACACCAGAACCTTCCCAAAATCCAACGGGCTGCAGAGACACCAGAACCTTCCCAAAATCGACGGCAACAGCACGCTGAGTATCTGGTGTCTCAACGGGCTGCAGAGACACAGAACATTCCCAAAATCGACGGCAACAGCACGCTGAGTATCTGGTGTCTCAACGGGCTGCAGAGACACCAGAACATTCCCAAAATCGACGGCAACAGCACGTTGAGTATCTGGTGTCTCAACGGGCTGCAGAGACAATAGTACATTCCTAAACTCGACGGCAACAGCACGCTGAGTATCTGGTGTGTCAATGGGCTGCAGAGACACCAGAACATTTCCAAAATCGACGGCAACAGCACGCTGAGTATCTGGTGTCTCAATGGGCTGCAGAGACACCAGAACCTTCCCAAAATCCAACGGGCTGCAGAGACACCAGAACCTTCACAAAATCGACGGCAACAGCACGCTGAGTATCTGGTGTCTCAACGGGCTGCAGAGACACAGAACATTCCCAAAATCGACGGCAACAGCATGCTGAGTATCTGGTGTCTCAACGGGCTGCAGAGACACCAGAACCTTCCCAAAATCGACGGCAACAGCACGCTGAGTATCTGGTGTCTCAACGGGCTGCAGAGACAATAGTACATTCCTAAACTCGACGGCAACAGCACGCTGAGTATCTGGTGTGTCAATGGGCTGCAGAGACACCAGAACATTTCCAAAATCGACGGCAACAGCACGCTGAGTATCTGGTGTCTCAATGGGCTGCAGAGACACCAGAACCTTCCCAAAATCCAACGGGCTGCAGAGACACCAGAACCTTCCCAAAATCGACGGCAACAGCACGCTGAGTATCTGGTGTCTCAACGGGCTGCAGAGACACAGAACATTCCCAAAATCGACGGCAACAGCACGCTGAGTATCTGGTGTCTCAACGGGCTGCAGAGACACCAGAACCTTCCCAAAATCGACGGCAACAGCACGCTGAGTATCTGGTGTCTCAACGGGCTGCAGAGACAATAGTACATTCCTAAACTCGACGGCAACAGCACGCTGAGTATCTGGTGTGTCAATGGGCTGCAGAGACACCAGAACATTTCCAAAATCGACGGCAACAGCACGCTGAGTATCTGGTGTCTCAATGGGCTGCAGAGACACCAGAACCTTCCCAAAATCCAACGGGCTGCAGAGACACCAGAACATTCCCAAAATCGACGGCAACAGCACGCTGTGTATCTGGTGTCTCAACGGGCTGCAGAGACACCAGAATATTCCCAAAATCGACGGCAACAGCACGCTGAGTATCTGATGTCTCTACGGGCTGCAGAGACACCAAAACATTCCCAAAATCGACAGCAACAGCACGCTGAGTATCTGGTGTCTCAACGGGCTGCAGAGACACCAGAACCTTCCCAAAATCGACGGCAACAGCACGCTGAGTATCTGGTGTCTCAACGGGCTGCAGAGACACCAGAACCTTCCCAAAATCGACGGCAACAGCACGCTGAGTATCTGGTGTCTCAACGGGCTGCAGAGACAATAGTACATTCCTAAACTCGACGGCAACAGCACGCTGAGTATCTGGTGTGTCAATGGGCTGCAGAGACACCAGAACATTTCCAAAATCGACGGCAACAGCACGCTGAGTATCTGGTGTCTCAATGGGCTGCAGAGACACCAGAACCTTCCCAAAATCCAACGGGCTGCAGAGACACCAGAACATTCCCAAAATCGACGGCAACAGCACGCTGTGTATCTGGTGTCTCAACGGGCTGCAGAGACACCAGAATATTCCCAAAATCGACGGCAACAGCACGCTGAGTATCTGATGTCTCTACGGGCTGCAGAGACACCAAAACATTCCCAAAATCGACAGCAACAGCACGCTGAGTATCTGGTGTCTCAACGGGCTGCAGAGACACCAGAACCTTCCCAAAATCGACGGCAACAGCACGCTGAGTATCTGGTGTCTCAACGGGCTGCAGAGACACAGAACATTCCCAAAATCGAAGGCAACAGCACGCTGAGTATCTGGTGTCTCAACGGGCTGCAGAGACACCAGAACCTTCCCAAAATCGACGGCAACAGCACGCTGAGTATCTGGTGTCTCAACGGGCTGCAGAGACAATAGTACATTCCCAAAATCGACGGCAACAGCACGCTGAGTATCTGGTGTCTCTACGGGCTGCAGAGACACCAGAACCATCCCAAAATCGACGGCAACAGCACGCTGAGTATCTGGTGTCTCAACGGGCTGCAGAGACAATAGAACATTCCTAAAATCGACGACAATAGCACGCTGAGTATCTGGTGTCTCAATGGGCTGCAGACACGAGAACATTCCCAAAATCGACGGCACGCTGAGTATCTGGTGTCTCAATGGGCTGCAGAGACACCAGAAAGTGTCTAAGAGCTATATTTGGGTTGAAGCAAATAGAGTCGTGTCGTCCATTCTTTAGGAAATATAAAATACTGACTCTACCATGTATGTATATATTAGAATCCTGTGTATTTGCTTTCAAACATAAGAGACTTTTCAAGCAAGCGACAAGCTACTATGCCCCACGATCTATGTATACTAATAAGTTATTTCAACCGAGGACTAATCTCACATTTACAGGTAAAAACAGCTATATTATGTGCATAAAATTGTATAATAAAATACCAAATTCGATAAAAATGCTACCATTTTCTAGATTTAAAAGCAATTTGACGAGGTTTTTAATTGAAAAATGCTTTTATAGTGTGCATGAGTTTTTATATTATAAATTGTAAGTTTTGTAAATTGCATGGTCTATCTAAATTATAACTTATTGTTATTATTATTGTATGACGAATCTCTCCCATAATTGACATGATTATTATTGACATTTATGATTATTGTTTTATTATCAGTTTTTTTTAAATTATTATTATTATATTGACTTATACTTAATTCAATAATACAAATTTTAATGGGATTATCTGTATAATGACTGCATGATGATGATCAATAATAAATTTAAATAAAATGTAAAACTTATTTTATATTTGCACGCCGAAATTAAAGGCAGAATAAGAGCGCATTTTTTTTTTTACATATTTACCATCTTTCTGTACCTTGTTCAGGCAAATAAATGATTTTTGATTTTTAGATTTTTTTTTGAACCTTCCCAAAATCAACGGCAACAGCACGCTGAGTATCTGGTGTCTCAACGGGCTGCAAAGACACCAGAACATTCCCAAAATCGACGGCAACAGCACGTTGAGTATCTGGTGTCTCAACGGGCTGCAGAGACAATAGTACATTCCTAAACTCGACGGCAACAGCACGCTGAGTATCTGGTGTGTCAATGGGCTGCAGAGACACCAGAACATTTCCAAAATCGACGGCAACAGCACGCTGAGTATCTGGTGTCTCAATGGGCTGCAGAGACACCAGAACCTTCCCAAAATCCAACGGGCTGCAGAGACACCAGAACCTTCCCAAAATCGACGGCAACAGCACGCTGAGTATCTGGTGTCTCAACGGGCTGCAGAGACACAGAACATTCCCAAAATCGACGGCAACAGCACGCTGAGTATCTGGTGTCTCAACGGGCTGCAGAGACACCAGAACATTCCCAAAATCGACGGCAACAGCACGTTGAGTATCTGGTGTCTCAACGGGCTGCAGAGACAATAGTACATTCCTAAACTCGACGGCAACAGCACGCTGAGTATCTGGTGTGTCAATGGGCTGCAGAGACACCAGAACATTTCCAAAATCGACGGCAACAGCACGCTGAGTATCTGGTGTCTCAATGGGCTGCAGAGACACCAGAACCTTCCCAAAATCCAACGGGCTGCAGAGACACCAGAACCTTCACAAAATCGACGGCAACAGCACGCTGAGTATCTGGTGTCTCAACGGGCTGCAGAGACACAGAACATTCCCAAAATCGACGGCAACAGCATGCTGAGTATCTGGTGTCTCAACGGGCTGCAGAGACACCAGAACCTTCCCAAAATCGACGGCAACAGCACGCTGAGTATCTGGTGTCTCAACGGGCTGCAGAGACAATAGTACATTCCTAAACTCGACGGCAACAGCACGCTGAGTATCTGGTGTGTCAATGGGCTGCAGAGACACCAGAACATTTCCAAAATCGACGGCAACAGCACGCTGAGTATCTGGTGTCTCAATGGGCTGCAGAGACACCAGAACCTTCCCAAAATCCAACGGGCTGCAGAGACACCAGAACCTTCCCAAAATCGACGGCAACAGCACGCTGAGTATCTGGTGTCTCAACGGGCTGCAGAGACACAGAACATTCCCAAAATCGACGGCAACAGCACGCTGAGTATCTGGTGTCTCAACGGGCTGCAGAGACACCAGAACCTTCCCAAAATCGACGGCAACAGCACGCTGAGTATCTGGTGTCTCAACGGGCTGCAGAGACAATAGTACATTCCTAAACTCGACGGCAACAGCACGCTGAGTATCTGGTGTGTCAATGGGCTGCAGAGACACCAGAACATTTCCAAAATCGACGGCAACAGCACGCTGAGTATCTGGTGTCTCAATGGGCTGCAGAGACACCAGAACCTTCCCAAAATCCAACGGGCTGCAGAGACACCAGAACATTCCCAAAATCGACGGCAACAGCACGCTGTGTATCTGGTGTCTCAACGGGCTGCAGAGACACCAGAATATTCCCAAAATCGACGGCAACAGCACGCTGAGTATCTGATGTCTCTACGGGCTGCAGAGACACCAAAACATTCCCAAAATCGACAGCAACAGCACGCTGAGTATCTGGTGTCTCAACGGGCTGCAGAGACACCAGAACCTTCCCAAAATCGACGGCAACAGCACGCTGAGTATCTGGTGTCTCAACGGGCTGCAGAGACACCAGAACCTTCCCAAAATCGACGGCAACAGCACGCTGAGTATCTGGTGTCTCAACGGGCTGCAGAGACAATAGTACATTCCTAAACTCGACGGCAACAGCACGCTGAGTATCTGGTGTGTCAATGGGCTGCAGAGACACCAGAACATTTCCAAAATCGACGGCAACAGCACGCTGAGTATCTGGTGTCTCAATGGGCTGCAGAGACACCAGAACCTTCCCAAAATCCAACGGGCTGCAGAGACACCAGAACATTCCCAAAATCGACGGCAACAGCACGCTGTGTATCTGGTGTCTCAACGGGCTGCAGAGACACCAGAATATTCCCAAAATCGACGGCAACAGCACGCTGAGTATCTGATGTCTCTACGGGCTGCAGAGACACCAAAACATTCCCAAAATCGACAGCAACAGCACGCTGAGTATCTGGTGTCTCAACGGGCTGCAGAGACACCAGAACCTTCCCAAAATCGACGGCAACAGCACGCTGAGTATCTGGTGTCTCAACGGGCTGCAGAGACACAGAACATTCCCAAAATCGAAGGCAACAGCACGCTGAGTATCTGGTGTCTCAACGGGCTGCAGAGACACCAGAACCTTCCCAAAATCGACGGCAACAGCACGCTGAGTATCTGGTGTCTCAACGGGCTGCAGAGACAATAGTACATTCCTAAACTCGACGGCAACAGCACGCTGAGTATCTGGTGTGTCAATGGGCTGCAGAGACACCAGAACATTTCCAAAATCGACGGCAACAGCACGCTGAGTATCTGGTGTCTCAATGGGCTGCAGAGACACCAGAACCTTCCCAAAATCCAACGGGCTGCAGAGACACCAGAACCTTCCCAAAATCGACGGCAACAGCACGCTGAGTATCTGGTGTCTCAACGGGCTGCAGAGACACAGAACATTCCCAAAATCGACGGCAACAGCACGCTGAGTATCTGGTGTCTCAACGGGCTGCAGAGACACCAGAACCTTCCCAAAATCGACGGCAACAGCACGCTGAGTATCTGGTGTCTCAACGGGCTGCAGAGACAATAGTACATTCCTAAACTCGACGGCAACAGCACGCTGAGTATCTGGTGTGTCAATGGGCTGCAGAGACACCAGAACATTTCCAAAATCGACGGCAACAGCACGCTGAGTATCTGGTGTCTCAATGGGCTGCAGAGACACCAGAACCTTCCCAAAATCCAACGGGCTGCAGAGACACCAGAACATTCCCAAAATCGACGGCAACAGCACGCTGTGTATCTGGTGTCTCAACGGGCTGCAGAGACACCAGAATATTCCCAAAATCGACGGCAACAGCACGCTGAGTATCTGATGTCTCTACGGGCTGCAGAGACACCAGAACATTCCCAAAATCGACAGCAACAGCACGCTGAGTATCTGGTGTCTCAACGGGCTGCAGAGACACCAGAACCTTCCCAAAATCGACGGCAACAGCACGCTGAGTATCTGATGTCTCTACGGGCTGCAGAGACACCAGAACATTCCCAAAATCGACGGCAACAGCACGCTGAGTATCTGGTGTCTCAACGGGCTGCAGAGACACCAGAACCTTCCCAAAATCGACGGCAACAGCACGCTGAGTATCTGGTGTCTCAACGGGCTGCAGAGACACAGAACATTCCCAAAATCGACGGCAACAGCACGCTGAGTATCTGGTGTCTCAACGGGCTGCAGAGACACCAGAACCTTCCCAAAATCGACGGCAACAGCACGCTGAGTATCTGGTGTCTCAACGGGCTGCAGAGACAATAGTACATTCCTAAACTCGACGGCAACAGCACGCTGAGTATCTGGTGTGTCAATGGGCTGCAGAGACACCAGAACATTTCCAAAATCGACGGCAACAGCACGCTGAGTATCTGGTGTCTCAATGGGCTGCAGAGACACCAGAACCTTCCCAAAATCCAACGGGCTGCAGAGACACCAGAACATTCCCAAAATCGACGGCAACAGCACGCTGTGTATCTGGTGTCTCAACGGGCTGCAGAGACACCAGAATATTCCCAAAATCGACGGCAACAGCACGCTGAGTATCTGATGTCTCTACGGGCTGCAGAGACACCAGAACATTCCCAAAATCGACGGCAACAGCACGCTGAGTATCTGGTGTCTCAATGGGCTGCAGAGACACCAGAACCTTCCCAAAATCCAACGGGCTGCAGAGACACCAGAACATTCCCAAAATCGACGGCAACAGCACGCTGTGTATCTGGTGTCTCAACGGGCTGCAGAGACACCAGAATATTCCCAAAATCGACGGCAACAGCACGCTGAGTATCTGATGTCTCTACGGGCTGCAGAGACACCAGAACATTCCCAAAATCGACAGCAACAGCACGCTGAGTATCTGGTGTCTCAACGGGCTGCAGAGACACCAGAACCTTCCCAAAATCGACGGCAACAGCACGCTGAGTATCTGGTGTCTCAACGGGCTGCAGAGACACAGAACATTCCCAAAATCGACGGCAACAGCACGCTGAGTATCTGATGTCTCTACGGGCTGCAGAGACACCAGAACAGTCACAAGCTCGACGTCAGCCCGAGGTGACTTATACGTGAAGAACCATTTCCTGTGTAAAGAGAAGAATGGTTTTGCTGAGTAAAGCCTTTATAGCCTGTGACCCAACTGCCTAACGACAGACTTTTTGCCCATTTTCACTACAGGAGCTAGACTTCCACCTCTTTAAGCAGTATAATTTTAATCTTATTTGAGTGTGGGAAAGTGATGGAGCTAGACGTCCTTTATAGCTCCATCTCGTTCTTACACTGAAGTAATAATAAAATAATGCTGCTTCAAGAGGTGGTGGTTGGCCTGCTGGCCACATCTAAATATTATAATAATGCCTTAATAATTTTATATATTAATAATTTTATAATTTAATAGGTCAAATTACAACAGTGTGCGTGATGTTTCATATAGGTAGATCCTCTATGTTTTACTCAGGGACGTACAAATATATTTCAATACCATTGTCGAATTTTCGTGGGAAATCCTCACGGTTACCCTCCGTCTGGGAAGAACGGAGGGTTATGTCGGACTCCTACCGACTAATACACCACTGTTCCTTCTAGTACCATGAGTCGGGGGTCCGGGAGATACTTGAATGTACATTCGCCGCACCCACGACTGGTATCAGCCCGCCATGCCCAGCGGGCTCCATCACTCTGTAATACTGCGTGCCACCTCTCTGAGCCTGACTGCTCGAGGGACGACACAGCCCCAATTTCACTGCCCGCAGGACCCTTCTTATGGTGGCCGGAGATCGTTAAATAAAGTTTTTTTTTTATTAAATTAAAATAATAGCATTGTGCAGGATAATATTGGGTTGGCTAATAAGTAATGAGCGCCATAGAACTATTTTATTTGTATTTATTAATTAAATGAATAATTGTTAATCATTAATAATATATTCACCGTCGTTTTCTACTACCATTCACCATCGATCTGGCAAAGAGTGAATGGCGTCCGCATAGAACTTCGTTGGTTTTGAATTGAAGAAGTCATCTATGTATTGTTTCAAGTGTGGTTCATCGTCAAATCCTTTTTCCCGTAAATTACTACTAAGTGATCGGAACAAGCTGAAATCAGTTGGTGCTAAGTCCGGCGAATATGGAGGGTGAGGTATTATTTCCCAATTAAGCTCCAATAGTTTTAACCTGGTACTCTTAGCAATATGCGGCCGGGCATTGTCGTGCAGGAAAAATATTTTGTCGTGTTGTGGACCTTTGCGATGGATGTCAAGCTTCAGTTTTTCGAGTTGATCACAATATACTGTTACTGTAATCGTAGTATTAGTAGGAAGGAATTCCCAGCTTATTACTCCATGTATATCCCACCAGACAGAAAGCATTGCCTTGCGAGGATGAAGATCAACTTTTGACCTTGGTTTTCCCTGTTCTTTACATCCCAGCCACTGGCGCTTGCGTGTGTGATTAACATAGAGAACCCACTTTTCATCTCCAGTGACAAGATGATCTAATGTCGATTTGTGATTGTTCCTACGGTCCGTACTGCTCTCCTGGAGAAGAGTTATGGGGTCGTCGGGATCTGAGAGGACAAGCCTAGGGCGGCGGAAAGATAAAAGTTGTACACAAATCTCAGCTCGGTAGGTCAGCTGATCTTTACTTAATTGATGGGGTACCCAAACACTATATTTGTAAGTCTTTCCCAAACCTTGTAAATGATTTTCTGAACAGCCAAATTGCGTGTAGTTCTTTGAGGATCGTCTTCGATTAATAGTTTTAATTTATCGATATCGATTTCCACGGGGCGCCCAGACCTTGGTTGATCGGTCAAGGAAAAATTGTTATTACGGAACCTTTGGAACCAGCGTTTTGCTGTTGCTTCGGAGACTGCATCGTGAGCTATCCTTTGACATATATTACGTGTAGCTTCTGGAACAGAATGCCCAGATTGAAACTCATATAATAAACAAGGTCGTACGTGGGTTTTAATATCACTCATTTCTTTGTGAACTTTAACGCACTAACGGCCAAACTATCAATAACGCGCATTTTCATTTTTTTTTTTATGAATGGCATCTCGTAGTTGGGCTAGAGAGGCCGTGACTACTTAACCGGACTATCCTGTGGCTGCCTTAAGAGAACTCTAGGCCTCCAGCCAGGGGCATAAAACTTACAGACTAAGCGACTACACGCTAAGGGCTCCCCCTGTGGGGAACGGGCCTCGGCTTAGGGCGTCGCTGGGGGGAGGAAAGCAAGATGGGACAGGCTGGATCAGATTTAATGATTATTATTGTCAGGGGAGTTTAAAGCTACTGGGTCAGATACGCCACCAGCTGGCACTTCATACCCGAGCAAGGGACGGGGGCGAGGACGATTATTGCGGAGTCGTCGCGAGGGACCTCGGCGGCGAGGTCGGAATGTCGATTTGTGATTGTTCCTACGGTCCGTACTGCTCTCCTGGAGAAGAGTTATGGGGTCGTCGGGATCTGAGAGGACAAGCCTAGGGCTGCGGACCTTACTAATACGAGAGGGGACATAGCTAGCCGCCTCGACAACCAGAGGGTTGCGATGGTTGGTGGCTGAGTCGAAGAAACGCTTGGAATTGCGTTTCAAGAACTGGGAGATGGTGGGAATGTCGAGATCTACGTGGAGGATTTCGTTGCGAACGAACCAAGGGGTTCCCGTTGGCTTTCGGAGGAAACGGTTTTGGAGGGCCTGCATCCTATGAATGAGGTGAGGTTTTGCGTGCGCAAACACTGAACCCGCATAGGTCATCATGGGGCGAATGCACGCTGTAATTTATACAGCGCAATTTGCACCTAAGTGACAAATTGCTACGTGCATTCAGAATGGAGTGGAGTCTACCGAGAGTGAAAGCGGCGCGCGAACGCACCTGCTTTATGTGCTCAGCGAAGGAGAGGTGGTGGTCGAGGGTCATCGGGTCAGGTGATCGGCTTGCCGAACATGGTGATCGGCCGGGGGGGGAGTCGAGTGCGACGCGGTCTCAGAAAGAGGACGGCTTGACTCTTGTCGGGATTGACCTCGATTCTCCACTTCTTAAACCAGGCGCCGAGGTTATCGATTGCGGTTTGGAGAGTGCGAGATATCGGGTGTTGGTCCCTGCCCGAGTAGTAAATGGCCGTGTCGTCTGCGAACAGAGCTAACTGCGCCTTTTTACTTTTCGGGATATCGCTGGTGAACAGCGTGAAGATGAGGGGAGCGAGCACAGAGCCCTGTGGGACTCCTGCACGGATGGGATGGGTGGAGGATAGCGCTACTTCTATGCGATAGCGAAAGGTGCGATTCGACAAAAAGTCTCGTAAGATGAGTACGAGACGATCCAGCGCGCCAAGTTGGTAGAGCTTATATAATAAGCCGTTGTGCCAGACTTTGTCGAACGCTTTCGCTATATCAAAGAAGACAGCACCCGTCATCAAACCACGTTGGAAGCCAACGCTTATGTGTTCGATGATGCGGTGGACCTGATGAACGCAGGAATGCTGCTTTCGGAAACCAAACTGCTCGTTAGGGATGAGACCCTTTGTCTCGGCATAGTCTCTGAGACGCTTATAAATAAGCCTCTCATAGATTTGCCGATCACATTGAGCAGACTGATGGGGCGGTAACTAGTGGGCTCAGCCTTGGGCTTACCGGGCTTGGGGATGCCAATTGCAGTGGCCTCTTTCCATGCTTGAGGAAAGATGTTGTTTGCTCATGGCACCATTGAAGATGGTGACCATGAGCATTATAAGGTGGGCGGGGAAGAGTTGGATCACCATATTGGTAATTCCATCTGAGTCGGGGGCTTTACGGGGTTTAAGACCCTTGATTATGTCCTGCACCTCGTCTGGAGTGACGTGGGGCAGAGGACAATCAGGGTCTTCAACGGGAGGGAGGGAGGCTCTACGTTCGACTTCCGCGTCGACCTCAGAGAGGTGAGCTTGGTCTACAGGTTGAGAGCTGGGTGAGCACTGAGTCTCAAGACTGTCGGCTAGGCATTCAGCCTTGTCGACATCATCGAAAGCGATGGTCTTGTCAGGGCGGATAAGGGGGGCATAGAGGCAGTCTCTTGGGATCTGAGCTTCCTCTGGAGTTGCCAGAAGGCTAGGTGGGTAGGCTCTAGGTCGCTCAGCATCTTGTCCCGAGCATCTTGTAAAGAGCGCATATGGGCTTTGTTCGCGTGGCAGGGAAAGCTGCTGTAGGCAAGGACAGCCTCGTTCTTCTCATTCAGCAGCTTACGTACATCGTCCGGCAACTTCCAGCGATGGAAGACCATCGCTGGAATTTCCCTTGAACAATCGTCCAGGACTGATTGTACGTGTTCTGTGAATGAGTTCTGTGTACGTGTCAGCGATAGAGTCAAAGTGGTCGGGGTTGGAGTCTAAGTGGGGGGACGTGGTGGATTTCAGACATTCGTTTACTTTCATCCCGTCGGTCACTTTTTGGGTGGGAGGGGGTTGACTGGGGTCACGGAGACCTATGCGGGGTGCCAGGTTTACGACGACTGGTCGGTGATCAGAGGTCAGTTCATGTATCGCCTCTATAGAGTCTAACCGTAGGTTAACATTCGTTAGAAGCGCTACATCAAGTACGTCAGGGGTGTGGTCAGGGTTGTGCGGAAAGTGAGTATGAGTCATCGGGGCGATGACATCGAAACTCAGGAGGGAGCAGAGGTTGAACAGAAGCCTACCTCTGCGAGAGGTCCTGGTACTATTCCAGGCGGAATGTTTGGCGTTGAGGTCACCCGCTATAATAACGGATTCACTCAAGCCAAAAAGGGTGGAGAGGTCAGCAGATAGGGAACTATCTGAGGAGGTCGGGGAGAGATAGGCCGATACTAGAGTGATCGGTTGGTGGCCTGTCATGCCTAGGCGGCAGACAGACACTTCTAAGTCTGAGAGAGGGTCTATAGGGATGCAGTATAGGCCCTTCTTGTAGTAGATAAGGGTGCCGCCCTGGTGACATCGAGTCCTGTCGTTGTGAACTATGCGATAGTTGGCAATAGACGGGTTCCGATGACGAGGCTCGAACTAAGAGGATGTCTATTTGGTGATCGCGGAGGAAAGTGGCGATCTCTGCACGTTGGCTATGAATGCCATTGGCATTGAAAAAAGCTAACTTGAGGGATCGGGGTTTAAATCTAGGTAAGATGCCTTTATCCATTGTTGATTTATTTTTTGGTGAAGGCCATCAGAGCTTGCGTAATCTCCGGGTACGCATTATATATGCTCTGGATCCTGAAGAGATCGCAGGCATTCCTGGTGGCCACGATTTCGTTGGCCATTTGGGTAGCGCGGGGGGACATAAAGGTCAAGAAAGTGCCAGAGATAACACTGAAGTTATCTAGAGGCAGGCCTTGACTGCGGGTGAGGGAAGGGGGGGGGGGGGGGAGCTGAAAGAGCAGGAGATGAGACAGCGGGAGCAGGAGCAGCAGCTTTAGGAGGTGCTGCGGGTTTCCGGGCATCCGTGGGAGCCGGGATAAGGGGGAGGGGGGGAGGAGGCTGAGAAGCAGCCAGAGCAGGGAAGGCCTGCTGGTGGTTAAGGTAATTCCATGGACTGGGTCTCTGAGGACTCAGTCGCGTGGGCATCTGAGTTGAGGGGATGGCCAAAGAGTGGGTCGGGGCAGAGGGAGCGGTTTTTTGGCCTGGGGCAATCGGCCGTGCCATGCTCTCCCAGGCACTTTACGCACCTCGGTGTGGCATGGCAATGCCTTTGAGAGTGGCCATAGAGCTGGCACCGGTGGCATTGGCCTACGATGCTGCTCTTGTCTGGTTTTTCGATCTGAATGCCTGTAAGGCAACAGATCGATCGAACCGAGAATATGGGATGGTGGCCCTCGGATGGTGGACAGACCACGAGAACCATGTCGAACTTAGCACCGCCTCTGGCGCGGTGCATACGGTGGACCTCGTCCACTGGGATATTCTGCGACTCAAGGTCGGCTTTGATATCCTCTACAGGGATCTCTTTAGGGACCCGGCGTATAACCACTCGGAGCTGACGCTCCTCAGGGAGGGCATAGGTGTGAAATGACACACCTCTGTTCCTGAGGAGTTTGGTGAGTTCCCTCTAGTCTTTCGACAAGGGGACGAGGACTTTAATACCCTGTTGGGTATTGCGGGCACTGGTGTAACCGATCCTGAGATCGGCGCACCATTTGGACACGTCGGTCCATCTCCCTTTGTCCTGAATGAAGACGGGAGGAGGGGGGGGGGGCAACTTCTTCTTGGAAGAAGAAGCATCCTGCGAGGAGAATGAGGAGGTCGGGATAGGGGCGGAAGCGAGGGAAGCCGCTTGAACAGGGGGAGAGGCGGGGGCAGCAGTAGCGGAGGATGCCGCTAGAGATGGGGCGGGGGCGGGGGGAGGGGTCGGGCAACGGACTGAGGCAGTCGTCGCCTTCTTAAGTGGGGTAGGGGGCCTTAGAGCCCTTTAGCTTCCTCTTCTTGCTTCCCTTACGGAGGACGGGCGTAAAGCAATCGTCCTCCGAGGAGGGAGAGGAAGGGGAAGCCTCAGAGTTTAAGGCCTCCTCATCTGAGCCCGAGGCGGACTCGTTGTCGGACGGGGAGGGGGCGCGGTCGGACACTGAGTCAGTGTCCATGCAAACGGTCGGACAGGGGGGAACGACATCAGAGATGTCGGAACGGGGAGGAGCGGACGGGAGCTGCAGAGCAGCAAGCTCCGCGCCGTACTTCTCCGTGAAATAAGGGTAATTGAGTATGACCCTTTTAATGAAGGACAAAAATCCTAGAATGTCTGCCATGAGGAGGCAGGGGAGGGGGGGAGGCAGGAATTCTCCAGAGAGCCTAACTCCTCGGGTGGGTGTGCCCGGGGATGAGTAACCCTCCCTGTCGGGTCAGACAGGGAGGTGAGTACCTACTGGTGAGCCCTAAGCTTGTAATCCGTCGCCAGTCTTATTGTGCGAACGGGGTCCTGACCAGTCTAGCGCGAAGGGTGTAGACACACCCTAAAGACACTAGGTGTGTAGCTGTGGAAGCAAAACTGTACACCAGAGCCGACTAGGAGATCCCCCAAGGCCGGTTAACTCTGGGACCCGTCCAATTGACTGCCTCCCCCTGATGGGTTCGGCGGGTGTAATTGGGTCAACACCCCACTCGGCTTCGTTGGCACTGTAAGGTTTCCACCGAGGACCACGAAACTGTGGTTTTGCCCAGAAGGGGCCTGGTGAAGCTACACACGCGGGATATATTTGCCTTGAAAAAGGCACTTGGGTGATTTTCGAGTCGATTAATTAATTGCTTAATTAATCACTCGAAGATCGGTAGTAGTCGGGCGACTACGAGGGGCGTTGCGGGGCGCAACGGGAGCGGACTCTTGAGCTCGGAGCGGAGACGGTGGGTGCGGAGCAGGCGGCCGTCCGCGGCGAGCGTCGAGCGTCGAATGAATGAATAACGCGCATGAGCGCGACTCGCTCTTTATATACCCTCTGCTACAGAACGTTCTCGAACCTTTCCGAAAATTCTAGAAATTATAACTAAAACGCTCATTACTTATTAGCCCGATATAAACACACCATAATGCAATGGTAGAATGTACCTCAAGGGACCATTATAGTTTTAACTTAGAATAATAACTTATTATTCTAAAAGTTTTAAGATCATACGTTGTAAACCTACATTCTGAAAAACAAATGAATGCCTAAACAAAAGAGCACTGAAATCCAACACTACAATAATATTAATGCGTTCATTTATATGCTTCCTAGTGTTAGTGTAAACGGGCGTTACCAAGGTCGCTAAGGTCTTTAGCCATAATGACTATCTGCATCATTATCCCACTACTAAGTCCATATCCTAAAAAATCATTGTTAACAGTCTGAAGATTAGTTTATGGTTTTGTGAAGGCTTCGAAGTGAAATGTAATCTGAAGTTACACCTGAAACCGGTCAGGAGTTGACTTCTCGCAAAGAGTAGTAGTGACAGTAGTGCCAAAATATTTTTTTTCATTCTTCAAGCACAAAAACATAGGTAGGAAATAATAAAATCAAAAGATTATAATAAAAAAGCGCTTGTTCAATTATAATTGCGACTGCTTTCAACGTTTTCTTCAAAAATGAGAACAACAACACTCGTCCAAATTAATAAATTAAATTAAATTCGACTATTTATCTGAGACCACTCCACCACCTCTTGTGATGAAGTGTCAAGAACCATAAGTTCCCTAAATAACACACGAGCTGTTGGTTATGATAGCATCTGAACAGCCATAGTTACTAAGAAATGTGTTAAAGAATTGGCAGTAATTTTAATTCACCTTATTCGTTTAAGCAAGGAGTCTTTCCAGAAAATATCATCAAAAGTAAAAACATTTCACAAAAAAATAACTAAAGCAGATATGAACAAATATAGCGTGACTAGTAATTAGTGACCGATACTTAAACACATGATTTTACTCATGATAAAATCATGTAATTAATCATTTTAATTTCATACAATTTTCGATGGTTGCATTGTTTTATGCGAATGTCGTGTACACCTGTAATTGGTATATACATAAGAACCCATACCTGCTAACTTTTAATATTAAATGTACAATGTATAATGCTGTTGGCGTACCTATTTTAAATAAATAAAATAAATAAATTTCTTCTCAGACTACAAAAGTCTTTATCACACAAAAAAAGAATGTGTCGGAGCAATCTGTGGGGTCGGACCGTTTGAATCATTTAAAGAAATTAGGTTTACTAACTCTATCTAGTCTGTACAATTAGAAGTAGGAATATTTTGTTAAAAACCCCCCTGAACTATTTACTAAAGCCATTAAAAATAAAAATAAAATCCCAACTGGCTGTCACTAGATAGTGAAGCGCGCTATTTCATAATATTGTTATAATAACATGTCTGTCAAAATCTATAAACAAATACCTAAGCAAATCAGAGCTGCCATTAAAATATTTCAAAACAAAACTTAAGAAATGGCTCTATTAATGTGTAATGGTGTCACTTTAGGTGAGTTCTTAAATTATAAGCTAAGTTCAAAATAAGTATGTAACTTAAATATAGTAATTATTAATTTATACTTCTATGTATAATTTGAGTATGAATGCCTATGACTAAATGAGTAAGGATAGACCAAAGAAAAGATGTATGGACTTTGTGAAAGATGGCCAGAAACTCTAGAAAGGGGGTGACTAATAAGAATATTATCTCATTTCCAAATAACTCTTTTAATGTATCGTAAATTGTAGTTGACGTAATTTGTGCATTTGATTTTGCAGACCAGTCAATTCAATTGTGCAAAGCTAAATTAACGAACTCGTTTAGGCTAGAAAGGCATTTGACATGGCAGCGAAGCTACGTTCCTTCTGATACCATCTAAGTGGGGCAAAGGGATCTTCTAAACGTCTCATGTCCTCATTTTACTTTCAGCTCAGCCGCATACATACTTCTTCCGCACCTCAGTATACCGCACAGAGTTCCAGTCTAAGGAGTCAAACCTTTTGCATTGAAGCCAACTTAGCGACTCGGTCGAGATTCGCTTTAGGTACAGTAACGTCCACGAGATTGTCAACCACTGGCTCGATTTTTTATCACTGTCCATTTTCCATTGTATGGAAGAAAGGGACATGTTGCGCCGAACCCAAACAAATTGGGATAAGGGCAGGAGAATGATGATGCTGGTGATATAGTCATACTAGCAGCGCACCGCGGTTTCTCGAAGTCTCGAACCCGTGGGAGTATGGGGATAAAAAGTATTCTAAGTGTTAATCCAGGTTATAAACTATCTGTGTACCAAATTTCATTCAAATCAGTTCAGTAGTTTTTGCGTGAAAGAGTAACAAACATCCATCCATCCTCACAAACTTTCGCATTTATAATTTTAGTAGGATAAATAACTTAATTAAAACTATTTTTTAGGGGTTAAATATAGGTAATGACCACCAAAAAATACTTTGATACGCTAAGCTCTCTGCACTTCAAATTGTATTGAAACACCAAATGTAGTAAATGATCACCAAATCTGAGCGAGCAAATTGTTGCGTTAGGTTAGTTTTTTTTTTTGTATTTGTTTGATTCGCTTTTAATGTTCTTTCGAGGTTAGGTTAGGTTAACAATGATTAGTTTGGAGTCTAAGATAGCAAGATATAAAAATTTTGGTTATAATTTCACAATAAAATGGAGTTTTAATTTTGGTGATCATTTACTATTTTTGGCAGTAAAAAGTGTTTTTGATGTTACTTATATTTTACTTTATCTGGTGATAAGTAAAAATTAGCCTATATTTTTATTACAATGCTATCTTAGTAGTAATATTTTATTTTAAAGTGTCTTTGCATGCTGGAAAAAGTAAGCAAGGTACTACTAACTATTTAAGACCTTTATATAGCATATTCTATACAAAATAAAGATATTCTATTCTATTCACAGATAAGGTAGCTAAATTTCTGTGTTCGTTTTCAGGGCAAGATTCACAGACCGCACTTTACTGTGGTAAGTAAGCGTCCGTCTCAAATTACTGTGAACTTTACGTCAGTGAATTCAGTGTTCACATTTGTACGGAATTTAGTTGCATTTAGTCATTTATTTCATAACAAAATACATTGTGTTGAAAATATTACAGTGATGTGATGATAAATAAAATAATAAAAAACAAAAGCATATTTAAAATTCCTTACAATGATGATAAATATATATTTAAAAAAAAACACTACTATGGGACCAAACCTGAAAGCGCGAAAAAAATATCAACTGTTCAGTACATTTATGTTCGCATAATTCGTCAAAATGTACTGAACAGCTGATTTTTTTTCGCGATTTCAGGTTTGGTCCCATAGTAAAAGTTGTTCATAATGATGAGTACAATGACCCCTTAAAAGGTTGTACGTTATTTATGTACGAGTATATAGTCAATGGTATAAACACTTACTTAGCGAAGTAAAGGCAAACAGCGGTCTGTGAATCATGCTTTATGAATGCTTCGCGTGTCTTTCCAAAGCGTACGTTAATTGTTGCAGTCATTAGTTTTATCACTTGACAACCGTGTTTTAGATAATTTTGCTGTCTGGATTGGTACCTACAGGAGATATTTATGACATTGCAACCGTTCAATGTTGTGTAACTACTTATCGTTAGAATTTAAATCTCAAAGTTCTCCCAGCTTAAAACTTGCGAGCCCTATAGTGTAGGTAATTGCATCAGGCAGCGTGGTAACAAAATGGAAGCTCCACTTTCGACACCAGGGATTTTGCAAGCGATCGGAATTTCCTTCAAAATTGTCTCGTCACTATTATCTGACAGTTACTCTTCCAGACGTCGAAATAACAATTTTATCTTACAGATAAAGGCATCAGTTGATTCATGGAGCTGTTAAGGCGATAACAATGACAGCGCAGTTGCAAAAGTAGATAATTTAAAATGTGGCGCAACGCCCTTTTCTATTTCAACGTGAGATGAATTCCAAGTCCTATTTAGATTTAAATTCTGTTCACCTAGCAACATATTGACGTGGCTGTCTAGGCACCTGTCCGACTGCCGGTGATGAACGAGAAGCGAGTATGGCAGTTGTGAGGAAGCGATTAACTATCGGCTATTTTCTCGCTCAAGAAACGTACAACAGATACTTATACATTTCCGTGTGAACAAAAGTTCACACCGCGCGCGAGTACTCGTTTGTCGCTGCGACAAGAGCTAGCAAAGAGATTGTACTCGCTCAGCGACGCTAACTTGGTGGGCAGAGCACTCGCTGAGAGACTCACGCTTGGTACACATATACATACAAGCGAGTAATCGCTTGTCGCCGTTGTTCACTCGCTGCTCGTTGCTCGCCAACTCGTTTCAAGTTGCTAGCTCTACTCGCTACTCGCTCATCGTTGGCGGTGGGACAAGTGCCTAGAGCTAGCAACTAAAATGAGCTGGCGAGCGACGAGCAGCGAGTGCTCGACGGTGACGAGCGATTTCGAATTTGCGAATTCACATTCGCAGTTAGGTAGGTGATCTCCATGGAAATTCTGATTTCACTGAGAGGTAACTATCATTTGCGCCGGCACGTTTATTTTCAGGGAGGTTCATCTGCAGCTCCACGAAGCGAGCTCTATAGTTTTTGCAGTTCACCTCAGATATGTTAGGTATTCGTTTGTCCTTTCATACAAGGAGTAACTTTGTCGACTTATGCAGAAAGGTTTAACAATTAAGAGAATGCATGCAGGAGGCTAGAGCGAGCGTAGCGAGCTCGAAAATTTTAGCGCCTCACCTCGAATGGGATAGTTTTCCTTTTGTCCATTTAAACAGAAAGTATAACGATGTGTGTGTCAATTTCAAAGAAGCTAAAGAATCAAGAGAGAGTAGGATGCAAGAGCGAGCGTAGCGTTCATACAGAAATAATATATACATACAGAATAACAAGTAGCAGATATTATAGGTACATAATTTGTCAACTATGCACAAAAGTTTAAGAAAATGAATGCAAGAGCGAAAAATCAAAATCAAAAGTCATTTATTCAAACTAGGCTGAGAATCAGCACTTTTTGAACATCAAAATTACATAAGGCAGTCCTCCAAAACGCCCGCCCTTCACCACTTCCTATTGCTTTAGCTGGGGAGAAGAAGTGGCGCAACAAACTCCCCAGCAGCACAGCTGTCTGTTCAGTTAAAAAAAAAAATAATAATAATTATAGCCCCAACGCTGTATCTCTACGTTGACGTCGTGGTGGGGCTTGCGCGCTCCGTACTTTAGGTCTGTGCCGGTAGAATTTACTTTGCCGGAACGGGTCTAGGATGAGGAGCCAGACCAAGAGAGTTACAGAAACCCGCAGGGCAGCATGTGGCGAGCTGTTGGGCAGTAGCGACCCCACGGACCCTATTTCCCGGGAGATATCTTGTCCTCATCTCTGGCTTGCCTTAATTGGCCGGCTGGAGTGAACACTGACGAGGAACAGTGCTCCCACCTCATTCTTGCCTTTATTGGCCGGCTTGAGTGGAGATTCGCAAGAGCAAACGTGCTCGGAGGAAGGAAGTATTCCAGTAAGGTGCTGGTAGGGATCTTGACCGTACTTCCGGGATTGTCCTGATAGCCGTGAAATACCTCTCCACTCCTCACGCACCTCAGGAAGTGTTGCCCCCTTGTCGCTATGTCACTATGTGCTAGCGGCCGTTTCCGGGGGCCCATTATTGAGTGTGCAAGTCACCTCCTGCCATTTTATCCGTGTATAATTGTATAACATTGGTCAGGCAGGGGACATAGTTATTCCATAGTTTAAGTAACCCAATGCACTTTAGCAACCCAAACCCATAGCTCAATATATTTTGTTTTCACGTACAGCAATAGTCCTGCACCAACCGGGGGTTGTCCTTGGGTGCATTTGCATAGCGCATAATATAGGGATAATCGTCGGTTGGTACCTCCTCATCATTTAAAATTTTGTAAGGGGCCTCTGCGAGTTGGCTTCAGCTCCTCGTACGCCTTGCAAAGGTCCGGGACCCCAGGGTCGCGAGAAATATGGAAAATAATAATAATAATTGAATCTATACATCACTGCGCATAATAATTTAGGTACATTACGCAACACAAAACATTAAATTAAATTATTTGCTATATAAGTAAGCTAGCACACGCCAATATACCAAAAAAAAAAAAATCGAAAACTATACTCAAGCAGAAATAAAAATACAAAAATAAAAAACGTAAGCAGAACTTTATACCTAAATAAAGGCCTCCAGTAATAAAGGATGTGCCCACTTACATATATGAAGATTGTATATGAAGCTGAAACTCGAAGTCACAAATGATAAACTAGGACCATCGAAGTAATATAAACAAAGTTAATTACTAATAACAAAACAAAACCGAGGACAGCAAGACGACCAGTCACCACAAGCAGCACCCGTTCACGAGCATAACGCAGAGTTCAGCCATCACCCCCCTCGCCATATTTGAGGGAAGGAGGCAACCCGACCTCTGACGCTATCGCAAGCAGTGACATCTAAGGGAGCATGACGAACTTGCTGCGAGCGAAGCGAACTCGAAAATTTAAATACCAGGGTGTTAAATTTTTCGGAAAGGTTAGGTTTTGTTGTCCATTTGTCCAGAAATACGGGTTAGTAGCAGATAGGTAGTTTGTCAAGTTATGTACAAAAGTTTAAGAATTAAGAGATTTGACTCTGAGAGACTTGTCAAAAACATATCGTGTATACAACATGTATCATCACATGCATTGACGTTGTTTCAGACATATATTGTTAACTATTTTGTTTAAAAAATATACAAATTTTATATTGTACAACTGGTCTTTACACCTAGTTTTACATGTAAACGATAAATTAAAGATACAATGTTATAAACCTGGGGTACAAATGTAAAGTTATAAACATTGCGTTCGATTCAACTTAGCTGTCATGGCTCCATTATTTACTGAACTGCGATATTGCCAGCCACAGGCGCAGTTGGCTTAGGCCCAGGCCTCTTCGGCCTTTGCCATAGGGAAAGTCCATCACTGGGTATGTGAGGCAATCAAAATTGATTTAACTTATACAGCAACAACATGTAGCGTTGAACGTACATGTAGAACGTTACGACGTGTCAAGACGTGGGATCGGTCAACGTTGGGCGACCCCGGCTAAGCGGCCGGTGCTGAGCTCAGTATTCGCAGGAAAAGAGTAGAGGAGGACACTAAATTTATTGAAAAGGTGGTGAAATTTGGACAGCAATCTAGACCCCTTTAGTTTTTTTTTATTTAAACAGTACCTACCTAACGTAACAAAAAAAAAATCTTAATATTTTCTATGTATTTTCTTTCCCAACAGGGGGTTGCAAATGCACCCCCTTGCACCCTGCTGCCGCCACCCGTGGTAACTATTCTACAAAATGATAGCGGTCAGTTTAACTATAATCAAATGGAAATCAATACAATCTTCGGATAAAATCGCGCACTTTTTAAAAATACACCGCCTAACACCAGCTAAAGCCAAAGTGCGGCCTAAAACAAAAACATGAACTACCTTTTTTATTTATTTAAGAAAAGGGAGTTCTATAAAACAGCATGAGTGTTAAAATGTCAGCCAGTACAATATAAGGTTAAGGTCCATTGCATGGAACCTTTACAGTACAGTCAGTGATCAACTAGATTTATATATATAATTATGTATGTATATGTATCTCTTATACTTACACGGAACCTACAATCTTTTGTATGTTTCTTGAGCGTGAAAATCGTTGATAGCTAGTCGCTTGCTCGTCAGCGGTGGGACTGTTGCCATTGTGGTCACATAGCATTTAGTTGTCACAAGCCGCAATAGATTTCCTGAAATTGCCGACCCATTTTTGGACCTCTCGCCAATCAATCGTTGGTACTAAATCAGACGCCTGACACTTAGTTGTGGAATCAACCATACTTATTTTCTGTCCCGAACAAAATTATTTAGGTATTGTAATTCGTTGCTCACACATTTCCTACAGGTTCAAACTTAAAATTTTCTTTACAGAGAGTATATAGGGTGACTGGTAATTAGTGACCGATACTTAAACAAGTGATTGTACTCATAATAACAAACAACTTTTACTTGGGCCCAAAGCTGAATTCGTGACAAAAAAATCAGCTGTCCCATATATTTACGTATGTTCGCGTAACTCGTCAAAATGTAGGGAGTTGGGAGTAGCTGTTTTTTTGACCGATTTCAGGATTGGTCTCATAGTAAAAGTTGTTTGTTATCATGAGTACAAGCATGTGTTTAAGTATCGGTCACTAATTACCAGTCACCCTATAGAGAGTTGCTATTAGTTCAGGAATATTGCAAAAGGTACTCAAATAATTAAAAAAAGTTAGCCAATGTTTGATTTATGTAAGCGTCCCGGTGCGGGAACTGAACTCGCGACTGGCTGAGGCAGGAGGCCTCGAAGCTGACTGCGCCATTGGTCACCGCGTGGCTGAGAAAAAAAAAACAAGAATTAAGTACCTAGCTGAAAAACTTTTTTACAAAAAAAGAACCACCGACTTCCAAAAAAAAAAAAACACCACAAATTGAAAAATAACTTTCATTTCAGAAGTCGGTGTCTTTGGATCTGCATTTTAGTTTTTTGCCACCGACTTCTGAAATTAAATTTATTTTTCACTTTGTAGTGTTTTTTTTTGGAAGTCCCACCGACTTCTTTTTTTTTTTGTAAACAATTTTTTAGTTTTCACTTTTTAGTGGGTCAGCTTGTAATTTGTCCAAGTTACAATATAGCCTAATGTCAACTGCTCATCACCTTTTACAAAATATTGCTTTTCCCGATGTAGGGACGTTAATTGTTGAGGAGTTCTGCTCCCAGGAGAACTGGAGCTGATGGTGTAGTCACCATCACCATATGCATTGTAACGAGCATAAATTGCTTAGCAACCATATTAAAGCAAGCAATCGTATCGGAACAGGTGAAATACTTAGGTAAAATTGAGTAGTTCCGATGGCCATCTGTGGTCTTCGTCATCAGTTCCACTTCAACAAATGGTGCTTTCCGAGAGCAAATGCACGAGTTACTATAAAACAATACCCAACTCGCTATAGGTGTGCCTATAAAATTTCAGGGTTTCCCTCGATTTCCATGGGATCCCCTCATCAGATTCGGACTTGGTTGCAATGGGACCACCTCGAGAGTATACCCTTTCAAACAAAAAAAGAATTTTTGAAATCGGTCCACAACTGACTGAGAAATCGGTGTACATATATAAAAAAATATATATACAAATATACGCGACGAATTGATAATCTCCTCCTTTTTTTTTGAAAGTCGGTTAAAAAGTTGGATACTGAAATCTTTAGTTTTTCAGAACCATACCTACTTTCCATTCCAAGAATCGCAGTTTTTATTTAATTTATTCTATTTTTGTATAATTACTTATTGCTTCATTTAAATATGTCAAACATTCAGTAATTCGCTTTCGCAGTTGTATACCCTCCATGATGGTTACAGGTTACAGAGTAAACGTCATTTGATTTCAACGAATAGATTCTATTAAAAAAACAAAAAAAAACAATGCCTTCGCTAACAAATCAAGTTCGTAATCACACGCATAGTTACGCAACGATTTGTAAAAGTAAATAAATGTAACAAAGTTTGTTCGCGGCTGACAGGTATTTGTCTTGGCCGGATTGTATACAGTCGGAGGGAAAAATAAATTAGTCTATGGAAAGTGTTGTTGCTGAACGCACGCTTCACAGCACGCGTGGCGCGAAAATTGATTAACAATTCGTAATGATAATCGATCTTATTAATCTTCGCGAGTGTCTGTTTACTAATAAATAATCAGTGGTATTTATTAGAATATTATAGCAATTTTAGTGTGTTCCTTGGATTTTTGTGGCGTGAAAACTTGCAGATAAAAAGTTACAGGTAAATAATTTTAGCTGACATTGTAAATTTTCTTTTTATGACAGAGTTTATTCGTGTTTGTTTAATAAATCCGTCAAGCGGCAACACTAGAAAGTTATTAAATTAACTCGTCCACTTTGATAATAGTAATTACATGAGATAGTTAACGGAACGACCGCATTTTTTATAGAGCTTGTTTTTCATTGTTATTAAAAGTAAAAAAAAAAAAAAATAGGCGGGGTATACATTTAGGTACAGAAAATGTATAAACAACTTAAGTAGATACACAAAAATAATAAAACGAAATAATATACCAAGCATTTAGTTTTAATTTCAGCAAACACTGACGACATGTCAGTGTTTCTTGAAAACAATTTATTGCTTGGCCTTCATTAGTTTTTTCTAGTAGAAAATGCATTCATAGAAACTGATAAGGGTTTTCCTTTTCAGGCATTGACGTAGGCACGTAAGTACCTAGCGTGTACCTCTTTGAATGAATCGTAAACTCTTTAACTTCAAACACAGGTATTTATTTCATTTGTCGTCCTATTCTGTATACATACCTATGTATGTACGTATTTTTTACCATCACGTAATGATTAGATTGAAAAGATTAGATATATTCGGATATGGTTAATAGTTCTGGAAAATTAATATGATCGGTTCTGGTATTTCCCTTTTTAGGACATGAGTATACCAATAACGTAATTTATGTCGTTTTGGCTTATCACTTTCTTTCATGACTTTTTCGCCCTATCTGCCGTGTGACAAAAACCGTGAATAATTATCAAACAAATTATTATTATAAGTAAATGAATGATTTAATCGTTTATTTAAATCATCATCATCTTCTGCTAGCCTTTTCCCAATTATGTTAGAGTCGGCTTCCAGGCAAACCTAATGCAGTTGAATACCAGTATTTTACATGGAGCGAATGCTTACCTGACCTCCACAACCCAGTTACTGGGTAATACCTAAATACCTAACCTTACCTACTTCACATTTAAATTAAAAATAGAGGTTTCTGTCATTACCAGTAAGGGCTGACTCCAAGTTCCAGGTTATATAAGCGCGCGATTCTGAATGTGTTTAAGTTGAAAGAATAGCAATAGATTTCTATCCAAATATACCTACATGATTTTGTATCTACAGGCTCTTGAAACGTGGCAACAGTGGTGATAATTGGAAATAAAAGTAAATGAGTAGAAATGTCTTTATTTACTGTAAAAATGTCGAAAGTTATGGTGCTGGTGAACTGACCAGCCGTATGTAGTGCCGTAAAAATCTCACCGTGAAAACTTAGATGAAGTGAGCTTGAAGTGAGCTGTCATTCCACCCGATGCTAGGGATTGCACTTACAGCTCACTTCACCTAAGTTTTCACGGTGGGATTTTAACAAAATAGACCCGCAGCAGTCTATTTCTGTAAAAACCTCACTGTGAAAACTTAGATGAAGTGAGCTTGAAATGAGCTGTCAATAAAGTTTTTTTTTAGCATCAGATGGAATGACAACTCAATTCAAGCTCACATCACCTAAATTTTCACGGTGAGATTTTAACAGAAAATACCGCAGTAGGTATCACACTTGTACGGTAAAATACCGCAGTAGGTATCACACTTGTACGGTAAAATACCGCAGTAGGTATCACACTTGTACGGTAAAATACCGCAGTAGGTATCACACTTGTACGGTAAAATACCGCAGTAGGTATCACACTTGTACGGTAAAATACCGCAGTAGGTATCACACTTGTACGGTAAAATACCGCAGTAGGTATCACACTTGTACGGTAAAATACCGCAGTAGGTATCACACTTGTACGGTAAAATACCGCAGTAGGTATCACACTTGTACGGTAAAATACCGCAGTAGGTATCACACTTGTACGGTAAAATACCGCAGTAGGTATCACACTTGTACGGTAAAATACCGCAGTAGGTATCACACTTGTACGGTAAAATACCGCAGTAGGTATCACACTTGTACGGTAAAATCCTTTAATTCTGCTTCACATTGTTATCGTAATTTCATAACAACAATCAATTTATTAATAGATTCATTTATGAAATGCTCATCATAAAAACATTAAAATCGTCATGGGAGCTGAGTTAGTCCTGTGGTAGAAAAGGTTTCCCATAGCATAACTACTTTTACTATAGGACCAAACCTGGATTCGCGAAAAAAATTACCTGTAATGTATGGGACATTCATGTTCGCATAACTTGTCAAAATGTAGGGAGCACCTGATTTTTTTTTGCGATTTCAGGTTTGGTTCCATAGTAAAAGTTGTTTGTTATCATGAGCACAATCATGTGTTTAAGTATCGGACACTTATTACCAGTCACACTTTATATAAAACTAACAATAAAAATAATATTGTGCATACAGGGATAATCGTCGGTTGGTGCCTCCTCATCATTTAAAATTATCTAAGAGGCCTCTGCGAGTTGGCTTCGGCTCATCGTACGCTCATCGTACATAAAAATTCGTACGCATCGCTTTCAGCAGGAAAAGTCAGAAGAAGTAGTATTCTTACTTCTTCTTATTTTTTTTTTTTTTTTTGTTAGCCTAGTTTGTGTCTCACTGCTGGACAAAGGCCTTCCCTGTTCCCTCCCATACCTTTCTGTGTTGTGCGATCTCTGGCCATGTTGGCCCTGCAAACATGATCAGATCGTCACACCACCTTCGTCGCGGTCTACCTCGACGGCGATGTCCTCCCTGTGGCGTCCAGTGGGTGACGATTTTTGCCCATTTCTCCGAGTGCATTCGTGCGACGTGGCCAGCCCACTCCCACTTCAGCCTGGCTGTTTTTTCTCCAACATCCGTTACATGAGTTAAGGTGCGCAGGGTGATGTTTCTAACGCGATCTGTACGCTTTACACCTATTACCATTGCCCGTTGGCAAATCTTGAGTTTGGACTTTTGTTGTTCAGTAAGGGACCAACTTTGTGCACCGTATGTTAGAACGGGTAAGATGCACATGTCTTACCCGCATACTACATGCACTTCTTCTTATACTACATTTTTTAAAATATATCTATTTCTGAAATAATAATACACCTGTTTAAATATGAATGCTGCTGGCAGCATTTATATCTTAAACAAATGTATCTCTCTAGTCTATCTTAATATATATTTTTTTAAATCAAGGTTTATTAGTCTCGAAATCATTTAAGACCAGAGCCCTTGTCAAGACGAATCAATCGAGCCCAAACTGAATAGGGTTGCGTCATGTAATTACTGAGTTCCCATGGCCACCTTCCGCCTCCATCATCAGATCAGCTCCATGTCATAATAATATTGCATTGTCATCTGATTTACATATGCATGCAAATTTCAGCTGAATCGGAAACCGGGAAGTGGGTGTAATTTAACTTGCAAGATTGATAAGATACACAGATTGATAAGATTGACAGGCAGACACCGGGACCGGTGAAACTAAATAAAAGCTTGTAATAATAAAAAATGGAAGTCCTGACAAAAAAAAAAGTTTCCATTTAATAAAAATTTGACAAACCTATCACTTGTTTTCAAAGGTAGCTTTATCGTAAATTTATAAATTGTCAAGTCTGAAAATGAACCTCTCTTGCAATACATTTTCTTGTCAGTCATATTCGAGTTCATTTCAACTATACATATAAGGCGTCAAAAAATTCATCCGCATCGCTGTCAACTGGTAATGTACTCAAGAGACTGGCGGCATTGCCACCTGGCAAAACCTCAAGCGGCGTAAATATAATAACCTTATCGGATTATATTTTCGAGCCGTTTGGGGTTGAAATCCTCGGGCCGTGGGGTCCAAGTGCTCATGGTCTCTTTAACGTAATCTCGAAATGGCTGGTTGATTCTTCCCGTGACCCAAGGCTGACTTTTACCTTGGACAGGGGCTAATAAGTGCTATACAACGTGGTAATGCCGCCAGTCTCTTAGGTACATTCCCAGTCGACAGCGATGCGGATGAATTTTTCGACGCCATATTTTAGTTTGTGAACATTCTTACTTATGTTAAGATATAATTTTGATATTTTTATTATTGTTAATTTAAAGGACCATCAAAATAAAATGTTAAAATATTTATAAATATAAAAAAAAACTATACCTACATTAAAGTCGCTTTTCGTTCTGTAAACTGTTCAACGGTTTTCAATGCGATTTTCACCATCGTTTAGAGAATCTATTCCGGTTACTGTGTTAAATACATTACCTAATATTAAAGTAACATATAATAATTAATAAATCTTGATGATTTGTCAGGTCGTAAAAATCGGGTTCGTTAGTTTATCACACCCGAGTTTCATGTGTAATGAAAAAAAATTTTCCCTACCTTAGCCATATCAATAATTTAATTTTTATTTATTATTATGGCAAACTGTGTCATTTAGCGTAGGTACCTATTATACTGATTGGGTTAATTATCCTGTTCGAAAGCAATGGATTTACATATTTTTTTGAATAAATTACCTGAAATCTATAAATAAAATGATTATTGTAAATGGCCTATTTATACAACAAGCAGTTTACGCATTATCCACACCAGATAATAATTATGTATTTCCTTAATCAATGTTAATTTATCATTATGACATCTGATTTATCTCTGGCGTTGCTAAAAGCATAACTGAAATGTCCTGTGTGTCTGTAATTATCTACCGTCTACTATCTACCCATCATCTGCCTAGCCTTTTCCCAACTATGTTGAGTCGGCTTCCAGTCTGACCGGATACAGCTGAATACCAGTATTTTACCTACATGAAGCGACTGCCTATCTGACCTCCACAACCCAGTTACTAGGTAATAAGATATTCCTCGGTGAAACTGGTTGTCAGACTTTGTGGCTTCTGACAACCTGAAACGACTGTCAAAGATCCACGAATGACAGCCGGGTCTAAAAGACGGTCACCGACATCCATACCCTTGAAATATGAACACAGAAATGCAGTTTTGCGGTAGAAATAAATAGGTCCTATACACACGAAATAAAAAAAAACCAGCCAAGTGCATGAAGGGTTCCGTAGTTAGGATTATTTTATTTATTTATTTATTTTATTAAAACTTTATGCACAAGTAAAAACAAATACCGTACAAAGGCGGACTTAATGCCTGAGGCATTTTCTACCAGTCAACCTTAGGGTGATGCAGAGAAAAACATGGCAGGTGCAATATAAAGGATAGATAACACGAAAATAACTATAAAATAAAAGAATAAATACAACAATATATACATATATACATACATATAATCAGAATAAACTTTGTCAGGAGAAATAACGATCGGTAGAAGAGAAATAACAATCAGTAGAGGAGAAAAAGAATCCAACAAATCAGCGCAGAGATGTTTCTGCCAACTTCTTACGTATATGCTCATGTATCTTCACTTTAAAAGACAACCGATTGGTTGCCGTCCTGATGTTCAGAGATGATGATGTTCTGATTATTTATCCCAAGAATAAATGTAACATTGTACATAGTTGAAAAACATGTCCTTTCATAAGTACATTCCAACCGCAAATTTAAGTTGCTCGACTATTACTCGTTATCTTGTAAAGCTTTCCTTGTAATTTCGTTGTACAATTTTATACTGGGTGTAATTTTAATCACCATTATCCTCTCAAAGCGGTCATTGTACTCATCATTATAAACAACTTTTACTATGGGACCAAACCTAAAATAGCGAAAAAAAGTCAGGGTTTCCCTACATTTCGACGAGTTATGCGAACATAAATGTAGGTAACAGCTGATTTTTTTTTCGCGATTTCTGGTTTGGTCTTATAGTAAAAGCTGTATGAGTACAAATATCTGTTTAAGTATCGGTCACTAATTACCAGTTACCCTAATAAATACTACTGCCATCATTTTTTTCACATATCTAAAAACAACCATTTAGCTGGCGGGGGATGAGGGGAGGGACGGACGGACTGACACTTGACTCTAAAAAAATTTGTACTAAGCTTATTAATATTTCACAAACGGATCCTTGAATCGAAAAATGGTTTTCACACACCCTATCCAACGACACCACACACCATGACATAAGAAAAACGAGACGATAAACGACAAAAAGTCATCCCCACTTTACCCAAAAAAAAAAAAAAAATTTTTTTCATGAATTTTTTCTATCACTTTGTCGACGTGATTAATATGTATAGGTATTCATGCCAAATTACAGTTTTCTAGTACAGTAGGAGCTCGGTAATCTGGCAACAGAATTATTTCCTTGAATTGTTGGAATTGTCGGATTATTGGATTTAGAAATCCAATCAAATTTAATTTTATTTCCCATAGAACTATGGGAAATAAAATAATGATGTACCTATATAGAAAACGTTAGGCCCGGACGCGAAATTACACGAACAGTACAACCGCTCAGTAATCAGGCGTTCGGTTGTGTAAACTGCCGGATTATAGAGCTGGTCACCTGAGTCGCTAACTGCCGGATTACTGGGTGTGCCGGATTGGCGAGCGTCGGATTACCGAGCGCCTACTGTACTAAGAGTCTCTGAGCTAAGTCGCGGACAGACAGACATACGGACATGGCAAACTATAAGGGTTCCTTGTTGATTACGGAACCCTAAAGTATTTAGTAAGTAAAACAAGTCCTAACGCTTCTTCTGCTTGCCTAAACCTACGGTCCTCGGTTGTCGGCTGTCATGAAAATGGTGGCAGCGGGGTTTGCCTTTACGGTGTCGAAAAATGCTTCCCAAGAAAACACACCAACTTACCTTCATAAACAACGTTTCAATGACGTCATTCGCCGGTAAATTGCGGACGCTATGTGGCGGCCACCGCTCTTCTAGGATACCGTAGCTTGAAGAAGCTGTAGAACATAAACTATGGAAACTGTTTAAAACAACTTCTTTTAGTTATTTTTAGGGTTCCGTACCAAAATGGTAAAAAGGAATCCTTATGGTGCGACTCAGTCTGTTTGTCTGTCACATCTGGATATCTCAAGAACCACTAATGCTATCAAGTTGATTTTTGGAATTGTTTTAGATAACGTTTGCCCCACTATTTTGCAAATAAGAAAGAAATAAAAAGGTATATGTATTTTTTGCAACAGGGTCTGAAAGGGGGTAGTTAAAATTTGACGTGGGGCTACTAGGGCATGTGGGGTATCATATGAAATAGCGCTGTTTGCACATTCTCAAACATTTTTTTTAGGCCTCATAGTTTTAGACTTTTGATGAAAAATATAAAAAATAATGTCTATGCAAACTTACGTATGCAAAAAATACAGGAAAAATAAAACGGTGTCTCTAAATAGCAAACTTTTTTATATATATGATAGTAGGGAACCCGCGGTGCGCGAGTCCGACTCGCTCTTGACCGGTTTTTTTTGGCTGCAAAATCATCTAATAACTTCTCCCTCTCTGGGCGGAGCAGGAGCGCGTGTCAGTCTTATACTGACTAAAACCCACCTGTATTCCTTCAGTTGCCTGTGCCAGGGCCACGGTAACTCCTTCAAACAACCCGCAACCCTGGCGGGCATCGGCCCTAGCGGACCCCATCAGTTAGTGCTGACATCTCTGAGGCGCGCGTGGAACACAACGCGCCATCGACCCGGACCTGGTCCTTACCGGCTAGCAGATAATATTATGTTCTAGTCGTTTCTGGAGTTCAAAACTTTACGTAAACGACATACAATACGTAGTAACGTTTGCAAACACTGTACTGCGTGTAGACGCTGAGCAATAAATTTTATCTTGGGTTTTCTTATCAGGAGCGAATTAGTTATTTGTTAGTTTCTTACTAGGTAACGGTGTTCGCAAATTCTCAGAAAAACAAATAATACATGAGAACGACGACGTCAGACATTCATGACGAACAAGAATCATAATTCTCACGAATTATATTTATTTCACTTTTGTTTGATCATATATTTACAAAGTGACCGGAGACTCCCGGGAGACTCGCAACAATATAATATAGCTCATGGCTAAGAAATAACAGCTGCACGGGTTGATCCATCAGGTTAAGCTACGCTTGCCAGGGTTGGTCCGTGGATGGGTGACCATCTTTATATACCGAGACTGATACGTGCCTCGGAAAGCACGCTAAGCCATTGGCCCTGGCTGTCATTCGTGGATCTTTGACAGTCGTTACGGGTCGTCAGAAGCCCGAAAGTCTGACAACCAGTCTTACCAAGGGGTATCGCATTACCGAATAGTGACTTTGAATTCGGATTACTGTTAAGAGTTTAAGACGGAAAGTCGTTAATGTTTTAAAAGTAGGTACAATTTTTCAAGCGTCGACTCA
Organism: Dicycla oo; assembly: GCA_948252095.1. NCBI lineage: Eukaryota > Metazoa > Arthropoda > Insecta > Lepidoptera > Noctuidae > Dicycla > Dicycla oo. The sequence goes on along the minus strand of OX411718.1, from coordinate 3,179,541 downwards.
ATTAATCTGCTTAGCCTTTTCCCAACTAAGTTGGGGTCGGCTTCCAGTCCAACCAGATGCAGCTGAATACCAGTATTTTACATGGAGCGACTGCCTATCTGACCTCCACAACCCAGTTAATGGGTAATACGAACCCCTTGGTAAGACTGGTTGTCCGACTTTCGGGCTTCTGACGATCCGTAACGACTGTCAAAGATCCATGAATGACAGTGGGGACTAACGACTTGATGGGGATTAACGCTCGTACGTGATTGTAGCGTTTTAACATATTAAAAAAAAATTTGAACTAATAGGTATTTTGTGCACTGTATGTAAAGAGAGCCGCGGTTGGTCCGTGGATGGGTCCACGGACCAACCGCGGCAAGCGCAGCTCAACATGTTCGATCCGTGTGGCTATTATTACTTACTAGCTGACCCGGCAAAGGTTGTCCTGTCATAATTTTAATCATTCATACAAAATTCCCATAAAAAATGCACTTTCAGTTTTCCCGAATTTTCCAATTTTCCCGGCAACTATTCAAACATTTTCTTTTATACGTACCTTGTCCTGACAATTACAAACACAACAAAAAAAGAATTAGCCAAATAGGAGCAACCGAGTGATGCGCGTGCATTCGGCAATTGATTTTTATTTATATAGATAAATAGATTATTAAATTAATATTGAATACATGAGTTGAGTAGTTGGTTGTTGCAATTCTTGACCTCGTGGTTCGTAGGATTGTCTCCCTAAGGTGCGGTAACACTATCGGGTGACAAGATAATTTTATACTAGCATTGGAAGTACTTACAATAATTTCAAAGAAATTCGTATGTCAAATAATTCCACACGTAGCGTTGCCATCCGTCCGGATAAAGCCGGACAGCTTTTTGTCCTCTTGTCTGGCCAAATTTGACTGCATCCGGCCCCGGACGGGCCGGCTTTTGTTAGGCTTTTTATATTATCTATCTATCGTTCAGTCACTTTAGTCAAACAAAAACAAACCATTACCAAAATGTTGATCGTCGAATTTAATTTGAGACATTTAACATGTAAACAATTTTATGAGAAAGTTATTAAGGAAATTGATCTCCTGAAACAGGTTTCTTTCAAAGAAAAGTATTTAAATGATGATACTAATTAAAATTTTCTTGAAAAATCCCTTTTGTAGCGTCCGGCCTTGTGACCTAAAAGTCCGACTTTTAAATAATAGGTTGGGGAAAAAGTTTCTTCGCATTTTTTAAGAAAATTCAAAACATTTTTTAATATAGTTTATTTACATTTAACTAAAGTATGTAGGTACCATTTTGTTCGATAACTTTTTGCCATCTTGTAGGTAGGGACATGATCCCATTGCTATAGAAATTTTGGGACTTCTGGTCAAAATACCGCGACAAGTGGTTTTGGTAGTCCTCTCGTGATGTTAACCTGACACTGCCTAAAGAATTCTGAAGAGACCGAAACAGGTGGAAATCTGAAGGTGCAAGGTCAGGACTATACGGCGGATGCATTAACACCTCCCAGCCAAACTCTCTTAATTTTTGCTGAGTGGCTAAAGATGTGTGAGGTCTAGCGTTATCATGATGAAAAACCACACCCCTTCTGTTGATTAATTCCGGCCGCTTTCTCTCAACTTCTTGCTTTAATCTCATCAGTTGTTCGCAGTAGAGTTCAGAATCGATGGTCCTGCCTGGTGGTAACAGCTCATAATGAATAATGCCCTTCCAATCCCACCATACACACAGCATCACCTTGTTGCGAGTTAACCCGGGTTTCGCCACAGTCTGTGAAGCCTAACCGGCCTTTGACCGCGACTTTTTTCGCACGTTCTTGTCATACGTGATCCACTTTTCATCACCAGTTATCAGCTTCTTCAAAAATGGTTCGGTTTCATTACGTCGTAATAAAGAATCACAAATGAGTACACGGTTCATTAGGTTTCTTTCAGTGAGCTCGTGAGGTACCCAAATGTCGAGCTTTTTTGTGTACCCAGTTTTTTTCAAATGCGCGTTTTGTGGTCAATTTCCTGTTCTTCAGCTACGTCGTAACTACTGATATGCCGATCTTGCTCCACCAGTGCGACGTGCATCTTTGTCATCAAAATTTCCGGATTGAAAACGCTTAAACCAAATTTGTGCTACTCTCACAGACACTACACTAGGTCCATAAACATCGCAAATTTTTTTCGCGGCTTGCGTTGCATTTTTACCTTTTTTGTAGTAAAATTTTAAAATGTATCGAATTTCTTCATTAGATTCACTCATCTTGACGGTACGAAAAACAAATGAAAATCACACATTTTCCTAATTTGAATTTGGAATTATGTTCTTTAAAATTTAAACTTTCAATGATACCAAAACCAGCCAGATACAAATAGTATAGCCAAAGAGATTTTATTACAAGCTCATACATACTATAATGCGAAAAGACTTTTTCCCCAACCTAATATGTGTCTTATTCGAAAGTTTTGTCAAAAATCTTTTTTTCTTAGCGTCCGGCCTGGGAGCCCAAAAGTTCGGCTTTTTAACGCGTAAGTCCGGCTTTTTGATTTTGAGACATGGAAACGCTAGCCACACGTCATCAGACAGCAGGAAATTATGCTAGGCTTATCATAAAGCAACAACACTGATTGACCATCTACGTAAATATGGCATTGCTCCTAAGCCACTGAAGCACGGGTTTGGTAAACGTAAGTACGTTTACTATCACAAATAGGTATTTGTGATAGTAGAAGGATGTTTTTGTCCTTCCTTTTGAGACTTATCAATAATAGAAGCACAGATGATCTATTCAGTAACTCTGAGCAAGTAACTATTAACGATAATTGATATTTTTAAAACAAGTGTCGCCTCGGCAAAAAAGTGTTTGGCAATGAATTTCTTTGAAGCTTAAATTATTTAGACTTTGTTTTTTCCTTTTAATTTTTTTTAAATTGAATCACATCTTGGTTCTCATGGCAAATTACCTGTCGCAAATATATTAGTTTTTACATATTTTAGGTGCATATTTTTTATTACTAGCATATTTTTTATTTTTTTGGAATTATTTGGCAGTGTGTATATTTTTATCCACGTTACTTTTATACCAGACAAACTCTAGACGTGAAGACCTGTAATTGGCTGTCAGATTATTATACTGTTATTTATAACTATTGTATTTAGCTGTAAGGCTTCCAGTCTTTAAATAAATAATTGTGGACGTTTTTGTGAGAGTATTCGTAAGATAACTTACCATACCCGTTCTGCCACTAAGCAGTTTTACGATAATTACTTTTTGTACTGGCACATAACGTCATAACATCACGCCTGTATCCGCTGAAGGGCTAGGCAGAGGTGTACCTAAGTACACCCATATTTCGCCAGTTCAGTCCCACGTAATTGGGGGCAAGCCTATTACCATCAACCGTGCACAAATCCAGACTCCGGACTTATACTGAGAAATTCCTGATAGAAAAACAAAATAACACTGCCCGACCTGGGAATCGAAGCCAGGTCCTCAAGCTCAGCAGTGACCACTAGACCAAGGATGCTGTCACAGGGGGTTACAGGCATATAACACGTTTAATTTGGCTGTACGAAGAGATGGGCGGGTGGGTAAAAAATGGGTAGGTAAAAATGGAAAAAAAGGACTGGGTATTTCATTTCCCTGTTGTAATTTAGAAGTTGCCGTGTTCAATATTATTAATAGTTATGATTTAGTGAAATAAAATTAAGAATAGTTTTATGATTTTGTTTTTATTTATAACTACAATATATTTTTGATAAAACTGTATGTTATTGTGAGATAGTTCGGAATATTTGTGTAAATGGCAATCCTGCAGATAGACGTGACAGGTATAAAGTAATTTGTTTTGTTTTTAATTTTTCCCCGGGAGGTATCTATTAAAATTGGGAAGGTAAAAAATGGTTAATAATGGGTATTTACCCAAAGTTCGGGTTTTTACCGGGTAGAGACCAACTCTAGCTGTCAGTCGTCTCAACATCCTCTTGTCCATTTATACCAATCAATCAATCAATCAATCGTTTATTTTGTAAAACATAGGTATGGTTATTGGTTGTATATTGTCTAAAACATGTGCACTATGCTTTGCCAATATATGGCGTACAAAATCATCATAAACAAGCAATTACAATTTAAGGTGGCATGTCAATAGATTACATAAAAACAATCATTTCAGTATGTCAATTAATAATAATAATATCAATTAGGTAAACAGGTCATAACAACTTTAGTTAAATAAACACATTCATACTTAATCAATAAATAAAATCATATGTGTTTAATTAGCATGTCGGAATCGTCATACCTATGTTTATCAGTAGTGAACTCAGTGATGGAGTAGTAACATCTATCTACAAGGAATTTACACAAAGACCTCTTAAAGGATCCCAGACACTCTATATTTCTAATAGCTGCTGGTATATTGTTATATATTTTTGGAGCCATACCTAGCACACTTTTGCCGAAAAATGCCGTTTTATGAGAGGTAACATGAATTATTCTGATAACGGCGAGAGCGCAGTTTTTTAAATAAGAAATGCACTCGTACAGCGAATAAAAACTCCCATTTCATATATGTACCTACGTATACATAGACGGACTAATTTAATTAATAATAATAATAATATCCTAGGACATTGTTCACACACGGTCATCTGATCCCAAACTAAGCAGAGCTTGTGCTATGGAAACCAGATAACTGATAAACTACATACACTACTTTTTTTTTGTAAATACATACTTATATAGATAATTACACCCAGACTCATTCAATTCATTAGGGTCTGCCTATTGGGCGTAATCAAATCACACTATTTAGTCAGGACATATGCTACGATGGATGCGGTGGACGAGTTAGAATGAGCTAGATAGAAAATAAGATCCAATGAAGCGTGTACCGATGATTTCAATACAAACTCTACTGAATTAATTACAAAATATGAAGTACCTAACTGTTAACTGTCTGGTGGGTTTGTCAGCCTGTTCGCCTCTGTCGTAAAAGTAAGCCTCTATTATATGCAAAACAGGGCCGCCCCTAAATTATACCGGTGATGCAGGTTAGCCTTCATCTCTCGACTGTTTTATATTGGAACCGTATTTATATATATATATATATGTCTATTGGTTTCATCCGGTACTCGAAACCTATAAATTAAACCAGTTTCAGTCACCTATTTGCATATCCGATCAGTTCTGGTGATTAAAATATCCTCCACAGGTATAAAACTCAAATGTCATCCGGCGAATTTGGTAATTTGGTCCCTTTTACACCTTGCTGACTACCCAAATTTTACAACGTTGTATTCTTCTGTTCGTGCCTGCACGTGAGAAGAAGTCAGAGTCCTAAGTGTGAAGTCCATGATCTCTGTTAAGGGTATCTCATTTAAGTCAAGGTCAATGTTATTATTTCGCTTGAGTGCCCAATAATAACATCCTGACATTTCACACACGGTCATCTGATCCCAAACTAAGCAGAGGTTGTACTATGGAAACCAGATAACTGATAAACTACATACACTACTTTATATTTGTAAATACATACTTATATAGATAATTACACCAAGACTCAGGACAAACAGACATGTTCATGCACACAAATGTTTGTCCTGGAAGGGATTCGCCACGACCTGCGGCATGATAGGTGGTATCTTTACCAACCACGCCAACTGGCCCGTCGTCAATAAAACGCGTGGCTAAAGTAAAACAGCTGCATGGGTCGATCCATCAGTAAAGCTAGAAAGCTACGCTTGGCGCGGTTGGTCCGTGGATGGGTGACCATCTTTACATATTGAGACTCCTCTGTGCCTCGGAGAGCACGTTAACTTGGTTACCGGCTGTCATTCGTGGATCTTTGACAGTCGTTACGTGTCGTCAGAAGCCCGATAGTCTGACAACCAGTCTTACCGAGGGATATCTTATTACCCAGTTACTGGGTTGTGGAGATCAGATAGGCAGTCGCTCCATGTAAAATACTGGTATTTAGCTGCAACCGGTTAGACTGGAAGCGGACTCTTACATAGTTGGGAAAAGGCTAGGCATATTGATTTTGCTCAATAAACCAGTGAAGTTTATGAAAGAATAAATCTATCCTCTATAAAAAAAAAATGAGCACCCAGCGGCACAATAATAACACTTTGTTTGAAACTAATATCTTCACTAGCGCATATATGCTTTGTTCAGACAAATATGGGACTTTTAATATGTATGTATTCCCATCCATATTTATAGGTACAAGTCTCGATTGGTCTCGCCTCTCTCCATACCTTGATGATTCTACATAAGCATTACTTACAATACGACAATAAGGCACTTTATCGGCAAGGGCACTCCCATTCGGATAATGTTTATATTATCTCTAGAGCCTAGAAGTTCATTCAAATGTAAAATAATAATAAATAATAGGAATGTAAAAAATATGAATTGTTTGCTTGTCCACTTATGGAAATGTGTATCTATGAATAAAAATAAACATTAAACAAAATGGAAAGGGATAGTTGTATTTAGTATTCAGAGTCTAATCAATTCAAGGTAATATATTCCCGTGATTTATTAATACAATACATACTTATACCCTATAAGAAACGGCACTGTCGTATGATCTATTCACTTCTTAGTATTAATTATTATTGATTTCAGTAATCTAAAAGTATCCTATGAAGTGTCCCATGATGTAAAAAGCCCAATTAGGTACATCTGTTATTTTAGTTTGAGTCGTAAATAGTGGTCCAATGTTAAGGGGTCGATACACCGTAATTCTATCACATACCACAATTTGAACAATTTTTTTCCTAGGTCTCAGAATACAATTTTATTTTTAAATTGACAACTTGCTTTAGTACATTATTTTACATTTGCATTTGATAACACATTAATGTAAAGCAAGGTGTCAAGTTTTCAAATAATAAAAATATTTTATTCTGAAACTGGAAAAAATGGTTCAAATGGTGGTATGTGATAGCTGAATATACGGTGTATCAACCCCTTAACGTTGGACCACTATTTACGACACACCCGGTATAAGAAAAGACCTAGAAATCCCAAAATACCCCAGTTTTGATAAACCACCATCAAATGATAATAATTGAAAACCATCACCCACGTTAAAAGATGGGGTTTCTCATGGCTCGGTCCACCATGGTAAAACCACTCGTAAAACGGTTCCGCAACAATTAGAATTGCCTTTGGTCACAGTACCGTAAATCTCAGTAAACTGGCGTTAATAATTGGCTTACTGTGTTTAACTGATGACCGTGATTTCACTGCACAGTCGAATAGTTAAACGATGCCGCTTACCGAATGGTGCAGCGGGAGGTTCCCAGAACAACTACGTAACTGGTTTGAGTTACGTTGTTGTCTTATTGGATTTTAGTTTGGAAGGGTTGCGTTTAATAGTGACTCTGATTGACTGTCCACTGTTTTTACAATGCTGTTGGGGAAGGATTTAATTTTAATAGACGCATCTATTAGTGTTTCATATAAAGCAACTGCTAGACATGCTGCTAAGGATTTAGTGTAGCAGGGAGATAGTGCGTTTATGTGGGACTCTACTAAAACTCCACGGTGTCCTCCTCTGCCGCTTGGGGCGGGAACACGGCCATGCGTTAGCACTCACCGCGAACCCACCGCTGCTGTCCGTCACCGGATTCTCCTCTGGGGAGCACACCCCATCACCGGCGCACAAGAACACATTACGCGCCGTGACCACTCCATGGACCAAACCAGCACATGGACGCTAGACGACCCCGTGTCTAGGCACCCTTGGTCCGCCTGCACCAGTCAGGTCAGTGGCCCGGCCGCCTACCACTTTTCGGCCGCAGAGGATAGGGAGAGTGGCAAACAAAATACCGACACTCCTCCTCCTCTGCGGCCCCACCGCGTCCGCCATCAGACGGTGGCGACTCCGTCAAGGCCGTGGAGGGTAGGGAGAGCGGCGCACCGCAATACCGGCGCTCCTCTCCCGCCGCGGCCAACCCTCAGCTGCGATGCCTCCCATACGAAATCACGGCCCGCCTCAGTTGCGATGTCCCCCAAGCGGCACCGCAACCAACCTGTTGGCCGCTAATCGTCGACTGCCTGGGAAAAGCCCTGACGAGCGGCCCCTCCTCGGGTTCCTCTTCGCTTCACTGTGGGTGACCAAGCCATGGCTACTGAGCCCCCCAGCCTCGACAATGCAGGAACCCCCAGGGGGCACCGGCCGACTGCCTGACACTTGACCAACGAAGGCATTCCCAAAGAGGGTTGAGCCCTCTTACCGAGATGACAGCTGCTAGAGACGTATGAAGGAAGACATGCTGCGTTGACCGTAAATAAATGAAAGGGCTAAAGCGATTGCTATTTGTAGTAGATGTTTGTCAGACTATCTGACTAATCTGTCTACAGTATTCGTGAGTGTTCAGTACAGTATTCGTGTATAAATTTTCTCTTGCATTCCTTGGACACATGTCTCACTATATCTATAACGGTTCCTTATAGCAAGTGAATGTGATTAAAAATATAAATCTTCGCGTATTTCTACTCTTACATAATTACCTAGTAATTATTAATGATGTGTGTATTGATTGATTTCATTATTCTGCTCAGACGAATTGTTATACTGAGTACTTGCTACAGTACTCACGAATAAATGACACGTTTAGGTGTAAAAATGTTTACTTTTTTACCGATATCTTATCTTCACGAACAATGCAATAAAAATGCGTAGATTAACAGATCATTCGCTTCGCCAAGCATGACTGTAAACGAATTAGAACATTATTATTGCTACGGCCAAACCTGTGCGTCAAGTAGCGGGTCGTGGGACGGGAACCGGGAGCGTCAACAACGCGAAACTTTTACGTGCACAACTTTTTTTTTTTTGCGCGACTACAGCGCGTTCTGCGAACTTCATCTTTACTCAATAGTCACTGAGTCACTGAAGCCGCACGTTTATAGCTTAGGTTAGCATAACAATTGTTGTGTTATATGTCAATCTCATATTTCGTCTCTCAATCGTTTCGGTTTGTGAGGCATAAAGTCTCTATCATGCATCAAACGATTTCACCAACTACAGATAGATGTGTTTAGTCGAAAATAGACGAAATACCTTAAAATGCTTATTTACAATATTGAACACAACTAACTATTTACTAACTAACTAACTAACTATACAAGTAAATACAAAAACAAAAGGACACTTGTCTTTGGCGTCGAAGTTACTCGTCCGCATCGCTGTCATCCGGAAACGTGCCAAGAAGACTGGCAGCATTACCACGTTGAATGTCAATGCTAATTCTTTGGCCAAATAACAAGCCAGCCTTCTGGTCATGTAAAGCGAGTCGACGAGAAATTTCCATAAAAACCGGCCAAGTGCGAATCGGACTCGCACACGAAGGGTTCCGTACCTACCACCGTACAATAACGGCACTCCTTCTTTTCGCATAATGTTTTTTTCCTAATATTCTTTGGCATAACTATTTTGGTATATTTTTTTGGCTTTGCCATAATTGTTTTTGGCATACTTACAGTTTATTTATGTTGACATAATTATCTTGTAGGGTAATTTACCTGACCCGAAAAGCCTAACCCTAGACGGTCGACGCCAGGGGCACACCGAAGTTCGGTTTAATAGGGATGATGACTAAAAAATGTTTTTTTCTCCGTCATGTAGATTATTCAAATATATTGGACACGTATTTTTTCTTTTTGTACGTAATCAAAAGATTACGGCGATACATTGAGTTAAAATGTGGCATGACGTCACGTCTTCGTAGATTTTATACGTAGAAGTGACGTAGCAAGCCCCCACTCTCGAGCTTTAATGCGAGTTATCTAAGTCATTTTTTATTAATATGATAAAGCAAAAAATACGTGTCTAATATTTTTTTATTATCTGACTGACGGACTGAATAAAATTTCTTTTTTTTTACCCAGGCATCATCCCTATTATTAAAATAAAAGGGAACCTAAGTTCCTTTTTGCTTTAAATAATTATGCGTAAGCTGTTATGCATAAATATAATTAGGATAAACAAAAGTATGCCATGTTATATTATGGCTTAATATTTTATGCAAATGAATAGTGAACCTGTATAACACTAGAGATTTAAAAAAAAATCTTCAGTTTGAAAAAAAATCGCGTTTCTTGTATGGCTTTTAATTTTTTACTTTATTTCATTTTTATTATTTGTCAAAACTGTAGTAGGTAGGTATCATTGTACTGAACTCAAGAGTTCTTACCATGTATTGTAGTGGCAGCAATCAGAAATCCAATTCATTTATCAATGTCCACTTACGATTATGTTAGGTATATCTAAGTATATACAGGATGCTCGGAAATTCGACCTATTCCTTGAAAGGGGTTATACCAGAGGTCATCCTAACTTAATATTATAAATGCGAAGGTAAGTTTGTTTGTTTGTTTGTTACCTTTTCACGCCTAAACCACTGAAGCGATCATCCTGAAATTTTGCATATACGTTGTCAGGTGCACAGAAACGGACGTAGGGTACCTGTCATTCCGAAAAAAGGTTCTGTTGCCGAGGAAAACGACAATGGCGTTAAAATGTTAGTAGATGGCGCCACGTGTCTTTCGAATTATGATTGAATTATATTATTATAGAAACTTTAGTAGTCTGCTAAGGTTTTTTTTTAATTTAAATACCTTATACATTTAGTGAGTCGTAGAGTATCGATAGACCGGTTTTTCATCCTCATAACTGTTGTAATATGATGCAAAAGTAAGTTTGTGTGCTTGATACCTTTCACGCCCTAAACCGCTATTCTAAATTAACGCGAGCGAAGCCGCGAGCAAAAGCTAGTTTCCAATAAATTAAATCTATCAACATAAAAAAATAATAAATAATTTTTTTTTTTTTCAAGTAAAAAGCGTCTAAATTAAAAAAATAGGTTTTCTTTCCACTTAAGAGGTTTTATTTCTGAAATTTAGAGCATTTGTTTTTTTCTTATAAATGATCACTATCAGCAGTGAGAAAAATCACAAATATTTAAGTGTTTGAGAGAGAAATAGTTTTTTTTTTTAATTATTTGTTTTTGGTGACCAGTCTGAAAATTTTAACAATAATCTAAAAACCTCCGTAACTCGGTAGCCGTTAATTTTCGGCCCCTAGTTGGCGGGCTTAATTTGTTGGAAATTACCTCTAATATAACCCCTTTTAAGGAATAGGTCGAATTTCCGAGCACCCTGTATAACAACATTATTGCATTTCCCACACTGAATTTATGTAGATATTTCACTTCTTTATTTCTTACCATCTTTCTCAATGGTTTTGCAAATGAATGTTTATTTTTATATTAGGTGTTAAAAAAATAATTTTACAAACTTTAGGAGATGCTTACCATCGAACTGGATAACTTCTACTAAGGGATGAACTTTGAAATCGCGAAAAAAGAAACAACTGGGTATTAAACTTTAGTATGGAAACTTTAGTAGCCAAAGTTAGTCCGATAGTAAAAGTTATTCAGTTCGATGGTCTAAAGCATTCCTTAAAGTTTGTTAAGTTATTTTTTAACACCTTATACAGCACGAAAGCACGCATGCACGCACGCAGCATGTCATAAGATCTGTTTAGATATAAGCGATATCGCTGTCGCGCTCAGTAGCGATTCCGATTTGGTACGCGATATCGCCGTTGAGTCGATATTATTATATCTACAAGCCGTGGTTTTACACCGGCAAAAATGTCGTTATGAAAGGAACCCTTGTGCAATCATGCTTCGAGACACAGGCGGTTTAGGCCGTGCTTTCTGTCAGTGAATGAAAGACAATCACCAAAATGGTGCAATTTTATTTTTTTTCGTGGCCATCAATCTAACATTATTTATTAGATGCTGAATATATATATATATACGTAAGTATATCCCAGGAAGTACATAAGATTAAAAAAAAAATTGTAACTTTTTTACATTCTTCTTCACCACGACCACAAATGAATGACTTCAATCGTTTATTTGTTGTTATACCTAATACTGTATGTACGTTGACTATGCCGACAGGAGGCAGTAAATAGTATGACTAGAAATTGCAGAGTATTTAAAAAAAAATCGTATCATAGATACTACTTGAGATAAATATATTTTTTGTATTTTTTTAGAACGGTCATAAGGTCTATTATATGTTATTTGAAGCTTATCCATACTTTACCGGACACCCTGTATAGGTTTTTCCAATACTGACTATAGGTTTCAACGATAGCCGCGGTATAAAATCAAATGCGCCACTTCCTATCATGATTTGGTAATTATCTTTTAAGATGTAAATAGAGATTAATTTTCTGCACGCCTAATGTTTTTGTTGTTGAACATCTTTGAGTTGAACATCGCATCCTGTGAAATAATTCACAGGTGCGATGATATTTAGAATCAACTTCATATTCTCTAGTTGCCCGGTGGCTGAATTCGTGCCCATTGATGGCAATAAATGTTTATTTTCTTTTTTTTATCTCAACATCACAGGCAAAGTTATTAAAATCTTAATAGAGAAAGGTGTCTGAGGTAGGAGGGTCCTGAGTTACAGATCAGCCGGCTCTTTTAGATAGGAAATGTTTTTACAAAATGGTTAGAGTCAAGATATTATTATTATAACATAAGTCTGAAATCGCAATTAGGTTAAAGCAGAACCTAAAAGAAAAATTAAAGAATGCAGTAACAGTAACTACTGGTTTACAAAATTCATAACGTAAACAACAAAAATAAAAAAAATAATAGGCTAGCCCCCTATTACATGGGACTTAAACTGGTGAAATGTGAGTGTAGGATAGGTACACCTTTGCCTAATCCTTCAGGGAACAGGCGTGATGGTATGTCATGTTATGTAGTTTCTATTAGATTCGCAGAATGTAAGGTAAACACGCCTTTATCAGAATCACATCGTCGTTTATACAGACAGCGGGCACGTTTTGCCTATTAGAGACCAGCGAGGTCTCATTATGCTGTTTATAAAGTTTTTGTACGTGCTCTTAGATACAGCAATAGTATTCGCTGATGAGAGTTCTTTTCTATTTTGTTTGCTTTTTGTTTGTGAAAGATTCCTTTTTTACATTTTTTACGGGTGTTTTGTTGTTCTATTGTGTTTGATTCGCTTTTTTAAATTGACATGCGTGTGAAATAAATCATCTCTTTATATAAGTATAATCATCTCTTTCCCTAGGAACATAAAATCAGGGATGCATCGATACGCCTTTTTGCCGATACGATACGATACCGATACTCTTATAAAAATATCGGCGATACTGATACCGATGCCGATACGCTTATTGAATTTAAAATAAGGTAAAATAAATAAAAACGATGGGTTATTTCAAAAAAAATAATATATAAATTACAGGCTTAGAATGAGATTAATAGTTATTAAAATAAGGTTAACAGTGTTAGTAATTTATTTCTGCGCCATTTTTTTCAAGTTTGGATATAAGATGTCATTGTTCGTGCCTCGTTTGCAACTAAATAGAGGAAACAGCTCGCGCGTTTACATAACTTGCTTGAAGCTCGAAATTTGAAAAATATCGTTGTACCGACCGGCAATAAAAATATTGACGATGACGATATATCGGCAAACCCGAAGTATAAGTAAGAAGGGGTGCATCCGATACCGATACCAATGTATGGGTATCGGATGCACCCCTACATGAAATATATAGGTACCTACAATCTACTTAAATAAGGTGTAAAAATGAACTTTAGAAACTTTAAGAGGTGCATTAGACCATAGAACTGAATAACTTTTACTATGGGACTAACTTTTAAATCGCGAAAAGTATACAGCTGTCCCATACAGTTTAGAACAGGTTAATTAAACTTGAGTATGCAACAGCAGATTTTTTTTCGCGATTTCAAAGTTGCTCCCATAGTAAAAGTTATTCAGTTCGATGGTCTAAAGCACCTCTTACAAGTTTGTATAATTAATTTTCTAACACTTTATGTAGTTTTAACAGGGTTGAACCAATTCTTTACCCGCAGCAGAATGGGGTGTTTTGCAGGTGTAATAAGGTAGATACTAAACTCGCCACAAAATAATAGGTCCGTTTTGACATGAGGATGTCCCTCTTTGTCCCGCTATGTTTGTCTCTCTTTGGCATACGAAACGATTTGGGCTGTCAAAACGGACCTATTATTTTGTGGCGAGTTTAGTAGCCACTTGATATCTTAACTTTGTCTCTGGTATGACATAGCATCAGCAATGCACTCTATTGCAGACTTCTAAACTTGTTTGCTTTTGTTGAAACTATCATAGACTCGTCGTTTATCCTGTGTTGGCACATAGCGATATTAGTTTTAATTATGTTGTAACTAATACTCGGAGCATAATAATAATGATTAACGTTCCGTGCGTCAGGAAGATAGTTATTTATTTGGCGGTATTACCGCGATTGGAGCAAGTGTGCCAATGTCCGGCAGCAGCCGCGTGCGCGCGTAATTAACTATTTTACGATCAGCTATATTTGAGCTAGCCCATTTGTCTGAAAATGTATGATATTATAATGTAAAGTAAACAGTAAATATCAGAACTATTCGTGATGTACTCGTGTGTGACCTATCAGCCCTGATACTCGTAGTCTAGTTCTAAAGTTGTAATTCCCCTTATATTATAGGTACCTACATACGGTACGTATAGGGCATCCAATCCCGCAGGTTATTTATAATCCCGGAATTTGCAGGATGGATGATTTTTGATCTCCCAGTAAATTAATATGATAATGATAATTTGAGATCCCAGTATTTGCGAGATCCCGCACCTACATAATATGATATAAATGCCGCATGCTCTGCTGTGTGAGACTACCTATAGGTATAGGCAGTCTTTAAAACAGACTCCTATTATGTGAGTGTGTTTTAAAGACAATGTAATATGGTGAAACATTTATTACTTTTATTTATGAGAATATATTAAATTTTAGTAAGTTCAAGCCATTTTTAGCTGAAAATATTTTCGGAGAACACATAACGTGTTTATGGTTTCGTCTGCCAGATTGCATCTAATAAGTATGAGATGCTAAATAGCCGGCAACAGGAAAAGCCTTATCAGCTGAATGCGAATGTTAAATACTTGCCCATCGAACCTTCCGATTCATACGAAGTCAAAATCACGAGTATTAGAGTACGCGAACAAACGCTAGCCGCAAGCGCGATCTCATTTCTCAGTTTGAGTTCAGCTCAGTACTCCTCATGCCATTACCACTATTACTCCGCGAGGAGTAATAGTCCTACTACTAGTTACTCCTAGCGGAGTAATAGTGTGCTGTGCCTCATGCGCTAGCGCCTAAGGATGGACGTCTTTATATGCTGCTCCCCAATCCCGCAAATCCCGCAGATCCTACACACGTAATCTCGCTATTTGCGGGAGTAGACAATCATGCGGGATCCCGGTATTTCGAGATCTCGGTATACCGAGATAGGATGCGCTAGGTACGTGGTATTACGCGAATGGATAGAAGAAGAAATGAGAATATAAGAGGAAGTTTCAAAGTGGCACCGGTGAGTGAAAAGTTTGCGGCATGTGAGGCGGAGGAATGAGGAGAATGTCATCAGGAAAGTTTTGAGTATGAATGTCGATGGCTATAAGAGTAGGGGAAGACCAAAGAAATTATTAATGAACTGTGTGAAAGATGATATGGCTAGAAAGGGAGTGACTACCGAGATGACGACTAATAGACATGTTACTGGACAAATGTTACTACTCCGTGAAACATGTCTTAACTGACCAATCACTTGCACAATATAGTTTACGAGTACCTCAACCATGATGCGTACAAAAAGATACTATTGGATATCTACTACTATCCTTTGTGACATTCAATTGATTAACATCTGTGGATAATAATAATGTTTTAATGTGTAATAGCTATAGTTTACTGCTGACATTTATTGGCGTTGGTATGTTGACTTATTTAAACTCATTTTAATCTACTGTGTGATTGTTATTGTATGCCTAAGCGGCGGGACATAGCTGATCATATATTTTAACGTATAAGAACATTGTATGTTTTGTGTACCTACCTATGATCCACAATAAAGAACATGAATATGAATATGGAAAAAAGGGACATGTTGCGCCGACGCCAAATAGGTTGGGATCAGGGTAGGAGAATGATGATGATAGGTACTGTAAAAGTTTCCCGATTATGGGAGACGTAGGTTTACTTTCTCGGGAGCGTAAACTACTCAATAAATAATAGCTGACTCGCGTAGTACTCAAATGTAATATTATATATTATAAGTCTATTAAAAGCAACGCGTCTATCATTCGCCTCTCTCCTATCAAACTAAATATTGAACTTTATTTCGTCCACAGTAAAGATCTTAAGAGGGCTGTCGCTTTTTGTCACCTTTCTCGCTAACACCGGACGAAATTTATAAGATTATTAAATGAAAAGATTTTTTTTTTTTAAATGTAGTCAATTGGTGAACTGGTAAATAATAATGCTTTAATTTCTATAGTGTTATCTAATGAACTTGGCTCAAAAGTATTATGATCTGTCTTTGAGATAATAATAATAATATCCTGGGACATTTTCACACACGGTCATCTGGTCCCAAACTAAGCAGAGCATGTACTATGGAAACCAGATAACTGATATACTACATATACTACCTTTTTTTTGTAAATACATACTTATACAGATATAAGTTAAATAAAGTAAAAATACAATAAAAACGTGTTTTTAATAATTCCCTATTATATAAATATTATTTACTAGTTCGCTAATTGATTACATTTTTCAAAAAAGCGTCTTTTCATTTAACATTCTTAAAAAATTTGTCACGTGTGAGCGAGAGAGGTGACAAAATGCGACAGCCCTCTTAATACAAAAATTGGTTTCTAACATGTCGAAAGAAAAACCTTGGTTTGTACGAGAAATAAGGCGCAGGCCACACTGGGAATGAAGCGAAACGAAGCTAAGTGCGTTTAGGTTTCCTCCGCATCTTTCATACTTCCGTTTTCGTTTCGCTTTGTTCCCAATGTGAACCCAAGTATGAAAAGACGCGAAACAAACTTAGCTTTGTTTCGCTTCGTTTTCAGTGTAGCAGGCGCTTCAGACCTGTAGTTTTGAAACATTTTTTTTTTGTAAAACATTTTCTGCTGAATCTTGCATTACAGCCTGCTGACATGAGTTTTGACAGCTCGTTGGGTTGGTAGATCTAAATAATAACAGCGGTTGATCGAAGGTTAAGCTACGCTTACCGCGGTCGGGTTCGTGTTTGGGTGACCACCCATTTGGGTCACATTGAGACCCCTCCGTGCCTCGGAAAGCACATACCAGGTAGGTCCCAGCTATCATTTGTACGTTACGGGTGACAGAAGCACAAAAGCCTTACCAAGGGTCAACCAGTTTTACCACAACAATCCAGTTAGGCTAGTTAGGTACCCCCCCCGGTGGGTTTCCGCATTGTCGAGGGGGGGCTCGTTGGCCGTGGCTTGGTCACCCACTGTGAAGACGAGGAACCCGAGGACGGGCCGCTCGTCAGGGCTTTTCCCAGGAAGTCGACCCCTCTCCTTAGCCTCTGCGGCTGTAAAGTGCTTGTTTGGTCCATGGGGTGGTCACGGCACGCAATGTGTTCTTTTGCGCTGGTGATGGGGGGTGCTCCCCAGAGGAGGGTCCGGTGACAGCCGCGGCGGGTTCGTGGTGAGTGCTAACGCGTGCCCGTGTTCCCGCCACAAGCGGCAGAGGAGAACACCGTGGAGTTTTAGTGGGTTGGAGTCCTACATAACTGCACTATCTTCCCGTGGTAGTGCAGTATGTATGAGCATTTCTCCACGCAAAAAAAGGCTAGTTAGTTAGGGATAGACCGGTTAGATTGGAAGCCGAACAAAAGATAACTGGGACAGTTTGATGACATCAGGGTATCAGAAACTTGCTGCGAAGTGGCTAATCTTTTGTATGGAGCGGCTTGGGTGAGGCGGATCATATTTTTCTTTTTAAGCGATTTCAAATAAGGAGGAGTTAAGAAGGATCTTTGTCTGTGTGTATTGTATTTTTTGAATGGATTTAAGTTCTTCGATATTTTCGTCAATTGTGGACAGATTTTGAAAATGCTTTTTTCATTTGGT
Organism: Dicycla oo; assembly: GCA_948252095.1. Lineage (NCBI taxonomy): Eukaryota > Metazoa > Arthropoda > Insecta > Lepidoptera > Noctuidae > Dicycla > Dicycla oo. The sequence continues at coordinate 3,161,519 of OX411718.1, read as the reverse complement.
AGAGAGGAAGCTTGCGCGGTGGTCCCATATAAATTTTAGTAACTTTGCTTTGGTAGTTTTTGAGTTCGCTTCGATAATACGTATTTAATCCACTTTGTGTATCTTGATTATGTTCTAATAGTTCCTTGTGACTGTTGTCTGTTGTTTACATAGTAAGTAATGGGTTGCGAATCGGTGTAGGGTAGGTACCCTAACTGAAAAGTGATTAAAAAAAAAAAGAAAAACAAAACAACCAATCAATCAATCTGCCAAGCCTTCTCCCAACTATTTTGGGGTCGGCTTCCAGTCTAACCAGATGCAGCTGTACCAGTATTTTACATGGAGCGACTGCTCCATAACTAACCAGTTACTGGGTAATACGATACCCCTTGGTAAGACTGGTTGTCAGACTTTCGGGCTTCTGACGACCCGTAACGACTGTCAAAGATCCACGAATGACTGCCGGGACCAACTGCTTCACGTGCTTTCCGAGGCACGGAGGAGTCTTGGTATGAAAAGATGGTCACCCATCCACGGACCAACCCTGGCAAGCTTAGCTTAACCTGATGGATCGACCCGTGCGGCTGTTATTACTTAGCCACGAGCTCCTCCTCAAAAAAACAAAACAACCGTCTTCCAAAAAAACCACTACAAAGTGAAAAATAATTTTAACTCTGGAAGTCGGTGAAGAAAAGCTAAAATACAGATCCAAAGACGCGGACTTCCGAAAATAGAGTTAATTTTCACTTTGTAGGGATTTTTTTTTTTTGTAAAAAAGTTTTTTTTTTAAACTACTTGTCTGCTGTAGTTACTGTTTCCTATAAGTATGTCCATAGTTATGTCTGTATACATAAGTTTATCGTGCCTATTTACCCTTGATAACAATTATGGTGCATGCGAAAATGAATCAGTCTGTCGGACAAACAAGATATCATATAAATGTGTACACCAGCACACTGTGCTATTTTTAAATTCTTAAAATTGCCATTTTGTTCTGTATGTATTGTTTTAAGGTTATTTTTAAAAAGGTACGCCTACAAGTATTGCGTGGTTTTCAACAATAATACCACCCCCACTCTTTTGTTTGGTGTCGTAAAATGTGGGTACGTCAACTGACGTCAACACGGGTTATATCTAAAGCATTCGACAGGGGCATGGCATGTATGATCTATTTTCTAACGGAGATCTTGACCTTAATAGGGTACCTATTGTGATTGGTTGTTGGAATTGACTGAAGCCTCTGAAAATAATACGAAGCATTATTTAGCGAATTTTATTTTATTTTTATTTTTGCATGAATGTTTACTTTGTAAAGTATTATATTATTTTAATTTATTGTGAATGTGAAGACTATGTAGGTCATTGCCTTTTTTGTTTGTTTTATTTTTTCTCTCAGTTATTTTTAATCATGGTCTGGCAGTTTGAGTAATCTATGCGGCCTACCCCAATGTCCTTTCTTTGGTATTGTTCGTCGAATCGTTGAGCTCCTTAAGTTCTGAGTTGAGCTGCGCGATTACTGACAAATGCGTGCACTGACTGGACAGGTCCTCTCAATCTGTGTGGTTCTTTCCTCAAAAGACCATTTCAGACACCAATCCCCACACATGGTCTTCGACCACCACATGGTCTTCACATGAAGTGACCAAGATTATGTCTGGACTTTATAAGAGACTGTGACCTCTGAGTGTGTTTCGGCCTTTCTTCTCAGAGTAGTCAGATAGGAAACGCCGACCTCACCAAGTTAAAAAAAAAAAATATTGACTTGTAAAAGTGTTTGTACAAACCTACTTACAGAAATAAAAATCATTTATCATTTATCAATGAATACAGTCTAATCATAAATATGATAATAAGGCTTAATTAAATTCTGTGTCACCTTATCATCTCATGATCATGTGAAAACCTTTCCCCTTTTCCGGCTTATAACCTAGGTAATATTTTCTTGATACTTTAAAGAAAAGGTAAGTACGAGTATGTACTATTACTCGCAAATCATTTGAGAATTCTACATTATAAGGGAACTGAGTAAATTAAGGTGACGATAACAGACTTTTCATGATTTTAAACTGAAGATCACGTGTTAACGAGTACTGGAGTGATATTCTGTACAAATCTCACCGTGAAAACTTAGGTGAAGTGAGTGTGGAGTGAGCTGTCAATAGTGTCAACCCCATAGTATCGGGTGGAATGACAGCTCACTTCATCTAAGTATTCACGGTGAGATTTTTACAGAATAGACCGGCTGTTGTGGATTTGGAAAAAATATATGTTAAGTTAGAGAGATTTTTATTAATAATTTAATATGAGAATGTAGATTATGTTTACATTAGTGTAATTAATTTATAAAGTTATAAGTAACTTACATAAGTTATAAAACTGAGAATCACGCAAAAAGTATCAATCGTATTTTTATGAAACCTTTACTATTTTAAAGATAATTTAATTATTTATATTTTAGTTTACGTGTTTTAATATAATACCTTTTGTTTTATGTAAAATAAATTAATAATGCGTCTAATTTGGGAGAGCGCTCCTTGATTGGCGACTCCTATTACTGGACGTACGACGCGTTGCATGAGCTCAGTTCAGAACACGCAGGCTAACCACTCGAAGCCATTGGCATGTATCTGCGTCTTAAGGTCAAACTAGTCGCGGGCTCGAACTGACTGGTGGGCGTGGCTAAAATGAACGCTGTCTCAACTGGCATCGTATCTGATAGAGATAGTATCAGTGATGAGCAGTCAGAGGCTAGTCAAATAATAAATAGCTAGTAGGAGTAAAGTACAATTAGTAATAGTAAAACGAGCGAGTGAAGTCTTTTGGAAAATCATTGACTTTTATGAAAAAACCTCTGCATAAAATAATTACAAATAAATTTAATGAACTCTTCGATAATTAAGATTAGTCGGTGCCGACATTATTTTAGAGATTTTGAACTTATTTTATTACTTATTTACGCCTAAATTTGCGAAAAACGAATCTTTGTTGGCTCATATCTTTTTAATGGCTTTTTATTTTACTATTCTGTTTCCGCACAGAATAAATTAATAATGAGACAAAACTATATCATGTTCAATTTGGTTGTACAATATCAAACAGTGGAGTAATACGTTCCCGAAATTTGTATGGAAAAAATATCGACTAGCGCAGCCTTAATTATGCTGTATAGTAAGTTACATTATTAGATCTCAAGATTAACGTCAGCACTACATTGTTTTGTAACATTTACACAGAAACATCAAAGTCAGTGTGCACTCGTGTTCGTAAATAATTTGTCTTCGTACAATCTTATATTTCCGTATGTAGACGTAGCTGCAGCTTCCGGTGGAATTTACAATGATGACGTCATTGTACCTATATAAATTATGACGTCAATAAACCCCTGCTAATAAATTATCTCGGTGGTAATGTTTGGAGACAATAGCAGACAACACAGAAGGTGCTTTCAACTTTTCTTATTCCATAAAATTTATTGTGACCTCTTGAGTTGAATATCTACTGTTATTTTTTTTAAGGAATTCTATGCTTGAGGAGAGGAGAGTAATTTTGTTATATCTATTTATCTATAATATATATTTAGCTGCCAGGTTCTATGATGATTGCATCGAATCTTCGAAGACGCAAAAGGTAATGAATTTCTTTAGGTTAAGGGGGAAGCGTTGGGGTAGCCCGTGAAATTCAAAAATTCTTACGTTTTTTGCAATTTGCATGTCAGTATTAGGTTGTATGTTGAATAAAGTAAGATTTGCGACCTTAACAAATATTTATTTACAGAATTATAATCATTGCAATCTGTAATACAACTCCTTAAGTTATATTACAGACAATCCTCAAATGTCAAGACTTCATGAAATAGTCATTCAATAGGATTACCTGGTCTTATAAAGTTGTATCGATGACTTTAATGATTATAATTCTATAACTACATACTTGTTACAGTCGCGAATCATATTTCGATCAACGCACAACCTAATACTGACTAGTAAATTACAAAAAAAACTTAAGAAAATTTGAATTTCGCGGGCTACCCTGACGCTTTCGCCTTAAGGATGTAACTTGTGTAGCTGGAAAGTATTTAAAAAAGGTGGTGCTTTAAATAATTGGATCGCCAAACATACCTAATCTGTTACAGTCTCCCTCAACTTTTGAATAGAGGTAACCTTCTTGTTCTATCTGCGTTGTGAATAGTCGTAGGTTTGTAATGTCCGCTTTTATTGTCATATAGTTTACGCTCCACATATGGACAGGTGAATAAGTCGTACTGTGTGATTGTTTACGTGTTTTATTAGTACACCAGCTGCTGTGAGTCCTCCTTTATGTCTATCTTTACTGTTGGCGGTAAAAACAAACTCTACATATTTGCACGTGGTTGTAGATAGTTTCAGCTTTCCTCGATTTCGTTCAGACAAAATGTTGTTGGCCCTTGAAGTTATAGAAACTCTTTTTTAATCGATTTAAAAAAAAAAGGAGATTTGCAATTCGACACGTATGTATGTAATATTATTGGAACGGTAATAAATTCACATATGATATTCTATTACGGTTTTCTAACAAATCAAAATCGGTTCTGTAGTTTTCAAGATAATGGACTAATACGGCCTGGCTTATTGATACGAGCTACGGGTGTGGTGTCAAAGGGAAAACATCTCAAAATATTGGTCAAATTCTAGTGCCATATTTATAATAAAACTATTAACCACTTATTACAAACAAATATTCCAGTTTTTACTAAAAATTAAAGATTATAAAATAAAAAATAATTATAATAATAATAATAAAAGCCTTTATTCGCTGACCTTTTTTTTGCTATGTAAATTAGATTTAAGAATACTTACTACTGTTTTATAAGAATAGCATGTGTAGTTTAAAAAATAATTAATCAAAATTAAATCGACTTCAATAAGAAATTAACTCAAAATTATGAAATAACTTTAATTTTGGAAATCGGTGGCAAAAAACTAAAATATAGAACCCAAGATACTGACTTCCGAAATTAAAGTTATTTCATAATTTTGAGTTAATTTCTTTTTGAAGTCGATTGCGTTCTTGCAGCAATTTTCGTATTCACATCGTGTCAAACAGCGGGGTATAATTGCGTAACACACATTTTGGTAACAATCGATGGCTGGATGGATTTTGTCAGTTCGGCCTGTGGGTCGGCCATGTTTCTTGCATTACTTACGCTGTTAAGCAGACGAATTTTTAAAACCTACAAGTATGAAGCAATGGATTAGGTACCTATTTATTTGGACAAATTAGGTGCAGATCACCAATTGCTAGCTGTAGCTACTGAAAATTGTGCATGACTGCCTGCCCTAATCTTGCAGTGTGGGCTTAGATAGCGATTACTTTACGATCAAACTCGGTCGCAAAATCCTAACGGATCCCTCGATGTTCAAAATTGCTTGACAAGCTCGAAAAAATAACTAAGGAATTTGTGACCAAATACGGTCGATAAGAGATCGCTATCTAGGTATGCCGAGACTGCAGTCCTAGGGTACGCCTAAGTATCATCACAAAAACTTCTGATCTTTCTATAACTTACTTAAAATTATTGGGCAGGAATGTATCGATTCGTCTATCGATATTTTCTAAATAGGCTTATATTTATTAGTTAGGTATATTATATTGGGTCATTGCATAAATAATGACAAGATTTTAAACAAATAAATTGCAAAACGTTGATAATACATATATATTTATTCAATCAATTATATAAATGCCTTCGTATTCTGTAACCATTCTCCAGTGATCTGGCTGCATATAGATCCTCTTTTTAAAAAAGGAAGCAGGTTTGCTGGCAAAAAAATCATCTAAGTGAATTTGGATCGCTTCTTCGTTTTAATTTATTTTTCATTCAAACTATTTTGTAGAGAACGAAATAGATAATAATCCTATGGAGCCGATATCTGGAGAGTAAGGCGCTGCGATAGGATTTCCCAACTCGGTTCTCTTAATTTTTGCTGGGTCTGTAATGAAGTGTATGGGCGCGCGTTATCTTGATGAAAAATTATTTCTTTTCTGTTCGCTAAAACTGAACGTTTGATAATGATATTCTGATTTAACTCATCTAGTTGCTGGAAGTATTTATCAGAATCATTCATTTATGGGATGAAAGCAGCTCGTAATATATGACGCCTTTGCAATCCCACCAGAGAGACAATAAAATTTTACGCGGATGTAAATCTTTTTTGGCTGAAGCTAATGCGACGTCACTCTTTTCCCGCCAACTTTTCAGACGTGTTCTGTTATAGTATGTAATCTATTTTTCATTGTCGGAACACTTGAGCGTATCGGAAATGTAACGAATCTTCACTAATTTTTGTAAGCAAATTGCGCGATAACTAGCACGACTACAAGGCGGATGAGCACAAATCACACTACTGAGGAGTTCTACGCAATTAAATATAGAAACAAAGGAAACAAAAGACAAAAGCTAAACTTATTAGGTCCTAATATTAGGTTCCACAGTATTACTCAATGGTATTCCTGTTAATCGAGTATACCAATTCACGTATCTTGGGCATGTAGTTACTGAACATTTTGGAGATAATGTAGACATGGAGAGGGAGCACAGGGCATTATCAGTCCGGGCGAACATGCAGGCTTCCAGGTTCGCGCGATGTAAAGACGCGGTGAAAGTATCTTTATTCAAAGCATATTGTACATCTCTGTACTCAGCGAGCCTGTGGTTGGCACTCTAAGATATTGCTATATCATTTATGTGCATATTTGACTATCAATAAAGGGAATAGAGAGAGGTATTGCTTCCACGTGAATTGGAGTACGTAAATAGAATTAGAATATATCAGCAGCGTGTATGTCGTGAAACAGACAGAGGAGTATCTACTGTAGGTACGAATAATAGCATATCTTAGAAGATCTGATTTTCTCACAATCACAAATGTCAGCTTGTTTTTTTTTTTTTAATGTAACGTACCTTTAACAGAATATTAGGACTAGCATTTGTACAAGGACGAACATAACCCCGAGATAAATTACTCCAAAACCACACAGAAACATTAGATCATGTGGACAGGGTCATAAGTTTACCACCTAAGAATACCTACATGTAGAACGCAATAAAAGTATTGAGTATTGAGGTAGGTGAGTATTTCAATAATTACCAACAAAGAGTGCAATAGTATCAAGTGCTTATAATAATATTCTTCATGCACCGTTGATACAGAGTGCGGAGGTCGAAGTGCCTCGCTCTCCCAGGCACTTGTCCTGACTTAACCTTTGCCTGACTCATCTTGAAGCTAGGGTTGTCAACGGTACACCTTTGGTCTGACTGATGATTCATGCTTCAACACAAAGTAGCTTATCATTTGGATGTTGGTTTTCTTGTACTTAAGAGGATTGTGAAGTGCCGATACGCGGCGCGATTTTTGGAGGCAATTACCTACATTTCATACAATTATCTACATAAATATTGTTTCGGGCGATAACGTTTTCACTCCCCTAAACCTTTACAAAATGAGACAATTTTGGTCTCATTACATTTAGTACACTTCAATCTAGGTCTGTACGTTTTTCGTTTTTAGTAATTCAATTTAATTTAACTTAAAAAAATAAAAATGCTCGAGGATGTTTTTATGTCAAAAATATAGATATTTAGATGCTAATAACTTATATCGTATGCAATATTTCTTTATAATAAAAACGTACGGACCTAGTTTTTCATTATACCTACAACATTGCCAAAAATTATGAAAATTAGACTATGTTTACGGGGAGAAAAACGTTATCTCTTTTTGTATGAAAATTTACAGCTTCACAATCCTCTTAACTCTTTCATGATTGTAGGTACTTACATTTTGTTTTGTTAAAGTAGGTTTAATCCTATTTGGTTTTGGAGTTATAGTTCACAGGCAAAACTGGAAGTCCATCAAAACGATATTAAACTCTTCCTGTGAGAAACGCATACACATTGAAATAGGGAAACTGTAAATTACACAAAAATGCTAAGTGTATAAGGCTAATGCTAGGGTGCATTAGCGTTTTTGTGTAATTTTCAGTTAATAACATAATACCAACTCGTTTATCTTCAAACAAAGCTTTATTTCATACTAGCTTTACCCGCCGCTTCGCCCGCGTGGAAAAAGAAATATCCTATGTCCTAACCCAGGGCATGGTCTATCCTTTTGTAAATTTTATCCAAATCCGTTCAGCCGTTAACGCGTGAAAGGGTAAAAGACAGACAGAATTACTTTCGTATTTTTTAATATTAGTACCTATTATCCATAGTACCAGAATGGTGAAGATCCATCTTCATGTCACACAACTATACGAGTTCTTTTGCTTTAAAAAAAAACTTAGTTATAAGCATGTTTCATGAGCTCACAATGTAAAACAATTTATAATGTCACGATTATAACAAATGTTTAAATGAAGTGAAAACCCTACACGTTCATTACACACTCAGGGCCGCCACAATAATCATGGTAACATTTTTTGCCACAATCAGCAATGCATTGTTGAGACACTGCTAACCATCAGTTATCTGTAGAAGTTACTGGTAGGTAGACTCATTTGTAATTTTGTATCGTGTGATTATGCACACTGGTCCATGCTGCGAGTTGCGACTTATATCGCATGCTATTAATGTTTTATGACCATTTTATGAATAGTTTTAATGAAATTGAAAGTTATGGTCTAGTGAGACAAAACGTGCCTTTCATTGTGGTTCGTTAGAATATTGCCATAATTTTGCATTTAATTACCTAGGAACCAATGTTGTGGAGTTTTCTATGTAGCTTTCAGTGCAAGAATTCCACTTCAGTAAAATTGATTCATTATTCATCTTTCTGACTTGTGTAGATGAGTGATTTTGACAAAAAAGTTCTTTTCCATTCAAAATTACAAGTGCTATCTATCGGGGCGCTATCCTCAGCTATTAAAAAAAAACCGATCAAGAGCGAGTCGGACTCGCGCACCGTGGGTTCCGTACCATCATATATAAAAAAGGTGTGCTATTTAGAGACATCGTTTTTGTTTTTCTGTAATTTTTACATAAACTTCTATCACATAGAATATGTTCAGGTTTTTCGCTATCTATGCAAACTTCGGAGATAAGGGTGGAACGGTATTTTTTTACATTTTTCATCAAAAGTCAAAAACTATGTGGCCTAAAAAAAATTGTTTGACAATTTGCAAACATGCCCTAATAGCCCCCCACTTCGAATTTTTTAGACCCCCTTTATGTCCGTTGCAAAAAAAATATATTTCTTTGCTATTTGCAAACTAGAGCGGGATTATTAGTTAGTTCTTGAGATATCCAGCTGTGACAGACGGACAGACAAACAGACTGAGTCGCACCATAAGGGTTCTTTTTTACGATTTGGTACGGAACCCTAAAAATGGGACTCGAGAGTCGACGTTGTAGCTGGCTTTTGACTTGATGGTCTTAGCCAGATAGTGTGGAGACTGGAAGGAATAATTAGGACGATAATGATCAGCAGTTACTTTCAGACAAGCGAAGCCACGGACATGTAATAAGTCGGATGCGACAAGTTTTTGCTCCCCGGTGCGCGCAGTCATGCGTCCAGAAGCGCAATTGCGCAGTCACAATAATGCACTTTCTTTCTTTATACATTTTTCTTATCAACTTTCAACACGTAAATACTTGAAGTTCTTTATTAATAGCGAATAGGGAGGTGTTCGTGGGACACTCGGTTGGAACGAAGTTCCTTTCGCTGTATTAAAAAACAAAAACTTTTGACACTTGTAACTTGTGACCTTGAAACTTTTCTACCAGTCAACTCCGACCGCAAGCCGCGTTAAAGAACTTCGTTACAAAAATCTTAACTGACAGCCTATTCGTTGCCTCCTTGTCGGTCTTCTATAGGCTGTACTTCGGTAAGTGTGCTCAGGAACTCCTCTACCTCATTCCACCGGCCTCCTTCTACCATCCATACCTAGTTGCCGTTCCACCAATTCGCACCAAGCGCTTCCAAACATCCTTCATAATGCACACGGCAAAAGAGTGGAACTCGCTACCTGCGTCTGTTTTCCCGAACGCATACAACTCCAATCTCTTCAAAGTGAGAGTGAACAGGCTTCTTCTGGGTAAACTCACTCCATCGTAGACTTCGTATCTGTCTCCTCTGACCTAGACTATAGTCAAGAGCCAACCCATCTCAAATAAAAATAAAAAGAAGCCTAAACCGCTGGATCTAGAAGCATGAAATTTTGTACAAGAATTCCTTGTAGGTAGGTACAGGGTAGATTTTTGAGATAAGGCAGTAATGGCAGGCACTTTAACCGTTGTAGCTATAGGAAAACGTTCTTAGGAGGTTATCCCTAATATTTTTGAGTAATTGCTAACTGCATTCACGGGTAAATTTTTGGTATTAAAATGTACAGTCAGATAGAAACAGGAAATAAAAATGAATGAAAAATGATTTATGGGTATTGCCAAGTTTTTCTTACAAACTAGTGATTGAAGTTTCCTTTTAGGCGACTAAAGCCTCTGTTAGGGGAATCCGCTCTTCCATAACTTATTAACAATTAACAAACTTGTTTTTTTTTTTTTTGACAATTATTACAGAAAAAGAAATGAGTAAATAATACAGAATTATGTAAAATAAATAAAAATTGAATATGCGTGTGAAAGACGGTGTGCGTATGGGTAAGTGTGAGTGAGTGTGCGATGTATGCCTGTGTGGGGTGTGTTGGGTGAGTGAGTTAGGGTTGAGAATTTATGCGTGGGTGTGTTGTGGCATTGGGGTTTAGTAGGTAGGGAATGAGACTCAAGTGTCACTTAAAACAGAGTTTAATTGTAGGTTAAGCCACAAGTTACAGAAGAGGGTCGTAGATTCTGGTTGCAAGGTTTTTTGGAAGGGTACTGCCCTGGGTGGACCGTCTGGCTGGTGCTGCGGTGGCTCGGCGTGTTCGGCCTTAGTCGCCGATTAGAGAGCCGCGACTGGTGCGTAGTTGCCGGGTAGAGAGATGGTTGGAGGTTAGACTGGCGCGTAGGGTGCCAGGTAGAGGGCCGCTTCTCGCGCGTAGGCTGACGTGGAGGTTATGGGCCGGTAGTCTAGCCAAAGGTGGTCTAGCAGGAGCGGTGACTGAATCCGAAGCGGTGATTGTATCCGGAGCTGTGAACCCTGGAAACACGCAAGGGTGCGTCCGTGAGCTCAGAGGAAGATCCGGTAAGCCTCTGTGATGTGCGTAGTTTCCTAACCAGACGAGTCCGTAGCCCCAAGACAAGGAAATGGGTCATTGGAGAGGAAAATCAACATCACAGTGGTTTACAAGATCATTATTTAGAATGAACACAAGATAAAACACAGTTACAGTAATATACAGATTCTCCTAATACTAGTACTTACCCAATTTCGGGGAGCTATACAAGCTTCAGTGTTTATGGCGGAAAAAGGAGTGAGTTGCCGGTTAGTCTTATTATCCTCTCGAGTTTCTAGCAAGTACTATAGGGAGGTGAAAGTAGTAATCTTACAGATTAAATATAAAAATTGCACAGATAATTAATATCTAGCTTTAGAATTCGTTATGCTACAGTGTCAAAGGGTGTGTAGCGTGTGCTTATGGCTGCGTGAGTTGCGTAGGATTGAAAATGATGTCAGTTTATGTTTTATTTTATCGGCGCCTCCGTGTCCTCGTAAGTAAGTGGTTTATTTATTGTATTGTATGTTGTAGTACTAAGGAAGGATTTTTGAAAGTATATCGCCTAAAGGGGATAAAATCGAATGAAAAGCGATGGCCCAAAAAAAACCCAGGCCCGGCGCAAAAGTTTTGTATCTCAGATTTTAGAGAATATTTAAAAATAATATTTAAAACTATCACTATCTCTCTAAAGGGTGGCTAACATTCTTTTCTCTTTTACTCGAAATGTTTTGTAGGCGTTCTTATTAAAAACTCATTTACCGACCAAAATATTTATTATGCTATAGTTCGTTAATTGTTTACAAACAAGCATACTGATACAAAACCTATAATAAGCATAGGTACAGGTTATTATTATAATCTAACTCTTTAGTTATACTATAGTACATAACGTAAAGTCTTAACCGATGAAGCGTCGGTAACTTGACACGTACAGAATCCGCGCGGTACGAGTATTTAATTTTCGTAACGTCATTTTTTTCGTCATTTTTTACTTTTTTTTCAAGTTTGTTTTCTTTTCAGCCACCAATTATTATTACAGTCGCATGTCGTCAGGGTATACAATATATGTTCTGTGTCGCAGTCATCCGCTAGCGTTTGATGTATACTTTGCTGTGTATTAATTACAATTTCATCTAATTGATTTTGATCTATTTTGATCAATTTAATACTTATATTACTTTGTTTACGTATGCCTACCCCTGTGGTTTTGAGATAATCTTGAATGCGATTGCGATTACACAATAATTGCAAATAATTATACATATTTTGGTCCACACAAATTAGATTTTAATAGGAACGCCTACAAAACTTCTCGAGCAAAAAAAAAAAATGTTAGCCACCCGATACAGGGATAGTGATATTATGGAATATTATTTTATATTATTATGGAACACAAAACTTTTGCGCCGGGCCTGGGTATTTTTTGTATGGGGCTTGGGCCAGCTCCTTTTGTATGGAAGCTCACGGCTTGTAGTTAAACAATTGAGGATCTCTTGGCTGATAATAGTAGATATCTATCCACTACGTTATCTGTTGAGACTATCCTATCTCATTCGGATCAATCAGTCTGCCTAGCCTTTTCCCAACTATGTTGGGGTCGGTTTCCAGTCCAACCGGAAGCAGCTCAATACCAGTATTTTACATGGAGTTACTGCCTATCTGACCTCCACAACTCAGTTACCGGGTAACACGATACCCCTTGGTAAGACTGGTTGTCAGACCTTCGGGCTTCTGACTACCCGTATCGAATGTCAAAGTCTACGAATGACAGGCGGGACCAACAGCTTAACGTGCTTTCCGAGACACGGTGGGGTCTCGGTATGTAAAGGTGATCACCCATCCACGGAGCGACTGCGGCAAGCATACCCTAACCTGATCGATTGACCCGTGCGGCTATTATTGTTTATTTATTTATTTATTTGGTTCACCAACAATTCTGCCGTCGTAACAAAAAAGGGCACAACTAAAATTAAAAAAAAAAATGAGTTACATACATATTTAGAATCAGAAAAAAAAGGCTAATCTGCTCAATTTTTTGTAGATTTTTTTTTAAATGTTTGTTGTGCCCTTTTTTCTTACGACGGCAGAATTGTTTACACTAACATCATGAGCATAAATATAACATGTTAAAAACTTGGAACAGTGTAACAATCACTTAAAGGTAAACACCACATGAACTAAATTAAGTAATATTAATTGTAAGCCTAGGTACACGTACTGTTTACAAGCTATCTTAAAACTAAAGAAAAAATATGTAGCCTGTTTAAATATAGAATTAGTTTTGTAATATTGCACAAATTAAGTAAGAACAAATTAATTCAATGAATGTTTTACAACAACTCTGATATACAACTCAAGAGTTTAGATTTCTGCTTAATCAGAGAGTCAAAGTGAAAATCGATTAGATCGCTGCAACTATTCAAAACCCTACAGAACCTAGCACATGGGGAGTTAGATCCCAACACCGTTCTTCTCTGTGGAGGACGAAGTGGAGTTATGGGTTTACGTGGAATTCTTGATGGAGCACGAAAGTTTATAAGTGCGAGCAGCGACGATGAATCAATCTTTCCTTTCAGGATTTTACAGGCAAACATTGCATCGTTTAAACGCCTTCGCTCTTCTAAAGTGCGTATGTTGAAGATTTTTAATCTGTCTTTGTAAGAAGGCGTTTAGCCACGAGCCCCTCTTCTTCTCTCTCTCTGATGATCTCATTCTGCGATGCTATCCAAAAAATATTATAAATTCAAAACATGTATCTAGAATTGCCGACTGCTCAATTCGAATAAGTGCGGATTTCACCAATTGAACTGAACGCGATCAGCACATAAACCACGCTTAAGAGCAGTCAGTGTCATTATTTTCTTTGAAGTATTAACACTGACAGCTCTTGAACCCAGTTTAGATGTGCTGATCGCGTTCAAATTCGCAGTAAGTCTTCTACGGAGCCGAAAACCAACTATAGAACCTTGAAATAACGATTTCAACTGCACATGCCTCGATCGAAGGATTTCAAGATAATCGGCTGCAGAAGTTCCGTATATTTCTACTGATTAATCTATATAAATAAAAATCAATTGCCAAATGTATGTAATCGCATCACTTGAGAACGGTGGCAGCTATTTGGCTAATTCTTTTTTGCTGTGTTTGTAATTGTCAGGACAAGGTTTGTATGAAAGAAAATGCTTAAAAAATTATACGGAAAAGTGACAAATTTTAGATAAAAAAATCTCCATATAAAAAAGTGAGTGAGTCAGTGACACAGAAGACAGAGACAGTAGGGAGATCTTCTAAATTATTGACAGATACAGTGCGTTTCATCAAATAGTCCCTATGCCGTAATGTTGGCTCCACTGTTGTAGGACGAACACGTTAGGCTACCGTTGTTAAAGCATAGGTCTATGTGTTAAAGATTAACAGTGGAGCCAACATTACGGCATAGGAACTATTGATGAAACGTACTTTAGACGTTTTGTTGTTCAGTTTCTTATCTGTTACATCCAAAAAAAAAAAAAATGATTTGTTGTTTTGTGTCGAAAAAACAGTTGTAAAAAAGTTGTAGAACGTTATACTATACCTACTATTTTTAATAATACCAGCAATAGTAGTTTCTAAAACTCAGTGTGTTATCGTTGTGAAATTATTTAACACGTTCTGTGCGGCCGACACGCACGTTCACCATGTGCTACCGGCGCATATGCGTGTCCATACAATTTATGTACTTCCTTCGAATGCGGCGCGCCGCACCTGTGGGTTTTTTGTGCATCTCTATTGTTCTTGGCGTAATTGTTTTATGACTCATAAAAAATGGGAAAATTTTCAAACACACATAAGCGTCTCGCCGCACTTGGGATAAGTTTGTAACGGCGCACATATGTGCCCAGCCGCACTGGGTAGAGTTTCTTCAATCGCGCCTGCGCGCTCATAGCACCACACGAAGTATTTTTTGGGCGCGCATGAGTGTTTGCCGCACAGGGTTTAGTGTATCATAAAGCAGCACTTGGAGCAAGTTCGCCAAATAATTCAGCAGTGAATGTGTTAATTCTTTTTATTTCATTACATATAGTCGTACTGTAAAGGGAAAAATTGATATCATTTTCTTCATTAGAAATTAGGGCAGCTAATATCGCATAATCATGAAAACAGTAATTTTGCAGAGGTCATTGCAATAATCCTTTAAGGATGTAGGAACTAATAGTCCGACAACTTAATTAAAAATCTTCCAATTTCCAAAGCTAATCGATTTAATTTTTGTTGACGAAGGCACAAGTTAACTCCAATGCATGTATTGCATAGATTTTAGCATTACCTTTGAACTGTTAAAAATAAAACGCACTTCGGTGGTGCTGTTTGAAGGAAGGTGTCAGATTTCTTAAAGTCGGCTACGGCATTGAATATATCGATACACCTACACAACCAAATTACTTTCAATAATTTTAATTAGCAAGATGTTTTTTTTTATCATTTGTAAAGTAGAAGGTGATCAGTCAGCTACCTGTCATGATTTCTGTACTTGTAGTCAGTATTCCCATACCTTTCTTTGATCAAAAAGTCAATCATGCTGACGCACAGATGCCTTGTGTTGCAACTTTTGTGGGACTATAAAGACATCCTCGTTCCCTTGAAAACCAATTAAACAGAAATTTATGGCCCCCTAATTAAGAAAACGGCTTGATCTTCGACTTTTACAAGCAATTATGTTGAATACATCTGCTTTTTGCGTGTTTGATCATAAAATGTCGCTAATTACAGGTTTAAGGCGATGTAGAGCTTTTTATAATTGGCTGCAAGGAGCTGTAAGAATTTATCAATCGGATTTCTTGTAAAAATGTGTTCGTTCCACCTTCCAAAATCTTCATTATTTTTTATTGGTTGCTAGAAGAGGTTGTGTGCGAAAAAAATCAGCTGTTCCCTACATTTATGTTCGCTTAACTCGTCAAAATGTAGGTAACAGCTGACTTTTTTTTAGCGATTTCAGGTTTGGTTGCATAGTAAAAGATGTCGATAATGATGAGCACAATGACCCCTTAAGAGGTTCTGCGTTGTTTAAGTTACACCTTGTATAATTATGAACAGTGAAATACAAAAATGTCACGTAGAACGATGGATGGACTGTGTGAAATATGATATGGCTAGAAAGGGGGTGACTACCGAGATGACGACAACTAGAGAAGTGTGGAAGAAAGGGACATGTTGCGCCGACCCCAAATAAATTGGGCTTAGGGCAGGAGAATGATGATTAGTACGCAGTAAGAATTTGTATATTCTACAAGGAGTTTTCTTTGCCGATGTGTTTTTAGCTTTTTGGTGCGCTACAATAGCGTTCATGAGTAGCGAACGTCCGGCGCACCCTGAACAATCAGCCCTGCTATTATTTACTGACTGGGTACTATTTTCAGTACGGCATACGTTATTTAGGGTTCCGTACCTCAAAAGGAAAAACGGAACCCTTATAGGATCACTTTGTTGTCCGTCTGTTTGACAAGACCCTTTATCTCGGGAACGCGTGGTGGTATCGAGTTGAAATTAAAACCATATCTTACTCAAGTCTACAGTTTCTTGAAGCTGTGAAAAAATAAACTTCTAAGTTAACGTAAAAAAGATACGGCCGTTTATGCCGCAAAAAACGTATATTTCGACACTCTCAAAGGAATCAAAATTTATAGGGACTCCCGTTGACTTAGAATCATGCATGGCAAGAAGCAAGGTCTCACAGCACATGTAAAGGAAAAGTACAAAAATCGTTCATTTGTAATTGTATCACATAAAAAAATATGGGTTTACAAACTTATATTTGCAATGGAAAAATTGACTGTGACGTATATCAATGTATGGGGATCATATTTTTCAACTAAGTGAGCCTATTAATGTAAAAGGGTATGATGGGGCTGACATATCTTTGATAAAAGCCCCTAAATAAATATAGATTAAAAAAAAATATATTTTTCAACTGCAATGCAGGTAGTCGCCTATTCCAAAACGTAGATCTCTATGGAGAAGAAGGGCATGAAACTCCACGGATACTTTTTTAAATCAAGATATTACAAAATCCAGGGTATTCTTGTTGCTTAGAAACATGTGAGGACGATGAAAAAAATATTAAAAACAATTCTAAATATAAGATTAAAAAATTACTTAAAAAAAAAGTTAAAACTGACTTCAAAAACCTAAAAGGAATAAAATAATTTTCATAAAACACTTAACAGCTTCTGAAGTCGGTGCCAAGCTAAGGTGCATTGAAAAATTGAAGACACCGACTTCAGAAGCTGTTAAGTTTTATTTATGAAAGTTATTTTATTCCTTTTAGGTTTTTGAAGCCGGTTTTTACTTTTTTAAAGTAAATTTATTTTTACATTTTTAGTTTAATATACAATTACAAACATAAAACCAAGACGAACGAAAAGAAGAATCATCAAAATCCGCTTAGAAATGCCGGAGATACAGTACATTTTTATGCATAAGAATAGTTATCTAAAATATTATATACTAAAACCTTCCTGAAACTATGTAGATGGGATGATTAGGGAAAGAATCATAAAAATTGGTTAATAAGTTTCTGAGAAAATCGCAGACATACAAACATACATACATACGGGTCGAATATAGAACCTCCTTTTTGAAGTCGTTTAAAAGATGATTAGTGTCAACTGACGGCGCCGGTTCACGGACAAGAAGCATTATTTTAGGATAATTCGTCGAAATCGTGCGATATCTCCTGGTTTGTTAACACAAACACGTGGGTATCGTCCAGCAGACGTTGTGATTATAAAAATATAGACCAGGGTTAGCCAGGGCTGTTTATTAAGGCGAAAGCTCCAGGTAGCCCGCGAAATCAAAATTTCTTTACGTTTTTTTTTTACAATTTGCAGGTCAGTATCAGGTTGTATGTCGATCTGAATATGATTCGCGACCGTGACAAAATTGTGTTTATAGAATTATATTAATTAATATCATCAATATAACTCCCTAACTGCATATAATCCTAATGAATAACTATTTTAGGTTTATAATAACTTAAGAGATTCTAACGATTACAAATTGCAAAAAATTGCAAATTGCAAAAAACGTAAGAAAATTTAAATTTCGCGGGCTACCTGGAGCTTCCCCCTTAAAGTGTTCCTAAGCCAGGCCCAAATCTAGGAGCGTTCATTTATAGGCAAATATGATGATGATACCTACCAAATTAGACCTTCGCGTGAGTGAAGATATTATAGGAAGGTACCGGTTTATGATTTACATAACTACTTAAATAAAAATGTTACTCGTAGGTAGCTGTAAAGATAATGACATTATGATATTAATTTAATTAAGCAATGCAGATCAGGTACGGGTTTGTCGGTATAATTATAGTGTGAGTTAATTCAAAAGTGTTCATATGAGAACATGTAATAACGCCTCAAGGGGATTCCGGTGTTACGTCTGTGCTT
Source organism: Dicycla oo (assembly GCA_948252095.1). Classification (NCBI taxonomy): domain Eukaryota; kingdom Metazoa; phylum Arthropoda; class Insecta; order Lepidoptera; family Noctuidae; genus Dicycla; species Dicycla oo. Next base: position 3,142,986 of record OX411718.1, on the reverse strand, counting down.
TCTCTTAATACCTACTAATTGTAATTATGTGTCTGCCACGGTGGTGTAGTGGTCGCAAGCGCTAATGATGAGAATGAGTCGGGCAGGGTTATTTCCACAGTCTGCATTTGTGCCCAGTTCAGTACAATAGGCTCGTCCCCTATTAGGGCACTGCTATAGTAATCGGCCACGCTTTAGTAATTGGCCACTCGTAAAAAAAGAGATAGAAACAAGGTAATTCAAGCAAGCTCATTAACAAAAAGGACGTAGGGTGACTGCTATAGTATCTTGTCACATTGACGCAATTCATGCTGTACTCTCGCGCAGTTCAAAGTTGTTTCTACAAATAGCACAAGAATGTTTAGTCTAGCTTAGCACAGCTTGATAATGATTAGTCATACTGATAAGTAGCTGTTGTATTACTTACAGCGTGTTTGACCTTTCGCAATGTGTTTCGGAAAGTCAAGGAGTCGAGGTAGCCCACGGGCGAGTCTTCATTTTCGGGGGGCGGCGGCGGTGGTGGCTCTTTAGGGTCCTGACAATATTAAGGCCTTGTTAAGGCGAAAGCGCCAGGTTGGCCCGTGAAATTCAAATTTTCTTACGTTACACATAACTAGCGTAATGTGGGTGTTCTGTACTCTCACCTCACCTCTCAAATCATAACTAATTTGCACTTCCTACGCTTTTGAAATGAAACCTTGTAAAAAAAAGGCAACATTCACCAGTAGTCGGTGAATGCTGCCTTAAAAGGTTGACTGAACCGCCAAAAATCTAGGGTCTGACCAAATGATGCTATTATTTTAATTATTAATTTTAAAAGATTTTTTTTCGGTTTGGAATATTGCTTAGTGAATGAGTTTTTAATGTTATCTGTAAACTGCAATCAGTTAACATACCTACTGCTATATAATACTTGTGTACTTATTAGAGAAATAGATAGGTACGTAAGCTGCAAAGCATATACAAACCATCTCTCCCGTTTAAATCTACTCATAAACACACAAATCAATCCGTTCTCATTATTGCGAATCACCACAATAAATCCGAGTACACAATTATTTTTTAACAGACACCATTACCGTTGTCTAAAACTCTTTTAATGCTAATTCCACAATAAAATAGCGTGTGTACAATGCTTAGTATTTCACAGGGAAGTGAATTTTCCGTGAGAAACCGTGGCAATATGGTTTGTGTGATCGTACGGCTCTGCGCTTGCGCTTCCTCAGTAATTAAGTGAAAGGCGGTAAGCATTCGTAAGTTATTGTTTGTCGTCGAACAAAATACCGGTAATTGCCTTATCTTTGGTAATAAGTCAGTATGTGTCTCGCACGAGGTTTTTTATTCGTTAATTAAAGATCTTATGTACGATGTAACTGACGTTCACATGAAATTCTCGTGTGTTATGGAGTGAGGGCGAAAAAAGTTGGCATTGTTCTTGAGATAATGATGGTATCTTTACTGATTACGATCGTGTAATTTTAAGTATCCGGCAGTTATTAATGTGGGAACTTACGATCACTTACAACTAGTGTTGCCCAAATGCAAGAACAAGACGAGACTTAGCCAGTCTTGGTCTTGGTCTTGCGCCAATACACCTGGTCTTGGTCTTGGTCTTGCGCTCCCAGTCTTGGTCTTGGTCTTGGTCTTGCAGCAAGAGTCTTGCAAGTCTTGCAATTACCTATTAGTCTATTACTATTTATTAAAGTTTACTTTAAATCTTAGAAAAACGTATTAGAATTGGAACATTGTGAGCTTGAATTAACATAGCCATAGTAAAGATCAAGCAGATTAATAAATAACTGAAGATTTGATAAGAAATTCGAAAAATCAACTGACCTATATGTCGTTTTCCATGGAAGTAACTGTTTCTTAATAAACATTTATGATTTATAAGCTTACATTTGCTAAAACATGTAAAAAAACAAATTATTTACAATAACTTGACTGTATTTTAAAGAACAATACTTATCTGTCTAGAAAGAAATTGAACCCTCAACTTATAAGAAATTTAATAAAAGAGTTTTACGATTTATCATTTATTTGAATAAAAAATAAAATACAACACAAATCAACAGCTTTATCATTAGGTTATGATACTTTATATCAATTTTTTTGACCAAGAATTAATACAAAGTAACCATCTGGCTGACTCATCACTTAACCTATTTCTATGTTTTCTAATTACTAATGATGCTTTAGAAAATAACCTCTCAGCAGGTACTGAAGTTGCAGGTATTGAGAGAAAATCACGGGCCATTTTCGATAAAATCGGATACTCTGTCTCATGCGTCCTCCACCAATCTAAAATGTCTTCCGAGCTGGCAGTTCTTGGTTTTCTCAGGTACTCCTCCAACTCGTCTATCACTAAGCCTTGAAGACAAGATCCAGATGACGTCGAGGGACATTCATAGAGTTTATCAAAGTCTATTACGTCTTCATCTTCATCACATACTTTATTTTCTTTTTCTGGTAATTCCAGAGATTTGTTCAGTGAGTGTAGACTTTTATATTCTTCATAAAGTTCATTGAACTTGCGCAGACTTTCTGTTTTAAGTTGCTTCCCCCACATTGTCAGGTCAAAAGTCTGAGCCTTATGCCTTGGGTCTAAAATTAAAGAAGTACAATAAATCCAGTTGCTCTTCTTGTAATGTTTAAGCATTTTGTCTCGAGCTGCTTGGAAAGCTAGAATGAGCCTTTCATCCACTTCAGATCGATTAGGTTTCTCATCTAACTGTTTTACCATGGATTCAATTTTATCTAGCAAGAGATTGAATGATACAATGACTAGCGGTAATGTAACATATTTGTCTCCACCAAGTTTTGTACTTAAAAGTTTAAAGTTTATTAGAAATTTATGTATTTTTTCGAGTACCTGCCATTCATTAGCTGTGATTTGAAAATCATTTAATTCGGTGACAGAACTGCACAATATGTCAATGCCCGCTCTCACTTTTAAACCAAATCAATCATATCATGTGTGGAATTCCATCTCGTTGGACAGTCAAGAATGGCATTTAGATTTGATGGCACGCCAGCTGCTTCACAAGCAGACTGAAACTTCTTCTTCACTATCTCACTTCTTTTTATTTTACTGGAAATACTGCGTAACTTTGTTACAGATGTACGCGAGTCAGCAATATTTGGTGCAGATTCTTCATCTTCCTCATCCTCAGTTTCATCTGCATAGTCTTCGTACTGCTGATCTTGCGCGTTAGTGTCAGACTCACAGTGTAATGCTAAGGTCTTTAATAAATCTTGTACACCAAGGTTTAAAATGTGAGCAAAGCACCGGAAATGTTGATTGTCTGAATCAAAGTGTGGCGGCAGCTGTTTGCCCAGTTCATACATAAATTTGGTATTTGCAGTTGCGTTGTCGACCGTGATACCTTGTATTTTATCAATTATGCCATATTCCAATAAACATTCATGGAAAATCGTTGCAATATCTTCCCCAGTATGTCGACCGCGTGATGGTATAAAATCAAGAACTACAGATTGATACTTCCATTCGTTGTCTATATAATGAATAGTAACCCCGTAGTAACTCCTACCAGCAATTGACGTCCACCCATCAATGGTAAAAGACATTTTAGATGATAATTGTTGAAGTCGTTCCTTGAGATTCAATTGGAGCTCTTCAAATCGCTCTTTGACTTTCCTTCTAAGTGTAGACCTTTTAGGAAACACCATATTAGGGCAAATACGTCGAAAATATACTTGTGTAGCTTCGTCATCGAAAAATGAGAAGGGAAGATATTTTTTCACCACCCAATCAACTGTAGCTGTCGTGATGTTGTCACTGCTGTTTTCCGACTGAAACAAAACAATAAATCTTGTGTTATTATTTAAAACATACTAGGTTTGAGCGTATAAGAGGAGGAGGTTTGTTGTTGTTAAATCGAGAAAATCGTTAAATTGATATTTGTTATATTAAGGTTGCACTGTACTGTAATTTACCAAAATAAAGTACTTAGTTGTTACTGGCCGATTAAATGAAAATATGGGTGTTTATAAAAAATATTTAAGACGATAATTACATACTTAATATGTCGCACCCCTAGATGAAAACACCACTAACTCAAAAATACTTACGTAAGTAAATGGCGTTTTTGAAAGTATCGCATGAATAGCTACGCGGAGTTAAAATTCTTTTAACTGTTAAAAAAATATTCTTACCTGTCCACTTCTTCCAGCGGTTACTAAAAAGCTTGTGATATCTCCACTTAATTTTGGTTTAACAGGAAGAAATATTTCTGATTCCTTTTTGTGGAAAGATATTAGATGTTTCCTTAAGCCTGAAGTGTTTCTGTTTTTCATTTTTATTTCAATCTTTTTATGTTGGCACAATTTACAGAAGGCAGTTTGGGATGCATGAATTATTTCGAAAAACTCCTCAAATTTGCTTTTGGGTCTTTTAGATCTGTGACTCAAACTCTCATTACTCGGACTAGAATAATTTGAATCTTCGTCACTCATATTAAATTGTACACGTGATACGTTTTTAGAAAACAACGAGAATTAGTAAAAACAATTATTATGTTAGACTCGAAGCACAGCTCAATTGGAAATGACTGGAATTAAAATAATTCCTTTATTTATAGTACGTTTCCTTGCTTTCTACCGCGCCGCCTCGCCACGTGCCGGCTCTATGAAAAGGATGCCGCCGCAAATCAAACAATGCCGCGTGCGGCGTACAAACACACACTAAATATTACCTACTTGTACAGACGCGACGCGTGAATAAAATAGAATTAGTGCCAATCACTATTCTTTACATATAAGTGAATGTTTTGGCGTACATCTATACTAATATTATAAAGCTGAAGAGTTCGTTTGTATGTTTGATGACAGAAGTTTTAAAATAAATAAATAAGTCCTGAACGTCACTATACCTCCAAAGTTACTATTCCTCGTGGACGAAGTCGCGGGCACAGCTAGTAAATACTTACTCTCATCATCTCTCTCAGAGATATTCGGGCTGGTAAGTAATACAAAACTCTTATCGCAGGCTTTTTATTTTATTTATTTTATTTTTATATTATTTTATTAGTTTTGTAGAATTTTTTTACACGTTTCAAGTATATTTAAAAGTGGCTACAATATTTATTAAACGGGTGATATTTGAACACTTTTTTGCTATTTTTTCTTGTAAAAACTTAAGAAATATAATGACTAAATGTACAATAATAGTACCTAAGTAATTAGTTTAAAACCATATAAGTAATCAATATTATAATATATACTTACTAGAATGAATTAATATGACATCTACTACCTATCCTTACCATTTTATCCTAATCATAATACTACTTGCGTGATCAGTATAATGTATTCATTTTCATTCTAAGCACTCTGAAACTTATTTATTCTTTGGAACACCTGTAGGTACTCTTAAAAAAATTTGAAATTATTTTGCATGAGTATACCTACGCCCTATGGCGGCAATCAAATAGTGTCACAAATGTTATGATTTCGGCGTGGCGGCAACGATTGTTTTAGATTTCAAAATATAGCGCATAGGTCCAGTTTTTCATATTCTTTGATACAGTTTTTTGCGTCTCATAGAATTCCTAAGCGTACCTACCTATACACCGAACTGTTACACCTAACTACTCAGTGAAATAGCGCTAAGTCCTAGCTGCAAGACGCAAGAGTCTTGCAGGCTATGTCTTGTTCTTGCTCAAGTCTTGCACGGTCAGTCTTGGTCTTGGTCTTGCTAAAAATACGCGGTCTTGTTCTTGGTCTTGGTCTTGCAAAAACGCAAGAACAAGACCAAGACTGCAAGACCAAGACTGAATTTGGGCAACACTACTTACAACAAACTCTTGCGCCACTGAAGAGCAAGATTTCGACTTTTCGACTTCGTTCGTAATAGACCCTAGTTAGAACTTGCCCGCTTTTTTATATGCATATCAGCTGCAAGGGTACAGTTTGTCGGAAAAGTGCTACGATGTAGAAAATAAATACTTATCACGTATTAATTTTACTGTGGCAGCCTTGATCTTTTCCTATAATTTTTTTTTAAACAAATTAACCTACTTAGATTCCGTGCATACAAGTAGTTATTAATTATTAAACATTGTATTCCTAGAAATTTTACAATAAGTAAAGCCTGCACGTGTCCGAACAAAAGAGTCATAAAATTCAATAACCGCATTGGACAATATGTAATTAAAGGTTTAATTATTGTACAGACGCCAGCGCATCAAGCTACAATCTGTCAAATTTCTTTAATAGATTTTCAACTTTATCGCTAAAGCATTAGGTTCAAGGTTGATTGGGAAAATTTTACTGTTTCGGGTAGCTTGACTTGCTGACAATAATTAAACCTTTAATTACATATTGTCCACTTTAACCAGGTTAGATCAACGAAATGTTGTTATTTTAAAAGAGTGTATAATACCTATGTTGTTTATTCTATTTTATACCTAGAGCTACCTGCTGTTAATTTTATACCGCGTAAAATGACCGAATAATAATAAATAAAATTCATACTAGCACTTTTCTTACCATCAGTACTTTTGCGCCTTCTGTACTTACATGTAAATAGATATTTAGGATGTAAGTGTAAACAGAGGAAAAGTTTTAAGGGGTCATTGTACTCATCATTATGAGCAACTTTTACTATGGGACCAAACCTGAAATCGCGGAAAAAAAATCAGCTGTTCAGTATATTTATGTTCGCGTAATTCGTCAAAATGTAGGAAACAGCTGTTTTTTTTTCGCGATTTCAGATATGGTCCCATAGTAAAAGTTGTTCATTATGATGAGTACAATGACCCCTTAAAAGGTTGACACTGTTTACACTTACACCCTATATACGGACCGGGCGACTTTGAAATAGGGGCGAGTACGGACGAAGCCGAATTTTATAGTCTTGACTTTGAACATTCGTGCAGACAACACAATGATCAAAAGGATCCCTAATTAAATAAACAAACAATGAAATTCCAGGGAATTTAACGTTTTGTTGTACCATTACATTGCTAAAAATAGGGCTCTTTGGCACGCCACTGACTCGAGGTTCACCTTTACGACCTATTTACTTGCGGACACCTTGAACAAACTCTGCCGAATATTCGCTTTGATATTAAGGAACACCACTGAAAAACATCCCGCTGACGTCTCGTGCCAAATACTTAGTTGGTTTTGGCTCAATTAAATATTAAGCATTCAATCCTTGATTGCGAAGGTGGGAAAATATTTATGAGAAATAATTCTCAGTGTGGGTTCATAATCATAGTTTCCTGGCAATAAATTATTTGCAATGACGAGGATTGACATAAAGTAGGTCAGTGCTTGATTCCGTCTCCTGATCCAGACGGCTTGCGCCTGGTGGATATGCCGGAAGATGACCATGCAATTTGATTGAGAATAACAAATTGGTCAACAATTTGAAGAGAAGTGTCTTGCCTTAGAGAAGTGTCAGGAAAATTGCTACTAAGAGTCCGGCCGTCGAGAGAATGCGACTGGAAAGCGAACACCCAGGTCTCCCAAAGTGATAATGCGCATAGAAATCTTCGTCACTGTTCGGCAACGGTCGTATTCCCCGAGCGTCGGATGTATATAAGTATAGAGTGGTTAAGTGCATTTTCTTCATGCATAATTTAGTAGAATTGTGTGTTTTGTGCTAAAAGAGATAAATATTGATTTATCAGTAACGAAATTTGATTCGATAATTCCATGCTTACATGCTTTTGATTCGCAATACTCGCGAACTTCATTACCAAAACGTAAGGTGTGCAAAAAAATAAATAAAGAAAAATTATACTCAGTTCAATGTGAAATTGCTCAGAAGTTCATTGGCACGATTTTTTCAATTTCAAAGTACTTGTGCACATTATAAACGATTTCTCGTGCTCTACGATGGGGCACCGCCCTTCTCTTCGAACTCATATTGAGTTGAAAGTTCACTCTAACGCACAAACTTAACAAATATGAAGAAACAAAGTCAACAATGATAACAAAACAATTGCGTGAAGTAGGTAAGATAAGATAAGATAAGATAATTTTATTTGTTCAAACATGAGTATACATACAAAAAAATCAGCATGCAAGTTGTTCAAAGTATTCTAAACAGGTCGTCATGCTTGCCCTATAAAATGGCATACAAATATTTAAGTAGGTAAAGTATATATAATAAGCAAAAATTATACAGCGAATAAAATTATTTAAATAATAATATAACCACAATTCAATTATTCAAATTAAAATATAATAGTCGCCGTTCACATAAAATAATAATAATAGGTCTAAAGCAGTAGTCAAAATAAATAGGTCAAAATTATGATAGTCATTCAAAATATTTTTCACATAAAAACTCATTGATGGTGTAATATGCTCTTTCAGTTAAAAATTTTTTAACTTTCAATTTAAACTGCACGTTACTTAAAAGCTTCCAACTTTTTGGCAATTTATTATAAATTATAGGAGCCATGCAAAAGACACTCTTCCGCATAAGAGTAGTTCTGGATTGTTGTAAGCAAATCTGAGTGTTGTCACGTCTGTTGCGTGGAAACACCTCAGCCATGCGAGTAAACAGATTAGGGTTGGACCTTACAAACATTGCATTTTCTATAATATAAATGGACGGTAATGTCAAAATTTTATATTTTTCAAAATAAGGCCTACAACTCTGAGTGGTTTCTAATTTGAACATGGACCTAATACATTTTTTTTGTGCTTTAAATATAGTTTCCTTATCAGTTGAGTTACCCCAAAAGATAATCCCATATCTTAGGACAGATTCTACCAACCCGTAGTATGCGGTAAGCAACGCATCTACACTAGTTATTTCAGCCAGTGTGTATAGAGCATAAGCTGAGGAACTAATTTTCTTAGTAATGGTCTCTATATGTGCTTTCCAATTTAATTTCGTGTCAATAATTAATCCTAAAAATTTTGTTGTGTCAACCGAGTCAATGTTAGTATTATTGTATTTTATGTCCAGTTTATTAATTAATGTCAATGGGCGTTGTCTGAAGTGCAAGATTTTTGTCGTATTTAAATTTATTTTTAAATTATTATTATTTAACCATTTTATTATTGAAATTAGGGATTTATTAATATCATATTCATATTGATTTCTATTTTTACATGGAATCGTCACAACACTGTCATCAGCAAATAGGCTCATAGGTTGTTCTGAGGACTTGGGCAAGTCATTTATATATAATGTAAAAAGGGGAGGGCCTAAAACACTTCCCTGTGGAACACCATACACTACTTCACGTTCTTGGGATATATAGATTTCTTCTTGTTTCGTAGTCAAATTTATCCTAGAAACTTCCGTAATCTGCATTCTTTTATGTAGGTATGACTCAAATAATTTTAGAACATTACCTCGAACACCATAAGCTTCGAGTTTCTTAATTAAAATGTTGTGATGAACGTAATCGAAAGCCTGCGTCATATCACAGAATATAGCACAAACTGGGATATTATGATCCATATTTGTCATCACCGTTTGTAAAAAGTCATAAATTGCCATGTTTATCGTCTTTTTTTCTCTGAAGCCTTTTTGTTCGTTGCAAATAATATTATTTTTTTCTACATATGAGTTAAGTTGCCTATACATATATTTTTCAAATATTTTAGAAATGATGGAGATCAGTGATATTGGTCTGTAATTTTGCATTAGTTCCCTGTTTTCCTTTTTAAACAGCGGCTTCACTACTGATTTTTTTAACGCCTCTGGGAATATACCGACGGTAATACTCAAGTTTACTATGTAACTTAAAGGTATATATTGATTCATTTTTTTAATGAATACTGTTTTCATATATTATTAATTTATCCAAAATTATCTATTTATGGAATTCAAGAAATAACATTTTATAAAAATGAATATAAATAATAATGAAATCTATGAATAAAAAATATTACATTTTTTTAACAGTTTTTTTGCTGGCAGTACTAATTTGACAGCTATCGTTGGCAGCAAACGCGATCTTTATACAGAGATTGTACTGTAAAAACTCTGGTTTTAACCCCTCGAATGTTCGTTTATATACATAATAAAACCGCTTAAGTTATGTCAATCTATGCTCGAATGTCAACCAAACCCCATGGGTTCATAACTACTGTAAGCCTGCGGTCACCATAGGACGATGTTTTTTACGTTTATATATTTAGGTCAGAAGTGGTATAAGTTTAAAAAAAAAAAAAAAAACACGTTGGAGGTTAACCTAACATTTATTTCTTTACAACAATTTTATTTAATCTACAAAAACCTAATTGAAACAAAATAACACGGAACACAGTAAATAGATGAAAAATAGCACTCAAAGAAATGGCTCACGTGACCTATGCGGAGACGACCGTATCTACAACCAGCAGCGATGCGACTACTCTCAGCGGCTACAAAGTGAAAAGGGCCACAATTTTTTTTTCTTTTTTAAATGGCATCTCGTAGTTGGTCTAGAGAGGCCGTGACTACTTAACCGGAATATCCTATGGCTGCCTTAAGCGAACTCAAAGCCTCCAGCCAGGGGCATAAAACTTACAGACTAAGCGACTACACGCTAAGGGTTCTCCCTGTGAGGAACGGACCTCGGCTTAGGGCGTCGCTGGGGGGAGGATACCAAGATGGGACAGGCTGGATCAAATTGGAGTGATTATTATTATCAGAGGAGTTTAAAGCTACTGGCTCAGCTACGCCACCAGCTGGCACTTCATGCCCGAGCAAGGGACGGGGGGAGGACGATTACTACGGGGTCGAGGTACGGCGTTGTCGGAGGGCCACAATGAGCGTCAGTCTTTATATAGGGGTGATCGAGTTGCCAGCTTATAATATAATATACGTTTATATACATATTATATAAAGATTTTTTTTTACGTACAGCGTATGTACGCCAAACACGCGAGGGGTTAAGCCTTCATCATCATCATTTCAGCCGAAAGACGGAAATTATGAGATCCGTAGGAGAGTCAAGGTAACCGACATAGCCCGAACAATTGCTAAGTGGTAGTTGGCAGAGCACATTGCTCGCAGAACAGTAAGCCGATGGGTCGAAAGTTTCTGGAGTGGTGGACCGCTTACCGGAAGACGTAACGTTGGAAGGCCTCTTACAAGTTGGACCATGACTTTGTGAAGGCCGCAGTAATCCGCTGGATGCGGGAAGCACAGAATCGGTCGATGTGGCGGTGTTTGGGGGAGCTGTGGACGTCTTTCGGCTGAAATGGTTTTAATGCTCAACTGATTTTAATATATTATTTTCCTTTGATAATTTTCTTGTTCTTACCGTATCGATGGCAAAAAGTTCAAACATGATTGGTCCAAAATTCAGCTGCGCGAACTCTGCTCACTGACGCAGTCATAAGATCATCAACTGTATATCTGACAGGGCATGCGGCACAAGATGGGTGGGCCATTGTCTGTGGGGAGATGCCGCATAGATGTACACACTTGAGATCTGACGATGAGCCATTCATAAATCTGTGGATTTGGGTACAAAGTCTCTTTAGAGGTTATTTTCTAAATTTGACGTTTTCACTTATCAACAGTGAAAGTCACTTTGTGACAGATAAAGTCTCATCGAGTGTTTGTATGAGTGTTTTATCTCGATGGCCGTGTATTAAGTATATTGAGTAGATGCTTGATGACCACTTGTTGAAGGTTACTGTTCTTATTGTATTTGTGGTTTTAAGTAGGGATGCATCGATACTTACGCTTTTTTTGCTGATACGATACGGATACGCTTAGTATTTAATTTAAAATAAATAAAACACAAGTTGGGTTAATTTTTATTAGATTAATATAAAAATTACAGACTTAGAAATGAGATTATTAATTACTAGCTGTTGTTTTCATGGGAACCCAAATTACTTTTTTAAAATAAAAGTAGCCTAAGTTACTCCTTATAGCATCAGCTATCTGTCAGTGAAAGTCCCATCAAAATCGGTCCAGCCTTTTCGGAGATTAGCCGGAACAAACAGACAGATAGACAAAAAATTTAAAAATCATTTTTTTGCTATAAGTACCGTACAATATGCGTTATGTAAAAATCTGTTATTTTGACATTACAAACAGACACATAAATTTTATTTATTTGTATAGATATCTATATATATATAAATCAATTGTCGAATGTATGTACGCGCATCACTTCAGAACGGTTGCACCTATTTGGATAATTCTTTTTTTGTTGTGTTTATAATTGTCAAGAAAGAAAGAAGAAAAAGAAAAATTTGTTTATTTGTCACAGAAACACGTGCATATAAAAATATAATTAACTCGAGTTTTACAAAAAGAAAAATAAAACGCACAAATCACGAGCACAAAACAAAAGTCGGCAGCTGCTGGCACGCCATGACTGTGACAAGAAGGCTTCCACTCAGCATGATGCTGTGCTATGGGGGGCCCACAGCACAGCGCTGTTTTTCAGTGGTCACCCGAAAAAGACGTAGGTACGGAAACCAAGTCAGGTTAAATGATCTGTACATGAATTAGTAAATAAATAAATAAAATAAAACAAATAGTACCTACCTAGAATATTATAACGCAATTATTCTTACAAAGCTTAAACCAAACATATATAAATAAAAACTAATTATAGATAAACATAAAAAATGAATCAAGACAAGGTTTGTATAAAAGAAAATGTTTGAAAAGTTGCCGGGAAAATTTAAAATTTTGTTTGAATTATTGAAATTTTGACAGGACAACGTTTGTTGGGTCAGCTAGTAGATTATAAAAAGTAAATTAAAAAAAATCAATAAACTCGACTGCGTAAAAAGTGAGCTTTAATAAGATGGGAACAAGATAACCTATTTTGTCTCCAAACATGCAGTCGGTGGCGGTCTTTATTGTTGAAGATGCCTCGTCAAAATAAAACTACGGCAGAGACAGATTGGTGATTACAGGAGAATGCAGATGTCCAAACTCTTGACAAGTCACTATTTTCGTAAGAGACAAGTCTCGTATAATGTGAAGATTCATAACATTTCCCGTGGCTGTTCGACCGCCAACGATAATGTAAACGTTCACGTTTTGCTTTACAATAGTACATTTATAGTAGAATGAGATAATTGAGCAGTCACATGTCAGAGTTAATAATAGATTGATCAATGTATTGTAATCATTGAGTATGTATTTGCCGACGATTAAGAAGATGTAAGTTAATTTAATTTCAAATGCTGTTTTCTAGAATCAATGAAAATATTTATTTGTTAAACATTTGGTCTTCAGTAACAATTCAGTTGACTCTTAAGTATCTCTTGGTCAAAACTAAACTAAAAACCATCTCTCGCGATGAATTGATTAATGAAGACATGAACTCAATTATCACATCTAAAGGATACCGTAGATACAAGTTGACGTAAAAATCCAGAAATAAATATCAATAGGTATAGCTATGCATAGCATTAATAATGTAAGTAAGGCTAAGTAATAATAGCCGCATGGATCGATCGATCAGGTTAAGCTATGCTTGCCGCAGTTGGACCGTGGAAGGGTGACCTTTTTACATACCAAGACCCCTCCGTACCTCGGAAAGCACGTTAAGCCATTGTTCCCGGCTGTCAATCGTGGATCTTTGTCAGTCGTTACGAGTCGTCAGAAGCCTGAAAGTCTTGCAACAAGTGTTAACCCAGTAACTGCGTATTGCCCAGTAACTGGGTTGTGGAGGTCAGATAAGTAGTCGCTCCTTGTAAAATACTGGTATTTAGCTGCATCCGGTTAGATTGGAAGCCGATAGTAGTTATGCATAGCATGATCAGCCCCACCCCATCCCACTCCTGGAAACAGGCCTTCTCTGTGAGTGGAATGGGCCACCCACCAACGCGCGGGTTGCGGGTTTCCACTTGGTCAACACTGCTTATTCTCACTAATATCAGTAGGTGTTAAATCCTAACATCAACCCTTCTGGTTCACTCGGGTAAAATAACATAATTAAGTACCTACCATCCACCGTACTGAGTACGTAAAAAAAGAAATGACGATTGTAGTGTTAAAAACGCACTTCCCGTAAAAATAATACCTAAGTGCGATTTTTATGAAGTACTTGAATATAAAATATTATCATAGGTAGATGCTGTTTATTCCCGCTGTGACGTAGCTAACGTTTATTCAGCGCAAGTACGCTATAAAAGCGTCGATCTGGCGAGCAATGTGCTGCACCTATTACATGAAGAAGATTTATGCAGAAAACCCACTTAGAGCACATTTTTCAAGCGTCATGTAACTTTTATTTATGTAATAAATATGGTGGTTTGACAGCTTTTGTTTTGTATAGAAAATTATGTCAATCTGTCATATTTATTCTTCAGATAAAAGTTATCTGACTGTTGAAAAATCAGCCCTTATAATATAAAAGAGACGAAGATATAAAAACTCATCTTTTTTTCTTGTCTTATAAAGAATAGCCCAAACCGTGGAAAAATGGGAAGTTGAGAAGCTTAACATTTTTCAACAGCATCAGCTGTTCCCTACATTACATTCACATAACTCGTCAAAATGTAGGGAACAACTGATTTGACTCATTGATGACTCATTTTATCCGTAATAGGGCGACCAGAGCGACGTGCATCTTTGACGTCAAAATTTCCGGATTGAAAACGCTTAAACCAAATTTGTGCTACTCTCACAGACACTACACTAGGTCCATAAACATCGCAAATTTTTTTCGCGGCTTGCGTTGCATTTTTACCTTTTTTGTAGTAAAATTTTAAAATGTATCGAATTTCTTCATTAGATTCACTCATCTTGACGGAACGAAAAACAAATGAAAATCACACATTTTCCTAATTTGAATTTGGAATTATGTTCTTTAAAAACCAGCCAGATACAAATAGTATAGCCAAAGAGATTTTATTACAAGTTCATACATACTATAATGCGAAAAGACTTTTTCCCCAACCTAATATATTGCAGTTCCAATAATATACATACGCGTTGAATTTATAACCTCCTTTTTTGAAGTCGGTTAAATAATAAAATATAGAATCAAAGACACCGACTTCCGAAATATTCTTCAATTTATAGTGTTTTTTTTTAAGTAAGTTTTTTTTTTTTTGTAAAAGAGTTTTTTTCACATTTGTTAGTAGTCATCTCATCATACTAGGTTCTCAGTTATGTTGTGTTTGTTGCTTGTCTTTTACCCAACTTTGCGATAGAAAAGAGAGTATTCTGTTTTTGCTCTGATTAACTGGTTGGATCTTCTTCTTCTGCCAATATTATCTGTCCATTGGTTGCTTGCTCCACCCCATAAGTTCTATTAAGTACAGCTCATTGGCTTCGCCTTGTTCAAATGTTTTTATCCTTGTGTTTTTATTGACCAATGTCTGTCCGTCCATAATGATTAAATGAATGTTATCAAATGTTTTTATCCTTGCGTTTTTATTGACCAATGTCTGTCCATCCATAATGATTAAATGAATGTTATCAAGGTCTGATTCTGTATTGTAAAGTGATAGTAGATCATGAATGAACCTTTTTTCCATCTGATTTATAGGTTCTTCTTTAGGCAGCATTATTATGACCTACAGAATCACAATATATATATATATATAGATATATATATGGTGTGATGCTTTAGGCAGCATGATTATCTGGACTATGTTTTAGAACAATATCATCAAGGTTTTGCCTATTTCCAATAATAATTATTATTGAAAATAGATTATAATCTATCTATCTATTTACATACATATATAAAAAATCAATTGCCGTGCATTATTCTAGCAAAAACTCGAAAAAGGCTCGACCAATTTGGCTATTTTTTTTTGGTTTGTGCCTCATTACTGGGGTGGTTTAGAAAAAAAAAGAAAATTAGGAAAAACTCAAAGGAACAGTCGAAAAATCGAAATCGAAATTTTGACAGGACAACGTCTGACGGATCAGCTAGTAATGCTAGTATCTTTCTATCTATCTATACATATACATATATAAAAATCAATTGCCGTGCATTAGTCTCGCAAAAACTCTAAAATGGCTGAACCGGTTTGAATAATTTCTTTTTCGTTTAATTCCCCTTATAACTGTGTTGGTTTCGGAAAATAGAAAATGAAGAAAACCCAAAGGAACAGCCGAAAATTGGAATTAGTTTTCGGCTGGACAACGTCTGATGGGTCAGCTAGTATACAGTAAAAATGTGTGTATTGATGTTCCTGTTGATGCTTGCAGCTGTACTTTGATCAAATTATTGTTATGGTCTGGCCTCGTTTTAAGATTTTTGTGTAAGGATAATGCCTTTTATTGTATTACATAATAACTTCTAAGTTCTGCTTACGTTTTTAGTTTTGTATTTTGTTTCTGCTAGAGTAGTTTTCGATTTTTTTTTTTTTGGTATATTGGCGTGTGCTAGCTTACTTGTAGCAAATAATTTAATTTAATGTTTTGTGTTGCGTAAAATACCTAAATTATTATGCGCAGTGTTATATTGATTATTTTTTTTTTTAACTGAACAGACAGCTGTGCTGCTGGGGAGTTTGTTGCGCCACTTCTTCTCCCCAGCTAAAGCACTAGGAAGTGGTGAAGGGCGGGCGTTTTGGGGGACTGTCTTATGTAATTTTGACGTTCAAAAAGTGCTGATTCTCAGCCTAGTTTGAATAAATGACTTTTGATTTTGATTTTGTTATTATTTTTTATCCGCAGTCTGAAGTTCTAATCTATCATTATAAAAGTTTGTCGCAAAAATGTCTGTATCGTCTATAGGTTATTTATTATAATGGTTTGGTTGTTAGTATTCTTTTTTTTCCGTTTGGGTGCAGTTTGTCACGATTCTTCATACAACGTAATAATCAGATCGATATCCAAAGTTTAGTAAAAATGTTGAACCGTAAGAACGGTTCAACATTTTTATAATTATTTACACTAAAAATATACCACAACTCTCTTTACGGTAGTTTACATAGTTAGCACAATTAAATAATAAATAGGATATTATATAATTGGAACAGTCTATACGTGAATTCCATCAAATGTCACCTGTCATAGCATATTAGCAATGACATGTGAAGATATATTATAGCCAATTTAACTGTATCTACTTGATGTTAATAAAAATTTGGTTATTAACCAGTCACGTTCTGGAGACGTGACTACAGTTAGTTTCCTTTAGCCTGTAGGTATGCAGGCTCGAGTTCAAACTGTATTTAGATAAACTATATATCGCTCTATAACAAAAAAACCGGCCAAGTGAGTGTCAATCACGCACAATGAAGGGTTCTAAAGTTAGGATGAGTTTATCCCAAAAACAAATATAACATTGTAGTTGAAAAACATATATTATTCTCCCATTCATTCATATAATACGGTGTACCTGTACAGTCCATTGTGTATTTGCCATTCCAAGGATGTGGTTGAATTCAATTAATTAAATTGCATCATTGTGTTCATTAACACTCATTGTTAATTATCTTACTTTAGCGGGTCGACCAACAGCTAAATTACTACTACAAACACTATCAAAACAGAACATAATTAATTTTCCCTCTACTACACGAGATCACTTGATGTCCTGCATTAAAATATGTGTAGATCAGAATTGTTGTATTTCCGCAATATTCATCATCATCATTCTTCTCACACTCCCCAACAAAATTACACACACAATACACCTGTTAAAAAAACCACAAACTCCCCTCGCACACCTCATTCACACTCACCCACACACTCATTCACCCTACACTCACCACATTAACTCAACGCCTAAATACACCCCAAATAATGTTTGTCCTGTACTGTTTATTTTTACCTTATATGTTTCTTTTTTTTTCGTGTTTTTTTTTTGTTAAGTATCAAATAACTGAATCTAAATTAACTATTTAATTACCTGTTAAGTAGTATTATTTCTTTTTTTTTGCATGGAACGTTCATTCCATTCTGTATCTGGAGAAGGGCGTTGTTAGCTGCGCTACAGTTTATACTTTCGCAGCTATCATCGTTTTAATTGTTCTACTTATTCTTGCGTTATCGTTCCAAAATAAACTTTTATTTATTTATTTACTAGTTGTTGCTCGTGACTTCGTCTGCGATCCAGGATGAAAAGTAGCCTATGCCCTTCTCCAGGTCATGGTCTGCTCAAGTGCCAATTTTCATCCAAATCCGTTCAGCCGTTTTAGCGTGAAAGCGTAATCAACAAATAAACACACTTTTGCATTTATAATATTAGTTACGAGGATGAAAATGCGTTCTATTGATACTCTAGACTCACAAAATATATTAGGTACTTAAATTTAAAAAAAAAAAAAACTTAACACGCTACTAAAGTTTCTATAATAAATATTTTAGTCATGATTCGAAAGACACGTGGCGCCACCTATTATCATAAGAAAGTTATTGTTGTTTTCCTCGGGAACAGTACTTTTTTTCGGGATGAAAGGTACCCTATGTCCGTGTCTGTATACCTGACAACGTATATGCAAAATTTCAGGATGATCGGTTCAGTAGTTTAGGCGTGAAAAGGTAACAAACAAACAAACTTACTTTCGTATTTATAATATTAGTTAGGAATCCCTTTGCCCTTATCCCAATTAATTTGGGGTCGGCGCAACATGTCTTTTTCTTCTATACTTCTTTCTCTATTAGTCGTAATTTTTTTAGTCATCCCCTCGTAGGCACTATTCAATGCACGTCTGTTACCACAAGCTTTGTGTCGCAGACGAAAGCCAAAAATCACCTAGTTACAACAACCAGATTCAATAAACAAGTACTTTCTTTTTTCAATCATCTTGGTTCATAAGAGGTGGCAAATAGAGACTGACGAAGTTCAATTTCACACCCAGTCTGTTAATTATTAATTAGATGGCACATAGCCAATGTATTAATTACGTATATCCAGATGTTTAGTACAAGTCTGCATGTGTGCGAAAGAATTGTGCATATAGAAATAGGTATTAGGTACCTCAGGGCTTCGTTCGAAAACATCAATAGGAAAGGCTAAGAATAAATTAATTACTCATTTTTGCATTATCTTTAGATTGTTTTGGTAAACATTTTGGCGGTTTGTGAAAATGTTAGTGGCAAATACTTTCATCTCAAACTGAGGTGATGAGATTGTATAGTCATATTATCTTGAGTAAATATTTCTCAGAGCGAAGTGACTCATAGAATACGATGATAAAGCACGTTATCATTCTGTTATCATCTGCACATTGTTAATGGGAGATATGATTTTCAATTGTGTTGGCTTAGTTAGTTGAAGAGACGTCGTTTTTAACCGGCTGCGACGGGGGGTTATGTGTTTGACCTGTATGTATGTCCGCTCGTAAACTCAACGGCTCAACCGATTTTGATGAATGATATGTTGTTAGATTCATCCACAATTGTCACGGGATATATAAAAAGATAAAAAAAAAAACAAAATGGCGGATTTTAGGCTCCAAAATGTACGTTTTCAATTAAAAAAAAAATACCCAAACGCATCGAATGGGGTATCAAATTGAAGGGTTTTAAAAGGTGATTACAAAGATATAAATATATATTTAAATATTAATACCGTGAGAGAAAAACAATCCTAACTAAAAAGTCAATTAAAAAAAAGTAAATTTAAAAAATCAAAAACTGACTGCGTAAAAAGTGAACTTTAAATAAAAAGATGGAACAAGATTACCTGTTTCTATCTCCAATCCCATTTAATACTATAAAACAATTTCATTCAGTCGGAGGCAACAAATAGGTCTATATTGAATCAGGCTGGAACTGAAGAAGTTTAAAACCTTTTTTCTCCATAACCCGTACCATAATGATCTTTAAAAAAATATATGTTAAACTACACAATAAAACACATGTCCCCTTCACTTCGAAAAAAAATAAAAAATAATTTTAAATATCATTAACATACATGAAAAGTAACCCCTGTTTTAGAAATATAAAACCTTTTTTCTTCGAAACTATTAATCGCTTGGTTTTTTTATTTTCATCATGATATTACACAATACAATACCTAGGGAATCCTCGGCTTATTTTTTTAAATAACTTTTCTAATTACTTATAGTCATTATTTTTTACATAAATCGACACTCAATCGCGTGAGCAACCCCTCTGTCGCCTATTAATTTAGTGCGGGACGAGACGCAGTGCTGAACGGACCTGTACCACTTTTTCCCGCATTTTTTCGTTGGTGACAATACCATTAGAAAGTATTGTAAACAAATGCCTACCGACTTATTTTGTTGATTTTAATAGTTTTTGTGTGTATAAATATTAGAGTAGTTTTTAGTATATAGTTAGTAATACTACATAGGAAATATTTGTGTTAATATAAGTTTATTTATAAAATCAATATGGGTGACAAAAAAAGACGCACTAAGCGTAATTTGAAAATAAAATACAAGAGGAGAATAAAAAGAATGAAACGGTAAGTAATTTGAGTACCTATCTAACATTTTACTAGTAACCATCAATCAAGCGTTTTGATAAAAAGATATAGGTAGGTACGTATAAGTAATATGCGTACCTAAGCAGGTACCTACCTATCAGCTGCTTATACTTACCTAGGTACCTTTCGTCGCCAGAACGAGAAACTGTTTTCGTTTCGAATTTGCCAACGGAAATTCGTACGTGTTCAATGGCAACAAGGTATAGATTCCAAACGACCGGGCGGCATTACGACACGGCGGCACAGTAACGACACAACGAGCTATAGATTTGCATGCAGTGAATCTATAGCTTGTTACTATTAGACACGTACGAATTTACGTTGGCCGGAGTTTTGCTAGCTAATTTAATTTGACCCTGAATATGTGTCGCAGCTAACTAGTTTATCGTGTTTAGATATCTATACCCATCACGTCTGCGGAGTTTCGCTAGCTAATTTAATTTTACCCTGTATATGTGTCGCAGCTAACTAGTTTATCATATTTAGATATCGATACCCATCACGTCTGCGGAGTTTCGCTAGCTAATTTAATTTGAACCTGTATATGTGTCGCAGCTAACTAGTTCATCATGTTTAGATATCGATACCCATCACGTCTGTGGAGTTTCACTAGCTAATTTAATTTTACCCTGTATTATTACTCATCGCAATCAGATTGCTAATACAGGGTAATAATTAGGCCAGTCACATACAGTCGGAATTCCGTCCCGGAATTCCGTTTCGAAATATCGTTTCGGAATTTCGAAAGCAGCAAACCCATACAAAGTCACGCACAGACTACCATGCGTAATTTTGAATCGGAGAAAATTTCGAACGGAAGACTACTTGTATGTGTGTGATAGATCCTTGATCTTGCATGGATTTGCTGCATTCGAAAATTCCGAATCGATGTTTCGAAACGGAATTCCGACAGTATGTGGACTTTTTTTGTCCATCCTCTTTGGACCCCATGGATGTAACCTGCAGATTGCGACTCTCGGACTACAAGGGGTCGAAAAGTAACGAGGTTGGCGAGTTTCATAGGACCCTAAAGTTATAAGCAAATCAAATGACATATTTTAAAATTGGATTAACGTAACCCTTTTATAAGTAAACGTGGATGAACGTATACAATATAAGCTACAATAGTTTTTAAAGCCATCAGTATTTCAACTGAATTTTATATTTTACTTTGTTTTAGGGGAACTGAAGAATTATCGATTGGTAGACGTATTGTAAACATCAGTCATTTTTTTAAATCACTCCAAGAAATATCAAGCCACGAACCATTGGACTGCGGTTTAAAGTCAATAGAAATCGTATCTGAACGTTTGACAGGTTTAATGAATAAATTAAAACTGAAATGTCTTTTATGTAACATGAGTTTTATAATAGAGGGAGACAACACCCCAGAAGAAATGAATTTAAACACATGTGCCGTAGCTGGGGCAATAGCAGCAGGATGTGGACATATGCAATTTCTGGAAATTACGTCAACTCTAGGACTTCCTGAGATCTCACAAAAATGATTCACCTTTCATATGGATATAGTAAACAAAACGTGGGAATCTGAAGCGTTAAGATCTTTGAACGAAGCTGCTGAAGAGGAAAGATGTGCTGCCGTTGAAGAGGGTAAAGTAAATGCAAAGGGAATACCGATAATTGATGTCATTGCTGACGGATGTTGGGGAAAAACATCATACAAGAAAAACTACTCCTCACTGTCAGGAGCAGCAGCCATACTTGGTAAACGTAGCAATAAAATATTGTTAATGGCTGTCAAAAATAAGTTCTGCTACATTTGCGCTATAGCAGAAAATAAAGGAATCTCGACAAACAAATCATATTTGTTATAAAAACTATACAGGTAAATATTTTATGTGTTATAAATCCTAGTAATATTATAAGTGGAAACGTATTGCTGTTTGTTTGTTTTATAAATTAACTAAACGTAAATGGTTCGCCTTATTATTTTGAAATCAAACTAAATATCTATTATATAAAAATGGTAGAGGTAACCCATTAGAGAACTAAAGCCGTAATATAGGTTTTGTATACTGAAAGCTACATTATTATACTTTTTGTCTTCATTTACAGATCATCTACCGGCATGGAGTCAACGATTATTGTCGAGGGATTTAAGAACAGCATAGAAATGCACAATTTGATATATGGCAGAATTATATCAGATGGTGACGCCAACACATATTCAAAGCTTTTGCAAGAAAGGCCGTACGAAAATTTAACAATAGAAAAAATTGAATGCCGAAATCACTTGCTGAGGATTTTTTGCAACAAACTGCAGAGTTTTACAACAGACACGAAATTTCTAATACGGTTCATAAAACTCCTAACAAAGAAAAGAATATTAACCATGCGAAAAGTAGTAGTAACTGCAATTGCAAAATACAAGCATACTGATAATGCAATGCAACTCCATGCTGATATAATGCTTGCTGCAGAACATGCTTTTAGCCAACATACCACGTGCAAAGGATACTTTTGTGGCAAACTAGGCGAAATAGAAGCTATTGACAAAGACTTTCATACAAACACTCTGTGCCAAAAAATAAAATTAATATTATCACAGCTAGCGGCACACTCACGCATTTTTTGCACGATGTCGACAGCAACTCTGTAGAGAGATATCATAGCGTTGTTGCTAAATTCATAGGTGGCAATAGGATAAACTTTGCTCAAAAATATCAATATCAGATGAGATGTAATACTGCGGCTCTATCATTTAACACAAGAAAACCTTTGAGCATCTTGCATAAATGTATTGTAGGTAGAAGTCCAAAAGGACAAATACATAAATTTGAAATGAACAGAATAAAGCGACAGATAAGACCTAAAAAATATACAAAGAAGAAAAGAAGAACATTGGAAAATCATAACGCCTCTTCCATCAATTATGGACAGGATTGCGCGAAACCCGATATGTCAAAGGAAATGCTAGAGGAATCAAAAAGAATATTTTTGAAAAATTTAGAGAAGAATGAAGATGAAAAAATAAGAATTGAAACAGGTACAATACTTCAAAGTGAGTCAAGTGAATGGCTCGAACTAAGAAGAAATTAACTGACGGCTTCAAATTTCGGTAACGTAATTAAAAAACGCAATGACATCAGTTGCGCTAATATGGTGAAGAATTTAATTTATAAAAACCTAATAGATCACGTCAAATCAGTCAAACATGGGCTAGAAAGTGAAAGTATTGCTAAAACTCAATTAGAAAAAGAATGAATAATTGATTAGGCCTGCCACATACAGTCGTAATTCCGTTTCGAAATATCATTTCGGAATTTCGAAAGCAGCAAAGCCATACAAAATAAACGAAGAACTACTATACGTGTGTGATACATCCTTGATTTTGTATGGATTTACTGCCTTCGAAAATTCCGAATCGATATTTCGGAACGGAATTCCGAAACGGAATTCAGTCTGTGTATGTGGCCGGCCTTATTGAACTAATAAGTTCCGGGCCCACGACCGCTTGTGACTTATAATAAATTGAACTGAGGTCACGGGTCGTATGGGGCCCACAAACCATATGGGACGCATTGTGGTTCATGGACCCCATGAACCTAATATGGCATTTGAGCTTCGTGCAAGCATATGGCCGGCAAAAAAAAAAACGCAAAATAAATCAAGTGGAAAATCTGAGCAATACACAAAGTATTGCTCAGATTTTCCACTTGATTTATTTTGCGTTTTTTTTTTTAATATTTGAAGTAGGTACTTAAAACAACTACTAGTAGTACTTTTAGGTACAAACTTATTCACTTCTATTTATGAGCGAAGTCGCGGGGAAAGCTAATAATAATAACTGTCTATATTCTGCCGCCCATTTTCTGTTTTAGTAGTATTACAATGAGTTCTTAGTCATTAAAAATATATATTTTCTAAAAATATAATAATTTACACAAGTGTTGTATTTGTTTTTCTACAACATACAAGTTTTTACCTAAAAATGTTCTGCACCACTGCTCTGAAATATGCAACAGGCTACCTATGCGTGCGTCGCGCGTCATGGCTCTGTGGCAGTCAGCGGTGCAAAATAGAATATTAGTGATCGCTTCGCGCGTAATTATAATGAGGGGGTGCGCGGGGCATTCTCGGCGGTAACGCCCATTTGAGCGAGGTCAACGGCGTAATGCCAAGCCTTAAATTGAAGAAGATGTTCCGACTTCATGACATTGTTGGATTGGTGGGACCGAAATAGGTCATCTTGTTTCCATCTTTTTTAACCGACAATAGAGTAGTCCGATTTGAAAGATTTTTGTTTTATTCGGGAGGGTATACCTCGAATTTTATATGGGACCCCATATAAAATTTATTAAAATCGTATAAAATGGTATAATAGCCTGATATATCTACGTTGAATGTTTGTTTGGCGCCGCCTCAAAATTTGTAGCTTAAATTAATTTATGAGTTTAGTTAGACTAAAAGGTGTTTTTATATTTTACACTTTTCAGATTTTTTCGTCGGTTTAATTTTTTTTAAATTTAATGTTCACTTTTTACGCAGTAGGGTTTTTGATTTTAAAATTTACATTTTTTATTTCTCCTGGTTATTGGTGTGTTGAAGTTAAATTTGTTAGTTTGAGTGCTCAGTCATAAATCAATTGGGCCATTTATCAAACTACAATCTTTTTTCTTTAACTTCTATTCTTCTGTGGGCTGGTAACTTTATAATGCGACCATTAATCCGTGTGTACATATCGCACTGATTGTACAATACTGCTGTACCTCAAATATGTCAAATTTGAGGTAGGTAATCATTAGTTCAAACGTAAAATTCAGTTCCCTACGCATCAATAATACCGTTAAAAATGCATATATACGGTCGAATTGAGAAACCTCCTCCTTTTTAACCGACTTCAAAAAGAAGGAGGTTCTCAATTCGTCTCTATGTTTTTTTTTTCTTTGTATGTTTGTTACGCGATTACTCAAAGACGGATGGACCGATTTAGAAAATTCTTTTTTTGTTTGAAAGGGTACTTCGGAGGTGGTCCCATATAAATTTTATTAACTTTGCTGGGGTAGTTTTTGAGTTAGCTTCAATAATGCGTATATTTCCCACTTATTTTATGTGGATGATGTGATGATGTTTTAATAACTTCCTATCACTGTTATTTACATGGCTATATCTACAATTATTGTGCTCAATTATGTGTTCGAATTTGTGTGGGGTAGGTTCCACAACTAAAAGTGAAAAATAAAACTTTTTAGCAAAAAGTAAAACCGACTTCTAAAACAAAACACTACAAAGTGAAAAATAACTTTAAATTCGGAAGTCGGTGGCAAAAAACGAAAATACAAAACCAAAGACACCGACTACCGAAATTAAAGTTATTTTTCACTTTGTAGTGTTTTGTTTTGGAAGTCGGTTTTATATTTTGCTAAAAAGTTTTTATTTGAAATCGTACCGTACCGTATGAAACTTAGTAAAGTATTCATTTTTTTTTTATAATCTATACAGGAAATGACTAATCAAATTTTCGTCGATTCTGATAAAACTCATATTTTGAGTTACAACAATACCGTAAGGGCGGGTTACTTTGACTCTAGGGTATAAGTTTGGCTCAAATCGAGACCGATGTTTAGTGTCATTAAATCCACACAATGTTCCGCAAGTACGCGTCTATATCGCCATCTATTAGTTACCGAAGGACATACGACGTTCGGTTGTGTGGTCGCGACACATCGGGCAGTTTAAACAGTTGTCTCGATTTGAGCCAAAGTCATGCCCTAGAGTCAAAGTAACCCGCCCTTATGGTGTTGTATTAGCAGTGCGATATGTAAAACTAGCTACTTTTGCTTTTGAAAAGTCTTTTTCTGCCATCCTGTGCGAATAAGCCACGATTGATATTGACAATTATAGAAAGCTGATATGTCGATAGAGAAATATTTTCAAGTAAAAATAAAATGATTTCCAGGCATTACTTAATAGATCTCACACATCTCATGTTCAGTGGATCTTGAAAGGGTGAACAAGAATATTCACCTGCTTTGTTTGTTTTTTATTAACTTTTTATAGGTGTAAATAAATAAACAACGCAATTATTAAATTCATGCGTGCAAAAAAGACAATAGTGGACGCAAGTTTCCCACAAAAAATCGCCCTTGACACAGATTTAGCTCCATTAGATCATGAGACACTAAGAATATTTCTTTTCCCAAACTACCGTCCTAATGGAAACTGATGACGTATTCCGATCATTTCTTTCAATTAATTGGTACTTATCACGCTACTGAAATTAACAGGTGTTGTTGCTACGCTAGCTATCTATGAGCTTGAACATTCGAATTGCAATTTTAATGTGCGGGTTTTAAGTTGACAATTCTTTGGATATAGGCATTTTCGTTTTTGTTATTTTGTTTATCTATGAACTAATTTATTAAATATTAGTAGGTAACTGATGAAATCATTGATATTTATAGCGGAAACAGTAGGTGTTGAAGACTGAATTTATTTTCTTTTCTTACTTAATGAGGACCAATTGCGGTCGTAGAACTTGTCGGAGGAAGACCAGTTCCGTTAGAATACCACGATACTTGATGTCCAGATTCATTTATCTATATAATACTGGATGATTTTTTTACCGTCTTGAAAAAAATAGGGTACAATAGGTGAACGGAGTAGAAGCCTATGGCATACCTAGTTTTTTTTTTTGTTTTTTTTTTTCGTTTCAATAACTTTTTACAGAAATTGCTCTATCGATAAACACTACACATTTGAAGTAAACTAGAACAATAAGAGCAGAAATTTTGAAAAAGTTTTATAGATCGTTAAAAAATATCGAAAAGATTTAAATTTCGATATTATAAAAATAATAAAAAAAAAAACTAGGAATGCCATAGGCTTCTACTCCGTTCACCTATTATACCGTATTTTTTTGAAGACGGTAAAAAAGTCACCCAATATAAATAGTATAAAAAAAAAAAATCAATTGCCGTATGTATGTAAGCGCAGCACATCAAACGATTGCTCCTATTTGGCTAATTCCTTTTTTGTTGTATTTGTAATTGTCAGGACAAGGTTTATATGACAGATTTATTTTTTGGAAAATTCACCGGAAAAGTCGGTAATTTGGATGGTATTTTTGTACGCCACTGGAGATAGAGACACGAAATTCACCCGGGCGACGCCGGGCACGAACAGCTAGTATATTTTATAAAATACCAATAATAGACTACAAGGCTATGTCAAAAGGTGCTAATTCATGCAAATACCTATATTATTTTCTCTTAGTGGTGACGCTGATCAAAGCGTCGAACGTGATTTATGCTCACGGTCGACACTTTGATCAGCAATCCACCACTTCTCCATTTGAGTAGCAAAAA
Organism: Dicycla oo; assembly: GCA_948252095.1. NCBI lineage: Eukaryota > Metazoa > Arthropoda > Insecta > Lepidoptera > Noctuidae > Dicycla > Dicycla oo. The sequence continues at coordinate 3,115,358 of OX411718.1, read as the reverse complement.
ATCCGGATATAGGTACAGTAGGTCTGCTTGTCTGGTCTTAATCAGCGTTCAAAATCAGACGTATAATGTCACTCAGCACTGACTTATGGGTACAAAAGTTAAGGCCCCAATTAAATCATGATCCCTTGACATCTGACGCGACACCCATGAAGGTTGAATACTACATTAATGACACTCTTTAATCTTTACAGACGAAACCGCGGAACATCCGAGTACAACGACGGTGCAAGCAAGTTTAGACCGTAGTTCCTTAAGGATAAAGTCTTAAATGGGTCTGTAAGATGAGCTGGCACAGAAGACTGTTCATCATTCGCGCTCAAATCACTTAAAGCAATGAAGGTGAGGGAACATTTTTTGTTAATTTATTTAAAACTACTGATTGTTCGTGCCTGCACTTACTCAGACAACGATTTATCTTTTAAGGTAATTTTTTATTTCGTGCTATCCGATATATGTTAGTAATCGGGAAATTCAATAAAAATCGCGCCATGATAACAGCTGTTCGTGGTTGACTGCCCGTGTCTGTGTGTGACAATCAGTCAGTGACCTTTCCAAGAGACTGGTAAATTACAAAAATACAAAAATGTTTATTTCTTAACCATAGTTGTTTACATTTTGTTGGTGAATGGCGCCTCCTTTTAAGCAGATAATGCCTGTGTGCCTGTGAAGACGCCGCTCTTTCTTATGTAGGATGAAATGTGTAAACGTGTTATTTTACAAAAGATAGTATGTGTTCGCTTGTGAAGTAGGGGTGTGGCGGTGTAAGTGTGAGAGTGGTGTGATGTGATGTGATGTGATTGATGTGGTGTGATGTGGAAGTGACTGACAGTCATGAGTGGTGTGGTGGTGTGTGACGTGTGTGTGTGTGGCTGTGTGTGTGTGTGTGTTAGCTCATGTGTTTAGGAGTGACTCAGTGTCTCATCAATAAAGTTTGGTTAGAATGTTTAGTTGCCTTCTCTGTATGAGAAGAGGCCTTTGCCCATGCCCTGCAGTAGGACAATAATAGGCTGATATAGTTAGTAACAGGTAGGTAGGTAGTTGGTATTAGGTTAGTTAGTAATGGTTAATAAAGTGGGTTCAATTCAATATCATCTATCTTTCTGCGTGTTGCTACGGTTACCCGTAACGACTGTCATCATTGAAGGCCGACGGGGTTTCCTGACCACACACAATATGGTACCCATTCGATGACATGTATGATGGATTGTATTCAGCGCTGTAAAGGTTGAAATTGATATAAAAATACTTATAAGCACTTTTCAGTATACAGAACAGTAACAAACAGGTGTAGAGTTCAATTCTCCGAAAGTCGAAAATGTACTAAAGTCTACTTTACATCTTAATATGTGCATTTTCAATACATAAAAATTGTATTTAATCAGCTAAACAAACAAACACATACTTTAACAGAATCGTAATATAAAATGGACCTCGCTTTCATGATTAAGGTCATTGGAATTAAGTCACAATTACATCGGCATTTTTTGTTTCGCTGTGAATTTAATTAAATCTCGGACTAAATGCTTAGTGGATTATTTGTAACGTTTAAGTTAATGGGGAATAATGCCACTAGTTTGAAATATTAGGCGTGTTATAAATACTTACGTGTTTTAGTAAAAAATTCTTACTGGTATAGTCATGTTCTCTGTGTGTAACTAGGCAAAATCGAGATGTTATTGACCTTTTTGACCGGTCATTGGGATATAGTCCGGTCAAAAGGGGGAGGATGTGTTTCTTACTTTGTTTGACCAGACATGGGGTCATTACCTGGTCAAAAGGGGGAGGATATAATACGAAACTATTTCCAACCTCTGCCGCCACAATCCGCGCGCTTCTAGCGAAAACGCCTCTCGTACTCGCTCGGCCAATAAGGGCGAGTCTAAGCTTCTAGAACACTGTAATAGAAGCTTTCTTGAAAACAGACGATGCGCAGCCTTCTAGTCGACATTAGACGTCTGACTTCCGTCAACTGGGCTGTGCACTAAAAAGTAACACAAGTACAATTTAGTAATCTTTATTTTCGCCCCGAAATAATAAGTTACTTACATTTTATGTTTATCGTAAACCCTGATGATCTTCAAAAGGGAAATTCCAGATTAAGGGTTGTAGTGTGTAGTAGGTAGGGACCTACACAATCAATCTGCTTAGCCTTTTCCCAACTACGTTGGGGTCGGCTTCCAGTCTAAACGGATGCACCTGAATACCAGTACATGTTGTACCAGTTACATGAAGCGACTGCCTGTCTGACCTCCACAACCAAGTAACTGAGTAATTTGATACCCCTTGGTAAGACTGGTTGTCAGGCTTTCGAGCTTCTGACGACCCGTAATGACTGTCAAAGATCCACGAATGACAGCCGGGACCAATGGCTTAACGTGCTTTCCGAGGCACGGAGGAGTATCGTTATGTAAAGATGGTCACCCATCCACGGACCCACCGCGGCAAGCGTAGCTTAACTTGATCGATCGACCCGTGTGGCTGTTATTACTTAGCCACAAGCTGCTCTGGTAAGAAGGAGGGGTAGGGACCTCCACCCACATTTCAATTATGTTTCAGTCCTATTATCCCATATCATTGGGGTTGAACCTTTATAAAATTTCTTTGTAATTTTGCTTACAAGTCATGTGTGACTTATAACATCGCCTTGAATGAATCTGTAAAGGTGTTATAATAATAAATAAAGAGTTTTGAGAAAAAATTGTGAATACTGATAAGCAAATCCCTAAAGCATGTTATTTTTGCCACGAAATATGTAAAGAGCAGATTAGCACACACAAAACAATGAGTCAGTAATTGTGTAGGTATTGTAATTTCAATTGATTTTCTTTTTTATAGAAACTACATATAAGTAGCCTTTCAACGTTCTTAAAAGCGGTTGAAAAGGCAAAAATCAGCCATGTATGTGTAATCAAACACGTCTTGATAACAGCGATAAAACAGGTTTTTACGAAATACATTTTTTTTTTCAGTGAATCATACGTATAAAAACAAGGCGAAAACAGTGCGATTAAACATCAAACAATCAAAGTCCGTAGTAATGCTGAATTAGCAATGTGGGATAAATGTCTAGTTGCTTAATCGTAGTCCATTGATCGTAGAAATAAAATTAATTAGCAAACTTAGCAATAGGAATGTGAATCAGTATGTCAGCACTACCTAAATCAATTGTATTTCGAAATTTGTCGAGAGATATTCAGGTGCTCATTTTGTATACCTTACACTAAATATTACATACTTTATAAGGGGAATCCGCAGACTCAATCATCTCCCAGTTTGTGTGTAAAATGAATAAAAAAGTGGCCAAACATTACATATTTCTTAGAGGAACGCACGGACATATTTTGTCTTAGTTTGTATGGAAAATTAATTAAAATAGTGGTCAGTCTTACAATGTTGGCACAAGGCATGACTCTACAGCTTGTGCTTCCGTACCGAGGTACTAGACTGAACGTAACCGAATTTACTCGTCCGTGGAAACGGTTAATTGCTTACAACTGTGCAGATGGTAATCGATTTAAACTCAAAGAAGAACTAAAACAGAAACTAAACAAGAAACTTGTGTTGATCCCGTCGAAAAGTACTTTATTTTTCCATACAGGAGTAAAAGAGATTATTACCACGAAGATGTTGTAAAAAAGGATTACCGCCGCAGTTGTACCCCGAACATCAATGGTTTTGTAAATTCTATTTATCTTTTATCTATCGATCATGAGCATAATAAAGGTTTAGTAGAGAATTTCACGCAATCAGCTGTGATAATGTCCGTATACATCGGTAATAGTATTGAGTGCTACACAGTCGAAATTATCTTTAGATAGGTTCACAATTAGATAAGATTGGGAATAGATAACCGATCCATGCTAAAATCCTAAATAATGTGTTCGAATATAATACAGGAAAAGCTGTATCATCAATAATAATAACTGTTTTTATTTGAGAATTACCTCCTTCGAATTCCCTTTCCTTTTTCTATTTTTGATAAATAAAACCCATATTATCTGATCAGAGCATCCTTATTAGTTTATCCATTTCATTCAAGTGGTAGAAAGAGTACGAGTATACACTACGCATGTTTGTGCAAAATGTTTCCATTACTTGTTAGTCAAATTGAGCAAAAGTGACACTGGGAATTGGATTTTTTAAGTAAATTAGATTTAATTTAACACCACTTCATTCTCATTTCAGATGGTCCAACCTCATCGAATACCCACCGTAGCTACGCTAATACTCCTGTTGTTACTACAACCAGCACTAGAAGCAAAGAGATCAAAAAGAAAAGTAATATGTCCAATAGGATTCCAAATAGCATACTCCAATATCAATGCAGAACCATTATGTTACCGATTAAAAGGCCCAGAGAAACTCACAGACAAATATGTTGGGTGTACCGGTAACCTATACACTTCCAAAATGTACAACAGTTTGAATCTGACCAAGTCTGAGTTAGTATTATGGACGGAATACAAATCATTGTACCCTGGAGGACCCTTCATTGATTACTCCTTTACAAAATCAACAGGGTATCTTTTAGACGAAACGTTTGAAGTAGATAACCCGCAAAAGGGTATTGAAGAAGAATTGTGCGTAGTGATAGACCCAGTAACTAATTTTACAACTACGAGATGCGATGACGAGTTCTACAGGTACTGTCTGGTAGAGCCTTATGTTGATGAAGACGCAATGTCGAACGAGGGATGTGATGAATTCAAAGGCTCTTGGAGGTTTTGGTCTCCTAAAGCTACCTGCTTGTCACCTGCCACTGCTGTTGGAGGTGGCGCAGTAAGAGCAACTTGGTTTCAATCAAAGGAAATATGTGAGAAAAGAGGAGGTACTGTCCTTTACAATGGGTGGAGATACTCAAATAATCCACTGTTACACATCTCTGGATCGTTTCCTGTTTATCCGCTTGGCATTACGTACGACCCTCAACGTCACAGCCACATTGTGAATGAAGATGCTACGGTGAGCTACGTTTTCTCTCAATCTTGTTTAGCTCATGTCCATCAATGTTACTTTGACTTTGATCTTGAAAACGTCTATAAAAGCATTCCTAAGTATTTCTAAGAATAGTTTTTCTGTGTACTATCTTCTACGTTTATAATTTTTGAGAAGTGTGGAATACAGTTTTCCTTAATATTAGATTCAATCTCATTTCATATTTCTAATATATTTGTAATTGTAAAACTTGATACTTCCATGGTAATTTTAGCTAGTGTCTAGTCACAAATGTGTTGTTGAGTATTTAATACAATAATACACTTGCGTGCAAAAAGTCCATCCACCCCGTTCTCTTCGAATTGAAACAAATCATCAAGTTTATTTAACAATAACCTAATATATTTTGTATCAGAACCTTCTTGAATGTATGTAGATTATGTTAGTGAAATAAACATCGATATATTCGCTTTTGAGAAAATCGTGAACTTACGAACATACTGGTCGAATACAGACCCTCTTTTTTAAGTCGGTTAAATACTTGATTAATTAATTAATTATCAATAAACGAGCACTAATAAACAAAATGATGCTTTTGTCAACTTCACTGACAAAAATGTCACTTAGTTTTTCCAAACAAGAGTGAGTGATGAGGACATGTAAAGAATCGACCCGATTTTGTAAGGAATAGTGCTTTTATTTATCAAAGTATGCGTAAATAAACTTTATCTTACCTACTTTCAATATACAACAAAATTTTTGAGATATCGTCTCCCAGATAGAGAGCACGGGGTGGGCCATTTTTTGCACGCAAGTGTATTAATGTTAGTAACAAACCAAACACTGCTTTTGTTGTTTTAGAATGTTTTGTTTTTAATAGCTATTGGACTGTGGTGGCTGGTTTCCATTAGTATCTCCTTCGATCACACAAAGCCCTTTTGAGCTCGAAACATGGGGCTGTTGTAGGTATGATACCAGAAATCCAGAATCATGCAGACACAGGTTGCCGCCGCGAAGGGTTGCACAACCCATATTCCGGGATGTGTGGGTGTTGGTGCGAACTTTTCCAATTTTGTTTCATATAATCAATAGTCACTAATGATTCTGCATGAATGAAATTTGGATTAGCATACGTGTTTTAAAATACATTGCTTAGCTTTTAACATCATGTATTCGTAAATATACGTAAATGTGAGGCTTCTCGTGAGCTTTTTAGTTTTTAAGTTCAGTTTTTGGATGATTTATGTTTCAGTCAAATAATTCTACAAATCTAACAATATAATGATACATCTTGTTTCTTAACTGTCTTTTATAAAGCAATGTCTAATCAAAAAATGAGCTTCTAATCATTTTTTCTAAAATATTTACACCCGTATTTATAAACAAGCATTTACTTGCTGCTAAGTAATTTCTAAGTGAAGTCATTACTTGATAATTCATCATTATAAAATAATATTCTATAGTCGAGTAAGGTACGTTACTTACTTGAGTAAGAATCAGCGTTCCATTGCAAAATCAAACGCAAAATAGTCGAGTTCTCAATTCTTAAGTAAGGAAAATGGTGACTATTACTTGGCTAAGAATTGTATGTAACCTGGGCCCCAAGTCTGCTATTTTTTATTAATTCGTCATTCCAACACGATCCCATTGTCATTTTGCTAAAAGTTCGTAATCTGCTAAATTCATAATGGTCGATCATTGGTAGGTCAGTGGTCTCGTAATAGAATCGTGGTACTGATCAAAGGAACTGTCAAAATTTTAGCAGATTGCCGCATACGTCAGTCTTTCATTTGTCATTATAGAATAGAATATAATAGAATAGAATAAACTTTATTTCGAGCCAACTCATATATGGTTAGTAACATTGTTTTTAACATTATGTAAGAGATAACCATTTTAAGCCATTTCTTTCAATGGAGTGTCAGTGGTTGACCATTGGAAAGTCATAATGACGTCATTATATTAGTAGATTACAAAACTTGTCAAAATCAACAATTATGAAATCAATGACAGACCATTCTGACACTATTGTAATAGCAGACTTGAGGCCCTGTGACAGTTCTAACTTCAAGCAATTACTAAACTATATAATAAAAATCGTTACTTTTACTGAAGTAATTACTTTTACTTGTTTATATTATAAATACGGGTGTTAGTGTTTAGTAGTGTCGTGTATGCCCCGTTTATGTACTGCTTCATTCAACAAATACTATTCGTATAAATTAATATGCATTATCCACCTTATAGACGCCACCAGCGGAATGGGGCTTGGATGACAATACTGGCATAATGAGTGGCAATGAAACTTCATACGGAGCTATCCGAAACGGGATATGGGACTTGGTGAACAGTTCCTACATATTCTTCGACGTAATTTGTGAGAAAAATGTAGAATTAAGAAAAGTTGAATTAATAGTTAGCGCTGATGAGTGAGTACCTGCTTTAAATATTAGTTTTAAAACAAATATAGACATTTGTTTATTGAGAGTATTTAGATTTTTTACTTCTGAACCGTATAAGTAATAGGGATGATGATTAAAAAATGTTTTTTTGTCAGTCATGTAGATTATTAAAATATATTGGACACGTCATTTTTCGTTTTCTACGTAATCAAAAAATTACGGCGATACATTGAGTTAAAATATGGCATGACGTCACGTCTTGGTAGATTTTATACGTAGAAGTGACGTCACAAGCCCCCACTCCCGAACTATAATGCGAGTTATCTAAGTCATTTTTTATTAATATGATAGAGCAAAAAATACGTATCTAATATTTTTTTTTATCTGACTGACGGACTAAATAGAATTTCTTTTTTTTTTACCCAGGCATCATCCCTATTCCTACGACGGACCAAAGATTACGTACAGAGTAAGTTACTATCTTATGGTTATATCTTAACTCCAAACCGTCTATTTTCACAGACAAAACAAGCTGATATTGACTGTAGGAGATAACGTCGATGAAAACAACATCTACTGCTTCACGGATTCCGTGACGTTTTCCCCAACTCCTGTCAAGATTAGCTTTGATGATATTCATAACAAGTTATTAACCTACGTCCTTAAACCCATAGGAGATGGCTACTATTGGTGTGTTCATATAGATTCCAAGCGCTTTCTCGTCTCAGAATCTAACAGAGCTCTCTGGGTAAGAGAGGAACAATCCCTACGATATAATTTTGCTGTCAAACTTGTTCTAAAGAAAGATTACAGGTTTGAAAGCGTGGAAAGACTGAAGAAAATATGGGAGAAGAAGTTAAAAGAATATATTTTCTATTCGACAAACTATTATAAGATTAATGGAGGATTAGAACAGATTCAAGATCCGAAAACCTTTGAAGGTATTTTGAAAGACTTTAAAACTTCGCATCCAGATTTGAATCCGAAAGAGAAAGAAATACTGTACGGGTTGAAGTTGAAGAAACTGTTTTTGGATGGGAAGACGGTGGTGTTACATTTGAACCTGAACCCAAGGATGAAACCGGTGCAGCCAGGAACATGGGATGACATTGAAATTGTCTATATGAAGCCGGTTTATTATTGTATAGCTAATAATCATGAATTTGGTGAGTAGGTTTGATATACTAAGTAGATACTTCTTTTCATTCCCGGTTGCATTAATTCCATAGTTTGATACTTCTCAAATTCTATTCTATTTATCGTTCTCATATACATACTTCTCAATTTTATCGTTCTCATATCAAATTGTCGGTGCGGATTATTGCAGAAATTATGGCTCTTGATAATAGGCTGGGACGATGAGCTCCCTCGTGATGTCGTGCAAATTTGGGAGCGCTTCGCGAGTTTTCTGCATATTCTCAAGGACATACGCGTGCGGCGACACGTTGTAGGCAGGGAGCCTGCGCGTATAGAATTATCTCCGAATTCGCGTATGGGACTTGTATTTATGAGCGCACAGTTAGTCGTGATTTAAGCGTTACTGTAAGGTTATATTGTTCAAAACGAAATGTGTAAATGTTAGCATTCCGAGGCTAGAATTATGCGGAGTCTTGTTAGGTGCTAGGCTGTTTAATAAGTTATGCGAATCGCTTAAATGTCACTTTGATAATATAATTTTTTGGTGTGACTCCACTGTTGTACTGGGTTGGTTGCACCTAATAAAGGCATAAGAGAAAACTTGGTCGGAATCATATCTGATTAAACTTCATTTGTATGTGTCCTAATTAGTCTCATTATATCGAAGTGCATAGGTCATTAGCCCGACAGACGATCGCATCATTTGTAATAATAGGAATAATATACGTCTTGTTACGTCTACGATAAAATCAAAAAATCAAAATCAAAAGTCATTTATTCAAACTAAGCTGAGAATCAGCACTTTTTGAACGTCAAAATTACATAAGACAATCCCCCAAAACGCCCGCCCTTCACCACTTCCTAGTGCTTTAGCTGGGGAGAAGAAGTGGCGCAACAAACTCCCCAGCAGCACAGCTGCCTGTTCAGTTAAAAAAAAAAAAAAATTGAATCTATACAACACTGCGCATAATAATTTAGGTACATTACGCAACACATAACATTACATTAAATTATTTGCTATAAGTAAGCTAGCACACGCCAATATACAAAAAAAAAATAATCGAAAACTGTACTCAAGCAGTAATAAAAATACAAAACTAAAAACGTCCGATACCTATCCAAGTGTTAATAACTTAGTTCTAGACAATCTCAAACGGACATTAACCAGTCAGATATCATAATATTATTTACAATGTTTGCTCGAAAAGAGCGTTTTCCAAACAGCCAAACTGTGTGGATAGTGCCACTTTTTTTGCACTGGTGCTTTTTACTTTCCAGCTTTTTTTTTTTAATTTATATCTCCGTCGTCAGTCCGACGCAAAGGGTTTTTGTTATTTGAGAAAAGTTTTCCAAATTAGTCAAGTACAGATTATTATTCATATAAAAGGTACAATAAAACTACTTCATTAAACGCGTTATTAATTACTCTAGGTTTAGATTTTCATCATATATGTTTGGCTGAACGTATATTTTGCTAGTGCTTTTTTGCGATACGACGTGGCAGTTATTTGCACATGCGCAGTAGTAAATATGCTGAGCAAGTGAGCACGCATGTATTTAAAATAAGCCCGCCATTTTACTAATGTCTTGCTTAGTTCGGAGTCAATCTGCGTATACCTGCTAAAAAAGTCGAGTTCACGTGACGAATCAATTAATTTAACCTCGGAAAATGTTATTAAAGAAGCACAAAATGCCTACAACAGCCTCTTACCGACTAAATCAAAAGAATAATACTTTTCCAATATATTTTTTTTTTATTTCCTCGCACAATGAAACACAAAAGTAGGTAAAACGTTATATGATACACGTACCTACGTAAGATGTTTTTCGCCTCGTGTTCGCCTTAACACTCGTCGAAAATCACCTAGTTACAGCACTTGTTGCATAAATACCTATTTTGTACATTTTTACCTTGTTTCTCTAGATATATCATATCTTGGTCTTATTGTCCCTACAAATGGAATTAAATCATCAATTAAGGATAATATCATTCATTGTTGATGGCTGTTCTTTTAAATTATAATCCATTTACGTCTACATTGTCTTCGTTAAGTACTCGAGATAAAACCTCGGGATAATTAAAAGGTCAGATTGAGAGAATTAATTAGCTGTAACTGTGTTGATGAGTAAGAACTTTGATGACTGACTGATAAGGGTATATTATTATCTGAAAGGCATAGTGCCTTAGAGGATTAACATGATGTCGATGGCTCCTAAGTATACTGAGTCAACTGTACTTCTAATAAATTTAAAGGAAGGCGTTAATAAAATCATGAAAAATAGCTAATCATAGTGAATTGATTATAATAAGGCCTATTAACAGTGCAAAATAAATTTCATATTATTTTATTAATAACCATTCGCTCTTGTTATCGCCTTCCTTTAAAGTTATTAGAAGTACAGTTGACTCAGTATACTTAGGAGCCATCGATGTATGAATTTGTTACCACTCATCGTATTGCCTGGCGGACAAAATATTTTAGAAGTTTTCCAGTTATAACCTAGAGTCAGGAGTAATATAGTGTGACAGGTAATTAGTGACCGATACTTCAACACATGATTGTACTCATGATAACAAACAGCCTTTACTGTGGGACCAATCCTGAAATCACGAAAAAAAATCAGCTATTCCGTACATTTTGAAAAGTTATGCGAAGATAAATGAACGGAACAGCTGATTTTTTTCGCGATTTCACGTTTCGTCCCTCCTGACTCTGGATTACAACTGGAAAACTCCAAAAATATTTTGTCCAACTCTGGAGTAGAACTCAGAACTCTAGCCTAGCAGAACAACCAGGCAATCTGCTGAGTGGTAACAAATTTATAATCAGGTTAGTCCTCTCAGGCACTATGTGGCTTTCAAATAACAATATACCCTTTACAGTCACTCATCAAAGTACTCAGTACAGCGTACGTATCAGTTACAGCTAATTAATGCTCTCAATAATCTGACCTTTTAATTATCCCGAGGTTTTATCTCGAAGACAATGTAGACGCTCGTTGTACACCCATTTTCGACGAAAGTGTGACATCTCGAATTTCGATATTTCGTTTTACTGATTCGTTTTTGTTTTTGATTATTTAATTTAATTATTAGTTATACTCTAGTCACTTCATACATAATAAAGCTATCTTGATAATAATTTAAGAGTTTAGAGAGAGCGCATCTAAAAGTTCAAAAGTCGTTTTCTGTAAAATTACGGTTTTTGAGATGTCACACTGTCGTCACAAATGGCCGGTATGTGCTCGGATATTGACAATATGTTCGACCCACACGACCCACATAAATAGCATGACTGGTGAAGTATGGCTGTTGTATATTATGTTTGTTAAAGTTTTGGTGTACAACAATATTATATAATAATATTATGTTTGTGTGTATTTAATCATATCATACAATCTTTTCCAGTGGAATCAATAAGAGTGAAATGCCAGATCCACTCCTGCGTCGGTAACTTCAACGACGGCGTGCAGGTAGTTACGACCATCGACGAGAACTGCTTCATGTCCACCGAGCTGCCGGCCCTGTACAACAACCAGCTCACCACGACTACGTCTCCTGGTGGAGTCAGGCCAGCAAACCCTGTAAGTGTAGTTGTATATTTGCTTTCTATAATATACTTTCTGAAAAATAGGGTATTTGGGGTATACAAGGTGTAACTTGAATAACGCACAACCTCTTAAGGGGTCATTGTACTCATCATTATGAACAACTTTTACATTAGGACCAAACCTGAAATCGCGAAAACAAATCAGCTGTTCAGTACATTTATGTTCGCATAATTCGTCAAAATGTTAGGTTAAGCTACACTTGCCGGGGTTGGTCTGTGGATGGGTGAGTATCTTTTCGTACCGAGACTCTTCCGTGCCTCGGAAAGCACGTTAAGCCGTTGGTCCCGGCTGTCATTCGTGGATCTTTGACAGTCGTTACGGGTCGACAGAAGCCCGAAAGTCTGACAACCAGTCTTACCAAGGCGTATCGTATTACCCAGGAGGTCAGATAGGCAGTCGCTCCATGTAAAATACTGGTATTCACCTCCATCCGGTTAGACTGGAAGCCGACCCCAACATAGTTGGGAAAAGGCTAGGCAGATTGATTGAATTCGTCAAAATTAACTGAACAGCTGATTTTTTTTCGCGATTTCTGGTTTTGTCCTATAGTAAAAGTGGTTCATAATGATGAGTACAATGACCCCTTAAGAGGTTGATTTCAGTTACACCTTGTATAAGTAACTATATGTAAGTTTGTGGAATTTCGGGATTGTAATTTTATCTTCGTTCAGAGGATACACCAAATATCTCATTTAGAGGGTTTCTGCATTGATAGAAATATTCATATTATTCGTTCTTCTAAGCAGAAACCTTCATGTTGCTAAGGTGTGGGTATGATGTAAGAACTTCCAAAATTATAAATTATGTTAGGTTTAAATATTTCGCTAATTGGCAATTGTTGACTAACGTGCATAGTCATAAACTAATTTAATATATTGTAACTAACTAAACATGTTAAATAGCGAAAACAAACAAACATTAACTCGATCAAACTCTGGAAACAATATTGGTACCTACATGTTTCCGCAACGCACACTAATCAAATAATTATCATTACTTGCATTATCATTAACAAAAAATCATCAATTAAAAATCGGTTTCATGTATTTTTAAGTTATAATATATTGTATTTTCTCTGTAAGTGATTGTGTAAATCTTTTGAGAAAATAAATGTATAAAACCGTACTAAATGGTTCATAAAGTAAATTCATACATCAATAATTATACTTTCCTTTTTTTAAAATTTTACTGAGTCTCAAAAAAATCGCAAAGAATATGTGCGCGATATGGATGGAAATATATCTTAAATCTCTTTGTACTACCTGGTCAGGTCTATTTCGATAGAAAACGATTTGCACTGAAAATTGACATATTGGGAATATAAATGTGCTGTATCTCCAAAAACGCAAGGCTCTGGCTCTGGCTAGCATGCTATAGGTACATCTCAGTGGAAATAGCTGGTCCATGACTGTCAACTTCCAAAGATTGTATTAGGTAGCCTGACAATATATTTTTCAGATAAACATTTAGATACCTTAGCTTGTACGACAGTTCTTATTAATCTTCGGGATTTCGTACTGAATGATTACACTAATATATTTGAGTAAGATACAATAAATAATAATATCATTAAGAAATAATAATCATGCCATAATTAATAGTAATCGAATGAATAGTTTAATGATATAATAAGCAATATATGTATTTGAAAACGAAAGTCAGCTCTAATAATTATACTATTCTAAATAGTTATCTCTATTTGTAATAGGTAATTATATCTAATAATTGCACTGAACTCATCCTGCTCCGCACTAACTAACGAACTAACCATTTTAGGTCGTCAAGCTTCAAATGGATGACCAAAGTTCAGGCAGCTCAGAAGAGGGACCAACTTCAACTTTCACGGAGACGCCTACCACAGCTGCTCCTCCAACAGCAGATCTAGGCATTATTACTACAGTGAATGACGTTACTGAGGGGGAAATACAAACTGTTACAACAAAAACAACAACAGAAACTACTCCTATTGTTGTTTCTACTCCTGCTGTTGTTACTTCTGAGACCATTAGAACTGAAATACCTGTAATAATAACTCCAGAATGGATTACTCCTCCTACTACTTTTACTAGTACTAGCACTACTACAACTACGCCTGCACCATGGACACCACCACCGACTCCGCCACCAGTAAGTTCTTATACCAGTTAGTTGTTTGCGGATGTCCACTAGCTAGTTTTGCAAAATCATGAAAAAAATCTGCGAGATACAAAGAAAGAGTTTTAAAGATTCTTGCTGTAGGAAATGAGGCATATTTTATGTTAGAATGTGAAAATAAAGAGATGTGTGTTTCAAAGTTTATGTGTGAAGGTATCAATTTTAATATTTATCATTTAACCATAACTTTGCATGAATCATTTGCATGAGCAGCATTTCCATTGGAGTAATTATTTAACACAATAATTTGTAACAATTTATTTGGTGATGTTTCTCTAGACACTAATAATATTTCGTCTAAAATTGTTTTAAAAGAATCATATAATAATAATAATAATATCCTGGAACCAATGTCCACACACGGTCATCTGATCCCAAACTAAGCAGAGCTGATATCATAACTAATTAACTATAAAATATTTCCAGCCCTCAGAACAACTCCAACAAGTAATGGATGATCTGCAGAACCTGATCGACAATGACTCAGTGCCTGTGTTAAATGAAGATATTAGTACAGCGTTTGATCAGGTAACTATTCACTTAAGCTATTTTGACCATAATTGAGATCGGAACAAGATTACTGAAAGAAAAAAAACGGCCAAGAGCAAGTCGGACTCGCGCACCGAGGGTACCATAAAAAAGTGTACTATTTAGAGATATCGTTTTATTTTTCCTGTAATATTTACATAAGCTTCTATCACATAGAATCATTACAGATTTTTCTCTATGCAAACTTCGGAGATAATGGGGAACAGTACTTTTTTTTACATTTTTCATCAAAAGTCAAAAACTATTCGGTATAATAGCGCTCTTTCATATGATACCTCACATGCCCCTGTAGCCTCACTTCAAATTTTTAAGACACACAAATTTCAAATTTTTATTATCACTTCAAATTTTTAAGACAAACTGTTGCAATAAAAAGAAAAAATACTATTATTTCTTTCTTATTTGCACAATAGTTGGGAAAACGTCATCTAAAACTATTCTAAAAATATTCTTGAGATGTTCTGTGACAGACGGACAGACAGACAGACAGACTGAGTCTCATCATAAGGGTTATTTTTACCATTTTGGTACGGAAAAATTAACCACGAAAAATATTGTTACTGTGTTGTGTTACAAAATTTTACTATGTACTTGGCCACGCCAACCATCATTCTAATGGCTAGCTTTTAGGCTTTTATGAGCATTGAGAAGACAGTGATGACCCTACCTCTTAACACTCACATTTGTCGTACCCCGGTGCAGACTTGAAATTGTACTCACCATAACCCAAATTATTGCTATTTCCAGGTAGATGAACTTCTAGCAGAAAACGTGGATTTGTCCATCCCAGGTGAACTTCTTCATCTCCTAGACGGGATCGGATCTCGACTGTACCTGGAAGGGTCTGAGAACGCGACGACTATCAGAGATAATATAGCGCTGTTGGTGACTGATGCTGACCCCAACCTACCCGTGAAGGGCCTCAGGATCGCTGCTAGGGAGCAAGACACCTTTACTGATGGTGCTTTTGAGATTCTTAGAGGTATGTACGAACGCGCTGTGATGATCTGTAAGATGGGATAGAATAAATAGAGTAAATGGGCATATTGTAAGGTACAGTTACACTTTCTTGGTTATTACCAAATAACATTACTTCTTACACCTAACACAGTTTTACTAATTCATTTAAGAGTACACGCCATAAAGGTTGTTCTAATTGTTTACTGGCTCTTACTGGTCTGTGCGTCAAGCGAAAAAAACTCTTATTTGCCGCAAAATATTCCCAACGTTTTTCAATAAGCGTTTGTTCAAGTTTGACGCACGGCATTGAACACAACACCGAACTAATATGATTCAGTTGTAACATGTGTACTGTAATTGGCTGTTTAATGCAAAGGACGTGGAAATGACCGACTGTAAGGCAATACGAAATATAATGTAGCTGTAAAGTTCTTAGTTGTATTCCTTGATTCAAAATAAGTTTTCGTCCTAAAGAATAGAAACACGAGTATCAGTACTTTTGCTAGCTGTTACTAATGAAAGCACTGGGATACTTTGACATACTTAATTTTTTTTAACCTTGGTTTCAAATTAAATCATTCAAAGTAAATACTTATTGCGATTGTCCATCAGACCATCATTTTGAACAACTTTTGCTATGGGACCAAACCTGAAATCGCGAAAAAAAAATCAGCAGTTCAGTACATTTTGACGAATTATGCGAACATAAATGTACTGAACAGCTGATTTTTTTTCGCGATTTCAGGTTTGGTCCCATAGTAAAAGTTGTTCATAATGACGAGTACAATGACCCCTTAAGAGTTTGCTGGTGTTTTACAGATAACCTTGTATATGTACGAATTATTTTACCTCTAACATTTTAAACCTAACATTCCACAGATGAATTCGACACAGCCAACTTACAATTAGATAACAGTGAGGCAGTGATAAGGCTGCCTGACTCCGTGGCCACGTCATCTCGCCGCATCAGCTTCGTAGTCTTCCGTAACGACCGCGCCTTCCACACCCAGAGTTCTGATGAGTTCTTCGTCAACAGCCGCGTGCTCAGCGTCAACGTTGAGAATGTCACTGAGTTTGATGGGGGAGAGGTGAGTTACGAAAAGCTGATTTTTTATGGGGTTCCTAATTTAAGCAACGTTATATGGTTGTCTGGTGTTATTCAGGGCGAAAATTTAAACGAAGATAATTATTAGAGCAAAGTGGTTAAAGAGACCATGCGCTTTATTTTAAACAAAATTAGGTATAACTGCATAAAGTACACACACACAAACACACACACACACACACACACACACACACACACACACACACACACACAAACACACACACACACAAACACACACACACACACACACACATTGATCCATTTTGTACACACTATTTTGAACACAATATTTTATTATTATAATGACCATGTGAAATGTTATTTCAGTTTTGCCATAATTATTTTCTGTTTTGCAGACGGTAGACATCCACTTCAGTTCTATCGGCGGCGGCCCCGAACGGAACCAAAGTCGGGCCTGCGCCTTCTGGCACTTCTTAGAAGGCGGCCAGGGCTACTGGTCGCAGGAGGGCTGCACATTCATCCGCGCCACGCAACCAGGTATGCTCGACACCTGCCGCTGCAACCACCTCACACACTTCGCCGAAATACTCGTGCCCAGGGCCGTGTTCTCCGAACGAAACGAACAAGTGCTCGAAATACTCTCCATCATAGGCTGCTGCTTATCCATGTTCGGTCTGGTCATTATAGGCATCACTGCCGCCCTCTTCAGGTCTTGGAGGAGAGACTTCAGCAACAAAATCTGGCTGCAGCTCTGCATCTCTATACTACTGCTCATCGTGTGTTTCTTAGTAATAGTTTTTGCAAAGTTCGACCACTACGGTATTACCTGCATGTTGGTAGGAGTGTTGTTACACTACTCTGTGTTGGCATCCTTCTGCTGGATGTTAGTGGCCGCTGTGATATCATACAGGAGACTAGTGATGGTGTTCACTCGTGACGCGTCGCACAAACTGTTGCGAGCCTCTGCGTTCTCTTGGGGAGTTCCCTGTGCTATTGTCGGTATCCTCCTTTCAGTCGCCCCGCAATCTTACGCGGGACGCTTCGAAGAGAAGACCCCGACGGGAGCTTTCTGCTATCCTTCAGGGCTCGGGCTCTGGCTGGCCGTGTACGCGCCGATCGCGGTCATGCTACTCGCAAACTGGACGCTATTCGTTCTGATAGTGCGTTCCGTGTTTGCTTCTAACAGAGGGATAACGAGGCACGGCGACACTAACGAAGCTATCCGCTGTGCCTCCGTCAGTTGTTTACTTGTGTTCTTGTTTGGTCTTCCATGGATATTTGGTTTGTTTGCTTCCAACATCGTGTTGGCTTACCTATTTGCTTTGACGGCTACTTTCCAAGGGTTTGTATTGTTCATATTCTTTGTAGTTGGGAACAAGAAGACGCGAGATCTTTGGCTGAACAAGTTGAAGATCAAGCAGACTCGCAAGATTCCAGTAACTTCTTCGACCTACACTAATAGGAGTACAGGTCCTGGCTTCCGAAGCGCGCCTCAGAACTCAGTGGAGGCGAAAGTTTCAAAGCCCAGGTCTTTAGCGACTCCTGACGACTCGAGGTTCTCTTGACGAAAGCAAGCAAGGTCCTCTAAAAAGGACCGCTTGAGGAAAAGGTCTAGTGACATTTCCCAAAATAATAAGTAGTAATTTCCTACAAGAATTGAATTTGTAGATTCAGTACAGATGTTATCTCTTTCACACGTTGAGAGTATATTAATGCATTTACATTCCAGGAGTTTTGCTTATTATTGTGGATGTCTTCAAATCCTATGACGACATAGTTCATTTTGAGTTGGTTTGCTTGACACGTTATCAATATTAACTTCTACTTACATACCGTGTTACATTAAAAATAAGACTTCAGTGATATGCAGCAGCCTATTATTTATAAAATTATGCAAACTAGAGAATCGAGAGATTCCTTGTATACGTATATTTCTTATTTTATTTATACTTTTATTATTTAAGACTTCTGTTACCTTCTTAAAGTATTAAGTATGATTGTATTTTAGTAGATCCTATTCTATTACGTAATTTAATCGTCTCTTAATATTTTAGATAGCTCAACTTTTAGTTGATAGAGTCTGTTTATTTATTGTATTTTTGTAGTAAAATTTATTTCTTGTTGAAATGTATTCTTACTATATGTATACTGTGTTATGTATCCTGTTAAGTATAATTTAAACAATCGTTCATCAATTTTCATCTGACATTGTATGGTTTGATCAAAGTGTGGTCACCTGATCGTGGCTCAGAATCTAGAACTCATTTTCTCATTCATCATCAAGATTATCTTAGCCAAAAGAACTTAGGTACGAATATGTATTATTAAAATATGTTTCAGTCATAAGCTTGCGATACACACGGCTGTAGGTCTGTGCGGATATGCCATAACCACAGAATTTATGTCAATAAATATTTATTATTATTATTATTTGAATCTAAATATTGAATTTGCAATTTGGTCGTGATGTGGTGGGCCATTGTGAGTGGTTGTGTTTGTGGTGAAGGTATGAGCGGCCAGCTGCGTTCATGGTCAAGGCGTGCTGACTGTTGAGCACACGTTCGCAAAATTCGTTATTTGAACGCAACCGCAAATAAAGTTTATTAATATATTCATTAATTATTAATAATACGTGTGAGTTCAGTCTGGTCTGGCCGTTTTTGTCTTTGCGGTTCAGTTGTGGATGTGGCGATTCCGAACAGTCCTTATGAATCGTCAGATTTTAAATACGAGGTCCTTTATTTCACTTTGTGGAGGCAGGCTTCGTGAAATTCACTTTCTAGTCTCGAGTCTAAAATGCGTTCCGTTCCACGCTTATCTTTAAGATGTCAGTCAAATGACTGATAACTTATAAACTATATAGCTTTTAGCTTGTAACAGAACGCAAAGGTAAGCATCAAAGATAGTTACCAAATAATTAATTTATAACTAGTAATATGTTAGTTTGATATTTTGAGTAGAAGAGCTATTCATGTATTAGAACTTAGATATTTAATACTGAGTACTGTTTCTTATGTAATGTAGTAATGATTCAATTACGTTATATTATAAAGGTCGCAATTAATTAAAATATCCTAAGTAGTTAAGAGGTTCTACTAACGACTAGCCAGTTTTCACTAACGCTAAATGACACCTAAATTAATGCCTAAATAAAAGCACGCTGTTGGATTTTCAACTTTCGGTTCTGAGCCGAGCGTAGAAAATCTAGCAGTGCGATTTTATTTAGGCATTTTTAGGTGGTACCTATTGTTAGTGAAAACAGATGTAATAGTAACATAGATTTGCATAGGTACATTATGCTAAAGGACAAAGAACTATGATTTCAGTAATAAGTAATCGTTTTAGTTTAGTAGTTGATACCAAATATAAAGTTAAAATTATTATTAGCTTAAATAATTATTAATAGTTTTAATATTAAGAGCGCTTGTCCCGCGCGGGCTGGCAGCGTCGCATTTCTAAAAGCTTTTCTTGATTATTTTAATACATTTAAATCAAAACACCATTTTTTCAAATAGACTATCTAGATCGTTGGTATTTTTAAGTATGTATGCTATTTTTTACAGTTATTTTGGTATTTACTCATAAAAAATGAAATTATAGACAATATTGTAAATTTTTAAAAGTAAATACCAAAATAACAATAACAAAATAGTATACACACTTATAAACCAACCAACCACCAACCAACACAACCGACTAAATATATATATTTAAAAAAAATGTAATTTGATTTGAAAGTATTAAAATAATCACGAAAAACCTGTAGAAATACGACGTAGGCAGCTCGCGCGAGATAAGCGCTCTTAAAAAACTTGTAAAAACAAAGGCAGCTGCCCATGAGGTGTATGAAATTATTAGCTCAAGTCAAAATGACTAGAATAAAACCAAAATGATAAAAGAAAATATATATTTTTTGATACTAAAATGTAAACGAGGCAGCCTAAGAGCGTCCATATTGTTAGTGTTCTTTTTTTAAACATGGACTTACACGCTCGAGTTATCACGACCTTATACACTTCAGTGGGCAGAAGCCTTTAGTTATAAAGGTAGTTTAAAAGGATGTAATATCTAATGTATTGTAACACTGTAAATATTACTAGTAGATTGTATATAAAGAACAAAATAGATAGAGAAAAACCAGAAGACTAAATTCTGATCATATTAGATTTTTTGAGCTTTACTCCGCGCCTTAAGGGGGAAGCGCCAGGGCAGTCCGCGAAATTGAAATTTTCTTACGTTTTTTGCAGTTTGTATTAGGTTATATGTTGATTAAAGTATGATTCGCGTCCGTAACAAATATGTATTTACAGAATTATAATAATTAGAATCAGTAATACAACTCCTTAAGTTAGTAGAATCTTAAATGTCAAGATTTCATGAAATAGTCATTCATTAGGATTACCTTGGTCTTAAATAGTTGTATTGATGACTTTCATGATTATAATTCTGTAAATACTTGTTACGGTCGCGAATCATATTTTGATCAACATACAACCTAATACTGACTTGCAATTTGGCGGTCTACCCTGGCGCTTTCGCCTTTACCGCGAGTACGAGATCGAAGCGATCTTTCATATGAATTTTGACGTGCAAACGCGAGTATATTCATGTAAAATAACACGACGATCGCGTACTCGCGCGACTGATGCCGACTAGGACGCGACCTTATACAACTATCTATGTTAATAATAAGGCTGAAGAGTTTGTTTGTACGTTAGAACGCGCTAATCTCTGGAACTACCAGTCGGATTTGTATTTTTTTTTTGCATTTGATAGCCCAATTCTTGAGGAAGGCTGTTTAACATCACGCTAAGACCCTTAGGAAACGGTAAAAAAGAATAAAGTCAGAAAGAACGCTAAACTAAAACGACGTAATAGCGCGGGTAGGCGATGCGATGCGATGCGATGGGTGGGGTGGGTCGGGGAAACATGAAATTTCACGCAGATGCGGTCGTGGGCAGAAGCTAGTATTTTATCTATATATATATATATATATAAATCAATTGCCGTG
Source organism: Dicycla oo (assembly GCA_948252095.1). Taxonomy (NCBI): domain Eukaryota; kingdom Metazoa; phylum Arthropoda; class Insecta; order Lepidoptera; family Noctuidae; genus Dicycla; species Dicycla oo. The sequence continues at coordinate 3,093,532 of OX411718.1, read as the reverse complement.
CATTAGTCTCATACAAACTCGAAAAGGGCTCGACCAATTTGTATCTTATTTTTTATTGTTTTGTTCGCGTCAATACTGTGGTGTTTAGTAATATTAGTAAATTAGGAAACACCTAAAGGAAAAAGCTGAAAATTGAAATTGAAATTTTGACACGACAACATCAGACGGGTCAGATCGTAAAAAATAAAAATAAAGTTTTGCAACGCACACATAATAGCTTCAGCTTTTAATAACCGTTTCACATAATGCTATTAGCAATATTAGCAACGTTGAATGTCGAATACACCACTGTCTTTCTGGTCAGGATTAAGTAATATATTTGATAGTTAAATATTTATTATCACAGAGGCATTTAAATTATTTAATAAAACTATTTTAAGAAATCGCATGTCTTTTATTATACCTAATGGTATTTTTTTATGTCACTTGCTGTTCTGCTATCATCATTCATCACCATTCTCTTGCTCTTATCCCAATTTCCTTGGGTCGGCGCAACATGTGTTTTTAGGGTTCCGTACGTCCGAATGAAAAACGGAACCCTTATAGGATCACTCGTGTGTCGTCTGGCACAGCCGATTTGCTCCGAATCTACTGGACCGATTAAGTTGGATTTTGGTAGGTACACATATGAGTTTTTGTGACCCAAACACGAACGTGTAACATAAATAAATGAAGTTTGAATATACTTTAAGTTTACTTTTGGGGAAAAATGAGAAAATTAAGTTAAGGAAGTTAAAAAAAGTGTTGTGTGCCATAACAAATGAAAGGACTTGTTCTGAGGATTTCAAATATATATATATATATATTTTAAATGATTAAATAAATAGTTTTGTAACACGAAGATCATACGATCCATGTTGTTCCACGTTCTCACACATTATCTGGCCTGCTCAACAGTGCGTCATCGAGTCAACACCGTATGGAAGTGGGGAGACGCGCCCGTAGAATAATCATTTCCTTCTCAGACCCCGATGATCACATAACTCTTCTCCAGGAGAGCAGTATGGACCGTAGGAACAATCATAGATCTACATTTCGACCTCGCCAGCGAGGTACCTGAAGTAATTGTACCTGAAGTAATTGGTATTGTTCGTCGAATCGTTGAGCTCCTTAAGTTCTGAGTTGAGCTGCGCGATTACTGACAAATGCGTGCACTGACTGGACAGGTCCTCTCAATCTGTGTGGTTCTTTCCTCAAAAGACCATTTCAGACACCAATCTACATGGTCTTCACATGAAGTGACCAAGATTATGTCTGGACTTTATAAGAGACTGTGACCTCTGAGTTTGTTTCGGCCTTTCTTCTCAGAGTAGTCAGATAGGAAACGCCGACCTCATCTAGTTTAAAAAAAAATATATATTGACTTGTAAAAGTGTTTGTACAAACCTACTTACAGAAATAAAAATCATTTATCATTTATGCGTCCCTTGCTCGGTGATGAAGTGCCAGCTGGTGGCATAACTGAGCCAGTAGCTTGATTACCCTGATTTGATCCAGCCTGTCCCATCTTGCTGTCCTCTCCCCAGCGACGCCCTAAGACGGGGTTCGTTCCCCATAGGGGGTGCCCTTAGCGTGTAGTCGCTTATTTTATAAGTTTTATGCCCTGGCTGGAGGCTTTGAGTTAGCTTAAGGTAATCACGGCTTCTCTAGGCCAACTATGAGATGCATTAAAAAAAAATACACTTCGCTTAGCGACCTGATTAAACAGATAGCCACCTGCAGTCATCTAATTAATTGGAAGATTCACAGAGTCACCTGCAGCCATCTCTGATGATCAGTTGAGGTTACGAGTGAGCCACCTGCACTCCACTCTTCTACCTGATACTTCCTATAAACGACCAGCTGTTCATACTGTACTTGTCTTACCGTCGTATTAATATAAGTCATCATACCTAATCGGCTTTTCACTCCTACCCCCTACAGTTTTAAAATTATTAAAGAAAATTGATAAAACTCACCATTCCCCCGTTATCTCCGAAACTGTTGAGCCTAAAATGTTCACAAAAATACAGAGAATAGTTTAAAATAACATGGTAAATCACTCAATATTGTGCATACAAACTCACAGTTGCAGTTGGAATGCATGAGGGAACATGTTTTTTAACTACAATGTCAAGTTTGCTCTTGGAATAAATTCAACCCAACTACGGGACCCTTCATTGTACGTGGTCCGGCACGCACTTGGCCGGTTTTTCTTCCTTACTTCTCTAAGTCGCCAACTCGGTAGTCACCCTTTCTAGCCATATCATCTTTCACACAGTTTTCTTCTATATTTACAAGATTCTGACTCGGACGACCAGGAATCACCGATCTCTGCTGCACCAGCACGAATAGCTCTACAGAACGCCAGTTTGGCTTTGCGCTCATAAATCCTGATTGATGAAAGTAGGTGAGCATCGCTGCAGGTGTTTATTGTGACAGTGATAAGTGACAGTTCCACAGAGGCTACCTGAGCGACTTCCGTACAAAATGTAGACACCGCGTAAACACCACGTAGGTCATTGTAAGGTGCTCCCAGACTGCTGTTAAAAATGTTTACAAGCATTAGTAAACATTTTCTAAACAAACATTTGATCCCAATGTTAAGAAAATGTTTTCATGTTAGGTAATGTTAGCAAACATTTCTAAACAAAATTTGTTACTTAACAAATTGTAACAAATAAAACATTTGTAAACATTTATCCAGCCGACAATAGGTGCGGGGCCCGTTCTAGCGGACGCCTTGGAACGTAAATCCGAACTGCGAGCCGATGTCATATTTCAAATGATATAAATGTTTGTAAATATTTTCCATCAGCGTAGGAGCACTCAAAACGTTTAACAATTCCTAACAGAATGTAACAATTCCTAACATTTGTTAGAAAATGTTTGAAAACATTTTTAACAACAGTGTGGGAGCACCTGTACTCTCCACGTTTAGACGACACTGACGTGGGAACGCATGAATCTATTATAAAAACGATGTAGGTACCCATCAAAATGTATAGTGCAATGAACGTTTTTTAGTTCCCCCCGTTAGTTCGATTTTTCGTAAGCCCATTTATTTTGTTGTGTTATTTTTTATCATAAAAGTATTTTTATGTTATCTACATAGCAAATGTTGTTCTCCTATACTTACCAGGTTCTGTTTGGGAACTTACGTTGGTGCACCAGCACGAATTGCTCAATAGAACGCGGCGTCTGTGGCTTTGCGCTCATCAATTCTGATCGACTAATGTAGGTTCTTTTTCAAGAGAGGCTGTGTATTGTAAATTATAAGATGTGAGAACATCATCACGATCACTATGTTGATGATTAACTGGATTACACTCGATAGTATTTATCCCGTATATTGAAGCAGTATTTATAATCTTATATCTTTGCTATGACCTTATTGATTGTGTAGACATACCTATGTACTTACAACTTTCTCGCCTCTTACGTATTAAAAATAGCCTGCCTATCCACATTACAGGCATGCTACCATTTCTGTATAAATCGATACTTCAAGTTCGAGCGACTATCTATGACCTTCACGATATTATTAATTAGCGATATAATCTAATATATGCATCCTTTGCCGTGGCGAGCCTTTCGCGCGCCAATCAACCCGTTGGCTACGAGTGCATAAATAGATCGTAACCATGGCAACGCCCTGTTCGCTAAATAAACACGCTCCAAAGAGCGTCACCATGACAATGACTTCATTCCATATCTGTCAGCCGAGGCGAAAAGACAATGTTCTGGGGCATCAGTCCTGCTATCGATTTGCAAGAAGAGTACTTAAAATACGGCGATAAAAATGCATACGAGCTCAACTTCCTCGTCATCGGAGGCTGCGATGGACGACATCTGCTCAAAACGTTGGCGCAAGCTTACCGACACAACAGGCGCTACATGAACTTGTTTGTCGTCGATGGGTGTCCGGAGCTGGTGGCAAGACAGCTCCTCCTCGCATCGTTAGCGCTGGAGAAGACAACACGTTGTGGTCTCTTAGAGAAAACCCGACGCTACCTGGAAGTCTACGGGAATATGCTGTTGCGACCTGCTACGTCAAGGTACTTGATCGCTAAGGCTCGTCAGTTAGCCAGCATGGTTACGAACCCTGAGTACATGAACTGCCTGCTACCCAGCGTCTCCATTGAGCAGATGAAATATCGCGAACGCGATTATATGGAAAACCTCATCAATTTCTGGACTACCGGTAACACTAATCAGTTCAATGCTTGCGAGCTCTGGGAACACCGTGTGAGACATAGTCTTGGTATGAGATACGATTCTAGAATGGGTGTGTATGACTGGGATTATCATATGAGGATGAAGGAAATCGGAAGCCAGATTTGCTATCCGGAATACAAACATTTTCGTGAACATGGTGTGGCTTTTACATGGCTTGAGACAGAGGTGTGTCGACCAAATGTGAGCCTTGCTGCAGGTGTTTATAAGTGCGGTGACAGATACCTTCACAGGGGCTACATAGGAGACATAGTAACATCTCCATATATAGCGTATGGTCTCAACTGTGAAGATACGGATATGTTGAAATCCAATCACGGTGTCAACCACAAACGTGCAACGGATATCGCGGAAAGAAATGTAATGAGAATGCTTTACGAAATAGAAAATCGTCAAGAATTTGACGCCGTCGCTTTGAATTTGGAAACGGAAAAGAATTTAGGTATGGTGGTGCTAGCGCAGATCGATGCAAAGATATCAGAGAGCGGACCTGAAGCTCCTTTACTTTTACGTGAAGATCGTGATACTTACATAAATGTGGACTATGGGAAGATACACTTTTTGTCTCTTGCAGCATTGGAGCATTATCCTCATAAGCCGCAGTTTCAGGGTCTGTTCCACGGAGTGTTTGTGGGCAACAACATGTTGCCTCGTGTGAAACCGAGTGTGTGGTCGATGGCGCGTGATGACGCGGTGGTTCTCATGGAGTCGAGGAAGTATTTGGTGGAACAGAAGAGAGAGGTTGTGAAAGCTTATGGTGAACAGATTCAGCAGGTGGCCACAGCAGCCCAATGCGAAAGAGTCGCCACGTTTGATGCAGAGAAAGATGATTTTGCCAGGTTTTTGATTAAGCGTAGGAGTGAGAGTACTGATACGATTATTTCATTTTAGACTTCTTCTTCGTATACATATTTTATTTTGGTAAGTTACTTTCCAAGATATGTTTCTCTGCTGTCGCCAGTGATGTATTCAGAAACATGTTTGTTTGCTGTCGCCAGTGACGTATTCAGGAACATGTTGGTTTTGTTTTCAAATAGCAACTGATGAGTCTAGTCTTATGTAAAATGTATATCTACTTACTAATAAAAATGTTAATATATTTACTGTTTTATTTTCAATGCTTGTATGTTTTTAGGGTTCCGTATCAAAATGGTAAAAAGGAACCCTTATGGTGCGGCTCAGTCTGTCTGTCACAGCTAGATATCTCAAGAACCACTAATGCTATCAACTTGAATTTTGGAATAGTTTTAGATGACGCTTGTCCAACTATTTTGCAAATAAGAAAGAAATAAAAATACTTTTTTTTTGCAACAGTCACTGAAAGGGGGTCTGTAAGTGGGGCTTCTAGGTCATATGGGAGGGCATATGAAAGAGCACAGTTTGCACATTCTTAAACATCTTTTCTTTATTTTAGGACGCACAGTTTTTTACTTTTGATGAAAAATGTAAATAAAAATACCGTTCCACCCCATCTCCGAAGTTTGCATAGAGAAAAATCTGAAATTATTGTATGTGATATAAGTTTACGTAATGATTACAGGAAAAATAAAACGATGTCTCTAAATAGCACACTTTTAAAAAAAATATATACAGGACAATTTTTTAAGCAATTTTTTAATTTTTTCCGCAAATTTTCACAGAGTGTTCTACTCATGAATATGAACAACTTTCACTGTGGGAACCCTGAAATCACGAAAAAATCAGCCGTTTGGCCAAAATGGCCAGCAAAAACAGCTGATTTTTTTTCGTGATTTCAGGGTTGGTCCCATAGTGAAAGTTGTTCATATTCATGGGTAGAACAACCTGTGAAAATTTGCGCACTGCTTAAAAAAATATCCTGTATGATGGTACGGAACCCTCGGTGCGCGAGTCAGACTCGCTCTTGACCGGTTTTATTTTGTGTAGTTCAACAGTTTTGGCTGCAACAGGCAAAACATTGGTTGTTTCAAGCAAAAATTGTTTGTTGTTTTACATTATAAAATTTATGTTCGATTATTTACGATTTATGTAAAGATTCGGAAATAATGTGTCTGTAAGTGCCCTCATTGCGGTGCAAGGCATTTTCCCAAGCAGAGCAAGCACGACCAGTGTTCCAACAAGTAATTTCTCCTAGAGTGTTCCTGCTGTCCTCCCGCTTTCATGGCTCAACACATAGAACCCGAGAGGGTTATTTTATGGCAATATTAAAATGCCATTCAGTATTATTTTTATCCCATTACTCATTCCTTTCTTACCCGTGTTTGGTGGATTTGAAGATAATCATCATCTGCCTAGCCTTTTCCCAACTATGTTGGGGTCGGCTTTCATACTTACCGGAAACAGCTGAATACCAGTATTTTACATGGAGCGACTGCCTATCTCACCTCCACAACCCAGTAACTGGGTAATACGATACCCCTTGGTGAGACTGGTTGTCAGAATTTCGGGCTTTTGACGACCCGTAACGACTGTCAAAGATTTACGAATGACAGTCGGGACCAACGGTTTAATCTTTTGACCGCCAGAGCATAAATGCACGCGCGAGCGCTCTATACCAAGCCACAATTTCACCGCAAATACCTACAAAAAGAATAGGGATTCCAAAACTTTATCGATAAACCATATTAATATAACCTTTTTGTCTGTAATTTTCTAAGCAACTCTACTCATGACATTGAAATTTTATTTAACCTCGCAGTAATTCTTACTATTAAGTAATCATTACACGGTATTTACAGAGTTTATCAATGTAAAAGCAGACATTAGGAGACAAAAAATTGTTAAATTATGGTAGGTACAGCACTATTCTCGGTTTGCTGTCTTGATATTGTGACAAAGGCGTGGGCGGCCAGCCATTATATGACTTACTCGCATCTGATTTAGGGATGTAGCAGCAGGTACACAATGTCACGCTCGTTGCGCTCGGGATGCGCGAGATGAGATTAGCAAATATCGAAATTAGACCTAACTAGATTTTGTTTTTGATTCTATAGCTGCTAGTGTGGTTTTATAAGAGTGAATCTTATATTAGTTTATCCAAAGACCAAAAATAATATAATCATATTAATTTTTAAAAAAATTTAGAAAGGGTGAATCATACGTCACGCCACTAGCGGTCACATATAGATGAGTTTGGCGTGTGAGAACACTCCTTTTTATAAAAGTTTATTTTCTCCATTTGCTGTCAAATTTCTCAATATCCAAGGTATAATTTAATTCGTTTCAAGTAATTAAATACGGACAAGAGCTTAAATATTTAATGTATACAAATAAAACACACACAAAAGTAATGATTTAATTGTTTATTTCGTGTTATAGTGCACCGCATATATCACATGGTGTCGTTGGCGTACAGGGCACGCGCTTGCTTGTCACGTATATGTGACAATGGCGTTCATAAGGTTAACGTGCTTTCTGAGGCACGGAAGAGTCTCGGTATGTAAAGATGGTCAGCCACCCACGGACAGACCGCGTCAAGCGTAGCTTAACCTTATCGATCGACCCGTGCGGTCTACTACGGTTCTCCTTAGCCACGAGCCTCTCATTGATGTATTGAAGTATGTATTATTATAAAGAGGGAAATAAAGTAAAAAAAACAAACACTCAAAATGTGTCATCTATTTTTTCATTAATAATATGTTACATTCATTTAGTAAATCATATAGCAAATTTATTTACAAGACAAATCAAACGGAAAAAATTACAACGTCTTAACGTTTTTTTTTTCGTTTAAAATTCGTATTTTTATTATATTATATAATATCACTTAAGTTTAACATTTTCTAAATCAGTAGTTCGGTAGTGGTGAACGGTTCCTACGAATCGTCGCAACTTCGCGATTGAGGATACGAAACTTCATTTTTATTGAGCCATTCCTCGTTGCTTGTGCGCCGCTTTATTATAAGTACAAAACATTCAATATTCAGTGTACACGATTAATTACTGTTCGATACATACAATGCTTACTGCTGGTTACCCGTGACTGTGCTATGCACGTTATCAAACAAGAACAGTTAGTATCTAGATCTAATTAGCACTCTCGCAAGCTACGAGTAAGTCCCCACGACATAGCTAGTTCACAGAACAGCGCTGTGGAAAGTCAAGTGTTCCACAGTTAATCATTTCACAGTGCTGTGTGTGACGACGTCGGGTATGACGTCATAGCACAGCACGGTAAACTAACTCCGATACATTAGTTACGAGAATTCGTATAAAGAACAGAGCACTACCGTGAGCAATGGCGGCGTCGGTCGCCGGTCGCAATTGACGTGTTAGGCCTACGCGTGCAGGCGGCGGTGCGCGGCGCGACACGCGCGACACGCGGCTCGCGCGCCCCGCACCGCGCGCCGCACGAGACGCGCGCACGCGACGCCTACTGGGTGCTCCGCCCTCGCGCTGCTCCGGCCCCGCGGGACACTGGACGACAGGTAGTGACAGACACGACACGTGCTGCCGGAGCGAGAGAGTGACAGACGGTGCAGTGCGAGGTTCGCCGGCGCCGCGCGTACAACATCGGGTGACCTCGGGAGCGGCCGACCCCGCACTGCGGCCGGCGAGTGTCACACCCAGTCACAGAGTATTGCAAAAACATCTACCCTGTACGTATTCATAGTTCCTATTTAGACTTACTTAAGGTTTAACGATTATCTAAGAGAATAATTACGAAAACAGGCGACTCTGACATCGCCAGAGAACATCGTACGAGCACGATGCAACCATACACGGCCGCTCCACTTTATTATTCAATAATTTATCTGTAAGTCAACTACATAATGTTATATCCGTGGCCGGGCCACCTAGCCTAGCGTAAACGCGAATCAAACGATAACTTCCTAAATTGTCACAATAAAATAAACTTGAAAACTATAACATATTTGTTTAACATACATCCTCATCTGTGTATCGGCATAAATTCGTTTTAAGTCAATACAATAATAATAGATATTCTGATAAAATCGAAATAACTTTTATTCACATTTAAGTTTTAGAATATGTGTACGTTAATGGCTAATTAAATTATGTCATTATGTCGTGCACGGTGACACGAGATCGCTGAACTGTCTACAGGTCTACTCGCTGACGCGAACACATTATGACTATAACACAGGGATGCGGGGATGACTTCATTGGTGTTCATAATCGTGTCAAGATCGCGATCGTAACAAATGGAACATGAAGTTGGGCGTATATTCGGAGAGGTGATAACAGAATGAAAGCGATAGTTGTTGCTCTCCGGGGACGGTTGCATGTCGCCCTCCTCCTGACGTGACGATGGCATCAACTCAGACAACTTGACTACTACCACCAGCGAATGGTACTCTCGAGGCTAGAGTGCAGGACAGCGTGGCGTCGAGCTCAGCCCTCGCCTCTCCCGCTAACATTGTGTTACATTAAAGCTTCGCTTAAGAATTAGCTCAATTTGTTAATGGCCTATCTAATTTGCAAGCTACTTGAGCTTCGTCTGTCGGAAGTGAAACGAAATCGAGCTCGACGCGTCGGAGGACCTCGCCACCGTACAGCTTCACTTAACTACGTTCATACATCGATGAGTACTTAAAGTTACTTTAGACATACGATCTGCCGCGCCGCCGCCACGTGTGGCAAGTCATAAAGCGTATTGATTGAATGAACGAATATAATATGAAACACGTCAACGTAACAGAAGCCACCCTCCGGCGGCGCGGCAGGCAAACACTTCCAATCGAGACTTACATTCGACTGTAACTCTAAATCGTTTATGATTACGTTACAAGTTCAGTCATAATCTTATACGTGCAATTAATATTTACGTCATAGGTCAATAATATGTACAAGTCACTGATTCGCTAACGATAACTACGTATTCACAAGCGGCGGTGCGCCGGCCGGGGCCGACGCCAGCCCTACGTCCGATCACTATACCTTTATTAGATTAACTACGCGTGAAGAGAATTATCGTGTTTCTTACTAACGGTTAAACTAGTCGACGTGCTTACCCTAACAGTGCAGACAGAGCCGGATACATCGATATCTAGTAGCCTAGGGCGCGCGGAGAGCCCCCCGACGTCAGTGCGTGTACTCGGGGAATGAAGCGGGCACGGGCGGCGCCGGCGACGCTGAGCTGTCGGGCGACGGCAGGTACCCGCGCGGGCCCCCGGCCGGCGGCAGGTACCCGCGCGGGCCCCCGTCCGGGGGAGTCGGGGGCACCGCCTCCTCACTCGCCCACCGGGCTAACTGTTGTTGAGCTTGAATAAATTCATCACTAGAAAATGATAGAGAAGAGGAACGGAGAGTCGAGGCTCGGCGCGGCCCCGCCGGGCCCCGAGCGTCCCAGGGCTTCGAGTGCCAGGGCGCCCTGAGCCCACGCGGCGCGCCGGCCCGTGTGTCAGTGTATTTGCAAAGTGGTGACGACGTGGAAATGATTTAATTCAAAAATTAAAGTTTAAAATTAATCAATTCAAAATTTTAAATTCTAAGGTGAATTTCATTTTTCATGATCTGTTGATTGCTTTGAACTGTATTAACCACAAAGCACTGATGATCCGTAATAAAGAATTATGTCATTTAAAAATATGATGTTTGCCTTGTCATTCATTATTTTATTACAAGAAAAACTTTTAGTTAAACCATGCTGCTTTACAATTTTGGGATAGTCAGTAAAGATTGGTGTACCTCAAGGTTAAGTTTTCAGACCTTTATCATTTTTAAGTATCATTTCCACATCTATTAAAATCATATTTGTGCAGTGAGTAACCTAACAGAATTTGAAAAAAAAAAAACCTTTGCAGTCTGATAGCCAATTGGGAGTGAGAGTTCCAGCAAAAAAGCCGGTTATAATCATAAGCGATGCTTACCTCTCACTGTCGGGCGCGTCCCGCAGACGTTCGGCGTCGGCGGTCTCGTACAGCGCGTCGTCGTCAGGCGGCGCGCGCGCGTGCGGTGGCAGGCCGGCGTGCGCCACGTGCGTCGCGTGCGGGGAGTGCGCGGCGTGCGGCACGTGCGGCGGCAGCGGCGCGTGCGGGGGCAGCGCGGCGGCGGCGGGCGGCGCGGCGCCCGCGAACAGCGGCCCGTGGTGGCGCCCCGAGCCGCGGAAACGCGGGTAGCCGAACCGCGACTCCTCCTCACCGCCGCCGATACGACCGCGGCATCGACTGGAAACAGATAAGAGACAATGTCATTATCATGACTCAATATTTTTCACCTCAGCACCTCAAACAAGCAACGGCAGCGGGGCAATTGCGTAACACATTAAATGATAAATGATAAATGATTTTTATTTCTGTAAGTAGGTTTGTACAAACACTTTTACAAGTCAATAATCAATTATCAATCGGAATCTGTTTCTGAATGTTGACAGTTCCACAACATTCATTGCGTTATTTACGTTGTCGAACAGACAATTTTTTTCGAGCATATGAAGCAATGGATTATAAATTTGCTTCAAAATGAATCGGATTCCGATTGATAATGTGTTACGCAATTAGGGTGCTGGTCTTGCTGTTTAAAGACAGTGAGCAAAATCCTATTTTGCTGCGAGCGTGAGACAAAGTAACTTTTTTTTTTTTAATGCCGAGAACAGTGCTGGGTCTACTCACAAAAATCGAAATATTTGAACTTCACTTTGGTATGTCACTTTCATTTGATACGAAAAAAGCGAGATAGAAACAAGTCGATTCGAGGTTCTATTTTCAAATTCCTTACCTAATAGTCCCAAAAAAGAAACGAACAATAAAACATTCGGATACATATAAAATTGCAAATCATCTGTTAAGGTTTTAAATGTAATTATTATATTATTTTTTTCTAAATAATCGAATTATGTTTTTTTACCATCAAATAAAGAGAATGTTGAAGAAAACATACAAAGTTTGTCATGTATCTACATAATTATTTATAGTTTTAATAATCTTTAATATTGTGACAATGCCGCGGGTGCAGTTTGAGAACGCATTTTTTTTAAATTCAAATTTTAATTGTTTTCTTTTTCTGTTTTTTTGTTAGCTACAAAGTTCTGTTGTGTATACCTATTGTTCTGTTTTTTTGTTAGCACGTTGGATAGTATAAAAATAATAATAAATAAATATGAGTGACTCCAGTGACGAAGTCTGCTATTTAACACCGGAAGATTGAAGCAGCATGTAAAAATGCAGAATTAAGTTTCCTGTCTGAAAATCGCGAAAAATATCTAAAAACTTATGATATTTTTAAGCAATGGAGACTTACAAAGGATGCAAATACTTTTTCGGAGAATGTACTGTTATCGTATTTCATAGAATTATTACAAACGAGGCAACCATTTATGTTATTTTTTTTATTTATTTGAGATGGGTTTGCTCTTGACTCTAGTTTAGGTCAGAGGCGACAGAGTAGAAGAAGCCTGTTCACTCTCACTTTGAAGAGATTAGGGTTGTATGCGCTCGGAAACACAGACGCAAGTAGTGAGTTCCACTCTTTTGCTGTGCGCATAATAAAAGACATTTAGAACGCTTAGTTCGAATTAGTGAAATAACAACTAGGTAGGGATGGTAATTGGCAGTGCGTCTAGATGTTCGATGGATAAATTGCATTAATTTAGAAAATGTCATATCGGTGCCCATCAAGTATACGTGTGAGATTGGTAAATCTGACTGGGATCATCTATTTAGCTTTAGATCGGAAAAAACTGGTCTTTTAAAAATATACAAGGGGATTTTTTTATTTCTTTGGTGGTGAAAATTGTTTTATTTCTTTTAAACGTCTCTATTGATAGCTAGATGGTAAATGGCTCTGACAGTTCTCTTTGGCAAAATAAAGATGGATCCAATGTCAGCCCGACCCCAAAGTAACTGTGCCGTGTAAATAGACCAAACGCGATTTCTACATCTATTAACTGTCTTATCAGCATAAGCGCCTGATCTTAGATATGTTAAATGAGGTCCCCATTGTAATTTCTCGTCTATAGTGATCCCTAGGAAAACCGTTTGATTAATAAATTCCAGTTTTTCTCCATTCAATATGATGCCACATTCGCTACTTCTAACCTCCTTCTATTGTTTTTTTTTTTAATTTATACATATTACGTGTTCAATACAATAACGCGTTTAGGGTACTGCTGGGGCTGCCACGATTCTGCAGTGCTTCAAATATGTTTGCAGAAACGCATACAGATGGCTTTCATGCCCTTATAAGGAAACAGTGTGCGTCGCTGTTGAGGCGTGTTAGGTCCAGCCGTAGCAGTATCTTAAGCGTGTTCGTGGATAGGTGGGACTCTCCACTGCTGCGCCACTGGATACGCTTGCACACAGTCACTGCAACGTGAGCACTGGACAGTTCCTCCTTTCCTCAGATTGTTTAATTTTTTATTTTGATTTTGATTTATTATTTTTTATTTTATTTTATCTTATTACCTATATTTTGCTTGTTGTGTGTACCTACCTATGGACAAATGTCTGAAATAAAGATTTATTATTATTATTATTATTATTATATTCACGTCGTCAAGATTTTGTGACCATCGATCTATTTAAAAAATCAATCATGTGTCATCTGCAAATAACACCATCTTCGGTTGATTTTGAAGTAATTACGGTAAATCATTGTAAACTAAAAAGAGGAATGGGCCCAATATCGAACCTTGAGGAACGTCATTTCAGACCCCAATGAGTTTATGCCGTTTACTTGAACTTTAACCTTTCTATCTTTCAGGTATGATCTCAGTAAATCAAGAGCTGTATTCCTAATCCCATAGTGCTCTAGTTTTAGCAGCAGTATCTCATAGTTTACACAATCAAACGCCTTAACGGGGTCGCTAAAGATTCCAATGGCTTCTTGTACTTCTCCCCAGGTATTAAAAATGTTCTTTATACACCGTTTCAGTGGTACAGCGCCCTTTGTTAAAACTGTACTTGTTCATGAAATTGGAATTTTTATTAAAGTGATGTAACATTAAAATTGAGCATCAACTTTTCAAACACCTTACTCAGAACTGGCAGAATTGACACAGGCCTATAATTTTTGGGTTCTTTACTATCACCGGATTTGAACAATGGAACTACTTTACTGTGTTTTATGAGATCCGGAAAGACTCCTTGGTCTGCACTTGTGTTAAGTATGAAAGCTAAATAGGGCGCAATGGTTTCTATGTTAGATCTAAACAATTTTACAGACTGACCTCAGAGATCTTCTGTTGATTTAATTGAGGTGACCGATTTAATTGTTTGACCGCGTTGTACTTCTGAACTACGCAACGGATTTTGATGCGGTTTTCTCCATCATTTACGTAATTTAGTCCGAAAGGTTTATGTGTATTATATGTTAATATTTCACTTGGATATAGCACAACAATGTCGATGATTTGACATGTCACAACATCATTTACATTGCACCCGTGCAAAGCAGGGGAGGGTCGCTAGTTTAATAATAAAATCAAGTTTAAATTTTATTTTTACCCGACTGCCACAGAAGGTAGCATGTTTTGAAGCTTTTAGGTCAACTTTAGTAACAACCTACGTAACAACTAATATTCAAGACTATTTTATCGATCAAATTAATGTGATGGTAATGGCTAATAAGAAATTCATTGATTAAGATATGTACCGAGCCTACTAGTAAATTTCAACCAAAACCATATTGGAATCCAGACCTATCTAAATCTGTAGCCCTGAGGAGCCGGCTGCCAGTGTTGTATTTTTTTATCTTGTGTAGGTCATGATGAGGCTGACATGATTATGTGTGTATGGCCAAAAGCCTCTAAGTTAAAGTATCAATTTCGCTTTGTTTATTGAAAAATCAGTTCCACTCTGATTGCTGTTTACTGATTTACCGGTATATGAAAATAGAAATAGCTAGTAATGGCCTTTGCCATGTTTAGCTATCTTAGCAACAGAAGATTAACTCGTTTAGGGACCGAAGTTAGTTTGACAATGCTACCCCCAACATTCTGTTTTAGCTCTTCAAAAAATAAAGTACTTACGAAGATGCCATATCTCCAGGTTCAATTCTATAATGTCTATCGGCTTCCGTCTCCGACATTCTGATATCTTCGGAGCCGGAGGGGCTCATATGCCTGCTTGAGTGGTGCTCCAGCTGTCGGATGAGGTCTTCTAGGTTCCTGATCCTAATAGGCCCGCACTGTGGCGGTTCATCTTCTTCATCGTCACCAGCTCTCTGTCGGCGGAGCTCGGCTTCGTGTATCTTCTCAGCAGAGGGCGCGCGCTCTCTCTTATACTCATACTCTTGCAACGCTCGCAGGTCGCCCGAGCCGCCAGCTGCGCCGGCGCTGGCGCGTTGTGCTGCTGCAGTCTTTAGTGCTACGATTATGTTTTCGTGGTAGCCGTTGAGGTCCTGGAATGTGCAGAGATGGATATTAGTATTGTGTTAGGTTATTGCAAAGTGAGTTCAACTATCGTTATTATAATACTATTCTTATTTACATATTAGTCACTTTTTGTGTCTGTCATCTGTGTAACTGCGTTGTTCTACTAAACTACGGAATTTACGATTTTGATGCGGTTATCACCAACATTTAGGGAATTTATTCCGGAAGGTGTATAATGCCTATATTTACTTAATATTAAAATTCCAAGAAATCTCCATGTTTTGTGAAGTCATAAAAACCATCCGAAGCCGGGACAGATTACTATAGCCATTTAATTAAAGACATTCCAAGTCCACTGTTGCAGATTAAGATATTCCCAAGACAAAAAGTCACTCTTTAAATTCCAATCTTTCCCAATCATTCTTCTTCTCATCATCATTACTATCCTGTAGCCTCACCTTAAACTTATACTCCATATCAGCGACGGCCCCAGCGGGTTCCTGTCCATCAGACTGCGAGCCTGCCTCCAGCTGCTCTGACTGCGAGTCGTCACCCCATTTGTCCTTGCCGTCCACGGCGCCGTAGCCGTGCTTCTTGAGGATCCCCTTCTCTGGAAGCTTCGCCATTGAGTTGGCCGCTACGTCGATGAACGCTATGTCTTCTTCACCTGGAAATTGAGGTGGGTCCTTTAAAATATGTATTTGACAAATTCAAAGCCGGTGAGCAAAATATGTAGGTATATTAGAAGGTCAACTACCATATACTAGGAAGTCAGGAAGAAGAACAAGCCCGCAAACTTATGACGATAACATCTGTCAAGGAGTGGGTGCCGCGGCGGTTTTCTACTTTTTCAAGTTTCCAAACGGTATTTATGGTTTTGAATCAGTTAGTCGACGAGAATATTCTTCAGGCCACGCAGGATATTAGCCCTTATTTAGTAGTAATAATAGAGGTCTTAGCCGCGTGAGTTGGGTGACTCACGGGTATGTCACCCGGGCTTTATATTAAAAATATAATAAATATTAAAAAATATATATTTATATTAAATATTATATTATTAGGAATATATTACAAATTGTGATCTTGTGATCAAAGAAGCAGTGTATACCGAATGACTTACTTTATTACTGCTTCACAAAAAAAAAAAAAAAAGAAACACTCACCTGAATGTGTAGGCTCATCTTCGCTGCCGGAATGAACTCGTTTCATTTGCTTGTGGTCTCTGAAATAATATAAAAAAGACATGAATTTAGGATCCAACTAAAGGATAATAACGGAAAGGATAATTTTAATTAAATCGTGAAAAACAAAAACGAACTAAATAAAATAATGATTATATCGGTTGGTCTTTCAGAGGTTTCCATGCAATTTCACGCTTTTATTACACTGACTTACACGTCTACTAGATCGTGGAGTTGCCTGGAAATCTAAGAAGGTACTGCTAATATTTTTTGCATGGTTATTTCCATTTGGACATATAAATTGCACTTACGCATATCTACTGCTACTGCCAGAGCCTGACATGTGGTTGCCATGCCGGAAGATCACACGCGTCGAGTCTCCACGACTGTACATACAAATTGCTTTTAGAAAATATTCTTTTGCCATACTTTATGACTCATAGTATGTACAATGATGCAGCGTCAGATGTCAACTTATGTTATGATACCAACGCGAGAAACATCATAATAAAAATGGTTTCAGTGACCCAAAAAGCTGATTTTTTTTTGCCTTTCTAATCGAGACTGCAATGTGGTCATGTGGTATGTAGTTTAGCAAATTATTCACATATTATGTACCTGTTTTGAAAATCTGTATGCTTAGATATGTAAGATAAGAAGAAATTGAGGTGCAAAGTGTGGCTAAGTATGGACTAATCTCTTTTTTTCTATCAACCAAAAAGGATAAAGAAAAGCGTGTTTTGTGTGAGTGCTCTCTCATGTTGTGAACACACAAATAAAAATTGCAAAGTTTGCTCAAAGATCTGCTCTAGTCCAAAGCGTTTGGGACTTAAGCTCAGTGTAATAAAAGCGAAAATCGTGTGAGCGGAAATAAACAGCGGTGCGCAGTCCAATCCACGCGAAGCTTTCGACATACCTTAAAAGATTTCTTTGAGTAGACGAGTTCCGTTAAAAAGAGGAAAGAAAATTTTAATTTGAGGACATACATCGCGCAGCCACCCATTTTCCGCATGTATTTACTTACGTTTGGTAATAAGGAAAAATACTTGATTGAACCAACAATATCTTGAAATATTTGCGAAATGGGTAACTACGTAAACGGATAAATAAAAGGGGCTTATAATTTACAAAAATTAAAGTTACTTGTTTAGTTTACAGGAAATAAAAGAGTTGGAGTTTAATAATAACTTTCGAGTAATTTAAAACATTTGTGTATAGACACCAAGACATGTAAAAGGAACTTAATTTGAAAGTAGTCGTTTGAATTTGGACTTAATGCTGCCATTCATAGAATTATTTGAATTTAGAAAGGAAACATTTTATTTTTTGTCAAGATATTTCTGTGCAGTTTTCTGAATGGCATCGTTAAGTTCTTCTCAAACGTCTTTAAGCATTTAAACCTACCTAAACGTATTATTGAAGGAGTGCATCTTCCCTCCGTCCAAGGAGATGTCTTCCTGTGAGTTGTTGGAGGTCGTGGACCCTGCTGCGAAACTCTTCGCAATTGGTTTCTTGACGTAAGGCGGGTCGTATTTCCGTGACGTACTCTTTTTCCTGAGGCAGGCGTGGCGGGGGAACGCACACTCAGATCAATCGATAAAGCTTACGAAATCGGAGGTCGGTGACGTACAACTCGTGCTGTCGTCACCGAGGACCAAAGGCGAAGAATAGAAGATGATGCGATATCATTTTATAGGTACGGGTACGCAGAGTTCTGGGTACCTCAAAAATGATGACAAAGATTAGTGGTAAACATGAAAAAAGTTTGGTTTAAAGCAAGCTTTTGATTTGAAGGTCATCTTCTATTCCTCAAAAGTATTTAAAAATTGATTTGACAGCAAAGACTGGCGCTTTTGGATATTACAAAAACAAAGTTCTCTTAAATTTTTTTGAATTGGACTTTAGAATCAACTTTTCGTTTCATTCCTCATGGGAAATGATGTCACATGGAAATTATTATCAAGAGATCGACCTTAGCTTAGTGATTGTAGGCTCCTTCCAGTAAATTAAAAGCAGGGGACATCAGGGTACATTTTTTACTTCCAGAAGCAAAATATAGAATTTCTGCTCGGGTTAGCAAAGGTTAGCATTGTTTGCTGGAAAGATCCTTATGTCTTAAATGTAACATTAGGCGTTGCTAACTAGATAGACAGCTGCTTGAAAGAAGAATCCGTGCATCGCACATTCGCTTCTCGTGCAAAAGTTAATAGAACTGAGTGGTAGTGTAAGTGATTGGTGACGTGTGGAGTCGAGCGATCTATATCTTCTCCGGTTTCATAGTAACAGTTCCGTACATACCTCGGCGTGGCACAACGCCACGTACCGTGTGGAGCGGTCTCTGATCTGTAACTCGCGCGCAAACGTATGAGTGACACATCGGAAGATATAGACGCGAGCGCGCCGCCGGGCCGAGTAGAGCGCCCGGCGACGCGAGCTCCGACCAAGAAAGGAAACGAAAACGAGTCACAGTTCACATAAGCCAATGCATACATCCAAGAGCCCAGAATCTTAAGGGTTTGAGTCGAGGTGTCTCGAGTACAACGAGGAAAGCCTTGTCGGCATGCAGCGAGGCGGCCGGACGGCGAGGGCTCGCCGAGCGCCGCGCGGCCCAGCCGCCCGCGGACACAGAACCACAGATCAAATGCAGTTGTGGCGCGCCAGCCAGGCCGACGCGCCACCCGCCAACTCTAACTCTACGACCACAAAGTAAACGACATAAAGAACGTATGTCCAAAAGGAAAAATAATAAAGTAAATGAAAACCAATCGCCGACGTAAAAACGAACAGAAACACCAACGCTAACGTCTAAAATAAACATACAAGTATACGAAGGTGACGATTTAAATTTCTTCTTAAAGACTACCTTTGGTCTGTTTTCTGCTCACTAACCTTAGGCACAGGGAGAAGTTTTTGTGTACTACGACTGACCTGTAGCAGAGAGCGCTCAGGGCAAATACTATGAATACCCCCCCTACCACAGACATGAGCACCGCCACGAGGAAAACCGTGTTCGAGCCGTGGTAGTTCTCTGCGCCCAAACAGAACGGAAGTGAGTCACGGCCGGCGCAGTCGGTGACGTCACGCGTCACGTGACGTCAGCGAGGCGGGCGGCCGGCGCCGGCGCCGCGGGGGCTCGCGGTCGGCGTCGACACGACACGACACGACACGATACGATACGACACGACAGGCACGAGCGACACACACAGTGCGACAACACCGAGTTACCGTCCGTTACCTGAAGCAGTACGCCATCCAGGCGAACCCCACGAACACGGACAGCACGACCGCGAGCAACAATATCACCATGTTCATGGTGCTCATCTTATTCCCCTCGTGCTCACCTGCAAGAGAGGGTCCCGCGCGTTAGTGCGCCGGCGCCGCCCGCCGCGTCGCGCCCTCCGAGCAATGCTCCTTGCACACGTGTGTACGTATTGTGCGCACCTGCGCTACACGCTACACGGCCACCGACGCGGATACCAACAGTCTTACGTAAATTGATGAACACACAAATAAATGAGAAAAAAATGGTTTGTTAATAACCCCAAAATGGGTTTGTAGACGACCCCTAGATGGGTTTGCAAATGACCCCAAAATGGGCTCAAAAACGATGTTGAAATGGGTTTACAAATAACCCCAAAAATGACTTTGTAAATAACTCCAAAAAGGGTTCTATCTACATAAAATATTTAAAACAATGTACAAGTTACTTCATCATTTTACATTAGACTGGGTAAACTCTACACATTTACTATTGATGATCATCGCAAGTTCCAAAAGTTAACAATGCACGACTCGATCCGACGATACACGCTTGGTTGAGCGTAATTTTGAAAAGCAGTGCTCGGATGTAATGGCCAATTGATTAAGTTTAAAGTAGGGGGAATATTAATAGAATACAGTACAAAAACACCTGAAAACATAAACATGAATTATAGTAAAATTATATAAGTGTTAGAAGTAGTAAAAGTTTCGGAAATCATAAGAAAATAGGTGAAAAAATTGATTTTATTTTTAATTTTGTTACCTGGTCGACCGAGCTCTGCTCGGATGAAAATAGAGAAAACGAATTTTGCCAGATATGAGATCGATTTTTCGCCCCCGTAAACCCCTTTTATTGCACCTTTCATTGAAATCGTTAGAGCCGTTTTCGAGAACGTGATTACAAATATATAATGGTATATAGGAACAAATATTGCTCATTTAATATTGTAGGATTTGGTGCAAATTATCTTTGACCAGGTATTAAATGCTATTTGGATCTTCATCAGCGCCAATTTTTCCCATGTTGCATAGGTTCCGTAACAAAGTGGTAAAACAAACCCACACGGTGTTGTATGTTGTAAAAAATCGCGTTTGACCATAATCTCCACTGATTAGTTTTTTTTTTTGCATCAGCGAAGGCTTGTTTACAAAATACATTATTGTGCACCCAAGAGATTAGAACAATATTTTTGATAAAATTAAATATTCAGTCTTTTAATTATTTCCCGATTTTTTCTTTGGGTTTGTTATTGAGTTGTGTTATGGATTGATTATGAAAATTATGTTTATCGGCATACAACATTGTGGTAACATTTATTCAGTGTTTTAAAATAATCCACATTGTTAAAGTTAAGGTTGCAATAGATAAATTTAAAGTAGAGAAGTAGGTTTAAATAGATAACAGTAGAAAACATAAATAAATAAATAAATAAGGGCCAAATTATATATATTAATGTTTAAATTTGCTTAAAACTAAGATCTTTATCTAAATCTAAAACTAATTATCGTCAAAACTGGTGTCTTTCGTTAAGTTTAATAGTTTATGAAAAATGAATGACTTGATTTTTGTATATTTTGTCATCGAAACTAACTTTGTATCTGAAACTAATTGGAGCCAAATTTATTATTATTATTATGACAACATTTCTAAATATTTCCTTTCATCAAAAAGTTCTATTAATTCTTCAAACATCCATAAATGACACCAAATATTTAAACCTAATATTAATTATTCTAGTCTTAATTAAAGCCTATAATACTGGGGTCGACTCACCATACGGTGTTTCCTTCTTGGTCATGTTGTAGGCAGCCTTAGTGCTGTTGTCGGGTACGTAGGGGGTGGGGGAAGGGGGGAGTGCGTCGTGGTGCGAACAGTCGGGGCCTGTCCAGCCACGGTTGCATACGCACTTGTTCATGTTTGAACATGCCTGGAAGTAAAAGAGAAGGTGGTGATTTAAATGGTGATATAGAAAAATGTAAAGAAGCATAGTTCGTAAAATGACGAAGATCCAGTTTTTAGAAGGCAAATAAAGATTAATATAGTATGCATGACACAGACAGATACAGGCATCCGATACATCCGTCAATATACTGAGACATTCCATTTGATCTAATGAAACTGCAACGAACGGAGGGGCAAAATGGACTTTCAGTTAAAAATAAAGTTTCATTGGACAAATTTAGTGACTTAAATATAACTAAAGCAAGCACATCACATTGAGATCCTCTGTGGCGTTCAATAAATCCCACCATGAAAATCTCGCAATACTCACCACAGTAATAAATTGGTTTAAAAACTCTCCTTAAAAGCCTTACACATCATTTCTAAAGCCATCAAATAAAACGAATCTAAACTTATCCCATTTGGCTCCACAAACATGCTCTGTAATAGTCAAACTTAGTACCATCGAATCAATTCTAGACTTAGAACAAGTTTCAATGATATTAAGGGGATTAATTTCGCCCTGGAATCGATTCGTATTACCTAACTGCCACAAATTGGAGTTGGTTGGTTACTAGGTACTATCGGTAACTCGCGACTATGTGAAGTGATGTTGGACTAATGTTTGTGGTAATTACTTTTAGTAGTGGTTGTACTTTCAGCATTATCACCATTCAATCCTTATTCAGCCTTTATTCTACTTTCATTCATCGTGTCAGTGTTCACTTCTTGCTAAGATCCGTCATTTTTGACATATTATTTTATTTAATTGTCATTATTGACCACGCACACTGAAGGGTTCCGTTGGGATGAATTTATCCCACGAACAAACTTAACATTTTAGTTGAAAAACATGTTCTCCCATACATTCCAACAACAAATGTAAGTTTGTACGCTTAATATTGAGAGATTTACCATGATATTTTAGGACCATTTACCATGTTATAAATTTTCCTGTAATCTATACGTATAGAACTATTTTCTGTATTTTTTTCTTTTAAGTTCAGCAGTTTAGGGGATATGGGGGAATGGTCAATTTTCATAAATCACTTTAAAACAAAATAATTTACAATAAAATTACAAGAAAATATATTTGAGACTCCCACAGTAAGCCCTTTCATTTGATATGTCACACGGTATAGTTTGCAACACTTTTTTTTTAATTTTCTTATTTGCCCCCAAAAGTGACCCCCATATTCAAAATTCATTTATTTATGTTACACGTCCGTGTTTGGGTCATAGAAATTAATATGTGTACCAAATTCTATTCTTAATCTATGATTCGGAGCAAATTGGCTGTGACAGACGGACAGACAGACACACGAGTGATCCACTCCATGAGGGTTCCATTTTTTCCTTTTGAGGTAAGGAACCCTAAAAACTACTCAAAAGTTAGCTCTCAATATGTACATAAAATGGAAACAAAAATCTAAACTTATTTGCCGAATTATCGTCGAAAACACCAATAAATAAATCACTTTAGTAAATTCCAAAGGATGTAAATAAACGAATTAAAAGCGAATTGAAGCGAGTTGCGCCAGTAACTCGATTCCGTGCGGATTGAGTTTAGGCACAAATCGTCGTCAGCCAGTACGGTATCATGTTGAATTCCTCTCCTCGCCACTCGAACGGAGGTGAGGAACGATTGAGGATAATTATTAAACTTTGTACGAAATTTATTCATGACAAAAATTCCTATTAAGTACTTTGTTCTTTTATAATTTAAAACCGATTTGGAATTGAAGGCGGATTTGAGCGGCGGTTAGCGCTCCTGCTAGTTGGAAACTTTTGATTTTGCTTTTTCTTTCATGAGTCAATAAGTGGTTTTTATCTTTTCATGATCAATGAACAGATATAGTCCTAAAAATAAATTTAGCTGAAACGATTCTATTACATAACATCACGCCTATAATCATCGGAGTGTTAGGCAGAAGTGTAATATAGTACCTACATCCACATTTTGCGAGTTATGTTGAAGCCCTATGTAATAGGGACCGAGCCTATTGACATCAACCGAGCACAAATCGACTCCGGGTTACTACTGAGAAATCAGCTGTGTCATTTGTAATTAGAAAACTGATTCTCCATTAAAACCTCATCAACGTATTCGTTTACAACTCTCTAAAAAGCCAAAGTAAACACTCGTAACACAAGTAACGAACAAATCTAGCTTCGAACTCACATATTTAACTAAAACCGTACGGAGTTACTATTTAAACTATTTACGTGCTAACTCGGGCCGTCGGGTCCAACTATTCGGGGTCGAGACAGAATTCGGGGCACGGCTCGTACGACCAATCCGATTTTCTCGGGGCCGGGCACCCGTCACACCGAGATTTAGTTAAGGTGGCACTACGGAATTTACATACGTTTGCTACAGCATTTTTGTGACGAAATTCGGTCTGGTGTACTCGTAACGTTCGGAAATATGACTTTGTGAACGTTGTGAATGTATAAGGCCCTACAGAACCTAAGAATGGTTGCATATTAGAAAATCAAAACTTTCCTGAGCAAATTTCAAAAGAACAACGTAGAAATCAACAAAGTTTAAAATAACGACGGTCATTTGATCAAAAGTTCAGCTGACCAAAGTCTGGAATATCAATGTTTAAATTATTTATTACACTATTGACCAAATCGTTTAAACCTTAACCCTAGACGGTCGACGTCAGGTGCACCCCGAGGATTGGTTGGTTAGGTTCCTTTAAATCCTGCAGACAGAAATAGGAGCCCCGCTCAGCGGGGCTCCGTCGACCTGCTGACGGAAACCCTATCCCTAGACGGTCGACGTCAGGGGCACCCCGAGGTTCGGTTGGTTAGGTTGCTTAAAACCCTGCAGACAGAAATAGGAGCCCCGCGCATGAATCTAAATGAGAAATGAAAAATGTTTAAATGATTAAATATCTTTGATTACTTACATTTACATCTAGCAAATTTATTCAGTCGTCATTTGTGATTATGTAATTTGATTAGTAATGATTTGATATTTTAAAATTACATCTAGCAACTTTTGATCAGTCGTTCATTTGATGTCACATACATTTTGATTTTAAAATTTTTCTAAATAAAACATTTGGTCATTTAAATTTTGTTATTTCGTTTATTGTTCTTTTGAAATTTGCTCGAGAAAGTTTTGATTTTCTAATATGCAACCCTAAGAATTGTGCAAAGAAGTGCTTGTGAAGATATCGTAAAAGTTGGCGAAAATATTAGGTATGCCACAAATAAATTTTGATGCTCAATTTATTTGTGGTAATGTTTTCGTCAACTTTTAAAACATCTGCATTGTCATTCAGCATTCAATATTTCCCCTAGCAAACTATGGAGCCGATTATAACGTTGTTGATGTACTAACCTATATCCAGAAGTAGGAACAGCTCAGTTATGATAATGGTCGATTCCTGTTACATTGTTAACTACGAAAAGGCAAATAGCGCTATTATATTAAATCTTACAATCGGAGTCTTGAAATCGGACCTGAATATGTGATCTATTTCTGATTCCAATTTGACTTCGAAAATAGGGAACTCGATAGTTCGATACACATGAATCTTCGATAGCTTCTCTAGTACCTATAGTATAACTTGAGATATTTGATATCGGATAGACAACGGCGCGGCGTGCCGAAAACTTGCGTTGCCGATATTGTAGTAGAACATCGTGTCCACAATGTCGGTTATGCTGGTACGTCTGCATTACATCACAATATTAATATTAAGAAATAGTATTAATCAGATCAAATTACAAGGTACCATATTTATGTTTTTAATAATAGTCTTAACCCAATGTTAGTAAAAAACCACACTACGAGTATACTGGATGACATTTTTTACTTCCGTCTTCCGTCTTGAAAAAAATAGGGTATAATAGGTGTCCGGAGGAAAAGCCTGGCATACTTACCTAAATTTTTTGTGTTGAAAATGTTTTTTTTTTAATAATATCGATATTTTTTAAAGATCTATAAAGCTTTTTCAATATTTTTGTTTTTACTGTTCTAGTTTATTTCAAATGTGTAGTGTTTATTGATTTGATAGAGCAATTTCTGTCAAAGCTATTAAAAAAAAACTAGGTATGCCATAGGCTTCTTTCCCGTTCACCTAAATTGTACTTAACATATTTAAAAAAAAAAAAATCCAGTACTTATACAAAATTGAAACGACTGACACGTGTGCAGCCGTATCCAGTGAGCCAGCATGAGGCTGTCCCATTTATCACACAATACACTCAGGTTGCTGTGGACGCTAGCACGTATTCTACCGAGATTAGAAGCGCACCGGTTCCGTATAATGGCATGAAAACCATCAACCCTGGCCTCGGTGAACTTCCCGGAAGCTCTACAAAAGCGTGGTAGATCCAACAGCGTCCTGAATACATTGTTGTAAATAACTACATTTTTTTTACTTTACTTGACTAACCAGTCTAGATTTGTTCAGGCGTGGTGATTGCGTACCACGATCGCAATGGGTTTTGATAGTTCAACCAAGTTCATTGCGTTATTTACGTCGTTGAGCAGACGAATTTTGCAAACCTATTAAGTAATTGATTTGGAATATCCTTGAGAACCCACGAATTATGATTGAAAGCGTGTTACGCAATTAGGGTACAGGTTAGGAGCGGTAGGGTCGGACTCATTTTATTTAATTACCTATTTTAACATTCTAATTTTAAAATATTTCTAATTTTCTGTCGATTTTGCAATTACATAATATTATCTGTAGTCAAATGAAATGAAATCAAATTAAAAGTCATCTATGCAAATTAGGCTGAGAATCAGCACTTAATAAACCTGAAAATTACATAAGAGGAGGGATGACCCATCCCTCCTCTTTCAATTAAGGACGTCTGAGTCGAATATCTATACTTACAAATAAATAAAATACAAGTGTCTGTTTGTAATGTCAAAATAACTGCTTTTTTATTTTTTATAATAAAACTGCCGAAATGTAGATCACTAAAGACATCCGCCCACTCCGTGGGGGAAAAAATCCGTGCCTGAATTTATGCATTCAGCAGTCATGTCATGCCAAAATCCCTGAATCGATTAAAACATATTTATGTGCTTACACGACAATTCTCGAAACTGAAAATCGGCAAAATACTCGTACAGGGACATAAACTATATTCCACGTGTTAACCCTTAGTTCATGTGTTTTTAAACAAGGCTAGCTACTTGGACGCTTCGCTCCGGTCACTAATTACAATTTTACGAATTCACCGGGCCCTGCTAATTATCAAAGCGTCTGACGCAACTTTAGTGTGGAACAAGTTATAGGAAACCGGGAGGGCATTGTTGTCTATGAATTTCAGGCATTTCATTTAACTGAACCTCTAAAAACTTTTTGCACCCTTTTTTAATAATTGAGCACCTTTTTTTTAGTTGTCTGGTCTTCTCTCATAGTTGGTCGCAGTAACTAAGATGGGTACCCTGACCAAACGGGTTAGGTTAGGTTTAGAACTGTGACCAAACGCGCGCGAACCGAGCGATCGAAGCGAGTGGTGCCGCGGAAGCGGCCGGCGAGTGCTACATCCAAGTTGGTCGCAGTTACTTGGCCATTCAATATTTTTAAGACCCCAATAATAGGAATTATTTGAGATTCACAAAAAGAGGCGTAAACATTATATTAGCGTATTATTATATATTACATACAAAATGGGTATTAGGTACTAGAAATTCGACTAAATGCTTGTTTAAATTGTAATACTAAAATGCATATTTTTGAACTAGGAAACAGCTTTGTCTATTAGTTTTCGTTTAGAATTTACAATTTCTTTAAAATATTGCAAGATTTTGGTACAGGTAATGAAAAATTACGGTAGCAGGTAGCCTGGTCATCAAGAAATACAGCTTTTTTTTAGTCTGGTTCATTCAAACCTATTTCATAACTGGATAGCATTTTTTTTTTCACTATTTTTGATGCAATCTGTCCATCTGTTGACATTCAGCATCTTTTGTGTTGTTGGTTTTAGGTAGTCATTCTTGGTATGCGCCCACTGGCTCATCCATATCAATCTATATGTATAGTTTATCGGTCTTCATATCAAGTCTTGTGGGCAAAATGTGTAATTTCAGCAATTATCAGAAAAAAAATCAGTATTTAGATATACTTATCTCGCTTCCTCTCGTACCTTTGCACATCATTAAGGGAGGCGCACATCGTCCGACTTATAATTAACGATGTTCAAACTATAAAGCGAGCGACCAATTAAATGATATTGAATTAAAACTCGACGTTACGGAACTTATTTAATCCCACTCAGATTAATATTACTTCATTTTGAGGTAGGTTCCATATTACATTTAATTTATAACATGAAATGTTCTGCGAACTCTAAAGAGTAATTAAGTTTAAATAGATGCTCGTGAAGGAGAGAATTTTAAAGGAAAAACATGTTTTTAATTTAACATTTTGTTGCCGATTGTTAGTAGAATATTAAATCAAACTTTCATCCCCTATTTTATTCCTATAGGGGCTGAATTTCAAAAAATCCATCCTTACTCCTTGTTCACATTACAAAGGGAACCTGTGCAAAATTTCAGCTTACTAGGTCCAAGGATTTGGGCTGAGCGTTGATGAGTCAATCAGTCAGGACTTTACTTTTTATTTATATAGAAGATCCTCGGAAATTCGACCTGTTCCTTGAAAGGGGATAAACTAGAGGTCATTTCTAACAAATTATGCCCAGCAACTAGGGGTCGAAAAATAATGGTTTCCGAGTTACGGAGGTTTTTTAGATTATTGTTAAAATTTTCGGACTGGCACCAAAAACAAATAATTTAAAAATAACTCCTTCTCTCTCGGCACGTATTTGCTATTTTTCTGACTGATGATAAATGAGTGATAATTTATTTAAGAAATACATGCCCTAAATTCCCATAATTTCAGAAATAAAAGGTCTTGAGTGAAAAGAAAACCTTCTTTAATATATTATGTTAGTAAGTTTAGACGTGTTTTATTTGAAAAAAAAAAAAAATGTAGAAAATAAAATAAAATTGTAGGGCTTTATTTGTTGGCAATGACCTCTAGTATAATTCCTTTCAAGGAATAGGTCGAATTTCCGAGCACCCTGTAGATAGATTAGACTCGCCACTGTATGTACGTTTTCTGATCCATTTGTTTACATTTTCATGGAATAATTTTGGAATAGACTATACCTACATACCCACATATCATGATATACCGTGTATAATATTTTTATGTGAAAGTGGGGACTCGCAGAGTTACCTTTTAATAGTTTGAGTGGTGCCTCGGGTGGCGTGTTATTCAATTTTTGCTTCGCCGTGACGCTGTTAGATTTTATACGTTTAGTTATGATATGTGCACGTTTACGAAGGTACGGAGGTAGAAGATTAGGTTTATAAAATGCGATTTTGAAAGTATGATGGGTTTGTTTTAAAAATTTGAAGTATTATCCTGAGTTTATTTAATCGCACGAGATTAAATAAATAGGAGCGGCTTGTAGCTAAGTAATAACAGCCCCACGGATCGATCGATCAGGTTAAGCTACGCTTGCCGCGGTTGGATGATCATGTTTACACACCAAGCCCTCCCCGTGCCTTGAAAAGCACGTTAAGCCGTTGGTCCTGCCTGTCATTCGTGGAACTTTGACAGTCGTTACGGGTCATGAGAAGCCTGAAAGTCCGACAAACATGTTGTATACCAAGTCACAAGGTTGTGGAGATCAGATAGGCAGTCACTCCAATGTAAAATACTAATATTCAGTTGCATCCGGTTAGACTGGAAACTCACCCCAACATAGTTGGGAAAAGGCTAGGCAAATGGTAATGAGTTAGTAAGGCATCTTTCAAATGCAAGAAATTCTCTAAAAAGTCATACGTTCATGTTTTTTTTTTCAATGAATTTATTAACTTAAAATAATTATAATATGTACATAAAAAAGGAGGGAAAAAAATCATAGGGCATCAAAAAACTCCGCATCAAAGTGCCCTCTTAGTTTTTCGAGACGTCGCCAAGCGGGTGGGTGGCTCTACACGTGCTGGCCTATATTTCGGCCAAAGAATAAGCATTGCCATACTAAGTGGTAATGCTGCCAGCTTTTTGTGCACTTTTCCTGTGGACAGCGATGCGGACTTTTTATTTCCTCCTTTTTTGCGTTCCTGTTTGATATTAGTTAACAACTTCTTTTAATCGATTTTTTTCGCTTATAATCCGAATAGCAATGCTTATTTTTACACCAGCTGAGAGATCCTATTATTGTAATGTAACATTCAAGTACCACCTATGTACCCATATTATGCGAATAAATATTTAGTTTTGATTTGTTTAGACCACGCTTTCACCATCATCTCCAGTCCTAACAAGTAATCATCAATGCATGTTATTAAATAACAGCATTAAAATCACATTTTCAACCTCAACCAAGCGTTACTTCCTTTCTTTCTGTTACATCTCGACCCACAAACTGTACTTTTTAAAGTTTCTTGGAAATCTTTACCCTACTTTTCAATTTCCACCTGCTTACTTACTTAAGTTTTTTTTTTACATCACAAACACACAAGTTTACCGCCATTGGCGAAAAACATGTTTTTGAAGTGGAAACTTCTTTAAGCGCACTGTGCGCTCTTTCTGAACAGTGAACGAAACTGAACGGTCACGCTCGGGTCGGTGACGCCGAATTGCGTACACTCGGCTCCAGTCGTAAGTTTTCACTTCTATCGTGTGGTCATAAGCATACACCCTCTTTTTACCCGACTGCACCAGAAGGAGGGTAATGTTTTACGAGAGTATGTATGTATGCAAGCATTTTAAGCAAAGTAGTACTACTTACCCCTTTCCCAGAGCACTCGTTATTGTTATGGTCGGTGGGGCACTTGGTGTGGTCGATGTACGGGAAGATGGAGGTGCAGGTCTGGTTGACGCACACCAGGTTGTCACCGCACGGCGTGCCGTCGCGCACCAGCCCCAGCGGCGCGATCTCCGAGTGCTTGGGCAGACCTGTCGTGGCTCTGGAATTGTGACGAGTTGCGGGTTAGGATGAGACTTTGATATAATAATGCTGAGGGATTTGGAAGCCTTGAGAATGATGGATTACTGGAACACTATAAGTATCATTTTTCATAATCAATTTGTGCTGTCCGTGAATTCAAAAGGCCTCGAAGCTCATTTTATAGACCAGATTCTCTGTTAGTCAGTAGGAATAAAAACAGCCTATAAGCAAAAAAAAAAAAAAACTAGCCAAGTGCATGTCGGACCACGCACAATGAAGGGTTCCGTAGTTGGGATGAATTTGACCCAAAAACAAACTTAACATAGTAGTTGAATAAATAATTTTTCGATGGAATTTGTACAAAATGTTTACTTCCCGTAAGCTTGTAAAGCCTACTTAGTTATGATAGTTTTCCTTTTAGTTTCGCTACTGCCTGAATTTTTTCACATATCCAAAAGCAACTATTTAGCTGGCAGGAAGGGCCCTACACTTGACTCTGACAATAATTAGCAATGTAAAGCTTCATTTGACGCAAACGGATCCCTGAACGGATCACAGACCCGTAATATTTTTGAATGGCCTATCCAACGACCCCCCACAACATGGGATAGACGAGAAAAAAAAAAACATCCCCACTTTACGTTGCGGCGACGAGTCAAGCTATGAAGCTTGACTCGTCGTCGCAAGGTTGCCTGCTTATCGGTCTTCTATGGACTGTACTTCGGTGAGTGTGCTCAGGAACTCCACAACATCATTCCACCGGCCCCCTTCTGCCATCGAACATCTAGACGCACTGCAAGTTACCATCCATACCTAGTTGCCATTCCACCAATTCGCACTAAGCGCTTCCAAACATCCTTCATAATGCGCACGGCAAAAGAGTGGAACTCACTCGGGTTGTATGCGTTCGGGAACACAAACGCAGGTAGCGTGTGTGTTCTTCAAAGTTAGAGTGAACAGACTTCTTCTGGCTAAGTCCATCGTAGATTTTGTCTGTGTCACCTTTGACCTAGACTAAAGTCAATAGCAAACCCATCTCAAATAAAAATAAAACGTGTACAGGAGGTACCCTAAATTTTTTTTTTATGATTTTATTATACCACTTTGTACATCCATGCCAAATTATAGCTTTCTAGTACTACTCGTAAGAGTCTCTGAGCTAAGCTGCGGACGGACGGACATGGCGAAACTATAAGGGTCCCTTTTTGAATACGGAACCCCAAAAACAAAATTTTTATCAAAAGCCATCCAACGTGAACTTGTATTCTAAAGGCATATTACATATTATTATATTTGCACTGCATGCTGCACCGATCGACGTCATTACGTCAACGCCGGTTGTCGCTGAAAACCAGCGCTGGGGCTCTGTCTCGTATGGGGTCGCGGCATTATGCTGAGTGACGGCCGTTATGCGTGAATGTGACGCATATTTTCCTCCAACTTGTTCTTTTATTATTTTATATTGTTGTGTTATTTCTTTGCGTCTTATTTACCACAAATAAACGTATTTTATTTCTTTCTTTTTCTTTTTACTTTATACAGAACATTTACTGATGAATTTTATTAGATTTCTAGAAACCGTGTGACGAATCTGTAAGTAAGATTAATCTACACTCTCTGGTTAAAGACGACATTAAAATTGGATCTGTACTCACTTGCATTCATACTCGTTGCCCTTGATACTAATGACTGTTCTGGTGTAGTACTCGTCCATGCCGGTCACTATGGGGTAGCGGTTCCCCTGCTGGCACTGAAGAGAGCCGCAGCGGACGTTCCTGGTGAAGAAGGTAATTGTTACAAATGGCTGTCAAATATTTGAGTATCATCTGAATGTGTTCACGGTGTCATTATTATTGCTCATTTAATTGCAGTCGCTGATGACTACGGTCGGCTCAAGTCAGAAGCTATTCATTTATAATGTGAGAATACTATTTATGATATATGCAATAATATATATATATTCTTTGCGTTTCATTCTAGATGTTCAATACAATGTGAACATAATATTTTGATATTTTGAAATATTATAAATTAAGTAATTAATTTAATAAGTGAATTATAATAATTTAGAATAAAAAATGTGCCTTAAAAATGTTTATTAAGTGTGGCAACACACTATTTTCTTTTTCGTTTCTGTAAAGGTCGGTGAGTGTAACTCGCCATTGTTTTTTCTCTTAATTCAAATATAAGTGACATCCATATTTTAATTTTCTCTCTTTGTTTTATTTCAAATAAAATAAGCCAACACTGTGTTTTTAAAATAAAATGATACTTAGTACTTATAGAACTGTCTAAAATTCTAAGAAGCGTGATAAAATGGCATAGCAATACTCACTCAGTCTCACACTTAATAAAATGGCCGTTGCCATCTTTCCCGCAATGCCCTGTCACTGCTCCCTTCGAGTTGAACTGATCGAAGCATTCCTTATCAGCCCCCACCGTGCCCTGTCCCCAAATACTCTCACACTGCAGCGACAGTGTCGGACACTGCCCCGCGAAGCAGTACCCCTTGCCCTCCTCACAAGGGTCGCCGTTCTTCCGGTGCGCGTCCGGTGGACACGAGCCGGACATTCCCGTGCACGTCTCGTCGAGGTCACATTCGTTGGTGGCGTCCCGGCAAATCACGCCGCGTGGCTTTAGCTGGGGAGGTGAAGATGTTATAATTTGTGTTTATTTTTAGTTTAAGCTTAACGGCTTGAAGACCGATGATGCTGTACGAATTGGTAATAATAAAAAGCCCTTTATAAATGATAAATGATTTTATTGTAAGTAGGTTTGTGCAAACCCTTTTACACGTCTATCATATTTTTAAAAACTAGATGAGGTCGGCGTTTCCTATCTGACTTCACTGAGAAGAAAGGCGGAAACAAACTCAAAGGTGATAGTTTCTTTTAAAGTCCAGAAATAATCTTGGTCAGATAATGTGAAGACCATGTAGATTGGTGTCTGAAATGGTCTTTTGAGGAAAGAACCACACAGGTTGAGTGGACCTGTCCAATCAGTGCACGCATTTGTCAGCATATTCTTAGCACCAATAAAATAAGTAATGATGGCCTCTAGCGCCTAGGATATAAATCTGGGTTATGCTAAATCAAAAACCCTTACTCAAGTAATCATTATGTTAGGCACCCTTCGTCTTTAGCGTAGGCGTTTATCTGAGTCAAATGCAAAGGCAACTTACGATATACTGATAATATCCTTAAGCAAAGACATTTACAAATCTATCAAATCAAATCAAATCAATTATTTCTTTGCAAATATGGGTATAGTACATCGGTGTTTTTATAGTAAAGTTCTCCATATTTACCCGTCACATGGGCATGCAAAGGTTTACAATTTCAAATAAAAAATAAGTGGCACATCATTGGAATTACAATTATTGAAAAAAAAAAAATGTCAGCGTGGACAACAGCAATAAAAAATAAATTAAAGTTAGAAAATCGCAATAATTATGTCAATCAGTTTAACAATATGCCAATCAATTAGTGAATCATCAATAAGATAATCGTCAATCGTCAGTTTTCATAATTAAAAGTTCTTTTAGCGCTCTTTTAAATTTCAATGTTGTCATATTTTTTCATATTTTTTTAGGTACTCTATTATACAGGGTTATTTGTAAAACACCAGCAACCTCTTAAGGGGTCATTGTACTCATCATTATGAACAACTTTTACTATGGGACCAAACCTGAAATCGCAAAAAAATCAGCTGTTCAATATATTTTGACGAATTATGCGAACACAAATGTACGGAACAGCTGATTTTTTTTCGCGATTTCAGGTTTGGTCCCATAGTAAAAGTTGTTCATAATGATGAGTACAATGACCCCTTAAGAGGTTGCTGGTGTTTTACAAATAACCCTGTATATGAGTGAGGCAAAACCAAAAAAACTTTTTTTCATTAGAGTGGTTTTACATTTTACTTGACATAATTGATTAATGTATTGAGTCCGTATTGGATTTTTCCTGACCTCTGATAGTTTTTTAAATACATTTCACAAACAAAGCCGTCTATAACAGTAGGTAGGTAGAGAGCTGGACAGTCATTTAGGAATTAATCTTTTAAAACCTCTTTCCCCATTCCAAACCATTTCAGAAACATACACACACATAATTATGCTCCGTCCCAAATTTCAAAGTAAATCTCTCTTTTTGCGGTTCCAAGCTTCACATTTGCATAGTTGTCCAAAACTTTATGTGGCATTAACTTTGTATTATTCAACATTATGACACACAGCGGAACATTAATCAGTTTGAAAACTGATGAAATTCAGACGTAGCATTGTAAATTAGTCAGAATACATTTGTTTGAACAAAATGCAAATAGGTTTCGGCTGTAAGACTTGTATTTAAATGTGCTAAGTGTCGGTTGTTTTGATGAAACTTTGTGCTGTACATACTCTAAGACCTAGACTACAGTTCATTGGAGTCAAAAAGGTATCTATAATGAAGGGACTTGGAGGTAATTAACGCGTGACTTATTCCTGTCCGTGAAGCGAGGAGTCGTATCAATATACAACAGGTCTAGAATGTTTAGTGATTGCATAAACAGAACTAAGAAACTCTCTTCGATAAATTAACGTAAATC
This sequence comes from Dicycla oo, assembly GCA_948252095.1. Taxonomy (NCBI): domain Eukaryota; kingdom Metazoa; phylum Arthropoda; class Insecta; order Lepidoptera; family Noctuidae; genus Dicycla; species Dicycla oo. The sequence goes on along the minus strand of OX411718.1, from coordinate 3,058,146 downwards.
GTACTGAATGAGATGAAATGAAATGTTTATTTCTGTAAGTAGATCTTTTAAGGTGATTGCTTACTGTCGCGAATTTTGTACAAGATACAACCTTACACTGACCTGAAAATAGCAAAAAACGAAAAATTGAATTTCGGGGGCTACCACAGTGCATCCCCATAAGACACACGTCAATATTTTAAAACTAGATGGCGCCTATCCAAGCAATGACAGGATTTGAACCTGAACATACTCGTAGCTTACGTAGTTCGCTATATATTTTTACCATTACAAACAACAACACAAAAGCTCCCTATCATTATTATAACAAGATCTCCATGAATGAACTGAGGATTCTATTTGAACTAATAGATACTCGTATCTCTATATATTCGTACTAGTTTTGAGACGTAATTACTTACTTGTGACAAAATAATATTAAATTATTCTTGATATTCTACTCGTAGGCACTTATTCTCGACTAGCTTTTAATACGGGTCTAGGCACCAGTGATTTTTTTACACACACAATAATTTAACGTATCGGTTATGTTTAAGGTATGAAGTCTTCTCTTACCTGACACCTCTCACAGCATTCTCCCGAGGCGCACTGCGACTCCTTGGTCAGTCTGCACGTGAAGGGGTCGCAACACGGGTTGGTGTTCTGGCACTCCGTGATGGTGCCGCAGTCGCACTCCTCGCCCTCATCCAGGCGACCGTTGCCGCATTGGTGGTGGATCACCAGCTGTGGGAATTCGTAGTAATTTTAACTGATCATATTATTTTGCTAGATGTATTACATAGGTATGCTTATGAAAAAGGCTTCAAAGAGTGGATACCTACGAGTACGTCGTCACCATCGTTATCCATGTAGGTATACAAAACGAATATATAGGTTGTGTTGGTTTTTAAAGAGTGCCAAGTAATATGTGTATTTTTTTAAAGCCAATAGTGTAAGGTTCCTTTTGAGATAGTGTGGCTGGTCTGGTTCTATTACGTCGACAATTAGCCTTAACACAACACACATGATATATGTTAGACTACATTTCTACTATCCATCATAGTAAGCAAGATGTGGCCTGTCATTACAAAAAAACCCAACCTGGTTATTCACTAACAATTCCTTATTCTTCTTTTCTTATTATCTTAAGATAACCTCGAAATAGAAAAGAAAAAACACATAGCGACACACGATCATCATGTCAAACTCAGTCAAAAAAGCATTACTCGTACAAGAGAAACATTTCAGAATGCCCAAAGGGTGTGGTGAGTATACACACATATTGAATTTACTTCGGGAATCGAGAGTCGTACTGTAAACGTAGGTAAAGGTAGCATCAAATACTCGTACAGGAAGGTAGATGAATGCCATATAAGAAAAATATCAAAGATAGAAATGTTCAAAGGGCCTATGTTTTGTAAGAGGACGACGTATGCTTAAATAGGTTTTTTTTTTGTGTCGAACTTAATTTGAGGTCATTTTTAAACTGACATTATTGCGGAAATAAAACTACCTGGCAGAAAAGATTATCTATATATAATACTGTGAAATGTTTCTCCATTTCAGCTTTATACGTATTGGTAAAAACTGAAGGATTTTGCTTTTTAGTTATAAAGTTCTGCTTACGTTTTTAGTTTTGTATTTTTATTTCTGCTTGAGTAGGTATAGTTTTCGATTTTTTTTTGTATATTGGCGTGTGCTAGCTGAGTTATGGTAAATAATTTAATTTAATGTTTTATTTTATAATGTACCTAAATTATTTTGCGCAATGTTGTAATGTTATATAGTATTTTTTTTTAACTGAACAGACAGCTGTGCTGCTGGGGAGTTTGTTGCGCCACTTCTTCTCCCCAGCTAACGCACTAGGAAGTGGTGAAGGGCGGGCGTTTTGGGGGACTGTCTTATGTAATTTTGACGTTCGAAAAGTGTTGATTCTCAGCCTGGTTTGAATAAATTACTTTTGATTTTGATTTTATGAATGTTTGTTTAATCGTTTTCTCGATATTTCAACGCTGCAAACTGTTGCTAGTGCTGTGATGGCAGGATGACTGACGAATGTATGTGATTAATAGTAAATAATGATTAAGTGCAGATAAATCTGTCTACCTAGTAGACTACACTCAACTAGACAAAGATTACAAGTGATACTTTTCTGTTAGATCACGTGCACAAATTTATGTATACACTTAGCAAGTTTTAAATGTTATTTTCTCTTACTGTAGTGACTGTAATTTTATATTGTTACGAACATATTATTTTGGAATCCATACTATTATGAATAGACCTTCTAATCTTAAAGTTGCAATCGTTATTCCACGAGAAAATCGCTTCTGAATTTTGCTCGGTGTAGGTATATGTTGCAGTAAGATGGTTGAAGCCGTATATAGTATAGTTATATCCCTAGGGATATATAGCTATCTAATGTAATATTGGTATATGAAAACAGTCAGAGTGTCCTAATGTTATTATTGCGACCAATTTCGACGTAGCCCTCGCCGGCTGCTGCCGCGGCGCCGCTCGCTTCGCTCACTCGGCTAGCGCGTAGTGGGTCACAGTTCTAACCTAACCTATTTCATCGGAGTCTCCTAACATTTATATTACTAGATCATGATCGTATTATAGTTATATTCCTATTAAGATATACTAGCAGCACCCGGCGGTTTTACCCGCGTAAGTCTTGAACCCGTAAGAATATCGGGATAAAAAGTACTCTATGTATTAATCTAGGTTATAGTCTATCTGTGTGCAAAATTTCATCAAAATCCATTCTGTAGTTTTTGCGTGAATGAGTAATAAACTTCGATTCATCCATCCTTACAAACTTTCGCGTTTATAGGTTTACGGTAGATAGCTATATCCCCAGGGATATAACGATATCACGGCTACAACCATCGTACTGCGACATATACATTGTGCTCACGACTGTACAATCATATTGCAAATTGAATCATGTGACGTAATCCCAAAACTGATAAGCTAACAGCATCAACACTAGACCCACTTCCAATCATCAACAAATCACGCATTTCTATGAGCAACCGCGAACAGGAAAATAAAGGCATTCGCTCACAATCATCCCTCGATAAATATGTAAACGTGAGAAATCGAAGGGGAGAAGCAGGGCTTGGCATTATCATTCCTGACTATGCAAATTTATTCCAATAAACCCTGGCTGGCGTTCGCTCCTGTTATTATATATTCGCAAACGAAGAGATGATTCAGAGCGCGAGGGCAGCCAGTATTACCATAACTTTTATTAAAGGAGTGGGCCTTAGTGCGAGTGACGACAAACAATACGACAGCCTCTGATTAATTTTCAACGTGAAAATCTGTTTTGAATTCGAATTAAGTCTTGCGTGGAAGTGGTGTGGCGGTGACGAGCTCGTCCACACTAAAATTTCGTCTTCAAGCCAGTGGTGCGTAGCTTTCTATGTACCTACGAATTATCAAATTAAGGGTTTTGTCATCCCTTCAAGCAGACATCGAGTCATCGATTTTCCTTTCAATGGAGCCCATCGTTTTTAATCGAGAATGAAAGTGATTGCACTCGAAAATCTCACTGGATTGGATTTGATTTTACGATTCCGAGTTAATTAAACTTTAAATAGGTAAGTTTAAGGGGGACGCGTCAGGGTAGCCCCCGAAACTCGAATTTACTTACGTTTTTTGCAATTTGCAAGTTAGTATTAAGTTGTATGTTAAATAAAGTATGATTCGCGGCCGTAAGCTTTCTATGTACCTACGAATTATCAAATTAAGGGTTTTGTCATCCCTTCAAGCAGACATCGAGTCATCGATTTTCCTTTCAATGGAGCCCATCGTTTTTAATCGAGAATGAAAGTGATTGCACTCGAAAATCTCACTGGATTGGATTTGATTTTACGATTCCGAGTTAATTAAACTTTAAATAGGTAAGTTTAAGGGGGACGCGTCAGGGTAGCCCCCGAAACTCGAATTTACTTACGTTTTTTGCAATTTGCAAGTTAGTATTAAGTTGTATGTTAAATAAAGTATGATTCGCGGCCGTAAGCTTTCTATGTACCTACGAATTATCAAATTAAGGGTTTTGTCATCCCTTCAAGCAGACATCGAGTCATCGATTTTCCTTTCAATGGAGCCCATCGTTTTTAATCGAGAATGAAAGTGATTGCACTCGAAAATCTCACTGGATTGGATTTGATTTTACGATTCCGAGTTAATTAAACTTTAAATAGGTAAGTTTAAGGGGGACGCGTCAGGGTAGCCCACAAAACTCGAATTTACTTACGTTTTTTGCAATTTGCAAGTTAGTATTAAGTTGTATGTTAAATAAAGTATGATTCGCGGCGTAACAAATATGTATTTACAGATTTGTAATCGTTAAAATCAGTAATACAACCATAAGTTAGTATAATCCTCAAATATCAAGATTTCATGAAATAGTCATTCATTAGGATTACCTGGTCTTAAAGAGTTGTATTGATCATTTTAATGATTAGAATTTTGTAAATACATACTTGTTACGGCTTGTTAGGTCAAGTACAACCTAATTAATACTGACTTGTAAATTGCAAAAAACGTAAGAAAATTTGAATTTCGCAGGCTACCCTGACGCTTTCGCCTTAAGGACTGAAATCTGATTAATTATAAATGGAATTGTAAAATGAGTTTTTAATCAATGTTAGTGAAGGTTTAGACTTTTGTTTGGTGGAAAACAATCAACAGTTGAAATGTATTTATTGTAACAATTATTTACCAAATAAAATAATTCAATTCGGATTAAATGTGGATAATTCTATTTATGCCAGTAAAACCACCACAGCAGCTGTTGCTGTGGTCATTTGATAAATAAATATATTTCTGTTCAACATTTTCGTGGGTTGGTATTTTCAATAATTATGATATGAACAGTTATATAAAATAAATAGTTCATGAATTATTGTTTAAACATAAATACATAAAATATCTGTATTTCTACGGGTTGCATGTTATCATTAGGTATGTTAAAAGTTATGACTCAAATAAACCTGTCCGGTTTGTTGAGTTGCACATAAAATCAACCTTATAGCATCATATTTACAGCAGTTGTAAAACTGATAGAGCTGTACCTTTCTGATGTAAGCTATGACTAAAGATAATAAGGTTTGTTGAGCTGGCAAAATGGCTAAAGTTCATCTTAAGAAGTCTTTGTTAGAGCTTGTACAGTGACAGGAAACACAATTATCTACCTACATACATAGACTCTCGCCTTTTTCCCATGGGGATAGGCAGAAACTATAGAGCCTTACATTGTCGTCTTTTATAGGTAAGCAGTGACTTATCGTAGTGAAGCCCTGCCTCACTCATTCGTAGACAAGCTTTTAATCATCATTCTCCTGTCTTATTCCAATCTATTTGGAGTCGGCGCAACATGTCCCTTTTTTAGGGTTCCGTACCTCAAAAGGAAAAATCGGAACCCTTATAGGATCACTCATGTGTATGTCTCTCTGTCTGTCCGTCTGTCACAGCCAATTTTCTCCGAATCTAATTGACCGATTAAGTTGAAATTTGGTACCCAAACACGGACGTGTGACGTAAATAAATGAATTTTGAATATTGGGGTCAATTTTGGGGGCAAATAAGAAAATAAAAAAAAAGTTGTGTGAGAGTTCTGTGAGGGTCTCAAATATATATTTTTTTTATAATTTGGAGTAAATCATTTTAAAGTTATTTAAGAAAGTAGACGAAAATTGACCATTCCCCTTATCTCCGAAAGTACTGAGCCTAAAATTAAAAAAAAAATACAGAAAATAGTTCAATACCTACAGATTACAGGAAAACTTACAAGAAATCTATGGTCTTAAAACAACATGGTAAATCTCTCAATATTGTGCGTGCGCATTTGCAGTTGGAATGTATGGGAGAACATGTTTTTCAACTACAATGTTAAGTTTGTTCTTGGGATTCATCTAAACTACGAAACCCTTCATTGTGCGTAGTCCGACACGCACTTGGCCAGTTTTTTCCATACTTCTCTATTAGTCGTCATATAAATTGTTAATCAATGATTTTAAATAGGCAAGTACTTCCATGGTTATAACATCATCGCGCGTTCGCATTAACAAGTAGTTTTCTTGAGATTTATTTATTTGCTCTGATGCACATCACACATCCTAAATAATATTATAAATGCAAAAGTGAGTTCATTTGTTTGTTACGCTTTTACGATAAAACAAATAATTTAAATTAAATTTTTAATTTAATTTTTAGTTTTAATTTTTTGTCTTAATTTTGATTTTAATTTTATAAGTGCGATTTTATTTTGTTTTTCTTTTGTCTTGTATTGTGGCGTGTGGTTTTGCTATGGATATTTATTATAAAACGGCTGAATGGATTAGGATGAAATTTTGTACATGGGTAGACCATGACCTGAATTAAAACATAAGATACTTTTATGACGGTAGGACGTTCCTCTGGGATAATTTCTGACCTCCACGCGGGCAAAAGTTAGTTTTAGAGTATAACAACAACAACTTTTGTACAAGAACCCCGTCAGGACGCTGCAAAGCACAATGTTGGTTTGCTTTAGAGTTTATGGTCATTAAATTAACATACATTGAGTCAAAACTTATCAAATCTCAATACAATAAATTCCAGAATAATTATATGTCTAGACGTCGTTAAGGTGTCCATTTAACAGTTATAAACAATATACAATTTTGTACCTCATTAGGTTTGTTGAGCAAGCACAGTCCCTGTCCGACCCGGAGCTCATTGATGTAGTCGTTCTTCGAGCAATCGGAAAACTTGTAGGGCTGCACGTTGTCGGATCCCACGATGGACTGCGCCATGATGCAGCCGTGCCAGTCCCGGCAGAAGCATTGCTCTCGCCCATCGTCGTGGCCCATGCCTGGGGAAGAAGGTTTTATTAGTTGTAAATATGGTGGAAGGAACACTTAACAAAAGAGTTTTATTAGCACGCTGAAAATGAACATATATTTTTTCACTACACCGGCAATAGTCAATCATTGGGTTAGTTAGTTCTTCTGCTACTCTCTTCTTTTAGGTTTACTGCTGTTTAATTATTTAAGATAACTGTGTTTACAGAAAGTGTTAATTTATATAAATAATAAAAATAGAGAAAATAAGTACAAAAATTGTTGCATCTGTAAAAACAAAGGAATCCACATATAATCGGTATGAGTGTTGAACTGTCGAGGTATGTAAAGGCGCTCCCTCACCGGGAGCATTCGCCTGTAATGTAACAGTTGTTCAGATTCGAGCTACATCAGTAAGTGAGTAAGACCGAGCATTATGGTGCGCAACCTGTAATGATACAATCTGTAACATTACATTCACCGGGAGCATTTGCCTATAATGTAACAGTTGTTTAGATTCGAGCTACATCAGTAAGTGAGTAAGACCGAACATTATGGTGCGCAACCTGTAATGATACAATCTGTAACATTACATTCACCGGGAGCATTCGCCTGTAATGTAACAGTTGTTCAGATTCGAGCTACATCAGTAAGTGAGTAAGACCGAGCATTATGGTGCGCAACCTGTAATGATACAATCTGTAACATTACATTCACCGGGAGCATTCGCCTGTAATGTAACAGTTGTTCAGATTCGAGCTACATCAGTAAGTGAGTAAGACCGAGCATTATGGTGCGCAACCTGTAATGATACAATCTGTAACATTACATTCACCGGGAGCATTCGCCTGTAATGTAACAGTTGTTCAGATTCGAGCTACATCAGTAAGTGAGTAAGACCGAGCATTATGGTGCGCAACCTGTAATGATACAATCTGTAACATTACATTCACCGGGAGCATTCGCCTGTAATGTAACAGTTGTTCAGATTCGAGCTACATCAGTAAGTGAGTAAGACCGAGCATTATGGTGCGCAACCTGTAATGATACAATCTGTAACATTACATTCACCGGGAGCATTCGCTTGTAATGTAACAGTTGTTCAGATTCGAGCTACATCAGTAAGTGAGTAAGACCGAGCATTATGGTGCGCAACCTGTAATGATACAATCTGTAACATTACATTCACCGGGAGCATTCGCGTGTAATGTAACAGTTGTTCAGATTCGAGCTACATCAGTAAGTGAGTAAGACCGAGCATTATGGTGCGCAACCTGTAATGATACAATCTGTAACATTACATTCACCGGGAGCATTCACCTGTAATTTATTTATTTTATTTTATTGTTAATTAAAACGGTAGCACCAATTACATTAATTAACATAAGATTGAAACAAGTAGAGTAAATTAAAATATTTCAAATATTAACATATAGAGGACACCCTAGCATACTTACTCTCACAAAACATCAGACATACACGCATAATTCTACTCCATTCATCAGCAAACAGATCACATTCAGGATTGGTGGTTAGGAGGGCGTTAAGCATCCTTAAAGTACGACATACAGGGGACTCCGCTCTGGCGACAGTTCTAGATGACGGCGGCGCAAACAGATTGTGTCGACGGCTTTGGCGATGTCCAATGTATTTGTCGGGAACAAATAGCCGACAGAAAAGATCGTGGAGTTTAGGACTGTCAATGCGTCCTCTGAGAGTCTTGCAGGCTACTGTGAGCTGTTGAAAGCCTCGTCTAACCTCCAGCGAGTTGAAGCCCAAAACTCCTAGGAGGTAATTAGTAGGGTACATGAAAGGAAAGAAGTGAAACGTCTTTTTATACAGAAACCTCAGAAAAGTTTTCTGTACCTTTTCTAGCGCCAATGTTTGAGTCGCTGTGTAGGGATGCCAAATACAGGCACCAGCTTCAAGCTTACTACGAACCAAGGCGGTGTACAGAAGCTTGACTACATTTGGGTTGTGAAAATCACGGGCATTTCTCAAAACAAAACCCAAACGCCTAAAAGATTCCTTGGCAAGAGTGGAGACGTGATCTCTAAATGTTAGTCCAGAGTCAAAGGTTACGCCCAGGTCCTTTATTTTGGTGACACGACTTATTACTTCACTACCCAATCTGTAGTTATAGTGAAGTGGTTGATGTTTCCGACTGTACGTCATGACGTAACACTTACTTATATTAAAAAATAGTTTATTGACCATGCTCCACTCATATAAAGCATCAATGTCCTTTTGTAGGAGTATGCAATGTAATGTAACAGTTGTTCAGATTCGAGCTACATCAGTAAGTGAGTAAGACCGAGCATTATGGTGCGCAACCTGTAATGATACAATCTGTAACATTACATTCACCGGGAGCATTCGCCTGTAATGTAACAATTGTTCAGATTCGAGCTACATCAGTAAGTGAGTAAGACCGAGCATTAATGGTGCGCAACCTGTAATGATACAATCTGTAACATTACATTCACCGGGAGCATTCACCTGTAATGTAACAGTTGTTCAGATTCGAGCTACATCAGTAAGTGAGTAAGACCGAGCATTATGGTGCGCAACCTGTGATGATACAATCTGTAACATTACATTCACCGGGAGCACTCACCTGTAATATAACAGTTGTTCAGATTCGAGCTACATCAGTAAGTGAGTAAGACCGAGCATTATGGTGCGCAACCTGTAATGATACAATCTGTAACATTACATTCACCGGGAGCATTCGCCTGTAATGTAACAGTTGTTCAGATTCGAGCTACATCAGTAAGTGAGTAAGACCGAGCATTATGGTGCGCAACCTGTAATGATACAATCTGTAACATTACATTCACCGGGAGCATTCACGTGTAATGTTACAGTTGTTCAGATTCGAGCTACATCAGTAAGTGAGTAAGACCGAGCATTATGGTGCGCAACCTGTAATGATACAATCTGTAACATTACATTCACCGGGAGCATTCGCCTGTAATGTAACAGTTGTTCAGATTCGAGCTACATCAGTAAGTGAGTAAGACCGAGCATTATGGTGCGCAACCTGTAATGATACAATCTGTAACATTACATTCACCGGGAGCATTCGCCTGTAATGTAACAGTTGTTCAGATTCGAGCTACATCGGTAAGTGAGTAAGACCGAGCAATATGGTGCGCAACCTGTAATGATACAATCTGTAACATTACATTCACCGGGAGCATTCGCCTGTAATGTAACAGTTGTTCAGATTCGAGCTACATCAGTAAGTGAGTAAGACCGAGCATTATGGTGCGCAACCTGTAATGATACAATCTGTAACATTACATTCACCAGGACCATTCGCCAGTAATGTGTGTAACAGTGTGAATGGGAGCACCCGTGATAAAATTTGTAACATGAATGCGAATCTTATCGAATCTTGAATTGTTACATTACAGGCGAATTTTCGTCAATCAGTGAAACAGTACTGTAACGTTATACTCAAAATTGAATTTTGCATTGTTACATTACAGACGAATTTTCCGGTGAGGGAGCGCCTTAATATAACGAGTTAATTTTATGCAAATAAAAGTCGTTGTGTTGTGATAAAAGTTTTGTCACCCAAGATTTTGTTGTTGTCGATTTGTTTACAACGACATTGCATTGTACTAGGGAAACTATTTCTAACAATGTCAACTGAAGTTTTCCAGACATATGTTTTTGTTAAACTTTACCCAAACTTGTGAGAAAGAAATAGCATTTGTTACATAAAATAATAGCTGTGTTAGAAAGTTTCACTACATTTTAAATTGTCATGTGTGAAACCATGCTTAAGAAGCGTAAATAATTTAAAATATAGAGAAGTTAAAGCGCATGGATTAGGCATAGAATATATTTAGATTCATTATTGGCTAGTAGTTTGTTGCTTTGGTATGTTCCTACACAGCAAAAGGCTTACCAAGAATTAGAAGCATTTTGCTAATTGCCCTTAACAGAATTTGTGGTAATAAGTCGGGCGGCCATACTAGACGGAACCGAAATATGCTTCAGAGCTTTGAGGAAATTTATACATGTACTATTATAGTAGGCCCATATTTGGCAAAAGTCAGAAAAGTGTCAAGCGATTTTGAACCATGTGCTGTGCTACTGTAACTGTCAACTTGATTGCCCTGCGCTTCAACTGCCCAGCAAACGTATAATACATACACGGCGGGGATGCGGGTCTTATTTACGCGATTCTCGCGCGGTTTCCCCAGAAGGTTCAAGGTCTAATTAAATTAGCTAGCGAAACTCCGCAGACGTGACGGGTATCGACATGACACCTAAAGCAAAAAATAAATTTATTAGATGATTTTTTTTGGGTCATCCACCGCAGTGTTGTTGAAATATCAGTTTTTTTTTATGTCAACTTCACAGAGGTGAGATGGGTATCGATAACTTAACACGATGAAACAAAAAAAAGAACAAATTTCTCAACTCATACTACCAGTAACCATTATATCGACGCCCATCACGTCTGCGGAGTTTCTCAAGCTAATTTAATTTGACCCAGTATAAACACAAATCAAATCAAATCAATCTTTATTTGTGAACATAAGTACAAAAAGGTGTTATTTATACATTTTAGCTGATCTGTATGTTCGGCCAATAATCGGCATACAAATATAATATTAGTAAGCAGGTTATTTTTACTATCATAATTAATAAAGTCTAGGATAAAAGAAATGAAGCAATTGAAAAATGTCATGAGCCGCATAAAATAAAGTAATTGAATTATATTATTAATTATTTAGAATGTCAAAGAAAATTAAATTTAGTCATAATTTGTCATTTAAAAAGTCTTTAATCGAGTAATACGTCTTTTCAACTAGAAACAGGAACAACTTTTTTTAAACATATTAATTTGTTTACAGTCGGGAAAAAGTTTATTCATGTAGTCAAAACTCACCTATATTATGTCCAATCATATGCGCCATGGTCCCGGCGAGTAGGTGCGGCTCATAAGTGTTGGTGTCCACGGATATGCCCACGGACTTGGGCGTGCACAGCGTATCCGGGACAGATATCCCCGACTCGCCTCCGGGGAACGTCAGACCGCTGAAAGTGACGTCACGAATTAACACGGCGACTTATAAACAATTTTTGTGGTGTACATAGTGTTTTTAAAATGTGGTTGAGATAATAGTTTTGATATTCAGATGTGTCTGGGTAAAAAAGCAGAAAAACAAGGATTTTAACTATTTTATTTTATTAATTAGGGACAAAAAACAGTTACACGCTACAGATTACAGAGAAATACTAAAACTAAGATTTAACAAACATGTAACCCACACCATTGTCCTCATTTTAACTAAAAATTCAACAGCAGTGCTGATAAAAGCAAAAAAAAAAACAAAAAGGGAAAACAACAAAACAATAGTCGCTATAACAATAACGCTGTGTTGCTAAGATTAGCTTAACATAACTTAAATCTTTTCGCCAGTTAAAACATCAAGAGCCATTTTCTTAAATAATTGCTTAGATTGAGAGAATATATCCAGTTCCATAAAATACGTGTTATACGTATCAACAAGGCGACGAAGAGGTGCTCGCTCCCCAGCGTTGGTCCTGCATATGTCTGTATGAAACAGTCGAGGGACGCACACCCCCCTTCGAGTAACACTTCTAGGTACCCTGAGACACACTTTGTTTATTAAGTCTATACAATCCAGTTGGTTATTGCATATGCCGTGTAGCGTCATGACATCCATGACATCAAGAAACAGCCGCCTGATTCCCAGATCCTGAACGTCATACCGCTTCAATAGCTGTATGTAAGGTACCTTTGATTGGAAGCACTTATAGTTCATAGACCGTAAGAACTTCTTCTGCACCATTTCTATTCTATAGTGCCGTATTTATTGTAGAATGGGTTCCAGAACGGAACTAACTCATTTTTATGTTTAAAATAAGGTTAACAATATGTAATTCTATGTAACATATATGCATTTATAAACCATTGCATGTTTCATAAATTCTTAGAACCTAAAAGAAATACCATTTTCATAACAATAAATAAGAATATTGAGTTCTCTCACATTCAATTTAAACTTCTACATCACCTTCATCCATACAAACGTCACTCCATAATATCTCTAGGCATGTATTTAACGCGGCGACAAATTAATCTGAATTTGGAATTAAAAGAGGATTGTGAAGCTGTAAATTTTCATACAAAAAGAGATAACATTTTTCTCCCCGTAAACATAGTCTAATTTTCATAATTTTTGGAAATGTTGTTGGTATAATGAAAAACTAGGTCCGTACGTTTTTATTATAAATAAATATTGTATACAATATAAGTTATTAGCATCTAAATATCTATATTTTTGACATAAAAACATCCTCGAGCATTTTTATTTTTTTAAATTAATTTAAATTGTAATACTAAAAACGAAAAACATACAGACCTACATTAAAGTGTACTGAATGTAATGAGATTAAAATTGTCTCATTTCGTAAAGATTTAGGGGAGTAAAAACGTTATCGCCCGAAACAATATTTATGTAAATAATTGTATGAAATGTAGGCAATTGCCTCTAAAAATCGCGCCGCGTAATGGCGCTGCACAATCCTCTTAAAGCCGGTAGCAAAAATAGTCGGCAGCTACAACCGGCGGATAAAAAGAAGAAAATGGGTATTCTTAAACTATACAATTAGGTTGTATATAAAGTGATCTGAGATAATATAATAATAATAATAATAACCGGGGACATTTCACACACGGTCATGTGATCCCAAACTAAGCAGAGATGGAAACCAGATAACTGATATACTACATACATTACTTTTTTTTTGTAAATACATACTTATATAGACAATTACACCCAGACTCAGAACAAACATACATGTTCATGCACACAAATGTTTGTCCTGGGTGGGAATCGAACCCACGACCTGCGACATGATAGGCGGTATCTTAACCAACCACGCCAGCTGGCCTGTCAAAATGAGATGAACAAGGTCACCAAACCTAACCTCGGGGTCTCTTTTGCTCGCTCTTGCATCCTATGCCGACGTTCGCGGGGTTCCTATTTCTGCGTAAAGGGTTTAAAGTCATCTGTAAAACCTAACCTCGGGGTGCCCGTGCTCGCTTTTGCGTCCTATGTCGACAGAAATATTTTCGCTGCCAAGTCATTTTTTTAGTAGCAAATAGTTAGTCGCCCTTTAAGTTGTTAGTCGACTGGAAAATAAATTAGCCATATTGTTATCAATTTTCTTTAATTATCGCCATATTCATTCATAGGTACTAATTACCTACCAATTAATAAAACATCTGAACTCATTCTCAACCTCGCGGCCACATAATTTATTTATTAAAAGGACAATATGCCGCACATATGGCCTTATTCCGCCTTATGCCGGTATAATGGCCTGAAACGCTTGATTATTATAATTTTTATGGCCTAACAGACGTAGCTAATTGTTTTAGAGGCCCCAGTTTAGCAATAATCCCTTTGTGTGTGAAAATGCGTTTATTTTTTAATGAAATAATGATCTCATTAGCTTCGGAAACAGACTGTCTAGATAGTGCTTAATACACAAAATCACGCCTTCTTCCCATGGGGGTAGGCAGAAACTACAGATCACCACTTGCATACACCATCACCACTTGATCTTAACATACTCCTTTTGCTTCGTTTATACATAGATCTTTTCATATACGCACGCCAGTTGCGAGTACTACTACAGATTAACAGACCCCGCACTTCGCAAAACCATTTAAATAAAAAGCGACTCTTGCTACGACACAATAAAGTGCAATTCAGGTCGCACAACGCTTACTACCTAGAAGTTATATTCACCTACAAGTTGCCTCTCTTTCTGTCGCGTAATTCTTATTCCTTCTGACCACGTTAGGGCAGTTAGGGCCGCCATACACGGACTGCTCGAGCAGTTAGCCATTGATCAACAAACACGGACCACTCTGCAGTCATAGGCAACAGCTTGAAGCTGCCATTGATAACTGCTCGAGCAGTTGATACCAACTGCTCGTCATTCAAATCAGTAGCATCATGGGTAATTCCAAATAAGTTCTTGCTTATCGCCTCACAATCTACATCGTCCATTTTGCTCAAGAAACAAAGCAAGAAGCGTGCGGGCGGGAAGCGCGTGCGATGTGGAATGAAGAGCGCGGGCGGAGGTAACTGCGCGAGAGCAGTCGACAGCCCGAGCAGTTATTGTATGCCTGGCGACTGCTTCACCGCACGACCGCCCGAAGTAGTTGCAACTGTAGTTCACTATGCAGTCTCAGCTTGAAGCAGTCCATCCTGACTGCTTCAAGCAGTCCGTGTATGGCGGCCCTTAGGGTTGCTGCCGGCCTGCCAAGGGTGCATAAAATCAAAAATAAAATAAAAACGACGCGTTCGTGTCTCGCTGAGCGCGTATAGACCCTAGTCAACACTGTGTTGTCGCAAGCTGTAGGTACTTATCTCGAGCGGAATGTACCAGTGCAACGGCACTGGTACAACGCACCTAACCTGTCTGAAGAACATCACCATTAAGACATAGCATAGCCTAGTGCATAAGTATTATAAGATCAAATTGCTGTCCGCTTCCTAGATAAAGTACCAACAAACAAAACTTGTAAACAAAAGTTGTTCAAAGCTATAAAATATCTTCCTTAATAAAAGGAAAACTCGCACAAATGTTACTCAAACAAATTAAACAGGTTTCATGCAAAGAACTTGAAGCGCTGTATAAAAGCGTATGTGCAACTATTCGTACAAAGATTCATCGCAGTTGAGATTCAAGTACACAAAGTTGAAGCGATCTACGAATACAGGCGTTTGTGCGCGTGTGTAATATGTACGACGTACAGAGGTCTATGTTGGATCCTTACTTTATAATATTCTAGTTTCTTTGAAGAGAGATGTTTTGCAGGAACGAGTAGTTTCTAGATAAAAGTATGTAAATTTATACTAGTACGTGAACCCTTATTTAACTTGAAACCTGCCTTACATGAGCTCTGCTTTTCAAAAAGACAATTAAAACATGACGATCGTAGAAAGTTAGTTGCACTTTGACTAGAGAAACGTAACTTCTGTGCTGGTTTAGTTGAACTGAGCTTTTGTGACCGTTTTAATTAAAAAAGTCTTGCTTTGGTATTGTTTATCTGACATTATAATATAAGAACAATTTAAAGTCATCCATCCTAAATGATTCATTTATTTCCGGTTAACCTGTGGTTTACAAAGTCGAAGTCTTGGTTTTCGAGTCCACTTGGCCGAACAGATAAATATCAAAGAATCCCGTGTAACCCATCGACATCTAATGAAATTTCTGAGAAAAATAGATAAAAGTTATCACTTGGAAGTATTCGTAAACGCTTATCGAGTTTGTGATCGAACGCGAATTTGACAAACTTGGTAACGAGACGCGATAACGTCAGAACTTGTGGAAATATTACTTTTTGAAATATACTGACTAAGGATAATGGGCGTGCCTGATGTAAACGTAGTTTTTTGGTAGATACGTAGAAGTGTGTTCAAGTTTAAAATTGCGTTAGCCTTTTTTGTCATCTCAAATTAGGTCTACTAAGCTTGAACAAAAAATCAATCTGCCTAGCCTTTTCCCAACTATGTTGGGGTCGGCTTCCAGTCTAACTGGATGCAGCTGAATACCAGTATTTTACATGGAGCGACTGCCTATCTGACCTCCGCAACCCACTTACTGGGTAATACGTAAGGCTTGTTGTCAGACTTTCGGGCTTCTGACGACCCGTAACGACTGTCAAAGATCCACGAATGACAGCCGGTACCAACGGCTTAACGTGCTTTCCGAGGCACAGAGGAGTCTCGGTATGTAAAGATAGTCACCCATCCACAGACCAACCCCGGCAAACGTTTACTTAGCCACGAGCTCCTTGATTGAACAAAAAAACAAAAAAAATCTGACTGATAACTAAAATCCAAATTTTTTATGACAGATGGAGGAGCTTAGCTTAACATTGCACAAAGTAAGGTCTTTTATACCGTCGATAAAAACACTTATGCCCGATTTCTGAAGAATTTTTAAACGGAGTTTAAACTCCTGATAGCTATTGATTCGAACAAATCATCTATTTAAGCGAATTCCTTCCTTAAGCTCGGTTTTTGAGGTCCTCAGATAAACCCTCGATAGTAATTTACTCGACTTTTAAGCTAAATTCTTCCTTAACGAATTGTTCAGAAACACAACTTAAAACCAATAATCACTACCGAATGGATAAACTCCATTTAAAAACCTGAGAAACCGGGCATTGATCAGGTAAACTATTGATAACTTTATGATAACACAACATCCCCCTACGATTGTAGGGGGATGTTGTGTTATCATTGTTATGTTATTTCACAACATCTACCACCAGACCCAAAGTTATACGCGGCACGATAAATAATAAAAAAAAGTGCAACACAGTTGGAAACATTCACTCGAGCACGCCACGCCTCTCTCTCCGTATGTTTCCAATCCATAGAGTACTTCGCGACGCAACTTTCAAAGGTACACTCGATGCTCAAAGAGCGGGCACACTTCCACGAGAACCGATTCGACTCGGATATCGGAAATTATAGTTGAATTACTTCGCCAACAAGCGATAGCGCTGACGTCACCGTCGCCATCTTGGATCCTTTTGTAACAGACGTTAAGAGATAATTAGAAAAAAGCACTCTGTTTGTGGATTGATCTGATTGATTTTGAAATTGGAATCGTTTGTTTTGATTAAGTTTATAATGGTGGCGTTTTGATCTGTGACTATGAAATCATTAGGCCAAGGCCAAAGGTTTCAGCCACAATGGCTTAGGAAATTTTATAGTGTATTATGCACTGGCATTAGAAAACTTTTTGACCTGCCGAGGAACAGTAATAGGCTGGTATTATTAAGCAGCGTACAGACGCCAGCACATCAAGCTACTACAATCTGTCAAATTTCTTTAATTTATTTTCAACTTTATCGCTAAAGCATTAGGTTCAAGGTTGACTGGGAAAATTTTACAGTTTCGGGTAGCTTGATGTGCTGGCGTCTGTACCTTAAGGCCTTTTGTATACGGCACGGTTTCTTTACGGTATGGCGAATAGCCCCGCCGTAAAAAAAACGTGTCTGTCAACAAGCTTCCATAGTGATCCATACGACACTGACAACTGCGAACACGGCGACTAAACCGCAGTTTTTCACGGCAAGAAAAACGTGTGTGTACAAAGGGCCTAAGGGACTCCCAATATCCCTAACAATATACCGAGGATGTAAAAAAGCCGAAATCATCATTAACACAGCTCTTAAAAAAGTAACGACAATACCAATGACTAATTAAAGAAACACACTCATAATAAGATAATAAAGCCTCACCCAACTTTTATAGAAATAGCCATAAATCTAACCTACCGCACAGGCATAAAACTGCCTACTTTTTATATCCATCTAATCAACCTGTAGGGTGCCATGCCTGTCATAAAACCCTGGTAATTGTGGCAGGTATTCGAAGCACGTCTGGAGGAGAGCTTTGGAAACCAATCACTTAGATTTTTGAGCCCAGTTATGTGGTGTGCATTAGTAATACAGGTGCTAAATCCGCCTTAAGGTCTTTTGGGCTGAGGAAATTAGGTAAGAAGGTTTTAAAATCAGGGATTTACAGATACGGTTGAGGCTAACCCTAAACTTATCGGTTAGGACACGGCCGGGGCCTAAGACTTTATGTTGGGTCTTAAAACGGGCAAGTGTAAAATGATGCCAGAACATGTAAACCCTAAAAAAGTATGAGTAGTAAACAAACATACTTGTCATAGTGATAAATGACCTAATAGGATATTATTTCAACATCTGAAAACATATGACAATAGGCTAACCATTAGGACTGGTTTTTTGGTCCGTAGTTAATTCAATCAATGATTAAAAATATGAATGAATGTATGAGTTAACATGAATACATTCATGTTAACTCATTAGCCAAAATTCAACCATTAGTTACGATGATTAACCATTGGTTGAGTTAACTACGGATCAAAAACCAGCCCTTAGTAAGTGTGCGTTTCCACTGATGCAGAGCTGGGCAGAGCGAAGAAGAGCAGTGAAACGTGTCAAGTGTTTCCACTGAAGCGAAGCGGAGCGGAGAGGAAATTTCTAGTACTGTGATTGGTCAGACTGCCCTGCTCGACACCGTTCTATCCGGCTCGGGGCCACGTGTTCATGTATTTTATTTGAAAGACCGCTCAACTCCACTCCGCTCCACTTACACTGTTTCTACTGACGCGGAGTGGAGATTTCGAGCACTGTGATAGGTCAATTCACGGTCCGCTCCTCTCCACTCCGCCTAGCTCCGCGTCACTGGAAAAGTATCCTTAAGTGCGATGCTGCTCCTAGTTTTTTCAGGAAAATTCCTCGTGGTAATCTAATCTTATAAGAAACCTTGTTCAGGATAACAAATCTGACTGATAAATTATCGTACCAAGGGGTATCGTGTTACCCAGTAACTAGGTTGTGGAGATCAGGTAGGCGGTCGCTCCATTTAAAATACTGGTATTCAGCTGCATCCAGTTAGACTGGAAGCTGACCCCAACATAGTTGGTAAAAGGCAGATGACGATGATGAACGGTGGTGTTAAATTAGTGTGTAACTACAAACATAAACATCATCGTATACAACCATAAAGTTCACACACAACCAATGCGACCTCTTTCGAACACATCGCTTCATTTGAACCTTAGATAACCCAATTAGTTTACATAAAGTGACGTTGGAAATTAGATAAAATTTCTGTTTGTCTATGCCCCCGGGCGAAAGGCTCGGCGGTCAGACTATTTAATTTTAGTGTGAAGTGTTATTGCTTTAGTCGTGTTTGTGTTGGACCCGGGAAATACATAAATTAATAACATTGATTTGGTTTGTGTGATTGAGTTTCTTAATCGTATGTTTGGTTTGGGTAAGTGAAAGGTTATCGTTTCAAGAATCGCAAGAGTTGATTTAAAAGAAGAGCACAGGGAAAGAACGATCAAATTCACCCTCAAACTGCTTTGAGGTTAATAACGCCATCTAGATCATAAGACGCTAAGCCTGCATGTCGCTAGGCATGAAAATAATACCTATATAAACTTACAAAGTCACGATAAATCATGTTTTATTTTTTTTTTACATAAAAGTTATTAGTGAACATAGTCTAAGCCTAAGCAGTAAAAGTTAAAAACAGTTACAAGTTTTCTAAGGAACAATCTAAACGTCAGTTCACGTTCTCTTGCTCTGTGACATTTCTAAGAGTAACATTCGTTTTTCTATGATTTGATTTTGCTGTTGCTTACTGTTCATTTTAAAGAATTTTGATTTTTTTTTTAATTTTGCTCCCAAAAAGCTAAGATTATTTTACTAATCAGCCACAATTTCAGAGACTTTTTTGAATATTTCCACTAAGACTGATCATTTATATGATTTATGTTTGGGTCTGAACTTGAAAAATATTAAATAATTAAGATTAAAAATATAAAATATTTTATTTTTTTAGTAAATTATATAACCAAAGTATTAGCAGTGATTTTATGACAGAAATTATTATTATTGTGTCATTTCTTCAAGTACTTTTGAGTCTTCTAAGTTAAAAAATCATTTATCTTCTAATTTATAAAAAGTGACTTTGATCATTCTTTCCCTGTACTCTTCTTATCATTTTCAGACAATTGTAGAATAGATATGTATATCTACTTTTGTACGGACCATTCGGGCGGACATAATATTATGTCGTGCTCTTTGCTAACTACATGATGACTATCCTTGAAAGAGCACTTAATACCAGCTCATTAATATATTTCCATGGCTCACTGAATAAAGAAATACCTACAAAACTATAACAAAAATACGAACACAAAGTTTATAGTTGTGTTACGTCATGCCACATCATCGATCTACTTGGCTAGATTCCTGAAAGCTTACATCGACACAAAATGAATATGTAGATTCAGCGGTATCCCAAAAAAAACGGGCAATAAATGCCAAGACCGCATTGTTCGACTGTCAATCCGTTGGCGGCATTCTTTCTCGAAGGATCCGAGCCATTTCAGGCTACAAGCATCGTAAATATTTGATAGACATCAATCATTCACACGACAAACCCAGGAATACACCCCCGAATGGAGTCGGAGACACTGACGCTCCGAGGATATCGACGTATATCTGCAGCTGACATCCTAAATTATGACAGGATACCGCCTGTCGGAAACATTAACGCGAATTCGTGGTAATTTGTAAAATTAGAGCGATAATAGCCGATGCTATCTCGCGTGTCGTAACACCATGCGAATGTTATCCCAAAAACTAGGACATTAAAGTTGAAATTGAGGAAATATAACCGCTGTAACGCTTTTCGTCAAATTCGTTTATCGCTCGAATTAATTCTCGACCTCGGTTCGCTTTCGAGATTAATTTTCAAGCTGTTTAGCGCACTGGTAACTGTCTATCTAGCAATTTCGTTCGTTCAAAGTGAAAAGGGTGTTGTAAGCAGATTTGTGAACCTCGCCCGACGAGCTGGTTGAAACGTCTCTTGCGAAATATTTGTATTACTTTACAAAATGCAGGCGAGGAGGGACGATTTAATAAAATGCAATGTAAGGAGTGTTATCGTTCTGTGTATTTCCGCACGTTGTTTTTAAATGAAACAAGATCTAGCGGCTCTGAAGAGATTATTTTTGAAAGATGGATTAAAATTGCACTGTTGCTGCTTGAGCGTTTTTTTAGGTGAAAAGAGAATAATTATTACTCTTTTCCGTGACTTTCTGTAAATCTATGCTAGGATTATTATTATTATGATCAAGAGGACTCTTTTTCACAATTGTAGGAATACCTAGGTTTCTCAATAAACTAATTGATTCAACTTTTTCTCTCTCTAGTTTGATACCTACGAGTTATCGTTGGTTCTTCTCAACTACGTTTAAAGATTTCCTATATACCCAGACACAACTCAACACCAAAATTTATTATTGCATTACTTAGTACATTTTTTTTTCTACTTCGGCTCCATTTACACGATGCAAGTGTTAAAGACTTACCATCTACCCACACACAACTGAACACCAAAATTTATTATTACATTACTTAGTACATTTTTTTTTCTACTTCGGCTCCATTTACACGATGCAAGTGTTAAAGACTTACCATCTACCCACACACAACTGAACACCAAAATTTATTGTTGCATTACTTAGTACATTTTTTTTTCTACTTCGGCTCCATTTACACAATGCAAGTGTTAAAGACTTCCCATCTACCCACACAACTGAACATCAAAATTTATTATTGCATTACTTAGTACATTTTTTTTTCTACTTCGTTTCCATTTACACGATGCAAGTGTTAAAGACTTCCCATCTACCCACACACAACTGAACACCAAAATTTATTGTTGCATTACTTAGTACATTTTTTTTCTACTTCGGCTCCATTTACACGATGCAAGTGTTAAAGACTTCCCATCTACCCACACACAACTGAACACCAAAATTTATTATTACATTACTTAGTACATTTTTTTTTCTACTTCGACTCCATTTACACGAAGCAAGTGTTACAGACTTCCCATCTACCCACACACAACTGAACACCAAAATTTATTATTGCATTACTTAGTACATTTTTTTTCTACTTCGGCTCCATTTACACGATGCAAGTGTTAAAGACTTCCCATCTACCTACACACAACTGAACACCAAAATTTATTATTGCATTACTTAGTACATTTTTTTTTCTACTTCGGCTCCATTTACACGATGCAAGTGTTAAAGACTTCCCATCTACCCACACACAACTGAACACCAAAATTTATTATTACATTACTTAGTACATTTTTTTTTCTACATCGGCTCCATTTACACGATGCAAGTGTCTTGACTGTGGCATAAGGTGGCATGCAATAACATTGAGAGATATAAATGACTTTCATCTAAACACTGTTTAGACGCAACTAGTATTGTTGCTTCAAGTTATAGAACGCAAGTAAATCGCACCGTGTAAATCAGGCTTTGAAGACAACTCACGTGAGCAGCTGAGTGGTGTCCTTCTCAATCTTGAACAGTTTCCTGGCGGTGTAGTCGCTGAACTTGTGGATGGCTCGCGTGATGTCCTGCTTTCTGTCGATGTCTGCCTGGTCTGCACTCTGCCAGGACTCGATGTACACCAGGGACACCCGCGTGTTTAGGGTGCGGAAGTACTGGAAATGAAGAAGAGGGTTTAAGAGACATAGTGGATTTTTTTGGAAGAGGAACGGGTCGTGGTTTTCTTCTTGATATCTCAGTTTTTAAGGTTTACTTAGGTCTTAGCTTAGCATGTTTATTATTCTTGTTTTTAGGGTTCCAAACCTCAAAAGTAAAAAAAACGGAACCCTTATAGGATCACTCCTGTCTGTCTGTCTGTCCGTCTGTCACAGCCACTTTGCTCCGACTCTAATGGACCGATTATGTTGAAATTTGGTACACTTATGAATGTCTGTGATCCAAACGAGGACGTGTCACGTAAATAAATTAAATTTGAATTATATTATGGGGGCCAAATAAGAAAATTAAAAACAAAAAAATTAAAACTGTACCATATGATATATCAAACGAAAGGGATTACTGTGAGGGTCTCAAATATATTTTTTTATAATTTTTAAATGAACCGTTTTAAAGCTATTTAAGAAAATAGACGAACATTGACAACAATATTGCACCTGCCATGTTTTCTCTGCATCACCCTAAGGTTGACTGGTAGAAAAAGCCTCAGGCATTAAGTCCGCCTTTGTACGGTATTTGTTTTTTTACTTGAGCATAAAGTTTTAATAAATAAATAAACATTGATAATTCCCCCTTATCTCCGAAACTACTGAGCCTAAAATTTGAAAAAAAAAAAACATAGAAAATAGTTCTATAATCTATAGAAAATTACAGGAAAACTTAAAAGAGGTCTATGGTCCTTAAAACAACATGGCAAATATTTCAGTATTGTGCGTACAAACATTTGCAGTTGTAATGTATGGGAGAACATGTTTTTCAACTACAATATTAAGTTTGTTCTTGGAATAAATTCATCCCAACTACGGAACCCTTCATTGCGCGTGGTCCGACACGCACTTGGCCGGTTTTTAAATACACAGACGACACATAAGACATTCTGGACTTTTGGCTTCATAAGACAAAAGACGTGATTTTGTAGTTATTTTTAAAATATGGGTTTCTTTTGTGCAGATCTACTTTTCTTCAATCCTAGAAAGATCACGTTTACGTTTTCCGTTTTTAAAAGCTTATAATGAAGATATGTCTTATGTTTATATATTTTGTCAACACCGATGTGAAAAGTTACTCTATAAATAATTATTTTCAGTCCTCATTCACCACCTAACAATAGCATTACAATTCACTAATTTGCCAAAAAGCTTCCCAAAAGATACAAACTTTAAAACGACAACTTTGAACCAAAAAGTTTTCGTCCATCTGTGCCACGAACGATCCTCTTTCGGAAACTAGCACTCCCGTAGCTCTCATATGTAGGGACAACTTCGTTAAGTTCAAAATTGACTGTACGACTCTGTTTTAAAGCGGAACAGGCTATTATAAGCAAACACAACGTTTTGATTAACTCAAAAATTGAATTTTGGACAGACATTACTTATTTTGAAGGTAGCCACGGAAGTTTTAATGAGATTAGTTACGGGACCCGCTGAATATGATTGAAACTTTTTGAGTTTTACGCAACGTTTTTCAGATATTATTATCATCTCGGTTTTACAGTGTGGATATAATTTTATTCTTGTTACAGAGTTATCAAAGTTCGCGTCGAGGGGTTTTTTATTCGGGGTTGCTTTATGTGGCACGGCTTTTATGCTGAACGGTTTGTGCTACTTAAAGGAGCTCGTGGCTAAGTAATAACAGCCGCACGGGTCAATCCATCAGGTTGAGCCACACTTGCCGGGGTTGGTCCGTTGATGGGTGACCATCTTTTCATACCGAGACTCCTCTGTGCCTCGGAAAGCACGTTAAGCCGTTGATCCCGGCTGTCATTCGTGGATCTTTGACAGTCGTTACGGGTCGTCAGAAGCCCGAAAGTCTGACAACCAGTCTTATCAAGGGGTATCGTATTACCCAGTATCTGGGTTGTGGAGGTCAGATAGGCAGTCGCTCCATGTAAAATACTAGTATTCAGCTGCATCCGGTTAGAATGGAAGCCGACCCCAACATAGTTGGGAAAAGGCTAGGCAGATTGATTGGTTTGTGCTACTTTTGACTCTTATTGGCAGTTTAATATCCAATCTATACAAATAAATAAAATTGAAGAGTCTGTTTGTAATGTAAAAATAACAGCTTTATACTAAATGCATATGTAAGTATAATATATACGGTACTTATAACAAAAATCATATTGTCATCTGTGACTTTGAGTTACGACTACATGTACGGCTATTATTATGTAAGTGGGCACGCCCTTTATTACTGGAGGCTTTTATTTGGGTATAAAGTTCTGCTTACGTTTTTAGTTTTGTATTTTGTTTCTGCTTGAGTATAGTTTTCGATTTTTTTTTTTTGGTATATTGGCGTGTGCTAGCTTACTTATAGCAAATAATTTAATTTAATGTTTTGTATTGCGTAATGTACCTAAATTATTATGCGCAGTGTTATATAGAATCATTTTTTTTTTTTAACTGAACAGACAGCTGTGCTGCTGGGGAGTTTGTTGCGCCACTTCTTCTCCCCAGCTAAAGCACTAGGAAGTGGTGAAGGGCGGGCGTTTTGGGGGACTGTCTTATGTAATTTTGACGTTCAAAAAGTGCTGATTCTCAGCCTAGTTTGAATAAATGACTTTTGATTTTGATTTTGAAAAAAACTATTTTTTTAAATTTCGGTCTGTCTGTTTGGCTGTTCCGGCTTATCTCCGAAACGGCTTGACCGATTTACACGAGACTTTCACTGGCAAATAAAGGAGCTAAAATAACATGGGAAATCTCTCAATATTGTGCGTACAAACTTACATTTGCAATTGGAATGTATGGGATAACATGTTTTCCACTACAATGTTAACTTTGTTCTTGGGGTAAATTCATCCCAACTACGGAACCCTTCATTGTGCGTGGTCCGACACGCACTCGGCCGTGTTTTTTTTTTTACCAATATTAAAAATACACGTTAATATATTTATTTTATTTGTAGACTGGCAATTTTACTTTGGTAAGCCCAACTCAATTCCATTTATTATCTACAATATATAACCCGAAAGTATCATTCAATAAAACATAGACGAAACACTGACTTCTAAAGAATAATTAACAGACAGTATACAGCGTTATCCATTTCAAATTCAATTTTAAAATTAAATTACAACAGGGTGTTTCAAAATAAATGGGATCTGTTGATTTGATTGATGAAGAAGATTACTGAAGGCAACGCTTATTCGAAATGACTTTCTGTCGGTTTATTAATTGTAAATAAATAGAGTAAATTCTAAGCAATTGTGTCGTTTACTTTTAATTTAAATGGCATGATAAAAGGGAACATGCTGTATCAGGGGTTGGCATTGTTTCTAAGAGATTGCTTATTGAAAAGGGTTCTTTTAGTGTTTGAAGTTACATAGCTAGTTTAGTAGCATCTAATTTTAGATTGACAATATGAGGTAAAAATAACGGTTTATTATTTGTTTTTTTCATAACAAACATTCGATAAATTGGTAGTAAACACATCCTTATAGCTATATTAGTAAATTAATTTATGATTTATTCATTACTCAATATATAAAAGTGCACCTATAAAGGCCCCTTTATTAAATGGAACGAAAAACAGGCAGTAAAAAACAATTTATTATTCCAACAACAAGAAAAATAGGTCCAGAACAGTCACTATTCTAAATAAAAATAATACATCTTCATCAAAAAAGTACACTTTATCAAAAAAAAGGGATCTAATCCTCAAGTGTTGGCTGTCAAGTCCATCTCCAGAATACTCGAGTGCTAATCATAATTTGTTTTACCCTTCTGTGACACATGTCACGCGTAGTCGCGTACTTCATGACATGTGTCGGGACCCGTGCTTTTTATTGTTCTGTGCTGCTCTAATTAGGTTCCGAAGCTCCGAAACTTTATTGTATGGATGGACATTGTTCAGTTTATTTTTATCTAGACGGGGTTTGGGTGGTCATTTTGGGTTAGTAGAAAAATTATGACGTAGGCATGATTACTTGTGGGCGTAAAATGTTGGTTACCTTTTTAAAGTAGGCATTTTTAAATGTTAGTACATATAGACTCATGGGTGGAGTTTTTGCTAGTAAGTTGTATTTAGGGTTCCGTACCAAAATCGTAAAATGGAACCCTTAGGTGCGATTCAGTCTGTCTGTCCGTCTCTCACAGCTGAATATCTCAAGAGCTACTAATGCTATCAACTTGAAATTTGGCATAGTTTTATATGACGTTTGCCCAGCTATTTTGCAAATAAGAAAGACTTTTATTTGCGACAGGGACTGAAAGCGGTCTTAAACATTCGAAGTGGGGCGACTAGGGCATGTGGAGTACATATGAAAGAGAGCTGTTTGCACATTCTGAAACATTTTTCTTTGTTTTTAGGCCGCATAGTTTTCGACTTTGGATGAAAAATGTAAAAAAAAATACCGTTGCTCCCCTTATCTCCGAAGTTTGCACAGAGAACAATCTGAAATTATTCTAAGTAGTGTTGCCCAAATTCAGTCTTGGTCTTGCAGTCTTGGTCTTGTTCTTGCGTTTTTGCAAGACCAAGACCAAGAACAAGACCGCGTATTTTTAGCAAGACCAAGACCAAGACTGACCGTGCAAGACTTGAGCAAGAACAAGACATAGCCTGCAAGACTCTTGCATCTTGCAGCTAGGACTTAGCGCTATTTCACTGAGTAGTTAGGTGTAACAGTTCGGTGTATAGGTAGGTACGCTTAGGAATTCTATGAGACGCAAAAAACTGTATCAAAGAATATGAAAAACTGGACCTATGCGCATTACGACTAATACCATAAACATAGCGAATAAAAAAATATCTATTAAAATCAAACTGAGTGCATGCATAGTTATGTTTTAACCATCGGCACTTTGATAATGCGGCATCAAAGGTTTTGTACTTACTTCTCAAAGAAATTTGCCGCTTTTCGGAAGTACATGGTTATGATACACGCGCCGGCGGCTTCTTTTGAAATCTAAAACAATCGTTGCCGCCACGCCGAAATCATAACATTTGTGACACTATTTGATTGCCGCCATAGGGCGTAGGTATACTCATGCAAAATAATTTCGAATTTTTTTAAGAGTACCTACAGGTGTTCCAAAGAATAAATAAGTTTCAGAGTGCTTAGAATGAAAATGAATACATTATACTGATCACGCAAGTAGTATTATGATTAGGATAAAATGGTAAGGATAGGTAGTAGATGTCATATTAATTCATTCTAGTAAGTATATATTATAATATTGATTACTTATATGGTTTTAAACTAATTACTTAGGTACTATTATTGTACATTTAGTCATTATATTTCTTAAGTTTTTACAAGAAAAAATAGCAAAAAAGTGTTCAAATATCACCCGTTTAATAAATATTGTAGCCACTTTTAAATATACTTGAAACGTGTAAAAAAATTCTACAAAACTAATAAAATAATATAAAAAGCGTAGGTACTTACCTACTAATAAAATAAAAAGCCTGCGATAAGAGTTTTGTATTACTTACCAGCCCGAATATCTCTGAGAGAGATGATGAGAGTAAGTATTTACTAGCTGTGCACGCGACTTCGTCCACGAGGAATAGTAACTTTGGAGGTATAGTGACGTTCAGGACTTATTTATTTATTTTAAAACTTCTGTCATCAAACATACAAACGAACTCTTCAGCTTTATAATATTAGTATAGATGTACGCCAAAACATTCACTTATATGTAAAGAATAGTGATTGGCACTAATTCTATTTTATTCACGCGTCGCGTCTGTACAAGTAGGTAATATTTAGTGTGTGTTTGTACGCCGCACGCGGCATTGTTTGATTTGCGGCGGCATCCTTTTCATAGAGCCGGCACGTGGCGAGGCGGCGCGGTAGAAAGCAAGGAAACGTACTATAAATAAAGGAATTATTTTAATTCCAGTCATTTCCAATTGAGCTGTGCTTCGAGTCTAACTTAATAATTGTTTTTACTAATTCTCGTTGTTTTATAAAAACGTATCACGTGTACAATTTAATATGAGTGACGAAGATTCAAATTATTCTAGTCCGAGTAACGAGAGTTTGAGTCACAGATCTAAAAGACCCAAAAGCAAATTTGAGGAGTTTTTCGAAATAATTCATGCATCCCAAACTGCCTTCTGTAAATTGTGCCAACATAAAAAGATTGAAATAAAAATGAAAAACAGAAACACTTCAGGCTTAAGGGAACATCTAATATCTTTCCACAAAAAGGAATCAGAAATATTTCTTCCTGTTAAACCAAAATTAAGTGGAGATATCACAAGCTTTTTAGTAACCGCTGGAAGAAGTGGACAGGTAAGAATATTTTTTTAACAGTTAAAAGAATTTTAACTCCGCGTAGCTATTCATGCGATACTTTCAAAAACGCCATTAACTTACGTAAGTATTTTTGAGTTAGTGGTGTTTTCATCTAGGGGTGCGACATATTAAGTATGTAATTATCGTCTTAAATATTTTTTATAAACACCCATATTTTCATTTAATCGGCCAGTAACAACTAAGTACTTTATTTTGGTAAATTACAGTACAGTGCAACCTTAATATAACAAATATCAATTTAACGATTTTCTCGATTTAACAACAACAAACCTCCTCCTCTTATACGCTCAAACCTAGTATGTTTTAAATAATAACACAAGATTTATTGTTTTGTTTCAGTCGGAAAACAGCAGTGACAACATCACGACAGCTACAGTTGATTGGGTGGTGAAAAAATATCTTCCCTTCTCATTTTTCGATGACGAAGCTACACAAGTATATTTTCGACGTATTTGCCCTAATATGGTGTTTCCTAAAAGGTCTACACTTAGAAGGAAAGTCAAAGAGCGATTTGAAGAGCTCCAATTGAATCTCAAGGAACGACTTCAACAATTATCATCTAAAATGTCTTTTACCATTGATGGGTGGACGTCAATTGCTGGTAGGAGTTACTACGGGGTTACTATTCATTATATAGACAACGAATGGAAGTATCAATCTGTAGTTCTTGATTTTATACCATCACGCGGTCGACATACTGGGGAAGATATTGCAACGATTTTCCATGAATGTTTATTGGAATATGGCATAATTGATAAAATACAAGGTATCACGGTCGACAACGCAACTGCAAATACCAAATTTATGTATGAACTGGGCAAACAGCTGCCGCCACACTTTGATTCAGACAATCAACATTTCCGGTGCTTTGCTCACATTTTAAACCTTGGTGTACAAGATTTATTAACCCGTGAGAAGGCGCGCTATGAGCAATTTGCTCACACAAAAATCTAATTCAAAAATTTTTTGTCTTTCCCATGCCACACCAATTCAAGCACTTAAGTACCTTCCTAAATATTCACCCCCTCTCCCCTGACGCAATTCTCGATCCGCTCAGTGGCGTTGCGACCGCGCAGCAAGGCGTTTGTGGAGGCCGTGTACCAACGTGCGGCAATTTGCTCATCACGCGCCCATCCTATTACTTTGCACCGAACATGTAAAATACATGTGTTCAGTGTGTTTCGAGAGGCACATTAGTGTAGATTTAATGGATGAATAACACTTTTTAGTTTTTGTTATGTAACAGTTTTTATTGTGATTTTTATGAAACGTGCCAAAAAAATTAATTAATACTAGGTTGTTTTGTTATTTGCGTTAGAAGTTGCTATTATGTTTAATAGTTTTGATTAAAATACTTGTTTTCTTACTTACTAAACCTTGTGTTATTTATTTAAATACATTATAAGCCAATAAATATAGAAACACTAAAAATATAAACATTTATGATAGTGTGAGCAATTTGCTCGCACGCGCCTACTCGTGTAAGAAAATTAGGCGCGCCTTCTCACGGGTTAAAGACCTTAGCATTACACTGTGAGTCTGACACTAACGCGCAAGATCAGCAGTACGAAGACTATGCAGACGAAACTGAGGATGAGGAAGATGAAGAATCTGCACCAAATATTGCTGACTCGCGTACATCTGTAACAAAGTTACGCAGTATTTCCAGTAAAATAAAAAGAAGTGAGATAGTGAAGAAGAAGTTTCAGTCTGCTTGTGAAGCAGCTGGCGTGCCATCAAATCTAAATGCCATTCTTGACTGTCCAACGAGATGGAATTCCACACATGATATGATTGGATTTGGTTTAAAAGTGAGAGCGGGCATTGACATATTGTGCAGTTCTGTCACCGAATTAAATGATTTTCAAATTACAGCTAATGAATGGCAGGTACTCGAAAAATTACATAAATTTCTAATAAACTTTAAACTTTTAAGTACAAAACTTGGTGGAGACAAATATGTTACATTACCGCTAGTCATTGTATCATTCAATCTCTTGCTAGATAAAATTGAATCCATGGTAAAACAGTTAGATGAGAAACCTAATCGATCTGAAGTGGATGAAAGGCTCATTCTAGCTTTCCAAGCAGCTCGAGACAAAATGCTTAAACATTACAAGAAGAGCAACTGGATTTATTGTACTTCTTTAATTTTAGACCCAAGGCATAAGGCTCAGACTTTTGACCTGACAATGTGGGGGAAGCAACTTAAAACAGAAAGTCTGCGCAAGTTCAATGAACTTTATGAAGAATATAAAAGTCTACACTCACTGAACAAATCTCTGGAATTACCAGAAAAAGAAAATAAAGTATGTGATGAAGATGAAGACGTAATAGACTTTGATAAACTCTATGAATGTCCCTCGACGTCATCTGGATCTTGTCTTCAAGGCTTAGTGATAGACGAGTTGGAGGAGTACCTGAGAAAACCAAGAACTGCCAGCTCGGAAGACATTTTAGATTGGTGGAGGACGCATGAGACAGAGTATCCGATTTTATCGAAAATGGCCCGTGATTTTCTCTCAATACCTGCAACTTCAGTACCTGCTGAGAGGTTATTTTCTAAAGCATCATTAGTAATTAGAAAACATAGAAATAGGTTAAGTGATGAGTCAGCCAGATGGTTACTTTGTATTAATTCTTGGTCAAAAAAATTGATATAAAGTATCATAACCTAATGATAAAGCTGTTGATTTGTGTTGTATTTTATTTTTTATTCAAATAAATGATAAATCGTAAAACTCTTTTATTAAATTTCTTATAAGTTGAGGGTTCAATCTCTTTCTAGACAGATAAGTATTGTTCTTTAAAATACAGTCAAGTTATTGTAATTAATTTGTTTTTTTACATGTTTTAGCAAATGTAAGCTTATAAATCATAAATGTTTATTAAGAAACAGTTACTTCCATGGAAAACGACATATAGGTCAGTTGATTTTTCGAATTTCTTATCAAATCTTCAGTTATTTATTAATCTGCTTGATCTTTACTATGGCTATGTTAATTCAAGCTCACAATGTTCCAATTCTAATACGTTTTTCTAAGATTTAAAGTAAACTTTAATAAATAGTAATAGACTAATAGGTAATTGCAAGACTTGCAAGACTCTTGCTGCAAGACCAAGACCAAGACCAAGACTGGGAGCGCAAGACCAAGACCAAGACCAGGTGTATTGGCGCAAGACCAAGACCAAGACTGGCTAAGTCTCGTCTTGTTTTTGCATTTGGGCAACACTATTCTAAGTGATAAAAGTTTATGGCAAGATTACAGGAATAATAAAACGATGTCTCTATAGCACACTTGAGAAATCATCAAAAAAATTCCATTAGTTCTAACTAATCGGTCAAGAGATGGCGCTGACCCGAAACTGTGTTACTCTACACCGCAGTGTAAAAATAATTATAGGTCTCGCCGATGAAAATTTTAAAACGTTTCACGTTTCACAACTAAATGATACGGAACCCTCGGTGCGCGAGTCCGACTCGCTCTTGATCGGTTTTTTTTAGTGATAAGAATATGTAATGAAAGTTATCATAACTACGAGTAAATTATTTACCTCATACCTACTTACACTGTTGTTCGAAATTGAGATTAAATTTTCATGTCTCTCTGTATGATCGCGTTATTCTCTAAAATCCGCAACGTATTTTTGAAAGATTTATGTATATGCTGGGTGACTGGTCGTCTTGCTGACCATGCTTCTTAGTAATTAACTGTAGCTATATTTAAGCGGGCACGCCCTATATACCTAGAGGCTTTTATTTAGGTATGAAGTTCTGTTTACGTTTTTAGTTTTGCTTGAGTATAGTTTCGTTTTTTTTTATTGGTAATAAATAATATAATTTAATGTTTTGTGTTGCGTAATGTAAATTATTTTGCGTATTTTATATGATTATTTTTTTTCTAACTGAACAGACAGCTGGGGAGTTTGTTGCGCCATTTCTTCCCAGCTAAAGCAAGGAAGTGACAAAGGGCGGACGTTTTGGGGGAGTAGGTACGTGTCTTATGTAATTTTGACCTACGAAAAGTGCTGATTCTCGGCCTAGTTTGAATAAATGACTTTTGATTTGATTTGTTAAATACATTACTACTAGTAGTTACGCGAACAGTAGACCTCACGTAGAGTGGTGCACAGCAGCGCCATCTAGTGACCTTATTGTAAAACTAACATTAATATTAGTTTTAAAGCCTAGTTTTAGAGAATTCTGATAACTATTTTCAGAATTCCCTAGTTTTGTTATGAGAATGTGGTCCCAGGTGCTCCATCAATCCCTACCTAGTAGTTAAAAGGCTGATTCCATCGGTATAAATCTAAAAGTGAGCAATTTACTGCATTTTGAGGAGCTTTTCTGCTCATCACGCCGAAGATCCTCATCAGATCTTCACCAAGTTTTTATGAGACCAATTTAAAGTTACTACCTTTCAAATAAAAAAAGAACCATCGAAATCGGATCTCATAAGGCGGAGATATCCAGTAGTCCCTTTTTGCCCCTTTTTGGAGGAAGTACGAGTACCCCTCCAATCAAAAATCACCGACGACAAAAATATTCTATAAAACAAGTTTCGTCCAGATCGGTTGTAAAATACGACATGTAGAGGAGTAGCAACAAACTGACAGACGAAAGCAGACTTGAAACAGAGACGCTTCGCTCGCTCGGTCAATTAAACTTACAAAATCTCGCTGTTTTGTAAAGTCGTAAAAACCGTGCGAAGTAGGGGCGGGTCGCTAGTGTCAAAAATAAAAGTCTCTAAAGAGTATTTAATAAATAATGCCCAAGTTTACCATTTACTACCTCACACTGACAAGTTAAGGCCCCGTGATAAAGCCGACAAAATAAATGACTCGTCTGACTGAAGTGTGGAGCTGACACCAGTAACATTTGCAATTCGGCCGTGTTAAAATGAATTGTTTATACTACCTAATTACGACAGTGCAACGTACGAGAATCAAGTTTGTTCTTTTGTGTTTTGTTTGTTAAAATGTGTAGCGTAAATTGAAATTGGTCATGATGTCTTTATCATCGTCTTACTCTTTAAAAAGTCGGAATGTAAGCAAAAATAAACGTTAAGGGAGATGCGCTATGGTAGCACGCGAAATTCAAATTTTCTTACGTTTTTAGCAATTTGCTTTTAGCATTGCTTTTTTGTCTGTTTTATTTTTTCTCTCAGTTATTTTTAATCATGGTCTGGCAGTTTGATTAATTTATGCGGCCTACCCCAATGTCCTTTCTTTCGTTCGTCGAATCGTTGAGCTCCTTAAGTTCTGAGTTGAGCTGCGCAATTACTGACAAATGCGTGCACTGACTGGACAGGTCCTCTCAATCTGTGTGGTTCTTTCCTCAAAAGACCATTTCAGACACCAATCTACATGGTCTTCACATGAAGTGACCAAGATTATGTCTGGACTTTATAAGAGACTGTGAGAGTAGTCAGATAGGAAACGCCGACCTCATCTAGTTTAAAAAAAAACATGATTGACTTGTAAAAGTGTTTGTACAAACCTACTTACAGAAATAAAAATCATTTATCATTTGCAAGTCAGTATTAGGTTATATATTGATTAAAGTATGATTCGCGACCGTAACATATATATATTTACAAAATTATAATCATTCGAATCAGTAATTTCCTTAAGTTAGTATAATCCTAATTATCAAGATTTCATGAAATAGTCATTCATTATGATTATACGAACTGAGAGACTTGTATTAAAGATTTTAATGATTATAAATCAATAAATGTATTTATTGATTTATAATCACTTGTCACGACCGGGAATCATATTCAGATCAACAAACAACCTGATATTGAGCTGCAAATTGCAAAAACCGTAAGAAAATTTGAATTTCGCGGGCTACCTGAAGCTTTCGCCTTAAGAGCTCCTACTTATGATGTGAAATAATATACTAATACACGGTTTCTAAAAGGCTGACAAGCATAAAAAGTAGTGTGGTGTCGTGGGACACCCGGTTGGAACGAAGTTCCTTTCGCTATATATCGATGCCTAACAGCCAAAAAGGGAAGCGACATTTTTTTTTGCGAAATCTACTTGTATATATATATATGGTTAGAATCGGCTTTTTTCTGCGTCTATATTGATTATACAAGTCGATTTCGCAAAAAATGTCGCTTATCCCTTTTTGGCTGTTAGGCATCGATATTATGTATAATATTAATACAGAGCCATCTACATACGAGTAGTAGGTATGGTTTCAAGTTTAAAGTGTCAAAAGTTGTTGTTTTGTTTTTAATACAGTTAATGTAAGATTAAGTTTAAGCTAAAAAACTATACTAGATGGTTCTTTAATATAGAAACTTTTTTTTACAAAAAAAAAAAAAACAACCAACTTCTTCCTTTTTTGAAGTCTGTTAAAAAAAAAAAACTTTGACAATTGAAACTGACGGCATAATGATTTTTCGTTACGTCACAATTTCTGCTAGTTTACTCCTACCGCAACAAAAATTTACTTTCACGCTAACAAATCTCATGTGCTCGTAGTTAAGACGAAAGCGCCAGGGTAGCCCACGAAACTAAAATTTTCTTACGCTTTTTGCAATTTGCTGGTCAGCATCAGGTTGTATGTTGATCTGAATATGATTCGCGACCGTAACAAATCTGTGTTATAGAATAAGTAATATTAACTTCATGAAATCATGACTGATTCTAATGATAATAATTCTGTAAATACATATTTGTTACGATCGCGAATCATACTTTAATCAACAAACACCCAGACATTGAGCTGCAAATTGCAAAAATCGTGAGAAAATTTGAATTGCGCGGGCTACCTTAGCGCTTCCCCCTTAACAACGGCCAATGAAATTACTTGGCATAGGTTTTGACAAAGAATTAAATTAAATAGTAAGTATTTTAGAAACCGACCAATTTCATAAGAGTATTCTATTAAATCGTTATGTAGCCACAAGCCACCCAAATCACAGTATTTTAGAAAAGTCTTCGAACTACTCACCAGATCAGCAATATTAGCCACTTGTATAGCATCATGGACAACCTCCGACCTGGTACTCCCGTTCCTCCGATCAAACATAGCCTTGTCTATGACCAGGGCTGTCTCGATGTACTTGGTGGTCTCTCTGACGTCACGCCTTCGTCGGTTGAGGGCGCGCAGCCCTGCATCCTGCCACCAGCGCCAAGCTCGCTCTTCTTTTGTTCTTCTTGTTGAATCCCTGAAAGAAAATGGTGGTTAGTTTCTGAATTAAAGACACTTTAAGGGGGTAGTTGACTTAGTTAATGAGAGATAGAGGTAAATTTACCTATGTTTTTAGAGAAAAAACAGGTGTGC
This sequence comes from Dicycla oo, assembly GCA_948252095.1. Classification (NCBI taxonomy): domain Eukaryota; kingdom Metazoa; phylum Arthropoda; class Insecta; order Lepidoptera; family Noctuidae; genus Dicycla; species Dicycla oo. Next base: position 3,021,539 of record OX411718.1, on the reverse strand, counting down.
AATAACAATTAAAAGATAATAGAGAAAAAGTAACTGTGTATACGGGGTTATTTGTAAAACACGAGCAACCTCTTAAGGGGTCATTGTACTCATCATTATGAACAACTTTTACTATGGGACCAAACCTGAAATCGCGAAAAAAATCAGCTGCTCAGTACATTTATGTTCGCATAATTCGTCAAAATGTACTGAACAGGCTGATTTTTTTTCGCGAAGTACACAGAGAATTTTTGACTTTCATAACAAGAAAACACATTACCGAATTTTGACATTAATTATCTACATTTATCAATTCAGCAAATTGCATTCCAACATAGAAAATTAAATACAACACGGAATTATATTTTTATTTCGAAATATCGCACCAAAACGTGTCCATTTTTAACGCGACTCCTGACAAGACTTTTACTTGTAAAAAACGCGCCAAATCGCAAAAAACGCACTATATGATCGACCCGGATAATGACAAGCCACAGATGATATAAAGTGCGTATCCTTAAAAATCGGTTTTAAGGCTGTTGGCCGGGGGAGTTTTTACCCCCATTCGGATGGGGGGAGTACTTAATCAAGTTTATCAGTCAGTCCCTTCACGCCCCCATTATTGGGAACTAGGGAAATTTCCCGGACCCGCCCGGGTAAATTGCTTCCGGGTCTTCGATTGGAGTATTGTAAATAGAAAATGTTTTCTTTGCTGTATGTAGGATGGCTATGTGACATGATGTATTTGTGTGATGCGTATTTTCAACGGATGTTTTTTTTATGGGGTTTGTCTGAATGGAAGCGTTATGTTGACGTCGTGTGGGCGATTATTTAATAGTTGTTTGTTGATACAGCATCGACATTGTATTTATTTATGACAAAAATAACTTTTTCAACTGAAAATCTGCACATGTGAAAACTTACTGGTTTATGAAAACATTTTTATCCCTTTTCATTGTAGAAAACGAATAAGGGTTCTCGTTTGAGCATATTTTTTTTTACATATTTTTATTTTTAATTAATACAGTTCAAAACACAGCAAGAAAAATATCCTAAGACAAGTTAATTGTCAAGATTAATTCCCTTTTTGGATTGCTTTCACGGTGGATGAGTCCAAGGGTAGACGCGGAGTGAAGAGAGAGAGGGGAGTGAACCAAGGAGATTTGTCACTGGCAAACCGAATGTGGTATTGAGCAAAAAAATTGCTTTCCCTACCCTACTTGTAAAGGGCAACTAAGGGATTACTTCGAAAGGATCCTCCTGTCAATTAATAACAACAAAATAATTGTAAGTATGTAAAGTTAATAAGATACCTACAAGCAGAGTAATATCATCAACAAAAATCATACCAATCCTGGTGATTATGAATTTCCCGTTTAACATCCATATTAGCAGCAAAGATAATAATGATAATATAAAATTTTACAATATACGAATTTTCTTTTCATTAAAACCAGCGTCGAAGAAACTTTTTCCCATTGAAATTGAAACTCTGTTCCAAAGGAGACGCTCATTGTAACAAATTCTTGAAAATCGAACACAAAACCTTCACATAATTAATTAAAACTTCAAAACGTTCGTTCATTCCGTTCGTTCATTATCTTCTGAAATCAAATCATTCGGTAAGCGACACTTTTTGAATGTCTATGCTATTAATAAAATATTGCTGAGACATCAAAGTGAGTGAACGAATGAATAGGAGTGGCGGGGAAAGCCTTTGAGGAAATTGATTGTGTCATTTATATAGGAGTTTAGGAACTTTTCCGATAAGCTACTTTGTTTAGTTATCTTTGAAGAGTAAACTGCAATAATGGTGATTACAGTGTCAGTTTTTCATATCTAATTGCCAAGGCATCATTTCATTTTCAAACGTGCGTTCATCTCCATTATAATTGTATATTATTAAATCCAGATTTCCTTGTGTTATTTTCCTTCAAAGTTGATAGATCAGTAATGCCTATTTCAGAAAGTAGGTTTAAACATAAAGTAAGTTTAAGTGATAAACCTCCTTTTATTTCTTAGGTTCTGGGAAAACACATCTTTCTTTTCGGGCAAAGCTGGCTAACAAACAACCAAAAAAAAATATTAAAAAGATAAGTCGTAATCCAAATATGTTATTTAGGACTCATATGAGTACATGTATTGTGTAGACCACCACTTACACTCAATAAATGATTCAGGAGGACCCAATTTACGGAGACTGGTGAAAGGTAGCACACGATGTCTCGCGAGATACGGAATTGTATATGGTACGAGTATACTGCGTACTGCTTGTAATTTTAACTGTTTTTCCAAGAAGTAAATGTGACTCTTGTAATTTATGAAGGGTCTAGTGGAACTCCGTGTGCTGAAATTCTGCATAGGTCAAGCAAATTTACCGAGACATCTGAGAACTTATTTGTTGTCCATAAAAAATCTCTTGGATCTCTGATAGGAAGCAATTTTATAAGTGCTCGGGAACACTGATCAGTGGCGTGCTAATTAGGAGAAATGTTGCATGAAATCGCACGAATTGTCTCGGATATTAACAACTGGATTACTAGACTATTACAATAGGCTCATTGACGTGTGCATACTTCCCATCCTCACATATGGTTCTCAAACATGGTCTTTGGCAAATTAGCAGAGCTCCACGCTCGAGGTTTGACAGAGGGCTATCTATGGTACGGAGTATTCTGGGTATCAAACTAACAGACCGGATTAGGAATACGACCATCCGTTCCATCACAAAGATAACTGATGTCACTTGGAAAGCTGCCACGCTAAAGTGAAATTGGGCTGGACACATCTGCCGCATGTCAGACGACCAATGGGTCAAACTTACGAACCAATGGGTCTGTCTTAATGGCAAAGGACATCGCGGCAGGCCCAGGCGGAGATGGCAGGACGAGCTACTCCTTCAACAAGTACTGGTCCTTAGCTTTGCCCTGCAGTCAGTTTCATCACAGGCTTTTAATAATAATAATAATTAACAACTGAACGTTGTAAGAAAAAAATTGCAGGATAAGATGCCCGGTGACGTCACACATTTTCTGCCTGGGATTTAATTTTAATTTACTATTCTGTTAGCTAATTGGGCTTGAGGCTAAGTAATAACAGCCGCACGGGTCGATCGATCAGGTTATGCTACGCTTTACGCTCGTGCATGGATGGGTGACAATCTTTACATACCAAGACCTCCGTGCCTCGGAAAACACGTTAAGCCGGTGGTCTCGGCTGTCATTTTTGGACATTCGACAGTCGTTACGGGTCGTCAGAATCCCGAAAATCACCAAGGGGTATCGTGTTAGCCAGTAAGTGGGTTGTGGAGGTCACATAGGCATTCGCTCTATGTAAAATACCAGATTCAGTTGAATACTGAATACCAGATTCAGTTGCATCCGATTAGACTGGAAGCCGACCCCAACTAAGATGGGAAAAGGCTAGGCAGACTGATTTAGCAAATTGCTGAGAGTGATTATCCTTTAGCTATTAGAACTCAAAAACTCTGCCATCTCATTGAGAACACCTTTGCTCCTTTCCCTTCTTTCCTCCTCTCATTGAAAGTTAGTGCGTCATTTTATCCATCGAAAATTGTGTCCCACCAATCCATACTATATCAATACTTACACAGTTCTAAAGGTACTGTCATCACAATGCAAGGCGTGGGTATCAATAATTAATTCGAATTAACGACCCGGTCGCTGCGGTGATGATTATCGTGCTCTACATATGGATGACTATGAGGGCGCCGGCATTTTGGATTTTGTGTCTGTCAACAATCGGTCATGGCAAATGAAATGGAGCGACCGTTGTGGTGCGTGGTAGCAGATGTTTGTTGATAGTTAATGCGAATGTGTGTTCCGTTTTTACGTCTCTATGGAGGTAAATGAAAAACACTATCCTCTTTTTGGGGCAGTTAGATAAAACGATTATTATCTTGTATATATTTGTCTGTATCCTGTTATTTAGAGACATCTATCTATCATCTAACAGAATTTGTAGTATCTTTTTATAAGTTTGCAAATTTTTGGCCAATATTTTCACTTTTTATACTGCCACAGATTAATACAGATGGGACACTCCGCAAAATTATTTAAATAAAAAGCGACTCTTTCGACACAATAAAGTGCAATTCAGGTCGCACAACGCTTATTACCTATCAGTAATATTCACCTTCCGACTCGTTAGGGTTATCTTCTTTTACGACGCGGCCTGTGAGTGAGTATCGAACTGACCGTGCGATGCGCGGCAGCCCGCACTGAATTGGCCCGATAAGTCTAGCCCGCCGCGTACTTGTAGCTTCATACCTAAACTGCAGCGTGTCCCATCTGTATTTTTTTTATTCATTCCAAATCAGTGTAAACAAAAAAAAAAAACAAACATACACATAATGTCTGCCAAACTGCAGCAGTTTGTCGGCAGTAGTCTCGTCTAGCAATGTATTACATATATTTGGACATTTAAAAATAAAATATTGTGCTAAAACTTAATTAAGTACTTAATTATGCTAAGTAAACTATAAAGCAATACAGGCACCTATATTATTTTATAGTTCACTCAGCATTACCTACAATCGAGATCAGAAATCGTACAATTGAAAAACAAGGCATTATTTTCTTACGTAAGGTTTGTTACAAATATAGAAGAACTACAGAACTATGGACACAATGAGAGATAATGTTTTTGTAGAACTTTTTAAGTTGCTCCTTAGACTTATCTATAATCTATTAATCTGTGATACTGCCAACTGCTGGTAATTTTAACAGTTTGTAGGGTTCCGTACGTCCGAATGAAAAAACGGTACCCTTATAGTATTGCTCGTGTGTCTGTCTGTCCATCCGTCTGTCACAGTAAATTTGCTCCAAACCTACAGGACCGACTAAATTGAAACGATTAAGCTGTTTGCTAATCTTTTCTCCTCTAAATCCCTTTCTTTAGAATTTGGTCTCGAACAATGAAAACAATTCTACTCTGACTCCTAAACTCCTGTTATCAAAACATTCACCTAACACCTTTCAGAGTCGCAGTTAAACAAATCCAAAATAATATTCCACGAAGACGAAAATATGGAGAGCTGCATAACAAAGTATTTCCCTTTGTCGCCCAAGTTTAAATTATTTCTCAAACAAATTCAAATAGAATTCAGAAAGGAAACTCGCAGTGCGTAGTCGACCGGGAAAAAAATCCTGCCGCCAACTTGGCACGCTGCATTATCCACTTTTCACTTGGCCTTGGTTTGGCTGACAAACATATGATTAATAGATTAAAGTTTTTTCTTTTAGAAGTCAGACTTAGTTTTCTAACCAACCAGTACTTGGTTTTAGTTTAAACGGAGTTCTATTGGTGACGGTTGGGGTTCATAATTTCCCTTTTAGGCATAGGAAAATAAGCTGATTTTTAGGTCATTAAATTCCTTCTAAATATTAGGGATTTCGAGCTTGATTGCTATGGCGATTTTTTTAAAAGTTGTACTTGTTCAGAATGAGGCAACTTGATTTTCAGCAGCTCCAGTTTAGGTCGACAAAAACACTAATAGTTAATAAATAAATAATAGGTTGTGGAAAAAGTTTCTTCGCATTTTTTAAGAAAATTCAAAACATTTTTTAATATAGTTTATTTAGATTTAACTAAAGTATGTAGGTACCATTTTGTTCAATAACTTTTTGCCATCTTGTAGGTATAATGCGAAAAGACTTTTCCCCAACCTAATAGTATGTATGAACTTGTAATAAAATCTCTTTGGCTATACTATTTGTATCTGGCTGGTTTTGGTATCATTGAAAGTTTAAATTTTAAAGAACATAATTCCAAATTCAAATTAGGAAAATGTGTGATTATATCAAATCATATAACCTCATATCAAATAACACCTCTCAAATACTTCAATGCCGCTCTAAGAAAACAGATTCTAAACCACAGACATTATTGGAAGTATTCCGACCTCCTAACCTCGGAATATAATCGCTTAGTTAAATTAACGAGGCCCATGGGAGTCTTTAAAGGGATACCCCGAAACCATAAATTCATTATCAAGATTTTAATACCAAAAATTTAAAGATAAGGAAATTGAAAATATTACTTTACATTTATAGACTGCCTCCTGCGAAGACGAAGTGTTTAATTAAGGGTTTTTCTTATAAAATTAACAGTCGCAGCACGTAGTTTAATTTTCGCTCAGTTAATAGCAATAGCCTAAGGGCAAATTTCACTAAACTGTTCATAATTGGGCATTAGTAAATCAGCCATTAAAATAAACATCGATGGTAATGGTAGTTACGAACGCCTGATTAAGATATTTAATCATGGGTTAGCGCTTGATGAAACGCTACTCTTAATGGTAGACTGTCAATATAATGTCTACCAACTTAAGGCGAGTACAGTCATGGTCATTTTTGAGAGCCTAATGCTTTTAAATGAGCCTACAGAAAATTCCAGGAAGAATATATATGAAACTTTGTTATGTATACTTCATTCTCTGGTAGGCCAGATGGCGTGGTTGGATAAGATACCACCTATCATGCCGCTGGTTGTGGGTTCGATTCCCATCCAGGACAAACATTTGTGTGCATGAACATGTCTGTTTGTCCTGAGTCTGGGTGTAATTATCTATATAAGTATGTATTTACAAAAAAAAAGTAGTGTGTGTAGTATATCAGTTATTTGGTTTCCATAGTACAAGCTATGCTTAGTTGGGGATCAGATAACCGTGTGTGAATAATGTCCCAGGATATTATATTATGTCCTCATTAAGAAGCCGGGGCGCCCTGCGGACTCTCCGTCCGCTTACCGACCCATCGTGCTGCTCGACGAGGTGGGCAAGCTCTTTGAAAGAGTTATTGCAGACCGCCTCGTCGGGTGGCTGGTGCAGGCGGGGCCGGATTTGGCGGAGAGCCAGTTTGGTTTCCGCAGGGGGCGCTCTACGGTGGACCCCATCATGCGCGTGCGAGCCCTCACGACGGGGGATGCTGTGGCCCGGGGTGGGGTCGTCTTGGCGGTGTCTCTAGACATCGCCAACGCCTTCAATACCCTGCCCTGGAGTTGCATCAGGAAGGCACTCCGCTATCACCGGATGCCGACCTACCTCTGTCGAGTGGTTGAGGCCTATTTGATGGATAGGGCCGTCATCTACCCCGGTCATCAGGGAGAGTGGAACCGGCGAGAGATGTCGTGCGGTACCCCACAGGGATCGGTCCTGGGGCCACATTTGTGGGACATCGGGTACGACTGGGTGCTGCGCGCCGGCCTCCCTAGCGGCGTCAACGTGGTCGACACGCTGGTCCTGGCGCAGGGGAGGTCGCACCAGGCGGCGGCTGAATTAGCGACACGCGGGGTTGCGATAGTCGTTGAGAGGATCCGGCAGTTGGGACTCGAGGTGGCCCTGCACAAGTCCGCGGCCATGTGTTTTCATGGTCCTCGGAATGCGCCACCGTCGGGTTCCCAAATAACGGTAAGAGGGGTTCGCATCGGAGTCGAGTCGACGATGAAGTACCTGGGACTCGTCCTCGACAGCCGGTGGAACTTCGTGGAGCATTTCCGACGTTTGGCTCCCAGACTGGAGCGGGCTGGGGCTGCCTTGAAGCGGCTCCTGCCCAATCTAGGTGGTCCAAACGCCTCCTGCCGGAGGCTTTACGCGGGGGTCGTGCGGTCCATGGCCCTTTACGGGGCACCGGTGTGGGCGCGTTCCCTGAGGCTGCGGCCAGTCCGCCGGTTGAACGCGTCCCAGAGGGTCATGGCCATTCGGCTAGTCCGGGGTTACCGCACGGTCTCGGTGAGGCGGCGAGCCTCCTTGCCGGATTGCCGCCGTGGGATCTGGAGGCGAAAGTCCTCGCGCACGTGTGGGAGTGGCGCGAGGAGGCGAAACGCCGGGGCGTAACTCCGCTGCCGCGAGAAATCACGGTACAGCGGACAGAGCTCCGGCGGGATCTCATGGCGACATGGAGAGTGCGACTGTCGCAGCCCAGCGCTGGGTACGCCACAATTGCGGCGATAAGTCCCCTCTTTGAGGAGTGGTTAAAGAGGCGCCACGGCGTCCTCACCTTCCGCCTGACGCAGGTCCTCACCGGACACGGTTGTTTCGGGAGGTTCCTGTTTCGCATAAGGCGGGAGGAAACGCCCGGGTGTCACCATTGTGTGGATCGCCCGGAGGACACGGTGGAGCATACAGTGGAGGTCTGCCCGGCTTGGGCAGAGCACCGCCGTGTTCTCACGGAGGCGATCGGCGGCGGCGATCTCTCGCGTCCGAGCCTGGTCCAGGCCATGGTGCGGAGCGAGAGTGCATGGGAGGCCGTCACCTCCTTCTGCGAAGCGGTAATGCTCGCGAAGGAGGAGGCGGAACGCGTGAGGGAGAGGCAGCCTCACGCCCTCAGTCGCCGCAGGAGACGCCCTGGGCGGCGGGAATCGATAGCCGATTCCCGGCCACCGTAGGCGCGGGCTTGCGGACGGTGAGTAGTGGGTAGCTCGCCGTCCGGTGAGGACCAGGCCCGGGTCGACGGCGCGTTGTGTTCCACGCGCGCCTCAAAGAGATGTCAGCAAAAGATGGGGTCCAATAGGGCCGATGCCGCTGGGGTCGCGGGTTGTTTGAAAAAGATTCCGTGGCCCTGGCATAGGCAACTGAAGGAACACGGGTGGGTTTTAAGTCAGTAAAAGTCTGACACGCCCTTCCGCTCCACCCAGAGCGGGAGAAGTTATTTGATGATTTCCCATCCACAAAAAAAAAAGGATATTATATTATATTATCATTCTGAGCATAGAAAATTTTAAGCAACATTAAATACCATGCAAAAATATACTGTAATGAGGTTGTTTTCAACTTTAAATTCGCTACTGCTTCTAAACTACAAGTGATATGTTCACGGCTTAGTGACGATAATATTAGTAAAGTAACTAAGTAATATCACTTATCTTACAACTGCGCATTTTTATTTTTATTTTAATGTAATAATTAATTTTTACAAAACGCAACTTTAACAGTGGAAATTTAGAAATATTCGCTAGTAGGTCCATGCTACGAATGTATGGGACTACGGGGCGACGACTATACTCGCCTTAACATGTTAACAGAAGATTGAACTAACATTACCAGTAGACAGCTATGCAGAGGAATTTTGCGACGCCATATTTTAGTTTTGTAATAGTTTTAGTTAGGTTAGGATATTATATTTTTAACGTAATTAATTATTTTATATTATTTTAATTAATTATTAATAATTTAAACTAACTAACATAGAGCTTCTAACCAATCTGTCAAAATGTACTTACTATAATATTGTCTGGTATGGATACAAACGTGATGTTATGTCTATGTAGGCAAGTTTATTTCATACAGCCACTGACTTCTTCACAAATAGACGAATGGTTCAGAAACAAATGATTGGCTTAAGAAGGTATCCTTGTTGACGCTTTAATAATTCTGGGACTTCCGACCCCCCGACCCCCCAAGGGTCCGAGGCGGACGTCTTAACACTTGAGTGATTCAAATGTTATCAGCCAATTCTTAGCCAATTATTGTGTCAATATTTTCAACAAGGTGGATAACAGGAGATACCTTCTCGCGTTATACAGGACAAGTTTAAAGCAGTGCGCAAATTTTCAAAGGCTGTTTCACCCATGAAAATGAAAAACTCTTACTAGGTGACCAACTCTGAAATCATGAAAAAAAAAATCTGCTGTTTCATACATTTTGGTTGAGTAGGTATTGAACTTTTATATGAAGCAGTAGAATTGTTTTTCGTGATTTCACGAGTTGATCCATAGTGAAAGTTGTTCATATTCACGGGTAGAACGCCCTGTGAAAATTTGCGCACTTCTTAAAAACTTTTCCTGTATAATTTCTGCAAATGTTTTTGTCTGAGGAAAGCAACGTGATCATAGCGACTGACATCGCCTGAAATTATGCTTGAAGATTAAATGTTTGCACAATATTGTCAGCTAAAAACGTGGGATCTACTAATGAGGTATACCTAAACAACTCTGACTTACGCCGAAGGAAACCTTGGATCTTAAATCGGTTACATTTTGTAACCAAAACTGCTTTTTTTTATTTAATTCGGAGGCGACAGAGACAGAGTCAACGATGGAGTGAGCTTATCCAGAAGAAGCCTGTTCACTCTCACTTTCAAGAGATTAGGGTTGTATGCGCTCGGAAACACAGACGCAGGCAGTGAGTTCCACTCTTTTGCTGTGCGCATTATAAAAGACATTTTATAAAAGACTGCTTGTTTCATTTCGTTTCTTTTTGTGAGAAAAGGCTGATTATATTACAAGGTATTAATTAGGTTTTTGCTATTAGGCGCCAGTGTCTGTCACACAGTTAATACTAGCACAGACATCGTCGTTTACTCTATCTTTAAAATATCTACACAAAACTTTGTACATTGTGTTTTTGATTAGGATAGATGAATTGTACCCACATTTGTAAATCAAATTTTTATTATTTATTATTTATTTATTTAAACTTAAATTTATCAACTTGATAAAAATCTTAATTTAATTGAAAGTTAACGCACAACGTAAACCACTGGCTCTAGAAACGTAAAATTTTGCGTAAGCAACAATTTTTGGAAATTCACCCTTAAAGACATTTATTTATTTATTTATTTATTTATTTATTCGTTCTATAGTTCACACACATTATTTACATTTAAATTGGTGCCATCATAAACTCATTAGAGTTTTACCGTGCACCAAAATCATCGACTACATTTATATAAATTATGAAGGTACTTGGTTAACAACTAAAATTGCAAAGAGGGTGTAAGCTAAATAGTAACAGTTATCCAATACCATTAGCGAGCAAACACGGGTGACAAATCTGACCGCCCGGCTTTAAAACAAAAGTGGTGGAGGAATGTTTTTGAACAGATACAGGTTGTTCCTCAAAGTAGTGTTTTTAGTAATATAGTTAATTTTTCCCAATAATTTTTTTATTATTTTATTAGGGTTAGGTTTTTTGGTTCTCATAATATATTATTAGGTATTAATATTTTGCACGAAATATTGCTTTAATTTGTTTTTTATGTTTTTCTGAGTTAGTTCGTCCCTCAATGGTATAGGTAGTTGATTAATAAGGTAAGGTATTATATACTTTAACGATCTTTTGCCGTGCAAATTCGTGTATTTTGGAAGTAATAGCTTAGCATTGATGGTGCTACGAGTCCTAATTTCATTATTGTTTATAGTTTTTATTCTTTTTAGATTCTCATTAAAGAAATTTTCTTTTAATAGTGCAAATTTAGTTTTTTCATGTATAGATATTATTTTACAGAATTCAAATAAATTACGGTAGTCATTTTTGTAGTTCTTCTTAATGTTATGCGGGACAATTGCTTTTAACATACGCAGTTGAAGTGTGTAGATTTGATCAAGGTGAGTCTTATATTATTATGTCCTTCCATAGCTCGACAGACCATAGGCTATCGTAGATTCGACCAGTGCTTTGTAAAGCATTAACAAAGTTTGATATGGAATTTTGCATCTTATAATAGAAAATTTAGCCAACATACATCTCAATTTATCACACACCCCGTTAATGTGCTCCTTCCAATTAAGACGGCTATCAATGGTAAGCCCTAAGTACTTTTGGCTATCTACGAGGTCTATGGACTCACAGCTGCAAGACTTGGCTACTTTATTAGGGCAATTGTTATGCAAACACTCATGACTGTGAGCTGTTAATTTAGGCAAGGAAGAGCTTCTATTTTGACTGGAACTAATATACATTAATTTGGTCTTACTAGCGTTTAATACAAGACCAGCGTCGTGAGACCATTTGGTTAACAAATCAAAGTCCTCTTGTAGTTGCCTTTGGGCATCACTAACACTCCGTCCAGCAGCTACAAGGCAGGTGTCGTCGGCGAATTGATATATCTCACACTTTTTTATGACATTAACAAGGCTATTTACATAAGTGAGGTAGTGCAATGGCCCAAGGACCGAACCTTGCGCCGTTCCTTCCGTTACGATGACTGGTTCACTAGTCTCGTCACTGAGTTTGACCATGTATTTTCTGTCATCAAGATAGTTTCCGCACCAGTCGAGTAGTTTGCCTCTAATTCCGCTGTCATGAAGACACTCCAATAACCGGTCATGTCTGAGCGTATCGAATGCCTTACTGTAGTCTATACATACTGCCAAAACGTGCTTTTTTTCATCTAAGTGATTATGAATACTATCTGTAAACGTTGATAGCAGCTGTGTGGTATTCTTTTTTGACTGAAAGCCATATTGTTTGTCAGTTAGTATTTTGTTTTTTTCATAGAATTCGTGTATTTGTTTACAAATGTATTTTTCTATTATTTTATCAATAGTAGGCAATACAGTAATAGGTCTATAGTTATCGTAATCCAACCTGCTTCCTTTTTTGTGAATCGGTCTGACAATCCCTGTTTTAAGTGTAGATGGATACTTGCCTGTTTGTATGCATAGATTAATTAAGTTAGAAATCACCGAGGTGATTTTCGTACACAATATTTTGATGTCTATAGCTCTAATTCCATCTATTCCTGGGGCTTTATTATTGTTCAAAGACATAATGATTTTTTTAACAGAGTCAGGCTCCGCAGGCTTTATACGCATACTAACGTTAGCTGGAGCTGTGTACTCTGCTTTATTTAACAATTGTATTGAGCACTTAGGAATAATTAACTTTACGCTGTTATCAAAAGAGTGTGCAAAATTATTAGCAATATCTTTAGAGGTTAAATTAGATTTATTAAATGAATTCTGAATAACATCATCAATGGATTTTTTTAGTCTTCCTGTGATTCGATTAAGTACTTGCCACAGCTGTCTAATATTGCTCTTATTTGATAATATTTCTTTCTTTATATTATCGTTTTTAGTTTTATGTATTAAGGTATTAGCATAGTTTCTTGATTTATTATATTTTTGTTTTAAGACTACGTTATTAGAATCTTTTATCCACTTCATGAATAATTTATCCCGATGTTCACAGGCTTTGATAATTTTTTTATTCATCCATTCATTTTTACTACGGGAAGAAGTACATTTAACTTTAGTTTTATATTCTGATTTTTTATAACATTCTGGGAACTGGGTATGCACGAAGTTATATAGGGCTATAGGACATTTTATACCCTGTGAATTTTCCCAATGAATTCCATCGAAACATTTCATAAGTTTATGATTATTTATGCAGGTCTTGTATTTAGGGACATCCTGTATTCGTGCGCCAGAACATGCGAGTATCACCGCGCGATGGTCAGCCAGTGTGGTACCGAGTGCCGCTGTAAATAGGTCTTGTGTACGGGATCGCGCGTAAATGTGATCAATACAAGATTTACTTATTTTCCCGTTAGATATTGCTATTCTAGTGTGCTCAGTGATCCCGCACAAAAGGCCCATGCTACACAACATGTTATTGTATTTATGCCTTACAGGATTATCCGTTTTTAAATCTATGTTAGTGTCACCCAATAAGTATAATTCTGTGTTTTTAGTAAAGTTTTGCAGTGTAGTTTGTAGTTCGTCAATAAATAGAATTTTACTAGAACTTGGTGGTCGGTATACCGCACACAGGTTCGCCGTATAGTTTGAATGGGTGGTGACTATGCAAAATACACTTTCAAAATGTATAGTTTTTACATTAATGATGCTACATTTATGTTTATTATTTACATATACTATAATGCCACCACCCCTTCTAGACTTTCGCAGAGCTGTGTACATTCGGTACCCGTTTATTTGATACAGAACACTATTGTTTTCTGATATGTTACTTTCAGTTAGAATAATGACATCAATACATTTTCTTGAAATAAGAATCATTTGTTCTAATGCAGAGAAGTTTTTGATTATTGATCGAATATTAATATGCATGCACAATAAGTTAAGTTGATTACTAGGGGTACAATTTAAGAAGTCCTTTACATTTAGACAGTCATTCAACTCGTTAATATCACAAAAGGAATACGCCATTTTCGGGTATTTATGACATTCGTATAATGATTTGATTGGTATCAACTTGCGATGTCATACCGTCTTACCTACTCCTTGTTGATAGCTAATCCACGTATATCACTCATAGTGCGTAGGGTAAAAACTTTTTCGCCGTCTTCTTTGCGAGCTTTGACCTGTCCTCTTTTGAACCACACGTATTTGAATTTGTGATTGACTTTTAGCTCCTGCTTGGCATTCCAGAATAGTTGCTTGTGAAGTTTTGTCATGGCTTCTCTAACGTATACGAAATTTTTGTTACTTTCTTCGCTAGTAAGTACATCGGAAACAGTTGGCTTGACATTTTTGGCGGCGGTAATCCAATTTTCTTGGACTTCTTCATCTTTGAGCTCCACTAGTATGTTAGCCGTCTGTTCTTTCCACCCATGAAGTCGTCGTGCACATTTGATCTCTTGTTTTGGCTGATTCAGTTTAAGTGCAATATTATCCACCAGACGTCTGACATCTTCATTATTTTGGGTTGGCACATTTGCGATTTCCACGTATTTTGCAAGCTTCTCTTGTTCCATCTCATTCAGACGTTGTTCTAAGACACCTACACGGGTTTCCAAGTTGTTATTTTTATTCATTAGTTCCGCATTCTTACGTTCAAGAGCCTTAATTGTTTGCTTGAAAGCTTCCATAGACTCCATTGCTTCATCAAGTTTGTCGCTATGGAACTGCAAGGAATCGCTTAAATGCGCCATTTCGTTTTTAATGGCTTTTTCAACCTCTTTAGTAATGTTGCTCAATAAACTTTTTGCATTTATTTGTACTGGTGTATCTTCCTCTTCTACCTCGTCATCTTCAGGTGTAATGATGGATGAGTTACGTCTCGAGGGTTCCTGCTGGCATTCGCGGCAAGTCCACTCCAGACTGGGTGCGGCTTTTAATGCCGCGATCTGTTTGTTAGTTAATCCTGAGCATTTTAGGTTCAGGTGCACTATCCGCTCACACTTACTGCACTCTAACCCCGGTAAAGATTTTGTTATATTTTTTTTACAAATATCACACTTAGACATTTTTATGAAAAAGAACGTTTATATCGAGATCCGTCCTCTTCCTGTAAAGCACATGGCTTGTTTGGTTATAAAAGTTCAGATAAGCTTACTGGTAAGCAGTAGGTAATCAAAACATGAACAACATAATCTTTCCCTCAGCTCAAAGAAACAAAGTTAACTGCAAACATTGATTTTGATAACTTCTTCAATAATTAAACGCCTTTAATTAGGCGAAGTCAGTAGGCGCGTGTAATCCTCTGCCTTCCGGTAATAAATCGATTCGGTAAGTACTTGTTACAAGTTAATTCCTCGCACTTTTAACTTAAGATTTCATGCTTAAATTGTTGGGAACGGATTTTGAAGTCGCTTCATTATGGAGACGATGTTGTGCTGATAAGCTGCTTATGCCAGTGCGTTAGCCAATCATATGTGTTTAACGTGCAACATATTGTATAATCTCTCCAATCATTTATTTTACTTTAGCGTCTATGAAGTGTTGCATTTATCGTCTGCGATTGCCTGTCAATAAATAAGGAACTTCATAGTGAGCATCCACATTGCCAGCCTAGCGCGGTTGCGAAGTATCAAACATATGAAACCGCCGTTTGCGTCCATAGGGTAGTGATAATGACTAATGGCCGATTCCTATAATTTGCGGAACGTTATTGGTTAAAATTCAGACTCTTGTATATTTACCAATAAAGAAGCAAAGATCTTATAGCTTTGCATAGTATACCTTCCCATATAAAAGTAGCTATCACGGGTAAAATTAGTATACGAATCTATTTATATGCGCAGTTTGGAAATAAAAAATGCTAGCATTGGTAAGCAAAACGATTCATTTTTGTTTATATGAACCGAGTATAAGGCGGGTGCATAGCGCGACGGGCATGAGCTAGACAGCGCGCGTAGTCTTCAAACGGTCCTATCCGCGCGTTATGGCCACACTACGGGCCTAGTCAGCAAGCGTCCTAATGCTAATGCTAAGGGGTTTTAGTCAGTAGAAGTCTGACACGCCCTCCCGCTCCACCCAGAGCGGGAGTAGTTATTTGATGATTTCCCATCCACAAAAAAGGGCGTCTACAAACTTTTTTTTTTTTGTAAAATTGGCTGTAAATACAGTATTTACAAATGACATTACAAAGTAAACATTCAAAAATCCACGGCGACTTAGATAATGGAATAGTATTTGTAACAATTTACTTATCTACTTGATAAATAAGCTGGTCATTACTTAGTAAGATGCTTAATAAATAATAAGTTTATCAACTCACGTATTGCCAGGGTCATGAGCGAACGGCTCCTCGGCGTAAGGGACGTGCTTGGTGCGACGGCTCTTTGGCCTGAACCACAGATTAATACAGATGGGACACTCCACAGTTTAGGTATGAAGCTACAAGTACGCGGCGGGCTCGACTTGCCGGGCTAATTCAGTGCGGGCTGCCGCGCACCGGCCGGCTCGCACGGTCAGTTCGATACTCACTCACACGCCGCGTCGTAAAAGAAGACAACTCTAACGAGTCAGAAGGTATAAGAGTTACGCGATGGAAAGAGAGGCAACTTTTACGTGAATACGAGTATAACTGTAGGTAATAAGCATTGTGTGACCTGAACTGCACTTTATTGTGTCGTAGCACGAGTCGCTTTTTATTTAAATGATTTTGCGGAGTGTCCCATCTGTATTAATCTGTGCCTGAACTCTTATAGACACATCCCTTAGTAAACAATAATAAGGTAACCACTCACGTATTGCCAAGGTCATCAGGGAGCGGCACCTCGGCGAAGGCACGTGCTTGATGCGGTGGCTATATTGCCTGAACTCCATCTTTTTGACACATCTCTAAGTAAATAATAATAAGTGTAGCAACTCACGTATTGCCAGGGTCATCAGCTAGCGGCTCCTCGGCGTAAGGCACGTGCTTGGTGCGACGGCTCTTGGGCCTGAACTCCAATTTGTTGGCACATCCCTTGTTGGCCTTCGTACGCGCCTCAAAGATCACATGTGGGTGCTTCTGCTGAAACGAATCGGTAAAACGTGTTCGGATTAGAAGAGGCCTTATTAACATCAACTTTGTAAAGTATTTAAAATATATTTGCAAATAGGTACAGACGCCAGCAGGTCAACGTACCCGAAACTGTCAGATTTTCCCAATCAACATTGAACCTAATGCTTTAGCAATAAAGTCGAAAATCTATTAAAGAAATCTGACAGATTGTAGTAGCTTGATGTGCTGGCGTCTGTACATTGATATTATATCAATAAGTGCAAGTCCGCTTTGATACAGAAACATAAAGATATGTAAGTTCGAGGAAATTCTTATAACTAAGCTGTTTGATAGACACGTCTTTCATACTGATAATAACAAAAACAATTCCGATAATAATGTCTATTTAGAGCCAACTTAACCAAATGGTCAATAGTGTAACGTTTTGTTTTACAACTGTTAAATTAAATTCAATTCAAAACGTTTATTTCGGACAATAACAATCCATATCGTGTTAATAGGTACAGTATTTTAAACTATGTTAGTACACATAATATATAAAATCAAATCAAAAGTAAATTAAAGTTAAATTAAATTACGTAAACTGTGACTGACATATTACATTGTAGCGACCTCTAGCGTTGAGCGGCGGAAGAAATGTTAAATGGTAATAAATAAAAGAGTGCTCTGTGGATGGTACACTTCTACTTTGTGCCAATCGCTGCTAGATGGCGTCAGCATTTATTGAATGAATCCTAGTGGCATGGATGGGAAAGTAATAAGATGCTTACGCCACTTGATGCCAGGGGGATACTTTTATCAACGAGTTAGTGTATAATATATTTATGAATGAATATAGTAGTTGTTGCCTCTCGACACTAGAGAAGCACTGTAAAACGTGTCAGACTGTGTCTTGGCCTTTTTGAAAGCCGGAAGCTGAAGCAATCGCAAGTCTTTTCCGCCCAATTCATTTTTAGTTCGGTCAGTTCGCTTCCAGAGGTAAGAGTGTTAAATAGTCTCGTAATGTTTTAATCGCGTATTGTCGTAGGACACGGTATCTTTAATTGAAACTATGTTTGTCTAAATCAGTGTATGTAACTATTGTTTAACTATGGAATACCGATATTAAATTTGGTAGTCATTTTCATGGTGTCTCATTGCTATCAGGTTAGTCCCCTGTCCTCAACATAAATATTTACCAACAAAGGTTTTTAAATCCTAAGAGACAACATGCGTGTCTTTTGACAGCTATCACTTTCAAACAAGAAAAAACCTTTTAAAACTCTGAGAAAATATAACGGCATGGAAGTAGAAGAACCGCTATTTGTTAAAAGGTGAGTAGCAGTAATATCTAGCTAACTAAGCAATACGTTTTCCCGTCTAACGACATGGAAATGGTGCCGGCTTTTTTAGGACATTTTTCCCTCTAAAATTAGTTTCATTAATCACATTTCAGATGTCTGTCGGTTCGACGCTTACTAATTTAAAAGGAATTACAGTTGATTCATGCAGAAAAGTGAAAAAAAAAACCTGCCAAGTGTGTATCGAACCACGCACAATGAAGGGTAGTTGAAACGAATTTATCCCAAAAACAAACTTAACATTGTAGTTGAAAAACATGTTCTCCCAGGATATACGTCAGGGTCAATTCGCCAAATGCAAATTTAAGTTTGTAATCACAATCATTTTTATGTGATAAAACTACAAATTAAAGAGTTTTCCTATACTTGTGCTCTAAGACCTTGCTTATTGCCAAATTTCATGATTCTAGGTCATCGCGATTATCAAAATATGTCTCATAAACGGCCGTATTCTTTTATTGCGTTGATTTGGAAGCTTGATTTATTTTAGAGCTTCAAGGGACCATAGACCTACGTATGTTATATTATTTTCAACTTGATACATCTACGTGTTCCTGAGAAAAAGGGTCTTGACAGACTGACTGACAGACAAAGTGATCTTGAGTTTCGTTTTTTTCTTTTTGAGGTACGGAACCGTAAAAAACGTTGAATTTCGATTGCTGTGTTTTTTTTTCTAGGCGTATTATTAGTAATAATTTTAGACAGACACAATAAGTTATCAACCTATCGGCAAACTTATTGCTGGACTGAAGGCGCTCCCGAGATATTAATTCTACAACATAAAAGAAAACGTTATAAAGTTTTATGAAGTGATACAGGCCCTTAGGGACACCCGACCTCCTTGGTACGTAGTTGACAGCAAACAAATAGATGCACTTGCTTATCCACGAACATAACCAGCCAGTGTCCCTTTTACTACACCCGTGAGGAAGAATGCGTTCAAAAATATTCATAGAAATGAAACAGTTTAAATTAAATTCTCAATTAAATAAGTGTAATAATTTTTACAACTGTTGTATAAATATTAGGGAGGTTATTATGATCAGTTGAAAAAATATTACGGGCAGTCATTTAAATTGTCGGCGGTTGGTAAATTAGTGTGACAGTAAAGCATGAACAGCTATATAAAGAAAATTGGTCGGCTATCTCTTCCTATAACGTCAGTACAAAAAAGAAAACACTCAAGTAGTGTAATAAATGAACGGTCAGTAAAAAGGTTGGAAGGGGCAGTAAGATAAATAGTACGGCAGTTCATAGGTTGGAACTGTGATCAACCGCGCGCGAGCCGAGCGAGCGAAGCGAGTGGTACCACGGACTACCGTGGCCGACGAGCGCTACTTCTAAGCTATATATTTTTTAACGACTAATTCCGATTTGTTGACTGTCCACACGTAACTGCCCGTCCAGTAATTTTACTGTTTAATTATTTATTAAATTATCCATTTAAATATCTTTTTATGACTCATTTTTAGGGTTCCGTACCACAATGGTAAAAACGAACCCTTATGGTGCGACTCAGTCTGCTTGTAAGTCACTATTTTTGAGTTTCCCGTATTCTTAGCTATAAAATAACTTATTTCTGCGTTTCCTGGAAGTGTCTCTAAAAAGCTGATAATACCAGCTAATGTGAGGTCGTTACATAAATGTATGGGATTTTTGGGATCTCCAACACACATGTTGCATAACGTGAAAAGGGCCTTAAAAGGATCGTAAAAGATTGAGGGAAAAAGCAAAAGAGCGATGGATGAGAGGTGCATCAAATTTGTAAATATTAGTGTTGGAATAGTGAAGAAGTTTACGTTAAATATAAGAAGAAAAAAAAAACTAGTTAATAATACGCACATTTTTTGGAGACTTGGCCATTCTAATGTATCAACAGGTTTTGAAACACTTACTTAATGTTTAATGGAAAATTACAATCTTATCATTGAAGTTTAAGCACTTTTTTGTGCGCAAGTAAAATTAAAAAATAATAACAAATAAAAAGCTCAGTCAGACATCGCACGGCAATTCCAAAACCACTATCATGCAACCATCCTTAAAATTTCCCACTACAACAGAACTACTAATCTTCCAGCGATCCTTTTAGCAATTACTTCACTTAAACAGATATAATGGACAGAATTCCTTGTAGAATGAACTCAGGAATACCCTATTGACAATTTGGCGCAATCAGCTTCGGATGAGATTAACTTCGTTTAGAATTGAAAGGAACAATGGGTGTCCTGAAGGTTCTATTGATTAAAGGTCCTGTCTGATAAAAATGGGGTCAAGATTATCTGAAGTAATCGGACAGGAGTCAAGAGTCTTCACTTTTGTGACGTTTGAACTGGCAATGATATTGATGATAGATTTTTTGGCGTAGATAGAGTTGAATAAATTAGCTGTCAGTGCACAGCCAACTGGTATAATTAGCCGTTTAGTTAACCGCCTAGCCTTTGGAAGTAATGCTCGCCGGCCGCTACCGCGGTACCGCTCGCTTCGATCGCTCGGCTCGCACGCGGTTGGTCTTAGTTCTAAACTAACCTAACCCATTTGGTCGGGGTGCGCTGGCTTAGTTACTGCCACCAATTCGGTTCGCGAGTGGTTGGTCATAGTTCCAACCTAACCTATAATTGTATATATTCAGTTCACTAGTTGAACGTAAACAGGTCACTTGTAACTGATATCTAATGTAGCAGGGTAATACTATCCAAAGAAATCGCAGCGTGATGTACAGACGCCAGCACATCAAGCTACTCGAAACTGTTAAATTTTCCCATTCAACCTTGAACCTAATGCTTTAGCGATAAAGTTGAAAATCAATTAAATAAATTTGACATATTGTAGCAGCTTGATGTACTGGCGTCTGTACAACCATTTTGTTGGGCTCCTTGGCATACAACCGGGATCAGACCAAAATTATGCTGTTAGAGGAGATAGAGAAAAGATATTCCTGTCTCGTTTACTTCTACTACGGGATCTAATAAGTGTGTATTTTTCATATTATTATTGGAAAAAAGTTGTTTAACGTAGCTTGCAGTAGGAGTAAACTGGTAGAAATCGTCACGTAACGAAAAAGCGTTATACCCGAAACAGTGTTTTTTGTTTCAAGTGTCAACAGTTTTTGTTTTTTAATACTAGACCATACTAGATGGCTCTGTATTAATACATAATAATTGTATATCATATATCTATGATTGCTATACCTGCTCTGTCTAAATTTTGGGAATGTTTTTGGTATGTAGATTTGCTTTCCGAGAAAATTTTAGAAGTCGAAATGAGTAAGTAGATTTGGTCTTCAGCGAAATCCAGTTTTTAAGTTTATGAAGAAATTATAGTAGTAATATTATGAAGTAATTCTTAATGCATTGTATTTGTCAGCTTATTGTAGTATGTATTTGTATTCACTCACCCTCCTAGTGACCTTTAGCTTTGGTCTTTAACAATTATGAAGTTTAATTAAAGAAATGCTTTTGCTTGAAATGAATGAATAAATCTATCTATCTATATATACAAATAAATAAAATTTAAGTATCTGTTTGTAATGTCAAAATAACAGCTTTATACTAAATGCATATACGGTACTTATAACAAAAAACATTTTTTTTTAAATGTTTGTCTGTCTGTCTGTCTGTTTGTTCCGGCTTATCTCCGAAACGGCTGGACCAATTTTGACGGGACTTTCACTGGCAAATAGCTATTTTAACTTAGGCTATTTTTATTTTGGATAAAGAATTCGGGTTTCGCGCAAGAAAATTAAAATCCATGAAATT
The DNA here is from genome assembly GCA_948252095.1 of Dicycla oo. NCBI lineage: Eukaryota > Metazoa > Arthropoda > Insecta > Lepidoptera > Noctuidae > Dicycla > Dicycla oo. The sequence continues at coordinate 2,999,523 of OX411718.1, read as the reverse complement.
GTGAACAAATAGCGCGGACGGGTGATACAACGCGCGGGTCGGGGGACGAAGGATTTTTATTAAAATGTGGCTGTTATTTTAGTATACCGTGTATCTTACGACTTCGCGAACGAAGTCGCAGGGTACAGCTAGTAAATAAATTAATACAGCTAAAAGCCACCTTCGAAGCCAAGACCTACGTATTCATTTGACTATTTACAAAGACATTTAAATACACATATAGGTACATAATCTTTATCCCATAGATGTAGGCAGAAACTACAGAACGCCACCTCCTGCGATCGTTACATACTCCTTTTGCTTTATTTACGTCCACACATCTGCGGGGTAATTGCTTAACTCACATAAAGTGCATGGCAGTTGATCGTAATGCCTTTCTATTTGATAGTTCTGCCACGTTCATTGCTTTGTTTACATTGTTAAGCAGACAATTTTTCAAAGCGATAAAGCAATGGATTAAGAATTTCCTTCCTTTCCTTAGCAATAGCTGTCAAACGTATTGGCAAATGTTTATTTCTATTATATCAACTCTTTCGAATCCCTAGTTTTGAACTGTTCAATAAAATCACAATTTGCAAACATAAAGGTGTTTCAATTATTATTTGAACTAGCTTCTGTCCGCGACTGCGTTCGCGTGAAATTTCGTGTTCCGCGCTATCACTGCGTTTTCGTTTAGGGTTTTTTGGTATTTTTCTCGGCTCCTTTGGGTCGTAGCATGATGTTAAATAACATACGGCCTTCCTTAGAATTTGCCTGCCATGTCAAAATATTTTTTTTTATCCGACTGGTAGTTCCAGAGATTAGCGCGTTCAAACATACAAACAAAAAATAAAAAACAAGCCAGAAATATAGATAAAACAATAACGTAATCAATAGTCAATTTGTCATCAAAAGGCTATCATTACTAGAGTCGCGTACGTTTTCAAAATTTTGTCACATGTCAAATACTATTTCAATAATAAAAATAATTGTACCAATAACAAATAATATCTATTATTTTTACCATAAAACCCAATATCTAAAATTACATAAATAAACATTTATTTTACCCAAAAAAGTACAAAATAAATTCAACAAAAGTCCTCAAACAAAAATATTTTTGTTGTTGAAGACCTACTAAGGTGGGAATTTAAAGTTTATTTGTCTCGGTCTAGACTCAAACCAACCTTGAGTGTCCGGAACGCCCTTGGCAGTTCTTACCTTCTGAACAGATTGTCTGAAGTCAGTATAATCATATTTCGATAAAGCCTAGAGAAGGCTCGAAGACTTAGTAATTAAAATTTGAGAATAATGTAGAATTAATTTGAAAGACTAGGGTTTTGAGTGCTTTTGAGTTTTAAGAGTGACAAAGGACCGATTTTGACGACGGATCAGAATAATTGATTGTTATACTGAATGATTCGGGAACCAATAGACCTATATAGTAAAGTGTAGTTATTATTAAATTATTATTTAGATATTATTTATTGATATTGATGACTGGTATGAAAACAGTCAGAATTTTAAAACTCTTGATGCTCCTAAAATTGAAAAGGGTCCAAGTCATGTGCCGTAAATAATGTTTAAGGACTATTCAATTAACCACAATATACAGGGTGTAAATAATGTTTAAGGACTATTCAATTAACCACAATATACAGGCTGTAAATAATGTTTAAGGACTATTCAATTACCCACAATATACAGGGTGTAAATAATGTTTAAGGACTATTCAATTAACCACAATATACAGGGTGTAAGTAATGTTTAAGGACTATTCAATTACCCACAATATACAGGGTGTAAATAATGTTTAAGGACTATTCAATTACCCACAATATACAGGGTGTAAATAATGTTTAAGGACTATTCAATTACCCACAATATACAGGGTGTAAATAATGTTTAAGGACTATTCAATTAACCACAATATACAGGCTGTAAATAATGTTTAAGGACTATTCAATTACCCACAATATACAGGGTGTAAATAATGTTTAAGGACTATTCAATTAACCACAATATACAGGGTGTAAATAATGTTTAAGGAATATTCAATTAACCACAATATACAGGGTGTAAATAATGTTTAAGGACTATTCAATTACCCACAATATACAGGGTGTAAATAATGTTTAAGGACTATTCAATTACCCACAATATACAGGGTGTAAATAATGTTTAAGGACTATTCAATTACCCACAATATACAGGGTGTAAATAATGTTTAAGGACTATTCAATTAACCACAATATACAGGGTGTAAATAATGTTTAAGGACTATTCAATTAACCACAATATACAGGGTGTAAATAATGTTTAAGGACTATTCAATTAACCACAATATACAGGGTGTAAGTAATGTTTAAGGACTATTCAATTAACCACAATATACAGGGTGTAAGTAATGTTTAAGGACTATTCAATTAACCACAATATACAGGGTGTAAGTAATGTTTAAGGACTATTCAATTAACCACAATATACAGGGTGTAAATAATGTTTAAGGACTATTCAATTAACCACAATATACAGGGTGTAAATAATGTTTAAGGACTATTCAATTAACCACAATATACAGGGTGTAAGTAATGTTTAAGGACTATTCAATTAACCACAATATACAGGGTGTAAGTAATGTTTAAGGACTATTCAATTAACCACAATATACAGGGTGTAAAAAGACACATCACAAAGCCTTCAACTATGCATACTGTACATCTAACTAAGTAGCTTTGCGCAAAAATTGTTGCTGGGAAACGACTTTAATTTTTAACCGACTTCCAAAAGGAGGAGGTTCTCAATTCGTCTGTTTTTTTTTTTTTTTTTTTTGTATGTTTGTTACGCGATTACTCAAAGACGGATGGACCGATATGGAAAATTCTTTTTTTGTTTCAAAGAGTATACTTCCGAGGTGGTCCCATATAAATTTTATTAACTTTACTTGAGGAGTTTTTGAGTTAGCTTCAATAATGCGTATATTTCCCACTTATTTTATATGGATGATGTGATGATGTTTTAATAACTTCCTACCACTTTTATTTACATGGCTATATCTACAATTATTGTGCTCAATTATGTATTAGAATTTGTGTGGGGTAGGTTCCACAACTAAAAAGTGAAAAATAAAAACTTTTTAGCAAAAATTAAAACCGACTTCTAAAACAAAACACTACAAAGTGAAAAATAACTTTAATTTCGGAAGTCGGTGGCAAAAAACGAAAATACAAAACCAAAGACACCGACTTCCGAAATTAAAGTTATTTTTCACTTTGTAGTGTTAGCAAAATAGGTCCAATAAGAAATAACCTTTCCAATTCTACTTTACCACCTTTTACTCTAACGAAAACATACACGACGGCTCACCACAGACTGTAATCTAATTTCCCCGTCAATACCTTAGGAAAGACTATTGAATGCCGAAGTGATGGACCGGCCAAGCGGGCCAAGACACGTTGCCAAGCTTAATGATCTAATAAAATACGACTGGTCCACTGTACGTGAGGTGAGAGCCAAGTGGTACGCGGATATAGAGGGACACGACTTGGCTGACACTCGGCCCGGCTTGGCAGGCGCTGGAGTAGTTAATTTAAATCGTGAAGGTTGGAGTGCGAACTCGTGAAAAAAATGAATTGAGCTATGAGGGGTTTTTGATGTATTTAATTAAACGATATGACGACGAGCTTGAGATACTAATTTTTAATTGGACGTGTACTCTTTAACAGACTTAGGATGTATTGGGAGAATTAAATTTGGCTTGCGACATGCAACGCTGCATTGAGAACTTCCAATAAATCTAAGAGAAACAGACTGCTCCCTTGCGTAGCAGACCCGCTACGACTGCATAGCTTGCGTAGCGGTGACACCTACAGCGTAGCAACAGCGTAGCTTATTTAAAATGATTTCTTGTATTTGGCTACTACTGCTCCCAAAATAACTTCCTCCAATTCTGAAGTTTGTTAAAAAGTATTACTGGTAATTAACTTGACGAGAAAGATATACATTTAAAATCATATACATTTTTTCTTTATTTTTATTCATCCTGTATAGTCCCAGTGATGAGCAACGGTCTCCCCCATAGCTTTCCATTGTTCCTTGTGTGCCTTAGCCTTGATAAAATAATAATGCTCGATCACTATTATTTAACGGTCGTTTCTAGCACTTTGTATCTATCTATGTTTCACACAGTCATAGTTTGAGACAAGGAACAGAGTTGATCGATGTAGCCGCCGCCGCCCAAACAATATTGATGGAGGGTAGCTGGAAAATCGTTTTATCGAGACCGTATTATGTTTATTTATTTTTACAATTACCTTTTGTTTATTGGTTGGGGAGTAATAAGTTACTTTTGCCAAATTAGTGAACCGAATATTAAACTAATTTTGTGTAATTTTATTGAATTTGGTGTAGGTATTTATCTTGAAAATTTAAACATGTTTAATGCCATTTTAAAATCAAGTCAATGACTAATTGTAATAAGGCAGGAATTTTATTGAATTCCGTGAAAATGGTCGACGCACAAAAGGTTATTTATGTTTCATTTTATCATTAAAAGTTTAGCCTTTTGTTATCTATCTTTAAACCCCGTGCAGTCCCAAAACTTTACATTTACAGATCTGCATACAAACCGCAAGTAAGTCACAACTTTCACAATAACAAAAGTAAAACTTCCAAGCATTATTCTTACGTTTGCTACCTCGAAAGATCATTTGGTTTTTCCCTTTCCAACGAGAACTGGAGTAAAAACAGTGAATTCTTAGCAGCAAGAGGTTCAGCCGTGAGAAATATCCAATTTAGCTGCGTTTGCCCTGTAAATTGACGCCATTTTTCATTTAGACCCGTCGCCATGTTGTGTTGTGGCGTGCGAGATGGCCGCGCTCCCGCGCTCCTACTCAAATATTAAACAAATAATAATAGTAATGTTTTAGAAAATAGTGCTAGTTTGTTCCGAGGATTAGGTTTTTTCTGGTTTAGGTTCATTATTTTTGTTTATGAGGTCATTTAAAAGCAGGTTATAAATAATACATAAAAAAGTCTTACAGAATATTATCTATCTATGCAATTTTTGATTTGCTATGGATTGTTATGAAGTTCAGAAACAAATCAGCAATAAAGAGTTTAAGAAAAAAAAAAAAATAGTACATCTCAGTCCATTTCACTGTGTTATGAATATGAATTGATTCAAAAACAATTTACTAAAAAAAAAAAAAAATATTATTTCTTCACTTAAGGATATAACTATTTAGATGGTTCCGCTCCTCCAGTTTACAATCATTCTACAGATGTATGAGAAATAAGCAAAAAGATTGATTTAAGACTAATTAACATTCTGTAATAATTCTTATATCAGTAAGGGAGCGCACTGGGTGTAGAATATGTTAGTGAGTGTGTGTATGTGTGTGGGTTCGTTTGTGTGTAAGTGTGTGTTTGTGTAGGTATCGGGATGTATTGGGTTGGCATGTGTATGAGTTACGTGGTGTATATGAGATATATGTAGCGCGAGGAAGTGCGGGTGTGGTGTGCATATGTGTACAAATTATATTGTTTCTTAGTTATGTGATCTTGTGTAGGATATCTTCGGTTTCTTCGTAACTTTTACTCTTGAGCCATTCAGTTAGTGTTTTTTTTACAGTCGTTAATATTTCGTCGTTAGTCGTATTTACTAACAATTTAACTATCAAATTATCCTCACAAAGTTATCCATTCAAAGTTTATTTTGTCTTATTCTGAAATTGGTTTCACACGCATACCGAACGTGATTGGATGCTTAATTCGTTTCACACCTGCCAACCTGGCTAAGTGGAAGAGTCCCAAATTGTATACTCCTGGGCCTTTCTCGTTACCTATTTGTATTTGGTTGTGTAATACGTTTTATTTATTCCCGTGCAATGGGAATTTATCTGTCGCATACAATTATTAGGATGTGGAATATAGGATAATGGTTCTTTGTTCGGTTTTGGTTAAAGGGGTTTCGAAGTATTCAGCGCTGAATAGTTCTTTTCCAATATTTATGTCGGTGGTTCATTGATTTCTGTTAGAATTTCAGGTTTATGCGTGTAGTCATTTAGTAATTTATGGGATTTTACAGTAAGTTATCTGTACGATAAACTCCTGTATCACCGTAATTATTTTCCAGGATTAGTAGTGGTATTTCATCAGGTGAACTGTTCGAGCTCCAAAACAGGGATTGTAGACGTAGGCGTTTAGGCTATAAAGCAAGCTAGAATGGGATTAGGCGGGTCATGTCAGCCGCATGCTTAGTGACCGCTGGGCAACAGTCTCCACACGGTGGGTGCCTGAGGATAGATGGCGCCGCTGAGGCCGGCTCAGGAAGAGGTGACGAGACGACCTAGACGCATACCGCAAGGGTTGGACAGAGGTGGCCCTGGAAAAGGATGCTTGGAAGGATTTGGGGAGGTCTTCGCTCAGCAGTGCGATAATGTAGGCTAATATGTAAATATAAAAAAAAAAAAACTGTTCGAATAGAAATATTTGTGAGTCAGTTTCAACTTTCGAAGTTGAAAATTATTATTTACTACGGTTTTTACGACTTGAAGAAACTAATGACTAATTGAAATGACTAATTAAATTAAAATTAGTCAACCTGGGTCTTGATACGGTTTCTTATTCCTCGTTTTATTACGTCCTTTACATCATTGAAGGCCAGTACTTTTTGTACTCACAAAAGTATGTATGTAATATATTTTGTGAATGTGTTCTTGCGTACTAGAAGCCCCGTAAATATCCATCATGAGAAATGAAATATTGCTCTGTAAGGCTCCGTAAGGAGTAGTACTCGTAGATGTTTTTATGTTACGAGGTCTGCAGGGATCGTAAATGACACGTAATTTAGGAAACCTAAAAAATAAGGGTCTGTGCTTTAGTTGACGCAATTATTATAAGAGTGAGCTTAGTTTGTGCAGATCAGATAAAAGAAAAGGTCTATCTTTGGTCGGATGATTCATGGCTTAGGGAATTAAGATAAATGCCTAATTATAGCAAAAGATTTTTCTACAGCAACAATAATAATATCTCTGATTTCCCTAGATAAATGTTTTATTGATATTCTTAATATTTTGTACACGAGAGTGATTGCATTGTAGGATAAGTAGTCGAAATAAAAAAAATAAAAACATAATTTAATGAGATGAATAAGTTAAAAGCGGGAAAATCTTTATTTTTCGTTTTAAATAATACCTGTATAGTTTAGTATCAATTTCAACTCATATCTTTAAAGCACTGAACAATACAGAGGGCTGGCTTATTTTTAGGTCAAAGAATAATCATTGAGATCCAACATGGCAATATGGCAATGCTACCAGCCTTTTGGGTACTTTTCTTATTGACAGCGATGTGGACGAATTTTTTGATGCTCAATGAGCTCTTCCCATTTTTATAGACGTGTGCATAATGTAAATATTTTAGTGCTAGCTTGTATATTGTATTTAATATGACCAGCTATTGATAGAAATAAATAGTTACACGTATCACAAATAATCAATTTTCATCCACCATCGCCTCCAATACTCGATCCATTTGATTGCTTTTACTAAGAGTTGGTTGTCTGACGCAATTACTGAAGTCTTAATACCCGTCAAACTTCCTGTAACGAGAAAACTTTCACCAATGAGACCAGAACATATTATTTCTTTTTTTTTTACATGACTGTTCGGCCAGTTTGGATTTTAATGACTTTTTTTTTCTAATGGCTGTTTGGACTTTTTAAATGTTATGTAAGGTTTAATCGGACCTTTTTGGTATTTTGAATGACGTTGTATTGGTGAAAATGGTGCAATGAAATATTTATTTCTGTACTAGGTACACGCCCTTGCTACGCGCGGTTTTTACGACTTGACAAAATATCGAGATTTCTGTCTGTGTGATGTTAATTGAATATTAATGTAAGTATTATAAACATAAGCTTTTAGAAATAAATTCTCTGTCGCGTAATTTAGAAGAACAACGCGATCACATACAGACACAAAAAGCGACTTTAATTTATTAACCGAATTCAAAAAGGAGGAGGTTCTCAATTCGTCTGTATGTTTTTTTTTTTTTTTTGTATGTTTTAATATGTATAGTTCGCGTCATTTAAGTGTGCCGTTCTGAAGTAGGCTATAAATGACTGCGCAGTAGTCAATATCTATACTAAAACAGCAGCACGCCATGCCTTGCGCATCGGAAAGCCTGGTTTCAGAGCGGCAAAATTATTTGACGCGAACTGTATAAAAGTATTTTTTTAAGATACTTTCACAAGTCAATATTGGTCAATATTTTAAAAATGTTACTGCTCTCTGAGAAGAAGTGTCGAAGCAAACTCAGAGTGTGTGGTGTTTTTGTACGTGATCAAGCAAACGGAGTTTTGGTAATTGTTTTGCAATTAGTAAGGATTCGGATTGTGACCCGCTAGAAAGGAACTGCTCCAGCACTAAGGTCGTGTAATAACTGGTTTCTGCCCGCAACTTCATCCGCGTAGTGATATTTCTTGTTTAGACATAAACTACATATATCCTCCTATGATACTCGGCAATATTGTGGCTTCTTAATGGTGAAAGAATTTTCGGAATCGAATCAGTAGTTCCGCAGATATATTAGTACCCATAGATATCATATCTAATCGAAAACCATGTAGGTACTTATTCTCAGACTAGTTTTATTTTATTTAATTTCCTATGGGTAAACAAACAGTGGTATATTAAAAATAAATGGAAATAACTTAACACTTAACAAATATAAATAAAACATTACATTTTCCTCAGATTACATCTTAAATATATTATACAAACTGATGGCAAAATCAATTATAAGAACAAAAAAAAAAAAAAAAACTAAAAATAAGAAAACAACTTGTTTATGTATTGCATCCGGGTCCTATAATCAATCTGCCTAGCCTTTTCCCAACTATGTTGGGGTCGAAAATACTGGTATTCAGCTGCATCCGGTTAGACTGGAAAGTCTAACCGGATGCAGCTGAATACCAGTATTTTACTAATGCTATCAACTTTAATTTTGGAATAGTTTTAGGTGACGTTTGCCCAACTATTTTGCAAATAAGAAAGAAATAAAAATATTAATTTATATTCTTATATATTTTTTTTTTGCAACAGGGCCTGAAAGGGGTTCTTAAAAATTTTAGGGTTTTAGGGGTTCTTAAAGTGGGGCTACTAGGGCATGTGGGGTAATCATATAAAAGAGCGCTGTTTGCACATTCTCAAACATTTTTTCTTTTTTTTTTTTAGGCCGCATAGTTTTCGACTTTTGATGAAAAATGTAAAAAAAAATACCGTTCCCCCTTATCTCCGAAGTTTGCATAGAGAAAAATCCGAAATTATTCTGTGTGATAGAAGATTATGTAAAGATTACAGGAAAAATAAAACGATGTCTCTAAATAGCACACTTTTTATATGAGAGACAACACACTTTTTAAACGAGTCGGACTCGCGCACCAAGAGTTCCATATAGGAACCCTTGGTCCGCGAGTCCGACTCGTTTCCTATTAAAAATCTGTTATAGTTACTGTAAAAGATGGACACAAAGCTACTTAGTTTCGTTGTATTTTACGGAGGTCGAGCCTTAAATAGAAACATTGTCTCAAGTAGCGTACGTCTTGACTGTAACGTAACTAACTACAAATAATATGTAGTTGGGTATTTACCTAGAATATTTTATTTCGAGTCTGCAAATATGTAGGTAATATAAAAAATATTGTTAATATTGACTCTTCCAAATAACTCAAGGGCCTATTTGTTGAGATGATGCTTATCTTTTTTAGGGTTCCGTAGCCAAAGGGTAAAATGGGACCCTATTACTAAGACTCCGCTGTCCGTCTGTCACCAGGCTGTATCTCATGAACCGTGATAGTTAGACAGTTTAAATTTTCACAGATTATGTATTTCTGTTGCAGCTATAACAACAAATACTAAAAAATATAATAAAATAAATATTTAAGGTGGCTCCCATACAACAGACATGATTGTTTTGCCATTTTTATAGATAATGATACGGAACCCTTCGTGCGCGAGTCCGACTCGCACTTGGCCGGTTTTTTTGCTGTCATATTCAAATGAAGGGTCCTTCAAGAAAAATATACAAGGCACTTAAAATTTACTCCTAAAGTAACTCCCCCATTTAATTAATGATGCTTACGCGTCAAATTCAAGACTTCCTACCATTCACTTGCATATAAAGTTGATGGCACCCAAATATATCGCCTCCATTTAATATTAAATGGCGCATGGTGATAGCACTTCAATCAAATCTTAGCAATATGGATTGGAATAAATCACACCCTCGCAGAACTCACAAATTTCTACCAGCTCGGCAAAATATGATCCCATATATTCACACAAAACAACCAAAAGCCGGTCTTATACCAACGCAGTAGGTCTAAAGCGACCGCATGTCAAATTTGTATCGCTGGAAACCGTTGCAAATATAATTTTCATGCGACGCAGGGGAATGTGGGCTTTATGTTCTACGGTGTAAGGTTAGATAAAGGTGCACAGGATATTTGGTTAGCAAGGCATTTTATGGGGAATACAATATTAAAGCGAATGTTATATCTTCATAAATCGTTGCAAGGTGTCGGGGCCTGTGGGCCTGTGTGGTGTCTTTAAAATATTTTGCGTTAGCTTTAAAATATTGGATGCGGCTTTAAGGCCTGCCATACACATTACGATTTATCGCTTCGATATCGGAACGAATTTGATATCGGCAGATAAATTGTTCTTTGTACCAGCCTAACGACATTTCAGATTATGTTCTATTCGACCTACCGAGATAGGAAGTTTCTCGAAGCTGGGAATCTGAGCATAAATTCAGACTAACGTTACATTGGACAAGTGGCTTTGATGCCTATCCTACTAATACTATAAATGCGAATGTTTGTGAGGATGGATGAATGTTTGGATGTTTGTTACTCTTTCATGCAAAAACTACTGAACGGGTTTTGATTAAATTTGGTACAAAGATAGTTGGATTAACACATAGAATACTTTTTATCCCCATATTTTTACTGGTTCGAGACTTACGCGGGTCTTTGGATAGCCGTCTTTTGTTAAAATGGGTCTCCAATTAAATATGGAAGGGAGAATCACCATGTTGACCGCATTTGAAAAAAGTGTTGCTGTTTACTGTTTTTGATAATATTAAACATTGTTTTTACGTACCTATTCTTACAATCATTTTGCAAACGCAACCACCAGGGGTTGCGTTTAATAAAATGATCTAAAAGCAATTTAATCTACACACAACCAATTAAAGCCATAAAGCAACATAAGTTTTAACGTACTTTCCAACAACGGCGGTAACAATTATTGATAAATACCAATAACATAATTTCACAAAAAAGAATGTAGAATTAAAGCAATTCCCAGTAACTGGACTGAAAAAAAATAGTATTCAATTTACAAACCTTCCAGCCGACTGAAAACCTTTTTTTACTGAATTCCCATTCGCCTGTTAACAGCGAAAAATTTTAAAATAGAAATAAAGCTTGCCACTTCGCTTTGAGCTGTGGAATTATTTTTAAAGTACCCTAGAATACGTAAAACCTAATATGTTTTGACCTTTGTCGAAGTAGCTCTGTTTGGTACAATTGATTATGGCGCCACAAAGGGATAAAATGGTGGATTGGTAATTGAGTTCTTAGGAGGCACGTGGTTAGGAGAAGAATGAAGATGGCAACTTAGGGTCAATGTTGGTGAAATTATAAAGGCGGAAGAAAAGTCTACGTATTATCGAATAAAAGAAATGAATAAATAAGTATGCCATACCTACCTGGTTGCACCACAAAAATACTTATCATTATTATCTAGAAAGTTTACTGCTAAAATGAGCCTGTCAATGTAAGTACACAAATATATGAAATATACCACGAATAAAGCAAACATTTCCAGATTAAATCATACTAAACCAATCCAGTATACTGGCTATAATAATAATATTATAATGAGGTAAAATTTGTGAGTTTGTATGTGGGGGGTAATCTTCGAAACTAGTGATCCGAATCTGAAAATTCCTTCACTAATAGGAAGCTACAGTAATGCCCAATATCGTAGGCTATATTTTATGTTTAAGGGGACTACAGGACCTAAAGCGCGGTCACTGTCGAACTGCATAGAGAAGAAAGAGAAGCACGATGACATAACGCTGGTAATTTATTGCAAAATATGAAGCAATTATCTATTTACAAAGAATCTATTGATTGGTTGATATTCCACCAATTCGCACTAAGCGTTTCCAAATGTCCACTGCAAAACAGTGGAACTCACTACCTGCGTCTGTGTTTCCGAGCGCATACAACCCTAACCTCTGCAGAGTGAGAGTGAACAGGCTTCTTCTGGGTAAGCTCACTCCATCGTCGACTTTGTCTCTGTCACCTCTGACCTAGACTAGAATCAAGAGCAAACCCATCTCAAAAAAAAAAAAAAAACCATTAAAACACTGTTATGTTAATATGTTGCTTGTAGAATAATCTAATAAAAAATCAGAATGAGAGTTTGTATATTAGTAGGTATGATGAGGCAAATTCGTAATTATTTTCTATCGTATCAAATTAGCTGTAGTAAATTTTCGACACATTACTAACTAGCATATATCCTTAAGTTTATCATATATTTTTCAGATTCTGTTTACTGTAGTAGATCATTTACTTTTAGGCATTTTAAAACTTGCGTTTAGTTTCGTTTAGGTCCTGTAGTCCCCTAGAAACAAATTATTTCACGCAGACGAAGTCGCGGGCAGACTATTCACTAACATATTAATAATAATAAGAGCTAATAATAATATAAGCAAATATTTTAGCTCAACTTATTATATTTATGTTCTAGCTCACTGCATTTAACGCCCCTACTAAAACCCGTGACGTCATTCAACTTGAATTTTCACAGAACATGGCGCCGAATCAAAGCGCACTTCGAAACTAACTGCTGTTAGAATAATAGAAAGTTAATTTAAACAAAACTTTTGGATAACTATGCTAATTTTATAGTTACTGACACTAAAAGTGTGATTTAGTGGCATTAGGAGATTAGGACGCGTGTGTTGGGGTCTTAAAATTCGTGAATGTTGTAAAACTAATGTTGAATTTGCATACGGTTGTAAGTTGAGGACAAGTTTGGATATAATATTCTTAATATACGAATACGTATGGCGGCTTATCTTTGAGTTTGTTTCTCAAATAAGACGAGTTCAGAGATTTCGAAAAATATGTACGTGAGTGCATAGTTAAAAAAAAAGTGGCAACGAAAATGATGATATTATATATTATGGTTTATTATCTACACTCATACTATAAATCCTCTACAAAAATTTCTGAAACAGTTAGCTTATTGCCAACATTAAAACAACCAGTGTCATAGTAACCATAATATCATCCAAACGAGTGTTATAATGTTGTATGCAAATCCTTTGCTTTTCGATCCCTTCCTTACTCATCAAACAGCCACATTCTCACTACTCAGTTCGTGGTATCTTTATGAATTAAAAAAGAAAGAACATTGTCGTGCACGAGCCTTTCACTACCACAGCGCCGTAATAAAAAAAAAAAAAAAACTTATACATAGTTTGTTTGTATTAGATAATCAGTAATTAAACTTTCCATGAAATTACATAGAGTTCTTACAAAGGTTTCAGAACCTTTTATAGAGGATTCATATCATGGGTGTAGATAAAGTCTTATATGCAACATTACATAATTGGGTATTAAAACACTCATGTGATACTATTATCCCACATTCGTGTTTTAATACCCCTTATTATACAACAGTTGCGTAAATAACTATTAGGGTTCCGAGGCCATACCTATTCTTGAAACGAATCTAAGTCCAATTTAATTCAGCTGAGAATCCTTCTTTCACACAATTTGAACCAGCTTTTGAAACAATCTTTAGGGCCTCAAACTTCTGTAGGTTATATTAAGAACTAATTGAGAATCCCTACAAAAATGTTTGAACACCGTTATTGATACCAATACATCAATGGGATCCATCCATATCCAAAGAAAAGCATTCAAACCCAGTCGTCAAACTTTTAACACCCCTTACAGCTACTTATTCGACAAAAGAATAGCATCGCATCCTCACATAATATGCATGAATAGAATCTTTCCGGTAACCAGAACCAAAGAATATTTGCAAGAGATTGCATTATTCAGCCATATAGCCGTATCTTCGACTATAAATAAGTCACAGGTGGGGTCGAAGCAAATGCACCACTTAAATCCGCTGCTCCTTTTTAAATTACATCTGCTGGTGTAAGCAGAGACGAACTGGGCTAGGCAGTGAAGGTGCAACAGGGTGCAACTATGGTGTGAAAAGATTGTGATTCAATTACCAATTTGTAGAGTTTTTGCTGTAAAAGAAATAATAAAGTAGGTTACGAATGATAATATTATTGTAAGGTTAAAACGAACTGCAATAATTTGCATTTATCAGTTTGCAGAAATAAATGGGTAAAGTGCAATCAAGTATTTAAAATACACTGTGTTTCGATTTTAAATAAGCTAAGTTTCATCTTCCAATCCTGCTTTTATGTTTTAATTAAAATCAAAATTGCTTTTTAATTCATAAAGCTATTAATATTAAGTGCTTTTCAATTCAGTTTTGTGTTATACTAAATTTATTGTATGGCCATTCGATGTAGTACGAATATTAATATTAGTTTTAAGCTGCCCTGAATGTGTTAGATAATAAAAGCTAATTGAAAACTATAGTTCAGTGTTGCTGGATTACAATACAATACAAATTAATGCATGTAAAATGGACGGTCTTATCGCTAAATATCACTAACAGATAACCTTTGAAATACATTAATATTGACGAGTCAGTATGAATGATCAGAACTATGTGAAATGCGCTAAAATAAACTGCGTTACATATTTTGTTTCACGCTATATGCACCCGTATTACCGTCCTATTTCGGCCCAGGTATCGAAACTGCTTCTCTGGGTATTGTCTCTTCTAGTTTTTTCTCCGTAACATATTGGGGGTACATAAATCGAGATGCTCCTTATAGATCGAGCACTCTATCCGTAGCGAGTTGTATATTTTGTTTCTACAAGAAAAGTGGTAATATACAGCTTATTCTTGTGTGTTACCTAATTTAATCCTAGACAATTTTATTGTGCTTTAAGGATAAATAAATAAGACATGTTTTTGGAGTAACATGGACTCATAGCGTTAGTAACAATTTACTTATAAACTATGTTAGTAGTATGAACAAAACATTTTTAGAATAAAACCTATATTATACACTTACTAGCAAGTACAAATTCAAATTAATTTATTTGCCAGAATGTAGGTTTACAACGTATGATCTTGGAACTATTATAATGGCACACACACATAAAACATGAACATGGCTTAAATAGTGCAAGATAGGACTATCCAGTTTGTTAGCAATAACATCCAGGAGACTTTTGATAAAGATAAAGATAATTTTATTTGTCAAAAACATGCGTATACATCCAAATTAAGCATGCAGGATGGCACAATATTAATATGTCGTACGTACATGTTGAAACATGTAAGGCGTATAAATTTATAAAATTTACAAAAAAAATAAAATAAAATACTAGATCACAAAATAAAGACTGAATTAGTAAAAAGTTATTTAAATTATAATAACACTTGTCTGTTAATAAATCTCGAATTTTGTTTTTGGAGCTGGCGTGCACTCTGCGCTACACGGATGCTGTACGCTTGCGTTGGATCGCAGTGAAGCCGTCACTTTGCGCGTCCGTGAACACACCCAAGCCACTACAGAAGTGTGGCAACCCCAACGGCATCCTGAATGCATCGAAGGCGAAGAGCTTTACCAGCTTTTTGAGCGAAGCTTGTCCAAAGACTATACGAGTAAAATACTCGTGATAAGGTAGTTACCACAAAAAAACAGTGGTCTACAAAATGAAGAGAATTCACAAGTCGTGAATGTAGGTTTACTGACTTGCTTGCGAATCAAATCCTGAGCCTGCAGTCTCGACATAGATAGCGATCGCTATACGACCGATTTCGATCGCAAAGTCATAGTAGGGTCCCTAGACGGTCAAAATTGCAAGACAAACACGAACAATCACATGCTTGTCAAACAATTTTGACTGTCTAGGTACCCCACTAGTACTTTGCGACCGAATTCGGTCGTAAAGCGATCGCTACCTATGTCGAGATGGCAGGCCTTGAGAGCCTAGACGATAGCGATTCTATTTCTACAATCACTATTGCTTCAAAGTGACATTGACATGATCACGTGACATTTCGATAGCTTATGTCAACCCCATACATTTTTTGGCTTTTCTACTAGCGTCATCACCCTCTACTTATTTAATACATTACCTATGTCATTTTCAATTGTTATCGTTTTGAAGGAAAATGTAGTATTAAAACTTGGACTCGGAAAAAATGTGGCGATAGCTATATTCTCTAAGAGACAGATTTTTGCTGTGCAGTTTTATACTTACAAATTAGTACAACATCAAGAAAACAACAACTAAGCTTTAATGTCCTTGTACCACACGCTTAAAGCCACGGTACCCTGGGACCCCGGGAGACAATTATGCAAAGTGCGCGACCTACCGATACCGAGACAAAGGCATCTATTTGTCGAGCCTCCTGCAACACCAAAGATTATGTTAAAAACTTTGTAGTGATGTTACATAGTGATACGGTTTGAGAAAAATACGTTTTTCAATGTTCAAATACGGTTTTTAATTTCACGACCAAAGAAATTGAAGGACTTTTTCGTACGTTGTTCATAATCATCATAATCATAAATCATTTATTTGCCTGAAATATGGTGGATACACAAGATGTTAAATTAAATTATAGCACAGGACATATTTCACCCTCATTACGGGCATGCAAAATTATAGCTAATTTACAGCAATTATTTGAATGAAATTACAATTCTTAGAATTATTTGAATTGTTACAATTTATAAGAAAATTTGAATTATAATTATTAGAATTACAGTGATTTCCATTACATAAATTATTGAAATATTGTTTTTAAGGGCAAAGACACAGGAAATAAGAGGAAAGAACCAGTATCTTAGTGGACACCAAATCGACATGTGCTCTTACTTGTATTCAAAAAATCTTTAATAGTGTAGAAACTCTCCTGGATTAACCATGTTCGCAAGGCACAACAGAACCTTTTATATGGCAGGTCAGTCATTCCTTTGGGAAAAGAGTTATATATTAGAGGTGCCATGTAGGCACAGTTCTTTCTGAAGAGTTCTAGGTTAGGCACAGGCATTTTTAAGGGCAGGTGGTTAATTTTACGTTTAAATGTATTGTCGTTGATGGTGAAAAGATGGCTGTGGTATTTAACAAATTTAGCTACTTCATACAACAATCAACAACTGTTCCCTGCATATACATCTGTATATGCAGGGAACAGTTGTTGATTGTTTTATACTTAGCATGTTTCGAGATTACCTGTCTCAGCAGTTTTGGTCGCAAATTAACGGATGGATTCATAAGCTGATTACGCGGAGTGATCGCGACTCGAAATTAGTAAAAGAAAATATCAGTACCAACTTATATTTTTTTCATAATTTCAGCTGAAGGAAGTCCACTTCTTGACATATACCTCCCTCAAGTATCGCCACTTTGGCTACGCCAAGCTTCTCGCATCCAGTGGATTCCTGCGGCCTTCATTAGGTCATCGGTCCAACTTGTGGAAGGCCTTCCAACCTTCGGCCCCATCGGCCATCTGGTCTGCGAGCAATATGCTCTACCAACTGCCACTTAAATTTGGCAGTACTTCAGGCTATATCGGTTACCTTGGTTCTCCTACGGATCTCTCAATTTCTGATTCGATCACGTAGGGGTATATTCTCGCTTTTTCGATATTACCAAGCATAGGTTTTTATTAATTTGTAATTAGCTATATTAAATAGCATAAAACCTCTAAAATAATACGATATCATTTAGTACCTACAACAAAATTTAATAAGAAAATGTTAAATAGTTAAGCTAAATCGTTTTTGTTTTAAGCCGTTCTGTTAAAATCTTATTAGCGTTAAGTCTATATCAAGCGTTTTACTTTGAGAGAAAAATAACACAAGAGGAACTTTTGCGTTAGCTAAAGCTTGACACTGGATAAAATTCTAAGGGTCGCTGGTTCCTAAAGAATTTTAATACAGGTTAATTTAGCCTGTCTTCAGTATCAAATAAGATTAAAAACGATGAATATATTTCAATAAATTGGTCCATCTTATAGGTATAAGATGGACAACTTACTGAAACAAATACTATAGGTATAGGTACCTACACTTTTACACGTCTATGTGTTGGATCGCCTGATTACTGAAATTACTTTACCCTGTGAAACAGTCAAAATAACATCGACACTAAGGCGACGATAACCGAATTTAATAATTTCAAACTGAAGATCACGTCTAAACGAGTAGTGTTAATGATTTAGAAGAAATATATGTTAAATTAGAGCATTTTATTAACAACTTAATCTATGAATATTTTAGATTTTGTTTATATTACATAATTTATAAATTTATGTCTAACGTGGATAAAAAAACTAAGAATCACGCCCAAACTATCAAGCGTATTTTTATAAAACCTACACCACTTTAGAGATAATTTAATTATATAGCATTTAGTATACGTGTTTTATTAAAATACTTTTTGTTTTGTGTGTAAAAATTAATAATGTTTCTAATTTGGGATAGCGCTCCTTGACGGACGTACGCATTGCGTGAGCTCAGCACAGAACACGCAAGCTAACCACTCAAAGCCTTTGGCATAATCTGCGTCTTAAAATCCAAAACGCTAATCCCATCACTACGACCCTAAAAATCCCTACTCCAAACCATACATACGTGTAACTTTGCATGTATATATACGTATAAGTAATATGTCTGAATGTGTGCGTTCGGCCAATGAGGGCCCTACGATCCCTGTGTCCCGTTTCTATCATTGTCAGAATGATGAATTAGGCTCATTTGTTAGGACAGCGAAGGCCTAGATTTTAAGGTACTTTAGGATAGAAGGTACCTTCTGTGTTGGGTAGAAGGTATTTTGTAAGTATCGGGAAATAAGTGGTTCGGTTATGTGTTACTAAAAGGAAAAGTAGGATTAATGGGGGTAGGTGGAGGTTATTTATGGGGTGTGTAGGGCTAAAATTGTATATGTAGGATGTTTTTTGCTATACTTAAACGGGAACCACTTTAATTATCCGAAAAAAAGCTTGCAATTAACTTTTGTTGGAGAAATGACTTTAGATTTAAGGTTCAATTTTTAACTGACTTCAAAAAGGAGGAGGTTCTCAATTCGCCTGTATGTTTTTTTTTGTATGTTTGTTACGCGATTACTCAAAGACGGATGAACCGATTTAGAAAATTCTTTTTTTGTTTGAAAGGGTATACTTTCATATAAATTTTATTAAGTTTGCTTGGGTAGTTTTTGAGTTAGCTTCAATAATGCGTATTTTTCGCACTTAGTTTATCTGGATGATGTTTTAATAACTTCCTGTCACTGTTATTTACATAGCAGGTAGTGGTATTCGAATTTGTGTGCGCTAGGTACCACAACTAAAAAGTGAAAAATATAAACTTTTTAGGAAAAAATAAAACCGACTTCCAAAACAAAATAACTACAAAGTGAAAAATAACTTTAATTTCGGAAGTCGGTGGCATAACACGAAAATACAAAACCAAAGACACCTACTACCGAAATTAAAGTTATTTTTCACTTTGTAGTGTTTCGTTTGGGAAGTCGGTTTTATTTTTCGCTAAAAAGTTTGGAAATCTAGGTCTAATACACCCAGATCAATAAGTTCGGTAATCGGTTTCCAACCGTAAGCGGACCGTACGTAGGGATACTGTTATTTCGTATTTAGTCGAGTTATCCATTAGGGTCAATCGATCAGGTTGAGCTACGCTTGCCGCGGTTAGTCCGTGGATGGCTATCTTTACATACCGAGACCTCTCCGTGCCTCGGAAAGTACGTTAAACCGTTGGTCCCGGCTATAGTTCGTGGATCTTTGACAGGCCGTTACGGGTCGTCAGAAGCCCGAAAGTCTGACAAACAGTCTTACCAAGGGGTATCGTATTATGCAGTAACTGGAGGTTAGATAAGCAGTCGCTCCATGTAAAATAATGGTATTCAGCTCCATCTGAATAGATTGGAAGCCGACACCACGATAATTGGGAATGACTGGCTTAAATTGTACCTAAGTGTCAGGCGTCAATGTTCTTAAATATCAAAAGTCGCGGATGGGAACAACGTAGACTATAAATCTAATTTTAAAACTAATGCAGTAGGAGTACCCCAAGGCAGCGTGGTGGAATCATTTTTATTTCTGCTATACGTATATCAATGACCTTCCCAATACAACACGCCATGAAACAATCTTATTTGCGGACGATACAACGCTAATAATAAAATGTAAAGACAAAAATAAATTAGAACAGGAAATTAATGAAGCAATCAAAAACATAATAATTTAGCTTAATAACAACAATTTAAAAATCAATCTAAATAAAACAAAAATAATTAATTTTCAAACTTATAAATCAAACTTTCAGAGTCTTAGTATAATATATGAAGACGGTATCCTAGAACAAGTAGTAAACACAAAATTCTTAGGCATAATAGTGGATCAAAACTGTAACTGGAAGTCACACATCAATTACGTATGCGATACGCTAGACAAATTCGTATACGCAATAAAACGTCTACGATCAGCAGTGTCCGTATATGCAGCAGTCACTGCATATCACGGATACGTATCGTCTGTGCTGTTATACGGTCTGATACTATTGGGAAATTTAGTTGAAATTTTAAGGGAATTTCTGGTACAAAAAAATGCATTAGGGCAATAGCTGGCGTCTGACTCTTGGACAGTTGTAAACCTTTATTTAAAAACTTCACATTTTACCTTTACCCTGCATGTACGAGTACATCAAAGAAATATGTATGCTAGTAAAACAATATCCGGACTATTTTCGCATGCAATCTGAAGTGAGCCACAAAAAGGCTTCTGCTAGAAATAAATATATTTACTTCTAGCAGAAGCCTTTTTGTGGCTCATATGAATTAAATGTACCTCAATGTAGATTGCAAATATTTAGAAATAATGTATATATGTGAACGCCATTCAAGTTACCTAACTCATTTAAGGAACTGCCCATACTTATGTTCAAGAAAAGCTGACCAGTTGGTTACTAGATAATTGCTTTTATGACATTGGCGAATATATGGAATATTGTAAAAATCTAAGATGACATAATACTTAATTTTGACATTGCTTTTAAAGTAACGATCACCAAATTATAATAATATTAATTCAAATTGGACTTATTGTAAAACACTAATCTTAAAATGTATTGTAATTATAATATTTGTCACATTATTTATTGACACATTTGAATATTTGTACTCCCTGTGTTGTGGTAGAATGTATAGAACTTAGAAAATATTAACACCATACTATGTAAAACTACATTCTTATAAATAAATTAATTCTGATTCTGATTCAGGCTAGGCAGATGATGATCACGACGATGATCAATTAAGGCCCTCGTCCCAGGAGCATAACGTCATTAAAACAAAACTGATCGAACAAAATCGGGTCCGAAAGCTAATTTAATTTCTATACGACTCTCTAAGATTTATTACACCCATTTCTAAGAGGATGAGAACTGATTCTGAATAGTTTGAGATATTCACTCGATTTATCGTCTTAGGAACCGAATTTTACACGTTATTGTCACCTCACTAAAGGTGTTTGGGGAAGGAATTTGGACTTTATTAAGCTCAAAGTAGAGTTGGAATATGTATGGTGTTAATATGATGTAAGATTCGAATAAGGTCGATTATCCAAAGCTTTTTTATTCTAAATGGTATATGACGTCAGGGTGCAGATTTAAGGTAATTACCATTAATTCGAAAGTTGGTAATGTTGTTGCTAATATTATTAAAGACTAGCTTTAGCCCGCTGCTTCACCCGACAAAGGAAAATGGTTCCCATGGGAGCGTACTAAGGTTAACTATCTGTGAGTCAAATTTCATCCAAATCCATTCTTAATAACAATAACAGTCTCGCGACTGCATAAGATTGTTTGGAAACAAAATAGGTCATCTTGTTTCCATCTTTTTTAAGTCACTTTTTACGCAGTCGGGTTTTTTAATTTTTGAAATTTACTTTTTCATTTTACACTTTTTAGCGTGCAATACCCACTTATAATCGGATGATAACGGCCTCTTACTCACTTCAAAAGTTCGGGATTTTTTTACCATTTCTCATTCCAAATTACATTTAAACATAATGTAATTTGTTTATATTTTTGTAATCACCTTTTATAACCCTTAATTTTGATACTCCACTCGATAGGTTTGGGAGATTTTTTTTTTATAAAAACACATTTTGGCGCAAAAATCCGCCTTTTTGATTTTTTTAAATTTTAATGTACCCAGTGACACTCGCGCAATAATGATGAACCTAACGACATATCACTCTTCAAAATCGGTCAAGTCGTTCAGTTCAAGCTACAAAGGCCACAATGGAATGGACAGACATACATACATACATGCGCACGAAAAACATTTCACAACATACTTTATTTTGCGAGTACTTATGTATAGATTTCTGTTGACCAAAGCTGGTAAAGCATGCAATCTATCTATCTATCCCTATATAAATGAAAGGAAAAGTCCTGGCTGACTGATTAACTCATCAACGCCTAGCCTAAAACCCGTGGACCTAGCAGAAATTTTGCACAGATATTCTCTTTATGATGTAGACAAGGACTAAGAAAGGAATATTAAAATTAAAGCCCTAAGGCTCGGCGCAAACGGGCAACCGACCACAGCCACCGGTGGCCAGTGACAGCGAGTTAACACACTTTCATATATTTTGTATACGAGTAGACGCACCGCACACGTGAGGCTGGTGGTGGCCACTCGCCACAGCAGTATTCCCTGCAGCAAGAGGCGACAGCCACCGGTCGCTGTGGTCGATGGCCCGTTTGCGCCGAGCCTAAGGGACTAAAATAGTGGCTCAAAGTTTGTATGGAAATCGTCATTTTTGTAGTTCAAGCCATGAAAATTGTCATTCTGGTTAAAAATGAAAAACCACGTGTTTCAGCTAAGGGGGAAAATAGGTGATGAAAGTTTGTAAGGTAAAAAAAAATAGAAACTACGAATGACGTGTTTTGGCGTTTATGGAAAATCATATCGCGAAGATACTATGGGACCAAACCGTAAGACAAACAAAATGTTAGCAAAACTCGTCAAAACGTAGGGAACTGCAGATTTTTTTTTCACGATTTCAGGTTGGTTTGTTCTCATAATAAAAGTTGTTCAAAATGATGGTCTCATTATTACCCTAGAGTTCTGGTATATAATATTAATAATAATAATCTGTGGCCCGACTGTCAAGCTGACGGTCGAAAAAATTTTTTCTCCGTGTAATTTCTACTGGATTTTTAAACATTAATGCAATAATGTGGTGTTTTGCGTTCCTACACCAATTCACCCAACCCAAAATTGGCATAAAAACCAAACCAGGATGCAAGAATAAAACTACCACCTACTACTACACTACTGAACTATGACACGGAGAATAGAAGACCAAGCACAATGCTGACGAGAAGTCGGGCACGACGAAACACACGCCCAACATCTTCGGGTTCGTCGCTCAGCTCCGCCTCGCAGTTGCCGGAACCTGCTCCAGACTTACCGGAACCAGATCCAGACGTGAGTCCTGTGATACCGGCCGCTGCAGTTGCGTCGAGCTCGAGCGACGAATACTTCTCGCCGCCGACAACACCACCACCAATTCGTCGGCAGAGAAGAGGCCGGCCACCGAACGGCATGGGATCTAGGGGCCAACCGGCCCCGAGCCGGGTCCCCGCTGCCGGTGGTTGTGTGCAGCGCATGAAATGGACTCAACAAATGAATGAGAACGTCATGCGCGCATATTACGGGGCTACAGAGGGGGGAACTAACCTCACTGCGTACCGCGATAGGATGCTGTCTCTGTTCCAGGCGCTTCAACCAGCCATCAACGTCTCGGCCCAACGACTTTCGGATCAGGTGCGGGTTATCCAACGGAATCACAGATTGGACGACGCCGCGCTTGATAGGCTGCGCTCAGAGGTACTGAGCAATCGTATCGTCCCTGTCCCGTCACAGACCGCGGTGCAACCTCTAGTCAGTGACATAACCCAACCGCGGTCTTATGTTAATGATGAGGAGGGGGGCGATGAGATTGTTACGGTAAGTAGCCAGTGTAACGAACGATTGAGGAGCGCGCTGGAGGATGCGATTCGAGAGTTTAGAACTGCCCCCGTCCAACTTAGACCACATTTACCTCGCTTGCCTATGCACAGAACGAATAGGGCGATGGTGTGTGCCTTGGATTCGCTGCTTGGTTTTTATTTTGAAAGCAGCGAAGATCTCGTAGATACGCACTCGATCTTGTATTGCGCGGCTATTGCGGCGTGTCGTGTAGCCAATGTCAAATTTCCAAATTGTGACATAGCTACACGACCAAAACCCGCTGTTCCAGCCTGGCAGTGCAGGATCGAGCGGCGTATCGAGGGGACCAGGGTGCTCATCGGCAAACTATACTGCTTCAGGGAGTGCAATACTCGCCCTAGAGTGATGCGCTTTGTGAGGCGGGCGTTCTCGGGGACTGGAATCAGCCCTCAAGAATATATGTCCCGTGTCACAGAGCGCATTGACTTCCTGAAGCAGAAGGTCTGTGCATGGGCAAGCCGTATCCGTAGGTATAAGCGACGGGTTGAGCGGTATACCCAGAATCGCATATTCCAGCGTGATCAAAGGTGGGTGTATAGAGCATGGGAGCGACCTGAGCAAAATATGGCAGACGTATGCCGCCCGGATGATGATGCCACTAGCATATTCTGGCGTAACATCTGGTCGGTGCCCGTTTGCCATACTGAGGCTGAATGGATGCGGGATGTTGAACGCGTGTGTGACGCCATACCGGAGATGGAAGAAGTAATAATTACTTCCTCCGATGTAGCCAGTGCAGCCCGTCCGATACCGAACTGGAAATCTCCGGGACCGGACGGACTGCACAATTTTTGGCTTAAATGGCTGCAAAGTTCACATGCGTGCTTAGCATCGCAATTCCAGTCGGCCTTAGAGTCTGGGTCACTGCCACAGCTCTTTACAACAGGAGTTACTCACCTGCTCCATAAGTCAGGTGATGCCACGGAACCCAAAAATTATAGGCCGATCACTTGTTTGCCGACGGTCTATAAACTCCTTACATCCATTTTGAGAGAGAAAATTAATTCTCATTTAGAAAAGAATTCTATTATGTCTGTCTCTCAAAATGGATGTAGGAATGGGTCCCGCGGCACCAAGGAGCTACTCCTCATTGACATGGCCATAAGCCAACAGGTCCGTCGATCCCGAAAGGATTTGTCGACATGTTGGATAGACTATAAGAAGGCCTTTGATTCGGTGCCGCATACATGGCTCTTGAGGGTGTTAGAGTTGTACAAAATTGATACAACTCTGAGCACCTTCCTAACGACGTGTATGGGGCAGTGGAGGACGGTTCTTCGCTATCCAGGATGCCGACAAATTCAGGGGAGCAACGAACCTATTAGGATTAAGCGGGGAATATTCCAGGGCGACAGTCTGAGTCCACTGTGGTTTTGTTTAGCCTTGAACCCTCTTAGCACTCTGCTGGAGGGTACAGGGCTGGGCTGTCCTTTGCGGAGAGGGGGTCAGGTAATATCCCACCTGCTTTATATGGATGATTTGAAACTGTTTGCCACCAACAAATTGCAACTGCTGGAGTCACTAAAAGTAACTAAAACTTTTAGTGATTCCATCAGGATGGAATTTGGTGTAGATAAATGTGCAGTCATGCATGTAAAGCGGGGCGGGATTGTGGAATCTGAGGGACTACAACTCTCAGATTCTATAAACCTGAGATCACTCTCCGCAACTGATACCTACAAATACCTGGGTATGTCAGAGGGGTTAGCCATTAACGGACCTGACATGAAACAATCGTTGCAGGAGCGCTTCTTCGGTCGCCTGAAAAAGGTACTTAATAGTTCTTTGTCAGGCGGCAACAAGGTGCGCGCCTTTAACGGTTGGGTCATGCCGGTCCTGATGTACTCCTTTGGCATACTAAAGTGGACCCAGACGGAACTAGACGCCCTGGATAGGAGAGTCCGGTCACTGCTGACTGCAAACCGGATGCATCACCCACGTTCGTCTGTCATGAGGCTGTACATTCCGCGGAAGTGCGGGGGTCGAGGTTTTTTAAATGCTAAGACCCTCCACAACCGCGAGGTGTGCAGTCTCAGAGAATATTTTCTCAAGGCTGACGTTGGTATGCACCGAGATGTGGTTGCAGTGGACAAGGGACTCACCCCGTTGTCCTTGGCTAAAGAGAACTGGCGCAAACCTGTGGTGCTTAGTACCAACGACCGCAAGGAAGTATGGCAAAGCAAGGAGCTTCACGGACGCTTTTTCCGGGCCCTTCATGGGCCCGACGTAGATTTCTTAGCGTCCGTGGCCTGGCTACGCTTCGGTGACCTCTTTGGGGAAACCGAAGGTTCAGTCTGTGCGATTATGGATGAAGTTATGCTAACAAATAACTACCGGAAGTATATAATGAAAGACGGGACGATCGACATATGTCGGGCATGCCATTGTCCCGGTGTGTCTATCAGACATACTACTTCTGGATGTTCTCGTTTAGCTAACGGCGAGTATTTGCACAGGCATAATCAAGTAGCCAGGATTATCCATCAGCAACTTGCTCTGAAATACGGCCTTGTGGACTCTGAGGTACCGTTTTACAGGTATGTGCCCGACCCAGTTCTCGAGAATGACCATGTCACGTTATACTGGGATCGATCTATTATCACTGACAGGACTATTGTAGCCAATAAGCCTGATATAGTGGTAATAGATCGATCAGTGCGCCGCACAATGATAATCGATGTCACTATCCCGCATGACGAGAACCTCGTGAAGGCTGAGAAGGAGAAACAATTGAAGTATCTCGACTTAGCCCACGAGGTTGTCGCTATGTGGGATGTGGACTCGGCAATCATTGTGCCGATAGTCGTTACGGTCAATGGCCTTATCGCTAAGAGCCTCGACCAACATCTCAAGAGGCTCTCGTTGGGTGGCTGGGTGAAGGGCCTGATTCAGAAGGCAGTACTCCTTGATACGGCACGTATTGTGAGGAGGTTCCTGTCTCTGGGACCCTAACCACCGGTAGCTTGGACCCTGTTCCCCATGCCGGTGGATTTCTATTTTTTATATTTTTAAATGTTTTTTTTTTAATTCTAATATTTAAAAATATAATTTATATGTAAAAAAAAATGAATAAAGGAAATAATAATAATAATAATATTCCACAACTATCACACAACGCCGTCTAGCCTCAAGCTAAGCAGAGCTTGTGTTATGAGTATATAAAAAAACATGTTGTATATTCCGTTCCTGTTGTTAGGTTTTAGGATTTTTTATCATCCATCAATCCGCGCGCCGCTATTCGGATACCATATAAGTAGTGCGAGAAGACATTGTTTACCCGCATTCACACATAGGGTACTTTTAATTCCCGTGGGATGTTTTCCGACATCAATGCGGGCCAAGCCGCGGTCAAAAGCTAGTGCAAAATAAAATGAATAAGTAATCAACTACCTATCTTGTAAGATTTGGTTTTGCGAAAGCTGTAAGAAAAAAAAAAAAAAATTGTAACGTAAAACGCGTTTACTCTGTCTCTAAAGTCGTTAAAATTAATAACACTTAACAAATGAATAACAGTTAGTGCGGATTTCACCAATGAAACTGTACTCCATACTTCTAAATCGCGTTCAAGAGCTGTCAGTGTCAAAATTCCATAAAAAATTGCCTCTGATAGCTCTTGAACTCGGTTTAGACGTGCTAACCGCGTTCAGTTTCATTGGTGGAATTCACCCTTCATCGAAGTACAATTAAGTTGTTTATATGGCGTTGCTAACGAGCCTTTGATGTCAAGCCAGCTCACGTCCCTATAGGTATAATACATCAAAGGGATTTAGCTTGAACCTCTCGTATTACTAATAGTCTTCAAACCAAGAGTTAATTTCATTTAACGTAGATCAAGAAATTTGTAGGAAATACTGTTGCTACTAGGTGTCACTGGCAGTTTCTGAATTCAACGAAACGTTTTAATAGTAACAACTACGACCCGTATTTCGTCACAGGCCAGATCGCGCCAGGCCGACAGGCCGTGGGAACAATATTGGCCTGTGGTGACCTGTCGTCGCCCGTTCAGCCGAATGTATGATCCGTAGAATGCTCAGCACAGGCCGCGACGGGCCGTGAGAACGCAGCATTATAATACTGCCGTCATAAGGAAAAAAGACGTATCTGACATTTTTTTCGAAATAGAGTTATTTACATATTCGGAATCAGCAAAAAAAGACGCATCTACCAGTATTTTTATATTGGCGTAAACTTAACGAAAACCTAATAATTCTAACCTAAACCTAATAAACTATTGAAAGACGCATCTGCCTTTGTATCTTGTACTTTAAACAGGACAAAATAAATTCTTCATTTCAATATTTTTGTAGATACGTCCTTTTTCTTTACGGCGGCAGAATAGGTTAGTTGATTAACTTAGTAAATTAATGAACACTGCCACATTGTGCGACAAGGACACACAATCAATCAGTATTGTTCCTTTAAATACCATTATTTTGGTACATCTATTGGTAATGCAAAATAAACTTTTTGTCTGGCTCATAAAGTTTGCAATTTGAAACACAGTCAATTACAGGAATTGACGTGTCGCGCTCTGATTCGCGTTCAATATCGCGTGACCAGTGGCTTTATTCTGACGCAATGTTTTCTGTGAAATTAATAGTAATCTAAAATCATTTTAAAAATTGAGTTGAGTTTTAATATTTTTAGCTCAGGACCATTCCATAACAAAAAAAAAAAAAAAAAAATACAAAACGAAATTCATAAGGTATTTTTCGTTCTCTCTCTACGCTAAAATTGATACAATACAAATGAATTGGCACAATGTTAATTGAATATTGCAGTACATAAAACGAGTCGATTGCCAAAGGAAAGCATTGGAGCTCTCACTTAATTAAAAAGAAAGTGAAGTACTGTACAAACTGCATCGAATTGAAATGCTTTTAAAGGTAGATGCAGACTGAAGATGTACGGGTAAACACTGGAGGTATAGATTTACGTAAAGGTATACCTTAAACAAACTGCATTCGGTTAACTCTGTCTAAGTGGGGCACAATCCCGGGTCAACAGCGCGGATTGTGCGAATGTAAATTAGCATCGCTTCGTTTCCGAAGTTGCCCGAATGCTTCCGAACCCACCCGAGCGCAGGCTTGTTTGTCATGTAAATTGGGAATTAAAATTATGGGGAAACGTGCGGGGGACTGATATATCATGATCTAATAGAACGTGGAAACGGGATAAGTTTAAAGTTTGTATGGAGTTCTGAGTTTGGAGATCGTGTGTTCGTGTTGATTATGGGCTTGGTTATCGCTTCTTGAAGAGATTTTGAGTAGTGGTGTATGTTTGATTAAGCGGTTATATTTGAACAGTTTACCCTTTAATCAATCTCAATCATTACTACTTCATTACAAACATGTTCAGCGCAAAAACCAGTGGGGATGAAGTTCATTCCTCGGCCTCTCTCATGGTAGAGCAGACAGATTTGACCTTGTCTCCCAATAGGGTAATGACGATCTGGTCTCTTTTAACGCCACCAAAACACAAGCGTGTCTTGTCACCTCTAAAAGGAGTCGTTTCGTCCAAACTCCTACTTTTTCCATCACCTGTTTCTGTAACAGATCGGTTCGAGCTCCTAGGCATGGAGTTGAGATCCAGTCCCAACTTAGGCGCTACGATCGGGCATAAAGTCCAAACTGCGGGTAAAAACTGGGCATCCTAAATAGAGTGAAGTTGACCCTTTATAAACCGCAAATCCGGTCCTGCATGAAATACTGCAGCCACCTTTGGGATGGCTCAGCTAAATGCCAACTTACTGCGCTTGACTCAGTGGAACGTAGAGCTAGGAGGCTCATTAGTGATGCAAAACTGGTGGGTACCAAGCTGCACAGCTTGGCTCATCGCCGCAAGGTTGCCTGCTTGTCGGTGTTCTATAGGCTGTACTTCGGTGAGTGCGCTCGGGAACTCCACAACCTCATTCCACCAGCCCCTTTCTACCACCGAACATCTAGACGCACTGCAAGTGAACATCTATACTTAGTTGCCATTCCACCATTTCACACTAAGCGCTTCCAAACATCCTTCATAATGCGCACGGCAAAAGAGTGGAAGTCACTACCTGCGTCTGTGTTCCCGAACGCATACAACCCGAATCTCTTCAAAGTTACAGTGAACAGGCTTTTTCTGGGTTAGCTCACTCCATCGACTTTGTCTCTGTCACCTCTGACCTAGACTATAGTCAAAAGCAAACCCATCTTAAAAAAAAGACATCATCATTCTCTTGCCCTTATCTCAATTTATGTAGGGTCGGCTCAGCATGTCTTCTTGCAGCTAGGTAATTTTGGCAAATGCATGAACAGTCATGTTTAACGGAAGGTTTCACAAAATTTTACACCGTATTACTACATTTTCACCATTTATTTTAAGTTCTAATATTACAGGAACAGCCTAGCTTTCTCTTGCCCTAAGGTTTCAAATTTTCTGGCGCAAAAATTTTGCCCCATGTTCTTGTTGGACGAAGCTGTCAGCAGATTTTCTGACCAATTATCAGTTTTCAGAAACTTAGGAAAACTTTTACATTAATAACACTCAATAGTTATTTGAAACACTTTATCTTAAGTAAGATAACATGCGGCGACATGAACCTCGGTTATACGCAACAAACTGTTGGTTGAGGTTAACTTAAGTTAAGTTGTTTTAACAAGTGAGGGTCGCCGTTATCGGGTGAAGATGTCGATAGTTTTGTAGATACTAACTTTTGTTGTAAGCTGTTTGGTCAACGGAAAATAGACAGGGAGTAGTAGGTATTAACATTGAAAATGTTTTTTCGATCGCTTCAGTATAGCCCCCATTTTCACCTTGGTGTCGTGAGTTTTAGGGCTACATAAATGGTTGAGGTCTAGAAAGACGTGTATCAACAAGGGTTACAATAAAGTGAACAAAAAATTTGAAAAAGGCAAAAACTTTTTTGAAAGTCGCAAAAATGTGAAAAATTTGATCAAGTTTTTAGGGTCTTTTGTCATAAATCAACTATATCTTAAAAACTAAAGGCAATATCGAAAAAATTAAAAAAAAAAACCCTCAGGGTTTTGAGTTGGGCTATATTTAAAAAAAACAGACCTCTGTATCACTAATAGTCTATGCAGGAGGGTGCCCTTTGTGTGGCGTAACTTCGGGGAGCGCGTTCCTTAGATGCGCGTCGCGTCGCTGAGTTATGTTATGGGAGTGTTTAAGAGTTTGATCATGAAATGTATTTGTATTTATTTGTAAATACGTATTTTAAATTAATTCTCTAATGGTATTAATTTTTTTTAATGTATTTTTTAAATATAATATACAATTTAACACTAAAATAAAGTTACCAACTAAAACTATTAAAAAAAACTAAAATATAGCGTCGAAAAATTCATCCGCATCGCTGTCTTCTGGTAATGTACCCAAGAGACTGACGGCATTGCCGAGTTGTATGGCAATGCTTAGCCTCTGGCCAAGGTAAAAGCCTGCCCTTGGGTTACGGTAAGTGTCAACCAGCCGTTTGGAGATTAAATTAATTTTGTTTTGCGATACTTTGAAAATTCTTCAAATTACAACTAGAACTTTATATTTGAGACTAAAATTATGATTTCTATGTTCATAACTATTTTGTATCGCTTAAATGTTGTTGTCTTAAACAAGAAATGATTTTATTTCAAAAATAGTGTCATGGCGTAATTTTTACCTTACGGATTTTTTACTAAGTGCATTTGAGCTGTATTACTTCAAAGACGATACAAAGTCTATTAGGTCTAAATCTATTAGATTAGACATAGTACCAATGAAAAGCCAGCCTGAGTGCATTTTCAATGTACCCGAAGGTCGTGTAGACCACGAGATCTGTGAATTTTTTCGAAGTTTTGCATTAATTCATACTAGGTATCACCAATTTGTTTGACAAGTCCCTACCTTCTTGCGTTGATTTAATGACTCAAAGTTTACCATTTTGACATTTTTTGGCTCGTATTCTACAATGATCCAGCATTAATCTCATTTAAAACAAGAATTAACAGTATAAAATCTGTCATTTTGTTTAAAGTTTGATAACGTTCTAATTCATTACGGATTGTACAAAATGGTTTCACAAACACCCAAAACTATCTTCACCAGCACGTTTTACTCTAGCATATACTCTTACGAAGTCGTGGTTCCGTCCATGCTCCAAGTATTCCGCTTTATCACCGAAGATAGCCGAGTCTGGCCGAAGATTTACGAGACTTTTATCGCGAGTTTAAAGGGCTTAATAATTTAAGTGATGCTTAACTTGTCCAGATTGTATCATTCCCCTATAATAAAATTTATTGCGAAACCGACCACAGATTTTGTAAAAAAAGAAAAAGTTTGCTTAGTAACCCGTTCTTTTTAAATGGAGGAATTTTGTCATGGCTTTTATATAGGTACTGAGTGAATTTTTCAAGTGGGCATAGATGGCCATCCGAAACTATGAGGAATAGCGGAAAGTACTACAAGAAGTCTCGGGCTCGATTTGGATGAAAACTGAAACAGCATCATTTGACTTTTGAAAAACCAATATTTCTAGCCAGGAATCGAACCCGTTGATTTTGAAAAAAAAAAAAAACAAACAGACTATATTATTACACCATTCGATAGTGTCGCTACTCGAATGTCGGAGACTAAATTGACTTGACTGAAATTGTCAAGCTGTATTAGGATTACATTATCACATTATCATAAAGGTCATTTTAATATTTTCAGTTGTCAATTTAGTGTAACTGTCCGACTTAAGATACTTGGAGCATTTTTTCTTATGTCGAACTGTGTAACATAAGACATTCGAGAGGATAAGAATTCGAATTCTGGGAAGTAATGACATACGGAAAACTAAAGGAAAGAGCTCAATTTTAACATAATACTTTTTCTTTCTTATGTTACCTACCTATTAAACCTTGATATTGATTTTTCAAAAATCCAATGATGCAGTTTTAGTTTTCATAAAAATCGAGCCTGAGACTCCTTTGAGTACTTTTCGCTATTCCTCATAGTTTCGAATTGGGGTATCCACGCCCACTTGAAAAATTCACCCTGTATATTCACGTCTGTTTTTCCCCGACGGGTTAGGCAAAGGTATACCTACCTATAATACATTACGCCAGGATAAAATAATATTATGTTGATTAACGTGATTTCTTCTTTGATTGTTCGTTTAAATTATTTTTGTAGAGCCTATTTTAAACAGTGGTCAGAAAAACACTTCATTACTATCGTCATAATTACTATAGGTACAGACTAAACCAATCAATTGATTATACCTGATATACAGGATGTTCAAAGAGGTGTGGTCAAATTTAAGGGACTATCAAACTAAACAACATTCTCTATGGGACCAACATCGTAATCGGGATAAAAATATTGACCCTTTTTGACTACACCTTTCTGATACACCCTATAATCAAGTAGGTAGGTTGGTACATGTACCATCGGATACCAAACTCGGAGTTACTTGGCTAAGCCAAGTAACTCCGAGTTTAAAAAGATATAAATCTTGGCCATGACTTCGATACATGGCTGTTGTTAACTTTTGACTTCAACTGGGCTGGTCTGAACGACGTGAATGGATTGGCTGCGGCGGACAACTTTCGGATATATCCGAAAACGGGAATCTGTTGCAGTTAAATTACGTAATATCAGTGATAACTGCCAAGCTTCAGCAGCAATTTCAGATTTAATTGCATATTCCTTGGGAGTGTCCCCTGGAATTCGAGTGCCCTGACACTCCAATACCTTGGCCTTGAGGTGCAAAAACTTTTTTCTCTTTTGCTTATATCTCGAAAATGTTGTGTCGTATCGTAGAAAATAATGAAAATTTTGCCCCCTTTTATAGCTCATCAACACCCTAAAATTTTAAATGTAGGTAATCAATAATAGAACATTTGAAATTGTTCTTATTTTCCATACAAAAAGTGAAAAATTCCATATAAGACACGTTGAGAATCGCATCTTCTCCAGCGCTATGGGAAGTGCAGCCTCTTCGCCCTTGCGTAATAAAGCGCACGCACCATACGAGCCGTAGCGCCGAGGTTGGTCGCCAAAGGAGACTAGTAAGCGGAGGCTTCCCTCCCTGCGTGCCTCCGTCTCTAAAAAAACACTCTCGGGGTAGGCCAAACCAGTACCACGTGGAGTCGCGATCGTCAAACTCGATTTTAGTTGTGTCAAAATTATTTCAGGAATTTGTTTGCAGAATAGCGTTTAAGATTCTCATAGCCAAAAGTAAGAAATTTTAGTGATTGTTTAGTTAGTTTAGTTCGGTGTATAATTTGATTAACATGATATAACAAACTGCGGAACAATTCTAAACTTACGGACTGGGCCCATGCCGCATGTTGAAATGACAAAATTATAGCTAATAAATGTGTTCCGCAAATAAGGTACTGGGATTCCAAGTATCTAGTAGCTCTCGATGTCAACGACCCCTACATTTCAAAACTAATCCTATTACCTAAATCTGGAACACAAAACCTGCACCTTCTGCAACGTTATGCCAGCATAAACCACGGCATTCAATTGTGAGCTGAATAAGCGTCGGTCCAGAACTTATTCTGCCAGTGTCCGGCGGTTCACGTAAATTAGTTTAGTTCGTCGGGTGAACCGCCTCGGTAATCAACGCCAGGGTGCAGCGCTAGTAAGCCACAGAGTAGGGGGAAATACCAGATTACAGACGCGAATGGTAACGGTGCTGACCCTTGAGAATAGTGAAGAGTTGCGAAATGCTTAGAATGCGAAAAGTCTAGAAAATGAACTTTCTTGGTTTTTTGTATAAAAAGTGTGAGTGCGTTAGTAAGCGGCACAGTCACTGAAAAATATCATACACTGATACTTTGTAGATATCTATAACTAATCGACATTTTGTTTTCCAACAATTAGTGATTTCTCAGTAGCAGTCCGGAGTCGATTTGTTCCCGCTTGGTGGGTCGCTCCCAGTCGCATAACTGGGCCTCAAGTCTGCTATTACAATAGTGTCAGAATGGTCTGTCATTGATTTCATAATTGTTGATTTTGACAAGTTTTGTAATCTACTAATATAAAGGCGTCATTATGACTTTCCAATGGTCAACCACTGACACTCCATTGAAAGAAATGGCTTAAAATAGTAATCTCTTACATATTGTTAAAAACAATGTTACTAACCATATATGAGTTGGCTCGAAATAAAGTTTATTCTATTCTATAATGACAAATGAAATACTGACGTATGCGGTAATCTGCTAAAATTTTGACAGTTCCTTTGATCAGTACCACGATTCTATTACGAGACCACTGACCTACCAATGATCGGCCATTATGAATTTAGCAGATTACGAACTTTTAGCAAAATGACAATGGGATTGTGTTGGAATGAGGAATTCATAAAAAATAGCAGACTTGGGGCCCTGGCGAATTGCGAGTGTACATAGGTTCACCTCTGCCTGACCCTGACACATGTTATGTGAATTAGTGATATCTGTTTTGTCATCCTCACATAACATTAGAAAAATGACAGAGATTTTTTATTTGTTCTACCTACATGTCGCTTCGGGACATACAGCAATCGGGTGTAAATATTGCAAACGGATTTTTTGCATTGTAGAGAGTCGTCTTCGTCACTGGTAACAGACTTTTTCTAGTGCTCATGTAATATTCAGCCTGTATTGTTCCAGCTGGGCAAAGCCTCTCTTTCCTTCTTCCATTCTACTTGATCCTGAGCCAATATAGACCAATCCCTCCTATAAGCGTCAAGTTTATCCCGCCCTCTCCACGATGCTGTTGGACGTTTTCAGACCCATGTTGTGGTGGTCTTAGCCCCCAATGCATCCGCAATGCAGCAAACCTGTCCGGCCCATTCCCATTTGAGCTTGGCTGATTTTTGGGTGACGTCATGCGATTTGTGTCTTAGAGCGCAATATCGTGTTCCGTATCCGGTCGGTAAGTCGAACTCCAAGAATACTGCGCTCCATCGCTCGCTGGCAAATCCCGAGCTTGATCTTCTGCTGAACTGTCAAAGACCAGGTTTGAGCGCCGTATGTAAGGATAGGAACAATGCACATGTCTATGAATTAGATTAATTAGATCTCCTTTCATAAGGTGTGATAGACTTTGTCTAATGTTTCATGTGCTTTTCAATCCATGTGCAATATTTACGGCCAGTACCTGTACTAACTGTATTTGGTTACACAGTTAACTCCATTCAAAGTCTATTTATGCAAGCGTGTACAAAAATCACCAATTACTATGGAAACCACAGTAGTCTTACCTACTGTAATTCGTTAGTCTGTGTTCCGCTAAGTGAGAATGGCTAATCTGCAATGCATGCAAGAACTATTTGAGTAACTAAATAGCCTCACAGCATTTTGCTAACCGGACGAGAGATACTGTAAGTTCCGGCTTTTATCCGGAAAATGGGAGCTAAAGATACCAACTTTGTTTTATTTAGGCTAAATAATCAAGGATTTTTCTCATTTAAAAGGGCCAATGTCCTGAACGTAAAGACATTCAATCTTTTGGATTTGTTTTCAAGTAGAATATTGTTTTTGAACTGGATGTGGTTAGGTGTGTAGCCAACCCCAACGTTTGGAAAAAAGCTAGGCGGGTGATGGATAGTATTCCCAGAATGAGAAACTGGTTTGACAGCTCAGTGCTCAGGCGCCGCCCGCCGCCGTGTCTTTATGCTTCGTATACAGAATGATGCCAGCCCGCAGCTTACGAAAGTACGACACGTGTGATGTTTGTGGCTAGCAATGCATTACTAAAAAATAAATTTACTTTTAAAAAAAGTAGAAAACGACTTCAAAAACCTAAATAAATAAAATAACTTTCATAAAAAAAAAAAAAAAAAAACTTATCAGCTTCTGAAGTCGGTGCTCAGTTAAGGTGCATTGAAGAATTGAAGAGACCGACGTCAGAAGCTGTTAAGTTTTTTTTTTGGAAAATATTTTATTTGTTTAATTTTTTGAAGTCGTAAAATTTATTTTTCAATTTTTAGTTGAATACCTATACAATTACATAAGCCCAAGACGAACAAAACGAAGAATCATCAAAATCCGCTTAGAAATACCAGAGATACAGTATATTTATGCATATAACTTCGTACATAAGAATAATTACCTAATGTATTATATACTACAACCTTCCAGAGAGTATGTAGATTACGATAGTGAAAGAATCATCAAAATTGGTTCATTAGTTTTTGAGAAAATCGTGGACATACAAACATACATACATACGGGTCGAATACAGAACCTCCTTTTTAAAGTCGGTTAAAAATGTACAGTAATTTTGGCAAAATCGCTGTACATTTTTAACCGGCGACGGTGCGGTGCCGTCTACACGAGCCCTTATTCTTTCAGACCACCATTTTGCGAGTTTTTAATTTTATTAAGGACATTCTTCCATTGACCCTATATAACAAACAGTGTAAAGTTTTAACATCTATTTTTTTTTTTCAGGCAAGAAATATCGACGCTTATTTCACATGGGTCAAAGAACAGCAGTGCTATTCTGTACAAATCTCACCGTGAAAACTTAGGTGCAGTGAGCGTGGAGTGAGCTGTCAGTAGTGTCAATCCCTAGCATCAGATGGAATGACAGCTCTCTTCAAGCTCACTTCACCAACGTTTTCACGGTGAGATTTTTACAGAATAGACCGGCAGTTATTTTTAAACATTTAAAAAGCCAGAGTGAGTGCAGTCTCCCACATCCTACCTACACTTCTAAAAAAAAAAAACAACTATTCGAACAACTGAATAGTTCCGACTTGGATTTGTTAGAAGCACGTGAGAGTCGACAAAAAGAATGAACGAAAGTTGTTGTGTTCATTCGCGAAGGAATGGAAATGTTCGTTCAATTCAATTGATGAAATGGATTTGTTGAGTTCAAGTTGTGCTTTTAGTGTTAGCATTTTGTTCTAGAATTAGGAATTTTTTATAGTTTAAAAGCCTTTTGGTATGATGAACTTTTTATAAAACACTGCATGCAAAGTCGGGCAAAGTGCTAATTAGTTAGTTTGGGTTTTTCTATTAATGCCCAGTTGTTTGCAATAGGTTTGGACCCTATAACGTGATACTTAACCATAGGTAACTTATGAGAAGTGGGTAGGAGACACCACCCACACGCATTATGGCGAGGGGGATAATGGCTGATCTTTGCGTTATTCTCGTGAAAGGGTGCTGCTTGTGGTGACTGGTCGTCTTGCTGACATTGGTTTTGTTTTGTTATTAGTAATAAATTAACTCGTTTATTTGTTTTACTTCGATGGTCCTAGTTTATCATTTGTGACTTCACGTTACGGCTATATATAGGTATATGCTTTCATTTAGGTATAAAGTTCTGTTTACTTTTTAGTTTTGTATTTTTATTTCTACTTGAGAATAGTTTTCGATTTTTTTTTTGTTTGTATATTGGTATGTGCTAGCTGAATTATGGCAAATAATTTAATTTAATGTTTTGTGTTGCGTAATGTACCTACCTAAATTATTTTGCGTAGGTACTATTGCATAGAATCATTTTTTTTTACTGAACAGACAGCTGTGCTGCTGGGGAGTTTGTTGCCCCCATTCTTCTTCCCAGCTAAAGCACTAGAAAGTGGTGAAGAGCGGGCGTTTCGGGGGGATTGTCTTATGTAATTTTGACATTCGAAAAGTGCTGATTCTCAGCCTAGTTTCAATAAATGACTTTTGATTTATTCCCCAAATTGTTACGCAGAAGTGTAGGTACTTATAGTACATCCACATTTCGTGATTAAAAATAAAAATAGCGTGACGTGTTAGTTCTGCAAGTGTCATTTAGGTTACGTAAGTAAACACGGCAAAATTACAACGTACAGCTCATATTACTGTAATTATTAATATTCCCGGTAAAACTATTCAGGGGCTTTCATTATTGAAATGACGTGCGATTTAAATTCTATTAACTATTGGTTAAATTAAATTTTGTTGATAATGCACTGAATATTATGTTATTTGACAAGCCTTTGTTATTCGTAATTAATTCGAATGAAATGTTGTTTACATTTAGTCATTCTATTAAATAATGATGTCCTACAAATTTTTGTTCCCAATTCATAATCGCCTAGAGCGAGCAAATATTTTGTGAGAAAATAAAAATCAAAAAGGGTTTCGGCTTGAATTTATTCGCTTGTCGAATACATCACAGAAAAAAATTGAAAGAGTGGTCAATATCATCATTTCAACACTGTTTTTCAAATATAAATCAATGGTGTGTAGGATAAGCTTTGAAAAATTAATTAGGTATTCAGGATCTTTATTTTTAAAATAAATAGACCTACTAAAGATGAAAATGTAGAAACGATGGATGGACTGTGTGAAAGATGATATAGCTAGAAAGGGAGTGACAACCGAGATGACGACTAATAGAGAAGTATAGAAGAAAAAGACATGTTGCGCCGACCACAGATAAATTGGGACAATAGCAGAAGAATGATGATGAAAACAGTAGAGCTACTACTATTTGGAAAGCTGTAAGTGCTCATAAACTTGAGCGGCACGCGTCAACGGCGGAGGCAACTGCAGCCATCGACCACGTTTCGGTGCTCAACTGCACAAGCGGCACGTTGTCGACGGCTCCAGTTTCCTCTGCCGTTGACTCGTGTCGCTCGTGTGTGCACTTAATATAATATCTACTGTCAATATGAAACATCCATACATATTATAAAATTAAAGTCGCTTTTTTGTGTGATCGCGTTGTTCGTCTAAACTACGCAACGGATTTTGATGCGGTTTTCACTAACATTTAGAGAATTTATTCCGGCAGGTATGTGTAGAAATCTTGATGTTTTGTCAAGGCGCACTAGTCCTAATCCAAACTTTAATATTATAAATGCGAAAGTAAGTTTGTTTGTTTGTTTGTTACCTTTTCACGCCTAAACCACTGAACCGATCATCCTGAAATTTTGCATATACGTTTTCACGTGTACAGAAACGGACATAGGGTATCTTTCATCCTGAAAAAAAGTACTGTTCCCTAGGAAAACAACAATAACGTTCTTATGATAATAGATGGCGACACGTGTCTTTCAAATCAAGATTGAATTTATAAGTAAAATGTGTACTTATATTTCTTAATTTGTATTATTTAATTCTAACTGAATTTATAATTTATGTCTCGTTATTTTAATTGTTGCCTTGACATGTAAAAATATTCGTTAATTCTAAAGTGCTGCATATTTAAATTGTTATTATTTTAATTTTCTATTTGATTATGCTGTTAAAATGTTACCTACTTTAAAATTATTGTATGCCATTATGGCGGGTCATAGCTGTGTACAATTTCGGAAACATGTAACAACTTATTGCTTACCTATGTACCACAATAAAGAATATTTGAATTTGAATTTGAATTATATCGAGGGTGCACGGGCTATTTGTATCTATTAAGCGACATCCTGGCTAATATTGAGTTATAATCTACCTGCATTCAAAAGTGAAAAACGTAAAAAAACTGAGATAGACACTATTGATAGGCCACTTTTTCTTAAAAAATATTGATACTTTTTTTACAATGTTCTTTTTTCCGAATAAAATGCTATAAAATGAAATGCTCCCCTGTTACAATTCCAAAACTGTCGCTTAATACAAATAGCCCGTGAACCCTCGATATTATTATAAAAACTTTATTAGTGTGTTAATTTTTTTATTTTTTTTATTTAAGTAGGTACCTAATACATTTTGTGAGTCTAGAGTGTCGATAGACCGGTTTTCATAATAATTATTATAAATGCCAAAGTGAGTTTGTTTGTTTGTTACGCTTTCACGCTAAAACCGCTGAACGGATTTGGATGAAATTTGGCACATGGGTAGCCCATGACCTGGAGAAGGACATAGGATATTTTTCATCCTGGATCGTAGATGAAGTCGCGCGCAACAGCTAGTTATCTATAAATTTCAAACAAGACATACAATTCAACCCTAAACGCGCTGGTATCCGAACGGCGATCACCGCTCATTTGATTAAAGCGACTGCAATCCTGTAATGTGACATCTAAATTTATTTCAGAGCAAAATTAGCGTGTTTCGTTTATACGTGCACCGCAGTCACGTCATTGAGGACACACGGTGGCTGTCACGCTGTTGATAGAGTGCTGACAGCGTGATTGATAATGGTCGATGTGAAAAAGGTTTTTGCAATAATGTATGGGTTTTATTTTTTTGGTTGTACTTTTTTTTGCAAAAAAATTGTTTATTTTTGGTTAATCAACGTCATGTGTCTATTGAGGGTTGATTTCGCTTTGGTAATAAAGTAAAATCCGGTATTAAAGTCCAAAAATCAAGGTTTTTACGAACGAATAAGGATATTTAAATTTGGATTTTTCATGATTAGGTTTTTGAAGATCAGAACACTTAACATGGTCTCAGTTCGGTGCATTAGTGCATGCGAAGCTAATATACAGGGTGTAAGTGTAAACAGTATCAATTTTTTAAGGGGTCATTGTACTTATCATTATTAACAACTTTTACTATTGGACAATACCTGCAAT
This sequence comes from Dicycla oo, assembly GCA_948252095.1. NCBI lineage: Eukaryota > Metazoa > Arthropoda > Insecta > Lepidoptera > Noctuidae > Dicycla > Dicycla oo. Next base: position 2,957,812 of record OX411718.1, on the reverse strand, counting down.
CGCGAAACAAAAATCAGCTGTTCCCTAGTTCATAATGATGAGTACAATGACCCCTTAAAAGGTTGCCACTGTTTACACTTACACCCTATAGTCTGCGATTCAGGAAAAACAATAATGGCTGTTTGCTATTAATTACGACACTTTGAAGAACTTAATTGCTAGTTCCTCTGCCACCACAATGACGTAAATTCTCCATTGCATAAGACCTTTTTGCTACGTCAACGAACCATCCAACCACAATAGACAGTGCCTACCGACCCAAACCCACAAATATTTAAGACTACGTATACATTTATATAACACTTGATTTATAGTCAAAGATTTGCGTCAGACGTATGAATGCGTCTTAATATGTCTCTTGTGCCAGGGGATTAACCCTTCGGTGCCCGATTGACGGGGACAAAGTTGCCCCAATGGCTTTACAGAACGACGGTTTCTAATGATGTTTTTGAGGGTTATTGAACGTTTTTTGCAGTTTTATAGTGCTTATTGGTTAAATATTTCTCTGAAAAGCAAGTTAGTAAGTTAATAATATTTTAGTTTGAATTTGGTTTGTGAAGAAGTTCCCGCCAAAAGTAATAATGTACAGACGCCAGCAGGTCAACCTATCCGAAACGGTCCGATTTTCCCAATCAACCTTGAACCTAATGCTTTGGCAATAAAGTCGAAAATCTATTAAAGAAATCTGACAGATTGTAGTAGCTTGATGTGCTGGCGTCTGTACAAGTCGTGTTCGTTAAATAACGTGGATGAAACCACCTTTAACATCTTAAAAAAATTGTAATTATAATCATAGGCAGTAACAGAAAACCAATCATGTTTTAGTCCTTGAGTAGAACAATTTAGTAACATAAAAAATTGTCAACCCCATTTTGCACATTTTGAAAAATAAGTACCAACATCACACTTTGGTATACAAACAAATTTAAACTTTATTATTTAAAAAAAAAAACTTTATTACAAAAAGAACACCACCGACTTCCAAAAAAAATACACTAGAAAGTGAAAAATGATTTTAATTTCAGAAGTCGGTGTCTTTGGATGTGTAACTATTTTAGATTTTTTGCCACCGACTTCTGAAATTAAAATTCCAATATTTTTCAGTTTGTAGTGTTTTTTATTTTACAAAATATTACTTTTCCCGATGCAGGGACGTTAATTGTTGAGGAATTCTCCTAGTAAGCACTAGGAGCTGATGGTGAAGTCATCATTAGCTCCATTTCACCATATGCAGTGTGACGATCAAAAATTGCTTAGCAACCATAATGATTAAAGTACTTAATCGAATCGCAACCCGTGAAACACTTATTATTGAGTAGTTCCGATGGCCATCTGTGGTCTTCATCATCAGTTTCACTTCACTAAATGGTGCATTCCGAGAGTTACTATAAAAAAAAAATCCAAATTGCAAATTGCTAGGTGTGCCTATAAAATTTGAGGGTTGCCCTCGATTCCCTTGGGATCCCCATATCAGATTCTGCTTTGGTGACAATAGGACCACATCAAAAGCATGTTGAAATCGGTCCATAATTGACGGAGAAATCGGTGTACCTACATACATAAAACCAATATACATATACGCGACGAATTGAGAACCTCCTCCTTTTTTTGAAAATCGGTTAATAAACAACAATTTGTCGTACATAAATCGCGTCGATCCGGAAACAAAGTCTAAAATACAGTTGAAGCTAGGTCTTACCCCAAGTTGGGGGAGGCAGGGGAAGTTATGACAAACGATGCTACTCCTAATCCCGATGAAAATTTACACAAACATTTGCTTGGAGTTCCATCTTTCCTGGTACGCTTTATAGGCATAGGTATGTTTTCTTGTTTTTGTGCTCCTACTTTGGGCTCAGTTGCTAGAGGATTTTAGACTTTGTGGCAAATATTTGTTTAAAGCAAACGCGTAGGCCATTATGCAACTTTGTAAGTTCTAATTTGTACTTCACACTCGTGTTTTTATCCATAAATTATCTTTAAGGTGTGGAAATATTTAACACAATGTTTATTCAAACTTAAAGCTCACCACGAATAATAACCTCATTTTGATTGTTCATAAATTGCTAAGTAATAACAGCCGCCCGGTTCGATCGATCAGGTTAAGCTATACTTGCTGCGGTTGGTCCGTGGACGGGTGACCATATTTACATACCAAGACCCCTCCGTGCCTCGGAAAGCACGTTAAGCCATTAGTCCCGGCTGTCATTCGTGGATCTTTGACAGTCTTTACGGGTCGTCAGAAGCCCGAAACTCTGACCACCAGTCTTACCAAGAGGTATCGTATTACCCATCAACTGTGTTATGGAGGTCAGATAGGCAGCCACTCCATCTAAAATACTGGTATTCAGGTGCATCCGGTTAGACTGGAAGCCGAACACAATATAGTTGGGAAAGGCTCTGCAGATGATGATGATTGTTCATAAACATTTATCTAATCAAGATGCCAAAACACTCCGTTTACCCCTCTGCGCGATAATAATTAAAACTTCCCACTCTTTTCTTTAAAACCCATATTTCATCCCCACTTAAGAGGATTGTGAAGCGCCGATACCATAAATATTGTTTCGGGCGATAACGTTTTTACTCCCCTAAACCTTTACAAAATGAGACAATTTTAATCACATTACATTCAGTACACTTTAATCTAGGTCGGTACGTTTTGCGTTTTTAGTATTTCAATTTAATTTAATTTAAAAAAATAAAAATGCTCAAGGATGTTTTTATGTCAAAAATATAGATATTTAGATGCTAATAATTTATATTGTATACAATATTTCGTTATAATAAAAACGTGCGGACCTAGTTTTTCATTATACCAACAACATTTCCAAAAATTATGAAAATTAGACTATGTTTACGGGGAGAAAAACGTTATCTCTTTTTGTATGAAAATTTACAGCTTCACAATCCTCTTAAAGAGTGAACACGGAAATTCGGCAAAGCGGCAAGCGAATTATAAATTCCTTTACACGTCAAAGTTGAATCGTTGGTAGATTGTTCCAATGCATTACTGCCTCTGTGAGTGGTTCAAACGCGTCGTCAAAGTCAGGCGAGTGACGCGCGAGAGTTATAGGACTCGGCCGATAGGTTGACATGACAGGTGATGTACCAAGATGGATGGGGGCGAAGTGATTGGTGTACTAAATCCGCGTTAATTTGAGTGATTACTGATTAGTGTGTTTAGTATAGTAAAGTATATAACGAATATATTATTTATGTATTGGTTGTGTGCGAGCCGTGATTTTGGTCGTTCGGACCTTTTTGACCTCTTTTTTTCTAAGCATCCTTTGGATGCCTACACCTTATAAATACATAGGTACATGCCATTTACGAAAATACGACAGTTCGATTTTTGTGGAAACCTAGTTAGTTGTGTATGAACAATGTGGATAGTTATAAAGTATTTACTGTTGTCTACAACGGTTAATCCTTCTAATATTATAAATGGGAACGTTTGGATGGATGGATGTTTGTTACTCAATCACGCAAGAACGGCTTAACGGATCTGGGTTAAATTTGGCAATGAAATAGATTATAGGCAAGAATAGCACTTAGTCTACTTTTGTACGTAGTGCCTTTCCCTGGGATAATTTCCAAAATTCACGCAGGCGAAGCCGCTGGCAAGAGCTAGTATTTTATAAGAGAGATAGGATTACTTATTTCATCTACAAGAACATCAACACCTGTGAAAATTCGTAGAATGCCATCTTCAATGTTGAACAAAACAAAGAAATAACACCATCTTCTTCGTTGAATGAAAATAAAAGAAAGAAAAAGTATTTATTGAGACTCGCACAGGAAGATCTTAAACTAAGCTAAGCACGCTTATTATTATTTTTTATTTGAGATGCCTCTGCTCTTGACTTTAGGTCAGAGGCGACAGAGACAAAGTTGACGATAAAGTGAGCTTACCCAGAAGAAGCCTGTTCACTCTCACTTTGAAGAGATTCGGGTTATATGCGTTCGGGATAAAACACACTTAAAACACAGAAACACACTTAAAAATAAAGACAAACACTAAAAAAACTACAATACGTATACATCCACTAAAAACTAAACTAGACTACACTATACCCACCATCTTAAATATTACACCCATTTAAGTAACATTGCCAGCACAGCAGCTCGTTTTAATATTCCTAGACGCAAAGGAATGCAAATGTGCCTGACAGATTTGAAACACGCTCCAAAATTAAACAATGTCAGTTAAGATATTTCGTCTGTGGCATCGTATGCAGCGAATACAGGCAGCTTGAAATATTGTCATTGTCACGGCGGTGTCACGTGATTGTCACGCTGACGTCTCCAGCCGTCCGATAGCGTGCCGATGTCGAATGCGGTTTGGCTATAGCTTAACGATTCAATGCTCAATCGAATTCGTATTCGGGGGTTGGACATAATCGAATAATGTGATTTGATAGTCTCCGATTATGATTGCGCTTGAAGGAGTGTTTGGAATTATAATTTGGGAGATGTTGTGTTTATGTCTTGTTTCCTTAATTGCACACCAAAAGCACGATTAATGAAAACGTCTGAATTTAATTGTACATAGGTACTGCAGTTTTGTTCCAAATAAGCTTGCTTTACCTCTAAAGCTCACTTATCTTGATATTTATCAATAACTACTCATTTTTTCCGCAATATAAAACATGTAACAATTCACCCCACTCTCCCCAACACAGCTGCTATCAACACAACATGCTCTAACAACTAATATTTTACAAGTAACACGTGCTGTTCATCTCATGAGCATCTTTATCTCGACTAGAGCTAAAATAAAAGGCTGGGGCTCACTAGCTGCTTGAAAAATGCGAACCACTGGCTCGGGACATTCACTATTTATTGGCGAATACTTCAAGTGAATGGGGCTCTTAGCGGCGCCCTTAGTGGGAACACCGGAATTGTTTATTCTATTTATAATGTGCTCAGACTTTTACAATTATTGTGGTGTGTTCATGAGTTTGGAATTCATGGTATATCTACCATATCTTGAGGCAACTATATAGCGTTGACAGAATCTAAAGCACATAATTATACTCTGAGAGAGAGATGAGACTCTGGTGTAGCAGTGGTGTAGTTTATGCATCCTCGAGATGAGAAGATTAGGGATTGCGCTAACGTTGCATTAATTTTGGTGTCTAATAATAGCGCTGTGTGTGGTTTGTGTGTGAGTGTACTGTGTAGGTGACGTAGGTAGACCGCTGCCTAACCCTTTGGGGAAAATAGGCGTGACGATATGTTGTTTTATATAATAATAATAATAGAACTTTTGAAAATATCAATGCTGTTAAATAGTAAGTATTCCTCAGCTTGCGATCTAATATTTTAGGTTTGATAAAAACAATTTTTTGCTAATTTTACTAAGACAAGAGAGCCTAGACAAGAGAATCTAGATGGGCGTGTAACGTAAATAAATTAATTTTGAATATGGAGGTCACTTTTGGGGGGTAAATAAGAATATTAAAATAAAAGGTTATGCAAACTGTACCCTGTGACATATCAAATGAAAAGGGCTTACTGTGAGGGTCTCTAATATATCGCCCGTCCCTATTAACAATGTCGGTTCTGCAGGGAGACTACTGTTAGTCCCTACTGAACAGTGGTCTTTTTCGCAGAACTGACATTGTTAATATCATAAAGATTATTTTTTATCGTTAGGACAAACTTTGAACTGCCCTCAGTTCAAAGTTTGTTTGACAGTGAAGAATTAAAAAAAAATTGTAATTCGATTTATGTAAAAAAGTGAATATTGGTAAAAATGTACATCCGACATTGTTAATAGGGACGGTCGATATATACGAGTATATAATTTTGAAACCAACTGTTTTAAAGTTATTTTAAAAAATAGACGAAAATTTACCATTCCCCCCTACATTACACTGGCGGCCAATCAAACTAGTGCAATTTTGGATTAATTATCTTCATTGGCATTCGACGTGAGCCGCAATCGTAGTTGAAATGGTGGATATTATTATGTAATAATCATTACTTATTCTATGGGTATAATGTGACATTATAAAATTATTACCTACGTTACTATGCTCATCGTTGTCGTGAACTTTTGCCACATAGGTACATGGTGTGTGACATAGTGTATTACACAATATTTAAGAAAAAAAGTGATTAAACTGAAGTAACGAGAAAATGTAACGTGATTACAACCAACAACATTCTTTTGAATCATTTTGTAGGCGATTATGAACCATAAAACTAAAATAACCCATTGCAAAAAAGCTACAAAATAAGATTTCAAATTGTCTGAGTTCACCCACGCAATAGATATCAAATACCAGTTGCTCACAAAGCAATACCAAATCATTGCAATCAACAAACATGTCCCTTTACATAAACGAAAAAATCCTATTTACTTGCCCGCTAACCCGCGGATGCTATCGATACCCAAGTTATAGTCCACTTCATAAAAGGGCGCAAACACAGCAATATTTCGCCGGACAGCCAGCAAAAACCGGGACATGCGGCCACGGACCGTACAGGCCGTAAGCCGTAACTCACACGTGGCGCCATCTAGTTATTTATCAAGCTATGATTGGATGGCCTTGTTACATTTTATATTTACTTTATGTTTCATGTTACATTATGTCCCTGTTATATTTCGGAGTTAGTGTGCCACTCCAAATTGAGTTTCGTTTATTTTTCTCGCCGCGTTGTCTTTTGTTTTATATTTTTTCGAGATTGCGTCCACTTGCGAGTTGTTTAGTTTAGTTAATGGTAACAAGTTAACGTTTGGAGGTTTATGATGATGAATTTTTGTGTTTGAACCAGGAAGTAAATTGGTTTCTGAGTATTTTAATTTGTGAAATACTGTTATTAAGAATTATACTGCATTTTCCATAATTGGTTTAGTTATGTAGTTAAAGAAAAGCATGAACAAAATAGAAGGAGAGCCAAGGTAACCGACATATCCCGAAGAATTTCCAATCTTAAGTGGTAGTGAGCAGAGCACATTGCTCGCAGAAAAGATGGCCGATGGCGCCGAAAGGTTCTGGAGTGACGACTGCGCACCAGAAGACGTAACGTTGGAAGGCCTCTCACAAGGTGGACCTTTTGAAGGCCACATGTACCCGCTGGTTACGGGAAGCACAGAACCGGTCGAAGTGGCGGTGCTTGAGGGAGACCTATGTGGACGTCTTTCTACTGAAATAGTGATGATGATGAACAGAATATTGCTTGCATTTGGGAACTACGCTCGCCACTTTTATAAACAAGAGAGTCACTTTATTACTATTTATGTGTATTATTAATTTCGACAGGCTAGAGGGCGTGGTTAATTAAGATACCGCAGATCGTGGGTTCGATTCCCATCCAGAACAAACATTTGTGTGCATAAACATGTCTGTTTCTCCTAAGTCTGGGTGTAATTAAGTATATAAGTACGTATTTACAAGAACAAAAAGTAGTATATGTGTATGTATTTATCAGTTATCTGGTTTCCATAGTACAAGCTCTGCTTAGTTTGGGTTCAGATGATCGTGTGTGAAAATGTCCCAGGATATTATTATTATTAATAATTATTATTTTCTGTCAAGCATTAAGTAAAACAAGTTCCCCGACTTCGAAGTTTCCTCGCTAACAATATATTTTTCATCCAAGAAAACGTTAGAATAGGAAAAAAAAGCTAACAACTTTTTCATGCCACGCAATACAAATCACAAACACGGACCGACCACCATAAATTTCACCTCAGCGTATTTTTTCCAAAAAATACTCGGTTATTTATTTACAACATAAGTTCATATTTTTGTACATATAACGTCTGGTACGGGAAGCCCGCGGAACTCATTTCCTCAATAAATTCCCGGTAGAGCAGTGAACGGGTTAAATTAATGTAGGGGCCCTCGCTAAAGATAATTTTTAGGTCAAATGATACATCGACATCGGCGTGAACTTTACCTTATGTACATTTAGGAGTATCGCCAAAAATATGATGACAATAACTGAGTTTTCTTTCTGGGTGGGTGAAATTTTGTGGCCGATAGTGTAAATAATTTTACGTTCAGAAAAATATTTGACATATTTTTTCAGTTCCGAATTTAGTTTTACCCGTTTATGTTGATCGCCTTCCGCAAATCAACTTGCACACAAGATTCGTTTTATTTTATGAAAATGTATATACTCGTATATGCAAATTGTTCTTAGGGTCACACTTCTTGAATAAAAAGACAGGTAGGCACTAGGCAGTATAATAAGGCTGGCAATATTTGGGTTTTCGAAATAATTTAGACAATAAAGAACTAAATAAAAAAGACAATAATTCACCCAGAAAAGATAACCCAGACCGATTGTACGAAATAAACACAGAAATAAAGGACGTTTTGCGTTATCCAGGCTGGAGCAAAAAATATGCGATCGGCCGAGCTGATAGCGAGTCTACCGGCCGCTTTTAATTACTTAGACTTCTTTATTTATGGACATAATGGACTCTATATATTGTAGATGGTATACTTTTAAATTATTTTACGCGATTAAGAATTTTAAGGGAGTGCGGTAGGATTGATACTGGATTGATTGGAACTATCTCTCTCTGATAGGATGTTACTTTTTGATGGGTGTTTATACGGTGACTAAAAAATCAACGTAGAAGGCTTGGCAGCAACATCGTATTACGTCAACATTGTATACCAGCGCTGCGATACTTACTCATCATGCTGAGATAGGAGTCTTTTGACATCGTACGGGAATGTTTATATATCTACCACAGCAGAAGAGTTTGTCATGGAGTGATATTATGCCTATTATCCACGGGTCACTTATGCGAAAAGTCATTTTAAACAAGAGTTATTTAGGATTTACACACACTAAAGTACAGTTTTTCTTCAAACCATTTTATAGTAACCGAAAAACCTAAATAACCACGGAGAAAAATATGTCAAAATTAAACATTATTTACGAGCGATGGTGTATTTACGAGTCTCACAAATTGCTCCGCGCTGGCAGGAACTCGGATAAAATTTAACTGCTAAACTTTACTCTTTTTAAGACTAAACTCGAAGTTTGGGCTGTTTGTATCAAATTCTGTGGGGTTTATTGCCCCCTCGTGTAATGGGGTTACCGTTGTTTTGAATCTAGGTGAGGGGTAGTCTGTTTGTGAACCGATTCTGGTTTTAATTGAGACTTTGTTAGAGAGAAACTGTTTGGTGAAAGATTTTATTGTGCACTGGTTGTACCAAAAATCAGAAAGGCTCCGTTCGGATTCCGATCTCAATCGAAATCTGCATAAAATACCTTCAATGTAATAACATAACGTCACACCTGTATTCCCCTAAGGGTTAGGCAGAAATGCCACATGCCCACATTTCGCCAGTTGTGACCCTGGGCAGCCACTCTCCTCTTGCTGACTAAATATTTTTACTATCTCATACTGTTGAAGCCTATACAGGATGTATCATAAAGATGTTTTCAAAGGAGACGGGGATTTCTGGGCCTGATTGTAATAAGTTGAAGTATAGTTTAAAAAAAGGGTTATATTTTTCTATTTCAAAATCTGAAAAATCAGCTCAATTTACAATCTGGGAATTGAGAAATCCAAAAATTAAGTTTAAGGTGACGAATAAAATGAAATGTCGATTAAATTATAATTGATTAACGTGACAAAGCACATAATATTTTAAAAAAATGCTTTAACCAGATGATTGATTAAATTAAAATAGTTAAATCTATTAGAATTAACTTATTATATAGTTTAAACAAATTAAATATTTACATATACTAAAGATAAATCTTAAAATCGATTCATGTATGTTAATCGATTATTGTATTTTTAGTCTGTGCTGACATCCATAACATTGACAGACAGCTGTGACACTCACTCACTCGTTTCGTATCGTTTAGTGCGTGTACGTTTTGAGTGTGTTTCCTCACACGTTTTATTGATAATTTCCTCGACCCCTGCTTTTTTCTACGGTCTTCTGATCTTGCTTCTTGTACGACCCTTGCTACCATACCGGACACGGAGAACCCCGCTTATACATTGGACTTGGACTTGTTATTTTGGATTTTACGACCGGCCTACCGATTGGATATTGACACCATGGTTCGTTGTGTAAATTGTGGCATAGCGACTAGTCGCTGTAATACACTAGGTCATCGAGCTTTAGATGACGAAATGATATTAGCAGTGATTCGTCAATGGTGGTGCACACAATCTGTAAGTACTTACTCATTTCCTGTTTTTTAGCTAACCATGCTGCTCCCACCCTACAAATATAATTAACATCCTAAATAAAAGAAACAAATGACGTTCTCACTTCAAAAATCAGCTGAGTGTAGGTTGATACATAACCTCACTTTTACAAAATCTCTTATAACTCAGCTCTCAGATTGCTAAAATCTGCAAAATTTTCAGTGATGGTCCGTTAATATAGTAGCTACCAGTTGACACCAATTTCATCTTTTTACATCCAGGCCCAAGATTGTATGAAAGCGTATCCGTTGCCTTTAAGGGTGTGACCATGAAATTGAACAGGTGTCAGTGTATACGCTTTTATAATAAACTTCCAAGCCACGTTCAAGATCTAAGCCTTAATAAATTCAAATCATTCATTAAACGCAAGTTGTGTCAGTTTTTATACCGTTAAAGATTATATTGAGGACAAAAAGGCTTGGATTGAGCTGCTCCAAATTTTCTTTTTTTTCTTTTTTATTTTTGCATACTGAATGTTGACATGAAAATTTACTTTGATAAGATAAGATAAGATAAGATAAGTCTTTATTTGCCTTAAACATGGTATAATGGTGTTAGTCTTATTTAAATACAATGTCCACATGTTTAGCTACACAGAATATGTCAATTGCATGCAAAAATTTTTCAAGTCCAAGAAAAAATAAAATAAACAGTAATTAGTAAATAAGTCATTCAAATAAATAGATGGATATAATATTATAATTTTATGTCAAAGAAATCATTAATATCATAGAAATTATGTCCATTCAGCCATTTATACAGCTTGTTTTTAAATGAATTTGCATTATTTTACATTACTATACACAAAGTTACAGACTGCGTATATGTAAAGTGCAGGAAGTGGTAACAGACCTAGCTTTTTAAAAAATGACTGACAGGATTTGTCAGGACGAAGTCCGCAAATAGCCCTGATGCACTTCTTTTGTGCGATGAATACTCTGTCTTTATCCGTACTGTTTCCCCAAATAATAAGCCCGTAACTTAAAATTGATTTAATATACGCATGGTACGTAGTAATTGCCGTTTTTAAGTTTGTAACGTTCTTTACTTGTCTGAGGGCGTAAGTGAATTTATTAATCTTGTAATTTGTAAAGTATTATATTATTATTTTAATTATTGTGAATGTGAAGACTATGTAAGTGATTGCTTTATTGTTTGTTTTATTTTTCTCTCAGTTATTTTTAATCATGGTCTGGCAGTTTGAGTAATTTATGCGGCCTACCCCAATGTCCTTTCTTTGGTATTGTTCGTCAAATCGTTGAGCTCTTTAAGTTCTGAGTTGAGCTGCGCGATTACTGACAAATGCGTGCACTGACTGGACAGGTCCTCTCAATCTGTGTGGTTCTTTCCTCAAAAGACCATTTCAGACACCAATCTACATGGTCTTCACATGAACTGACCAAGATTATGTCTGGACTTTATAAGAAACTGTGACCTCTAAGTTTGTTTCGGCCTTTCTTCTCAGGAAACGCCGATCTCATCTAGTTTTAAAAAAAAAACATAATTGACGTGTAAATGTGTTTGTACAAACCTACTTACAGAAATAAAATAATTTATCGTTTATAACAACTTTCACCATGAGACCAATATCTTAATCGAAAAAAAAATTATCAGCTGTTCAATACATTTGGGTCGAGTAGGTATTGAAGGGTACTATTTGTACGGGACAGCTGATAATTTCTTCTCGATTACGGTGTTGGTCCCATGAAGAAAATTGCTCGCCTTTCTGAGTAGGTATATATTTTTGTGCAAGTGTACAATATCTTCAGCGAGATTTCAGGCTTCATATGAATCACCTGTAGTTTGGCTTTGGCAAGCCGCATCTGCCAAGATAATTACCTACATGCAGTATTGTCTCTCCTTCTCCTTTTAATCCATATAAAGGTTTTTTTTTTTTTGTGATGGGTTTGCTCTTGACTCTAGTCTAGGTCAGAGGTGACAGAGACAAAGTCGACGATGGAGTGAGCTTACCCAGAAGAAGCCTGTTCACTCTCACTTTGAAGAGATTAGGGTTGTATACGTTCGGAAACACAGACGCAGGTAGTGAGTTCCACTCTTTTGCTGTGCGCATTATAAAAGACATTTGGAAGCGCTTAGTGCGAATTGGTGGAATAGCAACCAGGTAGGGATGGTAACTGGCAGTGCGTCTAGATGTCCGGTGGTAGAAGGGGGCCGGTGGAATGAGGTCGTGGAGTTCTCGGGCACACTCTCCGAAGTACAATCTGTAGAAGACCGACAAGCAGGCAACCTTGCGGCGATGAGCCAAGCAATGAAGCTTGGCATCCACCAGTTTTACGTCGCCAATGAGCCTCTTAGCTCTGCGTTCCACCGAGTCAAGCGCGGCTAGTTGGTACTTAGCTGATCCATCACAAAGGTGACTGCAATACTCCATGCAGGATCGGACTTGCGCTTTGTAAAGGGTTAAAAGCTGTCCAGGCGTAAAGTATCGCTTCACCCTATTTAGGATGCCCAGTTTCTTGGCCGCAGTTTGGGCCTTGTACTCGATGGTGGCGCCGAAGTTGAGACCAGATGTCAACTCCATGCCTAGGAGCTCAAGTCGATCAGTTACAGGAACAGATGTACCCCGAAAAGTAGGAGTTTGGGCGAAACGACTCTTTTTAGCGGTAAAAAGACACGCCTGCGTTTTGGTGGCGTTAAAAGAGACCAGATTATCATCACCCCACTGGGAGACAAAGCTTAAGGTCAAATCTGTCCGCTCTACCATGGCCTCTCTCAAGGAACGAACTTCAGCCCCGCTGGTTTTTGCGCTGGACAAGTATCTCTCTGAAACTGTACTGTCATCTGCGTACCCAACAATACCAGGCCGAAGCAGGTCATTAATGTGCAGCAGGAAAAGAGTTGCAGAGAGAACAGACCCCTGAGGAACTCCGGCATCAATAGCCATAAGGTCAGAAGAGCAGCCATCAACAACTACTCTAATCGACCGTTCACTAAGGAAATCTGATATCCAGCTACAAAAATCAGCTGGGATGCCATAAGCAGGAAGCTTGCTGAGCAGAGCAGCGTGCCAGACCCTGTCAAAGGCCTTCGAGATGTCAAGCGATACAGCCAGGTACGGCAGAATATGGAAAACTAACTTTACAACAACATCTATGAACCAAAGAAATAAATGATTATGGTTAAGAAAAAAAAAACTATTTAAATTATCGCTTTTAGCGATAGCACCGTCCATTGTGTCCCCCTATTATAAATGTCTACAATATATACTGGGTGACTTTTTAACCGTTTTGAAAAAAATAGGGTATAATAGGTGAACGGAGCCTATGGCATACCTAGCTTTTTTTAAAATAATAATATCTAAATTCAAACCGCACTATGCACCCTGCGTAGTGCTTATGATTTGGATTTCGATATTTTTTAAAGATCTATAAAGTTTTTCTAAATTTCTGTTTACTTCAAATGTTTATCGATAGAGAAATTTCTGTCAAAGCTATTGAAAAAAAAAAAACAAAAAAAAAAAACTAGGTATGCCATAGGCTTCTACTCCGTTCACCTATCCTATCCTAAATATTTTATCCAGTATATATCTGTAATTTACATGGTATACAAAACAAAGAGTACATTCTATTCAATAATTATTTCAGGGCATGAGTATACTCGTAATTCGCCGCATTCAGCCCCCATCAGTCCCCACCTTTTAGATTTCTCTCAAAGCAAGACAGTCAATTTTGTTGGCAGGAAGTCTATCCAAACGAAACAGATCGTTAACGACGAGTCTCACTTCCAACTACAGGAACTATACGTCAACAGCAATTACGTCAGCTTCTATAATACATAACAAGTTCGCACACTGACCGGTCGAAGTGGGTAGTGGCCAGAGTTAATGCAAATTAGTTTTGTTCGCCCAACAGTTGTTAACAATACTTGTATATGGAATAATGGTATGTTGAGAGTTTGCTGCAGTTTAACTGGAGTCCTAGTTCTGTGGTGCATTCGAGTAGGGTTTGTAACGCTTGGGTGGTCAATATAATTGACTAGCTGTTGCTCGCGACTTCGTCTGCAATCCAGGATGAATGCCAAATTTCATCTAAATTCGTTCAGCCGTTTTAGCGTGAAAGCGTAATCAAAAAACAAACACACTTTCGCATTTATATTAGGTTGGGGAAAAAGTCTTTTCGCATTATAGTATGTATGAACTTGTAATAAAATCTCTTTGGCTATACTATGTGTATCTGGCTGGTTTTGGTATCATTGAAAGTTAAAATTTTAAAGAACATAATTCCAAATTCAAATTAGGAAAATGTGTGATTTTAATTTGTTTTTCGTACCGTCAACATGAGTGAATCTAATGAAGAAATTCGATACATTTTAAAATTTTACTACAAAAGAGGTAAACGTGCAACGCAAGCCGCGAAAAAAATTTGCGATGTTTATGGACCTAGTATAGTGTCTGTGAGAGTAGCACAAATTTGGTTTAAGCGTTTTCAATCCGGAAATTTGGATGTCAAAGATGCACGTCGCTCTGGTCGCCCTATTACGGATAAAATGGATGCCATTTTTGAAAAAGTGGAGCAAGATCGGCATATCAGTAGTTACGACGTAGCTGAAGAACTGGAAATTGACCACAAAACAGTTTTGGCGCATTTGAAGAAAACTGGGTACACAAAAAAGCTCGACATTTGGGTACCTCACGAGCTCACTGAAAGAAACCTAATGAACCGTGTACTCATTTGTGATTCTTTATTACGACGTAATGAAACCGAACCATTTTTGAAGAAGCTGATAACTGGTGATGAAAAGTGGATCACGTATGACAAGAACGTGCGAAAAAGGTCGTGGTCAAAGGCCGGTCAGGCTTCACAGACTGTGGCGAAACCCGGGTTAACTCGCAACAAGGTGATGCTGTGTGTGTGGTGGGATTGGAAGGGCATTATTCATTATGAGCTGTTACCACCAGGCAGAACCATCGATTCTGAACTCTACTGCGAACAACTGATGAGATTAAAGCAAGAAGTTGAAAGCGGCCGGAATTAATCAACAGAAGGGGTGTGGTTTTTCATCATGATAACGCTAGACCTCACACATCTTTAGCCACTCAGCAAAAATTAAGAGAGTTTGGCTGGGAGGTGTTAATGCATCCGCCGTAGAGTCCTGACCTTGCACCTTCAGATTTCCACCTGTTTCTGTCTCTTCAGAATTCTTTAGGCAGTGTCAGGTTAACATCACGAGAGGACTGCCAAAACCACTTGTCGCGGTATTTTGACCAGAAGTCCCAAAATTTCTATAGCAATGGAATCATGTCCCTACCTACAAGATGGCAAAAAGTTATCGAACAAAATGGTACCTACATACTTTAGTTAAATGTAAATAAACTATATTAAAAAATGTTTTGAATTTTCTTAAAAAATGCGAAGAATCTTTTTCCCCAACCTATTAATATTAGTTGGGATAGTTAGGAGGATGAAAAACCGGTCTATCGACACTCTAGACTCAGAAAATATATTAAGTACTTAAATAAAAAAAAAAAAATAAAAAAAACTCATAACACACTATTAAGCGGTTACGTTAAATGTTTAATACATACAAATTGTTTACAGTTTCAATAACACAATCAATCATGATCAATCATCATTATCATTCGGAAGACACGTGGCGCCATCTATTAACATAAGAACGTTATTGTTGTTTTTCTCGGGAACAGTACTTTTTTTCGGGATGAAAGGTACCCAATGTCCGTATCTGTACACCTGACAACGTATATGCAAAATTTCAGGATGATATGTTCAGTGGTTTAGGCGTGAAAATTTATAATATTAGTTATTAGATATTTACTTTCTGTTTTTGAGCCAAATAATTAAATAGTTGATAATAATAATTGTTAAACGCAACCGTTTAGAAAAGACCCGAAATTTTATGTAAATTAAAAAAAAAACCTTATGTTTTATTTATGACTAGCTATGCCCCGCCACTTCGTTCGCGCATTAGTCGTAAGATACACGATATACTAAAATAACAGCCACATTTTAATAAAACTGCCCGCCCGCGCTATTTTTTCACGATTGTATGGGTTTTTATCTTTTATGCGCGGAACCCTAATTCTTTTTCTAAAACAAAAGTGACCTAAGCTATTCCTTATAACATCAGCTATTTTCCAATGAAAGTCCCGTCAAAATAGGTATAGCTGTTTCAGAGATTAGCCGGAACAAACAGACAGACAGACAAAAATTAAAATTTTTTTTTTTTTTTTTTGTTATAAGTAGCGTATATACTTACATTTAGTAAAAAGCTGTTTTGATTTTGATATTACAAACAGACACTTCAATTTTATTTATTTGTATAGATGTATAGATGTCATTAATGAATTAAATTGAATGAATTGTCAAAATATGATGCTTACGATAATTATTATCTGTGGTCGCTGAAGCCTTCAATGAAAAAACGTTTACTACAAGAGTCTATGACTAAGATAGTGCAGTAATTAATTACTCCAGTAAACTTGCCACCAAACTACCAAGACATTACAAAAAAAAAAAGAAAATTTCCTCGTTCCGTAGTGGGTCATCGATATCAACTTCAATCATTAACTATCGCATCCCAACACTTTTCCTTTCAACTTTTTCAATCGAACAACACGAGGCGTCCATTTGTTATTGTCTGTCGCCATACTGGACGGGAGGGTGTCACGGGCTTTATTTTGTAGGCCTTCTTTGGTCAGTTCAAGCTTTATCTTCTTCCAAATCGTTGGCAAATAAGAGAACTACTAAGAAAATTCAATTATAATGTGTGGCAATCTTTATAAAATCACTAGTGACACGGCCGTTCCTCGCACGGTTTTTACGACTTGATTATAGATCAAGATTTATAATTATGTTCGTTTAATACAATTGGAACTACTATGTTTACGTATACATCCTAGAAGTAGCTAGCTATGTTTGTTATGTTGAACCCAAATCGTTTAAAACAACGTCTCGTTGATGTAGTTTCACGTAATAAACGCGACAATAGCCTACTGTGTTTTTAGTCTGCTAACACAGCAATAACGCGCTAAAGTGTTTACTGCATGGCTCCGGTCATATAATTATGATAAAACACCTAAAAGTTGGAAAGAATTGCCGCTAGCTTTATTTAAAAAAAAAGGCTTCAAAGTTTTTTTTACAGTCAAAGCAAACGTAACAAAATACTTGAGTACAAAAAAAATAGAAATTTAAACTTTGTATAATGTTTAAAATAACAGTTAAGTTTGGTTTTGTGTTGTATTTTACTCTGTTTTTTAAAGTTTAGTAGTTTAGTTTATAATTGTAAAACTTTTGCATGCTTACTGGTAAAATATGGCTGAACTATTCCTGCACCATATTCACAAAATCTTTACTTTAGAATAAATTCTCTAAATAATTGTGGACACCACATCAAACTACACAATGGATCTGGAAAGCGACTTTGTTTTGTACTGTGTATAGATAAAGGATTTTCAGTTCATAGGATGTTATTTTTCCCGTGTATTCACATTCTTTTGGGATTGCAACCACGGCTGCTGAACGTGAGATTTTGAATTCTATTACCGAGAAGTGCAAAGTGCTACTGAATTTCGTTGGAGCACATATACAAGCCATTTTTTTATCAGGTGTCAAATTTTCACATGGTGTTCTACCCATGAATATGAACAACTTTTACTATGCCACCAACTCTGAAATCACGAAAAAAAAATCAGCTATTTCATACATTTTTGTCGAGTAGGTATTGAACTTTTGTATGAAACAGTAGATTTTTTTTTTAACTCGCGTCGTCTCATAGTCTTAAAATATACATGAACCTATTTTTTTTTCCATTTGCTAAAACCGAACCATAATTCAAACCCTTCTCCTTACCATCCTATTCAATATCCAAAATCTACATTTTTACGACAAGTTTTCAAATAATTGCCAGTTCAGCAGTCTGAGTTAACGTCAAACGGAAGCTTAAAACTGGGAAGCTAAGTGGCTTACTTAACTTGCTGATGACGTCACTTCGCGTTAAACTTAACTGGCAATCTTCATTGGTTTAACATTATACTAAAAATAAAGTGCTTTGACTTGAATTTTTATAACTTCTTTATTATTTATCATTAGAACTTAAAACGGGATATTTACCATGTATATTAATTGATTTGAGTTTCCGATATTTCGGCACTGTTGCAAGTGCCATGATCACGGATAAACTGTTTATCCGTGATCATGGCACACTGGAAATATCGGAAACTCAAATCAATTAATATACTTTTTTTTATTTTTTTATTTGTGATGGGTTTGCTCTTGACTCTAGTCTAGGTCAGAGGTGACAGAGACAAAGTCGACGATGGAGTGAGCTTACCCAGAAGAAGCCTGTTCACTCTCACTTTGAAGAGATTAGGGTTGTATACGTTCGGAAACACAGACGCAGGTAGTGAGTTCCACTCTTTTGCTGTGCGCATTATAAAAGACATTTGGAAGCGCATAGTGCGAATTGGTGGAATAGCAACCAGGTAGGGATGGTAACTGGCAGTGCGTCTAGATGTCCGATGGTAGAAGGGGGCCGGTGGAATGAGGTCGTGGAGTTCTCGGGCACACTCTCCGAAGTACAATCTGTAGAAGACCGACAAGCAGGCAACCTTGCGGCGATGAGCCAAGCAATGAAGCTTGGCATCCACCAGTTTTACGTCGCCAATGAGCCTCTTAGCTCTGCGTTCCACCGAGTCAAGCGCGGCTAGTTGGTACTTAGCTGATCCATCCCAAAGGTGACTGCAATACTCCATGCAGGATCGGACGTCGGATACATGGTAAATATCCTGTTTTAAGTTCTAATGATAATGTTAGTGACCATGTCAGTTTAAAAAATTCTTTATTATTTTCTAACTATGTCAGTAAGTATCGTAAGTAAGCAGTATGCAAAGATCGTAGCAGGTGGCGTTTTATAGTTCCCGCCTACCCCGCGTTTTGTATGGGAAAAAGGCGTGAGTTTATACATGTATGATTGATTTAAAGAGTGTCCGTAGAGTTTCTTGTCCGTTCTTCTGCATAGGAACCTACAATGCTTTGGAATGCCCAACTAGCTTCATATTTCTGACTGACCGACCCCTTGTCAATTTAAAGTGCCTGTAATTGGTTTATTAAAAGACTTCAAAAAAAAAACAACAATTTTATTTAGCATGTTTCTTTTATTATTTGCAAATTGCTACGGTGAAATGAATAAAACTAAATTGTACTATTAATTTTTAATTTTCGTTTTGCAAGAAAATGTATTATAATAATAAGCTTGTGATTTGCATGCCTCAAGGTGTAATATGGTCGGACTGTGCTTTACTCTCAATATCTTTTTATAATTACCCATATTAGCAAATAAACGATAAACGATTATTAAACGATTATGAAACGATTATAAAAAAGGTTCTCAGTTCGTCGGAATCTTTTTTTTATGTATGTTCTCCAATTACTCGAATTAATTTGGAAAATTCTTCTTTTTGTTAGAAAGTTTCACAAACACTACACAGTGGAAAATAACTTTAATTTCGGAAGTCGGTGGCAAAAAACTAAAATACAGATCCAAAGACACCGACTTCCGAAATTAAAGTTATTTTTCACTTTGTAGTTTTTTTGGAAGTCGGTTGTTTTTTTTTTTTTTAATAAATGCTTTGAGTGTGAGTTATTTTGTGCGATGTTATTTCGATATTGGTACAATGGGTCGTACGTCAGTGGTAACAAAACCAGTATAAGCTGGCCCCTTATTCTATTGCAACTCCGTACTATGCTAAGGTTTTCACTTATTTACTTAAATTTTCATCTATTTTTCTTCACAAACAGTTTTCTCTGACGACTTTCTTACAGAAAAAAAATAAGTAAAGAAAATCACGACTGTATTTTTCTGCAATCGAGTGCAAATTTTTATGGCCTACATATCTTCTCCTTGTCACACCAAATAACCCTTGTACCACCGCTATAAACCCTTAACGGGCTGAAAATTGGAAAATAACCTAATACCATTGAGCAATTACTCGTTATCCCTAACTTATTGCTCAAATGGGATAAAGTGGGTCCCAATGATCAGCACACAGCGGTACGGATGACCTTAATGGGGCCTCCAATGGTAGACTGTGCCCTACCGAGGCCAACGCCGTATCTCAGCTTTTATCCCTGAATATATGTCAGTTTTAGAGTAACGATATGGTATCTTTTTTTCTGTTATTCATTGATAATGGGTGTGGGAATGTGAAATATCGATTGAAGAGAAGGAGGTTGGATTTGTATATTGTGAGGACAAGGAACGGGAGAAAAGTTCCAAGACAAGTAGCCGAATCTTCGGCGTAAACTAATTCAGATAAACTTAACAGCCAAGAGACTGTTATTCTTATTTTTTAATTTAATATTTCTTTCTTTTTGCTTCTTTCTTAAAGAGATAAATAACGATAGTTACCCCGCTCAGCAACATCTGATAAAGTTACTAAACAAGTTATTTCCAGGCTTTCAAATTCAAATGCGAACAGTTCTCGGCCTATTCCCACCCCTAATTACAAAATCAAAATTCTAAATCAAACAAAACGAACTGTAAAATTATTTAAATCAAAATGTTAATTCACCACCTGCCACGCGATCACGTCTTAACACTGTCCGAAAGTTGGTGCGCTCACCCCAAAAACTCACGATTAGCGCCCGTTTAGCGTAGGGTGGAGTACCCAAAAGTTGTCCGCGTGGACGTGAGTGAGTAACGAGCCGTAAACATTTTTACTCCGGCTGCGCGACAAGATTGTTTTTAAGCTTTAATTTGAAATCAAATTAATTGTTAACGCATTGCCAGCGTGTTGTAAATAAATTGGCAGAAAGTGGATTACGTTGTGGTTTGTATTAATGGAATATCTATAGGCTTGGAAGTTAATTTACATGGGGTGTTGAATTTTTATGACGTAATTAATTAGTTAGAAAGTAAATTTGGTAACTGAGAGGCCGTGAATTCGAGCGCAGTTATACTATTGACGTTAGTCCACATATATTAATTAACTGTTTTATTTATTTAATATTTCAAACACAAAATATGTACAGAGGCGAACTTAATGCCATTTAATGCAATTTTAGAAAGAAAAAGTAAATACGTTTATTTGCGATAAACATGACGCAAAGATATATCACAATAACCACCAGTCGACCTTTGGGTAATGCAGAGAGAAGCAGTGCTAGGTGCAATTACGAAAAATTGAGGAAAAAATATTTATATAAATATAAAGATACACATGTGTAGATATAACAAATTATATATAAATATAATCACAAATAAATATACACGAATATACTAAGACCAACAATGGGAAAACATTGACGTTGTGATGATACTGCCACCTACTTACGAATTGTTTTAATCTTTACATTAATGAGAGACAACTTAGTTATGTCAAAACACTAGCTAAATGAAGCACTCTACACCACTCATTGAACCAAACACACACAAGCAAACAAACACAACATCAAACCGTACCGACACCACAAATTGGAGCCGTGTCGTTCACGTCTCGCGCAAGTAATTCAAATCAAACATGCCGCATGGATCCGAATCTAATTTCCCACTCGAATTAAATAGCGTCGCGATTCGTTGGATTGGATTAACGTTATTGCAAACATTTGGTGCGGTTACCCTGCTATGTAAACACACCCTGTTTGTAGTTGGATGACGAGGACGAAGGAGAAGAAATATAATTAGGATTAATGTGAATTTACTAATTAACTCCCACTTTCTAAATCTGCTGTCAAGTATCATATTTTGAACCTAATTATACAGGGTGAATTTTTCAAGTGGGCGTGTATGGCCAAATCTGAAACTATGAGCAATAGCGAAAAGTACTCAATGGAGTCTCGGGCTCGATTTTGATGAAAACTAAAACTGCATCATTGGATTTTTGAAAAATCAATATTAAGGTTTATTAGGTAACATAAAAAAATAAAAAGTATTTTGTTAAAAATGAGCTCTTTCCTTTAGTTTGCCGTATGTCATTACTTCCCAGAATTCGATCCTTATTAGCGACACTATCGAATGGTGTAATAATACAGTGTATGTGTTTTTTTTTCAAAATCAACGGGTTCGATTCCTGGCTTGAAATATAGATTTTTTAAAAATCCAATGATGCTGGTTTAATTTTCATCAAAATCAAGCCCGAGACTCCTTTAAGTACTTTTCGCTATTGCTCATAGTTTAGAATTTGGCCATCCACTCCCACTTGAAAAATGCAAATTGTATATTAGGAAAATAATAATATTAAGACCCCCAAAATACAAGCCCTGCTTAGTTTCGAGTCAACGGTTAAATGTAAGCTTACTGTCATCACCTTTTCAGTTTTGCCAATAAACATTTTTGCATTTGAAGCTCGAAGCCACCACGACCATTTCCAAAGTCATCGTCACTTTTTGGAATTGCCAATTAGTTAGTATTTGGACATTTTCAAATCAAGATATTAACCATAGAAAAACAAAGCTTCACTTTCAAAGCTATATAAAATGTAATAGTACCCCTCTAACCTCTGTCAACGTTTCATTACACAAAGTGCTGGCTTACGGCCCGCCATTTTTTGGTTCCAAATCAATTTGTTTAATGCTTCGAATGGCAGTTCCAGAGGTATCCATGCTGAACTGGGTGTCTGGTACCAGGATTATGGCGAGATCCGATATAGATTGTAATTGGTCCTTTGATCAAGGCGATTTGTGTTTAATTAGATTTTGGTTCATTTCTGGCGATAGGAAGCTAGGTACCTAAGTAACGATTTGACCTATATGGAGTTTGTTCTTATTGGTCTCGGGATCGGTCGTTGAACTGGTCCAAGAAACGATTCAGTCAGTGGGCTTGTAAAATGAAGTATCGTAGGATCCTACGTTTTTTCTATTTTTAGTCTTAAATAAACGCTATAATATTACTAATTAGCTAACATATCTAATTAAAACTTCAATAATAACCGAACCATATCATATACCTAACTAAAATAAAACAACTCTATAATAATTACTAACGTGAACTCTGCAAAAATTCGCGGCGAAAATTTACCGCGAAAACTCCGGCAGCAACCAACAATATTGTCAAAATTAATTCGCACGACGTACGCGAAATAAAAAACCCATCAGGCCATCACGTCGTTCGTTAAGCGAAGCCCCTTCGGAATACTCGGGGTTCGCAAAAAAAAAAAATATCACGAAAAAAATGGCAGCTTTGAAAATGAAAAGTCAACTGAGTGAATTTGCAAAAATTGCTGCGGGACCATGGGAGACGAATGTAATGTATATCTACGGAATTGCGTTCGTGTGTATATTAAAGTTGCACGTGCATTTATGTATTTAGCTGAAATAATTTTGTAGGAAATTTGTAGAAAATTGTTTTCTCGAAAACATTACGTTTTCGAGAAAACAATTTTCTGAAAAAAAAAAAAAAATAACTTTGGTAATAAAATACTTTGGTACAGTGAATTGGTGTTTACAGCCTTTCAATTAAAGGTTATGATTTCGGTGTATAAAAAAGTTTTATTACTGAAAGTAGGAGTAGCTTATCCTTGCATTGCCTTAAAAATCCCAAAGTCTATGCTACTAATATAACTTGGCAAATGACTTGTGCAATCCTCTGAACCCATAACAACACAGTCACAAATACCATCACCGTTTAAACTCACCAATTGGGAACGAAAAATAAGAATTTCAATTCGTGGGAAAGATTATCCGTTTGAAACAATTACGTCTTCAGTGGGCCGTTGGTAATCCTCGTTTTTTTTTTCTGTAGATGCCAACCGTATCGCTCATTACATCAGCCAACGGTGACTTTCGGGGAAAAAATTGAATTATTTCTGGGAATCGTATTACATTTTCAATTTATCGGAGAAGGAGCTTCGATGCTTAATGGACGTATCTGGGCAAAGGTGGCTAAAAAATGGGGTTTCTTGTTCTTTAGACACGTGACTTGAATTTGATCATGTCGAAAACCATCTAGAATCATAGACGTCAACTCAGACCAAATAAAAAACCAAGACATAGTGCTGTCAACAGTGACATGAGGCCGGTTTCGTAAACATGTGTGCACTTAGTGAGGTGTAGTTTAGTTGTAGCTTGGTGTAAATGTGTGCATGCGAGCGTGTATACACAGAGCGAGGTGTAGTTTGGCGCATGCTTCACTGTACTGTTTATTTGTTTTTTATTTGTTTTGAGGATACAAAAAGTTTTTCAATGAGTTTTGCACTAAGATTTGTGTTGGTATCTGCAAAAAAACGTTATCTTTTAGATCAGTGACTGTACAATGTGGAGGACAATAATACAATACTAATTAAAAACACTGGCAACACATTAGTGTTCGTAAACATGTGCGATTTTTTTTAGTTCTAAATCCTTGTATGCATTAGCATACAAGGATTTAGAACTAAAAAAACTATCCTAGCATCTCAATTTATTTTTTGCTAGTCTATTTTGTGTCCCATCGCTGGGCAAAGGAGTCCCCTTGTTCCGTCCAAACGTATCTGACTTGTGCGATCTCTGGCCATGGCATAATTATTATTTTTTTTAATAAATAGCAATGATGGGATGAGTTTCTAGTTTTGCCAATCTTTGACTAGCTATAGTGACTAAACTATTGGTTATATCTGATTGAATTTCCATATGCAGACTGGGAATGGGAATACATTATATTTAGAAGCTAGATCAATATAATTCTGAAATCGCAATTAAGTAAAAGTAAACCTACAAAATTAAAAGAAAATTAAAGATAGAATTAGGTACTTACAGTTACTGTTCAAAACTAAAACTGAAGGTTTTACGTCCTACGTAAGGCAGATATCTTGATATAAACGAACCGCGGAAAATGTACCTTTATCATAAAAAATATTGATTCTTCAAGCCCATCTCAAAGAAGGCTATAAATAAATAGCAATCAAAGAGATAAATCAAACGAAGTTAGGTCAAAGGTCGCAGAGTAAGAGAGCTCTAATGATCCTAAATATTTATGAGGTCTTATTGTGTACCTAAGTTATTTGTATCAAGATTTACCTCTTGTGGTCACAGGTACTTTTAGAAAACAAAATGGCCGAATGTTACAATACAACTTGTAAGGCTAGAGGCTGTTTAGAGTTTATTGGGCTCTAATAGATGTATCATTAAACACATCTTTTCTTGAGAGGAAGAGATGAACTGTGTTTTTGATAATAGACGAGCCTTTTGTCATGTTTCATCTTCATATTCAGCCTCCTTTCCTTCCTCCGAGGGTCTCGTAGCTAAGTAATAACATCCGCACGGGTCGATCGATCAGGTTAAGCTACGCTTGCCGCGGTCAGTCTGTGGATGGGTGACCTTTACATAACGAGACCCCTCCGTGCCTCGGAAAGAACGTTAAGCCGTTGCTCCCGCCTGTCATTTTAGGATTTTTGACTGTCGTTACGGGTCGTCAGAAGCCTGAATATCTGACAACCAGTCTAAGTTGGAAAAAAGGCTAAGCAGATTGATTGATTGATATTGATTGCTTAAGCTTTCTTTGACTAATACCTACAGTTCGTATCCTGGTTCGTTCAGGGATTATTACAATACCTTACACCATGGCTGGTACTATCTATTCACAACTCATAAGCAATCCAATAGTCGACTTGCTATTATTTATTAAACCAACCAGTTCGATTAATTAGACCTAACCATCAATTCCGTATCGAACTTTTATCATGAACTAGCATCTGCCAGCGACTTTACCCACGTGGAAATCAACTAGACCTAAGCAAAACAAAGCCTATATGACACTCAAGGATAATGTAACTTCCCATTCGCTTTTGGCGGCCATCAATAATAATTGTATATTTTAAAAGTACACATGATGGGTTTTTTAGAGGAGAGAACAGTAAATTGAATTATTATCTTCTTCATATTGGCTTTATTTGATAGATAATTTTATGGCATTAATGTCTGAACATGATTCCGGGCATGTGGCCGCCGCGGCTGACACCAACGCCTAGTTTACTGAAAACTTAACTTTTTTATTAGCTCAATTTACCAAAGGAAATATTTGACAAACGACAAATTTCACGAAATCTGGCCACTTCGTTAGTGCGATTTGAAGCCATGACTTTATTATATATATACTCTCTAGGGATATGTAAAGTCGCATGTCTACGCCGATAGACCAGAAACAATTGAGCACTTGGATGCCAACATTCGATGCATTATTGCAGAAATACAGCCTGATTTACTGCGAAGAGTGTGTGAAAATTTGACCTCCAGATTACGCCATGTACGCATCAGCCGCGGCGGCCACATGCTAGGAATCATTTCAAACATTAATGCCATAAAATTATCTATCCACTAAAGTCAATTTCATGGATAATAAAAACAGTTTTCTGTGTTTTATTTTAATTTAAATTTCTTCCCTCTAAAAAAACACCCTTTTAACGCATTATTTTTTTCAAAGGCGTCAAAGTCGAGATCAATTTGGGTTCAGAGATATATCAGATAAGAATTAGAACTTCGGCGACGGGAAACATACCTACTTTGCTGAGAAATTAGAAATTCATTACAGTGTTGTCGCCATACAAAGAAATGTTTCTACTACATATAAAATGTAAGTAATTCCTGTTCGCCGACTTTTTTTTTTCTTATCCCGAATCGCCAAACAAAATTATTGATCTCATTTACCTTTTAATAATATCAAGTCTTAGTATAAATTTGGATTAACATTCTCAAGTGCTTCTTGTAATAGATTTCTATTATTAGGAGGTACATATTCTAGCTTCTATTAATACACAATATTCCTGTTAACTACACCAATTATGCTAAATATACTTCTTTACTTTAATAATCAAAAAACCGAAATAACTCAAAATTTCTATTTTGTGTGAAAACGCATTAAAACTTTGACATTGTCTACCTTAATGGCTTCAATTTATCACAAAAAAAAAAAGAAATCGCTGTCATTTTCATCGTTATCGAGTCGGCTGTTGGACTGAACGATTCTCTGTGCGAAATTAATTCAGTTTATAGTAAAAACTCGTAATATGTAATTTTTGAGTTATTTCGTTTTTTGATTAAAGAGGCGACTTGTAATGAGAGTAGATTCACGTTACTAATGCAGCAGCACGAATCCTCTATAGCTCTCAACTACTATTATCGTCATCAATCGATATTTTAGCTCACATTCGATCATTGTGTATGACACCAGCGCAGCCAGACCGGCTGTCATATCATAATAATTGACGTGATGCTAGGGATTAACACTATTGACAGCTCACTTCAACAAGTTTTCACGGTGATATTTTTACAGAATAGCAATGCTGAATAAAATAAAAAGGTTCCGTACTATCCTACTTCCTACTTATCCCATTCCTATCCTACTAATATTATAAATGCAAAAGTTTGTGAGGATGGATGGAAGTTTGTTACTCTTTCACGCAAAAACTACTGAATAGATATTCATAAAATTTGACACACAGATACTTTATAACCTAGATTAACACATATAATACTTTTTATTTCGATATTCTTACGGATTCGAGTCTTACGCGGGAGAAACCGCAGGGCGCTGCTAGTCATATATAAAAGAAAAGTGTGCTGTTTACAGACATCGTTTTATTCTTCTTGTAATATTTACATAAACTTCTATCCCAAAGAATAATTTCAGATTTTTCTCTAAGCAAATTTCGGAGATAAGGGGGAACCGTAATTTTATTTACATTTTTCAAACAAAAGTCGAAAACTGTGCGGCCTAAAAAAAAAGAAATTATGTTTGAGAATGTCCAAAGAGCATTCTTTTATATGATACTCCACATGCCCTAGTAGGCCCACTTAAAATTTTTAAGAGCCCCTTTCAGTCCATGTTACAAAAAAAATATGTAAATTTGAAAAAATAGTTGGGCAATTGTCATATAAATCTATTCCAAAATTCAAGTTGATAGCATTAGTAGTTCTTGAGTTATCTAGCTGTGACAGATAGACAGACTGAGTCTGGACTGGTTCCTTTTTACCATTTTGGTACGGAACCCTAATAATGGCCATAGCTACATATATTCTGTGAAAATTGAAAATGGCTAGCTATAATGGCTAAAAGGATACAGCCCAAAACAGATAGACGGACATCCAGACAGACGGCGTAGCCCCATTATCAGGGTTACGTTGACGCCTTTTGGGCACGGAACCCCTAGAAGTACCTACTAAAAGAAAATCTTTGGTCTCAAATTAAATGAACTAACTCTCGATCATAAATCCCAGCGGTCGCACTCAAACAGTTGCCGCTTCATTAACTACCACTCCTCATAAATCCTCTCAAACGAACCCAAAGAGTGCCAAAGAGGCCTAGACAATCATCCTAATTAAAATCAATTTCAACTGACAATTCCGAACACACTGTCAGTGAGAGGCTTATCAAAATCCACAAATCACGGCCGAGAAACAAAGAGATAACACAATAGACCACCTTCACAAAGAAAATCTACTCGTTGCTCAAGAAAGGATACGATATCACCAGCGTATCTTGGTCTTTCATACTTCGTTACTTCACCCTCTGTGTCGCCTGTGTCACTTCAGTGGGGGAAGGGGTGAGAGTCCTACATAGTTGGGCGTTAGGTGCTATCGTTGAATCTAGATAATTGATAGATGAAGATCTCGGGAGGCTGGACGGGTTGCGTTTGCGTAGCTTCTGATTAAACACTGTTTTTTGCAGTGTGATTTATGTTTAAAGTTTTTTATAGGTGTTTGTTATTGTAAGGCTCCCCGTTTATGTTCACTTCGTAAAAATTGTGTGAAAGTTTGAACTATTTAAATATGTTTTTTTTTATGTTAAGATTGAAATATTTCTTAGTTTGTAATTCAAATAATTCCTCTCAAATTTGGTTTCAAAACGTGCTTATGAAATATTCAAAACCACGTTATGTTTAATTTCTGACAAATGATAAATGATTTTATTTCTGTAAGTAGGTTTTTTCAAAAATTTTTAAAACTAGATGAGGTCGGCGTTTCCTATCTGACTACTCTGAGAAGAAAGGCCGAAACAAACTCAGAGGTCAGTATCTTTTAAAGTCCAGACATAATCTTGGTCAGTTCATGCGAAAAGTGACCGCAAGTAACATTTAATATTAGCATTTTAGTAATTAGAAACTGCAATAAAAGCAATCAGAAATTACCGCTGAAATTATGACCTACACATATTTAGCACGCTGAAACTATAGGACCATAAGATATTTTATAATCAGCATTCATATTGCTCATTTTCACCACACATCACTAAACGCGTTTAACGCTAAACGAGTTTAAAACATTCACTCCGTTTCTTTCGATCGTTTGATGATGACAGAGACAGAATGATGTTTTAAACTCGTTTAGCGTTAAACGTGTTTAGTAATGTGTGGTGAAAATGAGCCTTACACACACTTCACATGTGTTTACGAGTCTCAATACAAACTGATCTATTATTATTTTTAAACAATTAATTTAACAATACATAACAATAGATCCATCTTACAACAAAACAAAAACTCACTGCCTCACATTCCAAGGTCACACCTTCAACACAACACACCCACACAGATAGCCAGTAGCCACACTTACACCCCCCCCCACACCCTCCTTAAAAACCGTCGAAAAATTTCAACCAGTCCACGGCAATCAATTTAACTATTCTTGAGTCGAGATGGTTCAAACAATAAAATGGCTGATGGCTGAGTAGTAGTATGGGAGTACCCTAATGACATCGGGATGCGGGCATCGCTGAGTAATGCAGTTTGCTTAGCAAACCTCTAGATTCAGCACGGTGGAATCGCTGGTTACTCGATTTAAAGACGTTCGCTTACATTTTGGTAGTTGCTAGAACTATTTTTTTTTCTGTTGTGAAATTAATTAATAATTGGTTTCCATAGTACAAGCTCTGCTTAGTTTGGTATCAGATGAACGTGTGTGAATAATGTCCCTGGATTATTATATATTATTATTATTATATTATTTTTCTTTTGAGATTTCTCGGGACCGGATCTTTGGAAGGCGTACGAAGGGCCGAAGCCAACTCGCAGAGGCCTCTTAGAAAAAATTAAAATGGTGAGGAGGCACCAATAATAATTATTATTATATTGTGTGATTTTTTTTACCGTCTTGAAAAAAATAGGGCATAATAGGTGAACGACATACACACATAGTAGAAGCCTATGGCATACTTAGTTTTATTTTTTTGAATTTCTATATTTTATAACGATCTATAAAGTTTTTTCAAAATTTCTGGTTTTATTGTTCTAGTTAACTTCAAATGTAGTGTTTATTGATAGAGCAATTTGAGTCTAAGCTGTTGAAAAAACAAAAACTTCCTTCTACTCCATTCTCCTATTGTACCCAATTTTTTTCAAGACGGTAAAAATAATCATCCAGTATATTATTTAATTATTTCGGTAATTATTTAATTATGCTCTTACAGGATAACGTATTTGTGAGACAAAAGAGGGATCAAATAAATTAAATTAAGATTGTGAATTAAGCAAAGCCAGGTTCAAAGTCAGGTTGCCATCTTACTAGTGCAGACTGTAATGTTATTAAAGTGAGGATATAAAGACGTGTTACCTTTGAGGATACAAAATATATGCCTTACTAAATTGACACCACGGTGTAAATTGGTTTTTAAATGATCTCGATACACAACTGGACTGTGTTTTAAAAATAACCACACTATCTATTGATCCGCACAGTAGCAATCCCTTTCTTTTATTCAACACCCTAAACAAAGAAAACAATCTAAGCAAAAATATTCAAAAATATTTCCTTAGGAACGAAAACGTACAATAAATTTTACATCTATCCAGATGGAATCAATCTATGCGATGGTATCATCTATATTCGTAGCCGCGTAGCTCGGCGTAGCACTTTCGTAGCGCTGTAACCCTCTACGCTACGTAATGAATGGGGTGCCTCTATCGAGACCAATCGACGGACGGTGCTCGGGAATCAGTGAAGGTTCTATTTCTTTGTTGAGAATTCATGTCTGTGTGACGTCACTGGCGTCTGTCGGTAGAATGGCATACTTCGGTCGCGTCTATTGGTTGTTTTTGTAGCAATGGAAAATATTATTTAAATAGATGTTTTATGAGCGATTTTTAGTTAGATTAAAAGAGAATGCTTTGTTGCTGATTGAGTAATGATGGGCGCATGACTGCCAATCAGTGAATTGATATTAGCAATTAAGGTCAGCAAATGCGATATACATACGAAGTGACTAGTAACTACTGGTGATTTTTAATTTTTAATATTTTTTTTACCAACTTCAAAGAAGGAGGTTCTGTATTCGACCCTTATGTATGTATGTCCGCGATTTTCTTAAAAACCTATGAACCAATTTTGACGATTTTTTCACTAATGTGATCTACGTACTTTCAGGAAGGTTTATTTAGTCAAAATCAAAATCAAAACTCATTTATCCAAACTAGGCTGAGAATCAGCACTTTTCGAACGTCAAAATTACATAAGACAGTCCCCCTAAACGCCCGCTCTTCACCACTTCCTAGTGCTTTAGCTGAGGAGAAGAAGTGGCGCAACAAACTCCCCAGCAGCATGGCTGCTGTCTGTTCAGTTAAAAATAATTATTCTATACAACACTGCGCAAAATAATATAAGTACATTACGCAACACAAAACATTAAATTAAATTAAATTATTTATATACCTATGCCTACCTATACCTCATGTAATTATTCTTATGTACAAATTTATATGCATAAATGTATTGTAACTCCGGCATTTCTAAGCGGATTTTGATGATTCTTCTTTTCGTTCGTCTTGGGCTTAAATAATTGTATATTCAGCTAAAAATGGAAAAATAAATTTACTTTAAAAAAGTAAAAACCGACTTCAAAAAACCTGACAGCTTCTGAAGTCGGTGTCTTCATTTCTTCAATGCACCTTAGCTTGGCACCGACTTCAGAAGCTGTCAGGTTTTTAAGAAAGTTATTTTATTCGTTTTAGGTTTTTGAAGTCGGTTTTTACTTTTTTAAAAGTAAAAGCGATGTCCCAAAAAAAACCCAGGCCCGGCGCAAAAGTTTTGTATCTCAGATTTTAGAGAATATTTTAAAATAATATTTAAAACTATCACTATCTCTCTAAAGGGTGGCTAACATTCTTTTCTTTTTTGCTCGAAATGTTTTGTAGGCGTTCTTATTAAAAACTCATTTACCGACCAAAACATTTATTATGCTATAGTTCGTTAGTTGTTTACAAACAAGCAAACTGATACAAAACCTATAATAAGCATAGGTACAGGTTATTATTATAATCTAACTCTTTAGTCATAGTATAGTACATAACGTAAAGTCTTAACCGATGAAGCGTCGGTAACATGACACGTGCAGAATCCGCGCGCGGTATTTAATTTTCGAAACGTCATTTTTTTACTTTTTTTCAATTTTGTTTTCTTTTCAGCCACCAATTATTATTACAGTCGCATGTCGTCAGGGTGTATAATATATGTTCTGTGTCGCAGTCATCTGCTAGCGTTTGATGTATACTTTGCTGTGTATTACAATTTCATCTAATTGATTTTGATCTATTTTGATCAATTTAATACTTATATTACTTTGTTTATGTATGTCTACCCCTGTGGTTTTGAGATAATTTTGAATGCGATTATGATTACACAATAATTATAATAATTATACATATTTTGGTCCACACAAATGAGATTTTAATAGGAACGCCTACAAAACTTTTCAAGCAAAAAAAAAAAATGTTAGCCACCCGATACAGGGATAGTGATATTATGGAATATTATTTTTAAATATCCTCTAAAATCTGGAACACAAAACTTTTGCGCCGGGCCTGGGTATTTTTTGTATGGGGCTTGGGCCAGCTCCTTTACTAACTTTTTCGTGTTCTTGACATTCAAACTCTTTTGTCATGTTTGTAAAATATAAAATAGCACGTTGATTTATCTTGAGAGTTTTATTAAACTATAAAATACCCCTGAACATATAAACAGTCGATAAAAGTTTCAGTATTATATTAACTAGAACTAGTATGTTTCAGTGAAATTATGTTTGGCTGGCTGCTGGCTATATGTGGCTGTGTATTTTATTTTCAAAAGGCGGTTCAGTAACTCAATGTTCGTCAGCAACTATGTTGACTTTTGCAAAATATACACAACTTTATGTATACGAACATAGAGTCAAATCTAATACCCTGTACTAATACAGGTCCATCCAATCTACTACAGATTGGATGGACAATGGGCTAGGCTAATGAACGCAGTGTACCAATCAATGTTTGCATTACAAACGGTGCTATCCAAAGATTTAAATCCTTAGATTCAACATACCACGTCCCAAAATGATCACGTTTCTGTTTCGTTGACAATGATATTTGAATAGTATTGTCTTGCTTACTCATACTGAAAAAAATCGAATCTATGGTTCCATGCAGGATAGTGCCCCCTTTTGTTAGTGTAAACACTTTTTACCGAGATGACGACTAATAGAGAAGTATGGAAGAAAAAGACATGTTGCGCCGACCCCAAATAAATTGGGACAAGGGCAGGAGAATGATGAAACACTTTTATATTTATTTCCATCCATAATGTACACATATAAGTGGTAAGTATTCATAAATAGAAACAATTATGAACCCTGTCAGTCACAGCAAAATTTTAAATAAGTAGGAAAGGGCGGTGGGCGGTTGTCCGACCTAAGTATAGCGAGAGCACATAACAAATATAACATCAGGCCTGTAATCCCCGAAGAGTTAGGCAGTGCACATCTAACGATTTAAATCTTTGGTGCTATCTGTATTTGGTTCAGTGAATCATTAAGGGACTACTCACACTTATTCAGCTCCATTCGCGTTTCACTGAACGATTTTGGTCACACTTATACAGTTCTGCTTCTATCAGCCGCGTACAGCATCGCAAGAATGAGAAAAGCCGTCATAGCGTGTTATCTTCGCTGAAACGCTTCTACGAGTATCGCTTTTATTTCGTAAAAATAAAATAATTATTAACTTTAAAAGACGTCCGAACTCTCTCAGTCTTTGCGTGTATAATGATTACGTAATAATATGCAGGAACGATGCAGGTCGCAACTTGTCGAGAACCATCCGTGTACAGCGCTGTTCCGCCACGTTCGACGCTGAATGCGGCGGAACAGCGCTGAACGCGGCAGAACAGCGCGGAACTTTATCTATAGCACTCGCATGATAATAACACATTCGTCCTCATTTTATACTTGTTTGCCACGAAAGCTGAATAGACGCGGAAAGCTGCACGGATGCGTACGCGTCTCCATACAAAATCGTTGTTTTCTATGGGCATAAGCTGAATAGAGCTGAATAAGTGTGAGTAGTCCTTAAGCCGCCCACTGACCGTGACGTCACGCGGTCTCGCCATCTTGAATTATTCTCGGTGACGTGTCATTGACGGGATTACGTCAGTAGTGGTGTAATTATAGAATAGTAATTGATTTGCGGTTAGCAACTAGCTGAAGGTTTATTATTCATTTCTGTTCCTTCCTTCTAGTCCGTTTATTTTTTGATCTCATCTCAGTGACAATTAATTTCAAAATGTATGAAAATTTGAGGTATTTTTGTCAGATTGAGACTAAGATTAGAATGGGAACGTTCTTAAAAAAATAGGGGAATTGTACATCAGGTACAATAACAGATCAAACTAGTTAGTTCTAGGCCAAACCGACTAGTTGGCTGCGAGATATCCTACACGTGATTTAACGCAGCCAGCTAGGTTAATTAGCCGTTTAGTTAACAGCATAGCCTTTGGAAGTAGCGCTCGCCGGCCGCTGCCGTAGCACCGCTCGCTTCGCTCGCTCGGCTCGCGCTCGTTTTGTCGCAGTTCTATGCTAACCTAATCCATTTGGTTGGAGCGCCCCGGCTTATTAAGTAAACCGGTTTGGCCTGAAATCGGGTTTGGCCGGTAAAATATACATGCTTCTGATAATAATTTTTCTTTCAATTATTCTTTATAATTACGGGTAAACACATTATTTTCTATCTTCCAGGATTTAGTTGACCCGTAAACTATGAGTCTTATCGAGCCGTAAATGTAATAATTTCTTATATATAGTAACACAGAAGTTTGTTTTAGCTTTAATTGTTTTTTTAAACACATTTGAGTCCACCTCTGATCTGCACAAAGTTTCTCCACACATAAAACAAGTACATAAGCCAAACCATAACGACTACCCACTCTGACAACGGTACACAAAAGTACACAGGCGCACAGTAGGAGCATAAATGCTTTGCCTTGAAAAATACGGTACACTCAAAGACAGAGTTGCTTCGATGATATTAATCACGGGAATAAGGGGAGCTCTGTACAGCGTGATTTGCACTTTCACGCTTTTTCTCACATAAATATACATACATTCAAGTCACGTTTGTATAATTACGCCCGAAAGTTATGCAGAGCTGTACCTATACTGTTGTTTACAGGCCAGTCACTGATTAGGCTAAAAGGATATCTGGTAGTCTGCATGCCCGATTTTGACAAGTGACGATACACAAGGTTACTCTGTGGGATTTGATTTATAAAATTTATGTTCACTTCATACGTAAACGATAAATGATTTTATTTCTGTAAGTAGGTTTGTACAAACACTTTTACACGTCAACATGTTTTTAAAAACTAGATGAGGTCGGCGTTTCCTATCTGACTACTCTGAGAAGAAAGGCCGAAACAAACTCAGAAGTCACAGTCTCTTTTAATGTCCAGGCATAATCTTGGTCACTTCGACCATGTAGATTGGTGTCTGAAATGATCTTTTGAGGAAAGAACCACTCATATTGAGAAAACATAAAAAAAGTGAAAAATGCAAAAATAAAAACGTGAAAAATGAAAATTTAGAGCTTTGAGCTGCTCCAAATTTTCATTTTTCCCTTTTTATTTTTGCATTTTGCACTTTTCCCAAGCCTTTTTGTCCTCAATATAACCTTTAACGGTATAAAAACTGACACGACTGCGTTTACTGAATGATTTGGATTTATTAAGGCTTAGATCTTGAACGTGGCTTGGAAGTTCATTATAAAAGCGTATACATTGACACCTGAATGAGCCACCTAATTTCTTGAGCCTTGTTGAAGGTACAACAAAGTGCTTGTTCCTAGTATTTATTACCTTTTTGGGAGATTAATTATCTTTTTGGCAGGCACATAAATTATGTAAACATGCGGTTCCGCTAAGCGTGTCACCATTCAGATTACATTACGAACGTATGACCCGAGCTGCCTAAGGGAATATAGACTTTTGCCACAGAAAATAAATATTCATTATCAACGACCGCCAATAAACAAACACGTTTAAAAAAATAGTCAACACAAAAAACCGTATATCTGATACAGTTTTTATCGAAAAACACTACAAATTTACATACAAAATCCAGTCAGCGTGATAAAAATCTCATTTCAAACACAAAGGGTATACAGAGAAAGGCGAGAAAATTATAGATAGCGTGACCACATAATTTTGTGATACATGTGTTGGGCAAAACAGAGTTGGGCTGTACGGGGCAGATTATCGCCGGCGTGACAAATGTGGCCCCAGCGTGACAAGAACACGTGTTATACAATACGTCACGCCATTATTACGCGAGCAGTTTTAGGGTTAACGTCACCGTGCGATGCTGTAGCAGTTTTGGGTTATTATATTCTTTGGAGTGATTGACGCTTTATATTATGCTTGGGGATTTTTAGAACGATGAACGACTTGTGGGGAGTCATAGAGAGAGTTGTGCAGTTGACAGTTCCCGTTCACGTGTGGGTTGTCAAATGCAGTACCTACCCGTTTTGCAAACTGAGACTGAGACAGAGAGCCGACCCGAGACAGAGAGCCGACCCGACTGATTGATATTCATGACGTAGCTTGATAATTATATTAAGACGCAGACATATGCCAACGGTCTTGAGTGAGCTTGTGTGTTCTATGCTGAGCTCACGCTACGCGTTGTACGTCTACCCAGTCGCTACTCGCACATCAAGGAGCGCTGTCCCAAATTAAACGCATTATTAATTTATTATACATAAACAAAAGGTATTATATTAAAACATGTATACTAAAAGATAAAATAATTAAATTATGTATATTTAAAATGGTGAAGGTTTAATGAAAATACGCTTGATAATTTTTGCGTGAACTAAGCAGTATAAACATACTGTAAAATATTCTCATGTCAAATCATTTCAAAATGCTCTAGTTTTTTTTTATTATTTGAGATGGGTTTGCTCTGGGTCTAGTCTAGGTCAGAGGTGACAGAGACAAAGTCTACGATGGAGTGAGCTTACCCAGAAGAAGCCTGTTCACTCTAACTTTGAAGAGATTCGGGTTGTATGCGTTCGGGAACATAAACGCAGGTAGTGAGTTCCACTCTTTTGCCGTGTGCATTATGAAGGATGTTTGGAAGCGCTTAGTGCGAATAGGTGGAATGGCAACTAGGTATGGATGGTAACTTGCAGTGCGTCTAGATGTTCGATGGTATAAGGGGGCAGGTGGAATGAGGTTGTGGAGTTCCTGAGCACACTCCAAATTACAGTCTATAGAAGACCGACAAGCAGGCCACCTTGTGGCGATGAGCCAAGCTGTGAAGCTTGGCATCCACCAGTTTTACGTCGCCAATGAGCCTCTTAGCTCTGCGTTCCACTGAGTCAAGCGTAGCAAGTTGGTATTTAGCTGAGCCATCACAAAGGTGGCTGCAATACTGGTGGAAATAATAATTTAACATAAATATATTATTTCCAAATCATTATCATTACTAGTTTAAACTTGTTTTTTAGTTTATAATCATTAAAATTCGGTTATCGTCGCCTTAAACGAGTCGTGAAGTATTGAATGTGTAATAATTACAAATAGTTATTTTGCCACTATAAGTGTAAAGTCTGTTATGAAATGCCGCGATAAATAATACGAGTTAAGAGAGTAAAAGAGAATACCACCGGATAACAGTCGACTTTGATATCGAGAGGAGAGTTACACATTTAAAACGCCGCGTAACTTAATTGAAAACAACAACAGACTCCAAACGTTTGATATCTATCTGTTCTCTTCCACCCAAATCAGAGATACAATAGTTACACCGAACACGCTTGTCCAATTCCATTCCAAAAAACAAAAGCTACAAAAAAGGAAAACAGAGAGTCTGTTTTCCTCTTTTGTTTTTCCCGAAAAACAATAGAATTGTTTTATCAAAAAACTCAATTGGGATCTGTGAAGAACTTAAAAAATGGCAGTCATTAAGAGGAGTAAGGTTCCCTAAATCCGTATAGCTATAGAATGAAGTGCTAATACTATATGGTTCCGTACACAATTGGAATGTTCTCAAGGAGATTACGGTAAGAGGATCACAGAACAGGACGACGGACCCATAATATTATTTGTGAAATTAGTTTTCCTCTGTATTTCCGTATTGTCAATTGCTTTCCTTTTGTGAGTGGGTTCTCGAGGATTTTGATTATGTTTTGAGGAATTCCGATTGATAGTTGTATGGTTGTGAAAGGTAAATAGAGAGGGCTTTGCGATATAGTTTATGTATGTGCCACATATGTTTTGGAATGCCCGGAGCTGTTCACAAGTTTACGAAGTACCTTGTATCGCTTAACTTAATTGTTATGCTTATGTTACCAACTATCCATTTACACAGGATATTTTTTTAAGTAGTGCGCAAATTTTCACAGGGTATTCTACTCATGAATATTGGTAGAACATCCTTTGAAAATTTGCGCACTACTTAAAAAATTGTCCTGTATATTCTATTTTTATACACGCTGTTTTTTATATGCTAGAGAGCTGCCGCCATAGTATTGTACTGATCATTATGAACAACTTTTACTATGGAACCAAATCTATTATTCTCCTGCCCTTGTCCCAATTTATTTGGGGTCGGCGCAAAATGTCTTTTTCTTCCATACTTCTCTATTAGTCGTCATCTCGGTAGTCACTCCCTTTCTGGCCATATCATCTTTCACACAGTCCATCCATCGTTTCTTTGGTCTTCCCTTACTCGTATAGCCTTCCACGTTCATACTCAACACTTTCCTGACGACATTTTCCTCATTCCTCCGCATCACATGCCCATACCATGACAACCGATTTCCGCACAACTTTTCAGTCACCGGTGTCACTTTCAGACTTCCTCTTACATACTCATTTCTTATTCTATCCATTCGCGTAATACCACACATCCCTCTTAACATTCTCATCTCGGCTGCATGCAATTGCCTTTCATTCATTATTTTTATGGCCCAACATTCTGATCCATACAATGTCTTGTATCTCTTGTAGGTCTAACCATTGTTTTATAAATCTTCCCCTTGAGTTTAAGGGGAATGCGGGAGTCGCAGATTGTTTCCGTGACCTGCCGCCATTTCATTCATCCAGTGTTAATTCTGTGCTGAACAGACTGGTATACTTCGCCATCGCTTTGCACAAGTGAACCAAGATACCTAAATCGGAAATAAATCTAATATCGTGAAAAAAAAAAACCAGGTGTTCTCTACATTTATGTTCGCATAACTCGTCAAAATGTAGGTAACAGCAGATTTTTTTTTCACGATTTCTGACTTGGTTCCATAGTAAAAGTTGTTCATAATTAGCAACACTATCGTGGCAGCTCCCTAGCCAATAAACACGCAGCGTGTATAGTAGTAATAATAAAGCTAAAGAGTTTGTTTTTTTGTTTGTTTGTTTGAACGCACTAATCTCGGGAACTACCAGTCGGATTTGAAAAATTTATTTTGCTTTTGATAGCCTAATTCTTGAGGAAGGTTATGGGTTATTTAATATTACGCTGCGACATTTAGGAGCCGAGAAGAAAGGGGAAAGTCAGAAGAACGCTAAGCGAATACGGAGTAATAGCGGGGGCGGCCAATGCTATGTGATGGGGAGGGGCGGGGGAACAAGAAATTTCACGCGGACGAACTCGCGGGCAGAAACTAGTCTGCTAATAATTTGACCACATTGTATAACCACAACAATAACTCTGCTGTTGTGTATTGCCATTTTGTTGGAGTTGGCTCCACTTTTAATATACGGATTTTATACCTTTGTGATTGTGATTGGTTTTAAAGATATATATATTTGAGACCCTCACAGTAAGGTCTTTCATTTTATTTCACACAGTACAGTTTGCAAAACTTTTTTTTTTAATTTCCTTATTTGCCCCAAAATTGACCCCCATAGTCAAAATTCATTTATTTACGTTACATGTCCGTATTTGGGTCACAGAAATTCATACGTGTATCAAATTTCAAATTAATCGGGTTATTAGATTCGGAGCAAATTGGCTGTGACAGACGGACAGACAGACAGACAGACACACGAGTGATCCCTTATAGGGTTCCGTTTTTTTCTTTTGAGGTACGGAACCCTAAAAAAGATAATATTTCTATCTATACAATACAAATAAATAAAATTTAAGTATCCGTTTGTAATATTAAAATAACAGCTTTTTACTAAATACATATGAGAGTACATAATATTATGGTACCTACTTATAACAACAAAACTATTTTTTTAAATCTTGTCTGTCTGTTTGTTCCGGATAATCTCCAAAACGGCGGGACCGATTTTGACAGGACTTTCTCTGGCAGAAAGCTGATGTTATAAGGAGTAGTAGAGTCATATTTTAGAGAAATAATTAGGGTTCCGCGCAAAAAAAAAAATACCTACCCATAAAATTGTGAACAAAATCCGATTCAAATAGGGAAGTATAGACAACCACACGTGCGAAGCCGCGGGCTACAGGTAGTATCAGACTAAAACAGATCCGTGATCAGGAAGTCAGTCCCACTTGTATTCATATACAATACTCGTACTTTGTAGAGTGCATTATTAAACGCTTACCATGCATATGTGGGCTCCACGCTACAATATGGCATTCTGTTTTGGGGAAATTCTCCTGATAGAGAAAATGCTCTTAAAACCCAACTCTGCCTTCATAATATATTTATGAAGCGGCAAGAATGATAAAAAGTGAGATAAGAAAATGTGAAACACTTAGATGTGCACGACATAAAAATGAGCTATCCGGAATTAGATGTTGAACAGTTACATTTAAAACTAGTATATTTGGAATGGGAGTAAAAATTTATAATAAACTACCAAACTGTATTAAGTCTTTCAGCCATAAATATCTTTAAACTTAAACTCAAGGAATTCTTGATAGGTAAAGCGTAATACTCAATAAATGTTTTTTTTTTTTAATGACAAAAACTTGCCGGAACGGGTCTAGGATGAGAAGCCAGACCAAGAGAGATACAGAAACCCGCAGGGCAGCATGTGGCGAGCTGTTGGGCAGTAGCGACCCCACGGACCCCCTATCTCCCGAGAGAAATCTTGTCCTGATCTCTGGCTTGCCTTTATTGGCCGGCTGGAGTGAACACTGACGAGGAACAGAGCTCCCACCTCTTTCTTGCCTTTATTGGCCGGATTGAGTGGAGATTCGCAAGAGCAAACGTGCTCGGAGGAAAGAAGTATTCCAGTAAGGTGCTGGTAGGGATCTTGGTACCGTACTTCCGGGATTGTCCTGATAGCCGTGGAATACCACTCCACTCCTCAAGCATCTCAGGAAGTGTTGCCCCCTTGTCGCTACGTCACTATGTGCTAGCGGCCGTTTCCGGGGGCCCATTATTGAGTGTGCAAGTCACCCCCTGCCATTTTATCCGTGTATAATATATAACATTGGTCAGGGATGGGACATAGTTCTTCCATAATTCAAGTAACCCAATCCACTTTAGCCACCCAGACCCATAGCCCAATATGTTTTGTTTCCACACACAACAATAGTCCTGCACCAACCGCGGGTTGTCCTTGGGTGCACTTGCATAGTGCATACAGGGATAACCGTTGGTTGGTGCCTCCTTATCATTTAAAATTATTTAAGGGGCCTCTGCGAGTTGGTTTCGGCTCCTCGTACGCCTTCCAAAGGTCCGGGACCCCAGGCTCCCGAGAAATGTAAAAATAATAATAATATCTGTTCTCATCTAGCTAACGAAGATTATTTGCGTGGACACAACCTTGTAGCCAGGATTATCCATCAGCAACTTGCTCTGAAATACAGCCTTGTAGAATAGAAAGTGCAATACTACAGGTATGTGCCCGACCCAATTCTCGAAAATGGAAATATCACTTTGTACTGGGTACTTTGTATTCATCATCACTGACAGGACTATTGTTGCCAATAAGCCTGACATAGTGGTGGTGGATCGAATAGAGCGGCGCGCAATGATTATTGACATAACGGTCCCGCATGACGGGAACCTCGTGACAGCCGAGAAAGATAAACAAATCAAGTATCTTGACTTGGCTCGCGAGGTTGTCGACATGTGGGATGTGGACTCAGCGATTATTGTGCCGATAGTCGTATCAGCCAATGGCTCAATTGCCAAGGGCCTCGACCAACACCTAAGGAGGCTCTCGTTGGGCAGCTGGATCAAGGGCT
Organism: Dicycla oo; assembly: GCA_948252095.1. Classification (NCBI taxonomy): domain Eukaryota; kingdom Metazoa; phylum Arthropoda; class Insecta; order Lepidoptera; family Noctuidae; genus Dicycla; species Dicycla oo. Next base: position 2,915,265 of record OX411718.1, on the reverse strand, counting down.
TGATTCAGAAAGCGGTACTTTTAGACACGGCTTGCATTGTTAGGAGGTTCTTCTCTCTGGAGCCCTGACCGCCGGTAGCTTGGACCCTGTTCCCGATACCGGTGGGCTACATTTTTTTTTATATTTTTTTATTCTAATATTTAAAAATATTAACAATTAAATAAAGATAAAAATAATAATGTATTAGAATATTGTTCACCTTATAGGTATGTTACAGTGCTACTAATATTACAACTTTAACATGTTTTTGTACATCTAACAAACAATAAATATATTTGAATTTGAATTTGACTTTCTACCCTTCAAAACCACTTCACTACCCGAACCGCTTACCCTGACAAAAGCTCTAACATTATCGAGTTAACGCCTAATATGGTGGGTGTTCGTCTAACTTGCAGGAACTTAGCTTGACGTCCTAACTTTATCGAGAACATCTGAATGCGCTCCTAAGTATGTGGCGTAAGTATGAGCTAAGTTAAGTCCGAGTTTAAAGTAGTTAGGCTCGGTAAGTATTTGTTCTAACGGGGAACGACTTGGATGCGCTGTTAGTGTGTTTAGAAGAAAATCGTATATTGTACAGACGCCAGCACATCAAGCTACTACAATCTGTCAAATTTCTTTAATAGGTTTTCAAATTTATTGTTAAAGCATTAGGTTCAAGGTTGATTGGGAAAATTTGACAGTTCCGGGTAGCTTGATGTGCTGGTACATGGGTCGTTCTTCAAAAATTATTCTCCGCGTAACTTTCAGTCGAAGTTTTCTTTTGAGATCTTTAAATTAAGATGCCTGTAAAAATAATAAGTACAATTTTATTGTATGTATGTAAATCGGTGCATAAACTACAGTATATAAATAAATTTTGACATTTTAGTGGATTTCATATTTGGAAATGAACTAATATTAATAAATAAATAAATAAATAGACACAACGTAACTATATTAAAATTTGACAGCACAAATATTCGTTATGATAATGAGTTTAGTGAAAATGGCAATTTTTTATTCTGAATTTAACATTTTTCACATGAAATTTTGATGTTCAAACTAAATCAGGCTATTTTTAATCGCGACTAAAAAGGTGTGGAATAAAATTAGTTGTCATGAACTAAAGTTTTGTAAACGAGTACTGTATATTTTTTTCTTTTCTTTTGTCTACATCTCGAAAACGGTATGTCCTATCGCAAAAATAATGAAAATTTTGCTCCCCTTTATTGACATTACCCCCTAAAACTCTACATGGAGGTAATTCATTTTTCATATTATCGATACAAAAAGTGAATAATTCCATACAAAACACATTGAGAATCGCATCTTCGCGGGCGCTACGGACTCGTCTCCGCAGCCTCGGCCGCTACGGCTCACGCGGTGTGTACGCGCCTTGTAAGGGTGCGTTACCACTGACGCAGAGCTAGGCGGAGTGAAGAGCAGCAGATCGTGAATTGACCAAACACAGTGCTCGAAATCTCCACTCTGCGTCAGTGTAAACATTGTAAGTGGAGCGGATCGGAGCAAAGCGGGCTTTCAAATAAAATATATGAACACGCGACCAATCACAGTGCTCGAAATCTCCACTCCGCTCCGCTCCACTTCAAAAAAAAATACTTCCCACTTTTCACTGCTCTTCTCCGCTCCGCTCCGTCCAGCACCGAGCCAGTGGAAACGCACCCTTACAGCGAAAAACACTCTTGATGTATGGCAAAAGGGCATGAAGCCAAATGAAAAAAGAAAAGTACCACGTAGAGTCGCGATTGTCAGTGTCAAAATCGATTATAGTTGTGTCAAAATTGTTTCTAAATTTAGAGACAATTTTACCAGAATAGCTTATATCTATTCATCATAGCCATCATAGCCAGAAGTAAGAAATTTTAGTGATAGTTTAGTTAGGGCCGGTTCTTTGATCCGTAGTTAACTGAAGCAGTGGTTAAACATAGTAACTAATGGTTGAATTTTGGCTGAATGTGTTTACCAAAATGCCATTAGTTACTATTTTTTAACATAAATGAGGCAACGTGAATGTATTCACACATCATTCATGATGGTAGATTTTCACATGTGGCTAAAATTCAACCATTAGTTACTATGTTTAACAATTGGTTGAGTTAACTACGGATCAAAAAACCGGCCCTAAGTAGATTAGGTCGATGTACAAGAGAATCGGCACAAATGCCTATTAATTATTGCAACTTACAAGATACAATTAATATTCTTTGGTAATTATGATGCTTAGTTAAACACAATTAATTTGACTTATTACATTATATGCTTGTGAATTGAATACAAAAGTTATCTTAATTTGCAATGAGCGCGAACAGAGTGTGACGCGAGAAAAATAGCGATTTTGCTCCCATTTTCGACATGGGTATATATTTTTTAAACATTATAAATAATTTTAGATGTTTAATGTTAAAATTATACACATATATAAATAAAGAGTAATATACAGTATGTTAACCAACAGAGGGCGTTCCCGTTAACCCGCAATAGTATAGCATCCATACATGCTAAAAAAAATATTACCATTCGAAAACAAAATGGTTTTTATTTTTTTTTTAATATTAAAATATTCACTAAAATATTCAAAAAAATATAAAAATATTCACTAAAAATAAAAACTAAATTGCGATGTTTCCGTCCTTCAAGTACGCGTGTACAGAGTGTTTCTTTTACGTATCAATTTAACATTTTTAGTGAATATTTTAATATTAAAAAAAATAAAAACCATTTTGTTTTCGAATGGTAATATTTTTTTTAGCATGTATGGATGCTATACTATTGCGGGTTAACGGGAACGCCCTCTGTTGGTTAACATACTGTATATTTAGCCCTAACACTGAATGTTTACTAGGTTAGGAATGAAGACCGTGTGACCGCGTTCTGAGGGCCCTCGAAGAACCACACACTTATTGTTAGGTAGTTTATATTATGACGTTTGCTTTTTCTCACACCTGCCCTTATCCCATGTTACTTGTTGCTAGTTGATAAAAAAGTAGTACTTAAAGTGATAGTGGAAAGGCCATGTCACAAAGAGCTGGAAAGGTTGGTTGATGCCATAATCACGACGTTCAAAAATACTGTTGGAATCCACTTTGTGATTTTGATTTTAAAATTCTTCTGTCATTTAATAAAATACGTTCCTATATTTTATATTATACACGGTTAATTATATATCTATACATCTAAAACGTGCTGAAACTTCACAATCCTAACACAGAATGATTTTGGCCTTGGCAATATCCAGGCACGCTTCTCTCGAATATAACCTCATAATGTATTTTTAGCCGACCATTTTTAGCGAAACTGCCTCCAAAATCTCAAGTACAGATACTTGGGGGCCAATCCGTCGAGTCACGAAGTACTCAAATAGTAAGCCTGGGAGGCGAGGACTCATCTAAAAGTTGGTAAAATGCTAGTCACTGAAGGCGTCAGTTACTTCGCCGTGATTAATGTTCCAACGGTTCTATTCTGTAGCTGAGGAATAATGTTAGTAATTGAGGGTAATGTTGGATATGGTTGGTGCTGGTACCTAGTTATGTTTGGTGTAGTGTAGGTGCTAACTAGCGTAGGTTAAGGGTAAGAAGCCTTTATAATGGCTTGTAATTTTCTCCAAAGCTTAATACATTAGGCGCGGCAGACGCACATGCGCGTTTTCGGACGTTCACCAGGTGCTTGACGGCGCGTATGCGCGTCCGTACAATTTACATAACTTTCTTCTAGTGCAGCGCGCCGCACCTGTGCGTTCGTTGTGCATCTGTATTGTTTCGAAAACATCGTAAAATAAGGGTCGGTAAGGGTGTAGCATAAAGAAGCGTTTGCATAAAGAATTAAGCAGATAATGTGTTAATTGAGGCCATGTGAGCCAGAGAGGCCTAACTACATAAACAATAGTAAGAAAAACAGTTAAAAAAATAAGTATTGCACAAATGACTTTTAGGCCACTCTGGCTCTCATGGCCTCAATTCGTCTTTCTTCTAACAAGGTATAAAATAAGGTAAAATCTTCCACCATGCGTACTGAATTTTATTATACCTAATAATAAATCAATCTGCCTAGCCTTTTCCCAACTTTGTTGGGGTCGGCTTCCAGTCTAACCGGATGCAGCTAAATACCAGTATTTTACATGGAGCGACTGCCTATCTGACCTCCACAACCCAGTTACTGGGTTATACGATACCCCATGGTAAGACTGGTTGTCAGACTTTCGGGCTTCTGACGACCCGTAACGACTGTCAAAGATCCACGAATGACAGATCCATGAATCAATGAATACCTAATAATAAATCAGTTATAATTTCTTAGATTATATCGACAGTTCATCTCGATTAGTACATATTATTATCTTTACGTCACTCGAAATCAATACGATTAAAGCCATAATTTAATAGAGGCATGTCAACACGACGTTTGTCACGCCGCGTATAACTGTCACGCTGTCGGTAGAACACAGAATCATTCCGATGGGTACTAAAATGACGATAGCAGCCATAATTTTAGACTGCCGTTTGACGTGATCAGCACTTGACACGTCACAGTGTTTGCCATAGTGGTTGTAAATTATTATAGAACACGCTAGTTACGAAACGGAAATTGAATTTTTTCATATACTGACGTCAACATATCCTGTTAAATGAAATATTTGTCGACCTAAGTAAGCTATTAGCCATTGCATTGCTAGTGAATTAATTACAAATATATTTAATAATAATTTATTACAAAAAACCAGCAGAAACATTTTCCAATTGCGTTCTATATTTGTCGTTTTAGATCAAAAACAAAAATTTAAATTTCCTATTCCTTTCACCAATAAATGGTAAAAAAATTTAACTGTGAAACTTTTTGTCGAAAATACATCAATGGCGCCGGTTTTCAGTTCACAGTAATTACTTTTCTGTGCGCTAAGCTAATCACAGGGCGTCCGCGAAACGACTGTAACATATATTCGAATATTCACAAAATAAATCGTTCGTATGTGTAAATCGTTTTTTCTAATGAACTGGTGGATAGGCAGATGTATAAGCGGGGATTGGTAAAAAGCCGTTTATTACATTGTTGTGTTGTTATAAAATCGTATATGTACCTTAATACATTAATTGGCTAAAGTCATGTTCAATCACAATTATTAAGCCATTATTCAAATTCAAATTTAGACAATTTTGGAACCATCATTAAAGTATTTGTAGATAACACGATTTTTCACATAAATATTATTATTTAGTACCTAGTGTCTGAAATATTTTTGACACACGCTTAAACAAAAATAACATTTAATTAATTTAAAAAAGATTACATAGTTTTACCTACCACCAAATCCCTTATACATAGTGACAAGTACAACTTGTCTCGTATAGAAGATAAATACTTTTCACAAGAGGGGCTGACACTTAAATATTTTGTGCTCAGTCCTAATGAGGAGTAATTTCGACAATTATGCTGGCACGTACGCTTTGGAGGTCAACGATAATGTGGAGAGACCCTTGCTTATACGGGGAGCGTGATTATCGTTCTAATTTTATTTTAAGTGAACCTTTTTATTCTTTTGGGAGAATATATGCTGGCATAAACACAAGGTCATTGTTTTGGAAGCAAATTTAACTTCTAAAGACTAACAGTTAAAAAAAATCCTACGGCTCCTTAATCCTCCTCCCTAAAAATAATTAAGCCACCAGGCAAGCTAGTTTTAAACCTATGTAAAAAAATCCTTCAATTAATAACCGTAGCCCCTCTCCTCACAAAAACAAAAATGCAATTCTCATCATTTTCTCATCAGTCAAATCCGAAAACAATAATAAAGAAAAATTACAAAAAAAAATCCCCAACACAGACTAAATTACAATTGGGCACATTCTGTAATTAACTGTAATTCGCGTGGCGGCTTTACTGTAATTTACGAGTTTTAAACTGCTAAATAAATAGGCAATAACGAGCCTGTGGGTGACTCTGAAGTAATGGCGCCCAAAGATTATGTTTTCATGGCGCCGGCGTAATGGGAATATTAAAGAGACACATGACTCCACTAACATGCGTTTATCAATCTTTATTAAATACTGTGTAATCTGTAAAATTGCTGTTATAGTTTGTTAGTGGTATTCAACTTATTTTTTCAGCAACAATTCACATTGCTTTCGAATATATCCAACATGAAACATTAGTATTAGAAGTACTCGTACAAATATGATAAAGGAATACATGCAAACCAATTCAAATTAGAAAATATTACTTATTTAAATTAAAAAACAAAAATGTAAAATACCATAAAAATATAAAATTAAAATCATATGTCAACAAATTAATTGCAAATTACAAGAAAACAATAATAAAAAAAGTCATGAACACAATATAACACCATAGACAAATAATGACATGTCAGTTTTACAAGCAATAAGACCATTACAAATCATCCAATGAGTAGAGACATTATTCCAACAGGAATGCCTTGCCTTTTAACTCGAGCGGTAATTTATTAAATATTTTAATTGCCTGACACTGTGGTATGTTTAACTATTCCAAAATCCGGGATGATTTTGTTTCCGAAGTCTTTTCTACGCATATTTTCCCTTACCAGCATAACCTCGCCTGTTTCGTAGTTACATACATATTTTTAAAGTGTGTAACAGTACCATCACGTAAATGCTAGGTACTGTAAAGGTTCCATGCAATGGACCTTAACCTCATGTTGTACTGGCTGACATTAAAATTATCTTTTTTAATTATTTAAAAAAAGATAGTTCGGATGTTTTTCTCTAGGCGGTATAATTTAAAGAATGATTTATTTTATTTCCTGATTGTATTGATTCCCTCTGAATTAGAGTAAACAGTTATTCTGTATCATTACTGTTATTCTATATCATTTCATGTAGTTACGTTCCCCGTAGAAACTCAGAACTTCCACATCGTTGGACTCTGATTTTCTACCTTACTGTGAGAATTCCAATTTCTTTAAAATATGGTCGACAGGTGACTCGTTGAGAGATGTGATATTTAGGGAAAGATGTCCCCAAGTAGGTATCTACCCAAAGATAGGTTGAAACGAAGGTCTGCAACGAATGCTGACTGCTTGGTGTGCTAACACATTTTAATTCACCATATAACTATGAGTCAGTTTGATACAATAATAATGACAATTGGGAAGCAAGTGATATTTTGATACAAATTACGTAAATATCATAAGAATTAGAAGAGCAAGATTTCTATGCTGATATGAAGGGAAAATAATTATGCTACGTAGGACGTGAAATGTGGTTTGAACACTGTAAGTGACACTTAGGTACTCTAAAGTAAGAGATAACTCAAATATATTCATATTAAACTCATCACAAAATAATAGGTCCGTTTTGACAGCCCATATCGTTTCATATGCCAAAGAGAGACAAACATAGCGGGACAAAGAGGGACAGTTTGTGGCGAGTTTAGTAGGCATGGCATTAATGTAGTTACAAAATAATGTACGAATGCGAATAAGGCTGTAATTTTGTGCAATACACTAGTTTATTTCTTCTGTTTTAGGAACTATTAGTATTTAAACCACCAATTACAATCTACTTAAGAAATCCAAAAAAAAAAAAATGTCGACAATCCCTCTAGCAGGTTTGACAATGCGTCATAAATAATAAACGGTTGATCCCAACAATTTGTTAGAATATTACGGCGAGCGGGCGAAAGCGTGACGGCAATTACATCGCGGATTACAGCCGGCGTGACAAACGTCGTGACGGGAAGGCGGGTCAAGTGCTGATGACGTCATGTGCCACTCTAAAATTATTGCTGTAGTCGTCAAATATTTGATTTTACAGGGTTTTATTGACGTCCGTAAATGTTCGTAAAAGGATGCGCATTTCCTACGTAGCCATAGCCAGCGTGTTAAACATCGTGACGTGTCAAGTATTGATCACGTCAATAAAAGTAAAGTAAGCTTTTATGCTTGCTACCATCATTTTCATAATAAATTGAGTGGTTCTGTGTTCTACCGACAGCGTGACAATTGACACAATATAAACCTACTGTAAAATTACTACTTGTAATATACTGTAAAATTATGGCTATACTTTAAAAAAATTGACATTGATAGCTTTTTGCGAAAGAAAAAAGCATAAAAAGTATGAAACTAGGTGAAATACATCAGCCTTCCCCTCAGTGTATTACAAGCGTGATAATATAAATCATAAGTATATTCCTGTTAACTATATCCATATAAAAAAGTTTATGAATACCTTTTGTTTGTGTATGCACTGCTGTTTTGCAGTTCTTCCTTTGTTTATATTATTATTACGTCATTTTCCCAGCTAGCTACTGTTATTGCTATAATGTATAGCATGAACATCGCAACGTTTTGCCTTTGAACCAGACAAGCCGGGAAAATGAGGGAAGTAAATTCTAATGTAGTGAAAATTAAATATGCTTACAAATTGTGAAAAATATGATATTAACGTTACTGTAATAGGTAATCTAAATTGATATTTATAGAACTAACATCTTTATATTCGATTTTGATTAAAATGCTTTATTGTAGAAACAGAGAACGACGTGGTAATGGTTATGAAGCAAACGAGAAAACTTTTGCATGTTATAAAAACAGAAATATATATGTTACACAAGCGTTACTGATAGCTACTTCAACCCTCATAGTGTTGCTATACGAGTATAACTCAGTCAGACTTAAAACCCTACCACGTCACTAAAAGACAAGTTCCTCTCAAGAAAAAATCGTCAGACATAACAGCTCTTATTAAAAAAAATACTACACTTCCAAGCCAAGTGTCACAGTCCACGAGCGTCCCGAACGTGCCAAATTTATGGCACTGGCACGATAAGGGTCCGGATTATCACGTCTCCTGCACGTCCCGCGTGACAAGCGGGTCTGCGGGGCGGTGGGACGGACAGGCAAACTTAGTACCTACTTATTTGATGTGTACTTATTACGGGCTAAAGTGACAGAGAGTAAACGCTGCTCCTCAAACGGTGGTATAAATCAGTGGATCTTCTTGAGTTATAAAGGTACAGTTACACATGCTCATTTCGAGCATGAAAGCATGCTTCTATTGAGCAGTTGCTACTCAGTAGCATGTGTGTCGGAATGTTGCTCAAAATCAGCATGCTCATTTCGAGTTTGCTTAAAAATCCACAGGCGTGCGATTTTGGAGCATGCTACCTGCGGCGCGGGCGGAAGGGGGCGTGCTTTAAGCGCGTCTAAACAGGTTTGCTTATTGAGCATGCTAGTATCGATCAGTCGTTCGCAACAGGTTTTCAAGTTTATTTTTTTGCCGAGCTGATATAAGCTTCTGGATGCATTGCATTGCCAGCAAAATGATGATCTTATTCAGCTCCATACGGATAGCTGTTTGATTGTCCATGACTTTGTTTGAACTGACAAAGAGCGAGAAAGCACGCTATAAAATGGCATGTGTATTTGGAATGTTTGCTTTGAGCATGCTTATTCAGGAGCATACTTAAAACTAGCATGCCTATTGCTAGCAAATGTAAACAGCTCATAAGCATGCTCGTATTGAGCATACTCAATAGCACACATTATAGCATGCTATTTTAGAGCATGTGTAACAGTACCTTTAAGATGGAGGAGTGCAATTTTTATCGAGATTTTTTGGGATGCTCTTTTCTCATGGCCGGATATTGCAACGAGATGTCTCCATCGACTATGGAAAGTCTTAAAAAGACTTTTTTATTTGGTCCTTTATCAGGTAGAAGCCTGTAACATGTTCTTATCGATTGAAAACCTACATATGTGCCTGGCTCTTTCGAGTTATGAAAGTGGATGATAAGTTAGTGAAGAAAAGGTGCAGACTGGAGAGACCTTTTTTGTTGTCCAATTAGCGATATGCTTTTTTCGGTATTAAAATGAAAACGGCAAAGTTGCTCCCCTAAGTTCCTAAATTCAATGTAAGTTTTAATTGTAACTTGTAATATGTAAATTTTATAATTACTTCTTAAAAAGTGAATGAGATGACACCACCAGCTCTGCCAAACGTATAATCCATCCAAATTCTATCCCCGGAAACTTGGAACTGATACAAAATTCAGCTCGATACTCAACTCAAAGGTTCCCGGGCAGGTGATCATAAGGCTCGGGTACAATAACGGCGATCTATTAATCTTGCCCCTCTGGCGCTTTTGTTTAGCGGGTCATGGGAGATAAGGGTGCTATTGTCTGTGCCAAGCCTTATAGCTATAGCTGTCAATGTGTGTATCAAACGCTTTGTTTGTGTGAGTGGTGGATGGATTATTTATCTATTGAAGTTGCGTCTTTATTCTGTGGGACCCAAAAAGCCGACATTTCACCTGGCCTTTACGTTTTACTAAACCATTTTATAAGCCCCATGTTATATTATAGGGTTATTTTACCCACTATAGGGTGTGATCCGTTGAAAGAAAGAAAGAAGAAATAAAAACTGTTTATTCACGTGAAAGTGACGCACACGCATAAAATTGTTGTTTAACAGAAGCCTAAAAACTTATTTTTTAAATGAATGTTCAAAATCTATATCGCAGAGTTTAAATGATTATATGCTAAAAACCTCAGAAGCCTTTGATGGCTTTCTGCTGCCGCATTGCCATTTATAGGGCACAAAATATCTAGACACCGCGCTGTTCTTGATAATTTATTTGCCCGACTCAGGAGCCAAACTCAGTCCTTCATTCAGATATAATTTTTGTAAAAAAAGTAAAAAAGATAACTTTTTGACTTTTTAAAACCACCTCAAAAGAGGGCTCTCGTTAAAAGAAAAGATGCTTTTTTGAAAAAAAAAATAGTGGTAATTAAAAAATAGTAATTAATTTAATTAAAAACACTTTTTTTAATCATCTCAAAAACAGATCATAATACTTATTGAGCTGAGTTTATTAGATAACACAATAGAAATGTGTTTTTAATAATTACCTATTAAATGAATATTATTTGTTAGTCCGCCAATTGATTACATTTGTCAAAAAAGCATCTTAAAAATGACATTCTTAAAAATTTGGTCCCGTATGAGTGAGAGAGGTGACAAAATGCGACAGCCCTCTTAAGGGAGCTCAAACGTTGTTTATTAGTATTAATAATCACACTTAAGCTACCTCTGTAATTATAATACATTTAATAACAGGTCGTAATATAAAATAATTATAATAAAATTATGTACGACGCAGTAGGCCGCTCGCATAATTAAGTATCAATTATATTTAATTGTGTCTACCTATGTAGTCCGATATTGCTGTCATATTTTATCAGATGAATTTGTAATTACGTGACGTAATTCTTTGGAAGTTATTAACATTGATGACTACGCAAGGTTTCACTAATTCGTATTGGGCTGAATGGTGGCCTGAGTCTCAGTAATGAAAAATCTGATAGACTGGTTATGTATGAACAAGAGTGGATACGGCTAAAGAACAATGGCGTGCAGCTGGAGAAACAACTGAATAACGGTGCACTGTATGACGTGGGTTCGATCCCTAGTAGGCGCTTTACTTTGTGTAATTTATTTCATCACCACTGTTCTCAAAACGGTGAGGGAATACATCGTGATGAAATAGGCATGTCGTAGAACCAAAAATTCTAAGATATGTTACATCCACCAACCCGCACTGGGGTCGGGTGGTTGATGACAGCCCGCTCTCTCTCACAGAGAGGGGGCATGTGTCCCAGCTGTGGGAATATGATAGGCTGATTATGCTACAGAAAGAAAGAAAAGAAAGAAAATTCGTTTATTTGCGGTAAGAAGGATAATTCGGCAATGATTTCATTATATCCACGTCAGCAAACGTGCTTAAACATAACAGAATGGTGTTGATGCGAACTCGTGATAAAAGCTTAAATTATACATCATCTGCGTAGCCTTTCCCCAACTATGCTAGGGTCGGATTCCAGTATAACCGGATGCAGCTGAATACAAGTATTTTACATGGAGCGACTGCCTATCTGACCTCCACAACCCACCCTACCCCTTGTTAAGACTGGTTGTCAGACTTTCGGGCTTCTGGCGACCCGTTACGACTGTCAAAGATTTATGAATGACAGCCGGGACCAACGGCTTAACGTGCTTTCCGGGGCAAGTAGGGATCTAACTTGGTAGCGTAGCAAGCGTAGCTTAACCTGATCGATCAACCCGTGCAGCTGGGATTACTTAGACACAGACCCCTCGATAGTAAGCTTGTACATGTAAGAAAGAAATCTCTACCGACCTGTAGGGTAGATGCTGTGGCGGTTCAGACTCCACCTATGTGGAAGTTCTGAAGTCCTGAGTTTCCACAGGGGTGTAGCTAAATAAGGAATAACAGTCGGAGACGCAACAACGAGATTTATAATCATTTATAAATTTAAACGATACATTCTTCGGTTTAAATCACGCACTTATTAAAAATACACCGCCTAACACCATAGCTATAGCCGAAGAGCGGCCTAAAACAAAAACATGGACTATCTTTTTTATTTATTTAAACAACGGAGCTCTATAAAACCGCATGAGTGATAAAATTTCAGCCAGTACAATATAAGGTTAAGGTGCATTGCATAAAACCTTTACAATACAGGCTGTAGGTACCTACACTGTTAAGTAATTATCACCATCTACTACAACAACTATTCTATAGATACGATAAGTGAAAATAAGGAAGTGTTAGGAATATTTCTAAGCCAATTTTTCTCACATTTTATGGTACAAATTGTGGGTTCTTTGAGGCAACATTTTGCTGTTTTCCTGTATGCCCCTGTAGGTGTTTATGTGTTACCCTGCAATCAGGGTTCCGTGGAGCGTGAATGTGTTATACTTGTCACCGACAAATTTGTGCGCGCCCTTAATAAATTTCACTTTGGGTTAAGTTATAAGAGGAGCAAGTGGTGGACTAAAGTACTGCAGCCGATTTATTCTGTTCAACATCTCACCGTGAAAACTTACGTGAAGAAAAAACGTGCGTGGTCGGAGGAACGAAGTTCCTTCTGACGTATGATTTAAAACAAAAATAAAATTTTCGCAGCCGCCATTTTAGATTTACATTTTGACCTTACTGACGACTTAAGCACCCTCGAAAACTATAAAAACGACACCCATGACGACAAATTCGAAAATTTTCACAGCCGCCATCTTGGATTTACATTTTAACGCCACTATCGGTTTTAACACCCTCGAAAACCATGAGCATGATGAAAAATTTGAAAATTTTCGCACCCACCATCTTGGATTTTCATTTTGACCAAATTCACATACCGCTTTTTCGTTACGTGACGATGTCTACCAGTCATCACCTACCGCAAGCTGCGTTAAAGAATTTCGATCCAAAATAGTTTCAATTCCTAGTATCAGCTCTAATGACAGCTCACTTCACTGCACCTAAGTTTTCGCGGTAAGATTTTTACAGACTAGACCGGATGATATCAATAGGTGAAAGGTCAAGCCTTTAAAAAAGTAGCTAAAGCCATAAATAAGATCTTAACTCCCATCCCCATAAAATAAGCTACTATTATTATTCCTTCTCTGTTCAGGCTGGAAGATTGTGGAACTCACTTCCGCCTAGCATTCGAGATTTAAATACTATTTCTCAATTCAAATATCGAGTAAAAGAGCATTACCGTTCCTCTTAACGCTTTAAAGGACAGTATACGGCTAAAAAACTTCTTCTGCGTCTCGTTCACACGAACACGAACGAGATATATACTGGATGATTTTTTTTACCGTCTGGAAAAAAATAGGGTAAGTACAATAGGTGAACGGAGTAGAAGCCTATGGCATATCTAGTTTTTTTTATTGGTTTTTTCAATAGCTTACACAGAAATTGCTCTATCAATAAACACTATATATTTGAAGTAAACTAGAACAATTAAAACAGAAATTTTGAAAAAAACTTTATAGATCGTTCAAAAAATAGAAATTCATATCAAAATCCAAATTGAATTTAGATAAAAAAAAATACAAAAAAAAAAAAACTAGGTATGCCATAGGCTTCTACTCCGTTCACCTATTGTACCCTATTTTTTTCAGGACGGTAAAAAAATCATCCAGTGTATAAGTTTATATATTTTAGCATATTTATTTACTTAAATATATGTTAATTTTGCATTATATCATCATTCTCCAGCCTTTATCCCAATTAATTTATTGTCGGCTTAACATGTTTTTTTCTTCCATACTTCTCTATTAGTCGTCATCTCGGTAGTCACTCCCTTTCTGGCCATATCATCTTTCACACAGTCCATCCATCGTTTCTTTGGATTTCCCCTCATTCTTCCGCATCACATGGGGCATACTGACTGACTGAAAAGTTGTGAGGAAATCGGTTTCCACACAACTTTTCAATCACCGGTGTCACTTTCAGACTTTCTCCTAAACAAAGTCTATTCAACATTAATTTCTCAAGTAAAATTATTTTGTTTTGATATTATTTTATTTCTGGTTTGATGATAAAATCTATAAAGACATTGAGCCCCCGCTCCCGCTCCCGCTCCAGCTCCCGCTCCCGCTCCCGCTTCGTCTCACAGCTCACAGCAAACAATCTTGGAAGCTTACAAATGTAAACCATTTATTTATCGAAAGTAGGCACATGAAAAGAATTCGAGTCGTTAAAGAAAATGGTCGTGAATAACTTAAATAGCTCTTCTTGACGCGTTTTTACTTACTCATGTACTCGTAAGTACTCGTGTATTCCTGAATATTTTGCCAACGTATTTTATTATGGAAGTTGTTGAAAGGTCGGATATATTATAAAAATTTATTTAGGTTTAGGAGCTCATATTATTTATAAACAAACAATTACTTGCTGCTTAGTAATTTCTTAGTATTGAGGATATAATTATTTAAGATATATTCTAATTTTATAGTCGAGTAATGTACGTTACTTACTTGAGTAAGAACCAACGTTCCATTGCAAAATAAACGCAAAATGGTTCTCAGTTCTCAATTCTTAAGTAAAGAAAATGGTGACTATTACTTGGCTAAGAATTCTAACCTTTGACAGTTCCAACTTCAAGCAATTACTAAACTATAGAATAAAAATCGTTACTTGAGTAATTACTTTTACTTGTTTATAAATACGGGTGTTATGTATCATTTTCAACTATGCTTAGGTCGGTTTTGTGGATGAATTATACTTTATCGACTTTTCCGTTTAGAAAATACCTACTATGAAATAAGGATGGATTAAGGATGGATTGTATCTTTGCAGTAACGTAACGCCAATCCGATCAACTGCCTTTGCGCCTGCGCACACACGTAAAAAAAAAAAAAACTTAATGCAACTTTAGTATCAAAGCCTACATTAGTTCCAAGTTCCTTCCAATACCATATATTATATAAAGCTCAAAAGAAACCTTTATATGAAGTTTCTTTTTAAACCGAAACAAAATGCTTGAGATAAGATTGATCACTCACTGAAGCACCAACTAAGGACCGAGTGGCTTTTACGCAATTTTCCCTGATTGATGTATAAACCGGTACATTGTCGGGTCTAGTTCGGTTTTTTAGAATGTTTCTCTTCATATGGATCAGTGTGTCAAGCTGTAAGGCGGAGATATTTTACGAAATAACAAAAGAGAAATAAGGTCACGTTCAAAATTGGCAAGGATTTAAGTACCTAACCTTATTTCTACCTAGATGCTTGAGAATACATGATATAATAAATGATAAATGATTTTTATTTCTGTAAGTAGGTTTGTACAAACACTTTTACAAGTCAATCATGTTTTTTTTTTAAACTAGATGCGGTCGGCGTTTCCTATCTGACTACTCTGAGAAGAAAGGCCGAAACAAACTCAGAGGTCACAGTCTCTTATAAAGTCCAGACATAATCTTGGTCACTTCATGTGAAGACCATGTAGATTGGTGTCTGAAATGGTCTTTTGAGGAAAGAACTACACAGATTGAGAGGACCTGTCCAGTCAGTGCACGCATTTGTCAGTAATCGCGCAGCTCAACTTAGAACTTATGGAGGTCAACGATTCGACGAACAATACCAAAGAAAGGACATTGGGGTAGGCCGCATAAATTACTCAAACTGCCAGACGATGATTAAAAATAACTGAGAGAAAAAATAAAACAAACAAAAAAAGCAATGACCTACATAGTCTTCACATTCACAATAAATTAAAATAATATAATACTGTACAAAGTAAATAGTCATGTCAACATTCAGTATGCAAAAATAAAAGAATAAAATAAAATTTGGAGCAGTTCAATCCCAAGCCTTTTTGTCCTCAGTATAATCTTTAACGGTATATATAACGGTATAATACGTTTATCACGTTTCAAAAAATATATAAGTCCCGTGTAAAAGGGAACGACTTTTTTGCCACCGAGAAACGATCACTCCGGGCTGCTAATGAGAAGACTCTAATAAAAAACCGGCCAAGTGCATATCGTAACACGCACAATGAAGGTTTCCATAGTTGGGATGAATCCTAAGAACAAACTTAATATTGTAGTTGAAAAACATGTTCTCCCATACATTCCAACTGCAAATGTAAGTTTGTACGCACAATATTGAGAAATTTACCATGTTATTTTAAGACTTCTTATAGGTTTTCCTGTAATCTATAGGTATAGAACAATTTTTTGATTTTTTTTTAACATTTAAGGCTCAGCAGTTTTGGAGATAAGGGGTGGAATGGTCAATTTTCGTCTGTTTTCTTAAATAACTTTAAAAAAATATATTTTAAAATTATAAAAAGAAAAAATCTGTTTGAGACCCTCACATTAAGCTCTTTCATTTCTTTGTTTTAGTACAATTTGAAAAACTTTTTTAAATTTTCTTATTTGCGCCCAAAAGCAACCCCCATATTCAAAATTCCTTTATTTATGCTACACGTACGTATTTGGGTCACAGAAATTCATATGTGTACTAAATTTCAACTTAATCAGTCCATTAGATTCGGAGCAAATTGGCTGTGACAGACGGACAAACGAAACCCTTATAGGATCACTCGTGTGTTTGCCTGTCACACACGAGTGATCCTATACGGGTTCCGTTTTCTCCTTTTGAGGTATGGAATCCTAAAAATGATCCAATATCACTTTGCACTTTGCAGGGCCCAAGAATCGAAACTGTAAAATAAGACGCTCAGCATTCTCACTTGGATAACTAGACCAAGAAGGCAGCCTTATTGAAAAAAATCCAGCTCAACTCGCGTCAACTTTGAACTTTTCAATTAAAACGCTAGCTAAATAAAAAACTAATCTATCACTCTGTAAGTGGACTATTACTGAAGGAGATTACAAATAAAAAGTATTTTTTAATTTCGCTCTTCTAGGTGGGGCGGTAATTACGCTTATTTGAGGCCAACTTGAGGCCAGGCTAAGTTAAGACTAGGCTAAATTAAAGCTCGATTTTCATCATAGCGTTAAAAAGGGTGAAACTACTTCATCGTAGTTACTATTACGGTTAAAAGTAAATAACATTAATTTTATTGGAAGATGTTAAGATAAAATTTGATTTTATTAAAACTGGTTCAAAAGGTTTCATTATTCAGGGGTCACGAGTTTACGACAGTTTCGTTTGGGGGTTTCAATAGAAAATATATTTTTAGTTGTTTTATGAACAAATGGCAACCTAAAAATAACTTCTTTGCAAGGCTGATGTGAGTGGAAACGCTGTGAGGGGCCGCCCTAGAAGGACATTTAGTGACCTTATTGGTGATGTTCTTCAGGAAGGTCAGATGCGTACTTGCGTAGTTCTAGTAACCGGCGTGTATGACCAGATGTATACACGAAGCAATTGGAATATGTAAGGATCGTAGCAGGCGTTCTGTAGTTTCTCCCTACCTCCATGTGAAATTATGTATGAGGTATGTAATAATAGTTTTAAATTACAATCAATCTGCCTAGCCTTTTCCCAACTATGTTGGGGTCGGCTTCCAGTCTAACCGGATGCAGCTGAATACCAGTATTTTACATGGAGCGACTGCCTATCTGACCTCCACAACCCAGTTACTGGGTAATATGATACCCCTTGGTAAGACTGGTTGTCAGACTTTCGGGCTTCTGACAACCCGTAACGACCGTCAAAGATCCACGAATGACAGCCGGGACCAACGGCTTAACGTGCTTTCCGAGGCACGAAGGAGTCTCGGTATGAAAAGATGGTCACCCATCCACAGACCAACCCCGGCAAGCGTAGCTTAACCTGATGGATCGACCCGAGCGGCTGTTATTACTTAGCCACGAGCTCCTAGTTTTAAATTACATCGATGTAAAATTATATATATAAGGCTTTTCAGGTGGGGGTGAAAACCATTGTTACGTTTGGAAGAGAATAATGCATGGCTATGTTCTATGACTCGCAAGAATACGAAATACTTTAATTAATCCAATAACGATCAGGGAAGAGAAGTTAAGAGAATAAGCCATAACAAAACTTAGACGCTACAATACATTTAGAATAAACTTTACCCATTTCTATTCGGTACACCATAAAAAATTACTACGATCATAATAAGTTTTTAACGTGTTTGACCGTAAAATACTTTACGTTTCCAAACGTAATTATAATTTGGGCAAAAGAAAACTTGCATTTATAATAAATGGTTTGGTCAAGTAATAAGAATATTGAAAGAGATTATTAAAACCGTAATCAGTTTGGTTGAAGGGAAAATAATGTGGGTATCCATTTTGAATGAATGAAACTGTTTTTTATAAAGTTTAAAAACGAATAAAATTTATGCGCTGGCGTAAACTCTACGACGAGTTGATTTTGGGAAATATTTAATTATAGTTAATTTGTGAAAAGCATACATTTTAATGAAGTATCAAAATAGCTACGAGGTTTTTTCTTTTTGTCAAATAACCAAAGCATAAATTCGCTATGGAGCGGGCTATGCTCGGAGTTTTTTGAAGGATGAAATCAGAAATGAAATTATCCGGAAAAGAACCGGAGTTACAAACATAGCTTGCTCTGCAAGCGGAAGTGGCAGTGGGCTGGCCTTGTTTGTCGAAGGATGATGGCCAGTGGAGCAGACGAGTTCTGGAGTGGAGACTGCGTATCAGCAAGTATAGTGTGAGACGACAAGGTGGCTGGGACAAACTGGAAGCGGAAGGCGGAGGACGTGGTGTTGTGGCGCAGCCTAGGAGAGGCCTATGTCCAGCAGTCGACTGCGATAGGTTGAGTTGACAGAACCACAGATTAATATAGATGGGACACTCCACAGTTTAGGTATGAAGCTACAAGTATGCGGCGGGCCCTTGTCACGGGATCAATTCACTAAGACTGCCGCGCGCCGCGCCGTATCGCGTCGTCTGTTCGTCGCAAGATATTAAAATGAAAATGATTAAAATGAAGGCAAAACTATGTTGCATCGCATTTGGCTGCATAAATAATAATAAGGATCCGAACCTCACCTTTTTCACTTCCAAAGGACAACGAAAGGTAAAAAAATGCACGTCTACCTGTAAGTAATTAGTAATTAGGTAGGTACCTACATCTACCTAGTGAATGTTTACATTTGTTATTCTTATTTATGTCACCCGTGTTTACGTAGTTAGGGTCAAGGTCAGGATCAGGCTTTGATAAATTTATGTAGGAAAGTACCTATTTAAATAGTGTTTTTGTTTTGGTGGGTACCTACCACGGTCTAACTATAACCATAAATAAATAGTATGTAGTAAAATTTTGATAATGTAGACAAGAGTACATACATTTTTATTTGCCCAATTACGTAGGTACATATTAATAAATAATGGAGACTAAACAAATTAAAGTACCATACGCAGGCGGCAGCAGCAGGCGACGTGATGCCAGTTTCTATTGTATTTCTAAGAAATCGAATCGAATTTCTATGAAATCGCCTGTGATCGGTTATGGAATGGTATAGATGACCATCCTAACGTGGTCAGATGGTGTAAGAGTTACGCGTTAGAAAGAGAGGCAATTTGTAGGTGACTATAACTGTAGGTAATATGCGCTGTGCGACCTGAATTGCACTTTATTGTGTCGTAGCAAGAGTCGCTTTTTATTTAAATGTTTTTGCGTAGTGTCCCATCTGAATTAATCTGTGACAGAAATAAAAAACACAGCGTAATTTGGTATCAAAATGTATGCTCATTTTACGAGTTCAGCTCTTGTAGGTTAATTATTGTTGCCCATATTTAGGTACGAAAATGGAATCATTTTCATAGATTGACTCCTTAATTGTGCTGAATATACGCTGTACTAAAAATAACTTGGTGGTTTCGAGGTTCGAAGTAATGATTATTTTAACTTATGATAATAAGAGTCTTTGCAAAACCACTTTCGTTAGAAGTCGGTGAAAATATTTTGCTTGTTAACAAAAAGTTGATGACGTGTTTGGGAAAAATCGGGAAAACGGGTTACATATAAATTTCCACGAAATGTTACTACCGAAACTGTTACTATTTCAATAAGATTTGGTTGTATTATAGACATATATTAAATATATTTATGTAATAATAACGTGTCTATCAAACTCTTCATAATAATAAACTGTTTGAAAACCTGAAAAACGTTTAGGTTTTACGAAAGATTACAGCTATACAATCAGTGGCTCCAAACAAAAGGGTAACAAACAACTCATAATTGTTACGTTACAGGAAAAGCATAATTATTATAAAAATATCTTAAACCGTAATTTTACTCATGCAACTAAATATTAGTTTTTAAAATATGTCATATTATATTATGATACGTTAATTATTGAATTTAATTATGTTTCATTAAATATAGCTCTTTTTCTGTTGCCAATAAAAATCAAACTCCTAATCAATGAGGTAGGTACTTCTTTTGAGTACTTTTGTCTGGAGCCACATAAATATTACTCAATTCGAACAGAACCTAAAAATATCTCAAAATACTTAAAAGTAGGTAAAAAAGAAAAGCGCCACTGACCGACAAATCACCCCCGTAGAAGGGGTGAATTACAAAGGTCTCGTTGCCAATGTGGATGACGCCGGATACTCCGTTACACGTGTGGAATGCTGCTGATGCCCCTGGGTAGTCCTTTACCGTGCCGTGATAGTAGCAGTGCTCGATTTCCTGGGGAGTAGAAGAAGATGTTATAAGACAGATTAAAAAAATGCAAAAGTGTTAAAAAAGTAAATTAGTTTTAACGTCACGATGAGTTGCTAAAAATTAGCGCCATGTTCGGTTTAATTAGTTGGATTATAAACTTTTGTCTACATTCTTTGAATTCATTAACCTACTTATGGCGTAATCAGCATATTTTTCTAGTTTTCTCCAAAAGTTTTCTTACAATTTTGACAAAATCTAGTTTGCGCAAAGCACAAATAATTTATATTTGCACGATTTATTAAACTAGTAAAGTGGAACCATATTCCGAAAATACGAGATCCAGAATTTAATAGCAAATCAGTCAACAAAAGCCGGGATTTCCATAAAGACGTTCTAAATATAGCATCGAATATGGTCGCAATATAAAAAGTGTAGGAATTCAATAAAATATTCTTGTGGAGCAATTTCGTGCGCCGAGAGATCTCCTAATTTGTCATTCACGAGTATCGTCCTCTAACAGAAGGGAAAAAGATGCCATGTAAGTATAGGGGCCGGGAAACCAGCGATTAGAATGAATATTTGAATGTGAAATATCCTTTATGGGACGGTTTATGGCTTTATGGTACGGGAGGGTCTTGCGGCTAAGTTATAACAGCCGCACGAGTCGATCGATTAGGTTAAGCTACGCTTGACGCGGTTGGTCCGTGGTGGGTGGGTGCCCAAATTTAACAATACCCCTCCATGTTCGGAAAGCACGTTAAGCCGTTGGTCCCAGCTGTCATTCGTGGATCCTTGACAGTCGTGACAAGCCCGAAAGTCTGACAACCAGCCTTACCTAGGGGTATCGTATTATAAGTAACTTAGTTGTGGAGGTCAGGCAGGCAGCAGTCGTTCCATGTGGCATTCAGGTGCAGTCGGTTAGACTTAAAACTGAACGCAATTTAGTTGGGAAAAGCCTAGGCAGATGATGATTGACAATTATAGTGATGATTATTGCAAGTACTGATTTTATAGGTACAAAGACTTGATGATGTTTTTAAAAAGCTACGACTCTCCGATAAATAATTAATAACATTTATTCTATTTTTTTTTGCCACCACAAACTACACGTAAACTGGACTGTATATATCTACAAACACTTTAAAAATTAAACGTGGAATGAAACGGTTGGAATTTATGTGCCCTATTATCTTTACCAAATTGTAAAATTAAAATAGGTACTTATGCATAAGGAACTAAGTTAGACGTATTTTCAGATATTTCACTGCAATTTGAAAGAATTAGATTGGTCGAAAGTGACCCGTGTGATAATCACTGTAATGCCCTAAAAACGCTACAGCTCTCACCCCGCTAATGTCATGGCCACCACGTAAAAGCCTCACTCGCAATTAGACCACGTTCTTTTTTTCGCTCAGCGGCGAATGGAACGAATGAAAGACCGGACCGCACGCTCACAAGAAATCGGAAAGGTTTTCATTCATTCAATGTGAATGGTACACTTCGAGTGACGTTGTTTTGACATTTTTTTCGTTCATTTTATTAATCTAATCTGTGATTAATTATGTTTAGGTTTAAGATTCAAAACGTAAAAATAAATGGTTTTCCGTCTTAGCTAAAGTGAAGAATTTTCACGTACAGTCAGTAAAAAAATTCTGGATGATCATTTGAATTACCACCATCGAGTACAAAGCCCAAACAGCGGTCAAGAAGCTGGGAATCCTAAATAGGAAGAAGCGATAATTTACGCCTGGACAGCTTTTAATCCTTTAAAAAGAGCAAGTCCGATCCTGCATGGAGTATTGCAGTCACCTTTGGGATGGATCAGCTAAGTACCAACTAGCTGCGCTTGACTCGGTGGAACGCAGAGCTAAGAGGCTCATTGGGGACGTAGAACTGGTGGATGCATCGCCGCAAGGTTGCCTGCTTGTCGGTCTTCTACAGATTGTACTTCGGAGAGTGTGCCCGAGAACTCCACGACCTCATTCCACCGGCCCCCTTCTACCATCGGACATCTAGACGCACTGCCAGTTACCATCCCTACCTGGTTGCTATTCCACCAATTCGCACTAAGCGCTTCCAAATGTCTTTTATAATGCGCACAGCCAAAGAGTGGAACTCACTACCTACGTCTGTGTTTCCGAGCGCATACAACCCTAATCTCTTCAAAGTGAGAGTGAACAGGCTTCTTCTGGGTAAGCTCACTCTATCATCGACTTTGTCACTTCCGACCTCGACTAGAGTCAAGAGCAAACCCTTCTCAAATAAAAAAATTGGTTAAGTTTTTTAAACATATGGCTCTTTCAAGTTTCTATTTTTAAAAACATCGAAAAGCATTTATTTGCTCTATCCGTATTATTATAGAAGGAAATACAAGCATTTATTGCATTTTGCTAGGTTATTTAAAGTTCAAAATATTTTAAATCCAACAACTGCATTTCAATAAAGGTGAATTTTAAACCTGGCCATCTCCAATTCCTCAGAACTCGGAAGTTTCAAATACATATCAGATTTTGAATATTTCATGCAATGGATTTTTTCATAGTCCTCAAAAGACCATCTCAGACACTAATCTGCATGGTCCTCATATTCTAAGACCTGATCAAAATTATGACTGGAATTTATGTAAACGAGACTGAGCTCCGAGTTTGTTTCGGTGTCTCTTCTAAGAGTACCGACCTCATCTTGTTTTAAAACATGTTTTTATTTTTGACGATCAAATGTGTTTTATTAAAACCAATTTACAGAAATACACATTTACCATAGTGGCCATTACTAACCAATATTTTCCATTTTCTGAGAAATTAGAAAACACCTCCTTATTTCCACCTCTATATCAAGTATATAATATCTTTAAAAACATCATATCTTACTGTAATAAGGCGCTTCTCACTTGGGACGGCTAGTTATATCAAAATTCTTTCGCCTGCTCCTTCAGCGCATCATCAATCATTTCAGAAGTACTTGGTCCTTGTTTTTCTTTTAACACAATATCGCGGGTAGATGTAAAAAATATTTCTTTGGAGCAATTGCTAAAGTGGTTAGTCATTGCATGGAAGCCTAAGATGGCTAAATTATGTAGGGATAATTTGAGCTGTGTTACTTTTGACAACCCTTTTTGGAGATTACTCCTTAAGAATCGATTTTCATATAAGGCCCCCAGTATGGAAAAAAAATATGAGGAGTGAAATACTTGAAGCGAAATTGTCACGTTGTTGATTCACGTTTTTGTGTTTTGCTTATTTTCAGCCAGTCTTCATTGTAGCGCTCAATCTATCCGTTATATTCAAAGACAATCATACATAAGGAGTGAACTCCAGTCGTGTGTCGGAGCTGACATATTCCGACCGATTCCTGTGGCATATTTATGGTCTTGTTGTAGATATTATGTTCAACAGTGGTCGCATAAAAACTGGTAGCAATTCACTTATTTTTATGTTATACTGGGTTGTCTTCCTTCTTAGCATACAATATATCTTACTATAATCTATACAAGGTGTCTCAAACGCAGTGGACCAAAAGCAAATGGGGTAAAGCGGAGGTGGCCATCTATCATTTCAAAATTTTAAAGTAAGGATAATCTCAACATTTCAGAAATTTCGCTAAACTAATAATTTTCAAAAAAAATTACTTCTACTTGGATTTTTCGAGACTGTGAACAAAATTTTCGACGTAGCGAGTTGAAATCCGGCTAGAAGAAACCTTGATAGTACAAGGTAAATGGTACACGATTAAGTTCCTATTTACGTTCAGTATGGCTCTGCAACGCTTCAGACTTAATTTTGGGATATTATTAATTGCACATCAAATAAATAATCACCAATCAATTTATTTCCATCATTTAAATAAATTTTTACGTCAAAAATACTGACTGCACAGCAAATTAACCAGACCGTACACAATACTCGCACTCATAGCACATTTTGCTATAACATGGCAACTAATATTAACCCTGAGGTTAGGTTTGGTTAGGTTACTTTAAGCCCTTTACACAGAAATAGAAGCCCAGCGAAGCGGGGCTTCGTCGACATAGGATGCAAGAGCGAGCGAAGGCATGAAGGGTAAGTTACAATAATTTGTTTTTCTCAAGATTGGTAAAAGGTAATATATAGGTTTAATGTACGCTAGTCATTATTAGCTATGCATTAATAAAAAAAGCTTTACTTTAAGATAAAGAGCGGTGCGCCACGAATATAAATTGTTGCTTATTTACTTATATTTTGAGTTGAGTATTTTGCTGTGCAATCATTAATTTTGATTGGAATTCGGATTACTTTTGGATACAAAAGTCATTTTTTTGAATTTTTACTTGTCTATTCTAACTTTTTATTAAACTTTAGTGAAAATTTCTAAGCCCCCAGATTTAAACAAACAATACCCTAACTTTATTTTTATCTATTTAATAAGTAGTCTAGGAATTCATTGTGAGTTTGTGTCAAGTACGCTCGGTTTTATAACCCAACTAGCAGCTCCCCGCGGTTTACCCGCGTAACTCTCGAACCCGTAGGAATATAGAGACAAAAAGTATCCTATGTGTTAAATCAGGTTATAAACTATCTGTGTGCCAAATTTCATCAAAATCCGTTCAGTAGTTTTTGCGTGGAGTAACAAACATACACACTCACAAACTTTCGCCTTTATAAAATTGATTGGTTCTTCAATACCAGGTTAAAAGTGCGGGATGAGACAATAGTAAGAAAGTATTATGATTAATGCTCATTCCACCTGCTAATGGAACGAGGGTTTTGGCCAACAGTGTACCACTTAAAAAAACACATATTATTAAATACAAGGAAATTATACGTATAGTTAAGCCACGTTCACCATCCACTTATCAAAAAGAATTTGACGCTGTCACTCTGTAACTAGTTGAGAAAACATTTTGCGACGCGACCGCTTCCATTTTTCATCTCGTAAGTACTGTGGTGTAATTATCACCCCCCTCCCCCCTTCCCCATGCTGTTCGTTATAGGGCGAGGGGGTGTGAATTTCGTTGGCTAGTGTAGGTATGTTTCAGTATACATATATTTAGAGGTGTTCATGAGGTACGTAGTAAAAGAAACCAGAACGGATTGGGACAAGAAAATGACGTACATAACGGTATAACTCTTTGTTCTTCACGCAACGAACTTTAAATTGCACTGACATTTGCTTTTATAACTTCCTACATTTAAAAACTGTGAATAGGTGGCGAGCCAAGCAATTTCGAGAAACAAAATAAAATACTATTTTAATCAAGTTTACAATCGACTTCCGTTCACTAACCGGAGACAGTACCTATTCACAGTACCGGAAGTCGGTTGCAGAAAGTCTCAAATAGATACCTAATTAAATAAAACATTTACAAAATAATCTGCATCCAATAACCAAGATTTAGTTACATATAAACCAAAAGCTAACAGTTGGTATGGTCTGTTTTTTAATCTCGGGAGAATAAATTGACAAGTGAAAATGTTATGTAATGTAAGCCAGCTTGACATTTGCAATTGTCAACTTAGTCTCCGAGATTAAAGAATGCACGCTGAAAATTAATTGCTTATGAAATTGACACTTTGTCGATTTGCCATGTTAATGCCACTTCAAAAAACTTTAAAAGAATTACGTTTATGATGGTAGGCTGGTAAACTGGAGCTTGTGGCTAAGTAATAACAGCCGCACGGGTCGATCCAGCAGGTTAAGCTACGTTTGCCGGGGTTGGTCCGTGGATGGGTGACCATCTTTACATACCGAGACTCCTCCGTGCCTCGGAAAGCACGTTAAGCCGTTGGTCCCGGCTGTCATTCGTGGACCTTTGACAGTCGTTACGGGTCGTCAGAAGCCCGAAAGTCTGACAATCAGTCTTACCAAGGGGTATCGTATTACCCAATACCTGGGTTGTGGAGGTCAGATAGGCAGTCGCTCCATGTAAAATACTGGTATTCAGCTGCATCCGGTTAGACTGGAAACCGATCCCAACATAGTTGGGAAAAGGCTAGGCAGATTGATGGTAGACTGGTGCATATACAATTTAAGATGGTAGTCCATTTGCAAAATAATTAAAATCCCAGACCTTACCTATCGACGGCTTAACCTGCAAACTGGCTAACCCCACTTTTGACCCAAAATCATGTTTTGATGTCGTCAAATACGCGGAGTTATCACTTACAGTATGCAAAATGAAAAAACTCCTAGCTTTCAAAATTACTGAGAAAATCGCGTGCACAATTGGGCAACTCCCAATACTGACATAGCAACATGTCAAGTTTTTTGCCTTCCTCTAAATTTGTATAAAACGGAGTTGGCCGATTTGCAGATTAAGCCATCGCTATGTTGTTTTATGAGTTTGATGGTATTTATTGAAGTAATTGAAACTATCGTTAAGGAAGTAATTTGGGGCTGTATTTAACGAGTGTGTAGTAGGTACTATTTGGAAAAAGTTCAAGGTTTCGAACGCAGTTTTTTTGGGCTCATTCTATTTAAAAGCTAGTTGTCTGTCAGTATCAATCTGCCTAGCATTTTCTTAACTATATTGGGGGCGGCTTCCAGTCTAACCGGATGCAGCTAAACTAAGTAACTGCGTAATACGATATCCCTTGGTAAGACTAGTTGTCAGACTTTCGGGCTTCTGGCGACCCGTAACGACTGTCAAAAATCCACGAATGACAGCCGTAACCAACGGCTTAATGTGCTTTCCGAGGTACGGAGGAGTCTAGGTATGTAAAGATGGACCCATCCACGGACTAACATCGGAAAACGTAGCTTAACCTGATGGATCGACCCGTGCAGCTGTTATTACTTAGCTACGAGCTCCTAAAGAGCTCCTAAAAGCTAATTGTCTGTATCAGGTATTTAATATCCATACAAGTAATAATTGAGTTATTTCAGTATGTTCCTACGTATCTAAATCTTTTCACTTTCTTTTTATTTAACTTTTATATTTTCAGCATAAAAGTTATAAAAAAATTTGATTACTTATGCAAGAAAATACCTACAATATCTCCCAAGATTACCTTCATCATCAATTGGGCAGACAATTACAAAAAAAAAGGAAAAATTTTCTCTCAAAACAGAGAGTAGCGCACTTATACTAAATTAAACAAGGTGTAGGGAAAATTCAATCTAATCTAAACTTCCTTCAATCCAATTTGAATTTCCTCACCTTACCTCCTCCCCTTGCCACCCCCTTGAATGGTCCTCATTGCTATCTAGCCTAGTCCTTGCTGTCAATTCGTACGCTGACTTTACTAGGTACTATTACTATTACATAGGCAATGATATTATATGTATATAAAAAAAACGGCCAAGTGCGTATCGGACTACGCACAATGAAGGGTTCCGTAGTTGGGATGAATTTATCCCAAGAACAAACTTAACATTGTAGTTGAAAAACATGTTCTCCCGTACATTCTAACTGCAAATGTAAGTTTGTACGCGTAATATTGAGAGATTTACCATGTTATTTTAAGACCATAGACTTCTGATAAGTTTTCCTGTAATCTGTAGGTATAGAACTATTTGCTGTATTTTTTCAAAATTGTTGTCTCAGTAGTTTCGGAGAAAGGTGGGGGAATGGTTAATTATAACTTTAAAACAATTTATTTTTAAATTGTAAAAAATATATATATTTGAGACCCTCACAGTAAGCCCTTTCATTTGATATATCATAAGATACAGTTTGCAATTTTTTTTTTAAATTTTATTATTTGCCCCCAAAATTGACCTCCATATTCAAAATACATTTATTTACGTTACACGTCCGTGTTTGGGTCACAGAAATTCATATGTGTACCAAATTTCAACTTAATCTGTCCGTTAGATTCGGAACAAATTGGCTGTGACAGACAGACAAGACAGACACACGAGTGATCCTATATGGGTTCCGTTTTTTCCTTACCCTAAAAAGGGCAATACTTATCATAAAAGGGTCCATAAATATTTAATTTCGAAAATATTTTGAATACAATATTTATACATTACAATAAATAAAAGACAGGCCGAGTGTTAGGATAAAGCACGATTTCATAATTTCTCAAGATTCATTTGATATTTGATCACCGAGCATATCCCGTCATCCTAGCTCGTTTGATAACAAAATATTCTTTTAAAATAGCCCACGTACTGTACATATCAAAGGTATTCTTGTTTACTGAAATGCATTACATTAACTGAGCACAATAGTGCAAGAGAATATTACACGTACAGAGAACAGAGGCGTATATGCTCGCTGCGGGATCACGTATCTGAATTATAATGTACTCGTAGCTACGGCAGTGTGTGGTCGACGGTCGCAAGTCGTGGTGCCGTGTTTGTGTACGTACAATGATGTCAATTTGTATAATTGTAGAGGAGGTGTGACTACGAGATGGATGAACTGTTTGGTGTGGCAATAGATACCTACAGGAGATAGGGCAAATCATTTCAATCCAAATTAAACTAAAACGTGTTCATCTGTTTCTGCTTTTCTTTGAAAGGCATCGATTCAGTTAGACACCACGGGGCTAGGTGGTTTGAGTAAAAGGCAAAAAAAAACTCATTCGATCAAAACGAGGAGGTTGCATTTTCAAAAATTGCAAACTGCTGTGAACATTGGACAGCCCGCAAGAGTCCACCACTGGAAATAATCAAATGTAATATATATATTTATAAACAAGGTTTTATTAATCTGAATATCATGTAGAACAGATTCCTTGTCAAGACAAATCAAACGAGCCCAAACTCGATAGGGTTACGTCGTTTTATTACTGAGTTCTCATGGTCGCCTTCCGGCTCCATCATCAGATCAGCTCCATGTCATTATAATTTTGCATTGTCATCCGATTTACCTAAGCATGTAAAATTTCAGCTCAATCGGAAACCGGGAAGTGGGTTAAATTTAACTTGCAAGATTCGATTACAGACAGACAGGTAAAATTAAATAAAAGCTTGTAAAATCATCTAATTTTTTCAAACTATGTTGGGGTCGGCTTCTAGTCCAGCCGGATGCAGCTGAATGCTAGTATATTTTTATTTATAAAGTTAGGTACCAATAGTCTATTTCCAACAAATGTGTTGTTGTCCGAACATAACTGTACGTTAGTCTCAAAGAAATGCAATATAAACATTATTTATTCTCCAACAAGCACGTATCAACCACTAGTTATATCACTACGGTCGACGCACCATCTTCGTCGCGACTCATAAGACCTAAAGGATGAGTCTCGAGTATTTTGCTAAGCTCAGTATTTTGTTGAGCTGTATTTTGTTGAGCTATATCACTCGTAATGCTGTCTAGATATCTTGCAATGTGTGTGGAGTTTGTCGTTTTTCATAGAAATTCTCGAGGGATGTCATTAGTAGTATAAGGTGAATAGAAGCGTTTATTTGTGATTCTGTGTCTGTGTGGTTTCAGGTTTAATGATAGCTCATTTGCACAAAGTAGTGAATGTGTGTAATGTATGCTTGTGTGTGTGTGTGTCTAAGTAAATATTATGGAGTTTTACATCGAAACATTTTAATTTGAGTTTTACCTGTGTACTTGCTTATGGGGGAAGCGCCAAGGTGGACCGCGAAATTCAAATTTTCTTATCTTTTTTGCAATTTGCCGTTCATTGTCTGAATGTATGTTGAATAAAGTATGATTCTTGATTCTCAAATATATATTTACAGATTTGTAATCATTAGAATTAGTAATACAACTCCTTAAG
This sequence comes from Dicycla oo, assembly GCA_948252095.1. Taxonomy (NCBI): domain Eukaryota; kingdom Metazoa; phylum Arthropoda; class Insecta; order Lepidoptera; family Noctuidae; genus Dicycla; species Dicycla oo. Next base: position 2,884,672 of record OX411718.1, on the reverse strand, counting down.
CTAGTGTAATCCTCAAATATCAAGATATCATGAAATAGTCATTCATTAGGATTACCTGATCTTGAAAGAGTTGTATTGACGACTTTAATAATTATAATTCTGTAAATACATACTTGTTACGGTCGCAAAACATATTTTGATCAACATACAACCTAGTACTTTGTTGCAAATATGCAATAACGTAATAAAACTTGAATTTCGCGGGATACCTTGTCGCTTTCGCCTTAACTTGCTTGCTTTGCTTATTTTTGCCTGTATAATTTTCGATTTCTATTTTCTAATGTACTTTTGTACCTACCGATGTCCCCTTTAGTAGTAAGTTATTTTTCCACTCTGCAATTCAGCATTTTGTTTTTGTTTGGATTGTTATTTGTTGTCATTTGCCAATGTAGCAACTCAGAAGCAATGTAAATTGCCTTTGGTCCCTGGCCCTGACAACAGCAATGGACAAAATTGTCAACTTTATACTGCTTGAATACGAGGCTTTTGGCTACTTATGAGTATATTTTTTTGGGGTAGTATTTAAACGCAAATCAAAATATTACTTTTTGTATCCAAAAATAATCCGAATTCCAATCAAAATTACTGATTGCACAGCAAAATACTCAACTCTAAATAATAACTAAATAAGAAACAATTTATATTCGTGGCGCACCGCAATAAAGCTTTTTCATTAATGCGCTAATAATGACTAGCGCACATTAAACCTTATTACCTTTTATCATTCTTGAGAAAACAAATTATTTTAACTTACCCTTCGTGCCCTTTGCTTGCTCTTGCATCGTAGAACGGAGCTCCTATTTATGTGTAAAGGGTTTAAAGTAACCTAACCAAACCTAACCTCGGAGTTAATATTAGTCACCATGTCATTTTGCTATGAGTCTGAGTATTATGTATGTACGCTCTGGTTAATTTGCTGTGCAGTCAGTATTTTTTTGATGTAAAAAAGTATATAAATGATGGAAATAAATTGATAGGTCATTGTTTATTTGATGTGCAATTAATAATATCCCATTTTTTTGTAACGTGCGTTTGTTTGTGCAGAATAAACATTTTTTCTTGCTGTATAACTGCCTCCTATTTCATTCTTTTCAAACCACAATTTCTTAAGGCTGCTCCTCCGAGAAAAATCCTGACCAACAATAGTTTCCTTATCCACATCACCAGCTCATGTGTGTCCATTCTACTATGGTATTTCAATTCCCACGGGCAAGCCCTGTGATTTATCAGTTACCGTCTCTTTACGTGGTCATAAATTATATAGGCCTTTAACGCATTCCGGGTTCCGTATTGTGAAAAGTGGCGACTTTAGTGGTGGTCTGTCAAGATAATTTATTGAACCCTAATCTCGGAAAAGCAATTTAAGTTTTACGATTATTATAGTTTCTTTTATTGAAAATATTTTTATAGTTGCAATTTATGGTTTTGTGGCATTGATTGATTTTAAAACAAATGGATTCGTATTTTTGGTTTTACACGAAAACTTTGTACAGAACCTTTAAAAAAAGTAAGTACCGAACGGTTTTCAAGATAAAAATGTACGTAGGTATGTATATTATGATTCGGAACCCAAAACAATAAAATAACATAATCCAGTTTCTAAACCTTGAACAACGTTTTATCTGTCTAGACATTGGAAAAGGGTAACATAAAATGTTATTTGTAGTTATTCTTAGTATACTTATTCAATGCTTAAAACAAAAAAAAGTTTAAAAATACGTGTACTGTGTAGTTCTTAATGAGGATGCAACAAGAGTCAGAGTTTCTACATGAATGTACTTAGTAGAATTCAATTGTTTAATTTAATTTCGGTATCTATTTACGAAATATTTTTGTAGAAAATTTTATATAGTACCTCTGCAGATAGGTACAATAGTATTCAACGTGATCATCAACTCCGAAGCATTGTTGGGTTCGGTTTGGACAAATAATTAATGATATTGATCGGAATAAAATATACCGTCATTTCATCTGTAAATCTTTGGTTTCCTAAGCAAGCGGTGAATAGTTACACAATAACTGTGTTTTGTGGAACCTTAAGGCACCGATAAATGCAAATTGCTTTCAGTAGTTAGCTTGCGCATTTTGTGCTGAGCTCACGCAACGCGTCGTACGTCCTACCAATAATAGGACTCGCCCATCAAGGAGCGCTGTCCCAAATTAGACGCATTATTAATTTATTATACATAAAACAAAGGTATTTTAATAAAATACGTATAATAAAAGATAAATAATTAAATTATCTTTAAAATGGTGAAGATTTTATAAAAATATGCTTCATAGTTTTTGCGTGATTCTCAGTTTTTTATCCGCGTTAGATATAAATTTACAAATTAATTACACTATGTAATGTAAACATAAGCTAAAATATTGACAGGCAAAATTATTTAAAAAATGGTATAATTTTTTTTTTTTTTCAAATCATTTGCACTACTTGTATTAGACGTGATCTATAGTTTAAAATCGATAAAATGCGGGGTTATTGTCGCCTCAATGTCAAATACTGATGAAAATGACAGATTTGCATGACGACCATTATAATATGACTGAACTATTTTTTTTAGGAAACCAACGCTTAGGCAATAACTATACATACCCTAAGTATTAAATTACATATTACATTATTCACACTTTATGGAAAATAGGGGAAAAAGTTTTGTTACCATCATTGATCCATTCTCAATTTATGCGGGCTATGAAACTGGCCAATGCATTTTTCAATTTATATTTTTTAAGCATTTTTTGTTTTTAATAAAAGGATAAAAAAATCTTAATTGTTTTTGTTGCGTAACGTTTTTGAAATTAGAATTGTATTTTAATTTTGAGCGTATTGTTTGATTTTAAAATACGAATTTTATATAGACGGCGTTTAGTATGCTGCTATTATTTTAAGTTTTTCTGCTTTTATTTAGGTAGTATTTATTGTTGTTAAAATTCCCTTTATTATTTGTGTCACAAGGACTTCATTCAATTAAAAACAATAATTCCTCTTACTATACTTAACCAACATTAAAATCTACATATTCCCATATAAAACCCCATTAACACAGCCAAAAACTCCACCACAGATATGCGATAACTTCCAGTCGATAGAGCTCGCCTAGCCAGCGATACAGTTTTATGAGGACCTTATCTACCAACGTTTGCATAGAAAAGTACGACTTTCTGAGCCGTTTCCCTCGGCAGATGTAAGGTTAGTACTCTCAGATGTTCCCCCGATCGATAGCTGTGAATAGAGTTTTTTTATGATTCGTATATTCAGTGTGTACAGAGATGCTCGTGATTTGTTGAGCTGAGGGCGGTTGAGGGTTGAAGAGATGTCTTCACGTGGGAGATTAGGAGTTATGATACGTTATTGCGAATGATTTAATTGCTTGGTTGAAATATTACTGAAAGTGTGTCAGGTTTTATATTTGTACGGGGAAGTACTTTTTTCTCATGTATGTGTGATAAAGAGGTGAATTTACGTTTCGTATCAGTTGCAACTGATTATGATCTCATATTTGGGAGAGTAAACGAGGAGCTCGTGGCTAAGGAGGAGCTCGTGGCTAAGTAATAACAGCCGCACGGATTGATCCATCAGGTTAAGCTACGCTTGCCGGGTTTGGTCTGTGGATGGGTGACCATCTTTTCATACCGAGACTCCTCCGTGCCTCCGAAAGCACGTTAAGCCGTTGGTCCCGGCTGTCATTCGAGGATCTTTGACAGTCGTTACGGGTCGTCAGAAGCCCGAAAGTCTGACAACCAGTCTTACCAAGGGATATCGTATTACCCAGTAACTGGGTTGTGGAGGTCAGATAGGCAGCCGTTCCATGTAAAATACTGGTATTCATCTGCATCCGGTTAGACTGGAAGCCGACCCCAACATAGTTGGGAAAAGGCTAGGCAGATTGATTTGGGAGAGTAAACACTACTGTTTACTGTCACTCTCTTTATGGTAAGTACCTACTACTTACCATAAAGAGAGGAACAGAAATTTTACTCGACTGCCCCGGAAAGAAGGTAATGTTTTCACCGACATTTTCATCTATCTTAATTGGAAATAACATAACGATCCAATCCCATTAATTTCTGACACAAAACAAAATAAAATCGAATCCAATCCACGTTCAAACTTTGAAGTCCGAAGATTATCTTTTTGCGAAAGCGCTGATTAATCTGGAACATTATCATCCTCCATTCACCTTTTGCAAAACTGCTAAGCGAGCATCTCGGTTCATCCGCCATCCTCCTCCTGTTATGCAATCGATTTGTCCTCACGGCGGGCTATTTACCCGGGACCCGAGATCCCGGCTTGTCCCGGGTTTAATTAAAGTCCGTACTAAGTCGATGCGATAGCATTGCCTACGTTTAATTGCGACACCGGATTGCGTTCTGTTTTTTTAAGCGATGTGATATTAGCGTTGCGCTTTAGTTTTTTGTTTGGATTTGTTTCATTTGGTGGGGTTAAAGATGAATGTTGAATTGGATTGGTCTAAAGAAACATGGAAAGAAAATGTCCACAGAAATACGTCCATAAACCTATAAAGATCATTATTACAGATGTGTTGACATAGTTTCAGTAGTTAGTAGATAAGGAAAACTATGCTGCCGTCGTAAGAAAAAAGGGCACAACTAACATTAAAAAAAAAAATCTACAAAAAATTGAGCAGATTAGCCTTTTTTTCTGATTCTAAATATGTATGTAACTCAATTTTTTTTTAAATGTTAGTTGTGCCCTTTTTGCTTACGACGATTTATTAGGGCCGGTTTTTTTATCCGTAGTTAACTCAACCAATGGTTAAAGATATAGTAACTAATGGTTGAATTTTGGCTGTATGTTTTTGGCAAAAATGCCATTAGTTACAATTTTTTAACATGAATATATTCATGTTAATTTATTCATATTTAGCCTTTCACATTTTGCCAAAATTCCACCATTAGTTACTATGTTTAACCATTGGTTGAGCTGATTGGTAATAATTTTTTACCTATAATTAGTTGCATTTTTATGTTTATTGACATTATCAGAAAAGCGTCAATAAAGCCCTGATTACCTCGTTATCAAATCATTTGATTCGGAAATTCAGTATTCTTATGAACAAAAAATTAGTTACTCTGTTCCATCATTAATTACTACAAAATTGAAAGCTTCCAGCTTTTAAAATCAGCAGATGGATACCTCAACATGAAACTCTGAATTTAATTTTCCCTAAAGCAGCAAAATACGTAACTACAGCGATCCATCTTATCAATTAAATTTAGTTTCCATTCTTAGACAGACATCTACCTGTCTAGATGTTCCAACTTGGTCCATTCATCAGTAATACAATTAAAATATTGGAGAATAGCTTTTAATTGACTTTTCAGAAGACTAACAGCGGATGGAGATTGGACAGCCAACATTGTTTTTCAATATTATTTTAGAATGGCTGTTTTATTGGTTGAGTTGAGTTCAAGATTTTCTTATTCCGAGTTTGTTTATATGCATGTGTAGAGTGACCATGGTAGGGTTTGATATTTGAAATGAGATTTTATGATAAATGATAAATGATTTTTATTTCTGTAAGTAGGTTTGTACAAACACTTTTACAAGTCAATCATGGTTTTTTTTTAAAAAACTAGATGAGGTCGGCGTTTCCTATCTGACTACTCTGAGAAGAAAGGCCGAAACAAACTCAGAGGTCACAGTCTCTTATAAAGTCCAGACATAATCTTGGTCACTTCATGTGAAGACCATGGGTGATTTTTGTCTGTTATGGGTTTTGTATAAATTTATATAGAAAACTTAAAGTGATAAAAAAAAATCGTTTGTCTAGTTCAAGTGTTTCATCAGTCAGTGAAAAAATTGGATTGAGGATAAAGCTTATATTTGATTGTTAAAAAAAAATCACAAAAAAACGTGCAAAAAGCACTGACAGTTTTTTGATAACTTTAGCGTAAATAAGAAGTCACCGAATTAATATTATACTTAAATAAAGACAACAAAGAACAGTGAACCCACAGACTTTTTCTGTTTTCCATAACATTACTTTTGTTTTGCGTTAAAGTTCTGAAAGTATCAGAATTTTCGCCTTAATAATTTGTATGGAGATTTTGGGGTTGAAAATTCAGAAAATTTCCGAATTATTTAATCTGCGTAGAACAGATGTAATGTTATGGAAAACAGAAAAAATAGGTGGTTAGAAAAGTAGGCTTTGTATGTAAGTTATCAAAATACGGCAGTGCCTTTTGCAAGTTTTTAGTGATATTCAATTTATTGCGCAGTGTTGTATTGAGTCAAATTTTTTAACTGAACTGACAGCTGTGCTGCTGGGGAGTTTGTTGCGCCATTTCTGCTCCCCATTTAAAGCACTAGGATTTGGTGAAGGGCGGGCGTTTTGGGGGACTGTCTTATGTAATTTTGACGTTCGAAAAGTGCTGATTCTTAGCCTAGTTCGAATAAATGACTTTTGATTTTGATTTTAAATAATCATATACAAGGTTTAACCTCAATCCGATTTATTCACTGACTACTGAAACCTGAGCTAGTCAGACTTTTTTTTTTCGTGGCTACTACTTTAAGTTTTCTATATTTGTACAAGGCGTGAATAAATTGATAAGTCGACTTGCAAGTAATGTTTAATTGTATAAAATGGCATCTGGAATGCCTAATTTATATGGTGAATAAAAATGAGTAAGTCGATATGTTCAGAATTCTCGGGAAACTGCACTTGTGAATGTTAATATGAATTAGATTCCAGATACCATTTTTATACAATTCAAAATTTCATGCAAGTCGACTTATCAACTTATTCACGCCTTGAACGGATTATAAACTTATCTAAAACCCATACCTAACACAATTTTCTAGTGCCGACCCTTAAGCTGGCTATTGCCTAAAAAAAATATCTGATGAGAAAATTGTTATAACAATAAATTAGTCCATAAACATGTTTTTGCTCAAATTCCCAATTTTTTCTACCAGTGACAATTTTAGTCGAATCGAGAGGATTAAAATAATCTGTTGTCCCAGGATCATTTTAAACTTTAGAACCTTATAATCGTGCGGGCATGCAATATAAAAGCCAGACGTCAATTAAAAATAAATACTTTGGCGTAAATAAATAATAATGAACCTACTACGTAAGCGTATATGGACTCTAGATCATATTAGTTAACACATTGATTGGACAGCAGAAATGATACTCCTACACAAACCAAGAGATTTTCTGAGGTGTATTATATATTTCGTTGAAATACATTTTGAGGATTTTTTTTAGAAATAGGGTAGGATTACTATGTGGCCGAATTCACACATGAATGTCTGGCAGGATAAATGGAAGTTACTTGTACTTAGACTTTATGGTACTTTGGACAGTTAAGAGTTAAAGAACTAAGTATGATTTTACTGTGTAAAATGTATTAGTAACTGTAACTACATTTTTGATCAATCCTATTATGAATATTTCTTCTAATCTAGTAGACCACTTACTTTTAACACTCTAGCCTTCCATCGTTCCACATTTTCATGAAATTATACTACAAAACGAAACACAACAGAACTAATTCATACAAAGAAGCCGGCCAAGTGCGTCTCGGACCACGCACAACGAAGGGTTCCGTAGTTGGGATCAATTTATCCCAACAAACTTAACATTATAATATATGTGTAGTTGAAAAACACGTTTGCCCATACATTCCAACTGCAAATGTAAGTTTGTACGCACAGTATTGAGAGATATACCATGTTATTTTAAGACCATAGACTTTTTATAGGTTTTCCTGTAAGCTACAGGTATAGACAAATTTTCTGTATTTTTTTCAAAATTTTGGGCTCAGTAGTTCCGGAGATAAAGGGTGCAATGGACGATTTCCGTCTATTTTCTTAAATAACTTTAAAATAATTTATTTTAAATTTATAAAAAAAGATATATTTCAGACCCTAACAATAAGTCCTTTCATTTGACACGTCACAAAGTAGGTACACTTTGCAAAACTTTTTTTAAATAATTTTCTTATTTGCCCCCAAAAGTGACCTTTTTGATTTAAAATTCATTTATTTACGTTACACGTCCGTGTTTAGATTACAAAAAAATCATATCTGTACCAAATTTCAACTTAATCGGTCCATTAGATTCGGAGCAAATTGGCTGTGACAGGCGGACAGACACGAGTGATCCACTAAGGGTTCCGTTTTTTCCTTTTGAGGTACGGAACCCAATAAATAAAATAATACAGTATAATATAATACGGAAAACAGTAAAACTACAAACTAGCAGCACAAACAATAATATTCCTAGCAAGCAAGACGACGGGAACATGATAATTAAAAATTTTCACATCGACACTTAAAACTTCTAAAAGGCGTGGAACAATTGAAATTAAACAGTCACTGTTTTAAGTTAAAATCGTTAAACAAAGAGCTTGTTACAACTTGGATATAACTTGGCACTTAACTCGGATAGTCGACGGTAAAGCGCTGCTCTTACAGGCGGCGAGTCAGCTACGATCGACTACAAACTTGCAAGAAACTGATAAACATTTTAACAGATATGCCTATCTTCGTTTTGAAGTAAAAATGGGGCATTAATCCTTGGTATTTCTGGTGGAGTCCTAGAGATCCCACGTTATAGAAAATATGTCATATCACATAGGTTTATGAACTAACCATGCAAACCATCTCCTCCCCGCAGTGCGGAGCTGTAATATAGCTTCCTTGTGAATAAGACATACGTAAAGTGGTTTGGAGTCTGGTAGACCCCACCAGGCATAGAACGTGATAACTAGTAAAAACAAAAATTTCACTCATTTTCTGCTCTATAATATTATTTGAATGTGATTTTCATCCATCAGGCACTCCAAGGTTGAGGTACAGTACCTCAACCTACACCTACACGACAACGACTTGTCGCACGATCGGCTGCAATCTTGGCTGTAGAGTCTCCGACCGGTTGCGGTCAAACTTTCTTCAAGATTGCGGCTAGTCGTGCGACTGGTCATGGTCGTGGCTTCGTAACCCGAGAGATTCCTTACAGATAACGTACCCGGCCTAATTCTACTCCCCTTTTGAATTTATCTGATAGACCTTTCTGGGCATTGTGAAACAGGTTATGGCCTGTTTCTGGTCATAAGCCAGGAAATACATTGCTCTAAGATATAAATTTTATAGCTAAGAGACGAAAATTCTGGACAGACTTGCCCAATGTCAAAACTGTCTTATACTTTGATTCTTATCCAGCTGCTAGTAACTCCAAGTTTTTGCTAGTTAGTAGTGAAAGAAAATTCCTAAGGCCACGTTATCGAGGAGGACATCGGACGAAGTAACCTGGCCGTCGATACCGAGAAACGCTCAGAATAAATAATATAAGAGGTAGAAATAGAAATAGACATAGTGCATGATAAATATTGCATCTAACGTGGGTTTATTTTATTTGTTACAGTATCAGGAAATGTCAGCTGAAGTTTTCAACAATATTTTAGAGTGCCCGTTGACATTTTAGTTTTAAAGCCGAAGTGCAAAGCAATTACTTGGGGAAGTGATGGGACTCATCCACAACATGATACCTATAGGTCTGTAGCTAGCTAAAAACATATCGATATGAACGGATTTATAGAATCGGGTTATCGTCATCATCATCGTCTCAAATTCTGTCTATCGGGGTCCATGAGCCTGTGGACTCCGATTGACTGAATTTAATCCACCAGTTTTCAGTCAAACTCGGTATTTTTAGTCGAGTTAGGCATTATTTCAGTCCCCTAATGCGTAAGACACTTATAATCACAATCCACAATCCAATTTTTTTACTAGCCTACGCCACTCCTGGGTGAAGGCCTCTCTCTACTCCTTCCATCTTTCATCGCACGTCGCGCCATCTCCTACATGGTCTGCTGCAAAATCCATTGCATCATAATTATGTTTGAAAAATTCGTCTGCTCGACAATGTAAATAACGCAGTGTGTGTTTACTTAATCAAGCTATTTAGATAAAAAAAAAAATTTGAAAAAAATAAATCCGACTTCTAAATCTAACACTACAAAGTGAAAAATTACTTTAATTTCGGTAGTCGGTGTCTTTGGTTTTGTATTTTCGTTTTTTGCCACCGACTTCCGAATTTAAAGTTATTTTTCACTTTGTAGTGTTTTGATTTAGTCGGTTTTATTTTTTGCTAAAAGGTTTTTATTTTTCACTTTTTAGTTGTGGTACCTACCGCACGAAAATTGGAATACCTCTACCTGCTATGTAAATAACAGTGATAGGAAGTTATTAAAACATCATCCGCATAGATTAAAATATCATCCACATATAGTATATGTGGATGATATTTTGGCAAAATTATGTGGGCAAATGCGTATTATTGAAGCTTACTCAAAAACTCCCCAAGCAAAGTTAATAAAATTTATATGGGACCACCCTTGGGATATCTCCTTTCCAACAAAAAAAAGAGCCATCTAAATCGGTTCGTAAACGACGAAGTTATCCGCAAACACACATAAAAAAATAATAATATACGGTCGAATTGAGAAACCTACTTTTTTGAAGTCGTTTAAAAATAGTATTTTATCAGATGAAACAATTGCAATAGATTTTCATAAAAGAAACGCGCTGCACCTCTTTGTTCTAGCCTACAAAGTTAGTATATTAAACTCACTCTATTACGCGCATCGGAATTTGGATTTATGAGTCAGTAATGTCTTTATGTCATTTTGCATTCGCGCTGCAACTTCCTCGTCTGAGTTATGTACCTTACCGGCTCAATGGCGGATAGTGGTTACATTGTGTTCAATGAATTTTGAATTTATGACGCATTAGCTGCAACTTGTAACTTGATTTAGTGTCTTGTTATCGTTCGTTATTTTACGTAAATTATCTTTAATAAACCACCTCGCACACTGCGACATGTGACTGCGATAGCTCGACGACAAAACGCAGACCTGTCGCATCATGAGCGTTGCCATCCGTCCGTATAAAGCTGGACGGTGTTAGGCTTTTTGACCAATTGTTCGGCTAAATTTGACTGCATCCGGCTCGTCCGGCTTTTGTTAGACTTTTTATATCTATCGTTCAATCACTTTCAGTCAGAAACGAGCGAGCGAAACGAGACTCGCTGACTCGCCAAGGCACATAAGTTCACATACTAACTACCTACCTACATATTTTGTGTTACTACCCGCGGCTACAATCATGTAACCAATTTTATGAGAAAATTATTAAGGAAATTGATCTCGTGAAATAGGTTTCGTCCGAAAAAAAAAATTAAATTAAAATTTTATGTTTTATTCGATTTTTTTGTCAAAATACTTTTTTTTTTAGCGTCTGGCCTTGGGACTCAAAAGTCCGGATTTTAAATATATGTTTTATTCGATATTTTTGTTAAAAATCTTTTTTTTTTCTTAGCGTTCGGTCTTGGGACCCAAAGGACCGGCTTTTTTATTTTTAGAGATGACAACGCTAGTCGCATGCGAGGTGTGTGCAGGCACCGTGCGTCTAGCTAGATGCTGTGACTAGTAGCGAGAGCGTGCGACTCCCCTAGTCGTTGTGATTCTGCTATTCGACGCCCAAGTGTGGGATTTTCGAATAAAATGAAAATTTTCGTTGTGTCTAGTCGCCGAGCTATCGCATAGTGAGCGCCATGTCTAAGTTAGTCAACCAACAAAACAAGTGATTTCGTTCTATTTTATTTTTTTGGCAATCCCATTTTGTCGGTCTCATCGTAAGATTTTGGCAACTCAACCTCATTTCATGAGTCGTGGCCTGACAGCCTAACCGAAAACATACTAATAACGTCTCCATTAAGTTAATAAAATTCAATTGACCAACAATAATAATATATCTGTCTTATTATTTCGCTGCCGCTTCGCTTTTCCTTAGGTCGTGGCCTCGACTGAAGCCTTGAGTCCCGCTATTGCTACTTCACTTGAAAATCCGTTACAATTTGATGGGCCTCGACTTTGTAAGAAACATTTGTTTTTGTTAAAATTCTGTTTAGGAAAGTCACTTGGGTGATATAGTTCTTCGACATTTTGCTTTTTAGGGTATTGTTATTATGATATAAAACGTGATGTAATTTAAGAAGCCTATCACGAAATATCGTTTTTATGGAAGCACGGTGACGCATCACATTATGTAGCAATTCATCAGTTGTAATTACGTTTATTTTGAGTTTTATAATATTTTTTTCTTTAATGAAATATTATTTTCTTAAGAACGAACGTTTATTCTGATATACCTACATTTTACATGATAATATTAATGATATAAAATATTATAAAACTCAAAATAAACGTAATTACAAGTGATGAATTGCTACTAGCCAGGAGAAACGTACAGTTATTTCTGAGCATTTTTAGTTTTGAATGGGATTTTTTTTATAGCTATTCCGTACATATTTCAAAATTTTGAGGCCGCTATGAAGTAAACCACTATTGAAGATGTAGGTACTAATATATATTTTTCATTTAATTTGCTTATATACGTAATTCAATCCATCATCATCACCCTTATCCTATGTTATGCGGGGTCGGCGCAACCCGTTTTTCTTCTTCCATTCTCCCCTGTCAACCGTCACGCTATCATTCACTCCCTTCTCTTTCATATCATTCCTCACACAATCCATCCATCTTTTCCTTGGCCTTCCTCTCCCTCTCCATCCATCAACATGTTTATTCATCACTCTTTTAGTCACATGCGTTTTCTCCCTCCTCATCACATGCCCATATTCCTTAATACACACATGCGCATTTTGTGAAAAATTCGGCTTTTTGCTTCGGAATTTTGGCTTTCAACACGATGTTTTTTTATTGGCTAGGGAGCTGCCACGATAGTGTTGTATTCATCATTATGAACACTTTTTACTATGGAACATAACCTGAAAGCGTGAAAAAAAATCAGCTATTACCTACATTTATACGACACTATCGTGGCAGCTACCTAGCCAATAATAAAGCAGCGTGTATATAGATTAGAAAAAAAAAAACTATATTAAGTAATAAATATTCTCCACCACTCAATAATAATACTCGTAACCCGGGACATTTCACACAAGGTCATCTGATCCCAAACTAAGCAGAGCTTGTACTATGGAAACCAGATAACTGATATACTACATACTCTACTTTTTTTTGTAAATACATACCTATATAGATAATTACACCCAGACTCAGGACAAACAGACATGTTCATGCACACAAATGTTTGTCCTGGGTGGGAATCGATCCCACGACCAGCGACATGATAGGTGGTATCTTAACCAACCACGCCAGCTGGCCTGCCAATAAATAAATAAAATAAATAAATAAATCAAACTTGTCGAAGTCTCAGTTTCTCAGAATAAGAACGCCAAAGTTGACCATTTAACACAAAAATCACGGTCGAAATGTAATAGCCCTTTTATGTAAAATATCCTATACTATTAAATAAGCAATATTTGTGTTGTTGTTTGTACTCGTAGTAATATTTGTTGCTTTGTTTGCTGTGTCGTAAATAGTGGTCCAATGTTAAGGGGTCGATACACCGTGTACTCAGCTATCACACACCTTAATTTGAACCATTTTTTCCAGTCTCGGAATAAAATATCTTTACATAATTATTTGAAAAATTGACACCTTGCTTTACTAATTTGCTGTAATTTCTATAAATGACATTATTTTTTTTTTTAATATAACTGTGAAATGCATGTGCTATCACATGCAAATGTAAAAAAAATGTACTAAAGCAAGTTGTCAATTTAAAAATAAAATTGTATTCTGAGATCTACGAAAAAAATGGTTCAAATTGACTGATAGCTGAATATAGGGTGTATCGACCCCTTAACGTTGGACCACTATTTAAGACACACCTGTATATATATATATATATATATATATATATTTGTAATCACGTTCTCGAAAACGGCTTTAACGATTTCGATGAAACTTGTAATATGGGGTTTACGAGGGCAGAAATTGATCTACCTAGGTCTCATATCTGGAAAAAATCGTATTCTGTGTATTTTCACGCAAAAAGATTTGGTTCGTAATTTCACTGTTGGCTCATATAGGTGCCGGCGGCGCGTAGACGGTGGCGCCACCCCCGAATTTCAGCCTTTTTTGCGTAGGTAGGAAACTAAAACAATGCCGAATATTTTTTCTATACTGGTAATGTTTACAAATATTATTATTATTATATTCGGGTTCTAGCTAAGTCTCATATCTGGAAAAAATATTTTTCTCTATTTTCACCAGAGTCAGCCCAGTCGACTAGGTATACTTTATGTAATATGAGTTTCATTTCTCGTAGATAAATAGAAGAACAATATACCAATTTATACAGTTTTATGTAGGAAAAACTCAATATTATAACAGAAAGCGGTAGACAAATACTCATCCTTTAAATAACAGCCCTTAACCGAACCCATATTCCAACATTAGACCTTTTACAGCAAAAAAATGAAGATTTCATTCCCAAAATATTCTCTCCTTTGCAAATATATCGCGAAATTCTAATTTCACGCATTTCCTTCGGGGTGGGGGTTGATCCCACAATAAGAAAGTTGTATAAAGTAGGGGGAAAGATTTTGTAATATTTTTCCGGGAACTCTGAATAGGATGCAAGGATTTGTCAGCTTGGTCCACCTCTATAGGAGGCTTTGCGATTGATATTATAACAGAATACTACCGTCTGTTCGACCGGAGTCGTTTTGAAGACGGATAAAGAGATTCTTTATTTATTTCAAACGTTTGTTTTTTTTTTTAATCAGATATTGAGAGAGGAAATAGCTGTGAGGGTTTTTATTTGATTTTCGCAGGATGTGTTGATAGTTTAGTGGTTTTTGACGTCCTTAAAAAATCGTGTATGATCAAAATGTACAACCGTGGAAGAATCAAAAGGATTTTGCATTCGCCTTTGTGAAAAGGGTGTAAGTTTATTTGTCATGATTCATGTGTGTTAGTAATGTTGATATTATATTATATATTTTACTTGAGGTTTGGCTTAGGCTTAGGCAAGGCTTGGTAGTCTTTTTTGTACGTGTCACTGACGAGGTACTGAGGGTTTAGATCTGTAGTCGGAAAAAGGTCACGGTTTTTTACCGAGAAAATGTTATATTGTGTGTACTTTGTGTATTATTAGATTTATATGTTTACTGAGAAGTATTGTTTATTGTGATAGCCTTAGGCAAAGATTATAATAATGTGAGTGTAAACATAGGTGGTTTATTCAGTATAGGTACCGAAAATGTAACCAATGACTGAAAAGTTGTGCGGAAATCGGTTGCCATTGTATGGGCGTGTGATGTGGAGGAATGAGGAAAATGTCGTAGCGAAAGTTTTGAGTATGAACGTCGGTGGTTATAAAAGTAGGGGAAGACCAAAGAAACGATGAACGGACTGTGTGAAAGATGATACTCGTATGGCTAGAAACAGAGTGACTACCGAGATGACGACTAATACTCGTAGAGAAGTATGGAAGAAAGGGACATGTTGCGCCGACACCAAATAAATTGGGATAGCGGGATGATAGTTTATTCACTATATCTATTATATTATTTATTGGTAAACAGAACAAATCGCGCACCTGGTAGTAAGTGATAGTACATATTACCGCCACTTGATGAAGCCTCAAAGACAATAATAATGAAATAATAATAATGACAGCCTATAATGAGGCATATTATGAGACTATGTCTCATAATAAGCTCCATTATAGACATACAAGTATCCAAAAAAGTAGGCACCGTACCTTTTCTACTCACTAAATACGAGAAATCGAGCAAAAAGATAAGCAAAAATCTCTCTTTATATACAGACAAAGTCGCGAGCGAGGAGCAAGTGTAGAACAAATTCCGACAATTCTGTTATCGTTCACCAAAGTTCTCGATTCCGTTTTCTTGTACATTTTGTTGGTAGAAAGAGCAAAATATTCAGCCAAGCATTTCTGTGGCACAAATCTTGTTGAATTTCTCCGATATATTCCTATCTTTTGTGTGAGACGGTGTTTTTATATCGCTGTAAAATAAATAGTATAATTTTCGCTTATATGTTTATTTTATTTCTGTGTTCTTGTATGTATTGTATAGGTATTCTTGTGTTGATATGTTTTTGAATTTCGTCTTTTGTGTAACTCGTGTATGGAGATGTCGGTAATCAAGAGGCAATGGTCTTGTCAACGTCGACGGATGATATTGAAAGACCATATCTACGTTATACATTGCGATACGACTACTGGGCATATCGCAAAATAGGGATTATTCCGATATGTCACCCTGCTCTGTCCCCTTAGAAAAAAAATTTGATCGGTGCCCCTGTTAGCAACGAGAGGACAGTTCTAACTTTATTCACTCCTATCTGGGAGAGATAGGAGTGAATAAAGTTTCTAACACCCGACAGATCAAACATTTTTCCGATCTGTCCCCCAAAGGGGACAAAGCAGGGTGACAAATCGGAATAATCCTAAAGTAGTTGAATTTCACGACTAGTGGCACCCCGAACGAACTCATTTGGGGTTAGGTTAAGTTAGAACTGTGACCAACCGCGCGAGCCGAACGAACGTAGCGAGCGGTGCCGCGGCACCGGCCGGTGAGCGCTACATCCAAGTTGGTCGCAGTCACTTGGTTATTTCATATTTTTATGACCCTAAAATAGGCATTATTCGAGTAGGAATAAGTCTAATAGGAATTATTACCCAACTGCGCGCCATCAAAGATAGGGTTATGTTTTTTACGCGAATCTGAATCGACATGCCCAAGCATCGCTGGGCAAATCGTCGAACGCTGATCGTTGAACGATATCGCGAATATTACATGGTCAAAACATGTAAGGACGGCGTATCGTGAAATAGTCAGGCAGATCACGATGTGGCCATTTCTACGATCGGACCACGACATATATAATTTTATAACTTTTATTGGTGATCAAAATAGCAAAAATATTATTGAATTGACTTCCATTTTTACAGAGGAAATAGGTTACGACGTAACGTATTTCCGTGTGCGAATAGAGTAAATAGTTAGTACTTAAACAATTCCAATTCAACTGAATACTTACTCGTTTAGCAGTAAATATAAGTATATCACTTTATACTACATATTCCGTGAAGCTAAAACATACAGGGTATTCCAAGAAGCATCGTTTGACTGAGCGCCCACTTACAACTTTGTATCCGACTTGGTTGGAACGTAAGTAGTAAGTTTGCAATTACACAAAACTGCACTATTTTATCTTAAGTGCAGTTTTCTTGCAAGTTTACTAGGGGAAACAATTCATTCGCTGCCCACTTAATCTTCAAGTTGAAACTGTCTGCGAATCGCCGGCACTGTTTAAAAGTTTTGATATAAATCCGCGAGATGGCGCCGTGGCGGATCGCGGTGTGTCCGGTAGTGATGTGGTGAGTTGTGACATTGTTGGTAAGATATCCGAAAGTGTAGGTAGGTATTCAAACTCGAATATTATGTCGGTAGGTGAATAGAATAAAAGTGCATCTAAGCAAGTATACAACAGCAGAAGCAGTAGTAAGTATAGTAGTACAACTAGCTTCTGCCCGTGGCTTCGCGCTCTTGGATGTCGGATATTATCCCACGGGAACTTATTCTAGTTTTGCGCGGAACCCTAATTCTTTTTCTAAAATAAAAGTAGCCTAAGTCACTCCTTATAATATAAGCTATCTGCCAGTGAAAGTCCTGTCAAAAAATTTAAAAATAGTTTTATTAATATAAGTACCTACCGTATTATGTATACTTTCATATGCATTTAGTAAAACGCTGTTATTTTGACATTGCAAACTGACACTACAATTTTAATGAATTGTGCAGATGTAAAATATCATGATAAACATACATATGTATGTGAGTGGTAATAGATTGTATATTTACTCAAAAGTTTGCACTACCAAGGTACCAAAAAAAACGACTTTTGTGCGTTTTATTTATGATATTGATTTTTACATTTCAGAAATGTAATTAAAATGATTCCATGCGCTAATATTCGGCAAATTATAATGACTCTCATGGTAAAAAAATATAATGTGTGGTAAAGGGATCAGCAGTTAAAATATTTCTATATTCAAACCAATTGTCCTCGGATATTTAACCACAACGTTTTTCACATCCCTAACTAGAGCAGAGGCCAAAAAATTGCTTGTTCTATCAAAAATAGACGTACTTCAGTGTCACGGGATGAAAAGAGATTGGCAGCGTTCACAATGTCGACACCCCGCATTGAAATCTAGGCAATTTTTGTTTTTACACTTTTATTCGTTCACCAAACTTTGTTTCTAGTTTTTGCTGTAAAAGGGGCTGGCTTTTGAGCTGTGAGAAATAAATGTAGGTTTGTGTGCTAGATTTTTTGTGTAAAGTGTTACGACGGGAGTCGTGTGTAACTTGGCGATGAGATACCAACATTAAAAACTTGATATATTTTCTAATTTGAAATTGCTAAGCTCTTTTATATCTACGACGGCTATGGCATATTCTATGCTTCGACCGTTTATTAATACTGAATTAAAATTATGGGTCAAAATATTATACTGAATTAAATCTATGGATACTGAATCGGGTCTTGATTCCCAATTTCAACATCAAATATAAACGGTTTTTTAACAAGTTTATTTTGACATGCCCTATTTCTAACTATGCTAGCACAGCCATCTTGTTAGGGTACTGTACCAAAATGTTAAAAAGGAACCCTTATGGTGCGACTCAGTCTGTCTGTCTGTCTGTCACAGCTGGATATCTCAAGAATCATTAATGCTATCTACTTGAAATTTGGAGAAGTTTTAGATGACGTTTGCCCAACTATTTTGCAAATAAGAAAGAAACAAAACTATATATATATTTTTTGCAATAAGGACTGAAAAGGGGTCTTAAAAATTCGAAGTGGTGCTACTAGGACATGTGGGATATCATATGAAAAAGCGCTGTTTGCACATTCTCAAACATTTTTTCTTTTTTTTTAGGCCGCACAGTTTTAGGCTTTTGATGAAAAATGTAAAAAAAAATACAGTAAAACAATGTCTCTAAATACCAATTCGCACTAAGCGTTTCCAAATATCTTTTATAATGCGCAAAGCAAAAGAGTGGAACTCACTACTTGCGTCTGTGTTTCCGAGCGCATACAACCCTAATCTCTTCAAAGTGAGAGTCAACAGGCTTCTTCTGAGTAAGCTCACTCCATCGTCGACTCTGTCTCGGTCACGTCCGACATAGACTAGAGTCAGAGCAAACCCATAAAATAAAAAATAGTACAGTTTTTTATATATAATTATGATGGTATGGATCCCTCGGTGCGCGAGTCCGACTCGCTCTTGACCGTTTTTTTTTTAATTTTGAACTGAACCAATTGGAATGCAGTCAGACATTTGTAGTTAAAAATAACTGTGCGTCAATATCGGATGGTATTTCCATGAAAAATATGGATAAGAGGACAAAATATTTAATGAAATTTAACAGTTTTCATAAGAACTATGTTTACTTTAGTTTCGGAAAATAGTCGTTTAATATTAGTCGACTTTATCGTTTCAAATGTATAAAAGTACTTTTTTTTATTGTACCACATAGACACATGACGAAGATGTTGTTACACATCTGTGAAAGCGACACTTACGTGCTTAATCGTTTGTTTTTAAATTAATTGCGGAATCTTTTATAATAGTGGTTTGATTTGGTCCCATAGTAAAAATTAAGAGTAAAACGTATTCTTTTGGAATAGGTATCATTTTTGTTTCATTTTTTCTATTTACCACAAATAGAAAAAAAGAAACAAAAATGATACCTATTCCAGGGTTTGCTCTTGACTAGTGGCTTGGCCTGGGTAATGGCTGATATTTGCGTTATGCTCGTGAACGGGTGCTGCTTGTGGTGACTGGTCGTCTTGCTGAACTTGGTTTTGTTTTGTTATTAGTAATTTAACTCGTTGTTGAAGAAAATATTCTTCGATGGTCCTAGTTTATCATTTGTGAGTTAGAGTCGGACTAGTCGAGACGGCTATATGTAAGTGGGCACGCCCTTTATTACTGGAGGCTTTTAATATAGGTATAAAGTTCTGCTCACGTTTTTAGTTTTGTATTTTTTTTTTCTGCTTGAGTTTTCGATTTTTCGATTTTTCTTTTCTTCTTTTTTTTTTGGTATATTGGCGTGTGCTAGCTGACTGAGCAAATAATTAAATTAATTTTAATGTTTGTGCTGCGTAATGTACTTACATGTAATTTGCGCAGTGTTGTATAGAATATTTTTTTTTATTTAACTGAACAGACAGCTGTACTGCTGGGGAGTTTGTTGCGCCACTTCTTCTCCTCAGCTAAAGCACTAGGAAGTGGTGAAGGGCGGGCGTTCAGGGGGACTGTCTTATGTAATTTTGACGTTCGAAAATTGCTGATTCTCTGCCTAGTTTGAATAAATGACTTATGATTTTGATTATGACTTTAGTCTAGGTCAGAGGTGACAAAGACAGAGTCTATTTGTTTTTGTTTGACCGGCACTTTCACATTTAGCCCAAAAATGTATGGACGCAGAATGATCTCCTTTGCTTAGTGATAGTGTATCACTAAAGTTTAAATCACTACTGGATACAGACAGATCATTTTTGATCCTAACTAGTGAAATATCATTAGTTAGGATCAAACCAACAAACAAACTCACTTTCGCATTTATTACGCTTTCACGCTAAAACGACTGAATGGATTGAGATAAAATATGACACATGGGTAGAACCATAACCTGGTTTAGGATAAAGGATACTTTTTATTCCGGTAGTATGTTCCCGTGGAATGATTTCCGACCTCCACCTGGTTACCAATAAGTTATTTCTAAAGATACTTACAGTTCTGATGTCGCTCTCGGCACCATTTGCTAAGTATTGTGTTTGTTTCAGATTTGGCGCTAGCAGTTGCCTGTGAACAAGAGAAAAGAACACATTAAAATAGTTACGGATAAAAACTCTGTTCTTTTGGGTGATTTTTTTTTACCGTCTTGAAAAAATTAGGGCATAATAGGTGAATGGAGTAGAAGCCTATGGCGTACATAGTTTTTTATTTTTTGAAAAAAAAAAAAAAACTTTTTTTTTATTTTTCCTGCGTAGTGCGTATTATTTGAATTGCGCTATTTTATAACGATCTATAAAGTTATTTCAAAATTTCTGCTTTTAATGTTCTAGTTTAATTCAAATGTAGTGTTTATAGATAGAGCAATTTGGGTCGACGCTATTGAAAAAACAAAAAAAAAAATACTGGGTATGCCATAGGCTTCTACTCCATTCTCCTATTGTACCAAATTTTTTTCAAGACGGTAAAAATATCATCCGGTATATGTACACACAGATTAACCCAATATTATGGTCATCACATGCCTAACCTTTTCCCATCTATGTTGGGGTCGGCTTCCAATTTAACCGGATGCAGTATTTTACATGGAGCGACTGCCTATTTCACCTCCACAACCTAATTACTGGGTAATACGATACCCCTTGGTAAGACTGGTTGTCAGACTTTCAGGCTTCTGACGACCCGTAACGACTGTCAAAGATCCACAAATGATATCCGAGACCAACGGCTTAACATGCTTTCCGAGGCACGGAGGAGTCTCGGTATGTAAAGATGATCCACGGACCAATCGCGGCAAGCGTAGCTTAACCTGATGGATAGACCCGTGCGGCTGTTATTACTTAGCCTCAAGCCCCTCACAGATTTGTATTATGGTCAATATAAATAAATACGTAACTTATTTTCTCAAATTAGACAAAAATACTCGTTCGAATCCAAATCCATAACACCAATAAGTATCTAACAATAAGTAAGAAATACTGACTTCAAAACAAAACAATTAACACCAAAAAACTTTTTAAACCGCACAGCATAATACTCCCTTCGCACAATCGGTTAGCTGATTATTTTAATTTGTAGGCAAACACTTTTTGTTACAATTTGTTAGCCGACGCAAAAGTTTTCGGTTTTTGGCGCCGGTTTTACGGTCGCTCCTAACTGTCCGACACAGCCGAGTTTCGATTTTTGGGGTCAGTACATAGGTAGTTGTCCCACCGCTGGCGAGGAAGCGACTATCGGCTATATTCTCGCTGAAGAAACGTACAATAGTTATACATTCCGTGTAAACAAAATAATTCACACCGTGCGCGATTACTTGTTTATCGCAGCGACAAGAGCTATCAAAGAGAGTACTCGTTCAGCGACACTCGCTTGGCGGGTCTAGCACTCGCTAAGAGACTCACGCTTGGTACATACCTACGCATACCAGCGAGTAAACGCTTGTCGCCGTCGTTCACTCGCTGCTCGTTGCTCGCCAATTCTTTTCTAGTTTCTAGCTCTACTCGCTTCTCGCTCATCGTTGGCGGTGGGACAAGTGCCTATAGACCTTTATTGCTGTATAGGGTTTTGTCGGGCAAGTGTTTATGCCTTTCGGTATTAAATTGGACAAAATAACGAGCCAATTTACTGGGCATTAAGGAATTTGTATACGGTGCAATTAGTGTACTCAATTAAGTTATCCGTACTCGTACATACAAGCTTAAGCTATTTTATTGAACGAGCTGTGTATACCAATACCAGTTATATTGAGCAATATTTTGACGTGTTGTTTATACTCTGATTTTTAATTTGCAAGACTGGCATAACTTTATCATGACTAAATTGCCAAAATGACAAAAAAGGTCGATCGCAGCTGTCATTTTGGTGTAGCAAATTAGAGTTTAGATGGTGCTAGTCAATTATTGCTTCCATTTTATGGTATGCCACTGGCAGTAAAGTTGCTCCGTGTAAATGGGGCTTTAATGCTGTGTGCTACTTACATGGATTCGCGTTCACACATGCAATGCGGTAAATCACTCGACACACACACACACTTGTATATTGTTTACACAAAAGTATGTGACGTTCCACGGGTACCTTGTGTTGCGTATGGAGCTATGCATACCATAATTATCTGGAATTAATAATCTGTCGATATCAAAAAAGATCAAGCGATGTGCAGTTACGGAGATAAATTTGTTCAAAGTTTGTAATGGAAACTGTGCAGTTTTACAAAACAGACAATTTAAGTTTAGCCACCTCAAAAACAATGTATTCGTTGTAAGTTACATAGAGTAGACTATGAAAACTAATTCATTGGGCTCCTGTCCTTCAAAAAATGTTGTGATAAGTTCTGTATTACAAATCAAAACCTTGATATGGGCCCAAATGCCCAATAATCAATTTCAAAATTTTTTTTTTTCTTTATTTTCTCGATTTTTTACGATGAGAACGCCAGATTTTTTACAGATCAATTAGAAAACAATTACTAGATAAAATTTAGATAAAAAAATTAGAATTAGAGGTAAGAATAAATTTTAATAATTTCATGCAAATTCACTAATTTTCAAAAATTCCGGATAAATTTACAGGTAACCTTTTTTGAGCACCAAAAAATTGTACTATTAAGCAATATTTTTTTTGACAGTAGTTTCGCTTAATAAATGTTTATTTACTTCCATACTATAATTATAAAAGAATAGATGTGTTTATCGATAAAACTTCGGTCGACAACATAATTTTACGTCGTCGCTGTTTATTTACCGATCATTTACCACATCACCAAAGGTGACATCATATTTTCATTGAATTCAACTTACAACACAGTATTACAAAATGTAACTGGGCACAGTTAAAACAGCTATACATTTCAAATCCTCATTGAAAGCAGTATTAATGAAGTCCGAAGCGCTTCAGTTTAAATGTGATTATTGCGCGCCTTTGTTTTCGCTCCGTGCTACGATCAGCTGTGATTGTGTATGGCGGCCATGTTGGATTTAGACGTTTTGTGTAAACTGCGCAGCCTGGCGCTATTTTGCGATCGTATTTGTGACGTTCCGTTTAGTTTAGACTCAATCAATAGTCAAACTCGTCGCATGGAGGTATTGTGACGAGGTAAGTAGTATAGTGATACACTGTTGTTTGAAAATCAAGCTGCAATTGCTAATATCATCATAATTCGAAATGTAATTGCCCAATTATACTTAATTCGAAAACTATAAAATATCTCGAAATGTAATTGCCCAATTACACTTAATTCGAAAACTATAAAATATCTTGGAGTAATTATCAATGCTACTCTTATATTTAAAAATGACATTGATATATTATGCAGTAAAGTCCGTAAATTGATGTTCATTTTCAACAAAATTCGTCCTTTTGCCGACTCTAAGGTGATAAAACAGGTATATTATGTTTGGTGTCAATCGATAATTATATATTGTATTACCTCATGGGGAGGAGCGGCTAAAACAGTTGTGCTATCACAATAGAATTGTAAAGACATCTGTATAATTATAGATTAAGGCATTCGTTTATATATAGATTTTTTATATTCTTAGGACAACAACTTGCGACCCACGGGGCATCCGTTCGGCTCAAGTTAAAGGGGAAAATTATCCTTGGTAAGGGTTCTTGATAAGGCCTGTCGTACTTTATGGGTCTGAATGCTGGGCCGTGAAGAAGACGGATGAAAAAACATTGCATGCAGCGGAGATGAGGATGTTGAGATGGATGTGTGGAGTGACGAGAATGGATAAAGTAAGAAATGAGTATATAAGAGGAAGTTTGAAAGTGGCGCCAGTAACAGAAAAGTTGAAAGGAAATCGTTTGGCTTGGTATGGGCATGTGATGAGAAGGGACGAAACGCATGTGACTAAAAGAGTGATGAATTTACATGTTGATGGATGGAGAGGGAGAGGAAAGCCGAAGAAAAGATGGATGGATTGTGTGAGGAATTATATGAAAGAGAAGGGAGTGAATGATAGCGTAACGGATGACAGCGGAGAATGGAAGACGAAAACGTGTTGCGACGACCCCAAGTAGAGGAAGATGATGAGGTTGATCCCATTATTATATACCCACCGCTTTAGTTTAAGGCTTATTATTGTAAATATGCATCTTTATTTAAATAAATAAAAATTCTCTTGCCCTTATCCCAATTTATTTGGGGTCGGCGCAACATGTCTTTTTCTTCCATACTTCTCTATACAAATCCTGTAATAGTTATGAAAAAAAAATCACCAGAAAATAATGAAGGTTACGGAAAAAAAACGAAAAGAGTATCTATTTACTCTAGTGTGAATGAGTCATTAATCCTACTAATATTATAAATGTGAAAGTTTCTGAAGATGTTTGCAGATTTGGATGTTTATTACTCAATCACGCCAGAACGGTTGAACGGATCTGGATGAAATTTAGCACAGAGATAGACTATATTCTGGAATAGCATGTGTAATACTTTTTATTCCGGATAAATGTACGGTTCCCGTGGGATAATTTCCAACATCCACGCGGGCGAAGCCGCTGGCAAAAGCTAGAAATATATAAGCGTAGTACATTACTCGCCATCAAAAACCTCGAATTTCAGTATAATTTTAAATCGAAAAGCAGCAACCATTAAACGACACCGTACTTGAACATTTAATAAGCTACTCAAGTCTAATTATACATTTTATTCGTAGAACAGAACAATAATCTCGTTTTTCAGCTCTTTAATTTGTTTTTCAGTGGAATATTCAGTTGAAATCTTTTCACATCATTGGTTGAACGTAATGGTTTCAAATAGTGTTAAAATAGCTTAAATTATTGGATCACTGTTAATTAAGGTATTTATTTGGTGATGCAGGGTGTATCAGCATGCCCATGTATGTCTTTTATAATGCGCACAGCCAAAGAGTGGAACTCACTACCTGCGTCTATGTTTCCGAGCGCATACAATCATAATCTTTTCAAAGTGAGAGTGAACAGGCTTCTTCTGGGTAAGCTCACTCCATCGTCGACTTTGTCTCTGTCGCATCAGACCTTGACTAGTCAAGAGGAAACCTATAAAACATAAATAAAAAAGGAAATGTACATTATCTGCGTAGCCTTTTCCCAACTATGTTGGGGTCGACTTCCAGTCTAACCGTATGCAGCTGAATACCAATATTTTACATGGAGCGACTGCCTGCCTAACCTACTCAACCCAGTTACTGGGTAATACGACCCCTTGGTAAGACTGGTTGTAAGACTTTCAGGTTTCTGACGACCCGTAACGACTGTCAAATATCCACGAATGACAGCCGGGACCAACGGCTTAACGTGCTTTCCGAGGCACGGGGGAGTCTCGGTATGTAAATAGGGTCACCCATGCACGGATCAACCCGGGCAAGCGTAGCTTAACCTGATGGATCGACTCGTACGGCTGTTATTACTCATCAGTATGTATATACTCGTACCTAAGTAGTTTAAACTATGTTTGTATGAGTGAGATGTTTGTTGGTTTTAGGAGCGTTGCTGAGACTTTTTTGTATGTCACACGTTGGCAAACATGACCAGCCTGATACACACAGGTTATCATCACCTAGACAAGAATAAATCATCAAGGGATGGGTATGAGTTGTTACCTTTGTAACATATGAAGGGCTGTTATTTCACAGGTTCCATAATTTTCAAAGGCATTGTACCTATATAATCGAAACTCAAATAATTCCCGTTATGCTTTCTTAAAAATATTATTGAACATTGTAAACATAATAACTATTTGCACCTCTTTTTGTAAAGTTCAAATAATTCCTATTTTAGAGTCCTATAAATACTAAATAGCCCAGTATCTGGGACCAACTTCTATAGCGCTTGCCGCCGCTGCCGCGGGACCGCTCGCTTTGTGCATCATTAAAAGCTCAAAAGTTTTTTAGTGTATCATTAATTTAAAAAAGTATGCATCATTAGAAGGTAAATAAGTTTTTAGAGGATTAGTTAAATATTATATTTCCCATTTTGAAATTCAAACACACTATGCTACTCGGTGGCATTTGATTGACGTATTGACGTACTCCCTGAGAAAACAAAAGAAGTTCGTTCTGATTTGCAAGATTTGTTACAACCTTTAAACGAAACATTGTAAAAGTACAATTTAAGACGCAGATATATTCCAATGGCCTTGAGGAGGTTAGCTTACGTATTCTGTGCTGAGCTCACACTACACGTTGTACGTCCAGCCGTACTAATAGGACTTGCCAATCAACGAGCGCGGTCGGTTATATACATAAAACAATATACTAAAATATAAATAATTAAATTTTCTCTAAAATGGTGAAGGTTTTATAAAAATACGCTTGAAAGTTTTGCGTAATACTCAGCTTTTTATCCGCGTTAGACATAACTTTACAAATTAATTACACTATGTAATATAAACATAATCTAAAATATTCACATATTCAGTTATTAAGAAAAGGCTTTCATTTAATATATATGTCCAGTCTCAACTTCGGCACTATCATCGAGCACAAAGCCCAAACTCCGGCCAAAAAACTGGGCATCCTAAACAGAGTGAAGCGATACTTTACGCATGGACAGCTTTTGACCCTTTATAAAGGGCAAGTCCGATCCTGCATGGAGTATTGCAGCCACCTTTGGGATGGAAGTACCAACTTGCTGCGCTTGGCGCAGTGGAACGCAGAGCTAAGAGGCTCATTGGCGACGTTGGTGGATGCAAGCTTCACAGCTTGGATCAACGCCGCAAGGTTGCCTGCTTGTCGGTCTTCTATAGACTGTACCTCGGTGAGTGTGCTCAGGAACTCCACAACCTCTTTCCGCCGGCCCCTTCTACCATCGAACATCTAGACGCACTGCAAGTTACCATCCATACCTAGTTGGGATTCCACCCATTCGCACTAAGCACTTCCAAACATCCTTCACAATGCGCACGGCAAAAGAGTGGAACTAACTACCTGCGTCTGTGTTCCCGAACGCATACAACCCGAATCTCTTCAAAGTAAGAGTGAACAGGCTTCTTCTGGGTAAGCTCACTCCATCGTACCAAATCATTAAGAGTACTCGTTTTGACGTGATCTTCAGTTTAACATAATTAAAAGTCGTTTATCGTCGCCTTAAACATTTAAACAGCGCAGTCTCAAAAGCATAATTAAAAACTGTAATTTCCGTTAAAACAGTACGTAGGCACCTACAGCGATAATCAACTTTGAATACACGCCGCGTAAGCGACCAACTTTGTATGAAAGAATAAAGTCATTGTATGTTTTAATTTAACCGTCATAAACATAAATAAAAAGTTAGTACTTACATGTAAACAGCTTTCGGTCGGGAGTTAATATTTATAAAACGTATGACGTAGCGACGTGGGGATATTAAAAAGTTTCGTTTTTATTTCTACATTAAAATATATAATTATGAGTATGTAGAAACTGTAAAGTATTTTCTGTGTTCTAACTGATGTTCATGTTTTTAGGATTCCGTACCAAAATGGTAAAAAGGAATCCTTATGGTGCGACTCAGTCTGTCTGTCTGTCAGTCCGTCTGTCACAGCTGGATATCTCAAGAAATTCTAATGCTGTCAACTTGAATTTTGGAATAGTTTTGGATCGTAGGTTTCTATTTTGCAAATAAGAAAGAAATAATATGTATTTTTTTTGCAACGGACTGAATAGTAGCCCCTCTTCAAATTTTTAAGACCCCCTGTGTGTATGTGTGTGTGTGTGTGTATGTGGGGTATCATATGAAAGAGCGCTGTATGCGCTGTTGTTGTTTGATGAAAAATGTAAAAAAAAAAACCGTTCCCCGCCCTTATCTCTGGAGCTTGCATAGAGAATCATCTGAAATTATTCTCTGTGTTAGAAGTTTATGTAAAGATTACAGGAACAATAAAACGATGTCTCTAAATAGCACACTTTTTTTTTTGTTTATTATGATGGTACGGAACCCTCGGTGCGCGAGTCCGACTCGCTCTTGGCCGGTTTTTTTGTCATGATAAGTTAAAAGGATAGGGAATAGCAGGACACATTTTATTAAGGGATTAAATATAATGATCACCATAAGCTTTTTGCACTTCAAATTGTATTCAAACACCAAATGTAGTAAATGATCACCAAATGTAGTAAATGATCACCAAATCTTAACGAGCGAATTATTGCGTTAGGTTAGGTTAGGTTTTTTTTTTATATTTGTTTGATTTGCTTTTAATGTTCTTTCTAGGTTAGGTTAGGTTAATAATGATTAGTTTGTAGTCTAGGATAGCAAGATGTTAAACATTTTGTTTATAATTTCACAATAAAATGGAGTTTTAACTTTGGTGATCATTTACTATTTTTGGCAGTATTTTACTTTATTTGGTGGTAAGTTAAACATAAGCCTTTTATTAATAACTAGCGACCCACCCGGCTTGCTTCGCACGGATTTTACGACTTGAAAAAATATGGAAATCTTTGTTGTGAAGTTGATGTGTATGTTTAATATTAATGTATGTTATCTATACAAATTAACTTTCCGTAATGTATTCTTTAAATGATGGTGAAAACCGCTTCAAAGTCCATGGCTCAGTTTAGAAGAACAACAATTTTAATCATTAATAATATGTATAGCCGCAACTTTACGTACCTACAGATAGTTGAAGCGCAAATCCCATGTGTTAAAAATAAAGGATTTGTTTATAGTTATTTGGCTTCGGCTTTGGCTTATTTGAAACTTTACACTTGCAGCTAGGGTAAAGTTTAATAAACTTGTAAACAATTTATGAACGCAATGCAAGTCTTGATTGCCTTAGCACACCTCCGCCGCGAGACCGCATGAAGTTCTGCTGATGTTCCACGACTCATGTAGCGGAACTTCATACGAGTCAATTGAATTGAACTACTACAAACTATCGCTATAATTTATAATGATCATCATCACCAACTATTTTTTCCTCAGAGCTAGTCAAATAAAAGCGCTGATGCAATCTTGTTTAAAAATTAACACATGTATCTACGTATTACCATATATATACAGGGCTATTTTTAAATCATTAACTAAACTTTCACAGGGTGTTCTACCCATGAATATGAACAACTTTCACTATGGGACCAACTCTGAAATCGCAAAAAAAAAATCAGCTGTTCAGTACATTTTGACCAAATAAGCGAACATAAATGTACTGTACAGCTGATTTTTTTTTTGCGATTTCAGGTTTGGTCCCATAGTAAAAGTTGTTCATATTCATGGGTAGAACACCCTGTGAAAGTTTTGTTAATGATTTAGAAATAGCCCTGTATATACTTTTTTTTTTGTAAGAATGTCGTACAACATGTTGTTTTTACATAATTGATCTATCACATCTGGATATCAAAACAGAGCTGAAGCTCTGAATCAAATACACACAACGAACGTGATTGTCAATACGCGCCGTGAGCCGTGAGACACGCCTCGATGCACGAGTCCGAAGGTAAACACCTCCTCTGTATCATTGCACCCTTGTAGTTACATGACTGGATGTAGGTGGATGTATGTAGGTGTGTGTACATTCACGCTGTTATATGCATAGTTGACCTCGCTATTGCTGTACCATTTTTGACAAATATTCCCAGTAATTTTGATGAGTGAATAATACCAACGATTTATAGAGTGTTTAAAGAGTGAAATTGAAACTACATGAAGGTAGGAACTATCTACGTATGGAACACCTACTTGACAGTTTTTAGGAAACCGATTAAAAAAGATTTTGTGTGTGTGGTCTATTTTCCTTAACAATACTAAATTTTGCCATTTATTAAACTCAATTTAATTTTCATAGTCAAAATCGAGCCGCCATTACAGTGTGCCCCAATCTGTAATGGCGGCTCGAATGATGTCATCATATTTAGTCGTCAAATCTGTGGTATCTGTGACAGTTTGTCCGGTGTCAAACAAAAAAAAAAAGGTTTATTGTAGGAACTTGTACAACGTTTACAGGAAATCTTACATAGGGACACCTCCTTTTAAGTAAAAGATATGCCTGTGCTAGGAGGACCCACTCTTCAATGACAAATTATGAAATGGTAAACGTGGTGAAAAAATAAGATGTGACTTTAACTTTATCTAAAAACAAAACAAGTAAAAACATATTCAGTGTTTCCACCCTGTGCTCTTGGATTTACTCTGTGATGTTTGACATCGATCCAAATAATCGATTATTTATTTGTAAGTTTGTCACCTATCAATTAATCTATAAAAAAGTAAAAAAAGCGGCCAAGTGCATGTCACAATGAAGGGTTGCGTAGTGGGGATGAATTTATCCCAAGAACTAACTACGCACAATATTGAGAGATTTATCATGTTATTTTAAGACCAGACTTCTTATAAGTTTTCCTGTCAATATAGAACTATTTTCTGTATTTTTTTTCAAAATTTTTGGCTCAGTAGTTTCGGAGATAAAGAGGGAAAGGTCAATTTTCGTCAAATTTCTTAAATAACTTTGAGACAATTTATTTTAATTTGAGATCCTTACAGTCAGCCCTCTCTTTTGATATATCACACGGTACAGTTTGAAAAGCTTTTTTTTTAATTTTCTTATTTGCCCCCCAAACATTACCCTATATTTAAAATTCATTTAAAGACCTGAGATTTCAAGACCTATTTGTTCGGTGCCTCAGAACAATAAGTACTTAATTGATGTATTATTTATTATTCCCAGATAGCGATACGCCCGGCTTACGTTGAAAACTAGCGCCATGGATTCGTGTCCTCGTGCACGGGTAAGACATTATGCTGAGCGTTAGCCGTTTCGCGCGGTAGTGACGCATATTATTTATTTTTTTCTAAATAGGTTCGCATTTGTTTATGTTTTTAAGCTGCTGTTATGCAACAACTTTATGTATGTGTGTGCGTCACTTTCTCGTTGAATAAACAGTTTTTTTTTCTTTTTAATTATTTACATTACACCTCCCTGTTTGGGTCACAAAAATTCATTAGATTCGGAGCAAATTGGCTGTGACAGGCGGACAGATAGACACACGAGTGATCATATAAGGGTTCCGTTTTTTTTGAGGTACGGAACCCTAATAATCGATATCATTGATTATTACTCGTGGAATCAAATTCGTCACATATAGATGCAACCACAGTGCATCATTCGGTGCACGCATCCGTACGAAGCACAACTGTGGTGCTGTGCGCATTGAACCATTCTGTATTAGTCTGTGGTGAGGTTCTGTTTATCTGTAAACCTACCGTTTGCTAGTTTACTATCCGTAAACTCTCGTTTGAGTTAGGATATGTAGTGTTTCATTAGTTTTTAGGGCGCTCTCAAGTTATCTAGGGCATTTTGCTGAACTGAATATTTTAGATAATGGTCTGTTCCAAAAGTATCTGATGAAAGTATAAACAAACGTTGTTCAGGTTAAATTCTCGCAATTGCGCACTAAAAGTAATTAGTAACACATTCGTCTGTGATTAGAAGGTTTCAACTTTGTATCTCTTTGCAACAATTATGTTGGCACGAAATTCTTTAACGCATCTTGCGGTAGGAATTATGAAAAAACGAAAATGTCACTTTCAGGTCTCAAGGTTCAAGTGTCAAAAGTTTTTGTTTTTGTTATTTAATACCGAGCTATTTAGAATAAGTTTTAGAAGCTAAAAATGTATACTATATTATGTATTAATACATAATATACAGCGAAAGGAATCTCGTTCCAACCCGGTGTCCTATGACACCTTTCGACTTTTTTGTATTACATTAAAAATAATTGAGGTTATAAAATAATAACCTAAATTGTCAAATGAAAATAGTTATTTATGCAACTGTTGTATAACGAGGGGTATTAAAAAACACGAATTTGGGCTTATCACATGAGTGTTTAATACCTAATTACAGTACAGTTGCATAAAAGACTTTATCTACACCCATGATATGAATCCTCTAATAAAAGGTTCTGAAACCATAGGGTGTTGTACAGTGTTGTAAGAACTCTATGTTAATTCATGGAAAGTTTAATTTCTGAGTATCTAATACAAACAGACTATGTATTGGTAATAATGTAATTATGTATGGTAATAATTATTTACATTTTGCAATACTAATATCGAACCAAAATGGCGGGATACGACGTGGATTCGAATAATCTATAATTTTTGTTTTTTAATTACGTGGCTGTGGTAGTGAAACGCGCGTGCATGACAATGTTCTTTTTTTGAAATTCATAAAGATACCACGAATTGAGTAGTGAGAATGTAGCTGTTTGATGAGTAGAGTAGGAAGGGATCGAAAAGCAAAGGAGTTGCATAATTAAATTTAGTACAACATTATATTTATAACACTCGTTTGGATGATATTATGGTTACTATGACACTGGTTGTTTTAATGTTGGCAATAAGCTAACTGTTTCAGAATCTTTTGTAGAGGATTTATAGCATGAGTGTAGATAAATATCTTTACAGTGATTTAAAATTAGAACTTCAAATAATCAAATCGTTAAATATTCAAATAATCAAATCAAAGCACTCAATTTGTAAGTGGCACTGCAAATTGATATCTTCAGGTACGTTGTATGATCCATTTGTTTACATTTTTACCAGTTACTTTTGGAACAAACAATTGTCGAAAAATTAAAGAAGATGGGTAGAAAAAGGTGATCCTATCACCTCTTTCCAGCGTGTTGGCTTTTTTGGAGAAATGCAAAGATGCGTTAAATTAATACTAAGACTACTAAGGGTGATTCAGAGTCAAGATCGTTATTTTCATTTATCTAGAACTCCATCGAGCTAAGGCTAGGTGTCCAAGCTCACAGCATACGATGTTTAGTAGTCTATATATAGCTATTCATATGTTCCTATGCATGTATTTACAGTCCACATTACTTTGATTTTGTTAGTTAAAAATAAACGGTCAAACAGTCCACACGTAGTTTTAATGCATTAATTCAACCAAGCAAAAATCAACCTTATCGCCGTAAGCATTCGGGTGTCGCAGCGGGACTGAGCCAGGGTACCCGCTAATACCGTGACCTGTAGCAGTATGGCAGGAACCGCAGGAGCTGCATCGGCCGGTCCTGGCAACCAAATGATTACGGCGATAAGGTTGATTTTTGCTTGGTTGAATTAATGCATTAAAACTACGTGTGGACTGTTTGACCGTTTATTTTTAACTAACAAAATCAAAGTAATGTGGACTGTAAATACATGCATAGGAACATATGAATAGCTATATATAGACTACTAAACATCGTATGCTGTGAGCTTGGACATTCCGCCCACCAAAGGATCTATCCTTTAAATAAATATAAAAATCTACAAAACAATAAAAATTAACTTCTACAATGTTGATTGACAAAAAATCAGAAACAACGTAACTTAAAAAAAAATAGGTATAAAACACAAGGATTATGAAAGGTAAGTAATTAAAAGCAAGTAGGTATTATTTTGGTTATCTATATCTTAGGTCTAGGTGTACATAGATATCTACCTACATGTATTGTATGTACTAAGAAGCCAGGTGCTGCGCTACTAGAAATAGTAATTAGGGTAGGTAAGTAGATACATGTCATTATAGTTCTAATGTAAACGCTTAAGATAATGTAATTAGTTAGATTTTTAGACTAATAAGTAGGTACATAGTGTGTTGCATTCATAACCTCTAACCGCCCACCGTTAGGTATATTTTAGTTCAGTAATGCTTTGTAACTAAGTAACATATAGGTAGGTTGTATGAAGTTACGGATGTTTCTTCAAGTTTATTCACTACTTATAGCGAGGTAAGCAGGTAAGTTCTTAAAATATATTGGTATAAACATAACATGAATAAAAGGTAAGTAGGTATGCAACGCTAGTTAACTTAGTACGTAAATAGGTAAACAATAATACAATTGATGTGTAGCTTTAAGATACATTTTTAAATTATACCCCCTTTTTACTTTATTTAAACTTAATGTGACTTTTGTTTAGGTAGGATGCATAATTTACTCGTAGGTCGTTTATAAACACCGTTTTTACATTTAACTGACACCACACGAGTAATACCATCAGGACCCACATGTTTTTCAATTATTTTACCCAATACCCACTTACTTGGAGGAATATTGTCTTCCTTTAGAATTACTACGTCATCGATTTCTGGCTCAGTATTTTTGGTATTCCACTTATGTCTTTGGTTTAGATTTATGAGGTATTCCTTGTGCCATCTGTTCCAGAAATCGGTGACCATTTTCTGAGTTAGCCTCCATCTATCTAAACTAGAAATATTACGATTTGTATAATTTTCGTCACTTAAATTTAAGAAAGGTTCGCCAATCAGAAAGTGGCCCGGTGTTAGTGGAAGAGGGTCATTAGGGTCATCACTTAGCACAGTCATGGGCCGTGAATTTAAACACGCCTCGATTTGTGCCAATACTGTAGCTAGCTCCTCGTAAGTGAGGGTAGCATCACCAATCACTTTTTTAAGGTAAGTTTTCGTGCTGCGCACCCCAGCCTCCCATAAACCACCGAAATTGGGTGCATGAGGAGGTATGAAATGCCATGTAGTACGCGCCAGGGCTAATAACTCTGCTACTTCACCAGGAATTGAAGATTTGGCACTGTTGAACATCTCCCTCAGCTGCTTGTCTGCTCCCACAAAGTTAGTGCCATTATCACTATAAATGTCATAACAATGGCCTCGTCTCGATGTGAATCGCCGAAAGGCTGCGATGAATCCTTTCGCAGTCATGTCGGTGACAGCCTCTAGATGTATGGCACGCGTTATCATACAGAGGAATAAACATATGTAGCCCTTGTACGATTTAGCTCCTCTGCCCGGTGAGAAACGAATATTGATGGGACCTGCGTAGTCCACACCAGCTGATTTAAAGGCTCGGTCAGGTTTTAGTCGCACTTCTGGCAACTGACCCATGAGTTGCGTAGTATTCTTTTTTGAATACCTAATGCAATTGACACATTCGCGGTAAGTTTTCTTGGCTTGGTCTTTAACTCGTAGTATCCAGTATCTTGATCTCAAATAATTAGACATTACTTGAGGTCCACCATGTAATGTCCTATGATGAGCATCTTGAATTATTAGCCTGCTAAGATGACTCTTAGCAGGTAAAATTATAGGGTGCTGAGTATCATAGGCCGTTTGAGATTTTTGGATGCGCCCGCCAACTCTTAGAATCCCGTTATCGTCAATAATAGGATAAAGATTGCGAAGCTTACTACTTTTAGGTACATAATCGTGAGATTTTAACTGCTTCATCTCCTCTTTGAAATAAATAGCTTGGACTTGTTTAATACAATTATTTAACGTTGCCTGTATTTCTCCAGGCGTAATAATTTTGGAAAAACGTTGACGTTTGTCTTGAGGTAATTTAAAATTAAGAAATCGTCTGCAATATGATATAACTCTCAACAGTTTTGATAAAGTAGAATATTTAGTCCAAATAAATTCCTCGTTAATATTATTTACAGCAGTCAAAGACCTCACACATTCCTCCTCTCGAGTATCTTCGATGTTAGGAGCACTGATACTTAGGCTTACGCTAGACAACCAAACCGGTCCATTCCACCATAGTGAATGGTTCGACAACTCCGGACCTTGTAAGCCCCGTGACGCGCAGTCAGCTGGGTTCGCATCTGTAGATACGTGCCCCCACTGCTCGTAATCTATGATGTTGAGTATGTCTGACACTCGGTTGCTCACGAATGTGCTCCATCGACTTGGTCCGCCTCTCAACCAAGCCAAAACAATGGTGGAATCGGTCCACGCAAATAAACTACCTTTAGGTACTCCCAATACTTGAGATGTCTCCGAAATCAGTTTGGCTGCCAATACAGCACCGCAAAGTTCCAATCTAGGGATGGAAACTTGCTTCTCGATTGGAGCTACCTTTGTTTTAGAGGATATTAGGCTTACGTACACTCGCTCCTTATTAATGACTCGCATGTACACTGCTGCTCCGTATGCGGCCTGCGATGCATCGGCGAAGACGTGCAACTCAACTCTTGATCCTCGTGTGTAGTGCAACCATCGTGGTATGCGTAGGCCTTTAACGCACGTCAAGTTTTCTCGATATCGTAACCACTCTGCCTGCAAAACACCGTCAATAGGCTCATCCCATTCTAGACCTTTCTTCCACAATTTCTGCATGATCATCTTAGCTATTACCACAACAGGAGCTATCCATCCTAAAGGATCATAAAGTTTAGCTATTTCGGAAAGAATATGTCGTTTAGTTATGGGTTGCTTAGGCTCTGGCAAATTGACAGTATATTCGAAGGTGTCGGCTTCCCTATTCCAGCTCAAGCCTAATACTTTAACAACACTATTTACCTTAAAGGGCAACTCATTATCATCTCGCTTATTTTCTCCAATGTATTGTAACAAAGCTTCACAATTACTGCTCCATTTTTGAAGTTGAAATCCTCCTGAGTTCATAAGGTGGTTCATCTCATTATAAATATCCACAGCTTCACCCACTGTCTCGCAGCCCGTAAGGAGATCGTCGATATAGTAATCAGTTTTAGTAATGTTTGCAGCAATAGGATACTTTAAGGTCTCGTCGCTGGCAAGTGTCTGAAGTGATTTTACAGCAAGGTACGGTGCACATGCTGTACCGAAGGTCAGCCTCACAAGTTTAAAGTGCTTTATTGGCTCATTAGGTGCAGATCTCCATAACAATCTCTGGTAGTCCGTATCTTCTTCCGCTACCCGCACCATTCTGTACATTTTAATGATGTCTGCTGTGATACAGATTTTGTGTGTCCTCCATCTCATTAAAATATGACGTAATTCCTGCTGTAACTGAGGACCAACACATAAGTTGTCATTTAAAGAAAAGTTATTAGAACCCTTGCACGAAGCGTCAAAGACCACGCGAAGCTTTGTGGTAGTCTTGTCCTCTCGAACGACGGCATGGTGAGGAAGATAGACAGCCTTAGAGTTATCAATTTCGGAAGAATTAACTTGGACCATGTGATTTAAGCTAATGTATTCTTCCATGACTTTATGGTATTCTTCCCGAAGCTTATGATCTTTTGACAACCTTTTCTCTAAGTACTTAAACCTTTTAGTGGCTATCTCCCTCAACCCACCATATTGACATTCTGGTTCTTTGTTTTGAAACGGTAACCTTACCACGAATCTTCCTTCTTCGTCTCTGACTGTTGTGGCTTCATAAAACTCTTCGCATCTTTCTTCCTCCTTTGAGAACTTCTTGCGTATACTGTTAGGTTCCTTCTCTATCTCCCAAAATTGACGTAGTAGCTCGTCTTCCCTAACTTGAACGTGTAGGGTTGTAGTGTGTGTTTTTGTTGAGGTAGATGCTTGTAACATCCTTCCAGAGATTACCCACCCGAGGGTTGTATTTTGTGCCAATAGATTTCCCTTGGGGTGCTTAATAACGCCGTCTAATAATACGTCGCTGTAGACCTCAGCTCCAAGCAGAATATCTATTCTACCTGGTGTTGTGAACCCTGGATCAGCCAACTCCAGTTCCTTAAGTTTGGACCAATCAGGCAATTTGAGATTAATGGTTGGTAGCAGTGTTGTTAGTGTACGCAATACATACGCATTAACTCGAACTGACTCTCTGGGATTGTGGCGCGATTTCACGTAGAGTGAAACCATGTGTTTGATTCTCGTTTGCCCCTCTCCCACACCGGACACCCAACCACTCACTGATTTACGCGTTAGATTTAATAACTGAACGGTTGCCTCAGATATGAATGACGCTTGCGACCCCTGGTCTAACAAGGCCCTAATGAAATGTTTGCAACCGTTCTTACTACTTACTAACACCTTAGCAGTAGCTAATAATACAGAATTTGTTTGTATATGCTCACAATGACAAGAAACAATATTTGCATCAGTTGAAGAAGGAGTGACCTTACCTTTTAACTCTTCACTAACGGTACCTGTAGCTCTGTTTTCTCCTTCCTTTGATTTCACCGTGTTTTGCTCTCTCTCGAAGTGGAGAAGGGAGTGATGTCGCCGTCCACATCTTTTGCAACACGTTGACTGACGACATTTGTTCACCGAGTGTGATGACGCAAGGCAGTTGAAACACAATTTGTTCTTCTGAACGTACTCCTGTCTTTCCTTGGTAGACATGTCGGCGAATGTTTTGCAATTGTAGATATAGTGTTCGCTGTTACATAACACACACTTAATTTCACGTTCTTTTCCATCCTTATTGACATTCGAATGAAAGGCCTTAGGTTTAACTGCTGGTTTCATTTGCAAAGATTTTATCTTGTTACACTCGATCATTTCCAGCGATCTGAACCTTGACTCCAGAAAATTTCTCAAATCTTGCCAAGTGGGCAGGTCGCAATTGGTTGTACCAAGTTGTTGTTCCCACTGCTTCATTGTTTCTGGATCCAGTTTGGACACAACTAAATAGTTGATAATCATGTCCCATTTGTCAGACTCAACCCCTAAGTTTTTCAATGCTTTTAAACAAGTCGATGTCGTATCTACCAGGTGTTTAATCGAACTCGCAGACTCAGTATGTACATATTTTTGTGTAAAGAGAACTCTCAAAATGGCGTTACAATTGAACCTCTTGTTGTTATAACGTTTCACTAATTCGTCCCAGGCGTCATTATAATTCGCTTCTGTAGTAGTAAAATTTCGCAATATTACTTCTGGTTCTCCTGATAAATTGGTCTTTAAATAATGCAGCTTCTGTACTGGTGACAGTTTTGTATTTCTATGAATCAAGGAAGAAAATAGGTCAAAAAATGTCTGCCATTCCTCATATTTGCCGCTGAAGGTAGGTATTTTAATTTTTGGCAATTCAATTTCGTTGCTATCTGATGACCTTTGACCTGCAGCAGTACCAAGCATGGAACCTTGACCCGTTGCATCGAGAAACGGCTGAAGAGCTTCCTTTATAGCTGCCTTATATTGCACATACAACTCTTGAAATATATCGTATGTCTTGTCTTTAAAGTACGGATCTTTTCTTTCTTCATCTTTTGACAAACTCACAATAATACTTTTGTGTCCGTCCTTAAAGTTCTTCCAAAGCTCTTCCAGTAATTCTAACCTTGTTTCCAAGTAAGATCTTTTAATCCTATCTTTTGGCGACTTTTTAAAGTTCTTTTCTGCATTCTTTAAGTTTTCTAGTAATTCATATTGATAAGGCAGAAGGTTTTCCATAGTAACTTCACACTTAGGTAATATTCTCAATAATAATATGCTTCCACAACAATAGAACTTAAATAGTCACCGAATCTTTTGTTCACGGGAAAATAATGTTCACAATGTCCACAAGTACGAGGTAGGTATGTTGCACTTTTTGTTAACTACGCACTTATTTGTCGTTTGTTATAAATTCGCAATCCGATTACTCACGCACAGAATAATTATAAGTACTTAGTTATGTTCGTGTTCACGAGTTCACAAGAGTTTGCATTCACTAATATAGCAATAAAAAACTTCCATAGAATCCTTATCACTTTCTATTGTTCTCGCGACGCGCTCATCCACAGCCGGTCAGCGGTA
This sequence comes from Dicycla oo, assembly GCA_948252095.1. Taxonomy (NCBI): domain Eukaryota; kingdom Metazoa; phylum Arthropoda; class Insecta; order Lepidoptera; family Noctuidae; genus Dicycla; species Dicycla oo. The sequence goes on along the minus strand of OX411718.1, from coordinate 2,844,521 downwards.
AACATGCGGCTCGATTTAGGACCAAATGATTACGGCGATAAGGTTGATTTTTGCTTGGTTGAATTAATGCATTAAAACTACGTGTGGACTGTTTGACCGTTTATTTTTAACTAACAAAATCAAAGTAATGTGGACTGTAAATACATGCATAGGAACATATGAATAGCTATATATAGACTACTAAACATCGTATGCTGTGAGCTTGGACACTAGGCAACTAAAATTTACGTCAAGAGAAAAAGCAGCGTTCTCATGCTGCACTGTGATCATTATTAGCTTACAAAGCGACGTGATTATGGGAATTTATCCTTCCGCGTTTTACTGTGCCAACCTTTGAGAGATTTATGTTAGGTTATAAATATCTACGCGCTGATCTAACACCATAAGAAGCATTTCAAAAGAACCAGCACTATAACACGCAACTTCTTCCCCACTCATAATCCATCATTCCACCGCTTTCCGAGCACAATTCGTTCGTACTTTATTATACTCTTCCCAGCTTATTACACCCTCATTTTATCATGCCATAATTTTAGCCCATTAAACGGGCGCGAAGGAACTTGACGCACAAATCAGTGCAAAAACAAGAAAGTAATAAAACAGCCAGTATACGACACATGCGAGCGACACGACCGACGCGACGCGGTAAACAATTTTCGACAACATATTTTTCGTGTATAGCAAAATGTGGGTGCTTCGGATGTTGTGGTGTAAGTTATGAGAGATACGAAATAAGGTTTGATGTATATAGAGTGCACTTTTCAAGTGGGCGTGGATGGCCAAATTCGAAACTATGAGAAATTAGCTTTTGCCCGCGGCTTAGTCTAAAATATAATTCAATCATAATTCGAAAGACACGTGGCGCCATCTATTATCTATAGGAACGTTATTGTTGTTTTCCTCGGGAACAGCACTTTTTTACGGGATGAAAGACACCCTATGTCCGTTTCTGTACACGTGACAACGTATATGCAAAATTTCGGGATGATAGGTTCAGTGGTTTAGGCGTGAAAAGGTAACAAACAAACAAACTTACTTTCGCATTTATAATTGCATTGCGCAGTCAAATGTAAGACCGCATCCGCTCGACGGCAGCGCCTTTACCTAGCTACTTATATATTTATAATTAAGTAAACAAAATTCTCAACGTCAACCCACTAATAAAATATAAAACTAAGATGAAACTAAACATATGACTTCAAACACTGGATTACCCACAGACAGAAAACTTACTGAAAGAACTATACACGTAATAACTAAAAAGTAGTGTAGACAAACAAACTCTCAGATATAACCCAAAGTCCAGTCATCAAACACAACCACTCACACACACATGTGCATGTGTAACCACTCACACACACACACACACACACACACACACACACAACACAACAATCACTCACACCTTTAATTTTAATTTTATTGCATAATTGTTAATGTTCGACTCCTGCAACACAGGTACCATCTATTTCAGGAGTTACGCAATGTGAATTGTTACTGAATATATTGAATTGAATTCAATAATTAGGGCTTCAATTGAAAATGTTACATCTACTTTTATGTCAATAAAACATTATTATTATTTTTTTCCATATTTCTCGGGACCCTGGGGTCCCGGACCTTTGGAAGGCGTACGAGGAGCTGAAGCCAACTCGCAGAGGCCCCTTACAAAATTTTAAATGATGAGAAGGCACCAACCGACGATTATCCCTATATGCGCTATGCAAATGCACCCAAGGACAACCCCCGGTTGGTACAGGACTATTGTTGTACGTGGAAACAAAACATATTGGGCTATGGGTTTGGGTGGCTAAAGTGGATTGGGTAACTTGAACTATGTCCCCTACCTGACCAATGTTATATATTATACACGGATAAAATGGCAGGGGGTGACTTGCACACTCAATAATGGGCCCACGGAGACGGCCGCTAGCACATAGTGACATAGCGACAAGTGGGCAACACTTCCTGAGGTGCTTGAGGAGTGGAGAGGTATTCCACGGCTCATATCGTATCGTATCGTATCGTATCAGGACAATCCCAGAAGTACGGTCAAGATCCCTACCAGCACCTTACTGAAATACTTCCTTCCTCCGAGCACGTTTGCTCTTGCGAATCTCCACTCAAGCCGGCCAATAAAGGCAAGAAAGAGGTGGGAGCTCTGTTCCTCGTCAGTGTTCACTCCAGCCGGCCAACAAAGGCAAGCCAGAGATGAGGACAAAATTTCTCCCGGGAGATAGGGTCCATGGGGTCGCTACTGCCCATCAGCTCGCCACATGCTGCCCTGCGGGTTTTTGTATCTCTCTTGGTCTGGCTCCTCATCCTAGACCCGTTCCGGCAAACTCTACCGGCACAGACCTAAAGTTTGAAGCGCGCAAGCCCCACCACGACGTCAACGTAGAGATACAACGGTGGGGTTATTATTATTATTATATTAGTTAGGATACCGAAAAGTACTCAAAGGAGTCTCGGGCTCGATTTTAATGAAAACTAAAACTGCGTCACTAGATGTTTGAAAAACCAATATCAAAGTTTAATAGGTAGGTAAAAAATTTTGTTGAAAATGAGCTCTTTGCTTTAGTTTGCCTTATATTATTACTTCCCAGAATTCGATCCTTATTAGCGACACTATCGAATGGTGTGTGTGGTAAATGACAGTGTGTGTTTTTTTTTTTCAAAATAAACACGTTTGTTTCCTGAACTGAAAAGTAAAGCTATGCTAACCGTGATTAATTCGTCAATAGGTGTGCATTTATTGATATCCTCATAGTCTTTGAAAGAAATGCTAAGCCATTGCTTGCTTGTAGGTAAGAAGGCAGTCATCGAATAAGGTACTTTTAATACAAGCTTAATGTTGAAAGATGAAAGTAAAATAATCACCACGTTGATGGAGGACATAGGACTTGTAGCATTATTCCTTGATCGCCACTATAAGAGAAAAAGAAAGGTTTTTTTTCTTTTTTTACGTAATCAAAAAATTACGGCGATACATTTAGTAAAATGTGGCATGACGTCACGCCTTGCTAGATTTTATACTCAATTATGACGTAGCGAGCCCTCCACTACCCAACTTTAATGCCTTTTATCTAAATAATTTTTTAGTAATATGAAAAAGCAAAAAAATACGTGTGTAATATATTTTTTTTATTATCTGACTGAAGGACTAAATAGAATTTCGTTTTTTTTTTACCCAGACATCATCCCTATTTTTATACTCGCTACCGCTTATACCTTATACCATTCTGCTTGTCATACATATTTCACGTATTCCTCCCTCGTCGCCGGAGGGATGCATAAGGTACGGAAATCGCTAAATTGATGCCCAATGTAAATGGTTTCGGGCGATTTTTTTTAAAGTTATGACGCCGTATCCGCCCGTTAGTCTTCGATTTGTGTTCGGGGAACGACCATTTTGTTGGTAACGCAGTTTCTATCAGATAGATATGACAGGTTATCGTATGATTGAATTTATTGGGTAGTGAGTTGAGTCTTTGGATTTGTGCTCGAGTTTTTTGGCAGCAGCGTGAGAATTCATTAAGGGGACTACATGACCTAAACGCAAGTTTTATAATGCCTAAAGTATATGATCTACTGCAGAAAACAAAATCAGAAAAATATATGATATTCTTCAGGATATATGCTAGTTAGATAGTGTGTTGAAAACACAATACAACTAATTTGCTACGAAAGGAAAAAAATCACAAAAACTTTCTTTTACTAAAACTAAAATTTTCTTTTAACGATTAATAACCTTACTAATAATCTACATGCAAACATTCAGATTTTTTGTAAATAGACCATTGCTTCATATTTTGCAATAAATTACCAGCGTTGTGTCATCGCACTTCATTTTCTTTTCTATGCAGTCCGACAATGACCCCGCTTTATGTCCTGTAGTCCCCTTAAGAGATCTTGTGTTTTAAGAATTAAAAAACTCAATACAGGGTGTCTCAAATGTAGTGGTCCAAAGTTAAATGGGGTAAAGCGGAGGTGGCCACCTGTCATATAAAATTTAAAAGTTGGAATATTCTCAACAGTTCAGAAAATTTCGTCAACTAAATCATTTTCAAGTATTTTTTACACTTTCACTTTGATTTTTCGACCCTGTGAACAAAATTTACGACGTAGCGAGTTCAAATCTGGCAATCTGGAAAATGCCTTGATAGTGTAGGTACAAGATTATATTCCTATTTACGTTCAGTGTGGCTTTGCAATGCTTCAGATTTTATTTTTACCTGTCTTTTCTAACTTTTTATTAATGTTAACGAATTTTTTTAAGCCCAGATTAAAAATAAAAATGTACTGAGTACCTAATATACCAACTTATAACTTAGGTGGCCAACTCCTCTTCACCCTGTTTGCCTTTGGACCACTACGTTTAAGACACCCTGTATATAATAATATATACGTTTAGAGCATTCTTAAAGAGTCTTTTAGGCTATTCTTTTAGGCAAAGGCAGTTCTCCCACCGCCGGCGAGGAAGCGACTAACTATCGGCTATATTTTCGCTCAAGAAACGTACAATAGATATACATTCCGTGTAAACAAAATAGATGCATATATTAATTGTTGATCGCTGACTGTTGCAACCGCGCGCGAGTACTCGTTTTTCGCAGCGACAAGAGCTATCAAAGAGAGTACTCGCTTGCGACACTCGCTTGGCGGTCAGAGCACTCGCTAAAAGACTCACACTTGATACATACGCATACCAGCGAGTAATCGTTTGTTGCCGTCGTTCACTCGCTGCTCGTTGCTCACCAACTCGTTTCTAGTTATTACCTTATTGTAGTAGGTATTTATTTCAGCGTCAACTAAAGCAAAAAGTTCAATATTGTGCATAATTGAATGCTTTGTCAGAAAAAAACTAAGCATTAAGAATTCTGATATTTTCGCAGCTTTGGTTCGATAGAGGACTAGAAAGGGGAAGCCAGAGAAAGCTCATTTAGGTAATAGATTCTAAACTGTCTCTTTCTTATAGAAAATATTTCATTTTCTTGTTCCTCATTGTGAAAACAATTTGCATACATCAGAAGCTAAGTATATAACCCAATCATCAAGCACTCAAGCTGATGCACTTTCCTCAAAACAGTACACACATCAGAATTAAGTTCTACCTCTTTTATACGAGTATAATAAACGATATTTATGTCATGGAATGAAAAATCCTCGGTGCATTTCCTTTTACTCCTACGTCAATAAAGAAAATCATAAAAAATGCTTGTAACGAAGAGTTATGTGTCTTTAGTTAGGAATAAATCTGGAAGTTTTACGGTATTTTTACAGGTAGTTGGGGTACCGTGTGAGATGGTTTTGTTTGTCAGGTTAAGTAAGGTCTGTAATTGGATAGGTTATCTCGTATGTTTTTTGGTGATTTGTATCGGACAGCATTCTTTTTTTTTTTTCAGGTTTTGTCGACCTCGTAACTTTTTCATCACTGCTAGGTTGAATATCACTTGCACGTCATAAAGAGTCAAGGTCTATTTGTCTACGTGACAGTTAGATAATTTCAACCTTAGTGAAGTTCCAATTAAGTAGGAATTGTTGTCAAAATATTAATAAAGCAATTACGAGGTCTATACTTAAATTAAGAATTGGCACACGCTGGGCCAGCCTTGCACCACACACACCGGTGACATGCATATTATGATATATTGAGGTCACAGGATGAGCTATAACAATTTAGACATCTGCGAGTCTTTGTTTAAATATAAGAAATGTTTAATAAATTTAATAATTTAAGTATCTCTAAATATTATATTTTCTTCTTTTTTATGACCATAAAATATTTATTAACATTTATTAATATTAAAAAAAATCTTTTATTAATATTTTAACTTTGTTAGCTTACTTGTTAACTTTATTGTGCATGCTGTGGTCTACTCTACGTGAAGGAGTAGACCTATTTAATACCTGATGTTAACCTTTATTTATGTGTCACGTATTGTGTACATCTTTTGTTGGTGATCATAAATCAATAAATAAACAAAATTGTTACATACAGTTTCAGTTGCTTGATAACAGCACGATTATTCTAATAAAGACAAGGATGGCTTCGTGACGGTGGAGAGGAAGAAGAGGAAGAAGGCTCCTAGACGGAGCCAGTGCGGGACCGCGCTGGCAGGACCCAATATGCTACGTCCGGCAATACCTACGACGCAGCTCTATGTGTCCCGGCTACATCTCACTACGAAGGTTGAGGAGATCGTGGAGTATGTTCGAGCGAAGACCAGGGTTGAGAAGTTAGCGTCGCACCACAACACGAATTTCAAGTCGTTCGTGGTGCGAGTTCCGACTCAATATATTGAGACCGTCCTCAAGGACGAGTTTTCGAAGGGTGTCGTGTATCGGCGTGTACGTGACACCACGCAGCACAATACGACGCCGTCACTTCGTGTATAATACTTTATTTACATTTTTGTGGTTTTTATAAATATATGTCTGTAAGGTATAAATGTTAAGATACAGTTTTGTATTTTGTTTCTGCTTGAGTATAGTTTTCGATTTTTTTTTTGGTATATTGGCGTGTGCTAGCTTACTTATAGCAAATAATTTAATTTAATGTTTTGTGTTGCGTAATGTACTTAAATTATTATGCGCAGTGTTATATAGAATCATTTTTTTTTAACTGAACAGACAGCTGTGCTGCTGGGGAGTTTGTTGCGCCACTTCTTCTCCCCAGCTAAAGCACTAGGAAGTGGTGAAGGGCGGGCGTTTTGGGGGACTGTCTTATGTAATTTTGACGTTCAAAAAGTGCTGATTCTCTGCCTAGTTTGAATAAATGACTTTTGATTTTTGATTTTTTTTTAATGTTACGATTCTTTGTTACCCGAAATAAATGATATATTATTATTATTAATAATAAAAACGCCTGATTGATTGTCTAAGGAGGGAAGGTACTAAAGAACCTAATCATCTTAGAACACATCACATTGCAACTTAGCCAAGTTTTTGCATAAAGACAGAACTATACCTATAAAGTAAGAAGACGCTACCTGTCCAACAATCCATGTTAATTCTGTGCGGAGGGCGACACTTAATATGATAATCAAGACATTACCAGTTCTAATACACGGCTTTTAATGAGAAAACGAGGAGGCGTGGCAGTGCCGTGACATACGACTAAGTAGGACGGCGAACGGATACAAATACGGAGCTGGTTTTAGAGCTAAGGGATATCATGATAATTATAAACTGTTACTGCCCCGTTGGTCTAGTGATTGCTAGCGCTACTGGTGAGGGTTCGATTCCCAGGGCTTGCGGACGGCGAGCAATGGGTAGCTCGCTGTCCGGTAAGGACCAGGCCCGGATCAACCTCAAAGAGATCTCAGCACTAACTTATGGGGTCCGCCAAGGCCTATGCCTGCGAGGGTTGCGGGTTATTTGACAGAGTTACCGTGGCCATGGCACAGGCAAATGAAGGAACACGAGTGGGTTTTAGTCTGTAGAACTCTGACACGGGAGGGCTCCGCCCAGAGCGGGAATAGTTATTTGATAAATTTCCCACCCCAAAACACAAAAAAAAAAAAAATTGTAGCAGCCGGAGTTAGGATTTATGCCTGACTAATGGCAATAGGCTCGCCTCCTATTACATGGAACTTAAACATATCTGGCTAAATGTGGGTGTACTATAGGTACAGCTCTGCCTGACCCTTTGGGGTTTACAGACGCGATGGTATGTGTTTAAAAAGTTATTTTTTGAGAAGAGTAAAATGTCTTTAACTAAGTCTGTAATAGCAGGTCTTTTGTTTCTAGGGTAAAAATGGGATAGTTTCCCTAGAAGGATAGACGCCCCATAATTCAAATTGTGACTTGTAAATTTACTATCATTGCGGTTAAGGGTGGTATTAAGGGTAGGGCGTGTTCTGTGCTTGAAAGTATTAATATTAACTGCGATGATAGTACGTTTACAAGTCACAATTTGAATTATGGGGCGTCTATCCTTCTAGGGCAACTATCTCACTTTTACGATATTTGTATATCTAATTGTCACAATTACCAATTCCTTGTAAATTGCGCCTTCACTTATCAGCCTATAATGTACCCATAGCTGGACACAGGCATCCTCTCTTCGAGAGAAAGTGAGCCGTAATCCAGCACGCGCGTTCAGTGCGGGTTGGTAGATGTCACATGTCTTCGAATGTTTGGTTCTAGGGCATGCCGGTTTCATCACGATGTTTTACTTCACCGTTTTGAGAGCAGTGCTGATGAAATTACTATATATCTATCATATAAAAGAAGCGCGATAGACCAAAATTAAATATTACAGTTACAGCTATAAATGCAGTCGACAGTGCGTAATAAATTACGCACTGTCGACTGGAGACCGCCAACTTGGTCTCTCAGCGAGCAAAATATAGGCAACTAGACTGGACGACCAAGCCGAGCGACTGAATTTAGGTACTATTTCTTGTACATCCGTACGCGATGGACGTCGAAGTTGTAATAGCGAAAATTAAAAGAAAAGTGAAACAGTATTGGATAGATTCGTTTGCTACCAGAACGGAGAATAAAAGGAATGTTTGTTTAAAATACTTTATGAAGACGTAAGGAAGTACCCGAGTAAATTTTTTCGGACTTCTATTTCTAGTATAAATTTTTCTGCATCGAAAACCTGAGCCATTTAGTGCGCGACGTCCGGTGGTCGTTTCATCAGTTCCTCGCAGTGTGCGTGTTGGTCGCTGGCGACCAGCAGCCTCCTGTGCGTCGCTACTGCGCGGCGAGTCGCCGATTCGCTGTGGCGACCGGCGAGTACGTGCGTGAACACGTATTCGCCGTCCATCAACCGTGTCGCCGGCGATCAGTCCACAGTGCGTAATATCTCTTACGGCATTCACTATGAGGTACGATTACAATATCACACGGAAGATATTTACGAAGATTTTCTTAATACTAAAAAGCATATGAATGAAACTCCAAGTATCCGTCTCCCAGCTTCCGTGTGTCAGTAAATGAGAGTGCGAGCCCCCATATATCCTTGATGAGATGTACCTACGTCTGCGGCTGCTGCCAGAGATTTTTGCTACCGTAAGCGCTCGCGGTCTTTTGAATAATGATAAGAGGGTGCGGACCGGAGGGCCAAACTACGTTATGTTTGGGTAGTTATATATCTCAGTAGAGGTGTGTTAAGAATGGAGAAAAAAATGATTTAGTTAAAATGGAGTGCAAAGGAATAAGAGGCTATAATTTGCCGAAAAGTGATAATTTTGTATAAACCAGTAACGTGAGCCCCACTTCAGTTGTCTGATAAATAAAAGCATAATAATGGTTTTAAAAATGAGCTTTGTTAAAGTTTTGGTGTACCATTTTATCTATGAACATATAGGATATCTAATATGAAAAAGGCCTTAAAGCAGGGGTTACTTTTGCAAGCAGCTTTTGTCCATTTAGGCTTTATCCAAGGCTTAACCATTGTTTTTACCGACTTCAAAAAGGAGCAGTTCTCAATTTTGTTGTATTGAGAACTCCTGTTATTTATAAACCAATTAAAAAAAAAAATCTATTTTATTAGTAAGTATTTACTTACAGATTGATCCCATATAAATTTGGTCAAGTTCTGATGAGTGATTTCTGAGCTTCAGTAAGTAATACGTACTTTTTTCCACTTAGGTAGTGTATGTTGATGACGTTATACTTCTTTTTAATGTTATTTACATAGCAAGTAGTGGTATACGACTTTGTGTGGGGTAGGTACCACAACTATTAAAATTTTAAACTTTTTTCACTTTTGTTTTTTTTTGGAAGTCGGTAGTTTTTTTTTTTTTTTTGTAAAAGAAACGTTTTTCTGCTGTAGCTAAAGGCTACGTACCGTACATTTTGTGGTAAATATTGTGAAGGATGCACAGGTTTGACGTTAAAATTTAACAGTATGACAGGATGCGATAATATGCCTCACAGCACCGCAGTCAACCACAGCACGGGTCAGTGAACAGTCGGTCAGTGTTGTCAAAGGATATCGCACGCAGAGTAATATCATGTGCAAAATAATGATGGTAACAATGTCGTATTATACTGGCAAGTTAACAAATTATTTACAACTAGCTTTTGCCAGCGGCTTCGCCCGCGTGGATGTCGGAATTATTACACGGGAACCGTACATATTTCCGGGATTAAAAGTATTCTATGTGCTATTCTATGTGCAAATTTCGTCCAGATTCGTTCAGCCGTTCAGGCGTGATTGAGTAACAAACATAGAAAAAAAATACATACAAATTTTTGCATTTATAATACATATTAGTAGGATAGTAGGATTCATCGGTCAGCACCCTAATTACGTAACACACTATCGATCGGAATCATTTTGAAGCAAATTGCTAATCCATTACTTAAGGTGTTCGAAAAACTTGTCTACTCGACAACGTAAATAACGCAATTAATGCTGTTGACTATCAAAATGAAACCGATTCCGATTTATAGTGTTTTACGCAATTAGGGTGCTGAACGTTGTTGGCTTCTGTGTTTAAGCGAGCAAGCAACAAACAAAAAAATGTAGTAGAGAAAAAACCGGCCGTGCGCGTCGCACTCGAACACGAACGGCTTCGTACCACCTGTACAATATTTACGAGTAATTAATATAATTAAATAAAATACTTCAGTTTAAGAAAACACGTTTCTAATATGTATATAATAAAATAAATAATATTTTAATTTTTATTATTTGTTGTTATAGCAGCAACAGAAATACACAATCTGTTACAATTTCAATTGTCTACCTGTACGATTCATGAGATATAGCCCGCTGACAGTCTTACGGACAGACGGACGGTGGAGGCTTAGTAATAGGGTTCTATTTAGCACTCTTCGGGTATGGAACTCTAAAAAACAAATCGACACGACACAGTCACAATGTAATTTAATTGCTTTTTTCAGCCTTTTACCGCCTTGTATTTATTTAACAAAATCTCGAGAACCGTTGACTTGCAACTTCTTTAACAATACATTACAAAAGTACTCATACTCAAAGGCACCTGTCCCGCTCGCCCCTTTGCTCACAAAGCAAGAATAACTCAAAGAAACAAATCAAAAGAAGGAAAAAAAAAAACAAAATAATACTTATTCCTTAACCAAGTTTTCATAAAAGATGACGGTGTGAAAAAATCACGACCGAAAATTCCCAAGTGGAGTCCCAATCAGATCAACTGGAAACTTTTTCTTAGGCATCGCGGGAGCAGAAAAAAAGAGAACTTTTATAAAAAAAAAAAAAAACTTGGTTCAAAACACCTTTAAATGTATATGGGAGAAACTTGGCGCTACTTGGCGCGACTTGGCGTAACTTGGCGGACTTGGCGAGGTAATCAGTTAAGTAAATACTTAGTTAGGTGCCGATTGTCGGAAGTTTTCAGTAGCAGAAAGTTTTTTAGTTACCTGAAGGCGTTTGTTTTGTGTCCTTTATTTTAAATTTATTCAATTAACGTCTTTCCTGCGATGAGTCTATTTTTGGCAGATCTTACCGGGAGCTTGTTTTGTTGTTTACCATAGTATCTTAAGACTGGAGTGTCTATTTTTAGATAGACAGAGGTTGTTCTATCTCCAGTTTATTTTAAATATCAAGGACATTTAAAGGCAGTAGTTAAAATAAAACTAAAGTAAACTACATACCTTCTAAACTAAATATAATTAAAGTCTTGGCGATTGTAAGAGGATATTGTTGTGTTTTGAAGGATTGAAGTTGAATGGTCGAATGTCGAACCGTTAAAGACCGTTAACTGAGGACAAAAAGGTTTGGGATTGAACTGCACCAAATTTTCGTTTTTCTCTTTTTATTTTTGCATAATGAATGTTGACATAATTAAAGTTATACCAGGATGAACACAAACAGTCCAGACACTTCATTTATTACTGCCCTGACTCTGTTGATCCTATCAGTCCCTACGAGGTTCAACGGGTTCTTCGTGAGATGAAATACAATAAAAGCCCTGGGACGAATGGAATAACCACAGAAGTATTAAAGTTAGGGCGAAACGTTCTTGTACCTTACATCACATCATTTTTCAAGACCATCCTACACACCGGTCAAATTCCCCCTGAAATGTGCCACTCCAATATAATTCTACTTCACAAAAAAGGAGACAAAGCTGATATTTCGAACTATCGACCCATTAGCCTCATTTCACATTTATACAAACTTTTTATCAAAGTAATAGAGAATCGTATCGCTCCGACGCTTGACCTTCACCAACCTCCCGAACAAGCTGGATTTCGTCCCCATTTCTCCACAACCGATCACCTCCATAGCATCAATCAAATACCTAATAGAAAAATTCAATGAGTTTAACAAACTTAACTTTTACCTGGCCTTTGTGGATTATGCGAAAGCATTCGACAGCATAGACCATCAGTCAGTTATAAACGCCTTGGAGTCCCAAAACGTTACACACACCTACATTGACCTCATTGACACCATCTATCGAAATAGCTCTGCGAACATCAAATTACATATTTCTGGTCCAAATTTCAGTATAGAAAAAGGTGTCAAACAAGGCGATCCACTCTCACCTAAGCTGTTCGCAAGCGCACTGCAGGAGGTTTTCAACAAATTGCCTGCTTCGTGACAGTCACGAGGCGTAAACGTTAGCGGCCACCAGCTAACAAACCTCCGCTTTGCTGATGATATTGTGTTATTCTCCACATCACCTTCTGAACTTGAAGAAATGCTCCAAGATCTGAGCACAGTAAGTCTTGAGATTGGACTTTCAATGAACAGATCTAAGACCCAGGTCATGACTAACAGCACAAAACGTAGGGTCGAGGTAGACGGGCATGTATTGCAATATGTCGATGAGTATATATACTTGGGCCAGATAGTTTCTTTCAAAAAAAGACAAGACAAGGAAGTCGAAAGACGAGTCGTAAATGCTTGGAAAACCTACTGGGCCCTTAAAGAGCACATGAAAGGTAGTCTTCCAATAACACTGAAGAGAAAACTCATCGACATGTGCATCTTACCCGTTCTAACATACGGTGCACAAAGTTGGTCCGTTACTGAACAACAACAGTCTAAACTCAAGATTTGCCAACGGGCAATGGAGCGCAGCATAATAGGTGTAAAGCGTACAGATCGCGTTAGAAACATCACCCTGCGCTCCTTAACTCATGTAGCGGATGTTGGAGAAAAAACAGCCAGGCTGAAGTGGGAGTGGGCTGGGCACGTCACACGAATGCACTCGGAGAGATGGGCAAAGATCGTCACCCACTGGACGCCACAGGGAGGACATCGCCGTCGAGGTAGACCGCGGCGAAGGTGGTGTGACGATCTGATCATATTTGCAGGGCCAACATGGCCAGAGATCGCACAACACAGAAAGGTTTGGAAGGGAAAAGGGGAGGCCTTTGCCCAGCAATGGGACACAAACTAGGCTAACAAAAAAAAAAAAAAATAATGTTGACATGAATATTTACTTTGTAAAGTATAATACTTTATACTTTACAAAGAATAAAAACTTTTATTTCAATTTCAAGTCTGTATTTTTTTTTTTTTCAAAAACCAATAACTTTTTAATTAAGTAGGTATGTAGTTGTATTAGTTATAACTTACCAAGGACTTTTTGACAAAGTTTTGAACTTTAATTCACAATAAAATCAGCCCCTTCCAAGCAAAAATTTCAATTTTCTCGTAATTTATAAATAAAATGAGCAACTGTTTACATTTCTAAAATTGGCATAAAACAAGCAAGTTTTTGAATATATTTGCCAAAAGTGCCACATACATTTTTTTTTTCGTCACCACTGTTTAAAGTTTAATAACAAAAATATATTTGAGGAAAAAATCAAATAATAGTGAATTTATGTTGAATTTGTAAGTTTTTATGGAGAATTAAAGGTAATTACGGATAGAGAAACTATTAAATAATATTTTTTATGGAAAAAGTTATAAATTAAAAGATTTTATTTACAAACGAGAGTCAAAAGAATGACGCATAGCGGTAATTTTGATTTTTTTTTTAAATCTGGTATAACTCGAAAACTATAAGATTTTGCGGAACATATGTTTTGTTATTTTGGGAGGGCTTGACCAAAGCTATCACCACATACAGTATGTCGGTCGATTTCTGGGACACCCTGTATATGTCGCAGCCAGAGTTCATAAAACGCCGTATTAAAAAACACCTAGCCGAAGTATATAATGGCGCTGTTAGGTAATACGGCTGATTGACGTTTAGCCAAAATGTTGTAATGATACGTTCGAAAAAACGGCGGCCAACCTTTAGCCCTATTGCAAACAGATCAAAATATAAGGTAACCAAGTCAAGTAACTGCGACCAACTTGGAAGTAGCGTTCGCACGGCTTGCGCGTCATTGGTAATAATTCTAACCTAATCTCTTTTGGAACTAAAAAACTTTTTAGCAAAAAATAAAACCGACTTCTAAAACAAAACACTACAAAGTGAAAAATAACTTTAATTTCGGAAGTCGGTATCTTTCGTTTTGTATTTTCGTTTTTTGCCACCGACTTCCGAAATTAAAGTTATTTTTCACTTTGTAGTGTTTAGTTTTAGAAGTCGGTTTTATTTTTTGCTAAAAAGTTTTTATTTTACACTTTTTAGTTGTGGAACCTACCCCACACAAATTCGAATACATAATTGAGCACAATAATTGTAGATATAGCCATGTAAATAAGAGTGATAGGAAGTTATTAAAACATCATCACATCATCCATATAAAATAAGTGGGAAATATATGCATTATTGAAGCTAACTCAAAAACTCCCCAAGCAAAGTTAATAAAATTTATATGGGACCATCTCGGAAGTATACCCTATCAAACAAAAAAAGAATTTTCCAAATCGGTCCATCCGTCTTTGAGTAATCGCGTAACAAACATACAAAAAAAAAAAAAAAAAGAAAAATACAGACGAATTGAGAACCTCCTCCTTTTGGAAGTCGGTTAAAAACTATAAAGCAGCGCGCCAAATTGTATTACGGCGGAACGTTGATCAGCCACTTTGACGAACGCGAGTGCTCATACAATGCGGCAATTTCGACGAAAGGTAGCCGCATTTCAAAAGAGCGACGTTTTTTAATTGGGCGCGCCTATTTGTAATACGGCGTGTTATATGATATGGCTGCGACACATGTACACATGCTCGTTCTCATCACAACAAAATAGAATTTCGAAATGCATAAGACACTAAAAATACATACCTATTGAGTAGTTTGTATGCAGAGGATGAATAATTATAACATTATTTCAAATTGAAGAAATCCTTCAGTCATAAAATAGATTTAACATCAAAAACATTAAATCATGTCACACTAAATTAGTGTGAGAACTCATTCACAGCTGAGCTATACGAAAGTATGAAACTGATCCTTTTACCAAACCAAAACAGCTTTATATCAGAATAAGTCAATTCAAGCTAACACTAAATAAAGCCTTCTGTGAAAAACATAACTCTTCTTTTTGCAGTCGGGTAAGAACCTATTAATACGTGTACACATAGCCTTTGACAAACTGCTTACTTGAGTCAAAAATCCTTGGGCGCGTAGTAGCAAAAACATAACATAAAAAGTTTATCCGGTTCTGTGATGACCGAATTTTTAGGTTGGGTATCCAGAGGTGACGATATTATGTGAAACTATGTCATCGATGACAGGCCAGTTGGCGTGGTTGGTTAAGATACCACCTATCATGCCGCAGGTCGTGGGTTCGATTCCCATCCAAGACAATTTGTGTGCATGAACATGTCTGTTTGTCCTGAGTCTGGGTGTAATTATCTACGAGTATATAAGTATGTATTTACAAAAAAAAAGTAGTGTATGTAGTATATCAGTTATCTGGTTTCCATAGTACTAGCTCTGCTTAGTTTGGGCTCAGACGATCGTGTGTGAATGACGTTATTCACACAAGGTTATAATTATTATTATTTATTGAAAACAAATCTTACTTACTATTCATACTATCTATACAGAGTCAAATTAGCTAGCGAAACTGGACAGATGTGATGGGTAGCGATAGCGATATTTAAACACGACAAAATAAAAATTATATGATGATTTTTTTTTGTGGCCAATGACCGCTGGTAGTTTTGTCACTTGAAGTGTGAGATGATATAATCTGTTGTATCGTGTTGAGATATTAATACCCATCACGTCTGTGAAGTTTACACAAAAAAAAAACTGATTTTTAAACTGATATTTTATTTATGTGAAACGGCAGTTGATGACCCTAAAAAAAACTATCATCAAATATTGATGTATCTTTTAATATATCAATGTCATCAAATTAATTATTTTTTGTTCTATCATTTTTAGATATCATTACTCATCACGCCTGCGGAGTTTCGCTAGCTAATTTAATTTGACCCCGTATACTAAAAAATAATAAAGCTGAAGAGTTTGTTTCTTTGTTTGTTTAAACGCGCTAATCTCTGGAATTACCAGTCGGATTTAAAAGGCCTATTTGCATTTAATAGCCAAATTCTCGAGGAAAACTATAGGCATCACGCTAGTACTTTCAGAAGCCGAGCAAAAAGAAAAAAAAGTCAGGTACTGGGGTTGCTGCTATTCTTCAGAAAAAAAAAACCGGTCAATAGCGAGTCGGACTCGCGCACCGAGGGTTTCGTACCATCCTACTTCCCACTTATACTACTTCCTATTTCCTATCCTACTAATATTATAAATGCGAAAGTTTGTGAGGATGGACGGACGTTTGTTCCTCTTTCACGTAAAAACTACTGAACGGATATTCATGAAATTTGGCACACATATAGTTTATAACCTGAATTAACACATAGAATATTGTTTATCCCGATATTCTTACGGGTTCGAGACTTACGCGGGTGAAACCGCGGGGTGCTGCTATTCATATATAAAAAGTGGGCTATTTACAGTCGTCGTTTTATTTTTCTGTAATGTTTAGATAAATTTCTATCATACAGAATAATTTCAGATTTTTCTCTATGCAAACTTCGGAGATAAGGTAGGAACGGTATTTTTATTTACATTTTTTTTATCAAAAGTCGAAACCTGTGCGGCCTAAAAAAAAAAAGAAAAAATATTTGTGAATGTGCAAACAGCGCTCTTTCATATGATACCCCACATGCCCCCCATCAAATTCGAAGTGGGGCTACCCCCACTTCGAATTTTTAAAACCCCCTTTCAGTGCCTGTTGCAGAAAATAAAAAAATAAAATAAATATTTCTTTCTTATTTGCAAAATAGTTGGGCAAACGTCATCTAAAACTGTTCCAAAATTCAAGTTGATAACATTAGTAGTTCTTGAGATAGCTGTGACAGACAGACAAGACAGACTGAGTCGCACCATAAGGGTACCATTTTAGTACGGAACCCTAAAAACTAAAAGATACCATAGCACAGTCTCGCCTAGCGTAGCTTAAACACTGGCCAACAACCACACTTCCCGACTGAATTCAATACACTTTTACATCTAATTCAATAGTGTTCTTCCTCTCACATGGTTTGATATCAAAGTCCGTTGCCATAGCAACAGTCCTCTTTCGAGTCCAACGGACCGAGAATAACTCGGCCCAAGGTGAGGGCAGTCAGTACCCGTCTTCGGGATTCGAGATTATATGTTGTGAGTCGAATAGAAATAGATATTGTTGCGAGGTCGGATTATAAGCTGTGTCTAGCTGTATGGTCGGATGAATACATTGTGTGCTGATCGAAAATAGAATGGTATTTATTATTCTATTTTAGATCAGCACTCAATGGTATGACAAGGTAAGGGGTCCCTGAAATGATCAATTGCCATCAATTTCTATTGTAATAATGTTATCAATCAGTTCAATTTCATTTGGTAGACGATCAATTTGCGCATCAATGTGTAGTTCTATCAATCACGTAAAAATTTTGAATTGCAATTGATCGTTTCGGGGACCCCTTACCTTGTTCCATTGTGGGCTCATCTAAAATAGAATAAAACTCTTTTCCCAACTATGTTGGGGTCGGCTTCCAGTCTAACCGGATGCAGCTGAATACCAGTATTTTACATGGAGCGACTGCCTATCTGACCTCCACAACCCAGTTACTGGGTAATACGATACCCCTTGGTAAGACAGGTTGTTGAAAAGATGGTCACCCATCCGCGGACCAACCCCGGCAAGCGTAGCTTAACAGACAAACATTTGTGTGCATATGAACATGTCTGTTTGTTCTGAGTCTGGGTGTAATTATCTATAAGTATGTATTTACAAAAAAAAAACAGTAGTAGAAGATTGCGAGACCAGACTGCCGCATCCAAAGGCACCTGGTTGAGGTGGTTTTAGGTTTAAGACGGTAAGGGTACTTAGAGTTATCTACTAACATTACTAACTTAGCCAAAAAGCACAAATTGTTACTAACTTATTACTAACAATCTATGGACTGGATTTTTTTATGTAGTATATCAGTTATCTGGTTTCCACAGTACAAGCTCTGCTTAGTTTGGGATCAGATGACCGTGTGTGAAATGTCCCAGGATATTATTTATTTATTATTATTTATTAGTTAGCCACGAGCTCCTCCTAAAATAGAATAATACCATTCTATTTTATTATTTCACGTATTAATAGGTTCTTACCCAACTGCAAAGAAGGGTTACGTTTTTCACAGAAGGCTTTTAGGGTTCGCGTGAATTGACTTATCCTAATATAAGGCTATTTTGGTTTGGTGAAATGGACCCTTTAGTAAGCAATTACGAGGTCGCCTATACTTAAAAATGAATGGCAATTGGTTAATTACAATTGATTTCAGGGGTCCCTATGGTTGAAACTATAAAACTAAAACATAGACAAATAGAGCTTTGTCGTTTTATGACACAGAGAGACCTTACTCAAGTCGGTATCATTTTTTATATATATATATATATTTTATTAGAGATGGGTCTGCTCTTAACTATAGTCTAGGTCAGAGGTGACAGAGACAAAGACATTAACCGATCTATAAGCATTCCATTCCATTCCAGCAATGATACATTTACAAATCACTTTAGAGAAAACTATAATATCCGTAGGTCATGCAATAATACTTGTACCATACAGGAACTGATTCCACAACCCGGAGCACAAAAACCAATCACTCAATTTACCAACCACGCCATCAGATTCAAAATTACAGTAGCAAAACATACGTGTTAAACAGACTTCGACGAGTCTCATACTCAACGCTACTCTTTGCACATATCATGGATACGTTTCCTCAGTTTTGCGTTATGGAATAGTCATAATGGGTAACTCAGTTGTCCTGATCAGAGCATTCAGGGCACAAAGTGAGTGCTGGAGCATGATTCATGGAGCAGAGTAGTTGTGTACCGTTATTTAAAAAACACCGTATTTTACCACTACCTAGTCTGTTCATTTATGAATGTTGTTTATTTGTATACAAACACCCAACTCTCTTCAAAAAAATACAACTGTCATTAATACGAGTATAATTAGTAGATTTCCTGCACCAAAATGTATTATATAAATTCGTACTGTATGGCTATTTGAATTTATAATAAATTACCAAATGGCTTAAAATGCCTTAATTTAAGCACGTTTAAGAGCAAGCTTTTTGATTTATTACTGAGTAAATGCTATTACTCAACAAACGAGTTCCTGACTGACAAAGAATGACAAAATATTGTTTTTTAGCTATAAGAAAATATTTGTACACCAGAAATGGGACCATGATAATCGCAACACCTTATTATACTATATTCTTACAAATAAACTGTTCTTTCTTTCTTTCTTTACGCCCTGAATTCATAAGCTCCTTTTTCAATAGGGTCGGTTAAAAACAAACGAATGTGTTTTGTTTCAAGCGCCCTCCATTGTTAAAAACAAGCCATGTTTACAATACATTATTTGATCACTGAATAAGTATGTTGAATGCACAAAAAGCAGTCCCATACAGTTCAGAACTGTATGTATTAAGCCCACTTTCCACTATGGGATATAATGTAACTTATATTATATCTAAAACTATAAATATTTTTTCGACTGACCAAGCGATACTTTCATATTATATTTCGCTTCCTGTCCCCCCGCACTCCATTTCGCGCCGAGCGCTGTCGCCACACTCGCTACCCTCAGTTCGTGTCTATCATTACCTGAGTGACCTTGTCCGTATGCTCATTCGCAAACCTATTGTATTAATTTGTTTGTACTGTCGAGGCTACCTAGCAAAACAATACTTATCCATTTTGTTTGTGAACGACGCGTGCGGTGTGATCCAATGACGAACGCAAACTGGAGAAAGATAATACATCTCACAATGTGAAGGTCAATCGCGGGATATAATATATATATCTCTAGTCTTATAGTACAGTGGATAGTGGGCTTTAAACTTTTGTATGGAACAGCCGATTTTTCTTTTTCGCGATTTTAAAGTTGGTCCCATAGTAAAAGTTATTCAGATCGATGATCTAAAGCAGGGGTTGGCAACCTTATGCTACTGGAGAGCCACAAATGTTGCCAGGAAATTAGTGCCGGCCGCATTTTGTTAATGAAGGGTAGGGTAGGTATATGCCAGGGTTGAAAATCCAAACGCGGTTACACCTACTTTTTACCGGCTACAACTAGCTTAGGTTAGGTCAGGTTGTGTTAAAGACTTTTAATCATTAAATTGGCTGTAGACGGCTAAAACTTGGTGTAACCGCACTTCGGCTTTAAGCAGTAACACATACATAAATGTTTCGTGGTTACTCGCCTCCTCTTTGTCCCAACGTCTCGGCCGCCCCGTATCTCTATGCCTAACTACAGTGTTTCTTGTCTTGTAACTTTGTAACTATTGTGAGACGCACTCGCGTCTATTTATGCCGGCCCAAATAATGTGAAACTACCTACATACATCGTTTTCGGTTTGTGAACCTCGCGGTCCGCCGGTTGCCGACCCCTGATCTAAAGCACTCCTTAAAGTTTGTTAACACCTAATATTTGTATTGATTTTAATTACACTGGCAACCAAACTCTCCAAGTTGGAACACAGCAACGCTGATACGCGGTAGAAGTAGATATGGTGGTAGGTAAACTGAACGAGCTGTTTCTCAAAGAGCTCTACTCAGCTTTACTACTATTACGGGTGTCCGGTAACGAATTAATATCCTTGAAATAGCATACGGTATGGAACCCTCATACTTGCTTATCGCCTTTGCTGACGGTGTACAAAAAAAAGAACGAAATCGGTCCAGTATTAAAATAATTAGGTCAAAAAGTAGAGTTTTAATTTTGAGCAAATTTTAACACTAAAACTGGATTACCAGGTCAATGAGTCAATGAACTTTGAATCCTTGAATATGTTTGCAAACAAAAAAAAAAAATCATGTTCGGCCAACAATGGATTGGGGACCATTAGATATTTATACTGTGACCATGGTGCACTGCAGGTGGCCAGCTCGGTTGTTTAAACAGAGAGATTACTTTTACTGAATTTATTTTGTTTGAAACATTAATTTTTAATTTACGGTTTTTATTTTAATATTTAATTTTGCTATACTTCTGTGGACTAGTATTAATTGTAGTTTAATTTATTGCACATATGCCAGTTCCATACTATCGTATAATAGACCTACACAATAACTTGCACATGGTGTTCATTGATCTGGAAAAAGCGTATGATAGGGTACCTCGGGATGTCTTGTGGTGGGCCTTGAAAGAGAAAGGTTTGCCCGGGAAGTATGTAGAGTTAATTCCTGCTATGTACAGTCAATCTTGTACCTACGTCCGGTCGGCTGCTGGCAACACCGACGAGTTCGGTGTAGCGGTAGGCTTGCACCAGGGGTCGGCTTTAAGTCCTTACATCTTCCTGTTGATTATGGACGCTCTGACAGCGGACATACAGGAAGAGGCACCCTGGTGCATGCTATTTAGCGACGACATTCGTTCTTGTCGGTGAAGATGGACCTGAGATCCAGAGCAGATTGGAGAAATGGCAACGGAAACTGGAGAATGTCGGCTTGAAAATCAGCAGAACCAAGACCGAGTATATGTTCTGCGTTTTCGGCGGTCTCTCCAGTGCTGGAGCCATAGCGCTTGATGGCGCGCTTCTCCCGGTCTGCTCCGACTTCCGGTATCTTGGTTCACTTGTGCAAAGCGATGGCGAAGTAGACCGGACTATTAAGCACAGAATTAACACTGGATGGATAAAATGGCGGCAGGTCACGGGAACAATCTGCGACTCCCGCATTCCCCTTAAACTCAAGGGGAAAATTTATAAAACAATGGTTAGACCTGCTGTCTTGTATGGATCAGAATGTTGGGCCATAAAAAGAATGAATGAAAGGCAATTGCATGCAGCCGAGATGAGAATGCTAAGAGGGATGTGTGGTATTACGCGAATGGATAGAATAAGTAATGAGTATGTAAGAGGAAGTCTGAAAGTGACACCGGTGACTGAAAAGTTGTGTGGAAATCGGTTGTCATGGTATGGACATGTGATGCGGGGGAATGACGAAAATGTCGTCAGGAAAGTGTTGAGTATGATCGTGGAGGGCTATACGAGTAAGGGAAGACCAAAGAAACGATGGATGGACTGTGTGAAAGACGATATGGCCAGAAAGGGAGTGACTACCGAGATGACGACTAATAGAGAAGTATGGAAGAAAAAGACATGTTGCGCCGACCCCAAATAAATTGGGACAAGGGTAGGAGAATGATGATGAACTGATGGAATTCATTCATTTGTGGTCGTCTGTAGTGAAGATGAATGTAAAATAAAGTAAAAAAAAAGCTTATTTTTTCTAAAATATTCTAGGTATGTACACTGTTTGGGATACATTATTTTTTAGAACGACCATAAAGGTCTCATTCATCATCATTCTCCTGCCCTTGTCCCAATTTATTTGGGGTCGGCGCAACATGTCTTTTTCTTCCTCTTCATAATTTAATTCTTCCATACTTCTACAGTGTTAATTCTGTGCTTAACAGTGAATTCCATCAGTTATTGGTTGTAATAATATTGTACGTTAATTATTCCAACAGTGAGATAGTAAATAATGTGACTAGAAATTATTACAGAGTATTTTTTTCATAAAACACGTACCTTACGTATTATTTGGGATATCATGTATTTTTTTTTAGAAAGGTCATATGGTCTATTATATGCTATTTCAGGGTTATCCATTGCTAACCTGATACTCTATAGGTATATATGTTGAGAGTAGTTAATCTGTGTGAGCTCGTGGCTAAATAAAAACAGCCGCAAGGGTCGATCCATCAGGTTAAGCTACGATTGCCGGAGTTGGTCCGTAGATGGGTGACCATCTGTACATACCGAGACTCCTCCGTGCCTCGGAAAGCACGTTAAGCCGTTGGTCCCGGCTGTCATTCGTGGATCTTTGGCAGTCGTTACGGGTCGGCAGAAGCCCGAAAGTCTGACAACCAGTCTTACCAAGGGGTATCGTATTACCCAATAACTGGGTTGTGGAGGTCAGATAGGCAGTCGCTCCGTATAAAATACTGGGATTCAGCTGCATCCGGTTAGACTGGAAGCCGACCACAACATAGTTGGGAAAAGGCTAGGCAGATTGATCATGGAGTAGTTAATCTGTATACCTATCTTTCGTTGCCCTGAATAAGTTGCATAGTACTAGCGTTCCTGGTAACTTCCTGTAATAACTAAGCTTATTTGCCTGTGCTGGAGAGGGTTAACTAATTTATAGAGTGAGGAACATACTCCAACTATTTCGCTAGCTTGAACGCCTGAACCGTTGAACTATTGGCGATTTTGTATTTTATAAAGTTTAAGTATAAAGTTGTGTTTACGGTTTTAGTTTTGTATTTTTATTAACTGCTTGAGTATAGTTTTGTTTTTTTTTTTGGTATATTGGCGTGTGCTAGCTGACTTATATAGCAAATAATTTAATTTAATATTTTGTATTGCGCAATGTACCTAAATTATTTTGTGCACTGTTGTCTAGAAACTAATTTTTTAACTGAACAGACAGCTGTGCTGCTGGGGAGTTTGTTGCGCCACTTCTTCTTCCCAGCTAAAGCACTAGGAAGTGGTGAAGGGCGGGCGTTTAGGGGGACTGTCTTATGTAATTTAATCGTTTGAAAAGTGCTGATTCTCAGCCTAGTTTGAATAAATGACTTTTGATTTTGATTTATGTAATTTAACTGCGTCTCGCATGGAGATTTCCACGGGACCTGTGCATTTTTTTATTGATATAAAAAGTCTTCTTATGTCACTTGCCAATAATGAAGCTTTCTATCAGTGCACGATTTTTTGTTATCGGATCAGTATTTCCGGAGATAAGCTTGTACAAACATACAAGTGAGCAACTGGACATCTTTGTAACATCTTAACCATATATTCTACTAGCAGCGCCCCACGGATTCACCCGCGTAAGTCCTGAACACGTAAGAATATCTGGTTAAAACGTATCCCATGTTTTAAACCAGGTTATAAAATATCTGTGTGCGAAATTTCATTAAAATTCGTTCAATGGTTTTGCGTGAAAGAGTAATAAACATCCATACATCCATCCTCACAAACTTTTGCGTTTATAATATACTAGCAGGTCCCCATGGTTTCACTCGCATAAGTCTCAAACCCGTAAGAATATAGGGATAAAAAGTTATCTTTGTGTTAATGCAGGTTATAAACTATCTGTGTGCCAAATTTCATCAAAATCCATTCAGTAGTTTTTGCGTGAAAGAGTAATAAACATCTATATATCCATCCTCACAAACTTACGCATTTATAATACATACTAACTTTTGTCAGCGGCTTCGCCTGCGTGGATATTGGAAAATATCCCACGGGAACCGTACATTTTTTCGGTATTAAAAGTATCCTATGTCCTATTCCAGACTATAATCTATCTCTGTGCTAAATTTCATCCAGATCCGGTCAGCCGTTCTGGCGTGATTGAGTGACAAACAACTTCACAAACTTTCACATTTATAATATTAGTACTAGTAGGATTAGTAGGATGTAAGATGTATCTATTATTTACGATACCTAACCCAATGAGCAACACTCTCGATGAGCATACATCCCAAAGCATGTTTTAATTAAGCCGATATTAATAAACGTTATTTTGTTTTAGCATTATTTCTATCACTGTCGCACAACTGTGAAACTATAAGTTCACGATAAAGACAGGAGTATATCTAAAGCCAAAGCTCATGCTAAGTTACGTTTATGTATTTCAGTCTAGATAACGTGACCTAGTCATGAAGATCGCTTCAGCTTATAACTTGCACCGCACCACAGACGCTGAGTGCGGTGTGGCTGCGAGCCGCAGCGTCATCACCGCTGACGTCATATCTCAAACCTACATTCGAAACTGTGAGACTACACCTACATTAGAATCTGTGTGTGATGCGACCGGGACAGCACAGCCAATAAAGTGCGTTATTTTTGTCTAGGCAATGTAGTGTTTTTGTGGTGATACTAACTGTGAAAGCTTAGGTGTCACAATTAGATTTTGATCACATGATTACTTGTTCCTTTCTTTGCTTGAGGAGAGCAGTTGCCGTGCATTTAAAGATAGTAAATTAATCAAAACGAGGGTTTAAGAGCAAGAGCAGTCGGCCTGTGAATTATGAAGAAATCAAGTAGATTCTTCATAATGCTTAGAAGTAGAATCTTTTATTGTGACTCTTGCTAATAGCTTGACCAAAAGCGAACTAAATATTTTCCATTTTTCATCCGCTGTCGCTTATGCCTCGTGCCGTACCGAGTAGAGTGTGGTGCGGTTGTGAGCCACGTCATCACGGCTGTATGACGTCAGACCGCACGAGTACATTGAAAGCGATGCGCGCCTGCGCCAATAACGAGCCACAGAGACGTATGCATTACTTGTTCCCGTAATGATAAGAGAGACAAGAAATAACATTGGGTGTTTTTAATTTGTTTGACACAATTTAAGCTGTACTTTGTTTTTGAAAAGAGTTCTTTCTGTAAAGGGATTTTGTCCAACAGTAGATTGCAATAGGAGATTGGTTGATTTAGAATGCGACTGCCTATCTGACCTGCACAACCCAGTTACTGGGTGTCACGATACCTTGGTAGGCTGGTTGTCAGACTTTTGGGCTTCTGACTTCCCATAACGACTGTCAAAGATCTACGAATCACAGCTGGGACCAATGGCTTAAAATGCTTTCCGAGGCATGGAAGGGTCTTGATATGTAATTGATGGTCACCCATCCACGAACCGACTGCGGTAAGCGTAGATCGACCCGTGTGGCTGTTATCACTTAGCCAGGACCCCAAATAAGAGAGAATAAAAGAGACTCCACGTGGGACAGTATTATTCTCGTATAACACGTGCAAGAGAAGAAAATGAGGCTTTAATTAACCGAATTTTGAAGTTCTTCCGAAGCGGCGAAATGGGTCCCAAATAAAATATTTTGACGCATTTCTGCTACACACAAAATCAATGTTTGTCCTCAAAAACTACAAACTGGCCTTGCATGATTATATTTTCTTTAGTAAATTATGAGGGCAAAGCACGATTGACACATTTTGGCTCGATACAAAAAATCGCAGTTCCCTAAAAATAAGCATTTTTTTCTCAGAAAAAACTGATTTATTCGATTGTAATTAAAGCAATTTCGATAAAATTTTGCCTACATGGTCACCATTAAAGACATAAAGGGGTTATGTATTTATGTTAATGTAACAGAACATATAGAATTTTTATAATAAAGATTTTTTAAATTCTCAATGCTTCGTTTGGCCATACCATTGCTCCAAACCCCGCTACGATACCATTTCGCCTTGACAATTAATGATTCACAAACCTCAAGGTCACCACAGCTCCAAAAGAAAGTAAAATTGAATACTCAGAACTCAAAACACAAGCTAACATTTGAATCAGAAGCCCTGTACGTCATATGTAACACCGCTTCATACATAATACCTCTAGGTGCGTAGGTGCGGCACTCAGAGCTCAGAGTAAGAATCTGCGAATACCGCAGTCCGGTTTTAATAATACTGCACGGGCGCAATAATAAGACAGAAAGACCATTTTAATTCATTGTGATGACTTCTGGGGCCAAGTCCGTTTAGATTGCCATCGGAAGAAGAATGAATTGTTAACAATAGGCACGAAATATCAAATAAGTATGACACAGCAGCAGATGTCAGAGGGGCAGATGCCGTATTTTTACTCGTAACAACGTTCACAATCATAGATTTACTAACTATACACTACTTTTAGGTTAAACTACGCTTGCCACGGTTGGTCCATGGATGGATGACCATCTTTTCAAACCAAGACCCCTTCCGTGCCTCAGAAAGCACGTTAAACCGTTGGTACCGGCTGTCATTTGTAGATTTTTGACAGTCGTGAATATTTCCTTATTTTTTTTTGTAATTGTCTGCCCAATTGATGATGAAGGTGAACTTTGGACTTATTGTAGGTATTTTCTTGAATAGGTTATCAAATTTTTGGAGAAGCTCGTGGCTAAGTAATAACAGCCGCATGGGTCGATCCATTGGGTTAAGCTATGCTTGCCAGGGTTGGTCCGTAGATGGGTGACCATCTTTACATTCCGAGACTCCTCCGTGCCTCGGAACGCACGTTAAGCCGTTGGTCCCGGCTGTCATTCGTGGACGTTACGGGTATTCAGAAGCCCAAGTCTGACAACCAGTCTTACCAAGGGGTATCGTATTACCCAGTAAATGGGTTGTGGAGGTCAGATATGCAGTCGCTCTATGTAAAATACTAGTATTCAGCTGCATCTTGTTAGACTGGAAGCCAACACCAGGCTAGGCAGATGATACTTTCACAATGTTAATCAGCGCCAATCTGTCAAAAACTGTATACTTAGCATTTACTTTTATGTTTGACATTGATTGTCGCTGCAAGTATATTTTGAAGATTATTAATTACGGGGATAGGCTTTCAGTGCAATGCTAAATGTAGCGTAACTAAGTGTTTCTTTTCTTGCTATCTATACTTCTGAAGCACACAAATTATTGATTGTTTAGGCAGGTTGTGTATACTTAAGCAGTTCAGTTTTTTTATGAATAATATTCATATAAAATATTCAATACATTTTTTAATAAGCTAAAAACTGTTTTGTAAATTTCATTCGAATTATGATTTGAGTTTGAAAGAACACAAAACGCTCTTTAACTAAAAAAATCAATCTACCTAGCCTTTTCCCAACTATGTTGGGGTCGGCTTCCAGTCTAACCGGACGCAGCTGAATACCAGTATTTTACATGGATGGACTGCCTAATCGACCTCCACAACCCAGTTATTGGGTAATACGATACCCCTTGGTAAGACTGGTTGTCAGACTTTCGGGCTTCTGACGACCCGTAACGACTGCCAAAGATCCACGAATGACAGCCGGGACCAAAGGCTTAACGTGCTTTCCGAGGCATGGAGGAGTCTCGGTATGTAAAGATCTCACCCATATACGGACCAACCCCGGAAGCGTAGCTTAACCTGATGGATCGACCCGTGTGGCTGTTATTACTTAGCCACGAGCTCTTTAACTAAAAAAACGCTCTTTAACTAAAATAGGTTTTAGTTTTTTTTTTTTCTTGAAAACTTTGGTAAGTATACGAGTATATATTGGAGGGCATCACAGGGCAACAGTCTCCACATGGTGGTTGCCAGAGGATGGACGGCACCGCCGATACCGGCCCAGGAAAAGGTGGCGCGACGACCTAGACACGTACCACAAGGGTTGGGGATGGATCGAGGTGGCCCTGGAAAAGGATGCTTGGAAGGATTTGGGGCAGGTCTTTGCTCAGCAGTAGGGAAGTGTTGACTAAGCTAAAAATAAAAAAGAATGGTTATAGCGTTCAATCAAGAAAAAAGCGCGTTCCGGCTTTAAAGTATATTGACGTATTATTTTAAGCATCGCACTATATCCTTGAGTGGCATATTTTTGCTCTATTTTTCATAAAGAATGTCAGTGGGCTTTCTGAATTTTCTTGCTCCGTGTCGCAACCGAGGCGAAACTAACGAGTGGTTCGCAAGGTGGGCGAGTGGTGAATCCAAATTCGTTGTATTTATGGCAGTGTGATTCCAATAACGACCTTAATATAACTTAGATACTTAATATTGGAGTACTGAGAGCAACTCTGTGTCACGACAAATGTGTTGTATTATTACTATGACTAATAGAAGTTAGTTAAATATGATTTAGTACTTATTTTCCAATATAGATTGCAGTTTTATTCACAAACTAGCTGGGCCCCGCGACTGCGTTCGCGTGGAAGTCGTAAGATCCACAATATACTAAAATAACAGCCACATTTTTATATGTATAGATATATACAGACTGCGACAATAGTATAACCCACCCCCTTAATTTTGTGATATCCGATAAAGAATTATACTTATATTTATATATTACTAATACACCAAATTTGGTTGTAAGTAAGTTTATTATACCATCAAAAGATTATTTATTGAATGCAAAATTAACAAAATACAGATGATATTGAGTTTTATGGCGTGACAAAAGTATAACCCAGGCAATTAAATTTAAATAAAAACTCAACAGAAGTATAACAAATAGCAATTATTCATGTGATTTAAGATTTAGTAGATCCACCACTTTTACTTATGACTTCAATCATTCGATCTGGTAAACTGTCGTACAGCTTTTTAATTGTGTCTTGATTCATATTTTGCCACTCATCAATTATTACCTTTTTCAACTATGTAGCTGTGGTAAATTGTCTAGATCCGCGATATACAGCTCGTGATAAATCTCCCCAGTAATTTTCTATTATGTTCAAGGCAGGGGACTAGTCTGGCCATTCAAGAACTTGAATATTTTTTTCAGCAAAATAGTCTTTAACAACCTGTGCGCGGTGAATACTCGCATTATCGTGCTGAAAAATAAAATTAGGACCAGCAATCCGCATTGCATGCGAAGTAATCTGTTCGTTTATTACTTCTATATATCGTTTACTATTCATTTTTCCAGTACAGAAATTTATATCCATTTTACCTGAGTATCCAATACCAGACCATATCATTATACTACCACCTCCAGCTTGTCGACGACTCAATACATAATTATCTTTTCTTAAATCATGAAAATAGTAATTAAATTCATCAGGTCCATCTAAACTAAACTTTTTTTCGTCAGTAAAAACAACTTTTCTCCATTTTTTTTTCCATTGAACATGATCTTTTGCAGATTGTAATCTAACTAATTTGTGTTTATCAGACAACAATGGTTTTCTTCGTAATTTCTTACGTTTTAGATGTTGACACTCACGTATAATACGTTGAACATTTCTTAAATTGCTACTAACACCAGCTTCCGCTGCGATTTGTCTTGCTGTAAGCGCAGAATTAGACGCAACTCTTAGAATTGACCTTCTCTCTCGTGGTGTAGTAGCTCTTGGTCGACCTGTCCTTTTTTGTTTTCCATAATTTTCGGGATCTTTTAAATAATTTCGCACAACACGGTGACTTCTATTGGTAACTTTTGCAATTTTGGCCTTCGAATAATTTTCAGAATGCAATTTTTTTAATTATATTCATTTCAGTTTCATTTAAGTGTTTCTCCCGTGGCATTTCATTATAAAAATAGACAAATATCAACAGAAACAATTCAGTTATTTGTAATAACTTATAAGAAACACAAGACAAGTATAAACACGAATTGACACGTTCAGTGCACCGAGCTTCTCGAGCCAAACTGACGAATGGGTTATACTTTTGTCGCGCTATCGAACACCGCCGCTCCACGCTGCATAACAAAACAACATCGGAACGTAGTTATATACATACCATAGTACTAGAATCAAGTGAACAATGCTAGCGCGTTAGTAATATATTTACTTATATTTTGTTTTACAGTAGATATCACAAAATTAGGGGGGTGGGTTATACTATTGTCGCGGTCTGTAGATGCCAGAGTGTAAAACATCGAAATTCAAGTCGTAGTCTAGGTCCAAAAATGTAGGTTAATTAGACGTTTGATGACAGATTTAGACTGCGATTTGAATGCGAAGTTCTTAAAAATAGAGCTCTTGAGGACTCGAACCAACTATTCATAGGACTCACAAATATTTAGTTCGTGCTGGAATCCAATTCGCAACTAGAACTACAGTTGAGTTGTAAGTGTGGATGCCACTGTTTCACACTGACTGAGTAACAAAGGTTTCGGACTTTGTGCTGTTAGGTTATCACATCACCCACAAGTCAAAAAACGTTCGTTTGTCGACTCGTGGAACGGTACCTTTTTTTTGCGTGGAGAAATGCTCATGCATACTGCACTACCACGGGAAGATAGTGCAGTTATGTGGGACTCCAACCCACTAAAACTCATGGGTGTCCTCCTCTGTCGTTGGTGGCGGGGACACGGGCACGCGTTAGAACTCACCACGAACCCACCGCGGCTGTCCGTCACCGGACCATCGTCTGGGGAATAACCCGCGATAAATCAGCACATGGGCGCCAGGTGACCCTGTGTCTAAGCACCCTTGTGGTACCTATCTACCTCATTCGACGAGTCAAGTTTTTTGTGAAAATCAGCGCTGCAGTGCTTCTCTGTACTGGAGTACTATGCTGAATGATGACTATATCGATAGATATCTTTTCACATATTTAGTTTAACTTAATTTCTAGCTGCCTCGCTGGTCTACTGGCTGCAATCGGTACTGCTGAGCATGAGATCCTGAGTCCGATTCCCGGGTCTTGCAAACTGGTATTGCATTTTTCTACCAGGACTTGCGCAGTAGCAGCCCGGAGTCTAAATTGGTGCCCCGTTGATGGTAATAGGCTCGCTCCCTATTACATGGGACTTAAAACATAACTGGCGAAATGTGTATGTGGTTAATCCATCAGGTTAAGCTGCGCTTGCCGAGGTTGCTCCGTAAATGGCTGACCATTTTTACATACCGAGACTCCTCCGTGCCTCGGAAAGCAAGTTAAGCCGTCAGTCCCGGCTGTCATTTTTTGATCTTTGACAGTCGTTACGGGTCGTCAGAAGCCCGAAAGTCTGACAACCAGCCTTACCAATGTCTGAAGGGGTCCGCTAGGGCCAATGCCCGCCAGGGTTGCGGGTTGTTCGTAAGAGTTACCGTGGCCCTGGCACAGGCAACTGAAGGAACACGGGTGGGTTTTAGTCAGTAGAAGTCTGGCACGCCCTCCCGCTCCACCCAGAGCGGGAGAAGTTATTTGATGATTTCCCATCCACAAAAAAAAAAGGCTTACCAATGTATCGTATTACCCAATAACTGGGATGTGGAGGTCAGATAGGCAGTCGCTGCATGTAAAATATTGGTATTCAGCTGCATCTGGTCAGACTGGAAGCCGACCACAACAGAGTTGGGAAAAGGCTCGGCAGATTGATTGTGGGTGTACTCTTATCATCCTTTGGGTTTGCAGATGTGTTGCTACAAATTATATTAAGTATATAATTTGTAGCAGTATGCGTCAATTTTTAGGTTTCCGTACCTCAAAAGAAAAAAACGGATATATCACTCATATATTTGTAAGTTTAAATTTGGTACAAGTATGACATTATGTGACTCAAATACGAACGTGTAACGTAAATAAATGAATTTTGAATATGGAGGTCAATTTTTGGGGCAAATATGAAAAAAAAAAGGTTTGCAAACTGTACCGTGTGACATACCATATGAAAGGACTTGAAATGAGGGTCACAAATATATTTTTATTATAATTTTAAAATAAACTATTTTAAAGTTATTTAATAAAATAGACAAAAACTGACCGGAATGGTCCATTTTCGTCTATTTTCAACTAGGCTGAGAATCAGCCCTTTTGAACGTCAAAATTACATAAGACAGTCCCCTAAACGCCCGCCTTTCATAGATGTATCCACTTGTCCCTTTGAGACACAAAAGCTCTATCTCCTGTAGTCCAATTAAGAGATTAATCTCTGTCTGATTCGCTCGAGTGCAGTTATCTAAATAGTGACGACTAATTTAGTCTCAATATACCTACGATCAAAACATACATATAGGTAGACTAAGAGAGAGTAACTTGGACATTCAAATGGATTTTCAAGTAATGATAGATTGAGGTTTGTGTTTCAGAAATAATTTCAATGAAAACATGTGGCTTTTAATCACTAAGAACATTTTGTAGAAATGCAAATATTGTATGAAGCAAGTGTGTGCTACGTCGTAGCTACGTTGCTACGCCGTAGCAACACGCTACGAGCGATGGTAAATATATAATAGTTTCTTGCTCAGTCCCCTCTTTTAGTATGTCTAGGTTATTTGCACAGAAAAATAGGAAATTATCTCTTTCCAATACCTAAAATATTTGATAATCTTGAGGAGCTAGAAGTAGGTAAAGCTCTCATGTATATTGAAAGAGATTCTGCTTTAAAACAACCCGGATGCAAGGGAGCAGGAATATGGAACAAGGAACTCAGAATATGTAGCGAGGAACATGCAAGTGTTGTTTTATTCATAAAACTTTCAGCTTCACATTCGTCATGCGACTCGTGAGGTCGCGTACTTAGAGTATAAGGTTGCTGTAACTTTAGAAATATTGAAAGAAAGCAGTAGTATTGAGAAACAAACAAACAGAAATAACTAATAAGACGTATATGGTAACTATAGACATGGACCCAAGAAGGATACCAACGGGTTATAAATGCCTTACATTTAGACAGTTCAACAACATTCAATGCGTTATTTACGTTCTTGAGCAGATGAATTTTACCAAACGCATGAAGCAATAATTTAATTATTTAATCATTTTAGTCAAGCTAAAATGAGATTGAGCGGGTCATGTCAGCCGCATGCTTAGCAATCACTGGGCTACAGTCTCCACACGGTGGGTGCCGGACAATGGACGTCGCTGAGGCCGGCCCAGTAAGAGGTGGCGAGACGACCTAGATGCGTACCGCAAGGAAAATAATGCTTGGAAGGATTTGGAGGCCTTAGCTCAGCAGTGGAACAGAGTGTAGGCTTAATAATAGGAATTGTTTTATAATGAAATGCTGAATTTTTGTAAGGAACAAAGCTGGTCTTGTGCCGATGTAGATTTGTTACCGGGTTGTCTAAACACTTATACATACCTAAGTGAGGCTCACGGAAGTGTAAGGTGGTTAGATCATTGCCTGGTTACATCAATGGCATTTCAAACAATTGAAAGTATCAAGGTCTTGTATGAAGTGTCATGGTCAGACCACTTTCCGTTAGAAATAACATGTAATCTTAAGAGTATACCTAACAAAATTGCTGTAAACAGAGGAGTAGATAACAAAATATTATGGGGGGTAAGAAACGAGGAACAAATTTGTAAATATACGGAGTTGTGCAATATAGACTTACCAGTGGAATTGCGAGATTGCTGTGATTATATATGTGACAATGTAGAACATAGGCATATAATTAACGGATTCTACGATAACATTAAGTCTGTCTTGAGTCGTGCCTCGGAGGAAACTCGAAATGCCAGTAAAGTAAATAAAAAGATGAATATTGTAGGGTGGAACAAACATGTAAGAGAATTTCATATTAAGGCTCGGCTTAGTTTCAGTAACTGGGTTCTACAGGGGAAGCCACGCGTGGGGCCTCTGTATTTAAGTATGTGTGAAACACGAAAGGAATTTAAGAAGAGATTGAAGTGGTGCCAGGATAATACTGAGCAAATAAAAATGGACATACTGGCGGCAAAACATGAGGCTATAGATTTCAGCACTTTTTGGCAAAAAACGGGGCACTTGAATCCAAAGCCGAGTGTTCCTGTGAGAGTTGACAGTGC
Organism: Dicycla oo; assembly: GCA_948252095.1. NCBI lineage: Eukaryota > Metazoa > Arthropoda > Insecta > Lepidoptera > Noctuidae > Dicycla > Dicycla oo. The sequence continues at coordinate 2,809,923 of OX411718.1, read as the reverse complement.
AGTTGGGGATTGGAATATTGCGAATGTCTTTAAAGAGCTGTTCACAGTAGAACCAATGCCCTGTGACTTAAGTAACTTAAGTAAACCAGACGTAAGACCTGGTGAGAAGTACTGTCGAATTACGCCATTAGATGTGAGAAATGTCATAAAAAAATGAAGCGAGGACAGTCACCAGGTCACGATGGTATAAGTATAGAACATTTGCGTTATGCAGGTGTACATTTGCCCAGAGTTCTGAGCTTATTGTTTAATTTTTGTGTGGGACATTCCTATATTCCGGAAGATATGATGAGAACAGTAGTAGTTCCAATAATAAAAAACAAAACCGGGGATCCATCTGACAAGCATAATTACCGGCCGATATCATTGGCCACTACCATGGCGAAGGCCCTTGACAGTCTCATAAACACGCATCTGAGCGAAGACCTTCAGATTCATGACTTGCAGTTTGGTTTCAGACCTAACCTGTCAACGGAAATGGCAATTATGTGTCTGAAGCAAACTGTAAAATATTATACCGACAGGCAAACGCCAATATATGCGTGTTTTCTTGATCTTTCATGGGCCTTCGACCTGGTATCCTATGATATTCTTTGGCATAAACTGCTTCAAGAGACCACTGTGCCAAAGGAGCTGGTATCTCTCCTCAAATATTGGTACAGTAATCAAAAGATTGCTGTCAAATGGGTCAATACGCATAGTCAGGAATACAATCTGAAATGCGGTATTAGGTAGGGTGGGTTGACTTCCCCGAGCTTGTTGTACAGGCGTGTACTAAAATTCCTAGATAAACACAATATACTAGCCAGCCAACAGTATGGTTTCAGGCAAAATAAATCGACTATCCTAGCGATTTATACATTAGTTGAGGAAATCGTTGGCAATATTAATGATAAAATACCTTCTTGTGCTTTACTTCTAGACTTGAGTAAGGCTTTTGATTTAGTTGACCATGACATACTTATAGGAAAAATGGAAAATTATGGCATTAGAGGTCCAGCCAAGGAATGGTTCCAGTCATATCTATGTAACCGAAAACAGATAACAAGAATACGGAATTCAATCAATCAACTAACACCCTAGAATGTTTTGATTCTAAACCGGATAGTAACGGCTATGGCGTTCCGCAGGGCAGCATTGTGGGACCTTTGTTGTTCCTTCTGTATATTAATGACCTGCCGAAATCAATAAAGCATAAATGTGTCCTATTTGCTGATGACACTACAATAATAATTAAATGTAAAAACCCTCAAAACTTTGATATGGAAATTAATCAAACGTTGAACGATATAATACAGTGGCTAGATAATAATAAACTTAAAATAAACATTTCTAAAACTAATTTGTTATATTTTAAAACTTGGAAAAGTCAAAATATACGCTTTAATGTGGTCTATAATAATAGTAATATTAATCAAGTGTATACCACAAAATTTCTTGGAGTTACACTGGACGAGTGTCTTACTTGGAAGAAACACATTGACACAATCAGTAAAAAAATAAACCAATTCGTGTTTGCATTACGAAAAATAAAGGTTGTTACGTCTCAGCATACCTCCCTGATGGTGTATCACGCCTACATCTGCTCAGTGATTCGCTATGGTATCGTGGTTTGGCGAAACTCTTCCGATTTAGAAAGAATTTTCATTGCCCAAAAAAAATGCATTCGGACAATGTTTAATATCGGGTGGTCCGAATCCTGCAGGCCCGTATTCAAGGCGCATGGCCTTTTAACGGTGCCCTGTATTTACATCTACGAAGTTGCTAGGTTTTTAAGATCTCATCCTATGCTCTTCCAACGGAAAGACAATACAAATAAAAGGCAAGTTACACATCTAGCGTATGAAATGCCGATTCCTAGATTGCAAATCTTCCGGAAGAGCTGTGTCTACATGACTCCTTTAAGTTATAACGCGTTACCGGAGTCAATAACGAAACTTCCTTTTAAAAAAATTTGTACCCAATTGCGAAAGTTTTTGTTACAGGAATGTTTTTATTCAATTAATGAATTTTTCCACAAATGTCCACGTAAATTTTGTTATTATTATGCCTAAATATTTTATGAAAAAGTGAAGCTCTCATTTATTGTTAACCATTTAATATTACATATTTGTTGTTAATTTAATTTGTATTTTAATTTAATTTGTAATTTAATTTGATTTTATTTGTAACTTAATTGAATTTGATTTTATTTGTAATTTAATGTAATTTGATTTTATCTGTAATTTATTTTAATTAAATAAATTTCTATTTGCATGCCGCTGTGTCGGCGAGACATGATGATCCTGAACTACTTTATTACATCTTTGTTTGTACCGTGTTTCTGGCAAATAAATGAATTATTATTATTATTATTATTATTATTGTTTAACTTGTTTGTTAATCAGTTGGTTGGCGGGCTCAGCGGAGCCATGGTCGGCTGCTCAATAGATGGAAAAATGGTCAACAATATTAGTTATGCAGACGACATGGTTCTGTTGAGCCCGTCAGTTAGTGCGCTCAGAAGACTTCTGGGTATTTGTGAAAATTATGCCCTGTCACATGGACTCAAATACAATGCGAGTAAGAGTATTGTCATGCTATTCAAAGCAGGAAACAAGGCACCCTCTAACGTGCCGCCAATTAAGATCGGTGGGTCGGCCCTCGTGAGGGTACATAAAGTTAGGTATTTGGGTCACATGCTGACAGAGCGGCTTCAAGATGATGAAGACGTAGAGAGGGAAAGGATGTTGGCAGTCCGTTGCAATATGTTGGCCCGCAGATTTGCACGATGTACCACAGATTACTTTTCAGAGTCTTCTGTCACGTGTCACTTTACACGTGCAGTCTGTGGATCAACTTTACGCGGCGGGCTTACAACGCCCTGCGTGTTCAGTACAACGACGCTCTGAGGGCAGTGTTGAGAAAACCCCGGTACTGCAGTGCGTCCGCAATGTTTGCGGATGCATCCATTGATGATTTCTTTGCCATCATAAGGAAAAGAACTGCATCGATGATGAGCAGGGTCCGTGGTAGCACCAACACTGTCCTCAGAACGTTAGCGTGCAAAATTGATAGCCCGTTTGCTGTGTACTGGGCAGGTGTACACTTGCACAGGAATAGAAAATAGCCAACGTAAATTATTGTGTAACTTGTTTTGTTTACTAACAAATTACTAACACCTGTTTATTTTATTTTTATTTTTGTGTGTACTACTAACGCCGTTTTTATGTAATTATTTTGTGCACTGTTGTTTTTTTTTATGGACCCTGGTTGTCTGAATTAAAGATAATTATTATTATTATTATTAAATAAAAAAATAAAAAATTGGTTTGGCAATGGGTTAGGAGTTTCCTTCGAAATCTTTCGGATTGTGATGCATCCGGGAAACAAAGTACAAATTAACTTAGTACCTTAAAGGGAGGAGGCCTATATTCAGCAGTGGCTGGAGCGAGGTTGGCAATGGTGATGACACATTGTGAAATTTAAATGATTGAGTATTCAAAACTAATAATGTCATAAACCTTCAGTTGTACTCCACAAGACCCATTCCCATTCCCATTGCATCATTGTCATCGTTTGTCCAGCCTTTTCCCAACTATGTTGGGGTCAGCTTCAGTCTAGCCGATGGCGTAAATACAAAGGCGGATACAACACCGACAGTAGTTGTTCTGTAACGCAGCCGCGTCCGTATGAATAAAGTATTACAAACACCACAGACATTTCAAAACTGTCTGCAATGTGATCGGCTCCAAAAGACATTGTTTTAAAAAAACGACTGCAAAACTGCTTATAAGTACTCGCCCTGTCTACACTGCCGGTATCAAACTTGCTTGCGACGTAACTCACCTTGCGCTAATACTAAATAGCATGCCTAGCTGCGAGCTACTTGGAAGTAGCGCTCGCCGGCTGCTGCCACGGCTCGCATTTCTAACCTAGCCTAACCCATTTCACCCAGTTCATGCTTGAACTGATTCACACACAAATACGGCTGCACTACAAACCGCTGTGTTGCAGCTGGGGTCGGATAGACTATTACTGCTTTTATTGCAATTCGCAAAATATTTGTGTTGCATCCGCCTTTGTATTTACGCAACTGGATGCAGTTGAATATTAACACGGCATCCTTTTATTTTAAAAGTAATATAACCTACAAAACAATCAAGTATTACCCCCTTTGAGAAGAAGGCGTGAGTTTGTATGTAAAAAACAATGAAGTATTACTGAGCTCACAAGATAAATGTGCACTCAAGACGTCCGTTGCTTTTGATTTAATACTAACAATTTTATATTGTGTGAAACGAAAAGTGTGCTTGTGTCAGCTGTCGTAATATTATAAGAATAGTGGAAGAAAACAGCGATTTTAATACTATTTTCCTAAGAAAAATAAGTACATAGCAAGAAAGTGATAAGCAAGTATTTTTCTTCATAATATGTATTGTGTTGTTTCAGCTATTGTCGGATAGACCCGAGAATATCTCTTCATAATATCAAGTTGCGTTGTGTATAATATTGAGTGTTGGTCTAGCCAGATGTATGAACGTGGATGAAGCTAAAGAAGTATATCAGGTAGTTCTGTTGTTTTTTTAACCGACTTCCAAAAGGAGGAGGTTATCAATTCGTCCGTATTGTTTTTTTGTTTTTTTTTTGTATGTTTGTTACGCGATTACTCAAAGACGGATGGACCGATTTAGAAAATTCGTTTTTTGTTTGATAGGGTATATTTCCGAGGTGGTCCCATATAAATTTTATTAACTTAGCTTAGGGAGTTTTTGAGTTAGCTTCAATAGCGCGTATATTTCCCACTTATTTTATGTGGATGATGTGATGGTGTTCCTAACTTCCTATCACTGTTATTTACATGGCTATATCTACAATTATTGTGCTCAATTATGTATTCGAATTTGTGTGGGGTAAGTACCACAACTAAAAAGTGAAAAATAAAATGGTTTTATTTTTTGCTAAAAAGTTTTTATTTATTTTATTTGTGATGGGTTTGCTCTTGACTCTAATCTAGGTCAGAGGTGACAGAGACAAAGTCGACGATGGAGTGAGCTTACCCAGAAGAAGCCTGTTCACTCTCACTTTGAAGAGATTAGGGTTGTATGCGTTCGGAAACACAGACGCAGCTAGTGAGTAGGTTTCTGCCTACCGCCAAGGAATAAAGACATGAGTTTATGTATGTATGTATGTATGTATGGACTAGTGGTAGCAAGTGCTTCTGCAGCTGCTGATCACGAGGAGTTTGATTCCCAAGTCAGGTTAACAGGTCATGAAGCTATGTCAAGCCATGTTGCTAAGCAGTAAGACTACTAGAAATGATGTTTATATATGAAATTATATTTATATATTTTTAAAAGATATCTACAGTCGCAATTAGTAGTTAGCCTTTTCCCAATTAGGTTGGGGTCGGCTTCCAATCAAACTGGATGCAGCTGAATACCAATATGTTACATGGAGCGACTGCGCATCTGACCTCCATGCACAACCCAGTTACTGGGTAATACGATACCCCTTGGTAAGACTGGTTGTCCTTGTCAGACTTTCGGGCGTCTGACGACCCGTAACGACTGTCGAAGATCTTCAAAAGTGCTTTCCGAGACACGGCATGTCAGTGGCAATCAATAAAAATGTAGGTAAACGCTATATCGCAATTTTTGACAGTTTGACATTACAAGTTTGACAATCTGCGCACATTCATTCTTCAGAATACGGGAAATGCCCCTCAGATTGTTGCACCACGTCTCTAAAAACATGCGACAGGATTCGAATGAAATATTGTATAATAGTACCAAACCCCTTCGCTAGTTCAAGCTACACATGACATTCCATTTTTAACCATCAATTCAAAAACTATGTGACAAACTTATCCAATCTAAGCCCACCTTCATCACTGATCAGCTTCCATTATTAAAACATTCGCGACATGTCACGCTGAACACTTGTTCGGCGTGTACCTTCCATAATAAATGCTTGTTCAAACAAGGTGCTTCGTTTGTACAGTTTCAACGAAAATTATCTTGTGACAGTGACAGTACGGCGTGACACCAACTTGTCAGCTTGGCTAATTATTTTAGTTGGAGGTAAGGGCGGGTTCAGGTGAGGAGAGTACTGACTTTATGTGAAATGTTTGCTTGTGTTTGAAGGCTTGTTGTTTAATATTTTGAAGGGGAGAACATTTGAAGAACGGGAGAGTTTATTTATTTATTTATTAATCACAGAATCCACAGCTCTTAAAAATACCTTAACACACTTATTGTACTAGTATTACAGCCAATTACGGATTCACAATTTAATAAATATACAAAGAAGAAATAGCAACAGAAACTTAGAAAACTAAACAATATTTTAGGATACGTGTGTGGTGTTAAGAAGTGTGCAAGAGGAGACGCGTGTGAGTGTGTGTGTGTATTGTATTATGCGTTTCAAAATGAGAAGACAGTCGACTACCCTCCCAGTATGATACAATCGGACAAAACCGCACAGCTAGCAACCAAAAGTTTATAGTCAAAATGTTGAAGTTACGCACAAGGTTAAAGATAAGAAACATAAAGACGAATGTGGTCAGCTAAGCAAGGCCAAGAGAAACATATCATAATTGGCTTATAGAATAAGGGTATTTTTAAACAAACTTTTATTTACCTGGATATCACCTAGGACCAGAGTCAAGACGAATCAAACGAGCCCAAACTCGTTATGGTTGTATTGCATTATTACTGAGTCCCCGTGGCCACCTTCCGGCTCCATGTCATAATAATATTGCATTATAATCCGATTTACATATGCATGTAAAATTTGAGCTCAATCGGAAACCGGGAAGCGGGTCAAAAGCTTCCATGATTAGATTACAGATAAACATTGGGATAGGTGAAAAAAAATAAAAGCTTGTAAAAAGTCAAGATTTTTTATTTTTATTTTGATATGAGATGGGTTTGCTCTTGACTCTAGTCTAGGTCAGAGGCGACAGTGACAAAGTCGACGATGGAATGAGCTTACCCAGAAGAAGCCTGTTCACTCTCACTTTGAAGAGATTAGGGTTGTATGCGCTCGGAAACACAGACGCAGATAGTGAGTTCCACTCTTTTGCTGTGCGCATTAGAAAAGACATTTGGAAACGCTTAGTGCAAATTGGTGGAATAGCAACTAGATGGATTAATTTAAATTCCAACCCTGTGAGTGTGAGAAAAAGATGGAGCCAGACATCCTGTATAGCTCCATCTTTTTCTAACACTGAAGTAACATTCAAATAATACTGCTTTAAGAGGTGGTGGTTGGCCCCCTGTGAGGGCGATACACAATAAAGCTAGCCCAGTGATTGACCAACTTGTTCCCATAAGTTTGCTAGTAACAGACTGTCATGGATGAGAAAGTAAAAAATAACGACTAAACCTTAACCCCATTAGTCATATATATCCTCCAAAATCATGAATTTAATCCTTATTATTGCTCTTATCTCAATACATCTAAATTTCTACTACCTGTGTATGATACTGTCTACACAGCACTAGTAAACTAGTTTACCTCCGCGCGCTAATCGCGTCTAAACACGGCCTTAGTTTAAAACTGTTTATGCTGAAATTTGGTTCCTCAAACTTTGCTTTGTGATTGGCTTTCAAATTGTCTAACGGATAACAATTTAGTATTAGGTATAATATCATGAATATTGATCCGTATAGCAATAGGAATCTACTTATGGAAAGCTCTCTTACTCATAATAGCTTATTTTTTAACAATTTCACATTATTTGAAGCTGTATTCTTTGAATTTTTAGGGTTGTGTCTATCAACACCCTTTTTCTCAGCAAAGCGTAGAGGCATCAAGTAGATATTAATATCAAATACGTAGGTCTACGGTCCCTTGGATTTCTTTAAAGTCAAGCTAAGTCTAAGTTAACACAATAAAAAAACTTTTTAGCAAAAAATAAAACCGACTTCCAAAACAAAACACTACAAAGTGAAAAATAACTTTAATTTCGGTAGTCGGTGTCTTTGGTTTTGTATTTTCGTTTTTTGCCAACGACTTCCGAAATTAAAGTTATTTTTCACTTTGTAGTGTTTTGTTTTGGAAGTCGGTTTTATTTTTTGCAAAAAAAAAATATTTTTCACTTTTTAGTTGTGGAACCTACCCCACACAAATTCGAATACATAATTGAGCACAATAATTGTAGATATAGCCATGTAAATAACAGTGATAGGAAGTTATTAAAACACCATCACATCATCCACATAAAATAAATGGGAAATATACGCATTATTGAAGCTAACTCAAAAACTCCCCAAGCAAAGTTAATAAAATTTATATGGGACCACCTCGGAAGTACAAAAAAAGAATTTTCTAAATCGGTCCATCCGTCTTTGAGTAATCGCGTAACAAACATAAAAAAAAAAAACATACAGACGAATTGAGAACCTCCTCCTTTTGGAAGTCGGTTAAAAATACGCCTATTTATCAATCAATCAATCAATTTTATTTCGGAAATCATCCATATTGTATTAGTACTAGAACTTACAAGCTATGTTAGTGTTAAAATCAAAATCAACATTATAATTACAAATAAAATTAAAATTTGAATCAGAACCACAGTAAAAATTCAATCAAATTTAAATTAAAAATTAAAATCTAATCAAAATTAAATCAAAATCAAATAAATTAAAACAAAATTAAATTAAAATTAAAAACAAAAATCAGTCAAAATTAAAATCAAAATTAAAATCAATATCACAATCAAAATTAAATTTAAATCCAATCAGAATTAAATCAATGAAAACAAAATCAAAACTAAATCAGACTAAAATTAAATTAAAATTAGACTAAAAACATGACCAAAAATCAATTTAAATATCTTTCCTCAGCACCGGGCCCACAGCTATGTCTACGGGACCAGTGCATCAGAAAAGGGCAGTCTGGCCTCTCCACAATAATCTTCAGGATGCTATTTGAGCTTCCACGTATCCTACGCATTAGGGATGCCGTTCTTTTGCGCATGATAGCCTCAAAACTATCTATGCCTGCCTCGGCAAACATGCCCGACGCACTACAGAACCGCGGAAGCCCCAGCAACACCCGAAAAGCATTAGGTATTATACTGCACACGGAGAGCGTTGTAGGCTCTCTGCGTATACCTGACCCACAGGCTGCAGGTGTAAAACGTCTGGCAGTATGCCTTAAACAGCGTAATTTTCACAGCGTATTTATGCGACATATTTTGATACTTGCAAATAAATCAAACCTATATGGGTACTTCCCGTTGACCTAGAATCATGTTTGGCAACAAGCAAGGTTTCACAGCACAAGTAAAAGGAAAGTCCAAAATCCGTTAATTTGTAGTTTTATCACGTAAAAAATGTTTGTCCATTTACAAACTTACATTTGAAGTTGGAGAATTGACCGGGACGTATATCGATGTATGGGAGAACATGTTTTTCAACTACAATGTTAAATTTGTTTTTGGGATAAATTCATCCCAACTACGGAGCCCTTCATTGTGCGTATTCCGACACGCACTTGACCGGTTTTTTTTCGAAACAGGAGTATTGTTGATGCCAAGCAATGGCGATATGGGATTTATTTACAAACGTTGAGTTAAGTAATGATAAAAGTCTGATCTGATTAACCATACATTTGTTGACGTTTAAACATTTCTTAACTTCGAGCTTCCCGTCAAGTGTCCGATAGGTTTATGTCAATATATGCTCGAATGTCAACGGTACCCCACCCCATAGGTTAACAACTACTGTAAGCCCGCGGTCACTATTTGATGATGGTTTTTTACGTTTTTATACAATATGTCGCATCCGAAACAAGGCCGCCACCTAGCGGCAACTATCAAGACTAGAGTTGGCGCGCTTTGCCAGAGTTTGTTTATCCTGGTGATGGAGCAGGGAAGACGCTTTGGAACTGTCCTACGCAGTCCTACGTTTTGTTGAACCATCGTGATCATACCAGCCTGTATTGTCTCACTGCAGAGCAAAGGACAAAATAGTAGGTTACTAAAGTGTAAAGTGATTATTTTGTGGAAGTAATTGTTATTTATTTGCACGATACTCACATAAACCTGCCTGATGGCGGACCGCAGCATCCTGATGATCCGTCATACATATTATAAAATATAAAGTATTTTCTTACGCACATATGGTGTGCGCAAGACGTTACACATTAGAATATGATTTTTTTTTTATTTATTTATTTATCTACTTAAATTTACCCTTACAGAATAACCCAATGCGGTAAATGCGTTTTTCTTAACATAACAAAAACTAACATCTATAACTAAATATTTCGCGAAATACGCGCATTGACGTGTTGCGGATAGCAGCCCGTATTACTTATAACTGATTATAAATAATGCATTCCTTGTGAATTCACTCAGAGAACAACAAAATAAGTCCGTCTCCCTCGCTATGAGGTTGAGCGTGCGAAGCGCACGCGTCAGGGGCGCCTCCCCAACAGTGACGGCTGCCGTCGTCGCCACACGCACCTGTCCGGAACGCACAGACTCACCTACTCTAAAAACACTGCATTATGCACCTTCCCTCTTAGAAATTTAAAAATATATGATTATAATATAGGTTGTAAAAATAAACCATAATGTGTTTAACGGAAATCTCGAGCTCCTCTCGTGGCTAAGTGATACCGCATACCGAGACTCGTTAAGCCATTTGGTCCCGGCTGTCATTCAAAGATTTGACAGTGGTTACGGGTTATCTGAAGCCCGAAAGTCTGACAACCAGTTTTACCAAGGGCTATCGTATGACCCAGTTACAGTGTTGTGAAAGTCAGATAGGCAGTCACTCCACGTAAAATACTGATATTTAGCTGCATCCGGTTAGACTGGAAACTGACCCCAACATAGTTGGGAAAAGGTTAGACAGATTGATTGTGTTTTACGGTAAATAACTATGATGTTGTTCCATAACAAAAGGTTCTTGAATTTAGAAAAAAGGTACAAAAAGGTGGTAAGAAAATTCATTAGAAAAGAGGAAATTAATTTAAAAGCTGATGAAAGACTACTAACTTTACACAATGTACAAATATTATGATTAACTTAGCTATTTACAGCAAGAACTTGATTGAATCTAAAGTTAATTCTCATGTCTATCTTAATTTAAATAAATTGGTAGGAATCTCTATTATTGAATAGCAGAGTTTGAATACGACTCGAGATTATTTAGAACTAGCTTTAGCCCGCCGCTTCACCCACGTGGATATTAGAAATTATCCCAAGGGACTACCGGGATAAAAAGTATCCTATATCCTAATCCAGGTCATGTTTACCCATGTACCAAATTTCATTCAAAATCGTTCAGACGTTTTAGCGTGAAAGTGTAACAAACAAACACATTCTATTTCGCATTTATAATATTGAGTAAGGATGATTAATTAATTATTAATTGAATTTATACCTACTTCTATCTGTAAAAAAAAAAAACTAATATCATACTATGTACTCGTGTATACACTGTTACTGATATTAATATTCGTTTCATAATAATATCTTAATAACATAAGTTCGTAAAGAGACTACATTTGTAGTTGAGCAGTTTCTGAGCAATAAGTGATCTGGCATCTCATGTTCAAAGTTAAGTTGGAAGTTTAGTAACATCTTCATCGATCATTCTGGAAACCAAACCGAAGTTTCTTAATGTAAGTAAGTATATATATTTCTTAAGAAATATATATCTAATACTAGCTTTTGCCCGCGGCTTCACCCGCGTGGAGGACGGAAATTATTCCACGGGAACGTACTACCGGGATAAAAAGTATTCTATTTCCTATCCCAGGTCATGGTAATGGTGGATTTGGATGAAATTTGGCACATGGGTCAAATTTTCATCATTCATCTGTCCAGTCGTTTATTACGTGAAATAAACAAACAAACTAACTTTCGCATTTATAATATTAAGTTTGAATTTGCTAAGTTACAATTTTCATTCGCTAGGCTTTTCAGAAATAGTCCATGTTTCGCCAATCGTAAGGTATTCCAGAAGTTTATATTAAACCTATAGTAATTAAATTAAACTCATAGAGAGCTTAACAACAGACGATGACTATAATATACAGGGTTATTTGTAAAACACCAGCAACCTCTTAAGGGGTCATTGTACTCATCATTATGAACAACTTTTACTATGGGACCAAATCTGAAATCGCGAAAAAAAAATCAGCTGTTCAGTACATTTTGACGAATTATGCGAACATAAATGGTTTAGTCCCATAGTAAAAGTTGTTCATAATGATGAGTACAATGACCCTTTTAAGAGGTTGCTGGTGTTTTACAAATAACCCTCTGTGTATACTACATGACGGACAAATAAAAAAAAAATGTCATTATCCCTATTTCACGCGGACGAAGTCGCGGGTAGAAGCTAGTACAATTTAAGACCTAATAATTAATAACTTACAATTTCAGAATTTTAGTCGACTTATTTGAAAAAGATGGCATTGATAATGCTAAGCGTAACTGATCCCTTGATTAAACAGGCACGTTCCTTATGGAAAGTAGGTATTTCACTAATCGAGTTTCCGAGTCCCCAATGTCTCTGATTTCTTCTTATCCGAAAAACCATATTGCTTAAACACAATCTGACATCCCCTGTACCCCTCTACCCCCATGGGATAGGGGTGAACACTGGTAAACCCTTTGAGACAAATTGAATTGACTTACCTTACAGGTATTCGGTACCTACTCAATGCTCAAATCTCTTAATACATCGTGTTCTGAAAAGCTTTCTTAAAAGAATGTCGAATCGTATGTAGTCTTTGCAGGAAACGCGTTTATTTTTAGAGAAAAATCATTAGGACTGCCAAAGTACTTATCACAATTTTGAATAATGTATGTATTATTGATACGTCGCTTCCCGGCAAAAAAAGTGTCAGAATACAAAAATAGCTGTTTCGAGAAAATGGTAAACTTTAATAGTTTTTTGTTCATCTAGACCTCAATAATTTAGCAAAAGCATGTTTCAGCAATCTGACTATTATAGTTTTTAAATTATTGACGTCTAGATGAACAAAAATTTATTAAAGTTACCATTTTCTCGAAACAGCTATTTTTGTATTCTGACACTTTTTTTGCCGGGAAGCGACGTGTTGTTTTGTATTCAGGTAAAATTAATGTAAATCCAATTTATACTAAAAATAAAGCTGAAGAGTTAGTTTTTTTTTGTTTGTTTGTATGTTTGAACGAGCTAATCTCTAGAATTATCAGTCGGATTTGAAAAAAATATTTTTGCATTTGATAGGCCAATTCTTGAGGAATCAATTTGGGACCCGAAGGAGTCGCGCAAAATTAAAAAAAGAATCAGAAAGAACGCTAAACAAAAACGAAGAAATAGTGCGGGCAAGAGATGCGATGCGACGGGGTGAGTCTGGGGACCACGAACTTTCAAGCGGACTAACTCACGGGCTGAAACTAGTTGTTAATATTTTACAACCATGTCACATGTGTGGCGAAAAAAACACCCCTGTTTTTTCTAAAATACAAAAAATGGCTATAAATATATAAATGGCTATCAAAACGACCCGTTACAAGAACCAAACATACGTAAGTCAACGATTATTTAAAACTTCCATCACCATAAATTCATGGTACGTCCTCTTCAAAGATGATAACACCCAAAATTTAAACAAGAAGAAACGTTCAAACCGTAAACGTAGCTTATGTCGAAACCCGATAAACCCACGTGGTGTAAGATCGAAAGAATGACGCCCCGAGGGTAAGTCGACAAGGAATATAAATTATGAACGTTGTCAATCGAGCCTTCATTCAATGTACCCACTTGCTTTCAAACACGTTTGAGCCTTGTGAGTTGGTAGGGGGATTCCGTGATGTATCAACTGTGAAAACACGGGTTTGTACTCCCTGAAAGTATGCAGGTAGGTACTGTTGTACGTACAGCCTGAATTCATTACGTACCTCTCTGAAGCATTTATTTACATTACAAAAGAGGAAAAATAAGTGATACAAGAGTCTGTACAGCATTCACCGTACCGAATCCGGAATCACTAGTAGCGAAAAGCGGAACCGCACTCTAATTGCGTAACACACTATCAGTCAGCTTCATTTTGGTAGTTCAACAACATTCATTGCGTTATTTACGATGTTGAGAAGAAAAAAATTCGAGCATATGATGATGAGCAGGATTAGCAATTTGCTTCAAAATGATTCAGATTCCGATCTATAGTGTGTTACGCAATTAGGGTGCCATTCAGCAAGTTTATGAATGACGTCACACAGCTTGCAGAATTTATACGATCCGATGTCCTTCGGACCTGGCATATAATATCTTTGACATTCACTACATTCGGATGAAATAGCGGCAGGTCACGGGAACAATCTGCGACTGCAGCTTTCCCCTTAAACATAAGGGGAAGATATAACTATAAAACAATGGTTAGACCTGGTCTTGTATGCATCAGAATGTTGGGCCACAAAAGGGATGTATGAAAGAACGAAAAGAAAAAAATTAAAAATAAGTTTATTTGTTACACAAACACGTGCATACAAAAAGATAATTAACTTTAGTTTTACAAAAAGAAAAATAGAACACACAAATCACGAGCACAAAACAAAAGTCGGCAGCTGCTGGCACGCCATGACTGTGACAAGAAGGCTTCCACTCAGCATGATGCTGTGCTATGGGGGGCCCACAGCACAGCGCTGTTTTTCAGTGGTCACCCGAAAATTATGTAGGTACGGAAACCAAGTCAGGTAAAATGTACTGGTCTGTACATGAATTACTAAATAAATAAATAAAATAAAACAAACACTACTTAGAATATTATAACTCAATTATACTTACAAAGCTACAACCAAACATATATGTATAAATAAAAACAAATTATAGATGAATAGACATATTAAATAACATTAGAAATAAATCTGCAGGCGTCATCGTGCGTACCTAAAGGCAATTACATGTAGCTGAGATGAGAATGCTAAGAGCGATGTGTGGTGTTACACGAATAGATAGATAAAGAAACGAGTACCTACATAAGAGGAAGTCTGAAAGTGACGCCCGTGACTGAAAAGTTGTGTGGAAATCGGTTGTCATGGTATGGACATGTGATGCGAATTATGAAAATGTCGTGAGGAAAGTTTTGAGTATGAATGTCGATGGCTACAAGAGTAGGGAAAGACTAAAGAAATGATGGATGGACTGTGTGAAAGACGATATGGCTAGAAAGGGGATGCATACCGAGATGACGACTAATAGAAAAGTATGGAAAGACATGTTGCGCCAACCACATATAAATTGGGATAAGGACAGGAGAATGATGACGACATTCACTACATTCAGAAGCCTAGAAGTTTGACCAGCTACTATAAAAAGAGGTATCGTGTGACCCACTAACTAGGTTGTGAAGGCCATATAAGCAGTCGCTCCATGTGGTGGTGTAACACTGGAAGCCGACCCTTACATAGTTAGGAAAAGGCTAGGCAGATGATCAATGGGTACATTATGAAAATAATCACGCACCATGCACTTTTCCTATTTAGGGTTCCGTACCAAAATGGTAAAAAGGAACCCTTATGGTGCGACTCAGTCTGTCTGTCCGTCTGTCACAGCTGGATATCTCGAGAACTACTAATGCTCTCAACTTGAATTTTGGAATAGTTTTAGATAACGTTTGCCAAATAAGAAAGAATTTTTTTTTTTTTTTTGCAACAGGGCATGAAAGGGGGTTTAAACATTCGAAGTGGGGCTTCTAGGGCATGTGGGGTATCATATGAAAGAGCGCTGTTTGCTCATTTATAAACATTTTTTTTAGGCTGAATAGTTTTTGACTTTTGATGAAAAATGTAAAAAAAATACCGTTCCCCCTTATCTCCGAAGTTTGCATAGAGAAAAATATGAAATTATTCTGTGTTATAGAAGTTTATTTAAAGATTATAGGAAAAATAAAACGATGTCTCTAAATAGAACACTTTTGTTTTGATACTACAGAACCCTCGGTGCGCGAGTCCGACTCGCTCTTGGCCGGTTTTTTTTTTTCTTTTCAAGTTAAGATAAAACAAATAATCATACTCCTCAATACTTCCAAGTTCCACCCCACGATTATCAATCACAATACATTTGCGAAAAACGGGTCAAAGTAGATGGAACATCAATTTGATACAAACTTAGTTTTCCCTAACGTTATACAAAAGTTATGTTTGACAAATGATTCCGTCCGTGAGAGCGCGAATTTGTGTGAGCACTTATTTTGTTTATCATTCGAAGTGTATGATAATTAAATAAGTTTTTGTTGATGTTCAAAGCCATGTTACGTGTCATTCTTGGAAATAAAAATATAGACAATATTAAATAGGATGTTATTAATTGCACATCAAAAATATTCACCTATCAATTTATTTCCATCATTTATACACTTTTTTTGCATCAATAATACTGACTGCACAGCAAATTAACCACTGCGTACACACATAATACTCACACTCATAGCAAAATGACATGGTGACTAATATTAACCCCGAGGTTAGGTTTGATTAGGTTACTTTAAACCCTTT
This sequence comes from Dicycla oo, assembly GCA_948252095.1. NCBI lineage: Eukaryota > Metazoa > Arthropoda > Insecta > Lepidoptera > Noctuidae > Dicycla > Dicycla oo. The sequence goes on along the minus strand of OX411718.1, from coordinate 2,793,434 downwards.
ACGTAACAGAAATAGGAGCCCCGCGAAGACATTATGAATGCAAGAGCGAGCGAAGGGCACGAAGTGTGAGTTAGGTACAATAATTTGGTTTCCTCAAGAATGGTAATAGGTTTAATGTCGATAGTGATTATTAGCTACGCATTAATAAAAAATCTATACTTTAAGATAAACAGCGATGCGCCACGAATATAAATGGTTGCTTATTTAGTTATTTGAAATTACGTTATTTATGGATACAAAAAGTTTTTTTTTTTTTTATTTGTGTTTAAATAGTGCCCATATTAAATCGTAATTTATTTACAGTTAAGCCGTATAATGGTCCATGAGCTCAGCGCACCGCGGGCTTAGCAGTAGTTGTGAACCAGCACACATTGACATGACCTTACCTCTGGAGGAGCTCGTGGCTAAGTAATAACAGCCACACGGGTCGATGAGGTTACGTCGGTCGATCAGGTTAAGCTACGCTCGCTGGGGTTGGTCTGTGGATGGGTGACCATCTTTTCATACCGAGACTCCTCCGTGCCTCGGAAAGCACGTTAAGCCGTAGGTCCTGGCTGTCATTCGTGGATCTTTGATAGTCGTTACGGGTCGTCTGAAGCCCGAAAGTCTGACAACCAGTCTTACCAAGAGGTATCGCATTACCCAGTAACTGGGTTGTGGAGGTCAGATAGGCAGTCGCTCCATGTGAAATACTAGTATTCAACTGCATCCGGTTAGACTGGAAGCCCACCCCAACATAGTTAGGAAAAGGCTAGGCCGATTGATTGACATAATCTTACCTACATAAATGTATGGGATTTTTTCGAAAGTCAAAGGTTGCTTTTAAAAGTAAATAAAAGGATAACGAATTTGAAAGCTGTTATCTTGTTTACAATCTCAGCTTAATGAGATTAAAGATTATTATTAGGTACAGCGTTATCCTTTCAGCGATATATTTTATGACCAGCAATAACACTCTGTTATGATCCTATTTATCCATTAAAAGTTCATTATTTTTTAGTAGTTACGTTACTTTTTAAGGAGAATGTTTGTTTTATGTGTATTTTTGAGTATTTTTGAGAACCCATGAAGGGTTCCGTGACGAAAGCAAAATAATCATCCCAAGAACAACTTTCCCATTGTAGTTTTAAAACATGTTCCCCCATACATTCCAACTGCAAATATGGTACAAGAATAGTTCTATAACTATTCTAGATAATTTTTTCAAAATTTAAGGCTCAGTAGTTTCGGAGATAAGGTAAATTTTCGTCTATTTTCTTAAATGACTTTAAAAACGATTTATTTTAAAATGATAAAAAATCTATCAGAGAAATAAAAATATGCTAACTATACCGTGTGACATATCAAATGAAAGAGCTTACTGTGAGGAGTAAGCTCTTTCATTTGATATGTCACACGGTATAGATAGCATTTTTTTTTTAATTTTCTCATTTGCCCATATTCAAAATTCATTTATTTACGTTGCACGTCCATGTTAGAGTCACAGAAATTAATTTGTGTACCAAACTTCAACTTAATCGGTCCAGTAGATTCGGCGCAAATTGGCTGTGACAGACGAACAGACACACGAGTGTTTCTATAAGGGTTCCGCTGTTTCTTTTTGAGGTACGGAACCCTATAAACCGGCATTACGGCAATAATCGTAGCCAATAACATTTTGCACAGTATTCGTTTGTGTTCCAACCGCGGGATCGAATCTAATTTGTGTGGCTTAGCCGCGCCGTGCGACCCAATGTGCGCGCTTTAATGAAAATCTAAATTTAGATGTGCTGTTGTTTGGTGCGTGTGTTTAATTTTAAACTAGGCTGTGATAGTTGGAACGGTCTGCTTGATGATAATAGTAGTCTTTTAACAATCTTACACTAGCTGGTCAAGATTTTCAGTTTGATTTTAACCTAATTGTTGTTGTTATTGATGTGAAAAAATGTGCATTTTGGCAAACACGACCTCGAAGTGGTTATTATGTTTTTCAGAGGAAAAGTACTTATTACGAGCTAAAAGATTGGAATTATCGTTTTCCTTAAGGCTCCTGCAGACAGGCGCGATGCGACCGCGCAACGCAATTCTTGTTGTACAATTTCTATACTTCATTGAAATTGTTCTACCGGAGTCGCTTCGCGCCAGTCTGATGTTGCAACTTTTTACCATCCTGATGGGCATTATTTAATAATAATTGGCCTAATTTGTTATATCTACTTTAAATGTCAGAAAAATCTCAACCCTTCATTACACCATTTTAAAACACCAAACCAACCAATAAAACCAACGAAATTTACAACAAAACCAACATTTAGACCAACACAATGTAGGGCTTAAAACTTAATTGTGACGTGTGGTTAACGCCGATTGCTTTCAGGCCCTCTGTCACAACCGAAAGAGGTCTAACCACACAGCGCCCTCTGCCGGCCGATGCGAAGTGTGCCAGGTGCGTCCCGATGGCCCACAAAATCGGATCCAACCTCGGGATTTAATTTTGTAATGGGTAGTGGTGTCGGCTGTGAGAGATAGCGGGAAATGATATTAAGTTGGTGGTGACGTGACATCATAAAGGTCTTTACCTAAATATTGAAATTGCCGATTTTTGATACCGGCTAGTGTGACGATCTAGTCTTTCATTGTATTTAGAATTCCAAATTCAAATTAATTTTTAACCGACTTCCAAAAGGAGGAGGTTATCAATTCGTCTGTATGTTTTTTTTTTTTTTTTGTATGTTTGTTACGCGATTACTCAAAGACGGATGGACCGATTTGGAAAATTCTTTTTTTGTTTGAAAGGGTATACTTCCGAGGTGGTCCCATATAAATTTTATTAACTTTGCTCGAGGAGTTTTTGAGTTAGCTTCAATAATGCGTATATTTCCCACTTATTTTATATGGATGCTGTGATGGTGTTTTAATAACTTCCTATCACTGTTATTTACATTGCTATATCTACAATTATTGTGCTCAATTATGTATTCGAATTTGTGTGGGGTAGGTTCCACAACTAAAAAGTGAAAAATAAAAACTTTTTAGCAAAAAATAAAACCGACTTCTAAAACAAAACACTACAAAGTGAAAAATAACTTTAATTTCGGAAGTCGGTGGCAAAAAACGAAAATACAAAACCAAAGACACCGACTTCCGAAATTAAAGTTATTTTTCACTTTGTAGTGTTTTGTTTTAGAAGTCGGTTTTATTTTTTGCTAAAAAGTTTTTTATAATATAGCATTACATTTAAAAAAGTAAACAGTTGTTCATTTGTTTTCCAGCTGTTCGATTTTTCTTTGATATCGATGATTCTGTAACCATGGAAAAATCGAAATTGCGCGCTATTTTCGAATACGAGTTCCGTCGTGGCACCAACGCAACACAGACAGCACGCAATATTAACGACGTGTATGGACATGGTACCCTAAGTGAACGCGCAGTGCGTTTTTGGTTTGATCGCTTCCGTTCTGGAAATTTTGATCTCAACAATGAGCCCCGGGGAAAAAATTCAAATCCAACGAAACGGGTAAAAACGCCTTTAAAGAATTTATCAATTTCCATTCCCAGGCTATCTATAGCGGAGGCATCAACGAACTTTTATTAAAATGGCAATAGTACATCAACAATATTTCTAACTTCTTTGATTTTTTTCTATGCAAAACGACAATATCATAGATCTAATATTATACGTAAATATCATATACCTAATATTATAAAGACTGGTATCTAGATTCATTTAGAATCATCTGTTGAATCAAAGAACACTGATTTATATGGTTTATCAGTAGGCTAAGATTGATTAACGTTACTCAAGTGCTTTGGCTAAGTATTATTTCTGTCACTGACATACTAATGTCAATCTGCAAGTGCAAGATAGAGATGGAAAGATTATCTAAGCCAAACTACGTGCTTAGTAACGTTTCTTGATCTCAGCCTTATGCTGGTTTTCACTAGCACTAGCCCAAGTGAATGCCTAAATAAATACACGCTGTTGGATTTTCAACTTTCAGCGCTGATCCGAGCTTTGAAAATCCAACAGCTCGCATTCGTTTAGGTATCGTTCTACTTACTCATCGCGTCACACTCGTCCGAGTTTAGTTTCTTTGATCTTGTTTCAATCTTGTGAGCTTACACTTTGGTAATGCAGGGATCAGTGTGACCAGATTCAAGGTATCACTCATTAATATCATTCATAATCAATCACTCATTAATATTAGGACCACTTTTGGCTTAAAACTCATCATCATTGTATGCTATTCCACCAATTCGCACTAAGCGCTTCGAAATGTGTTTTATAATGCGCACAGCAAAGGAGTGGAACTCGCTTCCTCCGTCTGTGTTTCCGAACGCATACAACCCTAATCTCTTCAAATTGAGAGTGGACAGGCTTCTTCTGGGTAAGCTCACTCCATCGTCGACTTTGTCTCTGTCACCTCTGACCTAGACTAGTTTCAAGCGCAAACCCATCACAAATAAAAAAAAATAAGAGTTTTACTAGCTTTTCCCATTCTCCTAACTTCTTAAGCTTTTTTAACTACCTACATAGCGTAATAACCTTTTAATTATACGCAAAAGCCCATCCCTTAGACCACACCATCATGAATCGTGCCTTTGACACGATCGGGCGCGTATCGATCGCTGTTCACAGTTTCTATCGCTACAACATTGATTAGCAACTTTACACCTTGTTTTTATGTTTACGGCTTCCTTGTGGAGGTTTTAAACTTTGGGGAAGTGGCTGTAGAAAAACAATTGGGATTCGTTTTGGTAAAATATAAACAAGGAATTTATTTTGAGTATGGATTTCAATATTCTACTGAGTATTGTCTCATTATGGTCATATTGCTATTATGATGGCTTAACGCAAGTTGTAGGCAGGAATATAACAATTACGTTTATTTATTTTAATCTGTAGGTATTACAATTACATGTTTTCTTTTCTATATTCAATCTAATCTAATCTAACTAGCCTGTACCGCAAAGGTCTCCCTCTCCCTTTTCCACACAATTCTGTCTTTTGCTAGTGTCGGCCAGTCCGTTCAGTAGGAGTCAAGCTCGTCCCGCCATCTTCACCTCGGCCTGCCGCGAACTCGTCGTGCGTTTAGTGGGACTATATGCAAACAAGATAATTTAGGCCTTTACCTATGAAATTGCCGTTTAGTATGAAGAAAGTTAAAGTCATTTTTACACAAATATTTTTTTTTATTTCTATCAATCAAAATATGCACCCACCCATGCTATCGATGCATCTGTGCCAGCGCAATGGTAATTTTTCAATGCCCTTCTTGAAGAAGTCAGGTGTACGGGAGCCAACAAACTCTTCAGAGACATTTTGTACTGCCTCTCGGGTATTGATTTTTTTCCCTGCCAAGGAGTTGTCGATATTTTCGAAAAAGTAGAAGTCTGTCGGCGCAAGGTCTGGTGAGTACGGTGGATGACGCAAAACTTCCAACCTTAGCTCTTGTAGCTTAAATACCGTCTGTTGTGCCATATGAGGTCGAGCGTTGTCGTGTAGGAGCAGCGGGGACGAGCGATTAACCAAGGCTGGCCGGAGATTTGAGAGCTTCTCATTGTGTCCAGTTCCTTACTCCATGTAAAATGCTGGTATTCAGCTGCATCCAGTTAAGCTGAAAGACGACCCTAACAAAGTTGGGAAAACGCTAGGTAGATTGGTTGAGTGACTTTGCAATCATTGTTGCAAATATTATAAAAGACTGACCCTCATAAGACAAAGTCATCAAAAGTAGGTTTTACATTGATTACCATTCATTTGCAAATATTACATATAGAGGGTTCACGGGCTATTTGTATTAAGCGACATGTTTGAAACTTTATAGGAGAGCATTTAAAAGTTTCATTATTCGGAAAAAGGGGTTGAGTAATAGGCGAATAGCAGCGGTAATGCGATATGTATAGAGCGGTTACTCGACTCTGCGTATTTTATATGTATGTAATTTAGGTTAGTTTATTTGCGATGATGCCCCTCCAGGCGCGCGCAACTCTCATGTAATATATAGGGATACGATCGGCCGCCTGGCCGCCACGCCGCCGCGCCGCCTGCCGTGCGACCGACGCACTATGGGACCAACCGGTATTTTCCATCTCAAAAATCGATAAGTCTGTTGTTTTGTGATTTTTCTCCTTAAATTTTTTTTCACGTATTTGTGAATATCTAGGCAATAAAAGAAATCAAACATCATCATTTTAAAAATTATATATTTTTCGTAAAAAAATGACAAAGATAATGTTATACGAAATTTTATACAAAAAATTATACAGTTATATTAAAATAGCAATAAAACTTACACTTTTTCTTAAAATAAGTTTAAAACTAAATTATTATTATTAAACAAACAATTACATGACAAAAAAAAAATTTTAGCGCTTAACCTATTCATCACTTTCTACTTTCAACAATTCTTTAGCTTCGTCAAACAATTCTTTGGATATTACAAAACTTGGTTTATTTAAGTTAGATATATAAGGATCAGATGTATATAACAAAATATGCAGAACGTCTTCGTTTGTTGCTGATCTGGAACACTTCCTAGCGTGATGTAACCTATATTTCTTGTAATCTTTATTTCGGGCTTCCTGGGCATCTTCGGATAATTGTCCTATAGGCAAAACTGCATAATGCTCTATTAATTTAGCACCATGTATAAGTACTTTATGGACCGAAGATGGCATGTAGTACCAGTTATATTTGCTTACATATAATTGCGCGGTTATCAATGTATACTGGCCGAATTTTTCTGCGTTTATAGGGAATCCCGATGACATAGTTTGAAGAATTACATATAATCTCTTGATTAATTCTTCATCAATTCCAGTTATCTCTGCAGAACATTGGTAATTTTGGAAAAATCTCCTTGCCGTATTTCCGTCATTGCTGTTACCGGAACCTTGACGTGGTTTATCAATGTGCAAACCAAGCACTTCTCGGAAACGTTTTTGGACATATTTTTTCTTGTCTTCTTTAAGTTGCTTGTTTTCTGGAGTTGTTGCAGACCACTTCTCAAAACCTAAATTGTAAGAAATATGAAGGATCATTTCCATAAATCTTATCCATGCGTGTAGTGTCGACAATCCGTATTTAAACGCATTTTCATTTTCAACTCTCGTTGTAACTTTTAAGAGATCATTCATTTGTCTGGGAGTTGCTCCACAAACAGTGCAGGTAGCACTGGATGATGTGTTTGTTAACACTTGAGCAACTTTCCCATCAATCATTGTCATAAACAGTTGATGTTTAACTTCGATGACTTTGTCGTCTATTGACACAAGAGTTGGAATCAATTGATTAATTTTGGCTTCAATTTCACTGACAACCGCTGTAGTTTTTTCGGGTGTTTCTTTTGCAAATTCTAATGAAATTGGTCTGCAATATCTAACAGATGAGCAAGTAGGGTTCTGCCATATAACTGCAGAAGTTTCTTCGTCTACTAGTCGCAGTGGTACAAGGGACACTATAAACAAATTAGCATCCGATATTTGTTCGTTTTCTTCCGGTAGAGTTTGTTTATACTCACTTTGCCCGGAGGATCCATCACATCCCCATTTAGTGAACAGCTTGAGACGATTGTAATTTGTCGATCTTGACGTTATCTTTATTATACGGCAGACTGTATGGTCTAAGAGATCTTGCAGATTGATTTTTGCGCTTATATTTGTCACCGTTATGCTGGATGCAGGCGGATAGCAAGCCATTTTTGCTTCACTTAGTGTTTGATACGAAGGTAATACAGAACTTAAATTCTTATCAACGAGCCTTTTTCTTAGGTACGCATATTGGGCTTTGGTTAGATCTGTTTCAATACACATACTCAATGCCTCCTCTTTTGTAAAGGAAAGTGCATTATCTGGATTGAATATGTTTTGTAGAATTACTTTTTTCTCTTCTTTTTCCTTATTTCTGATAATAGTCACAATCGACGCTTCGTCATTTTCACCCATGGATCGTAAACCTTGTACATAAGCGTTACGGACATGTCCCATTCCATATTCCTGGACCAGTTCCATATTTTTTCGTTTCTTTGTGTTTTCCGAACACTCGTCATATGGTTTTGTTGGTCTACCACGATCACCAGAAGAATTCAAGCCAGAATTTTCAAATGTTGAGGTACTGCAAGAATTCAGTGATACTTTAAACTCACCATTTAACCAATTAGAGTATAGGCTCTCGAACCTGTCTGGCTTTCTTTGAGCTTTGGTCCATTTTTGGTTGCAACTTGAAGTTAGATTTTTTTGAATACTCTCTCTTACAGTATTAACGTCAAATTCCGATAATTGAAAGTTGTCCAACAAATATTTTTTCAGGTCTGAAGTACTTTTCCCTCTTATTATTTGATCACAAAGATCGCGTCGAACACAAACGAATTCACTCATTGTTAGGTAATATATGTTTTTTGTCTGTTAATTGTTATTGAAAAGAAGTATCTGAACACTTTGATGAATAGTACGCTGAAAACACGGGTATATGAAGGACCAATATATTAGTGCCTTGTGCAAAAACCATGGGACAATTGATTATGACAGTTCTCATCGAAATTGTGTAATCAGTACTGATTGTAATTAATTACCACAACAGATAAATAGAACTTCCGCAGCAATATAGTTTATCATACTTGTGGTTAAGGTGATCACCGCAAGCAAGTGTCATGGGAACATTCTTTCAAAGTAATATAATAGTAGTCTAATAATTTGTTAATGTATGCTTCTATCATAGAAATGGAAAAAAAAAAACAAGATAGACACAACCGTAATTTTCGTGGATTTTTTTATTTTCCCCCGATTGACATTATTGCTTCTAAATCACCACTGGCGCAAAAAACGCGCAAGTTTTTTTTTAATCCTCATATTACTGAATAGATAAGGTCTCTAATAGAGTGATTAACTTGACACCGGCAGCTTTCGGCAACTAGGAAAACTCCAATTGAAATAAACAAAGACTAAATTTTCTTTACTTCACTAAAAAAAATATTAAAAAATAAAACAAAAATATTTTTTTACAAACACCGAACGTGTTTGTAAAGTGTACATTCTAAGCTATCTAATGATGTATAACACTAACACGCTTCCTTGGAAAACTTCCGAATAATTTTGTGTTGAACTTCCTTTACGGTAATTTAATTGGCATGAAAATATTTATGTCCAATGTTTGAGGTTCATTTTATAAACGTAAAACTAAATTATTTAATTTTTTTTGTAATTTATTCGTAAGTTCCGTCCTTTGAGAGTATAAAACCATAAATAAATCTATGGATTTACGACTTTCGTCAAAACCATTTTTGAGATGGAAAATAATGTTTGGTCCCATAGTGCGACGGCCAATGTTTCCTCTTACTATTAACTATTATTAAAATAGAATATTTTGAAATTGCCATCTGACAATTTTATTAGATTGTTTTGTATTCAATACATTTTCGATTCTGAAAAAAAAAAAAAAATAACATTGTAAAAAACAATCAATATTTTTTTACGAAAAATGGGCCTATCGACGGTTTAGAATATATCTCTGTTTTTTAGGTTTTTCACTTTTTAATTCAGGTAGATATGATTATAATAATAATCGTTTATTTTTTTTTATAATTATAACTCTTTTGTGATATATACTTTTTATGATTATAACTCAATATCGACCAGTATGTCGCTTAATACAAATAGCCCGTGAACCCTCGATATCATAGCCGCGCTTGACTCGGTGAAACGCAGAGCTAAGAGGCTGGAACTGGTGTATGCTAAGCTTCACAGCTTGGCTCATCGCCGCAAGATTGCCTGCTTATCGGTCTTCTACAGATTCGGTCTTCGGTGAGTGTGCCCAAGAACTACCATCGGACATCTAGACGCACTGCCAGTTACCATCCCTAACTAGTTTCTATTCCACTAATTCACACTAAGTGTTTCCAAATGTATTTATAATGCGCCCAGCAAAAGAGTGGAACTCCTACCTGCGTCTGTGTTTCCGAACGCATACAACCCTAATCTCTTCAAAGTGAGATTGAACAGGCTTCTTCTGGGTAAGTTCACTCCATCGTCGACTTTGTCTCTGTCTCTTCTGACCTAAACTAGAGTCAAGAGCAAACCCATCACAAATAAAAAACGATAAAAATCCCTATCAACCGTTAAACGTAGCAATTTATTAAATGTCCTGAGTACCTATATAACAGATCACGTGTAACATACTCGTATAACTTACATACGCCAATCGTTATATCACAGGATCACGTAAACGTTCCACAAACGCAATTCATAAAGTCTAACACGTCCTCGAACCGCACCTTAGCTCTAATACAACTTATTAATTCAATTTCCAACGTAATTGCCATTAGAACTTCAACACATTGACCTGAGCGAGGAAACCACATATAGCCGTCACACTCAGTCATACACAGCTCATATGCGTCATCTCTCTCCATCGAGGTCGGAGAAAGTTGATGAAAAGTTATAATTGCCTATTCAAATTTTATTTGAAATGCTATATAACATTGTTTTATGGCTATAAATGTGGGTTGTCATGTTATTGGTGCTGTGTTTGTTAATGTCAGTTACTAAACGATTTATTTGTTATGCGAAAAAAACTATTTTGCAATAATAATTGGGAATGCATTTCAGTTATTTGTTGTTACAGTCAATAAGCTATTACATCAAACCACAAATGCTTATTCCAATAATTTACACCCTAAATAAGACACCGTAGTTATGTTCAGGAATTGCATTTGCTTCCTTGATATCACAGTTTTATTTGCGCTCTGTGTTATCTTTTATACTTCAAAAGATCTTTGCAGTCTCGGTACATAGAGTTAACGTTAGTACTTGACCTAGACTGCTCAACACCGAATATTCAACACCGTCTACCAGGCAGAGTGTGTGGGCATTATACAAGCGGTTTACGCCATAGAAGCCAGGAAAGTTATGGACGCCCATATACGCATAATCTCCGACAGCGCTTCAGTTCTCCAAACCGTAGGGAAAAACATTTTTTTATTTTTATTATTTGTGATGGGTTTGCTCTTGACACTAGTCTAGGTCAGAGGTGAGAGACAAAGTCGACGTTGGAGTGAGCTTACCCAGAAGAAGCCTGTTCACTCTCACTTTGAAGAGATTAGGGTTGTATGCGTTCGGAAACAGACGCAGGTAGTGAGTTCCACTTCTTTGCTGTGCGCATTATAAAAGACATTTGGAAGCGCTTAGTGCGAATTGGTGGAATAGCAACCAGGTAAGGATGGTGACTGGCAGTGCGTCTTGATGTCCCATGGTAGAAGGGGACCGGTGGAAAGAGGTCGTGGAGTTCGCGGACACACTCTCCGAAGTACAATCTGTAGAAGACCGACAAGCAGGCAACCTTGCGGCGATGAGCCAAGCTATGAAGCTTGGCATCCACCAGTTTTACGTCGCCAATGAGCCTCTTAGCTCTGCGTTCCACCGAGTCAAGCGCGGCTAGTTGGTACTTGGCTGATCCATCCTAAAGGTGACTGCAATACTCCATGCAGGATCGGACTTGCGCTTTGTAAAGGGTTAAAAGCTGTCCAGGCGTAAAGTATCGCTTCCCCTATTTAGGATGCCCAGTTTCTTGGCCGCAGTTTGGGCCTTGTATTCGATATTACCTCGAGATTAATACTAGGACGCACTGGAACATGTTGCAGTATCTAACCGCAATACAGTAACACTGCAATTATGTAAAAAAGGACACAACGGATCACTAGGTAACGACGCAGCTGATAAACTAGCAAGGAGAGCGTCCATGCAGCACGTCAGTCTATGGACCTATCTTACCCATCCCCTTCAATCAGCTACACAGATGGGTGCAGGAGTTTACCCACGCACAAGCGGAGAGCTGGTGGACCTCGACACCACGCTGCTAGCAGTCAGATGGCAGGCTAACCTACGCTTATTACGCTTGGACAGGAATGGTCTGCGCCTGATGGCGGACGGGTACGGTAAACCGGGGTTACTTTGATACTACGGGGTTACTTTGATATCGACTTTCGACTTATGAAAAACATATTTTTGTAATATCTACAACGCCTTATTAAAAAAGAAACTATCAGTAGTTGGCACTTCTACTTCTATATTCTAAAAAAATATGTTTTTCATAAGTCGAAAGTCGATATCAAAGTAACCCCAGTTTACAGTACCATCCACACAATAGACATAACGGACAGTTCTCTGTGCAGAGCGAGGCTGGGGAAACCGTTGCGCATGTGCTCTTTGAATACACAAGAGTCACCCAGATTAGAACAGAAACCCTCGGGTCATCCAGATCGTTTGCAGATTTTCTAAACAAACCAGGAGTCAGTCCACTCCTGGAGGGAGGTGGGCTGGTTGGAATAACCACCGACTGCCGCCATGGCCCACGTACGTCATACAATGGTCCACACGTAGAACATAGAGTACCTATCTACTTTAATAAAACTCTTTAACTTGAATAAAAGCCCCTATTCTACATTCATACATCACAAGGCCACTTTAAAACATGGTATCGAAAAAATTATACACCATTATGGCAATTATGCAAATTTTCACCGTTAAAAATAAATAGTATCGGTGTCGTGCGATCGAATCGCGCGATTTTACTGCCGTAAAAGTGCAAAATGATATTAATGGACACATTTACATTTAAGGGGTAGTTTTGAGGGGTTGTTCAGGGTGAATTATGGATTCCAAGTCGGGTATTTTTGGTAGATCAATGGGAGTTCCGGTGTGCCACATTTTTACAAATTGTTTTTATGCTAATCTCTGTGGTGGCTGAGTTTTATAAGTCGATTGAGAATGGATTGTTAGTGCTTTAATAAGGTGGTTTCTTTGTAGACGTGAAAATAAGTCGTTTATGAAAATTGGTAAGTAGGTCCTTGTTTTGACTACCGTTCTTGCGATTTGCTTCGATGAAATAGAATAGAATACTCTTTATTATGTACACCATATAAATTACAGATAGTAAAGTGGAAATTTTACATAGAACAACACCTCTATCGCATTCTCTCTCTCTCTCTCGCTCTCTCTCTCTATCTAGTATTAAGAAATACCTAGTATTGTTTGTATTAAAACTGTTTGGTAAAGTTTTGAAGGAATCTTAATCCTAACTATCCAGACTTCCATACTAATATTATAAATTCGAAGGTAACTCTGTCTGTCTGTATTTCTGTCTGTCTGTTACGCCTAAACCACTAAACGGATTTCGATAAAATTTGGCGAGACGATAGATGGCATCCTGGGGAAGGACATAGGTTACTTTTGTCTCAAAAATAATCCTACAGGGGGAGGGGGGGATTTTGATTTGGTAAGTAAAGAGTAATGTGGTTCACCGATTTTGAAAAATCATCCCCTAAGGGGGTAAAATAGGGTTGATTTAAAAATTCACAAATAATATTCAAATTTTTGTGTACCTTACCTCTTTTTAAGAAATATAAGGGATTGGAAATGTAGTCATGGCTCTTATCTTGAGGTAACATTTAGTCTTTATTTCACCCCCCCCCCCCCCTCCCGCGTCTTTCTGTCTGAATGGAATAAACTATAATAAATAATATCCTGGGACATTTCACATCCGATTCCAAACTAAGCAGAGCTTGTACAGACGCCAGCAGGTCAAGCTACCCGAAACTGTCAAATTTTCCCAATCAACCTTGAACCTAATACTTTAGCGATAAACTTGAAAATCTATTAAAGAAATTTGACAGATTGTAGTAGCTTGATGTGCTGGTAAGTAAAAGTACAGAACTTTGGAAACCAGATAACTGATATACTACAGATACTACTTTTTTTTGAAAATACATAGGTACTTGTATAGATAATTACACCCAGACTCAGGACAAACAGACATGTTCATACACACAAATGTTTGTCCTGGATGGGAATCGAGCCCACGATCTGCGGCGTGACAGGTGGTATCTTAACCAACCCTGCCAGCTGGCCTGTCAAAAACTACCGAACAGATTTTCAAACCGTTTTCCCCAAACACGGCAAACACGGAGTAATTCATGAGGAAGGTTTACGTGTATAATTCATGTCACTGGTTACATGATGTAGCGTATGCCCTGTATCTCCGGGTGGAGGACTCCAAGCCCTATAATATAAAAAAAAAATTGTCAATCCCTGGAGTCGATGGGCATGCGCAATTTTTTTTTAATTACCACCTTTGATCACTTCCTCGGCAACCATGTTCAAATGAAGGAATTTTCACTATCAAATTTCTGCATAATATTCTTAAACAAACGTGCTATAAGTTGTGTATTACAGTTTTAGAATACTTCATTTTTTTTTTTATTTTAAAGTGAAAAAAATGTGTTTCTGAAAAAAAAAATTCCTAACTTTGAGTTCGTCTGGTGTAAAAAAAATGTATCGACACCTAGCTGCCCATATTGTTTAACCTTGTTCCTTTAATACAGATTCCAAAATGGTAAGTATATTAATATTCCATATCTTTTTAGATACAAAATGATTTTTTTTTTACGGAAACACAAATTTTTTACTCTAAGGTCAAAAAAAAAAACATGTGGATAGATAGATAGATCCAAATTGTTTAGTTTTATAATTTTTATATATTTTTTTTTTATTTGAGATGGGTTTACTCTTGATTCTAGTCTAGGTCGAAGGTGACAGAGACAAAGTCGACGATGGAGTGAGCTTACCAAGAAGCCTGTTCACTCTCACTTTGAAGAGATTCGGGTTGTATGCGTTCGGAAACACAGACGCAGGTAGTGAGTTCCACTCTTTTGCTGTGCGCATTATAATCATCATCATTCTCCTGTCCTTGTCCCAATTTATTTGGGGCGTTATAAAGGATTTTATATATTTCTATTTTATTTTTTAATTTGAATTGTAATTTGATTGTTAATAATGGTAAAAGTTGTAATTTTCAATTTTTATATTTGCAATTTTATATATTATTGGTATGTTTAATGTTATTTCAATTCTATGGACCTAGTCTGAAAATAAAGGATTTTTATTTTTCTTTAAATAAAAAAAAAAACAACAATTTTCCTGCTGAATTCCAAATACACAGAACATTTCCACACTTACCGTGCTTAACACAATCATACACCGCACTGGCCGATTCGATCTCTCGCTCAGTTTAATGAGCAATTTCATATGATCGTGTAATATCACATTTTGTAACCTAATTACTGCATCGTGAAATACGTCCCACTCAAATTCGGGTCCGACTCGAAATTTATGTTAATCGATTCTTATTACGAGTTGTATCGCATCGATGTATCGATTCGATGTAATGAGTACGCAATCATTTTTTATTGGTTTTGAATTTAATTGTTTGAATTTATTGTTTTGTAATTATTGTAATAAGCACGTAGCATATAAATATTTGTAACGTGACCAGATCTGTTGTTTTAATTACTTTGTAGGAATAAAGCCTAATACATAAGTGCTGTGCTGGCGCTGCTGCTGCAGAAAACCTCGAGCGACGGAAGTATAATACCCTTATTGGTAACTATATTTTCGAGCCGTTTGGGGTTGAAACCCTCGGATCGTGGTTGATACTTCCCGTGACCCAAGGGCTGATTTTTACCTTGCCCAGAGGCTAAGTATTGCCATACAACGTGGCAATGCCGCCAGTCTCTTGGGTACATTACCAGTAGACAGCGATGCGGAGGAATTTTTCGACGCCATGATTTTAGCTTTTTAATAGTTTTAATTAGGTTAGGTTATTATATTTTTACCCGACTGCCATGGAAGGGTTATGTGTTTCGCGCGTATCTTGTATGTTTGTAAATTTCTTTATTACCTCGTATCTACCAAACGGCTGAATGGATTTCGACAGTTAAGGTATCATTTTATTCGTCCTAGAAACCCAAGTGTCCTTGGATAGGTGTTTGAAAAAAAAAAACAAAATGGCGGATTATTGGCGCGAAATAGTAATACGTTAATTTAAAAAAATTAACCAATCCTATCGAGTTCAAAATAAAGGAAATTAAAAGGGGATTACAATATATATATATATATATTTAATTAGAAATAACACATTGGTTAATGGGCTACAGATTTATCAAATATTTATATTTGATAAATCTGTAGCCCAATCATATTTAAAACGAAACAAATAAATTGTATATGGTTTTATATTTTTTTATATATTGAATCTGGAAACACAAAATATTAATAAAACTAAAAAAAAAAAAAAAAAAAAAAAAAAAAACAAAAACCCGACTGCACAAAACATAACTGAAAAGAGAAAAATAAGAATTATCTACGTATAATCTATTGAATTTTGGTATCGCAGGCGGGGACAAACCATATTGGTTTGTGCAGTCGGGTTTTTTTTATTAACTTTTTTTTTTTATTTCCCGGGACCCCAGGGTCTCGGACCTTTGGAAGGCGTACGAGGAGCCGAAGCCAACTCGCAGAGGCCCCTTATGTAATTTTAAATGATGAGGAGGCACCAACCGACGATTATACCTGTATGTACTATGCAAGTGCACACAAGGACAACCCCCGGTTGGTACAGGACTATTGTTGTGCGTGGAAACAAAACGTATTGGGCTATGGGTCTGGGTGGCTAAAGTGGATTGGGTTACTTGAACTATGGAAGAACTATGACCCCTGCCAGACCATTGTTATTTATTATATATTATTATGCACGGATTATTATTAACTTAATTATGAATAAATTAAAATACATAAATTAATAGCCTTAGGATTGATGGCTTACCCCCTATTATAAGGGACTTAAACAAAATGCGAAACGTGGGTGTCGGAAACCTACAGTTCTGTCTAACCCTTCGGGAAATTCAGACGTGATATTTTGTTACGTAAATAAGTTACATAGTTTCATCATTCATCATTAGCCGAAAGACGTCCACTGGCAACATATGCTTCCCCCAAGCACCGCCACTTCGATCAGTTCTGTGCTTCCCGCATCCAGCAGATCCCTGCAGCCTTTACCAGATCATCGGTCATCATTAAAAAGTTAAATAGTTATTTAAGCAAAAACAGAACTAAGTAGCTTTTACAGTAATTTTTATAGCAATGCTCCAAGAAAAACTATCCATTTACATATCTTCAGTTTTAAGTAAATAGCTATACTTAGCTATTCAGTTAGTAAGTTTGTTTGTTTGTTTGTTACCTTTTCACGCTTAAACCACTGAACCGATCATTTTAAAACTTTGCATAGGGTACCTTTCATCCCAAAACAAAGTACTGTTCCCGAGGAAAACAACAATAACGTTCTTATGATAATAGATGGCGCCACGTGTCTTTCGAATCATGATTTAATTATATTATTATAGAAGCTTTAGTAGTGTGTTAAGAGTTTTTTTTTTACGTACCTAATACATTTCAGTGGGTCTAGATTGTCAATAGATTAGATTTTCATCTTCCTAACTATTCTAATATTTAAAAAACTTTTTGCAAAAAATAAAACCGACTTCCAAAACAAAACACTACAAAGTGAAAAATAACTTTAATTTCGGTAGTCGGTGTCTTTGGTTTTGTATTTTCGTTTTTTGTCACCGACTTTAGAAATTAAAGTTATTTTTCACTTTGTAGTGTTTTGTTTTGGAAGTCGGTTTTATTTTTTGCTGAAAAGTTTTTATTTTTCAGTTATGGAACCTACCCCACACACATTCGAATACATAATTGAGCACAATAATTGTAGATATAGCCATGTAAATAACAGTGATAGGAAGTTATTAAAACATCATCACATCATCCACATTAAAATAAGTGGGCAATATACGCATTGTTGAAGCTAACTCAAAAACTACCTAAGCAAAGTTAATAAAATTTATATGGGACCATCTCGAAAGTATACCCTTTCAAACAAAAAAAGAATTTTTCAAATCGGTCCATCCATCTTTGAGTAATCGCGTAACAAACATACAAAAAAAAATTAAAAAACATACAGACTCCTCCTTTTTGAAGTCGATTAAAAATGCGAAAGTGTTTGGCTACTATTCATCCTGGATCGCAGATGAAGTCCCGGGTAACATCTAGTAGCATAATAGTTAGGGTTCAAATTCACAGCGTTCCACTCTCTCGAATGACGTCACACGACGTCTTTTACAAAATGTGAAATTAAAAATTCGAAAGGCGAGCATGCATACTGCATTTCAATTTCCGTGCCGTCACGAAAACTTGAAACACCTTATTTATTATAATCCGATGACGTAATAAATTGGAAAACAATTACTCATTTTGAGTAATGACGTCACAAGGTAGCGTATGGGAAATAACGTTTCAATCATTAATGTGTAGTAAATAAAATGATTTATTGCGGCAAGTTGCAGTGTTGGTGATAAGCGGAGCGATGAGCGGGTTTGTTTGTGAACTTATAGCTTTTTACGGTTAAGAGAAGATGGCGTAAGGTTAGGATGGGTAAGGTCATGTCATTGTGTTGTATACGCTATTTTTCAATCTTTACAATGCATCAACTCATTTTAAGATACTACGGGAATGACCTTTCTAATTCCTAAAATTAGGGACTACTCGTACTTATTCAGCTCTATTCAGCTTATGCCCATAGAAAACAACGATTTTGTATGGAGACGCGTACGCGTCGCTTTCGCGGCCAACAAGTATAAAATGAGGACAAATGTGTTATTATCATGCGACTGCTATAGATAGAGTTCAGCGCTGTTCTGCCGCGTTTAGCGTTGTTCTGCCGCATTCAGCGTCGAACGTGGCTGAACAGCGCTGAACACGGATGGTTCTCGACTCCTTGTCGACAAGTTGCGACCTGCATAGATTTGATTGATTATTACGTAATCATTATGCACGCAAGGATTGAGAGAGTTTGGACGTATTTTAAAGTAATTATAATTATTTTATTTTTACGAAATAAAAGCGACATAAGCATTTCAGCGGAGATAACACGCTATGACGGCTTTTCTCATTTTGACGACGCTGTACGCGGCTGATAGAAGCAGAACCACAAGAAGACCAAAATCGATCGATAGAAGTGTGACCAAAATCGTTCAGCGAAACGCGAATGGAGCTGAATAAGTGTGAGTAGTCCTTTAATGTACTGGTTTAATTGACATGTTGGGCGATATTGAGTTGTAATATTTTGAGAAAGGTCATGAAGATCTTTAAATGCCAGTATATTAAGCCTTTTAACTGTATTGATCATGTAGTTATGACTAATGAAAATCTTTAAAATGCTCTAGTGTAAATTTGAAAACATGTAGTTTGGTAAATATTATCTTTCAAGCGTCGATATGGTCTTATTTAGCAGAATCGATGATCTGATGTGATCAATTAGTGGTCCATACCTATTACCTAACCGATTTCAATTTTACCGAGCATATACGTACCTAAAAAATTAAGGCATGCTTGAGGAAAATAAGATGACATATTCGTTGAAAATTACAACAATATTGCTTAATTATCCATGCTCTGTCACGTTGTTTGCAGTAATTTTAAAATTCAAAATCGCTCTATCGCGTAACTTAACACAAAAATCAAACCCTAACGCCTCTTGTCCACATGTTCATTTAATTCATTCACTCATTCGTTCAATTATCGAACTGACCATTACAAAGGACAGTGAAAAAATAATGAATGTTGCCACAAATAAAATACAGAATACTGAATGTTAAGCTGGTGGTTTTTATACCGCGGATTATATTTATTTTTATGTTTTTT
Organism: Dicycla oo; assembly: GCA_948252095.1. Lineage (NCBI taxonomy): Eukaryota > Metazoa > Arthropoda > Insecta > Lepidoptera > Noctuidae > Dicycla > Dicycla oo. Next base: position 2,773,868 of record OX411718.1, on the reverse strand, counting down.
TTTTTAAATATAATAAAAAACGCGTATTTTGTTTTTATATATATATTTTAGGTACTTTTTGAACTAGTAGTAACATTTTCATTACATTTTCAAATTGCGAGTCTTAGGAAATTGTTTACAAAAATAACATTCTTACATTTTTCAATGATGGTTATTTACGAGAAGTCAGAGAGATTAATTGTTACGCAGATTGAATATAAAGTATCCGTATATAGACTATCAAATTAAAGTGTCTGTATATTGACTATCAACTTAAAGGATCCGTATGTTGACTATCAATTTAATGTATCCGTATATAGACTATCAAATTAAAGTGTCTGTATATTGACTATCAACTTAAAGTATCAGTATGTTGACTATCAACTTAAATTATCCGTATGTTGACTATCAACTTAAAGTATCCGTATATTGACTATCAACTTAAAGTATCCGTATGTTGACTATCAACTTAAATTATCCGTATGTTCACTATCAACTTAAGGGGGAAGCGTCAGGGTAGCCCGGGAAATTCAAATTTTCTTACGTTTTTTTGCAATTTGCAAGTCAGTAATGGGTATGGTTTTCAGGCTGTATGTTGAATAAAGTATGATTCGCTAACGTACCAAATATGTATTTACAGAATTATAATCATTAGAATCAGTAATACAACTCCTTAAGTTAGTATAATCTTCAAATGTCAAGATTTCATGAAATAGTCATTCATTAGGATTACCTGGTCATAAAGAATTGTAGGTATTGATGATTACAATTATGTAAATGCATACTTGCTACGGCATTGAATTACATTTTGATCAACGTTCAACCTAATACTGACTTGTAAATTGCAAAAAACGTAAGAAAATTTGAATTACGCGGGCTATCCTGACGCTTTTACCTTAAAGTGTCCATATATTCAAATCAAATTTGTAATTTTTTGGCAGTTGTGTGAAATGGCTGTAACACGACAAATTGACGTAGGGTACCTACCAATTTGCTCAAAAAAAAACGGCCAAGTGCGTGTCGGACACCCACAATGAAGGTTCCGTAGTAGGGGTGAAGTTATCCCAAGAACAAACTTAACATTGTAGTTGAAAAACATGTTCTCCCATACATTCCAACTGCAAATGTAAGTTTGTACGCACAATATTTAGAAATTTGCCATGTTATTTTAAGATCATAGACTTCTTATAAGTTTTCCTGTAATCTATAGATATAGAACTATTTTCTGTATTTTTTTCAAAATTTTAGGCTCAGTAGTTTCGGGGAATGGTAAATTTTTGTCTATTTTCTTAAATAACTTTAAAACAGTTTTTTTTATTTTATTTTTTTATATTTGTGATGGGTTTGCTCTTGACTCTAGTCTAGGTCAGAGGTGACAGAGACAAAGTCGACGATGGAGTGAGCTTACCCAGAAGAAGCCTGTACACTCTCACTTTGAAGAGATTAGGGTTGTATTCGTTCGGAAACACAGACGCAGGTACTGAGTCCCACTCTTTTGCTGTGCGCATTATAAAAGACATTTGGAAGCGCTTAGTGCGAATTGGTGGAATAGCAACTAGGTAAGGATAGTAACTGGCAGTGCGTATAGATGTCCGATGGTAGAAGGATGGAAGGAGGTCGTGGAGTTCTTGGGCACACTCTCCGAAGTACAATCTGTAGAAGACCGACAAGCAGGCAACCTTGCGGCGATAATTATTATTATTATAAAAAAAATATATTTGAGACCCTTAGAAAAACCCCTTTCATTTGATATGTCACACGGTGCAGTTTGAAAAACTTTTTTTTACTTTTCGTATTTGCGCCCAAAATTGACCCCATATTCAAGTTTAATTTATTGACGTGTTACGTGCGTGTTAGGGTCACAGAAATACATACGAATGCCAAATTTCAACTTAATCGGTCTATTAGATTCGTAGGAAAGTGGCAGTGACAGACGGACAGACAGTCACAGGAGTGATCCTATAAGGATTCCGTTTTTCCTTTTAAGGTACGGAACCCTTAAAAACGAGCGAGCCTTACAGTAGTCGCATATGATGTTTAACATTTGATATCTGTTAGGGTTGGTATCATCGGACGGCCAACGCACGCGCGCACTCATTGGTCAAATCAAATAGCGCGCGCTTCCCCGGCTTCCTGTTACACACTTCCGTCCCTTTTTGCGAAATCACTCAATCACGAGAGGAAAGATGATATACATAAATAATTTCCCTAACTGTAAATAAACTTCGCATTTTACGTAAATATACATGCGAAACAGCAAATGACAACTGGCATTAACAAAAAAACCGGCCAATCGGACTCGCGCACTAAGGGTTCCGTACCATTATCTATAAAAGGGCAACAAAATCACGTTTGTTGTATGGGAAAAAATTTAAATATATAAAAAATATTAAATATTTTTATTTTTTATTTTATTCTGTTTTTTTAGTATTTGTTGTTATAGCGGCAACAGAAATATTATACATCATCTGTGAAAATTTCGACTGTCTAACTATCACTGTTCATGAGATAGGTACAGCCTGGTGACAAACGGACAGCGGATTCTTAGTAATAGGGTCCCGTTTTACCCTTTGGGTACGGAACCCTATAAATCTGTTATGGTACACACGGCTACATATCAAACTATACAATTCCAGCATAAGCTGATCTCGCATTGAATACGATTTCTGTACAATGAGAGGTCAGCTTATACTGGAAAAGTATAGCTTGATATTATAGCCGAGTGTACCTACTAGATTTATGTACTTTGACGTCCAGTATCCATTCCCAAAAAAATCGTATGTACGGGTTTATGTCAGGGCGCATGACCGTTAAGTAACCGTGATACGTTCATGCGGCAAGCTTCATTAGATTGAAATTAATTTATTGATAGGACTTTTTCATCACGGACCATTTTCGCCACGGTAAATTTTCAACACCTACTTCTATACGTCCGATGAGCTTTTTAAAGACTTTTCTTTCAAAATGTAGATTGTACAGTCCAACCGAATTCCGTTTTAAGTTTTCGACAATTTTCGGCCGTAATGTCCATTTTCTGCAATTATCGTTTTCGGCCGAAAAAAATAAGTGCCGGCAAATCAAATGCATAACACCAACTAAAAGCACAATTACTGAGAAAAGATTACTTGCATAGACACCACCTTGTAGCCAGGATTATCCTTCAGCAACTTGCTCTGAAATACAGCCTTGTAGAATCGGAAGTACAGTACTACAGCGTTTTCGAAAATGGAAATATCACATTGTACTGGGATCGATCCATCATCACTGACAGGACTATTGTTGCCAATAAGCCTGATATAGTGGTGATGGATCGAATAGAGTGGCGCGCAATGATTATTGACATAACGGTCCCGCATGACGGGAACCTCGTGACAGCCGAGAAAGATAAACAAATCAAGTATCTTGACTTGGCTCGCGAGGTTGTCGACATGTGGGATGTGGACTCAGCGATCATTGTGCCGATAGTCTTAACAGCTAATGATTTAATTGCCAAGAGCCTCGACCAACACCTAAGGAGGCTCTCGTTGGGCAGCTGGATCAAGGGCTTGAATCAGAAAGCGGTACTTCTGGACACGGCTCACATTGTTAGGAGGTTCCTCTCCCTGGAGGCCTTACCGTAGCTTGGACCCTGTTCCCGATACCGGTGAGTTACTAATTTTATATTTTTAATATTTTTTTTTTTAATAATTAAAAATATTATTTATATATGTAAGTATAGAAAATGAAATAAAGGAGAATAAGACAATGAATAAGAATAATTTATTTGTAAAACATAGGTGATTTACATACAAAGACCTTAAAAATTAGGTCTTGTCATCTTACCAATATTGACATACAAATGATTAATATGATTGCAAACGATTAAACGAGTGTGTTCGTATTAATCTCTTTTACCGATATCCGTAACCTAAAAAAATGGATGACATAATTAAGTGAAACTACAATATAAATTAACCGAAAGGAGTTATTATAATATTAAACATTTTCTACCGTCTATTTGCTGTTTCAAAGAAAATGTAATTACTTTTAAATTGATCATGAAAGCGGCCTTTGAGAAACTTATTTACAATAGCATCTATTTTTTTTTTCTTTATTCACTCGATTCGAGTACACCTTTGTTTTTTTTGTGATTTATGAATCAGTATCAGGTTTTCAAAATCGGATAGTCTGTATCAAGGACGCCACTGCTGTGGAGTACGTGAAACGTCTTGTGCGTGCTAGAGAGTTTGTACTTATTAAATCTTTATCCGTTGCTCCTGCGGGGTAATTGCGTAACACACATAAAAAACCGGTCAAGTGCCAGTCGGACTCGCGCGCGAAAACGTTAAAAAAAATCATGTCTGTTGTATGGGAGCCCCCTTTAATATTTATTTTATTCTGTTTTTTAGTATTTGTTGTTATAGCGTCAATAGAAATACATCATCTGTGAAAATTTCAACTGTCTAACTATCACGGTTCATGAGATACAGCCTGGTGACAGACGGACAGACAGACGGACAGCGGATTCTTAATAATAGGGTCCCATTTTACCCTTTGAGTACGGAACCCTAATAATGTGTATTATGTTAGTATAGTTAGATCCAAAGATTTCTCGTTTTAGCCAAGTTCAAAAAGTGGTGCAGTTTCTAAGCCATATCACTTACGATGTACGATGTCTTAAATGCCTGCTAAAAATTACAGCGCCTCTTTCTTCTAAATTATGGTAATAAAATAATAATAAGTACATTCTACATAAATACTTAGAAAGTAATAAACGATCTTGCCATAATATATTTCGTTACATATGGTTTTTGCAAGTGTCCCCCACTGACCGAAATGAAAGAAGTTTCACTTAAAAAGCAATTACTTAAGGAGGATCCGCTAAGGTAGGTCGCAAAATTAAAATTTTCTTTATTTTTTTGCAATTCGTGACCATAACAAACATGTGTTTACATAAAATTACAATCATCAATACAATTCTCTCGGTATATAATTTCAAAAGTATTTGTTTCGGTACCAAAATAAATACTTTTTCTTTCCGACTTTCTTTCTCTCTGCCAGCTTAACTGGCTCTAACAACACAATACCCAAGTACAAAAAAAAAAAAAAAAAACACTAAAACGACAGTTTCTAAAGGACCGAAAATTAATTCAAACACAATACTCTGTTTAGTCCTCAATTTAATTGAAAATAATAAACATTTTCTTCGTGATTGTACGTCACGAAAGGATACGGGGTAATTCATCTGTACCCCAAAACAGTACAGTCGAGTAGGGTGGGGTATTTACTTCCCCCTAGAGTAGGCCACTCTGTCAAGTAGCGGAAATAATAAATAAAAGTACCGTAAAACCGCTTATTATACGGATTTTTTTCAGCAAACCGTTGCTATTTAATTGTGAGGAACAACTAAGTACCGTTTTTTTTTTTTAAAGAAATTGTTATGTGTTTGTCGCAGTTATTTTTGTATAATTTTTCATGAAAATGAAGGGTTCTTTTGAAGACTTTATAAAGGTTCGGCATAAAATACTTCAGTTCTAAATTAATTTTAAGTAATCCACAAACGCTTCTGTTAATCGTTTAGCCATTGTCTATAGAACAGAAAAGCCTGTAAATGAATGAGTATTAAAATTATTAGATTAAGCCAGAAATAGTCACTCATTTACAAGAAGAAAGCTCAAATTGCTTAGATATTAATTTAAATCCCAGACCAGCAGGGGCGCCGCTGGGGTCGCGGGTTGTTTGAAAAAGATACCGTGGCCCTGGCATAGGCAACTGAAGGAACACGGGTGGGTTTTAGTCAGTAAAAGTCTGACACGCCCTTCCGCTCCACCCAGAGCGGGAGAAGTTATTTGATGATTTCCCATCCACAAAAAAAAAAAAAAAAAAAGACCAGCAGGGGCGCAGCCTTCATACAACCCGATTCCTATCAACTCCCCTTCGGAACAAGCGCTGTTCTTAGTGTCTACTATTGCCAAATAATATGGTACAGCTGTCATGTGAGTACGGCCACACGTGACTTCGTGTCCCGCAGCACCGCGTTGTAGGTAAACTAGGAAAGCCGAACTACAGCGAGTTATAACAGGGACATAAATACAAAAGTACGTAGGCGAGAATGAGATAGAAGGAATGATTGTTCATTTTTGTGTTTATGTTTTTTCTTTGCATAATGTTTACCGCAAATAAATTTGTTTTCATTCTTTTCATTTTTTGTAATAATGTTCTTTTGTAATGTTGATTTCTTGACAGATAAATTCACGTTTATTTTGTTTTCATCTGTTCTTTTGAATTTTATTCGTTATAACATCATTTTAGAATATTTTTTGTAATATAATTATTTTCAGAAATAAAACTGTAATCGGTAATATAATATTATAGTTTTATTTCTATTTCGTGGGTTCGATTCCCATCCAGGACAAACATTTGTGTGCATGAACATGTCTGTTTGTTCTGAGTCTGGGTGTAATTACCTATATAAGTATGTATTTACAAAAAAAAAAAGTAGTGTATGTAGTATATCAGTTATCTAGTTTCCATAGTACAAGCTCTGCTTAGTTTGGGATCAGATGACCGTGTGTGAAATGTCCCAGCCCAGGATATTATTATTATTATTATTATCTCCTTATTTCTGTAAAAAATTGATGATTCTGTTGGTTTGTGTAATGATAGCGTCTCTTTGGTTATGTTACTTGACCATAGATGGCGTTAGTAAAGGAATGACTTTAATTTTTCAGTTAATTCATTTTTTTTAAATTGTTCAGTTCTCATAAACTCTAGAGTTTATGAGAACTGAACAATTTTTTCTTCAGATTCTCTCTAACTACAATTCTAGATACGCTACTGCAGAATAATCCGAAATTAATTCCAACCTCATTACAATCTAAATTTATTTTTATAATTTAGCTCAGTTCTCGCAACCGCAGAAACTAACAAATATACAAAATGACGCAGAAAATTTCCCTTTGAATAAATTTCATTTCTAAGCAAATCATAATCCCCGTCTTGTTAAAGATAAGGAGGAGCATTAATTTGAATTCATCTCATTACGGTTTTCCCGTCGACCACTTGTTCCGAATAAATTATGAAAGACACGCGAAAATGGTTTATTATCCCTGCCGACCCTCCATCTCGCTCCTTTTTTGGGGATTTGTATAAGAGTGAGGGAGACAGACTGCGTTCAAGTGTTTCGTGTATGTGCTTTGGCGAGTCCACGTTTTTTTCTTTTTTGTTTGGTGTAGATGAGATTGGTATGCTGGTCTTGGTTTTGTAATTATCATAAAACAAATGTTTAAAAAAAATGTGCATCATTAACGTGCGGGACTTTGATCAGTAGCATTGTTTGTAGAAGCTGATACAAACATACATCACATCATCTATGGTATTTAAAAATAAACCAATTTCGGTGTTTTTAATTAAAGCTACTGTTCAATTTAGGGTACAACATTCCACAGACAGCACCCTAATTGCGTAACACACTATCGATCGGAATCTGAATCATTCTGAAACAAACTGCTAATCCATTGCTTCATATATTCGAAAAAATGACTGCTTGACCACGTAAATAACGCAATGAATGTTGTTGAACTGTCAAAATGAAACCGATTCCGATTGATAGTGTGTTACGCAATTAGGATGCAGCATGTTTTCAATAACAACTACTCAAATTCACGAAACTTTTCCAACCATTAAATACCAACGTTTGTATAAACCAATCATAGACCTAAAGATAATCACTATTACACTTCCACCAACTAATCAAGTTCATTTGTCGACGTCATAGTTTTGGAAGCACCCCTTAACGACCAAAGAGTATTAAATCAAACAGAACTGACAGTCGTAGATGCTGACAAATTCAATTTCCTGCGGGCCCTAAGTAATTTTGTGCGTTGCTTTTAGTTAAAAGGTCTCTATTCAATTTTGTTTGCGTAGTAGTAATGGAAATGTTATTGGAATTATGGTTTTGATGTTTAAATGGGAATTTTAGAGGCTTCAGGAGGCTGTTAGGGTGGTAATAATAATAAGATGACAATAAAATTACGATGAAAAAAAAATCTCAGTTTTCTGTGTTTAAGTTTAGCTGAAAAACGAAACAGCTAAAAGAAAAACTTTACAAATATATAAAATAATAATATCCAGTAAATTTCTCACCGTAATACATTTTTTTCTTTCATATAGAGAAGATTAACATAGAAAACAACCCTCAAAGAAAAACTAGAACGAAGGAAAACAGTACTAATCCATCAAACTTCGACGCGGTCTTAAATACTTTTAAAACTTCGTAAGCCATAAATACGGTAACGACAAAAGAAAAGCATTTGCCGTACTTTGCACTGACAAACATAATAAAATCTTGTACAAACCCATCATTCTCGCTATTTACATGGCCGCCACCGCCGCTGTATTGTTTTTCAATCGGCCCCCTTGTCTCCCGGGGAGAGATGACGTCACCGTAAACAATATGGCGTCCGCCCGAGACTGTTTTCGCAGAATTACGCTTACACGGTAACATTTTGGAGATTAACCCAAAATGAAGGATGACGTAACGATTTTTTACGTGATTATTTTTTTTAATTGAGATAAAGATTTTGCATTTTGCGGAGTTTTTTCTTAGAAACTATTTGAGTGCTTTCATAAAAATTTTGTTATCTCTTTGTTTTCCGGAAAATATATTTTTCACTATAATACCGAATCGGTAGACGTTTGAAGTACTTGATTCATTTTGAGGCAGGGCCCGAGTTCTATCATTATTACGATGAAATGTCAGTGCGAGAGGACTCTCAATGACCTACTGATTCAGTTAATTAGAACGTCTTAGCCTCATGCTGTAATTAATATTGCATTCATGTGCTATGGATCCTCAAATTGGTACATAGACTAAGGGATTGAAGCCACTATGAATGTGGGTTGGACTTACGACTTTCACAAAAAGATAGGTCCTACCTTTTTTAGGTCAGACCTAGACAGCAGTCAGCTGCATGCAGATAATAAAATGTACCTGTATTGTGTTGCAAACAAATCAGTTTGTTAAAAAATAAAAATGTTAATTTTTTTGTTAGTTTTAAACGTTCCTTTTTACTGTTTGTAGTTCCTCTGCGTGTCCCATATAAAATATTCTTCTTTCTTTCATAAATACATAAACAAAGCAGTTGAAACCCAAGAGTTTAGGTATATTAAAAAAAGCTGTGCATGTCCTAGTCTGGGATTGAACTGCTCCAATTTTTTTTTTTTTTTTTTGCGTACTGAATGTTGACATGAATATTTACTTTGTAAAGTATTATATTATTTTAATTTATTGTGAATGTGAAGACTATGTAGGTCATTGATTTTTTTGTTTGTTTTATTTTTTCTCTCAGTTATTTTCAGTCATGGTCTGGCAGTTTGAGTAATTTATGCGGCCTACCCAAATGTCCTTTCTTTGGTATTGTTCGTCGAATTGTTGAGCTCCTTAAGTTCTGAGTTGAGCTGCGCGATTACTGACAAATGCGTGCACTGACTGGACAGGTCCTCTCAATCTGTGTGGTTCTTTCCTCAAAAGACCATTTCAGACACCAATCTACATGGTCTTCACATGAACTGACCAAGATTATGTCTGGACTTTATAAGAGACTGTGACCTCTGAGTTTGTTTCGGCCTTTCTTCTCAGAGTAGTCAGATAGGAAACGCCGACCTCATCTAGTTTAAAAAAAACAACATGATTGACTTGTAAAAGTGTTTGTACAAACCTACTTACATAAATAAAAATCATTTATCATTTATATTTAGTCGGACTCACACACGATGTGTTCCGTACAATATTTGACAATCTATATTAAAAAAAAAATCATCAGTTTATAAAAAAAAAACACGTTTCTCTTATGAATAGGGAACCCTTTAACTTTTATCTTTATTTTATTTTTATTTTTTAGCGGAAATTGAAATACACAGTCTGTGAAAATTTTAACTGTTAATGAACCTATTACGGTTCATAAGATGAGCTGACAGACTGAGACTGGGCGGAGAGTGGAGGCTTAGTAGTGTTCCATTTGGCGCTCTTCGGGTACGGAACCGTAAAAACCACTGTACTAAAAACCAATCTAGAGACTAGAGGAATCCACTCGGTACATTATTTTTAACCGACTTCCAAAAGGAGGAGGTTCTCAATTCGTCTGTATGTTTTTTTTTGTATGTTTGTTACGCGATTACTCAAAGACGGATGAACCGATTTAGAAAATTCTTTTTTTGTTTGATAGGGTATACTTCCGAGGTGGTGGTCCCATAAAAATTTTATTAACTTTGCTTGGGGAGTTTTTGAGTTAGCTTCTATAATGCGTATATTTCCCACTTATATTATGTGGATGATGTGATGGTGTTTTAATAACTTCCTATCACTGTTATTTACATGGCTATATCTACAATTATTGTGCTCAATTATGCATTCGAATTTGTGTGGGGTAGGTTCCACAACTAAAAAGTGAAAAATAAAAACTTTTTAGCAAAAAATAAAACCGACTTCCAAAACAAAACACTACAAAGTGAAAAATAACTTCAATTTCGGAAGTCGGTGGCAAAAAACGAAAATACAAAACCCAAGACACCGACTTCCGAAATTAAAGTTATTTTTCACTTTGTAGTGTTTTGTTTTGGAAGTCGGTTTTATTTTTTGCTAAAAAGTTTTCCACATTTGAGTCAACAAAAATGGAAACTCAATTATTTCTAGCACTAATTAGAAAGTAGTTCTCTGTAGGGTACGACCTAATCAGAAACATTTCCTGTGTCACACAGCTTGGTTGTGTCGCCTCCATGTTCCAATTTGAGTCCCAAATTCTCAGCCCTTTGCTTTCTGCAGCATGCACGATGCGAACTCGTCTAGATTAAGTTGTGGGACAATGTACGAGCGGAGCGACTTTAAAAAATAATAAAATATTTTGTTATTCATGATTTAAATACTTCACGATAGATCTATAGGTACAAGAAATTAAAAACGCTTGTTGAACATAAATTATGAATGTGTTACTAGTAGTCGGCTTTTGAGAGCGACTATTACATAGTGGCTCTTATTTAAGAAGAACATTGATTTAAACATGAAATATGTTATGAACAAATAAGTTTTGTACAGAAATCTTCAGAAAAGTTCTTTCAAAATATATATTTGGGAACCTAGATGTTCTATAATCCAATCGGAATGAATACACACTACATTAAGAATATGTTTGATTTACAAATTATTTTGGTATTTCGTTTGTATGAACTTCGCATGCTTCGGGGGCCTCTTTTTTTATTTATTTATTCACAAGGTAACTACAACAGGTAACAATCACAGTATAATACTAAACTCACATTATAGGTTTCGACCTGATTATCACCCAAAGCGTAATCGCACAACATGACTAGCAACAACAAAAACGATGATGACAGCAACAGTAAAAAGCTTAGTTAACAAAATTGTAGCTACAAAGTACGTGCGTGAAATGAAACCATTACATTATTAAAAGAAAACAGTATTTAAAACGTTACAAGATTAAAAGGAAAGAGTACATACATGTCTTTTGAAAGCAGCGGCACGAGAATCGAAGATATCAATATTGTTATTGTCTTTTGAAATTTCATTGTAAAGTCGACACATTCTAACGATAGGGTTATAATATGAGCCGCCGTGGGATCTGGAGGCGAAAGTCCTCGCGCACGTGTGGGAGTGGCGCGAGGAGGCGAAACGCCGGGGCGTAACTCCGCTGCCGCGAGAAATCACGGTACAGCGGACAGAGCTCCGGCGGGATCTCATGGCGACATGGAGAGTGCGACTGTCGCAGCCCAGCGCTGGGCACGCCACAATTGCGGCGATAAGTCCCCTCTTTGAGGAGTAGTTAGAGAGGCGCCACGGCGTCCTCACCTTCCGCCTGACGCAGGTCCTCACCGGACACGGTTGTTTCGGGAGGTTCCTGTTTCGCATAAGGCGGGAGGAAACGCCCGGGTGTCACCATTGTGTGGATCGCCCAGAGGACACGGTGGAGCATACAGTGGAGGTCTGCCCGGCTTGGGTAGAGCACCGCCGTGTTCTCACGGAGGCGATCGGCGGCGGCGATCTCTCGCGTCCGAGCCTGGTCCAGGCCATGGTGCGGAGCGAGAGTGCATGGGAGGCCGTCACCTCCTTCTGCGAAGCGGTAATGCTCGCGAAGGAGGAGGCGGAACGCGTGAGGGAGAGGCAACCTCACGCCCTCAGTCGCCGCAGGAGACGCCCTGGGCGGCGGGAATCGATAGTCGATTCCCGGCCACCGTAGGCGCGGGCTTGCGGACGGTGAGTAGTGGGTAGCTCGCCGTCCGGTGAGGACCAGGCCCGGGTCGACGGCGCGTTGTGTTCCACGAGCGCTTCAAAGAGATGTCAGCAAAAGATGGGGTCCAATAGGGCCGATGCCGCTGGGGTCGCGGGTTGTTTGAAAAAGATACCGTGGCCCTGGCATAGGCAACTGAAGGAACACGGGTGGGTTTTAGTCAGTAAAAGTCTGACACGCCCTTCCGCTCCACCCAGAGCGGGAGAAGTTATTTGATGATTTCCCATCCAAAAAAAAAAAAAAAGGGTTATAATATGAGATGTTATTTGTAAAGACCTGAAGTACAAAAGTTTTCGGTATTCGGGTGTTATACCTAGTATTAATGTTTATGAGGGACAGCAGAGCTGAAGAGTCCGGATCTTATGCAGGTTTATTAAGTCTTGCACAACAATTCACTCTTTCCAACTTCACCACAGTTATTTTAATGTCTTATAGTAATTCTCATCTTTATTCCCAAGACTATCTCGGTTAATAGTAACGCGTCTTTCAGTGATTGGGCTACCATTGGTATTCATAAAAGTAGAACACGGCTTTATGAACTATATAATGAAAGGTCTTTTGTAAACACTGCTGAATTTAATTTATATGTTAGAAACTATTCAAAATTATTTAAAAAAGTTTGTTGTATGGCCAAGTCGCGTTATTTGAGTTCGAAGATTAAAAACAGTAGTAATGTAATTAAAACGACTTGGAATATTATTAATAGTGAAACGGGAAGGTCTAATAACCGAAGTGCTGACTACAGCCTGTCTATTAATGACAATATAATAAAATCAGACTCACAAGTCGCCGCGGCCTTTGAAAATTTCTTTTCAGATATTCCCGTTTCAACTACTAAATCCCTAAACTCATCAACTTCTGTTGCTGAGTCTTTGCTTAAGGAAAATGTTAATGCTTGCGATTCGGAATTTAATTTTGAACAAATTACCTGTAGAGACATAATTAAAACCTTTCACACTTTAAATGTAAAAAAGACAGCAGATCTGTGGGGTAATTCTGTAGAAGTTGCTAAGTCTATTATTGACATTGTAGCACCTACTTTAGCTCTTATCTTTAATAACTGTATCGACTGTGGGGAGTTTCCTGACCTCATGAAATATAGTAAAATAATACCTTTGTTTAAATCAGGTAGTACATCAGACCCCACAAATTATAGACCTATTTCAGTACTACCTACGTTTAGTAAAATTTTTGAGAAATTAATTTTAGACCAATTGCAAAGATTTTTTAATAAACATAAATTATTACATAACAAGCAGTTCGGTTTTACAAAGGGTCGTTCAACTACTGATGCCGGTGTTGAACTTTTAGGACATATTTATAGTGCATGGGAAGACAAATGCGATGCCTTGGGCATCTTTTGTGATTTGTCCAAGGCATTCGATTGCGTTCTTCATGAAACGTTAATCAGGAAACTCCGCCATTACGGGATCCGGAACACCGCTCTGGATCTTCTTACTTCATACTTGAGTAATAGGATTCAGAGCGTTGACGTTAATGGAAAAAGATCGCCCGGATCTATAGTAACAATGGGGGTCCCACAGGGCTCGATTCTTGGTCCTTTCTTATTTCTTATTTATATTAACGATTTGCCCTACCTCATTAAGGATAATCATGATATAGTTTTGTTTGCGGATGATACTTCACTTTTGTTTAAACTTAAACGTCAGCAGCTGGTTACTGACGATGTAAACAGAGCGATCTCAAAAGTAGTTCACTGGTTCAGTGTTAATAATTTACTCCTTAATGAAAAAAAAACCAAATTCATTAAGTTTACACTACCTCACGTTAGGCAGGTGAAAACTAACGTGTTGATAAAGGGCGAAGAGTTGAATCCTGAAGATAGCACAGTATTCTTGGGCTTAACTTTGGATGCTAAGCTTCAGTGGGGCCCACATATAGATAAATTGTCAAAAAAGCTAAGCTCCGCAGCATACGCTGTTAGGAAAATTCGTAATTTAACCAACATAGAGACAGCCCGTTTAGTGTACTTTAGCTATTTTCATAGTATAATGTCGTACGGTATTCTGTTGTGGGGAAATGCAGCCGACATTCAGACTATCTTTGTTTTGCAGAAAAGAGCTGTTCGATGCATTTATAAATTAAGTCCGAGACAATCTCTCAGAGAGAAATTTAAGGAGATTAATATACTGACTTTGCCTTCTCAGTACATTTTTGAAAATCTTTTATATGCCCATAAAAACATTAAATTGTTTAAAAAATACAGTGATATCCACAATATAAATACTAGGAACAAACACAAATTTGTTGTACCTCCAACAAGGCTCAAGAAAATAGGTGGGTCATTCAGGTGTCAATGTATACGCTTTTATAATAAACTTCCAAGCCACGTTCAAGATCTGAGTCTTAATAAATTCAAATCATTCATTAAACGCAAGTTGTGTCAGAAAGCTTTTTATACCGTTAAAGATTATATTGAGGACAAAAAGGCTTGGGATTGAACTGCTCCAATTTTATTTTATATTATTTTTATTTTTGCATACTGAATGTTGACATTAATATTTACTTTGTAAGTATTATATTATTTTACTTTGTTGTGAATGTGAAGACTATGTAGGTCATTGCCTTTTTTTTTTTTGTTTGTTTTATTTTTTCTCTCAGTTATTTTTAATCATGGTCTGGCAGTTTGAGTAATCTATGCGGCCTACCCCAATGTCCTTTCTTTGGTATTGTTCGTCGAATCGTTGAGCTAGTTGAGCTGCGCGATTACTGACAAATGCGTGCACTGACTGGACAGGTCCTCTCAATCTGTGTGGTTCTTTCCTCAAAAGACCATTTCAGACACCAATCTACATGGTCTTCACATGAAGTGACCAAGATTATGTCTGGACTTTATAAGAGACTGTGACCTCTGAGTTTGTTTCGGCCTTTCTTCTCAGAGTAGTCAGATAGGAAACGCCGACCTCATCTAGTTTAAAAAAAAATATTGACTTGTAAAAGTGTTTGTACAAACCTACTTACAGAAATAAAAATCATTTATCATTTATCATTTAATTTATCGGTCTTATGGTACACCAGCAAACATTATTACCTGATGATTGTGGATATTGATAGAAATTATGACAACATTTGAACAGTATTTTCTCTTATTATTAGAACTTAAAACGGGATATTTACCATGTATATTAATTGATTATTTAGAATATCGGAACATATAAGGGCGGTGAGAAACAACGATACACAGAAATCGGCCATAGCTTATCTATCTTATAGAATCCGGATCGAACCACTGGATTGAGTTACATAACCCTCAGGTCATCTCGACAGAAAGACACTAGATACCTAGACTGGTGAGAGAAGCGATTGAGATTACTAAATATAAGAACTTCAACCGTGAGGATGGTTTTCAACTGTCGAGAGCCTGGAATCCAGTGGTCTAATTGTGTAAAGACCGCAAGAGTACCGAAAAAAGTTCGCGAGCGGACACAGTGAGTTTTGTGTGTCGAGAACAGAAGCGAGTTGTGAGTGTAACACGTGACAACGGTAGCGGTGTCAATCGCACTAAATGAACAAGAAAGAGGGTAGACCGTTTTGTCTGCTCGTAAACATCCACCCGCAATAACTTCAGTTTATCCGTGATATATCCGTGATATATATATGCACGTGCAACAGTGCCGAAATATCGGAAACTCGAATCAATTAATATACATGGTAAATATTCCGTTTTAAGGTTTAATGATAATGTTAGTCACCATGTCGGTTTAAAAACTAGTATTTTCTCTTATTGTTCTAGCAGCACACAATCTCAGAAATGTGAACATTATCGCTACAACAATGTCGCCGCCAGCCACCAATAACTTGTTCCACAAGAACATTCCCACGTTCACCGGTTTACGACAACTTCATTAAAAATGCCTTGTAAATAAATTGCACCGCCTGCGTCAAGCAACGTTTTGCATGCATTAAATATTGTGTAATTACTATTTTGTTTTCGTGCAACAACATTTTGAATACTCTCTCCTATATTTCGTGCGACACGCTTCACGTTTATTACTTGCTCTACGGTTTCTGGTCTGAACTTCATTAAAAGGTACAAACATAATGTAAGGTTACACGCTTGTGGCTCTTTGTTTTACAAATCTTCTGTGCACATTCAGAGGAAGACCTCATTAGTATATTTATTTTGTTTAGTTGGTGTGTCTTTTGGCAATTTTAGTTATCAACACGTCAGTTATACTGTGCTGAATTAAAAAAAAAAAACTTTTAGCCTTTGGTATGAAGTTACTGTATACATCACCATGTAGGTAATAGACACATCAATGTATGTATGACGTTTATTTTAAATTTCTTCACGCTACTAAAGATACAGAGCGTGACATATAATTAAATGTCCCGTTACTTCTAGATAGTTCCGCGAGTAGAGACCACTTTAATAAAAGCTATGCGTGAAAGTCACGGCAGCGCAACACTGGCAAACCTCTTTGTATCTCAATCAACATTTTTGCTTCATACACAGTGTTTCTTTGGTTTCAGATGTTACATATTTTAATAAAGCAGTACCTAGCAGTAACATACTAGCTCATGTCCTATAAAATAAATATCACGTACAAAGAGCGAGTTTCAGATACTGATTGAGAGATTCTGAATCGTGACAAAAAAAAATCACCTTGTGGTGAGAAGTGTCAGGCTGCAAAATTCATGCTGCTACTCATATTTGCCACATTATTCATAACATTTAAATAACACTAAGCTTTTCTGGCAGCGTGTAACTGTCCCGCTCGTGAACCGGCCGCCCGTCGCTCCGCTCGACAACTTAATTAAAAGCGCTGCGCTAGCAAAAGTCACGGCAATACGCTCATGACATTCCTTGTGCCAATCAACTTTATTTCACTTCACTACGTCAATTAAATAAACCAAACAAATTCCAAAACTATACAATCTGTTATATAGATATCAAAAAGCGTGACACGTATTTTTTGTTTACTACAGCGTGACACTTTTTTATCATTTTGATATTTATTTATTAAAACTTTACGCTCAAGTAAAAAAACAAATACCGTACAAAGGCGGACTTAATGCCTGAGGCATTTTATACCAGTCAACCTTAGGGTGATGCAGAGAGAAAACATGGCAGGTGCAATATAAAGCATAGATATTACGAAAATAACTATAAAATACAACAATAAATTTATTTATTTATTAACTCATCATCACTATCATTACAGGAATTTCCTAATTCAACAGTGTGGCCATAATTACAATTTAATATTTTATGTTTTATATTTACCATAACTCACTCAGAGAACAAGTTAAAATACCTATGCTGTCTGCTACATCATTAAGTATACGCAAGGTACGCGTTATAGGGGCTTTACTCAGTAGATTGGTCCTACTACTGGGCACCGCCAATAGACGTGGCCGTCGCCTGCGCAATACATAATTGTCGGGCACACACAGGTTTATTTCCTTTAATATACCTGGGTTTGAAGTCTTGCCACGCAATAATTAAAAAATATAGGTAGCAAGAGCTATGTCCCTCCTTGTTTCCAATTTATTGTATCCCACCATGCCTATAACAAACAAAGTTGGATACATTAATGGATAAAATGGATTTACACCATACCACCTTAGGTACAAAAACCTAGTAAATTTATTTTGTATACGCTCCAGCATGAGACTGTATTTAGCTTCATGCGGAGCCCATATGATTGCTTTACATTCGAACTGATTTCTTACCAATGCATTGTACAAAGAAGTTAGTGCGGCGATGCTTGTAAAACCCTTTGCTCTTCTTAGGACAAAACCTAGGCTCCTATAGGCTTTTTTAAAACATTTACGATGTGATTACGAAATGCTAGGCCCGAGTCAAGGCGTACTCCTAAATCACGCACCGTTTCTGTTCTTTTCTATAACGTGTTGTCCACTCTATAGTCATATTTTTTGGGCATTTTCATCGTACTAAAAGTTATTACCGAACACGTTGACTTATTAAACACTAAGTTATTCTTAATTCCCCATTCAACAAGTCATTTACCATTATTATAAATTGAAAAGGTCTTAAATTACTGCCCTGACTTACGCCTGACCTCGTAAAATAGGGCTCAGATTTGTACCCAGCATATTTGATCAGCAAAGAATCATAAATATATTTAATACATTAGGCGCGGCAGACGCACATGCTCGTTTTCGGACGTTCACCAGGTGCTTGACGGCGCGTATGCGCGTCCATACAATTTACATAACTTTCATCGAGTGCGGCGCGCCGCACCTGTGCGTTCGTTGTGCATCTCTATTGTTTCGAAAACATCGTAAAATAAGGGTCGGTAAGGGTGTAGCATAAAGAAGCGTTTGCATAAAGAATTAAGCAGATAATGTGTTAATACATACATACATACATATAAACAGAATACACTTTGTCAGAAGAAATAACGACCGGTAGAGGAGAAATAACAATCAGTACAGGAGAAAATGAATCCAACAAATCAGCGCAGAGATGTTACTGCCAACTTCTTACGTATATGCTCACGTATCTTCATTTTAAAAGACAACCGATTGGTTGCCATCCTGAGGTTCAAAGGGAGCGCATTCTAAACAAAGACCGCCTGGACAAAGAAAGAATAGTGAATGAAACCAGAGCGGTGAGAAAGACATCGTAGAAGACGATTGTTGGTGGAACGAAAATTTTTACTATGGGCAT
Organism: Dicycla oo; assembly: GCA_948252095.1. Classification (NCBI taxonomy): domain Eukaryota; kingdom Metazoa; phylum Arthropoda; class Insecta; order Lepidoptera; family Noctuidae; genus Dicycla; species Dicycla oo. The sequence goes on along the minus strand of OX411718.1, from coordinate 2,754,950 downwards.
AGCATAAGTATTGAATATGGGCAGTCAGGTAAGAAGGAGAAGTGAGTTGGCCGATAATAGAAAACAACATAGACAGAGCCCTCACCTCTCTGCGCTGACAAATGGGTAACCATTTTAAAAGCAATCGGTGCCCGGATACATGGTCATACTTACTGAGTTCTGAGGACGAGGAACACTAACCGCTGGTGATACAGTTTTTACTAGTAAGAGAGGTTAGAGCGAATCAGTCTAATGATAGCCGAGGCCTTCAATACATCTCATACCTACATATTAACTTTGTTATAAAGTGCCCGTATGATGTACATAATGCCGATCTCATCTAATTAATATCAAAGATTGTAGATTTTAATTGTAATTCTTGTATGGCCGTCACTTGATAATGCAATAAATATTATTATTATTACGAAGACTGAAAACGAATCGAATGCAGTTATTGAGAAGCCTGTCAATTTTATTGCGGAGATCAGGTCATGGTAACACACATCACCATAGTCACTTATGGAAAAGATTAGGGACTGTACGAGTACAAGCATTGCCTTTATGTGTGTTGGGAGTAAGTTTTCCAACCGATAAAGCAACCGCAACGTTTCGGTGACTTTATTACTAACAGTCGTGAGCTGCTTTGGCTAGACAAGACAAGTGTCGACATGCAGAGCAAGATCCTTAACATCGGAGCTAAACGGAATGATGGAGCTGTCAAAGATTACAGGTGGTACGATTAAGCCATTCAGTTTTCTTATGCTATAAGGGCTCCTAATTATGATAGCCTGACACATGGCAGGGTTTACCGCCACCCCAAATCGATCAGACCAGTCCTTAACCACACCCAAATCCCGGTTCTGCTCATCGATCGCATCGGAAATGTTATCAACAGTTACGCAGATACGCAGACCGAAGCATGGCGGTAATTAATAAAAACGGAGAACAAAAGACGAGATAATATACCGCCTTGAGGGACGCCAGCTGCAAGATCACGATGAAGAATATCCAGCATGAACAGACAGCTGACATCCCCAAAGATAAGAGGAAAACCATTCCAATACGTACCTCCGGAGAGACCATAAGATAGGAAAGGATGGATAAAAGAACTTCGTGACTGACGGTATTAAAAGCATTGGAGAAGTCAATTAACACTAAGACGATAACTTTAGTGTCCTACATTCCTTGCCTTATATCGATATCAACTCCGAACGTTGAAGGTAGACTTAGAAGAAGATAAACTTGTAAGCACAGGTTTTTTTTTACATTTATTTAAAATTAACCACATTCACGCTTCGCATGCTTCTCAAGCAACTTTCTCTAGGAGCGTGTAACTTGTCCCGCTAGTAAAACGTTCGCGTGTCGCTCCGCTCGACAACTTCATTAAAAGCGGTTCGCAAACAAAACGCAGCTGCAACACGCCCGCGACACTCTTTGTGTGCCAATCAACATTTTTGTTGCAAACACGTAGAAATAGTTGTTCTGTGATTTTCAGCGTGTTAAGCATCGGGTGTTCTCTGTGGATTTATCTTGATGTAACGATGTGTTGTGCCTTTTGTATAGTTCGTTTGGAGAGTGGCCTGTGTTGCGAGAACTAGCTATTGTGCTTCAGTGTGTTTTTACTTTCAGATGCAGATGTATATTGATTAGATGCGCAAGCAGATATTTTTCTTTATAAAAATCCTTACTCAAAATCCCTCGGTTTGGCGAAACTAAGGATTAATAATATTCGTCCATTCATTTGTTATAAAACGACAAAAAGTGGCCAACCAAACACTTAAACGCTTTTAACTAACCCAGTTGAAATGAAAAGTTATTAATTATTGTAATTCAAAAAATCCACCTTCTATCAACATGGCACGTCATAAACCACAGAAGCCTATTAAAAAAAACAACAACACATCAATAAGCAACTAAAAAACAACTGAACACGCGAACAACGGAATAACACTCCACATACCCGCAAACATTTTCATTTCGAAATGTAAATTTAAAAATGGAAACGAACATGTTTAAGCGGGTGCGCATTAATCACTGGCTGAACATGTTGAACATCTAACAGAAGTAAGGGGACAACGCTGGACATTGAAAACTGTAAACAATTGCGGAAAAATGACTCCGGGATATTATGCGAAAATATGGTGGTAAGAGGAGTCAGGGGGGTTGCACACACCTAGCTACATATTATGTTTCTAGTTCTCTAGAACGAACGACTGTAATGTTACCGCCCTTCCCTTTCCTCAATAATTATCTTACAAAATAAGATAACCAAATGAATGAAGTCGTCTATTGAAGGAACTACCTTCTGCCTGCGACTACCGTCGGCGTGGAACTCCATTATACTATAAAAATATCCTATGGCACTCGGCAATAATGTAGCTTTCTATAACTAAAAGAGTTTTTGTAATCGGGTCAGTAATTCTAGAGATTACCTCTAACAAACAATAATTTTACCACTTTATAATATTAGTTTAGATAAAAAGATGAATTTCCATGAAAAAAAAGGTTATATTGATACATATTGAAAGTCAAATTCACATTTCAGAACGCAACACTTTTTTATTCTCTCCACCGTACTTTTACAATGAAAAATAAACTCAATATAGTTAGCATCGAATGTCAACGTTACACTTACTTGGCCTAATAACGCACACTTCTTATTCTCAAGGTAAAATTTTCTTCAGCAAGGAGAAGAATTTTATTTACTTATAAACAAGAATATTCGTGTGTTTTAACATCTAACGAGCTTGTGAACTTTTAAACAGGTATCCCTATTATGAAGCTATATCAGTTGAATTAAAAAACTACCTAGTATTCGGAGGAAAGCGACGTTTTATCGTAGGTATTCTGTTTCACATAGCATAACGCTTGTGTTCTTAGTAAGAGTTGGCAGAGGCATCTACAGTTTTCCAGTAACCTAGCCATATGTGTCGTATAAGTCCTATATTATGTACAACCTTTTTATAGATATTGCTGGCTGGTTATAATACGAAAACTGTTTTTGTCTCATGTCAAATATACCAGTTAGACTCTAACCGGCGCGGCGGCGTTTTACTATTTTTTTTTTTTTTTTATTTGTGATGGGTTTGCTCTTGACTGTAGTCTAGGTCAGAGGTGACAGACAAAGTCGACGATGGAGTGAGCTTACCCAGAAGAAGCCTGTTCACTCTCACTTTGAAGAGATTAGGATTGTATATGTTCGGAAACACAGACGCAGGTAGTGAGTTCCACTCTTTTGCTGTGCGCATTATAAAAGACATTTGGAAGCGCTTAGTGCGAATTGGTGGAATAGCAATCAGGTAGGGATGGTAACTGGCAGTGCGTCTAGATGTCCGGTGGTAGAAGGGGGCCGGTGGAATGAGGTCGTGGAGTTCTCGGGCACACTCTCCGAAGTACAATCTGTAGAAGACCGACAAGCAGGCAACCTTGCGGCGATGAGCCAAGCAATGAAGCTTGGCATCCACCAGTTTTACGTCGCCAATAAGCCTCTTAGCTCTGCGTTCCACCGAGTCAAGCGCGGCTAGTTGGTACTTAGCTGATCCATCCCAAAGGTGACTGCAATACTCCATGCAGGATCGGACTTGCGCTTTGTAAAGGGTTAAAAGCTGTCCAGGCGTAAAGTAATACAAAGAAGAAGAAGAACTAAGATAATACAAAGGGGATCGAGCCTATTTTATTACCCGGGCACTAAAACAGACTCAGGACTACTACTGAGATCTGATAGAATAACCCATAAACACAATCAGCAGTCGCGTTGTCGACCAATACGCTGCTACCAGAGAACTTCGATAATCACTTTTAAAACGTTTTTCAACGGCACTGAAATAAGCTTGTCGGTAGCTTTATATGTCAGTAAGTATACATTTTTGACTTTCCATCATCGTTGCTGCTGAGAGAATATTATCATCTTTGTCTAGGCCAGCGGTTCTCAAACTTTTTTGTCGACGGAACCCTTAAATAATAAAGTCTGGAAGCCCTAAAATAATAGATCTGTCCCACCAGTGGAACAAAGTGGATTGTTCACAGTAATTAATTTTGGTGGGGCAAATACCACTCGCATAAACTCTGAGCTCACTTTTTCCCACAAGAGCTGGCATTAAGTAAAATATTATGAGAAAAAAAAAACAGTTGTAATAATGAAAAATAAAAACTATTCGTACTAGATTAAGTAGGATGATTCTTTGCAGCTAAAATATCACAAAGCAATGACGTCCACTGCTAGGCATAGGTCATCCTAACTTCAATATTATAAATGCGAAAGTAAGTTTGTTTGTTTGTTACCTTTTCACGCCTAAACCACTGAACCGATCATCCCGAAATTTTGCATATACGTTGTCACGTGTACAGAAACGGACATACGGTATCTTTCATCCAGAAAAAAAGTACTGTTCACGAGGAAAACAACTATAACGTTCTTATGATAATAGATGGCGCCACGTGTCTTTCGAATCATGATTGACTTATATTATTATAGAAACTTTAGTAGTGTGTTAAGAGTTTTTTCCGACAACCACGGGGGCGAAGCCGCGGGAAAAAGCTAGTAGGCTAATATTTTCACGGAGCCCCCACAGAGGCTTTGCAGAGCTATCGTTCTAGGTCCTCAGGCAGGTCAAGAAGCAGTGCCTACAATAAGTAATTAAGTTCGAAACCCATTTAGGCACAATTCTCATACAAGGATCCTATCCATCTCAATTGGGAAGTGGGTCAATAAACGAACAGGCTCAAATAAAATACCGACGAACAAAATCCCTAAGGGCCGGCCGTATGTAAATATTTTACATATTTCCATATTGATTTCCGAAGCAAATTCGATGGAAGTGGGATTCTATGGTAAACAATTGACAAGGAAATATGTTGGTACGGTTTTTATTATTTGGGAAAAAATAAACACGTGAAAAGAGAGACAGAGAGAGAGAGAGTGGTTCTGGTAATTCTATGAGATTATACGGTGGAAACATCTGCGCAATAACACACCATATAAAGAAACGGTAGACAAAGCCATATAATTATTTCAAAACTTTTTTGATTATTCGTACCAATATTCCTGTAAGTAAAGATGATTTTCATGAAATTCAAGGTAAGAATCTTAAGAGGAGCTCGTGGCTAAGTAATAACAGCCGCACGGGTCGATCCATCAGGTTAAGCTACGCTTGCCGGGGTTGGTCTGTGGATGGGTGACCATCTTTTCATACCGAGACTCCTCCGTGCCTCGGAAAGCACGTTCAGCCGTTGGTCTCGGCTGTCATTCGTGGATCTTTGACAGTCGTTACGGGTTGTCAGAAGCCCGAAAGTCTGACGATCAGTCTTACCAAGGGGTATCGTATTACCCAGTAACTGGGTTGTGGAGGTGAGATAGGCAGTTGCTGCATGTAAAATACTGGTATTCAGCTGCATCCGGTCAGACTGGAAGCCGACCCCAATATAGTTGGGAAAAGGCTAGGCAGATTGATATTTCTCAAGGTAAGAATCTTTCCATGAGATTTTACTCCCAAATCAACCTCCGTGCCCTCAATACTCCATTTACCTAGCCCGAATCATAATATGAATTTTGCAAAACGAGAACTCTTACAGAATTACAAGCAGCTTATCTGTGAAAGAAATCCAGCGATCCCCTCGTAATAGCGATTCTTTGAACGACTTCAGATCCTCCCTCTTTTTCTAACAAAGGTGTTTTTATATGTCTATCTCTGTCTGTGTTACCTTCATAAGTTCCCATCAGGACGTTCCTGTTTCATTTATGGTGTTGGTTCAAACTGTTTTTGAAGTCCTCCCTTGAGTTGGTACAATTTCTTAGCGTTTCGTACCATTCACGTTTCTGCGGGTCGATTGGTGTATTTATTTTCAACAAAATGGAAAGTTTTTTTATTTCTTTGTTAGGCTCTATAGTACCTTGGTCGGAATTCAGTATAAATAACAGTACGGTTCAATGGTTCCAGGATTAACAATTTGTGGGAGGTTGTGAATTTTTATTTTCGATTTGAAGTTTTGTGTACGTAGATATTTTTCCACGAAAGTAGAACTCTAGATGTCTCAGGTATACCGAGATTACGAGAATGAATAATTTATGCTAATATTTACTGAATATATAAAAAAAACCCTGCAAAATATGTTATTAGTTTTTCTCTTTGATATGACCCCCTTGTCAAGGACAAGTTGGGCAAGTTCCCTGAAATTGTTAACAAAAAGAAACACGCCTCACCAAACATTAACCGCACAGTGTGACGAATTAAAATTCGCTGTAGACAAAATTCTTACAAATATTACTTACGTGTTAAGCTCAAGATCCAGACGGAACTTGTGGTTGAAAGCTTTGATGAGAAGTGAAGTTCTATGAAAGTGTTTGCCAGTCTGAAACAAAGACATAAAAAAGCAATAAGTATTAAAATCTAAGTCAATCGATCAATATGTCTAGCCTTTTCCCAACCATGTTAGAGTTGGTACACGATACCTCTGGGTAAGACTGGTTGTTAGACTTTTGGGCTTCTGACGACCAGAACAAAAAATAATACAGTAGCGCTCAAAAGTATTTTTACAAATATATTAATTGGGTTAATTAAAAACAATTAAGAAGGATAAAATTCATTCGTTTTTTTTTTTTGAAAGATATTCAGTATTCTACAGAATAGTAATAAAATCGGCCCATTTTGCAACAAAACAGAGTTTAATTTTTAAAAAGTTAAGAAAAGGATGGATCAAAAGTATTTTGAAACTGTTGAAAAAAAAATGTTTTCAACACATAATTATTATCTACAGAGATAAGCATATCAATATTTAGTAGCATATCCTTTGGTCTTTATAACAGCTTCACATCGCGCCGGCATTGAATCAATTAGTTTCTGTAATTGGTTCATCGGAATATTATTCTACTCAATTTTGAGAGCTTCATAAAAAGCTTTTTTATTCGAATAATTTTGTCTTCTCACTCTGCGATTTAACTCTTCCCACAAATGCTCCATAGGATTCAGATCCACTCCAGAACCTTGACTTTTTCGCGTTTTAGGAAATCACTTATGTATTTGGATTTGTGTTTGGGATCATTACTCGTATCATGTTGAAAATACCACCTAGCTGGCATATGGTGTTTGGTGTATGGTAGCATGTGAGTCTTCAATACATTTGCGTACACGAACCGATCCATATTTACTTCGATCTGAACTAATGGTCCAACTTCAGAACGTGAAAAATATCACCAAACCATCACACTACCACCTCCATGTTTGACTGTGGGTATTTGGTATTGATAGTCATATTTTTTATTCTTAGGTCGTCGAATATACTTGATTCCATCGGATGACATTAAATTAAATTTGCTTTTATCACTCCACAATATCTTAGACCAGTCTGAATCTTGACCATAATAAGTATCGTTTCGCAAATGTAAGTCGGGACTTTCTGTTTTTCGCGGATATAATTTTTTTGTCGGTCTTCGGCCATGTAATCCTAAGAGTTTCAAACGCCTTTTGACCGTAGAAACGTGAATGTCTACATTGTATTTTTCTTTTAATTCATGTTGTATCATTACAGCTGTCATCCGAATATCACTTGTTGATAACTTTTTTATAATATGATCGACTTTAGGAGAAGTTTTTTTCGGCCGGCCACTTCGAGACTTATTTTCGACAGTCTTTCGTTTATTATACACTTTATTCCATGCACTAACAAGCTGCCGAGACACATTAAATATACGCGCTACTTCTGTTTGTTTTAGTCCTTGCTTTAGTGCATTAATAACGGCTTTTCTAAAGTCACTGGAATATTCTTTACACTTAGGCATATTGAAATAAGATTAACAAGTTAACAAAAGTTAGAAATTAAAACTAAGTAATATGTAACGTGTATGAATCCACAAAGCTGAATGCATGTCAAAATACTTTTGAGCCCGCGTTGGGCCACGTTCGTTTGGCGGAGTAAAATGTAAAAAAAAACAAGTCTAAACCTGACGCTTCTAAACAATAGCAGTTCCACTGCTCTACACTATGCTTATGACCTTTGCCCGTAGGGTTTTATTTTAAAAGTCATATTAACGAATTTTTTGTTGTCAAAATACTTTTGAGCGCTACTGTAAGTAATTAAAATCTACGTCTAGACTTGTGTTCAAGTTTTTTTTTGTTCAGGTTGCTTTGCAGCCTTACAGCAACTACGTGCTTAAATGTCCAAACCATACGTAGACAAGGTATATACAGGGTTACTGGTAACTATAGTTTGACCAAGACCGCTGTACCGCGCCTTAGGAATGCGCGGCGAGGCGGGGTGCAGCGCTGGCGAATGAGTCGTGGGGCGCCGTGAGCATTGACGAATGAGCGGCCTGCACTGCCCCCCATCTCGCCGCGCACCTACCTACGGTGCGGTACAGCGGTTATGGTCAAACTATAGACGTATTAATTGCAGGACGTCATAATACGATTAAAATGCAATAAATTAAGCCACCAAATGTTCTACCAAAATTCAGTAGTTTTTGATTATTTTTTTTATGAAGAATGACAGAAATTACGAAAAATAAAATAATGAATTAGAGATTTTTGCCAAAGTTTTAGCATTTTGGGACTTTTAATTATTAACAAAGATCTGCTACAGCATCAGCTATGATAATAACCTAATTTTCAGTACAGTAAATCATGCTTAAATTTGATTTTTCATTAAAAAAAAAGAAACTTAAAATCTAAGTTACTCAAAAACTACTGAATTTCGGTAGAACATTTGGTGGCTTAATTAGTTGCAGTTTAACCCTATAATGACGTCCTGTAAGGAATATTTCGAGTTACCAGTAACCCTGTATAAACACATAAGGTGTTGGAATGAAAGTTTCTTATCACACGTTATACTCGGCGCAAAAAGTGTAATAGAATAGAATAGAATACTTTTACGAGTATTATACAGGGTTATTGGTAAAACACCAACGACCTCTTACGGGGTCATTGTACTTATCATTATGAACAACTTTTACTATGGGACCAAACCTGAAATCGCGAAAAAAATTCAGCTGTTCAGTACATTTTGACGAATTTTGCTAACATAAATGTACTGAACAGCTGATGTTTTTTTCGCGATTTCAGGTTTGGTTAGTAACAATTTTACTTAACATCTATTGCTAGTAGGTATATTCTGGTACATAGGTATTCAGATTAACATACAATTAAAATTAAAATTCAGCGTCGAGCTACATCCACCGCTGCAACGTCGGGGAATCCCACCGATCTGTGAACACACTGAGAATACTGTTGGTGCTGCCGCGAACACGCGATATCAGGGGCCGTATTATGAACTATTAACGCTATAATTTTTCCAGTGCTAGAGAGAGACGGAGCTATACATGACCTATAGCACCATCCCTTTCTCGCAACGGAATCATGATGTCATTAATAGTTCATAGTATGGGCCCTGGGATGTACATTTTTGTAATGATGGTGGCAAAACCATCAATAGCCGCAGCAGTACTCTCAGTGCATTACTATAATGAACGCGTAGGTCGCTGTATGCCTGCTGAGTGAAGATGACCCACAGGCTGTAATATTTTGATCGTCCCGACATTTGCTATAACCTCGTCCAGACGCTTGCTCGTATGTGTTTTTGTGTGGACTTCTTTTCTATTTAGTTACTCTCAAACTTTGTTAATTTATTTAATTTAGCCTTTTCTTTATTACATAATATACAGCGATCTTCGTTCCAATCGGTTGTCTCACGAAACCTCTCTTTTTTATTTTCTAGAATGTTTCATTAGGATACAATCGGTTACAGAATTCGGAGTAATGTTCTACCTTAAATTAATATTACCAACACATTAAAAGTTTAAAAAAATGTGAGGCTTCTTTCCACGAAGTTCTCATGTACCAAGTAAGAAGGTAAGTATGAAGATACTTAGGTAAACAATATGTTTATAAAACAATACATTAAGTTAGCTAACATTAGCAATTTTCGAGAAACGGGATGGAGTTCGGTAAAAGATTTAATTTAGTTAGTGTAAGTAGGTAACTAAAACCCAGACTTGTATTTACTCATGAAAGTTGATCTCTACGCTGCGCTGTTACTTTGCTTTCGTAAATAAGTAATAATTTATGAAAAAAAAAAGACGAAAATCATCTGTCACAGGTACGTAATGCAAGAACTTTCATTATTATCAAATGAATTATTTTAAAAGTTATCTCCTCAGAATAATAACGACCACATGAATATATAAAGCCTAAATTTTGGCCTGAAATTGCGATTCTGATGCCTCGATAACCACTTAGACTTCAGTCATATGGAATATTTTTGACTACCACGCATTGCGACTAAAATGTCTGCCTGAAACAATTTATATTTTATATGCTTATTGTTTAAGAGCATAAATGTTCGAGAAATTTATCATTTTGACATCTTTTGAAAGCTAATAGATCGTTCGAAGAAGTCAATGAAATGAAAATGTTTTGACTTATCAATGTTACAGATTGAATAGAATTCTGTAGAAATTGGATTGGCAGTAATTGAAAGAACCAAGTCAAGTTAATATTTTATTCAGGGATGATTTATAAAGAACAAATGTATATTGAACATTATAATTTTCTGTAATTTAAATCAAACAAATGAAATCATCTTGTCATAAATTTTTGTCCAATTTAATACCAACGTTCTGCGCACTAGGTGCTTCAAACTTAACATGTCTTTTCCAAAATCCCATTAAAACTTAGCCACTAGAATCTGTCAAAACAAAGACAACCTGCTAATGATTCTCCATGATGTCCCCAGTGGGCCTGACAAAGCGGGGAACTAGTCACAATGTGTCATGTGGACCCAATCGCGTTATTAACGGTTTAAACGTCGGAGCATCGCAGGAAATGGTGTGTTACCTCATAAAGCTCATGTTCACTCGAGTTGCTGTGTAAATGGAAGGTGGTGTCAAGTTCAGAAGGCTTTTGATGTTGTGAAGTCATTGATTTTGTATACTCAATGCTTCTTTTTTACTGCACACAGCAAAATTAATGTTGTTTTATGCGATTAGTGCGTAGCGTAAGGCTGTTTGCACGCACGCGTTTTTATTATTGAGTGTCTGTTGTGTTTTTTTTTTTTTTGTGTTCATTGTTTCGGGACTGTTTTTATTATTTTTATTTTTAATTGTGTTTAAGCATAATTTGTGATCTTCCTGTGCTAGTCTCAATAAATACTTTTTCTTTCTTTTTCTTGCCATAAAAAACTACGGTTTATTTGCCGTGTGGTTGAAACTTTGTTGACAGACATGTTTTTTTTTACGGCGTGGTTTATACGCCGTACCTTGAGGAGCTTGAGGCTAAGTAATAACAGCCGCAAGGGTCGATCGATCCGATTAAGCTACGCTTGGTCCGTGGACCATCTTTACATACCAAGATCCCTATGTGTCTCGGAAAGCACGTTCAGCCGTTGGTCCCGGCTGTCATACGAGTATCTTTGACAGTTGTTATGGGTCTTCAGAATCCAGAAAGTCTGACAACCTGTCTTACCAAGGCGTATCGTATTACCCCGTAATTGGGTTGTGGAGGTCAGAAAGGCAGTCGCTCCATGTTATTTTTTTTTTTTGAAAATGGGTTTGCTCTTGACTTTAATCTAGGTCGGAGGCGACAGAGACAGAGTCGACGATGGAGCGAGCTTACGCAGAAGAAGCCTGTTCACTCTCACTTCAAAGAGATTAGGGTTGTATGTGCGCATTATAAAAGACATTTGGAAACGTTTAGTGCGAATTGGTGGAATATCAACCAGGTAGGGATGGTAACTGGCAGTGCGTCTAGATGTCCGATGGTAAAAAGGGGCCGGCGGAATGAGATCGTGGAGTTCTTGAGCACACTCACCGAAGTACAATCTGTAGAAGACCGACAAGCAGGCAACCTTGCGGGGATGAGCCAAGCCATGAAGCTTGGCATCCACCAGTTTTACGTCGCCAATGAGCCTCTTAACTCTGCGGTCCACCGAGTCAAGCGCGGCTAGTTGGTACTTTGCTGATCTATCCCAAAGGTGGCTGCAATACTCTATGCTGGATCGGACTTGCTTACTTGAAATACTGGTATTCATGTGTATCCGGCTAGACTGGAAGCCGACTCCAACGTACTTGGGAAAAAGGCAGGGCAGATGATGATGGTTTATTTGCCGTACCGTAAAGATACCGTGTCATGTACAAAGGGCCTAAAGGTTGAAAGACTATTCAATGCAATTCAATGCAGTCCGGAGTCTGTATTAGGGCCCGGTTGGTGGCAATAGACTGGCCCCCTATTACATAGGGCTTAAACATAACTGGCGAAAATGTCTGTGTACAGTAAGATGCACCTCTGTATAAATCTTTGGGGATTACAGGAGAGATGTTATGTATGTACTCAGTTGTCAAGTTCAATATCAAACATTTATTTTCATTTTTATTCATTGCTTTTTTTTTATTGACTGGTTATAACAAAAATGGCAGATACAGGTGAGTTGTTCCATTAAAAAACCGTGAGTTATAAACCATAAGCCATGTTCATAATAATGCTACAAAAAAAAGCTAATCTTTTATGAAAGTTAGTCAATCGATTTAGCATGAATCCATAGAACTTTTACCTTCTACTTTGAATTTCAGTTTTAAAGCAATCATATAATTCTTTTTCTACGTTCATTTGAAAACTCCGATTAATCTTAGAACCTATTTTTCGTATTAACTTTACTGAAGCTCGGCAAACTTCAGCACTTTGAATATTTACTAGTATTTGTTTGGTTTCTAGATTTTATATGGTATCATTTATACCTGGTAATGTTCTCTGCGTTTGCAGTCTAATAACGTGTTCAATATGCTGGCGGGTGTGCCGCGTTTCTGTAGCGCTTCGGGGAAGTTTGAAAGAAAAAAAAAAGAGAGAAAAATATTTTATATGGGACAAGCACAAGAAATAAAAAGAGCATATAAAACTAACAAAATTAACATTAAAAAAACAAAAAAAAAAGACCGGTGCGATTCCAAAAATGCTTCTATCTCAGCATAAAGCTGAGATATTAAAAAAAAGAAATACCGCAGCGCTGGTATTCTGATAGACACCTGCGGATATATATAAATCCGTAAGAGTATAAAAATAAAATACACACAATAGAATACCTATAATTTAGAAAAACCAAAACAAAACCGTAAATAGTACCATGGTTGACTCACGCCCCACGCCCGACGCTCTCTGAGGCGACGGTTGATGGCTTTCATACCGACATTCGAAAGCCGTGTTTTTCGATCCTCCACAGAATGCGTGCCAGCTCCCACATCACCCCGAGCACGTTGTGCGGTAGGTGGGATTGCCCGATACTGCGTCACTAAGTCGGACTTCATAGTCTACGAGTACGCACTACTTATGTACTATGTGGATGTGTGTGAAAGTTCGGCTCCAGGCTTTACCAAGGTAAAGCCTAATAGCTTCGTATTGGGATAGGTACCAACATTAGTTTTAAGTTTACTAACAATTCTGTATGAATTCTTTGTGGTCTGATAATAAAGGTTTTATTATTATTTCCTTTATTTATTTTATTATTATTTTAGTGTCTATGAAATATCTCGGGACCCTGCGGTCCCGGACCTTTGGCAGGCGTATGAGGGGCCGAAGCCAACTCGCAGAGGCCCGTTAGGCAATTTTAAATGAGGAGGCACCAACCGACGATTATCCATATATGCACTATGCAATGCAACCAGAGACAACCCCCGGTTGGTGCAGAACTATTGCAGAACGTGGAAACAAAACATATTGGGCCATGGGTTTGGGTGGCTAAAGTGGATTGGGTAACTTGAACTATGGAAGAACTATATCCCCTGCCTGACCAATGTTATATGATTATACACGGATAAAATGGCAGGGGGTGACTTGCACACTCATTAATGAGCCTCCAGAAACGGCCGCTAGCACATAGTGACGTAGCGACAAGGGAGCAACACTTCCTGAGATGCTTGAGGAGAGAAGAGGTATTCCACGGCTATCAGGACAATCCCGGAAGTACGGTAAAGATCCCTATCAGCACCTTTACTGGAATACTTACTTCCTCCAAGCATGTTTGCTCTTGCGAATCTCCACTCAAGCCGGCCAATAAAGGCAAGAAAGAGGTGGGAGCTCTGTTCCTCGTCAGTGTTCACTCCAGCCAGTCAATGAAGGCAAGCCAGATATGAGGAACAAGACTTCTCCCGGGAACTTCGGAGCACGCAAGCCCCACCACAACGTCAAAGTAGAGATACAGCAGTGAGGTTACTATTATTATTAATGATAACAGTGTTTCAGATATGATTAATTGTGTCATTTTTTTATTCCACTAACAAGTTTACAAAACAAAGACTCCCCATAAAATCCCGTTTCGTACAACACTTCCTTAAAGGAATCAGCCAAAGAGGTGAAACAAATGGGTCATTCTTTAGGAAAAATAAGTTGTGACGGATCAATGAACCGCACGGCTATATCAGTTGGCTGTGACGTCACCATTCTACCAGAAAAAGCAAGGAGGCAAACATAATTATATAAGGTTGACTTCGTGATTGAATTTGCCAGTCCGATTGGCGTGATTTCCATTTTCTTTTTTATGATTTCTTACTAGATTTTTTTCGGAGTTGTTTTCACGATGAGGGTTATAAATAGGACGAAGAATTTGGTGTTATTTTTATTATAAGTGTTGGTAGCAAGACTAGTTTAAATAATAATAATGTACGTTATCCCTATAGTTCTCTCCATGACAGGTGTTATCCCCAACCATTTTCTCTGTAGCCTAAATCTAACAGATCTAAAAGCACATACATTTATACCAACCTACAGAAAGCTGCCATCTTAAACATTTTTTTTTTTTTTTGTGGATGGGAAATCATCAAATAACTTCTCCAGCTCTGGGTGGAGCGGAAGGGCGTGTCAGACTTTTACTGACTAAAACCCACCCGTGTTCCTTCAGTTGCCTATGCCAGGGCCACGGTATATTTTTCAAACAACCCGCGACCCCAGCGGCATCGGCCCTATTGGATCGGCATCTTTTGCTGACATCTCTTTGAGGCGCGCGTGGAACACAACGCGCCGTCGACCCGGGCCTGGTCCTCACCGGACGGCGAGCTACCCACTACTCACCGTCCGCAAGCCCGCGCCTACGGTGGCCGGGAATCGGCTATCGATTCCCGCCGCCCAGGGCGTCTGCTGCGGCGACTGAGGGCGTGAGGCTGCCTCTCCCTCACGCGTTCCGCCTCCTCCTTCAGATTAGTTAGGAAATTCATGCAGTTAGAGGAAGAAAACACACCCTCGTCTTAAGTACACACCACACGCTGCATTTACTTGGCTTCGGCCCGTAAATGTAGTTACAACCAGCCTAAGAGCTGAGAAAAAAAAAAACACTCCTGGGACATTGTTCACACACAGTCATCTAATCCCAAACTAACCAGAGCTTGTACTATGGAAACCAGGTAACTGACAAACTTCATACACATTTTTTTTTTGTTGTAAACACATAATTATATAGATAATTACACCCAGACTCAGGACAAACCAACATGCAAAACATAACATCACGCCTGTGTATCCCGAAGGGTTGGGCACACATGTACTTCCACATTTCTTCAGTTATTATTGCCATCAACCGGGTACAAATCCAGAATCCGGGTTGCTACTGAGAGGGATAGCTCACCGTCCGGTAAGGACGAAGCCCGGGTCGACGGCGCGTTGTATTCCACGCGCGCCTCAAAGAGATGTTAGCACTAACTGAAGTGGTCCGCTAGGCTCAATGCCTGCGAGGGTTGCAGGTTGTTTGAAAAAGTTACCGAGTCCCTGGCACAGGTAACTGAAGGAACACGCGTGGGTTTTAGTCAGTAAAAAGTTCTGAGACGCCCTCCTGCTCCGCCCAAGGCGGGAGAAGTTAATTGATGATTTCCCACCCAAAAAAAAAAAAACTGATCCGGGTATCGAACTCAGTACCACAAGTTCAGAAGTAAAGGTTCTTAATAATAAAAGAAAATTTAAAAATAAGCGCACTATTTACACTTGGATTAAAGTATATTTTTTTATTTATTTATGAAATCATTTTTAATAATTAAGTTAAAAATATAATATATCCTAACCTAACTAAAAATATTAAGAAATTAAAATATGGCGTCGAAAAATTCCTGCGCATCGCTGTGGACTGGTAATGTACCCAAGAGACTGGCGGCATTGCCACGTTGTATGGCAATGCTTAGCCTCTGGCCAGGGTAAAACCCTGCTCTTGGGTCACGGTAAGTGTCAACCTGGTATTAAATAGATAAGATACCTATTGTTGTTTGTTTATCATACTCACAATAAAATACACGTTTGTAATTCTGCTTGCTGACTCAACAAATATTTTTATAGACAAGAATATTTATACTTCAATAAAATAATACTCTAGAAAAACACACATTGTTTAGACAAAATTGTATTTGTCTCTCATTTTCGTTGTACTGAGTATTATTTATCCATGTAACCTGAATCTTTCACAATCAAATGACAATTACGAACACATGTACCTGTGACAAACAGAATTTTATACAAACGCCTCCTAATGAGGGAATTTTACACGTGTTGTGGAGCTTTTGTAGTAAAACAATGGTCGCTTACAAAGCTACAAAAGAAATGATAACAATATCTTTATTATTAAATATGTAGGTCACAACAAGAGTTTAATGGGATAATATTGTACCTAATCCCTCTAAATACCCTCTAAATTGCATCAATCAATCTGCCTAGCCTTTTCCCAACTATGCTGGGATCGGCTTCCAGTCTAACCGGATGCAGCTTAATACCAGTATTTTACATGGAGCAACTGCCTATTTGACAGGTACAACCCAGTTACTGGGTAACACAAGACGATACCCTTTGATAAGACTGGTTGTCAGACTTTTGGAATTCTGACTACCAGTAATGCCTGCCAAAGATCTATGAATGACAGAAGGGACCATCGGCTTAACATGCTTTACGAGGCACCAAGGGGTCTCGATATGTAATGGATGGTCACCCATCCACGAACCGCGGCAAGCGTAATTAACCTTCGATCAAAGCGTGCGGCTGTTATTATTGAGCCACGAGCCCTTCAAGTACTTTACCACATACCCTCTAAATTGGATATTAGACATTAAATTGAACGCAATAAAAGATACCGCAAGAACGCAAGAAAACCTTTTTTGTCTGCACAAAAAACATCGTTGAAGCACTGTGCGCCCCGCTAATCGTTTCTTCGCTTTTCTTGAAGTGCTTTGTACATATTAGGGTTCCGTACCAAAATGGTAAAAAGGAACCCTTATGGTGCGATTCAGTCAGTCTGCCTGTCTGTCTGTCTGTCACAGCTAGATATCTCAAGAACTACTAATGCTATCAACTTGAATTTTGGAATAGTTTTAGATGTCGTTTGCCCAACTACATATTTTGCAAATAAGAAAGAAATAAAAATGTTTTTTTTTTTTGCAACAGGGACTGATAGGGTGTCTAAAAAATTCGAAGTGGGGATACCAGGGCATGTGGGGTATCATATGAAAGAGCGCTATTTGTACATTCTCAAACATTTTTTCTGTTTTTTTAGGCAGTACGAGTATAGTTTTCGACTTTTCATGAAAAATGTAAATCAAAATACAGTCCCCCCCTTACCTCCGAAGTTTACATAGAGAAAAATCTGAAATTATTAAGTTTATGTAAAGATTACAGGAAATAAGTCTCGAACCCGTAAGAATATCGGGATAAAAAGTATTCTATGTGTTAATCCAGGTAATAATCTATCTGTGTGCTAAATTTCATGAATATCTGTTCAGTAGTTTTTGCGTGAAAGAGTAACAAACCCACAAACCCCACACCATCCAACCCCACAAACTTTCGCATTTATAATATTAAGTAGGATAGGAAGTAGGATAAGTAGGAAGTAGAATGGCACGGAACCGTCGGTGCGCGAGTCCGACTCGCTCTTGACCGGTTTTTTAATTTATTGTTATGACCCAAGATTTTCCTTATATTTTCCCTCACTTTATTTAATTAAGCTGGGATATTATTGAATGTTTGTTGGTCTTATTAAATATATAATTAAAATGGGACTTTTTGTTGAGACTATATTTGGCCTGCGGGCTTGTGTCTAAAAAATTTAATATTGCTTTTGTTATTTTATAATGCTGTAAACTAATTCATTTATATCAAGAGGATACGCAGCATTATCTTTTGTTTTTTGTAGTTTTATATTGTTCAGTTTTATTACAATCGTTAAACCGGAAAATAGTGGCCATTAAGCTCCGTTTTAATGATTATAATAAAACTTAACAATAATTAATTACTTTTTGTAATAATAATAACGTATAGTTTCATGGAGCACAAAGTAACGCTTATTTGCTGCATTTTCATTCTAAAATAAAAGAAATAACCAAACAAACGATGAGGAACTGCAAGCTTGGTATCTTCTTAATTTAATATTGGGGCTTTTAATTGCTCAGGTAAAACCGCCGTTTAGTAAAACAATAGATATTAAACATGTTGCCTATACTTAAGAACCTTCTTTTCTACACATAAATAAAATATCGTATGACAAAATCAACAAATTCTCGCAAAAACAATAATAATGTCACAATCTATACATATAAAAACTAATTGCCATGCATTTGTCTCGCAAAAACTCGAAAATGGCTCGACCGATTTGAATATATTTTTTTTCTGTCCTGTTCGCCTTATTACTGGGGTGGTTTAGGATAAAATTTAATCAGGCAAAACCCAAACGAACAGCCGAAAAATTTAGATAGGATAATGACTGACGGGTCAGACAAATAACCAATAGTTCAAATAATAATAAGATACTATGCGCTACCTATTTGGCTAACAAGCAAATATTAGTACTGACATACAAAATCCACGTAGTAACAAAAATATGATTTTACTCCGGTAACCAGGGGTTACCCGCGGGCGGGGGACGATGCATCGGATTATTGCAAGCCATCACAGAAATCTAATAAACCATCGCTTCGGGCGACGCACTAACGCGTCAGTTTTGACAAAAAATAAACCATGTTCAGCAAAATATCACACGGGTAGAATTTTTATTTATTTGGCGACTGTTTTTGTAGGTAACTGGCCCTGTGGGTTATTGGTAATTTACACTGGATTTTATTAAAAAAAAAAAAAATCCTGACTGGGGCTCTTTTTATAGAAACCGGATTTGTTTTAAAAAACTCGTTAGTTTTTAAGTCATACATGTTTAATGAGAGCAGTGGCGGCCCAGTGGCCTCGACTTACGAGTTGTAGGTTGTGGGTTCGAACCCAGGCAGCCGGTTTACTTTGTGTGTTAGCTTTTGGTTTTATTGTAACAAAATCTTGTTGATTGGGTACATAATTCATTTGTTAAAGTTTATTTAATCATTTGTGATTTTCTGCAACTGACTTCCGGTACTGTAAATACTGTCTCCGGTTAGAGAACGGAAGTCGATTGCAAACTTGCTTAAAATAGTATTTAATATTTTATTTCCGGAAGTTGCTTGGCACGCCACCTATTTACAGTTTTGAGACGTAGAAATGTTTATAAGCACATGGCAGGGCATTTTTAAGTTAGTTCCGTCTAGAATAAATAGCTAAAACGTTACGCTGCTCGTTTACCTGTCCCAATCCGTTCTGATTTCTGATATGTGTAAATAATTTTCATAACCACTGCTCTCAAAAACGGTGAAGGAAAACATCGTGAGGAGCCCGCCATGTCCTAGAACCAAAAATTCGAAGACATGTGACATCTACCAACCCGCGGCAAGCCTGCGTGGTAGATTATTGCGCACTCCCACTCCAAGAGAGGATGCCTGTCTCCTGTAATTATGCTACATAATCAGTTACATAATCACAGCCGAATTAAAAAAAAAAAAAGTTTTCATATCCCAGTTGTTGTGCCAATAGCGACGATGACTGGGTAACAAAAAAGAAACTCTAGTCCGTTAGTCAGATAATAAAAAAAAATTGACACCTTTTTTTTTGCTTTATCATATTAATAACAAAATACTTAGATAACACGCATTAAAGTTCTGGAGTGGGGCTCGCTACGTCACTTCTACGTATAAAATCTAAAAATGCGTGACGTCATGCCACATTTTAACTCAATATATCACCGTAATCTTTTGATTACGTAGAAAAAGACAAAATACGTGTCCAATATGTTTTAATAATCTACATGACGGACAAAAAACCTAATCACCATCCTTATTCATAAGCCATATTTAAAACCAAATCATAAAGTTTTTGAGGGACATCGTGTGCAGCCAGAGATGACAAGCACCTCAAAAATATTCCTTCCTTCGTGTTAAAGAACTTGACATCTCACAAAGGCAAAATATACTAACAAGATCTCGATACGGTGAAAGTTGAACAAATTGCACAAACTTTAGACTTATTCACTTGATAATACAAGTTAGAGCGAGATAACCGAGTTTTGCGAAGAGTTAGAGGGAGATAAGCATTATTTTGACGTATACTCTGCAGGACGAAACAATGAATAATTCCTGGGAATAGCTGATACGTTGACTTGAGCATGATTGTTTGTTAAAAAGTTGGTTTTGAAGTGTTTTATGAGATTTTGGGTTATTTTAGGTTAAACAATGATATATCCAGACGTAATCTATTATAAAGTTGAATTGTGACTGGTTTCAAGAGATAATTAGTGGAAATTTAGCTCAAGTTACCAGACTGAAGCTAAAACATAAATACAAAAATTATTTATTGGCATAAAACAGAAGAAACAACAAATTATCGAATTCTCTGACTCCTGCGTTAGTTAAAACTGTGGTGCAGGAACCAGCGCCAGCGTCCTCTCGTAATAAAAATATATATTCTTTTGTTTTATGATAATACAAAGAAAAATATCGAAGCAGCACCAGGCACCCCTATCTGAGTAAGACGTCAATTTTGATGTGAGTGTTAGGACGGCGTCTTCAGTCGACTGGTTTGATCTTAATCCAAATTAGTTATAAGCATACCATTTCCTTGAACAAAACAAGATCAGAGATGTGTCTGCTTCACTATTCTTCACTACACTGGCTTTGATCTTCATTGCGTCCTTTTCGTGCGTCACAAATTCCGTCTTAAAAGTCGATTGAATTTTTGTATCATTACTAAAATAGAAGGATTGATAAAAACATTTCATTTAAATGTAAAAAATTTTGGAGCCAAAAAGGAATATCAAATGTGGGGCAAATTTTTCGAGGCGAATAATATAGGCATTATATGAAAAATGTGTTAGCTGACCGTTTCCTCGTGTGGCTTAATTTAATACTTCAACTCCACTCAATATTGAAACGAACAGCTACTCGAAAACCCATTCTATCCTCAATTTAACCCTATAACGCTGCCGAAAATCGTTTTAAATTCGCCCAAATAAATATTGGTCCTTAAAAACCCGAACATTATTATAGCCCGAAGTCCGGCCTTCAATGCGTTTGTCACACGGTATTGGGAAGAGGGTCCCGGTTTAATACACAATTAGCGAGGGTTAATGAGAATGTGCTGTCACCAGCCAATTGACGGCTACTGATAGATTTCCATGTAATTGGCTTAATGTAGGGTAGTTTTGAGATTTGATGACAGTTGTGAGAGGATGGTTTGATGGGTCTGTAAATTAATTTTAGCAATTTAGAGAAAGAAATCAATACAATTGTTGAAGATTTTTTTTTCTTTTAGCCTATGTTGTCCCATTTCAGGGCAAATAATAATAAATCATTTTATTTCGGAAAACAATGAGATCCATAAATTGTTAGTAACAGGTTTGCAATTAAAACACTATTGTTGGTAACTTAAGCTAAAGACGAATGAACGAGAAGACCACCCAAGAAATAGAAACTATGGTATAAGTCTTCTCACAAATTGCCTTATTATGGCGGAGACGTGTCTGTAACCACTGCCTTCCTCCTATGTGACTGCCTCTTATTCTTCTCAGGAGGGAGGCCGTCTTTTTCGGATGATGGCATGAAATCTATCGGTACGGTTTACTGCGAACCTCTCTGAGGCACAGCATCCTAAAAACATTATTATATTGGACGCGTAGAACATCCAGTGACCTTTTCGAGTAGTTGACCCAAATACTCCCGGTGTAAAAAGTCTGACAATAAGCTTTAAAAAGCGTTATCTTAACTTGGTCAGTACACCGAGCAAATATTCGCGCCAACATATTACCCCTGACCGCCAGAGCCCTATGCACCCTCTCAATATCACTATGGTCCCTGAGGTCGTCGGCAAGAAAATGCCTAAGATATTTGAACTTTGTGACGCTTCGTACTGGCGTGCAGTTTATGGAAAGTTCAAATGTACTTTCCCGGAACCTACCAGCGACACCAAAGACCATGTATTCACATTTTTTGGCATTATTGACCAGTCCAGTAGGTCTCACATACCTTTAGCAACTCCTGAATTGCCCACGCTGACGGGCCCAGCAGCACCATGTCATCCGCATAACTGATGTTGTTGCAACTGACACCATTAACCCTGCATCCGACACGCATGCTGTTGAGCTCGGCAATGAGGTCATTAACATATAGATTGAAGAGCCGGGGAGACGACAAACCCCCCTGCCTCACCCCGCGCTCCAACCCATATGATTCCGAGAGCGCATTAGGCCATTTAAAACGGTTTGTCTGGCTACGATACCAAAACTGCAATACACTGAGCAGTTTCTCCAGTATAACCCTACTCCTCAACTTACTCCAAAGCACGTCATAAGAAACTAGTTCGAAAGCCTTGGAGAGATCAAGGAAGCAGGCGTACACCCGGCGTCTTACGGTCAGTGTAGTATTCAAAGGTCAAGTATGCAGAGGTCTCTACCATATTTTTACAATTTTCTTTATGCTGTGCCTTCTGTGTCCAATCGGTTAGGAACGAGTCCAAATCGTCATGCCAGCGTTTCTTAGGCCTGCCTCGGTGACGACGTCCGTCTTCAGGCATCCACTGTGTGACGATCCTGGGCCATCTGTCTGGATGGCACTGGATGCAACCTTTAAGTGTGACCGGATGAATATTCGAGCGTTTTAACCGCCGTCATTATCATTCGCCAAAAGTTGATGAAAGAGAATATATTTAATGTAATATTTCATCAATTCCCAGAAGCTGCTTAAGGACCAGAATCAGGAATTGCTGAAATATTTCATTAAATTTTCGTATTCTCTTTCATCAACTTTTGGCGAATGATAATGACGGCGCGGCGGCGGTTAAAACGCTCGAATATTCTTCCGACCCGCCCAGTCCCATTTCAGCCTCGCAAACGATGACATAGATATTGAAGATATATAAACAAATACATAAGAACAAGAAACAAGCTAGGTATATTAAACATTTATGAGCGGTAGAACTTTACAGTAATATTAAGTTAGAGATGCCAAAGTGACTTTTAAGGTTACTAAGTGACACCTGTCATAAGTATAAACTTATCTGGTACCTTACATTTATTAATGCCAAGTAAAATTAAATTTCATCTTGAACCTATATCATTTTCAAATAATCATAAAGGACAAACTATTTTATAAGAGTCAAATAAAAACTATTCAAACACAACAAGTTAAAAACGAAAGTCAATTGAAGACGTCTAACTTTCATTCAATGTCACAAAAATTTCAGCGAGGTCATTTTTTTTTGGTCCGTAGTGTAGAACTAGGCTACGCTATGCCCTTGGGTCACACTACACTTAATTGCATGTCCAAACTACCCACCATCTACAAACTATGAGGCACAGGTTATTACAGAAACTAATTAATTTTGCAATTACAGTTCACGTTCAAATGTTTGCGTTGTCATAATTTCACAATACATCACTTATATCTTTGCTAGATCTTGTGTCATCCTTTGGTGCTTTGTTTACCCGTTCTCTGATATAATGGGTGTTAAAACTCCCTTTACGAAGCGGAGAGCTATTTTATCCATTACTACCTATTTTTTTTGTTCTTGTGCTGGGATGGTGCTTAAGTAGCTGGGAACCAACAGGTTACGGAGATATTTAAGGTTAGAATTTCATTATATTTTAATATTTTTAAATGACTTCAAATAAGGAGGAGGTTCCATGTTCGTCTTTATGTATGTTTGTTATGTGTGTATTGTATGTTCATCAATTTCTCCGCGATTACTGAATTTTATAAACTTTGCTTTTGCGTAAGCTTCAATAATACGTATTGAATTCCACTTTGTATAAGTTGATGATGTTAAACAATAAAACCAAAGAGACCAACTTCCGAAATTAAAGTTATTTTGCACTTTGTAGAAAGTATTGTTTTTTGAAGCCGTTTTATTTTTTTTTTTATAAAATTGTTTTTATTTTTTAAAGCAAATAAATGAAAGTAGTTTGTAGT
Organism: Dicycla oo; assembly: GCA_948252095.1. NCBI lineage: Eukaryota > Metazoa > Arthropoda > Insecta > Lepidoptera > Noctuidae > Dicycla > Dicycla oo. Next base: position 2,730,724 of record OX411718.1, on the reverse strand, counting down.
ACGAGTAGTAGCAGTTTCCCAACAATTATTTTTTGCCAAATGCTACTTGATCCGATATACACTCTGGGTAGATTTCGGCTCCGTCTCGAAGGGTACAAAATCTCTGTCATTATTTACGTAGTACGCCTACTTTAAATGCTTCTTTATCGGCGTCCTTTGCAAGCGGTACCCTTTCGGGTATAACCGAGAAATTAGGCGAATGATTCGGTCTTTCTGGGCTTATAAGCGAGATTGGTTGAAAATGGTGCATCAGCATGCTTTGGAGACGGTGAAATGAAGAGTGTAAAATATTAAGGCAACCATGGGGGTTGAAAACTATACTAATTTATGATAACTATTAATGTATTACTTGTATCTACCGGCTTAGATTCAAACATTTTAAAATGAACGAATATGATTTATCTACTTCTGATTTGCATTTGTCTCCTATTTAATTTAAATTTCAGCCACAAATTACTAATCGATTCTACCACAAAAGTTCCAAATAGAGCTTCAAGGCCCAAATCCGGGCTTTGGAAAAAATGTGAAACAAGAGGAAATAAACTGATTTTGGGTCCCGAAACTTTTACTAAGGATTAGATACAGCTTAACGCTACCGAACATAAGCACAGAAAATAAGTTCTTTGGTATGGGTAGACGAAGTTGTAAATTTAAAGGATTTTCTGCTTAATATCGAATATCGGTATTTTTTACACGACTGCCCAAAAAAGGACTGTAATGTTTTCGGGTTCATGTACATAATATGTATGTAATTATGTGAGTTTCTTTATTCCACTAAAACTTTTAAATGTCTGAACATATTTGGATACTCGTATATGAGTCCTTATATCATCCCGAGTGACACTGGCTTTTTTTGAACAAAATCAATATGGTGGCAGTATGGCTCCATTTTCAAAGGTGAAAGTATTTTTTTTTTCTTCAATTATTACAATATGGGTATCAAATTGAAGGCCTTGATAAGCATATTTTAAAAATGCTATTTAATTTATTTGCACATATTTTACTTAAGCACGGTGTACATGCAAAACAAACGTTTCATCTTTGGCTGCAAACGAATTAATCAGACTTTAGTAGAGTAATTATGTTACTTTACTTACCTTACGGCTTATTTTTATTGTAAACTATGTATATTTATATTAAGGTGCAATAAACTATTTTTATCTTTTTTTTTTCTCGAAGCGCTTAGTCGTTTTTTGAACCCTCATAACTTGGGTTTGGATTATACCAGATAAACAAAATTCTCGGGATATGATGTAATATGATGTCAATAGTGGCGTTATTAAACATACAAAGGTTCAATTGCATACTTTAGATTTTATTGATATCTAAAAAGCCCTGATTTCGTCACTGACTAATGGTCATCAAAACGCTTAGGGTATTTCCTGAAGTCCTAGAGAGCTGGTAAATTTGTTTTAGTAACAAACAACAAAAAAAAATCTTAAATTTGGAACTTTTACCCCCCAACCCCTTAAACTAGGGGATGGAAGTTTGTATGAGTCTTGCGCAAATTTTGACGCTAGAGGTCTGAAAATTGATATAGGGACTTATGATATAATACGTATTTTTATTCACCCTTAAAAAATTACAAATTAAAAAAATATTGTCATAAGCCACTTACAAAATGAAGCCTTAGTCAAAATATGTGGCTTGGCCGTTTCGCTATCGTCACATGGGCGTAAAGTAAAAATTTATTCACTATTCATTACTTTTCTGTTATACAATAGTTCATGTAGTAACGAAACGGCCAGGCCTCATATTTTGGCTAAGGTGTAGAGTTTGTAAAGTTAGGGCTTGTAGAGTTAGGGCGTGTAGAGTAGGAAGCTTAGCTCTACATGAGGTCTAATAACTTTTAGACGGTGCGAGCCATTATGGTCTCGTCTTGGCAACATTTTATATGAAAACTTACTGGTGGGATTTTTTTTAAATTATTTTTTATTTTTATTTCGTAAGTGTTTGTTGTTTTGTTCTAGTAGTTTATTATTTATGAAGACAAAGTGGAATTTTTAAGTGAGAGCTTTATATTATGCCTACGCTATGCTACGCTATAACTACACTTTGAAACGGGCAACCAGCTTCAGATTGACCAACTCCTTGGACAATTCAAAAGCGCCTTTAGATTGATGGCTTCATTAAAATAAATGCGAATTACAGATTTAAGATTAAGGACCAGTGGCATAACCGCTAATTAGACATGGGATGAAATTCATCTCATTTTTTTATTTAAGTAGTGGTTCGTGGGAGTAAAGTCATCCCACGCAAATCTGCTTTTGGTTTGAATTGAAAATGAAACCAAGTCATACTTTCAAACAAAACGTACATTACTATAAAGCCCTATTCACTAGCATTCTAAGAAACATTCAACGGTCACAAAATTCCAAGAAGCTACGATGCAAATCGGTTTTGTTTACAAGATTACCGCGGGTGGGGCGCTCAACAGTTTTTCCCGCGCGCGGGTGAGTACAGCGGATAAACAAACATTATGAAATAGTTTTAATTAACCAGAAGAAGACCGTCTTTCCCATCTCTATTACATTGGACGTGTAGCTAACAAGTCCCATTGTACAGTATTAAAAAAAAAAAAGCTCTTGGGTTGCTATTATAAATGCTAATAATAGAATAACTTCTTTCTCTGTTCCATATTTACGTCCATAAGTGCACACGGGCCCCTCTAAACGCATCCTTAACTCGGCAGTCAACCCGAATCGGACCCGACCCTAAACCAAAAAAATTACAAGCACGTTTAACACAAAACGTAATGAAATATCCGCATCTATTCAAACTTCGGGTCCTCGTGGCGTATTCAGGAATGCTGCTTCAAGCAAACTCTGTTAGAGTAAGAAATAGGGTTGTTTATTCTGTAAATAGGATAAAGCAATCACTTTTACGCTTCATGTTTAAAGAATAGTGCGTGTCTGACTACGCATAATGAAGGGTTCCGTAGATGAAAAGAATTTATCCCGAAAACAGACTTAACTTTGTAGTTAAAAAACTGTTTTCCGATATATCGATATACGTCACGGTCAACTACACTACGGTACAACTGCAAAAATTTGTAATAAAAAAAAAAACCTATTTATGTGATTAAACTACAAATTAACAATTTTCGCACTTTTATCTTTACTTGTGCTGTGAGACCTTGCTTCTTGCCAAATTTCATGATTCTAGGTTAACTGTAAGTACCCTATGGATTTTAATTTATTTGCGAGTATCAAAATATCTTACATAAATGGCCATTTTTTTTTATTGCGTTAACTTAGAAGCTTGATTTTTTTAGAGCTCCAAGGGACCATAGATCTACGTATTTGATATTAATTGCAACTTGATACCTTTACGCGTTTCTGAGAAAAAGGGTCTTGACAGACTGACAAACATACATATAGACAGACAAAAAAGTGAAGGGTTCCGTTTTTCCTTTTGAGGTAGGAATCCCTAAAAATAATCTAGATGAAGTCAAAATTTCCTATCTGGCTACCCTTGAGAAGAACTGGCGAAACACACTCACTGTAACTAAGCTTAGCCTAGGTAACATTAGTGTCGTTTCAGTAATGATGGGTATTGCAGAAGAGTAAGTCCTGGGTATTCTTTTAATTCACTGATTGGTCTTGAAATTTCATGTATTTGTTGATAAACTGTTGTTATTTCTGACAGCCACTAGGTATATCAGATTTGAGGAACATTATTTTGCAACAACTTAGTATTATTAAAACACTATTGCATGACTTTTAATAGCAGTGTTGGTAAGTATTTAGTTACGTTACTTTACTCCTGGACAGCATATAACCCTTTACAAAGCACAAGTCCGATCCTGCATGGAGTATTGCAACCACCTTTGGGATAGCCAGCTAAGTACCAACTAGCCGCGATTGCCTCGGTGGAACGCAGAGCTAAGAGGCTCATTGGCGACGTAAAACTGGTGAATGCCAAGCTTCACAGCTTGGCTCAACCCCGCAAGGTTGCCTGCTTGTCGGTCTTTTACAGATTTTACTTCGGTGAGTGTACCCAAGAACTCCACGACCTGATTCCACGGGCCTCCTTCTACCATCGAACATCTAGACGCACTGCCAGTTACCATATCTACTTAGTTGCTATCCCACCAATTCGGACTAAGCGTTTCCAAATGTTTTTTTATAATCCACACAGCAAAAGAGTCATGGAACTCACTAACTGCGTCTGTGTTTCCGAACGTATACAACCCTAATCTCTTCAAAGTGAGAGTGAACAGGCTTCTTCTGGGTAAGCTCACTCCATCGTCGACTTTGTCTCTGTCACCTCTGACCTAGACTAGAGTCAAGAGCAAACCCATCTCAAATAAATAAATAATACGTTCAAAAACCACACCTTATTGTGAATATGGCAAACACATATCACACATGAATAATACCTACGTATAAGGTCTCAAGTAAGGCAAGTGTTTGAGTTCCACTAAGCCAATTTAATAAAACGTTTCACAAAATAACAGAAAAAACTCTACCCCACCTCGAATTCGATCTATTCTATAAGTAACATTTCTACATACGCCTCCCAGTTCGGATCAAGACAATCGGGAGCCATGCTGATTTAAGTGGGGCTCGCTACGATCTTTTTAATTAGCAAAGAGCCTATATGTATCAAGTCTTGCTTTTCTTCGCACTATGTGTTGAGGGTATTTTTGTTCCAGTGAAGCATGGCTTCAAAGTTTTTTATTTGTTTGAAAGTACTTTCTTGTAGTTTTAACAGACAAAAATAAGGAGACGGTTCTCGAGTTGACGTGTATATATCTTATTAAAAAATAAATAATAAATAAATTTCTTTATTGAAGTAACAAGGACTCATTGTGTTAGTAAACTTTTTTTTATTTTTTATTTGTAATGGGTTTGCTCTTGACTCTAGTCTAGGTCAGAGGTGACAGAGACAAAGTCGACGATGGAGTGAGCTTACCCAGAAGAAGCCTGTTCACTCTCACTTTGAAGAGATTAGGGTTGTATACGTTCGGAAACACAGACGCAGGTAGTGAGTTCCACTCTTTTGCTGTGCGCATTATAAAAGACATTTGGAAGCGCTTAGTGCGAATTGGTGGAATAGCAACCAGGTAGGGATGGTAACTGGCAGTGCGTCTAGATGTCCGGTGGTAGAAGGGGGCCGGTGGAATGAGGTCGTGGAGTTCTCGGGCACACTCTCCGAACTTAAGTACTATGTTATTTTATTTTATTTTTATTTATTTCATCCCACGGGAAATGGCACTCCAGTGATTGATGTACCTACATATATGCAATCGAGCCTGCTAGCAATCATTTTTATGTATGACCCATGTATAACTTTTTACACAGTAGTCGGATTTTAACAATTTTTATTTCATTCAGCATGTAAAATTTATTAACTTTGCTTGTGTAGTTTTTGAGTTAGGTTCCATAATATGTATTTTCCCACTTAGTCTATGTTCTAACTTCCTGTCAGTGTAATTTTCATAGCAGGCAGTGGTATTCGAATTAGTGTGGGGTAGGTACCACAATTAAAAAGTGAGAAATAAAAACTTTTTTATAAAAAAAACAAAACTGACTACAAAAAAAAAAAAAACACTACAAAGTGAAAAATAACTTTAATTCCGGTAGTCGGTGTCAAAAACCGAAAACCCAAAACCAAAGACACCGACTTCCAAAATTAAAGTTATTAGTTGTAGTGTTTTTTTGTAAGGCGGTTTAGGGTTCCGTACCCAAAGGGTAAAACGAGACCCTATTACTCCGCTGTCCGTCTGTCACCAGGCATCTCATTAACCGTGGCAGTTAGACAGTTGAAATATTCACAGATGATGTATTTCTGTTGCCGCTGTAACAACAAATTCTAAAAACAGAATATAATACATATTTAAGGGGGGCACCCATACAACAAACATGATTTTTTGTCCTTTTTATACATAATGGCACGGAACCCTTCGTGCGGGAGTCCGACTCGCACTTGGCCGGTTTTTTTTATAAAAAAGTTGTCTATGGCTTGATTGTTAAAACGGTATTTTAAAATATGCTTATTTAAAACCTATGTTTTTAACATTCTAGGGAATTCAACCACAGCCCCGGTGTGACATATTATGCTAAATAATTAATTTATTATATTAAGACATTAATTTTACATTCTCTATATTTTTGATGGTTTATAAATTTTATTTGTGTTTTAAAGTGATTTAAATTAAGAATTTAAAAAAATAATGAGTAAGTATGTACTACTCTGTAACATTACATAACTCCCTGTTTTCAAAGTTTTTTTCTACCGATGACATTTTCAAATGCTTAGAATTTGCTGGAAAAACCGATGTTAAATTAAGCTACTAGTATTAAATCTTCATACAGCATGATTTTCTACCAACTCCCACAACACAACAAACGCTTTCTCGTGATTATCATACCCAGTTTCAAGAGAAATTAATCACCATTTTCAAGCGAGCAAATAAACTAAAAGTACTTGAAAATAAATCTTTCGTAAGCGCACGAAAACAATTTCCGAATGAGAAGCATACATTGCGTGCGTTATTCGAGCTGGCGGTAAATTGCGAAATCCTGCGAGAGTACAGTCGGCAATGTAACAAACACTTAGCGATAATATATTGCCTGTGCTAATGCATAGTGTAGTGGCGGCCGAGATAATGTTGCTCTCTTTGTTGGGGGATAGAATTTACTTATTTGTACGCTGTTTTAAGTTTGTGAGTACTGTGCGTTACGGATGGGCTGTTATTTTCCTTTGAAAAAAAAAAAGTAAAAAAGATTAATAATCTTCTAAGTATTTAAATGCACAAAAATAAACATTTTCTGTTTTTATATAGAACTTTTTGTTATAGATACTTTTTTTCCTAAACTTTATCAAGCGTACTAACATTTATTATTATTTTAAGACGTGCCTTCGTAATGCACAGGAGTTACCGAGATACGATTGCGTAAAATTTAGCGAAGTGTACTTCCTTCGATAACATTGTTAAAAATAAACACAGTGAGTCTTCATAATATTGATCGCAATAATGATAAAAATAACAAAAATTGAATGTGAAAATATTTTTAGGTATTTTTCTGTGGTATTGTTCTTGGTAAAACATAAAATATTAAGCCGACTTACAATTGAATAAATAGCAAGATATTTACTTGGTTGCGTCGATATAATATCAAAAACTTATTACAAATACAAGTTCAAAATCCTGATTGATAAAATCTACCAAAGACGACAACCAACAAAGAAATCCGTTTTCATTTCGCCCCCAAAACCACATTTAACGAAAAACTAAAATTCATTTCTCCCACTAAAAACGTAGCCAAAAATCACAAATCATATTTCTGTTTCTAAAAAAATAACGCACTAACAATTTGTCGCCGTCGCCACCATAATAACTCAACTTTGCAACTATATTGCAATATCTTCAAGTGATAAATCATCAAGATATCGTGCGGGAACCGAAACAATAAACGTCTTTGCGCAGTGTTGTCACGTTACCAGAAATGTGGCACAAATTTTAGGAACATCGAAACCGGTACTAAAATGAGTAATGAGACGTATGAGTGCATCAAAATAAAAAATGTAGACGCTTCAAATTGTTGTATCTGACTAGAATAAGTTTAAAATGTAACAAACTCTTATTATAATGGATTTTTAGATCGTGGTGCTAATTAATAGCCTTGAAATGTATTTTTTTATAGATTAAATAAAATATCAAACTGTTTTTTTGTTTATTTAATAGTACCAAGAACTTACTAAAGGCTCGATACCAAATATTTCATTAAAAAAAAATACCGAAACCGAAACATTAATTCACCTCTAGTCTATATGTCCTTTTCGTTGGCCTCAAGTGTAACCCAAAACAGTTTACGTGTTTTTACCCAAAATGGTTTGAATGTCCATCTTGGGTGAGATTCGCGCGCGGACCGTCCGAATAATGCATCTTTGGGGAGCTGTATGTTTTTATTTTTTTACTGTATCCAACTTTGCGGCCAGAATTTGGGTATTTTCAGGCCCCGCAGGATAAAATTTGATTAAACAATTTTAAAGCATTTTTTTGTCATTGCAAATAATGGCATCAAATAAATAAATTGCATAATACGCAAAGTATGGTGTCTTTAAAGCAACTTTTTATCTTTTGATTAAATTGAAAAGCATCCTTATTCTGAAGAAAATGTATGACTGATTGTATATTCAACACTAGTCAAAACATAAATAAACTGAACAAATATGTCGGCGCAGCAACAGTGGCGCCGGCTAGTGTTGTTACGAAGTTATTAGGAACTACCGAAAAGGTTGGATAAGTGTGAGACTGACTGATTACTATCACTCAAGCAGAGCGTCGCATCGATGGTTGTGTGGCGACTGTCATCTGATGACAGAGGATGTGAGTAGAACCGATGTCGTTCCACGTCGACGACGAAGTGCTATATTCTGGCACAATAGGGATGATGACTAAAACTTTTTGTCCGTCATGTAGATTATTAAAATATATTGGACACGTATCTTTTATTTTTCTACGTAATCAATAGATTACAGCCATACATTGAGTTAAAGTGTAGCATGACGTCACACCTTGGTAGATTTTATACGTAGTAGAAGTGACGTAGCGAGCCCCCACTCCCGAAATTTAATACGTGTTTTCTAAGTATTTTATTTTTATTCATATGATAAAGCAAAAAATACGTGTCTAATATTTTTTTATTATCCGACTGACGGACTAAATAGCATTTCTTTTTTTTACCCCGGCACCATCCCTATTCTGATGATATTGAAGCTGCTGAACCACTAATACAACGACCACTTCTGCTAAAGACTAACTACGCTGTTAAAAAAAACAGTCAATTTTATAATTCTACCTACACCTCATTGCAGAATAACACACCCTCGATTGTCAGCGTAACTTAAAGTATTAAACTCATCCGCTATATAAACTGGGTTTAATGTAATCCCGTGACGGCTTATTTATGGGAGCACAACTACCCGCAAATAGTTTCAATAATTTGCTATCAACGTTCGTGCAATTAAAATTGTTGTGCCGTTTGAGGTTTGGGTTTAATATTTAACTATTTATTTTTTTTTTTACACTATGCTAAATAAATTTAAAAAAAATGTGCTTATTATTTTTTTAAATATTAAACTATATGTCTAAACTAAACATGTTAGAAATTTACCACAACGTTAGTCCACTGTATAGAAAGTTGGCCATTTGACCGCAATACCGAGCAAGGGAACAGCTCACGCATTGCCAACTACTGAGACAATGCACAAGTAGTAGATTCAATACATGGTCTTCACATGATCTGACTAAGATTATGTCTGGACTTTAAAAAAGACTGTGACCTCTGAGTTCGTTCTTCTCAGAGTAGTCAGATTGGAAACGCCGATTTCATCTAGTTTTAAATAAAAATCGGTCAAGAGCGAGATGGACTTGCGCACTGAGAGTTTCGGTACCATCATAAATAAAAAAGGTGTGCTATTTAGAGACATTGTTTTATTTTTCCTATAATCTTTACACACAGAATAATTTCATATTTTTCTCTATGCAAATTTCAGAGATAAGGGGGGGGGGAGTAACGGTATTTTTGTTTTACATTTTTCAAAACGTGAAAACTAAGCGATCTAAAAAAAGGAAAAAATGTATGAGAATGTGCAAACAATGCTCTTTCATATGATACCCTAGATGCCCCAGTAGCTTCACTTCAATTTTTTAAGACCCACATTCAGTCCCTGTTGCAAAAAAAATATATACATTTTTATTTCTTTCTTATTTGCAAAATAGTTGGGCAAACGTCATCTAAAACTTTTCCAGAATTCAAATTGATAACATTAGTAGTTCTTGAGATATCCAGCTGTGGCAGACAGACAGACAGACAGACTGAGTCCCACCATAAGGGTTCATTTTTACCATTTTGGTACGGAATCCTTTTTTTTTTTTTTTTTTTGTGGATGGGAAATCATCAAATAACTTCTCCCGCTCTGGGTGGAGCGGGAGGGCGTGTCAGACTTCTACTGACTAAAACCCACCCGTGTTCCTTCAGTTGCCTGTGCCAGGGCCACGGTAACTCTTTCGAACAACCCGCAACCCTGGCGGGCCTCGGCCCCAGCGGACCCCTTCAGCTAGTGCTGACATCTCTTTGAGGCGCGCGTGGAACACAACGCGCCGTCGACCCGGGCCTGGTCCTTACCGGACGGCGAGCTACCCGTTGCTCGCCATCCGCAAGCCCGCACCTACGGTGGCCGGGAATCGGCTATCGATTCCCGACGCCCAGGGCGTCTCCTGCGGCGACTAGGGGCGTGAGGGCGCAAAGATTGCCTCTCCCTCACGCGTTCAGCCTCCTCCTTCGCGAGCATTACAGCTTCGCAGAAGGAGGTGACGGCTTCCCATGCACTCTCGCTCCGTACCATGGCCTGTACCAGGGCCGGACGCGAGAGATCGCCGCCGCCGATCGCCTCCGCGAGGACGCGGTGGTGCTCTGCCCAAGCCGGGCAGACCTCCACCGTATGCTCCACCGTGTCCTCCGGGCGATCCACACAGTGGTAACACCCGGGCGTTTCCTCCCGCCTTATCCGGAACAGGAACCTCCCGAAGCAACCGTGTCCGGTGAGGACCTGCGTCAGGCGGAAGGTGAGGGTGCCATGACGCCTCTCCAACCACTCCTCAAAGAGGGGACTTATCGCCGCAATTGTGGTACGGAACCCTAAACATGTGATTGCCGTGTAAAAGTGTTTGCACAAACAGGCCCGTTGGCGTGGTTGGTAAAGATACCACCTGTCATGCCGCAGGTCGTGGGTTCGATTCCCATCCAGGACAAACATTTGTGTGCATGAACATGTCTGTTTGTCCTGAGACTGAGTGTAATTATCTATATAAGTATGTATTTACAAAAAAAAAAGGTAGTATATGCAGTATATCAGTTATCTGGTTTCCATAGTACAAGCTCTGCTTAGTTTGGGATCAGATGACCGTGTGTGAAAAATGTCCCAGGATATTATCATTATTATTATATTTAATAAAATCATTTATCATTTAATATAGCTGATAACCTCAGCAGCGGGATGCTGCTGAGGTGGTGGTGTGCTGGTGGTGGTTTATAGCATGGGGATTACGCTATAAACCGAGATACAATTATTAATATTGCGCGTCAGTGGAAATGGATAGTTATGGCAATAGTACCTAGATACTTTTCTGAATGAACTTATAACTATTCTCGGAGGTGACTCTCGGAGGTGGGCGCTAATGGCTGCAACACAGTTTTTAAACTAATGTACGTAGGTGTAAACGAACACAAAACATATTGTGAACCTGTGTTTGTTCTAATAAAATATTTGGTTTGATCCTAAAAAGAGCTCGTGGCTAAGTTATAAAAGCCGCACGGGTTAAGCTAACAAACAACAGGTTAAGCTATGCTTGGGTTGGTTCGTGGATGGGTGACCATCTTTACATAGCGAGACTCCATCATGCCTCAAAGCACGTTAAGCCGTTGGCCCCGGCTGTCATTCGTGGATCTTTGACAGTCGTTACGGGTCATCAGAATCACGAAAGTCTGAAAGCCAGTCTTACCAAGCGGTATCGTATTACCCAATAACTGGGTTGTGGAGTTCAGATAGGCAGTCGCGCCATGTAAAATACTGACATTCAGCTGCATCTGATTAGACTGGAAGCCGATCCCAACATAGTTGGGAAAAGGCTAGGCAGATTGATTGATCTTTAAAAAAATGTAGCATCATCTATATGAATAAAAGAAACATATTATCGATAGGTATATGATACACTATTTGCGAAACAATAAGCCATTAACCAATGTTATGCTTTTCAAAGTAACCCCTGATGGTGACCGCAATAAAACATCGGTAACAAGTTAATATTTACATATAAGGTAAGTTTGAATAGCTGTTTGATAAAGGTAGATAGATATACCCCTATGTTGGAAACAATAGATTTTTGGGCACAGGTTTTAGTATCGAACTGAAGATTAATTGGCCTCGAAATATGATAGAGCATTGTTTCGGGATGAGCTGATGGGTACAAGGTTGCCTAGCAACTCAGAATTTGTTCTGACTGTTCCCTAACAATGCGAGACGGGTTTTTTCGCTTTGCAGTTGTTTGACTAACATGATCAAAAAAATATAAGTGTAGGTTTTAGGGTACCGTTATCTTATTTTACGTGAATATTTTACAAAAGAATTGACTTTTAAAGTGTCGAACCACGTTTCCGATTAGTACTAGGTATCACTTTTCAGGCAATATTTTGCAAGTGTTTACATAAGTAAATAAAAAGTTAATTACCTGGATATATATATATATATACAGTATGTTAACCAACAGAGGGCGTTCCCGTTAACCCGCAATAGTATAGCATCCATACATGCTAAAAAAATATTACCATTCGAAAACAAAATGGTTTTTATTTTTTTTTAATATTAAAATATTCACTAAAAATGCTAAAAATATTCAAAAAAATATAAAAATATTCACTAAAAATAAAAACTAAATTGCGATGTTTCCGTCCTTCAAGTACGCGTGTACAGAGTGTTTCTTTTACGTATCAATTTAACATTTTTAGTGAATATTTTAATATTAAAAAAAATAAAAACCATTTTGTTTTCGAATGGTAATATTTTTTTTAGCATGTATGGATGCTATACTATTGCGGGTTAACGGGAACGCCCTCTGTTGGTTAACATACTGTATATATATATATATATATATATACATATATAGTATATCACTTTTAATATGAACTGAAAACGAAATCTGAAATGGTCATATGTTTACATTAATTCGTGTGACAAATTAATGTTTATTGTCAAATAAGATTCTTAATCAATGCAATTAGCGGCTGCCATCAAACCTAGCAACATCACGACTCGGTTAGATAGACAACTCACAATCCCCATACATATAAACAGATTTAAATACCTCCCTCTTCAGATCAGCATAAAAATAAAATAAACGACTGTATCGTAGAGACGTCGATACCAATCAGGGATTTCGATTCAGCCAGTACGAGGGAGTTTCAAGTTTCATTGGTCGCGTCGTACCGATTCGATAGTTCGTATCGAATATTGTTACCGATTTACCAAATAGGGATGCGCTTTCCGAATGCGGTTGCGATTATCGATGCATTTCGTTTCGTGGATGGCATGGCAATGTGTTTTATATAAAGTTGTGGGAATTAAGGTTAGTAAATAATACTGAGTGAGCAGAAAACTGAAGGGAAGGACTGTTTTAGATCACATAAAACTTAACTGCTAATGATCGATTTGCCCAATTTAATATGTATGCGAAATGGAAGTTGTATATACTAGTAAAGTTCTTTATGGATTAATTTTTCATTCTATAAGTGTCAGAGATGGCAATCGCATTTTGCATTTCGCATTTTGTAGAATTAAAGTGTCTCTCTAGTTTTACGATAGCTCTATTGCATTCTCATGTATAAAATGCTACTGAAAGTCACGCTGCACTGTAGTCCCTGGTCTGCTAAAATGTTATTACAAAAAATGACTAATCGTCTTCAAAGTATTTCAACACAAGAATAACAAGAGAGAATATTCCCCTTTTCACAACTTTCCATTGTTATACCAATACATTTATATATAATGTAATACATAATGATCTAATAAAATGGAAACTGATTGACGTAAAACAAAATCTCGAGCTTCGAAACTTGGCTAACAAAACTTTTTAATTTAAATCACTAACCGGCCGCTTATTGATTTTTTGTTTGGCTGTACAAAATGGCGAACTTAGGCGATTTTGTTTTGTTTATACAATGCCAACGATTCTCGTAATTTATCCAGCTATGGGGGCGCTGTTGAAGATGTAGGCCTGCCAAACTACTCAAATTATCGTCAATCAATAAAACTCCATGGAAACCACATACGTTTTGTATGTCGTTTCCATGGGGATTTAGTACAATACGATTAAAATGAAATGTCATGCTAAAAAAATATATAATATAATAGTAATGTAGAGTAAAAGAGATGGGTATACATTTTCCGTTCATTAATTTATGATTGGATTACGATTTTCGCAATTTATTCCGCTTGGGGGCGCTGTTGTAGATGTAGAGCGGCCTTTAGAACTATCATACTCAAATTATCTAGTTATTGGATTTTCATCAATCATCGTTTATATTAGAAATAATGAAATATTGAGTTTGATAGACTTTTACGAGTTTTGGAGATGTTTGGTGAAGATATTTATATTTTACGGCTCCTTTGCTACTTTTTCTTAAAGCCTCATTTCATCTACCTACGTTAGAGCATTAGACAAATCTGGGATAAATAAAGCTCGAACTTCATAATTATGACGTTTGAGATAGAGTTATTTCTAAACGTTATATTCAAATTAGGTTTCTTGTGAAATGCACGAACATACAGTGAAAAAGCCTGTAGGTCAATGTCTATTTGAGAAAAACATTTTTCTTTGCATTGCGAGATTTACAGTCTGGTATTTTATGGTGCAAGTTTCTGGAACGTTCAAGACCAATAATCGCATGCCATAAAGCACATTCAATTTTATTGCCATTCAAGAATTGCATGCAAGTGTTTACACGCGTGCGCTTCCATAAAATGGCATACAATAATTAAATGCTAGTTTTGCCATTCAATAAAATTGCAAGGCGATTATTGCATGCAAGTTTTGCCTCGTCTAAACACAGAGCTGGACGTCCTTGTACAATGCGGAATAAAACTGTCAAATTAGTACCTCGTAGATGGTACTTATTTATTTATTTATTTATTAGGAAACTCAACAGCTTATATTTTAATTTACATGAGTTATGAATGTTCACCCCACTATCAATGAACAATTCAATACAGTTGCGTCAAAGTTACAGCATCGTGAGTTTGTTTACACTGTTCAGTGATAGCGAAATGATGACAATTATCACTTAAGCCAATAACAGAGTTTCACGGCATTGAAAAAAACTAGGTTAACTAGAAAGTAGTGAGGGAAAACAAAAGAAAAAACTTAAACAAGTATAGTTGTTAGTTAACAAGTTAAGTTAGTTGTTGACACATTACTCACATTAAAATTGAAGTTAAAAAATGAACCTAAGTACTATGACTATATTAATTAACAAAAGGAAAAATATAAAATTAAATAATTTGCTTAACATTGTTTGACATTGTGAATATATTTCCACTCTAATAGAAACGTGTTATGTTGAAATATATGAAATTTGTACCTTTATTAAAAATATGAGAATAAGAAAGAGTTAGAAAGAGTTATAAAGAGTTATGGCACATTTAGTTCACTAAACAATATCTGCTTGACTTGTTTCCGGTATGATTGTTTGGATAAATGAAATGCTAAGTGTTTGTTACTTTCATTCAGCTGTCGATCGCTTTCATTCAAGTACCTTGTTAAAAACTTTGCCGCGAGATGGAGCTAAGTGTTTTTTCTTGTCGCCGATTGGTCGCTTCGTCTTCATGATGACTTTGACAAGTGACAAACACACAGCGCACTCTTGTGGCGAAACTTCTGGGAAACAAGCCCATTGATTCAAGTACTACCCGTATTTGCGCTGCCAAATATTTAATTAAATATTGAATGTCTTGTTTCGTTCGCTCATCCTCGAATGATAGAAAATGTTCATTCCAGAATTGAATGCGATTTTATAGTACGTGCAATTTTAATGTATGTGGTACCAGTTTTTAACGGAAACTAATTTGCCAGTATTGTACGTGTTTAAACGATATATGCCCTTCGGTTTTATGGCATGCCACAGGCAATAAACTAGTGCTATGTAAATGGAGCTTTACTCTATCTCTCTGTCCCTCTTACATAAGCTAAACAGAGACGGAGATAGAGAATGTTAATTCTACCGAATGAAATAATTCAGTGAAGTCATGTTCAAAGCAATGCAGTGGGCAGGCGGCCGCAATGAAATGTGTATTTAATTTTAAATTTATTAACTAGTGGTCGCTGCGGTCGCGCGGCTCGTCCGCACGAATAGTGAGCGCCATTTTTGTGTATGACGTCATTAAATGTGAGTTTCCGTTGAATTCGAATGTGGTAGTATATTTTTGAAGTGGTGAAGTATTAGTTTAAAACATACATATCATCACGCCTGTAATACAAGAAAGGTTAGGCAGAGTTGCACTTATCATAGAGGTCATTATCGCCATAACTGGCGATAATGTGCCAGCCGGGTCCAATGGCTTAACATGCTTTCCGAGGCACAGAGGGGTCTTGGTATGTAAAGATGTTCACCCATCCACGGACCAACCGCGGCGTAGCTTAACCTGGTCGATGGACCCTTGTAGCTGTTATTACTTAGCCATAAGCCTCTCATCTATCAACACACATACGTAAGTCAAATCCTATCCTTCTGCCTGAAAATCCTGACACACACCTAAGTTTGACCACAAAGATGATCAAGCTACTAACCGAGTACTCACGTTGAACCTCGCAGGAGGGTAGTATCAAGTTTTAATAAGAGTACATTGGAGGCAGCCCCGGCTCACATTTCACGAGTTCTTCTCGTATGCAAACTTCACGTTGAGTATATACTGAAACTTTTGACTTTACTTAGGAGAAGCGCGTTCTGGTTTTTTTTTTTGCTGATATTGAGCATGAAATTTGTATTGGTGATGTTTTTTTGGTAGTACATATGTGGTTTATTATTGGTTAAATTTAATGTTCTACCGCAAATAAATTGGAATTGTCATGATTAAGAAATGTCTTCGGCTGCATCAGCCAAAATAATCGTCAATTCATACAGCGATTCTAAAACAAAGAGCTCAGAAATATAGTCAACGTGCCCTGGACCATTAGAAACAGCGTCCTCCACAAGGACGTCGTCTGATGGATGGATGGATGACGGACGTAAGATGGATGTCGTCTGCCAGTATCGCGGGTTGTTTGAAAGAGTTACCGTTGCCCCGGCACAGACAACTGAAGGAACGCGGGTGGGTTTTAGTCAGTAAAAGTCTGACACGCCCTCCCGCTCCGCCCAGAGCGGGAGAAGTTATTTGATTATTTCCAAAAAAAAAAAATGGATGTCGTAAGCAAAGTAATAAAAAAATATGCAAAAGCTCATGAACACAGACTACATCATCACGTCAATGTCGGGGAGATCCAGTTGGATCGTCTTGACATCACTAAATTAGTGCGAAGACTAAAAAGGTTAAATTCTTTTGAGTTAGTTAGTTTAGTGTCGTGTAGTGAATATGAGTGTCAATTGGTGGAGGGGGGAATAAAAAAAATAAAAAAAAAGTTTTGCAAACTGTACCGTGTGACATATCAAATGAAAGGGTTTACTATGACCATGTATATTAATTGTTTCGAGTTTCCGATATTTCGGCACTGTTGCAAGTGCCATGATCACGGATAAACTGAAGTTATTGCGGGTGGATGTTTACGAGCAGACAAAACTGTCTACCCTCTTTCTTGTTCATTTAGTGCGATTAACACCGCTACCATTTACGGTCTTTACACAATTCGACCACTGGATTCCAGGCTCTCGACAGTTGAAACCCATCCTCACGGTTGAAGTTCTCATATTTGGTAATCTCAATCGCTTCTCTCACCAGTCTAGGTATGTGACTTTCTGTCGAGATGGGGTTATGTAACTCAATCCAGTGGTTCGATCCGGATTCTAAAAGTTGTTGAGCTATGGCCGATTTCTGTGTATCGTTGTTTCTCACCGCCCTTATGTGTTCCGATATTCTCCACGCCACAGTACGCTTTGTCTGACCGATATACGACTTTCCACAGCTGCAGTCTACCTTATAAACACCGGGTTTTTTCCAGAGGGAGGTTGTCTTTCGGTGAACGCAGCCTCTGACATACTTTCTTGAACGGAGTGAAAATAGTTCTTACGCATATTTCCGAAGAATATTTGCAACCTTATCTGTCACTCCCTTCACATACGGCAAAAATGCCGGTTGCCTCTCAACCTCGCACTTCCGATGTTTGGAAATTGGTTTTTGTCTACGCTGTGCGATCTTCCTTATATATCCATTCCTCCGTAGGACATTCTGCACGTGTGTTAACTCATCCTGTAAATGTTCCTCGTCGCATAAGTCATATGCGCGGTTGGTGAGCGAAGTCACTACAGAGTTCAGCTGTCTGGGATGGTGGTGCCAGTCGGCATGTGGATATCGATCCGTGTGAGTTGATTTCCGGTAGACTGAGTGGCCTAGAGAGCCGTCAGCATGAACTAGAATTTTCACGTCCAAGAATGGTATAGTCCTCTCATTCTCCATCTCGTAGGTAAAATTAATTTTGCTATGTAAACTGATTAGATGTGCCAAGAATACCTTAACCTCTTGTTCATCTCCCTCAGTAATCCCAAATACGTCATCAACATACCTCCTCCACAGTTTTATTGATGGAGATGCAGTGGAAATAGCCAACTCTTCAAAATGCTCCATCCAAGTGTTGGCTACTACAAGAGCCACAGGAAACAATTAATATTCATGGTAAATATCCCGTTTTAAGTTCTAATAATTATGTGAGTGACCATGTCGGTTTAGAAACTTATAATATAAAAAATAGTTCTATACCAATAGATTACAGGTAAACCTATAATAACATGGAAAATATCTCAATATTGTGCGCACAAACTTACATTTGCAGTTGGAATGTATGGGAAAACATGTTTTTCAACTACAATGTTAAGTTTGTTCTTGGGATAAATTCATCCCCACTATGGAACCCTTCATTGTGCGTGATCCGACACGCACTTGGCCAGTTTTGTTTTAATTATAATTATCGCTTGCATTACTTTATTTTTATAGGTGAACCAATGTAGTCAGTTCCACGAAATTCTGCCAAAGAGCAAGTAAAGATATTTAATCGCTAAGAGAAGCTTGAACGTATCAGGGGACTAAAGAGCAGGCCCTGATATTCTTTCCAAAACATGAAAACGAGTGTCATATCACTTAAAGGTGAGTAGTAAAAAGTTCCATCAAACATGTAACTGGGGCCACATTTCAAGCTATAAGGCCCTGTTTACACGACACACAGTTTGCACAGGACACTGCAAACATATTGCTCGTATACGGGGGCAACAAAGAGAACGGTTTTTAATAGTCCATGGAAGTATTGGAGGAAGTGGGTATCGTTTTACTAAAGTAGCCTTTTTGATTTTCCTCCTCATACAAAAATCGGGCAGTTGTAAAAGTCAAAGTCATTTATTTGTGTTCTCCATCGTTCTGCTATTAAGGGGAAGCTCCAAGTAGCCCGCGAAATTCAAATTTTCCTACGTTTTTTTCAAAATGCAAGTTAGTATTAGGTTGTATGTTGAATAAAGTATGATTCGCGACCGTAATAAAATATGTGTTTACGAAATTATAATAATTATATTATAATCCTAAATGTCATGATTTCATGAAATAGTAATTCAATAGGATTACTTGGTCTTAAAGATTTGTATTAATAACATTCATGATTATAATTCTGTACATACATACTTGTTACGGTCGCGAATCGTATTTTGATTAACATGCAACCTAAACTGACTTGCAAATTGCAAAAACGTAAGAAAATTTGAATTTCGCGGGCTACCTGGAGCTTTCGCCTTAACCAGATTTTGCAATATTATCGAAGTTTTCTTATTATTTTATTTGCAAAACTGTGTAAATGGTTACAATGGTAGGTTAAGATTGTGAGGTTCTGCTGTCAAATCTCATGTAGGTAGGAATAATATTACGTAGCCTGACTGTCTCGTTGATCTAGTGGTCGCAAGCGTTACTGCTGACCATAAGGCCCTGGGTACAATTTCCAGGTCGGGCTAAGTGTTATTAGCTTTTTCCATCTGGAATTTCTCAGGCAGCCTTTTTTTGTGGATGGGAAATCATCAACTAACTTCTCCCGCTCTGGGTGGAGTGGGAGGGCGTGTCAGACTTCTACTGACTAAAACTCACCCGTGTTCCTTCAGTTGCCTATGCCAGGGCCACGGCAACTCTTTCAAACAACCCGCAACCCTGGCGGGTTCTCAGGCAGCCTGGAGTTGGGCCTCCTATATTTGCCTCCGATTATTCCTGTCCCAAGCTATTCTTCGCCAACCTTTTGGCAGACCATCCTCCCACCTTTTCACCTGTCTTCCTCTACGTCTTTTTCCATACTGTTTTCTTTTTTGGTCCATTTTCGGTCTTCGCTCTCATTATGTGGCCTTTCCATTTCATTTTAGTGTTCTTGTTTTTATTCTAACGTCTGCTACTTTAGTGACGTTCCTAATTTTTTAACCGACTTCAAAATAGGAGGTTCTCTATTCGATCCGTATGTATGTATGTTTATATGTCCACGATATTCTCAAGAACTTATGAACCAATTTTGATAATTCTTTCACTAACGTGATCTACATACTTTCAGGAAGGTTTTAGTATATAATACATTACGTAATTATTCCTATGTACGAAGTTATATGCATAAATGTACTGTATTACTGGCATTTCTAAGCGAATTTTGATTTTGATGACTCTTCGTTTCGTTCGTCTAGAGCTTATGTAATTATATAGGCATTCAACTAAAAATCGAAAAATAAATTTACTTAAAAAAAGTAAAAACCGACTTCAGAAACCTAAAACGAATAAAAAAACTTTCATAATAAAACTTAACAGCTTCTGAAGTCGGTTTCTTCAATTCACCTTAGCTTGGCACCGACTTTGGAAAGTTATTCTATTTGTTTTATTTTTTTGAAGTCAGTTTTACTTTTTTAAAGTAAATTTATGTAGCTTTCTATTTGTCTTGCAGTCTTGCATTCAACAAGCTCCTCTCTATTTCTCTTTGACATACACAGCTTGTGTTTAATTTTTTAGACTAGACTGCGATTCCTATTACATGGGACTTAAGCATACCTGGCGAAATGTAGGTAGGGAGTAATATACGTACACCTCTCCCCAACTCATAGGGGATTACAGGCGTGAGATTATGTTATATCAGTAGCAATTTAGATGACTTTGCAAGGTGACAGGTAAATTGGGTTGCCCTTTTAGGGACAAATCTATCAAACTTGTATACCTTGTCTATATCCTATACATGAACTGTCTGAGGTCAATGTTATTACACGGCTAAAAGATATCTTTTGTAAAATGAACACTTCTTCTTCTCTTTCGTGTGGTTAGTGACTAAAAAAAAATGTATCCGAGCAATTTCTTGAGCTCACTTTTTAGACAGCTATAAGTCAATATTTTAAAAACTTAAAATTCTAACTTTGCCATGTGTATATATTTTTGAAATATATATTTTTGCTAAGGAGGAAGCGTTAGGTAACCCGCGAAATTCAAATTTTCTTACTTTTTTTTGCAATTTGCAAGTCAGTATTAAGTTGTATATTAAATAAAGTATGATTTGCGGCCGTAACAAATATGTTTTTACAAAATTATATACAATAGAATCAGTAATACAACTCCTTAACTTAGTATAATATAATCCTAAAATGTCAAGATTTCATGAAATAGTCATTTTTTGGGATTACCTGGTCTTAAAGAGTTGTATTGATCACTTTAATGATTCTAATTATGTAAACAGATATTTGTTACGACCGCAAATTATAATTTGATCAACGTACAATATAATACCGACTTGCAAATGGCCAAAAACGTAAGAAAATTTGAATTTCGCGGGCTACCCTGACGCTTCCCCTTAAGAGAAACTACAATTTATTTGAAATTATCACTGACATACCATATTGCCGAACACGGCATAAAGATAGACTTCAGCTGCCACCAATAAAACTAAAATTATTTAAGAAAAATGTATACTGCATGTCGATTATTATTTACAATCATTTACCAAATAGTTTGAAAGACTTACCGCTGACAATGTTTAAAATAAAACGTTCCAAACTATTACTTTTTAAAAGATAGATACATTAAGGACTATTTAAAAGACAAGTCAGTAGAATCTGTAATTTGTAAGTTAGATTAATTTATTGACATCGCTGATTGTGAACACATTTGCACGCCATGTTATGGCAGGATATGCTACAACCAATTTACCGTGACACCATGTACCTTACTCTAGCAAATAAATATTTTGATTTGACTGATTTCATATTTGAAGAGCTCGTGGCTAAGTAATAACAGCCGCACGGGTCGATTCATCAGGTTAAGCTACGCTTACCGGGGTTGGTCTGTGGATGGGTGACTATCTTTACATACCGAGACACCTCCATGCCTCGGAAAATACGTGAAGCCGTTGGTCCCAGCTGTCATTCGTGGATCTTTGACAGTCGTTACGGGTCGTCAGAAGCCCGAAAGTCTGACAACCAGTCTTACCTAGGGGTATCGTATTACCCAGTAACTGGGTTGTAGAGGTCAGATAGGCAATCGCTCCATGTAAAATACTGGTATTCAGCTGCATCCGGTTGGACTGGAAGCCGACCCCAACATAGTTGGGAAAAGGCTAGGCAGATTGATTTTATTGATTTCATATTTGAACCTGGAGCCAATAACATCAGCCCTTAATAAAGTACAATTAAAATCAAATAGCAAATCCAGGCAAATAACAGCACAATTTACATTGTACTCACTACGATTTGCATATTGTCTTCAATCAATCAATCAATAGTCTTCATTTACAAATATGTATGTACAAATATGTCGTATGTATTACATTAAAAGCCGCGACTTTTCAGACAAAATACGCGGTAGATACATGAGCGAAACTAAACCAACTTAGTTTCATATTGCTTAGCTCTCAGTCCGGTCTGCGCTTAATACAAAGCCCAACCTAGGCTAGAGCAAGGCTAGACTACAGCTAAGGTTTCAGCCTGTAACAAGGAACATATAAGACACTCGTGTTTATAATAAAAACATAGGATTCTCGGCAGCTGGTCTGTAGCAACAACCTGAGATCGTGTGTAATATAAACTAGGCTTGAATTTCACACTCTAGTTTATGTTCTGTTATTTTGGTTGGCAATGACGTAGCTGTACAATTACAGTGCAACTACGTCTGTCTGTTTGTTCAGTGTACAGTAATACTATTCTATAGTTATATTGTTTGTGGTTTTGTTTTTTGGTATGTGTTTTGGTGTACCATAAAGTATATTCTAGCTTTTTATTATTTGAGATAAATAAAAAATAAAAAATTGTTTATTGAAGAAAGCCAAAGTACTTACTAAAACAATGTTATATTTATGCTATGCACAATACATTGAAACCCTGATCTCCAAACTAGGGGTATCCCTGTATCTTAGAGATCAGTGTCCCTCCGCAGCAAAGTCACTAGCCAATATTTGTAATACATAACAATACATTGGTAAAGTATTTCTAAAGAAAAAATAAAAACAAAGAAAAATAAAAACCCTTAGCTACAATAAAATATTTAGTATGCTCAATTTGAGAAGACGCCTGTTCACTCTCACTTTGAAGAGATAAGGGTTGTATGCGTTCAGAAACACAGACGCAGGTAGAGAGTTCCACTCTTTTGCTGTGCGTATTATAAATTACATTTGGAAACTCTTAGTGCGTATTGGTGGAATAGCAACTGGGTAGGGATGGTAACTTGCAGTGCGTCTAGATGTCCGATGGTCTATCTATCAATATAAGTTGATAGTGAATACAAGTATAGAAAGGAAGTACTTTAACGCAGCTTGCGGTAGGAGAAAGTTAGTAGAAATCGTTCGTCACGTAACGAAAAAGCGTTATGCCGTCAGTTTCAATTGCAAAAAGTTTTTGTACTTTGGCAAAAGGAACTTCGTTCCAACCGGGTGTCGCACGACACATCCCGACTTTCTTTTTTATGAGTTGACACATTGTTGCTTTAAGTTAGTTTTGTAAGATTTATTTAATTAATTGCTTTTCGTATTAAAACAAAACAACATCTATTCATTTGTTTAAAAAAAGAAAATGAGAAAAATCCTCCGCTCGAAATAATAATAATCAGGGGCTTGCGTACTCCTGAACTCTAGGTCTGTGCCGGTAGAGTTTGCTGAAATAGGTCTAGGGTGGGGAGCCAGACCAAAAGAGATACATAAACCAGCAGGGCAGCATGTGGCGAGCTGTTGGGCAGTAGCGACCTTACGGATCCTACCTCCCGGGAGAAGTCTTGTTACTCATCTCTGGCTTGCTTTAATTGACCGGTCAGGGTGAACCCTGACGAGGAACAGAGCTCCCAACTCTTTCTTGCCTTTATTGGCCGGCTTGAGTGGAGATTCGCAAGATCAAACATGCTCGGAGGAAGGAAGTATCCCAGTAAGACGCTGGTAGGGATCTTGAGCATCTTTGTTATTCGTCGTGGAATACCTCTTCATTCTTTAAGCACCTCAGGATATGTTGCCCCCATGTCGCTACGTCACTAAGTGCTAGTAACGGTTTCCAGGGGCCCATTATTGAGTGTGCAAGTCACCCCCTGCCATTTTATCCGTGTATAATTATATAACATTGATAGCAAATTATTAAAACGTATGTTTAGGAAAAAAAGACAATTGTATTATACCTAGTCAATATACCTTAGCATTAAGTCCTTCGTCACAAATAAACAGTCGTCTTCTTTATTTGTTACAAATAATTCAGGTTAAATAGCTTTATAGATTATTATCCCTCGTCAGACTGAAGAAAGCAAAGCTCCCAGTCTAGCCAGTATAAAACAAAATAATTGCTATTAAATAAATACAAAGAACGAACACAATAAATATCCTAAAGCCCATAATCTGTATGATCCTAAACGAAAGTGTTGTAACACCAATTATCGTCCCAATCTAACGGCGGAGAGGGGATAAATATCGGCAAACTGTAAATTATTGTCTGTCCGTCTATCGGTATAGGCGCGTGGATGATTTGTGCGCTTTGCCGACAATTTTTCATCCACCCTGCCAGTATTAAATCACGCTGACAACTCTGCCCGGCTGAACTATCAAAAAATATGTCGGGAATTGTAACCTTATTTTATAAGTTCTAAGGTACATTTTCAAGTGTATCGTTTTAGGGTAAAGTATCCAAAGGTCGGCTCCTTATATTTGATATTTGTTTACCGACGTATAATAAAATCCAAGTGAGTTATTACAGGTTGTGTTTGTCCCTTTTGTCTTGTTAAAAATGGTGTGAGAGTACATTTATCACGGGCTTATTAAAACTAAGGTGCTTTTATTATATTCTCTTTTTATTGTTGTAATAGATTTCTCTGGAATTGTGAGGGCGATTGCAAGCAGAGAGGCCAATTAGTAATCCCATCTCATCTCATATACTCACGCCTTCTACCCATGGTGGTAGGCAGACTCTACAGAACGCCACCTGCTGTGTTTCTTACATACTCCTTTTGCTTCGTTTACGTTCATAAAACTGGTCATATACGCACGCTGGTTGCGAGTACCACGCACATGATTTTTTCTGAAGAACATTACCAATTGGTATTGAAATGACTCATGACAGTGCTATATTTTTGTCAAACGGAACCCTCTTACTAAGCCACTGCAATTCGTACATCCGTCCGTCTATCTGTCAGCGGGCTGTATCTCATAAACCGTAATAGGTAGACAGTTGAAATTTTCCCAGATTGTGTATTTTTATTTCCGCTATAATAATGAATAATAAAAATAAAATATAGTAAAAAATAAATAATAATAAAAATAAGAACTAATAGGGTACGTTTTTGCTAACAAATGAGTCATGAGTGCTTGACATAATAAATTGAATTGAATGAAAGCCAGATCTAAAAACTACTATAACAGAGAACAAGAACAATTGAGATATAAATTAATAAACGTCAACTTAGACTGAACATCATACAACCTAACACAGATCAGTAAAAAAAACCGTAAGAAAATTAGAATTTCGTGGGCAACCTTAGGATACCTACTTATCAGTAATTCACCCCAACCAATAGAGAAGAGATAATAAAACACATTCTCTTCACCATCCCTAGCACCTCATTATATAAAAGACATATCCGTATCATAATTGATAAAAGGATGGAGGATGATCGGTACGTCAATCACATTCCTTCATCGACCTATAAGGATAATGTCAATAATAATGTTTATTAAGACGAATGATAAAAGAATTCTTCAGACAAAAGTACAGCTAGAAAAAAAGTGTTTAATAAATCTTTTGTACTGCAGTGTTGAATGCAGTTTGTTAGTAATGGGCGCAATTTTGTGCTTTAATTTTGGGTGTTGCGTGTGGTTATTTTTTGTGGAGATAAATAAGGCTTGCAACTTGCTGCAGATTATTAAGTAAGTATACCTAAACAATTGTGTGTATGTGCATCGGAATATATTATTTGCAGTGTGCTTCTTCTAAATTTAGAATGAAAATAAATAATCTGTACAAACATAGTTATAAATTTACTACCTGTGCGGTATATCGCCGCGTGGTATATCGATAAAAAGTAGCCTTTGTCCTTTTCCAAGTCATGGTCTACCCGTGTGCCAAATTTCAACCAAATCTATTCAGCCGTTTTAGCGTGAAAGCGTAACAAACAAACAAACCAACTCACTTTCGGATTTATAATATTATTTAGGATTAGAATTAGGATTATTTTCAAGTATGTTTGTGTGATCGCGTTATTTCCAAATTACACAATAGATTCTGATACGGTTATCACCATCACTTAGAAAATTTATTTGGAAAGGCTTATATGTATACATGAATAACAACCTAACCTTACAAATAATAAAGATATCTCGAAGTTCTGTCAAGTCATAAAAAACTGTGCGAAGTAGGAATGGGCCACTGCTCTTTATTAAAATATTCGATTGGTGAAAAACAAAAATGTAACTAAATAAACTATCAAAGCATGTACGCGCCTCACAAAGGGAACCTTCGTACCAAATCAATTCATGAAACAAAAAAAAAATAAAGGCTACCAATTACAACAAAAATAAACATCAATAACTACAAAACACACAATGATTCTTTTGTAGCCATTGTATTCTGCTTGACCTGGAATCTAGATCAATCATAACTAGCGTATAACCCAGAAAATGTTCTACGTATACAAAGCACTGAGCATTACTGGCGTTAACTTCTATAATTGATATTGAGCATGTTTTTGCTAGCTGTACCTACCTATTCATCATTGGGTGGTGACGCAGTAGCTAAATCAGAGTATTCGAAGTTTCATCACTCATACCAGGCTATTATTTAGGAAGCTATAGGTTTGGACTTTTTTTTTAAAGAAAAATCTTAAAATTGTTCATAATGAGGCGAAAGGAACAAACATTTACTGCATATCTCCATGGGAAGAGCAAGGGCTTAATATATCTATCCCGAGGTTGCTGGTTTAATATGTACTCGCTGTTGCCCGATCCGGGATGAATGGCCTTTGTCCTTCTCCAGGTATTGCACTATGCGCATGTCCAAAATTTCATCCAAATCCGTTCAGCCGTTTTAATGTGAAAGCGTAATCAACAAACAAATACATTTTCGCATTTATAATATTACTTAGGAGGATGAAAAACCGGTCTATCGACAGTCTATAAACTCTTAACACACTTAATTCAATCATGATTCGAAAGGCACGTGGCGCCATCTATTATCATAAGAAAGTTATTGTTACTTTCCTCAGGAACAGTACTTTTTTGGGATGAAAGGTACCCTATGTCCGTGTCTGTACACCTGACAACGTATACGCAAAATTTCAGAATGATCGGTTCAGTGGTTTAGGCGTGAAAAGGTAACAAACAAACAAACTTACTTTCTTTCGGATTTATATTATTAGTTAGGATGCTAGCGTCTCTGGAGGTATATGTACCTTAAAAATACAGAATTCAACTAAATGAATAGTTTTTAGTTTCAAATGATTTCAGCTGGTTACGTTCATTATGCTCGTTTAGCAAAAGTTACAACGTATTGGGTATAAGATTTATGTAAAATTGATAAACTTTGGTTGCATTATACAGACGCCAACACGTCAAGCTACCCGAAACTGTCAAATTTTCCCAATCAACCTTGAACTTGCTTTAGCAAGATTGTAGTAACTTGATGTGCTGGCGTCTGTAGCTAATTATTCTACTTAACAAGGCATGCTTTTTAAATCCATAAGATAAAACAATAATATTATGAGAAATTATATCCCTATTGATCGTTTAATAAAACAGACAATTAGAGATATTTCTCAAAAAATGACACAATTGTGACATCTTCTTGAAAAGTGCAAACAGAAAATATAGTTATGAAAGAATGATACTTCTAAAATTGTCGAATTATCGGATGATCATCTGTCACCAGTCATTTTTTTTTAATAGGCTCCAGATCTTATGATCTATCTATTCCAAAGAATTGTTAGTCATCGATAACAACACAAAGACAGGCACAGAAGCCTAAATCCTACACCTAATATTAATTAATCTAGCTAGCTCTTTTTGCTAACCATGGCCCATTCATCATCCTAGCGAGCGATGACGTGATGAGGTCAGTTGCGATGCCGTCGCTCACTATCACAAATTACTCATGTGACTAGCTAAAGTAAACTTGCTCGTGTACTTGGTTTTGATTCAGTATAGTTTTTTTTTCTAATTATTGCTCCAGAAAATCTCGTAGATACGTAAGTTTTCGGATTCGGTTTATACTGAAATCATTTTTATGCGGCTAGTTTGTAGGGTTCCGTACCCAAACGGTAAAACGGGACCCTATTACTAAGACTCCGCTGTCCGTCTGTCACCAGGCTGTATCTCATGAACAGTGATAGTTAGACAGTTGAAATTTTCACAGATGATGTGTTTCTATTGCCGCTATAACAACCAATACTAAAAAACAGAATAAAATAAATATTTAAGTAGCTCCCATACATCAGACATGATTTTTTGCCGTTATTATAGATAATGGTACGGAACCCTTCGTGTGCGAGATTGACTCGCACTTGGCTGATTTTTTACATGGAGCGACTGTCTATCTGACCTCCACAACCCAGTTACTGGCTTACCAATCGTAACTGGTTGTCAGACTTTCGGGCTTCTGACGATCCTTAACAACTATCAAAGATCCACGAATGATAGCCGGGACCAACGGCTTAACGTGCTTTCCAAAGCACGGAAGGGTCATGGTATGTAAAGATGGTCACGCGACAAGCTTAGCTTAACCGGATCGATCGACCCGTGTGGCTGTTATTACTTGGCCACAGGCCACAAACTATTTTCGTATGCTCACTTTGGCGTAATATTTCACACGTATTTTCAGTATTTAATTTCACACATTCCTAAAATGGTTGATTCTAGCACCGTAGATATTGGTGTTCGTACCTCGAAATAGCACATTATGTATATATTCCTCGAATTCCTATGTCTGCTAATAACGTATTAATAGAAAACATTTTTGACATACAGTTTATTAATGGATTTACTTTACATAGCTTAAAATTGTATTTTCGCAGTTTATGATGCTGGTATAACTAGCAAAGAAAAGCCATTATTCCAAGCATTTACTTTATTATTACAACGCAGTATAAAGAGATGGTCTCTCTCGGAGATTACAGAAGTCTTGCAACGTCAATGGCAGGCTTAGAAGCTGCATCACAAAGAGGCATCAATTGGAGGCGCTCACAGCCGGATTTGAGGCTCCGCTCAACTATACTGAAAGTTTTATGTTGTTCAATTATAATTGATTGCGGTTTCTGTTCAATCTAATTGGTTTTAAGTGTTCCTCATACTACGTGCAGCTACAGTGCTGCAATGGCGACATTATTTTAACACATGAGTAGAGTTAGTGGCCAGTAATCACAAAAATTATAATAAGATAAAATAATTCGTAAATATAAAAAATAAAAATTTCATACACACTATAAGTACCTAAGTCGTACCTAAGTAAAAGTTTAGTCTACACAAACTGTCTTTAAGAATGTTTTAGAGAAAATACATTATTGTAACATCACCTTTGTGTTTCCCTGAAGAGTTAAGCAGATTGGTAAATATGTATGTTAAGTACAATCAGTGTTTGCCATCTTATTATGCCGCGTTTCCACGGCCTGTCGAGGCGTACCGCGGCCGATGCCGAGCATTCCACGGATCATTCCATACATTCGATCGGACGGGCCTCGACATGCCAACGCAGGCCGATTATTCCCACGGTCTGTCGGCCTGGCTTGGCGCAGTCTGGCCTAGGAGAAAGCGGGCCTTGGGACCATGGCATTATAAGTTCCATGTAATCGGGGGCACGTTTTGGAAAAACCTAATAAAACCAAGATTTAATTTAATAACCGGTGAAGTTCTAGATCAAAACGCCTTCCTAGGAGATAATTCCCAGCATTAGTCGGGCACAATTCGAACTTTTAAAATTAATTCTGTTTAGCTGAAAATATTGAGCACAAGTGACATTTTAAAGTAAGAGCAATTTAACACCCTAAAAATAAAAAAAGCGATACACATCTTCAAAGCCTATGTATATGTAAGGCATATTACACGTAGAATTCTAAAGCCGCATCCACATGCGAGTTAACACATCCAATTACATGGGCTAGCGGAGCGAGTGTGAACCGTCCGAGCTTCATTAAGCAACCGCTCGCGATGTCCTCAAGTGTAATCTTGCAGAAAATGACGTTGACGTGATCTGACGTCTTTGACGTGCCGGACGGACGTGCGTGCTGGGGTTTAGATGCAGTTGATGTATTGTGTATTGGCATTGTACAGCGTAAGATTATTATAAATCTGTATAAAGTGGATATACGTCCACTTCAACCAGAACGCAATTAATACTGTGGCCAAGGAAATGGAGTTCTCGTGATAAAATTGAAAAACAATCAAAATAATACTTAAGAAGATCTTTTTGATAATGTAATAATTGCAAACCTGTTATTTTTTTAAGCTTCTAGTTATTTAATCTTCAAAAACGAGTAAAAGAGTAACGGTGGAGTTTCTTGCCCATTCTTCTCCATTTTTTATTTTTTTTTATTTGAGATGAGTTTGTTCTTGACTTTAGCCTAGGTCAGAGGTGACAGAGACAAAGTCTACAATGGAGTGAGCTTACCCAGAAGAAGCCTGTTCACTCTAACTTTGAAGAGATTCAGGTTGTATGCGTTCGGAAACACAGACGCAGGTAGTGAGTTCCACTCTTTTGCCGTTGTTTTTCTTTTGTTGCTCCATACAAGATATAAGATATATTTATTTTGTGAAACATGAGAACAGTATCGTTTACAGTTCTTATAATTAATATGAGGTAGCTACATGTTTTGCCATTTATGGCGTACAAAATTAGTCGCACTAGACATGTTTGTCTAGATAAACGATATTCTGCTTGTATAGAATTCTCAAATTAAATTTAAATTTTTAACTTTGAATTCAATTTATTTATTTCTATACAAGCAGAATATCGTTTAAGAATTCATTTACCCTATAATACACTCTCTAGTAATAACCCCTGAAGGGACTATTTAAATTTGTTTAGAGGCATTTAATAATATCAGGTATTTTATTATAAATATTTGGAGCAATACCAAAGAAACTCTATTTCAATAAAGCAGTTTTTCATTTGTATGGGCATAACAAATTCTCATATTGGGCACGAATTGGGGTTCTCTTAACTGCTGAAAATTTACGAAATAATTGTTGATTCACTTTTACGAACAATGCAGTTTCTAATATGTACAAAGATGGTAAAATTAGTATTTTTATTTTTTTAAAGTAACCAACACAACTATCCGCTATTCTTAGACCACATATGATCGTATAAATCTTTTTTTCATCTTGATTAGAAGTTCTCTATTAGTTGACTGTCCCCAAAAAAACAACACCAAATATAGAAGCGACCAATCCATGATAGGCTGTTTATAGTGTGTCAGTATTTACTTTTTTGGATATTGGAATAATAAATATGCAGATTTACTCAGACGCTTGCAGATTTCCCCTAAGTGAGGTTTCCAGGTTAGTTTATTATCCATAGCTATACCTAAAAATTTTGCATTTGTAACTTCTTCTACTATTTAGAGTTATTATAAGCAATGTTAACTGGTGCATACTTACGGCGCTGGTGGAAATGAATATCTTTTTATTTTATTTAAATTAATTACAAGATTATTTTTGTCAAGCCAATTTATAATGTCACTCAGAGAATTATGTCATTTTGATAATTTTTTAGGATTATTATATTACACGATAGCCGTGCTGTCATCTGCAAACAGTACCATTTTGTGCTCTGTAGTTTTTGGGAATCATTATTATACATTAAAAAAGGGGTGGCCCTAGTACGCTACCTTGAGGTACACCATATTTTGTATGCTAAACCAAGGCATACGTAATATGTCTCCAATTTAGTAATAGGTCAAATTCTAGTGATTTCTATACATTGAGTTCGGTCACTCAAATATGATTTTACGAGTTTCAAAATGTTTCCTCTTATGCCATACCCATGCAATTTTTGCAGCAAAATCTTATGGTCCACGAAATCGAACGCTTTTGTCATATCGGTTAGTATGGCACTCATAGAATTATCTTTATCTACAGATGTCATTACACTAGACATTAGGTCAAATAGGGCCATATTAATATTTGTATTTTTTCTGAAGCCTTTCTGCATTCATTGCAAAAAAGTTTGAATTTTTCGAAATAAGAATAAGAATTATAAATTACTTTCTCAATTATTTTTGAAAATACTGATATCTTTGCAATAGGTCTATAATTTTGAATATTTCTTTATGGTTTTTTCTTTATAAAATCAAAAGTGGCTTTTATGTGCCTGTTTGCAAATGATTTGACTTTGTGACTTTGACTTTAAAATAAATAACTGAACGAAAACTAAAAACAGGTACTCTTCGTAAAGGTATAAACCATCTTCGATTGGTTGGTTTGTACCACACAAGCCAACCAATCGAAGATGGTCTAAGAAAACATAAAAGAAAAAAAGCAATTAAACCATCCAGAACCTAATCTAAAAAATCTCACGAACACATAAAATATTTGCTTTCCATTGCTTGCCCAACAAATTTCAATCTCAGGAAATATTGAAAAAACACGGCGGTGAACATCGAACTAGTCGATTTCAATCAGCGATCCGATATCTGAGATAAGGTCGAGACTTCATTCCCCCTATACAATGGATATTGAAAATTGATACCGTTCGTCTTTTGTTTGATATTTTGTCTTTTTAAATATTTTCAAGAAAATAGTAAAGATGGCATGGTTCCGTGAATGTTGGGATAAGAAGCGAAGTGCTGATATTTCGACTGAATTGGCAATCAGGAATTTCAGGAATGGAAGTAAAAAATGGGGTTTTATCAATGGTTTTGGCGTTACGTAAATTAAAAACGCCCCCGGAAAATGCTTAGCTCATACAAACGAAAAACCAAAATAATTTTTAAATCAAACATATTCTAAAGGTAGTGTGTATTTATTCCCATTGGATTACATAATATCTAGGTCCCCAAATGTATATTAAATAAGAACATTGATTTAAACAGGAAATATGAGAAAAATAAGATATCTATAGAAATTTTAAATTAATAATAATAATAATATTCCACAACTATCACACAACGCCGTCTAGCCTCAAGCTAAGCAGAGCTTGTGTTATGAGTACTAGACAACTGATAAACATACTTATATATTTCTAAATACATACATATATAGATAAATTACACCCAGACACAGAACAAATGATCATGCTCATCACACAAACATTTGTCCTGGGTGGGAATCGAACCCACGACCTCCGGCATAGCAGTCAGGGCCACTAACCACTAAACCAACAGGCCAGTTCCATTCCATTCCTCACACATTCCTCACATCTCGTCTTCAAATCAGTGTCCTTTCAAAATAGATGTTTGAGAACCTAGATATTCTGTATTCCTATCGGAATAAATACACACTACCTTAATAATATGTTTGATTTACAAATTATTTTAATATTTCGTTTGTATGAACTACGCATGCTTCGTGGGCCTCTTAAAACGGTATGTTAATGTTTTTCATAAATCCATACCTAATACCATTCACGTAGGATCCTCATAATATTGATTGTGTTCCAAGCATTTATTCATAGTTAGTTTATAATTAGACGATCAACTTCAATTCTGAATATAAAACAAAACTAATTTGTACAAAAGCATTGACTAAGATACTAACAACCGACTAAAACTATTTAATTTTTCCCCACATTCTGACAAAGCTTTACTGAAGAATAAAAAATATAAATTTTTATATTTTTATACTAAGCAAACTATCTGACCTGTTATCCTCTCTCCTGTTTTTCTGTGGCTGATATGGTCCACCATTTTTATATAATTTTATGTAAACGTACCACTTATGTTCAACTGATAAATGATTTTATTTCTGTTAGTAGCTTTGTACAAACACTTATACGTCAATCATATTTTTAAAAACTAGATGAGGTCGGCGTTACCTATCTGACTACTCTGAGAAGAAAGGCCGAAACAAACTCAGAGGTCACAGCCTCTTATAAAGTCCAGACATAATTTTGGTCAGTTCATGTGAACATAATGTATTGAATGTACTACTCGTGCATTGTCTCAGTAATAAAAAAATCTGCTGTTCCCTACATTTTGACGAGTTATGCGAACATTTTCAGAATATGTAAACTTTGTCAGAATGTAGGGAACATCTGATTATTTTTCGCGAATTCAGGTTTGGTCTCATAGTAGATAAAAGTTATTTGTTCGTAATGATGAATACAATGACCTCTTAAGGGGACTACATGACCTAAAGCGCGGTCACTGTCAGACTGCATAGAAAAGAAAGAGAAGCGCGATGACACAACGCTGGTAATTTATTGCAAAATATGAAGCAATTATCGATTTACAAAAAATCTAGTGATTAAACTAAAAAATTAAAACACTATCACGTTAATATATTATGTTACTTGTAGAATAATCTGACAAAAAAATCTGGATGATTGCATGTATATTAGTATGGTTTTTAATCTTTAAAAGAAATTTTTAGAGGTATCTTCGTCATTTTTTTCTATCGTATCAAATTAGTCGTTTTATGTTTTCAACACACTATCTAACTACTCGTAGCATATATCCTGAAGAATATCATATATTTTTCTAATTTTGTTTACTGTAGTAGATCATATACTTTTAGGCATTATAAAACTTGCGTTATTTGCGTTTAGGTCCTGTAATCCTCTTAAGAGGTTGTCAGTAATTTAGCACTTCACACAAAAACCTAAAAATTCCACCAAGATTCTCCAACATTCACCAAAATAAAACGTTTTCCGGAAAACCAGTAGCAATTCTAGCAGTACCAGTAGCAATACAAACGTGTTGCACCAAACTAATGTTTAAATTCAACGCATCACCACTACGTGTTCCAGGGCTTTCGAGACGTTTGCAGCATCCATACGAATAAGAGATCTCCTCTAGAGATGCTTTAGAGGTAACTATTTAACACAAGTTTCTGCCCGCGTCATTTCTTGTTTTAACTTATAATATATCCTACGTATCTACAGGGTTATTGGTAAAACACCAGCAACCTCTTAAGGGGTCATTGTACTCATCATTATGAACAACTTTTACTACGGGACCAAATCTGAAATCGCAAAAAAAATCAGCTGTTCAGTACATTTTGACGAATTTTGCGAACATAAATGTACTGAACAGGTGATTTTTTTTCGCGATTTCAGGTTTGGTCCCGTAGTAAAAGTTTTTCATAATGATGAGTACAATGACCCCTTAAGAGGTTGCTGGTGTTTACAAATAACCCTGTATATGCTAATAATAAAGCTGAAGATTTTGTCTGTTTGCTTGTATGTTTAAACACGCTAATCTCTGGACCTATTAGTCGGATTTGAAAAATTATTTTTGTATTTGATAGTCTAATTTAAAAGTCGTTTGAAAAATCATTTTTTTTTTTAAATACTTTTCTTCCGAGTTAAACACTAGACGGGAAAACCAGAAATTAACATAAGCCCGAGTAATAATAACCGTATCATAAAACATTTAAAATGATAACGAATCACAGTCACTGTGTTAGGTAAATTGGCCTGTTGGCGGTTGCAGGTAAAACGTTTCAATTAGAACTAATTGAAATCATAATCTGTTGGCTTCTATCAGAGTACGCGAAGTTAAAGTGCCAATTAGTAGACAAGTATATCGAACTGAATTTATTTAATTATTATGGGATCAAAACAAATAGATTTTCAGAAATCTGTTCTTTTGTGCAATTATTAATTGCTTAATTTGAACAATCAATAGCTTGTCTAGACGAAACAGCTAATGAGACAGAAATGTATAATTAAAATCGTTAGAACAAAGAATTATACCAAGTAAAAACAATTTGCTACGAACCGCGTAGCTTCGTAGGCGCCAGCTACGCCGTAACCGTCGTAGACGACAGCTACGCCGTAGCCACGTAGACCCTTTCTCAGCAGAACGTTATTATTATCACATTATTACGTAAAGTAACAACCTACTAATTTATAGGAGAAGGCAATAAATTAGCTTGTCATGCTTGTAATTTATGTCCTGTAACCTCAGTAATATAAGATTTTCGTGTGCGCTATGAGAAATGTACAGGGTTATTTGTAAAACACCAGAAACCTCTTAAGAGGTCATTGTACTCATCATTATGAACAACTTTTACTATGGGACCAAACCTGAAATCGCGAAAAAAAAATCTGCTGTTCAGTACATTTATGTTCGCATAATTCGTCAAAATGTACTGAACAGCAGATTTTTTTTCGCGATTTCAGGTTTGTTCATAATGATGAGTACAATGACCCCTTAAGAGGTTACTGGTGTTTTACAAATAACCCTGTATATTATACACTAGCCACCCGGATGGCTTGAGTTTTGCAGATAAAAACATATAACCCTCCTTTTTTGGCTTCACCGAAGTCGGGTAAAAAATGCTGAAGTTCGGAGAAAATATAGTTTGGTAATTATTTTATTAGCTTCTGGTATTTTTATGTTGTTTTGCCCAGTGTTGGGCAAATTAAGACGTACTGCTTCCTATTACGCGAGAAAAAACGCCGGGAGGGGGACACCTTAGCTAGATGGACATAATTACTACCTACCTTATTCATGAGGTTCTTCAGGAAGATGACCAGATAGATGTATGAAAGTAAACGAGGCAAAAGGATTATGTAAGGATCGTAGCAGGTGGCTTCTGTAGTGTCTGCCTACCGCCATGAAGAAAAAGGTGTGAGTTTATGTATACATGCATCTTATTTCCGTATCTTACTCTGGCGGATTTAGTCATAAGCTATGGACTAACTAGTTACGGACGTTCCTAAAAAACTTATGTAGATAAAATATATAGACTACAACTAAGTATACTCAAGACTATAAAGTCTATGATAAATTCAGGTCGGCAATTATCTTGGATAAATTTAATAATATTAGCTCCTTAACTTTAAACTGTAGACCAAAACAGTTACGTGATCTTGATTACTTGCCAACATATAAATTACCTACAACTGTAAAAGTGTATGGCAGGAGAACGTGGGAATATATATTACCTGATGCTCTAAATAAAATTCCTGAAACTGTGCAGTCAAATATTGCCTCTAGTACATATAAAAAATGTAAATCTACCTTAAAAAAATATTATAGTTCTGGTGACATCCCATCTCAATTTTTTTAAGTAGCTAACATAATTGTATGTACTTGTTGTGAGCGTGTTTGCTTCCTCCACTTTGTCACATAAACCTTTAAAGGTCTTCAGACAAGGTGTTAAGATTGTATATTATGTAACTAAAATGTATTGAAAAATAAACGAAAAAAAAATTACGTCAATTTCAGGAAAAGAAAAGAGAATAATTTTATTGCAAACTTTTTAGGTTTCTTCTTCTGTTGTGCTAAATATGTTAATAAAAATACTGGTCAAATATAAACTTTTTAGCAAAAAATAAAACAAAACACTACAAAGTGAAAAATAACTTTAATTTCAGTAGTTGGTTTTGTATTTTCGTTTTTTGCCACCGACTTCAGAAATTAACGTTATTTTTCACTTTGTAGTGTTTTGTTTTGGAAGTCGGTTTTATTTTTTGCTAATAAGTTTTTATTTTTCACTTTTTATTTGTGGTACCCACCTCACACAAATTCGAATACCACGTCCTCAGATAAAACAGTGAAAATAACAGTGATAGGAAGTTATTAAAACATCATCCATATAAAGTAATTGGGAAAAATACGCATTTTTGAAGCTAATTCAAAAACTACCCAAGCAAAGTTAATAAAATTTACGTATATATGGGACCACCTAAGAAGTATACCCTTTCAAACAAAAAAAGAATTTTTCAAATCGGTCGATCCGTCTTTGAGTAATCGTGTAACAAACATACAAAAAAGAACACACATACGAATTGAGAACCTTCTCCTTTTTGAAGTCGGTTAAAAACACACCCACATTGCTATTTATACTTCCTAAATATTGTAGCCTATATATATTTCCAGAATGCCTCAGTCTGTGTATTATCATCCGAGCGAGTCGACAAATCCCTAAGGCAATCTGTCATGTAATTATCTTTATTTCGGTTTTCATAATAATATGGCTATTATTTTTTGGATTATCTTTGTCTTGCTTTGAAGATAGACTAGACGTCACTTAGTTATTATGAAATGGGTTTTGGAGAGTTGTTAAGAGTTGAAAAGAGTGTATATTGTATACGCAAAATCGTATCATCACCAGGTTCGATCATCTTAAAACAAAATATTCTACTGTGGCAGTATTTCTGTAGTATTGTCTCTGTCTTTTATCCATCCAAAGGTTGTCTGTAAAATAAAGCTTTAAGCGATAAGACCGCCCATTGTGTCACCGTGTAGAATTTGTACATTAATTTTTATGTTGTGCATTATAAAGAGTATTCTATCTATTTATTTATCTATGTCTAATCTTTATCTATCTATTTGTCTATGTCTACTATCTAGATTCTGAAAGTCAGTTCCATTTTTGTTTATATTTTTAACGACTTCAAAAAAGGAGTTATTATAATATTTAGTATGCGTAACGTTTGCCCAATGGGGTTTACCATCAGCAAAATGCATCCACCAATGAAATTTTATGTAGACTTTTAGCTTCTTAACCCTTTTACTTTCTACTAGCTTTTGCACGCGGCTTCGCCCGCGTGGATTTTGGAAAATACCCCACGGGTACGTACTAGCGAGATTAAAAGTCCCTTACGTGTTAATCCAGATTACAAAGTATCTGTGTGCCAAAATTCAACTAAATCCATTCAGCCGTTTTTGCGCCAACCCGAAATACACTCGTACGTCCAGACAAATGGACAAAAATTCTAAAAAATATATTTTTGCCACCAGACTCGTTCTTAGACCTCGCAGCAGTTACTATTTTTTCAAAAACATCCAGTGTACAGTTTTGAGTTTGTTACTTTTTTATTATTATGATTTTTAATAGAATTATAAGGAACTCTTCTTCCAATTTTATTGGTTCAACACCCAGCGGCTGTGGATATTAAATTAAGTCTTTAGTTAATTACTCTTTAAAAAAATTAAAAGTTAAAACACACACGATCACCATCACAAGCTTCCACTATCCTTCCCACTTAAACATCCACTTAGTCTTATTTAAATAAGAATTTACATCGTTAGAATACCAGTTAAGAGACATAATTTAAATTTTCTTTTAGAATCCTCTGTAAAACGTGCTACCTTGCCAAGAAATGTTAAGTAAATTGTTGAAGCACTGCACTATATCAGCTGCAAGTTGAGTTGTCGCTTCTAGCCAGACATTTTTGTGTAGTACCCTACTTTACACTTTTTTTTTAAGGTGGGTAGTTTGGGAAACAGATTTGTTAGACGGTGCACGGTGTGATCCCTACTTTACACTCTTTTTTTTTAAGGTGGGTAGTTTGGGAAACAGATTTGTTAGACGGTGCACGGTGTGATCCCTACTTTACACTCTTTTTTTTAAGGTGGGTAGTTTGGGAAACAGATTTGTTAGACGGTGCACGGTGTGATCCCTACTTTACACTTTTTTTTTTAAGGTGGTTAGTTTGGGAAACAGATTTGTTAGACGGTGCACGGTGTGATCCCTACTTTACACTTTTTTTTTAAGGTGGGTAGTTTGGGAAACAGATTTGTTAGACGGTGCACGGTGTGATCCCTACTTTACACTTTTTTTTTTAAGGTGGTTAGTTTGGGAAACAGATTTGTTAGACGGTGCACGGTGTGATCCCTACTTTACACTCTTTTTTTTAAGGTGGGTAGTTTGGGAAACAGATTTGTTAGACGGTGCACGGTGTGATCCCTACTTTACACTTTTTTTTTTAAGGTGGTTAGTTTGGGAAACAGATTTGTTAGACGGTGCACGGTGTGATCCCTACTTTACACTTTTTTTTTAAGGTGGGTAGTTTGGGAAACAGATTTATTAGACGGTGCACGGTGTGATCCCTACTTTACACTTTTTTTTTTAAGGTGGTTAGTTTGGGAAACAGATTTGTTAGACGGTGCACGGTGTGATCCCTACTTTACACTTTTTTTTTAAGGTGGGTAGTTTGGGAAACAGATTTGTTAGACGGTGCACGGTGTGATCCCTACTTAACACTTTTTTTTTAAGGTGGGTAGTTTGGGAAACAGATTTGTTAGACGGTGCACGGTGTGATCCCTACTTTACACTTTTTTTTTAAGGTGGTTTGTTTGGGAAATAGATTTGTTAGACGGTGTGTTACTACTTGACGACGTTGTTGCGCTAGATGTTGTTTTACTGAAGTAGGTGACA
The DNA here is from genome assembly GCA_948252095.1 of Dicycla oo. NCBI lineage: Eukaryota > Metazoa > Arthropoda > Insecta > Lepidoptera > Noctuidae > Dicycla > Dicycla oo. The sequence continues at coordinate 2,690,247 of OX411718.1, read as the reverse complement.
AAATGCACACTTTTACTATAACGGCCTATTATCACATTTTTCAAGGTTATAGAGACTCTTTACATACAGAAAAGGAACGAGTGACAGCTTCAAAAGAGTCTGTTTTTTTTTGTGTATGTTTTGTGCCTTAACCTGGGTGAAATAAATTTATTTTTTTCTAAAAGATCCCGCAATACTTCATGTCTAATCATTACGTTGCATTACTATTATAGTCACAAAATATCGTAATTTATAATACCCAGCTACATTAATAATTTTTAACCGACTTCAAAAAAGGAGGTTTTCTTTTCGACCCGTATGTATGTATGTATGTCCACGATTTTTTCAAAAACTAATGAACCAATTTTGATGATTCTTTCTCTTAAACCTTCCTGAAGGTATGTAGATCACGGTGATCTACATACCTTCAGGAAGGTTTAAGTATATAATGCATTAGGTAATTATTCTTATGTACGAAGGTATATGCATAAATGTACTGTAATTCCGGCATTTCTAAGTAGATTTCGGTGATTTTTCTTTTCGTTCGTTTTGAGCATTATGTTATTTTGTATATTAAACTAAAAATGGAAAAATAAATTTACTTTAAAAAAAGTATAAACCAACTTCAAAAACCTAAAACGAATAAAGTAACTTTCATAAAAAAACTTAACAGCTACTGAAGTCGGTGTCTTCAGTTCTTCAATGCACTAATATCTTGCCACCGACTTCAGAAGCTGTTAAGTTTTTTTATGAAAGTTATTTTATTCGTTTTAGGTTTTTGAAGTCGGTTTATACTTTTTTAAAGTAAATTTTAGCTGTTATGGGAGTATTATTTCAAAAAATAATCAAAAGAGATGGAAAATCTCCAGATAATTGGAGCTTTTCCATCTCACGATTATTTTTCCTCTGGAAAAATAGTTATTAAGCGCAAGAACATAATCATCGCCGCCACTAAAGCATGAAATAAAGGCATAATATGTGGATTACCTGGCAAATGAATAGATGAGTTTCAACCATACACCACAAATTCACCCCTGATTAATCCCTGCTTATCTCCCAAGGGAAACAGCGCGAACATATTCACTTTGAACGTCTCGCTCACACAATCATCAATGATTCAACTCGTGAAGACATCATGATTGAAAGTCTTTTTTCTCTCTCAGAGCAAAATAACTGGGGGTTGAAATAAGGGGTAGAAATGGGGGGTAGGAATAATTACGGCCGAGGGGCTTTGACCCCCAGAGGGGGACGTAATTAAGGAGGGGGTGGAGTAGGATCATTTTCTTTTAGGTGTGCTTTTGTGCCTTGTGTGGTGACTAAAAATTTGCTAGACCGAAAAAATATGCGCCTTTGCTTTTCGTTTTTGCGAGTTTTCGGCTTAGTGATGAGAACGAGAGAAATGTTCTGTAGGTAATGTTAAAATAATTCTTGATTATTTTATTTTTTGTTTTCTTTATAAATCAATCTGCCTAGCCTTTTCCCAACTATGTTGGGGTCGGCTTCTAGTCTAACCGGATGCAGCTGAATACCAGTATTTTACATGGAGCGACTGCCTATCTGACCTCCACAACCCAGTTACTGGGTAATACGATACCGCTTGGTAAGACTGGTTGTCAGACTTTCGGGTTTCTGATGACCCGTAACGACTGTCAAAGATCCACGAATGACAGCCGGGACCAACGGCTTAACGTGCTTTCCGAGGTATGGTAGAGTCTCGGTATGTAAAGGTGGTCACCCATACACAGACCAACCCCGGCAAGCGTAGCTTAACCTGATGGATCGACCCGTGCGGCTGTTATTACTTAGCCACGAGCTCCTCTTTTGTTTTCTTTATACACGAATAAATAAACTCACGTCTTTTCCCATGGGGGGTAGGCAGAAACTACAGAACGCCATCTGCTACGGTCTTTACAGTCTCCTTTTGCCTCATTTACATTCAAATATCTGGTTATACACTCGCGCCGGTTGCGATTACTACACACCCTTTTTTTTTTTTTTGTGGATGGGAAATCATCAAATAACTTCTCCCGCTCTGGGTGGAGCGGAAGGGCGTGTCAGACTTTTACTGACTAAAACCCACCCGTGTTCCTTCAGTTGCCTATGCCAGGGCCACGGTATCTTTTTCAAACAACCCGCGACCCCAGCGGCATTGGCCCTATTGGACCCCATCTTTTGCTGACATCTCTTTGAGGCGCGCGTGGAACACAACGCGCCGTCGACCCGGGCCTGGTCCTCACCGGACGGCGAGCTACCCACTACTCAAATTACTACATACCCTGTTTCTGATGAAACTAGAACCTTCTTTATCATTTGATATTTGTTCTGTTTATTGTTGTAATACCAGCCGCACGGGTCGATCCATCAGGTTCTCGAGACTCCTCCGTGCCTCGGAAAGCACGTTAAGCCTGGTCCCAGCTGTCATTCGTGGATCTTTGACAGTCGTCGTCTTTCGAAGTCTTTTCAAAGTCTAACAGCCAGTCTTACCAAGGGGTATCGTATTACCCAGTAACTGGGTTGTGGAGGTCAGATAGGCAGTCGCTCCATGTAAAGTACTGGTATTCAGCTGCATACGGTTAGACAGAAAGCCGACCCTAACATAGTTGAGAAAAGGCTAGGCAGATTGATTGATTGTTGTGTCTAATGTATCTTGGATGGTGGTAAGGTTTGGATGGTTAAATGAGAGCAAAACTGAGTATAACTCAATTTTATATTCACACAATTCTTGCCAGGCTATCGTGAGGTTATATTTGTACAAAAATTAAGACAGTTTGCCAAAACTTGCAGTGGAATCAGACCCAAGCGAATTCCTCCCTTTTATGACAAGACGAAACCAAAAGTTTTTTATTTTCTTCGTCTGAGAAAGACAATAAATTCTCCCTGTAACGTCCTGTCATAAATATGGCAATTTATTATGTTTAAATGCTCCCAAACTCCTTGTTATAAAAAACTTACTTGGAGACATTAGTCGAACCTTCTACACGAGTTAAAAAAGACAAAATTACAAAATGAGTAATAAAAAAAAACAACTCGGTTACTTTGAACGAAGAGAAACCTTTCTCGAAGAAAATTAAATTATAATTAATATCAGCACAGGAAATTTTACTAAAAAGGTTTCAGCTATAAAAGGAAATTAATTATATTTTGTGAAAAAAATATTTTTGTGCGCTGTCCGCTTTCAGCAGCTAGAAACTGCTGAAAGCGGACAGCGCTCCGCTTTCAGCAGTTTCTAGCTGCTAGATATTTTTCAGAAATTGGAAAATAATTGTGGGGAGATACTTTACACTCATTTTATCCGACTTTGGCGAAGCTCAAAAGGAGGGTTATGTGTTTGCCCTGTATGTATGTATGTCCGATTCTTTGTTCCCTAGTAACTCCTAAGCTAATGAACGGATTTGGATAAATTATACGTCTTTAGATTTGTATTGGTCGCACGAGTGTCACTGGCTGCATTAAAATTAAAAACAAAGTAAAATGGCGGATTTGGGGTATCATATTGTGGAGTTAGAATATTTTTTTTCTTCTAATACCATGGAGTGGGATAACAAAATCAAGGGTTTTAAAAGGTAATTACAAAAATATATACAACTTATATGGTTAAAAGTAATTGGAAGTGACAAATAGTGAGAAACGCGTACAATAAATAAAAAAAGAACTAAATCGTCTGCGAAATCTTACACATTTGTAAACTAAATAGCTGGAAATAAAAAAAAAAGTTATTAAAAAACATGATATTTTTACCGCAGTCGGATTTTTAGTTTTTTAATTACTTTTTTTTTTTTTTTACATTATGCTATTTTTGAGCAGAAATTATTTTCAACAGGAAACGAACTAATACATTTTTAAACGGTATCAAAGTTATTTGTATACCCACTATTCTAGATTGTTATTCCTATTTCACTCGCCTATAGGTTTTATATTTCGTGCACAACTCAGACTTTTTATGTTCTCCAATCAAAGTCGAAAAAAGCACAATTTTATTTATCAGACCAAGATCTCCTCAAGGATATACGATATAATTTCAGTCCAAAATAAGTAACGTTATATGGCCTCACACCCTCGTGAGGCTATAATTAAGAAAGACTTCATTAACATTGCTGTGTGCTCATATTAATGGATTATTCCCTCAGGCTGTGTTTGGCTTTTCGTTATTTTAATTTGGGGTAATAAATATAATGTATAATTGTAAAAGGTGCTTAGTGGTAAAGGGGCTTCGTGTGAGTTCCAAAATTAGTTACCACGTTACGCCTTACGAATTAATCAGAATAATTGGAGATGGTGGAATGGGCTGGACAAAATAAGCTTTCGATCTAAACTCGTATGCTCTTAGCGCGCTGTTTGATTTTAAATTTTCCACGCTGAGCCGAACGTTGAAAATCCAACAGCACATTTTTATTTAGGCACTTAGGTTCCGCCTAGTGTTAGTGAAAACGGTCATAAAAGTCTGGAAATTCATGAGCAAAGGTATTTCTCCAGCAGTTGAATGATGTAAGCTGATCGTTTATGTGTGTATTAAAGCACTAGGAAGTGGTGAAGGGCTGGTGTTTTGGAGGGCTGTCTTATGTAATTTTGACGTTCGAATAGTGCTGATTATCAGCTTAGTTTGAATGTTTATGACTTTTGTACGGACTGTATTAAAAATATAATAGTTTGACAAAATAAATACATACAAACATAAACTCACGCCTTCTTCCTATGGGGGTAGACTGAAACTATAGAACCTACTACGAACCTTAATTTATTTATTGCCCAGTAAAAATGCTTTTAACATGGTCAGGTAAAATTATTCTCAAGAGGTCGGTCCTAACACGATTCCATAGTTCGACAGATGGAATATAATTACCTAATGAAGTCTCATTGTATTATAGGGACTATCTAAAACTTCACTTCCCCATGCTCTGTAGCAAACCCAATCAAATACCAATCTATATATCACAGGTAACATATCTACAGGTCTCAAATCTACTCAACACGTATGCAAATCCGTCTAAGATGCAGAACATTGGGTAAAGTTAGGTACAGACAATACGTAGGACTTACAACCCTTGTGTACATAGCTGGGAAAGTTCCTCAGCTTATGCATATACACCTTAATGTACGGGAGGGTGTGTGTGGTGAGCTTTTGATAAGAGTATATACTAACAAACAATTATTGTTTCATTTTATGTAATAGGTTGAAAAGACACCCAATGGAAAGTGCAACATTGTATATGTTGCACAATCGATTCTCAACTTTATGACTTTCTTTAAGGTCTTTCTATACTACAATACACATATAGAATCTGGAGACGACAATACGAAAATAAATACAAACTCAAACAATACATGCATACATTAATAACGTGATTTTTTCAAACAAAATACATATCGACCGTGAACTTCTGATACCTCCTAACTAGTATTTTTGCGCAAAACTTTTTTATAATGCCAGCTCCTATTTACGATTAGAATAAAAACAACACAATATTAACTGCATTTAATTATGATTTCATAAAAGACATAAAAACTAACCAACTACTTTTTGGTTAACCAAAATTCTCCACGAAAAATTAATAAATTAGTTTTGTACCTCCTGTAAAATTTGTTGTAGGTAGATAGAAGATCTCAGAAGTTCACGGACGATATAATTATGCTGGGCTAACTTGATTTTGACAATCAGTTGACTAGTTATAGAAACTATACTATTGGATAATACATTTGATTTTTTTAGAGTTCCGTACCTCAAAAGGAAATACGGAACCCTTATAGGATCACTCGTGTGTCTGTCTGTCTGTATTTCCGTCTGTCACAGCCAATTTGTTCCGAATCTAATGGACCAATTAAGTTGAAATTTGGTACACGTATCTGTGACCTAAACACAGACGTGTAACGTCAATAAATGAATTTTGAATATGGGGGTCAATTTTGGGGGCAAATACGAAAATTAAAAAAAATGTTTTGAAAACTGTACCGTGTAACATACAAATGAAAGGGCTTACTATGATGGTCCTAATTTTTTTTAAATATAAATTTAATATAAGTTGTTTTAAAGTTATTTAAGGAAATAGACGAAAATTAATTATTCCACCCTTATCTCCGAAACTACCGAGAGTAAAATTTTGAAAAATATACAGAAAATAGTTTCTATATATAGTTCTATATATAGTTTCTATATAGTTATAGGTAAACTTCTAAGCAGTTTATGGTCTCATCTCTCAATATTGTGTGAACAAACTTACATTTGCAGTTGGAATGTATGGGAGAACATGTTTTTCTAATGTAACTACAATGTTAAGTTTGTTCTTCGGATAAATTCATATCAACTACGGAACCCTTCAATGTGTGTGGTCCACCACACACTTGACTGGTTTTTTTTTATGCAGACTATCACTAGATATACATATCTCTTGTACAATCTGAAAGAGTATGGGAATTCGGCCGCCTTCGAAATACCTGCCTAATTAGTGTACTCGTTAAACAAGAAACTTCCATATCAACTGCAGCAAAAAAACTTCACAAATACAGAAGAAATGCACGTTATTATCTATATACAAATAGGATTTTTTCTGAATAGAAACAAATAAATTGCTCTGTGCCTTACAGAAGCGTGTGGGGGAATACTAAGCGTTTAGAATAGACCTACTAACCGTGTGATACGAACAGGGTTGCTAAACGTTAGCTTTTCTAAACTTTTTAGAATAGAATATAGTATATAGATAATAGAATATCTTTATTTGCATAAAATATGGTACATGAGAGGTCTTAAATATAAATAGTTCCATATATTTTGCTTACATTTTTCAGCATTCAAAAAACAGTATGGTTACATAAAAAACAATAATATCTTAGGACATTGTTCACACACGGTCATCTGATCCCAAACTAAGCAGAGCTTATACTATGGAAACCAGATAACTGATAAACTACATACACTACTTTTTCTTTTTGTAAATACATACTTTATCTATAGATAATTACACCCAGACTCAGGACAAACAGACATGTTCATGCACACAAATGTTTGTCCTGGATGGGAATCGAACCCACGACCAGCAGCATGGCAGGTGGTACGAGTATCTTAACCAACCACGCCAACTGGCCTGTCAATTGTTATAAAACAATGTAGCTCATAAACGAAGCTACCATAGCTATCGATTGTTAGTTTTGATCTGATAGTAATTTAAGTAGGTTAAAAATATTATGTGAATGAGTAAAAAGTTTGTATAGAATTACAAGTGTAGATGACGTTACACTTATACGTAACGTCATCTACAAAAACGAAGAACATATTTTACAGCCCAATATGGTCCGTCGCCAGCGGAGCCGAGGTTTTTTCTTAAAAAGCAAAATAACAAGCTGTGGGCACCACCTGCATTTTGACAATAATCAAATTCATGCTAAATCTGCCAATCCACTTATTTATTTTCAATCTAGCAACCCTAACTACAAACAAGGACTACCACTACTCCAGTGATATACTCGTATGTATTGTATTGTTCATACCCGACTATACAGCTAAAAGGAGGGTGCTGTGTTCAATTAGATGAATTTGTTGTGTATGTCGGAGAGGAGTAATATAGGGTGTTTGGTAGATGGGTGCAAAGCCTGAAGGGGGTGATATCTTAGACCATTTAGAACTTATTAAGCTAAACTTGTCTTAGACGAAGTCTGTTCCTTGTATTTTTTTTTAAACTCTGATGTTTTTTCTGACAGATTGTAGTAACTTGATGTGCTGGCGTCAGTACATCCTAATTCCAAGAGCTAATGAGATATCTGCGTAAATAGTACCTCAAAAGAAAGGGCAATAACCAAGCATGTTTTTAAAATGGTTTGAACGACTGAGGCTATTTTTTTAATTTTTTTATTGTGCCGTAAACAAAACATGTTCTTGATTTTTAAAAGTTTCTTAAACTTGAATATGGCGTAGAATGTTTCTCTGATAACACAGATGCTTGGGGATTATTTTGTTTGAGTAATCATACATTACATAAATAAAAAATAATAACATAACAGCTTTTACTGGACACTATTAACAATTAATTGAAAAAAATGGGTATTATTGTTAAAAACCTCAGAGTTAAAAAAAAATACAAGGAACAGACTTCGTCTAAGACAAGTTTAGCTTAATAAGTTCTAAATGGTCTAAGATATCACCCCCTTCAGGCTTTGCACCCATCTACCAAACACCCTGTATACTGAGATGTAGAAGAGAGAATTACTGCAGATATTTTGGATGTATTTGTAACCAGTGGCCCGCCCCTACTTCGCACGGTGTAATGTACTGATTTGACGATGTCAGTACATCGAGATTTCTTTGTAAACTTTATATTTATTATATACATAAATCTTCCAGAATAAATTCTCTACATAGCGGTGAATACCGCATCAAAATCCGTTGCGTAGTTTAGAGGAATAAAGTGGTAGCGTTTTGTTTTCATATCAGTGTAGAACAAAGTCATTTTCAATTCATAAAAGGAAAATCATTGATAACTAGGTTTGCTCACTATGTTGACACAGAAACGAATGGTCTTGTTTTAATTTTATTCCCAAAAATTTCATACTTTCTGAAAGGTCTGCGGTAATAAACACGGAGTAAAGCTACAACACCCAGTATAACCTTCAGTATACCATACATTTTTCGGGTTTAACCTCAAAAACATACATAAATAAACTCACGTCTTCTTTCCATGGGAGTTGGCAGAAACTACAGAGCCCTGCTACGATCCTTACATACTCCTTTTGCTTCGTTTAAAGTTCATACATCTGGTCATACACGCAGGCCGTTTGAGAGCTACGCACCTGACCTTTCGAAACCTCGAAAAATATACCTATGTGTGTTTAATCTGAAGGTCCGAGTTTTATGTCAAGTATTTATTATAAGTAAGTACCTATTTTCATTCATTTATTTATTTATTTTACCATTTATGTACACACAGAAAAATACATAATAAAATACATAATTATAGTTAGGAGTACAAAGGTACTGCTTATTTCTTAAGAAATTTCTTCCAGCAGACCTGCGAAAGGAGAAATGAAATAGAAATGTAGACAATAGTGTGTGAGAACAAGAAGAGAAAAATATGAATATGCGAAGACTTAAACTAAAATATTAACTATACCTACACGTATAACATAAACTTAAATAAATACATAAAGCTAAAATATATAAACATACATATACTATACTTATATAAATACTCACAGTTGAGAGAAAAAGTAATGCTCTTTTACTCTATATTTGAAAAGAGACACAGTTTTTAAATCGCGAATGCTAGGTGGAAGTGAGTTCCACAGTCTCACAGCATGGCTAGAGAAGGAATAAGAATAGTAGCTAGTTTTATGAGGATGAGATTTAAGGAGGGATCTAAGGTGTGATCTGCACGGTGCGTCACTAGGGCGAGCAAAGGAAAAACGCTCTCTCTCTTTCATGTCGATACTTTAGCAAAAAAAAAAAAAAAACAACGACCTACTACATGGAAAGTAGACACCAGAGCATACAGATTTGGACACACACACAGACACCTGTAAACTCATGAGGTTTATTTGAGGCATTGCTAACCTTAAGGTGTTTCCATTACCTGTAATTTCAAATACTACCTTTAGAAGACGAGCGAAGAGCTGTTTAGCGGAAAATAATTAATATTTAAATAATTACATTCGCACGGGTCGATCGAACGTTAAGCTACGCTTGACACGGTCAGTTAGCGGATGGGTGACCATATACCTAGTACATATCGAGACCTCTCCGTGCCTCGGAAAGCACAATAAACCGTTGGTGTCGGCTGTCATTTATAGATCTTTAACATTCGTTACGGGTCGTCAGAAGCCCAAGTCTGACAACCATTCTTACCAAAGGGTATCGTGTTACCCAGTAACTGGATTATGGAGGTCAGATAGGCAGTCGCTTCATGTAAAATACTGATAGTCAGCTGCATATGGTTAGACTAGAAGCCAACATAGTTGGGAAAATGCAGGCTGTTGATGAATCTAAACTGAAACTAGAACATTGTCATCTATTCCAACCATGCAAAAACCATTAACAATATTAATTAAATCCCCGAACTCCTTACTACAAGATTCCACGTATTTGTGAATACTAAGCATGATCTCATCCCAGGTATACTTGCCTAATGAAAGCCTGTGCTTAGGTAGCGGCTTGCATGCCTAATGAACACCAGTCTGGGGCTATAGGCACATTCATTATGTTCAAGGTAAAGTAAAGTACTTACAAACCATGGGTGAAGTTTGTTTGTAGGATTATCTTTGAGTGAAAATGTAAACTTAGAATATTGTGATGACTTCAAAAAAGGAGGTTCTTATTTTACAAGCTTTAATTTAGTTTCACCTATCCCGGTGGCTGTCTGTTTGTCTGTGATCTAATCTTGCAAGTTAAATTTAAACCCTCTTCCCGGTTTCCGATTGAGCCGAAATTCATTACATGCATTTGTAAGTCGGATGAAAATGCAATATTTATTATGGAGCTGATCTGATAATGGAGCCGGAAGGTGTCCAAGGGATCTCAGTAATAAAACGACGAAACTCCATCGAGTTTCGTGCTAGTTTGATTCGTCTTGACAAGGATCCTAGATGATACCCAGACCAATTAAAGCTTTTTTTAAAACATTTAAATGGTCTTTGGTTACGAAAACTCAGATATAAATATGGTAGTTTTGCATGTCTATAATTTTGTGAGGAGATTTTATATCGAATGAAGTAAAAATCAATCTGCCTAGCCTTTTCCCAACTTCCAGTCAGTTGGCTTCCAGTTTAACTGGATGCAGCAGAATAGCAGTATTTTACATCGAGTGACTCACTGCCTAAACCAGGTACTGGGTAACACGATACCCCTTAATAAGACTGGTTGTCAGACTTTTGGGCTTCTGACTACCAGTAACGACTGTCAAAGATCTACGAATGACAGACGGGACGAATGTGCTTTCCGAGTCACGGAAGGCTCTCGATAATGTTATGGATGGTCACCCAACCACGGACCGACTGCGGCAAATCTAGCTTAACCTGATCGATCGATCCGTGCGGCTACTGTTACTTAGCTACGAGCCCTTTTATCGATTGAAGTAAAAAAGGTAAAATCTAGGATGCACGGGAACAGTTTTTGATGGATTAATAAATTGGGGTTAAAACTAATGGTCGTTCAGTACGAAAACCAGAGTGTCATAGAGCTATTTGTTTGCAACGTTTTCACAGCTAAACTACAAAGCTGGCAATGATATCACAAATCGAACTATTCGTACCTACATTTAGAAAAAAAATATATAATGTAGCTACCAGATAAATCAAATACAACCTTCTGAACCTTCTTCAAGTTGCCTTATCTATAATTAATAGCTATAACTATGTAGGTATGAATATCTTAGAGAAAACTATCAATGTTTTGATCCAAAACTTTAATAATGATTTAATGGCATAACTAATCTCTTCCCGCTGTTTCCATCCCCATCAGCTATACCACTCACAAGTTCTTCCATACAATTGTACACTCTAACAACATAACCACAAAGTTGAAATTAATATGTCAAAGACATGTGCCATTATAATGAGGTCGAAACTAAATACACAAGTTTTGACGTCACAGGTGTAATTTATTTATTAATCCGGGTATTATAATATCTATCATAATTCCATGTTGAGTGGCTACTTGGATGGGTTAACAAGTTATTGTGGTTATTAATAATCTGTAGCCTGTTTTAAATCCTTAGTTATTAGGATTGCATATCACTAGTATTGTTTTTGACCCGTGTTGATCCCTGTAAGTTAGAGTGAACAGGCTTCTTCTGGATAAGCTCACTCAATCGTAGACTTTGTCTCTGTCACATCTCTAAACAAGACCAAACCTATCTCAAATAAAAAATAAAACTACGCAGAAATGTTTACTTATTTGCATCGAATATGCAACTGATGGAAATCGAACTCATGAAATTTAACTCTAATAAAAAAACCGGCCAAGTGCGAGTAAGACTCGCGCACGAAGGGTTCCGTACCATTATCTATAAAGACGGCAAAAAAATCATGTCTGTTTTATGTTATGGGAGCCCCCTTAGATATTTATTTTATTCTGTTTTTTACTATTTGTTGTTATATTTACTATTTGTTGTTATAGCGACAACAGAAATACATGACAATTCATAAGGTGCAGTCTGGTGACAGACGGACAGACAGACGAACAGCAGATTTTTAGTAATAGGGTCCCGTTTTATCTTTGGGTACGGAACCCTAAAACTGTATATTATGTTAGTATAGTTAGATCCGAAGATTTCTTCTTTTAGCCAAGTTCAAAAAGTGGAGCAGTTTCTAAGCCATATCACTTATTACGATGTACGATGTCTTAAATGCCTGACCTAAGTATGCGTAAACTGTATTTTATGCAACATAATATCAGTGTAGATTATTTCTATGCATCTTTAGGGGCGTGACGTAAGTGGTACCTGGTGGGCTTCGTTACGCTACTAAGTTAAACACTCAAATAACTTTCAAGGGTTTATTGCTGTGAAAGAGAGTTCAGAAGGTTATCACTAAAATGAGAAAATAATGGAAATTACTGCGCTGGCGAATGCACCCGGTAGCTGTCCGTAATGCACTGCGCGCGCGGCGCATTTAGTGCGACCGTATTGTATCGCTAGGTCTTATTGCATCGAACAACATCATTTACTCTTTCTTCACACCACACACAAGAATAATACCCACAGAATTCAGCAATATAAAACCCAGCTGCGTATTTCCATGGCCCTATAATCTAGCCCAGTGTTCAATTTAGAATCTTCACACTCCACCCACTGGCACTGCGAATTTGTAAACCAAAACGCTGTCAGGGGTGCTACACATCAGCTCGGCACATTCGATTCGGTAGTACCTATTTGTTGAACAACAAAGCCGGCCCGAAGCAATTACTACATAAATTATTTAGCTTTGATTCGGCTCGTGCCGATCGATAGACTTAGTTCGGTATACTAGACTTGCTGAATCAAGTTCGGCTCGGTTCGGCCCAATACGAGCTAAGCCGATTGCCTTTTCCCGAACATAATTACTTTACTTTCGATTTGGCCCGGCTTTGCTAAATATCGCCGAGTCGAACATGCTTTTAGCACCCCTAAGAATGCTAAGTACAGCATGCATAACACGAGTCTATGTATGCCTCTCCGTTAAAACAGAGAAAAAGTGACTTCTCTTTGAAAATTACGCTTTTATAGTAGACGTTCCGTTCTAAAGGCATGGCTTGAAATACTGGTTTGTTAAGAATATTTTAGTTTTTTTTTTTTATTAGTTCGTTTGATGTGCGTGCGTTCGTCCAACTCATGTGTGTTGAAATCAAGCTCTATTGTAACATTAATTCATTGTTGCCTAGTAAACAATGAATTTATGCCCCCGGAAAAGAGGCTACAAAATGGAGAGACAGTATTGAATAAGAAACAGAAATGACTCCCTGTTGGAGTTACTTTGTAGAGCTTGTTTTACTTTTCTGCCGGATTTGTGGTGAAGAAGGTAATCCAAAATAATATAAAGTATAATGTTGCTCTTTACGATCCTATTGGTTCACTAAAGTTTCACCAAAACTCCATTGACAAATTTTCATTTTAAAACCAACGTTTCCTATACTATTTATTTGGAAAACAACTTATTCCGCAAATGTTTTATTTTATAAACACTCGTTTTACAAACATTGATTTGGCAAACAGTTCTTTTAACAAATGCATCAGACGATATTTAATCATTTAGACATTTTGCATTTCTGCAGGGTTTAAAGGAACCTAACCTTGGGGTGCCCCTGACGTCAACCGTCATGGTTAGGGTTTCCGTCAGCAGGTCGACGGAGCCCCGTTGCGCGGGGCTCCTATTTCTGTCTGCAGGGTTCAAAGGAACCTAACCAATCGAACCTCGGGGTGCCCCTGACGTCGACCGTCTAGGTTTAGGGTTTCTGTCAGCATCTGTATTTGTTTGGGGGTAGAATACGCGTATATATCCAAGCGTTGTTTATGAAATGAAAAAAATAATGAATTGTTTGTCAAATAATACGTTATTAAATAAAAGTTTATTTGATAATTATTTTGCTAAGTGAAATATTTGGTAAACTTGTTGTTGTAAAATGGTGAAATGACGAATAATGTTTTTGCCAATAATAATAATATCCTAGGACATTGTTCACACACGGTCATCTGGTCCCAAACTAAGCAGATCTTGTACTATGGAAACCAGATAACTGATACACACCGCCGGCTTACGCTGAAAACCAGCGCCGTGGATTCGTGCCTTCGTGCAGGGGCTGCGGCATTATGCTGAGCGTGTAGCCGTTTCGCGGGGTAGTGACGCACTTTTCCAACAACTTTATTGTGTGTACTTATGTTTTTTGTTTTGTGTGGTTTGTTGTGTTTTATTATTTTGTGTTTCGCTTTTCTTGTGTAGTTTCTGTGCGTCATTTTCACGCGAATAAACTGTTTTTCTTTCTTTCTTTCTTTCTTTCATATACTACATTTTTTTTTTTTGTAAATACATACTTATATAGATAATTACACCCAGACTCAGGACAAACAGACATGTTCATGCACACAAATATTTGTCCTGGATGGGAATCGAACCCAAGACCTGCGGCGTGACAGGTGGTATCTTAACCAACCACGCCAACTGGCCTGTCGATTACCAATCGCCGCTTGTCAAGTAAAAATTTTTGAATTAATGTTTGGTGAACTGACTGCTCAGCGAACCTATTATTACTGCCTAGGTTTAATTATAACAAGAGTTTATGCTTTTTCAAAAGTCTCAGACTAGCGGGGCTTACCTACATTATAAAACTAGTGTCGTGAAACAGTAACTTTACTGTTCTATTTTGTTTTGGACTATAACTAACTTCCCATTTTTGAAAAGCTGATAAATTGAACTAGCACGAAACTACAATTTTTAGAGAAATAGTATCAGCTAACATGAGATATGACAGCGTATTAGTTGAATTTGTTAGATTTTCAAAATCTGGGATTTTGTTAGCTAAAGCCCGAAACAGAACAATTAAGCTAAAGTTTCATGTCACTAGTTTTATAAGCCCCTGCTTTAGTGTGCCCCACATCTTATAACGTAAGCCCCCGCTTTAGTGTGCCCCACATTTTATAATGTAAGCCCCCGCTTTAGTGTGCCCCACATTTTATAACGTAAGCCCCCGCTTTAGTGTGCCCCACATTTTATAATAATAATATAATAATAATATTCCACAACTATCACACAACGCCGTCTAGCCTCAAGCTAAGCAGAGCTTGTGTTATGAGTACTAGACAACTGATAAACATACTTATATATTTCTAAATACATACATATATAGATAAATTACACCCAGACACAGAACAAATGATCATGCTCATCACACAAACATTTGTCCTGGGTGGGAATCGAACCCACGACCTCCGGCATAGCAGTCAGGGCCACTAACCACTAGACCAACAGGCCAGTCAAAATTTTATAATGTAAGCTCCCGCTTTAGTGTGCCCCACATTTTATAATGTAAGCCCCCGCTTTAGTATGCCCCACATTTTATAATGTAAGGCCCCGCTTTAGTGTGCCCCACATTTTATAACGTAAGCCCCCGCTTTAGTGTGCCCCACATTTTATAATGCAAGCCCCCGCTTTAATGTCTTTAATGTGTCCCACATTTAATAATGCAAGCCCCCGCTTTAATGTCTTTAATGTGTCCCACATTTAATAATGCAAGCCCCCGCTTTAATGTCTTTAATGTGTCCCACATTTAATAATGCAAGCCCCCGCTTTAATGTCTTTAATGTGACCCACATTTAATAATGCAAGCCCCCGCTTTAATGTCTTTAATGTGTCCCACATTTAATAATGCAAGTCCCCGCTTTAATGTCTTTAATGTGTCCCACATTTTATAATGCAAGCCCCCGCTTTAATGTCTTTAATGTGTCCCACATTTAATAATGCAAGCCCCCGCTTTAATGTCTAATGTGTCTCACATTTTATAATGCAATCCCCGCTTTAATGTCTAATGTGTCTCATATTTCCGCGCATTTTGAAAGATTTGACAAAATTATGCCACAATTCACTAAAGTGCTAAGTCAAGAAGTTCATAATAATAAATACATTTTTCCTCTAAGATATCAAGTTATAAGTATGTTTCAAGAATACGTGGATCTTGTTAATTACTTCGAATTTCTCCTGAGGGAAATACTTCGGGGATACTTATAATATCTTTTCGTGGCTTATTCATTTGGCTTCACGCATTCATTATGTTACCATAATTATTGTTCAGCCGCCGGGTCGATCGAACAGGTTAAGCTACGTTTGCCGCGGTTGGTCCGTGGATGGGTCACCATCTTTACATACCGAGACCCCTCCGTGCCTCGGAAAGCACGTTAAGCCGCTGGTCCAGCTGTCATTCTTGGATCTTTGACACTCGTTACGTGTAGTCAGAAGCCGAAAGTCTGACAACCAGTCTTAGAAAGGGGTATTGCCCCGTAACTGGGTTGTGGAGGTCAGATAGACAGCCGCTCCTTGTGAAATACTGGTATTTAGCTGCATCCGTTTTGACTGGAAGCCGACCTCAACATAATTGTGAAAAGGCTACGCAGATGATAATGATGGGCTTTTGTTCTGTCTACAATATTTTCAAAAACAGAATAAGTTTTGTATTTTTGTTTCTGCTTGAGTATAGTGTTCGATTTTTCAATTTTTTTTCTTTTCTTCTTTTTTTTGGTATATTGGCGTGTGCTAGCCGACTTATAATAAATATTTAAATTGAATTTAATTTTTGTGTTTTATTTTATTTTACTTTATTTATTTGGAAGAACCAACAATTACACATTATGTATTACAAATAAATAGAAACATAAGGAGTTATACAAATGTGCAACCAACAACGTTCTCCACAGATACACAATAATAATAATGCGTTGCGTAATATACTTACATATATTATTTTGCGCAGTGTTGTATAGATTTTTTTTTAACTGTACAGATAGTTGTACTGCTGGTGCGTTTGTTGCGCCACTTCTTCTCAGTTAAAGCACTAGGAAGTGGTGAAGGGCGGGCGTTTTAGGGCTGTCTTATGTAATTTTGACGTTCAAAAAGTGCTGATTCTCAGCCTAGTTTGACTAAATGACTTTTGATTTGATTTTGAATATTTTATAGAAATTCAGAACCCGAAAAGTTAACAGCTTCGCTTTTTCTTGAATAAAAATAAATAGGTAGGTACTACACCTACCTATTTATTTTTAGCGAAAATGTGAATTCAAATAACCTAGCAATATAATTATTGCATTTAAATTTTCAACTTATCCGTGATGTCACATCTGTGAGACTGGCATCGTTTAAGCTCAATCATGTTTCTTCAAAAAAGTAAAAAATAAGTTAAAATAACTTAGTGTAATATATAGGGTGACTGGTAATTAGTGACCGACTCATAAACACATGGTTGTACTCATGATAACAAGCAACTTTTATTATGGGACAAAACCAGAATTCGCGAAAAAAAATCAGCTGCTCCCTACATTTATGTTCGCATAACTCGTCAAAATGTAGGGAGCAGCTGATTTTTTTTCGCGATTTCAGGTTTGGTCCCATAGTAAAAGTTGTTTGTTATCATGAGTACAACCATATATTTAAGTATCGGTCACTAATTACCAGTCACCCTCTATCCGCTGTGCTGAACCGCATTGTATACCCGCGCGCTGGGAAAACAGTTAACCGCCCCACCCGATGCCCCGCGGTAATCTTGTAAACAAAACCGATTTGTATCATAGCTTCTTAGAATTTTGTGACCGTTGAATGTTTCTTAGAATGCTAGTGAGTAGGGCTTTAGTAATGTACGTTTCGTTTGAAAGTATGACTTGTTTTCATTTTCAAAATTGGTTTTTAAAAATAACAAAACAATTTTTAGTTACACTTTCAAAGAAATGACTCTAGTAAAAAAAACAAGCGATGACCTATATGTTTTATGATTTAAAATGAATGGTGTGTTTATTCTTAGCACGAAACAAATAAAACCACTTACCCTAATACAATTTTCATTAATTACAAGCATTCCAGTTTGAACAAAAACCTTTTGTTTACAAAAACATTTGCAACTACAGACTAAAAATAATCTTTCCATAGACGATCGACTAGTCGCATAGAGGGTTGGCGTACCTCAAATTCCTCGGAAATAGATAGTGCATCAAACTAAATGTATGGAATTGAAAGGACTCCTTAATAGTGGTGGAACAAAGTTCAAACCAAAAGCAGATTTGCGTGGGATGACTTTCATCCCATGTGCAATTAGTGGTTATAGGTAATAGGTATAAAATTCAATAATATTTATAACTTACCCTTGCGCGTGACCTCGTGCCCTGTTGATAGTCGTATCCCCGGCCCTATAACAATAAACAGAAAACTGTTTTAACACTTTTAGCTTAGACTGTTAACTTTAACATAACTGATAAAATGTGGGTGTACCATTGACACAGCTCTGCCTGTCTATTTGAATGTACAGACGCCAGCAGGTCAACCTACCCAAAACTGTCAGATTTTCCCAATCAACCTTGAACCTAATGCTTCAGCAATAAAGTCGAAAATCTATTAAAGAAATCTGACAGATTGTAGTAGCTTGATGTGCTGGCGTCTGTACACAGATACTTAGGGCATTTTGTTTTAAAAGAAAGAAAAGTTTTCTAGATTGTATTATGTACAGACGCCAGCAGGTCAAGCTACCCGAAACTGTCAAATTTTCCCAATCTACCTTGAACCTAATGCGTTAGCGATAAAGTTGAAAATCTATTAAAGAAATTTGACAGATTGTAGTAGCTTGATGTGCTGGCGTCTGTACTACAAAACGTTTCATTACAGACACCAATTAAATAGACAACACTCAACATTAAAATCCAGACCTACACTTAGACTTCAAGAAAATTCCGTCACTAACAATTTAACTTCCAACAACGACTTTCACACACCTTTTGATTTCATACAACACAAACCTGACACCATTTTGGATCTTAAAACAATTATTAAGCGGCTAAATCTCAGTTCATACGTAAACACACATAATTGGAACTCTCGAAGTACCTACCTACCTTGGTAAGTTTATACTAAACTAACTTGTAACTCGCGTAAGGCACATAATCCGTAACGGAGCCTACCTAGTGAGATGCGTGACCGCGAGTTATGGCAGTGTTTCAGAGATCTGTTTATCTTCAGAGTTGTTATTGGTGAGTGGGTAAGCTGAGTAAAAGGTGTTCAGCTTAAATATTGGAAGCCAGTGACTTCACTATCCTTAAATGATTATATGGAGGCAATAATTCTTTTAAACCGTGTTAAAAATAGATTCAGGGGTTCATCTCACAAAATGTTACAAAAAGTTTGTTAATGACTGTAATACAGGGTGTTTGGTAGCTGGGTGCTAAGAGTTAAGGGGTGATAGTTGGCACTATTTAGAGCATTTTGAGCCATAAATGTCTTCGACGGAGTGGGTTTTTTTTTACTGAAAGTTTGCAGTTAAAAATAAAGACATTTATTGCTCTAAATGATGTCAACTATTACGCCTTTAAGGCTTTGCACACAGCTTTCAAACACCCAATATATAATCATTTTATTTCTGGCATTTCATACAGTGTGAATGATTTTTATTCAACATGGAAAGAAGAGTAGTTACTTCGAATGATTATGTTACAGAGAGCAAAACAATATAAATAACCTTCTCTCGTCACAGTTGCCATATGCCATACATACCGATGGAACAAGTCTCCACTTGCTCAGTAGATAGTAGCGCCCTAAGCCTAGGTTCGAGTCCCACTATGGGACGCCCTTAGGTGTGCTACTTAAGTTTCAATTTTATTCTCTAACCCGGCGAGAGGCCCTTCTGGCCCCGCCAACGCTCGGTTAAGCAGCCAAGGCTCCCGGAGTCACCTGCGATAGGTCAGTATTAAAAAAAAACAGTTGCCATAATTCACTTTGATAAACATACTTTACGTTAACAAGTATTTAGAAAAAAAAACCGATCAGGTGCGTGTCGGACCACACACAATGAAGGGTTCCGTAGTTGGGATGAATATATCCCAAGAACAAACTTAACATTGTAGTCAAATGTAATTTTGTACGCACAATATTGAGAGATTTACCATGTTAGTTTAATACCATAGACTTCTTATAAGTTTTCCTGTAATCTATAGCTATAGATTACGGGAAACTTTCGGAGATGAGGGGGGGGGTTGTATATGTGAGACCCACACCCCACACAGTAAGCCTTTGATATGTCACACGGTACAGAATGCAAAACTTTTTTTTTCAATATCTTATTTGGTCTTCAAAATCTTATTATGGTCACAGGAATTCATACGTGTACCAAATTTCAACTTAATCGGTCCATTACATTCTGAGGAAATTGGCTGTGATAGACGGACTGACAGACAGACACACGAGTGATCCTATAAGGGTTCCCTTTTTCCTTTTGAAGTACGAAACCCTAAAAACTTTACTGTATTAATAAAATGTAATTTCCCTTCGACATTCACGAGCGAGGAAGATTAGTAAAAAAGAAAAGAAAATTAAAATTTACTGCCAAACTTATTCACTCTTTAACCGCAAACAAATTAAAACCCTTTCGAAAACCCATCCACCAAAAACCTCAATAACAGTTGCTTAACCTCAACAACCAAGATTGCGCAATTAAAAACTTTATAAAACTCTGGTTAAATTGTATAATTTAGTTGATTGTGGTGGCTATACAAGTAACTGTCCTTGTGAGACGGTGGCCTAACGCAATTTGCATGAAGTCGGCAACTTTTAGCCGTAAACAGGGACTCTCACCACAAGCCTTAACGTGTTTTATAAACTTTAAATTGATTCTGTATTTTACTGTGGCCTTTTTGTTTCAAATCTTAGTGACCGGTAACTTGGGACGTTTAAGACGAAACAGTTTACTTTGATGTAGAGAAAGTGAGGAAGTTATGTTTTACTCACAGGTTGAGTAAAATATAACTTCCTAACGTATTGTTAGGTACATTTTTACTTTTGTAACAAAAAAGCTGTACTGCACAGCCACGCAAGTAAAAACTTTTTTAACCGACTTCCAAAAGGAGGAGGTTATCAATTCGTCTGTATGTTTTTTTTTTTTTTTTTTTTTGTATGTTTGTTACGCGATTACTCAAAGACGGATGGACCGATTTGGAAAATTCTTTTTTTGTTGGAAAGGGTATACTTCCGAAGTGGTCCCATATACATTTTATTAACTTTGCTCGAGGAGTTTTTGAGTTAGCTTCAATAATGCGTATATTTCCCACTTATTTTATATGGATGTTGTGATGGTGTTTTAATAACTTCCTATCACTGTTATTTACATGGCTATATCTACAATTATTGTGCTCAATTATGTATTCGAATTTGTGTGGGGTAGGTTCCATAACTAAAAAGTGAAAAATAAAAACTTTTTAGCAAAAAATAAAACCGACTTCTAAAACAAAACACTACAAAGTGAAAAATAACTTTAATTTCGGAAGTCGGTGGCAAAAAACGAAAATACAAAACCAAAGACACCGACTTCCGAAATTAAAGTTATTTTTCACTTTGTAGTGTTTTGTTTTAGAAGTCGGTTTTATTTTTTGCTAAAAAGTTTTTTTGGGAATAGTTGACAACAGCTGAAGATATCAATTTTGGTATAACTATAGTTTAGATTATTTTCTTTTGTTCAAACTACTTTGCTAATTTTCCAAACTGACAATGAAACTTATTCCAGAAATAAATAAATTCTCGTTGGTAACAAAACGATTTAAAAGAAAATCGTACACAAAATTATTCAGAAAACTTTGATCAAATCTATTTGTGGGGGACTTTTGTGAAAACACGTCTCTACGCTTTTTATGTAAAAATTAGCAAACAAGTCGTCCTTTGTGTTAGAAAAAGAAATTATTGTAAATCCACGAAAATTGTCTTTGGAGGCGCAATTTGTTCCTCCCCTGAGGAGAGTGTGGTTTGATTTACAAGCGACAGCGGTGCTGAACAACGAAATAGCTAATACTAATAAATGTTAATGAAGTACACAAAAGTACACGATTTTAGATGTTTCCCAAAAGTCTTTGGTACTGCAGTGGAGCGAGAATACTCTTCAAAATTGAAGGCAGCTCATGATACATTTAGGTTCAAATCATCAAAAAGATAAGTTTTGTTATTCATTTGACTGTGCAATTGTGGAATTTCTACAAGAGATTAAAAGAAGAAATGTCTTAATTCATTTTTCTATAAACAAAGATCATCCTGTTTTTGTCCATTTGATCTCCACGAAACGCCCTCTCTCTAAACTTGGTAACCAACGAAAAATCGACGCATTAGTGATCCAGACATTAGGTAAACAAAATTAGTCTTCAGTAAACGAATCTCTCCTTGCCTTGTTTATCTTGCCAGAGTAATTACTGGAGCCTCTGAACTGGGATTTAGGAGAAAATGGAATAGTATATTATAGATTTACGTATATATCTAAATGTGTTTATTTATTTAGTACTGCTTGCCTTTAGGTGCACGGAGTTCAGTTTAATAGGTGCACTAGTTTGAAATAGCATTTATATCTATATAAATAAAAATCACTTGCCGAATGTATGTTAGCGCATCACTTGAGAACGGCTCGACCGATATAGCTGATTTTTTTTTTGCTGTGTGCGTATTTTTCAGGACAAGATTTGTATAAAAGAGTTTAATTTTTTTTTTGAAAATTTAACCGGAAAGTCGGAAAATCAAATTCACCCGGGTGACGCCAGGCACAAACAGATAATTCAGAATAAATTAAGTTTAATTACAATGTGCATTAGCTGTAAAGAAAGGCATAGAAGGCGTAAAACTGATGGCAGCTTCACAGCTTGTCTCATCGCCGCAAGGTTGCCTGCTTGTCGGTCTTTTTAAGATTGTTCCTCATTCCACTGGCCTCCTTCTACCATAGGACATCTAGACGCACTGCCAGTTACCATCCCTACCTCATTGCTATTCCACCAATTCACACTAAGCGTTTCCAAATGTCATTTACAATGCGCACAGCAAAAGAGTGAAACTCTTTACCTGCATTTGTGTTTCCGAGCGCATACAACCCTAATCCCTTCAAACTGAGAGTGAACAGGCTTCTTCTGGGTAAGCTTACTCCATCGTCGACTTTGTCTTTGTCACCTCTGACCTAGACTAGAGTCAAGAGCAAACCCATCTCAAATTAAAAAAAAATAGACAAGGAGCAATCGCTTTCAAAGCGTTTCGTATTTCTGCAATGACTTTCAACAGCATTGACATAAGATATTCGAAAGTTGGAGCAGTGGTGGTCCAGTGGTTGTAGGTCGTAGGTTCAAAACCAGACAGGCGCTTTTCTTTGTGTAAATTATTTCATCACCACTGCTCTTAAAAGGGTGAAGAAAAAGATCGTGAGGAAACCGGCATGTCCTAGAACTAAAAATTCGAAGACGTGTGACATCTACCCGCGTCCTGGATTACGGCCAGCTGTGGGAACATTATAGATTGATTATGCCATTATGCATTCGAAAGTTCAATCCAGTAAATTCTTGACTTTTACATCATCATTGTCGCTGATAGAATGCCATTTGGCCTAGGCCCTCGAGTGTGTTAAGCAGTTTTTTCGTCTAGGCCCTTAGGTGTGTTAAGCAGTTTAACTTAAGATTTTATTAATTGCCTGACTTCCTCAGTTACATCCCGGAGTCTGGATTTGTGCCCGGTAGGCTCGCTCCCTATTACATGGGAATTGAATATAACTAGCAATATGTGGCTGTTACTGCATAGATAGATAGAAAGACACAAAAAAGAAAAAAAAAATTAATTCATCGCCGCAAGGTTGCCTGCTTGTCGGTCTTCTACAGATTGTACTTCGGTAAGTGTGCCCAAGAACTGCACGACCTCATTCCACCGGCCCCCTTCTATCAGACATCTAGACGCACTGCCAGTTACCATTACTACCTAGTTACTATTCCACCAATTCGCACTTAGCGTTTCCAAATGTCTTTTTTAATGCGGACAGCAAAAGAGTGGAACTCACTACCTGCGTCTGTGTTTCCGAGTGCCTACAACCCAAATCTCTTTAAAGTGAGAGTGAACAGGCTTCTTCTGGGTAAGCTCACCCTATCGTCAACTCTGTCTCTGTCGCTTCCGACCTAGACTAGAATCAAGAGCAAACCCATCTTAAATAAAGAATATAAAAAATATAACGCGAAAGTGACGCACGTACACGTACATAAAATTGTTGATTAATAGAAGCCTAAAAACAAAAACAAATGGGTAGCTATTCTAAAAGTAATATCCTAGACGGAAATATGCGTCACTACTACGCGAACCGGCTAACTATCAGCATAATACCGCGTCGTGCCGTGGGGTACTCGTAGCTGTCTCAGAACAATAAAAAAACATCAGTTACTCATCGTTCTCATTGTTAATTGTTTGATAGATATATCCATTCTAATATTATAAGTACAAAAGTAACTCTGTTTGTCTATGTATCCTTTCCTAAACCACTGAACGGATTTAACAAGGAGATAGATGGTATCCCAGGGAAGAGCATAGTCAAATTTTTATTTAAGGGGGGTAATAGAGGGGTTGAAAGTTTTTATAGGAAACCCAGCATTTCTTGAGTTATGGATATGAACATTCAAATTTAACCTATTGTTGAGAAATAAAAAATTACGTGTTACAACGTTTTTGTAAAACATTCCCAAAGAGATAAAATAGGGTTTTTTTTTAAATTCACAATGTAATACCTACTTATAGAACGAGATGGGAAATATATTCATTTTCCGTATCTTGAGAACTCTTTATTTTATTAAAATCTATACACTGAGTCAAAAGTTGAGGAGCTCGTGGCTAAGTAATAACAGCTGTACAGGTCGATCCATCAGGTTAAGCTACGCTTACCGGGGTCGGTCTGTGGATGGGTGACCATCTTTTCATACAGAGACTCCTCCGTGCCTCGGAAAGCACGTTAAGCCGTTGGTCCCGGCTGTCATTCGTGGATCTTTGACAGTCGTTACGGGTCGTCAACAGCCCGAAAGTCTGACAACCAGTCTTACCAAGGGGTATCGTATTACCCAGTAACTGGGTTGTGGAGGTCAGATAGGCAGTCGCTCCATGTAAAATACTGGTATTCAGCTGCATCCGGTTAGACTGGAAGCCGACCCCAACATAGTTGGGAAAAGGCTAGGCAGATTGACACTGAGTCAAAAGTTATTTCAATTTATTATCAATCTGTTAACTTTTCACCCCTTAACGGCTGAACGGATTTAGATGAAAGACATACGGATAGGCCATAATTTGGGTTAGGACATAGGATATTTCTATACTGGTAGTACCTATGTTCCTGAGGGACGATATCCGACATCCACGCGGGCGAAGCTGCGGGCTAAAGTAGTTACATATATAGATACACCTCTGCTAAACCCTTCGGGGATTACAGGCGTAATATTATGTTATGTTAAGCTAGCTTTTGCCAGCGGCTTCGCCCGCGTGGATGTCGGAAATTATCCCACGGGAACCGTATATTTTTCCGGGATAAAAAGTACCCTATGTGATATTCCAGACTAAAATCTATATCTGTGCTAAATTTCATCCAGATCCGTTCAGTCGTTCTGGCGTGATTGAGTAACAAACATCTTCACAAACTTTTAGATTTTTTTTATTTATTTTTAGCTTTTGCCAGCGGCTTCGCCCGCGTTTATGTCGGAAATTATTCCACGGGAACCTTCTACCGTGATGAAAAGTATCCTATGTCTTAATCCAGGTTATAAACTATCTGTACACCAAATTTCATCCAAATCTGTTCAGCCGTTTTTGTGTGATTGAGTAACAAACATCCAAACATACAAACTTTCACATTTATAATATTAGTAGGATAAGTAAGATATATTAATAGGATAAAGAAAAACCGGCTGAAATCTTTATATTATGTTGTGGTGAATAACGGTTGACTTGATTGATCGATTGAATGACATTGAATTGGAAGGCATGCTAATACCGATCGGTAAATTCATCATGATATTTATTTACTATAATGGAATAGAATGTTTCGTTTTGCAAAGGCTTTATAAAAGCTACTTAAGTTTTTATTCAAGTTTTTAGAGAGCATTATTTGTTGACATTCACGACACACGGTGGCTCATAAGACCATTCCATAAACATGAAAAATGGCAACTTTTTAAAGTTACTGTTATGTGATCTACTAAATCTCCTAATGCAACCAATGCTAGCACATGCACATAAATCTTTTAGTGGGCCACCATTAGTGCAGCCACGAACAAAGTTTCCCATTACTCCCAACATTTTATTGCTGTCAACTAGAATTATTTGTTCGTGGGTTTCTGCGATTATATTCCTATGTAAAATCGTAAATGGTATCGCAAAAATGTATAAATGGACATTCGAAATGATTAATATACGTGCTAAATATCCCGTTGGTTCTATTAATAGTGTTAGTGACCATGTCGGTTTTAAATTTTATGTATAAATGGGTAGATATAACTACTTTAAGGACCTTCGTTAGCAGAATAAGTATTGCTTGCTCTTGTGCAACTAGCAAGAGAACAAAAAGTTCAAAACAAAGATAATCGACGTGTCTCAATAGGCTGCCTAACTCAAATAGAACTGGACAGGACATGTCTGCCGCATATCAGACGAACTGTGGGCCCAGATAGTACAGAACTGGTGCCCAGAGACAGTGAGGCGAGGTCGCGGCAGACCACGGCGGGACGAGCTGCATAGGTTCCGTTAAAACTGGAAGGAGAACGCGCGAGCTCGCGGAAGATGGAAGGAGTCGTAGGAAGCCTTTGCCTAGGAGTGGTACAGAGATGCTAGTAAAAAAATAAAGTTATAACAGTAGGTAACACTTTTCTAGCTTATTTTTTTTTTTTTTTGACAAATGTATGTGTCAAATGCACGTCCATGAAGACGCTAATGAAGGGCGATCTACCGATCTCACTGAGGCGAAAACTCTATGATATGTGTATTCTGCCCGTCCTAACCTACGGTGCTCAGACCTGGTCGCTCACCGATTCGTAAAAGTTCCGCCTTGGGATTGGCCAAAGAGCAATGGAGCGCAGTATTCTGAGCGTAAAACGAACTGACAGAATACAAAACACCACACTGCGCTCTAAAACAGGGATTCTAGACGTAGGCAAAATGGCTGCCAAGCTAAAATGGGATTGAGCGGGTCAAGTCAACCCCATGCTTAGCGACCACTGGCCAACAATCTCCACACGGTGGGTGCCAGAGGATGGACGGCACGGCCGAGGCCGGCCCAGGAAGTCGTGGCGAGACGACCTAGACGCGTACCGCAAGGGATGGATCGAGGTGGCCCTGGTAGCCTCCTTGCTTGGAAGAAAAGGCCTTTTAATTGTTTGAATTCCTACATATTACGTTCCAAATAAAAAAAATAATGGCACAATAAAGGTAATGACAAAGCAGAGGCATTCTTGTGATCTAAAAAAGATCTGTGTCGAGCTACCGGTAGGTAACTATTTATATTATCATCACCTGCCTAGCCTTTTCCCAACTCTGTTGGGGTCGGCTTCCAGTCTAACCGGATGCAGCTGAATACCAGTATTTTACATGGAGCGACTGCCTATCTCACCTCCACAACCCAGATGCTAGGTGACACTATACCCTTGGTAAGACTGGTGAAACTTCAAACTTGACTACTACCTATATTTATATAATGGTACAACTTCGGATAAAGATACACTATATCACTCACATAACAAAAACATTTGGCCAAGTATATTTTTGTTCACCAAAAAAAAAAAACGTATTTACCTATATGCTATGTTCGATTTCGCACATCAAAGGAGAGTATTTTCCATGTTCAGTTATGTTTTCGCCTCAAACGATCCAACCCGAAAGCTATTTGCTTTAAATATAGTTCGTACAAACGATGCATCGTACAAAGGAATCGGTTTTCCTGTTTTTATGCGGAAAAATACGTACGAAGTTGTTCTGATGCTCACTGTTTTTTTTTTTAATTCTGATATTGATAACTTTTTTTCTAGGTATGGAGTGATCATCAAAGAAAATATTGGTACTCACATGTAGGATATAGGAAGAGAGTTTTGGGACTTTGAACCATTTAAATATCCTTCAGAAAGGTCAGGTGCGTAGTACTCGCAACCGGCGTGCGTGTATGACCAGATGTATGAACGTAAACGAAGCAAAAAGAGTATGTAAGGATCGTAGCAGGTGGGGTTTTGTAGTTTCTGCCTACCCCGATTGGAAAAAGGCGTGAGTTTATGTATTAAATGTTAAATGCCATGAAAACTCATTTTTAGTAAGAATGATACGATATCACACATGTTTAAAGTCTTGAAGCAAATCTCAAAACAGAAATACCTAAGTGACATCATTGCCAAATTTAACGAAGTTTTCAAAGAATGAATTAATAATGAAGTGACCAAACCAAAATCAACCTGCATAGCCTTTCCTACGGCACGGAGGGGTCTCGATAATGTCATTACCACACACGAACGACCACAGCAAAAATATCCTAACCATTGATCGACCAGTGCGGATGTTATCATTTGGCCACGAGTGTCAGTGCAGTGACCAAACCACGCTAGTTAATTTGGCAATATCAACTAACGTTTTCGAGAATAAGAAAGCGAATTGTATATAACTTCCGTTCCGTTCCGGACAAAGTTTTCGTGTTTCTTCTAATCAGCAAAATCCCGAAGCCTTACCTCAGCATCTGCATACAAATTGCTTTCAAGACGCAAGTGCGTCCATAACTCTAGTTAATATTATCGACATCCTTTATGTATGTATGTCCTTCGATGAGTACATTATTGATATTCTTTATGTCTGTATGTCCTCCAATGAGTACATTCTTGTTGGTCATGCGGTCGTTAGGATCCTAATATATACCCGCCTTAACATAATACCTTGAGATACGCTTCTGCATTATGTATGGGGCAAAATATTGATATAAGCAGTGATTGGGCCAGAGTATATACAATTTCAAACCTTATAACTATATCATAAGATTCGGTTTTGCTTGAGAATATCGTTTTCGTGTTTTGGAGAACAATAATAATTAAAGTCAAGCTCTACCTTAGAAGTGTGCTTCTAGAAAATCCTGAGGTTTCGCTGTTATTTTATGATGCTTAGAAATATTTTGTAAGAGATATTTATTTCGTATTCGGTTGATAATTTTGATATCGACCAATATTTTTCGAATAAACAATATGACAGATACCAGTATATACAAAATATTATTATTTCAATATTGACCACGATTGTTTCGTAAGCAATTTCGTATGGCAGGCACAATAATAATAAAGAGATGTATAATATTACAGTGAATGAATGAACAAATAGTAGAAGACGGGTCTTAGCAATAGATATATCATGTAAATATAGCTCATGCAGAATTTAGTTCTCATAACAGAAAATATACGATTGACACGTATAAACTAAGGAAATAAAGATAAACATGTTAATTTGGAAATCTTGGCAAGCCTAACTAAAATGCTGGACACAGCATAACGTTATTCACCTAATTGGACTCAAAGAATTAGAAGAGAGAGAAGGCAAGCCTTTTTCTTGACAGCGCCGTTCATAAGTAATCAATCAGGCAAAGTATAAGTTCTTTTGTACCAGAGCTTGAGATTTGCACCTTATTATAGTTGAAACCGGAAAACCGGAGTTACCGACATAGCTTGAAGGGTTAGCAAGCTGAAGAGGCAGTGTGCTGGCCATGTTTGTTGAAGGACCGATGGAGCACACGACTCCTGGAGTGGTATCGGCAAGCGTAGTGTGAGACGCCTCTACAGCTAGATGAACCGACGACTTTGAAAAGGTGGCTAGGACAGACTGGATGCGGAAAGCGAAGGAAAAGGTGTTGTGGCGTAGACTGGGAGAGGCCGTTGTCCAGCAGCGGCCTGTGATAGGCTGAGTTCATTGATTGATAAGAAAAAAAGAAAAGAAAGAAAGAAAAATATGTTTATTTGTCACAGAAACACGTGCATACAAAAATATAATTAACTCGAGTTTTACAATAAGAAAAATAAAACACAAATCACGAGCACAAAACAAAAGTCGGCAGCTGCTGGCACGCCATGACTGTGACAAGAAGGCTTCCACTCAGCATGATGCTGTGCTATGGGGGGCTCACAGCACAGCGCTGTTTTTCAGTGGTCACCCGAAAAAGACGTAAAAGACGATACTTGAAACCGCTGGAGTTATAAGCGTAAGAGGCTACATTGCCTAGCAAAATATTACTGAAGTATTGTTTATTTTTCAAAAATCCATTTACCATTCATTGTTAAGACTTTCAAAAGTACTAAAACCCAGCATTCCACCAGCATCAACACCGCACCTAATCCATTTAAACCTAATACAATATGCTCATAAATTTCTAGGTCTTATAATGCCCAGAAAAGTTTTGGGCTTGAGTCCCCCCTGCCCGGGGCTATATGACAAAAAGACAAATTAAATCGCCCATTACCCAGGCCATTAGGCCATATACATTAAAGTTTTAGTACAGTATAATCCGCAAAATACTTCAGTTCGCAGCCAAAACTTCGGGCAGTTAGAAAGTTGTCAAAATGTTGATAGTCAAATATTCGTGGGTCGCCGCTAGCATTTGGTTGTATTTGTTTAGTTTGCGAATTTGATGTTGTAAACAATTTGGACTTGAA
Source organism: Dicycla oo (assembly GCA_948252095.1). NCBI lineage: Eukaryota > Metazoa > Arthropoda > Insecta > Lepidoptera > Noctuidae > Dicycla > Dicycla oo. Next base: position 2,659,657 of record OX411718.1, on the reverse strand, counting down.
TATTGGGGTTTTAGGGATATTGAGTTGCTAAGTGGGAAATAGATTATTAGGTTATGTATTTTTGATCAATGCTCGTACCTCTGTATGAGCAGCGGCCTTCGCCCTACAATGGGACAACAATAGCCTGACATTTTTTTCTGGTGTACAGACGCGAGCACATTAAGCTTTGATAAATTTTCAACTTTATCACTAAAGCAATAGGTTCAAGATTGATTGGGAAAATTTGACAGTTTTGGGTAGCTTGACTTGCTGGCATCTGTACATTAAAACATAAATAAATAAATAATATATAACTATAGGTAAGTATTACAACGCATGTTTAGACAATGGTCATGTGACAGAAATGTAAACGGCTCTAATAACAAAAATCGCTTTGGTGGATAGTATACGGTCTGTTCCATAGTTGGATAGGACTTAAGAGAACGACTTACGTACATTAAAGCTTTACTGAAGCATTGTCTCAATGGATAAACCTTTAATTTCATGAGAGTCTTCATTTATTAATTTATATGTGCACAGCCAAAGTGTTGTACTCTCCGCCTGCGTCTGTGTTCCTTACAAGTATAGCCCGTCTGCCTTCAAACCAAGAGTGCATATGCATCTTCTAGGTTTGCTCGATCCATCGTACAGTTCATCCATCGCTTTCCACTAGGCGAGAGCGAGGTCAAGAGCAAGCCCATTTCGTAATAAAATACCGGCCAAGTGCGTGTCGGACCACGCAGAATGAGGATTCCGTAGTTGAAAAGAATTTATCCCAAAAACAGGCTTAACATTGTAGTTCAAAAACGCGTTCTCTCATACATTGATATACATCACGATCAATTCTCCAACAGCAAATTTTTGTTCATAATCATTTCACACACGGTCATCTGATCCCAAACTAAGCAGAGATCCAAAATAGGTCACATAAATGGCCGTTATTGCGTCAACTTAGGGACTTGATTATTACTTGATAGAGCTCCAAGGGTTTATAGACCTCTACGCGTTCCTGAGCAAATAGGTCTTGATAGACCGACAGACAGATTGATCCTATAAGGGTTCCATTTTTTCCTTTTGAGGTATGGAACCCTAAAAAAATCCCCTATAAGAACTAAAAATGTAATTTTTGTCACAATTTGAAAAAAAAAAACTTTTATAAATTCTCTACTAGCCTTCACTATCTCTTCATCATGCGACAAAACCAACTTCCTTTGATAAATAAAAGCTCTGAAAAGTTTTAACTTATCTTCCCTGTTCTAATCTGGTGTCTGAAGCGAATCGTATACTTTTAGCGTCTTCATTCTGTAGATTGCATTTTAACTCGAGGGAATTCTTGAGATATTCCTTACCTACACTATTTTACTTCCCCGCGCTGTCAAACTCATCCTATTAGGTTGAACGGTAGCATTCATCGAAACAAACGTAGTGGTACAATTTCGTATATGAGATCTTGTAGATTCTGTAGGTAAACGATCTCGTATATTGTGTGTCGAGATTTTAATGTGTTGTATTAATATTTTAATATGTGCGTCCAATGAAAATTATCTTACTCTTCCTACTTTGCGTACCACTTTACTAACTTGGAAATATCGTTTATTGGATGGATTGTGTGCCCACGTAAAAATTTTTTTGTACACCCCATAAAATATAGCTACCATTTCAATATCCAAGAAGTAAAATCACCAGGGCCGTGAATCGGAAAAGAAAGCAAGGGAAACACACAAACCAACGTACCTACGGTATATGTAGCCGTTACTGATAATGCGGCAAATTAGATAAACACCATCAAACGATCCAAAAACCCAACTTGTATAAAGCAATCAGAATTAACAAACAACCTCAAAGTTTGTGCCCACACGCGCTAACAAGTCAAAAATAGATTCAAAATTAATAAAACCCTTTCTACACAGCTTCGACGTTGTTATCCGGTGAGTTCTACAAACCAGGCCAGCCATAACAAACTTTACCAATTTTTTACTTTCTAAATCACATGCTCCGAATTTCCTATCAAGCAACTGTCGTAAACAAAGCATAATTACTTCCAATCTCCCCAATTTCCTTATTAATCCCACCAGTTCGGATCTCAATATAGCGGAGAGAGAATGTTTATATAATTACTTGGGACCTTTAAAAGGCAGCGAAACCGATCGAACAATCTTTCACAACTTCAAACAAGTTCGAAGCGAAGTTAAATTGGCTCCAGAACGGATATTTTGTGTGCTCAACCGTATGGGGGTGGAATGTTCGTTGGATGATCTTTATATCGTCGTAAAGGCGAGTAATTGAACCCAAGATACTGTAGTCCTTCGCGCCTTAGAGCTCAAAGAACGAGGGATGCCGTTAAATGTGAGTGTATTGTGATATAGCAGGCCTTCAAAATGCTGAAAGTGCCTTAGTTTACCCGCAAATATGGCTGATGATAAAAAGTAATATCGATGATAATGTATGGAAGTACCTACTTATCTGTTGATATTATTTATTAAACATCAGCGTTACTTATTTGACAAATCAACGATCATGCTCTTATAATCAATCTGCCAATCTGCCTAGCCTTTTCCCAACTATGTTGGGGTCGGTTTCTAGTCTAACCGGATGCAGCTGAATACCAGTATTTTACATGGAATAACCTATCTGACCTCCACAACCCAGTTACTGGGTAATACGATACCCCTTGCGTTGACTGGTTGTCAGACTTTCGGGCTTCTGACGACCCGTAACGACTGTCAAAGACCCACGAATGACAGCCGGGACCAACGGCTTAACGTGCTTTCCGAGGCACGGAGGAGTCTCGTTATGATAAGATGGTCACCCATCCACAGACCAACCCCGGCGAGCGTATCTTAACCTGGTGGATCGACCCGTGCGACTGTTATTACTTAGCCACGAGCTCTTCATGGGCATGCTGTTGTAATATTGGACTCAATTGCGCAAGCAAGACTGACAACAGTACCTTTTGTGTTTATATATACTTTTTATCTGTATCCAAAGCAAAACTATTTTCAGAGCAGATTTCTGTACGCTAAATCATTGCTTCTACTCCCCAAAAAGATATAAAACTAAATCCTCAACAAGATAAACACGCACGTCTACCGAAAATTACTTTCTTATTCCGAATCGCTTTAAATACATAACAAAACTTTGCGTCTACCAAAGTTTACAGCGCAAGAATTCGGGACAGCCTGCCTGGACTAAACTTGGAAAGTGGATTAAAAGTCTGTTGAAATAACCCGGAGGCTAAGTCTGGACTTCTAGGTTAGTCCTTAAAAAATCTAGGCCTATTTTGTAGTTAACTTGAAACTGATTGACGAAGAAAATGGTGTAGATAGAATTGTAGATAGTGGTGAAATTAAGTTTGTAAACGTACAAATAGGTTCACTAGATTGATTAACGAAACAAAATCAGATTCTAGAACTAAATTATCACTAATTTTCTTAACATATCGGAAAATGACGAAAATAACATATAATAATGATGATGCATATGAAGAAAGGTCCCAAAAAGAACTGTCAAGACTTTTATCTGGGAAGATATGTTGTGCTGACAAGTCATTTATCAGACATTCATAATACCATGGTTAATTGATTAATTGGATCCAGAAAATTGCAATAAGTTCTATTAAAGGATAACATGCCTAATGTAAAGTTCAGATCAAAACTGGAAAAACACCGGTCTTCTCTTCATAGTGTGTTATGGGTAGGTTATTCAGTACATATACATTTATTTCAGACGGTATTTGATGCTGTTGCATTAGAATAGCGCGGAAGGATAATTTTGCACATTATATTTAAAATTAAGTATTTTTCATAAGACCTTACCTTAGGAGTGTTGACCTCACGCGTGGAGATGCCCATCTTCTCGTGGTGTCGCAACTGCACCGGGTATATAATCTGGTAGTAGTGCGCGCCGATGTTCCGCACCAGCTCCTGATTCTGTCGGTACTCGCGTAACAGCCGCTCAACTTCACCTGGGAACAAGAGACAGTTGAGTTACTTGACTTTAATGCATCAAAACAAGTTAATAAAAAACGTGTGCGGTCGGGGGTCCCTCTTCAGGAACGAAATTCCTTCTTTCGTATGATTTAAAAACAAAATTTCGCAGCCGCCATCTTGGATTAACATTTTGTCCTCACTTAATTTATCCCACCCTCCAAAACCATTGAAATGATACCCGTGATATAAAATTTTAATGTTTTCGCAGCCGCCATCTTGGATTTTTATTTTAACTCCACTATCGGCTTTAGCACCCTCGAAAACCATGAAAACGATACCCATGATGAAAAATTTGAAAATTTTCTCAGCCGCCATCTGGGATTTACATTTTGACCAAATTACAAAAGAACACTTTGTCACAAATAGAGAGAAAGTCGCATCGAGAGGCATAACGGTTTGTCGTTACGTGACGATTTCTACCACTTTCACTCCTTCCGCCAGCCGCGTTAAAGTTTCGTTCCAAAAAGCTTGTAAAAATGTACAGATGTGGAGATACTGCCTTATGTATTCTCTACCAGTTATGTGTGCATTATAAGGATACTGGCCACAATTCCATGATTGATGAGCAAATAAGATTCGATATTGCCACATCAAAGGCAGTCGCTCCGCGTAAAATACTGATAGTTACATCAAGTTAGACTGGAAGACGACTTCGATGTTTTTATATTGATTGAGCCCATTGGCCACATTGATCGCAGCATCAGTGGCATTCTTTAGATCATCCGTGGCGTAGGTGAACGGGCACTTAGGTCACTCTATCTAGTGGGACATGGTCTGATCAGAATCACTTTCACTGGGTGTTGGGTGGTTCAACAAATTGTGTCTGCGAGGCCTACTTGGGTACGCAATCGATTGAGAGCTTGTCATATACACAAGCACACACACACACAAACACATCGAGAGATGTGTACCTACTTCCAGGTATTATCAGAAATGATTGAATACTTATTGTTTTATATAGACAGACTTAAATTATAGAAGATTCAATGAAGTAATCATATTTTAAGTTCTTGTCTTGTTTTTGACGAACAATAAAGCCACCGACACATTACTGTGTCGTGTTGTGTCGTGACGCGGGATACACCAATCAAACGAATTTTTTCAGGACTACGTCAAATCACAACGCGATTTGATTGGCTAACACTGCGTCAGAAGGCGTCACAACACGACTCAGCACAGTAATATGAATCCGGCTTAACAGTTTCTCGTTAGGTTTTTAATGAGGGAAATTCTTGTCGAAAAATCATTTTTGGATATTAATTTCTCATTTTAGTTTTAATTTTTAGGGTTCCATACCTCAAAAGGAAAGAAACGGAACCCTTATAGGATCACTCGTGTGTCAAGAGTCCGTCTGTCACAACCTATTTGCTTCGAATCTAATGGACCGATTAAATTAAAATTTAGTACACGAATAAATTTCTGTGACCCAAACATGGAGGTGTAACGTAAATAAATGAACTAATAATGGGGGGTCAATTTTAGGGGCAAATAAGAATTATTAAAAAAAAGTTTTGTCAACTGTAACATGTGACATATCAAATGAAAGGGCTAATTGTAAGGGTCTCAAATGTATATATTTTATAAATTTAAAATAACTTGTTTTAAAGTTATTTAAGAAAATAGACGAAATTTGAAAATTCTCCTCTTATCTCCGAAACTACTAACCCTAAAATTTTGGAAAATAATATAGGAAATAGTTCTGTACCTATAGATTACAGGAAAACTTATAAGAAGTCTATGGTCTTAAAATAATATGGTAAATCTCTCAATATTGTGCGTACAAACTTACATTTGCAGTTGGAATATGTTTTTCTACTACAATGTTAGTTTGTTCTTCGGATAAATTCATTCCAACTACGGATCCCTTCATTATACGTGGTCCGACACACACTAGGCCGGTTTTAAGGTTTCTTAATTCATTTTAAACTTTTTTATAAGCAATGGTGAGAAGTTATCACCATCGCAAATGAAACCAAAAATATATATTTCCTCCTGAATTTATAATACCTAAGGGTAAAAAAATCTACAAAAACAAACAAAGCAAAAAAGAAAACAATGTAAAAAGTAAATCAGCCTCCAACCTCTAACCGACGAAACTCAATTTGCGACCAAAAATAAAAAGAACGGCCACCTGCATTCTAAGTTTAAGATCGGCGGCTATAAACGGCGCAAAGCTCACGTTTTATGATGGCCTTAAACCCAACAACGGCGGCTAGATTGGAACTCATTTAGCTCATGAGTGCTACTCGCAACTCGGTTCAACTTGACATTTTATATGGAGCTTGAGATTTTTTGTTGCGAGCTGTGTGCTTTTTGGGTTTTATACGTTGAAAGCAGTTTATGTACAGTGTATTAAGTTTTAAAGTAATGGACGACGTCAGCGAAATAATTGAAAGAAAGCAAAGACATACAATAAACAGTGACGTTAGACACAATATGACTGTATCCTGCCTGCTGCTGCAAAAGTGTATTAGAGAAAATTTTAATCAACAAATGTTACTACTCGTTACAGGACTATTTGGATGACAATTCTATAATTCCTCCTTCAGATAATAAACATTAAGTCACCTTACCTTTTTTTTCATTCTTGTATTTATTAGAAGTTTTCCTAATTGACATTGTGTTATATTTTTTTTACTGTTGACATTCTGAAATATTTTTATTGATTTAGTACTTGCTTTGACATCCTTGTTTTTATTTGAAATTTAGTAAAGTAACATTATACTAAAAGTTTAAAACGACATTATACTATATATTTTTACTTATAATGTGCGGAACTATCTAAATACCTAGTCTAATACGAGTAGTAGAGTCCTTTTTATAATTTAAAATAATCATTTATTGTTATATTATAGTATTTAATTAATTTGATTTGTAATATATACCTAATAATATGTGTGCGCCCAATGGCAAAACATAGAGAACTTATGTAATCATTGTATGATCTCACACCTATGTTTACAAATAAAGACTCTGATTCTGATTCTGATTCTTGCCATTGTGTGTGTTTATCTTCATGTTTTGGACAAATTAATGAACATAGCTTACATCTAGAAGGATGTATGCTAGATAATCACTTTGTTTGGTCGCATAGTAATTCTATTGGTATTTACAATGTTTATTTTCGTAAGTGAACCACTCGAATGTCAGCGCAGCGTCGCTGCCGTAGAGGTGAACATCCAGCCTCAAGATTGTAATTTCCACGCGCGAGCGCGCCAAGCCATTTCCAACTTAAAGCTGAATATCTCGTAAACTACTACAGATATACCAAAATTTAAAAAAAAAATACGTGTCTAATTGTGTTTCAATACGAATAATGAACTAATAGAAAAAGCAATATTCTATTAGTAAATCATAATTTTTTTTTTTTACGAAAATGGCCACGCTCAAAATGGTGACATGACCTTGATTTTCGTTCTTTAATATCGTTTTCAACAGACTTCGAAAAATTCCTCCGCATCGCCGTCGACTGGTAATGTACTCAAGAGACTGGCGGCATTAACACGTCGTAGGGCAATGCTAGCCTCTGGCCAAGGTAAAAGCCAGCCCTTGGGTTACGGAAAGTGTCAACCAGCAGTTTGGATATTTCGTTTATCATCAATGTACACAAACAGACATATATTTTTCATTTCATTCTCCTGCCCTTGTCCCAATTTATTTGGGGTCGGCGCAACATGTTTTTTCTTCCATACTTTTCTATTAGTCGTCATCTCGGTAGTCACTCCCTTTCTGGCCATATCATCTTTCACACAGTCCATCCATCGTCTCTTTGGTCTTCCCTTACTCGTATAGCCCTCCAGACAAACAGACATATAATAATTTCTTTATGACACATTCTATTCAGAATCTGCGTTCTATAACCAAAAACTAAACTTATTCAAAATACATTCTCCCATCCCGACCTTATCAAACTCCATACTATTATTATTAAATCCACCTTCATCAATAATAACCGCCGTACCTTTAAATATATAAAGCATAGTTTCCTGAACTTCACCACGGAAGAAACTCCATCCATCATTTGTATTCGCTGTCATTTGCACAGTCACTGAATGGTCCTCCAGGCACTTTTGTAAAGACATTTTTGGTTCAAAGAGTACGGATAATGTGGTCGGTGATAATGGACGAATAGCTCAATGACTTGGTCATAGTCTCACCTTTTGAGGGATCAATTTTAGGTTAGTTTATTTATTTGATAGACAATTTTGAGGAAATAAAAGCACATTGGGTTCTAACTAGGCGAGCTTGTGGGTGGTAAATGCTTAGTAGGCGCAGTTCGAGACCGCACCGTTTGCTTTTGTGAAAACATATTATTGAAATTTTACTACGGTTTCCGATACTGCCGTAGCTATTGTATTTACTCGACACTACACTTAGTAGGCTTGTTGAAAGAAGAAGAAAGAAAGAAGAAAACATGTTTATTCGGCACATGCCATAAGTGCACACAACGACCAAATAGAAATAATAATAATAAAATTAAAAGAAAATAAAAACTTTTTAGCAAAAAATAAAACCGACTTCTAAAACAAAACACTACAAAGTGAAAAATAACTTTAATTTCGGTAGTCGGTGTCTTGGGTTTTGTATTTTCGTTTTTTGCCACCGACTTCCGAAATTAAAGTTATTTTTCACTTTGTAGTGTTTTGTTTTAGAAGTCGGTTTTATTTTTTGCTAAAAAGTTTTTATTTTTCACTTTTTAGTTGTGGAACCTACCCCACATACATTCGAATACATAATTGAGCACAATAATTGTAGATATAGCCATGTAAATAACAGTGATAGGAAGTTATTAAAACACCATCACAACATCCATATAAAATAAGTGGGAAATATACGCATTATTGAAGCTAACTCAAAAACTCCTCGAGCAAAGTTAATAAAATTTATATGGGACCACCTCGGAAGTATACCCTTTCAAACAAAAAAAAGAATTTTCCAAATAACCTCCTCCTTTTGGAAGTCGGTTAAAAAAGAAAAAAGAAAACTTAACTCTATACAATAAAAAGCTTAAAACTAGACAGAAAAAAAGTGACAATAATATGTGTCTCACGGCTGGTAGTCCTTTGTCAACTCTTGACAAAGACACCCGAATAACTGATCTAGCTAAATATGTTTTTGTGCTATACGAATTAATATTTCTACACATAGTGAAAAGTAGAGGGTCGCGCGCATATGCGTGCACTCGTAGTTTCACGTCATAGGCAAATCATATCGGGCCGTAACATTATTATGAATGTAGCCTATCTTTTAAATGCTCAACCATTACTCTGGCATTAAAAGTCTCGTAGTTATTAGCGGTTGAAATCGTACATGTTTTTGTTGGACAGAAATGTTTCTTACATTGAGCGAAAAGACGTTTTAACGTCAAAAGGATTTTCTGTCAATTTGGTTTTAAAACCTTTGGTAATGAAGATTTTGTTAAGTTTTCACTTTGGTTCCCGCACACAAAGTTCCTGCAAAATGTTCTTGTGTCTATTCTTGTAATAAAATCACCAATTACCTAAATATCAGATTTTTTAACGTTACCACAAAGTTTTTTGAATTATTAGCCGTATCCAAAATTAAGGGACCTCATTGCATTGCTTATCATTGAACACAAGCTAATGTTTTACTCATTTCCAGTGTTTCTAATACAAACGCAAAACCTTTCTCCAGCTTCGTGCTATTATGCCGCGTTCCCACGGCCGGTCGTGGCCTTTCGTGGCCCGTACCTGTCGAGGACTGTCGCGGCCCGTGCCGAGCATTCCCACGGATCATCTCATATATTCGATAGGACGGGCGACGACAGGCGACCGCACGCCGACTGTTCCCACGGCCTGTAGGTCTGGCCTGGCGCGGTCTGACTTGTGAGAAAGCGGGCCGTGGGACCGTGGCATTAAACTTATTCGTCTACTTTTCAATCTAATTACACTTCTCCTCTATTTCGAGCTCTTTGAACTATATCGTACCCTAGTACTATATACTTCTAAACAAGGTGTACCTTAAATAACGTACAATCCTTTAAAGGGTCATTGCTGTACTTATGAACCTGATATCGCGAAAAAATCACTTCAGGTTTTTGATTTCAGGTTTGGTCCCATAGTAAAAGTTGTTCATAATGATGAGTACAATGACCCCTTAAGAGGTTGTGCGTTATTCCTATCGACACTACCGAACAAAACCTCATTCCCTTAATTAATATAACATGTAGTGGCATCCACCATAATTAATTATTAATATATGATTGGCAGTTCTGGGCCGGCCTTTCATTTGGTTCTATTGAGAGCTCACATGTACATTTGTATGCATATACATTCATGTATATGTATACGATGATGTTTGAGTTGGGGTCTGATTGTTATGATTCAGAGTATGGCACTTACAGTGAAGGATCGATTGTGGGGTAGTTTGTTGGTTTGTTTGTAGAGCTTTAGTTCGTTTATATCTATTGTTGATAATATCTTTGCTTAAGAGGCTACCGAGCGCATAGTGGCGTCCTCATCGTTTGTTTTGTTATTTTTTTTAATACATTAAAACGGAAAAAAGTGGCCACCATTTCCCGTTTTAAGGATTACAATAAAACTTAACAAAAAAAAAAATATATATAAAATAATATAAAACTACTGTTTATAATAATAATAATAATAACGTATTGTCTTGTGGAGCACAACTTAACGAGATTATTTTCTGGATTTTCTTCTTAAATTAAAAGAAATAACCAAACAAACGATGAGGGCGCCACTGCGCGCTCGGTAGCCTCTTAAGGGGACTACAGGACCAAAAGCACGGTCACTGCCAGACTGCATAGAAAAGAAAGAGAAGCACGATGACAAAACGCTGGTAATTTATCACAAAATATGAAGCAATTATCTGTTAACAAAAATCTATTGATTGGATTACAACACTACGACTTTAACATGTTGCTTATAGAATAATCTGACAAAAACTCAGAAAGATGGCTTGTATATTAGTATGGTTTTTAATCATTAAAATAATTTTTTAGAGGTATCTTAGTATTTTAGAGTTCCGTACCTCAAAAGGAAAAAAATGGAACCCTTATAGGATCACTCGTGTGTCTGTTTATTTGTCTGTCTGTCTGTCCGTCTGTCACAGCTAATTTGCTCCGAATCTAATGGATCAATTAGTTGAAATTTGGTACACGTACGTATCTCTGTGACCCAAACGCGGACGTGTAATGTAAATTAATTAATTTTGAATATGGGGGTCAATTTTGGGGGACAAATAAGAAAATTAAAAAATATATTTTTGCAAACTGTATCGTGTGACATATTATCAAATGAGAAGGCTTACAGAGAGGGCCTCAAATATATATATTTTTTAAAATTTTAAAATAAATCATTTTAAAGTTATTTAAGAAATGAGACGAAAATTGACCATCCCTCCCGTTTTCTCCGAAAGTATTGAGCCTATAATTTTGAAAAAAATATAGAAAATAGTTCGATACGTATAAATTACAGGAAACCTTATAATAAGTATATGGTCTTAAAAAAACATGGTAAATCTCTTAATATTTTGCATACAAACTTACATTTGTAGTTGGAATGTATGGGAGAACATGTTTTACAACTACAATGTTAAGTTTGTTCTTGGGATTTATTCCAACTACCCGACCCGTTCATTGTGCGTAGTCCGACATGCACTTGGCCGGTTTTTTTTTCGTATCAAATTAGTTGTACCTTATATGTTTTCAAAGCAATGGCGCCGGCTCTCTTGTTCAATAACTAAATTAAAATTAGAGAATCGCTATCTTTTACTAAAAGGACGGGTAGAGCTATGAACTAAGTTATAGATGTCAAACTAGTTTACGCCTTGCACTTCACCGTGTTTTTAGTCGACATGTTTTTACGTATCGTCTGAATTTGTATGGAAATATTAGTTCCAATTTAATTTGACAGCTCTAATTTACGTCCGTCTGTTTCTTGTTTTACTAGAGAGAACAAGTTAGCAATAGCCTAAAGAAAGTTTAGTTTGTGTACAGACGCCAGCAGGTCAAGCTACCCGAAACTGTCAAATTTTCCCAATCAACCTTGAACCTAATATTTTAGCGATAAAGTTGAAAATCTATTAAAGAAATTTGTCAGTCTGTAGTAGCTTGATGTGCTAGCGTCTGTACAACAGAATCGACACCAATATCTAACTAGCTTATGCTAGTAAGAATATCATATATTTTTCTGATTTTGTTTACTGCAATAGACCATATACTTTTAGGCATTATAAAACTTGCGTTTTTTTAGTTGCGTTTAGGTCCTGTAGCCCCTTCCTGGGGCCGCATTTGTGGGACATCGGGTACGACTGGGTGCTGCGCGCCGACCTCCCTAGCGGCGTCAGCGTAGTATGTTACGCTGACGACACGCTGGTCCTGGCGCAGGGGAGGTCGCACCAGGCGGCGGCTGAATTAGCGACACGCGGGGTTGCGATAGTCGTTGAGAGGATCCGGCAGTTGGGACTCGAGGTGGCCCTGCACAAGTCCGAGGCCATGTGTTTTCATGGTCCTCGGAATGCGCCACCGTCGGGTTCCCAAATAACGGTAGGAGGGGTTCGCATCGGAGTCGAGTCGACGATGAAGTACCTGGGACTCGTCCTCGACAGCCGGTGGAACTTCGTGGAGCATTTCCGACGTTTGGCTCCCAGACTGGAGCGGGCTGGGGCTGGGCCTTGAAGCGGCTCCTGCCCAATCTAGGTGGTCCAAACGCCTCCTGCCGGAGGCTTTACGCGGGGGTCGTGCGGTCCATGGCCCTTTACGGGGCACCGGTGTGGGCGCGTTCCCTGAGGCTGCGGCCAGTCCGCCGGTTGAACGCGTCCCAGAGGGTCATGGCCATTCGGCTAGTCCGGGGTTACCGCACGGTCTCCGGTGAGGTGGCGAGCCTCCTTGCCGGATTGCCGCCGTGGGATCTGGAGGCGAAAGTCCTCGCGCACGTGTGGGAGTGGCGCGAGGAGGCAAAACGCCGGGGCGTAACTCCGCTGCCGCGAGAAATCACGGTACAGCGGACAGAACTCCGGCGGGATCTCATGGCGACATGGAGAGTGCGACTGTCGCAGCCCAGCGCTGGGCACGCCACAATTGCGGCGATAAGTCCCCTCTTTGAGGAGTGGTTAGAGAGGCGCCACGGCGTCCTCACCTTCCGCCTGACGCAGGTCCTCACCGGACACGGTTGTTTCGGGAGGTTCCTGTTTCGCATAAGGCGGGAGGAAACGCCCGGGTGTCACCATTGTGTGGATCGCCCAGAGGACACGGTGGAGCATACAGTGGAGGTCTGCCCGGCTTGGGCAGAGCACCGCCGTGTTCTCACGGAGGCGATCGGCGGCGGCGATCTCTCGCGTCCGAGCCTGGTCCAGGCCATGGTGCGGAGCGAGAGTGCATGGGAGGCCGTCACCTCCTTCTGCGAAGCGGTAATGCTCGCGAAGGAGGAGGCGGAACGCGTGAGGGAGAGGCAGCCTCACGCCCTCAGTCGCCGCAGGAGACGCCCTGGGCGGCGGGAATTGATAGCCGATTCCCGGCCACCGTAGGCGCGGGCTTGCGGACGGTGAGTAGTGGGTAGCTCGCCGTCCGGTGAGGACCAGGCCCGGGTCGACGGCGCGTTGTGTTCCACGCGCGCCTCAAAGAGATGTCAGCAAAAGATGGGGTCCAATAGGGCCAATGCCGCTGGGGTCGCGGGTTGTTTGAAAAAGATACCGTGGCCCTGGCATAGGCAACTGAAGGAACACGGGTGGGTTTTAGTCAGTAAAAGTCTGACACGCCCTTCCGCTCCACCCAGAGCGGGAGAAGTTATTTGATGATTTCCCATCCACAAAAAAAAAAAAAAAAAAAAGGTCCTGTAGCCCCTTAACTCGAGTTTGACAATGGTTGAAAGAAAATAGTGCCTAGCATACAAATCATCGTAACAGTTCTAAATTTTATTTATACATACTCTTGGATTTTTTTTCTGTTTATGTCATATATAACATTTAGTTTTTGCTCTTCCTGTGCGGGTTCCCATAAATACTATATCTTCCTTTCTTTCTTGCCTTTTCTAAAGAAGGAGCTACAAGTTGTCAAACGATTTGTTGATTATAAAGACTGTTTTAACCCAAACCAGATAATAGTCTATAGAACATAGAGTGATCCCTCTTGGCATACGAGTACTTTCGCTTGTACCAAATAAAACTTTTTCCAAATGAAACTTGACTAAATAATAAGTTAAAGAAAGAGTACTTTCTTTCAGTTAACCGATTTCTTTTCAGAATCCTTTTAACCGAGCGACAAGCAAATCGCGTTCGATAAAAAAGGTGAAGATTTTCTGGTTTTCTCATATCTCAATGGAACACCATTTCCTTATACGGTGAAAATATAACCATCATTACTAACTGATCAAAACAGTAAGCAGTGAAAGCTATAAGTTAATTACATTTAGAGCTTTGTACCACTTCTGATAATAATCTTCGCTACTAGGCTTAGGGTTTACTGTTTGTTTACTTCAGAAATAAACCATACCAACGCTCATTACCAAAAAAACGCAATTCCGGCCCACCTGAGCTCCGGCGAACTCAAAACACGAAACCTCGGAATCACAGAACAAAACAAAAAGCATGTTACGCCCGCAATAATCGGGGCGTGAGTCTCTCGTATCCCTATTTCGTAGTGACTGGAATACGCCGACATTGTCATATGCGAATTGGGGCGTACGCAAACGCGGCGTACTACGAGAATACGCCATCTTGATGTTTTGATGTGTAATTAAATTGACGCTGGCTGCTGCACTCGCGTGAGCATGGGAGTACGTTACATATTGTGGGGATTATTGTGTGCTGTATCATATTGTGAAGAGGATGAGCTTGTTGCATATTTGGCGTTCAAAACGTTGAGATGGAGTAATTTATGTAATTTTATACGGTGTTTTTATTTTATTTTTCTAGGAAACTTCAGAGGATGTTGCTAGGATAACCAATTTTGGTTGTAACAGATTTAAAGATAAAACTACGTTGTTTGTCTTCTTTCAATTGAGAAGTTCTTCAAATCCGTCGAAATCGATAAGAATTACTAACTAACAGTCCTCAAAACAAGATTTTTTCTTTAAAAATAAGCCTTGTTTTGAATAAGAACATAAAAAAATTCCATTTTAGATTTCGTCAACATCGTCTATTCTGTAAAAATCTCACCGTGAAAACGTAGGTGAAGTGAGCTTGAAGTGAGCTGTCATTCCACCCGATGCTAGAGATTGACACTATTGACAGCTCACTCCACGGTCACCTCATCTATGTTTTCACGGTGAGATTTGTACAGAATAGTACTGCTGTTCCGAGTAACGCTTCTCCTAATTTAGCCATGTGACCTAAAAACGAAGCCGGAATATTGATACGCAATTTGAACCACCTCGAATACGAAATCAGTCCCAGGATTAAAGGGGTGTAAAACAAACAAAATTCGTAAATACAACACCCTTTTACATTAAGTCCGAACTAATAGTATAGTCGGGTAATCCGTAACTTAATTTGGAGCAAACCGTGGTCAAAGTGAGTGCCTAGTAGCGTGTTTGTGTTATCGAATGATTTGATGTGAGCGTGGCATAGGTTACCGATATTGGGCAAGTTTTTTTTAGGAATTCAATCGGTTTTTTAGGAATTCAACCGGTTTCTCGCTCTAATCTACACAGAGTGTAACAGAAAGTTGTGGTCAAATTTAAGCGTGTGGTACAGATAATCAAACTGAACAACTTTCTTTATGGGACCATCATCATAATCACGAAAATAATATCAACTGTCTCATATAAAATTTCAATACTTACTCGACTCAAATGTATGGGATGGCTGATAATAATTTCTCGGTTATAATGTTGGTTCCATGGAGAAAGTTGTTCAGTTTGACCACGCCTTTCTGGTAGATGCCTTGTAGACCAATTTTATATTAAGAATTAATGCCTTTATTTTTTTCTCCTCTACATGTCTTGCTCTTTTCAATATTTGAAAGGACCATATAGACTCTCTATGACGTTTCCTTGCTCACCGGTCTGAGGTCTGATCTCACCTCAATTCTTCAATTTTCTTTGTTCAAATTTTAAATTTTACTTTTAGTTTTTAAGCAACAGAAAAAAAAACATTAGACAGATCCAATGTCTTTCTTTTTCTTTAAATGTTATATACACCTATAAATTGTGTATACATTAGCAGTATGAATGATGAATATTTACTTTGTAAAGTATTATATTATTTTAATTATTGTGAATGTGAAGAGTATGTGGGCCATTGCTTTTTTGTTTGTTTTATTTTTCTCTCAGTAATTTTTATCATGGTTTGACAGTTTGAGTAATTTATGCAGCCTACCCAAATATCCTTTCTTTGGTATTTTACGTCGAATTGTTGAGCTCCTTAATTTCTGAGTTGAGCTGCGCGATTACTGACAAATGCGTGCACTGACTGGACAGGTCCCTCAAAAGATCGTTTCAGTCACTAATCTACATGGTCTTGAACTGACCAAGATTATGTCTGGACTTTATGGAGACTGTGACCTCTGAGTTTGTTTCGGCCTTTCCTCTCAGAGTAGTCAGATAGGAAACACCGACCTCATCTAGTTTAAAAAAAACATGATTGACTTGTAAAAGTGTTTGCACAAACCTACTTACTGAAATAAAATCATTTATCATAGTAATACTCATGTAAACGTAAATGTATATGGTGTTGGTATTCATTCATAAATAAATAAACTTTATTTTCTCTGTTTGATGTTAATTTGGAGTTGAAAGCGTATACAACTTTGACATATCTCCCTCAATAGGCAGCAGTCATAGATTCGAATAGCCCCATTTACATGACTCACCAATCCCTAATTCTATGACTTATTTCGCTGGACACGTGTATTTAAAACGATTCCGATCCATTAGTAATACCAGCCAGCTCATTGAATTAATAATTTATTGTACCTTCGCGAATACGATACGAACTAAAATTCCTAGTATTACGGTCACACGCCAGAAGTAAAACTTATACTACAAAAAGCGCGCGCTGTCAGCTGTCAGTGTCAAATAGTTGCCATAGACATATAGATGATGACTGTATATGTGTATCATTGGAGCCGAAAGACGGCTACTGCCGGATACAAACCTTCTCCAAGCAACGCCCCTTCAATCGGTTCTGTGCTTCCCGCATCCAGCAGATTAATTAATTAATAATAATAATAATAATAATATTTATTTATTCCAGTCAAATACACACATAAAAACAGGAGCATTACACAGAAGACTATTTAAATGCTAGTTTTGTTGAACTCTGGAACCCAAATTAAGATTAAACTTGTGTTAAGGGTACCAGGGCCCTCGCAGTTATTAATCTATTACAATTTCATACATAGCTACTGAGCGGAACGTGTTCACTTGATTGATGTTATACATATAATAATTATAATTATCCGTTAGTATTGTGAAAAGTGCGTTGTGTGTGAGTGTGTGTGTGTGTGTGTGTGTGTGTGTGTGTGTGTGTGTGTGTGTAATTATGTGAGTAGACTATGCGTGTACGTGATTGAGGTGTACGGTAATGTAGGGTATAGGTTCTCATTATAGTGTTGATAATTTAAGGAGGTTTTCAGTTTCATCATATGGTTTATTCTGAAGCCAGTTTGATACCTTTTTTTTACATTCGTATCTGGTAAGTGGATAGATATTGCAATATTTATTTATTTTATTGTATAAGTGACATCCAATCACATTGTGGTGCCGTGCAGCCAAGGAGCTACGATAACGTTGGGCTTGACATACTACGTACGAGAGGCGCTTTGTTGTTATAGCTTTGTCGTATTCTAGAGTGCTGTGCTTCCTCAAAACTGTTCCCAGGACAAATAATTGCCTCACAGATAATGTTTGACAGTCATCCATGAGCTGAACTGTCGGATACCTGAAGGGTTTAAATTGCCATCAACCGGGCACAAATCTGCTACACACTCCGGGCTATTACTGATAAATTCCAAATAAAAAACCCCTTTGCCCGACCTGGAAATCGAACGCCAGACCTCGTGCTCACCAGTAGCGCTTCCGACCACAAGACCGACGAAGCCGTACGTGCGTAATTACTACTATCAACAAAATCTTAATCCTGCGAAATAGGTATTTAATTCAAAAATCAACACGTTCCGGAGTAAGTTCAACATTAAGTTCTAAATGTCAAGGAGAATATCCGCCGTACTTCCAATTAAGTTCTCATAGGATTCAATTAAACTTTGAATGCTCGAACAGGCGGCTAAATCTTTTGTTGTAAGAACGCGTCGCCGTCGCCCCGGCGCGTTTTCAAACACGTGTCGTTGGCGTCTTAGCGACACAATAGAAGAATGGTCGATTTTGTGTAAGTTTGTTTGGTAACAAGAAAGGTTATTTTTTATTAGATTTGGTTTTGACAAAAAAATAACAAAATAAGGAATAATTTTGTCTCGTCCAATGACCTAAAAATAGGTGTGGAGATTGTTTGAAAAACGGTATGGCATGTTCAGTGGTATATTCACAAATAATATCGCGAAGGCAAAATCAAATTACTGCAAGGCTGCGTCTATGTAATACAGATAAATATTTATATACAGTCCTCCTTCTCGATCTAGACAATGAGGACCCTTTGAAATTATTATTTTCTAGCTAGAGTGTGCCGTAATGTTTGCCAGACAAACTTTGTTCACTCATAATACGCAGGAACTATCAGTATTACTAGAACTAAGTGAAAATCCTAAACGAAACCATCCAAATACATATTCATAATCCCTGCAAAGATGAAATTAAGCCCCAAAACTAAATGATATTCTCGCCAAAACTGTACAAACTTCATCGCTAAAGAAGTAATATCATAATTGAAACTAAACTGAGCCAATTAGCTTCGTATGGAAATAATTAGTGAAGACAGCGTAGAGGTGCGAGGCGTCAGAAAGGCGAAGGCGAGGCGTGAACGCGAGGCGGTGTGAGCTTTGGCTTTATTAGTTTTAAATGAAAGTGTTCATTGGAAATGTTCGTGTATATTGATTTGGAGATAGTGTGGGTAAAGTTCAGCTGAGATCAAAAATCAAAAGTCATTATTGTGGAGTATTGTAGAGTTTTGTAAAAATTTAGAAATATAAGGATTTAGAAATTTCAATGAGGTAGAAGGGATTGTATCCAGCAATGGTTTATTTTGCTGTTTATAAACTGCAGCTGTTGCTTAAACCTGACTAGAAGGCGAATTTCCTCTACAAACATAATCATTCTCCTGCCCCTTATCCCAATTTATTCGGGGTCGGCGCAACATGTCCCTTTCTTCCATACTTCGCTATTAGTCGTCATCTCGGTAGTCACTGCCTTTCTGGCCATATCATCTTTCACACAGTCCATCCATCGTTTCTTTGGTCTTCCCTTACTCGTATAGCCCTCCACGATCATACTGAACACTTTCCTGACGACATTTTCCTCGTTCCTTCGCATCACATGCCCATACCATGACAACCGATTTCCACACAAATTTTCAATCACCGGTGTTACTTTCAGACTTCCGCTTACATACTCATTTCTTATTCTATCCATTCGCGTAACACCACGCATACCTATTAGCGTTCTCACCTTAGCTGCATGCGATTGCCTTTAATTAATTATTTTTGTAGCCCAACATTCTGATCTATATAAGACAGCAGGTCTAACCATTGTTTTATAAATATTCCCCTTAAGTTTAAGGGGAATGCGGGAGTCACAGATTGTTCCCGTAACCTGCCGCCATTTCATCCATTCAGCGTTAATTCTGTGCTTAACAGTCCGATCTACTTCGCCATCGCTTAGCACAAATGAATTAAGATACCGGAAGTCGGAGCAGACCGGGAGAAACGCGCCATCAAGCGCTATGCCCCCAGAACTAGAGAGACCGCCAAAATCGCAGAACATATACAGGTTTTGGTTCTGATGATTTTCAAGCCTACATTCTTCAGTTTCCGTTGCCATTTCTTCAATCTGCTCTGGATCTCAGGTCTATCTTAACCTACAAGAACAAAGGTGCCTCTTCCTGTAATTCCGAAGTCAGAGCTCCCATAATCAAGAGGAAGACTTAAAGCCGACCCTTGGTGCAAGCCTACCGCCACACTGAACTCGTCGGGTTTGCCAGCAGCCAACCGGACGTAGGTAGAAGATTGACTGTACATAGCACGAATTAACTCTACATACTTCCCGGGCAAGCCCTTCTCTTTCAAGGCCCACCACAAGACATCCGAAGGTACCCTATCATACGCTTTCTCCAGATCAATGAACACCATGTGCAAGTTCTTGTGTGCATGTCTGTACTTCTCGCACAATTGGCGAAGTGCAAAAGTGGCGTCCATTGTTCCTCGACCTGGCATAAACCCAAACTGGTTTGGGGTAATCTCACACTCCTCTCGAAATCTTTTCTCTATTATTTTCTCCCATACCTTCATACCATGGGACATAAGCTTTATCCCTCGATAGTTGTTTTAGACCTTTATTCTTGAAGATGTGCACTAGCGAACTATTGTTTGTTGTACACTATTCTTGTGGGATCGCTCCTTCATACAACAACTGCCACATACATCCATCTTCTTTTAAACACTTCCATACTTCTACAGGTATGTCATTTATTTTTTTCATATAGCAACACACGGTAATGGGAAACATAATTTTCACCCACACCTCACACAGCCCACGTAACACGAACAGTGCCTAAAAACTAACAAGTCAGCGAACAATAAAAACCCCTTACGCGACTTAATTAACTTTAAACAGATGGAGCCGAAAACATGTACATTCACCCTAAATCTTTGCCATGTAACCACGGCCAGATTACGGAGACCTCTAGAATCGCAGTGTGTTCCTGATTTTCATAGGATTTTTATATGGGAAAGAGGGGAGGTGAAGGTCTACTTAATTTGGTGGGTTTGGGAACTTAAAACGGGTGTTGCTTAGCTATGATGTGTTGCTTAATTAAAGATAAGCGGTGGAACAAAATGTTATTGCGGCGCCGCCGGCGCAGTATTGATGCAGTTAAAGGGCGAGTAGAAGTCGATAGATTGGTTGTATCCGGTTGTCAGGTTCTGGAGTGGCGCCCATATACCAGAAGAAGTAGCGTTGGAAAGCCTGTCACAAGGTGGACCGATGACCTTGTGAAGGCCGCAGGAATTCGCTGGATGCGGGGAGTACAGAACCGGTCGAAGTAGCGGTGCTTGGGGGAGGCCTATATCTAGCAGTGGATGTCTTTCCGCTGCAATGATGATCAGATTGTCATGTCTTGAGTCAACACGGCTCGCCTTTTCAAGGACAGCACAATTCTTTCTATTTTAATTAATTAAATAATTCTTTATTTGAATTCAAATGAAATATTGAAGCTAGTATCTGAATATAGACGGAACAAGATCGTTTAGAGAGACAATATAGAGATGAGACATTTACTGTGCTGTCTCTGGATAGTATAGACTAAAACGATGGAGATGATTTGAGCAAAATCTGAAAACTGACGAACACTTCAATGCTACAATATTTTTATAAACTTTCACGTGCTCAGCGACTTTTGTAATACATAAATTATGCACTTACATACAACCATAATTAATCATTTAAATTGCCGTTTCACATATTAATTAAAGAGACAGCCATGTTCAACAATATTCGCCAATGAAAAGCAAGCGCACATGACGGAATAGATTTTGAAGCCATTGTGTGATCATATTGTGTTAGAAGTTTATTTTAAAAGTTATTATGTTGATGACATTGTTAGAATAGTTTGTGCTTTGTTAAGGTTTTTGGTTGATTAATCAGTTCTTGTTTGTTGATGGGGAAATGTGTCGCAAGACGTATGTGCACGAGACACATATCGCACGCATAATGATACACTGACCGATTGCGGTTCAGGTCCAAAATGAATTTGTTTTAACTAAATTTCTTCAAAATATAATTCTTTTCAATAATTTAATCAGTTAATCCATTATTCCTACAATATATTATTATAATTATCTTCTATAAATCTCGGGACCCTGGGGTCCCGGACCTTTGGAAGACATACGAGGGACCGAAGCCAACTCGCAGAGGCCCCTTAGATAATTTTAAATGATGAGGAGGCACCAACCGACGATTATCCCTATCTGCACTATGCAAGTGCATCCAAGGACAACACCCAGTTGGTGCAGGACTATTGTTGTACATGGAAACAAAACATATTGGGCTATGGGTTTGGGTGGCTAAAGTGGATTGGGTAACTTGAATTATGGAAGAACTATGTCCCCTGCCTGACCAATGTTATATATTATATACGGATAAAATGGCAAGAGGTGGCTTGCACACTCAATAATGGGCCCTGGGAACGGCCGCTAGCACATAGTGACGTAGCGACACTTCCTGAGGTGCTTGAGGAGTGGAGAGGTATTCCACGGCTATCAGGACAATCCCGGAAGTACGGTCAAGATCCCTGCCAGGACCTTACTGGAATACTTCCTTCCTCCGAGCACGTTTGCTCTTGCGAATTTCCACCCAAGCCGGCCAATAAAGGCAAGAAAGAGGTGGGAGCTCTGTTCCTCGTCAGTGTTCACTCCAGCCAGCCAATAAAGGCAAGCCAGAGATGAGGACAAGACTTTTCCCGGGAGACAAGGTCAGTGGGGTCGCTACTGCCCAACAGCTCGCCACATGCTGTCCTGTGGGTTTCTATAAATCTCCTCTCTATTATTATTTTTTATTTGATATTTCTCGGGATCCTGGGGTCCCGGACCTTTGGAAGGCGTACGAGGAGCCGAAGCCAACTCGCAGAGGCCCCTTAGGTAATTTTAAATGATGAGGAGGCACCAACCGACGATTATCCCTATATGCACTATGCAAGTGCACCCAAGGACAACCCCCGGTTGGTGCAAGACTATTGTTGTGCGTGGAAACAAAACATATTGGGCTATGGGTTTGGGTGGCTAAAGTGGATTGGATAACAAGAACTATGGAAGAACTATGTCCCCTGCCTGACCAATGTTATATATTATACACGGATAAAATGGCAGGGGGTGACTTGCACACTCAATAATGGACCCCCGAAGACGGCCGCTAGCACATAGTGACGTAGCGACAAGGGGGCAACACTTCCTGAGGTGCTTGAGGAGTGGAGAGGTATTCCACGGCTATCAGGACAATCCCGGAAGTACGGTCAAGATCCCTACCAGCACCTTACTGGAATACTTCCTTCCTCCGAGCACGTTTGCTCTTGCGAATCTCCACTCAAGCCGGCCAATAAAGGCAAGAAAGAGGTGGGAGCTCTGTTCCTCGTCAGTGTTCACTCCAGCCGGCCAATAAAGGCAAGCCAGAGATGAGGACAAGATTTCTCCCGGGAGATAGGGTCCATGGGGTCGCTACTGCCCATCAGCTTGCCACATGCTGCCCTGCGGGTTTTTGTATCTCTCTTGGTCTGGCTCCTCATCCTAGACCCATTCCGGCAAACTCTACCGGCACAGACCTAAAGTTTGGAGCACGCAAGCCCCACCACGACGTCAACGTAGAGATACAGCGGTGGGGCTATTATTATTATTATTAAGGCTAGGCAGATGATGATGTTTTTCGAACCTAGTCTTGATCGTTACTCATAAAGTCATAACCGACACTCCACCATTACCAACCAAAAACACAACCACACAAAAAAGGTTCTGACTCGACAATTTCCCACAAACCAGGTCACCAGCGACTCATTATAATTAATTAAAATTACAGCAGCTAAGCACTTCAGGACAAAACAGTCGTTACATTGTTCAAGAGCGGTGATTATGTGACGTCATATAGCAGAATAAGTAAACGGCGACAGTGATGGTAAATGCTCTAAACTTGAATACTAAACATGGTTACTGGTTCGCAATTTGAGTTGGTAATAAATAGGAGTTTTATTACGAGATGCAAAAGGTCAAAGACATGACAATAGGAAGGGGCTCGATGAGTACTTGAAGTTGTGAAGAAAATGTATTTATTTGTGTTATTAAGGGGATGGATAATGTGAGTTAGCTGAGTAACTTATTTTAGATTTATTTGAGCATGGATGCAGGTATGGAGAAAGAGTATGGGTGTGAATGGGAGAGAGGTGTGTGTGTTCCTGTTAATGAGTGTAATGTTAGTTGTGTTGTATGGGTGAGTGAATTGTGCCTTACTTACCAACTATGTTAAAAAAATAATTTTCAGTTATTTACTGCCTAAAACTGTTGAAGAAACAAAAGGAGCATGCAAAAATCGTATCACGTGGCGTCCTGTAGTTTCTGCTTATTCCCATGAGGGAAAAAACATGCGTTTGTGACTGCATGAAGAATGAATTTGGATGTACGTAGGTAGGTATGTAAAGGTTTTGCTAGTTTTAATGTTAATTAGTAACTCTACTGGAAGGCGACCCCAACATGATTGGAAAAGGTTTGTCAGATTGTTTGATTTTAAAGTAACTTTATGGATTTACACATCAATCTTAAGAGGCTGTATACGAAATTTTGCCGATTTCGCTGATTGACGTAACATTACAGACGTGTACATACATTTAAAATACTATATTTCTATAAGTTTTAATGCACAACATGAAAGATAATTTCAATTATGATGTAATGAATGAGCGACTTTTTATTTTGTGTCGAGTATTATAATTCGAGATTTAGGTTGTTTTAAAAGGTTTTTTATGGCCAATTTTTTTTATTATTTGCATTTTTTTTCAGGAAATTGAATAATTTTGAACTGAAGTTTATTCTATTGTTTTAATTTATGATCTTTAACGTTCTAAGTAGCCGAAATCAGAAGCCGATCTTTGCCCATTTTCTCTAACATTTGACTAAGTTAAATATTTTTTACTCAAAATTTTTATAAAAGTGATACTCACACTTATTGTACAACTTTCACAAAAATACATTTTAATTTTTTCATACCCTTTAGATGTCAAAACGATTCGTATGTATTTGATATTCTGAACCTTTACGCCTGGACAACGTTTGATCCATTATAAAGCGCAAGTCCGATCCTGCATGGAGTATTACAGCCACCTTTGTGATGGCTCAGCTAAATACCAACTTGCTGCGCTTGACTCGGTGGAACGCAGAGCTAAGAGGCTCATTGGCGACGTAAAACTGGTGGATGCCAATCTTCACAGCTTGGCTCATCGCCGCAAGGTTGCCTGCTTGTCGGTCTTCTATAGACTTTACTTCGGAGAGTGTGCTCAGGAACTCCACAATCTCATTCCACCGGCCCCCTTCTACCATCGAACATCTAGACGCGCTGCACGTTGCCATCCACACCTAGTTGCCATTCCACCTATTCGCACTAAGCACTTCCAAACATCCTTCATAATGCGCACGGCAAAAGAGTGGAACTCACTACCTTCGTCTGTGTTCCCGAATGCTTACAACCCGAATCTCTTCAAAGTTAGAGTGAACAGCCTTCTTCTGAGTTACTCATTCCATCGTAGACTTTGTCTCCGTCACCTCTGACCTGGACTATAGTCAAGAGCAAACCCATCTCAAATAAAAAAGAAACCTCTTACAGCGAAAATTCACAAAACAGTCGTCGGTTTTAGGTCGATTAGTAAAAATTAAATAAGTATAATAAAAAAGGAGCTCACTCATTAGATCATAATTGAAATGATATTTCACATAGTGCATTAAAACTTATAGAAATACAGTATTTTAAATGTAAAATAACGTGTGTAAAATCACGAAAAACAGCAAAGTCGGCAAAATTTCATATACGGCCTCATACAGCTCATTCCATATTGTTGATAGATAGGGCTAAGATTCATCAAAATAAACTGTGCTAGAAAAAACCCAAGGAAAATCCTATTTTGTTCACTATTTTAACGCATAAATCCCATCTTAAAACCCATATAAAATAGTAGTGCAATATATTGTAACAGCCACGTTCTATAGCGCGACAGCTTCAAACTGAACGCATTACCATACTTCTGACATACTCACTCTCATGGTTTTCTTTTATCATCTCTCGCTTGCACAGCTTTTGACAAAGGCAAAGGATTTTACGTGACGATGGCGGATCCAAAACGAGGTAATGATTTTAAATGTACACATTATACGTCTAAGGGTTGAATGAAAGTTATGCTTTTGACACTAAACTGTAGGTATAAGAAGAAAACAAAGGGTAAAGAAAGTGCAAATTTTCGTCAGGGATCGAACATATTAGAATATAACATACCACCACGCCTGTACTCCCCTGAAAGGTTATTTATTTATTTATGTAACCAACGACTATACATACATTATATTACAAAATAATGTATTACAAGATTGTGTGGCTTATAATATTAGGCCTTTGCCCTGCAATGGGACATCACAGGCTTTTAATAATAATAAAAACGGCTATTAGTAGGTTACCCTCTTTAACTAGAATGAGTATAAATAAAACATGCGAACGACTACTAAGAAATATTTAAGCTGAAAAGTATCCAAAGTTAAGTATACAATTTTGTGACTATTTACTTATTTAGTCGGTTATAGAGCCTAGGTTTTAACTATCTGCCTTTGCTTTATGGTTTTTTATTATATGCGCTTTGTATGTAGGTTTAGTACAGTTTAATATTGCTGCCCTGTTGGTCTAGTGGTTAGTGGCCCTGACTGCTATGCCGGAGGTCGTGGGTTCGATTCCCACCCAGGACAAATGTTTGTGTGATGAGCATGATCATTTGTTCTGTGTCTGGGTGTAATTTATCTATATATGTATGTATTTAGAAATATATAAGTATGTTTATCAGTTGTCTAGTTCTCATAACACAAGCTCTGCTTAGCTTGAGGCTAGACGGCGTTGTGTGATAGTTGTGGAATATTATTATTATTATTATTACTTTTTGATATTTCTCGGGACCCTGGGGTCTCGGACCTTTGGAAGGCGTACGAGGAGCCGAAGCCAACTCACAGAGGCCCCTCAGATAATTTTAAATGATGAGGAGGCACCAACCGACGATTATCCCTGTATGCACTATGCAAGTGCACCCAAGGACAACCCCCGGTTGGTACAGGACTATTGTTGTAGGTGAAAACAAAACATATTGGGCTATGGGTTTGGGTGGCTAAAGTGGATTGGGTAACTTGAACTATGGAAGAACTATGTCCCCTGCCTGACCAATGTTGTATATTATACACGGATAAAATGGCAGGGGGTGACTTGCACACTCAATAATGGGCCCCCGGAGACGGCCGCTAGCACATAGTGACGTAGCGACAAGGGGGCAACACTTCCTGAGGTGCTTGAGGAGTGGAGAGGTATTCCACGGCTATCAGGACAATCCCGGAAATACGGTCAAGATCCCTACCAGCACCTTACTGGAATACTTCCTTCCTCCGAGCACGTTTGCTCTTGCGAATCTCCACTCAAGCCGGCCAATAAAGGCAAGAAAGAGGTGGGAGCTCTGTTCCTCGTCAGTGTTCACTCCAGCCGGCCAATAAAGGCAAGCCAGAGATGAGGACAAGATTTCTCCCGGGAGATAGGGTCCATGGGGTCGCTACTGCCCAACAGCTCGCCACATGCTGCCCTGCGAGTTAATATATCTACTTGAGGTGACTATCTACAAGAGATGTACCATATATGCGGTTAATATTTCTAATTTTATGAATGTAGATGAACCACTCTAGACTGTGGCTAAGTATTAAGTAATAACAGCCGCACCGGCCGGTTGGTCCGTGGATGGATGACCATCTTTACATACCAAGACCCCTCCGTGACTCGGGAAACACGTTACGTTGTTGGTCCAGGATGTCATTCGTGGATCTTTGACAGTCGTTACGGATCGTCAGAAGCCCGAAAGTCTGAATACCAGTCTTACCAAGGGTTATCGTATTACCCAGATACTGGGTTGTAATCGCTTCTTGGTAATCGCTTCATGTAAAATACTGGTATTCAGCTGCATTCGGTTAGACTGGAAGTTGACCCAGCATCGTTGGGAAAAGGCTAGACAGATGATGATTTTGTAGATGAACAACTCTCCCAACTCTACGAAAATGCAATTATTTAAGAGGGCCTTTATCATCATACTGAACCGAATCAAATGTTTTTTTTTTTCATAATGTAAGTAAAGTATGTTTATGTTGTACTATGTGACGTAAGTAATTATGTTATACTATGTTTTGTGCTTTAATGATGTAATAATTTAGTAATGTTGTTAGTTTTTAACCGACTTCCAAAAGGAGGAGGTTCTCAATTCGTCTGTATGTTTTTTTTTTTTTTTGTATGTTTGTTACGCGATTACTCAAAGACGGATCGACCGATTTAGAAAATTCTTTTTTTGTTTGATAGGGTATACTTCCGATGTGGTCCCATATAAATTTTATTAACTTTGCTTAGGGGTTTTTGAGTTAGCTTTAATAATGCGTATATTTCCCACGTATTTTATGTGGATGATGTGATGGTGTTTTAATAACTTCCTATCACTGTTATTTACATGGCTATATCTACAATTATTGTGCTCAATTATGTATTCGAATTTGTGTGGGGTAGGTTCCACAACTAAAAAGTGAAAAATAAAACCTTTTTAGCAAAAAATAAAACCGACTTCCAAAACAAAACACTACAAAGTGAAAAATAACTTTAATTTCGGAAGTCGGTGGCAAAAAACGAAAATACAAAACCCAAGACACCGACTACCGAAATTCAAGTTATTTTTCACTTTGTAGTGTTTTGTTTTGGAAGTCGGTTTTATTTTTTGCTAAAAAGTTATTTTATTTTATCTTAATTTTATCTAATTTGGTTATTGTAAGTACCTATATACTTAGCTTAGGTTATTACTCGTAGTTTAAGTTCTTAACTGTCGCATTAGGGTAAACCCTGTAATGCTAGTTTAAGCTGATATAAAAAAAATAAATAAAAATAAATAAAATATTACAATCAGATACCAAAATATATTATGAGATGCCATATCACCTTCGCCACTGGATGATGTTCCCACGATCCTCATACAACGTAAACCAAACAACATCGTTTTGACCGATTGAACGCTCTCGCCTTGCTCTCAACTATTTTAACCATGGTATTTATTTTATTTTTTTCTTTTTCAAAGTAAAAATAGAGTGTTCCAGAAAGAAGTGTATCGTTGGTGTCAAACACCAAATTAGGTTACATTAAAAACAAAAATTCTCAAACGTGCTACATGGTAATGTATTAACCTTTATATCGTGCATTACCATATAGCACGTTAGCTAGTGAGGAGACACCATCAATTAACAGAAACTATTTCTGTTAATTGCTGAAAAAGTCCAAAAATATTTTAACATTCCTTGTTCAACAAACAGTTCCAAAATGCCACTTCCCGAGCATTGTAGAACCAGACCGCAACGCATTCACGTAAAGCTAATCGCTAAGAGTTACAGGACAGTTTGACGACATCTACTAGGGTATTAAACCGGTAAGGCAACCGTAAAACCACTAGATTGAACCAAACGTTCCACACAAAAGCTGAGCGTATGAATCGTCGAGGTCTGGTCTGAGTTACAGCGGCATAAACGTGGCATCCATTTTAATGGTCGATAGTGGAATACTATTGAGTCCAATAAAACAAATGCATCTTTAGCCAGTTACATTTTATGATTTAACTGGGATGGCTTTCAGTCAGGACTGCGAGTTATGTGACGGTGCATAATGTAAGTGGATAAAGTACAAAGTTACAAAGACAGTGGTCTATTCGCTTATGAAAACAGTGACGATTGCCTGGTAGCAGGCCATTCTATGCTTATAAAGACTTACATGAAAATGAAAATAATCGCCGATAAAATTATAGACGTTGTAGAATTTATTTCACATAGTATTTTAATACAATACTTAAGTAGTAGGTATCATCTAGGATCGATGTGTACGCCTTCTAATTTAACAAACATTATGTGCATAACTTAAAGCACGTTAAGCCATTGGTCCCGGCTGACATTCGTGGATCTTTGATAGTCGTTACGGGTCGTGAGAAGCCCGAAAGTCTGACAATCAGTCTTATCAAGGGGTATCGTATTACCCAGATACTGGGTTGTAATCGCTTGTTGGTAATCGCTTCATGTAAAATACTGATATTCAGCTACATCCAGTTAGACTGGAAGCCGACTCCAACATAGTTGGGAAAAGGCTAGGCAGATTGATTGAAGTGCATAACTTACTTGCATTATTTGAAGACGTAAATAAAAAAAAAATATTTAAAAAAACAAAAAACCCGACTGCAAAAACACGTAGCTGAAACGAGAAAATTTTGGTTAATTTTTAAAATATATATTTTTTAATTATTTTAAAAGAAAATTTTGTTCGGATGTTTTTGCCTGACGGCACTTCGGTCTTAGCTAGGACGCTAGGCGGTGTAATTTTGAGAAGTGTGCTATTGTATTCGCCTGATTTTATTAAATATACCTCTCGTTGTAGTTTGTCCGAGTATCATTTAATATCTGACTACGTATCTCTGTAGAAGCTCGACTTCCATATAATTGGAATCCGCCCTTCTACAATCCTAACTTTTTTTTTTTTTTTTTTGTGGATGGGAAATCATCAAATAACTTCTCCCGCTCTGGGTGGAGCGGAAGGGCGTGTCAGACTTTTACTGACTAAAACCCACCCGTGTTCCTTCAGTTGCCTATACCAGGGCCACGGTATCTTTTTCAAACAACCCGCGACCCCAGCGGCATTGGCCCTATTGGACCCCATCTTTTGCTGACATCTCTTTGAGGCGCGCGTGGAACACAACGCGCCGTCGACCCGGGCCTGGTCCTCACCGGACGGCGAGCTACCCACTACTCACCGTCCGCAAGCCCGCGCCTACAATCCTAACTAATATTATAAATGCGAAAGTATATTTGTATGTTTGTTTGTTACCTTTTCACACCTAAACCACTGAACCGATCATCCTGAAATTTTGCATATACGTTGTCAGGTATACAGACACGGACATATGGTACCTTTCATCCCGAAAAAAAATACTGTTCTCGAGGAAAACAACAATCACGTTCTTATGATAATAGATGGCGCTACGTGTCTTTCGAATCATGATTGAATTATATTATTATAGAAGCTTTAGTAGTGTGTTAAGAGTTTATTTTTATTTAAGTTCCTAACACATCTTGTGAGTCTAGAGTTTAGATAGACCGGTTTTTCAAATCAAATCAAATCATTTATTTGCTTGAATATGGGTAGGTACATGAGGTGATACATAATAATAAAGTTCTTTATACCATATTCTACCGTAATAGGTGTGCAAATATCTATATCTATATAATCTATTGTAATATATAAAACGAATATTAACAGTACAATATTAATTCAAATTTATTAATTATATAAGTTTGATTACATTGTTTAATTTAAAATTTATGTTTTATATATATTTATTTATTATTAATATAAAATTTTATATTTCCAACTATCCTAACTAATATTATAAATGCCAAAGTGTTTGTTTGTTTGTTTTACGCCAAAACGGTTGAACGAATTTTGATGAAATTGGGCACTTGGGTAGACCATGACCTGGAGAAGGACATACGCTACTATTCATCCTGGATCGCAGATGTAATATATGTATATATAGTATATAGTATATGTATGTATGTATGTATGTATGTATATAGTAGATGTGTATATAGTATGTAATAAAACCTGCGGGAGTCACCCGTTGTTTATAGGTTGTTATCTGTTACAACTATAGTCTTATCATACAAGCGTGATGCTCTGTAAGATCTTAAGATTATGACGATGAAAGTTTCAGTACCTATTTCTAAATTACATTCCTACATCGAAGTACTACCTCACCCCGCACCCCGCTGCCCGCTTCAACATGCGCTCAACCCTGCAACGCTCGAAGCACCGCGCAGATGACGCGTGCATTATGCATGGGGCTGCATTTAGCGATAGGGCCTGTGGTCCTACCTACATATGTATGTACGTGTATTGTTATTCATGTGAGCATGATGCTTTCGAAGGCAGCATTGTAAGGTGCGAGCTGCAGGAATTTTGTGCAGGAATTGTGCCTTAATTTTGGAATAAGTTAAATGGGGTAGGTAATGGGGTTAGGTATTTGTGATGTTTGTAGCAGAAAACAACTCTAAAACATTACTTCACAATTGCAATGTAAAACGTCATGAGAGACACGAATTACAGAATTTGGCATTTGGCGTCTTATGATAAATAATAATTATGCTATTAAAAAAAATAACATCGTTTCTGTTTCGAGAATAACTTACCAAGGAATATGTTCGAATAATCTTTATCATAAAAATAGCATAACAGTACCGACATTTTTTGTAATACAACAATGATTAAAAAAAATATAGTTAGGTGAATAAACTATTTCAAGAAATCCCAGACATAATCAAGTCAAACTTATTCTTCTTTAAACACCATGAACAGTCATCCCCCTTAACTCCTTTGTACTAACTTATAAAACATGCTAAGCGAACGTCTGTTCCTAACATAAAGATTAAAAAGCTAGCTCAAGTTCGTTCAAGTTCGTGTGACTTCGTGTAAGTTCGTACGAGACATTGAATGGGTCTCGAACTTGCTTCTACTCTATTTAAAGTTGAAATTGTTACGTGACCGGTGGAGGGTTAAATTAATGCTATGTTTGTACTTGAATTCCTGTTCTGACGATTGAGAATTTCAGTAAGCTTAAGGAGTTGTTTGTGTGTTCTTTTGTGTGGGTCTTCTCAGTCAGAGAATGTTGCCTATATGTAACTAATGCAAGCAAGTCACCGCTAGGTGGGGAGCTGCAGTGCTCAATTGCGAATCTACGCTATAAAAATAGACTATAAATGAACTAGCGACCTGACCCTGCTTCGCACGAAGTTTAATCACACCGCCAACAATCAGTGAGAAGCGAGTAGAGCTAGAAACTAGAACCGAGCTGGCGAGCAACAAGCAGCGAGTAAACGACGGCGACTAGCGATTACTCGCTGGTATGCGTCTGTACCAAGCGTGAGTCTCTCAGCGAGAGCTCTGCCCGCCAAGCGAGCGTCGCTACGCGAGTACTCTCTTTGATCTCTTGTCGCTGCGACAAACGAGTGTCGCTCGCGCGCGATGTGAACTCTTTTGTTTACACGGAATGTATATCTATTGTACGTTTCTTGAGCGAGAAAATAGCCGATAATAGTCGCTTTCTCGCCAGCGATGGGACAACTGCCTAATTGTAAGTAAGCTTTATATATTTTACACATAATCCGGTGTAAATGTTTGTACAAAAACATATTAAAATCCGTTGCGTAATTTAGAAGAACAACGCGGCCATGCAGACAGACACGAAAATCAACATTAATTAATAATATTATGTACAATATATGTATATGTCGCGGCCAACTGTTTTAATTGGCCGTTTAATGAACCGCCTATCTTTTTAACTAAACGGCACCGATCAGCTAACGGCCTGAATGGTATTCAATTATAGGTTAGGTTGGAACTGTGACCTACCACGCGCGAGCTAAATTGGTCGCAATAACTATGCCAGGGCACCCCATCCAAATGGGTTATGTTATTTTAGACTTGTGACCAACCGCGTGCGAACCGAGCGAGCGAAGCGAGCAGTGTCGCGGGAGCAGCCGGCGAGTACTACTTCCAAAGGCTTTGCGGTTAACTAAACGGCTATTTAAATAAGTTGGCTGCGACTTATATGTGTAGATGCTATTCTCGAAACATTTTGTTTTCTTTTTAAAAATGTTTGACGCTTGTTTATAATGGTATGATCGTAAATAACAAATGAAAAACTTTTAACTAAATAGAATGCGACCATAAAAGTTTTGTTTACTAAAAATTGTGTTGATGCCGAAACAGCGATTAAAAGTTGGACGATATGGTCCGAAAGTCAAACTCGACTGACCTCTCGCGAAACATTTAATCCCTGTTGGAGTACGAGACTTTGTGTGTTCGCTTCATATTTTGCACGAAATAAACCGACGTCAGCAAAGTAGAGAGTCAACTGCACTTTTTACGAAATTCACTTTTTTTCATAATTCGACTCAGAATTCTTTGTTTTATCATAGGATTTTTTTTGCCGTTTAATTCTCAATTTGTACTAGTCAAGGTGACTGGTAATTAGTAACCGATACTTTAACACATGATTGTGCTCATGATAACAAACAACGTTTACTATGGGACCAAACCTGAAATCGCGAAAAAAAATCAGCTTCTTCCTACATTTTGACGAGTTATGCGAACATAAGTGTAGGGAACAGCTGATTTTTTTCGCGATTTCAGGTTTGGTCTCATAGTAAAAGTTGTTTGTAACCAATGAGTACAATCATGTGTTTAAGTATCGGTCATTAATTACCAGTCACCCTATATAAAGACAACTACTAACTAAACACCTCTTATTCACAAAGTCCCCTTCTTAATTAAACAAGCAGTATATTAAAATCCTTTTCTAAAAGTACCATCTAACCTTGCAGTACCTAGATCTCTTCAGGAGTTTCAGTCGCTTTCAGGGCTGTAACAAAGTGTTCGATCAAGGGCCTGCTTTCTCTGCCGTCCTTTGTGAGCCCCCCACTTGTATTGCTAAGTTATATTGCCGGTTACTAATATGTAGGTACCAGTTCTTTTTAAGAGTGTGTATAAATAGGATATTTTTTGGGCTTGAAGATTTTTAACAACATTTTTTAGCGGAGAATGGCAGAGTACCCTTTTTGTCTATAATAATAATAGCCTTTATTCAGATCAACTTAACCTATTAACAATATTCTAAAAACAAACATAAAACTTATTCTAGTATTTGCTGCTTTTTTATTTTCTGTAGATCTGTTTGCCAATCGGCAAAGGCAATCCAACCTCTTCCATTCTGATCTTTCTTAATAATAATAATGTTTATTTGCAAGAAATACATTTTTACAAAGGAAGATCTTATTGCCTAAAAGTCACTGTATTCGGCCTGTAAGCAAGCGTGCAAATTATTGAACTTTATGTCATTGTTACATTACTACAGAATATGTCATTGATACAATATTACAAATTATGTCATTATTACATTAAATTATTGCTAAATTTATATCATTATATTAATAAAGATTTACATAATAGTCATAACAATCTATAAATATTAAAATAATTAGGGAAACATTAAATATTATTATTATTGTGTATCTTTGTGTTCCATAAATTCATTGATGCTATAAAAACCGTAACCTTGGAGCCACTCTGTTAATTTATTTTTGAATAAATTGCCTTGTAACAATTTTAAGTGGTTCGGTATCTTATTATAAATTAACAGGCACATATTAAATACGTTTTTCTTATAAATTTCTTTGGGACAGGTTGGTTGGTAAAGTAGGTTGAGAAACTTAGCCCTTTTTTGTCTCGGCATAACCTCACTACGCTGCATGAAGTAATGCATGTGCCTTCTCGTAAAAAGACAGATTTCTTTTATGTACATACACGGTAGTCGAAGAATTTTGTATTTTTGAAATAAAGGTTTACAGCTGTCTAAGTACCATGACTTGTTGATGACTCGGATACAACGTTTTTGAGTTTTGAATACTCTGTCGGTATCGGTCGAGTTACCCCACATTATTAGCCCATAGTTTAGTATACATGACACATCTTGAGCCACTCTGTTCCACATCACTCCTGCCACTTCTCTGATATCATCGTCCCACATTTTCTGCGGTCTGCCTCTTTTCCTTTTACCTTCCCTGGGATACCACCTTGTCACCTTTTTACTCCATTTGTCATGACCTCTTGTTGTGTGCCCTGCCCATCTCCATTTGAGTCTTTTAATTTTCCGTACTACATCTATGGTTCTTGTTTTGTCCCTGATGACATGATTTTTCAGTCTGCCTGATCTCTTAACATTCAGCATGCGCCTTTCCATAGAGTATTGGCAAGTTGCTAATCTGTTTGTCATTTCCTGAGTCAAAGTCCATGATTGACAGCCATATATAAGGACGGGTAGTGTGCAGGTGTTAAATAGTTTGCTTTTGATGTTTATATGAAGTTGTTTGTTTTTCATAACCTCTCTCAAGCTCCAATATCTTCTCCAGCTGTTCGTTATTCTTCTTTTTTACTTCCGCGCGCATAGGTTCTTTTTGGGTTATGAGCTGTCCCAGATAGACGTATTCATCCGTGTAGTTGATTTCAGTGTTTCTTATCAGTATCGTGGTTTTCTTTCCATTTGTCATCACTCTAGTCTTTTCTGGGTTAAGTTGTAATCCTACTCTCTCACTTGCGATCGCTAGGTCTTCTATCATTTTATTGATGGCTTCAGGTGTTTTTGCGAATAGCACTATGTCATCAGCGAATCTTAAATGCGTCAGTGATGTGCCGTCTATATTGATCCCAAAATTTCCCCAATTGAGTTGTCTGAAAATTGATTCCAGTACCTACAGCCGAGAATAATGTTTGGGACAGGGGGTCTTTGACTGTATGGATTCCTTACAAGTTTTTTTATTCATTATGTACATTCTTCTTACGTCTTACAATATAGTGTTAATTGAAACTGTTCGTGAGTGGACGAGAATGGCGGATGAATATTATATATTATATTATTATTATTATATTACAGCCTGTACCTACCTATCAAGTTGGTATATCATTCATGAGGCTAACAGTTACGCCAAATTCAAAAGTGATTTTCTCGTAAATCGTAAGTATTGCAACTTTGAGAAAGTACATAGATTATACTCGTAATTGTATGGTTTTGATAATACATACTATGTTGTAAACACCACAAAATATCTAGTAATACTTTAGAAAAAAAACGCTTTTGAATCTTACTTAATTGTAACGTATTCATGCTGCTTACTGTACCATATCTTACTCTTACGCTTCATCTTTGTGCTTATAAAAAAATACTACAAATTTTCGCACTTAAGAGGGAAGCGTCAGGGTAGCCCGCGAAATTCAAATTTTCTTACGTTCCTTGCAATTTGCATGTCAGTATAAGATGTATTTGATTAATGAATGATTCGATCCCGTAACAAATATGTATTTATAGAACTATATTCATTAGAATCAGTAATACAACGTTAGTATAATCCTCAAATGTCAAGATTTCATGAAACAGTCATTCAATAGGATTACTTGGTCTTAAAAAGTTGTATTGATGACTTAAATTATTATAATTCTGTAAATAAATATCTGATACGGTCGCAAATCATATTTCGATCAACATACAACCTAATACTGACTTGCAAATTCCAAAAAAAAAACTCAAGAAAATTTTAATTTCGAGGGCTACCCCGGCGCTTTCACCTTAATGCTATTTTAGGGGAAGATAAAGCTAGTAGTATTGTTTTAGTATTTTTGGTTTAAGAGTAGTAAATAACATAGTACATTATTTAAAACTTTTCATTGCATTTTTATTTTGATGACAGATTAATGGAGTTAAAATTTTATTTACGAAACAAAATAAAAGCCCCTCACTACCGAACACGTCAGCAAAAATAAATCCCCTACATATGCACATACGAAACAATGGAAATATACCAATTACAGCTTAACAAAGAAAACGTTTACGTAACGTAACGCGCCGCGTTCCGCGTAACCCGTGCGTTCGCTCGCGTCAAGCGTCGATTTATATGCGGGGAAGAGGCGATGCGCTGCGAATTACGACGTCGGAATCGGTTATGTTACGAATAAATTTTAACGACTAAGCTTCCTTGTGGTGAGGGTAATAATTCTGAGTGATGTTTTGATTGTGGATAGTGTGTTGCGGACCTTATGTGAGTCTTCCAATACGTCTTTTCTCCGAATTGTGTTATGTGTAAGCATTTTCTTTCCCTGTGGTTTGCCTGAATGAAATCAAATGGATGACGATTCAGAATGGGCCTAGTTTATCATTTGTGACTTTGAGTTACGGCTATGTAAGTGGGCACGCTCTATATACCTGGAGGCTTTTCTTTAGGCATAAAGTTCTGTTTATGTTTTTAGTTTTGTATTTTTATTTTTGCTTGAGGATAGTTTTCGATTTGTTTCTTTTTTGTAAATTGGCGTGTGCTAGCTGACTTATGGCAAATAATTAAATTAATTTAATGTTTTGTACCTAAATTATTTTTTTAAATTGAACAGACAGCTGTGCTGCTGGGGAGTTTGTTGCGCCACTTCTTCTCCCCAGCTAAAGCACTAGGAAGTGGTGAAGGGCGGGCGTTTTTGGGGGACTGTCTTATGTAATTTTGACGTTCGAAAAGTACTCATTCCCAGGCTAGTTCGAATAAATGACTTTTGATTTTGAATATGAGAATGAGTTATCCTCGCGATGTTTATTTTTATGTAAATCAGCGGTAGCCAATATTAATATGATAGTACCAACCTCGGAACAAATAAAAAACCAAGACATAGCACTGTCAACAGTTGCGTGAGGCTGGTTTCGTAAACAGGTGTGCACTTAGTGAGGTGTAGTTATTTGTAGTTTGGTGTAAATGTAGTGCGTGTGAGCGTGTATGCATAGATCGAGGCGTAGTTTGCGGATGATTCACTGATGTTCGCAGTGCTATGTCATGATTTTTTATTTGGTCGGAGGTACCAGGTTATAACTTTTGATCAATCATAACTCAAGTTAAGATACTCGTAACATAACTGTATTCCCCAAAGAGGCACTTAGGCAGTTTCGAGACCTACCGTATAGTAGGTAAACCCACATTTTACCCGACACCAAACGTCACCTCCATTTTGACTTTAATAAAAGTACAAGATTTTTAGGTATTTATTGTTAGGAGTTCGTGACTAATTAATAAACAGCCGCACGCGTCAAACAATTAGGCTACGCTTGCCCGGGGTTGGTCCGTGGATGGGTGACCATCTTTTATCGAGACTCCTCCGTGCCTCGGAAAGCACGTTAAGCCGTTGGTTCCGGCTGTCATTCGTGGATCTTTGACAGTCGTTACGGGTCGTCAGAAGCTCGAAAGTTTGACAACCAGACTGTTCTAGGGGTATTAGTCAGATAGGCAGTCGCTCCATGTAAAATATTGGTATTCAGCAGCATCCGGTTAGACTGGAAGCCGACCCCCACATAGTGGGGATTTTTGACGTGTATTTGTGTGTCTCACAGTTTTAAGCAAACGTTATAAAATAAACACACTAACGTTTATTTTTAATGAAGTCATCTTACAGCTTTTTAACTTTAACCTTTATTTTCAGAATGCCAATCACCCGACTAACGATGACGATTGAAAACCACCGTAATAAGACCTTGTCATGTTCAACAAACATGAGAAATTTCACCATCCAATGGATGTAGCGTGTACATCAATTCAGACCCAGTTGTAATGATGCTAAGGTCGTTGTTTGTGTGTACATTACCGACTATTAGCATCTCAATAGGGGGGCGCACGAAATCAATAAATTCAAACGCTTCGTGATTGCAACGGTGACTAGTTTGTGGTCGCACTGTTAGCGGATTTAGGCTAGCTCTTTTCAAACTCGAAGCATTTACTTCCATTGAACGATTAACAGGCTTATTTGAATTGTCGGTCAGTAAGAAAGATGAAACTAAATGCCCATTCCAAAACGTAGTATGTTCCTTTTGATAAGAACGGGCAAGAAACCAAACAGATCTTTTAAATCTAAATATTATTACGAAATATTGGTTAGATATCATATGAAATGATAAACATTTTCAGTAGGAATAATAATAATTATATATTTATATTCTTACACGCATACAAACTTGGTATAGGATAGCACTATTTAATTAGATTCTCAATGTAATATCAGTATAGAGTTTAGATTTCTAAAAGATAACCTTTACGTTCCGAGGCTCGAAGAGAACTGATTTAGAAATCAAGGTGACCCTCCAAATATCATGTTTTTATTCCGTTCCGTTAAAAAAACCAGTACTTTTGGCGGGAACTGTCAAATGAGATACTTTGAACTTTATGTCTACACAGATACAGGAGGTAGAACACATACACACACATTTTATAATATATAAATTAAAAATTAAAAAATATATATATTATAAATTACTACAAATCTAATTAATATTTGGAAATCATGATACATCATGTTGAAATTATAGGTATGTATGTATACTGGGGCCTTTTTTACCGTCTTGGAGAAAATAGGGTATGAAAAATAAACAAAAAAAAAAAATATTAAAAAAAGTAAAAGCCTAGAAAAGTTAGTACCTAAGTTTTTTTTTTTTTTAATATAATAATATCGGAATTCGATCTATAAAGTTGTTTCAAAATTTCTGTTTTTATTGTTCTAGTTTATTTCAAATGTTTATTGATAGAGCCATTTCTGTCTAAGCTATTGAAAAAGAAAAAAACTAGGTATGCCATAGGCACTCCGCTTTACGCTTTTCTAGGCTTTTACTTTTTTAATATTTTTTTTTTTGTTTATTCTTCATACCCTCATTCATTCATTCATCTATTGTACCCTGTTTTTTTTAAGACTGTAAAAAAATATCATCGAATATATTATGAGAACTATGTTGAGAGACGTGCACGTTAAAAGCGTTCAGAGTAAAAAGTAAACAAAACTAAATAAGCCGTGGCTTCTAAGAGATCCCAACTGTCGGTGCCCATCACGAACATGATGCATGGATCAGCATCATTCAGCTCAACCATTTTGAAGAGAACCGAATGACACCTGACCGAATAATCCAACACATGCGCCATTTCATGGTGGAAAATGTTCCAATACGACTTATAATTGGTACTTCGAGTATGTACTGCCGCACACAAGGCGACTGGCAACTAGTGGCCGATGTGGTCGTAGGTTATCGGTAGTTCACATTTATTTTATTAAAAAAACTGGTCATTTGCGTGTCGGACCATGCACAATGAATGGCTCCGTATTTGGGATGAATCTATCCCAAGAAAAAACGAAACATTGTAGTTGATAAATTTAATAATATTCTCTCATACATTCCAACTGCAAATACAAGTTTTTACACACAATATTGAAAGGTACGCAACCCTAAAAATGATCATCGCTTGTCATCAGAGGAGTAATTCCCGTATTTTTAAGAACGTTCACATTGTAATCTACGGTTCAATCAGTCAAATATTTCTATAACTTTCCAAAAAATTTTGACATTGTTTGTCGCTGAGATGAGATAGCGACTAGTTTTGAAACGTTTTAATTACGGGAATAGACTTTATGTTAAAGAGGTCAAACATAGAACAGCTCGGAAAAAAGCTATAAGACTATTAGGCTTCCTGTCTCATGTGGTCCGGCGCCGGCGCAGCTCCGGCGTCATTTATTACGGGAAGCCTCACGATAACTTTAATACTTTTGAGAGCGTTTAGTTTAATCAATTCACCAGGTGTTTTTCTCCTTCAGATTTATGCAACGAATCCCACACTTTCTCGTTTTATTAGGAAAAAAGTCTTCTAATCTACCTAAAACCACAATAATTCTTTCGACCCAGATAAGGAACCCAGCACTAAACCGCGGACGGACCCCATTTATCGTTATCTATGCCACCTAAATCCTCCGCACATTGGATCTACATTTTCGGAAATAGATAGCCAGAAATTGGCATAGCCGTGGTGTGGCCGTATAGCCATAGTGTAGCCGTATAGTCGTACTGTGGTCTGTAATGTATTATGTGTTTGTACTGATACCTTACAGCATAAATTTTAGTTAACCATTTACTTGCTGAAGGATTTTGTACCCTGCGTTTGTTGAATAGAGTATGTATTAGTGTGAAAGGCTTTGTTGAAGGTTTTGGACACGTGATGGCAAGATTGTGGGAAAATTATTACTGGTTGGTTTCGATATGGATTGAGGGCTTGTTTCCTGTCATGCAGAATAGATACCTAGGTAGGATGAAATAACGTCATATTTTCCTAATTCTCTCTAACATTGTTTTTCCCCGCACCGGGAACTGGACGTCAAGGAGAAAACAGATGACGGCGCCGAAGTAGCATACAGTACATTTAATATAGCCGAATATACTCGTTTCTCGTTGACGTCTCGTTCCCGGTGCGGCGAACAAACAGTCTTACACCCGTATGTATAAAGGCCTATTCAAACCTAAGCGGTATTCGCTGCCGCTATGGGTAGAGGTATATACCGCGCGGGTTTCGCTTAGGTATTTAAGGCCTATTCAAACCTAAGCGGTATTCGCTACCGTCTGCGGTAGAGAAAACCGAGTGGGTATGCGGTAATATTACTGTTCATTCATCTGTACCGCTTTTGCCGCGAAACATAAACTAAATACCTAAGCGAAACCCGCGCGGTATTACCTCTACCCATAGCGGCAGCGAATACCGCTTAGGTTTGAATAGGCCTTAAACAAGCAATTACTTGCTGCTAAGTAATTTCTAAGTGAAGTCATTACTTGAGGATAGAATTCATCATTATAAAATCTTATTCTATAGTCGAGTAATGTACATACGTTACTTACTTAAGTAAGAATCAACGGTCCATTGCAAAATCAAACGCAAACTGGTCGAGTTCACAATTCATAAGTAAAGAAAATGTTAACTGTTACTTGGCTATGAATTCTAATCTTTGTCAGTTCTAACTTCAAGCAATTACTAAACTATAGAATAAAAATGGTTACTTGAGTAATTACCAATGATCAGATAATCGGGCGCTTATATACCTAAACTTCTTCCCACTAAAGATTAATATGGACATTCCTTTCTGAATAAATAAGTAATCCCGTGTTCACGGGATTGAAAAATTTTGTAAAAATGGCTATAGCAAACTTAATGAAAGATCAATAAAAAATTATAATGTGCATAATGTGGTCAAGTAGTGGAAATTGATTTGTCTATCTATTTCTTTATATTGGCATCTTAATTTTAAATATAATATATTTTTGTCATTTGTGATCGTGTAATTGTACTTTTGTGTGTTATGTTATGTCTTTTGTTTATACCAAATAAATGTTTATCTATCTGATCTAACAGATTAATGATCGAATCGACTAATTTATTGTATGTTATACGAACAGAAGGGATTCAGATGATTCTTCATGTCCGTATTATTCTTTCGTGGGAGTAAAAGTGAAGTTTAGGTTCCCGATTATCCGATCACTTGTAATTACTTTTACTGGAGTAATCACTTTTACTTGTTTATAAATGCAGGTGTTAGTATTTTAGTGGAGTGATCAAAAATACAAACTTAATAATAATAATTTAAAAAACATGTTTACTTGAGATCGTTTCATGAGGGCGACACACAAGCGAAAGTAAACAACTTTACTCACTCATCACCCCCACAAAACGTCTCAGAATAGGAGAGTAGATGAAGTAGATATAGACCGCTTGGTTAGTTAGTTAACTAATAGGTAGGTAACTACTAGTGATGGGCTTGAAATTGTTATAGTAAGTATAAAGGTACCTTGAATGTTTCAACAGTTTAGCGTAGAGCACAAGCATAAAGGCTACATATAAAAACAAAATTAAGAAGTTACATGCCTGCATAGAAACTCACCGACCTTAAATAATCCAAATCCTAACATCTTCAAAAACAGTCCTTCACTTCAGAAACACCCAAAACGTTAACAGAACCTCTTCACTGCTCAGTACACATAACATATTTGCACCGAGCACCCATTTAACGAACACCATATACACACATATACAGGCTGGTATAAAGACAGAGCTGAACCAAAACGCGTGAAACTCAGCCGAGCGTGGACGTCGCTTTACGAGATTTTCCGCCACTCGGCGCTGCTACGTCTCCGGTAATTTTCAGGTTGTGTAGCAAAAAGGACGAATTATGT
Source organism: Dicycla oo (assembly GCA_948252095.1). Classification (NCBI taxonomy): domain Eukaryota; kingdom Metazoa; phylum Arthropoda; class Insecta; order Lepidoptera; family Noctuidae; genus Dicycla; species Dicycla oo. Next base: position 2,616,164 of record OX411718.1, on the reverse strand, counting down.
CTTCGAATAGGTTTGTTGACAGTTTAAGGCATTTTGAGATTAGATTAGATAAGGATGTTGTGTGTCCAACGAAGTAAATACGGCTGTAAAGTGAGGAATGTTCTACTAAGTAAGTACGTATGGCATCAAAAAGTAATTTGAAGTCAAGTAAGTGCTTGACATCGTTTTATTTTTTTGGGAGCTGAAACCGATACATATTATTTATTATACTGTGAAGGTAATAATTCTATAAAGTTTTATGTGTCTTTGGATCTGTATTTTAGTATTTTGCCATCGACTTCCGAAATTATTTTTTTTTTCCACCAAAATATTGCTTTTCCCGATGCAGGGACATTAATTGTTGAGGAGTTCTCCTTGTAAAAATCAGGAGAACTGGAGCTGATTCACCATATGCATTGGCATAAGGCACCGTCCAATTGTCATCGCTCGTGCGATGAAACCGCTCGCGATATGAAATTGTGTGTCCTGTTTTGGAGCGATGCGATCACACTCGAAATGGCTCTTATCAGAGATGCACAATTTTTGCATGATCGCGCGATCTTCAATCGGACATTCAGTAGATATCAGTATGTTTGAACGCACAGTCGCACGATCATTTTCGTCGAACGCACGCATCATCGTACGAGCGATGGCAATAGGACGGCGCCTAAATGCTTAGCAACCACATTAAAGGTACCGAAACACAACCCGTGGAATACTTATTATTGAGTAGTTCTGGTGGCCATCTGTGATTTTCATCATCAGTTCCACTTCACCAAATGGTGCTTTCCAAGAGCAAGTGCACGAGTTACTATAAAAATACCCAAATTGTTATAGGTGTGCCTATAATATTGACCTAATGGCAATCAAACGATTTGGAAAGTATATATATATACTCGTATACTCTTTTAAACAAAAAAAGAAATTTCCAAATCGGTCCAGCCGTCTCCAAGTAATCGGGGAACATGCATAAAAAAAAAGATTCCGAGGTATAGTAGCCGGCACGAGTCGTGAGCACGAATTCAACTTTTAAACCTTACATATCTTTTTTCCTATTACGGCGATTCGTACACGGGCTGGGGCAGTGAGGGTAATATAATATCAAGCTTATTTATGTACAGGTAGAAAACAGAATACAAGAGCCCGTTGACGATGACAACAACATTTGAATTTGGAATTTGTGCTCACGACTCGTGCCGGCCACTATACTGAGAACCTCCTCCTTTTTTTGGTGAAAAAATCGGTTAAAAGAAGACAACAATTGTCAAAAAAAAAAAAACAGAATGTGTTTTGCCATGGATCCAAAAATTCCAACCTTGGATTTAATTTATTTTGAAACATTGAAAAAGTTTAAGGATTGCTTGTGAATAGGAAAATTTCCTTAGCTTGTGGTTGGTCAAAGTTCATACAGGCTATAAGAATCTAAAACCACTATTTTCTAAAGGGATGGGATGGACCTTGTTCTTAAATGAAAAAGTAATTTCCTAATAATAAAAAAAAAAAAAACAAAAATTTTAATTGCATCCCAGACTCTTCCATATTTAAAAAAAAACATCGGTATTCTATAACAGAACGCACGACATCACCTAGCGACATCGTTCGCCATCTTGAACGAAAATTTACATGTCAATGCGTTCCGCATGGAAATTCAAACATTCATACACGCTGCCACGCGCTGGTGGACGTGACCCGATCCCTAATCGATTTCGAATCGGATGGAACGGAATAAGGACGTATTATGTGTAAGCGATTTTTTGTAATTATGTTACAAGTTGCTTCATTGATCTTGTAAAGTAAGGGTAGGGAGGGTTATGTCGTCAGGAGTTCCTGCGAATAGAAATAAATAGCAGGTATTGTGTCTGGTACGCTGACCTAATGTTATGAATGAATAAATGTTCTTTTTTCACTAGGTGTATCTTAAATAACGCACAATCTCTTAAGGGGTCATTGTACTCATCATTAGGAAAAACTTTGACTATGGGACCAAACCTGAAATCGCGAAAAAAAATCAGCTGTTCAGTACATTTATGTCGCATAATTGGTCATATAATTTTTATTTGTAAAAACCAGCCAAGTGCATGTTACACCACGCACAATGAAGGTCTCCGTAGTTGGGGTGAATTTGTCCCAATAAAATACTTAACATTGTAGTTGAAAAACATGTTCTCCCATACATTCCAACTGCAAATGTAAGTTTCTACGCACATAACTGAGAAATTTGACAGACCAGATGGCGTGGTTGGTAAAGATATCACCTGTCATGCCGCAGGTCGTGGGTTCGATTCCCATGCAGGACAAACATTTGTGTGCATGAACATGTATGTTTGTCCTGGGTGTAATTATCTATATAAGTATGTATTTACAAAAATAAGTAGTATATGTAGTATATCAGTTATCTGGTTTCCATAGTACAAGCTCTGCTTAGTTTGGGATCAGATGACCGTGTCTGAAAATGTCCCAGGATATTATTTATTTATTTATTTAAAATGTTATTTTAAGACCATAGATTTCTTATAGGTTTCTTGTAATCTTATAGGTTTCTAAACTATTTTCTGTATTTTTTTTTAATTTAGGCTCAGTAGTATCGGAAATAATGGGGGGGGGGGGGTGAATGGTGAATTTTCATCTGTTTTCTTAAATAACTTTAAAACAATATATCTATAAATTATAAATCCGTGTTTGGGTCACATAAATTCATATGTGTACCACTTAATCGGTTCATTAGATTCGGAGGAAATTGGCTGTGACAAACGGCCAGACAGACCGACAGACACACGAGTGATCCTATAAGGGTTCCGTTTTTCCTTTTGAAAAATTGCATACATTACGTATGTGTTCAATGAAGAGTAAGAAAAAGTCAATAGCAAGGTAGGTAGACCTTAGTTGTAATAGGAGTAAGCTGACAATCCCTCCACGAAAGAAAAATATTATATAGGTCGAGGGACTGGATATGTATCCCCGACACAAAAACAAAGGGACCATTTAAAAAATAAATGAAATAAATTATCGCTAATGTTATAAATTACGCGACTAACGAAAGGGAAATATTTAACTAGTCCTCTAAAACCTCTTCTAATGATGACGTCATCATTCTCCAGCTCTTATCCCAATTTATTTGGCATCGGCGCAATATGTTCCCTTTCTTCCATACTTCTCTATTAGTCGTCATCTCGGTAGTCACTCCCTTTCTAACCATATCATCTTTCACACAGTCCAGCCATCGTTTCTTTGGTCTTCCCCTATTTTTTATAGCCGTCGACATTCAGACTCAAAACATTCCTTGCGACATTTACCTCATTTCATGACAATCGATAAACTCTAATTCAATTAATGAGCCTTTAAAAACTTTAAGAGCTTCTTATGATGCACACTTTTAAAAAATGAGTTTCTGAGCTTGATTTTTTTTACATCTAATACTTTCTGGTCTTTTCTCGCGGTTGGTCGCAGTAACTAAGCTATGGTACAGCGACCAAACGGGATAGGTTAGGTTAGGACTGTGACCAGCGTCACATCCAAGTCGGTCGTAGTTACTTGGCTATTTAGTATTTTTAGGACAGCAAAATAGGAATTATTCGAGATCCACAAAAAGAGAGACCTGTTCAAAAATATATTTAAAGTTAAGCAAAATAGGAATAATTTGAGTTTCAATAAAATATATGCTAAAAGAAATAGATCTTAATTGTACTGAACTATCGGTTTAATCGATACAACGAAGAAGCACAAAATCCGAAAACTCAGTGTAATTTTAACAAGACTCCTAAACAACACACAATTTCATTATATATGTATATGTGAAGAGTAGATCCGATTCCGAGACAATCTCGTAGGTAATGCGATACGTAATAGCTCCGATAAAGTCGTGTTGTTTTCAGTTTTCATATTATATACTGTTTGCCGGTTTAAGTTGAGGAAATAAGCGATTTAGATGCTTAATTTTTTTTATCGTATTTATTTATAGCTTAACTAACAACCCATGGCGACATGTCATAATATCGAGATAAATTTTCTGAATCTTACTTAAATATTAATGTTTTATACTCCATAAGCCTTCCTGAATAAATGTTCTCAATGACTGTGAAAAACGCATCAAAATCCATTGTGCAGTTTAGAAGATCTGAGCAGGTAAACATACAGTCACGAAAAGTGACTTTGTTTAATACTACTTATATGTATGTGTAAAGATTCTTAGCATCAAATACAAATTGCACAAAAACTTCGTAAAAATAATTATTTTATTTTTACGAAATAAAAGCGATAGAAGCGTTTCAGCGGAGATAACACGCTATGACGGCTTTTCTCATTCCTTCGACGCTGTACGCGGCTGATAGAAGCAGAACTGTATGAGTGTGAGCAAAATCATTCAGCGAAACGCGAATGGAGCTGAATAAGTGTGAGTAGTCACTAAAGAGGCATATTTTTTGTAAGCCATGTTTTAGTAAAAGCTACACAATGACGACACGACTGCTCGACGTGTGCTACGCAGACTCTACGGCGTAGCTATATTCAGCTACGCCCTACGCCGTAGCAGCTACGCTGTAATATGCATTTCGTAGCATTTGCAAAGCTACGTACTAGAATACTAATTGAATTAAATTAAAGGTGTTTTGTATTTGAGGTAAATTCTGTTACATTTTAGAATGCAACAGAAGCTGCTTTATTTTCGTTATAATGCATGGCTCCAAATTGTGAACCAGTATACGCTATTTAGAGAGACAGATGGAACTATTATTTGTTAATGTTATATTTCAGCTGTTTTGGGATTAATTATTAAATGGACGTGGTTCTGGTATCATACAATGTAATCCTAAGAACCAATAGCCTCGTTAAATAACTTTCTGTGTTATAAATTATGACTACATGCGAAAGTAATTAAATTAAAATAACGGTGTGTCCTAAGATTTGATAAAAATCCAAAATAATTTCTGAATTAAAGGCGCAACCAATTTGGTCCGAATCTAATGGGCTGATTAAGTTTAAATTTGGTACACATATGAATTTCTGTGACGCAAACACGGACGTGTAACGTAAATAAATTATTTTGAATATGGGAAGCAATTTTGGGGTGCTTATAAGAAAAAATAAAAGTTTTGCAAACTGTACCGTGTGACATAGCAAATGAAAGGGTTTACTATGAGGGTCTCAAATATTATTTTCATAATTTTAAAATAAAATATTTTAAAGTTATTTAACAAAATTGACCATTATATATTACTAGAAAACTTATAAGAAGTCTATGGTCTTAAAATAACATGGTAAATCTCTCAATACAAACTTACATTATTTTGTAGTTGGAATGTATGGGAGAACATTTTTTTCAACTACAATGGTAAGTTTGTTTTTGGAATAAATTCATCCCAACTACGGATCAATAACTAATACATTGTTCTTAAATAAGTAGCTACAAACAAAATCTCTCCATCCTCCAACTTGTACCAGCAGCGGCCGGCCGCCCCGTGTTCTCGCTGCGTCGTGTATTGGAATGTCCCATCTCGAAACTGTCGCGTGCATGCAAACGACTTGATTCACCTCTCACGGCTCTCACGGCTCTCACGGCGACCCAATCGAATCGCAAGAAACATCTCGTTTCATTTATGATCTAGCACGATATTTTGTTCAAATTCAAACTGTTGTATCTTTTCAGTCATTATAATTATTTTGTCGTAAACAATTGACCATAGGTCTTCTAATGACAACTGGAATAAGTAGTAAAGGGGACAAAGCAGCCCACATGTTGCATGCTCTTTCTTAAAAGGGGCTTCAACATAATTGATTTAAAATTATTTTAAACACCTGCCTACTCCTCTAAGGCCTTCAACACACTACCGGCTAGCCGCAAAGCGGCGCGCCGTACTCCGGTTAGCCGTATCTTCTCGCTTCTATCGCGGTTCACCGCAATGGTCAGTGCTTCTTGAAATATTGCACAAGATGAACGTCGAACAAGTTGCTGCAGTTATTTATTTATATTATCGTGGAAAAAGTCTTCGTTAAAATAAAATAAAGATTTTGGATGCACCCTTTGCTGTGATTCTGTGGAATGATGGCTGGCAACTGAAGTGCCTCACGCGGACGGCCGTACAGTGCGTTGAGGGAATACGGCACACCGCAATGTTCAACCGGCACGGTGCGCCACAGTCTCAAGCCAACCGCTCCGGTTGACGGCCAGCCGCAAGTCAGTGTGTTGGAATTATACCATTTCATATATAAAACAGGCATGCGGTCTGCTGCAACGGTGCACTGCATTGCTGCTAGTCGGTAGTGTGTTGAAGGCCTTAAGCTTTTTCCCGTGGCTTCGCCTGCGTAGAGTTCAGAAATTATCCCACGGGAACATACTACCGGGATAAAAGTAGCCTGTGTCCTAATCCAGGTCATGGTCTACCCAAGAGTCAAATTTACATTCAAATCCGTTCAGCCGTTTTAGCGTGAAAGCGTAACAAACAAACAAACTCACTTTCGCATTTCTAATATTATAGTTAGGATGGAATCGCATGCGACTTGATTCACCAAATATTTTGCAAGTTTTTATTCGAATGCAAGAGGAGCGATAGAATAAGAAACTAACATTTAGGTAGGGTTGTGGTGAAAAGAAACATTTGTCGAAAAATCTGGGTGTCCGTCTTCTCAACTGTCTTCCTGTCAGTCTATCGCACACTTTTTTGTATGACGTGTATGTTGCCGTCAAGAAAAAGGATTTTTTTTTTTTTTTGATGAACAAGCAACTAAAAGAAGAAATAAAAAAAAATTATTCTGCACAAACAAAAAAACCAGTCAAGAGCAAGTCGAACTCGCGCACCGAGGGTACCGTATCATCATATAGAATTTTTATTTACATTATATATAAATACATTTTATTTCTTTCTTATTTGCAAAATAGTTGGGCAAACGTCATCTTAAACTATTCCAAAATTCAAGTTTATTAGTAGTTCTTGAGATATCCAGCTGTGACAGATGGACAGACAAACAGACAGACAGACAGACCGTGTCGCTCCATAAGGGTTCCAGGGTTCCTTTTTACCATTTTGGTACGGAACCCTAAAAACAAGACATAAAGTACACACATGCAAAGCAGGCAAAAGCCTCGTATTCAAGCTGTCTATAAGTTGACAATTATTGTGTCTATTGCCAATTGTTTTGTCAATTTTGTCTTGATGTCAGGGCCAGAGATAAAAAACAATTTACTTTACCTCTGTGTTGCGCCACTGGCAAATGACAACAAACTAATTATTCTTAATTGGAAATTACTTAATTATTATATTTTTTTATTTAATTCAGGATTTTTTTTTTTAATAAATCGTTCATCGTAGATACAGTTTTGACCATCCTAACTTCCTAACTGATATTATAAATGCGAAAGTAAATTTGTTTGTTACCTTTTCACGCCTAAACCACTGAACCGATCATCCTGAAATTTTGCGTATACGTTGTCACGCGTACAGAAACGGACATAGGATACCTTTCATCCCGAAAAACAGTACTGTTCCCGAGAAAAACAACAATAACATTCTTATGATAATAGATGGCGCCACGTGTCTTTCGATTCATGATTGAATTATATTATTAAAGAAACTTTAGTAGCGTGTTAAGAGATTTTTTTTTTTCATTTAAGCAGGTAACATTTTATGAGGTTGGAGTGTCGATAGACCGGTTTTTCATTATTATTATTTTTTTTTTAAATCGAACACATGATTCATATTGTTGTTAGTAACACTTATAAACTATGTTAGTAACATTCACATTAAAATAATATCAAAAAATTTCATCAAAATAAAATAACAACTAATTCAAAAACCTATAACTATAACTAAGTCCGCCTCCCGCTGCACCAGCTGCAGCGAAGAGCACTGTAAGGCCCTCTGTGTATGTCTAACCCACAGGCTGCACGTGTAAAATGACTGGCAAAACGCCTTAAATACAGTAAGTTTCACTTCTTTAGTACATCGTGCAAACCTACGGGCCAGCATATTACATCAGACCGACAACGCTCTTCGCTCCCTCTCCATGTCATTGTCATCATTCAAATTCTCATTCACCATATGGCCAAGATATCTAAAATGCGACACTCTATTCTATTACAAATGTGAAAGTTTGTGAAGATGTTTGTTACTCAATGACGCCAGAACGGCTGAACGGATCTGGATGAAATTTAGCACAGAGATAGATTATAGTCTGGAATAGCACATAGGATACTTTTCATCCTGGAAAAATGTACGGGTTTCGTGGGATAATTTCCAACATCCACGCCAGCGAAGCCGCTGGCAAAAGCTAGTTTTTTTTATAAAAATTTTCAAATATGTAAAGTTGAATATCTAATGATTTTATGTTTATTACTAAGCTCACCCGATTATGGAGTGAAGCTAAATGTCCGTTACCTTTTTAAATTCCACCTAATATTATTTTTAACAGATAATGCACTTAAAGCTACTACAATCTGTCAAAATTATTTAATAGATTTTCTACATTATCGCTAAAGCATTAGGTTCAAGGTTGATTGGGAAAATTTGACAGATTCGGGTAGCTTGATGTGCTGGCGTCTGTGCGTCCCGTGCACGCATCCAATCCCTTTACCCTTATCGCAAACTGAGAGACGTCACATCTCCATATTTGTACGGAAACCAGGTTTAAATATTGTGTTATGCAAGTTCAAAGGTATATTCTTTTCCTCATTATTTGATAGCATCCCTTATACGTCTATGCAATTTCATTGTAATGGAACTAGGTGCAGTTTACCTATATATTTGTTCCATGAAAATATGACTGGAATAGAATGTCTTCTGCGTCCACCCGATATATGTTTCATAGATTTTCTTCGAACATGACCTGGTTCAATTCGAAATAATAGAATTTGTAAGATGCTAAGAATTCTGAAGGGAATAGCTATCTATTATGTTAACTTCTTACAATTCCAGGAATATAAAGCAACATACAACCGTGATTTTTGCGTAAATTTGTAAAACTTTGGCGTTCTTATTCTGAGAATCCGAAAGATTTCGAAAACTTTGGACTTATTGAGTGGTGGAAAATAGTTATTACAATATTATAAGTAAAAAGTCGTACACGCTCTGCAAGTGGCACGTCAAAATGTGGCTAATTAGCCACATTTTCGTCGTCTTGTCTCTTTTTCGCTTCCGATAATTACGACATGTCGTCCTACTTCCACGTGTCATCTAATAGTTCAACGTTGTGCCTTTTTTGAACATCGAATGTTGGGTAGGTAACGTATCTTCATCTTTTTACTTATAACATCATTGATTACAATAGTATAATTCATAGCGGCCTTGTTTTTCGCAATTTTTATTTTCTATAAAAATAAAGCCAAAATTCCGAAGCAAGTTATTCATAAAATGCGCGATTGCATTTTTTCGAGCTCGTGAATTGAGTGCTGCACATAATCAAATGAAATGAAAAATATATAATAATATCTCTTAAATAGTAATTTAGTCCATAGCGGCCTCAGAATTTTGAAATATGTATGGAATAGTTATAAAAAATCCCATTCAAAACCATAAAACTACAAAACACGCTCAGACTTAACTAAAAATTGCTCCTTACTACATTAATATTATTACGTATAGTTTAACCAGAATAACCAAATTAGTTCAAAAGAAATTAAAATTGCATACTTTAAACAAAAAAATAATAAGACTTACAACTGCCAAATAGCTACATAGTGCGATACGTCGCCGTGCATCACGCCATGCACATCTAATATCTCAAAACGCAATTTTGTGATAGGGCTCTTAATATAATACTCTGATGACGAGAGAAGCTCGTGGCTAAATAATAACAGCTGCAAGGTTCGATCGCCCAGGTAAAGCAACGCTTGCGTTCGTGTATGGGTGACCATCTTTACATACCGAGACCTAACGTTAAGCCGTTGGTCCCAGCTGTCATTAGTACAGTCGTTACGAGTGGTCAGAAGTCAGAAAGTATGTCAACCAGTCTTACCAAAGGGTACCTATCGTGTTACCCAGTAACTGGGTTTTAGAGGTTATACAGGCAGTCACTCCATGTCCTAGTTGGGAACAGGTTAGGCAGATAGTTTTATTATTATTATATGATACGAATAAAAGTTATCAAATAGTTTGATGCATACCTATGTAACAGTAGATGGATCGGTATTCAAACTTCACAATAACTTTCATACCTTTGGACTGCCTAAGGCATTGAATATACACAGTAACTGATACTCGGATCAATTCTCTTGGCAACTGACATGCTAAGGTTTCCTTCAACAGACGCACAAAACGTCGAGAACATTCCACAATAAACAACTGCGTATTTGAAACCCGATTACTCCCAGAAGCCACAGCTTTTGCATAACACGCCGAGAAACTCTAAACAAACAATTTCTAAACGAAATAAAATCTCCCACAACATACAACCACATGTTTATAACCGTAGGAAACTGGCGAAAACCGGATTTGTTACAGCTTCAAACCAGTTGAAACTAGTTCAGCGAAATGCTTCGATACACTTTGATGTGGTGACAGAAATTTTAGTTTGTAACCGAATGAGTTATTAAACAATGTTGGGTATGCCTTTGTTGGCTACATTTGTGAGAGATGAATAATAGAATGATCAAACACATCATTTCACAAACAAAAGCTCGCGATTGTATTTCTGGGTCCTGGCATTTGACCCCGACTTGGTGACTGCGAATTTAGTAAACACACAAAATTGTTTTGCTATTTCAAATCTAAATGTCAAAGAGAAAGCTTGGGTATGTTATGTAATATATTGTGTTACGAGTGCGCAACTCGATGGAAACTGGAAAACTCAGTGAAGGAGTTTTTCTTTTGTATATGGTTGCTTTACCAGACATCTTGATGAGATGAGAGCCTGCTTTAAACTTTATTGTGACTTTATTGAGAGAAAAAAATACCATTCGAACGTGTATTGTCATGCCATAAAGAAGAACCAGTGGAAACTAAACAATCGCAAAACAAGAAGAAAAAAAAAGCAAAAATCAATAACCTTCTATCGAAAATAAAAACGCAAACAAAACACTTTACATTATTGAAACATTTCTACATACACAAATTGATAAACGACAAACAGAAATCACTTAACGGCTACTAACAGTATACCCAAAAAATGCCTATAAAAATCGTTAAAAACATTGAAGTCGAAAACTAGAATGGTTATACCCTGGTCCCGGCATGGCTGTGACGTACGCCCGCCACCGGATATCCGGCTGACGAGCGTTTTTACATCTCGCTGCTAGTGACAAACATGGCGGCCAAAGTTGGTGTCGTTGGAGTTTAGTTTTGTCGATGTTTTTTTGAAGTTATGTTGTGCAAGAAGTTATGAGAACGTTTTGATGGCTCATATCTCGGATTGTGTATGAAACGATTGACAACTTTTAAAACCCATTTTTTTCGAATTTATTAAAGATTTATTCGTAATTTTTGGAAATATACGAGACAGAAAATTGCTAGTCACGTAAATATTACATGTTAAATTAAATTTTGATATACTCGTTGATTATGGTTAGATATACAACTACCCTACTTACTTTTTTTATTTGTAAGTTTTATTTTGATGGTCACAAGATTATATCCTAATTTAACTAAAACTATTCACAAACTAAAATATGGCGTCGAAAAATTCCTCCGCATCGCTGTCGACTGGTAATGTACCCAAGAGACTGGCGGCATTGCCACGTTGTATGGCAATGCTTAGCCTCTGGGCAAAGTAAAAGCCAGTCCTTGGTATATTTGAGTGAAATAAACTCAATACCAATATAATAGAATACTTTTACATTAGGGTTAGTAACAATTTTACTTAACGTCTTGTGTTAACAAACAATTCAAATGAAATGTTTTGTTTAGTTACACCAACGTTTATATTTTAACAGACTTTCACTGTCTGGATGAATGCATATAAGTAAAAATGGCTAAAATCCTATTTTACTAGTAGGTACAACAATGACGATAAATATAAAATAAATAACATTATTTTATTAATATCACTCACCAACTGGGCTTTCCTCATTCCAAAACGAATCGTCGAGTGTGTAATCGGCTTCTGCAACAAACAAACAAATGGATTTCAGTAATATTCTCAATGATTTTAACACCTGAATTTATTGTAAAATGATGATGAATGATGTAATGATGTTGCAGTAGAAATTTTTGATGAAATATTACACAGACACATTACATCCGCTTAAATTAATGGGTGTCACGCGCAGGCCACACTGGGGGCGATGCTAAGTTCGTTTAGCTTCGCTCATGTAGCTAGCGTGTGTTTTTATGATTCGGTTCATAGTTCGCGTTGTAAATCGAGCTACATGAGCGAAGCTAAGCGAACTTATCTTCGTTCTCAGTATAGCTTGCAGAGACAGGAGGAGAATTACTGTAATAAAATCTTGTTCTGTATAGTCCTTTGAATTTACGAGCGCGCGTCATGTGAGTTTTATGATTCCAAAAATCAAAATCAAAAGTCATTTATTGAAACTAGGCTTTTCTGAACGTCATAATTACATAAGACAGTCCCCCAAAACGCCCGCCCTGCAGCACTTCCTAGTGCTTTAGCTAGTAGAAGTGTCATTGACATAAAGTTTAAATTGCAATGATAGATGCGCACTCGTGTAATACAGCAACTATAGCATTTTACAATAATAGCCAATGTATCGTAATACACTAGATTTCAGTGGACGTGTTGTGTCATTAGTATGAACTCTTCAAAATATCCATTATATTTTATCAAACAAAATCAATCATTCTGCCTAGCCTTTTCCCAACTATGTTGGGGTCGGCTTCCAGTCTAACCGGATGCAGCTGAATACCAGTATTTTACATGGAGGGACTGCCTATCTCACCTCCACAACTCAGTTATTGGGTAATAAGATACCCCTTGGTAAGACTGGTTGTCAGACTTTCGGGCTTCTGACGACCCGTAACGACTGCCAAAAATCCTCGAATGACAGCCGGGACCAACGGCTTAACGTGCTCTCCGAGGCACGGAGGAGTCTCGGTAAGTAAAGATGGTCACCCATCTACGGACCAACCCCGGCAAGCGTAGCTTAACCTGGTGGATCTACCCGTGCGGCTGTTATTACTTAGCCACGAGCTCCTTATTATATTTTATCAAACACGAGTATGTAATCGAAAGTAGTGCCGACATTAGTGAAAACTTAAACGTAAAACTATGCATAGCACGTCCCAATATCGAGGCGTCGTGACGCGAAACCGTAAGATTCCCCCCCCCCCCCCACATCCAAAAATCAACGCGCCTTAAGAAGTTTTCATTTCAAAAAATCTAAAACTGTGACGTTCCCTGGGAGCAGCGTGTTATATCAGTAATATTTGGATTCTGTCAGTACTAAAGTTATCACGTCAAACACGTGTAATATTGGTAGTGATATCCAATAATTGTTATAAGATACATAGAACAGTAATAAAACTCATAAGAATGTTGTCCTTTTATGTAGTTTCAAACTGATGTAATAATTCTGAAAGAAAAACCATTACTTAAAACTACGAACAATACGTACAGACCTGCCTTCTGGAGGCGTGACGCAATTATAACAATTCATCTCAACACCAAAAATTACACAATTTACACCACATAAACAACACCTACAATAGAAATATCATCAACAAACTTATGAAAACAAACAATATTATAATTCAAGAGCGTGTTTAACCACTGACAGCGTGACACTAAGACAAACCCTAACAACACCAAAGCGTTCCACAAATTGTACAAGATATCCTACCTATCTAAACTAGCGAATATTCACATTAAAAATCTGTAATGCCGACGAGCTTGTTTCCCTCCCGGCGGCAGCGTGTTAGCGTGATACTCCAAGTAATAATTTTACAAGTTTTGACGTTATCTGCCCTTGTTACGGAGCTTGTCAAATTTGCGCTCGACGCGAAATAATCTGCCTCTAAGCGATTACCCATTTTGAAATTGGCGTTATTGAAGTTAAATCATTGTTGTTGTAAGTTATGATTATGTGAGGATTACGGGTTTTGACATGAGGCCGTGCGTACGAGTAGTATGCTCGGATTCAATATAAAAGAGGAGTTTTGGAGAAAAAAAGGAGCCACTGTACATTTTTCGGTTTAATAATTTTGGCTTCATTGGATGAACTTAAGACCAACAGAATCATTTGTTTCGTATGACACCAATTATAATACAAAATAAGAGTAATTATACATATTTTCACAGGACGTTTACGGAGGCGATAGTTAAGGTGGTTTATCATTAGGGTTCCGTACCTCAAAATTATAAAACAGAACCCTCATAAGGATCACTCGTGTCTGTCTGTCCGTCTGTTACAGCCAATTTTCTCCGAATCTAATGGATCGACTAAGTTGAAATCTGGTACACGTATGAATTTCTGTGACCCAAACACCGATGTCTAACATAAATAAACTAATTTTGAATATGGGGGTCACTTTTGGGGAGCTAATAAGAATTTTTTTTTTAAAATGGCAAACTGTACCGTGTGACATGTCAAATGAAAGGGTTTTTTTATTATGAGGGTCTCAAATAGATAATTTTAAAATAAATTATTTTAAAGATATTTAAGAAAATAGACGAAAGTTGCCCATTCCCACCTAATGGTGGGAATGGAGATAATTCTCCGATAATACTAAGCCATTTTTTTTGTAAAAGGACTGCGAATACCTACACAAAGGTTATAAGAACTATTTTCTGTACTTTTCCAAAATTTTATCTATAGAGGAAAACCCATAAGAAGTCTATGGTCTTAAAATAACATAGAAAATCTCTCAATATTGTGCGTAGAAGCTTATATTTGCAGTTGGAATGTATGGGAGAACATGTTTTTCAACTATAGTTGCAAAACAACAACTTACTGTAGTTGAAAAACATGTTAAGTTTGTTCTTGGGTTAAATTTATCTCAACTACGGAACCCTTCATTGTGCGTGGTCCAACATGCACTTGTCCGGTCTTTTCTCAGAGTGACTAAAATAGGACAAAGACAGAGATGATTTATAAATATAAATAATAAATTAAAACCAAAAATAGCAGCTGTGCCCACGCAGCCAGTCATGCTCTTTAAAACACCACCTTAAGAGCAACCAACCCGTCATACTTTTCATACAAACGCTCGTACGTGATTATAGCGTTTTAACATAACTTTCTATGAATTTTTTGAACTAATAGGTATTTTGTGCACTGTATCTAGGTTTCTATCAAAGCAAAAATAAAAATTTGGAGGAAACAAACCAGTATAAGCCTTCAAAATCTGCTTTTTTGCACAATTTTTACCTGAACTTTGGCCGTTCATAATGTACTCATAAATTACAAAAGTAAAGAAAAGAAAACATACGAATAGAAACCTCGCACATGTAATGGAGATTCTAAGTGACAAACATTTATTTCATAAACTTGTAAGGCTTGCTAAAAACACGTATTTCCTGCAACAAGTTTCATACAATTTCCGCACACTATTTATCGTATTTTCACTTGCTTGTTAGTCAACGGGCGTTGCGCTGGATGACATAACAAGCTTTTTGACCATGCTCGCTTTAACGATAGACGGGCCGGGAAGCGCCCTCTTAAAAACATCTGCCATTTCTTTTAACAGATCAGAACCGAAACGAACATCATAAATCAAACGGAGCAGCAAAAAATATGCAAACACAAAAATAAATAATCACCGGTAGTGACATTGCCACAAAAATAAATTACACAATGGGCTTGTTTCAAGGGGCTGGTTTTTTCGCCCATTCATTGCGGATACAGCCATTGTTATTGTAATTAACTCGATTTTCGCGGCTGAAGTTCAGACAAAAGGTATGCTGAAAAAAAATTTTACACATGAAATTAGAAACCAGACTGTTAATTTTGGCTGTATTTTGAATACGGCCGGTTTAATATGTAATTTTTTTTTTCATCTCACATACCACCAATTTTTATCAACAGCCTACCGTGAAACTTAGTTGAAGTGAGCTTGAAGTGAGCTGTCAATACTGTTAATCCCCAGCATCAGGTGCATCAAAACTGTAGATAAAAAAAATGGTGATGCGAGATTTTAATCTTTTGTGGAGTTGTCAATTATACTGTTGTTATGCTTTTATTCCAACAATCATTATGAGACATGAAGTATGTCAAACAAAACCATGGACCATGTGCTTGCATGTGCTTACAAAGTACATGCTACCAAGACCCAAATTCTTCACGGCCATTTAAGAGAAAAACAGCATCAAAATAAGTGAGCTATCATACAGAATGGTCCCTAGCAATAAAAGGGACTTAAACAATGATACAGGGAATGCCACCATTAGCTTTTACGATACTATAAGGGAGCAAGGGCGGAGTTTGTTCCACAAATATTGCGGCCCAAGTAACTAGATTACGTCCTGAATTTGAAATTGTGTTATGAAAACATTTTTCTAATTTTGTATCGTTTGCGAAGTTAAGAACATAACGTTTGAATGTTTAGGCTTTGTGTAATGTTGAAATGTGATTATTTTAGATTATCTTGCTTTAGCGAATCGACAAGAGACATATTGTGATCTTTATACAAATGTGTGACAGCTAAAAGAGTACGAACCGACGTGTATCATGATGAATGATACAGGCCAGATGGCGTGGTTGGTTAAGATACCACCTGCCATGCCGCTGGTCGTGGGTTCGATTCCCATCCAGGACAAACATTTGTGTGCATGAACATGTCTGTTTGTCCTGAGTCTGGGTGTAATTATCTATATAAGTATGTATTTACAAAAAAAAAGTAGTGTATGTAGTATATCAGTTATCTGGTTTCCATAGTACAAGCTCTGCTTAGTTTGGGATCAGATGACCGTGTGTGAACAATGTCCTAGGATATTATTATTATTATTATATTATTATTACTGTACCTACAAAAAACTCAATTACGTATTGCATTCCACAACGTGTACATAGATGGAAAACATAAAAATAAGATCATTATTAGCTAACTATTTAGTACCTACGAATTGGAAGTCCATACAAGAACGTAGAATTTTGATGTTAACCTAACAAAACTTAGTTTAAACCAACACTAGCAACTCTAGCACCCCAAAACAAAGAAACAATAAAAAAATAATTTAATCGACTTCGGAAGTCGGTGTCTTGGGATCTGTATTTTAGTTTTTTGCCACTGACTTCCGAAATTAAAGTTATTTCATAATTTTGAGTTAATTTCTTTTTGAAGTCGATTTATTTATTTTTTTTAATTCGAAATATTTAGTTTTTAGTAAAAACTGGAATATTTGTTTGTAACAAGTAGTTAATAGCTTTGTTATAAATATTGCACTAGAATTTGACCAAGGTTTTGAGATGTTTTCCCTTTGACACCACACCCGTAGCTCGTATCAATAAGCTAGGCCGTCACACACGTATTAGTTCATTATCTTGAAAACCAACAAGCGCTTTTGATGAAACTTGCACTGTTCCCTAAGTTGAAGTAAATGTAAGCCAATAATATTTAAATGGTCACGATCGCATAAACAGTTTCGGAGAAATGCCAAACATACATACATCTATAAAATTTTGTATATTTGTTAGAAAGCCCTAATAGATTATCATATGTGAATATATTGCAGTTCCAATAATCCTAACTATATTCTAACTATTCCTAACTATATAAAATTATAAATGCGAAAGTAAGTTTGTTTGTTTGTTTGTTTCCTTTTCACGTCTAAACCACTGAACCAATCATCCTGAAACTTTGCACATACGTTGTCAGGGCCAGGTGTACAGACATGGACATAGGTTACCTTTCATTGTGAAAAAAGTACTATTGCCGAAGAAAACAACAATAACATTAATAATAATAATAACCCCACCGCTGTATCTCTACGTTGACGTCGTGGTGGGGCTTGCGCGCTCCGAACTTTAGGTCTGTGCCGGTAGAGTTTACTTTGCCGGAACAGGTCTAGGATGAGGAGCCAGACCAAGAGAGATACAGAAACCCGCCGCAGGGCAGCATGTGGCGAGCTGTTGGGCAGTAGCGACCCCATGTACCCTATCTCCCGAGAGAAATCTTGTCCTCATCTCTGGCTTGCCTTTATTGGCCGGCTGGAGTGAACACTGACGAGGAACAGAGCTCCCACCTCTTTCTTGCCTTTATTGGCCGGCTTGAGTGGAGATTCGCAAGAGCAAACGTGCTCGGAGGAAGGAAGTATTCCAGTAAGGTGCTGGTAGGGATCTTGACCGTACTTCCAGGTATGTCCTGATAGCCGTGGAATACCTCTCCACTTCTCAAGCATCTCTAGAAGTGTTGTCCCCTTGTCGTTACGTCACTATGTGCTAGCGACCGTTTCCGGGGGCCCATTATTGAGTGTGCAAGTCACCCCGTGCCATTTTATCCGTGTATAACATTGGTCAGGCAGGGGACATAGTTCTTCGATAGATCAAGTAACCCAATCCACTTTAGCCATCCAGACCCATAGTCCAATATGTTTTTTTCCACACACAACAATAGTCCTGCACCAACCGAGGGTTGTCCATGGGTGCACTTGCATAGTCGTCGGTTGGTTCCTCCTTATCATTTAAAATTATTTAAGGGGCCTCTGCGAGTTGGCTTCGGCTCCTCGTACGCCTTCAAAGGATCGGGACCTCAGGGTCCCGAGAAATGTAAAAAAAAAATAATAATAATAATAATAAATTGTTTATTGATCTTGAAAGTACAGATGATGAGAAAAACAAAACTTAAAAATAGTAACAATCAAGATATATAAAGTTATGTAACTACATTATTATGGTAGAACATAGTGGTGTAATTACACGGTACATCTGTTGACAATTTCTGATACCCTGTCTCTTAACTCTTACATCCTTATGATAATAGATGGAGCCACATGTCTTTCGAATCATTATTGACTTTTAATATTAGAGAAACTTTAGTAGTGATGTATCTAATATATTTTGTAAGTTTAAAGTGTCGATAGACTAGGAGCTCGTGGCTAAGTAATAACAGCCGCACGGATCGATCCATCAGGTTAAGCTACGCTTGCCGGGGTTGGTCTGTGGATGGGTGACCATCTTTTCATACCGAGACTCCTTCGTGCCTCGGAAAGCACGTTAAGCCGTTGGTCCCGGCTGTCATTCGAGGATCTTTGACAGTCGTTACGGGTCGTCAGAAGCCCGAAAGTCTGACAACCAGTCTTACCAAGGAGTATCGTATTACCCAGTAACTGGGTTGTGGAGGTCAGATAGGCAGTCGCTCCATGTAAAATACTGGTATTCAGCTGCATCCCGTTGACTGGAAGCCGATCTCAACATAGTTGGGAAAAGGCTAGGCAGGCAGGCAGAGTGTCGATAGGCTGGTTTTTCATCTTCCTATCCTAACTAATATTTAATGCGAAATTGTGTTTGTTTGTGTGTTGATTACGCTTTCACGCTAAAACGGCTGAACGAATTTGGATGAAATTTGGCACATGGGTAGACCACGACCTGGAGAAGGACGTAGACATATTCATCCTGGAGCAGACGAAGTCGGGGGCAACAACTAGTATTACATACATACGCGTCGAATTGATAACTCCTTTTTTTGAAGTCGTTAAAAACACAACTTATTTCCTCCTCACATTTTTCATCGCACAACGCTGCAGACAAGCACGACATCCGTATAAATACCATCTGAGCTGCACTTTTGAAGTCATAACAACATCTCGTTACGCATTGTCGGGATATATTTCTGAAACTTTTACACAACAACGTATGCATCAACAAACATGGCGACTAACTTAGCAACTGCACTAGATATTATGAATACTTCGCGTTTCGAGTTTACGAGTATTAAAGTATCCTTGAACGTGGAAATATTGTAGTAGGGAATTAACTTACTGTTTGAGGACATTAGGAGGCAGAACCTAATACTATTACCTACTATATATATAAAACAGTTCCATAATCGACTGGTTCAAACAGATAGACATGCCTATGCTATTCGTTGCTATTTTATCATGGTTAAAGCTATCTTTAACCATGATAAAATAGCAACGAATCATTAAATAAAATATGTTTTTAAGGTTCATATACTATAAGTACTTCAAAAGGAAAAAAATAAATTCTTATAGGATTACTCGTGTGTATTTCCGTCTGCTCGTCTGTCTGTCTGTCCGTTTGTCACAGTCAATTTGCTCCGAATCTAACGGACCAATTAGGTTTAAATCTGGTATACGTATGAATTTCTGTGACCCAAACAGGAACGTGTAACGTATATGAATGAGGGTTACTTTTGGGGGGCAAATAAGAAAATTTCAAATAAAAAGTTTTGCAAACTGTACCGACATATCTAATGAAAAGGCTTACTGTGAGGGTCTCAAATATTTTTATTTATAATTTTAAAATAAATTATTTCAAAGTTATTTAAGAAAATAGACAAAAATTGACCATCCCGCTTATCTCCGAAACTACTGAGCCGAAAATTTTGAAAAAAAAAATCTATACCTACAGATTACAGGAAAACCTATAAGAAGTCTATGGTCTACATGGTAAATCTCAAAATTTTGTGTGTACAAACTTACATTTGCAGTTGGAATGTATGGGAGAACATGTTTTTCAACTACAATGTTAAGTTTGTTCTTGGGATAAATTAGTCCCAACTACGGAACCCTTCATTGTGCGTGGTCCGACACGCACTTGGCCGGTTAGGTAAAAAATACCTCTGAATATTTTTACAAGTCCATATTTTTAAAACCCCTCCAAAAAGAAAAGTTGAACCAGCTTGATTGACTATCGCTATTTCATTTTTTTTTTTTTTGTATTCCGAAATCTACAAACGAATACGTAACTAAAAGTGAATGAGCAACGTACACTAAAAAAAGTTCCACTTTTTTTTGACGTGCTTCAAAAATATTGACGCAAAAGCACCGACCTAGCAAACCGATTGGCAATCACAATTTTTATGGATCCCATAGAGAAGTATCATTACGAATTCACCACATCTTAAGTACCTACAGACGCTGCCTTTGTTATTAATGTCATATTAATATGGCCAATGGTGGTTGATACTCAATTAATAAACGTATAATTCCCAGGCCAGACAGTGGGTCAGACCGGAAGTGCGGCGGCCATTATTGCAGGACACCGGAAGTGATTTAGAGGGGTAGGTGGCGTTGGCGCCCAACGTGGGACCTTATCTATGGTTCGTTGCATTATTAGTGATATGTTTCGTACAATGTA
Source organism: Dicycla oo (assembly GCA_948252095.1). Lineage (NCBI taxonomy): Eukaryota > Metazoa > Arthropoda > Insecta > Lepidoptera > Noctuidae > Dicycla > Dicycla oo. The sequence goes on along the minus strand of OX411718.1, from coordinate 2,595,049 downwards.
ATATTTATTGGACTACTTACAATTGATTTTTAGAGCCATTAAATCGTGTAGCTTTAATGGCTCTTGATAAAATTAAATAAAAAAATGTTATTGGCGCCGACATGGCCCCCTCCTAAATAATAAATAATTATTCCCAAACTAATTTCTCAGAAAAGCGAGAGTCAAACAATAAACAAAGCGTTATAAATTGTTATTAACTTTGGCTTCGACTTTTCTTATCGCAATTGTCCACAATCAATATTAGATTCATTTTACAATAAAACTTATTTATAACTACCCAAACTTTCAACGCAAACGACATTGTCCAAAAATAACAAGTATATACCGTCGAAAAATATACCAAAAAACTAATTTCCTGTACATTGTTTCAACCAGAGCTTGGTACGCGTAGCCATTTCCTTCAGATTGCTTTTTTTTTCTTTTTTCTCCCCCCCAAGTGTTTCTGATTAAAATTAATTGCGTTCGAAGAAGTTAATTGTAGCGGCGAATGAACGTTTGAACATAAATTGAGTAACAAATGGAGACGCAGTAGACCGTTATTTGTTAGTTCACCCTATAATTTGTTATGCTACCGTCGAGTTAATAAATCTGAAATGGGGGGTAGATTGTGACCTGATAAATTGCATTTCAAAGGATTTGGAAAACCTGTGTTTGTACAGCTCAATACTGTTCGTGAATCTAATTTGTTCATTTTGGTTCAATGGAATAGGGTCGCGTTTGTTGTAAAACGGTTATTTAGAATATTGGGATTAACGGTTTGAAAGAGTTAATTCAGTTGGTTATGTGAATATTTTCGGTGTTTTTGTTTTTAACTCACGAGCATTTTATTTGCAAATGCACTGCGTCAATTTATGTTGCTCGTAATAGCTGAAACAAATCTCTTCGTAAGTATTCATTTAACATCTCTACTACACAACCTCAAACCAATAATAATAATAATAACCCCACCGCTGTATCTCTACGTTGATGCCGTGGTGGGGCTTGCGCGTTACAAACTTTAGGTCTGCAACAGTTACTTTGCCGGAACGGGTCTAGGATGAGGAGCCAGACCAAGAGAGTTACAGAAACCCGCAGGGCAGCATGTGGCGAGCTGTTGGGCAGTAGCGACCCCAAGGACCCTATCTCCCGGGAGAAATCTTGTCCTCATCTCTGGCTTGCCTTAATTGGCTGGCTGGAGTGAACACTGACGAGGAACAGAGCTCCCACCTCTTTCTTGCCTTTATTGGCCAGCTTGAGTGGAGATTCGCAAGAGCAAACGTGCTCGGAGGAAGGAAGTATTCCAGTAAGGTGCTGGTAGGGATCTTGACCGCACTTCCGGGATTGTCCTGATAGCCGTGGAATACCTCTGCACTCCTGACGCACCTCAGGAAGTGTTGCCCCCTTGTCGCTACGTCACTATGTGCTAGCGGCCGTTCCCGGGGGCCCATTATTGAGTGTTCAAGTCACCCCCTGCCATTTTATCCGTTTATAATTGTATAACATTCCCAGGGTCCCGAGAAATATCAAATAATAATAATATCCTGGGACATTTTCACACACGGTCATCAGAACCAGATAACTTATATACTACTTTTTTTTATAAATACATACTTATATAGATAATTACACCCAGACTCAGAACAAACAGACATGTTCAGAGGATTACAGGACCTAAATGCAAATAACGCAAGTTTTATAATGCCTAAAAGTATATGATCTACTGCAGTAAGCAAAATCGATCGGTGTGTTGCAGATTATTCTATAAGTAACATATTAACGTGATAGTGTTTTAATTTTTTAGTCCAATCAATAGATTTTTTGTAAATCGATAATTGCTTCATATTTTGCAATAAATTACCAGCGTTGTGTCATCGTGCTTCTCTTTCTTCTCTATGCAGTTCGACAGTGACCGCGCTTTAGGTCATGTAGTCCCCTTCATGCACACAAATTTTTGTCCTGGATGGGAATCGAACCCACGACCTGCGGCGTGATAGGTGGTATCTTAACCAACCACGAAAACTGGCCTGTCAATCTCGAACCAATCTCCTTTATTACCCCTCTGAATATAAGTACCTCAACAAAAAGAAAGCACATTAATTTCTCCTAATTAAAAACGAACGTCCGTATCAAACTAAAATTGCATGAAGCTCAGCGCAACACACTAGAATATAAAATGCGGGGGTAAATGCAAAATCCCACATTTTGAGCCGTCAGCTCTGAATACAGATGAGGTTTTGCGTTTACGCGGCAATTACTAATCTAATACGTACATAATTCGGTGTCATGATGCCATTGGACGTCTACGTGTGCTGAATATGCAAAATTTTAGCACATGAAATGCTAATCTGTTGCAGTTTGTCCAATAATTAAGTGTACACATTATTATTTTACAATGAGACTGTTGATTACAAATTTAAGTATTGTTGTTATGAATCAATTTCGATGTCACTGTATTTTAAATGTTATGGTGATTCGATTGTTTAAATTGGATCGAGATGTTTGTATAGGTTCGTTTCAAATGGGACACAAAATATTTGTTTCAGTATAACTTTTAAATACAATAACAATTTATTGTTTTTGTGTCATCAACACAGCCTAAAAGATTTTTAAATAACACTATTAAACAGACAACACGTACTTACAACTTTTTCATGACTATTTTACTTTGCCAACACGAGTAGAGTAGAGAGCACTTAAAAAAATTCAAAGACTCGCAGGCCTTTGATATTTTTTGCTGTTGAATCTCGTATGATGCACTATTTCAACAACCACGCACCACTTTTGATCTAGTATTGGTCATCGAAATGTAGCAATATTTTACACAAGCCACTCCGAAAAAAAAAACGTTACTTTCTTGGAGCAACATCCATTTCAATTATTAATTCAGTGGCTCACGTCACAACACCACGTATGCTCCACTCGTCATTCATATTCAAATCAGCAAGACATAAAGAATTTAAATCTACAAAACACAATACACTAGGAACAATCCCCGCGATGGGGGCAACAGATCTTTTCCGGATTCCCGCGTTCCAAGCAATATCTTATATATTTTGACGCGCCCTGCAAACGGAGATTATTCTAAAAGAATTGTTGGCTCCGCCATGTTGTGGATGAAAATGAAAATCTTAGCGTGATTTTGAGGGTAGAATGATATTTCGAATAATACCCTCGTTCTTCATTTCTTGATGAAATATTGTGTAGGGAATGTTTTGAGAAATGTCGCCGCTTATTGCGAAAGTAATTTGATGGTTGTTGATATATATTTTTTTGAGTACTTATGATATTCATTCTTTGAAGAAGATTACCTACCTCTTGATATCTTAAATCTCACCGTCACTCAATGTAAATAAAAAGAATAAAACAATGTCTTAATTATTAAACACGTTTTTTCATCTTTAATAACGAATAATAAATCTATTTCTTTCACCAAAAATACTTATTAGAAATTACAAATAAATGCTATGAACAGTATTATGTATACAAAAGTTTTAGCATCTGGAGCCGAACTAGGAGCAACCTGTATTTCGGCTTACAGCGCCAACCCCCTCGAGTTATGATGTTAGATGAGGTTCCTTATATTATATTGGTTGGGGAAAAATCTTTTCGCATTATAGTATGTATGAACTTGTAATAAAATCTCTTTGGCTATACCATTTGTAACTGGCTGGTTTTGGTATCATTGAAAGTTTAAATTTTAAAGAACATAATTCCAAATTCAAATTAGTAAAATGTGTGATTTTCATTTGTTTTTCGTACCGTCAAGATGAGTGAATCTAATGAAGAAATTCGATACATTTTAAAATTTTACTACAAAAAAGGTAAAAATGCAACGCAAGCCGCGAAAAAATTTTGCGATGTTTATGGACCTAGTGTAGTGTCTGTGAGAGTAGCACAAATTTGGTTTAAGCGTTTTCAATCCGGAAATTTTGATGTCAAAGATGCACGTCGCTCTGGTCGCGCTATTACGGATAAAATTGATGCCATTTTTGAAAAAGTGGAGCAAGATCGGCATATCAGTAGTTACGACGTAGCTGAAGAACTGGAAATTGACCATAAAACAGTTTTGGCGCATTTGAAAAAAACTGGGTACACAAAAAAGCTCGACATTTGGGTACCTCACGAGCTCACTGAAAGAAACCTAATGAACCGTGTACTCATTTGTGATTCTTTATTACGACGTAATGAAACCGAACCATTTTTGAAGAAGCTGATAACTGGTGATGAAAAGTGGATCACGTATGACAAGAACGTGCGAAAAAGGTCGTGGTCAAAGGCCGGTCAGGCTTCACAGACTGTGGTGAAACCCGGGTTAACTCGCAACAAGGTGATGCTGTGTGTGTGGTGGGATTGGAAGGGCATTATTCATTATGAGCTGTTACCACCAGGCAGGACCATCGATTCTGAACTCTACTGCGAACAACTGATGAGATTAAAGCAAGAAGTTGAGAGAAAGCGGCCGGAATTAATCAACAGAAGGGGTGTCGTTTTTGATCATGATAACGCTAGACCTCACACATCTTTAGCCACTCAGCAAAAATTAAGAGAGTTTGGCTGGGAGGTGTTAATACATCCGCCGTATAGTCCTGACCTTGCACCTTCAGATTTCCACCTGTTTCGGTCTCTTCAGAATTCTTTAGGCAGTGTCAGGTTAACATCACGAGAGGACTGCCAAAACCACTTGTCGCGGTATTTTGACCAGAAGTCCCAAAATTTCTATAGCAATGGGATCATGTCCCTACCTACAAGATGGCAAAAAGTTATCGAACAAAATGGTAGCTACATACTTTAGTTAAATGTTAATAAACTATATTAAAAAAATGTTTTGAATTTTCTTAAAAAATGCGAACAAACTTTTTCCCCAACCTATTATGTCCGTATATTTTTAACGACTTCAAAAAAGGAGTTATCAATTCGATACGTATGTATGTAATATTATTGGATCTGCGAGATATTCACATATCGCACCTTCGGTAAGACAAGGCCATAAATGTCAAAATTTCATACAGTCGGTTAAATATGCCAAACTGCTTTAAAAATACCCTTTTATCTGAAATCACAAAAGTATAGGGCTTATTTCATGCAAAGATCAATCACTTCAAGGTAGAAAGATGGTATGAGCAGAATAATACGGTATTTAATGTAAAAAAAAATCTTAAAGTAGCTCTCCTGTAAAATCATAAAAGTGCAGTTATGGCCTTGTCTTACCGAAGGTGCGATATGATGATCTATTAGGGCTTCCAAGCAAATATACAAAATTTTATAGATGTATGTTTGTATGTAGGTATGTATGTTTGTCCACGCATATCTCCGAAACTATTAATCGGGTCGTGGCCATTCTTTTTTTGTTGGCTTACATTTACTACAACTTAGGGCACAGTCAAAGTTTCATCAAAATCGGTTTAGTAGTTTTCAAGACAATGGAAGATGACCAGGTAAGTGCTTATTAGTCCTCAGTAATGGAAATACTTAGGATGACCTAGCTTTCAACATTTATCTAATTGAGCACGGATGCTACTACATGATACTTTCTGAAGGTCTGATGATGACCAGGTAAGTGCTTGTTGGTCCTCAGTAATGGAAATAGTTAGGATGACCTAGCTTTCAACATTTATCTAATTGAGCACGGGTGCTACTACATGATACTTTATGAAGGTCTGATGATGACCAGGTAAGTGTTTATCGGTTCTCAATAACGGAAATAGTTAGGATGACCCAGCTTTCAACATTTATCTAATTGAGCACGGACGCTACTACATGATTCTTTCTGAAGGTCTGATGATGACCAGGTAAGTGCTTATTGGTCCTCGGTAATGGAAATAGTTAGGATGACCTGGCTTTCAACATTTATCGAACTGAGCACGGATGCTACTACATGATACTTTCTGAAGGTCTGATGATGACCAGGTAAGTGCTTATTGGTCCAATTGCAATAGTTAGGATGACCTAGCTTTCAACGTGTAAGTGTGACGGCCTGGCTTGTTGATACGAGCTACGGGTGTGGTGTCAAAGGGAAAACATCTCAAAACCTTGGTCAAATTCTAGTGCAATATTTATAACAAAACTATTAACTACTTATTATAATCAAATATCACAGTCTTTACTAAAAACTAAAAATTACGAAATAAAAATAATTTTAAAAAATTAAATCGACTTCTAAAAGAAACGAACTCAAAATGATGAAATAACTTTAATTTTGGAAGTCGGTGGTAAATTAAATGCTTAAATGGTTGTATTTTACAATACCGTTAAATATTATGTACTCTTTTAAAAGGCTTTGTAATAGTGGTAGTGTAATTGTAGGTAGTGGTGGTGGGTGGATATTAAAAGTAGCAATGTCAAAAATTATGTTCATTCTTATAAGCACTAAAAAAATCTCTAAAATCGGAATCTCCTTTCGCCGCATCATGGAGTATTCACTATAAATTGAGTTACCGGCCATCGTGTAGTTATGTCGAGTTCGTTTTGTTGGCACAATTGTATCAATATTGGACATCGTAACTCGATTTCTGAACGGAGTGCGCTGTCAAGTGACGACTGACGTCACCGAATTGGCGGACGGTAGGATACGGTTTCAATGCCACAACCTTTTGTTATTGTTATTTTGATTAATAATGTAATATTGACAAGCGTAGTGTTGGACAGCTGAACTTCACCACCTAGATGGACATCAATAAGGCAGCTGGGACAGGCTGGATGTGGAAGTTGGAGAGCCGGGTAATATGAAGCAACATGGAAGAGATCTATGTCCAGCTGTGGAATGGGCAGTGGCAAATCGTTCCAGCAACGAGAGGCAATGAATTTGAAACTACCACGGGTTGCAGCAGTTCTGTGCGATGAGGCTAACATGAGGTACGAAGATGCTCTGGTTTTAATTTTGTTAACATCGCGCAACCAAGACAGTTTCTTATATAAATAATATGCTGAGTGGATTGATTAGTTTGATAGTAAAATGTGAGTTGTGTCTGTAATTTACGGTTAAACATAATAATTAATTCAACTGGCACGCAATGGTTTGTTTGGTAGTTCTTTGTTTAAAATATATCTATCAAGAGAGCTGTGTCCCTGATGCGCCGCATACGAGGCAGTTCCAACAGCTACCTACAGCTGTTCGCGTGGAGGATGGATCTGGATCTGGATTGCCCAATAATGCAATACTGGACCAGGCTTCATGTTGAGCACTCCGGATCCAAACCAAAATTTAGACTTAGATAAAATATGTTTATTGTGTATCGTTTGCTATCGTAAAATTGTAATTTATAATGTTTATTTTTATTATTATTTTTTTTTTTTGTTTTGACATTTCTCGGATATTCTTATTTTTATTTTACTGATGACTTGTAATGTCTAGTTGTAATATTTTAATTAATTAATTCCTTATGTATCAAATATTTTTTAATTACACATGTATGCATATGGACTAGTTCCGAAATAAATTAATTATTATTTTTATTCTTCACATTTCTCGGGACCCTGGGGTCCCGGACCTTTGGAAGGCGTACGAGGAGCTGAAGCCAACTCGCAGAGGCCCCTTACACAATTTTAAATTATGAGGAGGCACCAACCGACGATTATACCTATACGCGCTATGCAAATGCACCCAAGGACAACCCCCTGTTGGTGCAGGACTATTGCTGTACGTGGAAACAAACCAATTGGGCTATGGGTTTGGGTTGCTAAAGTGGATTGGGTAACTTAAACTATGGAAGAACTATGTCCCCTGCCTGACCAATGTTATACAATTATACACGGATAGAATGGCAGGGGGTGACTTGCACACTCAATAATGGGCCCCCGGAAACGGCCGCTAGCACATAGTGACGTAGCGACAAGGGGGCAACACTTCCTGAGGTGCGTGAGGAGTGGAGAGGTATTCCACGGCTATCAGGACAATCCCGGAAGTACGGTCAAGATCCCTACCAGCACCTTACTGGAATACTTCCTTCCTCCGAGCACGTTTGCTCTTGCGAATCTCCACTCAAGCCGGCCAATAAAGGCAAGAAAGAGGTGGGAGTTCTGTTCCTCGTCAGTGTTCACTCCAGCCGGCCAATTAAGGCAAGCCAGAGATGAGGACAACATAATTATTATTATTATTAGGTATATAATTATAATCAATCTTATTTCATTTATGTAATAGTAATATAATTTTATTTTAATCATGGTACATGAATCACACTTACCATAGAATTTGTCATCTAGCTGAGATTGATCTCCGAGTCGCCGAGTATTTTGTTTTGTTATAAAATCTATATTTTTAACACAAACTCACACAATCACCCAAAACATCATTGTTACATAATCCCATCATACCATTACATAATGTGCTGCGCCATGTTATATAATTATCATCCAACAAAAACATTTAAAATATTTCTGACAGCTGCGCCGCTGTGCGCGCGCGGCACAGATAATGCATCCGTACGCCGCGCCGGCGTGGGAGTCGGTGGCTGCTGGTGCTGACGGAACGGAATCTTCTCAACTTCAATATTAAATTTATATACACTTTGAGAATATTCAATATTGTTATTTATCTCATTTTAATTGTCATTTATACTTTCACTGCATGATGCACCGGTCGATGTCACTACGTCAACGCTGGCTGTCGCTGAAAACCAGCGCTGGGGCTCTGTCTCGTATGGGGCCGTTTTGCGTGAATGTGACGCATATTTACCCCAAACTTGTTCTTTTATTATTTTATTTTGTTGTTATATTTCTTTGCGTCATTTTTATCGCAAAGAAACGTATTTTCTTCCTTTCTTTCTAGTTGCAGTAGGCCTCGATGAGTAAGAGTACTAAGCATTTGTTCGGCACACCCTAATCTTTTTTACCAGGGCATGGGGTTATTCTGATAAAGCTTCTGCTGTCACGCGAGAAGATTTAAATTGGATTTTAAAGATACAGATGACTGATCATCATCATCAGCCTATAGCAGTTCACTGCTGGACATAGGCTTCCCCAATTGCAAGCCATTCAGCTCGATTCACGGCAACTCTCATCCAGTTGCTCCCAGCCACCTTGTGAAGATCGTCGCTCCAACTAGCCAGATTGCGTCCTACTTTACGTATGCCAATTCACAATCTCCACTCAAGACCTCGTCTACAGTCATCTGTTCTACGGCTAATATGGCTAGCTCATGGCCACTTCAGCTTGCTTATTCTGTGAGCTATGTCGACAAATTTGGTTCTCTGCCGGATCACCTCGTTCCAGATTCAATCCCCCAGAGAGAATTGGCCTTGAATTTATGGACCAGCCGTACCGTGAGTGACCACGTACGTAGAGATGAGCAATATGCCAGTTTAATTCCATAATTATATATAAATTATTTACCTTAATAAATGAATATATTTCCAGTTTACATTAACATAATTGTACCGTGAAAACGTCCTGTTCCTATACACCCAGGTACCAGCTACGGTTCGTCCCTTGTGGTTACACCTCGTACGTTACGTCTGCGTATAATTATTTTAACGTGTCCCAACGAAATTGTAACTTAATTTCTATGATTAAATTTTATTCGGATCGGATTTAAAGTGTGTTTAATTTTATGTTGGGTTAAAATATTAAGCGGGTAAATAGAGTTGGGAACATGATTAATTTTATGCATGTTTTTTGTTTATTATTTTGTATATTTGCTCAAGCTTATAGTTTGTGTTACATAAATATTGGCACCACAAAAACTGTCTCTTGATTTGATTCGTGGTCTCATTTACGGTTCATAATTATACCTCAACAAGAATGTAAATGAAATTAAGATTTTAAATCAATCCAAATACTCCATATGGAGGACCTTCTTGAATTGAGTTGAGTACTACAATAAATAAATAGTTACCTACGAAACTTACACACCTAAGCTCAATCCCAATTAGGTAAACCCCACTTAATATTCTGCTCCGTTCTATTCCTACACTGTCCATTCACAGGCACCATTTCTAACCCAACACAACTGTATGTATAACAATTAACACTAAGTGTGAACGCCGCTAAGCCATTCAATTTATCCGAGAACAGCCGATCCGATCCCTTAAACCTAACCGATAAACCCTAACCCTATCGCTGCCGCTTAGGTGTCAAAAAGACCGAACAATACATTTCCCGCGAAATCCGCTCAATTCACAACGCCTCGACGCGGATCAGGTAACAAATCACTGGACAGACCCCCTTCCCTTACTCCATTCCCCTCTTACGTCACAACCCCCCTACACCACTCATTTAGCTCAAAATCGTGTCACGTCCACGAGGCCCGCTGTATAATTACAAAAATGAGTTTGGATTCCGTTACAGTCGGTATCATGTGTGACTTGAGTTACGATTGTTTTATAACCACTTATTTTACTTGTGAAAAGTTTGGTAATATGAAGCGGGAACTAAAAGCGGAGAGCGCAAATAAAAGTGGACGGCCATTTTATATTTTTCGTGTTTGAATGTGGGGTGAGCTTTTATAAATTGAATAATAGTGAATTTCATTAGAGAATTTAAGTTTATGGAAAGTTTAGTTATTTAGTAAGTTATGATCTATTCTCGAAATTGTTTCATCTTTTATTTTTTATTTGTGACTGGTTTGCTCTTGACTCAAGTGTAGGTCAGAGATGACAGAGACAAAGTCTACGATGGAGCGAGCTTACCCAGAAGAAGCCTGTTCACTCTCACTTTGAAGAGATTCGGGTTGTATGCGTTCGGAAACACAGACGCAGGCAGTGAGTACCACTCTTTTGCCGTGCGCATTGTGAAGGATGTTTGGAAGCGCTTAGTGCGAATTGGTGGAATGTCATCTAGGTGTGGATGGTAACTTGCAGTGCGTCTTGATGTTGATGGTAGAAGGGGGCCGGTGGAATTTAGTTTGTGGAGTTCCTGAGCACACTCACGGAAGTACAGTCTATAGAAAACCGACAAGCAGGCAATCTTGCAACGATGAGCCAAGCTGTGAAGCTTAGCATCCACCAGTTTTGTCGTCAATGAGCCTCTTAGCTCTGCGTTTCACCGAGTCATGCGCAGCAAGTTGGTATTTAGCTGAGCCATCCCAAAGTTGGCTGCAATATTCCATGCAGAATCAGACTTGCGCTTTATAAAGGGTCAAAAGCTGTCCAGGCGTAAAGTATCGCTTCACTTTGTTTAGGATGCCCAGTTTATTTTGCCGCAGTTTGGACGTTGTGCTCGATGGTAGCGCCGACGTTGAGACTGGATGTCAACTCCATGCCTAGGAGCTCGAGCCGATCTGTTACAGGAACAGATGTACCCCAAAAAGTAGGAGTTTGGTCGAAACGACTCCTTTTAGCGGTGAAAAGACATACCTGTATTTTGGACGCGTCATCTATTTTCAGTAACACGGATAATGTTAAAGAGCAGTACCTGCCGAAATTGCTTAATTGACTACATACTGCTTGCTGCATAATGCTTCACGCTCGACCATCGCTCACCTGAAGTGCCGCTCGACGTTCGTGTCCACTCAACTATGTAGTTCACACATACCCAACACACCAGATGGCGCCACCATCCTCCTTCGGTTTTATAACAGAAATAAATTCCGCTTCTCTGAAAACATTTTCCTTCGCCGTATTTAAATTGCAAGCACTTCATCACTCCGTAAAATATATTTTCTGAACTACCCTCTCAACAATCCCGTCTAAACAATCTTAACGAACATCGACCAATGAATCACTCTATCAAGCGGTATCCAAACTCGATGCGAGCTATTACAATAAACCGTGTTGCTGCCCAAGTTTGTATCCAAAAATACCTCAAACGCGATATTCGGTTATTCCTTAGGGAACCCGAAGTCCGTAATTATGTCACAGGGGGGCGGGGGGACGGATATGAAATGACAAAAGACGTATTGGATATCACCGTGATAGAATACCGGTACTGCGACCGGTTTTTCTCCGTTATCGCACGAGATGTGTCAATATTTCCCCGGATTTTTTGTTTGAAACGATAAATCGGTTGGTTTTTGCTTCGTTTTTGGGATACGGTTATGGGATTGAAGGCCTGGACTTGGATTTGTTAGGTTCCGAATTTTGGTGGGTTGCAGCGGCAGGGTTATTGAATATGGACGTTGTTTTTAGTGCAGTTTCGAGTGTATCGTAGATATAGAGATATCTGATAGTAAAGCCCACTACAACACCGCAATATAGGCATGTATATACAAGGATTTTCTGTTTTTACTTCAACTGAAAGCTACTTCTAAAATTTTTTACTGTTCTTTTATCTGAATAGTTGCTATGTTATGTAGCTGTACTGTTTTGACAATTATTATAAGTTGATGCATCCAGATGTGAATGCCACAAAAACAAAAATGTTTTTATAATTTATTTATCTCATAATTCTCTGGCCCTAATCCCAATTTATTTGGGGTCGATGCAACATGTCTTTTTCTATTAGTTAGTTTATTAGTACACTTTTCTATTAGTCGTCATCTCGTCAGTCACCCCCTTTCTAACACACAGTCTATTCTTCGTTCTACCCCTACTCTTATATCTGTCACCTAAATTATAACATTATTTCTTAAGTTTATTACACTCCTTATTAATTTTACCCGCACTATAACACCCATAGCCAAATTATCAATATTCAAACAGCATTACTAACTTGGCACAAACAGCGCAGATAGATCTACAGCCGTTTCAAACCACCCTTTATGAAACTTCTCATTCTATAAACGGATTTAACAAACGGTTACCCAGATTAACTCTTCAGACCTCAGAACTTTCTATAATTTTTAGGTGAGCGAACTGACGGATAATTAGGACCTGAGTTGATCCTTTAGACCTTTGAGTTCCAATCTGTTTTATCTGGTTATTGGAGATAATGTCAGCTTTGTGATAAAGATTATCTTGATTTGAGAAGTGAGGTAGAAAAAGGCATATTTGGAAATTGAGCGACTTTGGCTGAGAATGAGTGTGACGCATGTTCACCATCTTGAAAAATTTGCTAATAGTTAAAAATTGTATACATATGTTGTTCCCGTTTACTGTATAGCCCCCAAAAATATCGAAGTTCAAATAATTATGATTGGCATCAACACCCATTTTTTTGGATACGAAATCATCAAATAACTGATCCCGCTCTGGGCGGAACGGGAGTGCGTGTCAGACTTTTACTGTCTAAAACCCACCTGTGTTCCTTCAGTTGTCTGTGCCAGGGCCACGGTAACTCTTTCAAACAACCCGCAACTAGTGCTGACGTCTCTTTGAGGCACGCGTGGAATTAAACGCGCCGTCGACCCGGGCCTAGTAATTACCACACGGCGAGCTACCCATTGCTCGCCATCCGCAAGCCCGCGCCTACGGTGGCCGGAAATCGGCTATCAATTCCCGACGCCCAGGGCGTCTTCTGCGACGACTAAGCGCGTGAGGGCGCAATGATTGCCTCTCAGTCACGCGTACCGCCTCCTCCTTCGCGAGCATTACTGCTTCGCAGAAGGAGGTGACGGCATCCCATGCACTCTCGCACCGTACCATGGCCTGGACCAGGGCCGGACGCGGGAGATCGCCGCCGCCGATTGCCTCCGCGAGGACGCGGTGGTGCTCCGCCCAAGCCGGGCAGACATCCACCGTGTCCTCCGGGCGATACACACAATGGTTTCCTCCCGAGCGTTTCCTCCCGCCTTATCCGGAATAGGAACCTCCTGAAGCAACCGTATCCGATGAGGACCTGCGTCAGGCGGAAGGTGTGGATGCCGTGGCGCCTCTCTAACTACTCCTCGAAGAGGGGACTTATCGCCGCAATTGTGGCGTGCACCGGCATCAACGTCCTGCCGTCTTCTTATAACTAAGTATTGCATTTTTGACTGACCAATATTGTACGCAATGCAGCGTTGCCTATGAACTAGTTCCTAAGTTTAATACCATAGTTTATAGAATATTTTTAAAAAATCTATCTAGAGTTTTGGGTAATCCATTGACACGAAGAGTACCTACCATGACCTTACTCCCAAGTCCCACATCTATAAATCCTTAACCGGAAAAAGTTTCGAAGTGTTCAATGGACCATAAAACTCTGGGCGGTGGTTGTTAAAAGTTAGGATGTAAGCAGAAGTCGAGGTAGACCCTAATTAGCCAGCAAGCTTACATAACAATTAATCAAACTTTTGAGGTCCGAAAGTTATCTATCGAGGTCGCTTTGGGAAATCCATTTTGAGGGAGAATTTCGGAGATGGTTTCCGCTTTTTAATACCTTTTTGTAATTTTATATCATTTCTATTGGAGACTAACGAATGTTAGGTTAGTTCTTATGTCTGTCTGTCTGTATGTTAGTCTGTCAAGACTGATCAAGATCCTTTTTCTCAGGAACGCGTGGAGCGCGTGGAACGCGTATCAAGCTGAAAATAATATCAAATACGTAAGGTGGATGCCCCCTTGGAGCTCTAAAAAAATCAAGCTCTTACGTCTAGTGTGAGGTCTAGGAATTCAATCCACATAGGTACATGTCAATTTAGCGATTTTTTTTATTCATAAGTCAACGCAATAAAAAAATGCGGCCATTTATGCGACATATATTGATAATCGCAAGTAAATCAAAACCTAGGGTACCTACTTCCCGTTAACCTACAATAATAAAATTTGGCAAGTAGCAAGGTCTTACAGCACAGGTGAAGGAAAAGTCCGAAAATCGTAAATTTGTCATTTTATCACCCATTAAAAAAAAAATTGGGATTATAACTTAAATTTGCAGTTGGAGAATTGACCGTGACGTAGTCGATGTATGGGAGAACATGTTTTTCAACTACAATATTATGTTTGTTTTTGGGATAAATTCTTTTCAACTACGGAACCTTTCATTGTACGTGACCGGTATTTTTTTCTGTTAACTTTTGCCTCCGACTTCGTCCACGTGAAACTTCTTGTTTTATTCAACGTAAAATATATCCCATAACACTCGGTAATACCGTGCGTGGTACCCGTGCTTTATCAGTGAGAACATAGCTGCTCAAAACAGAACTTTGTACAGTCTAGCAGATAATGTAATAACGTATTAAACCAACTCAAATCTAATATCGGCACATTGTATCTCAATACATCTCGCTATTACCGCTGGAGGTCACATTCGCCGCCATTTTGGATTCGCTGACCTTAAACAGTAATATTCTGAATACCGAACACGTCAGCTAAATATCGGGAGATTAACTTTCATTATAATTCTTTCATGGATATTCATGCTTTTGTCTAACTTAAGTTAGGTAGAAATCTTAACTTTGTACTTGTATTACAGTCACTTTTGATATTCTTATTTTTGAAAGTTGCTGTCAATTCACATAATGCTGGTGTTTGTCTTCACTTTTATTAGTAGCCATCTTTTTAAAGACATGACCAAATGGAAAAGATAGCTATTCTTCCCACTAACGGACCGTATAGGATCAAATTACACATAATTATTATAATTAACCACTTTAAATGCTAAAATTACCGCAACTAATGAGGAGTTCCATTAATTATGTCTACGACCTTGCCTTCACACAAATTAGTTCATTTTCCTTCACGTAAAACCAAAATTCTTCTACTATCGAACGCTCGCATCTTGAAATTATGACCATTATCATCGTTATAGCTCTCAGAATAGGGCTACTAAATCAGGTAGCAAGCACGCCACCGTGCTGAACGAAACTGAATCATAATAACCCATACATAAAGTTTACTTTTGATTGCAGGTTCAATATCGTATGTATAGAGGATGATTTGGCCGGTCGTAAGCAATTTTCAAATTGGATTTCGTTAGGGTAAACGCACCCGGGGCAAAACTCGATGTTTCATTAAAACTTGTGACTTTATCAAGTAAGTAAGTGGTTCCAGCAATTATTAGTTAGTAATTATAAATTTAATTATTGTTTAGTGAGTAATTTAATGTAAAAGTGGGGTCCGCCGCTACGGCTTGACAGTTTGAAAGGATTTACTTTAAGTGAGTCATCGAAATGTCACAAAGAAATTATGACAGTTTACCAACTAATTGGTGCTTAAACTCCTAAAACTTGATCATAAAATCATCATCTGCCTAGCCTTTTCCCGACTACGTTGGGGCCGGCTTCCACTCTAACCGGATGCAGCTGAATACCAGTATTTTACATGGAGCGACTGCCTATCTCACCTCCACACCCCAGTACTGGGTAATGCGATACCGCTTCTTAAGACTGGTTGTCAGAATTTCGGGCTTCTGACGACTGTCAAAGATCCATGAGTGACAGCCGGGACCAACGGCATAACGTGCTTTCCGAGGCACGGAGGGGTCTTGGTATGTAAAGATGGTCACCTATCCACGAACGAACCGCGGTAAATGTAGCTTAACATGATCGATTGGCCCGTGCGGCTATAATTACTTGCTTATAAAATAATAACCAGAATTTCAATAAGAAGAACTGAAAGATAAATAAATTTCATCGACTCATCGTCGAGACGTCGGACTCTTAGTTCAACTAAATAATTTAAACCAATTGGAACCATTGTTTGTAGGGTTCTTAGCTATAAAAAGTCTATTTGTTTCCAAATAAAGTTGAGTTTATACCTGAAACTGTTCACAAAAATTGAACAAAACAATTCAGTTTTAACAAAACAAAACAAAAGAAAAACATATAAGTAATTAAAGTCTCCAAAATACACAGACTCTATCTCATATAATATTATAATCACATAATTATACATAATCAGCTCTTCCTGAGATGGCATGAAGTAATGAAGCAGAGAAGATTTTTTTTTTTACATTAATTCAATTGAAACTCCTAATTAGTTTGCTCAATTAGTGTAATTACTATCGAGAGGCTGAAGATGACAGAATGGCTGAATTCAGGCAGTTAAATCACTACTTTATTGAAGATATCTGGATTTTTTGTATTTATATATTTCTACTTGTGTCTAGAATAGTTTTTACGTATTTTTAGTAAGTGAAGCAATTGACTTGACTGACGCTAAGCAGAAGAATTCTTGCTAAAGCTGATGTAATTAGATATCTCGAAGTTAGAACTACCTTGGGTGAACCCTCGGTGTCATTGTCATTAATAAAGCGTCAGACGACGAGAGAAAAGGTCAAAATACGTCTTATGTATCTATCAAACTAAAACATAGACAAGCTGTTTAGCAGCATATAATATATGTTCGGTACAATAGCTATGTACCAACTTGCCGCGTTTGACTCGGTGGAACGCAGAGCTAAGAGGCTCATTGGCAACGTAAAACTGGTGGATGCTAAGCTTCATAGCTTGGCTCATCGTCGCAAGATTGTCTTCGGTAAGTGTGCCCAAGAACTCCACGACCTCATTCCACCGGCCCCCTTTTACCATCCTTACCTAGTTGCTATTGCACCAATTCGCACTAAGCGCTTGCAAATGTCTTTTATAATGCGCACAGCAAAAGAGTGGAACTCACTACCTGCGTCTGTGTTTCCGAGCGCATACAACCCTAATCTCTTCAAATTGAGAGTGATCAGGCTTCTTCTGGGTAAGCTCACTCCATTGTCGACTTTGTCTCAGTCCCCTCTGACCTAGACTAGAGTCAAGAGCAAACCCATGTCAAATAAAAAAATATTTGCAACTGAACAGCTCAGCACTTTTGCCTGCATGCATTTCAATAAATGCATGTATTGCAACAATGGCCTTTAAATCATATTATTTCGTTTCATTTAACCAGTGTTCATGGACCAATAACCAAACTTTTTACCAGCCAATTTTTTTATTTTTTTTTTTTATTTATTTCCCAAAAGCAGTGCTTTACATTTCCTTTTTGTAGTCTACCTTAATAGCTAGATTTACATTCAAAAACAGAAGACGCAAAGGAAGCATTTTGCTTATGAACTCCACATTAGGTCGAGCCTGTCTCGTGGAGTCCATGGGTGATATTACCAAATAGCGAAAATGCGCATTACATTAATACTGGCGGTTTGTTACCGTAGAAGCACATGAAAAAGTGTTATTAAATTAAAGAAGGTAATCAAAACAATGAAATATTGACAAAAATTAAAACAGTGAAATAAAAGAATAAAGTTACAGGAATATTTAGAGCACAATGTGCACTGTCTGTAGGTAAGTGAGTATGTGTGAGAGAGAGCGGGTGTGTATGTGTGTGTGATTATGTGTTAGCTAACCTAACACATAATCACACAACACAATCACACCCTAGCAAATATTCACATATTACAACAAATCAAGCAATTATCAAACAACCGAGAAGTTAGTGCTAAACTACGTAGGCACTAAATTCTAAACAAACGTGACAAAGGCAGGTGGTGAAGGTGGTAGTTGGGTGAATATTCGACCGTTTAACCGCCGTCATTACCTTCCGCCAAAAGTTGATGAAAGAGAATATATTTAATGAAATATTTCAGCAATTCCTGATTCTGGTCCTTAAGCAGATTCTGGGAATTGATGAAATATTTCATTAACGATATTCTCCTTCATCAACTTTTGGCGGAAGGTAATGACGGCGGTTAAAAGGTCGAATATTCACCCAGTTACTTTTGAGGAGACTTCGTATAAGTGCTGCTCTGCTAGGTACAACAAAATGTTAGCATACGATTTAGTTTCAGAAGAATTTATAAACAGGCTTATTTTATTTTATTGGTTCACCAAAAATTGCAATGTTTTGTAAGTAATACCTAACATAAATATAATAATAGTAATACTGTGTGTAATTTTAATAACCCTTATCCTCATAAGGGGTCATTGTACTCATCGTTATGAACGACTTTTACTATGGGACCAAACCTGAAATCGCGAAAAAAAAATCAACCGTTAAAATATCCTAACTTCCCAACTCGTCGTCTGCCTAGCCTTTTCCCAACTATGTTGGGGTCGGCTTCCAGTCTAACCGGATGCAGCTGAATACCAGTATTTTACATGGAGCGACTGCCTATCTGACCTCCACAACCCAGTTACTGGCTAATACGATACCCCTTGGTAAGACTGGTTGTCAGACTTTCGGGCTTCTGACGACCCGTAACGACTGTCAAAGATCCTCGAATGACAGCCGGGACCAACGGCTTAACGTGCTTTCCGAGGCACGGAGGAGTCTCGGTATGAAAAGATGGTCACCCATCCACAGACCAACCCCGGCAAGAGTAGCTTAACCTGATGGATCGACCCGTGCGGCTGTTATTACTTAGCCACGAGCTCCTCCCTAACTTCCCAACTATTCTAACTAATCCTTACTATATTAATATTTTAAATGCGAAAGTAAATTTGTTTGTTTGTAACCTTTTCACGCCTAAACCACTGAACCAATCGTCCTGAAATTTTGCGTATACGTTGTCACGTGTACAGAAACGGACATAGGATACCTTTCATCCCGAAAAAAAACTGTTCCCCAGGAAAACAACAATAACGTTCTTATGATAATAGATGGCGCCACGTGTCTTTCGAATCATGATTGATTTATATTATTATAGAAACTTTAGTAGTGTGTTAAGCATTTTGTGAGTCTAGAGTGTCGATAGACCGGTTTTTCATAATCCTACTAATATTATACTCGTAAATGTGAAAGTTTGGAGATGGGTGGATGGATGGATGTTTGGTACTCAATCACGCCAGAACGCTGATCGGATCTGGATGAAATTTGACACATAGGATACTTTTTATCCCAGAAAATGTACAGTTCCGGTGGGATAATTTCCAACATCCAAGCGGGCGAAGCCGGTGACAAAAGCTAGTATTATAAATGCGACAGTGAGTTTGTTTGTTTGTTACACTATCACGCTAAAACCACTGAATGGATTTAGATGAAATTTGGTACATGGGTAGACTATGACCTGGATTAGGACATAGGATACTTTTGATCCCGGTAGTACGTTTCCGTGGGATAATTTCCGACATCCACGCGGGCGAAGCCGCGGGTAAAAGCTTTTTTTCGCGATTTCAGGTTTTGGATTGGAACAAAAGTTGTTCATAATGATGAGTACAATGACCCCTTAAGAGGATAACTGTGATTAAAATTACACCCTATATATTTATTCGCATGAAACACGCGTTTATTTGTAGTTTGGAACAGAAATAAGTATGGTGTTGGTAGTGATTTTATAAGCATTCAGCTCTGTTATAATTAATATAAGCAGACAAACAGACTTCGAAAGAAGAATGCTGTGCCACAGAGTTATCAAAACTATCCAAATCTTGGGCTGTTCTCATCAATATCTATAGCTACACGCTAAACAACAAAAACAAATGCTAGTTGAGCGTCAGACGCAATTAAGTTACGCTAATCAAACGGCACGACACGCAATCTATCGTGATGCGCCCTATAATGATGCGTGCTAACTAGAATGGGGCACGACATGTTTTTGCGCTCCAAGGTATTGGCAGGAGCGTTTGCATTGCATGAAAACAATAAAAGAGAGAAAACTACAAGAGATAAAATTGAGTACGTTCTTGTCCTTTCAGATAAAAGAAGGGCCAGAAAAAAATGGTGAAGTGCGGTGTTAAACATTTGCCTAAGTTATACGGGTGAGATGCATAAAAAAAAATTATGGAACAAAATTTTAGCAATGATTCCAAATGTCCCGTAGTTACATTCCCAAATAAACAATCAATCAAACCCGACAATTATAGGGGCAGATTGTAGAAAAAGGAAATAAAAATATCTTAACCACTATAGCAAACATTGAAGACAATAAATTGACTAACATTGATTGAGGCCATGGTAGAGCGGACAGATTTGACCTTAAGCTTTGTCTCCCAGTGGGGTGATGATAATCTGGTCTCTTTTAACGCCACCAAAACGCAGGCGTGTCTTTTTACCGCTAAAAAGAGTCGTTTCGCCCAAACTCCTACTTTTCGGGGTACATCTGTTCCTGTAACTGATCGACTTGAGCTCCTAGGCATGGAGTTGACATCTGGTCTCAACTTCGGCGCCACCATCGAGTACAAGGCCCAAACTGCGGCCAAGAAACTGGGCATCCTAAATAGGGTGAAGCGATACTTTACGCCTGGACAGCTTTTAACCCTTTACAAAGCGCAAGTCCGATCCTGCATGGAGTATTGCAGTCACCTTTGGGATGGATCAGCTAAGTACCAACTAGCCGCGCTTGACTCGGTGGAACGCAGAGCTAAGAGGCTCATTGGCGACGTAAAACTGGTGGATGCCAAGCTTCATTGCTTGGCTCATCGCCGCAAGGTTGCCTGCTTGTCGGTCTTCTACAGATTGTACTTCGGAGAGTGTGCCCGAGAACTCCACGACCTCATTCCACCGGCCCCCTTCTACCACCGGACATCTAGACGCACTGCCAGTTACCATCCCTACCTGGTTGCTATTCCACCAATTCGCACTAAGCGCTTCCAAATGTCTTTTATAATGCGCACAGCAAAAGAGTGGAACTCACTACCTGCGTCTGTGTTTCCGAACGTATACAACCCTAATCTCTTCAAAGTGAGAGTGAACAGGCTTCTTCTGGGTAAGCTCACTCCATCGTCGACTTTGTCTCTGTCACCTCTGACCTAGACTAGAGTCAAGAGCAAACCCATCACAAATAAAAAAAAAAAAAAAAAAAAAAACAATGTATTCAATTACTACTTAAGCAGCTGAACACATTAAAAGAAAACATACAAACATAGAAAACGCAAATCAGATAAACACAAAATTAAACCCACCACAGTAAGGGCTTGAGCATCTTAACAAAAAAATAAAACGTCAGAGCACACAAGTTGAACGAATGAAATGAATGGAAGAACGAATGGTATTGTTCACGCAATCATTCCCCTGGGCGTGTTTTATTGCGCCATTCTCATCGTTTTGTTATTGTTGGCATTTTTATGAAAACACTTTGATTTAAGTTCCCCATACTTGTTTTCAATTGAAACTAGCCGTACAAGACAGAAGTGATCGCTTTTATTTTCACAATCATTTTACAATATTTTCCAGCTCTCTCCTGTATACTTACATTTGTCACTCTCATAGACAAAAAAATGTTTTTAGGATTCCGTACCTCAAAAGGAAAAAACGGAACACTTATAGGATCACTCGTTTGTCTGTATGTCGGTCCGTCTGCCACAGCCAATTTGCTCCGAAACTAATGACTGGCCTGTTGGTCTAGTGGTTAGTGGCCCTGACTGCTATGCCGGAGGTCGTGGGTTCGATTCCCACCCAGGACAAATGTTTGTGTGATGAGCATGATCATTTGTTCTGTGTCTGGGTGTAATTTATCTATATATGTATGTATTTAGAAATATATAAGTATGTTTATCAGTTGTCTAGAACTCATAACACAAGCTCTGCTTAGCTTGAGGCTAGACGGCGTTGTGTGATAGTTGTGGAATATTATTATTATTAATGGAGCGATTAAAGTTGAAATTTGGTACACGTATTCTTGTTTTGGTACACGTGTTCTGTAACCCAAACACGGACGTGAAACCTAAATAAATTTTGAATATGGGGTCACTTTTGGGGGACAAATAAGAAAATTAAAATAAAAGGTTTTGGAAACTGTACTGTGTGACATATCAAATGAAAGGGCTTACTGTAAGGTAATACATGTTTTTTTTTTTATAATTTAAAAATATTTTTTAAAAAGTTATTTGAGATATAAGACTGGTAGAAAATGCCTCAGGCATTAAGTCCGCCTAAGTACGGTAGGTACTGGTTTTTTTTTTACCTGTGCACAAAGTTTTAATAAATAAATAAATAAAATTGACCATTCCCCCTTATCTCCAAAACTACTGAGCCTAAAATTTTGAAAAATAAATTTAAAAAATAGTTCTATACTATAGATTACAGAAAAACCTATAAGAAGTATATGGCCTTAAAATAACATGGTAAATCTCTCAATACTCTGTGTACAAACTTACATTTGCAGTTGGAATGTATGGGAGAACATGTTTTTCAACTACAATGTTAAGTTTGTTCTTGCTACGGAACCCTTCGTAGTGCGTGGTCCGAAACGTTGGCCGGTTTTTATATTTCTATGGTCACTTTAATTGTTGAGGTTCACATTGGCAGCTAACTCTAATACTGTGTTTTACATACATTTAGTTCAGGATTAAAGGTAAGAATAAGAATTAATTCAGAATGTTTAGTTTCTTTTGCTGCTTTAATGTAAATCTTCGCCTTCTCAAAGCTAGGATTATAAGAAATGCTAGCCAGGAGTCAGCCAGCAAGGCTAGCAAGGCAAGATTGACTGAATGAGCCAAATGTAATAACATAAGTAACAGCAATCGTGGTAAGTATCTCTTTTGATAAACCCAAAAAAAAAAAATGTTTTTGCAAGTATTCTAATCCCTTAGCTTTCATATCAAAGACAAGAACTAAAGATATAATAAATGCCGTAAAAACTTTTTCAATTCACAATTTGAAGCACCTTTTCTCTCCAATCCAATCCTAATGGAAACCTCAAGTCTTAAAAGGTATAATGATGGCCATAATTACGAAACTCAACCAAACAAAACCGTTTTTCATAATTAACTTAAAAAAAACACAGTATGGAGTTTTATGTCCCCTAATCCCATCGCGGCCATTAAATCGTCCTCAGGAGGATCTGAGGCCATTTTTCTTAATTACCTGGACTGGTTTTGGAAATGTACCATCTGAGTACAGACGCCAGCTCAAGCTACTACAATCTGTCAAAGGAGATGTTCCAAAATGTATGGAGCTTGGGTCAGGTACGTGTAGACTATACATAAAAATAGGGAAATATATTTAAAACAGTTCTCAATTGTCCAATTACTTTAAAATGGCTTTGTTGCTGGTAAACCACAATTGATTACACTTGAAATTGCAACACACAACAAAAACCCGTCATGGGGGTAAGCTGTCATTTAGATTGATTAATGACGTTTGACATATTTAAAACTCAAGAAGAGGACTGAAGTGACACTTTTGTGACAGCTAACAATCCTATTTCTAGATATTGATCTAGATATCGACCATTGAGTGGATATATAGTTTATTGTCATTGTTTTTATGCACAGAGTAACTAAATCGGTGAGACGCCATGTTGAAAGTTGATCAAAATAATTGATAAATATCAATTCCCTACCACAACAGTATACATTTAAATGAATTATCTGTATTTTTCCCGAATTAAACATATTTTTCTTTCTTTTTTGTTTTTCTTATCTCTTATACATGATTAATGAACAAACAGCCTAAAGTGTTTCTTGATTATTCTTTAATATCTTTAACTAATCAATCTACTCAACCATCACTGGATACGGACCTCTTAGCTCTATTCATGTCTTGCCACTATCGATATTGGTCCATTTAAGGAGGAGCTCAAAGCTTTTACCTTTAGTGTTCAGAAGCCTAATAAAAAAAAAAAAACTATCACTAGGTATAATTATTACTTTTAATGCCCTTTCTTTTGGGTTCTCATATATGATACGAAGCTAATATAGGGATAATTTCATAGTTTGTCAAAATCAAAATGGAGTCTATAGGTAGTACTCGGTAGCTTAACTGCAACTATACCAGACAGACAGAAAAACAATCTTTCCCATTAATTGCAACAAGTCGTTTGGAAATGCAACAAGGGGCAACAAGGCCTTAATTACAGCCACATTACCCTTATTATCCCAAACACTGCAAGAGAAAAGCCCATCACTTTCCTTAATAATATGTCCAAATAACCGATTCTCTCATTAAGCCTTCAGCACAACGGGTCGCTGGTAATACCCAGTTACTCGGTTATTTCTCCAACTTTTTAATTCGACCGCTTCGCCCGGATTACCGGTTGTGACTGGTTACGCCCGGGCGAATTTCCAAGCGTTTTAACCGGGCTTTAAATGTCAGTGTGCCTTTTTATACTGTGGGAACGTAACCTAATTATGTTGAATCAATTTTTATGTTTAAACTTTGGCGCGAGGGTAGATTGAGTTGTAATTTGTGCGAGGGGTTTTTTTACTATCATACGATAGATTTTTTGATGCCGAGATAATTTAGTTGTTGCTAATTTAGTTGTTATTTAATTTAGTTGTAATCGTAGTTGGTTTCTGGAAGAAACAATTAGTGGTCAAATTTTGTTAGAAGTTAAGTGTGTCCTTCAGAAAGGTCAGGTGCGAAGTACACACAACTGGGGCTAAAGGATGCAAAAGGAGTATTAAAGGATTGTTACAGGTGGCGTTCTGTAAGGTTGTGTATCTAGACTAAACTAGTGAATCTAAGACATTACTGACTTGTACTGAATAAAATCATCAAAAGACTTGGACTAAATCGAGCTACGGACTAATATGAAAATAACTGAGTTCTCTAAAACAGAACCACTCTTTTAGCTTCAAATAAAAGAAACGCTATCATTACATAGTAAAATACGAAGATTAGAAGAAAGGGTATTAAAACGTAATACTATCGACAAAAATAGAACACCAAAGACATCAACGAAATATAAAAGTCTTCGACCAGAAAAAACCAGCTATTCGACACACGCTTTCAAATCAGACGCGTGCTAGCAATAAAAAATATCGCTTCGAATATGACAAATTCAAATCACATTTGTAACATTCCTCGCGTGGGACGAAGCATTATTTTGGGGAAAACTTTTATCGCTCAAGTGCAGTTGACGGGGTTGGTTTAGTTCGGTGAAGATCGGGCGTTTAGGGTGACGTTTGTAAGAAAAGAATTCCGGGTATGATCGGAGTTTTGTTTCGATAAATGTTTAGGAATGGTGTTGGAAAAGTATTTTTGATTTTGAATTTCTGTAGGATGAGTAAACTTTTATGTTATTTTTAACCGACTTCCAAAAGGAGGAGGTTCTCAATTCGTCTGTACGTTTTTTTTTTTTTTTGTGTATGTTTGTTACGCGATTACTCAAAGACGGATAGACCGATTTAGAAAATTCTATTTTTGTTTGATAGGGTATACTTCCGAGGTGGTCCCATATAAATTTTATTAACTTTGCTTGGGGAGTTTTT
This sequence comes from Dicycla oo, assembly GCA_948252095.1. Taxonomy (NCBI): domain Eukaryota; kingdom Metazoa; phylum Arthropoda; class Insecta; order Lepidoptera; family Noctuidae; genus Dicycla; species Dicycla oo. The sequence continues at coordinate 2,569,266 of OX411718.1, read as the reverse complement.
GAGTTAGCTTCAATAATGCGTATATTTCCCACTTATTTTATGTGGACGATCTGATGGTGTTTTAATAACTTCCTATCACTGTTATTTACATGGCTATATCTACAATTATTGTGCTCAATTATGTATTCGAATTTGTGTTGGGTAGGTTCCACAACTAAAACGTGAAAAATAAAAACTTTTTAGCAAAAAATAATACCGACTTCCAAAACAAAACACTACAAAGTGAAAAATAGCTTTAATTTCGGAAGTCGGTGGCAAAAAACGAAAATACAAAACCCAAGACACTTGTTTTGGAAGTCGGTATTATTTTTTGCTAAAAAGTTTTTATTAATGATTTTAATTGTATCTAGTATTTCTGAAGGATAAGTTCACAGTTCATAAAATGTGAAGAATAATCTACCCTTAGCTGAATAAACACACACAGACAATAAATTCATAAAAATCAAAGCCCATCGACATAATTCTGACAAATAAATACGTAAACACATAAATTGCAACGCAGTAACAAAAACGTCAACAAAGCAACGTATTTTATTCAACAGTACCACAAAGATAACAGTATAATAGGTGTAAGTATAAACACCACCCCAATTCTGAAATATTTTCACACAGAAGCCCTATTATTAAGCAATATTTAATAGTTACATAATAAAGTGAAATACGTTCGGTTCGGAAGTCCATTTGAAAGCATGGCGGCCGCTATTCAAACAGATTCCATTCAAATTGATGTGTCTAACAAAATGTATAAGTAACATAACTAGTTTCTATAGGTATCTGTATATATTTTTTTTTTATTTGAGATGGGTTTGCTCTTGACTATAGTCTAGGTCAGAGGCGACAGAGACAAAGTCTACGACAGAGTGAGCTTACCCAGAAGAAGCCTGTTCACTCTAAATTTCAAGAGATTCGGTTTGTATGGGTCCGGGACGCAGGTAGGGAGTTTCACGCTTGTGCAGTGCGTATTATGAAGGATGCTTGGAAACGCTTAGGCGAATTTATATTATATTTAACGATTGCTAAAAGGTAGAATACCAACCGATTATTTTTAGGTCAAATGTTACATTGTCAAAATTAGAAAACATTTTGCAAATTATAGAGTCCACCTTATATTATAAACACTTTTTATAATAATAATAATAATCCTAGACAAAAACATGTAAGATTTCAATCGCTAATAACTACGAGACTTTTAATGCTAGCGTAATGGTTTAGGGACTACTCACACTTATTCAGCTCCATTCGCGTTTCGCTGAACGATTTTGGATACACTTATACAGTTCTGCTTCTATCAGCCGCGTACAGCGTCGTAAGAATGAGAAAAGCCGTCATAGCGTGTTATCTCCGCTGACACGCTTATATCGCTTTTATTTCCTAAAAATAAAATAAATATAATTACTTTAAAAGACGTCCGAACTCTCTCAATATTTGCGTGCTTAATGATAATTAATGTTTATGTAATAATAAATCAAATCTATGCAGGAACTATGCAGGTCGCAACTTGTCGACAAGAAGTCAAGAACCATCCATGTACAGCGCTGGACGCAGCAGAACAGCGCTGAATTCTATCTATAGTACTCGCATGATAATAACACATTCACAAGTTCTCGAGCGGACACAGTGAGTTTTGTGTGTCGAGAACAGAATCGAGTTGTGAGTGTAACAAGTGACAATGGTAGCGGTGTCAATCGCACTAAACGAACAAGAAAGAGGGTAGACCGTTTTGTCTGCTCGTAAACATCCACCCGCAATAACTTCAGTTTATCCGTGATCATGGCACTTGCAACAGTGCCGAAATACCGGAAACTCGAAAAATTTAATATACATGGTAAATATCCCATTTTAAGTTCTAATGATAATGTTAGTGACCATGTCGGTTTAAAAACTTATATAATAACACATTCGTCCTCATTTTATACTTGTTTGCCGCGAAAGCTGAATAGACGCGGAAAGCTGAACGGATGCGTAGGTACGCGTCTCCATACAAAATCGTTGTTTTCTATGGGCATAAGCTGAATAGAGCTGAATACGTGTGAGTAGTCCCTTAGCATTCAAAAATTAGGTCATATTTATAACAATTTCAAGGCCGCATATAATTTGCCTATGACGTCATACTGCGAGTGCACGCGCATGCCCGCGACCCTCTACTTTTCACTATGTGTCGAAATATCAATTCGTATAGCGCAAACACGTGTTTAGCTAAATCAGTTATTCTGATGTCTTTGTAAAGAGTAGACAAAGCACTACCAGGACCTAAAAAGAAACTACAGAAATAAAAATGTTTATCTACCTATGAATGTTTTTGTTTTATCTATCTATCTAAAGAAATATTGGCCAAAATAGGGTTAACAATTAATATGAAATTCACAAAAGCAAAATAATGTCAGATGTCGTCTCATATCGGCCGTAAATCTGTTCAGAAATGAAAAATATTATAATCGGTGAAAGCTTACTTTATAAGTAATGCAATGAGCCTACTAAGTCTAGTGTCGAGTAAATACAAAGGCTACGGCAGTATCGGTAACCGCAGCAATAATATGTTTTCACGAAAACAAAGGCTCGGACTCGAACTGCGCATACTATTTTTTTTTTTTAATACTTAACAATACACCGTTAATACAAAACCAAATCATCGTCAGTTCCATTGAAAACCTGCAACAATTCCCAGACACTCCTGCAAATAAAATTATTTACTTTCCAGAGCTAACAGTAAAACCTAAGGAACCCCAAGATAACCTCATAACAAACACTAACTACAATATAAATATGCAACCAAACTTTCCGAGCCATTACGCGAACGAAATCGTAAAGTAAACAGTAACCCACAGGCTACAACTACATATTTATGAGGATAAAACATAATAAACAAACCTTCAGTTTCGATTACAGACCTTACAAGAAAATCTATTCCAAATTGAACGTTATGCGGTTAGGATAAGGGTGAGAGCTGAGATGTTATGAGGGCCTAGCGAAGTGAAGACAGTGCCGATATGCCCCAGAACGTTCTCTTTGTTTGTTACCGATTGTTTTCTGTCATTGTACAGCGCTGTTGATTTTATGGGATCCGCAAGTAGGGATATGATACGCTTCTTGATGAGCGTGAAGCATGGCTATAAATTATATTCCTAAGCTTTTAATCGATTCATAAGAGGACGCATTCTTTAATGGCTACTACATATTTTTTAACGCATTTGAATTTTTGACTTCTATCAGTATCTAGTTGACTATCAAAAGTTTTTAAAAAATCATCAGGTTCTATGTTATCAAAAGTCTCAGTATCAGAAACTCTGTAACACCTACCTAAGTTTTGTTGGATTGCTTGAATTTTCTTTTTTTTTTACTATATTATAAATTCTGTCAAATAAATACTTTTGAATTGATTTACATTTAATTTCTTTGAAAAAGAGTGATCAACAAAAACAACACGAGGGTTGCCATAATCGATTAGAACCACGTACCTACTGCAACATTAATTTTGGCAAACACTAAATCAAATAATATTTTTCCCTAAAGAATAACGGCTTAAATAAAGAACTTTCACCATTAAGCGCCGTATGTTGCAAATTCATTGGATTTATTGGTGGCAATAATTCTTTTATGTAAAATAATGTAGCTTTTTGTTGGCCAATTTTGCAATGTATGAAAAGTTGATTCACTGAGATTTGTTCTTAGTCCACGCTCACAAAACTAGCACAAGTTCTTATTTTCATTATATTAGGTTGGGGAAAAAGTCTTTTCGCATTATAGTATGTATGAACTTGTAATAAAATCTCTTTGGCTATACTATTTGTATCTGGCTGGTTTTGGTGTCATTGAAAGTTTAAATTTTAAAGAACATAATTCCAAATTCAAATTAGGAAAATGTGTGATTTTCATTTGTTTTTCGTACCGTCAAGATGAGTGAATCTAATGAAGAAATTCGATACATTTTAAAATTTTACTACAAAAAAGGTAAAAATGCAACGCAAGCCGCGAAAAAAATTTGCGATGTTTATGGACCTAGTGTAGTGTCTGTGAGAGTAGCACAAATTTGGTTTAAGCGTTTTCAATCCGGAAATTTTGATGTCAAAGATGCACGTCGCTCTGGTCGCCCTATTACGGATAAAATGGATGCCATTTTTAAAAAAGTTGAGCAAGATCGGCATAAGAGTAGTTACGACGTAGCTGAAGAACTGGAAATTGACCACAAAACAGTTTTGGCGCATTTGAAAAAAACTGGGTACACAAAAAAGCTCGACATTTGGGTACCTCACGAGCTCACTGAAAGAAACCTAATGAACCGTGTACTCATTTGTGATTCTTTATTACGACGTCATGAAACCGAACCATTTTTGAAGAAGCTGATAACTGGTGATGAAAAGTGGATCACGTATGACAAGAACGTGCGAAAAAAGTCGTGGTCAAATGCCGGTCAGGCTTCACAGACTGTGGCGAAACCCGGGTTAACTCGCAACAAGGTGATGCTGTGTGTGTGGTGGGATTGGAAGGGCATTATTCATTATGAGCTGTTACCACCAGGCAGTACCATCGATTCTGACCTCTACTGCGAACAACTGATGAGATTAAAGCAAGAAGTTGAGAGAAAGCGGCCGGAATTAATTAACAGAAGGGGTGTGGTTTTTCATCATGATAACGCTAGACCTCACACATCTTTAGCCACTCAGCAAAAATTAAGAGAGTTTGGCTGGGAGGTGTTAATGCATCCGCCGTATAGTCCTGACCTTGCACCTTCAGATTTCCACCTGTTTCGGTCTCTTCAGAATTCTTTAGGCAGTGTCAGGTTAACATCACGAGAGGACTGCCAAAACCACTTGTCGCGGTATTTTGACCAGAAGTCCCAAAATTTCTATAGCAATGGGATCATGTCCCTACCTACAAGATGGCAAAAAGTTATCGAACAAAATGGTACCTACATACTTTAGTTAAATGTAAATAAACTATATTAAAAAATGTTATGAATTTTCTTAAAAAATGCGAAGAAACTTTTTCCCCAACCTATTATTTCTTAAAAAACGTTATAACATCCGCAAATTTTGAAGAATGTAGGAGATAATTTTATCAAGAGATTATTTAAATAATGGATATTGTTAAATGGATAGGTTACTTTAAGCCACAGAAAACACAGAAATAGGAGCCCCGCGAACGGGGGCTTCTATTTCTTTGCTTTTCTCAAGAATGGTAAAAGGTATTGTTAGTTATATGCATTAATAAAAAAGCTTTACTTTAAGATAAATAACAGTGCGCTACGAATATAAATTGTGGCTTACTTAGTTATATTTTTTGAGTTGAATATTTTGCTGTGCAATCAGTAATTTTGATTGGAATTTGGATTATTTTTGAATACAAAAAGTTTTTTTTTGTTTAATTTGCGTTTAAATACTACCCTTTAAAAAGTATCATAATACAATCAAAACGTCACAAGTTTCCGGCACTTTACCGATTAAACGTAAATCACACAAACGTCTCCACGCTTTAATCTACGTATACAAAACGTCTCATCTAAAAATCTTCACGTCCACAATACACAAAACCAACACAGAATAAAGTAATACATCTGAAACTGCCAACAAAATACATACGGAACCCTACGCCCGCGAGTCCGCATCGCCGTACCTCGATGATATAATAATGTATACACCGAGACTCCGGGATGTTATTTTCTTAAAAGTGTTTACTCCGCGATTCTCGGTATATGGACACAGTTTCTCTTTCCCGGGATTTTCTACGTTTAAAAAAGGTTTTAAAATTAAAAGTTGGTAGTATCTGATAATAGTGCAGTCTTTCAGAAATTGTTTGGAAGACGTGGCATAGTTAGTACTCGTAGCTAGCGGTAAATTAATAAAGGGGATGTAGTTTGAAATAGTTCGCTGCAGACTTTAGTGGTTACAAGTTTTTGCTGTAGGTATATCAGCTTTTACTAAGGATAACTTGGCTAGGCGTTGTAGTGGAGTTCTTAACTTTTGGTCTTAACTACAGAGTGAAACGTTTTCGGTTTGGTTTTTTATTGGTGCAGTTGAACTTCCATTTGAAATCTAAACATGATAAAATAAAAAAAGTAAATAAATTTGATGATTGTTTTGTGTAAACTTCACGTATACGGGTATCGATATCCAAACACGATAAAATACAAGAAAACAGTATTTCTCAACTCATATTTCAAGTCTGCGGAGCTTAATTGGAATAACCTTGTATAATTCTTGCACCGAACAAATTCATATTTGTGAAGGATACATGTTTTGTATTTATAGAGAAAAATATAACGTATCTCTGGCTCTGGCTCTACCTTATTGTATAATCCTGGCTTATTGTATAATTTATACCATGACGTTATTTTCGTGGACGTCCACGTCCACGTCACGGCATCACCATAACACCGGGAAGTAAAATGTATGGAAATACGAGTATATGAAGCCGCTTTTAAATTTCCGTCCACGATAACGTTATAACGTGGCTAAGTAATAACAGCCGCACGGGTTGATCCATCAGATTAAGCTATGCTTGCCGGGGTTGGTCCGTGGATGGGTGACCTTCACATACCGAGACTCCTCCGTGCTCGGAAAGCAGGTTAAACCATTGGTCCCGGCTATCATTCGTGGATCTTTGACAGTCGATACGGGTCGTTGAAAGCCCGAAAGTCTGACAATCAGTCTTACTAAGGGGTATCGTATTACCCAGTAACTGGGTTGTGGAAGTCAGATAGGCAGTCGCTCCATGTAAAATACTGGTATTCAGCTGCATCCGGTTAGACTGGAAGCCGACCCCAATATAATTGGGAAAGACTAGGAAGATTGGTAACTGTATAAAGTGCACGTATTTTCATCCATTCTTAAGTCGGTTAATATCGTCAGGTATTATAAAAAAAACCGGCCAAGTGCGTGTTGGACTACGCATAATGTAGGGTTCCAAGAACAAACTTAACGTTGTAGTTGAAAAACATGTTCTCCCATACATTCCAACAGCAAATGTAAGTTTGAATGCACAATATTGAGAGATTTACCATGTTGTTTTAAGACCATAGACTTCTTATAGGTTTTCCTGTAATCTATAGGTATTGAACTATTTTTTGTATTTTTTTCAAAATTTTAGGCTCAGTACTTTCGGAGATAAAGGGGGCGAATGGTCAATTTTCGTCTATTTTCTTAAATAACTTTAAAATGATTTATTTAAAAATATATTTAAAAAAAAAACATATTTGAGACCCTCACAATAAGACCTTTCATTTGATATGTCACACGGTACAGTTTGCAAAACTTTTTTTTAATTGTTTTATTTGCCCCCCAAAATTGACCCCCATATTCAAAATTCATTTATTTGCATTACACTTTCGTGTTTGGGTCACAGAAATACATACGTGTACCAAATTTCAACTTAATCGGTTCATTAGATTCGGAGCATATTGGCTGTGACAGACGGACAGACAGACAGACACACGAGTGATCATATAAGTGTTCCGTTTTTTTTTCCTTTTGAGGTACGGAACCCTAAAAACACACATTGATTCACTACGATATGAATTAGTTCTTCTCTTATACTTTCTGCCTACTTAGTATTAATTCCGAGCATCTTATAACGAAGCTATAAGTCTGTAATTATTTCTAAATATATTATCATAGATTAGGTACCTACTTGAATAAACCGGTGAACCAGCTCACATAATAAATTAAACTTGAAATGTATGCAGACTACATCTCCATACCGTGATATGCTCAGCAAGTGTTGATGCCCCACCTCTTAGAATGAAGACACATGGCGTCATTTATCATGTCGACTGTTAGTCTGTTAGCCTTTCAGTACCAACTGGACAATCTAGACCAGACAGTCTCGGGGTCATGCTTGAAGCCTAACCGTAAGTGAATAAACTATCTCAGCTTAGTTAGAACCATTAGAACAATTTGCATGTTAGATAATCTGTCAGACGTGCAACATTACTTGTGGTGGATATGAGAAATATTTGTCACATTCGCTTTAAACAGAAGGGACGAGGAGTTCCTTGAACATATTAAAATTTGAGCTTTTGAGCTTAAATTTCTTTATTGGTCTTTGCGGTAGGTACTTATTTCTTAATACCTCTAGCTAAACTCTAGCTACACGTCAACACGTAGAGTTTAAACTCATATTTACCGGTATACAGGATCAAATTAAATTAGCTAGGGAAACTCTGCTGACGTTATGGGTATCGATATCAAACACGGCAAAATAAAAATAAAACAGATTTGTTTTTTTTTGGGTCATCGACCGCTGGTAGAGTGTTATCTGTTACTTGAGGTACCTACGAGTTGAAAAATCAGTTTTATTTTATTTTATTGTGTTTAGATATCGATACCAATAGATTTGCGCAGTCTACACGGTAAATGGTAAAAAGGAACCCTTACAGTGCGACTCCGTCTGTCTATCTGTCACAGCTGGATATCTCAAGAACTACTAAAGCTATCAACTTGAATTTTGGAATAGTTTTAGATGACGTTTGCCCAACTATTTTGCAAATACGAAAGAAATGAAAATGCATTTGTAACAGGGATTGAAAGGGAGTGTTAAAAATTCGAAGTGGGCATACTAGGGCATGTGGGGTATCATATGAAAGAGCGCTGTTTGCAAATTCTCAAACATTTTTATTTTTTTTAAGCTTCATAGTTTTAGACTTTTGATGATAAATGTAAAAAAAAATACATTTCTCCTTATCTCCGAAGTTTGCATAGAGAAAAATCTGAAATTACTCTGTGTGATAGAAGTTTATCTAAACATTACAGGAAAAATAAAACGGTGTCCTTAATAGCACACTTTTTATGTACAAAACCCTCGATGTGCGAGTCCGACTCGCTCTTGACTGGGTTTTTTAAACTGATATTTCAACTACACTGCGGTTGATAACATAAAAAAAAATCATCAAATTATTATTATTTTTTTGCTTTATCATGATAATATTTAGAGATCGATACCTACCACGACTGCGGAGTTCCGCTAGCTAATTTAATTTGACCTTGTATATTAATCTCAATGAGGTAAATGTCGTGAAGAAAGTTTTGAGTATGATTGACGATGGCTACAAGAGTAGGGGATGACCAAAGAAACGATGGTTGAACTGTGTGAAGTATGATATGGCTAGAAAGGTAGTGAGTACCGAGATGACGACTCATAGAGAATTATGGAAAAAGGGACATGTTGCGCCGACCCTAAATAAATTGGGACAAGGGCAGGAGAATGATGATGATGTTAATCTCAAAAATCCTGTCACAACATTTTGGCGCCAATTTAATACCAAACCAACAGAATGCAAAGACCAAATTCCCTACCTACCCTAATCCAGCGACAACTGCAATGATACAGTAGAAAACAGCTCACAATTCCGCCAGACGTCTCATTACAGGCACAATAAAGTTGCTACGTCCTGAAGCTCAAACAATGGACAGAATCTCGGCCAGATTTCATTTAGAACCGTCGGGGTATTGTCCCTCTCTGTTTATCCCTCTAGCTTCGTCTTAGTTGCATTGGGACTCTTGGTACCGAATTTTATATGGACAATATTTTATAACATATGAGATCAACAAAATACTAAGGGCCGTAAAACCAAAAGCAGTTTAAACTATGGATATCGGAATCTACGATAAAATATTACATAATCGATAGTTTAATCCACTGTCCTAAGATCTAATGGAAAATATTAACAAATTAGATAAATCTCGATTAGTCTTTTTCAACACGTTCTAAAGGTTTCAACACTTACGATGCTCACACTTTCTTCTGAAAAATGATTTATTCACATCAACCAACCAATGTCCATCTGAAAACTAGAGTTTCAGACGGTTTGCTATGGTTTTTTTTTCTGCCTCATTTTTAATTTTTTCAAATGATCTCCTGGGTACATGTGACGCTACTGGTGTCTGAAAGTTGTGTTTTCGGCATCTAAAATCTATTGGTCAACTACATTCTGAAAATCAGACAGATTGCTATGAAATAGTTTGGTAATTTTTTTTACATATTTGAAAACGCATTCTGGTCAGACGTGACGCGGAAAATTTCTGTAATTAGGTTTTTGGATTCAGAATAACAAAATAAATAGACCAGATGTATGAACGTAAACGAGGCAAAAGTAGTATGTAAGGATCGTAGCAGGTGGCGTTCTGGAGTTTTTGTCTATCCCCATTGGAAGACGGCTTCAGTTTGTATTTTTTTTTATTTGTGATGGGTTTGCTCTTGACTCTAGTCTAGGTTAGAGGTGACAGAGACAAAGTCGACGATGAAGTGAGCTTACCCAGAAGAAGCCTGTTCACTCTCACTTTGAAGAGATTAGGGTTGTATGCGTTGGATGGATGTAATAACAAAATCTATAGATTTTACACGGTTTTGGTTGTAAAATGATAACAGAAAAAATTTGGTCATGGGCTGTGGTACATGTCATTCATGTCGTCATGTGGGTTGTGGTATTTAATTTCTTCGAAAAGTTTTTCTTGTATGTCGCGTTTGAGTTTATTTGTTCTAAATTTGGAATTTGATCTTTGAAATTTGAAAATTGCACAAGCTACAATAATATCTTGGACCTGCATCTTTTGCGTAACATACTATCAATTGGAATCTGAATCATCTTGAAGCAAATTGCTAATCCGTTCCTTCATATGTTCGAAAAATTTGTCTGTTCAACACGTAAATAACGCAATGACTGTTGTTGAAGTGTGAAAATAAAACCGATTCCGATTGATAGTGATATTGCCTTGTAGCTCTATATTTACTTTCATGCCACAGATAGCATAGGAAATTATCTTTTCCATATTCCTATACCTATACCTTTCAATACAATTTCTTGTACAAATATGAGACTCTTTGTAGAGTCATTCTGCTGAAGTCACAGGGTTCTGTAGCGGTGTTCATAAATAGTTATTGAGTGGATTTCCTACATAACCAAGAATGATAATTTGTCCCATTTGTATCGACTCAAAAACAGCCCACAAACTACTGTTCTGAATTATTGTACTGTCATGATTGGCGCCAGTTACAACATCATAAAACTTCAAGTTGGCCCCACACATTACACGGATATTTAATGAAAAATAGCCCTTTATAATTCTAAAATGTTTAGCATCATGCTCACCTGGAGACTGTATTGTACATGAGTACAGTCAAAGACACAATATACATGTTATGGGTAATGCTAGAAGATTGAGTAAACCTAGATTTACCCAAGCATTTTGGGTAAAGTCCGAATAATCTCGTGCGTTGTGTGGTCACTGTTCTAACCTACCCGAACCTACCTTTCAGCCTACACCTAAGTTTAATCATTCTAGCATTACCTGAGTCGACCTGTATGGGGAATTAATTTTTTATTTTTTATTATTCGGACTTTACCCAAAATGCTTGGGTAAACCTAGGTTTACTCAATCATCTAACATTACCCGTAACATACACAAGGAAATCTTGCAATGATATAAAAGCTAGTTTGTTCATTTGTATTGCTAAGTAATTGGAATAAAATTTACCTAGCAGTAGCATGACTTATTTCGCTTGAAATAGCTATTACTGAAGCGTACGAAAACGACATATGAATTCCATGTCATCCCACTGATTCCAATGATTGTATCTTGATCTAACGACATACGGTCTGCTATAGTAGCTACCTATTTAGATCGTTCAACTCGTGTATTATTTCGATATCTGAATCCGAATCACTGATATGATTTTCCATTTTAAAAACCACAAAACAAAGCTTCAATGAATAGATAAGTACAGTATAACTAGTTTCTTAATCTCCCTCGGCAATCATCGCGTTTCCGAATACAAACGAATGAAAATTTCCATGTCCATCAATTATTATTAGATTACATCAAACAACAATGAAGTACCTACTTAGTTCTGAATTCCAATTATTAGACACGATAAATCTAATAATTGATGGACATGGAAATTAGCATTCGTTTGTATACGGAAATGCGATGTCTGCCGAGGGACATTAAGAAAATGGTTGTAGCACAGATAATACTAGATATACAGATAATACTAGTTGTTGGTACTGTAGAAATGTTTGAAACAGGCAGGTAGAAATGTTTGTAGCTATTTTGAAAGATAGTCACGTCAAATTATGCCATCAGTTTAATCCATACAAAGGAGTGTAACCGTTCCTTTGGGCTAGTTTAAACTAATCGATGGTTTTTAACAATAATCGATCCACTATCATTGATTTTATGAAATAATCTACGTTCAGAGATTAAACTCTCTTCTGTGGTTTAAACCACGAATGGTCTTACGGGCCTAGGACCCAGGACTCTTAAGCCTTAAAATCTCAGCCCTATTATTTAATGAATTTAGACCAAACGCCTGACGTTTCGGTGTTCAATCCGAATCGAAGGACTAATACTTTAAGTAAAAACTAAAATTCTTTAGACCTTAATAGGGATGATAACTGGGTAAAGAAAAATAAATTATATTTAATCCGTCAGTCAGATAATAAAAATATGTGAGACACTTATTTTTTTCTTATTTTTTTTCAAAAAAAGCGATTTAGAAAAAAAAAACATTATAAATTGAAAAATAACTTTATTTATTTATGTATTCACACACACTTCACCCAGCACAGCACGGCACAGCTCTTTAACAGTTTTATTTAAAATAAATAAACTAATTTTACAGCCAATTACGGGTTTACAATTTAGTAGCAACACTTATAATATATGCATCAGAATCAAACAGGATGACATGCTAGCACCATCTAAGCATATCAAAGTGAGAGTAGTGTAGTGTAGGTGGGTGTGCAGGAGTGTGTGTGAAGAGTTGAAGTGATTTATTGATTATTTTTATTCAATTCTATTTAGAATTAAGTATTAATCAATTTTTCGTTCTTTAATTTCAGAAGTTTCTGTCTTTGGATCTGTATTTTGGTTTTAACCAGGAGAACTGGAACAGATGGTGAAGTCACCATCAGCTCCACTTCACCATATGCATTGTGACGAGCATAAATTGCTTAGCAACCATTATTAAAGTAATCGAATCGCAACCCGTGAAATACTAGTTACGTTATTATTGAGTAGTTCCCATGGTCTTCAGAGGGTGTCATCAGATTCTGACTTGGTGACGATGGGACCACCTCGAGAGCATACCTTTTCAAACATAGAAATAATTTTCAAAATCGGTCTACAATTGGCGAAGAAATCGGTGGACATATATAATAAAAAAAATATATATAAAGTCGAACTTATAACGTCCTACTTTTTGGAAGTCAATTAAAAAATGACTTAGTTAAAACGCATTTAAGTTGGGGAGTATGAATGAGTATTCAGAATTGTGAATATACCACTTATATTTCTTCCAACTTTGACACAAAAAAGCACACAATAGGCAAAAACTACAATACAAATCCACTTATTTCATATTCAACTATCGTATTCACGGTATGCTTAATAAAATTATCGAGTTCTCGATATTGAATAACATATCGATTAAAAAATCGAATATGGTGAATCGAGATCGCCAAATGAAATAGGCGACGCGCTACTTCACGTAAGAGAATTAACAATAAAATCCGTGTTCTTTTGGCGTCACATCACTGTATGACATTCGTATTAGTTGGAAATATCGATACTACGAGTAAATGTCATGTGTTGCTTAGCGAGTTGATATTTGTGTGGATTTTTTTATATTTGATACTTGTCTTCGAAAACCATTTTATTATTATTATTATCAGTTGGGTATCCCACTGTCGGGCCCCCACCTTCCCAGGGTATTTATGGTTTTCTATTGCTGGGAAAATACAGAATTACATAATTATGTAATTACTAACTTTTGCCCGCAGCTTGGCACGCGTTGAGATCGAAAATTATCCCACGGGAACGTACTATCGGGATAAAAAGTATACATTGTCCTAATTCAGGTCATGGCCTATCCATGTGCCAAATTTTATCCAAATCCGTTCAGCCGTTTTAGCGTGAAAGCGTAACAAACAAACAAACTCACTTTAACTGTGTGTGTAACTTAAATAACGCACAACCTCTTAAGGGGTCATTGTAGTCATCATTATGAACAACTTTTAGAATGGGACAAAACCTGAAATCGCGAAAAAGTTAGCTGTTCAGTACATTTTGACGAATTATGCGAACATAAGTGTACTGAACAGCCGATTTCAGGTTTGGTAGAGACCAAACCAAACAAGTAAAAGTTGTTCATAATGATGAGTACACTGACCCCTTAAGAGGTTGTGCGTTATTTAAGTTACACCTTGTATAATATTGTATTATGTTAGGACGTTGAGTTGTCGACTCAAGTGATAAAGTATGAGTTTTTTTTTTCTCTCTACAATATTTGTGAGCTTGATGTAAATACATTAATATCAATAAGATAAGCTTAATATTGAATTAACTTTAAGGCCTGAATTCCTCCTACGCTAATGTCGGTCGCGTACGTTCAGTCGCGTACGGATGTAATAAATAATAAAATACCGTAATTGCGATACCGACCGCTCTACGGTATGATATTCATAGCGGCTGTCATGCACTGAGGGCGCACGCACAATTCCATGCTCGCCAGTCGACCAACGTACGCGGCGCTGGCGAGCGAGACAGACGCGCGCGAGACACGGCGCGCAGCAAACTGGCAACGTACGCGCCGTTTACGTTAGCGTCGCAGTGTGGTGCTACACTATAGAACACAATGTATGGTACGCGAGACCGACATCAGCGCAGGCCTAAGACGTCTTATCATAGTTCTACTGAATTTCTAGCTTTATTTAAATCCCTCAATAAATAAACCAACCACTTTTGACACATTATCCAAAGTATAAAATTTCACATCTAGATAACATCGCGTCCACTGGGAAATAAAACCATTACAAAACTGAGGTACCCATGTCACCATGACGAGGGTCCCATTCCATGGAAATAACACCATTGGGCGGGTTTGCTTTGATAATTAACTTAATTTTCGATTACCATAATCGCGATATGCAGTGATTACATTGTAGAGGGTAATAATTCCACATAATCTGGTGAATACGTGATTTACAGTGGCAATCAAATTGACATTTAGTATTTTGTTTGTTATTTTATCTGCTCCTTTTTTTTTTGGAGCGGGAAGGCTTCTCAGACTTCTACTGACTTAACCCCAGTGGCCTGGGCCACGGTAACTCTTTCATACAATCCGCAACCCTGGTAGGCATCGGCCCTAGCGGACCCCATCAGTTAGTGCTGACATCGCTTTGAGGCGCGCGTGGAACACAACGCACCGTCGACCCGGGCCTGCTCTTTCGACCCTGGCCGAGCTTCCCGATGCCCAGGGCATCTCCTACGGCCACTAGGGGCGTGAGGGCGCAAAGATAGCCTCTCCCTCACGCGTTCCGCCTTCTCCTTCGCGAGAATTACTGCTTCGCAGAAGGAGGTGATAGCATCCCATGCACTCTCGCACCGTACCATGGCCTGGACCAGGCCCGGACGCGAGAGATCGCCGCCGCCGATCGCCTCCGCGGGGACGCAGCGGTGCTCTGCCCGGCAGACCTCTACCGTATGCTCCACAGTTTCCTCCGGGCGATCTATACAATGGTAAAACCCGGGCGTTTCCTCCCGCCTTATCTGGAACAGGAACCTTTTGCGCCTCTTCGTCTCTTCTCTATGCAGAGAGAAACAAGGGGTTATAACACTAGGTATGAAAACAAAACAAAATCACAGGAGCAGCCCTGTGATTTTCTTTTGTTTTCATACCTAGTGTTATAACCCTTCGTTGTACTGGGGACATGATTATTTGGGGTTATATTGTAAAAGTACTTTCTTAGTGAACCGTTTCTTAAGACCTAAAGCTCCATTGACACGGTACAAATTTCTGGAACGTTCAAGACCAATAATCGCATGCCATAAAGCACGTTCAATTTGATTGCCATTCAAGTTTGGTTTTAGAATTGCATGCAAGTGATTTCCATAAAATGGCATACAATAACTGCATGCGAGTTGTGTCATTCAATTAAATTGCAACGCGATTTTGCCTCGTCTAAACACAGAGTTTCACGTCCTTGTACAATTGATCCAAGTATTACCCGTATTTGCGGTGCCAAATATTTCATTTAATTTTCGTTTGCATATGTTTGAATGAAAAAAATATTCATGCCAGAATTTAATGCGATATTATTACGAGTACGAGCTGTTTACACCTCTAACAGTTTTAAACGACAACTAACTTATCTTTATCGTACAATACGTGTTATTTAGAAGGTGCCAGTTAGTTGCCCTTCATTTTTATGGGCAATAAACTTGTACCGTGTAAATGGAACTTTAAGGCATATATACCAGCTATTTTTATCAGTCCATGGTTTAGACTTGAGACTGTCATTCGAGCAAATTACTTGCCATCAAAATATTTGACTGCAGTAAGATATATAATTGTACAAACTTACTTGATACTTATTTATTTCTGTAAGGATCAAAAAGTGTTTGTTCTTTTACTATAAAATTATGTTTTAAAAGTAGAAGTTTTCTGATTACTCTGAGAAGAAAGGCCGAAGCCAACTCAGGTAACTTGTTAAACAATATCAAAATACAGTAGTAAATTCAGAACCATGCACTTATCTACCATTATTCCAATCTCCACACTAAAGTACAAAACTACTTAAAATAAACTACCTAGAGAGAGGTAAAAAAATCCCATTTTGTCGGATCATATCTCATTCGTATTAATAGGGGACATTTTTCCGAGAGAAAAAATGGTTAGGCAGACCAACTGCTCTGGATATATTATATCATGGGTACGTTTATACCGCATGCATTGTGTTTGATGACCAGGGACTTGGAGCTTCCTTACCCCCTCTGTCCCGAGAATTCTATGTGGGTAAGAAGCTCTTCCACTGTGTTCGAGAGGTCTTGTAAAAATGGTGGTACGTCCCATCGGTTTCTTCATTACGGCACATGAGATATTATTTTATAGTAAAGATGACCCTAATGCTCTGGAATTGTGTATTTGTGGTTGTTGTAATGATTGTTTAAGACTAGGTCATAGTATGAAGCGCTTTATTATTATTTTTTTTTCATATCACGATGATAGCTTTAGTGAGAATAGTAGGTAATCTAGCTAATTTTACTAATAAATAATAATATGTTAGCAAAATAAATAAATGATATAAAAATCGTATTTTTAGGGTTCCGTACTTCAAAAAGAAAAACGAAACTCTTATAGGATGACTTCGTTGTCCGTCTGTCTGTCTGTCTGTCGGTCTGTTAAGACTATACATGCGATGCCGGTTGAAAACGTTTACAACCACGCGCTTGAAAACAGTTTTTTTCTATAACAACCGTTAAATATAACTCTATAATTCGAAAAAAAATGTCAGATACGTCTTTTTTTCTTATGACGGTAGCATGGGTCTCTATTTACGCCGTTTTTCCCGGTACAAATTTAGTATTATTTGGTATTTACTTGAAGAACTAAATGCACACATCATGTCTAACCGTCGTCGATTAGCAGATTGCACATTTTTGCTCTAAAATTGTATCCAATGAGGTGGACTGTCCGCAGCATCTGCGTAAGCTGTATTTTAATGTTCCCCAGAGATCACTCAGATTTAATCCACCTATCGCTATTCCGTTGTCATCTTCCAACTAATTGCAAAACCCATATTTAGTGCGAGCGAGTAAGGACTTTAATGACCTATGCAAGCAGTTCTCTTTTGACTTGTTTTCAACAAAAGGCTTAAGCGTACGCTACAGGCTGAACCTTGAATTCTTCAAAATTATTTTTTTAGTGTTAATAGTACTTAGTTCTGTTTTTTATTTAATTTTATTGTAGTTTATTTCTTATGTTTGGCGGTACCGATTGACGATTGGTGCTCTTTTTTTCTTGATTTGTCGTATAAGATCTCTTATTATATTACTGTATAGCTAGCCGTGAAATCCTATAATTGGTTTAATTTTTTAAGTGAACATCAATATTATAAAATAACATCACACACGTTTCCCCGAAACGTAAGCCAGATGTGTACAACATTTCGCCAGATATGTTGAAGTTCCATGTAATGGGGGCGACCCTTTTTTTTGTGGATGGGAAATCATCAAATAACTTCTCCCGCTCTGGGTGGAACGGGAGGGCGTGTCAGACTTCTACTGAATACAACCCACCCGTGTTCCTTCAGTTGCCTGTGCCAGGGCCACGGTAACTCTTTCGAACAACCCGCAACCCTGGCGGGCATCGGCCCTAGCGGACCCCTTCAGCTAGCGCTGACATCTCTTTGAGGCGCGCGTGGAACACAACGCGCGGTCGACCCGGGCCTGGTCCTTACCGGACGGCGAGCTAACCATTGCTCGCCATCCACGGTGGCCGGGAATCGGCTATCGATTCCCGACGATCAGGTCGTCTCCTGCGGTGACTAGGCGTGAGGCCTAGGGGCGAGCCTGTTGCCATCAACCGGGAAGTAATCCAGACTCCGGGCTGCTAATGTCAAATTCCAAATGGAAAATCTGAGTAAGACTGCCCGACCTGAAAATCGCATGCGACCACTAAACCAATATTATGAATGCAGTACTTTACTTAATGGTGGATTGTTTTAAGTCAATTAGCAATTATAAATATATAGCTGTTCGCAGCCGGAGAATTCTATGTATCTATCTCCAGTGGTTTAAGATGTGTGATGTCTGTTTTCATACAAAAATACTATCGAAATTTCTGACATTTCCGATAAATTAAAAAAAAAAAAAATCTCGTGGCAAAAAGAAGCTCGTGGCTAAGTAATGAATGCCGCACGGGTCAATCCATGCAATCAAGGCCGGTGTTGGTCCGTAGATGGGTGACCATCTTTACATACCGAGACTCCTCCGTGAAAAGCACGTTAAGCCGTTGGTCCCGATTGTCATTCGTGGATCTTTGACAGTCGTTACGGGTCGTCATTAGCCCGAAAGTCTGACAACCAGTCTTACCAAGGATATCGTATTACCCAGTAACTGGGTTGTGGAGGTCAGATAGGCGGTCGCTCCATGTAAAATACTGGTATTCAACTGCATCCGGTTAAACTGGAAGCCAACCCCAATATAGTTGAGAAAGGGCTAAGCAGATTGATTTAAAAAAAAACAATATGTCACACAAATCTTGTCCTGACAATTACAAACACCAAAAAAAGAATTAGCCAAATAGGTGCAACCGTTTTGTTGTGATGCGCGTACATACATTCAGCAATTGATTATTATTTGTTTACAAGATAGATGAACAAATAATATAGTTGTTGGTTAAAAACTATCTAAATCAACGATGGGTCCCAAACACTTCTCTAAATGAAAGTACATTACAGGGCATGCCTTAAAAGCACGATATAAACCAACGGTAATTTATTCCACACGGAACCGACCATTTCGTACGAAAAACAACATCAACCAACTGATTACGGCATTGGGTAAAACGCTTTTCACTTAAGGGGAGAAGGATACAATTTATCACTAACAATTTGTACCGCGGTATCGATCGCTTGAAGAATAACGCTCTGGAGTGTTCTAGGGGTATGTTCCCACAAGAATCCTAAATAAGTTCTGTAAAGTGTATTCTTGGGAGACTTTAGTGATGTTAACAGGTATGGGATAATAACGGGATTTAAAAAGTCAAGAAATAAGAGGTAAGGTTCCGGGATTTTCGTACTAAATTTATTTTATTTTATTTCGAAAGACTTACAGACTAATAATATTATAATAACAATAATATATAACTAAATTGCTAATTACAAGCCTTCACAGTTAAATACACATATTATTACTCCCTCATAGCCCAAGTTACATCTTATCAATTGTATGCCATTTAGGTGTTCCCTCAATGTTAGTCCGTTCAAATTTTAAGCCAGTCTGGACAAGGTTCAATTGCATGCAGGTGCCTCTTGCAAAAAAAATGGCTTTGCTAAGAGCTTCCTTAGTGTGCTTGCATTGGTGCAGAAAAGGTCAATGTCTTGTTCGCAACTAATATCAATTAAATAGGTGAAAGCTTCTGAGTTCTGACGAATGATCACAATTTTTAAGTTTCTTGTATTTTTTTTTTTTTTTGGTACACCAACACCAATACATACAAGGAATTAACAGAAAACAAAACAATATAAAAGTGCTAGTATGTAGGTAGTATAACTATTACAGGCATGGGCCACTCTTGTAACATTATAAATACTACGTTAATTTGTTAGTCGCTTAAAATAAATGCAAATACAGCATCTTGAATATAGTATTAACAGACACAAAGCTTGTCCCGCAGAACAGTTCACTCCAAATTCCGGGACGTCCCGGGAAATGAATACAACACTAGTGACACACTTTATTGAGCCAATGCTTGTGTGAAATTTATTGTGTTTGGTATAAACAAGTTCCCTTGAATGTCACCGTTAATTTTATTTATATGCGACACTGAATTTAAAGTTCTCCATGATGTGGTTTTGTTTTTGAATGCTGTACGATGGTTGCTGATATGTGACAGTGTAACAGCCCCGAAAATAATATATCTTGGGACATTATTCACACACGGTCATCTGATCCCAAACTAAGCAGAGCTTGTACTATGGAAAATAGATAACTGATATACTACATACACTACTCTTTTTTTTTGTAAATACATACTTATATAGATAATTACACCCAGACTCACGACAAACAGACATGTTCACGATCTGAGACATGATAGGTGGTATCTTAACCAACCACGCCAGCTGGCCTGTCAATTATAGGTTAGGTTGGAACTGTTTGTCCTGGGATGGGAATCGAACCCACAACCTGCAGCATGATAGGTGGTATCTTAACCAACCACGCCAACTGGCTTGTCGCGTAAGTGTGTTTTAAGACGGAAACTAGATAGCAAGTAGTTTTGTCTATGCGTGGAGATTACTCTTTTATAACAGCAGTTAAAGAAAACCGGCCAAATACGTGTCGGACCACGCACAATGAAGGGTTCCGTAGTTAGGAGGAATTGTCCCAAAACCAAACTTATTATTGTAGTTGAAAAATATCTTTTCCCATACATCGATATATGTAAAAAGTCCGATAATTGTTACCATATTATTCATAAAAGAACTCAAACGCTTAATATTTTAGTTAAAAACTGTTTTGTCAATTTTAAGAGGGTTAAAAACAAAATTGCGATTACAAATTTACATTTGCAGTTGGGGAACGGTCAATTCTCCAACTGCAAATGTAAGTGATAAATCTACAAATTATCCCCGTTATTCATAAAAGAAACTAAAACACTTAATAAACCTATTTTAGTTAAAGTGTTTTGTCGTCATCTTTCAAACTCAAATCATAATTCGAAAGAAGTTGACAAAACGTTTTTTAAACTAAAATATTAAGCGTTTGAGTTATTTTATGAATAATACGGTAATTTACGGTACGGTAATTTATATGATTGGTGCATAAGAAAAAATAATTATTTACTGTTACTGGTTGTAATAATAAACAGTTTTCGGATCCAAGTATTTGATATTAATTTCAACATACCTCCACGCATTTCTGAGAAAAAGGGTCTTGACAGACAGACAGACGGATAACGAAGTGATTCTGTAGGGGTTCCGTTTTTTTCTTTTTGAGGTGCAGGACCCTAAGAAGAAAGAATTATATTTAGAAAGAATAATTGTAGGTAAGCTCACTCCATCGTCGACTTTGTCTCTGTCGCCTGCGACCTAGACTAGAGTCAAGAGCAAAACCATCTCAAATTAAAAAAAAAAACAGTCAAGAGCGAGTCGGACTCGCGTACCGAGGGTTCCGTACGAGCATGAATAAAAAAAAAGTGTGCTATTTACAGACATCGTTTTATTTTTCCTGTAACCTTTACATAAACTTCTATCACATAGAATAATTTCAAATTTTTCTCTATGCGAACTTCGGAGATAAAGCGGGAGGTGGGATGGTATTTTTTTTACATTTTTCATCAAAAGTCGAAAACTTTGCAGCCTGTCAGTCTGTCTGTCTGTTGGTTCCGGCTAATCTCAGAAATGGCTGGGCCGATTTTGACGGGACTTGCATTGGCAGAATTTTAGAAAAAGAATTAGGTTTTCGCGCAAAAAAAAATAAAACACATGAAATTGTGAACAAAATCCGATTCAAATAAGGAAGTATTGAGATTCAACAGCAACAGCTAGTAAATTTATACAAAAACAACACTGACACTAACACCCTTACTAATAAAGATTTACACACGAGTTATACCGGAGTTATAACACCTTTGGCCCTATTAAAAAGCGTTATAACTCCGCTATACGTCGTGTGTAAATCTTTATTAGTATGGCTGTTAGGCGTCAAAGTACTCCTCTACTTCGCTGTCATCTGGAAACGTGCGCAGAAGACGGACAGCATTGCCAGTAGGTAGTATAATTAGAACGGTCAATTCTCCAAGTGCAAGTGTAAGTTTGTAATTGAAATTTTTTATGTGATAAATCTACAAATTAATTCCTTATTCATAAAACAAACTAAAACGCATAAACCTATTTTAGTTAAAGTGTTTTGTTTTCTTCTTTCAAACTCAAATCATAATACGGTAACAATTTTCAGACATTTTCCTTTACTTGTGCTGTAAGACCTTGCTTCTTACCAAATTTCATGATCCTAGGTCAACGGGAAGTACCCTATAGGTTTTGATTAATTTGCGAATATCAAAATATATCGCATGAATGGCCGTATTTTTTTATTGCGTCGACTTAAAAGCTTGATTTTTTTAGAGCTCCAAGTATTTGATATTAATTTCAACTTGATACCTCCACGCATTCCTGAGAAAAAGGGTCTTTACTTAGTTACACTAAAGAAAAAAAAAAAAGATGACGATTAAATCATGATACATTGAGTACCTACCTATCTCGCGTCTAAGGACCATGCAACTTGCAAACTAAAAACAACACAATAAATCACTTCAATACGCTACGACACCTCCATCTTTCACGCTTCACAACTCGGAATTCGGAATCCAACATTCAACACAACACATATCGGACACCATCAGCACAGTTTCTCAAAACAAACAACTGTGCATGAGAAAATTTCAAATTGATACAAGAAAAGCGTTGCTGGCTCTCTGCCAGGCCCCGTTTCGGTTGGAGAGGGCTTTTGTAGACCTACCCGCAACGTGCTTGCCGCCTCAAGAACTGAAATACGCTGGTAAGCAGCCTGAAATATTTGGTGCCTTTATATGGCTGACCGGGCTGTGAATGGCATCAGCTTATAATACGAGTATTTTATGAAATTTTTGGTAAATATTGTTTTGGGGTTGTTTATGCTCCATATAAAATACTGGTATTCAGTTGCATCCGGTTAGACTGGTAGCCGACCCCAACATCGTTGGGAAAAGGCTGGGCAGGTTATGATGATGATGGGTTGAGGTTGTTTATTCAAAGGTGTCGTGTCTCGTTGGATAGATATTTATTTTTGTGGCTAGTAAAAGTAATTTAACTATGCCACCGACTAGACTAAAAGGACCTTTTTACTATGTTATCCACAACCAGGTGTTTTTGCTTTTGAAATTATTAAAAGTAGAAGAGAACCAAATCGAACAATGAAAATTTAACTACTCATAATAGTATAAAGAAAGTCTAGATTTTGTTCCTATCCATTTATGTCATCGAATAAGTATTGAGGAGTTATCTCGCTTAGTGCTTTTGCATACTGAGAGATGCACAGAAATCATGACAGGAATCTCTTTATCAGAATAAAAATAACATAACATCACGCCTGTAATCCACGAAGGGTTAGGCAGCAGTGTAGGTACCTTTAGTACACAGACATTTCGCCAGCTATGTTTAAGTCTCATGTAATAGGGGGTGAGCCTATTGCCATCAACCGCGCACAGACCCAGACTTCAGGCTGCTTCTGAGAAATTCCAGAGGGAAAACCCAGTAACACTCAGGACCTCAAGATCAGCAGTAGCGCTAGCAACCACTATACCAAATAGGCAGTCAAAAAGACAGAAAAAACGACACGTACACACACGAAGCAACAAACCTCCTTTGTTCCACTAATTAGTTCATTACAAATTCACTAGATGTCACATTTTTCAGCAATGCAAATTGCAAATCATGGCGCGAAATTATAACAATGCAGCAATTTCAACCTTATAATGAAGTAAGAAGTTTTAAATTCCTAAGCACGTATTATGTAGTAAAGACTTTTTAGAACAAGCCAGGATTAGTGGTTAATGTTAACGAGTCTCATTAGGCGAGGAGACTGTTCGTTATAATGGCCAAATATTTTTTGGTCTTTCGGTCCGCCATAATTGAAAAATGTTGGAAGTTTCCAACGGGTTGCCACGCCTGGGGATAAAAGCGGGAAATATTTGTTGAATACTAAAATGTCCGTTGGGATGGGAAACTATTAAAGCTGGGGTCAGTGGACTGTTTGATAGTTTTTTCGGGATCAAGAATTTGAAATTGTGTTGTACTCGTATTCAGCTGTTTTGAACAACAATTTTACATTTCAGTAAGTATACACAATAAATAATCTGCAATATGAAGGATCCGATCCAGAACGGAAATATATGCAAATGAAATAACCAATACATATAAGTATTAAGTTAAATATGAGCTTTTATTTTTTATATCCCGTCCCGAAAAATAATTTAAACATGCAAAAGAGGCTTGTAACATACCGAATCAATTCCCAATTACTTTCATATGGATACCTAATGGATGAACCTACATACATATTACAGACTTCGTTCCATACAAAAAAGGGGTTCATAGATTTTCCCTTACCATCTCTTGTTTATTTTATATTCAAAGCAAAATAGACCGTATATGTAGACGCAATGAATCCATTTTCTTTTGCTTGTACGATATATTTTTTACACAGTTAATGTGTTCGCAAATGAGAGATAGAGAGACATTAAATAGATGACGTCATTGGATGTTGTGTCATAGTACATACGTAACAGTAATTCAACTCGATCGGGCGATTAAGTTTAAAAATGTTGATTGCTTTTTTGTTGTAATTATCTCAAGCATTTTCGTATCTGATTCGTTTCGTGTTTTTCAAGGAATTTATTCATTGCTTTTACCCATGTTAAACTTTGTCATTCTACAAACTCTATTTTTAAATGTAGATTCAATATTGAGACTGAATAATATCGTTAGAAGTTTCAGAGGTAGTAAAAGAGCAAAATAAAAAGTAAGCTTCAGGTAGTTTCCTAAGAACCGAAACAAAGGTTCTTATATATCAAACAAAAGTACGCCTACTTAACTCTAAACAATATTACATTAGGAGGGTCAACTACACAGAAATTATTCACCCACGATCGACCCAAATATCCTGATTGATACCTCAGAGGCACTTGTACTTCCCCCGTCAAACTGCCTCAAATTATTTCAAAGACGCAGCGAAATTGAGTTACTTCGCCCAATTTACTGCGGGGAGCGGAGACTATAGGCTTAACTAAGATGGAGTATGTGATATAATATATATATGAAGAATATTATGTAATACATTCAGTTATAGCTAGATTCTGTTGCTAAGGGGTAACTTGTTTATGTTGGAAGTTCACATGTGGTGTCGTAATTAGTGATTCAACTGAAGATTCATGTGTCTCCGATTTCAATCGTTTGTTGTTTTTAGTTTAAACTAACACTGTTGTAATACTCGTATGTTCGGCAATGTCAAAATGTAACATATGCTTGTGTAGATAAGTATGACTTTTGAAATAGTTTTCGATGACGTTTGAAGAAATATTTTTTTTTGCAACTGGGACTGAGAGTGGATCTTAAAAAATCGAAGTGGGGCTACTAGGGCATGTGGGGTATCATATGAAAGAGCGGTGTTTGCACATTTTCAAACATTTTTTTAGGCCACATAGCTTTCGACTTTTGATGAAAAACGTAAAAAAAAATACCGTTCCCGCTCCCTTATCTCCGAAGTATTCTGTGTTAGAAGTTTATGTAAAGATTACAGGAAAAATAAAACCATGTCTAAATAGCAATTTTTAATATATGATGGTACGGAACCCTCGGTACGCGAGTCCGTCTCGCTCTTGGCCAGTTTTTTCAGTCATTAGATAACTTTTACCTGAAGAATAAATGTGACATTTTGACAGATTGTCCATACAAAAACTGTAAAATTGACACACTTATTCATCGGATAAAAGTTAACTGGCGATTAAAAACCAGCCCTGATTCTTTAACTGATTAGTCTCAAACTCAAATTGAAGCATTTATTTTAATTACGGGGTAAACTCCATTAGGTTGTATGTTGATTAAAGTATGATTCGCTACCGTAACATATATCTGATGTAAAAAGACACTTCCCGAAGCCGAAAGCCACATATTCTACCCATTATTTGGATATTTTTTTTCCACTGAACCATACCTGTGGTTCTGGAGATATTGTAGTCAAAGTCGCATTTTTTTTTACTTTTTTACGAAAACGCATTTCTCAAGTGTTATTACTAAACTTATTTCCAAAAAAACATTACCTAAGTTTTCGATTTTGCTTAACAAATTACGCATTTGAAGTTACAAATATCAAACGCACACTACCACAAGTACCTACGCGTACGTGTAGGCGGGGCCGTATACTTGGGTTCGCGTTGAATTGCGCGTATTTAAAAATAGCAGATTTTTATACCTATTTTAAAATAAAAGTCGTTTTCCAGCAATAATTGTTGCGCAAAGCTGCTTAGTTAGATTTCCAATAAGAATAGTTGACGGATTTGTGTTGTGTCTTTTTACAGCCTACAAGTGTTTACAAAATTATAATAATTAGAATAAAACTCCTTAAGTTAGTATAATCCTAAATATCAAGATTTCGTGAAATAGTCATTCATTAGGATGAACTTAGGAAATTGTATTGATGATTTTAATGATTATAATTCTATAAATACAGATTTGTTATGGTCGCGAATCATATTCAGATCAACATACAACCTGATACTGTACTTGCAAATTGCAAAAATCGTAAGAAAATTTGAATTTCGCGGGCTACCTGGAGCTTTCTCCTTAAACCAATTACAGGCACTTCTGTACACTGTCCTGACCGGTCGCATGAGGACCAAGGGTGCCTAGACACGGGGTCGTCTAGTGCCCATGTGCTGGTTTGGTCCCAGGGGAAGTAACGGCGTACCAAGTGTTCTGGTGCAGTGAGGGGGGTACTCCCCAGAGGAAGATCCGGTGACGGACAGCCGCGGCGGGTTCGCGGTGAATGCTATAGTTTGAC
Source organism: Dicycla oo (assembly GCA_948252095.1). NCBI lineage: Eukaryota > Metazoa > Arthropoda > Insecta > Lepidoptera > Noctuidae > Dicycla > Dicycla oo. The sequence continues at coordinate 2,542,177 of OX411718.1, read as the reverse complement.
CAAGACCGCTGTACCGCGCCTTAGGAATGCGCGGCGAGGCGGGGTGTAGCCCTGGCGAATGAGCGGTGGGACGCCGTGAGCGTTGACGAATGAGCGGCACTGCCCCCCGTCTCGCCGCGCACTTACGGCGCGGTATAGCGGTCTTGGTCAAACTATAACGCGTGCCCGTGTTCCTGCCACAAGCGGCAGAGGAGGACACCGTGGAGTTTTAGTGCGTTGGAGTTCCACATAACTGCACTATCTCCCGGTGGTAGTGCAGTATGCATGCGAGCATTTGCCCACGGAAAAAAAGGCACTTCTGTATTATCAAGGAGTCGGAGAGTCAGAAAGATGAAGTGTTATGATTTGTTTTCAGATATATAAATATGGCACTTGCTTGTGCAATAAAAAGTACAAAAAGATGTGTCTTGTTATGTTCTGTTATGAACTAATAATATGTGATTTAAAGAAAATGCTAAATAACCTCTAAAAATTCTTAATTTTGTATTATATATATTAGTCTCGTTTTATCTTTTACATCTAAAACAAAAAAAAGTAAAGAATAGCTGTCAAAGAAAACTTGTTAAAAAGGTGAACAAAATAGTAAGTTAACAAGACATGTGTCAAAAATATTTACTTTTTTTATTATTATTTAAGATGGGTTTGCTCTTGAATCTAGTTTGGGTCGGAGGCGACAGAGACAGAGTCGACTTCCCCAGAAGAAGCCTGTTGACTCTCACTTTGAGGAGATTAGGGTTGTATGCGTTCGGAAACACAGACGCAGGTAGTGAGTTCCACTCTTTTGCTGTGCGCATTATAAAAGACATTTGGAAACGCTTAGTGCGAATTGGTGGAATAGCAACTAGGTAGGGATGGTAACTGGCAGTGCGTCTAGATGTCCGATGGTAGAAGGGGTTACTTTTACAAAACATGTTGAAAACAAAGTATCGCGGCTTGGTTAAACGCGGGATTAGTTTTCCAGTCTTCACGTAATGTTCTAGCTATCTCCTCCCCCAACTCCATAGGCGTGTTTTAACAATAAACATTCTATGACAATCAGCAATAGCGTAGCTTTCTACCAAAGAAATAATTTATGAAATCGGATGAATAGTTTCGAAGATAACCTCTTACATACAAACTAACAAACGTTATCTCTGTATTATATTAATGTACACCTACGCTGGACGCTTATAAATGGAAAAATATATGGGGCGTCAATCATAAAAGTCCTGCTGCTCTAATAAAGATAACAAGCGTTATAATAAATCCAAAACAATTTAATTACTCTGCACAGACATGACTTTATTAATGAAAAACATTTTATATGGCTTTGCAATACGATCCATAATTTTCAAATATTTGAAGCCTTTAAAATATGAATATATTTCAGTACCCTTTTAGGTTTTAATAAACAATGTAACTGGAGATCGGCTTTTGAGGTACTTTTTTTAATTCTAGTATAATTTTAAAAGTAGATTTTTACCTCTATTAGGGAACGACGATTTTGAAGTTTATATATTCTTGCTACAATGAGCCTGAATTTTTGTAGGTATCCTTTTTTTAGCTTGTGGTTGTACGTTAAAATACCTGCTATATCCTAATATTTAAAAAATAATTAATTGGATTAATGCTTAGAAAATATTTAGATGGTAGATAGGTAAGCCTTTGTACATAACATCCTGTAATCCGCGAAGTGTCAGGCTGAGGTATACCTGTCGTACACTCACTTTTCGCCAGGGGAGTGATCTTATTGCTAACAACCGGGCACAAATTCAGACCATGGGGTCCTACTGAGAAATTCCAGAAGAAAAATCACAATAACTGCCCGACCCGGAAATCTAACCCAGGACCTCGTGTTAATCATATCCTCACGTGAATGTCAAAGTCTGGCAGATGATGATGACCATAGCAGTTTCTTACAGGCTTCACGTCATCATCTGCCAGCATTTTCTCCGTCACCAACATTTTCATCAGTTTTTTCAACCAACCATCAAACTAATCAATTAGTGATTGACATAATAGATGCCAAAATGAAAATGATGAGTAGGATGTGTGGTGTTACCAGGCTTGAAAAAGTTCGTAATGAGTAGGCACGTGTGAGGAAGCCTGGGTGTGCGCGATATCGCCGACATCTTGCAGAAGAGTAGTCTGCGTTGGTAGGGTCACGTGAAAAGGAGGCCGCCTGAATACGTAGGGAACTTGGCGCTACAGCTTTTCATTCTCAGTCCAAGGTCTAGAGGGAGACCCAAAACAAGGTGGAAAGCTGTAGTGCTATAGGACATGAAAGAGTGTCTGGTATCCGAAGACGATGTCGAGGATAGAGCGAACTGGGTGACCCACCACCATGTGGGATACACAGCCAGGAAGGAAGAGAGAGAGAGCGAGAGAGAGTTAATAGATGCCAATAAAACTGGCAGCAGAATTAGTGGATTAACCTTAACCTTATCCTAACTAATATTATAAATGCGGAAGTGTGTTTTTTGTTTGTTTGTTACGCTTACTCGCTAAAAAGACTCGGCAGATTTGGATGGATTTGGATCCCGGTAGTACGTTCCTATGGGATAATTTCCGACCTCCAAGTGGGTGCAGCCGCGGGCAATAGGTAGTAAGTAAATTCAATATAATGTTTTAAGTTAAAGTAAGTCTTACGACGAGAAGGAGCTTTTAGGAGTCGCAGTGGTTGGGAATAGTGTGGCGCGCCTGTTAACAAAAGACCCACAGCAAAGAAAAACACTGCAATTTTTATGTCTTTATCAAAGTTTCTAAAAGAATAAAGCAATAATATGTCAAGCATTTACACCTCCTAAATTTAAAAAGAGCAAGCTGATACCATCGGTAGCTGGGTGGTTAGTGAAAACTTACAATCCACTAAGACAAAGAGGGTTGGCAGAGTGCCAGGCCCCACCAATCAGCTGACTACTGTAAACTGTGTTAAAATGTGTTCGGAAAGAGAGAATAAAATCTCTTGTCATAAGATTTTAGTCGGCCATTTTTCTCTAAAATGACGAAACGCTTTCCGTACCCGAAAGGTGCCAAACGAAACCCTATTACTAAGCCTCCACTGTCAGCGGGTTGTATCTCATGAACTGTTGTAATAGTTAGACATTTGACCCATTTTTTCACAATATTGCCGCTTTATCAAAAATAATAAAAATAAAATAAAGTAAAACATTACGCGGACTCCATATAAAAAATGTGTTTTTTTTTAAACTAAAATATATTTTTTTTAATATGTTAAAATAATCAGTCAGTCAGTAAGCTGTACTCACGAACATCATGAATGTAATACATTTCCGATTGCTATTCAGGAATTGCATAGATTTCCTAGGAAAAAAGCATATTACAAAATATATCACAGATTTGCTATATAGTTTAGGAATTGTACACATTTCCTAGGAATTGTATACAATGACGGATTGCATACTTTTTCGTTAATATATAGATTAAAGAGATTCGTACAGACACATATCGGGATAAGTGGAGGAGAGGAGGTAGACGAGCTCGTGGCTAAGTAATAACAGCCACACGGGTTGATCAATCAGGTTCAGCTATGCTCGCCGCGGATGGGTCTTTAAACACCGAGACCTTTCCGTGCCTCGGAAAGCACGTTAAGCCATTGGTCCTGGCTGTCATTAGTGGATATTTGACAGTCGTTACTGGTCGTCAGAAGCCCGAAAGTCTGACAACCAGTTTTGCCAAGGGTTATCGTGTTACTCAGTAACTGGGTTATGGAGGTCAGATAGGCAGTCGCTCTATGCAAAACACTGGTGTTCAGCTGCATCCGATTAGACGAGTTGGGAAAAGGCTAGGCAGATTGATTATACAGACATGTATCGATCTAGACCAAAACACAGGAAGTTTACGTCATAAAAGTACATAAAAGACCAAACTGTCTACATTTGTTATCAAAATATTGTACAATCATTATGTAATAAACTGTTACGCACTCCACGAACCAATTCTAAAAAAAAAAACGCTCATAAATTATTCATATTCATATGTGAAATATTATTTGTAACAAAAAAATTACCATACTCACATGCAAATGTGTTCTTAGGAAAATAACTTAAAAAATACAGGGTGATCTATATCTAACATGAGGATCATTAACATATCAACGAAGAAGTTTGGCGTAGAGCCAGCCGAGATTGATGGCTGAATGTGTGCAAATCTGAGCCTAAAAAAATGTTTTTATTGAGAGGCACAATGTTTTATTACGGGTCTAGTCGTTTTGGGGTTTTAAGACTTGCTATGTGGTGTGTGACATAAATATAGTGTCTCACTGTCAGTTGTTTATTTTACTAATTTGTCAATACTTAAAATGGTTTAAGGGGCATCTGCGAGTTGGCTTTAGCCCCTCGTACGCCTTCCAAAGGTCCAGGACCCCAGGGTCTCGAGATATGTCAAAGACTTTTGAATAATAATAATCAAGTCAAATAATCTATTTGCATAATACAAGTTAAAAAGGTGTTGACCTAATGAGGTGTGCAAATTAAACGAATAAATTATAAATTAAGTACACTGAATAAATAGAAACGTCAAATTAACACAAGTCAAATCAAAATTTACATAATCATTATATTTGTGGGGCCATTTCAGAAAAAATCAGTCATCTTTCATTTAAATAATCTTTAATTAAATAGTAACATTTTGCAACCAGGAATTCGTGGAAACATAATGAATTGGTCCATTTTGTGTAGGTCTGTGATACTTTTTGGCAACTTATTGTATATTTTGGGTGCAATTCCCAAAATGTTTTAATTAAATACTTGCTTTTTTTATGATGTATTACGCATATTTTATTTTTGCGTCGTGGCTTCTTGGAAGGGTATAAACATGTAGATTGGCTTTGACAAAGATAGCTACTTCATATATATATATGTATATAGACACGGGAATGTTAGTAACTGGAATTGTTGAAAATGTGGCTTACAGCTTTCTGTGCGTTGCATGCCACACATTGCCCGTATGCATTGTTTGTGGGCTTTAAACGCCATTTCTCTGTCTGGCGAGTTCTCCCAAAATATAAGTCCGTATCGTAAAGTAGATGCAACATACCCGTGATACGCCATTAATAATGTTGCACGATTTGTTCACTTTTCGTTCTATTGTCAAGCCAAATACTAACAAAAATAAAAATCAAAATTCAACAAAAGTAGAGGACAAACCTCTGAAAGTCATTAAGGCGGTGCACACCACCGGAGTCGAAACTCGTAAAAGCATTAAAATAGCGTATAACACGGTCGTAAACACCAGGTTAATATGCGCCAAACGCTTGCAACAAAACGACTGTGCCAACTAGCTTTGTTACTTTTGTGTTATAGCCTTAAATCGCTCGTGTACACTATTCTTAACTTTCAATTCTTTTGTACCGTCTTAATTTGCGTAGGTGGTATAATTTTATAGGCTTTTGTATTTGGTACTATTTTAGTTTTATGGCTATACGCAGACTTGATTCGGAGCTGCATTCGGTAAAAAAAAAAGTGTTTTGTCTTCAAATCAAAATTCGAAAGAAACTGACAAAACAGTTTTGAGGTAAAATAGATTTATAAAGCGTTTAATTTTTAATGAATGAGAGAGAAAGTCTCCAGCATTATTCTGTTAATACGACTTAAAAAAAAATTAAAGCCATTTCTATCATCTCAGTTCCTTTCACAAGACTGAGCCCCGTCATATCAGTACCAACCTCAAAATTTCCATCAATTGACACCCAATCAAAGCCCTACCTACCCCAGAACAAGGCCTTAATGGTACTTTACGTCACTAAAACGTACCGATCGTGCCTAATTTCTCACTAAGAGCATTACAATGAATCTGACAGTGAGGGAAGGAGTGCCTAAGCCCTCTTTAACCTTTCGAAGGAGCAGCGGTTAATTGTTTTATACCGTTTAACTAATTATCATAAGTCATAACTGTAGGTACAGTAAATAGTAAAAAGAAATAAAAGATTGCGACGAACTGAGAGCCACCTCCTTTTTTTTTTGAAGTCGGTTAAAAACAAAACATCATGCTTATTAGACGTGATTTACACTTGTACTTATAGTGCGTCCAAATTAAGCCAGTTCTGCCAGTTACATACCATGTAAATGGGGACGAGACCATTGGCCTCAACCGCTGGACATACATCCAGACTCTAGGCTGCTTCTGAGATATTCCTATGGAAAAACCCAATAACAGATTGCCCGACCTGTTGACCGAACCCAGAGCTTCACGCTCAGCAGTCGTGATTGCGACCACTAGACCAACTAGGTAGGGTATTTTGGACCAATGGATTAAATTCAAATTCTAAATATGTACTTTATTTCACATGGGCACTTATAAAACGTCAGAAGTGAGGTGCACGGCTCCAATTGGTCGTTTCTTATGGAAAATAGCCGGCAAGAATTTCCACCGAGTTTTAAAAATAATTGACTGCCCATCCATGTTACTTCAGCCTATGTAATTACACAGGGTGATTTTCATGTGGGCGTGTATGGTCAAAACCGAAACTATGAGGAATAGCTAAAAGTACTCAAAGGAGTCTCGGGCTCGATTTTTATGAAAACTAAAACTGCATCATTGGATTTTTTAAAAATCTATATCAAGGTTTGATATTTAGGTAATAAAAGAAAAATAAAAAAACGTATTTTGTTAAAAATGAGCTCTTTCCTTTGGTTTGCCGTATGTCATTACATCCCAGAATTCGATCCTTGAATAACAAATAATTCAGTGTGTATGTTTTTTTTCCAAAATCAACAAGTTCGACTCCTGGCTAGAAGTATTGATTTTTCAAAAATTCAATGATGCTTTTTTAGTTTTCTTTAAAATCAAGCCTGAGACACCTTTGAGTACTTTTCGCTATTCCCCATAGTTTCGAATTTGACCATTATCGAAAAGTACAGCGAAAAGTTTCAATGATCTCTCTCCACTACCTAGCAGCTGGTGGCCTGCGCAATTTACTTGCAAACTCCAATCGTTACAGTGGAATCCTGGATTGTTACATTACAGGCGAATGCTCCCGGTGAGAGAGCACCGGCATGGGAGCATAGGTATGGGAGGACAGCGTAGGCCTGTCAAAAAGTACCAGGTACACCGGGGGCAAAGCTACAATGAGGAGCTGACGAACAAATCCGGACTCGGCCACATACGTCTTTTAGTTTTGCGCTTTTTGTGCACTATTATTTACTAACGAAATATTATCAATCAAAACCGGCTCTAAATGCTTACAAAAAATATGTTAAAAACGGTGTTTTCAACCAGAAACGGACTCGTTCTTGTCTAGTTGGATGTATTAAAAATTGTCCAATTTAACAAATAAAAAAGGAGTGTTAGGATTTCTATTGAACTAAAGCCAGATCCGGGCTAAAAATTTTGATACACTATTCATTTTCTAAAACTTAAAATCCTAGCTAAGTAAATTTAACTTATTTTGGTTTTTGACATCTACTCTAAAAATCAATTACAGGACATGTTCGCATTTGTTCGCCAGCTCCTCCAATGGTAGACTTGCAGATATCTGTATTCAGGTTTATCAGTTTTTTTTTTTCAAGGAAATCCTCACATCCTATCCCTACCATTTTTCGGCTCTTCTTTTCTTAAAACAAAAGCTAAAGCTTCAAAACTAGCTCGACACTTGACTGAAAGTTCGAAGGTAACCATAGACATTTTCAGGCCTCTACAACAAAGCTGCCCTTTGAGTACCTTTGCAGTACTAATCAACAAATCGAAGAATCTATAAGTTTACGAGCAGTCGAGTCTAGATTGAATAGCATACTATCTACATGATAAATAAAAATCCATAAAAATTGATGATGGGCAAACGTAAAAATACTCCTGAGACCCCCTCAAAGGTACATCAAATAAACTTTACTGACTCTCCTCTCTCTAATATCTCTTTTAAATTTTACGATCGAGAGATAGATGAAACGCTATTCGCCTTTTTATTAGCTATAGCATCATTTCGGTGTAATAAATTGATAAATGATTAAGATTAAAATGCAATTTCCCTGATGATGACGAAATTAAATACAGAAGCAGTTGACGTGTTTTGTTTTAGTGGTTTTACGTATATAGACAGTGAGAATTTGGTGGCCATCAAAATGGAAATCATATATATTTGGTTTTTGATACAACTAGGAACGATTTTTTTGTATACTTACATAAAACTGAAACAGTTAGTTAGTGCAAGCATCAAACACACATTTATTTATTTTTAAAAGAGTTTTAATGTTAGTGCTGTTTAAAAAAAATAAGGCCATATCAATGTTCTCAGCTCCCATCACAAGTACCTACCTCATGTTTCCATCAACTAAAACCCAATCAGTGCAAGTAATCACAAAATAAAACTATGCTAATTTGGGCAAACGATTTTCATTGCTATTCAAACGTTCTAAGAGATAATTCAATATGAAAAAGGTTTTTCATTGGTTAGAAATAAAACCGTCCACTTCAAACAGAAAATAGAGAACAATAACTCCAAGCATACCAATAAAAATAAACAACACTAGGGCAACATTTTCAAAATGATACGAGTATTCGTTATCTGCTATCATCCGATTTTATCCGCATAAGCCCCGTGATCCTTCAATCAGGAGGGATTATAACCCGACCGTGGCTGGAACATCACAGTGCAATGGTTTTGTTCAGTGCTATGAATAGACAATTACTATTAAGATGTTCATGTTTTTGCGGGCCATGCGCGCACGCACGGAGTAAGCGTAACGTAAATTCGAACGATTTTAAAATTGAAAATAGGTACTCGTTTCACGCATAATATTTTCTTAAGACTTTATTTAGAACCTATGGGTGCTAAATAATTGTGCATATTGCATAAAAAATTATATGCTGCAGAATAGTTGTAGTTTCGGTTCAGAAATCGTTCAATGTACGTAAAGGCTCTCTCCCACAGGCGCGTTATTATCGGCCGATAATACCGGATGCGTTATTGCGATATCTGTTTCGATAATTATTACGATTGCGATAATTGTTTCAGTACACTTTGTATTATGACGACTACGAAGTTACACACTGCTGCAATAATAAGGACGCAATAGAAATAGAACGCTTACGTTCCTCCTTCCTGTGATATTTTTTTTTTATTTGAGATGGTTTTGCTCTTGACTCTAGAGTCAAGACTTAGACTAGTCTAGGTCAGAGGTGACAGAGACAATGTCGACGATGGAATGAGCTTACCCAGAAGAAGCCTGTTCACTCTAACTTTGAAGAGATTAGGGTTATATGCACTCGGAAACAGACGCAGGTAGTGAGTTCCACTCTTTTGCTGTGCGCATTACAAATGACATTTGGAAACACTTAGTGCAAATTGGATGGTAACTGGCAGTGCGTCTAGATGTCCGATGGTAGAAGGGGGCCGGTGAAATGAGGTCGTGGAGTTCTTGAGCACACTCACCGAAGTACAATCTGTATTGTGAAGTACAATCAAAATTAAATGTGACTAGTCCAACAAGGGAGTGACAGAATTAGTGCATCAGTCTATAATAATTTAGGTGGGAATATAAATCAATTTCTATTGGTCGGTAGTCACGTCTTATGCGCTATATTTCGGTTTTCCCGAAGACAAACTATGGAACCTTTGAATGTTGTCGTACTGTAATGGATACCTAGATTAGATAATCTGTAGATTAGTTTCCTATGCTCTTTTTTACTGTTTGTATTTCCTGTGCGTGTCCCAAATAAAGTATTTTTCTTTCTTTCTTTCTTTCTTTCTTCTTTCTTCTAGAAGTCCTACAATAACTGGTGGAAGCCAAGCTATGAAGCTTGGCATCCACCAGTTATACGTCGCCAATGAGCCTCTTATCCCTGCGTTCCACTGAGTCAAGCGCGGCTAGTTGGTACTTAGCTGATCCATCCTAAAGATGGCTGCAATACTCCATGCAGAATCGGACTAGCGCTTTGAGCCCATAAGAGTTCTTACAACATTTTGTATTAGAATGCATACGATCTTACAAACAGCTGCATTAATTACGTTAGTACTAAGGGTAATAATTTGGTTAGTAGCGTAGGTTACACGCACACGTTAGAAATATCGGACGACAAAAACGGAATCGGGACGCATTATGGCAATAACGCATCCGATATTATATAATTATATATATATAGCATTTATGTTTAAGTCGCGCGTTCGCGTTAGGGCTCCTCGTTCGATATATTTTATTGGAAGAAGCGAATGATGTACAGATCTTTTATGGATGACTTGTGTTTGATTAAATTAGTAGGTAACTAGGTATGGAAGTATTTTTTTTTTTTTTTTTGTAACTGCGATTATTTTAAAACTGAATATATTTGGATATATTTGATAAAGCTTGTTCGGGATGCGAAACACTAACTAGTATATTGAGTTTTACAGTATTTTTTTTCTGACGTATATACATATGTTTAACATACAACATAACAACAGAACACCCACATTTCGCCAGTTATGTTGAAGTCCCATGTAACAGGGGGCGAGCCTATTGCTATCAACAGGGCATTAATCCAGACTCCGGACTGCTACTGAGCAATTCCAGATGGAAACAACACTTTGTCCGTCCCGGGAATCAAACCCAGGAACTCACACTCAGCAGTAGCGCTTGCGACTACTACACACCAATGAGACAGTCTGATATATATTTATGCGCTTGCGTCACTTTACTTGTCACAGTTGTCACATGTGGTTGTCACTTGTCACAGCGATGCCACCATAGTTACTAAACGCAACTGATGTTACAGGCGGTTTCGAGTGCAAATATAATAAATATTTTATTTTTAATGTTATTTCACAAATCGATTTTTTATTTTTATTTTATTTATTTATTTCTGTAATCGTCCGTGACATCACAGCGGGTCCTATCAGAATACCAGCGCTGCGATACTTACTTTTCAATGTTGCAGCATCATGCTGAGATTTTGCCTTTTGACCTCGTACGGGACTGTTTTTATTATTGACTATTTGTTTTTTTTTTTTTTAAGTGTGTTTAGCTTAATTTGTGATCTTTCTGTGCGATTCTCAATAAATACTTTTCTTTCTTTCGTTCTTTCTTTCTTTATCCAAAGAATAAATATGACAGTTTGACATATTTTCTATACAAAAGCTATCAAACTGCCATATTTATTCCATAAATAAATGTTGTCTGACGTTTGAAAAAATTAGCCATTAGTTGTTTTCAATTTTTGGCTACTTTGGTAAAAGTAATGATAGTTTGGTAAAGGGATTTATTTAATTTAGTACTGATAAAAATCACTCATTTAACAACCATTCCGTTCAGATCAAAGTACCGCAGCATTAACCATCTCCATACTTTCTTGAAAAGACAAACAATACTATCTTCCCTGCACAAACAGAGAACCTCATGAATTTTGATAAACAGCGATCCATCAAAATTCAAAAGTACAACCTCAACTAAAAACATAAAATTTTAAAGCAGCCACAGACGCTCAAAATCCGATCCCTTCGTCCGAGATAAGAGCCAGTGTTTCAAGCTGGAATTAAATGAATTATTATACTGTAGAAGTACCATTTTGTGACGTTAATGAGTACTCTGTGGAACCTTCTGGAAGTTTTCGACATTTCTTTTGTATTCATGAATTAAGTGCACTGCGACGATTGTAATTGAGTTATGGAGTTTCTAGTTTCTGTTGCGCTTTTTTTTTCGAATTAAGAAATTGTGCAATTTACTTATTTGGAAGAGCTGAATTGTAGGTAATTATTGTTATTGATAATTTGTGTCTTTTTTTTTCGAATTAAGAAATTGTGTAATTTACTTATTTGGAAGAGCTGAATTGTAGGTAATTTTTGTTATTGATAATTCTTGTCTTTTTTTCGAATTAAGAAACTGTGCAATTTACTTATTTGGAAGAGCTGAATTGTAGGTAATTATTGTTATTGATAATTCTTCTTTTTTTCGAATTAAGAAATTGTGCAATTTACTTATTTGGAAGAGCTGAATTGTAGGTAATTATTGTTATTGATAATTCTTGTCTTTTTTTTCGAATTAAGAAATTGTGCAATTTACGAGTACTTATTTGGAAGAGCTGAATTGTAGGTAATTATTGTTATTGATAATTCGTCTTTTTTTCGAATTAAGAAATTGTGCAATTTACTTATTTGGAAGAGCTGAATTGTAGGTAAATTTGTTATTGATAATTCTTGCCTTTTTTTAACTAACATAAGTCAGAAGACCATTAGATAATCCGTCGTTCAGGGACGCAATATAGATTGAATAAACCAACAACTACCTGTTTTCCAAATTATTCCTGTGTTGAAAAGTGTCTATTACATAAAACAAAATCTGTAATAAAAACTTTTTAGCAAAAAATAAAACCGACTTCCAAAACAAAACACTACAAAGTGAAAAATAACTTTAATTTCGGTAGTCGGTGTCTTTGGTTTTGTATTTTCGTTTTTTGCCACCGACTTCCGAAATTAAAGTTATTTTTCACTTTGTAGTGTTTTGTTTTGGAAGTCGGTTTTATTTTTTGCTAAAAAGTTTTTATTTTTCACTTTTTAGTTGTGGAACCTACCCCACACAAATTCGAATACATAATTGAGCACAATCATTGTAGATATAGCCATGTAATAACAGTGATAGGAAGATATTAAAACATCATCACATCATCCACATAAAATAAGTGGGAAATATACGCATTATTGAAGTTAACTCAAAAACTCCCCAAGCAAAGTTAATAAAATTTATATGGGACCACCTCGGATGTATACCCTTTCAAACAAAAAAAGAATTTTCCAAATCGGTTCATCCGTCTTTGAGTAATCGCGTAACAACCATACAAATAAAAAAAAATACAGGCGAATTGAGAACCTCCTCCTTTTGGAAGTCGGTTAAAAAAAAACTGTAAATGGGGTAACATTTCAACAGGAAACCGCTTGATTTCCTTCCGAGCGTATTATATACCATTACTACCATTTCTAACTAATCTAAAAGATCTCCACTCTCAATACCATTCCATAACATAAGGTACATAAGTACGTATACAAAGGTCACATACAAAACCACAGCCTATTCAAATGCCCATAAAAACTCATGTGCCCATTACCAGAGAAGCAATAACAAAACAGAATAGAAGTCATTTAAAACACTCGAAAACACTACAGCAAAATAAACAGCCTCGTTTTATAACCAAAGACTTTTTTATCGATAACGTTCGAAGTGAGGTCTCGAAGAGAAATTTAAATGCATTAAGTTGAAACCTAGTCGATTATTCGTGAGAACTCTCACTGTTTTATCGCCTTTTGGGAAAGGGTACGTCTAACTTCTAACTGTGGAGAAGGGCACTGACCGAGGACCGAGCTCAGTTTTGTGCTATTGGAGAGACTAATGTTTACTGTCGACTGGTGTTGGTTGACGATGTGCACTAACTGGCTTCTTCTGGGTAAGCTCACTCCATCATCGACTTCGTCTCTGTTACCTCTGACCTAGACTAGAGTCAAGAGCAAACCCATCTCAAACAAAAAAATAATAAAAAAATCCATGACAAACGATTTCCGCATAACTTTTCACTCACCGTTGTCACTTTCAGACTTCCTCTAAGTAGAAATGGATTAATAAAATTAACAAACTTGTGGGTTTTTATGAATTTTAACGTGACGATATTATCGTCGACGTCCACGTCCACGCCACGGGATAACGATAACACCGGGTAATTAAAATGTATTGAAATATATGACGACATTTTAAAATTTCCGTCCACGATAAGTTGTAACGCGCACGTATTTCCATACATTTTATGGACGTTGACGGAGACATCCACGTTATATTGTGCTTTGAGAAATAAAAGTGCACAATACCTTGGCGACTTTTCTAACAGAAACGGTATTTATTTATCCATTTTCTAATACTACCCTATTATCCGTACATCGGCTTATTCTGCGGTAAATCTCACTATTTCGTCGTCTTCGCCTGCAAGCGAGTTTAAGTATCGTTAGACCGATACGCAGTTTTATGAGCTACGTTCTAAAGATTTACTGTTTGTTTTGTGATTTGATTTTGTATGTAAATTCCTTTTTGTTGAGTGGAATGGAAAGGGTTTTATTATGCGTTTTTGTTGTGGATTTAAAAGTACATAGGTACCAAACGAAAAATATAAATAAAACAATACACAAAAACACATAGCTAACTAAACCAACGAATTTCGAAATATTCTACTCATTTCTATTCTGGATCAGACCATAGATAACAGTGATAATGAACTGTATAGCATAATTATAAAATTGTTGCGAAGAAAATAAATAAAGATGCTGTCAGTGTTAAATTGTTACAACTGATGTGCGGTTGACTTTATATAATTTACTTTCATAACAAAAAAAAAAACTGGTCAAGTGCGTGTCGGACCACGCATAATGAAGGATTCCGTAGTTGGTATGAATTTATCCCAAGAACAAACTTAACATTGTAGTTTAAAAACATGTTCTCCCATACATTCCAACTACAAATGTCCATAGTTAAATGAAAAAGATCCAACCCACATTACACCTAATGTAGGTTGGATCCTTTTCGTTTAACTATGGACAAATGTAAGTTTGTACGCACAAGATTGAGAGATTTATCATGTTATTTTAAGACCATAGACTTCGTATAGGTTTTCCTGTAATCTATAGCTATAGAATTATTATTTGTATTTTTTTCAAAATTTTAAGGTCAGTCATTTCGGAGACGAAGGGTGGGGAACTGTCAATTTTCGTCTATTTTCTTAAATAACTTTAAAACAAATTATTTTAAAATTATAAAAAAATATATTTGAGAGCCTCATAGTAAGCTCTTTCATTTGATATATCGCACGGTACAGTTTGCAAATATATTTTTTATTTTTTTTATTTGCCCCCAATGTTGACCGCCATCTTCAAAATTCATTAATTTAATATTTTTTTAATTTGATTTACTTTTTTGTTTAATGTGGTCAAGTGTTTCAAGCAATGATGAAAATATTAGAATAGTGGAAGCAAGAACTTACAGAACAAGAATTGACTACGGTCTTATGGCGACGACCTATGCATTTAACGAAAGGTGTATCTCGGGCATAGGTGTAATCTTTTCCAGCAGGTACCAGACCAAGCGACTGACATGTAATTAAGATATTCTTCCACTCTTCTTTTTTTTGTCAGACATCGTGTCGCTAAATGCACCAAATAAAAACCGGTCAAGTGCGTGTCGGACCACGCACAATGAATGGTTACATAGTTGGGATGAATTTATCCCAAGAACAAACTAAACATTGTAGTTGAAAAACATGTTCTCCTATACGTTCCAACAACAAATATCCATAGTTAACCGAAAAGGATCCAACCCACATTACACCTAATGTAGGTTGGATCCTTTTCGTTTAACTATGGACAAATGTAAGTTTGTACGCACAATATTGAGAGATTTGCCATGTTATTTTAAGACCATAGACTTCTTATATGTTTTCCTGTAATCTATAGGTAAAGAATTTACTTCTGTATTTTTTTTTCAAAATATTAAGTTCAGTAGTTTCGGAGATAAAAGTGGGGAATGGTCAATTTTCGTCTATTTTCTTAAATAACTTTAAAACAGTTTATTTTATAATTATATATATAGGCTGTGACAGACGGACAGACAGACAGACACATGAGTGATCCTGTAAGGGTTCCGCTTTTTTCTTTTTAGGTACGGAACCCTAAAAATGTCTTTTTTGTCGCGTATCAGTTGTAAAACCGTTATTTTATTATCATTTCTAGATATTTTTCAAGAAATCGCAAGACCTTACCGCGAATACTCTTCAAGCTTCAAATTATAAATAAAAGGCGGGAACACTTTGTCGCTACTACTTTTTTTAATGTCCCGTCAATATTAGGCACATACAATATACCATTCAGCCATGCGTTTAATAAGTAGGGATATTTAATTAAAAACAAAAAAAAAATTGGTGGGTAAACAAATGCAGCATACGTTTTTTTGATTTTAGAACTTACAAGTAGAACCTACAAGTGTTCAATTTTGCAAGCCTGTAGATTATTTTTAATAAACGTATTTTACACGAACTTATAAAAACTTCCTTGTAAAGTGTAACTTGTTAACGTGTAGACTTGTGAGTTCTGATAAACAGGGTACTGGTCTAATCATTGTTGTATAAATCTTCGCCTTAAGTTTAAGGAGATTGCGGGAGTCTCAGATCGTTATAAAAAAAAACTATTATAAAAAACTTATGAACCTAAAAAACTCACCAACATCAATTTTTCGTAGCACTTCGTAGCGCGTAGCTCGTAGCGCGTAGCACCGTAGCATCTTCAGATGTCTGTCCAGTTATTTGGTTTTAGAATCCAAACGCTTTGCCCAACTACTTGGCAACGGTAAAGCGTAGGAATTCTAAAACCAAGAGACTAGTTTTCTTCTCTCTTCTGATTTTTATCTTCTTATTCGTTTGATAAGGTAAATTTTCTAGGATATTGGATTGTGTCGGAGTCGATGCCCTCTTACCTGCAACAAAGAAACAATAGATTTTAATCGAGTTTAAAGACTTGTTTAGATAAGAAGGGTCGTTGGGTGTTGTTTTAAGGAGGTGTTTTTAGGAAAATGTTAGAGTATAGTTCATTCGTTTTCATAATAATATTTACATTATTTTCTTCATTTACAATTTGCACAAAGGACATCGTCGAAAATGGCCCTAGGACCAACAAACATCTGACGTACATAATAATAATAATGAAACTGTTGCATAATAATTTAATTAAAAAAGTTTTGATAACTTGTTATGGAAGTTTCATACACTACTTTATCTACTCTCATACATTGGGATTCAACTCATAGAACCTGAATAAAAAAAATCCTACGAAATTCAGAACAACAAAACGGATAAATAGTGCCAAAACCCAGCACATGCGCTGCCACAGACAAGTAAAAATTGGAATCAAAACTTTTTGTATTTGCAACCTGCATATGCGTTCCATTAGGAAAAAATAACTGTTGGACAAACGGCAACACCGTCTATACTACGGAAAAAAGAATTCGATACTAGCTGTTTTTTTTTTTTTTTTTGTTTTTGATATATTTTATTTATATTCGCTGGAATATTAGGTTTTAATTCTGCACTTATTCTACCTGGAATTTACAAATAATAAGGACTTGTTTAATGTCCATGGCAGTTTCACAGTGAGTGATTACCGCATAACCACAAAGTTTGTTGTTTTCCTTCATTATGTTGTAATTTGACACGATCTTCTTGAAAACAACATGGACAGCCGTATGAGTATTCGAAAAAATGTTCTTAGATAAATAATCTATTATGCAAAAATCAAAAGGCAAAATACCTAAATCGTTAGACCTACTTACACGTCAACTTTTAGTATACCATATGTAAACTTTTTGGTGTTGCCCATTTAGTCCGTGGCTTATTTAGCGTAGTCAGACTATATAACCGGAGCCACCAGTACTCTTTAAACAACGTATTACTGGCGAAACCCAATATTAAAAAAAAAAAACGGTCAAGTGCGTGTCGGTCCTCGCACAATGAAGGGTTCCGTTAAGTTGGGATAAATTTATCCCAAGAACAAACTTAACATTGTAGTTGAAAAACATGTTCTCCCATACATTCCAACTACAAAAT
The DNA here is from genome assembly GCA_948252095.1 of Dicycla oo. Classification (NCBI taxonomy): domain Eukaryota; kingdom Metazoa; phylum Arthropoda; class Insecta; order Lepidoptera; family Noctuidae; genus Dicycla; species Dicycla oo. The sequence continues at coordinate 2,524,645 of OX411718.1, read as the reverse complement.
GTCCATAGTTAAACGAAAAGGATCCAACCCACATTACACCTACTGTGGGTTGGATCTTTTTTGTTTAACTATGGACAAATTTAAGTTTTTACGCAGAATAGACTTCTTATAGGTTTTTCTGTAATCTATATCTATAGAACTACCTATTTTCTGTATTTTATCAAAATTTTAAGCTCGGTAGTTTCGGAAATAAAGAGGGGGAATGGTCATTTCGTATTTTTTCTTAAATAACTTTAAAACAGTTTATTTTAAAATTATAAAAAAAATCTATTTGAGACCCTCACAGTAACTCCTTTCATTTGATGTATCGCACGGTACAGTGTGCAAATATTTTTTTATTTTCTTATTTGCCCCCCAAAATGGACCCCATATTCAAATTTCATTCATTTACATTACACGTCCGTGTTCGAGTCACAGAAATACATACGTGTACCAAATTTCAACTTAATCGGTCTATTAGATTAGAATTGGCTGTGAAAGACGGGCCTGCACCAGTGTATTGTGTACCTGTAAGGGTTCCGTTTTTTCCCTTTTGAGGTGCGGAACCATAAAAAATACTGTGAATACCTTTTATCTTAATTTTACCGAGATCTATCTTTTGAGAGTATTTTTACGAATGTACACGAAGTCTAAATGCGACACCCAGATTACATGGAGTCCTGCCATTCTAGAATTACAACTCAAGGCCACCAGACTTTTCATAAAACACCAGTCCTCATCACCTCTTCACAATAATAAAACAGCCTCTTAAAAAAAGCTCAATTTTACAAACATTTCTCTTAAAATCGTCGCTAAATAATAAAATAAACCATTATGCCAACACCATCCTGTCAAGTTTTACGTGCACAGATAATATTCAGTGGCACAGATAAAAAAGGGAGCGTTTACGGAGCTCGCCAATTACAAAGCTGCGTTTAAATTAACATATAATTTTATACCAAAAAGGTATTTATTGCGGACGCTGATAACATCGGGGCATGAGTCACGGTCTTCGTAAAAGTTAATTTTCGTACAGGTGAGTATTTTTCTTTTTTTTTTTTGGGTTTGTGTTAATGTAGTTAATCGTATGTTGTAATATAACATACCAAACAAACTGATGTTGAATTGTAGTATGTGTTATTTTACTTCGATAGTAATTAATGCTAAGAACATTTCACTAGAACTGAATTAAAAACCAAAGATATTATACAAATATCTTGTAGCACTGTAAAGGGCAGAATGCTTGAGAATTGATTTTTTACTATTTAAGATTTCTATCATTTATCTATTAAAATAAAAATGAATAAAAATAAACTTTCTTAGTGTCACACAAAATGTACCGTTCCTAAAATCCACTTTCTCGCACCTTAAAACAAAATATTAATCTAAAATCACATTAAAGCTTTAAAACCGCATACCAACACAAATTCTTACAAAACCTTCACTCTACATGTAGAGCCTACCTCTACATTGTAGAGTTGCCACTCAAAGGTTCCTTTGTACACGCTCTACATACCACGAGGGCCTTAATAAAGCCCTGCCCAAACTGCGGCGGATTATAAATGTCCTAGGACATAGTAAAGGATGATAGAGTTTCAAACTTGGGTGTTACGTAGAGTAGTGGTCATTTGAATGTTGAGAAAAGGGTCCATTTGGGGTTTAAGAAGTTTAGATGGGACAATTTGAAGTTTGGTTAAAATTAACGATATGGGTGAAAATTGAGGAATAATATTACATTTACAATAATATACAAATATATACAGAAAGAGACAGAGTAAGTGAAGTCCAGTTTGTTTTATTCACTGAGCGATAGTATAGAATCAGATTTTTTCACTGAACTGTGTTGCTGTGCTGTTGGGGAGTTTGTTGCGCCACTTCTCCTCTTCAGCTAAAGCACTAGGAAGTGATGAAGGGCGGGCGTTTTGGGTGACTGTCTTATGTAATTTTGACGCTTGAAAAGTGCTGATTCTCAGCCTAGTTTGAATAAATTTGATTGTGATTATGTTATGTAGTTAGTTAGTCATTACATTTAGTGCCTAGTATAAAAAAATAAGCGATTTAATGTTAATAATAAAGTTATTTATATTGACGATAAAAAATGCAATGTGCTACTAGAAGCGCCCCGCGTAAGTCTCGAAACCGTAAGAATACCGGGATTAAAAGTTATCCTATGCGTTAATTTAGGTTATAAACTATCTGTATGTCAAATTTTATCAAAATCCGTTTTATAGTTTTTGCGTGAGAGAGTAACAAACATCTATCCATCCTCCCAAACAGAATATGGAACATACTCGTTCAAATCTATTTCGTTTCTTCACATCCAGTTTCTCTATCAAACTACCATCTGTTTTTTCCCTCGGTGTGTATGACGGTGCATGTGCACTGAAATCAAATACAATTTCAAATCGAATTGTAAATTGAGTTACAAACTTGTCTGCATACACTTATACATGCAAACAACTCCAGTTTATAACCAGAAAATCGAAACACGCCATAAAATCCAAACCGATAACCTTCCCCGATTCCAATTTCAAAAATTCTTATTCCAAATTCAAATTATTCCCGAACAGATACCGAATTCCGAGTCGAACCAATATCACGTTATGAATAAAGGTAAGTGGTGGAATTCAAAGACAGAAGCAAATCGGTTGGGTGGGCTCTGCTCATTCGGCCACGGTCGGAAGGATTCGGGATTTAATCTCACTCAAATTGCCTCCGCTGGACCGCTTCGGGCTTGAAAAGTTCAAGATAGGCTTGTAGACGTTCCAAGATGTGAAATTTTATCCTCAATTTTTTGCGACTTCCTTATTACCCACTAGGTGCCTGATATTAATGATTTTGTCGATATTATTTTTTTGAGTGTTTACGTGTTTGAGGAAATTGTTTAATGGGTAATGATGCAAATTTCGGTTTCGGCGACGAATTTGGTACTAATATTCTGCCGTCGTAAGAAAAAAGGGCACAACTAACATTAAAAAAAAAAATCTACAAAAAATTGAGCAGATGAGCCTTTTTTTCTGATTCTAAATATGTATGTAAATCAATTTTTTTTTTTTAATGTTAGTTGTGCCCTTTTTTCTTACGACGGCAGTATTGAAGGCTACATTAAATACAAAAAAAAACTTGGTGACATTGCCTAAGCTTCCATTTTTAAACGCCTTGATAAGTCAAGCCACATTATGTCCCTAGTCACCCATTGCTACCAAATAAAAATCAAATTTATGAACTACCAGCTTTTGCTTTCGCCCGCGTGGTTGTCGGAAATAATCCCACAGGAAAGTACTACCGGGATAAAAAGTATCATCCTAATCCAGGTCATGGTTTACGCATGTGCCAAATTTCATACGAATTTGTTCAGCCGTTTTAGCGTGATACTCGTAGCGTAACAAACAACCAAACAAACTCACTTTCGTATTTATGATATTAGTTAGGATTACAATTTGTTTTTCAGTAAAGGCCTTGATCATAGCCACCTCAATTCCACTTCCTCTGTCATGAAAATCATGAAAACCCACAAAAAACACTCCTTTTAATAAATTTACTTTAAAAAATAGTAAAAACCGACATCAAAAACCTAAAACGAATAAAATAACTTTAATAAAAAACTTAACAGCTTCTGAAGTCGGTGCCAAGCTAAGGTGCATTGAAGAATTAAAGACGCAGCCTTCAGAAACTGTTAAGTTTTTTATTAAAGTTATTTTATTCGTTTTTTTATTTTTCCATTTTTCGTTGAATACCTATAAAATTACATAAGCCCGAGACGAACGAAACGAAGAATCATCGAAATCCGATTAGAAATACCAACGATATAGTTTATATATTTATGCATACCTAAATAATTACCTAATGTATCTATGTACGTATAGATGTACTAAAAACCTTCCTGAGAGTACATATGTAATATATATCACGCTAGAGAAAGAACCATCAAAATTGGTTCATTAGTTTTTGAGAAAATCGCGGACAAACAAAAAAAACGTACATACATACATACGGGTCGAATACAGAACCTCCTTTTTTGAAGGCGGTCAAAAAAGCCGTTTCACGACCTCATGAGCAACAATTAAAGTAACTCCCCATAAACGTACCACATAGATCGGAACAGTGCCACCATTAGTAGTAAGCGCACGTAGCGCCGCAGTTATGCGAGCCTCTTGTAACTTCATAAACTTACGGTTATACCTCGCAATGTATTGTTAATGTACCTCTGAGTTTATGTGCCTTATAATTGGACTTTTTTATGGCTTTTTAAGGGCCGTTCGATTTTTTGAGTGAGTTTCCTTTTCTCTTTTTGTCGGGTTTGGTGGATTGGTGTGGACAAGACAACTGAGTAGTAAAGATGACTGATGATGGCTTGGTGAAGCAGTAAACTGAAGTGTGGTTACTTTTCAACCGACTTCAAAAAGGAGGAGGTTCTCAATTCGTCTGTTTTTTTTTTTGTTTGAAAGGTGTTCCCATATAAATTTTATTAACTTTGCTTATAATGCGTATATTTCCCACTTATTTTATGTGGATGATGTAATGTTTTAATAACTTCCTATCACTGTTATTTACATGGCTATATCTACAATTATTGTGCTCAATTATGTATTCGAATTGGTATGGGGTTCCACAACTAAAAAGTGAAAAATAAAAACTTTTTAGCAAACAATAAAACCGACTTCCAAAACAAAACTCTACAAAGTGAAAAATAACTTTAATTTCTGAAGTCGGTGGCAAAAAACGAAAATACAAAACCAAAGACACCGACTACCGAAATTAAAGTTATTTTTCACTTTGTAGTGTTTTGTTTTGGAAGTCGGTTTTATTTTTTGCTAAAATGGTTTTTATGAAATATCATCGGATGATAATAACCTAGGACTTAATCAGGAATTTCAGGCAATGTAATACCTACTTAGTAACATCTTGACCCCAAAAATCCATTTGTCTTTCTTGGATTGTTAGTATCCGAATTAAAACTATTTTGCATTCTGGCAAGGTTAAATGAAAGAGCTTATCTCTTTCAAGTATCATGCAAACTGGAACGAATAACACCTCGGATAGATTTTTTATTTATTTAATAAAAAACACCAACAACACATCCATTCAACATTGGTTTAGATGAGTAATTAGGAAAAGTATTACTGCTAATGTATACACAAATTATAGGTGTACATAACATTTAATGAATAAAAAAAGACATTGGACAGAAGCTGCTTAGAAACTAAAAGAAAAACTTAAAATTTAAACAAAGTTATTTAACTATAAAAAAATCTGGCTAGTCTTTTCCCAAGTATGTTGGGGTCGGCTTCCAGTCTAACCGGATGCAGCTGAATACCAGTATTTTATATGGAGCGACTGCCTATCTGACCTCCACAACCCAGTTATTGGGTAATACGATACCCTTTGGTAAGACTGGTTGTCAGACTTTCGGGCTTCTGACGACGCGTAACGACTGCCAAAGATCCTCGAATGACAGCCTGAGTGCTTTCCGAGGCACGGAGGAGTCTCGGTATGTAAAGATGGTCACCCATCCACGGACCAACCCCGACAAGCGTAGCTTAACCTGATGGATCGACCCGTGCGACTGTTATTACTTAGCCACGAGCTTCTCTCAAACAAAATAATACACATTAATGAAGGGCATAAACATAACACATATAATTCAGATACATCATTCTACTAACCGAAATTAAGTGACTACATGATAATTGTCGAGTATTTTTTTCTGAATACCTCCCAAGGAGTCGTGAAATATGTCCAGGTTTGAATTAAAGTTTTGTTGAGCATATTGTAATGGATAATAGTTCTTATTAGTGGACCATGAGCACCATATTGTTACGACAAAATGGAGGACAAAATATGTCAGTTAGGATAGCGCGGGATCACTTCCGCGGAACCTCTGCTAGGTAACTACAATCAATCAGGATTTTAAGGATCAAACCGCAATCACCGTGCAACTGCGGTTCAAAGACATGTATATCCCGACCCATAATACACCCAATAACTTTTATCATTTTGTATTATGATTCATAACAATGCATCCAATACCATTCCTGAAATCATCTCGTTAGTTAAACGAGCGAGATCAGGAGACATATCCTGCGATGAGAACGTGAGATGTATCTCGCATTGCAGTCACGTACATACGCGCAGTTATGTGAACCCAATTGTAACACTTGTAACTACAGTTACCTGTAAAATGGTGGAACTATTGCTTTATGGTGACACCGACATTAATTCTGTGTTTTGGTGTTCTGTTTATTTTGGGATGCTCTTGTGAAAATTACTCGCTGCCCTGTTAAAAATGTCCTCAAAAAAAAAAAAAAAAATTCTTCCGGAACAAAGATTTTTTTTTAATGCGATTGGATAATGAGATTTGCCATGCTTATTTTGTTTTCATATATATTATTTTATTTATTTACTAGCTTTTGCCCGCGGCTTCGCTCGCGTTAATTTATAATTTGACTTGTAATTCGGGTTGTACTCTGCTTGTCTATAATATTATAGTTAGGAAGATGAAAAACCGGTATATCGACACTCTAGACTTACATAATGTTATTAGGTACTTAAATTTAAAAAAAATCTTAACACACTACTAAAAATTCTTTAATAATATAATTCAATCATGATCCGAAGGACACGTGGCGCCATCTATTGTCATAAGAAAGATAGTGTTGTTTTCCTCGGGAACAGTACTTATTTTCGTGATTAAAGGTACCCTATGTCCATTCCTGTGCACCTGACAACGTATATGCAAAATTTCAGGATGATCAGATCAGTAGTTTAGGCGTGAAAAAGTAACAAACAAACAAACAAACTTACTTTCGCATTTATAATATTAAGTTAGGATTTCATCAATGTATATTTAAAAATAAAATAAAATTATTCAATATAAAATAAAAGGAGCTAAATTTATTTGTTATAAAAATATCGTCGACTGCATTTTACATCAAAGATATGATTTATATTTTAATCTTTAGTTCCACCATACTAAAATCTGAACATAAACTTAACAGAAGCACTTAAGCCTCGTATCACCACTTAACTTTAAACCGACGACTCGTACTTTACTACAAAGTATTTTACTGCTGTTCGAATGTACCATGTACTTGTCATTGTCACGAGTTTAAGCGTTTAGCCTGAGATGCTTCTTGTCTTCTCTTTTTATAAGAAGAGCAATTCGTGTAAGATCTTTAAGCCCGTTTTAATTTCAATTACTTTGGGCGAATAAATTGGCAACGAGTTGAATATAATTAAAATATAAACGGGTGCTCAATCTACTCACAGAGCCTAAATCATTGTAGGTATCAACGCCTATTGAACACAATGCCGAATAAATGCATCCCGAAATTGTGCTAACCCAACTCACTTTTTCCATAATGAACGCTATGTAAACTTTAGCTCGAACCTGTAAATGTAGGGCACCTCGACATGGCTGAGTGAAGTTTGAAGGAGATTCCTTTCGTTTTTGTAGTAGCCTATGATTATTTACGAGTCTTATAAAAGTAGCATAAAATAATGTCACGCCAAAATTGAAATAAAAATAGGTACTACGAGTATTTAAAATCTCCCGATTGATAACATATTTTTATTTTTGGTTATCTAACAAAAACTACACATAAAATCAATCAAAATATTATTACTAAGCCGTATCTATGTAAAATAATAATTTTACTAAAATTGTCTAACATTAAAATCAGTCAGCGGGCCCGCTTCTACCATCGGGCATTTAGACGCACTGCCAGTTACCATCCCTACCTAGTTGCTATTCCACCCATTCGCACTAAGTATTTCCAAATGTCGTTTATAATGCGCACAAAGAGTGGAACTCACTACCTGCGTCTGTGTTTTCGAGCGCACACAACCTTTATTTCTTCAAAGTGAGAGTGAACAGGCTTCTTCTGGGTAAGCTCACTCCATCGTCGACTCTTTCTGTCGCCTCCGACCTAGACAAGAGTCAAGAGCAAACGCATCTTAAATTTAAAAAAAAATGCCAGAAACAAATGGGGAAAGTCAGTCAGAGAACAAATAGTAGTGTGATTTTTGACACTAGGTTTAACGCTTTATAATCCAATAAATCTCTATATAGTACTACAACAGAAAACATCGCTATAAATAAAACCAGCACTCTAGCACACTCTAGCCACGTCCCTTTAACAACAACTATGTATTTTACGACCCCCCAAACATGCGATGTATCTGCACTTGTCACGAAATTTCAATTTGCCGCCATGATGCCGCCGTACCAGTTTACGATGTCATTTCTTGAATGGCTGTTAAAAACATTGTTGGGCTAGCTAAACGTAGTTTAACCGACTTGTTAAGTTTAATGCTCGATTGTATTTGGGTGGTTATGTGAGTTCTGTGCGATGTTTCGGTCTTTTAATCTAGATTAGGCGTTAGAGTTGGGGAATGTAATTCGTATAATTATCATGAACATCATAATATCGTATACTATCAATGTCAACTAAAGTAATAATTTGAAAGCGACAGCGCCTACTTCAGTAGTACAGTTCCTACGACAACGTACTGTATCTCCGGAATTTCTAAGCGGATTTTGATGATTTTTCTTTTATTCGTCTTGGGCTTTACAAATTGGCTTTTTAAATTTACTTTAAAAAAAGTAAAAAACAGACCTCAAAAACCTAAAACGAATGAAGTCAGTGTCTTCAATTCCTTAATGCTTGCTTCAGTCATTAGGTATTTCATACAATAGAGTTCATGCACGTCAAAAGTTGAAACACATGAAAATTATATCATCAGATTTTTCATGTTGGTTCTAGAATTGCCAACTAATTTCTTGAAACCGAAACCACGTTCTCTAAGTTTCTGATTTCCCAGGAAATGCAGTGAGCTTCTAATCAATTAAACAGCAAGCCAGCTAATATATTGGCTGTCCACTCAGTACAGACCAACTTTAAACACACACGGAAGATTCCAGAGAGTTGAAAACTTTTCTCTATACTGATATAGGGGAACCTTCTCGGGAAGGTAAACTTTTACATCTGTATCAAACATAATATACAAGCAAACGTAGGAAACGCGTATTTTATCTAGTTTTAGTTTGCTTAAAGTCTGAATTAGTTTTTGAATTAGTTTTATTTTTGGTAGATGCTAATTTCAGTTTTGCAAACATTTTTATCTATTCGGAATCTCTGTTTGTCTATAAAGCACCAAATCGCATCTGCCTAGCCTTTTCTCAACTATTTTAGGGTTGGCTTCCAGTCTTACCGGATGTGGTTGAATACAAGTATTTCACATGGAGCGACTGCCTATCTGACCTCCACAACCCAGTTAGGTATTGGGTAATTACGATCCTTGGAAAGACTGGTTGTCAGGCTTTCGGGTTTCGACCCGTAACGACTGTCAAAGATACACGAATGATTACTAGGACCAATGGCTTAACGCTCTTTCCGGGTCACGGCAGGGTCTTGGTATGAAACGATGGTCACCCATCCTCGGACCAACCGCGGCAAGCGTGGCTTAACCTGGTCGATAGTACCTATGGAATAACTTTTACCTAAAAAATAAAATACAATGAGAAGGATGGTACCTTCCATCCATGTCAGAAAAAACCGTCTTGAAAGACTGATCGATAATATCGGGCAAAATAAGATCAAATAGTTTTGGATATTCTTCTTTAAAAAAAAAAAAAACAATTAACGCTTCACTGGAAAGTTTTGAGGGCCCATTCTTTGCCGGGAAACATTATTAGATTTAGTGTTACATGTACTAACTATTGTGATTTTGACATATCTCGGGCCCCTGGGGTCCCGGAACTTTTGAAGGCGTACGAGGGGCCGAAGCCAACTCGCCCGCCTCTGCCAGTTAGACGCACTGTACAAGTGCACCCAAGGACAACCCTCGGTTGTTGTAGGACTATTGCAGGATATGAAAACAAAGATATTCGATTATGGATTTGGGTGGCAGAAGTGGACTGGTTACCTGAAACTATAGAAGGACTATGGCCCCTGACTGACTGATGTTTTTTATTTAAAATACACGCATAACATGGCAGGGAGTGACTTGCACACTCAATAATGGGGCCCCGGAAACGGTCGCTAGCACATAGTGACGTAGCGACAAAGGGCGACGAAGCAACACTTCCTGAGGTGCTTGAGAAGTAGAGAGGTATTCCACGGCTATCAGGACAATCCCGGAAGTACGGTCAAGATCCCTACCAGTATCTTACTGAAATACTTCCTTCCTCCGAGTACGTTTGCTCTTGCGAATCTAACTATTAATCAAGTAGTGTGATTATCATATCTATGATATAACAGCTTACAGATGTCCACTACAACCCTTAGACCTTCACCCTAATTGCGTAACGCACTATCAATCGGAATCTGAATCATTTTGATTAATTTGATTTGCTAATCTCTTGCGTCATGTGTTAAAAAATTTATCTGCTCAACGACGTAAATAACGCAATGAAAATTGTTGAACTGTTGAAATGAAATCAATTCCGATCGATAGTGTATTACGCAATTACGATGCTAAACATACCTAAATATCTCAAATGACAATTTATTTTATGTTCGGTCAAAACGCTTGTATACGAAATGTTTTAATTATATTACGAGTACTAAAAATGTGAAAAATTAGATGTTGTGTGTGCCAGCACATCAAGCTATTACATACAAATTTCTTTAATAGATTTTCAATTTTATCGCTAAAGCATTAGGTTCAAGATTGATTGGGAAAATTTGACAGTTTCGGGTAGCTTGACCTGCTGGCGTCTGTAAAAACAATAGGTGGATATCCAAATTCTGTAGATCGGAAATGGATACTTTTTTTTAGTAACCGTCATAATTATTTTCCAAATCCTTTTTATTTGGATCGCTTTATTCTACACTTGTTTTGTTCGTATTAATTTCACAACAAAATCCTACGTTGCATAGATTTCAAGCAAACCTCTGTGATAGACCGTCAAGAGAGTGAGATTAAAAAGGCTCCGATTTTCATTTGTTCGGAAAAAATACTGCCCATACAAAAAACTCCCGACCAAGATATTCCACCTTCCAACACACATGGCTAAATCACATTATTATACAATAAACCTAATAAAACAACCACAAATAGAATGCAAGCATGAAATAGACCCAACCATGAACGCATTTGATAATGCAAGGGAACATTTGCATTGGCCGACTCGCTCGCTCTAAGAGCCTTACAGTAATGTAAGCCACTGTTAGCATAACTTTCCTTCACTACAACACGCTTTGAGAACAGCTCGACTTGTTTATTCAATATTTTCTTAGCTTAAATATATTTCAATCTTTTTATAACTTCACAATGCAATTGCTGAAGTTAAAAAGATTGAAATAGATTTAAGGTTATTTTTATTTCAAGTTTATTGCCAACTTAAGAATATTTTTGTCGAGAAATCCTTTCCTCTTGGTCCTATAGACCTTGTATACTTTGTATGTTTATTAGAAGCAATTATTTTATTTTTAGGGTTCCGTACCTCAAAAGGAAAAAAACGAAACCCTTATAGGATCACTCGTGTGTCTGTATGTCTGTCCGTCCGTCACAGCCAATTTGCTTCGATTCAATTTTGCCTTCTCCAGATGGTGTAAATAATCATCATTCTCCTGCCCTTGTCCCAATTTATTTAGGGTCGGCGCAACATGTCTTTTTCTTCCATACTTCTCTATTAGTCGTCATCTCGGTAGTCACTTCCTTTCTAACCATATCATCTTTCACATAATCCATCCATCGTTTCTTTGGTCTTCCCCTACTCCTCGACATTTTCCATTTTCCTCATTCCTCCGCATCACATGCCCATGCCATGACAACCGATTTCCACACAACTTTTCAGTCACAGGTGTCACTTTCAGACTTCCTCTTATATTCTCGTTTATAAACTTATAAGTAAAGCTCTATGTACACGATGCAAGCTTCTGGAACTGTCAAGAGCAGTAATCGCATGTCATACAACACGTTAAAAATTATTGCCGTTCAAGAATTGCATGCAAGTGTATACATGCGTGCGATGATAGAGTTAGCAATATTCTAAAAGAGCTGTGTTAGAATTTTGGTGTATAATAAAGTATATTCTACTCGTATGTGCCTATCGCGTCTCAATAACAAAGAAGAACATGACATTTAAGTTTACACAAGAGAATTAGATTATATTAGGTACACTAGATGAGAGCAAACATATGTACCTAATAAACCTTATGAATATCAATGTAGAACAACTACGTCAAAATAAATGTTAGCCTGTTAGAACATAGCCTGGGAGCACTAGCGCGTATCGATTAGGCTAAAGGTTCGGCCACCCCTAACGTCTTCACCTCACTATTTGTCTAGCATTTCGCTCTCGGCTATAATCTCCGAAGTGCTCCTTTAAGCTGTAGGCATTATGTACACAGTTTCCCAATGGACACATTGAGACATCAAACTGACAAGTTGTGGTCCCACCCTACGTATAGCTCGAATCTCGAAACCAAAGTGTTTCTTGCTGTATAACGCTACAACTTACTTATAGAAAATTAATAATGAGTATGGCCGTTAGGATCGCTCAAAAAACAGTTAAAAGGCAAACCAATTGAATCGAATAAAAAAAAAAAACCGAATCCAAGATGGAATAGGCTTTAGTTGATTTTTGGTTGCCTGGAAAACTAATATGGCTACAATTTTTTACCTCTCTTCCAAACCCACAATAAAATATAAACTTTACAATGTTGTATTTAGTTAAGTACTAGTCCTTTATTCAGAATTGTAAAAAAGAATGTAAAGCGAATTTGCGAACACGACACGTTTAATTTAAAACCAAATATGTAGGCTAACAAGTACATAATAAAGAAATTTTAATAAATAATGATTACGCATTATAATAATAATAATAATAACCCCACCGCTGTATCTCTACGTTAACGTCGTGGGGGGGCTTGCGCGCTTTAAACTTTAGGTCTGTGCCGGTAGAGTTTACTTTGCCGGAACGAGTCTAGGATGAGGAGCCAGACCAAGAGAGATACAGAAACCCGCAGGGCAGCATGTGGCGAGCTGTTGGGCAGTAGCGACCCCACGGACCCCCTATCTCCCGAGAGAAATCTTGTGCTCATCTCTGGCTTGCCTTTATTGGCCGGCTGGAGTGAACACTGACGAGGAACAGAGCTCCCACCTCTTTCTTACCTTTATTGGCCGGCTTGAGTGGAGATTCGCAAGAGCGAATGTGCTCGGAGGATGGAAGTATTCCAGTAAGGCTGCTGGTAGGGATCTTGACCGTACTTCCGAGATTGTCCTGATAGCCGTGGAATACCTCTCCACTCCTCAGGCACCTCGGGAAGTGTCGCCCCCTTGTCGCTACGTCACTATGTGCTAGCTGCCGTTTCCGGGGGCCCATTATTGATTGTGCAAGTCACCCCCTGCCATTTTATCCGTGTATAATATATAACATTGGTCAGGCAGGGGACATAGTTCTTCCATAGTTCAAGTTACCCAATCCACTTTAGCCACCCAGACCCATAGCCCAATATGTTTTGTTTCTACGTACAACAATAGTCCTGTACCAACCGGGGGTTGTCCTTGGGTGCACTTGCATAGTGCATGCAGGGATAATCATCGGTTGGTGCCTCCTCATCACTTAAAATTATCTAAGGGGCCTCTGCGAGTTGGCTTCGGCTCCTCGTACGCCTTCCAAAGGTCCGGGATCCCAGGGTGCCGAGAAATATAAAAAAATAATAATAATAACCCCATCGCTGTATCTCTACGTTGACGTCGTGGTGGGGCTTGCGCGCTCCGAGCTTTAGGTCTGTGCCGGTAGAGTTTACTTTACCGGTACGGGTCTAGGATGAAGAGCCAGACCAAGAGAGATACACAAACCCGCAGGGCAGCATGTGGTGAGCTGTTGGGCAGTAGCGACCCCATGGACCCTATCTCCCGGGAGAAATCTTGTCCTCATCTTTGGCTTGCCTTTATTGGCCGGCTGGAGTGAACACTGACGAGGAACAGAGCTCCCACCTATTTCTTGCCTTTTTTATTGGCTGGCTTTAGTGAGATTCGCAAGAGCAAACGTGCTCGGAGGAAGGAAGTATTCCAGTAAGGTGCTGGTAGGGATCTTGATAGCCGTGGGATACCTCTCCACTCCTCAAGCACCTCAGGAAGTGTTGCCCCCTTGTCACTACGTCACTATGTGCTAGCGGCCGTTTCCGGGGGCCCATTATTGAGTGTGCAAGTCACCTCCTGCCATTTTATCCATGTATAATACACAACCATACATACGTATATAACATTGGTCAGGCAGGGGACATAGTTCTTCCATAGTTCAAGTAACCCAATCCACAGACCCATAGCCCAATATGTTTTGTTTCCACGTACAATAACAGTCAAGTAATAACAGCCGCACGGGTCAATCCATCAGGTTAAGCTACGCTTGCCGGGGTTGGTCTGTGGATGGGTGACCATATTTTCATACCGAGTCTCCTCCGTGCCTCGGAAAGCACGTTAAGCCGTTGGTCCCGGCTGTCATTCGAGGATCTTTGACAGTCGTTACGGGTCGACAGAAGCCCGAAAGTCTGACAACCAGTCTTACTGGTGAGACTGGTTGTCAGACTGTCCTCGAATGACAGCCGGGACCAACGGGTTAACGTGCTTTCCAAGGCACGGAGGAGTCTCAGTATGTAAAGATGGTCACCCATCTACAGTAATATTGCTCGTAAACATTTATAAAAAAAAAACACGTTTTTATCTAACAGTTTTTTCGTTTACAATGAAATATCATTTTACAAGGACTGCGGACTCATATTACATTATGTTTCCTATAGTATTTCAAGCATAACATGTTGTTGATAAGTGATTTGCTACCGAAGACTTTTTCTTTAGACAAAGGATAATATATAACTTAATTGGAATTCCTAGCTACAAAGACCAGCATAAGATATAACCCTTCGACAAATAGTTCCTTTATTTATTCAGCTCCGGACATCAAAATCAGTTTGTTTTTCACAATATAAAAACAAATGGGTATATAAAAGTTTTAGTTATATCGTGATCTAGTTAAATGAGGGTGTAAAACTTGTTTACGTAGCCAGCGACGTTTCATGGCCACTATTGACTGTTTTACTATCTATAATCAGTAGGTTTTTTGACGTCAAAGTGTGTTTTTACGAGACTATGAACGAAGCATTGTTGCTGAGATAATGAGATAGTTAGGACATGGGCTATCTTTTTATTGGTAGCTATTGTGTAGTAAGTAGGTACGTAGTCTCATTTTATATGCTAGTCTGTTACATAGCAGATTGTTTGGATAACAATCAATCTGCCTAGCCTTTTCCCAACTATGTTGGAATCGGCTTCCAATCTAACCGGATGGAGCTGAATTTTTATATAAAGCGACTGCCTATCTGACCTCCACAATCACTATACCCCTTGGTAAAACTATTGTCAGGATTTTGGGCTTCTGACTATCTAAACGGCTTAACGTACTTTCCGAGGCACGGAGGATATGTAAGGGGTCTCCCATGCAAGAACCGGCAACGGCAAGCGTAGTTTAACTTTCCATCGACGTTAACGAGACCCTCCTCCTACGTCACACAATTAAGACACCGAGCAAGTGCCACCACGGTTAAATTTAAAAACCTACAACTTTGTGTAAATTGTGTCTATTAATCTTCCGCCCATTACGTATCTCCTTAAAGATCAAACACATTTAAAGAATAAAAACACGGCTCATATTTACTCAAGAATCAAAAACCACCTCACAGTCTAAGACACACACAACAAAGAACGCGATTTCAAAGCAAACGATAAAATAACGTCATAATAACGCGTTAAAACACAAACAATCCGGGGACATGATGGGCTTTCAGTTATACAAATATTTGCCCAAGTAATGGCTGCTACCCAAAAGGAAAATAAAATATAAATAAAGCACGAGCAGGTTTTCAAATATCTGTATGTATACGCTAAACAAACACTGGGACAGGATGAAATTATTTCGTCTTTGTTTTCAATTGATACAGTATTATTTTGGGGTATTGGTGATTACGAATCGAAGTTCAGCTGTAACGATAACAAAACATAAGGGCTGTATTCCTCAAAGGGTTAATTAGATAGACGTGTGAAGTAGGTTTGCCTACATATCATCAGTTATGACCCAAGTACTAGAGATTCTAATCTGTATTTTTATCGAATCTTTTATATTTTAAAGGCCGAGACTGACAAAACGGCGATACACTCGTGGCGAAAGGCTCGCTTCGAGCACTTGACTCAAAGTGCTCCATTTTAATTCAGAATGGCGGACGAAGAGGTTGTGTGTGCTTCATTAATTTTATTTAGTTATTGGAAGAAGAAGAAAAAACTGCACTGCACTGACTTGTTTGTAAATATGCGCTCACTGTTGAATTGACTACTCTAACGCATTTCAAAGGAATTCACGAAGCAGCCGACAGTCGAGTAGAGGGTCCGGCGCGCGCATCGAGTGGCTCGGCTCGCTGCACGGACTATTGTACAAACAAACGTTACAAGTCCGTCTCCACCTTAATTAAATAAATAATAATTTACGCCAACAATTACATAAATTGACTGTTGAAATGAAAATATTAAAATCACTCTGTCATTCTCCATCAGTGACTGAAAACAGTCCAGCCATCAAGTATTTTAAAAGAAAAAGACACTCGTTGTTACATCAAAGCGCATTCTCCACACCTTCTACTCCTTTGACGAAATCGTCGAATGTTGACTATGGAAAAAGCAGGGAAATAATGGGCCTACAACAAAAAATCACCGAACTACAAAATCAATTAAAAGACGCACAACAACAGATTGGAGCGTGCAAGAAAATCATTGAAACATGCTAACTTAATGCCCAAGAAATCGTCGGTATCGGCAGTGAACATACAAACGCCTACTTATACTGAAGAGCAAAAATACGAATCGACAAATAAAATACTTATCTTCGGTTCCCAACAATGATACTCTCAAGACAAAATACAAGATATGAAAAGTATAGGGTCTAAGCGGATACTAAACCTCTTACTAAAGCTCTTTGTAGTCAAATACGAGTAATAACGAGTTGTCGTCAGGCTAAGTTGAACTTTAACGATAAACTTGTGATTTGTGTAGGAGAAAATGATCATAACTTTATATTTTATCCCAACTACAAATTGTACTAGATACATTCTATAACAATATGCTCATTGTATTAAATGTGTGTAAGAATAAGTACTTAGATGTTAATAGGCTTAACTATCGTATAAAAAGTGTATGAAAAACTATAAAAAATGTAAATTTCTCGAAAGCGAATCTTTTGAAATGATTGAATTATGTCCTAAAATTAACTACTATACAGGATATTTTTAAGTAGTGCGCAAACTTTCACAGGTTATTCTACCCATGAATATGAACAACTTTCACTATGGGACCAAACCTGAAATCGCGAAAAAAAATCAGCTGTTCAGTACATTTATGTTAGCATAATTCGTCAAAATGTACTGAACAGCTGATTTTTTTTTCGCTATTAAAATTTCAGGGTTGGTCCCATAGTGAAAGTTGTTCATATTCATGGGTAGAATAACCTGTGAAAGTTTGCGCACTGCTTAAAAATTTATCCTGTATATACTGTAATGACTATAGTGAAAACTATTTAAACACTAGAGAACTTATGAAGCGAATAGCGAGTAGCAGATCAAGTCTTAAACTAAATTCCAATAATGTACCCAAAAAAGGAACAATTCCTTTCTACTTAAAAACCAAACTCAAACAAAAAATCCTTCCCATTTCCAAAGTAGCAACAGCATAGAACGGGAATTAAACAACAATATGCGTATTTGTATTGGGGAACCTACAAAAGGTACGATACCATACTACTTTCCCTCCATTACAAAACACAATTCGTTTTTACGTACCGTGTCTACCTCACACAACTTTAGGATACTTCACCAAAATATTGCTAGTGCACCAAGTAAACAAGAAATATTGGAATTGACATTACAGGAGATGCGAGATTCACAGAACGACCCGCATGTAATCTGCCTATCTGAGACATTTATTAAAAAAGGACTCAAGGCTTTCTTAAGTTGTCGGATTATGAAATGGCTTCAAATTTTTGCAGGGACAAACAACGAGGTGGCACTTGCATTCTGATCAAAAAGGGTCAGATTTTTAAAGAACTACCGTTTGTAAAAACACATGCCTCAGTAAATACATTTGAGGCCTGTGGCATAGAACTAACAAACGAGAAACTTATCATAATCTGCTTATACAGAACACCTCAATCTGATCCTAATCAATTCCTAAGTAAATTAGATAATATCTTACAATATATTTACAAAAAATACACACCAAAAACACGAATAGTTTTAACAGGTGATTTTAATATTTCAAGACAGCACGTAGTCACAATGTTAAAATTCATATTAATGTAGCCACTCGTAAATCGTCTTGTATAGACCATATTTTAAGTAATATACCTGACGCTATCGCAACAATACTACCACTTCATCTCTCTGACCATGACACGGCACAAATACTAAGCTTCCCATTAAGGTTTCAGACATCAAAAACAGCAATATACCATAACTTCAAAAGAGATTACAATCTGGATAATACAAATAAGTTTAGAGAGTGTTTACAAAACTTGTCTTGGGTAGTCATATACATGGAGAACGATGCAAATATGGCATTTGATCACTTCCATGAAAAGATATGTATGTTTTACAATCTCTGTTTTTCAAGGGTTAAGATAAACATAAATAAAAAAACAAAACAAACGTGGATAAGTAAAGGTCTAATACAGAGTTCTAAAACTAAGCGTTGTCTACGATACCAATATTATCAAAATAAAAATCAAGCTAACAAGACAAAATATACCACATACTCGAAACTGCTACAAAAATGTATCAATAATGCTAAACGTAATGCAAATATTAGGTATATGAACAAGAATGAAAACAAATGTAAAGCCACATGGACAGTTATAAAAAACGAAATACACAATATGAACCCAAAAGACAATATTGAACACATCAAAATTGACAACGCCGTACTTACAAAACCGGCAGAAATAGCCTCTGCCTTTAATAATCACTATACAAATTCTATCCTAACGCAAAATTGTAACAACAAGTTCCCTAATAAAAACCTAATTGCTAATTCGATGTACCTCACACCAATGTCCGAAAATGAGGTAAGGCAACAGATACTATCGTTAAATAATACCACCTCTGAGGGCTACGGTGAGCTAAGCACCAAAATTATTAAGACATGTGTTAATGCAATAAGCGGGGTGTTGACATATCTAATCAACCTGTCCTTTTCACAAGGTGTGTTTCCTAATGCCTTAAAAATGTCCCTTGTGAAGCCGATATTAAAAAGGGTGAAAAATATGACATGAACAATTATCGTCTCTCTAAAACTTTTCTTCTGGTCCTGCGGTGTTAATGTGCTTACAACCCCTGCAAGATACTAACGATATTGTGACCCATCGCCTATGGTGAATATGCGTGTGATTGAACTATAGCTGGATTCTAATCGAGTGGCCACGAGGTCCGACCCTGGAAAATTAAGGTTAGTTGCTGTGTCGGTATAGTTGATATCTACATATAGTTTACCACCCAATTATTAAAAGAAAAGATGCCTTTTTGAAAAATATAATCAATTGGCGAACTAGTAAATAATATCAATTTAATAGGTAATTAATAAAAAATATATTTCTATTGTGTTTTCTAATGAACTCAGCTCAAAAAGTATAATGATCTGTTTTTGAAACAAATCACACAATAAAAATGTGTTTTTAATAATTACCTATTAATTAATATTATTTACTAGTTCGCTAATTGATTACATTTTTCAAAAAATCATCTTTTCATTTAACATTCTTAAAAATTTGGTCACGTGTGAGCGAGTGAGGTGACAAAATGAAACAGTCATAAAATTGAAACAACAAATAAATCAACGATAACAATATTTATTATAAATATTATTACAGTTCAGTACAATTTACATTATTTTTATTAACCTTACAACTTGTCACTCCGGTGCCTCGTTCAAGACTGAATCATGTCAGCAACTTATAAAACTAAAAATTATTTTTTTGTGTCAAATTACTCGATAACTGATAGTGTTAGTAACTGTAGTCGAGTTACAATATTACATTATATAAATCTACTCTCAAACAGGTACAGATAAGCTTTGGTTACAAAAGCCAGTGCTAGTATTTCTAACTCAATCATATTCAGCGTACAGTCCGGCCGTCGGGAGAATCCGTTCCTGACACCTGTCGGTTAGATATTTTCTAGTAGGAATAATGATCAAATTAGCAAACACCATATTCGTTAGTATGAAACTGACAGGTGTCAAGGACGCATTCTTTCGACGGCCGGACTGTAGTTGGCTATGCTGAACATGAGTGGAGGGAGGCACGTCATAAGTGCACCGAGTGGAATTAAAACTGTCGCTGCTAACTACAACAATTTGGCAATGCATACCGCTTCAAAGCACACAATCAACCTTTTATTCCTCTTCAATATTCATACATTTACAACGGGAAATATTTAACTGATCCTCTTAAAAAAATTTGCGTATCTAATTATGCACACTTTTTTTCAATGATTGAACCTCTTTTTAACGTACTGGTCTTTTCTCAGTTGGTCGCAGTACCTAAGTTAGGGTACGTTGACCAAATCTGTGAAGAAAATGAAAACTGTGACAAACCGCGCGCGAGCCGAGCGTGAAGCGAGCGGAGCGTGGGAGCGGCCAGCTACCGCTACATCCAAGTTGACTGCAGTTACTTGGCTATTTAGTCTTTTTAGGACCATAAATAGAACTTATTTGAGGTTAAAAAAAGAGGCGCAATCATTATATTAGAGTGTTCAGGATTTTTAGGAACGCAAAATGGAAATTATTGAAGTTTCGATTAAATACATGCCATTTATAATACTAGCAGTAATAGTCCCAAGACACAACCTAAGAAGATATCAGTAACCTTTACTTCCATTTCACCAATGCTGGTCAGTTTTTGATCGAGCGAACAGCGATTTCTAGTGGTCTAACCTCTGCAATCCATAGGGAAATCAGGAGCTCAACCATACGATTTGTTTACATTAAGTACATATAAGTACTTATTGAACTGTCATGGTTATTTCTCAAAGGTATTATATTCCTTTGTTATAGGTATCAAAAATGGATCTTGTCAAGACGATGAGTGATGGACGGCATTACTGTCAAGATATTTAGGTAAATATTTTTTTGGAAATATTGTAATTAGCTTTTTTATTACAACCTACTGCTGAGTACTAGGCCCTGGTTTCGATTCCATAATAATGTGTTATTCGGTTTTCTATCTGGAATTTCTCAGCAGCCTGGAGCCTGAATTTGTGTCCGTTTGAAGGCAATAGGCTCGTCCCCTATTAGATGAAACTTAAACATAACTAGCGAAATGTGGGGGTATTAAATGTCAGCTGTTCAGTACATTTATGTTCGCATAATTCGTCACAATAATAATAATAATAATATCCTGGGACATTTCACACACGGTCATCTGATCCCAAACTAAGCAGAGCTTGTACCATGAAAACCATATAACTGATATACTACATACACTACTTTTTTTTTTGTAAATACATACTTACATATATATATATATATGTAGATAATTACACCCAGACTCAGGACAAACAGACATGTTCATGCACAAAAATGTTTGTCCTGGATGGGAATCGAACCCACGACCTGCGACATGATAGGTGGTATCTTAACGAACCATGCCAGCTGGCCTGTCAAATGTAAGGAACAGCTGATTTTTCTTTCACGATTTCAAGTTCGGTCTCATAGTAAAAGTTTTAATAATGATGAGTAAAATGACATCTTAGAAGTTTGACACTGTTTACACCTTGTATAAACACGATTAAATGAAAATAAAAAAGTTTTGTTTTTTTTTTTTGAACAACGACCGCTTCTAGTGATGTTACTTGAAGCATGAGTTCAGAAAATTAGTATGTATTATTATGTTTTTGTTTTTAGGTATAGATATCGCAACCTATCACGTCATTGAAGTTTTCAAAAAATAATTGATGTTTTAAACTGACATTTCAAGTGACTGCAGTTAATGACCCAAAAACAAAAAAAAAACTCATCAAGTTAATTTCTTTTTTTTATTATGTTTAAATTAATACCGATTACGTCTGCAGACTTTCGCTGACTTATTTAATTTAACCCGGCCTGTATATTGTAATGTCAACACTAGTCAACAGTATGTAAGGTAAAAAATTGTGCATAAATAAATAAATAAATTTTGACTGAGGACCGTGATGTTGATGTGACGTATGGGCTAGTCAATTTATAACGGCACAGAAGATCGCTGCTGGCTCTCTCTTTGACAAATCACTTTGCAATTTGCCACACGAATAATCAACTACTTACAGCATCTGCCAACCAATATTATCCACAGATGGAAACTTTATTCCTTAATTACTGATAATCTTCTACCGAAAACATACTCATCAAAGCCTCGTTCATTATTCATGAAAACTTGAGCATCAAATTAAACCAGAAACTTTCATATTGAGAGAATTTACTTCAATAAATTAATTAAAATTCTCACACATTGGCAGGTGTTGTTTACAAAATGAGTTAAAATTAAATAACTTTGGCAGATACTAATTTATATTTTGAAGTGTGTGAAACCACACGTTTCAATCATTTTGAAGTAAGTGAACGAGATAGAGATTTAAAATGTCTTATAACTATCAAACCAGATTCAATATTAGGCCTTCTCTGCTTTAATCGCGTATGCGGCGTAATAGGGATGATGCCAGGGTAAAAAAAAAGAACTTCTATTTAGTCCGTCAGGTAAAAAATATTAGACACGTACTTTTTGCTTTATCATATTAATAAAAAATGACTTCGATAAAACGCATTAAAGTTGGGGCGTGGGGCTTGCTACGTCATATCTCAGTATAAAAAACCTAGCAAGGCGTGACGTCATGCTACATTTTAACTCGATGTATCGCCGTAATCTAAAAATACGTGTCCAATACTTTTATTAATCTACACATATTGCAAGCCATTGTGTCTTGCGTAGATCTGGGTTCGAAGTAAATACGAAGGGTTAATAAGCCAACCGATTCGGTTCTTAGGTAGTCTTGTTCAAAGGTCAGTAAACAAGGAAAGGTCATGTGATCGTTAAACCTCACATCATTATAACAGCCCATAATAGAGTCTATCTTTCTTTCTGGTCCTGAACACATTGCTTATAGACAAGTAAAACGAGCCTGAAGTTGGTGCTTGTTTTTTTTTTTTGTGAGGTAGATATTTAATCAGACTCCACCATGCTTTGTCAATAGTATCGTAGCTTTGTGGAAATTAATTGGATGTTCCAAATATGGGTAGCATTTCATTTTCTTTAACATAATAATAATAATAATAATAAATTTATTTCAGACCATAAGTCCATAAACAAACACACATTATAATTTTATACACAAAATACATACATACATGAAAACACATACTACACAAAAAATACACTAGAACAACTTATTTTACATAACAGAATGACGCACGATGACTGGTCATCCATTGCCACATCATTGGACTGTCCATCCTGTCGGCTACTATAGCCACCAAGCTGTTGGAGCTGTCACGCACTCGCCGAATAATATGCTACATTGACATTAGCATGCTTGCTGCTGTAAGTAGAATAATTATGAGTATGAAGCGTTACCGTCCAGTGATAATGGCCCACAGTATCACATTACCTAAGTACATCGTAAATCTAAACACAACGTTGTAATACGACAAAACTCAACAACACAGAAATCCGTTCCATTTTTCCAAACTTCCTACTATACCAAACTTTAAGTATTTCCCCTTAAAATTGTAATAAATTAACATTACGACTCCCATTTGACTATTTCCACCACACATTTCAAAATGACAATGGACGTAGCCTACAGAAAATTACCCAGAAAATTGGGAAAACCACGGCTTTGAAAAAACTTTTTTAGCGCTAACAAAAGGATGGAAGTCCGAATTAGTTTTGGATGAGAATGGGCTCAATTCACTGGATGATAAAGTGCATTTTCGTTTGGGGTCGGTTGTGACGTGTGAGGGTCGTGTTTGGGAAGGGTTGGTCTCTGAAGGCTCCTCACGTCTTGTGTCGGGTACGTCACGTAGGCTGGCTGGCACTACGTTTATTATTCAATAGCTAAACGTAACAGACATGTTTAAAGCTACGGAGTAGGCAACGCTTAGTAGATATTGCAGCCTGTTGGATCTGATTTTAGTCCAAAAAGTATTGTGAAGTTTACGAGCTGTGTTATTCAATGTGAATTTACATGAGCGACGTGACGGGTCTGGTTCAAACATGTAGGTATCTGTATTTTCATGTGCGTACCTAGTGATTTTTCTATGTCAACTTCTGGAAGCCTTTATATAAGTATATTCGATTTAACAACGTTTCGATGGCGGATTCTCGTTTAAGTAAAATATTCCTGTGTGGAGTATGTAAACATACGAATTAATTTTCGTTGAAAACGAACGTATACGTGAGCTTGCATTGAGGTCGAATTAATACCCTTTGTTTACTTTAAAACCCGTTTTATTTTCATTCAATTCGGTCACTTCTTTAACTTTTGTGCTTTCTCGTTCCTGACTTTACCAAAACTACATTCCTCTTCTCTTCTAAAGATCATTAGTCTATTAAAACGTGCCACTGCATCTGAAGTTTCACTAAACTTTGCTCCACCGTTCGGTTTATCAAGCTCTTATCCATTTTGTGACCGCAGACTTGAGTTATTTGCCTGGAAGTCATTTGTAGCGTTAAATCTGACTTTGTCAGTTTCGTGGAGAGATAGTGGGCCATTGTGTACAGATGCTGGTCAAAAGATTCATGTTTAAGATAGTAGAGTGAAGTTTAAGTTATGATGTTCTGAAAGTAATGAAGTGCCAAACGCGAAGGCAATGCTATAAATAGGGGTTCAAATTATTATTGCTATCGAATCTAGCTTGGAGTGGAGTATTTTCCTTACGGTCCAGTTGGGTTTCTGAATAGCGGTTTCAAGTTAAATCCAAGTTAAATTTCAAGTTAATAAAAGTTGCACGTGTCGATCCATCAGGTTAAGCTACGCTTGCCGGGGTTGGTCCGTGGATGGGTGACCATCTCTACATACCGGATCTCCTCCGTGCCTCGGAAAGCACGTTAAGCCGTTGGTCCCGGCTGTCCTGCGTAGATCTTCGACAGTCGTTACGGGTCGTCAGAAGCCCGAAAGTCTGACAACCAGTCTTACCAAAGGGTATCGTATTACCCAGTAAGCTGGGTTGTGGAGATCAGATAGGCAGTCGCATGTAAAATACTGGTATTCAGCTGCATCCGGTTAGACTGGAAGCCGACCCCAACATAGTCGGGAAAAGGCTAGGCAGATTGATTGAGCATCCCTAAGCCGACTCAAAATTGTCAAGTGTTCTCCTTGGTCCAAGCAAAGTCCACACAATATAATGTAAGTACATATTCAAAAATTAGGTAAACAGTATGTTTACCTAATTTTTCAAGATATGGTATGGCAACTAAAGGACTACTTCTCAGAGGAAGGAAGAGCACCATTATTTTCTTCAGCGAAGTCACATCGCAATCAATCCGCACCAAGAGACTTTATTATATTACTTTATCTCTCACCAGCATTAGACATCTTAAATAATCCAAATTGGAAACGAGCGTAATAATAAACTAACCGAGTTATTCCAACCCAGTAATGGTTATTTTGGCTCATCAATATTAAGAGGTTACAGGAGTATAATCGTAGGGGTGCTCAGGGCGCTAAGGACGCCACAATTTATCTACTCGCCTTAGGGGGATGAAATAATCAAGGGAGATTGGCTAACACTCTTTAAGGATAAATATTTTGAGAAGAGTGGCGTTAGAGGAGATAGTAGGTTTTGAAATAAGCGGGAAGATTTGGGACGCTTTAATTTGGTGTAAGGGGTTTCTATAATAATATGGGGAAAGAGATGTAATTGAAAATGTATATAAATGAAATTGCGGCAATATACGTATAGGTAGCAAACCGGGCGATAACGGAACTTATATTTATTGTTATAATTGCAAGATATTTCTTCTGGGTTCACCAACTCCTTGTTACATATAAATAAAGTAAATGTTGCTTAGGATACCCCATGATTAAAAATGTATGTAATTTAAATAGATATTCAAAACGTGTGCAGTACCTTTGTTCTATATATCAGTCTATACACGTAAATTAATTCTTTTCCTTTTCTCATGTGAGTAGACTTAAGGCACAAACCAAATCAAATCATTTTGTGTGCATAGATACACACAGAACGCTATACTATATAGGGTGACTGGTACTTAGTGACCGATACTTAAACACATGATTGTACTCATGATAACAAACAACTTTTACTGTGGGATCAAACCTGAAACCAGTTGCTCTCTACATTTATGTTCGTATAACTCGTCAAAATGTAGGGAACAGCAGGTTCTTTTTTCGCGATTTCAGGTTAGGTCCCATAGTAAAAGTTGTTTGTTATCACGAGTGCAATCATGGGTTTAAGTATCGGTCACTAATTACCAGTCGCCCTACATAGTACTATAGCCTGTTCACCTTCAGCTCTATCTAACGCCCACCGGCATAGTGCCCAACAAAGCTTCCCTCCATCGTCTATTTTTGTAGCTCTTTAATCAAACATCAGCTCGACCATTACAGAGACTAAAGGTCAGTTCTAGGTAACGCCTACTTCAAAGGGCCGGAGGCTGCGATCAGTTTCCGGATATCCGGTGAAATTGGTGCCGTAACAAAGGCGGCAGCTTTCAATGAGGGAGCACTGATACAAGCTAACGAACGGAGTAGGTGAGGTACGGTTGTGAGCGATGGTGTTGAAGATACAAAGGATATTATAGAGTTGAAAGTTGGTGGAGCAGGAGATTTTGATGGTAGTGACGAGGATGATAACGATTATGATTAGATTGATGCTTTTGAAAACCTGCAATCATTGCGAAAATCTTTTTTTTTTTTATGTATGTTCCGCGATTACTCCAAGACGGCTGAATTGATTAGGAAAATTCTTTTTTTGTTTGAAAGGGTATACTTTTTAGTTGGTCCTATTGTCATCAAGCCAGGATCTGATGCTGGAATCCTGGAGAAATCAAAAATTATAGGCACACCTATAGCGATTTGGGTATTTTTTATAGTAACTCGTGCATTTGTTCTTCGAAAGCACCATTTGGTCAAGTGGAACTGATGATGAAGATCACAGATGGACACCGGAACTGCTCAATAATAAGTATGTCACGGGTTGCGATTCGACTAGGTACTTTATTAATGGTTGCTAAGTAATTTAAGCTTGTCACAATGCTAATGGTGATGTGGAGTTCTCCTGGTATCTACTTACCAGGAGAACTCCTCAACAATTAACGTCCCTGCATCAGGAAAAGCAGTACGTATTTTGTAAAAAGTGATGAGCAGTTGACATTAGAATATTGTAACTTAGATAAATTACAAACTGACTCACTAAAAAGTGAAAAATAAAAAAACTTTTTCCAAAAACCACAACCGACGTCCAAAATAACACTTCAAAGTGAATAATAACTTTAATTTCGTGTCGGTGGCAAAAAAACTAAAATACAGATCCAAAGACACCGACTTCCGAAATTAAAGTTATTTGTTGTGGTATGTAGTTTTTGGTTGTGTTTTTTTGGAAAAAGTTTTTTATTATCAATATGTGTTACCACCTCACACAGTATATGTTTATGTATTGATCTATACAGGATGAAATTGAGTTCATGGGCATCCTCTTAAGGGGTCATTGTACTCATCATTATAAAGAACTTTTAC
This sequence comes from Dicycla oo, assembly GCA_948252095.1. NCBI lineage: Eukaryota > Metazoa > Arthropoda > Insecta > Lepidoptera > Noctuidae > Dicycla > Dicycla oo. The sequence continues at coordinate 2,496,890 of OX411718.1, read as the reverse complement.
TATGGGACCAAACATGAAATCGCGAATAAAAATCAGCTGTTCGTGACATTTTGATGAGTTTTATGCGAACGGCAAAGCAGATTTTTTTTTCGCGATTTCAGGTTTGGTCCCAGTAAAAGTTGTAAATAATTATGAGTACCATGACCTTTTAACCTCTCGAATGTCGGAGACTAAATTGACTTGACTGAAATTGTCAAGCTGTATTAGGATTACATTATCATAAAGGTCATTTTAATATTTTCACTTGTCAATTTAGTGTAACTGTCCGGCTTAAGACACTTGGAGCATTTTGTCTTATGTCGAACTGTGTAACATAAGACATTCGAGAGGTTAAGAGGATGCCCTTGAATTAATTCACTCTTTATAAACAGCATGTTCATATTAGGTACATCAAAAAAAAATCTTTTTATCTAAAAAGGCATTTTAAAACAAGACAAGTAGAGAGATGGCACAAGAAAAGAGAAGCTTATGTCCAGCAGTCGTGGAAGCCGAGCTGTGGATGATGATGATGAGATTAATTTCTAACATCAAACATCTTTCTATTAAACCAATGTGTTTTTTATTAAACAAGTGTATTTTTTAAACAAGCTTTTAATAGTCTAGATATCATCTAGGTCCAGAGTCGTTGTCAAGACGAATCAAGCGAGCCCAAACTCGATAGGGTTGCGTCGTTTTATTACCGAGTTCTCGTGGCCACTTTCCAGCTGCATCAGATCAGCTCCATGTCATAATAATATTGCATTATCATCCGATTTACATATGCATGTAAAATTTCCGCTCAATCGGAAACCGGGAAGTAGGTCAAATTTAACTTGCAAGATTCGATTACAGACAAAACAAAAGAAACTAAATAAAAGGTTGTGTATAAATAAATAAATAACTGTCATTATGATGCCTGTTCAAAACTCAACCTGAAACCCTAATTAGACTACAGACTTTAAAATTGCTAGAACTGAGACCCCGCCTTACTCAAGGTGCTAACCAATACACTGGCCGTCCGGGTTCAAATTAAACTTTACCTTTGTACACAATTAACGTCTTCTATTCTCTTTTGTGCTGGCTCCACAGTCTACAGTGATACTTAATTATTATTGCAACATAAACGGTTCTAGAAACAATGTTGCATTGTTTGTGGAAACCGTTTCTAAGAAGATGTCTTGCGAAATAGGTAATAAGTTGAGAAGAGAATTCTCAGTTCTTTGAGCAGTTAGTTGCATACAGCAGGACTAATAATATTTTGTTCGTATTATGTTTTTGAAAACTCTTGTGGAAAACCAAACATGTATTTGCTCTAAGATTGTTTTTATAAGTTGGTTCTGTACTTATAAAAATAGATCCTAGTAATGGGCCAAACTGAAAAAAAAAAGCCATGCAATAGGATTCCATCGAATCTCCACTCAATCAATCTGCCTAGCCTTTTCCCAACTATGTTGGGGTCGGCTTCCAGTCTAACCGGATGCAGCTGAATACCAGTATTTTACATAGAGCGACTGCCTATCTGACCTCCACAACCCAGTTATTGGGTAATATGATACCCCTTGGTAAGACTGGTTGCCAGACTTTCGGGCTTCTGACGACCCGTAACGACTGTCAAAGATCCACGAATGACAGCCGGGACCAACGGCTTAACGTGCTTTCCGAAGCACGGAGGAGTCTCGGTATGTAAAGATGGTCACCCATCTACGGACCAACTCCGGCAAGCGTAGCTTAACCTGATGGATCGTGCCGTGCGGCTGTTATTACTTAGCCACGAACTCCTCAATCTCCACTAGGTAAATCAAACATTGACGAAACAAAAACAAAATCACAAGCGCATCTTAACGCATCATTGTTTAATGTTTCATGAGACTGCCCAGCTTAAACCTGTCTACAGCTGGTCAGACAACAGTGTCAACGTGCTGTGGCAACCATGCCCAGAATTGGCAGCCAAGCGGAAAGTGTCGTGTATAAAATGTGATGTGATGATTGTGATGATAGCATGGTCCTCTAATAAATCGTTTTTGTTAGCAATCGAAGCTATTGATTTGATTTTATATAGGGTGTAGTTTTAATCACCGTTATCCTCTTAAGGCGTCATTGTACTCATCCTTAAACATGTCTGAGTCTGGGTGTAATTATCTATATAAGTATGTATATACAAAAAAAAAAGTAGTATATGTAGTATATCAGTTATCTGGTTTCCATAGTACTAGCTCTGCTTAGTTTGGGATCAGATTACCGTGTGTGAATAATGTCCCAGGTTGTTATTATTATTATTATGAACAACTGTTACTATGAGACCAAACCTGAAATCGCGCTACACTACACTACCTCATAGTAAAAGTTGTTCTTAATGATGAGTACAATAACCCCCTAAGAGGATAACGTTGATTGTGATTACACCCAGTTCCACCCAGTTCTATCAATGTTAATATTAGGTACATAAGTAAAGATTAAAGGTAGAATTCAACAAGGTGTCTATGGTAACAATTTCACTGTGACAGCGTAGAAGTAGTAAGGGACGTTAAATTCGTTATATCGTACCTGGTCATGACTACCAGTTTTGGGAATTTAATCCGGATATTTAAGCCACCGATACCCTACTTATCAAGCTAGATTAATAAACAAGACACGAGTATCCGAGTCAGACAAGGAAAACGAGCGCATGATAAGTGATATAGCATAAAATATTAATACGCCGTCTGTTGAGCCCATCTAAGAGGAAAACCGGGATAAATATATTATAGGTAGTAATTTCAAGATAAACGAAAAACATTTTCGCCGTGATGACAATAGCACTCAATAAGACGAGCTTGTATTTATTAATACAATTGGTGCTACACAGAATGATTCTACTAAGGCCATCGAATCCCTCACCCATTTACATCAGTTGAAAGTTTACTCTGTGCAGTACATATTGAAGCTATACATGGTAATTTCCCCCGAGCATGCCGACTATTACGGGAAGTGAATCGCATCCAATTTTTATCATCTACTTACATATCTGTTTCGGCCATTTTTTAAATTGCTGTAGAGTGGTGAATGATTCATTCACAATTTTGCCGACAGGTTTTATCACAATTACCATTTTGATCGGTGTGGCAACTTTTTTTTCACCATTAACATCGAATCTTCCATTATAATGTATTAAGAATTTGAGTTCGGGTCGAGAATGGTTCTTGAGCCCAATTAAGAGTACCATAAACTTCGCACTAAAGCCGATTCTATCATTACTCTGCTTATCTCAGTAATATCGTTTTTTTATTATTTTAACTGCTGTCGTTAGCTTTTATGTTAGTAGTTATAAATTTTAGAAGGAATAGACCCAGAAAGTGGCTATATATTTCGCCACTGTCACTGATTATTTTGTAAGACACTGATAAGTATTTTCCTTTGGGTAAAACTAAACAGATTATATTATAAAAGTATGTAACTGAAACGTATAAAACCAACATTTTATTACAAAAGTCACTGCGCATTGCAGATTTTTCGTTAAGTCCATTTTAATCTGGCTTAACTTCGGTTTGTTTTATTTTCTTGGCCGATTTTTCCAATAGTTAGATTGCGCGCTCTCCTAATCCCTGATCGGAATTTTTTTGTCTGTTTTGTTTAATATTTTATTTTATTTATTATTTTCAGCAAACATTTTATCTTCATAAATATATCCCTTACAAATCCTAATAGTCACAAGCAAACTCATAATTCAAAATAGACCCGCAAATCAAACAACTTGAAAAAATATGTTTGAATAGGTTTCTGTTTGTCCTAACTCCGCATTGAATTTTCTTTGGTAACCCTCTTATTAAAGTACTAGCTTCTTGCCGCAACTTCGTTCGCGTAAAATTCCTTGTTCCCCTGACCCACCCCGTCGCATCGCATCGCCTACCCGCACAACTACCTATTTCGGTTTTGCTTACCGTTCATTCTGATTTTTTTCTTCTTTTTGCTCAGCTCCTAAGGGTCCTAGCGTGATGTTAAATAAATATTAGAGTCTTCGTGAAGAAAAAACTCTTCAGCTTTATTATTATTGGGTTGTCACATAAATAATGAGCGTTTAGTAAACTAGTTTTTTCTAGAATCATCTAGAACATTCTACGGTCAAAGGTATATAAACAGTGAGCGGCACTTGTTCGTCTCAGTCGTAGTTTGAGCGTCGATGTGTAAAAATCACATAAAAAATGGGCGATATCAAAAAGTAACGTTAGGCATGGTTTAATTTCGCCGCAGGAGACGCCCTGGGCGGCGGGAATCGATAGCCGATTCCCGGCCACCGTAGGCGCGGGCTTGCGGACGGTGAGTAGTGGGTAGCTCGCCGTCCGGTGAGGACCAGGCCCGGGTCGACGGCGCGTTGTGTTCCACGCGCGCCTCAAAGAGATGTCAGCAAGAGATGGGGTCCAATAGGGCCGATGCCGCTGGGGTCGCGGGTTGTTTGAAAAAGATACCGTGGCCCTGGCATAGGCAACTGAAGGAACACGGGTGGGTTTTAGTCAGTAAAAGTCTGATACGCCCTTCCGCTCCACCCAGAGCGGGAGAAGTTATTTGATGATTTCCCATCCACAAAAAAAAAAGGCATGGTTTAATTTACGAATACCAATCTGGACATTCAGCGGCCAAAGCTGTGCGGAACATATACGGCATGAGGAGCTATATGTTGCGGCTGCAGCAAAAAGATGGTTCATCTGATTTCGCAGTAGCGACTACACGTTGAGTGATCAGCCCAGGTCTGGCCAGCCAGTATTGACAAAGATTTAGTTGCGTATATTGGCTATTCTTCTCGAATGCTATACCACAATAGAACGACATTTACACGAATTAGGAAAAAGGTTTTTGGATACCTCGTGATTTGAGAGAATGTCAACTCCAGTATCGCATAGACATCTGTACACAACTTCTATCTTTGAAAACTAGACGTAAAATTAAGTGGTTAGACCGTCTTATTACTGGGGATGAAAAGTGGGTTCTGTATAATAACCATACCCGCAAACGCCAATGGCTAAGTCCAAATCAACCCGGAAAACCCACCCTAAAAAAAGAACTACACGCGAAAAAAGTGATGCTGTGCGTTTGGTGGGATGTTCATGGAGTCATATATTGGGACCTCCTTCCTGCAAATACCACCATGACGGCCTCACTCTACTGTAACCATATGGAAAAATTAAAAACTGAAATCGAGCGTAGACGTCAAGGACACGACAAAATTTTATTTTTACACGACAACGCTGGACTACATATTGCGAGAATAATGCAACACAAATTATTGAAGGTTTCTTGAAAAATAATTATTCATCCTCCTTATTCACCAGATATGGCACCAACTGATTATCACCTATTCAGGAATGCAATATCTGAAAAAAAAATCTATGATTAGGGCCACCTACGACAGTTCCTAGACGAATTCTTCAAGTCGAAACCAAACCAATTCTGCAGGGATGCTATTCATTCTGTATGGGTGGAGACTTATTGTTGATTCTTATGGCGGTTATGTTATTGACAAATAAATGATATAATTTATAAAAAGAAGTTTTATTTCAATTTGTCATAATAGCTCATTACTTGTGACAACCCAATAGTACAAGTGTCGACTAAAATCATAGCTTGTAGCACTACAGTATTCGGGTACTGGGTTTATTTAGAAGATTGCCAACACTTGCGTAACTCCATCAATTTGAATGACTACGCATGCTACTTACCATAAGACTATGGGGCTCCCCTTTCAACATAAAAATCACTTTGTATGCCTCCCATATTTCGGGTACTTACGAGTTACAAGGATGCCATATTCTTAGTTGTGTCCGTTTCATGGCTTTTTTTGGCCTGTCAACACAAATGACAAAGCAGCATTTATATTTTATTGCGCTATAAAGGAACATTACAAATAAGTTGGTTACTCTATTTCATTTGTATTGAATTTTTCAGAAATATTTTCCAATCAAAAGCTCTAAATACTGCGAACAAAATTAATCTTCCAGACTCACTAATATTACATTCAACAATACGTTTCATCATATTAAGACCATCTTGTCCTAAATAAGATCTCTTAGTTACGCAAAATCCGTTCATAATCTCCATATTGTGACCACTTCATCATAACAGAATTGTTTAGTGTCAGGAAAAAAAGAACATTTTACTGAATACAAACTTAGTCCTTGATGCTGCTTATGGATATCACCAAGCAGCTGTTTATGTAAGCAAGCAAGCATGTCGTCTTATAAATGGATTCTTATATCAGAAGGTCGATCCTTATGATTTCCCTTGGCGCGTATTTCTTCGAAACGACTCCACTAGAACTTTACTGCGACTTCTTGTATGACATTTTATAAAACTAAGTTTGCAACTATCTGGATGACATAGTTGGAAATGGTCATTAGCGAAACATTGCAGAGTAAGTTTTAAATGCAATTCTTGGCAACATTTATTTTGTTTGTGCATCTCTTTATCTTTATCATAACTTGTATAAGTTACTACAGTTGATTAAGGCTAAGTGTTTTGCAAGTTGGTCTAGTCGATGTTAAAAACGTAATTAAATATTATAAAATAAAATTAATACAATTTAGGTCTTGACTATGCATCTCAAGACGGGCAATATCCTACTATCCTACTTCCTATTAATATTATAAATGTGAAAGTTTGTGAAGATGTTTGTTCCTCAATCACGCCGGAATGGCTGAACGGATCTGGATAAAATTTAGCACAGAGATAGATTATAGTCTGGAATATGTACGGTTCCCGTGGGATAACTTCCAACATCCACGCGGGAGAAGCCGCTGGCAAAAGCTAGTAAATTATAAACCTTAGACATACAACACAGTGACTAGTCCACAGAATATAAGGGCCGGTTTTTTGAACCGTAGTTAACTCAACCAATGGTTAAACATAGTAACTAATGGTTGAATTTTGGCTAAACATGAAAGAGTTATGCCATTAGTTACTATTTTTTAATATGAATGAGCTAGCATGAATACATTCATGTTTAGCCTTTCACTTTTAGCCAAAATTCAACCATTAGTTACTATGTTTAACCATTGGTTGAGTTAACTACAGATCAAGAAACCGGCCCTAAGCTTAAAAGATTTATCGAAGAAATATAAAAATGTCTTGAAAGATATTTAAGAAATAAATCCTAAGAACCTCTTCGATACAGGAAGGGACATTTTATAATTAAACTCAAAATTGATTTAGGTCACGTCTAACACAGAGTGAAACCATTCGTGGAGCTTTCGGAATAGACCTGGCGGGTAGAATCGGCCCGCAAATCGGATGGAAAGCCGATCGCATAGGCATTGCAGGAATCCTGGCTGCGCGCCAAAATACATTACGAGTCGTACACGTTCCGTATACGTGTCGTTACAACCACTGACGTAGAAATAGACACGGTTTGAGATAGTGGTGACGTGTTCCTTTTGGATGTTAATATTTTTAGTATAAAATTTGCGATTTATGTTTAAGAGTGAATTGAAAATGAAGGCTTCATTGAGCTTAAAATATAACATAAAATTAACAGAAACTCAGCAGTCCAGTAACATGTGATGAGGATTGGCACTGACCTTTTACTCAATCAGCTTTTTCTGGCCAGGGGCAATACTGTTTAGAGATTTTGGGTAGCAGAATTCTTCTACAAATGGCAGCCTAGTCCTGCTATTACAAAATAAACTTACTAAGCTAGGTAATTACAAAAGATATATCCCGAATATTTCCATGAAACCTTTTTAGCTTTCGAATTTTCTGTGAAAATATTATATGAAACATCATTTATCTTACAATACCCTTCATCATTGAATACAAGGTACACAATACCTCAAGAAACATGGTTAACGAAATACAGGATGACCTAATTATAACAAATATCTATTACTCGTCGGACGCAAACAACTTACGGAAATAAGGTCGTCAGAACAATAGGAAATTAGTACCTTGCATCTGACAAATAACGGTTCAAGTCAGCTTCCTATCTTTGACGGGAACTTATTTTTGACGTAAAAGGGGGTAAACCAACAGCGCAGATTATTCGCCCAAGGCTGTTCTTGGGTACTGAGAAACTTAAAAGGGGCCATTCACAAGAAAATGGTATTTAGAGTGAAGAGATAAAGGATACTTTTGCGTGTCTTTGTGAGTATTATGGTAATGACGTGGGAGGTAGTATTGCTTAATCGTATCCGTATAGATAGTTAAGTAAATGTAAATAAGTCGCGCAGTATACGTATTCATTTACTTAAACGTTTGTGGTTGACGGAGATTAATGAATGTCGCATCTTATTTGCTTTTTCCTTATTGAAGTAAAACACAAAATGAACTTTGTACCCACGTAGTAGAGGTTTGAATATATTTAATCAAAGAGTCGTAATTACTTAATATAATCGATTTATGCGGAGTCTATTACCCTATAAAAAAATTTAATAAAAAAAAATTAAAAAACCCGGCTGCGGTAAAACTGAAAAGCTAAAAACAAGCCCTTTTTAAATTAAATAAAAGTTGGAACCAGGCGGGGCCCATTTGAGTTTGAAAATGGAATGGTTCGCCTGCTTCTAACTTTTATTTAATTTAGAATGGGCTTGTTTTTAGCTTTTCAGTTTTACCGCAGCCGGGTTTTTTAGTTTTTTTAATTACATTTTTTTATTTCCAGTTTTTAGTTTACAAATGTGAAAGATTTCGCAGATGATTTAGTTCTTGCAAGGAGTTTTGGTCATGAGGGTTATTTAAAAGCTTTTTTTACGATTTGTCACTTCATCATCATTCTTCTTCATCAGTCATTACTTTTAACCATATAAGTTGTATATAATGTTTGTAATCACCTTTTAAAACCCTTAATTTTGATACCCCACAAAAAGTGAGAGAGAGAGTGGGCCGTAATCCACCACGTGGGTTCAGTGCGGGTTCACATGTCACATGTCTTCGAATTTTTGATTCTAGAACATGCCGTTTTACAGTAGTGGTGATAAAATTATTTACACTAAGAAGCGCCTGCCTGGGTTCGAACCCTGGGTGAAGGGCGGGCATTTTGGGGGACTGTCTTATGTAATTTTGACGTTCAAAAGGTGCTGATTCTCAGCCTAGTTAAATGACTTTTGATTTTGGGTTACTTTTTTTACCGTCTTGAAAAAAATAGGGTATAATAGGTGAACGGAGTGAAGCCTATGGCATACCTAGTTTTTTTTTTTTTAAGAATATCGACATTCAAATCATATGATTGAATTTGAATTTATTTGAATTATGATTTGAATGATGATTGATTGAATGATGATGATGATTTGAATTTTGAATTTTCTCAAATTTTCCTTTTTTTTAGAACTTGACCACTACTAAAGTTTATTCATTAATATTTCAATCATGATTCAAAAGACACGTGGCGCCATCTATTATCATAAGAACGTTAAAGTTGTTTTCCTAGGGAACAGTAATTTTTTCGGGATGAAAGGTACCCTATGTCCGTTTCTGTACACCTGAAAACGTATATGCAAAATTTCAGGATGTACGATTCAGTGGTTTAGACGTGAAATAGTAACAAACAAACAAACTTACTTAAATATTGGTTAGGATTCTTCAATATATAGTTCGCGGCATTTAAGTTTGCCGCTCTGAAGTAGGCTACAAATGATTGCACAGTGGTAAATATCTATACTAAAACAGAAGCGCGCCATGACATGCGCATCGAAAAGCCTAGTTTCAGATTGGCGAGCGAACTTACGTGACGGGAACTATACGAAGCTTATAAGTTAATGTAAACCAATTAACAACCAAAGAGCTTTATAAAAAAAAAAATAATTTACCTCAACGTCACACACCAATAAAGAAGAGGAAAAATGGACTCCCAAAATTATGAGAAGCAACGAAAAAACTGAATTATTAATTTACTTTATACATCTGTGGAGGTGTTACTCTGTAGATGATAACTTCCCGCCCGGCCTTCGGCAGTTTCCGGGGCGGGTGGCATAATCGGGAATTTACCAAACAATTGTAATAAGAGAGAAACGGTTACTTAGCGATGAAATCGTTTCATTAAAATATTTAATTAGTTTCTAACACTTTTATTACTTCAATTAATGTTGATCGAAAAGTAAACGGAAAGTAATTTATTACGGATGAGTTTTTTGTTGAATTTTGGAATAAAATTGATAGATGGGGATTTATAGACAGACCTTTCCTTCAATGCCAGTACATTGTAGCACTATTGCTATAAGTTTGTAGGTTTGGCACACGAAAAGATCAACGTAATAGGACCTTTTTTTTTCAAATAGAAATTACAATTTCATTTTAGACAGACCAGCTGGCGTGGTTGGATAAGATACCGCCTATCACGCCGCAGGTCGTGGGTTCGATTCTCATCCAGGACAAACATTTTTGTGTCTGGGTGTAATTATATATATAAGTATGTATTTACAAAAAAAAAAAAGTAGTGTATATAGTATATCAGTTATCTGGTTTCCATAGTACAAGTTCTGCTTAGTTTGGAATCAGATGACCGTGTGTGGAATGTCCCAGGATATTATTATTATTTATTATTATTATTTCTGAATAAGCTTTTACGATACCCATCACAACGGACTGAAAAATAGACTTTTATTCTCAGTATAAAGTAAATACAAAACAACCTTTTTTTAAACAACCCACGCAAAACAGCAAACTTCTCCGACATTTTCCGAACACGCACGGACAATACCGGACGATATAATGAGTTATGAAAAGCGCCCATCGTTCCAAGAGGAAATGAAATCTCGAACTTTCGATATTTGCACGCGAAACACAGTTTAAATGGGGATCAAGCTTTGTTTGCGCTTATGTTACAATTGCTGTATGCAAACACGTGCTCAGTAATCACGGAGGATTTCCGCGAGTAATATTGTGTTTTTATTTATGGTATGTTCGTTGCATGTTCGCTGTTGTTCATGAGTTGTTTGTTTGTAATGTATTCCGACACGTGCTCCAAGTTGGGAGGTGAAGTCAAATGTCATGTTTAATGTAATATGACATTTGAATTTTGCGTCTACACCTGAACTTAATCTACTGGGTGAAAACTGAAAAGTTGAAATGGTCGTGGCTTTTGAACGGTATTTTAGAATACACATGTTGAGAAATAGAAGGAAATTAATTAAAATAGTTTTAGAAAATTATTTTAATTCGTTTTTGCAACGAATTAACATAATAATTGCTCGAGACAGGTTCTGTCATCGATTAAATTAATCTCACTGCACTAATAAATTGAATCAAGGGGATAGGACCGATTACAAAAGCAAGCACTAAGGATTTTAGGTTGAGTAGTCGATTGGTAAGTTTGCAAATCGTACCATATACTACACATATAAATTTTTGATGACGTTTTTACTCGTAAACGGCTGAACAGAATTCGATGTTTGACACGCACTTATAGATCACACCCTGCACTAACAAATATAAAACTTTGATACAAAGTAGTACGTCAAAGCAGTTCCTTTGGGACAATAGTGAAATCCTGGTGGAATAGCTACATCAAATCAATCTGCCTAGCCTTTTCCTAACTCGTTTTTGGACATTGTTGCCGCTGCAACAATATCTTAACATTTCCTGTTCTTTTCTGCCATAGTGTGTGAATATTGTTTAATTTGACTTTGAAAAATGCCACTTGATGCAACTAGTACAGCTAGGTCAGTGGATTTAGCTGACGCTGGGTACAGCCAACGTCGCATTGCTCGTACACTCTGTGTACCTCGAACCACGATACGGGATGCCATCAGACGATTTCGGGAGACTGGTCCATATACCCGGAGGCCAGGTGAAAGCCGACATCGATGCAATTCAATCCGAGATGACCGCGTTGTTGACAGCAACTTGTTGAGAAATTGCTTTTGCACCGCTACTGAAGCTCGTACGCGGTTTTTTGGGGTGAGAAATGTCAGTGTGTACGAACGTACGATTAGATGAAGACTGGCAGAAATAAATCTGAGTGCTTTACGTCCAACTCGCGCCCCACAACTGCTCCCACAGCACCGTAGAGCTAGACTTGAACTAAACCATTATGGGCCCTCCCTGGTAACCGGCTGTTTCAGTTATAGCGCATGGAGAAAACCTTTCGTTTTGGCGTCTATAGACACGCTGCCGTCCATTTGGACCTCTGAAAGTTATTCTGCTCTCATCTGAGAACAGTACGTCCTTCCATTCCCCCACAGTCCAGTCAGCATATTCTAGCGCAAAACTAAGTCTAGCTCTACGGTGCTGTGGGAGCAATTGTGGGGCGCGAGCTAGACGAAAGCTCTCAGATTTATTTCTGCCAGTCTTGGTTAAGATACCACCTATCACGCCGCAGGTCGTGGGTTCGATTCCCATCCAGGACAAACATTTATGTGCATGAACATGTCTGTTTGTCCTGAGTCTGGGTGTAATTATCTATATAAGTATGTATTTACAACAAAAAAAAGTAGTATATGTAGTATATCAGTTATCTCGTTTCCATAGTACAAGCTCTGCTTAGTTTGGGACCAGATGACCGTGTGTGAAAATGTCCCAGGATATTATTATTATTAATGCGACGTTGGCTGTACCCAGCGTCAGCTAAATCCACTGACCTAGCTGTACCAGTTGCATCAAGTGGCAATTTTTAGAGTCACAAACAATAAACGAACACTACAAAGTAAAATTAAACAATATTCACACACTATGGCAGAAAAGAACAGGAAATGTTAAGACATTGTTGCAGCGGCAATGTCCAAAAACGACTAAATTCCAAAAACGCTTCGGAGACACGACTGTACAAAACGAATTATGGATATAAGTGTTTAACTTATTGCTAAAGTGCCCACTTGACAAAACATAAAACAGTGGATAAGCCATAGTTACCGTAAACAAACGGGGTGACGAAAGATATAGGTGGCCGGTTAATTGTGCCTATGAGTGTATGTTGGGGTCGGCTTCCTGTCTAACCGGATGCAGCTGAATACCAGTATTTTACATAGAGCGACTGCCTATCAAACCTCCACAACCCAGTTATTGGGTAATACCACAGAACAGGTAAAAAACCTCTTTTATCTGTTCTGTGGGTAATACGATACCCCTTGGTAAGACAGGTTGTCAGACTTTCGGGCTTCTGACGACCCGTAACGACTGTCAAAGATCCACGAATGACAGCCGGGACCAACGGCTTAACGTGCTATCTGAGGCACTTAGGAGTCTCAGTATGTACAGATGGTCACCCATCTACGGACCAACCCCGGCAAGCGTAGCTTAACCTGATGGATCGACCCTGGCGACTTTTTTTATTTAGCCACGAGCTCCGTGGAATAGCTACATGTTACCATATTTTGCAAAGCGTTGTCTGAACGGTGGTTTATCCTTACCACTCTTTTTTGTAGGATGATAAACACCTGGAGGATTAGTTTCATTCTCTTCCGAATCACCAACATAACTTTATTTTAGTGTTAGATTGTTTATATAATAATATACGTACAACCAGTATAATACAAAACGTTTGGAGATTCAAATTTATCCGTTTCGTGTTTATCTTCGCCTACTCCACCCGGACAAAGTTGATAAAACCCAATATCCGTTGTTTATTTATCCGAAAGTGCTTTTATATCCGGTTCTCATATCGATTGGCGATATTAGCCGTAGTTAGTAATTGGTTGTTGTTGTGATTTTGGCTCGCTCCGCTGTTTTTGTACGATCTAGGTCATGTTATACGGGAACCTTTCACAGAATTACTGCAGTATTGTTACTAGAAGGCATCTATACAAAGGAATGATCACGTTTGGCGTCTCATATAGACTGTTTTTAACCGACTTCCAAAAGGAGGAGGTTCTCAATTCGTCTGTATTTTTTTTTTGTTTTTTTTTTTTTTTTTTGTATGTTTGTTACGCGATTACTCAAAGACGAATGGACCGATTTGGAAAATTCTTTTTTTGTTTGAAAGGGTATACCTCCGAGGTGGTCCCATATAAATTTTATAAACTTTGCTTGGGGAGTTTTTGAGTTAGCTTCAATAATGCATATATTTCCCACTTATTTTATATGGATGATGTGATGATGTTTTAATAACTTCCTATCACTCTTATTTACATGGCTATATCTACAATTATTGTGCTCAATTATGTATTCGAATTTGTGTGGGGTAGGTTCCACAACTAAAAAGTGTAAAATAAAAACTTTTTAGCAAAAAATAAAACCGACTTCTAAAACAAAACACTACAAAGTGAAAAATAACTTTAATTTCGGAAGTCGGTGGCAAAAAACGAAAATACAAAACGAAAGACACCGACTTCCGAAATTAAAGTTATTTTTCACTTTGTAGTGTTTTGTTTTAGAAGTCGGTTTTATTTTTTGCTAAAAAGTTTTTATTGTTAAATCAAGACATTTCTGAAGACAGCTATCAAATGATGAATGGATTAGGTTACTGGATTCCATTAGATCTACTAGAAAATCATGGCAAAAAACGAAAAGTAAATATTACAATGATTATTAACAAGCCATAATACCTTAACACAAGTTTAATCTTAATTTGGGTACCAGAGTTCAACAAAACTAGCATTTAAATAGTCTTCTGTGTAATGCTTGTGTTTTTATGTGTATATTTGACTGCAATAAATAAATATTATTATTATTATTATTATTATTATAATAACAAAACAGCACGTAAGTATTTTATTAAAGGAGAGCTTAAGTAATTTTCAACATTTTTAAGCAATTTCATTTTACGGCTACAATATTTTCGGATTCCATTTAAAATGTTCCTTGAGTTAACCACATGAGCGTTGTGGTCACAAGTTAGGCGACCCCACCAATAACAATTGTTTATACTTTGCTTTTTAAGTAATCGAGTTATACACTTATTACACAACTTTGCCACCAGAGGGCAGCAGGTAGCCAAACAAAATAATTTCACGAAAGTTCACTGAAAATAATTAAGCCATTGAAATGACTTTTAAATTAATTTCAGGAGTTCAGTATATCCGCTGGTGCTAAAATTCCGGTCTTTTGTTCACAATTAAAGTATGGTGAGCAGATCTGACGGTTCCAACGAGTTTTGAATTAACAAGATTTGTTTATTTAGATGAGACCTTTGTATTAAATAGATTTTAGCGTGTTTCGTATTCTGGTTGCTAATTTAAAAACGAAACCATCATAGTTTGCATTAAAGAATCCAGATGATAGGTACATAGCCGGATGCACATTTTCCTCTTTATTTTAGGGACGATTTTATTGGATTATCCAATGTCAATTGTTTTGTGGATTTTAAAAGGAATTATCATTGCCAGCTATAAGAAAAAGAATATAGCTTAACTTTTTAAACTTACATTTAATAAAAAAAAATACAGTACACACTATTTTCATCCAGAATCCAAAGAATACAAAACTCAACGTAACGGAACACTAGACGGTTGTCACCGAAGCATAAAAGCAGTAACGATCAAAACAAAAACCCAAACATTAATGACGAAGTTACCACCATAAACCTGTACCACGGACCATCACCATTAAATACTAGAAATGATTACACCTCCATACTAAAATAATACGTTTTTAAGACAAACTGCCAAATAAAAAGGTACGCTCATCCAGCATCGTTTCGCTGAGTGTGCCGCGTGAAACGTTATCGTAACGTTTATAACCGCTATCAAAGTTAGCAACGAGACGCTATAAAACTCATAGTAGGGATAAGGTGAGTTAAAGTGAGGAACGTTTTTGGAGTAAAGCATGCATGCCTTGAAATTGAGGGGAATTTTGACGTGCCTTGAAATTGAGGGTAATTTTGACGTTTAGCAGGAAGTAAGGTTAGTTTGGTTGTTATTTTTGTTCAATTTTGCTGCCGTATGATAGAATGTAAACACAAGGAAGCCGTCTCTTGGTCTTTTTTAAAGACGAAAAACAGCCCGTTGTTTAACTTTTGGGTGTGGAGTTCACCGACTTTTAAAACGGCTGTTTAGATATTTAATCAGTTCTTTCCTTAGGAACTTTGTCATAAACCAATTGTTTAAATACCTAACGGGTGGTTTGAATGTTGTTGAACACAGGCCTAAGTTGGACAAAATCAATAATTAAGCTGAAAAGGATACCAATTTACTAGACTATAATATTTCAGTACAAAAAGATTTTACAAATGGTTGAGTATAATCTCATTGACTTGTGACAATTGAATTCTACATAGAAAGAAAGAAAGAGCTTTATTTGCTCGAACATGTGTATACATACAGAATTAAAATAATACATGCAAGCAAGATTTTAAAATAAAAGTGGCTTACGACATGTCTGCCATTTCTCATGGCGTGCAAATATCTAGGCACAATTATTATTATTGAATCAAGGATTTTTAACTTTATACATTTGATATCCATCACAGTTTAACTAATTTCTTACAATCAATAATTTACATTATTCAATTATATTATCAAAATTATCAAAATGACGATTTACATTACTTTTAATAGGCATTCAATTATTTATAATACAGGCATATGCAAGTTCTCCACTACTACATGGCCATAATTACTACAATGTTTTATTTATTTATAATAATCACCATGAGTCGTTTAGAAATTCGGTAATACTATAATATGCTTTTTGTGCCAAAATCAATTTCATTATTTGTTTAAGTTTAGGTATAGTTTACTCTTACCAACTTATTGGCAATTTGTTGTAGATAATTGGTGCCATGCGTGAAACACTTTTGTGCATAAGTGCTATTTTTGATGTATGTACACGTATCATCACGTCTATTTCTTGGAATTTTATTATAATCATAATATTTCATCTCCAAATCTGTAATCTAATCATAATATTTCTCATAATATAATCATAATATTGTATTTCTTCTGGGTTAGTGTATCATCTTTTACCCATCTCAATCAATGCTTTCATTATCAAAGTTAAAGTATCGACTATAACAGATTCAATTAGCAGGCTAATAGCAGTTTCACTTTACTCATACAGTAATCAATGAGTTTGAGTTTTGCTCCACCCTCAGCGGATGTCATTGCGACCAACATACATTAAGGTATATTACAATTAATGGTGTTCAGGAGTTTGTTGTTTACAAATAGTGAATAGGCTGAGTATGGGGTAAGTAGCAGAATTTCTGCAAAAACTGATTTCAATCGTCATCTAAATAATTATTTGCTAATAGGCAGACCACAGGTCTTAAAAACACAGATCTGTGAGGACCCTTTATTGTATTTGTTCGCATAGTAATCTATCAATAATTTATTATGAGAGAAATCATCCACTAATTCGTTTTCAGGCAGACGCCATTAGATACAGATCTACAAAAACGTTGGGAAAAAGAAAATAAAGATACACAAAGACATAGGCCAAACGAATAAAATCCGAATAATAGGGAAGCTACATAATACGGATCGTCCCAGCCACACCCATATTTGTAAAACAGCATTTAAAAACCGGTCAAGTGCGTGTCGGACTACACACAGTGAAGGGTTCCGTAGTTGAGATGAATTTATTGCAAGAACAAACTTAACATTGTAGTTGTAAAACATATTCTCCCATACATTCCAACTGCAAATGTAATTTTGTACGCACAATATTGGGAGATTTACAATGATATTTTAAGACCGCAGACTTCTTATAAATTTTTCTGTAATCTATAATTTATAGAAATATTTCCTGAAGTTTTTTGAAAATTTTAGGCTCAGAAGTTTTGGAGATAAGGGGGAATTGTTTTCTATTTCTTAAATAACTTAAAAACAATTTATTTTATTTTTTTATTTATTTATTTGGGGGTCCCAAATAAATTTAAAAAATAATAATTTTAAAACACACAGTATGGATTTTTATTTGATATCACACGGTACAAATTGCAAAACTTTTTTTAAAATTTCTTATTTACCCCCAAAAGTGACCCCCATATTCAAAATTCATTTATTTATGTTACACGTCCGTGTTTGAGTCATAGATTTTCATACGTGTACCAAATTTAAACTTAATCGGTCCATTAGATCGGAGCAAATTGGCTGTGACTGTCGGACAGACAGACACATGAGTGATTCTATAAGGGTTCCGTTTTTTCCTTTTGAGGTACGGAACCCAAAAAACCGAAAACAATAAAAACATTCGTTATCTTCACGCTGTTACAATACATGAGCTGGCACGATGCCAGCTGATGGCAGTTAACGAAGATATTGCAACCCGCCTCCAATCAAAACTAGTTATTGTTAAAACTGAGAATAGGAACACGTTTCAAAATTGAAGTTGACAATTGAATTGATTTGCGAATGCAGCACTTTGTTCCAATCCTATCAAGTATTGGAACAAACTGCTGCGTTCATAATTGGTGAAAACATAACCCTTTTAAAGCTGCAATGGATCTACAATTTTTGATTTCATGTTGGGAATTCTCAACTCTTCTTCTTCTTCGAATTTCTTGGACATTACTTCATTAAGTGTAATTAATGTTATTTAATACATGTTTAATGTCCAGCAATTTCATTAATTTTGCTAATTAAGTATGTAGCAATGATCTTTATAAATAGGAGAAGTAAATAACGCTGGACCTAAAATAGTGCCCTGTAGTACACAACTCATTTTTTTCAATCACAGCTCCAGATTTATCTTAAGATCTCAGATAAACAGACGCGGTGGGGGACTTTTTTTATAATATTTAGTGGTACTAAAAAGTCAGTCACGATAACAGCAAGAGCCACTATGAGGTTTTATTTTTAAACCCCAGTTTAAGAAGCGGAAAATTGTTTAAATCTAATAAAATTTAAAGGTATGAAAATATTTGCCGTCAAAATCTTTGTTTGGTTAGTTACTTTCAAAGCAAGGCCCTTAAAGCACACCTCCGCCGCGAAACCGCGCAACTGTGAAACCGCATGGTGATTGATGTGCTGATGTGCTGGAGTCAATTGAACTGAACTACTGTGGTTTCGCTGCTACGGTTTTAAGGCGGCGCGGAGGTGTGCTAACGTCCTCAGTTGAGCGCATAATTTTATATTTTGAACAAGTGATATTAGAATAGTGGGTGACGTATATAGACAGGCCAGGACAGGCGTTGACAGGCCAGATGGGGTGGTTGGTTAAGATACCACCTTTCATGCCGCTGGTCGTGGGTTCGATTCCCATCCAGGACAAACGTTTGTGTGCATGAACATGTCTGTTTGTCCTGAGTCTGGGTGTAATTATCTATATAAGTATGTATTTACAAAAAAAAAGTAGTATATGTAGTATATCAGTTACCTGGTTTTCATAGTACTAGCTCTGCTTAGTTTGGGATCAGATGACCGTGTGTGAATAATATCCCAGGATATACTATTATAGAGTTCTAATTCGGTAACGAAAACAAATTTTTAACTACTTTTAAAAACCATTTGTTTATTATACTGGGCTCTAACGAGATAGAGAAACTGAATTTCATATTTCTTGTAAACCTAAGTATTATAAATCCACCTAATTTCAGTTTTTAGGCCTATACGAAGACATTTTAAACGATTTCAAAAAAGTAGGTACTGTTTTCGACCCGTACCATGTATGTATATACTAAGAACGACCCACGGTTTCACCCGCATAAGTCTCGAACCCGTAAAAATATCGGAATAAAAAATAAACTATGTATTAATACAGATTATAAACTATCTGTGTACCAAATTTCATCCAAAACCGATAAGTAGTTTTTGCGTGAAAGAGTAACAAACATCCATCCATCCTCACAAACTTTCGCATTTATAATATTAGTAGGAAGTAGGATGTAAGTTTGTATGTCCGCGATTTTCTCAAAAAACTAATGAACCAATTTTGATGACTCACTAACGTGATCTAAATACTTTCATGAAGGATTTAATATATAACATTATGTAATTATTCTCATGTATGAAGTTATATGCATAAAAGTACTGTATCTCTGGCATTTTCAAGCGGATTTTGATGATTCTTCTTATCTTTCGTCTTGGGCTTATGTAATTTTATATTCAACTAAAAATGGAAAAATAAGTTTACTTTTAAAAAAGTAAAAACCTAAAATGAATAAAAAAATAAATTTCATAAAAAACTTAACAGCTTCTGAAGGCGGTTCAATGCACCTTAGCTTGGCACCGACTTCAGAAGCTAATAAGTTTTATGAAAGTATTTTTTTTATTCGTTTTAGATTTTTGAAGTCGGTTTTTACTTTTTCAAAGTTTTTTTTTTTATTTTTTCAGAAAATATATAACTACGTCAAGCTCAGAAGCCAACCAGAAAAGATAAAGCTAACGACGATATTACCCGAAGCTCATCCAAAAAGGAATGGTCGTCTTCATAATGGAATAATTTAAATTATATACCGTCAAAACCTCAGAGAAGGCTACAATAAAACACAATGAAGATATTTCGTCTTCAGCTTAAACCGGGTTAGGCCGTGAATTTATAAGCGCTGACTTTGCGCTTTGGACGGTTGGTGCGCAAAATTCATGGGTAATGACATTTAACGGATTTGGCCTTGCATATTTTTTATCCAGTGACTTTAAAGACGATAATAAAGTTGTATGTTTTTAAGGTCTTGACAGATTTTTTTTTAATCATAATTATCTTTGACCTGAGGAAATTTGAGAAAATCAAGGTAGACATGAAATTTCCCTAGTTAGAAATAATGTTTAAAATAAATAAATTACTACCTAGAAAAATACTGATCTGTATACTATGATTTTACTGATTGTCATCAATAAACACTGAACTCAACAATGCTGAAACTAAACCCAATCTCAATCAATCTGACAGACTCGCCAAAAAACCTCACAATAACAAAACTCTTAAAACACCTATTCCGGATCAAAGTCTACAAGAGCCAACAGAATTCACTTCTAACTCGAAAACTGGGAAACAAAACACCAATCGAATTCAATATAGAGAACCGCATAATCCCGTTGAAGTGAAAAGCTGAACTGTTGGCAACCAGCCAATGGCCGAACGGGACTCAATTAGTGACGTAATAGCCTACGTAGCTCGTATTGATTTTCGTATTATTGAAAATTACACATTATCACCGAATATTCGAGGGTAGGTAGATAATTTTATTTGCGTGGGATGGTAGGCAACGTATGATACGCCAATATGCTTGGAAAGTGTGCTGTATTTGGTGATGTGAATAACTTTCGTGAGTTTTTACAGAAAAAGTGTGATATGATAGGTGAATTTTACTTTTATGACAAAGAAAGTGATTTGCATAGTGTGGGAATGTGATGGCCAGTGGAAACTGTTGATAAACTACTGAATGAAGTGACTCTAAGGCGCCGTTCTATTACCATCGCGCGTGCGAAGATGCGTGCGTCCGAAGAAAATGATCGTGCGACCGTGCGTTCAAACATACTGATATCTACTGAAAGTCTTATTGAAGATCGCGTGATCATGCAAAAACTGTGCATCTCTGATAAGAGCCATTTCGAGTGGGATCGCATCGCTCTAAACAGGACACACAATTTTTTATCGCGCGAGTGGTTTCATCGCACGATAATATCGCATCGCATCATCACACGAGCGATGACAATAGGACGGCGCCTAAGACTATGGAAAATCTTTAGGTAGCATAACCTTAAAAGAAAGAAAGAAAAATGCATTTATTGGCATTACAGAAAAAGTAAATGCACCATAAAAACAATTATTTATAATGCCAAAAGGTCCTCCGCTCAGCATAATGTTAGATGACAACACAGGTTGCCACCTGACGCTGATTTTTAGCTGCAACCCACGAATGCTATACGCTAGAATAATAAACATTTGAAAGTGTGGTTTCGTTTTAATAAATTAAGAGAATATACTTATATAAAATGCTGTGACATGCATGCGTGTGTATACTGTGTTAAGATTAACTATAATAAATACCCAATATCAATATTACTATCACTACATTAAAATAGTAACAAATCTATAAATATAAAGAACCTTCATGGCAAAAACACCAACACACCACTTAGCCATATAATTTCTTATTACGGCTACGGCTCCACCAGCGTAATTCTTTGCGTTTTACTTCACGTGATCAAAGTCAAAATCAAAAGTCATTTATTCAAACTAGGCTGAGAATCAGCACTTTTCGAACGTCAAAATTACATAAGACAGTCCCCGAAAACGCCTGCCCTTCACCACTTTCTAGTGCTTTAGCTGGGGAGAAGAAGTGGCGCAACAAACTCTCCAGCAGCACGCCTATCTGTTCAGTTAAAAAAAAATGATTTTATACAGCACAGCGCAAAATAATTTGAGTATGACGCAACAAAACATGAGATTAAATTAAATTCATTGACATAAGTCAGCTAGCACACGCCAATATACCGAAAAAAAAAACGAAAACTATACTCAAGCAGAAATAAAAATACAAAACTAAAAACCTCAACAGAACTAAATAAAAGTATCTGTATACTTAACTATATTTAAAATCTCGCCATAATCTTTGTTTTTTTTTTCTTATCGGTTTGACATCGAGAGTATCTCGTGCCGTCATGAAAGATTTTAAGGAAAAAGAAGCAAGATACTCAAGACACGTGACACCTTGACTTTTATTACAGCCCCCAGAGTATGAGAGTAAATTATGCCTGCTGGTTATTTGGTCAAGATATTATCTTTCACTCAGCTTCTTATTATCATAAATAGGAAGGAACGTAATATTACTCAAAACTATCCAAAAGAAGCTTAGTAAGTTCCAGCGTTTCCTCGATGCTTCGCGCTCAATTGGCTCTAAATAGCGGCCAGGTGCGCAAACAATGATATTTCACACGATATTATGGTCTAATTTCGTAAACAAATACCGCTGGTTATTAAGGGTTTGTTGTTAAATAACGTCTGTTTTGATAGCCACCCTAATTGAAGGCAATCTAGCAAATTTGTGTGCTGCAGATATGTGTTATTTTGTAAAGGAAAACGTGATTGTTATGAATAAACTTCAGTTCTGGATAAGTAGCAATGTGATTTCAATTCAGATGTACTTTCTAAGTTTATCTTGGATATTACTGACATCGGTGAAGGAAACTATCGTGTGGTAACCGGGACTTATAGTTAACTAGCTGTTCCCGGGGCTTTGCCCGCGTGGAGGTCGGAAATTATCCCACGGGAAGGTAATATCTAAATAAAAAGTATTCTATGTCCTAGCCCAGGTTATGGTTTACCCATGTGCTATATTTCATCCAAACCTGTTCAGCCGTTTTAGCGTGAAAGCATAACAAACAAACAAACTCACTTTCGCATTTTTATAATATTTGTTAGAAAGCCTCAAGGTGGATCAATGTTCATTGCTCGTGCGTTTTCTGCATGAGAAGAGGCCTTTGCCCTGCAAAAGGACAATATTAGGCTGATATTACCTATTATATGAATAAACTAGGCTCCCAGTCGTTCTTGCGAAAGAAAATTTCTTAATTTGTATGTGCTTAAAAATTTTTGCCCAGGGTTTAGTACAGTCAGCATCAAAAATAAGTATACAAAGAAAAAATTTATGTGCTTGACTACAATTTATTTTCCATAATATTGTATCAATGTGTACTACTGCTACAACTAAGTACTTACCTAATGTCTAATATTTTTTGTGGCTAAACATCATCATCTCATCATCTACCAACATTTTCCCAAATATGTTGGGGTCGGCTTAAAATCTAACCAGATGCAGCTGAATGCCAGTATTTTATACGGAGTGATGCCTATCTGACCTTCACAACCCAGTTACTGGGTAATACGTTAATACCCCTTGGTAAGACTGGTTGTCAGACTTTCAGGCTCCTGACGACCCGTAACGACTGTCAAAGATCCAAGAATGACAGCCGGGACCAACGGCTTAATGTGCTTTCAGAAACACGGAGGAGTCTCGGTATGTAGGCGGCAAGCGTAGCTTATACTGATGGATCGACCCGTGCGGCTGTTATTACTTAGCCACTGATACAATATTATGGAACAAAAATTTATAGACAATTAGATGAATTTTTGTCGTCGAAGTACACCTTTTTTTTGAGGTTGACTGTATCTAGTCGTAACAAGAAAATAATAATAGATTAGAAGTAAGTACACCTATAACAAACAGATCAATATCAGTAATTTAGACAAATATTTCTTGAAGGCCCCTCTATATATCGGTGTTTGAGGAGGCTCACATTATTTTAGCTGTAGGCGTTTATAGGTAAATTAATTCTCTGTCTACTTTTGTTATGTCATCATCAAGGGCCGGTACGAGGAAATCATGTCATGAGTTTTGGATAAGTTTATATAGAACACTGAAAGTAGTAGCCACGAAAAAAACGTCTGGCTAGCTCAAAAGTTTCATCAGTAAGTAAAAAAATTGGATTGAGAATAAACCTTGTAAATGATTGTTAATAAAATTGAATATCACTAAAAATGTGCAAAAATCACTGCCGTATTTTGATAACTTTGGCGTAAATAACAAGTTACCTCTGTCTTTTTTTCGCTGACTCGTAAAACTCTTGAGCTAGCCAGACTTTTTTTTTTTCGTGGCTACTACTTTAAGTCTTCTATATAAACTTATCCAAAACACATAACACGATGTCTTAGTGCCGACCCTTAAAGACAAAAATGTGGCTAGATAAGTAGAGAGTGATACAGAAACACACGAAATTATAAGGTAACAAAATACTCCAAAAACCCTATTATTTTTCACCCACCTAACGCCAACGGCACATAGATTAAAAGAAGCTTCATTACCCATTAAGAGCCAATAACAGGCAGAATCGAATCCTCCCTTCGTTCTCAACAGAGGTAATGAAAACGTAGTGCCCCCAACTCCGTAATGGGTCAGTTTGTTTCTTAATAGCCTTTTCGACTATTTTGGGAAACGTTAAAATTTAAAGGTGTGAAAGTTTGTAAATTACAAACGTTTGAGGTGGAAGAGGAAAATAAGCCTCGGCAATAATAAAGTTATTTCATTTGGCATCCTTGATATCTCAGATCTTTGTTTTCTAGAGGTTTGAAAAACGTTTTAGTAAATGGGTACAGTACGACAAAGTTATATCGTTTATTTTCGAAAAACCAAACTTCGGCGAATTATGTTTTTATTTTATTTGAGATGGGTTTGCTCTTGACACTAGTCTAGGTCGGAGGCGACAGAGACAGAGTCGACGATGGAGTGAGTTTACCACGAAGAAGCCTGTTCACTGTCACTTTGAAGAGATTAGGGTAGTATGCGTTCGCAAACAGACGCAGATAGAGAGTTCCACTCTTTTGCTGTGCGCAATATAAATGACATTTGGAAATGCTTAGTGCGAATTGGTGGAATAGCAACCAGGTAAGGATGGTAACTGGCAGTGCGTCTAGATGTCCGATGATAGAAGGGGGCCGGTGGAATGAGGAGTTCTTGAGCACACTCACCGAAGTACAATCTGTATGGTGAAGTACAATCAAATGTGACTGGTCCGACAAGGGAGTGACAGAATTAGTGCATCAGTCTATAATAATTTAGGTGGGAATATAAATCAATTTCTATTGGTCAGTAGTCACGTTTTAAGCGCTAAATTTCGGTTTTCCCAAAGATAAACTATAGAACCTTTGAATGTTGTCGTACTTAAATGGATACCTAGATTGAGTAAATAAATCTACTGGTCTATCCCATTCTTAGTTTCTTAAGCTTTTGATCAAGATTCTTTGAAATTCGTCTGGCTAACAAATTCCATACATTCACAAATGTTTCGTGTAGCACCATATCTGGGGTTTCGTTACCGAGTAAAATATTTACCACAGCTTGCTCAGCGATTAAGATTAATAATTTTCTTCAAGCCTACAAACCTATTATGCATGTATTGTAATGTAGTTCCAGCTATTCAGTGGATCACCAAGAAAAATAAAGGTACATAACCCCCAAAAACAGGTGTTAATCTTCTTACTACAGGAAAACGGTCAACAACAAAAGGACTATTCCATTATGTGCCATTAACTTTCCAACTAGCAGCATGCAACCCGTCACTCCACGTCCAGAAGTCGACTTAAATCCTGGTTCTTAAGGGTTTTTGTTACGTCACGGCTAGCTGTCATGGCCGACCCGCGTCAAACTCGTTACGAATCGGACGTGCGTTAATTTTTTTTCTGTGTGTTTTTGTGTTCTATCTCTCTCATTATTGCTGTGTTTGGGTATGTGTGGTGTGTTGTTCACTTGTTATGGTAGTGGAGAGACAAACATGTTGAACAGTTGCTTGTATTACGACGTAATGTCGTAATTGATCGTTTAAAGGGTGGAATAAAGTTCAAAGATCATCATCATTTGCCTAGCCTTTTCCTAACTATGTTGGGGTCGGCTTCCAGCCTAACTGGATGTAGCTGAATACCTGTATTTTACATGGAGCGACTGCCTAGACAGGCCAGTTGGCGTGGTTGGTTAAGATACCGCCTATCATGTCGCAGGTCGTGGGTTCGACTCCCACCCAGGACAAACATTTGTGTGCATGAACATGTCTGTTTGTCCTGATTCTGGGTGTAATTATCTATAAGTATGTATTTACAAAAAAAAAAAGTGTATGTAGTATATCAGTTATCTGGTTTCCATAGTACAAGCTCTGCTTAGTTTGGGATCAGATGACCGTGTGTGAAATGTCCCAGGATATTATTATTATTATTATTTTTTACATTTCTCTGGACCCTGGGGTCCCGGACCTTTGGAAGGCGTACGAGGAGCCGAAGCCAACTCGCAGAGGTCCCTTAAATCATTTTAAATGATAAGGAGGCACCAACCGACGATTATCCCTGTATGCACTATGCAAGTGCACCCAAGGACAACCCCCGGTTGGTGCATGACTATTGTTGTGCGTGGAAACGAAACATATTGGGCTATGGGTCTGGGTGGCTAATGTGGATTGGGTTACTTGAACTATGGAAGAACTATGTCCCCTGCCTGACCAATGTTATATTATACATGGATAAAATGGCAGGGGGTGACTTGCACACTCAATAATGGGCCCCCGGAAACGGCCGCTAGCAGATAGTGACGTAGCGACAATTGGGCAACACTTCCTGAGATGCTTGAGGAGTGGAGAGGTATGGAATACCTCGCTTGTACAAGCTCTGCTTAGTTTGGGACCAGATGACCGTGTGTGAAAATGTCCCAGGATATTATTATTATATTATTATTATTTGGATCGCAATTACAATTTCTAAGAGTTCAAGACAATATCCATTGATTACGAATTACGTAGTAAAAACATTTTTCTAGGAACATAAAATAAAGAACGCAAACAGCGTTTGTACGTGGTGGGTGCTCTAAAGAACTATTTGATATTGTTTTCCAGACAACTCTAACAAATCAGTCTAGACAGATTTATGCTAAAATCTAATAGCTTTTAGGAAACTGTGATTCATCAACTGTCAGATATTTCCGCCTATAAAAATAATTGTTATTTCTCGAAAATAAGGTTGATTGTTTTTTCTTTATATTCGGTTTGCTTTAAGCCTTAGTTGTAAGTATGTAGGCTACCTGGTGAATCCAAATTCCAAGTGCCCTGGTGCAATAACACCTTGCATGTGCGAACAGAGAAGCTTCCGTACCTCAGAAAGGTATCTAGTTGATTTTGGTAGCGAGAGAGTTATGGGCCATAACTTCTGCGCTTAGGTAACTATAGTGCACGCGCAGTGCTAGTCACTGCTTGAGGTATGTATGTGAGCAGTGAGACATGGGAACCCTCCGGCAGTCCGATTTTGCACGGTCCGATGTGGCATGAAAAAAACGGATGATTGGCTTGTGTACTGGTCCATCTTTACTCTTTATGTTGGAGTCGGATTCCAGTCTAACCGGTTGCTGCTGAATACTACACAACACAACATCAATACTACACAAAAGTTTTTAGAAAATATCCCAAAAAAAAAATTGCCTAATGGTCGTGTCGGACCACGCACATTGAAGGGTTCCGTAGTTGGGATGAATTTTTCTCAAGAACAACTTAATATTGAAGTTGAAAAACATGTTCGAGATTTACCATGTTATTTGAAGACCATAGACTGCTTATAGCTTTCATGTAATCTATAGGTATAAAACTATCTAATATATATTCAGTATTTTGTTTCCATTATACAACTATCTATATATATTAGTGTTAGCTTGTACAGACGCCAGCAAATCAAGCTACTACAATCTGTAAAATTTCTTTAATAGATTTTCAACTTTATCGCAAAAGCATTAAGTTCAAGGTTGATTAAGAAAATTTGACAGTTTCGGGTAGCTAGACCTGCTGGCGTCTGTACATATAGTTTAGTTGCTGCTTAAAATAAATATCTGTTGTCATAAAAAAAAAACGTCCCTATATCTAAATCAAAGTGAAATGTCTTTAACACGACAAATTTTTGCTGAAAAATAAATATCCCTTATTGTACACCCACATTTTGCCAATAAAGTTTAAAATCCCTTGTAATAACTAGCCTATTACCGTCAACCAGGCACAAATCCAGACTCTAGCAGCTACTAACAAACTCCTAATCGGAAAACCTAGTACCACTTTGCCCAACCTGGGAATCGGAACCAGGACTTCAGCAGTAGCGTTTGCGACCACAAGACCAACAAGGTAGAGATGCTATAACTTGACACCATATAAAATACCTCTATCCAAGTGAATAGTTTACTTTTGAAGCAGTAAAAACATCGTAAAAACTGACAGAGATAAAACGCTAAGGAGAAGTTGTAAAACTAAACTAAAAGAGACATATCTATAAAGTAACAGCTGCATGTCAAGTTAGTTTTGAGTGAGAACGGGGAAAATATTTTTACACGTTCCTAAAGATACGAGTACGAGTTGGCAGCACATAACAAACACAACTTTTTTTGTGATGTAGCTAAAAGCAACTTATGGATTAGGATAAGTCTTTGGTTACTAGCAACTAATGTTTTTTTATGATGTACAGATTCAAATTTTTTAACTGAACAGACAGCAGCCATGCTGCTGGGGAGTTTGTTGCGCCACTTCTTCTTTCCAGCTAAAGCACTAGGAAGTGGTGAAGGGCGGGTGTTTTGGACGACTGTCTTATATAATTTTGACGTTCGAAAAGTGCTGATTCTCAGCCTAGTTTGAATAAATGACTTTTGATTTTGATTTTTGATTTTATGAGGTCAGAAAATACATTAAAAAGAAACTTATTTGTCAGAATGCGGGGATATTCTGACAAATAAGTTTTTTTTAAATGTATTTTGTATCCAAAATCGAGTTGAAATTATAACCCTTTCACAGTAATTTTACCTCTGATAGCTGCAACGCAACAGCAACCTTATCTTAACAAGATTAGAGATCATTGTAATTTTGACATACTTATCGATGGCAGCAAACCAACAGCAATCTTATTGTAGCGAGAATATAAAATAACTGACACTGAGATATAATAAGTGTGAAAGGATTTCAAACTAAAATTTGTTAGTTTTAAGATTCAGAATTCAATATCATTCAAGATTACGATACGACGTTGCAACTTACTAATAAAAAATAAATCGACTTCAAAAAGAAATTAACTCAAAATGATTAAATAACTTTAATTTCGGAAGTCGATGCCTTGGGATCTGTATTTTAGTTTTTTTCCCACCGACTTACGAAATTATAGTTATTTCGTGATTTTGAGTTAATTTCTTTTTGAAGTCGATTTCATTTTTTTTTAAATTTTTTTTTATTTCGTAATTTTTAGTTTTTACTAAAAACTGGAATATTTGTTTGTACGAGTAATAAGTAGTTCATAGTTAGTAATTTCGTTATAAATATTGCACCAGAATTTGACCAAGGTTTTGAGATGTTTTCCTTTGACACCATACCCGTAGCTCGTATCATTATCTTGAAAACTTTTGAACCAATTTCGATGAAACTTAACTGTTTCCTAAATTGAAGTAAATGTAAGACAACGAATATAAAATGGTCACGATCCGATTAATAGTTTCGGAGAAATGCGTGGCTATAAAATTTTAAAATTGATAATCTTCTTTTTTTGAAGTCCGTTAAAAAAATATAGATACTTTTTTTCAAATAATGAAGTCAACTTATTTTTTGTTTTTTCATAAAGCATTCGGCACTTATATCCCGATAAAAATGATATAAAAAGCAAAACTTAATACCAACAAACTTCAATATTCACAAAAATCTTCATCAACAAACAAGTTTTATAAACTGTCAGCCGTCATAAAAATATTCAGCTTGCAAGCAAAAAGTGACAATAATGAGAAGTAGAGACAACATTTATGTAACGTCGAGTAAGCTGCGCGGACCCGTGTCAACGCCGTAATGCGCTGAATCCGCGTCTGAGGTCCATGGCTGACCTGGTGGCGGACGGCATGAGAGGTAGCGGTTAAAAGTTTTAAAACTTTTAAATTAAATTATTTTTAATAAAAAGTGGGGAGGTGGCGTGGGACAGCCGGTTGAAACGAAATTAATTTCGCTGTATATTATGTATCAATACAGAGCCATCTAGTATAGTCTTTTCTTCTGCTAAAAGTAACGTTTTTAACAAGTAAAGTTTTTAGTTGCTGAAACTGACATAACGCTTTTTCGTGACGTCACAATTTCTGCCAGTTTACTCCTACCTCAACTCGCGTTAAAGAACTTCTATCCAGAAATAAACTAATTTTTACTTACTGGAATTAAGACTAGTATTCCAGAAGAAAGAGATTAGATTAATGACAATTAGTGCCTAGTTACGTTAAAAGTTTATTTTTTTATTTATATATTCACATGCAATTATTATTACAGGTAGAACTCAATGCAATAGTGAAGCAAACCTACGCGCTTAGCGGAAGAATACATGTCTGAAAGTTTGCTATAATTTTAATTAGGGTTGTCAAATAAGCTACGAGCGTAGCTGGCGTAGCAGCAATGAGCTACGCCGTAGCAATCACGTAGCATAGGCTTTGGCAGTCTGTAAATGAATCCGTTTTACTATAACACTTCCCTGCTCTCAAGTCTGCCTAGTTTTAATTTTAAGAATAATTGTTTTAATCTTAAGATCATATTTTCGTCCGCTTCACCACACGTATAAACGAGTTTCGCAAAATTTTAAGACCGAATTAAAACAGACGTATTTTACGACACTACTTGTATCGACAAAGCTTTATACCGCGTCCGCTCGTAACTTAAACCACATAAAAACAGGATTTTCTTATATTCCTCTGTTATTTTAGCTCCGGTGTAAAAATATTATGTTTTGTGTCATCGGCAGAGCTTGAAAAATAACGGCTGAACAAAATTTTTCATGAATACGAAATATGACTTGACTTTTAAGATAAGATTTTTTGAGGATGGATTTGAAGGTATTTAGTATGCTAATGTTAATAAAGTTAGTGAGAATAAAATTATCTGGCTATAATTAATTAATTAAAGTTATTTTTAATTAATTAATCAATTATAATTAATTAGCTAGATATGGTTATACCGTAGCTGTTGCATATAAAACGGTGGGTTTAGTGTTATTTTCGAAATATCACATCATGGCACTCTATAACATTTTTAGAATCACATCATTAAAACTTAGGTTATGTATTTTATTCATAAACGTTGCTTAAAGATACGTGATGATGAACTTCTACTTAGCCATATATTTTTTGAAGTTTAAACGTCTCTTAAATTAAGCAACATTTATAAGTAAAAAGCCCTTGATATTTAAACCCTACAGATACAGATAGTTTATTTTTGGAAAGTCTTAGTGTTGTAGCACACTCAGATTAGTGACATTAACGCAAGGTTTCATTTATAAATATTACTGTAAGCAGCTTTTATGCAGACCAACATTTTTATTTAATGCGAAAATGGAAGCAAGAACAGCAAAGTTTAAAAGTAAAAACCACAAACATTATAAGTACAATCGCGCACAGCTAGCAAATATGATTTACAGACACATTTTTTAAACTCTATAAATATAATATATTAAATCGCGCTAACACAGCTCGGTGTTAAGAGCGCTTATCCCGCGCGGGCTGGTAACGTCGCTTTTCTACAGGTTTTTCGTGATTATTTTAATACATTTAAATCAAGGTACTTTTTTTTAATATACTTTCTAGATCGTTGGTATTTATCATATAAGTATAATAATGATAATAATAATAATAATCTGGGACATTATTCACACACGGTCAACTGATCCCAAACTAAGCAGAGCTTGTACTATGGAAACCAGATAACTGATATACTACATATACTACTTTTTTTTTTTGTAAATACATACTTATATAGATAATTACACCCAGACTCAGAACAAACAGACATGTTCATGTACACAAATGTTTGTCCTGGATGGGAATCGAACCCACGACCTGCGGCGTGATAGGTGGTATCTTAACCAACCACGCCAAACGCCTGTCAGTATGTATCTATATTGTTTCTGTTGTTTTGATATTTACTAATAAATTCCATTATTCGTAATTTATTTACATTATAGACAATATTATCAATTTTTATGAGTAAATACCAAAATATCTGTAAAAAATAGCATACATACTTATAAATACCAATAATTTAGATAGTCTATTAAAAAAATAGTAATTTCATTTATAATAATCACGTAAAACCTGCAGAAATGCGATGTTGCCAGCCCGAGCGCGATAAACACTCTTAAGCTGGTAACAATTTATGAGGCTCCCACCAGATACCAAAGTTGGTTGGCGAAATAAACACCAATATATCATTTAGTTTATTTTATATTTTGCACGCTCTGCTCTCGATTTGACAAGGCAATTTAATTTCCTTGTAAAATGTATATTTCGTTCGGTAAATACTATTTTTGTGCATCATTTTAACGTTCTTGCAATAATGTTAAATATCTAATTCATGTTGATGTGATTTACGATATTTGACACAGATTTCATATAACGATAAAAGGAGAACGGCACCCTAATTACGTAATAAACTTTCAGTCACGAACCGTCGGATTTTGAAGGAAATTGCTAATACATTGCTTCATAGGCTTAAAAAATTCGTCTCCCCGACAACGTAAATCCCGCAATGAATGTGGTTACATTGTCAAAATGAAAGGCGTCAGCATTGTAAGACGTGTGTTACTCAATCACTGAGTTTCTTGTTGACCAACTCTTTGATGGTGGACATAATATAGAACCCATTGCAAACCAGTGTAAAAACTAGTCATATTAGTAGGACTATGAGCAAATGAAGACAGTTTATCTTACACAAAAATATAGATCAAGAACCTGCATGCCGCCTTACAAGCTTCCCTTTTAAAAACGTCACCAGGAAACATCTTAAATGAAAATTAAGACGGGCCTTATTAAACCAGAAACCCCTCTTTTTGCAGCACCCGGGCAACGCCTCGCGCATGTTTCAACCAACTTAACTTCAATTAAATCTGCCGGCGCACCATCACTGGGTTTCATTAATTAAACGCTGGTGCTTGACGTTCCGTTCTCAAGGGCTGCCAGCCCTAGTGCCTTCACTTGAAATAATCGCCGTCCGAAATTATTCCCTTTGATTGTCTATTAAATCCTTGGTCTTTGTGATATAATTGCTGTGGATTACGGATGATTACTGCTGTTGTGAGTCGGATTTGTGGATCAAACGGTGCCTTCATTACAGATGATTAGTGCGACTGTGATGGCGTAAGTAGTGGTTACGATCTTGATGGTGTATGAGTGAGATGGAGGGATTTATTTGTGGTGAAGAGTCTAAATATCCTGCTTGACTTATAGTTTTAGTTAGTACAGGACATAAGGAGGAAGGAGTTCTAAAATGCAGACCTAGGCTTAGTTTAGACTTAGATCTCCCACAAATTACAAAATTTTGTCTAAATACCGGTCAACTTAATATGTCTAGTGTTATAAAAATGTAATTTGTGGAGATAAATAAACATTATTTTTTAATATTTATTTATTTATAAGATACTGTCGGCCTAGGTTATTTTGAATTTATCTATATCTAAGGCCACGTTTCATACTCAACGCATTGCTGCAACTGATACAAGCTGTCAAACTATTTCCTACTTGATGGAAATACTACAAAAACCATGGATTGAGAAACGCAGATAACGTCGTTAATGTCTGACTCAATACTACTGTGACTCTTTGTGATACATTCCGGCTATTTACTTGATAGTACGTATAATAACCTAACATTACCCAAAGCCCTAACACCTCCAAAAGACAATTAACCATATAAAATTCATAAACACAGCCCACCTCACCGGTGCAACAACGTCACCACCACCCATCCGTGTCCGAGATCAACTGAGGCCAAAGTTTTAAGTACTTTACACTTTTCCACACATAAACAGACATACCTCTTACATATATAGATACACCTCTTCGTTGTTGGGTAAGCGAGACAACTTCCCAACTCGTCTTCGGGGAAATCTAAGTCTTGATACGGACGAGGCGCCCGAAATACGGACGACGTGTTAAAGCGCTTAGTATCGCTAATAAACGTTATGTGTTTTGTTGAGAATTGGATATGAGATGCAGAGGTAGTAGTTGCACTTTTTGAAGCGCTTTTTTGCTTCATGGTAAGGTATAAAAATGGAGTATTTTTGGTGTCGATATTTTCTCTTGAGAATGCTGTCTCTTTCAAGAAGGCTAGCAGTCTCAGAATCATCATTGACGAAACATGCTTGCTCAATGCTCGTTGACGATTTCAGACCAATTGAGTAACTACACATTTTTTCACTGCAATGTTTCCTTTGCCTTAAACATGGTTTCGTAGATTTATGAAAGAAGAAAGAAAAGAAAGAAAAAATGTTTATTCACGTGAAAATGACGCACATACATAAAAATTGTTGTTTTAAAATTTACTTTGTATGTGCATATGATATTGAATATGTCACATATTGGAACTTGTCACAATGTTCCGAACCTGCTCTTTTGTGTAGATCACATACGGATAAATAGTAATTGTCCTTCATACGACAAAAAGACAGCCATAAACATCCACCCCTCATACAATCGTGGGCACCACAACTAACTCAGGAGCCTAACAAAAGTACAGTCGCATACAGCGTCACCTCGCGCACTGTAACGGAAGCGGACACCGGCTGTCGTTTACCGCGCACTTTGCGCTTCCGCGGCGCTTTTATCGCGTCTGCGCTTGTGTGCGCGACTGTACGTGAGAACTCACAGGTTTTTACAATAGTTTCTTCCAAAGGATTGCTTTTTTTATTCATGGTATCGTCGCGGACAGATATGATGTGTTTTTGTTACGGTTAGCGTTTGAAGGTGAAATTGACACGTTACGCTTCTCTTTGTCACTATGTATGAGAACCTATTAAAAAATTCTCGTGTATTTGCTTTTGGAAAGCACCATTAGGTGAAGTGGAACTGATGATGAAGACCATAAATGGCCATCGGGTCTCCTGAATTTCACCGAAGTATTTGACGGGTAGCGATTTGATTACTTAAATATGGTTGCTAAGCAATTTATGCTCGTCACAATGCATATAATATAGCGGTGGTGACTTCACCATCAGATCCAGTAATACTGGTTCATACCAGGAGAACTCCTCAACAATTAACGTCCCAGCATCGGGAAAAGCAATATTCTGTAAAAGGTGATGAGCATTGACATAAAGCTATTGTAACTTCTGACCCACTAAAAATTGAAAAATAAATACTTTTTTACAAAAAAAAATAAAACCGACTTCCAAAACAAAACACTACAAAGTGGAAAATAACTTTAATTTCGGTAGTCGGTGTCTTGGGTTTTGTATTTTCGTTTTTTGCCACCGACTTCCGAAATTAAAGTTATTTTTCACTTTGTAGTGTTTTGTTTTGGAAGTCGGTTTTATTTTTTGCTAAAAAGTTTTTATTTTTCACTTTTTAGTTGTGGAACCTACCCCACACTAATTCGAATACATAATTGAGCACAATAATTGTAGATATAGCCATGTAAATAACAGTGATAGGAAGTTATTAAAACACCATCACATCATCCACATAAAATAAGTGGGAAATATACGCATTATTGAAGCTAACTCAAAAACTCCCCAAGCAAAGTTAATAAAATTTATATGGGACCACCTCGGAAGTATACCCTATCAAACAAAAAAGAATTTCCTAAATCGGCCCATTCGTCTTTGAGTAATCGCGTAACAAACATACAAAAAAAAAAAAAAAACATACAGACGAATTGAGAACCTCCTCCTTTTGGAAGTCGGTTAAAAAAAACAACCAACTTCCAAAAAAAAATACTACCAAGAGAAAAATAACTTTAATTTCGGAAGTCGGTTGCAAAAAACTAAAATACAGATCGAAAGACACCGACTTCCGAAATTAAAGTTATTTTCACTTAGAAGTGTTGTTTTTTTTGGAAGTTGTTTTTTTTTTGTATAAAAGTTTTTTTCGAGCGGATTCATGATGGGTGAAAAAAATAGTAGATATAGAGTAGAACTTCAACATGAAAAATACTAACTGACTCAGCGAGCGAAGCGTCTCTGCTTCAAGTCTGGAAAAAATTGCTTTCATCTGTCAGTTGGTTACTACTCCTGTACAGGCCGTATTTTACAACCGATCTAGACGAAACTTGATATACAGGTTTGACGACGTTATAGATTTTTTTTGCGTCAGGAGTTTCTGATTGGAGGGGATAGTTTCTCCAAAAAGGATCAAAAAGGGGACCACTAGATATCTCCGT
Organism: Dicycla oo; assembly: GCA_948252095.1. Lineage (NCBI taxonomy): Eukaryota > Metazoa > Arthropoda > Insecta > Lepidoptera > Noctuidae > Dicycla > Dicycla oo. Next base: position 2,460,474 of record OX411718.1, on the reverse strand, counting down.
CTTATGAGATGCGATTTCGATGGTTCTTTTTTATTTGAAAGGTAGTAACTTTAAGATGGTCTAATAAAAAATTGGTGAAATCTAATGAAAAAAGGAGGTAAACATTCCGTTTTTAATAACTTTGTCTCTGTCACCTCTGACCTTTTTTTGCGTGGAGAATTGCTCATGCATACTGCACTACCACGGGGAGATAGTGCAGTTATGTGGGACTCCAACCCACTAAAACTCCACGGTGTCCTCCTCTGTCGTCTGTGGCGCGAACACGAGCACGCGTTAGCACTCACCGCAAACCATCGTTCCTCTGGGAAGTACCCCCATCACCGGCGCACCAGAACACATTGAACGCCGTGACCACCCAAGGGACCAAACCAGCACATGGGTGGTAGGCGACCCCGTGTCTAGGCACCCTTGGTCCCCCTGCGACCGGCTAGGTCAGTGGCCCGGCCGCTTACCACTTTTCGGCCGCAGAGGATAGGGTGAGTGGCCAACGAAATACCGACACTCCACCTCCCCTGCGGCCCACCGCGTCCGCCATCAGACGGTGGCGACCCCGTCAAGGCCACGGAAGGTAGGGAGAGCGGCGCACCGCAATACCAGCACTCCTCTCCCGCCGCGGCCTCCAACCTTTAACCGCGATGCCTCCCATACGACATCGCAGCCCGCCTCAGTTGCGATGTCGCCCAAGCGGCACCGCAACCTACCTGTTGGCCGCTACGTCTTCGACTTCCTGGGAAAAGCCCTGACGAGCAGTCCGTCCTTGGGTTCCTCTTCGCTCCTTAGTGGGTGACCAAGCCACGGCTACTGAATCCCCCACCTCGACAATGCGGGAACCCACCTGGGGTCACTTCTGGCCTAGACTAAAGCCGAAGAAGAGCAGAGCAATCTCATCGGACTAAAAACAAAAAAAAAAAACTTTAGTTATATTAATTGTTGCAAAATAGTTTGTGCTCGCGAGGTCTACTGTTCGCTGAACTACTAGTAAGTATGAACTGACCCCAAATTTTCCTACCCCAACAGCCAATTATAATGCCAAGATTAATGTTAAATCCCAAAGAGCCAATGAGCCTCTAATATCGTGAATTGGCTCAGTTCTGGATTACTAGTAATACCCGTAATTAATTTCACATAAGTAGGTAATATTAATTCGGAATAATTAAGTGTCTGTCTTATTTGCTTTGAGTTTCACAGTTATTTGAGTACAGCCGTGCGACAAAATCGAATATAAAAATATGTGAATATATTGTGGGGACTTTTTTGTCGTCTTGAAAAAAATAGGGTATAATAAATGCACGGTGTAGAAGCCTATGGCATACCTAGTTTGTTTTATTTTTGAAAAAAAAAAAAATCGCATAACTATATAGAGCAATTTCTGTGTAAGCTATTGAAAAAACAAAAAAAATAAATAGGGCTTCTACTCCGTTCACCTATTGTATCCTATTTTTTCAAGACGGTCAAAAAAACGCGTCCTAATAGGTTACCCGACGACCTGGTGAAGGCCGCAGGAAACCGCTGGATGTCAGAAGCACAGAACCGGTCGATGTTGCGGAGGCTTAAGACAAGCAGTGGAAGTTTTTCGCCTGAAATAATGATAATAATATGTTTGGGACAAAGCCCGTTGGCTTAGCTCGAACTGTACCGACCCAAGCATGGGAAACTGGAAGCATGGGTAATGGGAACTGTACTGACTCGAGCATGGGTAACGGGGAGCATGGGTAATAGGAACTGTAACGTCCCGAGCATGTGTAACAGGGAGCATGAGTAATGGAAACTGTACCGACCCGAGCATGGGTAACGGGAAGCATGGGTAGTGAGAACTGTACCGACCCGAGCATGGCTAACGGGGAGCATGGGTAATGGAAACTGTACCGACCCGAGCATGGGTAACGGGGAGCGTGGGTAGTGAGAACTGTACCGACCCGAGTATGGCTAACGGGGAGCATGGGTAATAGAAACTGTACCGACCCGAGCATGGCTAACGGGGAGCATGGGTAATGAAAACTGTACCGACCCGAGCATTGGTAACGAGGAGCATGGGTAATGGAAACTGTACCGACCCGAGCATGGGTAACGGGAAGCATGGGTAGTGAGAACTGTACCGACCCGAGAATCGGTAACGGGAAGCATGGGTAGTGAGAACTGTACCGACCCGAGCAAGGGTAATGGAACTGTACCAACCCGAGCATGGGTAACGGGAAGCATGGGTAGTGAGAGCTGTATCGACCCGATCATGGCTAACGGGAAGCATGGGTAATGGGTAGTGAGAACTGTACCGACCCGAGCATGGATAATGGGGAGCATGGGTAATGGGTAGTGAGAACTGTACCGACCCGAGCATGGATAATGGGGAGCATGGGCAATGGGCACTGTACCTACCCGAGCACTACGCGAGGGTAGATGTCAAGACTCGAATGAAAGCAAAATTGCCGAATCGAATGTGCAGCACCCCTAAGGTAGTGTGGCATTTACATGTTAACATTGTCTAGTAGAGTAGGTATGTGTGGTTTATTTAAATACAGTGGCGGTCACTTTGGTGGGGGGGGGGGCAAATAAAATAGACGAATATTGACCATTCCCCCCTTATCTCCGAAACTGCTGAGCCTAAAATTTAAAAAAAAATACAGAAAATAGTTCTATATCTATAGATTACAGGAAAACTTATAAGAAGTCTATAGTCTGGGTGTTTTTCTGGACCTAGCCAAGGCTTTTGACACTGTCTGTATTCCAACCCTTGTGACCAAGTTAGAACATGCTGGTATTCGGGGAAGGGCTTTAAGCATATTTGCAGACTTTCTCAATGACCGTACACAAAAAATAAAGGTCGGTGAGGTCATTAGCAATGAAGCCAGAGTTGATTATGGTGTGCCTCAGGGTAGCTGCCTATCCCCGAGTCTTTTCCTGCTCTATGTGAATGACCTATGCCAGCAGTCTCTTACTAAGGGTAAAATATTTAGCTATGCAGACGACACCGTACTTATATTTCATGGAGAGAGTTGGGATGTGGCACGGCAAGCTGCAGAGAAAGGCTTACGTAAAATAATCCACTGGCTGGAAGCTAACTTACTAACCCTTAATATTTCTAAAACCTTATTTCTGCAATTTACCTTCGCTAAAACGAAACCTACAATAATAAACCTTAAAGCGCACTCCTGTAATGACTCCAACCACAATCTTCCATGCGCATGCCTTCCAATTACACAAAAAAAGACAATGAAGTACCTGGGTGTGATTCTGGATGAGAGACTTGGCTGGCGTCCCCACATAGAGCAGACTGCCTCCCGAGTTAGGAAACTTATATGGGCATTTAAAAGACTACGGCAAGTGGCCGACTTTAAGCTTCTCCGTGTGGTGTACCTGGCACTAGCACAGTCAATCATAGGTTACTATATCACGGCATGGGGAGGTGCTTGTAAAACCTATATGATACACCTCGAGAGAGCCCAAAGATCTTTGTTAAAAGTCATGACCTTCAAACCGTACCGGTTCCCTACAAAAACCCTATATGAAAGTTGTCAAGTACTTACAGTGAGACAACTATACCTTCTCAAGCTAATAATGCAACAGCATGAAATCACACCTGTAAATCACGCAATGAAACATAAGAGAACTATCAACAATGTATGTCGCGCAGTGAAATGTAAAACCGCATCCGCTCGACGGCAGCGCCCATACCTAGCTACTTATATTTATAATAAAGTAAATAAAATTCTCAACGTCAACCCACTAATAAAATATAAAACTAAGATGAAACTAAACATATGGCTTCAAACACTGGATTACCCACAGACAGAAAACTTACTGAAAGAACTATACACGTGATAACTACACACACAAACAAACTCAGATAATAACCCATAGCCCAGTCATAAAACCCAAACACTCACACAACATGCACACCCTCACACACACACACACACACACACATACACACACACATAAACACCACTCAAGAGCATGTATGCACTAAATTCCCTTCGTTTTATGATGTTTTAATTTTATTGCATAATTGTTAATGTTCTAAAATCGGGTGAAGACACTGACTCCTGTAACACAGGTACCACCTAGCTCAGGAGTTAGGGCTTCAATTGAAGATGTTACATCTATTTTTATGTCAATAAAATATTTTATTATTTTATTATTTTTTATTAGTCTTAAAACAACATGGTAAATTTCTCAACATTGTATATCCAAACTTAGATTTGCAGTTGGAATGTATGGGCGAACATGTTTTTTTAACTACAACGTTAAGTTGGTTCTTAAGATAAATACATCCCAACTACGAAACCCTTCTTTTGCGTGGCCCGACACGCACTTGGCCGGTTTCTTGTGCTTAGAAACGTGTAATCAGTTTTTTTGTAGGAATATGTTGTTTCTGAATTATAAATACCTGTACTTACCTACTAGAAAATGCTATAAAACCGACTGTGTTTTATATCTGTTAAAAACCATTTTGGCTGAAACAATAATTCTTAATAACGCAGAAATAATACACTTTCTGATTCATTCTTAGTATACGCGTAGGGATATAAGTTTATTATTATTATTTATAGCTATGATTACGCAATACGCGCCGGCGCCGTTCTCTCATTACAATCATGTTACCACGATCGTAATAATAATTATTGCTATAAATTGTCTACTTATTATTTCCTGGCTTATTATTTTCTTGATTGTGTCTTTATTTTATAGATTGTTATTATTACAGACTTTCTGATCCGACAAACGTTGTTCTGTCCAAATTTTCAATTTGTATTCAAAAATCCCATAGAAAATATGACGAATGGAATATTACGAACATTTTAAAGTAAAAATTTAATTGTCAAATCAGTCCAGTCGTTTCCAAGTGTTACCAATGAACAGCATTTCATTTTTATTAAATTAGATTACAAATTGGTACCCAACTGTGTTTATTTCAATAGAAAATTACCTACAGGTTGATAACTAAAAATTATAACTAACTAGCCATTCATGTTATCTATTTATATATTGATAAATAAACAAATTAGAAGTCCTGACTTTTTTTTTTAATTCTTAAACATACATTTTTTTTTTTTTTCGTTTTTACAATTTTACTCGCCAAACTTTCCAGTTTGATGGCGAGAAGCGCTTGTTCAATAAAAAACTTTTTAGCAAAAAATAAAACCGACTTCCAAAACAAAACACTACAAAGTGAAAAATAACTTTAATTTCGGTAGTCGGTGTCTAGGGTTTTGTATTTTCGTTTTTTGCCACCGACTTCCGAAATTAAAGTTATTTTTCACTTTGTAGTGTTTTGTTTTGGAAGTCGGTTTTATTTTTTGCTAAAAAGTTTTTATTTTTCACTTTTTAGTTGTGGAACCTACCCCACACAAATTTGAATACATAATTGAGCACAATAATTGTAGATATAGCCATGTAAATAACAGTGATACGAAGTTATTAAAACACCATCACATCATCCACATAAAATAAGTGTGAAATATACGCATTATTGAAGCTAACTCAAAAACTCCCTAAGAAAAGTTAATAATATTTATATGGGACCACCTCGGAAGTATACCCTATCAAACAAAAAAAAGAATTTTCTAAATCGGTCTATCCGTCTTTGAGTAATCGCGTAACAAACATACAAAAAAAAAAACATACAGACGAATTGAGAACCTCCTCCTTTTGGAAGTCGGTTAAAAATAATGACTGACTCATTATTTTTATTGAATGACTGACAGACTCACAACGTGCAACGCCCAGCCCAAAACTTTTGCACAAAATTTCCCTTTATAATGTAGACTAGGAATAAGGAAGTATTTACTGGAAGAACTATCCCGAGAGATATTTTCCGACATCCACGCTGGAAAAGCTGCGAGCAAAAGCTCGTATATAATACAGGTAATTATCTCACACTTTGCCAATATCAAAAGCCTTTCATTATGACATAGTAATAACTAAATAAATATTATATATTTCCCACCCATATGTACTTGTGAATCAATTACAGCAATGTTTAGATTCTTTTTTTTTTTGTGATGGGCTCGCTCTTGTCTCTAGTCTAGGTCACACGTGACAGAGACAAAGTCGACGATGGAGTGAGTTTACCCAGAAGAAGCCTTTTCACTCTCACTTTGAAGAGATTAGGGTTGTATGCGTTCGGAAACACAGACGCAGGTAGTGAGTTCCACTCCTTTATAAAAGACATTCGGAAGCGCTTAGTGTGAATTGGTGGAATAGCAACCAGGTAAGGATGGAAACTGGCAGTGCGTCTAGATGTCCGATGGTAAAAGGGGGCCGGTGGAATGAGGTCGTGGAGTTCTCGGGCACACTCTCCGAAGTACAATCTGTAGAAGACCGACAAGCAGGTAACCTTGCGGCGATGAGCCAAGCTATGAAGCTTGGCATCCACCAGTCTTACGTCGGATTCAGAGAAAATCACATGCAACGAAAAAGATGATGGGCACTTAAAACCGATCCTGCTATAGGAACTATGTAAAAGTATCTACTTTTTTCTACAAAACTTACAGAACCATTCAAAGCTTACTACAATATCATCCACGAACAAAATATTGTAACAATTTTACAGAACATCAAAATCGCAAGTCCGATCAAAAATTCTCGAAAGCATCTGCTAGCCAATTCACAAAGTTACTCACTTCTCCTCGGTAACGTTCATAGAGATTTTTCAGAAATTCTCATACATGAAACTTTTCCAGTCTTTCACATCGTTCGCAGTTTTAAATCAAGTGTGGCTATTTGAATTTAGATTTCGGAATATATGGCTTTTTTGGCTGAGGTAGGTGGAATAATTTGTTTAAAAGAAGAAAGAACAAAGAAAGCTTTTATATCTTTAGGATTATCATCATATTTCTTAAGTTTTCCGGTAAGACTTCAGGTACAAGTACCACTTTTCTTTGTGAAAAAAGGTCATGTGTTCAACACAAGTAACAATGTCATGCCATGTTTCTACATAAAGTCGAGGACTACTAGAATTCACAATTCCTTATTATCAAAGGCTAGTTTCACTGAACCATTTAGGCCAGCACCACTTAACTTTGACTGACATCAAATCAAAGCGAACCCACTCGATCCATCGCATTATTAATTTTAATACGGACCTTTTCAAAGTGAAAAAAAAAACAAAGAATACCTCAAGAGCTAATAAAAAATTCAAAGGCCGAATAAAAATCCTTTATACATCAAAAGGGAATTAATGTTTGAAACAATTTTTTTTTTCTATCGTCAGTTTGTCTAATTGGACCAAGTTTTTGAGTCCGTCCGTCCAATTCCGGGAACTTATTGAGTAGGATTTCCAATTTTATTATGAGAAAAGGGACGGAAATGTCAGGAATCTTGTTATCCAAGGGTCCTGTCTTGCTTTATTGAATCAGGTGTTGCTTAGGAGGCATCGTATATACGGGATCGGCGGCAAATTTGCTTATGAAGGCGGATGGCCGTTTATCGGGTATCGGAATATGTATCGTTTCGTTTCTGGTTGGTTGGAACATTGGAATATTTTTGGCGAGTCTGAGAGATCATGTTTTGGGTGTATTTATGCTTTTCACAATCTCCTGATGAACACCTCTTTAGTCTTTTTTTTTTTTTTTTCAAAATAGTGTTACCTATATAAAAATTATATAAAGATAACATACGTCTGTTTTTACCCGACGGGTTAGGCATCCTGTACACCCACATTTCCTACTAACACTTAATTGAACCCAGAACCTCATGCTTAGCAGTACTGCTTGCGACCACTAGACCAAGGACAATTAGTACATCATAAACAAATTCACAGATCTCGTGCTCTACACGACCTTCGGGTACATTGAAAATGCATTTAGGCAGGCTTTTCATTTTGTACGATGTCTAATCTAATAGATTTAGATTTTGTATCGTCTTTGAAGTAATAGAGCTCAAATGCACGAAGTAAAAAATCCGTAAGGTAAAAATTACGCCATGCAATTCTGAACTTTAATGAAATATTCTTAAGACTATTTTTAAAGAAAATCATTGTTTGTTTAACACAACAACAACGAAGCGATACAAAATAGTTATGAATATAGAAATTATAATTTTAGTCTCAAATATAAAGTTCTAATTAGTAATTTGAAGTATTTTCAAAGTATCGCAATACAAACTTATTAAAAATATATATATATATATAATTTCATTATAAAATTAAATTAAAATACGTATTTACAAAAAAAAAATACAAATACATTTCACGATTAAAAAACTCTTAAATACTCCCATAACACAACTCAGCGACGCGACGCGACTCCCTGAAATTACGCCACACAATGGCACCCACCCTCTTGCCTAGACTATTAGTGATACAGAGATCCGGGTTTTTTTAATGTAGCCCAACTCAATACCTCGAAGGTTTTTTTTTTAATTTTTCGATAACAAATTTAGTTTTAGAGATATAGTTAATTTTATCACAAAATACCCTAAAAAATTGAACGAATTTTTTACATTTTTGCGATTTCCAAGACAAGTTTTTGACATCTTATTTTTCACCATATTGTAGCCCGTGTTAATACGCGTCTTTTGAGACCTCAACCATTTCAACTCACGACACCAAGGCGACGTAACTCTCTGAGCGAAAATGGGGGCTATACTGAAGCGATCGAAAAAACATTTTCAATGTTAAAACTCCAAAAATACACTCGATTTTTCTACAAAATAATTTTGCAACTTCACCAATACCTATCAACCGAGTTTAAAAGTTAAGACCTCAATGGTGATACATCAACTTATCAAAATGTTTCAAACCAAAATGATTGGCAAGTGACGACGCAATCAGTGGATAAAATACGAAAAGTTCCGAACTTTACCGAAGTTGGTGAAAAAAAAAAATGTTTTTTTTCCTTTATATATGCCCGCACTCCGCATAAGAGTAGGGTGTTGATGTGTGTAATTAATATTTGAGACAATTTGGGAAATGTGGCATTTTATTTTGTGCTAAGCTATGTTCAACAATGGGCAGAGTTTAAAACATTTTTGGATGTGTACTTAAATATCAAACCCGGTAAATCTCACCACTACTCGAAATTGAACTGTGCATGGGGTCAAATTTGAAATTTAAAAATACAAATTGATCAAAAAGTAATGATAAGGAGGAGCTCGTGGCTAAGTAATAACAGCCACACGGGTTGATCCATCAGGTTAAGCTGTGCTTGCCGGGGTTGGTCTGTGGATGGGTGACCATCTTTTCATACCGAGTTTCCACTATGCCTCGGAAAGCACATTAAGCCGTTGGTCCCGGCTGTCATTCGTGGATCTTTGACAGTCGTTACGGGTCGTCAGAAGCCCGAAAGTCTGACAACCAGTCTTACCAAGGGGTATCGTATTACCCAATAATTGGGTTGTGGAGGTCAAATACTGGTATTCAGCTGCATCCGGTTAGACTGGAAGCCGACCCCAACATAGTTGGGAAAAGGCTAGGCAGATTGATTGATCAAAAAGTAATGATAATCGGTTAATTTATACGTATATTTTTAAATATTTTTTTATTTGCTTGCTTATTTACCCACTAAGTCAGCACAAAAAAATCATACAAATAGAACGCAATTCCCGGGAGGTACATTCATTTGAATAGTTATTCATATTGAATACTTATTCATTTTAATAGTTTTATTTTTGTATCATTACGTTTTGATCAACCTAGTATGTTTGTATTTTTCAAATCAAGGTCACTAAAAACGCTACTAAAATAACAGTTACAATCAATAATTTCTTTCATATGGCCGATAAGTCCTTTGCCATGTATTTATCAACGCCAAGAATATCCTCGACGACCAATCAGCGTACAGATGAAGTCTAAGATGGCTGCCACTTCCGTGAGTTTTCGCATTAACTGAAAGTGGCAGCCATCTTAGACAGTAAAGTGGGCGAGTTAAAAGTGATTTTTTTAAACTCCGGTACGGTTCGCTGATATATATCAAACAACGTTATGTCCATATTTAATCAGATTTTTTAGCTTAATCCGTTATTTAAATATAATTTGTATTTATATTCTAATAAACACAATCTCCTACACGAGTGAGTGAATTTTCACTTAGAGTTGACATACTGTGTTTTGCTATTCAACTACATAATTATTTTAGTTTTAATATATAATTATCTAGTTTACATGTACGTCAGGGAAAGTCCATTGCATTCGACTTTAAGACATCATAATCATCACCTCCAATACCATTTTAAACAGAACCTTACCAAATAACTCGCCCTGTCTCGTCCAATCAAAACCGTCACCTCCAAATCACCCACTGACCGAACCAAAAATAATTCGTCCTCCATCGTACCAGGACAAATCTGTAACACGGAGAGCGGATGGCCGCCCTAATCGTGACGTACCGCGCCCCCTCGTGTTGATATTTGACAACTTTATTGGATCCATAATTGAATTTTCACAAGCTTTTATACTGATAAAAATTGGTATATTGGAGAATGTTCGAGAGCCTGCTCTAATTTCGCCGGCGCTAAAAGAGAAAACGGCAATATTGACAGACACCGTACAGACTGCTAAATTGATTTTTCTTGCCACGTCATTTGGTTTTGGATTAAGTTTGAGATTAATAATTATGGTTTTAAGGAAACCGCGTTTGGCAGATCAAAACAGTTTTCCCATAGATATGGTAGTTTATAATTTTATACATTCTTAACGCCTCGATTGACTCGTGCAAAAACATGGCGAAGTAGATCGGACGGATAAACACAGAATTAACACTGAGTGGATGAAATGGCGGCAGGTCACGGGAACAATCTGTGCCTCCCGCATCCCCCTTAAACTTAATAGGGGAAGATTTTTAAAACAATGGTTAGACCAACTGTTTTGTATAGATCAGAATGTTGGGCCACAAAAGGGATGAATGAAAAGCATTTGAGATGAGAATGCTAACGGGTGTTTCTCCGTTTTGGCGAAAAACACTTTCCGGTGGCATATATTTTTCTGGAAACAATTTAACACTGAAACTGATTTGCTAAATACGAGTAGCTCTCATCGGATGAACTTGAAGGCGCATTATTCAATATAACTGCATGTACCTGTCGAAAACAAAGAAAACTAACAAAACATCACGCAAATCGTCATTCACTTCCGTTTCCAAACACCACCACTTAAAGTCTTGGTGTCATAATTTATACAAGCGACGGAATGAAAAAAATACTTGACGATAATTTTAAACTAGTAACCGCCCAAATAGAATAAGTAAAAAAAATCAAAAACATTTGTAAAAAAAGAAAAAACAATATTTTTGTTTAACCTAAAACTTTGTCACAAAAAAAACGTCATTAGTCGCATCAATATTTGCAAATATATAGTGAGGTATATGCATTATTGAATAAATGCACCGTCAAGTTCATCCCATCATAATTTTTTAGCAAAACTGTCTGTGTTTAATTTATTGTTTTCAGAAAAAAAAATCATATGCCACTAATGATATGTGTTTAGCAAAAACGGAGAACCACCCTAAGACGGATGTGTGGTGTTAAGGCGCGGCTCCACCGCGGTGCACGGAGAGGCTACGCACGTGTATTAAGCTTCGCTTTGTAAGAAAATGTATGTGGTTGTGTCCACTGCAACCCACGGAGAGGCTACGCATGAATTGACGTCATTGATACACGCGTGGCTTGCTCGAATAGGCGGTTACATAGCTCAACGCTGTCAACGTGGGTCTACGTTTCCACTGGAGTACACGAATAAGACCCACGACTATGTACAGCTCGGTTATCGCAGAGCAGTTTTCAGTCATACACGTTGTGGAACGGACGCGTTTCGTGTTTCTCGTATATATCGTATCGAGGTACTCATAGAATGGCATTGGTACTGACTTTGCTAGACAGTTCTTCTGACGAAAAAAAAAAGCTTGCTCGAATAAGCGGTTACGTAGCTCAACGCTGTCAGCGTGGGTCTACCCGTGCGCCGTGCCACGCTACACATAGTCGTGGGTCATATTCGTGTACTTCAGTGGAAACGTAGACCCACGTTGTCAAACAAATGAATACACGCAGCTAAAATGCGCCGCGTGTCCGTGCACAGCGTGCACTGCGGTGGAGCCGCGCCTTTACGCGAATGGATAGAATAAGACATGAGTACATAAAAGGAAGTCTGAAAGTAGCACCGGTGACTGAAAAGTGGGGAATCGGTATACATATATGGGCATGTGATACGGAGGAATGAGTATTTTACTGTCGTGAGAAAAGTTTGAGTAAGAATATGGATGGCTGTCCGAGTAACCATCGACATTTATGATGGCTATAAAGTAGCGGAAGGTCAAAGAAACGATGAATGGACTGTGTGAAAGATGATATGGCTAGAAAGGGAGTGACTACCGAGATGACGCCTAATGAAACAAATGAAAAAAGAAGTATGGAAGAAATAGACATGTTGCGCTGACCCCAAATAAATTAGGCTATGTGCAGGTGAATGATGTCATTCTTCACGCATGCTTTTCTTTAGGTAACAGGAAAAGAACTTCATTAGTTTGTCTTCGCCCATTGGTTACCAGAAACGTAGCTTAAATACTTTGGAAATTCTTTCCTCTCATTGGTTAATGTAGGTGTATTTAAAAGTTTAGTTTTACGATAGATACCGTCAGAGATGTAACTTATCTAAGATACAAGTATCTAAAATACAGCTACAAAATACGTAGGTATTTCCATCTTGTATCTATAAAACTTTTTTTAAATTCATTTCGTATCTTGTATTTAAATAGGTACCTTTTATTTGGTATCTTAGTATATTATAGATATTATGTTTGCTAAAATACTTTTAGTAATAGATAACTGATTCTATGGTGACATCTTAGGTGACATTAATTTTAAATGTCAATGTCGTAGATAAAACTGAACACTCCATTGAATCTTTAGTTTGGGGCCAAACTGATAGATGGCGTGGCAATTCTTTCTTTCTACAAATGACATCGATCGGCTATGCCCCTCGACTTATGTCATCTTTAATTATTCCGCATAATAGTCTGTGTTACCCCGTTTTCTAGGGTTCCGTACCTCAAAAGGAAAAAACGTAACCCTTATGTCTGTCTGTCACAGCCAATTTGCTCTGAATCTAATGGACCGATTAAGCTGAAATTTGGTACACATATGTATTTCTGTGACCCAAACATGAACGTGTAACGTAAATAAATAAATTTATAATATGGGGGTCAACTTTGGGGGCAAATAAGAAAATTTAACAAAAAGTTTTGCAAACTGTACCGTATGACATATCAAATGAAAGGGCTTACTGTAAAAGTCTCAAATGTATCTTTTTTATTAATTTTAAAATAAACCATTTTAAAGTTATTTAAGAAAATAGACGAAAATTGACCATTCCTCCCTTTATCTCCGAAAGTACTGAGCCTAAAATTTTGTAAAAAATATATAAAATAGTCGAATACCTATAGATTACAGAAAAACTTATAAGAAGTCGATGGTCTTAAAACAACATGGTAAATCTCTCAATATTGTGCGTACAAACTTACATTTGTCCATAGTTAAACAAAAAAGATCCAACCCACATTAGGTGTAATGTGGGTTGGATCTTTTTCGTTTAACTATGGACATTTGTAGTTGGAATGTATGGGAGAACATGTTTTTCAACTACAATGTTAAGTTTGTTTGGGATAAATTCATCCCAACAACGGAACCCTTCATAGTGCATGGTTCGACACGCTCTTGACCGGTTTTTATGTGTGGATTTACTTAAGTCTCAATTAAAACCTTAAAAATATAATATTATGTTATGTCACGTTTGCGCGATCAACGCGATTTACATGTAAAAAAATAAACTTTCATTTAAAAAAAATGTTGCTTTTTTACAAAAGTATTTTATCTATAAAAAAAGTATTCAAAAGATACGTATTTTATATATCTAGTATTTCAGATACCATTCCAGGAAGTTATTTGCATCTGGTATCTGAAATACTTCATTTAAAAGTATTTTGTATTCCAGATACTTTATTTAAGGTATCTTGTACGTCACTGGATACCGTATAGAAGAATGCATGACCATTGACCAAGTGCTAAATAATCTGGGCACTCAGAATAAGATCAAAACCTAAGAACATTTAAGTCGGGAGGTGTTGGGACACCTGGTAGGAACGAAGTTCCTTTCGACGTATATTCTGTATTAATACAGAGCCATTAGGCAGTTGTCTATATTCTCGCTTAAGAAACGTACAATAGATATACACTCCGTGTAAACAAAAGAGATGCATACATTAATAGTTGATCGCTGACTGTTCAAACCGCGCGCGAGTACTCGTTTGTTGCAGTGACAAGAAATATCAAAGAGAGCACTCGCTGAGAGACTCACGCTTGGTACATACGCATACCTGCGAGTAATCGCTTGTCGCCGTCGTTCACTCGCTGCTCGTAGCTCACCAAATCGTTTCTAGTTTCTAGCTCTACTGGCTTCTCGCTCATCGTTGGCGGTGAGAGAAGTGCCAGTATGGTCTCTGCCAGTATGGTTTTTAACAAGCTAAAAACTTATACTAGAAGGCTCTGTATTAAAAAACAAATACTTCTAAAAACTTATACAAGATGGCTCTGTATTAAAAAAACAAATACTATTAATAGAACTTAAAACGGGATATTTACCATATATTAAGTTTTTCGACTTAATGTACATGGTAAATATCCCGTTTTAATAATAGTGTTAGTGACCATGTCAGTTTAAAAACTTATAAAAAAAAAATACTTCCAAAAACTTATACTAGATGGCACTGTATTATTAAAATACAAAATCAAAAAATTTTGACACTTGAAACTGACTTTTTCGGGCTTAACGCTTTTTCGTTACGTGACGATTTCTACCAGCTTACTCCTACCGCAAGCCGCGTTAAAGAATTTAATTAAAGAATATAGACACGATAAGGCGACTAGCACACTAACTTAAATCGCCACACTTTTATATCTTTTAACAGACTGACACAGATCCAAGAACGTGGCTATATAAAGTCGCGTTTTAAATCTAATAAAACGTTCACTGTCCATAGATTTGTTGTTGACCAACTCCAGGCATTAGGAATTCAGATGCACTTAAAATCCAGGCAGGTGAATTTTGTTGCCGTTAGGTTTATATCCAGGCAAACTTGTGCACTAAACTCCGCAACAGAAAACGGTAGTTTTAAAAATAAACTTTAACTTTATACTTCTTGGTTTAGTGAATCTGAAAGTTATGGTTATAAGTGGTGAAGCTAACCCGCTAAGTTTTTGTGGAAGTAATTTTGAAAATATGCCAGAATTTTTGGGGTAAGTGTTCTACTTAATAAAAGTTTTGGTTTTTATAAAGTTGAGTTTTAATATAATAAATAGACTTGCTTTTGGAGTATCTAAATGCATAACTACTTTAATTAAATACGAGTTCACTTATTTATAACACTTTTTATGCGTGGGCAACGTACACTGTATTATGAGGCATAATCAAGCCTCAGGCCTCCTCTCAGTGAGAGAGAGTGGGCTGTAATCCACCACGCGGGCCCAATGCGGGTTGGTAGATGTCACATGTCTTCGATTTTTTGGCTCTAGGATATGCCGGTTTCCTCACGATGTTTTCCTTCACTGTTTTGAGAGCAGTGTTGATTAAATAATTTACACAAAGTAAGTACCTGTATGGGTTCGAACCCACGACCGTACGACTCGTAAGTCGCCGTTGTTACTACTGGGCCACTGCTTTCTTATTATAAGGCAACTTAGCGTAATGCTATACCTAATCAATCATGACAAAATTAAATGATAATGTTGAATGGCTAGGCTAGGCAGATGATGATTTAATAGCAGCGCTTTACACAGGCATCTACTAGACTAAAGCACCTATCCATTCGCCAATGATTAGCGAGAAGCGAGTAGAGCTAGCTAGCGAGAGTTTAGTTCTCAATGTTTTGTCGCTGGGCTATGAGCTAATGCGCGAGTTCGATGAGTAGAATGACTAGCTGGTATCTCGCCTGTCAGTCACTATTCCGCCCGCTAAGCGAGCGTCTCTGAGCGAGTATTTTCATTGTTAGCTATTGCTGCGACGAACAAAAGTGAGAATTCACGTCGGCAGTGTGAACAATCAGCGATCAACTATTAATACACACATATACATCTCTTTTATGACACGGGACCTACATCTATTGTATGTTTTTTAAGCGAGAAAACGGTCAATGGCTAGTCGCTTCCTCGTCGGCGGTGGGATAGGTGCCTAAATCGTAGCCTCGAAAGATCCTCGACTCACAACTCGGTCGAGGAGACCTCAAAGCGTGCCTCGAAAGATCCTCACAATCGGTGTTCACAGTTGTAAGATTAAGGATTATGGAAATTATGAGGTTCCTCGAATAAGTGTGAGTCGAGGTGATACGTCACGAAAACGTCATTGTTTGGAGAAATTTTCCGTTTAAATAATATAATATTTCTCTTCAACAGACATTACGAAAATCGAATAAAATACGCAGTTATCTTCCTCAAGGTAGATGCCGATGTGTCTTATATTTGACAGTTGTTTCCCCAACTCAAACTCACCTCGACTGAGGAAACTGTTTGAGATGAGGAGTAAAATTGCAATTATGAATATCAAACAGTTTGATATTCATTATTTTAAATTTATTCATGATTTCAATTTTCTTGAACAATTTTATTAATAAAATGTTACCGTATTTTTTTTGCCTACCGTAATATTCTACCATTTACCGTAATTTTAAACCAGCAACACCATAATTTTGATAGAGAGAGTTGGAGACACTGATGAAACTACTTAATAGTAAGTGAGGTTGAGTCGAGTCGAGAAAATCATGAGGTTTTGACTTAGAATATAGGTGTTAGTACAGTTTAAATTAATGCCTACTATAATTTACTATCTAGCGTGTTAATACATTCCAAACACTACAGTGTTCGTACCACAGGAACCAACTATTAGCTGTTATCATAATATTACCATAATCTATAAAGCAGGCACTTAATGCTAATGAAAAGTAGCTCTTACTTGAGTCTACCTAGTTCATTAAGTATCTAAGTTCTTACATTCAAGAATATTATTTACTAACTGACCCGACTGAAGTGGTCCTGTCCTCATTAATTCATACAAAAAAGGACGTTCCGTTTTCCCGAATTTGAAGACTTTCCTGGCAATTTTTCCAGTTTTTATTTCCACAAGAATCTGATTCGGTATATTACGAACATTTTAAAATAAAAAATAGCCAAATCGGTTAAGCTGTTCTCTAGTGACGCGCTTACCAACGAACAGCATTTTTTTATTATTATATAGGGAGTTTGGAAGCTGGGTATAAAGCTTTAAGGCGGTGATAATTGACAACATTTAGAGCATTTTGAGCCATACTAGTCTTAGACGTAGTTTAACTGCATTTTTTTTAAGTAACCCAAATTATGTTATATCAAGTTTTTTTTTAAATTTTAAAAGTTTTCTGCGACCTCAAAAGTGTCCAGATTTAATATACCAACTTTAACTGGGGCACTGTTGGCAATTAACTGTCAGAAAATGGATTATTTAAAAAAAGCTAAAAATATCTCTTTACTTTTTTAACCCTTTAATTTTTTAGTTTATTTTATTTTATTACAATATAACGGTAAGACACTGTGAACATTTCAAGTGTCTACCTATTATGGTTCCAAATATACAGTCCTGTGGCAGATGGACAGACGGATGAGACGGAGGCACCCTTTGTATACGGAACCCTAAAAATTAAGGATGACCGAAACATTTCAATAGCAACAAAAAAAATATTCGGAAATGATTTCCTCCTAATACAATGCTCCAATAATTTATGATGCCAGCAGGACACGTGTGTTCCTCTAGATCCTCTCCCGCCCAATTTGTTCAGTGTCACTTACGACGACTCGCCCTCTTAATATACCAAGTGTCACTTACGATAACTCGCCCTGTTAATGGGGGCCATCAAGATCGTTTAAAGGGTGGCCTGAGTGATGCATGCTGTCTCTTTCGCTCGCGGAAGTGTTATCGATTCGGTGATTATTTGAATAATTTTTATGATGTAAGTAAAGTAAGTGGTGGAGGTGTGAAAGTGGCCATTCTGTTGGTTGAGGCCCTTTGTAAATGCATAGAGATTCACGAAATAAACACTATTTGCCAGTTTCTCCTTTTTAATTTTTGATGTGGGGACTTAATTATATGACAAATTGTTAAGTACCTCAAGCAATAGCAAAATTTGGAAAATATGGCTGTTTCGTATTTTAGTTCATACTAGCAGCTCCCCGCGGTTTCACCCGTGTAAGTCTCGAACCCGTAGGACAAAAGTATCCTATGTGTTAATCCAGGTTATAATCTATCTATGTGCCAAATTTCATCAAAATCCGTTCAGCAGCGTGAAAGAGTAACAAACATACAAATAAATACACATACTCACAAACTTTCGCATCTATAATACATATTAGTGTGATGTACTATGATTTTCGTGACAACTGGACCTATAGGAATATCGTCAAAAGATTTTAAAGAAAGCCGAGAAGTAACAAAATAACAGACACACTTTCAGATTCACAATATTCTTACAAATTCCTAATATTCATCTATGTATTAATCTATATACTCGACCCACTTTAAAACCTAATAGTAGCAGTAATTAAAGTAATATCGTGAAGCTAGATTTTTCTAGGAAACATTAAAAAAGTGGATTACAAAGGGATAGTATGGTAACCGGCGAGAGCGGCGGATTTAGCGTAGCGTGGCTTAGGAGGATGAGCAGTAAGCTGGTGTAATACATATTAAATAAGACTACATTTTGTAGTTGCGGATATAATTTATTTAATTTACATTTTATACGTTAGAGGTCGTTTTAATTTAGAAGGATTGGAGAATACTGATAAGGATTTTAATGGATTCTAAAAATGGTGGGTTATGTTGGTGCAACATAATGTATAAGGCAGAACAAAGTAAAGGTACTTTGTCCCTTACTTCGATCTCTCGAAGTAAGGGGACATTACAGAGGTTAAATTTCTGGTATCCAAATAAAATCTACAGTGTCCTGGAATATAAAAGCTTTTTAGAATTAGCCAGCCTAACAGTTTTGAGGGTTTAAACAAATGCAAAATAAGGAAGGAAATTTAAATGACCGCCTGTCCCAAAATTAAATATAAAAGAATATTATTTAAAATATTTCTAACACAAACAGCACACTCGTATAAAATTCGCATAATAACATAATTTCTATGCCAAGTTTTTATGCCAATTGGCATAAAAAAGGCTCGGTGCGTTATATTGTTTTGAGAGAAAAGGGTTACCGTAATTGAGAACCTGAACACGGGAAGGATTAAAAATAAAATTATGTACAAAAAATATGCTTCCGGAGTCATAATGTCTTTAAATTTAAAGAGGGTCTTAAAGGGTCTGCAAAGTCAGGTTCCAGCTAGTCTGTTTTAGACTTGTGACATGTGTGTTTTGGACTTGTAATATTATGAAGTAATTTTTGAATAATATGTAAAAAAAAATACCGCTGATGACTGGCAAAGAGTATGCACCTAATCGTAGCATGACATGTGACACTGTATTTTCTACCTACTGTCAAAGAAAAACAGGTGTGAGTATAAAAAATAAAATAATTATTTTAAAATAAATCTATACTAATATATTATAAATTCGAAAGTAACTACACATATACTTCACGCCTAAACCACTGAATGGATTTCGATAAAATTTGGAAGGCTTTATATGGTATTAAGATACCATCTATAGAAGCACAAAGACTACTTTTTGTCTCAAACATAATTCTACAGGGGGTGATATAGGGGATGAAAGTTTGTATGGGAAATCCAGCATTTCTTAAGTTAGGGATATGAAAATTCAAATTTATGCGTAGGAAGTAAAGAAACATGAGGTTCAACGTTTTTGAAAAATCGTCGCGTAAGGGGATAAAATAGAGGTTGATTTTAAAATTCACAAAGCTGCACGGAGTTCGACAAAATTGGTCAAGGCCGAACGGAAGGACATAGGCTATTTTTTGTCTTAAAAAATAATCCTACGGGGGGTGATATAGGAGATGAAAGTTTGTGTGGGAAACTCTGCATGTCTTAAGTTAGGGATATCAAAATTAAAATTTATACTTTTGGTAGGAAATAAAGAATTAAGTGATTCAGTGTTTTTGAAAAATCAACCCCTGAGGGGGTAAAATAGGGGTTGATTTTAAAATTCACAAAAAATATTAAAAATTTTGAGTACCTCTTTTTAAGAGATTCAAGGGATTGAATGTAGTCATTGTAATCATAGTTCATATCTTGAGGTAACACTTAGTCTTTATTTCATTCAAATCGGCACAATTTTAACTAAACAAAGTCCCCTCGCCGCGTCTGTATGTCTGTCAG
This sequence comes from Dicycla oo, assembly GCA_948252095.1. NCBI lineage: Eukaryota > Metazoa > Arthropoda > Insecta > Lepidoptera > Noctuidae > Dicycla > Dicycla oo. The sequence continues at coordinate 2,440,197 of OX411718.1, read as the reverse complement.
AACGCGATAAACTGAAAACTACCGAACGGATTTTCATACAGTTTTTACCAATGGACGGAGTAATTCATGAGAAAGGTTTAAGTGTATTATTTATTAAGGTTTTTGAGTAAATTGGCTGAAATATGACGATAATTGTTGATGACGTCGGAAAAGATCATGCCGACTGGGAGCTTTACTGACGTGCGCTACGTCAACCAATAGAGTTATATACGAGTATATGAAAAGAAATAATAGATTGTTTACCTGGATTAACATATAGGGTACTTTTAATCTCGGTAGTATGTTGCCGTGGAATATTTTCCGACATCCACGCGAGCGAAGCCGCGGGTAAAAAGTAGTGAAAATAAAATAAAATTGATTTAATTCAGGCAAGACTTTACATAATAAAATTACACAATACTGCCACAGAATAGATCAGGGGCCGTACTATGAACAAATCGCCCCTTTAATCATAAAACGAAACAACTCAAAATTTACATTCTTCGAGTTTTTATCATAAAGTGAATTAACTTCAATCGGAGAATACTTACAATCCAACAGCCAACGTGATACGATGAAAATGACAGAGATAGAAGACTATCGTTCACTTTTTGATTAACGCACTTGAACAAGTTGGTACTGGTAAAGTGATCCATTCAGTGATGCACCGACTTTGCTCAAGGTAACTTCTCGGAAAAAAAATAAAAAAGCGGAGTAAAACGAAAAGATATCGGTGTTTTGCTATCAGGTAATTATTTTATAAGCTTATATTTATTCAAAAAGTGAATTTATTTGAGTTATTTCTCTTTATTAGAAAAGTAGACCTAATTTGTTACGATAGTATTTTGAATTATTTCAGTTTTGTATAAATTGTATGATACCGTATTACGACACATTTCGAGTTGTCGCTGTTTTATAATAAAATGCATAAGCAAACCTAAACGGAATTATGTATTATTCCAGTATTGTACTATAATTTGTCAAAAACTTAGTATTTTTTTTGGTTTGTTCCTGTTTACTGTTAATTTGTCAGGTATGACTTTGTTTTCATTTAGAGTTATTTTACTATTTTAGTAAAATAATGATAATTTTATGTGCCGTTAGTAAATTAAAATATTAACAAGGGTATAATAATTATTTTCTTATAATGAGAGTGAGGTGGAGGATTTGGAAGGAGATTAATAGATACGAGTACCTACTCTTTGTCCTGTTTTAGAATGTATTCAAGGGCACGACAAATTTTGGGTTTACTGATGGAAAATGCAGTACCGAATTGTGAAAACACTTCACCGGACTTTGGGTTAGAATATGAGAAACCCAGTAATAGCAATTAGTATTTCTGTTACGAAATTCGTATTAGTAGCCTGCTCTCTCTTATTACAATTGTTAACCACGTTATTTATTTCTTATTATTAAAACTACATTTTTGTTCTACTATTTAAGGTTTAAATTTGAATGTTAATGTGTCTTTCAGGAACTAAATCGTCATCCCAGGGAGTTAAAAAACACTCAAAGTTATTATACATCTCCAGTATACACCGACGAAAGTGATATACACCTCAGTGATACAGATCCGAAATTTACAAACATGGAACCCAGAAGAAAGAGGAATTATAATATTATGCCAGTCAAGCTCTTCTTCTACTAGTTCGTCAAATTCGCGTATGACTCCAAAAAAGGGCCACGTACCAATAATCTAGTAAAATAAAGTAAATCTTTGCGTAATAAGGGAAAATCATATATTTCCATGTCGAAAACTCAGAAGAGTATTCCAGACCGGTGTCTCAAACCTTTTGCTCAGAAAAATTCAGGCTTAAATGCACCACAAAAATAAATACAGATAGCAGATACGGAACTCTTTCGGAAGTTTTGGGATTTGGGAGATTTGGCAAAACAAAGAGCGTTCATAAGTGCTATGATTGATGTTCAGTCTAAATACAAATATACGAGCTCTAATCGACCTAGGCACAATAACAAAGCATTTCATTTTACAGTCGACAACACTATGATTAGGGTCTGCAAAACATTTTATAAAGTCACGTTAGACATCTCAAACCGCATATAAAAGATAATGATTTTTCTCTTAATTATTTTAGAGGAACACATCAAAATCTTAAGAAAAATGAACCTGAATTACGAGCTGCGATCGTGCAGCACATAAATTCTATCCCTAAAATTGAGCTTACTACGTACGAGCTTCTTCAACAAAGGAATATAAAGGGTTATTGGTAAAACACCAACAATCTCTTAAGGGGTCATTGTACTCATCATTATGAACAACTTTTGCTTTGGGACCAAACCTGAAATCGCGAAAAAAAAAACAGCTGTTCAGTACATTTTGACGAAATATGCGAACATAAATGTAATGAACATGAACAGCTGATTTTTTTTTGCGATTCAGGTTTGGTCCTATAGTAAAAGTTGTTCATAATGATGAGAATGGTCATTGTTCTCATCATTATGAACAATTGGTAAAACACCAACAACCTTAAGAGGTTGTTGGTGTTTTACCAATAACCCTGTATAGAAGGCAGCAAAAATATTAAAGATTTATACAACGATTTTAAAGAAAACCAACAACATAATAAAGACGCAGGTGCTTACATAACATTATAAAATATTCACTTCTGAATTCTCTTAGAATTCAGAAGAATTATTTTAGATTAAAAAGGATCAATGTCATATTTGCAACTCATACTATAATTCTAACGCTGATCAAAAGAAAGACCTAGAAGAAAAATATAACACTCATTTGGAAGAGAAGAATTGTAGTAGGGTCGAGAAGACGAAAGATCGCGTGAAAGTTAATAAAAACTTTAGAGTAGCTGTGTATGATTTGGAGGCAGTATTACAGTGCCCAAAAGGCGATAGTTCCGCTTTTTACTACAAGTCTAAACTTAATTGTTATAATTTAACCGTGACGGAGCTAACTGGAAAGGACTCTAATGTAGCATATAAAAATGTGCATTGTTATTTCTGGTCGGAATGTGATGCAAAACGTGGCGCCATCGCCATTGACATCGGCTTATGTGTATGGGCATATCGTCGCCTTGGAGGCCAATGGAGCTAAGCCACATAACTTAAAAACCATGATATTTGGTAATTTTTAATTATAGCATTCAATAGCTACACGTTTTAATAGTCTAGGATCAAAATTTGAATCCTCTACTACAATATGACACTGGTTTATGTCAAAATAATTGTTTTTACCCGCATCCTTTATCTTTTAAACATCCATAACTCAGAAGTGTAGTTCTGTAGAATAGCTCCATTACCCTCCAAGGCGACGATATTTGAAAGCTTTAAGAGATGAAGACGATGATGAAAAGGAAGTTATATTTTATTCCGACAACTGCTGCGGACAGAACAAAAATAAATATATTACTTCACTGTATTTATATGCCGTTCAAACATTAAACATTAAAAGTATAACACATAAATTTCTCACACGGTCACACACAAAACGAGGCTGATGGCGTCCATAGCCTCATCGAGAGGGAAGTGAAGAAGAATTTAAAATCTGGTCCTATATAGTAATGTACACCCGACCAGTACATAGCTCTTATAAAAAAATGCAAAAAAAACAGCGAAACCTTCATTGATGGTGCATGAACTGGACTACGAATCATTTTATGATTTTAAAACTTTACAAGAAGAATGGGGGTATAATTTTACAACGAATAGCGATGGACAGAATGTCAACTGGAATGATATAAACATTTAAAAAATAAGCAAACAAAACGCTACTGTATTTTTCTATAAAACGTCTTATAAGCAATTAAACTACCAGGAAGTTGATGTTAGAAATAAAAGAAAAAAAAATGAAAGCACTAACAGAAATATCACTACAGCGTGCCTATTCCACGAAAAAGGACATTAGTGCGAATAAAAAAAAAGATTTAAAAGAGCCCTTCTTTTTATGCAGGATTTTATAATAGGTACGATATGTTAAACTTACAATTATTTTGATTAAGTTTGATCTCATTTTTAGTTGATTTTTTGTGATGATAAAACCAAAAGAAGTCTGATTACTAGAATACACTTTTATTCATTTTTAATAAATATGCTGTATTTTGTTAATTTCATGTAAGAACATTAATTTTTTATATAAAATTTTGTTTCGTTTTGACTTATGACTTAGCCTATTGTTATTTTGTCTTTTTTTTTTTAATTTTTATATAAGCAGGCAAGTACAAAAAATTCACATTTTTTTGTAATAAATTTAGATAAAAAGAAGAAACACGTCTTTTTTATTAATAAATACATACATTTTATTTGTGAATTTAAATTAACATAGAAACAATAAGGAATGTTTCTCTGACAGTTAATGCTTCTTAGTTTAATAATGCACTAAATCGAAATACTTCGTCTACTTGAAAGATGATTTTAATATAAAACTGCAACACTTTAAGTTACTTCGTCTATATAATAATTATTTGTTCACATATTTTATTGAAAAGTGAATTAACTACGAACTTATTTTTGAATTCTTGATTTAAGTGTCTTCCTGATAAAAATGTTTTTTTGTTTTTTGATAATCATGTAGTTTATTAATTAAGCTAACTATATCTACTTTTGAAATTGACCTAAACCATTTCTTTATTTTTTTGTGATAAATTAAAGCCATGATGGTAAACATGTCAAACTTTAAATGCGTTTTCCCAAAAAAATGAAATTTTGAGTTATTTCGTTTTATGATTAAAGGGGCGAAATAATGCCATCATTTTTCCAGTGCCAGAGAGAGACGGTGCTATACATGACCATCCCTTTTTCACAACACCAGCACCATCATAGCACCATCCCTTTTTCACAACGGAATCATAATGGCGTTAATAGTTCATAGTAAGGACGCAGAATAAGACATGAATAAAGTGTCAACACAATCAAAATAAATGAATGAATAGGTACAGTCATGAACCGCGATTGTTGAGTCACTAGCTTATCATCTTAACTTGGTTGCGTTACACGAATGCCGCCCGTGAAATTTGACATGACTGTGACATTTCAATAACGAAAAACGGGCGGCATTCGTGTAACACAACCAAGTTAAGATGATAAGCTAGTGGTTCAACAATCGCGGTTCATGACTGTACAAGAAAAGGCCACAGAATTAAATATTAAAATAAAAGTCCAGTGACGTTTTTCTATAACTTTTTAAATTAATTATAATCAGAGTTTATGCAAAAATCCTGAATTATCGATTGAATAACCCATTTATTTGTATCGAAAACATTATTTACTTATACCAGGACAAAGCAATAACACATCGGCACATGTTCTATTTTTACAGCTAAAACCTTTTCCACGAATCTCTAAAAACTCGGCTTAAAATCGCGCGCCCATTTTCTTTTTTTTTCATAAAATATTTTGCATCTGTACCTTTATACCATCTGCAAATAGTACCAACTGTCGTACTTGATAATGTTTATCGTCAAAAACTAGCACCAGATTAATTAATTAATTAAAAACAACAGCCACATTTGCTTTAAAAATGTGTTTCAATTTATCGGACACCAGCCAATTTAAAATGAAAGAATAAATAAACAACAAATCTGGCTACTCTCAATTTTAAATCGCACTCGAGATCTAACCTTGAGTTGTCTATACCAGCTTTCTTAAAAATAATTGTTTTTACAAGCGAAAAGAAAACAATTTAATTCTTCACTTTGGACCGATGCGCGATGGATCTCGACTCTAGTCTGGCATCGGTCCAATTTAAGAAAAACAATTAAAGAGCTTGCTTCACTTCGTTTTTACAGCTCACAATGATATCTTCGAAAACTAATTGTATATTTTTACATAGTAATATTTGGAACGAAGCCTCAACAAATTGGATTAATAATGTTTTTCTTTTTGTTTTTAAATTGAGTTTTCAGTGAGTGTCTTTGATAATGACATTATAACAAGGTTTTTTGGTGTCACCTTCAGTCTGTCGTTCTGTCCTCTCGATCATTTTTTTTTTAACTATATTGTTTTTGTAATTCAGCACTTAACTTCAACAATAAATGAAAGGCTCAAGTTTGTTTGTGTTGAAACCAAATCAATAACCTGACCAGGTCTTTGTAGGACATCCTAAAGCAAAATATTATGAAGAGCACAATTTCTACAAAAACTGACCAAAAAGTATCACAAATCTATTCAAATAAATCAAATCGAATTGCATTCGGATACGCGTCCAACGCGAGTATAAAAATTCAAATTCAAAAATGTTCTAAAAAAGAAAATAGAGAGTAGCTGTGTGATTTATAAACGTTAGAATAGTCATGGCCTCTGAGGACTGGGAACCATTTCGATTGATTTTGAATGTATTGGCAAACTGCTGCCAGTCGGAGATATAGGGTGCTTTCTTCTAAGACAGACCATTTATCTTGCATCCAGTGGAATGGAATAGAAACGTATACCCGTATCTTTTTGTGATGCGTTCAGATACACAATACACAGAGTGCTGTGATTTTTTATCCGCTGACGTGCGCAGGGTACAATAGGTGAACGGAGTAGAAGCCTATGGCATACCTAGTTTTGTTTTTTTTTTTCAATAGCTTAGACGGAAATTGCTCTATCAATAAACACTACACTGTTTTTTATTTGAGATGGGTTTGCTCTTGACTTTAGTCTAGGTCAGAGGCGACAGAGATATTTGAAGTAAATTATAACAAATTTTTAAAAATCTTTAAAGATCCATAAAAAATATATTTTTCTTTTATTTGTGATGGGTTTGCTCTTGACTCTAATCTAGGTCAGAGGTGACAGAGACAAAGTCGACGATGGAGTGAACTTACCCAGAAGAAGCCTGTTCACTCTAACTTTGAAGAGATTAGGGATGTATGCGTTCGGAAACAAAGACGCAGGTAGTGAGTTCCACTCCTTTGCTGTGCGCATTATAAAAGACATTTGGATGCGCTTAGTGCGAATTGGTGGAATAGCAACCAGGTAGGGATGGTAACTGGAAGTGTGTCTAGATGTCCGATGGTAGAATGAGGAAGTTATAATAGTTATAGAAGTTAAAATCAGTAGTGCTTAGTGCGTATGATTTGAATTTAGATATTATTTTTTTTAAACTGTGTATGCCATTGGCTTCTGCTCCGTTCACCTATTATACCCCTTTTTTCAAGACGGTAAAAAAGTTCACCAGTATATAACTAAAAAGCTTGAAATAAAACAATTTATTAAAAAAAAAAATACAAAAAACCAGCCTGCAAAAACACGTAACTGACAAGAGAAAAACAAGTATTAAAAAATCCATAGAATTTTGACATCACAGGCGGGAGCAAATCAATAACCTGAAATGTGGTGTAACTTTTGTTTGTCTGCGATACCAAAATTCTATGGATTTTATTGTTTGTTTTTATCATCTCAGTTATGTGTTTTTGCAGGCGGATTTTTTGTTTTTTTTTTTTTTAGTAATTTGTTTTTATATTTATTCTGTTTTAACTGTGTTTAGATTAAGAATATAAAATCTTGTGATCAGTATTTCAAAAAGATTTAATACATTAAAATATCTTTTTCAACTGATTCACACCTTGCTTAAGTACATTAAAACAAATATCTACATACACATTCTGTTCTTACGATTCCAAGAGTGTCTGAATCTGAGGACAAAATTGAGTCTTTCCTTCAACATTGATTGCAAATTCCGAAAGAGACCTACAAAAAGATCCGAAAGACCTATCTATCTCTTACGAGTTTTCTTAATTAACACTTACCGAATATTTCCGAAAGCGGCAACCGAAAAACCAAGTGATATTTCTGATCAAACATACCTGAAACAAGAAAGTTCGTCATTAGTTCTAATTGAATATAGAAATCACCAAATGGTATGTTATTGGTATAATAACTCAGTTTCTTTCACTTCATTGCGTGGCAAATATCCATTTCCTTGACCTAATCAAATGTTTCTTATTGAAATAGACGTAGTAGAAAAACGTGGATAATAGGCGTCTATCATGCAGGACAGACATTGGATTTATATTTCGGTAATATTCTTAAGTAAATAAAATCAAATAATAATAAAAAATATTAATATTATTTTAATAAAAAAAATATGAATTAAGTATTATGAATTATTACTTTTTACATGTCTCTGACATGTTTTTTGAATTTATTAATTGACAAAGGTACTAACACTAATTTGTAAGTTGTTTATATCATGTTTTGTAAATGATATATAATTATTTGATATATAATATAATTATTTATTTAACTAATGTACCGTGCTTCACACGAGTGCAATGGCGATGAGTCAAAAAAATATCCAGATTTCTTGTTGTATTTTTAAGTTATAAAATGCTCTGAATCAAAATATTCTGCTCATTTAGAGGATATCGATCTTATAGACCACATTTTGGTGTGATTTAGAAGATCTAAGTGGTCACACAGACAGACACTATTTATATATCGGAACTGGGGGCCGATCGGAGTTGGAATCTTCATCGTTATGCATTTTTATTGGGCGTAGATGTGTTTTGCGGGCGAGAAGAAATAGTCTGAATTTGTTTTTGAGTTAAGTAGGTATATTAGAAGTGATTAAAATTAACAAAACGAAACGATAGACAGTTTCTAGGTACTTGTTGTCCGCACGATGTCCGATGGTAAAGAGAGCTGCTCCGCGTCCCGCTGTAGCGCTCTCGTCGACTCGCACGAACGTCAGGCTAGACTCTGTCGAAGCAACTTCACAGCTAACTTCACACTTGCGTTTCGTTGTCAATTGACATCCCGTACTCATGACCCTTCTGACATATACATATAGCTCTCAATAAAATGCTTAGTTAACTGCAGTCCAATTTAATTAAATAAAAAGTAAAAGATAAATTATTTCATGGTATTGTAGCTTATTCGAAATGCAGTATTTTATTACAAATGTCGGATTGTATTGATTACGAATGACACGGCCCAAATTGAAAGAAGGATGGTAAAATGGATTTCCGTAAAAGTGCACACTATTGGCTATCTGCGTAAGTTCCAAGTAAAAGAAATAAATTGACACACAGTTAAATATCATTGTATGACTATCTTTAGCAGAGATATGAGAGCAGTAGTGGCCCAGAGGTAACAGCCGCGACTTACGAGTTGTAGGTCGTAGGTTCGAACCCCGACAGGCGCTTTCCTTTGTGTAAATTATTTCATCACCATTTCTCTCAAAACGGTGAATGAAAACGTCGTGAGGAAACCGGCGTGTCTTAGAACCAAAAATTCGAAGACATGTGACATCTACCAACTTGCACTGGGTCCTCGTGGTGGATTACGGCCTCTTCTCTGTGAGAGGGCTCACAGAGAAGAGGCCTGTGTGCAGTGGGAACATATAGCTAATTATGGGACCATCTATGTAGCTTTCATAAGTTTTGAATAGAATAAAAATATGTATTTTTAGGTTAAGGTATGGCCTATATTGCCTGAAATAAATGGTATTAATAATAATATTAACAAAAACATTAAATGATAAATGATTTTTATTTCTGTAAGTAGGTTTGTACAAACACTTTTACAAGTCAATCATGTTTTGATTTTTTTAAACTAGATGAGGTCGGCGTTTCCTATCTGACTACTCTGAGAAGAAAGGCCGAAACAAACTCAGAGGTCACAATCTCTTATAAAGTCCAGACATAAATCTTGGTCACTTCATGTGAAGACCATGTGATTGGTGTCTGAAATGGTCTTTTGAGGAAAGAACCACACAGATTGAGAGGTTCTATCCAGTCAGTGCACGCATTTATCAGTAATCGCGCAGCTCAACTCAGAACTTAAGGAGCTCAACGATTCGACGAACAATACCAAAGAAAGGACATTTGGGTAGGCCGCATAAATTACTCAAACTGCCAGACCATAATTAAAAATAACTGAGAGAAAAAATGAAACAAACAAAAAAGCAATGACCTACATAGTCTTCACATTCACAAGAATTAAAATAATATAATTGATCAATAACATAAATATTTACCAATTTCGATTCTCCACAAAATATCTATAACAACAATTCATTGTTATCATTACTTACATGAATGCTTTCACCGATATACTAACAGAATTACAATTCGTCCTACTAATCCAGCGGCCATTTTTTCATCCATAATAGTAATTAAGGGAAACAGAATTGGGCAGACGGATTTGTATCGTGATTATCTCGTTACAATGATTTACTGAGCAATTATGTCGCGCAGTTTTATACAGATTTTGTTATTGGTTATGAAAACATTTTTAAGCAGGACGAGTTAGGATGATTGTAATTACCTATATAAAATGGTGTTCGTATGGATTGAGGAGCCATGTCTCACATTTAAACGGGGGTAAATTTGCCGATTTTGTAGGCCCGATCCTGGATTTTTTCTAGTAAACCCTTAAAAAATTACAGGACCGTTAAGGCGGCTCCTGAATTAAGACGTCTGCATTGAGGAGCCGCCTTAGAACTTGAAAGCTAGCCAAAAGATATTTTTGAATTTGCACGTGTTTCTAATACGACTCTATTATTGGGGTTCCTTTAAAATTTTCGTTGATCTAATGTTGTATGTGTGTGTGTGTGTTGATCTTATACAATAATATTTAATTGTTATTAAGTAAAAAAAAAATCGGTTAAGTGCGTGTTGGACCACTCACAATGAAGGGTTACATAGTTGGGATGAATTTATCCCAAGAACAAACTTAACGTTATAGTTGAAAAACATGTTCTCCCACACATTCCAACTGCAAATGTAAGTTGGTACACACAATATTGAGAGGCTTACCATTTTATTTTAAGACCATAGACTTCTTATAGGTTTTCCTATAATTTATAGATATTATCTGCATTTTCTGTATTTTTTCAAAATTTTAGGCTCGGTAGTTTCGGTAGTCCCGGGAATGTTTTTTTTTTGTCAAATTCTTAAATAACTTTAAAACAATTTATTTTAAAATTATTAAAAAGTATTATATATTTGAGACCCTCACAGTAAACTCATATATTACCCACGGTACAGTTTGAAAAACTTTTTTTAAATTTTCTTATTTGCCTCCCAAAATTGAACCCCATATTCAAAATTCATTTATACGTGTGAAATTCATACGTGAACCAAATTGTAAGTTTATCAGTCCATTAGATTCGGAGCAAATTGGCTGTGACAGACGGACAGATAGACAAGAGTGATCATATAAGGGTTCCGTTTTTCCTTTTGAGGTTCAGGTAAAAAGGTAGTAAGATACATTTGCAAAATTAAACAAAAATTCTATTTAAACCAATATTTTTAAAACCTTTCAATCTCCTCAATGAACCACCTCCATACGTATTATAGAAACATACAATACACATTAATAAATCTAAGCTCACGAGTACAAACACAAGTTGCCATCAAATGCCAGTCACAAAGATGGTGGAAGTACTCGTACCCACAGACCACACCAACATCACAGTTCGCACGTAGACAGACCACGAGGTAAGGAGTCAATGGATTGTCCTGCATATATAAATACCTAGTTGAATCGAGTTCAAAGTGGGAAGGATCTGCGATTTGTATAGTGAGGCTACGCTTAGGTGTCGCCATTCCATTCTTTATTTATTCACACTACAATGAGGTCTAGAGTGTAAGTACGAGTAATAAAATAGCTTAGCCTATGTTAGTACTTAATAACTAGGTCCTATTTTTGAGCGCCGACACTAGCGGGCTGTCTACCACATAACCGTATTTAGCGACATAGTACAGGCTCAAGTCATGCGTGCAAGAGACGTGTCATAGTTATGGGACGTCATGAAAATGTATTACAAAAGAATGCACTTTGTATGATATAACGTTTGTTTGATCGTGTTTTGTATAAAAAATAAAATGCTTTTGCCTGAACACATGATGGTGTTGTTGCATAAACTAGTAACGGAAATGTCTCCCGGGGATAGAAAAAAATTAATAATCTGGCAAATTTAACATAAATCAGATTCAAATTTCCTGGAAAATCATTAAACAACACCGTTTTTCTTAGCGTTTTTCCCTTTGCTGTTTCCTCTCGGTTTATTTTCAACTATGTATTTCAGTGATTTTTGTTAAAATGTAATTTATTTATATTGAGCGATTTTCAACTGAAAATACCACCAAATACAAGATAAAAGAGTCATTTTCAGTCTCTGGAGTGGTTCAAATTAACTATCTAATGAATGCAGTCATAGTGACCTCTGTGCTGCGACTGATGATACCGTGGAAGTAGCGACGATTTGGGCCAACAAAATACGACGATAATATTTTATCGATAACATAATTATGAAAAGATTTCCAGATGATAGAACATGCCGTTAGTACCTTTTCTCAGATATGAAATAACCTATAAAAATCAATTTAATTTCAGAACATTTAATCCTATCCCATAATACCGTCTTTCCAAGATGGCCCCCCTACCCGGGGTCTCATAGACGTATATAAAAGCGCACATGGAGGATTTTAGCTGTCTTCACGATCAAAAGGAGAATTTCTAATACATTACGTTTTAAATCTATGTGTTCGAAGACTTTGATGGGCTTTAGAGTACGAGCGACATTACAAGCAAGCGGTAAAATGAATGATGAAGTGTTTTTGTTATCTTGATGGAACATGTTTAAGCCTTTTGCTTTTTATTTTATGAGTTTATTCTTTGGCTAGGTTGATTTTGAATAATGTTTTTTCTTACTTTAGATCCTTATTTATGATGTCTATCTATTTTTTTGCATGGAATGAAACAAGACCTACACAATTTACCTAAAACTAAATGTACACACATCTGGCCCACACACATAAAAAATCCTCTCCACAATAAGTTCACATTTTTCCAATGCCTTTATACTTGAACATTCAAATACCCGCCACCACACCGCTACCCAACTAACACACTTTTCCAAATCAATCCATATTTCCATTCAGTCCGATTTAAAATAAAATGAAATAACACAAAACGTAGAGAACATTTTCATATCTCTATAAAGTAGTGTCCACATGGAGATCCGACACAATGTGATTTTCTGTTCCACTGACTTTCAACGCAGGGCAAATTTGAGAATGTCCTGAAATTCAAACCTGAAACTATTCTACCTGCAGAGACAAAAGGTAAAAGGTATCATTTTTCGCTTCGTACTGAAGCTTTCAGTTACTTTGAGATACTTTGGTTGAAATAAATGTATTTTTGGTTGTGAAACCGTGTTGATAGTGGGATCCTTCCCAACACACTGTGTTGGAATAGCTTTTTATTTTATGTACTTATATGCAGCTGTTGTTCGGCTTCGCCCGCGTGGATGTCACAAAACTATACATATAAACCTTCTTCTTGAATCACTCTATCTATTGATGAAAACCGCATTAAAATCCGTTCAGTAGTTTTTGAGATAATCGCGAACATACAGACAAACAAACGCGGCGGTGGACTTTTTTTATAATATGTAGTGATGATAAAATTATCAGCGTAAAATATTCAAATAGCTGAGACACATGCCTCCTCTCTGTGAGAAGGAGTGAGCCTTAATCCAGCACGCGGGCCCAGTGCGGGTTGGTAGATGTCACATGTCTTCGAATTTTTGGTTCCAGGTCTTGCCGGTTTCCTCACGATGTTTTCTTTCACCGTTTTGAGATCAAATCAAAAGTCAAATCAAATCAAAAGTCATTTATTCAAACTAGGCTGAGAATCATCACTTTTTGAACGTCAAAATTACATAAGACAGTCCCCCAAAACGCCCGCCCTTCACCACTTACTAGTGATTTAGCTGGGGAGAAGAAGTGGCGCAACAAACTCCCCAGCAGCACAGCTGTCTGTTCAGTTAAAAAAAAAATGAATCTATATAACACTGCGCATAATTATTTAGGTACATTACGCAACACAAAACATTAAATTAAATTATTTGCTATAAGTAAGCTAGCACACGCCAATAGTGGTGAGAAAAAGAGAGCAGTGGTGATGAAATTATTTAAACAAAGTAAAGCACCTGTCGGGGTTCGAATCTACGACCTACAACTCGTAAGTCGCGGCTGTTACCACTGGGCCACCCGCTGCTCTATGTACATATGCAACATTGATATTTTTAGGGTCCCATACCTCGAAAAGAAAAAACGGAACCCTTATAGGATCACTCGTGTGTCTGTCTGTCCGTCTGTCACAGCCATGTTGCTCCGAATCCGATTAAGTTGGGTACACATATGAATTTATGTGATCCAACACCATCCGTGTTTGGGTCACAGAGATTCATATTTGTAACGTAAATAATGAATTTTGAGTATGGGTATCACTTTTGGGGGCAAATAAGAAAATTTTCAAAAAGTTTTGCAAACTGTAGTGACATATCAAATGGCTTACCGTTCGGGTCTCAAATATATGTTTTTATAATTTTAAAATATTATTTAATTTTAAAATGTTATTTAAGCAAATAGACGTAATTTGACAATTCCCGCTTACCTTCGAAACTTGTCAGCTTAAAATTTTGAAAAAAAAATACAGAAAATAGTTTTAAACTTATAGATTACAGGAAAACCTATAAGAAGTCTTAAAATAACATGGTCAATCTCTCAATATTGCGCATACAAACTTATTTGGTTTGTATGGGAAAACATGTTTTTCAAATGCAGTGTTAAGTTTGTCCTTGGGATAAATTCATCCCAAATACGGAACCCTTCATTGCGCGTGATCCCACACGCGCTTGGCTTATTTTTTCTTTTATTTTTCTTTTCCAGTAGCTGACTAGCTTCTGTGCATCCGATGCAGTTCATGCAGTGTTGGTGATGTTAAATAAATGTGCTACTCATACAATGTGTATGCATTGTTCCTTCATTAAAGTTAATAAAACTTAATTTTTTTGTTAATTTTATTGATTTTTATTGGTGTCACGTTGAAAGGAACAATGTTAATATTGACGTTTGTAAATACAGAAAACGAATTACTTTGATACCCAGGCGATACTATACTGTTTTCACGGTAAAGGTTGGTTTAGTCACATGTAAAAACAATTTCAATTTGGGAAATTCAAACGTGACTCTCTCCTAAGCTACTAGCAGTTCTGCGAACAGTAGACCTCGCGTAGAGCGGTGCACAGTACCGCAGTCTAGTGACCTTATTGTAAAACTAGCATTAATATTAAATGTAAAGCCACGTTATAGAGAATTCTGATAAAATAAAACAAATTAAAAAAAATAAAACAAATTAAAACAAAACAATGATCTACATATACATCCCAACTACGGAACCCTTCATTACGCGTGGTCCAACACGCACCGATTTTTTTTCTTTTATTTTTCATTTGCAGTAGCTGACTAGCTACTGTGCATCCGATGCAGTTCATGCATTAATATTAAATGTAAAGCCACGTTATAGCGAATTCTGATAATTATTTTCAGATTTCTCTCGTTTTTTGATGAGAAGGTGGACCCAGGTGCTCCATGAATCCCCACCTAGTATTTAAAGGGCCGATTGCACTGGTAGAAATAAAAAAGTGAGCAATTGACTGCATTTTGAGAAGCGGTTCTGCTCATCACGCTGAAGACCCTCATCAGAACTTCACCAATTTCTTATGAGACTAACTTTAAGTTTTTATTTTTTAAATAAAAAAAGAATCATTAATATCGGATCTCATAAGGCGGAGCTATCCAGTAACACCCTTTTTGCCCCTTTTTGGAGGTACCCCCCCCCCAATCAAAAATCCCCGACGACAAAAAAAATTATAAAGTCGTAAAACTTCTATACCAAGTTTCGTCTAGATCGATTGTAAAATACGATCTATAAAGGAGAAGCAACAAACTGACAGACGAAAGTAAATTTTGCCAGACTTGAAGCAGAGACGCTTCGCTCATTCGGTCAATTGATCGTAATGGAAAAACTGTACATGTTAAAGAAACCATATGTATTACGTATCCAAAAAACATGCAAGCAAAATACATATACAAATACATATTATAAATGCGAAAGTGAGTCTGTGTGTTTGTTACGCTTTCACGCTAAAACGGCTGATCAGTTCGGATGAAATTTAGTACATAGGTAGACCATGACCTGGATTAGGACATAGGATACTATTTATCCCAGTAATTCGTTCCCCTTTGATAATTTCCGACCTCCACGCAGGCGAAGCCACGGGGAAAAGCTAGCACATTATATTTTCAATTGATACTTTATTATAAGAAAAATTCACAGATCTCGTGCTCTACACGACCTTCGGGTATATTGAAAATGCACTTAGGCAGGCTTTTCATTTTGTACGATATCTAATCTAATAGATTTAGACCTAATAGATTTTGTATCGTCTTTGTAGTACGAGTAATAGAGCTCAAATAATAATAATAATAATATCCTAGGACTAATAATTTTAGACTAGGAAATAATAATTTTAGACTCAAATTTTATAATTTTATATTTTCCAAATATCGCAAAATAAAATAAATAAAAAAAAAACATCATTATAAAATTAAATTAATACGTATTTACAAATAAATACAAATACATTTCACGATCTAACTCTTAAACACTCCCATAACAACTCAGCGAAGCGACGACGCGCATCTAAGGAGCGCGCTTCCCGAAATTACGCCACACAAAGTGCACCCTCCTGCCTAGACTATCAGTGATACAGAGGTCCGGTTTTTTTTAATGTAGCCCAACTCAATACCGCGAGGATGTTTTTTCATTTTTTCGATATCGCATTTTGTTTTTGAAATATCGTTGATTTTGTGACAAAAGAGCCTAAAAAATATCGAATTTTCAAATTTTAGCGATTGTCAAGAAAAATGTTGACTTTTTAATTTTTGTTTTCATTATATTGTAGCGTTTGTTGATACGCGTCTTTTGAGACCTCAACCATACGTGTAGCCCTAATACTCACGACATCAAGGCGACGTCACACTGAGCGAAAATGGGGGCTAAACTGAAGCGATGAAAAAAAACATTTTCAATGTTAAAAAATGCCTTTTGAATTTCGCCGATATCTATTTGTACGCGATAGTAAGTACCTTTCCATCATGTCACAGACTATTTTAATTTAAATTTTCAAACACATACCTACTGACATCAATGCAATCAGTAATTGATTGACAAACAATGTTTTTCCATCAATCAGTTAATTCCGGCAAGAACATCAAACGTTATTACAATACATATATGCGTAATAATGTTGTATGTACACATGAAGTGAAATTAATACATAACCTGTAATTACCTATTGATTCTTGGACGTGCTAATAATCTGTTTCCGTTAATAACGTTATGGTCTAGTAAGTAAATATGTGTTTACTATGAAATACTAATAATAGACAGCAAAGGTAAGCAGAAAGTTTCGAGCTATTCTTAAAATAATACCTAAGATGCTCACTTATTCTTTCTTTTAATCTAAGTTGATTAGAAAAATCTGTTGTTATCTAGGCTGATCCAATAGTAATGATAAAAATAATAAAACTATTCAAATGAATATAATATAATATAATAATGATAATAAATCATTTTATTTCAGGCATTGTATACAAGCACATACATTTCACCCATAGTGACTACATGATAAAAATAAGCATTAAGTATTATTTTATTATATATTATATTACACTATTTAGTTATTACAAATTATAAATTAAATAAAAATGTTCTTAGTTTTACGGATAATTAATAAGTAAGTGAATTATACATACACATAATGATACAAAATTATTATTAATTAAAATAATTCGTCATTGACTTATTTACATCATAGTCAATGTTGAGATTGAACAATTCTGTTCTCGTCACGAAAATTATGTTTAGTTTAACAATCGATAATAATAATATTTTTTATATAATATAATATAATGTTCCAATGAATGTACCTCCCGGGAATTGTGCTCTATTTATATTCGACCCGGTAAATGGGTTGTGGAGGTAAGATAGGCAGTCGCTCCATGTAAAATACTGGTATTCAGCTGCATCCGGTTAGACTGGAAGCCGACCCCAACATAGTTGGGAACAGGCAGATGATGAATTTTTGATTTTGATTGATAACAACAACAATATTATCGCTATGAAGTACAAGGAGTAATACTGACCCAATTCTTCTAGATTCAAGATAGACTTTCTCTCATTAGGTTAGAAAAAAAAACGATGATTCCAAGTTAAGTGCACAATCGCGTGAAAGAGAACAATTTGTTTAACCCAAAGATAGCCAAGCAGGTAAATGTGTACGTACAGCTTATCTTGGTTCCGTAACTAGGGGAAATAATTGCTTCTTTTACTTAAACAAGCTACTGTAAAAACTAAGGCTCCCGGACACACCCTATTTATCGTGTGGTCGGTTATTTACTGCCTCGTTGTTGACCTGATAGTCAAAAGCGTGACTATATTGGTGCTTGGTTCGATCCCTGTGTCGTTCTCTAATGTGCGCATTTATAATTCGGCACGTCACGTATCGTGGGTGACTTTTGACTTCATTAAACATTAAAGTTAAACTCATCACAATAAAATAGGTCCGTTTTGACAGGCCATATCGTTTCATATGCCAAAGAGAGACAAACATAGTGGGACAAAGAGGGACGCCCTCATATCAAAACGGACCTATTATTTTGTGGCGAATTTAGCGTGGAAATTAAAAGCATCTTCATGTATTTCCACACATTCCTTGTGTTATCGTGATGCCGTGGATGAAAAAAACCGGCCAAGAGCGTGTCGGGCCACGCTCAGTGTAGGGTTCCGTAGTTTCCCGTCCGTCACAATAAGTGTTCCCACTTATGAGTTTAAAGGTGGGTATCCATTATGTTATGTACTACAAACTTAGTCCAGAAATTATTTTGAACAACTTTTTGTCTTTTTTGTACAAAAACTGTTGTTTCCATCAAGTTCAAAATTATTTTCCTAGAAATTCCTTATAAAGTTCTACTTTTCAGATTTTTTTCATATTTTCTAAACTTATGGTTCAAAAGTTAGAGGGGGGGACACATTGTTTTTTACTTTTGGAGCGATTATTTCCGAAATTATTGACATTATCAAAAAATGATTTTAGTAAACCCCTATTCATTTTTAAATACCTTTCCAACAATATATCACACGTTAGGGTTGAAATTAAAAAAAAAATCACTTCCCACTTTACATACAGGGGGGCTACCCTAATAAAACATTTGTTTCCAATTTTTATTTTACCACTTTGTCGGCGTGATTGATATACATATTGGTATCAAATTTCAGCTTTCTAGTGCTAACGGTCACAGAGATTAAGCGAGGACGGACAGACGGACGGACAGACAGACATGGCGAAACTATAAGGGCTCCTAGTTGACTACGGAACCTTAAAAAGAGCAAATTGGATACAATTAAGAAATTACTGTACGAGTTAGCAATATTCTATAAGAGTTACAATTTTCGTGTACAATAGAGTATATCCCCTTTGTCAGTGTCAACCCGGAGTATGGATTTGTGTCCAGTTGATGGCATTAGACGCGTCCCCTATTAGATAACTGGGATAAAGTATACCTAAATAGTAAACTAGTCAAATTATCTTGCTAAACGAGAATTCATACCTTATAATTATGTTCATAAAATCACCAACTAAACAGAAAGCAAGACTGCTATCTCAAAGCTTCTACGGTACATAGCGCAGTATTGCCCCACACTAGTAATGTCAACGGTACATTGCGCAGTATTGCCCCACACTAGTAATGTCAAGGGTACTGCGCTCAGTATTGCCCCACACTAGTAATGTCTACAGTACATAGCGCAGTATTGCCCCACACTAGTAATGTCTACGGTACATAGCGCAGCATTGCCCCACACTAGTAATGTCAAGGGTACTGCGCTCAGTATTGCCCCACACTAGTAATGTCTACAGTACATAGCGCAGTATTGCCCCACACTAGTAATGTCTACGGTACATAGCGCAGCATTGCCCCACACTAGTAATGTCAACGGTACATTGCGCAGTATTGCCCCACACTAGTAATGTCAAGGGTACTGCGCTCAGTATTGCCCCACACTAGTAATGTCTACAGTACATAGCGCAGTATTGCCCCACACTAGTAATGTCTACGGTACATAGCGCAGCATTGCCCCACACTAGTAATGTCAAGGGTACTGCGCTCAGTATTGCCCCACACTAGTAATGTCTACAGTACATAGCGCAGTATTGCCCCACACTAGTAATGTCTACGGTACATAGCGCAGCATTGCCCCACACTAGTAATGTCAACGGTACATTGCGCAGTATTGCCCCACACTAGTAATGTCAAGGGTACTGCGCTCAGTATTGCCCCACACTAGTAATGTCTACAGTACATAGCGCAGTATTGCCCCACACTAGTAATGTCTACGGTACATAGCGCAGTATTGCCCCACACTAGCAATGTCTACGGTACATCGCGCAGTATTGCCCCACACTAGTAATGTCAAGGGTACTGCGCTCAGTATTGCCCCACACTAGTAATGTCTACAGTACATAGCGCAGTATTGCCCCACACTAGTAATGTCTACGGTACATAGCGCAGTATTGCCCCACACTAGTAATGTCTACGGTACATAGCGCAGTATTGCCCCACACTAGTAATGTCTACAGTACATAGCGCAGTATTGCCCCACACTAGTAATGTCTACGGTACATAGCGCAGTATTGCCCCACACTAGCAATGTCTACGGTACATCGCGCAGTATTGCCCCACACTAGTAATGTCAAGGGTACTGCGCTCAGTATTGCCCCACACTAGTAATGTCAACGGTACATTGCGCAGTATTGCCCCACACTAGTAATGTCAAGGGTACTGCGCTCAGTATTGCCCCACACTAGTAATGTCTACAGTACATAGCGCAGTATTGCCCCACACTAGTAATGTCTACGGTACATAGCGCAGCATTGCCCCACACTAGTAATGTCAAGGGTACTGCGCTCAGTATTGCCCCACACTAGTAATGTCTACAGTACATAGCGCAGTATTGCCCCACACTAGTAATGTCTACGGTACATAGCGCAGCATTGCCCCACACTAGTAATGTCAACGGTACATTGCGCAGTATTGCCCCACACTAGTAATGTCAAGGGTACTGCGCTCAGTATTGCCCCACACTAGTAATGTCTACAGTACATAGCGCAGTATTGCCCCACACTAGTAATGTCTACGGTACATAGCGCAGCATTGCCCCACACTAGTAATGTCAAGGGTACTGCGCTCAGTATTGCCCCACACTAGTAATGTCTACAGTACATAGCGCAGTATTGCCCCACACTAGTAATGTCTACGGTACATAGCGCAGCATTGCCCCACACTAGTAATGTCAACGGTACATTGCGCAGTATTGCCCCACACTAGTAATGTCAAGGGTACTGCGCTCAGTATTGCCCCACACTAGTAATGTCTACAGTACATAGCGCAGTATTGCCCCACACTAGTAATGTCTACGGTACATAGCGCAGTATTGCCCCACACTAGCAATGTCTACGGTACATCGCGCAGTATTGCCCCACACTAGTAATGTCAAGGGTACTGCGCTCAGTATTGCCCCACACTAGTAATGTCTACAGTACATAGCGCAGTATTGCCCCACACTAGTAATGTCTACGGTACATAGCGCAGTATTGCCCCACACTAGTAATGTCTACGGTACATAGCGCAGTATTGCCCCACACTAGTAATGTCTACAGTACATAGCGCAGTATTGCCCCACACTAGTAATGTCTACGGTACATAGCGCAGTATTGCCCCACACTAGCAATGTCTACAGTACATAGCGCAGTATTGCCCCACACTAGTAATGTCTACAGTACATAGCGCAGTATTGCCCCACACTAGTAATGTCTACGGTACATAGCGCAGTATTGCCCCACACTAGCAATGTCTACGGTACATCGCGCAGTATTGCCCCACACTAGTAATGTCAAGGGTACTGCGCTCAGTATTGCCCCACACTAGTAATGTCAACGGTACATTGCGCAGTATTGCCCCACACTAGTAATGTCAAGGGTACTGCGCTCAGTATTGCCCCACACTAGTAATGTCTACAGTACATAGCGCAGTATTGCCCCACACTAGTAATGTCTACGGTACATAGCGCAGCATTGCCCCACACTAGTAATGTCAAGGGTACTGCGCTCAGTATTGCCCCACACTAGTAATGTCTACAGTACATAGCGCAGTATTGCCCCACACTAGTAATGTCTACGGTACATAGCGCAGCATTGCCCCACACTAGTAATGTCAACGGTACATTGCGCAGTATTGCCCCACACTAGTAATGTCAAGGGTACTGCGCTCAGTATTGCCCCACACTAGTAATGTCTACAGTACATAGCGCAGTATTGCCCCACACTAGTAATGTCTACGGTACATAGCGCAGCATTGCCCCACACTAGTAATGTCAAGGGTACTGCGCTCAGTATTGCCCCACACTAGTAATGTCTACAGTACATAGCGCAGTATTGCCCCACACTAGTAATGTCTACGGTACATAGCGCAGCATTGCCCCACACTAGTAATGTCAACGGTACATTGCGCAGTATTGCCCCACACTAGTAATGTCAAGGGTACTGCGCTCAGTATTGCCCCACACTAGTAATGTCTACAGTACATAGCGCAGTATTGCCCCACACTAGTAATGTCTACGGTACATAGCGCAGTATTGCCCCACACTAGCAATGTCTACGGTACATCGCGCAGTATTGCCCCACACTAGTAATGTCAAGGGTACTGCGCTCAGTATTGCCCCACACTAGTAATGTCTACAGTACATAGCGCAGTATTGCCCCACACTAGTAATGTCTACGGTACATAGCGCAGCATTGCCCCACACTAGTAATGTCAACGGTACATTGCGCAGTATTGCCCCACACTAGTAATGTCAAGGGTACTGCGCTCAGTATTGCCCCACACTAGTAATGTCTACAGTACATAGCGCAGTATTGCCCCACACTAGTAATGTCTACGGTACATAGCGCAGTATTGCCCCACACTAGTAATGTCTACAGTACATAGCGCAGTATTGCCCCACACTAGTAATGTCTACGGTACATAGCGCAGTATTGCCCCACACTAGTAATGTCTACGGTACATAGCGCAGTATTGCCCCACACTAGTAATGTCTACAGTACATAGCGCAGTATTGCCCCACACTAGTAATGTCTACAGTACATAGCGCAGTATTGCCCCACACTAGTAATGTCTACGGTACATAGCGCAGTATTGCCCCACACTAGCAATGTCTACGGTACATCGCGCAGTATTGCCCCACACTAGTAATGTCAAGGGTACTGCGCTCAGTATTGCCCCACACTAGTAATGTCAACGGTACATTGCGCAGTATTGCCCCACACTAGTAATGTCAAGGGTACTGCGCTCAGTATTGCCCCACACTAGTAATGTCTACAGTACATAGCGCAGTATTGCCCCACACTAGTAATGTCTACGGTACATAGCGCAGCATTGCCCCACACTAGTAATGTCAAGGGTACTGCGCTCAGTATTGCCCCACACTAGTAATGTCTACAGTACATAGCGCAGTATTGCCCCACACTAGTAATGTCTACGGTACATAGCGCAGCATTGCCCCACACTAGTAATGTCAACGGTACATTGCGCAGTATTGCCCCACACTAGTAATGTCAAGGGTACTGCGCTCAGTATTGCCCCACACTAGTAATGTCTACAGTACATAGCGCAGTATTGCCCCACACTAGTAATGTCTACGGTACATAGCGCAGCATTGCCCCACACTAGTAATGTCAAGGGTACTGCGCTCAGTATTGCCCCACACTAGTAATGTCTACAGTACATAGCGCAGTATTGCCCCACACTAGTAATGTCTACGGTACATAGCGCAGCATTGCCCCACACTAGTAATGTCAACGGTACATTGCGCAGTATTGCCCCACACTAGTAATGTCAAGGGTACTGCGCTCAGTATTGCCCCACACTAGTAATGTCTACAGTACATAGCGCAGTATTGCCCCACACTAGTAATGTCTACGGTACATAGCGCAGTATTGCCCCACACTAGCAATGTCTACGGTACATCGCGCAGTATTGCCCCACACTAGTAATGTCAAGGGTACTGCGCTCAGTATTGCCCCACACTAGTAATGTCTACAGTACATAGCGCAGTATTGCCCCACACTAGTAATGTCTACGGTACATAGCGCAGTATTGCCCCACACTAGTAATGTCTACGGTACATAGCGCAGTATTGCCCCACACTAGTAATGTCTACAGTACATAGCGCAGTATTGCCCCACACTAGTAATGTCTACGGTACATAGCGCAGTATTGCCCCACACTAGCAATGTCTACGGTACATCGCGCAGTATTGCCCCACACTAGTAATGTCAAGGGTACTGCGCTCAGTATTGCCCCACACTAGTAATGTCTACAGTACATAGCGCAGTATTGCCCCACACTAGTAATGTCTACGGTACATAGCGCAGTATTGCCCCACACTAGTAATGTCTACGGTACATCGCGCAGTATTGCCCCACAACAGGAATTTAGGTACAACACATGTAGGTATTTCTTGAACCACCCGCAACCAATATTTGTATGCTGATCAGACAGTAGTTCGAGGTTTTTGCGAGAAATCACAAGATTAGTAGGGATGGCTTTAAAAAAAACAACTTTCAATGAGGCCGCCCAATGTATGTTTTGTAGTATTACATTTTTTCTTTGTTATGTATTTTTTAATGTACAATGAATTACCCCATATTATTCAATTTCTCTTACAGCGAAGCACAGTATTGGTAAACTGGGAATCGAAAGCGCTATTCACTCCGGCTTATCTCTACTGAATACACGAGTGCATTCTGATAATATAGGCAGGCTGAATATGAATGAACCCTTTCATTCATCCTTTATCTACACATACAACACAAACATACAACATACAACTGTTACGTCATCTTTTTTGTAAGATTTTTGACTTGTGAAGAATAACCACGAATATATCTATATTTGATTCATATTTGAGATCATACTCGTAAATCTTAAATAAGAACAATTTCTCACAGTAAATTTTACCTTTAGTTTTGTAAAAAAGAACAATTGTTTATTCTGCATTAACAAAACTCACATTACAAAAAAAAAAAAAGTACACACTTACAAAGTAGATATTAAAAGTTTGAGATTTGACAATTTTGTCCTTTTCTTATTTATTTACCTGTTAAAAAATATCTACGACTTGGTTTACCGGTGTATCAAATCTGATCTGAATCCCTTCAGCTATTTACCTACCGTTTATGTGTGATTGAGGAAGAACATTCAAACATCTTGTTAGCAAAATCTCATGATACAGACATAGATACTACTAGCTCAGATACAGACCTAATACATACAGCATAAACACTTTTCGCCTACAAAGCAGTATCTCGAATGTAACGAGCATCCACAGATATAACGCGCATCTTTGTCCACGTCACAGCAGCAGCAATAAAGTAACACCACACGACTAGGATTAAGTGGCTGACGCCATCCTCTTGTACCAGATATATAGCGAACTAAGAAGATAAGTTAGCGTATTGTTAGAACAGACGATTTGTACTGGGTTGTATTATGGCAGATAATACTGTATGGAAATAAGCGAATCTAAATAAAATCTATTTTTAGTACTTTTCTTGAATTTATAAAGACGATGTCCAGGGTTCGATTCCCAGGTCAGACAAAGTGTTATTTTGTTTTCTGTCAGGAATTTTTCAGTAGCAACCTGAAGACTAGATCTTTGCCCGGTTGATGGCAATAGGCTGGACACTATAACATGGAACTTAAACCTAGTTTTTTTCCGTGAAGAAATGCTCATTCATACTGCACTACCACGGGGAGATAGTGCAGTTATGTGGGACTCCAACCCACTAAAACTCCACGGTGTCCTCCTCTGTCGCTTGTGGCGCGAACACGGGCACGCGTTAGCCCTCACCGCCGCGGCTGTCACCGGACCCTCCTCTGGAGAGCACCCCCCATCACTGGCGCACCAGAACACATGGCACGCCGTGACCACCCTAAGGACCAAACCAGCACATGGGCGCTAGACGACCCCATGTCGAGGCACCCTTGATCCCCCTGCGACCGGTCAGGTCAGTGGCCCGGCCGCCTACCACTTTTCGGCTGCAGAGGATAGGGAGAGCGGGCAACGAATTACCGACACTCCTCCTCGCCTGCGGCCCCACCGCATCCGCCATCAGACGGTGGTGACCCGCAGAGAGCGGCGCACCGCAATACCAGCACTCCTCTCCAGCCGCGGTCTCCAACCCTCAGCCGCGATGCCTCCCATACAACATCGTGGCTCGCCTCAGTTGCGATGTCGCCCAAGCAGCACCGCAACCTACTTGTTGCCAGCTACGTCGTCGGCTTCCTGGCAAAAGCCCTAGCGAGCGACCTCTCCTCGGGTTCCTTTCTGCTTCACCGTGGGTGAACAAGTCTCGGCTACTGAGCCCCCCCGCCTCGACAATACGGGAACGCACCGGGGGGGACTTAAACCAAGCTGGCAAAGTGTGGCTGTGAGAAAGCCTTCGGGGATTACAGATGTTGCGTTTATGTTGTATAGATATAATGTGACTAAAAGTTAAAGTTTTTCAGCTTTTATGATATTTTTAAGTTATTACAAAAAGCTAGGTAACCTGTACAACAGCCTCATTTAAACATTCACCTAAAACCAAGGTTTCCCGTACCGATACAAAATTACCTAGCCTAGCGCTAACCTGTAACTTACAACCAACGTATAAAGTTAAACTCACAAATTGGTCGCACAGGTAAATTGATACCGGTCAGCCAATTATCGGCGATTCCACTAATCACCGCGCCGCACCGCAATGTACCGCGCTATTACCGCGGCCGGAATTAGGAGCCTGGATGGTTTATGCACGAATTATGGTGATTAAGAGGGCTGTTTCATTTTGTCGCCTCTCTCGCTCACACGTGACCAAATTTTTAAGAATCTTAAATGAAAATATGCTTTTTTGAAAAATGTAATCAATTAGCGAACTAGTAAATAATATTAATTTAATAGATAATTATTAAAAACACATTTTTGTTGTGTTATCATATGAACTCAGCTCAAAAAGTATTATGATCTGTTTTCGATGTTAAATTAAACAATAAAAATGTGTTTTTAATAATTACCTATTAAATGAATATTATTTACTAGTTCGGTAATCGATTACATTTTGCAAAAAAGCATATTTTCATTTAACATTTTATTAAATTTGGTCACGTGTGAGCGAGAGAGGTGACAAGATGAAACAGCCCTTTTGTTAGGTGAAAAGGACCGGCAAAAAGGAATTAAAACAAATATTGAAGTGCCGAAATATTTGCAAAACAAACGTGTTACAATTTTTATGTCATTTTTTACTGATTTTTTAACAGATTGTCTATCAAAAAGTACTTAGTCCAAATTTCGGAACATTGGTACTCGTAAATGCAATATTAACACTTTATTAAAATGAACGAACGAAAAACAATATCAGATTTCTCAATCAAAATTAATACCTAGCAATTAAAATCTTTTTGCAATATTTGAATAAAATACGAACAGAAACTTAAAAAAATTAAAAAAAAATCAATCAATTTAATAAACGAAGACCGAAAAGGGAGGAAACAAATAAATTGCCTTTCTAATTAAGGAAAATGTAAAGTAAAGAATTTTCGTCAAAACTAAATATACAAACGTTGCTGATGGAATGAAAAGGGAAATAAATTGAGAATTTATGTTTTCCGTTCAATATATAATATTTTTAAAAGCAATTAAAATAAAATGGCTACGTTTTATTCTGAACGAGAATAAACATAGTCAATAGCTTTTTCAATACTGAGTTATGTCGGTTCACTGATAAAAGTGTCATCTGTACTTGGAACGTTTTTAAATCGAAATTAGAACGAACGATTTTGATGATTGGCAGTCGGGGGCTTGAGGTTAATTTATTTCACATAGGTTGCATTGAAAGTGTCTTTCTGAACTTTGAGTTGGTACATCAAGGTCGTACCTCTGATAGTCAAGCCATCTTACAACAGCAGTAAACTTGTTGACTGGCTATATTTTTACCGCAACACCAATTATTAAGAAAACTAACTTGAAAAATAAGTCACACATGTACGACTCTGTAGGCTCACTTAGTAGATCTCATTTCATATAATTTAAAGTAAAAAAAAACTGCACAATTTTGTATCATAAATGTAACATCAAAAATTTCCACTTTTCCAATAAAATTCGTAGCCAATATAAAGCTGCAAGTATCACAAGTAGCTACTTGCGCAAGCACCCTTCATATAAAGTGGTTATCTGCAAGAGCTTGCGGCCGAGCCTCTTGAATGTCACAGATAAATGGTTAGAATACGTATGATAGTAACAGTAGGTAGTTTGTTCGTTTTTTGTAATTTTTCATTGCGTCTATACAATATATTTATTATTCATTTTGTAATATTTAATTTCGTGTTGAATGTGAAATGATACTATTAAACTTTTTATTTACTACTTCTTATATAGTCCTGTCTTTCAAAAAGAAAATGTCCTGAAATGACTGTGTTAATTCCAGAATCTCAATGGTCTTTACCACGGTAAACTCGTTGGTTTCAACATCCGTAATCCGAAGTTGTTTGATCTAAAAAAGATTACTTCGGGCAAGCAAGTTTATTGGACTTTAACACTTTCGCTGACACTGAGATGAAGTTCACATTCTGAAAATGACACTAAAAAATTTCATACAAAATAAGACGACGCCTACAGCCGTACTGTCGTCAAAAAACAAGTCAAGGTACCTGTAATATGGTATTTTTTATACGAGTATTTTTTGCCTTGACACTAGAAAAATTTAAATGAGTGCAATACGACACTAGATCACGTGGCTTCTTAGTCATGTACGCAAATTTACACGGCTATAGGCGTTTTGTCTGTTTTGACTTAGTAAAGTTAACCGCCTGTGGGCGTAGCGCGATATCAAACACGAACAAAAATACGCCTCTGGACGTGACGTCAGCGAAATTGTTAAAAACAGCTAGTTCATCATGGATAAAGAAAACCAAACCCCTTCCTATTTAATAAAAACATAAATTTTACCAAAAAAAACACAGCCAACGAAAACAATCTGAAACACAGGTCAAAGTATCCACCAAGACGTTTCAGCAACTGATTTGCTATGCCTGAAGTTTCAGGCCGCGACGGTAACCCGGGATTTGTACTAAGAGCCACGCGGTGCGTCACTTTTGAAATTTGTATTCGTTACACGGCACTTGTGGGATTTCAAAACGAGTATAAACTTTATATGAGAGGCGGAATTTTATTTCGTTTTGTATGGGTTCAACAGGGGAAAGTCGTTGTTTTGTGAAAATAAAATGTTTTTTGAAGTTAATTTGAAGTTTTAGTTTTGAATTTTGTGTGTAGTCCCAAAAATGGGGTCTTACGTTATTTTTGTGAATTTATACATTTATTTATTATTAATTACTATTTTATACACCAGTAACAGTAATTAATTAATTTCTTATGTATTTTATAAATTACCATTTCATCTGGATAGGTAGGTACAGCGTTAATATTAAAAAAAAAAAAAACATTTTGTTAGGTTACAAATTGCAATGCAATTATTCATATACACTGTCTTTCACAAAAACTCAAGCACAATAACATGATTTGGTTGAATCTGTCTGTCAACATGTCACAATCGGGAAGGTCAAAATAAGGGTGCTGCGCATGCGACACACCGGGGAATGTGCATGGGACACCGTGCGGCACTGTGCAGTCGCGTAACTCTCTACGAAAGTTTTTTTTTTTTGTTATTATTTATAGTTATATAAAGCTAACAATAAGGAAAGTGTAGTATAGTTGGTGTTTGTTTATATTTTGTATGTCCGTTTGCTAGTCGGCAATGGCCTCCTCCAACTTTCTCCATTCCTGTCTCTCTCTGGCCACTGAGCCATGTCGTTCCAGCGACCTGTCTGATCATCATCTAACCTTACACTTTATACAATATAAATAAAGCTTACTTACTGCAAATTAAAACAGTTTAGGTATCTAAATTTATGTTTAGGACTGGCTTCACTGACCACTGTGCAGTTATTATTTAGCTAACGTTTAATCACAGATACAAAGCAAATAATAAAAGTCATGTCAGCCATTGCCTTTCATTTCACGTAAAGGCTCACCAGAAACGCTTCAATTTAACAATAACAACACAGCGACACTGCAAGTCTTCCAAATCCTTTCCAAAAAATCTTATGTTTCCTCCTTTCCCCAATGTAAACAGAAAATAAATGGTCCAAACGGCGGTTATACTGTTTTCTAATAATCCTTACAAGAACCGTTCTTAGGACCTCGTAATTAAAACATAAACGACTTTCCTATGGGGATGTTTTTACGAGGCCGGTATTAGGAACGTGAATTGCATTTCTTTTTCTCTAGAGTCCTTTTATTTTTGCGAATGACGTGTTTATTTTCATTAGGGGGAGAATACACATGCCTGTAACTTGCATAAAAGTATGCAAGTAGCTTACATGTCGTGTACCATAATAGTATGCCAGCTATTTGTAGTTTTGTACAAGCTACAGGCATTTGTATTCCCTCCCTTATAGTTTAGTTTTGTGCGTTCGATTTTGTTGCAAATTTTAAACTGTATTCTTTGATTTATGTTAAAGGATGTGGAGGAGGGCTATAAGACTAGGGGAAGAGCAAAGAAACGATGGATGGACTGTGTCAAAGATGATATGACTTGGGAATGATTATTGAGATGACGACTAATAGAAAAGTCAATCAATCTGCCTCGCCTTTTCCTAACTATGTTGAAGTCGGCTTCCAGTCTATTCGGATGCAGCTGAATACCAATATCTTACATGGAGCGACTTCCACAACCCAGCAACTGGGTAATACGATTTCCCTCAGTAAGACTTTCGAGCTTCTGACGACCCGTAACGACGACTTACAGAAAATTATGGAACAAAAAGACATGTTGCGCTGTCCTCAATTGAGCTGGGAGAAGCACAAGAGAATGATGATGATTCATTGATTTATGTTAAGCTTATACATTAAAATAAGAGTTAGCTTTAGAGTTAGTTTTGTAGAAATTATGTATTAAAGAAAGCAAGCAATTAAATTTTGACAAAGAACAACTGATTTATCAAATTATTGCTTTAAATATGACATACAACAGCGATAATATTGTGAAGTGAAAGTATTTATTTTACATGAAGTAAAATCAGAGACATTAATTGTTTTAAGCAAATTGACTACCAACATAAATCTTATACAGTATGTTAGCTTAAACGAGGGACTTATTGAGGGAGGGTATTCAGTATTCGATTCTCGTCCCAAATATGTAAAAAACTTAATTTGTAACGTAATTGTACAATAAAATACATTATTCATGAACACTGAGCGCGCAAGAAGTATACTTGTAAACAGTTAAGTAATCACGCGGCAAAACACGTGCCGATCCTGTCGAAAAGGAAGCCCGTCCGTGAGCAAACCCCAACCCTTCGCAATCCAAAAGTTTCAAGTGTTGTCTCCAATGCACCGACAGGATACACTCCCGCGCTGACCGCAGTCTATGCGAGTGCGCCGCTATGTCCGCATGTTTATTTGCGCTTCCGCGTATCGTTTAAACAACCACGCTTACTTCGCGATAAATGTATGTTGCTGAATAAACAAAAATGACATTTTATCAAAATTCCAATGAAGAATATTGTGGTTCATGCCTACGCGGTATCTAAGTAAAGATAGTGTGCGAGGAGTCATGAATTTGTACCGAGAGATGTTTCCCAATCGCTAGAGCAAGTGTGCATACACGTTGCGAGACTTATTGTGAAATTTTTGGTATGGTTCTGTCTGTTTATAAGTTATTTTTTATAAGTTGTTATTTTTTTGGAAAGCCACGAACAGGCTGAATCCGAGGTCGGGTCTGCCTGTGAGTGTTGAGGGCCTTAGTGATCCTAGTGATATCGCCAACCTATTCAGCAGAGCTTTTAGGGTTGAGTCTCCCCTAGGTACGTCGTCTGGCGGGCCGGAGGTGGTGGGGGGGTCCGAAGACGTGCCTATTAGGTTTGCGGCCAGGGAGGTAGCTACTGTCATACACAACTTAAAGAGAGGCAAGTCGCCGGGTCATGACAGTCTAAGTATAGAGCATTTACTATATGCTGGTAAGCACTTACCGCGAGTGCTAGCAATGTTTTTTAACTTGTGTCTGAGTCACTCGTATCTTCCAGCCGATTTACTTAAAACTATTGTTGTGCCCATTGTTAAAAATAAGACTAGAGATGCGAGTGACAAGAGCAACTACAGGCCTATATCCCTGGCTACCATCATTGCAAAGGTGTTGGACAGTCTGATTGATCAGCAGCTGGATAGGCACTTAACACTCAACGACGCCCAGTTTGGGTTTAGGCCACATTTATCCACGGAAACGGCTATACTATGCCTGAAACAGACTGTTCAATACTATGCAAGTAGGAAAACACCTGTATATGCATGTTTTCTGGACCTCTCCAGGGCTTTCGACCTCGTATCTTATGACTACCTATGGAGGAAACTGTCAAATGTTAAGAACCTCCCTAGCGATATCATTGGGATGCTAAAGTATTGGTATAAAAACCAATGCAATTATGTTAAGTGGGCGGGTGTCCTGTCGGATGCATACGGGTTGGAGTGCGGTGTGAGGCAGGGGGGAATCAGCTCACCCAAGCTATTCAACCTATATGTAAACGAGCTGATCTGTGAGCTCAGCAATGCCAATATCGGGTGCTCCATTGACGGGCACTGCGTCAATAACATCAGCTACGCGGATGATATGGTATTGCTGAGCCCATCGATCAGTGCACTTAGGAGGCTTCTTCGCATCTGTGAGGACTATGCGGTGGCTCACGGCCTTAGGTACAATACGACCAAGAGCGAGCTACTGGTTTTCAAAGCGGGTAACAAATGTTATGATACTGTCCCACCGGTCACCTTGGGGGGCGCTCAGCTGTCCAGGGTCACGAAGTTCAAGTACCTGGGGCATTGGGTCACCGATAGTCTGTCCGACGATGTGGATGTGGAGAGGGAACGCAGAGCATTGGCAGTTCGTTGTAACATGCTGGCTCGTAGGTTTGCACGTTGTACTAGGGAGGTGAAAATTACACTCTTTAGAGCGTATTGCCAATCTATGTACACGTGTGCCCTATGGGTCAGCTATACAAAGAGCTCGTACAATGCTCTGCGAGTCCAATACAATAACGCTTTCAGAGTTATGTTGGGGCTGCCGCGCTTTTGTAGTGCATCGGGGATGTTCGCGGAGAATGGCGTGCCAGATTTTTACGTACTGTGTAGGGTGCATCCCTAACATAAGTAATGTCAATGCAAAAATGTAGAATGTCAATGTAACTTAAATGCAGAAAATGTCAGTGAGTGCTCAACGGGATGAATCTAAATAAAAATGCAAGTTGTCCGACTCAAACCACGTCTAATTGAACACTAAAAATGTAATATACATAAAATGCATAGAATAATGCAATGTGTCAGCGTCAATGCATTGCCAAATGTAGGTCGCGTCCAAGGTGCAAATACGCGAGTCTACTGGCTAACTTATTGCAATAACAATATATTAAAAGCCCATGTACGTGCACCGTACATATTGCCACAACAAAGAAAAAGAATAACTAAATAAAACAATTCCAAAATATCTGAAAAATAATAACATAACAATGTAAAAAACAATGTAAAAAATGTAAAAATGCAGGACTCTAATGTAAATATAATTGATCTACGACTATTATGAAGAATATAAACTAAAGTCTATAAATCGAATGTCACCATAATAATAAATTAGCACACATCACTATGTTTTTCATTGTCAAATTTCACTTCACTTGAGGTAGGGTTAACACACGACACTTTGCTCACTTTTGAGCCCCGTATGTCGACCTTGCTGTTCCTGTCCTCGATGTCATGATCTTCTACTCGTATGCTTCTGCTTCTTGCGTCTTGCGGACCCTCCCCCTGTCTTTGGGTTGCCATCTTTCGCCAAAAGTACACCGATGTTACAAACAGTGCAATGCTAATCGCAGCAAACACATAGATTGCAATGTAGTGATGTACGTCGTGAGAGGATAAGGTGTCTAGCTTAGACTGTTTTTGTATAGAGCGAAGTTGTGTATCAATCTTCTTGAACGTCTCTTCGTGTGTTTCAATATGCAACGATGAGTTACGAATCGAGGTATTGATTATGTTGTTGATTGGAGAGATCGTGGGCATGATCATCGCATATGGTTCATTGACTAAAATGTCACTTGTATGTTCCATATATGCGTGCAATGTGAATGAGTCGCCTTGCAAGTTGCATCCTTGTTTCAGCGTTATCAGACCCGAGTGACGTAACGTCTCCGATGTCATTTGAGTGCCGCACATTAATTGTACTTCGCACGTGTCACAACAATAATAAAACCAAGTGTTTTGTTTATGTAATTTGACCCATTTGTCGGCGCATACTTTTATTTCCGTATGGCAATAAGCGGTGTGTTCTTCGTTGTGTCGAATCAGCTGTACATCGCAAATAGATTTGTGACGATCGCCGGTGTTGTATATAGGGTGATTTAGTTTGCACAGTAGAGTTTGGTCGTGGAATTTTTGGCATTCGTTAATGTCATATTGTTCTAGGGGTATAAATGAGTATTGGTTGACGTTAACTGCTATTAATGCAGAGTTGGGAATAACGTAAATTACCCGATTTATGTCAATACGTTGAGGAATGCTGATAAGTCTGTTAAGTTGGTATAGGGCATCACTCAAGATCGGTACTTTTATTTCCATCAACAGGTAGTGCTGTGTTATGCGCGCATGTATTCTGAATAGCCTGTAGATGTCTCTTATGTCATTACGAACTTCAGGTAGTGTAGAATCGCGAGGTAGTAGTCGAGCTACTCTATCTAGTTCGCTTTGCAATTGGGTTGGTGATAATAGATGTACGTCCAAATGTCCTTGGTACATATTTGTCAGTGTGTTGATGAGAGATTCTTGGATATCTTTTAAGTTTTGGGCCATTCTTTCTGCAGCTATGGCCGATGTAATGATGTAGAATGCATGTGAACTCTCAAGTTTATCTTTGAGCGTCTTGTTTTCTAGGGACGTGAGGTGATCATTGATTAAAGTGAACTGCTTCACCATTGTTGCTTCGTTACGCTGTACAATGTTGTTCTCGGTTTCCAGAACACTTGTCTGGCTTTTAAGCAGTTGGAATAGGTGATTTTCATTATGTTGGATTGTATTTATATCCTGTTCATATTTTTCTGCAAAATGTTGATCTAACACTCCGAATAACGAGTTTGCAACATATCCTACTCCGTCGATTAATCCTCTTTTGAACCTGTGTTGAATTATCCGCTGCGACCTCAGTAATTCGTTGTAATAATTTAGTTCACTCATGCTTTGTTCGAGTTGGTTAATCATAACATGAAATTGCATCATCCACTCTTCGCAACGAGCTTCCTTTATATGAGATACGAATACTTGCAGAGTGTCCACATTGCGCCAATAATTTGTCATATTGTAATAGAATACCAGTTTCCATTCATCTCTAATTTCTTGTAAATCTGCAATCTTGTCAAAGTAAATTGTTTGATTTTTTGTCAGTTGAGTAAGTTTCATATCTTGCTGGACAGTAGGTGTTATCAATGTCATAATTAGCATCAGCATATAACATACCAAGCTGTTCCAGGTGAGCTTTCTAGCTCGGTTTTGCCTGTTTTTGGGTAGTTTGTCAGTGTCAGTGTTGTTTTGTTGTTCCTCAGCCTCTACTAGTGGTACCAGTTTTGAAATAGGCCGTTTAGTTTCGCCTTTTGCAGTTCGCAATGTCACAACTCTAGTGTGGCCGTCCTTTCCAGGGTGTAACTCCGCTACACGACCCAGTGCCCATTTCCCTGCAGGTAACCTTTCATCTTTAATGCATACAATGTCATTTTTCTTTATGTCAGTATTCTGTCGTTTCCACTTTTGTCTTGCTTGTAGTTGTTGGAGGTACTCTTGTGACCACCTCTTCCAGAAATCCTTGCTAAGTTGTTGTACAATTTGCCATCTCGTGTTTAAACGGTAAGTAGTGTCCATGTCGGGTTCTGGAATTGTCATGAGTGATGTGCCGGTTAAGAAATGTCCTGGAGTTAAACAGTTAATCTCTTCGGCGTTTTCTGTAACGGTGCATAGT
This sequence comes from Dicycla oo, assembly GCA_948252095.1. Lineage (NCBI taxonomy): Eukaryota > Metazoa > Arthropoda > Insecta > Lepidoptera > Noctuidae > Dicycla > Dicycla oo. The sequence continues at coordinate 2,404,205 of OX411718.1, read as the reverse complement.
GGTCGTGAGTTCATGCAAGCTTCTATCTGACATAGCAGAGTGGTAAATTCTTCGTATGTCAGACGTTGGTCTCCAATGACCCGTTTGAGATGATATTTCATGCTCTTTACAGCGGCTTCCCACAGTCCGCCTGCGCTTGGCCAGACCGGGGCATTGAAGTGCCATTTAACTCCCATCTCTGATATTGTGCCCAAGAAGAAGTTGTCAATGTTTTTTACAATGCATTTGTATTGTTGCAATAGGATCCGATTTGCACCCACAAAATTCGTGCCATTGTCGCTGTACATGTCCCGTGGCGTACCTCGACGAGCGCAAAAGCGCTTGAAAGCCGATAGGAATGCTGTACTCGATAGTTCTGATACCAGTTCTAGATGGATGGCTTTTGTTGCTAGACAAACAAATACTGCAACGTACGCCAGCAATGTTCTGACGCCTCGGCCTTTACTTGCCTTGATCTCTACGTGTCCAGTAAAATCGACACCTGTATGTGTAAAAGGGCGAGATACTGTCACTCTCGGCTCTGGTAGATCAGCCATAATCTGGTTTGTTTGTTTAGCATTAAATCGGCGACATGTTACGCATTTATGTAGAACCTTTTTGACGGCGCGATGTCCTCCTACGATCCAAACTCTTTGTCGTAGATGTGTCAGGGTTAACTTAGGACCTCCGTGTAATGTTCTTCTGTGAGCTTGCCAAATTAATAACTCTGTCAGTTTGTTGTCATGTGGTAGTAGAATTGGATGTTTAGTGTCTTCGGGTAAGTTTGAGTTACGTAACCTTCCACCCACACGCAGAATGTCATGTTTGTCAAGGAATGGATTTAAACTCAAAAGGTTACTTCTTGTGCTCAAACCTTTGTTTTCCTTCAATCTCATAATCTCGTCACTGAAGGCATGCAATTGAATATGTTTCATTATTAGGTTTTCAGCGCTTTGTAGTTCTGTAGATGTTAAATAAGTAGTAGTAAGATGAGTGTCGGTTTTCGAACAGCTGTTTATGAAACGTTTTATCCAAGCAATGACCCTTGTAATACGAGTCAAATCGCTGTGTCTGTCTAATAACTCAATTACTATTGAAGACGGTTCACATTTCACAACATACGTTTGCATTTGTTTTTGTTTTGATTCGCATGTTGTCGATGTAATTGCAATTTTGCCAAAAGTATCTTCACTGTAATTTTTTATCCAGTTGGGACCTTGCCACCACAAAGGATGTTGCAATAGTTGGGAACAACTGATTCCGCGTGATGCACAGTCTGCAGCATTTTCCTCGGATTTGACATAACTCCAGTGCTGTTTTGGAATTACGTCTTGCACTTGCTGTGCTCTGTTGCTGACGAACGACTTCCATTTTGTGACGTCACCATGCAGCCAGCCTAATACAATCATAGAGTCCGTCCAGGCGTATGTACTTTTGTGCACATTGTCCCATTTAAAGGCTGTCAGGACCTTTTTCATGAGCCGTGAAAGTAGTAGCGCTCCACATAATTCGAGTCGCGGTAGTGTCAATTTTTTGTTGATTGGCGACAACCTTGATTTTGCCGCGATAAGTCTAGTTACAGGCTCGTTTTTGTCATTTGTTGTCAGCAGGTATATAGCGCATGCGTAGGCCTTTTCGGATGCATCGCAGAACCCATGTACTTGGAATGGTTTCGTAATATCTCCCAGCCACCTTGGTATTTGAAATTCGGTTATATTGTGCAAGTCACTAGTAAACTGTTTCCATTCTTCTTGTATGCTGTCAGGTAATGTTTCATCCCACTCGCATCCCGATAACCAGACGCTTTGGAACAGCAGTTTTGCTTTTACTGTCAAAGGTGTCAGCCAGCCCAGTGGGTCATAAATTTTCGAGATTTTCGATAGTAGCTTCCTTTTTGTCAATTGGTTCTTATTGTCAAATTGTATTTTGTTTGTAAACGAAAATGTGTCAGTCGTAGGATTCCACTGGACTCCCAGGGCTTTTGTCATTCCATCGTTTGTAAAATGCATTGTCGTTTGGTTAAGATCTGAAGAAGATAAGCTTTCAATCAAGGTCTGGTTGTTGCTTGACCACTTCCGTAGTGTAAGGCCAGCTCCACTCAGCATGTCGATGAGTTGCCTTTGAATCTCTTGCGCTCGTTCAATGGAGTTGCTGCCACTTAGGACGTCATCAACGTACATTTCGTTAGCGATGACATCCGCTGCTAACGGATACTTCTGTGCATCATCGTCTGCAAGCTGTTTCAGCGTTCGAAGAGCTAGGAATGGTGCTGCCTTGGTGCCATACGTCACTGTGCATAACTGGAACTCCTTTAAAGGGCCTTGGTTGGATTCCCTCCATATGATCTTTTGCAAGCGTTGGTCTTCTTCATGGACAAGGATCATGCGATACATCTTCTCACAATCTGCAGTAAAGACGTACTTGTATAGCCGCCACCCTAATAATAATGTCAATAGATCTTGATGAAGCTTAGGACCACACTCCATCAAGTCGTTCAGGCTGTAACCTGTGTCGGTTTTCTGGGAGGCGTTAAAAACCACCCTCAATTTTGATGTCACTGAGTCCTGTTTTAGGACTCCATGATGAGGTAAGTAGCATGCCATGTTGCAGTCAGGTTTGCTCTCCTTCATGTGTCCCATTTTCAGGTACTCTTGCATAAATTTGATGTAACTATCTGATAATTTGTCATCCCTGCCTAATCTCCTTTCTAATTGCATAAACTGTGCTACAGCTCGTGGCTTTGACTTGCCTAGCAGCTGATTAAAATTAGGCTTCATTGGCAAACGAACTGCATATCTGCCATCAGCTAATCGCTTAGTTGTTGCAGTATAGAACTCCTCACAATATCGTTCCTCTGACGTCATAGAATTGCATGCATCTCCATTGATGTCTTCCACTTCCCAGTATTTTGTCAAGTCGTTAACTTCATTAACTACGACGTTGCAATTAAATGTTTTTGTGACATTGCCTGACAATATCCAACCCAACCGTGTTTGTTGAGCCATGGGTTCATTAACCTCCCCTTTGACTAAGCCATTCATGAGTATTTCGGAAAATACGTGTGCATCCAGAAGTATGTCAATGGGCCTAGATAAGTTGTAATCTGGGTCGGCTAGTGTGATGTCTGTCACATGAGCCCAAGGTTTCTTTGCAAATGTTACGTTAGGCAGACTGTTTACTACCCGTGTCATGATTAACGCTTCCGTTGTAAACTGGAAGTCGTTATGTAAGGACTTGCAGGATAGATGGACCTTTCCTTTACTCCTGTTGGATAAAGTACCGATCCCGCTTATGTTTGCACTCAGCTGTTGACGCTTTATGCCCAATCTTTGAGCTGCATTCTCCGTTATCAACGTAATTTGTGAGCCTTGATCAACTAGAGCCCTTAGTGTAATGTAGTCACCTCCAGCTGTGGCTACTTGCAGTAATGCTGTTGGTAATAATATTTCATCATCATTGTTCGATGCGAAGTTGTTTTGCAGATTTTTATTTGACCTAGTTGAAGTCGATGACGACGGTTTAGGTGCTGTTTGTGTTGCTGAGGGCGTTTGCGCTGACTTCACAATATCGTTGTGCAGAAGTGTGTTATGTTGTTCATTGCAATCTCTGCATCTTTTCTGTGATGCACAGTAACCCTTAGTATGCACATACAAACAATTTTTGCATATATTATTGTTTTCTATGAATGCCATTTTTTCGTGACTTAGCATGTCAGTGAATTTAGAGCATCGAAATAATGCATGATCGGTATTGCACAACGGACAAATAATCTTACTGACTTGCCCAGCGTTTGACGCATGGAAATTGCGAGAATAGTTTGATGAATCTTTATTGGGTTGTGAATTTGCTGACTTGGAATTTTTGCTGAACGGATGTGGCGTCTTAAAGTGTGGTTTTGATGCAGGTTTATCACCGTGTTCTGGCTTTTTCCTGTGCAATGGTTCTAATGCCATGAACTTGTTTTCGACGAAATCCATAAAATGATTGTATGTTGGTATCTCGCGCGGATCCGACCTGGACTGCATGTATTCCGAATACGTTTCGGAGTCTAATTTTTCGCATAAAACGTAAACTAGAATCGGATCCCAAGAGCTAGTATCAACGCCCAAATTGTGTATCGCGTTTATGGTTTCGTTGCTAGTGTCATATAACCGCTTGAGGTCGAATGCAGATTGTTTTTGCAAATTAGGTTGACGCATAAATACCTGGAAGTTTCTGGTGAATAACAAAAACTTATTATTGTATCTATGGCACAAAATTTCCCAACACGTGTCATAATTTTCGGGTGCAATGTGTAAATGTTGCACGAGTTTTTCCGCTTCACCTCGAAGTCTACCCTTTAAATGCTGCATTTTCTGACTTTTTGCAATCGCTGAATTATTATGAATCGCTTCTACGTAGAGATCCATAAAAGTAGGCCATAAGGTATAGTTGCCGTTAAAAGTTGGTATGTCAATTTTAGGCAATGTTTGCTGTTGATGTATAGAAGCGTTTAATTTCGTGTTCAACGCCCGTTTCATATTTGTAAATGCATTTTCGTGACGACAGAACTCGTCATAATAGTCCTGTGAATTCCCCTCTAATATGCCATCAATTTGTAAATGTAATTTGTCAACTGTAGTCCACCGAAACTCTAAAGTCTTAAGCATATCCTCAATTTCCCATTTCTCCTTAACCTCGTCTAGGCTTCGATTTACTAACCTAGTGAATGCACGGAAGTTAGCTTGTTGCAACTGCTGTAACTCGAGTAGCTTGTCCTCTGCTCCTACAGATGTCTCGAACAGGGTTTTGTCAAACTCAACGTTTAACTTACTGTGGCCGGCGTTGCTGGTTCCAGCAAGAGTTTTTATCTCGAACGCTGCAATCTCCCGACGCGTTCCATAGTACCAACTTTTCATGACCTCATAAATGTTACCGGTGAAATATTGATGATCTCTCTCTTCTACTGCACTCAGCTCCCGGTTCTTCTCTTCACATTCTGCCCATAGCAGATCTAGCCTATCAAGCCGTTTACGAATGTACTCGGTGTTCTTCCTGCTCGCTGAATCTTTCTTAAAATTAGAATGGATTATCTTCACTTCCTCGAGGATCTCAGCTTGGCGCACGATTAAACCCTCCATTGTAAAGCCGTAAGATAAATAATGAACGATCTTACTTGAAATTCAGGAACTCTCCCTGTAGGTATGCAACTGCAATGCAATGTGACGCTCTGGAGTCTGGACCGCTGCTACCTCACCGAATGCTTCCTGCACGGCAACACACGTGGCACGGTATGACACGACACGACACAGATCCCGCGCGACGACTTATCGACCGATGTATCGGACTGTATGGTACTTGCAATAGTTACGAAGGACCAAAAAACTATGTAGGGTGCATCCCTAACATAAGTAATGTCAATGCAAAAATGTAGAATGTCAATGTAACTTAAATGCAGAAAATGTCAGTGAGTGCTCAACGGGATGAATCTAAATAAAAATGCAAGTTGTCCGACTCAAACCACGTCTAATTGAACACTAAAAATGTAATATACATAAAATGCATAGAATAATGCAATGTGTCAGCGTCAATGCATTGCCAAATGTAGGTCGCGTCCAAGGTGCAAATACGCGAGTCTACTGGCTAACTTATTGCAATAACAATATATTAAAAGCCCATGTACGTGCACCGTACACACTGATGCGGACACGAATAGCATCCCTGATGCGGCGAGTGCGTGACAGCTCCAACAGCTTGGTGGCTATAGTAGCCGACAGGATGGACAGTCCAATGATGTGGCAATGGATGACCAGTCATCGTGCGTCATTCTGTTATGTAAAATAAGTTGTTCTAGTGTATTTTTTGTGTAGTATGTGTTTTCATGTATGTATGTATTTTGTGTATAAAATTATAATGTGTGTTTGTTTATGGACTTATGGTCTGAAATAAATTTATTATTATTATTATTATTATTTATAAGTTTTTTTTGTTCATATTTTTATTAAGCGTGAACTATTGTGGCTTTAAATACGTCCCTCGTTTAAATTAACAGACTGTTTATATAACATTCAAATCACAACTATCACTCATAGACCGTTGTATGAAATAGCTATAAAACTCCATATACACGATGCAAGTTTATTGCCTGTAGCATATCATAAAATTACAAAGCAATTAACTGGCACCGCCTAAACAACACGTATAATATTGATGCACGATAGAAGCAAGTTAGCTGCCGTATAAAACTGGTTGGTATAGGTATAAACAGCACGTGCAACAAAATTTCACGTACAATAAAAGAAAAGAAAAGAAAAGAAATTTTTGCCAGAATTGAATGCGTCAATTCTGGCAAAAATTTCTATCATTTAAACATGAGCGATAGAAACAAGACGTTCAATAAAATTGAAATAAATTTGTATTTAGCAGTGCAAGTACGGCTAATTGATTCAAGAATCAATTTTACAAGGATGTGCAACTCCGAGTATAGACAAGACAAAAAATTCAATAAAATATGTATTTAGCAGGACAAATACGGGTAATTGATTCAAGAATCATTTGTACAAGGATATGCAACCCTATTTTTAGACGAGGAAAAACTTGCATGCAGTAACGATTGAGCAATTTTATTGCCTCAGTGTAAATCGCATGCGATTTTATTGAATGGCAAAACTTGCATTAAATTATTTTATTCCATTTTATGGAAATTGCACACGTGTAAGCATTCGCATGCAATTCTTGAATGGTAATAAAATTGAATGTGTTTTATGGCGTGAGATTATTTCTCTTGAAAGTTCCAGAAACTTGCATCGTGTAATTGGAGCTTCACACGGTAAATTGACGCAGGGTGCCAATTTACTTTCACAATGCGACTTCACTGCGGCTGCTGATTTCACTGACTATTAATAAAAACTACTAGTCATGGCCGAACAATAAGGAACTTGAACCAATTATTTGCAGGAACTTGAACCAATTCTTTGCAGAAATCTCAAAGTATTTTCTCCAGAATACTCTAAGTATTCTGGAGAAAATACTGTGAGAGACGTAAATTCGGCTTCCATTCTCAACCTATAAAATTAATCTATCAATCAACCATGACAGTACCTCTACACGAATTTATAAGAGAACAATATACACGGGAAAGGCTTTGAAAACAAAAATATTTTGAGAACGGTATTATTATTATTCGGGAGTATTGCCAATAATTTCCAGGAATTCGGAATAAACGGCGAACTTAGTGTTGCCAACGAAATCATTCGTTTATTTCTAATATGAATGATGTCGAGCACCTACAGCAAATAGGATAACATATCAACAACTATAACAACATATGACATATCATACTATACAGGGGTGAATTTTTCAAGTGGGCGTGGATGGCCAAATCCGAAACTATGAGGAATAGCGAAAAAAGAAGTCTCGGGCTCGATTTTGATGAAAACTAAAACTGCATCATTGTATTTTTGAAAAATCAGTCTTGATGATTTGATAGGTAGGTAAAATGACAAAAATAAAAATAAAAAGTATTTTGTTAAAAATGAGCTCTTTCCTTTAGTTTGCCGTATGTCATTACTTGCCAGAATTCGATCCTTCTTAGCGACACTATCGAATGGTGTAATAATAATGTTTTTTTTTTTTTTTCAAAATCAACGGGGTTCGATTTGTGGCTAGAAATTTTGATATTTCAAAAATCCAATAATGCTGATCAAAATCAAGCCCGAGACTCCTTTGAGTACTTGTCGCTATTCCTCATAGTTTTGCGTTTGACCCTCCACGCCCATTTGAAAAATTCACCCCTGTATGTTTATTGAAAAACAGAGCATAGAACACAAGTCAATATAAAATTACACCAGAATAATAGACAAACCAATAAACAAACTTAAATAATAATTAAATCAATTACCTAAAACAATTATTTTAGGTCATATAATACCTGATCTGTTAACCAGCCTTTAAGTTCAGCTTTAAAAGCATTGTCAGACGTTTCGCTTATAACTTCATCAGGTAGCCGATTGTATACCGATGGACCCATGATATGAATTAACTTTCCAGATTTAGACAGGGTGTGTTGGTAGCCAGAGAATTTGTCATGATGGTGGCTTACAATGTCATTCGAGCATAGCCCTCGCTGCTCTCTAAGCGCGCTAACCGCAGGGCTCAGCAACACCATATCGCAAGCGTAGCTGATGTTGTTGACACTCACATCAATGCGACATCCGATTTTCTTGCTGCTGAGCTCAACGATCAGATCGATTATATAGAGGATAAACAGTTTTGCTGACGTTATCCCTCCTTGTCTAAGCCCGCTCTGTAGCCCGACCGACACAGACAGCCATTATAATATCTCTTTACGCTGCAACCCAGTGATTGTTGTAAATACTGATAATTTTAATATTAAGCTCGGCTTTACGGGCTCAATTCACTAATTTACATTGCATTAAAATTATGTTATGTAAATTTTAAACTGATTTTTCAATAAGTGGTGATTTCACATTCAAAACTTCATAATATGAAATCGTATTAATTAAGAATCGTGGAATTCGTGGAAGAGATTCCCTTTATGCTGCAGCCATTCGCTACGCCGTAGCCATGCACTACGCCGTAGCTGTGTGCTACGCCGTAGCAGGTGGCTACGACGTAGCAACGCTGTCCTTGAAACTTGCTTTGTGCAAAACATAGTACAGGAACGAGAAGAATGTTCGTAGCTTCTTGTGTTGTCTTACTTTCAGTATTTTTTTTTTGCCTTATGTTATAATTAACTAGCTGTGCGCGCGACTTCGCTCGCGTGACTGTGATTTTGTTAAGAAAACTTGATACTAAACAATTCTAATTCATCGAAAACGATACTGTTACACCAATAATTACATCGCCCATTACGATAAACGAATTGTGTAACTAACACCTTGATGACCTTAACTTGAAAGCCTGAATATAACAGAATGGCTATTGCAACACCAAACAGGTAATTCGCGGTAGTGCAGTGTGGTCGCTGCTAGTTAGTCCTTACGACTAAACTTACATTAGATGAATGGGTTAGATCTTTCTTCATGGTACTCTGACCTAAAAGACATGATTTTCTGAGATTAAGTGATTTTTCAGCCGCTGCAATGACAAATAGAAATACTTAATTACTAACTAACTAATAGAAATACTTAATAGAGAATGTTCAATTGAATTATACATACTGTTACGAGCTTGGATAAATAAATGCTAAGATAAGGATAGGATAAATAAATCTATACCAGTTTACACCAAAAACACACTATATTTAATTAATCGCAAATACAGTAATTAGAAACTTTAAGCAGAATCACTTCGATGTTCCTCACTAGTAGTTCACTGTTTCGCATTCCAAACTGAACTGCCACGCAGCAGTGGCAACGCTTTATTTATATGACAAGTGTAAGGTTCTAGAAAGTTTGAGGACATAATTCGAGAACATTCTAGTATTTACGAGAATGATCTAGAATGCTGCAACACGACACTTAACCATCTATAAAATTCTGGAAGCGTCCAGAATTTTCTAGACGAAGCGTGTAGCTCTGCTGCTCGATTACAGATGGTGCTAGCCACTCACTCTTGGTACTCCTCTGCCGGACCCTTCAGGAAACACAGGCGCGTTGATATGTTATTAAAAATTTGGATATATAATTTACATAATTACATATTGTTATTGACTGTCATTCGTAGAACTTTGACAGAGGTTACGGGTCGTCAGAAGCCCGAACGTCTGACAACCAGCCCTACCAAGGGGTATCGCGTTACCCAGATAAAATACTGGTATTCAGCTGCATCCGGTTAGACTGGAAGCCGACCCCAACATAGGAAAAGGCTAGGCAGATGTTGACATATTGTTATTGTAACAAATAAACATAGTGCTCGCATTACCAAATAATTCTATCACCATTTTATTTTCTACCTACCTTTGGACACTTCAGCACAACACATTCCTCACTCAGCATCATTTCATATTTTTTCCACCATCTCATAAAATTATCACGCAAAAATGGTAGAATGTAGACTGAAGTAAGTTCTTATTGCACCCGCGGGTGTTACTGCAGCCCAACATGTTTACCTGAGCCATAAAATAATGTAACTCTTACATTATTCTCTTTTCACTCATGTTAAGGCACATTTACGCAACGTGTGGCCCAATAAATAAAAAGAGAGGGTAGTTATTTTGTCGTAAATGAGGGGCTAGTGGCTAAATTATATCAGCCGCACGAGTTGATAGAGCGGTAAGCTACGCTTGCCGCGGTTGGTTCGTGGATGGGTAATTATCCATTACATATAGAGCCCCCGTGCCTCGGAAAGCACATTAAGCCGTCGGTCTTAAATGTAATTCGTAAATCTTTGACAGTCGTTACGGGTCGTCAGAAGCTCAAAAGTTTGTCAAACAGTCTTACCAAGGGGTATCTTCTTACCCAGTAACTGGGTTATGGAGGTCAGACAGGCAGTCGCTCCATATAAAATACTAGAATTCAGCTGCATCCGGTTAGACTGGAGGCTGACACCAACATCATAGTTGGAAAAAGGTTAGGCAGATTGATAAGACTCTTTGTTTTCTTACACAAATTCTCACAACACAAAACACTAATTCTCATGAGCATCATAATACATATTATTGCCAACAATAACCAATATTTATTACGAAAAATAATGTTTGATTTTTTTTTTATATTTAATCAGGAAATTACGAATAAAAAAAATTATTTTCTTGTATAATACCTTCACATTCACCTTCTACTCTCATCCTTCAGCAAACAAGCCCAATAATAAGGGGTTCCCCTATAAAAAAATAAAATTTTATTTACCCTAAGTGCTACCCAATGATACCTGCTCACTTATTCATGTAATCGTGTCCTAAGAAACTCCCCTTCGCGTATATTTCTACCGAATTTGTAAAGTTTATTGTTGAAGCAAATAAACATAACATTATACAGGTGCTCTGTTTTTGTTTCATGCATTTTTTGTAGAGAAGGTTGTTGTTGTTTTTTTTTTTTTTTTTTTGTCGGCCTGCGTTGTGTCCCATTGCTGGGCAATGACCTCATCTTTATCCTTCCAAGCCCTCCCTGTGTGCGATCTCTGGCCGTGTTGGCCCTGTAAACGTTATCAGCAGGTTTAGTACGAGAACCGTAGAGAAGCGTCTTGTCGACGGAAGAGTAGCCAAAAATGACGTCACCGTGTAGACAGTACGACGGCAACAAAGTAGAAAGAGTCAACTGCACTTTACGATATTCACTTTTTTACATAATTAGACTCCGAATTCTTTGTTTTTTCATAGGATTTTTTTTTTCTGTTTAATTCTCATTTTTTACAAATATTAAGTCACGCATATAAATACAACTGCGGAGGCGATGCGATTCTCAACGTATGTTATATGGAATATATGGAACTTTTCACTTTTTGTATGGAAAATATGAAAAAATTATTATCTACAAAGCTCTACGCTTTACGGGTTTACGAGTTTTGTAAAGGGGGGCAAAATTTTCATTATTTTAGCGATAGGACACTCCGTTTTCGAGATATAAGCAAAAGAAGAGAAAAAAGAAATGATTTTGTAGATAGCCGTATATACTTTGCGGCCGTCGAGTAGGAAGTTTTTTACATGGCGTCTTTGGCATGGCGATTACAAAATCAACTTGTCTTCACTACCCTAGACAACTTTCTTCTGAAATAGTCTACACAAAAAAGGACCTAGATAAAGATCTACGAGATTTCTACGGTGCGATGTCAAAAACGAAGAGAAACGAAATATCACTTTGTATAGAAAAGGTTGTCTACTCTTCGTAGAGATAGACAAGCGGTCACGCTAAGGCCACTGATCGTCACACCGCCTTAGCTGTGGTCAACCTCGACGGCTATGTCCTCCTCATCAGGCGTCCTGTGAATGAAAATATTCTGGTATTTTTTTGCTTTGATTAATATTTTTCGCATTTTTAAGGTTGGATGAAACTACACAAATATATACTAGTATTTCGCATAATAAATAGTTATAGCATAAAATGTTTCAAATAAAAAAAGATCAACCTTACTATTTTTTTATCGATTTTTTCCGGTATGATAATACCAGAGAATACTACTTCTGCGGAATCATTCTGACCAAAATACTACATTTATTCCAAGTAACTGCGGCCAAGAAACTGGGCATCCTAAATAGGGCGAAGCGATACTTTACGCCTGGACAGATTTTAACCCTTTACAAAGCGCAAGTCCGATCCTGCATGGAGTATTGCAGTCACCTTTGGGATGGATCAACTAAGTACCAACTAGCCGCGCTTGACTCGGTGTAACGCAGAGCTAAGAGGCTCATTGGCGACGTAAAACTGGTGGATGCCAAGCTTCATAGCTTGACTCATCGCCGCAAGGTTGCCTGCTTGTCGGTCTTCTATAGATTGTACTTCGGAGAGTGTGCCCGAGAACTCCACGACCTCATTCCACCGGCCCCCTTCTACCATCGGACATCTAGACGCACTGCCAGTTACCATCCCTACCTGGTTGCTATTCCACCAATTCGCACTAAGCGCTTCCAAATGTCTTTTATAATGCGCACAGCAAAAGAGTGGAATTCACTACCTGCATCTGTGTTTCCGAACGTATACAACCCTAATCTCTTCAAAGTGAGAGTGAACAGGCTTCTTCTGGGTAAGCTCACTCCATCGTCGACTTTGTCTCTGTCACCTCTGACCTAGACTAGAGTCAAGAGCAAACCCATCACAAATAAAAAAAAACACAGTACATCATTATTTTAGCTGAAATACTCTACAAAATATCGAAATACAAAAATAGGGTAGGTAACCCACACGACTTGCCAAACTCGCAACGAATCCCAAAAAAACATCCCAAACAGCTCCTATTAGTCCGAATACCTAGCTCGCATGCCTCTTGTACAGTCTTCAACGTACTGCCTTTGCTTACTTCCAAACTCAGTACTCACAAAGCAAAACTTTCGAGGCAGGCTTATTTAATTTTCCCTCTGGAACGAATTTTAATTTTATTTATGGAAGAGCAACTGAATGTGACTCCTGTTTGCTGAACCATTCTTTTTTCGTTCATTGTTTTCATACGTTCATTCAGTGGGTAAAAATGAATGAGTGTATGGCGTATTTATTTATTTGTTTGCATGCATCCTTTTTGCTTCATTCTTTCTTTCATGGCGAGGTGGATTTATGCTTGGAGTTCACTGACCGTGCGGTTGGCGGCTAATATGATACAAATTGTATGTACGCTGTTTGCATTGTGTTACGTAATAATTTATCATTTTTTTGCTAATTGTAAGTACCTAGTCGTGGAATTCCAGCCTGTACAGACTTTCCTTTGTTAGATTCGTTGAAGCCTATCAAACTTTTGAGTACCTACCCAAGCTGTTTTATAATTTTTCGAAACACACTTCTTGGGACCATATTTGGTCGAATAACAGAAGGCAAATTAAGTAGGCACCAACTTCTGTTTGAGCCTTATTTTTATTGTAACTCTACTGAACCCCTCAGGAATATAAGTGGCATGTAACATTCTTATATCGACCCTCATTTCGGTAACTCCAAAAACAAACAAAGAACCCACTCGAAGCCGACCAAAAGCGCAAACAAACGACAAGTCACTACACTCCACCTTTTCCTCAATCAAGAATCACGAAGCACCTGATATACCAACAACGCTAGGAAATATATCCAAAAAATAATGATGAAAAACATAAAATATTTCTAACAAAAACCCCTCGGTACCCTAATTTGAACACTCATCACTTGGACGGAGTACGGAAACAAAGAAAGTTATTAATGTCTGTACCCATTGTCTACATTTCTGACAACCACCACTATAGAAATACCTCTCCCTTACAACCAACCAATGAGAAAAGTTTAAAGAACGGGAGCTCTACCTCCCTGGTCGGTTTTGTCGGGTAGAATGTAACAGTTTCTTTTGTCCCACGAGAGATTCTTCTTACAGTTTATTTTGCCCGTTTCAATTGCAACGTTTTGTCTTTATAAATTGTGTTGATTGATGCTATAGTTAATGAACAGGATTACAACGTTGATTGGGAAGACAAATATTTTTAATCAAGAACGTTTTATAGGTCTTAAGATTGTTTTCGAGAATAACAAACGATCGGGTCTTTCACGTTTTAATATGTGTGTGAACCGTGGATGAGAACTGGGAGATGCGCCCCATAAAATGAATATTGATTAAGATTTTAATAAATATCTTTATATTTGAACTTTGCCCTTTGCAATAATAATAAAGTCAAATCCATTTTGCTCAGTTCTCATCATCGTAAAATAATATTGGAGACGCAGTAAATTCTATCTTAGTTTTAGATATTTTGAGTTCAGTTCTAGATGCAAGAAAACTATCTAGTTATTTTCCGCAGCTTTGTACGCAAACTAACTTTAAACCCCTCGCTTATGACTACATAAAAAAAATATTTATTTTAATTTATAAATTTAAACATACCTACTTTCAACATAAATGTCTTCACTTATCTATTCCCAGAAGTTGCGTTGACTGTGATTCAGTTAATCAAATAGTCAATAATTAATAGTTAGGTAAATACCTATGCAGTAAATGTATTAACGTTCATTACCAAGAAAACATTCTGATACGGCCATTCGGGTCGATCGATCAGGTTATGCTTGGTCCGTGGATGGGTGACCATCTTTCTTGGTCATCATCTGCCTAGCCTTTTCCCAACTATGTTGGGGTCGACTTTCAGTCAAACAGGATGCATCTGGATACCAGTATTTTACACGGAGCGACTGCTTATCTGACCTCCACAACCCCGTTACTGGGTAATAAGATACCCCTTTGGTAAGACTGGTTGTCAAACTTTCGGGCTTCTGACGACCCGTAACGACTGCCAAAGATCCATGAATGACAGCAGAGACTAATGGCTTAACGTGCTTTCCGAGGCACGGAGGAGTCTTGGTTGGTGGAAGCCATTAGTCCCTGCTGTATAGATTAGACTGAAAGTCGACCCCAACATAGTTGGAGAAAAGGCTAGGCAGATGATGACCAAGAAAACAATATGATTTTGTTGCTGTCAGTACCAACCATCCTAAAACAGACAACACAAAAGATACTTGTCCACAGAACCTTCTAAAGAATATTATCACATCATTAATCTTTTAACAAAGAAACATCGACGAGAACTAACGGCCTGCTAAACTGCTTATACCCTTCGCATTAACGTCGCAATAAAGAGTAATATATAGTTTAGTAACGTAAACTGATGTTGACCCTTCCGGTAGGACCGTCATGGTTGGCGATTGTGGCGATATCTGCGAAGGGAACTGTACAATCTTGCGTTTAGGTTGATACTTTATAGGGTATTTTAGTTCCTAATGTATCGGATGATAGCGTTGTACATTTAGCACTCTCCGCTGAATCGTGGTGTTAAGAAACTCCGCCGAAACATGACCACTTCGTGTATTAGTAAAACAAGTCCTCATCACAGTAAAGTAAGGTTTTTGTCCAGGAACAGTAATGCTTGCAATGTGAAGCTATTTTTAACCGACTTCATAAAAAACAGAGGTTATCAATTCGACAGGTATGTATGTATGTAATATGACAGGCCAGTTGGTGTGGTTGTTTAAGATACCACCTATCATGTCGCAGGTCGTGGGTTCGATTCTCATCCATGACAAATATTTGTGTGCATGAACATGTCTGTTTGTTCTGAGTCTGGGTGTAATTATCTATATAAGTATGTATTTACAAAAAAAAAGTAGTGTATGTAGTATATCAGTTATCTGGTTTCCATAGTACAAGCTCTGCTTAGTTTAGGATCAGATGACCGTGTGTGAATAATGTCCCACGTTATTATTATTGGAATTGCAATATATTCACATATGATAATCTATTAGGGCTTCCAAACAAATATAGATGTATGTATGTTTATATGTATGTTTGTCCAAGCAGTTCTCCGAAACTATTAATCAGATCGTGACCATTTTATTTATATGGGCTTACATTTACTTCTACTTAGGGAACAGTGCAAGTTTTATCAAAATCGGTTCAGTAGTTTTCAAGATAATGAACTAATACGTGTAAGTGTGAAGGCCTGGCTTATTGATACGAGCTACGGGTGTGGTGTCAAAGGGAAAACTACTTATTATACTTAAAGGCTTCTGACGACCCGTAACGACTGTCAAAGATCCACGCTTAACAACCGAGACTCTTGGTATATAAAGATGGTCACCCATCCAAGGACCAACCGCGGCAAGCGTAGCTTAACCTCATCGATCGACCCGTGCTGTTTTTATTACTTAGCCACGAGCCCCTTGATGTAATGTTATCATATTTTTTTTTTTTGTTTTGAAAGTTAATTATGTGAAGTCCGCACACCAATTGCCACAATTTAACACTGACAACATCTTTATTTACTTTCTTTGCATCAATTTTATAATTATGTTATACAGTTCATTCTCACTGTTATCTATGGTCTGATACAGAATAGAAATGTGTAGAATATTAAAATTCTTTGGTTTAGTTAGCTATGTGTTTTTGTGTATTGTTTTATTTATATTTTTCGTTTGGAATAAAACCCAAGTTCTGTTAAAACCACAACAAAAATGCATAATAAAACCCTTTCCACTCCACTCAACAAAAGGAATTTACATACAAAACTAAATCACAAAACAAACAGTAAACCTTTAGAACGTAGCTCATAAAACTGCGTATCGGTCTAACGATACTTAAACTCGCTTGCAGGCGAAGACGACGAAATAGTGAGATTTACCGCAGAATAAGCCAATGTACTGATTATAGGGTAGTATTAGAAAATGGATAAATAAATACCCTTTCTGTTAGAAAAGTCGCCAAGGTATTGTGCACTTTTATAATTTCTCAAAGCACGATATAAGTATAAACAAATATTCCAGTTTTTTTACTAAAAACTAAAAATTACAAAATAAAAAAAAAACAAAAAGAAATTAACTGAAAATTATGAAACAACTTTAATTTCGGAAGTCGGTGGCAGAGAACTAAAATACAGATCCCAAGACACCGACTTCCGAAATTAAAGTTATTTCATCATTTTTAGTTAATTTCTTTTTGAAGTCAATTTATTTTATTTTTTTTAATTATTTTTTATCTACTCTACAATGAAGTACAGGATTGGGGCGATTACGAGCATGAAAACCATTTAATGCGATAATAAAATTAGGAAAATACTAGCAAGGTCTTGCATAACATATCTTAGCTTCAGGCCTGTATTTCCTGATAGAATAACCAGAAGTGTGTGCGAGCAAGTTTGCATTATTTATCGGGCACAAATCGGGCCAAACAAAACCAAGTTTTTGAGTTAAAAAAAAAACGTTTAGGTATGAATGTGTGCATACAAAGTAAGTTGATTATGTACTAATAGCAAAATTCATTTTAGGAATGATCTACCGTCTATAAAATGGTTTATTATTATAACATGTAGGCCCTATAGTATGTACGCTTAATCTTACACTTTTTTTTTTTTTTTTTTTGTGGATGGGAAATCATCAAATAACTTCTCCCGCTCTGGGTGGAGCGGAAGGGCGTGTCAGACTTTTACTGACTAAAACCCACCCGTGTTCCTTCAGTTGCCTATGCCAGGGCCACGGTATCTTTTTCAAACAACCCGCGACCCCAGCGGCATTGGCCCTATTGGACCCCATCTTTTGCTGACATCTCTTTGAGGCGCGCGTGGAACACAACGCGCCGTCGACCCGGGCCTGGTCCTCACCGGACGGCGAGCTACCCACTACTCACCATCCGCAAGCCCGCGCCTACGGTGGCCGGGAATCGGCTATCAATTCCCGCCGCCTTGGGCGTCTCCTGCGGCGACTGAGGGCGTGAGGCTGCCTCTCCCTCACGCGTTCCGCCTCCTCCTTCGCGAGAATTACCGCTTCGCAGAAGGAGGTGACGGCCTCCCATGCACTCTCGCTCCGCACCATGGCCTGGACCAGGCTCGGACGCGAGAGATCGCCGCCGCCGATCGCCTCCGTGAGAACACGGCGGTGCTCTGCCCAAGCCGGGCAGACCTCCACTGTATGCTCCACCGTGTCCTCTGGGCGATCCACACAATGGTGACACCCGGGCGTTTCCTCCCGCCTTATGCGAAACGCTTAATCTTACCCTGGACTACGATAGGCTACAAATAATCCGTTCGAACCGAACCTTTAAATCTAAATTACCACTTGCCAACCATTCGTAGTATTTGAGAAATGCCTAACCTGGCCCTTTGAAAACGCTCCTAAAGGATGATAGAGCCTCGCCTGCTAGGGTATAAAGACTGAGTTTCGATATTGAAAAATAAGTGAGAGATAGAGGTTTTAAGCGATAACGACAATAAAATAAACCAAATTCTAAATCCTTGAATTTGGCGTTTAGAAAGTAACCCGTCGCGTGTCCTATAGAAACAATTAAAAAAGAAAACCGGTAAAGAGATTAGTCGGCACCGAGGGTTTCGTACCATCATATATAAA
The DNA here is from genome assembly GCA_948252095.1 of Dicycla oo. NCBI lineage: Eukaryota > Metazoa > Arthropoda > Insecta > Lepidoptera > Noctuidae > Dicycla > Dicycla oo. The sequence continues at coordinate 2,385,798 of OX411718.1, read as the reverse complement.
AAAGTGTGCTATTTAGAGACATTGTGTTATTTTTCCTTTAATCTTTACATAAACTTCTATCACACGGAATAATTTCAGATTTTTCTCTATGCACACTTCGGAGATAAAAAAGATTTTTTTTGAGAATGTGCGAACAGCGCTCTTTCATATGATACCCCACATGCCCTAGTAGCCCCACTTCGAATTCTTAAGACCCCTTTTCAGTCCCTGTTGTAAAAAAAATATGTTAATTTTTAATTCTTTCTTATTTGACTTATTCCCTCGTAAGTATTTACTTTTGTATATTTACGTAGGCTAGTTTTAGGTATTAATGTACCAATATGCTTCTTCTCATAGTTGTTAAAAGATTATTTTTATTTTTTAAATATCACTTTTACTTCAAATTTTAATGTCCCAATGTAATTGAAATGTAAAGCGATGGCCTGAAACACAGGTTTGAATAAACCTAGATCGGGTGGGTCGCTACCTAACATTCTAATTCCAAACTAACATTACTTGCACCTGTAACTAAACATATACTTAAGCATTAATTTATTATTAGGCTACATAATATATTGTATTGGAAATTTACTAATAACTGACTAAATGTACACTTTTTGAAATATTTTTATGAAATAAATTATTATTATTATTTATTACTATTATTTGCAAAATAGTTGGGCAAACGTCATCTAAATCTATTCTAAAATTCAAGTTGATAGTATTAGTAGTTCTTGAGATATCCGGCTGTGACAGACAGATAGACAGACATACTGAGTCGCACCATAAGGGTTCCTTTTTACCATTTTGGTACGGAACCCTAAAAACCTTTAAAAAAGCCAAAATTGGGCCGTTACTATGATGAGGGTACGTGCTGAGTACTCTCGCCAGACATTATTCTCACTACCACCATGACTGACTAACATTTGTACCATACAACATATCATTACGCATGTGTCCTAGAAGGGATAGGCAGACGTGTCTATTATTATTATTTTTATTTGAGTTGGGTTTGCTCTTGACTATAATCTAGGTCAGAGGTAAAAGAGACAAAATCTATGATGGAGTGAGCTTACCCAGGAGAAGCCTGTTCATTCTAACTTTGAAGAGATTCGGGTCGTATGCGTTCAGGAACATAGACGCCGGTAGTGAGTTCCAATCTTTTTCCGTGCGCATTATGAAGGATATTTGGAAGCACTTAGTGCGAATAGGTGGAATGGCAACTAGGTATGGATGGTAACTTGCAGTGCGTCTAGATGTTCGATGGTAGAAGGGGCCGGTGGAATGATGTTGTGGAGTTCCTGAGCACACTCACCGCAGTACAGTCTGTAGAAGGCCGACAAGCAGGCAACCTTACGGCGATGAGCCAAGCTATTTTATAGTAAACCCACATTTCGCCAGTTATGTTTAAAGTCATGTAGCACGTGGTCACGTCATGAGCTAATCGCATACAATAAATAAATAAAAGATTCCGACGAACTGAGAACCTCCTCCATTTTTTGAAGTCGTTTAAAAATAGTTCCTTCCAAGACAAGAAATTGGGAACATTTTGAGAATAATCACTATTATTTTTATAGTGTCTTAATATAATAATAATAGAAGATAGTGTTAGATAGATAATTCTACAAGCGCCTAAAATCTCAAGCTTAAACAAAAACTACAAAAACAAAGGCTACCGGAAAACCGTTTCCAGAATAATTCACTGTTTACTACTGTGACAACAATTCTTCCTAGAAAACAAAGGACTATAATAATACCGTGTTAACGAGCGCAAACTATTGTGGGGTGACCATTATTACGGCCGGGACAGTCCGGGTCAGGCTATATCGAATAATGTTCGGTAGTAGAAATTGGGTGTCCGTCAGATTTGGACGTTTCTTGAGCTTTGTGACTATAAAAGTTAAACGCTACGTTTGTCAAAAATGTATGAAATAGTCAGTGTCAATAATTACGCTAGTTTACATGGTTCTTTTCCTTGAAATAAAAAGTATTTTTTCTTAAAAATTGAGGTCCACTGAGCTTAAAAAAAAAAAAACAATTTAAAAAATCCAACACGTCACGTTTCTAAAGTATTTATTGTTTTTAATTTACAAAAAGAATACATACAAAAATATTTTAAAAATCAAAAATAATTGGCTTGGCTTTTTTCTGATATATATTTGTATATGTGCCTCTTATAATAGGCTAGCAATAGTCACCTGTAATAAATTAGTAATTAACTGCCGGTAATTCTTTGAGTGATTTCTTTGAGTGAATCCGCTATGGAATATCCTTTCTTAGATATAATGAATTCACCACAAATGCAAACGTAACAAAAACGGCCAAGGTTTACTTTACACAATCTTTTTGACATTTTGACAACGAATATTTAAACTGAACACTACACTGCATTAAAATTTAATAATGAATTTAAAATCAACTTGTGGGTAGTTTGAAAATATAATGTGATGATAACTTTGGATTTTGACGTGATAAAAAGAGAACACATATGTTTTTTCGTTTAGTTAGTGCAACTAAATAAAATGATATAAAATTCACTGGCAGGACATTTTTATTTTTTATTTTGTAAACTAGTGTTAATATGATCCAAGGTCGGTGCTCGAATGACGTTGACAGGTAGAGACTGTTGGTAAATATTTGTGCAATTGTTTTGTGAAATGTCACATTCAAAATACAAGATGGTGGCATTAGTTCTAATTTTGAAAATAACCTTTTAGCGCTATATATAATTAACTGTCAAATTGGTAATTAAAGGTAATACAGAGAGATGTATATAAGATTACGCGAGGGACCTTTGTTTAGCGGGAGAAAATATTACAAAGCTTCTCCGGAATTGCTTGTATAGGAATTGTGTAGGCGTGAAAAGGTCCTTTGACTGTACCCTTTACGGTCATTGAACACGAAGAGTTCTAAACATACACGTTCTAAACGTACATTAAATCTTTATGATGTAAAGTGAAGTGTTTTTCAATTATTACGGACGGATCCTGTCAGGCTCACCCAAATGCTTTATTGACATACAAAATAAAGGTATAATTAAATCAATAACGTCTAAAAGGAACAGAAAAAAGCTTTTAAACAAGCCATTTCACTCCCAAAAACATGCCTTTGCAAATACTTGTAAAATATATCCTTCATTTTTACCGGTAAATTTAATTTTACCCACTTCATGTCAAAATAAAGACCAACATTACGTAACAGGGAAACACATCAAAGAACATGTCAAAATTCGTGCCGGTAATTTGTCTTTGACAGGCCATGATCAAACAAAAATGCAAACAAGTACGTCAAAATGGTTTCCTGTCAGCCATTTTTGTTTAAAGTATAATTATGGGGATTTTTTTTTATTTTTTAAGTAAGTGACGAATAATTTAGTTAGGGTATTTTGTATCTTCATATTCGCCTATAAATTATCTTTATGTATGTATAAAGCCACCAGAGTAGCACTACCCATACAATCATTTATTATGACCACAATTACATACATTTTATATTTGTGGCTATTTAATACAGTTATTCTTTTTCTTTCTGCGTTTTAACAAGAACTTTACGTTAATTTATCATCAGTTATCAATCATAAACACCTAATACCCGGAACTTCCCATACTTGTAGGTCATAAAACTATTTATTTCCCGAAATAACCTTAAAAGTACTAAATTAATACGACTACTTCATAACTTGCTGTCGTGTACAATAAAGAGAATTCTATTTATCTATCTGACTAAATTATGTACTGTGGCAGTTCAGACTCCACCTATGTGGAAGTTTTGATTCCACTGCGGCGTTGCTATATTACAAAATAACAGAACTTGGCAGAATAACAATTGGACTAAAATCAAAACTTCGGATGAAATCGCGCACTTCTTAAATTACACCGCCTAACACCCTAGATAAATCCGAACACGGCGGGAGTTCGGATTTCAAACCAAAAGACGAACTACATTTTTATATTTATTTAAAAAAGGGAGTTCTTTAACGGCTGAGTGATAAAATGTCAGCCAGTACAACATAAGGTTAAAGGCCATTGCTTGGAACCTTTACAGTAGCTACACCAAACCAAACATCCCAAAAACTTAATTTAAAAATCTAACAAGAAATATCCTTCGAAAAACCGCCGACCTGATATCCACAGCAGCCTCCACGTCCACGTTTTGCCAACAACTCCTGTTGATAATGTTGTAAAATTGTTTTCTCTCGCCCTCCTTAGCGATACATTACATTTTTACTTTGCACTTAATGGTTTTGAGTGTTAGTCACTTTTAGATCCTATTTTCGTGCTAGGAATGTAATGAATAGTGTACAATACATAATGATGTTGTCTTTTCATATTAAAACCTAAACATATATGCTAAACTCAAAACTGAATCTGCTTCTTACGCAATTTTACTATGAAATATTGAAGTAGGTAACCAGATTCCAACTAATTTAAAGTCACAAATATTTGACCCATACAATGGTCATACATGGTATGTACAAAACAAAATTGCTTTTCCTGTACGTATGTAGTTCTTTTAAAGTACACTATAGAGTTTAAACTGGTTCACACCATCATTCAGTTAATTTATTCTGGAAGGTTTGCTTACTACATTAATATTTAACTTAGATAAAGCACAAATACTTCGATATTTCGACATGTCGCCACATCATTAATGTGGCGACATGTCAAAACATCTAGATTGCACCTGTAAGAAGCAGTGTCGGGTCGCGGTTATTAATATTTTTATGAAATGTACATATATTTGTTTCCATAAAATTATGTGACCATAGAGCAACGATTTTCCGCCTCACTTCACTCAAACTTCCCGTTTTAGCCCTTCGACGTCAAAATGACCAGATCTCTTAACCCTATCGATATAGTTCACAAATTATCTGCCGGCTTGTCTCTGAACGTTATCTACCGTTAACCCTGAGCCCGCTTCCTTAACAATCGGCGTCCATTTGAACTGCGGTACAAGTTTGATTGTTACATTGTGAAACTGTGCTGCAGGAGTTGGGTTAAGATGTTAGTTTGAAAGTGATACTGAGGTGGTACTGAACTGTGTAACAATTGTACATCTGTCTGTACTTTACATGGATGGCAAATTCGTCTCAAATAATTTAAAGACAAGACACATTTCATATCGCTGAGCTTAAGGCTACTTCTTACTTCTCGCCGAAAACCAATGCTGTGGCTCTGTATCGTACATGAGTCACAGCAATATGCTGAGCGATAACCGTTTTGCTGGGACGTGACGCAAATTTGTCCCGTATTTTTTGTTACTTTTATTGTATTTAATTTTTACTTTGATGCGTCATATCTTTATTTATTTTAATTAAACTTTAGTACCTATATACTATACCTATATATTTGGTATTAATTGTAGTTCGATTAACATTAGAAAAATAATGTTGTTTTTTACTATCGATTTGTAGATAACACATTTGAGAGACAATGAGGAATCGTGATATGACACAAAATAAAATTGGGTTAACGAAATTTGGGCAAACCTAAACAATGTGAAACCCCTCCCCCCCATTTCTATAAAATTCATACATTCCATTTTCTCCGAAATGACCAGAGTAAATATTTTCATTAATTAACAGATTCAATTAATATTTTAAAGATTTCGTCTTAACAGAACCTTGGAGAGATTACAAGGCAAATACCAATTAAATTTCAATTTCTGTTCTAGGAAACTTGTTTTGCGAAATTGTACTTTACTATGCTAAAGTTAAAGTACAAAATGTATTGGGGAAAATGGAGCACTTGTAATTACTTAAACATTATTGGAATGTTCTCGTTAAGGTGTTTGCTTACGGTATCAGGATATTTTAAAGTGTCATCATTGGGGCTGGCTGTAAAATAGAATAGCTGGGGTGACCGTGGTCCAATAATAATGTTTTAGCGTTATTTTTGCTATTTTAAAGTACTTAATGGGATACGTTTCGAATAGCTACCCATTATTTTTTCTGTTAATAATGCTGACTCCACTTTCAAGTAAGATCTGCTGCTGTTTGAGGTTAAATTTTGGCGGGCAGTTACTTGTGCTTACAATCAAGGAGGCGAGTACCTACCAGAGCTGACAGACCAGCGGGCCTAGCTAAAGTAACATTCGGTTAGCGATGACGCTAATAAAAAAGGTAAAAATGTATGCGGTTGACATAAGCTATCGAAATGTCACGTGATCATAGATCAGCATTTCCATAGAGATGCGCGTCGATAGCGATTGTAGAAATAGAATCGCTCCGAAGCGAATGCCATTTGGCTAGGCCTACAGGGTTCAGAAAGCTAAAATAAAAGTTGGTTGCCAAAACTTTAGTGATATTTTCAACTCTCCCCACATATTTAGATACTTATTCAGTACGACGACGTTCAAAGGTTCCATCGTTTACCTTCGGAAAAACCGTACATTGCCGAATTAAATGTCCAATAAGAGAGTGACGGAGTTCTACGGTGTCAGTGCGTCAATCATAATTGTCATACTAAGTAATATTATAAATGGGAAAGTAAGTTTGTTTGTTTGTTACCATTTCACGCCTAAACCACTAAACCGATCATCCTGAAAATTTGCATAAACGTTGTCAGATGTACAAAAACGGATATAGGGTACCTTTCGTCCCGAAAAAAAGTACGGTTCCCAAGGAAAACAACAACAATAACGTTCTTATGATAATAGATGGCGCCACGTGTCTTTCGAATCATGATTTAATTATAGATACTTTAGCAGTGTATTAAGAGTTTTTTTATTATTATTTAAGAAACTAATACATTTTGTGAGTCTAGAGTGTCGATAGACCGGTTTTTAATCCTACTAACTATCCTAACTAATATTATAAATGCGAAAATGTGTTTGTTAGTTTGTTTGTTTGTTGGTTACGCTTTCACGCTAAAACGGCTGAGCAGATTTGGATGAAATTTGGCACATGGGTAGACCATGACCTGGAGAAGTACATAAGGTACTATTCATCCTGGATCGCAGACGAAGTCGCGGGTAACAGATATTCTATAATAATTTAGGTGGGTGGATAAATCAATTTCTATTGGTCGATAGTTATATTTTAATATTAGCTATATTTCGGTTTTTCCAAAGATAAACAAAGATTCTTTGAACGTTGTCGTCACCCCATTAGTTTCATACGCAAGCGTGAAAGGAACGTCTGTATTTTTATAGCCAAGTAAATTGCTCACGACGTACCTACAAGTCGTAAACTTTACTGCCTCTATAGCAAATGTATGCTAGTGTCATGCATGATCAAATGTATGATAGTGTCATGATCAAATTTGTTACCATAAGCCCTACATTTATTTATATAGTGTGCTTTTATATTGACACATTGTAAAGAAAAAGCAACTTTATTTCTTTGACATCGCTTTTTATTGCTATGAATAGCTTTTCCCTATTTTTTTTTTAGCTGAAGGCTTTTTGGCATAGATGGTCTATTAACTCGGTCACATTAGGACCATCTAGAAATTGTAAGAAGAAACTAAAGCGAGGTATATAAACATTGCTCAGCACGTACTTTGGCTAAGCCTAAGGGCGAGAATACACATGCCTGTAACTTGCGCAAGCGTATGCAAGTAGTATGCATGCCGTGTGCAGTAACAACTTCTGATTGGTGAATGTCACAATTATATTTTCAGGTATTAACCCGTAGCAAAATTACAATACATTGTTGTTAAATTTTTACATCACAATAAATCAAATAAAATTATTAAAATTAGAATTAAATTAAATTACATTATTAAAATTTAATTACATTAAATTAAATTAAAATTAAGAGTACAAAATTTAGCATATTAGCATCTTAGCACACAGCGAAACATTACAGATACTATTTGGTTAGTACATGCACATAATCGAGTCAGGAAAGATGCCTTGAGTCAACAACAATGGCATGCCAGGTGCTTGCATAGTTTTATACAAGCTATAGGTATGTGTACTCTTGTCCTTATTCCTGTCACTGTCACACTATTATCAAACTACAAGTGTAAGATAGAGACAGGAACATGTCAAAGTCAAAGCACGAGCTAAGTAACGTTTATAGATCTCGGCCTAAAATATGTGTCAGAAGGCTCAAGTAAGCTTTAATGTTAATATTAACAAACACTCGTTTAATTTAAAGAAACTCGTGTGTTTCTTAACAGAAGAGTATTAATACCAATTTGTTACGCTCTCCCCGACCGGCGGGCGGGAATACAAAATACCCCGGGCTCCCCCAATTTCCCGTGGGTGTTGTAACTGGGAGGCGTAAGGATTTATCTAGATAGATACATCTGAAAAACCTGGTGGGTCGGTGTCACTTTGTAAAAACGGATACGCTGTATTATTGAATAAAATACTTTTTGTAACTAAATCTGAACTAAACCTTTCAATGACAGCCTTCAGGAGCTAGACCACCACCTTATAAAGCAGTATTATTTTAATCTTACTTGAGTGTGTGAAAGAGATGGAGCTAAACGTCCCGTATAGCTCCATCTCTTTCTCACAATGAAATAACATTAAAATCATACTGCTGAGGTGATAGTTAGCCCCAGGTCCAGTTGTAAAACCAGCGTCAGGTTACTAAACTGGGCCTTTTTGACGCAGCCGTGAGGCACATTTTCCTGCTAATCTCTTATATCGCACTATACAATTTTTTTTTTTTTTTATCTGTTGTACTTGTATTGTGTGCCTTTTTAGTCTGTGCTAAACAAATGTGTTTCTTTTCTTTCTTTATTTTCTTCTACAATTAAAAGTCAAAATAACAATACCTTGCAGATGGATTGGTGATCACAGATTGTTTGATACCGTAAGGCCATTTGTTCACCGCCACGTCAACGGAACGTCAACGAGAACGAGGTGACGGCGTCGAAGTAGCGATACATACATTTACTATGGGCGCGTGTCCACCGCACACCACCACCGGGACGTCACGTTCGGTTCGAATAATCTCGTTGACGTTGTACGGTGGATAAACAGAGTAGTTTGTCCACCACATCGGGAACTGCACGTCAACGAGAAAACAGATGACGGTGCCGAAGTTGCGACAGCAGGTACATTAACTATGGCCGAGTAATCTCGTTTCTCGTTGACCTCCTGTTTCCTCATGCTCTGGTGATAATACTTTCTTTGCCCTGTATTAAAGTTGAAGTCAATTCTCATTCACGCCCTAGATTTTAGGCAACGACCAATCGTTATTTACCACAGACAAAATTAGGAAGTCTAATTTAAAAAAAAAATGTTATAATAGTCTCTTTATAGCTCATCGATTATCGTCAAGAAAGAATGTAGGTCTGTCAAAATAAATACTATTACATTTTTACTATTACGAAATACACTGACTTATTTATTTATTTTATTTAACCATTTATGTACACACAAATAAACAGACAAGAATAAGGAACAGAAAAATACGTCCAAAGGTGATTCTTATTTGTAAAGAAATCATCTCTTCCAGCATACCTGCTATAGGACAGAGGATAAAAAGAGATGTGGACACCGTGTGTAAGAGAAAAAAAATACATAAAAAAAACAATTCACTTAGCAAATAAAATATATAATAAATAATTTTAGATGCTATCGATATGCAATGACCATCTTCAGCTTACTCAGAATATAATTTCTCGCTTAATATGAACGAATTCCCCTGAGGTTTACAATCCCATTAATCACATAATATCTCAGCATTATAATTCATCCTATTAATAGAACCATCCTCCAGATTTATCTTTCTATAAGGTAATAGCTATCCTCCCAAAGGGATAACGTAAGTAATTTCTTCACACTATTATGTCGCCAAAATGCAATGTTCTACTCACCCACTTAATTTGGCGTTCGATACGGTACTTATTGTGTGTCATGTTTCTGGTCGTATTATAAGGTTATTTACAGGGTTGTTGACGTTAGAAAAGAAGAACTTTTTTCTAGTCTCTATTGTGTTCCGCCAAGAGTTCCATAGGAATCTTCTGGAAGGTATTTTCCTCACGATCAGCCGCAACAAGGACGCCCTAGAAGCACATATTATTAAGGGGTAATTATACTCATCATTATGAACAACTTTTACTATGGGACCAAACCTGAAATGGCGGAAAAAAATGAGCTGTTCCCTACTATTTAGACAAGTTCAACGAACATATATGTTGGGAACAGATGACTTTTTTTTTTCACGATTTCAGGTTTGGTCCGATAGTAAAAGTTATTCATAATGATCCCTTAAGAGTTTATGCGTTATTTAAGTAACACCTTATTGGTGATGTTCTTCAGAAAGGTCAGGTGAGTGCAAGTGGCGTGCGTGTATGACCAGATGTATGAACGTAAACGAAGCAAAAGGAGTATGTAAGGATCGTAGCAGGTGGCGTTCTGTAGTTTTTGCCTACTGCCGTGAAGAAAATGGCGCAGCACTGTCCACACCAAAATAATAAACGTATATTTGTAAGGATTCATGCAAAGTAGACAAAATGATCGGCAGAAATAATTTGAATCCTGAAATTAAAAGACACCAGAATTGCCATTCTTCTTTAATATAATTCAACGTTTAATCAGAGAAGCACATCAATTAAGTGTGAATCAATTTCATTCAAGTACACACATACACATACCATTTACCTATCACTCGATATTTGTAAGTGAACCCTTTAATTACAAAGAACGATTAATTATAATTAATATAATAATAAATTAATATAATTAATATCTTAATTATAATTACTAACAAGTGGCACCCCTATCGCAAAGCTTCGCGCTGTTAGACAGTTTAATGAGACATCGTGTGCTCAGATAACGTAATTACAGATTATTTTGTATCTCTATGCTTTTGTGAAGACTTACTGCTGAATCATGGTGCATGTTAATAGAGTGATCACTTTTAGAAGTTAAAATTAAGATATTTGAAGCTTTTTAGTAATGTGCCTTATATTAGATTGCGAAATTACTCTAAAAATACATAAAATAACTTAAAAAACAATTTTAAACAGGGCTTGTGGCTAAGTAATAACAGCCGCATGGGTCGATCAATCAGATTAAACTACGCTTGCTGCGGTTGGTCTGTGGATAGGTGACCATATTTATATACCAAAACCACTCCGTGCCTCGGAAAGCACGTTAAGCCGCTGGTCCCGGCTGTCATTCGTGGACCTTTGACAGTCGTTACTAGTCGTCAGAAGCCCGATAGTCTGACAATCAGTCTTACCAAGGGGTATCGTATTACCCAATAACTGGTTTGTTGAGGTCAGATAAGCAGTCGCTCCATATAAATTACTGCTACTCAGCTGCATCCAGTTAGACTGGAAGCCGACCCCAACATATAATATTTGAGAAATGGCTAGACAGATAATGAAACAATTTTAAGGAGACACAATACATTAATTTATAAGATACTATATTTTTGTTTTCATGAAAGATTAAAAAATACTTATCGATATGACTTGAATAAAATCACTACAAAAACCTATTGTAATGACAACACGAACATTTCATTTAACAATGACAAAGATAAAAACTAAAGGCGTAGAAATATTCCCTCAAAAACTCAGTAAAATATTAAAAGAGAAAAGCGAATCATATTCTCTTGAAAATTAATTAATATCAAATTAAATTAAATTTCATTTTCCACCTTTTGACAAAAACATTCGAGCTTCGTTTCGCCATCATATCGAGTTATTTAATGTGAGACACGCGCCATTTACGTGTTAAAAATAAAATGTATGGTTACATTTTTTGTACACGACGAGCTTTGAGGTGAAAACTGACAAAAAATACCAAATATACGACAGGTTTTTTGTGGTTTTTACGGAAAAATTAGCAAACCCGGAACGTTTAGCTCATCAGTCACCTCACTTATGAGCTAAAGGTTCCAGCAGCGCTATTCTGTACAAATCTCACCGTGAAAACATAGATGAGGTGAGCGTGGAGTGAGCTGTCAATAGTGTCAATCTCTAGCATCAGGTGGACTGACAGCTCTCTTCAATATCACTTCACCTACGTTTTCACGGTGAGATTTTTACAGAATAGACCGGCAGCAGTCCAGTTTGAAATTTGGGTGATAAAAGAGATTTTTAATTTTGTAACTTAATTTTCAGTAGCAGTCTGATGTTCTGATGTTGGTATTGTGCGTCCGTGACCGTTGTGGAGCAATAGGCTCACTCCTTTTACCGGACTGAAAATCGGCTTAAAAAAGGTGAAGAGTTTGTCAAAAGATTTCCACCTGATCTCCTACCTTTCAAAAAAGGCATACATGACGTATAATTATATATTTATAGAGATATATTTAGTCTTGAAAATCAGTCTATTCCAAACATAAACTGACATGATGAGGGATTCGAGAAAGGTCAACTGTCACAGACACATGTTTGTCAATGACGGTCTTACGCATTTTTTCCGTTGTCAAAACAGAAATAGTAAAGTAGGTAGACAACCCCGCCCGCTATCAACTTTGCTGAATAGAAAATATTTTTACTATGCCAAACTACAGCGAACACGGGAGAAAAATAAAATTCAAAGAAAAACAGTAACAGTCATATCCATTAAAGAGAAGCATCATCCAACGTAATTTACAAAGAAACCGCTGACATTTAAATTTCGCTTCCCGTTCGCGGCGATCATTCACAGGATTCTTTATTCAAATATTATCATAATAGATGACGATAAGTGATAACAGTTCTCAATATCATTACTTATCTTAAAACTTTGATAAATGTATAGAGACGTGGTACGCGGCGCACCTGGCAGACAATAAAGTAATGGACGCTTTCCATTGCGCGCTACAACCCATCTGCTGATTAATGGATCGCAGCGGGAACGTCGGTCGATACGATAATTTGAGATTGGCTCCGGTTGAAGCTGATATATGGGTAGGGTGAACTCAGCAGTGAACTTGCTGAGTAATCTAAATTTTCTTAATCTAGTTTCTTTTTTAGGATTTGTGTTAGTGAATTGGTTGAAGGTTTTTATTTCTTTAGCGTTTCTACGTATAATTCGCGGGATTAAAAGGTAAACTAATTAAATGAAAATCGTAATTGATGTTTGTTAGTTTGGTATCACCATTGATGTTTATCGAGAAACTCTCATAAAAAGTATTTCTATTTAAATTATAAAAGTATTCAAAGAATAAAATGTTTCACCAAAGCGAGGTAACTCATAAGATTTTCCAGTTTCCTGAAGTTAATGTCTTCTATGATGTCACAGATGACATTAACGACATAATACATAATTCCGCCGAATAAGGCCTGCTAGGTCTGTACCTAGGTCATATTTGACGAAGTTATGTATTGCCTAATCTTGCCAGCAATCTATCAATCTTTCTAGCTTCAATAATATAATTATCCATTCCATATACCTTATACGCTCTAAGTTTTTCTTCCAACTTACAAGGCCTTTTGTTGGCCATCCCAGGGACTTCATCGTAGATAATGCGTTCATCCCCAGGCCTATTAACATTCTCTGGCCTTGCACATTATTCGCGAGTCCGATCTCCCTTCGAGATAAATCTTCGGAGCTGGTGCGAACTTCATTAATAGTGCGAGTAAGGAGCTCATATTTTTTCTCATTGTAGACTCCCCGTGGTCCCTGTCAGCGATAGGCCTTTTTTAGATACGGCCTGATATATTGAGGCCAAATGGTTTTATATTTGGTTGAATATGGGGATTTAATTTATTTTTTAGGGATCCGTACCTCAAAAGTTTGTCCACCAACGAGAAAACAGATGACGGCGCAGAAGTAGTTACAGTACACTTGTTATAATAATCTCGTTTCTCGTTGATGTCCCGTTCCCGATGCGGTGGATAAACCGTATTATATAGGATCACTTCGTTGTCCGTCTGTCTGACAGGTCTGTCCATCTGTCAGTATGTCAAAACCTTTTTTCTCAGGTACGCGTAGAAGTAAAAAGTTGAAATTAATATCAAATAAGGAGCCTTACCTACCCCTACCCTAAGGTCCCTTAGAGCTATACAAAAATCCAGCTTTTAAACCAATGCAATAAAAAATACGACCATTTTTGCAACATATTTTGATAGTCGCAAATAAACCTAAATTTTACTCTAAATTTTATTTTTGCAAATACTGAATGTTGACATGAATATTTACTTTGTAAAGTATTATATTATTTTAATTTATTGTGATTGTGAACACTATGTAGGTCATTGCTTTATATGTTTGTTTTATTTTTTCTCTCAGTTATTTTTAATCATGGTCTGGCAGTTTGAGTAATTTATGCGGCCTACCCCAATGTCCTTTCTTTGGTATTGTTCGTCGTTTCGTTGAGCTCCTTAAGTTCTGAGTTGAGCTGCGCGATTACTGACAAATGCGTGCACTGACTGGACAGGTCCTCTCAATCTACATGGTCTTCACATGAAGTGACCAAGATTATGTCTGGACTTTATAAGAGACTGTGACCTCTGAGTTTGTTTTGGCCTTTCTTCTCAGAGTAGTCAGATAGGAAACGCCGACCTCATCTAGTTTAAAAAACATGATTGACTTGTAAAAGTGTTTGTACAAACCTACTTACAGAAATATAATATATCATTTAACCAAAACCTATAGGGTATTTCCCGTTGACCTACAATCATGAAAGCCAAGAAGCAAAATCTCACAGCACAAGTAATGGAAAAAGTCAGGAAATCGTTAATTTGTAGTTTTATCACATAAATAGGGTTTGTTTGCATTACAAACTTATATTTGCAGTTATAGAATTGGCCGTAACGTATATCGATGTATGGGAGAACATGTTTTTCAACTGCAATATTAAGTTGGTTTTTGGGATAAATTTATCACAACTACGGAACCCTACATTGTGCGTGGTCCGCCACGCACTTGGCCAATTTTTAGGGTTCCGTACCTCAAAAGGAAAAAACGGAACCCTTATAGGATCACTCGTGTATCTGCCTGTCTGTCTGTCCGTCTGTCACAGCCAATTTGCTCCGAATCTAATGGGCCGATTAAGTTGAAACATAGTACACGTATGAATTCTGTGACCCAAACACGAACGTGTAACGTAAATAAATGAATGTTGTATATGGGAGTCAATTTTGGGGGCAAATAAGAAAATAAAAAAAAGTTTTGCAAACTGTACCGTAAGACATATCAAAGAAAGGGCTTACTGTGAGGGTCTCAAATTTATTTGGGAGAACATGTTTTCCAACTACAATGTTAAGTTTACTCTTGAGATAAATTCATCCCAACTACGGAATCCTTCATTGTGCGTAGTTCGACACGTACTTGGCCGGTTTTTGTTATGGAAAAGGGAAACTCGAAGACGTTTTTATTTCATCTTCTGTGTTGTATTTTATGTAGTATCTTGGCATAACAAAGACAATGGTACCTAATTACAGAGATAAAATACTACACAACAATACTATCACTGAGATGGTTAGTTACAAGAAGGCAGTTGGCATGTTTCTTAGCTCCCTAAACATTGAGCTTTACAACCTAATTAGAGGGATAAGTATCTTGACAATGATTTATGTTGTCCGCCCACCGAGTGATCTCAAGGAGAACGGCGCACAGTGGTGACATGCTGCTTTGCACTTTTGCGCAGTTAGGTTTTGGAGAGACCCTTTTACAGTCTCCCCAAGGATGTACCCTAACAAGGGTGCCCTAAGAGGGGTTTTCGGTGAGCACCGGGGTGGTTTTAGTGAGGTAAAATCCCACACTATCCGGTCTTATCCCAAAAGCCCGGGCGCCTTTTGAAGGTTCCCCCCCCCCCCCCCCGAAAACAAAACAAAAAGTACTGATTGAGTAGTTGTAATAATAATGAAAAGCTCCTTCAAGTCCTCCACATCCACCAGTCTCCTGTCCAGTTCCCCAAAGATATACAGAAACTTAGCACAAGCAATGACAACAGTACCAGCTAATTTAACCATAAATCCAACGAATTCATAACCCAAAAAAAAAGAGGTGCGAAAAGTCATAAATTTGAATAAAACTAACGTACATTTGAAATTTTTGCATCGATCTTTTTTCCCCTATTTTTTGTTATCATGGTAAACATGCCTGGGATTCCATTTTGGCATGCAGGCTCGTACTCCCTCGTTGGCAATGCTCCAGGCATGTCTTGAAGGTATGCTTGTATGCCGCAAGGTGTGAGCGAAGCGTTGAAGCGAATGGAATATTAAGTTTAGCTTTAATCTGTAGGGTATATTGCTGGGGCTGTAATGTATCTTGGGAATTATATGACGTTTTTGAAAGGCCTGTGTTGGTTAGTTTTTATTTTGAAAGAAAAACACGAAGAGAATTATTAGCATGGCTATTAATGCTTGTTCGTTCTGTGTATGAAAAAGTTTAAAAAAAGTTAGTTAATTATTATTATGTATAAATAGGTAAGATAAGATCATGTCAGTACTAACCACAGAGGTAGGTAGTGTGTAAAAAAAACTCACATTTCCCAGTTATTAGTCTCCTACTATAAGGTGGCCTTTATGGAAGGACACTAATAAGAAAAGCTTGGTAGCTTTGGGTTATTAATCGGGCCCAAATCTAGCAGGGGGGTTGAAAAGTTTTAAGCCTAAGTACCTTCAAGTGTCATTATTGTCTCGCGCTGCATATTACTAATTTGCGAATACCCTCTTTAGTATAAATACAGAGTTTCATGTCATTAGCATCATTACGCTTTTAGTAATTAATCCGTAAACATCATCTTGTCTCAGTCACCCAGAACGCATCGATGTAACACTCTCCGGTACACCAGATGTAACACTCTTAAGAGCGCTACATTGTTGCTCAGATGTAAAAACACTCTTAACAGCGCTATATTGTTGCTTAGATTTAGTATAGGGCTTAAAAAACTTAGCGTACGAGGGCCTGAAAAGTTTTAAGCCTGAAGATGGGCCGCGGATGACCGAGACATGGTGATGTTTAGGGATTGATTACTAAAAGCGTAATGATGTAATTGAAACGAAACTCTGTATTTATAGTAAAGAGGGTATTTGCAAATTATTAATACGCAGCGCGAGACAATAATGACACTTGAAGGTACTTAGGCTCAAAACTTTTCAGCCCCCTGGTAATCTTCGGGCTCCTACCAAGAATTCCCTAAAAACTGAAGAAAAAAATATATTAATGAAAATTTTATTCGATGCAGGTTTACTTAATTAAGTAAAGAAACAAAACTTGCTACATTCTTACAACTTAAGTCACACTCAGCACATAGCTCGACGCATCCGGACAGAAGGACAGCCGCACTCCGCCGCGGACGCTACTCAAATTATTTCACCTATTCTTATGATATAAATGTAAATCATTAGGTTTTTGGGTTTTAGAGGACGTTCAAATGTACTACGATGTAACACAAGAAAAGGCATAAATATTATAATCATAATCATTCATAATCATTCATTTATTGCATTTCATGTTGTTTACAGGTTGTTACATTATGATAGTTCCAAACAATGAACCCTGCTAGGGCACAGCAATGTATAGGCGATAGGTTTTAATTAATTTAACATGCTATCATTATTCATATAATTTATTAATATAGATTAATTTAAAAATTATTAATTATTATTATACATTATGTCATTCTTATAAACTAAATAAAATAAATAAATTATCATTTTCACATTATAATCTTATACTTACTACAATTTATGTCATTTGCAATGAGCCTAAATGTCATTATTATTTCAGTTAATTTAATGTCAATAGATTAGTTTTACATTATAATATGTCACATTTTCAGATAAAATAAAATAGAAAGTAATCACTAAAAAATACAGGAATGAGGTAGTAGCGGACTGGTGTTTTATAGAGTACCTAGTTATGTATGTGTAATGTGTTCAAGTCGATATTAATTTATTTATTTCTCGGTTAAAAATTCTTTTATCTTGATTCTTCTTGATTTTAAGTTTAAGTGGTTTTGTAGGTCATTTTTAAATTTGTTGTCATACTCTGTATCCTTAATTGAATTCGGGAGTTTATTATAGATTTTAACGCACATGGCCAGAGGCCCAGAATGAAACATAGCTAGTTTTGAGGATTTATATGAAAGAAGCAAGGCGTAACATGGGATCTCTTGTAGCTATCTTAACTTATAATTGCATGGTAAGGAAGGTAGCGTGTATTGAAACGGGATGCCCTAAAAGTGCTTATAAACAACAATCGGTGGCGTTCTTCAAAAATGTACTTATAAAAAATTTCTTCAAAAAAAAAAGTACTTAAAATACCAATTGGTGGCGTTCTTCAAAAAAAAAAAAGTACTTATAAACAGCAATTGGTGGCGTTCCTCAAAAATGTACTTATAAACAATATATGGTAGCTTTCTTTAAAAAAAAGTACTTATAAATAACAATTGGTGGCGTTCTTCAAAAAAAAAGTACTTATAAACAGCAATTGGTGGCGTTCTTAAAAAAATAAAGTACTTACGAGTATAAACAACAATTGGTCAATTGGTAGCATTCTTAAAAAAAAGTACTTATAAACAAAAATTGGTGGCGTTCTTAAAAAAAGTACTTATAAACAAAAATTGGTAGCGTTCTTCAAAAAAAAAGTACTTATAAACAGCAATTGGTGGCGTTCTTCAAAAAAAAAAAGTACTTATAAACAGCAATTGGTGGCGTTCTTCAAAAAAAAAGTACTTATAAACAGCAATTGGTGGCGTTCTTCAAAAAAAAAAAGTACTTATAAACAACAATTGGTGGCGTTCTTCAAAAAAGTACTTATAAACAACATTGGTGGCGTTCTTCAAAAAGGTCAGGTGCGTATCATCATCATCACTTCAGCCGAAAGTCGAAAACGTCCTCTGCTGGACATAGTCCTCAAGGCCAATAGACCAAGCACCGCCACTTCGACCGTTTATGTGCATCTCGCATTTAGCGGATTCCTGCAGCCTTCACCAGGTCATCGGTCAACCTTGTGGAAGGCCTTTCTACTTTACGTTTTCCGGTACGCGGTCGCCACTCCAAAACTTTTCGGCTCCATCGGCCATCTGTTCTGCGAGCAATGTGCCCTGGCCACTTGCACTGTTTGGCAATTCTTCGAGTTATGTTGGTTACCTTGGTTCACAGGTGCCTATATTTAGTGCTAACTTGAAACCAGCTATTTTAGATGAACAAAACGGTGTGCGAGAGGAGTGTAGTGTATATTGTTGGCATTACAATGTTATTATATATTTGACAAACCCCAAAGAATAAAGGCGTGCTCTCATTCTTTAGCCCTATAATGGCCACAACTTCATGCATGGCTCTCTCATATGGAAAGCAGTGGTGGACCCGTGGTGACTTACAAATAGTAGGTCGCAGATAGCCGCATTATTTTGTGTAAATTATTTAATCACCGCTGCTCTCAAAACGGTGACGAATACATCGTGAGGAAACCGGCATGTTCTAGAACCAAAAATTCGAAGACTTGTGACATCTACCAACCCGCACTGGGCCCGCGTGCTGGATTACAGCCCACTGCCTCTCTCAGCGAACAAGCCTGTGTCTCAGCTGTGGGAACATTATAGACTGTTTATGCATAAGTTTTGTCTTATATTAATATGTACATTGTATCAATACATAGTCATAAGGTAACATAGTCTTCAAGCTTACATTATAATTATTTATGTTCTAATTAATTTCAAGGAAACCATTATAAATTACCAATCAAAATAAGCTTATCGTTATACAGATAAATGCTCTGAAAACTTGTTCGGCTAATTCACAATTCATGTTCTCATTTGCATACATAGAGATTGGTCGTCCCAACAAAACATGCCGTTAATTAACACATACAAGCTAAAACAAATAGGTGCAATTTACATTATTATCTTTATCTCTATTATCTTATACATCTATACAAAGTGTTTGTTTGTAATGTCAAAATAACAGCTTTATACTAAATGTTTATGAAAGTATATATATACTGTACCTACTTATAACAAAAAAAAAATTCTGTCTGTCTGTTCTCCGAAACGGCTGGACCAACGGCACTTTCACTTGCAGATAGCTGATGTTATAAGGAGTAACTTAGGCTGCTTTTATTTTAGAAAAAATAATTAGGGTTCCGTGCAAAAAAATTAAAACCCATGAAATTGTGAATAAAATCCGATTGAAATAGGGAAGTGTTGACATCCACGCGGGCGAAGCCGCGGCCAATAGCTAGTTGTTATTAAAACAGTGTCAACAGTGGCGATACTTAAATGTGCGCCCACGCAGACGGCAGTGAGCCTTCTGCGACCGTCTTATTGACTGTCTAATATTTTTAGCACTGCGTGAGCTTCTTCGCAATAGCAGCCACACGGGTCGATCGATCAGGTTAAGCTACGCTTGCCGAGGTTGGTCCATGGATGGATGACCATCCTTACATACAAAAACCCCTTCATGTCTCGGAAAGCACGTTAAGCCGTTGGTCCCGGCTGGCATTCGTAGATCTTTGACAGTCGGTACGGGTCATCAAAAGCCCGAAAGTTTGATAACCTGTCTTACCAAGGGGTATAGTATTACCCAGTAACTGAGTTGTGGAGGTCAGATATACAGTCGCTTCATCTAAATATTCAGCTGCATCCGGTTGGACCGGAAGCCGACCCCAATATAGTTGGGAAAAGGTTAGGCAGTGATGATGAGCTTCTTCTTCCTCGTATCGATGATTCCAGTTAAACCTATATTTTAATTGAGCTGCGACCAAAATTCTGTCATTTCGACAGCGTTAGCGTTGGTCTCGCGAAGGTCTTCCTTAGTGCAGGTGTTATTTCACAGCGAGCTCGACAAGAGATGAGGCATCGTTTGTGACTTCCATAGTTTTGGCTTATTTGGCTCATCTCACTTTTCATACAAGTTATGCCTGCAGCGGCCCACCTGGCTTTTAGTCGACTCCAGGAGTCGATTTCCAGATGGGCTATGGCAGATGGTGGCCTGCTGGGAGCTTGAGCTAAATTTCTTATAGTTTTGCCAATACACAGGAAGCAGAATGACAAAGCAGTTCCATGATTACTCAATACAGAACCACTGAAGCTTATAAACATGCAATCATAAACCTAACTATCCTAACTTTTAATATACAGTATGTTAACCAACAGAGGGCGTTCCCGTTAACCCGCAATAGTATAGCATCCATACATGCTAAAAAAAATATTACCATTCGAAAACAAAATGGTTTTTATTTTTTTTAATATTAAATTATTCACTAAAAATGTTAAATTGATACGTAAAAGAAACACTCTGTACACGCGTACTTGAAGGACGGAAACATCGCAATTTAGTTTTTATTTTTAGTGAATATTTTTATATTTTTTTGAATATTTTAGTGAATATTTTAATATTAAAAAAAATAAAAACCATTTTGTTTTCGAATGGTAATATTTTTTTTAGCATGTATGGATGCTATACTATTGCGGGTTAACGGGAACGCCCTCTGTTGGTTAACATACTGTATAATATTATAAATGCGAAAGTAAGTTTGTTTGTTTGTTTGTTACCTTTACTTACTGAAACGATCATCCTGAAATTTGCATATACGTTGTCAGGTGTACAGAAATGGACATAGCGTACCTTTCATCTCGACCAAAAGTACTGTTCCCAAGAAAAACAATAACGTTCTTATGATAATAGATAGCGCCATGTGTATTTCGAATCATGATTGAATTATATTATTATTGAAACTTTAGTAGTGTATTAATTTACCTAATACATTTTGTGCGTGTAGAGTGTCAATAGACCGGTTTTTCATCCTCCAAATTATTCTAACTAATTAAAATATTATAAATGTGAAAGTGAATTTGTTTGTTACGCTTTCACGATAAAACGCCTGAACGGATTTGGATAAAATTTGGCGCATGAGTAGGCCATAACCTAAAAAAGGACCTAAGCTACTTTTCATTCTGAATCGTTGACGAAGTCGCGCGCAACAGCTAGTCTATAATATATGTATTACGCTCAGATGGATATTCCATCCACAAAACACATTCATTGTGTGCACTTCCCATGAACAGTATCGATAACCTAGGGGTCTTCTAGTCTGCCTCAAAGAGATGTCAGCTCTAGCTGAAGGGGTCCGCTAGGGCCGATGCCCGTCAGGGTTGCGGGTTGTTCGAAAGAGTTACCGTGGCCCTGGCACAGGCAACTGAAGGAACACGGGTGGGTTTTAGTCAGTAGAAGTCTGACATGCCCTCCCGCTCCACCCAGAGCGAGAGAAGTTATTTGATGATTTCCCATACACAAAAAAATAAATAAAAAAAGGGGTCTTCTAGTCTCGAATGTGTAGGTTACTTCGAAGCAAGCGTGCACCATCGTCAACCTTATCATCCGAGGCGATGATCAAACGAGAGCTTACCAAATAAAAACATAACATATCATGTCATGAAGCCTTTATTTCCCGAAGGGTTACGCAGAAGTACACCTTTAGTACACTCACTTGTTGCCAATAATTCTGCCAATAATGTTCTGTTTACGTTTTAGGGTTCCGTACCTCGAAAGGAAAAAAACGGAACCATTATAGGATCACTCGTTTGTCTGTCTATCTGTCCGTCTGGCACAGCCGATTTGCTCCGAATCTAATGGACGAATAAGTTAAGTTTGCTACACGTATGAATTTCTATGACCCAAACACAAATATGGGGGCAATTTTGGGAGGCAAATAAGAAAATTAAAAAAAAAAGGTTTGCTAACTGTACCGTGTGACATATCAAATGAAAGGGCTTACTGTGAGAGTCTTAAATGTATTTTTTTAACTAATTTCATAATAAACTATTTTAAAGTTATTTAAGGAAATAGATGAAATTTTACCATTCCCCCCACCCCCGCCTTATCTCCAAAAGTACTGAGCCTAAAATTAAAAAAAAAAGTATATATAGAAAACAGTTAAAAAAATATTTAGTAAACATTTTATCACACCTTTTTTCAGACTACATTATTTGGGAACTTACAATCTTCCTCTACCGATACAAAACAACAAAGTAGAAAGCCCTCGATGATCCAAATGAACTGGGCAGCTCAACTTCTCAAAGCTGCCCTCAATAACTTGTTAACTTAGAACGGCCTCAAGCACTCCGAAAGTAATTTACATATTTTACTACTTTACATTTTTTCATTATCTTTTAATTAGTTGCTCCGACATCTTATGGTAGACTTTAGAACTGAGCGAGAAGGGAAATAAAGATGGCTATGAAGCTTCATTAGATGTGCCATTTTTCGGGGTTCCGTAGTTAAAAAGTATAAATGTAAGCTTTCACAAGGAATATCTGCCTGTCAGGCTGTCTCAATCAGAATATACGTTGGCAATTTGCAAAAAAGTTAAATGAAAAATAGGATTTTATTTAAAAAAAAATAATCGAATAGTATACGAACTTGAAGCTGAAATTATGATAATTTGTAAGCTTGACTGAAACTTATTGATAATAACTTTGACTGTCTTGAACACCAAAACATTTAGTTTTGATGTTCAAAGCAAGTTGCTCAGATATCTTTTTTTTTATTTGAGACAGGTTTGCTCTTGACTCTAGTCTAGGTCAGAGGTGACAGAGACAAAGTCGACGATGGAGTGAGCGTAACCAGAAGCGTACATTATCTTAGTTTAGAACTAAGCGAGAAGGAGAATAAAGAAGGCTATGAAGCTTTATTAGTTGTGCCATTTTTTTTTTGGGGTTCCGTAGTCAAAAAGTGTAAATGTAAGCTTTCTCAAGGAATATCTGCCTGTCAGGCTGTCTTTCTATCAGAATATACGTAAATAAAAAATATGCTTTTATTTAAAAAAAAAAATCGAATAGTATAGGAACTTGAAGTTGAAATTATAATAATTTGTAAGCTGACTTGAACCTTACTGATAATAACTTTGACTGCCTTGACCATCAAAACATTTGGTTTTGATGTTCAAGGCAGTTGCAATATAGAATTACTTAGTACCCAAAAACTAGGTCACCTGCAGTTTCAAAGCCTAACTTTACACTAAAATCCATGTTGAACACTTGCAGCCAGTAAATACTAGCTCCACTTACATGTATTATTATCAATTTCTGCATTATATTATATTTATCGATACAAGGCGGCGTGTAAATATCAATTTAGCACGTTCACGGTACCAGGGAAATATAAAATATGTGAAGAGGGATTTATGGGGCTATCTGAGGCACCGGGGACGATTCCGAAACCCACCGGTGGCCGGTGGGATATATAAATTTGCTGTTGTGTAATACAGTGTTTCTTATGTAATTTATGGTGTTTGTAGGGTGTGATTAATTTTCTGTACGGATTTGGACGGAAATGTGGTGTCAGGTGTTTATTCTTTTTGCGTAAGCTGGATATATGGGTTGAGAGGTGTTTGTTTTAATGTAATGGGTTTTCAGTATGATCCTCGTTTTTTTTAACTATACGTAATAGGGTGACTGGTAATTAGTAACCGATACTTAAACATATGATTGTACTCATGATAACAAACAACTTTTACTATGGGACCAAATCTGAAATCGTGAAAAAGAAAGCTGCTGTCCCCTACATTCATGTTCGCATAACTCGTCAAAATGTAGGGAGCAGCTGATTATTTTTGCGATTTCAGGTTTGGTCCCATAGTAAAAGTAGTTTGTTATCATGAGTACAATCATGTGTTTAAGAATCGATCAGTAATTACCTGTCACCCTATACAGGGTTATTGGTAAAACACCAGCAACCTCTCCATTCAGTTCATAATGATGAGTACAATGACCCCTTAAGAGGTTGCTGGTGTTTTACCAATAACCCTGTATGTTGTTGTCCAGTGCTAAGTAATAACAGCCGCACGGGTCGTTCGACCAGGTTAAGCTACGCTTGCCGCTGTTGGTCTGTGGATGTGTGAACATTTTTACATACCAAGACCCCTGCGTGCCTTGGAAAGTACGTTAAGCCGTTGGCCCCGGCTGTCATTCGTGGATCTTTGACAGTCGTTACGGGTCGTCAGAAGCCCGAAAGTCTTACAACCAGTCTTACCAAGGGGTATCGTGTTACACAGTATCTGGGTTGTTGATAGGCAGTCGCTTTATGTAAAATACTGGTATTCAGCTGCATCCAGTTAGACTGGGAGCAGCCCCAAACATAGTTGGGAAAAGGCTAGGCAGATTAATTGGTGGTTATTATGATCAGTTGAAAAAATTAACGGGCAGTCATTGAGTTTGTCGGCGGTTCGTAAATTAGTGTGACAGTCAAACATGAACAGTAATTAAAGAGACAATTGGTCGGTTATTTCTCCTATAATGTCAGTACAAAAAATACTCAAGAATAAATGAATGGCCAGTAAAAATGTTGGAATGGGCAGTTAGATACGTATAATTACATACGTACGGCAGTTCATAGGTTAGGTTAAACCTACTACCAACCACGCACGAGCCGAATTGGTCGCAATAACTAAGCTATGGGCACCCCGACCAAATGGGTTAGGTTAGAACTACGAGTATGATCAACTACACACGAGCCGAGAGAGCGTAGCGAGCGGCCGGCGAGCGCTATTTCCAAGTTAGATTTCTTACCGACTAATTCAGTTTGTTAACTGCCTACACGTAACTGCTTAATTATCCATTTAATTACCCAATTATTATGACTCATTTTTATCTAGTTTACTGCTCAGTTTTTACTACCGCACTTGGTAGTAAACATGCATTTTGTAATTTTTTACTAACCAAAACTACAATAATCAACTGCCGCTTTAAATAGGTGCGCTTCAATTATGCACATAATAGGCAATTTTGAACGTCAAAATTTACAAGAAAATATATCTTATTCCAATTGGTTCCAAAAGGTCGATTAGAGTAGTTTCAGAATCTCAGGGTAGAATCTCCAACGACACTCTTTTAAAATGTTTTAAATTATTTGACATTAATTTTATAATTATATATGAATACGGTGTACCTAGAATATAATAACGTACAATTAAAAACATGTCCTTACGAGTATATACCTTACTACTCTGAACAACTATTCAACAGACTTACATTCTAAACTCCTCCCTACTTTTATTCATCGTAAACTTTCGTGCTCGCTTGTCGAAATTAAAATTACAAGCTGCTCCTCGTTAGGTAGCTAGACTAGTATTTCTTTTATCTATGACGTCACTCGTTTCTAGTTTCACAGGAAGCCATGCCATTTGACCTGAGGGGTCAGGTGACCGGCGCCGGCGCTACTTTTACTACTTAAAAACTTGTGGAAACGAATTGGAGAAGTTTGTTCGGGGTATGTTTATTAGCATAGTCTCTTCTAACCATGTGAAGTAGAGCGACTTGTAATATATGTACAAGGTTTCAATTAAATAACTAAAATATCATTGTACTCATCATTAAGAACAAATTTCACTATGGGATCAAACCTGAAATCGTAAAAATAAAATTGCAGTACCCTACATTTTGTCGAGCACGCTAAATCAAATCTTCCCATGGAGGTAGGCAAAACCTACAAAACGAAACCTGCAACCATCCTTAAATTTTCCTTTTGCTTCGTTTACGTTCATATACGCAGACCAGTTGCGACAGTAACATTAATGGACATAAAACAATTCAGATTTTCCACAACTGTCACACTGGGTTCGTCATAATTGTCGGTCCATCGATGTCCGACAAATTGCGCACCTCACTAGTTGTCCGTTTAAATTCCGTTCATGTGGACGTATGCGCGGACAAAGGATACCCGTTAAAATGGCCGCTCCAATATAATAGTGGGTTCGATGGAATTTAATTATAGTTTTGTTATAGATTTGTTTCGTACTTATAATATGGCCTTGTAGTGAAACGGTTTATTGTTAAATAGTCGGTACATGCATGGTTGGGTAAAGGCTGTGAAAACTTCTAGTTCATTGAAGTTGAAAAGGATTTAAGTGGTCTACTGATCTGTCAAGTATACGGTGCAAATACAAAATTAATTAATAAATTGGATGAGCAAAAACATTTTGTCTGAATATAGAGACAATGGTGCGGATTCTCTTGTTTAATAAAATCTTTTACTAACAGGCAGCGCGAGAAAAGAACGGCTATAGCTATGAACTAAGTTAGATATGTTTAAACTTGTTTACGCCTTGCTCTTCTCCGTGTTTTTAGTCGAAATGTTTTTACGTGTCGTCTAAGTTTGTATAGAAACATTACTCGTAGTTCAACCGTAGTATTGTAATATCTGTGGTTCAACTAAATTTGACAGCTCTAATTTGTTAGCCTAATAATATTTAGTCGAGTTATTTCTCATGTCGGTGTCAGTTTTAGTCGATTATTTACTATATTTTACTATCTGTATTCGAATGGCATGCCGTGACAGTTGTCATTATACTATGACAACAGTCTATTTTCTTTTTGAGTGACGCACTTGATATTCAACGATCGAATAGAACGGATTAAATCCCAATATTTCTACGCAATCTTTGTTTAATTCAAGTAAACCTGCACTGATCCTTCAAATTTAGTCCGACTCTTTCTTGTTTTATTAGAGAGAAAAAGTTAGCAGTAGCCTAAATTATGTTTAGTTTGTGCACAACTAAATCGGCACCTAACGAGCACTATTTCTCGTACTTAACCAATCTTGTCAATACTTCTCACGTTTTAAAACGTGACCATTAAAAAAACATCCTTCAGCAATATTTTATTGTAAGCTCGACAGTAAAACTCCACGTTCAGCAATGGACATTTCCATCCAAAAGCCGAACCAACTCATAAATCCCGTGGCCAGCAAATCTATGCTTTCCGTTACACATTGGCATGCAAAAATTCCCATATATAATAATGACATGGTATAAATCCGAAAAAATCTTTTGTTCAAACCTAAGTAATAACGGATATTAAAGACAATAACATTAAATCATCCCCTTTTTCGTTTTTTTTATAACCCTTACTCTGGGAATAACCCTGGATCGTATTTTTTTTTCATTTGTAGCAGTAAAATTTTCGATGACTAAGATTTAGGGATTGAATGAGCTCTTTTGTTAGGTTCTTTATTAAAGCTTTACATAAGATACTTTTGTGCATAACAGGCCTTGTCAATTATGTTGTAAGCAGAGCTTTATTTGTAGGCAAAATGTGAGAGTTTTTAAGTAAAGACAAGGAGCAATATTATGTGAAACTTTCAAATCAATCTGCCTAGCCTTTTCCCAACTATGTTGGGGTCGGCTTCCAGTCTAACTGCATGCAGCTGAATACCAGTATTTTACATGGAGCGACTGCTAATCTGACCTCCACAACCCAGTTTCTGGATAATACGACATCTCTTGGTAAGACTGGTTGTCAGACTTTCGGGCTTCTGACAACCCGTAACGCCTATCAAAGATCCACGAATGACAGCCGGGACCAACGGCTTAAGGTGCTTTCCGAGGCACGGAGGGGTCTCGGTATGAAAAGATGGTAACCCATCCACGAACCAACTCCGGCAAGCGTAGCTTAATCTGATGAATCGACCCGTGCGGCTGTTACTACTTAGCCACGAGCTCAAGCTTGAAACACTAAAACATGTTTTTTTCTTTTTGTATTTTCCTTGTAGGTATTGTGCTTTTGTGTGTACCAAATAAATTATTTATCGATCTTGATGTTAAACCTTGTACAGCTTAGCTCAACGCATCTGATGAATATAGGTACACAGTAGGTATCAATTAGCTCGTCATTTATAATCGGATATCTCTGCCCTCTTATTAATAAACGCGGGGTAAAGTTATGCCAAACTTACACCTCGAAACATCTGATGAACCCCAGGTGTCAATTGGATCGTCATTTATAATTGTACCTCTGCTCCTTTAATAATAAACGCTTATAAATAAGGCCAAACTTACACAACGATGTATGGTTAATCTGGAGATTATACTAGTAGTCGCTTTACTTCACGATTATTAATAAAGGGTTTAGAACATCCACCACAGAGGTGGCATCATGCGTCAATTTCTTTCATAAATGTGCACAAGCAACAACACTGTAAGTAATCGCAACCTAGAAACATCACCACTAATGGAACACCATAACAACTCCTTCATTCCGTGAACAAGCAGACTTCCCCAATAATACGTCAACTTCGCAGATATCATAATAGCAAATTGAGATGATTTTACCTAATCGCGTCAGCTTACACGCGATTTGCGTTAATTAATTCCAATCACTCGTGTAATAGAATATTTGTTCGCGTATTAACAAACGCATGCTCGGACGTATTGCGTATTTTGGCGTATTACATGAGCAACCAAGCCAGGCGAAGGGAGTGCAGAAATCTAGTGTAATTCCCGAAAATTTATTTATATGTTTGCAATAAAATTATTATCTATTTTAATATTGCCTTTAATTACTCTATGAATGTGTTGCCTAGTTTATCAAGTCACTGAATATGGCGTGGTGGTTTCTCTAGCAACTCTTATAACAGCTATCTGTAGTTAATAGATTGATGTTGTAGTGGCCTCATATTTGAGCCATAGATAAATATAAATAAACTCATGCCTTTTTTACATGGGGGTTAGCAGAAACTACTGAATCGCCACCGGCTAAAATCCTTACATACGCATTCTTCTCTACATTTGGCTTATTTTATTATTAAAAAACATTTTGTCCGGAATTGAGCAATTTAAGTTGCTGGTGTGAACGACCTCAACATATTGTGTTGTGTTGAGTATTAATTGTACGCGTACGATCAAAGTTTGTTCGATCAATTCTAATTATGTTCTATTGTTTGGTTTCAATGCGGACATGTTTGAGCTACGTTTCGCAATGTGTTTTGAGGCAGTAGTTTTTGAAAACGCTTTTCCTATGTCAGCGATTAAAGCTTAAACTTTTCGATGTTTGTTAAATGTAAAGAAAATATTGTTGTAATATGTAACTATGCTGTACGCAAAAAACGCACCTTGGACGTGGAGTTGATACCATGCAGCCCAATATATAATTCAATGTAACCAAGGGGTTTATTTTGTTATATTACTACCCAGAACTTAATTCTACTGCGTCTAAAGTCTAAACAGATGTTTCTCTTTATAATTTTACTTTTCCGAGCTAAAAAATGTCTCGAACAGGGCGAATTTTTTTAATTTTATGAAAAACCGTGCGCCGAATAATTATTTGCGTTCCAAACCAGTTTAATCCCCCATATTTGATAGCGTGTCAATGTGCCACGACTGGGAGCTCTCGTTATCAACTACTAAAGTTTAACTCTTGCACCCCATTTATCAGTGCAGCCTCCACTAAGATTTATATACTGCACGCTCTGACGCTTGATAACGTAGTGTGGGGCGTTGGCTTTATAGAAATGACCTTCAAGGAGGTGGTGGAGGGTTAGATTGGTCAGTGGACATTTGTAAGATGGAGGGGGATGGTGGTTAATGGTTTGCGAGGTGATGTGATGAAGATGTATATGGTCTGTAACGGGTCTTTTACTGGAAAAATCCCAGTAAGTCAATCTGCCTACCATGTTGGCGTCAGCTTCTAGTCTTACCGCATGCAGCTGAATACCAGTATTTTAAATGGAGCGACTGACTATCTGACCTTCACAACCCAGTTACTGTGTAATACGATAAACATCTCAGTAAGTATTGTCTTTTTATATAGCTACATTAAAATAAAATTGAGAAGCTATAATATGTTAAAAACAGAATAAACTCTTAAACTAATGTTTTAATAAAAAATAAAAAAATCTTGATCCAGGTTCCATTTCCAAAGCCATTTCCTGATAAAAATGACGTAACTCTAGCTTTTCGAAATCGTCAACGATTAATCCTTTCCACTATTCATTAAAATCATTCCTGCACACCCACGACTCCTACCAACCCCACAAAAACAAAGACGCACACACAACTCCCACATCCAATACGCTAAGACTTCACACTGGTGTGACACTCCATTTGTCACGCCGCCGCATTTATACAGCTTGACGGCGAGAACGTGAACCGCCACGATGTACACGTGATATTGATGATTGTGGTAGTATTGCCTGAAAAATTGGGTTTGAAAGAATCACCTTGGGTGTTGGAAAAATTGGGCTTGGACTCAGCTGGGGGGTTTTAAATGTGTTTGAAAAGACATTCATTTGTCGGAGTAAAAATAACAATGACACAACAAGCCTTACATTTTACGTGCAACTATGTAACTTGATACTGCATCAACATCTGCCTAGCCTTTTCCCAACTATGTTGAGGTCAGCTTCCAGTCAATCTGACCTCCACAACCCCAGTTACTGGGTAATATACCCTTTGATAAGACTGGTTGTTAGACTTTTGGGCTTCTGACGACCCGTAACGACTGCCAAAGATCCACGAATGACAGCCGGGAGTTGGTCCCGGCTGTCATTCATGTGTGTGGCTAAACGTGCTTTCCGAGGCAAGGAAGGGGTCTTGGTATGTAAAGATGGTCACCCATTCACGGACCAACAGCAAGCGTAGCTTAACCTAATCGATCGACCTGTGTGGCTTTTATTACTTAGCCACACCACAAGTGATAGACACTCCACTGCGTCCGGATCAAAATAATAGAAATTAGATGTGTCATGATTTATTGTCTATGTTCTGGAATTTAATTTATATATTTCAATTGGCAACACAGCCAAACTACCTTGCCGTTCGAATTCGTTCATGGTGGGATGAAATGCGGACTAGCTCACGCGGACTCGCGCTTGAGGTCGCTCGTGCAGTTCGCGGAGAACGGTCGACCTTATAAGACGTTCTAAAAACGTGTTTACGTAGTGAAATTATATTAATGTTGTACGGATTTTAATAAAGTAATAGTGATTGTAATAGCGAGATTATAAGTGTGTGCCCGTTTAGATATTACTAAAAAACAATCTATTAATATAAATAGTGGTTTTATTAAAGATGAACCGGGTGGTACATCGAATTTCTATTATCCAGCTTCATTTAGGCAACTAGGTCGGCACTCCGCTGCCTGAAAGAAGCTGGACCATGTATGTAAGCACCCTATATACCTCCTGTGACTTTGTTTCTTTTTAATATTCTTGTACCTATCAATGATCCAAACATTCCAAGCAAGCTAATTACTCAGACGAGGCAAGAGATAATCTCTAAAACTTTTAAATTATTTTAAGGCTAATAAGAATTATCACTATTACTTTCTAGCGTCTATAACTAATCCATGCTATACCAGTAACAGTAAGAGTACCTTCCATATACGAATCGATATGTAACCTCTTCGTTTTGTTTCTGACCAGCGCCGAGACTGGCATGCTCTCGCTTCATTTGTCAGCGTCAGTCAACGTGACTTAGCAGCTGACTGGAGATGTTACAGCGTCGGTAAGTAAAGGGAGAATTGTCGGTAGTTCTGGGAAAGTGTTGGTAGGTATTGATTGGTAGAGAGCATTGTTTTATCCAATAAAAATGAAGAAATGTATGTTTAGAGGTGACACGAACGCGTATAATCTAAATGTGCATTTTAGTCATCATTTTGGGGTTTGAAGTGGGCTCATATTGGGCATTATATGGGGCAGGATCAAATGAATGCTACCATCATTACATTAGTATTTCTTTGTTGCAAAAGTTCTTATGTATTACAAATTGGAGGGTCGTAGTTATAGGAAGTCGGCAAAATAACCCACAGCTTGCAGCCTACAGCAAGTACATCTCTTTTGTTTTCTACCGAAACTCAATTTCCTCTCAAAAATGGCCTTAAATTCGGTCTCCACATAAAAGACAACACATGCATTTTCAATTCAAATACCAACGTACAAATACACATCTTTCACCCGAGCGGAGCCCTAAAATGCCGTGTTTCACTACCAATTCACCAAGACTGAAGCTTAGCCGTGCACCATCGTGCACTCAATTTGTCACCGACTCGTACCGCAAAGCATTTACAGCGCAAGCGGTGAAGCGCCGCAGTTTAGCTCAGCGCTGAACAGACATCGGCCATTTATTTGATTGGGACATCAGTGTTTGTGTTAAACAAATTCGGTGAATTCTTTATATGGGATCGACGATTAGTTTAATAGCTGTGCGACATTTAAGGGGCGAGAATTTGTTTTTGATAGTGCGTAAAAGTAGAAGGGCTAGTACTTTTAGGTCAATTGTAAGAAAACTTCATCGAACCACTGCCATTTCACACTTCTTTTTGGGATAAGTTCTCAGGTGTCTTTACAAGATTTGATTGACTTAGGTATTGTTAAAAGTAAACATCATGACGAAACTTGGACTTAATTATCTGTAATAATTATAGTACAATGACCTGGATTAGTTGATAGTTTTCTCTTAGTTTATACAATTACGGGCTCAAAATTTTGACAATACTCAGAACTATATATTACGCATAAACTGACAATGTTGTATGACAATGTTAAATTGGTCATAATTAGTGCTAATTCTACATGGCATAAGCACTGATGTATATCAATGATAAACTGATGTAATAAATTATCAATAATTGCTGTAAACAAATACATTTATGTCAACTATGATTGATGTCAGTTATCAAGTTTGTCTATCGCAATAACTTGTAAACTTAGTGACGTAAGTTTTCAAGATTTAATAGAAAATTATAGTGTACTAGCTTTTGCCCGTATAAACGTTCCTCTTGGATCAACTCTATCTATTGATGAAAACTGCATTAAAATCCGTTCAGTAGTTTTTTGAAATCTTCGCGAACATACAGACAGATAGCATAATCAGCCCATATTGTTCCTACTGCTGGGAAACAGGCCTCCTCTCGGTGAGAGGGAGTGGGCTGTAATCTACCACGCGGGCCCAGTGCGAATTGGTAGATGTCACATGTCTTAAAGAAAGTAAAGCTGTCTGGGTTCGAACCCGCGACCTACAACTCGTAAGTTGGGGCCGTTACCACTGGGCCACCACTGCTCTTCAGTGTATATTTATGTGAAACTAGCTGACCCGACAAACGTTGTTCTGTCAACATTTTAATAATTCATGCAAAATTATTATTACTATCATTTCGACAGGCCAGTTGGCGTGGTTGGTTAAGATACCGCCTATCATGTCGCTGGTCGTGGGTTCGATTCCCATCCAGGACAAACATTTGTGTGCATGAACATGTCTGTTTGTCCTGAGTCTGGGTGTAATTATCTATATAAGTATGTATTTACAAAAAAAAAAGTAGTATATGTAGTATATCAGTTATCTAGTTTCCATAGTACAAGCTCTGCTTAGTTTGGGATCAGATGACCGTCTGTGAAAATGTCCCAGGATATTATTATTATTAAAAAACCAAAAATCCCATAGAAAATGCACTTTTTTTTATTAAATATGGCCCAGATCATAAGATAGTTGAGTTGTTGCAAAAAAAAATCAGAACCACGATTTATAGTTTTATTTATTCAGTATGCGCTTATTAGAATCAACGCCATCAACAAAACCTCCCAATATAACATAATAATCGGAATGGCTCTCAGACTAATCTATTATTTTATCTATAATCTGTAGCTGTGTCATGCAGGGAATTACGTTAATGCAACAGAAGCAGCCAGTCACGGTGATGTGCTGGCGTTCTATCATTTATCACCGTCTAACTATGGGTGAGTACAGTTGGAGAGAAAGGGATAGGGGATCTAGGTATGGTGGCTTAGTAGATACAGAGGAGTATCGTTAATCTGTAAAGGTGTAATAAAATATATTGGACGTGATTGTAATTCACAACATGTGAAAGGAATTATTCCGATCTGTCACCCTGCTTTGTCCACTTAAGGGGACAGATCGGAATAATCCTGTAAAAGTAGTGTCCACGATAATTACGCAGGCGTTTTACCTAAGTATGTGATCTTATTTTGTAACGGAATGTGTAAAATTACACTTACGGCGCGTATAACTGAGCCCGCGCTTTTTTTTTTTAAATAAACATTTTTACATATTTACTACCTATAATAATCTGTGGGTGAGAAGACTCGAAAATTTTATACGTCAAGGTTTACTTTTCAAATATTTTTAATGTGTAACATCTTCTATCTTCTGTGAGTTAGTGAAAAGGGACGGAAGTGTGTAACAGGAAGCCGGGGAAGCGCGCGCTATTTGATTTGACCAATGAGCGCGCGCGGTGCTAGAGTTGGCCGTCAGATGGCACCAACCCAACAGATATCAGATGTTACACATCATATGCGACTACTGTAAGGCTCGCTCGTTTTTTTTTTTTTCGTTTATAGTGGCAATTTCAATTGGTGTTATAAATCGTTTTTGGGTTTTTGCAATTATTTTCTGCGTTTATAAGTCACTTACCTCCGGATGCGGCGAGCAGGCCGTGCGCGCGTAGTAGCGCCAGCAGCAGCAGCGGCAGCAGCGGGCGGCGCCGCATGCCGCGCGACACCGCTGCGCCCGCGCCGCGTCGCCGCTCGCCCCCGCGGTCGCCCTCACCTGAGGAGAAGGAGAAATAAGGTTTAGTAATGTATCATAACAAAGGATTTAAATGCTGAAAATAATAAACCTAGTACATTCGAGCACTCAGGTGCTCACTGTTTCAACAATTAATTCGCTTCAATTAAAAGAAAACTCTGACCATGTCAAAAGTAATTAAAATACGATGTAATGATTAAATTATATAATAATATAATAATAATATCCTGGGACATTTTCACACACGGTCATCTGGTCCCAATCTAAGCAGAGCTTGTACTATGGAAACCAGATAACTGATATACTACATATACTACTTTTTTTTTTTGTAAATACATACTTATATAGATAATTACACCCAGACTCAGAACAAACAGACATGTTCATGCACACAAATGTTTGTCCTGGATGGGAATCGAACCCACGACCTGCGGCGTGATAGGTGGAATCTTAACCAACCACGCCAACTGGCCTGTCTTAATTAAATTAATCTTGAGTGCAATCAATAATGTACACAAACAGGTGATAAGTAATAAATATAGAAACAATTATAGACCCTGTCGGGCACAGCAACACTTTAAATAGGTAGGAGAGAGGAAGAGCGCTGTTCTGATTTTCATTAATATTATCATAGTTTCATAGTCAGTAAATTACAATGGTTTATGTGAAATACCCGCCGCACTTTGCGACATTATGAAATAATATCTACACATTTTATTAATGAACAACATAAAAAACGAGGCAATACCA
This sequence comes from Dicycla oo, assembly GCA_948252095.1. Taxonomy (NCBI): domain Eukaryota; kingdom Metazoa; phylum Arthropoda; class Insecta; order Lepidoptera; family Noctuidae; genus Dicycla; species Dicycla oo. Next base: position 2,349,963 of record OX411718.1, on the reverse strand, counting down.
AATGAATAAATTATTAACACTTCGATTATTTTCTCCAAATACACAGGAGGCCAACAAAAGATACCCACAAAAAAACTCATTACAATATCATTGTTCAGTACTATTCACATGGAAAAATCTGCTCACTCTTTCAAGGTAGGTATGTATTACTTTAGATTGGAAATTCGATGAAATTCCATTAAATATTTTTGCCAAGGGTTCCGGGAAAAGAATTTCTGAAATATCCTGTTCAAACAATTTGGGTGTGGTTTTAGCATAAGCGGAGGCGATAGCGATTTGCATTATTTTATCAGTATTATTACAAAGTTCACATCTTTACATACCGAGACTCCTCCGTGCCTCGTAAAGCACGTTCTTCATCTTAACATAGTTAGGAAATGCTAGGCAGTTTGATTGATTATTACAAAGTTGTGTCATTTAAGTATTTGAAAGTTTCAAATATTTTTATCCCGTACCTTCTTAATTTAATCGCACTTTTTGGTATCAATTCATTAACATCTTATTCCATAGTCAACAAAACAAAACAATAAAAATTCTTCTTTTATAGAGAAGGAACAGGCGTTGTTAAGTATCACCTCCCCAAGCGTTTCCACATCGACTGGTTCTGCATGTGATTCTCGCATCCTGCAGATTGCGAGTACATGCGAAGACTCAAGGACGCAAGATCCATTTGAAAGGACTTATCATACTATGATACTTATAAACGTTTCTCGCTACCGCAGTTATTAAAGGACTTAGCACACCTCCGCTGCGAAACCGCGAAACTGCATGATGTTCACTGATGTTCCACTACTCAAGTATCGGAATATCATGCAAGTCAGTTGAATCGAACTATAGCGGTTTCATTGCTATGGTTTCGCGGCGGAGGTACTTTATTTTGACCGTCTCGTTGGTCTACTGGTCGCAAGCGCTACTGCTGAGCATGAGGTCCTGGGTTCGATTCCCAGGTGGGGCAAAGTGTAATTAGGTTTTCCTATCTGGAATTTCTCAATAGCAACCTGGAGTCTGGATTTGTGTCCGGTTGATGGCAATAGGATCGCCCCCTGTTACATGGGACTGGCAAAATGTGGGTGAACCCTTCTTCTCAACCCTTCGGGGAGACAAGGCGTGATGTTAAGTGTATGTTATGTTTAATCTATTTCGGAGTCCCATATATGAAAGGAAAAATCCTTGATGAGAACATAACAGACTGATATTTATATAATACACTTTCACTACATTAATAAGTTACGTGTTTCCGTTAATTTTCATTCAGTTCATTTAATATGTAGGTCGGTCAGCTATTTTCATAGCAAGCTATTTTTATCTAATAAGATTCTAAGAATGCTCCTTTGTATTGTCTTTCATTGGAGTAAGTATGAATAATATGTTTATAAAAATACATTTTGCAGGTTGGAGTAATTAAGGGTCAAAGATTGTTCAAAGCATTTAGGACGTAAATTGCTAGGTTTTTATGAACTTTCATAAAATGTGCTAAATGAAGACCGTTTCACTGTATAAATAATACTCTTTTATGAGACCATCAGGTATTTGGAAGTCTTCACAATATCTATTATTTATAACCATGGGTTAATAACTCCTTATATCATATAATATGTATTTATATCATCCCTGTGATTTAAGTTTTTCTTTAAATCGAAATACACTCGCGGACTCCTTAATCAAGCCACCTTGCATATTTACATGTAGGTATAACGATCTAAAACAACAAAATAAATAGTTTTTTTTTTTTTAATTGAGCCATCGCGGGGCGCCTGGCCGATGTGAAACATCGAAACTATGTTATATAAAAAATATGCATGAAAGGATGCTTTATTATAGGAAATAACATATAATATAATAACATATAATAATATGACATAAAAAATGACATAATGAAAAACAAAATATTAAGACTTTTTTAGAAAAATTAAAATATTCTTGTTAATTTACTCGTAATACTAAAATAATTTCGTAACTCTGCGAGAGAGTCGCAGAGTTATGAGCTTGTGGCGACGCGTCACCACGCTAATCAAAATATGTTTATGCAGTTTTGAAACCGACATTCGGGCCACCATTTTAGTGTCATCATTTTCAAAATTTGAATTCACAAACATCTTAAAAGTTACAGAACTTTATACAAAAAAATACAGGATGACTCGATTCATGTGTCCGGAAGTGTATTTATCACTTTATTTATGATTATTTTTTTATTTTATCATTCACTTTATGACAACCCTTCAGAGCTCACAGTTCCAGGTGGTGCGACACGGAAATCACAGCGCATATTGTAAAAACATCCTGCCCAAACAAATTAAAAAAACAAATCAATCCGACTCTGTGACAACACAGATAGCGCCCCCTTCAAACTTCGCACACCCCATATTTTCTTTTTATCAAGATAAACCCAAACATGTTTGTCCAAATCAAATGCTATATAGAACGTCGAATCGAGTTTGTAGCAGATAGAGAGAAAAAAGCTGCGCACAGAAGTGGTACATTGTCTGAATCAATCGGCTGGGCTCAATAACGGACAGTGGACTACAGCCTGTTCTTTGTAATTGAATTGTCAGTTTATTGGACCCTGGACGGAGATCGGACTTCAAAAAGAGTTGAGGGTAGAACGCCAGCGGGTAGTACCGTGAAACTTTTTGATATCATCTTAGAATGGAATAGAAAAAGTTTATTTGTATAGAATGTAGGCATACAGGTGAGTAGTTCCAAAACACTGTTTCGTTTTTTTTGGCATGCAAGAATTTGTACTTGTTACAAATACTAATTTCTATGTTTGACGTATGGAGTTTAGGAAAGAAAGGTAGGTATGTGATCTTATTATTTTTGTAAAAGAAACAAATGAGTGGCTTTAACTTATAAACTGGTTTATTTGCAATATATTACCGGGTGGTCCTTAGAACTGTCAATGGCACATCATATTTTTTAATTATTATATAAGCTAAGGAGCTCGTGGCTAAGTAATAACAGCCGCACGGGTCGATCCATCAAGTTAAGCTGCGCTTGCCGGGGTTGGTCCCCAGATGGGTGCCCATCTTTACATACCGAGACTCCTCCGTGCCTCGGAAAGCACGTGAAGCCGTTGGTCCCGGCTGTCATTCGTGAATCTTTGACAGTCGTTACGGGTCGTCAGAAGCCCGAGACTCAGTCTTGCCAAGGGGTATTACCCAATAACTGGGTTGTGGAGGTCAGATAGGTAGTCGCTCCATGTAAAATACAGGTATTCAGCTGCATCCGGTTAGACTGGAAGCCAACCCCAACATAGTTGGGAAAAGGCTAGGCAGATTGATATATATAAGCCTCGGTCTCGGGATAAAAATTATTCTGTGTTAATACAGGTAAGCTATATGTTTGCCAAATTTAATCCAAATCCATTCAGCCGTTTCGTTCGCAATTGAGTATCAAACATCCAAAGATATAAACTTTTACATATATATCTATATAAATAAAAATTAATCGCCGAATGTATAAACGCGCATCACATGAGAACGGTGGCACCTATTTGGATAATTCTTTTTTTATTGTGTTTGTAATTGTCAGGACAAGGTTTGTATGAAACAAAATGTTTGAATAGTTGCGGGGAAAATTGTAAAATTCGGGAAAACTGAAAGTGCAATTTTTACGGGAATTTTCTATGTATTATTGAAATTTTGACAGGACAACGTTCGTCGAGTCAGCTAGTTTATAATATACGTATAATCAACTGTCCCAATTTACATATATTAGGTATGTAGAGTAGCGAACCGGGATTGTTGAGCTACTAGCTTATCATCATAACTTGGTTGTGTTACACGAATGCCGCCCGATTTACGTTATTGAAATGTCACATGTCAAATTTCACGTTCGACATTCGTGTAACACAACCAAGTTAAGATGATAAGCTCAATAATCTCGGTTCGTGACTGTACCTACATGAGATATACCCTCCTTATTCACGTGAAATACATATAATCATCATTATAATACTCCCATAGTCAAAATCAATGTCCGAATCCAACGTCTTCCATTCCAAATCGTACTGGCACCCTCTCAAAGTTTGCCCCGGCACGCGACCCTTTCCCGAAAATCACCTTCAGATAAAAAAAAGAGATTCTGTAAAAAGGTCCCGCTCCTAGGGGCTCTAAGACATTGTTGTATAACTGTTTAACACACTTTCCGAGCGACCCTATCGAAAATATTTCCATAATATTTTGTCAAACACCGAATCAATAGCAAGAGATTTGTTGGCTGAAGAAGGCAAAATTGTTTTGATAAAATCTTCTGTTGTGTCCTTTTCTTTTGTTGAAAATGGTACGAGCTGGGCTAAATAAATAACTAGTTGTTCGTAATAGCTGGTGGACCAAGAGGAATGTATACATTTAGACAGTACTTACTGCTATAGCAAAGGACGGAATTTCAATTTTTATGAATAATAAATAAGTGTTTTGTACTCATATTTCAGCTTATCTGTTTGTAGATCAAATAAATCTAAATCAAAAGTCATTCTTATTTAAACTAGGTTAAGAATCAGCACATTTGAAAAGTCAAAATTACCCCGGCCCCCGCCCTTCACCACTTCCTAGTGCTTTAGCTGGGGAGAAGAAGTGGCGCAACAAACTCCCCAGCAGTAAGCTGTCTGTTCAGTTATAAAAACTTGATTACGTATGCAACATAATTTACATTACGCAACACAAAATATTAAATTAAATTATTTGCCATTTATCAGCTAGCACACGCCAATAATCCATTCTTCTGAAAAAAGATTGGCACATAAATGCCCTATGATTTAATCAGAACCTTCTTAAGAAAAAAACGACAGCGGCGACATAGAATCTTTTTAGAACTTCTCATCTAATTACAAAAGTTGAGAAATTAACTTGTTAAGCAGAACTATAAAAAGCTATGAAAAACGCCATCAATCTTCATTACAACTGACTTTTATAACTAATATGAGTAATGACATTAAATGTCTTTCGTCCAAATAAACTAATATAAAAAGAAATTGTTTTAAGACAATTTATTATGAAGAGAAATGTTGTCTTTGGAATTGCTTCAGCAAATAATATTGGAACGAAAATATTATGTTGAAGTCTTATTTTTCTGACTACGAATTAAATGAAAATATTTGTTTCCGGTAAATAATTTTATCCGATACGCTTTGATAAAAGTTAGTACTATGTACTTGAACATGTACTTATGTGCAAGGGCTTTGCCCACGTACATTTTATAGATTTTATGAAAAACATCTATCATTAATAGAGCAAATAAGACAAAGGTATTATATTTAAAAAATCTTAGAAAATGTAGAGAAGACAGCACTTACTTATGTAACTTACAAAACATACTTGCAAAACGTAGCACGTTCTTTTTTAACCGACTTCCAAAAAGGAGTAAGTTATCAATTAGACTGTATATATTTTTTTTTTGTTTTGTGTGTTTGTTACGCAATTTCTCCGTCAATTGTAGATCGATTTAGAAAATTATTTTTTTGTTTGAAAGAGTATACTCTTGAGGTGGTCCAATTAAGTCACCAAATCAGAATTTGATGAAGGGATCCCATGTAAATCGAGGGAATCCCTCAAATTTTATAGGCACATCTATAGCGATTTGTTTTTTTTTTTTAAAGTAACTCGTGCATTTGCTCTCGGAAAGCACCATTTGGTGAAGTGGAACTGATGATGAAGACCACAGATGGCCATCGGAACTACTCAATTATACTAAGCATTTCACGGATTGCGATTCGATTACTTTAATATGGTTGCTAAGCAATTTATGCTCGTCACAATGCATATATGGTGATGGTGACTTCATCATCAGCTCCAGTTCTGGTTCTTTCTAGAAGAACTCCACGACAAATAAAGTCTCCGTATCTCGAAAAACAATATTTTGTAAAAGGTGATAAGCAGCTGACATTACGCTATTGTAATTTAGATAAATTACAAACTGACCCACAAAAAGTGAAAATGTGAAAATTAAAAACTTTTTTAATAAAAAAAAAACCAACTGACTTCCAAAAAAAAAAAAATTACAAAATGAAAAATAATTTTAATTTCGGAAGTCGACGGTAAAAACTAAAATACAGATCCAAAGACACTGATATTCCAAAATTAAAGTTATTTTTCACTTTTAGTGTTTTTGTCTTGTAAAAAAGTTTTCTCAAGCAAAGTTACTACTATAACAAAATCGCATGATGAACTGTTGTAACTATACATCGGATAATCTGATGCATATTTATCTAAAATAATAAATAATTATCATTATAATAATCTTATAATGTATCTAGTTCTTATTTGCATGTCTAACTTATTATTTAATATTTCTACAGTATATGTGGAACAATGTTTAATGTAAGATCTCAATGTACACTATACTGAGAAATAAATAAAATAACTAAATACTTACTACTACTATACTAATACAACTACTATACTAATTTTTGGCTACGAATTTATGGAAGCAGCTACTTAATTTTTTTTTTAATAGAAATCCCGGGATTCCAGAAAATCCGGGAATGCACAACTAATCGGATACATGGTACGGAAACGACTTCTTATGCTGGGACACCGGGATCACATAACTATTAGTATGCTTGTTTACTTGAAATTCATTTTTAACATTACTTATCCTGACGTTTGCTGCCAGTTTGGCAACCTACTTTACAACAATAGCATTCGATTCTATAGTCAAAAAGTATTTTTACGATCGATACAAAAGTGTATTCCATATTATCCAATACCTGAGGAAGTAACAATACTTTCGATTATGGCACCACAACTCTAAATTGGTCGATCCCGGAATACTAAGATTTTTTCGAAAAGAACCCATTCCATATTAGCCAACTCCTCAACAACAACCAAAATAAAAGAACACGCATTTCCAAAAACAAAACCTGATCATAATCGAAAATCCGTCATAAACCCAAACTGCATACAAACGCTCGAATACTTCTCATATAAAAAAGAAAAGACTGAATCTCCACACGTTATTAGGCAAATCACCTCTTACTAGTCGAAGCTGACTCGGCTCTAGACCTGATGTATGGCTGATGAATTAATCATATTTGACCAAAGCCTCCATCTATGTGGAAATGAAGGAAAGATTCTTGAAGGATCAAACGTGAGACGCGACGACGCGGTGTCTCAAAGGTCCAACGATTTTTTCGGGACTCTCAGCGATATTTCTTTTGTTTGATTCAGGAATTTTGATGAGTCTGTCGAGGATATTGATTAAGATTGCGAAGGTTTTAATAGAATTTAGTAGGCTGATAAAATGTTTATAATTAATTAAATAAACAGGAATTTTAGAGAAAATAAATCACTTAACCATTTTTAGGCCTTGAAGTTGTTTCAATATCCCTGCCCTGCTCTGCAATTTAGAAAAAAATCGGTTGGAATCAACTTTTCACTTCAGAATTTACCTCATCATTACTGAATTGATTCTTTGCAGTCTATAAGCCACTAATTTTCAAGTCTCAAACCACCTGAAACACTATAATACAGTAAAATCTAATCAGGTGAACTATAAAGCAATAAAAACAATAATAAAATTTGAGCAATAAAGCCAGTTTGTGTAGTCAAGAGACGTTATTGCCATAACATTGGAACAAAGGACAGAAGTTGGCTAGTATCGCTACATGTTATTTGAGTTTCAGTAGCAGAGGACTAATACGAGTTGCTTAAGAATATTGTTTGTTTGTGAATAATTTTGATATTTGGATACATACAAATGGTCACGCCTTATTCATATACTTGGCAGAGATATAGGATGCGACGTGCTACAAATGCTACGTTATGCCGCGTTCCCATGGCCTGTCGAGGCCTGTCGCGGCCCGTGCCGAGCATTGCCACGGATCATCCCATATATTCGATAGGACGGGCGACGACAGGCCACCGCACGCCGACTCTTCCCACGGCCTGTCGGCTTGGCCTGTGAGAAAGCGGGCCGCAGCATTAGATAGATAGATAGATAACACATTTGTTCAGTGCATATAAAAGACATAGCACAACCACACAACACAATTAAATGATAACAAATTTCATAAATATATATAAAAACAAGGTGCCAATACACAAAAAAGAAAGAGTGACACTATGACATAGTCCTTCAAATCAAATTAACGTTCCTTACATACTTCTTTTGCTTCGTTTACATTCACGCTTCGGCCATAGAAATATTGTACGTATTTCGCTGTCATGGTCTGAACTGAAAGCGGTAGTATTACTAAATAAACCTTAGTCTAAACAGGTTTCTAGGAGAGAGAGCCCATTTCCCAACAGCAGAGAATATGTAGGTGGGTAACATTGCTTCCTACGTTTTCCATCAGAAGAAAATGCCCATTTAGCCTACAAAATATTATATATTACCGTTACCTAGTCACGTTTACATAGGTAACATAATTCAGTAACACTATCATCTCAAAAAAAAATCAATCAAAACTTACAAAGAGAAAAATGAATTTAGTGTAACAAGATTACAGATGCCAGTTGAAAAGTTAAGCTTGCCTACAGATCTGGTGTCAATCCAGCCGTTTTATCGCCCCCCGTTTGATCCTGAGTAGTTGCTTACAACTTTTTGCTAGGATCGGCCCGCCAAATTGTCTGGCACTTGAGTTTTTCCAAGTCTAGTTTCTAGGTGAAGAGAGATTGTTCGAATTTTCGGCGATCTTGCGTTTGGCATACTATTTGTCATATTCTTGATCTTTTTTGGCGTTTTAAGTTGTTGGAGTGGCGATTGACATATTGTCTTAGTTTGTCATTCTATTCAAACCAAGGAATACTCGTAGATGTACCATTTGGGATTATTTTTTCACAGAAAAGTAAATTAAACTCTAGTTCTTATGAGCAGAGCGAATGGGCTTATAGAGGCATGAGGAACAGGGTGTAAAGTTCACTCATCCTCCATAGAAAAGGGACATCCAGACGGGTATTGTGTCTGGTGGGCTACTGCCCAACGGTTGATGTCGGGGCGTTGTATATAATATATGCCAGTCGCGCGGTAAACTCTGCTTGCGCGATGCAGGATTTGTGTGACGTCAGGTCTTTGATACGTAGTTCGTATGTAGCGTTGATGCCGCCACGGGCTCTTTAACGTATACAATTTTCAATCTTACTTATTTGTGATAGTTTAAATTAGGCATGGTGACGCGATTGATGAATCAAAATTGAAAGCTTCTGTAATTTGGTCCTTATGGACATTTAGGACTCGGCGTTGTTCTAAAACATCCCTGCATATTTTAAATTTTATATATCTGACACTGTACTTTTCTCCTAAATACATTTCCGGAACATTGTTCACTCTCATATGGCAAGGTGCCAGGGCCAGACTTAATTACGACTTAAACTCAGGAATGTATTCAGGAGCAGCTAAGTTTTAAACTGCCAGAAAGCTGTCACAGAACTCCTGCTCGTTTTGAAAGTTATTGCCACTATTTTATGATGGAATTAATCGACGAGGAAACCGTTTTAGTCTTAAAATAACTTGAGATTAGTGTTAATTGGGAAATTAACATCTGAATATTTAAACGTAACGCAATATTTAGTCGTCTTTGATCCCATGCAGTTCCTATGCATCAGTGACAGAATGATGAACCCTGAGGTCGTTTTAGGGTTCCGTACCTAAACGGTAAAACGGGACCCTATTACTAAGACTCCGCTGTCCGTCTGTCACCAGGCTGTATATATAATGTATATATAATTATTTAAGGCTCCCATACAACAAACGTGATTTTTTGCCGTAAAAAAAGTAGTGTATGTAGTATATCAGTTATCTGGTTTCCATAGTCTCTGCTTAGTTTGGGATCAGATGACCGTGTGTGAAATGTCTCAGGATATTATTATTATTGTTTTACGTTTTTCGAGACCCTGGGGTCCCGGACCTTTGGAAGGCATATGAGGAGCCGAAGTCAACTCGCAGAGGCCCGTTAAATAATTTTAAATAATAAGGAGGCACCAACCGACGATTATCCCTGTATGCATTATGCAAGTGCACCCAAGGACAACCCCCGGTTGGTGCAGGACTATTGTTGTTCGTGGAAACAAAGCAAATTGGGCTATGGGTCTGAGTGGCTAAATTGGATTGGGTTACTAATGGGCCCCGGGAACGGCCGCTAGCACATAGTGACGTAGCGACAAGGGGGCAACACTTCCTGAGATGCTTGAGGAGTGGAGAGGTATTATTATATTATTATTATTATTACCATTAACTGGACTGCTACTGAGCAATTCCAGATGGAACAACCCAATATGACTTTACCCCACCCGGGGATCGAGCCCAGGACCTCACGCTCAACAGTCGCGCTTGTCACCACTAGATCAACGAAGCAGTAATTCGGTAGTGTACGTAAAAACATACCAATCGTCAAACTATCCAGCACAGCAACGATGATATTATTTCTTATAATAAATGAGGCTGACCACCATCAAGGTTCTTCATCTTCTTATTATAATGGCGCTTTATTTATCTCGTGAGTGGAGGCGCGTGACGATGCATACATTAGCTTCGATTTGTGGAAGATGAGTAATACATAATTATACAAGTGCAATTCTGCTATAGACTGTAAAAGAAATGCTTGTCAGAATGGCCATTATCACATGAATACTCAAGGAATATGTATGTAGTTACAGAGTTTTGACTTGCCTTTGTAGGAGGTTGCTAGCTAATATGAATCGAATCAGGTAAGTTAGGCACATGTGCCACCGCCAACGATGAGCGAGAAGCGAGTAGAAACTAGAAACGAGTTGGTGAGCAACGAGCAGCGAGTGAACGACGACGATCAACTATTAATATAATTATGCATCTCTTTTGTTTACACGAAATGTATATCTAGTGTACGTTTCTTGAGCGAGAAAATAGCCGATAGCCGCTTTCTCGCCGGCGCGGTGGAACAACTGAGGAGAAAAACCCTCAAATAATCTCCGACTACTTTTTTATTTTTAAGTAATTTAGCCCGCTTAATAACAAAGCAATCATCTTCAAAAAGAAGAACCTACACACTACCTGACTTAAAAACTTCACACATAATTACAAAACCTCCTTCATTAACACACATTCGAAACTCAAAACAAAACAAAAATAAAATCTCAATTACCAAAGAGCTACGAGTAACATCAGCATCCGCATCCGCTTCACAACTCAAACACAAGTCAGGTGCGAGCACCAGATCTCGTGTTGGTCTTGGACCCGAGTCTAATGTAATCGCAAATACATTACACTGATGCCTCCCAGTTGGTTTAATTGAAATTGTTCGAAGTGTGTTTATGGTAATGCTGGTGTGGCAAAACGGAACTCTTGAACTAAAGTGTCCATTCACAAGTTCTGGTATATATTTGGGTTTGAAGATTATAAGTAGTGGTTAGTGTATGAAGTATAGTTTGACCATAACAGCTGTATCGCGCCGTAGGTATGTGCGCGGCGAGACGGGGGGGCAGTGCAGGCCGCTCATTCGCCAGCGCTGCACCCCGCCTCGCCGCGCATTCCTAAGGCGCGGTACAGCGGTCTTGGTCAAACTATAGTTGACAAGGTTGGAACTAAGATTTCATAATTCTACTAAACACTTATACATACGTCCATTAAGGCACACCTTCTTCCTATGAGGTAGGCAAAAACTACAGAACGCCACCTGCTCCACTCCTTTTGTTTCGTTTACGTTCATACATCTGGTCATACACGCACGCCGCTTGCGAGTACTATGCACCTAATCCTTCGAAAGAAGATCACCAATAAGGTCACTACATCTTTCTAGGGCATCCTATCCCGGCGTTTTCACTCACTCATCCTTTGCCTGTCCATCATCCTCTCAACATGACATCAAATCATCTAAGCATACTCTTTTAAACGTTTGTCACTAAATCTACTAAATTTAATAAAACAATTCTCATAAGACTCATAAAACTTCAGATATAACTTACTCCTACTGGGTCCTCGTGGTATCCTATGGAAAAGATCTGGCCAAAAAATTCACGAAGAATTCACACGTTAAGACTTAAAGTATAGTAAAAGCTGGCCGGTGACAAAACTAGCTATGGTGTTGACACCTTCTTTCAGCACAAAACAAGAGAGCATCGCTTGACAAAGAACTAAAAATAAACGAGTGTAATTTATCATTATTCACACACACACGAATGATACAACGACTACCCACACCAACCAGTCAAGTACTAAAATAATACCTATTGTTATTAAAAATGCTTTAAAATTCACAGTAGAAATAACACGAAAAGCAGTTATTTGCTATCGTCCCCTGAAAGAAATTTTTCATTATTTTAGTGAAAATAAAAGATTTCATTCATAATTCTGCCAACAAAGAAACTTGTGGCTGCGGACATCTCAATAACATTTAGGTTGGGTCTTCAACAAAAAGTGGGTCTCGCAACATTTTTGTCGTTCGGAAATGTACCTGATATTTTAAATGATACGCTTTTTTTCGTGTTGTTGTTTTTACTTTTTTCGGTTCTTCGGTCCGTTGTCTACCTGACAGTTTTCAAAGTTATGTATCATTGTTTCGTGTGTAACTTTTTCGCAGTGGGAGTCGTGTAAAGGGCAATTAAGATATTATATCCAAGTAATGATGAAAAATTTATTCTTACTCAACATTTCGTTGTAAAACTTTACTTAAAGATTATCTCCAAACATTAAATTATGATAGTACTGAGGATCTACTACTGGGTAATTTACAGTGATACCTAATTATAAATCTTTACATGCACCACACCTACACACATACACACACACACCTACACACATACACACACACACATACACACACACACACGCACACACCCTACATATACACTACACATTCACCTACAGTTACACTTACATACTACACACACGTTTCATCATACACGCATAACCATGTTTCATTTCTCTTTTTTATCTTATTATTATTATCTTTATCTTTATATAAATAATATTTCTATTTTCCACCATTAATTGTTAAAATTATTCCAAATGACTAAAAATGGCTCTTAGTTGCTACACAGAATCACTGACTCTACAGGAACTTACTCCTAGTTTAGGAGTCAGAGTATTTAATAATTGACCCTTGTAATTAAGCCTTTTATGTGTTACTTTTGTTGTATATTGTTAAGAGCTTTAGGTGAAATAAAGAATTTAAAGAACTGTAATGTATCAGGTCTTCAGAAGGTCATCGGTCGACCTTGTGGGAGGCCTTCCAACAGAACTATAAACTAAACAACTATACTTCCAACTATACGTCTTCCGGTACCTACGCGGTCGCCACTCCAGAATCTTTCGGCCCGATCGACCATCTGTTCTGCGAGCAAAATGCTCTGCCCAACTGCCACTTAAGTTTTGCAATTCTTCGGGCTATGTTGGTTCTCCTCAGCCTCAGTTCTGCCAGGTTCTTGGCAGGAATCCTCTGGATACGGGAAGCACAGAACCGGTCGAAGTGGCGGTGCTTGGGGGAGGCCTATGTCCGACAGTAGACGTCATTCGGCTGATGATGATGATGATGATGATGATGAATGTAGCAGGAACTTAGAGCAGCTTTTAGTAGTGGCTCAAGTATTCCAATAAGATGAACGTTGATAAAGCATATGCAGTATACTGGATGTCTTTTTTTACCATCTTGAAAAATATAGGGTACAATATGTGAACTGAGTAGAAGCCTATGGCATACCTAGTTTTTTTTTTAAATTCTTTACACAGAAATTGCTCTATCAATAAACACTACACAGTGAAATAAACTAGAACAGTAAAAACAGAAAATTAAAAAAAGAAACTAGGTATGCCATAGGCTTCTACTCTGTTCACCTATTATACCCAATTTTTTTCAAGACGGTAAAAAAAAGTCACCCAGTATATGGATCGTAGCCAGTGGCAATCAATAAGTTCTGTCTAACCCAATGGGAAAAGTCATGTATGTATGTGAATGTATCAAGTACAGTCACGTTATCATTCCTATATTCACATGACATATCTACAAATATACAATACAAATTAGAAGTCCGTCGCGCTTCACAAAGGGGGCATTATTCAAGAGCCGACAGACAGTCGACCATTAGCGGATTGAGAGCGGCACCGCACTGCTGTACCCTCTACCTGTAGCTACGAGGGATTGTGGGAACGAGAGCCAGTTAGAGGTATATAAATATTTGTTTACAGTTTCACTGATCTATTTATTAATTTCTTGTTCACTAAATAATATATATAGATCAGTCAAACTGTATCGTAATTTCTTTTTGTAGTCCATCAATTTGAGGAGGCCTATTTTGGGAAAGCGTATGGGATTTTTATAGTAGGTTGACAAAAAATGTTGATCTGTTGATCAAAATCAAAAATCATTTATTCAAACTAGGCTGAGAATCAGCACTTTTCAAATGTCTACATTACATAAGACAGACCCAAAAAGCCCGCCCTTCACCACTTCCTAGTGCTTTAGCTGGGGAGAAGAAGTGGCGCAACAAACTCCCCAGCAGTACAGCAGTAAAAAATTGATTCTATACAACTCTGCACAAAATAATATATACTTAAGTACTTTACGCAACACAAAACATTAAATTAAATTATTTGCTATAAGTCAGCTAGCACACGCCAAAATACCAACAAAAAAAATCGAAAACTATACTCAAGCAGAAATAAAAGTACAAAACTAAAAACGTAAGCAGAACTTTATACGTAAATAAAAGCCTTCAGTAATAAACGGTGTGCCCACTTACATATATCCGTATATAAAGCCGTAACTCGAAGTGACAAATAATAAACTAGGACCATCGAAGTAAAATAAACAAAGAGTTAATTACTAATAACAAAACAAAACCAAGTTCAGCAAGATGACCAGTCACCACAAGCAGCATCCGTTCACGAGCATAACACAATACTTAGACATAACTGGTGAAATGTGGGTGTACTGAAGGTACCTGCCTAACCCTTCGGGGATTATAGGCGTGATGTTACGACATGTATTAGTAGAAAATTTCTTAGTTCATAATATTTTGGTAAAGAAATAATCCAGATTTACTAATTAGAAAACTAATCAGTCTTTAAACAAACAGGGTCAATGCACTGCTAACATTCACTTACAGAAACAAACGATACACGATCCAAAAAGCTGCCAACCACAGCATACTCGTAAAAACTCAAACACAACCAACTCCTAACACTATACAACTTGTCAAAGCCACAAGAATGAATAAATAAAACATTATAATGACTTGGGAAACTTGTTGTAACAAGTACAAATCTTATTTGTAACCTATCAAGCGTTGTAACGCTGTAACCTAGTTACAGTTCCAGCTTGTAACTGTAACGTGTCTATTTTCGTAACCTTTTGAGACTGAACGAAGAATTACGCAAATTTTGTGAGTATGAAACAACTGTTGTGGAAGAAATGTGGCTTCGGAAATTTTGTTTCGTCTTTGAAAGTTCGAGACTTCGGCTGGGAGACTTGTTTGTAGTTGATGTTATTCGGTTGACATTTTATTTAGTAGGGTTAAGATTTGTCACGAATGTAAAATTACTTTTATGTATTAAATAAATGCATTAATTTTACAGACTCAATCAATCTGCCTAGCCTTGTCCCAACTATGTTGGGGTCGGCTTGCTGTCTAACCAGATGCAGCTGAATACCAGTATTTTACATGGAGCGACTACCTATCTGACCTCCACAACTCAGTTTACTGGGTAATACGATACTCCTTGGTAAGACTGGTTGTCAGACTTTAGGGCTTCTGACGACTTGTAACGACTGTCAAAGATCCTCGAATGACAGCCGGGACCAACGGCTTAACGTGCTTTCCGAGGCACGGAGGAGTCTCGGTATGAAAAGACGGTCACCCATCCACAGACCAACCCCGGCAAGCGTAGCTTAACCTGATGGATCGACCCGTGCGGCTGTTATTACTTAGCCACGAGCTTACAGACTCAACAGACATAATTATAATGCAATGTAAGTAGGTACTCTTATTTCGATTCAGAAATAGATATGTTAACGCAGTGGTTTATTTTATATGCTATGTCCGTCATATTCTATACAATTGCACGAACTACATCTCTACTTTTGAATGTAAAGTTAGTGATTTTAAGCCGCAGAGTAATTATTAGCCGCTAATTACACATGGGATGAAATTCATCCCATTTTTTTATTTAAGTAGTGGTTCGTGGGAGTAAAGTCATCCCACGCAAATCTGGTTTTGGTTTGAACCTTGTTCCACCACTATTAAGAAGTCCTTTCTAATTCCATACATTTAGTTTGATGCACTATCTATTTCCGAGGAATTTGAGGTACTCCAACCCTCTATGCAACTAGTCAATCGTCTATGGAAAGATTATTTTTAGTCTGCAGTTGCAAATCTTTTTGTAAACAAAAGGTTTTTGTTCAAATTGGAATGCTTGTAATTAATGAAAATTGTATTAAGGTAAGTGGCTTTATTTATGTTTCGTGCTAAGAATAAACACACCATGCATTTTAAACCATAAAACATATAGGTCATCGCTAGTTTTTTTTTTTTTTACTAAAGTCATTACTTTGAAAGTGTAACTACAAATTGTTTTGTTATTTTTTACAACCAATTTTGAAAATGAAAACAAGTCATTCTTTCAAACTAAACTACATTACTATAAAGCCCTACTCACTAGCATTCTAAGAAAACATTCAACGGTCACAAAATTCCAAGAAGCTACGATGCAAATCGGTTTTGTTTACAAGATTACCGCGGGTGGGGCGCTCAACGGTTTTCCCCGCGCACGGGTGAGCACAGCGGTTCAGCACAGCGGCTATGTATAAGGATATCAAGACGAATTCTTTAGAACATATACACATAAACTCAAGCCTAGTTTCAATGGTGGTAGGCAGAAACTACAGATCGCCATCTGCTACCATCCTTACATACTCTTTTTGCCTCATTCTTTTGGTCATTTCTTTCTCGTTTCTCTTTAGAACTTAGCATATTAATAGCGAAAATGTTCAGAGTACCAACAATTTTCGACTCGAATTGTAAAAAATTCAGCAGAGTTACTTGACATCTTGAAGAGGTTTAAAATGAAGCGGTATTTGTTTAAGACAGCGTATTTTAAATTATCCAGGCTATAATGTTCAATTCAGATCCACTTCTCTTCGTATTTGTCTTAATAATACGATTTAATTACTCCTTTTGATTGCATAATTACTATGCGGCCACGAGCATAGCGGTTTAACAGATAATGGCCAGTCAACAAAATAGCAAAAGTCTATGAGGAGAAAATTATCTTATAGTTTTACTTAAAACTGATGTTTAGCAGTGAAATCATCCTAAGTGTTATTATCATAGAACGTTCATATCAAAATACACGACGCAGAATATTTCGATCACAGATCAGTGGGATTCCATGATGTGGCGGAGGTGGACGCAGCTCCACGTTGAATTTTAATTGTAGGTATATGTTGATCTGTGTCTGTAACCTACCAACACTAGAAATTAAGTAAAATTTTTACTAAATAAAAGTTTTCTATTTTCGTAGGCCCGTTTGCATCACAAATGAAAAAATACGATTACCGCAAAATGTATTTAAAAAAAAAACTTCGCGCTATTTCTGTCATTCGTTTGAAGATGTCAGCGACAGAATGATGTTTTTTAAATATGTTTTGCGCTTAACTTATTTAGTAATTGTTTGTGCAAGTGGACCTTATAGTCAAAGATATCAAAAGGGAAGAAAAGTCCATCCTATTCTTACACCAATTACCACGTTTGACACAGAAATAAATACCAAAAAAAAATTGTAGGTGCAGTTTGAATCCGCGTCGTTTGTTTTAGTGAAATTAGATTGAAATTTTACCACGGTTTCCGATACTGTCGTATCTTGTATTGGCTTGGCACTGACTTTTTAGGCTCATTTCATTCCTTCTGATACAAGCCTTTTTTATTGCAGTTTCTTTAATTTCTGAGCATATTTACGGCCGATATAAGACGACATCTAACATTATTTTGCTATTGTCAATTTCATTTTAATTTTTATCCCTATTTTTTCCAATATTTCTGTTGTTTCTCTTTAGGTCCTTGTAGTCCTTTGTTAAATCTTGACAAAGACACCAGAATAACTGATCTAGGTAAAAAGTTTTTGCTCTATATGAAATTATATTTCGACACATAGTGAAATAAAAGACATCACATGCAAATTATATCCGGCTATAAAATTGTTATAAATATGACCTATCTTTAGAAAGCTCAACTATTACTCTAGAATTAAGTCTCGTAGTTTTTAGCGATTGCAATCTTACATGGTTTTGTCGGTCAGAAATATTGAACTTACTACCAGTACACCGAGCGAAAAGAGGTTTTCACGTCAAAAATAACAAGCAAATTCCGCTCGTTTCGCAGCCCCACATCCCTCGAGAGCCGTAAGCTTATTAAAGATGTCTCCACAAAGACTGTCTTAATTCAACAAACGAGCCCATCATTATTCCTCTGTGCTGTTTGGTAGCTAAACGATGCCGAGGATTAGTCAGAAGGTGTCAATTCTGTGAAGATTGAATAATTATAATTACCAGGAAATTAAGTATTTAGCATTTTTAACCGATTTCAAAAAAGGAGGAGGTTATCAGTTCGTGGGAATCTTTTTAATGCATTAAAATAGGAATATATTTAATCGACCTCTAATGGTTCCTATTTTACGCTCCTAAAAATATTATTGAACATTTTAATACGTATTATGATTCCGCCTCTTTTCACAAACCTAAAACTATTTTGGGTGGGCTAAGTAACTGCGACCAATTTGGATGTAGCGGTTGATCACAGTTCTCACCTAACCCATTTAGTCCAGGGTGTCTTAGCTTAGTTAATGCGACCAATTCGGCTTGCGCGTGAATGGTCACAGTTCCATCCTAACCTAACCCGTTTGGTCAGGAGAAAAGGCAAAGGTCAGAAAAGGCCAAAAGTTTAAAAGAAGCTCAATTGTTATAAAATCGAAATTATTAAAAATAAATAATAATAATAATTTCGTTCTCGAAAATGACCATGTCGCCAGGACAGGACTATTGTCGCCAATAATCCTGATATAGTGGTGATAGACCGATTAGTGCGCCGCGCAATGATTGTCGAAGTTACCATTCCACATGACGAGAACCTCGTGAAAGCTGAGAAAGAGAAGCAAATGAAGTATCTCGACTTAGCACACGAGGTTGTTGACATGTAGAATGTGAGCTCGGCTGTCATTGTGCCGATTGTAGTAACGGCCAATGGCCTGATGGCCGAAAGCCTCGATCAACATCTCTCGAGGCTCTCGTTAGGCGGTTGGATCAAGGGCCAGATTCAGAAGGCAATATTCTTGATACGGCTCGCATTGTGAGGAAGTTCCTGTCTCTGGAGCCCTAACCACCGGTAGCTTGGACCTTGCTCCCGCTACTGGCGGATCACTATTTTTTATAGTTTTAAATGTTTTTTTTTATGTTTTTTATAAAAAAATATTTAAAAATGTATTCAATAAGTTTTGAAAATGAATAAAGGACATAATATTTTTTTTAGGTCATTTTACAAAGTATTGCATTTACTAACTTATAAATACTTAGTAGTAGTACCAAGATCTTAACAGATTGGCTTAATTACTTATACACAAACTAGTTTAATATACACAGGATTTTAATTACCTATGAAAGGTGCGTTGGTACAGACAATTTTAACTTGTGGCGACCTGCCTGAGCTAGGTTAATAAAAACCTGTGTTTCAGGCCATCCGCAGACTAAGCGATCAACTGATATAATATTATTTGACCATACTTAATAAATTATTGAAAATAATACTATCCTACTTATATTTACATAATTATCGAAATACTATTATCCTACTAAATACAAATTTAAAAAATTACCAATTTAATATCTACATAATTATTGCAGTAATTCTAGAAGCTTCTCTGTGTCTGTGTAATCAATCAAATGCACATCATCAGAAGTTTTGACGTTCATTAATTTAAAAAGTGTCCATTATTAGAAGATCAATAACTTTCTAGAGGATCAGTTTAATATTTCCCATTAAAATAGTCCCTGATCAGGGTTTTTGTTTTTTTAAGGACTTAGCACACCTTCGCCGCGAAACCGCGAAAACCCGAAACCGCATGTTGTTCCGCTGATGTTCAGCTACTTGAGTAGCGAAACATGCAAGTCAGTTGAATTGAGCAACTGCGGTTGCGTTGCTATGGTTTTGCGGCGGAAGAGTTCTACCGGCCATTATGTACGTCCTGCAAATTCGGAGGTATCAGTCCCGCTAGCACGTTGCAGACTGGTTAATATTTTTAGCATATAATGATCCCACTGCCGATACACCGGCTTCCTCTCAGTGAGAGGGAGTGGACTGTAATCCAGCATGCGGGCCAAGTGCGGGTTGGTAGATGTCACATGTCTTCGAATGTTTGGTTTCCTCACGATGTTTTCCTTCACTGTTTTGATAGCAGTGGTGATGAAAATATTAATACAAAAATAAACTGCCTTACTGGGTTCGAACTCACCTCGACTCGACTCGTAAGGGTGCGTTTCCACTGACGCAGAGCTTGGCAAAGTGACAAGTGTGTCCACTGAAGCGGAGCGAAACAAAGTAGAGATTTCGAGCACTGTGATTGGTCGGAACGCTCTGCTAGACTCCGTTCTGTCCAACTCGAGGCCGCGTGTCATTGGTCAATTCACGGTCCGCCTTTCTCCACTCCGCCCAGCTCCACGTCAGTGGAAACGCACCTTCAGTCAGGGCCGTTTCCACAGGGCCACCACAGCTCTCTCTCGTCCTGACCACGACATAAAGGATGTTAATTCCTATACGAAAGAAGGAACTTTGTCTACGAAAACATGGAAATCAGTCTAGCATAGACATTAATTATGTGCGATGTTGGGTCTCACAAGTAGTTAAACAAATTAAATAGATTTTATTATTGTTTCCTATTTTTTTTTTTAAATATAATTTTGTTTTAATCCTGATTTTATTCTAATTTTGTTTTTAATTTTAAGTTTTTGATTTCTTTTTTCAACATTGCTTTATTTTTGCTTTTTTTTTCTATTAAACTTCATTATAACTAATATAATTTTATTAGCTTTGTTGCATAAAACTTCCTACGTTGTAACTTTACTGGAAGAAGTCACTGACTGACCTAGCTCCGGAATGAGGGTTTCACTCTTTTTCTGTAACACAGTTTATATCAATAAAATAAATAATTTATTTATTACTAGCTGTTGCTCGTGACTTTGTCTGCGATCCAGGATGAAATGTAGCCTATGTCCTTCTTCAGGTCATGGTCTATTCCATGTGCCAAATTTTATACAAATTCATTCAGGCGTTTTAGCGTGAATGCGAACAAACACACTTTCGCATCTATGATATTAATTGGGATTATTTACATAAAGTTAGCTAGAGAGATCTACAAGTTCTACTATAATCCTACTTCCTATTAAATGTTATAAACGTGAGGATGGATTTATGTTTGTAACTCTTTCACGCAAAAACTACTGAAAGGATTTTAATCAAATTTGGCACACAGATAGTCTAGAACCTGGATTAACACAAAGGATACTTTTTATTCCGACATTCCTCCGAGTCTAGACTTACGCGGGTGAAACCGTGGGACGCCTCTAGTACTTTTATAAGTGAACTATCTAAAAGAGTCGCTCCACGTGAAAGTGGCTGTACACACTTTAGCAAATTTTTATTAATGAGTGAGTCTGGTCTCAACTCCCAGTCCAATAAGTTAAAGATCAAAAGAGCTGCATAGTACAACGAATGTAAAAATACCCTTAAACGAAACCGAGACTCACTGTTCTTCCCATTATTATGATCGTTTCTTTTTGTACTGGAGCGTACCTCGGAACCTTCTGGTTACGTAGATATTGAAGGTTCCAACTTCTTTTGATGTTTTTTTTACGAGAGCAAGTTTTAAATGTTATCACTTAACTATAAGTACTCCCACGATCGCTGTACCGTCGCATGCGCGGATAATTACAATGTTTTGCGTGCGTTATATTGCGCACTACCGTAAACAGCGAGTCTTCACACCAGAAATAAAAGTATTTCCCAGCATTTATTTTTGCACAATATATTTAGTTTGGTGTACAGAAAGTATAAATGACAGCTTCGTAATGTGTCTTATTACACCCTGTATAGTAAGAGTCACATACTTACAGCAAATACCCAGTTAAGCCTTAACTTGGCAACATGCAAAGCACATGTTGGTGCATACAGTATTCTGGCGAAGTATAAAACTTCAAATTAACAAGTTATTTATTTTTAAATAACTTTACGGGGGCTTAAATACATTGTAATGATTTTTTTATTGGTTTATTACTTTATAAAAATATCAATAGTGAGTGCCCCAAAGGGTACATCACCAATAGGATATGGACAGATGAATGTTTATGAATTGAGCTAGAAGATAAAAATATTAAATCACATTGACATTTAATATATATATTTTTTTATTCTTTATAAACAGACCAGTGTACTCAAGGTCACATGCCGACACTCGTATCTTATTTTCACGTGCCCTTTGCCGAGTTAAGGTTATCGTTATTATAATGCTCAACTTTTATAAGTGAGAGTACTCGTAACAACAGTATTTATCAGAATATCAGGTATAACAACAATTGGCCTGTGGTTTTACAGTATCCCATAACTCTAATAGCAACATGATAATACCAAGGTATATATAATCACGCGTAAGTTATAAATGTTTCAGGCCCTTAACACCCCTCCGCCGCGAAACTATAGCAGCGAAACCATAGTGGTTCAATCCATCTGACTCGCATGATGTTCCGCTACTCGAGTAGCGGAAAATCAGCGAAACATCGTGCGGTTTCGCTGTTTAGTGGTTTTGTGGCAGAAATGTGCTAAAGCCCTTAACAAAGAACATCAAATACGTTTGAGATCAAAGACTGAAACATGTGGTATTATAAAATGATAATAACACCATACTTGTTTAGTACTTGCAATAGTGTTAATATTTAATCGCCCTGGTAACATAAACGGGATACAAAATAGATTTAGTAAAACAAACTTTTTAGTAAAAAATAAAACCGACTTCAACAACAAGACACTACAATGTGAAAAATAACTTTAATTTCGGAAGTCGGTGTCTTTGGTTTTGTATTTTCGTGTTATGCCGCCGAATTCCGAAATTAAAGTTATTTTCACATTGTAGTGTCTTGTCGTGGAAGTCAGTTTTATTTTTTTCTAAAAAGTTTTTATTTTCACTTTTTAGTTGTGGTACCTACTCCACACAAATTCGAATACCACTACCTGCTATGTAAATAACAGTAATAGGAAGTTATTAAAACATCATCCAGATAAACTAAGTGGGAAAAATACGCATTATTGAAGCTAACTCAAAAACTACCCAAGCAAATACCCTTTCAAACAAAAAATAATTTTCTAAATCAGTCTATCTGTCTTTGAGTAATCGCGTAACAAATATACAAAACGAAAAACATACAGACGAATGGAGAACCTCCTCCTTTTTGAGGTAGGTTAAAAAATATATAAAATTAAATTAATTTAATTTAGCCTAATAAGGTTCTTATTTTGTTGGTAGTACATTATCATAAAACTATGTTAGTCATGACGAGATCAATCAATGTATTTAGGTAACATAAAATCGAAATTGTGCTAAAATGTTATGCTCCAATAATCATTTTAATTAACATGTGTTTTATAAGGAAATCCTTAAAGAATTTTGATCCTAATAGTCAGAATTTATAAGTTTGGTCTTCAATGCAACAAAAACTTTATCCAAATAGAAAATTCTCTAACCTGCACAGTCATAATCACAATAAGATAAGGTCTTTTGCATAATTTCAATGTCGATTGATTCCAAATGACTTATAAATACTCCCAAAATAATCCTCAAATTGACGGCGACATCGTAAAAGCAGTAACTACAAACCTATAATGACTTATTAACCGATCGCTGCATAGTTAACAAGATACTCCTAAACATCCCCTAGAGCCAAACCACGCCATTATCATTTATACCCATTCGTACCCCTATTTACCCCTATTTGATAACTCATAGCTCAAGCTAGGGGGTAACTTTCCGCCCACCATCAATAAACGTCGGAGGGCGCATTAATTACAGTGCTCAGGTGCTCAGAGAGAGCACGATAGAACTTCTAAATAAATACGGGTATCTATTAATCTGTAAGGCTAGTCTTTTTTGTAAAAAAAAAAACAGGGTTTACAGTGAAAATTCTGGGCTTTTGCGAGGATTTTGTGGGTTATAAGAACTAAGCTTCTATGAAATAGGATAACTTTAATTTCTGATCCCAGATGAGAATAGGGATGATGACAAAAAAATGTTTTTTTGTCCGTCATGTAGATTATTAAAATATATTGGACACGTATTTTTTCTTTTTGTACGTAATCAAACGATTACGGCGATACATTGAGTTAAAATGTGGCATGACGTCACGTCTTCGTAGATTTTATACGTAGAAGTGACGTAGCAAGCCCCCACTCCCGAACTTGAATGCAAGTTATCTAAGTAATTTTTTATTAATATGATAAAGCAAAAAATACGTGTCTAATATTTTTTTATTATCTGACTGACGGAATAAATAGAATTTCTTTTTTTTTACCCAGGCATCATCCCTGTTATCATTTTTAAATTGGGTGCTGGATGACATAGGTAAAAAAGATTCTGATTAGAGTAACAATTTTGTACGAGTCCCGTAATTACTGTTCCACACAGGTCAGTATAAAAATATGCAACAATTATTTGAATGAGACTCGATGTGTGTAAATTAGATAACATTCCACTCCACGCTTTTTCAAAAAAGCTCTAAAGGTGAAAACAAATTGCAGCGCAAACGTGTATAACTCAAGCACAAAGACCAAACAGAGTCACAGACTCACAGACAGAGTCACAGACTAAACGAAACCGGTTATCACAAAAACGCAACACCTGAAACAAAAAATAAACACGAAACAGAACCTAGTTGAAATAAACCGCTTTAAGAATGTTTTTACTTTTGTACTGAACACTTCCACCTTCTTGCACGCGAGATGTAAAAGTAAAAAACTTGTTTTATTCCAAGTGTGCGCGAGCTGCATTCTAATTAAGTAACGCCCGAATTTCTCGCGACTCACGTTTGCTTGGTGCAGTGTTGATTTACGGGTATGTCATTACGGGTGCAAGTTTGGTGCGGGGAGGAGCGGATGTGGCCTTTGGAGTTGATGTCATCGGTGGGGTGCTAAACATTATATTCCCGAGACTGCTAGTAGATTTCATAATTAAGTTAAAAATATAATATCCTAACCTAACTAAAAATATTAAAAAACTAAAATATGCCGTCGAAAAATTCCTCCGCATTGCTGTCTACTGGTAATATACCCAAGAAACTGGCGGCATTGCCACGTTGTATGGCAATTCTTAGCCTCTAGCCAAGGTAAAAGACAGCCCTTGGGTCACGGGAAGTGTCAACTAGCCGTCTGGCGATTTCGTTGAATAAACCATGAGCACTCGGACCCCACGGGCCGAGGGTCTCATCCCCAAACGGCCCGGTTTTCCGCAGCCACAGCAGTAGCACCAGCACACCATGCTAAGCCAGGAAGATGGGATGGTGGAAGAATATCGGGTGCTTAGCGCTTACCCGTAATGATTGATACTAATTTGATGCAAATTCGAAAGTCCTCTAATAACATATTGGGTCTACTAGTGCGGTTATAAATACCACTAAAAGTCAATAACTACATATTAACCAAGAGGACAAACAGACCTGCAGAAAATAGCGAATTAGATATAATTTCTCAAAACGTCTAAAAATATAAGTTGAATGTATGCAATGAAGTAAAAAATCGCTGCGCTTGTCGCGTCCGCACTACGCAGCTAAGCTCCGACCCTTACACATTTAATTTAAATATACGAGTACGTGAGAATTTCACGGCGCTACATTTTCTAATGGTAAAATTTCACTACCTTATTTTATTCAAAAGCAGATGTTTTTTTGAACGACACTCCCATTATGCACACGTGCAATGATAGCGTTATGTATATTATGTATTGAGTTATTTGTGTATTGGGTTTTTATGTATTAAACTAAAAAGGAGGAGGTTCTCAAGTCGACACGTATATATACAGGGCTATTTTTAAATCATTAACTAAACTTTCACAGGGTGTTCTACCCATGAATATGAACAACTTTCACTATGGGACCAACTCTGAAATCACAAAAAAAAATCTGCTGTTTCATACTTTTTGGTAGAGTAGGTATTGAAGTTTTGTATGAAACAGCTGATTTTTTTTTGTGATTTCAGAGTTGGTCCCATAGTGAAAGTTGTTCATATTCATGGGTAGAACACCCTGTTAAAGTTTAGTTAATGATTTAAAAATAGCCCTGTATATTTTTTTCTATGTTTGACCACGCACAACTTTTTACAGAGTAGTCAGATTTGAAAGCTTCTTATTTTATTCGGGAGTGTAGTTGTCCTCGAAGTTGGTCCCATGCAAAATTTATTAACTTTGCTTGGGTAGTTTTTACATATTTTTCACTTAGTCTATGTGGATGATGTTCTAATTTCTTTTGCAGGTAGTGGTAGCTATTCGACCTTGTTTACAAAAAAAAAAAAAAAAAAACAA
The DNA here is from genome assembly GCA_948252095.1 of Dicycla oo. Lineage (NCBI taxonomy): Eukaryota > Metazoa > Arthropoda > Insecta > Lepidoptera > Noctuidae > Dicycla > Dicycla oo. The sequence continues at coordinate 2,323,455 of OX411718.1, read as the reverse complement.
CAGACTTCCAAAAAATACTTTAATTTTGAAAGTCGGTGGCAAAAACGAAAATACATAACCAAAGACACCAAATCCCGAAATTAAAGTTATTTTTTTCAATTAGTAGTGGTTTTTTGGAAGTCGGTTGTTATTTTCTTGTAAAAAAGTTAGTAATGTGTTACGAATATAACTGGCAGGTTGATGTTGGCAGAAAAAAAGTGGGTGTTAGTCTCATCTAAGTCATGATTTGTTTTCTTTTTTTAGGATTCCGTACCTCAAATGGAAAAAACGGAACCTATCATCACTCGTGTGTTTGTCTGTCTTTATGTCTGTCTGTCTGTCACAGCCAATTTGCTCCGAATCTACCGAACTGATTAAGTTGAAAGGACTATGCCCATTTTATTATGGAAGGTTAACAAACTTATTTGATATGCATATCTTTAAACTCAGTCCGAAATGAGATATAAGAGTTAGAAGTTTGTATGTACTTATTAGGTTTGTAGGCAATTTTCGACTCCTAGGTGCAAGGTTAGTGTTATGTTGCCACAAAACAGATAGACGTTAAATGTTTTTGGATATTTAAATATACGGTACACCCCCTCCCGTGCGTTAGGAGTCCATAATTTCCTACAAGCCTAATAAATACATACCTACTTCTAACTCTTAATTATTTCATTTCAGACTGAGTTTAGTGATATATATGCACGTCAAATAAGTTTCGCTTGGTACATCTGTACTAGAAAAACAAGAAGACGCCAATTTCAGGCATTGGCTTTTGATACACCTATGAATTTCTGTGACCAAAACACGGATATATACGTAAATAAATTTTGAATATGGGGTTACTTTTGAGGGCAAAGAAGAAAATTTAAAAAGAAAGTTTTGCATACTGTACCCTGTGACATACCAAATTCACAATATGCAAGACATATAAATAATTGATATGTATAATATATATTAAAATTAATTATTTTATAAATTATTTTAAAGTTATTTAAGTAAACAGATGAAAATTTACCATTCTTATCTTCTTATCTCTGAAACTACTAGGCCTAAAATTAAAAAAAAACAAAATACAGAAAACAGTTCTATAGGTACATAACTATATTGTTCTCGATTACAGGAAAAGTGTTTGATCTTAAAATAACATGGTAAATCTCTCAATATTGTGCGTACAAACTTACATTTGCAGTTGGAATGTATGGGAGAACATATTTTTCAACTACAATGTTAAGTTTGTTCTTGGAATAAATTCATCCCAACTACGGAACCATGACACGCACTTGGCTGGTTTTTTTTTTCTTATTGCATTGAGTAAGCGTAACCACAAAACACGTTTCATTCTAAAACAAGCAAATTTTAAACCTGCCCAAAATAGTCAACGCCGCAACACTCTACCACAACACATCATATACAACATATCATATCTCATTTTCGTCAAAGTAACAGCTTATTCCCCCATCCGTCGACATTTCTTGTATTTTTTACTAATTACTCACACGTGTGGAACATTCTTGCTAAAAGATAATAACAAGATTGTTTTATTCGACGAAGTCATATTTTTCTTGCGAAGTTTTGTTATTTTGTCTTGCTTGTTCGTACTTGGTTTTCGAAGAGTTTTGATTTTGTATTCTGACCTATTTTTCTGTTAGCGTGTGGGAAACGAGTGTGTGGAATTTTTATAAGTGCTCGAGTTATGTTGTTTCAATTCTTTGTAAGATTTTGATGGAGCTTTTCTGGTATGCTTAGGTTTCTTTAATATTTTTGTGGAAATTAAAATTTTTAAAAGTTCTATTGAAAATGCTGCCATTGTCACGCCAGTTTTTAAACAATATCGATGAACTAAAACTCCATGAATATAATTTTATACAATTCTATATCTAAACACGTTAAAATAAAAAGTTTTTTTTTTGGGAGGTCTGTTAATGTTGTTACTTGAAGTAAGTATTAGTTGGGACAAACTGATTTCTTACATGATTAATGTTTACGAGTAGATTTCGATACCCAACATGTCTGTCAAACTTACACAAAAAAAAATATAAACTGATATTTCAAGTGACTACAATATCTGCGGTCGATGGCCCCACAAAAACATCATCAAATTAATTGATTTTTGTTAAATCTATAACCATCGCGTTTGGGGAGTTTAGCTAGCTAATTTAATTTAACTCTGTATAATCACACAAGAGAATTTATACCAAAATACAACGTCTGTATTCAATGCCTAGCCTTTTCCCAAGTATGTTTGGGTCGGCTTACAGTCTAACCGGATGCAGCTGAATACCAGTATTTTACATAGAGCGACTGCCTATCTGACCTCCACAACCCAGTTATTGGGTAATACCCCCTTGGTAAGACTGGTTGTCAGACCTTCGAGCTTCTGGCGACCCGTAACGACTGCCAAAGATCCACGAATGACAGCCGGGACCAACAGCTTAAGGTGCTTTCCGAGGCACGGAGGAGTCTCGGTACGAAAAGATGGTCACCCATCAACAGGCCAACCCCGGCAAGCGTAGCTTAACCTGATGGATCGACCCGTGCGGCTGTTATTACTCTGCCACGAGCTCAGTTAGTTACTATATCAAATTACACAAAAACACTCGACCAAATTAGATCCGTCATTTCAAACGCTCACTTTTCTCATTACTATCGGCACATAATTCGGTCCTCGGAGTCAAATTAAAGGCGTCTTAAGTTACCCTCTGCCATAATACGAGTACACAGTCTTTGATCTGAAATCATTTGATGTCGGTAATTATACTATTTACTTGTTCGCAGTCATCACTGATACCGTTCCGTATAAGTATGGCTGTATTATGGAATTTATTATGAAGATATTATTGCTTGATTTGGGTAGAATAAATATTAATGAGCAGGTTACAGAGTAAGAGTGGCTGAGGTTCAAGTTCAGTGGCGTGCAATTAGAGAAACATATGCCGAGTAATGAACTGCTATAAGCTTGTGATTCGACATGTTGATCAATTATAAACAGATTCAGATATTTTGGGTCAAAATGAAGACAAGAAAGAATCTGTTATAATGAATCTAGACGCACTGCAAGTTACCATCCATACGTAGTTACCATTCCACCAATTCGCACTAAGCGCTTCCAAACATCCTTCATAATGCGCACGGTAAAAGAGTGGAACTCACTACCTGCGTTTGTGTTCCCGAACGCATACAACCCGAATCTCTTCAAAGTTAGAGTGAACAGGCTTCTTCTGGATAAGCTCACTCCATCGTCGACTTTGTCTCTGTCACCTCTGACTTAGATTAGAGTCAAGAGCAAACCCATCTTAAATAAAAAAAATCGATGAATCAACCAACGAAGCTTGTTGCCAGTTACAGCTCGTATCACATGTACGTATATGTAAATACCTACCTACATAAGTATCTCCCGAGTTAGGTAGGTACTTATAAGCATTCAATATTGTTACTGGTGTCCTTTAAAACCTCTCAATCGTTCATTTTGTACCTTAGGAGATTGCCTTTGATGTGTAAAACTATTTTGTAGAAGTGCCGGAAGCTAATAAATTGGAAATTTCCTCTGAGTCTAGACACATTTCCTTTACCAAGACGCAAATAAGAATGCAATGTACATAACATAGCATTCTCATTTGCGGTCCTGAATTGGATCTCTTCTAGCAAATACTCGTAAGAATGCAATGTTATCTACCACAGCGGTGACAGCAGCAATACACGGGGGAAAAGTAACTTTCCTTAAGCTGCGCATGGGCAATTTTTTGTAAATATTTAGTAAAAAAAAAAACTACTGGAGGTAGTTAAGAAATCAGTTCTTAATTGTTTTAAATGTGTCGGCAATATTGGCTTATATTAGTATTATAATGTCACCAAAATAAGTTGCCAAGGTACAACGGTAATGCATAGTTTTAAGTTGCTCAATACCGCTCCATATAGTGGAGGTACTTTATCGCTAGCACGATTGCTACCGTCTTGGATTGGTCGTAAATTGCTCGGTGTTGCCCTGACATCATAGTTCAACATAATTTTCAAGAATGCGCAATTTTAGGTGCCCATGTAAGCATAACGCTTTGCACAACGCACCGCACCATACTTATTTTTCCTTACCGCACTTTCTCCAAAACACGATATTACTTATACCACCTCCCAACCCCTTACGCGAACTCCAATATCAGCATGAACTCCTAGTATCATTAACAACAACGCGAACAAAGCCTCGATACTCAAACGTCGGTTTAATTAAAACTCATATGCTGTACTCAGCCGCATCTAATGAGCATGCCATAGATTAGAAGCAGTCAAATGTTAAGGTGTACCGTCAAATATATTCGGTTACATTCTTGAGCTGGCATTGTTACTGATATAACTGTTTTATAACGGTTTTGCGATCACTGTTATTGTGGAACAGTTATGTTATGTATATGTTTTAATGCCTCTGTTGTAGGTTTTTATATTTGTACCGTTTTTGAAGAAAGGTGTAATGTAATATTGTGTTATTTCTTTTGCTTAATAACATCACCACTTCATCAATATTTAAGTTCACGATGTCGAATGCAATATTGATAAAAAAAAAGCTTTTTATTTATGCTTCAGTTTACAAAAATGGGTTTAGTGTTTGGAGCCTCCCTTTAAGCAAACAATGCCTTTGTTAGGAGACTCCGCTCTTCCATAGTACAGCAAATTACTTAATCTTGTAACAAAACCGTGGGTACTTAAAATATCAAATAAAAATAACAGTAAAAAATTTAAATTAAGTATGGTAGTCGGAGTATGATAATTCGAGTGTGCATACCTGTGAGTAGTGGGACTGAGAGTACCTATATGTGAGAGTGTATGTGAGAGTATATGTGAAAGTGTATGAGAGAGTATATGTGAGAGTGTAAGTGAGAGTGTATGAAATAATTAGCTGCTTTTTGCCATAATTATTTATTACTACCTTTTGCCAGCGGCTTCACCCCCGTGGATGTTGGAAATTATCCCACGGGAACTGCTATTCCAGACTATAAACAATCTCTATGCTAAATTTCATCCAGATCCGTTCAGCAGTTCTGGCGTGATTGAGTAACAAACATGTTCACAAACTTTCACATTTATAATATTAGTAGGCTGTGGTCAATCTACCATTCATAGTAAGTACATGGTCTCTAAAGAACTCATATCTCGTAACATCGTTTTTAGGGTTCCGTACCGACATGATAAAAAGGAACCCTTGTGGTGCGACTCAGTCTGTCTGTTACAGCTAAAAATTTGTCCAACGTAACGTAACGTAACGTTTGCCCAACTATTTTGCAAATAAGGAAGAATTTTTTTTTTTATGCAACAGGGACTGAAAAATCCTTAAAAAATCGAAGTAGGGCTACTAGGGCATTTACGGTGTCGTATGAAAGAGCGCTGTCTGCACATTTCCAAACATTTTTATTGTTTTTTTAGGCCGAATAGTTTTCGACTTTTGATGAAAAATGTAAAAAAAATACCGTTCCCGCCTTATCTCCGAAGTTTGCATAGAAAAAAATCTGAAATTATTTTGTGTGATAGAAGTTTATGTAAAGATTACAGGAAAAAAACGATGTCTCAGCACACTTTTTTTTTTTTTGATAGTACGGAAGCCTGGGTGCGTTAGTCCGATTCGCTCTTGGCAGGTTTTTCTTTAAAGACTAAACAAGAATAAAATTCTGTTTCTGTTTTATTCCTCCAAAAATTAATTAAAAAATAAGCTGAAAGTGCTGACGTTGGTATCATGAATTAATAAAACGAATGTTATGAGTTAGATTTTAATTATTTTCAGTTATAAATGATAAATGATTTTTATTTCTGTAAGTAGGTTTGTACAAACACTTTTACAATTCAATCATGTTTTTTTTTTTTAAGCTAGATGAGGTTGGCGTTTCCTATCTGACTACTCTGAGAAGAAAGGCCGAAACAAACTCATAAGTCACAGTCTCTTATAAAGTCCAGACATAATCTTTGTCACTTCTTAAAAAAATCAAATCTTAATTACAATATACAACCTAACACTGAAATATATATACACATATTATGTACAAGTACATAATAAAATAAAAAGGTGAAGAGCTCATAGGGCATCAAAAAATTCGTCCGCGTTGCTGTCAATGGAAAAAGTGCCCAAAAGGCTGGCAGCATTGCCACGTTGGATGGCAATGCTGATTATTTGGGCTAAAAATAGACCACCCTTCTGGTCCCGTGAAGAGTCCACCAACCGCTTGGCGATGTTCCCTAATACTCGATGAGCACTCGGACCCCAAGGCTTTAGAGTTTCAACCCCAAACGGCTCAAACATATAGCTGCCAATAAGGTTAATCGGTCTTAAATATGATCTTGGAAATTGAAATAGTTAAATAATCGTTTGATAAAAAATAAAAAACAATAAAAACTAACCTAAGCTTGATTCTTTTTCTGTTTAAATCTGCTGTTATATTAATTTACAAAACACAGTGACAAAATCTCTATTTTTAACTTCCTTTACGACACCGCCTTACTTCAAACACTTTGATGTGTCAACGTATGTACGAAATTTGCGGTGTTGCCATACTCGTAATGAACCGGGTAAAATTAACTCCTACGTCTTGTTACCCAGCAGGAATTTCTTGTATTGAATTCCGTATATTGGATTAGGAAATTCCACTTTCGGCTTTGTGTCTTCGTTAACTTTGGTATGCTTGTAATTTCGAATATTGAGTCGATAGTTAATCATAAATCTGTTCTAATTTACATATTAGGTAATATTAGTGTACCTTGTTATTTAAGAATCGATTACTGTGATACTGGAACTTGTTGGTAATGAACTAGGTACTCAGATCTATTCTATAGTTGTACTGAAGCAACATTGATAATTTTATACTGGATTGTTTTTTATTTTTAGGGTTCAAAAGAAAAAAAAACGGAACCCTTATAGAATCACTCGTGTGTCTGTCTGTCTGTCCGTCTCTCACAGCCAATTTGCTCCGAATCTAATGCACCGGTTAAGTTGAAATTTGGTACACGTATGAATGTCTGTGACCCCAAACACGGACGTGTAACGTAAATAAATAAATTTTGGGGGGCAAATAAGAAAATTAACAAAAAAAAAAGTTTTGCAAGCTGTACCGTGTGACATTACATGTCTTACTGTGTCACAAATATATATTTTTTTAATATAAAACAAATAGTTTTAAAGTTATTTAAGGAAACAGACGAAAATTGAGCATTCCCCCTTATCTCCAAAACTACTGGCCTAAAATTTTGAAAAAAAAATGCAGAAAACAGTTTACAGAAAAACTTATAAGAAGTCTATGGTCTTAAGACTTTAATGGTCATCAAACTTGCAATTGTTTAAATCATACAACCATACCATAGGATGTACCTACCATCAAGATTTCTTTGTTGGATTGGATATGTTCCCCATTGCAAATCGGATAAAAACTGAATTACTGTAAAAACCGTCACATCCAAAATAATAATTTAAACATATAAAACCGCCGACATATTTTTTTTACAAAAACAAAAATGTCTAAAGACAAAATGAATTATAAAAATAAAATAAAAATACCCGGAAACACAACGGGATTACCGCTTCATTTGAGTAATGGGGTTATAATCCTTCACGGAATTTATTTTCCGTCTCCCATAAACTTTTATTTGCCTTGGAATACGTCCAGGCTTGTAAACATTGTAATTTTTAATAACATGTTTATTCCTGTCCCGACCTGTCTCGTGAGTTTTTATCATAATTGCAGTTTAGGATTTCTAGGTCAAAGTTAAAATTTTTTGGCCAGCATACTGACTCGAAAAGCTCACACGCTTTTTTTTTTTTAAATTGGCAGCAAATAAAGGTCAGGACTTTAAAAATGAAGTCACCTCAATATCATGTGACAAAAGATCGATGAGGGTTAAAGATACATGGATCATTTAGACCTTAAAACAAGACCAATTAATAACAATACCCAAAATAACACAACCAATAATACAATTCACACCTAGTTCTCATTAATATCACCCTAAACAATAAATACTTTTCGTTCACAAAGTTATATTTTAACCGTCAAACGCGATTGATTGTCGGTAGGCGGTAGGTGAAATTCCATCGGTTTATCCAACGGATTACGTACGCCGGACCCAACTATGTGGCGTTACAAAGCCTTCGCTAAATGCCAGGTGAATACTTGTACGCGGTGGCAGGGTAACGTGGAACTCAGATAGACGCGCTGTTGTACCCTGGTTTGATGGATGAAAGTTTTGGTTGGTTTAAAGAACAAATAGGTTCCTAGATTTTACAAATAATTTCTATTATGTATTATTGGAAGAACAATTAATTGGAGATGTTTTGGTAAGAATTTTAATGTCAATTATGATGACCGAAAGGCTTTAGGTTTGATGTATCACTCTCCCAATCTAGCACTGATGTATGTTAACAATTCTGTGAAATTCTGGTATTGTAAAATACTGGTTTTCAGCTGCATCCGGCTAGACTGGGAGCCGAGCCCAGCATATTTATGGAAAAGCTAGGCATATGATGACTTTGCTGAGAAATTCACTAAACTGCACATTTGCATTTGCACACGTCACGACTGGTCCCAGTTGCCTGAAGAAATATATTTAAAAAAAAACCGGCAAAATGTGTGTCGGACCATGCACAGTAAAGGGTTCCTTCAAAAACAAACTTAATATTTTAGTTGAAAAACATGGTCTACCAGACATCGATACACGGCACGGTTAATACTTTGAGATTAAGTTTGTAATTTCAAAAAAAAATGTATGTGTTAAAACTACAAATTAACGATTTTTAGACTTTTCCTTTACTTGTGAGACTTTGCTTCTTGCCAAATTTCATGATTCTAGCTCAACGGGAAGTACAATAAATCAAAACCAGGTTTTGATTTATTTGCGACTAAGAAAATATCGCACCTTGAAAACAAAAGTGGCGTTAAGCAAAAATTAAATTTTTTCTGTATGTCCATTTAAAGCTTTTTGACGCAGCATTTTGGTCAATATCTTAGCAAATAACTGAAATAAAAGACTGCAATTTGACTATCTTACTCGTAAGTTTTGTATATACTGAAAATATGCCAGTAAATTATGGAGTTATTTAGAAAACATAGTTTTGATAATGCCACTTTTGTTATCAAGGTGCGATATGTTGCATAAATAGCCGTATTTTTTTATTGCGTTGACTTAGAAGCTTGATTTTTTAGAGCCTCAAGGGACTATAGAACTACGTATTAGATGTTAATTTCAACTGGTATCAAGTTGACGCGTTCCCGAGAAAAAGGGTCTTGACAGACAGACGGACAACGAAGTGATCCTATAAGGATCCTGTTTTTTTTCCTTTCGAGGTACGGAATCCTAAAAAATGGCTCAGGCAACTGGGAATACGGTCCCAGTTTGACAGCGGTCCCAGTCGCCTGAGTACTCTTAGCAGCAGTAGAAGAAGAAACAAGGAACCATCTAGTAGATGCGCACTGCAGTCCATGCATGTGTACGTCAGTTGACGCACAGACTGTCCTCAGTACGAATACCTACCTCAATGATATGCTGTCTGTCCCTCCTATTAATACTTAAAAAAACCCTGGAACAACACGATAATACCTGCGTTTCCTATATTTACCCACAAAAGGTGCAACAAAACCACAAAACAATGGACAAAATTCCCGACACACATTATCCCATATAAACTCATCTGACGTCAGAAATATCAAACACAAAACAAACGCTTCCAACACGAACCTATTGAATTGGAACCCAATTAGATTAATAATATAATCAATCAAACCGTTCCACACAATTGAATCAATACGAAGAAGTACCTAAATTCAACCCAATATTGGTACCTGACCCGTCTAACCATTGACAAGGGTACCTTAGGTACGGTCTTCTCCTGTTGGAGAAAGAATAACTTATGAATAGGTGCGTTTATAGGAATAAATTGTATTTTTGTAAGAATAGGTTTGTTGAATTTTTGGACGAAAAGTAATTTCAATTATTGTATTTTTTGTGCCTATATAGCTTTATTCCTACTCATAGCTTACTTGATTTGGAAAATAATACAATGGCACCACGTTTCAACAATTTACGAGAATTCCCAAATGGCATAAACAACAGCAATTTGATCAGATAGGAAATCGAATCCAAGAGTCCAGCTTGCGACCGCTACACAAAAAAAAAAAGTTTTTCTGGCTTATATACTTACTGAATAGACCACAAAACCAATAATAATTTTCCTGAAAATTCCAAAAGCTTCCTGGTGTGATTACCAGAAGACCCTATAATTTCTCGTGGGGCTCGTACAAAGCGACTAAAGGTACAGTCGTAAAAGAAAAGCAACATAGAAAACGAAGAGAAACTTGTCTATAAACAATAAATAAGTGATGCTTTGTTGACGTGTACACTGAACAGTACCAACACTAGATATTTCTAGTGTCTCGGTGGTGCCATTCCAATGATAAAATAAAATAAAATATGAAAACTCAAGATTACTTTTGAGGATCCGGCAGGTGAACTCTTAATAACATCTAGCTCAATTAAATATGTATGTATGATAAATGATAATGATAAATGATAAATGATTTTTATTTCTGTAAGTAGGTTTGTACAAACACTTTTATAAGTCAATACTTTTTTTTTTTAAACTAGATGAGGTCGGCGTTTCCTATCTGACTACTCTGAGAAGAAAGGCCGAAACAAACTCAGAGGTCACAGTCTCTTATAAAGTCCAGACATAATCTTGGTCACTTCATGTGAAGACCATGTAGATTGGTGTCTGAAATGGTCTTTTGAGGAAAGAACCACACAGATTGAGAGGACCTGTCCAGTCAGTGCACGCATTTGTCAGTAATCGCGCAGCTCAACTCAGAACTTAAGGAGCTCAACGATTCGACGAACAATACCAAAGAAAGGACATTGGGGTAGGCCGCATAGATTACTCAAACTGCCAGACCATGATACTGAACTGAACTGAGAGACAAAATAAAACAAACAAAAAAAAGCAATGACCTACATAGTCTTCACATTCACAATAAATTAAAATAATATAATACTTACAAAGTAAATATTCATGTCAACATTCAGTATGCAAAAATAAAAATAATATAAAATTTGGAGCAGTTCAATCCCAAGCCTTTTTGTCCTCAATATAATCTTTAACGGTATAAAAAGCTTTCTGACACAACTTGCGTTTAATGAATGATTTGAATTTATTAAGGCTCAGATCTTGAACGTGGCTTGGAAGTTTATTATAAAAGCGTATACATTGACACCATTGATATGTTGTTGTATGTGTTGGGAATTTTATGTTGCGCTCATAAAAGAAATTTATATTTCTGCTCAATCACACTTCCTACATTAGGGATTCACGGCTCTCTCCGTACCTCTAGGTTTAGGCTAGATAAAAACACCCAAACTGCTTAATACGCCATAAAGAACTTTAATCCCATCGGTATTATCTGTACACCGTCTGGAATATCTCAGTACAGGTGCGAATCGGGAAAAATCTCCCGGAGTATCACCGGGGTCAGGAAAATATGTCTCCCTCTTTGAATTCCAATTTCCTGTCTCTGTTTCCAGAACGTTCTACCACAGACCAACTCTCAAATCAAATCGATTACCGAGTTTGGATCACGATAATTATTTTCCCTAACTAGTTTTACAATTGAATGTGGGTAATTAATTTGGGATGATTATTAATTAAAAAACAATTAATAGCAGAATATTAATTTTAAAAACCAACCATGTAATTACAATGAAACGCACCCAGCGCCATCTCTCAGCCATAATGGAACAAATGTGACAAATCGATGTCATGAGCTTTCAAGGCAAATAAAGATATTTGAAACTTAAAATATAAAAGACGATATCTTCCGAAAAATCTTACGAGCTTACATAAAACAGTATGTATAGTAAAAAAAAATAGTAATAATAATCAGCGCACACAGTGATCCGGGCGCACGTGACCCCACATAATCAAGCTGTCTCAAGTGAGAGCAGACCGCTCCACTTAGCGGCGCAAGCGATGAGCGATGAGGGATGAAAGGGTTATTATTTATAGTAATAATTAAACCCACTTTATACCTACTATTGCAGAGGCAAGTAATGTTAAAGTCCGATATGCTCAGTTTACTGGCAAACCATTACAAATCAGTATTATGTATAAGAAAATTCATAGACGGAAATGATTTGTCATTTCCACGTATAAGAGGGAACCTTTAAAGATCCTTTTAGTTCCCCCAAAAGGATCTTTGGTATAAAGACTCGAACCCAAACAATATTCAAAGTATTCAGATATTCTAAGAGTAGTAAAATATGATTGACGTGTAAAAGTGTTTATACAAACCTACTTACCTACAGAAATAAAATAACTTATCATTTAAAGATTTTTTAAGAAAATCTGTTGGGTGGAGCCACGAATGATTGCGCACGGGGATACAAAAATATGTCGTGAAGTAGTGCTTGAAAGAATTGTGTTTTACAGTGATGTAGATAAAAGGCCAGCCTTTATCTAAGTCAATGAAAGACACAATGCCTCGTCCGCGACTAGAGCAGTATTTTTTTAACACTCATTTAGGGCGGGAATACACATGTCTGTAGCTTGTACAAAATTATGCAAGTAGCTGGCATTCAATTGTGATATCTGTGAATATCTGTATTTCCGCCCTTAGAAAACCCAGGCAAGTTTTTTTTTTTTTTTTTGTTTTGACAAAAGCAGTTTGATTACAGAGAAATACTTAAACTAAGACTTAACAAACATGTAACCCACACCATTGTCCACATTTTAACTAAAAGTTAAAAGAAGTGTCGAAGACAAGTGATAGAAAAATAAAACAAAACAATAGTCTCTACCACAATAATGCTGTGTTACTTAGATTAGCTTAACTTATATTACTTCGCCAGATAAATCATCAAGAGCTATTTTCTTAAATAATAGCTAAGATTGAGAAAATATATCCAGTTTCATAAAATACTTGTTATAAGTATCAACTAGGCGACGAAGAGGTGCTCGTTCCCTACGGTTGGTCCGGCATATGTTTGTATGGAACAGTTGAGGGACGCGCACCCCCCTTCGAATAACACTTCTAGGTACCTTGATACACAATTTGTTTGTTAGGTCCATACAATCAAATTGATTATTACATATACCGTGTAGCGTCATGCCATCAAGAAACAACCGCCTGATTCTCAGATCTAGAACGTCATACCGTTTCAATAGCGGCACGTAAGGTACTCTTGATTGGAAGCACTTTATAGTTCATAGACCGTCAGAACTTCTTCTGCTCCATTTCTATTCTAGTGCCGTATTTGTTGCCAATAAAACACGCCAAAATTACTAATTGGTTTAAGGATCTCAATTAATAGACAGACACAAGCCTACACAGCTTGCTAGTAACCAAATTGCCAGTGTATGTTTACAGACGCTCCTAGTAGGCAAATAGTGACGCCTACAGGCACTACAGAGTCACGTGGAGCGGTCACGTGCGATATGATCTAAGATTATAACTTGGGGTAAGTGAAATCAAACCAGTCTGAAGGTTTATATTGTTTTATATTAATTATAATTTGTTCGATGAATTTAGTTAGGCTAAGCGATTGATTTACCTTTACTTTTTTTAAAGTAACCTATTAAGTTATATTATGAAGACTAAGCTCCAATCTTGGCAAACATATGAACAAAAACACAGACGACCGGACAGCTCTGTCGGAATTAAATGTCTGTCTACTCAGCCTGGCTACCACCATGATATCCGGCTAATATTTTTCACGACATAAATTATTCCAATAAATGCCACTACGAGGAAAAATCTCTTTTCTTTTTTATCGTTTTTTTTTTTTTTTTTCAAGAAGTAACCCATTTTTTCCTTCAACCGCCCATCACTTCTGTCTTGGACCCCACGACCACGCCGCGGGCGTCAGGCCCAGTCATCTCAATCCGTGTTTGTAGGACGAACCCCTCCCCCCGCCTCCCTGCGACCCCCACAGACCCCGCGACCAATTCAGTCAGTAATCAGTACAAGAACCGGTCTAGATTATCAGTAGCATTGCTCTGACATTTGTGCGATTGAGTCTATCTACTTCAACTTGGTCTGAATAGAAAGTACGTATAGGTTTTCTTGTCAGCTTAGTTTTGTAAGAGATTGATATTTTTTCTTGTAAGAGTTAGGTACGTAATACAACATCACTCCTTTTCCCCCCAAGAGTTAGGCTGAAGTGTACCTACCTATATTAGTACACTCACGTATCGCCAGGTTATGTTTAATTCCCTTGTGCGTAATAGTGGGCGAGCCTATTGCCATCAAGCGAATGCAAAAACCCAATCTCATTTTTGCCCGACCTGGCAATCGAACCTTCATGCTCAGCAGCAGCGCTCGTGACTACCACTAGACTAACTACGTCGCGTATAAGAGCTAGTAGTGTATAATACAACTCTGCCATCCCCTTTGGGGATTGCAAAATTGATCTTACATTATTGAGTTACTGCAAAAGCATCGTGGTTATAATCAGTAGCTTAAAAAATCCTAGACCATTTTGTATCATCACTAAAATCTCACATAAAAAACCAAGTCATCCCGCCGCGTCTGTCTGTCTGTCTGCACGCAATAAACTACCGAACTGCTAAGCGGATTTTCATACGGTTTTCACCCGTGGACGGAGTGATTCATGAGAATGGTTGAGATGTATAATTGATTAAGGTTTTTTGTAAACTGTCTGAAATATGACGATGATTGTTGAAGATGTCAAAAAAATCATGCCGACTGGCAGCTTTACTGGTGTGCGCCGCGTAAACCAACAGAGTTATATTACGGAATTAATACATTGTTTACCTAGATTAACACGTAACACAGACAGGAACTTTTAATCCCGGTAGTACGTTTCGTACACACGGGGGAAGCCGCGAGCAAAAGCTAGTACTCATATAAAGATATTACTATAACTAAAGATAGGTCACTCTGTATTTCTTATCGTGTAGTCCCAGCCTTCAGTGTATTTTATTCAAGTTTTAGGTTCTGGGTCTCTTTTGGGTCTAATGTTGTCTGACAGGTCTGTCTACCTTTTTTTAAGATCCAAACAAAAATAAATCCTGAGTTTCTTAGCTATCTGGAACACATTGTTAATACAAAAATCGGTTTGCCAATCTCTCTGAATAAGTGAATTTCTTAGTACTTTTACAAAAACTTCCAGTAAATTGAAACATCACTAAGGGGTCCCCGACACGACGATTTAACATAACATAACAGCACG
Organism: Dicycla oo; assembly: GCA_948252095.1. NCBI lineage: Eukaryota > Metazoa > Arthropoda > Insecta > Lepidoptera > Noctuidae > Dicycla > Dicycla oo. Next base: position 2,308,272 of record OX411718.1, on the reverse strand, counting down.
CCTGTAATACCCAAAGGTTTAGGCAGAGGTGCACCTGTAGTACCCCCATATTTCACCAGTTATGTTAAGTCCCATGTAATAGGAGGCGAGCCTATTGCCATCAACCGAGCACTAATCCAGACTCAGACTCTCAATTGATCAATTGCCATTAAGTTTTATTGCAATACTATTGTCACTCGCTTCAATCGCGTTTGGTAGACGATAGTTTGCGCATCAATGTGTATCAATCACCTAAAAATTGACAATTACAATTGATCGCTTCGGGGACCCTTAAGGTTGAAACTATCTAACTGTCACGTTGGTCTGAAAGCTAAAATAGACCGTGACGTTTAATGATGTGCAAGCGGTATTCAACCTTAATGTAATAAAGTAATGACGAGGTGGACTGTACTTGTGAGGTGTACCTACAAGAAGTGTAATATGTTATATAGGTAGGCACATATGTAGTAGGTACAGCCACCTGTTACCATTATGGTGTGGTGACCACGTTATCGCTGTATGTGGCTCATAGCATTGCCAACATAACGACCGATATGTGGCCGATATGGTACCAACATTAAATTAAATGACTACATCATTTTTGATTAAGGATTTAAAGTACCATTTGTGGGCATTTTTACTGACGAACAATAATTGGTACTTTTTCCTTTGGTGACTGAGTGGGTGCTGCTGTTGTGAGAATTTTTTAGGATATTTCCTTCAAATAATGAAAAATTCTTATAAGTCATAAGAGTCGTACAATAACCTTCAGGCTACTACGGATAACAAAAAGACACGTCAATTAATTTGATAGCGTAATACTTTGACAGTTGATAACGGGTATTTTAGTTTATGTTACTATAAAAATAAATTAGTTATTCTTGCATAATGTACAAAAAGAAGCAAATGCATTACTTTTTAGTTGTATTTATATAGAATTTACAACAATGCCTTAAACAGCTGGCGTACAGGGAAATGCCCGTTACAAAATGCTTGGCTGTCTGTCAAAGTGTTAATTCTCCACAAGCAAAATCAACATCAAAAAAACCTTACTCAACCAACTGTATATTAATTTTTCTCCTCAAATGATTACCATCTCATTATACCAAGGATCAAGGTTGTCAGACAATCGCCTAGAGACAGTTAAAAAAAAATAGATTTTCGACCCTCTCAAAGAGTTCAGTAGAGCCCTCGAGGCAATTTAAAAGGTTTCAGAACATCGTCTAGGTTAACTTTCGAGGCCTTTTTTTATTTAACAAAAGGTTTGATCAAACAGCTTTGATGTAACGATGTTAGGCTTATAGGTAATACTTGAGAAGATCTTGTTCGAAATTAGGATTTTAGGTCTTTACCTTTTATAGTGGTGGTCTTCCCGGCTTGGGAGGAGCACCGCCTCGTCCTCACGGAGGTGATCTCACGCCTCTGGCCCTGGTCCAGGCCATGGTACAGAGCGACAGTGCATGGGAAGCTGTCACCTCCTTCTGCGAAGCAGTAATGCTTGCAAAGGAGGAGGCGGAACGCGTGAGGAAGAGGCAATCTTTGCGCCCTCACGCCCCAGGAGTCGCCGCAGGAGACGCCCTGGGCGTCCGTACTTTCGCTCCGCGCTGAGCGGGAGAAGTTGTTTGATGATTTCCCACCCAAAAAAAAAGTCTTTATCTTTTAGAGCGAAATGAAGTTTTGAAACTATTTATATAATTTTTATAAATCACGTAGGTACTCTCTTAACATTTTTACCGGCCAACTGAATTATACACACCCACCCACACTACACTACTCTCACTTTGATATGCTTAGATGGTGCTAGCATGTCATCCTGTTTGATTCTGATTCAAATAAGTGTGGCCACTAAATTGTAAATCCGTAATTTGCTGTAAGATAAGTTTATTTATTTTAAGTAAAACTGCTAAAGAGCTGTGGATTTTGTAAATAAATCCTACTAATCTATATACGTATATATAAAAATGAATCGCCGAAATGTATGTACGCGCATAACTTCCGAACGGCTGCACCAAATTGGATACATATTTTTTTGTTGTGTTTGTAATTGTCAGGACAAGGTTTGTATGAAAGAAAATGTTTGAAAAGTTGCCGGAAAAATTCGGGAAAACTGAAAGTGCATTTTCTATAGGAATTTTGAATGAATTATTTAAATTTTGACGGGACAACGTTTGTCTACTGAACGGATTTTGATGAAATTTGACACACAGATAGTTTATAACCTGGATTAACACATAGGATAATTTTATCCCCATATTTCTACGGGTTCGAGACTTACGCGAGTGGCACCGCGGGGCGCTGCTAGTAAATAAATAAATCAATTGAAGCATCTCAACTCCAACTTCTTGAATAATGATAGGCAAAAATAATTGATTTTTAAGCCCAACCAATAGAATAACCAACATTAAAATATTTGCTAGCAGATAAAATTCACGGCAAAAACTCAAGCAGGGGATAATCTCAGTTAAAAATACTTAACGCTTATCTACATTTTTGACATTGATTGGTGAGATGGCTAAATAAATATTTTAATTACGGGATAAAAAAATACTAGATTACTGGTATCAAAAAACAACCAGCCAACTTCCACTACAACTCAACACAACTATGAAAATCTTAATACCCAAGAAGCTCCTCGTATTTCAATCAGCCGTGACCCGCCATCGATGCAGAAGCACAAATACACTCTGATTACGTACCGACCCTAGCCGATTAATCGTTTGTTTTCCTGCGGGAACGCTCCAATGGCGGCAGTTCACCACTGATTGACTCCTTTGATTACCTTGCCGGTGAATGAATAATAAACATTCGGTAACATCGGATATTTTCGGGTGTGTGCCACCGAGCGTGAGAGTAAAACTTGTGGACAGGGGACGGCTGTCTGGGAAATGGTTTAAGCTTATAATCTGTTTGATATGTAAATGTATGGACAAAGGTAACCCACATAGCCCAAAGAATTGCCAAAATTAATTGACAGTGGATGGAGCACATTATTCGCCGATAAGATGGCGAAAAGTTATGGGGTGGCAACCGCCTACCAGAAAGTGTAGGGTTATCTAGTAAAGGTCGCGGAAATCCAATGTTACCTATCGGATTCCCACGAAGCACAGGACCAGTCGATGTGGTGACGCTAGGGGGAGGCCTATATTCAGCAGTTGACGTCCTTCGGCTGAAATGATGATCAGTGCTGCCAATTAAAAATTCTCGACTCCCCGCGTCAGTGTTGTCAATTCCCCGAAATTCCCCGCTTCTTTTTGACTCATTCCCGGAAATGATATTTTTGGAATAAAAACACTGTTTTATACAACATTTCATTTAAAAATACTATGCCTTATACCAAAATTAACTCTTACATCTACAGACTACATCCATACTATTCAAAACAAAGTAAGGGCCACGTGTTTATTTACATTTTAGTGCAGGTACAAAAAAAAAAGTTTTTATTTAAATCTTTAGTGGCCCTGATTTGTTTGGAATAGTATATTATTTTTGCCATATTTTCGCAGTAATCATATTTCGATTGGGTTCGAATTTTATAAGATTCCCCGCTTTAGATAGCTAAAGCGGGGAATCTTATACCTTGTTTGGTATGCATTAAAGCAGCCAGCAATGGTGTCATTATTGAGACTCCCACGGTGTTGTGTTTGATGTTATATAAGTTGCTGAAAACCCTCTCCACAGACGCGTTTGAAACAACCAACCGTAAAAATTAGCAATAAGATGTAGAAATGAATATGTTCAGAATTACAAAATCGTGTTCAAATGATAGTTGAGCGTGCATTTGAGTGTTGTCGCCATTCAAAATTATGTTAGTAGTGTGGACCTGTATATGCCAAGATCGAACGTGATTTTTTTTAGTTGTACGTATTACCTGACATAAAATTGTTTTAGCCCACCGAAATAGTTGGTCTGGATTCCCCGAAAGTCCCCGATTTTTGTCATTCCCCGCTCTCTCCCCGCGCCAACCCTCAATTCCCCGCAAATCGGGGATTTTCCCCGTGATTGGCAGCGCTGATGATGATCCCCAATGACAGCAACACACCACTAATTGACTCTTTTGATTACCTTGCCGGTGAATGAATAATAAACATTCGGTAACATCGGATAGTTTCGAGTGTGTGCCACCGAGCGTGAGAGTAAAACTTGTGGGTTGATGACAGGTGGTGGTTGTCTGGGTCGGAGGTTTTCTCGGCCACGGTTTGACATTTGAACATCTGGAAGACACGTAAAGGTAAAAGACCTAAGAGGCTGATTGGCGCCGTAAAACTGGTGGATACCAAGCTTCATAGCTTGGCTCATCGTCGCAAGGTTGCCTGCTTGTCGGTCTTCTACAGATTGTACTTCGGAGAGTGTGCCCGAGAACTCCACGACCTCATTCCACCGGCCCCCTTCTAGCATCGGACATCTAGACGCACTGCCAGTTACCATCCTTACCTGGTTGCTATTCCACCAATTCGCACTAAGCGCTTCCAAATGTCTTTTATAATGCGCACAGCAAAGGAGTGGAACTCACCACCTGCGTCTGTGTTTCCGAACGCATACAACCCTAATCTCTTCAAAGTGAGAGTGAACAGGCTTCTTCTGGGTAAGCTCACTCCATCGTCGACTTTGTCTCTGTCACCTGTGACCTAGACTAGAGTCAAGAGCAAACCCATCACAAATAAAAAAAAGATTGGCAAAATATTTATCTGGAAATTAGCAAGATTCCTATTATGTCAACTTTGGCGTGGGCCCCAAAAACGGAATTAAGTTCTCACCACGTCTACTGCATGTAATCATTAGAGCACACGATTTCAAACTAAATCTATTTCCTCAAAATCATAGATTTTTATTTCTAAGAACCTTGGCTTACATGTGTAACTTCCACAAAATCATTATCAATAATTTATAATCAACAGAAGTAAAAGCATTTCTCTCCATTAACGACTCTAAAACCGTCTCGCATCAAAATATCTCACTCCAAGCAAATATATTTAAAGTTCCCCATAATTACTTAAGAGAGTCTGGTTAGCACTCAGTGTAGTTTATTATTCAAATCAAATTGTGCTCCACAGAACAATTAATCAAGCTACTGGGATGCAAATGCATCTATTACTGGCACGACGCCGACGCCGCCATGTTCGTCTTAAAATTCTACAACAAACGCGATCCGTTGACTAAGTTAACCACAGGTTACACGAAGCAAGCAATAGCGGGATCACGAAACAAAAATAAGAATAATAATAACCTGGGACATTATTCACACATGGTCATCTCATCCCAAACTAAGCAGAGCTTGTACTATGGAAACCAGATAACTGATAAACTACATACACTACTTTTTTTTTGTAAATACATACTTATATAGATAATTACACCCAGACTCAGAACAAACAAACATGTTCATGCACACAAATGTTTGTCCTGGATGGGAATCGAACCCACGACCTGCGGCATGATAGGTGGTATACCAATCACGCCAACTGGCCTGTCAAAATAATAAAAATAAAAAATTAAAACATTTGCGAATCGATCATCCTTTTCTACTTATAGAAAGTTAAGCCAAAAAATGACTTGTAGGAAGAAGTTACAGCCACCAATCAATGACAGCTTACCTTTCTAGGCATGTCTAACACCTTTAGCTGTAACTATAATTTCATGAGCACTATTTAAACTGAATCATTTGTCACCGACAGGTGACTTGATAGCACTTCCCCAGACGAAGCCTTTTACACTACTACTTCTTTTTAGGGTTCCGTAGTCAACTAGGAACCCTTATAGTTTCGCCATGTCTGTCTGTCCGTCCGTCTGTCCGTCCTCGCTTAATCTCTGTGACCGTTAGCACTACAAAGCTGAAATTTGGTACCAATATGTATACATAACACAATCACGCCGACAAAGTGGTAAAATAAAAATTGGAAAAAAATGTTTTATTAGGGTAGCCCCCCTATATGCAAAGTGGGAAGTGATTTTTTTTTTAATTTCAACCCTAACGTGTGATATATTGTTGAAAAGGTATTTAAAAATGAATAGGGGTTTACTAAAATCATTTTTTGATAATGTCAATAATTTCGGAAATAATCGCTCCAAAAGTAAAAAAACAATGTTTCCCCCCTCTAACTTTTGAACCATAAGTTTAGAAAATATAAAAAAAATCTGAAAAGTAGAACTTTATAAGGACTTTCTAGGAAAATCATTTTGAACTTGATGGAAACAACAGTTTTTGTACAAAAAAGACAAAAAGTTGTACAAAATAATTTCTGGACTAAGTTTGTAGTATAATCGTATATGCAAGCATTTTTTTTAACTTCGTTTACATATTTTATATATTTTTACGGACGGGAAACTATGGAACCCTACACTGAGCGTGGCCCGACACGCTCTTGGCCGGTTTTTTTTTAATTTATGATATATTAGTCTATTTCTAGATTACTTTGGCCCAGCACTGTCACTACTGCAAAATGCTAATCTAAATTTGCAATGATAGCAAATTATTTCAAGCATGTAAGTATTTTTCAGTCGAGTCGATTACTATAAGCTGCAGCTATGGAAACTCGAAAATTTCAAGCCCGACCCAACCAAACTAAAAAAAAAATGTACAATGTAAGTTATAATAGGTGTAGTATAATGTTATCCGATTATTTATCACAACTTAATTACGCAGACACGGAAAAACTTTTAGATGTACTGAAATAAAATAGTTGACTTAACTGTATTTACCTACATATATATCATAAACGTCTAGTTTAAACTTAAGATACGGTAACGCAAAATATTGCTACTGCTTAGATATTGAAAATATACATGTTAAATAAATTAAATGACTGCCCTCATTGAAAAGTACTGTCGTTTGATATGGCCTGAAACACAGGTTTAAATAAACCTAGCTCGGGCAACGCACTACATTACCTTCAGAATTCCATTAATTTATTTATTTTATTTTGCAACTGTAATCTTATATTTTTCATACCATAGTTTTTACCTAGATTATTTAAAATCAAAAGTCATTTATTCATACTAGGCTCAGAATCAGCACTTTTTGAACGTCAAAATTACATAAGACAGTCCCCCAAAACGCCCGCCCTTCACCACTTCCTAGTGCTTTAGCTGGGGAGAAGAAGTGGCGCAACAAACTCCCCAGCAGCACAGCTGTCTGTTCAGTTAAAAAAAATGATTCTATAAAACACTGCGCATAATAATTTAGGTACATTACGCAACACAAAACATTAAATTAAATTTTATTTGCTATAAGTAAGCTAGCACACGCCAATATACACAAAAAAAAAAAAACGAAAACTATACTCAAGCAGAAACAAAATACAAAACTAAAAACGTAAGCAGAACTTTATACCTAAATAAAAGCCTCCGGTAATAAAGGGCGTGCCCACTTACATATAGCCGTACATGTATTCGTAACTCAAAGTCACAGATGATAAACTAGGACCATCGAAGTTAAAATCAACAACGAGTTAAGTTACTAATAACAAAACAAAACCAAGGTCAGCAAGACGACCTGTCACTACATTATAATACTATTATAGGCCTAGATTAATGTTATATACTGAAACATATGTACACTTTTTGTAAACTGGGCATCCTAAATAGGGTGAAGCGATACTTCACGCCTGGACAGCTATTAACTCTTTACAAAGCGCAAGTCCGATCCTGCATGGAGTATTGCAGTCACCTTTGGGATGGATCAGCTAAGTACCAACTAGCCGCGCTTGACTCGGTGGAACGCAGAGCTAAGAGGCTCATTGGTGACGTAAAACTGGTGGATGCCAAGCTTCATAGCTTGGCTCATCGCCGCAAGGTTGCCTGCTTGTCGGTCTTCTACAGATTGTACTTCGGAGAGTGTGCCCGAGAACTCCACGACCTCATTCCACCGGCCCCCTTCTACCACCGGACATCTAGACGCACTGCCAGTTACCATCCCTACCTGGTTGCTATTCCACCAATTCGCACTAAGCGCTTCCAAATGTCTTTTATAATGCGCACAGCAAAAGAGTGGAACTCACTACCTGCGTCTGTGTTTCCGAACGTATACAACCCAAATCTCTTCAAAGTGAGAGTGAACAGGCTTCTTCTGGGTAAACTCATTCCATCGTCGACTTTGTCTCTGTCACCTCTGACCTAGACTAGAGTCAAGAGCAAACCCATCACAAATAAAATAATAAAAAAACATACTATTTCAATAAATGTCATTATTATTATATTATAACCGCTTTTGTAATAATCCGCTCTCGCCACCGCTTATCACTCAACTCACTCCTCAACAGCGTCCGTCCGTGGGCCATCAGTTGCAGTACGTAATGTAAACAAGTTATCCCCATTGTATCAAAGAGGTTATCTTTGTGCCACAAATAATAGACATAGTTGCTTCACTACTTCACTTTGTATCGTAATGCGATCCTTAGACAAATATGTATATATACATTTTTACATTTAAACGCTGGAAGTTTCTCAATATTAAATCTTTTGTAGTTGGTTTATTTAATCATGTTTCTGAGTATTGTTGTCTCTTTGAGCTATCTGTGTCAGATGTTCTGTTCTGTGTGGGGGGAGATTGTTTGAGGACTCTGTGTTTGGAGAATGTCAAGGAGTACTAGATATTTGTTGGGTTCGTGGAATTTGTAAGATAATGTTACGTGCCTAAAGCTAAGCCCTATTTGAATGGATAATATGGGGCGCGTTAAAATAACCAAGAGAGCTCAAGAATATTTATTTTCAACGTAAACTACTTCGTAAATAAAGCTATTTCAGGAAGGAAAATTGTACCGTTATCCCACGAATATTTTTACTCGCAAAAATACCTAAATCACAGCTGTTTTTGTTTTAATTACAGCGAAGGAAAAGCAAAATTCCATACTAACAAACAAAAGCTCTTATCTCGACATCATGCAACCCTTATTTACGAAAAAGGAAACGAGCAATGCGTCACGCCTTACGCATCTGAATCCGACCAATATAACTTGAACTCCACCCATATCTTAATCAGTACAATTTGTTTAACGATTTCGATAATCAACGCGATCGGCGAGCTCAATATAAAATGGATGGTCGCTACATTTGGAAAGTATCCAAAGTGTCTGAAACGGCGCTAGTCACGGTGACATAACGGTTTCTGTTGCGAAAAAGACAAATAAATAGAGGGGCGTATATACGCAAGTAAAGCGTTCTTTTAAAAAGCGGCCAAGTGCGAGTCGGACTCACACACGAAAGGTTCTGTATCACCGGATTCCGTATCACCACACAATATCTAACAATATTTTCTAAAAACGCCGAAAAACAAACGTTTCTTGTATGGTTCAAAAGATTCAGTAAAATTTTACTTATCTATCTTCCATGTAACAACATCTCACATAATCTTAAACATACCTGACACATATCTACAGGGTGTCCAGTAATTAATAGATAACCTCTTAAGTTTTATTGTAGTAAGGGACCGAACCTGCAATCGCCAAAAAAAATCAGCTCTTCCCTGCATTTGTGTTCGCATAACTCGTCAAAATGCAGGGAACAGCTGATTTTTTCGTCATTTCAGGTTTATTCCCATATTAAAAGTTGTTCATAATGTTGAGGACAATGATCCCGATAATAGGTTATCCATTAATTACAGTACATCCTGTTATACACATATCTTCCGACAAACACCCCGGTGTTGATTTCAGAAGATCATTGAGCAAAGTCAGTACCCGAACGAGGGGCGAGTTAGGTCGTGATACTGTGCGAGCTGAGGGTATGGCCGGTGACGTCAAGGTCTGAGAGTTGGTGGTCAATATTTCAACGAGCAGCTGGTACCCACATGCTCACGGTGAAATTTTTACAGAACAGATCGGTTGTTTTCTGACTGACAACTCGCATCTTGCTTGATGGTTCGATGTCACAGCCAATGAGTTTATTGCTGTTCATTATTATTTATCAATTCGAGGGGGTCGTGGCTAAGTACTAGGCTGATCCAAAAGTAATTAAAATAAAACTATATTAGGTAAATTGAATAAATATTCAAATGAATGTACCTCCCGAGAATTGTGGCCTATTTAATAATATATATATATATATATATATATATATATATATATATATATATATATATATATAAATTAACCGATTATCATTATTTTTGGATCAACCCTTTTAATAACAGCCGCACAGTTAGATCGATCAGGTTAAAAGCTGTTGAAGTTTGCCGCGGTCAGTCTGTGCATGGGTGACCATCTTTACATACCGAGACTTCTCCGTGCCTCGGAAAACACGTTAAGCCGTTGCTTTGGTCCCGGCTGACATTCTTAGATCTTAGACAGTCGTTGCCGGTCATCAGAAGCCCGAAAATCTGACAACCAGTCATACCAGGAGATATCATGTTACACAGTAACTGGGTTGTGGAGGTCAGATAGGCAGTCGCTCCATGTAAAATACTAGTACTCAGCTGCATCCGGTTAGACTGGAATCCAACCCAAATATAGTTAGGGAAAAGCTAGGCAGATTGATTTTTTTTATTATTTATCAATTAATTTTTTATCTACAACTGTTATCGAAACGCTAGACCTGCCCTGCTTCGCACGGTTTGTTACGAATTTATAAAATATCGTTTTTTTTTTTTTTTTTTGTTATTATATTACGTAAGTTTACTAGTATCTTATAATAAACTTTCGAAATAATTTGTCTAAATGATGTTGAAAACCTTATCAAAATCCGTTGGGTAGTCAACGTGGTCACACAGACAGACACAGATAAGCGACTTTATAAGAATCTATATCTACTAGACAGATCTAGATATATATTGCATAGGAACTAACACTGCCTTCCAAAATTATATAACAATTTTCCCATTCAATAAATCAATGTCTTACTGAAAACGCATTGACGCACCTTCTATAGCTGAGCTCATCGAAATGAGTAACTATACAATATACATACTTTACTCTTCCTTTATATGCCAATTTAATTTAATATACTCACAGGTGAATGGAGTTGTGACAGTAATTTAATTCCATACGCTGCCATTCGCTTGCGACAGGACCCGTTTTTATTATGGAAGTATCTAGTTCATTTTATTATAACATGTAGGTGGTACCTACGTGCCTCGCTGTCGCCTTGTAATGTAAAATATGAGCTGCGCTGTGATTTGACGGTAATAAGTTTGTGGAAGAACATTGTGAACGGTAGTATTCAGTGTAGTGTGGAGCGACATGCTTGGATTACAGATGCTAGGCAACGACGCAGCCGACGAACTTGCCTGCTGGCAGGGGGTCGAGCATGCACCAGTGGAGCCAGAACCCATCGTGCCGCTCCCCTTCGGGAAACGTACCAGGGACCAGCATCACTGACTATGGTTGGACCAAAGTAAGTATAGGCAGGCTAGGAAAGCACTCCCTACAATCGGTAGCTGCCTCACGAAACAAGTTCTCCAACTAAACAACAGCTGCGTAGTTATAGCAGCTATAACTGGCTACGGGTCATTCGACAAACACCTCTTTGTCATAGGAGTCACAGACAGTCCGCTGTGCAGGGCCTGCATGTGGGACGACGAGACAGCAGTTTATGGGTTTCTAAACTGGCCAGTGGTCGCCACATATAGGGCAAGGCACTTCGGTAACCCATCCGTACACGGTACACGCATTGACGTGAAGTTGCGGATACCAGCCCGTTTTACCTATTACCTATGGATTACAGATCGGCTCTGGATCTGGTACAAACACATGGTGTATCATCTTCCGTTGCTTATCTATATCTATAAATCTGTACATATTATAAAATAAAGTTGATTGTCATAAATGTCTGTGTGACTGCTTAGTTCTTCTAAACTACAAAACTTTGATGCGGTTTTCAGTATTATTTAGATAATTTATTTCGGAAGGTTTATGTGTTCATTGCAACCATGCGAAGCAGGTAAGACAATATTAGTAGAGCATCAGTCTTTCAATAGAGAGGTCGCGCATTCACACCTCAACCTAACGTGAATCCTCTTATATTACAACTTATATGATATTGTAGGAAAAACTGCTAGAAAACCTGTAATCCCTAGCATACAGAGAACTTGCGTGGTGATCGAAATTATATTCTTTTTCTCGGGCTTTACAGAAGAAGGACCATATATACCTAATAATCTGAAACAATGAGGGCTATTTATTACCTTGCAATAACACTCACATTTGTTCACAGTGGTCAAGCACGAGGATATCAAATGAAAAAGAAACAAAGCTTCCCCTATGTTACATTCCGTCCCAAAAATAGCTCAGGTATGTGAATGCATTCTATTTCCCGAAGGTCACCGCGTAGCGTGCAACACGATACAGCGACGGCAGCTATCTACTCCAACATCGCATTTTACTCGTATTATATTATGTGTATCCATTTGATTAAATTGCTCATATTGAGCAATGGTTATTCAGGCGCAGTGTGTAACTTTGTATGGTTTGAAGCGGGTTTAGACGAATTTGCCTTCATCACGCTGTTCAATCCTGTTTGAATCTCACTCAAATGACCGAACATGATTTAACAACGAACTGACATATTCTTGAAATCAACTTTTCAGATAAATTATCGCTAGGCTGCCTTTCTACAAGATATGTGCGAGCTAATCGGTGAAGCTATAAACTAAATCTCTTTTTCACCAGAGCTAAGAGCGTAGTGTGTAGCAGAGAGGGTAAGATGTGTTAATGCGCTTTGCACGAACGCAAAAGCTTTGCTTCGTTGAAACCTTTTTCACCAGAGCCAAGCCAGGCTACGCTATGAAAATCAAACGATCCTATTAGTGAATCGTTGGTGGAATCATCATGCTTAGAGTCAAAATGCTTACGAACATCGCAAACTGTATGAAGTATCTGTAGTGTTATTGAATTTAACAATCCACCTTCCGAGCTTAGAAATAATGTTTAGAGAATAGCACTAAAAAAAATCCAAAATGGATATGAATCTGACAGGCTGGTAAAGCAAAATTTTTACACTTTTCAGTTCGAATTTATCGTGGTTTTATTTTTACAACATCTGGATGTTATTTCTCTGCCATGTGTATTGAGACTTTTGCAATAATGTTCGAATAGTCAATTTTAGTGGGTTTGGGAAGACTAATGATTTATTATTTTGCTTTTTACGAAGTTTTGCAGACAAGTAAATTTTATACACGAAAAAAAATTAAAAATAAAAATCATTTATTTTCAGACTAGGTCCAAAAAATTAAAATAACATTAAAACATACTAGTACCTAATTTATAAAATTGAAACTATTAAAATTAAAACTTTTACAGTTATTAAAATAAAATTACAATTCAAATTAAAAAATAAAAATCAGGATCAAAATCAAACACAAAATTCAGATCAAAAAACAACATTAAAACAAATATCAAAATTACTCTTGACATTATCTATTCTTAGCAGGTTTACCGAACTCCAATAACATGAAGTTCCGTAAACCTAACAGGCAGTACAGATCAAACCTATCGCCCATCATTACACTGTTTCAATAAAATACATTTCACTATTTTAAGATTTTTTAATTATGTTGCTGTTACAAGTTTAGCTTTACTATAGTTACTTCTTCGCGTGACATTGCGACAAAGACGTTTTACATTTTATACTTGAGACAAATAGAAGATACCCGAGTGTCTAGCTACAGTAAGTGACTCCACTTTATTGCTCTGATTTATTGCGTAATGTCAAGACAATTTCAGTAACATTGATATAATCGTCAACTATATAGTCCAAGTCCCACTCAGTAGTTAAGGAGATCTAGTTTGATAATTACAAGTACTTAATGTGCAGAAAAACTAATCACATATCGGGCAAAATGATACTCAAACAACAAAAACATACGTCCATATTTTCACAGTCGAATTTATTTATTATCAAAACTACAACAGCTAACGAAGCACAAAGAAATAGTTACCAATATTCTGTACTGTAAGACAATCATGACAGAGGGCCAGAGGGCCATGTTCCGAGGTAATTTACGGCCCTCTGAGGCCAAAGGCATTACCCTCGCCCTTTTATTACACACAGCCTTCCCACACGATTGGGGAGGACTTGTAAAAATATTTTATCGGGTGAAAGGTGGTTTTGGTTGACAATGTGTGGGATAGTGGACTTTGACAATGGTACAGGAATTTTGTTCTCATTAGCACACGTGTAGTTCCTTTCTTGGGACACGGTACCCTTAAGTTGTAAGGGTAAACATCAAAGTCGAAAAGGTAGAAAAGAAGGAGCGTTCATTTTTTTTTTACTCTGACTAAGGCATGAAAAATTAAAAATATATAACGTCCTCTTTAGGAGAAGATTAGTCAGTAATTACAAAAGCAACATTCCACTATCTACGGTTCTAAATAAGCTCATAAATGGCACGCCTTCAGGCAAATGTATAGTCAGAGATAAACAGTTAAATAGCCACTTTTTACAGGTTCATTCAGTCCCATGGAAGCAAGCTAAAAGTCAGTTACGGGTACAATTCCAAAACTTTTTTCTTCCTCAGTCAAATAGCACTTCTTTCAATATAGTTTCCAAATTATACACACCCCATATGTCACTAAAAATATAACACAGCATATAAATATTGTATAAATCCCACAACAAAAAAATAATTCAGACCCACTTTACTCTCGAAACTAGAGTATCGTCTATTTGTCGTAACAAATAAGACATAAAAATAATGTCAATGTCACAATGTCAGACAAAGATGTAATAAGACTATAGGTCTGCAGTATTATGTACCGTGCGCAGTAAAATCACGTCGTAAATTCTAACTTGACGGGCCCACACGTCTCAATGTTTTTGCGAACCCTACTCTGTAACATTTATGTTATTTAAATTATGAATCATATTTATGCCTCAGGTAAGATATGTGGCTTATTCTTCCATATTTCTTGAATGATTTAAACTTTTTATGTGTTGTAAATATCTGTGATGTTTTAGGGCGATTTATGTGGTACATATATTTTATTGATTGCCAGTAAAAGAATGGACCCCGTCTAAGCATACAGATGTAGGTAGGCTCATTGGATTATCTAAGGCTTTTGATAATATTCGATACTTGGTCTGATACTAGAAATAATCCTACCTAATATTATAAATGCGAAAGTGTGTTTGTTTTTTACGCTGTCGCGCTAAAACGGCTGAAAGGATTTGGATGAAATTTGGCACATGGGTAGACCATGACATGGAGAAGTACATAGGCTACTTTTTATCCTAGATCGCAGACGAAGTCACGGGCAACAGCTAGTAAAATAATAAAGGAGCGACATTACTTGCTATTAAATAATAAAAACGCAGAAGCGGCTTGCTTTAGAAAACTAATCTTACAATACTTAGTATATCTATTGGCGATCTGTGGATGTGTGTCACTACAGTCGTATCAGATCTAACAAATCAATACTTAGCTTGGGCTGTATTCTTTCGTTGCTAATTTTTTTATTCTTTTATTGTTACTGGATTTTTTAGACATTTTTTGTAACCCATGACTTGTCTTTATTAGGTGGTATGCCACTTGTCAAATATCTTTGTCCAACATGACTTTGATCAAAGAAATTTAATGGCATTTAATTATTTCATCAAAAGTAACAACATTGAATTGATTCAATTTTTGACAATAATGAAAATGTGTACACAAATAATATGCTACAAATGGTATACCACCCATGAGGGCAATCAATAAAAACCAATACATAAAGACATAACAAGCAAGATACGGCCTTTAGTAAATAAATAAGATGACAACAGATAAAATTATCAGAGAGAAAGAGATATTTATACAGAAAAAGATATAGAGGTATTATCTGCTCTCAATATAAATTGTAATCCATTTTTTTTTTGTAAAGAAACAAAACTAAATATAAGCAGAAACATGTCAAAAACTACAATATTTTTTTCTGCTGGATGTTGAAACACTTTTAAGCAATCTTCATAGTAACGAAATATCATTATTATATGGTTAAAACATAGAAATATTGTGAGGTAGTTCGTAAATAATAACTAAAAAAGTACAAAACTGCCGACGAATTGAACTATTATAAGCCAGTGCCACCTCCCACACGAGGTCCCAGAAGGCATAACGTAACAAATTCACTTATTTATTTTAACAACATCAAGGTGGAATTTCAGTGCTATCGAATGTCAATTTATGTGCCCCTGATATTGGCAACCCCCAAAATTTTATTATCAGCGTAATGTTGTTATGGAAATACGGCAGATTCTCTTCGTACCAGGGTTTTGTGAACACTTTAGCTGTCAGAGAAGAAAGCAGGAATTTTTCACGTGAATTTTGCGTTGGGCTCGAAATTTAAAAAAGGTTTTAAGGCATTTTTGTATGAAATATACGACATTGTTTAGTAATGAAGATACTGGAATGAAGTACGGTGTCTTACCAGGTCGCACGTTTAGAATATTTTGGAAATAGGGTTATTTCATATTTACACGACAGGCCTAATTATATTGCACCAAAAACTGAACAATTTTGCTTAGAAAATATCCAAATTCAGGTTCACATGTTATAATTAAATATTATAAAAATACCTAAGATTTTACAAACAAAACCTACGTTATTCCAAAACCTCTTTGCCTCTTTGCCCAGTAGTGGGACAATAATGACTGAAAAACGCGCGGGGGTGTGTTTGTGTGTGAGAGTGTATGTGTGTGTGTGTGTGTGTCTCCGACACACGACTGGAGTTTACTGTTGTTTTTTGTGCCGTTCCGACTTTCTGTTGTTGGACGAAAACAAAGGACCATACAGGCAGGGTTTCTTCAATGAATCAATGCCATACAAAATCAACTGTAAGGTGTGAAGACGTTCGTTTTGTTTTACGTTGTGCGGAAAAACGTAAAGCTTTTGAGTTGACGCTTGTATTATTTCACTCCTCATAAAATTTCCATTACGGGAGCCTTAAATGAAAATCAATTCATTCGAAAATTGAGGATTTAGTGTTTTTTTGTAGTTTACTCCTTAAACTCCAAAAACACTAAAACCTCAATTTTCCATTCCAACATAAACTATCAAACAAACTTACACACCCATAAAACTAAACCTAAGCCTTCCCTCCACACACTATTCTTTTATCGCCAATTGTGTTTTAAGTGCTTCTGCACTGAAGTACCTGCCTAGACCATGCCTAATGGTGAACCTAACTGCGTCAGGACGTGGTTAATGCTATCGTTAAGTTAGGACCTGCCCATAAGTTCGTAGAAACAGACGTTGGGGTAATTACATGATGGTTAAATGTACCTACCTGCTGTTAAATGTTATAGGGGTGTGGTTAAAAGAGAGGGTCATGAAAAAAGAAATGAGATACTTATAAGATAGGACCTTTTTAAATTATTTGTTGGTGCTAGTCTTTTGATTAACTAATTCGAATCGCCAAATGTTTAATAAATTGTTTTTTTTTTTATGTGTAGAGAAAAAGGCAGCCTACGCGTATATTTAAAAAAAACTATAATTATTAATCATATGCCTTTTATAAGAAAAAGATATAGAACAATCCTGACAAAGGGAATAAGACAATTCGATGGTACAAAAATTATCGCAATTGCAGAAACGTTAAGAAAAAATCTCATTGTTCTCAGTGGGGCCCACATATAGATAAATTGTCAAAAAAGCTAAGCTCTGCAGCATACGCTGTTAGGAAAATTCGTAATTTAACTAACATAGAGACAGCCCGTTTATTGTACTTTAGCTATTTTCATAGTATAATGTCGTACGGTATTCTGTTGTGGGGAAATGCTGCCGACATTCAGACTATCTTTATTTTGCAGAAAAGAGCTGTTCGATGCATTTATAAATTAAGTCCGAGACAATCTCTCAGAGAGAAATTTAACGAGATTAATATAATGACTGTACCTTCTCAGTACATTTTTGAAAATCTTTTATATGCCCATAAAAACATTAAATTGTTTCAAACATACAGTGATATCCACAATATAAATACTAGGAACAAACACAAATTTGTTGTACCTCCAACAAGGCTCAAGAAAATAGGTGGGTCATTCAGGTGTCAATGTATACGCTTTTATAATAAACTTCCAAGCCACGTTCAAGATCTGAGCCTTAATAAATTCAAATCATTCATTAAACGCAAGTTGTGTCAGAAAGCTTTTATAGCGTTAAAGATTATATTGAGGACAAAAAGGCTTAGGTTTAAGCTGTTCCAAATTTTCTATTTTCTTTTTTTTATTTTTGCATACTGAATGTTGACATGAATAATAATAATAATATAATAATTTGTAAAGTATTATATTATTTTAATTATTGTGAATGTGAAGACTATGTAGGTCATTGCTTTTTTTGTTTGTTTTATTTTTTCTCTCAGTAATTTTTATCATGGTCTGGCAGTTTGAGTAATTTATGCGGCCTACCCAAATGTCCTTTCTTTGGTATTGTTCGTCGAATCGTTGAGCTCCTTAAGTTCTGAGTTGAGCTGCGCGATTACTGACAAATGCGTGCACTGACTGGACAGGTCCTCTCAATATGTGTGGTTCTTTCCTCAAAAGACCATTGCAGGCACCAATCTACATGGTCTTCACATGAACTGACCAAGATTATGTGACCTATGAGTTTGTTTCGGCCTTACTTCTCAGAGTAGTCAGTTAGAAAAGGCCGACCTCATCTAGTTTAAAAAAAAACATGATTGACTTGTAAAAGTGTTTGTACAAACCTACTTACAGGAATAAAATCATTTATCATTTATCATTGAATTCTCTTTACAAAAGTAAAACGAAGCTTCAATAAGAAAATAACTAAACGGCATGTAACAATTTCACTAACACGGTAAAATCTAGCGCAATTACACTATATGCGATTAACGTAGCGCGCTACGCCGTAGCACCGTAGCGCCGTAGTACCGTAGCACTAATCGCTACGGAGATTAGTTCCTGGGGAGGCACGGATTGTTTTGTCCGTATGTATTACGTGGCAAAGATTTTCAGCTGAAATTTCACTTTCTGCGAACTAATTATTCGGTCTTCAGTATAGTGAGTTAATTTCGTTTTCTGAATGTGGTGACGTCAGAAATGTTTGAAACACAATGTTGGTTTTGAAATCAATTTTCTTATGGAAGATTTCAATAACAATGAAGTTTGAGTTTATTTTTGCATCAAGATGTAGATGAGATAGATTTCGTTCTATCTTCGTCTTCGTATTTTCTTCTTCGTTGTTTTTTATATTTTTTTTACAGTGTTCGAGCCCAGTAGGTGGCCACGTTAATTGCGGCGTCGTCAGTGGTATTTTTTGGGTCATTCACTATGAGGAAATAGGAGTCAGTGTTAATGAGAAAAAAAACCTTGTTTAAAAAACGTTTTTGTTCATAGGTCTTGTGAGATCAATGCCTCAGACAAAAAAATATATTAAAAAAATAGCATAAACACCGTCATTTTGAAATTATTTTAACAACTTTTTCCTCATCATACGACCATCGTTCTAAACGCCCATAATTACGTAACGTAGCGTCTATGTTGCTACGGCGTAGCACTAATTGCTACGCAACTCGTAGACCGCTACGGTTACGCTAAAGAGCGT
Organism: Dicycla oo; assembly: GCA_948252095.1. NCBI lineage: Eukaryota > Metazoa > Arthropoda > Insecta > Lepidoptera > Noctuidae > Dicycla > Dicycla oo. The sequence continues at coordinate 2,288,822 of OX411718.1, read as the reverse complement.
AGGTTAATTGCTACGCCGCTTTTCTGCTCAACCCTGTGCGGTTAGCGATAATATTCAGTATAAGGCTTGAAACTACGAAAATTTTCAGCGAGAATTTAAGATTTTTTTGAAAATTTTGTATGTTGTGATATATAAATATTTTTTTGTAATTTTGTATGTTTAAAATAAAAATTCCGGTTTTACTTGTTTTTATAAAATGTTGAGCAATTTTAACTAAAGTTTATACTTAAATTAATTTAAGAGTAGTAAGAAACGACTCAAATATCTAATAAATTTAAAAGTTAACATTTTAAATGTTTCAATGTTCCCTTACATTTTTTTAACTGCTTTTTATCTTACTTTCGAATTTATTTTCTCAAAGTATATGTTGCCCTTATCTCTCACGGTTGATAAAAAAAATAAATAATTAATAACTTACTCCTATCAAAATTACTAACTACATAAATAAAACACATTACTCACCGATGATCACTATAAAACCACAGAACCGTCATTATAATACATTTTTTCGTTCACAAAACTACTTTCGAAAATTTTAACAATTAATTAGTGATGGCGACACACACTTCCACTGTATTTCGTTCTATCCAAACATCACGTACTCGTGGACATAGTCATTTCGCGCGAGAGTCAGTTCTCGTCATAACCGGCCGAGCATGACGCGTCCGTCTCGCGCCGTAGTCGGCCGCCGACTGCCGCGGACTGCCTGTGTTGCCCCCATCCGTCAATGCTACTAGGAAATTTCTACCATGTTTTTTTTTTTTCGTTTAGTAGAATTTTGTTTTCCTTTTGATGCAATATGAAAATATGTATTTTACAATAATCACAAATGTAATGTGATGTACTTAATAAAAAGAAAATGAATCAAACAAAAAAAAAAAACAAGAAAAAAAAACCAAATCATAATCATTACCTCGTCCACAAAGGTGCTCAACGACAAAATACATTTGCCAAGTACTTTAAAATTAAATTCTCAACAAGTAATTGTTCCCGGAATTATGGGGAAATTGTATTTCAGTTGGGAATACATGGCGGGCGGTACGCATGCGCGGCGGAGCCCCGCCCTGCCCGGGCTTACGTATCGCAACAACTTTCACCGGTAAGTCGAGTTGGTCACCGGTTCGGTTACCCGGTAGCGCACTGTGACGTCATAGTGACGGAGCTTTATGACGTACCGTATTATTGACGTGGGTGACGTTTTCTGGATGATTTTATGGTTTTAAATGAGGAAAATTGGATTGGGGAGTAAGAATGTTGACTCATTTAAAATTTTTGTTCAGTACGTAATTCAAAAGCATTTGGGAATTTTGACTGTAAGTTCTGTTTATGTTTTTGAAATGAAAACTTCTTTATATTTTGTTGAAGAAATTTTATTTTTGGTAAAGAAAAAGGACACGCTAATGTTAACAATATAACTATATGTGTATGCTATGAGTATGATTAAAAATATCAAAAACCACTGTTATTAAACATAGTTTTAAGATTTCACTTCTGTCGGTAGTCCTCTAAATAGCAGTGGTGGCACAATAATAACGGTCCCGACTTATCGGAACTGTAGCTGAGGAGCTCGTGGCTAACTAATAACAGCTGCACGGGTCGATCCATCAGGTTAAGCTACGCTTGCCGAGGCTGGTCTTTGGATGGGTGACCATCTTTTTATACCGAGAATCCTCCGTGTGACGGAAAGCACGTTAAGCCGTTGGTCCCAGCTGTCATTCGTGGATCTTTGACAGTCGTTACGGGTCGTCAGAAGCCCGAAAGTCTGACAAGCAGTCTTACCAAGGGGTATCGTATTACCCAGTAACTGGGTTGTGGAGGTCAGATAGGCAGTCGCTCCATGTGAAATACTGGTATTCAGCTGCATCCGGTTAGACTGGAAGCCGACCAAAATAATTGGGAAAAGGCTAGGCAGATTGACTTACCGGAACTGTAGGTCGTGGATTCGAATCCAGGCATGCACTCTAAAAACGGTGAAGGAAACAATCGTGAGGAAACCGGCCTATCCTAGAACCAAAAATTCTAATGCAGCAAAGGACATTTCTAACCAATTATTTCCAAAACAAGTCTATACATAATTTGTTTGTATTAGATACTCAGCAATTAAGCTTTACATGAATTAACATAGAGTTTTTCAACACTGTACAACACCCTATGGTTTCAGAACCTTTTATAGAGGATTCATATCATGGGTGTAGATAAAGTCTTATATGCAACTTTACATAATTGGGTATTGAAACACTCATGTGATATTCTTTTTTGTAAATTATTTCATCACGACTGCTCTAAAAACGGTGAAAGAAATCATCGTGAGGAAACCGGCATGTTCTAGAACCAAACATTCGAAGACATGTGACATCTACCAACCCGCACAGGGCCCGCGTGCTGGATTACAGCTCACTCCCTCTCACAGAGAGGAGGCTTGTGTCTCAGCTGTGGGAACATGATAAGCTGAATATGCGGCAGTTTCCATGTGTTCGATGCAATAATTGCAATCGACCACGTTTGCTGACCTAGCGATACAGTACGGTCGCACTAAATGCGCCGCGCGCTCAGTGCATTACGGACAGCTACCGGGTGCATTCGCCAGCACAGTAATTTCAATCATTTTCTCATTTGACAGGCCAGCTGGCGTGGTTGGTTAAGATGCCGCCTATCATGCCGCAGGTCGTGGGTTCGATTCCCACCCAGGACAAACATTTGTGTGCATGAACATGTCTGTTTGTCCTGAGTCTGGGTGTAATTATCTATATAAGTATGAATTTTCAAAAAAAAAAAAAATTGTAGTGTATGTAGTATATCAGTTATCTGGTTTCTGTCTGTCTGTCCGTCTGTCACAGCCAATTATCTCGAAATCTAATGGTCCGATTAAGGTGAATTTTGGTACACATATGACCCAAACATGGACGTGTAACGTAAATAAATGAATTTTGAATATTGGGGTCACTTTTGGGGCAAAACAAAGAAAATTTATAAAAAAATGTTTTGCAAATTGTACATATCAAATAAAAGGGATTACTGTGAGGGTCTCAAATATATATAGGTATATATATTGTAATTTTAAAATAAATTGTTTTAAAGTTATATATACAATTAAAAATGTTTATTTAAGAAAATAGATGAAAAAGTAACAATCCGAAACTGCAGAGCCTAAAAAAAAGATTATAGAAAGAAGAAAATAATTCTATACCTATATATTACAGGAACACCTATAAGAAGTCTATGGTCTTAAAATACCATGGTAAATCACTCAATATTGTGCGTACAAACTTACATTTGCAGTTGGATAGTATGGGAGAACATGTTTTTCAACAACAATGTTAAGTTTGTTCTTGGAATAAATGCATCCCAACTACGGAACCCTTCATTGTTCGTGGTCCGACACGCACTTGGCATGTTTTTTTTTTGTTTTTTTTATTTTCAGTTATTGACAGGAAAAGAAGAAAAAGATCTTCATATTTGAAAACAAGACAATCTTGCAGTAAGTACACCAAACAACTAACAACTCTACAGTTCTGCATACACATAATTTGTCTCCCAAATCGTACCCAAATTATTAGAGCGTAAATACCAGAGATGTGCACCTTACAATTCGTGTGACGTCATAGAGACTGTATAATGTATACCAAACTTTAGGAAGGGGTATTATGTACTGAAAACTTGAGGCTTTAGTACCGGAGAAGTACTTTTCGGCTAAGTAGGTACACTAACAATAAACTTTTGAAAAACTCTCTTCAGTTTCATAAACATATGTATATCCATTACGATTAGTGTCTCTAAGGGGTACTATTACTTATGAATTGCTTATAACGTTTTTAGGGTTTCGTACCCAAAGGGTAGAACGGGACCCTATTACTAAGACTCCGCCGTCCGTCTGTCACCAGGCTGTATCTCATGAACCGTCATAATCAGACAGTTGAAATTTTCACAGATTATGTATTTCTGTTGTCGCTATAACAACAAATACTAAAAAATAGAATAAAATAAATATTAAAGGGGCCACTCCGCCTAGCTCCGCGTCTATGGTAATGCAACCTAAGGGTGGTTGATAAAAGTTACAAACTTAGGTACGTAATATTACGTAAATTGCGTAATACAAGAACACACAAAATGAACCTTAATACTAACAGTACCTGTTATGTTTGATACTCTATCGGTATACAACAAATATTTGTCTATGTAAATTAGAATAACATTAGTATGCTTGTTACAAATAATACTGCATGTAAACAACGTCTTCAGTTAATATATTGTCAATAGAATCTATTTAACTTGATTCTACAAGCTTTTGCATAGTAAAAATCTGTTAGCTTTGTAGATTATTATTTCTTTTTAACCGACTTCAAAAAAAGGAGGAGGTTCTCAGTTCGTCGGAATCTTTTTTTTTATGTATGGTCCCCGATTACTCGAAGACGGCTGAACTGATTTGGATTTTTTTTTTTTTTTTTGTTTGAAAGGGTCTACTTTCTAGTTGGTCCCATTTTTATCAGGTCAGGATCTGATGACGGAATCCTGGACAAATGGACGGACCTCTTCAAATATTATAGGCACACCTATAGCGATTTGGGTATTTTTTATAAAAGCTCGTGCATTTATTCTTGGAACGCACCATTTAGTCAAGTGGAACTGATTATGAAGATCACAGATGCCTACCAGAACTACACAATAAGAAGCATTTCACGGGTTGCGGTTCGATTAGGTACTTTATTAATGGTTGCTAAATAATTTATGCTCGTCACAATGCTTATGGTGATGTGGACTTCTCCTGGTACCTACATACTCCTCAACAATTAACGTCCCTGCATCGGGAAAAGCAATACATATTTTATAAAAGGTGATGAGCAATTGACATTAGAATATTGTAACTTAGATAAATTACAAACTGACCCACTAAAAAGTGAAATATAAAAAACTTTTTCCAAAAAACACAACCGACTTCAAAAATAACACTTCAAAGTGAATAATAACTTTAATTTCAGAAGTCAGTGGCAATAAACTAAAATACAGATCCAATGACACCGACTTCCGAAATTAAAGTTATGAGACAACATCTGACATTATTTCGCTATTGTCAAATTCATATTAATTTTTGACCCTATTTTGGACAATATTTCCGGAGGAGCTCGTGGCTTAGTAATAACAGCCGCACGGGTCGATCCATCAGGTTAAGCTATGCTTGCCGCGGTTGGTCTGTGGATGGGTGACCATCTTTTCATACCGAGACTCCTCCGTGCCTCGGAAAGCACGTTAAGCCGTTGGTCCCGGCTGTCATTTGTGGATCTATGACATCGTTACGGGTCGTCAGAAGCCCGAAAGTCTGACAACCAGTCTTACCAAGGGGTATCGTATTACCCAGTAACTGGGTTGTGGAGGTCAGATAGGCAGTCGCTCCATGTAAAATACTGGTATTCAGCTGCATTCGGTTAGACTGGAAGGCGACCCCAACATAGTTGGGAAAAGGCTAGGCAGATTGATTGATTTCCGTTGTTTCTCTTTAAGTCCTGGTAGTGCTCTGTCAACTCTTGACAAAGACACCAGAATAATCGATCTAGCTAAACACGTTTTTGACGAATTGATATTTTGACACATAGGGAAAGGTACAGGGTCACACACATGCGCGTGCACTCGCAGTGTGACATCGTACACAAATTATATCCGGCCTTGAAATTGTTATAAATATGGTCTATCTTGTGAATAGTCAACCATTACTCTAGCATTAAAAGTCTCGTAGTTATTAGCGGTTGAAATCTTACATGTTTTTGTCGGTCAGAAATATTGAACGTACCACCGAGTACACCGAGAGAAAAGACGTTTCCATGTCAAAATACTTGAACCTACAAATCACATAACATCAATAAGTACCTATCAAGAAAAATGTGCTTAAAAACGTGTGTTACGCGGAATTCCTCTCCCTCCGGTTGCGGGGGATTCATACGCGATCCGAATATCTAGCGCCAAATGTTTTAATGATAGCTCTCTGATTGAGGCACAAAAAACGTGAGATGTGAACCATTTTGAACACGTTCGGGATTGTTATGAACGACTCGCGGAGTAAGGAAGGGGTAAGTAATTTATTTTCTAAGTTTTATTTTTGATCTTACTGGAAAGTTTGGAGTCATGCTTGTGGAAGTCGTGTGACTTTTATAAATTCATGTCTTGATTACATTAACAATGCATACCAACTGTGATTTCTCACAGTACATACAATGGATCAGAACACGGATGCGTCATTGGAGATCTTGAATACAAAGTGATCAAGCAGCTACCATCTAAGCTCATTCCCTTCTTATATGTTGTAGGTAATACTGAAGACCAGCGATTGGCATCCCTTTAGGGCCTTAGTGCTTGTCACATACGCAGTCAGGGCGCGGGCGTGGCAGTCTTGGCGAGTTCGTGTTCACGATGGCTGCCAGGCGTTTGCGCGGTTGTGTTATTCCAAGTTCAAACTGGTTGATCTTACCTGAGGCGGCGCGTGAACACACACAAACAACTTCACACGTTGCTTGTAGCTTGCTCGCTACATCCACGGCACCTGCATTTAGTACGTGAGCAATTGCATATCATGCTGTGTTTGATATTTCGTGACCGCGCCCGCCACCGCACCCGCGAGTAAACGCGAACAAGCACTTAGCGCACCTCCGCCGCGAAACTACATGGTGTTCCACTGACGTTCCGCTGATGTTCCTCTACTCGATTAGCAGAATATTATGCGGGTTGAATTGAACTACTGAAGTTTCGCTGCTATGGTTTCGCGGCGTAGGTGTGCTAAGGCCCTCAGGAGCCTAAACATAAGTATTACTCGTAACACTGACCTTTAAACCTTTCAATTATGTGTTTTTTTTTTTTTTTATATATGTTTCGTACTGCTTTTATAAACTACCGTTCTATTCTTTGCCCTGAAGTGAGTTACTCATAGGAGTCACAGGCTGGTGTTATGGTGTAGCTTCTTAAAGTTTAACTTAATAAATCTGTTTTTATGTCTAAAACAGTGTTTCGTACAAAGTTTTTTGCCATTTGGGAAAATAAAACAAAATAATTGGGAAGTAAATCACAAGTTTCAAGAAAACATTTTTGAGCTCTATTCTCTTATGAGAGATTATGAATCATAAGAGAAACTTTGTATATCTACCTATTTAAAAAACGAACACTGAAGTAGCATTTTCATAATGAAAGAGTTACAAACATGTTTCTACGTGATAATAGGGATGATGTCGGGGTAAAAAAAAGACCTTCTATTTAGTTCGTCAGTCGGATAATAAAAAAATATTAGACACGTATTTTTTGCTTTATCATATTAATAAAAAAATATTTAGATAACACGCATTAAAGTTGGGGAGTGGGGGCTCGCTACGTCACTTCTACGTATAAAATCTACCAAGGCGTGACGTCATGCCACATTTGAACTCAATGTATCGCCGTAATCTTTTGATTACTTAAAAAAAAATACATGTCTAATATATTTTAATAATCTGCATGACAGACAAAAAAGTTTTAGTCATCATCCTTATTGTACTGCAGCTTGCAACTTGCAACAAATTGACATTTTTTACTGTCTTAAAAAAATAGGAAAAATAGATGAACGGAGTAGAAGAGAAGCCTATGGCATAACTAGTTTTTTTTTTTATTAGTTTTTTTAACGATCAATAAAGTTTTTCCAAAATTTCTGTTTTTATTCGTCTAGTTTATTTCAAATGTTTATAGAGCAATTTCTGTCTAAGCCAATGAAAAAAGAAACAAAAATAAACTACGTATTCTACTCCGTTCACCTATTGTGCCCCATTTTTGTAAAGATGGTAAAAAAAAACAATTTAATTCAATTAATTCTGACCATTTGTTACTAATTTGGATCCGCTTGCGATTTCGACTGTTCATACCCGTGCTTACTGTTCATACTCGCTAACGCTATATGCTTTCTCTATAGCTTGCTTATATAAATTCTTTGGTTCTAACCTAACTTAATTTTGGAACTAAAAACTACAAAGCGACGGTGCGCTAAATTTTATTATGGTGATCAACGCTCCACCAGGTACAATGTTATCATAATACGGCGTACGTTTATTTAGCCGTAATACATTTCACCTGAACGTCAATCAGCCATATTGCGCCATTCTGTACTTCGGCTAGGCGTTTTGTAATACGGCGTGATAAACAAACCGGCGCCGGCGGCGACATATACGTATACAGAGAATGACATGAGACCGGTCACGCACGATGCTTGCCCATTCCGTGTTGGCTATTTTCTTATTCAGGCAATTGTTTTTTTTTTTTAATCCGAGAATTTACTAACACGCCTAATATAAACATTATCGAGTTTTATGAATAAGTATTTCGTAACTAAATAGTGCGCATTGTATAATTATGCTTACCATGAAGACGAATACCTAATAGTATTATAGGTATATATATATATATTATTTTAACCTATGAAATTGCTGATTTTTGATACCGACTTGTGTAAAGATCAATATCTTTCATTCTATTAGAAATCCAAATAAAAATTGATTTTATAATATAGCATGACATTTGAATAAAAATCAGTTGTTCATGTTCATTTGTTTTCCCGCAGGACGATTTTTCTTTGATATCGATGTTTCTATAACTATGGAAAAATCAAAATTGCGGGCTATTTCCGAATACGAGTTCCGTCGTGGCACCAACGCAACACAGACAGCACGCACTATTAACCACGTGTACGGACAAGCTATCGCAAGTGAACGCACGGTGCGTTCTTGGTTTGATCGCTTCCGTTCCGGAAATTTTGATCTCAACAATGAGCCCCGGGGAAAAACTTCAAATCCAACGAGGCGGAGAAAACGCCTTTAAAACAATTTATCGATTCCCGTTCCCAGGATATCTAAACAGAGGCATCAAAGAACTTTCATTAAAATGGCAAAAGTGCATCGACAATATTTCTTTTAAATTTTTTTTTTATATTTTTCTATGTAAATCGGAAATTTCATAGGTACAGACCAAATATTATTAAGATTCACATTTAACTGTACTGTATTTAATGACAATCGCTGACAAAATTATTCATCATTATATATCATCCATCTAGTCATAAAGATATTTACAAGAAAAACGTGTATAATATGTGTATATTGATTTATAATACCAAATGAATTAAAATTATTGCAAGGTAATGTTTTTAAAATCAAATTGACAGAGTGGCTACAAAATAATTGCTTCTATAGCCTTAAGGAATTTTTAGAACATAATTGGTGTTAAGTGGTTAATTAGTTATTATTTATGAGTAATTGGACAGATAATTGTATGGAATAATAATTTTCATTAAATAATAATCGTTTTTTTTTTAAATTTATTGACATTTTTAATTGCAGTTATTGACATTTAAATTTCTTTTGAATGACATTTTAGATTTGTGACTATTAACATTTTATTTTATTGTTCTTATTATTATTATATTTTTTTTAAGTTTTGTCAATTTTTATAATGTCTCAACGTAAATTATTAAAATTTTAGATAATAAAATTTGATTATGTTCTTTTAATTTTAATGACATTTAAAATTGTATTGACATTTTTTATTTATTTATTTTTGTTAATTTTTGTTTATGTTTAGAATCAGACAATTTAAAGTATTGAAATGCATTAACGTTATTATGGTTTGGTCTGTTTTTTTTTTTTTAATATGTATTTTTGGGTACGATGTGAAAATGAATGACACAAATGAGTAATTTGCACGCTTGCTTGCAGGCAGAATACAATAACTTTAGGCTTTAAGATCTTCCCTTGTTAAACAATGTATTTTGTGGCAAATAAATATTTTGAATTTGAATTTTTGAATTTGAATTAAAAATATATCTCCCAAAAAATTAACAACATCAAAATAAACCCTTAGGTATAGGCTATAGGTACCTAATCTTATTTCATCTCTATTATCCCCAACTACTCACTCCCAACCTACCGACAACCCCGGCCACACGTCTACACACAAATCCGTCACTAATTCACATTTACTTCCAATCTCAAATCACCAAAAGGCACCGAAGCAATATTTTGCGAGTAGGAGCACAAATTGATTGTGCCTCGACACGACCGGAGGGCATTGGTACAGACGGAAATCGAATCCGCTACCAGATGGACACCTGCGCGAGACGCAAATTCTCGTTCCACCAATAAATACAGTGACGTATATGTATGTATGTTGTGTTGTGATTAAAAGTTATATGTTTGGGTGGTGATGACAAAGAGTATGGTTAAGATTTTGGAGTGAAGGTCGTAAGTTTGTAAGTCTGTTCCAATGTAGCCTAACACAGGGAACAAATTTACAAACCTTGCACAAGTTATTCAATCAATCTGCCTAGCCTTTTCCCAACTATGTTGGGGTCGGCTTCCAGTCTAACCGGAAGCAGCTGAATACCAGTATTTTACTTGGAGCGACTGCCTATCTGACCTCCACAACCCAGTTATTGGGTAATACGATACCCCTTGGTAAGACTGGTTGTCAGACTTTCGGGCTTCTGACGACCTGTAACGACTGCCAAAGATCCACGAATGACAGCCGGGACCAACGGCTTAACGTGCTTTCTGAGGCACGAGGAGTCTCGGTATGTAAAGATGGTCACCCATCTACGGACCAACCCCGGCAGGAGTAGCTTAACCTGATGGATCGCCCCGTGCGGCTGTTATTAGTTAGCCACGAGCTCCTCGCACGAGTTATTCAATGTTATTAGAAAAGTTTAGTTTTGTTAAAGGTAATATGCGCTAAATAATATACATTTTTTACGTGCTTGGGGGAGCCCTCTGACCAGCAGTGGATGTTTTTCGGTTAAAATTATGATTTATTTAATTATTTATTTGGGAAAACAAACAGTAGCATACTAAGCATAAACAATATTGTATTCAAATTAAACTTAACAAATATACTACCCACAACATTTTCCACAGATTATCACGTTATATAATAAAACAAGCTGTTAGCAAACGTTAACTGTAGCAGGCCTAACTTAATCTAAAAAGAAGTTAAATGGAAAAAATAATAATAAAAAGATAAACAATATTCTATAGAAGACGTAACAAATAAAAAACATTTAAAAAAAAAACGAAAAATTCTGAAAATTCGTGCGTGATGCATCATACAGGTCTCTAGCCTATTAATAATGATAACTACATCGTGTAAAACCTATGGAGCCTACTGCCGATCCTTTAGAATTTTAATTACATTGTTTCTAAACTTATGTCTGAATAATATGTCTATTGCACCAAAACGCGTATTACAATGTGTCGACCAAACGGTATAGCGGTGAGCGCACACCAGGATTGGATCTACAAAAGTTGGTAGCGAACAGTCGCCTGGTGCGTACCTCGCGTCCATGCACTGTTCGAGGAACCAGATAACACAAACCAGTAACCAAGTCAGGGCAATCAAACTTGTTTCGGCATACACTGAATAACGTCATTGTCTCAAGGAGAATGCGTCTTGACTGTAATGTAAGCAGGTGATATTGATGATATATTAATAACATCATTGTCTTTTTTTTTTTTTTTTGTGGATGGGAAATCATCAAATAACTTCTCCCGCTCTGGGTGGAGCGGGAGGGCGTGTCAGACTTCTACTGACTAAAACCCACCCGTGTTCCTTCAGTTGCCTGTGCCAGGGCCACGGTAACTCTTTCGAACAACCCGCAACCCTGGCGGCCATCGGCCCTAGCGGACCCCTTCAGCTAGTGCTGACATCTCTTTGAGGCGCGCGTGGAACACAGCGCGCCGTCGACCCGAGCCTGGTCCTTACCGGACGGCGAGCTACCCGTTGCTCGCCATCCGCAAGCCCGCGCCTACGGTGGCCGGGAATCGGCTATTGATTCCCGACGCCCAGGGCGTCTCCTACGGCGACTAGGGGCGTGAGGGCGCAAAGATTGCCTCTCCCTCACGCGTTCAGCCTCCTCCTTCGCGAGCATAACAGCTTCGCAGAAGGAGGTGACGGCTTCCCATGCACTCTCGCTCCGTACCATGGCCTGTACCAGGGCCGGACGCGAGAGATCGCCGCCGCCGATCGCCTCCGCGAGGACGCGGCGGTGCTCTGCCCAAGCCGGGCAGACCTCCACCGTATGCTCCACCGTGTCCTCCGGGCGATCCACACAGTGGTAACACCCGGGCGTTTCCTCCCGCCTTAAACATCATTGTCTTAAGGAGAATGCGTCTTGACTGTAATGTAAGCAGGTGATATTGATGATATATTAATAACGTCATTGTCTCAAGGAGAATGCGTCTTGACTGTAATGTAAGCAGGTGATATTGATGATATATTAATAACGTCATTGTCTCAAGGAGAATGCGTCTTGACTGTAATGTAAGCAGGTGATATTGATGATATATTAATAACGTCATTGTCTCAAGGAGAATGCGTCTTGACTGTAATGTAAGCAGGTGATATTGATGATATATTAATAACGTCATTGTCTCAAGGAGAATGCGTCTTGACTGTAATGTAAGCAGGTGATATTGATGATATATTAATAACGTCATTGTCTCAAGGAGAATGCGTCTTGACTGTAATGTAAGCAGGTGATATTGATGATATATTAATAACGTCATTGTCTCAAGGAGAATGCGTCTTGACTGTAATGTAAGCAGGTGATATTGATGATATATTAATAACGTCATTGTCTCAAGGAGAATGCGTCTTGACTGTAATGTAAGCAGGTGATATTGATGATATATTAATAACGTCATTGTCTCAAGGAGAATGCGTCTTGACTGTAATGTAAGCAGGTGATATTGATGATATATTAATAACGTCATTGTCTCAAGGAGAATGCGTCTTGACTGTAATGTAAGCAGGTGATATTGATGATATATTAATAACGTCATTGTCTCAAGGAGAATGCGTCTTGACTGTAATGTAAGCAGGTGATATTGATGATATATTAATAACGTCATTGTCTCAAGGAGAATGCGTCTTGACTGTAATGTAAGCAGGTGATATTGATGATATATTAATAACGTCATTGTCTCAAGGAGAATGCGTCTTGACTGTAATGTAAGCAGGTGATATTGATGATATATTAATAACGTCATTGTCTCAAGGAGAATGCGTCTTGACTGTAATGTAAGCAGGTGATATTGATGATATATTAATAACGTCATTGTCTCAAGGAGAATTCGTCTTGACTGTAATGTAAGCAGGTGATATTGATGATATATTAATAACGTCATTGTCTCAAGGAGAATTCGTCTTGACTGTAATGTAAGCAGGTGATATTGATGATATATTAATAATGTCATTGTCTCAAGGAGAATGCGTCTTGACTGTAATGTAAGCAGGTGATATTGATGATATATTAATATTTTACTTTTTTTTAAGGAAGCAACACCTTAAAAATAACAGACCTTTTATTTAAGCTTACCACAAATTACGCAAAATACGCTTTTGGACGTTGAATTGCGGACATCAGCCCGATATACAATACAACATATTCATACACCAAACAAATAAGTTAACTGTGACACAGAACATCAATAGCTTCGAAATATAAGTTTTTACCAAAAACTGCATAATTTTGCATTTTGTGCTAATTGACACTACACCTTCAGAATACCCCTGTCTATTTAAAATGACCTTATAGTAGCCCCTAATAATTAGCCCCCTGTCAGTAGCTGTCTGCCTGCTTTCCAGCTGACTTGCGACCAAATCACCCGTGTGGCGGCCGGCGACTGCCCCCGTCAGCCCCATTGTCTCTGCGACGCGGCATATGGTGGAACAGCCAACTAGCTCAGAGGCTTCACTGAACATTCATAAACGGGAAATTGAGAGAGATTAGAAATAAAAATAGGAATTTTTAAAGGTCATTTTTGTGTGACGTCATTGTAAAAAAACTATTTTATACTGATAGAAGGTTTCAAATCTATTTTTTTTTTATGGGTGAGGGAAAACAATCAAAATTATTGGCCAATTTAGAAGTGATTTACAGTATCGTTAGCATATAATATTACAAAAAAAAAACCAGCCCAAGTGACAGTTCTCCCATACCATTAAGATAGAGCACGAAAACGAGTTTTTTCAACGTTTTTTTGTTTCAGCTCTATAGCTCTAACTGTACCTATCTAGATTTTTTTTTTATTTGCCATGATAAAGTCCTTCTATAGATAGAGGAGCTCGTGGCTAAGTAATAACAGCCGCACGGATCGATCCATCAGGTTCAGCTACGCTTGCCGGGGTTGGTCTGTGGATGGGTGATTATCTTTTCATACCGACACTCCTCCGTGCCTCGGAAAGCACGTTAAGCCGTTGGTCCCGGCTGTCATTCGAGGATCTTTGACAGTCGTTACAGATCGTCAGAAGCCCGAAAGTCTGACAACCAGTCTTACCAAGGGGTATCGTATTACTCAGTAACTGGGTTGTGGAGGTCAGATCGCAGTCGCTCCATGTAAAATACTGGTATTCAGCTGCATCCGGTTAGACTAGAAGCCGACCCGAACATATTTGGGAAAAGGCTAGGAAGATTGATTGTATAACATATATTGTGAACTGGCCAAGTATTTCATTCAACAAGATGATGACAACAGTCCGTGTGACAGACAGACAGACAAATAGAGGGTATAGTAATAGGTTTCTGCTTTCAATCTTTGGGTAACGCAAACGCATCAGCAAAACTTACGTGTTTAGGTATCAATAGCTAGAAAATAAATACTAATTGCCTAGTTCGGATACTCTTTAGAGTTTTGTAATGTACCTATACTTATATACGACAAATATTAATCTAGATTTAGATGACCTTAAAACACCACAAATATTTAGCAAAAATAAACAAAAATCTATTATAACTTTATCTACTACATAGATACATCTAGCTTCAGGCATGTAAAGCTTGTTCAAATTATAATAGTTGTAACTAGAATATTTGCGAATTTGTAAGGTAAAGCGAAACTATGCGAATCAGAGGTCGAGACCTTTGTCAAATACGTGTACTAAAAGGTCAAACGTTAGGTAATAACGACCTTATGTTATTTATGGAATTTAGGTATTAATATATTACCTACTTATTTAAATTACATCGTTTCAGGAAATTGTACTTTCAGGAGTAATTAGGTTTTCGTTTAGTTCTAAATGAGTTCTAGTTAGTAAAAGAGTTAGTTAGGAAAAACGTATAATTAAAGAATAAACATATTCATAATGCTAGACAAACACTTTAGCCGCGTGATACAGTCATGAAAAATAACTCCGGTCGACTTCGGAACTAATCAGGCAATAAATAGCTAATAAAACATCATCACTACCGCATTTTAAAACTAAAACAATCTTATTGACACTTTTTTCTTTTGTGTAAAAATACAATAAACACAACATTATTTCTTAAAATATTATTTTTAACACGTAAACCTGGTAGTATACCATCAAAATTAACTTATGCTGACAATGTTCTCAATACGGAATTACACGAGACTAATTACACTGCACGATATTTGTTTACCTTGCCATGTGCATGGTGTTTGCTCTATTAATTAACAACAATATGCTCTGCTAACATCCTGTAGTTGACGTGTAGCTTATAGGATATCATTTTGAGGTTCCGTATAAATTACTTTTGTTATCTGTGCAGACATCCAGGTATATTTTAAAAGTGGGATTTCTGAATGCGATGTTTTTATTTTATATTTTATTTTGCGACACTGGTCAAACGACTAAGGTGTAGACTGACATTATGAGGTGTACTATCGGGGAAACGAACATCTATACACCGTAAGGACTATTCTTGCTTGCAGTGTTCGGCGCTATAGGTACGCTTGGTAACATATGTGGTCATCGTGTGCACGGGATTTTGTTTTCAAATTAGTCAGATGTAAGTTTCCTCGATAGTACCTGATTCTAACACAAGTATGTATGCTTAACTTTACTTAACTTTATAGGAGGGGTTAACAAGGATATTGCCAGTACTTTTATTTGACCACTATCTGACCAAAGCGATGATTGGGCGATGATGGTGAACGCTTTCTCTGGAGAAGTATTTTTTTTTTAATCAAGACTCCATGTTAAACAAAGATGCCAGAAAATACTAGAAACATAAAAAAATACAAAATATTATTTTGGGACACAATGAAACAACAAAAAAAAAACAAAGGAAGGTATCGGCAGTTAAATAAATGCAGATTAACTAAAACACTCACACATCTCTAAACATCGCTTAATGCTGTAACTGAAACGCACGCTAAACTATCGTTAAGTTCAGTTAATCGGTTCGTTTTATTGCCTATTTACCTTTCAGCGGGTCGATGCTCCGAAACGATATCTTTTGTCCAACAGTGTGTAGCTCACCTTAAATGTGATTAGTAGTGGGTATAGTGATTTGGGAATCGAAAAAGAAGGTTGGTCGTTGTCGTGGTTGGAGAAAGAAGTGTCAGAGGGGAAGTTTTCCGCGTTGTCGTTCTAAACTTCGCAACGTATTTTAATGCAGTTTTCACCATGACTTAGAGAGTTTATTACATTCATATAATAAAGAAATCACAATGTTTTGTCAATTAGTAAAAATCGTCCGAAGCAGGGTCGCATCACTAGTGCGACTAATAAGCTTAATCTCCACCTTTTAACTCTTCTGCCTAACTTATTTGTTTTCTACCTGCTTTTTAACCACACGACATTATTTTTACACAACAAATTAAGTAATGATGATCTATGAACATTTTCCAACTACATTTACGTATAGAATACAAGTGGAAGCTGTTTAATGCCTTCATATTCTTAGTTATTATTTATTCACAAAAACCGATCTCGTACCATAACTGCCATCACTCCCATCATCCCGGTTTTCGCACGTCACACACCCAACCCTGTCTCAAACTGCATTGCACTTACATACAAAATTTAAATAGCCAAAACGTTTGGTACGAACCCAGAATTTTTCACATTCTCAGAATTTTTCCCGAATATTCTGAACATTGTGGAAGGTGTTATATTTGAGTGAACCGGCTCTCTGTATGTACGTGTGTATAATTTAAGACCCAGCAATTTCCGCACGTCCGACAGACCACCCGTCCGATGTTAAGGCGGGGGCACACTCGGATGTGAGTGCTTTTATTTATACCTATTTACTATATGTTTGTTTTATGTAGTTGAGTATATAAGGGGAAGTTTAAAAGTGGCGCCAGTGACAGAAAGTTGAAAGGAAATCGTTTGGCTTGGTATGGGCGTGTGATGAGGGAGGAAACGCATGTGCTCTTTTTTTTTGGGTGGGAAATTATCAAATAACTTCTCCCGCTCTGGGCGAGAGGGCGTGTCAGACTTCTACTGACTAAAACCCACCCGTGTTCGTTCAGTTACCTGTGCCAGGGCCATGGTAACTCTTTTAAACAACCCGCAACCCTGGCAGGCATCGGCCGTTGCGGATCCCATCAGTTAGTGCTGACATCTGTGAGGCGTGCGTGGAACACAACGCGCCATCGACCCGAGCCTTGGCCTTACCGGACGGCGAGTTACAAGCCCGCGCCTACGGTGGCCGGGAATCGGCTATCAATTTCCGACGCCCAGGGCGTCTCCTACGGCGACTAGGGGCGTGTAAGCGCAAAGATTGCCTCTCCCTCACGTGTTCCGCCTCCTCCTTCGCGAGCATTACTGCTTCGCAGAAGGTGGTAATGGCTTCCCATGCACTCTCGCTCCGTACCATGGGCTAGACTAGGGCAGGACATGAGAGATCGCCGCATCGAAAACATGAGAAATCGCGATCACTGGATCGGGATCGCTGGTGATCGCGGGATCTCGTGAGAAACCGCATGTGACTAAAACGCTGATGAATTGTTGATAGATGGAGAGGGAGAGGAAGTACAAAGAAAAAATGGAAGAATATCGTCCATAGTTAAACGAAAAGGATCCATATACATTAGGTGTAATGTAGGTTGGATCCTTTTCGTTTAACTATGGACAATTGTGTGAGGAATGATATGAAAGAGAAGGGAGTGAATTGTGTGAGGACGGTTGGCAGGGGAGAATAATAATAACAATAATAATAATATCCTGGGACATTTCACACACGGTCATCTGATCCCAAACTAAGCAGAGCTTTTACTATGGAAACCAGATAACTGATATACTACATACACTACTTTTTTTTGGTAAATACATACTTATATAGATAATTACACCCAGATTCAGGACAAACAGACATGTTCATGCACACAAATGTTTGTCCCGGATGGGAATCGAACCCACGACCTGCGGCATGATAAGGTGGTGTCCTAGCCAACCACGCCAGCTGGCCTGAATGGAAGAAGAAAAAGTGCTGCGCCGACCCCACGTGACATGGGATAAGGGATATAGGAAGATGTTTGTTGTGTGTAGTTTTTGTTTCGTTCGGTTGTATTTTGAGACCCATTGTACTGCCATGGAAATTAATTGTTTATCAAATTTACACACTACTTGGCGTGTTGTAGCATTTCATACACTGTCAAAGAATGACATTTGTGGTATGAATGTACCGACGATTTAAACTGATAGTAAATGTGCTGACTTTACGTAGTTGCTGAACTCACTATTTATACAAGCAAATAATTTATCTTAATTTGAGGTGACAACGAATTTACAAATAATGTAACAAGACAAGGAATCTTTTATAAAAAAAGCAAAGCATAAACTTGTTTTTCTTTGTTAGCTAGCACGTGGAAAATATCTTATAGCCCACAAAATTTATGAGGAGGTGTATTTGAATACCAAAATGACAGGCAACACGCCTCTATGACACACTCACCCGTGCTTCTTATGGGCATTTGGTTCGTCTTTTGATGATGTCCCATAACTGTACATGCATGAGGGCAATGACATAAAGTTCTGAAAGAAAGAAGTGTGTTTTTGCTTTACAAAAAGTTAAAAGATAACCTCTTCCATTGTAAAGCTTAGTAAATAGGCCATCTGTCGCTTAAATTTTCTTAATGATCAACCATTTAATTTTTAATATTCAAAGTCAAATGGTTTATTTGAAACAGGCACATAAAAGACACTTTTGAACATCAAAAACAAGAAAATAGAACTGTGTCTAGTCGCGCTTTCCAAAGATAGTTTCGTTTGGAGAAGAATGGGCAAGAAACTCCACCGTTACTCTTTTAAAATGTTTTACAATATTTTGTTTACATTAATTATCCCTAAAATAAAATTACTATAATAAAATAGGTAAAAATATTTTAAAATGAAACAATGACAGATAAGTTAATTATGTGATACGTGGTGCCACATATTTACAAGCACTGTTTTCCTAAAATGTTAACAAGTTATATAGTTTAAGACATATATTTTTCAAAACAGAATACTTAGAATGAGAAACACAAACATACAAATATAAACGTTCCTTGGAACGAGTATCGAAATTATGCTAAAAGAGATCGAGTTTAGGTTTTGTTTAAATATATGTTTATATATATATATATATAAATATAATGTAAAATCAATGTCATAAAAACAATAAAACAATTAAATTAGCAACCAGTTTGATATTGTCTAGTATAATAATGGTGATTATGCTGTTAGTTTCACATCAGTCAGGTCAGTCATAATCCCATAAAGCGTGCATTGAGTTTTATTGTGAATTATTAATTAGCTTTTCACAATAATCAAACTATAAAAGGAGACTTACCGAGAACGATGGTTGTTAAAACAAGTTTCACGATAATTTCTCGACTATTATTTTAATAATCTGCTGAAATCGTTTATTTAATGATCGATTTGTGAGGTTAAGCTTCACTTGCCGCGGTATATCCGAGAATCACCAAATGTGATCAATATTTTCATGATATCCAGTTCCCTCCGAGTCTTGGATTTTCAACCGTCTGTCAACCAGGACAGATATACTTAGGGTAAAACACATTAATTCGACCACACGATGTCTTATTTTCCCGAACGCAAACAGTAGAATGGTTATTGTTTATCCTACTAATATTATAAATGCGAAAGTTTGCATGGATGGATGTTTGTTACTCAATCCCGCCAGAATGGCTGAACGGATCTGGATAAAATTTGGCATAGATATAGATTATAGTTTGAAATAACACATAGGCTACTTTTTTCATCCCGGTAGTACTTACCCAAGAGCTGGTAATAAATATGTTGGCATTTATGTTATTATAAAATTCTATATTCTTCAAAAACTATTTTTTAATTCCTCCACTGTCAATCTGCCTAGCCTTTTCCCAACTATGTTGGGGTCGGCTTCCAGCCTAACCGGATGCAGCTGAATACCAGTATTTTACATGGAGCGACTGCCTATCTGACCTCCACAACCCAGTTACTGGGTAATACGATACCCCTTGGTAAGACTGGTTGTCAGACTTTCGGGCTTCTGACGACCCGTAACGACTGTCAAAAATCCACAAATGACAGCCGGGACCAACGGCTTAACATGCTTTCCGAGGCACGGAGGAGTCTCGGTATGAAAATATGGTCACCCATCCACAGACCAACCTCGGCTCGACCCGTGCGGCTGTTATTACTTAGCCACAAGCTCCTCCACTATCAACTCAATACTCACAACACTTACACTCACTTTCCCCCAGCTCATAACCCTCGTTGTGTCCTAAACCTAACAGCTCGCGATTTCACGCAGGTGTTGGAGCGCGCAAACTGCAGTCCCCCACGTGTACATACACACACGCTTGTTTGCTTACCTATACATAAACAGAGTATGCATGGTATAAATAAATACTGCGCGATAACACGGATTAGGATTTTGGCTAATTGAGAAGTAAAAGACAAAACTAAAAATACCCAGCTCTAATGTCCTAATGAGCATGAATTAATCAAGCAAAACTCAGATACTAGAAACCATTTAGCCAATCTGCTATCTGTCAGTCCTGTTGCTAAGTAACAAAAAATAATAATAAATTTATTTATTACAGGTAAATCACGCCCATTGCCGTAAATTGTAGCAACAATTAATTGATGACGTTATCTTCAGTGTGTGACACATTTAAACTTACCTAATACATTTTACTGTTACATCAAAAATCAATTTCAATATCAACTTTCAAGTTACAAAGAACACCTCATTGCCAAAAACATTTCCAAATACCATTATTTCCCTAAAAACCCACAGATACCCCATTTCTTTCTACCCCATACCCAGTTGTGTTTAAACCTAAGTGTACTGCTGAACCATTCCCCAGTGCATCTCCTGCATATGTGGATAGTGCCTGAACGTGCACTACCCTCCACGACGCTCAGTGCACACGTTATTATTTTCATTCAAATTTTATGAACTGGGATGGTTTTGGGAAAGAAGGAAAATGGGTAAGTATGCTTTTATTTTTGTAAAAGTGTTGGTTATAATGTAATGATTATTATATATTTTGTTAATTAATTCTGATTTATCATATGGTGAAGGAAGCCTTAGAAAACGTGAACTTAATAAAAACTGTCTGAAATCGTCAGCAAATAAGGGTGTCTGAAAAAGGTGTGGCACAAAGCGCTAATATTAGATAGATTTTGTTTTGTGTAACTTTAACTTGCACTAATTCTTAAACTACTGGTTCATATTTAATGTAATTTAAAAATATATCTATAGATGTAATGCCCTCTTGATCACTGAAAATTTAGACTTCTAGTTTTTTCCTCAACGAAGTTACAGGGGGTCGAAAATGGCTTTAATGACTTGGAGAAAAGGATGTTACGGCCGTGCCTTTGTTTTGCTCGACTTGGTGGGGGCATTGCCGTGTCCCCAGATAAAAATAATTACTAAACCATAATCATTTCCAGCATCAATATAGCTCTCGAGATTAAAGTTACTACAAATTGTCATATTTTCATAAAATAGTCACATTTGCAGTAAATATAATGTTATCAAGCAAATAAACCTCGCTGGCTACATTGACGGATTCCCCTTGAGGTTTTATATTTACATGTGTGAATTCACAATAATGCCCATACGATATTCGTATTTTTATCCCTTACTGGCTGCACGTGTTCCATAAATAGACTCGTATATTTGAATAGTTAGTACACATGCATGATCCCCTGGCAACGCTTCTTAGTCTTTATTATTTCCATACATATTTTAACGCCTTCTGAAACGTGATCGTTCTTAATATAGCTAAACTCTCCCACAGTTTAACTATAATAGAACGATCACGTTTTATGGTCCCGAAGTACGTAACAAATATATAATAAGTAGCGCATATTACCTTCTTATTATTAGGAGGGACTTGTGGCTTAATAATAACAACCGCACGGATCGATCGATCAGGGTAAGCTACGCTTGGCATGGATGGTCCGTAGATGGGTGACCATCTTTGCATACCAAGATCCCTCCATGCTTGGGGAAGCACGTCAAGCCGTTGGTCCCGGCTATCATTCGTGGATCTTTGACAGTCGTTACAGGTCGTCAGAAGTTCGACTAATAATATCCTAGGACATTGTTCACACACGGTCATCTGATCCCAAACTAGCTCTGCTAGCTTGTACTATGGAAACCAGATAACTGATATACTACATATACTACTTTTTTTTTGTAAATACATACTTACGTATATAGATAATTACACCCAGACTCAGGACAAACAGACATGTTCATGCACACAAATGTTTGTCCTGGATGGGAATCGAACCGACGACCAGCGGCATGACAGGTGGTATCTTAACCAACCACGCCATCTGGCCTGTCTATCCCAGATACTGGGTTGTGGATGTCAGATACGCAGTCGCTCCATGTAAAGTACTGGTAATTAGCTGCATCCGGTTAGACTGGAAGCCGAACCCAACATAGTTGGGAAAAGGCTAGGCAGAGTTGATTATCAACCTTGAATTTATTAATAGGGTGGATAGAGGCGAAACGCAGTGATTGTAAGCAGACCGTATTTGCTACAAAACATTATGCGTCTAGAGAGACGTACAGTAGGCCACTCGTCAGTGGTAACAAAACCAGTATACGCTGGCCTTGCATTCTATTGAAACTCCGTACTACGCTTGGCTAGCTCACAGTCAAATTGTTATTGTTACAGTTAAAGCGCGTTTTCACTAGTTAAAACTAGTTTTTACTGAATGTCTTTGTTTATACTAGAATTTCCTACTTATAACTTGAATTTACTGATATTTATGTTTTAATTTTAGACAAAGACACAAATCGCTGACGTCACCCAAAAAGTAGCCAAGTTCAAATGGGACTGGGCCAGACACGCTTGCGCATGTCGGATGCATTGTGGGCTAAGATCACCACAACATGGGTTCCTGAAAACATCCAACGGCATCGCAGAAGATCCAGGCGTAGATGGCGGGACAAACTTGACGCTTATAGGATTTGCCCTGCAAACACTAGACATAACTAGTTTCGGCAGAGAAACTTATTTGTAAATGAAGCGTAAGAAGCGCTCGCTCGGCGCGCGCGCGGTTGTTCACAATTCCAACCTAACCTAACCTGTTTGGTCCAAGTGCCTTTCTTAGTTATTGCGACCAATTCCGTGTGCAACCTAAACGAAATTTGACCTAGGCCAAAACGGTTATAATGGTATAATTTTGTTAAAACGCGTTTTATCTAGTTAGAACTAGTTCTAACTGATATTTATCTTAGATCAGTAGTAAATTCTAGTATTCTTCTTTTCGACTTGATGATAAATTATTAAATGAGTGGGGCTCAGTTTGTGGCCATGCCAATCGCGGCATCAATGCCGTTTTTTATATCCTCACAAGTGCAGGAGTATGGAGACTTTGAACATAGCCACATATAGGGCATGGTTTGGTCAGGAGCACAAATTCAACAAACAAATTCGAGTTAAACAAAGGCATTAGTAAAATATAGTTTTAACTAGCGAAAACGCGATCTAACTAATAACGCTTTTAACTCTAACATTACCACCGCCATGTGGTCGCCTGTACAATGGCGATAGCCATATAGTCTCCAAGTCTGGTGCGAAGGTCTGAAGAACTTCCCTTTGGTAAGACGGCACAAGCTAATGAAATTATATTTGTATAGAATTCTTAGTAACTCATGTTACAAGGCTCCTGTAGCATCCTTGAGCATTACTACGAAACATTTGTAGCTTTCTAATACGGACTCCTACATGTTATGTTCAGTGTGTATTTTAGCAATCTACATATAATAAATATGTAACTGTCGTACGTTTGTAGAAACAGTAACGCAGTTACATTAGTCGTAAAAATAAGGCCACGTATAGTTACTCAGCCCAGGCTATGATCTATTAGCGTACCGAATTTTATACGAATCCAAGGCTTGCAAAGGTAATTGACAGACATACAGAGTTGCTTTCGCATTTATAATATATACGTATATTTGTGCAATTAGCAAACAACGACTTGCCCTTTTGTCGAGTCAATTGTTAAAATATGATACAATACATAAAAATATAGGCACATAATATAGTCACGCCCAGGGCGGGACGGGCTCGTGGCTAAGTAACAGCCACACGGGTCAATCGTTCAGGATAAGCTACGCTTGCCACGGTCTGTCCGTGGATAGGTGACCATCTTTACATACTAAGACTTCTTCGTACCTCGGAAAGTACGTTAAGCAATTGGTCAAGGTTGTCATTCGTGGATCTTTGACAGTCGTTACAGGTCGTCGGAAGCCCAATAGCCTGACAACCACGTCTGTATTCGTATTACCCAGTAACTGGGTTGTGGAAGTCAAATAGGCAGTCGCTCCATGTAAAATACTGGTATTCAGCTGCATCCGGTTAGACTGGAAGCCGACCCCAAAAGGCCAGGCGGACGATGATAATGTAGTCACGCCAGTGTTTAGTTAGAATATAGAAAAAAAAACACAAATCTTTTAAACTGGTGAAAATTCTTGCAAAAAACTAAAGAATTTCGCGCTGTGCGCTAAAAATAACCTTTATGAACGCTATAATTGTCGCTGAAAGTGTTGAGTATGAACGTGGAGGGCTATACGATTACGGGAAGACCAAAGAAACAATGGATGGACTGTGTGAAAGATGATATGGCCAGACAGGGAGTGACTACCGAGATGACGACTAATAGAGAAGTATGGAAGAAAAAGACATGTTGCGCCGACCCCAAATAAATTGGGACAAGTGCAGGAGAATGATGTATTCAGCATCCCGCGCAAAAACTATGGGAATATAGACGTAGTTTTCGCTTTTTTTTGAGCTTAGGAGAAAAAAACTCTAGACATGACCCTACACTCTACCTCCACACCTTCCTTTTTTAAATAATATTATATTCAGCCAACAAAAGAAGGAATTTCTCCATAAAAAAACGAGTCAATTTCGTTTCCGACCACGCACAATGAAGGGTTCCGTAGGTGGGATGTTTTTATACCAAGTACAAACTTAACATTGTAGTTGAAAACATGTTTTCACATACATTCCAACTGCAAATGTAAGTTTGTATGCACAATATTCAGAGATTTACCATATTATTTTAAGACCATAGACTTCTCATAGGGTTTCCTGAAATCTATAGGTATAGAATAATTTTTTGTATTCTTCTTTTTTTCAAAATTTTAAGGCCAGTAGTTTCGGAGATAAGGGCAGAATGGTCAATTTTCATCTGTTTTCTTAAATAACTTGAAAACAATTTATTTTAAAATTATAAAATATCTATACTTGATACGCTCACAGTAAGCTCTTTCATTTGATATGTCACACGGTACAGTTCGCAAAACTTTTTTTTTTCTTATCAATTAATCTGCTTAGCCTTTTCCCAACTATGTTGGGGTCGGCTTCCAGTCTAACCGGATGCAGCTGAATACTAGTATTTTACATGGAGCGACCGCCTATCTGACCTCCACAACCCAGTTACTGGGTAATACGATACCCCTTGTTAAGACTGGTTGTCAGACTTTCGGGCTTCTGACGACCCGTAACGACTGTCAAAGATCCATGAATGACAGCCGGGACCAACGGCTTAACGTGTTTTCCGAGGCACGGAGGAGTCTCGGTATGAAAAGATGGTCACCCATCCACAGACCAAACTCGGCAAGCATAGCTTAACCTGATGGATCGACTCGTGCGGCTGTTATTACTTAGCCACAAGCTCCTCCTTTTTTATACGTACTTATACCAAATTTTTAACTTAATCGGCCCTTTAGATACGGAGCAAATTGGCAGTGACAGACGGATGGACCAACAGACAGACACACGAGTGAACCTATAAGGGTTCCGTTTTTCCTTTTGAGGAACGACCCTAAAAACGAGAACTTTGTCAGTCTTACTTTCTTCCGCAAATATTTCTGGTACGCAGTATCGTACAATGCTATGTACGTTGTATCACCGATATTTCGATAGATAACTGAATTAATGCGCGTTATGAAAGTAGTTTGTTCAGGATCGTTTTCGAATACATGAATCGATTTCTATCATTTTTAATGCAGGTAATTTTTATCTTCCCAAAAAAAAACTACGTAAATTACAGTCGCACTTCCGCTGTACAGTTAAAACAAAAAAACATTTCATTTATGATCTAATGAATGAACTACTTTTTTATTTTGTGTCGAGTTTAATAATGCGAGTTTTAGGTAGTTTTAAAAGATTTTTTATTGCCAAATCTTTTTAATTATTTGCATTTTTTTTCAGGAAATGGATTGATTTTGAATCGAACTTTATTTCTGTTTTAATTTTATGAACGATAGTTCTAAATAGCTGAAATCAAAAGCAATTCTTTGCCCATTTTCTCTAATATTTGACTAAGCTAAATATTTTTTTACTCAAAAGTTTTATATCACTTATAACGTACTTATACGTGTGCGAATTTGTACGTGCTTAGATTTGTAATGTGACCACAATTTTCTCCCACAATCAGTATACAACTAATTTAATAAATAAATAATTCTTTATACATAGTTGTAAAAATTCTGTGTGTGTATTGTGATTATAACATTATATTCTAATTGGGGAGTCTGGTGGTGTGCTTTAATTCCGGGATATGTTGCATACCTCTGCCAACCCATGTACCTAGGTGAATCTAGGCGTGATATTTAAGAAATTTACAACCCACACAATATACTTACCTAGTCTTTTTATTCTAAGTCCGTTATTAAAGACAAAAAGAAGTTGGTAAAAGCCATATTTCTTTTAAAACGCCGCTTCCCATGGAAGTTCCATTGGAGTTAATATTAACGTAGTCCTGCCCTCGTTTGCGGAGGTAACTGTAGCCTCAAGGCGCTCCTGATTTTAAACGAAGTAAATTTATCTCCACAAGTTAAGAAGTGTTACCACCTTAGTCTTTGAGACGGGACTTTAAAACAAAAGGTTCAAGTTTTATAATGCCGACTAGTTGTGTGGAATTGTTTAGTGTTGCTGTCTTTAGGAGAGGCCTGTGTCTGAGTTTAAAGATAGAGGATAGTTTACTATCCGACTTGCTAGAGAGATAGTCATCAAAAACGAGACAAATCGATTATCTTAAAGCCTGCACTACTCTACTCGCGAATTTGATCGGAGTTATGCGAATACGAGAGTGTACAAGGGCACTTCGGTTCGCTTCGTGCAACCTCGGCTCGCGTCGGGCAACTTCTGATCGTTGTCGGTTTTTGCGCCCGAGTCAAAGGACTCGAAGCGGCCCGTAGTTCTCGTCATGAGAGTATAGTTACGTACTTCGGACTTCGGTCAATATCGAGCGGTACTTCGTCGAAGCAACTGCGCGAGTAGTGCAGTGCAGGTTGATGAACTGCCTTCAATTCAGTCTTACATAATTATTCTAATTTGGACTGATGGACAGCAGTTTTCCTCAGATGCTGCCGTTTCAAAGAAGCTACGGTACAATTCACACACAGGTATTAGGTAAGTTTAAGCATTTTGGAGCCATTGGGTGTCCCTCAGGCGAGACATTTTCTCAATTGGAGACGTTACTTTCCTGGTCCCAGAAGCAACGAATAAAAATTCAATAAAACAAACGGACACTCTTCATTACTTCTAACCACAAAGCTGCCCCGAGTTTTGAGATGAAGTGAATTTATCGTGTAAAGTCACCCCAGAGCTAGAACCCCTCCAGTTTACGACAAACTTTATTGCGATATCAAATGGGGTTTAATTTAAAATTTTAACACCCTACCATTTATGGCCGGCAAGGCCATGTTATTGGGCAGGTAATAGAAAAATGATCGGCGCCTGCGGTAGGATTATATTGAAACAATATATTGTGGGTATCTGAAGTTCTTATCTTTTTCAAACACAGTTTCTATAAGGTACAGACGCCAGCACATCAAGCTACTATAATCTGTCCAATTTCTTTAATAGATTTTCAACTTTATCGCTAAACCATTAGGTTCAAGGTTGATTGAGAAAATTTGACAGTTTCGGGTAGCTTGACCTGCTGGCGTCTGTACATTAACGTGTTTTTAATAATTGCTGTGTTTTGGATATGAAGGTTTATGTGTGTCATATTATTAAAAACCTATCATTCCTAAAAATAGGTCAAGATGTAACAAATAAACCTTGGGAATAAAGGCGCAAACCCACCGCGGCGCATGCTGTGCACGCGGCGCATTTTAGCTGCGTGGATTCATTTGTTTGACAACGTGGGTCTACGTTTCCACTACAGTACACGCGTGCGTGGCCCACCGGGGCGCACGGAGAGGTTACGCACGTGTTTTACCCATACAGTTGTACATAGTTGTGAGTTAATATTCGTGTTTAATGTGTACCGCATGCACAGCGCATGGCGTTGACAGCGTCGAGCTATGTGAGCGCCATATTCGAGCAAGCCACGCATGTACTAATGACGTCAATTGATGCGTAGCGTGTCCGTGGGTTGCAATAGACACAATCACATACATTTTCTAGCAAAGCGAGGCTTAATACACGTGCGCGGCCTCTCCGTGTGCCGCGGTAGGTCTACGCCTTTTTTTTCTCAATTAGTTTATTTTGCCACTCTTACACGTTATGTAAGAGCGGCAAAATAAACTAATTGAGCATTTATTGCATAAGGATTTTGCATCACTAGATTATATCGACGTCTTGGTACATACCTGTATCAAGATATGCACTTTTCCTTCACCGAATTTAATCATCCTCCCAAAAATTGCCAGCAATAAACCTGCGGTGTATCAAAAGGTCTATAATATTATATACCAGCGCCATGACACCTCGTCACACAAAAGCGGGCTATTTCGGCTACACAAGGAAGGGAACTCAGATCAAGTGGCCGCTGACAATGTACGGGAAATAAGCAACAATAGCCGCTTGAAGTATGGCCTCTTAGCCCGGAGATACGTAGGTACATATAGCCGGCTATAGATTATAAAGAACGGCGACTAATAAAATTGGATGGGATTGTTAAAGGAAGTTGATCAATCAGGACGGTGTAGAATTGTAACATTATGATGAAGCCCAAGATTTTTTTGGCGTAAGGATGCAGCACGTAGCGTTCTGTAGTCTCGGCCTACCCCTGTGGGAAAAATACATAATTGATGTATGCATGTTGAACATTTTATTCTTTTCCGTACCTCAAAGGAAAAAACGGAACCCTTATAGGATCACTCGTGTGTCTGTCCGTCTGTCACAGCCAATTTATAAGTTACGTTACTTGACCGATTAAGTTGAAATTTGGTACGCATGTATGTATTTCTGTGACCCAAACACGGACGTATAATGTAAATCATTTTTTTATCTTCAATATTTTAGACATATATATATTTAGAAATAGTTTATTGTATTATTGCCCACGTAATACAGTATGCAGGTTCATAGGGGGGCTACCCTAATAAAACATTTTTTTCCAATTTTTATTTTACCACTTTGTCGGCGTGATTGATATACATATTGGTACCAAATTTCAGCTTTCTAGTGCTAACGGTCACAGAGATTAAGCGAGGACGGACAGTTAACTCAGTAAAATTCTATGTCTTTATAATAACATTGTGCACTTGCATAATCAGCCTATAATGTTCCCACAGCTGGGATATAGGTCTCCTCTCTGTGAGAGGCAGTGGGCCGTACCCCACTCTGGCCCAGTGCGGGTTGGTAGATGT
Organism: Dicycla oo; assembly: GCA_948252095.1. Classification (NCBI taxonomy): domain Eukaryota; kingdom Metazoa; phylum Arthropoda; class Insecta; order Lepidoptera; family Noctuidae; genus Dicycla; species Dicycla oo. The sequence continues at coordinate 2,258,953 of OX411718.1, read as the reverse complement.
CACATGTCTTCAAATTCACCGTTTTGAAAGCAGTAGTGATGAAATAAATTACACAAAGCCGCCTGTCTGGATTCGAACCTACGACCTACAACTCAAAGTCACGGTCATTACTGTGGGCCACCACTACTCTCATTGTGCACTTAATCGAAACTAATATTATAAAAGGTAAAATTGTTTGTTTGTTTGTAAGAGGTCTCTGAAAATACTGATGTGATTACTAAAAATCCTTTACTACCTCCTATTACCGAGTGCTACACATAGTTGAGTTACACGCGGATGAAAGTCGTGGGCAGGAGCTTGTGACAAATTATTATTTATCTAAAGCCTTATTTCAGACTGATATTTGTAGTTTAAATAGTTGTAGTATATACGTTGCAGCTAACTGGTTAATTAACCGTTTAGTTAACCGCCTAGCCATTTAACTAAACGGTCGCCTTAATGATATTCATTCAATTATAGGTTAGGTTGGAAGTGTGACCAACCACGCGGAAGCCGAATCGGTCGGTTTAGCCAGGACACCCTGACCAAATGGGTTAGGATATGTTAGAACTATGACCAACCGCGTGCGAGCCGAGCGAGCGTACTTCTACTGAGAGAGCACTACTTCCGAAGGCTAGGCAGTTAACTAAACGGCTAATTAAACCAGATGGCTGCGACATATATGTGGATAGAGAGTGACTGGTGAGATAACGACTAATAGAGAAGTATGAAAGAAAAAGACATGTTGCGCCGACCACAAATAAATTAGGACAAGGGCAGGAGAATGATGATAAGTTGTAGCACAGTTCTGAATCACTGTGTGCCCTTTGGCCTAGGCCTCCTCCAACTACTTCCAATTCTCCCTTTTCAAGGTGAAATATATAAAATCGTATGTTAAATTGTCCGTCCATTTCCTGAATTTAAATGTAAAATTATAATGGATGAACGTAAACACGGAATGCATCTCGCACCTTTACAATTCACAATATAAATAATATTTAAATATCAGGGAATTCAATTGGAACAATGGAAAATGACGCTGATAAAATTGGAGTTTTATTTGCCCCGTAATCTTGCTGTGGTCCAACCTGCCCAGCCTTTTTCTAAATATGTTGTGATCGGCTTCCAGTCTAACCGGATGCAGCTGAATACCAGTATTTTACATGGAGCGACTGCCTATCTGACCTTGACAACTCAGTTACTATGTGACACGATAACCCTTGGTAAGACTGGTTGTCAGACTTTTGGGCTTCTGACCACCACTAACGACTGTCAAAGATCTACGAATGATAGCCGGGACTAAGGCTTGGCGTGTTTTCCGAAGCACGGAGGAGTCTCGATATGTAATGGATGGTCACCTATCCACGAGCCGACCGTGACAAGCGTGCATTACCCTTCGATCGACCAGTGCGGCTGTTATATTTACCCACAATCCCCTCAGTCTTGTTCTGATGAATGGTTTCAAACCAGGTTAAAAACCCCCATTGTATAAATAACATCTGCTCTCACTTGAATACTCTTTTCCGTGAGGAAAGTTTTAAGTATAAATGTAGGCTATAAAAGTACGGAACACCAAAGAAACGATGGATGGAACGTGTGAAAGATGATAATTATGGTTATTAGAAAAGGAGTTGATGACTAATAGAAAAGTATGGAAGAAGAAGACATGCTGTGCCGACAACAAATAAACTGAGATAGGAGACAATTAAGACATAGCCAAAGATGGTAAATCATTGATTTTCTGCAATTGTTTTAATTACTTTTAGTAAATACATATTTATCCGCCTACAAAGTCTTGGTATAACTGATCCATAAAAATATTTGTTTACTACTTTTTAGGGTTCCGTACCTCAAAAGGAAAAAACGGAATCTTTATAGGATCACTCGTGTGTCTGTTTATTTGTCTGTCTGTCTGTCCGTCTGTGAATTGGCATAAATGGCACAAAATTAGCGCCCGATGCGTCTATACATCATTACGTCTATTGTCATCGTCATCACCATCTCTGCCAATTTGCTCCGAATCTAATGGACTGATTATTACGTATGTCTGTGACCCAAACACGGACGTGTAACGTAAATAAATAAATTTTGAATATAGAAGTCAACTTTGGAGGGCAAACAAGAAAATTAAAAAAAGTTTTTTGAACTGTACCGTTTGACATATCAAATGAAAGGGCTTACTGTGAGGGTCTCAAATGTAATTTTTCTTTATAATTTTAAAATAAATCATTTTAAATTTATTTAAGAAATTAGAAGAAAATTAACCATTCCTATCCTATCTCCGAAAGAGCTGAGCCTAAAATTTTGAAGAAAAATAATACAGAAAACAGTTCAATATGTATAGATTACAAGAAAACTTATAAGAAGTCGATGCTCTTAAAACAACATGGTAAATTTCTCAATATCGTGCGTACAAACTTACATTTGCAGTTGGAATGTATGGGAGAACATGTTTTTCAACTATAACGTTAAATTCATCCCAACTACGGAACCCTTCATTGTGCGTAGTCCGACACGCACCTGGCCGGTTTTCATTTATGTGCCCCAGTTCGCAATAAGTGCCAAAGCTGTATCACACGATTCACAGATCCCGCAGTCACTGATTGGTTTTACAAGAATGTTGATTACATCGCCCTCTAGTGTTGGTGATGACGATGACAATAGACGTAATGATGTATAGACGCATCGGGCGTTAATTTTGTGCCATTTATGCCAATTCACAGGCGTTGTGGCACGCGTCGAGTTATTTAACATGTCACGAGTAGTGATGAATGGCTGACAGCCGATGTTACTGATAAATGTCCACGGAGACTAGAGTGGCACATTTAATATTGGCACAATACGTTTTATTTGAATGAATACTTTTTGTGAAGTTTGGATTGTATTTTATGATTTTTTATCTACTTGTATTTTGTTTTTGGGATGTTGTGATACTTCATGGAGGTAAACGCCGTACAGACATACGCCTTTTAATAATTATGGTCCAAATTTGCTCCAAACATAGGTTTAGAGCAAATTTGATAGACTTGAGAAAAAAAGCGTTGTGAGAGCCATGAGATTAATCGAGACGTATTCGTAGAACGGCTACGGCGTAGCTCAGCTACGGCGTAGCTCGTACTGTGCTACGAGAGTGAAGTGCGCGGCCTGGTAAAGCAATGGAAGGGGGATTAGCGGACATACAAGTGTGTTTTTCAATCATTTTCTTTGAAATACTATAAGTTGCAAATGTTTAAACAGGTACAAATAGCTAGAATTACCATGTGTAACTATTTTTTTAAATGTATGGTGTATTTTAACCTATCTAAAGTCGTAGTTAAACACAAAAATATTATCAAACATAACATCAAACCAATAAAACAGTTAGAGCCATCTACGAACCTGGAACTATGCCGCTCTTCCACCTTCTACAGCTACTCGATACATATAAAGTAAATACGAAAAATTCCCGTCTATGCAGCAATCAGTTGGAATTCGGTCGTTTCGCGAAATCCCCGCTTGAAACGCGACGACCCGTGAATGTTCAAACTTGCCTACATACCCTCATTAGGTGTTTGTCCTCCATATAAAAATGTAACGTCTTCAGGCAATATTTAACTAAATTCAAAGCCATTATGGGCAATATTGCCTGTTTTATTTTTTTGACTTTGATTTTTTGGAAGGAATATTTTTTAAGTGTTTGATGGAGTGGGTAACTTGATTAGGTAGTGTTTACAGGTGACGGTATTTTTGAGAGATTTTATGTAATAAGCAAACTGGCGGATGACGGGATACCAAAAAGTGGTCGCTGTCTGCAACAGAAATTCGCTTGACATTATTGCAAAATTAAAATGTAATGTGGGCTTGTAATTTCACCAGTAAAAACAGGAAAGATTTATTATGGTAGGATTTTTCTGAAAGAGACCTTTATGAAGGAGCTTTATTGCTGTTAGTGAACACTAAGTGCGGATTTGTGTCAATATTCCAAAGAAAATTATGACAGTAACAGCTCTTAAACGCGGTTTACGTGCTGATCGCGTTCAGTTTCAGTTGGTGAAATCCACACTGAACTATCCATAAAATCTGAATATTTAATTCATGAACAGTTAACGCCACCATCGGGGTATTTCAGTGATATTTACTTTATATAACTTTAGACGAATCCAAGTTCAGGACAATCAATATAACCGTTTTTAGGGTTCTGTATCTCAAAATACGCCTTTAAGACCACTTCGTTGTCCGTCTGTCAAGACTCTTTTGCTCAGGACCACGTGGTCTACCAAAAAAAATCAAGCTTCTAAGTCAACGTACTTAAGAAAGAAAGAAAATATTTTATTTGGGACACGCACAGGAAATACAAACAGTAAAAAAAAGAGCATAGTAAACTAACAAAATTAACATTTAAAAAATAATACAAAATATAACAATTAAAAATACCTGTGCGAGGCCAAAAAGGCTCCTATCTCAGCATAAAGCTGCAATATTCAAATAAATACCGCAGCGCTGGTATTCTGATAGGGCCCATGTGATGCCACGGACACACCTACGGACATCTACAAATCCAATAGGGGAATGAAAAAATAATAAAATACACACAATAGAATACCTACCTATAATTTAAATCTACCTTAAACAAAATACGCCCATTTATGCGACATATTATTTTAAATTTGGCAAGAAGCAAGGTCTCACCGCACAAGTAAAGGAAAAATGTGGAGTTTTATCACATTATTATTATTTTTTGTTTTCGATTACAAACTTACATTTTCAGCTGGAGAATTAACCGTGATGTATATCGATGTTTGGGAGAACATATTTTTTAACTACAATGTTAAGTTTGTTTTCTGACACGCACTTGGCCGGTTTTTTTTTATCTAGGCTTAAGAAAACATTAAATATTATATTATTATCATATATTATTTATTACAGCCGATAGAAAACTATATAATAGCGTGTAAACATGCCTCAAGAAGCTTGTTCAAATAATGTTCTTCCACAAAGGATCAAACCTAGATCCTCCACGTGTCATCTCCCAACCGGCCTCATATCGTTCAATAAAAAACTTGTTTCCTCCGATACTTATTAGCTTTGTGGAATATATTAAATTCCTCGCTCAGCCGAGTATTTCTTGCAATATTCATATTTTTCATATCTCTCTGTATATTATGATTCTCTTTGTGTTTTTACGGGCTGCTGCGCTCTGAGGGGGTGTTATGGAACTAGGAGTAGAAATAGGCCGGTGGTTTCTAGTATTTACGTAAAGGGGAGCTTTTGTATTTACGAACAGTCACGTTCACTTATATGTACGCCTGTGTTCCCCGATAGGTCAGGCAGAGGTGCTCCTATAGAGTACACTCGCTTTTCGTAATTTATGTTTAAGCCACATGTAATAGGGAGCGACCCTATTGCCATCAATATGTATGACACTTAGCAAAAATTCAAAAGTAAATTATCTCATGGAATAACGATTGCATTTTTGAAATTAGTAAATAGTGTGAGTTCCTTTCGTAACAACATAAAATTGCAACCAATAAACTAGGAGAAAAAAGGAGGAGCTCGTGGCTAAGTAATAACAGCCGCACGGGTCGATCCATCAAGTTAAGCTACGCTTGCCGGGGTTGGTCTGTGGATGGGTGACCATCTTTTCATACCGAGACTCCTCCGTGCCTCGGAAAGAACGTTAAGCCGTTGGTCCCGGCTGTCATTGGAGGATCTTTGACAGTCGTTACGGGTCGTCAGAAGCCCGAAAGTCTGACAACCAGTCTTACCAAGGGGTATCTTATTACCCAGTAACTGGATTGTAGAGGTCAGATAGGCAGTCGCTCCATGTAAAATACTGGTATTCAGCTGCATCCGGTTAGACTGGAAGCCGACCCCAACATAGTTGGGTAAAGACTAGGCAGATTGATTGAAACTAGGAGAAAAGAACTTTTAAAAGTTGCTAAATTAGCATATTAATGCTCGTGACTGTACCAGACAAGGAATAAATATTTTAGCTCCTTATGTTTATTTTATACTTGCACCTTATTATTTTTCCGACTACGTCATTGACAGAATCCACGTAAATAAAAACCGGCCAAGTGCGTGTCGGACTACGCACAATGAAGGGTTCCGTAGTTGGGTTGAATTTATCCAAAGTACAAACTTAACATTGTAGTTAAAAAACATGTTCTCCCATACATTCTAACTGCAAATGTAAGTTTGTATGCACAATATTGAGAGATTAACATGTTTTTTAAGACCATAGACTTCTTGTAAATTTATAAGTTTTCCTGTAATCTATAGGTATAGAACTATTTTCTGTATTTTTTTCAATATCTTAGGCTCAGTAGTTTCGGAGATAAAGGTCAATTTTCTTAAATAATTTATTTTAAAAATTATTTCAAAATTATAAAAATATGTATATATTTGAGACCCTCACAGTAAGACCTTTCATTTGATATGTGACACGGTACAGTTTGTAAAACTTTTTTTTTTCTAATTTGCCCCCCAAAATTGACACCTATATTCAAAATACATTTATTTACTTTACACGTCCGTATTTGGGTCACGGAAATTTATAAAAGTACCAAATTTCAACTTAATCGGTTTATTAGTTTCGGAGAAAATGGGCTGTGACAGACAGACAGACATACGAGTGATCCTATAAGGGTTCCGTATTTTCCTTTTGAGGTACGGAACACTAAAAATGAAATGATGTTCGTTGGTAAACGCACGATTTGGCTATTTTTGTTTTAAAATGTTTGTAATAGACCTAGGTTTTGTGGGAAGAAAAATTGGAAAAGTTTCCCAGAAAATTTTCAAATTCGGGAAAACCTGAACGTCCTTTTTTCTATGGGATCTTAAAGTTGCACAGAATCACTTCTGCCGGGTCAGCTTGTCTATACATGTAATAAAATAGCAATGAAGTCAATACTGTACATTGAATATTTTATTTTATTTTTATTATTTTTTAAATAAAATAATGATTGCGAGGTGAAGCCTTTGCCCAGCAGTGAGACAATAAAGGCTACGAAAACAAATAAAAAAAATGCTATGAGGTGTCAGAACGAGTCTGATGCCGAAAATACGTATAGTTTATACAATTTATAGATTTCAATTTTTGTTTTTTTGAGTTTATAGCCTGGATTACCACACAAAATACTTTTATTGCTGGTAGCAAATTCACGTGGGATATTTTTTCGACATCCACGTGGGCGAAGCGGCGGGAAAAAGTTAGTTTTGAATAAAAATAACAGTTCGATAATGTGACATGCACCCGCTATTGGCGAAAGGAATTTGTTTGGAAATTGCCCTATAGCAGGTACCATTGCTAAGCTAGAGAAATCCGGTCCATTATATTCCAAGCTCCATTTACACGGCACAAGTTCATTGCCTGTGGCATACCATAAAACTGAAGGGCATATATCTAGCACAGTCTAAACAACACGTACAATATTGATGCACGATACGGGCAAATTAGTTGCCTTTCAATACTGGTATAGGTGTAAACAGCACATATAAAATTGCACGTATAAGAAAATCGCTCGTGCGATAACATCGCATTTAATTCTGGCATGAAAATTTTCTATCATTCAAACATGAGCGAACGAAACAAGACGTTCAATAAACTTTAAAGAAATACGAGTATTTGACAGTGCAAATACGGGTAATACTTGAATCAATTGTACAAGGACGTGCAACGTGTTTAGACGAGGCAAACTTGCATGTAAGTCGCATGCAATTTTATTGAATGGTAAAACTTGCATGAATTTATTGTATGAAATCTTGAATGGCAATAAAATTGAATGTGCTCTATAAGGCATGAGATTATTTCTCTTGAACTTTGAAGAAACTTGCACCATGTAAACGGAGCTAGCTTTACGCACTGCTAATATAAATAAAAAAAGAGATAAAGTAAATAAAACAAAACAAACAAATATTTTACTTAATTCGTTAAATTAACTTTCTAATTAATTAACTTAAATTCTTATTAATTCCTTTTATTTGTAAGAAAACAAATATTTTTCATGAAACGATTTGTCGAAAGATTTATAGTTTGGTTAACACAGCGGTAAACCTGTTCATATTATTATGTTACAGATCAAAGGCCGAGCATATATTCTACTGCGTATTACTTTATTATCGTCCGCATCTACCAGTGTACCTAGGTTGAAACTACGAGTAATCCTGCTGATCTGTAGATACAGTGTATAGATATACACACTGTAATATTAATTACAGATTGTCGGAAAGTTATTATCAATATTATCCGTGCTTAGTAAATTGTTCACCAGAGATGGCCTGAGACGAGCATGGTAGCACATGCTAGGTGGTATATACAAAGTGGTTATGATAATACGACAATAAATGAAAACATTGACAATACTAGTTCATATGAGCAATTGTAAGCTATCAAAAAAACCCTAACATCAAAATTAAAAAAATTAAAATTTCAAACAAACTAAATGACATAAAAGTGGAAAGAAAATAGAACACCATTTATAAATGGTTCACTAGCTTTATGACTCTTACAATTTAGGCCTAAGGTATAATTTGCATTGAATCAAATGTAAAAACTATTATGGTGCTGGTTGGAAATGTGTCTTTAATCTTTTGTTATGCATACCGATGCGGGGGTCGTTAACCTGTCAGTACTTCCCTATTAATACATACATCGTGTAGCAAATGTTAAAAATGAAAAATAATTTCCTGTGACTAAACTACTGGATATATTCAAATGATTTTTTTATATGTAGTCTGAGAATGCCTTGAGGTATGCGAAGTTTAATTTATTGTCGTATTATCATAACCACTTTGTATAGTACGTAAAACGACCAAGAGCAAACCTGTAAGCGGAATGCAGACCAAAAACTAAGCTAAGTAAGTTTAGCTTAACTCACATAGCGGGCGTAATTGTTTATACTTGTGTGCAGAACTATGCAAACTAAGCTGTGTAAAAAGTTAGTTGTGTATACCGATCCAGAGCTACGCAAGCTAGGTGAGCTAAGCTACACTAACTTAGCTTAATTTTGTTGGTCTGCAACCCGCTGTGAACTAGTTGATGAACACATGAAAGGCTAAGTATAAAATTTACAACCAGCGACTCGCCCATAATTCGCAAGGTTTTTACGCCTTGACAAGAAATTGAGATTTATTTACTATATGTCAGGTTAATATGAATTTTTTCTCTTAGTAATGGTGAAAACCGTATCAAAATACGTTGCGTAGTTAAGAAGAACAACGCGGTCATACAAACAGATACAATAAGCGACTTTAATTTATAATGTATTATATCATATATTTTTATTACCTAACTTGGATTTGTTTTGGAAAATCAAAACCACTCTTGTTATACACAAGTACTTACGCCTTCTGCAACGATGGGTAATACTCCTATTTGGTAATTTTGGCGAGAACAAAAAGAAAGGAAAAAATATATAAATATTATGTCCTTTTTACATCGTTCTCACTTCCATATCCATACTAATATTATAAATTTGAAAGTAACTCTGTCTGTCTGTATGTTACCTTTTTACGCCTAGACCGCTGAATGGATTTTGATGAAATTTGGCAAGGAGATAGGTGGAATCCCAGGGACGTACTGCTAGACGGCGAAGACAATCCCTGGGAATAATTTCCGACCTCCACGCGGGCGAAGCCGCGAGCTGAAGCTAGTTTAATTATAAATTCAACATTAATGATGTAACTAACATTTTATAACAATATAACTTAAAAGAGTCTCCATGGAGTTTCTTGCCCTTTTAGCCTCATATTTCTAATTAACCGACTCCTTTAAAATTCAAAAATGCCTGTTAAGCGTTGAATTGCAATAAATGCATTGAACTTTAGTCGAACTTGGTCAACAAAACCCAAAATTCTAAGCTTGTTACCAACAACAAAACTAACAGGTCAAGTGTTTAGTTAATTTAAACCATCTCTCGGCAAGTTGTTTCGTTAATCGTTTCACGCAAGTATAAGTAGATCTCTCCCGGCGGGCAGATAACCCGGCCCTGATGATGGATACTCCTGAATAAGTTATGTGGCGGTTAATCGAAACTCGGGAGGGGAAGTAGTTGTGATGCCTCATTGATTGCGTGATTAGGCGTGAACGTGAAATCGTGAATTTTGTATATCCAGGAATGATTATATCGGTGTCTTTATACATAATCAGCCTCTGCTGTGACACAGGCTATCTCTTGGGCCGTAATTGACCACCAGGGCTCAGTACGGGTTGGCGGATGTTCACCGTTTAGAGAGTAGTGGTGATCAAATAATTTACACGAAATGCTTGCCTGGGTTCGAACCTACGACCTATGTACAACTCGTATGGTTACACTCATATTGTGGTGCAATTAAACAGCAACAATGATATAAATGTCGTGATGGCCAAAAGGGCCAGTGGTTAAGGCCTCGCCTCTCATGCACGAGGTAGTGGGTTCAATACGGGCAAGTACCAATGTGACTTTTTCAATCATCAAGCTAACTACAATCTGTCAAATTTCTTTAATATATTTTGAACTTTATCGCTAAAGCATTAGGTTCAAGGTTGATTGGGAAAATTTGACAGATTCGGGTAGCTTGATTTACTGGCGTCTGTACTTTATAAGTTTATCTTGGACATTACTGACATCGGTGAAGGAAATCATCGTGAGTAAACCTGGACTTATAGTCAATAAGTCTGAAATCGCCAACCCCTCTTGAGCAAGTGTGGTGATCAATGCTTGTGCCTTCTTTGTACGAGAAGAGGCTTTTGCCCTGGAGTGAGACAGTACTAGGTTGGTATAATTTATGGGCTTATTGTATCCCCAAATTCAAGGTCACTCTGCGCGCTGTGCAGTGGGTTATGCTCAGTGTCTTTGATGGATAAAATCAGAAATAAAATTATCCGCGAAAGAACCGGAGTTACCGACATATCTTGCAGAGTAAGCAAACTGAAGTACAGTGGGCTGGCCAAATTTGTCGAAGGACCGAAGGCCGGTGGAGCAGACGAGTCCTGGAGTGGAGACCGCGCATCGTACACGTACACGCTACGCTTGCCGATACGCAGTCTCCACTCCAGGATGCCCCGCAGCTCGATGGACTGACAACCTTAAGAAAGTGGCTGGGACAGACTGGATGCGGAAGGTGAAGGACAGGGTGTTTTAGCGCAACCTGGGAGAGGCCAAAAGTGGACTACAATAGGCTGTGTTGATTGATATTGGTGCCGATTCCCTTGTTCACAAACTAAACTTAATATAAGTTCAGTGCATCTTTTTCTTTCTATTTCATTAAGAAAAGGACAGTTGATAAATATTAGTTTAGTACTGTCAAATTAAGAAACTCCATCGACAAGTTTAGACATGATTAAAAAATTGACTACCAAAAATTCGTCTATTTACGTCAGGCGCTGACTAATTTGATAGGACTAAACTAATATTTATCGTCTGTCGCAGGAATAGTGGGTGTGGGTAGAAGTAGTGACGGCAGGCTGAGTAGTTTCCAGATCGACTGGTGGTCGAGAGTAGGCACATGGGTTTAAGATGAAAGCCAGAAGAAAACAGCATCAAAGCAAGAAAGAGAAACTATTTATTGAGACTCGCGCAGGAAGCTCACTAAATTAAACTTAAAACACACTTAAAAAAAAAGCATCAGCCATGTTGCTCAGTTTAGTGTGATATTTACAGATTTGTTCATACAACAGTATAAAATACGGTTGTTATTACAGTTTCAAAATAAACATTACTAAAGTTTCACGCTTGAAACCACTCTTACAACATCTACTTCTACATAGAAACTAACCAAACCAAAGGCATTTTCCTAGGACAAAGTTTCGGTCAAACGATACACCTATGTAAGTTTTTCTTTGAAATATAGTTTTCAAAATAATTTCAATGTTGGTATTGTACTGTAGTATAAGTAAAACTATTACTTTGTAAGTTTGGTATCAAAAAAGCTTAAGAAATCATAAGGTTTTAAATACCCAACATATATTGGCCACTGCGGCCTGTAACTTTAGTACTTCTTTGAAAGTATCGATTATCCAACACTGAGTTATGAACGGTTTGCATTCGTTCCACCTACCGAAAATCTGCCTCTTGGATATTAGTTGCCTTGGCTTAACTGGATATCTTTAAATAGACTCAGGATATAAGTTGGCCGAAGCAAGGAACAACTGCCTAGGTGATTCTAACCTTTTGCTATGGGTGGGAAAATATTAAATAATTTCTCCCGCTCTGGACGGAGCGAGAGGTCGTGTCAGACTTCTACTGACTAAAACCCACCCGTGTTCCTTCAGTTGCCTGTGCCAGGGCCACGGTAATTCTTTCAAACAACTCGCAACCCTGGCAGGCATCGGCCATAGCAGACCCCATCACTTAGTGCTGACATCTATTTGAGGCGCGCGTGGAACACCACGCTGTCGACCCGGGCCTGGTCCTTACCGGAGGGCGAGCTACCCCTTCCTTGCCGTCAGATGATTTTACCCTGGAGTGGAAATGAGATGCTGTTCCACAAACAAAGGAACATTTAATATCGTATCTAGCGTGTCCTGCTGCTGCTACAAGAGCTGATGGACGCTAGTGAAGGTGCAGAAATCGTAGCCAAATTCTGGGCTAACTCTATTTAGATAGCTTTGACACGCTAATATGAAGAACGGTTGTTCTGCTATCACTAAAACGTAAATGCACATATGTAGGGCTGACATAAGAGTGAAGAGATTTAAAAACGATTATTTTAATGATCCCCAGCTAGATGGCCTGACGACCTTAAGAAGGTGGCTGGGATAGGCTGAATGCCGAAGGCGGCCAACAGGGGACTGCCTTCTTGATTGATTGATATTAATGATAATAATAATTCCAAGTTTCTTATTTTAATTATAATAATTAACTCACTTGACTGTGATAGCATTGATGATGTTGGTGTAAGCAGACATGAATCTGAAAACAAGAAGAAATAATGCTTAGTACAAATAAAGAAAGAGATAAACGTGGTCTGCAGATAGTACAAGTAGATAAGGCTGCCCTTTAAAGGGGCGTGGCTTCCTGGGACTTAGCCCAAATGATATGTTATACCCCCAACCAAACCCCGTGGTACATAATCAGTATATAATGCAGCGGGTGAGGTTCAAACCCGCGGCTTCCCAGTCCAAAACCCGCGGAAATAAAGAGTTAAAAGAAAAATGAATAAACAACAGAGACAATGGTTTGAAGATGTTATTCGAAATATAGAAAACATTTGATTTGCTTATAATGTAGATATACGGGTAAGATGGAATATTTATAATAATAGCACCGATACATTTTACCTTACGGCATGCAAAATTTTCATATAATTAAATTTATTTAAGTATAGCGACCCGCCCCACCTCTTTGCACGAATAGTGCGGTCGGTCGCAAAAAACATTTCCTAAAAATATTATGAAAATCGCCCCAGCCGTTTTAGTGTCCATAGGGAACATATAAACACACATCGATTTTTATTATAAAAGATATAAATCATCGATTTTTTTTTTTATTTATTTCGGTGATAACATTAACTGATCGTGAAAATTCACGGCACTGAAATATGTCTTATGTGTACTCGAAACTGAAAATAAATACGCTAAACACTTAACAATACATCACACTATATCGACACACGACATATTTTAATCACACCAAAAATAAACATCCCGGTGTAACTCACACACATAAACACTAAATAATTAATAACACAGGGGAGCCACCGTCGCCAGATTCACACAACAGTCCATATATAAAGGGAATCACGTCCCTGGAGAGAAAAACAATCCATCAGTTGTTGGGTCCCTCAAACGGTACTCCATACACCGCAGAGCATGCACACATACCCACACGACATGAAAAAACATATACACTAGAGGCCGCATATTCTCACATGAGCAAAACGTACACTCAAAAATGTAGGGAACCCACTCACACACCCACAAAAGGTGTATCGACACACATTGCATCTCAACGGAGCACACAGACTCAACACAATACTCAGTTGGAATACAAATGTGTGTGTCATAAAGGTGGTTGCAAATGCCAGATTCTGCATTTGAACGTATAATTAAATAATTGTGGAAATGTTGAGATTTTAATATGCAAGCTTATAAGTGCTGGACGTTTATTTCTGTACCTAGTTGTAATTTAATTGATGCTTCATTTCCCTCGAGTCGGGAACGCCGCTTATTGATATAACGACCATATTTGTTTGATGAAGCATTTCTAGCTTAATTGACGTTAATCAAATAGTGCATGCTTGGTAGTTAATATTTTATTTGCGATGAAATTGAAAAAGTTCCGCAATTTATTGAATTTACAAAATAAAATACACTGAAATTGTCGATTCAAAATTATTATTTAAAGAGCAATATTTTAATTTACAGCTTCCCAAAAATGCCGCGTAACGACACTGTTAACACTCAAACTCAGACTAAATAAATAAAAACTTTTTAGCAAACATAAAACCGACTTGCAAATCAAAACACTACAAAGTGAAAAATAACTTTAATTTCGGTAGTAGGTGTCTTTGGTTTTGTATTTTCGTTTTTTGCCACCGACTTCCGAAATTAAAGTTATTTTTCACTTTGTAGTGTTTTGATTTGGAAGTCGGTTTTATTTTTTGCTAAAAGGTTTTTATTTTTCACTTTTTAGTTGTGGTACGTACCTCACGAAAATTCGAATATCTCTACCTGCTATGTACACAACAGTGATAGGAAGTTATTCAAACATCATCCGCATGAACTAAGTGGGACTAATACGCATTATTGAACCTAACTCAAAAACTACCCAAGCAAAGTTAATAAATTTTATATGGGACCACTCTTGGGTTAAACCAAGACATAGTGCATAGTGAACAGTGACATGAGGCCAGGTTTCGGGTTTCGTAAACATGTGTGCACGTAATGAGGTGTAGTTTAATTGTAGTTTGGTGTAAATGTGTGCGTGTGAGCGTGCAGAGCGAGGTGTAGTTTTGCGCATGCTTCACTGAATTGTTCACGGCGATATTTCTGGGTTTTTTATTTAGTCTGAGCAATGAAATAAAAATGTGTGTGGTCGGGGTACCCCCGTCAGGAACGAAGTTCCTTCTCACGTATCATCTTCATCTTACCTATATAAATAAAAATCAATCACCGAGTGTATGTACGCGCATTACTTCAGAACGGTTGCAACTATTTGGCTATTTTTTTTTTGTTGTGTTTATAATTGTCTGGACAAGGTTTGTATGAAAGAAAATATTTGAAAAATTGCCGGGAGAATTCGGGAAAACTGAAAGTGCAATTTCTATGGGAATTATCTATGAAATTGAAATTTTGACTGGACAACGTTTGTCGTGCCAGCTAGTTTAAAATAAAAACAAAAACTCTTGATACTTCAACGCTGACAACGCTTTTTCCTTACGTGATGATTTCTACAAGTCAATTCCTACCGCAAGCCGCGTTAAAGAACTTCGTTCCAAAAATATTATGGAACATCAAATAAAAACGAGTCTCAAAATCACTGTAATCCAAAACATAATCATTCGATTTTTAATCGGTAATTCGCGTACTTTTTAAGGTCGTTTACATAATAATCTCAGTCACAATCTGTCAAGAAATCTTTAATTTCCCTACATCTTTGACAAGTATTTTTACATTAATTGACGTTCAGATGTACCTAAATTATTTTGCGCAGTCCTGTATACAAACAAATGTTTTAACTGAACAGACAGCTGTGCTGCTGGGGAGTTTGTTGCGCCACTTCTTCTCCTCAGCTAAAGCACTAGGAAGTGGTGAAGGGCGGGCGTTTTCGGGGACTGTCTTATGTAATTTTGACGTTCGAAATGTGCTGATTCTCGATTTTGATTTTGAGATAAGATTGCGACAAGATTTTGAACGTTTTTAAAGACTGGAATCGACCTCCTGTACAACTTAATTTGTCGCAACGTCACATCCGCAAGTATGCAGCCAGCCTAAAGCGCCCCTTCCAAGTTTCTCTTGACCCACATTGGGCTGCAGGGAAAAACTTGCAGATTATCGGGTACGGTGAAAGTTGGACGCAGCCCGTAATAACGCTGACCAGTTTGCAGTTAGCACTGCTATGTAATGTATGAATCATATACGAACTTTTATACCCATAACTGGGATAATCATTTACAGTTTGAGTGTAGAGCAGTTTAAGATAAATGCTTGGTGGTAGCTGGATGAGAGAGTTCACCGATCAAGTTAGATGGCATTTTATATATTGGTTAAGATACCACCTATCACGCCGCAGGTCGTGGGTTCGATTCCCATCCAGGACAAACATTTGTGTGCATGAACATGTCTGTTTGTTCTGAGTCTGGGTGTAATTATCTATATACGAGTAAGTATGTATTTACAAAAAAAAAGTAGTATATGTAGTATATCGGTTATCTGGTTTCCATAGTACAAGCTCTGCTTAGTTTGGGACAAGATGACCGTGTGTGAAAATGTCCCAGGATATTATTATTATTATTTATTATATATAATCAGCCTATAAAGTTGCCACTGCGAAACACACGCCTTCTTTCTTCTAGAGGGAGTGGACTGTAATCCAGCACGCGGGCCCAGTGCGGGTTGGTAGATGTCACATGTCTTCGAATGTTTGGTTCTAGAACATGCCGGTTTCCTCACGATGATTTTCTTCACCGTTTTGAGAGCAGTGGTGATGAAATAATTTACACAAACTAAACTGCTTGTCTGTTCGACTCGTAACTCGCGGCCATTTCAACTGGACCACCACAGCTGACTTACCAAGATGGCATGTTACTGGAATAAGCTATACTGGGTGTAATTATAATCACCATTATCCTCTTAAAGGGTCATTGTACTGATCATTATGAACAACTTTTACTATGGGACCAAACCTGAAATCGCGAAAAAAATTTACTGTTCCGTACATTTTGATGGGTTATGCGAACATAAATGTAGGGAACAGCTGATTTTGTTTTTCGCGATTTCAGGGTTGGTCCCATAGTAAAAGTTGTTCATAGTGATGAGTACAATGACCACTTAAGAGGAAATACACCTTGTATATGACAGTTGACTACAAGGTATAAGCTGAAGATGACGACAATCGATACTGCGATATTGCTACGGTCTTTAGTGGGTGATCATTGTTCAATCGTAAAATCGTGTCCTCCTACACCTATTAACACTGTATATTTGAAAATATTGTAAAAGCCAATTATTATTAAAAGAGTAACCGCGGAGCAGTGGCGTAGCTAGGGGGGGGGGGGCGTCGGGGGCGGTCCGCACCGGGTGTCACCGGTTCCGGGGTGACACCTGACTGTATAAAAAAAATTACACAAACTGTCACGTTTTATAATATGGGTTTGAAGCTATTTTAATCAAGTTATCCCAACAAAATAATTTAATTTATCAATTGTGATTATTTATAAATGCACGTACCTATTATTTGAAATAAATGTTAACAAGAAATTATTCACTCTGACCACACATTAGACCATGATTTTTTTCCAGTGTACACACTGTTATTTTTATGTTCATGGCTCTATGGCGCGATCGATCGGGGAGCCCCTCAAAATGTTGTCGTTTTATTTAGCCCTACTACACTAACTGATTGGGGATTCCCCTGAAATAGTCGTTGCTTGTCGCCTGTGTCATTGCTCATTTCTTTCGCGAATTTTTAAAATTTACTGGTTTTTATGATGAGATATCAGAAACAGAACTCTTTTTAGAGATACCGAGATAGAGAAGACATTTAAAAGCGGCTAATGTTACAGTTTCCAGCTGGGTGACTCTAGACTTTTTGAAATTCATCGTGGAATGGGACTTTACAGAATCTCTTCCGAATCTTATGGTCGCACTAAAGTTATTTATGACAATTTTCGTATCAGTTGCTTCATGTGAGAGGAGTTTCAGCAAACTAAAATTAATTAAAAATTACTTGCGAGCAACAATGGCCGAAAACAGACTTAAAAATTTTGGCATATTAACAATAGAACACGAGGCAACACAAAATATAAATTTTGATGATGTGATTTCCGAGTTTGCAGCTGTTAAAGCTAGAAAAAAGAGATTTTAGTGCTTGTACTTAGATTAGTATAAACAAATGTAGGTAATTAGTAACTATTAGTATCAAAATTTCTATTGTAATTATGAAAGACTTATTTATAATAATTAAATAAAAACATACTATACGTTTATTGCATGTTTATTCATTTTAACAGATTTCATTCTTGGGTGACACCTCAATTATGCGCACCGGGTGCCACCCATGTTAGCTACGCCACTGCCGCGGAGTTTCTTTGCCGGCTCTTCTCCATAAAAAACTACCAATTGGAACCGTGCACCTAGCTTATGACGTTTCATAAATGTAAAGGTTTATGTGAAACTAGCTTTTTCCCGCGGCTTCACCCGCGCGGTTGTCGGAAAAAACTCTTAACACACTACTAAAGTTTCTATTAATAATATAATTCAATCATGATTCGAAAGACATGTGGCGCCATCTATTATCATAAGAATGTTATTGTTGCTTTCCTCGGGAACAGTACTTTTTTCGGGATCAAAGATACCCTATGTCCATTTCTGTACACTTGACAACGTATATGCAAAATTATATTATATTTATTAGTTATTATATAAATTCTGTAAATGATGGTGCAAGGTGCATCAATCAACATCAACGTGGCGTACGTTAGAAAAACAACGCGGGCACACAGGTACTCACTAGGCACGACAAGTTGTATTATGTATAGATAATCGACACAAAAAGAAAACTATGAAAAAGTACACTTATAAATAGTTCCACGTGACGCGTCCTCGTCACCAAAACATCAATGCAAGAAACAACATTTGTAGTATAGAGTGACTCCATGTTAATTTTCCGGGCGGCCTGCCACCATCGTACTTCAAAGAGAAACTTTGATACCTTCAGTTCTTATATGTTACTCGAGGACTCAAAGTAGACGTAAGTACTCAGGGGACCGCGCTATTGGCAATCACTTTTAGTTTAGCATTATTAACGATACAGCAAACGAATCTCTTGAACCTTTTTTCGTATACGTATGTAAGTGCGTTCTACGGAAATTGCTGTACGAAATGTGTAGGTTTTATTTATATTGAAATATTTCTGAAAATGTCAGACCTATAAATAAATCACCAGGTTAGGTAAGTAGGTTTGTGTAGAATCATGTAGCCGGACTACCGATTAGGTACAGAAGTGTAATTGGTAATATTACCAATTACATTTTTATTACCATAAAGAAATCAGTGGGTATTTGTAAGTCCAACTCTGGCTTGCGTTCGCCTGTTCGCAGAATGGTCGATTCTTACAATGGGACTTTTAAATACTCGTATACATTATAGACATTTTTTCATGTGCTCTCTACAAGTTTTCTTTATATTTTTGGGCCATTTCTTAAAAATTATATAGATATAATAAACATCTCAAATACGTTAGTGAAGTTGAATGAGCAGCGGTCGACCATTAAGGCTTTTGAGAGAACAGTACGGAATACAGGAAGTTCATCCGGCTCGAAGGACCAAAATGTAAGGGCAGGCCCATATATATTATGTTGAATGTTAATTAAATAAATGTGAATGTTCAAGAAGGTATTTAATGAGAAACTAATAGAAAATGTTATTAAAAAATGTTACAAAATGTTACATGTTGCGCGAGCTCGATATAAAACCGAAGACTGACGTACTTGCGTATGTGACGATACTATATTTTATTAATTAACAATATTTGCAGTATTTTTAACTAGGCCAAAGTACAATGTGCGGTTGCTAACCGTACAGAAGTAAAAAAAACTTGTATGTGTAACCGTAGCGATTATTTTCACTGTCATGTGAACAACTTTGTGGGCTGCCATATTGTCTATGATTAGGGTTCCATACCTAAATGGTAAAAAGGAACCCTTATGGTGCGACTCAGTCTGTCTGTCACAGCTGGATATCACAAGAAATACTAATGCGATCAACTTGAATTTTGGAATAGTTTTTGATGACGTTTGCCCAACTATTTTACAAATAAGAAAGAAATAAAAATATTTATATTTTTTGCAACAGGGACTGAAAGGGGGTCTTAAAAATTCGAAGTGGAGCTATTAGGGCATGTGGGGTATCATATGAAAGAGCGCTGTTTGTACATTCTCAAACATGTTTTTTAGGCCGCACAGTTTTCGACTTTTGATGGAAAATGTAAAAAAGTACCGTCCCCGCCCCCCCCCCCCCCCCCCCTTCATCTCCGAAGTTTGCAAAGAGGAAAATCTGAAATTATTTTGTGTTATAGAAGTTTATGTAAAGAATACAGGAAAAATAAAACGATGTCTCACTTTTATCATCATAAAAGTGAGACATCGTTTTATTTTTCCGACTATATTTATATTCCGACTGTATTAGTCGGACTCGCGCACCGAGGGTTTCGTACCATCGTACGGAACCCTCGGTGCGCGAGTCCGACTCGCTCTTGGCCGGTTTTTTTATGTAGTCTTGTTTCTATGTGTTGTAGCTGTTCGTTGTTTCTTTTGAATAAAAATAAAAAAGAAAGCTTCCTACAACTCACCGAAGGGTATGCTGTAGACGGATAATGGTATTCGTAGCGAAGTGCAAGCTACGGCGTAGCACAGCGGGTAGCGTAGCAAACCTACCAGCACAGCTTAGCAAATAGTTCATTCCAAATTTCAAACATGGTTTATTATTTGAATGAACTATTCTCATATGTACCTATAGTCAGTGCAAATAAGAGAGGATTAAAATAGCAATTCTACCAAAACGGAGGGACGTAAATATAAAAAAAGTACTCGTTCTTTGTTGACGTACTCAAGTTTTCAGTTACCCAGATCACATTTAGTCTGAAAGAGTTTATCCCAGACATGTCTCCTCAGGGAACTAAATAATACAAAAGTATTCGCAAGTAAGTCGTAAGCGAGGATGCTAAATTAAAACTATTATACTGAAAGTATTTCAAAGAAAACTGACTATGCGACCGTTTTGAATTATTTCACGTTTTTTGGTAAAACAACATTTATTTTGTGGTAGTTTCAAAATATGTTCTTGCAAAAAGAACTGACATCTGTGTTAAATATTATATAAGTGCAAATTGAATGCAACTAAGACAGTCCAGTTATAATTGTATCATGTAATGTAGAGCATGCATTTCACAAAAGTTAGAACAGGACATGGCCAATTGATACCAAAAAAGTATTCCTAATTATAAAGACGTTAACTATCTATCTTTTTTATTTGAGATGGGTTTGCTCTTGACTCTAGTCTAGGTCAGAGGTGACAGAGACATAGTTGACGATGGAGTGAGCTTACCCAGAAGCCTGTTCACTCTCACTTTGAAGAGATTAGGGTTGTATGCGCTCCGAAACACAGACGCAGGTAGTGAGTTCCACTCTTTTGCTGTGCGCATTATAAAAGACAATTTATAAAAGACTGCTTGTTTCGGGACACGGTTGTTTCGGGAGGTTCCTGTTTCGCATAAGGCGGGAGGAAACGCCCGGGTGTCACCATTGTGTGGATCGCCCAGAGGACACGGTGGAGCATACAGTGGAGGTCTGCCCGGCTTGGGCAGAGCACCGCCGTGTTCTCACGGAGGCGATCGGCGGCGGCGATCTCTCGCGTCTGAGCCTGGTCCAGGCCATGGTGCGGAGCGAGAGTGCATGGGAGGCCGTCACCTCCTTCTGCGAAGCGGTAATGCTCGCGAAGGAGGAGGCGGAACGCGTGAGGGAGAGGCAGCCTCACGCCCTCAGTCGCCGCAGGAGACGCCCTGGGCGGCGGGAATTGATAGCCGATTCCCGGCCACCGTAGGCGCGGGCTTGCGGACGGTGAGTAGTGGGTAGCTCGCCGTCCGGTGAGGACCAGGCCCGGGTCGACGGCGCGTTGTGTTCCACGCGCGCCTCAAAGAGATGTCAGCAAAAGATGGGGTCCAATAGGGCCAATGCCGCTGGGGTCGCGGGTTGTTTGAAAAAGATACCGTGGCCCTGGCATAGGCAACTGAAGGAACACGGGTGGGTTTTAGTCAGTAAAAGTCTGACACGCCCTTCCGCTCCACCCAGAGCGGGAGAAGTTATTTGATGATTTCCCATCCACAAAAAAAAAAAAAAAAAAAGGTAGTGAGTTCCACTCTTTTGCTGTGCGCATTATAAAAGACATTTGGAAACGCTTAGTGCGAATTGGCGGAATAGCAACTAGGTAGGGATGGTAACTGGCAGTGCGTCTAGATGTCCGATGGTAGAGAAGGTGGCCGGTGGAATGAGGTCGTGGAGTTCTTGGACTCACCGAAGTACAATCTATAGAAGACCGACAATCAGGCAACCTTGCGATTAGCCAAGCTGTGAAGCTTGGCATCCACCAGTCGCCAATGAGCCTTTAGCTCTGCGTTCCACCGAGTCAAGCGTGGCTAGTTGGTACTTAGCTGATCCATCCCAAAAGTGGCTGCAATACTCCATTCAGGATCGGACTTGTGCTTTGTTAAGGGGTGAAAGCTATCCAGGCGTAAAGTTACTGTACGTTAAAAAGAAAAAGTTTACCGATTCGCCACTGACGAAAGCAAATCGATGCAAAAGTGAATTTAAAACATATTAAGTCAATCATTACAGAAGGACAAACTTACAATGAAATAATACGAATAGTTCCTTGTGAACCTGATTAACACGCTTCCTTTAAACCTTAACACATAAATTCACGCCTTCTTCCCATGAGGTTAGTCAGGGACACAGATTTTACAATACGTCAGGGATTACCTACAGAACGCCACCTGCTACGGTCCTCACATAGTCATACGAGCACGCCTCACATTCCTTTAGAAACACATAATTTTATGAGTATACTTTAGACCAACAAAACAGCCGAACTACACATAAACCAATGACACTTACACTGCTCCCCACACCCTTAAAACTTAATAAAACTACCAGAAAATGTGTTAACAAAATCCTTAAAAAGTTTATCACACAGAGTAATCGATCATGACACATCGCTGACCCTTTCAAATAACGTATAGGTTATAAAACGGGTGCATGTTTTATGCCGTTCGATGCTCAATGGAGTCTGAAGCATGGACCATGATTTCCTTCTGAGTTGGACGTTTAAAGAGATGAGTTCTAAGGAAATGGGAATGTGTGTGTGTCCGCCGATTTATATTTTGTTGGTGAATGAAAGTCAGTGGGTAGGATAGCCTTGTTTTGAGATATACCGTGTGAAAACACGTACAGATGACATATGAAAAAATTTTACGCAATTTCAAATGACTGTCTTAGGCTAATGCAACGTGACAAATTATTTAGAGACATATATCACATAAACTCTAAAGAAATTATGATGGGATACAAAGCAGAGCTGAAGCATGGTGATACGAAGACAAACTGATGATCGCAGTCACGTTTTTGTATAGGTACCTCTTACTCAATAATCTTAAACTCATTAATAAAAATAAACCATACGTAAAACACCGTACCCACAAATACATTTCAGAATTTTCACCTCAACTAACCGTCTTGTCCGCCGACAAGATGGAATATCTGCCAGGAAGGTAACTCGATTGACCTGTATGTACGTAACTACGTGAGTATGCGTGTTTAGTATACACATGCCGCCAGGTGGCTGTCGCAGCATGCATTTAAATCGAATATTACAAAGCGGATAACCGCTTTGAGGTTCTTAAGCTTATCTGGTGTGCCTGCACTTAATAAGAGAGTGGGTTGTGGGGGAATGGTTTGGAAAATAGATGTTTAAGGTTATATTAATTATCTGTGATGGCTGCAGCAACTTATTGGCTACGATGGACGGCTATTTTTAACGATTTCAAAAAAGGAGTTATCAATTCGATACGTATGTATGTAATATTATTGGAACTGCGAGATATTCACATATGATGATCTATTAGGGCTTCCATACAAATATACAAAATTTTATTGATGTATATTTGTATGTATGTATGTTTGTCAACGCATTTTTCCGAAAATATTAATCGGATCGTGACCATTCTTTTTTTGTTGGCTTACATTTACTTCAACTTAGGGCACAGTGAAAGTTTCATCGAAATCGGTTCAGTACTTTTCAAGATAATAGACTAATACGTGTAAGTGTGACGGCCTGGCTTATTGATACGAGATACGGGTGTGGTGTCAAAGGGAAAACGTCTCAAAACAAGGTTCTCAGTAACGGAAATAGTTAGGGTGACCCAGCTTTCAACATTTATTGAGCACGGTTGCTACTACATGATACTTTCTCAAGGTCTGATGATGACCAGGTAAGTGCTTATCAGTTCTCAGTAACAGAAATAGTTAGGTTGACCTAGCTTTCAACATTTATCTAATTGAGCACGGATGCTGCTACATGATACTTTCTGAAGGTCTAATTATGGGAAGACAGCGAGGTGGAAGTACAGTATATTAATAATAAGAACACTGAGCTTAAGAACCAGTTGGCTGAACTACATACACAGCATATGGACACACTTGACCAGCATCAACATCTCCTTCAACTCGTGTCAAATTTCCAACAATGTAGTGACACCCATGATCTGGCTTTGAGACGGATATCTGAATTAGAACTGGAATTAAGCAGAGCCCACAACACAATAACCCGCCTGGAATCCCACAAAGCCAGTGAAGAGTCTGCGATCACATGCAAACTTTATGATGAGTTGGTTGGTAGCGGGTCCGGATCCACATGTGTTGAGCCAATTGTAACAATAGACTTGACTGATGACACTGTTACTAAATGCAAACTGTATACTAGCCATAACAAGATAAAAAAATATATTAAAATTAATAGATTAATTAGAAAAATTCATAAATCATTAAAACGCCATAAAGTTAATAAATTGAATACAAAACTTAGGCAAAAAAATCTAAATTTAATTCACGAATTAAAAAAGTGTAATACTGAGTTAGAATTATGTAATACTATGTATGATACCGACACTCAGCACCTTCAGGATGAATTGTTTGTAAAGGAATTTGCTCTAAAGGAGATCTTTAATAAATATGAGGCTACTCAACAAGACCTGAGTAAGCGCTTGCAGGAGGCCAATGAGTTGGCAGACCTGGTCAAGTACAATGCGGAGAGGTATGAGTCTCTGACTAATAACCTCTCTTTTAGCTGTGCCTGCTCCCAAGAGCCCCAGCCTCAACTTGGTACACCCACACCCTCAGTGGCTCAGCCAGTAGGTAGCTGTATGTATGATGATAACAATAGTATAAATAATTTGATTAAAACAACATATATATTTTCTGACAAATTTGGTCAAGGTTTTGGTAGTATATTTAATCAGTGTTCACAACAATCTGTAATTAATCATTGTTTACCCGGTGCCAGTATTAGCCAATTAATTAGGAAAATTAAATTGACAAAAATAAACCCCAGTTCCACTGTTATATTATTGTATGGGGATAGTTTAACTGTAAGAAAAAAGGACATAAATGAATGTGTCCATTTGATGTTGCATCTTAACAAGACCAAGAATTGTAAATTTATTTTCTGTGCCTTACCTTATTCGCAATATTTGTATGATGAGCAAAATAGGCACATTTATAATTTAAATATGTTAATTTATAATAGGACTTGTCATCACAGTGATGCTATTTTATATTTCGACTGTAATCAATTTATTACTGATTACAAACTGACAAATAATACAATGTATTTGCCACCTAGTTGTCGGAGACTTATTGCTAATCTTTTAGCATACAATATACAAAGTGACACCGGTACCTGTAGTGTACCATCGAATACTGTTAGTACTGGTACTAACACCACTTTTGACACACCTTGTAGTTTAAACTATTAGGTGCGACAATGGGTCAGCCGCATATATTGAATGTTGTACATCAAAATATGCAGGGTCTGTCCGGCAAAGAGCTAGAGTTAAGTTTATTTATGGAGAACTATAATGTTCAGGTGTTATGTATGACTGAACACTGGTTGAAGGAACATGAAGTATTGTTTATAAACGATGATTATTTTACTGTACAAAGTGCATTTGTAAGAAAAAGTGCTATTCGCGGTGGATCTTTAGTTCTGGTTTCAAACAAGTTGAAATGTAAACAACGGTTAGATTTAGTTAATCTTTCTATCGAGCGCACTATTGAGTTGTCTTGTGTTGAACTCGAGCGATACGTTATAATTTGCGTGTATCGACCCCCTTCTGGGGATTTTACTCATTTTGAATCGGTAATGGAAGATGCACTGAATAGGTTAAAATCTAGTAATAAAAGTATAATTTTATGTGGAGATTTTAATATTAATATTTTAGATGTTACTCCATTAAGTATTAGACTTCTCAATCTTTTTAGGTCTTATAATTTATTTAACTTATTTTTTGAACCTACTAGGATCACGGCATCTTCGTCCACATGTCTTGATAATATATTTAGTGATTGTGATGCCAAAAATAAATTAGTGCTAAGTGACTTAAGGTCTGACCACAGTGGTTTATTAGCTAGCTTCCCTATGCCATTACATAAAAAACCGCATAAAATAGAATGCAGGCCTTATACAGCTAGTCGTTGCAACAAATTTAAAAATAATGTAGCCCAAAGAATTAGACCATCTATAGTAGAACATGACAATCCTAATGAAATCTATGGAGCCCTTTTTGATGTTGTGCAAAAAGAGTACCAATCTACCTTCAAGACCAAAACCATTAATATCAATGGCACTACCGTTGGCTTTAACCAATGGGCGACTCCAGGTATTTATAAAAGTAGAGCGAGACTATACGAATTATATGGTTTGAAAAAGCACAGGTTTGATACTCCTTTCCTAGAGTATGTCAAAAATTATTCAAAATTATTTAAAAGTATTTGTGTTTGTGCTAAATCTAAATTTTTAAGCAATACAATTAAAAATTCCAATAACAAAGTAAAAACCACTTGGAAAATTATTAACAATGAAACGGGTAAGTCGGTTAAACAAGACAAACAACTTGAAGTTATGGTCGACAACAAATTAGTTAATAAAGCAGCAGACGTTGCTGAGGCATTTAATGAGTTTTTTACCAACATACCCATAACTACGACTCGCTCCTTAAATTCATCCCCGTCTAAAGCTGAAAACCTTTTGCATAGTAGTGTGCCTAAATGTGGTCGCTTATTTAGCTTCGAACATATAACACCTCGTGATGTAGTTAATGTATTTAACACACTTAAGTCTAAAAACACTGGTGATTACTGGGGCATCTCCATTAAACTGTTAAGTAATATAATAGACATAGTAGCCCCCTATCTAGCTGTTAGTTTTAATAAATGTGTTGATGTAGGAACTTTTCCTGACCTCATGAAAAGTAGTAAAGTCATACCTTTATTTAAATCAGGTAATAAAAATGACGTTGGCAATTTTAGGCCTATTTCTATCTTACCTGCATTTAGCAAAATATTTGAAAAGTTAATACTCAAGCAGTTGCTAAGACATTTTAATTTATATGGCCTCCTTCATGATGAACAATATGGCTTTACTAAAGGTCGTTCGACTACAGATGCGGGTGTTGCTCTGCTGAAACATATATTTAACGCATGGGAGAACTCGCAAAATGCTATTGGAATTTTCTGTGACCTTTCCAAAGCCTTTGATTGCGTGCACCATGACACGCTTTTGCGTAAACTACATCATTACGGTGTACAAAACGAAGCTCTTAAAGTAATAAATTCATATTTACATAATAGGTTTCAATGTGTAGATGTAAATGGTGTGAAATCTTCCGGGCTACCAGTTCAGTTAGGTGTACCTCAAGGTTCAATACTGGGTCCATTCTTGTTTTTAGTGTATATCAATGACTTACCATTCTATTTAAAGGGTATCTGTGACGTTGTACTGTTTGCAGATGACACCTCTCTTATTTTTAAAGTAGACAGGAATAGACAAGATTTTGACGACGTAAACAGTGCACTCTCAATGGTTACAGATTGGTTTACGACAAATAACTTAGTTCTCAATGCTAAAAAAACGAAATGTATAAAGTTTGCCTTACCGAATGTTAGAAATCTAGGACCCAACATCGTTTTAGATAAAGAGATGCTTAAAACTGTAGACTCGGCAGTTTTTCTGGGTATAACAGTAGATGCCAAACTTCAGTGGGGCCCACATATATCAAGCCTAGCGGGAAGGCTCAGTTCAGCCGCCTACGCCGTCAGGAAAGTAAGACAATACACTGACGTTGATACAGCTCGGTTAGTCTATTTTAGTTATTTTCATAGCGTTATGTCATACGGTATTCTGCTCTGGGGCAAAGCCGCTGACATTCAAAATATATTTGTTCTTCAGAAACGAGCTGTTCGAGCAATTTACCAGCTCGGTGCCAGAGTTTCTTTGAGAGATTTTTTTAAACAGATTGGTATTCTCACGGTGGCATCACAATTCATCTTCGCCAACATCTTATATATTAGACAAAATATACATTTATACACTAAAAACAGTGATATTCACAATGTTAACACCAGAAATAAGGACAAATTACGTGCTCCATTTCACCGGCTTCATAAGGTTCATAACTCATTTGTTGGGCTTGGTATAACTTTTTATAACAAGCTACCCTCTTCTTTGCTAGATTTGCCCTTTAATGCGTTCAAAGCTAAAGTAAAATCTAACCTTTGTTCAAAGGCATACTATTCTATCAACGATTACTTAAACGATAAGAATAGTTGGTCGCTGTGTTTTGCTTAAGACAGTGTTTATGTTCTTTCTCCAGAATTAGCATAGCTACTGACAGGTTATATGAGTTCATATAATTATTTATTTTCTTTGACTCTCAAGGTCAATTTATTTTAATTTTATTTTTATTTATTATTGACATAATCTACTCATTTCAATGTTTATTTATTTTTTATGAGTGGTATTGCAATATGTGGTTAGCTAGTGACCTCGACAATTGATCATAGTTTTTCTTGCCCGAGCAACCGGCAGCAAGTTCGTCATGCTCCCTTAGATGTCACTGCTTGCGGTAGCGTCGGGGGTCGGGTTGTCTCCTTCCCTCAAATATGGCGAGGGGGATAATGGCTGATCTTTGCGTTATACTCGTGAACGGGTGCTGCTTGTGGTGACAGGTCGTCTTGCTGACCTTGGTTTTGTTTTGTTATTAGTAATTTAACTCGTTGATTTTACTTCGATGGTCCTAGTTTATCCCTATCTGTGACTTGTGAGTTACGACTACATGTACGGCTATATGTAAGTGGGCACGCCCTTTAATACTGGAGGCTTTTATTTAGGTATAAAGTTCTGCTTACGTTTTTAGTTTTGTATTTTGTTTCTGCTTGAGTATTGTTTTTTTTTTTTTTTGGTATATTGGCGTGTGCTAGCTTACTTATAGCGAATAATTTAATTTAATGTTTTGTGTTGCGTAATGTACCTAAATTATTATGCGCAGTATTATATAGAATCATTTTTTAACTGAACAGACAGCTGTGCTGCTGGGGAGTTTGTTGCGCCACTTCTTCTCCCCAGCTAAAGCACTAGGAAGTGGTGAAGGGCGGGCGTTTTTGGGGGACTGTCTTATGTAATTTTGACGTTCAAAAAGTGCTGATTCTCAGCCTAGTTTGAATAAATGACTTTTGATTTTGATTTTGATTTTTGACCAGGTAAGTGCTTATTGGTCTTCAGTAACGGAAATAGTTAGGTTGACCCAGCTTTCAACCGCGGATGCTGCTACATGATACTTTCTGAAGGTCTGATGATGACCAGGTAAGTGCTTATTGGTCCTCAGTACTGGAAATATTTAGGATGACCTAGCTTTCAACATTTATCTAATTGAGCACGGATGCTACAACATGATACTTTCTGAAGGTCTGATGATGACCAGGTAAGTGCTTATTGATCCTCAGTAATGGAAATAGTTAATATAACCTAGCTTTCAACATTTATATTTCTTTACTTATATTCTATTCAAATAAGTAAAAACAGGATGGTTCTACATAGTGCCGTCACTGAAATCCAATACCCGCCTTCAGATTCCACCATCAGGTAGGTGACATCATCAGTCGTCTAGGTCTCCGTCCAACGAAATTTTCAAGATAGTTAAATAAAAAACTATAAAAAATAAACACAACAGAAATAATGTAGGTACTTATTAGTTTTGAAGAGCTCGGCCACGCTTACATTTTAACGACTTCAAAAAAAGGAGTTATCAATCCGATACGTATGTATGTAATATTATTGGAACTGCAATATATTCACATATGATAATCTATTAGGGCTTCCAAACAAATATACAACATTTTATAGATGTATGTATGTTTGTCCACGCATTTCTACGAAACTATTAATCGGATCGTGACCATTCTTGTTTTTGTTGGCTTCCATTTACTTCACTTAGGGCATGAAGGTTTCATCAAAATCGGTTTAGTAGTTTTCAAGATAATGGACGTGAAAGTGTGACGGCCTGACTTATTGATACGAGCTACGGGTGTGGTGTCAAAGGGAAAACATCTCAAAACCTTGGTCAAAATCTAGTGCAATATTTATAACAAAACTATTAAATACTTATTACAAAAAAATATTCCAGTTTTTACTAAAAACTAAAAATTACGAAATAAAAAGTAATTTAAAAAAAATTAAATCGATTTCAAAAGAAATGAACTCAAAATTATGAAATAACTTTAATTTTGGAAGTCGGTGGTAAAAAACTAAAATACAGATCCCGAGACACCGACTTGCGAAATTAAAGTTACCTATTTAAAAATTTTGAGTTCATTTCTTTTTGAAGTCGATTTAATTTTTTTAATTATTTTTTATTTGCTAATGATAATAAGAAATAATAAGAGTAGAATAATAAGAGTTGACAAACAAACTAAAAGATTAAATAGTGTATATGTCGCAGCCTACTGGTTTAATTAGCCGTTTAATTAACTACCTAGCCTTTGGAAGTAGTGCTCGCCGGCCGCTACCGCGGTACCCCTCGCTTCGCTCGCTCGGCTCGCACGCGGTACGTCACAGTTCTAACCTAACCGACTATAATTGAGCCGCGAGTTGAATTGAACAGCCAATTAAACCAGATTGTGTGAAGTGGCTAATTACTGTAGGTATTCTCCTAGACCAAAATAATTGTAAGCAATTTAATGTGCACAGTGCAATGTGTAAAGTACGTATACATCTACTTTGTTAATTGTTAAGCAAATTGACTACAAACATAAATTATCCTTATAGTTAAATCAGAACATTTTTTTTGACATTTGTATGAAATGGCTATAACACAACAAATTGACGTAGGGTGTCAATTTGTATAGCAATTAATTTCTCTACGTACGAGCAACTACAAAAACGTATGAGCCATTGCGTAATAATAATTATTATTCTTTTTTTCTGTAGCTCAAAAGCCAGGAACATAAATGTTACTCCTGCTATTCTCTCGAACGTATACACTTCATTCCAGTTTCATATTTTTAAAGAAAGAAAAATAGTGTATTTGGGACAGAACAGGATTTACAAACAGTAAAAAAGGAGCTTATAAAACTAACAAACTAAACATTAAAAAAAACCGGTGCGAAGCTAAAAAGGTTCCTGTCTCAGCATATAGCGATATTTAAAAAAATATTTTCACCTATAGAACGACGAAGAAAAATCGTGAAGAATCTCACACGTTCATAGCATAGTGTGTCGTGTCAAAGATATCGAGGAAGGACATAAAATGCTGTGGATACATCAAGATTCTCAACATTTACTTTATGCCGTGCTGTGTGGCATCAAATGGCATAAGATTGGCTCAGTTTTATGTCCCTCTAGACAAACACATTATTTTAGAATGGCCAATCTAAAATTATATAAACCATGTAAAAATGTATACGGATATTGTATTTTGTTCTGGTTTTCTTGAACCCTACTGATATATTTTGAAAATAAATGACATCTTACGGTTCAATTCTGTAATTTTTTTAGGAAAATCACATAGGGTGGCCACATTGAGATCTTCTCTTGTTTTAATTCTAATTACTGACGTTAACGATTTCGATAATAATAGGAGTAAAATAAAATTTTATTTTATAATATTTTATGGGTGTCTGCAGTCCGATTGTATGAACTGTGGGCTCAATAAAACATCAGCATAATAGCAGGGATAGTAAATTTTATATGATTTTAAACTACAATGATACAATTCAGTCGTAAACTATCGTTTTATAGCCCTTTCCAATACTATCGGCAAACTTTTGTGGCCGGTTGTACATTTTCATTAAAACTCAAATTTTATGACTAGCAATCGTAAACCGTAACGTAGGTCAGGAAAAGTAATAGAACAACTTCTATAGGTTACAACTTAGGCACAGATTGTATAGGTATAATGTGCGCGCAAGTGCTAGTCACCATCTGAGGTATGTGAGCTGTGACGGGGGAAGTAGACAAACGTCAATAAGTTTTACTACCACACGACTACCCAACCAACACACACAACCACCCTAATCTCTTCAAAGTGAGAGTGAACAGACTTCTTTTGGGTAAGCTCACTTCATCGTCGACTTTGTCTCTGTCGCCTTCGACCTAGACTATAGTCAAGAGCAAACCCAAAAAAAAAAGTATGGGTTATTTTTTACTTTTCAATCATCGTTACCGCTTATAGATTCTCACTGTGTCTAGGCTCTTTCGTAGTGTTGAGACAATTTGCTTGCCCGTAGGTAATCTATGACACACCATCGTTCACCACACTAGTCGTAGTTAGTTTTCAAATGCAAGAGTAAGCTGAGAGTAGGAAACAACTACCTGTGCAACAAACCAGATCTTCATCCTCTACAAGCGACCTAATGAATACTTGTCTTCAACTAACACAAAGGTACGTCTCCCTAAATAGACAATTAATTCAACCAATCCAAGCTGTCTTAAAGACAAATCAGTTTGAAACTTGCGGGGACTTGTCATCCGGAACGGATATTATCCGGATTATAACCGGTTGTCAGCGGAAAGCGAGTGTGTGGAGGATCAAAAGATTCCACAACTAAGACTTATTGTGATTGGATAGAGTTTAGCCAATCGTCTAATATAATTCCTATTCGAGATGGAAAATGGTAAAATGTTTAAAGGAAATAAATAAATAAATCTCAGAAAAAAACATCTGATTTTTTCACGTTTCATCTAGGCAGTCTTGATGCTACAAGCTGTGGAGGGTTAAAAAGGTGTCGCACTGTCTTCGTCTCGTGATAAGCTTTCTCACTATAATAGGTACGTTGCGCACCACTCAAGATTCAAGACCTGCAGATTGTCATGTGTTGAGCATGGTCCCCTACGTGGTTTTAACCAGTTAGAGCCCAGCTCTAAACCTTCCCCCCCCCCCCCCCCCCCCCCCGTGGACCTATCAGGTGTAGAAGAGCTCTTCCAAGAGGAAAACA
This sequence comes from Dicycla oo, assembly GCA_948252095.1. Classification (NCBI taxonomy): domain Eukaryota; kingdom Metazoa; phylum Arthropoda; class Insecta; order Lepidoptera; family Noctuidae; genus Dicycla; species Dicycla oo. The sequence continues at coordinate 2,225,755 of OX411718.1, read as the reverse complement.
AACGATATGATCAATATTATCACACTTGTCGTCGCGATCTCACAAAGGCGAAAGACAGGACTCAGTGAAATGAATAAGTAATCAAGTTACTACTAAAAAAGTATTTTTATTCAAATGCTTTCTTTGTAACACAAAATTAATGTTAAATTCTAATTTACTTTTAATTAGTTTTTATATTCTTAATTACAATTTGAAATTCTGAAACTAAAAACCTTTGATTCTGAATACGTTAATATTACATGTTTTTTCTTAATTCCCTTTCATGTTATACGTTTCCTCTGAACGAAATATTACTTTTATATTTTATGTTTTTTAATTACATTTGCCATACTGGATTTAAATGAAAAATGTCATTTGTACTTTGAATAAATTACTTTACATTGAAGTTCATATACTTGTCGTTAGTATTTGTTATTTGTTAGTGCGGAATTGTAATTTTGAGGAGCTCGTGGCTAAGTAATAACAGCCGCACGGGTCGATCCATCAGGTTAAGCTACGCTTGTCGGGGTTGGTCTGTGGATGGGTGACCATCTTTTCATACCGAGACTCCTCCGTGCCTCGGAAAGCACGTTAAGCCGTTGGTCCTGGCTGTCATTCGTGGATCTTTGACAGTCGTTACTGGTTGTCAGAAGGCCGAAAGTCTGACAACCAGTCTTACCAAGGGGTATCGTATTACCCAGTAACTGGGTTGTGGAGGTCAGATAGGCAGTCGCTCCATGTAAAATACTGGTATTCAGCTGCATCCGGTTAGACTGGAAGCCGACCCCAACATAGTTGGGAAAAGGCTAGGCAGGCAGTGCGGAATTGTAACTTTAAAATGAAATATTTTATTTCGTACTGTAAGTACTCAAACCTCACTTGGGGAGCTAAACTAATGATAGCAGGTAGAGGTATTATATTTTAAACTAGCTTCTGCCGGCGACTTCGTCCGCGTGAAAATTCTTGTTCCCCCGAGCCAGCACGTCGCATCGCATCGCATCGCGTAGCCCGCCCCGCGCGATTACTTCATTTTCGCTTAGCGTTCTTTCTGACTAGTTTTCCTTTTTGCTCGGCTCCTAAGGATCATATCGTGATATTAAATAACCTATAGCCTTGAATAAATGAATTGGGCTAACTAATGCAAAAATATTTTTTCAAATCCGACGGGTAGTTTCAGAGATGAGCGCGTTGAAACAAACAAAAAAACAAACAGTATATAATTTGATTACCAAAATTTATAGTGAGCCAACCTTAAAAGATAGACATACGCTATGGACCTTTTTTTTTTGAACTGTTTAAGAGGAATGATTCCGTCTACATGACTGTTGCGTAACTTTAACCGTTTACGCAGCGCACGCAACGGAAGCTCTCAAAAGGAATTTTCCTCGTTTTTGCAACATTTTTCATTTATGTTCCGCTCCTATTGGTTGTAGCGTGATGTTACATATCCAGCCTTCCTAGATAAATGGGCTATCGAACACTAAAATAATTTTTCTACTGGAACCAGTAATTCCTGAGATTAGCGCGTTAAACCAAACAAACAAACAAACTTTTCAGCTTTATAATCTTAATGTACGTATAGATTAAATGCGCGTTTTCTAAGTATAAACGCGCAATTCTTAAACCGAACTTCTCTTCGATCTGACTTGCTCCTAAAACCAACTAGGACTACTTTTTTAGGGTTCCGTACCTCAAAAGGAAAAACGGAACCCTTATAGGAAGGGCTTACTGTGAGGGTCTGAAACTGTTTTAAAGTTATTTAAGAAAATATACGAAATTGACCATGCCCCCCCCCCCCCACCTTATCTCCGAAACTACTGAGCTTATTTTTTTTTTAAATATTGAAAATAATGCTATAGCTACAGGTTACAGGAAAACCTATAAGAAGTCCATGGTCTTAAAACAACATGGTAAATCGCTCAATATTGTTCGTACAAACATATAATACATTTGTAGTTGGAATGTACGGGAGAACATGTTTTTCAACTACAATGTTAAATTTGTTCTTGGGACAAATTCACCCCGACTACGGAACCCTTCATTGGGTGTGGTTCGACACGCACTTGACCGGTTTTTTATTCAAAAATTTAGTTCGATTATTATATATATTTGCTTGAGCGATAGAATGTCAGTCAGTAACTTATAAAGTTGCCCATTGTATGAAACCTTTACTGGACCTATACCTACTTATCATAGCCAACAGAATGTGGTCAAGTCAAATCGGCTGTAGGAGCAAGGTACTAAGTTATCTGTAAACATTCACTCCAAGATGTAACAAACGTTTTGAGTTTAAAAGTTATCCTAGAAATTAAGTTAAAATTTTCATTTCATTTGGGTCAGGCCAGTTGGCGTGGTTGGTTAAGATACCACCTATCACGCAGCAGGTCGTGGGTTCGATTCCCATCCAGGACAAACATTTGTGTGCATGAACATGTCTGTTTGTTCTGAGTCTGGGTGTAATTATCTATATAAGTATGTATTTACAAAAAAAAAAAAGTAGTATATGTAGTATATCAGTTATCTGGTTTCCATAGTACAAGCTCTGCTTAGTTTGGGACCAGATGACCGTGTGTGAAAATGTCCCAGGATATTATTATTATTATTTGTGATTTTTTGATATTTCTCCGGACCCTGGGGTCCCGGACCTTTGGAAGGCGTACGAGGAGCCGAAGCCAACTCGCAGAGGCCCCTTAGATAATTTTAAATGATGAGGAGGCACCAACCGACGATTATCCCTGTATGCACTAAGCAAGTGCACCCAAGGACAACCCCCGGTTGGTACAGGACTATTGTTGTACGTGGATTATTATTTTATTATTATTTTTTGATATGTCTCGGGACCCTGGGGTCCCGGACCTTTGGAAGGCGTACGAGGAGCCGAAGCCAACTCACAGAGGCCCCTTAGATAATTTTAAATGATGAGGAGGCACCAACCGACGATTATCCCTGTATGCACTATGCAAGTGCACCCAAGGACAACCCCCGGTTGGTACAGGACTATTGTTGTAGGTGAAAACAAAACATATTGGGCTATGGGTTTGGGTGGCTAAAGTGGATTGGGTAACTTGAACTATGGAAGAACTATGTCCCCTGCCTGACCAATGTTATATATTATACACGGATAAAATGGCAGGGGGTGACTTGCACACTCAATAATGGGCCCCCGGAGACGGCCGCTAGCACATAGTGACGTAGCGACAAGGGGGCAACACTTCCTGAGGTGCTTGAGGAGTGGAGAGGTATTCCACGGCTATCAGGACAATCCCGGAAATACGGTCAAGATCCCTACCAGCACCTTACTGGAATACTTCCTTCCTCCGAGCACGTTTGCTCTTGCGAATCTCCACTCAAGCCGGCCAATAAAGGCAAGAAAGAGGTGGGAGCTCTGTTCCTCGTCAGTGTTCACTCCAGCCGGCCAATAAAGGTAAGCCAGAGATGAGGACAAGATTTCTCCCGGGAGATAGGGTCCATGGGGTCGCTACTGCCCAACAGCTCGCCACATGCTGCCCTGCGGGTTTCAATATCTCTCTTGGTCTGGCACCTCATCCTAGACCCGTTCCGGCAAACTCTACCGGCACAGACCTAAAGTTTGGAGCACGCAAGCCCCACCACGACGTCAACGTAGAGATACAGCGGTGGGGTTATTATTATTATTATTATTATTTATTTCCTAGGTTCCAAGGTCAAAAACATCGATCAATTCCCTCTGTAGCTTCAATACTTCGGTAAAGTTATAATCATACTGTACATATTCCATCTTATATAATATTCAATATAAATTAATCAGAGCGCGAACTTAAAGCAAAGGTACATAATTCATTTATCCAGGTACAAGTTTCTAAGTGTTTCTTAAGCAAGAGCTTATCGTCAACTTCGTTAGGTCGTGCCTACACTTCCAGCTACACTTTTTATGTTTCTTTTTTCACTCTTACATCACTTTCAGTAATTTTATTTAGCTTTTGAGTCCTGTAGAGGCATGGTCATTTTTCATTCGGCAAAAAAGTCACGTTTGTTGTTTGGGAGCCCCTTTAAATATTTATTTTGTTCTGTTTTTAAGTATTTGTTGTTATAGCGGCAACAGAAATAGATCATCTGTGAAAATTTCAACTGTCTAACTATCGCGGTTCATGAGATACAGCCTGGTGACAGACGGACCGACAGACGGACCGCGTGGAGTCCTAGTAATAGGGTCCCGTTTTACCCTTTGGGCACGGAACCCTAAAAACCGGCCAAGTGCGTATCGGACCACGCACAATGAAGGGTTCCGTATTTAGGATGAATTTAAACACAAGAACAAACTTAACATTATAGTTGAAAAACATGTTACGCCATACATTCCAACTGCAAATGTAAGTTTCTATGCACAATTTTGAGAGATTTACCATGTTATTTTAAGACCATATACTTCTTATAAGTTTTCCTGTAATCTCTAAGTATAAAACAAATTTTCTGTTTTTTTTTTTTTAATTTATTTTAGGCTCAGCAGTTTCGGAGATAAGGGGGAATGGTCAATTTTCGTCTATTTTCTTAAATAACTTAATAACAATTTATTTTAAAATTATATAAAAAAACGCATCTGAGTCCCTCATATTCAAAATTCATTTAATCACGTTACACTTCCGTGTTTGGGTCACAGAAATTAATACGTGTACCAAATTTCAACTTAATCGGTCCATTAGGATCGTTGGATGTGACAGACGGACTGACAGAAACACGAGTGATTCCGTTTTTTCTTTTAAGGTACGGCACCCTGTGGAGTTTGCATTCTAAACAAATCAAACCAGCCTGTGGCAACGTCCATGTAACCTACATTATTTGAACCAATTTAAATTATTTTATGTGTTCAATCAGTATTTTGTCCAGTCCCTATCAAAGGCAGAATTTAAACACACACACAACTAATACAATCAGAAAAAAAAATTATAGTTTTTGAAAAAAAACATTTTTACTCTGTCCAAATTCATAAAGTTAGTAATGTATGCGTTTTGGATACTTATTCATATTAATGGCTGATTCTTTTAGAACACCCACAATATTCGTATTATTTTACATTTTTGCACAAACCTGGTGAATTATTAATTCAAGAGTGATCATTGTATTAATTTATGTGTATGTTCATTTTGTATTTGTTACCCTCTAATGTACAGAAGACAAACCTTGAGCCGCCCTTGTTCGAAGAAAATCATAAGGTCCATATTCTCTAGAAGGTATGATATCAATGATTATTATGACTTCATCAGTAGACAAAAAATAAATCTATAACCAATTCCATAAGCAGGATTATACGTATTATAAGGCCATCTAATCAACCACAAGTAACAATTTTTTTATCTCTCCAAAATATCATAGCTTCGCCGCTCCAGTGTGAGCCGTACCCAAACCGGAATTTATTAATTATTGTCTAAGGTTTGATACTAAATTCTGTACGCGGCTTCAGATATTTATTAGTTAATTAAAGTGACAATCTTGCAGCCAGTTACAAACTCACGTTAAGTTAGCGGCCCGTTTAATTTATGACGGTTAAGTTAAAATTTAACTTAGATGTTTGAAGGTGTTCATGGAATTGAAATGTTGTCAGTAGCAGATAAGGTAAGTAATTAATTTTTGGTATAGCTAGTTGGTAAGTCGCATTCAATTTTAAAAATTATAAGCATACATGTACGAGACGGTTCCACTTTTTTTTCAAGATCTTCCAACCTTCTCTTTAAAATTGCCTGGTTGCTATTCCACCAATTCGCACTAAGCGCTTCCAAATGTCTTTTATAATGCGCACAGCAAAGGAGTGGAACTCACTACCTGCGTCTGTGTTTCCGAACGCATACAACCCTAATCTCTTCAAAGTGAGAGTGAACAGGCTTCTTCTGGGTAAGCTCACTCCATCGTCGACATTGTCTCTGTCACCTGTGACCTAGACTAGAGTCAAGAGCAAACCCATCACAAATTAAAAAAAAAAAAATTTAAAAATATACAATATGTAACAAAAACCCTGTTGTTCCTTCTACCTACGTTTTAAGAATCGGTATACATACGTAATAAAGCAAGTAAATTATGAAAAACTGTTCAACAAAAATAATTCAAATAAATATTTAATTATTGTAATGTTTAACTGATTTCTCACCTCTTTCGCAATTCTGCATGAAGCGATGACGTAGCGTCCGTTCGAAAGTAAGCTGCGCGGGAGACAAAATAAGTGATTCGCAGAGCGGTGGGTGGCGTGTTAAAGGAGCCCGTGCGCCCCGATGTACTTGTAAACTCAGATACTCTAAACATTTCTTTCGATTTTAATAGTTATTTGACTTGCCCTCTTGACTAGCCAATGCTTGATTATTTTTAATTATAATTTCATTAAAGTTGTGTTTGTAGGTGCTGTTTTGAACGCTTGAGGTTACCTAAAGCGTGTACTTTAGCCAATAGCCTTTCCAGATGTGGTAATGTAGTCAAAATGCTCTTCGCATCTTGACACAACTCTTGATTATGTAAATTAGGTAAATGTATACGTCCCTAAAAGGAATAACAGAATTTTTGTTACATATTGTATAATAGCTTCTACCCCTAGAATACGTAGCGGGCATATTATAATTCATAATATTTATAATCAGTACGGTAAATTCAAGAAAATAGTAACTCTCGGGCAAAAATCTTATGCTGCTCAATGTTTCCATTCTGCGACTGTACCCAAAGTTAACAGCTACAACAAGTTTCAGTGAAGCAGTTATTTAAACCGATTGTCCGTGACGTCACTCGTCCGTGCAATAAAGACTCTAATAGATTTGTCGCTGCACGAGATATTGTGCTTGGAAGATGCCTAGATTTAGTTATTCATTGAAACTAGCTTTCTGTTTTCAAAAGCTTATTATTTTGCTTATTAACTCCACTGTAATGGCTGGAGTCCTTATATCTTTAAGTAAATGGAAATTGCTTAAATTTAAAGATAACTTTCTCAGATATTGAGACATCGCGTCTTAACCTATCTTTGTAAGATTAGCAGCCATTTTGTTTTTTATTTATTAAAGAATGTACTAGCTGCTGGGCGGAGCGGCAGGGCGTGTCAGACTTTTACTGACTAAAACCCACCCGTGTTCCTTCAGTTGCCCGTGCCACGGCCAGGGTAGCTCTTTCAAATAACCCGCGACCCTGGCTGGACACCATCAGTTAGTGCTGACGTATCTTTGAGGCGCGCCCAAAACAACGTGCCGTCGACACAGGCCTGGTCCTTACCGGACGGCGATCTATCCATTGCTCGCCGTATGCAAACCCGCGCCTGCGGTGGCCAGGAATCGGCTCTTAATTCCCGATGCCCAGAGCGTGAATGTACTAGCTTCTGTCCGCGACTTCTTCCGCGTGTTGTTTTTGTTTTCCCGGCCCACCCCGTCGCATCACATTGTCTTTTTTTAGTTTTTTGGGTCGGGAAATCGTCAAATAACATTTCCCACTCTGGGCGGACTAAGGGCCTGAGGGCGCAAAGATTGCCTCTCCTTCATGCGTTCCGCCTCCTCTTTCACGAGCATTACTGCTTTTCAGAAGGAAGTGACGACTTCCCATGCTCTCTCGCTTCATACCATGGCCTGGACCAGGGCCGGACGCGACCGATCGCCACCGCCGATCGGACTTATTGCCACAATTGTGGCGTGCCCAGAACTGAGTTGCGACAGTCGCACTCACCATGTCGCCATGAGATCCCGCCGGAGCTCTGTCCGCTGTACCGTGAATTCTCGCGGCAGCGGAGTTACGCCCCGGCGTTTCGCCTCCAGATCCCATGGCGGCCCCTCCGGTGGGTTCCCGCACTGTCGAGGCGAGAGGGCTCAGTAGCCGTGGCTTGGTCACCCACGATGAAGTGAAAAGGAACCCGAGGAGGGGCCGCTAGTCATGGCTTTTGCCGGTAAGCCGACGACGTAGCGGTCAATATGTAGGTTACGGTGCCGCTTGGGCGACATCGCAACTGAGGCGGGCCGCGATGTCGTATGGGAGGCATCGCGGCTGAGGGTTGGAGGCCGCGACGAGAGAGGAGTATTGCGGTGCGCCGCTCTCCCTACCTTCCGTGACCCTGACGGGGTCGCCACCGTCTGATGGCGGACGCGATGGAGCCGCATGGAAGGAGGAGTGTCGGTATAGCATTGGCCGCTCTCCCTATTCTCTGCGGCCGAAAAGCAGTAGGCAGTCGGGCCACTGACCTGACCGATTGCAGGGGGGCCAAGGGTACGGCAATCCGGCAAGGAGGCTCTCCGCCTCACCGGAGACTGTGCGGTATCCCCGAACTGACCGGTCTGCTGACAACTTATATAATCTAGAAACGAAAATGAATGACATGCTAAAAGTTTTCGAACAGTAGTTTGGTACAAATAATCTATAACTCAATGTAAAAAAAAAACAAAGTGTGTTTTATTCAAATCCAACGTCCGAAACAAGGCTAGTCTTGAGGTTTTATCTTGTGAGAACAAAGTCGAAGTGGTTGACCATGTCAAATTCCTAGATGCACTGCACTGATGCACTGTTAATCTGGAAAGTTGAGACATCATCAATAAGCCTGATGGAGAAACTAACTTTGGCCCTGCTTATCATCTTATACTTTGCTTTGTTCTAGGCTTAGGTACAGTATTGAGTTTTGGGGCAACAGTTACAAGTATAATATCCATATGTGCATGAACATGTCTGTTTGTTCTGAGTCTGGGTGTAATTATCTATATAAGTAGATATGTATTTACAAAAAAAAAAAAGTGGTGTATGCAGTATATCAGTTATCTGGTTTCCATAGTACAAGCTCTGCTTAGTTTGGGATCAGATGACCGTGTGTGAAATGGCCCAGGATATTATTATTATTATTTTTTTTATTATCCACTCGGCATTTTTTCTTCAAATGAGAGCCTTAAGGACAATGCTCCGCTTGATACAGACGGATTCATGTAGGTACCATTTCATTAGACATTAAATTTTGACTATGCCGTACCTCTATAAACTAGTATTGCTAACTAATTTTGCTAAAAATTTGCACAAACTCGAAACTGACGAGCAAAGTAAAGCTAGACATAAAACTCGAAGGAAAGACTTACCTAACGTAATCCAACCGAAATTTAACGTGGTTCAACACAGTTCCAGATATCGCCAGTCTTTCTATACAACAAGTTACCCGTAAAATAAAAAAATATAAATAGTGCAAACTTATTCAAAAACAAATTCAAGACACACTTGTTGAGTAAGAGCTATTACAGTGTTGATGAGTTGCTAAAGTTCTTGGATTAACTGGAATATTGGATCATTACTATTTTTGTGGTATTTTTAATTGAATTTTATTTTTGACATTTAATTTTTATTTGACTGGATTGATCTTATAATGGAATTTAGATTAGTATTTTTTTTTACGTTATTATCTTTTGGATATGTAGAATTTTATATTTGACATTCCATTTCTATTATAAAATTATTCGTTACTATTGCTATTTATTAAGATATTGTTATTTACTGTTTGTTTCTTTTTTACTTATTACTTTCAACACAATGTATATTGTTAAGAAATAAATGACTTATGATGGCCATGACCCTTTGGGACCCGTTCAACCAGCGCGAGCGGGCTGGTCGCCGCCTCAAGGAACGCGTTCACACCGGTGCGCATCACATTGCATGCCCGCGCTTTTAATTTAGCGTTCCTTCTGACTTTAGTCTTTTACTCAGCACCTAATGGTCTTCCTTAAGAATTGGGCTATCAAATGCAAAAATATTATTTTTTAATCCGACGGTAGTTCCAGAGAATAGCGTGTTAAAACAAACAAAAAAAACAAATGCTTCAGCCTTACTATTAATAGATAGATTTAGATAAATAAGTATTCGGTCCTTTTTTAAGTTTACAGATAAGTAAATAAGTAATACAAATAGGTAATAAGTTACAATATTTTTCAAATTAACTGTATCCTCCCTTTTCACAACAACAGGGCTCGTTTTTAAAAAGCGTTTGGTACGTTTCCATCGTATAACTTAAACATTATTTATACCCATTTTAGAGTTAATATGAGGTATGAAGTAAGCAGTAAAATACACCCCTTACCGATACTCGGGGTGGAAAAGGGTAAGCAGTAACTTACCCTTTTCCACCCCGTTAAGAGATGATTTTTGAAAAACCCTGAAACACGTGGTTTCTTTATTTTTGGTTGTAACTACTGAAATTAAATTAAATGCTTGTCTTATATTCATAGTTAAGTTTATTCTGTAAGCATGATATCGGTATCACTTTTGAATGTCATATTAAGAAGTCGACATTTCCTATCTGACTACCCCTGAGAAGAAATGACGAAACAAACTTAGGGTTCAAAGTCTCTTTCAAGGTCCAGACATAATTTTGGTCAGATCATGTGAAGACCATGTAGATTACCATTACATTACATACCGTCTGAAATGGTCTTTTGAGAAAATAATCACACATTTTTGAGTGGACCTGTCCAGTTAGTGCAAGCATTTGTCAGTAATCATATAGCTCAATTCAGTACCTAAGGAGCTAAATGAATCGACTAATATCAAAGAAAGGGCATTTGGGTAGGCCGCATAAAGTATTCAAACTGCACAGACTATATTATTACCGAGTTTCGAGTTAATCCGACAGTGCGTTAAAATTTTTCCTTACTAACTTTGACGCCCTCTAAATCCTCTGTGAGGGGTTACTTTAAAAAGCTTAGTGCCAATCTTTATTACTTACGAAGACAAATATTGCGAATTTTCAAGTTTATAAATAAGGGTTTATAATAACATTTTTCACAATTATAAACTGTTCCCCTCTTTTCACCTCCACATGGGTGTAATTTTGAAAATTCGTTTGGGAAGTTCCCATAACTTGACTCAACGATTATTTATACAATGTTTTGAGTTAAACAAGCCACGCAGTAAAATCCTTCCCGTGAAAAATTGATTATCCGTTTTTGCCCCTCCAGGAATCGACTTTCGAAAACCCAAAATTTATTATTGTTTATGTCATAAGTATAAAACTATAAATACTGAGTTTCGAGTTAATCAGACCGCGCCTTAAAATTCTTCCATACAAACTTTAACAACCCCAAATCCTCCTTTGAGGGGTAGTTTTGAAAAACTTGATTACTATCTTAGGCAAGTATTTGTGACAAGTTTCAAGTTAATTAACCAAATGAATAAGAATTTCATGTTAACTGTAGTACCAGTTTTCACCCCCACAGGAGAGGAATTATAAAAAATCGTTTGGGATGTTTCCATAACTTGACTCAAAGATTACTTACATCAATTTTCGAGTTAATCAAGCCCTGCAGTAAAATCCTCCCCTGTAAAATTGACTACCCCTTTTCGCCCCTTTAGGGTAGATTTTCTAGAAAGCCTGATACACGTTATTCTTTATTTTTGGCCTGAAGTATAAATACTGAGTTACGAGTTCATTAGACCGCGCTTTAAATTTCCTAGGCATGCAATATTTTGCATCACGGTCTGGGGTGGAGCTGCTAAAACGCACCTTATTAAATTGGAGAGGGCACAACGAGCTGTGCTGTAAAAGTAATGACCAGGAAACCTGACAGATACCCGACTGTGAGCCTATATTCAAACTGTAAGGTCCTATCAGTTCGTCAGCTGTTCATTTTCAAAGCTGTCCTCAGAAAACATCGAGATGTGGCAACTCAAACTCAAATAAACGCAGCTTATCATCTGTATGGCAGATTACTTACGCAGTTTGTCATCGTGTGGCTTGTAAAACCTCTTTCGCAAAAAGGCAAAGGCGTATCGAACGCGCGATTATCAAACCACCGAAGACCTTCTTACTTATCTAATATACCTAGTCTTGCCATAAATATTGTCACGAAGAAAAAAAATTTTTTATTGCATATAATATTTATTATTTTACAGTGTGTTAGTTTAATACATAAATATAAAACAATTGAAAATATAAAAAGCTTATTCTAAGTGGTCTCCATTGGCTGCAGTACAGTCCTTTAAACGTTGAGGCCAGTTATCAATAGAAGCACGCACTCTTTCCATGGGAAAATTCTTCACTGCCAATCGTATGGATTGTTTTAAGGACTCCAAATTATCATGGAGTTTAGAGCAAGCCGTACTCTCTAAAACTGACCATCAATCATAATCCAGCGGATTAAGATCGGGACTAGACGACGGCCAGTCTTCAGCTCTGATGAAGTCCGAAACGTTCACTTCCAACCAAGACTGCGTGGACCGAGCTTTATGACCCGGCGCCGAGTCTTGTTGGAAGGACCATACTTGGTTATTGAACATGGTGTTGTTAAGGGGCTTAACTACCTTCTCAAGAATGGTATCTTGATACACTTGTTTTGATACCTTTTTCACAAAAATATGGCTATTTTCAAAACTAAACCTCTGAAAGGAATGTTATGTTTAATAGATAGGTAGCCTGGAAGCTGGAGAGGTAAATAGCCTACTTTTCATCGCGGATTGCAGATGAAATCGCGGAAAAAAATCAATAAATTATTAATTTTAAATTAACCAGAAAAGTATCAAAAAGTCGGATCATAATTTGAAAAACATCTTTGAAGATTAACACTAAAATGTCGCAGGCTGTTGGGGGCACTGACTAGACTCAGACAATTCATCAAACTTGTTGTGTCAGTGAATCAAACTTGCATCTGACGTATAATAAGCCGAGCGTCCATCAAACTGGCCGGTTGTACCCCAAGTTGTGAGCTATTATAAGAATTGTGTAGATAGATAACATCACGCAAGTAATCCCCGAAGGGTTTGGCAGAAGCCAGTTACGTCCCATATAATAGAGGGCGAGCCTATTACCATCAACCGGGTACAAATCCACATTCCGGGCAATTCCTGATGGAAATTTGCCTGACCTGGGAATCCAGCCCAAGACCTCATACTCAGCTGTAGCACTTGCGACTACTAGACCATGAGTAAGCAGTAGGTTTCAATAGTATTCATATTCCTGCTGCTGATAAAATCAAAGGTTCCCCGTTCGAAACCTATTTCCCATTCAAATATAGTAGAATTTTTTATACACAATTTAGGACAAATTTTTCAATCGTCAGATAACTTTTATATTGGAATATGGCCGTTTGACAGCTTTTGTATAGAAAATATGTAAAAAACTGTCATAACTATTCTTCAGATAAAAGTTATTTGTCTATTGAAAAATCTGCAATTAGTGTAGTAAGAATTATTAAAATTTGTAATGGTCTTCAAAAGTGCACTCATTTGTGGCAAATCATGTTAGTTTGAGCCTTCACTTGTACGAGTATAAATATTTATGTGTTATGTTCTATTATTTTTGTAATATCATCCATCTTCATTTCCTGCCCTTGTCCCACGTTACTTGGGGTCGGCGCAACACGTTTTCTTCTTTCATTCTCCTCTGTCAACTGTCATGCTGTCCTTCTCTCCCTTTTTAACCGCCTTTCAAAAAAAGGAGGAGGTTCTCAATTCATCGTTCGATTCACCAATTTCTCCGTCAATTGTGGACTGATTTCGAAAATTCTTTTTTTTTTTGTTTGAAAGGGTATGCTCGCGAGGTGGTCCCATTGTCACCAAGTGAGAATATGATAAGGGGTTTCCATGGAAATCGAGGGCAACCCTCAAATTTTATAGGCACACCTATAGCAATTTTGATATTTTTTTTATAGTAACTCGTGAATTTACTTTTGGAAAGCACTATTTGGTAAAGTGGAACTGATGATGAAGACCACAGATGGCCATCGGAACTACTCAGTAAACAGTATTTCACGGGTTGCAATTCGATTAAAGTATAATATGGTTGCTGAGCAATTTATGCTCGTAACACTGCATATGGTGAAATGGAACTAATAGTGACTTCACCATCAGCTCCAGTTCTCCTGGTTCTTACTAGGAGAACTCCTCAACAATTAACGTCCCTACATCAAGAAAAGCAATATTTTGTAAAAGGTGATGAGCACTTGACATTACGCTATTGTATTAACTTAGATAAATTACAAATTGGCCCACTAAAAAGTGAAAAATAAAAAGCTTATTTACAAAAAATAAACCACCGACCCAAAAAAACACTACAAAGTGAAAAATAACTTTAATTTCAGACGTCGGTGGCAAAAAACTAAAATATACAAGATCCAAAGACACCGACTTCTGAAATTAAAGTTATTTTTCACTTATTATACGTTTTTTTTTTTTTGGGAATCGGTGGTTTATTTCTTTTTGTAAAAAAGCTTTTCGTATTTTTGCAATGTCAGATACATACAAAATACAAAAAAAAGAAACAAAATCATTTATCATTTACCTTTTCAAACTGAAACCACTGAACCGATTGTAATGAAATTTGACAGATAGGTAGCCCGGAACCTGGAGGAGGTACACAGGCTACTTTTCATCCTGGATTGCAGATTAAGTCGATCAATTTTTAAGCTTTCTGATTAAAACTTAGCTAATATCTTTTAAAAATAATTGTTCTTCGAAATAGGATAAAATACGCTTTTCATCTCTTATAAAGTTCAAAGTCGTAAAATGTATTTAGAGGATAAGCAAGCGATTTGCACAAAAGTGCGCTTTTTACGCCAATTACGTATCACCTAGCAGCGCTGCCAAAATATCTTGGTAGCGCTTAATTTGTACGATAAGGAAGGAAGTCTGAAAATAAAAATACATACCAGGAAGGCACCATTTGTACATATACCTACAATGTACAAATTGAGGCAAAAATAGGGTAGTGAGTGAATGTTTGCTGGTGCACACAATTGTAAGCTCTGACCCCATGAGATCTGGGACTTATATTGTATACATTATATTGGGTCTTTTAAATTGGGATAATGTTGCTAAGGAAAAGGACCTAAGTTCTATCCAGAAGTAGAATAGAGGGTGTGTAATAGAAGCATGTTTCCTGTTCCGGTAAATAGATAGGTTTCACGTTTTTGGTACCCACACATGCACACATGGCTTAAGTGCCTATGACGTCGCACGTCTGCGAAGTTCGAGGACAGCTGACGTCACGACAACACACAACATGGTCGTTACCTACCGTGGCTCGCGTCATTTCGCATCATTTCATAATTAGCCTATTATTAGTTATTGCTTATAAACTATGTTTAGTTTTAATAACATTATCATTAAATTCATTGTGTACCACTGAATGAGCTTTTCGTTTCATAGAAACTAAATCTAGCTACAAAATAAAGACGATTTTCGTGTCTGTCTGTGTGATCGCTTCGTTCTTCTGAACTACACAATGGATTTTGATACGGGTTTTATCATTAGAATTTTTATGAAACTTAAATCTAATACCTACAGATTTTTTTTTTTTTAATATTTATACCCGACCCTGCTTTGAACGGTTTTTACGACTTCATAAAGTGCAACGTTCGAAGTTGGTCTACTTCCTAAGTTGGGACCGTGCCGATCTACTCCCTAAGCACGAAAAATTTAATTTGACACTTGTTTTGACTGATCAACTATACATTAGGATGTGCCCGTATCATCGTTAAGGTGATAAGTAAAAGGCGAACTGGGCGAGAATAAGAAAGTGACAGAATCAATTACCTCCACATGCGAAAAAATAGAGCACAACTATGCGCTGGGAACCAAAATAAAAGCGCAAAACCAAATAAAAATTGTTTAAAAATAAATCAAGCTATCTATAAAAAATATTTTCAGGCAGAGTTTTCATGTTAGGTACATGCACGCACATTTTGAATGCAATATTGCAATGAAATTACTTAGGGTTTCAGAATTACAGAAAAAAAATATAAAAAGTAGAGGTCTTTTCGGAATTAAATTCTATAGGGTAATTCAAGCCAATTGCGTTTTCCTTCAGTCAGAGTTTTAATCAAATAATCACATAACATAATATAGGTCTTTACCTTTGAAGTTGCTATTTTACAATACTGGCCATTTGAGAAGTATGGCTGGCAATAAACTCTAAATTCAAATTCATTTTATTTAAAAGATATATTATGGAATTCTATTTTCAAATTCAGTCATTTGTTTATTTGTTTTCACATTTGTATCTATTTCATCAATATGAACACGATAAAAATACGAGTAATTATGGAATATGAGTTCCGTCGCGGTAGCAATGCCGCACAAACGGCTCGCAACATTCATTACGTGTACGGAGTGAACACTACAAACGAGCGCATGACTCGTTATTGGTTTGAACGCTTCCGACATGGAAATTTTGATCTAAAAAATGAACCCCGTGACCACCCGAAAACAAAAGCCAGCAATGACGAATTAAAGGCGATAGTGGAAGCTGACGATACTCAATCTACGGCTCAGTTAGCAGCAGCTTTCAACGTTAGCATCGAAACAATATTGGTCCATTTGCGTCAATTTGGCAAGGTAAAAAACTTGATAAGTGGGTGCCGCACGAACTGAACGATCGCCAACGCGACGAACGCGTTGAGGTATGCCTTGTGTTGCCTATCAGACACAGAAACGAAGGGATTTTGAATCGCATTGTCACTTGCGATGAAAAATGGATTCTGTTTGATAATCGTAAGTGATCGTCATGTTGGTTAGACCCTGGTTCAGCGCCTAGGCAATGCCCCAAACGAAAACTTACCCCTAAAAAGTCATATAGTCACTGTTTGGTGGTCTAGTGCTGGTATAATTCATCACAGCTTCTTAACAAATGGCACCAGCATTACTGCGTATGTGTACTGTGAGGAACTGGGCACAATGATGGAGAAGCTCGCAAATCTCCGGCCAGCCTTAGTTAATCGCTCGTCCCCACTGCACAACAACGCTCGACCTCATATGGCACAACAGACGGTCTCTAAGCTACAAGAGCTAGGTTTGGAAGTATTGCGTCATCCACTGTACTCACCAGACCTTGCGCCGACAGACTTCTACTTTTTCCAAAGTTTGGACAATTCATTGGCAGGGAAATAATCAATACCCGAGAGCCAATAAAATGCCTTTGAAGAGTTTATTGGCTGCCGTACACCTGACTTCTTCAAGAAGGGCATTGAAAAATTACCACTACGCTGGCAGAGATGCATCGATAGCATGGGCGGGTGCATATTTTGATTGATAGAAATAAAAAATATTTATATAAAAATGAGTTGAACTTTCTGCATACTAAACGGCAATTTCGTAGGTAAAGACCTAATGTACAAAAAAAAAATACGTGTTGACTTGAGAACATCCTCCTTCCTTCCATACTTGCTGTAATAGTGAAATAAATGATTACGAAAAGCCCCCAATTTATTTTGGTATCGCCTTAACGGGCTTAGAGAGTACACCACAGGCGTGGGTCGCTAGTAGGCTTAATAAATTATGACAGTATAATAGTAGGTACCTGTATGGCTATATGGCTACGTTTTTGTAGAGAATTCTGATAGATCCTTGATAGGTCCCGGCTGTCATTCGTGGATCTTTGGCAATCGTTACGGGTCGTCAGAAGCCCGAAAGTCTGACAATCAGTCTTACCAAGGGGTATCGTATTACCCAATAGATAGTAACTGGGTAATACGATACCCCTTGGTAAGACTGGTTGTCAGACTTTTGGGCTTCTGACGACCCGTAACGACTGTCAGAGATCCACGAATGACAACCGGAACCAACGGCTTAACATGCTTTCCGAAGCACGGAGGAGTCTCGGTATGTAAAGATGGTCATCCATCCACGGACCAACTTCGGTAATAGTAGCTTAACCTGATGGATCGACCGGTGCGGCTTTTATTACTTAGCCAAAGATAGGTGAAGAACACAAAAGTGCAACAAAACGCCTTTGGAAAATAGAGTAAGTTCATTAATGTACAGAAAAACAAGTCATATCACTGTACTGGACTCAGTACAACTACGCACACACATATAATTTTTGTGCCTACTCGTGCAATTGCTGAACCCCGAACTGGGTCAATTTCCTTCAGTTTTTGTTTGAAAATACTTTTTCTAACAGGAAATAGAATATTCATTCGGAGCCTGTATTGTTTTATACGTCATTCGAGCAAGGAGTAGGGTCTCACTGAGCGATTGAAAATAAGTATTCGCAGCTATTATATTATACTGCAATTAGAAGCGTAGCTACAGCCATTTCTTAATTGGTTGTTGAGTTCTATCGGGTATTATTGATTGGGTTTTGTTTGATATCCTGAAAATCACATTTTTTATTACTAATAATAAATCTGAAGAGTTTGTTTGTTTGCATGTTTGAACGCGCTAATCTCTGGAACTGCCAGTCGGATTTGAAAAATTCTTTTTGCATTTGATAGCCCAATCCTTGAGGAATGCTATAGGCTATTTAGTATTACGCTAAGATCTTTAGGAGCCCGACAAAAAGAAGAAAAAGTCAGAAAGAATGCTAAGCTAAAAGGAAGTGATAGCGCGAGCAAGCAATAATGTTTATAATAATGTTTATTTTTTTATTTATTTTTTCTTTTTCTTCCACAAATAATACTTATAAACTAAACATGCAATTTGATTGAAAATTATCACTATGTTTATTTGTGGGAGACTGGTGCCTAAACTAAGCCTAAACTTGTATTTCAGGACACCAAGGACTCCCCCCTACAGGCAAAATTACATTCTGCATTGGTTATTAAAATAACTAGGTATACTGGTGTCTAGTTATTGTAATTATAGGTATATAGATATGGATATTTGATGGAAAGAACAAAACATTATAATTTAATAGCAAAATAATAATAGAACCTAGAACCCTGTGTGTGTGTGCCTGGTGTATTTGTCTGTATGTCTATGTGAGTGTATGTGTTTGTCTGTATTGATGTGTGTGATAAAGTATAGTTAGGATGAGAGGGTATAATGTGAGTGGGATCATTATCTAACTAGATGTATGGTATATGAAGGATATTTCTTTTTGATTCCTGTTAAATTTTTATGACTAGTAACTCTTCTGTTTTAGTGTAGTTCAATTTTAGTAGCCATTTTGTTAGTACCCGTTTACATTTAGATTTACTGTAATTAAAAAACTTTTTAGCAAAAAATAAAACCGACTTCCAAAACAAAACACTACAAAGTGAAAAATAACTTTAATTTCGGTAGTCGGTGTCTTGGGTTTTGTATTTTTGTTTTTTGCCACCGACTTCCGAAATTAAAGTTATTTTTCACTTTGTAGTGTTTTGTTTTGGAAGTCGGTTTTATTTTTTGCTAGTCGGCTGTTGGAAGTCGGTTAAAAATACCTGTTTCTTTGTTTAACTTATTGTACAGCTCAGGGCCTCGGAAAATATAAAATTTTTGGGCAAAACGTGATTTCTTTTTAATGGTATTACATATTGCATACGGCTTTCTCGTTGTTAATTTTGAGAGATCAAAAGAAGATGAATCAGAATGTTGTCTCAGAGTAGTGGAGAGGATGTATATTTGTCGTACTGTTAAAACCTCGGCTTCCTGCGATGCGACGGGTCAGGGGAACAAGAAATTTCACGCGGATGAAGTCGCGGACAAAAATTGGTCTCTAAAAAAACCGGTCAAGTTCGTGTCGGATCAAATCAAATCAGATCAAATCAAATCATTTATTTTTGCAAACATGGGTAATTGTTACACAGATGTTTCGCTCCGCTCTCTTGCAGTACCAGGCCCAATAAAAGGCGTGTTTTATATTAATCTATAAACTTAATTAATCACATTAATTTATATTAGGTATATACGTATATAAAAATGAATCGCCGAAATGTATGTACGCGTATAACTTCCGAACGACTGCACCAAATTGGATAATTCTTTTTTTGTTGTGTTTGTAATTGTCAGGACAAGGTTTGCATAAAAGAAAATATTTGAAAAGTTACCGGGAAAATTGTAAAATTCGGGAAAACTTAAAGTGCATTTTCTATGGGAATTTTGTATGAATTATTGAAATATTAAAAGGACAACGTTTGTCGGGTCAGCTAGTTTAGGATAAAAAAAACTAATTGACAAAACAGTTTTTAATATATGCTCAGCTCTGTAATATATGCCAAACATTCGTGGGGGTCAGATTATAACGTCCTCTACATAACCAATAAACAAAACAAAATCAGTCAACTAACAAACAGTTTCAACAAATCCATAAACACCAATATTGCGAAGGGTTACTAGCTAATTAAAACATTATACCTCATGCAATACTCACTCCCAAATTAAGTGTACTATACGGGATAACGCACATCCCCTACAAATACGATAAAAACACAAATACTGGAGGCTTGGGCACAGAATAAGAATGTTCAGAAACGACTCCCCCTCCGAACGCGTTATAAATGCCTACAGTTTCGTGGCATAAAAAATGTTTAACACAGTCAGAATTGTATCGTCGTTTGTGGCGCGCGTTACGTCCACTGCTCTTAATTCAGTCTGCCTAGCCTGTTCCCTACTCTGTTGGGGTCGGCTTCCAGTCTACAACACGAGAATTTTAGAAGGAGCGACTGCCTATATGACGTCCACAACCCAGCTACTGGGTAACACGATACCCCTTTGTAAGACTGGTTGTCAGACTTTTGAAGCATTTGACTATACCCGTAACGACTGTGTCAAAGACCTACGAATGATAGCTGGGATGAACGGCTTAACGTGCTTTCCAAGGCACGCTGTCTCGATATGTGACGAATGGTCACCCACCCCCGAACCAACCGCGGTAAGCATAGCTTAACCTTCGATCGACCCTTAATCCGCGCGTAATCATCAACAAATCCACAACCCTGTTTGTAACTTTGGAGAGCAGCACCCTAATCGCGTAACACACTTTAAATCACAATCCAAGGAAATTCCACGTTTGTACAACTATGTATATAACGCAATGAACGTGGCTGAACTGTCAAAATGAAAGGGTTTGCCGTCGATGGCCATTATCCATTGTATGTACGTTACACAATTACCCCGCGGATCTTCGCGTGATAGTGGGAAGTGTAACTGATTCGGCGGCATCCACATTAATTCTGTAGGAGCTTGTGACTAAGTTATAACAGCCGCAAGGGTCAATCGATCAGGCTTGCCGAAGTTGGTCCGTGGATGGGTGACTATCTTTAGGTACCAAGACCCCTCTGTGGCTGCCGTTGACCCCGGCTGTCATTCGTGGATGTTTGACAGTCGTTACGGGTCGACAGGAGCCCGAAAGTCTGACAACCAGTCTTACCAAGGAAGGGGTATCAAATTACCCAGTAACTGGGTTGTGGAGGTCAGACAGGCAGACGTTCCATGTAAAATACTGGTATTCCGGTTAGGCTGGAAGCCGACCCCAACATAGTTGGGAAAAGGCTAGGCAGAGGATGATCCGCATTTGTAGACCTACGCAAATAGGAAAATAGGTCCCTCGTGACATTCTCTTCTGAACGGTTTTTGTATTCTATGACCACCATGGCTGAGGTATTTAACTATACATGCTTTTCCCAACGAAGAGCTTCAAGTTCTTATAATTAGGTTACCAATCAATTTGTGATAAGAACATCGACATAATAATTATTATGTTGTATATTGGGAAAATTCAGTAATTACATATGAACTGTGTTTTAGCTATACGATACCCATTCATAAAGATAATTTGCTGGCGATCAATTTATTTATTTAACATAAAACGGCCAAGGCCAATCACATTACTTAAGACATTAAAGCACATTATTTAAGTACAATAATATAGTATACAACTACTCGACAACCATCAACCCACAGTAGTTGTAATGTGGCTTGGATCCTTTTCGTTTAACTATGGACATTTGTAGTTGGAATGTATGGGAGAACATGTTTTTCAACTACAATGTTAAGTTTGTTCTTGGGATAAATTCATCCCAACTATGGAACCCTTTATTGTGCGTGGTACGACACGCACTTGACCGGTTTTTTGACATTGATTGTCTCTTAGATAAGATTGCCACTAGATTTAGAACGTTTTTAATAACAGGAATTTGTCTTCTGAAATAGGAAATACGACAACGTTCTGTACCAGTAGCACCAATGTAAAGAAACCACATTTAACAAAGAAATGTTTCAGCACAGAACTTAGAACTATCGACAAACGCCAGGCCTTTCCAATTTCGAAACAATTTGGCTTGCAAGCTGCAATATCATAGGGTCAATCAGTGTATACCAAAAGCAACTTTAAGTTGTAAAAGCGTCCGTTTTGTCGATAGTACATAAAACAAAGCAAAACTACCACAACAATGCATCGACAAATAAATACAAAAGATCACAAGAGTGTACACCAATATTGACAACCATTAACCCCCCACTGCAGCCCCTAGTTAGCTCACACACGATAAGCGCCTCGCAGCAATGCTCGCATGTTTTCCTTCCATCGGCATCGCGTTGAGCAGCGTATTTACATAAATCAATAAATACAGCCACTCCGCGGTAATACTTGGATGCAGGCATGCTTGTTTTAAAATGTAACGAACGCTGTTACATGTTGTAGCTGTCAGAGGAATTAGGGCAGTTTGTTTTGTAAAGGTGAATGAATTTTGTGTGAATGACTTTTGAAAGGACAGGGTTTGGAGATTATCTACTTTTTATTAGGTATTTAGGGTTTGGGAGTGTTGTTAGTTTGGTAAATGCGTAGTATATTTTTGAAACTACTTACGAGATGTTTAATTGAATTAGTATGTATAGCTGGATTGCCAATAGTGGACAAAAATCGGAAAAGTGACTTCAATTTATAATATGTCGCACATTGAGAATCAAAGCGTCATTATACAAAATTAGGCAAGTTTGAACTATCACTGCCTATCTAGTGACACGCAGCATGAAAAATATATCGTAAAAATTCTCACGGCAAACATTATAATAAAACCGGTAGATGTCATTAGTGTCGTTATGTAATTTGATAGGGGAACGCTGCAATCTTTGACAACAACATTGACGTTTTTGAAAATTATCGTTTTCGTTTTAGTGAGGGTTTGATGCTCAACGTGCGATGTGTATTAGGAGCAATAATGAACAAAAATCGGAAAGTGACTTTAATTTATAATAGGTGTATTAGGAGCAATAATGAACAAAAATCGGAAAAGTGACTTTAATTTATAATATGTGTATTGGGAGCAATAATGAACAAAAATCGGAAAAGTGACTTTCATTTGTAATAGGTGTATTAGGAGCAATAATGAACAAAAATCAGAAAGTGACTTTAATTTATAATATGTGTATTGGGAGCAATAATGAACAAAAATCGGAAAAGTGACTTTCATTTGTAATAGGTGTATTAGGAGCAATAATGAACAAAAATCAGAAAGTGACTTTAATTTATAATATGTGTATTGGGAGCAATAATGAACAAAAATCGGAAAAGTGACTTTCATTTGTAATAGGTGTATTAGGAGCAATAATGAACAAAAATCGGAAAGTGACTTTAATTTATAATACGTGTAATGGGAGCAATAATGAACAAAAATCGGAAAAGTGGCTTTCATTTGTAATAGGTGTATTAGGAGCAATAATGAACAAAAATCGGAAAGTGACTTTAATTTATAATATGTGTATTGGGAGCAATAATGAACAGAAATCGCAAAAGTGACTTTAATTTATAATATGTGTATTGGGAGCAATAATGAACAAAAATCGGAAAGTGACTTTAATTTGTAATATGTGTATTAGGGGCAATACTGAACAAAACTCGGAAAGTGACTTTAATTTGTAATGTGTTTATTAGGAGCAATAGTGAACAAAAATCGGAAAAGTGATTTTAATTTGTAATATTTGTATTGGGAGCAATAATGAACAAAAATCGGAAAAGTGACTTTAATTTGTAATAGGTGTATTAGGAGCAATAATGAACAAAAATCGGAAAAGTGACTTTAATTTATAATATGTGTATTGGGAGCAATAATGAACAAAAATCGGAAAAGTGACTTTTATTTGTAATAGGTGTATTAGGAGCAATAATGAACAAAAATCGGAAAGTGACTTTAATTTATAATATGTGTATTGGGAGCAATAATGAACAAAAATCGTAAAAGTGACTTTAATTTGTAATTGGTGTATTAGGAGCAGTAATGAACTAAACTCGGAAAGTGACTTTAATTTATAATATGTCTGTTAGGAGCAATAAAAAATCTGCCTAGCCTTTTCCCAATTATGTTGGGGTCGGCTACCAGTCTAACCAGATGCAGCTGAATACCAGTATTTTACATGGAGCGACTGCTTATCTGACCTCCACAACTCAGTTACTGCGTAATACGGTACCCCTTGGTAAGACTGGGTCAGACTTTCAGGTTTCTGACGACCCGTAAGGACTGTCAAAGATCCACGAATGACAGCCGGGACCAACGGCTTAACGTGCTTTCCGAGGCACGGAGGAGTCTCGGTATGAAAAGATGGTCACCCATCCACAGACCAACCCCGGCAAGCGTAGCTTAACCTGATGGATTGACCCGTGTGGCTGTTATTACTTAGCCACGAGCTCCGAGAAATAATGAACAGAAATTGCAAAAGTGACTTTAATTTATAATATGTGTATTGGGAGCAATAATGAACAAAAATCGGAATGTGACTTTAATTTGTAATGTGTTTATTAGGAGCAATAGTGAACAAAAATCGGAAAAGTGACTTTAATTTGTAATATTTGTATTGGGAGCAATAATGAACAAAAATCGGAAAAGTGACTTTAATTTGTAATAGGTGTATTAGGAGCAGTAATGAACAAAACTCGGAAAGTGACTTTAATTTGTAATATGTTTGTTAGGAACAATAATGAACAGAAATTGCAAAAGTGACTTTAATTTATAATATGTGTATTAGGGGCAATAATGAACAAAAATCGGAAAGTGACTTTAATTTGTAATGTGTTTATTAGGAGCAATAGTGAACAAAAATCGGAAAAGTGACTTTAATTTGTAATATTTATATTGGGAGCAATAATTAACAAAAATCGGAAATGTGACTTTAATTTGTAATAGGTGTATTAGGAGCCATAATGAACAAAAATAGGAAAAGTGACTTTAATTTATAATATGTGTATTGGGAGCAATAATGAACAAAAATCGGAAAAGTGACTTTAATTTGTAATATGTGTGTGTATTAGGGGCAATAATGAACAAAAATCGGAAAGTGACTTTAATTTGTAATGTGTTTATTAGGAGCAATAGTGAACAGAAATCGCAAAAGTGACTTTAATTTATAATATGTGTATTGGGAGCAATAATGAACAAAAATCGGAAAAGTGACTTTAATTTGTAATATGTGTATTAGGAGCAATAATGAACTAAAATCGGAAAAGTGACTTTAATTTATAATATGTGTATCGGGAGCAATAATGAACAAAAATCGGAAAAGTGACTTTAATTTGTAATAGGTAGGTGTATTAGGAGCAATAATGAACAAAAATCGGAAAAGTTACTTTAATTTATAATATGTGTATTGGGAGCAATAATAAATAAATTAAATAAAAATAAAATGAAATAATCTTTAATTCGGATACATATGGGTTAGTTAACAAAAAAATAACAAATATAACTTAAAACTATGTTAGTAAACTTATTATCTATTTGGAAACAAGTCTGTTGTTCGAAATACATCTTCGAACAACAATCATCATAATCAATCATAATCTTTAATCATCATAATTAACAAAAATCGGAAAAGAGACTTTAATTTGTAATATGTGTATTGGGAGCAATAATGAACAAAAATCGGAAAAGTGACTTTAATTTCTAATATGTGTATTGGGAGCAATAATGAACAAAAATCGGAAAAGTGACTTTAGTTTGTAATATGTGTATTAGGAGCAATAATGAACAAAAATCGGAAAATTGACTTTAATTTATAATATGTATATTGGGAGCAATAATGAACAAAAATCGGCGGAGTGACTTTAATTTGTAATATGTGTATTAGTAGCAATCATGGACAAAAATCGGAATGGCTGAGCCTTTGTGAAAAAGAATACGCCCAAATCTGTAAAAAAATAACCCCTTTCGACTGCCGTAATATCAAGGAATCAGTCAAACATGATCCTTAACTGCAATACTTGCAAAATGCTCGCTCTTTCACGCACAACAGTAGCAGCCAATAGGGGAGTGAGCCCAAATCAATTTTTATATTTAGATGACACGTTATTTTTTTACCTTTTCAATATTTCCCCTCCGGTTTTTTTCCCGGATGAAGTTGTATTGGATGCTGCCTGTTTGCTTTGGACGTAATCTTCGGTTTATGAACACGGACGTTTCCGAACCGTTAGTAATTCCGTTGGTTTACAATGTTTGAATATTAATTTTGTATGTTTGTGGATGTTCGATGGAGTTGTCTGAATTGTATGTGTACGAAATATAAAAGAGATGACCATTAATTGTTAGATATTTGAAGCTGTATTTTGCTCTGTATTTTTGTTTTACATAAAGATAGCAAAGCAAGTGAGTATAAAGCCAACAATATTAAACAATTTTACGTGCAATGCCTGAAAACTTTCATCTCTTTCTTCGTTTCAACCAAAAACTTCCGCTACTGAGATAAGGGATCACTATAACGTATACTTGCTCATGAAGTTATTCTCATAAACTACCCTTGGCAGAATCAGATGGATTGGTGATCACAGTTACTTATTTTCAGCAGACAGGCTCACGCTACTGCACATCCTCTTGACGTAAGCCTATAAATACAACACGAGCATGAAAATTAACTTTTTTTGAACGTATTTTCAGTATTTTATTTTTCTGGGTCAAAAAACAAGTTAAAGCCTATTTAAAAATGTAGTTTTCTAACTTGAATTGGAAAGGAATATTTTCACAGCTTAATATGGCTTAATATAACAGAAAACTTTTTAAATTCTCTGAAATATTACTAAAGCAATATTAATTTAATATATGTAACTATAACATTATAGTATTCAAAACGTACGAGTACTTTACGTAACATAGGTACTTATGTACGTGAAAATAGAATTTATGTAACAGGCATGATGTGCCTTTAGAGGGTTGAAAATTAACAATACAGGGTCAAGATAAATTAATTGGCGAAACTTAACAGACGTGATGGTTCATCATTATCATCTCAGCCGAAAGACGTCAACTGCCGGACATAGGCGTCCCCCAAACTCCGAGCCTGGTCCAGGCCAGGCTGGTGCGGAGCGAGAGTGCATGGGAGGCCGTCACCTCCTTCTGCGAAGCGGTAATGCTCGCGAAGGAGGAGGCGGCACGCGTGAGGGAGAGGCAGTCTCGCGCCCTCAGTCGCCGCAGGAGACGCCCTGGGCGGCGGGAATCGATAGCCGATTCCCGGCCACCGTAGGCGCGGGCTTGCGGACGGTGAGTAGTGGGTAGCTCGCCGTCCGGTGAGGACCAGGCCCGGGTCGACGGCGCGTTGTGTTCCACGCGCGCCTCAAAGAGATGTCAGCAAAAAATGGGGTCCAATAGGGCCGATGCCGCTGGGGTCGCGGGTTGTTTGAAAAAGATACCGTGGCCCTGGCATAGGCAACTGAAGGAACACGAGTGGGTTTTAGTCAACAATTCCCATCCACAAAAAAAAAAAAAAAATCTTCACACGCTACATCTTCCGGTGTGCGATCACCACTCCAGAACCATTCGGCCCCATCGGCCGTGATGGGTATCGATAGAAAACGACGACCAAACAAAAAAAGAAAATGTTCTGTTTGTAATAATCCCACTGAAAAGCAAAAACTTCTTCGCATACAGAGTAGGAATGAGCATTGATCCGTTTAGGTTTGGTTACTCTTTGATACTCTGACATTAAATGATACTTAGACATCTTAAATAAATTATGTGTGTATATTATTTTTAACTGACATACCTCATATTGTAATTTTAATTCGTGATTATACAATCAATACCTAATATTAATGCTAACCTAATAATCTCTGTTCTGTAATAAATGTATGCATCTAATATTTGCACGCCACGCTTGGCCGAATCTGATGATACCATTGCCTTCTCTCAAGACCATAATATATTCTGACAAAAAAATGAAATAAATGATTATCAATTATGATTATTATGATCCCTGGAACAGGATTTAGGTAAAAATATATTTGAATTTTTTTTTGTGTTGTTCTCTATGTAACATAGGTACGTAGGTATGTATCTAGAACCAGTTTTATTGTACGATGGTGTCGGTGACAGACAGCTCAAAAATTATAAAATTACATATATATCTTGTTCATTCAATACAATGTAGGTAGAAATAATACTGTACGGTATATTAGTACGTAACTATTGCGGACCCTACAATAATGTGGCAACTATTTATTTCCTCACATATTTAGCAGTCCTTAAAAACGTGCAAACTTCACAAACTATCACACAGTGGCGCCACTTGTAATTACTTATTGAGTTGCATTTTAAATAAAGAGTTAAAAAGAGATTGGCTAAACGAAGTCGGAAATCTCGCATCAAGAGTGATCCAGAGCTTTACGCAGTGCACAAGGAGAAAGATAGGCAAAGGTATTATAACGGGAAGAATGAAGGAAAGATAAAGCCTGTAAGTGACTTAGATCCTCGCCAACAACTTTTTTTTAGGGAGAGAAATAGAATGTCTTCCAACAAACACAATCAGAAAAAAGGCGCAAAGAGATGAGATATCTTGAAGAGGATTTAATAAGCGTACCAGAAGTAACCGACAAAAATAACCTACAATTGAAAGATTTTAACTTTAAGAACATGTCCTGTAAGTTAAAATCTGTAAAGGAGGAGCTCGTGACCAAATAATAACAGCCGCAAGGGTCGATCCATCAGGTTAAGCTACGCTTGCCGGGGTTGGTCCGTAGATGGGTGACCATCTGTACATACCGAGACTCCTCCGTGCCTCGGAAAGCACGTTAAGCCGTTGGTCCCGGCTGTCATTCGTGGATCTTTGGCAGTCGTTACGGGTCGTCAGAAGCCCGAAAGTCTGACCACCAGTCTTACCAAGGGGTATCGTATTACCCAATAACTGGGTTGTGGAGGTCAGATAGGCAGTCGCTCCATGTAAAATACTGGTATTCAGCTGCATCCGGTTAGACTGGAAGCCGACCCCAACATAGTTGGGAAAAGGCTAGGCAGATCCTGTAAAGAACACCCCCAATAATAAAACACTAAGCATATATCTCAAGCAGTTTAATCCAAACACAATACTAAAATTAAGATCAAAAGACCCAGTATAACATGACAAATTAGAACGTTACTAAAAGGGAGAGTTTTAAAGCAATAAAAGTTTATTATAACAAATGAGTAGGGGCACCATGTTGTTAGAAGTTTAAGGATAATTGGATGTTTTAGTTAACTAGCTTTAGAATTGGCATTAGCAGAGCCCGCGGATTCAGTCGAGTTTTGAATTTTGTGGTTGAAAGTTCCGTGTCCTTTATATAGGAACGCAAGTAAAACATTATGAGAACTTAAATAAACTTAACTTTATTTGTATATACACAGTATACACCACTAGTATTAAAATACCAAAAAGGTGCGCAAAATATATAGGCCATACGTCTATAATTGTATAGTGATAACTTCCCAACGTTGGAGTCCTTTAATAGCACACGAAACAGAATTAAAAAAGAAATTATCCGAATCCGCAATCAAACCGAAATACTCAGCTAACTCACAATCAGTAGACATATCACTTTCACTTTGAAAAGATTAGGGTTGTATGCATTCGGAAACACAGACGCAGGTAGAGAAAACACATGTAAAATAGGCATCAAATGATTGATGATGTAGTATACGATATAACAATATTATGAACACGAATCAAAACAAAACTACCAAAGCAATACGGTACAATAAGTAGATAAAGAAACCATTTTACACTTTTCAAGAATCTGTCCATAAAATTCACCATAAACATACGCTCCCTAGTAGAGCTATGACCTCTGGCAGTAAATCTGATGGCTCTATCCGCTCTATCGAAGTGTTTACGAGTTGACTTGGACTCTAGCGTTCATAGCAAAGTGCTTTATTGTATAATAAACACTGAAAACGTCTCTACGTTGTCATCTTAGTTAATACTCTACGTCCAGGAATGGGAGGTTGATGAGCTTTGGTTAATTTCAAACAGAGCTCTTATGATAAGAGTGCAGATTTGAAATGGTTAGTCCCAAAATGACCCCAACGCTACTGGAGGCAACCTCTAGGACTAACCTCAACAAGTTCGCCCCCTTGTCACGCGCCATAAAATTGTTAAATATTATTTCAAACGAGGCAGATATATTTTACTGCAGCCTGATGAAGTTCAAAGGAGCACTGAAGTGCATTGAAAATGTTGTGAAGTGATTTTAATTGTATTTTTAATATATTTTAATTGTAATCTGTGTGGTAGTAATATCGCATTGGCGTTATAGCTGTTAAGATGTTATTTACATAATTTTGAATAAGTAAATAAATAAATAAATTTGTCATTAGAAAGTATTTTTTAATTTTAACATCCACCACCGACCACCATCATCATCACCATCATCCATCCACCATCATCATTCTCCTGCCCTTGTCCCAATTTATCTGGGGTCGGCCCAACATGTCCCTTTCTTCCATACTTCTCTAGTAGTCCATCACCAACTTATGGTGAAGAAAATATAAGAAAAGTAGGACTAGTCGAAAACCACCAATGCGCAGAGTGAGAAATTGTGGTGATCAGTTTATGTTCCTGCTCTGCCCTGCAATAAACAGTTGCAGATCAGCATCATAATCTATCTCCTTTCTCCCAACTACGTTGGAGTCAGCTTACAGTCTAACCGGATGCAGCCGAATACCAGTATTTTGCATGGAGCGACTGCTTAACTGACCTCCACAACCCAGTGACTGGATAGCACAATATCCACTGGTAAAACTGGTTGTCAGACTTTCGTGTTTCTGACCACCCGTAGCAACTGTCAAAGTCAAAGATTTATTTGCAGACAAAAAAAAAAAAGTAGTATAAAGTTCTAAGAAAGCCGGGACCATTTGCTTATTGTGCTTCTGTGACACGGAGGGGTCTCAATAAATAATGGATGGTCACCCATCTACGGACCGACATCGGCAAGAGCACCTTAACGAACGATCGACGCGTGTGGCTGTATTTACTTAGCCACAAGCGTCTTGTTCCTGGTCAACATTTTCCATATTTCTTCTATTAGGTACATTTAGGTAGGTGACGAATGAATCTCCATAAATTCTAAATATATGTAGATTTTTCTGGCATTATATCATTTCATAGCCACTGGTCACTAATTAGGCCTGCTAATCATAATATATGTATAATTGGCGGCAACATGCATAATCAGTAATGACATTACCGAATTGTATAATTAGATGTGTCATTAAATCAGACTCAAGAAATTATGTTATTTAATACCAATCAAAAAGATAAATTTACAAGTAAAAACTAATATTTCCCATAGTGATCTTTAGAGGAATACGCAATGGTAATAAACCCACAGATCACACAAGGATTTAATTTCGTTTTTCACCGAGTTCAAAAAGGAGGAGGTTCTCAATTCATCTGTATGTTCTTTCTTTTTGTATGTTTGTTACGCGATTACTCAAAGACGGATGGACCTATTTAAAAAATTCTGTTTTTGTTTGAAAGGGTTCCAAGTTGGTCCCGTATACATTTTATTAACTTTGCTTGGGTAGTTTTTGAGTTAGCTTCAATAATGCGTATTTTTCCCACTTAGTTTATATGGATGATGTTTTAATAACTTCCTATCACTGTTATTTACATAGCAGGTAGTGTTAGTCGAATTTGTGTGGGGTAGGAACCACAACTAAAAAGTTTTTATAATGCTCATTTTCGGGGCCAATGCTCAAGCCCCATACATCAACTTTAATTTTCTCATAAACGTCTGTAAAGACGATCCTCCGACAGTTTTTCTATAATCAGCATGCCATACGTAGACCGTCTTTAATTTTTTAAGCAATTGCTAACCGCATTTCCAGCTTTTAGAAAAATGTTACAGTCAGCTAAAAAACCGCCAATCAATCGTACCCTTCTGATGGTGAAGGTTGTACGACCGCTGGCACTTAAAGGTATAAGGATTAAAATACACTTCTAAAACAACGTAAGAAGCCACACATCGCAAAACACTTTTCCATACTCAAAAATTAAGGTCGGTCTCCTAAGAACGTTTTCCGTACTTGTCCTTAATGGCCCTTCTCAAAAATCCACCCCGTGTAGAAAGAGGTTCCGGGCGCTAGCTCAATGATACCTACTGCCACTATTTTCATGTTTAATTCTCCGTCTCATGCCGCGTTCCCACAGCCCGTCGAGGCCCGTCGCGGCCCGTGGCGAGGATTCCATAGATCATCCCATATATTTGATGGGACGGGCGACGACAGGCCAACGCAGGCCGACTGTTCCCACGGCTTGTCGGCCTGGCCTGGCGCGGTCTGGTCTGTGGGAAAGCGGGCCATGAACCGCGGAATTAGCGTGTCGATGGCAGCGGGGCAATTGCGTCACATTGTGAATCTGAATCAGTTTTATTTTGACAGGTCAACAACATTCATTGCGTTATTTACGTGTTGATCAGACTAACTTTTCGAACATATTAAGCAATGGATTAGCAATTTGTTTTTTTTTTTTTATTCCGATTGATAGTGTGTTACGCAATTAGAGTGCCGATCATAATTTGGCTTCGAGTTCGGCGCCTTCACTGGCGTTCAACAGTTCATATTTAATTAAGAATCCCAGAAATACTCAATTACCCCTTTTAACCCAGAAATTGAACTAACACAACATGATAACCAAACAATTTATCGTAAATTCTAAAAATAATATTTTCCATGTAAAAAAGTGATTGAAAAATAACACAAACCTAGTTGTAGGTGGCCAAAGACAAATTTATGAGATCCAATAAATATTTATTGAAGTCTTTGAACCACATCCCGAGCGGGGATGAAACGGGATGAAAGGGGGATGTAAGGGGATGAAACTGGATTCGTATGAATGAGAACGAAGCAATGCATTGTATTATGAAACTGCGGCATTTTAAAATTTTATTTGTATTTCCAAGTATTACTTGGGGATCGTTCCAGTGGTTAAGGGGGTGAAATTGTTATTTTATTAGTAGTAAAGTTTGTTTCAAATAAAATACTCATAAAAGATATCAGTTAGATTACTGTCTGAAAAAAAACATTAAATTAGACAACAAGACATTAAATTAAAATAATTCAAAACATTCACCATTGATTTTTAGAGGAGCTTGTGGCTAAGTAATAACAGCCGCTCGGGTCGATCCATCAGGTTAAGCTACGCTTGCCGGGGTTGGTCCGTAGATGGGTGACCATCTTTACATACCGAGACTCCTCCGTGCCTCGGAAAGCACGTTAAGCCGTTGGTCCCGGCTGTCATTCGTGGACCTTTGACAGTCGTTACGGGTCGTCAGAAGCCCGAAAGTCTGACAATCAGTCTTATCAAGGGGTATCGTAATACCCAATAACTGGGTTGTGGAGGTCAGATAGGCAGTCGCTCCATGTAAAATACTAGTATTCAGCTGCATCCGGTAGACTGGAAGCCGACCCCAACATAGTTGGGAAAATGTTAGGCGGATTGATATTCACCATTGATTTTTACGATGGGAAGTGTCTAAATTATTTAATATTTTTAATACAACTGGATTATAAGAAGTCGCCTTTCAATCGGTCACCTTCACAATAATAGTACTTCATTACTTACTTATCATAATCCCTCGTTATCACTTACATAATTTCTGCTCGATTTCCTTCATTAATTTACGAATCGAATAGGTATCCATAACCACGATAAGGTGTTCAATTCATCATACACAAGCACACGTTACACCCACCCATTCATAACACCACATAACACCAATCTCTCTTAACATCCACCACACTGATTCATAACAAGACAATACTACACTTTACACTTTACTCGTAGTTCATAATTATACCTTCTTTTTCCTATTTTTGTTAATTTTTCTTTTGTTAATTTTTTTATTATGCTTGCTGCATGCATCCCTTCGTTGCATTGTACCTACTCAATTTATGCTTATTGAATGAGAGAGCGCTTGACTTCCATAATACAAGTGTTACTTAGTTTGGAAGTCAAGAGTTCCTTTTCTTGTACATTAATAATATTTAATAAACTTTTTTATTTTTTATAATTAAACTACAGACTGTTTTCTACACTATTCTTACCACTTACTGACTGGACTAGTGGTCGCAAGCACTACTGCTGAGCATGGGGTCCTGGGTTCGATTCCCAGGTTGGGCAAAGTGTTATTGGGTATTTCCATCAGGAATTTCTCAGTAACAGTCCGGAGTCTGGATCTGTGCGCGGTTGACGGCAATAGGCTCGCCTTCTATTACATGGGACTTAAACATAACTGGCGAAAATCTTCTTCTCTTCTTCTTCTTTTTTTGCGTAACCCTTCGGGGAGTACAGTCGAGATATTACGTTGTATTCTTACCACTTAGGGCCGCTTTTTTGAGCCGTAGTTAACTCAACCAATGGTTAAACGTAGTAACTAAAGGTTGAATTTTAGCTAAATGTGAAAAGCTAAATATGAAAGAGTTATGCCATTAGTTACTATTTTTTTAATATGAATGGGCTAACATGAATACATTCATGTTTAGCCTTTCACATTTAGCCAAAATTCAACCATTAGTTACTATGTTCAACCATTGGTTGAGTTCGCGCCTTTGGTCATGCAGTCAGTCTAAAGCTCCGTTTACACGGTACAAGTTTCTGGAACGTTCAAGAGCAATAATCGCATGTCTTAAAGAACATTCAATTTTATTGCCATTCAAGAATTGCATGTGCGATTCCATAAAATGGCATACAATAATTGAGTCCAAGTTTAAGGTAATAAAATTGCAAGGAGTTTACTGCATGCAAGTTTTGCCTCGTCTAAACACAGAGTTGCAAGTCCTTGTACAATTGATTCATGTATTACCCGTATTTGCGCTGCTAAATATGTGTATTATTTGTCTTGTTTGAATGATAGAGACTTGAATGCGATTGTATTGTACATGCAATTTTATTGTATGTGCTGTTTACACCTATACCAGTTTTGAAAAGCAACTATTTTGCCCGTATCTTGCAACAATATTGTACGTGTTGTTTAGACATTACCAGATATTTTATGGTATGCCACAGGCAGTAAATATGCGACGTGTAAATGGAGCTAAGTTTTCACACTGCTCAGTTTACGTAAATATTTCGAAACTTTAAAACAGGACTATAAAAAAACATGTTATGGTAGCAGAGCAGTGGCAGCCTGGTGGTAATGGCCCTGACTTACGTGTACCTCCACTTTTTTTTTGAACAATGTATCCTATGTCCTATCCCAGTTTGAAATCTGTTCAATCGTTACGGCTTGAAAAGGTTAGGGGTCACTTTCGCACAATATGGATATATACAGGATGTATCAGAAAGATGTGCTCATATTTAAGGGTGTGGTTTCTCCATGAGACCAACATCGGAATCGAGAAAAAATGATCAGCGGTCCCGTACAAAACTTCATCCCCACTCGGCCAAAATGTATGGAACTGCTGAAAATTTTTTCACGATTACAATGTTGGTCCCTTAAGTTCAATCACACCTATCTGATACACGCTGTGTACAAATGCAGGTGCTTTTGCGATAGTACGCAAGGCTATATGAAGTTTGATCTCCTTTTAGCTTCAATCTCACATAAAGTACTACATTAGCACTACATTATCTGTGTCTGTCTATATGATCATTAAACTCCCTAATGCTAAATTATTTATTTATGTTCAGACAAACCTAATAATATGGTCTTTTGTTTGTCTTAGGATTATCAGTAATAAGCCCGATGAACCGATGTCGTGTTGCCTCCTTCCCTCTAATATGGTGAGGGGGGTAATGGCTGTTCTTTGTGTGGTGATTGTTCGCCTTGCTGACCTTGGTTTTGTTATTGTTTTTAATAATTAACTCTTTATTTATTTTACTTAGATGGTCCTAGTTTATCATTTGTGACTTCGAGTTACGGCTGTACATATAATAGGTATATGTAAGCGGGCACGCCCAATATGCCTGGAGGCTTTTATTTAGGTATAAAGCTCTATTTAATTTTTAATTTTTCATTTCTGCTCGAGTATAATTTTCGATGTTTTTTGTTGGTATATTGGCGTGTGCTAGCTGACATATGGCAAATAATTTAATGTTATGTTTTGCGTTGCGTAATGTACTACTTACTACTGTATGGAATCAAGTTCTTCTAATTGAACACAGCTGTGCTGCTGGGGCGAGTTTATTGCGTCACTTCTTCTTTCCAGCTAAATCACTAGGAAGTGGAGAAGGGCGGGCGTTTTGATCGACAGTGCTGATTCCAGCTTATAATGAATAAATGAATTCTGATTTTGGCCGTTGGGATATCCCATCGGGCAAAATGATGAATTCCATACGTTCGTGTAGGGGATGAATTAAAAAAAATCCTTCCTTAGTGCTCACTTTCGTTATAAGGAACTCTTGCGCAAAAATGCATCTAGAACCAGCGGTTTAGGCTATGCGTTATCTATCAGTGAGTAAATGAATGAATTCATTTAAGATTAAGTAGATTTGGGTCGTTCATTATTAACCCGTCTAAACAGCTCATCATTGACCTTGGAATAGATTCGCGTCAATAGTGTAACGAGCAGGAATCGAACTAACTTTAATCCCCACTAAACCTTTATGCCCAACCTATATGACCCACTCACTATAGCATTCGTATAGCCCAACTCCAATACCGCGAAAATTATCAAATAATAAATAAAATAAAATAATTAAAAGTATTTATTTTTATGTCCAACCTATATGACCCACTCACTATAAATGATAAATGATTTTTATTTCTGTAAGTAGGTTTGTACAAACACTTTTACAAGTCAATCATGTTTTTTTTTTTTTTAAACTAGATTAGGTCGGCGTTTCCTATCTGACTACTCTGAGAAGAAAGGCCGAAACAAACTCAGAGGTCACAGTCTCTTATAAAGTCCAGACATAATCTTGGTCACTTCATGTGAAGACCATGTAGATTGGTGTCTGAAATGGTCTTTTGAGAAAAGAACCACACCGATTGAGAGGACCTGTCCAGTCAGTGCACGCATTTGTCAGTATAGCATTCATATAGCCCAACTCCAATACCGCGATGGTTATAATACCAGCCTAGTATTGCCTCACTGCTGGGCAAAGGTCTCTTCTCATACAGAGAAGGCACGAGCATTGATCACCACGCTTGCTTAAGACAGGTTGGCGATTTGAGACTTATATCCTAACAAATAATATAAAAATTCGAAAGTGAGTTTGTTTGCTTGTTTGTTACGGTTTCACGCTAAAACGGCTGAATGGAATTAAATTAAATTTGGCACACGGGTAGACCATGACCTGGATTAGTACATAGGATACTTTCTATCTTGGTAGTACGTTCGCGTGGGATAATTTCCGATCTCCACGCGGGCAAAACCGCAGGCAAAATCTAGTTAACATAAGTCCAGACTTCAGTAAAGTCCAAGATTAACTCAGAAATTACTCGTACATATGCATTGAAAACTTCACATTGGTATTTGCCCGGATTTGAACCCACAAACTACTGGGCCATCACGACAAAGATTAGTTATATTATTATTATACCATTATCACATAACATCTAAAAACGTTATCAAAATCACGCAATCATTTACTACTACAGCTTAATTAGGAATTTGATTGTTGTATATTTATCTTGTTATCTAACACGCCTTGGGCTTGAACGATAAACACGAATTTTAGCGACATCGTTATTATTATTATTTTTTATTTGAGATGGGTTTGCTCTTGACTCCAGTCTAGGTCAGAGGTGACAGAGACAAAGTCGACGATAGAACAAGCCCACCAGAAGAAGCCTTTTCACTCTCATTTTGCAGAGATTAGTGTTGTATGCGCTCGGAAACACAGACGCAGGTAGTGAGTTCCACTCTTTTGCTGTGCGCATTATAAAAGACATTTGGAAACGCTTAGTGCGAATTGGTGGAATATCAACCAGGTAGGGATGGTAACTGGCAGTGCGTCTAGATGTCCGATGGTAGAAGGGGGCCGGTGGAATCAGATCGTGGAGTTCTTGGGCACACTCACCGAAGTACAATCTAAAGTATTATCGTAATTATGTAGGCAAAAAGAGGAGCTTGTGGCAAAAACAAATACAATTGATTTATTGACCAGTAAGGTTAACCAACACCTGCCGCGGCCCATAGTAGATGGGTCAACATTAGCAACATTTCATAAAACGTTCAATACCGAATGTTGGGCAAAGGTAACGAGAATCTACTAAATGCACTGCCTGCATCCAGTTGATTCCTGTCACCTTCACCAATTAACTGGTCCACCTTGATTGTATGGGTAGGTAACCGAGACAATTATCTACATAATATTGATTCTTGGAGACGATGTTGAGCTACCGTCCCCGATTTAAGACGCACTAGGACAAGCATATCTGACAATCTACATAATCTTTGGATTATCTGGTTGTGTTTCGCACATACCAGGAATGCATGGCACAACAGGGGGAGGCCTATACTTAGCAGCAGGTAGAACAAGGCTTCCAATGATGATGAAATTGGATTATGCATATTTCTTTAAAAAAATAAGTACTATAAGTCCAGAAACACTTTTATACTATACAATTTTAATTATTTTTCCTCCTAGACTAGCTACAGAATCGATGATAGTAAAACCCGTATACCTATTACCTACGTCTGTGTTAATTGTACAACAGAGATTGAAGCCTCCTTTTAGGCAAAAGATGCCTGTATTAGGAGACTCCGCTCATTCATAAACAAAAAATGTCTATTAAACTCTACTAATACGAGTACATAATCAAAAACAACGTGATTTGAGTGAATGTGTGTATGTACATATGTGTGTGTGTGAGAGAGTGTGTGTGTGTGTGTGTGTGTGTATATGCAGTATTTATGTTAGTGCTGTTGTAGAAGTGATTCAGTCTCGCTGTAGGTAAGCTTTTTATCCATTCCGTCAGTATTTTTTTGCATTCGTAACTAATCTAAAAACTCATTAATCAATATTAAAAAAAATCCAGAATTTTGCACGTCGACGGCACATTACCTAGACTTAAGTTATTATGTCCGAGATTAAACAATTATAAAAACTCTTAAACTCAATCAGGCTTCCCGGAAATCATGATTTTCCTTTAAAAGTTTGTTAATAATATTAATTGCATTTTCTTGTAAAATAATACTCAATTATCCTACCGATTATAAACTCTATGAACTCATTATCCTACCTACTATTTTAAACATGGACACTCATAAAAATACGTCGATACGTCTTTATAACAACTACTACGTAATGTTGCTGTTTTGTGTAATAAGAACAAGAAGAAAAGAAGAAAATTTTCCCAAAAATATCTCTCAATATCGTTAACAATCTAGTACATATATATATACAGCATCTGCATCTAAAACTGTGCCACTCTTATCTAGAGCTGAAACTTTATCTCAGAACATTACATTGTCAGAGGTGATAACGCACATAACTGATCGCGCGATAAAGTGATAAACTCACATTATACAGTATCACGCGCCATGTATGACGTGGCTCTAGTCGTCGGCGCCGCCAGCAACCTCGGCTATCAAGTGCTCAAGAAACTAACAGAAAACTACAATGGAAAAATTTACTTCACCGCAGAAGACGAATCAACAGGATTCAACATCCTCAAGAACCTTGAGAGAGAACACTTAGATCTGAACTTCCTGCAGATGGACGTGACTTATACGAAGAGCATTATAAAAGTGAGACACTATATTCAAGATTTGGATGAAAGAATAGACTTGATAATCAACGTAACAGACTACGTGCCAGAAAAGAAGATATCACACGCAGAAATAGTGAGAAGAACGCTCAGTGTCAATTTCTATGGATACATTAATTTTGGCAAACTTGTGTATCCTATTCTAGATGAGAATGCAAGAGTTATCAACGTCTCTGGTCCTGCCGGTTTACTAGCAACAATAGAGAACGATGAAATAAGAAAAAGAATAAGTGATTCTATGTTAACTGAAGATGAACTAGTAGCTATTATGAAGGAGTACGAGCAGGCTGCTAGACGAGGGACAGAGAAAACAGAAGGTTGGGGAATGAGCGTCCATTCTGTGAGCAAGGTCGCGCTGAACGCTGTGACATTCTTGCAACATAGAGAATGGGCAGATAAAGGAGTGATGATTAACTGTGTGAACCCTGGAAACCTCAGCAGCAGAGAAGGAAGGAAAACAGCCAAGATGTATGAAGAAGGAGCTAAAGCGATTTTGTACTTGGCTTTTGAAGCACCTTTGACGTTAAAGGGTAATTTCGTTTGGAGCAACTATTCTGTGATTGAGTGGAACT
The DNA here is from genome assembly GCA_948252095.1 of Dicycla oo. Taxonomy (NCBI): domain Eukaryota; kingdom Metazoa; phylum Arthropoda; class Insecta; order Lepidoptera; family Noctuidae; genus Dicycla; species Dicycla oo. The sequence continues at coordinate 2,185,675 of OX411718.1, read as the reverse complement.
CTGACCCTTATGTGGAGGTCACAACTGTGTGAATGAGTGTTAATTTAAAAACAATAATTAGTGACTGATGTATAAATAATTATTAGTGCTAACAGTGTTTATGGTGGCCATTAGAATGACTGAATTTTGAGGTATATTATGTCCAACACGAATACGAATGTTGAATAATAGTGCTTGGTTAAATAAATAAGAGAATAAAATTATTGTATCTTTACCTGATGTGTGAAAATTTATCAACACAAAGCATTTGTGAAAAGTGAAAGTCATTGCCAAAACTGATTATATTCTGATCGTAACGTCAGATAGAACTAACACAATGATTTAAAAAAAAATCTCTTGTATTTAGCTCGATTTACCTTAACTAACAAGCTCTTTCTCTTAATTGAACAAACAAGTATCAGCAGTAACTTCATCTAACTATCTATAAATAAAAAGAAAAGTCCTGGCTGACTGACTCAGCAACGCCCAGCCCAAACCCTTGGTTCAAGAAAGCTGAAATTTTGCACAGAGATTCCCTTTATAATGTAGACAAGGAATAAGGAACGATTTTTCGATATTCAACCTCTTAAGGGAGTAAAATAGGGGGATGAAAGTTTCTATGAAAAATCGTCATTTTTGTAGTTTAAACCATGAAAATTGGTATTTGGATAGGGAAAAAAGGAGGAGCTAAGTAATAACAGCCGCACGGGTCGATCCATCAGGTTAAGCTATACTTGCCGGGGTTGGTCCGTGGATGGGTGACCATATTTTCATACCGAGACTCCTCCGTGCCTCGGAAAGCACGTTAAGCCGTTGGTCCCGGCTGTCATTCGAGGATCTTTGATAGTCATTACGGATCGTCAGAAGCCCGAAAGTCTGACAACCAGTCTTAACAAGAGGTATCGTATTACCCAGTAACTGGGTTGTGGAGGTCAGATAGGCAGTCGCTCCATGTAAAATACTGGTATTCAGCTGCATCCGGTTAGACTGGAAGCCGACCCCAACAAAGTTGGGAAAAGGCTAGGCAGGCAGGATAGAGAAAAAAGGATTTATATTTCGCTTTAAAGTTGCCTGCTTTGGCATGCTAGTAGGTAGTTTTCCGTTCCTTAACTATTATTAAGATTTAGATTTTTTATACTCCAGCAATCATATATCAATCCGCGCGTCGCTCCTCAGACACTATACAAGCAGTGCGAGAAGACACTGTTTATCTGGATTAACACATAGGCTACTTTTAATCCCAGTAGTACGTACCCGTGGGATATTTTTCGACATCCACGCGGGTGAATCCGCGAGCGAAAGCTAGTCAGTAGTATATTCACTACAAAATGTTGTTTTAAAAATGCAATATTCACTGATAACCAATAATTGGAACTACTTAGTCTGTATTCAATAATTTCTCATCTGTTTCCATATCTGAATATAACAATTTGATCCTATAAAAGCACTAACTGCCGATGTGGAACATTCTACTTCATTTATATCGAAATGTACTACAAATATATTTTATACCTAAATAAAAGTATTGGATTTTATTTCAATCATGAGAATGTTGTTATTGCAGATTAATTGAATTAATTTTGCTTCGACTCTTGAGTTGAAATACAGCAGCTTTAATCGTAAAGCTATGGGTTTGAAGTGAATGATTTACAATTAGTATTTATCACTTACGTGGACTTTTCTTGTGTGTATCGTATGAACGTAGGCGATTTTCCAGTTACTTAAAATATTTATGTGTAACTTACTTTGAAGTCGTATTAAAACAAATCAACTGCTCATTGTTTCTACAAGACCCTCTATATTTTTTAGACCTTTTCAGTATGACCTAAGCCTAAATAAACATACCATTTTATTACTTTGTGTAAAAAAATTACCAAAATAACCTTGTTAGAGGTGATGTCAAACTGTAGCCAGTGTTGTTTGGGGCTCGCGTAATCTGTCACAATATCTTAACAAGATGATAACCATTTCACGTAGTGTGTTTTGTATTCTTCATACACTACAATACGTATATCAAGTATATGTTCTTACCCAAGATATTCACATCTAAATCCGTAGTTTACAACTGTAGTCTATCTCCTGTTCCTCTTCAACAGCAACAATATAAAGCATCTGTTAAAAATAATCTCCGCACAAAAACTGTGCCAAATCCTCATTGATTTTGAACTGTAGTGTATGTTCAACGTTCATTACGCGTTTTACACGTGTTTATTGTGGCGGTACCAGTGCGATGGCCTTTCCAATGTAGATTGAAGGATACTGCGGTTTTTACTATCTATGAAGGTAATTCCACTGATCGTTTCGTAGAAGTGCAGATTGTGTCTAAATGTAAAGCCAAAACCTTAGTCCGAGGTATTAAGGATCTTTTTAAAATGGCACGCTTCTTTAAGATTTTCAATTAAATGAGCGGATTAGCTTATTTCTTCTGTTAAGTTGTTTCTTTAATTAGCTTTACCTGAGTTATGTTGTTCTGTTAGATTAAAGATAATTAAAGCTCGTCCTTTCAATAATTTCTGCGAATTCATTGCAGCAATTCATGTTTCAAAAAGAGAACGAGTGATTTCCCGAAAAGATAGCTAGCTAGCTACACATTTCTCTTGAAATCTCATTTATCCATCTAGTGGGTACTAGATGGACAAATGGCAACTGAAACAGTAAATTGGAATTTTCCTGAAGTGAAGTACGTCAGGTCAAGCTGTACCTTTAATTCTGTGAAACCTACCGTTATATCGTGAGTTTGCTGTGCCCGACAGGGTCCATATTAATCTTTTACTTTGTAATACCATTTATATATGGAATACAATAAAGAATTGAGAATTGAATTGCGAATTGATTTCTTAAAATGTAATTAATGAATACACTGAAACTTTATTGTAAAACCACGTTTATTTACTCTACCAAAAGAAACACATTCGTTACAGTAACAGCCATAGACTCGGGCACAAAATCAGTGTTGCCACCTGGCTAATTATATATCTAACACCTACCACTTTTGACCTGAATTTCAGCCTGATTAGGCAAACTCACTAATACTAAACCAGATTTTATTTCCTCTGCAAGTAAAGAAATCTCTGAAGAAAACTGTAGCCACCAAAAAGGGAAGAAAGTTAATTGTTTCCTTATATTTTAATAAACATTTCCGACGGTAGGCACAGCAGTACCTTCTTTTAATTAGGAAAACTTCGTTAAGAATTACCTTTCTTAGGATTAATGTTGGAATTGCAATTTTAAGACGTCTCCTCTTGAGTGAGGTTATATTTCTGACTAGCTTTTGCCCTTGGCTTCCCCCGCGTGAAGGTCAGCCATTATCCCAAATTGTCATTAATCATCATTCTCCTGCACTTATCACAATTTACTTGGGGTCGGCGCAATAACTATGTATTTTTCTTTAACTACTTCTTCTCTATTAGTCGTCATCTCAGTAGTGAATCCCTTTCTAGCCATATAATTTTTAACAGACTTTAAAAAAGGAGGTTCTCTATTCGACCCGTATTTATGTATGTATGTTTGTATGTCCACGATTTTCTCAAAAACTAATGAACCAATTCTGATGATTCTTTCACTACCGTGACCTACATACTTTCAGGAACGTTTGAGTATATAATGTATTAGGTAATAGGTCTTATGTACGAAGTTATATGCATAAATGTACTGTTTTGAGCATATGAAAATGGAAAAATAAATATATTAAAAAAAAAGTAAAAGCTGACTTCAAAAACCTAAAACGAATAAAATAACTTTCATAAAAAACTTAACAGCTTCTGAAGTCGGTGTCTTCAGTTCTTCAATGCACTAATAGCTTGGCACCAGAACTTGACTACTTAGTGACTTCAGAAGCTGTTAAGTTTTTATTCGTTTTAAGTTTTTGAACTCAGTTTTACTTTTTAGGGGTCCGTACCTCAATAGGAAAATACGGAACTCTTATTAGAGTTCCGTACCTCAAAAGGAAAAACGGAACCCTTATAATCCAATAAGGGTGTCTGTCTGTCTGTCGTGTGTCTGTCTGTCTGTCTGTCTGTCCGTCTGTCACAATCAATTTGCTCCGAATCTGAATAACAGATAAAGTTGAAATTTGGTACACGTATGTATTTCTGTGACCCAAACACGGACGTGTTTAAACGGACGTGTTAAAATTGACTGGGGTTCAAATTTGGGGGGCAAATAAGAAAATTTAAAAAAAGCTGTACCGTTTAACATATCAAATGAAATGGCTTACTGTGAGGGTCTCAAATATGTTTTTTTCTTATAATTTTAAAATAAATCATTTTAAAGTTATTTAAGAAAATTGACGAAAATTGATTCCCCCTTTATCTCCGACAGTACTGCACCTAAAATTTTGAAAAAAATACAAACAATAGTTTAATACCTATAGATTACAGGAAAACCTATAAGAAGTCTATGGTCTTAAAACAACATGGTAAATCTCTCAATATGGTGCATACAAACTTACATTTGCAGTTTTAATGTATGGGAGAACATGTTTTTCAACTACAATGTTTAGTTTGTTCTTGGGATTCATCCGAACTACGGTATCCTTCATTGAGCGTAGTCTGACACGCACTTGGCCGGTTTTTGCATACGAGGGAAGAAGATCTATAAATCTCTTGTGAAAGTAAATAACATACATATCATCACGCCTGTAATACAAGGGTCAGGCAGAAGTGCACTTATAGTACACCCACATTTCGCCAGTTATGTTTAAGTGCCATGTAATAGGGGGCGAGCCTATTGTTATCAAACCGTGGTTCGAGTAGCGGAACATCGTGCGAGTCAGTTGAATTGAACTGCTATGGTTTCGCGCTAGAGATGTGCTAAGGTCATTCATTTTACTAACAAGTTGGTACATACACTTCATTGGATATCAATATTTTATTACTTTTTAGTTATTACATATTAAAACATAATTCATTTATGAGATTGATGTAGGTATTCTTGTTGTAAGGCTGCCAACAGGCGGACTGAACGGAACTTGAGTCAAGTCAAGTTGAAGTCACGACTGTATGAAGTCGAAGGTACAACAGCTTGCAGTTGAATATATTGACTACGTGCGGTTGTTTGTTGTGCAGTCCGTCTGTTGGCAGCCTAAGATAGGAGTCATCTTAGTTATCAGTTTCTAGATACTGAAAGTTGCAGAGTTTTGTATTTCCTATCGATACTTTAGCAACAAGAGAATCGGTCACAAAACCCGCAACGTGCATGAATACGTTTTAAGCCCTCTTTCAACAAAATTGAAACAACAAATTACTAGCGTCGCGCGTCGTCTAAACACTGTTTAGTTAGACAGTGAAATATTTATTGTTGCTTAAACTTATTGCAGTTATGTCACAGACAATTAAATGTATATCAGGCCTTATGCCCGTCATTGAAAAACAAAAGATCACGATTCACAGCTTTCTTAATGATAACACCAAAGACATGAATAAAAAACAAATAAAATCTCTGAAAAAAAAATGCTGTTAAACACACAAAACCTCAACACCTCTTTAATCATATTACAAAGTGAAAAGGCGAAGTATTTCAAAATATAACAATAACAATAGCCACGCGACAAGGCGGCGTTACTCACAAAGGCAGTAATGACGCGTCAGCAACACGCGACTACGCGGCGTTGCGCGCGACTACGCCACTTCACCCCGTATTTCCAATCCGAATTTTCGTTTGCGTGCTGGTGCCACACAAACGAAAATCCGGCATGAAAATTAATTATTGTTTGAAAATTAAATGAGTGGTTATAATTATGTTGTCAGTTTTGGAGAGGATAATTTTATAAAAGTGCTTAGTTTTTTCTTTTCATTATAAGGAAATTAAATTACTGCTTTACTAGAATATTAACATTGTGTTAGATAATTGTTTTATTCGCTTGAAATGAAATGTTTTTATTATATCAGACGTTGTGTCCGATATAAAATACTTAAAAACTTTTTTACTGATTACTGAAACTATCAATCACGAATCTTGATGAACCATTACCAAATTTGATACTTAACTCAAGTCTATACAACGTGTCAACACGTTGTATAGACTTGAGTTAAGTATCAAAGAGTTGAGTTAGAAAGGTGGGGTGTTACAAACCATCAAACTGAACAACATTCTATATGGGACCAATATCGTAATAGTGAAACAATAATCAATCATCCCATACATTTGGGTCGAGTAGGTATTGAAATCTTGTATGGGACGATTAATTACTTACCTACATGCTGTATAATGAATCTAGGTTTTAATCAAAATTCATAATTGAATATCTTTATTCGTTTAAGAAGACCAGATGATGCAGCTACACATCCTTTACATAAAATACTAACGACATTTAATTAATAGGTAGCAGAAAAATTCATACTATTATAAAGGATGTTTGGAAGCTAGGTGCAAAGCTGTAAGGGGTGACAGCTGACACCTTTTTTGAGCCATACTTGTCTTAGACGAAGTAGTTCTTTTTTTCTTTTTTATCTGCTATATTTAGTATTTTTTTAATAAACCAATTTCAGACAGTTAATTGCCAATAGTTGGCCGGTTAACATATGTATGTTAAATCTGGACACTTTTAAGGTCGTAAAAACTTTAAAAAGTTTAAATCTTAAAAAAAAATTGAAGGTTTGTTATTAAAAATTTTAACAAAATCTTTGGCTAGGACATGTATGGCTCAAAATGGCCCTTTTAAGGCTTTGCACCCAGCTACCAAACAACCTGTATAATAGTAGAAATACGACAGTAACTCTGTCTGTCTGTCTGTCGTTCTGTCTGTCTGTTACCTTTTCACTCATAAACTACTGAATCGATCGTTATGAAATTTGTCAGATAGGTAGCCTAGAAGTACACAAGCTTCTTTTCATCCTGAATAATTATTGTATTAAAAACATATCACTCTAAACTCACTACCTGCGTCTGTGTTTCCAAGCGCATACAAACCTAATCTCTTCAAAGTGAGAGTGAACAGGCTTCTTCTGGGTAAGCTCACTCCATCGTCGACTTTGTCTCTGTCACCTCTGACCTAGACTAGAGTCAAGAGCAAACCCATCTCAATTAAAAAAAATATATGAAATACAAAATACACTGAGATGAAGTCACGGGCCACAGCTATTCTCTAATAAATAAATAAATAAATACACAAAGAAGTTTAGATAAGTGATTGTATCCAAAACGATCCGTGCGACTGTCTGAACTTTTTCTCCGATGAGTTAATTAACTGAAGTTTCAGACTAGCTACCTTTTTGCTTAATCAGGCGATTTTATTCACGCTAGAAGTAATTGCTAGCTAAGATGGAAGACTACTAACGAGAATGCAGACTTTTTTTGATAAAAATTTTTTTGTGATGTTAACTCATAAGAGGTACATAGGTACTTACTTTTATTTGAATTTTAACCTACTGTTGACGCTCAACAAACTGAGGATTTGAATACAGAACGTGATAAATAAATAAATAAAAGTTTATTTTGTAACAATAAAACAAGACTAATTACAGCAAGTAAAACGATGATAGCTGCAAAAGAATAAACTGTAGCGCAGCTAACAACGCCCTTCTCCAGACTCAGAATGGAATGAATGTTCCATGCAAAAAAGTGCTTAACGGTAATTAAATAGTTAATTTAGATTCAGTTAATTGATAATTTAAAAAAAATATATAAGATAAAAATAAACAGTAAGGTAAGGTAAGTAAGAAAACATTATTATGGATGTATTTATTTGTGAGTATGTATGTTCTTTGACTAATTTATCATCAGTACTTACCTCTGCCTAACCCTTTGGGGATTACAAGCGTGATCTTATGTTTTGTTAATATTTAGGTAGGTAAAGTTCTCTTATCTTGTGGAGACTGGCATTAGAAAAACTGGCAAAGAGAGACCTATGCCTGGCCATGTCGTGGTGCAGGCTGTTGACGATCATCCAAATGTTGAGCAAAGGCCTCTCTCTTCCTTGTCCTCACACGCGTGTAGGTACTCTACAATATCAAAGAACATAGGCAGTCATGGGGACAGCCGACAGAAGTGAAAACTTAAACGTAAAACTATGCATAGCATGTCGCATGTCGGTGACGCGAACCCATAAGATTTCCCTCTTTTTTCATTTAACACTTTCGCTGACGTCACGACCAGAGGCGTATTTTTGTTCGTGTTTGATATCGCGCTACGCCCACAGGCGGTTAACTTTACTAAGTCAAAACAGACAAAACGCCTATAGCCGTGTAAATTTGCGTACATGACTAAGAAGCCACGTGATCTAGTGTCGTATTGCACTCATTTAAATTTTTCTAGTGTCAAGGCAAAAAATACTCGTATAAAAAATACCATATTACAGGTACCTTGACTTGATTTTTGACGACAGTACGGCTGTAGGCGTCGTCTTATTTTGTATAAATTTTTTTAGTGTCATTTTCAGAATGTCAATGAATCAATTTTCAATGTTCTTCATCTCAGTGTCAGCGAAAGTGTTAAGATCGGTTTGCTCTTGACTCTAGTCTATGTCGGAGAGAGACAGTGTCGACGATGGATAGGATGGTGCCCTACCAAAAAAAAAATGCAAGCAAAAATACGTTTATGTTATACGTGTAGGTATAGTTAATATTTTAGTTTAAGTCTTCGCATATTCATATTTTTCTCTTCTTGTTCTCACACACTATTGTCTACATTTCTATTTCATTTCTCCTTTCGCAGGTCTGCTGGAAGAAATGTCTTAAGAAATAAGCAGTACCTTTGTACTCCTAATTATAATTATGTATTCTATTATGTATTTTTCTGTGTGTACATAAATGATAAAATAAATAAATACAGTATTTTAACTTAGTGCAGCCAGGCTTACACACCACAATAACTACCATTAAAAAAAAACACAAAGCTACACCTGTTACCAAGTAATGTACAAAAAAGCAATTAACATCTATTTACCAAAGTGTTTAATTTTAATTACAAACAGCTGAAAAGTCTGAAAACTTCACGATTGTAAACTCTTTGCAGTTTGTTCGAGAATGACAAACAACAATCAAATTTCGGACAACTCGAAACTTGTTAATGAGCTCATAAGATTAGTGTTTTCAAAATTAATTGGAAAAACCGGCCAAGTGAGAGTCAGACTCGCGAGCGAAGGGTTCTGTACATTATCTATAAAAACGGCAAAAAAAATCACGTTTGTTGTATGGTAGCCCAATTAAATATTTATTTTATTCTGTTTTTTTTTTTGTATTTGTTGTTATAGCGGCAACAGAAATAGATCATCTGTGAAAATTTCAATTGTCTAACTATCACGGTTCATGAGATACAGCCTGGTGACAGACGGACAGCAGAGTCTTAGTAATAGGGTCACATTTAATAATAGGGTCCCTTTGGTTACGGAAACCTAAAAATGGGCAGTGTGACCTTGTAAAATCGAGAGGTGTTTATTGAATCATCCTAAAAATGTCTAATTCGAATATGGCTGAATTGTACACGGAACTGCAGCGTTCTTACCGGCCTACCTTATATTAATTTAATACAAAGTAGATACCTACTGATTAGACAGGTTATAGTTAACATAGTATCCTAGTAACATAATATAGACCTGTATCAATTACTGTGTGCTTGGTGTTAAATATAAATATTATATTTTCATTCATTCTAACAATGAAGTAGAATTACGACCACTGAGACGCATGTGTGCGCTTTTAATGCACTACTACTTATTGCTCAATAATAAGATCGATGACGCGACTACTCTAGCTCGCTGTTCATTGTTTGCTCCGGACCGGCTACGGCGGCAGCGCCTGTGCGTCGCGCTGTTCACAGTGCGTACCCATAGTGCCCGATATGCTCCCACAACACAGGCGATCAATCTGCTGAACATCCTGTGTGCTCAGGAGCCAGGTGTAGACATATTTATGTTTAGCGGTAAATCTATGTTTAATGTTTGCATGAAGTTTTTTAGTTATTATAATAATAAGGAAGTATTCCAGTAAGGTGCTGGTAAGGATCTTGACCGTACTTCCGGGATTGTCCTGTAAGCCGTGGGATACTTCTCCACTCCTCACGCACCTCAGGAAGTGTTGCCCCTTGTCGCTACGTCACTATGTGCTAGCGGCCGTTTCCGGGGGCCCATTATTGATTGTGCAAGTCATCCCCTGCCATTTTATCCGTGTATAATTATATAACATTGATCAGGCAGGGGACATAGTACCCCGTCCCTTGCTCGGGTATGATGTGCCAGCTGGTGGCGTAGCTGAGCCAGTAGCTTTAAACTCCCCTGACAATAATAATTCTAATCTGATCCAGCCTGTCCCATCTAGCTGTCCTCCCCCCAGCGACGCCCTAAGCCGAGGCCCGTTCCCCACAGGGGGAGCCCTTAGCGTGTAGTCGCTTAGTTTGTAAGTTTTATGCCCCTGGCTGGAGGCTTTGAGTCATCTTAAGGCAGCCACAGGATAGTCCGGTTAAGTAGTCACGACCTCTCTAGGTCAACTACAAGACGCCATTTATAAAAAAAGGACATAGTTCTTCCATAGTTCAAGTTACCCAATCCACTTTAGCCACTCCAACCCATAGCCAATATGTTTTGTCTCCACGCACAACAATAGTCTTGCACCAACCGAGGGTTGTCCTTGAGTGCACTTGCATAGTGCAGATAGGAATAATAATTTAAAATTATCTAAGGGGCCTCTGCGAGTTGGCTTCAGCTCCTCGTACGCCTTCCAAAGGGACCCGAGAAATTAAAAAAAATATAATTAAAATAATAAAACATTTATTATCAGGCTACAATGGCCCATAGATACATACCTTACAAACTAACATATATAAAGTTATGCTGTTGGCTCGCTGCGTGCTTTCGTGTTTACTCAGTATGTACGTGCAGCAAGCCATTGTTATACAAATAAATAAATAAAGTGACAAAAGCACGCTTCCTGATGCATAAAATAGTCTCTATGTTTGCACCCACCCATAGATCAACGTTTATTAGGTCATGTCATGACCCCTTCTAACCCAGAAACAAATAATTTCCACCGACAGCCAGCCACAAAAATACCTCAGCCAATCCTAGATTCCCGTAGGAGCTAAAAAATTCTATGTTCAAAACAAAGCGGTGTCAGTTCATGCAGAATTCATTCGATGGCGCAATGCTCACTCCCGGGCTGCACAGACGTGCACTGTGCATTTTGATCGTTCGTTTGCGTAATGGTGCACCGGAGGCGTATATTTCCTAGAGCCTAAGTTACTCCGGTTGAGTGCACTGGGCGATCATGTGGCTTAGACGGAAGGATAAGTGAATGAGAATTAATTAAATATTGCCTCATGTCTTTTCAACTGGTAGAAACGTGAAAATTCTGTAATATGAAGAACATTTTAATTTATGCTTTGCATAAACAGCAGTTTTTCAGTAATTATACTCTCCTCCACATACATTCTCTTTCATGCTGAACAGTATGTCTCCCTATGATGAGCAGTTTGTGAGAGCCTATCAATACCGAATGAGAGAAAATACTGTCAGTTGGAATATTGCCCTCATCAGCATCCTTGTCCAGCAAATTAGTGATGGTAATATGTAGTTAGTGGTAAGCTGGATGAGGGACGCTGCTAAACCAAGTATTTTATATTATAATACCAACCTATTATTTTATATTATAATACCAACCTATTATTTTCCACTGCTAGGCAAAGGCCTCTTCTCATACAGAGAAGGCACGACATTGATCGCCATGCTTGCTCAAGACTGGTTGCAGTTTTCTAACTATGTTGACTATAAGTCCAGGTTTCCTCGCCATGTTTTACATTCACCGATTTCAGTAATGTCCAAAATACACTCAGAAAGTAACATAAGTATGAATAAAATTTAAAAAGTCAGCCTAGGTTTGAACCCACACAACCTCGTGCATGAGAGGCAAGGCCTTAACGAAATTAAATAATTAATGATTTTCACAAAATATACCATTTAAAAAGCATGTAATTCTGACAGCCGCATCTCATTGGAGTTAATTACATAATAATTTGATAGGTATTATTGAATCTGACAGATGTAATCTCCATCAACACGCATTTAATATATGGAATAGCAATCAGTTATAAATGCAAGTCAAACAAAGTTTATAATTTCGAATTGAATTTGTTATTTGTTTGATTAAAAAAGTTTTAATTTCGTTATGAAAAGTTTTTGGATTTAATTTGCGTATACTTTGACAAATTGTGTACCTACCTACGTGTTAATTTTATGATTAATACATAACTATAAATATATTGTACATATTATACCTGAGTACTAACATTTAGCTCATGCTTCAGTCCTATGGTTCCTTACCCGACTGCGGCGAAGCCCAAAACGAGGGTAATGTTGCATTGTGTAAAACGGAGGAGTTACAGTGTAATCTCTTTAACAAAACTCAAGGGACCGAGCTTTTTTTTTTCGTTGTAGAGTTTTCAATGTGGAGTGAAGAAACAACCTAATCACAATACATACTTTTTAATATTTTTATTGTTTATTTATTGGTTTACGCCTGATAATACGAGACGTGTCTAATGTGTTTATGTAACTGGAGCCAACATTCCTAAAGACAATGCAAACCAAGGGTACTGTCACACGTGTTCTAGGCAATTAACAATAACAAAATCAAGGCGGTCGTTTACAACCTCAGGTGTCTTTCTTATGCCGCGTTCTCACTGCCTGTCGAGGCCTGTCGTGGCCCGTTCCGAGCATTCCACGATCATCCCATACATTCGATCGGACGAGCGACACAGGCTGTAAGCTGACTGTTCCCACGGGCGGCCTCTCGGCCTGGCCTGTGAGACCGCGGCAAAAATTTCGACATTCGAAATTTCGGCACCTCAAAGATTCAGTCGAGCCTTTTGTAAACTGGTAACATAAATAGTAATGCTGATAAAATATATTTACTGACGTCTAAATATGAACGTATTTCTTCGTAATAGAGAATGGCTGTTGCGCTTACCAACCAAATTGAACCAATTTCTATGTTATAGGAAGTTTTAAGTTATATCGAAAGACATTCCAAAAAGTTACACTGTATCTAAAACACTAATTGTCTTGACTTAGTTTAAAATCATATTCCTACAAGACGTGGCGAATAACGGGCAGTGGGTCCACAACAGATTACTATGATTATCTTAACAAAATGACAGTTTACAACATAATATTCCGCCCAACAATACACTCCATTTATTTCTCATCCAAACGGAACACAAGCGCAATAACATTCCTAGGAACCATAAAATTTCAACGCTTGAACGTCATAAATTCCGTAACTGAATAGGGAGCAAACAAAAAGGAATCTGTGCCAACAAACTATGCGAAAGTGTTCGCAACTCAAACACTTAATGATGACGTATGGCGATTCGTTGGCCATCACAATACGTGATACGTCAGAAGGTTGGAGTCGTAATAGAAAAACTTGGATCGTTTGTGTGACCATTGTTTTGTTGGGCCTAGTTTTGGTCGAATTATTATATGGGGATCTTCTTCTGAGCAGATAGTAATCACGGCAGCATCTTCTCCTCTAATTGAGAAGATAAACCCCCTCCCCTAGGTTCTCCTATATATATATACTGGGTGACTTTTTTTACCGTCTTGAAAAAAATAGTATATAATAGGTGAACGGAGTACAAGCCTATGGCTTACCTAGTTTTTTTTTTTTTAAATAACAATATCGAAATTAATATCATACGCACTACGCACCCTGCGTATGCGTATTTGAATTTCGATATATTTTACCGATCTATAAAGTTTTTCAAAGTTTCTGTTTTTATTGTTCTAGTTTACTTCAAATGTGTAGGTAGTGTTTATTGATAGAGCAATTTCTGTCTAAGCTACTGAAAAAACAAAACAAAAAAACCTCGGTATGCCATAGGCTTCTACTCCGTTCACCTATTGTACTCAATTTTTTTCAAGACGGTAAAAAAATCACTCTGTGTAGGAGAACTTAGACTTGGCTAGCAGTGTATGCTAGTGGCTTGTGTAGATTATAAAGTCACTTCGTGGAAAAAGAAATGAAAATTATTTTTCTTCTAAGCATCACATCTGACGGAAGATCGTCGCGTAACGTCAGTCGCGTAGATCACGGACAAGTAGATAATAAAACATTCAACCTTACACACTCAACCGATGATGCGTCAGTGCGTCGAGCGTACTAACTGAAAGTTAACGAAGTTACGCTTTTTATTGTATAAACGGTCTCTGGTTTTTGGTTAGGAAGATGCAAAATTTTCACAAGAACGCCTATCACTTTTTAGATATGACTCATGACAGTAGATTGTCATTAATCTAGGCCTAAATCTCATTTCTTTATCTATATTTTCCTACTGCTGGGCATGTTTAAAAAAGCCCCTAAGTTCCAAGTGCTGCCAGTACTATCCAGTTTAATAAAAGATATGAAGATCTCTGTGTCTCTCTCTCTTCCACCAAAACCTTACTTATTGACAAAACTTTTTGTTCATGATAAGGTAGATGTGTTTAAGGAATGTTACCACTTCTGATGTATCTTACAACATCACTTTATTATATTAATCTGCTACAATCATATCCTGCCATATCAGAACAGCTCCAATCTATTGTGATAAACCTATGGCTAGTCAGCAATAGAGTTACCTACATAAAGTGTTATCTATATACATAAAACTATAGATACGCGCGTAAAACAGTATACGATGTGTATTGGCTAGTTATCGCTTCTAGTTTCTGCCGCCAGCCTTTAGCGAGCGATTTCAACAATGCGTTATAATATTTATCTCGCGTTCAAATCTATAGATCTATCTAATCCGTATTTTATCTCCAACGTCAGATAAGTTACCAAAGTCCTAATACTCGTAACAAACAATTTTAGCTTGGAGAGAGGGCTGTTGTGTGTGTGTAATTTTAAACCTTTGATATTTGTAGTATTCTGAATTTATTTTATTTTACTTTTCTTTTTTTTTTGAATACATATAATAATGGTTAACAATAATACATATATTTGCACACCTTATTAGATAATGATACAGAGTACTTTATATTTATTTGTAACATCTGTATAGACCTACCTGTTGTTGTGCGTGTGATTTGAGTTTTGCCCGCGGCTTCACCCGCGTGGAGGTTGGAAATGATCCCAGGAGAACATACTACCGGAATAAAAAAGTACCTTATGTCCTAACCCAGCCCATGGTACCCCCTCCCCCTCGTGGGTTCCCGCATTGTTGATGCGGTGGGCTCAGTAGCCGTGGCTAGGTCACCCATGGTGAAGCGAAGAGGAACCCGAGGAGGGGCCGCTCGTCAGGGCTTTTCCCAAGAAGCCGACATCGTAGCGGCCAACATCTAGGTTGCGATGCCTCTTGGGCGACATCGCAACTGAGGCGGGCCACGATGTCGTATGGGAGGCATCGCGGCTGAGGGATGGAGGCCGCGGCGGGAGAGGAGTGCCGGTATTGCGGTGCACCGCTCTCCCTACCTTCCGCGGCCTTGACGGGGTCGCCACCGTCTGATGGCGGACACGCTGGGGCCGCAAGGGAGGAGCGTCGTTATTCCGTTGGCCGCTCTCCCTATCCTCTGCGGCCGAAAAATGGTAGGCGGCCGGACCAAGGGGACCGAGGGTGCCTAGACACGGGGTCGTCTAGCGCCCATGTGCTGGTTAGGTCCCTGAACATATTGCACGCTGTGACCACACAGCGTGCAATGTGTTCTGGTGCGCCAATGATAGGGAGTACTCCCCAGAGGAGGGTCCGGTGACGGACAGCCGCGGCGGGTTTGCGGTGAGTGCTAACGCGTGTCCGTGTTCCCGCCACAAACGACAGAGGAGGACACCGTGGAGTTTTAGTGGGTTGGAGTCCCACATAACTGCACTATCTCCCCGTGGTAGTGCAGTATGCATTACCATTCTCCACACAAAAAAAGCCATGGTTTATCCCTGTGCCAAATTTCACCCAAATCTGTCCAACCGTTAATGCGCAAAAAGGTAACAGACACACGGACAGAGATACTTTCGCATTATAATGTTAGTAGGTATGGATATGGATGTTACAAACATATTGAGAAAGCTGAAATTTTTAAATGTAGTTGGTTTTATACTTAGTGTATGACTCTAATAAAACTCCCTGGTCGTGCAAAGTTTTACCAAACTCGTTTGTCAACAGCCCATTTATTTCGACGTGTCTATATTTCGTCGTCCATTCGCATCGTCGCACGATAACCGACAATTTCATCAAGGCTTTAGGCCGGTCACACATGGCCGACTTACTAGCGCAATTAGGCGGTGCGACGAGCGTGCTAAATCGCACTAGTAAGTTCACAACGCTACAGTGTACAGGTAGCCTGAAGGATGAAGCAGATTGGGAATATTGACAGCACTATCTGATTGACTACTTGGTGACTAGCTACGTGATAAATCATGCTTGGTATGGTAAGACACAGGCGTAGGTACTGATGAGAACCAACATATTTTGCTCTAATACACAATGAGATCCGAACCAAGTTGTTCTGTTTTTTTCTTTTTTGTGTACTTTACCTCAGTCAAATGAATTTACTTTCTTTCTATAACCGCTGTGCTCACCCGCACGCGGGGAAAACCGTTGAGCGCCCCACCCGCTAATTTCATCCCATGTACAATTAGCGGTTAACCTGGATGACTCAAATTGAAGCAGTCAAGAACACCTGGTACTATTTAACAAAATACACGATAAAACTGCCTGCTGAGTCGGACCAGGATTTAATGCTTACCAACTACTATCATGGGTCAAACCTAACAAGAAGTGATAGGCGTTCTTGTGAAAATTTTGCTTATTCCTAACCAAAAACTAGAGTCCGATAACCGGGTGATGGAACCCAGGTTTAGATCTAGGTTTTTAAATTAGGTGTCCTAATTTCTGTTCATTCAAAACTGTACATTAAATATTTTTGAAAAAAGTAATTGCTACGAGGTCTGGGAACGATTCTGCCTAAAATAAGGTTTTATAATTTTTGTCTGTTTGTCTGAATGTATGTATGTTCCAGCATCACGCAAATACTGCCGGATAGATTTTGTTCAAATTTTGCAAATCATAAGAAATCCCTTGAGTTTACAGTCCACTGTTTTATTATTTTGGTGATAGCTGTTCGTCAGGATTTGTAAAAATGCATCAGCCAGTGTATCAGTTTTGGGTGTTGTATAGGTAGTGTATGCAGGAACGCAAGCTTTCATAAGAATATTAATAAGTTTATTCCGTACCATCCTGCAGAGCGGCTCATCCCACTGTCTCTGTTTTCAGGCGTTCACCGCATCGGTCAAAGACGGCACTTCACTTATTTACTAAGATAATATGATATATATATATATATATATATATATATATATATATATATATATATATATATACTGATTTGTAACGTGCTCATCAAGACCTTTCTTTTGATACTAAAGATGTCATGATTATTTCAATTTAATTATTTTCCAACGAAAACCTTCGCAAGCTACTGAAGGCTGAGGGTGTCAACCTCAGGATGAGCTGCTTCTCACAGGGACAACTCTACGTCGCTTGCTCCCGCGTCACCAGTCATGACTCTCTTTGTGTTTTGACTGCTGAGACCAATACTACAAACGTAGTATAGGTAAAGGAAAGTTTTATAAAAACGTGGCTGTTATTTTAGAAAAAGATAAAACGAACCAATTTCCTAATACGTTGATAACAACATTAATACTACACAAAAACATTAGATACGCTTTGTTTCAGCAAGTAAACGTACCAAAGAATATGTTCCTCTACTGCGGACTACTTCTTATCGATAATTCATGAAAATTTATTGTATCATTGAGTTTTATAGCCGAGACTTTTCTCTGAGTACTGGCGAATATATCTTGTTGTTGATCCGATGTGAAGACAGTTTGTCAACTGTGAATGTATCGGAGTACACTGAGATGGAGGAAGAAGCAGAGAAGAAAAGATATGTATTTTCTTGCATCGTGTGGTTTTTAGGACTATAAAGTAGTTCAAAATCAAAACTCGTTTATTCGAACTAGGCTGAGAATCAGGACTTTTTGAAAGTTAAAAATAATCATAAGATTTCCCAATGTTTTAGCTGAGAAGAAGAAATAGCGCAAAAGACTCCGCAGCAATACGTCTGTCTGTTACAATGTATAGGTAAGCCTGGACAACGCAGCAGTATGCCAATAGGTTACCGTGTTTAGATTTCACTGCAATGTCAAAAGATAGAAAGAGACCTTTAAGAAGTCAGTATAAATATCTATTGCAGGTTAAGAGTTGAATACGGCTTTACAACAAAAAAGTGTCATTAGTGTGGGCCCAATAATATACAGTATGTTAACCAACAGAGGGCGTTCCCGTTAATCCGCAATAGTATAGCATCCATACATGCTAAAAAAAATATTACCATTCGAAAACAAAATGGTTTTTATTTTTTTTAATATTAAAATATTCACTAAAAATGCTAAAAATATTCACTAAAATATTCAAAAAAATATAAAAATATTCACTAAAAATAAAAACTAAATTGCGATGTTTCCGTCCTTCAAGTACGCGTGTGCAGAGTGTTTCTTTTACGTATCAATTTAACATTTTTAGTGGATATTTTAATATTAAAAAAATAAAAACCATTTTGTTTTCGAATGGTAATATTTTTTTAGGATGTATGGATGCTATACTATTGCGGGTTAACGGGAACGCCCTCTGTTGGTTAACATACTGTATAATAAAATACCCAACATAATTAAAAATGACAGTATTCAAAACTTTAAAAAGAAGCTGACATCATACATGCCTTTCTAAATGATGCTGACCTACCTACTGATTAATAGGCATGATGACAACTTTTTTTTTATTTGTCCGTCATATAGAATAGTAAAAAATCTTGCACACATATTTTTTCTTTTTTTACGCAGTCAAAAGATTACGGCGATACATTGAGTTAAAATGTGGCATGACGTCACGCCTTGGTAGATTTTATACGTAGAAGTGACGTAGCGAGCCTCCACTCCCGAACTTTAATGCGTGTTATCTAAGTATTTTTTTATTAATATGATAAAGCAAAAAATACTTGTCTAATATTTTTTTTATTACCTGACTGACGGACTAAATAGAATTTCTTTATTTTTACCCAGGCATCATCCCTATTGTAATTTATTTTTGACATAAGTACTTACTAATCATGACATTGCTTCCATTTATTTTTTTATTGAATTTTAATTTTATTTCAATTGTTGTATTGTTGACATTTTAATGTATGTTTTATAATATGATTTCACCATACTGACTATTGTTCAAATGTAGGTAACACCTCAACAATAATATAAATAAATAGGTTAACATTTGCATCTCTATCTAATACTAATTTTATATTCTGTCATAATTCTACTATAATGTTGCATGCCTAGTATAAGGTAGATGGTACAGGGATCATCACCCATATTTTAATTGTCACCTTATTTACTGTACCTACAATCTGTGCAAATAAAGACTTACTTACTTACCATTCTTGGTATTGGATGAGAACGTAAATCTGTCGGTCCTGGTCACAATTCGAGTAGCTCTAACAAACGTTGACGGTAGACGCAAACTTGGGGATATCTACGCAACGGTAGTAAATTGTAATTTTTTTGTCGCAGTCAGTAAAGATATATTGTCTCTTACAGAAACCACATAAATAAAATGAAAAGTTTTGATATTCAAAACAAAACTTTTAAATGTAGTATGTAGTAGTCGTTCTAAAATCAAAACATAAAACATACACAGTAACATCTTGGCATCTGCAAAATGCCAGTGCTTCTCGCATCTAGACACGCGGCAGTGTGTCAAGGCAAGTTCAAGAAAAGGAACTGGGGACGCAGCAGCCGTGTGTTATATTACACGAACCATTTGGAGCCTCTTTTGACCCCTTAATAACTCAAAAACTATATAACATACATGAAATTTGGTTTATTTATTAAGACCCCTTAGATTAACTAGAATACGAAATTTCATAAATACAGCTCAAATGGTTATTGAGACATTAACGTTTAAAAATTGGCATTTTTATGACTGACTGACATATAGATCAAAAACCTAACTTACTTCCAGATGACCTATAAAGTTGAAATTTGGCGTCCGGCTGGGTAATTGTACGTATGTATACAAAGGAAAAAATCAGAAAACAGTGATTTTTTTACGATTTGAAACATAATTACTAACATTTACAAAAAAAAAGTTAACAAATCAAGCGCAAAATGTTCTTACTGTTAACGATTTAAGACATAAATATCTACGCGCGAAATGGGACGAGGTGCGTGTCGTCAAAACACGTAATTCTCTGGCGCGTGCATTCCAGTTGTTCAGTGTAAGAGAATATAGGTTGAGGAAAAAGTCTTTTCGCATTATAGTATGTATGAACTTGTAATAAAATCTCTTTGGCTATACTATTTGTATCTGGCTGGTTTTGGTATCATTGAAAGTTTAAATTTTAAAGAACAATTCCAAATTCAAATTAGGTAAATGTGTGATTTTCATTTGTTTTTCGTACCGTCAAGATGAGTGAATCTAATGAAGAAATTCGATACATTTTAAAATTTTACTACAAAAAAGGTAAAAATGCAACGCAAGCCGCGAAAAAAATTTGCGATGTTTATGGACCTAGTGTAGTGTCTGCGAGAGTAACACAAATTTGGTTAAGCGTTTTCAATCCGGAAATTTTGATGTCAAAGATGCACGTCGCTCTGGTCGCCCTATTACGGATAAAATGGATGCCATTTTTGAAAAAGTGGAGCAAGATCGGCATATCAGTAGTTACGACGTAGCTGAAGAACTGGAAATTGACCACAAAACAGTTTTGGCGCATTTTAAAAAAACTGGGTACACAAAAAAGCTCAACATTTAGGTACCACTGAAAGAAACCTAATGAACCGTGTACTCATTTGTGATTCTTTATTACGACGTAATGAAACCGAACCATTTTTGAAGAAGCTGATAACTGGTGATGAAAAGTGGATCACGTATGACAAGAACGTGCGAAAAAGGTCGTGGTCAAAGGCCGGTCAGGCTTCACAGACTGTGGCGAAACCCGGGTTAACTCGCAACAAGATGATGCTGTGTGTGTGGTGAGATTGGAAGGGCATTATTCATTATGAGCTGTTACCACCAGGCAGGAACATTGATTCTGAACTCTACTGCGAACAACTGATGAGATTAAATCAAGAAGTTGAGAGAAAGCGGCCGGAATTAATCAACAGAAGGGGTGTGGTTTTTCATCATGATAACGCTAGACCTCACACATCTTTAGCCACTTAGCAAAAATTAAGAGAGTTTGGCTGGGAGATGTTAATGCATCCGCCGTCTAGTCCTGACCTTGCACCTTCAGATTTCCACCTGTTTCGGTCTCTTCAGAATTCTTTAGGCAGTGTCAGGTTAACATCACGAGAGGACTGCTAAAACCACTTGTCGCGGTATTTTGACCAGAACTCCCAAAATTTATATAGCAATGGGATCATGTCCCTACCTATAAGATGGCAAAAAGTTATCGAATAAAATGGTACCTACATACTTTAGTTAAATGTAAATAAACTATATTAAAAAATGTTTTGAATTTTCTCAAAAAATGCGAAGAAACTTTTTCCCCAACCTATTATTTTCGAGACCTGCGACATTAGAACTAGATTGAAACTAATTTTTTTAATATTTTAGGTACCATGATGAAAGGTCACTTTTGTAGTTTTGTATACCAGATTTATTACAGGATGAGGAGCTCGTGGCTAAGTAATAACAGCCGCACGGGTCGATCCATCAGGCTAAGCTACGCTTGCCGAGGACGATCTGTGGATGGGTGGCCATCTTTTCATACCGAGACTCCTCCGTGCCTCGTAGAGCACGTTAAGCCGTTGGTCCCGGCTGTCATTCGTGGATCTTTGACAGTCGTCACGGGTCGCCAGAAGCCCGAAAGTCTGACAACCAGTCTTACCAAGGGGTATCGTATTACCCAGTAACTGGGTTGTGGAGGTCAGATAGGCAGTCGCTCCATGTAAAATACTGGTATTCAGCTGCATCCGGTTAGACTGGAAGCCGACCCTAACATAGTTGGGAAAAGGTTAGGCAGATTGATTGTATACCAGATTTATTACAAGCATTTATTTAACTTGCCTTGTTAGTTAGTTACCATGTATTGGTCAAATCTTCAAAAACCACTTCCTCTTATCCTACGGAGTTGAAATTTTACATGTAGATTCTATTTCCAGGACAATTCATTTTTATGATAAGAATGACCTGACTTGGCTAGTTTTCACATACTTACAAGTTATCTTATATTTGGCTAATCAACTTATCTTCTAGTTATAAGCCAGGTTTTATATTGACAGGTAAACATATTATATTACACTTTTAAAAATTTTGGTTTGTTGGTAAAAACTAGCGAAGTCAAATCTTGAGCTTCCATTTATTTATTTTATCTGCTTTGTGTAAATAATTCACGGTTCAAATTTAAGAACTAAAATTTTTAAATAGCCAACATTGTTGTAGCAGAAAAAAACAACATAATATGTTTTAAATTTATTTTATAATGTTGTGTGCTTTTATAAATAAATTTCAGGATTATCTATAGAACTTGGCGCCCATTTAGATCTCAACTCTTTTGCAAAGTCGACTACCACACATATTGTTATTATTTGTACTTGGTTCCCATTTTCACATTCATGTTTCTGATGGGATTTTACTTTACTTGAAGCAGCCGGCATAATCTGACGTGCCGTCAGAGTCAGTAAGTCTTACATCGTAGTGTAATATTTTGTAAATCTGACCTCCCCTTAAACACCATATGCACATGTTGTATTTATTAATTAAATAATGAATAAATACGACATGTGCGTACGGTGTTTATGTGAATGCAATTAAAATAAAATTATTTTAATTGCATTCACATTTTATTTTAGGTATATAATATGGGTTTTACCTGGGTTGTGGTTGTCAGAGCAGTCGCTCCATGTAAAATACTAGTATCTAGCTGCATGCGTTAGACTGGAAGCCAACCCCAACATAATTGGGAAAAGGCTAGGCAGATGTTGATGATGTAGATAGGTTTTACCTGAATTAGATGAATGTTCAACAATAATAGTAAAAAGTAGTTCATATTAATATATTTATCTGAATATTTGGTTTATTTTTATTAAAGTTAAAACTTCTATAGGCGCGTTGAGCGATTTTTGGTAGAGGGAAATCTTATGGGTTCGCGTCACCGCGTCACCGTGACGCCGCGACACCGCGCATTTTATTCATAGTTTTACGTTTAAGTTTTCACTTCCGTCGGTAGTGTCCATGACTGGCAATTTTTTAATTATTATTATTTCTTTCTTTTTTTATTGCAAGATATATTTTATCCAACTTATTAAGCGCAATGGAGCCTTACTGTATGATTATGTCAATGTACAGACGCCAGCAGGTCAAGCTACCCGAAACTGTCAAATTTTCTCAATCAACCTTGAACCTAATGCTTTAGCGATAAAGTTGAAAATGTAGTAGCTTAATGTGCTGGCGTCTGTACATAAATTATACTTTAAAAAAGCGTAGGGTGCTTTGTACGACATTATTACACTAAATAATACAAATACAACAATTAATATCGACCACCCCACGCTTTTTTTACAATGACATTAATTTCCTCTTAATCACTTTATTGTTATATTGAAATTTATTTTTTACTTTTTAGTTCAGTGTATGTATTAAAGCGTGTATTTAGTTTTTTTTTAAACTATAATTTATGTACATTGAAATTATCATACAGTAAGGCTCCAATGCGCTTAATCTATTATCTATACCATGGTAATTTTCTCGTTCATCACTTTACTGTTATATTGAAATTTATTTTTTACTTTTTGCAACCCCCAAATCACCCCACGCACCCCCGCACCCGTCCCATCCCCCACATCCCTCCGCCTCCCAAACCCCTATACTAAGTACATTTTTGAAAAAGACATTTCAACGCTAGGGTATACATGAAAAGAGACTTTCATATAAAATACTTAAAGATGCAAACAATACAATTTAGGCATCGGCAAATTCGATTGCGCAGGCACATGCGCAGGAGAATTTCCATTTTTCAATAGATGTTTATCACTAAAACCAATCTGATCCTGTTCAGGATAATGGGACAAAATTTTTAAATTATTGTATTGTTATCGGGCCCTGATAAGTGTGCCAAATTTCGAATTAATCAGATCGTTTAAAGCGGGTACAAATCGAGTTCAAAGATCCCGTTACATACAAACATACAAGTGAAGCTAATAAAAGCGTGTTATAAAGTCATTAATTCTTTACATTGTTTCTATAAGTTTACTCAAGTCCAACTATCCAGTTCCTTTATTGCTACTAACGAAAAGTTTTGAAATAAAATGACACGTCACACGTCCCTGTTGACGAGTACATTTTATGAGTACATACAAAATGAGCTGTTGCGAATAGCACCAATACTACTTTTATATTCCATAAAAAAAGTTGAAAATTTTCAGTAGAAAATTTAAAACTCCCAACGAGCAACGAACACCCTTTATATATTGCCGCGACATTACGTGACCCTGTAACACAGCCTAACGTTAAATAAAACATCCTGTATGCCGTACAGTGAAAAATAAAATTTGTTTACGACACCGGAGCAGGTGATAGTGCAGTGGGGCAGCTCTCAATAATGCAGTCCAAACCAAGAGCTGGATGCAGTTTGCCCGGGCAGAACACCACGTCCTTCGAACGTCTGTGGCTCGTAGGGAATGTATTTTATTTTCTGGTTAAGTTTAACATGCAGCCAGTATCAAAGTGTTGGCAAACATTTGGGAGTCTAGAGAATCATTTACACTACGATATTCTCGTTCTTCTAAACCTGCTACCTTTAATGATAAGACAAAGTATCAGTGTGTTTACTTCAATATTATAATATCCTAGGACATTGTTCACACACGGTCATCTGATCCCAAACTAAGCAGAGCTTGTACTATGGAAACCAGATAACTGACATACTACATATACTACTTTTTTTTTTTGTAAATACATACTTATATAGATAATTACACCCAGACTCAGGACAAACAGACATGTTTATGCACACAAAATGTTTGTCCTGGATGGGAATCGAACCCACGACCAGCGGCATGGCAGGTAGTATCTTAACCAACCACGCCAAATGGCCTGTCAAATATATTAAAGGAATTTTTATATCTTTCCATCGATACAATAAAACCCAATAGACCAGCGAAAACTGCGTTTTTCTCATATTTTTAAGAAGAAGAAGCTATTTAGAAATAGAGTATCATAAGATGCTTTATCTAATCTAATCTAATATTGTGGTCGGAAGGATTTTGAAATAATGAAAAGATTGCTTGTTATATTAATGTCTAATATTTACTTTCATACATTAACAAGACATACAATTTCATCGCATCACGTACCTACATTATAACTTGTACTCACAATATTCTTACTATTTCTTACATCCAAACAAAAACATTAAATCTCGCCCAGTCCCTAACTATTAAATACAACACTAGTACAAGACGTCGCCAGTTCGCCACACAATATCTCGGCCTACTCACAGAATACCTATATAAAAACGCAAATTTCAACAAAAAGCAGTCGTTCGTCGCGACGGCAAGTTTCCACTGCGGTGGCTTAAACTTGTTCGTTGGAATTAGTGCTGGGACGATCATATAAATCCCGCGACCGGGATTTGAAAGTATGGGACTTTAGGTTACGTGATGAGCGAAAATTAAAGTAATGTCATGGGCTCATGGCATGTTGAACAGCATTTGTGAAATTTCGAGTACTTAACGTTCGTCATTATACATGTGTACATACGCATTTCATCAAACCATTTAATTATTTAGCTTTTCCCGTGAAAAGATAATATGTTGATGTTAAAACCGGAATTCTGTGAAAACCTTTAATAAATAAAAAGACACATGACGATTAAACCATTTTGCTGCATTTGAAATAATTTTCCAATATGTGAGTAACAAATAAATCCTAACACTTCCCGCGTTTACGACGTCTAAAGCCACTAATCCCGCGATTACAAGCCCACGTACCCACACTAGAGGGAATCTTCATTTTTTTAGCCGCTGTCGGCTAAATAAAGGGCCAACTTTTAATGGAGGCAAGCTATCAGCTAAAACGGAGAGTCATCGGGCCTGTAACGAGTTTTCAGTGTATTGTTGCGAATATGTAAGATAGAAACTCGTCTTTTGAGTACGTGACACCTTACTTTGGTGATTACTGAAAAATGGTTGCATTTGCAGTATTTATGCAGTAGATTTAATTTTGACTACCTAGTAGGTCTAGTGGTAGCAAGCGCTACTGCTGAGCACAAGATCCTGGGTTCGATTCAGTCAGACAAAGTCTTATTTGATTTTTTCATCAGGAATTTCTCAGTAGCAGCCTGGAGTCTGGATCTGTGCCCGGTTGATAACAATAGGCTCGACCCTATTACATGGGACTTAACATAACTGGCGAAATGTGGGGGTACTATAGGTGCACTTCTGCCTAACCCTTCTTGTATTACAGGCGTGATGATAAGTATGTTATTTACTTTCACGAGAGATTTATAGATCTTCTTCCCTCGTATCAGCGCGAACTATGCAAAAATGAAGCGAAATAAATTAGGCACCGTTTAGTCAAACTAAATAGAAACTAATAAAATATAAGTAAAAATCTTTTTGAAAACAAGCTTTTATTGAACTAAAAGGACTAAATAAAACTTACCTAAACATAGAATTTTAATATTTTCTTACACTTAATTAAACAAATGCTTGTTTTTCAAAAGATTTTTACTCATGTTTTATTTTTTTTTGTTTCGTATTCTTCTCAGCAAATCCTTTCATTTGATACCCATATCATGGGAGTGCACAAAAAAATAATTAGTCCGACGTCTTGGACCGTCCGCCATATTGGATTTAGAATGACGTCACTTAACTTACCATGCGTGGTCATCCAAACTAAACGTGTATGCAAAATTTCATCTCATTTGGTTGAAGATAACTGCTTTAAAATTTAGTTGCAAGTTTTGCGGCGAACATACATATTTAGAACCTTATAACCTTACATAGAACTATGTTTTTGATAAGGTTAGTGCCGATTGTCTCAGCTAAACTGCCTCTCTATAAATTACTGGTGCTATAACTGACGCAGTTTAGTGCACACAACATTATGTTCTGCGGTTAGTCGAACACTTCCGTTATCTTAGTAGTTATAGACTTAGGCGAATTTGGCAAGTGTGAAGGCAATCATCAGCGTATACATATCACAGGGCTATTCCTCATCTGTTATGCCTACACCAGTGATGATATTTACATAGCTACGTCTATCGCATTCTGGCCACTTAGCCCAGCTACCAACTTTACTACAACGGGTTGTTTAACACAGTTTGTTGGATTTATCATACCAGTGACAAAAGTTTTATATGTGTTGGAGAAGCACAGACTAGGTAAAACAATAACATTGAACATTTGGTGGCATCTAAAATGCGAACTATGCATTAAAAGACCTGATGTCAAACAAATTCTGTATCGCGCAAGCAGAGTTTAACGCGTGCCTGGCTTATATGCAACGTCCAAACTTCAACCGTCGCGCAGTAGCCCACCAGACACAATACCCATCTGGGTGCCTCTTTTCTATGGAGGATGAGTGAACTTTACACCCTCAATCCCCTCAATGAGGAACATCCTCATTTCCTATATTATAAACTCTACAATAAATCGGCATAATATGTATATTTGAGTCTGGGTGTAATTATCTACACATATATAAGTATGTATTTACGAATAAAGTAGTGTATGTAGTATATCAGTTATCTGGTTTCCATAGTACAAGCTCTACTTAGTTTAGTCCTCTCAATCTGTGTGGTTCTTTCCTCAAAAGACCATTTCAGACACCAATCTACATGGTCTTCACATGAAGTGACCAAGATTATGTCTGGACTTTATAAGAGACTGTGACCTCTGAGTTTGTTTCGGCCTTTCTTCTCAGAGTAGTCAGATAGGAAACGCCGACCTCATCTAGTTTAAAAAAAAAACATGATTGACTTGTAAAAGTGTTTGTACAAACCTACTTACAGAAATAAAAATCATTTATCATTTAGGATCAGATGACCGTGTGTGAACAATGTTCCAGGTTATTATTTTTTTTCTTACATATCTCGGGACCCTGGGGTCCCGGACCTTTGGAAGGCATACGAGGGGCCGAAGCCAACTCGCAGAGGCTCCTTAGATAATTTTAAATGATGAGGAGGCACCAACCGATGATTATCCCTATATGCACTATGCAAGTGCTCCCAAGGACAACCCCCGGTTATTATTATTAGGGTTCCGTACCACAAAAGGAAAAAACGAAACCCTTATAGGATCACTCGTGTGTCTGTATGTCTGTCTGTCCGTCTGTCACAGCCGATTGGCTCCGAATCTAATGGACCGATTAAGTTGAAATTTGGTACACATATGTATTTCTGTGACCCAAACACGGACGTGTAACGTAAGTAAATAAATTTTGAATATGGGGGTCAACTTTGGGGGGCAAATAAGAAAATTAAAAAAAAGTTTTGCAAACCGTACCATGTAACATCAAATGAAAGGGCTTACAATAAGAGTCTCAAATGTATTTTTTCAATAATTTTAAAATAAACCATTTTAAAGTTACTTAAGAAAACAGACGAAAATTGACCATTCTCCCCATTTATCTCCGAAACTACTGAGCCTAAAATGTTGAAAAAAAAATATAGAAATAATTTCAATACCTATTGATTACAGGAAAACTTATAAGAAGTCGATTGTCTTAAAACAACATGGTAAATCTCTTAATATTGTGCGGACAAACTTACATTTGTCCATAGTTAAACAAAAAAGATCCAACCCACATTTACTATGGACATTTGTAGTTGGAATGTATGGGAGAACATGTTTTTCAACTACAATGTTAAGTTTTTCTTGGGATAAATTCATCCCAACTACGGAACCCTTCATTGTGCGTGGTCCGACACGCTCTTGGCCGGTTTTTTTTATTTTATTTTTTTATTACATAACGTTTAAAACAAGCTTCAATATTAAAAGCAAAAGAAAAACTCCTTTTTCACCGATTTCCGCATCACTCCCATACAAATCACAAACGGCACAGAATAACAGAGAGCCAAGGACAAAAAGGACCATTTTCCCATGAACATCAAAGTAATTTTGACAAGATAGCCCTTGGGGATACATCAGGAAGTCAAAGCTTTCATCCCTTTACAGCCAGCAATACAGCCATACAGGGAATAAATGATATACCACAGCAAATAAATTAAGACTACGATTTGTAAAAAAGCATATTTAATCAGACTGACTGAATTATTTGTGTGATGTTAGACGAGGTTTCATTGAGAGATGAGCGAGGTAAGGGAGCTCTTTTGTGTTAGTTCCAAGCTTGCTGAAAATAGTCTTTTTTTTTTTTTATTTGTGATGGGTTTGCTCTTGACTCTAGTCTAGGTCAGAGGTGACAGAGACAAAGTCGACGATGGAGTGAGCTTACCCAGAAGAAGCCTGTTCACTCTCACTTTGAAGAGATTAGGGTTGTATACGTTCGGAAACACAGACGCAGGTAGTGAATTCCACTCTTTTGCTGTGCGCATTATAAAAGACATTTGGAAGCGCTTAGTGCGAATTGGTGGAATAGCAACCAGGCATAGCATTTATAGTACATTGTGATTAGATAAAGCATCTTATGATACTCTATTTCTAAATAGCTTCTTCTTCTTAAAAATATGAGAAAAACGCAGTTTTCGCTGGTCTATTGGGTTTTATTGTATCGATGGAAAGATATAAAAATTCCTTTAATATATAATATACATAGAAAACAAAAACTACGTTTCAAAACCGAACTATCGAATCAAAAATTTTTTGCTTATCTGGGGGCACGGAAGTGCCCCCGCCAAGCCAAGCAAAACAAAGGCACGGTCGTACCATCCTTTTCTCGAAGCCATTCGGGCCATTTTCGACGCCCTGTAACTTCGTTGTGGAAAAAACTAGAAGCCTAAATTTTCAATGACCAAGAGAACATTACAGCTATAGACGGGAGCAGCTATCCAATCACTTTGTCATGAATTGATACCTTGTTAGATAGCTAACAACATTTTATAGTAAACATATCAATATTACATTTCCTTATTTCTTTAATCAATAGAAAATCAATCTGCCTAGCCTTCCAGTCTAACCGGATGCAGCTGAATACCAGTATTTTACATGGAGCGACTGCCTATCTGACCCCTTGGTAAGACTGGTAGTCAGACTTTCGGGCTTCTGACGACCCGTAACGACTGTCAAAGATCCACGAATGACAGCCGGGACTAACGGCTTAACGTGCGTTCCGAGGTACGGAGGGGTCTCGGTATGTAACGATAGTCACCCATCCACGGACCATCCACTGCAAGCGTAGCTTAACCTGATGGATCGACCCGTGTGGCTTTTATTACTTAGCCACCAGCTCCTCCTTTTTACATTTCCTTATTTCTTTAATAAATAGAGTGACTTGGCAATTGCACACGGCGAAATAAATAGTATAGGGACATTTTTATGGGATTTTCTTTTTAACCCCCGACGCAAAAACATCCCTCGGTGTTATAAGGTTGACTGCTATGTGTGTGTGTGTGTGTGTCTGTGTGTCTGTCTGTGACACCGTAGCTCTTCAATAGGTTAACCGATTTGGATGCGGTTTTTTTATTTAAAAGCAAGTTTTCTTTTTCGTTTCTTCCTTATGAGTTACGAAACCCTCGTACCTCATAAAGAAAAAACGGAACCCTTATAGGATCACTACGTTGTCCGTCTGTCTGTCTGTCTGTCCGACAGTCTGTCAATACCCCTTTTCTCAGGAACGCGTCGAGGTATCAAGTTAATATCAAATACTTAGGTCTATTGTCTTTTGGAGCTCTAAAAAAATCAAGCTCTAAAAAATATTTTGATACTCGCAAATAAATCAAAACCATTTCCCGTTGCCCTAGAATCATGATATTTTGCAAGAAGCAAGGTCTGGCATCACAAGAAAAGGAAAAAGTCCGAAAATCGTTAATTTGTATTTTTATCACATAAAAAAAAATTGTGATTACAAACTTAAATTTTTAGTTGGAGATTTGACCGTGACGTATATTAATGTATGGGCGAATATGTTTCTCAACTACAATGTTAAGTTATTTGGAATAAATTCTTTTCAACTACGTAACCCTTCATTGTGCGTGGTTTGACATGCACTTGGCCGGTTTTTTAAACAAATTTTACTTGTTCGTCCAAACGTTACTCTAGTATCTCTTACATATTATTATTAATTGCAGACAGAACAGATTCGGCAGCTGTGGAAAGGCTTATCAGGCTACATGTTACCTGATTACTGATGAACGTAATAATTTATTTCATTTCAAGTTTATTTTAGTTTTAGCTTATTTTCTATTAATATCAATTTTATTTTATTTTAAATTAATGATTTCCGTTTTATTTTATTTTTAATTTTAGTTTATTTTAAATTATTTATTTCAATTTTATTTTAATTTATTTTCAAGGATTCGTTACGGTGTTAGTACATACTTAAACAGATGCCCACATTAATTTATATTTACCTCATTACTAACACAGTGGTAAAATAATGTTATACTAACAAAATATGGACATTTAAATAGTCTGAAATAAACGGAATTTATTGTATTTTTTATTATTATACTCCAAAATGATATGAAATGAAAAAGGGAGTCGTACCTGTTGGTGGTGGTGAAGATAGGTACTAACAATAAAACAATGACGTCAACATTAGAGTGTAGAGCAACGCTTTGTGATGACGTAATTATTCACGTTAGTATTAAGCCATCCCCGCTGGCTGGTAGTATGCATTCCTTTGTAAAGGACCTTACTTAATTAATACGAAACACTTTGACGGACGTGTTTGAGCAACACGTGTCCATATTACGATAATATTGGTCGAGAGATCCCTTTGTGGACTCTGGTGGACACGCAACTACGTATAAGCCACAATAAGTGAGAGATTACTGGGACATGGATTTCATGTAATTTTGTATGAAACCGAACCAAATACGGGTTTAGGAACATACTATACTGAAGGCTAAAAATATTGCAGAAATTATGAATTATCAAACCTACGTAGTCTGATTTGTGAATCAAATAGAGCTATCTGTACTTAACCACATTTTACTAAAAAAAAAAACATTGTAAAATAATAAAACTTATCACCGTGGACTGTCTTGTTAGTCTAGTGGTCACAAACGCTACTGCTGAGCTTAAGGTCCTGGGTTCGATTCCCAAATCGGGCAAAGTGTTACGGAGTTTTTCTACCAGGAATTTCTCAGTAGCAGTCCGTAGTCTCGTTTTGTGGCCGATTGATGGCAATAAGCTCGCTCTCTATTACATGGGGCTTAAACATAACTGGCAAAATGGCGCAATATAGGTAACCCTTCGGGGATTATAGGCGTGGTGTATGGTTATGGAAAATTTATCAAAAATATCTCTATCGGGACATTTCAAGTGTATTTATTTACGTCAGAATGTCGAGGTACAATATAGAGGTACTGCGCAAGGGACCAGTAATCTCGAGGTATAAGGTAGAGGTACTGCGCAAGGGACCAGTAATCTCGAGGTATAAGGTAGAGGTACTCTGCGCAAGGAACCAGTAATTTTGAGGTATAAGGTAGAGGTATTGCGCAAGGGACCAGTAATTTCGAGGTGTAAGGTAGAGGTACTGCGCAAGGGACCAGAAATCTCGAGGTATAAGGTAGAGGTACTGCGCAAGGGACCAGTAATCTCGAGGTATAAGGTAGAGGTATTGCGCAAGGGACCAGTAATTTCGAGGTGTAAGGTAGAGGTATTGCGCAAGGGACCAGAAATCTCGAGGTATAAGGTAGAGGTACTGCGCAAGGGACCAGTAATCTCGAGATATAAGGTAGAGGTACTGCGCAAGGGACCAGTAATATCGAGGTATAAGGTAGAGGTACTACGCAAGGGACCAGTAATCTCGAGGTATAAGGTAGAGGTACTGCGCAAGGGACCAGTAATCTCGAGGTATAAGGTAGAGGTACTGCGCAAGAGACCAGTAATCTCGAGGTATAAGGTAGAGGTACTGCGCAAGGGACCAGTAATCTCGAGGTATAAGGTAGAGGTACTGCGCAAGGGACCAGTAATCTCGAGGTATAAGGTAGAGGTACTGCGCAAGGAACCAGTAATCTCGAGGTATAAGGTAGAGGTACTGCGCAAGGAACCAGTAATCTCGAGGTATAAGGTAGAGGTACTGCGCAAGGGACCAGTAATCTCGAGGTATAAGGTAGAGGTACTGCGCAAGGGACCAGTAATCTCGAGGTATAAGGTAGAGGTACTGCGCAAGGAACCAGTAATCTCGAGGTATAAGGTAGAGGTACTGCGCAAGGAACCAGTAATCTCGAGGTATAAGGTAGAGGTACTGCGCAAGGAACCAGTAATCTCGAGGTATAAGGTAGAGGTACTGCGCAAGGGACCAGTAATCTCGAGGTATAAGGTAGAGGTACTGCGCAAGGGACCAGTAATCTCGAGGTATAAGGTAGAGGTACTGCGCAAGGAACCAGTAATCTCGAGGTATAAGGTAGAGGTACTGCGCAAGGGACCAGTAATCTCGAGGTATAAGGTAGAGGTACTGCGCAAGAGACCAGTAATCTCGAGGTATAAGGTATAGGTACTGCGCAAGGAACCAGTAATCCTCATTTATCTTTCATGAAGGTTGTACAAGTTCGTTCGAGCCACATTCCGGCTTTCATTGATAATAGCTTTAGATTATGTCTCAATTATTTATTTTATTTCTTTTGGGAAAACTTACAGCTAAATAGATACAGTAAATAATAGTTTAAACAAAATATGGCCAATTACAAGTTTCCACATATAGTATAAAATTACATGAAACAGAAAATTGAAAATATACTAAATTGACTTTGACACAAAACAGAAAAATTACAGAAAACAGAAAAAATACTATTAACACTCGAAAAAACTATTAGCTAACATAACACATATACATAGAATGTTGTTATTTAGAAGGGTATCGTTGAAAGAGTCTTTATTTTAATAGAATGGAATGCCTTTAGTAGAGATAATTTTCCATGTTCTGAAGATTGGTTCTGTCTATTCCTATCATTATTATTTTATTTACAATTATGTTACCCTCAGAGGACAGTCAAACCGTGATTAGTAATAATAACAGTCCACCAGCCCAAATTTCGGCCATGGTAGCCAATCTTAACAAAAACTATAGCCATCTACGCGGGAGATATTAATAACTTCTATTATTCAAAGTACAGGCCCACTAAAGACTAAAGCATAAATCAAAAACCATAAAACATGACCTTGGCTGGCTAAGAGAACATCAGTTACAATGAATAAAGATTTTTTATAAGTAAAGCAAACACCATCAATAACATTCGATCAATCGCCCTTTTTAAAGCACTTTCCTTTAACCGTTGGGCCATTATAGTTCATGGTGCTCCCATCCATTATGGGGAAATACTCCAGCATGGTAAAATTTATGGAGTCAATATCCCATGGTGAACAATGCAAGTTAACAGAGCTCTGAAGACATCATGTTTTAAATCCCGTTTCACATAGTATAGATTGGGGCAGTAGGTTAATTTTGACGAGTCATTGAAATGGCTGTCGTATTAGAATTACGAGTAAAGTTTATTGGAGTTTCAGAGTTACTTTTCGGAGGATAAGTATCATAAACATCCATCAGAAAAGGTACTGAAATCGTTAATCAAGGCTATTGCAAGTTATTGATTGTCCCCTTGCAGCAGTGGAGCATTTCCTATTTGTCACGTTTGACGCAATTATATACTTTGGTGTGAAACAGAAAACGCATTGATGGTTTGCTCTAAAACACCATCGAACAGAACAGAATCTATGAAAATGCCAAAAAGAACTTATTAATCCAACCTAAATAAACTTGACCTACTGTTTTGCACTGTGGCATCTCGAAGCGGGGCCGGAACAGCCAATCAATCACTAGCTGACATAATGACGTCATCCATTATCAATTATTGACAGTACACGGATCGGATGCCGTCCGATTTTCCAAGTTTTATGCCTTACTTCCCCCTCCTCCCTCCCCCAATCCTCTGCCCCCCTCAACGGCTCACGATTGATCATAGTTCGAGTGGATTCATGGCATCCATAATCTGAGTTTGACAAACTGGGTTTTTTAGGATTAAGTGATACTTTTTATAGAAAGAAAGATATATTTATTTGTAAATGAGTTACAATTTACAAACGGCTATTGGGATTCACACAAACGTTTGTGTGATGACCTAATCCCTTATCTTTTCTAAAAGATTAGATTTTAAAATTCCTCTCAAAAATTCTAAGAACACCGCAATAATAGTTTAACGAAAGGGTCAAATTGAAACTGCCCCAAGTATTATTTCACTAAAATAAATTTTCTTAAATTACACATAGTGCCCGTTGGTCGCAGAGACTAAAGTGCTATAAGTTACATTTTGAACTCCGGCGGCACGTTGGCATAAAAGGCACGCTGCCAAGAGGAGTGCTGGTCATCTTTTAGAAGACATCAGCTTTATAAAAGCACCTTATGTAAGACTTATATTATAGGAGTGGACATTTTCGATTGAGATTAAACGATGTTCTAAAGGATTACTTACTTTATTTTACGACTGACTGCCTGCCTGCTGTTAAGCTTTCATTTCCTAGGAAAGGCCGCAACGGCCGTCATGAAAATCTATAATTTTCACCAGTATTTGACATTAAGTCAAACCCCGCCACCCAAAAATTTAAATCGCTAGATTTGCCCTCACCATACTTAGTCACAAGAAAAGTTGTCATACCAAGAAGAGTGAGCTCACACATTATTAAACAGTGTTTCCATGATAATCAAGTGATGTCATTGCGTCATTGCGTAATTGCGTGTCGAGATGTCAAAACGAAGCAGAACGTGGTAGGGCGAATCTAACGATTTAAATCTTTGCCGCTGTCATCATTTTCATGACAGCCGTCACTGCGGCTTAAGTGTGGCCACCACTCTTCTAGGAAACCGTAGCCTTATTGCTGCTACTTCTATGTCTATACATAGGTATGTATAGATAAAAAAAAAAATTCTTCGATTTTTTTTTTTATTGCAAATAACATTTATTACTTTTACAGTGTGTTAGTTTAATACATAAATATAATACAATTTAAAATATAAAAATCTTATTCGAAGTGGTCTCCATTGGCTGCAATACAGTACTTTAAACGTTGAGGCCAGTTATCAATAGAAGCACGCACTCTTTCCATGGGAAAATTGGATATGGATGGATATGGTATGGATTGTTTTAGGGACTCCAAATTATCATGGCGTTTAGAGCAAGCCGTACTCTCTAAAACTGACCATAAATCATAATCCAGCGGATTAAGATCGGGACTAGACGACGTCCAGTCTTCAGCTCTGATGAAGTCCGAAACGTTCACTTCCAACCAAGACTGCGTGGACCGAGCTTTATGACCCGGCGCCGAGTCTTGTTGGAAGGACCATACTTGGTTATTGAACATGGTGTAGTTAAGGGGCTTAAGTACCTTCTCAAGAATGGTATCTTGATACACTTGTGCCGATGTTTTGATACCTTTTTCACAAAAATATGGCTCAGTCACTCCTTCATAGCTAGCACCCCAAAAACCATCACTGAAGTCGGATAATGCCCACGTTGCACTCTGTCGACTAATTGGGAAGCTTCCTTAGAGCTTTGAGCATAAATTTTAATACGGTCATTTTGTTTGTTAAAATGTTGCTCAATTGTAAAGATTTTCTCATCCGTACACAAAATTTTTCTGTGACCTCCCTTTGCGTACCACTTCAGTAGTTGTTTCGATTTTACCACCCTATTCTTTTTTAAATTATCAGTTAAAAAATAACCATTGCGTCTCTTACAGGCTGCAAGTCCTAAGTCATCTTTTAAAATACGCGACATGGTTCTGGGTGCTATCTTCATCTCCCAAGATAAAATCTTTTGCTTTCGGACAGGATTTGACCACCTTTTTCGTACGAACACTACGTGGATGGCCAGATCTTTTTCTGTCACAGAGGTCTCATTTTACCTATTAATAGCCCGGTACACAAACATTTGACTAATACCAAGCGTATGGAGAGTTTTTAAAATTGCATTTGGCTCCATACCAACTTTGTGTAATGCAATCACAGCGATTCGGTTCTCTTTATCACCCCACTCCATTTTAATATCGCAAAATATTGTTCAATGTATTGGCCCCCAAATTAGAAAACTCAATGAACAATCGTATAAAAATGACAGATTCCAAATTCAAATGTAATATCTTTCTTATTTTTAAAAATATAAATCCAATTAAAAATATAAATATAGATAAATAAATTAAAATTGCTATTGATGTCTGTTTGTGTGTCCACATTGTTCTTCCGAACCACGCAACTTACCATCATTTGGAGAACGTATTTCGGAAGGTGAAAAAATACATTTATACTAATAAAGAAATCTATGTTTTGTCAAGTCGTAAAAATTGTAGGAAGCAGGGGCGGGTCGCTAGTGGCTTAATAAATGAATTTCACTGCTAAGCTGAACTAATTTTTTACTTAAAAACTGAGTTCCTACACACTGTTGTCAAGCAAGACGCCATGTCATAGGGTTTGTACAGTCAATCACGAACCGAGATTCTTGAGCCTCGTGTTACACGAATGTCGCCCGTTTTTCGTTGTTGAAATGTCACATGTCAAATTTCACGGGCGACATTCGTGTAACACAACCAAGTTAAGATTACAAGCTAGTGGCTCAACAATCCCGGTTCATGACTGTACATAAAACTGCGAATCAGTGCGATGCAAGTTCGCAACGCAGAAAACTGTGACTCGAAATTACTGCGAAGCGATTTCGTGCGGCAAGAAGTCTCTTCCACGGTTCGGGTGACCATGCAACCGCGATGCCAATCAATTCTCAAGTTCTTGCGATGCGTCGTGTGCGCTCGTAGATTTTTACGAAGCGATATCGCGTCGCAGTTTTGTGTACAAGCCCATAATGTAACTCTGACAATATTATACCAAATCCATAAAATAACTGAGAAGAAAACAATAATGGTGATATACTTAGTTGTATGAGCACTGTAATGTAGTATACGTCACTCAAAACATTTCTGCTGTAAACTAAGTACATGCCTGAGTTAAAGGAATAATTACATCCAAAATATATTAACTCCGCTTTAAACTAGACTGCAACAACGCAAGCCAGTTCGTCAAGCAACCGAATTTATGTACATTAAAGGTGCACAGTTCCAGTTTACGCCAGATTTATCCGGTTCCATCCGGTACGGGCCGGCCCGGGGCGGTATTTAACACCTCATTCCCGCGGTTGAAACAAGTTAGCGGGGAGTTGCTTACGATCTCGCCAACTGAAATGTTTGTTGTGAAATTTAAATCTCAAATGGTTGGCTTTCGGCAGTGTATCGGGGATGAGTTTCTGTGCCTTTTAGTTGGTGATTTATAATTTGTCTGTTTGTCCTAGCAGTTGGACTGGTACAATCGAATACAACATATTTCTGGGTAAAACGATATCCTACATTACGATTTTTCATGTGGAATCAAAGTCCAAATTGAATGCTTATTGCACAAACAGCCAGATCCAGACTTGATTCACCGTGTCGTATTGAAAAGTTGTAGTAATAAGCACACATAATTATAATGCACAGGTACCTCCCTAAATGATAGTGAATATGTTATGAAAAAGATTACAATATGGCGAATTGCTACAACAGATCTCGAATAAAACGAATTAAAAAAAAATAAACGAAGTTTCGATTTCCAAAAACATGCATTTTTTGTTGCAAAACTAATAGAATAGTGCAGAAAACTGCACATGCAGCACATCAGATATATTTCTGCATTTCCCATTTCACTACATTAAACCCTGTACTAGAAACTGCAGTGATTCCAGCAGCTTGAAGCGCTTTATGCTTGAACAGCGACCCTTTGTCTGATTAACGGTTCTCCCATATATATGTAGATGGATAGGTGTAGGTGCAAACTTAGCAACGATCGCTTTAAACGAGAATGCTGGTATAGACTGGAATTGTACGCAGAGGTGGTCTCAATCAGACTTCCTTGTTGCACATAGAAAATTTCTTTATTTATCTGATAAGGAGGCAGCTGCTGAACCTGCTCAGGTGGAGATTTACAGATGATTCCACCCTGGAGTGTAAATGTGGTGCAGTCCCACAAACAATGGGGCATTTAACATCGTATCCAGCGTGACCTGCTGCCTGCACGCGACAGGAGCTGATGTATGCTACTGAAGGTACCAAACTCATAGACACATTCTGGGCTGACTCTATACAGGGTGTCCGGAAAAGAATGGATAACCTTGAAATAGCATATCGAGGGTTCACGGGCTGCTCAGAATAAAGAGGCTGATTTTAAGAATGACGTTCTTCTTAAAAAGCGTTCGTTCGTACTATTAGTAAGTAAAAGAGTTTGTCCTGAAAAGCACAACCACGCCTATTTCTACCATTAAGCAACATTGTTGTGTTCCAATTTGATAAGATAAGATTTCTTTATTTGTTTAAACATTGTCTATATACAAAAGCATGCAAGATATTACAACATTTGAGTCCAATCATGTTTAGTCGTAAGTACAAATATTTTCATAACATTGAAAAGAATTAACAATAAGAAAAATCGAAAAATGATCTAGAATATACACTTACAAAGTATATAATTTAGAAACTCCATAAATTAGAAATTATTTTTTTATTAAAAAAATCAAAATTTTAATTTTGATTTTTTTTTATAAAACATCATTTTTATAAAAACAAAATTAAGTCAAAAACTATACTGTCAATCAAATAAAAGAATAATGTGAAAGTTGCTACATGTATGTCAAAATTAGAAGATTAATTAAAAAAATTACACGATTTATGTCAAAAATTACAAATATATTCATAAAAAAATAATATTATTATTTAATAATATCGTGCGCAATCCAATGACACAAAGGGTTCGAGTGGCAGTAAAGGTTATAATCCACAGATATTAGTAACTAGCTTTTGCCCACGGCTTCGCTCGCGTTAATTTAGAATAGCATTTTAGGGCTTAAAAAAGTATCCAGCAAACAAACTTAGTTTCGCATCTATATTATTATAGTTAGGAAGATGAAAACCGGTCTACTGACAGTCTACGACTCACAAAATGTATTAGGTATTTCAATAATAAAAAAAATATTAACACATTATTAAAGTTTCTATAATAATATAATTTAATCATGATTCGAATGACATGTGTTGCCATCTTAAGAACGTTATTGTTGTTTTGTTAAGGAACAGTACTTTTTTGTTCGGGAAGAAAGGTATATGTCCGTTTCTATACATCTGAGAACGTACTCGTATATGCAAAATTTCAGGATGATCGGTTCAGTGATTTAGGCGTGAAATGGTAACAAACAAACAAACTTTCTTTCGCATTTATAATATTATAGTTAGGTAGGATACCACCTGATTCTGTTAATCGAAACTGCATTCCAAGAAACATGCAAAACGATTATGTCACGACCAAGCATATCCAGTATTCCGCCTCTCTCTCCGACACATGTCGCAGATGTAGATAAACAACTCACACTATTAGCTACATACAAATATTAATCTACACATGCATATCTGAATAGTGAGCCAGCAACGTTTGCTCGGCAAGATGCCATCTCATACGATTGATGTTAGTGGCTAATGAAGCTTGCATCGATGTTCACTGTAGACAAACATGGTCGGCCCTTTTGAAACGTCAAACATAATTGTTGACCACCCCTGGCTAGAAAGACTGACGAACTTAAAAAGGCTTCTGTGGTAGGATGCGGAAGGCGGAGAACCAGGTATTGTGCACGACTTGAGAGGCTCATATCTAGTCGTGGACTACGATAAGCTGAGTTCATAAACGAATAAAAAATATGGTTGCTGTAAGTTGACGTGAGAATCATAACTATATCGTTATGATTATTGATTTAGTGCCTGCGATAATTTCTCAGTAATACGTTTATATGTGAAACATGGATGCCTGGATGCGTGGGTAATACTCTGTACGTATTCACATGCGGAGTCTTGTGTAGGTTGCATCCCTAACATAAGTAACGTCAATGTAATGCGGAATGTCAAATTTAAACTTAAATGCAGAAAATGTCGGTGAGTGCTCAACGGGATGAATCTAAATAAAAATGCAAGTTGTCCGACTCAAACCACGTCTAATTGAACACTAAAATTGTAATATACATAAAATGCATAGAATATTGCAGTGTCAGTGTCCATGCATTGCCAAATGTAGGTCGCGTCCAAGGTGCAAATACGCGAGTTTACTGGCTAACTTATTGCAATAACAATATGTTAAAACC
The DNA here is from genome assembly GCA_948252095.1 of Dicycla oo. NCBI lineage: Eukaryota > Metazoa > Arthropoda > Insecta > Lepidoptera > Noctuidae > Dicycla > Dicycla oo. The sequence continues at coordinate 2,144,418 of OX411718.1, read as the reverse complement.
GCACCGTACACTCTACCTACAGAGCCATGGTCTTAGAACTTAGAGATAACTTTAACAGTTAAGTTAAGCAAAGATTCGAGCAAAATCCACGAGAACCTACTGCCGACAAATTGCTTTGCAGTTTGGCAGATGTTTAGTTAAAGAAGAACGATTTATTATTATGGATGAAATAAAAAAAATAATAAAAAAAAAAACATATAAAGAACGCTTTCCAGTATCACTGTTTCTAATAAATCCTGGCCCGAATACCTACAGCTCAAAGTCACGGTATGCAGTAGTCAGAATCACTGGACGGCTACGGCTATCTAATTATTTTGAAACAGTTGACATTTCTTCTTGAATGTTCATCATCCGCACTGCTGGGCATAGAACTCTCTGTTATTGTGGCAATCCCCACACTTCTTTGCCATGATTGAATATTAAAAAAACTTAATGTCATTAATCATGGCGTGCTATAATTGACCATTTCCTCATACTAACAATTCACGTTAAATCCCTGTGTGCCAAAACACCTGCCACGAGCTTTTGTTAAACTAATTAAAAAAATAAAAACCGATTTCAAAAACCTAAAATAAATAAAATTTCATAAAAAACTTAACAGCTTCGGAAGTTGGTGCAAAGCTAAGGTGCATTGAAGAAGTAAAGACACCGACTTTAAAAGCTGTTAAGATTTTTATAAAAGTTATTTTATTCGTTTTAGGTTTTTGAAGTCTGTTTTTACTATTTTTATTTTTTTCCATTTTTAGTTGAATAAACAATTATATAAGCCCAAGATGAACCAAAAAAAAAAAGAATCAACAAAATCCGCTTAAAAAATGCCGGAGATGCAGTACATTTATGCATACAACTTCGTACATAAGAATAATTACCTAATGTTTTATATACTAAAACCTTTACGAGTAGTGAAATTGGTTTATTAGTTTTTTTTAAGAAAATCGCGGTCATACAAACATACATACATACATACATAGGGGAATACAGAACCTCCTTTTTTGAAGTCGGTTAAAAATAAATAACTGTATTTACCATGACCTGCAAAATTAAAATATAGCGAAGGAAAAGTTTTTCGGAGCTTACACTGCAGCCAACCGGACGTGGCGCTGCATAATTTACTAACTCGAGTACACCTTCCAAATAATGCCTAATTTTGACTGAAAGTGGCGGCGTGTTAATGTAACTAAATAACTATCGTTGTTATTAAATGACGACTTTCTCTTTTTACTTGCAAGCTTTTTGATGGGATTCGTTAGCAAAAAAAAAAAAAAAAAATCAAAATGTTTATTGTGGCTCAAATGCTACATTCTATACATGATTGCATGATGATATGAGACAGCCCCAGTAAGTAATCAGAAACACTTGTGTTGGGGTTGGCTCGCTGTCCCTTATTTAATACAATATTGAGACTAAATTATTACAAAAGAATACAAAATAAAATAAAATAAAATAAAACAATGCAAAATGAAATAAAACAAAACCCGGCTAAGAAGCAAAGCCGGTAAAACTATGTGATTATTATACCTACTTTCTATGAAGTTATTCTATCCATGCGTGTTTGTGTGTGTATGTACGCGTGTGTGTGTGAGTGAATGTGTGCGTGTGAAAATGTGCTCAGTTTCCTCATACGTTAAAGTTTTTAGCCACTCTGTTATAACTTTTTTACATTCATACAAGACTTTAGGATGAAATTGTAGTTCAAAATTTATTTTGTTGTAAATAAATGTAGATTGGGTCATATACTGACGTCTTCCAAAAATCGAACGAACCATTTCGGAGTGGGCTACAATATCATTCCGTCTTCTATCCCGGCTGGCAGAATTAAATGGAATAGATTTATGTAGATATAAGGCCACATTTAACAAGTATAATTGTCTAACCGATAACAATCCACTTGTTCTGTATAAGTTAACTGTGGGGTATCTATAAGGTTTTAAGTACATCACTTTTATTAGCAAAGGTTTCACAACACCCATAAGTTTTTATTTGAACTAAAAACTTATGGGTTCATTTAAGTGTCGGTAAATCCCCATACATTTATGTAAGGTCATCTCAATGTGTGCTCGAATGTCGGTCGAACCCCAGGATTATTCCGATCTGTCACTCTGCTTTTTCCCCTTAGAGGAACAGTAAGGAAAAAAGTTTGATCTGTCCCACTGTTAGCAACTTTGAATAAAGTTTGAACTGTCCTCTCGTTGCTAACAGGGGGGTAGATAATTTTTTTCCGATCTGTTCCTCTATGGGGACAAAGCAGGGTGACAGATCGGAATAATCCGAACCCCATAGGTTCACAACTACTGCAAGCCCGTGGTCGCCATAGGATGATGTTTTGTTACGTTATTCGTTTATATACATATTATTCAAAGATTTAAAAAAAAATTCTTACGCACACTTGGTGTGCGCCCGACGTTTGAGGGGTTAAAGTTACTTAAAGTTAAGAGACGTTTAAGGCTGGTCCTCCGTAAAATACGTGGTCACTGTCGGACTGCAGAGAAAAGAAAGAGAAGCGCGTTAACACAACGCTGGTAATTTATTGCAAAATATAACAGTTATGATATTTACAAAAAAAAAAGTACTAAAAAGTTATTATATGAAATGATTCCTTATTATTTTGTAGAGAAATGTATAAATTTATGAACACTTTTAATGAATTTTTTAAAAGTAATTTGGTAAAAACTAGAACAAATAGACCTGGGTTATTATTTTTTTCTTTTGTTCTATAATCTAAAATAGATTTCAGGACAAATTAAATCACTACTTACTCGTATGTATTGTAGATTACTGTGTATTTTTTCCTATCAAAAAGATGCTATAGTTACTGTAAAAGTTGGACACAAAGTTACTTAGTTTCGCCGTATTTCACGAAAGACAAGCTTTAAGGTTTTAACAGACGTTAATCATTAACAACGTTGACAAATAAAACCCATATTGTTAAGAATACATTCTCGTATATCTAAATTATAATTGTTTAACAGATTATTTTAAATAAGCACTTACAAGAAAAAAATAACAACGGATGTTGACGTTTTTAAACAGGGCCGCCATACACGGACTGCTTGAAGCAGTCAGGATGTACTGCTTCACGCTGCGACTGCATAGTGAATTTGTCTTCTACATACACTCATACACGAAACCGCTCGAGCAGTTGCAACTGCTCCGGGCGGTCGTGCGGTCAAGCAGTCGCCAGGCATACAATGACTGCTCGGGCTGTCGACTGCTCTCGCGCAGTTACCTGCGCCCGCGCTCTTCTTCCCGCCCACACGCTTCTTGCTTTGTTTTTTGAGCAAAATTGACGACGTAGATTGTGACGCGCTAGTTAGTGCATTGAAATCGCAAGAACTTATTTGGAATTATCCATGTTGCTACTGATTTGAATGACGAGCTGTTGGTATTAACTGCTACAGCAGTTATTAATGGCAGCTTCAAGCTGTTGCGTATGACTGCAAGAGCAGTCCGTGTATGGCGGCCCTTAGACATAGCGTTTAATGGTGGCATCCAAACTGCAAATTTTAGATTATTGTTGTTGGCTTGCATCCGAAACAGACACACTTTTTATTCCCAACAAAGATAACGTCAGCGTGCAGCACACCAAAATCTAGTGACAAAACATTTGAGGCAACGCAACCCGCTTCACAATGATGGCGCTCGTCCACTCCTCTACACAATTAATTCAAGAGTTTTATCACTACGCTGCATGTCCCACTAATCCGGCCTATTGTCCACCATGATATACACAGCGCAGGATTAACAGCACAATGTCGCTGCTGACAACATTAGCTAACTGAATTAATAGTTTGTCTTTGGTTGCAATTAACCTACACTGTGACATGCCGGTTGATGTGCTGTCGTCTATTGTTTCGGGGGTCTCGATTAGTGCGCAATAATCATAGGTTTGTTTGAAGTGGGCAGCTCCGTACCAGTATTACATATCTTGCAGAAGCCTAGCGATAGCAAAATTTGCGCAATAATTTATTTTCAATCGCAAATCGGTATTATGTATCAGCAATTCGTCATACTGATTTGCGATTGAAAAGCAATTATTGCGTAAATTTTGCTACCGCTAGGCTTCTGCAAGATACGTAATAAGCCTGCCGATCACAACAAAATATTCAGTCTTTACCTATGAAATTGCCGATTTATATAGAAAAAAATCAAACAATTTTTAATAGAAATATTTTCGATGCACTCTGCTGTAGATATCCTGGGAACGGGAATCGATAAATTCTTTAAAGGCGTTTTTCATCACCTCGTTGGATTTAAAAAAATTCCCCGGGGCTCATTATTGAGTCAAAATGTCCAGAACGGAAGCGATGAAACCAAAAACGCACCGTGCGTTTACTTGCGGTCCCTTGTCCATACACGTCGTTAATATTGCGTACTGTCTGTGTTGCGTTGGTGCCACGACGGAACTCGTATTTGAAAATAGCGCACAACTTCGATTTTTCCATAGTTACAGAAACATCGATATCAAAGAAAAATCGAACAGCGGGAAAACAAATGAACAACTGATTTTTTTTTTAAATGTCATGCTATAAGTATTATAAAATTAATTTGAATTTGGAATTCTAAATAGAATGAAAGATTTTGATTTTCACTCTAGCCAGTATCAAAAATCGTCAATTTTATAGGTATACTTCGCGTTATGTAAGTTTGCCGCTGTGAAGTAGACTACAAATGACTGCGTACTATCCAATATCTATACTAAAACAGCAGCGCGCCATGCCATGCGCATCGGAAAGCCTGGTTTCAGAGCGGCAAACTTATTTGACGCGAACTATAACGACCTATTATCAACCAAGACAAGTAGATGCCATCTAAACAGACAAAAGCAACAAAATAATTCCGAATAATATGAAACCTATCAATGTGGTAACAAATCTTAAATTCGTTCATTCATTCACTAACAGACAATGCACAATCTAAACCGCTGGTTCTAGAAGCATGAAATTTTGCACAACAGGTCTTTATTTAACATAGGTGAGCACTAAGGAAGGATTTTTTGAAAATTCATCCCCTAAAGGGGTTAAATAGGGGATGAAAGTTCGTCATGTTTGCCGGGCACAGGGCTTGTACGCAACATCATCTGCCTAGCCTTTTCCCAACGATGTTGGGATCAGCTTCCAGTCTAACCGGATGCAGCTGAATACCAGTATTTTACGAGCGACTGCCTATCTGACCTCCACAACCCAGTTAATGGTTGTCAGACTTTCGGGCTTCAGACGACCCGTAACGACTGTCAAAGATCCACGAATGACAGCCGGGACCAACGGCTTAACGTGCTTACCGAGGCTTATATGCATATAATTTGTTATTGTTACTATTCTTCCATAGAGGAAAATAAACGTTGCAGACTACCCCAACAGAATGGCAGTTCACTGACATCAAAACCTAGATTTCTTTCTACATTAGCCAGTCACTGAGGCAGTATCCAGGCTATTAAACCTAGTATTACAATTACCTATTCATCCAAAACTTCAATAAGACTGCTAGTACAAGTGGAACGATTGATAATAGTAATTCTCTGAATGTTGGCAGCACTGGTCAGTCTAAAGAGGGGGCGTGTCCCTGCGTAGGCTGTATTTTGTAAGACTTGGACCTCTGCCCGTAAGTAAAAAGATATTTGGAAGAAATATATCCGGCTAACATCCGCAGTCGTTACGGGTATTCAGAAGCCCAAGTCTGACAACCAGTCTTACCTAGAGGTATCGTACTATACAGTAACTGGGTTGTGCATGTCAGAGAGGCAGTCGCTCCATGTAAAATAGAGAGAGATTCAGAGTTGGGTTTTTGTACTAAGATTTGCGAGTTCGAACTCTAGTTGGCATTCGTATGAAGTTAGGGTTAGGTTTAAGAACAACTTTATTTCTCATAAGAATTCCATATATAATTCACTTACTGAGAAACAATATCTAAAACTATGATTAATAATGAGAGCGCACAGATGTACGTATATAAAATACTAAAACAAGATATCAAAGAAAAAAAGAAAGAAAAAATGTGGGTAAACAGATAACATAAACTCGAAGTCTCGAAGTTTTATGAAAATATGTGCTTTAGACCTTTCATTAGGGTGGAGATATTATGTCAGTAAGGAAATATATGTTCAGTTCATTACGGAATCCAGATTGTGTTTAAAGAGTCTCAATGGAAAATGTTACTCATGGATATAATATAAGATTTACTATTATCTAGTATTTAATTGGACTAAGAAACCAATTAGATTTTCCGTTTATTCGTTTTTCGTCTTATACAAAAATAAAAGAGATCCTCATTACATGATTACCAAATCATAACTAACAATAAATAAATTTAAAAAAAACAGTCCAATCAAACCGAAAATCTTTCGTGATTACACATCAAATAATATCAATGAAAGGAAAATAATGCTGGGAACACATTAGTGGTTTTACATGCACCCACAATGGAGCCATCGATCAACGTCGGGAAGCCATTGTATGGATAGCTGGTTCGCTGCCAGCCCCCCTGCCGCCATACGCGGCTTGACGAGAAAAAATAGTCGCGAAGTGAGTGTGGCCTATGGCTTTGTAGGAAAATCGAGGAGAAAGTCAGCTCTTTTCAATTGATTTTGACCAATGTTTTGGCGATTACAAAATAAATTACGTCAGACTTGAAAAATAGGTGTTTCCCTTTGCTAAATAACTACGTATTGTTAACGACGCCCAAGTATACAGGATGAATTTTTCAAATAAATAATATTGTAATGCTGAATGCAGTACAATCCTTAAGACGTCAAATCCAGCTATGTGTTGAAAACAATGGTCTTCATTTGAATGATGATTCAATGGTAACATAAGAAAAATAAAAAGTATTTTGTTAAAAATTAGCTCTTTCCTTTAGTTTGCCGTATGTCATTACTCCCCAGAATTTGATCCTTTTTAGCGACACTATTGAATAGTGTAATATAGTTCAAGATCAACGGGTTCGATCCCTGGCTAGAAATACTGATTTTTCAAAAATCCAATGATGCAGTTTTAGTTTTTATCAAAATCGAACCCGAGACTTCTTTCAGTACTTTTCGCTATTCCTCATAGTTTTGGATTTGGCCATCCACGCCCATTTGAAAAATTCACTCTGTATACGTCCAAGGGCCGGAAAAGATTTGTTGACAATCAAATATGTTTCATTATATCTTGAGCTGTTCCACAGTTCTTGTAAAGCTCGCGCCAGCGTGAGAAGAAGGAATTGTTTCTGGCCAAAATAAAGTAGTTTACCCACTCTGCTCGACAAGATTTTGACAAATTACAAATCAGCTGACTCGACCACAGCTTGTTGCAAATTACGTTATGAAATTTAGGAATTTACATCAACTTTCACCTTCCGAATTTATTAATAAAAATAAGTTACCGCAGCTATTCTAAGCAATAATATGTTGAGGTCGGTCAATCCGCGTCACTCTATTGCGAAATTTGAGGAAAATCGGTGTTACTACACCTATCTATTTGGATTAAATAAAGGTAAATCAATAAAGTTGCCCGCTAAATATGAAAGATTTAATGGCGTTGACATATGAGCTTTTTAGGCATAAGATTTGATGGGTAGCATAATAAATATTTACATAATCAATTAAGGGTGTCGTATGTCGTCATTCTCAGGTCCAATTTTCCCTTTTCCTAGTACCGAGCCGGCGGAGGTTCGACCAAACTGGGGGAATTCCGAATTATAATTTTCTTCCGTGAAAATCAAGCTATACATAGGTCGAAACATTGTTTAATCAGCTAAGAAAACTCCTTTCAAGGATAATTTTGTCGAACACAGTTTAAGAGAAAAACCTTAGACTTAATCCCCGTTCACTGCATATGGTTAAAAACAATTGCAGTGCGAAACTGCCACGTGATTCTACACATTTTGCAGCAAAATTTCGTACTGATCACGGACTTGTGAACAATTTTTCAGGAGAAAAATATACAAAAACCGACTTACCGGCTTCCGTGATGCCTAAGCTAGACTCCATTAGACTGCCGCATTATTGAAAAAAAATCCTGAAACAATAGAAAATATTCATTAGTGACAGTTATTTGACGTTTTCATTTTTTTTCGCCTAGAATAACACCAGCCAGACCGCTTACCACAGATAATGACGTCAACAAAAATCAAGGTTAGTCCATCAAGTAATAAAAAATAAGATAATTTATCATTTGAAATCTCCAGAATAAAACCCATGTTTTATATTATGGGGCTGGTGTCAGTGATTTCACGTCAAAGCGCGGTGTTTTCTGTAACAATGCCCACAGATGCAATATTACACTCACAAGATTTAATAGTCAAGTTTAGTATCAACGTCGATCGACGTATCTAATACTAATAATAATATTTAGTTGTGTTATAAAGTGCGTTTCTGTATTATCATCACGCGTGTACAATACAATATGTTATTTAACGTAAGTAATATGATACCTCTGATTGATAACTAAGTAGTCTTATACTTTATATAATTTATGTATAGGTAAATGTTTTATATGCAAAAAACACCCAATCATAGTGTTTAAATGCTTTTAGAATAAGATCTGAATGTAATTTTATCCGTTTTGTTTATTTTACAAAAAAAGAAAATTCTAAATCAATCAATAATAATTAGAGGTGCATCCGATATCGATACCGTTGCCAACTTATCGATATATCAGCGATACTTCGGGTTTGCCGATATATCAGCATCAGTGATGTTTTTATTGCCGGTACAACGATACTTTTCTTTCGCGTTTCCATAAAGTAGGTAATGTAAATGCGCATGCTATTTCGATTATTCCCTTGCAAACGCAGCACGCACGACCAATGACGTCATATAACCTAACGTAGTAAAATAGCACAGAAATAATTTAGTTACCAAATGAGTTCTATCGCACCTGAGAGACTATTTGCCACCGCACATCCCCTTCAAACAGACTTGCGAAATCGCCTATGGAAATAGGCAAAACTTGAGAATACTTTGTTTAATAAACAATAATCCTATTAATGTTAATTTTAATTACTCGGTAATTTTATTAAGTAACTAATAATTGTTTTATTTAAATATTTTACATTCAATAAGCGTATCCGGCATTGGTATCAGTATCGCCGATATTTTTATAAGAGTATCGGTATCGTATCGGCAAAAAGGCGTATCTATGCATCCCTAATAATAATAATATAAACATTTATTTTATCGACCCAAGTCATGTAGTTAATGCTAATCTTTGACAGTAGAGTGAGACTGGTGCCTGAGGTAGGTTTCTAAAAAATCTGTATCGGTCGCCAGGCTCTCCCGTTCTTTGGATTTCTCAGTATTAAAACTGTACGATTTTTACTTAGGAGACCCTGATTTGGAAAATCAATGTCACTGATCAAAGTTCAAATAAAGACTGACTTTGACCTTATAACCAACCAGTATTGTGAACCATAAGACTATCCTCCTGGGAGGAGCCCAAGTCCATCATAAATCTGATAAGCTCAGAAAACAAGGTCACATTATTAGATTCTCCAGGTATAAACCTTCATGAAATATCAGATGCAACGTGTCACGTGCATCATTTAAATGATAACTAAAACATATTAGGTTACGCAGAGATATACATAAGGTTAGATCACTAGTTGGAACGAGGTAGTACCTAGTGCTAAGGCGGCGAACTATAAACAGAGGCGAGATGTTGATCTGTATGTGGCTAGTGGCTCGGTAGATGCCTACATTACTGTACCTATGATAGGCGGAAATGCTTGCACCACAACGCGGTTTTTGAAGTGAAAACTTCTTTAGGTGCGTTGAGCGATTTTTGGTAGGGGGAAATGTTACGAGTTCGCGTCACATCACGCGTCACTGTGACATGTAACATGTTATGCATAGTTTTACGTTTAAGTTTTCACTTCTGTCTTCTTTATTTTATGATTTTTCTTTATTTTACATGGATTCAAAAATATCTGTCATTAGTTACCAATAACTACACCCTCAAAATGTCGCCGCCAAAGCATTAAGGGGACTACAGGACCTTGACGCAACTAAACGCAAGTTTTATAATGCCTAAAAGTATATGATCTACTGCAGTACACAAAATCAGAAAAATATATGATATTCTTCAGGATATATGCTAGTTAGATAGTGTGTTGAAAACATAATACAACTAATTGGATACGATAGAAAAAAATCACGAAAACCTCTAATAATTACTTTTAACGTTTAAAAACCATACTAATACAAGCAATTATTCTGAATTTTTCTCAGATTATTCTACGTAAGTGAGTGTTTTAATGTTCAATCTATAGATTTTTTGTAAATATACGTAGTTAGATAATTGCTTCATAATATATTTTGCAAAAAATTACCAGCGTTGGGTCATCGCGCTTCTCTTTCTATTCATTATATGCAGTCCGACAGTGACCGCACTTTAGGTCCAGTAGTCCCGTTCATTGTTCTTAAGCAGCCTGCCTGTAAACTTTCCATAACCATGCACGGACTTTCCGAAAAATGTGTAGCTTGAGATAAAACGCCAGGGTAGCCCGCGTAATTCCAATATTCTTACAGTACTACTATTTTCTTAATGTTCCTCGTCAATCATCGCATTTCCAAATACAAACAAATGCTAACGTAAGAACAACAATAAAGTGAATTCATATTATTATACTCGATAAATCTAATAATAATATGTATATATATATATAATACGATTACCGGTACATTAAATTATTTCAGGAACATTATGGGAATCGAATAAACCTGACCTGCTTGTGTTTTTGTACACAAATCGGAGCGTCTGTTACTGGTTGGGAGGGGTAGGTAATAGGTATGCGGTGAGTTCGATGAACTCTGTAGCTAGGCAGAAAGTGAACAGCTGATTTCACGCGTCGTTCTTTAGAGTACTTTAACATCCATTGCTGTTTTTTTATTATTTTAGCTGTTTTATTTACATAAGTGGAGTGCTGCGTATAGAAAATGTAATTTTACATTGAAATAAAGGAACAGTAACTGAAAAAAACATTTAAAAAAAAAATCCTGAGAAAATTTCTGGTGGAATATGATTCAAAATAAGGAGCTGAAGGCACCCTGTTAGTTTGCGAAGGGCTGTCCCTTACACCCTGTATATACAAAACCGGACACTGACCTAAAAATTGCAAAAAGAAACTTAAAAAGAAATTCTTAGGCTACCTTAGCGCATTCCCCTTAATATCTAATCTCGAGCGATCCTAGAGACTTCTATTTCGCCATTGTTATCTTTAAGCATACTATTAAGGCTAAGTTCAGACACTACATCCGAGACGTGAGTACTGAACGATTTTGGCAAAGACTTCAAAGCAGAAAATCATAACCAAAAGTCATTTATTCAAACTAGCCTGAGAATCAGCACTCTTCGAACGTCAAAATTACATAAGACAGTTCCTCGGCACGCCCGCCCTTCACCACTTCCTAGTGCTTTAGCTGGGGAGAAGAAGTACCGTAATTTGGTCCTACTTTGCTCCAATATTTGCTCCAAATGTTGAAAATTATGATTATTTTTAGAAAATCAACTATACAATTTACTTAATGTATTATTTTATGGATATATAGCTTATTTGACAAGTATTTATATAGGGAAATAGATATTATGAAGTATATTATGAATTTATTTTTGACAAATAATACTGAGCAAAATTACCCATGGTGTTGGGTATCTTTGCGCCTAGATATAGTTTCTATGTAATCTCCATTGTTAAAGCTGTTGGAGCAAATTAATGCTTTCCTAATTCAAACTGCTCCAGTTATATGTTTTGCTATTTTGGATGATATAAATTGGTGAGATATGGGTAAAAACGAAAAAATGGATAAAAACGGATGCGTTCATAATTTAATTAATTGTTGCAAAATTTTTAACGTAGAATAGGCGAAAACATTTTACAGAACAGGAGCATAATTACACGTAGAGGAGCAAAGTAGGACCAAATTACCAGTAGCGCAACAAACTCCCCAGCAGCACAGACCAACTCTAGGTCATTTAGCGCCTAAGCCGGTTAGGTTCTTAAGCTGATTGAATATCTGTACATGCTTGGCAAAGACAAAGCAAAATCTAGCCGTTCGAACAAGCTGCATACCTATAATGTGCGTAGATAAGTATGTCCTACCGCATAAAATGTTGTTAGCTGCTCGGAAGTTTGAACCTCATCTATTGTACTACTAATACGTAATCTTTTATTTTATTTTTTTCATAACGGTACACCTTTATAATAAGATTAATAGTACCTGTTTCATTACGGCGGTGGTTTAAAACACTTATTAGTTAATTACATAAACGTAAAGTAATCCGAAAATATTTTCGCGGCTTGAGAAAAATAATGGCGGGACGGGATGGTTCTTCGTTCAAAATCTTCAGTGTCAACGCTCGCAGTAGCTTCACTCGGTGTTGCCAATACAAGTTTTAGAAAATTCATCTTATAACCACAGCTCTACAGTAACCATTTAGCAGGAGGTATTTATCATGTTCAAGAAACAGCGCATAGTCACTATAGATTTTGATTTGATCACCAGGAAATGTGGAGTGGATTTCACGAGATTAATACTCCGAGATTCATCACCAAGCGACTGTTACCAAATAATTGAACAAATCCTACTATAAATACGTACACGTAACGTAGTAAGCGTCTTGACTGACAGCAGATTGAGCTTCACATGCTGCAGTTAAGCCGATTGCGAACACAATCTGTACATCGGATAACATTGAGGGGCGCTAAAGCTCATTAAGCATGTTACGTCTTAGTGTAATATAGATTGGTCGATTGAAAGCCGTGATGCGGAAAAATTGGATATTTATATATGGGGATGTATAATAATCTCTGATTAGTAGTGAGTGTGTAGTTGATTACTTTTTAGGTGGTACAAATAGGTATCTTTCCAATTTGATTAAAAATGTCACACACTTTTGTCATCATCCCAGCTTAGCCTAGTATTTTACATGGAACGACTGGTATCTGATCTCCACAATTCAGTTATCATCGTGTTACCCACACGATGATATCTTTTGGTAAGACTGGTTGTCAGACTTTCAGGCTTCGGACTACTGTAAGGACTGGTGAAAGATCTACGTAGGACTGCCGGGACCAATGGTTTAACGTTTGAAACCGATCTCGGTATTTAATGGATAGTAACACATATACGGATCGACCGCAAACCGATATATTCGGTGTGTGCCCGTATCTTCCTACTATACAACTTTATTTTATATATACCATAACGACCATAATTTTGAACAACTTTTACTATGGGACCAAACCAGAAATCGCGAAAAAAATCAGCAGTTCCCTACATTTTGACGAGTTTTGCGAACATAAATATATCAGGACAGCTGATTTTTCTTTCGCGTTTTCAGGTTTTGTCCCATTGTAAAAGTTGTTCAAAATTATGGTCTCATTAATACCCTAGAGTTATGGTATATCAAATAAAACACGTTGTATATATTATATTATTTATTTAATACCGATGAGGATGGATGGATGCTTGTTACTCTTTCACGCAAAAACTACTAAACGCGTTTTGATGAAATTTGGCACATAGATAGGTATGGTAATTCATGGTCGTTTATAACCTGGATTAGCACATATACCCTTAATCTTACGGGTTCGAGACTTACGCGGATGAAACCGCGGGGCGCTGCTAGTCTATAATATAAAAAGGTTTTGTTGGAGTACCGGTTACTGCTAATTTTTAAGGTAAGAAAAGCTTTTAATGCCTCTAAAAACCTATAGTTTTACAATATACCACGCCATATTAAAAAGAAACGAACAGTCGTGCCAACCAAAAAATAAAAGTCTTTTGGTTGCGTTCACACACCGAATAAAATTAAGTTTTTCATAAGTCGAAAGTTGATATCAAAGTAAACCCGTAGTATTAAAGTAGGGATTACTTTAGGTACTCAAGTTTCAACCGGGAGTTGAACCCGATATTGCTTTAAAATTTTCTTAAAATGGATAAATAAACATTTGTTTGTTCGGTTTATATTAAAGCACTTTAATGGGTTTAATATTGATAAATTATACCTACGAACACAATTTACGTAAGTACATAATACCACTATGTTAAACTGCATAAAGGTAGACCTGTGTACGTTAGTTAGTTTTTAGGGTTCCATACCTCAAAAGGAAAAAAAACGGAACCCTTATAGGATCACTCGTGTGTCTGTCTGTCTGTCCGTCTGTCACAGCCAATTTGCTCCGAATCTAATGGACCGATTTAGTTGAAATATGGTAAACATATGTATTTCTATGACCCAAACACAGACGTGTAACGTGAATAAATGAATTTTGAACATGAGGGTCAATTTTGGAGGCAAATAAGATAATTTAAAAAAAGTTTTGCATTTTGCAAACTGTACCGTGTGATATATAAAATGAAAGGGCTTACTGTGAGGGTCTCAAATATTTATTTTTTTATAATTTTAAAATAAATCCTTTTAAAGTTGTTTAGGAAAGTAGACAAAAATTTACCATTGCCCGGCCTTATCTCCAAAAGTAATGAGCCTAAAATTAAAAAAAAAATCAGAAAATTGTTAAAGATTACAGGAAAACTTAAAAGAAGTATATGGTCTTAAAACAACATGGTAAATATCTCAATATTGTGCGTACAAACTTACATTTGGGTGTTTCTCTTTTTTCGTGCATATTACAAGTCCAGTAAAAAAAAAAATGTTTATTCAATAAACTTCTAAATTTTTTCTATAGAAAACTAAATGTAATAGAGTTATGCTTGCATGCATGTAAGATTGAATGTATAAATTAACGTAATTAGTTAAATATAAATTAAAAACTTTACTTATTCTCATTTCCGTCGTTGTCCATTTACTACTATCCTTAATACATTTGTATTTTATCCGAATAAAACGAAGTAAATAGAAAAATTATAACTATATAAATGTAGTATATTAATAAACGCAACGTTTACGTCTAAATTAAATAATGGTATCTTTTAAATATATTGAAATTATATCTGGTAAATAATTTTTTCAATTTTTTTCTGATTACCTTCGTTATGAGAAGAAATCTATATTGTAGTTTACGCTAGACCTTAAATGCTACTCTGCTGCCATGTTTAGCTCCGCGCACGTCTCAGTCTGGCAGCAAACGTTCGTAGCGTCTGCATGCTTGCTCGTGGAAAAAAATATTTTCGTGTTAAGTGTCGCGGGAGGTGATTATTCTGGATTCGTTCTCTTTCCTATCGTCCGTATTAGAAAGTGAGTATATATGATTTCATTTATTACGTAGCTTTTTATCAATTTTAATGATTACCTTCGAAGTTTAGTACATGTATTAGATTTGTAATTGTGATATTTTTGAATAAAAACTGGACAAAGTATTCAAACCTCATTACCTTCTTCCTCATTCCGTTCGTTTACCCTCGTTTCTTTATTTTAGAAATGATTATAATTTCATCGATACTAATTAAAAGAAAGTAGAAACTACTAAATGTTCAAAGATTAATTATATACTAATGATATTTGCAAAAAAAACCCAAATAATTCATCAATAAATTTGAAATTTGGAATCGTTGAGAATTTGCACGAAATATGCGAAACACCCATTTGCAGTTGGAATGTATGAGAGAACATGTTTTTCAACTACAATGTTAAGTTTGTGGGATTCATCCCAACTACGGAACCTTTTATTGTGCGTAGTCCGACACGCACTTGGCCGGTTTTTTTGACACAAATTCAATGTCCCGTTGCATAATCTATTCAAACAATGTTTGCACCTTCATCATGTTAGAACGGATTTATAATGTAGGTACTTAAAGAAATAAATTAAAAGATGACAAGATGGTCGTATTACACTTTCGCGAGCACTTGACGTCTATAAACGTCATAACAATAAAACTTCTATCGTGTTTCGTTTACCGTTCGCGACCTGATTCGCGTTATGAATTTTTATTTTTTAATTCCTTGAAAAATGCTTTAATATTGTTTACTTAGACCCTGTACCGATTTTTTTTCTCTATGTAATTAGTGACTTTTATAATCGCAATGCGTATGACAGTCCCATCGTACCCTAAACACACACTGCTACAGTTTACATGTTGCAGACTCCTATGTTCTTTTAATAACTCTTATCAATAGACACAGTAATTCATAACAAAACAATATGACATAATAACAAATATATGTTAGATAAGGTACATAATAATACATTATGCTACCCGTACCGCGCTCGGGCGTATAATTGTGCACATTTAAGTACGATGTTTTCTATTGTATAATTCAATGATTCATATTGAATTGCGCGTAAGAACCGTGAAGTTCTTTTTTTTTTTGTCATCTCAGGCAGTGAAATAGGAGAAGGTCAAATTAAATGTAAACAGTACTTACAGATTCGTAGTCAAATGTACTGTTTGTTTATATAACCTATTCTGAAGTATCGGCTCCCTGCTTTACACACCGCACGCTCGTCCGTACCGTTTCGCAGCAATAAGCAAAGTGGATGAGGGAGGGGATGTGTGGCGTGTACGCATGAGACTACACAATCTTGATTATTTATTATTCACATACACTGCAAATATGACATGTAAAAGTGATAACGATATCTGGGGGCACGACAGTGCCCCCAGCAAGGCGAGCCAAAAACAAACAAAAACAGGGGCACTACCTCTAAGTTTTTTCGAAGCGTTTCATCGTATTTTCAAACCCACATAGATTCTGTTTAGATAATACTACTACTACTCAAAATCTCAGAAGAAGCAGACTTATAAAATACACTAAGTTTCATTTGTCTAGCTTTTAAATTTTAAACTTTATTAATACCTAAAATACGTCGATTTCGTCACTGACTCCCTGACTCATCAAAACCTCTAGGGCACTTCCGGAAGTTCTAGAAGGATTTGCACACAATAAAAAACAAAAACAAATAAGAAATCTTTAACTTTTACCCTCCCAGCCCCGTAATGGGTTACATCTTGGTCAGAATGTACGCTTGCTTGGTCGTTCCTTTGAAGTATTGCATGAAAAAATAAAACCTGTCAAAAGCGAGTCGGACTCGCGGACCGAGGGTTCCGTACCATCATATATAAAAAAAAAGTATGCTATATCATCATCGTTTTATTTTTCCTATAATCTTTACATACACTTCTATCACATAGAATAATTTCAGATTTTTCGGTAACGGTATTTTTATTTACATTTTTATCAAAAGTTGAAAAAAAATGTTTGAGAATGTGCAAACAGCGCTCTTTCATATGATACCCCACATGCCCTAGTAGCCTCACTTCGAATTTTTAAGACACCCCTTTCAGTCTCTGTTGCCAAAAAAAAATATACATTTTTATTTCTTTCTTATTTGGAAAATGGTTGGGTAAACGTCATCTAAAACTGTTCCAAAATTCAAGTTCAATTCATTCTGTGACAGACAGACAGACTGAGTCGCTCCATAAGGGTTCCTATTTACCATTTTGGTACGGAACCCTAAAAACTATCCATTCACATTAAACGCCAGTGACTTCATTTCTAACCTTACAGCCGCGAAACGGCCGTATATTTTTACCAAGTAGGTTTGTAAAGTTGGGGCTTGACTCTACATTACTCTATTGGCTCTACATTAGATCTGATAACTTTTAACAGTGAAAGCGTTGTGTTCTAAGTACTGTTTGTTTTATTTATTTTTTTATTCATGTACAAATCATTTAACCTAACTTGGTTTCCGTACGTCTTTTTGGGGTGACCACTGAAAATAAGCTCTGTACTGTGGGTATAGCGCAGCATCATGCTGAGTGGAAGCCTTCTTTTCACAGTCATGACGTGCCAGCAGCTGCGGACTTTTGTTTTGTGCTCGTGAGTTGTACGAGTATGTAGATCTATTTGGTTTTATTTTTGTAAAATTCGAGTTAATTATTCTTTGTATGCACGTGTTTTGTGACAAATTAACTTGTTTTTCTTTCTTTATTTTTTATATGTAAGTCTTAGCAAACTACTTTATATGTAATGTTTTGGTGGGATTATATTTACAGAATAAACAATTTTATTTCATTTACAGATAGAGATAAGCAGTGTGTTAATAAGAATCGAAGTGAATGTATGTTATAGGTTATGTTGACAATAATAAGAGACGATGTGACACTTGTCTTGCTAGAACTTTAATCGAATATTATTCCTCAGTCCTAAACTTTTTTTTTTATTATTTGAGATGGGTTTGCTCTTGACTCAAGTCTAGGTCAGAGGTGACAGAGACAAAGTCGACGATGGAGTGAGCTTACCCAGAAGAAGCCAGTTCACTCTCACTTTGAAGAGATTAGGGTTGTATGCGCTCGGAAACACAGAAGCAGGTAGCGAATTCCACTCTTTTGCTGTGCGCATTATAAAAGACATTTGGAAGTGCTTAGTGCGAATTGGTGGAATAGCAACTAGGTAATGATAGTAACTGGCAGTGCGTTTAGATGTCCGATGGTAAAAGAGGGCCGGTGGAATGAGGTCGTGGAGTTCTTGGGCAGACTCACCGAAGTACAATCTGTAAAAGACCGATAAGCAAGCAACCTTGCGGCGATGAGCCAAGCTATGAAGCTTGACATCCACCAGTTTTACGTCGCCAATGAGCCTCTTAGCTCTGCGTTCCACCGAGTCAAGCGCGGCTAGTTGGTACTTAGCTGATCCAACCCAAAGGTGACTGCAATACTCCATGCAGGATCGGACTTGCGCTTTGTAAAGGGTTAAAAGCTGTCCAGGCGTAAAGTATTGCTTCACCTTATTTTGGATGTCCAGTTTCTTGGCCGCAGTTTGGGCCTTGTACTCGATGGTGGCGCCAAAGTTGAGACCAGATGTTAACTCCATGCCTAGGAGCTCAAGTCGATCAGTTACAGGAACATATATACCCCGAAAAGTAGGAGTTTGGGCGAAACGACTCCTTTTAGCGGTAAAAAGACACGCCTGTGTTTTGGTGGCGTTAAAAGAGACCAGATTATCATCACCCCACTGGGAGACAAGGCTTAAGGTCAAATCTGTCCGCTCTACCATGGCCTCTCTCAAGGAACGAACTTCGGCCTCGCTGGTTTTTGCGCTGGACAAGTATCTCTCTGAAACTGTACTGTCATCTGCGTAGCCAACAATACCGGGCTGAAGCAGGTCATTGATGTGCAGCAGGAAAAGAGTTGCAGAGAGAACAGACCCCTGAGGAACTCATCAATAGCCATAAGGTCAGATGAGAACTATAATATAAGAACTATAATACAAATACCTAGTCTAATATTCGAGGCCTTTTTTATAATTTAAAATAATCATTTAATGTTATAATATAGTATTTAATTAATTTGATTTGTAATATATACCTAATAATATTTGTACGCCCGATGGCAAAACATAGAGAACTTATGTAATCATTGTATGATCTCACACACTGTGTATCTACCTATGTTTACAAATAAAGACTCTGATTCTGATCGACACTCTTGCTCGCCATTGGGTATCTATATTTTTAAAACCTCGATACCATTTTATCCACTGGCCAGTAATATGAGAACTACTTAATATTCATCAGCTCTCTTACACAAGAAATAATAAAAAAGGTAACATATCGAACGGACGATGACCACCTGCCGCCATTTATGACAACTTACGATCTTTAAACTGAGCATTTTAGTGTTACACTTAACTTCTAGTAACAGCGATGCATTTTGTATTGAGCGTCGAACTAAATAAAATACGTTGCTGGTAAATGCTTGATAAAATAAATATTTCTATGTTGAAAAGAAGACGGCTCTGAGGTGATAAGTAAATGCTCGAGAGATGAGTGAAATACAAAATTCTATTTATTTGAGGTGGAATATTTAACAAACACTGCTGCAAATAAGTTTCCCTTAGAATAAAAACACCATGAAAATAACTAAGATAAACTATTATTAGGAAACTAAATAGTTATTATTTCAACAGCACTGCTCTCAAAACCAAAGATCATGAGAAAACCAGCATGATCTAGCACCAAAAAGAAGATCCATCAACCCGCACAGGGTCCGCGTGGTGGATTACGGCCCACTCTCTCTCGACGAGAGAAGGCCTGTGGCTCAGCTGTGGGAACATTATAGGCAGATTATGCAATAAACATACGCCAACTTCCCTCGCACGAATAGAAGCACTATATAATTGAATACGTATGCAATAGATCATATAGAAAGCCACTAGACCCATGATCCTCCATAATTTTATGACGTAGTAAAACATCGTGGAATAGTGCATATCATCTCTGCATTTTACGATGTCGTCAGCAATTCATGTTTAGAGGAAACATACACTTTGAACGGTTGAGGAGGAGACGCTGATAGTGTTTTTAGCTCCTTACTTTTGTATTAAAAAGGAGGAAATAGGACTATTAAATGTGAGAAAGAGTTCTGTTGTCTCCTGATATGTAGGTTAGATAGCTTTTTTATTTGGATGTTGAAGTGTAAGAGAACTTGCTTTTTTTTATTTGAGATACCCATCTCAGACAGAGACAAAGTCTACGATGGAGTGAGCTTACCCAGAAGAAGCCTGTTCACTCTAACTTTGAAGAGATTCGGGTTTTTTTAAATATTATTTCTTTTAAAAAGCTGGATAGAGTAATGAATATTTTCTTAATACATATACATAATAACATTACGTATAATTACTTTATTCATCATAATTTATAGTGTTTGCACATTATAAAATACTTGAAGTTTAATAGATATTTTAATAGGGTCAGACAAACTACCTAGAAAAATAAAGAGTACTTGTTCATACCTGTAATTATTGGAGCTGGTTATGAAAATAATATTATGTACAAGTATACAAAAAAGTAAGGGAAATAATCATAGGGCATCAAAAAATTCGTCCACATTGCTGTCAACAAGAAGTGTCCAAAAGGCTAGCAGCATTGCCACGTTGTATGGCAATGCTGATCCTTTGGCCTAAAAATAGGCCAGGCACACACATAAAAATAAGAATAAAAAATAAGTCACCCGCTTGGCGATATCTCGAAAAACTAATTCGGACCCCATGGCCCTAGTTTAACCCCAAACATCTCGAACATATGAGTCCCAGTAAGATGAGATGACGCAAATACTCCAAGTATATGCGCCGTTTGAGGTTTTCCGCACCTGCAGCCGCCGTCCCAGCACTTCTTGCCGTGCTAGGAAGATGGGATGGCGCAAGGGTATCGACACACGTTGCATCCCTCACCAAGGCCTAGCTGCCATTCAGCTGGTTATTAATTACATAATATTATTAGTCTGCTGTCTGAATGTATATTTGAATAATTATAAAAGTAAATAGAGTAGAGCACTTCCTTTGATGAACTACTTCGTGCCCGCACGTCTTATTTGTCCGTATGTT
Organism: Dicycla oo; assembly: GCA_948252095.1. Taxonomy (NCBI): domain Eukaryota; kingdom Metazoa; phylum Arthropoda; class Insecta; order Lepidoptera; family Noctuidae; genus Dicycla; species Dicycla oo. The sequence goes on along the minus strand of OX411718.1, from coordinate 2,123,158 downwards.
TTCAGTGTGTGCAAATTTTTATTGACAATCGAATTACAGTATAACTTCGTTGCATTTATTTTGGAGCCAATTTTATTTTATTCTTCAATTATAGCAAACTATATTATTCGTCATTTCTCATCAAAAAATGTATTTATTTTTAACCGACTTCCAAAAGGAGGTTCTCAATTCGTCCTGTATTTTTTTTTTGTATGTTTGTTACGTGATTACTCAAAGACGGATGGACCGATTTAGAAAATTCTTTTTTTGTTTGAAAGGGTATACTTCCGAGGTGGCCCCATATAAATTTTATTAACTTTGCTTTGGGAGTTTTTGAGTTAGCTTCAATAATGCGTATATTTCCCACTTATTTTATATGGATGATGTGATGATGTTTTAATAACTCTCTATCACTGTTATTTACATGGCTATATCTACAATTATTGTGCTCAATTATGTATTCGAATTTGTGTGGGGTAGGTTCCACAACTAAAAAGTGAAAAATAAAAACTTTTTAGCAAAAAATAAAACCGACTTCTAAAACAAAACACTACAAAGTGAAAAAGACACCGACTTCCGAAATTAAAGTTATTTTTCACTTTGTAGTGTTTTGTTTTAGAAGTCGGTTTTATTTTTTGCTAAAAAGTTTTTTTCGAATATTTGATCAGAAACAGTTTTAATTTTCATAGCGCCCTATTACTTGTGTTTTTTTTTTTTGTTTCTATGATTGTATTTAGTTTGTGATCTTCGTGTGCGTGACCCAATAAATATTTTTTCTTTCTTTAAATGCTCGCGAAATATGTAAGGAGTGGACCTCCCATCTTTCTCAGACCTCTACTGCTCCCATCTTTCTCAGACCTCTACTGCTCCCATCTTTCTCAGACCTCTACTGCTCCCATCTTTCTCAGAAGGCTTTTGGCAAGGAGTAGGACAGAGTGGGCTCGTATATAAAACTTTAATTTAACTAACCTATCCTATCTACTGTTTCAGTTGTTCACAGAAGACTTGCAACGTCACAGCATTGCGAAAATCATCCCAAGCATAGTATTTACTTCCTATATTTGTTAGACTCCACTCTATCAAAGGCCATATATACGTAGATACAGGCAGACATTCACAACCACAGACAGGGTATATTAAACAAACACCGTGTCGGTGGTAGAGCGAGCCCCTATATTGTTTTCAGCTGTGACTGCTTGTTTGATTGATCGGTTCCGTGCCGCGGAACATGGAGGGGAATGAGAGGTGGATGCGGCGATTTAATTCTGTGGTAAACATTTATTATACACAAACATCTATGCGTATTTTTACAAGTCACAGACGATGGGTCGCGTTGGGGATTAGTTGGTTTCGACAATCGTAGATTTTCGATACTGAAAATACAATATTATTGTTATGGTAGGTATTCATCATGTCAAACTCCTAAAAATATGCTATTGGACACGGGTAGAATAATGGCCTTACTTATTATAAACAGAGGTACATAACCGAAATTAACAACCCAACATGTCTCCTCCACGCTTCCCACATCTCCCCACAAGAAGGCAGGCGACTCTGCGGCATCCTCTGTTTACCTACAGCGGCATGTGCTGATCGACCGTCCTCGGACACGCGGCTCCTTTACAAATACAACACTACCCTCACGTGGTACCGTAATCTAATTGGTAACAACAAGATAGATTGCGCATTTCAAATTATCGGGTGAAAGTAATTAGTCAGGGTCAAACTAACTGTTTATGTTAGAAGAGGATTTTGATATTGAATATATTGTGTGTCCGCAAGTATGAGTATTCTCCAAAAAAAACCGGCCAAGTGCGTGCAACCACGCACAATGAAGGATTCCGTAGTTGGGATCAATTTATGCCAAGAACAAGATTAACACTGTAGTTGAACCACTTGTTCTCCCATACATTCCAACTGCAAAAGTAAGTTTGTAAGCACAATATTGAGAGATTTGCCATGTTATTCTAAGACCATAGACATCATATAAATTTTCCTGTAATCTATAGGTATAGAACAATTCTCTGTACTTTTTTTTGACAAAATTTTAGGCTCATTAGTTTCGGAGAATTGGGGTAATTGTCAATTTTCGTCTATTTTCTTAAATAACTTTAAAACAATGTATTTTAAAATTATAAAAAATATATTATTGAGACCCTAAGCTTATTTGATATGTCACACTACAGTTTGAAAAACTTTTTTTTTTACTTTATTTTATTTGCCCCCAAAATTGACCCCCATTTCAAAATTAATTTATTTACGTTACACGTCCGTGTTTGGGTCACACAAATTCATACGTGTACCAAACTTCAACTTAATCGGTCCGTTAGATTCGGAGCAAAGTGGCTGTGACAGACGGACAGACAGACATACATACGAGTGATCCTATAGGGGTTCCGTTTTTTTCATTTTGAGGTACAGAACCCTAAAAACCAACCGAATGCACATCCTCCTCTTTTTATGAAATCGGTAAAAAAAAATCGAATTTCATTTCACAGACAAAAATTAATACAGAGCCTTACTTGTATTTAACTTTTGTGTTTTACTTGTATTAAAAAACCAGATTTTTGACACTTGAAACTGACGGCATGACGCGCTTTCGTGACGTCACATTTTCTGCCAGTTTAAAGAACTTCGCTCCAAAAAATGAAAACTACAGTCATTTCAACCGAGCTAGAAATTGAAACTACCTTACATTTCAATAAAAATATCCCATTTTAACTCCTACGTAACACAAACGTAACACAATCTCTCAAACATCAAACACAAAACCCTAACTTCCTATTTTCCAGAATTTTTGCTAATAGGTTATATGGCGCACACAGAACATTTGGGTACAAAGAGAACCAGCTACAGAAGGAAAAAAAGTCGGAGTGACGGGTAAGGGCCCTGTAAAAAGTCAGTGTTCGGTACAAGCCCGCCTGTTATGAACAAACGAAAGAGCATTGGGGCATTTTGGGAAGTTTTTTGACGTTTTTTTACACTTTTAGGCGTCGACGCTCGCGTTTGGCTTACTGAAACAGCTTTAGAGTTCTCCGTACTGTGGAAGATAGTTATTTGTATCAGTCGGTGACTGTCTAATTTATGGGAAAATGCTGCACTTTTTTCGTGGAACGTCCTTTTTGTCATGTGTCCCGGTATTGTGTTAAGACCTCTTTTTAGTTTATATTTCGTAAAACGTGATAAAGGTATTAGTTTGTATATTGTATTTAGCTAACAATCTAATATTTTTGTGTTTCAATCTGTAGGTTACTAAGGGCGGAGTTCACTGACTTTTAAAACGGCTGTTTAGATATTGAATCAGTTCTTTCCTTTGGAAATTTGACATAAACCAACTGTTTAAATACCTAACCGGTGGTTTGAATGTTGGATAACACAGGTCTAAAAGGTATGATTGAAAAAGTGATGGCTCAATTATTCATACTTTACTTCGCTACTTGTATATTTACTTTTCAGTAGTACTTTCCATAAATTGATAGGATGTCTTTTCACCCAGCTTCTTGCAAGATACCAGGTCAAACACTAAATCATGACCGGGTTAAAAGACGACCAGAGTTTTCTTTAAAAGAATATATATCTAAAGAGTTGGCGTAAACGTAAACGCAAACCATAACGAAACGTAAACCTCAACGTCACTCGTCACCCACTAAACAGTCCATAAATAATTCAAATGCTACATTTACAGGAATAAAACTTGAAGTAATATTTATTCTTTCCGTCCAAGCCTCATTCTTTAACTCCTCAACTTCTTCCGATAACGTTTCTTTTTTTATCTTTTACATTTTAACGCGACTGCTTCCGTTGTGACTAAGATTTGATTTGCGATAATTTTTTTGGGGTTCCGTACCCAAAGGGTACCAACGGCTCCGCTGTCCATCCGTCTGTCACTTATATCTTTTAAACCGTAATAGGTTGACACTTGAATTTTTCACAGAAAGTGTACGAGTATGGCCGCTATAGCAACAATAATAAAAATTAAGTAAAGTTAAATATTAAAGGAGTCGCCATACAAGAAACGTAAAGTGTATAAAAAATATGTAATGTTAAATATTGAACGGTGAGAACCCTTCACGTGCGAGTCCGACTCGTACTTTTTATAATTCACCTTTCAGTCTGTAATCGGGAATACTAATTAAGTTTTGACTATTTTCAGCTATTTGTATCTGGAGAAGGGCGTTGTTAGCTGCGCTACAGTTTGTACTTTTGCAGCTTTCATCGTTTAACTTGATCTACTTACGTCTTGTGTTATTTATTGTACCAAAATAAACTTTTATAAATTTTATTATTTTATTTATTTAGTAAGATCATCGAGTTTAAAATAATAACTTACATGGACACCTTCTAGCACCTCAAAAGAAAATGTAATGAAATATTGACAACCTATCCATCCATCGATCCCTTCTTACAAAAACCGGCCAAGCGCGTGTCGGACCACGCACTAACTTAACATTGTAGTTGAAGAAGTAATTAACTTTTAATTTCGTTATATACTCGTATACTACTGCCGTGAAATTATTCACATATCTAAAAGTAACCATTTATAACCATAGCCGGCCGGGGGGCCCCCCCCGGCTTGGGGAAACAAAAATTCGCAATTTAAAGCTTAATTTTACGCAAATGTATCCATGAATCGAAAAATAGTTTTCACAAACCCGCAGTATTTTTAATGACCTATCCAACGATATCTCACACTATGGGATAGACAAGAAAAAAAAACATCCCTACTTTACGTGTACAGAAGGTACCCTAAAAAAATTATTTTTTAATGATTTTATTTCACCACTTTGTCGGCGTGATTAATATGTATATCCATGCCAAATTATATCTTTCTAGTACTAAGAGTCAATATTCAATATATTCAATATCTTTATTGCTTTACCATAATGTGAACATAGGTGGTAAGTTCTATATAAATGAGATCATTATGGACCCTGTAGGGCACAGCAAAAGGGTAGGAGAGAGGAAGCCCTGTTTTAGGAGATCATGAATTATTGAATTTTTATGAATTATTGCTATATTTTTTAATTTATTAATAATTACCATATCATTAATATATTTCAAACATAACTATAAATTGCGTGATTGTCATTAATTATTGTTAACAATTATTATTATTATATTATTAGTAATTTCCTTAACATTTATTATACTATCTTACTTTCTTTTTTACTTTTTTCTATTATGTATGTTTATCGTTTAAATATTCATCTAAGGAATAATAGCATTTGTTTATCAGTAATTTTTTAAGTTTTATTATAAATATATTGAAATTTTCTTCTTTCTTTATTATGTCTGGTAGTTTGTTGTATATTTTTATAGACATTACGTAGGAACTTGTAGAATGCATTTTTAGCCTGGATGTTGGTATGTTTAGCCTAGATCCGTGCCTAAGTGTGTACTGCGATTGGATGTCTTCGCGTTTTGTGTAGAACTCTTGATGCTTACGGACAAATTTACATAATTCTAGAATGTAAATACTTGGGAGGGTTAGAATATTATGTTTTAGAAAATAGGGTTTGCAGCTGTCAGTTTTATCAATATTTACCAAGATTCTAATTAATTTCTTTTGTAGGGTAAAGAGTGTCATTGCATCTGTACTATTTCCCCAGAGGGTTACGCCGTAGCTAAGCCATGCATTGGCATACGCATAATAGGTGGTGAGAGCAGTTTGTAGATCGGTTGTCTTTTTAATTTTGCGGAGAGCGTATAATTTTGAAATTTTTGAACGGGTTTTTTGTATTTGTGTTTTCCAATTAATATATTTATCTATTGTAAGTCCAAGTAATGTAAATTCATCAACAGTTTCCAATTTTGAGCCGTTAAATATGAAGTTTAAGACAGTGTAGAGCAGCTTTTTGATAAGGGTGGAAAATCATTAATTTAGTTTTAGCATAGTTAATTTCTAAATTATGTGAGGTCATCCAGTTACATGTTTTTGTGAGTGTGGAACTTAGTTTTTCTTCTATGTTTGTGTTGTTTTGACATGAGACTAATATAGATATGTCATCTGCGAAAATAAGTCTCTGAGCTAAGCTGCGGACGGACACTATAAGGGTTCCTTGTTGACTACGGAACCCTAAAAACGTAACCGGGCGACCCAAAATTAAAAGTAAAACACCTTCGAAAGGAAATTCACAAAACAAAATAGATGCAGGAGACAATATCACGCAGAGCGAACGAAACTAAAATCGTTTTGCATATACGCAAATTGAATCAATTTTTCGTACAAAATTGTATCCTCCCCGAGTGAGGGCGAGCGAATTTTATGTAAAGCCGTCTCAGGACCCCCGACAAATCGCTGCGATCAATCGCGATCTTCAACGATTCATTGCACGATTTAGAATCGCAGTCAAATCGTTGAGCGATAAATGTTGGGAGAAATGATTACGTATTGAATGAACAGAAATGTGATTGTGAATGAAATATGAACGTTATTTGTAGGTAAGAGCGAGATGGCAGATGGTGACCTGTTTAATGTTTATTCACTATCGATGCGATTACTACATTGTTGCATTTGTCTGAGTGATTGCCCTCCAAGTTACGAGTTGCGAGTTCGATATCTACTCCATCTCGCAACAATGAGGGTCAAAGTACCTACAGTCGCGAAAGCGATTTTCTCCTAAAGTATTGATAAAATTGTATGGTCTTGCGAGCATAGTATTTACGAAACCAAATTATATTGATCTACTTGCAATCGTTATTTCGCAAAACAATCGCAAATTGAAATAAGATAAAAAATATGTTGTGCCGACCTCAAATAGATTGAGATAAGGGTAGGAGAATGATAATAAGACAAAAAAAAACAACCGACCAAGTGCGTGTCGGACTACGCACAATGAAGGGTTCCGTTGTTGGGACGAATTTATCCAAAAAAAACAAACATAGCATTGTTGTTGGAAAACACATCGATATACGCCACGATCAATTCTCCAACTGCAAATGCAACTTCGTAATATACTAGTATGATCACATTTAAAAAAAATATATGTGATTATACAAAAATTTAACGATTTTCGGACTTTTCCCTTTACTTGTGCAGTGAGAGCATGCTACCTGCCTTTCATGATTCTAGGTCAACGGGAATTACCCTGTAGGTTGTGATTTATTTGTGAGTAGCAAAATATGTCGCACAGGTGGCCGTATTTTTATTGCGTTGATTTTTTTAGAGCTCCAAGGGACCGTAGACCTACGGATTTGGTATTAATTTGAACTACGTAGATATCTACACCCTTTCCTGAGAAAAAGGGTCTTGACAGAGGGTTCCGTTTTTTTTTCTTTTGAGTTTCGGAACTCTAAAAGGAAGATGACGATAAGATATTTGTGCTCGTGATTTCACATGATAATATTATAACTGTGAAAAATAACTTTAATTTCGGAAGTCGGTGTCTTTGGGTCTGTATTTTAGTTTTTTCCACCGACTTCCGAAATTAAAGTTATTTTTCACTTTGTAGTTTTTTTTTGTTTTGGAAATCGGTTGTTTTTTATGGACAAAAGCTTTTATTTTTCACTTTTTAGAGGATCAGTTTCTAAGTTCCAATACCCTAGTGTCAACTGCTCATCTCCAATCGGGGACCATAATTAAAAACAAAAAACATTCCGACGAACTGAGAACTTCCTCTTCTTTTGAAGTCGGTTAAAAATAGATTTAATATCTATAGGGATTAATTTTTCAATCGTCAGATAACTTCTATTTATGGAATAAATATGGCAGTTTGACAGCTTTTGTATAGAAAATATGTCAAACTGTCATCACTATTCTTCAGATGAAAGTTATCTGACTATTGAAAAACGGGGAATTATTAACCGGGCGAATAAATAATATACGGATGACTGTTAATGAAACTTGAATGCTTTGATTTTCTGGGACACCTAACTCCATCGTCGACTCTGTCTCTGTCGCGTCCGACTCAGACTAGAGTCAAGAGCAACCCCATCATAAATAAAAGAAAAAATACTTTAATACAAAACCGAGCTGCGTTAAATTGTTTGCGAAAAATTAACTAAACTGGCGATAATTATGAATTATTAAAATTCGTAAAAATAAGCTACTAGCAGTGGAAAACAGTTAATCTAAGCTAGTGTCCGAATTAAATACTAAATTGGACGGAAAAATTACTGAGTGGGCGAAAATAATACTGAGTGACTATATAACTGATTTGAGTTAATACATGTGCTTCATAAAATACCGTTTTAGGATGTGTTTGTGAGCTGAGGTAATAATATCGTTAAATACTGTAATACTATTTGAGTTTATATTTTTTCTATTCTAAAATATTATTCTTATGAAAATAGCACACAGGATTCGTTCGGCTCGTACAAATTTAGGGAAGCGCTAACGCTTTGCAGCGCGTTCGGGTGCACTCCGATACACTTAGTAGCAGCCAAAGATGCTGTTATTAAGTATATCCGACACGTAATCTTAATCTTTTTTATTTATTTTTTAATATTTAAAAAAATAAAAAAGTAAGAACGACTTCAAAAACCCATAAAGAATAAAATAACTTTCATAAAAACTTAACAGCTTCTGAAGTCGGTGCATTGAAGAATTGGAAACAACGACTGCAGAAACTGTTAAGTTTTTAATGAAAGTTATTTTATTCATTTTAGATTATTGAAGTCGGTTCTTACTTTGTTTTAAGTAAATTTTATGTATATCAGTTATTTTATAAGTTAGTTTAAGGTTTTTTTGTAAGTCTTTGGTTCATTGCTTAACATGATATATGAAACACCTCGATTAGGATATAAGGCAGAACTCTTGGAATAAAATATTATGCCAGATGTTGAATGTAATGTGAGCTGCAAAATAGTTACTCAAATAGAAATTTGTTCACTTAATAACTCATACTTCAAATTCGTATTTTTAAGTCGCCGTTTTCAATTATTGTTTTCGCCCTTAGTCTTTCGCCCACTTAGTATTGAAAAACCAGCCCTAAATAGGATATTTAGTCCTTGATTTATCTAAACTACCCTGTAAAGTATACCGACCGCTGCTACGTGGGATGCACATGGAGAGGTTCGACACGTAAGCTGCGCGGTTGTTTGTTTACCCGCCTTGCATGTGTGCGTAGCGTGGTCGTAGCTCGCAGTGGACGACGCTGCCCACATTTTCATACAAAGCGAAGTTACGTACACGTGCGTCTCGCTTAGCGGTGGGATATTGTGGAGCGGCGCCCTATAACTGATGTTCGTAAGTTTTGAGTTCTCAAAATACTTGCACCATGTAAAACAGCCTCGAACATCAGTACCAATATAGATAAGCTCTTCAGCAGCACTTGATAGTCGATAATCAAAACAAGATATTGGGAATTGAGATTTCATGCAGGAATTCGATTAATTATAAATTAAATGGCTATGCGCTGTGTTGCATATTTATTGGTTGCCTCACCGAGCTCGAGAGCTAGTAGCTGGCTTGTTTGTTATTAAATATTGTGTAGTTTCAGTTTGTTGGACGGTATATAGATAATATATTCTTTATTGTCCTGATCCTGGGTTCGATTCCCGGGTCGCGCAAAGGGTTTTTTCATCAGGAGTTACTCAGTAGCAGCCTGATCTCTGGATTTGTGCCAGGTTCATGGCAATAGGCTGGCCTCCTATTACGTGGCTCTTGAACACAACAGCCTAATGTGGGTTTACTATAGATGCACCTCTGCCTAATCTTTCGTGGAATACAGACGTGGTGTTATGTGCAAACACGGCGATACAATCGGTGATCGTATCGCAATGCAAAATGAAAAAAAAACTCCAGCTCCTCCTACACCCGAATGAAACACACAATTAAAATATGACTCATCGAACAGTCATACACCTCTACTGAAATAATTCTGAGAAAAACAAAATAAAATCAACTCAAACACCCGTATACATACACTCATACACATACAGCACACACACACGATTGTAAAAGCGCCAGGGTAGCCCGCGAAATTCAAATTTTCTCACGTTTTTTGCAATTTGCATATCAGTATTAGGTTGTATGTTAATCTGAATATGATTCGCGACCGTACAAAAAAAAATATAGAAATATAATCCTTCAAATCAACAATACAACTCTCGTGAGTTCATATAATCCTAATGAATGACTATTTCATGAAATCTTGACGTTTGAGGATTATACTAACTTATGGAGTTGTATTACTGATTTAAATGATTATAATACTATAAATATGTACTTGATACGGTCGCGAATCATACTTTATTCAACACATGTATTCATACTTTATTCAAGCTTTTTTATACACCCAGACACTGAACTAAAAATTGCAAAAATCGTACAAAAAAAAATGAATTTCGCGGGCTACCTTAGCGCTTCTTCCTTAATTAGTTTCTATATTTATTTTGTTTGTATATTTAGTTTTGTAGTTCCGATGAGGTGAACTAGCTTAACGGTAGCGAAATTCAACTGGTATTTTAATTCTTTTTATTTGAAAAAAAAAACCGGACAAGTGCGTGTCGAACCAAGCACCATAAAGGGTTGTAACGGAACGTTACATGAATAATCACGTTTTGTTAATGGTTCGCTAAATGACAATATAATTATTATAAATGAATGCTTTGTTCTTTGTTTGTGTACGACTTGAAACGCGCCGGGTACGTGCAGTGCGGGGCGGGTGTTCGCATAGAATGAATGAGGTGAAGGCATTGCGCCCGCGCAGCTGACGCGAGTCCAGACAGTCGCTTCTAGACTGAGGTGAAACTTCACGTTTCGCATGGTGTCCTGTCGAGCGCCCTAGCAGACACGACAATTATTTTTTTTGTCATTTAAAAAAAATACTTCCGAGTTGAAAGTAATAAGTGATCAGTGATAATCCCGATCTAGGGTTTTATGTTCACATCAAGATATCAACGGCAGCAGCTTCGCGTCTACTTTTGAACGGACCGAAGATCGTTTCGACGCTTCGCCACTGGTGTGCTGAGCAAGTCGGACGGCCGGGCCACTAGTGACGTCACCGTACAGCACAGCACTGAACTCCGGCCATCTTTCATCTCTGGCCAGCAGCGGGATTTCACCTGCATCTACAGGGGAGTACCTATCCCTGCAGGAGTGACAGCAGACGTTCGCAACCCACGACCTACAAAATTTTGTGTGCCTCCGGCTTAACTGGTTTGGTTATTTTCAATTAAACATTTTTTTAAGGTACACACCCGTTTTTTTATTCAGTCGCCAGTTATTAGGTGGAAATCAAACGGGTGAAGGCTACAGGGTTCCGTAGTTGGAATGAATTTATCCCAAGAACAAACTTAACACTGTAGTTGAAAAAGATGTTCTCCCATACATTCCAACTGCTTATGTAAGTTTGTATGCACAATATTCAGAGATTTACAATGTTATTTTAAGAACATAGACTTCTTATAAGTTTTTCTGTAATCTATAGGTATACAAATGTTTTCTGTTTTTTTTTTCAAAATTTTAGGCTCAGTAGTTTCGGAGATAAGGGGGAATGGTCAAATTTCATCTATTTTCTTAAATAACTTTCAGACAAATTATTTTAAAATTATAATATATATATATATATATATATGAGACCCTCACAGTAAGCTCTTTCATTTGATATGTCACACGGTGTGTTTGCAAAACTTTTTTTTATTTGCCCCCCAAAATTGACCCTCATATTCAAAATTCATTTATATACGTTACATGTCTGTGTTTAGGTCACAGAAGTTCATACGTGTACCAAATTTCGACTTAATCCTTCTACTAGATTCGGAGCAAATTGGCTGTGACAGACGGACAGACATACAGAGGGACACACGAGTGATCCTATAAGGGATCCGTTTTGTTTTCCTTTTATGGTACGGAACCCTAATTACCAAAATGTAATACCTACCTGTTTTTGGGACCAACGATACCTCCATATTGTATTTTCGAATGTTGAAATAAACGATTTTTACTTTTTACGATTCAAAATTTTGGACATTAATTGGGATAGAGCTTGACTTGACCCTGATGAAAAGCGTGCATCGCTCAAAATATTGTCAATATGATGCCGTCAGAGTAAGTGTTTCCAACTGTTCTGGCATCTATTAAACCAAAACCCAGTTATACTATAGGGTCTATACTTTCCCTTACGAAGTCTGTTACTAGGAGGTCTATAACAACTTTAACCAACTTACCTTTTGATGAACCGGTCTTTTACAATCATTTACTACCTAGCATAAAACCATATTCAGCCTATCGTGTCTCCACAACTGGGACACAGGCCATCTCTCTTGGACAGGGAGTGTCTACCACACGGGCCCAGTGCGGGTTGGTAAATGTCACATGTCTTCTAATTTTTGGTTCTAGGACATGACGGTTTCCTGACGATATTTTCCTTTCCCATTTTGAGAGATACACAAATTTAAGCGCCCGACCACTCGTAAGTAAGGTCCGTTACCACAGGGTCACGATTGCTCACCATTCAATATAGTACTCTCAGACGATTATAAATCCTATTAGAGATCCATAGTGTCTCCCAATAACTTCACGGAGCATCTCAAATCTGAACGAGGAACGTATTTTATATCACTCGTGTTTAACGATTACGACTACAGTAAAACGCGATGTGACTTCTGATAACAACATATAAATGGCGGCTTTATTTCTTGGCTGTTACAGTGTTAAATTGAATGACGAGGCAGTTAAAATAATAGGAGATGCAAATATTGCTGTGATGTTGGATTTCAAACATTCTGTTGAGAAGTTATTGAGAATATATCTTACATAGTCAACGTATAATGTTACATGCTGGGACTCAGGTCTCCTCTCTGTAGAAGGACGAAATGAGCCATTCTCCAAACACAAAAAGCAAAATATCTTATTTCACATAAACTAATGAAACATCAGGGGCTAGGTGCACGGTTTCAATTGATCGTTTCCTATGGAGAAATGCCAGCAAGAAACTCCACGGTTACTCTTTTAAAAATAATTAGCTTTTACAATGTGTTCAAATACGTAATAATAGATATTGGAGGACAGTGACAAGATATGCCAGGTACTTAACAAAAAATTTACTTTAAAAAAGTAAAAACCGACTTCAAAAACCTATAAAATAACATTCATATAAGACTTAACAGCTTCTGAAGTCGGTGCCATGCCAAGGTTCATTGACATTGAAGAGTTGAAGACAGTGACTATACCGTATGTGAAAGAATCATCAAAATTAGTTCATGCGTTTTTGAGAAAATCGCGGCCAAACATACATACAGGTCGAATAGAGAATCTCCTTTTTTGAAGTCGGTTAATATTCAACTAAAAATGGAAAAACAAATTTACTGTGAAAAGTAAAAACTGACTTCAAAAACTAAAAACAAATAAAATAACTTTCACAAAAAACTTAACAGCTTCTGAAGTCGGTGCTTCTTTTTTTGTGAATTCAGACTCTCTAAGTATGCCAAGAACTTATTAGTGATTACGTACAAAATAAAAATGAATACCTATTAGCAGTGTAGTGGGAAGATGATTATTTTTATATACCTGTATAGTAGCTTGTTCGACCTATTGAAGTGACAAGAACTGAGATGAACTGAGTGTGAGTTCAACACAAGAACTGAGATGAACTGAGTGTGAGTTCAACACAAGAACTGAGATGCCTCATTCGATTGACCTGTTTCATTGACATTGAAGACACCGATTTCAGAAGCTGTTAAGTTTTTTACGAAAGTTATTTTATTCGTTTTTGGTTTTTGAAGACGGTTTTTACTTTTTCAGAGTATATTTGTTTTTCCATTTTTAGTTGAATATACAATATTACATAAGCCCAAGACGAACGAAAAGAAGAATCATCAAAATCCACTTAGAAAGGCCGGAGATAGAGTACATGTATGTATATTGCATATAACTTCGTACATTTTAATAATTACCTATGCATTATATACTAAGACCTTTATGAAGGTATTTAGATCACGTAAGTGAAAGTTTCATCAAAATTGGTCCATTCGTTTTTGAGAAAATCGCGGACATACAAACATACATAATAATAATAATAATAATAAGGCCTGGCAACACTGATACGTCAATAACGTCAATTTTTTTCGTCTCGTATTTCACATTTTATTTTATTTTAAATTCAACATGTAAACAGTTAAAAACACGTACAACTATCCAGAAAAGTAACAGATAAAAGTGAAAATGAAAAATAATAAAAACCCGATAAGAAAAAAACACAAAAATATAGACATATGTCATAAACATACAATGCGAGGAAAATCAATGATGTGAATAGATGCTGACCAGAGCAGCTGTACGTCGCGCACGTCTACCACCCCCGGACTCGTCGCTCAGCTCCGCCTCGCCGCCGCCGGAACTCGGATCACCAGTCACACGGGCGGCTGCAGCCGCGTCGAGCTCGAGCGACGAGTACTTCTCTCCACCGACGTCGCCACCACCTGTACGTCGGCCAGGAAGAGGCCGGCCACCGAACGGCATGGGATCTAGGGGCCAACCGGCCCCGAGCCGGGTCCCCGCTGCCGGTGGTTGTGTGCAGCGCATGAAATGGACTCAGCAAATGACTGAGAACGTCATGCGCGCATATTACGGGGCAACAGAGGGGGGAACTAACCTCACTGCGTACCGCGATAGGATGCTGTCTCTGTTTCAGGCGCTTCAACCAGCCATCAACGTCTCGGCCCAACGACTGTCGGATCAGGTGCGGGTTATCCAACGGAATCAAAGATTGGACGACGCCGCGCTTGATAGGCTGCGCTCAGAGGTACTGAGCAACCGTATCGTCCCTGTCCCATCACAGACCGCGGTGCAACCTCTAAACATAATCCAACCGCGGTCTTATGTTAATGATGAGGAGGGGGGCGATGAGGTTGTTACGGTAAGTAGCCAGTGTAACGACCAATTGAGGAGCGCGCTGGAGGATGCGATTCGGGAGTTTAGAACTGCCCCCGTCCAACTTAGACCTCGTTTACCTCGCTTGCCTATGCACAAAACGAATAGGTCGTTGGTGTGTGCCTTGGATTCGCTGCTTGGTTCTTATTTTGAAAGCAGCGAAGACCTCTTAGATACGCACTCGATCTTGTATTGCGCGGCTATTGCGGCGTGTCGTGTAGCCAATGTTACATTTCCAAATTGTGACATAGCTACACGACCAAAACCCGCCGTTCCAGCCTGGCAGTGCAGGATCGAGCAGCGTATCGAGGGGACCAGGGTGCTCATCGGCAAACTATACTGCTTCAGGGAGGGCAATACTCGCCCTAGAGTGATGCGCTTTGTGAGGCGGGCGTTTTCCGGGACTGGAATCAGGCCTCAAGAATATATGTCCCGTGTCACAGAGCGCATTGACTTCCTGAAGCAGAAGGTCTGTGCATGGGCAAGCCGTATCCGTAGGTATAAGCGACGGGTTGAACGGTATACCCAGAATAGCATATTCCAGCGTGATCAAAGGTGGGTGTATAGAGCATGGGAGCGACCTGAGCAAAATGTGGCAGACGTATGCCGCCCGGATGATGATGCCACTAGCACATTCTGGCGCAACATCTGGTCGGTGCCCGTCTGCCATAATGAGGCTGAATGGATGCGCGATGTTGAGCGCGTGTGTGACGCCATACCGCAGATGGAGGAAGTAATAATTACTTCCTCGGATGTAGCCAGTGCAGCCCGTCCGATACCGAACTGGAAATCGCCGGGACCGGACGGACTGCACAATTTTTGGCTTAAATGGCTGCAAAGTTCACACGCGTGCTTAGCATCGCAATTCCAGTCGGCCTTAGAGTCTGGGTCGCTGCCACAGCTCTTTACAACGGGAGTTACCCACTTGCTCCATAAGTCAGGTGATGCCACGGAACCCAAAAATTATAGGCCGATCACTTGTTTGCCGACGGTCTATAAACTTCTTACATCCATTTTGAGAGTGAAAATTAATTCTCATTTAGAAAAGAATTCTATCATGTCTGCCTCTCAAAATGGATGTAGGAATGGGTCCCGCGGCACCAAGGAGCTACTCCTCATTGACATGGCCATAAGCCAACAGGTCCGTCGATCCCGAAAGGATTTGTCGACATGTTGGATAGACTATAAGAAGGCCTTTGATTCGGTGCCCCATACATGGCTCTTGAGGGTGTTAGAGTTGTACAAAATTGATACAACTCTGAGCACCTTCCTAACGACATGTATGGGGCAGTGGAGGACGGTCCTTCGCTATCCAGGATGTCGACAAATTCGGGGGAGCGACGAACCTATTAGGATTAAGCGGGGAATATTCCAGGGCGACAGTCTGAGTCCACTGTGGTTTTGTTTAGCCTTGAACCCTCTTAGCACTCTGCTGGAGGGTACAGGGCTGGGCTGTTCTTTGCGGAGAGGGGGTCAGGTAATATCCCACCTGCTTTATATGGATGATTTGAAACTGTTTGCCACCAACAAATTGCAACTGCTGGAGTCACTAAAAGTAACTAAAACTTTTAGTGATTCCATCAGGATGGAATTTGGTGTTGATAAATGTGCAGTCATGCATGTAAGGCGGGGCGGGATTGTGGAATCTGAGGAACTACAACTCTCAGATTCTATAAACCTGAGATCACTCTCCGCAACTGATACCTACAAATACCTGGGTATGTCAGAGGGGTTAGGCATTAACGGGGCTGACATGAAACAATCGTTGCAGGAGCGCTTCTTCGGTCGCCTGAAAAAGGTACTTAATAGTTCTTTGTCAGGCGGCAACAAGGTGCGCGCCTTTAACGGTTGGGTCATGCCGGTCCTGATGTACTCCTTTGGCATACTAAAGTGGACCCAGACGGAACTAGATGCCCTGGATAGGAGAGTCCGGTCACTGCTGACTGCAAACCGGATGCATCACCCACGTTCGTCTGTCATGAGGCTGTACATCCCGCGGAAGTGTGGGGGTCGAGGCTTTTTAAATGCTAAGACCCTCCACAACCGCGAGGTGTGCAGTCTCAGAGAATACTTTCTCAAGGCTAACGTGGGTATGCACCGAGATGTGGTTGCAGTGGACAAGGGACTCACCCCGTTATCCTTGGCTAAAGAGAACTGGCGCAAACCTGTGGTGCTTAGTACCAACGACCGCAAGGAAGTATGGCAAAGCAAGGAGCTTCACGGACGCTTTTTCCGGGCCCTTCATGGGCCCGACGTAGATTTCTTAGCGTCCGTGGCCTGGCTACGCTTCGGTGACCTCTTTGGGGAAACCGAAGGTTCAGTCTGTGCGATTATGGATGAAGTTATGCTAACGAATAACTACCGGAAGTATATAATGAAAGACGGGACGATCGACATATGTCGGGCATGCCATTGTCCCGGTGAGTCTATCAGACATATTACTTCTGGTTGTTCTCGTTTAGCTAACGGCGAGTATTTGCACAGGCATAACCAAGTGGCCAGGATTATCCATCAGCAACTTGCTCTGAAATACGGCCTTGTGGACTCTGAGGTACCGTATTACAGGTATGTGCCCGACCCAGTTCTCGAGAATGACCATGTCACGTTATACTGGGATCGATCTATTATCACTGACAGGACTATTGTAGCCAATAAGCCTGATATAGTGGTAATAGATCGATCAGTGCGCCGCACAATGATAATCGATGTCACTATCCCGCATGACGAGAACCTCGTGAAGGCTGAGAAGGAGAAACAATTGAAGTATCTCGACTTAGCCCACGAGGTTGTCGCTATGTGGAATGTGGACTCGGCAATCATTGTGCCGATAGTCGTTACAGTCAATGGCCTTATCGCTAAGAGCCTCGACCAACATCTCAAGAGGCTCTCGTTGGGTGGCTGGGTGAAGGGCTTGATTCAGAAGGCAGTCCTCCTTGATACGGCGCGTATTGTGAGGAGGTTCCTGTCTCTGGGGCCCTAACCACCGGTAGCTTGGACCCTGTTCCCCATGCCGGTGGATTTCTATTTTTTATATTTTTAAATGTTTTTTTTTTTTTTTAATTCTAATATTTAAAAATATAACTTATATGTAAAAAAATTGAATAAAGATAATAATAATAATAAACTTTATTTTATAAAAATACAGATTTAACGTGTTTATATAAAGACAATTTAATTGAGCTTTGGTAGTAACACAGTGCG
The DNA here is from genome assembly GCA_948252095.1 of Dicycla oo. Lineage (NCBI taxonomy): Eukaryota > Metazoa > Arthropoda > Insecta > Lepidoptera > Noctuidae > Dicycla > Dicycla oo. Next base: position 2,105,163 of record OX411718.1, on the reverse strand, counting down.
CTACAAATCTAAGAACTGAAATCTGTACACAATATGGAAAACCCTGCCTCTCAAACTAGGTAACCTGTATCTTGAGAGACAGTGATTCAGCTTAAAATGTGATTTTATAGGTATAATAGTAGACTGTGTCGATCTACCTGAGCAAATGAAGGAAAATAAAAAAATAAAAATAAAAATAAAAATGATAAAAAGCTAATTAAGTATATAGTTAGTATGTACGATGTGCGTGTGCGTGCATGTGTGCATGTATGTGTGTGTGTGTATGTGTGTGTGCGGGTGTGTTGTGTGTGATTGGAAATATGGATGTATGTAGTTAGGCGACATACTTAAGTAGGGATTCTGTTTGTAGATAGTCCTGTTTCAATAACCATTCCGTCAATTTTGACTTTACTTCATATCTATTTAGATCGACTATGTTTATCTTTTTGTGAATTTGTTTATAGATATATGTACTTAATGTGTAGTATTGGTGTTGAGCGAAGGAGGTTTTGTGAGGCGTACTTAAGGGCAGTTTCTTCCTTTTTTAGGGTCAGTTGGGGGAACGCTTGCGTGTCTTCTAACAGTAGACTGCAGTACAAAAAGCTGGCGTACTGATAGTACTTTGGAATCAGCGTATAGTTGCGTAGTGGGATAGCGGTAAGGTTTTCGCAACATCACCTTCAGTACGGCTCGCTGCGCTCTTTCAATCCTCAGAAGACTGGTTTTATTAGCGCCTCCCCATACTGCGATGCAATATCCAATGACGGATTGACATAAAGCATAGTACACCATCTTCAGGGTTTCAGGCGCAGCCGAGTTTCTAAGAGATTTGAAAATATGCAAAAGTTTCATAGATCTAGTGGTAATGGCGTCAACCTGTTTGTTCCATCGTAACCCTCCGTCTATTTGGATACCCAGATATTTCACATTATCAGTTCTTGTAAGTGTCGGACATAAGCACTGTGGGGATTGTTTGGAGCAGGTATGCGCTGTTATGGGGTGCGTGCAGAAAACCTCCTCGTGTGCCTGATACCTGCTCGTCCCTTATGGATACGTTCGAGGGGAAGAGCAGTCGTCGGGCCGGTGCACCCTGGGCATGGACAATAATCTCTTCTGGAAAAGGTGTGGGAGTTTTTCAGAGAGAGTATTGTTTGTGGCGAATTTCTGCGGGCGGGGGAGCAGTATGCTTCACGTCGTTCTTCCACATGTCCCTCTGATTCGCAGAGGGCATAGTGGAGGAACAAGGGTTGTGGGTCGCTCCTGATCGATCGACGTTCGTCGATTGTCACTGGACGTGACCCTGCCGCTACGGTGCAGGCGCACCAACGCGGCTGTTGTTTCTCCCTCAAGAGCAATCTTGAGGAGTGAACTTTCGGCGGGTTCGCTGAGTCGGGTTAGCCGGACAGCGAACGGAGGCATGCATAATGCCGCCGTCGGGGGCTTGGCTTAATCGCCCGGCCCAGAGGAAGGACACCTCTAAGATAAAAAACCACCTAATCCTAAGCTTTGAAGCGTGGCGAGAGGATGAGTGGCTGGTGGGGGACCAGTCGCTAGCGCTTCCCCTGTAGATACCTGCCGCACTCTACAGTATATAGGCTTACCTAGTACAAGAGGCTCTGTCTAGGCAGACATTTATTTCCTCACTACTCGTGGGAACAATATGGAAAAAAATAATGATAAGAAAAAAGTTGAGAGTGTACCAAGTTTATTGGTGGAGGTGCCGCTTGCCGGCGACGGCAACAAGAGCCGAGGAGGCTCCCGTCCCTCAAGGGACCAAAGTATGTCCGATCAGGACTCGGGCGGGCGTGTCAGGTCCTCTGGAAAGCGTTCGCGGACGAGGTCGATGGATCTCTCCTCAAGCGAGGAGAACCTGTCGGCCGCTAAATTGACGTCGGCGAAGAGAGGACGGGGTCGCGTGGTGGCGGGTGGCGCTTCCGCTCCGATACCAGGGCGCGACGATCGGGGTCGCTTCAAGCGGCCTGATACGCCGGGAATCGGCGGGGAGAGTGACCTCGGTGTCTCATCCGAGGCCTCAACCGAGGAGCCAGGAGGGGTCACCGTCTCGCTTCTGGGCACGAAGGCGGAGGCCAAAGCCGCGAAGCGTGCTCAAACTAGAGCGGTCGCGGCCGATGAGGTCGCCGAAATGGCCCGTCAGGCCCGGGAGCGGCGGTCTGCCCAGGCCGCTACAGGAGGGAGCCTAACGGCACAGGATCTTAACCGCCAGGTGTTGGACGGTGTGGATGTTGTCCTGAAGGTTGCTACCAAGTCCGGCAACCTGAAGGGCTCTTTCACCCGTGCCCTTAAAGAGGCGGCGGAAGGGATTAGGGAGGCGGTTAAGATTCTCCTTGATCGTACGACCTCGGAAGAGACGGCGAAGCTGTGGGAGGAGAACAGCCGTCTCCGCTCCGAGCTGGAGGACCTCAAGCGGGAGTTTGCCGCTCAGAGGAATGGCTGGCCGCGGCAAGCAATTCCGGAAGCCACCCGCTCCCCTCCTGCCGCGTCTTCATCGGCCCCTGCATCTGCTCCACCGCATGCTCTTGCCCTGTCGGATCATGATATAGAGAGGGTGGCCAGAATTTGCATGCTGCAGTGTGGGGGCATGGTGAATGCCCGGCTGGAGGCCATAGAAGCACGACTTCCCCCGGCCGAAAGCCTCCGGCCGCCGCTTGCGGCAGATAGGCGGAGGAAAGAGGAGTCCACAGGGACGCAGCCCGTACAGGTGGCCAAGAAACCTGCGGAGGGGGGAAAAAAGCCCGCGAAAGGGCCCAAGAAGCCCGCGGAGGGTGCGTCCGCGCCCCCTTCTAACACAACCGCGCTCCCGGCGACTGCGCCTCCCAACCAAGAGGCCTGGACGACGGTGGTAAAGAGGGGCCGCAAGAAGAAGGCAGCACTGCCGACACCCGCCAACGGCCCGGCTCCAGCAGAGGGCACGAGGCCGCCCAAGGTCATGACTCCACGCTCCGAGGCTGTAGTTATCACACTGCAGCCCGAAGCCGCAAACAGGGGTGTGACCTATAAGTCGGTCCTGATGGAGGTTAAGGAGAAGCTGAGGTTCAGCGAATTTGGCACCCCGGCTGGCTTTGTTTTTAGAACGGCAGCTACGGGCGCCAAGGTGTTTGAGGTGTCGGGTGCTGCAAGGCAGGAGAGAGCGGACGTTCTGGCCGCTAAACTACGAGAGGTCCTCAAACCGGAGGATGCCCGGGTGTCCAGGCCCACTAAAACGGCTGAATTGCGAATAGATGGGCTGGACGACACCGCGACCCCGGAGCAAGTAGTGGCGGCCATTGCCGAAAATGGTGGATGTCCGCTCGAAAATGTGAAGGTGGGTGAAATTCGCTGCAGCGCTGCCGGGCTAGGCACGGTTTGGGTGCAGTGCCCGGTAGCGGCTGCAAATAAGGTCGCAGACGGCAGACGTTTGCGGGTGGGATGGGTGTCTGTCAGGGCTAAACTCCTGCCAACAAGGGCTGTGCAGTGCTTCAGGTGCCTAGAAAAGGGGCACGTCCGGGCACAATGCACTGCACAAATCGATCGCAGTGATTTATGTTATCGCTGCGGTCAACCCGGCCACAAGTCGGCCAAGTGCTCCGCGGCTCCACACTGCAGTCTTTGCGCAGCTGCAGGAAAGCCTACGGAGCACAGACTTGGCGGGAAAGCCTGCAAGGCGCCCAAAAATGTTGGCAGGAGGACAGGAGCTGCCGGAGGACCTGCACCCCTCCCACAACCTGGAAACAAAGCCGCTGACTCCCGACCCAGGGAAGGAGGAGATGCCGAGGAAATGGAATGTCAGTGATGACACAATTTCATTTCCTCCAGGCAAATATCAATCACTCTGCCAGAGCTCAGGATCTGCTGCTCCAGAGCATGGCGGAGTGGTCGATCCACGTGGCTGTGGTCGCTGAGCCGTATTTTGTCCCCCCCCGCGATAATTGGGCAGGGGACCTAGACGGTTTAGTGGCTATCATTGGCGGGACTCTTGTCAGTCCCTCCCGAGGACACGGCTGGGTCGCCGCTCTTTCGGGGGGAATCGTCACGATTGGTGCGTACTTCTCGCCCAACAAGAGTCTTGCTGACTTCGAGGGGTTCCTTGTCGAGTTGGGTGCCGTCGTGGGCCAGTTCCACCCTCGCCCGGTGCTGTTGCTCGGGGATCTAAACGCCAAGTCTATGGCGTGGGGATCCCCGGTCACCGATCCTAAGGGCGAGGTGTTGGAAGAGTGGGCAATCACGACCGGCCTGACCGTCCTGAATCAGGGCTCGGTCTACACGTGCGTGCGGCAGCGGGGTGGGTCTATAGTGGACGTCTCGTTTGCCAGCTCCGCTGTTGCGGGCCGTGTCCGCGACTGGCGAGTTGCCGTAGAGGTGGAGACGTTGTCGGATCATCGGTACATTCGTTTCGACGTCTCCACCCAGAGTGCGGGCGGCGGCTACCCGTCTGCCTCGCAAATAGATGGTCCTCGCTGGTCGTACAAGCGAATCGACAGGGAGCTTCTCGAGGAAGCTGCTATTATCCAGGCCTGGGTCCGGGAGTCACCGACGACCGAACCCGTCGACGTCGAAGGGGAGGCGCAGTGGTTCCGCAGGACGATGACGCAAATCTGCGACGCGTCCATGCCCCGTGTCCGCACAGAGCTCACAAGGCGCCAGGTGTACTGGTGGTCCGCCGCAATCGCGCAGATGCGCGTGACTTGCGTGGAGGTTCGGCGCCAGTACACCCGATACCGGAGGAGACGTCGTCGGGTTCCGGAAGAACAAGCCGCGCTGTATGAGGTGTACCGCGCGGCAAAGAAGGCTCTGTGGCTGGCCATCGACGAGTCAAAGACTCGAGCCAGGGAAGAGATGCTGGCGACCCTTGACGGGGATCCGTGGGGACGTCCATATCGTGCGGTTCGAGGGAAACTTCGTGCCTGGGCGCCCCCACTCACTGAGAGTCTAGAACCTCAGTTACTAGAGGAAGTGGTCGCAGCCCTTTTCCCTGCTAGAGAAGAGCATGTGCCGCCGCCGATGGCTTTGCCCACAGCCGCAGAGTCGGAAGATGAGGAGGTCCCTGAGGTGACACAGCCGGAGATGACGGCGGCCATAACGCGGCTCCGGGCCAAAACAGTTGCCCCGGGGCCCGATGGAGTTCCCGGCCGCGCGCTCGTTCTCGCTTTAAAGGAGCTAGAGCCCCAGCTGAGAGGACTCTACTCAGCTTGCCTTGAGCAGGGCCGGTTCCCTACTCAGTGGAAAACAGGTCGTCTGGTCCTGCTCAGGAAAGTGGGGCGCCCAGCAGACTCGCCGTCCGCATACCGGCCTATAGTGCTGCTAGACGAAGTGGGTAAGCTTTTTGAGCGGATAATTGCAGCCCGCCTCGTCGGCCACTTGTGCAGAGAGGGGCCGGATCTGGACGACAGTCAGTTCGGTTTTCGGCATGGGCGCTCCACTATCGACGCGATAATGCGGGTGAGAGTCCTGGCGGAGGAAGCGGTGTCCCGGGGCGGGGTGATGCTGGCGGTGTCCTTGGACATTTCCAATGCGTTCAATACCCTGCCCTGGAGTTGTATTCGGGAGGCACTGCGTTACCATAGGGTGCCTCCCTACCTCCGCCACATCGTTGGGGCTTACTTGGCGGAAAGGTGTGTCACCTACAGGGGACGCGACGGCGGGCGCCGGCGCGATATGTCGTGCGGTGTTCCACAGGGTTCGGTTGTAGGTCCTCTCCTGTGGAACATCGGATACGACTGGGTGCTGCGGGGCGAGCTCCAGCCGGGAGTGGACCTGACGTGTTACGCGGACGACACGCTGGTCACGGCCCGGGGGAGTTCCTTCAGGGAGGCAGCGTTGCTGGCTACGGCTGCGGTCTCGCAGGTCGTGAGTCGCATCCGACGCCTGGGCCTGGAGGTGGCCCTCAACAAGTCGGAGGCCATCGCATTCCATGGCCCCCGACGGGCGCCGCCGCCGGGATCACACATTGTGGTCGGAGGGGCTCGAATTGCTGTCGAGTCAACCATGAAGTACTTAGGACTGGTGCTCGACAGCCGGTGGGACTTCGGCCCCCACTTTCGGCGGCTGACGCCCAAGTTGATGGGCGCGGCGGGCGCGCTCGCAACGTTGCTTCCCAACCTGGGGGGCCCGAGCACCGCCTGTAGGCGGTTGTACTTGGGGATCGTGCGATCCATGGCCCTGTACGGGGCCCCGGTGTGGGCTTCTGACCTGACGGCTGGCTGCATCGCAATACTGCGTAAACCACAGAGGGCGATGGCAGTCAGGGCTATCAGGGGGTATCGCACGATCTCCTATGAGGCGGCTTGTGCACTGGCCGGATCCCCGCCCTGGGACCTAGAGGCGAGAGCCCTCGCGTCTCTTTACCGATGGCGCGAGGAAGTGCGAACGCGGGGCGGTGAACCGATGCAGCGAGAGTTCGAGCATCGTCGGTCACAGCTCCGCGAGGTCCTGGTGACGGAATGGCGGAACAGGCTTCTGTGCCCTACTGCCGGACTCGCTACCGTCGAGGCGATCCGACCAGTGCTCGGCGAATGGCTCGGGAGGAGGCATGGCTCTCTGTCGTTTCGGGCGACGCAGGTGCTTTCGGGGCATGGCTGCTTCGGGAAGTACCTGTGTCGCATAGGCAGGGAGCCGGACGCTCAGTGCCATCACTGCGTCCACTGTCGGGAGGACACGGCGTGGCACACACTGGCAGAGTGTGTCGCATGGGAGGAGCCGCGCCGTGCCCTCGTATCAGTAGTCGGAGCCGACTTGTCGCTACCGGCCATCGCTCGTTCTATGGCCGGGGGCGCCGAGTCGTGGGATGCAGTGATCTCCTTCTGTGAAACGGTGATTTCGCAGAAGGAGGCTGCGGAAAGGGAGAGGGAGATTGAAACCACACTCTCGATCCGCAGCAGGCGAACTAGGCGTCGGCGGAGGGCGGACAACGCCCTCTTCCAGCCCCCGTAAATAGGTCCGGAGGGACGGCGGACTCGGGGACGTCCGCCGCCCCTCATCCAGCAGGACCCGAGGCGGCGGCGCGTAGTGTTCCACGCGCGCCTCTAATGGACGTCGCGGGGGGAGTTTCACACCTCACTCCCCCCGCGGGCCTGAGGTGGCCCGCAAAGGCAGGCCGGCACTAGCCGGGGATCGTGGAAGGCGCACAAGTTCCCATGATCCCCGGTCCAAGTGTGGGAAGGGAACACCGGGGTGGTTTTTAGTCAGTAAGAGTCTGACAGACCCCTCCGCCCGCCCCAGGGCGGAGGACATCCATGAGGATTTTCCACCCCGGAACAAAAAAAAAAAAAAAAAAAAAAAGGTATGCGCTGTTATGGAGAAAGATTTGTCGGGCAAGTTGTTGTATAAGTTGTGCCGGATAGCGAATGGAATGTACGATGTTTTATCGCAGTTTAGGGTAAGTAAGTTTAGGTTGAGCCATTTCATTATACTTGTTATTGCCGCTTCTGCGTAGCGCTTAACGCTATCCCATGTTGGTCCGTAAACTATAACTGCGGTGTCGTCTGCATACGCAATGATCTTGGAGTTGGAGATAGTCATTCTGCACAATTCATTGACATATATTTGGAAGAGGGTGGGGCCTAAAATGCTTCCCTGAGGTACACCGTAAGTGGTTGATACTTCATCACTTATATGCTCTCCAATTTTTACTCGTTGAGTCCGGTTATTGAGATAGTCTTTGAAAATTTCGAGAGTGTTTCCTCGTACCCCTAGGAGTTCCAATTTTGAGATAAGTTTGGGAACAGATACTGTGTCAAATGCTTTAGAAAGGTCTAGGAAGATCTCCAGACTTTTAACTCTACTATCAAGATTCCTAGCAACCAATTGCGTCAGCTCAAGAATCGCGTCCTCAGTTGAGATTCCCGTGCGAAAACCATACTGATTATCCGCTATGAGCTGATGTTTGCTGAGGATTTTTTTTAAACCATTATTCAGGATCCTTTCTAATATCTTAGAGAGTGCTGATAGGACCGATATGGGTATGTAATTGTTGACACAGTTTCTGTTCCCTCCCTTATGAATCGGATAGATGATAGCTTTTTTGAGCGCATCAGGAAATATGCCTTTTTGAAGGCAACAGTTAAGGATATACGTCAATGGTGGCGTCAAGATCTGGCGACAACTCTTTAGTACTAGGGGGGAGATGCCATCCCAAGCCACTGCGCAATCATTTCGCAGTTGTAGAATAAGAGACTCCACTTCGTATTCATCAACCTCAAGTATCACAAGAGAGTTGACGGGACCGGATGAAATATTTTGACATGACCCCTTAGGTAGGCTCGAAGGTTGGTGAGATTGGGACAAGATTTTTTCTGCTAAGTTAGAGCCTATATTACTAAAAAATCTACACACTTCGTTTACGGATGATGTAGCGTTATCAGAGATATCCAACAGTTCCACCGGGCTAGTTTTTTTTTTTTGTTGGTATTGGTGATATGTTTTATCGTTTTCCAAAGAGCTTTGGGGTTGTTACGAGATTTTTCTAGTTCGCTTTTTTCATGGGCTATCCTTAGTTTTCGGAGCAAGTCATTACAAAAATTCCGGTACCGCGTATAGGTAGTTTTCAGGATAAGATTATTGGGATCCTTTCTTGATCTGTTGTGCAACCGGTCACGATTTTGAATACACTTTAATAGGCCGGTGGTTATCCATGGTTTAATTATTCTTTTCTTTCTTGGGATTTTAATTTGTTTAGTGTGTTTGTCAATACATACATACGGGTGGAATACAGAACCGCCTTTTTTGAAGTCGGTTAAAAAAGGGAATCCACCACGCGAGCCTAGTCCGCAGTGAAAACTTACCCTTAAAATATCTTGACGACTAAAAAATCTCAACATCAATATCGTTCACAATACGTACGCCGCCATTTTATATAGATATCGTAGTAGTCAGCCTACAGTGTGCACGCCGCCTAACTCGATTGTACCGCAACCTTTCAGATCCATTATCAAAGACAGTACGTTACTACTTCAAGGCGAGCATCACTAGAGGGCCGCCTTATCAGACAACCTCTTCGACGATGTCAGAATCAATGGAGCTACCCCTCCCCGCGTAACACAGATGAAATGTAAGATGACAGAGGCGGATCGCGGTTTTTCGAAGGCCATTCTAAATTGGTTGGTTGTGAAGTGGATTCTTCGCCGCGGTCCTATCCCGGGCGACGGATTGAAGAGAAAGTGTCGTGTAAAAGGCAGAACGGTGGTGCTGGGCCACGCGGCCACTCGTCTGGCTCTTATCAAGTTTGGAGTTTAGAAAAATGGCCGCTGTTCTGTTGAGATGAACGGCAATTTTGCAGAGGGTGAGGTATCTGGGTGGTTGGTAGTTATTTTCTTCAATAGAAATATGTTCTTACGAGCCATAGTCCCATCGGGAATCATTTGACACAGAGATGGCAAGAAGTCTAGTTCCTTTTCTTTAACTATATTCTAATCTAGCATAAGTAATAAGTTATGAATTACTTTTCATGTTTTTGAGAAATAAAGTTTTAAACTACTTACTTTCGCTATTAACGTAGTAAAATTTTAATATTAACACCAGCTTTTAATTAACTCTATTGAATCATCAGTTGAACTCCCGTATTGAAAATACTTATTTATGCTACAAGTGCGGAAAATAGGCGACTGTATAAGTCGACACGACTCGGAAATCATTTTAAGCACGTGTATCATACAAAGTTTTAGGTACTATGCATTGTGGGAGGAAACATGTAACAACTTATTGCTTACCTATGTACCACAATAAAGAATATTTGAATTTGAATTTGAATTTGAAAATAAAAAAGTATATATTGAAAAGTATTTTTCTTTTGATTTAGCCGGTAAGAGGCTGTTGTTGGCATTTTATGCTTCTTGAATAACTTTTTCCGGGGTTAAAATAATAGATTCGTCACATAAATTTGACATTTTTAGCAGATTTACACAGATCTACTCTGAACTAAGCAAGAAATTTGTAAAATGGCGGGCTTTTTTTAAATAAATACATGCGCGCTCAGCATATCTACTAATGCGCATGTGCTGTGTGTGTATGTAGCTGCCACGTTATTAATAACACGTCTAATGAAGTATTCGTTTTATTGCACCTTTTATATGAATGATAGATAATCTTGACTAATTTGTAAAGCTTTTCTCAAATAAAAAAAAAAACTCTTTGTGTCGGGCTGACGACGGACTGATAAGTAAAAAGCACTAGTGTGAAAAATGGCACTTTCCGCACAATTTGGCCGCTTGGAAAACGCTCTTTTCGAGCTCATGCATTGTAAAATATTTTATGACCCATAACATGTCCGGGGTCAGAATGTTGGTTGACGGGATTTGTGTCTGAAAATGCACCCACAATATATGAGAGATATCTCACTACCAAACATTAAAAAAAAAGAATGTGAAAGCAACGCCCTGCCAACCTCACACACTGCATTCAGTCACGAGAAGCACGTATCCAAATATTGATTATGGGAATATTTCTGAGCGACGCGGGTTTCAAAGCGAATAAAAACCAACTTCTATTTCTTAGAAGTCTGTGTCTATGAAATCTTTCAAATTTTGCTTTTAAATGGTATAATTATGTAGTTGATAAACTATAAAAAGTATAAAACAAAGACGCTTTTCGTGTCGGTCTGTGTGAACGCTTAGATCTTCTAAACTACACAATAGATTTTGATGCAGTTTTCACCTTCATTTAGAGAATTTATGTTATTTAAGGTTTATGTGCCTAAATGCGAAATGTACCTAAATTATTATGCGCAGTGTTATATAGAATCATTTTTTTTTAACTGAACAGACAGCTGTGCTGCTGGGGAGTTTGTTGCGCCACTTCTTCTCCCCAGCTAAAGCACTAGGAAGTGGTGAAGGGCGGGCGTTTTGGGGGACTGTCTTATGTATTTTGACGTTCAAAAAGTGCTGATTCTCAGCCTAGTTTGAATAAATGACTTTTGATTTTGATTTTGTGTATAATCTGTTACTTAATATTTAACTCAGATATAGCAATGTTTTGACATGTGGCTGACGCCACATCAGCAGATAGCATCCGTGTGAAGCAGGGGCGGGTCGCCCCTGCTTCACACGGATCCGAGTTACGGAGGTTTCCAAGTTATTGTTCAAATTTTTAGACTGGTCACCAAAAACAAATAATTTAAAAATAACTGCTTCTCTCTCGACACGTATTTGTTACTTTTCTGACTGATGATAAATGAGGAATAATTTATTTAAAAAATACATGCCCTAAATTCCCATAATTTCAGCAATAAAAGGTCTTGAGTGGAAAGAAAACCGTCTCTATTTTGTATACATTTTTTTTTTAATTTAGACGTGTTTTACTTGAAAAAAATGTAGAAAAATAATTAAAAATGGTAGGCTTTATTTGTTGGAAATGACCTCTAGTATAATCCCTTTCAAGGAGTAGGTCGAACTGCCGAGCACCCTGTATATTTTTTTCATCAAAAATAGCTGCACAGCAAATTGACCAGAGCGTACATACATAATACTGACACTTATAGCAAAATGACATGGCGATTGATATTAACCCCGAGGTTAGGTTTGGTTAGGTTACTTTAAACCTTTATACAGAAATAGGAGCCCCGCGAAGGGGGGCTCCGTCGACATAGGATGCAAGAGCGAGTGAAGAGCACGAAGGGTAAGTTACAATAACTTGTTTTTCACAAGAATGGTAATAGGTTTAATGTGCGCTAGTCATTATTAGCTATGCATCAATAAAACAGCTTTAAGATAAATAGCGGTGTGCCACGAATATAATATAATATAATATAATATAATATAATATAATATAATATAATATAATATAATATAATATAATATAATATAATATAATATAATATAATATAATATCCTAGGACATTGTTCACACACGGTCATCTGATCCCAAACTAAGCAGAGCTTGTACTATGGAAACCAGATAACTGATATACTACATACACTACTTTTTTTTTTTGTAAATACATACTTATATAGATAATTACACCCAGACTCAGGACAAACAGACATGTTCATGCACACAAATGTTTGTCCTGGATGGGAATCGAACCCACGACCAGCGGCATGGCAGGTGGTATCTTAACCAACCACGCCATCTGGCCTGTCAATATAAATTGTTGCTTATTTAGATATATTTTTAGTTAAGTATTTTGCTGTACAATCAGTAATTTTGATTGGAATTCGGATTATTTATAGATATTAAATTTTTTTTTTTTTATTTGCGTTTAAATAGGGGTACTATTTAAACGCAAATAAAAAAAATATTTTTTGTTATTAAAACTAAGATTTCATAGAGCAGAAGAATTCAATGCAGAGAGTGAAGGGTTAGAATTTAGAATTATATTTTTCTGATCATGGGCAAATTGTGTGATTAGCGTCAAAGCTAAAGAAAAATATAATTAGGACTACAACGGACATTGATAAATCTTGTCGGTCAAGCAGCGTTTGCTGAAGTCAGTCCTTGGATGGGTTACCATTTTTCCACATCCAGACCTCTACTATACAAGATGTAATTGAAATAAATAAATGAAAATCGATACTCATCATTATGAACTATTTTTGAACCATACATTTATGTACGCATAACTCGACAAAATGTAGGGAACACGTGACTCTTTTTCGCAGTTTCAGGTTAGGTCCCTTATATAAAATTATAATAAAAATAAATTTAAAAAAATTAAATTATACAATATTTATTAAAAAGTAAAAACCGACTTCAAAAACCTAAAACGTATAAAATAAGTTTCATAAAAAACTTTACAGCTTCTGAAGTCGGTGCCAAGCTAAGGTGTATTGACATTGAAGACACCGACTTCAGAAGCTGTTAAGTTTTTTATGAAAGTTATATTCGCTTAAGTCGGTTTTTACTTTTTTAAATAAATTTTATTTTTCCATTTTTAGTTGAATATACAATTACATAAGCCCAAGACGAACGAAAAAAGCAGAATCATCAAAATCCGCTTAGAAATGCCGGAGACACAGTACATTTATGCATATAACTTCGTACATAAGAATAATTACCTAATGTTTTATTACAACGCTTACAGATGTGCTCACAAATGCATAATATCAATAAAATAAATTAACGCTTGACTAAACAGTGACCTAGTTTTAGTGTATTAGCGTGTTAAACAAATAAACATTATAGTGATACCTAAGTTAAAATAATGGACTGACTGCGTAATATATTTTTACAAAGTGATAAATGGAAGGCAGCCCCTTTAATCGGAGCACGATGATACGACGCAGCCCTCCACCAACACCGACCCCGGTACCGACACCGGCTCCTACATCGCCCCAACAACCAACACAGGACCAAGCTGCAGAAGAAAAAATTGAGTCTTTGGACACCAATGAAAGTAACAACTGGATGATGTCAATTGAAAATGCCTGAATGAAGTTTGTACCATTGCTCAGGACGGAAAACTGAACTCCGAACAAAAGCTGAGGATCAATTCCCTATCGCGCAAGGTAGGAAATGGCGTATCCCAGATGGCAGTATTCTACCAAGACTTAAAACAAAAGGCCAGAGTAGTGCAAAACTTACTAGAAACACTGAGAGAAAAACGAGATCTCACGGATTTCCTTGATAACTTCCGTAAAACAATCCAAGACAGCATTAAAGAAAATTGCGCCCAATCAACAAAGACAGAAAATGTTTCTTTTGCTGATATGGTAAAGATGAACAAAAATAATTACTTGCGTCCCAGTAACCTCAGCACTATCGCAATTTATCCTGATGATAAATTAAACACTAGTGACGACACTAAATCTCTTGTTCAAAAAATAATATGCCCAGAACAAATTAAACTGCACGTCAGAGGATTGCGTAAAACCAAAAATGGAGGAGTTATTATCAGCACCGAAACCAAGGAGGACATAGAAAAACTACGAAACTCGTCACAGCTAAGTAGTTCTGGCCTGAAAGTGGAAGAGCCCCATAAGAGACCAAGAATTATAGTGATAGGAGTACCCTCAGCCCTAACTGACCAAGAAGTCTATGAATGCATATATGAGCAAAACCTAGCCGACAAGCTGCCTAATTTGCCTCGTGACTCTTTCCTGAATTCTTTGAAATTAAGTCACAAGTCGGGTAAAAAGAAGGACCTACATGCAATTTTATTTTAGAAGTACCTGCTAGCATAAGAAAAGTCCTTATTAACCAGGATCGAGTATTTATAAATTGGACATCCTGCCCAGTAAGGGATTTCACACTTGTGACGAGGTGCTTTAAATGCCAACAGTACGGGCATGCTGTAAAGACCTGTCGGGAGACTACGCACACGTGTGGACATTGTGGACAACAAGGTCACCAGTCTAACGAATGTACTAAGAGTGCTGAGCCATCACAGTGTGCAACATGTTTATGATTCAAAAAGCCCAGCAACCACAAAACAGGTGACCTTGAATGCCCGGCAAAGAAAATTGCTGAAAGCAGGTACATTAACTCTATAGATTATAATGAAAGCGCCTAAGAGCGCCGCCGCGCCCCTAACCTTTTATTTCTTGCATTAATCAATAAGTAGTTTATTTTGTCTGTTTGCACTAAAAACGGTACTTTTTGCAAAAGTGTTATTACAACTTGGTTACAAAATTTGTCTTATGATGACACAGAACAGTTACTGGTTTTTTTTAAGTTAAATATTATTTTTAATTCAATATTGTCCTATCATTAGTCTGTTAAGTTATTCACTATTTATATATATCGTCAATCGCAGGAAATATTTATGTAATAAGATAATTTGCACTTACGATACCTGAGATACAGGTTTATCCTAGTTCAGGTTGATCCTCGTATTATATACCTACCACTTTAGTATAAGGCTTAATATTGTAAATATGCATTAATTAATTGAATTGAATAAATGAAAAAAAAATACTAAAACCTTCGTGAAAGTATGTAGATTACGTTATTGAAAGAATCATCCAAATTAATAATAATAATAATATCCTGGGATATTTCACACACGGTCATCTGATCCCAAACTAAGCAGAGCTTGTACTATGGAAACCAGATAACTCATATACTACATACACTACTTTTTTTTTTGTAAATACATACATATATAGATAATTACATAATTATTATTAATTGGTTCATTCGTTGTTATTAGATTAGTAAACAAAACTAACTATTCTAAAAAGCAGCAATCTCCTTATCTCAATTAAATTAAATAATTAAGTAATTAAACTTACCCTATTTCACCTCATCACTAATTCAAACATTTCGATGGCATAACGATAGAAATCGCAGGTTAAACTGTTTGCCAAAATTGCTTCCCAATTACCTGTTACTATGAATTATTTGTTTCCGAAACTAGCAAACGAAACTGTTTATTAATCAATATTTTAATTGCAATCGAACTGCGCCTTAGCTTAATGATTAATTACTTAAGTTTTAAGGGCAAGTATTCTTGCCTGTTCTTCTCCATCTTCTACATTTTGGAATTAATTTATATAACTTTGTTTATATTACTTCGATGGTCCTAGTTTATCATTTGTGACTTCGAGTTTCAGCTTCATATACAATCTTCATATATGTAAGTGGGCACATCCTTTATTACTGGAGGCCTTTATTTAGGTATAAAGTTCTGCTTACGTTTTTAGTTTTGTATTTTTATTTCTGCTTGAGTATAGTTTTCGATTATTTTTATTTTTTTGGTATATTGGCGTGTGCTAGCTTACTTATAGCAAATAATTTAATTTAATGTTTTGTGTGCGTAATGTACTAAATTATTATGCGCAGTGTTGTATAGATTCAATTTTTTTTTTTTTTAACTGAATAGACAGCTGTGCTGCTGGGGAGTTTGTTGCGCCACTTCTTCTCCCCAGCTAAAGCACAAGGAAGTGGTGAAGGGCGGGCGTTTTTGGGGACTGTCTTATGTAATTTTGACGTTCAAAAAGTGCTGATTCTCAGCCTAGTTTGAATAAATGACTTTTGATTTTGATTTTGAATGGGCAAACTAGCTTCAACTTTCTGACTAACTGACCGACTCTTTGAAAACTCAAAATGACTGTTAATGGCTTAATTGAAATAAATGCTTTGAGTTTTGAGTTTGAGTTGAATTGAGTTTTTAGTTTGTGTTTTAGTTTTGAGTTGAGTTTGATTTTTAGTTTTTAATTTGGATTGAGTTTGTATTTTATGTTTGAGTTTGAGTTGAGTTTTGAGTTTGAGTTGAGTTTTATGTTTAAGTTTGAGTCGAGTTTGAGTTTTAAGTTTGAGTTAAGGTTTTAGTTCGTGTTTTGATTTTGAGTTTTGAGTTCAAGAACTAAGTGTGTCGCAAGTTGTTGGGAATTTGAAAACTACATGGTTACTTTTTTTGGTGAAGGTGACAAATAGAAGATCTTTAGGCTTTATTGACGCAGTGGCTGAATAATTTTATCTCGCTGAACATAATCAGCTCCTGTGCAATATCCTAGGTCAAAGATTGTCACAATTGTTGTTTATGAGTGACAGATTTATGGTTAAGGGCCGGTTCTTTGATCCGTAGTTAACCAATGGTTAAACATAGTAACTAATGGTTGAATTTTGGTTAAATGTGAAAAGCTAAAAATGAATGAGTTAACAAGAAAACATTCAAAACACACACAAACAAACATTCAAGAGTACATTCAATATGATTAACCATTGGTTGAGTTAAATACGGATCATAACACCGGCCCTTAGAGAATTTTAGTAACATGTTTGAGCTCGGCCACATGAGAGGTTTGTGCCCAGAAACGCACGTAAAGGAGGGCATAGCGTGATGTTATTTAACTCACAGTGGTACTAAAAAGTGTAACATATAATGACAGTTTTAATACCTTTTTTGATACAAAAAATATAAGAGTTTATTTTTTTTTAATTGAGGTATTATTACGAATCTTGTTCCATAAACTTCGGCCTACAGCTACATTTTAAAAATCTTAAAATCACTTCAACATTGGCTGCTGTAATGCGCCATAACAAACACCCGTACCCACCACCTTAAACCCGCAATCCCTAAGATTGCCATTCTAAATTCATGACCTCTATTACTGCTGATACCGCTACGATTCAGATTCACGAGCTATTACGAAACACTTTTAGAACTATCGTGGGAAATTTTACAAACACTTTATAGAGAAATACTTTAAAGTCACTGTTACGATTTAGCTGTAACTTTAATGTTGCTTTTTAGGGTTTATAAAAGTATGGTGATGTTGTAATACCCATGGAAACAGACCTCTGTATCCGTAAATATTACAGCTTGGCATATTTCCGTCTAGAATATTTTATATATTTTTAGAATAGATATCCACTTTTTTTTGTTTTTAGGCTTCTGTTAAACAACAATTTTATGTTATTTCATTCTTTTTTTGTTCTTTCTTTATTTTCTTTCTTTCTTGGCTTTGTTTTTTAACTGATTTTATTTCAAATCAGACATGTTTTAGCAAGCTGTTTAGATTTTAATGATATTTATGGAATCATAGTTATAGCTCATCCATTACTTATATGATACATGCGAAAGTAATTCTGTCTGTCTGTTACGTTTCCACGCCTAAACCACTGAACGTAATGAAATTTAACAGATAGGTAGCATGGGTAGCTTTTCCCAACTATGTTTAGGTCAGCTTCCAGTCTAACTGGGTGCAGCTGAATACCAGTATTTTACATGGAGCGACTGCCTATCTGACCTCCACATCCCAGTACTGGGTAATAATTTAGCCCTTGGTAAGACTTGTTTTCTCAGACTTTCAGGCTTCTGACGACCCGTAACGACTGTCAAAGATCCACGAATGACAGCCGAATGTGCCGAATGAACGAATAAAGTCGCGAGCAACAGCTATGTATCATAAACTATGACACAAGATAAAGACAAATAAACTTACTAACTTCCGAACGTGTCTCCCCGACATTGACACTTCAATTAACAAAATCAAATGGGAATTATCTGGTTGGGTCACATATCTTTCACTAACCCCACACGAGTTTGTGTATTATAAAGTATTAATTACAATTTGAACTAAAATAAGTTCAGCTACACATAGATTGAAGATGTACAGTCAACCACATATGTGTACAGTGGTAACTATTTGACATCGACATGGCCTTATCTTTTTTGTATCCACGTCTGTCTGTTGCAAATATACCTATTTTTCTTTCTTTTTTTCTTTCTTTCTTTCTTTTTTTTTGTCTTAACGGTAAGGGAGATTTTCGTAGTGCAAGTGTGACTACTGATGTGCGGTTGACTGTACTATCTAACTACATAAACCTCAACACACTATAAATCACTTAAATACGTCTATCATAGAATAATAAGCTTAACATAACCCTCTCCTCATTCTGACTCTCCTCATTTGAATTCTCCTCACTTCGTCCCCATTTGGTTATTAAACGCGTAAATTAAACGATGAATAATAATTATTCAAATTAACAAAACTAAATACCATAATTTAATGCAATAAACAATGATATTTTACTATAAAATATTCCTCGAAAGGCTATATATTTCAGCCGGGTTGGGGACATCGTAAAACCGGGTATTTGCGTTAATTAAGCCATATCTTAATTTGTTTGAGCTGCTATGACTGTTTGCTAGACTTGTTATTCTTATAAAAAATAGGACTTCATTGGGTTTTTCGCTAATTTGCATATACTGTGCTGTGTGGTTATAAGTGCTGTAACTTGCTTAGTAGGATAACGTTTACAACTAGTGATATTTATGACTTGATAATCCATTCTGGCTTAGCTTTAAAAATCTTTAAAAGAAAATTCCCTTCTGATTTATTGAACTAACAACTAAACCAGCGATTATAATAAATACCACTAAAATGGCAATACATTTTGCACGTCACATAATCTATTTAACTTCTGTAAAAATCGCGTGTCACTAGGCATAAAAGAAACAATTTAATTGAAATCATAATCACTTTATTTCAATTTTTCACACACAAGTTTGCATGTCAGACACCAATAAACAATGCTTGTCACTCACTTTTCAACCCAAGTGAATTGTCGCAGCTTGTCGTAGCTTCGTAGGCATTTCGTAGCGTGCTACGTGCTCGCTACGAAATAATCGGTTTAATAGCTACGCGTGCTACGACATCCGTAGCGTGGCCTTGGTTGCGAACTCATTCATATATATTTACGTTTTTTTATTGTTTACTTAATTGTTACTACCACATTACGTCTGTATGAGGTTTTAGTCATGATAGTTACCAAAAGCTGATAATGAAATTTACTGAAGAGTTAATTCATGTGTGTGTGTTTTATACTAAAAAAAAATTATTTCAGACGCAACAGATTCCTTAGAATGTTAGTAAAGAAAAACTTATGAAACTAGTGTTAGTAGATGAAAAACATTATAATAGTATTTTACCTCCTAATGTGGGTATTAACCCAATGTTGGACGTAACGCGTGTCCAGCCTATCCGCAATAACAGCCAGGACAGGCAGCTATACTAAGTATAGATGAGAATATTTCTCATAAAGTTATTTATGTCTACAACTGGACACAGGCTCTCCACAAATTTTCTTTAGCCGCAACAATCCTGCTCCCCACCTTACTATGGCTATTCTCGTTAAATTCATACCAATTCAAAAGAAGACTGCCAACCGAATACCAAAAGGGGTATCTTTTAATCGATACAGCTACTCGCCCGGTATGTAAACAACCCGTTGCCTACCAAAAATACTCACAGAAACAGCTCTAACGAGTTATTATTAGCCTCAGTGTGAAAACCAGTCGTCCATTGACATTTGTACCGCAACCTTGCAACACTAGGGTTGAAATAGCCTCCACAGCTGGCGATGTTTTAATGTACTATCGACAAACGCCAGACTTTTCCAATTTCGAAACAATTTTGCTTGCAAGCTGCAATTTGCTGTGTGTGTGTATTTGCTTGATGTCATCGGCTAAATACACAGTACTTTATTCTAGACCCACAGCGTCGAAATACAGATAAAACAATCTGTTGTTCACATACAAAAGTACAATAGTTACCTACACTTTCAAAATGTATATAACAGCAGATTATTTATTCTTAAACCTTCCTGGGGTCCTTCCTTAAGGGGTCCTTATCATGTAAGTTTTGAATACATAAAATATTGTTTAATGTAGGAGGTTAACAAATTTAAATTTAAAAACATACCCAGGATGTGTATCTGTGTCATGTTGTTCCTTCCACCGTGTATACTCGTAGTATACAAAGCCTCCAGTATTTCCAAACATGGCCGCCCCTGGCCGTCACCACGGCTCCCAGGTGAAGGTAGACTAAAATCGGCAATGTAGACTAAATCCGTCGGCTTTCAGTGAAAATAGCCTTGAACTGCAGGCTATTTATAAAACCAAACAGAGTAATTTATAAACATTCGATCCGGCTTTAAAGTTTCAAGTTGTATTTTTAACCCCTGACGGAAACGGAGGGGTGTTTTAAGTGTAACGTGTGTATCTGTCTGTGGCGTCGTGGCTCCCAAACGTCTGAATCGATTTTAGATTTTCTTTATTTGTTTGAAAGTCTACTTGATTGAGAGTGTTCTTAGCTATGGTTCAAGAAAATCTGTTCAGCCGTTTGAGGATTATCTGCTCTTTTCTAGATGATGAATTGATGTGAACGACTTCCACAGGTCGGATCGAGTCGAAATTTTGTATCCTATTACTTCAGTGACATTAGAAGAATATAGTAACCATGAATTGATGCTGCAGCATCACCTGGAATTTGCAGGATATCCAACTCTCTCACCAACTTACAGCAGAGGTATCGTGTCTGGGCCCATTGCAATGGTCTCAATGAATAAATAGGTTATAGATAGATGGTAATCAGTGGCTGATGATGGAGTAACAAAAAGAAACGAGGGTAAATTGGTGTCGGGGGATTTTTAAATTTAAAATTTAACTTTTCTTTATATTTGAACTAGTTTATAATGTTCACGTTTACAGGAGTTGAATAATAATTTACCTTAATTGGCAAACCAGCCAACTGCACTTTTCGACAAAACTATTTTTTTTTTGGTTCAAGCTGTACGCAACTGAGTATTTTAATGAAAAGCTATAAAGGATTATACGGTATCAAAAATAACAGCTTACGATAATATCTACCAACAGTATTTTAGATTTTTCCATGACTAATATACAAAAAATATAATAAGATTTTAAGTGTCTCCTGAAAAATTTGTCCATATTATGGAGTTAGCCGGTTTGCCAATTAAGGCATCGTTATATATAAGCATTACCTAATAACTAATAAATGATTTCATAAGCAACTTCGTTTAAAATGACCGTTATTGAAATTGCAGTTTTGAATGTTATGGATAAAAAAAATTATCTAATAAACAGGTTCGAATCCCACAAGGTACATTTATACTTATAGTATGTAGAGATAATTGTTCAGGATCTAACTAAGCAATTGCGTAAGCGAGATTTGAGTATGTAAGCCCACCCCCACCATACGGTAGACATTCCCAGTTCGGCACACGCACTCATAAATCAAAAACTTCACCTACACTACATCAAACTAATAATTACGCAATCCAACATGACGTATTACAATCCGATGTCAAACCCTGACCACGTAACTCAAACTGAAATAGGAGCGCAGGGCGTGCACAGCCCGCCGCGGTCTATTTCCGGCCGTGACGTCACCTCCACACCCCCTGTGACGCAAGTCAGCTGGAACTTTTAGATTTTTTTTTTCAAACGCGTCTGGCATTGGCGTGCGGTGATGCGGTCGTAAGGTTCGTACCGATACGTAACCTACATCGCTTGACGTTTCACTTGATAGTTTGCTACTTTGATAAGTTTCGATTGCATGGCTTCTATTTTTTTGACATGGTATAAGAAAGTTCGAAGTTTTGTAATAATGTTAGCATTATTTTTCTCTTGTCTTCTCTACTCTCGTTGTGATAAAAAGTAAGTTAGGATTTCAAGTGGTTTTCAGATCCATAAGAGGGATCTAAAATATTCATAAAAAATGTGAAAGAGACTGGTATTGTATAAATCTGACCTGCTAACAAATGGAGATGTTTTCTTCTTGTGTTTTTCCGGTCTAATTGCAGGTAGTTCTGATTAAAAGAACGGGTTGCCCATTCATTTGCAAGCACACAAACAGTTTCTTTTATTTATGGAACTGTAGTTTCTGGCTTCACGGAATGAACTTACTGGTATTAGTCTGATTAGAAGTAGTGCCACTAGTTAGATCAACGTCGAAGTTCAGCTGCATTTTTCTTCCAAATTATAGATTCAAAAAATGAAATAAGCATCTATAATTTATATTTGTTTTCGGGTATTGAGATATCCCCATATCTACGTAATATTATAGAATAATCATCTGCCTACCATTTCACAACGGTCGGCTTCCAGCCTTACCGGACGCACCAGTATTGTGACATAGAGCGACTGCTATCTGACATCCACAACCCAATTACTGGGTAATACGATACCCCTTGATAAGACTGGTTGTCAGACTTTTGAACTTCCGACGACCCGTAACGACTGTCAAAGATCCACGAATGACAGCCAGGACCAACGGCTTAATATACTTTCCGAGGCACAGAGGGGTCTCGGTATGTAAAGATGGTCACCCATCCACGGACTCACCGCAGCACGCGTAGCTTAACCTGGTCGATCGACCCTTGCGGCTGTTATTACTTAGCTACTAATTATATCTGCAACAAAATGCATAACAAACTTTCATCGTGAAATACACGGCAATACAAGTACATTGCAAGATAATGAAGTTAAATACTTATCAGACAGGTGACAAAGTGTACTCCCTCAAAACACGAAAGTTACAAAACAGCATCCCTTACTAACACTCAAATGTTTCAGGTACGTAAGTATAAGTAATCGAGCAATTCCTTCAAAGGCCGACCATTACTCCCAAAAAAGGCTATTTATTTCCCTCACATACATAAGTCCATATAAACATCTATAGTCGAAATAACCCATTAGGGTATACAAAAATAACCGTTTTACCTTAGCAGAGGCGTGGCTATGGCGGAGAGCACTCAGGCCTTCGCTCCGAGGCCTATTCTAGATAGCTTACTGTCCATTGCATTTGTAAGAAACTACTCTCAGTTGCTAATGAAGCCCTGGTATATTGCTTATGTACTTGGGGTTAAGATTATCGCCGTTTTTCTTTTTGAGGGTAAGTGATGTAGATGACATGTGTCTATTTAATGTCACTCCAAACCGTTTCTCCCTGAGATATTACTCCGTACGTAAGACGCAAGCAGGGGCCCTATTATGAACTCACAAACAACACACTCGTCAAACAAGCCAGTCAGCGGTCACGTGACACCCTGGCCGACTTCTGCCCGAATATTACCTGCAATACCGTACCAAACGAACGTTTGTAGACGTTCGTTTGTCACATGACGGCTGACTGGCTTGTTTGACGAGTTCATACGAGTAATACGGAATTTCAAGGCAGTTCTGTTTACGCCGTAAAGTGCCTGGAAATAAGAGTTCATAATAGGGCCCCAGAAAATCTTTTTTTTTCGAGTTTTAACAGTTAGTGCTGAAAACAGCTTTAATAATTAAATAATTATTTATTTATTTTCACTTCAAGATACAAAATTTGTATAGCCCTGGCTTTTGTACTAGGAGTTCCTGTATAACAAAAGCAATATGTTATCTAATGCAAGATTTGCTTATCATCTACAGTAACTTGTAGATCCACGCCACCAAAACCTGTGCGTTACACCTGTCACTCATAAACATTGTAAGAAAGTCTCGTGTACCTTTATTTTAACCCAGACCCTTGTTGCTTGCTGGCAAAAATAAGTGTGCAGGTTGTACTTACCATGATGACGTATTTGCACAAGGGACTCTACTCTTACTAGCCTGCCCTTGGCAAAGACAGTAACAGACAAGGATTAATCTATTCATAAACGAAATTTCTTAAGGAGTGAACAACTTTTACTATAGGACCAAACCTGAAACCGCGATAATCAAAAATTAAAATGTAAAAATGTGTAACAGCAGATTTTTTTTGCGTTTTCGGGTTTGGCCCCATAGTAAAAGTTGTTAGTTCAAGACCCCTTAAGAGATTTTGAGTATGAATAGATAGGCCTTATATATCCAACAGTACTGTTTTAAAAAAATCATACCTATTGCTAAACACAAAAACCACCATGCAAGAAGAAATTGATATTAGCTAAACCATTTCGATTTTCGGACACCCAAATAATAAAAGGGTCAAAACAATACACAAAAGTACTTTAACACCCACAGATACATACCCCCATCTAAAATACAACCTTATGTTCACACGACAATGTTGACAAAACAAATCTATAATTGTTTTCGGCCACCTGCAGTTTGTTAACAGTATTTAGACTAATCTCGTGATGGGGATAGCCGTGGCATGTGACCCGTGAGAAACGTTATCCCTATAAACAAATTAACTAAACATAAAAGCTTACATAAAAGATCGCTTTAAAACGCAAATGGTAGTTAGAAGCCCGTAACAGATGTGTGCCGATGTGCGCCGATGTTTAAATTAACGACTGTTGTGCGTTTTGATGGTTGTTTTATTTTTATTAAGGGCTGATTTTTCAAAATTGTGTTTTGAAAGCTTTTGTATAGAAGATAATAATATGTCAAACAAACCATATTTATTCTTCAGATAACAGTTAACTGACTTAGTTAATTAATTAGTGATGGATAATATGGACGTGTGTTTAATGCTTTTATATAGTTTACTAGCTGTTGCCCACGACTTCGTCTGCGATCCAGAATGACTAGTGTCTATGTCCTTCTCTAGGTCATGGTCTACCCATGTGCCAAATTTCATCAAAATCCGTTCAGCCGTTTTAGCGTGAAAGCGTTATCAACAAACAAACACACTTTCGCATTTATAATATGTATAAGTTAGGAGGACGAAAAATGTATTAGGTACTTAAATAAAAAAAAAATAAAAAAAATCTCTTAAC
The DNA here is from genome assembly GCA_948252095.1 of Dicycla oo. Lineage (NCBI taxonomy): Eukaryota > Metazoa > Arthropoda > Insecta > Lepidoptera > Noctuidae > Dicycla > Dicycla oo. Next base: position 2,080,326 of record OX411718.1, on the reverse strand, counting down.
ACACTACTTAAGTTTCTCTAATAACATAATTCAATCATGATTCGAAAGACACGTGGCGCCATCTATTATCATAAGAACGTTATTGTTGTTTTCCTCGGGAACAGTTCCTTTTTTTCGGCATGAAAGGTACTCTATGTCCGTGTCTGTACACCTGACAACGTAAATGCAAAATTTCAGGATGATCGGTTCAGTGGTTTAGGCGTGAAAAGGTAACAAACAAACAAACAAACAAACTTACTTTCGCACTTCCTAATATTATATAAAGAGTTAGGATACCCCTTACACACCGAGAGCTGCAAAATTAATGTTTTATTTTATTGTTATTCCTTTAAGGGCTGATTTTCCAATAGGTCTAATATGTTCTATACAGAAACTGTCAAACCGCCATATTTATTCCTCGGATAAAAATTATCTGACTATTTGAACAATCAGCCCTAAATCCACTATTTACTTATTAGCCTCATCATTCTACGACTTATGCGAAGAGTGAGACAGTTTCGGTACAAATCCTATTGTGACTTAGGTACTGGGGCTGCCTCAATTTAAGTACGACACAATGTAGTTAAAATAAATATTTTTGTATACGCCAATATTAGCCTAACTCAAATAAAACAAACGTGATATTATATTATTAGCCAAAATAATCCAGACTAAAGTAATCAATGGTGTAGGGCATACATAAACCAATAGGATTCGTAGAGTAGGGCTCGCCAGCTATCTTAAACTACGGGGAATGTACCTGCCTACCTCTATAGGGAATAAAAGCGCGTTTTATTTCAAGTTTTTCCGAAGTGAGCCGAATAGCTATGTGAGAAGAATAGCGTAACAAGAAATCGGCATAGATTTGCCGAGCTACCGGCCTCAGGTACTTTACAAGAATAAGGTTTAATGTACCATTTATTTTTGTTATAATCGTTCCCACATAATTTTAATGTCCAGTCTCTTGTATTCTTAAACCTAATCGATTTAACACTTCAAAGTAAAAACTGCAAAGAGACAGACTAGATTAGACTAGTATAGGTTAGTAATGGCGTATTTCTTGCGTTGTCAAAGTATTTGCTGTCAACTGTACTTACCATTCTAATTTTAAACGGATGGACTAACGAGTAGTATGATTGACCACGATTTGTAATAAAAACTACGACTATTACATACATACATATATTCAGCATCATAATATCAAAAATTAATTAAATTTCACAACATTAAAACCAGCTCAAATCATAAATCAGCGTATTTCATCTCCAACGCAGCAAAATAAATAGCTTACTCATTAAAAATAAAATATTAAACAGATGACTGCGAATTACGGAGCTATTTCGTCAATACTTCATATTATCAGGCAATACATCACAAGCGGTGGCCTGTGGAGTGAGAGTGACAATGTTTACAACTTGCTCACACTTTATAGTGCGGTGTCGAGATATGTTTTATGTGTCTGATGCCGAGTGTCAATGTGTCGGGTGTTCGCATACCTTAGGCTCGATACAAGTATACAAAAAGATATTTCGCGGGAAGCGGAAGAATAGCACTATGGCCCAGCTGCGGAGATTATGGTAGATACTTTAAAGGTTCCATACAATGGGCACCTTATACTTTACTGGCTAACATTTTATCACTCACGCCGGTATAGAACTCCCCTTTTTTAAATAAATAAAAAGTAGTTCGTGTTTTTGTTTTAGGCCGCAGTTCGCTGCTACTATTATAGGTGTATTATAGTAATCTGTGGCAGTTCGGCTTCAGCTAGGTGTTAGGCTGGGTGGTTTAAAAAGTGCGCGATTTGCTCCGAATATTGTAACGATTCAACCTATATTTACAATACTTTTCTGCGTCTCCATCTGTTATTTGTATTTAGCTATTCCCACTCACCACATTTGGAGGTAAGCGCGGTTCGATTTCCCGACGAAATCTCTTTTTTGCAGAAGTAGGGCCAGGTCCATTGTTACGACCAGGTTCATTGTAAGATTTTTTTCTATGATGTTACTAATATGTTTTTGGTAACTTTTGACTAGTAACTGCAGCTGTTTTTATTTATTGAATCTAAAAAAGCGTGTTACAAATATGACCATTAGAAGTCATGTACAATATATGTATATCGTAACTATCTGTATATATGACTATATATATATATATATATATAATTATTGCTTATCTAGCGGTTGCCCCATTCAAAGTTCAAACTACTGTTTGGCCCACTCAGGGATGGAGTTTCCTAAATTTTTTTCTGGACTAGACATTGTCTGTTAGTCCATCACCCAAACAAATCTGTTTTGGGTTAATTCAGTTAAAAATCAGCATTTCATCTGGAACATACAAGTTCAATCAACAATATAACGGCAGTTATAAACGTACCTTCGTCAGGTGAGTAACCAAGACGGATCAAAAGTTTGATTAACTCTAAATGACTTTGATGTATAGAATGTAGATTGATTAGACTTTAAAGTGGATATTTACTCTATCAGTTCAATGATGTTTGACCTTTTTAACTCTGAAAATATTGTTAAAGCAGTTTTTTATTATACAATTAATCATTCATTGAGGTTATCCCAAAATTGTTCTACAAAAAATATATATGTATTATATTTCAAAAACAAAGGCATATAAAAACCTTATATTTAACCAGCCAACGAATGGTAGGAGCGACATACAAATTTACAAAAAATGTATTTCATACGAATTCGTATTGTTAAAAACTGAATTCGTTTTAGTTTCAATTCTCCACATAAAAGCGATGAATACATAAAATTCAGCCGCGATACCTATCATGTTACATATACGAAGGCAATATAAAAATTGCAATTTGGCGTTTCGTCTCAAAAATCTTTACTGGAATCTATTTATTCATATTTTTAACGGTTTTACTGTGGAAAAGATTTATTTCAACATCTAGAGTACATTTTACTACCCACAGAAATAAATATCTAATGTTATGACAACTCTAAATCCCGAGCAAGTAAGTACTAATAATATTTATTTCGCGTAACGCCCGGCGTAGCTAATATTTCGTAGCGTGTCGTAGCTTCGTAGCGGCAATAACACGTCGTAGCGTGCTACGGAGGAATACTCCGAGCGTAATGTCAAAATGATACGTTTAATAATTCCTCCTACATACTTTGTGCGTTTGCATTCAGATTTAGTATAAAGAGTTATTTGATATTATGTGGAATAATAATATATTATATTACTTTATGTAAGAGAAAAATATATAGTCGTGGATGAAGGACCATATACATCACACGTTACATATGCCTCAAAAAGCACGTAAAGTTGTTGGCCCGGCTGTCATTCATAGATCTTTGACAGTCGTTACGGGTAGTCAGAAGCCCAAAATTCTGACCCCTTGGTAAGACTGGTGTCGTACTAAGAAGTATCGTAGCAGGGTTGTATAGGTCAAATAGGCAGTCGCTCCGTGTAAAATACTGGTATTCAGCAGCATCCGGTAAGACTCGAAGCCGACCCCAACATAGTTGGAAAAAGGCTAGGCAGATTGATTGAACAGAAAAATATTGGATCCAACAATCCTTGCCAAGAAACGTGATTTGGTCAAAATTCCTTCATGTTCCTTAGTTACAGCAGTGTCGAAGGAGATGGCAGTGATCGTTTACAGTGATTACTCATTTACATTGCCTATTACTTTTCCATATACCTACACCAATATTTATAATGGAAGAAACGAAGCTTAACAAGTGTTCAGGATAAAATTGGTGGCTGCACTACATCATCGAGCAGTGGTGTCCTGGGTTCGATCCCCGACAGGCGCATTATTTTGTTTAATTTATTTCATCACCGCTGCTCTCAAAACGGTGAAGGAAATCATCGTGAGGAAACCGGCAAGACCTAGAACCAAAAGTTCGAATACATGTGACATCTACCGACCCGCACTAGACCCGCGTGCTGGATTACAGCCTCTCACTGACAGGAGGCTTGTGTGGAAACATTATAGGCTGATTACACTTTATCATCACGTAGGTAAATGTCATGTATATCGAATACAGCGACAAGCTCTGTTAGCATGATACTACAGCCCCTGAATTTGTTAGTTACTCCCTTTTCAGATATTGTAATGCGTGAGAGGTTTCAAGACCGCAGTTTTGTTTTACCTAGGAGCCTTGGGCGGTTTACATATTTTGATACCATAGCCAGTCATACCAATTTTCCTATAAAGAAAATACATACAAACATCCCTCCAGTTTCGGACTCCAGTAACATCATGTTTTTTTTTTTTTTTTTTAAATCAAGAGTATTGAAAAATCCCTTTTTTACTGAAATTCATTCGTAGCAGAAGCCATCATTAACATTTCAAAAAATAAATATCAATAATTGAACGAATCCTTACCTACCCATGTCAATTACCGAAGCGACTCCATAGATTGCCATCAGGACTAATATTAATCATTAATATCTAGTGAATTATTAATTTGGCCCTTTTCATGGTTTTTATTCCTTTCATGAAAAATTATGGGCTTATAATAGTCCACTGCTGGGCATAAATTGCTTTTTAACAGCTCACTCTGATATTATTGCTTAGTAACTATTTTGGTATACATTTTAGGATGCCCTACGCAGATCCTTATATCAATTTGATCTAGGAATAAGAGCTTTATAACCTTATGGCATTTTACGTTAAAATACGCGCTTCAGATAAATGATTTAGAGCAGACAAATTGGACACGTGTTTGAAAAAAATACATAATTCATAAGATTTTCCCGTTTTGTATCTATACGAGATTGAAGTGTGGGCAAAGACTTCAGAACCTAGATAGCATATTACTGTCTAAAACAAAATCCTGTAGTTAGAGACGTGACCTTAAGCAAGTAGTTTTCATATTTTCCAAATCACACATGGCCAAATACGCATAGTAGTGTTACCGACATCTTCATTAGCTACGAGTGCTACGAGTGACATACAACTCGTCTACAGTGTTACAACGCGCTACGAGTGCTACGAGTGACATACAACTCGTCTACAGTGTTACAACGCGCTACGAGTGCTACGAGTGACATACAACTCGTCTACAGTGTTACAACGCGCTACGAGTGCTACGAGTGACATACAACTCGTCTACAGTGTTACAACGCGCTACGAAGTGCTACAAAAGGCTACGAAGGTCTACGTACTTATTCCCTACGTAGTTCACCGTATCTACAAATGTAAATGAAGATATTAGGCTTCCCACGCTCACCGAAGCTCCTTCTGCCGCCAAACTTTAACAATATAGCCTTTAATCCAAGATGCTATCTCAAAATTAATCAGAAACTGTTTGCTTTATATTCCAGAGCACACACCTTGCTCTACACTCTCATATTGTACCTTTCGACGATATTGGATTCCTTCGCGCGTAATCACCGTCCACCGGCCTAACCTAACATTTCTATCTGCGACTGTATTATGTACAACCTAGCTGTGGGCGACGAGACAGCTCAAATTGAGGACGTGAGTACACCGTACCTAAACGTCACGCGCATTCACCCGTAAATATTCACGAATCTGATCGCACCGTGTAAACGATCTGTTTTCAATCAGGCGTCGGCAGCGCATGCCTGGCTGCCGCAGGTGGTGCTGGGGTCCTGTCGGGCCGGCGTCGGCTCGGTGGCGACTCACTATCACTGGTCTCAGATACTGACCGAAAGCTCGAGGCGGCAGCGCCGCGCGTGGCGGCGCGGGGGAGAAGGGGGCCGGTGTCCACACCACAACACTTCACTCACACGGCAGCGCGTCGAGCCCGCTCGCGCGTGCACGCGTCGCGCAACATGGCCGTGCCCGTGCCAGCGTGCAGCTATCGACCGCGAGCCGGCCGCGCGCCGCCCAGCGACTGACGCGAGAGCCGTGCGCGCGCACCGGCCTCTACCCGCCCGTGCCTCGCACACCCCCGCCCCAGGCCGCTCTCTGTGCGAGCGGGCGAGCCTTCCCCGGCAACTTTGTACGCTTCTTGGAAAATCCCGCGTTAGAACTCGCTTTTGACTGATTCCCTCTACCTAAAGCAAACAACTCTGTGGTTCGTACCTAACCACCTTCGCCTGCTAACGAACTTTCAGTGCTCTGAAAGCCTCATTCTGAAAACCTGCATTAGAGCTGTGCTATTGCTATACGATCCAAACGTCCTATAGGAATACAAAAAGCCCATCGGAATAATCCAATACGTCTCCGGTGAAACCTGAAACGGTAATTACATACGTCACCCGACGCACACCCCCGTAGCGCCCTAGTGGCGTGTCCCCTTGCTCCACAACAAGTCCGCGAGGCGTCGCTCTCGTGTTTATTTTCGGCTGCGGCCGCTGTGCCTAGAGCGCGGCGTGCCCGCCCGTTGCCATGACAACGCGCCCCAGACGCCGCCGAAGCCTCCCGAAGCCCGGCGGAACGACACGAACGCAGAGCTGAAGTATCAAGTAACTGGCGTACGAATAGAGCTGGATTTTTGAATGTGGACCGACGACGTGAATTTACTGAGACTTTAGTGTAATCCATCAGAGGACGGCTGTGGAGTCTGAACCTAGAATAATAAATAAAGTGTTCTGCTGAGGGATAAAGCTAAGCCGAGGATGTCATTGTGCGCATTACCGCGAACTTTGCCCAGACAGCTTCAATACACTTTTGCGCTCGTCGTACGTACCAAATGAACAGACATTACTTTAAACGCGTATTGTCTGAATGTTAAACCCAAAACATATTTCGTATAATCGCCACAGAATTATTTTACGATTGAGTTCCCATTTTTTTTTTTTCAAAAAATTTGTTTTTTTTATCTAGTGACAAGAGGTCAGTCACCTGGGGCGTGTTACAGAACCACGTGAGCTTCTCCCGGGATAATAAAGTCAGTTCAAAATTGGTAGGTACCTAAGTAGTATAATCTGACTCTGCCTATCCACACCCACCTGCATAGAACCGATGCAGAATAAAGTTTCCAGTAAAATAGACCAGCGTCTCTTCTTCTCCACCCTTGGGTAGGTATAGAAAAGAAATTAAGAATTCTGATAATTTTATTGGAAGGTTGGTGGTATAGTTAACCACTTTCAGAGAGGACTCGCTAATAGTGAATAATCTGCGGTTATTATTACAAAAAAATGCATTTAATGCATGTGTGAAGTGCAATATTATTTTAATGCTGGTCTATTCAACGCTGCGAGCTGGTTAACGATACCCATGTGTACATTACATACATTCACGAGACGGAGTCATAAGTTGAACATTATCAATCATTTAAAAATGTCTGCCATCTCCCGATTTCCTATCGAGTTTCTTCTAAACATTGCATCGTGGGGCACCACGATGCAATGCTTAGAAGAAACCAATGTTATCAATGCCAATCTCCTTGAGAATAGAAAGATGGCGTTACTACAAAAACCAGTTGCAGTAGTAACGCCATCTTTCTATTCTCAAGGAGATTGGCATTGATAACATTGGTTTGAAATCGTTATATTCCTCACATTTTAAATACGGTATGTAATTTTTGCTCTATAACTTGCTGGCCACAGAGCTGCGAACGTTTTGTAGACACACAAATAAATATATATTTCCGAACGAAATGTATAGTGTCACTGTCAAACAAGTTCAGCTGTTTTCTATTTTCTAATCTGTGGTGCACGATTTTTAGGTTATGTCGGAAATGTTTTGTTAGAAAAATTCATTGATGTTAATAACTTGAAACTAACCTAAATAAACGATAACACTGCAATTATGGCTCTCCTAAGAGCAGGCTTGCAAAGACTCGCCAATGTGTTCAATGGAGGACAAGGTATGAATTCGAGCAATTTTATATAAAATGCAAGATTAACTTCAGTGTTATTTTTATTATATAAATTGTTTTTTACGATCCGGCAGGTGTCCTATCAAGATTCATAACGAACCTAGCTCCTATAGAGTCCAAAACTGTCCCAGAAACGACAAAAGACGTTATAGCAGAATGCAACAACCTGATTGCACAGAATGCATCAAGAAACTTTGCTATCATCCACCTACTTGGTAAACAATGGCGCGTATCTGACGGGGACCTTCTCGTTATCGAAGGGTTTTGGCCCCCCACCATCGGGGACAAGATCAAACTCGACAAAGTCTTACTAGCTGGTACTAAAGACTTCTCCCTCATTGGCCGACCTATAGTACAGCCTGGACTAGTGGATGTGACCGCAACAGTCATTTCTAAAGGTCTATCGCACACCAGAACACATTTCAAAAAGAAGAGGAGGAAGCAGTACATGAGAATCAACTTCCAAAGAGCACCACAAACTGTTTTGAGAATAAACTCTGTGGAGATTGCCAGTAAGATCAATGAAGCACCTAAGAATGTTTTCTAGTTGTATTTTTTAAGTAGATAATAAATGTTAGAATATATAAAAGTGGTATTTATTCTTAAAACTAAGGTTTAAAAACTATAATAATATGCTCATTTTTTTTAACTTACATTTTATTGCAAGCAGATGTCCACATAAATAGTAGATAATTAATTATATTAAGATTGTTTACATAATCAAATTATTAACTACTAAATTTAACATTTATTTACATTATCACAATATTCCTGAAATGTACCCTTATGCTCCTCTTTCAGAAACCTTTTCATGCCTTTGAATAAATACAACATTTTGTTATTTTCAAATAAATTAGATAAAATCTTTAAAAAGGCTTCATATTCACCACTTTTCTTGTATGCTGAAATGGCTAATTGGAACTCTTTGTATTGATTGGCTTGTAAAAGTACTTTTATTTCCTTTACAAAATCTATTAGTGAAGTAGGAGGTACTTTCTCAATTGTTGTTGACTGCTCTTCGCCTGACTTCTCACCATTCAAGTTTTCTTCAAACCCAAAAGGTTTTATCTTCAACTTTTTCTTTTTTACTAAATTGTTTGCTAAGTTGACATCTGCAGCTCTCTTGTGGATAGTTACTAAAGACGGTGACTGAGACTGCTGAGTGTCATCCTGATCTATAGCACTGAAGAGATCCTTTGGAGTATTTGGCTTGAATTCATTAACATAGGCAGAAGCTTTTGCATTTTTATAGAAATCCATTGAAAAATCTGCATAAACCTCATTTGAGTTAGGATATTGGCTCACTGACTTTTTATTTGAAGGTTTTGATACTACTCTGGTATTTGAAACTGGAAAAGCTACACCACTAACATGGATTGGCCGAGAATCTCTGCCTTGACTTCCAGACTCATCTGGAAGCAGGGGTTTCAGTCTGGGAGAAGGTAAAGTTATTTCAGCATTTTTGAAAAACCTGCAGATTTCACTTACTGTTTCCCCAAACTTATTTGAGACACTGATATGGTCTCTCAGCCATGCAGATAACTGGTTTTTCAATTTAGGACTATTAAACCTACTGTCACAAAGTAAAATTGCACCATAATCATTTTGATGTCTTATGACTCTGCCAATAGCTTGGTTCACAGCTCTTGTTGCTTCTAAAGAATACCATTCATCCCCTGATAAGAATTGTTTATCCTTAGTTCTCAGCTCTTCCAAATATTTCTTTTTCAGAATGATTCTTGGGTCTTTTAATGGTGGAAATGGTAATCCTGTTATGATAACTGCTCTGCCATTCATGTCAGCAAAGTCTAGACCTTCAGACACTTTTCCTCTGCACACAGCCATAAAGCATGCTCCTCTTGTACTAGGATCACTTATTTTGCTGTAATACTCACTTATTATTGCACTGAAAGTGTCCTTGCGCTGAGGCTCAACAAATATTGGCTTTATATTATTTATACTTGACCAGATCCCTTCATTTTGCCATGCCTCTTGACACTTGGCCATTATAGGGTAAGATGGGAAAAATACTAGCAGACCATCTGGAACTACACGGCAGAAGCTAAGTATTGTCCTGCCCAAGGATGAAAGATATTTAGGATTATCTCTGTTCTGATAATTAGAATTTAACAGCACACCATCAGGACCTTGACTGATTATTTTAACACATATTTGGTTGGACTTTACTATGTGGGGATTTTCCAACTGGACTCCTATTGGGATGCCCAGTTCAGATGTTAGGGGTTTTAGTGGGGCTAGAGTTCCACTGGTTAATATGATACTTCTAACATTCTGTTCCATTAGTTGCTTCATTCCAAAACCTGGACTAAAGCACCAATAGCTTAGAACTCTTTCAGCTGTTTTAGTGTTGGCAGTTTTAAGAGCTCCCCAACTATCTGTCTTTTTGTTCTTCTTATCTTCTATTTGAATATGAACTTTGTAGCACATTTTAACTCTCTCCTTATAAGCATGTGTTGTTCCACTGAACACCACATTAAGTAAATCTACTATCTTCTGCAAACCAACACCTTTGCGCTGAAATGGTGAAGCACTGGCTGTTGACAAGTATTGAATGAGATTCTCAATCATAGTGATGACTGCCATTTGATTGTGATCTCTGATCTCAGCTTTTGATAGCAACTCAAATATGTAACCACCAGGGTAAGTACTACCTTCACTGCCAACTGAAATCTCATCAATGGCTTTCTCTAAAGCCAGCATCATTTCTTTTAAAACGCACAAGTCTTCACAGGTGAAATCTTTGGGCTGGTTGTCCATTGTCATATCTGTTTGATCTTCATTACCTGCTGCCTCACCAAAGGATCTCATTACATGTGTAATTTCATCAATACATAAGGCAACATCTGTTGTCCGAATCTGCAAAGATGCTGACTCTTCACACATCTTCTCTACATTGTGTGCTTCATCTAAAATAATAATATTATTCAGGAGTTCTACTCCATTAGCTCTCCTTGATTTTGGATCTAGGATATAATTGTAAGGCATAAATATTATATCAGCTTCCTGTTTTAATTCTTTTGATAAATAATACGGACAACACTTTAGCTTTTTTCCTACTGTTACTAAATCTTCTATGTCTAATATTTCATCACCTTTCACAGCTCTGTCTTCTTTCTTTGATTCAACATTGTTATAAAAGTGACAAGTTCTTGATTTTACTCTCAACTGGCACATGTGGACTTTGTTCATATTATTGGTTTCTTTGGACACTTCTGGGTGAATGCACATCTGGTCTCTTGAACCCAGTACAGTAGCTTTCACATGCTTATAACTGGACCTCTTCAACTCTTGCATAGCCTGTGTCAACTGTGAGTGGGTTCTTGATGAATAAATAATTTTCGGCATCCCCCACGACGTGCTATCTTTTGATTTCCCAGCTGACTTTAAAGTGTCTTTTAGAGCTCCACTGAAATTGCCGTGCTCCGAAAAATTACCCACTTGTGCATTCATTTGCAACTGGGCCTTTTTAACTAGTAACCAAGCTAATGACGAACATAGTAAGCTCAAAGTCTTTCCGGTACCTGTGGGGGACTCCAGCAAAGCATTGGTATTGTTCTGCAGGCTTTCAATCACTCGCTCCATGTAGACCTTCTGAACTTCATACGGTTCAAATGGAAAGGCGACCGGTATACCACATATCATTATTTCAGGCATTGTTAGTGATTGTATTATCTAAGTTTACTATCTCCACAAGACCACAACTAAACGCGTTTAAACCAAGTCCGACAGATTCTTACAATAAATTAATAAAATTGACATCTTGATGTTGCATATTGCCCTCCAGCCTCCAGCTGATGTCATTTTTGCCGCCAACAAAGATAAGGATGCGTTCGAGATCAAAAACTTTTCTTATATATTCAAAATGTCTCTCGCAAAACGGTTTATTTGAAACTTTAAGTTTACTTAATGATTCTGAATAATAAATGAAATTAATTTAATTATAATATTTTATAAAAAAGATCAAATCCTAAATTGAAATCGTAAATTCATACTTTACGAACGCATCGCATTTACTATGTGTCAACCATATGTTTATTATAACCTCAAAGATTGTGTTTTTCAAGACGTTTAGTCGATTTTTCATTGTTTATTTACTGCAATAAATGATAAAACAATGAAAATTAGTGTAGAGCAAGTGTATACGTCCGTCGCGTGTAATCGGACTCCAGAGATAATTGACTGGAATGGACAGGGACTCATTTGTTTTGGTGCGACCAACTCTGTTGTTATTTATGATACGGTATGAATATTTGTTTTTTTTTTTAAGTTTCTATGGTCTTTTAATGCATGATAGCTGGATTCTAAAAAGACACCACTGGTATCGTAAACACAGAAGAAAATATACTACAATGTCAGATACTATATGTATACTATGCAACTTACTGTGCATACTGAAATAATAGTCAAATCCTATACTGTAGGTTTTAATTAGCAAAACGTGACATATTGTTATGAGAATGACAATACATTCCTATGACAACGAGATTAAGATAAAACATATGTATCTATGGTCACAGAAGAATAAAGTATAAAGGTTCACCACACATATTTATTAATGATTTCTTAATTTCTTTTCTCTTTAAGAATCTCAAAGGCAAAGATCCTATAACAGTTCTCAGCCACCATCGCTCACAAGTAAATACAGTGAAATGGCTCCGCAAACCAGACGGAACCTGTACCGAGCTGATCTCGGGTTCAGCGGACAAGACTGCGGCTATATGGACATTGGTAGATGGTGTATGGAGAGTAACAAACAGTCTTGCAGGACATACGGATGGTGTTACGTGTATACATGGTGCTTATAATGGGGATGAGCTGCTGGTTTATACTGGGTCCATTGATTCTACTGTTCGAGTTTGGGAGAGGAAAGATGGTAAATAAATATTAGATGTATATTTTATAGAAAGCAGAGGAGCCTGTGGCTAAGTATAAAAGCTGCACGGGTCGTTCCATCAGGTTACGTCTACGCTTGCTGGGGTTGGTCCGTAGATGGGTGACCATCTTTACATACCTAGACTCCTCCGTGCCTCAGAAAGCATGTTAAGCCGTCGGTCCCGGCTGTCATTTGTGGATCTTTCACAGTCGTTATGGGTCATCAGAAGCCTGAAAGTCTGACAACCAGTCTTACCAGGGGGTATTGTATTACCCAGTAACTGGGTTGTGGAGGTCAGATAGGCAGTTGCTCCATATAAAATACTCGTAATCAGCTGCATGCGGTTAGACTGGAAGCCGACCCCAACATAGTTGGGAAAAGGCTAAGCAGATTGATTGATTTTATAGAAAGCTCAATTTGTGAACAAAGTTTTCAATGTCAATTATGTGGCTGTCTTAGCCTGGCCAATATGTTACTCTAAAATCTAATCTCTAATCTCTATTGCATTGCATTTGGCTGCTGATGATTTCATTGACACAATTTATTTATTTTTTAATACTTTATTTATGTGGTTAACTAGAGACCTCGACAATTGATGATAGTTATTCTTGCCTGAGCAACCGGCAGCAAGTTCGTCATGCTCCCTTAGATGTTACTGCTTGCGGTAGTGTCGGTTGTTGGGTTGCCTCCTTCCTTCAAATATGGCGAGGGGGGAAATGGCTGATCTTTGCGTAATGCTCATGAATGGGTGCTACTTGTGGTGACTGGTCATCTTGCTGACTTTGGTTTTGTTTTGTTTTATTTTGTTATTAGTAATTAACTCTTTGTTTATTTTACTTCAATGGTCCTAGTTTATCAATTGTGACTTCGAGTTACGGCATCATATACGGATATACCTATGTAAGTGGGCACGCTCTTTATTACTGGAGGCTTTTATTTAGGTATAAAGTTCTGCTTACGTTTTTAGTTTCGTATTTTTATTTCTGCTTGAGTATAGTTTTCGATTATTATTATTTTTTTGGTATATTGGCGTTTGCTAGCTTACTTATAGCAAATAATTTAATTGCGTAATGTACCTAAATTATTATGCGCAGTGTTGTATAGTCAAATTTTTTAACTGAACAGACAGCTGTGCTGCTGGGGAGTTTGTTGCGCCACTTCTTCTCCCCAGTAAAAGCACTAGGAAGTGCTGAAGAGCGGGCGTTTTGGGGTCTGTCTTATGTAATTTTGACGTTCGAAAAGTGCTGATTCTCAGCCTAGTTTGAATAAATGACTTTTGATTTTTGATATGTACGCCATAATTTGATACCAACTAAAAATGTTTTTAAATTCTGTAATTTTTTTCCTAATAAATCAAAATTATTAACATTCACTACAGGTGTAACAACCCACAAACAAACAATAAGTCTGAACTCCGGTCTCTGCCTGACGATGCACGCACACATTTTACCAACATCACAGAAACCCATACTGTTCTGTGCACTAGATGATCATAAGATACACGTGTTTGTTGGTGAAGAATACCACAGGGTTCATATGCTGGCGGGCCATGAGGACTGGGTGCGGGGGTTGGATGTTCAAGATGTTGGTGAGTCAGAAACTATTTTAAAATTTTAACAACATAACCTTAGTCTATTTTGAATTTCACAAATGTGGGTGGAATGTTACTTGAAGAAAACAAACATTTTAGGTTATGTGGCCTTTAGGAGTTCAGGTACTGCCACGGTTACCCTAGCCAGTAGACCAGTATGTAGCAATAAAATGCTAGTGCAACCCTAAGACTGTCCACCGCGCCCTAAATGGCACGTCAACGAGCAACGAGATTACTCGGCCACAGTACTGCCGCTACTTCGGCGCCGTCATCTGTTTTCTCGTTGACGTGCAGTTCTCGGTGCGGAGGTCAAACAGTGTAATGCCCATTGTGCACGGCATGGTTTCTTTATGGTATGGCGCGCTAACCGCACCGCAGAATAATCGTGTGAGCTTGTATATGACACGGCAAACCACCGATTCTATGGTATATGGCCACGGCGCCTTTTCATCGTGACCCATACAACAATGACGACCATGCCTAGACACAATCAACCGTAGTTTTTCACGGCAAAATACGTGTGTGTAAAACGGGTCTAAAGCTAAAGATCTGACCCATAACAAAAAAAAACCTAAATAATAGAATGTTTTTGAGAAAGTAAGAACAATTTCCTCTCAAATTCCGCAGACAACTCAACAATACTACTAGCATCAGCCTCCCAAGACACGTACATCCGTCTGTGGCGCATCGAGAAGTACGTAGACCAGCCGGTCACTAAGGGCATCAAGGTGGAACAGAAAGTGTTCCCAGCGTACGGAGAGGACTGGTCTGTGAAGTTAGAAGCGGTGCTCGCAGGACATGAGGGATGGGTATATGGGGTGCAGTGGCAGCCAGGAAGAGTTGGAGGTAGGTCATGAAAAAAGTAATACAGTGCAAAAGTTAGTAAGCACTCATATAAGCACACAAGCTCAATGAATTAAGAAGTCAGTAGCGAGAGCACAAATATAGCATAACAAACGAGCAACAATAATATAAATGAAAATGCAAACAGAAAAAACGCAGTAGTGCTCAGGACGACGACGTTGTCGCAGCACCGCCGCCACGCCTCTATGGGTGAGGCCACAACACTTGTGTTGCGGCGTCGCATCGTAAAAATCTACGACGCCGCACAACGCATCGTGGAAATTTCCGATACGCTGACGCAACGCACAAATCTGTAATGCGACGACGCGCTGCCTCTCAGTTAGTGTCCACATTGAACGAGGTGCACACGTTTCAAGATGGCGGATTACGATATCGATTACCTGATATCCTTAGTTCAGAAATGGGTGCACCCAGTGGCGTAGCTAACATGGGTGGCACCCGGTGCGCATAATTGTGGTGTCACCCAAGAATGAAATCTGTTAAAATGAATAAACATGCAATAAACGTATAGTATGTTTTTATTTAATTATTATAAAGTAAGTCTTTCATAATTACAATAGAAATTTTGATACTAATAGTTACTAATTACCTACATTGGTTTATACTAATCTAACAAGCACTAAAATCTCTTTTTTCTAGCTTTAACAGCTGCAAACTCGGAAATCACGTCATTAAAATTTATATTTTGTGTTGCCTCGTGTTCTATTGTTAATATGCCAAGATTTTTAAGTCTGTTTTCGGTCATTGTTGCCCGCAAGTAATTTTTAATTAATTTTAGTTTGCTGAAACTCCTCTCACATGAAGCAACTGATACGCAAATTGTCATAAATAACTTTAGTGCGACCATAAGATTCGGAAGAGATTCCGTAAAGTCCCATTCCACGATGAATTTCAAAAAATCTAGAGTCACCCAGCTAGAAACTGTAACATTAGCCGCTTTTAAATGTCTTCTCTACCTCGGTATCTCTAAAAAGAGTTCTGTTTCTGATATCTCATCATAAAAAACCAGTAAATTTTAAAAATTCGCGAAAAAAATGAGCAATGACACAGGCGACAAGCAACGACTATTTCAGGGGAATTCCCAATCAGTTAGTGTAGTAGGGCTAAATAAAACGACAACATTTTGAGGGGCTCCCCGATCGATCGCGCCATAGAGCCATGAACATAAAAATAACAGTGTGTACACTGGAAAAAAATCATGGTCTAATGTGTGGTCAGAGTGAATAATTTCTTGTTAACATTTATTTCAAATAATAGGTACGTGCATTTATAAATAATCACAATTGATAAATTAAATTATTTTGTTGGCATAACTCAAAAGCATTACAAATTCACTTATAGAGAAAACATAAATAGGTGTAAAACAAAGTTATCTGCCAGTAAGCGTAGATAAAAAACAAAAACAAACAAGTATCTTTAAAACTCTAAGATATGTACAAATATATTGTAGTTACCTTACATGGAGAATATGTACAAGCTAATACTAAATATAAATATGGGTTGCATCCCACACCAAAGGCCTACCCAACTTCCAAGGCATTATGGTCATTCCGTCTGGCCTCTTCCCATCGTCGCGCGCCAAGCCATTGGGTTCTAAAACTGCTGGCACCCCGGCGGTGACAAGAGCCCGACGGATGATGTCGTTAATGCTGGCGTGCCGTGCCATCCGACCAGCGCTCTTGCTGCAGGATAGTCCATGGTGTCCGAGGCAGTCGACTCCTTCACCGCATAACTTGATTAAAATAGCTTCAAACCCATATTATTTGTCATTATAAAACGTGACAGTTTGTGTAATTTTTTTTATACAGTCAGGTGTCACCCCGGAACCGGTGACACCCGGTGCGGACCGCCCCCGACGCCCCCCCCCCCCCCCCCCCCCCCCCCCTAGCTACGCCACTGGGTGCACCCAGTAGTTTATTTTCTGTTTCTTTTTCTTGATGCGTCTTAACACAAGCAGAAGTAGGACCCGTGTAGTGCGGTCCATGTCTCACTAGAAACTGAACTGACGGTTAGCTTCTTTTCGTACGATGTCGTATGTGATGAAATTTTTGCGTTGCGTCATCGCGTTGTATTGCTGTGCGACGTCGTTTTTGCGATACGACGCCGCAACGCAGTGTTGTCGTCTCGCCCTATGTTGTGTGTACGCAACGTTGCCAGCCCGCCGTTGCGCCGCCACCACACCGCTAGTATTATTTAAACTGTTTTTGTTATTCCATCGCCGGCTGCTTAAATAGCTGCGAAAGCAAATGTACGTAGTAACAGAGTGTTATAAAGGGGTCATTGTACTCATCATTATGAACAACTTTTACTATGGGACCAAACCTGAAATCGCGAAAAAAATCAGCTGTTTAAAAATCAAAAGTCATTTATTCAAACTAGGCTGAGAATCAGCACTTTTTGAACGTCAAAATTACATAAGACAGTCCCCCAAAAACGCCCGCCCTTCACCACTTCCTAGTGCTTTAGCTGGGGAGAAGAAGTGGCGCAACAAACTCCCCAGCAGCACAGCTGTCTGTTCAGTTAAAAAAATGATTCTATATAATACTGCGCATAATAATTTAGGTACATTACGCAACACAAAACATTAAATTAAATTATTTGCTATAAGTAAGCTAGCACACGCCAATATACCAAAAAAAAAAAAAAAAAACGAAAACAATACTCAAGCAGAAACAAAATACAAAACTAAAAACGTAAGCAGAACTTTATACCTAAATAAAGGCCTCCAGTAATAAAGGGCGCGCCCACTTACATATAGCCGTACATGTAGTCGTAACTCACAAGTCACAGATAGGGATAAACTAGGACCATCGAAGTAAAATCAACAACGAGTTAAATTACTAATAACAAAACAAAACCAAGGTCAGCAAGACGACCTGTCACCACAAGCAGCACCCGTTCACGAGTATAACGCAAAGATCAGCCATTACCCCCCTCGCCATATTTGAGGGAAGGAGACAACCCGACCCCCGACGCTACCGCAAGCAGTGACATCTAAGGGAGCATGACGAACTTGCTGCCGGTTGCTCGAGCAAGAAAAACTATGATCAATTGTCGAGGTCACTAGCTAACCACATATTGCAATACCACTCATAAAAAATAAATAAACATTGAAATGAGTAGATTATGTCAATAATAAATTAAAATAAAATTAAAATAAATTGACCTTGAGAGTCAAAGAAAATAAATAATTATATGAACTCATATAACCTGTCAGTAGCTATGCTAATTCTGGAGAAAGAACATAAACATTGTCTTAAGCTAAACACAGCGACCAACTATTCTTATCGTTTAAGTAATCGTTGATAGAATAGTATGCCTTTGAACAAAGGTTAGATTTTACTTTAGCTTTGAACGCATTAAAGGGCAAATCTAGCAAAGAAGAGGGTAGCTTGTTATAAAAAGTTATACCAAGCCCAACAAATGAGTTATGAACCTTATGAAGCCGGTGAAATGGAGCACGTAATTTGGCCTTATTTCTGGTGTTAACATTGTGAATATCACTGTTTTTAGTGTATAAATGTATATTTTGTCTAATATATAAGATGTTGGCGAAGATGAATTGTGATGCCACCGTGAGAATACCAATCTGTTTAAAAAAATCTCTCAAAGAAACTCTGGCACCGAGCTGGTAAATTGCTCGAACAGCTCGTTTCTGAAGAACAAATATATTTTGAATGTCAGCGGCTTTGCCCCAGAGCAGAATACCGTATGACATAACGCTATGAAAATAACTAAAATAGACTAACCGAGCTGTATCAACGTCAGTGTATTGTCTTACTTTCCTGACGGCGTAGGCGGCTGAACTGAGCCTTCCCGCTAGGCTTGATATATGTGGGCCCCACTGAAGTTTGGCATCTACTGTTATACCCAGAAAAACTGCAGAGTCTACAGTTTTAAGCATCTCTTTATCTAAAACGATGTTGGGTCCTAGATTTCTAACATTCGGTAAGGCAAACTTTATACATTTCGTTTTTTTAGCATTGAGAACTAAGTTATTTGTCGTAAACCAATCTGTAACCATTGAGAGTGCACTGTTTACGTCGTCAAAATCTTGTCTATTCCTGTCTACTTTAAAAATAAGAGAGGTGTCATCTGCAAACAGTACAACGTCACAGATACCCTTTAAATAGAATGGTAAGTCATTGATATACACTAAAAACAAGAATGGACCCAGTATTGAACCTTGAGGTACACCTAACTGAACTGGTAGCCCGGAAGATTTCACACCATTTACATCTACACATTGAAACCTATTATGTAAATATGAATTTATTACTTCAAGAGCTTCGTTTTGTACACCGTAATGATGTAGTTTACGCAAAAGCGTGTCATGGTGCACGCAATCAAAGGCTTTGGAAAGGTCACAGAAAATTCCAATAGCATTTTGCGAGTTCTCCCATGCGTTAAATATATGTTTCAGCAGAGCAACACCCGCATCTGTAGTCGAACGACCTTTAGTAAAGCCATATTGTTCATCATGAAGGAGGCCATTTAAATTAAAATGTCTTAGCAACTGCTTGAGTATTAACTTTTCAAATATTTTGCTAAATGCAGGTAAGATAGAAATAGGCCTAAAATTGCCAACGTCATTTTTATTACCTGATTTAAATAAAGGTATGACTTTACTACTTTTCATGAGGTCAGGAAAAGTTCCTACATCAACACATTTATTAAAACTAACAGCTAGATAGGGGGCTACTATGTCTATTATATTACTTAACAGTTTAATGGAGATGCCCCAGTAATCACCAGTGTTTTTAGACTTAAGTGTGTTAAATACATTAACTACATCACGAGGTGTTATATGTTCGAAGCTAAATAAGCGACCACATTTAGGCACACTACTATGCAAAAGGTTTTCAGCTTTAGACGGGGATGAATTTAAGGAGCGAGTCGTAGTTATAGGTATGTTGGCAAAAAACTCATTAAATGCCTCAGCAACGTCTGCTGCTTTATCAACTAATTTGTTGTCGACCATAACTTCAAGTTGTTTGTCTTGTTTAACCGACTTACCCGTTTCATTGTTAATAATTTTCCAAGTGGTTTTTACTTTGTTATTGGAATTTTTAATTGTATTGCTTAAAAATTTAGATTTAGCACAAACACAAATACTTTTAAATAATTTTGAATAATTTTTGACATACTCTAGGAAGGGAGTATCAAACCTGTGCTTTTTCAAACCATATAATTCATATAGTCTCGCTCTACTTTTATAAATACCTGGAGTAGCCCATTGGTTAAAGCCAACGGTAGTGCCATTAATATTAATCGTTTTTGTCTTGAAGGTAGATTGGTACTCTTTTTGCACAACATCAAAAAGGGCTCCATAGATTTCATTAGGATTGTCATGTTCTACTATAGATGGTCTAATTCTTTGGGCTACATTATTTTTAAATTTGTTGCAACGACTAGCTGTATAAGGCCTGCATTCTATTTTATGCGGCTTTTTATGTAATGGCATAGGGAAGCTAGCTAATAAACCACAGTGGTCAGACCTTAAGTCACTTAGCACTAATTTATTTTTGGCATCACAATCACTAAATATATTATCAAGACATGTGGACGAAGATGCCGTGATCCTAGTAGGTTCAAAAAACAAGTTAAATAAATTATAAGACCTAAAAAGATTGAGAAGTCTAATACTTAATGGAGTAACATCTAAAATATTAATATTAAAATCTCCACATAAAATTATACTTTTATTACTAGATTTTAACCTATTCAGTGCATCTTCCATTACCGATTCAAAATGAGTAAAATCCCCAGAAGGGGGTCGATATACGCAAATTATAACGTATCGCTCGAGTTCAACACAAGACAACTCAATAGTGCGCTCGATAGAAAGATTAACTAAATCTAACCGTTGTTTACATTTCAACTTGTTTGAAACCAGTACTAAAGACCCACCGCGAATAGCACTTTTTCTTACAAATGCACTTTGTACAGTAAAATAATCATCGTTTATAAACAATACTTCATGTTCCTTCAACCAGTGTTCAGTCATACATAAGACCTGAACATTATAGTTCTCCATAAATAAACTTAACTCTAGCTCTTTGCCGGACAGACCCTGCATATTTTGATGTACAACATTCAATATATGCGGCTGACCCATTGTCGCAGTTGTTGTTCAGTAGGTACATTTATGTTCGCATAACTCGTCAAAATGTAGGGAGCAGCTGATTTTTTATTTCGATATTTCAGGTTTGGTCCCACAGTAAAAGTTGTTCATTATGATGAGTACAATGACCCCTTAAAGTAATTCCCTCGTTTGAAAATAGTCCTTATTTCATGGAAGTAAGACTCACATTCATAACGGCAAAACCGCCGATCATGCTGTTATGAATGTGACTCTTACTGACCATGAAATAAGGACTATTTTGCATTTGGCTGTGTTATTAACCAGTAATTACAAAATTTTGGATTGTGCGGATATTCATGCAAAGCAGCGATATGTGCGAGATGTATTACTAAAAACAGTGCCATTGCACTGGTACATTCCGCTCGAGATAAGTGCCTACAGCTCGCGACAACAGTGTTGACTAGGGTCTATACGCGCTCAGCGAGACGCGAACGCGTCGTTTTTATTTTACTTTTGATTTTGTGCTCCCTTCGCCTAACGTGGTCAGAAGGAATAAGAGTTACGCGATAAAAAGAGAGGCAACTTGTAGGTGAATATAACTTCTAGGTAGTAAGCGCGACCTGAATTGCACTTTATTGTGTCGTAGCAAGAGTCGCTTTTTATTTAAATTGTTTTGCAGAGTGCGGGATCTGTTAATCTGTGCTGTGTTATTCAGTCTACAAGGTTATGCGAAGCGGTGTTGCTGCGGCTGCGATGCCGTCTACACGAGCCCTACGTGTCGCATGTAAATCTCGACTGGTCACTAGGTGCTGTTGCCGTACCGCGGGCTGAGAAGCGCGCGTGATCAACGCTGCTGCGGCTCGCAACGTCGCAAATCGAATTAAAATATTTAGAATTCGAAAAAGTTTTGAAATGATTTTTACACCTAAACCGATCCTAAATTCAGTGTTAGGTACGATATTAATTATTGCAATTCATAATTAATGTTTTAGTGTACTACATACCGATATTTCATAATTTCATGTAGTAACGAAATAAAATCGCACTGTTCACTCCGGCTGGTGGGTTCGAATCGTAGCCCGAATGTGATTGATGGTAGAACAGTGTACATTGGGTGGCGAAATGAAACTTCGTTGATTTCATTTGTTATTTTGATGGAATATATTTACCAGACACAATTGACAGTATAATGAACTATCTTGGGTTAATATGTCCACTTAAATTGAATAAAATTAATTAAATTAAGGACAACAAGACATCCGTATTATGAACAAATAATGCCATCATTTTTCCAGTGCCAGAGAGAGATGGAGCTATACATGACCTATAGCACCATCCTTTTTTCACAACGGAATCATGATCGCGTTAATAGTTCATAGTAGTGTTGTACCAAAAATCTTGACGATGAGAGACCGACAAGCTATAGATTCACACTGAATAAAAATTATTGCACTAGTGTTGCAAGCAATGAATTAAGGTTCGATACAAACTACAGATAAAATATGATTAATTATGGAATTCAAAATTACAGCTAACATTGATTAAAAATATACAAAACATGTTAATTTGAGTTACCACGCACGGCAGAGGAGGACTTACGTCATAGATTATTTGTGCTGCCAATAAGAATAAAAATCTTTTTTTAAGAAACCAATAACACGCCGATCTACCGACTCCTATCATCATCATTAGACAAGACAGTCATCATCTGGGAGCCGGAATCATCCCCTGAGCAGGGAGAGGGAGAAGGCGCGTGGGTGGAACGAGTGAGAGTGGGGGAAGTTGGCGGAAACGGCCTAGGGTTCTATGGGAGCAAGTTTGGACCTAATGGGGACTCGTTTCTTGGACATGGATATAATGGATCCTTTCATATTTGGGACCAGTGTAAGGTTGGTTTAACATTAATATTGTATGTTTTGGGATGAATGCACAATAACAATTTTTTAACTAACAGGGCGCAAGCGCAAAGTCGATCTTCATTGTTTTAACCCAAAATCAGGAGCCCGTTTCTCACTCTCCCTGACTTTAGCGGCTCCATAAATAATGATGACTTATTAAAACTAGTTATGTACTTACACCTTCAGGAGACAGGACAATGGCAGTCATCAGTAGTATGTGGGGGCCACTTCAGTGCTGTCGTAGACGTGAGGTGGGAGCGAGAGGGAAGATACCTCATGAGTGTGTCCGCTGACCAGACCACCAGAGTACATGCGCCGTGGAAGACCAGCCGTGGTATTTTCATTTTTAGGTTTCCGTGTCTCAACAGGAAAAAAAAATCGGAACCCTTATAGGATCACTTGTGTGTCTGTCTGTCACAGCCAATTTCCGAATCTAATGGACCGATTAAGTTGAAATTTGTTACACGTATGAATAACTGTGACCCAGACACGGACGTGTAACGTAAAGAAATGAATTTTGAATGTGCGGGTCAATTTTGGGGTCAATAAGGTTATTTAAGAAAATAGACTTAAATTGACCCCCCCCCCCCCCCCCCTATCTCCGAAACTACCGAGCCTAAAATTTTGTAAAAAAAATAAAGAAAATAGTTCTATACCTATAAGATTACAGGAAAATTTATAAGAAGCGTACAAACTTACATTTGCAGTTGGAATGTATGGGAGAACATGTTTTTCAACTACAATGTTAAGTTTGTTCTTGGGATAAATTCATCCCAACTACGGAACCCTTCATTGTACGTAGTCCGACACGCACTTGGCCGGTTTTCTTGATGCTTTCACAACTAACGACCCGCCCATGCTTCGCACCATTTGTACGACTTGACAAAACATCGAGATGTCTTTATTATTATGTAAGGTTAATACTCATGTGTTATACACATAAACCTTTCGGAACAAATTGTCTAAGGGTCACACTCCACCAAACAGAAAAATACTCGCGAATGCTCGAGCACTTTTTAAATTTCACTGACATCACGCTTGATAAATGCTTTGGATGTCTGCGTCGATTTTATACTTGAAAAGTCAATATTGATACAGTTATTTCAATCAATCAATCTGCCTTGCCTTTTCTCAACTATGTTGGGATCGGCTTCCAGTCTAACCGGATGCAGCTGAATATCAGTATTTTGACCTCCACAACCCAATTACTAGGTAATACGATACCCCTTGGTAAGACTGGTTGTCAGAGTTTCGGGCTTCTGACGACTTGTAACGACTGTCAAAGATCCACGAATGACAGCCGGGACCAACGGCCTTTTTTTTTTTTGTGGATGGGAAATCATAAAATAACTTCTCCCGCTCTGGGTGGAGCGGAAGGGCGTGTCAGACTTTTACTGACTAAAACCCACCCGTGTTCCTTCAGTTGCCTATGCCAGGACCACGGTATCTTTTTCAAACAACCCGCGACCCCAGCGGCATCGGCCCTATTGGACCCCATCCCTTGCTGACATATCTTTGAGGCACGCGTGGAACATAACGCGCCGTCGACCCGGGCCTGGTCCTCACCGGACGGCGAGCTACCCACTACTTACCTTCCGCAAGCCCGCGCCTACGGTGGCTGGGAATCGGCTATCGATTCCCGCCGCCCAGGGCGTCTCCTGCGGCGACTGAGGGCGTGAGGCTGCCTCTCCCTCACGCGTTCCGCCTCCTCCTTCGCGAGCATTACCGCTTCGCAGAAGGAGGTGACGGCCTCCCATGCACTCTCGCTCCGCACCATGGCCTGAACCAGGCTCGGACGCGAGAGATCGCCGCCGCCGATCGCCTCCGTGAGAACACGGCGGTGCTCTGCCCAAGCCGGGCAGACCTCCACTGTATGCTCCACCGTGTCCTCTGGGCGATCCACACAATGGTGACACCCGGGCGTTTCCTCCCGCCTTATGCGAAACAGGAACCTCCCGAAACAACCGTGTCCGGTGAGGACCTGCGTCAGGCGGAAGGTGAGGACGCCGTGGCGCCTCTCTAACCACTCCTCAAAGAGGGGACTTATCGCCGCAATTGTGGCGTGCCCAGCGCTGGGCTGCGACAGTCGCACTCTCCATGTCGCCATGAGATCCCGCCGGAGCTCTGTCCGCTGTACCGTGATTTCTCGCGGCAGCGGAGTTACGCCCCGGTGTTTCGCCTCCTCGCGCCACACCCACACGTGCGCGAGGACTTTCGCCTCCAGATCCCACGGCGGCAATCCGGCAAGTAGGCTCGCCGCCTGACCGGAGACCGTGCGGTAACCCCGGACTAGCCGAATGGCCATGACCCTCTGGGACGCGTTCAACCGGCGGACTGGCCGCAGCCTCAGGGAACGACGGTGCCCGACGCGGCGCATTCCGAGGACCATGAAAACACATGGCCTCGGACTTGTGCAGGGCCACCTCGAGTCCCAACTGCCGGATCCTCTCAACGACTATCGCAACCCCACGTGTCGCTAATTCAGCCGCCGCCTGGTGCGACCTCCCCTGCGCCAGGACCAGGTCGGCGCGCAGCACCCAGTCGTACCCGATCTCCCACAAATGCGGCCCCAGGACCGATCCCTGTGCGACACCGCACGACATCTCTCGCCGGTTCCACTCTCCCTGATGACCGGGGTAGATGACGGCCCTATCCGTCAAATAGGCCTCAACCACTCGACAGAGGTAGGTCGGCATCCGGTGATACCGGAGTGCCTCCCTGATGCAACTCCAGGGCAGGGTATTGAAAGCGTTGGCGATGTCTAGAATCACCGCCAAGACGACCCCACCCCGGGCCACAGCATCCCCCGTCGTGAGGGCTCGCACGCGCATGATGGCGTCCACCGTAGAGCGCCCCCTGCGGAAACCAAACTGGCTCTCCGCCAAATCCGGCCCCTCCTGCACCAGCCACCCGACGAGGCGGTCTGCAATAACTCTTTCAAAGAGCTTGCCCAACTCGTCGAGCAGCACGATGGGTCGGTAAGTGGACGGAGAGTCCGCAGGGCGCCCCGGCTTCTTAATGAGGACCAGTTTCCCCGTCTTCCAACGAAGTGGGAACTGGCCCCTCTCCAAGCATGCGCTTAAGAGCCCCCCTAGTCGAGGCCCGAGAGCCCCAAAGGCCAAAACCCAGGCTCTTCCAGGTAAGCCGTCGGGTCCTGGGGCGGCATTTTTGGCACTCAGCCTACGTACCGCCGCTCTCAACTCTACCTCGGTCACTTGCGGAGCATCGTCGTCGTCGTCGGTGATGTGGTCCGCAACGGGCACCGCAGGAAGCGGAGCCATGCGCGGGGGAGTTTGTTCCCCTCGCGAAGGGAACAGAGTGCTCACCACGTCCTCCACGAGCTGGGGCCGGAGACTGCGTCAGCGGGGGTGCCCATGGACGCAGTTTATTCCGCACCATTTTATAAGGGCGTCCCCCATGGGTCCCTGTTTAGAGTCTCCAGCGACTCCTCGCGAGCCAGATCCCTGGCCCGCAAGATCTCCGCTCGGAGGGCGGTCTTCGCCGCTCTGTACCCCTCGTACAGCTCCGCCTGAATGGCTTCCGTATCCGGAGGGCGGATACGGAGCCTGCGGTGTCTTGTGTACCGGTGCCGCGCAGCAACGCACGCCTCGCGCAGAGCCGTCAGCTCCGGCGACCACCAATACACCTGGCGCCAGGCGCGACCGGGCTGGACCCGGGGCATTGCCACGTCACATATTTCGGACATGGCCTCGCGGAACCACTCCGCCTCGTCGTTGATGTCGGCAGGCCTGTCCGGTGGTGACACCCAGGCCTGCACGATCGAGGCTTCCAGGAGGAGCTCCCGGTCCAGCTTCTTCAGCGCCCACCGCGGACCACTCGGGGCCTGTCGGACCGGCGCGCTTGAGGTCTGGGCGGAGACATCAAACCGGATGTACCGGTGGTCGGAGTAGGTCTCCACCCCCTCTATGACGCGCCAGTCAACAACATGTGGCAACAGAGCGGGGCTGGCGAACGAAATGTCCACCACTGATTCGCCCCGCATGGGACCAACGGCCTAACGTGCTTTCCGAGGCACGGAGGAGTCTCGATATGAAAAGATGGTCACCATCCACGGACCAACCCCGGCAAGCGTAGCTTAACTTGATGGATCGACCCGTGCGGCTGTTATTACTTAGCCACGAGCTATTTTATTTATTAACTGAAATTTTAAAAGTGCTCGAGAATCCGCGAATATTTTTCCGTTTGGTGGAAACTGACCATAGAGTAATCTAAATGATGGTGAAAATGTCATCAAAATCCGTTTCGATGTTTAGAAGAACAACGCGGTCACACAGACAGACACGAATAGCGACTTTTACTTATAGATGTTTCCTCTCTATTCATATCTCCAGGTAGCGAGTGGCACGAGATAGCTCGCCCGCAAGTCCACGGGTACGACTTATCGTCTCTCGCGCTGATCAGCAGCACGACCTTCGCATCGGCAGCGGAGGAGAAAGTTATTAGAGTGTTCAGAGCACCGCACAACTTCGTGCACAACTTTAAGAATATTAGCGGAGAGGTTATTGAGGAAGATGGGAAAGGTAAGAAGTATTTAGGATTTTATACACACAACCTCTTAAGGGGTCACTGTACTCATCATTGTGAACAACTTTTACTATGGGGTCGGTACTGAAAAGGCTACGAAACCATTCTAAAAATGAACGCCACGCTCACTCCACAGCGGTTACGCTCACATGCGAAGGTGTATCGACGCAATACACATAATTGGTCTTTGTCATTGTTTGCTCAGTCACCGGCGAGACATGAAAGTGGGAGCACGCGTCGATTTCACCGCAAAAGTACCACCGGTCAACAAATGTCAACGAAAAAGCATCGTCGCAGTCAAGTAAATATGTTTTGTTTCAAATTACAAAAAAATCACAGATTTCTTTTTATGCAAACGGTACCTACCCGACGCCCAAACGCCGAACAGCCAACCGAACGCGCGACAGAGCGAACGTGTTGGCCCATACAAAGTCTGGACTGTTATTTCCTCTCACACATTGAAATAATCACGTTTTGTGGAGGGGCGTTCATTTTTAGAATGGTTTATCTATGTGTGTATGTGTTCGAATGCTTCATTGTAGGTTGCTGCCATTCGCCGAACTGGTGAACGTAGGCTAGTGTTAGATCGGCAGGTGCCTGCTGCAAAGAGCTTGGCCGTCAATGGACAGTTCTGGGGACTGCATAGCTCAATACATTATTGAAATCAACATTGCCATTAACAATGCATACATATGTCGCAGTAAGATGGTTGCAGCCGTGATATACGTAGTTATATTCCTAAGGATATAGCTATATACCGTAATATAGTTATATGAAAGTGGTTCTTCCTAGGAGGATCTCACTAGGAGTATAACTATAATACGAGCATGATTTAGTAACATAAGTATTAGGGCACTCTGATAAAATAGGTTAGGCGCGAGCGGTGCCGCGGCAGCGACCGGCGAGCGCTACGTCGAAATTGGTCGTAAAACAAAATTAGGGCACTCCAGCAGTTTTCATATAGCTGGATTACGATAGATAGCTATATCCCCAGGGATATAATTATATCACGGCTAATACCATCTTACTGAGACATATACAATTTCATTGCTTCTAGTCGTTTACGTCTAGAGCTGAGCGTCAAAAGCTTTGTAGCTGCACCATCATACCAAACCGAAGTGGCCGCAGCGCTCCGTGCGTGACCGACCAGAGAGCCTGATTTTTCTTCTACCGCCATTGCGGTGGTGGCGCCCCCTGCCGTCAGTATTGTGAACTACGACTTACACGTGGTGTGCAGTGATTGGTTAATTTTATTTGTATAGTTTTAAGTCACCCGCATGTCGATTTTTATTAACCATTAGTATAATTATAAGTAATCAAGATTTTCTAAAATATATTTCAGAACCGTTTAGCGTCTCGAACTGGTCGTTTCTATTTATTACCGTAGACCCCAACAGTGGTGACTCCGACGTGATTTACTGAGCTACTAGCAGATGATCCTGACTCTCAAACACTTGTTGGCTTTGGACGAATGGGACCAGATACAAAGTTTCAATATGTTTGTATGTTCAGGTCCTGAAGGCGCCGCGGTCCCATCGCTCGGGCTGTCAAACAAGGCAGTGTTCATCGGAGAACACGAGGAACAAGACGGCGATGGTGACAACGATGGCTACTTCGTGCCCATAGATATGACAGGTTAATAGTTATATTAATAAATAACGGAGATAATGTTGTGGAATCCAATGAATGGTATGTTATCCAAATTAATTATTACCAATCATAATATTTGCACGCCATAGTATGTGGCAAACATGTCTGAAGCTTTATTTATTTTTTTTATATGATTCTGCATGCATTTTTACTCTTAGTATACACAAGTTTAAGCAAATAAATATATGTTTACTATAGAAATAATTCAAACATTCCAGAGCCGCCAACCGAAGAGACTCTAATGCAGAACACACTATGGCCAGAGGTACAGAAGCTGTACGGCCACGGGTACGAGGTGTTCGCACTGGCCGCCAGTGCTGACGGCAAGCTACTCGCCTCCGCGTGTAAGGCCACCACTGCTGAACATGCGGCCGTGCTTTTATGGTGAGATAATCCCTGACCAAACCAGTCCCTAGAGTTCAGTTCCCGAATATCGAAAAGTCTATTACTGCGCCGGAGGCAGCTGACCCACCGGCGACGGGGAAGCGACTAGTTATCGAGTTTTCTCGCTCCAGAAACGTATCTGTAAAAGAACGTCATCCTCATCATCATTCTCCTGCCCTTGTCCCAATTTATCTGTGGTCGGCGCGACATGTCTTGTTCTTCCATACTTCTCTATTAGTCGTCATCTCGGTAGTCACTCCCTTTCTAGCCATATCATCTTTCACACAGTCCATCCATCGTTTCTTTGTCTTCCGTTACTCGTATCCTCCTTAGTCGTTCACTCTTGACAGTTTGATCGTGGTTGATGACTCAGCATTTTCTTTGGCCAAAGCAGCCCTCGCGATGCTTTTCCACTTATTCCGGTGTTTAGCGTCTCGGAAATTCTGAACTATGGAGGTTTGTGTTGACGCTTTGATACGGTCTGTCCAACGCGTAGGTGACCGACCCCGTGACCGCTTGCCCTCCACTTGTCCCTGGACAATGAGTGTTCGTTGCGAACCACGTGCCTACTCGTATACCCATCCACATTCATACTCAAAACTTTCCTGATGATATATTGTTCATTCCTCCGCATCACATGCCTATACCGTGACAACCGTTTTCAGTATAATAGATCAATCATCATCATCAGGATCATGGGTCAATTCAAATTAGCTAGCGAAACTCCGCAGACGTGACGGGTATCGACATCTAAACATGATAAAGCAAAACATTAATTTTAGATGATTTTTTTGGGGTCACCAACCGCAGTATAGTTGAAATATCTAAATAATTGTATGTTTTATTTGTGCAAACTTGACAGTTGTGATGACGATAAAACAAAAAAAAACCGACTCCCAAAATAAAACACTACCAAGTGAAAAATAACTTTAATTTCAGTAGTAGGTGTCTTTGGTTTCGTATTTTCGTTTTTTGCCACCGACTTTCGAAATTAAAGTTATTTTTCACTTTGTAGTGTTTTGTTTTGGAATTCGGTTTTATTTTTTGCTAAAAAGTTTTTATTTTTCACATTTTAGTGATGGAACCTACCCCACACAAATTCGAATACCACTACCTGTTATCTAATGAATAACAGTGATAGGAAGTTATTAAAACATCATCCACATAAACTAAGTGGGAAAAATACGCATTATTGAAGCTAACTCAAAAACTATCCAAGCAAAGTTAATAAAATTTATATGGGACCACCTGGGAAGTATACCCTTTCAAACAAAAAAAATAATTTTCGAAATCAGTCCATCCGTCTTTGAGTAATCTCCTAACAAACATACGAAAAAAAACATACAGACAAATTGAGAACCTCCTCCTTTTTGAAGTCGGTTAATAAACAGGTGTCTCAACTCATACTTCAATTACCAACACTCGTTGATCCCAAAAAAAACTCATCACATCATTTTTATTTTGTCGTGTTTTGATATCGATACCGGTCACCTCTGCAGTTTCGCTAGCTAATTTAAATTGATTCTGTATATTAATAGTTCATCGCTGACTGTTCACACTGCCTGCGAAAACTCGCACTCTTGTACGTTGTATTGTGCGAGAAAATAGTTGATAGCTAGTCGGCGTAGGACAGGTACCTGAAGCAGTTTGCTCACTCTCAAACATTGACAGCAATTGTGGGTTTAGCCGTATGGTTTCTTGTTTCCGATGATACTGTTTTCTGTTGCTAGAAAGTACCTACAATGGAGTTGGATTGGAAAGGCAATTCTTTTACTGTTCAGTGTCACTGGTCCACCAGATTGCGAAAGCCTCTAGGCTTTATAGAGTAACAGCCGCACGGGTCGATGGAAGGTTAAGCTACGCTTGCCGCGGTCGGTTCGTGGATGGATAACCATCCACGAACGTCATATCGAAAACCCACCGTGCCGTGGAAAGCACGTTAAGCCGTTGGCTCCGGCTGTCTTTCGTGCATCTTTACAGTCGTTACGGGTAGTCAGAAGCCCAAAAGTCTGACAACCAGTCTTACTAAGGGGCCGCGGGGTAATGTGTAACCCAGTAACTGGGTTGTGGAGGTCAGATAGGCAGTCGCTCCATGTAAAATACTGCTAAATACAGTATCATCAATCATTAAATAATAAAACTAATTCATAACCTCAACACCTAGAAAAAACTGTTCTCAAAATATTTAAAATTTCAAAACATTACCTAACATATTGAGTCGCGTCGCGTCATCGCAGGCGATCGCCTTTCTTGACTCACTTTACGCGGGTAAACGCGGATAGTGCATTGGCGCGCAAAAGTCGGGCTTTTGATTTCATAGAAATCAACGTATAAGTACTTACAAGGTACTTACCAATATATCAACAAACGTAAACGTTTCTATAGCAATTTGTAGGCGAAAATTATAAGGTGTAAAAAGCCCGATATGAAGCCGACGAGTGTGAGCGAGAAGGCGCGTTTAAACGCATTGTATAGCGTTAGAGCGAGATCGGCGGTTTGACTACAAAAAAAGCGCGGAATTTAAATTTTATTCTTATTATGATTAGTAGGTATTACCTATGAATGATTGAGTTCAATGAGTACATAGATCTGGCACCCTAGCGCGCAGCAGATTACGCGGAATTCGAAATTTGATTTTTCCTATGACATGAATGTCGAATTCGGGTCATTGACTGGTTTTTATTACTTTTTATTGATAGGTTAATTCTAATACGATTTTTCAAAAATCCAAAAATGAAATGGGATTTTTCAAAATACCAATGATGGTGTTTTAGTTTTCATCAAAATCAAGCCCGAGACTCTTTTGACTACTTTTCGCTATTCCGCATAGTTTCGAATTTGGCCATCCACGCCCACTTGAAAAATTCACTCTGTATATTTCCTTAGCCAAATAACAACTATCTGGGACTTAGTCAGAACATAGTTTTAGTTATTCTTTATTTATATATGTTTATATTTCTTATAGTTAAACGTGTTTCTGTTCACAGGGACACCTCAACCTGGCAACAAACACAAAAGCTCGTCTCTCACCAACTAACGGTCACACAACTAGCGTTCTCACCTGACAGTCAACATCTCCTCTCAGTGTCCCGTGACCGAAAATGGACCTTATACCGAAGGCGTCAAGGTTCAGACTCGTTTGACATGGTCGCTAGTACCGACAAGACCAATGGAGTGCATTCGAGGATTATTTGGTGTTGTGCGTGGACGCAGGACAGTAAGGCGTTTGGTACGGGCTCGCGAGATGGGAAGGTACACAATAATAGATAATTATGGTTTGACAGTCTACCCTGCGAATATTTAAAATTATTGTAATCTTTTGGAAACTAAAATAGTAGCTGGTTTGTAAGATTTATCTTTTGAGCGCCACGGTCTTCTATAGAAATCGATTCAATGCCCTTCACGCCGTCTATAATAGAAGACAATAATCATAACGTGTATTACATTAAATGTTCTATTTTTTTCAATATTCTATATCGGGTTCAAAGTTACATTTTTTTTTTTTTAATCTAGGAGTTTCTCTTGTATCGGGGTTCGCCAGACCCGAAATAAATCAGCAGGTTATGTGAATATTAAGGTGAGTGCTAGGATCGAACTCGTGCCACACGTAGCCTGCTTACTGAGAATATTAAAATTTGTAGGTACTTACCGACTCATCCATATCATACTTAATAAACTCAGAAGGCAAAGTAAAATCATTTATTTTATTTGGGTACATAAATGGCACTTTTGAACGTCAAAATTTTACAAGGAAAAACTTTTTAGCAAAAAATAAAACCGACTTCCAAAACAAAACACTACAAAGTGAAAAATAACTTTTAATTTCGGTAGTAGGTGTCTTTGGTTTTGTATTTTCGTTTTTTGCCACCGACTGCCGAAATTAAAGTTATTTTTCACTTTGTAGTGTTTTGTTTTGGAAGTCGGTTTTACAGGGTTATTGGTAAAACACCAACAACCTCTTAAAGGGGTCATTGTACTCATCATTATGAACAACTTTTACTATGGGACCAAACCTGAAATCGCGATACAAAATCAGCTGTTCAGTACATTTATGTTCGCATAATTCGTCAAATAGTCATGTTATGTAAATAACAGTGATAGGAAGTTATTAAAACATCACCCACATAGATTAAAACATCATCCACATATACTAAGTGGGAAAAATACGCATTATTAAAGCTAACTCAAAAACTACCCAAGCAAAGTTAATAAAATTTATATGTAGGAAGTATAACCCTTTTAAATAAAAAAAGGATTCCATCCGTCTTTGAGTAATCGCGTAACAATCATACAAAAAAAAAACAGTCGAATTGAGAACCTCCTCCTTTCTGAAGTCGGTTAAAAATTAATTGATTCTAGTTGCCCCTTCCAGAAGGTAGTTTCATATGGAGAAGAGTGGGAAGAAAGTAGTAGTTGCTCTTTTAAAATGGTTTACATTTGTTTTTTGTTTTGTTTTAAAGCTTGTCTTTCTCTTCAACCATTTCAGGTGTGCGTCTGGTCAAAAACCGGTCCTTCAAACTCGTCCCTTGGTGAATACGGTCTGCTTGGCAAAGCGCTTGAGGTGCCCAGTGCTTCGGTCACAGCTCTAGACTTCGCGCCTTATAGTGGGGATGGCATCGTGCTAGCTACTGGCTTCGAGACGGGAGTCATCAGGATATATCACTTTGGAGTTGATGGATGGAATTTACTGCGGGAACTAGACAATAGGTAAGTCTGATGTGTTTTGGACTTTTAATTTGGCCTTCTAACTAACTAACTTCTATGATGATATTCTTGTAAATATTATAACACGCGTGAAAAACATCAAGTTTCGTTACTATCCGTATTTCCGACTAGAGCTTACGTCAAGTTTTCATGGCTTTCTTTTCCCGGAAACTACAATTTTCTCTTCAATGCTGCACCCTACATTCTTCCGCAGTTCTCATGTGACGAAACGAATGGGCAATCCAAAGTATAATTTCAGCTTGTCTCTCAAGTGGCTCGTTGGTCTAGGGGTATGATTTTCGCTTAGGGTGCGAGAGGTCCCGGGTTCAAATCCCGGACGAGCCCAAATTTTTTGTTTTATTTTTTTTTTTTTTTTACATTTTTTTCTTTTTGTTTATTTTCAGCGCGGGTCATCATTTGGCAGTGAAAAGATTGACGTTCAAGTCTTCTAAGGGTAATGAAATGTTATTGGCAAGTTGCGGGAACGACCATATTGTAAGAATATACAGTGTTGGTATCACTTCGTAATAAATTATATTTTGTCTAATTACGTTGTTGTTCCTTTAATCTGTATAATTAATAAATCTTAAATGCTTTGCTTGGAGACTATTAATAAATCGAATAAATATTCAGAAATAAAATAACAATTTAACTAACGTATCAATATATTTACAGGAAATTTGACAAAATGATTCATCAGTAAAATTTACAAAAGGCGAACACGTATTATAATTTGTATAAAACCACAACATTTGATTGTTAATTGGAACAACAATTTCAACAAAATGTCTTTTAATGGTTCACCAAAAGACTTACAATTTATTATTTACAAAAATATTTGTAAACAGCATTCATGACTATAAAAACGTTTTGGTATTTAAAAAAAAAAGTGACTAAACTGATACTCTGAACGCGTTAAGGGTAATTATATGCCAGAGCAAAACAAATGCTCACTCGAATTGCAACAGAGAACGACAATAGATGCTTTTATATTTGCAGCTGTCTATAATAATCGTACCACTATGCTTGAATTGTTACATAACACATAATTAAAATAATCAATTAAAACTACGATGTATCTATTAACTATAACATATTATAAAGTACTCGTTATTCCTGACATGTCTGAATACCAGTATTTCACATGGAGCGACTGCCTATCTGACTTCCACAACCCAGTTACTGGGTAATACGATACCCCTTGGTATGACTGGTTGTCAGATTGGGCTTCTGACGACCCGTAACGACTGTCAAAGATCCACGAATGACAGCCGGGACCAACGGCTTAACATGCTTTCCGACGCACGGAGGGGCTTTGGTGTGTAAAGATGGTCACCCATCCACGGACCAACCGCGGCAAGCGTAGCTAAACCTGATCAATCGACCCGTGCGGCTGTTATTACATAGGGCCGGTTTTTTGATCCGTAGTTAACTCAACCAATGGTTAAACATAATAACATAGTTAAAAATGGTAATGGTTGAATTTTGGCTAAATGTGAAAGGCTAAACATGAATGTATTGTATAGAAAATAGTAACTAATGCCATTTTGGCAAACACATTTAGCCAAAATTCAGCCATTAGTTACTATGGTTATAACCATTGGTCGAGTTAAATACATATTAAAAAACCGGTCCTTAGGCACAAGCCCCACCCATTACACTTATTAAAAAAAAGAACTTAAATATCGTGGATGTTTTTAAACATTCATGAAGCAAAGAAATGTTGATTTTTTGTAAAGTCGTAAAAACCGTTCGAATCAGGGACGGCTCGCTAGTATCTAATATCATTCTCTTGACTTAGGGACTAACTACACTTATTCAACTTGATGCAGCTTTTGAAGCTAAACTGATATGTACGCATCTCCATACAAAACTGGTGTTTTCTCTGGATAAAAACTGAATTGAGCTGAATAAGTGTAGTTAGTCCCTTAACTTATCCTTCTATTGATCTCAAATATACGTGTTTTTTTTTTCGCGAAAACTGTCCCATACATTTATGTTCGCAAAACTCGTCAAAATGTAGGGAACCGCTAATTTTTTTTTCGCGATTTCAGGTTTGGTCCCATAGTAAAAGTTGTTCAAAATGATGGTCTCATTAATACCCTAGAGTTACGGTATATAAAAAAAACACGTTGCATATCATTTCTAAAAAGTTCATTTAGTAATAACAATGTTACAAAAATATGCTTTTACGATTTTAAAATCTCCATCCAAATGGAAATTATACATATTTCTATTATATTTATATTTAGCATACGTCGAGTTACTTTTAAAGCAGTAAAAATCTATTGAGTATAGTTATTGTCTCTGCAACATTACAAATATACGATTATGATATATTCAGCAGTTACGCTAATCTGATCCCTCGCTACGTGAACTCATCATTTTATTAAAAACTTATTATTATTTTGCTTATAAAATAACCCATAAGAATCGTTACACGATTGCGCAAAGAGGGATTCCGTTTACAATAATCCAAATCTGTCTGGGCTTAGTTACGTTGATGGGTTCTATTCCCTCGGAAATTTATAGTTTTGCAAGAACAGAATAGATGCTAGTCAGAAATTAGGTCTAACCTTTCATTTTTTTAAAATTTCAATGCAAAGAAATTAAAAGACAGAAGACTGAGCAATGATAACAAAACATAATATTTTTTTGTGCTCTTGTGACAATTTTCTTTTTCAATTACTTACACCTACAGTGTTGATTATTATTATTGTTTATCACGATGTCCGTGTACTAAAATATTACTTTTAGGCAGCTTTTACTATGCCGCCAAGTTTCGTCACAAAATTTGCTTAAGTTGGTAAGTAATTACTTTAAATTCTTTAAAAATAACACTTAAAAATCTTAATGAGCGACCATAATAGCTTTTTCGGGTTTTGTAATCTTCAAATTTTTCATGAAACGCCATATTTTTGTAATTTTCTTCTTCTTTTTGCCGCTGGAGACGCTTTGCTGGCTCGTGCTGCTCAACGAATTACTGTCAGCAGTCCGAGAGTGTACGTTGAGGGAGTCCAGGTCATTCATAGAGACGCTTTTAGGTGCGGATGGGAGGAATAGATGATTGTCGTCGTTTATGTAATCGCGGATGTTCTTGCTCGATGGAAGCTCGACGATCTTGATTTGTGGCAGCGAGGTATTCATTGTGGTGTTGTTGATTCTGTGAGTAATAAAGGTTAAAATTAGGACTGATCGAAGAAAAGTCTACAGTGGGACTATTTATTTCAACAAGACCTTTTACCGGAAATTTCTGTCTAGAAAAGGACCCTAGCATACTAAGAATACGAGCCATAATAAACTGCTGTAACATAATAGGGATGATGCCAGGGTAAAAAAAAGAAATTCTATTTAGACCGTCAGTCAGATAATAAAAAAATATTAGATACGTATTTTTTGCTTTATCATATTAATAAAAAATGACTTAGATAACTCGCATTAAAGTTCGGGAGTGGGGGCTTGCTACGTCACTTCTACGTATAAAATCTACAAAGTCGTGACGTCATGCCACATTTTAACTCAATGTATCGCCGTAATCTTTTGATTACGTAGAAAAAGAAAAAATACGTGTCCAATATATTTTAATAATCTACATGACGGACAAAAAAACATTTTTTAGTCATCATTCCTATTTGAGATGGTTGATAGAAAGGTTAAAAAAGAAAGAAAGAAAAATTGTTAATTCTGCACAAACAAATAATACAAAAAAAAAATCAAAATATACACAAACATACATTTAGGACTGATAAACCTGATTGATTTTTATACAAAAGTATGGACCGACCGCTTTAATGAGTCATCGCCCGCGGGGTACGACGTCAAATAGCCGGAGAGCTGGCGACAAAAATCGGAAAGAGTTTTGTAATGGCCCATAATTCAATACGATTTAGTATTGAGGGATACATGAGTCAGCACCTACTCGCAAGGTCCGGTATAGGAACACCTGGCGGCGGCTTTGATGTTATAAACATGCTCTAAGAGTTTTGTAATTTTTTGTCGCCAGCTCTCCGGCTAAAAGGGGACCGAGAGACACAAGATGCGTAATGCGCACTGGACAGTTCTTAAGATATATGTAACGTCATAGTGGTTAACGGTGAACAGGTGGTGATTTTTTATTAGAAAATTGATTGATGACGATACAAAATTTTAATGAAACAACTATAAGCTATGTGGGTAAAACAAAATAAAATATCACGTAATAAACTTTTGTTAGTACTATTTATTATATGCAAGATTTATCAAAATTATAAATCAATCACTTATGGCCATGTCAATATCAATGGAACTTAATTCTTAACTTTCGAAGCAGCCATTATCAGAATCGTCCTGCACATTAATAATGAAATATCACCAGAAAAAACAATATCATCTAGAACTCTCGTCATGTTCGCTTCCGCTTCTCTACGGAATATTCAGCAAATAACCCCTCTAACATATTTTTTGGTCCAAATTAGAGTAGATACTTTTTTGCGGTAATTTTCATAATAATATCACCCCAGACCAACTAATTTGAGTTCAGGTCTGGGTGGTATGGAAGCAAACGCCACACTTATGTCCGTTTATTTTCAATAACTCGTCAAATTTGTAAATATCATTATCATTAGAACTTAAAACGGGATATTTACCATGTATATTAATTGATTTGAGTTTCCGATAATTCGGCACTGTTGCAAGTGCCATGATCACGGATAAACCGTTTGTAATTGTAAATATCTTCTGTGAAATGTCTTTTAATTAATTTTTAATACGTCATCATTTCTAAGCTTATCATCAAAAGGCACGTCATGTCGTCGTAGCCATACTTGCATAGCTGGCTTGGTAGAAGCCATAGTCGGCTTTTCCTCTTCTCGAACCGAATGATAAGCTGCGTTATCCATTACCATGACAGAATTTGTTGGTATATTTGGCATGAGATTTCATTTATCCATTTACTGAAATTCACGAAATTCATAGAATCGTGATAATGTGTTGACCTGTTTTACATTTGGATTTGAATATCACATGTGCTCCGTCTGCAAATCCAGTATGACCGCCACAATGTACGATGATCAAACGGTCCCCTTTACCGATATGAGATAGCACGCCGCGTTCATCCTTTGTTTGCCAACATTTTGAAACGTTATGAAACGCATTTAAGTACATAAGTTTCATATCTTCTGTACGATATTTTTTAATAGTCTAAGTATGTATTTGCACCTCCACGATGTTGTACCAGGTTACTCAGAAAGTTTTGCGACAACAGTTTTTGTCTATGGGACACTGGCTGGTTTTTATGTCAATTTAATCTATGACTATGTATTACAAAAAAAACACAACATTCCAAATTCGAAATTACCTCCACATTTTTTTACGAGCAAAATTAAAATATTCTGTCTCACTGAAAAATAGATTTACAACGAGAACATTTTCGCGCGATGATTTTGTACGATTTCAAATGTCGACTAAAACCAGAATAATCTTTTGAAAGACTTCGAATGGCGTGGCGTTCATAGACAAAAGCCCTTCTAAAGCGACTGTTTTCCGCTGGTTCAACGAATTTAAGCGTGGTCGAGTAACTTTGGCAGACGAAGAAAGAAGTGGCCGCCCTGTGGCGGCTGCATTACAGAAGAAAACGTGCTGGCTGTGAAAATTTGAATTCTTTGACTTTTCTTCTTACCACTCCTTTTGTGAAATTCTTTTTATGCTAACCTGTTTTGATTTTGTCGGTGCTTTAAATATTTCGTTGTCTTTCAAAACTTTCCTTTGTTGTAATTCTAGATAAAGACTTTTCCGATAGCCCAGTAACTTCTGCTACGGTTTTGTTTAAAGATATTATATTTTGTTGATATTCAGCAGAATTTGGGTCCCGTTTTTTTTTTCTAAAATATTCGTATACGTTAAGATATGCCTACAATTTTAACACTATACAGTATGTTAACCAACAGAGGGCGTTCCCGTTAACCCGCAATAGTATAGCATCCATACATGCTAAAAAAATATTACCATTCGAAAACAAAATGGTTTTTATTTTTTTTTAATATTAAAATATTCACTAAAATATTCAAAAAAATATAAAAATATTCACTAAAAATAAAAACTAAATTGCGATGTTTCCGTCCTTCAAGTACGCGTGTACAGAGTGTTTCTTTTACGTATCAATAGTGAATATTTTAATATAAAAAAAAATTAAAACCATTTTGTTTTCGAATGGTAATATTTTTTTTAGCATGTATGGATGCTATACTATTGCGGGTTAACGGGAACGCCCTCTGTTGGTTAACATACTGTATTATAATACTTTTCGACGATCTACGACGATCACAATTGAGGTTATTATTTTAAATTGGTTACACCTTTGTTTACATTTTTGATCTCAAATTCCATTTCCGAGATTAGATATTAATGAAGAAAATAAGACCAAATCAGACAAGACATGGTCATACTGTATAGGGAACTATACAGTATGACCATGTAATGAAATAAAATGACAGTTAAATAATTTCACAATAACACAGTGTTCTATAAACTACCTACTATTGTTTTTATTTTTCACAATAAATTCAAAACAACAAATTAGTTTTGTGCTGAAACTGAACAACTAAACGTCAATCTGTCAATTCTGTCAATGTTTTTGAAGATCTCCCAACTGCCTTCTGTCTCACTCACTTTTTATGGAGATTTTCTAACCAAAATTTTTCACTTTTGCATACAATTTTTCAAACATTTTCTTTCATACATACCTTGTCCTGCCAATATTACAACAAAAAATAAATTAGGCAAATATGTGCAACCGTTCTGAAACATACATTCGGCAATAGATTTTTATTTATATAGATATAATTATAGTATTAAAATGATGAGCTTAACAATGAATTGAGATTTGACCGTCAAGATTTACTGCTATCAGCAATCCATAGTACGTTAATCAGTAACCTATCTTTAAAACCCTTTATGTAAATGTCTGTTTGAAGCACACTATTGTTTGTGAATAGGGATACTCAAGGAATATCCTATATATCCTGACCTGTTGTTGTACTGCGGTCTCGGAGTGTGGCGAGCGATCTCGAGCGACTTCTTGAGTTTCATCCAGAAGTCGAATATGGCGCGTTGTTCCTCATTGTAGTACAGTTTGTGGTAGAACGCGAGGTGCGACGGCAGCTGGCAGTCCCGGTACATTATTGGGATTATTTTGTGGTAGCTCGACTCTGAAACAGGATATAAACATTGACTGCGCCTTGTATTGAGTAGCAATAAGGCAATGCCTTTCATTATGACAGTTCATCAACATTCATTGCGTTATTTACGTTGTCGAACAGACGATTTTTTCAAATCAATCATCGGATTGTGATTGAAAGACGCAATCGGGGTGCAGTTTTCATAGATCAAGTGTTACTGATATTCGATTGACCGTACGGCAGCCTTATCGCTCAAGGCGACTTCTGCCAGACAACCATGGGACTTTCAAATATTAGATAATTCACGAAATACATACAGCACGCGGCCATTACAAAAGCGTCGATTTTCGAAAAAAAAAATCAGCTTTGTAAAGTCTCGCCTGTGCCAATTACATTTGACAATTTCTTGATGCGTCATACTAACTGCACGGTATTGTAAGTGATGCTCCAACTCCCAATATAGGTCATCTTAATGAAAAAGTTCAATAAAAGAAGAAGTGTAATTAACGGTTATTTACCAATGCTGACAGCTTGAGCGTAATCCCTGTAGAAGGTGTTAGCTTGGCTGCTGAGGAACTCGGGCGAGTAGACAAGGATGATGCGCTTGCATCGCTCGGAGATCAGCTGGGCTACTGGAGCGTACGGCGTCATGTGACCTGCTTGCAGCCTGTCCTCTGTGCATAGCTGGGGATAGAGGTTCAAACATCAAACTCGATGCATTGAGAGCATTCATAAATTATGTGTGTGAGACTGTGAGACGAGACGGCTAGGGAAAAGAGCGCCTGAAAGGACCTGTTAGTTAAAAACAAAAGCAAGTTAAAAACAAAAGTCGAGAGCAGGAAAAGAGGAGAGGGAAGGAGGAAATCCAAATGCAATGATTTACTAAAATTTTGAAATAATATTACAAATTTTCAGAATTGGACCTAGTTATGCAGAAAGCAGCCATATGGCACTTTTAACCGACTTCCAAAAGGAGGAGGTTCTCAATTCGTCTGTATGTTTTTTTTTTGTATGTTTGTTACGCGATTACTCAAAGACGAATGGACCGATTTGAAAAATTATTTTTTTGTTTGAAAGGGTATACTTCTGAGGTGGTCCCATATAAATTTTATTAACTTTGCTTGGGGAGTTTTTGAATTAGCTTCAATAATGCGATATTTCCCACTTATTTTATGTGGATGATGTGATGATGTTTTAATAACTTCCTATCACTGTTATTTACATGGCTATGTCTACAATTATTGTGCTCAATTATGTATTCGAATTTGTGTGGGGTAGGTTCCACAACTAAAACGTGAAAAATAAAAACATATTAGCAAAAAATAAAACCGACTTCCAAAACAAAACACTACAAAGTGAAAAATAACTTTAATTTCGGAAGTCGGTGGCACGAAAATACAAAACCAAAGACACGGACTACCGAAATTAAAGTTATTTTTCACTTTGTAGTGTTTTG
This sequence comes from Dicycla oo, assembly GCA_948252095.1. Taxonomy (NCBI): domain Eukaryota; kingdom Metazoa; phylum Arthropoda; class Insecta; order Lepidoptera; family Noctuidae; genus Dicycla; species Dicycla oo. The sequence continues at coordinate 2,037,356 of OX411718.1, read as the reverse complement.
TTTTGGAAGTCGGTTTTATTTTTTGCTAAAAAGTATTTTTCCAAAAATGAGTTATAAACACAGTCATACGAATTTCGACATACACGATTTTTTGCAAAACCAGCCATGTCGATATCTGTATTAATCACGGAGATATGAGCCGTCAAATGCAGCCATGTCCAGACATCCATTATGCAACCATCGACAGAAAAATGCTTATAACTCTATTTGTACTTTTCCCGACATGGCTGCTTTCTGCATAACAATTGAGAGCAGTGGTGTCCTAGTGGTAACGGCCCCGACTTGCGAGTGTTCAAACCAAGTCAGGAGTGTTACTTTGTGTAATTTATTTTCATCAACATCACCGGAGAGGGAAAACATCGTGAGGAATCCGGTATGTCCTAGAACCAAAAATTCGAAGACATGTGACATCTACCATCCGTGGTGGTGTATTATGGCGCACTTCCTCTCACAGAGGGGCCTGTGTCCCAGCTGTAGGTACAGGCGCCAGCACATCAAGCTACTACAATCTGTCAGATTTCTTTAATAGATTTTCGACTTTATTGCCAAAGCATTAGGTTCAAGGTTGATTGGGAAAATCTGACAGTTTCGGGTAGGTTGACCTGCTGGCGTCTGTACATTATTGGCAGATTATGTTACATTGTTGGTATTACTGCTTGTCGGCTGATGTCTTCATATTTTTGTCCTTGACTGTACATTCTAATGATCTTTTTGTGGTGTGTATTTTAATCTACGTTCTGTGTCATATCAGTTTCAAGATAACGTTTAATATGTACAAAAATAAATGAATCTGAACTTCAAATCAAATCAAGGCTTAGTATTTTATTGCTAAATATTTTGATTGAACATGTAGCAGTAAGCATGTAGCAGTAGCATGTAAGGGTTGTTTTTAAATATAATTAACATATAGGGTGACTGGTAATTAGTGACCGATACTTAAACACATGATTGTACTCATGATAACAAACAACATTTACTATGAGACCAAATCTGAAATCGCAAAAAAAAACTGCTGTCCCATACATTCATGTTGCATAACTCGGTCAAAATGTAGGGAGCAGCAGATATTTTTTTTCGTGATTTCAGGTTTGGTCCCCTAGTAAGTTGTTTGTAATCATACAATCATCAGTACAAATACAATCATGTGTTTAAGTATCGGTCACTAATTACCAGTCACCTATATATTACATATTCATTAGGTATGTTATGCTTTAGTAAAATGTTATCTATCATATTAGGCATGAATTTATGACATGTTTTACTACATTTGCATCAAAATACTCCAGATACATAAATCAGCCACACATTATGGTTTTTACATACGCCTGGTTATGGTTTAACTCACGCCTTCCTCTAATGGGGGTAGGCAGAAACTACAGAGCTCCACTTGCTACGATCCTCACATACTCCTTTTGCCTTGATTACATTCATACATCTGATTAAAATTATGTTTTTTTCTCTTTGAAAAACAAGATAACAGTATTTCGGATTTATTAGGGGAGTTGTGGGATAATTCTGTGATTCACTTATCTTGTTTGTTGGCATAAATATACAATTTGTATGCGATGACAAATATATGAGTTGAGCTTTTTGTTATTGTCCTTTTGATGAACACTTTACAACTGAATATTATTTAAATCTGGTTAGAGTCCAGGTGTGAATAAATAATTTATATAGCCATCTTTTTATAATTTCATAGAAATATAACAAAATTTTATTATGACTAAAATTTATTTAAATAAATTTTAGTCATAATAAAAATTTTCAAGTATCAATGTCAATAGTTATAGTAATAGTTATACCTGAAACCCTGCAGCACTCATTCTTGCCACCAGTTCATCAACAAATTTCTTGTCTTCTTTAGCGTACAACACAAAAGCATCATAGTGCTGCTCGTAACCCGGTACATCATCATATGTGATCGGACTAAATATGTTCTGCTCATCATTGCTATCATTGATGTTATTGTTGTTGTTTATTGCTATTTGGTTTTGTCTATTCACTGAAAAGAATAATGTTAGTTGAATTAACCCGGCAACACTCGCTATGTATTTACAAAAACGAATACTCACTACCAGATTTGTGTGGTATTTTTACCACACAATTTAAAAAGCATTATCTAAGAAAATATTGTTTTTTAATTTATTAAGATGTACTTAATAGTTATATTGATATTATATCTTGATCGAAAATGAGACCTTATCAAAGAAATATCAAAAAAATCAGCCAAGTGAGTGTCGGACCATGCACAATGAAGGGTTCCGTAGTTGGGATGAATTTATCCCAAAAACAAACTTAACATACTAATACTGCTGATTCTTGTGTTCAGAAGACAAATTTTTCAAATAAATAATAATCATTGTCAACAAATAGTATGTCATCAGCTGACACAAATTTTTAGGATCAGAGAGTTAATCAGATATACAAAAACTTGATGTAGTCTCATAATTTCATTCTGTAACTTACCTAAAAGTTCTCTTCTCTTAATTGCTTCTCTGAGATCATTGTACAGATCGTCATAAACATCGTAACGATCTAAGTGCTCCAAATGGTTCAGCAGCTGGCCAACTGTTGCAGTCTGGTCTTGTTGCCATATTTCCAACACTTGAGTAGTCTTGTGAGGATGTAGTTGGATGTATGCGGCCTTTTCTGCTGTCACATTGACTAAGCATGCCAGGCCCCGCCAGTCTCTGGAGTAATATCATTAAAAGTAATAATATAAGGCATAAGGTATGCTAGGTTGAAGTGGGCTTGGGCAGGCTATGTATGTAGGATGCATCGAGGTAAGCCAGTCGTCACGCAGTGGATGCCAGATAGATGACGAGCATCAGTCACCCAGGGAGGACAAGGAAATGCTGGTGTGATGACTTAGACGTTTTTATGGGAGATTGGCTGGAGAAGGCAACACACAATGAACAGTGGAAAGTTATGGGGGAGGCCTTTGCCCAGCAATGAGACAATAAAAGTTGATAAAAAAAAATGTTTCAGTTTTGCATTCTTCCTCAGCACAATATTTACTATCGTCAAACAGGTCACTTGATCACATGGTCAATTGTTCAGGTTTACCAGCTAAATTCTGCCTTTACATAATTTTGGCATCTGTGTATTGTACCCAATATCTTAAAATCAACAGCTTAATCAATGAACTTAACCTTGTTTGCAACTGGACAATTACTTAAACCAATCAAAACAGCAAAATACAACACTCAATCTTAATAATAATAGGCATGAACTGTTCACAGGCCAATGAGTCACTGTTATCATTGTTTGAGTTTGTATATTTCTTATTATTCATGCAGTTAATTGTTACATAGATCTTAAGCTTGCTATGGATATATATTGTGGTTTGAAAAATAATTAATTTCACCACATCAATCAGGCCAAAACATTGATAATAAAAAAGTGCAATTAACATTATCGAGAAAAGCTTTTTCTATAAGTTACAAGGTGTTTGAAATCTTTGTCCAAACCTATAAATCTAAAGTAATGTATGAGATTAAGTCTAAAATAGAATGATTACACTAAGTTAATTAATCATGTTTGAATACAAAAAATAAAGACAGGTTTTCTAGCAGTTGTTTATAGCAGTTGTTAGTATTTACACTGATTATCCAAATCTTAGTTATGTAAACGAACAAATAATTACCTAGGAAGCTTATCAGGTCCATCGTTTGGAATAATTTTTGGCGTATCCAACAAACATGATAACAATTCCCTAGTTTTTAATGGAAGACATGACAATGGCAAAGACTGTATAATATCAGTGTCGTCTACCATTTTTACGCCAAATGATTATTTTAACAAACATTCATTTCGTCTGAAAAGTACACTCAAACTTAACACAGTTAACACCAGCTTATCACAATGTATTTTTTAGTCTATTATCCCTAAGAAATTCTCAAAATCAAATCGAAAATGGCAAAAATACATCACGCACACAATAGAAAGGACAACAGACAAAAAATATTTTGTTCATTTTGTTGTGCAATCAATGGCCGATTTATTTTTGTTATGTTGGTACTCTGTTGCAAGAATGACACAAATAATCACTCCTATCCACGAAATCGACAATTTGTTTCACAAACATAACATGAAAGTGAAAGATGAACGAGTGCTTTCCTCTTTAGTGATTTCCTTCGATCATTTAAAGAAGAAGTCAGGTTATCTTTATTTTCAGTCAATTTTATTTGACAAAAGAAAAGGGTATTTGTTAGTAGAGTAAAATTGGGGGACCTGGATCAAGGAGATCCAGGTCACCCCAATTTACCATTCATTTATTCATCATTCAATCTACAACAAAAGTATCAATTCATTAAACTCGAATATGTTCAATACACAATCCAGGTTCCCCCAATTTTGCCGGGCTCCTGCCAGCGGAAGGCAGCTTCGTATGCCACCACAGCGGCTGCCACGGCCAAACCAGGATCGTTGGGACAGTCTAAAAGTGGGCCCGAACCGGTACCCACAAGGGCCGACACCGAATGGCAAGTAGGAGAAGAGGAAGGCAGGTAAGGCAGCAAGGGCGGCCAAAAGAAAAGAGAGGCGGCAGCGGCGTAAGGAACGAAGCTGGATTCTTCTGAGTCAGTCTTCTGAGACATTTATTTATAATGAAATTATTTTTTTTCATGGGTAATTATTTAATTATCCTGGCAACCGTATACGCACACGGAGGCACGTGTTCTTATAGTGCTGTCACGCATACAAGTCAACAAACGTGTCTAACTTTATTGTTTGGCGCGGTCTATCTGCCTTTATTTATTCTATAATCTGAGGATGTTCCTATTGAGAGCGTTTATTCCGCGCGGGCTGGCAGCGTCGCATTTCTATAGGTTTAGAACGAGTAACGGTATCTCTATCTAACCGCAACACAGTGACACTGCAATGAATAAAAGGACACAGTGGGTCGTTGGGTAACGATGCAGCTGCCGGACTTGCTAGGGCGACCAGCGCGTCAGTTTGTGGACCCGAACCCATCGTACCCATCCCTTTCAACCAATTACGCAGGTGGCTGCAAGAGTTCACCCACACACGAGCAGAGGAGTGGTGGTCCTCGACACCAGGTTGCAGGCAGTCCAGGGAGGCTATGCCAAGTTTAGATGGCAAACTAACAAGGCGACTTTTACGCTTGGACAGGAATAGCCTGCGCCTGATGACGCGGACCATCACAGGACACTGCTCGCTGAACAAACACTTTTACACAATGGGCATAACGGACAGCCCTCTGTGCAGAGCTTGCATGGAGGCTGAGGAAACCGCTGCGCATGTGCTCTTCGAATGCACAGGCGTTACCCAGATTAGAATAGAAACCCCTGAGGCATCCAGATCTTTCACAGATGTTCTGAACAGACCGGAAGCCGTGATTAGCTTCTGGAGGGAGGCGGGCTGGTTGGAATAACCACCGACAGCCGCCATGGCTAAAGTGCAATGGTCTACTTGAAGCAAACCAAACCCAAAACATACAACATTCTATAGGTTTTTCGTGATTATTTTAATACATATAATGAAATTACATTTTTTTAATACACTCAATAAATCGTTAGTATTTATGTTACTTACGAGTATAAATACCAACGATTATTCTGTATGTATGCTATTTTTTACAGTTATTTCGGTATTTCTTCATAAAAATTACAATATTTTATAATGTAGAATACAAAAGTTCGATGTGGTGCTTGTTATTTCTCCAATTATAGCCTATGTTTATTTGTTTAAATATTATATGTATTCCTATAAAAAGAAACAATTTTACAATCGTTTTAAATTGCTTTATTTCAACAACCGTAATCCATTCCCTGTAAAAAATTCAAATGATCATAACGTTTTACTTGTTAAAGCTACAAGGTGGACATTGAAAGACGTAAAGGTAGCAATCAGCTATGCTATTCCTTCCTATATCCCTTCCCCTTGGACCTCGGATACGAGAAGACGTGTAATAGACCCCGCACAGTTTTATTTTAATTTTAAATTAACAATAAAAATCTAAGTTTATTCGACTCGAAAAATAGGAGTGCATAACTCAAAGGAGTATTAGTCTACGGGCAGTTGCTAGCACTACGCACGCACAACAACGCTGTACACGGAAGCCCTCTGCGTGTGCGTGTGAGCAGCCCCGAGGTATTGCTGTTCTCACTGTATCGCCGCACGCGCCGTGCACCGCCTCTTCGTGTGCGCTGGCCGCCGCTTACTACCTGCGCTCCTAGTACTCGCTGCTGCAGACTGTCGTGTTGCGCTCCGCTGCGCCTGCTTACGTCACGCTAACGACGGACAACTGCTGCCTCTACTCAGTACCTGCACGCCTAGTACTCGTAGCGCAAAATTGGGAAGTTTATTGTGGTTCCGGACGTTGAAAGACGCATCATCAGTGAGTAGTCATTAATTAATAATTCACGCATTCATATTTTGCGCTGTCATAATCTGAGAGTGTGCACTACTAGATAGTGTAGATATAAATGAGAATAATTATAAATCAATAGATGTAAGTCTGGACACTAGCGATAAGATATTGCCTAACCACAAATAGTTTCTGCTTGCCTGGTACCTCGTTACTGGTGTAGTGAATAATTATGCCCGTCAACCGCTCTCCTCCTGTCTCTCCGATCCCACTGCCAGTAATATCTGTCGCCGGGGTAGACAACATTACATCTACATCCGTACGATCTACTTCACATGACTCATCGCTGCACCAATATGCTTCGGAGCCCGACCTGTCGCTCGATTCTAACGTCACGCATCGTAAAAAGAATAGGTCCATGGGAGCAGATGCCACTGCACCCGCGGAGCCTACTAGGACCATGCTTGCTACCTTCTCCAGTAAACAGGAGACACAGTTCGAGGATATGATGATGCTCAAGATTAATAATATCATAGAACAAAATATTGAGTTGAAATTGAGTGTTGAGGTAATGTCAGCCAAGTACGACGAGTTTTTAAATCGTATAGCGTCCTTAGAAGCTGAAAAAAAAAGAGGACAAAAAGCGGATTCGACAACTTGAGGATAAAATTGAGTATTTGGAGCGCAACACGAGAGCTACTGAAATAGAAATTCGAAACGTGCCGAAGTCCGAAGGTGAGCCAAAAGATGACCTTTGTGATTTGGTTGTCAATTTGGGACAAACCTTAAACTTAAATATTAGTCAAACTAACCTGAAAGATATACACAGAGTGAAATCAAAAGATAGCTCGAACCCAATAATTGTGAACTTCAACTCCGTCATAACTAAAGATAAGGTGATTAAGGGAGTCAAGATGTTCAATAAGACAAAAGACAAAGGAGAAAAGCTTAATACCACCCACCTGAAGCTCAGGAACAAACAACCAATTTATGTGTCAGAAAGACTTACGTTTAATACGCAAAAATTGTACTACCTAGCCAGAACACAGCACAAAAACTATGGGTATGACTTTTGTTGGACCTCATATGGCGTAATTTATATGCGCAAGAAAGTTGGCGACCCCCAGATCCGTATAAACTCGGAAGAGGATTTTCAAAAGCTTAGACCTGCTAGTTGTACATGACTAATATTGCTCTCATGGAACATTTGTAGTATGTTTACTAAACCATTTAACCATTATTTGTGTCTATTTTGCATGAATTTGAATCTCGTGCTAACAACATTACATAATATATATATTACAATACATAAAACACTAAATATAAAAAACTCTCATCCACTCAAGTCACACACTCAAGTTTACACAAACGAAATATTGCCTACGAAAAGCCATATTATTCACCATTTAAATAATTATATTCTTGTTTTGTACATATCACCTAAATCAAATAGCGTAACATTAATTTGTGGGAGAAATCACGTGCCTAACATTGTGAATTATTTGCTTACACTTCACCAATGGCTTCCATAAATAACATAATTCAAGACATTGATGATGTGTCGTTGGCTAAATCTTATAAATGTGACCCGGAAACATGTGGCAATTTAATCAAGTCTACTTCTAAAGCATTGACAGTAATCTCACAAAATATTCGCAGTGTCTATAAAAATATGGATAGTTTTATTGTTCATTTGGCTAGGCTTACATTTAAACCCGATATAATCATTTTAACAGAATGCTGGCTGAGTGAGCACAAATCACCACCATTTTTAGACAATTACTCATGTTATTTTTCCAAAAAAAGTTTAAATCAAAATGATGGAATTGTCATTTATGTCATCAGTGATATCAAGTGTACTGTGGAGGAACCTGATCCTTTTGGAGCAAATTTTTTGTTACTTACAATTAACAACGACATAACCATTTTGGCTACGTACAGATCTCCGTCAATCATTGACAACTTTTTGAATTCGATTGACAGCATACTTCGTCCTATTAATTGCAATAATATTATAATTATTGGAGATGTAAATATAGACATTAAGCCTGATAACAGTGATAGAAATAGTTCACTTTATTTAAATCTCACTGCAGAGCTGGGGCTTCTCCCAGGGCATACATTACCAACTAGATTATGCAATTGCTTGGATCACATCATGATCAAAACAAATAGGCCAGCCACCGTCACTGTCATAGAGTCCACAGTTACAGATCACGATTCGGTTCTTGTTAGTTTATCTTGTAGGCGTGAACGAATAAGGCAATCGAACATAATTGTTAAGACAGATTTTAATGCAACCATAAAACAATTAGAATCCATGGATTTCTCTTTTGTCTCTTCTTCAACTAATGCTGAAGAAGTTGCAACTCTTTTTTCTGAAATTTTGACGTCTGCAATCAAATCAAACACAACGTCTAGTCTTGTTTCTGGTCGTAAAAAAAACATAAAACCATGGATTACACCTGGTTTGGTTCGATGTATCCGACACCGTGATAAGCTACATGTTAAGGTTAGGAAAAATCCCAATAATTCGATTCTTGAAGTCACTTACAAGCGCTACAGAAATTTCTGTAACGCTCTATTGCGGAAGCTTAAAAGAAACTATGAAAGAACTCTTTTACAAAATGCAAGAAGTAGTAAGGAAACGTGGTCGGCTATAAAATCAATTACTGGTACTGCAAAGCAAAAATTTTATGCTGACGATTTACTAAAGAATAGAAATAACCCCCATGATGCCGTTGAAACTGTGAACAATTTTTTTGCACATGCCGGAAAGCTACTTGCTGACAAGATAAAATGCTCTGACAATTCCGAAATCACCCTACCTACTTTTGATTTCAGTAGAACCCGCGTCCCAAATTCTATGGTACTGCTCCCACCACACGAATCAGAAATTGAATGGCTTATCATGAATCTTAAAAATGACTCTGCAACGGGCTGGGATTCTATTTCGAGCAGGTTTTTAAAAATGTTAAAACATATTATCGTCCCACACTTTACCACGATCGTTAGGCTATGTATAGAGCAGGGCGTTTTTCCTAGTGTATTTAAAAGGGCGCTTATCACTCCTGTCTACAAGAGTGGAGCTCGAGACAGCGTAACAAACTACAGACCAATTTCTGTGTTGCCAGCGCTCTCTAAATTACTAGAAAAAGTATTGAATAACCAACTCATAAAATTCTTAGAAAAAAATTACATATTATCTGACTCTCAATTTGGCTTTAGGGTAGGTAAAAGTACAGATGGGGCCGTTAGCTCGTTAGTAGATTATATTACAGCTTGTCTAGATAATAAACAAAAGTGTGTTGGAGTCTTTATTGATCTGGCCAAGGCCTTTGACTCTGTCTCGATCCCTGCTCTTGTTGACAAGCTGGAAAGGTGTGGAATTAGGGGAACGGTACTTAAAATCTACAAAGATTTTCTTACTGGCCGTCTGCAGAGGGTTAAAGTGGGTAGTGCCATTAGCTCGGATGTCGCAGTCACCTATGGAGTCCCTCAGGGTAGCATTCTCGGTCCCAGTCTCTTCCTGATTTATATAAACGACTTATGTCAGATGACACTGAATAAAGGCAAAATATTTACCTATGCCGATGACACAGCTTTGGTATTTCAGGGAGAGACTTGGGATGAAGTCCAACAAAATGCGGAGATAGGGCTCCATAAAGTCAGCTTGTGGCTGAGGCATAACCTGTTAACACTTAACATATCGAAAACCTCATTTGTACAGTTCACTAACGCTCGCATAAAACAACCCAATGTGGCTGTCCGGATTCACACATGCAAATCACCTTTCACTCAACAGTGCTCGTGTACAACTCAGAGCAAATCTAAGACGGTCAGATACCTTGGGGTTCTCTTAGACGAGAAAATATCCTGGCAACCACATATCGATATGGTCTCGTCACGAGTCAGGAAACTGACATGGGTGTTTAAAAACCTGAGGCATGTAGCGGATAGCGATCTCCTCCGGACAGTTTATTATGCATTGGCACAATCGGTTATTGGTTACTGTATTGGGGTTTGGGGAGGTGCATGTAAAACGCATCTCTTATGCATGGAAAGGGCGCAACGGTCCTTGCTTAAAACAATGTCATTCAAACCATACAGATTTCCCACTAAGACATTATGCGAATTGTGCCGGGTATTTACAGTAAGACAACTTTTTATTTTCCAGATTATTACTAAAAAACACGTATCTACCCCATATGATCCAGGTAAACTTCTAAATAAACGAACCACGCCAAACGTAATTGAATCTGTTAAATGTCGCACGGCTTTTGCAAGACGACAAAACGCTTATTTTTCTGTATATTTATACAACAAAATTAATAGAATTTTAAATTTTTATCCGCTAACACTACTAGAGTGTAAACTTAAAGTAAAAAACTGGCTCTTTACTCTTGATTATGAGGATGTAGAGAAAATAATAAATAATTAATTTATTCCTACAAAGGAACACATACATATAACATACCTTTCTTTCATACACCCACTCATACACATACACGTACGGGAACCCACCCACACGCACACGCACTCACCTCCCTTACACACATAGCACGATAGAATAATTTAAGAATAAATTATATTTTTGATATTTTTTTCAATTTTTTTTTTTTTCATATTTTTCATTTCTGTTATTATTTGGTTTTTTTATGTTTTTACTTCTTTAAATTGTATTTTGTAGCTCACACATTTTTTGTCTATTCTTATGTTGACATCAATATCTAAGCCAAATAAAATGGGAGAGGGCGCTGACTCCTGACATACAAGTACACCTAGTTCAGGAGTCAGAGGCTTCAAACAAGTTTCTGTAACATAATTATGTCAATAAAGAATTATTATTATTATTATTATTATTCTGTAACCATCTCACCGTGAAAAAAGTGAAGTCAGCGTAGAGTTAGCTGTCAATGTCATCCTACCTGATGCTAGGGATGGACCAAGCACATATATAGAATCATAATCGAGGTTTCAATAATATTTTTCATACTATTCTATTGACCATTTTTTATTATTTCACAGCTAGTATTTAAGTATCTAGTCGATGGTGAGGTCAAAATGAAAACCCAAGATGGTAGCTGCAAAATTTTCAAATTATTCGTCATGGGTCTTTTTCACAGCCGCCATCTTAGATTTTCATTTTGACCTGACTATCGCCTTTAGCACCCTCAAAAACCATGAAAACGACACCCATGATGAAAAATATGAAATTTTGCGCAGCCGCCATCTTGGATTTTGATTTTGACCTCGCTATTGGCTTAACACATTAGGCGCGGCAGACGCACATGCGCGTTTTCATAACTTTCTTCGAGTGCGGCGCGCCGCACATGTGCATTCGTTGTGCATCTCTATTGTTTCGAAAACATCGTAAAAAAAAGAGTCGGTAAGGGTGTAGCATAAAGAAGCGTTTGCATAAAGAATTCAGCAGAGAATGTGTTAAGCACCCTCGAAAACCATGAAAACGACACCCATGATGAAAAATATGAAAATTTTCGCAGCCGCTATCTTAGATTTTCATTTTGACCTGACTATAGGATTTTGCACCCTAAGAACCATGAAAACGACACCCATGATGAAAAATATGAAACTTTTCGCAGCCGCCATCTTGCATTTTTATTTTGACTTCACTATGGGCTTTAGCACCCTCAAAAACCATAAAAACGATACCCATGATGAAAAATATGAATTTTTTTACAGCCGCCATCTTAGATTTCATTTTACCTCACTATCGGCATAAACACCCTCGAAATCCATGAAAACGACTCCCATGACGAATAATTTAAAATTTTCGCAGCCGCCATTTTGTATTTCAATTTAAAAGTGGTAAACCATAACCATACAATATATCACTAAATAATTTTCAAACCACATATCCATGTTTGAAAATTATTAGCAGATCTACATAATTATTTAAGAAGGCAGATTAGTTTATAGAGAGGTATAAAAACAGTTTAAAAGAAGCGTAGGTACACAGTTAATTAGAATACCAATTATTGTAAATCAGAAAGATTAACTAGACAGCACTTCGTAATAAAAAGCTCACAATGGGAATTTTCCGCTGACCAACTTTAATAGCTCCTGATAGTTTTACTAAAAGACCAAAAATTTAAAAAAGGTTTTCATCGTTTGAAGCTCAAAAATTTGTTAGACGGGCATTTTAATATTTCCAGTAAAATAAAAATAAAAACGTGAATATTATATTAATGACCTAACGCACAAGCGTGGCGTGATCTTATCACTTCACCCTGAAAACGCGGCGTGATCTTATCACTTCACCCGATTCTCGTAGCCATAGCAACCACCCGCGCCGAAGTGAGTCGGCAAGGTGAAGTGAAGCAGTGAGCACGATGAATGTCAGTTAAACTGTTGAATTTTGTAATAGTGTAATGAAGATGATTTGATAATATTATTTTATTTTTGGCAACGACTGTGTAAGTTAAGTAGACGTGCGGCTAATACGTACCTAATATTTTATTGTATGGCTAATACGTACCTAATATTTTATTGTAGAAACTATCTAACACATTGTTTAGTTCCTACATAGTTTTTGTGGGGTTAAATTCTATGGTCAGGCCATTTTTAGTAGGTAGCACTCGATCACTTATCACGCTCAGTTGTCTCTTCTTATTGAGTAAATTTGTTTGGTTAATAACAAAGCTGTATGTACAGACGCCAGCACATCAAGCTACTACAATCTGTCAGATTTCTTTAATAGATTTTCGACTTTATTGCTAAGGCATTAGGTTCAAGGTTGATTGGGAAAATCTGACAGTTTCGGGTAGGTTGACCTGCTGGCGTCTGTACAACGTCGCGCAGTCTTTACTCGAATCGATTGATAATAATCGCTTCTTCAAAATTCATCGCGATTGCATTTATTTAATCAGCCAATGGGTTCATAATATTAATAATAAACAATATCCATGCACATTTTCTTTAGTAGTTAGCTTAAACGTGATTGTTTTATTTTATTTATTTATTGTTCGTGGGTGACGCGCTCGTGCCACATTTTTTCTAGACCAGTCCTTATAAAGCTCTAAGGACTAGTCTAGAAAAAATAGAAAAAAAAATTGTCTGACTGCATTTCTGTTTTGCTTTATTCAAAGGAAAGAACAATATACAGGGTGTCCCTGGAAGTATGGATCAAATCGAATAGGGGCGTGGGCAAGGTCATTTCCAAACTTTTTAACCCTGAGAATGTTGGTGCAATTTTTTACGGTTCAAAAGTTATGACCAATTTTTGTTTTTTTCAATCACTTCACATAAGTAGTGCTTAATGAAAAAAAATCATTAAAAAAAAACTAGCAAAGCTATCAATTACTTTTTTTTCAGAACTTTGTAGAAAAGTTTCCTGTGGTAATACTTTTACGCAGCTAGAAAACATACGTTCAATAAGAAAAAACATTTACAGCAAAGGCTTCTTTCTGGCAAAAATTTTACTCAATTTTCGAGCGATTTTCATGGGGTTACACGAGCGAAAGTTGAACATGTATTACAAAAACTGGTCCAAGTCATACAGATTCTTTGGAGGTATGAATCACTGGAATATTCTTAATAGTTTAAAAGTTAGAGAATTTTATTAAAAAGGTCGTATTTTTAAAATTTTCTAACTACGTGGCAAAATAAAATAAAACAATGAAATTAATATGTAAATGTATTATTAAGTTGAAATTACAATAGATGTTCAAAATTCCTTCCTCTTACTCTCAAACACAACTGGCATCGCCGAATGAAAGGTATTATTCGTCTAAATGCACGGGAATTATTTTTTATGTATAAGGTTGCAGATGTGATTTATATATTAGGTTGGGGAAAAAGTCTTTTCGCATTATAGTATGTATGAACTTGTAATAAAATCTCTTTGGCTTTACTATTTGTATCTGGCTGGTTTTGGTATCATTGAAAGTTTAAATTTTAAAGAACATAATTCCAAATTCAAATTAGGAAAATGTGTGATTTTCATTTGTTTTTCGTACCGTCAAGATGAGTGACTCTAATGAAGAAATTCGATACATTTTAAAATTTTACTACAAAAAAGGTAAAAATACAACGCAAGCCGCGAAAAAAATTTGCGATGTTTATGGACCTAGTGTAGTGTCTGTGAGAGTAGCACAAATTTGGTTTAAGCGTTTTCAATCCGGAAATTTTGATGTCAAAGATGCACGTCACTCTGGTCGCCCTATTACGGATAAAATGGATGCCACTTTTGAAAAAGTGGAGCAAGATCGGCATATCAGTAGTTACGACGTAGCTGAAGAACTGGAAATTGACCACAAAACAGTTTTGGCGCATATGAAAAACACTGGGTACACAAAAAAGCTCGACATTTGGGTACCTCACGAGCTCACTGAAAGAAACCTAATGGACCGTGTACTCATTTGTGATTCTTTATTACGACGTAATGAAACCGAACCATTTTTGAAGAAGCTGATAACTGGTGATGAAAAGTGGATCACGTATGACAAGAACGTGCGAAAAAGGTCGTGGTCAAAGGCCGGTCAGGCTTCACAGACTGTGGCGAAACCCGGGATAACTCGCAACAAGGTGATGCTGTGTGTGTGGTGGGATTGGAAGGGCATTATTCATTATGAGCTGTTACCACCAGGCAGGACCATCGATTCTGAACTCTACTGCGAACAACTGATGAGATTAAAGCAAGAAGTTGAGAGAAAGCGGCCGGAATTAATCAACAGAAGGGGTGTGGTTTTTCATCATGATAACGCTAGACCTCACACATCTTTAGCCACTCAGCAAAAATTAAGAGAGTTTGGCTGGGAGGTGTTAATGCATCCGCCGTATAGTCCTGACCTTGCACCTTCAGATTTCCACCTGTTTCGGTCTCTTCAGAATTCTTTAGGCAGTGTCAGGTTAACATCACGAGAGGACTGCCAAAACCACTTGTCGCGGTATTTTGACCAGAAGTCCCATTCTATAGCAATGGGATCATGTCCCTACCTACAAGATGGCAAAAAGTTATCGAACAAAATGGTACCTACATACTTTAGTTAAATAAACTATAATAAAAAAATGTTTTGAATTTTCTTAAAAAATGCGAAGAAACTTTTTCCCTGACCTATTATTTTCTGACGGAGTTGTTCCTCGGTTCCGCTCTCTGTCTCGTACACCATCTTTTTGTAATAACCCCATAGAAAGAAATCTATGGAGTTCAGGTCAGGGGAACGTGCTGGCCATCGAATGTGCCCTCCTCTTCCGATCCAACGACTAGGGAAAGTTAAGTCTAGATGGTCTCTTACGACTCTTGCGTAATGTGGGGGAGCGCCGTCTTGCTGCAACCACATGTCTCGACGGGTTTCAAGTGATACTTCCCTAAGTAAACCATTTAGGTCATTCTGTAGAAATCTCAAGTATGAGGGGCCATTGAGTCTAGCAGGTAAATCATGAGGACCTATTAGCTGTCCTTCTACTATTCCAGCCCACATGTTTACTCCGAACTGATGCTGGAAATGGTCACTTCGTACAATGTGTGGGTTAATGCGCGCATAAAAATGCAGATTATGCATGTTAAATATCCCCACCCGTCGTAAACTTGTTTCATCGCTCCATAAAATTTTCTTTAAAAATTGAGAATCTTCACGACGGCGACGGAACATTTCCCTACAAAAAGCCCTTCTCGGGCCATAATCACTCGGTAAAAGGGCTTGCACACGTTGAACGTGAAAGGGATGAATTATGTGTCATCTAACAGTACGATGTACCCCACAGATCTCGGAATCCCTGACATTCTTGACATGCGACGAATACTTGTCATTGGATTCTCACGTAGCATCTGAAGCACCACATCTTCGACTCCAAGGTCTGGCAACGCTACGTCGACCTTCCCTAGCTCCTGGATTTCTACCATCTGCGTAAGCGGAGTGTACACGTTGGAATATTCGGTATTCCGGATAGCGGTCCCGATTAGGATATCGCTCTCGATACACTCTTGCAGCTTGGCGTGCAATTCCATCACAAAATCCGTAAATGAAATGCATATCTGCATATTCATGGCTGTTGCACGTAGCCATACTCAAGTCAAACAGTGTCCAAATCACAAGCAAAAACAAAGTCCAAGCTACACAGTCCAAATAACGTTAAAGAATAATTATTGATGAACACCGAATTAAGTACGTGCGCAGTCACAGTCGAGCTGGTAGCGAGTTACTAAAACATCTACCTGAGTGCGAACGGTCGCCGGCGCTGGTTCTTTTGTTTCCCTTCCCCCGCACATTCCTAGTACCTCGTTGGAATGCAATGCCCCTCGCACTTCCTCTTTCAGCTCGCCGCGCTCGCCCCGTCGCCATACATACTGTACCAGAGTGCCGATATGACGTCATTGACAGCAGGTGCACGGTTTTTTCCGGGTTGTAGCTAGGGCAACATATAACATAACATGACTCATGAGATAAGAAAAAGTTTACCGAAATTATTTTTATTTTTTATTTAAACCTAAACCACATCAAACAGTAGTGTTCAGATAGGTAACAAATGCCTAGGGACTGAAATTAAATCGTTAGTTAAGCTGAAAAAAATGAAAATTTTAAACATAGAAAATTGTAAAAATACGACCTCCTTGTTAATAAAAATCTCTCACTTTTAAGCTATTAAGAATATTTCAGTGATTCATACCTCCAAAGAATCTCTATGACTTGGACCAGTTTTTGTAATACGTGGTCAACTTTCGCTAGTGTAACTTTTTCCCATAAAAATTGCTCGAAAATTGAGTAAAACTTCTGCCAGACCGAAGACTTTGCAGTAACTGTTTTTTTTATTATTGAACACATGTTTTCTAGATGCGTATAAGTATTACCTAAAGAAAGGCCCACTTTTCTACAACGTTTTGAAAAAAAAGTAATTGATAGCTTCGCTAGTTTTTTTTTAATGATTTTTTTCATTGTGCACTATGCGAAGTGATTGAAAAAAACAAAAATTGGTCATAACTTTTGAACCGTAAAAAAATTGCACCAACATTCTCAGGGTTAAAAAGTTTGGAAATGACCTTGCCTACACTTCTATTCGATTTGATCAATACTTCCAGGGACACCCTGTATAGACACTTAAATACTAGCTTTGAAATAATTTAAAATTCAATAGAATTAGCATAAAAATATTATTAAAATCTCGATTATGACGGTAAGTGTAATTTGGTCAATCCCTAGCATCAGGGGAATAACAATGACAGCTCACTCCACGCAAGTCAGATTCTCTGTCTACGACGCAAGTTTCCACGGTCAAACCGATCGAAGCCAATTTAAAAAAAAAAGTTTTCACGGTGAGATTTTTAGAGAATCGACCAAGGCAGAATCACAGCGAATTACAGCATCGGCAGTCTCGACATTCGTAACGATAGCTTTACGAATGAAATCACTCGCTGGAGTACTAAGACGGACAAAATTGCTTGACAAGCACGAAAAACCTTTTACAGTTTCAAACCAGTTGCGGCGAGAACCGTTTTTTTATTTAATCATGTTCTCCAATTTTCCTCGTTATTCAAGGTTAATTTGAAGTGGCCAATAATTGTCTTTGAAAAAACCTAACCATTACCATTTTGCCCGTCTAGGTACCCCATTAGGGCTTAGCGACCGATTTCAGTCGTAAAGCTATCGTTACGAGTGTCGAGACTGCCGCCCCAGCAGGTAAAGGGTCTTTCAATTTCAAATGGTGTTTTTTTTTTTTTTTTTTTTTTATTTCTTTCGCCAAAAGAGAGCCAATTTCAAATAGGGCGGGTCGATGTTGACAGTATGTGGCGGCCATGTTGTTTTGGCAGCATCTGTCAATTGCGTTGTGTTGTTAGTTCTTCACATATTCAATGTACTCTGTGGTTCTTCAGTTACCGATGCCGATGCCAAATCCACAGAGTACTTTTTACATACGCCCACAGAGTACTATAATATAACAACGCCAAATCACCATCACCATGG
Source organism: Dicycla oo (assembly GCA_948252095.1). Classification (NCBI taxonomy): domain Eukaryota; kingdom Metazoa; phylum Arthropoda; class Insecta; order Lepidoptera; family Noctuidae; genus Dicycla; species Dicycla oo. The sequence goes on along the minus strand of OX411718.1, from coordinate 2,019,104 downwards.
CAATTGAGCAGCACGTCCAAATGATAAAACTTTATTATCAAAATGAGTGTTCCTTAGTGCAAACGTTGCGCGCATTCCGTCCTTTTTACGGCAGACGCGGTGGCCCTTCAAAGTCGACTCTCCAACGTTTGGTGACAAATTCGAGACGATTGGTTCGGTAAACAACCAACCAACACCCTTACGTCAAAGGAACGCCAGATCGGCCGAGAATATCGCTGCTGTCCATGAGAGTGTGCAGGAGACTCCGAGGCAGTCGATTTCTCGTCGTGCACAAGAACTCGGCCTTTCGCAGACTTCAACTTGGCGAATATTGCGTCGGGTCTTGGGCCTACCTACACCCTTACAAGATCCAACTGACCCAGGAATGACCATAGACAACGCCGTTTGTTCGCTGAATGGGCTACAGAACGTTTGGAAGAAGAGGACCCCGATTTATTTTGGGCGAAAAATCATCTTTAGCGACTAGGCGCCTTTTTGGATGAATGGTTTTGTTAATAAGCAAAATTGCCGTATATGGGACGATCACAATCCACATGAGGTTCACCAGGTGGTAATGCATCCGCTAAAAGTTACTGTTTGGTGCGGATTTTGGTCCGGCGGCGTCTTTGGTCGGTACTTCTTCGAAAACGATGATGGCGAGGCCATTACTGTCAACGGCGAGCGCTACTTGGCCTGAATTGAACAATATGGACGTGGACAACATGTGGTTCTAACAAGACGGCGCTACGTGCCACACAGCGAGCGACACAATGGACATTCTGCATGAACGGTTCGAGGGTAGGGATATCTCTCGCAGAGGTGACGTGAATTGGCCACCAAGATCGTACAATCTGACCCCGCTAGACTTTTTCTTGTGGGGTTTCTCAAGTCGCAGGTCTAAGCCAATAATCCGCAATCAACCGATGCCCTGAAAGTCAACATAACGCAGGCCATCGCTCAGATTCAGCCGGATCTATGCAGTAGAGTAATTGAAAATTGGACCTCTCGGATCCGTGTCACCGTTCGCCGCGGTGGACATTTAAGCGATGTCATATTATATAAATAATGGCATAAATGGGCCTTTCAAATAAAAAAATAATTTCTTTAATATCGCACATACAGCTTGTTTTATTTAATTTCAACATCGACCCGTCCTTGTTGAAAGACCCTTTAGTAATTACTCGAGTAAAAATAATAACACGAATTTGAATAGTTTACACAAACGGAGAGTTGACCAGCTATTCTGATATCAGAAAGGCTGGTCATTTTGAAGTCCCTTTATTTTGTTTCAAAGTTAGCTAGCAATTAATTGAATTGATTGGTAGTAGAAAGTAGCAAATAGGTAGCAATTTTTGGTCACCAGCTTGAGACGTGAGACGCGAACCTATACCATAGATTACAGATGGGACACTCCGTAAAATCATAAAAAGCTACTCTTGCTACGACACAATAAAGTGCAATGCAGGTTCCACAACGCTTATTACCTACAGTTGTATTCACCTACAAGTTGCCTCTCTTTCTATCGCGTAACTCTTATGCCTTCCGACTCGTTAGTGTTATCTTCTTTTACGACGCACATTGGTTCAAGGGCGGAAAAAAGTCCTTTGTTTCAACCTTGTTTAAAATGTCTACAATTTGGTACACACATACTAGAATGAGTAGAAACAAGTCCTAAAATTAATACGGATAAATAATTATACAGTATTTAATTATATGATGCCAAAGTAGGGTGATCGAGAATTTACAAATTTCGTGCAAAAAATATTGTTATTTCAAGTATGAATAGAACCAAAATACTATAATTATCAACTTTCATTTTTAGTTTAGTCATAAGTTTATTGTGTGTATTAATAAAATAGTAAACATAATGTTATAATATAATGAATAATTACTTGCTATTACATTTTTAGTGAAGAAGGTCATTTGGAACCTTTTGTTTTCAATCATGAGATCATAACTAATCTCCGTTATCGACCGATACGTAATAATATACTTTCGGAGATTAATTAGACCCTATAGATTAAGAATACATTAGTTTTGGCTGCGATAACCTGCGATCTTGGAAATACCAGGTACTTAACTAATGACGCTCTGTAATTAAGAAAAAGTGCATTATTATTAATAAGTGTTTCTAATGAGGGTAATTAACATTTTATCATATCGTGTAAGTATAAATAGCATTGAATGGTAGTTTTAACTTCAGGATCAGCTCGTGGCCGTCCACACAAGATCTTTTGTAAGTTCGTGTGTGGGTACTTTTGTTTCGCGCGGACCGCCTATTTTATTTGTTTTTCCTCTGTGTTTACACTAGTACCAGCCGGCGCTTGTGTAAGCACAGAGGGAGCCACCGGGCTGCTCGGTGAGCTTGCTCACCGCCGCGGTCGCGGAAAAGCTACGCCTACCACGATGCCGAAACCCGGCACGCGCGGCTCGTTGGGCCGCGATGCCGGGTCCCCGGAGGCCCAGCCGGCGTTGGACCGGGCGATGTCGCTGCCGAACATCGGCGACGCGTCGACCGTTCCACCGACAGCTGGGACATCGCGACGAAGACAAGAAGAGGAGGGACGAAGAGGGGGGGGAACGGGGGTTGCAGTAGCTGCCGATCCGCTGGCGACGTCGACGCAAGTGCGCGTTTCGCCGACGCCGCCGTCGAGCCGACAGCGGGAGGTGCCCGTGCGCCCCGCTAGCTTCCGCCCGGTACCAATACAGGCCCCGGGGCCTGTCGCGTCGACCAGCCGCGCACCACCACCCACGCGCGCGACCGCACCCGCCCGCACCTCTGCACCCGCGACGTCCACCGCGCGCACCGCCGTGCAGTCCGCCGCGCGCGCCGCCGCGCCGCCTACCTCGCGCGCCGCCGCGCCGCCTACCACGCGCGCCGCCGCGCCACCCGTCATGCGCGCCGCCGCATCGCAAGCCGCGCGCACCGCTGCGCCGCCCGCGAGTGCTCCCGCCCCGGCTGCGCGCCCACGCGCGTCTACCGTGCGCTCCGCCGCGCCACTACCGCGCTTCGCGACGCCGCCCGCGCCTGCCGCGCCCGGTCCCCGCTTCTCGCTGGCGGGCCCGGCACCCACGTCGCAGGCGCCAGCGTCGCCGGCGCCCCCCCGCACCTCCGCCTACGATTCGCCCGCCATGCTGTCGGCATGCTCATCGCGTGCGGGATCGAGCATGTCGCTCGCATCGGCGGGCTCGGCCGGGTCCGGTCGCGACGACGTGTCCTCGGACACGACAGCGCGAGCCGATGCCCGGCCCACCGTGGGAGGAGTTGTCACCCCGCCGGGATTCGGCTTCGAGTTTTCACTCGCCGAACCCAAACCCCGGCGGAAGCATCGCAGGCGGAGTTCCGGCGAAGCAAGCATTGAGGCGAAGCGGCTGGACCTGGGCGAACCAGCGTCGCCCACCTTCGCCGACGCAGAGCGCTCACCGCCACCGACGCCAACACCGGACATCGAAGTCACAGGGGTAAGTGACATTATTTTACCCCCCGCCCCCTTTGCATCTTCCGTACCCACGGGTATCGCCCCCGGCATCACGACGGCGACGACGTCGACGACGACAGCGACGAAGACGACAGCAGCGAAGAAGCCGGGGAAGAAGCCGCGCTACCCGCCGCTGGTAGTGGAGAGGCTGCCCAACTGGGCCGCTCACTTCAGGGCCATCAGCGCCAAGCTGGGCCGGCCTCCCAATGCTCGTCCGTACGGGACGGGGGTCCGATTCACCCCCGACTCGGAGGAAGAGTATAGGCTGGTCCAGAGGTACCTGACCGGCCTGGAAAAGGACAGCGGCGTCTCCTGGTTTGCCTACTCGCTGCCAGCGGACAAGAACCTGAAGGTAGCCATAAGGGGGCTACCAGCGGACACCAATCCCCAGGAGATAGAGGAGGAGCTCCGAGCGATGGGATACCAGCCGGAGTACGTGCGCCACATTAAAGGTGCACAGGGACGACCCGGCTGTGTATTCCACGCCATTTTAAAGAAGACCCCTGATGTCCGGGCCATCTATGACACCACCGTGTTCATGTACATGCGTGGTGTCAAGATCGAGGCCTGGAGAGGCAAACGTGGGCCCGCTCAGTGCCACAGGTGCCAACGTTTCAGGCACAGTTCGCACCAGTGCCACCGACCGCTCGCTTGTGTACGATGCGGAGGCGAGCACGCGGCACGTGATTGCCCGCGCCCGCGGGACGAGCCGGCCACTTGCGTCAACTGCGGTGGCCCGCACCCCGCGTGCAACATCAAGTGCCCCGTGTTCCAGGCGGAGATCAGGAACAAGCGAGCGGGGACTGCCGCCATCACTGCCACCACACGACGGCCGCAAGAGGCCACAGAGAGGCCTACAGAAGAGAGGCCAGAAGAGGCCCAAGGCTCGACGCTGATGGCGGCGGCCAACGGGCCCACAGATCGGAGCCAAGGAACCTCCTCAAGGCGGAGGAAGAAGGGACGAGGGGGGAAAAGGAAGGGTAAGAAGCCCAAGCCCCCAGCGACCCAGGAAGAGATCCCAGAGGCCGGCCCTGCCTCAGATGGGGCGCAGGCCGCACAAAAGAAAACAACAGTGGAACCTACCGCTAGCGCCGGCATAGCGCCGCGGACAAATAAGGAACCACCTAAACCCGCCACCGGCGCTGTCGACGCCAGCGCCGGGCCATCGTGGCGGCAACAGGGGGAACTAAAAAAGTTCCCCAAAGAGAAAAGCGGCGGCGCTGCCGGCGCACACAAAAAAGAGTTCACGGCCTGCGCCATTCAACTATTGATGGACCTAATAAAGGCCATCAGGCAGGGTCAAGACATAGAGACTGTCATCCTTGACGGTCTGGCCACGCTACTAACCCTGTACCATGGCTAGACCGTTAAGGGTGTTACATTGGAACGCCCGCGGCCTAAGGGATAAGGTCGCCCCCCTCCGCCATCTCCTGAGGGAACAAGATATCGACGTGGCGCTCATAAGCGAGACGCTCCTGGGACCCGAGGACAGGGTCAGGTTCCCGGGATACCTCGCTTACAGGAAGGATGAACGGTCGGCTCATAATATTAGATACCGTGGCCTGGCGGTACTTGTGAGGCGAAGAGTCGTCCACCAGGAACTCCCCTTGCCGTCGCTCAGCACATTTTACGCGCTGGGTGTTCAGCTGCACGTGGCCGGCGAGGACATCAACATCTACGCATGCTACAAGCCGCCCGCGGCCCGCTTGGACCACACCGAGTTGCGGGCCTTGTTGCATGCGTCACAGCACGCCACCCTCCTCGCCGGGGACTTCAATTGTAAGCACCCAGCGTGGAATTCGTCGCTCGTGAATACCGAGGGGAGGCGGCTCTTTGCGGACGCGGAAGCCTTCGGCTATACGGTGTCCGGCCCAGAGACGCCGACTCATTACCCGGACGTTGCCGGCCACCTACCGGATGTGCTGGACATCGTAGTCCACCGAGGGCTACACTGTCAGGCCACACAACAAGTGATAGACGACGAGCTACAGTCAGACCACCAGCCCGTGCTCGTCGTCTTATCGGGTATGCCGACCCGACTGAAGCCCACAGCGCCACGTCGATTAACGGACTGGACAGTGTTTGAAGAGAAGTTAGAGACCACCACGCCGACTCGGCCTATTACTACCGCCGCGGACGTGGACCAGACGGCGGAGGATGTCACTGCTTGCATCCAAAGCGCCTTAGAAGCGGCGACGACGACGCAGCCGCAGGGGAGAGTGCTGTTGCCGCCCCTGCCGGCGCATATTAGGTCAATGATCGCCGCGAAGAGGCGCCTTCGCAAGCAGTGGCAACAACTGAGATGCCCCACCATCAAAAGGCAGCTAAACCGTCTCGCGGAGAAGGTAAAGGCCGAGCTCCAGGCTCACACCGCCGCGGGCTGGGAGGAACGCATTGACGCCACGACAGACAGCTGGCCGTCAGTGCACCGACTTTGCCGCCAGCTGACGAACACCCCAGCCCCGGTGCGACCGCTGCTAAACAGCGACGGGGCGCTAAAGTATGTAGCGGAGGACCGGGCGGAGGTCTTCGCCGAACACCTGGAGCGTCAGTTCTGCCCGAACCCGACCAGCGACACCGAGCATGTCGCAGCGGTCGAGAAACACCTTGGGGACTACTTCGCCACGCCGATAGCTCCCGAGGAGGACGCCATCTTTTTCTCGCCTGGGGCAGTCAGACGCGCCATCCTAAGGACGAAGCCGAAGAAGGCCCCCGGTGCCGACGGTATCACCAATACAGTGCTGCGCCACCTGCCGTTCCGTACGGTAGCGGCGCTGGCGCGCCTGTTCACGGGGATACTGCGCACGGGGACCTTCCCTGCTTCGTGGAAGGAGGGGCGCGTCATCATGCTGCCCAAGGCGGGGAAAAACATCCTGAAGCCGGAGAGCTATCGGCCAATCACGCTGCTGCCGACTATCTCCAAGGTGTTCGAAGCACTCCTGCTGCGACATCTCGAGCCTCATATCTCGCCACGACCGGAACAGTTCGGGTTTCGGGCGGAACATAGCACGACGCTTCAGCTGTCGAGGGTACTGCACCACCTCTCGGCGGCCATGAACAAGAAGGAATACGCGGTTGCAGTATTCCTCGACATGGAGAAGGCCTTCGACCGTGTGTGGCACGACGGCCTCGTGTACAAGCTGGCCACCTCGGACGCGCCCCGTCGCGTTGTTATGGTGGTCTCTAACTTTCTCTCCAACAGGACCTTCAGGGTGGTGGTCGACGGAGCGCTGTCAAGCGCCCGCCCGGTGCTCGCCGGTGTGCCGCAGGGCAGCTGCGTGTCGCCGGCGTGTTACTCACGTTACACCGATGACATCCCCACCACTCCGGACGCGATGCTCGCGCTGTACGCCGACGACGCCGCGTACATTACCACCTCGCTTAATGCGAAGTACGCGGCGGTCAAGATGCAGCGCGCGCTCAACCTGCTTCCCGAGTGGCTGTCCAAGTGGCGGCTGTCGGTCAACGTGGGTAAGACGCAGGCTATGGTGACCGGGTCCGCGCCTCTCCCACCACCCTTGAAGCTGCAGGGAGCTGACGTCGAGTGGTCGCCCCGGGTCAAGTACCTGGGCGTCACCATCGACCGTCGGCTCACAATGGGGTCACACGTCCGCAATGTTGTCGCACAAGGTAGGGTCGCCCGCAACCTCCTCCGACCAGTGCTCTCGTCCCGCATCCCGGCGCGCGTCAAGTTGGGCGTGTACAAGTTGTACGTGCGCCCAATACTGACGTACGCCGCCCCTGCATGGTTCGCCCTCACGAGCGAGACGAACCGCAAGCTCCTCCGCACGCAGCAACACCTGGCGTTGCGGACCATAGTGGACGCTCCTCGCTTCGTGAGGAACGATATCATTCAGAGGGACCTCCGGATTGAGAGCCTGGATGAGTTTGTGCGGCGCCTCGCGAAGGGGATGTTCGCGCGTGCCGACGCATCTGCTTGGCCCCATGTCAAGCAGATAGCGCCCTGGCATACGCGCCCCCCAGACGCGAGGAGGCCCCTGCCCCGCGACCTGGTTGCGGACGACTGACCCCATCACCGGACTGGACTTCCGAGTGAGTCGCTCTCAGTCTACACGCGGCTCACTTGTGACACTGACTCCAAACAAATACATGCATCTGTTGCGTGGCGCGTGCTAGGTTAATATAGGCGTGTCACGTAGCAAACAACAGACATTCACCTCTATACAGGCACCCACTCACACGCGAAGTCGCGGCTCTTTTTATGCGGGCGGGCGACTCGCGTATACACCGGGCGGTGTTACACAGCACAATACCGCCCACACACTCAGAACACGGTCCCTTCTCATCACCCGGGCTCGGCTCGACCTGAAAACGGGGAGGTGAGGGGGGCCATACACCCCTTCTGTAGGAACGTCGAGTCCATAAATCTGTCGCTGGATGCCATCTGCTGGGCTTCCCCCGTGTAGGCGGGGGTCTCACTCGGTAGTGGTTGTCCGCCGATTTATGGTGAAGCAAGCGGCGTTGGGCATCAACGTCGTGGCGTGCCTACAGACACAAATTTCAGACACCTCTTTTACATGGGCGTGTATGCCGCACGCCCAACCATCCATCCGCCAGTGGCGAACAAAATGAGGGGCCCGTGGTTACGGGCCACCGTAAAGCCTCCGCGGTCGGGGGGCTACGCCCCGACGCCGCACGCCGCGCCCCCTTACGGGGGCGTAGCGACATCCCGCAAGTTTTTAACTTCACTTACAATTATTTTCTCTTACGATAACAGTGTTATTATAGTGATGGATAGCTTTACTATTGTCTATGCCGATTTCGTGGAAATCATAATATCAAGTAATCGTGAGATACATAAATGCCTCGAAAATTTAAAACTTATGTATCCACAGCTTACAGAAAGTGTTTGGAATCAAGTTTATGAAAAGTTAAGCCGTAATTTTCTACCCGTATTTACAAAAAAGTGGCAAACTGCAGCGAGAAATAAAAATGCTTTTATGGCAAAAAATGAACAGTGGCTGAAAAATATTTTTACCGTTGAGACGTCTTCGGTGCAGACTGATGTGGTGAATTGTGACAGTAATGTTCCAGGGCCATCAAAACGCTCTCATAGAGGACGACCAGAAAAATCATTTGATGAATGTTGCGATCGAACAAAGCGATATAAAGTTAAAAGATTGTGTGAAAGCGTTCCTGAAGAAATGATTAAGAAAGCTGCCTCTAAGGTACTCGTACAAGAAGAATCATCGGATACTATCAAGTTTACTCCAGAAAAAGCGTTGGCATTATTACTTGATGCATCACTTTCGAAACATCAATATCAAGTACTGAGAAATGCAGCAAAAAGTATTGGTTGTGATATTTTTCCCGATTATCATAAAGTACTTGAAGTAAAAAGGCAATGCTACCCCACGGATATTGATGTAACGGAAAGCTACGCTTGTGTAAGTTTGCAGTCATTACTGGATCACACAACCAGAAGATTATTTGAAGTAATGTCTGAAGACGACCTTACACAGATTAGTGTAAATTCAACGTTTTTACACAAGTGGGGATGTGACGGATCATCAGGTCATGCTGAGTACAAACAGTCATTTATCGACGAAAATGTGTCAGATTCATATATGTTTTTGACATCATTAGTTCCACTGCGTCTGTATGAAAAGGAAAATAAATCTGTTGTGTATTGGACAAATGCAACTCCTTCTTCTACAAGGTGTTGTCGCCCGGTACAATTCCAATTTCAAAAAGAAACTACAGAATCTACGAAAAATGAAATTGCTAGAATGGAGTCTGAAATAGCAAACTTAAATGAAACTGTTATTAGTTTAAAGGAAAAGACTTACAAAGTCTACCATAAACTTGTGTTCACAATGATAGATGGCAAAATAGCGCAGACAGTTACGGACACATCATCATGTGCAGTGTGTTTTATATGCAAGTCAAAGCCATCAGAAATGAATAACCTTGACCAAGTGCGAAATAAAACTGTGAATACGGAGGCTCTCAAGGTCGGTTTATCCCCGCTTCACGCACGGATTAAATTTATGGAATGCATATTACATATTGCGTACAATATGTCATTTACCAGTTGGAGAACGAACGCAACTACCAAACAACAAAAAGATGAAGAGAAGAAAAGAATCCAAAGTGAGCTGTTTCAACGTTTAGGTCTAAAAGTGGATTTTGTAAAGCAAGGAATGGGAACATCTAACGATGGAAATACGTCTAGAAGATTTTTCAATAATGCAGACATTGTAGCTGAAGTCACAAGAGTCGATAAAGAACTTATTCATCGGTTTGGTATAATATTGCAAACAATTAATTCTAGTGCATTAGTTGATTCGGATAAGTTTGGTAGTTATTGTTACGAAACTGCTGAACTATACGTAAGCATGTACAGCTGGTATAATATGCCAAATACTGTGCATAAAATCTTGCTGCATGGCAAAGAAATAATAAGTGTTGCTGCCTTACCTATTGGGATGTTATCTGAGGAAGCTCAAGAAGCACGAAATAAAGATTACCGCAATTATAGGTTAGGTCATTCAAAAAAATGTTCTCGTCTATCATGTAATGAAGATGTTATGAATATGCTCTTAGCTACCTCAGATCCCCTTATCAACAGTTTACGTGCAGTACCGAATAAAAAATACTATCCTCTTCACGATGATGCCAAAGCTTTATTAGTGGATAGCACCCATCTCTAAATCAATGTCTTCTCTATTTAATATTTAGTTTATTAATATTTATTTATTTAAAAATGCTGATTTAATTATATGAAATTCATGTGAAAAAATTTGATGAATATTTTCATGTTAATAAAAAAAAAATACGTGTTATATCTTTCTCTTTGTAAACTGGTACATCCATTATATCATTTTAATAAAGTATTATGAAGAAACGCAACGTCTTTTCATTTAAAAATAATATTTTCCGCATGCCCGTACTACCTGCACCACTGTGCGACGCGGCGTGTGAGTGAGTATTTATCGAACTGACCGTGCGAGCCGGCCGGTGCGCGGGAGCCCGCACTGAATTGGCCCGATAAGTCGAGCCCGCCGCGTACTTGTAGCTTCATACCTAAACTGCGGAGTGTCCCATCTGTATTAATCTTTGCCTATACAGACAACCAGCAAATGCCCCCGCGAATCTGATTCACCTCGCACTGTGTCGACCGCTGATATCGGCGACGATACCGTTGACAACAACACAGTGTGAAAGCGTTTAGTAGTAATTGTATGAAACTACCAGTCCGACGATATCGTGTCATTGTCATCTAGTGTGAAAACGGCCATTGTCAGCTGTCAGCACCTCTATGCCTTAGTATTAAACGTCCGGGGGTGCTGGGGTAGTATTTGTAGTACCTAAAAGTATAGTATTTTAGTAGCTACCTACAAGTTATAGAACTTAGGTATAGACTTATAGAAAACTTCATTAAAATAAAACAAATAAATATAATTTGAGACGCTTTATTGTCATTCACAAGTGCATTCACTATCTCACTACAATCTAATGTCGATACAAATGCAGAATAAGTTATTTATTATGTAAGTAACATTTATTCATATAATGATGTTAAAGGAACGAAAAGGCAAAATAACCACCAGTTAATGGTAAACACATGGTTAAATAAAGCAATAAATATAGTTTTGTCGGTTAAATAAATAACTTAAAACTTTCTAAGTAAATGTTACCTAAAACAAAATTCGTTTTAAGTAACCATTACTCAAAAACGTTTACCTACTCTTAAATTAAATTCAATATCTAAGTGTACGACCCGAGTGTTCAGCGGGGCGTTCAGCGTTGCGTGCAAGCGGCGAAGAGCGTTACACCGAGCGCCGCTCGGTCGTCACTCTGGACACTTGCGAGTGTTTGCATGTGTTTAACACGACCGTCGCACGCCCCGCCCCGCCGGACGCTCGAGGCGAGCGTGCACTCAGGCCGTACACTAAGGTTAACAAAAACAAACACGTACATCTACAAACAGTATTTACATTATTACTACTAGATTTTAAGCTCTTTTATAATGGAATGTATAATTTTGACTTTTGAAAACACAAAGCGGGTAAAGTTTTAGCACCACTCATCCCCATACATACAAAAAAGTAGGATATAATTAAGCAATGCTATAATTATATACAGGGTTACTGGTAACTCGACGAATTCCTAGCAGGACGTCATAGTAGGGGTTAAACTGCAACAAATAAAGCCACCAAATGTTCTACCGAAATTCAGTAGTTTTCAGTTTTTCAGTTTATGAAGTATGGCAAAAATTACGAAAAATAAAATATTTGATTAGTGATTTTTGCCAAAGTTTTAGGCATTTTGGAACTTTAATCAGTAACAAAGATCTGCTACAGCATCAGCTATGATAATAACTTAATTTCCAGTATAGTCGCGCCGAAAATCATTTTGAAATTGTATTTATCATAAAAAAAATATAAGTAACTCAAAAATTACTGAATTTCGGTAGAACATTTGGTGGCTTAACTTGTTGCAGTTTAACCCTATTATGACGTAATGTAAGGAATACGTCGAGTTACCAGTAACTGTGTATAATCGGTAAAACTTTTTCTACAATGGTACAATTTAAATTTAAAAATAAAAAAAAATAATATTAAAAATAAACACAAACATTGTTACTTACTGCGCTTATTTTTTAGCATATTTCGAGACCGGTATGAAGGCTTATAAGATACAAAACTTGATAAAAATAGAAATTACGAAAAGGTGTACATAACTGACTTTTTATAAATTTTGTTTCCATTATCCAATTGACATCCAAAAATTTGTATTGCGTATAAAATTTGTGCTTCGATTCACAGCCGACCGACCATCTAAAGTTATATATGTAATAAGAAACAGTACCTACTATGTAATAACAGGCAACTACTTTAGATCGTATTGTCCCTAAGAAGGAAAGTTGGTTTACAATTCTAACATTATTTACAATATTGCTTTGATATGTAGGTCTCTAAGAATATTTTATTCTAATTCCCAATCATTGAAAGCACAATACTCTTTAAAACTCTACAGAATAGTTTGTAATAATAAATACAGTACGGCCGTCGAGAGAATGCGTTCCTGACACTCGTGTCAGTTGGACAATTTCTAGTGGTAATAAAGTTCAAATTAGCAAAACATATATTCGTTATTATAAAACTGACAGGTGTCAAGAATGCGGGCACGCCACAATTGCGGCGATAAGTCCCCTCTTTGAAGAGTGGTTAGAGAGGCGCCACGACGTCCTCACCTTCCGCCTGACGCAGGTCCTCACCGGACACGGTTGCTTCGGGAGGTTCCTGTTCCGGATAAGGCAGGAGGAAACGCCCGGGTGTTACCATTGTGTGGATCGCCTGGAGGACGCGGTAGTACATACGGTAGAGGTCTGCCTGGCTTGGGCAGAGCACCGCCGCGTCCTCACGGAGGCGATCGGCGGCGGCAGTCTCTCGGAGGGAGTGGCATTCTTTGCGCCCTTACGCACCTATTTGCCGTAGGAGACGCCCTGGGCGTCGGTAATCGAGAGCCAAACCCCGGCCACCGTAGGCGCGGGCTTGCGGACGGCGAGCAATGGGTAGCTCGCCGTCCGGTCCAGGGTCGAAGGTAGGGATGAAAATTGCCGAATGTTTCCGAAACTTACCAGGAATGTTTCCAATATTCCCGGCAATATTCGTCAATATTGCCGGAAAGTTGCCAAAGTTGCCAGATTACATAGGGTTTTTCAAATGCCATTTTCAACGTTTATGCGCTCATGGGGTTTTATATAATGGTGTAGTTATACGTAATACTAGTAAGCCTTTTTAATTAACTGTTTATTATAACTAATTTATAATTATCCATGCATATATGTGAAGATAAAGTTAAACTATGACACTGGTAACTTCATGATAGCTGACCCCATAGTTTTTTTAGAATTTTACTTATAAATTGTATAAAAAAAGAAAGAGGGTATTGATACCAAATGAAATAAATATAAATCATACAACTGTGTACTATATGATTTATATAGCACAAATCGTGAAGTCAAAAGAATTTTCAAAATTGGGTCAGTAGTTTTTGAGATAATCGCGAACATACAAACATACATATATACATACATTCTGATAGAATAAATAACCTCATTTTTGAAGTCGGTTAAAACGTCAACTTGTTGTTGCTGATCAATTCGTCTTGCAAGGTTTGACCCTTTTATACATACAGACATGTATGTATATAAATGTATATATTTTCTTACATACAAGTGAAGTTAAATTATAAGAACGTAGAAAAAAAATAATTACGATATCTCTAAAATAGTTATGGTTTCATCACCAATGAACTGTCATGGATAGCTTGTGTCTTTTCTTTAGTTTATCAGTAATAAAATAAATGTAAAAACTAAAATTTCGGTTGGATATTATAGACAAAGATAAAAACTACCACCCTGCAGACCGCAATTTTATCCTACTAAGCAATTATATTAGTAAAAGTTGGTTTCTATTTATACGTTTCTTGCCCAATGTTGCCGGGAAGTTTGGAAACATTCCCGGCAGTTTTGGCAACTTTGGCAATATTGCCGGCAATTTTCATGGCTAGTCGAAGGACCAGGCCCGGGTCGACAGCGCGTTGTGTTCCACGCGCGCCTTTAAGAGATGTCAGCACTAACTGATGGGATCCACTAGGGTCGATACCTGCCAGGGTTGCGGGTTGCTTGAAAGAGTTACCGTGGCCCTGGCACAGGCAACTGAAGGAACACGGGTGGGTTTTAGTCAGAAGAAGTCTCCCGCTCCGCCCAGAGAGGGAGAAGTTATTCATAATGTCCCACCCAAAAAAAAAGGTGTCAAGAACACACTCTTTCGACGGCCGGATTGTAGCTACTTTGAATCCCTTGTAAATGTAACAATCTATTTTAAACTTGCATGCATAGATACCTACATTTATTTAATCAGTGTAACCACTGGTTTCTGAATGATCTGTCGTCAAATTGAAGTTGTACAAGGATCTTCTGGCGCGTGGCCAAAATCGGAAGTAATTCCGCCGTTTTATTTTTTCAATACATTTTACAAAACAATGATGCACAAATGTTTACCAACAGCGCCTCTTGTTAAAGTCACTCGAGCGCCAAAAGATCCTTGTAGCAGTGTACACACGGCTACATATCAAGCTATACAGTATACCTGGATATGTAGCCGTATGTATGTAAACAGGTGATTGGATTGGTTGCTATTTCAATCTACTAATTATGCAGCTTAATATTTGACAGCAGATTAATTTACTGAATTTTCAAACTTTCAAAAACCGATGGACAGGACAGTCTGTCTGTCTAAGTAGGGGCAACAAAAAAGAGATGAGTAACCAACAAGTCCTGTTGGCGCCCTTCGGGTACACACACCTTAGTAAGGAGTTAATGTATACTGCGTTCGTAATTTAGTGTCCAAACTTGTAAACAAATATCGCTGCTTTGCATGAATACCCGCACAAACCAAAATTTTGAAATTACTGGTTTACAACACAGCCAAATGCAAAATAGTCCTTATTTCATGGAAGTAAGGCTCACATTCATAACGGCAAAACCGCCTATTATGTCGTTATGAATGTGAGTCTTACTGACCATGAAATAAGGACTATTCATGCAAAGCAGCGATATGTGTTTATGTAAAAATAACTAGTTAAAAAAACCTTTTTCAATATTATTAGTCAACTTAAACAAATTAATCAAATCAAATTACACCAACAGTGATGTTGATATTTGTTTGAATGGTAACAACATGTAACTGTAAACAAGGATTTGAATATGGAACATTTTGCTGCCTGGTTCCGCGCTTAGGTATCTCTTTTGTTGTTGACATTACAAACAAAATGTTGCTGTGCAACTTAACAAAGATGCCTACTTGCCTGGTGGATACCTAGATTGAATAATAAATACAAAGTCAGCTGAAACTATAACTATTTTACACAGAAAATCCGGCAAGATTTATTACGTATACATACCTTATACCAGATCGAATTCTATCACCGAAGCCGAAACCCTACCTCTAAGTTTCTAAATACATAATTAGCTCTGAATGTTTATATACAATATATATTTTATACAATCTAAAATGTAAGGATTATACTTAGTTATTTGTCATTTATAATAAGACATTTTGGATTCGAAGCGTTACCGCACACTGGCACATATCGTCAAAGAAATTACATAATACTGAAAAGTAGAAAAGTTTTACATTATTTGTGATATGTGCTAGTGTTTGTTACAATTTATTCTAAATTTGAGGCGCATTTGCGATCAAGGTATAAAATATTATATCTAAAAATGACTGTAAATAGAAATAAATAATTTGAAAATAAAATCTTTATGGCAAGACGAAAGAAAATCACTAAAAGAAGAAAATTTAACCTGTTATTATGTGCTGAATTTGTGTGGCACCAACTTAAATAAATAAAAAGTATTGCTGTATCTTTCTAACAGACAACGGAATATATTTAGTCCAGCTGTCAAACTTAAGTCAAACATTATTGATTTACTAATTGCTAAATAAATATATCAGAATAAATGTACAGATAACATAAAAATAAAATTGCCGCTTAATAACAATAAAAAACAACAAAAAACTGTAGGCAAGTACAACGCAATCGCGTTCTTACGAAAACAACTTGAATATAACACACGTTAATCACTTGCAACTTATCATTTCTTGTAGCACCGTGTAAACATACACAACAAGTCGACTTGCCGTGTAAGTTTACACGCTACAAGCCAAACATGTCGTCGCTGCTCCAGAATAGTGTTGTAACAAAAAATAAGTAAATTGTACAGGAAAAGCTTTCGAAGATTACTCTGAAGAGATTGTGTCTAATCTAACAAATTGGAATTAGTAGGAAATATCAATTACAATATAATTTATATTATAATCACAACAATACAATTACATATTTTTAGTAGTAATATTACAATTTGCATATTTTTTGTTACAACACTATTCTGGAGAAGCGACGATGTGGTACTGGAAATCGTCATTCAAGATTATTATAAATTACACATAAAATCTGTAAGTGTCAATCTATACAGTTTGATATGAGTTTTATTACTTCTAATTCTACAAAAGTTTGTAGGTATTTCTAGCCTACTGTAAAGTACGAATTGGGCCATACAAAAGTGAAAAGCATTATAAAAACACAAAAATGAAAGTAAAATGGTGTAAAAGTTGATATGAGTAGAAAAAAGTGAACAATGAAATGATTACTGACTGATACATATTATGTCGTACGGAATAAAAATAAATGCTACTAGTAAATTGGGATAAGGAAGAGAATAATGAATTATAAATTTTGAAATACTCGAGCTTAGAAAAATGCAAGTAAGAAGTAATATATCATAGCCTACTTCTTGCATCAGTAAGTTTATATTTGTAAATATTACAAATTGATTTTGTCATCAGTCTTCAGCGGTATATCTTTGAATTTGATCAAATTACGACATAAACAACGTATAAAAATTGTCTTTGGATTTAAAAGTCGAGCAATAATAAACGAGACTAACTTTTAAAGAACTTATGAAATAATAATACTTAGAATAACTTTGAAATGTTCAACTTGACTGTAGTATTTAATTAATTAATATAAATGTGAGCGCCTGATCAGGCAGATCCGATCTCAAGTTCGATTGAAAATTACATTAGCAACATAACTGAAGTCAGGACTTCCGCAAGCAATTCTTAAAAGTTGTTATCTATTCTTATTCTTCTTCTTCTATTCTAAACAATCTTGGCAAGCTCACTGCCGCCAGTTTTCTAAGTAAGAATTGCTTGCAGAAGCCAACTTTTGCAAGTTTTGTTACTAATCTAAACTTCGCTTTATATTAGTTCTAAGGTGCCATTAGTATCATTTAGAAGTACAGTTTTATTTGACTTGTACTGATCAACAGAATTGATACCTTATGGGCTCCGGAAACCAGGCCAGGGTCCTTATAATGCCATCATGATTTCGTTGCGAAAAAGGGATAGTGCTATAGGTCATGTATATCTCCGTCTCTCTCTAGCACTGGACAAATGATGGCATTAATAGTTCATAATACGGCCCCAGGTCAGTTTAGTGAGTCGCGAAGACTAGGTACTTACTGACTTACTGCCAGTTTTCTAAGTAAGAATTACTTGCGGAGGGAAACTTGCAAGTTTTGTGCCTAATCTAAACTTCGCTTTTTATTGGTTTTACAAGTGTAAGTATCATTTATAAGTACAGTTTTGGGATTTATTTGACCTGTACTAATCAACAGAATCGAGACCTAGTGGGCTACGAACACCAGGCCAGGTGACGGGTCACTTTAGTGAGTCCATAGACATTTAAATATATGGACTGAATATACCTACAAAAAAAGGTGCATACCTACACCCAACAACTCATTCATAATGTCTCATAAAATGGCTGCCATTGCTAGGGTTGTGTCAATCAAGGAACATAGTTGTACTATAACTAAAGTTAAATTGCTGTTTTCTAACATTTACACGCAGTTTTAAAGGTAAACTCCACGTAATTTTCTCGCAAATCTCAATAATACAAAAAGTAAACAACCGTTTGACAGCAAAACTCGTCGCTTAAAATGGCCGATATGCCACTTGCCTACAACTGTCACTACAACACAAGCAACAACTTTAATATTGTTGTCTCTTTTATCAAATACAATTATTTTATTAGAAAGAATGAGACAAAACAATATTTCATATTCTGTATCATTTTTCACTCATATTTGTATATGCAAATGTATGTATAGAATAACGAGGCGTCTCCATGTTTTTCCTAGCTCAATGAGTGAGTCACGAAGACTTCTGGCTTACTGTCTTCAAAAGTATTCCCCTACTCAATGAAAGGCCAGTTACTGAGCAGTCCTTATCTGACTTGTAAAATGGCCTAGTGTCCAGAGCCCAAAAGTGAAAATATTATAAACGGGTTCCTACTATGAGTTTTGATTACATGGCTAATTAGTAGGTAAAAGTATAATAAAGCTTTTTAATTAACGATATGTAATATTACCAACTACCTGCTAAGTACCTGAGATAATAAATAAACTCATGTTATGTATACATGGAAAACTTTTCTAAACGAGATTATTGCTTATCTAGTTGATACTTAAATAGTAATTTAACCTGTAGTTACAACGTTTTTTTAAAGTAGATTTTAAAATTTGGAGCTACTTAAAACTTGATGTCTTTTTGTCGTAGAAAAATATTAAATTTTTCCTCAGAGACATTTTTACACCAATTTGTATTGGTCTCCTAAACTAACCAGCATCTTGTTGTATACCTTATAGTCAGACAGTCAAGGAGCATTTTAGTTCAATTTCTCCAAAACCCATTCAGTCAGTTACAATTCTACATTTGAAAAGTAACGTCGGCAAACCTTCGGCTAAATTCGTGACCACGAACCCAATCATTTGAATTCAATTTCAGAGACCACTGGATCCGCGAATCTTCGACAAACTTCGGTACGTTCACTACCGTTGAACGGACAGAGTTTGAAAATGTTTTATCATTCAAAAATTTGCATCCATAACAACCCTTCGATACAAACCGAATACACTTCAAAATTCGAATTAACACTCCAATAACGTTTTTACCGTCACATGTTCAAACCGCGCTTTCTTTACCCGCCAGTAAGATCAGAGATAATATTCAACTGCATTCGGTCAAATAGAAATAATTTGTTCAGATTCTGTGCATTGTTTGTTCCAAACAGTTCAAATAACCAAGTAACTACGCACTGATGACGCTATTTTGATTGAATGCGAGTGACCATTCGTTCGCTGAATGCGGTCGGCGCACAGTCAGAACGAACCGTTTCGCTTACTCATTCACCGCGGGAACGACTGAATGCTAGCTCAAAACTGTTCAAATCAACGTTAATCAATTTTGTTCATTGATTATCTGTTTTTTTTTTGCATTATTTTGTGAAACCACTACATAAAAACGCAGCTTTACTCCGAATCTCAATAGAGTAGAAAAATAACAACGCAGGTGTCCCCTGCCGAGATTTGACTTCAATTATGTGCTGCCCGCTTCCCTTGCATGTACCCCTCCCATCTTTTAGCCGTATTTATAAGTATAGGATCATTGTCCAGCCCTGCAAGTAGGTACAACTGGTTGACATGAGTCGCGTGATAGTCCCACCTAGCTATGTTGGGGCTAACTCCTAAAGTAAAATGTCTGAGGTCGTAGAAACTTCCGCTACCAGTATCAAATAGTGGCAGCAGGATTTTTAAGGATGTCATACCGTCATCGAACATTTTCTTCGCTAAGGATATGGAGTTTTCGCCCTCGATGATGTGGAGGTCGTAGAGGCCCAGTAGTGTGTAGATGAAGCCATTTAGGACGAATAGAGGCGGTTTGGTTGGGTATTCTTCGTACCTGTAATGAGTATAAGAGAAAATGCTATTAGTAATTAGGTAAAAGGCGGTAATAAAATCGGCATAGGGATTGAAATTGTGCCCAGAAGCCGCAGCGGTTTTAGACTTGGACTTACTTACAATGGCGGACACATATGTTTATTAATATTACAATGACCTTGACGAAGGTCACCTAAGCATCAGACGGAATAGACCGATTTTTACGGGTTTATGCTTATGGTGAGGTTTCGAAGTGTTTTACCTAAGACTGACGTCTTAACTGCTTATAATAACAATAATAATAATAATTTATTTGCAAAAAACATGGTATACAAGATGGTAATATGAATACACTGGTAGGTTCTACATGTTTTGCTTCATGAAAATAAGCGTGCATGACAACAACATACAACCACTGTCATCGTCCGATTTTATGCTCTAGAAACTCCTTGACACTGTAAAAACTATTAGCAGATAACCATTTATATAATTTACTTTTGAACAATCTTTTATTTAATATTTTAAATTCCTCTGGTATCTTATTGTATATCCGGACACACATAAACATGCAGCTTTTATTATATTTTGCAAGCCTAGGTAAAACAGCTAACACGAGCCTGTGGGGGTCCCGACGGCTTCGAGAATTAAGATCGATTGCTTTAGTGAACAACTCTTTGTGCCTCCACACAAACATACAAATTTCCAATATATAAAGTGACGGCAATGGTAACAAATCAAGTTTTTTAAATATTGGCCTGCAGGATTCATCCGGTTGAAGCCCATATATAGCCCTAATGCATTTTTTTTGTGCAACAAACGCTCTATTTTGATCGGTGCTATTGCCCCACATAATTAAACCATAGCGCAGCACAGATTCAACATACGCATGATATGTTGTTATTGCTGTCTTAATGTTTGTTATGTTTCTGATCCGTTTTAGTGCATATACAAACTTGTTAATTCGTTTGGAAACTGTATCAACATGTGCTTTCCAATTGATGTCTTGATCCAAAGTTACGCCTAGAAATTTAGTTTAAGTTACTTCGTGAATTCTATGTATATTCATTTTAATATTATATTTTTGGTTTGATTTATTGAATTGTATATAAACGGACTTTTTAAGGTTTATAGATAAGTTATTTTGATTTAGCCATTCAATCAGTCTCTCAATTACATTATTAATTTCAGTCTCATGATCATTAATTGTATTGGTTTTTATCAGATGTCACAATAATAGAAATGTCATCAGCGAATAAAATAGATTTATGATTAGTTATATTAGTAATAGAATTGATGTATAATAAGAATAAAATAGGTCCTAATACGCTCCCTTGTGGGACGCCATATTTGTTATATTTGGTGTCAGAATAATGCGATGTCATATCATTATTTTTATCCATTCTTGTAATGGTAACATGTTGTTGTCTATTTCTTAGGTAAGAAGAAATCCATTGAAGTGCAATGCCTCTAATTCCCATTGCCTCTAATTTTTGTAGTAATAAGTCATGAGAGACTAGATCAAAGGCCTTAGAAAGGTCAAAGAACAGCCCAGTAGTATAATAGTTGTTGTTAATATTCGTTAATACTATTTTAATAAGATTGTAGATAGCTAACGTTGTTGATTTATTTTTTTGAAAACCAAACTGTTCCTTCCGTATGATATTAAATTTATTACAGAACTCAATTAGTCTTTTATTCATGCTCCTTTCAAACGATATAATATGAAGATGATTTACAATGTGTACTTATCACATACAGGGTGGCACGGACATGGACGCGCAAACTGTATTCGGAATCATGTGCAAAATTCATGGTCATCCTGTATACCTTCCTACGTCGCCGCAGCGGTAGTAAGATAACACTTGTACGTACCACACATACTTGTCCATCCACATGGCCTTCACTCCGCCAGCATGGCTGGGCACGTCCAGTAGGTACAGCGCGCGCTTGGCGGCCTGCAAGTACGTCATGTCGCCGCTGCGGTAGTACGCGCGGGAGAGTAGCGATATGGCGTGACCTTGACTCATTGCCGAGTGCCTGCAGATGAAAATTGGTTCAACTCAATGCAAAAACTAGCTACAGAATGCCTCCTGTTCCGATCCTTACATACTCAACAACAACACAAACAACTTATAAACTTTAAAAGGTAAAGTTCGGTCAAGAAAACTTTAAACTCAAGGTTGTTTCACTCACTATGGGGCGTTACCATGCTAGGAATATCTTCAAAAGGTGAAATACTGATCGAAAAGGCTGTCCATGTTTGTCGAAGGGTCTCTAAGATTAGCCAACAGGAGCCTTTCTTGACTTCATACAATTTTTATCTAAATTTATTCTTGTTTTTAGGGTTCCGTACATCAAAAGGAAAAGACTGAACCCTTTTTTAGGATCACTCGTATGTGTCTGTCTGGTCGCCTGTCGCAGTCAATTTGCTCCTAATCTAATGGACCAATTAAGTTGAAATTTTTGGTACACGTATGAATTTCGGTGACCCAAACACGGACATGTAACGTAAATAAATAAATGTTGAATATGGGGGTCAACTTAGGAAAGAAAAAAAGAAAAAGATAAAAAGATTACCAAACAGTATCGTCTGACATAACAAATGAAAGGGTTTCTGTGAGGGTCTCAAATAGCATTTTTTTTTTTATTTTAAAATAAATTGTTTTAAAGTTATTTAAGAAAAAGTAAAAACCGACTTCAAAACCTAAAACGAATAAAATAACTTTCATAAAAACATAACAGCTTCTGAAGTCGGTGCCAAGTGTATTGAAGAAATTAAGTCACCGACTTCCGAAAGTTATTTTAATCGTTTTAGGTTTTGAAGTCGGTTTTTATTTTTTTTTTAAGTTTTATTTTTCCATTTTTAGTTGAATATACCATTACATAAGCCCAAGACAAACGAAAAGAAGAATCATCAAAATCCACTGAGAAATGCCGGAGATCCAGTTAGTTTATGCATATGTATAACTTCATACATAAGAATAATTGCCTAATGTATTACATAGGGTGACTGGTAATTAGTGACCGATACTTAAACACATGATTGTACTCATGATAACAAACAACTGTTACTATGTGACCAAACCTGAATTCGCGAAATAAAAATCAGCTGTCCCATACATTCATGTTCTCATAACTCGTCAAAATATAAGGAGCAGCTGATGTTTTTTCGCGATTTCAGGTTTGGTCATATAGTAAAAGTTGTTTGTTATCATGAGTACAATCACGTGTTTACGTATCGGTCAGTAATTACCAGTCATCCTATATACCTTCCTGAGTGTTAGTAAAAGAAGCATCAAAATTGGTTCATTAGTTTTTGAGAAAATCGCGGACATACAAACATACATACTAATACAGAGCCTCCTTTTTTGAAGTCGGTTAAAAATATATGAAAATTTACCATTACCAAGGGCGGACCCCTTATCTCCGAAACTACTGGACCTAATATTTTGAAAAAAAAAAAATACAGAAAATAATTCTATACCATTATTACAGGAAAACCTATATGAAGTCTATGGTCTTAAAATAACATCGTAAATCTCTTAATATTGTGCGTACAAACTTACATTTGCAATTGGAATGTATGGGGGAACATGTTTTTCAACTACAATGTTAAGTTTGTTCTTGGGATAAATTACTACGGAACCCTTCATTGTGCGTGGTCCGACACGTTCATTTCCCCGAAGGGCTAGGCAGAGGTGTACCTAATAGTGTACCATCCACATTTCGTCAGTTATGTTGAATTAGACACACATACATACATAAACTCACACCTTCCTCTCATGGGCGTACGCAGAGACTGCAAAACGCCAGCTGCTGCGATCCTTACATACTCCTTTTACTTCGTGTACGTTCATACATCCGGTCACATACGCATGCACGCATGATGGTTACAGTTGCCGGTATATTTTGTTAAATTCCTGTGCAATTCGAATTTTTCAAATACTTTGTATTTTTAGTTCCTTAAATTCAAAAACAAATACTTTATCTTTTTAGTTCCTAGTTGACTCACCAGCCCGGCTTAAGCTCGGCCACGCCGGCCGCTATGCGCCTGCGCACGGGGATGGGCCAGCCGCCGCTGCGCGCGCGCTGCGCCCGGACGAGCCAGCGCGCCGCCGCGTAGAACTGCCACATGTGCTCGCTGGACGAGACCGTCACGTTGTCCAGCGAACCACTGCCGCTTAGAATTATGCTTGATATCTGGATAAGGACGGAAATACAAGTAAGGAACTCAGAAATCCAAAGATCATTAACTACCAACACTAAATAAGTATAATACATTAAATCCTCGCGTCACGAGGACGCGCTGTCAGCGAGACCTAATGACTTTTAACCGACTTCTTAATTGTTT
Source organism: Dicycla oo (assembly GCA_948252095.1). Taxonomy (NCBI): domain Eukaryota; kingdom Metazoa; phylum Arthropoda; class Insecta; order Lepidoptera; family Noctuidae; genus Dicycla; species Dicycla oo. The sequence continues at coordinate 1,994,974 of OX411718.1, read as the reverse complement.
CTGTAGTTACGGTATGTGAGTGGTTAACGTAAGATTTTATTCTCCGACTCGGCACACAGAAAAACTAGTTTTAAGGTACAGCGATACACGCATGCGTCAGAAGAAAACGCACAAGTGTGGACATAACTGTTAGGTTAGTTACACAGTGCCTTGCAGGACCGTCACAAACATAACTGTTAGGTCAGCTACACAGTGCCTTGCAGGACCGTCACAAACATAACTGTTAGGCCAGTTACACAGTGCCTTGCAGGACCGTCACAAACATAACTGTTAGGCCAGTTACACAGTGCCTTGCAGGACCGTCACAAACATAACTGTTAGGTCAGCTACACAGTGCCTTGCAGGACCGTCACAAACATAACTGTTAGGTCAGCTACACAGTGCCTTGCAGGACCGTCACAAACATAACTGTTAGGTCAGCTACACAGTGCCTTGCAGGACCGTCACAAACATAACTGTTAGGCCAGTTACACAGTGCCTTGCAGGACCGTCACAAACATAACTGTTAGGTCAGCTACACAGCGCCTTGCAGGACCGTCACAAACATAACTGTTAGGCCAGTTACACAGTGCCTTGCAGGACCGTCACAAGCATAACTGTTAGGTCAGCTACACAGTGCTTTGCAGGACCGTCACAAACATAACTGTTAAGTCAGCTACACAGTGCCTTGCAGGACCGTCACAAACATAACTGTTAAGTCAGCTACACAGTGCCTTGCAGGACCGTCACAAACATAACTGTTAGATCAGTTACACAGTGCCTTGCAGGACCGTCACAAGCATAACTGTTAGGTCAGCTACACAGTGCTTTGCAGGACCGTCACAAGCATAACTGTTAGGTCAGCCACACAGTGCCTTGCAGGACCGTCACAAACATAACTGTTAAGTCAGCTACACAGTGCCTTGCAGGACCGTCACAAACATAACTGTTACGTCAGCTACACAGTGCCTTGCAGGACCGTCACAAGCATAACTGTTAGGTAAGCTACACAGTGCCTTGCAGGACCGTCACAAACATAACTGTTAAGTCAGCTACACAGTGCCTTGCAGGACCGTCACAAACATAACTGTTAAGTCAGCTACACAGTGCCTTGCAGGACCGTCACAAACATAACTGTTAAGTCAGCTACACAGTACCTTGCAGGACCGTCACAAACATAACTGTTAAGTCAGCTACACAGTGCCTTGCAGGACCGTCACAAACATAACTGTTAGATTAGTTACACAGTGCCTTGCAGGACCGTCACAAACATAACTGTTAGATCAGTTACACAGTGCCTTGCAGGGCCGTCACAAACAACGTGCCGAAATATAAATCCTATATCTCTATGGATAAAGATATGAAAAACAAACATGCTGTAGGAAGCTATTGTAAATATTGTAATAGCCTCTTCAAAAACATCCAAAATTAAAATTATCTTGTAAACCTGAAAAAAATACCTTGAACTTATTCCTAGGCGATCTTCTCTTCGGCTTGTCCTGAAGCGCCCAGCCTTTCTGCATGTCGATGATCAGGTCCCTGGTGATGCGTCTCCAAGGCTGTTCCAGTCCTATGCCGTAGTATATGTGGTCCTCCTGGAAAAGGAAGAACCTTTATATGTAACGTAACATCAGCATAGGTGACTTATAGTACACCCTCTTTTGTTTCAAGTCTCCAGTTATGTTTAAATCCCATGGAATACCGCACGCGCGCACGTGTGTGTGTGTGTGTGTGTGTTTACCTTCAAATGTATCAGGTAAACCATTCGAAAATCAAAAGAGGTGTTCATAATAAGAATACAGGAAGCACTGGAACCGCGAGACGTCAAGTTAGGTTTTTAAAACTATGTGAGAAAGATATAAATATTTAAATATTGCCCAGAAATTTGATTTCCGGATCCTGTTGCAACCCAGCAAAAACCTGACATTCGGGTTTTTAGAAAACAAGTTGGTGTGCTGTCAACATGGTTCTTGAAAGAACAAAACAGGACTTCCTATGTGAAAAGCTTATGAATAAGGAACCCTTCCTTATTCATATGCTTTTCACATAGGATGAATGTTGATGTTTCTCAACTCACCAGAGCCGAAATCAACTGCATACTCGTAACATAATGCAGATACACCGTCTCCTTCTTATCCTTATTCTGTAACACCACCGTCATCGAGGAATTAGCCTTCATCTGCAAGTCCACACTCAACACAAAGTCTTGCGTCAGGTTCACTTTCAACCACACCTGACTCGACGCATGCTCTGACGTCGAAAACCTGAGCACGTTTGATTGGACCGAAGTGTCAAACTCTCGAGCCATATACGCGTCTTTACTAATGATCCAATTTTCTAATTGTTTTTCTCCATCGTCTATTATTCGTCTCTTTGGTTCATTTTCTGTTATGTGCTTGCTGTAGTGGGCTAGCCCAAATTGCGCGATCTGGGTTGGATAAAAGAACCCTCGAGGCTCCCACTGCGTGCTGACGGGGACTCCTTCGATGCCGCTGATGCACTTGACCCTATCTCTGACTTCTACATTGTAGTTTTCAAAGGTGGTGAAAGTTCCTCGAGGGTCATACTTCTTCTTTGGGTGGTAGATCTTGCCGTAACTGTGTGACCATTCGAATTTTTCTATGCCGTCCGCTGTTGATATTTTTCCGTAGATCTGTGGAATTTTAGTAAGTTTGTTATTTGTTGTGCATTTTAAAATTGATTATGCACCTTCTTATAAATGTGAAAGTGTGCAAGTTGGTTTGTCCATCTTTCACGCAGCAACGGAAAAAGATAAAAAAAGTAGCCTATATCAGGCTATGTTTTATCTCAATAAACAGCCTCTAAGGAATAGAGGCTGTTTGTAAATTAATTGGGTGTTGAAGTTTGTAAGGGAAAAACTGAAATCTAAAATAGTAAAAATTACATAAATCAGCACGCATTTGTGGGAACAATACGAGTGAGTTATCTGTGGCCTCGAAATGCGTGTAAATCGATAAGCCTTTAGGATCATTTGAGGTTAATGAACCTGTTGAAAACATGATTTTGTAGACCTAAGTACTTCAGAATTTTAATGTTTTTGAAGTTCCAAGAGTGTAATCATATATACCCATGTAGGTTATTATGAAACAAAATATTTCGTTTTTTGGAACGAAGTTTTTAGCGCGGCTTGCGGTAGGTCTTAGGAACTAACTGGTAGAAACGGTCACGTAACGAAAATGCGTTATGCCCCCTCCATGCAACTTTCTATAGAGTGTGAATTTGATCTGCTAAAATTTTGAAAAATTTCATCATAGGTTCATTTGGTGGTTTTTCGACGGTGTTATACCCGATACGATAGTGACGCTAAAATGCAATATGGCGGCTGCGAAAATATGATTTTTGTTTAAAATCATTCTTGACATTACTTGAGAAGGATCTTTTTGTTTTAAATTATAAGTGAGAAGGAACGTCGTTACGACGGGGGTCCCTCATTTTTTTTTTGTCAGAATACCTCTGAGAGCGTCTCTTTGGCAAATGGGGAGAAAAACTAACTTTTTATCACGATAGATGGCGCACAATCGACTGTACCTTGTTTTGATATATTAGCTGTCAAATCGTATGGATTTTTGCAATCTAATAAGTTTAGCTTTCCTATTTTCCGTAATTTTGTCCAAAATGCCACAATGTAGAGTGTAGTCTTGTAAAAACAGAGGAGTACATTTGTTTCCTAAAGAAAGTAATGGCAGACAACAATGGGAATTGGCGTTTCGTATTAACAACTTTAAGGCAAGTAGTACTGCACCATTATCTGCTGCGCATTTCACAGAAGAGGTTTAGGTTAGTAATGAAGCCGTCCTTTAGGCTGGGTACTATATCTATAAAACAAAAGAATCAAGATTATTATCTAATAAAATAAAATTATTGTCATCAAAATAAAAGTGTCATAAAATATACTATATTAACTAATCTATGTAGTAAAGAACTCTTCTAAAGATTTAATCAACCAATATAGGTACTTAGTTTTCAAAATATTCCTGTATTAACTGTCTGTTAATCATTGGTAAAGGAGTATCATTTATGTCTCTGAATGTATCAGACGGTGGATATAGGTATGCGGTGTCGTCTTGGATGTCGCAGTCAGCACCAAAGTTTTGGTTTCGACATACAAAAGTAATTTATAAAACAAAAACTAGGAATGTTAGTCCATGGCTTATGGAAAAAGGCTCACAAACAATCATAACCTTAAATATTTTAAGTGTTTTCCTTTCAATCAAATCGGCCTTTTTGTCGGCAGTTGCAGCGTTCCTTTGACGGAGCTCAACTGTTAGTTGACGCACAGTCATAAACGCGTACATATTGTAGTGGAATTACATTTTAAAATCTCATAACCTCCCGTCCGTTAATAAATCTCCAGGAGATTTCTGTCAAAAAACGCGCGTCTGGTGGGAATCTCCTGGAGATTTCGTGGACCGGGTCGGATTAAATGCCAAATATTGCCTGTCTAGAGTATACCTTTCCTACTCTAACTTACACAGAGTGTATGTGAAAGAATAAGAAAGGCATAAAACATCACATCATGCTAAACAGTCAACAACATTTGTTATCGGAAATGTCTGTTCTTTTACTTGATTATTGTACAATAATGTGTTATTATGTAAATAAAACAATAACTTTGGAAAAAAATGCATGTATTTTATTAATATGACGACTTTTGTACCAAAAACTGGGAAAAAGTAGCTAACCCTACTTTCAATTTCGAATCAACAATAGATTTCACGATAAAACTGTACAAAACTATAGAAAATCAAATAGCTTATTTTATAACGATTTCAGTGACATAGGGTGTGTCGAGCTGCGCTCTTTAATTTCAGAGCTATCGTAGTTTTAGTGAACGCGGAGAAATTACACGATTTCGGCCGGGCGCACTGACAGCTCCGCGGAGTTGCGCAATAGAGGCCAAACGTTTGAGGGGATAAATAGCAGTCACACTACTGTCACGAAAAGTAAACAAGGTACGGTCGACTACAGCGACATCTACACACAGCTTTGAGTGTGGCTCCTCATTCGAAGTGCCGTATTATATTAAGGTCCAGGTACTGATTGTCAGTACACAATACTGTCATTACAGTATTGCTACTTACCTCGAAGTACTTGTGTACCAGCGAGAAGGGCACGTACACCTCGTCTCTGCCGCGGTCCCGGCGACAAGACACCGAGTACTCTGCGTTGATGACGCACTCGATATCGTCCGCGCCACCGCCACCCTCTGACAGCGCATTTGACAACACCGAGCCGACTGGAATGTGGATTAAGCCCTATTTACACAATGTCAGAGTCTAGATTCTCGTCTGTTTTTAGCCTATGTTGTCTCACTGCAGGTCAAAGACCTCCATATAACACTGTTTAGACGATGCAACTTTCGTTTTTGCTTCAACTTATGGTATGCCACAAGAAAATAATTCTCACCATGTAAAACAGGCTTTTAGGAATGTTGCTATGCTTACATTATTGTGAAATAAGTAAGCCGTATTTCTTTAAAAAGTCGAGGATTTGCCTAGTGACCTGCTCAAATGTCCCTTATAAATTATTTAATATTCTTTTAGGTGAAATGCAGACTAAATTCATTAATTGATTGAACTAGGGGTCTAGCCAAAGTGATACTCGATTAGCGATGACGCTAATAGAAAAGGCAATAATGTATGCGGTTGACATAAGCTATCGAAATGTCACGTGATCATAGATCAGCATTTCTATAGAGATGCGCGTCGATAGCGATTGTAGAAATAGAATCGCCTCCAAGCGAATGTCATTTGGCTAGGCCTACTGTATTAAAATGCCTATGTGTTAGTTAATGACTACAACAGTTGGACGAGAATAGTTTACAGGGCACTCTCTCTGTATGATGTTTCTCATAATAATTTTCTTTTCCCTACAAATGTTGTTCAAATCTTCATCTCATGAGAATGTGTGCAAAAGTAAACATTTTCTGATACAATAAGTCAGAATCTTACTGGGTCTGCGCGAGAGTTCCCCGCAGTGTCCCCAGAACAGCGTGAACACGAGCACGGCGGCACAGAGCGCACCCAGCGCCACGCGCATGTTCATACGCACCAGCATCATTCCACCCACCTGCGGAGAAGGTTGTTATATTAAACTAGCTGACCCGACAAACCTTGTCCTATCAAGATTTCAATAATTCATACAAAATTCCCATAGAAAATGCACTTTCAGTTTTCCCGAATTTTCCAATTTTCCCGGCAGCTTTTCAAACATTTTCTTTCATACAAACCTTGTCCTGACAATCACAAACACAACAAAAAAAGAATTATCCAATTTGGTGCAGCCGTTTGGAAGTTATGCGCGTACATACATTTCGGCGATTCATTTATTTTATAGATAAGTCTATCTATCAGTCTATATAGCATGTAATGTACAGCTGATCAAAAGCCTCCCTTTCTCTTTTCCACACACGTCTGTCCTCTGCCATTGTGGACTTGGTCTGCCGCAGTAACCTAGCATTTAATGTGAGCCAATCAGTGGCTCTTTTAGCCCACAGCTCATCTGACGTTATTAAGGACACACCGAGCTTTTTATACACGAAAACACGTTTTTATAACCGTTGTTTGAAGTAGTAAACAATTAAATTAAAATTTAGGGAATTATATTAGTATTATTGGGGACATATACTAAGCAGTATACACGACGGAAACACGATTTGATAAAGTTGGCTCGATAGAATAAATTCACAAAGTTATCACTAAAAAACACAATAAACGCTTAGTAAGACGTGAATACTTCACGCAAGGTCGTAAGTTTCTGTATAATAACAGAACTATATGTTTTCTATAACGTATACACTTTACATTTTCAAAATGTGTATTTGTTTAATAATAAGAAGGAAATATTTAAATTCGCGCGAGTTGCGCCCATCTTAACCAGAGCTGCGTCGCCGCCCCCCTGTCCGCTTTAGTCCTGCTTCGGCCATCGGACGGGAAGCTTGTGTCGCTTGCGCTTACGCACGGATTTATAACAGTGGGTAGGTATTTTAAATGGGGAACAGAGTAAACCAATCAAGGGTGAGAAGGGGTTGGCGAAAAACCAATGCTAAACGCTTGCATGAACAAATGAAGTAAGTCAAACTCATATACCTACTTATTTGTGTGTTGTTATTTTTTTTTAGTCTCCACGACAAAGGGAATCCTAGTGTGGAGGCTAGTGTTATTTTAATTCTGTAATGCTTTCTTGATCAATAAAGTTGTTTTATTATTATTAAGTAGTTACTTTTTTTTAATGGGATATTTTTTAAATCAATGTTTCTAGAACAAAACACCTACAGGGAAGACGCGGGTAAGTGCTCAGTATCAAGGGTCGAACACCCTCTTTGTGAATTTCGTAATTTTTTTTTTCGTGTTACCTACAAATGCAAGCCCAGCCCCGAGTCTAATTCTATGGGAGGTCAGCATTTTACTTTTTGAAATTAGCTAAATATGTCGCACCTTGAAAACAAAAGTGGCGTTATACAAAAATTAAAATTTTTCTGTATGTCCATTTAAAGCTTTTTTGACGCAGCATTTTGGTCAATATCTTAGCAAATAACTGAAATAAAAGACTGCAATTTGATTTTCTTACTTCAAGTTTTGTATATACTGAAAATATGCCAGTAAATTATGGAGTTATTTAGAAAACATAGTTTTGGTAATGCCACTTTTGTTATCAAGGTGCGATGTGGTCGATCCGTGATACTTATCACTTACCAAGCCCCCAGTATGAATAGTTACCTACGAGTATTTACGATATTTCAGCAATACTTACCTACGTGCTAAAATTCACTAAATTACACCTACTATGATTTGAATCATTCTTTGTATTTTTTTCTATTTATAGGGTAAATGTACCAGTTGTTGACATTTCACTGCAAAATAAATTTGAAACATCTGATGACAAGAGAGAAAGACAAGTACAGATAGAAAATTTTGTAGATAAAGAGAATACTGTGGCTTCGTAAGTATAATCCTCCTACCTACCTATTATACCTAGTTATTAAATTAAAAGTACTTAGTTGGCACCTACCTACCTACTTACGATATTTCAACGAATAGTTACTTACAATGGAACACTATTTATCTTGTTCTATTTATAGGGTAAATGTACCAGTTGTTGGCACTTCACTACAAAACAAAGAGTCGTCTGAAGAACTGGTGAGGTAAGCACAAATTAATATGATGTGTCTAAGAAAACATTATAATAATTTAAGTATAAATTACCACATTATCTTTAAATTTTTCCTTTCCAGGGTAAACTTCTTGGATAACATCGATTCTGAATTGTATCACACTCTTGAACTATAAGTTCAAAAACTAATAATTTTTATGAAATAAGTCTTACAAATTCCTTACAAAAAACAGTTTATAATTAAATCAAATGATCTGTTTTATTATAGGATTCCAATTTCACCGGAACAAAACTCTTGTCTTCCAGTGGATGGAGAAATATACAATGACATGATTTACTCACACAGAGAAAATATTGCCATGAAGTGAGTCCGATATTGATTATTATTGTTTTTTGTGTCCTCATAATGTTATAATATACTGAGCATTTTTATGACTACCCACATTTTCACAGGGTGTTCTACCCATGAATATGAATAACTTTCACTATGGGACCAACTCGGAAATCACTAAAAAAATAATTTGTTTTAAAACATAACGCACCTTCGGTGCAGCAAAGTCACAAATAGCCAAAACTGCAAAATCTAAAAGGATTTCTTTTAATAATTCAAAATAAGTTTTTAACGTGAAACTATAGCAAAAGCAATTAACGATTTTTTTTTAATATTTCAAACCTACTACAAATAGTAATCCAGTAATAAGGCAATATAATAAATGCCTAAAAAATCTTAAAAGTCCTCTCCTGTAAAATTTAAAAATGAGCTGCCGGGTGCCTTTGTTGCACCGAAGGTGCGATAAGTTCAATACCTACTCGACCAAAATATATGGAACAGCAGAAATTTTTGTCGTGATTTCAGAGTTTGTCCCATCGTGAAAGTCGTTCATGTTCATGGGCAGAACCCCAATTTTCACCCTGTGAAAATTTGTGTAGTGATAAAAAATATGCCGTATATACCAAGCATACAAAGCAGCCCGCTCCTCACAGGGCGCCCTCTATATCATAAATCCTTGGAAAAGTATTGATGACTACCAATAAATCTTTTTTTTTTCATTTTAGTCTTCCGTTTGATGAAATACAGAAATTACAGGGGCTTGCTGCTGTAACTAGGACACAAGATAATCCCAATGTAAGTAGTAAAATTAGGTATGAATTTATCAAGGTATTCTGAACCTAATCGTTAGAGAAATAGGATAATTCGTTTATTTGATTTAATTTCATAATTCGCTTACGTTTTAGCATTTTACACATCATTCGTCAGCTGACTCAGATTCAGAAGAAGATAATTATACAATAGAACCAGAAAAAAAAATTGGAAGAGATCAGAATAAGTGGAAATAGAGTTGTAGATTTCATGTATTTATTTGAACAGTTGCAAGAAATTTCACATCATAACTCTCCATTAGGTTGTAACTTAAATTATTTGAAATTAGTCGGAGAAAAAAGAAAAGGATTTGTGTCAAAATTCAAGTTTGTTTGCAAAATGTGCAACGCTAAATTGAGTATACAGAATTTTAAAAAATCCAGCGAAAAGAAAGAACTTGATCTCAATGAAAATGTGGTAAGTAGTTTCATGTCAATAGGGTCAGGATACGCGGGTTTAGAGCAAGTGTCTGCTTCACTTGAAATACCATCTATGTCGGATCATTATTATGCCAAGTGTCACGAAAAAGTCTGTGAACTTTGGGAAACGGCAAAAGAAAAATGTATGGAAGAAGCAGTAAAAGAAGAATACGATTTAGCTGTTTGTGATGGTAATGTTAATATAGATGGAGTACCTATGATTACCGTGGTTGCTGATGGATGTTGGTCAAAACGATCATATAAAAAGAATTATAACGCTTTATCGGGTGCTGCGGTAATTATTGGTTACAAAACAAAAAAAGTTCTTTACATGGCTGTAAAAAACAAGTATTGTATGATTTGTGCACGGTCAGAGAACAAAAAAATACCAGCTCCCGATCACACGTGTTATAAAAATTACAATGGATCCTCAAGTGGTATGGAATCCGTTGCAATAGTTGAAGGCTTTAAACATTCTTTACCAAATCAGGGCTTAATTTACTCAAAGTTAATTGCTGATGGGGACTCCAGTACATATAAGAGCATATTAGAAGCAAAACCTTATGGAAACTTGTTGGTGGAAAAAATTGAATGTACAGATCACCTGTTGAGAAACTTTTGCACGAAACTTGAAGAGTTAACCAAGAACACTTGCTATCCTATAACATATCGCAAACTTCTTGGAAAAAATATACTGCGCTTACGTAGATCAGTTAAAGGGGCTGTTAAACATATCAATTCCCAAGATTCAAATTTCAACCAAAAAGTAACTGACCTAAAACAAGATCTAATAAATGCACCAAATCATGTTTTCGGAGATCACAAATTATGCAAACCTTATTTTTGCCAAAATATTGATCAAAATACACAAAATTTTGTTGCTGAAATGAAGTCTAGTCTCGCCAGTCTCTTGAAAAAAGAACTGTTTTACAAGCAGATTCGATTGAATGGCACCAAGAGAGAAAATTACGTCTCACTGCATCTGCTTTCGGAAAGGTATGCAAAAGAGGCCTTATAAAATGTGCACCTCTAGTAAAAACTCTTCTAAATTTAACTGGTGATTTAAACCACGTAAAATCCGTTCGTTATGGCAAGGAACACGAATATATTGCATTAGAACAATTGGCTGAAGTACCTACTAAAACTCGAAGAAGAAGCCAACTTCAACGGTATACAGAAATGTGGCTTATTCGTCGACCCTGAACTGCCGTTTTTGGCGGCAAGTCCAGATGGATTAGTAGGTGATAAAATTATTGAAATTAAGTGTCCTTATTCGGCTAAGGACATAACAGTCAGGGAAGGCATAGCACAAAAAAAAAATTCGTTTCTGGAAACAGGAGAAGAATGGGAACTTGACAATAAATAAACAACATGATTGGTTCTACCAGGTACAGGGTCAGCTCCACATTACTAGGAAAGAAGTGTGTTTGTTTGTTATGTGGACAGAAAAGGATATTAAAATACGAAGCAATAAAAAGAGATAACGAATTCTGGACGAACAGTATGGAAACGAAATTAAAAACATTTTACTTTGATTGTCTTCTACCAGAAATAATTGATTCAAGGCTAGACAGAAAAATAGAAATTCGAGAGCCACAATTTATTTTAGACGCAATAGACAGGAAAGAGTCAGCAAAACGTAAAAAAGCTATGCCTTCCGCGACTGTTATGCCAGAGGCGAAGCGGAAAAAAGTTATACACGTAATAAAATAAAATTTAAAAAAAAAATACTTCAAATGTAACAGCAGAGATTCACTAAAAAGTTTAAAATTCTATATACCCATACGTAGGATGACTGGGAATTAGTGACCGATACTGAAACACATGATTGTACTCATGATGACTAACAACTTTTACTATGGCACCTAATCTGTAATCGCGAAAAAAAATCAGCTTCTCCCTACATTTTGACGAGTTATGCGAACATGAATGTATGGGATAGCTTTTTTTTTAAATTCAGGTTTGGTCGATTGGCCATAACGAACAAAGTACCTGACCATGTAACTTCATTATCAGAAATTCAATAGAATCTGCTTGCTTTTTGCTTACTACTAACAATAGTATTTTATTGAATCTACTTTGAAGAATAAATCATTTGAATTTGTAGAAAATAAAGGGCGACTACTGGGATTTTTACCCTATTTAGCCGTTATGTTATTTTATGTTATTGAGTTTCTATTGTACCTTAAAATATGTATTATCATTATCATAAAAGGCAATTAATTATTATTCGATTACAATATACCTAATATTATTATTTTTTTTTGTATTTACGATAAATTATAAATAAACAAAATTGTGTGAAATCTGAAAAAGGTTTCTTACCATGAATGTATCCAATAAAAGTATTTGAAATCGTTTTTGTTTTATTTTGCAAATATTGGTAGCACCTCGCTAGTCGATCGGCGGACGGCGCAGCGCGCGCGGCGGGCGGTCTGCGCAGTTGTCTACCTACTCTAGCCGCTCGACCTCTTACAAGTGTGCCTCACGCACACATTCACGGAGCGCATAGAATACCTAAAATCGTTTAGCGCCAGAAACTCGGTGTGCCCTTAAGGCACAGGGTAAAACATCAGTTGAATATTTTAGTATCAGCCCAATAATGGTTAAAGTTATACAGGGTTATTGGTAAAATACCAACAACCTCTTAAGGGGTCATTGTACTCATCATTATGAAATGCAAAGTAAATGCTAATGGAAATGCAAATGAAATGCAAATGAATAATGCAAAGTTAATTAAAAAATATTAAAAAATTAAATTAAATAATGTTTAATAACTATGTAAGTTACCAAACTGGCAATTCAGAATATGCCTTAGTTGTGCAAATAGTAGTAGTAGTGTCTTGAATTGTACTATATTGAATTCATGCAATTGTAATACTTTTTGTAAGGTTACAGAGGTATTTCTTTCCGATGCGCCTGAGCCGTGTCAGTACCTTACTCATAAAAGGATTTCTAATTTTTTTGAAAATATTTTGAAATATATTATTGGTGAAAAAATGGTTAAAATCGGTCCCGCAGTTTCAGAGCTTATTTGGTAGGTACAACAAACAAACAAATAATCTTTCCTCTTTATAATATTAATATTGGGGAAAAAGTTTCTTCGCATTTTTTAAGAAAATTCAAAACATTTTTTAATATAGTTTATTTACATTTAACTAAAGTATGTAGGTACCATTTTGTTCGATAACTTTTTGCCATCTTGTAGGTAGGGACATGATCCCATTGCTATAGAAATTTTGGGACTTCTGGTCAAAATACCGCGACAAGTGGTTTTGGCAGTCCTCTCGTGATGTTAACCTGACACTGCCTAAAGAATTCTGAAGAGAACGAAACAGGTGGAAATCTGAAGGTGCAAGGTCAGGACTATACGGCGGATGCATTAACACCTCCCAGCCAAACTCTCTTAATTTTTGCTGAGTGGCTAAAGATCTGCGAGGTCTAGCGTTATCATGATGAAAAACCACAGCCCTTCTGTTGATTAATTCCGGCCGCTTTCTCTCAACTTCTTGCTTTAATCTCATCAGTTGTTCGCAGTAGAGTTCAGAATCGATGGTCCTGCCTGGTGGCATCAGCTCATAATGAATAATGCCCTTCCAATCCCACCACACACACAGCATCACCTTGTTGCAAGTTAACCCGGGTTTCGCCACAGTCTGTGAAGCCTGACCGGCCTTTGACCATGACCTTTTTCGCACGTTCTTGTCATACGTGATCCACTTTTCATCACCAGTTATCAGCTTCTTCAAAAATGGTTTGGTTTCATTACGTCGTAATAAAGAATCACAAATGAGTACACGGTTCATTAGGTTTCTTTCAGTGAGCTCGTGAGGTACCCAAATGTCGAGCTTTTTTGTGTACCCAGTTTTTTCAAATGCGCCAAAACTGTTTTGTGGTCAATTTCCAGTTCTTCAGCTACGTCGTAACTACTGATATGCCGATCTTGCTCCACTTTTTCAAAAATGGCATCCATTTTATCCGTAATAGGGCGACCAGAGCGACGTGCATCTTTGACATCAAAATTTCCGGATTGAAAATGCTTAAACCAAATTTGTGCTACTCTCACAGACACTACACTAGGTCCATAAACATCGCAAATTTTTTTCGCGGCTTGCGTTGCATTTTTACCTTTTTTGTAGTAAAATTTTAAAATGTATCGAATTTTTTCATTAGATTCACTCATCTTGACGGTACGAAAAACAAATGAAAATCACACATTTTCCTAATTTGAATTTGGAATTATGTTCTTTAAAATTTAAACTTTCAATGATACCAAAACCAGCCAGATACAAATAGTATAGCCAAAGAGATTTTATTACAAGTTCATACATACTATAATGCGAAAAGACTTTTTCCCCAACCTAATAGATAACACTTTACTCACTGACTTAAAAGTTATGTTTGTTTGATGACTTTAAACTTCAATACATACTATAAAAATATTTCTATAATACCATACTTGAATACATAGTATGTTCTTACAACAAATAATTAGTTGACTGATATTCCAGTAGTAAGATAACCCTATGATACATATAAAACCAATCTTTAATAAGACTAATGATGTCACTTCTCTCACAACAACTATTGTAAACGTTTTAATTTATGTTGTATAAATAAAATATATATTTAAATCAACTTAATTCTTCAAACACAGGTAAAATGTTCTATAAACTGCATAGAGAATTATTGTATGTGTGTATAAACGGTATGAAAAGTAAGTAAAAAAGCAAAGGTACGCAAAACGAAGACACCAAACAAGCAGCTAAATATAACTTCGAAGTACTTAGCGACCCTACGCTCCGGAATTCGCGTGGGTGTTCCAAATTCATATGCGAACTACTTTCAAGAACAACAAAAAGAAAATGGTTTTATTATACATCTTTTTCACTCCACGATGCAGTATCATGTGGTCTACATACCTAAGTAAACAGTATTTTTATACAAATACTTACTCTGTACACAGCAGTAGCATTCCATCCGTTCTTTAAATAAGTGAAGTGAACCACACGGATATTTGTCATAAGAACTGTCACATCACAATTTTGCGAATTGTAAGGTTTACATGGAAATATAACTTTTCTAAATATTTACACTGGAATGATTATTTTGAGAAGTAATCTAATAAAATCGGCCGAGACACGACTCGCCTCCGATTGCAGCTGACTTTTGACAGTTAATTTTTGACAGCTGACAATATTTATCGAATAGTTCAGAAACACCTTACTTCGGATTGTTTTAGTACTCAAAAAACAAATTAATATAAAAAAAATATATTAGGTTGGGGAAAAAGTCTTTTCGCATTATATTAGGTTGGGAAAAAGTCTTTTCGCATTATAGTATGTATGAACTTGTAATAAAATCTCTTTGGCTATTCTATTTGTGTCTGGCTGGTTTTGGTATCATTGAAAGTTTAAATTTTAAAGAACATAATTCCAAATTCAAATTAGGAAAATGTGTGATTTTCATTTGTTTTTCGTACCGTCAAGATGAGTGAATCTAATGAAAAAATTCGATACATTTTATACAAAAAAGGTAAAAATGCAACGCAAGCCGCGAAAAAAATTTGCGATGTTTATGGACCTAGTGTAGTGTCTGTGAGAGTAGCACAAATTTGGTTTAAGCGTTTTCAATCCGGAAATTTTGATGTCAAAGATGCACGTCGCTCTGGTCGCCCTATTACGGATAAAATGGATGCCATTTTTTGAAAAAGTGGAGCAAGATCGGCATATCAGTAGTTACGACGTAGCTGAAGAACTGGAAATTGACCACAAAACAGTTTTGGCGCATTTGAAAAAAACTGGGTACACAAAAAAGCTCGACATTTGGGTACCTCACGAGCTCACTGAAAGAAACCTAATGAACCGTGTACTCATTTGTGATTCTTTATAACGACGTAATGAAACCGAACCATTTTTGAAGAAGCTGATAACTGGTGATGAAAAGTGGATCACGTATGACAAGAACGTGCGAAAAAGGTTGTGGTCAAAGGCCGGTCAGGCTTCACAGACTGTGGCGAAACCCGGGTTAACTCGCAACAAGGTGATGCTGTGTGTGTGGTGGGATTGGAAGGGCATTATTCATTATGAGCTGTTACCACCAGGCAGGACCATCGACTCTGAACTCTACTGCGAACAACTGATGAGATTAAAGCAGAAGTTGAGAGAAAGCGGCCGGAATTAATCAACAGAAGGGCTGTGGTTTTTCATCATGATAACGCTAGACCACACACATCTTTAGCCACTCAGCACTAATTAAGAGAGTTTGGCTGGGAGGTGTTAATGCATCCGCCGTATAGTCCTGACCTTGCACCTTCAGGTTTCCACCTGTTTCGGTCTCTTCAGAATTCTTTAGGCAGTGTCAGGTTAACATTACGAGAGGACTGCCAAAACCACTTGTCACGGTATTTTGACCAGAAGTCCCAAAATTTCTATAGCAATGGGATCATGTCCCTACCTACAAGATGGTAAAAAGTTATCGAACAAAATGGTACCTACATACTTTAGTTAAATGTAAATAAACTATATTAAAAAATGTTTTGAATTTTCTTAAAAAATGCGAAGAAACTTTTTCCCCAACCTATTATGATAGCTTATTCTTTACAGGTAAATAGATAATACCACTCGTCGTAATACATAACAGGTAGGTACGTTTCTTTACACGTACGCTTCGTTTTACTTTTCTGCCCTTTTGTCAAAAGTTGTATTTTTTTGGGGTTGGCAACTTAAAACTTTTGACAGATGGCGCTAGCATAGCTTTCCCCTGGCACATTTGTTTTTCAATTTGTGTGTTTGGTTTTATGATTTTTTTTCAAAAAAATACCATGATGCGTACTACGAAATACATGTACTCGACATGGCGAATAAGCAAGCTATAGGCTGAACTGAAAAAACGAGGTGCTTCTGTAGGGTGAGGCCAAACAAGCGTAATTGACGCAAAATGAGTTCATCTCATTTTAACCATTTTTTTCTTACTTCTACAGCTATCGGAAATTGGTGTGCACCTATTTCTTTGCAATAAGGCACTTCACAAAGAGTATAATAATTAAATTGACATTTCACATTTCTTAGGCATTTTATAAAATCATAAAGAAACTCATGAAAATCATGAAGTATTTGTTTCTTTATGATTTGCAAATGAAAATAATTATGGTTAAAGCTATGCTAGCGCCACTTTGACAGTTGCCAACCCCATTCAAAAATTTAAATATGTGCCGAGCACACACATTTTTCATGTTCCATTCAGCTCCTATGCTCCACTCTTACTAAAATATTCTGCCACTTTTATTTTATTGGTCACTTTTTTATTGCTAATAAGAAATATTTGGAACGAAGCATTCTCTTCTCTGTCTAAGGAACGAAGAGTTCTTTCTCATTTGTGATTTCCACCTAATGTTCAGCGTTTATAAAATTAAATCCTACTAATATTATAAATGATGGATGGATGTTTGTTACTCTTTCACGCAAAAACTACTGCTTTTGGCACACAGATAGTTTATAACCTGGATTGACACACGGGATACATTTTATCCCAACATTCCTACGGGTTCGAGACTTACGCGGGTGAAACCGCGGGCGCTGCTAGTTTATCATGTTTTTATATGTGTGTTACGGTAAGTGTGATTAATTGAAAATTATTAATAATTATCCATCATTATTAATAATTACCTCATGATTTGGTAAATGTGAATATAAAATTGAAAAGTAAGTAATAAAATAAAATAAGACTCGAAGTTATTTGTCCAGAAGGTATTCATTTATAATACCACAGTACTTACAAATACTTCTTGTACTTCCATGCAAAATCGTTTATTCTTTGGTTTTGCAGAACAGATAAAATAAAAATTATACAGACTCCGTAAAATCAACATTATTTAAAATCTTTTTTCTATTTCTTTGTTTAATAGGTATTTATTGATAATACCTACCACAATACTTATAGGTACTGAACTAAAATATTAAATAAACTAAAAAAAAATAAAATGAAATAATCACAGACTCCTCATAAAAGCAACATTCAAATCCTAATAACAATAATTATTGTTACAAAATCGATCGAACAGAATAAGAATAAGAATAAGAATAAGAATAAGAATAAGAATAAGAATAAGAATAAGAATAAGAATAAGAATAAGAATAAGAAATTTTTATTTGTTTAGAATGTAGGTATTACAATAATATGTTAACAATGTTCAAGAGTCCTTATACATTCTGCCTTTCGGCATACAAACATTTATGGATAGACGCGATAGACGACATCGGGGTACATACATAAAACATTATAGCTCACCAGTGCATGTTCCTTTACACTATTACAAAGCATCATTCAAAAAATCGGATATAGAATAGTAACATTTTTGCAACAATAACTCGGTAAGACGTTTTTTGAATATTCTAAATGGTTGATCTTTAATAACTTTAGGTAACTTATTGTACACCTTTGGTGCCATACACATGACGCTTTTCTTTAAAAGTGTGGTTTTATAGCTACCTGTGTGTAACAGATTTTGATACTGAGATCTCATACAATTTGTCCTCTTTCGTATCTCACATCGTTATGTGAGATAGGAAAGAAGACAAATGGAAACAGATGCTGGTTAGTTTTTACAAAAATGGCTATTTCTAGGATGTACAGACATGGGAAGGTTAGTAATTTATGTAATTTGAAATTAGGAACACAGCTGTCTGTAATCTGTAAGTTAAAGAAAAACGCTTAGTGTACGTTATTTTTAAAAATATTATTAATAATCACCGATAAACGTGATTAATTTCGTACTTTTACCTTGACTTTCGGTAATTATTAACAATGATAGACAATAATTAATAATTTTCAATTAATCACACTTACCGTAAGATATGCATGACTTGAAAGGCTCAACAATATAGTACAAGTCCTAATAATTTCATAAATAACTCTAAGTTGGAAGATGGTAGACATTCCTCACACGATGACTATATTTATCGACCATCTTGAACTGCCTTGCAAGGGGAGATCTGTAACAAAAAGGATCCCTAATAATTTAACCGGAAAACAAAGTTATAATAAACTAACTATTTGTGCCCGGCGTCGTCTGAGTGAATTTCATGTCTCTATCTCCAGTGGTTTAAGCTGTGTGTTGTTTGTTTGCATACAACTATACCATCCAAATGTCCGACTTTTACGCTGAATCTTTAAAAAAAAAAAAAAAAATCTGTCATTCAAACCTTGTCCTGACAAACACAACAAAAAACAGAATTAGCCAAATAGGTGCACTAGTTAAGAAAGTGATGCGCTTACATACATTCGGCAATTGATTTTTATGATAGGTATTATATAGATAGATTTTTCGGATATTCAGCATAAGCTCCCATGAAGGCCAAATTCCTAATGAGTTGAGTGATGTGTACGGTGCACGTATACATGGGTTTTAACATATTGTTATTGCAATAAGTTAGCCAGTAGACTCGCGTATTTGCACCTTGGACACGATCTACATTTGGCAATGCATTGACGCTGACACATTGCATTATTCTATGCATTTTATGTATATTACATTTTTAGTGTTCAATTAGACGTGGTTTGAGTCGGACAACTCGCATTTTTATTTAGATTCATCCCGTTGAACACTTACTGACATTTTCTGCATTTAAGTTTAAATTTGACATTCTGCATTATATTGACATTTTACATTTTGCATTGACATTACTTATGTTAGGGATGCACCCTACATGATGAGTTCCAATGGGGTTGTTTTGCGGAAGCTTCGCCGCAAGAGAGCGCTGTGAGTTTGTTACATGTCAAAAGTGATAAAAACGTATGCATTGTGTGGATGATTTTTAAGTATTTGCGTGTTTTTTTTTCTTGCTTCACAATCTATTCTGTACAATCATAGCGTATCGCCTAGTTGAAAGAGAAGTTGAAAAAAAGAGGAGTAGGTATCGCAACAAGGAAGGAAAGCCAAGCTAAAGCTAAGTAGTAAGGTATACATTACATTTAACATTTTATCGATATTTAGCTGTATTCTGGACAATATTATGGTTTTATAAGCTAATAATTTTATAAGTAAATAAACTTACTTCGGAATTTGTCAACGCCTATTTGATTGCATCCAAAGGATACACAACGACCCATTATATATATATAAAAAAAATTAAAAAAAAATGTTTAATTTCTTTGGAGTTGGACAGTTCGTTTGTAACAAACAGCGCCATCTACGTGGAACTAATTTGACAGGTTTCTCCCCCATTCCAACATACAATAGACTTTGTATTGGGGCACGAACTTATGTATCAATAGGTATTTGTCGTGATCCTAGTAATGTCAATATTATGACAAGATCGTAATATTGATTAAGCGAGCTTCCAAACAGATAGGTATAAAATATTTTCACGCAATCCGCGAGTATCACGATACGTATCGCAGTATATCGTGATAATATTGCAGTATTTCTAGATATTTTGAAATTCGCGATATTATGGGGCGTGGCTTTCACTGGCGTGGCTTCAATAATAATGTTGGCAGAGCATTGCACATCGTGATATTATTGCCATGTCCGTCAGTAAGCGTTCGACAGCCATAGATAATAGGCAGGTACATTATACAGGCTTAGTTTGCAAAGCGCAAGTCCGATCCTGCATGGAGTATTGCAGTCACCTTTGGGATGGATCAGCTAAGTACCAACTAGCCGCGCTTGACTCGGTGGAACGCAGAGCTAAGAGGCTCATTGGCGACGTAAAACTGGTGGATGCCAAGCTTCATTGCTTGGCTCATCGCCGCAAGGTTGCCTGCTTGTCGGTCTTCTACAGATTGTACTTCGGAGAGTATGCCCGAGAACTCCACGACCTCATTCCACCGGCCCCCTTCTACCACCGGACATCTCGACGCACTGCCAGTTACCATCCCTACCTGGTTGCTATTCCACCAATTCGCACTAAGCGCTTCCAAATGTCTTTTATAATGCGCACAGCAAAAGAGTGGAACTCACTACCTGCGTCTGTGTTTCCGAACGTATACGACCCTAATCTCTTCAAAGTGAGAGTGAACAGGCTTCTTCTGGGTAAGCTCACTCCATCGTCGACTTTGTCTCTGTCACCTCTGACCTAGACTAGAGTCAAGAGCAAACCCATCACAAATAAAAAAAAAAAAAAACCAGACAAATTTTCACAGGGTGAAAGTTTGGCTGGTTATTGAAAACTAAGCCTGTACGAGTATAATTATATCGACAGCTCTCGTCCTCCTCATTATGTCCCTTGAGCCATGGCGGAAGAACATGATGAGTTACGCTACAATTCTGAGTCATCGGAATAAGACTAGTGGAAAAATTATTTGAAAGGGTTCATTCATATGTACAAGACTCTTTTTTAGAACCCAAAGACAAGCAAACTACAGTTAAAAATATATTGAATCTCTCTTAAAAATATATTGAAGCTCTCGAATACGGGAAATTAAGCCATGGGAAAGTACTTCTTTTTTTTTTTTTTTGGGTGGGAAATTATGGGAGCGTAAGGGAGTGTCAGACTTCTACTGACTAAAACCCACCCGTGTTCCTTCAGTTGCCTGTGCCAGGGCCACGGTAACTTTTTCAAACAATCCGCAACCCTGGCAGGCATTGGCTCTAGCGGACCCCATCAATTGGTGCTGGCATCTCTTTGAGGCGCGCGTAGAAGCCAACGTACCGTTCACCCGGGCCTGGTTTTTACCGGACACGGCGAGCTACCCACTGCTCGCCGTACGCAAGCCTGCGCCTACGGTGGCCGCGAAAGTACCTACAACCGGGATAAAAAAGTAGCCTAGTAATACTATTCCAGACTATAATCTATCTCTGTGCCAAATTTGCAGATTCGTTCAGCCTTTCTGGCGTGATTGAGTAACAAACATCCAGGCAAACTTTCACATTTATAATATTAGTAGGAAGTAGGATTTGCTTGAACCAAACACGACTACACCTAGCTAAACTCAGCTGCATACCGAAGTGATATATTGAAAGTTTGAAAGCTCGCTTCAATATTGAGATTTATTTGTTTACGTATCGTGATACTCGCGGATCGCGTGATAATATTGGTAGTATAATATGCCCCTTGAATCGAATGGAAACTGAAACAAAATCACGTATCATGCTTAACTGTGTTAGAGTCAGGCGCTCGACTTTTGACACGATTGCATGGCAGCCGAACTTCGGGACACTACTTCGGCTTCTGGCCGCAAATGGGTTTATCCCTAATACGATTGCGCTCCTCCGACTAGACGCGACTAATCGGATTACCGTGGTCGCGTGACAGCCACCTATTCCTTGATTTGTTGCCAGCGCACATCACGGAAGTATCGTGATAGGCGCACGATAGAGGTGGACTATTTTTAGACTTTTATCAAGTCCTAGATTGGAACAGGCCTCCGTCCAGCTCTAGATCGTGATTGAATGATCTAATTTGAGAAGCGGAGGCAATTAGTTTGACTGAAAAATTGAAGACAATAAAATTGACTGGCTTGCAAGCCAGTCAATTAATTAACAGGTAATTTAGTTTAAAATTCAATTCAAAGACTGTCTTCGAATTGAATTTTAAACTAAATTACCTACGTTATTATGAGATAAAAAAATAATAAAATGGAGGTAGGAACGAAAGTTGAATATGAAAGCAAACTCAGTCGTGAAATGTTTGCCTTTACGGTTCGTTACAACACGCTAGTGTAGTACACTACAATAAATATAGCTTGTTGTCTGTGCATGTTATCTAAATAGTGCAATCAGTGCACGTATGTGGAGAGATCAGGGCAGGCGGGCAGGCGGGCCGCATCCGAGCGATCGCGAACTCGCTCCGTCGGCGGCGCGAGGGAAGCAAGGAAACGGGTCAGTGTGCGCGGCAAGTGGGTCAGGGCGGATGCACCACCGCGGCCGCGCTCGGCCCCGTTCGGCGCAGCTCGGGCGGCTCCGGTGACGCATGCGCGCCGACCCCATCGATCGCCGCCCACGCGGCGCAGCGCCGCTCAAGTGCTCCGCGAGTCGCGACGCGAGTCCCGGGCTTGGCCCTCAACGATGGCGGCGTGAGCGCGCGCCGGCCGCGGCCTCCGGCGGACATGCCGCGATGGCCAGAGAGGTAACCGCCACGCGCCCGGCGTCCTCCGCCGCGTCCGCCCTCTTATGTAACCGCTGATCGCTGACACGCCCGGAGACATGGTGACTACCACCGCGCGCCGCGCGCCCCGCGCTCTCTGACCCGCATAGCAAGCCGCATCGTGCCTCGCTTGACCCACGACACCGTTCCCTCGGCTCGGCCTCCTAGATACCGTCACCGTCACCGTCCCCCTAGAGATCATAGAATAAAGCCTTCGTCCCAGTGCATCGCAGTGCTACCTAGTGGTGATAACTGTGTGTTGTATCTAGTTATGTATGGCGGGGATCTGCCCCGAAGTCGGCAGGGGCACGTCAGCGTACGGCAGTGCCGCAGCCGGCGTCCCCCTCGCTCGCGTGCGCCGGCCATGCGTCGTCTCGCTCGCTCTGCCGTACAGCAGTACTGCACATGCAGCCTGCATTATTCACAATCTGTGCCAACTTACAGTGTCCTATTCGAGGAGCCCTTAACACGAACATTACATGAAATTAATGTAATTCCTGTAATACCAGCTAAATGCCTGTGACCATGTGATCTATAGTCGACATACACTCTGCTCATACCTACAGGGATATGGTAGACGGATTTTGTATTAACAGTGTATAATAAGTACCAATAATGACGTGACTGTTGGTGTAGCACATGCGTAGCACACTCGTAGCAGGACGTAGCACACTCGTAGCAGGACGTAGCGACTCCGTAGCATTGCGTAGACCGTAGCTAGTGATGTTGTTTATATAGATGTATGGTAGAAAATCGTTTTCGTTCTTCAATTCTACGAGTATGTATATATTATTATGTGTTATAAGCCTGTCATATTATTATATACTTGTGTATTTATATATATGTAATCCACTTAACGTTTTCCCCCAGGCATCCCTTAAACTTGTGAATCTCTTTACAATGAATCGTATATTTTTCTATCTTACACTCGCATAAACATATTACATAGTATAGGATATCACCTCGAAACCAAAAACATTTGATACATGATTAATGCGCTGACTGGTTCTCAAACATACCTGCTGTTTTCCACGTACATAACAACGATAAGACAATTCGTGATATTTCAATTAGGTAATTTCTCATAATCTCGCTAGGGCCTGCTGCACACTGTGTTTATGACTTGTCAGAACATCGAGAATTCTTTACATACGTCTTCCGGAATAAAATCTCTAAATATAATATATAATAGTGAAAACCGTATAAAGGTTTAGAAGAACATCACAGTCTCACAGACATACACCATAAGCGGCTTTATTTTATAATAATGTGTAGATGCCAATATTTTGAACATGAGGCCATTAAGCACACCCTTTTAAATAAATTATTACTATCCTGAAAATGAAAGCCTTGTTAGTTGTGGCAGTTCTAATAAAACACATAGGCACCTATGAGATATTTCAACCTTATCTCATGTTGCCAATGCATCTGCAAACCTCAATGTGTGGTGTAGACGGTGACCATTTTTCGGTAAGCAGAGACTTCTCCTGTAAACTCAGTAAAAAAGAAAAGGTGGTAAATGGCATCCGTTTCACTGCGATTTCATTCGATTCGTATGGTATACACATTTTATACAGACACCATGTGTGTACTCATCATCGGCCTAGTCTTTTTCCAACTACTTACATATGTCTAGGTCAGCTTTCAGTTTAACCGGATGCAGCAAAATACCAATATTTCCATGGATCGACTGCCTATCTGACCTCCACGATACCCCTAAGACTAGTTGTCAGGCTTTCAGACTTCTAACAAACCGTAACGACTGTCAAATATCACAAATGACAGGCGGGACCAACGGCTTAACGTGGTTTCCGAGGCACTGAGGCGTAATGGATGGTCACCCATCTACGGACAGACCTCGGCAAGCGTAGCTTACCTTAGATCGACCCGTGCGGCTGTTATTATTTAGCCACGAGACACCATGTGATGTGGTGTGATAATCACCACATACAGCTCACTGCTCAAACGCGTGACTCAACGTAACTCTCGTAACATCAAGCCGACTTTTCCCGAAGGGGTGGGCAGGCGCTAATTAACATGAAGCGCCGTAGTACGCCCTCTATTGACCTCAACCAGATCTACAACTCCAGACGTCTTGCTACTAAAAATGTTCTGATGAAATTGTATTTTTAACTGACATGAGATTCAGACGACAATCTTGGGTTTCATGTAAAATTACTTGGCTATTGATCAGTTTTAACTTATAATAAATAAAAATAAAGTTTTATCTTTAGGGTTTTGCTAGTTATGCGAGTCCGCGGCTTCGCCCGCGTGGTGTTTGGAAAGTATCCCACGGGAACATACTGATAGGATAAAAAGTATCCAATATCCTAACCTAGGTCATGGTCTACCAATGTGCTAAACTTCATCGAAATCGGTTCAGCTGTTAACCCGTCACATGTCGTAATTACATAACTATTAAAAAGCCATTGTGTCTGAACTTATGGGGTTCATACGACACGCAAAGACCTAACGAGTGAAAAGGTAACAGAGAGAGAGACAGAGTTACTTTCGCATTTAAGATTTTATTTCAATTAATTGTTCCGTTATAGGCTTTAGCCAAATAGCAATAAAGTCCAATAGAAAAAATTAAAAAAATACGTCAACTTTTTTTGGTGATTTGGCGGAGAAGTAAAAGTAAAACATTGAACAGATTATATTTTATAGTTGCTACATGTATACATGAGAACTTTTATCATCTTCTTTCTTAAGTTTGGCAGACATATTGTTAGGGTACAAAGACGAAATCGACGGAACCCATTTTGCCCTCACAACAGCGTAGGTCTATGCCTCCTTCTATGTCTTAAATCCTAACTTAATATTATAAATGCGAAAGTAAGTTTGTTTGTTTGTTACCTTTTCACGCCTAAACCACAGAACCGTTCATCCTGAAATTTTGCATATACGTTGTCAGGTGTACAGACACGGACATAGGGTACCTTTTATCCCGAAAAAGACTACTGTTCTCGTGGAAAACAACAATAACTTTCATATAACAATAGATGGCGCCACGTGTCTTACGAATCATGATTGAATTTTAATATTATAGAAAAGTAGTGATGTACCTAATATATTTGGGGAGTGAGTGTTGATAGACCAGTTTTTCTGTTTCCTAACTATCCTAACTAATATTATAAATGCGTAAGTGTTTGTTTATTTGTTTGTTTGTTGATTACGCTTTCACGATAAAACGCCTGAACGGATTCGGATAAAATTTGGCACATAGATAGACCATGACCTGGAGACGGACATACGCTACTATTCATCCTGGATCGCAGACGAAGTCGCGGTCAACAGCTAGTGGTTTATATCTCTTAAAACATCCGCTTGAAGAGAAACCGTCGCCGTCTCTTCTTTGCAGGAAAGCTTCACAAAATTGGTAAGTCGATTCACAATGATATTGCTTTGCGATTAATTTACCAGAAATCTTCTTATTTACTCATGTGAAGTCCACTGGCTACCGACACAGCTGCCAATGTATTTGTAAGATGAAGCTGTGATACTGTTTATCTTACGAGAAATATCTAATTTTCAGAGAGTATAAAAAGTTGTGTTTGTAAAACACCGGCAAACCGTGCCACCAAAAACTATTGTAGTTCATATTCATTAAACATGTTTAAAACGCCACCCTGTGACAGACAGACAGTCGGTGTAGGTCTAGCAATAGAGTTCCAATAACACCTTTTGTGTACGGAATCCTATAAAAGACGGCGATGATTCTCATATACTCGTAGGGTGACTGGTAATTAGTGACCGATACTCAAACACATGATTGATAACAAACAACTTTCACTATGAGACCAAAGCTGAATTCGCGAAAAAAATTACCTGTCCCATACATTCATGTTCGCATAACTCGTCAAAATGTAAATAAAAATAAATAAAATAAAATAAAATCTTTTTATTTCAGGCATATTTGGCCTTTACATATTGTTGTTAGTAGAACGACTTAAAACTATGTTAGTATTTAAAATTAAGATATTAATTTAAGTGTTTGCCGCCCTCTGGGGCCCCGGGCACACGCACTTGTGCTTGAACCCAGTGCCCCAGAAGGGGGCTGTCCAGCTTTTGGCTGAGCACGTTCAGGATGGTGTTGGCGCTCCCACGCGTGCGGAACATCAACGACGCGATACGGCGCCGCAGCACAGTGTGAAAGCCGTCTGTGTGCGTGTGCGCAAACATCGCAGACGCACTACAGTAGCGTGGGAGCCCCACCAGAATCCTGAACGCGTTATTATATTGTACTCGGAGAGCGTTGATGGCCCGCTGCATGTAGTTGACCCACAGATTGCAGGTGTAGAGAGTTTGGCAGAATGCTTTAAAGAGTGCAGCCTTGCAAATCTACGTGCCAACATGTTACACCGCCCTTTCGATGTCCCCATCGTCTTTTAAATCCTCGGTAACCACATGGCCGAGGTAAAGAGCAGCTGATTTTTTTTCGCGATATCAGGTTTGATCTCATAGTAATGATGATGAGATCAATAATGTGTTTAAGTATCGGTCACTAATTACCAGTCACCCAATACAGTCCGTTCAGAGTAAGTTATTTTACCTCTGCAGCAAACCAACATCAACCTTTTTGTAAGGAAACTAAAGATTACTTTGATGTTGACAGACTTGTCAGTGACAGCAATCCAACAGCATCTTTATTGTAATGAAAATAAAGATCACTATCATTTTGACAGCGATGCAAGATCAGATGTGAAATAAATATGAAAGGACTGTACTCGCACTATCATATAAATGGGTCAGCCGATGTATTCTGTAAAAATGTTTGTAAGTGAGCTTGAAGTGAATTTTAGGTGAAGTGAGTTTGTAAATACTGTCAATCATTATTAGGTGGAAAGACAGCTCACTTCAAACTCATTTCACCTAAGCTTTCACGGTGAGATTTTACAGAATATACCAGCTGTGGCAATCTTGAAAATTGTTCTCACAGCAAGATTTAAATCCAATGAGTGGCCAGTAAAATATCACATCGCTATATTTAGAGCACAAAGCTCGGTAGAAAGATTAGTACAATCTCCGTTCATCTTCATTTGAAGTCGGCCGCAGGACGGATTTAATTTTTCTTATCAGGATCTTTGCTAAATAATATTTTATCGCTCGTTTTTCGTTGGAAAATTTGTCCAAAAATCCTAACTAATATTATAAACGCGAAAGTGAGTTTTTCATGGTAATACGTTCCCGTGAGATAATTTCCGACTTCCACGCGGGCGAATCCGCGTGCAAAAGCTAGTATAATATAACTTTTAGCTAGTAAGTAATTTGGATGCTTTTATCACATGTATTAAATAGTTACAATTACTTATGACTGATATGAGGAGCTCGGGGCTAAATAATAACAGCCGCACGGGTCGATCCATCAGGTTAAGCTACGCTTGCCGAGGTTGGTTAAACCGTTGGTCCCAGCTGTCATTCGTGGATCTTTGATAGGTCGTCAGAAACCCGAAAGTCTGACAACCAGTCTTACCAAGGGGTATCGTATTACCGAATAACTGGGTTGTGGAGGTGAGATAGACAGTCGCTCCATGTAAAATACGGGTATTCAGCTGCATCCGGTGAGACTGGAAGCCGACCCCTACATAGTTGGGAAAAGACTAGGCAGATTGAATTACTTGTCTCGTTGGTCTAGTGGTCGCAAGCGCTACTGCTGAGCGTGAGGTCCCAGGTTGGGCAAAGTGTTATTCGGTTTACCTATCTGGAATTTCTTATTAGCAGCCAGGAGTCTGTCTGGCTTTGTGCCCGACTGATGGCAATAGGCCATCGCCTCGCCTGCTTTTACATGTAAACATACCTGGCGAAATATGTTACTCAAGGCACACCTCGTCTATGCCTAATCCTTCGGGGATTAAATGTGTGATTATGTTGATGTTACCTATGCAAAAACTTATGTTTTGTAATTGAAGCTGTGTATTTTTGATTCAGAGAGTGTGAAAGAAGATGGTCGTTTCTACTATGAAAATGCAAGTCTAATTTAATATAGTTGGTATCTTCTTCTATATGTAATCATTTCCAAAATTTTCCTATGATTATCATGTAGTTTGCGAGATAAGTTACATTCTTATGATTAAAGTGTGACAGTTTGTCTCGCTTTTTAGGGTTCCGTACCTCAAAAGGAAAAACCGGAATCCATATTAGGTCACTTGTGTGTCTGTCAGTCTGTCCGTCTGTCACAGCCAATTTGCTCCGAATCTAATGGACCGATTAAGTTGAAATTTGGTACACGTATGAATTTCTGTGACCCAAACACGGACGTGTAACGTAAATAAATGAATTTTTAATATGGGAGTCAATTTTGGGGGGCAAATAAGAAAATAAAAATTAATAGTTTTGCAAACTGTACCGTGTGTCATATCAAATGAAAAGGCTTACTATGAGGATCTCAAATAGATTTTTTTAATCATTTTAAAGTAAATCGTTTTAAAGGTATTTAAGAAAATAGACGAATATTATCCCCTCCTTATCTCAGAAATTACTGAGCCTAATATACTAATACTTCTATACCCATAGATTACAGGAAAGATTATAAGAAGTATATGGTCTTAACATAACATGGTAAAGCTCTCAATATTTGCGTACAGACTTATATTTGCAATTGGAATGTATGGTGAACATCTTTTTCAACTACAATGTTAAGTTTGTTTTTAGGATAAATTCATCCCAACTACGGAACCCTTCATTGTGCGTGGTCCCACATGCACTTGGCCGGTTTTCCCTTCCTAGTATCTACCAGGCGTTTGATCTTTAAGTGTCCATTCACACAAACCGTCTCGGAGAGGAGAGTACATTTTTATCGAATTTAAAAAAGAGTTTTGGGTCATTAAAATAAGGTTGATTATTGTTTTACACGGAGCGCGTTAGGTCAGCTCTTAAGCATTCTCATTTATAAAAGAAATGAAACGAAAATCTACCTTATTTTAATGACCTAAAACTCTTTACGTGATAAAAATGTAGATACTCTTCTGTCCGAGCCGGTCTGCGTGAAAGTGTTTATCAAAAAATTTCTAATATATGATTTTGCTCACATAACTCTCATATCACGCCCTATAAAGTAGGTCTTACACTGGAGGTGAGGTACATACAGTAAGGTGATAGTGCCGTAAAGAAATTTTTGAATACATCTCTTCAATTTATTTATTGTCAATTCCATTTCGAAGAACACAATAATCTTTAAATTCCAATACGTATAACTAACACAGGCATTTCGTAAATCCTCTAAATATCGATTCCAAGGCGGCGAAGCTCAGTGGAGATCCTTTTAATTCCTTCATTTAAGCATTAATCTCCTCATAAAGTCCTCTCCCCGAGGATGTTTGAGGAGGACAGAGGAACCACCGTTGCTTTAAATTAAAATTATGGGAAATCGATGATTATTATCAGTTTTATGTCAGCGGCTAATCGCGCGCCATTATTAAATGGACTTGTGAAAGTATTTTAATTTAAGCCGTGATCTGACGGTGCTGTCTTTCTTCAGATATTTGTCTGGGTAGCAAAGGTTGAGTTGGCTCTAACAATGGAATGATAAAATATTATTCGAAATGTTTCAGAAGAAATCTTAGTATCTTAGAGGATCTTAGTGAAAAGGATAAATTGCTAGACCCATTTTGTTACTTATTAGCTTTTTCCCGTGACTTCGTCCGCGTGAAATTCCTTGTGTCCCCGAGCCACCTCGTCGCATCTCATCGCCCGCCAACGCTATTATTTCGTTTTTGCTAAGCGTTCTTTCTGACTTTTTTTTCTTTTTGCTCGACTCCTAAGGGTCCCAGCGTGATGTTTAATAGCCTTCCTCAAGAATCGGGCTATCAAATACAAAAATAATTTTTCAATTCCGACTGGCAGTTCCAGAGATATGCGCGTTCAAACCAACTCTTCAGCTATGTTATTATGTAGTACCAGATTATTTTGAGAGCAAATACCTACTTTTAAGTAGTTTTTTGTCCAACCTAACAGTCAAAAATGTCATCATCAGGGGCATCAAAGATTTTTCGTATTGTAGGTACACATGGCTATGTACCCAATTTAAAGTTACCTTTTTAATTGGTATGAAACCTGTTTGTTTACAATTTCTTTAATTTTAATCCTGGATATCTGAAAGTCCATACAAATACTTCAACAATCAATTAATCCCACATCAACTTATGATGATGCCCAACACACTGTTTTTTTTTTTGGATGGGAATTCATCAAATAACTTCTCGCGCTCTGGGCGGAGCGGGAGGGCGTGTCAGACTTTTACTGACTCAGATCTACCCGTGTTCCTTCAGTTGCCTGTGCCAGGGCCACGGTAACTCTTCAAACAACCCACAACTCTGGCAGGCATCGGCCCTAGCGGACCCCTTCAGCTAGTGCTGACATCTCTTTGGCGCGTGGAACACCACGCGCCGTCGACCCGGCCCTGGTCCTTACCGGACGTCAAGCTACCTATTGCTCACCCATCCGCAAGCTCGCGCCTACGGTGGCCGGGAATCGGCTATCAATTTCCGACGCCCAGGGCGTTTCCTGCTGTGACTAGGGACGTGAGGGCGCAAAGATTGCCTCTCCCTCACGCATTCTGCCTCCTCCTTCGCGAGCATTACTGCTTCGCAGAAGGAGGTGACGGCTTCCGCACTCTCGCTCCGTACCATGGGCTGGACCAGGGCCAGACGCGAAAGATCACCGCCGCCGATCGCCTCCGCGAGGACGCGGCGGTGCTCCGCCCACGCCGGGCGAACCTCCACCGTATGCTCCGTATCCTCCGGGCAATCCACACAATGGTAACACCCGGGCGTTTCCTCCCGCCTTATCCGGAACAGGGACCTCCCGAAGCAACCGTGTCCGTGAGGACCCGCGTCAGGCGAAAGATGAGGACGCCGTGGCGCCTCTCCAACCGCTCGTCAAAGAGGAAACTTATCGCCGCATTTGTGGCGTGCCCGCGTTCTTGACACCTGTCATTTTTATAATAACGAATATGTGTCCCAACACAATGCCTAAGGAATTATGAAGTCCGCCTGCGCACCTTTTTATGCTGCATGGCATAATCAGCCTATAATGTTCCCACTGTTGGTACACATGCCCCCTCTCTGTGCGAGGAAGTGGGACATAACCCATCACGCGGGCCCATTGCTGATTGGTAGATGTCACACGTAACATGATGAATTTTTGGTTCTATGATATCCCGGTTTCCTCTCGATGTTTTCACAAAGTAGTGCTTGCCTGGGTTCGGATCTTCGACCAACAACTCGTACAGTCTCATTTAATAAAAAGTGTTTAGCTTTTGTTAATTATAGTTCAAAGAAAAGTGTATTTACAGCTGGTCTCATTATTTAATAATATCTTAGGACATTGTTCACACACGGTCATCTGATCCCAAACTAAGCAGAGCTTGTACTATGGAAACCAGATAACTGATAAACTACATACACTACTTTTTTGTAAATACATACTTATATAGATAATTACACCCAGACTCAGAACAAACAGACATGTTCAAGCACACAAATGTTTGTCCTGGATGGGAATCGAACCCACGACCTGCGGCATGGTTTTTCATTTGTATAAGTATGGTATGTCTAAAAGTGCACCTAACCCTTTTCCACCTCACTGAGAATCATAATTTAATTAAAGTTGCCCCAATTGTCAATCTGATCGATAACAGGCCGATATTATTTGACTGCTGAATAAATTTAGCGCTGACCTGACTGTTCTATTCGTCTCGAGCCGTCTGTCGGCTGGCGAATTTATTACCAATTTATTAGAATATTTTGGCTACTTTGTTACGCTTTCATTGTTTAGGTGGTTCATGATAAGGTTACGCAAAAAGCATCGCTTAGCTACACATTGATTTTAGAGATTTTAGGTTTCACGAATACTTAATTATTCGTGATATAATTTCTTCGACTTAACTTGGAGTAAATATTATTTAGTATGTTACCTACGTGTAGAGTTTATTAATACAATTTATAATAATAATTTAGTTATTTCAGACTTAGTACTAGTCGTTTATAAGACGTCTTGTGAAGAAACTCCAAACCTATTAAAAATACTTATGAGCGCACCTTCTAACTTACTTTTACATCCACTACTTTTCTACTTACAACTCCGCATACCTCACAGACATTCGCAGTCCAATAAGAGTAGATCTTGTAAAAATAAACGTTTCACACGCGACTGCCGTTTCCTCCTCGCTGCTCATTTGTACACCCCTCCCCCTTCCTCTCCTCTGTGGAGCCGCGGGGGGAGGAGGAGTCATAATCAGAGTTAAGTTTTTATATTTGGTGATGGTATTGACTAAATGCAAACGATAAAAATATCCATCGGCTAGTGAGTTCCTTAACCTTTAAAAACCCATAAACGTCCTATATCTTTTGACTACTATTCTAGGATTGGGCCTACATAATCGGATAATTTAGTACTGAATATTGTTAGTACCTATTAGCATCCTCAATCTCAATCAATACGGACACTATTTTTGAAATATTCAAAATCGACGTCGACAAATATTATAGATCCCATAAAGTTGTACGTGTATGTTACCAATTGTTGTAATTACTCATAGGTATTTGTATCACAAAGTAGTAATTGTTGTCAAAAATCAGCGCTGCCTGGTTGTTCTGGGCTGATTTTGCTCGTAGACATGGCACACATTATCCCAATGTTTTTGTTTCTCTTTCATAATGACTTTATACCTTCTACTTGTAGGGAAAGGAGCTCGTGGCCTGTGGCTAAATAATAACAGCCTCACGGGTCGATCCATCAGGTTAAGCTACACTTGCCGGAGTTGCTCCGTGGATGGGTGATCTTTATGTAAAGAGCAGGTATGTCCGAGGCATGGAGGAGTCTTGATATGTATCAAGACTCCTCCATGCCTCGGAAATCACTTTAAGCCGTTTGTCCCGGCTGTCATTCGTGGATCTGACAGTCGTTATGGGTCGTCAGAAGCCCGAATGTCTGAAAACCAAGGGGTATCGTAGTACCTAGTTACTGAGTTGTGGAGGTCATATAGGCAATCTCTCCACGTAAAATACTCAGTAGACTAGAAGCCGACCCAAACATAGTTGGAAAAAGGCTAGGTACATTGATTTACTTGTAGGGGAAAGTATAGTTCAAGTACAATTCCCCCTTTTATGTGGAAGTTCAATAAAACAACAACAATTCGTAATTTGAGTCACTCACTTCGAATGCGAGCTGCATAAAAAAATATTAAAATCAAAACAACACAGATCCATTCAACAAGTTGGCGGCTGATATTACCTTACTTTCTGAATTTATACGATATTTCAAAATATACATTTCAATTTTACTTTAAAAGCTGATGCTTTTACTTCACTACATATTATAAAATAAAGTCCCCCGCCGCGAATGTCTGTCTGAACACGTTAAACTCAAAAACTACCGAACGGATTTTCATACGGTTTTCACCAATAGACGGAGTGATTCATGAGGAAGGTTGGAATGTATAATTTATTAAGGTTTTGTGTAAATTGGCTGAAATATGACGATGATTGTTGAAGATGTCGGAAAAAATCATGCCGACTGGCAGCTTTACTAGCGTGCGCCGCGTAAACCAATATAATAAATGAAAACAACGTATTACCTGAATTAACACATATGGTACTTTTAATCCCGGTAGTACGATCGCGGGCAAAGCCACGGGCAAAAGCTAGTTTACTTTATAAAAAAAAAATTAAAAGTGAAATCTATTGAACAATTATAGAATACGTGGAAATTAATATTTCAGCTGTACGTCTTGTTAACGTTCTCTCTTTCATTCGTTCAACAACAATATTTTACGCTTTTTGAGTTCGCGTTTGCAATAGGAAATTGGCCTCCATGAGTGGTGAAACTTAAATATAGGTGTTCCTTGGGCAGAGCTACTGCCCAAGGAACAAACAAGTCAGCAAACTTATCGAGAAGCATTTTTTGTAAAGTTCGTGCTGAAGCTGTTCCCTACATTTTACGGGTTATGCGAACATGAATGTAGGGAACAGTTGATTTTTTTTCGTGATTTCAAGTTTGGTCCCATAGTAAAAGTTGTTGACAATGATGAGTACAATGACCCCTTAAGAGGTTGTGCAGTATTTAAGTTACACCTAGTACATGTATATGTTCACGCTAGGGTACAGGTAAACTTACCTCGGCAGACTATAACACACATTTACATGAAAACTCACCTTATTGTTATAGGTACTGGTAAATATCACGTATATGTAATACACGTAATGTCAAAAGTAACACATATTTTGGTATCTTGAGCGATCAATCATTGGATAGGCTTATAGGCGTGCCAAGTGCGTGTCGGATCACGCACAATGAAGGCTTCCGTAGTAGGGATGAATTTATCCCAAGAACAAACTTAACATTATAGTTCAAAAACATGTTCTCCCATACATTCCAACTGCAAATGTAAGTTTGTACGCACAGTATTGAGAGATTTACCATGTCATTTTAAGACCATAGACTTTTTTATAAGTTTTCCTGTATTCTATAGGTAACTATTTTTCTGTATTTTTTTTTTCAAAACTTTAGGTTCAGTGGTTTCGGAGAAAAGGGGGAATGGTCAATTTTCGTATATTCTCTTAAATAACTTTAAAACAAAATATTAAAAAAAAATACTTATGTGAGACCCTCACAGTATAAGCTCTTTCATTTCATACATGACACGGTACAGTGCGCAAAACTCTTACTTTAATTTTCTTATTTGCCTCCGTTACACTTCCGTGTTTGGGTCACAGAAATTCATAAGTGCACCAAATTTCAACTTAATCGGTCCATTAGATTTGGAGCAAATTGGCTG
This sequence comes from Dicycla oo, assembly GCA_948252095.1. Taxonomy (NCBI): domain Eukaryota; kingdom Metazoa; phylum Arthropoda; class Insecta; order Lepidoptera; family Noctuidae; genus Dicycla; species Dicycla oo. Next base: position 1,959,439 of record OX411718.1, on the reverse strand, counting down.
TGACAGACAGACAGACACACGAGTGATCCTATAAGGGTTTCGTTTTTCCTCTTGAGGTACGGAACCCTAAAAATAGTATAATCAATAGTTTGTTTACGACTAGCCCTCCCCCGCAACTTGATTCTCAAACTACCAATCTTCTCTCCGTTTGACTCGCTCAGGTACCTATATGACTTACAAAGAAACCTTTCGTAAAACATAAAACCTACGTTGTACTGGAAACCTACCTAGTCTTTCAAGGGTATGGCTTTAAGAAGTTTGGTTATATGTGAAATAGCTAGTCTGCCAGTCTGAGTGGCCTGTGCCTAAGTAATAACAGCCGCACGGGTCGATTTATCAGGTTAAGCTACGCTTGCCGCGGTTGGTCCGAGGATGGGTGACCATCTTTACATACCAAGACCCGGCTGGTCCCGGCTGTCATTCGTAGATCTTTGTTAGTCGTTACGGGTCGTGAGAAGCCCGAAAGTCTGACAACCAGTCTTACCAAGGCGTATCAGTAACTGGTTTGTGTAGGCAATCGCTCCATGTGAAATACTGGTATCAGCTGCATCCAGTTAGACTGGAAGCCGACCCCAACATGTTGGGACAAGGCTAGGCAGATGTGATGATGTGAGTTAGCAAGTCTCTTTTGTAAGTGTTTGCCCGGTAGTTCGCTTGCTTCAGCGCCCTGTTTGTAAGTGTTTGCCCGGTAGTTCGCTTGCTTCAGCGCCCTGTTTGTAAGTGTTTGCCCGGTAGTTCGCTTGCTTCAGCGCCCTGTTTGCAAGTGTTTGCCCGGTAGTTCGCTTGCTTCAGCGCCCTGTTTGTAAGTGTTTGCCCGGTGGTTCGCTTGCTTCAGCGCCCTGTTTGCAAGTGTTTGCCCGGTAGTTCGCTTGCTTCAACGTCCTGTTGTAAGTGTTTGCCCGGTAGTTCGCTTGCTGCAACGTCCTGTTTGCAAGTTTTTGCCCGGTAGTTCGCTTGCTTCAGCGCCCTGTTTGTAAGTGTTTGCCCGGTAGTTCGCTTGCTTCAGCGCCCTGTTTGTAAGTGTTTGCCCGGTAGTTCGCTTGCTTCAGCGCCCTGTTTGCAAGTGTTTGCCCGGTAGTTCGCTTGCTTCAGCGCCCTGTTTGTAAGTGTTTGCCCGGTGGTTCGCTTGCTTCAGCGCCCTGTTTGCAAGTGTTTGCCCGGTAGTTCGCTTGCTTCAACGTCCTGTTGTAAGTATTTGCCCGGTAGTTCGCTTGCTGCAACGTCCTGTTTGCAAGTTTTTGCCCGGTAGTTCGCTTGCTTCAGCGCCCTGTTTGTAAGTGTTTGCCCGGTGGTTCGCTTGCTTCAGCGCCCTGTTTGCAAGTGTTTGCCCGGTAGTTCGCTTGCTTCAACGTCCTGTTGTAAGTGTTTGCCCGGTAGTTCGCTTGCTTCAGCGCCCTATTTGTAAGTGTTTGCCCGGTAGTTCGCTTGCTTCAACGCCCTGTTTGTAAGTGTTTGCCCGGTAGTTCGCTTGCTTCAACGCCCTGTTTGCAAGTGTTTGCCCGGTAGTTCGCTTGCTTCAACGCCCTGTTTGCAAGTGTTTGCCTGGTAGTTCGCTTGCTTCAATGCCCCTTTTGTAAGTGTTTGCCCGGTAGTTCGCTTGCTTCAACGCCCTGTTTGTAAGTGTTTGCCCGGTAGTTCGCTTGCATCAGCGCCCTGTTGTATGTGTTTGCATGGTGGTTCGCTTGCTACAGCGCCCTGTTTGCAAGTGTTTGCCCGGTAGTTCGCTTGCTTCAGCACCCTGTTTGTAAGTGTTTGCCCGGTAGTTCGCTTGCTTCAGCGCCCTGTTTGTAAGTGTTTGCCCGGTGGTTCGCTTGCTTCAGCGCCCTGTTTGCAAGTGTTTGCTCGGTAGTTCGCTTGCTTCAGCGCCCTGTTTGCAAGTGTTTGCCCGGTAGTTCGCTTGCTTCAACGTCCTGTTGTAAGTGTTTGCCCGGTGGTTCGCTTGCTTCAGCGCCCTGTTTGCAAATGTTTGCCCGGTGGTTCGCTTGCTTCAGCGCCCTGTTTGCAAGTGTTTGCCCGGTGGTTCGCTTGCTTCAGCGCCCTGTTTGCAAGTGTTTGCTCGGTAGTTCGCTTGCTTCAACGCCCTGTTTGTAAGTGTTTGCCCGGTAGTTCGCTTGCTTCAACGCCCTGTTTGCAAGTGTTTGCCCGGTAGTTCGCTTGCTTCAACGCCCTGTTTGCAAGTGTTTGCCTGGTAGTTCGCTTGCTTCAATGCCCCTTTTGTAAGTGTTTGCCCGGTAGTTCGCTTGCTTCAACGCCCTGTTTGTAAGTGTTTGCCCGGTAGTTCGCTTGCATCAGCGCCCTGTTGTATGTGTTTGCATGGTGGTTCGCTTGCTACAGCGCCCTGTTTGCAAGTGTTTGCCCGGTAGTTCGCTTGCTTCAGCGCCCTGTTTGTAAGTGTTTGCCCGGTAGTTCGCTTGCTTCAGCGCCCTGTTTGTAAGTGTTTGCCCGGTGGTTCGCTTGCTTCAGCGCCCTGTTTGCAAATGTTTGCCCGGTGGTTCGCTTGCTTCAGCGCCCTGTTTGCAAGTGTTTGCCCGGTAGTTCGCTTGCTTCAACGTCCTGTTTACCCGGTAGTTCGCTTGCTGCAACGTCCTGTTTGCAAGTTTTTGCCCGGTAGTTCGCTTGCTTCAGCGCCCTGTTTGTAAGTGTTTGCCCGGTGGTTCGCTTGCTTCAGCGCCCTGTTTGCAAGTGTTTGCTCGGTAGTTCGCTTGCTTCAGCGCCCTGTTTGCAAGTGTTTGCCCGGTAGTTCGCTTGCTTCAACGTCCTGTTGTAAGTGTTTGCCCGGTGGTTCGCTTGCTTCAGCGCCCTGTTTGCAAGTGTTTGCCCGGTGGTTCGCTTGCTTCAGCGCCCTGTTTGCAAGTGTTTGCCCGGTAGTTCGCTTGCTTCAACGTCCTGTTTACCCGGTAGTTCGCTTGCTGCAACGTCCTGTTTGCAAGTTTTTGCCCGGTAGTTCGCTTGCTTCAGCGCCCTGTTTGTAAGTGTTTGCCCGGTAGTTCGCTTGCTTCAGCGCCCTGTTTGTAAGTGTTTGCCCGGTAGTTCGCTTGCTTTAACGCCCTGTTTGGCTCGCTCAGGTTTTAAATTTAGAAAAGTCTGTAGACTGTTTAAGAAACATTATGTGTGAAACTGTTTTAGCACACCTAGTATAACTGTTTTCAGGAATTATTTATTTGCCAGAAACACGGTACATATTCAACATTTGAATATAGAATAGGTTTACATATTTCACCATTGACTTGTAAATAACAACTAATTATAACTAATATTTTAAACTGAAATAATAATAATAAGGGTAAAATTGTCCCTCATCAAAGTTAAAAATAACACTTGTACTCGTACTAGTAAAATATTGGCATTTACATAAATTAAAGAAAAAAAAAAAATTTATAATTAACTTAAAAAATATAATATCCTAACCTTACTAAAACTATTAAAAAACTAAAATATGGCGTCGAAAAATTCCTCAGCATCGCTGTCGACTGATAATGTACCCAAGAGACTGGCGGCATTGTCACGTTGTATGGCAATGCTTAGTCTCTGGCCAAGGTAAAAGCCAGTCCTTGGGTCACGGGAAGTGTCAACCAGCCGTTTGGAGATTTGGTTGAATAAATAAATTAAATAGATGTAGTCATAATTTCGAACACAGAGCACTAAAGTTATGTGGCTGTCAAATGTCTTCGCATGACAATGTATGGCGGTAGAACCGAAAAACGTGGCAAACAGTTCTGTTACCAAACGTGGCAAACAGTTCCGTTACCAAACGTAGCAAACAGTTCCATTACCAAACGTAGCAAATAGTTCCGTTACCAAACGTAGCAAACAGTTCCGTTACCAAACGTAGCAAACAGTTCCGTTACCAAATGGGACAATAAATAATCTTATGTTCTATTTCAAAGGTCAACATAGAGCTGTCACGGGATTGATATTACCCACGTTATCGTGTCTGTCAAGGCACTTTCACATATCAACAATTATGTTACACAAAAACGAGGTGTAAATATGAAATATAAATGTAAGGGACATCGTCCACAACACTACTCAAAAGCAACGTGTTACAAAGTCATTTATTCAAATTAGGCTGAGATCAGCACTTTTAGAACGTCAAAATTACTTAGGCCACTCACCCTTCACCACTACCAGTGTAAAGCACTAGGGAAGAAGAAGTGGCGCAGCAAACTCCCCTGCAGTACATATGTGTGTTTAATTAGAAGAACTTGATTCTATTCAATAGTATACAAAGTAATTCACATTACAAAACAAAGAAACACAAAACATTAAATTTAATTATTTGCCATAATATGTCAGTTAGAGCGCACGCCAATCATCATCTGCCTAGTCTTGTCCCAACGCCGAAGCCGACCCCACCCCTAACCTCCCTAGGTCAGGGGTGGGGTCGGCTTCCAGTCTAACCGGATGCAGCAGATACCAGTATTTCACATGGAGCGACTGCCTATCTGACCTCCACAAAACCAGTTACTGGGTAATTCTTTCGGGCTTCTGGTGACCCGTAACGACTGTCAAAGATCCACGAATGATAGCAGCGACCAACAGTCTTGGTATGTAAAGATGGTCACCCATCCTCGAATCAGCCGCGGCAGGCTTAGCTTAACCTAATCGATCGAGCCGTCCGGCTGTTATTACTTAGCCACAGGTCCCTATACCAACAAGCCAATTTACCAACAAACTCAATTCTCCGATGAGTAGCCAGAATTACTAACGCGTTATTAACTAGATCTTGGTTGTACGCGTCGTGTAGGGACTGCTATTGAAATACTAATACTGTGACAACTCTTTGATGATTGGAGTTGGTAACTTTAACTGGTTACTTTGTGTTGCGTGATGGATGACGTACCTTGCTGTTCCAATCTTTTCCCTTTTTTCGATCTTTAGTGAGAGATCGAGCTAGCTGATCTTGCCAAAAGAAACTGTGCTTAGGTAAAGGTCCATTTAATTTTTTTTTTTTTGCTATATTTTCAAAAGAAGTCATAATTGTGATATTAAAGTATATATAGGCATGTACGAGTGAATCCGATGCTCCCGACTTATTGTAGCAGGAGATTATAAATCGTGGGGTTTTAGTTGATAGGAATCCGAGATAACCCTCCGTTCTCCCCACTATCTAAGATGAAAAAACTAATCAATGTTTTTAATTTTTTTATAATCAAATATTTATTTTTTGACAGGCCAGTTGGCGTGATTGGTTAAGATACCGCCTATCACGCCGCAGGTCGTGGGTTCGATTCCCATCCAGGACAAACATTTGTGTGCATAAACATGTCTGTTTGTCCTGAGTCTGGGTGTAATTATCTATACAAGTATGTATTTACAAACAAAAAAAAGTAGTGTATGTAGTATATCAGTTATCTGGTTTCCATAGTACAAGCTCTGCTTAGTTTGGGATCAGATGACCGTGTGTGAAATGTCCCAGGATATTATATTATTATATGTAATATTTAATTTATATATGTTTCATTAAATTAAAGAGAATAATAATAATAATAAGGGATCATCGCCGGTTGGTGCCTTATTTCATTAAAAGCGTCTAACGGGCCTCTGTGTTTTGGCTTTGGCCCTTCGTACGCCTACCAAAGATCCGATTTTTTTTTTTAATTATTAATAATAACTGTTTATTTCAGACATTGGCACCCACAAATTTTAAAATTACAAAATGGCGAGTTACAACCTCCTACAACTTAGAAAACATGTTTTTTTTTAAACAAGCTTTTATTAATCTGGATATCATCTAGGACAGAGTCCTTGTCAAGATAAACCAAACGAGCCCAAACTCGATAGGGTTGCGACGTTTTATTACTGAGTTCCCATGTCGGCCTTCCGGCTCCATCATCAGATCAGCTCTATGTCATAATAATAATGTATTATATTGTACACCTTTGCACCGGGACAGGTGAAACTATATAAAATCTTGTAATAAATTAAGTTAAATTAAACACACAAAGAAACATTTATTAACTGCTCGAACACTTGACAACACACACTAGCCAAGAAAGTTGGCCTTGCAGGCTTGCACTAACTGACGTGGTCTCAACTCAAAACCATTCTATTTTAAAAGCGCGGCCTTGGTCTCCTTCTGTCGCTTAAACATGTTCGGACCAAGTTTAAAGTATCGTTAGAGGTATTTAAACATTTTATAAAATGCATTTTAGATGATAATAAGTTAAATTTATTTCTGTAAGTAGGTTTATATACGTAAACTTGACAAATCTTAAATATATATAAAACAATACGTAGCGTGAGTCTTTATAATGTGCACATATCGAAATGAGGGAAACTATTCTTCATTTTATCGACGGACAAAATATTTAAAAAAATCAAAATAATAAATTAAACTAATTGCATTTTTTTTTATTCTTCTTCGCTGCTGCGACCTCTGTGTAAACAAAACGGTTTAACTTTTAAACTACACGATCTATCACGATGAACTAAACTCAGTTATAATTCAAAATAACAGGACGTCCTCATAAAATAAAAGTTAAATAAAAAACTGCTCTCAATTGAGAATTAAGGGGTTTTTTTTTACAAAAATCTGTTTTTTTTTTCATCAATTTTTACAATAATTATAAAATTTCTTAGCAAAACCCCCTATTACTTACATTTTTTTATTACTTTAAATTATTCTACATCGTATTAGCTTTCTAAAAGTAAAAATACGACGTTTATGACTCAATCACAACATTTCCTATCAGCTGTTAAAGAAAAGGCACACTGCTACGTACAAAAATAATAATATACTTCAGCAGGCAGACAATATTTTATTTTATTTTTTTAGATTTTTAAAAATATTTTTCCATCGATAAAATTTAGCATAATTCCCCTCATTTCGATATGTGCATATTGTAAAGACTCACACTGTATGTACAATCTAATACTCAAATATACGTATATATGTTATGTAATAATAATAGCCTTTATTCATATCAACTTAACCTATTAAAAATATTCTAAAAACAAACATAAAACTTATTCTAGTATTTGCTGCTTTTTTATTTTCTGTAGATCTGTTTGCCAATCGGCAAAGGCCTCCTCCAACCTCTTCCATTCTGATCTTTCTTGAGCCACTCTGTTCCACATCACTCCTGCCACTTCTCTGATATCATCGTCCCACCTTTTCTGCGGTTTGCCTCTTTTCCTTTTACCTTCCCTGGGATACCACCTTGTCACCTTTTTACTCCATTTGCCATGACCTCTTGTTGTGTGCCCTGCCCATCTCCATTTGAGTCTTTTAATTTTCCGTACTACATATATGGTTCTTGTTTTGTTCCTGATGACATGATTTTTCAGTCTGTCTGATCTGATATTAAGGGTAAAGAAAATAAAAAAGGAAGGGAAGCACTCATTAGGCAGCAAAAGTAGGTTTATACAAATACTTTTAGCATTCATATTTTAAAACCTAGATGTAACCTAGATGTCTTCATGGAAACCACACACAATACGTATGTGGTTTCCATGAAGACAACCTTACAGCACTACAAACAAAACACACACACACACAAACACTTACAAACAAAATAAAACAATTAACTTTAATCCTATAAATCTCGAAGGGTAAGGCAGAGGTGTATCTACACCCCACATTTCGCCAGTTGCAAACAAAATGTTTAATTATTTTTTTTATTTGTGATGGGTTTGCTTTGTTTAGGTCAGAGGTGACAGAGACAAAGTCGACGATGGAGTGAGCTTACCCAGAAGAAGCCTGTTCTCTATCTCTTTGAAGAGATTAGGGTTGTATGCGCTCGGAAACACACAAAAAAGTATCTACCTGTAAAAGGTGTTATTGATATAGAAACATGACAAAATACCGGAATATCGAACACTGTTGACAACAACAATCCCATGATAGTGGTACCTCGAGCAAGTCATATAACCCACCAACACACCTGCCCATCCTACTGACCAACAATAGCGCAAACGCATCTTATTTCCTAGAATTTTTACAAACTTCGCAACTACGCTTCGTATAAAAATGCCGTTATTGAAATTACTGAATATTGTTTGTATTTATTTGCTTGATCCAGTAATGTTATGCTTATAAAATACTAGCTTTTACCCACGGTTTCGCCCGCGTGGAGATTAAAAATTGTCCCAAAGGAACATACTACCACGTTAATAGTATACAATGGTGCCAATTCCCTTGTTCACAAACTAAACTAATTTTAAGTTCAGTGCATCTTTTTCTTTCTATTTCATTAATAAAAGGACAGACGATAAGTATTAGTTTAGTCCTGTCAAATTAAGATACTCCATAGACAAGTTTAGACGTGATTGAAAAATTGCCTACTAAAAATACGTTAATTTACGTCAGGCGCTGACTAATTTGACAGGACTAAACTAATATTTATCTTTTGTCCTCTTCTTAACGAAATAGAAAGAAAAAGATGCATTGAACTTGAATTTAGTTTAGTTTTTGAACAAGGGAATCGGCACCGATGTCCAAATTAACATCCGAATCTGTTCAGCTGTACGAGCGTGAAAGAGACATATAGAGTTATATTTCGCATTTAAGGTTTTCATTGAAATGGATCAGTATAAGTGTAAGGACAAGTCTAAAATCATTACTCGTTGTAAATACAATCTGCTTTAACGATTTTCACTGCTTACAAATATTTCACACAAAAAAAGCTCCAACACGTCTCGGAAATCAATTAATATCTAAATAATAAGTACTTGTTAATTAATAGAAAGTCTATAAATGTAGTTTTTTCTTTTATCTTAAATCAAGAATAGTAACTTAAGTTTCACAATTTACTACAAAACCTACTCAAATACCATCCTGAAAACATACCGTTAAGTGAAGAACCCAAAAGGCTTCAAAAATTAGAAGACGCAACGTCACGATATGACATTCACGTTAACGTGACAGTTCACGTGCGCCGTAACGCCGGCGTAATTACGGTTAATCCGACATTATTAACGCGTGTAACGCGTGAACGTCACGTTATTGTAATGCCTTCGTTATATTAAAGAAGTATTAAAAAACGATAAATTCTGGCTGAATGCGAGGACAGTTGGTGGAGGTATGTCAGGGTTTGTTATCTAGGGCAAGTCGTAAAAAAAAGTGAGGAAAAGGCATGTTTCTATAGATATCATGGATGTCGGTTTGCCAAAGTTTATGTTCATCAAAAATAATCATAGGTTGGTGACGTTGTATTCCTTTGATATTATTCTACTTAGATCACGGAAATCAAAAATATATAAAATAAACTAGCGGACCCGGCGAACTCCGTCACGACATAGCAGCGCCACCTACCGGGTCCAATTGTGTTTTCAAAATATCCAGGAACCCATTGAAATATACACGCAAAATTTCATCCAAATCGGTCCCGCCGTTAGGAGGAGTTAGGCGACAAACACACGTTACAAAAGAATTATAAACGTATATATAAGGATAAGTAATGGTTAAAGAACTGGACTAAGTTACTTGGGACTTTAACTTAATTGGCAAAATTGCAAAATCCAAAATACTCCTCTACCTACCCCTCCAGGTAATGCAAAATTGTTGTTAGGTTTAACTAATATTTCATATATCTAACGATTACCAGAAGGCCAATTCTCGTAATTAAAAATGTTCAAAATGTAGCCACAATATCTTCTCAGTGATACTCAGTGTCAAAAACATGTCAAAAACGTATGAAAATTACAGATGTTTTTGATGGCTAGCATCGTCAGTTAATTAACACAATTATTCAAAAACACAATCGATAACAATTATTACGCTACGAGCACATTACGTAGCACCGTAGCAGCGTAGCACTGTAGCAGCGTAGCACTCTCGTAGACATGTGTGTGATATTGGCCAGTTACTTGTGATTCCTATCGGGTAAGGTAACGTTGGGTTATCGATATTTCTGTTGCAGAGACAGATGGCAATCGTTTTGTTGGCGATATATTTTAGACGAAAAATTAATCAAATGTAAAAATGGTATACAAGTTTTTAGTAGAGTGGTCATAGGTTCGCTCCCAAGTCGAAGTGTTATTGTATACAAGTCGAGTGGTCATAGGTTCGCTCCCAGGTCGAAGTGTTATTGTATACAAGTCGAGTGGTCATAGGTTCGCTCCCAGGTCGAAGTGTTATTGTATACAAGTCGAGTGGTCATAGGTTCGCTCCCAGGTCGAAGTGTTATTGTATACAAGTCGAGTGGTCATAGGTTCGCTCCCAGGTCGAAGTGTTATTGTATACAAGTCGAGTGGTCATAGGTTCGCTCCCAAGTCGAAGTGTTATTGTATACAAGTCGAGTGGTCATAGGTTCGCTCCCAGGTCGAAGTGTTATTGTATACAAGTCGAGTGGTCATAGGTTCGCTCCCAGGTCGAAGTGTTATTGTATACAAGTCGAGTGGTCATAGGTTCGCTCCCAGGTCGAAGTGTTATTGTATACAAGTCGAGTGGTCATAGGTTCGCTCCCAGGTCGAAGTGTTATTGTATACAAGTCGAGTGGTCATAGGTTCGCTCCCAGGTCGAAGTGTTATTGTATACAAGTCGAGTGGTCATAGGTTCGCTCCCAGGTCGAAGTGTTATTGTATACAAGTCGAGTGGTCATAGGTTCGCTCCCAGGTCGAAGTGTTATTGTATACAAGTCGAGTGGTCATAGGTTCGCTCCCAGGTCGAAGTGTTATTGTATACAAGTCGAGTGGTCATAGGTTCGCTCCCAGGTCGAAGTGTTATTGTATACAAGTCGAGTGGTCATAGGTTCGCTCCCAGGTCGAAGTGTTATTGTATACAAGTCGAGTGGTCATAGGTTCGCTCCCAGGTCGAAGTGTTATTGTATACAAGTCGAGTGGTCATAGGTTCGCTCCCAAGTCGAAGTGTTATTGTATACAAGTCGAGTGGTCATAGGTTCGCTCCCAAGTCGAAGTGTTATTGTATACAAGTCGAGTGGTCATAGGTTCGCTCCCAAGTCGAAGTGTTATTGTATACAAGTCGAGTGGTCATAGGTTCGCTCCCAAGTCGAAGTGTTATTGTATACAAGTCGAGTGGTCATAGGTTCGCTCCCAAGTCGAAGTGTTATTGTATACAAGTCGAGTGGTCATAGGTTCGCTCCCAAGTCGAAGTGTTATTGTATACAAGTCGAGTGGTCATAGGTTCGCTCCCAAGTCGAAGTGTTATTGTATACAAGTCGAGTGGTCATAGGTTCGCTCCCAGGTCGAAGTGTTATTGTATACAAGTCGAGTGGTCATAGGTTCGCTCCCAGGTCGAAGTGTTATTGTATACAAGTCGAGTGGTCATAGGTTCGCTCCCAGGTCGAAGTGTTATTGTATACAAGTCGAGTGGTCATAGGTTCGCTCCCAGGTCGAAGTGGTATTGGGTTTTTGAGCAAATTCTTAGCAGCAATCTGGAGGCCATGTTCGTGACCTTTTAGTGACAGCAACTCTGTTTCCATATAAAAAGTTTTAATTTTTCAATTCTTAATTGTGGTACCTACCCCCACACAAATTCGAATACCTGCTATGTAAATAACGGTGATAGGAAGTTATTAAAACATCATCCGCATATACTAAGTGGGAAAAATACGCATTATTGAAGCTAACTCAAAAACTACCCAAGCAAAGTTAATCAAATTTATATGGGACCATTTAGAAAGTATACCATTTCAAACAAAAAATAATTGTCCAAATCGGTCCATCCGTCTTTGAGTAAACGCGTAACAATAATATTAAAAAAAAAACATACAGTCGAAATGAGAACCACCTCCTTTTGAAATCGGCTAAAAATATAGGACTTTAATTCAATTGGCAAAATAAAAAAAAGAAATATATATAGTATTATTTCTCATAGAAACACGTGCATACAAATGAGGGTGTACTATTTACTACCATTAGTGTAACCATCAGGCAGGCTTGATGTTTTTAGGTAGAAAATTATAATGTGAAAGTAAAAAAATTTCAAAATTAACCATTTTTTGTTTAAAACGTATTTTTACATTGAAATCTACATCAATCAGTAATAATAATAATTGTCCCAGAATCGGAAAAATGCTACATTTCGGAAAGTAATATTGCCAAATTGGCAACACTCCGTAAGAGCTTTACTACAAGTCCGAGTTGTCGAACACGTATCGATAGGGATTTATTTCAAAGTTTGCTACGAAAAGCGTAGCACGGTGGCTACGAAACACGGCAGCTACGGTTTTCGTAGCACTCGTAGCAGCAACGGCTGTTATAATTTAATGACTCGCAGCAAATTTATTTGCGCTTAATTTTGCGTCTATTCATGGTTCGTTCCCGTATTCCACTAATCTCGAAAAGGTTAAGTTAAGGAGAAAAATAATTGAAGCTTTAAATGGAATTTAACCTAAGTTATGCTATTGTTTTGCTCACTTTTGTGAGATAAACTGTGAGATGAGTACGTATCTCTTCCATTATGGAATTGAAATCACTATATTATGATCAATGTCTGCCGCTGTCACTCGCACCTATATTTTAAGACGTTACGTATCCGTTTATGACTAGCTTGCACGAGTGTGTACGTCCAAGTTCGCGAGCGGCCGCCGCACACCGCTGCGTCGCTTCCAACACACGTAACCTAGTTGAGTCTTCACAGTAAATTGTACGTCTGAAACAGGCTTTCGTACGATGTACTCTTACTCCTTCCAAAAGTGCATCATCGGCATCGCTAATTTCAAGATCTTACGGCATCAAGAGATTACGGGTGAGCGCTGCAGTGCGGGGCTCGGGCGCGGGGCGCGGGGCGCGGGGCCGGGGGGCGGGGCGCGGGGCCGGGGCCGCGCGACCCGGTGGGGCCGCGCGACCCGGTCACGTCGCCCAGTGCGGCCGCGGCGCTCCGCCGGCGCGCACCGCGCCGCCCGCCTCCCTTCACAACTAATATAACCTCTGTTCGCAGCATACGATATCCTAACTTCAAGGCTCAAGTGATCATTACCTTTACATACACTTTATTTTTAATAACCATATTTGTGACGGTGACGCGTGTATTTTTTTACCTAGCAGTGAGTGAGTGAAGGAAACATGATAGTCGAAATACAGGAGGTATGTTTCTCGGAGTCAGTGAAGCTGTCGAGCTCGAGTATCGTATCGTATCGTATCAGGTCGAGCGAGCGCGCGCCCGCTGGCTGGCGCGGGGCCGCATCCCTCGCGAGCACGAACATGGCGATAGTACGTCGCCGCGCGTTTCCTGCTTCACAGAAGTTATCGCAACAATTTGATAATAACCGAAAAATAATTCGAACAATTTAGTATTCGATGGTAATATCGTGCGCATACTTGAGACGAAACTTTTTTTAATGGCTCAGAAGTTTACAAGTCCCAGTCTAGATTAAAGATCGTGCAGGGTGCTGATGTCAGTGGGTCAACGCACAGTGCGTGCGGGGCGCGGGGTGCGGGGGCGTGCCAGCGGGGCCCGCGGCGGTTCGGGGCCCGGGGTGCGGGGGGACGGGACGGAGGTCGCTCGGGCGTTGCACCGCTGCAGCCAGTGCAGGCGCTACGGACGACCGCTACGCACTACGATAACGTAGACGGTCTACGCCGTAGCCCCTGGGGGCGTAGCATAGCTTTTACTATTTTACTGTATGATGCTATTAAATAAGTATATATGCAACGGATGATCAGTTTAGTGATGTTTTTAATTATTACATGGATATTATGTTTCAAGAATTATTGATGAATTGCATTGAATTGATTGATTTATTCGATTTATATTCAATTTCAAGAATTGCTTATCGATTAATGGTACATTATGGACACATGACAAATAAACTATGGGTTAAACTAAAATAATGGAATGGTATGTACTTATAGAAAACTCATGATTATTCAAACATAAAATTAATTAAATTAAATTATCCTTATTCTCTACAAACTTTTACATTTTTAAAATCCAACAACCAAATATTTTTGAAACTGATACCAATTTATAGATTGACCGACCTTCATAGAATTTCTAGTGCCCAGATTTTGATCGAACATTTTCTAATTTCCAGGAGGTCAGAGGAAAGAGGCCTTTCAAGATATGGGACAGTTCCAGGAACGTGAGAAAGGGACTGGTGGTGACTAGTTTCGAGGAGTTGATTCACAGAGGTCAGTAGCCTGGCGCGGGTTCATCCTGTCCCCTGCGTGCTCCCAGTACTCCTTGCACTCGGCGCGCTGGTTCACCCTAATGACCTACAGAGGACGTACCGGGGCCGGGGGAACAACCTCGCCTACTTTATACTAACACTAAGATAAGATAAGATTGTATGTTGTAGGTTTGTCATTGATTGATTAGGTTTTATTGCAAAGATCATTATCCTCAACCTACCGAAGACAGTGACCTTCAGATGATTTTAGCTTTTTAACAATGTCTAATGTAGTGTTTTACAATACTCGCGTATTTATTTCGGGTTTCCCAAACTGGTTGAAAATTCCCGAAGCATTTAATTGACTCACGATTTCCTTCCACTTATTAATTTTCATCTCGTGAGTCAATGGCTCACTAAACCCGCCTAACAAAACGCACCTTCATTTCAAAACCGTTACTAAACCAAAAAAACTAAATTTTACAGGAGAATCTATTTACGATTTTTGCATTATTATTTACCTCATAATAAACAAAGTGATGAACTCATAACTACTCATAAGAGATATTTCTGTGATTATTTATTATTATTGGTTTCATTTTAAGGTGTGTGGTTATATAATTTAATATTTTCTATAATTACTTTTTTATAATGAAAATTTCGTTTAGTATCGGTTTCGAAATAAAGGTGTAAAACTATATCTGTTGTTATCTATAAGCGACAGAACATAGTTAATTAGTTGTTATACTCCATTTTTATTCTCCATATATAATTTTTCTCCAATAAACCTAAAAGTTTTTGTTTACCCTCATTACTGTTTTGTATCATATAATTTAACAAATTTACAATAATATGTGGAATTGTAAACTACCGTGACATATTTGTAAAATATAATTGTCATGTAATATGACAGGTGATGTTTAGTAGAATTAGTATGTTTTATTGAACAGAGTTTACAGGGACGACAATTTACAATCATTTGACAATTAAGTCACTTATTGACATATTTGTTGGATTGTAACTTTTATTGATTAGGCCTCAGATTTTTTTGCCGTTTTGTATAGGTAATGTCTAATTGTTTTTATTCTTGTTGTTATTTATTTGAGCTCATAGAATCATACTTGGAGTTTTAAATACCTGAACAGTTTTTGAAAAATAATTTTAATAAGATTTTGCGAAGTGTGACCTAGATAGACATACCCATATAGAACAAGTCTTGAACATTGTGTTATGAACACTGAACATATGTGTTATGAACATCGCTAATTGAACTATGAACGCCTAACGAAATAGATTTGCTTGTGATAGGTCATTTTATGTTAGTAGTACGGCAATGTACACATATGTATCGAACTCAAGGTCTATCGTTTGACAGGCCGCCACACCTAACCGTTGGGCTAATCGGCTGCCCCATATCAAAACCCAGTCAGTGCGTCAAACAAAAGTTTTCAAGAGAGCGCTAAAATATAAAACTGATGCAGCGTTTGGAAAGTTCTTGTGAAATGATGTTATTTCTGTATACGTGTTGGTAAAAACACTTTTACATGTCAAACATAAGTTGTGTTTTAAAACTAGATGTGTTCGGTGTTTCCTAACTGGCTATACTTTGAGAAGAAACTCAGAGGTCACAGTCTCTTTTAAAGTCCAGACACAATCTTGGTCAGATCATGTGAGGGGGCCATGCAGGTATTAATTTAAGAAAATGATAATAATTACTTAGAGTATTAAACATTGCAACCCACAAAGTGCAACCCAAAACCTTGTTATCCACATAAACAAAATAATTAACCATTTCAAAACCCAAGTTCCAAACAGTTGGTGGGTTTTGAAATGGTAAAAGTGATCCTACCAAAAACATTCTCATGTAAAATGTTGCCAAGACGAGACCATATGGCTCGCACTGGCACACAGGTACAGTAGCCTAGTAGTAGATTAGGCCCAGTAGGTAGGTAGGGTATACATGAGGTGACATAGGCTTGGTTTAGTTTTTATAAAGTCAAAATGGCGGATTATAGAAATCAATAAGTAATGTTTTAAAACATTTTTAGTACCATGAACTTGACGGTTGAAAATATTTATTATTATTTAGCATCGTCTTGAGTTCTTGATGGAGCTGGGTTATAGTCTTAGTTAGCCCGTTAACTTCTCACTGTCGATCTAAATCTACACGTTTCATTACCTCGTATCATACACAACGAAAAATAAGATATTGATAGAATCATCACTTATCCCCGGTTTCTGAGGTTTTCAAACGGAGTTTATCCACACGATATTGATTATTGGTTCGAAATCGTGTTTTTGAACACGTCGTTGAGGAAGAATTTAGCTTAAGAGTCGAGTGAATTACTATCGAGGGTTTATCTGAGGACCTCAAAAACCAAGCATAAGGAAGGAATTCATTTAAATTGATGATTTTTTCGAATCAATAGCTATCAAGTGTTTAAACTCCGTATAAGAATTCTTCGGAAACCGGGCATTAGTGACGTTTTAGTTCATAAAAACTTTGTAGCAAAAAAATAAAACCGACTTCCAAAATAAAACACTACAAAGTGAAAATAAAACTTTAATTTCGGTAGTCGGTGTCTTTGGTATTGTATTTTCGTTTTTAACCGACTTGAAAAAAGGAGGAGGTTCTCATTTCGTCGGATTCTTTTATTTCTTTTTTTTTAATTTTTATTTTTATGTATGTTCCCCGATTACTCGAAGACGGCTGAACTGATTTGGGAAATTCTTTTTTTTGTTTGAAAGGGTATACTTTCTAGTTGGTCCCATTATCATCAGGTCAGGATCTGATGATGTGATCCTGGAGAAATCGACGGAAGTCTTCAAATATTATAGGCACGCCAATAGCGATTTGGGTATTTTTTTATAGTAACTAGTACATTTATTCTTGGAAAACACCATTTGGTCAAGTGGAACTGATGATAAAGATCACAGATGGCCACCGGAACTACTCAATAATAAGTATGTCACGGGTTGCGATTCGATTAAGTACTTTATTAATGGTTGCTAAGTAATTTATGCTCGTCACAATGCTTATGGTGATGTGGAGTTCTCCTGGTACTTACGAGGAGAACTCCTCAACAATGAACGTCCCTGAATCGGGAAAAGCAATACATATTTTGAAAAAGGTGATGAACAGTTGACTTAAGAATATTGTAACTTAGATAAAATACAAACTGTGAAAAATACAAACTAAAAAGTGAAAAATTAAATCTTTTTCCAAAAAACAACCGACTTCCAAAATAACACTTCAAAGTGAATAATAACTTAATTTCGGAAGTCGGTGGCAAAAAACTAAAACACAGATCCAAAGACACCGACTTCCGAAATTAAAGTTTTATCACTTTGAAGTGTTATTTTGGAAGTCGGTTGTGTTTTTTGGTAAAAGTTTTTATTTTGCCACCGACTTCCGAAATTAAAGTTACTTTTCGCTTTGTAGTGTTTTGTTTTGGAAGTCGGTATTATTTATTGCTAAAAAGTTTTTATTTTCACTTCTTAGTTGTGGTACCTACCCCACACAAATTCGAATATCACTACCTGCTATGTAAATAACAGTGATAGGAAGTTATTAAAAGATCATCCGCATAGATTATAACATCTCACGTATACTAAATAGGAAAAATACGCATTATTGAAGCTATCTCAAAACTACCCAAGCAAAGTTAATAAAATTTATATGGGAAGTATACCATTTCAAACAAAAAGAATTTTCGAACTCGGTTCATCCATCTTTAAGTAATCGCGTAACATACATAGGTACAAGAAAAAAATATACAGTCGTATTGAGAACCTCCTCCTTTTTAACCGACTTCCAAAAGGAGGAGGTTCTCAATTCGTCTGTATTTTTTTTTTTGTTTTTTTTTTTTTTTGTATGTTTGTTACGCGATTACTCAAAGACGGATGGACCGATTTGGAAAATTCTTTTTTTGTTTGAAAGGGTATACCTCCGAGTTAGAGAGAGAGAGAGAGAAATTTTATTAACTTTGCTTGAGGAGTTTTTGAGTTAGCTTCAATAATGCGTATATTTCCCACTTATTTTATATGGATGATGTGATGATGTTTTAATAACTTCCTATCACTGTTATTTACATGGCTATATCTCCAATTATGTATTCGAATTTGTGTGGGGTAGGTTCCACAACTAAAAAGTGAAAAATAAAAACTTTTTAGCAAAAAATAAAACCGATTTCTAAAACAAAACACTACAAAGTGAAAAATACTCGTAACTTTAATTTCGGAAGTCGGTGGCAAAAAACGAAAATACAAAACGAAAGACACCGACTTCCGAAATCAAAGTTATTTTTCACTTTGTAGTGTTTTGTTTTAGAAGTCGGTTTTATTTTTTGCTAAAAAGTTTTTTTGAGGTCCGAGACTTAGTTAACTAATACTCTCGGGAGCTTCCAGTTTGAACCAAAAAACAAAGAATATTCCGCTGGCCTAATGAAACCGAGTGATCTGGTTTCATCGTCAATTATCAGCAGAGCGCGGCAGCCCGGTCGGTGCAGGTCAACCGCGTTAGACGGCCGACTGCACCCGACTGGCCTGTTTACTGCCTACCCTACATACCCCTAGCTGCGCTATGACTAGCTCCAGTTTGGACCGACTGTTGTACGGTTCAGTTGTGTCTCTGTGCGGATTTATTCGTTTTAGGTTTTGATTCAACCTTTCGATCTTAGATTGCCTTAGATTGTGATTGCCTTAGGTTGGTAGTTCCAGATTTAACCGTTCTAAATTTTTGGATTATGTGTTGGCCTTTCTTCTGCCTGTGTCTGGCAGTATATGTACCTATACACTCAACTGTTATTGTAAAAATTAGCTGTGTCGTGTGAATTTACAAAAGTTGTTCGGTTATTATATCTCCGTTATCTCGGTTTTAAGACATTTCTGTGTATAGTTTGCCAAGCATACACTTGACTTTGAAGTTCAGATAGTTTTACTGGTGAACTAGAAAAAATGTAGCTATTGTAATACTTGGATGCAGATCGATTCTTTGTGTTATAAATACTTGCGTGCGCCGCTATTCAATTTTAGTGCTAGACCGGACAATCTATTTTTTATATTTAATAAATAAAACAGTAGAGTCGTTATGGGAGTATTTAATAAATACGCTTCAGGAGTTATTGATATTACCCCAGCTGCCCAGGCCCAGGTGCTGATGTAGTTTAGTTCATGATATTACCCCAGCTACCTAGACCCAGGTGTTAAAGTGGTTTAGTTATTGATATTACCCTAGCTGCCTAGACCCAGGTGTTAAAGTGGTTTAGTTATTGATATTACCCCAGCTGCCTAGACCCAGGTGTTAAAGTGGTTTAGTTATTGAAATTACCTTAGCTGCCTAGACCCAGGTGTTAAAGTGGTTTAGTTATTGAAATTACCTTAGCTGCCTAGACCCAGGTGTTAAAGTGGTTTAGTTATTGAAATTACCTTAGCTGCCTAGACCCAGGTGTTAAAGTGGTTTAGTTATTGAAATTACCCCAGCTGCCTAAACCCAGGTGCTAAAGTGGTTTAGTTATTGATATTACCCCAGCTGCCCAGGCCCAGGTGCTGATGTAGTTTAGTTCATGATATTACCCCAGCTGCTTAGACCCAGGTGTTAAAGTGGTTTAGTTATTGAAATTACCTTAGCTGCCTAGACCCAGGTGTTAAAGTGGTTTAGTTATTGAAATTACCCCAGCTGCCTAAACCCAGGTGCTAAAGTGGTTTAGTTATTGATATTACCCCAGCTGCCCAGGCCCAGGTGCTGATGTAGTTTAGTTCATGATATTACCCCAGCAGCCTAGACCCAGGTGTTAAAGTGGTTTAGTTATTGAAATTACCCTAGCTGCCTAGACCCAGGTGTTAAAGTGGTTTAGTTATTGAAATTACCCTAGCTGCCTAGACCCAGGTGTTAAAGTGGTTTAGTTATTGAAATTACCCCAGCTGCCTAAACCCAGGTGCTAAAGTGGTTTAGTTATTGATATTACCCCAGCTGCCCAGGCCCAGGTGCTGATGTAGTTTAGTTCATGATATTACCCCAGCTGCCTAGACCCAGGTGTTAAAGTGGTTTAGTTATTGATATTACCCCAGCTGCCTAGACCCAGGTGTTAAAGTGGTTTAGTTATTGAAATTACCCCAGCTGCCTAAACCCAGGTGCTAAAGTGGTTTAGTTATTGATATTACCCCAGCTGCCTAAACCCAGGTGCTAAAGTGGTTTAGTTATTGAAATTACCCTAGCTGCCTAGACCCAGCAGCAGCTGATGTAGTTTAGTTCATGATATTACCCCAGCTGCCTAGACCCAGGTGTTAAAGTGGTTTAGTTATTGAAATTACCCTAGCTGCCTAGACCCAGGTGTTAAAGTGGTTTAGTTATTGAAATTACCCCAGCTGCCCAGGCCCAGCAGCAGCTGATGTAGTTTAGTTCATGATATTACCCCAGCTGCCTAGACCCAGGTGTTAAAGTGGTTTAGTTATTGAAATTACCCTAGCTGCCTAGACCCAGGTGTTAAAGTGGTTTAGTTATTGAAATTACCCCAGCTGCCTAAACCCAGGTGCTAAAGTGGTTTAGTTATTGAAATTACCCTAGCTGCCTAGACCCAGGTGTTAAAGTGGTTTAGTTATTGAAATTACCCCAGCTGCCTAAACCCAGGTGCTAAAGTGGTTTAGTTATTGAAATTACCCTAGCTGCCTAGACCCAGCAGCAGCTGATGTAGTTTAGTTCATGATATTACCCCAGCTGCCTAGACCCAGGTGTTAAAGTGGTTTAGTTATTGATATTACCCTAGCTGCCTAGACCCAGGTGTTAAAGTGGTTTAGTTATTGAAATTACCCCAGCTGCCTAAACCCAGGTGCTAAAGTGGTTTAGTTATTGAAATTACCCTAGCTGCCTAGACCCAGGTGTTAAAGTGGTTTAGTTATTGAAATTACCCCAGCTGCCTAAACCCAGGTGCTAAAGTGGTTTAGTTATTGAAATTACCCTAGCTGCCTAGACCCAGCAGCAGCTGATGTAGTTTAGTTCATGATATTACCCCAGCTGCCTAGACCCAGGTGTTAAAGTGGTTTAGTTATTGATATTACCCTAGCTGCCTAGACCCAGGTGTTAAAGTGGTTTAGTTATTGAAATTACCCCAGCTGCCTAAACCCAGGTGCTAAAGTGGTTTAGTTATTGAAATTACCCTAGCTGCCTAGACCCAGCAGCAGCTGATGTAGTTTAGTTCATGATATTACCCCAGCTGCCTAGACCCAGGTGCTAAAGTGGTTTAGTTATTGAAATTACCCCAGCTGCCTAAACCCAGGTGCTAAAGTGGTTTAGTTATTGAAATTACCCTAGCTGCCTAGACCCAGCAGCAGCTGATGTAGTTTAGTTCATGATATTACCCCAGCTGCCTAGACCCAGGTGTTAAAGTGGTTTAGTTATTGAAATTACCCTAGCTGCCTAGACCCAGCAGCAGCTGATGTAGTTTAGTTCATGATATTACCCCAGCTGCCTAGACCCAGGTGCTAAAGTGGTTTAGTTATTGAAATTACCCCAGCTGCCTAAACCCAGGTGCTAAAGTGGTTTAGTTATTGATATTACCCCAGCTGCCTAGACCCAGGTGTTAAAGTGGTTTAGTTATTGATATTACCCTAGCTGCCTAGACCCAGGTGTTAAAGTGGTTTAGTTATTGATATTACCCCAGCTGCCTAGACCCAGGTGTTAAAGTGGTTTAGTTATTGATATTACCCCAGCTGCCTAAACCCAGGTGTTAAAGTGGTTTAGTTATTGATATTACCCCAGCTGCCTAAACCCAGGTGTTAAAGTGGTTTAGTTATTGATATTACCCCAGCTGCCTAGACCCAGGTGTTAAAGTGGTTTAGTTATTGATATTACCCCAGCTGCCTAGACCCAGGTGCTAAAGTGATTTAGTTATTGATATTACCCTAGCTGCCTAGACCCAGGTGCTAATGTAGTTTAGTTATTGATATTACCCCAGCTGCCCAGGCCCAGGTGCTAATGTAGTTTAGTTATTGAATTTACCCC
The DNA here is from genome assembly GCA_948252095.1 of Dicycla oo. Lineage (NCBI taxonomy): Eukaryota > Metazoa > Arthropoda > Insecta > Lepidoptera > Noctuidae > Dicycla > Dicycla oo. Next base: position 1,937,425 of record OX411718.1, on the reverse strand, counting down.
AGCTGCCTAGACCCAGGTGTTAAAGTGGTTTAGTTATTGATATTACCCCAGCTGCCTAGACCCAGGTGTTAAAGTGGTTTAGTTATTGATATTACCCTAGCTGCCTAGACCCAGGTGTTAAAGTGGTTTAGTTATTGATATTACCCTAGCTGCCTAGACCCAGGTGTTAAAGTGGTTTAGTTATTGATATTACCCCAGCTGCCTAGACCCAGGTGTTAAAGTGGTTTAGTTATTGATATTACCCCAGCTGCCTAAACCCAGGTGTTAAAGTGGTTTAGTTATTGATATTACCCCAGCTGCCTAAACCCAGGTGTTAAAGTGGTTTAGTTATTGATATTACCCCAGCTGCCTAGACCCAGGTGTTAAAGTGGTTTAGTTATTGATATTACCCCAGCTGCCTAGACCCAGGTGCAAAAGTGGTTTAGTTATTGATATTACCCCAGCTGCCCAGGCCACCTTGGTCTGGTTAAAGGCAGTCTAAAGTGGTTTAGTTAGCTTTAAACTAGAACTGAAAGCATTTCTTTCACTAAAACTTTTCGGGCACTTTTAAATTGTCAAGGTGGTCGGTCAGTCAGAAAGATGAAACTAGTTGGTCATCCCAAAGCGTAGTAGGTTCCTATGTTTCTATGGACACAAATGGGCAAAAAAACTCCATTCGTGATGGACATTCTTTTAAAAAGACATGACTGGTACTGATTTGCTATCGTAGGAATGGACATCTTTTGTAACAAACAAGTTGTGCAACTAAACTGTATTATATAGGTATACGAATTTTCTAAAGTGTTTCGATGCCATTTATCTAGGAGTATTACATTGGCATACTGACCTACTTATGTTTATCTAGGAGTATTATACTGGCATACTGACCTACTTATGTTTATCTAGGACGATTATATTGGCCTACTGTCCTACTTATATTTATCTAGGACGATTACATTGGCCTACTGTCCTACTTATATTTATCTAGGAGTATTACATTGGCCTACTGACCTACTTATGTTTATCTAGGAATATTACATTGGCTTACTGACCTACTTATAAGTAGGCCAATGTAATCGTCCTAGATAAACATAAGTAGACCTACTTATGTTTATCTAGGACGATTACATTGGCCTACTGACCTACTTATGTTTATCTAGGAGTATTACATTGGCCTACTGACCTACTTATAAGTAGGCCAATGTAATCGTCCTAGATAAACATAAGTAGACCTACTTATATTTATCTAGGAGTATTACATTGGCCTACTGACCTACTTATAAGTAGGCCAATGTAATCGTCCTAGATAAACATAAGTAGACCTACTTATGTTTATCTAGGACGATTACATTGGCCTACTGACCTACTTATGTTTATCTAGGAGCATTACATTGGCCTATTGACCTACTTATGTTTATCTAGGAGTGTTACATTGGCCTATTGTCTTACTTATGTTTATCTAGGAGTATTACATTGGCCTACTGATCTACTTATGTTTATCTAGGAGTATTACATTGGCCTATTGACCTTCTTATGTTTATCTAGGACTATTACATTGGCCTACTGACTTACTTACCTATGGCTTTCTGATCGTACTTCACAAAACGGTATCTAAATACTGCAACACATTTTTATTTGAACATCGCTGATCCTTTTTACAAAAACGGTTTGAAACAAGATTTTTTAGATTAGTTTTTCAAATAGTCCTTATGAGTGATATAACATACTTACACAGTATGTAGTCACACACGTAACATGACTTCTATTTCTACCACCTGTACGAAGACAAAGTAACACATTTTCTTCATGTTTGACATCGTGCCGTAGAAATCATTCAACAGGCATTTTGTCTTTCGTTTCTTCCGTATCTGCCGTGGCCATGCTACGCGTGCTAAGGAATATATTGCAACATTTCTCTTTCTCAGCTAAATCACAAGGAAGTGGTGACAGGCGGGCGTGTCGAGGCTGTCTTTGTAATATTTTGATGTTCCAAATGTTCACCAGTCCAAAAAGTGCCTATTTTCGGCCATGATTTTTGATTATGATTTTCTCCTGTCCAGGTAAGGAGAAGCTATCAGTAGCGGTGAGCGAGCCGGTGCGGCTGGTGCTAGAGAGTGATGGCACGCAGGTAGAAGACGGCGAGTACTGGCGCACGCTTCCGCCTAACACTGTGCTGCTGCTGCTACGGCCGGGCGAGCGGTGGTATCCCACGGGTGTTGACGTCATCAAGGCTGGTGAGTTACAAGAGCATAATATAATAACAACACATTATACAATAGGAAATGGCTCAATCCGTCCTATAAATGCAAGACTTTGTCTCTGTCACCTCTGACCTAGATCAAACCCATCTCAAAAAAAAAAATGCAATGTCTAGGCAGAAAAAGTAGATGTTCAAATTGCCACCTTTGTCTATTCCAGCAATATCGGCGATACCAAAAATAGTATGCGAAACAATTCACGCACTAGAGCTGCACGATGAGACACCTTCATGGAAGATTATGGACAACAAGGGTCGCGTCACGGTGGTGCTCCACTGGGACCAGCGACCGCAGGCGTCCCCAGCAGCGCGCTCTCCTTCGAGGCAGCCCAAGCCCGACCGGCGGCCCTCCCTCGTCATCCAGACGTCCCTCGACCGGCCGGCGCCCGCGCCGCCGCACATCACAGTCGTGAACCACGACGAGCCGGGCCCGGCGCCGCGCAGGCTGTCACGCGCGCCAGGCTCGCTGGAGCAGCCGGGCGGCGTGCATGTGCACACGGCCGACTGTCGCGCCGCCGCCTCCCCTGCGCAATTCGCGCGCCCCCCACCCGACGAGTGCGACTTCCACTGCTGCGCGCTGCACGAGGAGGGCCGCCGAATCGCTGTGCACAAAAGCGTCGCCACCTCGCCCATTCAGGACGCGCAGCCGCGCGCCTCGCCGCAGGGCCGGCCCAAAGGACACGTGCGCTTCCTCGATGCGGAGTCTGCGCGCCGCGGCGACCGGGACTCCTCCGAGAGCGAAACAGAGAACACCCTCGTCGAGGACGAGGCCGTTACCTCCGAGAAGTTTCTCCTTCTGATCGACCAGCTCAGTGTCGACCAGAAACGGCACCTCACCATCAAGGACATAGGCATCATTCTCGAGCGACTCAGCTCCAAAATTCTGGACGTGGAGCGACTGGATCGCGAATCAGAGTCGGACGACTGCTACAACTGGACGATCAAGGCGACGATCAGAGGGGATGCGCTGCGGGAACTGGGCGTCATTTACAATGGAAACTACTATGCGATCAGCGAACACCCGGGCTATCGGGAGGAGAACGAGGAGGCCGGAGACGAGGGTGAAGAGGAAGAGGAGGAAGATAGGCTCTGATCGGGCCTGTGCGGCGCCGCCGTGCCCGCCGCCGCCGCTGCCGTGCGCACCGCGCTGTGTCGCATCGCCGCGCGCTGACCGGCCGGCCCGCCGCACTCCCGTGACACGCGACCGCCGCGTGCTGACCGGCCGGCCCGCCGTTCTCCCACGACACGCCATCGCCGCGTGCTGACCGGCCGGTCCCCACACTCCCTCCCGCGACTCGCCACCGCCGAGCACGACAAGCGTGAAAGCAATATTCGTTACTAAGGCTTCGTCGTCGATCCGGGAGGAACGACAGGATCAGCCCGCTCAGGATGACCGGGGCGCAGTCCCGGCCGAGCAGTAGGCACGGCATAAGCGCGCCGCCCGGCGAAGCTCAAGACGGATCGCCCGCAGAAGTGAATAATTAGAGACTTATATATGAAATTTGTCGCGGCCCCACCCTGCGCCGTGAGCCGGTGGTGTCAGTTGGCGGTGTGGGGTCGTACTCTAGGTAATAAATAGCAGAATTATTGTAAGTAAAACTGACTTCCTATCGATTTGTAAGGTGATTACTTAAGTGTAGCCGGTCGCGTGGCGCGGGCCGCAGCAAGTTGTCGCTCGCCACGCGTGCTGTGTATTATATTATGCGTCACCGGAACACAACACCCGCACAAATGTTTATCATCGAGGTTAATGTCAATGTTCTTAGGTAAATAATAAATTGTAGGCGTGCGCTCGCACCGCCCATCCCCGTGCATACCTTCCGTATCGCCCGCCGCGCGTCTCGCATCGCTCGCGTCGCACGCGGCGCGCGGCTCCACATAGTTCACTCAAAGTTGGCCTAATATTGGGGAATAAGTTTCTGTATAAACTCATCATCATCATCATCGATGCATCCGTAGTCGACTAAAAACACTAGAGTATGAGACTCAGAAACAATAAATGAAAACCTTGCAGCGAAGTGTGTGAGAGGGCGGCGAAAGACCGCTGCTTGACACTCGCACACGGAGGAAATAACTTTCTCATGGATTCTTGTATTGAGGAGTTGTCGTAGGGCACAGATAGTGGCAGCCACTGACGCTCGCGGGCAGACTGTGTCAGCACTGGCACCTCGTCGGCCGAACATCTAGGCGCGTCGCGCGTCGGTGGCTCGCCTCGAGCGACAGTTCCAATAGCGATGACGATGTTTCAGAGAGAGTCATAACATTAATAGATATATAAAAATTATTATAATTAATAAAAATTGAATGTTAAAAATAAAAATGGTTGTATCTAAAATACGAATATACCTACCGTCATGCATCAGTCACCTTGCTACGTGGGTGTTGGTAGTGCGTAAGTTGATTCTTGTATTTATTAGCGATATGGTATCGTAGTACTGTATAATGTTTTTAATTTTTGTATAGTACGGAGGTCGTGGTGGTAATGTAACATATAACAAAACAATGTGGTTCCATAAGTTTTACTGCCGGGAGGCTCTCATATTGTATAGTTATTTAAGGTGTAATATTAACGATTATTATTGGATATTATTGAAGGAGTACGTGAATACATTGTTTGTGATGAAGTTCCGTTTAGTTGACGTCGCCGTCAGTGGTGACTGGCGTCAGGTCGTGGTGTGTTTGTTTCGTGTGACGTTTAGACGTCGGTGGCGACTGGCGTCACGCCAGGGCGTGGCGGGTTTGTTTCGCGTGACTATGTTTGAGCTGCGAGTGGCGGGATCGTGGCTGCGCGAGCTTTTTGGAACGAAACGAATCTCTATCGTATGGAAGAATAAATGAACAAACTGTGATTGCTACAGTATTTTACATAAATGTCGAATTAGATAATAGTACCTACTCTCATCGTGTCCCAAATCGCTCGTGGGCCCACTGTCCGAATGTAATACTTGCATATTATTTATCATTGTCTTTTTTCTAAACGGTTCATTAAGATCCCGTTTGAGATCAATTCCTAATTTAACAATTTCTTAGCGATCAATATATTTATGTATTCAATATAGTTATTATATGAACCTATTTTCGTGAACCGAAAATATAAATTTTGATGTTTTGCTACATTATTGGATATAATTTGATTTTAGAATTTGATATTGTGACATCCTAAAGTTACTTCATTTTCAATTTACTATTGCTATTAAAGTGTAGGGGAGGCTGTAAGTTTCGTTAAAAAAAGGTTTCATAAAATAAGTGGCCGGGTTTTAAGGTGTCATGATATTCCGATCCGTGTTTGGTCTCTGTCGCACTTACATTTTGTATGTACATGTGACAGAGATAAAACAAGAGATATTCTGCAATTTTGTGCATATTCTCAACGTCATGTTGTGGACTATGACGTCAAATGTTATACATTCTGACGTCGTGTATTTTCGACAATGTGATGTCGAAAACTGGTTCCGATGGAAAATGTCTTCAAATTTTATAAGGTAATCTGGGAGTTCGATCTTCAATGTTATATGACTGTGATTTATATGTTGGTTCTGTCCGAAGATGACTGTCGATACATTCATAACAGGCTGCACGCTGAGAGACGAATTTGTTTTATAAGACCGTTTGCAAGACTCTCATAAAGGCATACTCCTAAACCTTTGTTAGATTTGAAGAATGTTAAAAAGCAAGGAGCTCAGCATGTCGTCTGCCTGACACTGTGACAGTCGCGCATGTGCGCGTCCTACTTATGTTAAGTTAAATCATTTCTGTCTACATTCGTTTGTACAGCTAATTGTGAGTCTATGGAGTTACGGTTCGTTACGCACACGATATCTAGATAAAACGTTCCGTTTTAATATTTTTATGTGTATAGGAGTAATGATAAATTGTAAAAATTGGTTGGTGACGCGTATTATCCGCGGTTGTAATTTGGGAGGCGAGGGTCAAGCAATGCAACTGTGTATCTACCTATTTAGGCAGCTTTTGAATTTACGAAGGAGAACTTATTTAAAAAAAAAACTATATTTTGGACATCTGTTGCATTGCTTAACACTTCGAACGTTGTGTACAATGATATTGTTGCACTGTCTATTCAACAGTGGCATTTAAATCGTTATAATTTAATTACTATCATATTATAGGTGAGAAACATTCTATTCGTGAGCTAACTGGTGCGAAATTAATTTGGTAAATACCAACGAAATGTATTTGCCTTTAATATTAATGGAGCAATTGAATAATAATATGAAGAAGAAACCATACAACTCAACTAACCAACACAACCCTGTTGGTTTCTTCTACTGAAGGAGCACAAATACAAATAAGTTTGAGATTTATGAGCAAAATGGTGTTTTAGTCAGCGAGAAAATTGTAATTGTGGTGCTGTAGTAAGTTTGTTGCCAAAATGTTGATAGTAATTGAATTATAGAGTTCCATGCCTGTAGAGCACTCGTTGCCTCGTGGTGCAGATAATAGTTCCATGACTGAAATAATATTAAGTATATCAACTCTAACTGTTGGACTCGCGTGTAACAATATTGTAGCTGGGGACTGACAGGGCAATTCTTGCGAATTTTGGACAAAATCTACTTTTTGTAGAACAAATAAAGAATTTAAATCCGTATAAACACGAATTAAGAAATTAATATTGATGTTGTTAATTTATTTAAAGCAAGAATTTACTGTGAAACAAGATTAGCCCTTTTGTCCTCAGTAATACCTTCCAAATTGTATTTCATTTGAAATATACATACCTAAATAATGATTAGATAACTAATAATATATAAACGGTAACAGAATTTTCGAAAAACACTTTCGTTTTCGAACCTCGTTTTTTATAGGCGAATAAATAGTAACGTCAAAGTTTTTTTAAAGTCAGTCTTTAAGATGGGTATTGATTTGTAGCATTTACTTGTAATCCAATTCGTACGGACATTAAGAAATAAAAATAAAATTGATCTTTTAGGATCATTGTAGAATGTCAACGTTGTACGTACTTTAATGGCGTTGCAAATTATAACAATTAACGTCAAATTTTTAAATTATTATTCCTCGCATATTGAACCTGTGAAATCCAAACGTGGAATTGATATATAGCAGTGAATGCTTTAGTCTGTTTCCTGGATCCGAGCAACTGTTACAAGTCAGTACACAACTTGACGTGCAGTGAGCAGTCGTGCAAATATAAATACGTAAAATATTGAATGTTAGTTATTCATACACTATATAGCACTTAGGGGACTCGTTTTAAAGTTACGTGCCAAATCGTTCTTATTTTACAATCCCATTGTAGAACTCTAACGTCGACGTCAGATTATAGAAAATAACGTTGCAGAATAACGTTGCAGAATAACTGCTTTCTATTAAGACTAGATAATTAAGGTGACATATTTATTGTAACGTTATCTTATTACAGTCTGACGTTGGAGATACGTTGTAGAGTTTTATATAAAATGTCGAATAAAACATAATGTAGCGAATTTCGTAAAAGGCTACTACTAAGGACTGGTGCCCTAGAATATATGGTACCATAAGAATTGTTGTTTTACAAGTGCCAATTTATGAGTTGTAAGTAATATTATAGTTAAGTTAGATACGGCACGTACGAACCTTTCTTAAACACTTTTATAACTGTATTTTGAAGTATGGGTACTTTAATAGCAAGGATTAAAGGTGAGCGTCCAATAGTCCGCGCTGGCCGCACCGCACGCACGGCACGCAACGGATTTTGGTTTGCTCTATATATGAATTCATATAGCACTGCGTCCACTATCGGTACCCACCGTACCGAGCGCGATATATGAACAAAAAAGGCGTTTTTAAATTCACCGCGTCATCACCGTGACAACTGAGCGTGAAGTGAGTTGTCAGTGTCATCCCACTGATGAGTGTCAGTGTCATCCCCTTTCTAATGTATGTGTTTTGTTTCCTCAAATAAGGTTTGAGTATATCAAGCAGATTCATGAATTTAGATCTTGACAAGTGAATATAATCAAAAAAATCTTTGTTCGTCATGAAGCATATCAGTTACAAATAATGAAAGATATTCTCCAAACATTGGTAGCTTCAAGTTTATTTAAAGAAGCCCCATTCTAAGTTTAGTTTTACGTTCTTCTTCTTCTGCCAACAAGCAACTGATAATAATAATATCTTCGTCAATCTCTATGACAGACGACGTCTACTAACAACAACAAAAACACTCACAGACTAAATATTAGCTTTTCAGACTGAATAAAAACTCCGGATACAAATCTAAATCGAAAAAAGGCAAATCCGTTTATTATGATGCGTGCCGTGCGTGCGTTGTGGCCGGCGCGGACCAGTGGACGCTCACCTCAAAAGAGCATAATTGCGTTGCGTTATACCATGTAAAATGGTGGAGGCGATGGCTATAGTTTGTAAGAAATATGTTTATTTATCAATAGGTTACTCAAGAAACAGAATTAGGTACCTATCATCCTTGTGCTGCAATCCTATTGAAAGTGCACCTTTGTTAAAAGCTCAATTTTCTAAAAACTCGTTCTCATACTTCAAAATATAGTAGCCAACCCCGAATGTAACACGTAATGGCATCGTTCACTCGTATCATACGTAACCCGAGAACATTTATTTTTGTATTCACTCGACGAACGTGAGACAGACACCGGCTTCTGTTAAAACACTCGATTATTACCCAAAAACTTCACTGCCACTAATTTAAAAATAAAAATATTGGAAACGAACAGCTGTGTTATTTTTTGAACTGCTTGCATAAGACCAGGGCCAGGGGGACAACACTAATTATTCCTCTATTTCTTTCTAAGAACGTTTGAATTTCAATCTGTCAAAAATACCGCTAATTTAGGTATAGTGCCACAAACTTATCTCGCCTGGTGGCCAAAAGAGGAACTAACGATGTCATTTTGAAATGTCAATCTGCCTGCCATTCGCTGACATATCCGCAATTAGTTGTTTGCTTTGTGCGTTTATTTTTCGTTTAGTGGTTATAGCTAGTGAAAAATTCCGAAAGCTTTAAAAAGTGATGCGAGGAACGAGATTTTATGAAGTAAGAAAAGTGCCTTCAGACACCGATAATACCGTTCGAAAAATTGTACAGACGCCAGCACATCAAGCTACTACGATCTGTCAGATTTCATTAATAGATTTTCGACTTTATTGCTAAAGCATTAGGTTCAAGGTTGATTGGGAAAAACTGACAGTTTCGGGTAGGTTGACCTGCTGGCGTCTGTACGCGCGTCGAACGCGTAGTTGCCGCCACAGGTTAGTGTTGTCAGCTTTTGAAAATAAATTCGACGAAAACACTTTCGCACATGCTAAATTCTGATTTTTAATTAGGTAGACTAAAATGACAGCTCAAATCGAACTTTTTGTGTCATTTTGACATTTCACTCATGTTATCATATGTCATTTTAGTCTACCTAATTAAAAATCAGAGTTTAGTAGATAGAATAGATGTATGATTTTTTACTTTTGTTGTCGGGAGCGATTTGTTAGAAAACTTGTGAAGGAAAAAGATCAGGCAGATGAAACTGGAACCAAAGTTTCCACACTAGCAAAAAAAAAAGGAAAAGGACGATAGGTAAAATTGAAGTGGATGATTTCGATCTCGGTGTCATAAGAAGCAAAATTCATGATTCACTATGCGGAAAGAAATTCCCACATACCAAAGTTATTAAATGTGCTCCAAGAAGACATTGACAGATTTCCAAGGGATTCGAGAAACTCTTCGGAAAATACTCCATAAAATTGGATTTCGTTACAAGAAAACAAAATCAAATAGAAAAATTCTAATAGAACGAAATTATGCATGGAGAGCGAATTATCTTTAAAAAAAAAAATTAAAGAGAAATCAGTCACGTTTTTGGATTCATGGATCTCATACAGCTGGACGCTGTTGGCCTCCTTATTTAATTATTATACTCGTTGTTAATTATTTTACTTGCTGTTGTCAGAGTGATGAAATTGACGGTGTGCTAAACTCGGTCTAAAAAGGAAACACATCGATAATTGTTCATGTGGGTTTTATGACGTAAGTGAAAATTCGGTACTATATCAGCTGGCAATAAATTCATGAACTATTCTAGAAATAAATACAAAATATAAAAACAAACATGTTTAGCCATCCGACGTTTATAATATGTTTGTTTTTTTTTTTTATAATTGAATTTTAATTCTAGATGAGTTCATGAATATATTGCCTGCTGTTAAAGATCACTTACGTCGAAAATACAAAATAAGTTATAGGTACCTCATAACACCAATTTATTTTGACATTACTAACCCAGAGTTTAACTCTCCCACGTCGCACAGTGGTCCCGGTTCATAAGAAATAGAAGTTGCAGGTCGGATTAAAAATGAAAGAATAACTTTCTAAATAGTTAACAGTCTAACTCTAGGTTTACCTCTAACTCTGGGTGGCGCAAGATTGAATTATTTGATAAACCCTGAATTACCCATGAACGGGGCAAGTGGGCCTAACATTATTACGTAAAATTTATACCAGAATAAACGTTAGGTTAGTTTATCCACCCCAAAAAATCCACCCTATGGTGGATAAGCGGAAACGGTATGTCCGAGAATTCATCCTAGGCCTTGTTGGATAAACGGAATTTATGGGCTTGGGGTGGATTCTCGGCGGCGGTTTCGCGTGAATGCTAACGCGTGCCCGTGTTCTCGCCACAAGCGGCAGAGGAGGACACCGTGGAGTTTTAGTGGGTTGGAGTCCCACATAACTGCACTATCTCCCCGTGGTAGTGCAGTATGCATGATAATTTCCCCACGCAAAAAAAAGGGTGGATTCTCGGACATGCGTTTCCGCGAATCGTTGGGGTGGATAAACCGAATAACTCCAAATTTAATACTATTATCAAAAAAAAAAAATATTATAAGAAAAAATTAACCTATTTACAACTGCCAAATTGCTACATAATGATCTGTCAAACAAAACGAAATTTTGTGAAAGGCCTCTTAGTTACAAAACAGTAACCTGTAAGTGATTGAATTGATGAGTTAGGTATTCTCTGACTTGATGAATTTAGTCTGAACGACCTAAAATAGAGCGTAAAATTTGAAATATGAATTAAGAAAGGATTTTCTAGAACGTCACTCCTGAGCGTGTTAAACGGGGTTGTATGAGAAAGAAGAAGCAAAACCTAGAAGTTTAGCATTTTAAAACGTGGCCCAATTACATGGAAAATAAAACAAGTTCAAATACTTTAAAACAATGGTCTATTCAAAACGAAAAAAAAGTACATAAATATTTATATAAACATCCATTTTACATGTGTATGATAACGGATGAAACGTCGTTTTTTCAATTTCTGACAATTTTAGGTTTGTCTTGTTCTTAAAAAGTTATACAATCGTTTTAATGTTTGGTGTACATGATAAGTCCAAAATTGGTCATTTTCTGTTTTTACATTACCCATACTCAATATATTTTTAATTTCGTTTGGTATATTTATTGTAAGTCTCCTGTATGTCATAAAAAAGTCGTTCTCGTTTGATAATTTTATGATAAAATAACTTAACATGATTTTGCAACACCAAATGCACAAAGTCATTCTTATATCTATGGTGTACTTATCACTTTTGACCAAACATTTAAAATTATAAAAATTTATTTTTGACATGATAAGTGTATATTTGTATCAAAAGCATTTTTATAACAATTAATATCAGAAGTTACTTATATGCATCCTATTAGTTTAAACCATCCGCGACGAAGCACTGTTGTGCGATTGGTCGAATCACTCGTCTAGGTCACTGCTAGGCTCTTGATTGGTCGAATCATAACGTAATTTGGAAGCTGTTTGCAACTTGTGTAGGTAATTGCAATAAAAAAAAACCTAAATAGCTTATGGAAAAGACAAATAAGTTATCATCCATTCGTTTTATTGTTTATTCCGATGTGTTGTTGTTTTTTTTTAAGTTACAAATGCTCATGCTTAATGTAAAATCGGACGTTTGGACTTATCACCCATACACCACAGATGTATATTTAAAAGCTAAAAAATATACTTACATAAATCTATATAAATCAAAATCAATTGCCAAATGTATGTAAAGCGCATCACTTCAAAATGGTTGCACCTACTTGGCTAATTCTTTTTTTGTTGAGTTTGTAATAGTTCTCAGGACAAAAATCTGTCATACAAAATGACAGAAAAAAAAAATTTTTGGAAAATTCACCGGAATGGTTGAAATGATGGTATTTTTGTATGAAAACAGAAAACACACATCCTAAACCACTGGATTTAGTGACATGAAATTCACCCGGGTGACGCAGGGCACGAACAGCTAGTCAATCTGCCTAGCCTTTTCCCAACACGAACAGCTAGTGTTAAGCACAGCACACGAAACATATATCAAACAACCTGCATGCTGTGCTTAGGCGTCTTGGTTAGACTCTGATAGGCGGGGGTTATCGTCGTCTTTATGCAAATTAAACCAGTACAAGTATTCACAAATATAATAAAAGAGCACGTAAACACAATTCAGAAACAAAATACACATAAAACACAATCATAATACTTACGGCAATAATCTTACCTTCGAAACACTAATTATTGCAATAATACAAACATAATTTAGATACTACAGACACGCGACTACACAGGGCTCTATTGAGCATGTCACTTGATGGTTAGGTACTATTACTAACTTGCTGGATACAATTTATGAACAATTTATGGACTGACTTTCAATCCTAGGGGACGCATATATATTAGTTTTGCACCATAGCTAACGTAGCTGGTACACCTCACCCGAGTAAAACTATAACACCAATATATGTGGTTTAAACAGTAACCACGCCCCTATTTTCTCGTGCAAGTCACAACCTGTCGACTTTTCTGAGCCAGGGAGAAACCCGTACGCAGTTTTGAGTTGATTCTCTGCGTTCAAGTCAAAACGTGTTTATTTCCGACGGACAAGCATAGTCTCGTGGAAAATTTATCAGTTAGATGATGTTAAGCTACTAGTACATTCTTATAGCTACTTATAACTAATAGCAAACGGAGTTAGGAGTATGGTGCTTCTCCTACATTCCACCCCCTGTAAGAGGGTTCAACCGCTTTACATCCATTTCCGTGGGAAGCACAATAATCTTTGCTACTGGTCGACGCAAGACCCCGTTTGCTGTCTTAACATCTACAACACGGACGATTCCGTCATTACCTTGATACACGGATTGTATCACACCTTTTGTCCATGCACTTCGTTCTCTATTGTTGTCAACGATCACTACCACATCACTAACACGCACATTAGGTCCACTACTTGTCCACTTCTCACGACGTTGCAGAGTCGGGAGATACTCCCGCAGCCAGCGGCGCCAGAACATGTCGGCGAGCGCATTCACCCGCCGCCACTGCCGGCGGGAATCGACGTCCTCGTAGCTGCTCGGCGCAAACGGTGTACTCCCGGACGCCGTGCCCAGGAGCAGATGGTTCGGCGTCAGGACCTCAGGCTGCTCGTGATCGTCGTACACATAGCTCAGCGGGCGGCTGTTTACTATCAGCTCTGCCTCGGTAAGAAGGGTGTAAAGGACCTCCTCACGAGGGGCCCGCTCCTTGAGCGTGCTTCTCAGTGCATTCTTCACTGACCTGACCAGGCGTTCCCAGCAGCCGCCCATGTGTGGCGCTGAGGGGGGATTGAAGTGCCACTCGATGCCTCGGTTGGTGGCCTCGTCCCTCAGTGTATCCTGATCAAGGTCTTTCAGGGCTGCTCGTAACTCGGTGTTGGCCCCGATGAAGTTGGTTCCCTGGTCGGAGTACAGGTGTGCAGGTTGCCCCCGGCGCGCTATCAGGCGCCTCTGGGCCAGAATCGCCGAATCGGCGCTTAGTGTGGCGGCTAACTCTAGGTGGACGGCGCGCGTAGCGAGACAGGTAAAGAGTACTCCCCACCTCTTTTCGCGGCGCCGCCCTATCGCCACCTCCATTGGGCCGAAGTAGTCGACCCCTACTCGCACAAAGGCTCTTCTTGTGGTCTCTACCCTGGCGAGTGGAAGATCACCCATCTTTGGTGGTATGGGTTTGGCTCTGGTGATGCGACAATGTTGGCAATTCGCGACCACGGTCTTTACGGATGTTCTTACCTTTATGATCCAGTAAGTTTCTCGTAGATTGTTGACTACGGTCTCGTGGTTCGCGTGCAGAGCCATCGCGTGATAGTGTGCGATGAGCTTCCTTACCAGAGGGTGACGCCCGTCGAGAATAATCGGGTGTTTTTCTCCCAATGTGAGCTCCTCGCATGCAGTCAGACGTCCTCGTACTCGTAGCAGTCCGTCGTCGGTGAACATCGGGTCCAATGACTTTATGCGGCTGTCGACAGGTGCGGGCAACCCTTTCAGGATGGCGGCCCGTTCTCGATGAAAGCTGTCGTTTTGGCACAACCTCATTAGGTGGAGGTGCGCTTTTTCCAAGTCATGTGGACGCAGCTCCGACGTCGCTCTTCGTTTGCGACATCGCTCGATGAAAATCAGCGTGCGCGCCATAACGCGCTGCACGCGCTGCCATGTTGAGTAGCGCTCGTATTCCAGGAAGGACCCGGCAGGGGCCGCCGCAGTGTTGACTCGTTGGATGCGCTCGAGGTCTGCCTCTGCCGCCTCAGGTTCGCGACATGCTGGCCACTGCTCCTGTGAATCATACAAAAACGAGGGGCCCGACAACCACGCTGCATGGTCATCAGGCCAAGACAATCTGGTAGCCTTATCTGCTGGGTTGTCCGCCGTGGGGACCCAGCGCCAGTTGCCTCTGACTGTTAACCTATCTATTTCGGCTAATCTATGCGATATAAATTTTTGGAAGTCTTGTGCCTCCGAATTTATCCACTTAAGTACAGTTTCACTGTCTGTCCAGTAAAATTTTTCCCTGATTGGTAGCCCTAACTCTTTTTCAGCAGTGTCCGCTATTCGACACGCTAGCACCGCTGCCTGAAGCTCTAACCTAGGAATGGATATGACTTTCTGAGGGGCCACCCGCGCTTTACCTAATAGCATGGTGACCTCTCGATGCCCTTCAGTGTTATACCCCACAAGGTAGGCGACCGCGGCGTATGCCAGTTCGCTGGCGTCCCCGAACACATGTAATTCCAGATTGTTGAGGTCCAGCCCGTACCACCGCGGTATCTTAACTTCGGTCAGAATGCTTAGATGCTTGAGCCAGGCAAACCACATTTTGGCCTCTCGGTCCTTGAGAGGTTCATCCCACTGGATCCCCGACTTCCATATCCTCTGCATCAATATTCGCGTCTGGATGACGCAGGGATAGAGAAAGCCGAGGGGATCGTAGATTGACATAATCGCGCTCAAAAACTGACGCTTGGTGGGTACCAGGTCGCCACTTAATATTTCAGGTGGTAACCGTTTGAACGACAAGTCAAATCCCAGTTCGTCTTGTTTGGGCGACCATGTCAACCCTAATGTCCGCTCGACCATCCTGATTCCCTTTTCGAGCGGTACTTTATCGGGCATATCTATTTTTAGCTTTTCCCTTAACTCTGTCGAGTTGGTTACCCACCCCCGTATGATAAAACCCCCGGAGGCGTGTATTCTGGCAACCTGCTCGATCAGGCTGTTGGCCTGCTCTACGGACCACGTGCTATCTAAATAGTCGTCCATGTAGTGCCTATCTCTTATGGCCTCAACAGCTTCGGGGTGAACGTTAACCCACTCATTGGCGTTTTTATTGAGTATATAAATCGCCGTGGTTGGTGAAGAGGCGGCGCCAAATATCATTGATGTCATGGCGTAGGTATCAGGTTCCCTACCATCGTTCGCCCCTCTCCACAAAAACAGCTGTGCGCCCTGATCTTGTGCCCTAATCTTAACTCGCAAAAACATATCAGCTATATCGCCTGTGAACGCTATGGGACCTACTCTAAATTTAATTAATATACCTAGTAATGAATTTAATAAATCGGGTCCGGTCAGTAAGTTATCATTCAGACACGTACCTTGGGACGTAGCAGCCGCGTCGAAGACTAGGCGAAGCTTCCCTGGTTTGTTCGGGTTTACAACTCCGAAATGTGGTAGGTACCAAACCGGTGAGCTATCTACCTCGCCTTCCACCTTCCGTGCATACCCTTCAGCTACTAGACGCTCTATTTGGTTCGCGTACGTCTCAGCGAAACGAGCGTCCTTACGCATCCGCCTCTCGATACCATACAACCTCTGCCGGGCCTGTCTGTAACTATCAGGCAACAGAATGTTGTCCTGTTTCCATAAAAGACCTACTTCCCATTGCTTCTTATCAGGGGTGCGTTGACTCGTACTGTCTAACACCTGTACAGCCCGTTCTACATCCTTATGTTTGCGGGTTACTTGAGAAATGCCTATTGATTCTAACTCAAACTGTGACTTCACTAAATCATGCAAATCTGGGAGGGAAACTGTTGTGCAGTTCACTGCTTCGGTACTACTATCGTTATTAAATGGTCCATGTATGACCCAACCTAACTTAGTTAGTGAGGCAACTGGCTTACCGGATCGTCCACGGCGGGTGTCACCGCCAACGAGCAGCTCCCAATTGTCCTGCCCGATCAGCAGCAGCGGCTTGGCTCCCCTCATCTCTGCGCAACCCAAGTCGCGCAGGTGCGCGTTATCGTTGATCACTGAAGAGGTCACTGTTTGTGTAGGCAAGTTCAAGTTTGCTAATGTCCGGCACTTGATATTATGGCACTGTCCATTGGGGCCCTTCACACATACTTGTACCACTCGCGAGGTAAGGTCCGACACAGCATGACCGCCCGCGGTCTTTAATGTTAGTGGCACACGTGGACCCGATAGGTTAGTAGCGAGCGAACTGTCTATTAGCGATACTGTTGCCCCGTCGTCCAACAACGCATAACACTGGTCGTTGTCGTTATCTTCGTTACACACTGACACTGGCACTATCTTCAATAACGCTGTGGCTCGCCACTCTCCTATGTTTGTTACACATTCTGGTTTTGACCTGTCTTCGTGTAACAACACATGATGTTTGTAGTCGCACTTTTTGCACTTGTTTGCGCGACAAAACTGCTTAGTGTGTTTTGCTTTTAAGCAATTAAAGCACACTTTTTTCTTCTTGATCAGTTCCCAGCGATCTTGGATATTCAGCTTCTTGAACTGGTCGCAATCTTCTATGACATGCTTGCCGTGGCACATCACGCACTCCTTCTGTGTGATACTCGTAGCTTCGTCGCTCTGTGTATTCACACGATGAGTCATCTGCGGCTTGTTGGTGACTGGGCGTGCCGCGTTTCCAGGTCGAGTCCGTCCGCTGGTCTGCTGCAGCTTCACAGGGAGTTTAGCCTGTTCTGGTTCATACACAGTCGGTTGTAGGTAGTATGAAGTGGAACGCGTCACGTGTATGAGGAACTGTGACAGCATTTCCAAGCTGGGTGAGATCCTCAAGTCCACCCCCTGTGAGTTATCCAGGCCCATCGCGAAGTCACCATACTGTGCTCGTTGAACTGGTGTCAGCTTGCTTAGCAGCTCGCTTACTAGTTGAGGGTTATTCAGGTACCCATCTGCTCTGACGTTCTTTAGCAGTGACACACAGTTCCTTACCGTCGATGAGAATTTCCTTAATTCCTGGCCACTATCAGACACTTTAGGTAAATTTCTCACCTTCTTTAAAGCATATTGAAGTATGACGGTTGGATGTCCGTACTCTTCTTCTAATGCACGCATTATTTCAGTGGGTTCTCTCGCTGACCGTAACAGGTCCTCCACTGCTATCTTCGCCTCCCCATGTAGAGACGACTTCAGACGCGCTATATTCTCATGCGGCCTAAAGTTATATAATTCAGTAGTGTCCCAGTACATATTTCTATATGAAATCCAATCAGCTGCGTCACCGCTAAAATGTGGCAATTCGTAAGCCTGTCTGGGTACCGGGTGCGGGCGTGCCATGTTAGTGATCGCCTCCGCCAGCTTATCGATTTTCCTATCTCTATCGCTCGACGATAGCCGCTGCCTTTCTACAGCCCCCACTCCGCTATTTCCCTGTCGCTGTGTGACCGACTCGAGTGTCGATACTCGAGGTCCACTTGCGACCGGAGTGGTGAAGGCGGGATAATCATCGGGCAAACGGAATCTAACCGCTTCAGTATGGGCTGGCGTCTGCATAGGCCCCGCATTGCTCACGGGGTTCCTATACGGATGCGACACATTACTTTCACTTAACATAGCCGGCACACGGTACATATTAGATTCAAGATTCACTCTACTTACGTTTTGGTCTTGAATCGTAGGTGCTTCATACGGCGCGCTGCCCTCAAGCGGTACGTGCGACGTAGACGGCGCGCGAGACGCAGCCGCCGTAAACATCGCCGTTTCTGGTTGCGTCGCTTGGGGCGTTGTATTCACCCATTCTTCTACTCGGTGCGTCGTATCCACCTCCGAGTTTGAGTCCTCACTTTCAGCATTTGCCTCGATCTCTGCTATTGCCACCTCCATCCTTTTCTTCACCAGATTCTCCCTGATGAGCACCAAATCACGCTCAGCTTCGTATTCGGCCTTTTTCCTCAAGAATTCGACGCCCTTGCGACTACTCTTGGACGAAACTCTGCTGCTCCGCGGCGACCGTGCGACTGTCTGCCGTGATACGCCCTCTGCCGGCTTTTCACTATAGTCGATTACTCGACCCCCGGTCAGCGGAATAATGGGGGCAGCCGCTGATCTTACCGTTGGCGCTATTGATGGAGAACCTGGTGGCACCTCCGACAGTAAGCCTGAGTCCGAGGCGATGGCGGCTTCCCTGCGCCGCGTGTCTGCTTCTTCCGTCATTTTGCGTAGTTTGCTTCGTGTGGTTACGGCACTTTTCTCACTCATTGTACCTGGTTAATTCGCCTATAAGCGTAATCCGATTCCGAACGCTAGTTTGTAAGACTACGCCCAGACAATCGGTTATCCGACTCGCAAGGACCAAATGTTAAGCACAGCACACGAAACATATATCAAACAACCTGCATGCTGTGCTTAGGCGTCTTGGTTAGACTCTGATAGGCGGGGGTTATCGTCGTCTTTATGCAAATTAAACCAGTACAAGTATTCACAAATATAATAAAAGAGCACGTAAACACAATTCAGAAACAAAATACACATAAAACACAATCATAATACTTACGGCAATAATCTTACCTTCGAAACACTAATTATTGCAATAATACAAACATAATTTAGATACTACAGACACGCGACTACACAGGGCTCTATTGAGCATGTCACTTGATGGTTAGGTACTATTACTAACTTGCTGGATACAATTTATGAACAATTTATGGACTGACTTTCAATCCTAGGGGACGCATATATATTAGTTTTGCACCATAGCTAACGTAGCTGGTACACCTCACCCGAGTAAAACTATAACACCAATATATGTGGTTTAAACAGTAACCACGCCCCTATTTTCTCGTGCAAGTCACAACCTGTCGACTTTTCTGAGCCAGGGAGAAACCCGTACGCAGTTTTGAGTCGATTCTCTGCGTTCAAGTCAAAACGTGTTTATTTCCGACGGACAAGCATAGTCTCGTGGAAAATTTATCAGTTAGATGATGTTAAGCTACTAGTACATTCTTATAGCTACTTATAACTAATAGCAAACGGAGTTAGGAGTATGGTGCTTCTCCTACAGCTAGTATTTATATAAAATCCAGTTTGCATGTGTATGAAGACGATTGAAACTACATTCTCATAAAATACTCCTTCAAAATTGAACTAGATCGTTTTTCAGTTTCTGTCAATTTTAGGCATGTTTTATTCTCAAAAAGTTATACAATAATTTTATATAATTGCAGTTTTATAAGTAAACTCTTTGTAATTTATCTTAACACCGTTACAAAAGCAATAACTATGAGGTATGTGCTGGACTGCCACAGTAACGGAGCCGTTGCGTCTGATATCTGGACTCAGCGGTGCAGCCTGTGTAACTTACTCAACTTGTCTGTGCAAACTATGGGTGGTCGCAGAACTGTGCACGCATCATAGCCCGTTTATCGGCATCTTTCAACTTGTCAAGAGTATCTGCCATCTCACACCACGGTTCGTATCTTTGGTTGATGGTTAAGAGCTTGTGGACCGTAGGGTTCCGGAGGTCCATTGTGCGAGATATGTTGTCGCGAGACCGCGATGAAAACACGACGTCCATCTTTAACAAACAAAATTACACGTTTTAAAAACAACTTTTCTTAAAGTTTAAGATTTCCAAACCTATTCTCTGGCTCCACACATCTAGCCTGAACTACCTAACATCATAATAATAATCACCCCACCGTATCTTTACGTTGACGTCGTGGTGAGGCTAGCGCGCTCCTGAACTCTAGGTCTGTGCCGGTAGAGGTCATTTTGCCGGAACAGCCAGTCTATTCTGCAAAAATCTCATCGTAAAAACTTAGGTGAAGTGAGCTGTCATTCCGCCTGATGCTAGGGATTGACACTACTGACAGCTCACTCCACGCTCACTCCACCTAAGTTTTCACGGTGAGATTTGTACAGAATAGCATTGCTGGTCAAGAGTGAGGAGCCAGACCAAGAGAGATACAGAAACCAGCATGACAGCATGTGGCGAGCTGTTGACCCCACGGACCCTATCTCTCGGGAGAATACTTCTTCCTCATCTCTGGCTTGCCATTATTGAGCGGCTGGAGTGGAGATTCGCAAGAGCAACCGTGCTCGGAGGAAGAAAGTATTCCAGTAAATGCTGGTAGGGATAATGACCATATTTCGGGCTCTGGGATCATCTGATAGTCGTGGAATACCTCTCCACTCCTCGGGGGAGCCTGGGTCGTCTCAACGCTTATGTAAAGGTACATCAGCGGTGAGACGACCCGGACTGCCAGGCACTTCTTCTCTTGCAACCGAGCGGGTGGGCAGGTTGCGGATGGCCCAACTCCGGGGGCGGGATCGGCGGATAACATCGACCCCGCGCCCGGAGCATCTCGTTAGAGATCCCGGACAAGAGAAGTTCCCGAAGGCCAAAACCCAGGCTTAGGGTAACCCATGAACCTTTTCCCATGTATCCATGATCCAAATAAGCCGTTCCCTTCCTATCCTTATTATCCCGTAGTTCCTAAATCCCAGGCCAATTCCCAGACCTGGGTAACCTTTCAAAACCCTGGACCTTATCCACAAGACATCTTCCCTCCCATCCCTATATCCCGTCGTTCCCAGAGGAGGGGCAACCTCTACTCCAAAAAAGCCCACCACCTTATCACCATGAAGCAGCAGGACAAAGTTTTTACCCAGGTGGGTCCCGGCCAAGCCGGGGAATCCCACATCGCTTCGGCGGTCAGCCCCCAACGTAATCTGGGGGGGGCACCCCACTGCAAATTGGTGCCGCGCTCTTCAGCGCGGCCGGCTGCTGAACAAGCGCCAACAACCCAGGCTGCTGAACAAGCGCCAATAACCCAGACCACGGCTGCGACTACCGCGCCAAAAGACCCTACTCCGGCTGCGACTCACGCGCCGTCCACGAGCCTCTGGCAACAGAGTATCGTGAGGAAGAGTGTTACTTATAACACTGACAATGACCAAGACCAAGCACCCATTACGAGCCTGGACAGCGAGCTTCGCACGTTGGCATCCCAACGTGAGAGGATCGAGGTCAGGCTAGACGACCTAACACACGCACAGAAAGGGTCGGGGAAGGAGGACGAGCCTGGCAGCTCTACCACGCTCCCGACTGATGAAGTACGCCTGCTGCGACAAAAGCGCGAAAAAATCAGGGCCCGGGAGAGAGAATTAGGCGACCGAAAGCGCAAAATCTGCGTAGGCACTAGCCGGCGCGGAGCGCGATCGGACGCCGAAGGGGAAGTACGCGACCAGCCGCAAGTACGCGAAGGGGACACCCAGCGCGAAAAGCGGCCGGACGCGGAAACATGTGGGCGGGGACAAGTCCGTGTAGGGAATACCCGGCGCGAAAAGTCCCCGATGACAGAGCATGCCGGGGTAGCCAGCCGACCTCAGGACCCTGACAGAACCCAAGACCGAACTCGACCCAGACACAGGAGGAAAAGGCGGGCTGGAGCCTCGCATAGGAGCTTTTTGGCAGCCAACACCTTGCCAAGCACCTCAAAGCCGCAGCCAGGACCAAGTGGTCCGGGGCCGGTAAAGAGGGAGCGCCCCGACGACACGGCTTCTCCGAGCACGATCCAAGGGGACGCAAAACGTGCGAGGGTCCACTCTGCTCAGGGAGAGCGGAGAACCTACGCGCGGGCCACGAAGGATATCCCTGCGAGGCTAGCCGTAGCAATCTGCTTTCCTCCCCCCTCCAAAGACCTGACAAAAGAGGAAGCCGAGTACATTAAGACTAACCTCGAGAACATGCTGATGGACACTGACGCGACCACACCACTCCCGGCCTTTCGCGGATACCCACGGGTAGCGGAGGGCACGGTGCAGATGTGGTGTGAGGACGACAATGCCCTAGCATGGCTGACCCAGAATGTACCCAAGATTAGACTACCTGACACTGACCTTACATTGACAGTACTGAAACAGTCTGACGTACCCACTCGTGCCCGAGCCTCGCTTTTCGTCCCTCGATACCGAGGTGACGTAGCTCGACTCCAGAATATTCTGGTTCGCCAGAATACCTGGTACGACATCGCCAGATGGTCACTCTACAGGGCAACAGCCGTCGGTGGTGACAACTATGGGACATTTTTGACCCTGGGTGTGCCACCGGAGGAGGTTGAAAGGGTTTTGGCCCGGGAGCGACGAATATCGTACCTACTCGGGTCGATATACGTTCGCTTCTGGCCCACGGCCCAACCCTCTGACACCCAGACTGACAGCACGGACACACAGACGCCACAACCGACGACACAGACGAATGACGCGGCCATTGCCCAACTTGAGGAGGACATGGCCAGAGCGGCAATGGCCGACATAGACCCCACACCGACTGCATCACCCGACTGGAGCGAGCAGCTCTTAGCCTCGTCGCCGGGTGACCCACATGAAGACCAGAACAGGATAGAGTTAGAGGGAAAATCGTCCGATGGATCCAGCTCCGACTAACTCTACCCCACCGCCGTCATCACCCCTCAACTTCATTCAAACCAACCTCCAGCACAGCCAAACTGCCACAGCTAGCTTACGCAGGGCACTGGAGGTAAAGCCCCAAACCATTGCACTGATCCAGGAGCCATGGATCAGGAACAACAGAATATGTGGCCTCGGTAACATCGGAGGTAAGCTAATCCTCAACACACACGGCTCAGACAAACCAAGAACATGCGCATACATACCCAAATATATTCCCAGCACACCACTCACCCAATTCTGTTCCAGAGACTTGACGGCTGTCAGGCTCCAGACTGCAGGTGACATCCCAGACATAGTACTGGCCTCGGTATACATGCCGGGGGAGGACGCAGACTGCCCTCCGAAGGAGATGGCCGACCTGGTGCAGCACTGCGAGCACGCCAAACTTGACCTAATCATCTGCACTGACTCGAACGCCCATCACCCGCTCTGGGGCAGCGACGCACCGAACCCCAGAGGAGAGGTATTATCCACATATTTATTCTCTACTAACCTTAACATTGTTAACCGCGGCTCAGAACCCACTTGGGTCACAGTTCGAGGTCAAACAATCATAGACCTGACACTTGCTACAGAAAACGCGACTAACCTTATCACAAATTGGCACGTATCAGACGAGCCCTCTTGCTCAGACCATAGAAGGATCCGATTTACACTAACAGCCAACACAAGGAAACCAGAACCGAGACGCAACCCACGGCGCACCAATGTCCCAGGGTATAAACGCCTACTAGCCTCACTACTAGCTAGGCACCTATCACAAATAACCATAAAAGACCAAGCACAATTAGAATATACCGTGACAAAATTATCAGAATATCTAACCGAAGCTTACTATGCATGCTGCAAGCTAAGAGCGCCACAACTCAAGGGCGAGAGAAACCCTTGGTGGAACGCTGAACTTAGCAAACTCAGAAATGCACTACGTAAGCAATTCAACAGAGCTAAAAACACTAGACTCCCGGATGACTGGGAAATATATAAAGAAACCCAATACACATACAAAAAGCAGATCAGAACCGCCAGAAGAACTGCGTGGCGTAAATTCTGCGAATCCATTGAGACGAACAACGAAGCTGCGAGGGTAAGGAAGATCCTATCAACCGATCAGGACCGAACCCTCGGCGCGCTGAAAAAACCCGATAATTCATATACTTTAACCGACCAAGAAACCAGTAAGGTCCTTCTGGAGACTCACTTCCCAAACTGTAAGCTCTTGGAGGACAGGACGTGGGGGGCTGAACCAGAATGGACCCCAACGGATCACGATTGGACTAGAGCCCACAATATAGTAACAAAAGACCGAATAAAGTGGGCCATAAATAGCTTCCAGCCATACAAGTCCGCAGGACTGGATGGCATCTTCCCAGCCTTACTGCAGTGGGGGGTAGATCATCTGATGCCATGGCTGGTGGAAATCTACCGCGCCTGCTTAGCATTTAGATATATACCCCTCGCATGGCGCGAAGTGAAGGTCATTTTCATACCCAAACCTGGAAAGACTGACTATACACAACCCAAGTCTTACAGACCTATAAGCCTCACATCCTTCCTACTGAAGACCCTCGAGAGACTATGTGATAGATACATCCGAGATGAACCTCTTAGGATAAAACCACTACATAAACAACAGCATGCGTACTCCACTGGCAGATCAACGGAATCTGCACTACACACTGTGGTTTCCAAGATTGAGTGCGCAGTGGACCACAAATGCTCAGCACTGGCCGCCTTCATTGACATTGAGGGTGCCTTCGACAAGACCATGTTCAACAGTATTGGCATGGCACTAGATAGACACGGCATAGACTCAACCCTGAGTGGCTGGATCACAAACATGCTCAAACTGAGAGCTGTACAAGTGACAGTGAACGACACTACAAGGGCCATTGTAGCAAAGGGCTGCCCGCAAGGGGGCGTCCTTTCTCCGATGCTATGGAACCTGGTCGTAGACAGCCTTATTAAGACACTCAATGATAAAGGATATTTCACTGTTGGCTACGCTGATGACATAGCCATAATAATAAACGGCACCCACGAAAACACTCTATGTAATCTCATGCGTCAGGCCTTGAAGATAGTAGAGGACTGGTGCAATAAACATACACTATCAGTGAACCTTTTTACAAAAAAGAGGAAGCTGACAACACTACAACTACCACGATTCTTTGGAACTACCCTAAGCCTATCGACTGAAACCAAATACCTGGGCATCTTTTTGGACAAACAGTTGAACTGGGCTAGACATACTAATTACATCACCACAAAAGCCAGCATAGCCCTGTGGCAGTGTAAGAGACTGCTTGGCAGGAACTGGGGGATTAACCCCAAGGTCACTTACTGGCTATACACCGCAGTTATCAGACCGATCATTACTTATGGCTCACTAGTCTGGTGGCCCAGGACAGACCTGAGCACAACCCGGAAAGATCTCGAAAAACTACAGCGATTAGCCTGTGTGGCAATCACTGGCTGCATGAGAACCGCACTTACGGCCGCACTACAAGCAATGCTTGGACTGCCTCCACTACATCTCATTGTGAGGGAGGAGGCAGCCTTGGCCGCCTTTAGGCTCAATATAACCGGAACCCTGAGCAAAGACTCCAGGGTTAAACACATACGCATTAGGGAGGATGCGATCAAAAAACGGCCAATGATGGCATCAGCCTGCGACAGAGCCCCGAAACAGCATTATTTTAAAAAACATTACAACATAATACTCACGGAAGAACAGCGTGACCACTCGGGCCCGAACGAGCTGAGGGTTTACACTGACGGGTCAAAGACCGACTCCGGAACCGGTGCCGGAGTTTTCTCGCACGACCTCAACATAAACATATCCAGCCCGCTGGGAATGTTCAACACTGTCTACCAGGCAGAATGTGTGGGCATTATTCAAGCGGCGTATGCCATAGAGGCCAGGAGAGTTACGGACACCCATATACGTATACTCTCCGACAGTGCCTCAGTACTCCAAACCTTAGAAAAAAAATATATTACTTCAAGATTAATACTAGAATGTCACAATGCGTTAGAACGAGCAACGGTACCTAACCGCAACACAGTGACACTGCAATGGATAAAAGGACACAGTGGGTCTTTGGGTAACGACGCAGCGGACGAACTTGCTAGGAGGGCATCCAGTGCGTCAGTCTATGGGCCCGAACCAATCATACCCATCCCCTTCAACCAATTACGCAGATGGCTGCAAGAGATCACCCAAACAAAAGCAGAGGAGTGGTGGTCCTCGGCACCAGGGTGCAGGCAGTCCAGGGAGGCTATGCCAAGCCTGGATGGCAAACTGACCAGGCGACTCTTACGCCTGGATAGGAACGGCCTGCGCCTGATGACGGGGACCATCACAGGACACTGCTCGCTGAACAAACACTTTTACACAATGGGCATAACGGACAGCCCTCTGTGCAGAGCTTGCATGGAGGCTGAGGAAACCGTTCCGCATGTGCTCTTCGAGTGCACAGGCGTTGCCCAGATTAGAACAGAAACCCTCGGGACACCCAAATCTTTAACAGATGTTCTGAACAGACCAGAAGCCGTGACCAACTTCTGGAGGGAGGTGGGCTGGTTGGAATAAACCCCGACGGCCGCTATGGCTCACGCACAATGGTCCACTTGAAGGATTAAGTGCGGAAACCAAACCCAATAACATAGAACATAGAACATAGAACCTCTCCACTCCTCAATCACCTCAGGATATGTTGCCTCCTTGTCGCTATGTCACTGAGTGCTAGCGACAGTTTCTGGGGGCCCATTATTGAATTTGCAAATCACCCCCTGCCATTTTTCCCCTGTATAATAAAACACTGATTAGGCAGGGGTCATGGTCGTTTCATAGTTCTACGTAACCAGTCCACTTTAGCCATCCAAACACATTCTAATATCATTGTTTCCATATGTCCTACAATAGTCAACAAATACATGGTACAATTAGTGGTACTATATAATTCACTGTGTGTACATAAATAATAAAATAAATAAATAAAATAGTCCTGCACCAACCGGGGGTTGTACTTCGCTGCACTTACATAGTGCATACTGGGATAACCGTCGGTTGGTGCCTCCTCATCATTTAAAATTGTCTAAGGGGCCTTTGAGAGTTGGCTCCGGCTCCTCGTACGCCTTCCCCCCAGGGTCCCGAGATACTCAACATCAAAATAAAAGATAAAATAAAAACTATAATTATATCATATAAGAAACCAAACTAAAATAACCGACGTTACTTACTGTATTAACCAACTAAAATGGAGATGGGTAGGACAAATGATCTAGGGTCAAACCAAAAGAAAGAAAGGGAGACAACGTCGTAGATGGGAGGACGTCGTCAGAAGAATAGCGGGTATTACCTGGACAAGTCAAGGACTGAACCGCACAGTGTGGCAAGCTCTAGGGGAGGCCTATATGCTGGATAACAGGAAAGTACAATTTGAAACGTGGACTAAGATAACTTCACTCCTGGGGGTCTACTCCCTAGTACATAATGATAGATCGCCTGGAGTCCTATACTTCCGGAAGGACGCAACTTTTTCCGGTCACAGTACCGAAATTATATACAGCATTCAAATTTGCAGGAAAATAATATTATTTTGTCTCTTTCACATTTTACATCATAACTGACCTGCAATAGGCAGGCGATGGCGCATGCGGGATTATTCTGTTCTGTCACCCTGCTTTGTCCCCTTAGAGGAACAGATCGGAAAAAAAAAATCCACCCCCCTGTTAGCAACGAGAGGACAGTTCGAACTTTATTCACTCCTATCTGGGTCAGATAGGAGTGAATAAAGTTGTTAACAGTGGGACAGATCAAACTTTTTTCCGATCTGTCACACGTGGGGGTAGCTCTCGCGCTCGCCCGACTTATTTTGACACCGGGGTACCGAAAACGTCACGATTTGTGAGTACAGCGTCACTCGCTCCTTTTTTTATTTTATTAATTGTCTAATATACAAGGATAATTTTAAAGTGCTTAAAATTAAACTAAGGTGTCAGATTTATAGTTCCACAGGTTCTTTCCTATAAATAATATTAGATAAATGCGCTCTTATAAAAATAATTCGTCATTTATCAAGTACGAATACATCTATTATTTTTATTTTGACATATCTCGGGACTCTGGGGTCCCGGACCTTTGGAAGACAATCCCCTTAGACAATATTAAATGATGAGGAGGCACCAACCGACGAATATCCCTGTAAGCACTGCAAGTGCACCCAAGGACAACTTCCGGTTGGTGTAGGACTATTGCATAACATGGAAACAAAATATGTTTGGGCTGTGGACTCGTTACCTAGAAATATGGATATAATATTGTCTCTGCATGACCATTGTTTTTTCTATATACAATACACAGATAATATAATAGTGTCGTAGCGATAAAGGAGCAATATGTCCTGTGGTACTGATGAGGAGTGGAGAGATATCCCACGTCTATCACGACAATCCCGGAAGTACGGTCAGCATCCCTACCAGCATCTTACTGGAATACTTCGTTCCTCCGAGCACATTTGCTCTTGTGAATCTCAAGCCGACCAATAAAGGCTAGAAAACGGTGGGAGCACTGTTCCTCGTCACTGTTCACTCATGCCAATAAAGGCAAGCCAGAGGTGAGGAACAAGACTTCTCCTGGAAGATAGGGTCCTTATTATTATTAAAATTATAAAAGTAGCTACTAAGAATTAATGACAACACGATCTGTCAGTTTTCCCTAATCCCGAAGAGTATTTGTCCGTCTGAAAATTTAATTTGTCACTTGTGTTGACGGATCAACAACTTGCAGACGGGCCAGTATCTTCGTTAATGGAATAACGCAGTTTTTCCACCACCACCGTCAACGGGATGTCAACGAGAAACGAGATTACTCGAACCGAACGTGACGTACCGGTGACGTCTATAGTTTGCCCACCACGAACGAACACGGCGTTTCAGTAACTTATGATAGACAAAACAAACGACAGTATGTGGACAAAATCAAACGTGTTTTATATTGACAGCACATCGGCCGTGTGGTGGACACGCGGCCATAATAAAATGTATGTATCGCTAGTATGATCTCAGTCTCGTTGACGTTCCGTTGACGGTGGTGGTGGACAAACGCCCTTACAGCAGCAGCTATTCACAGCCATTCAACAGGCTCTCGTGTACAAAATGACATATTTTCGATTACCTGATTTGTCTTTAGATTTAACATAAAAAATAGGCTGTCGGTTATTTGTCTAATACGTAGAGCTCTTTGTTTAGTTAGATATTAATATTAACAGACTTAAGATTTTTAATAAAAAAGTAAACTTAAAAAATCAAAAACCCGACTGCGTAAAAGTAAACTTTAAAAAGATGGAAACAAGATGACCTATTTCTGTCTCCAATCACACGTTGGAGGGTGAATATTTGACCTTTTAACCGCCGTCATTACCTTCCGCCAAAAGTTGATGAAGGAGAATATCGTTAATGAAATATTTCATCAATTCCCAGAATCTGCTTAAGGACCAGAATCAGGAATTGCTGAAATATTTAATTAAATATATTCTCTTTCATCAACTTTTGGCGGAAGGTAATGACGGGCGGTTAAAAGGTCAAATATTCACCCTGGAGGCATCTTCTTACGACAAAGACTTACTGCCTCCGACTGCACGAGATTGTTTTTAACCGAATTCCAAAAAGGAGGAGGTTATATGTTTGACATCATGCATATTAAAAAAAAATTATGTATGTCCACCGATTTCTCCGTGAATTGTGGACCGATTTTGAAAATTATTTTTTTATTTGAAAGGGTATGCTCTCGCGGTGGTCATTGTCACCAAGACAGAATCTGATGAGGGAATCCTCAAATTTTATAGGCACACCTATATAGATGTGGGTATTTTTTATAGTAACTCGTGCATTTTCTCTCGGAAAATTCCATTTGATGAAGTGGAACTGACGATGATGACCACAGATGGCCATCGGAACTACTCAATGCGACATGCGCCCACCAACCGCTCACCGCACTATCGACGACATACTTGCTCAGCACCATGAACTGGACTTATTTGCCGATGGATTAGGATATTTGTATAATAAATTTCGTATAATTTCAAATGACATATTATAGCCATACCTAACGACTGAATTGAATTGAACTGATTACTATTAATTGACACTAAACTGACGTTTTATTCTAAGTATTATTTTATTCATCGTTGTAATTTATTTTTATCATTATTTATAGACTTGGACATTATTGCTATCTTTATAAAATCTATTGTATAGTATATAAGGTGACGAGCATTTTTTTTTTTATTTGTGATGGGTTTGCTCTTGACTCTAGTCTAGGTCAGAGGTGACAGAGACAAAGTCGACGATGGAGTGAGCTTACCCAGAAGAAGCCTGTTCACTCTCACTTTGAAGAGATTAGGGTTGTATACGTTCGGAAACACAGGCGCAGTTAGTGAGTTCCACTAATATTAAGCCATAATTGAATTGTAAGAAAATTAATCGTATGAGCGTTTTGGATGTCAAAACTGTTAGGTCGTGAGACCAATTGAATAAATAAATAATAAGTAGGTATTTCACCGGTTGCGCTTCGATTACTTTTATATTTATGCTCGTCATAATGCATAATAATGGTGAAGTATAGCTAATCGTGACATCACCATAAGCTCCAGTTCTCCTGGTTCCAAATAGGAGTACCTACTGCTCAAAAATTAACATCCCTGGATCGGGAAAAGCAATATTTTGTAAAAGGTGATGAGCAGTTGAGATTAGGCTATTGTAGCTTACAATTAGATAAATTACAAACTGACTCACTAAAAAGTGAAAATTAAACCACTTTTTACAAAAAAAAAAAATACAGACTTCAAAAAAAAACTACAACTTGAAAAATAACTTTAAAATTTCGGAAGTCTGGCAAAAACTAAAATACAGATCCAAAGAGACAGACTTCCGAAATTAAAGTTATTTTTCAATTTGTACTTTTTTTTTTTTGGAAAGTTTGTTTCATATAGTATTAAGTGGTATTGGGAGGCAGATCTTATTTACAACTTTTTTAAAGTTCACTTTTTATGGTTTTATGCAGTCAGGTTATTGATTTTTTTAATTTACTTTTATTTACTTTTATTATTATTATTATTATTATTTTACATTTCTCGTTAGGGTTATTTGTCTCTCGCTGTAATAAGTAACGCTTTAGGTAACGGTCGTTAAAATTATGTTTAAAAGCAGTAAAATTCAGGGTACTGGCACTCGATTTTAAGAATTATATTGTATTTATTATAATAATTAACTCTCGTGCGTACAATACCCACTATGATTTTTTTTTATAATTTTAATATACCCAGTGATACTCGCGCAATAAAGACGGATCTAACGACGTATCATTCATCAAAATAGGTTCAGCCGTTTAGTAGTTACGAGGAACATAGGGACGAACATAGATACATCGGGTAAAAAAGACGCAACGTCACATCTGCTGCTGCAACGTTTCTATTAAACTAAACAGTGCTTTTATAATATAGACGTCGGCTACTGCAGGTAGACCGCTATAGTATTTTATAATATAGACGTCGGCTACTGCAGGTAGACCGCTATTGTATTTTATCTCACGAAGCGACGTGCACTTGTGGTAACCACACTTAGTTACCACAAGCGCGCGTCGTTTAGCTTCGTACGCACAAACACGCTGTGAATGTGTGCGTGAAGACAAGTAGCGTCAGCACATGACACACACACGCGCACGCACACACACACACACACACACACACACACACACACACTTCCGACTACGCCCGTGTCTTGGCCGGTACCGAGAGCTCCTGCTCCTGCGCTTACATACACATTCTACGCATGTTTGTACTCTTGGTAACCACAAGTAGGAAAAGCGCGCGTCGCTATCGGAGAATTTTACTGCCCGGTGTATACTTTCACCCGTTCTACTATTCACCTCTCAACTCTCGACAGAGGTGAAGGAATGAAACGGTTCCTTTTGTACGGTGGATGACTGTACGTCTAAGATAGTACACTGATCATAAAATTAATGACTTACCTTATGTTTACATGACCATATAATCATACCGAACATGAAGGATAAGGCTGAACATGTGACAAGGAATAGAGGAATGATTTCCCAATAATGTGTAAGAGTATACGATAATTTCATCCTCTTTGGGAATGGTACATCGTATTGCGTGGGTTTTATCAGGGCGTATCGCACATTATTTACTTTTGGAATAACTTTTCTCGTCAGAAGCAGTTCAGCACGAGATCTATAAGTACTTCGTAACAATTTTGAAAGCATTTTAATGGACATCGAAGCAACTTCAATTATTTATTTTTGTAATATATACAAAATGTAAATGACGTAATTGACAACGTTAAAACATTCTATAATCAAATAGAAAAGATAATAAGTAAAGAGTTAATAATGTCCAAAGAGATCTAACACAATATTTTTTTCCAAATCGGCCACGTGCCGCTGACGCCTGTGTCCCAGAGCCCATCTTTAGTTAATACCAACTCATACCACACATATGTTATATTAGACACATAAGTTATATCTTCAGTAGTCTGGGCTTCTACGTGTTCAATTATCTACACTGTAACCTTACAACACATTCAGCCAGCACAGGAGGCTTAATAAAAACTAAAAAAAAACATTTCCAGTCAGTTCAAAAGGGTGAATATTCGAGCGTTTTAACCGCCGTCATTACCTTCCGCCAAATGTTGATGAAAGAGAATATAGTTAATGAAATATTTCATCAATTCCCAGAATCTGCTTAAGGACCAGAATCAGGAATTGCTGAAATATTTCATTAAATATATTCTCTTTCATCAACATTTGGCGGAAGGTAATGACGGCGGTTAAAACGCTCGAATATTCACCCAAAAGCAGGCCCGTCTGAATGGGGCTGGCAAGTGAAAGTTAACCTAAGATGGCGCCACCACTGTATGAACCCTTGTCATTACGTGAGATGAACATTTACACTCTTCGGATTTCTTATTCGCTTTGATTTCATGACAATTTTACGATTTAGAACATGTATTCCACTTGGAAAATATCGATGCTTCCGACAACAAAGGTCGTAAACACCAAAATAGCACTTTTGGTAATCAACGAAAAACAAAAAATAATTTGGTTTTTGGCTTATATCTTTTTAACTTTAAAAGTTGTAAAATTGTGTTCTATACAAGAAATACGTAAAATACGATGGTGTTTCATAATATATTATTGCTATTTATGTCAAAGCCTTATTTTAAAAGTTAGCTTGGACATACACCCCAGAAAATTCAAGAAGTTGGTATTTACGACCACTAACAAATCAATGGAGAACGATTTGTCTAACGGAAGTTAGAAGTATGCACCAGTTTTTAAATACAATAGTTCTAGGTTTGGTTTTAAAATCCATATACTGAAATAAAAATGAGTGTAAACACCACGATCTGATGCGATGGTATGTAACAAACATGGAAATATCTGAAGCAAATCAATGAATTTAAGACTGTAAGTTGAGTTTTCATTACTTGTAATAAAAACAATAAAATAAAACACAAATTGACATAATTAAAAAAGGTGTTTTATTCATTGACCGTCATCGTTTAATCGAAATAATGGTTAAGCAAGGCACTAATACAAATTCAAAGTAAAAAAATGTCTAAACCAATCACTTAAATTTCCATTAGAGGATCTTGTACATCAATCATCATTCATCATCATTGTTTGTGTCGCGGCTCGAAATTTTTATACCTTTAGGACCTGGCAGGTCCTAAAGGTATAAAAATACACTTAAGTAAGTATATTATAGGCATCGTCCCGTATAATTTAATCAAGCGTTTGTTACAAGATGCCTATAGTGTTCTACCTCCAACGGCGTACCTAACCAGCCAGACATAATTCAAAATGTTAAGTAATCATTTTGTTTCATTGATTTCAAGAAGATTCACGACATTTTTTTAAAACGTATTGATAATGAATTACAAAAAAATATAAGTAAACATTCTACCAAGCTTACTGCTCTAATAATTTTAATAAACAATGCCCATTTTCACCAACGCCCTTAAAAATTTTGGTAGTTCATCTTTCTAGATCTTGTTTGTTCGGAAAGCTTCTGTACTATGGTCTACCTAACTTTTAGTGTCGTTGGTGAAAATGGGAAAGTGTTATCGACAAGATAATAAAAAAGTAGATGCAAAACATAATACGACGACGAGTTATAGAAAATCAGGTCTTCAAATTTCTGATTAATAATCTTCTGTCATTGGATAGAAGATTATTAACCAGAAATTTGAAGACCTGATTTTCTGATAGAAGATAATTAATCAGAAATTTCATCTTCCTCGTCAGTCTCAGGAAGAGTATCAATGACATTATGAGACTGACAAGGAAGCTGTTTGTATTCGGCATGAAACCGTTTGTGTATTGTCCCCTGATCACATCATTTTCAAACCAATTCTCCAAGACCAAGTGACATTACGACAATTGTTTCTCAGCAGAGCTTACGTTTTAAAAATGATTGTGGGGTGTAATTACAATTAATTATGTATTCATGTTTTTACGACCGACAGCTGTTTGTACGTTGTATTATACGACCTGCACGGTTATTCGGTTCTAAGCAATATGAGTTATACATACCCTCTTTTCTAAAAAATCTTGATTATACTAGTAAAAATTTTGGGTGTAAAAGTATTTTTTTTAGGCGAATATTTTTTTCACATTTTTAGATCGACGCAGCGCCAAAAATTAAGTAGGGCTGCATTCTTAACTCATTTTCGCCAAAATGGCGTTTACGACATTTGTTGCCGGAAGCATCGATATGTGAGTTAAAAGAAGAGTTAAGAAATAGAGGCGCCTCTTTACGTGGAAGGAAAGCAGACCTAAATGAAGGTCACAGGCACACATATCAACTGGGAAACGGATCGTAACCGTATCAACTCGAGCCGTTCAGTATTCTCTGTATGAAACTCCCTACCGAAAAGCACACAATCGGAATCGTAACGTAAACGATTCGCCTCGGGACAATCTCACGAACCGTGGTGTGGCCCGTGCTCAGCCAGCGGTCCCCGCGCTTACGGCTCGTCGTCCCCGCGCTTACGCCTCTTCGTTGCCGCCCTTGCGTCTTTTCATCTACCCTTGCCCCTCTCACCCCTCCCGCGGCTTACATGCAGTACACTATTCTCACAGAGTACATTTTTATATAGGGTATAGAGACGTCACTCGCGTCATTTTGCGGGATATATGGCGTATGGCGCCATCTGGTGCATTGTGCAAGGTACTTTCGCACTAGGATTTTATTGCATAAAAAAGTTTTTTTTTACATAATGTGATTGGAAATTAAATAAAACGAAGTAAGTAGTTATTACAAAAATCTATTTTTATTTTTTAAATCCTTTCGTACAGTATGTGCTGGTTGATGTTGATGGTGGAGCAGTTGATGTGGATAGTTGAGATTGAGAGTAATCCTGCTTGGATATTCTATATCTTTTTCTTCGTTTATTTCTATTTTCTTTTTCCTCATCGTCCAGTCCTATGGCTATAATAGCCATCTCGCGTATTGTGAACTGGGACATAACCGTGCGCTACACTTCACGTTCGGATTCAAACTGATCTGGTGCCAGCTAGCTCAACCAGCGGTCGGCGAGCCGTAAGCGCGACGTCGCCTAGCTGTAGCCGAGTCGCTTTGGTTACGTGCTTACGTTAGGTTGACGCCTGTTTGACGGCGAGGCGAAAGGCTATAGGTACGGTGACGATCCCTTTCCGAGTTGATATGTGTGGTATGAGTTAGTATTACCTTGAAAGGTAATTTGTTGTTCCTAAATTCCTCTATATTTTTAAAATTGTATGGTATTTAAAGTTGCTTCATGGTATGTATTAGGTATATCAAGGAGTAATACAAGATGGATCAACTATCTGTTGAAGATCACTAAACCTCCAGTTGACTCGAAAGGCATAAGAACAAGACCATTCCTTGTGGAGAACATGGGCGCACATTAATATAATTTTAAGACGGAAATTAACCACTCATTTGGGTTGGCTTTAGAGTCGTTTGGCAGGAGTTGGGTGTAAAAGGGGTTAAAGCTGGTAGGGCTTGGGACCCCGAATGTAACGCTACCACTCTTATTACAAGGTAATGCATATTTTTCAAGAAATGAATGACAAATGTTTCTAACCTCAAATCAGATAAAAAGCGAAAACGGAACGTTAAAATGGGCGATTGACAACCAAATCTGTTCCACATATTACGCAGAGGTAGGCATGTAACTATCTACCGACTGAAACCCCTGTGGGTCTAACTGCCCCGAGCGAGTGGCGCGAGTAATCGCCCGTCGCACTCGGACACTCGCTGATGGCCCAGCGACAAAACTATCGGAACTATACACTCGCTGCTCGCTACTCGCCAACACGTTTTCATTTGGTAGTTCTACTCGCTACTCGTTTATCGCCGCCGGTGAGACAACCGCCTTATGGTGACCATATATGGCCGTTCTCCAATGTTTTCTTAGAATTTTGTCTTAATGGCCTGTAGTTCGCATCCCATAAAAACGAGCTAAGTGGGTCTCAAGCTTTGTTATTTGAAATTAGAAATACCATTTTACCAAGTCCTTTAGAAATTGATTGACTTATTGCATCCGATCCGTCGACCGTTACTTAAAGCTTTGCCTCTCATTAAATAGATAATTTATGTCTCCAACTGACTCGAAAGATGTGCTGGTTTTAAAATAATAATATAATATTTTATTAAATTGGAGTAAGTAACAGATAGTCACACCACTACAGCCGCGCAGTACAGAATCGAATGAGTATCGGTGAGGTTTTCGCAGTCATCAAAATAGTTTGAAAATTGCGAATCCAGAGCAGCCACCACCGCCATATTTTGTTATGCATGGGCAAACGACATAGGTAGGCGTGGCCTAAGTTCGGGTGGCATAAACCGATATTCCCAAATCGCAAAGCACTCCTCAATTCCTCATTGTACTGGGTACTTACGTTTGTAGCCCTATCATCACACCCCTCGTCAGCTTGACTTGCGTCGAACTGTGGTGGTACGACAACAGTCTGCGACAGGGGGGCGATAACATGGATACTCTGCATTTCGTTTCGCATGCGAACAAGTACAGTGTCATCCAACATATGATTACGCTGGATCACTCGCACCTGATCCGATAGACGTTGTGCCGAAACGTTGACAGCTGGCTCAAGCATCTGAAGCAGAGAGCATCCGAACACGGTACGCGGTCAGATTCTTTCCCCCCTCTGTAGCCCATAGTATGAGCGCATGACGTTCTCGTTAATGGATTGTGTCCATCTCATGCGCTGCACACTTCCGCCGGGAGCTGGAACCCTATCAGAGGCCGGTGGGCCATGAAGTCCTAAGCCATCCGGTGGCCGGCGTCCTCTCCGTCGACGAGCAGGTGGTGGTGACATCGGCGGGGATATTTTTTTTGACATATCTCGGGACCCTGGGGTCCCGGACCATTGGAAGGCGTACGAGGGGCCGAAGCCAACTCGCAGAGGCCCCTTAGATAATTTTAAATGATGAGGAGGCACCAACCGACGATTATATTTCGTTGCTTCATTCTTTGATATAATTATTTACAATGTAGTCCCTTTATCCTACAGGCAACATCGCACGACTTTAAAGAGTATCTCAATTAACTAAAAAAAAACATCATTCGTTCGGTTCACTCGTTCCGCTGTTAGCGCCAAAGTTCTCATTCCTTTTTCGTGCGAGGCAACGAGCGCACGCGCCGCAAAAATGCCGAAGCGCAGCGCACAGGAGAAATTACAACGCTACGAAAAAAAGAAAGTTATAGAATATATAGATTCGTCAGAGGATGAGAAAAATACAGGTACCTACCTACCTATCATTAATTAATATTGTTGTATCTTAACGAAATGTTTGCGAAAAATACAGTGATGTTGTACATTTGAGAGTTTTACAAGTGAAAATAATCATGCTAACATGATAATAGTTATATTACATATTAGGTTGGGGAAAAAGTCTTTTCGCATTATAGTATGTATGAACTTGTAATAAAAATCTCTTTGGCTATACTATTTGTATCTGGCTGGTTTTGGTATCATTGAAAGTATAAATTTTAAAGAACATAATTCCAAATTCAAATTAGGAAAATGTGTGATTTTCATTTGTTTTTCGTACCGTCAAGATGAGTGAATCTAATGAAGAAATTCGATACATTTTAAAATTTTACTACAAAAAAGGTAAAAATGCAACGCAAGCCGCGAAAAAAATTTGCGATGTTTATGGACCTAGTGTAGTGTCTGTGAGAGTAGCACAAATTTGGTTTAAGCGTTTTCAATCCGGAAATTTTGATGTCAAAGATGCACGTCGCTCTGGTCGCCCTATTACGGATAAAATAGATGCCATTTTTGAAAAAGTGGAGCAAGATCGGCATATCAGTAGTTACGACGTAGCTGAAGAGCTGAAAATTGACCACAAAACAGTTTTGGCGCATTTGAAAAAAACTGGGTACACAAAAAAGCTCGACATTTGGGTACCTCACGAGCTCACTGAAAGAAACCTAATGAACCGTGATTCTTTATTACGACGTAATGAAACCGAACCATTTTTGAAGAAGCTGATAACTGGTGATGAAAAGTGGATCACGTATGACAAGAACGTGCGAAA
This sequence comes from Dicycla oo, assembly GCA_948252095.1. NCBI lineage: Eukaryota > Metazoa > Arthropoda > Insecta > Lepidoptera > Noctuidae > Dicycla > Dicycla oo. The sequence continues at coordinate 1,898,538 of OX411718.1, read as the reverse complement.
AAGGTCGTGGTCAAAGGCCGGTCAGGCTTCACAGACTGTGGCGAAACCCGGGTTAACTCGCAACAAGGTGATGCTGTGTGTGTGGTGGGATTGGAAGGGCATTATTCATTATGAGCTGTTACCACCAGGCAGGACCATCGATTCTGAACTCTACTGCGAACAACTGATGAGATTAAAGCAAGAAGTTGAGAGAAAGCGGCCGGAATTAATCAACAGAAGGGGTGTGGTTTTTCATCATGATAACGCTAGACCTCACACATCTTTAGCCACTCAGCAAAAATTAAGAGAGTTTGGCTGGGATGTGTTAATGCATCCGCCGTATAGTCCTGACCTTGCACCTTCAGATTTCCACCTGTTTCGGTCTCTTCAGAATTCTTTAGGCAGTGTCAGGTTAACATCACGAGAGGACTGCCAAAACCACTTGTCGCTGTATTTTGACCAGAAGTCCCAAAATTTCTATAGCAATGGGATCATGTCCCTACCTACAAGATGGCAAAAAGTTATCGAACAAAATAAATGTAAATAAACTATATTAAAAAACGTTTTGAATTTTCTTAAAAAATGCGAAGAAACTTTTTCCCCAACCTATTATTATACCTACCCTCTTTAAAAAATAAATAATTTCATTTTTCATTACGTAAAATCTTAACTTTTACAACTAAATCGAGATTGACTGCGGGTCAATCGCGATATCATAATTAGCTGCGGGCTAATTGTGGATCATATTTGTTGGTCATATTGGTGGAAATTACAAGCATTCTTAGATGCTGTCTACTACCTATTGTCTGCGGGACAATACAATGCACAGTTTTTCTATAAAAATCCTTTGTATATTACTATATCGATTAATTTGCATTACAAATTACCTACCCTCTTTAACATTTTATATTTGTTTCATTTTCACAAAATTTATTGTAAAAATAAAATCGTTGTTTTAGATACGATTAATATCGTTCAACCAAATGAAGCAGAACCGACTGCTAGCATCCCAGATCCATCCACTAGTTTCGATGAAATCCAACCGGAACAATCGATACTAACAGACACCGCAGTCTCACCAGAGGTGACTGCTCAGAATATAACCCCTGAGATTACACTTGATGCGGAAATTCTTTCTGCCTTGGGAGCTTCAACATCCGACGCCCCCGATTTTGGAAATGAAATACACGACAGTTTAGCTAACTTATGGGCCCCGCTTTTAAAAAAAGGCCTACCAAAAGACCAAAAGGAAACTCTTTTTAAAGAAAAGGATTATTTAATTCCTAGCAACTGTAAGCTACTACAGGCGCCTAAGCTAAACGCCGAAATATCCGCCGCAGTGTCAGATGTGGTAAGAGGACGAGATAAAAAGTTTATCGGCTTCCAACAACAGCTCGGAACGGGTACCTCGGCAATAAATAGAGCAATGGACACCTTGTTGTGTTCCGATAATAAAATACAAGCCTTAAAGTACTTGAGCGATGGCTGCCGCATCTTGACTGATTTACATTACGCCCTAACAAAGGATAGGATCAAATTGATTACACCCAGTCTAGAAAAGAATTTTTTGCATGTCATACAAGACTCTGTGCGAGATGACACATTAGTCGGCTACTCATTATCTGAAAAGATTCAAGCCTGTAAGGAAATTGAACGACAAGGTTCCCAAATAAGGAAACCGTTGGCGAATCAAAAACCAGCTTACGTTCCATCAGGGATACTGGTCAGGACCTCCTCGGTGCCCGTCGAACAGGGGGGGGGGGGGGAGTACAGGGCTACAGGGGCCAGCGACCAGCAGCTCCTCCCCGGTGGACTTACCCTGCTCCGACTTCGAATCAGCCGAAGGGCTACAACCAGCCCAGACCCCGTGCACCGCCACAGTAGAACAGGTACACGCAGGTAGATTTAAATTATTCTTTCATTGTTGATCTCGAATAACAAACAACCAAACAGTTCTAGATTGGATAAAATACGGGTATTCTATACCCTTTCGTGAGGAAGTGATGCAAAATATTGTCCCCAAGTCTAACTTCTCTTTGGAAGAAAGACTGGAGATGGCTGAGGCAATTGATAAATTAATTGAATTGGGAGCTGTTTCACAATGTATTCCAGTTCAGGGCCAATACATATCCAATATATTCTTAGCCCCTAAGCCAAACGGCACAAAGCGGTTCATATTAAATTTAAAATCCCTAAATAAATTCATTACAAGAACCCACTTTAAAATGGAGGATTATAGGACCGCTCTAAAACTTATACCTCAAGGCGGGTTTATAGCTAAATCGATCTAAAAGAGGCCTATCTTTTCATTCCAATAAGTAATGACGATCGAAAATAATTATTTAAGATTTAATTTCCAAGCTCCGAATTCAAATAATTTATGTACTTATGAGTTTACCGCTATGCCCTACGGCTTATCTGTGGCACCCAGGGTTTTTACCAAAATAATGAGAGAGGTCATTGCATATCTGAGAAAACAAGGTCATAAATCGGTTATATATCTCGACGATGTATTATGTATTGGCGATGATATCGAACAATGTATAAATAATGTACGAACAACCCTATCACTTTTGGAATGCCTAGGGTTTGTAGTCAACCATCAGAAGAGCGTTTTAGCGCCTTCACAAGTTTGCACTTTTTTAGGTTTTGTATATGATACTAAACACTTTTCGATATCCTTGCCGCCAGAAAATATATATAGTATGCATAATAATATATATAGTATGCATATTGCCCAAACGGTACAGAAGTTCTCAAAACTTCCAAAATGTACAATACGTGAGTTTGCACAGTTAATAGGTATTCTAATTGCAGCTTGCCCTGCAGCTAGGTATGGATTCACATACACAAAAATCTTAGAACGCCAGAAATTTCTAGCTTTGTTAAAACATAACGATAATTATGAAGCCAAGATCCAGCTTTCTTCATTAATCTTAGAAGATCTAGACTGGTGGCGTGACAATATCTCAATAACATTTTGTCCGATGCGAACTCTAAATTGTAAAAAAGAAATATTCACGGACGCTTCTCGTACAGGTTGGGGAGCAAAATCAAAAAATCAAAATCAAAAGTCATTTATTCAAACTAGGCTGAGAATCAGCACTTTTTGAACGTCAAAATTACATAAGACAGTCCCCCAAAACGCCCGCCCTTCACCACTTCCTAGTGCTTTAGCTGGGGAGAAGAAGTGGCGCAACAAACTCCCCAGCAGCACAGCTGCCTGTTCAGTTAAAAAAAAAAAAAAATGATTCTATATAACACTGCGCATAATAATTTAGGTACATTACGCAATACAAAACATTAAATTAAATTAAGCGGTCTGTGACGGAAAAAAGGTTAACGGGAGATGGAAGCTTGCGGAATTAGAATACCATAATATTAACTATTAGGAACTTCTTGCAGTATCCCTAGGATTAAAAAGTTTTGTTGCCGAAATGGATCACTGTGCTATATTACTGCGGGTAGATAACACCACAGCAATCAGTTATATTAACCGCCAGGGCGGTATCCAATTCCCGCATTTAAATAATTTATCCCGATCGATTTGGCAATGGTGCGAGAGGCGGAACGTTTGGTTATACGCCTCATATGTCAATACTAAAGACAATTTTGCCGATGCTGAGTCAAGAAAGATCAATCCCGACACGGAGTGGGAACTATGTAACGAAGCTTATCAGTCAATAGTACATAGTTTTGGCTGTCCAGAAATAAATTTGTTCGCCTCTCGCAACAACACCAAATGTGAAATATTTACATCTTGGAAACCAGAGCCAGATGCTTTCGCAATCGATGCATTTACTATCAATTGGCAATCGAAGTTCTTTTACGCATTTCCACCATTTTCATTAATTTTGAAATGCATAAGAAAAGTCATGGACGACAAAGCTACTGGTATCTTAGTTTTCCCATACTGGCCATCTCAGCCTTGGTTTCCCCTCTTGCATAGTATTCTCGATTCAAAAATATTTTTTCTGAACCCAAATAAGTATCTGCCCCAATCCGCTTCCAGGAAGCACCATCCACAACTTACCCTGGGTGCCGCGAGGCTCTGCGAGTGGCATTCACACACCGCGGTGCACCATCAAATTCTCTTCAATTAATGCTCGCGTCACTGTCAGACAATACCATCAAGCAGTACAGTGTCACTTTGAAGCTTTGGTGGGAATTTTGTACGCTCAATAACATTCCGGTTTTTGAAAGTTCCAAAACATTAGTTCTGTCTTTTCTAACACATTTTCTAACACAACAATTGAACTCTGGTTGCTCTTATGGCTCTCTTAACAGCCACCGATCAGCACTGTCGCTTTTCTTAAACGATAATATAGGCTCAGACGAATGTATTAGACGTTTATTAAAAGGAGCATACAAACTTAACCCAAGTCGCCCTAAGTATACCTCAACTTGGGACCCACAGTTGGTTCTTAATTACATTTCTAATTGGTACCCTAATTTAGAACTGAACATGGAAAAAATAACTAAAAACTTACCATTTTACTAGCACTCTGTACGGCACACGGTTCAAACTCTTTCTCTCATCAAAACCGATAATATCTCTATTACTCAGACCGGTGTTAAGATAGCCATAACTGATATAATTAAAACTTCTGGCCCCGGCCGGGATCAACCCATCTTATTCTTACCATATTTCCATGAGAATATAAACATATCTATATAACATATATATCTTCAGCCCTCAAAGATTATATTTTTGTCACAAAAAATATGAGGATCTCGAACGCAGACAAATTATTATTGACGTACAAAAAGCCCCACAAAGCCGCAAGTTCCCAATCTATCAGTAGATGGATCAAACAGTTGTTAGCTGAATGTGGCATTGACGTGAGCACGTTTACCGCGCATAGCTCGCGTCACGCTGCTTCCTCGACTGCCCGCGCCGCGGGGCTCAGTGTAGACGCGATCTGTAAGACGGCTGGCTGGACCAGTACTTCTACGGCTTTTGCTCGCATCTATAATAGACCAATATTAAGCGAAGGTGATTTTGCAAACGCCGTAATGCGGCATACCAATAATAATTAGTTAAATTATTACTGAAGTCGTTTTTATTTTATTTAGTTTTCATTGTATACGGATACAATATTTTTTGTTAATAATTATCACAAATATACTTTAATTGATTTAAGATTGGTTATTATTTTGGAAACTTACCCTGCACACATCACAACAAAACTTTTGTCTCTGAACATCTACATTGTAAATAATTATATCAAAGAATGAAGCGACGAAATATAATAGATGATCAAACGAACTTCCAAGTGAAGTTCGATCGCTATTATATGAGTCGGTTCATTCGAAGATATAAGAAACCTCCCACCCGTTAACCCCATACGGAACTGTGGTATAAAAAAGTTTTGTTCTTTATTTCCACTCTAAACATAATGAGAACTTTGCCGCTAACAGCGGAACGAGTGAACCGAACGAATGATGTTTTTTTTAGTTAATTGAGATACTCTTTAAAGTCGTGCGATGTTGCCTGTAGGATAAAGGGACTACATTGTAAATAATTATATCTTCGAATGAAGCGACTCATATATAGCGATCGAACTTCACTTGGAAGTTTGTTTGATCATCTATTATCTCTATATGCACTATGCAAGTGCACCCAAGGACAACCCCCGGTTGGTGCAGGACTATTGTTGTATGTGGAAACAAAACATATTGGGCTATGGGTTTGGGTGGCTAAAGTGTCGAACTATGGAAGAAATATGTCCCATGCCTGACCAATTTTATATAATTATACACGGATAAAATGGTAGGAGATTACATCACACACTCAATAATGGGCTCCCGGAAACGGGCGCTAGCATATAGTGACGTAGCGACAAGGGGGCAACACTTCTTGAGGTGCTTGAGTAGTGGAGAGGCATTCCACGGCTATCAGGACAATCCCGGAAGTACGGTCAAGATCCCTACCAGCACCTTACTGGAGTACGTCCTTATTCCTAGCACGGTTGTTCTTGCGAATCTCCACTCAAGCCGGCCAATTAAGGCAAGAAAGAGGTGGTAGCTCTGTTCCTCGTCAGTGTTCTCTCCAGCCGGCCAATAAAGACAAGCCAGGGGTCAAGAATAACACTTCTCCCGGGAGGGTCCCGTGGGGTTGCTACTGCCCAACAGCTCGCCACAAGCTGCCCTGCGGGTTTATGGATCTCTCTTGGTCTGGCTCTTCACCCTAGACCTATTTCGGCAAACTCTACCGGCACAGACCTAGAATTCAGGAGCGTGCAAGCCCCACCACGACGCCAACGTAGAGATACGGCGGTAGAGTTATTATTATTATTAGGTTTTTGACATTTCTCGGGACTCAGGAGTCCCGGACTTTTGGAAGGCGTACTCGAAGCCAACTCGCAGAGGCCCTTTAGGCAATTTTAGATGATGAGAAGGAGGCACCAACTGACGATTATCCCTATATACACTATACAACTGCACCCAAGGACAACCCCCGGTTTGAGCAGGACTACTGCAGTACGTGGAAACAAAACATATTGGGCTATGTATTTGGGTGGCTAAACTGAAAATCAGAAACATTCATACGAAGCTTGTTTAATTTAAAGGATAATAACGTATAAAATAAATAAAATCCAAATTAAAAATAAACATGTTGTATTATTTACTCACAAAGCCAGAACCTATTATCACATAAGAAATTATAGGTATTTAGATTGACATCATCATCATCCATCGAACCCAAATATATTGTATGAGTGCAAGAGGGTGACTCTTGCCCTCATACAATATATTTGGGTTCGCCAGCATGTCTTCTTCCATACACCTTTATTATTCCTCGGCATCACATGCCTTTACCGATGATACTCAATTTATCAGCGTCACTTTCCAACTTCTCTTACATTACAAAATTGTGGGGTAAATTTTTCCTCACACGGTAACCCTTAATATAGTGACGTATTTTCTTTTTCTCTTTCTGCGACACGCTTTGTAGTTGTCTATAGCATTCTCTGTCTACGCTCTGCAACACTGCCAAAGAATATAATTAATAAATAGGGAAAACACTGCATCATCATCGTCGGATTACTTTTTTATAGATCACCATCACTGGCCGTAAATGTATTGTCGATGAATAAAAATATATTGACGCAAACGTCAGATGAAATTCAAAAGTTAAACGTAAATTTAAATATAACAAAATAAAATTTAATAATAAGCGTAATAATCGTCACTTCGTTATATATTTTCAGGCAAATATGGAATTTTTGTACAATGGGCTACATTTGCGAGATTCATAAATTATCTCGTCAGAGAACAGGTATGGACAATCAATAATTCAACTTCGTTTTTTGGTGATCTTCGTACAATCTTCTTGGTACAAAAGTAACGTTCTAGTATTTTTCAGGCTTATTTGTAGTAATATATTTTTATTATATTCGAAATCCTCTGTTATAAGTATATAAAGACTTATAATAGACGATTTCGAATTTATGGAAATCGTCTAATTTAATGGTTCAATAAGGTAATTAAGCCGTTTGTTCGCAGACGCCGCCGGTGTGAGAGTTGGTGATGAACTTGCGCACCCCACGACGTCGCATCTCGCCCCGCACCAAGCGCAAGTACCGGGCCATACGGGAGTTCTTCCGGCGTGCGCTAGGTAACCAACCAATTATAACAAACATCCTGTAACATAAATCACCTTAGACGCTAATCACCTGCTTACCTTGCAGGTAACTCATCGCAACCGGATATTAAAATAAGTTCCAGTATAGCTGTTAATGTTACTGATCTAAAACGCAAAATAGTAGGTCTCGAACAACAGTTAGATGAAGTTAATAAGCACTGTCAGAAAATCGCGTGTCTTGACTGCACTGGGAGGGAGTCCGAGAGCTGTCTCCAGGCGGACGCGAGCCACCAGGAGTCCAACTACTGCATGCCGACGGACATGAAGCATGACATAGAGACGATCAGAGAACAAACTGAGTCGTCTACTGAGAGAAAGTTAAATAGCATCGATACAAAATTTCTATACAAATCATCAAACGGGCAATACGAAAAATCTGCAGAGAGCGAAAACTATTTGCAAACCCGAGATGTAATCGGTGCAACCCCGCAAGCTCAAGATATGCACTACGATTACGATGAACATGTTTCTAAAGCAAAAAGTAAAAAGAGTAAACTGCAAGGGTTATCTGATTACGGCGCAAAGTTGCATAAATATAGAACGAGGTCTGTTTACGAGAACTTCGCTTCTGCTAATTCTAGCAGTAGTTTTCGTTCACTTATAAACCCTCGCATGCATCATTCGAACCCCGATTACTCTGGCCATCCTTATGATATAAAATATCTGAAACAAGAATACGTGGAACCTGTACCTCCACATTATCATAAAGAGAAAAAATACAAAAACCGCGTGAAACGGAGTAAGAATGATGTGTATAAAGAATCTAACGAACAGAAACCAAAAAAAATTCGTAAGCACAAACATCACAACCGAGAACTTGATCAAGATTTTATCGCTGATATAATAAGAAGACAATATAAGCCGGTAAAAATGTTTGGGAGGAGACAATCTGACCTTAGCCAGATCTCAGCACCTGTTTGCCGGGATCAAGAGTATTCACTCCGTGAAGATATACTGGAGGGTACCGAGTTATGTTCATGTTGCTACGATGGACAAAAGCATAGGAGAAGACACAGCGACGTCAGTGAAATGAGAAGTATTTGCGACACTCGCCTCTACAGCTCTAAGAAACATACCCGAGAAAAGCATCGCAGGGCTCACGTAGACATGTTTAATAATTCTGATGTTTACGACCTTATTCCTGTCAAAGAGAAGTCTAGCCCAAAGAGTCGACGGAAATTATGTGGGGATAATATGTTACCATATGAATACTATAGGGAAGTTCCACCGTCACCTAGGACACTAAGACCCCGGCTTAATCTGAAATCACAATATAACTCGGACTTCGAAGATTACATAGCTCACGTCAAGCACACATTTAAGAAGGGTTCACCGTACAGGCGAAGGTGTCAACGCGAGCGCGTGCAGCTGGAGAGTGATGTAACATCAGTACAAGTTCCAAATATTATTAAAGAGCATCCACGCAAAACACGCAAACACCTGACATGTCAGGTCGAGAAACAAGGACATTGTCAGCAAGACAATGCCACTATGAGCAGTTTACAATATGTACCTTATACAAACGATCCAGTAAATGTTACTGTTGATACAGCAACCGAAGAAATTAGAGGCGAAGAAACACCTGTTGATAAAACAGACAAAGCACTATGCGAAATAAAAGATATCCTACAAAGTTTTCTACACGAAATAAAGAAAGAAACAATTGCGTCACAATGCGACAAATCTGATGTCTCCTCAAGAATCGGCGACAATGGAATGCATTTGACAAACGAAAATAGTACTAAATTAAATGGCAGTGCAATGCCTAACAGTAGGCACCATAGTATTAACAATTTTGGTATAGGGTGCAGTGCTTCTCCGTATATGTCATCGTTTCAAAATCCTTGTTGTTATCCCGTGATGCCAGTTTGTCCCATGAGCTACCCTATGTCCATGCAGAACGGCTATATGATGCCTAGCCCAAGTTACACATGTACAAACTGCGTCAATGCTGCTATGGAACCCACTTACAACGAACATTGCTGTAATAAGAACACCACCACAGCCTGTCATACTGAAACGTGTCACACTGAAACCGAAAATCTTATTAAAGAAATTTACAAATTCGTAGCCCAAGGACCAGTTAGAAAAAAATACCACGAAAGCAGTCCTATTGAAAGCCATGGAGATAGAAAAGCCGAACCCAAACTTTTAACGTCAAGAAGCGTCGGGGAGAGTTCTAGACTTACTAATTCTAAACATGATGCCAAAGTGGGAACACCCCCGCTCAAGTGTTATTCAAAGAGTTGTGAAGCGATAGCATCAGGAATAGGTTCCGAACCATATATCAGCACAACTAATGCAAGTTATTCAGATACTATTTTAGAAAAGCTAAGTTTTCAAGTAACGCAGTCTACATCTGAAACTGAAATGGAAACAACAACTACTGGGGATAAGGTGAGAACCAACTATTTTGCATCAATTTAAATCTAATTCGTTAAGTACAATGTTTCTCTGTAAATTATTTACTTTAGGCAATTGATTATGTCTTAAAACAAGGCAATAACGTAAGACCCACGGGTATTTATTGCAGGAATCCTTCAATGGGTCATTTAAGAAGAGAAAGCTGCGGAGTGCAATAGCACTCCGTGATTTTAATTTAAAAACATTAGAGGGTGGAAATTGGCGATAGGGTGAAAATGTACGTTTTAAAATGTGACGTTCCACGGGTAAAGGTACCTTATGGTGGGTATGGAGTTGTGCATACCATAATAATCTGGAATTAATAAGCTGTCGATAACAAAAAAGGTCAAGTTCCTACGATGTGTAGCTACGGAGATAAATTTGTTTAAAGATTGTATTGGAAACTGCAATTTTACAAAACACACAATTATAGTTTATCCACCTCAAAAACAATGTGGTCGTTGTAAGTTACATAGTGGGCTATGGAAACTAACTCCTTGGGCTCCTTTCCTTCAAAAAATGTTGTGATAAGTACTGTATTACAAATCAAAACCTTGATATGGGTTAATGCCCATATCAAGGGATAATATGCTTAATAACTAATTGTGATATCCCTCAAGTTAAAGGGGAAAATTTACAAGTCGAGAACGACAGACCTTATCACGGTCTTGTTTTTCCCCTTTAACTTGAGGGGGGCCCAGCATTCCGATCCATACTACTGTATGGCCGTGAAGAAGACGGATGAAAACGGTGCTATTATATTTCTTCAATAACATTCTCAAACTGTAAACCGATATCATCATCTATAGTTTGCTCAGTCACATATAGGTATAACAAAGCCGTGGGAATGTGTGGCATCAGTAACTCAAGAACAAGCCAAGTCAAAAATATTGTTCGCAAATGGCTGCTAGCTCAATCATAACAGTCAAACCGAATCTCTTTTAAAGGTAATTTCTTAACACACCAACATCTGCGTTCCTACTCAATACTCACACACACACTCGCACCCTCACACCCTAACACATAATCACACACACACACACACACACACACACACACACACACACACACACACACACACACACACACACACACACACACATACTCACTTACCTACAGACAGTGCACATTGTGCTCTAAATATTCCTGTAACTTTATTATTTTATTTCACTGTTTTAATTTTTGTCAATATTTCATTGTATTGATTACCTTCTTTAATTTAATAACACTTTTTCATGTGCTTCTACGGTAACAATCCGCCAGTATTAATGTAATGCGCATTTTCGCTATTTGGTAATATCACCCATGGACTCCACGAGACAGGCTCGACCTAATGTGGAGTCCATAAGCAAAATGCTTCCTTTGCGTCTTCTGTTTTTGAATGTAAATCTAGCTATTAAGGTAGACAATAAGGAAATGTAAAGCACTGCTTTTGGGAAATAAATAAATAAAATAAAAATAAAAAAAATAAAAAAATAGTCTATATCTTCAATAATATCCTCTTCTGCAATATCGGCTACTAGCACATAATCATAATTAATCCCCATAAATTCTTGTAATTTGTAATTTTTTTGCAACCAAAGTTTCCATGACAACCTGTAGTGCAACCACAAGTCACTTTTTAGCAAAATATCTGGCACAGGAGTTGCTGCAGTTACCACCAATACGTGATGCTATCAAACAGCATGCCTTAAGAACGTATTTCCAAATCCAGCAGTGGCAAGGAAATCACTTAAACCCTCTGAACTAGGGTTGGAAAAATTCAAAATATGTATTAATTGCGATTCGCACTACAGCACCTCATGCGCCAGATATTTTGCTAAAAAAACTGGCTAGCATCCTGAGTTGATCCGGTGGGTTACGGTCTACTTCACCATCCCTTTGGACAAGCGGCGCGAGGAACCGAAAGTCTAAGCAGATCGGTAAGAGCGTTCCGGCGAGAGATATGGGCACAGGACTAGAGAGACCGCCAAAATCACAAAACATATACTCAGTTTTGGTCCGATTAATCTCAGGCCAACGGCCTCCAGTCTTTCCCACCACACCTCGAATCTGCTCTAGACCTTTAAGTTGCTCTCGGCAACCTGATATGGGCACAGGACTGGAGAGACCGCCAAAATCACAAAACATATACTCAGCTTTGGTCCGATTAATCTCGGGCCAGCGGCCTCCTGTCTTTCCCACCACACCTCGAATCTGCTCTGGACCTTTAAGTTGCTCTCGGCAACCTGATATGGGCACAGGACTGGAGAGACCGCCAAAATCACAAAACATATACTCAGTTTTGGTCCGATTAATCTCAGGCCAACGGTCTCCAGTCTGTCCCACCACACCTTCAATCTGCTTTGAACCTTTAAGCAGCTCAGCAGGCAATGTAATCGGCGAACAGCATAATAATTTTTTCAACAAAATGAGAAGGAAATCGACATCTGTATAATGAGTGATATAAATCGAAAAAAAGCTATATTCTAGTGGCCATATTTCGTTCGTTTTAACCCAAAAAAAAATTCACTCAGCGTTTTAAAGAAAATTTTGTCTACTTTTTTATATTAAGCAATGCCAATACCTATGTATCTCTGACCCGAACAAGTTATAGGCAAAACGCAAAAAAAAAAATACATTTTTGAATTAAAAATTGTTTTATTTTATTTTTTTAATAAATCGTTTCGATGGGAAATTCTATTGGGTGCATTTTCACCCATATCTCTAATTTCCACCCTCTACTCGTAATAGCACTCACCGTCTAATAGCACTCCGCGGTTTTTTCTTTTTAAATGACCCATTGACTGATTCCTGCAATAACAACCCGTGAAGATCCTTAGTTGTTCCTTTCTATATGACATAATCAATAGCCATAAAGAAGTAAAAATATATCCCCTTTTTATTTTTCAGTCTAAACGGAAAAAGTTTTCAAATGTTTTGCGGTCTATTGGTTTTATAAAGAAGAAGAAAAAAGATGTTATTGAAGAACTTAGCGAAAGTGAAAGTGTTATAGATGTAGAAGTAAAACCAAGATCACCAAGAGCATCGTACAGAGACAGACCATACAGACAAGAGATAACGAATTATATGATGCATGATCAGGAGTACTATCAGCCACCGCCCATGCCGTCATATTATCGAAGACCTCATGAATATCAACCAGATTATAATCCACCATACAACCCAGGCTTACCGGACTACGCGCAACCACCGCCAATCCATGACATGTACGCTCCGAGAGCGCAGCATTTGAGGGTGCAAGAACAAGGCACTGCACCTCCCCACCCTTCTAAACAGCGGCCTTCAGCTCCACCGTTACACAGCACCTATGATAATCCCTACAAGCCGATGCAACAGCCACAAGTTCCACTCTGTTTGAAAGAAATAGAAGTGAAAAGTATTGGCACACAGAGCGTAAGAAAAATGTCAATCTTTCGTAAGATCAAAAAGAAGATGCAAGCACCAGCTGATGTCAAAGTCGAATACCATCAGAACACTTGTTCCACGCAGACGCAGGCGACACCAGCCCCACCATCACGACCACTCATGAAGCCGTTGTTTAACTGGAAGAAACTGCAAGCTAAAGCCATGGCAGAGCACGGTAAGCTGAACACTGATCCAATGAAGTTCTCTTTGAAGGCTGAGAGGGAATTAGCTGCTGGTGATCTAAAGTTAAGAAACGCGATGCTAAAGAAATTGTTTTACAAAAGGAATCCTTTCTCTCCGAGGAACCTCATAGTACGGACGTTGTTAGGGAAAGACAAGTCGAGTTACGGCGAACCACAAGTGGGTGGTCTTAGACCACGGATGTTTTTGTAATTGTGTGTGAAGTCGGTGAAAATTATTGCTTTTTCCTTTGTTTTAAGAATGTTGGTAAAAAAGAATTTTGTGTTTTATTTTTATTAACGACACAAAACACAAAGACGTGCCGTACAATAATAAATAGCGAGCCCTAGGCCTATAACGGAATTTATAGTATGCATCCATATTGACAGCCTAGCGCGGTTGCGACGAAGTATCAAACATTGAAACCGCCGGTTGCGTCCATAGTGTAGTGACTAAGGCCTTTTTACGGAGACGTTGGGCGTCGCGCATCGCGTTGTGCGGCGCGGCCCGCAGTAAATTCAAACATATGGCGTTGTATGAGGGCGTTTAAGGAGAAGCGATTTTACACGCGTTTGTTTGAATTGTAGCGTCACATGTGGCAGATGAAGCGACGGGTGATGCCGCGGAGGACGCGGCGGGGATTGCGGCGGTCGAAGCGACGGCCAACGCGGCGGGTGATGCAGCAACCATCTCCACGTGACCTTCTAAGTGTGTTGGAAGGGAAGGGAGAGGTGCGGGGTTTGCGGTGGTGTCGTCGCGTGCTAGGCTAGTTTGTACAATCATAGACTAATATATACAGGATAATTTTTTAAGTAGTGCGCAAACTTTCACAGGTTATTCTACCCATGAATATGAACAACTTTCACTATGGGACCAAACCTGAAATCGCGAAAAAAAATCAGCTGTTCAGTACATTTATGTTGGCATAATTCGTCAAAATTCACCTGTGAAAGTTTGCGCACTACTTAAAAAATTATCCTGTATAAAAAGAGATAGACTGGCAACTGACGATTTCGGTTTTAGTTAGCAATCAGTGCCTTCTGAACGCCAAGCGGGGAACTAGTTGAAATATATCTATATGCATAAGTAGGTGCATATATGTCGATATGTATAGGTACTTATATACTTACGTATTGATTGCTGTTTTATTTTAATTTCGCTTGTCAGATACTTAAACTCACAAGTTTAAGTATCTACGTAATAAGCGAAAACAGCATGCAAGAAAGCTGCGGTAGCCGCGGGCGCGGCAGCTGACGACACCGCGAGCGCCGCTGCGGAATACGCGGCAGGCACAGCGCCGGGTACATCTATTCCGCATGCTCCGCTTCTTAGTTACCATATGTTTGTCTTTGCGCGTGAAATGCGGCGGCCAACGACACGCACTGCCTCTCCATAAACAGCACGCGTAGTCTTCCATTGTTCCTATCCGCGCATTATGGCCGCACTACGGACCTAGTCAGCAAGCGACCTAATGCGCGGCTGGCAGGGGTATCAAACCAGCAGTGCTATTCTGTACAAATCTCACCGTGAAACCTGGTGAGGTGAGGTGAGCGTGAAGTGAGCGGTCAATAGTGTCAATCCCTAGCATTACGTGGAATGACAGCTCACTTCAAGCTCACTTCACCTACGTTTTCACGGTGAGATTTTTACAGAATAGACCAGCAGTTCTGTTTGTCGCTCGGGGTTAACACGTCAGCAATGAAGAAACTAAACCAGCGATATGGCAAAGTAAACATCCACACCACAGCAAGCGCACAATAATTAGAAAATTATGGAGCAAAATAAAACAAAGTTTATTTTCTCTGGCGATTTTTGGTGATAAGTAAGTAAAATACTCAGGATGTAGTCAAATGTTGGTCCACGAGCTATGAAAGGAATGTCCATATTATTCTTTCGTGGGAAGAAGTTTAGGTATATAAGCGCCCAATTATCCGATCACTGATAATAACTGAACTAAATTTAAAGCAGATACTATGTCTTTTTTTTCAAATTACCTACCGTTATTTTCACCGTAAAAAGCAATTACCTAAACAATCTACGCTCCCTGTCGCCCCGCACCGCACTCAGTATCGCTCTCACTCATTCCGCGAACAGTATCGTGCGAGCGAGATTAATTTTGAGCTGAGGTAGCTATGGGCTCTAAGGCGCGTCGTCCCCGTACCGCACGCCCACGCCGCGAGCGACGCCGCCTCGACTCGAACCTCGTGTGGGCTACGCGCCTTAAGGTGGATTTTTTGGGATGTATAAACGGAATAACTCTGTAAAGCGGGGTTTACAAAGTTTCACTTTTGATATCATCCAAATGAGTATAGGATAGGTTTTAAACAGGACTCGTAAAGAGCGCCTCCACCCCATATCCACATTTTAATTTTAAAAGAGTGCGAACAGTTTAATAAATCTCAAAGCGGTTTATTAGTAACTCGAAACCACACACTACTCCAGGGAATACCCTGCACCTGGACTGCTACACCTGCGCGCGCGCCCTTCCTGCCTCATACATTTTAATAGTAATAGTCCATTTATTTGTATAAGAATACTGTTACAGAGTTGTTAAATACTTTTAAAAGTTCATAATATTCTGCCGTTTCCGGCGTACAAATACATTATCAGTGTTGTGGTTAGTGTAATAAGCAGGTATAACATTGAATTAAATAAATTAGTATATCATTCAAATTGCAAATTAGTCAAAATTTAAATTAGTTAATATTTAGCGACGCGACGCGAGGATTTTGCTCGCAAGGCGTCTCTGCCGGTCTGGACCACTGGCATGACCTGGCTTATTGGAACACTTGTCATAACCTATACTTTTACTTTTAAACACCTATACTTTTATCAGAAAAAACAAAACATATTTATGGCTTTCAAACTGGCAGGTAGAATTCTTCTTGAATTCAAACATTTTACATAATGGAATATTCATGTGGGTTCATATTCAACGTCTATTGATTGAAAGATATACCAAACGTCAGAGAGCCAAATGTGAGCGGGTTCTTGCGACTTAGGTTAAGTTTTATTGTTAAATTTCATCCGGAAGTGCTCAAAATGAAATTATTTGTAGGAGGAGCATCCTTCAGGTAACAGGTGTATTGAGCCTGCCCTTTTCCGGAGGTAAGTCAACGTTAACTTTTTGCTTAGACCTCGGCAGACTCCAGCTATAACCCTACCGCTGGCCTACCCTGACAATAGACAACTGCCTGGAATGCTGCTTCCACGCTTGTTCATCTTTATCACCTAGTTTGTATGATGAACAACAACGAAGGCAAGTTGCGGCGGGGTCCCAGAACACTGGAATACCATCGTAACAAAAAGTCCCTGAGGGGTCTCTTATAAAATTCCTGTATTGGGTCTGTGCGGTGCCTGTTTAGCGTATACTCGCGAAACTCCGGTGTAAAATAAAGGGTGCCTCCACTTTGAGCCACGACATTCTAATCGTATTGTTTACAAAGCGTCATCTCGTACGCAAGCAAGAAGGTTCTTTAGCGGGGACGTTCTAGTACAAACGAGCACCGCCCTTTCGAATTACTAGATAAAACAAAATGCAAAGGCGCGCAAAGGAATTTTCACAACGATGTGCAAGCTCGCTTACGAATGCTAGTGGGTGAAGGGCTCACATAACCTTCTTTTCTTTCTATCATCTAATCTTCAAAACCAATAGGTCCCCACGCTCGAGTAAATCACCATTTAGCATTGTGGCCTCTCCTACTATTAGAAAACCATAAAACATCTTTATATTATTAAATTCACATAAACCCGAATAGTTGCGCATGCTACGTGTATCGTAGTAGTAGTGTTCTTTGGTCAATACACCGCACACTGTGAAATAATCCGTATCTATCGTCACTTTAATTTGAACATGCAATATTCAGCGATAGGTACAATATTTTACACGATAAGTCAACTTTATGATTTGATAATAATTTGCCGATATTTTTCATACTTTACCATCGAGAAATTGACACTTGTGATGTAATGGACGTTTAATTGCCTTTTAAAGTGTTTGTAAATTTTAGATACCTAGGGAATCTTTTTTTTTATGTATATTCCCTGATTACTCGAAGACGGCTGGACCGATTTGGAAAATTCTTTTTTGTTTGAAAGGGGGTATACTTTCTAGTTGGTCCCATTGTCATCAGGTTAGGATCTGATGATGGGATCCTGGAGAAATCGACGGAACTTCAAATATTATAGACACACCTATTATTAGGGTATTTTTATAGTAACTCTTGCATTTGTTCTTGGAAAGCACCATTTGGTTGGTCAAGTAGATCTGATGATGAAGATCACAGATGGCCACCGGAACTACTCAATAATAGGTATTTCACGGGTTGCGATTCGATTAGGTTCTTTAATAATGGTTGCCAAGTAATTTATGCTCGTCACAATGGTGATGTGAAATTCTCCTGGTACTCTACTTACCAGGAGAACTCCTCAACATTTAACGTCCCTGCATCGGGAAAAGCACTATTTTGTAACTGGTTGACATTATGATACTGGAGCAGTTGACATTAGGATATTGTAACATAGATAAATTACAAACTGACCCACTAAAAAGTGAAACATAAAAAACTTTTTCCAAAAAAATCAACCGACTTCCAAAAAAAACGTATTTAAAGTCACTTCTTTAAATAATCATTTATTGGGGCTTTACACGTTTACAATAGACATATGTACGAACAAACGTTTACAATCTTTTAAATAGAAAAGAAAATGGCTTCGCGACTGAGAGTCGCGGAGGATCGCTGATGTACGTCCGTTTCCGTCGGCGATCGGGGTTCCCTCTCAGTGTCGCCCGCGTCCCTTTGGCCTGCGCTAGCGGCGAGGAGCGCGGGCGGCGGAGGAGGGAGCGCTTTGTTTGGCACTGCGTAGCAACATCATCGTACCTATCATAGTCATAGAAAAACCCGCGCTATACGTAGTGTTTTTTGGAAGTCGGTTGATTTTTTTGGCAAAAGTTTTTTATAACGAAAATAATATGATTTGCAGTGTACTGGCAACATGAGCACAGCAGATTTCTGTGGCGCAGCAGTGTGTAAGAAACGCTTCAAGGGCATCGAGAACTTCCTGAAAAGGGTCGCTTTTAATTTAGGTAAAGTATGTATCTACTTTCGCATCACACGCTGACAATAGGGGGTTAACATACTCTTTAACCACCGGTTAGGTTTTGAAAGGGTTTATGTCAAAGTTTGACATAAACAGACTGTTTAAATAGCTAACCAGCAGTTTGTTTTGGCGAATACAGCCTTAACCAGGGACAAGTTCACATAGCTAGCATGAAGGCTAAAACGTGTCGGTCTATCCTTCCGTAGTATTTGCTACGATGTCACAAATAAACTGATGATTTTCAGCCAGGTGGTAACGTGGTGCCTGGAATAGAATATATAACCATTATATGATGAGCGAGTAGGTAGTATTTGATCACCAAGCTGTAGATACTATAACAATCGAATTCATAGCAGTAGCTCGTCCCATCCCGTTAATACTAAGTCCCAAATAACAATAATTATTTTTTTATTGTTTTAGGCAACACACAATCGCAAACTGAAGTTAAAATTATATCCTGTATACCGATAGATGTCACAGACTTGCAACAAAAGATAATCCATTTAGAAAAGCAACTGGAAGAAGCCACCTGTGCCTTACAATTGTTACCGTCGGAGAGCCCGAGGGAGAGCCCAGAAAAATTTTGCAAATCTAGCAAACCCACCAAATTTCTAAATTTTAGCAAATCGATCAAGCAGCCCGTCAACCCTGCGATCATAGAATCTAACTTTCCTACCTTTAAAAGTGAAGCATCATTAGATTGTGATCAAATTCCAGCATGTTTGGAAAATGAAAGGAAGTCTAACGTCTCCTTCTTATTAACTGCCACGAATACGGCGCCTGTTATACTCTCCAAAGATAACTCTAAAATATCCCACGGCGCCGACCAGGAAGTGCAGCCTAACAACATGGAACAATACTACAACCAGGAAGTGCAGCCTAACAACATGGAACAATACTATACCCAGCCAGTGAAGCTTAACAACAGGGATCATTATTACTCCCAGGAAGTAACGCCTAACAAAAGTGATCATTACTGTACCCAGACTGTCAAGCATAACAACTTGGATCAATATTACACTGCACCTAAAATAAACAATCAACGAGAAACTGTATATAATAAAAAGAAGAAAAAGATCCTTAAAAATAAAAAAGGGACTTCGCCGTGTGTGTACTATGCACATACTTACAGTTCTCCTTTCATTAAGTCTAGTTTAAGTGAAGCTGTACCAAAATACGACAGAAATGACGTTATGACTCGTTCGTATTTGGCTACAATAGTCAGCAGGCAATATAAACCTGAAGTGTTAGGAGACAACATATCCCTACAGAGTCAATTCTCATCACCTATCTGTAGGGATGTGCAGCAACACAGCGAGAGCACCGGCCCTTGCGAATCAGACATGTGCTCGTGTTGCCACGGTCCGTTTCACAATATCGACGAGCACGTCAATAAACAGAATACTTTTCAGACTTACATGCTCGACCAGATGAACCGGGGTAGTGCTTTCTATGACTCCAATCAATACGACTTAGTACCGGTGAAGGAAAAGCCGGTAAAGATTAGAAAATATTTAGAGAGGCCAAGAAAAAAAGAACTAAGGCCTCATGTCGACATGAAATGTTGGCCAGAAAATGTCCGCACAAAGTATCGTTACCATTCATTATACCCTCTACCTACGACCAACTACTATACTGCGCGACCACGAGCTGATTATACTATCAGAGACAGACTAGATAGCTATGGCAGAAAAATGCCCGTCACATACAATAGAACTGAACCAATTACAAGAATATTGGCAAAGCGGAGAAAGGAAATATACAGAAGAGAGCGATCAATAAACATTGAGACATCGAAAAGCTGTTCTATTGACTTTGGAAATGTTTATCCTAAAAAAACTTGCCAGAAACCCAAGAAACTAGTAAGTTTACAACCGATTCCGGTGCCCAAAACAAATGCCGAATGTTTAACCACTCTTATAAATAATAGTGAGTGTCAAACAGAAATGAGCACTATCGACGAGAACTCGGCCGACAATAAAACAGAAGCAACGTTAAATCAAATCAAAACTATACTTCAATCTGTTCTAGCAGAAGTTAAAGTCTCCAGCCATACAAGAGGGCTGGTTATTCAGAATAAACCAAAGAAAGATGCAGTCGTTCAAAAAGGTACATCATGTAACAACATGCATGCATCTACTTTCATGAATAGTATTACGTACAGCCCTTACGCTATGAACCCTCCCTATGTTACGTCGTGCTCGCGACAGATAGACCCGGGCCAGTACTTTTGCTCACCTGGAGGAATGAAATGTTTCCACAACTTTCCTGTTTTCATACAAAAGCCAGGGGGGCGACATGCGTGCTCCAGTTGCTACCGCAGCTCTCAGGTAAAACCTGGTGGCATGAAACAATCAACAACGACTGCTACTAACACTGAACGAGTAAAAGAAGAACACAGTAAGGAAACTGAGAAATTAATAAAGGAAATCTACAGGTCCATGGCTCTAACCATGGATTTTCCAAACAAAGACAGTTCGCTAAGCGAATATGATGGAATGGTAAAACCTCTGCATGGTTTTACTACACCAACCATTTTGAAAACTGAGCCAAAAAAACAACCAAAAATAATTAGGAACGCAGAGCAGGCTGTTTCGGAATTATTTTTATATAAAGACATGATTGAAACGTCAGATAACTTTAACTCAACGGTTGAAAGCAAATTACCATCTCATGAAGCAAGTACGCGATCTCACGCAGTGACCAGTACTGACACAGAGTATAAGATGCATATGGATAGGCGTGAAAAATATTTGTGCGGTAACAAGCAGCCCGTAGTGCCAAAAGTCGAGGAAAACGCCTTTCGGGAAGAAATGGTACAGAACACCAACAGCATCACCGAGTCGGAGACATCGAGCAGCGAGACCGATACCAGTACCACTATCGTTAGGCAGGTGCAGGTGGACGTCCCGGAACTTAAACATGTAAGCGTTCGTACACACTACTACTAAATCAGTGTTATTTTTGTGACTTTAATTACATATATTTTAATTAAGTTACAGAAAAAAGGAAAGGAAGGCTTGTTTACTAAGATGTTCAAATCCGTAAAGCTGTTTAAGACGAAGGAGAAGCCAAAAAAAAAGGTTGAAAAAACTGAGAGCGAGGAAGAAACCGCCAGCGACTCCGATGACTATCAGACTGTATACAGCCAGAAAATAGAGAAAAATCTGAGGCACAGAAGTCGGCCGCACAACCTGCCGAAGCGAAAGACTCATTCGAAGATATCCTACAATAAAACTTATCAGAGAGACAGAAGCCCCGAGAAAAAGAGGTCACCCTACATGGAGCAAGAATACCGGAGGTACTGGAACGAAAAGCTCATGTTCCACAACAATAAGCCACGGTATTCCTCAGAGAGGCAGTCCTCCGAGCGGTTAACTCCTCAAAAGCCTGCTTACTACCAAACCTACGAGGCTAGAACTGCGCTCGTCCAACCTAACACGCAAGTTCCAAAAAATAAATCGAGTATAAGCAGAGAAAAGGATAATGAGAAAAAATTGAACGTGAAGTCTGCGTCTAAGGGGATCGCATGGCTCAAGAAACACAAGATGGGCATCCATTGTGGTGAGCAATGGAAGAAGTTCGTACTTGAAAGTTAACTTATTAGTTACTGGAACGATAAGTATCGTTTTGTAGTTTTTGTAATGTCTTTGTGAATGTGCATGCCTTGTGTGAAAAATGTGTAATAAAAATTTCGAGTCTTAATGTTTTTCTTTTGAATGAAACATTTATAGCCAGTGTTATAGAAAATACCAAGTAGCGTGTTCTACCCCGAAGTGAAAAAAAGAACTATTATTCCTAAAGCCTTTCGGAGATTAGCAATCATTCCTACAGTACACAAAAACATCTTCTTACCTACGTAGTCTCTTAGAGCGGAGCGGTGCGGGGTGACCAGACCACCCCCCCCCCCCCCCCCCCGGTCAAGGTGATGGCTTGGCGAGTAGGTAAGCTGCCCGAAGCATCCCAATGACCCTTTTTGCAGACGATAGCACAGTCACAATAGCATGTAAGAAAAATGACACCTATGAGCTTGACATTAATAATGCTTTAGCTTCTATAATTAACTGGTTAAACAATAATAATCTAAAAATTAATTTAAATAAAACACAAATCTTGCATTTTAGTCAAAGAATACCTGTAAGAAATGACATTAACTTAAGCTATAACAATCACACCATATGCAGAGTTGATAATGCCAAATTCCTTGGACTAACCATTGACAAAAAACTTGATTGGAAAGGTCACATTGAAGAAATTTGTAAGAAAATCAGTAGTTCTGCCTACGCATTGCATAAACTCGCCCCAATTGTAAATACGGATACATTGCTTACTGCCTATCACGGACTTGTAGCATCGATCCTTAGATACGGCATTATTTTCTGGGGAAACTCTACACACAAAGATGTTATATTTAGAATGCAAAAACGATGCATTAGAGCTATGTTTGGTCTTAAAATTACAGACAGTTGCAAACCATATTTTATTAAACATCAAATTCTCTCACTTCCTTCCTTGTATATATTAGAGACGGTATTATTTGTTAAAAAGAATCCCCAACTGTTTCCGAAGTTTTCAGATGGTTCCGAAAGAAGTCAACGTGATAATCGAAGACTTCGTAGACATAGTGCTAAAACAGCTCTCATGCATAAGAGTGTATTCTGCATGGCCCCAAAAATATACAACAAGGTACCAAAGGCATACAAAGATTTAGATAGGTATTAATAATTTTAATAAAAGCATGAAGAAGCTATTAATAAATAATTGTTACTATAATGTTGCCGACTATTTTAATGATGTACTTTAGACATTTTATTGTTATTTTTATTAATTTTAACGTAACTTTATTTGACTTTATTTTAACGTAACGTAACGATTTTTTGACTTTGAATTATATTGTTATTGTTATTTCTTTTCGACATTTTTTATTGCTATTTTTATTAATTTAACGTAATTAAATGATTTTTGTACTTTGAATACTACTATTATTGTATTTGTACGCCTTCCTAGGCAAAACATGCTGAAACTTATTATTGTTTTTTTTTTTTTTTTGTAATCGCTCCTGATTGTAAACCTACGCGTGTTTTTGACAAATAAATCTATCTTATCTTATCTTAAGCCTGCACCTGGCTCGGAATTCGTTACTCCCGCCGATACCCTGCGCGGCGCCCCGCCGTCCCCGTGCGAGGGCAGTAACGATAGCATCACTGTTAAAGAACTTCGTTCCAAAAATTACGTTGTATAACATCGTCATTGCATATAAATGGACATCACTAACAGTCGGTGGTATCGCGGGGAATAGGTAGTGATTTCTGTCATTCCTCACGACATCACCAGTGGTGTCGATTTCAGTGGTGTCGTGTGGAATGAACGTGTTAAGGTGTGTCCAAACAGAGAGCGCATGGTGCGCGGCATTCGCAGGACACAATTTCTCCCGCGCTATGTCTAGACGTAAGGAGAAATGTACGCGCGGCAGAGCTGTGTGGCAAAACTGGGACATGCCGCGCATTTACTATCTCATCCCAGAGATCTTCAGCAATGGAGGCCTAATAGTAACGGCCCCGATTTACGAATTAATATAATTGGAAGGTCTCCCACATGATGGACCGATGACCAAGTAAAGGCTGCAGGAATCCGCTGGATACGAGAAGCACAGAACCGGTCGAGGTGGAGGTGCTTGAAGAACACTTATGTCCATCCAGCAAGACTTCTAAGAGATCTCTAACAGTGATGCTATCGCTACTGCCCTCGCACGGCGACGGCGGGGCGCCGCGCAAGGTATCGGCGGGAGTAACTAATTCCGAGCCAGGTGCAGGCTTCGGGCAGCCTACTGCGCGCGGTTCGGGCTCGCCAAGATATTTCGGCCGTAGTGTAATAGCTGCTTTTGGTTGCACACGCGCTGTCCTAATCGGCGTGTACAAGATTTCTACCAAGCCTTGCCGACTCTTTCGGAAGCTCGGCCGCAGGTGCGCGATGCACCACCCGCTCGCCGCCACCTGGACACCCCGCACCTTTCCGCTCATAGACGAGACTACGTAGATAAGAAGATTTTGCAAAAGGTGATGAGCAGTTTGACATCATAACTTAGGTGACAGGTGTTTTTTTTTTTTTGTAAAAACCTTTTTTACAAAAAAAAAAAAACCATCGACTTAAAAAAACAACACTACAATGTGAAAAATAACTTTAATTTCAGAAGTCGGTGGCAAAAACTAAAATGCAGATCCAAAGACACCGAGTCCACACCAAGTCGGTGGTTTTTTTTTTTTTGTAATTAAGTTTTTTTCACTTTTATTAATTTTTTTTCATTGAGCAACAGGCAAATTTAATTCAATCTGCCTAGCCTTTTCCCAACATGTGGGGGTCGGCTTCCAGTCTAACCGGATGCAGCTGAATACCAGTATTTTACATGGAGCGACTGCTTTTCTGACCTCCACAACCCAGTTTACTGGGTAATACGATACCCCTTGGTAAGACTGGTTGTCAGACTTTCGGGCTTCTGACGATCCGTAACGACTGTCAAAGATCCTCGAATGACAGCCGGGACCAACGGCTTAACGTGCTTTCCGAGGCACGGAGGAGTCTCGGTATGAAAAGATGGTCACCCGTCCACAGACCTACCTACCCCGGCAAGCATAGCTTAACCTGATGGATCGACCCGTGCGGCTGTTATTACTTAGCCACGAGCTCCTCAGCAGGCAACCTTAATTAAAGTTAATAAATAATGTTAACGTTTTTTATTAAGTTAGTAGGTATAAAAGTTTAAAAATGCTTGTGCTGAATCCCGCGGAGTCAGTTAGTCCCGTCGCGGGGGGTCCATCCACGAATAGACTGCGGAATTGTCATTGCAGCATTTATGATCAACACTTGTACAGTTTTTTCAACTCAAGTCAACTTGAATGCGAATTTCTCCATTTCCTGGGACCCTAGGTAGCGTAGGTCATCTATAACGTACCTGGAACAATAAATAACGTGTAAATAGAGCAAGGCAGATTGGGAAGCAGCTAAAAGTGAGTTTTATACTATTTCGGGCCCATAAAACAATAATGTCCGTTTTATTGCACGTTGGATTTTCAACTCTCTGCGCTGAGAAAAGCGTTGTAAGTCTAACAGTGCGTTTTGTTCAAGCACTTAGGTGTTGCCCAATGATAATGAAAACGGGCATAATTCCCGCCCCGTATTTATGGGAAACAAATGTCGCAGCAACATGATTTAGTGTTGCTGGAAACATGTTTCATGCAAAAACCTGTATGCAATGTTGCTGCAACAATATTGAACCGCTTTTGGTTACCGAGAATGTGAGCTACGGATTCCTAGAAGAACGGTGGCCGCTACTAACGGCCACAGTGACGGCTGTCATGAAAATGATGGCAGCGGCAAAGATTTAAGTCATTAGATTCGCCCTACCACGCCAAAAATAGTCGCATTTTTTATTCATTTTGACACTTCTGACACACAATGACGCAGTGACTACAGTTGATTGTCATGGAAACGCTATTTAATAATGTGTGAGCTCACTCTTTTCAGTATCAACACTTTTTCTTGTGACTAAGTATGGTGAGGGCAACTCTAGGGATTTTAATGTTTGGACCGCAGGGTTTGACTTAATTTGGGCGCGTTCCCTGAGGCTGCGGCCAGTCCGCCGGTTGAACGCGTCCCAGAGGGTCATGGCCATTCGGCTAGTCCGGGGTTACCGCACGGTCTCCGGTGAGGCGGCGAGCCTCCTTGCCGGATTGCCGCCGTGGGATCTGGAGGCGAAAGTCCTCGCGCACGTGTGGGAGTGGCGCGAGGAGGCGAAACGCCGGGGCGTAACTCCGCTGCCGCGAGAAATCACGGTACAGCGGACAGAGCTCCGGCGGGATCTCATGGCGACATGGAGAGTGCGACTGTCGCAGCCCAGCGCTGGGCACGCCACAATTGCGGCGATAAGTCCCCTCTTTGAGGAGTGGTTAGAGAGGCGCCACGGCGTCCTCACCTTCCGCCTGACGCAGGTCCTCACCGGACACGGTTGTTTCGGGAGGTTCCTGTTTCGCATAAGGCGGGAGGAAACGCCCGGGTGTCACCATTGTGTGGATCGCCCAGAGGACACGGTGGAGCATACAGTGGAGGTCTGCCCGGCTTGGGCAGAGCACCGCCGTGTTCTCACGGAGGCGATCGGCGGCGGCGATCTCTCGCGTCCGAGCCTGGTCCAGGCCATGGTGCGGAGCGAGAGTGCATGGGAGGCCGTCACCTCCTTCTGCGAAGCGGTAATGCTCGCGAAGGAGGAGGCGGAACGCGTGAGGGAGAGGCAGCCTCACGCCCTCAGTCGCCGCAGGAGACGCCCTGGGCGGCGGGAATCGATAGCCGATTCCCAGCCACCGTAGGCGCGGGCTTGCGGACGGTGAGTAGTGGGTAGCTCGCCGTCCGGTGAGGACCAGGCCCGGGTCGACGGCGCGTTGTGTTCCACGCGCGCCTCAAAGAGATGTCAGCAAAAGATGGGGTCCAATAGGGCCGAAGCCGCTGGGGTCGCGGGTTGTTTGAAAAAGATACCGTGGCCCTGGCATAGGCAACTGAAGGAACACGGGTGGGTTTTAGTCAGTAAAAGTCTGACACGCCCTTCCGCTCCACCCAGAGCGGGAGAAGTTATTTGATGATTTCCCATCCACAAAAAAAAAAAAAAAAAAAAGGGTTTGACTTAATTGGTGAAAACCAAATACTGGTGAAAATAGAAGATTTTCATGGCGGCCGTTACAACATAACGGAACCGCTTTCCTAGGGAACCAAAGCTTAACCCATACAGGGCTACTAGGTTCTTTTGGCGCTCCAATGACGTTCACAGGGAATAGCTGTTGACGTTGCAGCCTTTGCTTTTATATGACTCGATTGTTTTGTGAAATGTAGAGAAAACCAAGATGGCGGCATTAGTTCCCATTTTGGCCACACGCCAAAAGATCCATGAACACATACACTCACCTATAAAACAACAGAGGCAAGGGTGCAGTGCTAAAATGCCAGAGCGCGTGCGCATCCAAGATGTCGAGTTTCGGCGGGAAGTCGAACAGCTCCAACGTGAGCGCCATGCCCGAGAGCAGTGTGAAGGTTAGCATGCGCCATGCGTAGCGCCGGCCTAGCATCCACTGGAACCAGGATACTCCCAGCCAAATTAGTGACCCTAACACGCCTGGGGAAATATAGAAAGGTTTAACGAGAGCGAGAGATACTTACGGTCCTGGTAACATCATTGTTTTCGTTTACAGTCCATACTTGATGATTCATAGTGGTAGGTATAGAATTTAGGGGGAAGCTCTCCTCCTGGCCCTGGACTGCCTAACCTGCTCTAATACATTTGGCTGGTAACTTACGAACTTTTGCCTAAGTACTACTGGATATTCGTGATTTTGCCCCTCCTTAGATCAAAAGCTGTATACGTCAATGGCCCCTCGCGAAGATAGATATACGACACAACTCACGACCCGTATTCATGGCGATTGTGAACTTTATCTCCAGGCAACAACATTCAAATTCTTTTACTTGCTCGAACTTACCGAAGAAAACGTTGACTTTCATATTGTAGTCGTAATTGATGAAGCCGGAGTACAGGTAACGCACGTGTGTCACGAAGTAGAACAGCGGCACCAACAGCAGAGCGAACGCGATCAGCTTCGCCTTCCTGTAGAATACTCTGCAAGTAACAACGATAAATTATTATAGCCTGTACAATAGTCGTTAGAGTTCTTAATATAGTTTGACGAACAGATTTTTTTTTTTTACAAACTTTGAAAATAGTGAAGAATATCTCTATGCACTGTCTTACTGTCTCCCGTCCATCCATTGCGGAATTATTTATCTTTTTTATTTGCATAACATAACCATGTACTGTAATGCCTAGCTCTATTCGATATCCATCCTTGACGGGATCCTGAGTCCGATCATCAGCAGGGTCCTCCATCTTAGGGGGAATAGGTACAAGAGATAATTTAAGAGAACCGTAATTATTATTTCATAATTGTACCTGACGATAGCAGCGACGAACAGTCCCATGACCATGGACAGCGCACACGCATAGTCCATGAACTCTGTGAACCATGTGTCGCGCATGTGGAATATGGTGGACCAGACCCACGCATTCATGCATACCTGGGGGACGAAATAAATTGGTAACATTTCTCTCATTTCAACTATTCGAGAACACTGTCGTGGTATCACCTCGCCCGACATGAGAGACTTGAATACACATAGACATAGTCGGGGTCTCGTTTCGGCGCGAGATATAATAAGGACGAAATATTATCGCGCGGGTCTGTCTGCAAAGTGGTAGAGGCTGCCTGGCTACAGTGGCTACTATTTGACGAACTTATTGACACTCGTTACTTCTAGCACGAACAGAAAGTTGGACGCTAGTAGCCCATTCCAAAACGTAGATCTCTATGGAGAACGGGCGAGTCCAAGGACACTCTTTTAATTCAAGATATTACAAAACCCTGGGTATATTATTCTTATTGTTTCGGTGATATGTATGTGAGAACAACATCCTCATTCTACTGTCCTTATCCCAATTTATTTGTGGTCGGCGCAACATTTCTTTTTCTTCTATACTACTCTGCTCGCTTTTGCCCGGGGCTTCTCCCACGTGGATGTCGACAATTAGCCCCAGAGACTGTCTAAAATCGCCGTCTAGCAGTACCAGCATATATTCCGTGATAAGTGCTTCAATTACACTTTTGTAGGGGTTCGTACATTCATTCCAAACTAACAGTTTACATTGCTGCAACATTTGTCTCCGCTCGCTATTTTTGTTACAAATTGGCATTTCCTCGCGAGCTAAGTTTAATGGCTGTTCAAGTACCGAATGTACTATCGGCCACCATTTAGCAACGTCGCGGCTATTCCAGAGAAAGCTACTGCAACAGCAATTCCTTAATCTTTCCGGATTTGTGTTAAAATCAGATTTAAAAGTTCGCGCCGCCTTTGGCCATGCAAGTGTATGTCTATGTGTCAGCCAAGTTATTTTATGACTTTAAATTGACCGAGTGGCCCGATTTTGATGAAACAAAATGTTGCCTCAAGATACGCACTACGACAATATTTCCATTCCCTTAAATCTCAGAAAAACCTACCTACATTAAATTTTAAATATTAACTACATGTAAATTTTAAAATCATCCCCCTCTTTACCCCCGTAAGGGGTGATTTTATAAAAACGCTGAAACATGTAACTCTTTATTTCTTATCAAAAGCTTAAATTTTAATTTTCATATCCCTAACTTCAGAAACCATGGGTTTCCTTCATCCATCTTTCATCCCCTATATCACTGCCTGTTGGATTATTTTAAAGAAAAAATGTAGCCTATGCCCGTCCCCGGGATGCCATCTATCTCCTTGCCAAATTTTAGCGAAATTCGTTTAGCGGTTTAGGCCTGAAAGGTAACAGATAGATAGACAGTTACTTTCGAATTTATAATATTAGATCTTTACCTATGACATTGCCGTTTAGTATGCACAAAGTTAAAGTCATTTTTATATATTACTATTGTCTACATTTCTTTCATTTCTCCTTTCGCAGGTCTGCTGGAAGAAATTTCTTAAGAAATAAGCAGTACCTTTGTACTCCTAATTATAATTATGTATTTTTCTGTGTGTACATAAATGGTAAAATAAATAAATATTTTTATTTCTATCAATCAAAATATGCACCCATGCTATCGATGCATCTCTGCCAGCGCAGTGGTAATTTTTCAATGCCTTTCTTGAAGAAGTCAGGCGTACGGAAGCCGACAAACTCTTCAAAGGCATTTTTTACTGCCTCTCGGGTATTGATCTTTTTCTCTGCCAAGGAGTTGTTCAAATTTTGGAAAAGTACAAGTCGGTGCAAAGTCTGGTGAGGTACGGTGGATGACGCAAAACTTCCAACCCTAGCTCTTGAAGGTTATAGACCGTCTGTTGTGCCATATGAGGTCGAGCGTTGTCGTGTAGGAGCAGCGGGGACGAGCGATTAACCAAGGCTGGCCGGAGATTTGCGAGCTTCTCCACCATTGTGTCCAGTTCCTTACAGTACGCATACGCAGTCATGCTGGTGCCATTTGGTAAGAAGCTAGACCACCAAACAGTGACCATAACTTTTTTAGGGGTAAGTTTTCGTTTGGGGCATTGCCTAGGCGCTGAACTAGGGTCTAACCAACATGATGACTGCTTACGATTATCAAAAAGAATCCATTTTTCATCGCAAGTGACAATGAAGTTCAAAATCCCTTCATTTCTGTGTCTGTTAAGCAACGCAAGGCATACCTCAACGCGTT
This sequence comes from Dicycla oo, assembly GCA_948252095.1. NCBI lineage: Eukaryota > Metazoa > Arthropoda > Insecta > Lepidoptera > Noctuidae > Dicycla > Dicycla oo. The sequence goes on along the minus strand of OX411718.1, from coordinate 1,867,551 downwards.
GGCGATCATTCAGTTCGTGCGGCACCCACTTATCTATTTTTTTTACCTTGCCAATTTGACGCAAATGGACCAATATTGATTTGATGCTAACTTTGAAAGCTGCTGCTAACTCAGCCGTAGATTGAGTATCATCAGCTTCCACTTTCACCTTTAATTCGTCGTTGCTGACTTTAGTTTTCGGGTGACCACGGGGTTCATTTTTTAGATCAAAATTTCCACGTTGGAAGCGTTCAAACCAATAACGAGTCGTGCGCTCGTTTGTAGTGTTCACTCCGTACACGTAACTAATGTTGCGAGTCATTTGTGCGGCATTGCTACCGCGACGGAACTCGTATTCCATAATTACTTGTATTTTTATCGTGTATTGATGAAAAAGATACAAATGTAGTGAAAACAAAACACTAATCAATGAACAAATGACTGAATTTGAAAACAGAATTCCATATATTTAAAATTAAATTCATTTGAATTTACTACCAGCCATACTAAATTACATTTCAAATGGCCAGTTTTGTGTGATGTAGGTATTTCTATATTATTTATTCTATGCAATAAGTGGGTATGTACAACCTTGCATGTGTGAGTCAGTCTCTCAATAAATCTGTTACCCGATTGACGTGGTTTTACTGCAGCCGATTCCCCGGGGTTCCCAGTGTCCAGGGACTCTTCAGTGGCGACGATTAAGCGATTTCACGCGTGTAAATTTTATGTTGCGACCAGAAAACTAAAGGTGCTGTGGAATTTTTTTTTTTTTTCTCGTGTACGAACTGTGCGGTGTGAAGTTGAATAACGGACTTAAAATGGCGGTTGGAAAGATCGGTGCGTTTGACCTAACGAAAGACAATTGGGACACGTATGTGGATCGATTAGATCAATACTTTATTGCCAACAGTGTAAAAAGTGAATTAAAAGTCGCAACTTTAATTACTGTCATTGGTAATAGTGCATATGAGTTAATGGTTAATTTATGCACACCCGTTAAACCATCCACAAAGACTTATACGGAGTTAATAGCGGTAATGAAAGGACACTTAAACCCCAAACCGTGTATGCTCGCTGAGAGGTTCAAATTTCGGCAACGGATTCAAAAACCAGGTGAAAATATCGCGACGTACTTCTCGGAGCTTAAAAGACTGAGTAAAGATTGTTGTTTTACGGCGGATAGTTTAAAAGAAAATATGAGAGATCAATTTGTGTGCTTAGTAAACGATGACATTCGGCAGAAGTTGTTTACTGAAGACGACAGCATCAGTATCGACCGGGCGTATAAGCTGGCCTTATCGATGGAGGCGGCTGAGACAAACGCGGCAATAGTGGAAGACGGTACGAGAAGACCGGCGGCAGTGCAGCGGATGCGGAGTCCATACCCGTTCATAAGATCGGGCATGAGGGCGGCGGAGGAAGGCGCGGGGCGTTGGGAGGCGGCGGCGGCTATCGGCCGGCCGCGAGGCGAAACACTCGCTCGACGCGTGACTCACGACAATCCGGCGGCGGCGGTCCAAGTACCACAAGCGGAGCGGGTTACAACTTACTTCGAGCGGGCACTAAAAATGAGGAATGCAAAGTCTGTGGAGGCAAACACAATTCGAATACGTGTAAATTCAAACTATATGTGTGTAGGATTTGTACCCAGGAGGGACATTTGAAGAGGATGTGTCCGAGGTGGACCAAGAATAATTCCTTAAATAACATAAAAGAAGACGGGCATGGCAGCGACGACAGGTATGGCGCTTACGCGACGGAGAGCGACAGTGACGAGGTAATAGTACCTATTAATCGCTTATCACTTGGAAAGTGTGAACCTATTATGATTGATGTAAGTGTGCACGGTTGTGACTTAAGAATGGAATGTGACACGGGGAGTGCAATCTCGTGCATTAATTACCAATTATATCAGGAAAAGTTTCCCAGTTTAAGTATTAAACCCACTAAGTTGGTTTTAAGATATTACACGGGTGAACTAGTTAGACCTATAGGTGTTATTAAACCCGTTGTTAAATATAATGATACTGAAAAGATATTAGATTTATATGTTATTGACAATGGAAATACCGTTTTAATAGGTAGACAATGGTTAGCGGAGCTAAATATATCGGTGTCGACCATACATTATAATAAAGTCAACAATAATCGGAATTTGGATTTTAATTTCTCGGAATTCAGTTCCAGATACTGTGAGGTGTTTGCGGATGGCCTGGGGCGGTTCACGGGGGGACAAGTGAGCATCCGCGTGCGCGAGGGCGCGCGGCCGATTTTCCTGCGCGCGCGCCCATTGGCGTACGCGCTGCGGGAGCCGGTTGAGCGCGCACTGGAACAGCTGGTGAGCGACGACATCCTCACTCCCGTCCACCACTCAGACTGGGCAACACCAATCGTGCCGGTCGTCAAGAAAGATGGTACCATTAGAGTCTGCGCCGATTTTAAACTAACCTTGAATAAAGTGTTAGAAGTCGACCGTTATCCATTACCCAAGGTAGAAGATCTTTTGTCTCGGTTGCACGGGGGCGAAAGATTTAGTAAAATCGATTTGTCACAGGCGTACGCACAGTTTGAACTGGATGATACTAGGAGATACGCGGTAATAAACACACATAAAGGGCTTTTCATGTATAAACGATTAGTGTATGGGCTGTCGTCGAGCCCAGGAATATTTCAACGATGTTTAGAACAATTGTTTGCAGATATACCCCACGTAGGAGTTTTTTTAGATGATATTATTATAACGGGAAAGGACACACCCCAACACTTAAGTAGCCTACATAAAGTTTTTGAACGCCTGAAGTCGAGTGGCTTTTTTTTTTTTTTAATTCTTTATTAGTTTATAGAGGGTTTGATCAGTATGACCATGTCACCCTCATAGGGACATTCTTAGTCTATCTACGCTTAATACCTAGATGTACAATGTTGTATAATTTTTTAGCTGTCCTAGACAAAGGAGCAGCCAAGATACTATTATACATGCCAACATTAATATAATTATAACTGTTTTCTATGAAATAGTTTCTCCTCTCAACCTCGTTCCGGACACATTCCGCTAAAATATGAGTGGTATCCTCTACTTTATCACACTCAGAACAATTGGGCGAATCACTCTTTTTCATTAAAAAGGCGAAGCTATTCAACGGAATATGTCCGGAACGTAGTCTGAAAGCAGTCACAATCTCACCTCGATGCATATCTGTACCCACAAACCAAGGAAGGCGGGAAAGGCTATGTTGAATGGTTCTATACCAAATTCCCTTACTTAGTGACCTCTCATCAAAGTATTCTTTCCATAATTCTAAACACTGGTTGCGAACTCGATACAAGAGGTCACTATATAAGGGAAAACATTCAACAGGTATTCCATCTGTGGTAGCCTCTTTTGCTAAACGATCCACTTCCTCATTTCCATACAAGCCAATATGGGATGGTACCCATTGAAGAACAATTCTCTTGCCTTGGACCTTGTCAATGGAGTCTAAAATTTTATAGGCTATCGGTGTACCTCGACAATTCGAGGTGCATCGAGCCAAGTGTTGCAGAGCGCTCCTAGAATCAGTCAGTATTAAATAGTTACCTGATTCGAATGACTCAATGTATGAAATAGCTTCAGAGATCGCTAGTAGTTCAACGTGCATTATTGAAATTTTAGCACATGATCTAAACTTTATAGATGCCTTCGTTTGCGGATCAAAAACAGCCCATCCCGACTCGTTACCTTCCTGTGACCCATCAGTATAGATTGTGTAAAAATGTAAATAATTAGCATTTAGATATTGATCACAAATTTCATGTATGTTGCTACAACTGTACTGATGTTTCGGTTTGTCTATGACATCCATACACGGTTTTACTACATTGGATAGGTCCACACTGCTCACCCATGTATTCAAAGAAAATCTTTCCAATTGCTGCGATGAAAGTATAGGGTAGTCAATAAGAAACTCATGTATCGTCACTAATAGTGGTTTTTTTTTACGTCTCCAATATAACCTCTGACATGACTCGGCAAGACTGTTTATCAAGATGAATATTTTGCTGCCCCGGAATGAATTCACCTTCAACCAATATTTGCCGGCTAAAAAGTACCTGCGTACACGTAAAGGTTGAAGGTGAAGCTCACACTCCATCACGTGTATTGCAGTAGTCCTTACAAAACCACCAATAACGCGCATACACTGATTTTGTATTCTGTCCAATTTGACTAAGTTGCTCTTGTACGCATTATCATATAAAAAGCTGCCATAGTCCAGTCTCGAACGAATAATAGAAATATATAATAGCCTCAAGTAATAAGGATGTACGCCCCAGCCAGACCCAGCAAGAACTTGAAAGATTCTCAAAGCTTTTAAACATTTTCCGGCTAGTTCCCCAATATGTTTTTTCCACCTTAGCGAGCGGTCTAGCCACAGCCCTAAGTACTTAATATTATCTACTACCTACTTCAAGCGATGTTTCATTTATTAACAGATTAATACATTCTCTATTATACCCTCTCTTAAAAATACATACTTTACTCTTTGAAGATGAAATTTCTAAGCCTATGTTTGCAAGTAATTTAACAAAATTATTTAAAGAATTTTGTACAAGATTAACACTTTCTTTTATGTTCTTACTTACTGAATAAATAACAAAATCATCCGCGTATTGCGATATCAAAACTGTGCTGCTCACAATACTTGCACATATACTTGAAGTTACTATGTTAAAAAGCAATGGGGACAAAGGGTCACCTTGGGCTAATCCGCGGCCGGTAGTTCGACACACGTAAACATTGTCTATTAAAACCTTCAACTTTCTTTCTTTTAAAAAATACCATAAATATTGACATATTTTAGATCCTACCCCAATTCGGTCCATTGTTTGCATTAATGAAATTATATCTACGTTATTATAAGCATTATCTATATCTAAAAGCATGCTATTGTTGTCTTATTTTCCGTAAAACCAGTTTGAATATGAGAGACTAAATTAACCAGATTGTCCATTGTAGATCGACTTTTTCTAAACCCCGTAGTATAAGGCGATAAGATGTTATTTTTTTCGATGAACCATTCTATTCGATTATTCAAAATACTATGGAATATTTTACATAAACACGACAACATTGATATCGGTCTGAGTGTAGACTGAGCGTGCGCGTCGCGTCCAGGCTTAGGTATTGGAATGACTGCGATGTCACGCCACTGATTGGGTACAAAGCCGATTGACAGAGAACCATTATACAGTGATAACAGAATAGATTTGCCGTTCTCAGGAAGATATTTAATCATAGAGTACGAGATATTGTCACAACCGGGTGACGTGTCCTTAGCGCGAATACAGCGATTAAGTTCTTGTTTCGTGATTGGTGTCTCTAATTTTGAATTATTAGAAACAAATGATAAGTCGTGAGGAGAAGCATAATCGGGAGTTAGGCTACGAAGTAGATTATTGGCTCGCTCGCCATCAACATGTTGTCTAGTAGTTCTACTCCCTTTAAACCATTTCATTTTTTGCCACATCAGACTTTGTGAAGTGGTTCCGTCTAATGATGTGCAGAGATCCTTCCAACATTTATCCCTAACTTTGCGCACTAACCTTTGTGACTCATGTATTTTTTTATTAAGAAGCGATAAGTTATTCGGTGTAGGATTACGTCTAAAGGTTGCAAGGGCTAATCTGCGTTTTGCAACTGATTTCGATAGGTCTGCATTCCAGTAAGGTTTGGGAATAAAGACGTTATCTGGTTCCATGTTAAATTTTATATAAGGAATATGAACGTCTGCTGCTAAATTTACATACTCAATAAAATTATCGTAGTCGGCTTGAAGATTGCCTGACAGCTCAAAGTTAATAAATAATTTTTCAAGTAAGCTTTTGTAACTATCCCAATCCGCATTTTTAAAATTCCGTCGATAAATATTTCTAGGCACAACGTTGAAATTGGTCGTTATATTAATCATTAAGTGATCACTTCCAAGGGTTTCATTCATAATGTTCCAGTTAAATATCAAAGCCAAATCGGAGGAAATCAACGTTATATCGGGCGCGGACTGCTGAAGTTGGTTATTGACTAACCTAACACGGGTGGATTTGCCATCATTCAGGGTTACAAAACTGTTATCTAAAATAGCATCACAAATTTGAGATACTCTTACATCAGTCTTGTAAGACCAATTGGTGTGGTGCCCATTAAAATCCCCTACAACAAGACTTTTTTTTTTAACTAAAGAAAACACTGAGTCCCAGTCTTGTTGGCTGGTACGCACAGACGGTGCACAGTACACAGCAATAATATTCTCGATTTCACTACAATTGAATACTTTAACACACAAAAGTTCAATACCCTGGTTTATTATTTGTACGTCACATATACATGACTGAACTGACCTATGTACAAAGATAGCAACCCCACCATAACCATCATCCCTATCTTTACGGTAAATATTATAATTTGTCAATTTGAGATGGCTACCAGGCTCTAACCAGGTTTCACTAACGGCGGCAATGTGGACTTTCTCCTGTAACAAAATATTTTCAAATGTAACTAACTTCGGTCTTAGACTCTGCGCGTTCCATTGGAGAATATTCAGTTTTACAGTTTTGTTGCTATTATTCATGATTTACGAAAAAAAAATCTAATGTCTGTTTTATTATAGGCCAATCTGAAATATTATCTACCACCACTAAAATTATCCACTCGACGCAACACTTTATGATACTTGTAACCTTAGATGAAATAGACGTATTTTTCAAAAAAATTATTTCCTTCAGTCTTTCAATTAATTCTCCAAAATTTACTTCTCTTTCTCTCTTTTCTTCAACTTCCTCCACAAACACCTCTGGATTAATGGTATCCTGTGGCTCTGGCTTTACAAATGCATCGTATTCAGGTCGGTTAGACTCGGCAATCCTACGTTTCCCTTGTTTTTTGAACGGTGAATGAGAGGCTGGTTTGACCTGTTCCTCTTTGTGTATTTGTGCTTCGTAAGGTGCAGATTCACGGGGTGACGATGTTGTATCTTGTACACGCGGAGGTTTAGACACTAATGCAGAGAACTGTTTGATGGACGACATCTTAGGGGCAACATCTGTTGGTGGACTTGGAGCTACATAAATAGTAAGGGCCTTTCTATACGTGCAATTAAACTCCGCCATAATGTCTCTTAATCTTTTTTCTTTGAGAAACGCTGGGCAACTCTTATACAAAGCCATATGTGCACCGTCACAATTGACACATTTAAATGACGTAGTATCGCAGTTAGTATGATTTTCACCGCACTTCGGACAAACAACTTTGCTAGATGGACACCGTTTAGTTGGATGACCCAACTTCCAGCACTTCGTACACTGTGATACAGGAAAGATGTATGGATCCACTTTAATTCTCAAACCATCCACATATATATATGGTGGTAAAAAGGAGCCCTTAAAACATAAACGTACTGCTTCACTTCGTGTCCATCCTTCTTTCGAATTACGCCGGTTAAGTCGAAATATTGACACCAATTCGGCTGGTGTAGGGCAAGCTATTATATTTTGTATATCCTCATCAGTAAGGTCTATATCCACATCTCTTATAACACCATATGACATACTCTTTTCCATAGCCCGTTGTATACGCCATCCCTTCTCAAGTAATTGTTTACAATTCTCTAACCTCTCTGCGCTTACTTCATTCTGTATATCGAGGCGGACTTTGTATGCGTTTATATACTTCACCCTTAGAATATCGGTAATTCCGTTCTCTTTAAATAATCTGGCCAAAGCAAATTGTTTAGGTAATTGCGCACTGTATGATATGTATATCTCTATTTTATTTATCCCAAGCTTGTACTTCTTTTTTTCTTTTGGTTTCACCTCTGTCCATTCAGTATCATCATCATCTCCTTTCCTCTTCTCCGACCTAGTGTTGTCCTCCACTTGCATATTATCTTCCTCTTGGTATTGTGTCTCTTCTACTAGATCACTCCACGGACTGTTGCTCGGCATAGCAGTTGCCTCACATGCCGCATACACATGGCCTTCCATAATTTCATTAATCGCGTAAGATTAAAAACCATACATCGTTAGCTAACCGCGCGCAGCGAGTCAACCCAACGGTATATACCTACCTACATACACGTTGGGAGTAACCACCGCGGCACGCGCAGGTAATAACAACAACGTAAAAGGTGCGCGCGCGACTCGAATAATTGGCAAACGACTACCTCGCACGAACGCCGTATCGAGACTGTCGAGTGGCTTAAAAGTAAAAAAAGAAAAATGTTCTTTCTTTGTGGAATCGCTCGAATATTTAGGGTATGTAATAAGTAGGGAAGGTGTGCACACGTGCAAAGATAAAGTGGAAGCAATTGTTAAAACTCCGATACCGAGGAACGTAACGGAGTTGAAAGCATTCATTGGTATGGTCATGTATTATGGCAAATTTATAAAAAATGTAAGTTCGATCCTTACACCATTGTATAATTTGTTGCGTGCCGGGGTGAAGTACGTATGGAGCGATGCTTGTGAGGTAGCCTTTACTCGGGTTAAGCGGGCACTGAGCACGAGTGAAGTGCTTGTGCATTACACCCTGGAGCTACCGCTTGTGCTGACGACAGACGCTAGCGCCACGGGAATAGGCGCCGTCATCTCGCACATCACGCCGGAAGGCGAACGCCCAATTGCATACGCGTCACGCACACTTAACTCCGCGGAGAGATCGTATGCACAAATAGACCGGGAGGCCTTAGCGATTATATACGGTGTTAAAAAATTTCATCAATACTTGTATGGTAGGAAGTTTACTTTAAGAACAGACCACAAACCCCTAACATACATTTTTGGAAATAAAGTAGGCATTCCGGTTATGGCAGCATCCAGGTTGCAAAGGTGGGCAATAATATTAACAGGCTATTCGTAGGATATAGAATATGTTGCGTCTGCTAAAAACTGTGCCGACGCATTGTCGCGACTGCCTCAACCAACAGTTAAGAATAAAATCGGGCGTGAATACACCTATTTAAATTTTGCAGAAAGTTTTTTGCCGGTGACGAATGATGATGTACGTCTAGCAACAGCGCGGGATCAGGTGCTTAGTAGAGTGATGGTGAGCGTACAGTCAGGGTGGCCGTCGCATTGCACAGACGAATTGATGAAACCGTACTTTAATAGGCGACACGAATTATATGTGGAACGGGGTTGTATTATGTGGGGCTATAGAATCGTTGTACCACCAACTCTTCGGAACACAATACTAAAAGAGCTCCATGTTAGCCACATGGGCATAGTTAAGACCAAGTCGATGGCTCGAAGTTTTGTGTGGTGGCCTAATATAGACGCAGACATCGAATCGACATGCCTCTCTTGCGAAACATGTGCGATGGAAGCAGCTGCGCCGCCGCAGGCTGCACCACGTAGTTGGCCGTATTTAGCCCAGCCGTGGAGTAGATTACATGTAGACTTTTTAGGCCCATACCAGGGTAAAACGTTTTTCGTAATTATAGATTCCAGTACAAAGTGGATTGAAATTTTTGAAATGAATAAAACAAATGCTTCGGCTGTCATTAAGGTGATGAGGTCAAGTTGTATCCGACCAGGGCCCACCATTTACTAGTACGGAGTTAGGAGAATTCTTAAAATTTATCGGTATAAAGCAGTCGTATTCCCCAGTATATCATCCAGCTTCAACAGGGGAAAGTCCCGCCATGCTGTTGCAACGTAGGCCGTTGCGTTCTCGGTTAGATCTTTTGCGCGCAGACCGCGCGCGTCAGGACCGGGTGGAAGGGGTGCAGTGTCAGCAGTCGACGAGTTCGGGCACTGAACCATTGCAACACACCGTTGGTGATACGATATGGGCCAGGAACTACGGTAGCAAAGACAAGTGGTTAAAAGGAACAGTAGTAAACCAACAAGGTTCACGTAGGTATGTAGTAAACAGCAATGATGGTCGACTTCTCACACGGCATAGCGATCAAATTAGGCATAGAACCCGACGTTCAAGTATAATGTACCCAGACGTAATGTCCGAGGGACAGGTCAGTGGGGATGTCGTTGAACCGCAGCAGCAACAGCTGTCTCCAACTATATCGGAGCCAAGGGTTCGGGAGGGGACGAGTAGGGGCGAAGTCGGGGGCGACGGCCCAGTAGTGAGTGACGCGGTGGATACAGCAGTCACTAAGACCTCACCAACCCGTAGGGCACCATCGTCACCACCAGTCGGCAGTAAATTATCGCCGACGGCCGCGACCGTCCCGGATCCCGTGAACCGTCCCATCCGTATGCGCAAGAAACCGGTTAGATATGGATTTGAGTTCGATTAGATGTATGAATATATTGTTATTATTATTATAGTACATAAGGTAAAAGTTTAGTTATAATTAGGTTAAGTTAGTGTGTTAGTTAATGTAACGTTTAGTTTTATATCTTCCTGTATTAGTCATATACTAGAAGTTTAAGTGTGGAGGTGTGATGTAGGTATTTCTATATTATTTATTCTATGCAATAAGTGGGTATGTACAACCTTGCATGTGTGAGTCAGTCTCTCAATAAATCTGTTACCCGATTGACGTGGTTTTACTGCAGCCGATTCCCCGGGGTTCCCAGTGTCCAGGGACTCTTCATATTGTCAAACGGCAACTTCATAGGTAAAGACCTATTATTAGTATAGTTAGTACTCATATGGGTCATCATCTCAGTAGTCACACCTTCATGACGAACTTATTGACACTTGTTACTTCTGGCACAAACATCATCACCTTTCTCCCCGCCCTTATCCCAATTTATTTGGGGTCTTCTAAGATGTCATCTCAGTAGTCACTCCCTTCAAAGGAAGAGTGGTGATGCAGTGGTGGAAATGCAGTCTCTGTTAGGGTCAGGAGACTTCTGGCGAGGCGCAGGGCAGCGCGGTTGTCACAAACAAATATTGACCTTGCATTGGTTGAAATAGCCTTGATCCCTGAGGAGCCCTTGTCGTGTTGCTAGAAGTGTACCAAAATAAAACCTTACCATTGCAAAACCACACCAGAACTTAATAAAAGGTGTGGCAGGGCCTTTCGACACCGGGATCCGTCGTATCTGCTTGAACATGTATGCATTGGCCACTAAGTTCAACATCGAAGCAAAGGCCGATGCTGGTTCTTGCATGCCCAGGACTCGTACAAATGGCCACTGTGGAGGTAAATCCTGTTCAGTTCGAAAATTCTTGCCATTAATCACATAGTGATAGCTTAATCTGCAAATCGGCCAACTCCGTTTTATACAATTTTACAGGAAGGCAAAAAAACTTGACGTGTTGCTATGTCAGTATTGGGAGTTGCCCAATTGTGCTTGCGATTTTCTCAGTAATTATGAAAGCTAGGAGTTGTTTCATTTTGCATACCGTAAGTGGTAACTCCGCATATTCAATGACATCAAAACATGATTTTGGGTCAAAAGTGGAGTTAGCCGGTTTGCAGGTTAAGCCGTTGATACATTATCATATTATAGTGAAAAATGTTAACTAGTTTATGTTGATTAACCACAACCAAGTTGTGCCTTTTAGGTCCCCATACAGACTGTGTTGCCTGTAATTCAATTCAAAATATTTTTCACATGAGCACTTATGAAATGCGCAATGCCTACCTACCCTGCCATGGAACTTGGGGGTTGCTCTCTCAGCTCTATGGAACCTTCTCACAGTGTTCCACATGCAGTGGTAGCGACACTCTTCCCTGCATGACCATCGTAACAGGCTGCTCCAGAAGTCCTGCTGCAGTGCAGCTTCAGGTTTAAATGATTCACCATCTGTAAGTGGTTTTTAATTATTGTTCATTTTTGCTTGGCCTAATGGCGGTTTTTCCAGGCCTGTTTCTAGGGGCATATTATTAAACTACTTTTGGTGCATAGTGCAGTCCAGCACCTACTCTAACTAATGTATTCTGTGGTCAGAAATAATGGGACTGAACAAGAAACTGAATACTCACTGTTTATACAATTTTCTCTTTCAATTTTATTTAAGCAGTCGGCATATACTCTGGAGTTGTCTCCGAGGCTGCATGATGCGGGAGTAAGTATTCCACACACCAGTGTGGCTGCGATAAAAGCTAGTTGCATCTTTAGTACCTTTCGTCAACTACTACTTCTACAGACTACATAAAGGATTTATTTGTTTACTACCTACAGGGATAAATAAAACGGCAATGCTAGGGCATTATTGCATTGGATTGGCCTTACATCTCGCCTCGGCTCTATTATATTCTGCCTCAACTGATATAACAGGAAAAACAAATCGATTTCGATCCGCTGATAAGGCTTGGCTTCTTTGGTTGGGTTATTCAATAAAATTCGAACTTTCGAAGCAAGACGTCTTCTATTTAGTGTTTGAATGACACTGACCTGACACTGACAGTAATATTATTACTGATTTTGACACATGTAGGTACAGTCCTACCAACTTATCTGTGAACTGAAAGAGGGCGGCACCGTCGATTCAGTGTTGCTAATTAATATAAGGTGCCCAAAATTGAGTAAGTTTTCAAGAAGGAAATTTCACATTAGATATAATCGTTTAATAAGAATTACAGTTTTCACAAATTAAAAACAATGATACCTATATAAAAATAATAAAATAAATAAAAAGAATTTGATAATTTACAGTTACGTAGGTACGCTAACAGTTTAGTCTTTCAACAATAAACAATGGCTTTATCTAAAAAGTAATCCAATGAAGTTTAAATTCAGCAGATAAAATGTTCCATGGGGGGATACTACTTTCATTTAGCGAAGTTAAGTAGGTACCTACCCTGCAAGAGGTACCTGGATGTCTAGCATTTAGTTATGACCGTACCTAACTCCTAACACCAGATTTGACTAATTATAATTTGCAGTGGTACCTAGTAGTGTAAGAAAAAAAAAACAAATTGCTTTACAATAATTTATTAAAAGCAGGTTTACAGTAATTGTGATCTTTAGATGAACCTGCATACACAACTTCATCCTAGTTGTGAGGCCATACTCCGCTTATTTCCGTACCACTATCATCGTTATCACTATCGCTTTCGGTTTCAGTGTCACTTACTACTTCTATAATAATAAAAGGTTTATCTAAATACAAATCATGTTTTCAGTATTCTCCTTCTAACCTGCAAACGTGTTTACAATGCTGTGCCCACTCATGAACTGTAATAGCGTCAAAATCTTCTCTAACTAGGCGGGGAATTTCAGCATTTTTGTGCTCAATATTTACGTCAGCAACTTCTCTTTTCATTGTACCCCATATGAGTTCAATGGGATTGATATCACAGTGATAAGGTGGTAAATATAAGCATTTGTGTATAGACACAAATGCTTTTATTTAGACAATAGTGTCTTCTAATTTTTTTTCAATGTCATATACAGGTTCAGGCTTGTTTCTCTTAATTATTTCTAAAAGCTGAGGTTTAGTCAAATTCTCTCCGTAGTCAATTTTATTTTGGGTCAACCATAATTGCATATCTTTTTTTAAGGAATTCGTATTTGGGACTTTATTCACACAAATACGGTGATAAGGAGCATTATCCATCACTATTATGGATGGCTCTCGTAAATTAGGCACAAGTTTTTCAATAACCCACTTTTTAAAGTTGGTACTATTCATCTCGTCATGATAATCACCACTTCTTGTGTTTGATTTAAACACAAGTAGTGCATTTGTAAGAAATCCAGTATCTCCTCCCGCATGAACAATAATATATCTTTGCCCTTTCGATACAGGCTCCAATACTCCGTCTTCACCCTCTCCTTGCCAACATTTACCCGATGTATGCGAAGAGTAAATATAGGTCTCATCTAAATAAATTATGGGCCGGGGCTGGGGAGATTTATTATTTTTATCCACTGCATGCAAGTACTTAGCTCTCCAAGCTGATATTTCATTACGCTCCATAAGAACCTTCCGATTGGATTGAGATTTTTTAAAACAAAATTCCACCTTGTGAAATAGCTTTCGCAGACTCTCTCGCTATCCTATGTAATTTATTTCTGTCTTTAAGACCTCTAGAAGCTTTTTAACAGTAGGGACCTCTTTTTTAGCAGAATAAAATTCATGTACAGACGCCAGCAGGTCAACCTACCTGAAACTGTCAGATTTTCCCAATCAACCTTGAACCTAACGCTTTATCGATAAAGTCGAAAATCTATTAAAGAAATCTGACAGATTGTAGTAGCTTGATGTGCTGGCGTCTGTACTTTCCTCCGTATAACTCCCGTGTCAAAATCATCAACATGCCCAAATCCACTTTTACGTTTTCTCTCCTTCCCTGGTGTCCGAATGTTTGTACCAGTTTCTTCTGCTGCGTGCCCTTCCTTAACTATTTTTGAAATTGGTCCTTGACTCACACCTGAAATATAAGATAATAAAATAAATGTTAGTAGAAATTTGAAATCTGGCAGGTTAGTTTGCTCACTCACCTAGCAGGTTACCTATTAGATGTATGTTACCGTTACGCTAACCTGCAGCAAGAGTAGAAACGAATATTTCGTGGACTTAAATAATTAGTTAAGTATCGGGTAATTTATAACAAGAAAGTTGACAACACTAACCTGTCGCTGCCGAAATTCGTTTCAGTTGTATATTTGATTAACCTTTCATATGCCGGGAACGTAGGTCTGCGTGATTTTAGCTGTACTCGAAAAAACACCTAATTACATTAATGTAATTAGGTGTTTTTTCGAGTGGCGCACTCGCATAAAAAAATGGTGCGCAGACCTGCGTTCCGGCATTCGAAGGGTTAAATGGAATAATCGGAGAACCCGCCCGAGCTTCTTCTTCAAAAATGGTTTTTTTATTGTAATGTTTAAACTCGTGTTCATATACACGAGCGGCACGTTTGTTTATCATGAAGTAAATCAATAACCAATAATGAATATTATTCTCCAAACATTGGTCGCTTCAAGTTTATTTCATTAATCCACATTCTACGGTTAATTTTAGATTCTTCTTCTTCTTCTGACAACAAGCAAATGATAATAATAATAATACGAGATTCCACGACCAATACCATGTCGCATCGTTTTACGTATTAAATCGTTAGTTTAGATGATTCTGAACCCGACTCGGTAGGCAGTACCCGTCAGATACGTCACAGTTTTATGGGAATCCATTTCTGCTATCTTGCTGCTATGAAAAAATATAGGCAGATGGTTTTATCATAATATGTCTGATATTAAAAATGTACAGAAGTGTAATGTAATTTTATTACAAAAAAGTTTGTTTTCAGACATTTTGCGCGTGACATGTGTGGCATGAGCGTGTGGCGGAAGCGACGGTCACTTAGACCAAATTACAAGCGCATTTTCAAAAATGTCAAAAAATTTAACTGACCATGGCTGTCTCATTCTCATAGCAACCTGGTTCATTTTTTTTGTGGGTATTATTATAACCAGGGTTACCAAAAACCTGTTTTCCGAAATTTTGAATGTCACTTATAATTCCAAAACGTTCCAAAACTACTTTAGATATTGTACTAAGACAGTGATTTTTAAGATGACGACAACGGTGATGAGTCCGACAGTGATTAAAAACGTTGACAATATTTTTCAAACGTTATCCGTTTCGTTTCCTTTTATCCAATTGATTAAAAAAGTCCTTCAAATTCAGTTCGACGGTTTCAGGTAAGCTCTTTATTAATCACTATCTAAGAGAGTTGTTACTTATTCATTTGCTCGATAGTCGTAAATATCCTAACTATAATATTATAAATGCGAAAGTAAGTTTGTTTGTTTGTTACCTTTTCACGCCTAAACCACTGTACCGTTCATCCTGAAAATTTGCATATACGTTGTCACCTTACAGAAACGGACATAGGTTACCATTCATCCCGAAAAAAGTACTGTTCCGAGGAAAACAACAATAACGTTCTTATGATAATAGATGGCACCACGTGTCTTTCGAATCATGATTGAATTATTACGCTTTCACGCTATAACTGCTGAATGAATTTAGATGAAATTTGGCACATGGATAGACTATGACCTGGATTAGGACATAGGATACTTTTGATTACATAGGATAATTTCCGACAACCACGCGGGCGATGCCGCGGGCTACCGCTAGTTTTTTAATAGTTTTGAGTATCGAAAAGTTGTCTGATTAGTAAGGTGCTACACTTAATTTGTCTGATTTTTTTTTTGTACATCTGGGCAGCCTTTTTCATCGTGTCTAACAGTTTTCAGACAGAATGCTGTTACCAATCAGCAAAATTTTTCAACACGTTCAAATTGGTTTCAATACTTACGATGATGCGATCATTGATCACACTTTCTTAAGACAAATACTTTTCCAAAAAAAAAAACAACCGACTTTCTAAAATCACTACAAAGTGAAAAATAACTTTAATTTCGGAAGTCGTTGTCTTTGTTAGTGTATTGTAGTCTTTTGCCACCGACTTCCGAAATTAAAGTTATTTTTCACTTTGTAGGTTTTTTTTTTTGAAGTCGGTTGTTTTTTTATTATTTTTTACTTTTTAGTGGGTCAGTTTGTAATAATTTATCTAAGTTTCAATAGCCTTAACTGCTCATCTCCTTTTACAAAATATTGCTTTGCGTTAACTTTGAGCTGGAGTTGATGGTGGGGTCACCATCAGCTCCACTTCACCATAATGCATTGTGACGAGCATAAATTGCTTAGTAACCATATTAAAGTAAACGAGTCGCAACCCGTGAAATACTTATTATTAAGTAGTACCGATGGCCATCTGTGGTTTTCATCATTAGTTCCACTTCACCAAATGGTGCTTTCCGAGAGCAAATGCACGAGTTACCTACTATAAAAAAATACCCAAATCGCTATAGGTGTACCTATAATATTTAAAGAGTTCCGTCGATTTCTCCAGGATCAGATCCCGACCTGATGACAGTGGGAAAGTATACCCTTTTAAACAAAAAAATAATTTTCCAAATCTGCTAAGCTGTCTTCAAGTAATCGGGGAACATACATAAAAATAAATGTACACGAACTGAGAAGACAACCTCCTCCTTTTTTTGAAGTTAGTTAAAAATGATTTATCCGCATCATCTGACCAATGTTTACCATATGTTTTTTTTTCTGCATCATTTTTAATTTTCTCAAATGGTATCCTGGGTACGTGTGACGCTACTGGTGTCTGAAAATTGTGTTTTAAGTATCTAAAATCTATCGTTCAACTACATTCTGAAAATCAGACGGATTGCTATGAAACAGTTCGGTGCTTATTTTTCTTTCGACATATTTGAAAATGCGCTCAGCTCAGCCGTTACGCTGAAAGTTTCTGAAATTAGGATTCAGAATAACCAAATCTATTGATTTTATACGGTTTTGGTCGTAAAGCGATATAACAAAAAAATTGATCATAGGCTCTCGTACCGTAAATAATCAAAAATAATATCTTCGTCAATCTCTATGACAGACGTCTACTCTAACAAATAATAATATATTTTTCTCTTTCGCGCTCATAGATTTGTGTACCCGGAAGGGAGATGTCGAATAAGAATAATGCTGCTATATAGAATGCATAAGTACTATATTATTTCTTTAGATAATTACCGATGGCTATAGAAATAATATATTATAGTATGCATACGTACTATTATTATTTCTCTAAATTCTTGGATTTATAATAATAAGTTGGGTTTCCAATTCCAACTGTTCAGTATTGTTGTGTTTAATACATAATAAATAATAATAATTCATCTAAAGTGTTTTATTCGTATAATTTTAAGGGGAAAAAAATTGAAATGCCTAATTTAGGGAAATTTCACTAGGAGCCCGGGGAAAATCGAAATCAGATGGTGGCAGCACTGCTAGTGTCTGTCACACTTACTATTGGCTTAAAGGTCTTGTAACCAAGCCAGTGGCATAGCCACAAAATTAAAAAAAAAAAAATCACACTATCAGTCAAAACGAAAACAAGCAGGCATAACCTAAAAATGGTATTTACATATTAACGAGGAAGAACTAAACAGTGCTTGAAAAAAATGGTGTTCATATTCAGAACTTTGTTTGCTGCAAGAGAACTAAAGAAACCGCGGAGTTACCTTCGCAGTAAATTCCTGGATTCCGTCAGGCTTCATGTAAAAGGTGGTACGGGTGGGACTGGCCTCCCAAAGTTTGGCGGCTTAGGAGGCCAGGGAGGGTGTGTTTACTGTGTTGGGAAAGAGGATGCAAACCTCAGGAGCATTATGGGCAAACATCGAGGCAAGACAGTCGGTGCAGGACACGGAGAAGACAGTCGAAAAACAAAAATAGTCGGTAATCCAGGCTCAGACGTAAGACTTGAAGTTCCTCTTGGCGTTACTGTGTTTAGAGAAGACGGAAAAGTTCTAGGATCTGTTGACAAAGAAGGCGAAACAGTGATATTAGCAAGGGGTGGGCCTGGGGGCACTCCAGAAACAAATTTTCTTGGTCACTTTGGACAAACACATCACATAAGATTGGACTTAAAATTAATTGCTGATATTGGACTTGTTGGCTTCCCGAATGCTGGCAAAAGCTCATTATTGAAAGCCATATCAAGAGCTCAGCCGAAAATTGCTAACTACCCATTTACTACAATAAAGCCTAACAAAGGCATCATTGCTTACAAAGACCTCCGGCAGATATCTATAGCTGACTTGCCTGGACTTATTGAAGGTGCTCATATTAATGTTGGACTGGGACATAGCTTCTTGAAACATGTGGAGAGGACAAAGATACTGCTTTTCATAGCTGATGTGCAAGGTTTCCAGCTCAGCCCTAAACATCCAATGAGGTCATGTCTAGAGACAGTCTTATTACTTAATAAGGAGTTAGAACTTTATGATGCTGAACTGCTGCAAAAGCCTGCCATACTGGCAGTAAATAAAATGGATTTGCCTGGCACTGAAGAAACACTAGAAAGTATAAAAGAAGCATACCGAGATATAAATCCAGTGCTTGACACAATTCCAGAAGAAATCAGACCAGAAAATGTAATATGCTTTGATGATATAATTGGTATATCTGCACTCAGAAAGGGTCAGGGTATAGAAGACTTAAAGAACCTATTGAGGAAGAGATTGGATGACTTAGCAGATGAGACAGACCCTAACATAGTTCATCCAAGTAAATTATTGAGACAGTCAAAATCTATTGTAAGAGAAAGAGGACCCAAAGTTACTTAATAAGTGTAATTGAATAATAAACAATTCTGTGATATTTATGTTGTCTTACTTTATTGTAAACAGCCTTAAATTAATACATTGCTAGTGTTGAATAAACTGTTACCATATAGATTGCTTAATCTAAAAAGAATATAAAACCCAAAATATATATTTTTTATTTTATTTATTAAACATATTATAAGCTCCGTAAGTGTTCTCTGCCTTACAAACTACAATCGCTATAAAAAGTTATTACTCAACTAACTTGCCAATCCGCCTTAGCCTATAAACTTTCAAACAAATTGGTTGAAACCTTTATCACAGTGATTCATAAGTTACTATAACTACCAAACTAGGGATAGAGTTTAAAACGTTTTTATTACATAAACTTATAATCTTACTTCAATGTTCATTGCCTGTTTGGGAAAATAATGCAATTTGAGAGAGTTGCTTAACACATTGTCTGCTTAATTCTGTATGCAAACGCTTTTTTATGCTACACCCTTACCGACCCTTATTTTACGATGTTTTCGAAACAATAGAGATGCACAACGAACGCACAGGTGCAGAGCGCCGCACTCGAAGAAAGTTATGTAAATTGTATGGACGCGCATACGCGCCGTCAAGCATCTGGTGAACGTCCGAAAACGCGCATGTGCGTCTGCCGCGCCTAATGTATTAAAGACACTTGCTCACAGGGATGCAAGACAATATATAATTTAATAATAATATACCAAATAAAGGTGATATAACATCTTACATAATGAATAAGCAAGAACAGTTGATGCTGCTAGTCTTTGTTACAGTATCGCATCAGGTAGATAATTCTCATCCCCACTTTGTTAGCCAGTAACAACATCCAAACCATATCATAATTATAACACTGACATTACTCCTAGATATAAAATACAATAAACAATTCAGTATAATGATTTACATATTACAAAATGACCAACTCCTTACATGTAGGCGAAATTGTTACAAAATGTACACAAAATATAATTTTTTTAGGTATTATG
This sequence comes from Dicycla oo, assembly GCA_948252095.1. Lineage (NCBI taxonomy): Eukaryota > Metazoa > Arthropoda > Insecta > Lepidoptera > Noctuidae > Dicycla > Dicycla oo. The sequence continues at coordinate 1,847,473 of OX411718.1, read as the reverse complement.
TTATTCTAAATGCCAGCGTTGGTTGTAGGCACAGTCAAAACATGGGAGCGAGAAGACACCGAGACTCAGTATACCTATTCACCGTCCTACTCGCATGTTTCACGACCGCGACTGCCATGAGTCTAGGCGTGGACTGAAATATAAGATGGGTATAGATAAACCATTATAAAAATGAACGCCCCTCCACAGCGGTTGCGCTCACGTGCAAAGAAGGTGTATAGACGCAATACACACAACTGGTCTTTGTCATTGGTTGCTCAGGTCCCGGTGGACATGAAAAGTGGAACCAGGCGTCGATTTCACCGCAAAGTACGGTCAAAAACGTCAACGAAAAAGCATCTTCGCAGTCAAGTAAATATTTTTTTTTTTTGTTTCAAATTACAAAATGTTTTATGCAAACGGTACCTACCCGACTTGTCCAAATGCCAAATAGCCGGATTTGTCGGCCAACTAGTGTATAAATGACACGAACGCGCGACAGAGCGCACGCTCCCCACCGTAAAATGCTAGTACCTGGACTGATCGCACGATTAGAAGTGCGGCGACGAGTCCATGTTTACAGTAAAGTCGCCGCACGCACTCAAGTAAAGTGTTGCAATAAGTATTTCCTCTCATACATTGAAATAATCACGTTTGGTGGAGGGGCGTTCATTTTTAGAATGGTTTATAACACGGTAACATTGTCACGATTAAGCGAACATGTACTACGACTGCGACCAAGATACGCACGAACTGAATCATTATTAGTAAATTTCAAAATTGCCTCCAGATGTAAGCGATAGTATAATCAACGTCAACGGTCAACGTAACCTGGGTATTCACCTGCGGCTACCACCTTGCTGGCTGGCAGATATTTTCACAAAGTCGAAGAGACATAGGCTCGGTTTCTGAAATACTCAAACTCTAAATAGCTACTGATTCGACAAGATTATCTTTTTAAGCGAATTCCTTATGCTCGGTTTTTGAGGTTCTCAGATAAACCCTCGATAGAAATTCACTCGACTTTTCAGCTAAATTCTTCCTAAATGAAGTGTTCACAAACTCGATATCGAACCAATAATCACTATCGAATGGATAAACTCCGTTTTAAAATCTCAGAAACCTGGGATTATTCCATTACTATCTACATGAACCATCGACGAACGCCAGGCATCTCCGATTTTGAATCAATTTTGCATGCAAATGTTTTGTGCCGTTTCGACTTTTCTGTTGTTGGACGAGAACAAAGGACATAGGGGGCAGGGTTTCTGCAATGAATCAGTGTTGCAAAAAGCAACTTTAACGTGTAAAGGCGTCCGTTTTGTCGATAGTACATACAACTTATGGTAGCATGCTTTGTTGTGACCGCAGATACTATTACGATACCGCAAAGTTCGCAATTAAAAGTTTACAATGTATGAGGAAGACAAAGGGGATGACATCAACAATACTTATATCATTAAGAGAATTACCGCTATACTTTCTATCAATATGATTTGGGTTTATTATTACATTTTTACTTATTCCCAATCTATTCTAGTCACAAAACTTATAATTCACCTAAACTAACTTTGTGAAAATGAAGACGCCTTACAATATACGGTATACAAAAATAAAATATATAAGAACGTTAAAAACATGGCAGGGAAGATGCAAACAGTCTATTTTAGCACACATATTCTTGAAATACTTGAGAAAACATTAAATATGATAACTGCTAGAGATTCTAGGGAGAAGAAGTCCTATTGATAGTCCACGCCTGAAATCCTAATTCCTACTCCCTTATGTTTGATACGCTTATTATTGACAATACACCATAAGGCACAAAAATAAGCGAAAAGTGACATTGATTCAAAGAGTAACCATGCTGTATGAAAAAGTGCACATAGAAAATTATAAAATCGTGTGATTTTGTCCCTAAACAAAAATGAGAGAATCGCTATCAGGCAGCGCGAGAAAAGGACGGCTATACTATAGCTATGAACCAAGTTAGAGATGTCAAACTAGTTTACGTCTTGTGCTTCACCGTGCTTTTAGTCATGTTTGTACGTATCCTCTGAATTTGTATGGAAATATTAGTTTCAACTAAATTTGACAACTCTACTTTACTTCCGCCTCTTTCTTGTTTTATTAGAGAAAAATAGCCAATTTTTTTTTTTTAAATATTTATTATGATTAAATACGCCAAATGTATTTAAAAGCCAGTAGCTATGATTTTTGTAATTTAATTTGTAATGTTTGCATCAACCGTAACCAAAGGGCGATGACAGAGAACAGACTAGAACCAAAAGCTTACACACTAAATAACTAAAAAGGTTCATATTATGAAGGTTTTAACTTCCAATATGCTGCAAAAGGGTCAACGCAGACCATCGGAGTGCCTCGAAGCGAATAATTCGATAACTTTTATAAACTAGCACTTTGCCCCGCGTAGGTTTCGGATTTTCTCACACAAATATCAAGCCCCATTGCACCTCTTTAAAAAATGGGAACTCCGCACAAACTATCTATCTCAATTTTCGCCCCTTATGCTATATAATAAACTCCCCTTGACGTTCTAATTATAATTTTGGTAGAATCTTAAATTGCATTTCTCGATATTAGAGTTATTTGACTTATACCTTTATCATTGTTGCCAAATATCGAGCTAGTCAAGCCACACAGTAAAATCCTTAGCTATAAACTTTATCACCTTTTTTACAATTAAGGGGATAGTTAATCATTTCTAAAACACTACAAGAAGTAACTCTTAATTTAAAAAGAGTTACGAGTTAATCAGGCCGCGCCCAGAAGTTTTCCCCACAAACTTCAAAAACCCACACCCCCTATGAAAGATAGTTTCAAAACAATAATATCACAATCCTTCTGCCATATACACATTTATTTTGAAAAATCAATAACGAGAGTTAAACGTATGAGGGCCTTAGCACATCTCCGCCGCGAAACAGCGAAACCGCATTTTGTTCACTGCTGTTTCGCGGCGGAGGTGTGCTAAGGGCCTAAATTTACCTTAAATACCGATTTTAATGTCTCGCACTTAAAAAACATAGGACTTCATACAAACTTCCAAGCCACATTTCACCCCTTTAGTCATATAACATACTAACTACACACTAGAAGGAACTTGTCTGCCAATTTGCAAGTTGGTAGACTTTAGTTTCTGAGATTTCTTGAATAGTCAGTGAGTCAACCAAGATACTCTTGGTTTTATTATATCGTATGCCGCCTGAACGAAACTCCTATTGTCAGCGCTGACCCTGATTCATCATTACACATGTCATGTAATGTAATCATGCATATAATACAAGGATTCACATTACATTATACGTATTATTTTAAAAAGAGCATGCATTCAAGATACTTCTTAATATTCCAGCAACGAAGATAGATCAAATGTAATTTCTATTTTAGAAAAACGTCGACTGATTTCATGTCTTGAACAAAATCAGCAACACAATCTTTAAGAACTTTACTTTTCCAAGTTTTTATTTTTATTTACACAACTATACTATTAAAATTATTATCGATCAATCAATACACATACATTTCCCAATAAAAAATACAGTTGTAGTACAAATCAGGAATCGTTGTAAGAACATGCCCAAATAAAACTAATTTCAGTTAATTAATTCGTTGAACAAAGAAAGTAATCGTAAAATAATCGTGCACAGTACAATACAAAAATCTATTTCATTGCTAAGATTGCGTGCAGTCCATACAAATAGTCGATTTAGTCGTGAAAAATTGATTAAAATGGACACATAGCATTTATTCCAAAATGGCAAAGTTTATGACATACGTAAACAGCCATTCCAATTACGATGTTTGTCTGTAGAGCATCGGTACAGTCCTTACTGTAACACGCGTTTTATAGCTGTCGCATAACTTTTTCTGGAAGATTCTCGCAATATTTTTTTGTGTATGATATTTATGTGTCATAAACTTGATTATTTAGGATTTAAACAATATGGGTTTAAAAAAAAAATGCTCACGGCGGAAAATTGTGACACGAAAATAAACTTCAAATAAAAAATGTCAAAAACTCACGGTACGAGATATTATATTATTAATAGCCGTCGTGCGTAACTCGTGTTGTAGAATACACATTAATTAACAATAAAGCTAATGGCATCTACACTATAGGTTACGCACGACGGCTGTTAATAATATACTACCTCATGTCGTGGGTTTTTGAATTTTTTTATTTGTGGCTTTTAAGAATTAAATTTTGATTATGTTTTTAGCTAAGAACATACTCAGTAATGAGACTTCAACAAAGCAGAAAACCGTTTCAAAATCTGTCTAGCCGTTTCCGAGAAAAATGGTAACAGACACACACACACACACACAAACACCTCTTACCCCAAACACATATACCGTCTCCGTGGCCGTCGCGGGTAAAATGTAGTGTATTTATAAGCCATCGTTCGTGGCAGTCGTGGTCATAAGCGTGGGAGCAAGATCACACAAGAATCTATATTATTATTTTTTTTAGTAAAACTTATGACCGCGACTGGGTTCTTGCCGTTTTGCATAGTATTCGACAGCCTGTCTCATTTGTCGCCTGTGCGCGTGTAAAGTCGGCTTTTGAAAACCTTAACCATACTAAGAACCTTATTATAATAAAGTGAAGGGTCAACGACGTAATACAAGTCATATAATTATCATTGACAACTAACGAGTTTAATGTGACAAAGTCCAAAAGCGTTCACCGTTTTCGTAAGGTGTGGAGTCAGTTCAGAATGAACGGAAATATCTTCGCGCAATTTACTGGCTTCATTGAAAATAGGACCGTATTACCATGGCCTAAAGTATAAAATTGTATGAATATCGATTTGTGTTGTATTGTGTCAATATTCATACAATTTTATACTTTAGGCTATGGTAATACCGTCCTATTTTCAATGGAGCCAGTAAATTGCGCGAGGATTTTCCCGTTCTGTCTGAACTGACTCTACCTGTACAGACGCGCTATACAGACTGCAGTATTGCGTGCAGTGTTCAGTCCCCGTAGCGCTCCTCGGCCTCGGTGGCGGTCTCGGCGGGCGGCAGCGAGCGCGGCCGAGAAGAGGTCTCTGATGCGTTGCTACTACCCGTCGTTGCGTTGGCCGGCGACGGCGCGCAAGGGGGTGGCGAGTCTGATGTTGAGCCTAGCAAGTTGTAAACATCATCATTGGTATCAAGTAAACATATCTCGAGTCTTAATAATTTTATTTGTGTGCAATATTCAACCTCAAAACTATTAATTAATAAAGGGTGTAATTTTAATCACCGTTATCCTCTTAAAGAGTCACTGTACCCATCATTATGAACAACTTTTGTTACGGGACTAAACCTGAAATCGCGAAAAAAAAATCAGCTGTTCGCTACATTTTGACGAGTTATGCGAACATAAATGTAGGGAACAGCGGATTTTTTTCGCGATTTCACGTTTGGTCCCATAGTAAAAGTTGTTCATAATAACGAGTACATTAACCGTTAAAAAAAAGGATAGCGGTGTTTACAATGACATTCTGTATATTTGAAGTCGAGCTCGTCCGCTCCAACCACCATCAGCCCTTCCATAGACAGGTTCACTGCTGCTTCACTTTACTAACACTGTAAGCTATTTCGAAAACTTCACACGATCTATTCTGTAAAAATCCCACCGTGAAAACTTAGGTGAAGTGGGCTGTCAATGGGGTTGTTTCCCGGAAGCTTCGCCGCAAGAGAGCGCTGTGTGTTTGTCACTTGTCAAAGTCATCTTGAATACAAAGCGAACAATCGGCGACAAGAAAAAACACTTAGCGCCATCTCGCGGCAAAGTTTTTAACAAGGTACCTGAATGAAAGCCATTGACAGCTGAATGAAAATAACAAACAGCGCCATCTACGCCGAACTGATTTGACAGTTTTCTTTCCCATTAGTGTCAATGCCCTAGCATTACTGGAATGACTAGTTTGATGTACAGAACGCGTAGATGACGGCTTTGTGAGGGATCTTTATACAGCCTGTAGATAGGTAATAAAATGAACGTACCGCTGCCAGCCGGGTTGAGCACGTTGTCGTGCGCGGGGCGCTGCTTCTTGGCGGCGGGGTCGTCGCGCGGCTCCTCCACCTGCGCCGGGCACTCCAGGTGCACCAAGTGGAACACCTGCCACACCACATTTAGAAACCACCGTCATAAATTGGACCTAGTTATGCAGAAAGCAGCCATATGGCACTTTTTCCAAAAATGAGTTATACAAGATTTCGACACAAGATTTTTTGCAAAAACAATCATGTTGATATCTCTATTTATCACAGAGATATGAGCCGTCAAATGCAGTCCATACATCCATAATGCAACTATCGACAGAAAAATGCTTATAACTCTGTTTGTACTTTTCCCGACATAGCTGCTTTCTGCATAACACGGTCCAATTATAAGAGAGTAGCGGTAAACGAGGTATACTTTTGTGGGTATCTTAGCATGATAGCTGACATTCTTCTTTTCCTGTATTAATAAGAACTAAAGTTCTTAATAATTGACTAGGTTTTGCCCGCGGCTTCGCCCGCGTTGAGGTCGGAAAACTATACATATAAACCTTCCTCTTGAATCACTCTATCTATTAATGAAAACCGCATTAAAATCCGTTAAGTAGTTTTTGAGATCATCGCGAACATACAGACAGACAAACGCGGCGGGGGACTTTGTTATGTAGTGATTACAATCTAGACTAATAAGCAATTTATTGTTGACGTTAGTTAAAAGGTGTTAATTTATTCAAACTAGGATGACTTTTGATGTTGATACCAAACAAGGATATTACTAGATAAACTCTGAGTATCAGGGTTGAAATTGAGAGCAAAAGCTTTTATTATCCCAAAAAAACAATTGATACTGTACCTCATTAACAGAATTATTAGTGCCGACGATGCGAATGATCGAGACCGGCCGCGGCTTGAAGTATATAACTTGCCATGACCTAGAAAAATGATTTTATTAAGAAATGAAATCACATACAGATGCCAAACGTGAGAAAATTCGCTGTTGAAAATATTAATACAGGGTGTTTTTTTTAGTATTTCAAGGCGATAACCGATCTCTGATCAGACCCTTTTTTTAACAAAGTTTATTGAAAAAGAAAAGAAGTTTTATTGGGAAAAAAGAAAAAGACAGTAAGCTTGAATGAAAAGACTCCGAAATAGAGCCCAAGGGTCGTTGGCGTTACTTTTACTAGCTTTTATTGAAACGTTCTATTTTCACCTAGCAATCCCAAACCAAAAACTTAACTTTTCGACATGAAATTCTGTATTATTTACCTGCACGACTCCCTGGTCCGGTCGCACACCATCTCCCAGTCCCAATAGTTGAGCGAGGTCTCGACGTAGTAGGAGTAGTGGCGGTAGTCGCAGTCCCACAGCAGCAGGCGGATGGAGGCCAGCAGGTAGGGCTGCGCCAGCTGCACCACGATGGCGCCCGAGCCCAGCTGGTGGCACGTGTAGCCCTGGTCCCAGTCGTAGTGCTCCGTATCGCCGTTGATCAGCGCGTTGCGGGACCGGCTGCGGATACATCATGGTTTCATTGACTGTTACACCTCTCAAGGTACACCAAGGACAAGCCGGTCCATTCTGTAAAAATCTCACCATGCAAAACTTAGGTGAAATGAGCTGTCAAAAGTGTCAATCCCTAGCATCAACTGGAATTGAGCTGACTTAACCGAAGTTTATACTGTGCGATTTTTATAGAATAGACCGGCTGGTGAAGGAGAGAAGATAATGCGAGAAGCACAGGACTAATCGATGTGGTGAAGGCCTATGGGGGAGGCCTATGTGTAACAGTTGAAGTATGGAAGTCTATCGGCTGAATGAGGATGAATAATGATGAAGAGCCCTCACGAATGAAAATTTTTGTAGTAGTATAATTCCATCACCATCCTTTTAGTTTCTTGGGTGAGCTGAGGGAGCTAGATCGAAGTACCTCACCATTTTTATTTCACTCAAGCAGTATTGCTGTTCCCGCTTAAAAGCTGCCCGTTAAATAGACTAATTGACAGTTAGAAAAGTACCTCATGATTTTTTTATTGTAGAATGGTGGCGAGCTAAAATAACAAAAAAATCAACTTCTTTTTGTAAATGATTTTAGATGGGAGAAGAAGATGGAAGATGGCGCGAGTTTATGTGTTAAAAATAACTGAGTAAAAATAAAGGCCATTGATGACACTGAACGCGAATCAGAGTGCAAACGCCATTGTTTACAAACGACTTTTTCAAACTGTAAATAGGAATAAACTTTATACGTTAGACATAAACTTTCTTTTACATTAGCAATAGACGTACAAATAAAAAAAAGAATGGTCTTGAAAGGAACAACACTGATTGGTGGTAGTGTATCCGTCTCGCACAATGACTGGCACATTGTGCGAGACGGATACAGTTCAGTCATAATCTACTAAATTAGTAATATTTTGTGAAAAAATAAACAAATAAATATTTTTCTGCTTTGAACACGATTGTTTTAATAATTAAAAACGTTGTAAGTTGAGAATATTGAATATTATAATATTCTGACAGAAGTAATAAATGAAGTTTGTGTGCGGGACACATTGTAGAAAATCTCACAGATTTGACAGAATGAAAGTAATGAAATCACTCGAGCCGTCATGATAGTAATGCCCCATTTTAACAATTAAAAAAAATTGCTTTATTTTTTATTATATACAACCTAAAACTGAAATATATCATTATGTACAGACGCCAGCAGGTCAAGCTACCCGAAACTGTCAAATTTTCCCAATCAACCTTGAAAGAAAGAAGACAGAAAGAAAACATGTTTATTCGGCACATGCCATAGGTGCACACAACAACTAAATAGAAAAAAAAAGAAAAACAAAGAAAAACGTAACTCTATACAATAAAAAAGATACCTAATGCTTTAGCGATAAGGTTGAAAATCTATTAAAGAAATTCGACATATTGTAGTAGCCTCGATGTGCTGGCGTCTTTACAAGTATATAATAAAGTTTAAAAATAAAAAGAGGAAGAGCTCAAAAAATTCGTCCGCATCGCTGTCAATGGAGAAATTGACAGCGATGCGGACGAATTTTTTTACCACGTTGGATGGCTGATTCGTTGGGCTAAAAATAGGCCAGCCGTCTGGTCCCGTGAAGAATCGCCCAACCGTTTGGCGATGTTCCGAAATACTCGATGAGCACTCGGACCCCAAGGCCCTAGTGTTTAACCCCAAACGGCACAAACATATAGCTCCCAATAAGGTTAGTATAAATAAAAAATTTAAATATTAATATTTTGAATTAAATACTCGACAAGGAACATTATTAATCGGTTTAAAAAAAATTGTCAACTACCCTATTATAGGAACATGGCACTGGGGCAATCGAGTTGGCAACGCACCTGTTATGTCTACGGTATTGTAGATGTCAGTCATAGGCGTCGGTACTCTAATAAAAAAAGTGCGACTTTTGGCCCAGTGGGCAAACCCTGTCCAGTATGGTCACATCCAAAATATGTTCGTCACCTTAAGGGCTATTTTTATCTGATCATTGCACGATAGAATCTACTTTACCGACTCAGATCGTGACGTTATGACAATACCGCAAAATGCATTCAGCAACTTTAACATTGTGTGACTGACTGTATTTTTTAATTTATATTTCATAAAATGGCCAGGCTATTAAAAAGGTTTTATGCTGATGTCAACTCCACATTGGCCATCAAAGCTGTATGTTATTTGATATTTGTTATCAAGTATGTTCCTGACGTCGTCGCATAGGGCCACACACCACACCACGCGCGCGGGCTTCCCCCGCACTCACTCGCTCGCCGACACCTTGAGCGTGCGCACCCATATCGGTCGTCTGCTTAAAAAATTGTATCATTACCTAGTCAAGAAATATAGTCATTATCCAAATCAAGAGTATCAAGCTCCAGTTGTGCTGCTGGTGGTCTTGACTGAGTAAAACTACTTGATTTGGATAATGACTATATTTCTTGACTAGGTACTGATACAATTTTCTAAGGAGACGACCGATATGGGTGCGCACGCTCAAGGTGTCGGCGAGCGAGTGAATGGCGAGGGTAGCCCGCGATCGCGGTGTGGTGTGTGGCCCTATGCGACGTCAGGAACAAGTAACTTATATAGTTTTCTATGCAATAGTCTGCTCAGGGTGTAGCTTCAAAAGTATGATATGTCTGACTTGTCAAAGAAACAATTTGAAAATTAACGAAGATATAGAAGACTAGACTGTACGCCATAGGTCACTGACCTGATGCCTTCGATGACGACAGCGGACAGCTCGACAGTGGCCACGTTGTGCAGCGGCTCCACGAGCCCGTTGCGTAGCGGCGGCACGCGGCTCGTGTGGCGCGCCTCGAGCGCGACCGCGTGGAACACCTATCAAAATTAAACACCATTACGTGAAAGTAATTGAAAAGAAGCGAGATGGCAACAGTCCTGGCGCGCAATATTCAAAAAAGTGTTGATAAGTAACACAAGATATGTAAGTGTTGCTTCGTCTATTTCCAGGCCGTTACGTTAGAAAGAAATTGCTCAGTCGAGTCGCTGATAAAAATACATCGAGTAAAACATCCATCAAGTCTGGTGCCGCCAATTGAAACGCTAAGACTCGTGGCAGTCTTGGTCATTAAACATGCGAGCAAGACGGCTAATTGTAATACGGGATTTCTGAAGACTCTTAGAGTGAATCTCGTGTTGTCTCGCTCCCACGTTATATGAACATTACGTGTTTAAACTCTAACACCGATCTCTACTATTGGTCTTCGATACAGTACCTTATTGACAGTATTGCTGGTGCCGACCAACTTGATGTACTGCACGACCCTGGGCTCGAAGTACAGGTTCTGCCAAGAGCGGCAGAAGTAGTTGCTGTGGTCGATGACGCGCACCCAGTCCTTCTGGTCCACTGATACTTCGATGTAGTATGCGTATGATCTGTGAATAAGCCACCAATATTAAAAAATAATTTTGAACTACAATGAAAAAGCTACAAAATGATGGATAATAAGAAAAAGGTTGGACCAAACTTCGTAAATAATTATAAAATATTGAGTACTTGATTCCTATTTGCTCTTTTATGTGTTACCATACCCCCCACATTACCCACTCAACCAAAGTCAATCGATGTCATGGATCGATAGATAATAATGGTCGATCGACTCGACAGATTTTATTAGAAGACCTTATGGATCCGTGTGATGGGTGCGTAAGGTATATAGGTAGCTGAAATTATCTTAATTATGAGTTGTACTAATAGTAAGAAAAAATAATTTCATTTAAGATTACTTATGTTTGTGTGTTTTTTTTTATCTATGTTGTCGTCCGATCGTAGAAATGGCCACACGGTGATCTGCCTGGCCGTTTCACGACACACAGCCATTCCATGATTTGACTATCTAACATATCGTTCGACGATTTGCCCAGCGATGCTTGCGCATAGCGACCCAAATACGTGTAAAAAAACATAACCCTGTCTTTGCTGCCGTGCAGTCGGGTAATAATTCCTATTCGACCTATTCCCACTCGAATAATTCCTATTTTAGGGTTCTAAAAATACTAAATAGCCAAGTAACTGCGACCAACTTGGATGTAGCTCTCACCGGCCGCTGCCGCGACGCCGCTCACTTCGCTCGCTGTTAGCCACAGTTGTAGCCTAACCCAAATGGGTTCGCTGCTAGTGCAGCGTGAATTGAAACTACTTTGCGATATGCCCAGTAGTCAGCTGGGAATACCGAAAAATAAGTTACTTTAGTCGATCCGCCCGACTTTTGATTAGGCGCATCGTGATATAACCGGCCAAATCATGAAATGACGGCGTATCGTGATCGGTCTGGCAGATCACGATATGACCATTTCTGCGATTGGACCATGAAATCTATAACTAGTAAAGATTAGCAACTTTTGCTTCAATACATTGCAGCTTACCAGTTTCTGCATTGTGTACCACATACCTGTTGTCTCTGTCCCATAGTAACAACCGTATATGGTTGATGATGGTGGAGGTGGCCAGGCGCACGATGATGCCGGGGTTGTCCGGCGCGTCGTTGATGGTGTGCCGCGTGTACCCGCGCTCCATGTCATACGTCTCCGTGTCGCCATCCAACAGCGCCGAGCGCATATCCCCGGATATGACGCGAGCGCCGCGCTTCGGTGTTGCCACATTCTCTTCCGGTACTATTTGACAAATAAGTAAACAAATATTCATCTATTAAAAAAAAAAAAAAACAAAAAAAAAAGCTTAGGTTAGGTAACATCAGTATGAAGAGTGGGCAATCGCGACCGGCCTGACCGTCCTGAATCAGGGCTCGGTCTACACGTGCGTGCGGCAGCGGGGTGGGTCTATAGTGGACGTCTCGTTTGCCAGCTCCGCTGTTGCGGGCCGTGTCCGCGACTGGCGAGTTGCCGTAGAGGTGGAGACGTTGTCGGATCATCGGTACATTCGTTTCGACGTCTCCACCCACAGTGCGGGCGGCGGTCACCCGTCTGCTTCGCAAATGGATGGTCCTCGCTGGTCGTACAAGCGAATCGACAGGGAGCTTCTCGAGGAAGCTGCTATAATCCAGGCCTGGGTCCGGGAGTCACCGACGAACGAACCCGTCGACGTCGAAGGGGAAGCGCAGTGGTTCCGCAGGACGATGACGCAAATCTGCGACGCGTCCATGCCCCGTGTCCGCACAGAGCTCACAAGGCGCCAGGTGTACTGGTGGTCCGCCGCAATCGCGCAGATGCGTGTGACTTGCGTGGAGGTTCGGCGCCAGTACACTCGATACCGGAGGAGACGTCGTCGGGTTCCGGAAGAAGAAGCCGCGCTGTATGAGGTGTACCGCGCGGCAAAGAAGGCTCTGTGGCTGACCATCGACGAGTCGAAGACTCGAGCCAGGGAAGAGATGCTGGCGACCCTAGACGGGGATCCGTGGGGACGTCCATATCGTGCGGTTCGAGGGAAACTTCGTGCCTGGGCGCCCCCACTCACTGAGAGTCTAGAGCCTCAGTTACTAGAGGAAGTGGTCGCAGCCCTTTTCCCTGCTAGAGAAGAGCATGTGCCGCCGCCGATGGCTTTGCCCACAGCCGCAGAGTCGGAGGATGAGGAGGTCCCTGAGGTGACACAGCCGGAGATGACGGCGGCCATAACGCGGCTCCGGGCCAAAACAGTTGCCCCGGGGCCCGATGGAGTTCCCGGCCGCGCGCTCGTTCTCGCTTTAAAGGAGCTAGAGCCCCAGCTGAGAGGACTCTACTCAGCTTGCCTTGAGCAGGGCCGGTTCCCTACTCAGTGGAAAACAGGTCGTCTGGTCCTGCTCAGGAAAGTGGGGCGCCCAGCAGACTCGCCGTCCGCATACCGGCCTATAGTGCTGCTAGACGAGGTGGGTAAGCTTTTTGAGCGGATAATTGCAGCCCGCCTCGTCGGCCACTTGTGCAGAGAGGGGCCGGATCTGGACGACAGTCAGTTCGGTTTTCGGCATGGGCGCTCCACTATCGACGCGATAATGCGGGTGAGAGTCCTGGCGGAGGAAGCGGTGTCCCGGGGCGGGGTGATGCTGGCGGTGTCCTTGGACATTTCCAATGCGTTCAATACCCTGCCCTGGAGTTGTATTCGGGAGGCACTGCGTTACCATAGGGTGCCTCGCTACCTCCGCCACATCGTTGGGGCTTACTTGGCGGAAAGGTGTGTCACCTACAGGGGACGCGACGGCGGGCGCCGGCGCGATATGTCGTGCGGTGTTCCACAGGGTTCGGTTGTAGGTCCTCTCCTGTGGAACATCGGATACGACTGGGTGCTGCGGGGCGAGCTCCAGCCGGGAGTGGACCTGACGTGTTACGCGGACGACACACTGGTCACGGCCCGGGGGAGTTCGTTCAGGGAGGCAGCGTTGCTGGCTACGGCTGCGGTCTCGCAGGTCGTGAGTCGCATCCGACGCCTGGGCCTGGAGGTGGCCCTCAACAAGTCGGAGGCCATTGCATTCCATGGCCCCCGACGGGCGCCGCCGCCGGGATCACACATTGTGGTCGGAGGGGCTCGAATTGCTGTCGAGTCAACCATGAAGTACTTAGGACTGGTGCTCGACAGCCGGTGGGACTTCGGCCCCCACTTTTGGCGGCTGACGCCCAAGTTGATGGGCGCGGCGGGCGCGCTCGCAACGCTGCTTCCCAATCTGGGTGGCCCGAGCACCGCCTGTAGGCGGTTGTACTTGGGGATCGTGCGATCCATGGCCCTGTACGGGGCCCCGGTGTGGGCTTCTGACCTGACGGCTGGCTGCATCGCAATACTGCGTAAACCACAGAGGGCGATGGCCGTCAGAGCTATCAGGGGGTATCGCACGATCTCCTACGAGGCGGCTTGTGCACTGGCCGGATCCCCGCCCTGGGACCTAGAGGCGAGAGCCCTCGCGTCTCTTTACCGATGGCGCGAGGAAGTGCGAACGCGGGGCGGTGAACCGATGCAGCGAGAGTTCGAGCATCGTCGGTCACAGCTCCGCGAGGTCCTGGTGACGGAATGGCAGAACAGGCTTCTGTGCCCTACTGCCGGACTCGCTACCGTCGAGGCGATCCGACCAGTGCTCGGCGAATGGCTCGGGAGGAGGCATGGCTCTCTGTCGTTTCGGGCGACGCAGGTGCTTTCGGGGCATGGCTGCTTCGGGAAGTACCTGTGTCGCATAGGCAGGGAGCCGGACGCTCAGTGCCATCACTGCGTCCACTGTCGGGAGGACACGGCGTGGCACACACTGGCAGAGTGTGTCGCATGGGAGGAGCCGCGCCGTGCTCTCGTATCAGTAGTCGGAGCCGACTTGTCGCTACCGGCCATCGCTCGTTCTATGGCCGGGGGCGCCGAGTCGTGGGATGCGGTGATCTCCTTCTGTGAAACGGTGATTTCGCAGAAGGAGGCTGCGGAAAGGGAGAGGGAGATTGAAACCACACTCCCGATCCGCAGCAGGCGAACTAGGCGTCGGCGGAGGGCGGACAACGCCCTCTTCCAGCCCCCGTAAATAGGTCCGGAGGGACGGCGGACTCGGGGACGTCCGCCGCCCCTCATCCAGCAGGACCCGAGGCGGCGGCGCGTAGTGTTCCACGCGCGCCCCTAATGGACGTCGCGGGGAGAGTTTCACACCTCACTCCCCCCGCGGGCCTGAGGTGGCCCGCAAAGGCAGGCCGGCACTAGCCGGGGATCGTGGAAGGCGCACAAGTTCCCATGATCCCCGGTCCAAGTGTGGGAAGGGAACACCGGGGTGGTTTTTAGTCAGTAAGAGTCTGACAGACCCCTCCGCCCGCCCCAGGGCGGAGGACATCCATGAGGATTTTCCACCCCGGAACAAAAAAAAAAAAAAAAAAAGGTAACATCAGTATCATTTCAATAAAAAATGGGTATGGGGCTATTACAGTGTAAGAATTAAAGAATAAGTAACACTCCAAAACAATGTAGTAATCACAAATAGCTTGATTATTTAATTCGGGGTTTCCCAATCTGGGTTCCACGGACCCCTAGAGGTCCACGTAATAGCTATGTATCAAGGGGTCCGTGGGTTTGTACTAAAATACATATTTCATCAAATCTTATGCTAACATGAGACAGCAGATGGCACCACCTAGGCGGTAAACAAAGCAAATATGTTTGCGGATGATACTTCACTTTTGTTTAAACTTAAAGGTCAGCAGCTGGTTACTGACGATGTAAACTGAGCGATCTTAAAAGTAGTTCACTGGTTCAATGTTAATAATTTACTCCTTAATGAAAAAAAAAAACAAATGCATTAAGTTTACGCTACCTCACGTTAGGCAGGTGAAAACTAACGTGTTGATAATGGGCGAAGAATTGAATCCTGAAGATAGCACAGTATTATTACGGCTTAACTTTGGATGCTAAGCTTCAGTGAGGCCCACCTATAGATAAATTGTCAAAAAAGCTAAGCTCCGCAGCATACGCTGTTAGGAAAATTCGTAATTTAACCAACATAGAGACAGCCCGTTTTGTGTACTTTAGCTATTTTCATAATGTAATGTCGTACGATATTCTGTTTTGGGAAAATGCAGCCGACATTCAGACTATCTTTGTTTTGCAGAAAAGAGCTGTTCGATGTATTTATAAATTAAGTCCGAGACAATCTCTCAGAGAGAAATTTAAGGGGATTAATATAATGACTGCCTTCTCAGTACATTTTTGAAAATCTTTTATATGCCCATAAAAACATTAAATTGTTTAAAAAATACAGTGATATCCACAATATAAATACTAGGAACAAACACAAATTTATTGTACCTCCAACAAGGCTCAAGAAAATAGGTGGCTCAAGGTGTCAATGTCAACTTCCAAGCCACGTTCAAGATTTAAGCCTTAATAAATTCAAATCATTCATTAAACGCAAGTTGTGTCAGAAAACTTTTTATACCGTTAAAGGTTATATTGAGGACAAAAAGGCTTGGGAATGAACTGCTCCAAATTTTCTTTTTTCTCTTTTTATTTTTGCATACTGAATGTTGACATGAATATTTACTTTGTAAAGTATTATATTATTTTAATTTATTGTGATTGTGAACACTATGTAGGTCATTGCTTTTTTGTTTGTTTTATTTTTTCTCTCAGTTATTTTTAATCATGGTCTGGCAGTTTGAGTAATTTATGCGGCCTACCCCAATGTCCTTTCTTTTGGTATTGTTCGTCGAATCGTTGAGCTCCTTAAGTTCTGAGTTGAGCTGCGCGATTACTGACAAATGCGTGCACTGACTGGACAGGTCCTCTCAATCTGTGTGGTTCTTTTCTCAAAAGACCATTTCAGACACCAATCTACATGGTCTTCACATGAAGAGACCAAGATTATGTCTGGACTTTATAAGAGACTTTGACCTCTTGAGTTTGTTTCGGCCTTTCTTCTCAGAGTTGTCAGATAGGAAACGCCGACCTCATCTAGTTTAAAAAAAAAAGATACATGATTGACTTGTAAAAGTGTTTGTACAAACCTACTTACAGAAATAAAAATCATTTATCATTTAATAGTCACTGCAGAAGTGTTCGGCCTTTTTTAAATAATTTACAGCTTAATTTTATCCGTGTCATAAATGTACGTTAAAATAATACCAAAAGGTTAAAAACAGGCACAAAGTAATTCGAACAATTTGTTTTTGTGTTATTGAGCTATTTTATAATATATCAGGTTGGCGGAAAAGTCTTAATTAAAACTTAATGAATTTATGGATAACTTTGTTATTTACAATAATTAATCAGTAATGTAATCCCCAAATAACTCTATTACTCTGGCCCATCTAGTTGGTAGATTTTTGATGCCCTGCGCCCAGAATTCCGGAGGCTGTGCAGAAAAGAAATTGTCCACTGCCATTTTGAGGTCTTCGTAGTTTTGAAAATTTAATGTGCGTCTGCCGCGCCTAATGTATTAAGGCAAATCTGTACGCTCTCTCAAGGAACGAACTTCATCGCCGCTGGTTTTTGCGCTGGACAAGTATCTCTCCGAAACTGTACTGTCATTCGCGAACCCAACAATACCATGCTGAAGTAGGTCATTGATGTGCAGCAGGAAAAGAGTTGCAGAGAGAACAGACCCCTGAGGAACTCCGGGATCAATAGTCATAAGCTCAGAGGAGCAGCCATCAACGACTACTCTGATCGATCGTTCACTAAGGAAGTCTGATATCCAGCTACAAAAAACCAGCTGGGATGCCATAAGCAGGAAGCTTGCTAAGAAGACTTTCAAAGGCCTTCGAGATATCCAGCGATACAGCAAGTGCTTCGCCGTGTTTCTCGATCGCTTCGCCCCAGCAGTTTGAATTAATTCTATGCCGAACCGCATGGCAGCCGTCGTAAATGCTCTTGGAGGTAACACAAGTTACTAAATAAACGTTTTCTCTATGTAAATCATTGTTCTCTTCAAAAACTCAACGCTAATTTTACCCCTGAGAAACGCAAAAAGACGACTTATTGGAATTGAATTTTTTTTTTTTTTTAGTATTCCAATTTCTAATTTGGAACAATGACAAACGGAAATGATAGTGAATGACTGGCTTCAAAACGACATTCTTTGTAGTACCATTATTTAAAAAGATAAGAGACAAAAATATGCAGGGTGGTTCGATTCAGGTGTCTGGGAGTGTATTTTAGGAGATATTAAATTAAATATTTTGTATTATTTGTCTTCTCCATAGCTCGCTCGCTATGCGCAAAAATTTCATAGACCGAGATAAATTAACGTTACTTAGCACGCACTTGTTTCTTAGATATGTTTCCGTCTTTATCTTGCACTTTTAGTTTGACAGATAAGCGAGTGACAAGAATAACGCCTAGCTATAAAGCCCATGCTAAGTAAGTAACGTTTTTTAATTCCGATCATAGTGATTTCGTTAGTTCCACTTTCGGACAAAGGTTTAGATTAGCTTGTGACTGCGTCGTGGCGGCCGACCGCGGAAGACGGAAACGCCACTCACCGCGCACGCGTGGTTTATGCTCATCCAACTAGGTACCATTTATTTTCAAAGTGTCAGCGGGTCTCGATATGAAAAGGAACCACGAACCGACCACGGCAAGCGTAGCTTACCTTCGATCGATTCGTGCAGCTGTTATTACTTAGCCACGAGCCTCTCCTGTTTTGCTACAGCTTATTGTAACGAAAAAAAGAGCCGCTGTTGAAGTCTTCTTGCTTCGGAGTTACATGTCAAATATTATCTACTGGAAGAACAAAACATTATATTTTTATTATTTATTTGTATATTTAGAGTTTTACAAAGTGGGATAGACATGGTAGTTTTAGGTCACTTTCAAATAATACAATATTTGGCAGGCCTGTATTTGTCCCCTGCATGGCAGACCATTTCCTTTTTCCACTCAACTTTCAGTTATTAAAAAAACCATTTTGTTGTCATCAGAATCACAATATCGATAATTATACAATAGTCAAATAACTTTTATTTATGGAATAAATAAGTATAAATATATAAGGCTGTTTGACAGCGTTTGTATAGAAAACTAGCTGACCCGACGAACGTTGTTCTGTAAAAATTTCAATAACTCATACAAAATTCCCTTTCAGTATTCCCGAATTTTCGAATTTTCCCGGCAACTTTCAAACATTTTCTTTCATACAAACCTTGTCCTGACAATTACAAACACAACAAAAAAAAGAATTATCCAATTTGGTGCAGTCGTTCGGAAGTTATGCGGGTAATCGGCGATTTCGGCGATTCATTTTTATATATACAGGGTGTCCGTTTACGGTGTAGCGAAAATCAAGGATGTGGCACAGACCATCAAACTGAACAACATTTTCCCGGGGACCAACATCGTAAACGTGAAAAATAAATCAAATTCAAATTCAAATTCAAATTCATTTATTTCGTGAACACAGGGTACATACAGAAGATGTTATAATAAATAAGATCCGACCTGTGTCCCGCCAAAAGGCATACAAAATATCTAATTCCATAGTAGGTACAACCACAATAATTATAAATTATGTCAAATATAGATAAAATTATTGATAAATTGTCAAATAAAATAAAGTAAAGTAAAGTAAAAAGAGCCAAAATTACAAAATAAAAATAATGTCAAGAATTTCATTAATACACAATAATCAAAATTAACACAATCATTTAGTTTCTTACATAACATAAAAACAGATTCGATTTAGTTAAATGGGAATTAAAATTAAAATTTGTCATTTAAATATTCTTCAACAGAATAATACACCTTGTTATTTAACAATTCGAACAGATTTCTTTTAAATTCATTAATGTTAACACTTGAGATAACTTGTCCTGGTAGCTTATTATATAGTTTTTGAGCCATTGCATAAAAGCTTTTGCTGTGAAATTTTGTTTTTGTTGCTAACACCTGCAACTTCTTTGAGCGCCGTTTACTTTCTACAAATCTATATAAATTCATGTTGCGTTTTATAAAAATACAGGCTTCATAAATATATAGTGACGGTCATCAGTCGTCCCATACATTTGGTCATGTAGGTATTGAAGTTTTGTATGGGACGACAAATTTTTTTTTCATGGTTACGATGTTGGTCCCCGGGAAAAAGTTGTTCAGTTTGATGGTCTGTACCACACCCTTAATTTTCGCTACACCGTAAACAGACCCTGTATAGAAGATTATGTCAAACTGTCATATTTATTCTTCAGATAAAAGTTACCTGACTATGCAAAAATCAGCCCTCAGTGATATAAACAGTTGCGAATTTCGGATGATTTTTTGGAAAATCCATAATCTGAAGTTCATACAGTTGCTATGCTTTAGAAATGTGGCTGCAATCGAGCCATGTGTTGTTTTCGCCCCCCCCCCCCAATATTGCAGGCTGTGCAGAGTGCACAGCCTGCAATATTTGTTTCGGAAAAATAATGTTTTTGGAGATTGAGAGAGGAGATGGCCAGTGTATTAAACAAATTATCAAAATCGAATTCCCTTTGCAGTAACACTCGTATAATCTGCGCAGTTCTAGCGATTTCCTCTAGAACGTATTTGTAGGCATTTTTCTAGAAACAGTTGTAGACATTTGTTTACAAACAGTTGACTTAGATCTGAAGTGGGCGCGTGGTCTTCTAACATTCTAACGTGGCATTACTTGAACACGAAGCTCTGGACCGGGCTTCTTCAGATAAAAGGGCAAAATCAAATTGAGATTTTATCCGAGGAATTTTAGGAACTCCTTGAAGTTCGTACCGGGTAAACAAAGCTGTTATCTCTAGTCTTAGCAAACTTTGCATACTGTTTGGAAGGTTTTTGAAAATGCTAGCATAGCTCAAGAACAAAATGTCTTCTGCATCCAATTTGGATGTTACATTACATTCAGTTTTAAGATATTCCAGCGCTTTTTCGGAGGGTTGTGTTTTGTATTTTATGTTTCTGTTATTTAGTTCGAGAGCAACAGTTTGTGACCCTGCGGGGTCTGAATCCTGTTCAGCTGGGGAATACCAATTATCGACAGATAATTGAGAAGGGACATCTCTATAACTGGCGGACATTCTTCTATCGTAATTGTAATCATCGTCAAACTGTATTTGTCCCGGCCAGGGCTGTTTACACTTTTTACAAGATTGGAGACAGGTGAAGTGGGAAGATTTCTTTAACTTGTTGCAGGAGTCTCTTGGACTTCGAAGGTAACCTGTAAAAAATATCTTGTTCAAACCTACGGCCAAGGAACGAAAATGTTAAGCAATTTCAAAGCTTCCCAAATAGCGGGCGCAAGTCACCTTTTCGACTATCATTTCATTCAAATGTTGACAATACGTAGTTGGAATGCTTAACATTTTCATTCCTTGACTGTAACATGCCACAGATTGTTTTATAACAATAGTGCATGGTGTAAAATGAGCAATCTTGCTCTTACCTACAGAGACTAATGAGGATTTTCTTCCTAGATATTGGTGTTATTTACTAAAAGCCTAGGTGTGTTAAATATAGTGTGCTAGGTGTGATAGGGCCAACTATAGTTTGACCAAGTCCGCTATACCGCGCCGTAGGTAAGTGCGCCAAACTATAGTTAAGATTCTATTAATGAAAATGGAGCAGAAAGCTATGGCAGTATTAAATTTTATGAACGAGAATCACCTTCGCGTGTCTTCATAAGTGACCTACTTATAAATGCTGCCTGCGATTCAGACTAATAATTTCGACACAGAAAAAAGCACAATTAATTTACTCAACAGTTAACACCGGCTTTTCCAAGTCGTTCTTACGATACTTTAATAAACATAATCATTACTGGGTGAGAGCTTAGATTGTAGGCTTTCGGAAGAGGATGGTGGGCTAAAATGTATGGGAGCTGGTCCCACCACCGCCACAGTTAAAACCACTGTAGTTTTGAAGAAATTACTTATCCCCTTACTCAGGCGAAGGCGCGTCAAAATCTGTCCCAGGGTTATTCAATTCTGACGATGTTAGGTTAGATTAGTTCATGTAGGGTTTTATGGTTGTGACACGTATAAAACAGTTTAGTTTAGATTAGGTGTCAGTTTAAGTTAGGTTAGCAATTAGATTATATTCATGTATAGTTTCCTATGAGACAAAAAAAACTAATGTTATGATTTATTCAATAGAAGCGAGCGCACAGTACCCTACACAACAAAGCGAAGGACTGCGCCGAGCCAACGACGAACCGGATGCCAGACCGACGCTGCCAGTGCAAGTTGCGAGAGAGGCGAATATCGAGCCGCGCCAATCACGATGGGTATTTTTCTTCTTCGTCTTACAGAACTCGGCCGTTGATATATATAATGACGACACTACAAAGCCAGACTTTTTCAAACACTTGTGGCCCTTAATAACGGCCGGGTATTGAACTAAGCGTTATGTTAATGGCCTTTGGTCGTTTTATGTTAAAGTAAAATAAAGGCAATTATTTAACTGATCCTCTAAAAACTTATTGACCTTCTAATAATGTGCGCTTTTGTAAATTAATGAACCTCTAAAACTTTTTGGGCTTCTAATGTTGCACACTTATTTTACATATATCACATCACAGTTGGTCGCAGTAACTAAGGTAAGGGTACCCCGACCAAACGCGTTAGGTTAGTACTGTGAACAACCGCGCGGAACCGAACGACCGAAGGAAGCGGTGCCGCGGCAGCGGCCGCCGAGCACTACATCCAAGTGGTCGCAGATACTTGGCTATTTAGAATTTTTAGGACCCCAAAAATGGGATTTATCTGAGGTTCCATTAAATTGCCACGGTTGCATTAATGCCTAAAATAAATAAGTACTTACATAGCAAGCCTCTATGCCTGAGCTCGGTGCTCTTGGTCTGCGTCTTCTCCTGAATGGCGTCGAGCAGCATGTCGGGCGTTACCAGGGAGAACGGACGCACCACCGTCAGCAGCTCGTCGAGCGTCATCAGCGTTAGACGCACGCATTTCAATATTTTTTCCTGACGGACAAAAACCAAATTATTTATGGGCTGATGGTTTCAGTGACTGCGCACACTATCTTCGAAAATTGTGTCCAATGATCGTATTTGGCCCACATTGTTGCGTATTTTCAGCCTACGCAAACCATTTGTTTTGTTTTGTGGCGACACCTACAACGTCGCATGCGAACTAAGCATCAAAGCCTTGACGTCACACAAATCCTGCATCGCGCAAGCAGTTTACCGCGCGACTGGCATATACAGGGTTATTTGTAAATACCAGCAACCTCTTAAGGGGTCATTGTACTCATCATTATGAACAACCTTTACTATGGGACCAAACCTGAAATCGCGAAAAAAAATCAGCTGTTCAGTACATTGTTCGTATAATTCGTCAAAATGTACTGAACAGCTGCTTTTTTTTCGCGATATCAGGTTTGGTCCAATAGTATAAGTTGTTCATAATGATGAGTACAATGACCCCTTAAGAGGTTGCTGGTGTTTTACAAATAACCCTGTATACAACGTCCCGACATCAGCCGACGGGCAGTATCCCACCAGACACAATACCCGTCTGGTTGGAGAATCCTCCCTCTCCAAAGTCCTTCAATAAATGCTTTTCCGCGCCACTTCAAAAACAAACCTTAACAATACTGTTGTTTGCTGGTGTTTTAAATATATTTATCTACAGTACAACTATTATCTTAATGTCCCTCGGCAATCATCGCATTTCCGAATACAAACGAATGCTAATTTCCATGTCCATCAATTGAGGCGTGGAACTTACAAATGGGCTAAGTGCCTAAAAAATCGGAATCTACTTTTTGCGTTCTAAAGGTGCTACGTTAGACAGCCATTTCATTACAAACGTGCTAAGTGCCAACAACAATTTATTTTTAAAGTCAAAATTGTTGTTGGCACTTAGCACGTTTGAAATGAAATGGCTGTCTAACGTAGCACCTTTAGAATGCAAAAAGTAGATTCCGATTTTTTAGGCACTTAGCCCATTTGTAAGTTCCACGCCTCAATTATTAGATTTATCGTGACACACATAAAATACCAACATATGTACATTTCGGATCGACCGAGTAGAACGAGTTTTCAATTAGATTTTTATCTTTGTACTAGCTGCCCCGGCGAACTTCGTACCGCCTTAGCAGCGCCACCTACCTGGTCCAATTGTGTTTTCAAACCATCCAGGAACCCATTGAAATATATACACAAAATTACATCCAAATCGGTGCAGCCGTTTAGGAGGACAAACACACGTACAGAAGAATTATATATACTGGGTGTCCAAAAAACAGTAGCGGAGTTTTGTTTTTGTGTTGACGTTGTAACGGGGCGGTGCGCGGGCGCAGGCTGTCGCTAACGTCGCGCACTATTGCATGGAGATTCAGTAGCAATGCAGTCGTACTCGGGAATGCATCGTGCTTTTTGCGTGCTGGCCTATCACCGATAGATAGCGGTTTAGCGACGAAGCCAACTTTCATTTGAACGGGCACGTCAACAAGCAGAATTGTCGGCTAGACTAGGCAAAGGAGAATCCAAAACGAAAACATAGCCCAAAGGTCATAAGTCTGGGCTGCAATGTCAAGTAAAGACATCATCGGTCAGTACTTCCACGAAGACCAACCCGGTTGAGCACTCACTGTGAATAGTGAAAGTTACTGCAAAATGCTAAGAGACTTTTTGGGCCAAGAGTTGTAAGAGTTTCATGGATACAACTCAAGAACATGGTTCCAGTAAGACAGAGCCACTTGCCATACTACCGACTTATCAATTGCTGCGATAAATGAATTATTCCAGAACAAAGTGATCTTGTAGAGGCACCTTTAACTGGCCTCCCCGGGAGTCTTGATTTCAGTCTTCTTGACTATTTTCTGTGGGGATACCTGAAAAGTAAGGTATACGAGTAAACACCGACGAATCTGACGCAATTGCAGCACATTATCAAATCAGAAATGGCGGCAATATCGCGAACAATGTAACAACGCGTTGTCTCCAAACTTCGTTCGAGTTTAGAAGAATGTCAGCAGCGTGATGGTCGGCATCTCGACAACATAATTTTTTCTAAATAATTTTGTAGTTCAATATCTATAAGCTACCAAACCCCCGATACCCTTTTTGGACACCTTGCATAAGGATATGCAGACCGAAATAGGGCGTATGCGCGGTTGACCGATGATAGCTCCGTAACCATAGTAACGTAATCCACGTTAGGGTTTGTTTACTTTTTGCTATATTTGGTTTTTTTAATAGGTACCTATTGCATGAGTGTATATAAAGTGTATGAAACTACACATAACTAGGTATTGCAACACTCGTGTGATACTATTTAATACCCCTTATTATGCAATAGTTTCATAAACTACTATTATGTTATAATAACTAAGTTTTTTCTGCATTTTTTGTGTTCTTTTATTGTGCGCCTTAATCTGGATCGAATAGTTTTCTTTTGTTGCTTTTACTTACAACTTGCGCCTGCCCAGCTTCGGATTTGACCCACATCTGGTTCGCGTTGAACCAGTTACACACTGCCTTGAATATATCTGCTTCGGGTGCGAAGAACGAGTCGCGTTCCAGGAGACCTTGCAGCGCTTCCTACGAGAACAAAAAAAATAGTAAGCGCAGTTACGAGTCCGCGCCGCTTATGTGGATGATGTTTTAATAACTTCCTATCACTGTTCATAGCAGCCGGTCGATTCTGGAAAAATCTCACCGTGATAACTAAGGTGAAGTGAGCTTAAAGTGAGCTGTGAGTCATGCTGATGCTATGAATTGACACTATTAACGACTCACTCCACGCTCACTTCACCCAAGTTTTCACGGCGAGATGGTTACAGAATCGCACGGCACTACAAACTACAAACTAACAATTTTCGGACATTTTCCTTTTTTCCTTTGCTCTGAGACCTTGCTTCCTGCCAAACTTCATGATTCTAGGTCAACGGGAAGTATCCTATAGGTTTTGATTTATTTGCGAGTATCAAAATATGTTGCATAAACGGCCATATTTTTTTATTGCGTTAACTTAGAAGCTTGTTTTTTTTAGAGCTCCAAGGGACCTTAGCTATTAATTTCTTGACAGACGGACAACGAAGTGATCCTACAGGGTGTAATTTGAATCACCGTTATCGTCTAAAGGGGGTTATTGTACTCATCATTGTGAACAACTTTTACTATGGGACCAAACCTGAAATCGCAAAAAAAAATCATCTGTCTCATACATTCATGTTCACATAACTCGTCAAAATGTCACAGCTGTCTCAACAGCTGACTTTTATTGTTCACGATTTCAGGTTTGGTGCCATACTAAAAGTTGTTCATAATGATGAGTACAATGACCGCTTTATGAGGATAACGGTGATTAAAATTACACCCAGTATAAGGGTTCCGTTTTTTCCTTTTGAGGTACGGAACCTTAAAAATGAACAAAAAGTGCTACAAGTAGTGGGTATATCTGCTTAGATTAGTGAAACGTAAACTGACCACGGACAATTGCAGGAAAGTGTCGTGCTGCAGCACTTCGATAGCATTCCTGTCCAGGAAGTTGTAGCAGTAGTCCATGAGCGCCTTCAGGCCGTACAGCCTGCAACAACGAAAAGCTAGGTCATCCACATTTCACCAATCATGCCTTAGCGAGACCCTATTGCCGTTGATTTGGGGATCGAAACCAGGTTCCTACGGGTCCCCCCAGTGGGTTCCCACATTGTCAAGGCGGGGGAACTCAGTAGCCGTGGCTTGGTCACCCACGGTGAAGCGAAGAACCCGAGGAGGGGCTTTTCCCAGGAAGTCGACGACGTAGTGGCCAACAGGTAGGTTGCGGTGCCGCTTGGGCGACATCCGCCGCTGAGGGGGGCCGCGATGTCGTAAGGGAGGCATCGCGACTGAGGGTTGGAAGCCACGGCGGGAGAGGAGTGCCGGTATTGCGGTACGCCGCTCTCCCTACCTTCCGCGGCGTTGACGGGGTCGCCACCATCTGATGGCGGACGCGGTGGGGCCGCAGTGGAGGAGGACTGTCGGTATTTCGTTGGCCGCTCACCCTATCCTCTGCAGCCGAAAAGTGGTAGGCGGCCGGGCCACTGACCTGACCGGTCGCAGGGGAACCAAGGGTGCCTAGACACGGGGTCGTCTAGCGCCCATGTGCTGGTTCTTGTGCGCCGGTGATAGGGGGTGCTCTCCAGAGGAGGATCCGGTGACGGACAGCCGCGGCGGGTTCGCGGTGAGTGCTAACGCGTGCCCGTGTTCCCGCCACAAGCGGCAGAAGAGGACACCGTGGAGTTTTAGTGGGTTGGAGTCCCACATAACTGCACTATCTCCCCGTGATAGTGCGGTACGCATGAGCATTTCTCCACGAAAAAAAAAAGGTTCCTACGGGTATTCGTGCAGAATCTGAGATACAACAACCTCAATGTTATACTGAATTTATCGAGCCTGATGACGTGTATAATTTATTTAAACGTGTGTTACATAAAGCCGAATTTACAATACGAAAGTGGTTGCACAAATTTAGTTATTCATTTCATATCATATCATCATCATCACATATTCATATTCATTCAAACTATGAAGGTTCACGTGTAAATAGATAATTATTGACACGTGTCAATGAATAACTAAGCTTGCGCAGTCAGTTTGTTAATGTAAATTTGGCTTTACAAACGTTGAAACAAATTAGCCTTGTTGTTATGTTGCATTACATAGATATCATCCAAAAACTTTTAGGACCGTTTTATTAAAAATGGTCTCTCAAAAATCAATTTAGGATACATAAGGCTAAACTAAATAGTTGAATAAGTGGCGATGGAATGTCAATTATCTAATATTGTAAATTCAAGTAAAGCAAAATCTTAGCCCGTTTAAACGCGGACTAAGTTAAAGTTACTACCAGTATAAGCTTCAGATAAATCACACAATTTTTGAGGAGTAAGCCCACGACGAACAATTTTTTCCGCGGCGATTATTTTTCGCGCACTGGATTTTTAACGGACTGCTTAGCGCTGAGAGCTGAAAATCCAACAGTGTGTTTTTCGACGCGCTGGGATGCACTCTGTTGGATTCTCAATGGTCGGCTCAACACCGAGAGTTGAAATTTCAGTGCGCGATATTTTTACGTCCGTGCGCATGTGGGCTAATTTTGGCATAACTTTGCTATATTATAATTAGATAATATAGATTCCTTCGCAACTTACTCAAATATCTACTTTAGCGTTATGTATTCTAAGTTGATTTTTGAGTGACCATTCATTCATTAGACTTCAGAATTAAAGTTAGACATTATTCCATACCTGGCAGCATCAAGTACAGAGCACACATTCCTGAGCGCGAGTACCTGTCTCAGGTAGTCAGATATGGCTGTCTCCAACTCCTGGAAGTTGAACTGGTGCGCCAGACCCAGCATGTCCAGCACTGTGTCTTCGCGCAGCAGGGAGAGACCCATGTGACCTGGGATGAGACAACTCATTATCGAAAACTAGATACACACTTTAGGGTAATTGCGTAATACAATTACAAGGGGAACCTTTCATTTTGACAGTTCAACAACATTCATTGCTTTATTTACGTTGTTGAGCATACAAATTTTTCAAACATATGAGGCATTGGATTAGCAAAATCCTTCAAAATCATTCAGATTGTGATTGTAGTGTGTTACGCAATTAGGGTGCAGGTCTTGCTGCTCCTGTTTACCAGAAAGCTTAAACATAATTACTTAATGCAAAGTACCTGTAATAAGATTAATAAGTAATACCCCCACACACACTTCACTTCACCCCTTACTCACAATCACAATCATCCTTTCCTGATCATTTAATTAAATTTACACACACACACACACACACACACATACTCACACACTCACCCTCACACACACATCACTACACGCATACACACATTCACCACCACAGGCTTTTTCTAACCTTTTTATTGTTTTGGTATTTTAATATATTTTTTTTAATTATTTCTCATTTTGTTAACCTTATTGCATAAGTTTTCAACAGTATTTCCACCCGGGAGAGGGCACTGGCTCTTGTAACACAGGTTGATCACCTAGCACAAGTGTCAGGGACTTCACACAATTTGTAACCACTTGCTTATGTAATAAAGATTATAATAGATTAAAAATATATATATAATAATAATAAAAGAATATTAGTAAATCATACCTTGACATGGCTGCTATTGAATCAATATATAAAATAAACATTAATTATTCATAAGAAGGGGCTCGTGGCTAAGCTAATGTTAATAGCCGCACTGGTCGATCGAAGATTAAGCTACGCTTGCTGCGGTCGGTTTGCGGATGGGTGACCATCCATTACATATCGACTCTCCGTGCCTCGACCAGTACGTTAAGCCGTTGGTCCTAGCTGAATTAAGGTAGTCAGAAGCCCAAGTCTGACAACCAGTCTTAACAAGGGGTATTGTATTACACAGTAACTGGGTTGTGAAGGTCAAATAAGCAGTGGCTCCATGTAAAATACTGATAGTCTGCTGTATTGGGAAAAGGCTAGGTAGATTAATTTCTGAATAAGAACCATGTCGAGGAATATTAAATCTTCAAATTAACACGCACTAGTTGTTTAGAAATAAAGCCAAAAGAGGGTTAAAATTAGAATATATAAAGAGGAGTAGCTGAATCTGTAGCTATAATATCGAATCAGTGTCAGCTATTACCTCGATAATTACCTGAGTATACATATCGCAGGAGCGCCTTGAAGGCTTGTAGCGGCGCTTGCAACTCCACTTCCGCCTGCAAAAATGAGAGTATGAATAGTGTACCTACATGTAATACTAATGAGACAAACCCTGTATTCTGTCGAAAGCTCCAGGTAGCCCGCGAAATTCAAATTTTCTTACGTTTTTTGCAATTTGCAGGTCAGCATCAGGTTGTATGTTGATCTGAATATGATTCGCGACCGTAACAAATCTGTGTTTATAGAATTATAATTTAAAAACATCACCAATACAACTCTGTACGTTCAAATAATCCTAATGAATGACTATTTCATGAAATCTTGATAGTATTGACTCGTAGTAATAGAACTCCGTTAGTATAATCCTAATTATACTAACAGAGTTCTATTACTACGAGTAATTCTAATGATTATAATTTTGTAAATACATATATGTTACAGTCGCGAATCATACTTTAATCAACATATAACCTAATACTGACTTGCAAATTGCTAAAAACGTAAGAAAATTTGAATTTCGCGGGCTACCTGGAGCTTCTCTCTTAATTCCTCGTCAAGATTTAGCCACACTTGGACACCTCAAAAGTAGCCAGTGGATGATATTCATACATTCATAAAGGTAGATCATCATATTGCGATTACATAATATTGAAATATCTACAAAACAACATAATTTATGTTGACGAAAATAAGTTTCTCCTAAAAATCGACTCTTGATCAGATTTTTCAGATTTCATTTCTGCTTCAAGATCTAAGTCGTTACTAGATAATTCCTAGTTTAGAGAAAAGTTCATCATTCTCTTGCCCTTATTGTATACCATTACATTTGGGTTGGGCGCATTTATTTCTACTTCTCTATTAGTCGTCATCTCATAGTCATCTCCTTTCTAGCCATATCATCTTTTACACAGGCCATTCATCGTTTCTTTGGTCTTCCCCTACTGTTTGTCTAACTATCCACATTCATACCCAAAACTTTTCTCACATTTTCCTCATTCCTTCTCATCAAAGTCAAAGTCAGGCAGTTCCACACCACTTGTCGGTCACCGCGCTCCGGTGCCACTTCTATACATATAAAGTGAATCAAAGAGCGTCAAAAACTTTTTTTTTTTATAGAAGAGTAGTTGACCTGGTTAGTCTCCCTCATGCCACCATACAGCAGCGCTCTGAAGTAGTCACTGCTGGCAGCCAGGATGACCTTGTGGGCCGGTATCCGCTGCCCTTCCACCACCAACGTCACATCGGAGTACTCGGAGGATAGGCACAGGGAGCCGATGTGTTCCGACAGGTGGCCTGGTGGGATAAACACTCTTTAGGTTACGGTAACAGAATTAATAGAAATGATAATGCTGTGTTTGGTTAGCTGTAAGCTAACCAAACACAGCATTATCATTTCTATCGCGCGTAAGTGAAGATAATATTTCTGTACAGTAGGCTGCACGTTAGTGGTAACAAAACCAGTCTAAGCGAGCCTATTCTGTTGATACTCCGCTACGCCAGACCAACTCAAGTTCCACCGACATGCGGTCGACTGTACTTTTTCCCAGAGAAGCAAGATATGTTAACCAAAAACTACCCTCTTTACAAACGCGATAACAGTTATTGCAGATTGAGTAGTAGGTTTAGTTTCATATTACGTTTTTCTTCCTCTCTAAGGCTCATTTTCACCACACAATAATTTGTGGAGCAAAATTAAACTTCGTCTTTACGCTTTGCTGGCCAGTGGCCGGCCGGGTGGTAGCCCATCATACTACTTATGTACAATGTATTGCTATAGCTCATTCTACACGCGCGTTGGTTGGCAAACATCTAGGTATTTACTTCCATATATTTCTGTACAAAGGTTCCATTAATCTAGTAATTTAAAGGCATACAATCGCAAGTGTAGCCAGACAGGAAACAAATTGCGACGCATATCCGCTCCCGATACATTGGGTGCTAACTTCCTAAGTATACCGAGTCAACTGTACTTCTAATAACTTTAAAGGAAGGCGATAAAAAGAGCGAATGGGTATATTTCAAATGTTAATACAATAAAAAAAAAACCGGCCAAGTGCGTGTCGGACTACGCACAATGAAGGGATCCGTAGTTGGGATGAATTTATTCCAAGAACAAACTTAACATTGTAGTTGAAAAACATGTTCTCCCATACATTCCAACTGCAAATGTAATTTTGTACGCACAATATTGAGAGATTTACCATGTTATTTTAAGACCATATACTTCTTATAGGTTTTCCAGTAATCATCAGGTATAGAACTATTTCCTGATTGTTTTCAAAATTTTAGGCGCAGTAGTTTCGGAAATAAGGGGGGAATGGTCAATGTTCGTCTATTTTCTTAAATAACTTTAAAACAATTTATTTTAAAATTATAAAATTAATATATTTGAGACCCTCACAGTAAGCCCTTTCATTTGATACGTCACACGGTACAGTTTGCAAAACTTTTTTTTTTCTTATTTGCCCCCCAAAATTGACCCCCTTATTCAAAACTCATTTATTTACGTTACGCAGCCGTGTTTGGGTCACAGAAATACATACGTGTACCAAATTTCAATTTAATCGGTCTATTAGACTTGGAGCAAATTGTCTGTGACAGACAGACAGACAGACACACGAGTGATCCTATAAGGGTTTCGTTTTTTCCTGCGGAACCCTAAAAATAACTAATCATAGCGAATTAAATATTAGGTTGGGGAAAAAGTCTTTTCGCATTATAGTATGTATGAACTTGTAATAAAATCTCTTTGGCTGTACTATTTGTATCTGGCTGGTTTTGGTATCATTGAAAGTTTAAATTTTAAAGAACATAATTCCAAATTCAAATTAGGAAAATGTGTGATTTTCATTTGTTTTTCGTACCGTCAAGATGTCAAGAATCTAATGAAGAAATTCGATACATTTTAAAATTTTACTACAAAAAAGGTAAAAATGCAACGCAAGCCGCGAAATCTGTGAGAGTAGCACAAATTTGGTTTAAGCGTTTTCAATCCGGAAATTTTGATGTCAAAGATGCACGTCGCTCTGGTCGCCCTATTACGGATAAAATGGATGCCATTTTTGAAAAAAGTGGAGCAAGATCGGCATATCAGTAGTTACGACGTAGCTGAAGAACTGGAAATTGACCACAAAACAGTTTTGGCGCATTTGAAAAAAAACTGGGTACACAAAAAAGCTCGACATTTGGGTACCTCACGAGCTCACTGAAAGAAACCTAATGAACCGTGTACTCATTTGTGATTCTTTATTACGACCGACGTAATGAAACCGAACCATTTTTGAAGAAGCTGATAACTGGTGATGAAAAGTGGATCACGTATGACAAGAACGTGCGAAAAAGGTCGTGGTCAAAGGCCGGTCAGGCTTCACAGACTGTGGCGAAACCCGGGTTAACTCGCAACAAGGTGATGCTGTGTGTGTGGTGGGATTGGAAGGGCATTATTCATTATGAGCTGTTACCACCAGGCAGGACCATCGATTCTGAACTCTACTGCGAACAACTGATAAGATTAAAGCAAGAAGTTGAGAGAAAGCGGCCGGAAATAATCAACAGAAGGGGTGTGGTTTTTCATCATGATAACGCTAGACCTCACACATCTTTAGCCACTCAGCAAAAATTAAGAGAGTTTGGCTGGGAGGTGTTAATGCATCCGCCGTATAGTCCTGACCTTGCACCTTCAGATTTCCACCTGTTTCGGTCTCTTCAGAATTCTTTAGGCAGTGTCAGGTTAACATCACGAGAGGACTGCCAAAACCACTTGTCGCGGTATTTTGACCAGAAGTCCCAAAATTTCTATAGCAATGGGATCATGTCCCTACCTACAAGATGGCAAAAAGTTATCGAACAAAATGGTACCTACATACTTTAGTTAAATGTAAATAAACTATATTAAAAAATGTTTTGAATTTTCTTAAAAAATGCGAAGAAACTTTTTCCCCAACCTATTATAATAAGACCAAAACACAACAAAAAACAGTGCAAAATAAATTTCATATTATTTTATTAATAACCATTCGCTCTTCTTATCGCCTTAAGTTATTAGAAGTAGGGCTCGTGTAGACGGCACCGCCACCGCGGCGTCACCGCGCTGCCGCACAGTGATTCGAAATCGACGCTCCGTGGACATTGAAATCAAAATTTCTTTAGGTGAGAAATAAAAATCGGAACGGCTTTATTTCAGTATTATTTATAATATTTGGTAATATAACAGCTATAGACAGCACCACCTCCGAAAAAAAAAATATATGAAGAAAAACACAAAAGTCGTTTTTTCTCACAACTTAATAAAACTTAAAGCCTGCGGCTTATATGGGGTGTTGTCCCACATGAGGCGATTCCGAAATGCTATAACACGCACACGCATGCGCGCCGCTTCACTCACAGCAGTGTTGAATTTCGAGAAATTTAGTTTTTTACGTTGATTTAGGTATGTTCTTGAAAAATATACAAAGTAATTGACCATGGTGTGCTAATTTTATTAACAACAATGAGAAATAATGGAATATACAATATAAAAAAAAAAACTAAAAAACACTCAAGTAGAAACCCAGTTACAATATAAATATTGTTTTAAATATTTCTTAAGATAATTTAATTCGCTGTTAGTAGATCAGTAGATAAAAAGTTGACTTCTTAATTAACATAAAAAAATATATATTTTTATTAGTACAGACGCCAGCAGGTCAACCTACCCGAAACTGTCAGATTTTCCCAATCAACATTGAACCTAATGCCTTAGCAATAAAGTCGAAAATCTATTAAAGAAATCTGACAGATTGTAGTAGCTTGATGTGCTGGCGTCTGTACAAAAACTTATAACTAGTACAGAAAAATACTAAGAATAGGCAATCATACAATTGAGAAATATATAAAATTTACACAAAAACATCAAACATTAAAATCTAGTCTACTGAGTTTCGTCATCGCTATCAAAGAATTCAAAATCAGAATCCATCATACTTGGCTCCTCAACAAATTCAATGTTTTCCTTATCCATGGTATCCGGGTCAATTAAAAGAAGAGACTTCATTTCTTCAGTTAAATCATTTCTACTTTATTTGTCAGTTTAGGTCGAATGCTTGACAAATATGGGTCTGAGGATACGATGAAACCATTTAAGATGTATTGGTTTGTCGCTCTGCGACAAAATTTCCGCGTATGATGTTCACTGAGTTTTCTAAAGTCTTTGTTTCGGGCCTCAGACGCCTCTTCTAATAGCTTTCCTATAGGCAAAATGTTGAAATGTTTTATTATTTCGGCTCCATGCAGCAGGAGTTTGTGGATACTGGAAGGCATGAAATACGAGCCATACAGTTACACATACAGCTGCGCATTTTTGTCGAGATAATTGGCAAACAAATCAATATTAATAGACTGTCCTGATGATACCACACGGAGAATAGTTGCGAATTTTTGGATGAGCTCCTGACTCAATCCAGTGATATTTGCAGTCTTCTCAGGACACAGGAAAATTTTCTGGCCGTGTTGCCATCATTCGTGGTTCCAGCACCTTTATATAAAAATATTGATATGAGAACATTATTAGATAAGTTTTATAATATTACACTAACTAAAAACCCTTTGATATTATACAAAATAAATAAATCAACTAACCTTATTTTACGATATCCACTAGGAGTCCCATTTCCTCTCGAAATTTTCGCTGTATCGTCTGTTTGCGACTTTTCAAAGCTGCTTCTTCTCAGCTAGCTTCATCTCTGGCTTGCCATTTTTTTTAATCTAATCGGTAAGCGATGCAGGCATTCCATGGATCTGATCCATGCATGCAAAGTGGACAAACCGTACTTGTAAATATCAGATGATACAGATTTCCTAAAATATGAATAAAAAGGTAAAAAGTGTTTTTCAATTAATGAAAAAAATTATATATATTTTAACATACGATTTCCAATATTCAACTTACATCTGAATCTTCTCCAAATCATTCATTTCACTTGGTACAGCTTTACAGATGTCACATGTTTGCATAGAGGTTTGTGACAGGTGAGACGTTATTTTGCCATCTATCATGGTCATTAACATTGAATGTTTAACTTGTATATTATTTTCAATGATACGATGGCTTCAATGCTTTAATTTCAGCATCGATCAAACCCATTTCTTCCTTCATGTCCAACTTATTTTCGCTGACAAATTTGAAATAAATTGGTCTGCAAAGCATTGTAGAAGAAGGTTTTGGGTTTTCTCAGACCAAATCGTCACCACACATCAATTGCAAGGGCACAAAAGAGCACATAAAAACACTAGAGTCGCCTTCATCTGCATTCATGCATTGCTTGTAGTTGCTTTGATTTGACTCACCATCGAAGCCCCATTTGCAGATTAAGATGAGTTGTTTATCTTGCAAATGGTCCAAGTTTAATGTTTTGGCAAGTCGAGTGAAGTGATGTCCAAAATAGCTTGCAGTTTTACTTCAACTCCTCGTTCGGTCATTTCAATATCGCTCTCAGGAGGATAGCATGCCTTCTTGGCATTTAAAACTGAATAATATGTTGGGTACAAATCTACTCCACTTTCTTTCGCAGTTTCCCTTAAAGTTATATACTGCCACTTCGACAATTTCCAAGAAATCAATATACCCAACGCTTTCTCGGGTGAATATTCGAGCGTTTTAACCGCCGTCATTACCTTCCGCCAAAAGTTGATGAAAGAGAATATATTTAATGAAATATTTCAGCAATTCCTGATTCTGGTCCTTAAGCAGATTCTGGGAATTGATGAAATATTTCATTAACGATATTCTCCTTCATCAACTTTTGGCGGAAGGTAATGACGGCGGTTAAAACGCTCGAATATTCACCCTCTCTGCTGAATACTTCTTAGCAGTTGTCTTGCCTTTCAAAAAATTCTTGAACTCTGCTGCTTTTTCAGGATGCTCGGTAATATATATTATTAAATCTTTCACGTCCTCATCCTCATTCTCCTCACCACAACTCACCGCAGCAGCATATGCGAGTTCCTGAGAGTCGTGCGTTAAAAGTTCTTCTATTCTTCTCTACTTCCGTTTTTGGCATAATTCTGAGAAAGGTTTTCTTGGGCTCCTTTTTAGTGTTGTAGTGCTAACAGTACATGTAGTTACTTTGGACGTGGATGCACCTTCATTTATACCACTAGCACTTAAGGTTGAAGATTCAACAGTATCAGTAACAGAGTCGATTGATACCAATCCAATTTCTTCACTTTGTACAAATCTGTCTTTAATGAAGTTGGGCCATTTGATCTCTTTTTCTAGCCAAGTCTTCTTGACGAATGTATGCATCGTTCGATTACACGATTTCCAATTTCTATGCAAAACACACATATACACTTGACAAAACTGTTTTAATTTTTTTTGTTCTTTGTTCTTCTTCAGACAAATTTGTCACTTTGGTTAGAAGTGCTTCTAACAAAATACTGGGCTGCGAAAAGCCACTTTTTGTTTTCACAAATATGAATATGTCCAAATTTGTATAAAATCCTTCCATGATAATAAGTAAGTACGTAAGCAAAAGTTACTGTTACAGCGCGAACAGCTATTTGACGCTGTTGTCCCTATTTATATAAAAGTATCCCTCTTAATCGTATCTTAGTTAATAGTAGTTAGTTAAACACTACGTGAAAATAGCCCTTAACTAAAGTACAATATCTTAACTCGTTAAGAATATTTGCAATTTGCACTAATGAGATGAGACTAAATTACTATCATAATTAGCATGCATTTAACATTGATTTCCTGTTAAACTTGAGATTACGAACAGCTTACAACAAACGATCATTACTATGTAATTATCGTTTCCAGTTGGTATGTGTACCTATCCCAAAGATATCAAATAATATGTATTAAATTCCTTCGAGAAATCCACTGAATGTCTTGAAGTTCATCACTCTGCTCTGACTGAAGTGGTGAAATAATATATTTCTTATTTATACAATTGCCTATTCTTAGTATTTTTCTGTATTAGTTTTAACATTAAATTATCTTAAGAAATATTTAAAAAAAATATTTATATTGCAAATGGGTCTCTACTTGGGTGTTTTTTTAGTTTTTTTTTTTTTTATATTGTATATTCCATTATTCATTATTTTTAATAAAATTAGCACATTATGGTAGGTGTGATCATAGGTGTGATCTTGAAAATTATACAAAGTAATTGTACTTTGTATAATTTTCAAGATCACACCTAAATCAACGTAAAAATCTCTAACTGAATTTCTCGAAATTCAACACTCTGCTGTGAGTGAAGCGGCGCGCATGGATGTGCGTGTTATAGCATTTCGGAATCGCCTCATGTGGGGCAACACCCCATGTAAGCCGCAGGCTTTAAGTTTTATTAAGTTGTGACAAAAACGACTTTTGTGTTTTTCTTTATACAAAAAAATATTAAAATATATTTTTTTCGGAGATGGTGTTGTCTATAGCTGTCATATTACCAAATATTATAAATAATACTGAAATAATTCCCGTAACCCGTTAACCGTTCCGATTATTATTTCACGCCTAAAGAAATTTTGATTTCAATGTCCACGGAGCGACGATTTCGAACCACTGTGCGCCGCCACCGCGCCGACACCGCTTGATTTCACCGTACCAATATACGGTTGTTAGTAAACAGTAATAGATTGCTACACACGAAGATCACACGTGTCGCATTGACATGCCCAGTTTAATGAAAAAAAGAAGTTAGTGTTGTCTTTATATATTTCCAAATTTTTGTCCCATAGCACTTCTCTGTCCTCTACTAAATAACTAAATACTTATGAACGTTTCGTAATCAAAATTTTCCATGATAGTTTACTAAAAAGTTAAGTTTAGTAAGCACGTGTACGTTCGTAAGCGGCCGGTAATGGAATAACAACTGGTGAGCAGCGGGGTAGCTTGCGCCGCGGTGTCGGTGCGGTGTCAGCGCGGTGGCGGCGCGGACGCGACTCGTGTACACAGCTCAGAGGTGCGGCGGCGGCGCGGTAGCGGTGCCGTCTACACGAGCCCATACAGTTGACTCAGTATTCAGGAGCCATCGATCTAATGTCTAATCTAGTGTAGACTTTACTGTGCGATGGTCGGTTTGCCAAGCAAAATAATATTAAGCCGCATATTCACTAGAGGTCTGGAGGACAAATGTGTCCCGTCGACACGAAGACGTCAGGTGATGTAGCGAGAGAGGGTCGCGCGACTTTGACAGTCTTCGCACGACTTTTCTCATTATATGAACAAGACAGTAGTCCCACGATGCTGTCGGACATGTCGTGTGAAGACTGGATGTATCGCGCGACATCGCCCGACATCTCTAGCGATAGTATAGTAGCAACACAACGACATGTCGCGAGATACTTGTTCCCTACTATTCCGCTAGTGAATACGCGAATGAAACTGGTGATATAATAGGAAGAGAATATTGATAATCTACAAGATAAGATCTAATACTACTTATCTCTTGATCTCGAATCCAGAATTGAGTACCTACATCAAGAGAACATCTTTACAATTCCAAAACTCTTTACCCAAATTCCATTTAGTATTGCACGAACCGTAAATATTCATTTACGGTTCGTGCATAAAGATGATTTTGTTAGCGAGCCTGTTCGTGTACGGAACTGACATTCATGAATGTATACGTATAATCGCACGCAACACCAAATCATGCTTGCGTGTTTGCGAAATTTATTTTTAAACATAAATTTACTGTCGTCGTGTTAAGTACAGATTCATGGTTTTAGGGCATAAAATGGCATAGTTTTTATTTATGGAAATAAAAACTAAAATCGTTTAATTGTGGGTTAAACTATAACAAATTCAGAAGGTAGAAAATCGACGACACTAATCCGAAGGCCACGAGCCGCAACGCTTAGCAAATTCGCTCAGCGCTGCAAGCGTCAACGTCGAGCGTTAAAAACAAATAATGTATGTTTTCAACCTTAAAAGGCCACAAAACAGCGCGTCGGTCGGGAACAAATGTACGAGAAATTGCTGTAGCGGACACGAAACTTTCGCGCCATGTCAAGAGTAAATAATGTTGCCTCGATAGAATAGGTCGCCCCACGCGTCAGCAGTTAGCAACAAGTTATTTTGTTTTATTTGCTCCAAGCGAAATCTCAATTTCGTGGCCTTGTTTTTGAGGATTAGAAATGACGCTTGTAGCGAATAGCAGTCTCAAGCGGCACGATAGTTTCGTGGCCCAGGCATAAGTTGAAACGATAATATTTATAACAGCCCAAATTCGTTTCAAACTTCGATCTATTATTGATCAAATGTTTCGAAGGTCTGACTGCCGTTTTTTGACCCAGACTTAACTCGTAAAGGTTGTTACCCTTACCACTTACGGACACTAATTTTTATATAGAATGAAAATACGAGTTTTCATAAAAATACAAACTTTGTAGCAACTTGGCTTGCCAAATATGTGTCCATACAGTTTTTTGTATGTTAATAATTATGAGGTAAAAATCACGATTCATATACTATAGGATACAAAAACAGGAACTATTATGATGGCAAACTGGAATGTTACAGCTAACTTAAATAAAATATATTCCAGAAAGTATAAAATCTAAAAAAAGAATAAGTGATTGATCTTACTAATGTGTTCAATGTCGCCAATGCGTGCACTTGGTGTGGTGTTGAGGCTCATGTACTGGTGCTGACTACTCATTGTCCCGGGTTCGCATCAAGTCTGCTGCAAATTTATAATTAAAACTGTACACTGTACTGTAGTTCAGGGTCTTGCTAAACACATTAGAAGATTCATTGCTGTGTTTGTATATACACATGTATTATATCGAGGGGTTCACGGGCTATTTGTATTAAGCGACATGTTTGAAACTTTACAGGAGAGCATTTCAAAGTTTCATTATTCGGAAAAAATTACATTGTAAAAAAGTATCAATATTTTTACGAAAAATTGGCCTATCGACGGTTAAGAATCAATAGTGTCTATCTCCATTTTTTACGTTTTTCATTTTTCAATGCACGTAGATATGATTATAACTCAATATTGGCCAGGATGTCGCTTAATACAAATAGCCTGTGAACCCTCGATATGTATATGCGTTTAGTATCCTACAAAGTGATAAGCTACCATCCTAAGATTATATACAACCCGAATCTCTACAAAGTTAGAGTGAACAGGCTTCTTCTGGGTAAGTTCACTCCATCGTAAACTTTGTCTGTTTTGCCCCTGACCTATAGTCAAGAGCAAACCCCTCTCAAATAAAAAAAAAAATGAAATATTAATGCAAATTAGAAGTCTTATAAGGTTTCAATAAGATACAGGTGACCATGAGACCACATTCTAAATATTCTAGCCCCATTTTTTTCATAAACTTGTCATTTATAAACAGTACCTAACCATTTTCATTATCCTGGCAACAATAAAATAGTGGGACAGGAAGTATACTAAAACCCATTCATTATTATGTATAATGCGAACATGCAACTAACACAAAATAAACCTCTAATTATTGTATGACTTGCAACTTGCAATACTACAGAAGCTTTTCAACTCACATTCAACTAAAATTATTTGCCCTGATCATAGGTAGGTACTTACATATTGTTGAAGGTTTAGAATCTATACAATCACCTGTATCAAGCTTGCTTGGACTTATGTATATATCTTGCATTTGTACCATTTGTTAGTTAGATTATTATCACACACCAATCTATCCAATGCTTTAGGCTGTTCATTCAGATTTGAGATAATTGTTATTCTTTAACAAATGAAAACATTACCTTTAATTTTTCTGTATTAAAGGTGTGTAAGGTATAATTTAAATATTACCAGGTATAATTTATTTATTTATTATTATTATTCAAAGATTACCACTTTTAACTGTGATGGTTTCCAAGTATCCTAGCAGAATATCATAAATAAATAGGTATAATATTGCAGTACCAACTGTCGTTATGAAGTGGTGCTTGTTTATTAAGGGGAGTCACCTAAACAAAAAGCAGCTCACTGCATATATTGCATTAAAATTGACAGCTACATTGTTTAGATTACAAACCAAAACAACACTGATGTGCATTGTCATTTATTTAAAC
Source organism: Dicycla oo (assembly GCA_948252095.1). NCBI lineage: Eukaryota > Metazoa > Arthropoda > Insecta > Lepidoptera > Noctuidae > Dicycla > Dicycla oo. The sequence continues at coordinate 1,805,917 of OX411718.1, read as the reverse complement.
CAACTGAATGCTAGAATATTCTATAATAGATGCCAAGCTCACTGTACAACTTTTTGTATTTATCTTTCCCACTTAAATACATAGTACGAAAATTCAAAATAATACGAGCATTAACACAACAAAGAAATATCTCGAACTTACGTATATTATAAACATATAAATTAGTAGGTATCAATAAAAATTACGGCATGCTCTCTATAAAGTTATAAATACATATTTTTACAAATTATCATAGTTAAAAACAAGAGCTGATACGTAATTAAGTCCACTTCTTAAATAAATTCGTACATACGCATTAAAAGATAATCCACGTCTGTAAATATTATCAATACACAAGTATTGAACTAGAATAAACAAATGGCTCCCGTTTTTTTATTTTGTATTTTGTTTGAAAATATTATTTTATGAATAATTTTATTGCGAAATCCGCAAAGGAAAAACTTATTTTGACAATATTTTGACATCAATCAAACCATAATCAAACAACATTCATTCGTATTCTTTTTTTTTAGGTCATAGTCTACCCAATCTACTATTTTAGAGACTGAACCTTTTGAGCACATTTTGGGGGTACAATATAAACACGTTATTGAAGTATCACTTGCGATCATTTCTATTCATTTTGGTGTATATTTGGCGTAATCCAACTAAACATTTCGTCGCATTGGCATTCACATTTTCACATGCGCTCCAGGCACTGAATGCACTTATGTTAGTCTTGAATTTTACAGTTCGAGACAGACAGTACATAAGCGAACAATTCTTAATACTTTAATAGCTGTGCAGCTACTATTTTACCGCCTTACCAAATTGAAATGATTAAATCATACGATAAATCTAGTTTTAATTAAAAAATTCCGCAAAGTAAAACTAACCGGGCCATGACCTAATTTTTTTATACCTCATTCTCAGGATTATTCAGTCAGCGGAATAAATTTTATATAGCTGTGAAAACCTACTTAAATTATCAACACTGTAATGGGAACCTATACCCTACATTACCGTACACCTCAACACACACACACACACACACACACACACACACACACACACACACACACACACACACACACACACACACACACACCACTTGTAATAGATTAATAACTGCGAACTGGTACCCTTAACACAATTTAAATCTTAATTTGGGTACATAGTCTTCTGTGTAATGCTTGTATTTTTCCGTGTGTATTTAATTGCAATAGACATATCTCGGACCTTTGGAAGGCGTACGAGGGGCTGAAGCCATTTCGCAGAGGCCCCTTAGATAATTTTAAATGATGAGGAGGCACTGACCGACCATTATCCCTATATGCACAATGCAAGTGCACCCAAGGACAACCCCCGGTTGGTGCTGGACTGGGGGTGACTTGCACACTCAATAATGGGCCCCCGGAAATGACCGCTAGCACAAAGTGACGTAGCGACAAGGGGGCAACACTTCCTGAGGTGCTTGAGGAGTGGAGAGGTATCGCACGGCTATCAGGACCATCCCGGAAGTATGGTCAAGATCCCTACCAGCACCTTACTGGAATACTTCCTTCCTCCGAGCACGTTTGCTCTTGCGAATTACCACTCAAGCCGGCCAATAAAGGCAAGAAAGAGGTGAGAGCTCTGTTCCTCATCAGTGTTCACTCCAGCCAGCCAATAAAGGCAAGCCAGAGATGAGGACAAGATTTCTCCCGGGAGCGACCCGCAGGGCAGCATGTGGTGAGCTGTTGGGCAGTAGCGACCAAACGGTAGGGTCCGTGCCCACATGCTGCCCTGCGGGTTTCTGTATCTCTCTTGGTCTGGCTCCTCATCCTAGACCCGTTCCGGCAAAGTAAACTCTACCGGCACTAACCTGAAGTTCGGAGCGCGCAAGCCCCACCACGACGTCAACGTAGAGATACAGCGGTGTGGATTATTATTATTATTATTTACGAATTCGTTTATTATTAGTATTTATACCTGTGCCCATAGTATATGACGGCGGCGTCGTCGTGCGTCATTTCTCTAAGCTGCAAACACGTGCACCGAACACGCCATCGACAAGTACGTCACTCGACCACTCCTACCACCCCACTACTCGACTTGTTTTGATACAAGTATAAAGGAGCGCGCAGCGGGGAAACAGCGCGCCCCCGGACCGATCACCAGTGAAGTATGAAGTGGGTATTAAGTGCCAGCTGGTGGCGTAGCTGAGCCAGTAGCTTTAAACTCCCCTGACAATAATAATCATTCTAATCTGATCCAGCCTGTCCCATCTTGCTGTCCTCCCCCAGCGACGCCCTAAGCCGAGGCCCGTTCCCCACAGGGGGAGCCCTTAGCGTGTAGTCGCTTAGTCTGTAAGTTTTATGCCCCTGGCTGGAGGCTTTGAGTCATCTTAAGGCAGCCACAGGATAGTTCGGTTAAGTAGTCACGACCTCTCTAGGTCAACTACGAGATGCCATACACAAAAAAAAAAAAAACAAAAAAAAAAAGAAACAGCGCGCTGTACGCTGACGACGCCGCGTACATTTCTACTTCGCTCAATGCGAAGCACGCGGCGGTCAAGATGCAGCGCACCCTCGACCTTCTCCCCGACTGGCTGTCGGTGAACGTGGGTAAGACGCAGGCGATGGTCACCGGAGCCGCGCGACTACCACCACCCCTGAGGCTGCAAGGGGTCGACATCTAGTGGTCGTCCCGGGTCAAATACCTGGGTGTCACCATCGATCGTCGGCTCACGATGGGCCCGCACGTCCGCAAGGTGGCCACACAGGGTAGGGTCGCCCGCAACCTGCTCAAACCAGTGCTCTCGTCCCGCATCCCGGCGCGCGTCAAGTTGGGCGTGTACAAGTTGTACGTGCACCCCATATTAACGTACGCCGCACCGGCTTGGTTCGCCCTCACGAGCGAGACGAGCCGAAAGACACTCCGCGCGCAGCAAAATCTTGCGCTGCGGACCATAGTCGACGCGCCTCGCTTCGTGAGGAACAGCGTCCTGCAACGCGACCTCGGGATTGAGAGCCTGGATGAGTTTGCGTGCCGCCTCGCGAAGGGAATGTTCGCGCGTGCCGACGCGTCTGCCAGGCCACATGTCAAGCAGATCGCGCCCTGGCATGCGCGCCTCCCTGACGCGAGGCCCTTCCCCCGCGACCTGCTTGCGAACGACGACCCCATCGCATCGGACTGGACTTCCAAATGAGCCGCCCTCAGCTTACACGCGGCTCATTTGTGATATTGACTCCATACAACTACATGCATCTGTTGTGTGGCGCGTGCTAGGTATATAGGCGTGTCACGTAGCAAACAACAGACACTCACCTCTACACAGGCACCCAACTCACACGCGAAGTTGCGGCTCTTCTTATGCGGGCGTGCGACTCGCGTATACACCGGGCGGTGTTACACAGTACAATACCGCCCACACACTCAGAACACGGTCCCTTCTCCCCATCCGGGCTCGGCTCGACTCGAAAACGGAGAGGGGAGGGGGGCCACACACCCTATCTGTAGGAACGTCGACTCCGTAACTCTGTCGCTGGACGCCATTTGCTGGGCTTCCCCCATGTAGGTGGGCTCTCACCCGGTAGGGGCTGTCCGCCGAGTTACGGTGAAACAAGCGGCGTTGGGCATCAACGTCGTGGCGTGCCTACAGACACAAATTCAGAAACCCTGGGCGTGCAGCGTGTATGCCGCACGCCCAACCATCCGCTCGCCAGAGGCGACCACGAGGAGGGGCCCGTAGTTACGGGCCACCGTATAGCCTCCGCGGTCGGGGGGCTGTGCCCCGACACCGCACGCCATGCCCCCTTACGGGGGCGTAGCGACATCCTGCACGGGGAAACAAAGCAGTCTTGGCTCTGGCGTGGGACGGTGCACATGTTGTACTTAGCTGATCCTTGACTCTAGATAATTAATTTGAGGATTCGAATTCATTATCACTTCAATTACCAAATTGTCATCGTATGATTTATGATCGATTAATGATGATTGTTTGTAATTACAAAATAAGATAGTGCAATTGGTAATTGCCACAATTAGTGACTTAGCTGTACCAATTGTAATTATTATAATAATAAAAGGAATAGTCCAATCTATCTTCAGCCTATCATTTGATTGAATCTGACCCCTTCTGCCTACATATACATAAAATAATATAAGCTGTACAGACATATAAAAATAGATAAGTTTCAATGTTTTATTCGTCCTGTCTCTCGAAAGCGGAAATGATACGAGAAAATGCGTTTTCCGCTTCCGGTAAACGAATAATTTCCTAAAGAATTATAAAATAAAAAACCAACCTAGTGCTTGCCAAAAAGACGAAAGATAGAAAAACAGTTTTTTCGTGAAACACTTATAATCTTTTAAAAGCGCGCTTATAATCTATTAAAAAGCACGTAGCACTACTTTCCAGCACCCTAATTGTGTAACACACTATCGATCGGAATCTGAATCATTTTGAAGCTTTCTAATCCATTACTTCATATGTTCGAAAATATTGTCTGGTCAACAACATAATAACGCAATGAATGTTGTCAAACTGTCAAAATGAAACCGATTCCGATATGATAGTGTGTTACGCAATCAGGGTACATGTTAGCCATAACATTCAAAAATGTACTCGAATGGAGCTTTGACTTGACTGCATTATGTGACTGATGAACTATAAGTACATGCTTGCGTGCAACAACAATGTCAAAGAGAAACTATAAATAAAAATCTAAGGAACTTTATTGTTAACACAACATCAACGGGAAAAATTAACCTGACAAAATATTAAAGCCCCAAATATTTTCATAATCACCGCAACTGCATACCAACTGTGTGCTGACGGTGTTTAGATAGATATATAAACTTATCTGTTGACTTTTTTTGGCTGAATAATCGGGCGCGAAAGCTTCGTCATGAAATTACGTGGTTGCGATTGGTGGAAGATTTTGTCCATACCAACATAACGAACACCTATATCATTTTGGCAATGTTGTCAGATTTATTACCAGTTGTGCTGGGCAGGTAAATATCGTCGCTTTATTGAGTATATTTTATTTTTCTTTAATGGTTTTCAACACGATAACGATGTTGTAATAGTTGGAAAGATACATGAAGAATTCATCTCTCTGTTGAAACATAGAAATGTAAGTAATAAGTTTCTATTCCACTGTTTCGTGAACTTTTTTGTAGAAGGTTGTGGTTCTCTAAAAGTAGCTGCACAATTTGATAGAGTACGATACTCGCAAAAGAAAAATGTATGTAACGTATTTTGTACTAAATAAATAAATTATGTTTTGTATTGTACCTTTACGTGTTTATTTTTTTATTTCGAAACAAAAACTTTACCACCAAACGAGCATCACTATACGAGAGTGCTGCGAATGAATGATATTTCATTTCGCGATATTTTATTTTTAAATGCATTGCAGGTCATCAATAATGGATTGTAAAAGATAACCGAGTGTCTGTAATGAACTCGCTCACGTTCTTGGCACTGAGAAATGGAGAGACAGCAGTGTAATTCACTTCAAAACTTTGATGAACCTAAAACAGAAATATTGAAAAAAAGATTGTTAAAATCAGCGAACACGTCAGTCTGCACTAATATAACACAAAATAATCCACAGCAGAATGTGCTACTGAATACATTACGCGTGAGTTTCTAATGAGTTTATTATTTTTTATTGTGATGTTGTGTTATACTTTGACATCATTGACACACATTTGTCAAATTTCAGGCGCCAATATCGAGCAGCATGATCGTGTCCTCGCTGCAGGCCTCACAGAGCTCCTTACCTATCACACACAATTTAGTTACCCACTCAATTGCCCCTGTTAAAATACATTCAAACAACTCTCCATACCCCTTGCAACTGTCCACTGTGCATGTGCCAGTACAGATACCTGGCTCCAACTCTAATATTAATGTCCCTGTTCAAATATCAGGACCTACTAATACAATGCCTCTGCAGATTACACCTGTAAGTCTACCCCTTCAAGTCTCCGGGACAACCAGCGTACCAGTTCAGTTACCAGCTGGTGAGACTATAAATGTTCCTCTGCAAATCCCAGCTGCCAATCATCAACTACCAACGTTGCCCTCCATGCCGGTCTTACAAAACCATAATCAGTCCATCCACAGTTCTATTATTCAAGTTCACATGGGTTCAAATGCAAGGCCAAACAGCATTGATTGCACCTCTGACATGACAGTGTCGAGTTCATCTCACCTGCAGATGTCCGATACATCAATATCACAAGTTAAGGCTAACAATCCTCTCCCACAAGTCCATCAAGTTGCTCATAATAATGCTATGCTACAAATGCAGAATGCTGCTAATTCTATTCAAATACGGGGTGCTCCAAGGCAGGTGCCTCATGTACCGCATGTCGTCTACATACAAACTTCAACGGGACTGAAGCCTGTCACAAGCACCGACGTCATCACCCAAGCAAGTACAAGTGGAAACCCACCACAAATCATAGTAAGGAGACCAGTAAGTGAATCATCACCATTAACATGCATTCATTGCAAGTTGGAACAGTGAGACTTTTTTTAATTAAAATATTTTTACAACTTTTAGTTTGCAAGTTGTGAAATAAAAGTTGATAGTGAATCAAATATAATTATTGTGAAAAATTATCAATGTGATTATGAATTGGCTTACCAAGTTTATATTAATCAAAATTTATTTGCTGAAAATATAAATTTAATCAAACATTAAATTAAATACGCTCGATGAATGCACTTTCACTCACACAAAACAAACATAATGGTGGTGGTTTGATCACAAATCATTCTTTACTTCTGGCATGTTTTGGTTTAAAATTATTATATAAGTGACTTGTTTCTTTGAGGATAGCCTTCATTGTGATTATTAGCAAGGCCAAATATCATATTATAAAAAGATAAATAATTAGTATGCCAGGCGCTAAAAGCATATTAATTTAAAATATGTATATAAGTAGGTATCAGTGAAAAAAAGATATTCTTACATCACTTTCTTTGGAGTACAATTTGGTCAGTATGTAACAGAAAACTAACCTTACTGAAAACAAGTTTTTATAAAAAAGAAAATAGAGTTTAGTAGGGTATCAATTCTTAAAATAAAACATCCTATAGTACCAATATAGGGTTGCAAACCAATTTGGATAAAAAACATTAATTTATTGTAAGCCTGCACAATCACGTAATTAAAACATGATTAAAATTATAAAATGTGAATAGGCCTCATAATTTCAGAGTTTTTGGTACAAGAATAAATTATAATTAGTTATTATCATTGTTGATTGCTGTCTATATTTGACAGTGTAGTTTAGACATTGTATAAAACTACCAAACAAGATGTACAAATATTATTTCGATTAGATATATCACAACTGCAGTTATTTCATAAGTTTATTTCCACTCCTTGCAGGTAACCAGCAATTCAAACCTACATTTAATATCGAATGTAAACACCAAACCCAACATAGCTCCGAAGGTGTCTGCTCAGAACAAGTCTTCTATCCTCACTCCAGTCAATTCTAGTCAGCCAATAGTAATACAGAAACCAAAATCCAATGACAAGATGATACCTGTCAGCATTGCAGCGGGAAACCCTAACAAACAGGCCATTGCATACCTAGGCTCAATGAAGAAACCCAACCAGAAGAACTTATCGGAGAACCAATCTATCCTCATATCAAACAATCAGTCCAATGTGAACACTAACAATCAGAAGCTATTTATAACTCCTATGAATATGCCTAAAATTCAAAATACAAAGTTCATTTTACCTGTAACGTTGCCTGCAACTATGGCTTCAAAAGGCCCTATCATTAATCTACAAATAGCTAATGGACAAATACAAAATGATCCTCAAGGTAACATTACAGTCATGAGAGACACTATAATGGACTCCCAAGACATGCCACCTTTACAGCCATTTGGAAAACTTTTAAATGGTAGAGATCTACCTCAAAGCCCTAAAGCTGAAAAAGCCTTTACGTTATCCATACCTGGGTCGCGAGCAGAACCAACCGGCGAGCAAGGAGAATATACTCTCTCGATTCCTGAAACGAACGCGGCCATGAACGACGATATTTATACTGTATCGATAGCAGACGAGGATGGCGCTCACAGGGAGAAGTCCTTTACTCTCGCCATACCAGAGAAAGGAAAAAGTTTACTGAACAGGAATATAATAGAAAGACACGATGTAGGAACAGTTACCATCGCTGCACCTGCGATTTTGAGACGTTCCAACTCCGACAACAGTGACAGAAAGATAGCGAACGCCAGTATGAAGAGGCGCATCTCTTTATGTGCAGAAAACTTATCAAACAGGAACACGAGGCTGGCACTGACGCACAAGATCGACAAGATTGAAGACCCGCCTGAGGCCGACAACAATGATGACCATCGCGTGCCCTCACTGTTCTGTGACGAGAAGCTGGACAAAGATTTAGAGGCTAAACACTTGGATTCAGATCCTGACGACTATAAGGATACCAAACCTGATACACTCGATGAAAGGAGTCCTCACGAGATATACTGTACCAAAATAGAAAATTTCAGTAAAACTGATGTCAAGGAAGGTGTCTTAGAAGAAGATCCTCCAGGATTAATATGGCATAACGGGGTTGCTAGATTACAAGGAAGCTCCTTGCAATTCCAGACCAATGAATTTGGTCTCATAGATTTGCTAGATGGCAGTGATCAGGAAGAATCGATGAACAATCCGAAGTACCACACGCCTATGAAGCAACGCATCGACAGAAATAAGAAACCCAATTCTCCAGAAGACATGTATCGGTGCGAATGTTGCGGCTGCCATGGCATGGCGGCTGAGTTCATAACACCCAACTTCTGTAGCGCTGCGTGTCAGAGTGAAGTAGAGAAAGCCTTACAAAAGAAGAAGGACAGGGAACGCGTGGATTTGCTTAAGAAGAAAAATAAGATAAAGAAGTTGTTGATGAGGAAACAACTGTCCGATTCTGATATTACATCTGAAGGAAAAGACAAAGTTCTGCTCAAACATTATGATTCATTGCCATCTGACCAGTTATCAGAGGCAGCTTTATTGAAAATCAACGAAGATTTAATAGAGAATGAGAAATACCCATGGATGTGTGGAAAGAATGGATTCTCATGGATGAAGTACCTTGACATTTGTAATGCGAAGGCTGCGCCTGTTAAATTGTTCAAGAATCCATTTCCTTACAACAGGAATGGGTTCAAAGTTGGTATGCGGTTGGAAGCGATAGATCCTCAGCATCCGTCTATATTCTGCGTGGTATCGGTGGCCGAGGTGCAGGGCTACCGGATGCGGCTGCACTTCGACGAGTACCCGGATGTGTATGACTACTGGGTGAACGCAGACTCGGGCGACATCTTCCCGCCGGGCTGGTGCGAGAAGAATGGCCGCTCCCTCAAGCCGCCCGGCACCGTGTCCTCGTCGAGCTTCTCGTGGCCGCTGTACTTGAAGCAAATGAGAGCCGTCGCCGCGCCCAGGAACTTGTTCCCACATGTTACTGCTGCGGTAAGTTTCTAATATTATTGTTTTATTTGTATGTATTTCCAGAACTTCTGGAGAAAGCAGACACATTAATTATTGAAAAGGTTTATGGCGTAAGTGCCGTTATGCCACTAAATAATTCCTTATTTCATTTGTAGCCTACACTGTCCCACTGCTGAGCAAACGGGAGGCCTTTGCTCAGCAGCCAAATCCTTCCAAGCATCCTTTTCGTATTTCGTTTATTGAAGTGCGAGTGTAAACAAATGTTCTTTCTCTTTAGGGTTCCTCAAATGGAAAAAACGGAAATCTTAGGGACTAATTATACGCTTATTTAGCTCAATTCAGCTGAAGTAGCTGGTTGACTGAGCTCTGCTCGGGTGAAAATAGAGAAATCGGATTTTCCCAGATATGAGACTAGCTAGATCGATTTTTCGCCCCCCATAAAACCCTACATTGCAACTTTCATCGAAATTGTTACAGCTGTCTTCGAGAACGTGATTACAAATATTACGCTGCTTTTTTATTGGCTAGGGAGCTGCCACGATAGTGTTGTACTCATCATTACTAACAACTTTTACTATGGCACCAAACCATAAACCGCGAAAAAATGTTCGCATAACTCGGTCAAAATGTAGGGCACAGCTGATTATTTTTTCGCGATTTCTGGTTTGGTCCCATAGTAAAAGTTGTTAGTAATGATGAGTACAACACTATCGTGGCAGCATCCTAGCCAAAAAAAAGCAGCTTGTATATTACATATACAGGTGAATTTTTCAAGTGCGTGGATGGTCAAATCCGAAACTATGAGGAATAGCGAAAAGTACTCAAAGGAGTCTCGGGCTCGATTTTGATGAAAACTAAAACTGCATCATTGGATTTTTGAAAAATCAATATCAATGTTTAATGGGTAGGTAACATAAGAAAAATAAAAAAGTATTTCGTTAAAAAAGAGCTCTTTCCTTTAGTTTGCAGTATGTAATTACTTCCCGGAATTCGATCCTTATTAGCGACACTATCGAGTGGTGTAATAATATAGTGTCTGTTTTTTTTTTTTTTTCAAAATCAACGGGTTCGATTCCCGGCTACAAATATTGATTTTTCAAAAATTCAATGATTCAGTTTTAGTTTTCATCAAAATCGAGCCCGGGACTCCTTTGAGTACTTTTCGCTATTCCTCATAGTTTCGGATTTAGCCATCCACGCCCACTTGAAAAATTCACCCCTGTATACAGGACAATTTTTTAAGTAATGCGCAAATTTTCACAGGTTATTCTACCCATGAGTATGAACAACTTTCACTATGGGACCAACCCTGAAATCCCAGAAAAAAATCAGCTGTTCAGTACATTTATGTTTGCATAATTCGTCAAAATGTACTGAACAGCTGATTTTATTTCGCGATTTCAGGGTTGGTCCCATAGTGAAAGTTGTTCATATTCATGGGTAGAATAACCTGTGAAAATTTGCGCACTGCTTAAAAAATTGTCCTGTATATACTCGTACAAATATTGCTCATTTAATAGTATAGGATATGTGTAGTTAGTCCCTTATTGGATCACTTGTGTGGCTGTCCATCTGTCACAGCCAATTTGCTCCAAATCTAATGAACCAATTAAGTTGAAAGGTACACATAACTTCTGTGACCCAAACAAGGACGACTAACGTAAATAACTGAATTTTGAATAGAGGGGTCACTTTTGGGGGCAAATAAGAAAATTAAAAAAAAAGTTTTGCAAACTATACCGTGTGACATATCAAATGAAAGATGTGACTCAGGTTGGCTGGACAAATCTTCAAAATAGCTTGCATTTAACTAGGTCAATAGGTCACTTTATGTGACGGCTAAACACCCTTATTTCAGAATTTGTGACGCTACAGAATCTTAGATAATCGATCGAAAACGTGTCCAGCCATCTTGAAAAACCACTTTTCGCTGGTCTCTTAATGTCGGTAACGGAAGTGATTTTGACGACTTTTTGCATATCAACGGGCGTCACATAAATTTGTGACGGGCACCGAGCTAAAAGTTTTGTGATAAGTACAGTGGTTTAGTAGAAAAATGCAAAAATCTGTGTCCAGCCATCTTGAATTTACGTATAAAACTTATGGCTGGCACTTCCGAATCTCAATAACGGGCCCGTGACGCAATGTGTGACAGTAGTAACATTTGATTTATGGCGTCACATGTAAGGGTTTACGAGAAATCAATAAAAACTTAATGTCCAGCCAACCTGAGTTCAAGATGACTGCCTGATGATCTACGACCTTCGAAATGTGTTCAAAATGTTGTGACGGGGACGATAATGATAACCTGAAATTGTGACGGAGAAACTTTGCGTAGTTTCAAAAATATTGACCATTTAAATTTTTCCATACACACATCCATTAATATTGTGAGGTGACCATAATTTTACATACATAAAGGATTTCTTTTTAATCGATTAATTGGCCGGTAGCATCCACGCCTGCTTTGTATTTGATTTCCCCGTGGGAATAAAAGGTTTTCCTGCAGTGAAAAGAGTAAGTATGTGTTAATTCAAAATAATAATTGACCACCAGCGCTGCAAGAGAGAGATGTGACTCAGGTTGGCTGGACAAATCTTCAAAATAGCTTGCATTTAACTAGGTCAATAGGTCACTTTATGTGACGGCTAAACACCCTTATTTCAGAATTTGTGACGCTACAGAATCTTAGATAATCGATCGAAAACGTGTCCAGCCATCTTGAAAAACCACTTTTCGCTGGTCTCTCAATCTCGGTAACGGAAGTGATTTTGACGACTTTTTGCATATCAACGGGCGTCACATAAATTTGTGACGGGCACCGAGCTAAAAGTTTTGTGATAAGTACAATGGTTTAGTAGAAAAATGCAAAAATCTGTGTCCAGCCATCTTGAATTTACGTATAAAACTTATGGCTGGCACTTCCGAATCTCAATAACGGGGGCGTTTTCGAATATGGTTCCTTTACTAATACTTGGTGACGCAATGTGTGACAGTAATAACATTTGAATTATGGCGTCACATGTAAGGGTTTACGAGAAATCAATAAAAACTTAACACATTCGGTGCGGCAGACACACATGTGCGTTTTCATAACTTTCTTCGAGTGCGGCGCGGCGCACATGTGTGTTCGTTGTGCATCTCTATTGTTTCGAAAACATCGTAAAAAAAAAGGGTCGGTAAGGGTGTAGCATAAAGAATTCAGCAGAGAATGTGTTAATGTCCAGCCAACCTGAGTTCAAGATGGCTGGACACATGTATCTCCACTGCCTGATGATCTACGACCTTCGAAATGTGTTCAAAATGTTGTGACGGGGACGATAATGATAACCTGAAATTGTGACGGAGAAAATTTGCGTAGTTTCAAAGATATTGATCATTTAAATTTCCCCATACAAACACTGCAGTAGGGTAACCAATATTGTAGGTTTTATGTAGGACAAGTATATTTTAAGGTGTTTTCTTTAATGGACAAAAATCCGTGTATTGGTGATACTAATACGAACAACTGTAGATATTTAAATCAATAGAAGACAAAAATGTAGAAGTGAGGAAGGGGGGGGGGGGGTGTAATTTTTAAATGTTATTGATTATTTATTATTATTAAAAACATTGTAATTCACGTTACTTACCAAGGACACATGGGTTTTTACACAAAACAATAGTTGTATGAAAACACAACAAAGTACAATAGTTGTACGAAGTAAATAACTAAAAGTTTGTAACGATCAGTTACAAACAAGTCACACACAGATTACACACAAAGCAAATCTCATCATCATGGCCGCGTTCCGAATCGCACTCATGAGCACTAAAATCGCTCATGCTGCTAATTCATAGAAATGAGTCAGTAGTGATTGAATGTTATGAAGTTGCAGCTAGGTATTGTTTATTAAATTATCAGAATAATAATTAAATAAACAATATCGATTTCAAAATTTGAAATCAACAAATTGCGTAAAAAATGTATTTAATATGATTCCTTCGTGGTAGCCCGCGAATTTCAATTTTTCTTGCGTTCGTTCGTTAAAAGAAATCAAAATATCATTCGCGACAATAACAAGTATGTATTTACATAATTATAACCATAAGAATCATCATACATATCTATAAGTTATTTGTTTCCGCGGACGAAAAAAATAACTGCAAAAAACTCAAGAAATATTGAATTTCGCGGGCTACCACGAAAACGTCGGAGGACAAGACAAACTATACTGCCATGTTAGCTGATGTTGGTGTCGCCATCTATTGCTTAAAGTTGGTACTTCTAGGACAACTGGTCGAATCTTCACTCTTATTTAGGTTGTCTTACCGCAGATTAATTAATAGTTACATACACTGCCGGCTGTCGAGTTTAGTTCTCATTTTCAGTTACATAAGATAATGAACTAAACGCGAAATACAAGTGGGCTCTCTCTTGCAGCGCTGGTGGTCAATTATTATTTTGAATTAACACATACTTACTCTTTTCACTGCAGGAAAACCTTTTATTCCCACGGGGAAATCAAATACAAAGCAGGCGTGGATGCTACCGGCCAATTAATCGATTAAAAAGAATAATAATAATAATAATAATAATATTCCACAACTATCACACAACGCCGTCTAGCCTCAAGCTAAGCAGAGCTTGTGTTATGAGTACTAGACAACTGATAAACATACTTATATATTTCTAAATACATACATATATAGATAAATTACACCCAGACACAGAACAAATGATCATGCTCATCACACAAACATTTGTCCTGGGTGGGAATCGAACCCACAACCTCCGGCATAGCAGTCAGGGCCACTAACCACTAGACCAACAGGCCAGTCATTAAAAAGAAATCCTTTATGTATGTAAAATTATGGTCACCTCACAATATTAATGGATGTTTGTATGGAAAAATTTAAATGGTCAATATCTTTGAAACTACGCAAAGTTTCTCCGTCACAATTTCAGGTTATCATTATCGTCCCCGTCACAACATTTTGAACACATTTCGAAGGTCGTAGATCATCAGGCAGTGGAGATACATGTGTCCAGCCATCTTGAACTCAGGTTGGCTGGACTTTAAGTTTTTATTGATTTCTCGTAAACCCTTACATGTGACGCCATAAATCAAATGTTATTACTGTCACACATTGCGTCACCAAGTATTAGTAAAGGAACCATATTCGAAAACGCCCCCGTTATTGAGATTCGGAAGTGCCAGCCATAAGTTTTATACGTAAATTCAAGATGGCTGGACACAGATTTTTGCATTTTTCTACTAAACCAGTGTACTTATCACAAAACTTTTAGCTCGGTGCCCGTCACAAATTTATGTGACGCCCGTTGATATGCAAAAAGTCGTCAAAATCACTTCCGTTACCGAGATTAAGAGACCAGCGAAAAGTGGTTTTTCAAGATGGCTGGACACGTTTTCGATCGATTATCTAAGATTCTGTAGCGTCACAAATTCTGAAATAAGGGTGTTTAGCCGTCACATAAAGTGACCTATTGACCTAGTTAAATGCAAGCTATTTTGAAGATTTGTCCAGCCAACCTGAGTCACATAATGAAAGGGCTTACTGTGAGAGTCTCAAAAATATATTTTTTTTTATTTTGATTTAAATTGTTTTAAGAAAATAGACGCCTCTTATTTCCGAAACTACTGAGCCTAAACTATGGAAAACAAATCAGAAAATAGGTCTCGTACTCATCGATTACTGGAAAAACTATAAGAAGACTATTGTCTTAACATTAAATCTCTTAATATTGTGCGTACGAACTTACACTTACAGTTGGAATGTATAACATCTTTTTCAACTACAGTGTTAAGTTTGTTTTTGGGATAATTCTCTCTTTTCTTTCTTCATCCCAAGGTTACTACTACTACAGAACCCTTCATTGGGTGTGGTCCGTGACGCACTTGGCTGGTATTATAAGTAGGAATTGCTTGCTGACAGAAAGTTACTATTTTACAAATGTTTCTTATTTATTTATACTTCATATAGTAAACGTGGTACATACGGCGGACTTAATATCACAAAACAAAAAAAAAAAAAAACTAATGATAGCCACAAAACTCAACAGAGTGACATTCTAACTAATATTATAAATGCGAAAGTGATTTTGTTTGTTTGTTTATTACGCTTTCACACTAAAACGGGTAGACCATGACCTGGGTTAAGACATAGGATATTTTTTATATCTCGGTAATTATGCTCCCGTGGGATAACTTCCGACCTCAACGCCGGCGAAGCCGCGGGCAAAAATATTTTTGACTTATATATAAAAGCCCACTATTTCCCCCATCATCATATGCCTAAAAGGCCTAGTCTAACCCGATGTAGCTGAAAGCCACCTCATCCTAATCCTAACTAATATCCTACTAATATTATTAACGCGAAACTTTGTGAAGATGGATGGATGGATGTTTATTACTCTTTCTCGCAAAAACTCCTGAACAGATTTTGATGATATTTGGCACAGTACAGATAGTTTGTAACCTGAAATAACACATAGGATACTTGTTACCCTCATATTAATACGGGTTCGAGACTTGTAATATTATAAATGCGAAAGTGGGTTTGTTTGTTACCCTTTCACGCTAAAACGGCTGAACGGATTGTCTGTGTGCCACACATAGATAGACCATGACCTGGCTTAGGACATAATATACTTATTATTCCGGCCTCCACTCGGGTGATGCTGGCAAAAGCTAATAAAATTGAATGACATGCGTAGATCTTCAAACCGAGCTGTTTCCGCACTGGCATGAAGCTGGAAGCTGAAGACCGGAAGAACGACTTGGTGTGCGTGGCTTCGATATCCGACATCCTGGACAACAGGATGCTGATAAACTTCGACTCCTGGGACGAGATGTATGACTTCTGGGTGGACCCCACTTCCCCCTACATACACCCTGTCGGCTGGGCTGAAGAAAATGGAGTGCCTTTGACGCCGCCTAACTGTGAGTACTTCTTTGTTTTCCTATGTAATAGGATATTTTCAGTGAAGGTGACAGTTGAAATTGTTCAAAAACAAAACACTTAAAAGGTAAAGATAAATTATGCAGAATTAAACCACAAAGTCACAGAAATAATGAATAAGAAAATATAGAAGAAATTATTACCTTTTCGAAATGTTATTGTATTTCAAAGATGTTGTCATCTTGGAAAACTTCCTGTAGAAACAATGGACCAAGATTGATTTCAAGATGGATTTTACTATTGACATAAACTTGGTTGTTTAAATCATTGAGAACAAAGAGCCTTCGGTACTTCCTGCTGTAAATTGATAATTAATTGTGTGTGTTTTATCTTGAAACACTATCCATAAATCGAGCTTGGTAAGATAAAAGTAAGAAGTAAACAGATTCATATGTTTCCAAAATTACTTTATTGCATATTACAATACAAATAAATCTATATAAATAAAAATCAATTGCCGAATATATGTAAGCGCATCACTTCAGAACGGTTGCACCTGTTTGGCTGATTCTTTTTAATTGTGTTTGTAATTTTATAACAGTTTTTTTTTTTTTAAATTTACCCGAAACGTCGGAAATGTGGATGGTATTTTTGTATGAACACAGTCATCCGGGCGACGTACGAACAGCTAGTAGAAAATAATTTTGCAATCCATCAAGTACGTGCGCAGTCACAAGCTGGTAGCGAGTTACTAAAACATCTACCTGAGTGCGAACGTGCGCCGGCGCTGGTTCTTTTGTTTCCCTTCCCCCGCACATTCCTAGCACCTCGTTGGAATGCAATGCCCACTTTTCTACAATGTTTTGAAAAAAAAAATAATAATACCCCTGATAGTTTTTTTTTATGATTTTTTTCATTGAGCATTATTTGAAGTGATTGAAAAAAACAAAAATTGGTCATAACTTTTGAACCGTAAAAAATTGTACCAACATTCTCAGAGTTTCAGTCACTCCTATTCGATTTGATCCATACTTCCAGGGACAACCTGTATATTCTACAGTATGTTAACCAACAGAGGGCGTTCCCGTTAACCCGCAATAGTATAGCATCCATACATGCTAAAAAAAATATTACCATTCGAAAACAAAATGGTTTTTATTTTTTTTAATATTAAAATATTCACTAAAAATGTTAAATTGATACGTAAAAGAAACACTCTGTACACGCGTACTTGAAGGACGGAAACATCGCAATTTAGTTTTTATTTTTAGTGAATATTTTTATATTTTTTTGAATATTTTAGTGAATATTTTTAGCATTTTTAGTGAATATTTTAATATTAAAAAAAATAAAAACCATTTTGTTTTTGAATGGTAATATTTTTTTAGCATGTATGGATGCTATACTATTGCGGGTTAACGGGAACGCCCTCTGTTGGTTAACATACTGTATATACCTAGTCTTGCCACAAAGAAAAAAAAATTATTGCAAATAATATTTATTCAGTGTGTTAGTTTAATACATAAATATAAAACAATTTAAAATATAAAAAGCTTATTCGAAGTGGTCTCCATTGGCTGCAATACAGTCCTTGAAACGTTGAGGCCAGTTATCAATAGAAGCACGCACTCTTTCCATGGGAAAATTCTTCACTGCCAATCGTATGGATTGTTTTAGGGACTCCAAACTATCATGGCGTTTAGAGCAAGCCGTACTCTCTGAAACTGACCATAAATCATAATCCAGCGGATTAAGATCGGGACTAGACGACGGCCAGTCTTCAGCTCTGATGAAGTCCGAAACGTTCACTTCCAACCAAGACTGCGTGGACCGAGCTTTATGACCCGACTACCTTCTCAAGAATGGTATCTTGATACACTTGTGCCGATGTTTTGATACCTTTTTCACAAAAATATGGCTCAGTCACTCCTTCATAGCTAACACCCCACCAAACCATCACTGAAGTCGGATAATGCCCACGTTGCACTCTGTCAACTAATTGGGAAGCTTCCTTAGAGCTTTCAGCATAAATACGGTCATTTTGTTTGTTAAAATGTTGCTCAATTGTAAAGATTTTCTCATCCGTAAACAAATTTTTTCTGTGACCTCCCTTTGCGTACCGCTTCAGTAGTTGTTTCGATTTTACCACCCTATTCTTTTTTTAATTATCAGTTAAAAAATGACCAGTGCGTCTTATAGGCTGCAAGTCCTAAGTCATCTTTAAAAATACGCGTCATGGTTCTGGGTGCTATCTTCATCTCCCGAGATAAAATCTTTTGCTTTTGGACAGGATTTCTTCGAATTCTTTCCCTTACTGATTTGACCACCTTTTTCGTACGAACACTACGTGGACGGCCAGATCTTTTTCTGTCATAAACAGAGGAGGTCTCATTGTACCTATTAATAGCCCGGTACACAAACATTTGACTAATACCAAGCGTATGGAGAGTTTTAAAAATTGCATTTGGCTCCACACCAACTTTGTGTAATGCAATCACAGCGATTCGGTTCTCTTTATCACCACACTCCATTGTAATATCGCGAAATATTGTACAATGTATTGGCGTCAAAATTAGAAAGCTCAATGAACAATCGTATAAAAATTACAGATTCCAAATTCAAATGTAATATCTTTCTTATTTTTAATTGTAACAGTATTTATGGCCAGACCGTGTATATAAAACAATGTCGGGTTTGTTCGAACACTTATAACTCGAGAACGGCTGGACCGATTTTCATGGTTTTTGATTTGTTGTATTTGTTTTCGTCCCGAATAGCAGAATAACTTTTAAAACATCGAAAAAATACACGAAAAACAATATGAAGAAAATTAATTTTCTCATACATCAAATTTGGACAGGACAACGTCTGTCGGGTCAGCTAGTTTAGTAATTTTAAATGTTGCTGTGCCCGACAGGGTCCATAATTGTTTCCATTTGTTAATAATTACTACCTGTATGTGTACATTATGGATTGATTGACTGAGGAATGGTTTAACAAATAAGGAAACAACATTGTATATCTTCGGTATCAAAGAGATGTTTGAATTGGTTCATACTTTAGTAGGTAGGTGTTCTTCGAGGTAACCAACGATACGAGCCGGGAGTGACGCAAATACCAACTTAGAAATGTTCAGAGGATGGGCAGCAGCATCCTCTCTTGAACTTACCGAATATAAAATCTAAAAAAATTGTATAGTTTATTTTGTTTTTTCATCCATTATACAGATAATGGATGTTAATTAAAAACTATATCAATGAAAGCAATAATATTGTAATGGAGAACGTGATTTTTATTATCAACAAAATATGTAGATTAGAAAGAGATAACTATTTATTTGTCCTGCATTTACGTATAATATTACAAGTATGTTTAAGTTTCTTCTATCATCTATAGTTAAATTCACGACATTTAAAGAGAATATTTTTAATGAAAATATTCTTATTGTGTTTAGATTTGAGAAGCTTAAATAGGTTAATAAGATATTCATATCTGAACATCAGACATTATTCTTAATAGTATTGATTAAAAATTCAAATGTAGTACTGCTGACTTGAGCAACAAGGATAACCGGTAGTTTGGTTACGTCGTTATCTCTTTTTTAACCACACGTATTAGTCATGTTACTTGGTTTGTGTGTGAATGTCGTGCCTATTGTTCTCTTGCAAACATATCACGGACTTATTACCTACTACTTACTTATTTACTTCACCATAGTTCTCACGTTAATGTCAAATAGTTCGATATGTGCCTTAGGAAAAACAAGTAAGTTTTTTTTGTATGTAATACTTAAATTATTGACGTTCTGTATAGTTTTAGTGTTTGTATATATATAGTAGAAATAAAAAAAAGTAATTTCATGGATCATTTTGCGCGATTACGTGTTGCTATGCAATATTGTAAATTAATTGAGGTTTATTTATTCAGGAAAAACATTCAATAGACAGTTCCGCGTATTTAACTGACCAAAGAAGATGTTTTTTTACAAATTCTATTTTTATATCCAAAAAAATAACATTCAAAGTGAATATGATTGTATGATCAAGACATACTCATTACAAAGTTGATCCCACTAGGCAGTCAATTGGCACTACATTGAATGGTGTATGCCCTCATTGTAATGCATACCTCTTATCCAAGTGACATATTTACTCGTCGACCGTCGCTCAACATTTAGCGTTCATTTAGGTAGCCCAAATACCTCTGATAAAGTGGTATTGACTAGTTTTAGGTAAGTCAAGTTACTAATATTTACAGTTCATTTCATTCTCAATAACAAACACTCTTCTGGCGGTCTTGTTGCCTGGTTGATAAGCAACTTATCTATTCACATTATCTCACTATTGGGTATAAGCCATTTTATCACACGATTCTTATAATTCAACCTCTTTACCCTATCCTTATGATATCCCCATCCATTGCGCTGATATTCTGCCTCTATATCTTCGTTCTATTAACATACCTACACAGGTACTCATTTTTATTCTCTTAATATTAACTCGTAATTGTGATGGTCATTTCCTGGGCAGGAGGCACCTTAAAAACTCATGTGTTTGTTAATCCCCAGACCAACGTAAGTGTGATCACTTCAGAGCACCACTCGATGTCCTTGGTGCCAATACAAACACATCCAGGCACAAATCTGACATCTGTAAGTTGTGCGAATGTTTGTTCCAAAATTATAATAGATTTCTTTTGAGAGCAGTCGTCTCCAACAATATTCAGAATATCTTTCTGTTGAGTCAGTACGAACTTCACGGGAATAGAAGTTCAGCAAGATAGGCGACGTAGCTGACCATAGTGCCCGGCAAGCCCGCAGTGCCGCCATAGCTCGCTTATGCTTTTGAAGCTCTATACTTGTTTTCATAAGACGCCTAAAGTTTTCTTTAAATTTTATCTATTCACGGTTCGCCTAAGCACAGATGACACTCCGCAAAATCATTTATATAAAAAGCGACTCTTGCTACGACACAATAAAGTGCAATTCAGGTCGCACACAACATATTCACCTACAAGTTGCCTCTCTTTCTAACGCGTAACTCTTATACCTTCTGACCGCGGCAGTCCTACTGAATTGGCCCAGTGAGATAGGTCCGCCGCGTACTTGTAGCTTCATACCTAAACTGCGGAGTGTCCCACCTGTATTAATCTGTGGCCAAAGTATTAAATTATAAGCTGGAAATAATACAGAGCAGTTTCTATTCTTACGGGAATCTTGGTACCTACTTTCGGTGTATATTCAGACACCAACGTAGGGTATATTATAATTAAATAGTGCAAGTCACCGTGCCAATAGGTGCGCGACTCCTGTGACTCTCCATTGAAACTACGTCTGAAGCCAGCACCTTTACATACTAGGTTGCAACACTTGCGTGACGGTGCTCACTTGCACTCCAAAATCGCCCTTACTGGTACGATATGAAGGTGCTACCATTGTCAAGTTGACTGACGAACGTCTTTATATTCGTTCACAGTTTACAAAGACCCTGATACGTTTTCGTGGGAGAACTACCTGGCTGAGACGGGAGTGTCGCCGGCGCCGCCGCGCGCCTTCAAACCGCGCCCGCCGAATGGATTCAAGCCTGGCATGAAGCTGGAGGTCGTTGATAAAAGGGTGAGTTAAACCTCTTGAGGATGTTGATAAAAGAGCATTTCTGAAATTATAGAGGGTTGGGGAGAGGTAAGAGGTATCTATGGTAAATAGAAATGGGTGATATATTCACTGGCTTTAGGTAATCAAAACTATGAACTTTATTTGTTTATACATAGTCATTACTTAATGTTAGGGAACTTTACAACAGTAAAAATAATAATAAGATTTATTGAACAAAATGTCAATCAAACACTTGCAAACAACACCATGCGTATACAATAATAGCGTATTACAATTATATAACCATGTGTTATAAGCAGTCTCTGTATGAACTCTGGTATCCAAAGAAAGATTTAACTTGTGTTATGGATACCAGCATTCTCACATAACAGAAATACATATGTAGGTTACATTGGTAGCATCAGAAGACGATGTCAAGAGTGGCGCAGTACACAAGAGAGGAAGCCCTTAGTAAAATGTGTGTAAGTGTGAAGTGTGAAATTATAATACATGAGTGAGGAAAGTTTATGTGTTCGTGTCTGAAGGATCATCCATCGTATCAGGTTAGGTTACACACACACGATAACTTTATAAGATTTTCCGTTTCTTCGTAGCTCTGCGCTTGTAACCACATTTTGACTCTCACTTTCAATTCGCGAAAAGTAGTAGGATATATGGAGCAATGTTTGTTAACTCTATTATACAGTCGACCCCCGATACCATAAAAATGCCGTCGAGCAAGTGCCGTTTTGCACCGTTGAGTAGGGCATACTGAGTAATGTCGACGTTTATCTCCGGCATCGGAATTATCCACATTATACAATCCGTTTTGCAATAAAACGCCATGAGACGTTATTTACCTCAATCCCACCACGATGGTTTTTGGGTAAAATAGGTGTTTTGATCATATCTGCTAACTCAGTCTACATATCTCATACTTACTCTTTCATGTCAGGTGCCATTCCTGATCCGAGTGGGTACAATAATTGCGGTGAAAGGCCACCAAGTACAGGTGTCGTTCGACGGCTGGCCGGAGGAGCTGGCCTGCTGGTTCGACGACGATTCCCCTGACCTACACCCCGTCGGCTGGTGCCTGAAGACAGGACATCCGCTGGAGCCGCCACTTAGTAAGTAGCTTGAGATAAAAAAAAAGAATCGTCTAAATCGGACTACTCTGTAAAAACCGGCCATGTGCGTGTCGGACCACGCACAATGAAGGGTAGTTGGGATAAATTTATCTCAAGAACAAACTTAACATTAATATTGCAAAACATGTGCTCCCATACATTCCAACTGCAAATGTAAGTTTGTACGCACAATATTGAGAGATTTGCCATGTAATTTTAAGACCATAGACTTCTTATAAGTTTTTCCGTAATCTATAGGTATTATAGAACTATTTTCTGTATGTTTTCCAAAATTGTAGGCTCAGTAGTTTCGGAGATAAGGGCCCCAATGGTCAATTTTTGATATCCCACCGATCTGTGAACACACTGAGAATACTGTTGGAGCTGCCGCGAACAGGCGTCATCAGGGATGCACATCTTTTTCTAATGATGGCTGCAAAACCATCAATGTAATTTATCTGCAAACATCCCTGACGCACTACAACGCCTCGGCAGCCGCAGCAGTACTCTCGGAGCATTATTATATTGGATGTGAAGGTCGCTGTATGCCCCCTGAGCGAATCTGACTCACAGGCTGCACATGTCGAAGGATTGACAGTAAGCTTTGCAAAGCGTTACTGTGAATAAGAAACAGTTTATTTGAAGATTCCTTAATTTTATAGTTACTTAGCAGTATACGTTATATTTAAATAACTTATTATCAGGCTAGATTGTAATGTGGTAAAGTATCACTAACTGTGATACTTTAGGGAAAAAAATATTCTAAGTCTATTGAAAGACTTATTTCCAATTGACGTTATTTCTACCTAAACACACATTAACTTCTAAAACCAACACTTGCGTGTTGGTTTTAGAATGACTAGTACTATTGTAAAATACTATTGAAAATGTCATGAAAAATGTTCAAATTCTTGTGGAAACTGAACATTTTGTATAGCATTAAAGTTATTTTTCTTGTGGATGGGGCTGAGCTGCACGTTCTCAATAATGCCTTTGATCTGTTTGCCTTCTTTAAACACTTTTTGTCCGCGAGAATAGAATATATATATAATAGAATCCTGGAAGCCTATTTGTTCTACGTGTGCATTATTGCTTATATCGATGGTCTAGAAGACAAACGTGCTAAGTGCATTTTTTTTTTTTAATGCTAATGTAATACATAAGCATGCTCTATCCTATACAAATTGCCCGTGGACAAATTATCCATCGTCTGCTCAGCGCCTAACTTGTTTCGTCTTTTCAGCGGCCGAAGAACTACGAGTGGTGGGCCCGTGCGGCGTGGGCGGATGCCGAGGACTCGGCTCCGTACGCGGCGGGGCGCATAAACATCACTCGGCGGCCTCGGCGTGTCCGTACCGCTCGCTGCCGCCGCGTGCGCCCGACCGCCTCGCGCCGCCCAGGGACTCCGACCAGGTGCTGCCCAGAGAGCGCAGGTAACAAAGAAAAATAAGTTTATTTGTCACAGAAACACGTCCATACAAAAAAGATAAGTTAACTCAATGAAAAATAATAATACTCGAGCACAGAACAGAAATAGTCTAGGACGCATATCCGATACGGCTCTAATAATACTTCCACATTCTACGGGCACGTGTTCCCTACCATTATCGCGCCCCCGCTCTACTTGATATGTAATGGTCTGTGTAGCCCCATGGAACATGAGGCTTCAGCCAGGGGTTAGTGTGAATCTTTGGGTTCATTCAAGTAATCGAGTCTGGTGAAATCACGCTGGCGCCGGTCGGTGCATTTCTAATGAAATGCAAAGCAATTATTGCGCAAATTTTGCCATCGCTAGGCTTCTGCAAGATACGTAAAAAATAGCAATCAGCAGTTATCGCGCAGACATCGCGCGATCAATCGCTTAACGTAATAAAAATCGGTATTATCTGAAAAATCATTCGCTAATCGATCGCTGTTTGCTAATATGCACTTATCGCTACGACACTAGCGCCAAAAGAAGTAAAGGAGCAATCTTCGGAACTAACCTAGTCGAGGTGTGCCCACAGAACACAAATATAGGGTGTGCCGTACTCATTGAGGCCATACGATTATTTTAAGAAAATGCACATTTTAGTTAACTGATTGTTCCATAGAGGCAGCACTATCGCTAGTTGGCTACAGTGTGGCTTCGCTGATACATAATACCTATTTGCGATTGAAAGGCAATTATTGCGCAAATTTTGCTATCGCTAGACTTCTACAAGATACCTAATAAGCCTGCAGGTCACTTCTTCCCACGTCTCATGTTACAGGGTCGGCGCAAAATATTTTCCTCTTTTGTTCCTCTCTGTTAGCGATCTCATTATCTTTCACTCACTATTCAGGTGTACTGACAGCTAGAAAATGTACACTATTCGGTTTTGTGATTAAAAAAAAAAAACATGAAATAAAGAAAATACTGCAATAAATATCATATCAAAGCTACAATAAGCTACAATAATATTTTCTGTTTCAGAGTGCTCAGCAAACAGCCCAAGACGAACTCAATACACGCGAGTACTCCTACTAGCGATACTAAGGAGAGGTGAGGAGAATTATTTCAAATTATTTATTACTTGTTTTTTTTTTTTTTTTTTGTTTACTTGTACTTGTGTTTTATATGCTATGTGGATCTGGATGTACGACATTAAATTAAAACGAGCCCAGTACTAGTCCATCGAAACATTTTTAAACATGAAGATTAGTAGTTATGGAAAATTTAAAAATTGCAATTTTCAAACAAAATAAATACCAGAATCAACTGCATAAAAAGTAAACAATCTACGAAAAGTCAAGAGCCACCTGTCTCTGTCACCTCTGACCTAGACTAAAGTCAAGAGCAAACCCATCTCAAATAAAATAAAAAAAAGTCACTGGTCTTTGCGTGGTGCGGTGCGGGGTGCAGCGGCGGTGGTGCGGGACGTAGGTAGGTACTTTAGTCGGAGAACAACAAAGCAAGACACAAACTGTAGTATTGGAAAAAAATAAAATCCAAATTCATCACTACAATTGCGTATAATTTAATTATATACGTATAATTTTCAGACAATAAAAATAAAGTAACACGGATTATAAAAAGGTAATGAACATACAAAATTATAAAAAAAAAACAACCTGGATTCCTCTTTGTTAGCCGAATGACATGGAGATAATTTTGGTATTTGTAACAGTGGCTGGATAAGATTATGCTTAAATGTGGAAGAAAGACAGCACCTATTATAGATGTAAGCGTCCTATCCTATTAAATTTGAATTGCATAGAGTGAGGCTGCCTAAACCTACAGAATATGCAACGTATCCCACGAATACACGACTCAGATTAACAATAACATTAAAACAGAATGATAGCAGACGGCCCAGACGGAAATACGTCCTTTAACACAAATTAAAAGCTAAACCATAAAAGAAATCAGTAGGGTAATAAAATGGTTATCTGTTTGCGACGGCCGTTGAACCGCCAGTCGTGTAATTGGCGGAGGAGAGGCTTGAGCTGATGGACACGGCCCGCTGCTGGCACCGCTGACGGCCCGAGCAAACAGTTGGAAGCTGGGCTCCCCGTGCCGGTAGCCGGTAGTTGAAATTAAAGATCTATACTTACATGTGGCCGGAGACGAGACGCTTCCTTGTACAAGCTCCCTGAGCTGTAGGTACAGACTCGCGTTCTATACAGAGAAGGACAAGACCATATCGATTATAGCAACGATAGTAAGGAGAACAAGGAATTCTTGCTGAATAATTATACATACCAAAACTAACTGGACACTACCACACACCTTTTCTATTAGGTCACCCTTTTCTTATTAGGCGAATACGATACACTGTGTAAAGTTTGTGCACTGAGTAAATTTAGAGGTTAATATTCTTTGCATAATTTGCGTAAGTAATATTTCTTTTTCTTTCTAATTGTAGGATTTTTTTTAAATTTTTTATTTGTGATGGGTTTGCTCTTGACTCTAGTCTAGGTCAGAGGTGGTAGAGACAAAGTTGACGATGGACTGAGCTTACCCAGAAGAAGCCTGTTCACTCTCACTTTGAAGAGATTAGGGTTGTATGCATTCGGAAACACAGACGCAGGTAGTGAGTTCCACTCCTTTGCTGTGCGCATTATAAATACATTTGGAAGCGCTTAGTGTGAATTGGTGGAATAGCAACCAGGTAGGAATGGTAACTGGCAGTGCGTCTAGATGTCCGATGGTAGAAGGGGGCCGGCGGAATGAGGTCGTGGAGTTCTCGGGCACACTCTCCGAAGTACAATCTGTAGAAGACCGACAAGCAGGCAACCTTGCGGCGATGAGCCAAGCTATGAAGCTTGGCATCCACCAGTTTTACGTCGCCAATGAGCCTCATAGCTCTGCGTTCCACCGAGTCAAGCGCGGCTAGTTGGTACTTGGCTGATCCATCCCAAAGGTGACTGCAAAACTCCATGCAGGATCGGACTTGCGCTTTGTAAAGGGTCAAAAGCTGTCCAGGCGTAAAGTATCGCCTCACCCTATTTAGGATTTTGTGGGACTGGGCGGGGCGCGTCGGAGTGAAATCGCATGACACCTTTCTCTGTCTTTCAAGCATATTGAGACAGTGAATAGAATCATACGTTTTGCGCAGGTTCTTGACCTTTCAATGTTCGCTTATTATTACGCACTCAGATCTACATCATGTTGAAAAATAAGAAAATGAAAAATAATTTCCTATGGCTAAAATATTCATTGGATTTGATTGATCTTTTGTATACGGTTAAAGAACATGACACTCTTTACGTGGTTTATAGGCATGTGAATCGTCCTGTTCCACATTGTATAACGATTCTAATAGGGCATTAACATCTAGAAATAGTCGTCGATGTCGCATCGTGAGTCGTCCGACTGACTGTCTTTAAAATGTTTTGCAGGCCACGAGGCAGGCCGCCCAAACACAAGCGAGTCGAAGAAGTCGTCAAGAATGACCCGGTATGTATATCTGTAAATAATATATGATGGTATGTTTATGTACAGTCAATCGTTTGTCCGTAGTTACACTCAAATAAAAATTGCAAATCGAAATTAAGACGCTGTCTACGTCCAACTGCACCATTGAGGTGTGATTGTCTGCATTTTGCAACCATCTACAGCCCGTTACATTCGTTCCGTTATCATTTGTTACTACCACAACAAGCAGTGTGCCTAGTGGGATTTCGCTTCGGCTCCTCTAGAAGCCTTAGGAGATGTGTTATCAAAAACCGATGATACATTTAACTAAGAGACGCAGTTTCTAAAAATACGGACTTTCATCCCCTATTTAACCCCCTTAGGGATGAGTCTTCAAAAAACGATGAAACCAATAAGTACCAATTTTGAATTAAGTATCAATTGCCATATTTCTTCTTGAAAAATGATGAACTTCCATACCAATTTTCAAAAATCCTTAGTGCTCTCTTTCGCGAAACTCGTGCAAAATGTCATGCTTCTAGAGTTCTAGAGCAGCGGTTTAGGATCTGCGTTGTCTGTCAGTGAGTGAGTTAATGAATTAGATTTTTATTAAGTAGATGTTTTCATCTCAGGCATCAGACGACGAGTCAGTGTCGAGCGGCGGCGGCAAGCGCTGGCGCTCCGGCCGCTCGGACACGCGCACGCTGCGCACGTACTCGCGCGCGTCGCTGGCCGCGCCCTCGCACAGCGAGCACGCCACGCACTCCGCGCCGGCGCCGCTGCGCGACCACCTCGCCACGCACCTCGCCGCGCATCTCACCGCGTTACAGTTGCCGCATGACCCTACGGCTTGGTCACAGGTCAGTCATCTTCTTAGTGTGTTGATGGCAATCTAAATAGAGTCAGCCCAGAATTTGTCTACGAGTTTGGCACCTTCAGTAGCATCCGTCTGCTTCAGTCGCGTACAGGCAGCAGGACATGCTAGATACGATATCAAGTGCCCCATTGTTTGTGGGATAGCACCACATTTACACTCGAGGGAGGAGTGCTCAAAACAAGTCAGTTATCTATATGGATAAAATACATAATATTGTACAGTCCTCGCCATGCAAGTTGGTTAAAAAGTGGGGATGCACAGTACAGTATCCTGGTTGCATGGTAGGACGTACCTGACGCGACCAATCACGTATATAACTTTTGTTGGGACGTGATATATGTTCTATGAAATTAAATGTTCATTCAGTGGTACACAATGAATTTAATAATAAAGTTACTAATATAATACAATATACTATGATAATTATGAAGTGACACGAATGACGCGAGCCAATCGTGACGTCGACTGTATTCGAAGTTAGCAGACGTGCGACGTCATAGGTACTTAATCTCATGTGCATGTGTGGCTACCATACCACTACATGTCATCCCCCTTTTGATAAAACAATTTAATAAAAGGGTAAAAACAATATCAAAAAACCATAAGAATAGTGTAAAAACATTACAAAAATTGTTTGGTTTAAAAGCACAGATCTTAAAAACACAGGAGATATGCTTTGTACACAAAATTATTCCGTTCTAGGTGTCTCCACGTTGCCCCCACTTAATTTACTAACACAGAAGCAAAAACTATAACAACGGCACACGAGCTCATATTTCTCCCGCACACAAAGAAACTTACAGCAACACTAATGAACTCACTAACAAAACACACGCAAAAAGAGAGCGGCGCATCTACCTGTAGCTACGGTCTCAGAATAAACACACATGCACAAATTACGCAACTAGTGATGTTAAGTGGTGTAATCATATAAAAATGTCGATAAAATTCAGTTACCTATAATATCTGTTCTTTTACTAAAGATTTTATTGATTCAATAAAAGATAAGTCGAGTAATGAAGAAATAGTAACAAATTGTATTTTTCAATAATTTATTGTATCATACATATTTTAACTATTCGTACTAAGTAGAATCGTATAAAATATCGACTACCAAAAACCTCGCATCACATCTCTAACTGACAAAAGCCGGCAGCGGCCGCTTCACGAACGTGTACATGAACGTGTGAGTGAGAGTATAAGTAAACACTAAGTAAAACACTTATCCATTGCGCTATTAGACCAACCGATTCATTGATCGATTTGTATTAAGCAGTGGTTTTTGTTGCTAATGAAAATAGCGCTAAAAATGAAAAATAAAAACTTTTTCCAAAAAAAGCAACCAACTTCCAAAAAATCCCCACAAAGTGAAAAATGACTTTAGACGCCAACTTCCGAAATTAAAGTTATTTTTCATTTTGTGGGGTTTTTTTTTTGAAAGTCGGTTGACTTTTTCAAAAAAGTTTTTATTATTACTTTGGGACTGACGACAAAAAATGTTATCACGGTCTTTTTCACGACGCGACCTACAGGCTTATTAAGTATCTTGCAGAAGCCTAGCGATAGCAAAATTTGTGTAATAATTGCTTTTCAATCGCAAATCATTATGACTATCGCCGATACATAATACCGATTTGTGATTGAAAAGCAATTATGCTATCGCTAGGCTTCTGCAAGATACGTAATAACAGGTACCGATTTTGTTGTGACAGATGGCTCAGATTTGTCAATTGGGGTCGATTGTGTTCCACTTCCAACCGGTGTTATTGCTGTTGTTTCGGGTGAACCGAAAACTTGATGTGGGGTTATGTACTGCGCATTCCCACTTTTTAGTTGCCAACTTGTTTGGGGGCTACTGTAACATGATGTTCCGAAGAGGGCCAATTGTCTAGTCCAATTTATGACGTTGATAACCATTAAATTATTTCAGGGCGACGTAGCAGCATTAGTGAGTCGGATAGCAGGCGCAGCAGCGGGTGCGGCTGCAGCGGCCGCTCGCCTGTCAGGCGCAGAGCTCGTGATGGCGTCGCGCGACGAGCTGGTGCAGTGTGTGCGCCTGCGCGTGGGCCCGGCCGTCAAGGTCTACAGCGCCGTCCGCCAGCTGCGCGAGAACTACACGTGATCGCGCGCCATCGCTAGAGCCATCCTCATGCTCATATGAAATGAAGAACTCTAGTGACGTGCCTCAAGTGTATACTACCTAAACTACTGTGTTCTATTGTGTTTTAACAGTGTAAATATCAAGTGAAAACGGACATCCACAGAGGTATTACATGGTTTTATATGAAATTACAATTCAGAAATTTATTTTCAGGGCCAGAATTGTATATGTATTTGGATCGATGTATTTACGTCATGGGTATTATTTTCATTACCAGTAGTGAATTGGGATTATTACAATGTGCTTAATATTATGAACTTTCATGCTCATTTAACTAAATTGAGCATTAACTTGTGTTTTGTTTAGAGACTTCAGAATTATGGATTTCACTTGACTATATCTGCCAAATTAGATCGTGTATTAGTTACTGCTTGATGTTAGTATATTTTTGTGACTGTTGTAATATTTAGAGTTTTAGTTGAGTTAGCTTTAATATTTTAAACTGTTCTCAACAAAACAATTAATCCATCAAGATCATGAAATCAGGCAATATATTATACCTACACTAAGCTAGTAATTATTGTTTGCATCAAGCAATATCTGTAAGCACAAAACGCACTAAGATTTAAATAAGGCTTTAAATGCGGCGGTTGTGACTGTATGCAATCGTAGTGTCGTCACTAAATAGGAAATATTTAGGAAATCAACAATAATAACAAGTATAGCTGACATCTAATTTTGTGCAAATCGAAAATTTAAGTTTATTCAAAATCATAGATGGGGTTTTATAATGTAGTACTTTTATATATTGATGTGATTTCGTATCTGATGAGGAGCGTGTGGCTAAGTAATAACAGCCGCATGGGTCGATCCATCAGTTTAAGCTACGCTTGCCGCGGTTGGTCCGTGGATGGATGACCGTCTTTATATACCGAGACTGACTCGAAAAGCACGTTAAGCTGTTGGTCCCAGCTGTCTTTTGTGAATTTTTGACAGTTGTTATGGGTCGTCAGAAGCCCGAAAGTCTGACAACCAGTCTTACCCAAGGGATATCGTATTACCCAGTGACTGGGTTGTGGAGGTCAGATAGGCAGTCTCTCCATGTAAAATAATGGTATTCAGCTGCATCTGGTTAGACTGGAAGCCGAGACCCCAATATAGTTGGGAAAAGGCTAGGCAGATTTATGTGATTTCATTGTGTATACATTTATCTGTTTCCAATTGAACAACTATTTAAACAGAATGAGAAATAATAGAGCAGACTATTTACCGGGATATTCAAAGCCAAAAACGAATCAAAACATTCTGTTAATTATGATTGGATAGGATACTACTCAGTACTCATGCAGTTCTTCTCTATCAAAACTCAGAATTGTAAGGACAACGTTAGCCACATACTGTTTATGGCTCCTAGAACTGAAGAAACAGGCATACCATGGTGACGTTGGATTGTCCTTAGTTGTGCCCTTAGTCCACATATTATCAATAGTTGGTTGATCTGTGCTCGTACATGTAATGCTGTTATGGACTAACACATGCCTAAGAATTTATATTCATTGTTCTTTAAGTCTCCAAGAATTGAGACTTTTATAAGGATACACGTATTTGTAAATGTGAAGATTTTGTGCAATCTAGTTTTAAATGAATAATAACCAATACTTGTCACTTTACTTTAGTAATGCCCATACATTTTTTAAATGTTGTGAGGTCAAATAATTTTTATTTGAATTTGTTCAACAGTTAAGTGGCAATAGTTAGCGTCTTAATTTATGAAATTTTATCGAATTGTAAGTTTACTTTTTCTTTGATTAGTTGTAAGGTAAGAATGGAATTTTATTTGGTGTAAAAGTTATGTTTATGAGTTATGTTTAGAACAAGAAAAACAAAATATGATGAGGATATTGGGTAACTTCTTAGGTAATAATAAATTTAGATGATCTATCACAAAGAAATAATGTTAAATATTTACAAAATGGAAATGTGTAAACACTAGAAATGTTAAAAATATTTTGAAGCTCCATTATATTTTAAAATTACGAAAAGAAATTTGATTTTGTTGGAATAAAATTATATTTTTCACTAAGAATGTCCCCATGTTTCTATGAAATTCATAAATTAAGTAAATAAGATTTGATTACTTATTTGTGACTGTAAATATAGTGTATTAGGCTGCTGGACTATTATGGCGGCCACGTTTGTACATAGCGCTATGTACGATGTAAGTTTTTACACGACAAGTAGTTAGTAATAAAGTGCCATTTCGATTGGCACCAAATATTTTATTGTTACTCTGTAATTTAATAAAAATTGTGAAACTTGAAACTTGGTACTTACTTGTTTTATCCCTGTAAAATGTTACGTTTACTAAAGCTACGGTTGCCTAGAAGAGCGTTGGCTTTTGAGCGCCAAGCGGTACCGAACGCGATTCGTCCCCCAGCGCTAAGCTATAAATGTATAACGTATCTATAGTAAACAATAGTGATGAGGGTAATTGTATTATCGATAAAATGTTACTTACACGTTTTTTTTTTTTAATATAATATATCAGTTGGCTTGGTATGCATGACACTTAATAGCATGCCACTTGCCTATCTCTACTAAGAATAGACATCTTTTTCTATACCAAGTGACATTTCGTTGCTCCGTTTTTGACATTGCACTGCAGAAATCCTTCTACAGTTTGTCATTTTGTCTTTTGTTTCTAGCGATCTTTGTCTAGGACCTTTTTTATGTAGACTATTTCGGTAGAAAGTTTTCTATCCCAAACTGTCAAAATCACACTGACCACTGATAGGTAATTGTCTAGGGTAGTGAAAACATTGTACACTCCTACCAACTTATCTGTGAAATGACGAAAATTGGAACTACGGCCGTCATGTTGAAATGTCATTGGATTGTCAGTGTCTACCACATTCGGGTTCTCTGGTTGTTTTGTCGTGATATTGCTGAATTTATAAAGTTAAATATGCCGAAAGCTATTAAAAGTGATGCTCGAAACAGTATTCTAAAGGTTAAAACGGAACGGAGAAAAAAATATCTAATAGGTAACCTGCTAAGTGAGTGAGCAAACTAACCTGCCAGATTTCAAATTTCTACTAACATTTATTTTATTATCTTATATTTCAGGTGTGAGTCAAGGACCAATTTAAAAAATAGTTAAGGAAGGGCACGCAGCAGAAGAAACTGGTACAAAAATTCGGACACCAGGCAAGGAGAGAAAACGTAAAAGTGGATTTGTGCATGTTGATGATTTTGACATGGGAGTTATACGGAGAAAAGTACATGAATTTTATTCTGCTAAAAAAGAGGTCCCTACTGTTAACAAGCTTCTAGAGGTCTTAAAGACTGAAATAAATTACACAGGACAGCGAGAGAGTCTGCGAAAGCTGCTTCACAAGGTGGGGTTTCGTTTTCAAAAATCTGAATCTAATCGGAAGGTTCTTATGGAGCGCAATGAAAGATCAGTTTGGAGAGCTAAGTACTTGCATCCAGTGGATAAAAATAATAAATCTCCCCAGCCCCGGCCCATAATTTATTTAGATGAGACCTATATTCACTCTTCGCAATTCGTTGGCAAGGAGAGGGTGAAGACGGAGTATTGGAGCCTGTATCGAAAGGGCAAAGATATATTATTGTTCATGTGGGAGGAGATACTGGATTTGTTACAAATGCACTACTTGTGTTTAAATCAAACACAAAAAGTGGTGATTATCATGACGAGATGAATAGTACCAACTTTAAAAAGTGGGTTATTGATAATAGTGATGTATAATGCTCCTTATCACCGTATTTGTGTAAATAAAGTCCGAAATACGAATTCCTTAAACAAAGATATGCAATTATGGTTGAACCAAAATAAAATTGACTACGGAGAGAATTTGACTAAACCTCAGCTTTTAGAAATAATTAAGAGAAACATGCCTGAACCTGTATATGAGATTGAAAAAATTTTAGAAGACAATAGACACAAATGCTTATATTTACCACTTTATCACTGTGATCTCAATCCCATTGAACTCATATGGAGCACAATGAAAAGAAAAGTTGCTGATGTAAATATTGAGCACAAAAATGCTGAAATCCCCCGCTTAATTAGAGAAGCTTTTGACGCTATTACAGTTCATGAGTGGGCACAGCATTGTAAACACGTTCGCAGGTTAGAAGGAGAATACTTAAAACATGGTTTGTATTTAGATAAACCTTTTATTATAGCAGTGGTAAGTGACACTGAAAGCGATAGTGATAATGATGATAGTGATACGGAAATAAGCGGAGTGTGGCCTCACAACCAGGATGAAGTTGTGTATGCAGGTTCATCTAAAGATCACAATTACTGTAAACCTGGTAAAGCAATTTGTTTTTTTTTCTTACACTACACTAGGTACCACTGCTAATTATAATTAGTCAAATCTGGTGTTAGGAGTTAGGTACGGTCATAACTAAATGCTAGACATCCAGGTACCTCTTGCAGGGTAGGTACCTACTTAACTTCGCATTAAATGAAAGTCGTATCCCCCCGTGGAACATTTTATCTGCTGAATTTCCACTTCATTGGATTACTTTTTAGATAAAGTTTATTGCTGAGAGACTAAACTTTTAGCGTACCTACGTAACTGTAAGTTATCGAATTCTTTTTATTTATTTTATTATTTTCATATAGGTATCATTGTTTTTAATTTGTAAAAACTGTAATTCTTATTAAACGATTATGTCTAATGTGAAATTTCCTTCTTGAAAACTTACTCAATTTTGGGCACCTTATATTGCAACACTGAATCGACGGTGCCGTCCTCTTTCAGTTCACAGATAAGTTGGTAGGACTGTAATCGCCACGCTAAAAGTAGTAGAAAACTTAAGTACTCCTCGACGGCCGCTAAGTTATCTACAAAATATTTTTTTTCTTTTGTTTTGCTTTAATCTTGAAAACCATGTGTCCTATAGCAAATGAAAATTTTGCCCCGTTGCCCCCCCCGTGCCGATAATAATTTTTCATATTTTCCATACAAAAAGTGAAAAATTCCATATAAAACACGTTGAGAATCGTATCTTAAAAACCCCCCGCACCGCCCACCCCTCCCGCGTACCCCCTCCCGCGCCGCTTCCTTCCACAACCCGCGCCCTCGCACCCCTCACCTCCCAACCGCCCCAATACTAAGTAGGTATTTGAAAAAACAACGAAATATTTCCCGAATCTTTCATATTTTTCAGGTTTTTTCGATTTCATTGGGAAAAAATCATGAAATACCCTATATACTGGCGAATTTTCTTGCAACTTTCGAATAAAACATTGAAAAAGCAACGGAATTCGAAAGAATTTTTTCAATGCTATTCCGAATCCACACCTTGTAGGATTTTTATAAGTTCTTCAGAACTTAATTCATTACCTTCACTCATTTTTTACTATTTCTTATAACAATAAACACACAGAGCTGCACTATCTCACACTAACCTTGAGGCACTTACGTCTATGACGTCACAGGTTGTCTTCTATACATGTCAATGGCACACGACGGCACGAGGCACGGATATTTAATAGTTTTGATGTGAGTTATTAGTGACGGGATATTTCAATATCGATATCAGTATTAACCTAAGTACGGCACTTTGTGTGTATTAAAAGATTCCTGTAAATACATGTGTAAGAGCTAGCTAAATTAAGTACATTCCTTTTAAGGATCGCATTTTTTTTTCAAAACGTTTCGAAATAAATAAGTTTTTTTTAAACTTTCGCATCTATCGACACTTTAGAAACATAATCAAGTAACCACAACACTAGACGTCTTCTAATAAAGACTACGGCGCCTGGGGCACGGAACAAATTTTGGCTAGTATAATTTTTCTATTTTTAATATAAACAAAGACCCCTATTGAAATAAAAAAAAACTAGTTTAAGGTTTTAGGCAATAGCCTAAAAATATGCACAAAGCATTTGCTTATGTATTTTAATGTAATAAACGTTATAATTAGATGTTGTCTTCTAATAATGACGTGGCGTGGCGGGTACGGCCGAGCTTGTATACGGGTTGCTACAATTGTTATTTCGATTTACTCCATGCTGTAGGTAACGGGGACGTTAAAAAGCTGAAAAAAGATTATAATTACTCATCAGATGTTTATTGCATTTTGGTTGAGTAGGTACCTAGATGTTGAAGTTTGTAAGGATTGGAGTTTGGTAACCTTCGACGACAGCAGTTTGTTTTTTAAATAAAATATATATATTTACAATCACAAAACTAGAAAGAAACTCAAGCAGGTGATGGTGGTGTAGGATGAAATTAAAATACTGTAGGTGGGCAGCCCTATCGCGTGTTTACGTACCGCGCGGCGTCAGACTAAATATCCTGTAGACGGAGCCTTTAAGAGAGACGCGTGTCCTTTTCTTGTTAGTGTGCGCCTTTAAAGTAGTATTAGTGTGCGTGACTAGGGAAGGGTCGACGCTTCAAAGCATACTATGGAATCTGTAGTACATCGATTTTGCTTAACGAAAAATGCACATGAGTGAAACTGCGGATAGAAAATAGTACCTACCTACTATAATAAAATGTGTGCTTTGTTAAATAAAAATTATGGGCACATAAATATGGTATTATGTAACAATTTATTACTAATTAAGGGTCCAACTTAAATAAATAATCAGACTTATATTTTTACGATTTTATTTATTGTAATATTTACACACAGGTACATACATATATTGGAGTACAATGAAATGAAATGAAATTGTTTATTTTGCAAATTGGATGTTGGCAATATTCTGGATATCCTTCGAATACTGTTGGCACCGAAACAGACTTTAGTTTTTTTTATAGATAAACCTGTTATGAAGCAGGACAGCTGTGGCTTTCTTTGGAGCAAATCCTTGAATATTTCATGTTCCTAGTTCTGACGTCTAACAGCTTTAATCCACTCACTTCTTATTAATTTCACAATATTATGAAACCTACAACATACAGTAAGCAAAAATTATTATACCATATCAACAACAAACGTCGATAGATTTTATCGATAATATTGTACACATCCCTGCAGTTCACGCCTAAAACAATGCCTAGGTTAATGTAACGCCTCGTCATGTGTTCAGCCAACGCCAAGCCAACGCCAAGCCAATGCCACTTTATGACATTTGCTAAGCCAGCGAGTGACCATTAGTGACGTCACATCCGGCCGCCGAAGTGTATAAGTAGTCGGACCGCTCATTTGGCGGGAACATTTTGCTGCCGTACATGAGATAAGTCGAAACTCTGTTCAACTGTATAAAAATATAAATAAATAATTGTGATTATTCGTCAAGTGTGAAGTCTATTACTGCTTTCCCGTTTCATTCAGAAGTGGGATATAAAGTGAAATCGCCCTACTGCATCTGTTGGTCGTGGAATCCTTCCGCCTGGCTGGAGTTAAGAAGAGCAAGACCATATTAGTGAAGATGAAGAATTCCCACCGCCATCCGCTAGAAAACTACTGAAAAGTTCACTAGAAAACGAAGTGGGTAGGGCGATACACAAACTCTACGACGATATTTTACCGCTCAACTACTTCAAAAGTCATCGTGCAGCATCCCTTATCCCCGAGTTTGACCCCGAGGGAGAAGAATGGACAGTGTTGGTATGGCTGGAAGAAAATTGACGAGCTGGGAGACAGGCTGGAGCGATAAAGTAAAATCATTTCACCTTCAAGATAAACTCCGTGGTCAAGCACGTAAATGGTACAACAGACTCGATGAATATAACTTTTCCTGGGACGAATGGAAATGCATGCTAGCAAGAGCATTTCCCAAACATCGTGACTTCAGTGCTTTGTTAGACGAAATTATGAACCGGAAGAAGCTCCCGAACGAAAGAATGACTAAATATTATCAGGATAAAATCGCCATGTGCTTTCGTTGTAACCTGTCTGACACTGCTAGTGTTTCGTGTAAAATCAGAGGATTACCCCCTTCGTTACAACCAAACGCACGAGCTTTCCAATGCCAGCGTCCAGATGAGCTGTACGAAGCCTTCCTCTGTACCCTCGACGATTATATCTCACCAACATTCGAAGCACGTGACAAGCCGAAAAAGGACGCTAGACAGCTGCCGAATCAGGATAAGAAAGTGAACCCTGAGACCGACCCCTGTCCGCGTTGTAAGAAGACTGGTCACATCCTACGGAATTGCTCATTACCTGATCAACGCATTTGTTTCAAATGTGGTGTGCAAGGTCATATTGCCACCCGCTGCCCTGGCTCTTCAACTACACATGCCAAGATGTCTGCCGAATCGAACAGCAACGTCAAGGAAGTTAAGCTAGTGCAAAATTACAATGAAATTTACAAGAAGGTCGTGAAGCAACGTTACTCCGAGGTGGTGAGGGCCTCATGAAGGTTATCAACATCGGAACCAAGGACATCGAGTGGGAAGCCGGCCAGATCCTCGCACGAGCAGATAGCTGCAATGAATCGGTGACCCAAACAAGCCGGGTGAGTTCAATCCATTATTGTCTTACTTGCCCACTATTTTGCCAAATAAGCCAAATTATTCAGTCACTAGTTCCTCTAATCCATGTGACCTTACAGTCCCGTCTGCCTCGGTCTTAACAATTAATAAAATGAGTGATAGTACAGGCGGGGTACCTATATCCGAAATCAGTATGGGGAGTTTAAATGAAAACGAGCGTGATAGTTTAATACATTTATGATTACAATACAAATACACCTTTGCCATTGGCACAAAAGATCTCGGTTGCACCAATTTGCTACATATAAAAATAAAACTTACCACCCAGCAGCCAATGTATCGTCAATTTTATATGTTATTGCACACTGAACAACAAATAGTTAATTCTAAAGTTCGTAAGTTACTTGATGCCGGTATCATTAAAGAATCCAAATCCGATTATGCCTCTCTAGTTATCTTGGTAAAGAAAAAGAACGCTGATAGTCGGTTATGTGTGGATTATCGTGCCCTTAACTCGGTCACTATAAAAAAAAAAAGATTTCCATTGCCGAACATCGACGATCAGGTTTCAAAGTTAGTCGGTAAGAAATATTTTACGAGGCTCGATATGGCTAAAGTTATCGTCAACTACAAATTGCACACGAAGACACTTGCAAAACTGCATTTATAACACCTCAGGGCCATTATGAGTATTTGCGCATTCCGTTTGGTTTAGATGCTCCCTCAGTTTTCATGCGAATGATTAGTATAATAATTGTCGATTCCATTCGTTCCCAAACGTCACAAACAAACAGTTCAACTAGCGAAATTCTGGCATTCATAGATGATCTATTACTACCCTCGGTTGATTTTAATTCTGGTGTAAAAATGTTAGAATCGGTGTTGCAAAAGTTTGAATCTGAAAATCTAAAATTAAACATGGGAAAGTATTCTTTTTTTACAAGAGAAAGTGACTTATTTAGGGCATGAAATTTCTCATGAAGGTGTGCAACCAGCAGAACCAAAATTGTTTGCAGTTTCGCATTTTCCTGTACCGAGGAATGTACATGATGTACGTCAATTTATAGGCCTTTGTAGTTACTTTCAAAAATGTATTTATAAATTCGCGGTTATAGCTCGCCCTTTAACAGAATTGACTAAGAAAAATGTACCGTTGGTATGGAGTGATAAACAAGTCGATAGTTTTAACGCATTAAAAAAAAGTGTTTATGCTCTAAGCCAGTGTTAGCTTTGTATGGCCCTACGTTAGACATAGAAGTTCACAGCGATGCATGCAAATTAGGAATAGCAGGAATTTAATTACAAAAACAGTCTGACGGTACTTTGCGCCCTGTTATGTATTTTAGCCGAGTGACGTCTAGGGAGAAAACTATGTATCATAGCTACGAGCTAGAAACATTAGGAGTCGTGGAATTATAGTAGGTTAAAACGTAAAGGTAGTCACCGACTGTGCCGCCGTCCGAGCCACTCTCACTAAACGCAATATTATACCTTGTATCGCAAGATGGTGGCTGTTAATTCAGGAATACGATATCAGTGTAGAATACAGGCCTGGTGAACGAATGAAACTTGTCAATGCGTTAAGTAGGAACCCAAGAGATGCTGTAAATATTAATCGTTTAGAAGTCACTGATTGGTTTATACGGTTCTATATCAAGATGATAAATAAAAAAATATTAGTGACCAATTAAAAGCCGGGTCGACTGAACGCGATATAATAAACAATTACGTGTTGATAGATGACAGGTTATATAGGAAGACGCTCAGTGGTAATCGACTTGTAGTGCCTGAGGCAGCTAGGTGAAAAATTCTTCAACTGCACTATGACGAAATAGGGCACTTAGGATTAAAACGATGCATCAATTTGATTAAGAGTGATTTTTGGTTCCCAAAAATGACACGGTTGGTTCGTAAATATGTAACCTCTTCTTTAAGTTGCGCTTATGGAAAGGGAGATCATGGCAGAAAGGAAGGCAATTTACATCCGGTTTCTAAGCCAAATGAACCGTTTAGAATGATACATAAGAAAGGTTAGGAATACATGTTAATTATAACTGATGCATTTTCAAACGTTGTTATTGCAGAGTGCAGTCGATCAGTTAATTCAGTAGAAACAATTAGAATACTCAAAATAATGTTTTTGTTATTTGGCTATCTGGATACAGTAGTAACTGACTATGGCAAGGCATTTACTAGTAGATATTTTAAGAAATTCGCGGCAGACAAACAATTTAAACATACGTTGAATGCAATTGCGTGCCCGCGTGCCAACGGGCAAGTTGGGCGCATCAATCGCACCATACTAAATGCCCTACGCGCGACTGACCCTAGTGAAGCCGCTAATAGCTGGTCTAACCGTCTACCTGATCTGGGGAATAAATAATACTTTAAATGAAACTACCGGGCTTAAGCCTTATGATTTAATGTTTGCACGTAGTGGTAGGCCAGTGTGTGATGTAACCGTACCAGATGAAGTACCTGAATCGACCCAGGCCAAGCGTAGCAAGGCCAGTGCACGTATCAATAAAACTAGCGCTTGGATGAAACATAATTTTGATAAACGTCGAAAAATTTGCCATGTTTATAAGAAAAGAGATTTGATTTTATGGACGCAGGCACCTACTAGCAGTACTGCTAAGGTCAACACAAAGCTAGATGACTTGTTTTCAGGCCCCTATATAATAACTAAAGTAGTATGACAGATACAGGATCAGGAGCATTAAGGGTTTAAGGGGCTACAATAACTTTACGGGGCTTATTTCAACAGATTCTCTGCGACCTTATCGTAGCATAGCTCCTGTATCTGACAGTGCCAGCAGCTCTGATGACTAGCTGGAGGCGGAAGACTTAATCGATCTAATAAAAAGCTAAAACAAAATCGTGTGCTCCATTGCGGGAGCAATTGTTGCAGGATGGCCGATTGTAACGCCTCGTCATGTGTTCAGCCAACGCCAAGCCAACGCCAAGCCAATGCCACTTTATGACATTTGCTAAGCCAGCGAGTGACCATTAGTGACGTCACATCCGGCCGCCGAAGTGTATAAGTAGTCGGACCGCTCATTTGGCGGGAACATTTTGCTGCCGTACATGAGATAAGTCGAAACTCTGTTCAACTGTATAAAAATATAAATAAATAATTGTGATTATTCGTCAAGTGTGAAGTCTATTACTGCTTTCCCGTTTCATTAAACATTAATTTAGACTATAAAACTTGTTTTTTTATTAATATGATATAAGACAATCTTAGTCTAAATATGTAAATCTTCCATGTTTATCAATTTTCTAACAGTTAACCTCTGTAATTAACAATAAAATTGTTGTCATAGACTTACGTGTGAAATGATAATTCTGGGTCTATTACGCCTTCTTTCGTTATTCTTGATGAATAATATACATCCGCACACAGCATTTTCACTTTACTAATTTTGTCCTAGCCAAACTACTGATATTATTTAATATTTCGCATTTAAACTGCACCAAGCCGCAATGTTTTGACTGACCAAGTCGGTCACTTGTTGACACGATTTACACAGACAGTGCGACGTTGCCAAACTTACATGTGCTGTACCTTTTACTCGTTCCTGAACTGTGTGAAATAGACAGAGAGAACAATACTTTGTTTGACACACGGATACAAGAGCAGCAACAAGTTATAGCTCCGTCTACAGGATACTTAGTCTGAGCGCGCGGCTGTAGGTAATTATTTCAAGGCTATGGACGGAGTCAAACTACTGGTAGATATTTATACTGTGCTACACGGCTGCCTAGACTCCACCGCACTTAGGCTTTTATAGGAAAGCGGTTCCGTCATAAAGTGCTTATTACGCTATTAATTTTTAGAAAATCGAAAGATGTAATCGAAGTTAGAACAGTTAGATTCCGATTTAGTGCGATTGGAAGGTGCCGACCGCACTACTTCCTAAATTGTTTACAATTTAGGTTTCCTTTGATAGTGTAATAAACGCTTTACAGCTGCCATGAAAATCGGTAATTTTCACCAGTATTTGCGTTGTGGTAGCCAGCGAAATTCAAATTTTCTTGCGTTCTTTTATCTCCGAAATCGGACCAATCCGGAGGAAATCTAATAGATGTGACCGGCTGTTCACTTGCAGCTCGTACGGGGCAGATTAGGCAGACTATTATATGACCGACCGGCTTCACACGTTGGCTCTAACGTTATTCTATCAGTCTACGTGGGATTGATAGAAAAGCATTGGCCCCAATATTCGATCCGTATGTATGTATGTATGTTTGTGTGGAGCTCGTGGCTAAGTAATAACAGCCGCACGGGTCGATCCATCAGGTTAAGCTACGCTTGCTGGGGTCGGTCAGTAGTTGGGTGACCATCTTTACATACCTAGACTCCTCCGTGCCTCGGAAAGCACGTTAAGCCGTTGGTCCCAGCTGTCATTCGTGGATTTTTGACAGTCGTTACGGATCGTCAGAAGCCCGAAAGTCTGACGACCAGTCTTACCAAGGGCAATCGTATTAATTACCCAATAACTGGGTTGTAGAGGTCAGATAGGCAGTCGCTCAATGTAAAATACTGGTATTCAGCTGCATCCGGTTAGACTGAAGGCCGACCCGAGCCGACAGTTGGGAAAAGGCTAGGCAGATTGATATTGTATATATGTTTGTATGTCCGCGATATTCTCAAAACTAATGAACCAATTTTGATGATTCTTTCACTAACGTGCTCTACGTAGTTTCAGGAAGGTTTTAGTATATATAATACATTAGGTACCTAATTATTCTTATTTATGAAGTATATGCATAAATGTACTGTGTCTCCGGCATTTCTAAGCGGATTTTGATGATTCTGCTTTTCGTTCGTCTTGGGTTTATGGGTTTATGTAATTGTATAATAAACTAAAAATGGAAAATGAATTTACTTAAAAAAAAATAATTGTCTTCCATTCTTCAGTGCACCTTTGCTTGGCACCGACTTCAGAAGCTGTTAAGTTTTTTTTTATGAAGGTAATTTATTTTGTTCGTTTTAGGTTTTTGATGTCGGTTTTTACGTTTTTTAAAGTAACTTTTTTTGCATAATTTTTTAGCTTATGAAAATAATGTCAAGGTATATGGACGGACTCTATGCTCTATGGTTTTTCTTTGCAATCTGTGCTAAAATTTTGTTTGGCAGCCGATTTTCATGAGTTTTCAAGAGTTTTCTGGGAATATTGGCTGAAATATCTTTTTATAATGGCTCTATATTGTGCAAGTGAGTATCTAATCTACTATAGCATCACAAGATAATCTGGAAAAAATATTACATTTTCGAAAGGCGCGTATCCTGTCTACCGGTGGGCGAAACCAATCCGAACATTATTTTTACAGTGTTAGAAACTGTCTATCTAAGCCAGTTTATTTACAACATGGTAGTTTTAAACTTATCTTCATGATATCTACGAACTACATCCTTAAAAAAAAATTGTGTTTATTTATAACCTAACTTTGTGATTGTAGTATCTAATGAGGTCCCCGAGTTGCCCGTGGTCTCCCCTTCGTCGGGCGCCGTA
The DNA here is from genome assembly GCA_948252095.1 of Dicycla oo. NCBI lineage: Eukaryota > Metazoa > Arthropoda > Insecta > Lepidoptera > Noctuidae > Dicycla > Dicycla oo. The sequence continues at coordinate 1,761,025 of OX411718.1, read as the reverse complement.
TTTGAGAAGCGTGTTATCGAGAAATATATCATAGAGAATGGAGTGGACCCTATCAATGGCAAGGAGTTGAGAGTTGAGGATCTCATTGAGATAAAAAGTGAGTACAACATTACATGCTTAAAATTAGGCTTATGTTGTGGTAATTAGGAGCATTATGTGATAAACAATAATTCCTGGTTTGTGCTTGCTTCTAACTTAGGTAAATAGAACTCATAATCAAACCTGTCTGTGATGTTTGCTTTCCACCTACTTATTAGAAAATAGAAAAATAAAAATAGTTAATAGCTACGCTTGGTTCCAAAAGTATCTGATGAAAGAGTACTAAACCTTGATCAGGTTAAATTCTTACACAATCACTTTCTAGTTACAAATTAGTCTGTATTTAGAAGGTTTCAAATTTATAACTCACCACTTTAATGGCAAATATTAACCGCTATTTTTAACCAACCACAGATCATTATACATTTTGGCTTAATAACTTCTAATACAAGTAATAATAAACAAATCTTATGTAGTGAACCTGTTTTAAAACATTTAAAGGTAATTAAGCCATTTAATAAGATCTTATTGGTAATTCTTACATACAATTCAATAGAATATCAACATGTACCAACAGTATTGTACCAATCGTTTGAAACAACTTATTTTATTAAAATAGCAATTTAAATTCTAAGATATACTACAAGTATATTTCAATATTACGTAATCATTTATAGTAATAACATCCATATGATTTTTTACATGTTAAGATTGGTATTTCTTTGTAAACACTAACTAGTCAAATTATGTACTTCTACATTAGTCCCAAGCTTCGTAAGTGTGACAGATCTCATTATCCAACAAATAGTATTATAATATTTATAATAATATCAAAATGAATTATCTAACACGCGTAAGACTGCCGTCTCACCGCTCATATACCTCAGGCGGTGACTAGCACTTGTGCAAACACTATAGAAGTTTGGGTTTAAGTATTCAAATCAGATACTTCTAGAACAGACTATAACACATCTTATATATTAGGCAAAATATAAGGTATATCTATTCATATACAAATTAAATATTTTACTTCCGAATTTATATAAAATAATTTGAAACTACCATTTATACAAATCTTAGCATAATCAACAACTTAATATCCTAGTTGTTGCCCCACAGCTCCACCGATAGTGAAGCCAAAGCCACCGAGTGCCACATCCATCCCGGCCACACTGAAGAGCATGCAGGATGAGTGGGACGCTCTCATGCTGCATGCCTTCACGCAGCGCCAGCAGCTACAGACTGCTCGACAGGTCAGTTGCTAGTTTACTGCTAAAGCTAATGTAATATTTTTTATTTTATTAGTCTTTTATTTTAGCAGTGCTATTATAGGTATTGCAAATATTTATTCAACTAATCAATTTCTCTGGTTTAATATGACTGTAGCAAAGCCAATATTTTCTAATAGTTGATTCTCATCATCAGCAGCCTACAGCAGTACACCCCTGGACATAGACCTCTCCTATTGCACGCCAAACAATAATATATTTGAGACCCTCACAGTAAACCCTTTCATTTGATATGTCATGGTACAGTTTGTACAACTTTTTTTACATTTTCTTATTCGCCCCCCAGAGTTGACCCCATATTCAAAATTCATTTATTTACGTTACACGTCCGTGTTTGGGTCACAGAAATACATACGTGTACCAAATTTCAACTTAATCGGCCATTAGATTCGGAGCAAATTGGCTGTGACAGACGGACAGACACAGACAGACACACGAGTGATCCTATAAAGGGTCCGTTTTTCCTTTTGAGGTACGGAACCCTAAAAATTACTTGGATAACACGCAGTAAAGTTAGGGAGTGGGGGCTCGCTACGTCACTTCTATGTATAAAATCCAGCAAGGCGTGTGTCATTCTACATTTTAACTCAATGTATCGCCGTAATCTTTTGATTACGTAAAAAAAGAAAAAAATACGTGTCCAATATTTTTTAATAATCTATACAGCCTTGGTCAAAAGTATTAGGCACTCTACAAATGATTGCATTACATACATTTGGGATGTAAAATAAAACTAGTTTTGTTGTCTATGTTTATACAGAGTGTTACGTTAAACGAGGGATTTACTTTAATGGGTCATTGTACTCATCATTATGAACAACTTTTACTATGGGGCCAAACCTGAAATCGCGAAAAAAAATCAGCTGTTCGGTACATTTATGTTCGCATAATTCGTCAAAACATAGCAGCTTATTTTTTTTTCGTGATTTCAGGTTTGGTATCTACGTCGGGACTATGTAGGGTCCGGAAAAAGCCTCCGTGAAGCTTCTCACTCTGCCATACCTCCCTGCGATCGTTAGTGTCAAGCACTACAGGCTTGCGCCAGTTCTCTTTAGCCAAGGCGATCGGGGTGATGCAACCCCACGTCGGCTTCTAGGAAATATTCCCTGAGACGGCATAATAATATCTCGTGATTGTAGAGGGCCTCAGCTTTTAAAAAGCCTCGACCTCGACTTCGCGGGATATACAAACTCATTACCGACGACCGTGGGAGATGCATTTGATATGCAGTTAGCAGAGTACTGACCCTCCTATCGAGGGCGCCGAACTCGGTCTGAGCCCATTTGAGTATGCTGAAAGAGTATATGAAAACCGGCATCATGACCCAACCGTTAATGGCGCGCATCTTGTTTCCGCCTGATAGAAGAAAACTTTTAATAATGAGTTAATACTTGAAATACTATAACTACTGTTAAAGAAAATGTGTTTGGGTGGCTAAAGTGGACTGGTTACCTAGAACTATGAAAGTACTATGGCCCCTGCCTGTTCAATGTTTTATTATTAATGGAAAAAAATGGCAGGGGGTGGCTTGTACGCTCAATAATGGGCCCCGAAAACGGTCGCTAGCACATAGTGTCGTAGCAACAAGGGGGCAACATGCCCTGAGGTGCTGATGAGGAGTGGAGAGGTATTCCACGGCTATCAAGACAATCCCGGAAGTACGGTCAAGATCTTCATCCCTACCAGCATCTTACTGGAATACTTCGTTCCTCCGAGCACGTTTGCTCTTGCGAATCTCCAATCAAGCCGGACAATAAAGACAAGAAAGCAGCGGGAGCTCTGTTCCTCCTCAGTGTTCACCCTGGTCGGTCAATAAAGGTGAGCCAGAAGTGAGGAACAGCACTTCTCCCGGGAGATAGGCCCCGTGGGGTCGCTACTGACCAACAGCTCGCCACGTGCTGCCCTGCGTGGTTCATGGTCTCTCTTGGTCTGGCTCCTCACCCTATAGACCCAGAGTTCAAGAGCGCGCAAGCCCCACCACGACGTCAACGTAGAGATACGGCGGTGGCGCTATTATTATTATCTTTATTTTAGGAGCTTGGTCAACGAGACTATTTTAATTTCTTTGGAATCCAAATTCCACCTTTACACTTGCCTTGTCCTGCAGGAACTAAGTCACGCTCTCTACCAACACGACGCGGCGTGTCGTGTGATCGCTCGTCTCACTAAAGAGGTGACTGCCGCCAGAGAGGCCCTCGCCACGCTCAAGCCACAAGCTGGCATCGTCGCGCCACAACCGACGCACCAGGTATGTGTGAAATGTTTTTATTACTCGGACTTGTCAAATAGGATTATCAGCTTTCACATATTGGAGTTAACTAAAGAAATAGGGCAAGGCAGGAGGATGTGATGCCACCTCATGCTGTCCTAGCTCTATGCACTAGCCACAGCAACTAACTTTAACTACACATTTCAATGTTTGGTAATGATTACGTAACAGCATGCTTTGGCTATTTAAGCCAAGCGCACATTACAGCCGCAACGGGGTACAGCCCAATGCATTTTCGGATTAAGCGCAGAATGCCACATTCGCAAAATGACATATTGGAATTTCGCAAAACGTCACATTCTCAAATCATATTCTGAAAACGCCACATCGCAAAACGTCACATTAGCATAATACCATTTTGGCAAAATACCATTTTCGCAAAATGCTATTTTCGCATGATGTCAAAACCTCGAATCGGAAAAGCAAAGACATCCATTTTGATGAGCAATATAAACAATTGTTGAAAATGTTAAGGGATAACCGTTTGTCATTAGCAGAATTTCTGCGTAAAGTTATTTTCTACAATTATACAAATGACGACACTGGAACCAGAGTGATCTAGGGCACAAAAGTATGTTTCTAAAAAAAATAACTCAGAAAATTAACACTTTGCAAACCACATCAATTCTATAGTGAGATGTTGTGATCTCTTAAGGAAAAAAGTACTGGGAAGCGCTTAGATCAGTGTGGCCTGAAAGAATTATGATTTTTTTTTATGCCATTGTGTAACAAACCCATTATTGGTAAAAATGTCACTTAGATCACTCTGGTTCCAACGTCGTCAAATAGGCATTTTATAGGTTAGAGCATACTTAATATATTATAATTAAAATTCGAAAATCAAATCATCACACATTGTTGTGTGATCACACACGTGTGATCTGCCACCTTAACTGAGACATTGTTCTTGTAATTAATTGCGTTTGTCCGACAGGCGGAGGCCGGCGCAGCAGGCGGCGGCGTGGCTCCAGTCGGCATGTCGAGCGAGGTGGTGTCGCGCCTGCAAGAGCGCGCCACAGCGCTCACACAGGAGCGCAAGCGCCGCGGACGCACCGTGCCCGAGGGACTGCTCGCGCCTGACCAGATACGAGCCTTCCTCACCTTGGCTTCACATCCCGTGAGTATAGCATAGTAGCATTGTTATGTTGAGATGTTTCCCTGATGGACTAGTACTGTGCAAAAAATTCAAAGTAAATAATAATAATAATTGCTTTATTTGGGACAACATAGGAACCATTTTAGTTAGTACACACCTTAGATACTACAGCTTCCATAGGTTCCCAAAGGGGACGGTACCGCCCATTAGTGGGCGCTGGATCTTTCGTGTGGCACGATTACAGAGAGAGACAGAGAGAATTAATTATTAATAGATAATAGACAGACATATAAAATTGGTATAATTAACTATTATGTAAAGGGGGCGTTGGATTTTTTTTCTTGTAAAGGGGGCGGTAGTCCATAAACCCTGTTGTTTAGACACCAAATTATCAGTGTCAAAAAGGAAGATCTTTCAACAAGATGTTACTTTTCTTCGTTTTTTTTCTTCTTCAATATTCATATTAGTTAAGCACCTACATTCGACTTAAACAGCAGTGTTAATTTGTGCCGTAGATTATCTTCCTACAATTCCTACTTCTCTTCCCCAGGGTCTCCACTCAGCCAGTGTACCCGGCATCCTGGCTCTGGACATCAACCCATCAGACCACAGCAAGCTGCTGACGGGAGGCAACGACCGCAACGCGACGGTCTTCAACAAGGACACGGAACAGGTGGTGGCCATCCTCAAGGGTCACAGCAAGAAGGTCACCCGCGTCATCTACCATCCGGATGAGGATACCGTCATCACTGCATCTCCGGATCATACTATTCGTGTATGGAATGTGCCTACGTGAGTATAACTTATGTCTATAATTAAGTGCTCCTGAAGATTTGTATTGGTGAAAACAGGTGTGATTTATCATTTTTAATCAAATGTTTAAAGAATGTTGTTTGGAAGACCATGGCTGATCTGTGTGTTCACTTGGCAGGTCTCAGACGACAGTGATCCTGCGCTCGCACGACGGTCCAGTAACTGGCCTGTCGCTGCACCCGACCGGCGACTACGTGCTGTCCACGTCCACCGACCAGCACTGGGCCTTCTCCGACATCCGCACCGGCACTCTGCTTACCAAGGTCAGCGACTTCTCCGGCGTTAGCCTCACCACCGCGCAGTTCCATCCTGACGGCCTCATCTTCGGTACCGGCACGGAGAACTCGCAAGTTAAGATCTGGGATCTGAAGGAGCAGAGCAACGTGGCCAACTTCCCTGGGCACGTGGGACCAGTCACATCCATCTCCTTCTCTGAGAATGGTTACTATCTTGCCACAGCCGCTGAAGACGCGTGCGTTAAGCTATGGGATTTGAGGAAGCTGAAGAACTTCAAGACAATTCAGCTTGAGGAAGGGTATGCCATCAAGGAGTTGTGCTTCGATCAGAGCGGTACCTACCTGGCTATCGCTGGTACAGACGTGCGGGTGTACCTGTGCCGACAGTGGCAGGAGCTGAAGGTGTTCAACGACCACACGGCGTCGGCCACGGGCGTGCGGTTCGGTAAGAACGCGCAGTACATCGCTTCCACGAGTATGGACAGGACGCTCAAGCTGTACGGGTTAGAGTAGGTAGCATAGCACTAGTCCATGTTATTGTGTTTGGTATCAATAGTAAATGATGAATAACTTTAACTCTATGTGCGGTGCAAAGGTAGCATTATTGACGAAAATCAAGTCGATAGTTATGCTTCTTTATTAATGCTGGATACATTTCTAATTTGCAACTTTAAATCCTCATTTATACGATATAAGTTTCTTGCATGTGGCATACAATAAAAAACTTTTTAGCAAAAAATAAAACCGGCTTCCAAAACAAAACACTACAAAGTGAAAAATAACTTTAATTTCGGTAGTCGGTATCTTTGGTTTTGTATTTTACTTTTTTTACCACCGACTTCCGAAATTAAAGTTATTTTTCACTTTTAAGTGTTTTTGTTTTGGAAGTCGGTTTTATTTTTTGCTAAAAAGTTTTTATTTTTCTCTTTTTACTTGTGGTACCTATCCCACCCAAATTCGAATATCATTGTTCAGTACATTTAGACGAATTATGCAAACATAAATGTACAGAACAGGTGAATTTTTTTTCGTGATTTCAGGTTTGGTCCCATAGTAAAAGTTGTTCATAATGATGAGTACAATGACTTCTTAAGAGGTTGTTGGTGTTTTACAAATAACCCTGTATATTACATCCCGAGATATATATTATTTTATTTTATTATATTTTTGGAAAACTTACAGCTAATCAGACACAATAGTTACTAAGTTTATAACAAGATGATGGCCAAGTACAAGTTTTCACACATATAATTATATCCCGCGATTGGCCTTTCCACTGTGAGATATACATCTTTCTCCAGTTTGCGTTCGTCATTGGATCACGTGGATCACGCCGCACGCGTCGTTCACAAACAAAATCGATCTTTAAACAAAATGGATAAGTATTGTTTTGCTAGGTAGCCTCGACAGTACAAACAAATACAATAGGTTTGCGAATGAGCATACGGACAAGGTCACTCGGGTAATGATAGACACGAACTGAGGGTAGCGAGTGTAGCGACAGCGCGCGGCGAAATATAATATATGAAAGTATCGCTCAGTCGGTTGAAAAAAATAATTATAGTTTGAGATGTAATATATATTACATCTCAGTGGAACCGGTTCCATTTAAAAGTACGGTGAGTGATATTAATCTACAGGGTGACAGCCCTCCGCAGACTGATGGGGTGAATTCAGTATATCATACTAAGATGCCCAGTACATGAAATTATTTCAGGAACGTTATGAGAATCCAATAAACCTGATTTGTTTGTGTTTTTATGCACAAATCGGAGTATCAGTTACTGGTTGGGAGGGGTAGGTAATAGGTATGCGATGAGTTCGGTGAACTGTAGTTAGGCAGAAAGTGAACAGCTGATTTCACGCGTCGTTCGTTAGAGTAGTTCAACATCCATTGCTGTTTTTTTTTTATTGTAGCTGTTATTTACATAAATGGAGTACTGCGTACAGATAATGTAATTTTACATTGAAATAAAGGAATAGTAACTGAAAAACAAAATTTAAAAAAGTAAAATTTTCCTGAGAAATTTTCCAGTGGAATATGATTCAAAATAAGGAGCTGAATGCACCCTGTTAGTTTGTGGGGGGCTGTCCCTTACACCCTGTATATCTCGAGATGTAATATAAGTTACATTATATCCCATAGTGGAAACTGGGCTTAACACATTCTCTGCTGAATTCTTTATGCAAACGCTTCTTTATGCTACACCCTTACCGACCCTTTTTTTTACGATGTTTTCGAAACAATAGAGATGCACAACGAACACACATGTGCGCCGCGCCGCACTCGAAGAAAGTTATGAAAACGCGCATGTGTGTCTGCCGGACCGAATGTGTTAAAACGTCATCCACATATACTAAGTGGGAAAAATACGCATTATTGAAGCTAACTCAAAAACTACTCAAGCAAAGTTAATAAAATTTATATGGGACCACCTAGGAAGTATAACAAAAAAATAATTTTCCAAATCGGTTCATCCGTTTTTGAGTAATCGCGTAACAAACATACATAAAAAACAGACAATCGAATTGAGAACTCCTCCTTTTTGAAGTCTGTTAAAACTGCACCGTCTCTAAACAGTGTTTAGATTACTTTAGACGGAGCAACTTTTTTGTTGCATCTACTTAATATGGTATGCCACAGGCCATTAAATCGCACCGTGTAAATCAGGCTTAACCCCCGTCCTAATCGAAAGTGAGTAAACGACTAACGCAAGTTCGCGCGAACGTTGTTTGTACGAATTCAATAAATAGTGATTCAAACGTACCGGAACTCGTCCTAAGTGATATTCGCGCGAACTTAGTTCGTACGATTGCGCGATCTAACATACTGATACCAAACAGGTGGCCTAAATGACATTCGCGCGAACGTATGTTTCACTGTTGGTTTCTCTATCTGGCAGGTAAATTATATTGCCCGATAATAAAAAGTGCGCGTGTCAAACGTCCATTATGAAATGAGACTTACTGACATTTTGACATTGAGGGAATACGCGATCCCATTGCATATTCGCGCGACGATCGCTTTAAATAGGACGCAACTTAACGCAGATCGATGCGAGACAAATATTATAATCTCTATAATTGATTGCGGCATTCAACCGATTTAATCGCAACACGTGGCGACAATTATTTTTGTGTAGTGCCAACATTATTTTGTTTAGTTAATTCCATTGTTGATTCATTGTCTATTTTGCTACCTTGAGCGCGAACTTAATAGGGTACAAATTAAATTTACTTGGTGTATCCAGTGTATGTCATATTCTTCAATCTCGTAATAATAATTTTATTAGAAAAAAAAAACATACATTTACCTATATTTACATAAACATACAATACCTATATTCTAGTAAAAGTGTTACACACGTTGCAATATGCAATCGCAATTTGCCTGCTCCATATTGCGATCTGTGAACCCCGTAAGTCGTATAGGTATCTCACTACTCACTATCCACGTTTATACAGTGTGTCTTTATAACGTGCACATATCGAAATGAGGGAAACTATGCTTAATTTTATCGACGGAAAGAATATTTTAAAAAATCTAAAAAATTATTGAAATTTTGTATAGCGTTTTTTTAAATTCTAGTTCTCTGCTGTGATCTCTGTGTAAACAAAACGGTATAACTTATAGACTAAACAATCGTATCACGATGAAACAAACTCAATTATGATTGGAAATAGCAGGGCGTCCTCATAAAATAAAAATATAAAAACTGCCCTCAATTTAGAACAAAGGTGTTATTCTAACAAAAATCAGGTATTTTTTTAAAAATAAATAAATATTCTCAATAAAACCCCCATTACCTACATGTTTTTATTACTTTAAATAATTATTCTACGTTGTATTACGCTTTCTAAAAGTAAAAACACCACACTTATAACTCAATCACAATGTTTCTAGCAGTGTGCAAGGCCTTTCTTTAACATAAAAAAGTACTTCAGCAGACAGACAATTTTTTTTTAAATAATAATTGTCTCGATAGAATTAAGCATTGTTTCCCTCATTACGATATGTGCACATTATAAAGACTCACACTGTGTACGTTATAAAAATTATAACATTAGGAGGTTGCTATTTGAAACTAACAGATGAGTCCCAGATGTGATTCCATCAGGCCACCAGATACCAGGTAAGCTTTGAAATTAACTCGAGTCCAAAGCTAGCCAGATTTTGTCGGTCTATTTAGCCGCGCCAAAATAATATAGACATTTATTTAAAAAATGAACTGATACTGTCCTATACATTGAATTTTTGACCAGCGTGTATGTTGAGATAATAATTATCATAAACACAATATTGAAGAGTATGTTTTCCTTATGTTTATATTAGGTTAGGTTTTAACTGATAAATCTTATTGTAAGTATATTCAAAACGCGAGTGGTTATTGTTTTGTAAGAAGTTAAGAGCTGACGAATTGTGGAAGTATTTCATTTCTTTATAAATAAAGAGAATGAATTTTATAAGATGTTTTATTGCATCTATCCAAGGTGGGGTTTCCAGAAATGAACACTTCTTTCAGCATCATGTATCTTTATTTTCAAATTTACAATTAAAACAAACCCTCCCATCACAACATAATTAGTTTGATACAATAATAATTATATATACACTTATCAATTACAGGAATATTAACATAAAATCTACCAATTCATATAATATACGTCTTCCGAGTATCCGCAACGCCTGCGCATAAGCACACAACTATCATACAATATGTAGTCACACCTCCATACTCAAAATATAATTCAAAATCTTTGCACCATCAAAACATAGCGTTTTGTGTACAGTTAACAGTTATAGTACGAATATAATAATAGTATGAGCTGTGTACAAACTGATTATGGCAAACTTGTGCAACATCAGATTTCATAGTTTGCGAATTCTGTTATCTTCGTGACTTTTAACAAGTTGTTGTAGAAGCATCGACAAACCCAGTTAATCATATCAAGGCAGAGTGACAGTTGGTTTGGATGAGTAAGTTACAGCAGCGCGCTATTATTGCCAGTCTCGTACAATCGTACCGACACTGCGCACGAAGGCGGTCTCAGACCGTCCGTGTACCTTGTACACAATTTTATTATCTTTGCATACAGCACTGAATATCGCAGACTAGCCCGAGCTAACCTACGACTACGAGCGAACGAAGTAAAAGCGAAGGCCCCTGTAACGTTAACACAGGTTTATAATATACACAATAGCTTACATAGCACCCACCATACTTATGTAACTACTACAGTGACTCATCGCCCATACATTTGACAGGACTTGACAAATGTCAAAAATGTCGCAATCCTCAATATCTTAGTACATCAGGGTCAGTGCAGATACAGCAACAAGAAAATGAACTTTACTGCAACTGAAATAGAGATGAAAATTGGGTGCTATATGTAATTCCGTGTGGCGCACTTGCGCGTATGTTTCTGTGTGTATATGTAATCTATACCTTCAGCCAACGCTTTGTAGTGCCGAGTTCAGATATACAATAAAAATATATGCGCTCGTGTTAAGGATTTCAAAAATATACCCGACCGCTACAATTTTTCTGGAGTATAATTTCATGTAGGACACTATTTAGCTAATACTATAATTTATAATGTATATATAACGCATTATAAATTATAGTATTAGCTAAAGCTAAAACAATGTATGTTAAGTCTAAGTATTATTGTAATGTTAGTTTTAAGAGTTCTTAAGATACTTGTTTGTTTTTGTTTTTTATCTACGCTTGCTGGCAGATAACTTTGTTTTAAACCTATTTATGTTTTCTCTATAAATGAATTTGTGATTCTTTTGAGAAATAAATATCTTTAACCGTATATCCGTTCCAGTGTCTCAATGAAATAATATTTTAAATGCGCTAACTAATACAGAGAGACAAAGGGACGTTTAATAACTTTATATGTTAAGATTGAGATAAATTAAACAAGAAGAAAAAACGTTTGTTACAAAAGGGAAGATCTTACTACAAAAATACAATTGGCTGAATTAGTAAAATTGAAAATAAGAATTTAGCATATATACATTAATTTTAACATGCTGTCCTAAGTCATGCTTTCGTTTAATTGTGCGTTCTGTGTAAGGCCGCCCAGCTTGAATCCTAGACTTATGTCCGTTATCACCAACCACGCTTTTAAGGAGGGTTTTAAAATCTTTCATACTTGAGCATTCTGTATGTTATTGTATTCTGAACATCAGCAACGACCGCCTAATTTTTAAAATTTTGCTCTTGAATGTTCGAGGAGTTGCCGCTCTGTCTGCGCTGACAGTACACATACTTATGTCTGGAATGAAAGGCTCCCGTTGTATCACTGCAAGTAGTTACACCGTGCTATTACTATAAATAAGAGATAGATTCGTTATACAATCCACCAACCGCACGTCGCTACACATCGATCTAACGGAGCGATTGGTTTCAGAAACTGAATATTGTCTAAGATTATTATTTATTTTTATCAAAGTAATTTTATAGCCACGTTGGACATATTAATTTACTGCTACAAAACAGGATATATCGAGTCCATCCATAAAATGACGTGGATAAATTTGACTATCGACATAGAGTCGAGGTGTTATATCGACGTACAAGTTAAATTATCAATATAAGTGCACATTAAGTCGATATAACTACTCGATGAAACACACAGTTGAAATTGGTTATAATACTACCTATTAGCTGATTTCTTTGACGAAGGGGATGATTGCTTGTCAATACAAACAAACAACTACATGTGTCAGCTAAAATACTTTTTTTTTTATCAAAGCATTTATCGAATGTACAGACGCCAGCACATCAAACTACTACAATCTGTCAAATTTCTTTAATAGATTTTCAACTTTATCGCTAAAGCATTAGGTTCAAGGTCGATTGGGAAAATTTGATAGTTTCGGGTAGCTTAACCTGCTGGCGTCTGTACTATCGATATTTTAGAGCATAATATTCCATCAAATTAGTAGTTTTACAGTACTGGTACTTTTTACTGACAGTATATTTACAAGAATCTGCATAACAACTGTTTCTATGTTAATTCGATAAACACCAAGATTCATAAATAAGTAGTGTCTAGTGCAGTACGTAAGTTATTGGCTCAACGTCATGCCGATGAGTAAATCTGGGTCTGTATAGAGAGGTTAAACCACAATTGATTCAGTGTAAAAAAGAGACAGAGCTATAGAAGCCGAATAGAGCTATCCCTTTTTCGCACTAGAACAATGATTACTTTAATCCAGTCCTATAAAGCCCCAGTACAAATTTTAATCGACCGACATAATGGGCACTATGCTATTGTAACTTGTAACAATATATACAGTACGACCGAAATATCTGGGCAAGTCCGAACTTCGCGCAGAAGGCTGCGTAGTAACATTTTTTAGGAAGCAAATGGTGACATGAGACGAGGGTGAGTGAGAGAACATGCGCGAAAGTTAGTAGTGCCATGTTCAGACTTGCCAAGATATTTCGGCCGTAGTGTAAATATGAAGGACTAGCTGACCCGTCACACGTTGTCCTGACGTTGTCGTTTCAATTTCTTTTTTCCTTTTTTTTTTTCTTTGAAACCACCCCTGTATTAGAGCAAACAAAACGAAAAAAAAAAGTAATCAAGTCGGTCAAGCCGTTTTTATGTTTTACCGAGACTATCGAACAACAATTGATTTTTATATATTTATAAGAAGAAGAAGATATACGTACGGTGACGATATGTTTACACTTGCCATCAATTTAAAAGTTTTGTAACGATTTGATAACAAAGGTCTACTAAAGGGCCACTCAAATGTTTTTACTTTCATGTAGAGTGCAGGTTCAAGATTATCGAGTTTACTAGAATTTTTCGCGGTTTGAGTCACTACTCAAACCGCGAAGAAAACTAGCTACAATATCAATTTCGCACTATAATAAAGACTAGAGCAATCTAAACGAGTCCTTAGATCTTACAAACAGAAGTTATTATTTTAAAATGATTTTGGCAGTTTATAAGTTTATATTTTTTATTTCTGTGGTAGGGAGAGCAGTTTAGTGTTTTCTCTTTTGCGTGTTTTGTTATTTAAAATACCGTTCGTATTTTATATTGCAATTGTTTTGCCTGATTTTTAGGGAGATTTGCGGCTTTTTGGCATTTTTAATAACTTTTGCAATATTCAAGTATGTTTTTTAAGAACTACCCTCTATTAGTCTAACAAGTGCAAAACATTAATAAATAAATAAAGATATTAGAATATCAATCGTGTTTAAACTTTAAAATTATGTAGGAATCTTCCAAGTTATAGATTAGGGACTTGGTTAATTCGAGCACTACGCAACAAGTCGAGGCTAATCCTAAAATATTCCAGTAAATCGTAACAGCTTCACGCGCGGTAAACGACACACAATAGATGTTATATTGTAATGACGGCGATAGCCACACACCGCGCCGAAACGTTTTAAGCTTGATCGAATATAATTAATAAATTGCCATCATGGAATAGTAAAGTAAAATTACTCGAGAATCCCATGATTTTTACTAATTGGTTAACCAAAAGATTTAAGTTCTGGTCAAACTGAGGCGAATGGCGCGGGCTGTGAGATGAAGTTCGCTCGCGCCGATTGTGTCACTTAATTTGTGTTGTAACTGGCGCGAATAATACGTGATATCCTAACCATTAAAGCAATGGACGCGCGCGCAGCAACCCCGCGCAGGACTCTCCTCTGGTCACCAGTCATTTACTACAATATCTTATGAGCGGCCATTGATTGTCGTTTTACAATATCAGACTAATAAATATAATGGATTTGATTGATGGTTATCAAACTCGAGCTACGTTTACATTACACCGATGTGTCAGCTAAGATTGTATCGCTAAATATCAAGTGTCCCTTACGACCTTTATCATTCGGACACGCACAGTAACAACGTCGTAAGGTACTTTAAGAACGCACATCTTACGTTAAATGAAACAACCACATACATCCCAGATCCCTCACAATACTTCCAATTTTTATACATTTGCACCTTTTCAGGGTGCAAAACCTATCCACCAAAAATTCTTAAAACTATACTGAAAGGAAATGGGAAGAATTTGGTAAGGATCGCGACCAAAGTGTAAACATACCGAAGCACAGCGTGTCGGAGGCAAGTCAGTAAGGCTGCAGGAAGCGGCCCATGAGCTGCGGGGTCGTTTCCGGCGGTCATGCGAAAATAAGCCACAATACAAACAAGATGGCTACCCACAGGAATATCTTCGACAGGAACTGCTCTTCTTCGTACTGCGCTGTGCCGCGGGGCGCTGAACATACAACAAATTGGCTAATTATAAATAGGGACTATGAAACCTAGTGAAAAGTTTTATAGACCCTCTTTTTTTTTGTGGATGGGAAATCATCAAATAACTTCTCCCGCTCTGGGTGGAGCGGGAGGGCGTGTCTGACTTCTACTGACTAAAACCCACCCGTGTTCCTTCAGTTGCCTGTGCCAGGGCCACGGTAACTCTTACGAACAACCCGCAACCCTGGCGGGCATCGGCCCTAGCGGACCCCTTCAGCTAGTGCTGACATCTCTTTGAGGCGCGCGTGGAACACAGCGCGCCGTCGACCCGGGCCTGGTCCTTACCGGACGGCGAGCTACCCGTTGCTCACCATCCGAAGTTTTAGACCTGCACCCTAATTGCGAAACACACTATCAATCGGAATCGGAATAATTGTGAAGCAAATTGCTATACCATTGCTTCATATGTTCGAAAAATGTGTCAGCTCGACAACGTAAATAACGCAATGAATGTTGTTGAACTGTCAAAATAAAAAACGATTCCGATTGATAGTGTGTTACGCAATTGCCGCGCAGATCTGCTTGCTAATCATTTAACTTGGCGTCATCATTATTTTTTTACCATATTGTAATTTATTTATAGTCGGCGCAGCATGTCTTTCTCCCATACATCTCTTGTAGCCGTCATCTCAGTATTCATCATTTTACCTACTATCTAATACATTCATAACTTTCTTCCATACATCTCTTGTAGCCTTCAATCTCAGTATTCATCATTTTTTTCAACTAATATTATAAATGCGAAAGTAAGTTTTTTTGCATTTAATTTTGCATATACGTTGTCACGTATAAAGAAACAGGCATAGGGTACCTTTCATCCCGAAAATAGTACTGTTCCCGAGGAAAACAACAATAACGTTCTTATGATAATAGATGGCGCCACGTGTCTTTCGAATCATGATTGAATTATTACGCTTTCACGCTAAAACTGCTGAACGGATTTGGATGAAATTTGGCACATGAGTAGACTATGACCTGTATTAGGACATAGGATACTTTTGATCCCGGTAGTGCGTTCCCGTGGGATAATTTCCTTCAACCACGCGGGGGAAGCCGCGGGCAAAAGCTTTTATGTTCATAACTTGATCTTTATTTAAGAATACTTTGTCGAAGCAACCAAATACATACCGGCACTAGGTCTTGGATCTCCAAAGTTGAATGAGGATGTAAACACCCCGAAAGGAAAAGCACCAATCCCGAAGGACATGTGGAAGCCCTCGCCGAACCCGAAGCCGGGGAAGCCGCCGGTGTTCTCGGGTTCCGTGCGCTGCCCCGCCGGCCGCGGTGGCACCTACAAACATGGCGAATTGGCGACCCTTATATTGAAATCAGGGATGGTTGGTTGGTAAGAAATCGTTTTTGTTCTGTCTTACTAACTGCAAGTGCAGTTGGCTGATAACTTGTTCATCAAGTTTGTCTCCATATTACAAAGGTTGGTAACTGGTTAGTAGTGGAATCAACAAGAGGGAGGAATGTACCCTATACGAGTATTCTGGAACTCCAGACCCTTCTATCTCTTGAGTGTCAAAAAACTTAAACCTGTCTAGTTTTGTGTCATACCTTATTCCTAGGGTCCTCTTGTTTGGTGTTGCCCCTGCCATACAGCGGGATAACTTTGTCTCGGCTGATGGCCGCCTTGCACACGGGACATACTTGCCGGCTCGGCCGCGTCTCTAGCCACTGATGCAAACATGGCCAACTGAGAATATAGTGGTGATTTGATTATTGATATTTGACTATTTTAATCAATTTATTTGAAGTGAAGATTAAGTCACAATATAAAGTTTTTATGTAACGTGTTCTAACACGCACTTGCCGATGATACGGCCATACTTGCTACTGATGCCTGCCCGAGAGAAGCTTCTGCAAAACAGCTTCCAGCTGATCTCCGAATGGCTTAAGATGTGCAGATAAAAGTCAATGAAACAAAGTCAGTCCAGGTGACTCACCACAAAGAAACATGCCTACCTGTGACCTTAAATGACATAGAAGGACCCCCAATCAGAGGTCACACGATACCTTGGAGTACACCTTGACAGACCTCTTACATGGACACCACATATTTACCAAACGCAAAGCCCTAGGGCAAAAACTCCGTAGCTTACACTGGATGATCAACAAAAAGTCCCAAATATCTCTGGGAAGCAAACTACTTCTATACAAATGCATTCTCAAGCCTGTCTGGTGCTATGGTATCCAGTTTTGGGGAACTACAGCGAAGTCCAACATCGAAATCCTTCAGCAGATGGCATTAAAGAGAAAATCTCTTGATCAGACTTCTATATTAAAAGATATTCGAAAATATTTTCGCATAAAGTGAATCATCATGCAAATCTAAATTAACTAGTTACTATTATAGACAAAATGATGGTGTAAACGTGTAATACGTATTTGTGGAACATTACTTAAAACACATGATACCTGTTACACCCAAAGAGATAGAAACAACTTTCCAGTCTGTAGTGACCTACTCTAATATATTATACCAAAAAACGTTAAGGGGGAAGCGTCAGGGTAGCCCGCGAAATTCAAATTTTCTTACGTTTTTTGCAATTTACAATTCGGTATTATATTGTACGTTGATCAAATTATAATTTGCGGTCATAACAAGTATCTATTTACATAATTAGAATCATTAAAGTGATCAATACAACTCTTTAATACCAGGTAATCCTAAAAAATGACTATTTCATGAAATCTTGACATTTTAGGATTATACTAACTTAAGGAGTTGTATTACTGATTCTATTGTATATAATTCTGTAAAAACATATTTGTTACGGCCGCAAATCATACTTTATTTAACATAGAGATATAATTAAAACCTTTCACACTTTAAATGTAAAAAAGACAGCAGATCTGTGGGGTAATTCTGTAGAAGTTGCTAAGTCTATTATTGACATTGTAGCACCTACTTTAGCTCTTATCTTTAATAACTGTATCGACTGTGGGCAGTTTCCTGTCCTCATGAAATATAGTAAAATAATACCTTTGTTTAAATCAGGTAGTACATCAGACCCCACAAATTATAGACCTATTTCAGTACTACCTACGTTTAGTAAAATTTTTGAGAAATTAATTTTAGACCAATTGCAAAGATTTTTTAATAAACATAAATTATTACATAACAAGCAGTTCGGTTTTACAAAGGGTCGTTCAACTACTGATGCCGGTGTTGAACTTTTAGGACATATTTATAATGCATGGGAAGGAAAATGCGATGCCTTGGGCATCTTTTGTGATTTGTCCAAGGCATTCGATTGCGTTCTTCATGAAACGTTAATCAGGAAACTCCGCCATTACGGGATCCGGAACACCGCTCTGGATCTTCTTACTTCATACTTAAGTAATAGGATTCAGAGCGTTGACGTTAATGGAAAAAGATCGCCCAGATCTATAGTAACAATGAGGGTCCCACAGGGCTCGATTCTTGGTCCTTTCTTGTTTCTTATTTATATTAACGATTTGCCCTACCTCATAAAGGATAATCATGATATAGTTTTGTTTGCGGATGATACTTCACTTTTGTTTAAACTTAAACGTCAGCAGCTGGTTACTGACGATGTAAACAGAGCGATCTCAAAAGTAGTTCACTGGTTCAGTGTTAATAATCTACTCCTTAATGAAAAAAAAACCAAATGCATTAAGTTTACGCTACCTCACGTTAGGCAGGTGAAAACTAACGTGTTGATAAAGGGCGAAGAGTTGAATCCTGAAGATAGCACAGTATTCTTGGGCTTAACTTTGGATGCTAAGCTTCAGTGGGGCCCACATATAGATAAATTGTCAAAAAAGCTAAGCTCCGCAGCATACGCTGTTAGGAAAATTCGTAATTTAACCAACATAGAGACAGCCCGTTTAGTGTACTTTAGCTATTTTCATAGTATAATGTCGTACGGTATTCTGTTGTGGGGAAATGCAGCCGACATTCAGACTATCTTTGTTTTACAGAAAAGAGCTGTTCGATGCATTTATAAATTAAGTCCGAGACAATCTCTCAGAGAGAAATTTAAGGAGATTAATATAATGACTTTGCCTTCTCAGTACATTTTTGAAAATCTTTTATATGCCCATAAAAACATTAAATTGTTTAAAAAATACAGTGATATCCACAATATAAATACTAGGAACAAACACAAATTTGTTGTACCTCCAACAAGGCTCAAGAAAATAGGTGGGTCATTCAGGTGTCAATGTATACGCTTTTATAATAAACTTCCAAGCCACGTTCAAGATCTGAGCCTTAATAAATTCAAATCATTCATTAAACGCAAGTTGTGTCAGAAAGCTTTTTATACCGTTAAAGATTATATTGAGGACAAAAAGGCTTGGGATTGAACTGCTCCAATTTTATTTTATATTATTTTTATTTTTGCATACTGAATGTTGACATTAATATTTACTTTGTAAGTATTATATTATTTTACTTTATTGTGAATGTGAAGACTATGTAGGTCATTGCTTTTTTTTTGTTTGTTTTATTTTTTCTCTCAGTTATTTTTAATCATGGTCTGGCAGTTTGAGTAATCTATGCGGCCTACCCCAATGTCCTTTCTTTGGTATTGTTCGTCGAATCGTTGAGCTCCTTAAGTTCTGAGTTGAGCTGCGCGATTACTGACAAATGCGTGCATTGACTGGACAGGTCCTCTCAATCTGTGTGGTTCTTTCCTCAAAAGACCATTTCAGACACCAATCTACATGGTCTTCACATGAAGTGACCAAGATTATGTCTGGACTTTATAAGAGACTGTGACCTCTGAGTTTGTTTCGGCCTTTCTTCTCAGAGTAGTCAGTTAGGAAACGCCGACCTCATCTAGTTTAAAAAAAATTATATATATTGACTTGTAAAAGTGTTTGTACAAACCTACTTACAGAAATAAAAATCATTTATCATACAACTTAATACTGACTTGCAAATTGCAAAAAACGTAAGAAAATTTGAATTTTGCGGGCTACCCTGACACTTCCTCCTTAAAATAAAATGTATGGTCATGTATTGTACCTATGGACGCTTTTACATTTGGACATTGATTATAATAAAAAAACTGGCAGTACTAAAAATATAATATTGCAACACTGTGGTGGCATTTTTATTTTCTAGCAACACCAGTGAGTGGCGTGACGCTATCGGTGTTGTGTGCAGTGTGAGGCCATTTTGGAGATAGTCTGAAATGTCCATAGGTACAATACATGATCATAAATTATGCAACTGCTTAAAATTGAAGTCACATACATATTTATAAAGAAACAACGAATAATATTATATAAAATCAAAAATCAAAATAAATTATTTATAAGAATTTACTTAACTAATATTCAACATACAAACACATATTTTGTATTAGTAGATTTTTTTTAATCTTATTTGTGAGGGGTTTGCTCTTGACTCTAGTCTAGGTCTGAGGTGACAAAGACAAAGTCGACGATGGAGTGAGCTTACCCAGAAGAAGCCTGTTCACTCTCACTTTGAAGAGGTTAGGGTTGTATGCGTTCGGAAACACAGACGCAGGTAGTGAGTTCCACTCCTTTGCTGTGTGCATTATAAAAGACATTTGGAAGAGCTTAGTGCGAATTGGTGGAATAGCAACCAGGTAGGGATGGTAACTGGCAGTGCGTCTAGATGTCCGGTGGTAGAAGGGGGCCGGTGGAATGAGGTCGTGGAGTTCTCGGGCACACTCTCCGAAGTACAATCTGTAGAAGACCGACAAGCAGGCAACCTTGCGGCGATGAGCCAAGCTATGAAGCTTGGCATCCACCAGTTTTACGTCGCCAATGAGCCTCTTAGCTCTGCGTTCCACCGAGTCAAGCGCGGCTAGTTGGTACTTGGCTGATCTATCCCATAGTTATCAGCTAGCCGGTGTAGCTATGATGCGTCTTTTGTTCTAGCGGCTAGCGGGCCGCCTACGACATACGAGCCGGTTGCGTGAGCGGAACGGCACTATCATTGCGTTGCGCACGCGCAAGTGCGGTCCGACGTGTGGGCCGCCTCGCCAGTATACATTCACTAAACTTATAGCGACCGTTGTGATTTGAAAGCATAGCTTCGCCGCGATTAATATTGAATGTACTTTCGCCTATTTTCGTGCTATCTATTCTATTTCTACCACCCCTACTTCAACTCGTGTGTGTGACTGTAACCTGTGTCTGTGCAATAAACTTTCTTCCTTCTTCTTATAGTACTTAGGACTTTTCATCATCCCTTCGTACATCTTCATATATTCATCTTCACACACACGTTCCACACCCCCACATTGGTGATCCCGTTCAGGAGCATGAGGATGCACGAGGACAAAGCGCGCAGTCATCAAGATGTCGGCGATTCGGCGGAGGAAAGTTATCGTGTGGGTGTGCGTCTACCCGGAGAAGTCGGGATTATGGTTTAACCAGATGGAAGCGCAGTTCATCCTGGCAAATATCAAGTCGTATGACACCAAGATATTATCGACCACCCTCCACCCACAGGAAAATACGATAAGCTAAAAAGTGAGCTCATAAAGCGGCTTTCGGCGACGCGTGAGAAGAAGATAAAGCAACTTCTCATGCATGAAGAGCTGGGCGACCGGAATCCTTCCCAGTTTTACCGGCACCTCCTCAACCTCGCTGGTCCAGGTGTACCGGAGGAGTTCCTGAGGACCATTTGGACGTGCCACCTACCCGCAAGTACACAGGCGATCATAGCTTCCCAGTCCAAGCCGGACCTGGGTGAGCTGGCGGACCGGATCCACGACGTCCTCGGCACTCAGGTGGCATCAACATCTACCATCACTATAGCTGCATCGTCGACCACCCCGGGCAACAGCGTGTACTGCAAGATCACCGCCCTGACCAAGCAGACGGAGAAGCTGGCGGAGAAGGTGAAGGGATTGTCTCGTCCTTGGGGACGGTCCCGTAGTCGTACGCGCTATCGGTCTAGCTTCAATAGGTCACAGTCCAGCTACAGAAAGTTTCCCCATGCTGGTACCATCAGAATTTAGGGGATCGGGCTAGGAAGTGAAGTCGTGCGACAACCCCTTTTTTTGTGGATGGGAAATCATCAAATAACTTCTCCCGCTCTGGGTGGAGCGGAAGGGCGTGTCAGACTTCTACTGACTAAAACTCACCCGTGTTCCTTCAAATGCCTGTGCCAGGGCCACGGTAAATCTTTCGAACAACCCGCAACCCTGGCGGGCATCGACCCTAGCGGACCCCTTCAGCTAGTGCTGACTTTTCTTTGAGGCGCGCGTGGAACACAACGCGCCGTCGACCCAGGCCTGGTCCTTACCGGACGGCGAGCTACCCATTGCTCGCCACCCACAAGCCCGCGCCTACGGTGGCCGGGAATCGGCTATCGATTCCCGACGCCCAGGGCGTCTCCTGCGGCGACTAGGGGCGTGAGGGCGCAAAAGAGACTGGTTGGAATAAACCCCGACGGCCGCTATGGCTCACGCACAATGGTCCACTTGAAGGATTAAGTGCGGAAACCAAACCCAATAACATAGAACATAGAACATAGGGCGCAAAGATTGCCTCTCCCTCATGCGTTCAGCCTCCTCCTTCGCGAGCATTACTGCTTCGCAGAAGGAGGTGACGGCTTCCCATGCACTCTCGCTCCGTACCATGGCCTGTACCAGGGTCGGACGCGAGAGATCGCCGCCGCCAATCGCCTCCACGAGGACGCGGCGGTGCTCTGCCCAAGCCGGGCAGACCTCCACCGTGTCCTCCGGGCGATTCACACAATGGTAACCCGGGCGTTTCCTCCCGCCTGCGACTACCCTACGTCGGGAAATGTGCGGGGCAATGAGTGATGGTGACCGATGATTGTCCGAGTGCTGGTCGCTTATTTGTCACCGATCAAAGGTAGAAGGTGCAGCTTTTGGTTGACACCGGTAGCGACCTCTGCGTCTACCTCCCGATCGTCATTTACAAGACGACTGCAAAAAACCAATTACCAGCTGTGTGCGGCAAACAGAACATCGCTTACTACGTATGGGTTCATAAATGTAGCTCTGAACCTAGGGTTGCGCCACTTTATTTATCGTCGCCGATGTTACAAAGGCGAAAATAGGCGTGGATTTTTTTATCTTTTTATAATTTGGTTGTTGAATGCAGGAACCAACGCCTCATCGACAATCATATTACGCTCCCAGGCGTCGCCTGTCCATCGTTCTGATGTCGTCACTTCGGTGAAATTGAGTCTTGGTGATTTCGCATACATCCACATACTACGAGAATTTCCTGACATCACCCGCCCACATGGTATACACCGTACTCCGAAACATAATCGCCTCTCCACCTAGCACCTAAGAAAGACGATGGTTGGCGCCCCTGGCGATTACAGGATATTGAATGCACGGACCATACCTGACCAATACCCCATCCGGCACATCCAGGACTTTATTAATAAATTCATGTTCTGTACTTTTAAAGATTGATTAATTCTTTGTACATATTTTTGACTTTAAAATAAGGTCAGTACACTTTTATTTATACTAAAATTTATACTATTTTTTTTTTGCCAAAATCTTTTGATTTAGGCAAAAAAAAAAAAATTTTCGTTATAATTGGATGTTTATATACATCTGTTCGGGTGAACTTTTATGTCCATGTTGCGTGTCTTAAGGCAAGTAAGGCATTCATTTAGGGTCATTGCAAGCAAAACTAGTTAAATGCATGTGTTGAGTGCATGTCTATTACTCATAGGCGTATATAGCAGGGGGGCGTGCCCACGTACCCACCCCAGGATGTTGGGTAACCTAGGCCCTATCCTAGGCTGGACGCTTAAATAACTTCACATAAAAACAATTGCAATGAAATAAGTAATCTACAACTGAGAAATCTACTAACTTACTATATAATACATTCCATCATGTTACTTTTGAAGTCACAAAAATAATGAAATCCGCAAGTACGCAACGTACTAAGCTAGAGTACAGAGTTTCGACGCACGCAGTAGTCACCTACAGAGTCATTATATTTCACAGTAGCAGCGTTAGGGCAGAGCGCGGTTGGGCGACGGCCCGAGTGCGCCAGACATGAAGGGACGCCTTAGGCGCCCGTTCATGTCTGGTTTCCTGTCTCGTCTGTCTCACTACATCGAGTTTTGAGTTAACTCCTAAAGCCATTACAATACCCTGTACGTAATGCAAAATATATATGTAGGGAACAAAAATATGCAAGCTCACTCTCGCACCATAAATTCTCTTATTTCTCCAAATTTTCTACACAAGTCAACAAAAGTTACTGCTATTTCTATAGGAGTGGCCGAAATAAACCCTAGCCGAGGTAGGACACCAAAAATTTCTGAGCTCGCTCTGGTATCCTACGATGTTTCAGTTAAAAACATAATTATCTGCATAAGCCAATGAAGTAGTCTTTATTCTGTCAGAACGGTCAGAAGAAAACCTAAGCTTTTCGTGACGGGGTGCTAAAAATTTTCGAGCTCGCTTTTATATCCTGCATTTTCGCAATTCTCTAACGTTCAAAAGAAAAATTCAACATATCCGAGAAGGGGTCTAAAATTTTTAGAGTTTGCTTCCCTTGGCCTTGCATCATGCATTCACCCTATTCTGCATAAATTAACAAAGACCCCTAATTAAACTAGGTATTACAATGCACAGATATAGACTAAGCACTTTAGCTCTTCTTAGTATAAGCACTTTAGCTCTTCTTAGTATTGTAGGGGTGCCGCAGAAATCTCGCCTAGAGCGCCGGTAGTACTGACACCGGCACTGTTGTTTCACAGTGTTGTGTGATGTTTGGGACTTTATCTTTAGAACTGGGTTCCAAACCTAAGACATTATTTTCTAATACTATGGTAATAATCAATCAAAATAAACATGTTCATATTCCAAAAATTGATGTTTGAAATATACAAGTCAAAATTTCTTTTAGTGCATACGCTCAGCATCATATACTACTTAACACTCTCAGCGCCATGTGGTCCGCCGGCCGCCTACAAGGCCTGCTTCTCTAGAAAATGCGGCGCTGAGAGTGTTAAACTTTGTGGCCAGTTGTGTGCAGCTGTAATACCTACTTGTGATAAATTCGTGTGGCCGTTCACAGTTCATTGTTCAAACATGATGGTACGGTACATAGAAGTGTAAAGCTATTTATGAATATTATGGTGCTGATCATGCTCACTGACTGGACATTGGGCGTCGATTTGGCTATATTGGTTATCGCATCTCAGGGGCCAGCCCCCCCCCCCCCCCCCCCCCCCCCCTCTGGAAAATAGCGCTGGATACGCCAATGCAGTATTACTGTGCCTTGAGCATAAGACAGTGTAGACATAGTGCCGTGTGCATCTTAGATATTCAATAGTGACATGCTCGATGCTCTTGAAATAGTAAATCAGGGGTGAATTATATTTTGTTTTGAATACATTTCAGATACAGTGAAGTGAGTGAACACAAATATACTATATTCATTTACTTTTACGAATGTTATTATCATACAATAAATTATATGTTTTTTAAATGTATACGTTTTCTACCATAATTATATAAACGGTGTCTTACCAGAAAAGGTGTCCG
Organism: Dicycla oo; assembly: GCA_948252095.1. Lineage (NCBI taxonomy): Eukaryota > Metazoa > Arthropoda > Insecta > Lepidoptera > Noctuidae > Dicycla > Dicycla oo. The sequence continues at coordinate 1,735,472 of OX411718.1, read as the reverse complement.
CACATGCTAACGACGGCGTCGCGAGCCGTATCCAGGCAGATGTTGCACTCCAACATACGCTCGTCATGTTTGTCCTCCTCTCCGCCAGCGTCGCCGCCCGGTGCTGAGGCACTCGATCTCGCATCGCTGGTCTCTGCCATTGCTCCTGTTTCGACAAAACACTCGGCAACTGATCACGTCAATTACACATAAATATTTAACATAAAACCTTATCACCAATGACGTTCCCACTGTGACACGACAAAACTTCACAGGATTTCCTATACACTAATCTAGACATATTTTATTAAAACATTAACAAGAAAATCACCTGACACTGTTAAATTTGAAGTATTATCCAGCTTATTCACACAGAAAATTAAAAAATAAATAAATCACATCCTTAATCCCGTGGTTTGGTTTGATGATCTGTCATTTTTTTGTCATAGACTGTAGAGAAAACTGAAAACTGTCACTGGACTGATCTATAGTTTATGACTTATCAGACGATGAAGACGTGGCTAAAAAAAAACTGTCGAGAGTTCAACGACGATATCTAATATACTTTACTGGATTTATCAGGGAAATCATTCAAATCATAATCAAAGCCTCAAAGTTACTGCATCAAGCATTATGGATTTCACTTGTTTATAAACAACTCTTATCTATGTTCTCTTTTACTTTTCAGTCGCCCCGTTACTGCTTTGTGATTGGCCGTTCTTTGTCTGATAACGTTGATCGGTGTTTGATGTTTTACGCAGTTGATTCGATATACTTGCACAAGGAAAACAAATATTAAGTTTTTACCATAGGTGAACCGAATATTGTGTGAATTTTTTTTCATTGGCATCGATTTGCACTTATGCATTAAATTACGATTTCTTAATGGTTTTGTGTTTATTGTGATTGATTAGAATCACCAATTGCAAGTGCTGGTCCTAAAATATGTTGAAAAACAATTGTGACGTCACATTTCCAATCAGCTGAGGTGGTGTGTGGGTTGAAGACGATAAGTGCAGCAAAACAAACAAGATGGGTGGTGCGGTGAGCTCGGGGCGCGACAACAATGAGCTGATAGACAACCTAATGGGCGGCAACTACATCCGTACTCGGCCGGTGGAGCGAGTTTTCCGCTCGCTCGACCGCGCTGACTATATGACGCCCGAGTCGCGGGACCAGGCGTATAAGGACCTGGCCTGGCGGAATGGGCCGCTACACATGTCCGCACCGTGTATTTACAGGTGGGTGGCTCCCCTGCTCGAGCAATGAGAGTAAATGTGAAAATATCTACACTTGTCCTACCTACCTACATTATTGGGTTAAATCAATAGTTGAATTTGAGCCTTGTAAAGGTAGCAGCATACACATACTAAACTGGGCCAAAATGACATCCTAGGGCGGTGCTGCAGCTTCAATGGGGTGTGGTCCACCCAAAGATCTCTGTAAGTACCATTCAAAGGTTGGCAACATACCTAGATATTGTGTATTATTTTTGTGTACCTATTGAATCCCAAGTAATGAGACACAAATCGATTATCTATTGAGTCTCGCTCACCCAATATCGCGACTTTCAGACTCGAAAGGGTTAAACTGTAATAGATGACTATTCTGATGTCTTAGCGGTCCCGTTGTGTTTATTTTATTTTAATCATGATGAGTCGCCCAATGTTTTTTTATTATTGTATAGTTTGTAGATACTTACCTTTGAATGGCTATGCCTACTCAATATCCCAGTCTAAGGCAGACTAGGATATTGCATAGGCATAGCCATTCTTCATCATATCCAGTGACAGCAACCTAGACTAATTTTCTTTCCTATTGTGTGCTCTCTGATTACTAGCAAAGCCTAATTTGGTTTTGAAGATTAGGTCTCATCCTGTACATTACCATGCAATACCTTGCACCTTTCATCAATAATAGCACTAATAGCTACAAAAATAAGTTGCACAAAGTATGCACACACAAACATTTACATTTCTTACTATGAAATACTTATAGATTTTTTTAAAAATAATATTAAAAACTTCAGTTTATTATAAACCTTACCACTCTAATGTAAGATAAATTTTCATTAAAATTGCAAAATATTTCTATTTAAGGGCTCCACTGCAGTAGGGCTCTAGACATATGGACTGTATTTCAACTGCACTGCTTGCCAACTGCTGACCAACTGCAATTGGGCTGCAGGGTTGGTTTGCAGTTTTAATGCAGTTGTACTAACTGCATTCAAACTGCAAATTTGCAGTTCAAATGCAGTCCGTCTGTCTAGAGCCTAAAAACTCCTGTGTTCGAAACTTCGCAATTTTATAGCATGTTGATAGTCTTCGAAAAATGCAAAATATTACACTGTGCAGACCACTGGTTTTTGAGAAACAAGTCCTAGTTTCAGAAAATACTACTTTTTTATTTCCCCCTTTGGCAACTGAGCCAATGTCGACTATGCTGCCAGCGTCTTGTTTTAACGGCAACGCAGTAAGGTAAGCCGTTGAACTTTGCACTTTGTTGTAGTTATCTAATTATTCCTAATATGTTAGTAGCTGGAAGGACGAGACAATTTTTGTTAGTAAACAGTTAAAATAAACATTTAAGACACCACAAATCTACGAATATATTTACAGAGTTATTAATAAGTACACACCAAACTATATTTTGATTTCATTTACATTTAAAAATGTTGATAAAATTGTAGAAGTTTAGGAGAAAAGTTGGTCAAGAGGGAATGGAAGTTAGTAGGGAGAGGGATATTCATTTTATTTATAAAAAGATATGGTCCAGAGTACCATCAGCAACACCGCATTCGCACTACTGAACTGCAGCAGTGACCAAGTCTCAATCTACACAAGGATGTAACAGTTCTCTTAGATAATTTGGGACATTTAAAAAACCAAGGTTTCAGCTGGATGTCGGGTTGAATACCGGGTACTACGCCGAAAAGTAAGGGGGCGTAGCCCCCCTTAAACTTTTCGAACTTGCCTGCCACATTGCTGACCACGAGTTGTACAGTTGGTTTTTGGTGACAGTTGTCGTAACTTTGTATTATGTAGTGCTTCTGATCCACTGGGTTAGATGAAGCAAATTTAGGCAGTAAGTCGAGGCACTTGTTGCCACCTATTCAAATATGTTTACTGTTTGTTATGTAGAAAAAGATCTTATAGTTATAATAATAGTAGCACTGTAACATACCTATAAGGTGTACAATATTCAATTACATTATTATTCGAGTAGGTCCCATGGTCACCAAGTCAGAATGTGATGAGGGAATCCCATAGAAATCGAGGAAAACCCTTCAAATTTTATAGGCACACCTATAGCGATTTGGGTATTTTTTATAGTAAATCGTGCATTTGCTCACGGAAAGCACCATTTGGTGAAGTGGAACTGATAATGAAGACCATAGACAGCCATCGGAACTACTCAATAATAAGTATTTCACGGGTTGCGATTCTTACTGTAATATGGTTGCTAAGCAATTTATGCTCGTCACGATGCATATGTTGAAGTGCAGCTGATGTTGAAGCCAGAGGAGAACTCCTCAACAATTAACGTCCCTGCATCGGGAAAAGTACTATTTTGTAAAAGGGGATGAGCAATTGACATTAGGCTATTGTAGCTTAGATAAATTACAAACTAACCCACTAAAAAGTGAAAAATAAAAACTTTTCAAAAATACAACCGACTTCCAAAATTAAATTTTGAAAAGTATTTTAATTACGGAAGTCGGTGGAAAAACTACAAAGAGACACCGGCTTCCGAAATTAACGTTTGAAAAGTAAATTTTAATTTCGGAAGCCGGTGTCTTTAGATCTGTATTTTAGTTTTTTCCACCGACTTCTGTAATTAAAGTTAATTTTCACTGTTTAGAGTTTTTTTTTTTTGGAAAGAAGATTTTTTAGGCGAACGTTCGTCGATCAAACAGTAATGGGAGTGATTGCTGGGTAGCTGCATATACCATACCACAAGACCACAAGTGCCGCCCATATACTGAAAAGTGGCAACATAATAGCCACGGGTAGTAGGGGAAGGGATCGGGGCGTGGCGTGGTAATTTAGGTATAAGTGCACAATTTGTGATTACGACTTCATAATAGTAGCTATTATTAACTGGTGTTAATACATTTATGATTGTGCAATGTGCATATCAGTTTCTGTGATGACATAAGATCTAATTGTAATAGTGGCACTCAACTCATATAATCAGTACTGACCAGAGTCAGTATTTATTATAATATTGGTGCAAGTTTTATAATATCACGTGTTTCTGCTCGCGGCTTAGCCTGCGGCCTGCGTTTAGGTACCGCAGGCTAAGCCCGAAAATTGTTCCGAAATTTGTTCAGCCGGTCAAAAGTTATTCTTAAGTTCTTGTTATATATTTACTAACACTATATGGACACTTTAGTCTGAAATAAAAGAAATTGAATTGAATTGAATTGAAAAGGTTACACAGATAGCGTACCACGCGGCTACCGTGCGGTTTCCTTATACTCTTAAGCATTTAACATACTGGCTTTTGCCTGCGGCTTCATCCGCGTGGAGGTCGCTTTTATTAGTATGGACAAGCCGAGTGCCCGTTAGGATGTCCTATCGACGAAAACGATGGTGATGGGGTCAAATAGGGGATGAAATTTTTTAAAATCCTTAGCGTGAAATTTTGCAAACACGCTTCTAGAGCCAGCTGTGTCAGTGAGTGAACGATATATTCGTTCACTCACTGACAGCGATTTCGATGTTTTACGAGCCCAGCTCCGGGAGCGGCGAGCAGGGCGGGCCATTGCGCTTTCGACTTATATGTAAGTACATATACATAATACCAGAGTATTATTGTCCCTCAGCAGGGCAAAGGACTTCTCATATAGAGAAGGCACGATTGTTCACCGCGCTTGCTCAAGACGGGTTGGCGATTTCAGACTTATATTAAATATTGTCTTCAAAACCAATAATTTAGAGAGGTAAATAATTATCCTGCAATTCTCGGCATTCATCACGAGTAACGCTGATAAGGGCCGACCGCCGCGCCGTCGCCCAATTCCGGGGTCACATTCATCAGTACGATCAGTCTCTCGCCATTTGAAAGAGCCACAAAATTAGGAATTAGAACGTGTAATTCCTTATTTTGTCATTTCTATGTTCCTTATTTTTAGGGTTCCGTACCCGAAGTGTGCTAAAGAACCCTATTTATTTATTGTACAGCAAGGACATCTGGAATTTTATTTTTTAAGTACGCTATGAAGCTTTTATGACACCCTGTCGTAGCCGGAGCGCCATCCGTAGCAACAGATATAATACGTATATTTTCAAGGGAATCTCTTTCTCATCACAAAACTTTTCCAAAGTGTTGAATATGGTTTTCGCCTTTTGTATCGGTCTCAAAATTTTCAGCAAATAATAGTTCTTCACATATTTTCTCATCTTTAATAAACCTTACGTAAGACAGCAACAATGCTTCATTAGTTGGTAAAGTGACTCATCGAGCTGAACTGAGAATTGACTAGTCCTCAGATGATTGCACAATGATTTTCAATGTTTTCAGCCATTTCATCAATTTGTCTTTGCACAGAATTATTACTCAAAGGATTTTTTTGGATAATATCTGCGGCCGGTTTATGAAGCACAGTAGTTATTACTTCCTTTATTGCTGGCAAAATTAACTCTTCTCCGATGTTGTGTGGTTTGCCTTTTTGAGCAATTAACAAAGAGATATTGTACGAAGCTCGAAGTCCGTCGTCATCTTGCTTACAGCCTCCGAAAAGAGTTTTGCTACACTTGGCTGAGTATTATGCTTCTTCTCTAGGTCTTGAAAATATGCTACATTGTTGTCTTTCCTATCTGGATACATTTTATTCAAATGATCTTGCAGTCTTGAAGGGTAGACGAACACCGTTCTTCCGACAGCAGTATAATAGAAAATGTGTCAAAATTGTTTAAAATCCAACAGTGCGGTTTTTCGACGCGCTGGAATGCACGCTGTTGAATTTTCAATGCTCTGCTCAACACCGAGAGTTAAAAATCCAGTGCGCTATAAAAAACGGTCGCGTTAGAAAAATCGCCCGTCCGTACCTGGGCTTAGATAGTTTCAACCTTAGTGAAGCTTCAATTCACTAGGAATTGTGGTCAACAGTGGAATAGCAATGAAGAGAAGAAAAATTACGAGCTCCAGTATACCTATCTTTGTTCAAAGATACAAGTTGTCAATGTTAAAACGACGTGTTTGTTACAGTGAAGTGCTGGAAGGACTAGAGCTACGGCCGGGGCTCTCGTTCCTGAACATTGGCTCCGGCACGGGCTACTTCAGCACACTGGTGGGGCTGATCATCGGGCCCGCCGGCATCAACCACGGCATTGAGGTGCACCCCTACGTGCTGGAGTACGCCGTCAAGAAACTCGGACAGTTCATCGAGAACTCGCCCACTTTGGACGAGTTTGAATTCTGTGAACCTAGGTTTTATGGTGGTAAGTAGTAAATACTGTTATACTATTTTCAAAATGACATTGTCCTATTCTAAAGAGACTACTCCTTATTTGAACTCCGAAACTCTAAAAATAGGCCACTTGAAACTTAGTAACTCTTTCACATTTTAAGGGCGTTTGTCCAATACAGCCGTCACCAGGACGTCAACGAGAACGAGAGGACGGCGCGGAAGTAGCGATACATACGTCCGTCACTCGAGCGCCGTGATTAGGGCATGCGGAACCGGTTACGGTTCCAGGTTTTTAATACCCGGTACTGAGAGCAGTCGGAACCGGGTTACCCGGTTACACCCGGTTCCGACTGATAAAAGTGTAAGTTATATACGATCAAATAAATCACAGAAAATCTGAGAGGATACGACATTATTAGGAGGTATGAAATAAAAAAAAATGGTAAATTATATCAAATCAACATTTATTTTGTCACTCTAGCTTATTAAACAGTCTTTTTTTAGATCGTTCTTATTTTTATCACAATGTTTGGCAACCGCCTCTCTGAATTAGCTAGCAGACATAGGATTTTTATGTCCTGACTTTCCAAAAACCTGTCGGATATCTTGGGACTGTGCTAGTATCCGGAAAGGAATGCCATCCAATACGGGATATTCTCATGTCAGTAGAAGGATTTTCTTCTGACTTGAAATAATCAGTTAACTTTGTTTTTGCTGGTACATGGATGTTCTGAATTGCAGCTCTGGGTGTCTAATCTTTCGTTTCTAGTTTTCGAAGTGAAGGATGACGAAGGATTTTTTTCGGCACTCACATCAATTTTATGCATAGTTTTCATATGTTTATGTAATGAACCTGTGGAACCACCTACGGATTTTAGTACTTTATTGCAAGTTTTGCATTTGGCACTATTTTTGTCTTTTGCACGAAGAAAATGTCTCCAAATACCGCAGACGAAATACCGAAGAGCAGATGGCTGGCTTGTCGCCTAACTGCTCTTCGTAGTCCATTGTACTTAAAAATTAAAATATACAATTTTGAAGCAAAACGTGTTAATCATGCTTATAACAACAACAAAAAACGAACGTCATTTTCTTTTAAAAAGAGAGAAGAATAATACTTATAAACTCGTATTAATCATAACCTTTAGCTATACCCGGTACTCAGTCAATAAGAGACTATTGTACCTAACCTCTAACTAAATGAATACATCTTTAAAAAAACACCGCGAATGAAAGAAAATGATATTTAATGAGCGTTCATCACACGTGGGCTAGCAACGTCGCATTTCTACAGGTTTTTCGTGATTATTTTAATAAATTTAATTCAAATTACAATTTTTTCAGACATGCACTAGTTCGTTGGTATTTATGAGTATGGTAAAGTTATTTAGGTATTTACTCATAAAAGTTTACATTATTGTCTATAATGCCAATTTTTATGAGTAAATACCAAAACAACCGGAAAAAATAGCATACATACACATAACGATCTAGTCACTAGATCGTTGGTATTTATAAGTATACAAGTGATACAGTTTTTTTTTTCAGCCATGCACTAGATTCTAGTACATGGCTGAAAAAATAAACTGTAATTTGGTTAAAATTTATTAAAATAATCACGAAAAACCTGTACAATGCGTCCTTGCAAGCCCACGTGGGATAAACTCTCTGTTCACAGATGAGGGTCTTCACAGATCTGGAGCGTTAAAAATAATGAGGTATAGTAACCGTGAATACTATAAAATTAAACCACATTATTGCTAATGGCATGTTTTCGCTAATTATATATTAGAATTACTTTTATTAATTTACAATTTTAGATCAATTTTTACTTGCTCGTCGTTACTATCACTATAAAGTATAAAGCATTAAAAAGGTTTATTTAATAAAGTAAGCTGGTATTATACTTAATATAAACCGCTATGCAAACCACTAAAATCCACATTTAAAAGCAAAAATCAATCAATGTACATAATATGTTAAAACATTACTCACCAGACACAGGTTTCCAGTTCTTTTAAGTATCTAGAGAAGGTACACAAATTTGCACAATCCAACAATCCACAAAATTAGAAAGAAAGAAAGAAAAGAAAGAAAAACAGTTTATTCGCGTGAAAATGACGCACACAAACTATACAAGAAAAGCGAAACACAAAATAATAAAACATAACAAACCACACAAAACAAAAAACATAAGTACACACAATAAAGTTTTTGGAAATGTGCGTCACTACCCCGCGAAACGGCTACACGCTCAGCATAATGCCGCGGCCCGTGCACGAAGGCACGAATCTACGGCGCTGGTTTTCAGCGTAAGCCGGCGGATTAGCTAGCGAGCGTTCCACTTCACAGTTAAATCGTCACTGGAGGAGTAGTGATTTGATGGAGGCTCTCGGCGAGAAAACATAGGGGGGTACGCAGGGGGCAAGCGACGCGAGTGTGCGACGTTGTCACCTCGTGAATTTGTGACAACGTGAATTTTAATGACACGCTAACGGCCCGCCCCCGCTTTATTTGAATGCTATTAATGTGAAATTAAGTAGCTTCAGATTTTTTTTAAGAACCGGGGGAACCGGGTATGCTTCTTAGGAACCGGTTCTGCAAGTACCTCCGTAGAACCGGGTATACCCGGGTGTATGCCCTAGCCGTGATCCCGGCCCCCGCTAATTTTCGAGTAGTTCGCCCCGACATTGTGGACGGGCCGATGATAGATGATATATAATGATAAATTATTTTATTTCTGTAAGTAGGTTTGTACAAACACTTACAAGTCAATCATGTTTTTTTTTAAACTAGATGAGGTCGGCGTTTCCTATCTGACTACTCTGAGAAGAAAAGCCGAAACAAACTCAGAGGACACAGTCTCTTATAAAGTCCAGACGTAATCTTAGTCAGTTCATGTGAAGACCATGTAGTGGTAACTGAAATGGTCTTGTGAGGAAAGAACCACACAGATTGAGAGGACCTGTCCAGTCAGTGCACGCATTTGTCAGTAATCGCGCAGCTCAACTCAGAACTTGAGGAGCTCAACGATTCGACGAACAATACCAAAAGAAAGGACATTGGGGTAGGCCGCATAAATTACTCAAACTGCCAGACCATTATTAAAAATAACTGAGAAAAATAAAACAAAAAAAAAGCAATGACCCACATAGTCTTCACATTCACAATAATTAAAATAATATAATACTTTACAAAGTAAATATTCAGTATGCAAAAATAAAAAATAAAAGAGAAAAAAGTAAATTTGGAGCAGCTCAATCCCAAGCCTTTTTGTCCTCAATATAATGTTTAACGGTATAAAAAGCTTTCTGACACAACTTTAATGAATGATTTGAATTTATTAAGGCTTTTGAACGTGGCTTGGAATTTTATTATAAAAGCGTGTACATTGACACGTGAATGAGCCACCTATTTTCTTGAGCCTTGTTGGAGGTACAACAAATTTGTGTTTGTTCCTAGTACTTATATTGTGGATATCACTGTATTTTTTTGAACAATTTTATATTTTTATGGGCATATAAAAGATTTTCAAAAATGTACTGAGAAGGCACAGTCATTATATTCATCTCCTTAAATTTCTTTCTGAGAGATTGTCTCGGACTTAAGTTATAAATGGATCGAAAAACTCTTTTCTGAAAAACTAAGATAGTCTGAATCTCGGCTGCATTTCCCCACAACAGAATACCGTACGACATTACGCGATGTGTCGGCAATACACACCACGTTTGACACAAACTGCCGTCGCGCCACGTAACACTTTCGGTTCGAATCTCGTTTCTCGTTGACGTCTCGATGACAGCTATGGTAGACAAATAGCCGTTATTGTACTTAATTCAAAGATCCAGACAGTTACAGACAGTCCGTAAAATTCACATTATTGACAACCGTTGCGACTCAAATCCTTCAGAGTTGGTGTTGCAAACGTAGAAACGCACGTACGCATAGAAACCAGATGAGATGAGATTCCAGTCAATCTCGTGGCTGCAGAAGTTCCGACCAAAATGGGAATGTTCTTAATCAAATACACAAAGTTTAGCTGCAAACTAGTTGTACGGTTACGAAACTTTACTTGGACGTTGCGGCCACTGGCCGTGGTGGATAAAATAAAATGCTATATTTCTATTTGAGGTAATGGACTGAGCATCCCCCCGTTGACGACGCCGTACGACCGCCTGTACTGCGGCGCCGGCTGCCCCGAAGAGTATCGGAACTATTTTCAACAACTCATCAAGGTAGGCCCTCCTAGCCTTCGCAACTCTAGACTTGCTGACATGAAAGTTGTACGTTTTTGTTATATATTGATAATCCTACTAATATTATAATTGCGAAAGTTTGGATGGATGGATGTTTGTTAGTTACTCAATCACGCCAGAGCGACTGAACGGATCTGGATGAAATTTCGCACAGAGATAGACTATAGTCTGGAATAGCACATAGGCTACAATTTATTAAGATTTTGTGTGATTTGGCCATAATATAACGATAAGTATCAAGTAAATCGGAAAAAAATCTGCTCTCTGAGAGTCATCTTGGCGTGCGCTGCTTATACCGTTAGAGTTATACGAACATAATTTATGGTGGGATTATTTGCCTTAAACAGTTCTAAATAAAAGTCCGTGACCTTTTATGTGGAAGCTAATATAGCCAAAAAAGTGAGTCATAAATATATTTAAATTGGATACTTTTTTACAGTGCACATTTTAGAGTATTTGGTTAATTCTTATCAAAATGAATAACTTCATTGCTCTTGGAATTTAAATGTAGATAAACTTTGTCTCTTATACTAAGTTATTTGGACGAATAGTTTAAAAGTTACCACGATTAGAATGACCAAAGCCAACGCCTTGACGACAAGCCAGACGCATGAGTGCAGACGCGTGACCGCGTCATCGTCGCCGTCGTTTCGTTGACGGTTGTATTCATTTTGCGATTTTTTCACAGCTAATTCAATTCGAAGCGATTTATTACTGACTTAAATTAGGCATAATTATAATTTTTAGGTAGTACATATTCGTGTATTCCTCATGTCGCGCTGTGTGGAGAATCCCTGCGAAGAGTGGACAAGTTTAGGTATCTAGGCCACTGGGTCACTGAAGACCTTAAAGATATACTTTTTTTTTTTTGTGGATGGGAAATCATCAAATAACTTCTCCCGCTCTGGGTGGAGCGGAAGGGCGTGTCAGACTTTTACTGACTAAAACCCACCCGTGTTCCTTCAGTTGCCTATGCCAGGGCCCCGGTATCTTTTTCAAACAACCCGCGACCCCAGCGGCATCGGCCCTATTGGACCCCATCTTTTGCTGACATCTCTTTGAGGCGCGCGTGGAACACAACGCGCCGTCGACCCGGGCCTGGTTCTCACCGGACGGCGAGCTACCCACTACTCACCGTCCGCAAGCCCGCGCCTACGGTGGCCGGGAATCGGCTATCGATTCCCGGCCACCGTGAGGCTGCCTCTCCCTCACGCGTTCCGCCTCCTCCTTCGCGAGCATTACCGCTTCGCAGAAGGAGGTGACGGCCTCCCATGCACTCTCGCTCCGCACCATGGCCTGGACCAGGCTCGGACGCGAGAGATCGCCGCCGCCGATCGCCTCCGTGAGAACACGGCGGTGCTCTGCCCAAGCCGGGCAGACCTCCACTGTATGCTCCACCGTGTCCTCTGGGCGATCCACACAATGGTGACACCCGGGCGTTTCCTCCCGCCTTATGCGAAACACCTTAAAGATATACTGTGACATTGAAAGGGAACGTAGGTCGCTGGCTGTCCGTTGTAACATGCTGGCCCGCAGGGTTACACGATGTACGAAACGCTTTGCAATCGTTGTAGTGCGTCAGGGATGTTTGCAGATAAATTACATTGATGGTTTTGCAGCCATCATTAGAAAAAGATGTGCATCCCTGATGACGCCTGTTCGCGGCAGCACCAACAGCATTCTCAGTGTGTTCAGAGATCGGTGGGATATCAAAAATTGAATTGAATCAGAAATTGAATTGACCATTATCTCAGAAACTACTGAGCCTAAAATTTTGAAAATATACAGAAAATAGTAGCCTTTAATATGATACAGGAAAACCTATAAGAAGTATATGGTCTTAAAATAAAAATAAATAAATTTTTCAATATTGTGCGTACAAACTTACATTTGCAGTTGGAATGTATGGGAGAACATGTTATTCAACTATAATATTAAGTTTGTTCTTGGGATAAATTTCAACAAGCACTTGGCCGGTTTTTTATAGGTTGTATTTGTAAGTATAAAGTAAACAGTTTCGTTTTGTTGTCATTAGATTATTACAATTGTTTGTTTTTCGTTAGTATAAGAATAACGGTTAGATTTAGGTATAGGTTGTGTTGGCAGTAGTAAGGAGATAAATCCGTTTTTCTTTTAATTTAGATGTTAGTTAGAATATATGCAAATAACAAGAAATAACGAGATGTCTCAACAAGCCGAGCTGCGAAGGTTTGAGTAGGCGGTGCGTGAGGCAGCACACAGAGCTACTGAGACACCAGAGCAGTCCCAAGATCGGCGTCAACGACACGCTAAGTATCTGGCATCTCATCGAGCTGCTGAGACTCCAGAACAGTACCAAGATCGGCTTCAATAGCATGCTGAGTATCTAACATCTCAACGGACTGCAGAGACACCAGAATAATCCCAAGATCGGCGTCAGCAATTCGCTGAATATCTGGTATCTCAACGGGCTGCTGAGACTCCATAACAGTACCATCATTGGCGTTAATAGCATGCTGAGTATCTAGCGTTTCAACGATCTGCAGAGACATCAGAACAGTCCCAAGCTCAACATCAACTGCATGCTGAGTATCTGGCGTCTCAACGAGCTGCTGAGACACCAGAACAGTAACGAGATTGGCGTCAATAGCACGCTGAGTATCTAGCGTTTCAATGGTCTGCTGAGTCACCAGAACAGTCCCAACATCGGCGTCAACAGTACGCTGAGTATCTGGTGTCTCAGAGGGCTGCTGAGACACTAGAACAGTCACAAGCTCGACGTCAGCACCAGGCGACTTATATGGCAGCTCTTAGAGCCACAGAAAAATGAAGTGACTGAAACTCGCAAACGCGCTCTTGCAAAAAGGACAGCATAGCGACGTCAAACATTCACAAGAAACTGATGGTGCATATGTCCTTCACATAGGTTACTTTTTTATCAACAAACCATGCGAGCGAAGCCGCGGGCGGAAGCTAGAATATACTAATTTCCTACTAATATTATAAATGCGTAAGTTTGTGAGGATGGATGGATGTTTGTTACTCTTTCACGAAAAAACTACTGAACGGATTTTGATGAAATTTGGCACACAGATAGTTTATAACCTGGATTAACACATATGATACTTTTTGTTCCCCATATTCCTACGGATTCGAGACTTACGCGGGTGAAACCGCGGGGCGCTGCTAGTATATATATCCTTGTTTTGTTGGATTTTTTTAACGAATCAGCCGTTTATTACATGCTGAAGAGTGTGAATAATTATGTTTATGGTTCCGTAACAAAGTGGTATACAGGAACCCTTATGGTGCGACTCAGTCTGTCTGTCTGTCACAGCTAGATATCTCAAGAACTACTAATGCTATCAACTTGAATTTTGGAATAGTTTTATATGAAGTTTGCCCAACTATTTTGCAAATAAGACAGAATTTTTTTTTTTGGCAACGGTCTGAAAGAGGGTCTTAAAAATTCCCTTTATTTCCTAGTTCCATGTAGCTAACTACTGCAACCTAAAATAAAAAATATTTGTACCATTGTAATTTTAGTTACCATGTAGGTAATTTTAAACTAGTTTTATACCCCGACACTTCTTTCATATGGAACTGCTGCAACTATTTAGTTTCATGTTGTGATGTGATGTGATTATAGATGAGTTCCATATTGTTGTACTATTGCAACCTTAAAATGTGAAGAATATTTTTTGCCATTAGTTCCACGTAATTTAACACCAATTTTACTCAATCAACTTCATTTAGTTTCATATTCATGATTATATTATAAATGTTATAATTTACAAAAAAACATGCTTTTAACGCGCACGAAAAATTAACCTACTTTCAAAAAAAGGAGAAGGTTGTCATCTCGAGGTGGTTCCATTGTCACCAAGTCATAATCTGATGTAGGGATTCCATGGAAATCGAGGGCAACCCTCAAATATAGGCACACCTATAGCAATTTGGATATTTTTTATAGTAACTCGTGCATTACTCTCGGAAAATACCATTTGGTGAAGTGGAACTGATGATGAAGACCACAGATGGCCGTCGGAACTACTCAATAATAAGTATTTGACGGGTTACGATTCCATTATGTACCTACTTTAATATAGTTGCTAAGCAATTTATGCTCGTCACACTGCAAATGGAGCTAATGGTGACTTCACCATCAGCGCCAGTTCTTCTGGTTCTGGTTCGTCAAAATGATTTTTTATCGTGTTAAATATCGTGTTTTTAACCAAAAAAGATCTCACATGTATCTATTATATACTATGTATATATTTTTTTACGAGATTAGATATTATGATTTCTCTGAAAACAACTCGATCTAGAAACGTAAATTTCGGAAAAGTAGGTGAATAAATAAATATTTTAAATTAAAAAAAAAATACAGTGTGTTTGGGACATAAAAAGGTAATTTTTTACCAAATTTTGGGAAGAAAAAAAATTGTAAAAAATAAAAAGAAAGGAAAAATAAAAATCTAAAAACTTGGTTATTTGAATTTTTGACATAAATTTTGAGGTTATATGAAGAAAGTGTAAGTACAAAAGTTGAAGATCTTTTTATTACCTACCACTTTGCCATTTAACTTTTTTTCCATAGGACTTGTAGTTTTGCCGGAAATCGAGATAAACCGTTTTTTACCCTTAAAAACTCGCCCCCTTCCACTTCCCGACTACAGATCGCCCGTAAATTTTTCATTTTTAGGGTTCCGTACCTCAAAAGGAAAAAAACGGAACCCTTATAGGATCACTCGTGTGTCTGTCTGTCGGTCCGTCTGTCACAGCCAATTTGTTCCGAATCTAATGGACCGATTAAGTTGAAATTTGGTACACATTTATGTATTTCTGTGACCCAAACACGGACGTGTAACGTAAATAAATAAATACAATATCGCATTGGGTCTAGCCTGTAAGGATATTTGTATGTTTGAAGTGAATAAATAAATAAATAAATAAATAAATAAATTTTGAATATGGGGGTCAACTTCAGGGGTCAAATAAGAAAATAAAAAAAAGTTTTGCAAACTTACTGTGAGAGTCCCAAATGTATTTTTTTTATAATTTTAAAATAAACTATTTTAAAGTTATTTAAGAAAATGGACGAAAATTGATCATTCCCCTCCCTTATCTCCGAAAGTACTGAGCCTACAATTTTGAAAAAAAAAATAGAAAATATTTCAATACCTATAGATTACAGGAAAACCTATAAGAAGTCAATGGTCTTAAAATAACATGGTAAATCTCTTAATATTGTGTGTACAAACTTACATTTGTCCATAGTTAAACAAAAAGCATCCAACCCTCATCAGATGTAATGTGGGTTGGATCCTTTTCGTTTAACTATGGACAATTTGTAGTTGGAATGTATGGGAGAACACGTTTTTCAACTACAATGTTAAGTTTGTTCTTGGGATAAATTCATCCCAACTACGGAACCCTTCATTGTGCGTGGTCCGACACGCTCTTGACTGGTTTTTGTTGTATTCTCTTCCTTTTCCAATGGGTTTCATCCTACTATTATTTTTTTCGTTTCAAAAATTATCGACCTTGGTCTACAATTCGAGTTCTTATTAAATTTCATTTGATTTTATTAATGTCGCACTCCTCGGTCTAGGGAAGGATACTGCGGGTTCTGCAGGCGGGATACAATGGGGCTCCACGCGACAAGCGCGCGTATTAGTGTAAGTTCTGTTGGTAATACAGAATAAGCGATTTCACTATAATGTTAAGGTTCATTATCGCTTCCGTGGAACGAGTGATCATTATGGGTATGTTTTTAAACAAACGGAATTTGAATTGGGATGAATCTTACGTTAGAAAGAAGTATTTGGTTCTGTGCTGTTAGCGTATAGATATTATTATAATAACGACTCGAACTAATAATACTACCTACTCTGTAGGTTTGCCACTATATTTTTCAAAAATCCCGCATTTTTTTTATTAATAATAATTAATAAAAAAAATATGAACACAAGGCTTACCGCGGTGATATGTTCCCCTCAAGGTGGGAGGCGTCCTGGTGATGCCACTCAACGACAACCTGGTGCAGATCAAGCGCACCTCGGTGGACACCTGGAACTGCCGCAGTCTCCTCAACGTGTCCTTCGCGACCCTCAGGGTGCCCAGCAAGGACGATCCAAATGAATTCTCCAGACCAAGTGAGATACGTTAGAGAATTGAGCAGTTGTTGAATTATTTGTCTTCACGTAGCTTACTTATGTCGCCTTATACAATGGGAGATGTTTTCGCAAGAAACTGCAACAGGCGGAGTTGGTATTATATATTTATTAATTTGGTTCATGTTGGCGGTAAGATTGAAACACATTCTTTTTTCTGTTTTTGGGTGTTTGGATATATATTATAATGCTAATTACTTATGAATTGACTCGCTCTCACACACACCTTGCTTTGAGTTTACAGTTACTATGTGCCTTAAAGGCTGGCGCACACTGGCCGCAACGCAACGCTACGCAAACATTCTCCTTCATCACTTTCGTACATTTTCTATAATCCAACGCACACTAGAGGCGGGCCGCACCGCCCTTTTTGCATGAAGATGTGTCGCGCCGCGGCCCATTGCGTTCGTATCTTGCTTGACACGGTATATGTCCCCCGCAGTCAACCTGGACGAGCAGTGCCCGGCGCGCCTGCAGGTGCTGGCGCGCGCCGTGGTGCGCCGGTGCATGCGCGCGGGGATGCTGGCGCGCCACCCACACCTGCGCGAGCCGCCGCCGCGCCGCCCGCAGCCCGCCAGCTCCTGCCCGCGTCGCATCTGCATACCTATCGAGGACGACAGCGACGTGGGTACGTACTCATTGTGAAGTGCATCTCAATAACACATGTATCTTGATCGACTTTATGGGAGTGGCTAGCGCGGAATACGTAACTAAAACGTTACGCACCTGATATTCCTTACATGCTAAAAATGTTCCTCCCGCCTAATGACAGAGGGGCTACATATACTTACAGAAGGGCTGAACGCGCTGCACGACCTCGACCCTGTGAACGGCGCCAACGAGATGAACGCGCTGTTGAGCCTCGTGCTCAGCATGGGACAGAACCGCGTCGCCGGCGCGCTGCGATTTGACTCGCTTGATTCGCCCTCGGACTCCGAAGACGACGACAGCGACGATGACGACGACGACAACGACAGTGGCGGCGGAGGCGGGGGCGGGGGCGGAGACGGAGGTGGGGGCGGGGCTGGAGGTGGCGGTGGTGGTGAGGGTGGCGACGGCGGAGGCGACAGGCCCGCGCGCCCGCCCCGTCACCCGCGCGTGGAGCGGCCCTACGTGCGGACGCTCCGCGTGGAGCGGCCCGCGCGCGCCGAGCGGGTCATCCGCATGGAGCGCGCCGCGGCCTTCGCCAACCCCGACGGCAACGTGACGGAGCACCTGCCGGAGCCCGACCCCAGCATGAAGCCCACGCGCGCGTGCCGCGGTTTGCTCACGTTCGAGTTTCAGGATGACCACCGCAACTTGCCGCGTACAGACGCGCTTGACCCCGCGCCCGACGCGGACCCGGTGCCCGGCCCCTCCGGCTCCTCCGAGACCACCGGCACCTCCAGCACCTCCGACACCACCGGCACCTCCGACGACTCCTCCAAGACTGACGACAGCGTCCAGTTGGACCCTCTCAAAGTGCCGGCTGAAGTGGAAATATATATTGGCAAAGAGGTTCCGGGCACATCGCGTGACATGGACTGGGAGAGGACGATGATCGCGGCGAAGGAGTATTCCAGCGAGGAAGAGACCACGGAGACGTCGAAGGAGCAGGAGAGGAAGAAGCTGGATAGCGGCATCGGGGAGGGCGCCACCACGTCGAGCAGCTCGTCGCCGGCCAAGTCCGAGTCCGCAGTGTCGGAGCCCGACATCACGCTGAGTGACTTGGAGAACGACCCCAATCTAGTGGGAGGTAAGACTCGCTCCGGATGTATAATCATGATCGTTGACGAAGGGTTAACCCTTAACGATCATGACTTGTATCCTCGTCAGCTTTCAAATTATTTACTTTATCCACACATAGTTCTTGAAGTTACGACACTGAACAAACTATTGCATAGAAAACTATACTAAATTACTTGACAACAAAGATCAGAATAGCATACACCTTTGACCAATGTCGCGTTGACATTAACCTAAAATTGAATTTGATATCTTTTTAAATAATGAACATAATTATGTAGGTATTGCAAGACACAGCGCGGACGCTGTCATTATTTCGCCGTCTGCCATTGCCGAAAGTCGAAAGCTATGTGAGTGGTAGGGTACGTATGTAATACTTCTCTCGATCCTGCTACGGAACTATTTAGGGAAGTATGGCCGGCAGCGCGAGGAGTAGCGGCAGTGGCAGAATGTAAATGAGGCATTCGATTTCGTTTGGTTTGCGATGACTAATAGAAGCGTGTGTGGCCAGGTCGGTACATGCAGAAGCGGCGGCGTGTGCGCGCTGATTCATCGTCGGAGGGCTCGGCCAGCTCGGCGTCGTCGGCCGGGCGCATGCGTCGCAAGCGACGCGCGCAGGAGCGCCGCGAAGCGCTGGAGCGCCCACGCAACACAGGAGACGCCCGGCGCGTGCGGCTCTCCATACTCATGAAGCGCGGCGTCAAGGTATCGAGCACTTTTTATATTTTAGAATACTGGGCTTGTGGATATACAGGATTTAAAAAGTCCCATCACATAGCCGTTATCTACTCACTCTGTACATCGAAGAGACACAAAGAGTTAAACTTATAACATGTAAAACTTTTCTTCGTGAAAAAAAGTAAAAAAAGTTGGAACTTTGACCTTAAATATCTCCGTAACCAGAAGGTTCCCAGGTATGGTCCAGTACAAAACAAAACAGAATGACGAGTAGTAGTGCCTAAGTGACTCTCAGCTTCGTTAACCGCCTGTTTACACTCGTTATTATAATATTATTCCGTGCGTCGAATTTGTACAGCATAAATAATTTTACTTTTCTTTAAGGAGCTGCCGTTGCCATACGCACTGAAGAAGTACGTCAATCTCGGACGCTGCTTCGAGTTCTGAGTCGATAGAGATGTCTTAGCTGAATAGTGCGTCGCCGTCTTATTCATCCGGGCGCTTACGATGTCTTAAAGTGACACATGCGCTCGCGCAGTTTTGAGAAAAGCGAAGCACTGCCCAGCTAGAACAGGAGGCCCGAAATCAAAATCAACCGTTTTCTTGTGAGAAATTATAATTTTCTATATCATGTGTTCATAAAACTTAATTTCAAAAATGAATTGAACGACTGACAGAGCACTTATTGATTGGAATCTAACTTTTATACACACATTGTTTAGGTATATTATAATTTGTCATGAAAAAATATTTGGAGCGAATAATACAGGGTGTAAGGGACAGCCCTCCGCAGACTGATGGGTGAATTCAGTATAAAGTATAAAGATGACCGGTACATGAAATTATTTCAGGAACGTTATGGGCATCCAATAAACCTGATTTGTTTTATTACCTCACACGCAATGTATCGTTACCGTGGCAAAACGCACGTAACTAACTTCAGCCCAGCGAGCCTTCCCCGCCACGGTATCAATGCTCTGCCGCCAAGGGCGCTCGCGCCACGTGATTTATTACGTCACATTGTGCAGATAGCCGTCTCACGTATAAAAGAACATGTCACAACACGTTCACAGATAAAAAATTAGAAGTTAAAGAAAATTAATGCTAGGTTAGAATCGCTCCGGTCGTATGAGATACGGCTCGAAGTATCCTCCATCGAGGCGTCGGACACATTGGCATTCCTAATTGAGTACTATGGGCTGGTATTCTAGCATGCGCCGATTTATATTTTTCGATCATTGCTAACTATCCGGGAGTCTGATGGATGCCGACGGTCAGAATACCTATCAATGTAAATTCTGAGCGCTTTCCTAGCATTTCTCTGAGCTTCCCCATAGCACATTATCATTTCTCCATACTCATGCGCACTAAATGTAGCAATTTGTCACATACAACAATAACACCACGACAAAAAATAAATCCAAAAGCGTACGTAACGAAGACGTGACGTAACTTCACAAGGCGACTGCGCGAGCGATCCGTACCGACGTACACACTCGCAGCAGCGACATACGCAACTGATCACTGATGTTGCCAACCTTGCCCGAACGCCGACCACCCAAAAGGGACGCAGCTATACACAAATCGGAGCGTCTGTCTGGTTGGGAGGGGTAGGTAATAAGTATGTGGCGAGTTGAACTCTGTAGCTAGACAGAAAGTGAACAGTGTCAGAGAATGTAATTTTAGATTGCAATAACTGAAAAAACGATAAAAAAAAAAGAAAAATTTCCTGAGAAATTTGTCAGTGATATATGATTTAAAATAAGGAGTTGAATGCACCCTGTTAGTTTGCGGAGGGCTGTCCCTTACACCCTGTATGTAAGTACTATTATCACCCGTGTGTTCGTCTTGCAAACAACTACTTTCTTCTATCATGGCTTCCAACACGACTTAACCATTCGTATGCTGGAACACAGATCTACGCGAGACAATGGCTTTTGAATGGTTTCTATATCTACCGATACTATGCGAGTGGTTAAAAGTCAACAGCATCGGATGGCTAATATTTATTTAAAAAAAAACCTGCGTATTTTATATTTGTCGATTTAATATCGAATAGCACAGCTATACCCGAATCGCTTTAGCGTGGCAATAGCGGTCATTGCTCTTTTCCTAACATCTCTCCGTAGGAACCTAAATAATAAACTGTGTATGGTTTTTCGGAATTGGAACTTGTTGAAGATCACGATTATTATATTGATTCAAGACGTGAACGGACTTAACCGCTATTGCCACGCTAAAGCGATTCGGGTATAGTCGATTATAAGCCCATCTAAATAGGGGCGACTAGGTGGTGCAGTTTAAAGTAAATTTACGCAGTTCTTTTCAATTTCAAATAAGTATGTAATAACTAGAATATTTCTTCTGGATGTGTCAACTGTAGAGTTGTGCACAATTGTAATAGATTTAAGTTTAATAACTGGCCATCTGTATTAACATCCTTAAAACTGTATTTAAAAAAAATCGTGTGATGTGACTGAATAACTGAGTAATGACAAAAATAGATTTTGTCTACAGAATGACAATTTTCTAGTTTATACCATGATTAACTATTTTTCATAGTTCACGTTATCGATCGATTTAGTAACCTGGGTCACCTCACCGTACAGATTGGCCAGTCATTGAATGTCCCATATGTACCTTACCTATCTATCTATATACTCATAAATGTTTTACGAGCCATATTACAGTTTAATATTAGTTTTGTCTCTTGTTAATTTGTATACACGTAAGTTACCCTCTAAGCCATAGGCAACAATAATCACACTGACTGTACAACATAGTGTTACCAACATTAAATAATAAAAAGGTGGCTAAAAAGGAGCATGACTAATATTAAAAAGTTACAAGCCAGTTGCTCGATCTCTTTCAGAGTAACCTTTTAAATGTAAATAACCTTCATGTAGGCTAAGTTCGGCCACTTTCATAGATCTGGGTGTAATGTCAGCTTCGAATTTCAAAATGAGTCGCCATTTTGTTGTACACTGTCGAGACTGGAGGTCGATGGACGATCACATCTAATCATGGGATTGTTCCCGACGAGTCACACTGTAACATGTGACAGTGCGAGTCGTTGGGAAAAAATGTGAATAAAAATCCCAACCATTCACACTGTTACTCGATAGGACAACTTTTTTTGTTTATTCCCAACGGATCACACACCATGTGAAGACTGTGACTCGTTGGGAACAAAACATTCTCATGCTGTTACAAGCAAAACAGCTCTTCCTCAAGGAAAGGTGATTCGCCAAGACTGACCATCTTTTATGTTACAAGATTTTCGCTGTATAGAAAATCACCATACAACAAATAACTAAGTTTATAATACATTTGGTAAATAAAATACTATTCTAAAGTAATTATGTAATCTAAGACTACTTCTGGCGAGTATTGTTGCAACTCGTATGCACATGTCTCTGCCGAGTTCAATGAAAAATAGACTTTATCAACATTTTCTACGCCGTTCCATGGCGAGTACTGCAGTTATCGTAGATTAGTTTATGATTAAGTCAGACTGTCGGTGCACTGACGTTCATATGGTCGGTAGAACGCCACATAGAAGTTTGCGCGAACTTGTCTCATCTGAGACATATTTATTTCAATTAAACATTAAGCGTACCTTACCCTATTATACAGGAACAGTTTTAAGCAGTGCGCAAACTTGTAAAACAAATCTGAAAACACGAAAAAAGAAATGCCGTTTCATACAGAAGTTCAATGCCTACTCGACTAAAATGAAAATGTAAGAAACAGCCGATTTATTTTTTCGTGACTAGAGTTGGTCCTGTAGTGAATGATGTTCATATTCATGGGTAGAAAACATCCTGTGAAAATTTGCGCTATGCTTAAAAACTTTTCATGTATTATTTATTTTCTGTTATGCGCATTAGTATTTTGTTTCGCGCGTCTATTTCTTTTGCTCACCCACTGAGTTTCGCGCGCCTTTTGCGCTTTGCGCATCCACTGCTTTTGCGCATCCAATGCGTGTGCGCTTCTGTAACTGGTCCAGTAGTTGAGTTAGATTGAAGTGGTCCCTATTGGAGTGGTTTTAGGTTCGCGTACATACCAGATAGGGATGCCAACTCGAAGACTATATTTATTTAGTTACAACGCCGATTTGGTCTGGTGTTATCTCACCCGACAAGTCGGACCTAGTCAGTGTTTAGTACATTCGGCACGTTGCCGCGGCGAGAGACCATTTGAACGCAGCGCATCAGTATATTGTGTCATAATTATTATAAATACTTCAACTTTGGTCGGATACTGCGCAGTTACTGTAGACACGCTCTTAAATTGTTTTACAGATAATGATGCTTGTTGGTTATGTTCAGAAGGTTCATTTTAGGTATTTTTTTAGGTGGGTTTAAAAAAATTAAGCGTCTTATTCAACCAAAGTTGAATATTTATATCGACTTAGGCTGGGTGCACACTCCACTGTAGTTATGTTTTTAAAGAATCTCAGTATACTGTCTAAATTATCAGCGTTTTAAGTAAGAAATAGAGGTGCCGTAGGATGCTTTAAATATATCTATCATCAGTTGAGTGTGTTCCCAGCTTTGGAGAAGTTATGGTAAATGTTTATACGCTATTAATTTGTTGTACATAATGTCATTTGTTTTTGTTGCGAGTAATATTAATTATAATGATTTTATTATGATGTGCGTTTTTTATTTCGTAGTTGTAATTAGTTGATTCCCTTTATTTATACTGTCGGGGCTTCAATGATCTCCAATGAAACTACTGTATCGAGGTATGGTTGTATTTGGGTATAAACTGTGTTTTTTTACAATAAAATGGAGCGTACAAGTTAGCGACGATGGTGAAAATATTGATAAAAAATGTGAATAATGTCGGTATAGGTAAAACTAATAAAATCCGTACGGGACACCTGGCCCTTTAAATTAGCAAACGCGACACGCACTGAACGTCTTCACTTATTAACACAAGCGTAACCATCCTCCCCCGTTGAAACTAAGAATTTCGACCCTTAAGTACCTCACCTTCAGTTGGTAAGGGGCAGATGCGAACCAGAGGGCGCCGTACTATTCCTCTTTGTGTGTTTATGTCGGCTACTCTTTCAATCCCATCTTGTCCCGGGAAGAGCTGGATAATGCGTCAAAGTCTCCAACATAGGGGTGGGACGCCGTCTTCCTTTAGTAGGACCATGTCCCCAATTCTGACTGCGTCGGCGTTGATCTTCCATTTACGGCGAAGTTGCAACTCGGCGATGTACTGCCAGCGCCGCCAAAAATGTTGGTTATTTGCTGCAGCCTGGCATAGCGCTGCAAGTTGGTTGAGTGGCGATCTTCCAAAGCTGGTTCAGGCAGCGCGGTAAGAACCCGACCAATGAGAAAATGCCCAGGAATAAGGCAATGGAAATCTTCAAGAGAGGAGGATAAAGGGCAAAGGGATCTACTATTGTAGATGCTTTTTGGTTAGGAAGATTTAGAAAGATAAACACCCACTTCAATAGTCACATGTAAGTACAGTTTATTTTCGTGGCTAGGTAGAAAGAGAAATCACAGCAGTAGCAAGAAGATTTAAGAACAGAAAGATTTAGAAAGAATGATAGTGGAAGGTGCACAGTAATCATTTACATACAAGCAATGCGGGCTTCGCGACGATGGGTCAATTAAGACTGTAGGTATGGCGTCTTCGCGAGCGCGGCGTGCCGGCGCGGCGTTGCATAGCTATGCGTATGTTAGGTAAATCTAGCCGGCCCGCTGCATACTACCGAGTGTCATCCGGCGATGCTTGTTAATTATTTTAATTAGGTATAGTTTGTGTTTTTGAAATGTGAATGAATGTAAGTGCGATTTATATATGTCTGTGTGTTAAACAATACATAAATAAGTAATATATAAATTTATTGATATCTATTATTGTTGTGTTTTATTATATAAAGATAAATAAATGAATAAATACAATAAGTTGCCTACATCACTCCCCTCCAGAGGCCGTGTCTACGGACGATAATAGTCAGGGAAATGTACTCGCCTTCCTGAACGTGTCGTCTGCGTGCCTGGACAGTCTAGTGACTTAGGCTGAGTTGGTTGAGGAGTTTGAGGAGGATGTGTAACCTTTTGTGGTGGGCTTAGGTCATCTGACAATATATAGGCCGGTTTCAGGCGGTCTATGCTTACTGTCGAGTCTTTACCCTTGACGCGAATTATAAAACATTTGGCACCCCTCTTCAGTACTTCGTGTGGCCCTGTGTAAGCAGGCTGAAGTGAACCGCGTAGCACGTCTTCCCTCAGAAATACGTGGCTACATGTGGCTAGATCTTTGTAAACGAAGATTCTGCGAGTAGAATGGTGCTGGGTCGGGACCGGTCGTACTCTCTCGGCATAGGACTTCAGTCGTGCCGTGAAATCGGTTATGTCGGTGGTATATCCAGTTACGTCGTGACCGAAAAATTCGCCAGGGAGGCGCAGTGGCTCACCGTAAACCAGCTCGGCTGATGAAGATTGCAGGTCTTCTTTGATGACACTCCTTAAGCCGAGTAGTACTAAAGGTAACGTCTCAGGCCAGTTTGCGTCAGTATGGCAGGTGATAGCTGCCTTCAACTGCCGATGAAAACGCTCAACCAAACCGTTGCACTGTGGGTGGTATGCCGTTGTCCTGCGATGATCAAAACCGATCCATTTGGACAGTTGTTGAAACAGCGCCGATTCAAACTGCCTTCCGCGGTCAGTAACAACTTGTGAAGGACAGCCGTATCGAGACACCCAACAGGATACGAACGCTTTGGCTACCGTTTCGGCGGTGATATCGGTAATTGGTACAGCTTCCGGCCATCGCGTGAAGCGATCGACGAGTGTAAGGCAATACCGATAATCACCAGCTGGCGGCAATGGGCCGATCAGGTCTAAATGGACATGTTTAAAACGCCCTGTTGGTAAATCGAGCGTCCCTAAAGGTGACGCGACATGCTTGTTTACCTTCGTGCGCTGGCATGCTAAACATGCCTTAGACCATTCACGACAGTTTTTGCGCATAAGTGGCCAGACAAAGCGCTGCGCAACTAGTTTGGCTGAGGCATTAGCACCTGGATGGCTGAGTGAATGCAAGCAGTTAAAAACCTGCTGACGCAGTTGTACAGGGACGAAAGGCCTTGGAGTCGTTGTACTGACGTCGCAGTACAGCTCAGTACGACTACCAGGGACCTTCATCTTGTTTAGGCGTAGAGACGATTCGCCTTGGAGGTTCGCTACAAGCTCAGGGTCTGTTGCCTGGAGTTTGGCCATGACCTCCAAATCAACTGGCATCTGCAGTTCATTAACACGGGAAAGCGTATCAGCGACGATATTGTCTTTACCCGAGATGTGGCGAATATCAGTTGTGAACTGCGAGATGAAGTCTAGTTGCCTATGCTGACGTGGAGAACAGTTTTTCTTTCTCTCATGGAAACCATAACACAGCGGCTTATGGTCTGTATAGACAGTGAAGTGAGTGGCCTCTAGCATATAGCGGAAATATCGAATACTCTCGTGGATTGCCAGGAGTTCGCGATCGTATGGTGAGTATTTGATCTGTGATGGACTCAACTTTCGCGAGAAAAATGCTAGAGGCTGCCAAACTCCGTCTTTACGCTGCTGTAGAACACCACCTATCGCCGTATCAGAGGCGTCAGTGACGAGTCCTAACTTGGCGTTCGTGTCGGGGTGAGCTAAAAGAGCTGCGTTACAGAGGCTCTTTTTGCAGTCCTCGAAAGCTTGCAGGGAAACTCCTGTAATGTCGACAGGGTGGGAAGCTTTAACTGATCCAATCAACAATGCGTTCAAGGGGGCTTGTATCTGTGCAGCGTTGGGCAAAAATCGCCGGTAAAAATTGACCATCCCCAGAAAACGTCTGAGTTCTTTAACGGTTTTGGGGACGGGGAAATCGGCAATGGCTTTCACCTTACTGTCGAGGGGTTTAGTGCCCTCTTCTGAGATGTGATATCCCAGAAATGTTACTTGTGAGACACCGAAAACACACTTACTGGTGTTAATAAGTACGCCGTAGTTTTTCATTCGGGTGAAAAGCTGCCTCAGATGGTCCTTGTGCTCCTCGATCGTTCTAGAAAATATTAGAAAATCATCTAAATAAGGGTAGCAAAAATCTAATCCCCTTGTCATTTCATCGACGAATCTTTGAAAAGTTTGGCCTGCATTTCGTAGGCCAAACGTCATAAAAGGAAATTCCCATAAACCGAAGGGTGTAGTGATTGCGGTCTTTGGAATATCATCCTTAAAAACAGGTACGTGATGGTAGGCTTTCACTAAATCAATAACTGAAAATAATTTGCAACCGGACAGACTGTTTGAAAAATCTTGTATGTGACGAATAGGGTATCGATCGGGTATGGTTCTAGCGTTAAGTAACCTATAGTCACCACACGGACGCCAACCGTTATCCTTTTTGGAAACTAGGTGGAGAGGTGACGCCCATTGACTGTCAGACGGACGAGCAGTGCCATTAGCTAACATGGCCTCAAATTCTTGTTTAGCTATCTTGAGTTTGTCAGGCGCGAGACGACGAGGTGAGCACGACACTGGAGGGCCTGGTGTAGTGCGAATATAGTGAACAGTGTTATGCTTGACGACACCCGGAATACCAGCGGGGCGTGTTATTTCCGGATATTCGGACAAAATTCTGTGAAATTCGCTATCACCAACAGTCGAAACTTTTACACTTAGGACATTACAATTTAATTTATATATAGTGGCTACAGTGCTAACAGTGGTTAAAGTATCAATAAGTTTTTGTTTGCTGACATCGACAATTAGTTGGTAATAAGAAAGAAAATCTACCCCTATTATAGCTTTCGTGACGTCAGCAATGACGAAACGCCACGGATAGTTACGACGTAACCCTAAGTCTAGGTTTAATTGAATGTAACCATACGTATCGATAGTAGAACCATTAGCAGCACTTAGTTGAAATGAAGTTTTACAATGGCGGCGATCACAAAGCGCGGTTGCAGGGTAAACACAAATATCACTGCCCGTGTCTATTAAAAACTGAATATTTGATTTGCGATCCGTAACAAAGAGGCGACCCGTAGAACTGAGGCAGTCGTCCGTCGCCATCACTGACTGCCCGGGTTGTTTTCCTCCTTGAAATCACAGGGCTTGATAGATTTCTTTGCCTTGGTGCCATGTTTGTTGTGGTACCAGCAGATCGGGAACCGTCGATAACTGGATTGCGACCTGTGCGGTGTCGCACTCCGCTGTTGTTGTCGAGATCGTGAATCTCGATCGCGAGATCTCGACTGCCGGTTCACCTGAGCCGTGAGTGCACTGACTTGACGAGTCAGCTCCGCAACTTGCCGCGTCAACTCGTCCATCGGTGACGATGAAGCTGCTGCAACCTGTTGCGTCGGCGTCGCGATGTCGTTTATACGGTCGGCGAGTTCAGCTAGGTCATCCAGTGACAAAGTCGATTGCGACGCGACGATCGACTGCATACCTGTGGGTAGACGACTGCTCCAGATTGTCCTCAAAAAATCTTCGGGTATCTCAGGGCCCGCAAGGTGCTGAAGATGCCGTAAAAATTGTGAAGGTTTGCGGGTACCAAGCTGCTCGTGCATCAATAACTGCTTCACTTTATTCTCTCGAGACACTGACAAGCGTTTTATGAGCTCGTTCTTCAACCTCTTGTAGTCGGGTGGCCCGGTAAGAACATCCTCCACTTCCGCGGCGTACTGTCTGTCCAGTGTGGCCAAAATATGGTAAAATTTTGCCGTCTCATCCGTAACTTTCATAACGGCAAACTGCCCTTCCACTTGCGCAAACCATATCGCCGGTTTTTCGGGCCAGAATGGTGGTATCTTGATATGTACCGGTGTAGGCGTAGTGGATATAGTCGCTGGATCCGGAACAGGTTCCGCCATTTTGTGGTGACGCTCACGTGTGCGCGCAGTCACCTGGGATTTCCTGGAGTCCTCGCTGCTGCTAGACATCAATCTCCTTGATAAGGATCACGTCGGGGGTCACCAGTTGTAGATGCTTTTTGGTTAGGAAGATTTAGAAAGATAAACACCCACTTCAATAGTCACATGTAAGTACAGTTTATTTTCGTGGCTAGGTAGAAAGAGAAATCACAGCAGTAGCAAGAAGATTTAAGAACAGAAAGATTTAGAAAGAATGATAGTGGAAGGTGCACAGTAATCATTTACATACAAGCAATGCGGGCTTCGCGACGATGGGTCAATTAAGACTGTAGGTATGGCGTCTTCGCGAGCGCGGCGTGCCGGCGCGGCGTTGCATAGCTATGCGTATGTTAGGTAAATCTAGCCGGCCCGCTGCATACTACCGAGTGTCATCCGGCGATGCTTGTTAATTATTTTAATTAGGTATAGTTTGTGTTTTTGAAATGTGAATGAATGTAAGTGCGATTTATATATGTCTGTGTGTTAAACAATACATAAATAAGTAATATATAAATTTATTGATATCTATTATTGTTGTGTTTTATTATATAAAGATAAATAAATGAATAAATACAATAAGTTGCCTACAACTATTTAACACAGCTTCTACCTGAGCGAAAAGAGTTTGAAGTTCTTCAAAACTTAAATGAGAATTACCCATTACTCGCCTAACATGTTTGATAAACGGATACCGGCCTCAAAAATTCCGCCAAAATGAGAAGCGTAAGCTGGTGAAAAGTAAAACTGAATGCCTTCCGAACATGCAAAATCAGATAAATCTTAAAAAGATCTCTTATTAAGATGGAGAACAGTGAGTCCTGTATATTAGGCCCAACCATGAGCATGTCATTGACAGACTGACCCGATGAAGTAGGAGAACAGTGAGTCCTGTATATTAGGCCCAACCATGAGCATGTCATTGACAGACTCACGCGATGAAGTAGGAGAACAGTGAGTCCTGTATATTAGGCCCAACCATGAGCATGTCATTGACAGACTGACGCGATGAAGTAGGAGAACAGTGAGTCCTGTATATTAGGCCCAACCATGCGCATGTCATAGACAGACTGACGCGATGAAGTAGGAGAACAGTGAGTCCTGTATATTAGGCCCAACCATGAGCATGTCATTGACAGACTGACGCGATGAAGTAGGAGAACAGTGAGTTCTGTATATTAGGCCCAACCATGAGCATGTCATTGACAGACTGACGCGATGAAGTAGGAGAACAGCGAGTCCTGTATATTAGGCCCAACCATGAGCATGTCATTGACAGACTGACCCGATGAAGTAGGAGAACAGTGAGTCCTGTATATTAGGCCCAACCATGCGCATGTCATTGACAGACTGACCCGATGTAGTAGGAGAACAGTGAGTCCTGTATATTAGGCCCAACCATGCGCATGTCATTGACAGACTGACCCGATGAAGTAGGAGAACAGTGAGTCCTGTATATTAGGCCCAACCATGCGCATGTCATTGACAGACTGACCCGATGAAGTAGGAGAACAGTGAGTCCTGTATATTAGGCCCAACCATGCGCATGTCATTGACAGACTGACCCGATGAAGTAGGAGAACAGTGAGTCCTGTATATTAGGCCCAACCATGCGCATGTCATTGACAGACTGACCCGATGAAGTAGGAGAACAGTGAGTCCTGTATATTAGGCTCAATCATGCGCATATCATTGACAGACTGACCCGATGAAGTAGGAGAACAGTGAGTCCTATATATTAGGCCCAACCATGCGCATGTCATTGACAGACTGACGCGATGAAGTAGGAGAACAGTGAGTCCTGTATATTAGGCCCAACCATGAGCATGTCATTGTCAGACTGACGCGATGAAGTAGGAGAACAGTGAGTCCTGTATATTAGGCCCAACCATGAGCATGTCATTGACAGACTGACGCGATGAAGTAGGAGAACAGTGAGTCCTGTATATTAGGCCCAACCATGCGCATGTCATAGACAGACTGACGCGATGAAGTAGGAGAACAGTGAGTCCTGTATATTAGGCCCAACCATGAGCATGTCATTGACAGACTGACGCGATGAAGTAGGAGAACAGTGAGTCCTGTATATTAGGCCCAACCATGAGCATGTCATTGACAGACTGACGCGATGAAGTAGGAGAACAGCGAGTCCTGTATATTAGGCCCAACCATGAGCATGTCATTGACAGACTGACCCGATGAAGTAGGAGAACAGTGAGTCCTGTATATTAGGCCCAACCATGCGCATGTCATTGACAGACTGACCCGATGAAGTAGGAGAACAGTGAGTCCTGTATATTAGGCCCAACCATGCGCATGTCATTGACAGACTGACCCGATGAAGTAGGAGAACAGTGAGTCCTGTATATTAGGCCCAACCATGCGCATGTCATTGACAGACTGACCCGATGAAGTAGGAGAACAGTGAGTCCTGTATATTAGGCTCAATCATGCGCATATCATTGACAGACTGACCCGATGAAGTAGGAGAACAGTGAGTCCTATATATTAGGCCCAACCATGCGCATGTCATTGACAGACTGACCCGATGAAGTAGGAGCCGAACCATCGAATACGACTCTTATTTTCGTGGACTTACTACTGTCTGTGAAGACAGCGTGATGGCAGAGGAAATAAGATGTAGAAGGTATAGGTACGGCGAATGCATAGCATCTTAATCTTACGAATGCATAGCATCTTAAATGGACAACAATTCGGCTATCAAAAATCATTAGGAACCGCCGATGCTGTTGAGGCATTAGTCGATGAGGTTATTTGCCATCTTAATGACAAACATAAGGTGGCGGGTGTATTTCTGGACCTTAGTTCTGCCTTCGACACGGTGGACCATGAAATTTAGCTGGCCAAGTTGGAACATTATGGTATAAGGAATAATGTTCTGAAGCTATTTCGATCTTATTTGCATAATATAGACGTCAATTTGTAGAGATAAAGACGGTAGTGGATGAGGAACAAAAAATATTTAGCTCAAAATTAATGACAGTATTTCGAGGTGTCCCTCAGGGATCTGTCCTAGGCCCTATTTTCTTCATCCTTTTCCTTAATGATTTAATTGAGTACATAAATAAACGTTTTACAGACACTAGGCTCGTTATTTTTGCAGATGACACTAATGCTATAGTGTCTGCAAATAACTTATAGAATTCAAAATTAATAACTTATTAAAAGCTTTGAACACTGGTTTGCTACTAACAATCTTAAGCTCAATGCAAATAAAACGAAGTGTGTACTATTCAAGTCGAACGTCCGGAACAACGCTAGTCTTGAGATTTTGTCATGTGGCAACAAAGTTGAAGTGGTTGACTATGTCAAATTCCTAGGTGTTCACATTGATGCAATGTTAAGTTGGAACGTTGAGACATCGTCTATAACGAAGTCTATTAGCTCAGCATGCTATACAATCAGGAGCCTGAGGGAAGAACTGACTTTGGCCCAGCTTAGGATTGTTTACTTTGCCTTGGTGGAGTCTAGGCTTAGATACAGTATTGAGTTTTGGGGCAATAGCTATAAGCATCATTCACTCGTCATTTGTAATTCAAAAAAGAGCCCTAAGGACAATGCTCCGCCTAAAACAGACAGATTCGTGCAGAGACCATTTTATAAGACTTAATATTTTGACAGTGTATATACTGGTGCTGCTAACCAGTTTTGTTAAGAACTTGCACAAATCTTAAACTGATGACCAACGACAAGTTAGAGTTAATACACGCAGGAAAGATTTTCCTAACACAATCCAACCGAAAATAAACGTGGTTCATCACAGTCCTAGGTACCAATCAGTATTTCTATACAACAAGCTTCCCTTAGAATTTAAAAGTATAAATAGCGCAAACTTATTTAAAAACAAATTGAAGACATATTTATTGAGGAAGGGCTATTACAGCGTCGATGAGTACCTAGATGATAAGCGACAACCGTTCTATATTGGAATTCATTTTAAATGATATATGTTGACTCTTCTTGCTTTAATTTTTTTATATGTTTTATTTTTGTATTACTCATAGATTATTAAATGACATATCATCTTTAGTATAATTATCTAATTTTATCTTTGACATTTTATTTTACAATTAGATGATATTACGGACCTTCGTATGACAATTTGTTTTTATTTTCTTTTTATTTATATTTGACATAAAAAATTACGAGTCTTATTTACGTCTTTTTATGAAAATAATGATTGTTATTATTTTAAATGTCGTTTTAATTAATAGAGGAAATAGAGGGCTCGCATCGGATATTTGGAAAATCAGGGCACATTCAGCCAATCTAATAGGTATGTAGGTAGGTCCTGTCATGATTTTGAATGACCCTCTAGCGTAAGATTTAAATGATTCGTGACTGTTGTTTTAAATGTTTTATAAAAAAAAAATTAAATATGTTTTATTGTTATTATCATAGGTATGAGCTATTAAAAAAAATATATAAAAATAAAAGATGTCGCTGTCTCTCGTTTTTAAAAAAAGACGGCTTCTTTTCTATAAAAAAGAAAAGTCGTATAAAATTTGTTCCACGGTGAAGGACAGCGCCACCTATATGATTTTTGTGGAACATGGCTTGGAAAATAGTCCATTGTCATTATTTGCATGGTGCAGATATGACGACTATAATATTTTTTATATCGTCTAAATGCTTTTTTTATTCTGACTGTACGTTTTTATCGTTTCGTGTAGAGTTGAGACTTTTTGTTAGGTAATTTTAAATCGTGTAGAGATGGGATTGGTGAGAGTAGGGATGTACCTGCTTAGGCGGACAAATTCTAACAGAATATAGCAAATTATTTAAATAATAAAAGAATTATGAATGAAGAATTATGCATGACATTGAGTTTGTTTTCCCAAAACTTGATAATTATCTGAGATCCTGAATTCTAATATCTGTCAATGATCTAATAAGCGTCATTTTAACGACATAACACATCACTGGGGATATGTGGTTTGTGTGTGTGTGTGTGAGGGTTGCTGTTTCAATGAACTTACAAAAGTGAAGGCATAATACGTTTATTGTCATTTACACATCGTAGCCTGCTAACATCTATGTCTTAAATAAATACGTTATACATTAGGTGAGTATTGCGCGGTGGGTGCTTACATACGGTGTATTTACATTATTCTCTATTTTATTCATATTCTGTACACTGCTGATAAAGTTGTAGGTATGTTAAGGCAAGTCTGGTGTGTCTTTAAAGTAATGTGTCTCATTTGTCGCAATTATTACTTAACATACAATAATTTTGGCTAACAATTTGTAACTCGTTAGAACAACTAAAAATATCTAAACTCATGTTTGATTATTGAAAATGTAAGAGTAATTTTATGTTCAGCCTCGTTTTTGCCATTTATTCTAATAATTAATTAGCCTATTTGGCTTTCCACTGGATAGGTGCTAGCACCATTTGCCAGTTCTGCCGTTTATCCTAACAGGCATGTGCGTGTTCTCAGGGTACAGGTCATCAGCCGCCGGGGCCTCGCAGGCAGTCAGGCCATTCAGGTGCTTCCTCTGTGGCCGTGGCGTGGCTCGGCCAGCATCGCGGATCCTTTCCCGCGCCCACTTGTCGGCCGCATGCGTCCTCTTCACCGGCCTCTTATTACACTCTGTGTCAGTGTGCTTCGCCTCAGAAGCAGGCCGACTTGGCGTCTCTGATTCACTGCCATTTATCAAAGAATGTGCGCTCCTTGCTTTGTGAAGAGACAGTCGCAAAGGTTTCCTTGGAGGCGTTGGTCGTGACTTCACATCGGTGTCTCTTCTGTCGTCATTCTTCTTGTAATGACTCATCCGGGAACAAGTCTCCGAGCCGTAGTCTATCCTGGGTGAGCTGCTGTACATGTCTCCGTTCGGAAAGTCTGACTCTGATTCAAATTCTGAAGACTTGGCACTTCGTGAGTGTAGTTTGGATGTTCTTCTGCTGGATTTGTGAGCGTTCTCTAAGACCTTTCCGTCTATTCTGTGGTACATGTAATGCCTTTCAGATTCCAGCTGAATGTCTTCTGAGCTGTCATTCTTCTTCATTTTTCTTAGACGTTGGGACCGCTTCAGTTGCTCAATGATGGAAAGAGTTTTCCTCTCAGCCCAGTTGGTCTTTTTGATACTTTCTTCTATTCTGTCTGCTGCTTTCTTTATCTCGTAATGTCTTGGATCGACGCTGGCGGTGGAGTGCGTGTCCCGGATGTCCAAGTCGCTGTCTGACCGGAAGTAGTCCTCACACTTGGACCGGCTCAGTCTCTCGTTCTTCATTCGTTGTTTCTCTATGTGTCTTTGGTTCCTCTCGATCATGCGTATCGCTGCGTCGGTCTCGGCGCTGTAGTCGATCCCTCCATGAATGCAGTGATGGGAGAGAGAGTGACGCATTCGTTCGGCTTTGTGTTCGAGGCTGTGGGAGCTGTGCGATCTGTGGTTCAGGGGTGGGGATGCTCTGGGGGAGATAGCCGCTCTGGAAGATGCTCCGGAAGCGTTAGATCTTGGTCTTATCATGGGTAGGTTGTTCTCGACGCCGTCAAGTCCCGGTAGTTTGGCGACGATGGCAGTAATGTCTGGTCCTTTCTGGAACACCTGCACCTCAGACTTGGGACTGGGCTTCTGATGCGGTTCCGTCGTGATGTTGATATTGGTGACGTTCTTCTTGGTCTTGTTCACTGTTATGCAGCTGTCGTTACTGCTCACTGAATGTAGCTGAACAGAAGAAAAGAAACAAGTGTTAATGTCGCATGGATACGAGTACAGCATGTTCTAGGGGCAAAGATTAACAAATCTTCTTAAAAAAATTGCAAGTGGTCTCCATAGTAACCTGTGGATGTCTGCTGAGTAGTTCGGCGACCTGTTCCTCAAGGTAGGAGATGCGGTGCGTCAGCCTGGTGTTGTCGGAGCGGAGGCATTCCTTCGCCTTCTCGGCATCCTCTGCTGCAGATCTCAGGGCGCCTAACTCCGCTCGTAATGATGCAGCTTCGTTCTAAAAGATAAGAAGTAAATTATAAATCTGAACAGACACTTGTCTACACAATTTGAGAAGAACCTGAAACTGAATAGCATGCCACTAGAAGCTGGTGATTTTTTGTTAAAGCGCTAACGCCTAAAGTAGCGGGGCTGACTCTGTGGGATACCTCGTCCAAACCAGTGGAAGCACATAGCTATATGCTAATTTCCTCACAAAATGCCTAGCGTCCATACGCACCTGTGTGAAGCCGTTAGGTGGCTGCGGCGCCTGCACGGCGCCGGTGCTGCGCAGGAGCACGAGGCGCGCTGGGTTGGCGGTACTCGTGGCGCGCTGCAGCTCTTCCTGGCTGCGGCATGCTAGCACTGATGTGCCGTTCACTTCTATTAGTCTGTGGAGCAATAGAAAACCATTTCATCGCAGTATTATGGGTAATGTTATTAATAATGTAATGAAGATTCTGGGGCAGTCGTGTCCGTCGAATTTCTTGCCCGTTCTTCTCCATAGGAACCTACTACGCTTTGGAATAGGCAATGAGCTTCATCTTTCTGATCAACTCCTTGACAATTGAAAAGTGCGTGTCATGCTATAAGTGACTGCGAGGTAATGCATTAGTTTCGAATCCATTCTTGCAATAATAGCGTGACCACGGATGGGTTAAGTTTTTAGAGACAAGCACCTACCCACAGGTACCAACACATCTTGCCATCAGACCATGCCACCATTTGGTTCCTAAAAAATCTTACTGCGCAGCCTTCTGCGCGAACTTCGGACCTGCCAAGATAAATCGGTCGTACTGTATGTTGTTCATGTCTTTATGGCAGCTTCAGCGTCGCTGTATTGTTGTACAGTCAGCTTCAGCGTCGCTCTATTGTTGTACAGTCAGCTTCAGCGTCGCTCTATTGTTGTACAGTCAGCTTCAGCGTCGCTCTATTGTTGTACAGTCAGCTTCAGCGTCGCTCTATTGTTGTACAGTCAGCTTCAGCGTCGCTCTATTGTTGTACAGTCAGCTTCAGTTACAAACTATCATCAATTTCACCGTGCTTAGGTGTGTGTATACCTACTGGCAGGCATTTTCTAAATGATAGCCTTCTAACTACGTATTAAAGGGTATGGTGCACTATGGCCGATTTATCTTGGCAGATCTGAACTAAGGCACTAAGAAGATTCGCGCATGTTCTCTCACTCACACTCGCCTCATGCCACCATTTGGTTCCTAAAAAATCTTACTGCGCAGCCTTCTGCGCGAACTTCGGACCTGCCAAGATAAATCGGTCGTACTGTATGTTGTTCATGTCTTTATGGCAGCTTCAGCGTCGCTGTATTGTTGTACAGTCAGCTTCAGCGTCGCTCTATTGTTGTACAGTCAGCTTCAGCGTCGCTCTATTGTTGTACAGTCAGCTTCAGCGTCGCTCTATTGTTGTACAGTCAGCTTCAGCGTCGCTCTATTGTTGTACAGTCAGCTTCAGCGTCGCTCTATTGTTGTACAGTCAGCTTCAGTTACAAACTATCATCAATTTCACCGTGCTTAGGTGTGTGTATACCTACTGGCAGGCATTTTCTAAATGATAGCCTTCTAACTACGTATTAAAGGGTATGGTGCACTATGGCCGATTTATCTTGGCAGATCCAAACTAAGGCACTAAGAAGATTCGCGCATGTTCTCTCACTCACACTCGCCTCATGCCACCATTTGGTTCCTAAAAAATCTTACTGCGCAGCCTTCTGCGCGAACTTCGGACCTGCCAAGATAAATCGGTCGTACTGTATGTTGTTCATGTGTTTATGGCAGCTTCAGCGTCGCTGTATTGTTGTACAGTCAGCTTCAGCGTCGCTCTATTGTTGTACAGTCAGCTTCAGCGTCGCTCTATTGTTGTACAGTCAGCTTCAGCGTCGCTCTATTGTTGTACAGTCAGCTTCAGCGTCGCTCTATTGTTGTACAGTCAGCTTCAGCGTCGCTCTATTGTTGTACAGTCAGCTTCAGCGTCGCTCTATTGTTGTACAGTCAGCTTCAGCGTCGCTGTATTGTTGTACAGTCAGCTTCAGCGTCGCTGTATTGTTGTACAGTCAGCTTCAGCGTCGCTGTATTGTTGTACAGTCAGCTTCAGCGTCGCTCTATTGTTGTACAGTCAGCTTCAGCGTCGCTCTATTGTTGTACAGTCAGCTTCAGCGTCGATCTATTGTTGTACAGTCTGCTTCAGAGTCGCTCTATTGTTGTACAGTCAACTTCAGCGTCGCTCTATTGTTGTACAGTCAGCTTCAGCGTCGCTCTATTGTTGTACAGTCAGCTTCAGCGTCGCTCTATTATTGTACATAACAACATAGCATCGCGACTGTAATCCCCGAAGCGTTAGGCAGAGGTGTATAGTACACCCACATTTGGCCAGTTATGTTTAAGTCCCAATCATCATTATCAGCCGAAAGTTGTCTACAGCTGGACATAGCCTCCCCAAGCACCGCCATGTCATCCGGTTCTGTGCTTCCCGCATCCTAATGTTGGAAGGAAATTCCAGTTGAATGGTAGACAATTACCTTGGGCACCTTGTCACATCCCATAATACGTTCATGCTGACACTTGTATCGGATAGCTGGCGAGCTGGCTTAACGGCTAAGCTAAGTATTTTTTATGAAATTCCTAATTGTGTAGGTTCTTGCGAGATGTGCAGGAAAGTAGTGCACAATAAAGTCGAGCTTGTCTCCTACAGTGTGTATGAGGAGCATAGCGCTTATAAAGTACATACCTAAGCATCGGAATATGTTTGCTAAATAAGAAGTTGAGCACACTACATAAATACGAAAAACTTTATTCCGTCAGTCACAAATACGAATTTCAAAATACCGATTTTCATTATTCCAAATGATTTAAAATTCCTAATATAACAACTCCGATTTATCATTCATGATATTTTTATAATTTTGAAATTTCAATATTCCTAACGTTTATAATTACTAATACCGAGTTTCAATAGATCAAATACCAAAAAGTCCGACTTAATGATAATTCGAAACATCAAAAATACGAATTCCTATTATAAAGTACCAATTCATTAGAATTCCGAAATAAAAACACCTAAAACTAACCTAACCCAAATGATTCACCAACAATAGAGGGGATCTGGCGCTCGGCGGCCGCTACCGCGGAACGCTCGCTTCGCTCGCTTGCCTTCACGCCTTAATGTCTGTGTAAAGAGTTTAAAGTTTAAAGTAACCAAACCTAACCTCGGGGTGCCCTTCGCTCACTCTTGCATCCTATGTCAATGGAGCCCCGCTCGCTCTTGCATCCTATGTCAATGGAGCCCCGCTCGCTCTTGCATCCTATGGCGGTGTAAAGGGTTTAAAGTAACCTAACCAAACCTAACCTCGGGGTGCCCTTCGCTCGCTCTTGCATCCTATGTCAGTGTAAAGGGTTTAAAGTAAGGCGTAATTTATATGCGTAACTGAATATTATACTAATTGAATCGGAATCAGAAACCTAATTTTAGCAGTTTATTCGAAGTATTGAAAATCGGAATATCGTTTTTCGTACCGAGAACCCACCGAGATTTGATTCTTCGAACGTATAAAAATCGGATAATAAAATAGACATTATAATTCTTAGTTATTATGAAATTCGGACTTTTGAAAATCGGAACATCGAAATTCGGAATAAAATATTTCGGAGTACCTATTTGGGTGTTTCCGAGTTGAGCACGCCCCTCAACTCCTACTATTTGTGACAGCTAATCACTTCGTCCCTGAATAATTGTTATGCTCTTAGACAACTTATCTATCAATATGAAACTATTAAAGCCTTGAAGCTAAACATTAATAACATCTATTATAGAAAATACAAGAATAATGTTCGATTGACAAATGCGCAAGAGTGGACGGTTGTTAGGATCGATAAATCGTGTAGAATTAATCGTTCGAGTCCTTTTACGTCACGTTAGAGTAATTCACATAATATATATAAATATTTATTATTATTGCTCCAGGGTACATTCTCTAGGGGCTTTCCTAGTATTGAAAATGATGTTAGATGCTGAGAAGTAAAACGTGATTGATTATATTGATCTCGGCTGTAATAAAGAAGAACAGTCTATTAAATGGGCGTAGGTACCTGGAGTTTTATAATAGCACATGCACGGCAAAGACAATTCTGACGACGACGCTGTGTGCTTGATGAATTTCATTATTTTCCTAATTATCATGTCAGCATTGAAGCTGCTAACTATAATACGTATTTATAACAT
Source organism: Dicycla oo (assembly GCA_948252095.1). NCBI lineage: Eukaryota > Metazoa > Arthropoda > Insecta > Lepidoptera > Noctuidae > Dicycla > Dicycla oo. The sequence goes on along the minus strand of OX411718.1, from coordinate 1,695,170 downwards.
CATGAAGACCAGAACTAGTTATCGACAGCTCTTCAATTACAACACTCTTGTCGACTGATTAGCATAGTGGGTGGAGCAACTACTCGACATACTAAGATGAGAATGATTTAGGTACAGATCTGCGATTAGATCGATAAGTGAATCATTCAGGTTTTGACTGCTTTTTTCGTCTCAACGGAACTAGTATTGCGCTCATTAGTTATTACTATCCTTATCCTTTCTTTTTATATTACACATTGCTCTGATAGATCTTTTTTGCATTCTAAATACAAGCTCATGGTCAGTCAACTGCCCCCAAAAATTACGTCATATCGCAACACAGAAGCTACAAGTTCATGGTATGCTACCAGTAACGTATCTTTATTCACCTTTTTCGATAACTGAAAGAGTGCATAAGCAGATTTACTAATTAATTTATTTTATTAATTATTAAGTACTGACCCTTCCAGCATTATACATATTGGAAACTGCGTTGTTTGTGAAAAGAAACACACAATTATTTGAAAAAATATCTTCTACTAAAAAAACTCCATTGCGTGCCCAATACGTAAATAAACTATGTCATCTAAAATGTAAGACCGCATTGATGCGAAAAAGTTTTTTGGTATGGCACCTAAAGTGGTTAATAAAATTTAACAGGAACTTCGTGATTCGTGACGAATATGTCAAAATTGCAGATATATATCAAGCCTTGCGCCCTGCTAATAACCAATCGATCGAGTTTTTTGCACTATCGCCAAGGAAAATGTGTTAGACAGTCTTTGGGAATTACTAAAATTGGTGGTTTGCCAAGAGAAATTGTCACTTTCCTTGGACTACACGAACCAGAGCGTTGTTTGCCACCGGGCATTGTTTTAGGAGGACGTCGACCACACTTTTGGCTGACTCGGGTTCTGAGCGTCACGGCGGCCGGAAGACCGAGTCAGAAGGATACATAAGGGACTTAATAGAAAACTAATCAAAAATATGCAAGGGCATCGTTGGAGGTATAACTTTAAAACTCAGTTGCTCAGAACCTGGGATCCTTTATCTTGCAAAGACAGCACGCTGGAAAATCGTTTTGAATCGCCTACCAATCCGTCTGTCTACAACATTCACAATGGAATCTAATGAAATTGAGCAGTGTTCCGTAAATTTGCCAAATAATTAAACTAGTAATTAATAATAAAAATAATAACACAAGTGACAAACACAAGCATAACAGTTCAAAAAAAAAAAAACTTTTAATATTACCAATTGTAGTAATTTTGTTTTTAATTTTTAAAATAAATAAACACTAATTTAATATAATTATTGAAGCTGTTTTTCTTGCACCTAGCATTTTACTCGCTGAACTGAAGTGAAAAGTTGTGTGTTTCGCTAGGCAGCAGTTATTCTGCGTCTCGTACCTTTGAAACAATTCATAGTTCCTTTTATTTGTATGTTAATTGCATGTGTATATATTCAACACAATGTAAATTGTTTTATGAATAAATTTAAAAAAAACCTTCGCTACGCTCAGGAACCACTCGCTTCGCTCGTGGGTCAATCCTAGAATCCTTCGCTTGTTTAGGTTTCAATATAAGTACTCTTGCCAAAAAACAACTAGGTATTTCACAAAACAAAACAAAAAAAAAAAATCGACCTCAAAAAGAAAAAAAATACTGCAAAGTGAAAAATAATTTTGTTCCCGAAAGTCAGTGTCTTTGGATCTATATTTTTTTATTTGCCGAAATTAAAGTTATTTTTCACTTTATAGTATTTTTAAGGTCGTTTTTTTTTTTTTTGTAAAAATGTTTTTTATTTTGCACATTTTAGTGGGTCAGCAGTTTGTAATTTATCTAAGTTACTAATAGCCTAATGTCAATTCTCATCACCTTTTTACAAAATATTGCTTTTCACGATGCAGGGACGTTAGTTGTTGAGGAGTTTTCTTAGTAAGAACCAGGAGAACTGATAGTATGTAATGTAGCTTAGTAGATCATTATTAAAATATAGCCTTACAAGGACTTCTTAGAAATATGTAAAAGTATGGAAGTTATTCAAACATTATATTATGCCAAATAAAATAAAGAGATAAATTGAAACCAGAGACCGCATATCTAGCGAAGCAACCAGTTATTTGGCGCGGTGTGCGGCCATCACAACTGCCAAGAAATTCCATGCACTAATGTAAATTACTTAGACAGTGTTTGCCCACAGTCCGAGGCCCATCGATGCCCATCTATGGGCATAGATAGCATCACGATGGTCGTGATTGCGGGCCGCTGACCCACGGTGCTGCGTCTGCGCAGATGCGCGCGCGCATTTGCGTAGTTATTGCGCGCTATAAAGTGGTGAGTGTGGAGATTGCATCGTAAAGGCGTTTTATGCGAGTTTTGGTGTTTCGTGAATGGATGTTATGACTATTTCTCCGAGTTCAATGGTTTCACGCAGCAACTGACAGCTAGAGTATACGTGTTTCCGTGTCGTCTTTTTCCTAAGTTTGAATTTCTAAGGGAGAGGTAAATGCAAACTGTCTGAACGTCTACGTGGAGTTGTAACAATTTCAAAAAATTATAATGTGGAATGTTGACCTCTCAGGATACACGGCCTAACTTACTGTCGAGGAGTTCTTAACAGTAAACTTTTTGTTTTCCTCAACAGGATACCTAGATACTTACAATTTTAATCTGGGCCGTGTAGCCTGACTGTTGCATATCTTTACAAAAACTGAACAGTTAGGTATTCGGTTCATAACAAAAAAAAAAACTGTAAATCATGACGTACGTACCTGTCTCCAGCTTTAAGCCCGGCGTTGTCCCCGGGCCACTCCACCAGCATGCCGGCACCGCGCGGGACTGCGCCCCACGTGCCCTCGCGCGCCTCCGCCGCCACCACAGCCGCGCACCCGCCGCATTCCCGCACCGCACTGAGGACAACACATTCTGTTATATTTTTGGACATTAAATACGACGAAATGCTAGATTTTTAAAGAAAGTTACTTTGATTCCTCCAGATCGTTCCTATTCCAAAGCACAAGAAGGGAATCAATACGTTTCACCGAACACCCCGAAGATGATAATGCCCTTGGAAGTCAAAACTTGGAGGAGTATTTCGGATTTAGAAACTTAAGAAAGCAAGATCGAATTTGTAGCAGTTTCTCCTCAAACAAACTGCTGTTCGTACATCTTCGAATCTTTTCTGTCGAACCAAGATCCATATGGAAATTAAAAGCTTTCATTAAAATATATATTTCACAGAGCCAAGACATAAATCGATAAGAGCCTTTTAATTAAAAGATCGACATTATAAAGAGATAGAAATCTCGCTCGAGTTCACGGTATACCAAGTTTTTGTGATACATTATTGTTACAGAGAAATGCAATTAATATCACTATTGTTTTGTCAATCTAATATGTATGTTAAAATCAACCTCGCTGCAGTAGTTTTTAACTATTCTCTGCAGGTTTCTCGCTAAGCAGACCTAATTTCTTTTTGGAAAGGAAGATATGGTTTGAGATTTCTTACTGTGGGATTTGTCTGTAAGATATCCCTGTGTGTTTGTGGGCCAAAGCATAATAATTATGTTGGAGCAAGACGTGGCCACTGGACAACGTATACTGTAGGTGGAGTCAGTTTCTTTAGAGGTTGCAGCGGTCAGCGCCAGGCAGGAGTCGCTGCACGTACGTAGTATAATATCTTGTGCATTTTATTTCAAACATAAGATATAAATCTGAATTTCTCAGTATTTTCTTAGAGAAAACTATTACTGTTACTATTATCCTCTTGGTTCTGTAAAATACCACGGCTCAGCAAAAGCCTATTCTTGAATTTCAAACGGCACGATTTCAGCAAGTTTCTCCCCATCAGTAAATCTTATTTCCCGTAGGTATCTACCTATATAAAATATACCAGCCAAGTAAGTGCGTGTCGGACCACGCACAATGAAGGGTTTCGTAGTTGAAAAGAATTATCCCAAAAACAAACTTAACATTGTTCTCCCATACTCGTACATTGATATACGTCATGCTCCTCATTTTAATATAATATCATTGGTCACGGTCAATTCTACAACTACAAATTTAAGTTTGTAATCGCAAAAAAAAATATGTGGTAAAACCTACAAATTAACTATTTTCGAACTTTTCCTTTACTTGTGCTGTGAGACCTTGCTTCTTGCCAAATTTCAGGATTCTAGGTCATCGGGAAGTACCCTACCACTGTCCAGCACACCGGGAACGGGACGTCAAAGAGAAAACAAATGACGGCGCCGAAGTAATGACAGTACATTTCCTATGGCCGAATAATCTCGTTAAGCAAGCAAGATCGACTATTATCGTTGACGTCCCATAATCCCGTTCCCGATGCGGTGAACAAACAGGGTATATGTTTTGATTTATTTGCGAGTATCAAAAATGTCGCATAATGGTCGCACTTTTTTATTGCGTTGACTTAGAAGCTTGATTTTTTTTAGATATTTGATATTAATTTCAACATGCGTTACATGCATACCTCGACGCGTTTCTGAGAAAAAGGGTCTTGGCAGACAGAAGGACAATGAAGTGAATATAAGGGTTCCATTTTTTCCTTTTGAAGTATGGCCCGGAACCCTAAAAAATATTATGAATCCCATTCTACTTGTTTTTAGTCTCGCGGTACTACACATACTAGCGTGGAGGTGAAATATGAAACCCATAAAATTCCCGGTCGGAGTGGTTGTAAAAAAACTAACATATCGAACGCTCACGAGCGTCGATCTTGACCGAGGGTACAGGCCGGTAGACAAGAGGAAATAACTCTTAAAATCTTAGCAACTCTCTGTAAGTAGGTAGGTACTTACTAAACTACTCATGAATATAAAACACGTGTGATCTTTCATGGCATTATTTTCAAGTTTATGAAGGCTATAAGTTGGGATAAGGGCAAGATAATAATGGTATTTCATGGTCTCTTGCTTTTTCAACTTTTATGACTGCAATGAGAGCGAGAAAAGAGTTTCTTTACTTTCTGTTACTAAAAGTGCGCAGGAGTTCGTTAGTTTTATTCCGGGACCACTATATTTTGTCTCCAGTTTGTTGTTTTGTAAATGCTGTGTTTGGTACAGTACAGTTGGAGCCGCACTGCACCACCTGCATGAATATTGAGCACGATTGTACCACTGCTGATTTAACAAGTTGTAGGTAGAGTCTACTTTGAGGTGCAAGTGCACTGAATGTTGTTGCTACAAGCGTAATGTGGGAACCCCCCCCCCCCCCCCTACCCCCTATACGGACCGACGAGCGAGGAAGGTGGAGGACAAGGTGTTGTGCGCTTACTTACCGTAACAAAATACCATAATATATTATTTTTTTAATGAGCAGTTCTAGTATTGAATTATTGCTCTAATACCTGTGAGGTAAGTAAGTGTATAGTTCCAGCAAAAAATATAATATTCCTTGCTGAAGTGAAACTCTGGAAGAAAACCATCTGATAGCTTGCCTTGTTGTCATACAATGCTATTGTCACTTGGTCAGTCGAGATTGGGGACAGATAAAATGCTCTTACGTAAACCGAAATATACTTATTCTTGAATCTACTTTGTAACTACCGGACAATTAAATAATAATATTCCACAACTATCACACAACGCCGTCTAGCCTCAAGCTAAGCAGAGCTTGTGTTATGAGTACTAGACAACTGATAAACATACTTATATATTTCTAAATACATACATATATAGATAAATTACACCCAGACACAGAACAAATGATCATGCTCATCACACAAACATTTGTCCTGGGTGGGAATCGAACCCACGACCTCTGGCATAGCAGTCAGGGCCACTAACCACTAGACCAACAGGCCAGTCGAATGTATTATTACCAAAATATTAATGTAGTTTATGTTTCTCTGATGATAATTAAGTTATATGTATAAAACTGATTTGTTGTAGACAGGACTGGAGAACTACAACGCTGATTAAAAAAAAAATGAGTGTATATCACCGAATGCTATGCAATATGATTGACGTTTCGCCCACCCCAATGGCTCTCTCAACAGGTTCCTAAGTTCGTAGCGTCTAGTTTATAGTTTCTAGGCACTTTTCACCTATTCCCAATACATTGTACGGACGGCAATATAAAAGGCGATTGCAATCAATCCGCTAAGAAACGCGCAGCGTAAGATTGCGCGCCATGTAGGGCGCATTATAAATAAAATATCGACCGTTATCGCCCGGGCACTCCGGGGCAGCACGTGAGCCGCTCGTATGGCAGCCGATTTATTAGAGACACTGTTTTAGCCTATTATGGAGTTAGAGGAAATGCGTCGCACAGAGAAGTGATCAAAGAAAATGGAAGCCTTATAGAAACTATGTCTTCATTTTTTACGACTACCCACACAAGAGCCTTGTCGCTTGATGGGTGACTCTGATGGGAATTAAACGAACAACCTCACACAGTCATTTCAATTTGTAATCATCTAAATCTCGTGTCTAAATGTCGCACTTTTCAAAGGAACACATTGACACGTCTAGGTCAATAAACTCTTTCAAAATCTTAAAGTTAAGTACAGCTGTGAAATAATAAAGTTATTAGGTACTTGTAACAGCGTATTAAGCCTGCCCTAAGGACCTTATCTCCGATGCGTTTGATACAAGCTAATAAAAGCCAGTTCGCTCGATATTTATGGAGACCATCACAAGTCGCTTAACGTTGTAGTAACTTTGCAGGTTATGACACGAACTATGTTATAACACGAGCACACGAGCGAAGAATGCGTCTTTTATTTAGCATTAGGTACTTATTTGAATAGAAAGTAGAATATTTACAGCGTGTGCTCTCCGCTTAGGGATAAAGCAAGTATCTCATACGAGACACAATTGAGATACGCTTCGTGGAACTTTGCTGTCGAGATTAGAACCAAAATAACAGCGTTTATTTTCTTCTTTGTATCACAGCGCTGATAGTTTGGTTTGGCCGAAGACATTATTTACATTCATATAGGGCTACTATTATTCAAATTCATAATGGCATGGGGCGGTTATAATTTTTACTGAATAATCAATAGTTGATCATAATAATTCATAATTTTTTGTCCTAAGTTTATTTAGCTCCTACAAAATTGGACAAAACAGCGGCGCCAGTGCGTGCATCCCACGGCACACGCGCACCGCCCGGCTGACAACGGATGTTGAGACGCTCAACTAATGTGAGTCTGACACGCGCGTCACTAATGTTTGTTATGGCTACTGTTCATTTTTACTTCCTTTTTATAAAATTGCTCTTGGTGTAAATACTAAACTACCATACTTATTTAAAATAAATAGACACTTGCCACGGTCGGTTCGTGGATGGGTGACCATTCATTACATACCGAGACTCCTCGTCCGTTACGGGTAGTCAGAAGCCCGAAAGTCCGACAATCAGTCTTGCCAAAAGGGGTATCGTGTTACCCAGTAACTGGGTTGTGTAGGTCAGATAGGCAGTCGCTTCATGTAAAATACTGGCATTCAGCTGCATCCTGTTAGATTGGAAGCCGACACCAATGGGAAAAGACAGAAGAAGATAGGTAATGATGTCTTTAATTTCCTAATGCACCATTTAATAGCACAATAATTATCCTGATGATGATGCTTGTCATACGGTGGGTGGAAGATGCGCCACTCTTGATACATTCATAATTACTTTATATTGTTACAGTCTAAATATAAAAGTCAGTTGATTCCCACACGCCGCGCCGCGTGAAATGACCCGTTTAATTCGCGATTTGATGAACCATGTTAATTACTAATAAAAGTAAATGTCTTAATTTAAACTGTTACGATTTATTTCCTATTGTTAAATAAGACTACGCCCCGTCTTCATTGTTCTATGTGTGCATGCTGCCTGCATGCACACCTACGACGAGAACATCAATAGGTATGTTCGCATTTTTGTCAACACATTTTAAAACTTTGCTTTTTCTTTTATTTTAATTTAAGATGGGTTTGCTGTTGACTCTAGTCTAGGTCGGAGGCGACATAGACAGAGTCGACAATGGAGTGAGCTTACCCAGAAGAAGCCTGTTCACTCTCACTTTCAAGAGATTAGGGTTGTATGCGCTCGGAAACACAGACGCAGGTAGTGAGTTCCACTCTTTTGCGGTGCGCGTTATAAAAGACATTTGGAAACGCTTAGTGCGAATTGGTGGAATAGCAACTAGGTGGTGATGGTAACTAGCAGTGCGCCTAGATGTCCGGTGGTAGAAGGGGGCCGGCGGAATGAGGTCGTGGAGTTCTCGGGCACACTCACCGAAGTACAATCTGTAGAAAACCGACAAGCAGGCAACCTTGCGGCGATGAGCCAAGCTATGAAGCTTGGCATCCACCAGTTTTACGTCACCAATGAGCCTCTTAGCTCAGCGTTCCACCGAGTCAAGCGCGGCTAGTTGGTACTTAGCTGATCCATCCCAAAGGTGGCTGCAATACTCCATGCAGGATCGGACTTCGGATCGCTTTGTAGAGACAAAAGCTGTCCAGGTGTAAAGTATCGCTTCACTCTATTTAGGCTGCCCAGATTTTTGGCGGCAGTTTGGGCTTTGTACTCGATGGTGGCGTCAAAATTGAGACCAGATGTCAAACTCCATGCCTAGGAGCTCAAGCCGATCAGTTACAGGAACAGATTTACCCCGAAAAGTAGGAATTTGAGCGGAACGACTCCTTTAGCGGTAAAAAGATACGCCTGTGTTTTGGTGGCGTTAAAAGAGACCTGATTATCATCACCCCATTGGGAGACTAGGCTTAAGGTCAAATCAGTCCGCTCTACCATGGCCTCTCTCAAAGAATGAACTGCGGCCCCGCTGGTTTTTGCGCTGGCCAAGTATCTCTCTGAAATTGTACTGTTGTGTTTTCCGTAGTTAAATTAAATGCAAATTCACTATTTCAACTTTTAACGAAGAAAAAAGAAAAAAAACCTTACACAAAAACATCCCGAAATTTCCTAACGACTTTATCGCGCACCAAAATTATTCTAGCTACAAACTAACAATCAGTTGCGTGGGCGTCCGCCAATCACAACGAGCCGTCGATGGTTCGTAGCTGCGTGCATGCACGCACGGCAACACACTATCTATGTCCCAGTGTTTATCGAATTAGACGACTGTTTCCATGATAACTATCATGTATATAAAGGAAATTACTGCTATTAGGTGATTATGTGCCCGCAACGTACACAGCTGTGAGGTTTGGTTTGTCACTTAGCTTTCAACACTTCTTGTAAATACAGAAAGATTTCTTGAAAGCGTAGCACGTGCGGTACCGGACATTATTAAGTAGTTTATTTTTGCCGTTCATAGATTTTCTGGGTCTCTTCGTCAATGCAAGAAACTTTAAAAAGCGTTTATAGAAAATCAATTTGCCGGGGTCGGCTTCTAGTCTAACAGGATACAGCTGAATACCAGTATATTATATGGAGCGACTGCCTATCTGACCTTCACAACCCAGTTACCTACTGGGTAACACGATACGCCTTGGTAAGACTGGTTGTTAGACTTTCGGGCTTCTGACGACCCATAACAACTGTTAAAAGATCTACGAATGACAGCCGGGACCGAGGCACTGAGGGGTCTATGGGGGGGGGGGGGGGGGTAATATGTAATGGATGGTAACCAATCGCCACGGGGCGCTAGGTTCGTGGATGGGTTACCGCGGCTGCGACTGTTATTATTTAGCCACGGGCCCCCCTTACCCCCTTGTATATAGAAGTTTAACAATAATGGTGAATCCTACATAATCTCACGAGAATAAACTGCTGTCCAATGTTATAATTATGACACCCGGTTAGTAGTTAGATCATACTGAAAGTTTCTGGATTCTGATAAATAAGAGCAGATATTAGACGTATGATATATTTATTGTTTTTCAAAGTATATGCCCTCACAATTTATACATTTTTGCATCGCTGGAACCATTGTAAAAAGCAGTTGGACCAGTCTTCCTTAGGGACCTCTTCAATGGCTTCGTGCAACGCATTCACCGCCGATTCAGGGCTCGTAAAACGTGTGCCTCTAAGTGTGTTTTTAATTTTGCAAACAAAAAGAAGTCGCAAGGTGCAAGGTACTGTTAAAGCCTTCAAATACGCTTCCATTACCTTAGCGGAATGTGATGACGCCTTATCGTGGTGAAGGACGACTTTGCTTCGAGGACGCTTTTCGCGAACTTTTTGTAAGACTCTGGGCAAGCAAGTGTTGATGTAACAATCTGCGGTCACTGTCCTTTGGTCTTCAAGCGACACTTTTGTGTAATGTTCTGATTTGCCGAAAATCCACCGGACATCTAGACGCACTGCCAGTTACCATCCCTACCTGGTTGCTATTCCACCAATTCGCACTAAGCACTTCCAAATTTCTTCTTTTATAATGCGCATAGCAAAGGAGTGGAACTCATTACCTGCGTCTGTGTTTCCGAACGCATACAACCCTAATCTTTTCAAAGTGAGTGTGAACGGGCTTCTTCTGGGTAGGCTCACTTCATCGTCGACTTTGTCTCTGTCGCCTCTGACCTAGACTAGAGTCAAGAGCAAACCTATCACAAATAAAAAAAAAAAAAAAAATAAGCAACTGTGTTATTACCAATATGCTTCGACTTTTCTAACTTTCGTCGGCAAGTCTTCAAAAGGAAAGACTCATTATGCCGACTGGCGTGTTCTTTCCTGTTCAAAGCAGTACACCCAGGTTTCGTCACCTGTCACGATATTATAGACAGCCAATGACTGTCCTCAATTAAACTTTTTTATCATTTTATGGCACCACTCGACACGCAGTCGTTTCTGGTCTTCCGTTAAAGCTTGCGATAGATACATCGCATCGAATGCAAAGCTTCCGAACCTTCAAATGCACATGCAAAATGTTTTGCACTTGGCTCATTCCAATGTCTGATACAGTACAAATTTACTGACAAGTAATTTTTTTGTCAGTTTCAATCAGTTGTCGTACGGTATCAATATTGGATTATGTAACCGCCGATGCCGGCCGACCTTCACGTACATCGGCATTGAGATGATCACGTCTACGTCCAGTTTCTCCGAACTTCTTCAGGGCTTCCTCACCAAATGCCAATTGAAGTCTCTGGCAATTCTCTTGTTGACTTAAGCCACAGCGAAAAACGTAAAAAATCATTGAGCGAAAATTTTCACAAGTTAAATTCATTGTTATAGCAACACACAATTTTCTAAAGGACAGCACAAATGAAAAAAACAAATGACAGTCTCGCAAATTAAAAAAGTAACATGTTCCCATTTTCGAATTCGGTAATTACTTTTTTTTATTGTGAGTGGCCAGTTCCAGAAACGTTCAGTTATTCAGTATGGACGTAACTAATATTATCTTAATCAATTTCCTTTAGGCGTGTTAATCAAAGACGTGGCGACAATATAAAATCTAGCTTAGAGTATATGTGCTTACAAACAAGCTTCCATTAATGCACATAATGTATGAGAATGTGTCATATTAATTAATCACAGGATAGTTTTACAACAAGTCGGTTACATGATCGTCATGCCTCCTCTGCAGTAAATCAGAGCAGAACTGTAGAGTTCTGCTCTCGTATTATTTGTGTAGACAAACAATACCAGTTGCATTGTGTTTGAAGCTTTGTTTTATACTACTTCGGATGTGGATAGCTAAGGTGTTTGATTCTCGATATCATTAGCAAGTCAATTGCTAGTTCTTCCAGGATTTATAAACGAAGTGGCAGCATCTGAACCTCTTTCTATAGACTCCTTGATGATCGTGGACAAATAAATGATCTTTATCTTTATATACTATTATTCGTAGTTATGATCAGAAAAACACAATTTAGCCTAATTGAAACTTGCTCTTTGGTCCTATTTTTTTTATGATTCTATGCAATTCTATTTAGATCGTGTTTTATTTTTTCTCGATTTGACCGGACTGCATTTCGAACTCGTCATTTGCTACTGCAACCCTTCATATTAACGTCTATTTCTAAGCACTAATGTGCAGTGGTCTTGTCTAATCTACGTCTCGTCCGCAAACCACTTGTGTGAACACTTTCACTCAAATTCATGTTCACACTCATAAATCAGTCGAAATTTCGTACATCATTGTGAGTCTTCCCACGAGAGAAATCACAAGTAATGTAAAATTATATTATCTTAAATACGGCTTGTTATGTATGATATATGATGACGTTTGTTTCTTTGTTGTATGATGTGCTTTTCATTAAGTCATCGTGCTTGCATGATTTCTTACAAGATAAGGTAAGATCCGAGGTCGTTGTTAGTCATTGTGGTACTTACCTTTGTCTTTAACACTGTGCATTTAATATAGTCATTATGTATTATAATTATGATTACATGCTATACGTGGTAAGCTGTGGATTACTTATTTCATTGTCAGCTTACGAGCTTTCGTAGAAATAGAGAGTTCGTTTGTTTTGGTTTGCTACCGCATCAAGTAACATCGAAAATGAATTAAATTTTTTGTAATACATATTGATGGGATAAGTTCTTATATGTTTACTTGCTATTCACGTTTTGTTGGTAATTACCAGTACTAATCAAGACACAGATACATCCATAGGAATACAGCTTGGGTGGGCCGCATTTAGAAAACTGGACCACATTCTGTGCTCAGTTAAAGTTCAACAATGTCTGAAGTCCCGCATCTACAACCAGTGGGTTCTGCCCATCATGACGTACGGTGCTGAGACTTGGACGCTCACGCGGAAAGCGTATTATGGAACTCAAATGGAGTTGGGCAGGACACCTGGCAAGGCGAAGTGATGACAAGTGGAGTAAGGCTGTTACAGAGTGGCTCCAAGGTCTGGAAGTCTAGACGTTGGCGTCGGTCGTCCGGCGGCGAGATGGGTGGACGACATTGTTGTCATCGCAGGCAAATCCTGGATGAGGCTGGCACAGGAACGTGGGGTTTGGCACAAGAATAGAGAGGCCTGGGCCCAGCTGTGGGGGGAGCCGGGCTGTGGTGATGATGATGAAGAATTTTATTATCAACCGAATGTAAACGTAGCGGTGCAGGTAGAACCACTGACCACAATACTGTGAAAATCTATCTTCTTCTTATACATAACAATCAATTGCTGTTCGTTAGTCTCGCTAAAACTCAAAAACGGCTTGACACGATTTGAATAATTTTTCTTTTGTTTTATTTACTCAAATACAAGGGTGGTAAAAAAAAGAAAAAATAAAGGAAAAAAAGAAAAAATAAAGGAAAAAAAGAAATTGTAATTTTGACAAGACAACGACTGGCGGGTAATCGAGTCTCAGATAAAAATGCAACTTATTTCCATGAATAATAAGGGCAATATTACTATCTACCACATATTAGCAGACAGTTACAGTACTTATGCCGCTCGTGGAAATCATAAAGTCATACACCGTGTGACGTTTGACAAAGGTGTGAACCAATTAGCCGCGCGCGCAGTTTTTGTTCAGGAGAGGACGTTTACGGGCTCTGAGTGACTGTGGGTATGTGTGTGTCAGTTCTTGCGTTCATCAAACGAACGGGACATGACACGATTCGGATGATGAGTTTTAAATCCGTCACAATGGTCTCATTATGCCTCTGGGTATGTATGAGATAGAGCGCTAATTTAGTAGTGGATAGGTATGTTGCACAAAATGTCTTCACGATGCATGGCGGCTTTTGCACAGATTTACAATCCTGTGGCTTTAATTAGTAACTTACCTACTTTAAATTGAGGATCTCTTTTTTTTTAAGTTTGGCTTAATATTCATAATAGGTAACTTTATCTGTCACAAACTTGTTACAAAGAAGACTAGCTACAGAAACTTGACAGATTTAATGCTGAAATTGCGTATTTGACATTTTCAACTTTGTCCTATTATACTCTCTACTCCCTCGTTCTCTTATTATAACCAAGAGATGCACACAACAAGCTGTGTTTACAGTAACAGTTCCAATCGCTTTCCCGGAAACGTATTAGGATGCCTAATTTGCTGTTTTTAAACGAAGGTCTGACCAATTTGCGTAATTTCAAGTATCTCAAATTGTATGTTATTAAAGGCAGACCTTTGAGTGTTTGGAAATGTTTGCGAGCGCAGTCTGGAGAAAACAGCGTGTGTTTAAGGATCGTCCGTTTTGATGGACTGTACCGTTTAACTACACGAGCATAAGTAAAGGATGAATAGCGATCATAACAGCATCGCTGAAAGTATACCCCTTGTATTGTTAGAATTTGACAATAAACATTGGAGCCTAATTGTGCCATTGTTATTGACACAATTAGGTAAGCTAGTAGGTATTGAGGTATAAAAATGAATGGGTTCGATTAATTTTCTGAGGAAATTGAGAATATGATCCAGCTTATCTATGCAATTCATACTACAGTGATTCGTATAAAAGCGCTATTTTATCGCCGTTTATAGACACGATTGAGTAATTAAAGCGTGCTGCGGTACTGTCGTATTTCCCAGAGTGGTACTAGGTGGCACTAGGTTACACTAGGTGGCCGTAGGTGGCACCAGCTCATATTCCGGTAGCGGACCATAGACTAGCAGCAACCAAGATAAACACCGTATGACTTAGTTTCGAATAACCACATGGGAATTATTGGAGAGCGTCGCAAATGCGGAGTATGGAATCGTGACTCGAATATCACCCCAGGCTCTGGAGCACCTGGAGGCAAAACGCCGGGGCGTGACTCCGCTGCCGCGAGAAATCACGACACAGCGGACAGAGCTCCGGCGGGATCTCATGGCATGGAGACTGCGATTGTCGCAACCCAGTGCTGCCAGGGTTGCGGGTTGTTTGAAAGAGTTACTGTGGGCCTGGCACGTGCAACTAAAGGAACACGGATGGGTTTTAGTCAGTGACACGCCCTCTCGCCTAGAGCGGGAGAAGTTATTTGATAATTTCCCACCCAAAAAAAAAAAGCCTGGAGCACACCATCTTACTGGTTCCAATTTATAAGGCCACATACGGGAAGAGGGCAGGAGCAAACTGATTTCAATAGTTTAGCAGGGCAGTTGAACTCAGCTGCATTTGATATTATTCCTTGGCTGCGGGCTGGGTCAGGAGTCAGGTTCGAAGGATTTGATGGAGGAAATTGGTGAAAAACACAGATGTTTTAGGCATTAAGGGAGGAAAGTTTTGCCCAGTAGGCAAGCACAGTTAGTATTCAGACGCAAATTTTTAGGGTTCCGTACCAAAATGGTAAAAAGGAACCCTTATGGTGCGAATCAGTCTGTCTGTCCGTCTGTCACTCACAGCTGGATATCTCAAGAACTACTAATGCTATCAATTTGAATTTTGGAATAGTTTTAGATGACGTTTGCCCAACTATTTTGCAAATAAGATAGAAATAAAAATATATTTTTTTGCAATAGGGACTGAAGTCCCTATTGCAATATAGTGGTCTTAAAAATTCGAAGTGAGGCTACTAGGGCATGTGGGGTATCATATAAAAGAGCGCTGTTTCTACATTTTCAAACATTTTTCTTTTTTTAAGGCGAATAGTAGTGCGACGTTTGAAGAAAAATGTAAAAAAAATACCGTTCCCCACTTATCTCCGAAGTTTGCAATGAGAAAAATCTGAAATTATTTTATGTAATAGAAGTTTTTGTAAAAAATACAGGAAAAATAAAACAATGTCTCTAAATAGCACACTTTTTTTTGATGGTACAGAATCCTCGGTGCGCGAGTCCGACTCGCTCTTAGCCAATTTTTTATTATTATTGCAAGCTCACATATCTCTTATTTGTGCGATGCGTGTCGCCCAGGATATTAAATTGATTTTTATTTACAAAAACTCGCCCAGCTGTAGAAGGAAGTTGTCGTACGTAGACGTGTGTGCCGTACTAAATAGTGTACATAGCGACGCGGTGGTTTATTACTCGATTATTTATTTATCATTAATCATAGATATACAAGTTTCTTGTAGAGATACATAAGTTATTGAGTGAAACGACGCCTTCCATCAAGTTTGGACAAAGGATTTCGATAAATATTTAGGTGTTAGATAATAAGTACCTACATACATAGAAAAAGTAATGCCTGGTCGTCTGAAAATATGTTTTCTTAATTTAGTATTACAAGGTAACAACGGCATGGTCTCCCTGCAGTTTATAATCTAGCGGACGAAGATATCGGAAAAATCGAAAAGGTGATCTTATTTTTTTATTAAAAGACTTATGCACTAATACTAAGTGACATCTAAATGAATGCCTGAAAGACTTTTCGCTTTTATTTAAAAGGATCGCTACGGACGTTTCTTTTTAAAAGGAAGAATGTGTGCATCTATTTTTTTATTCGCACACACCTCGGAAGCCTCTTCTTAACCGCGTACGACTCGACTCGAAGCCGTATTTGGGTCAGTGTCTCAGCGACCAGGGCACAGCGAGCTGACCGCAGCCTCCTCCAACACCGACGCGTCACACCGCAGCCATCACAGCCGTGGGAAACGTTACATTATTGTCACGGCTCGCTTGTTCCGAGGATAGCTTGCTTACTCGTAGAAGATTATTAGGTGTAAAAAGGTGTGTGGTTGGGAGGTTACGATACTTATTAGGAATTGAATGAAAAATTGACAGGCCAGATGGCGTGCTTGGTTAAGATACCACCTGCCATGCCGCTGGTCAGGGTTCGATTCCCATCCAGGACAAACATTTGTGTGCATGAACATGTCTGTTTGTCCTGAGTCTGGGTGTAATTATCTATACAAGTATGTATTTACAAAAATAAAGTAGTGTATGTAGTATATCAGTTTCTGGTTTCCATAGTACAAGCTCTGCTTAGTTTGGGATCAGGTGATCGTGTGTGAATAATGTCCTAGGATATTATTATGAAATTATATGACAGATGTCCTGACACTATATCAAGAGATGGCGTCTTTTGATGTAGTGTCATATTGACATTTTTTTATCATTCATTCATATTCAAGACAGGAACGAAAACAGGCTTTAAATAATAAAAAAAACCCAACTGCACAAACCCATAACTGAAAAGAAAAAACAAGCATTATAATCTATTGAAGGCGGGGACAAAAAAAAAAATAACCTGAAATATGGTGTAACTTTTGTTTGTCCCGATTTGCGATACCAAACTTCAAACCATTATAATGCTTGTTTTTCTCTTTTCAGTTATGTCTTTCTGCAGTCAGGTTTTTGTTTTTTATTTCAATCTTTAAAAATAACATTAGCTGTTCTCATGTAACTTGTGTCAAGCCCTTGATCCTCATAAATGCTCAAAATATTCTTAGGATCTTGCAAAAAATATTACATCCGTGATCCGAAGCCTTTAACCTAATAACACCTTTTCCAAGAGACTGAACCTCAGAGCTCAACCGCAAGTGTTGCTGGTTCGCTACCGCACTGTTACGCGCCCGTGGGAAACCAATAACGATAATATTTCACGTATGATTGTACCCTAATGGGGTATTGTTTGTGCGCGCTCGACCGCTCGTGGGAGTCGCTTATACAGTCGATAAAAGAGATAAGTGTACAGGCAGGCAGCTACCTTCAGTCTACGTTGTGCGTGTGCCGAGTACTAAAGTCTTGGACATCAGTCTTCCGAGTTTGTGAGGAAGCCAATCCTATCCTAACTAGATTCCACACTAATTTAAGAAAAAAAAAAAAAAATACACCGTCAGCTGCGGCTTTTTTAGGCACAGATGGTTCAATTCAAAGTTGTATACACATAATCCTCGAAGGGTTAGGCTGAGGTACACTCACATATCGCCAGTTATATTTAAGTCCCATTAAATAGGGGGCGGGCCTATTGCCACCAACCAGGCACAATTCCAGACTCTTGAGGGCTGCTATTGAAAAGAAAACCCCAAATACTTTGCCCAACCCGGGAATTGAACCCAGAACCTCATGCTCAGGAGTAGCGCTTGCGACCACTCGATTAACGAGACAGTTAATTATACTCTAATGAATACTTAACAGCTTATTGGAAAGATGTGTATTTCTTGCCTGGTAACCTAACTGTTTTGTTGACTGTACTTGTGCAGTACTTGTGGGTACTACTCGCTGACGGCAATACAATCGAGATTGCTACAGAGTGGGAGGCGAAGGTGTTGAGTAGGTGCAATTTGTTGGCTAATTGTTTTATGTTAATGTGGTTCTATCTTATAGATAACACTGTATGTACTCAATAGATTTATTGGCTTTAAATCCGAGCCTTTGCATCAGATGCCGTCTTTGAGTCTCTTTCAGAAATTCATTCACACTGAATTTCTGTACGAGAGTGTTTTTTCAATAGTGTTAATTCTACAGTTTACTTTCCCAATTGTTTTTCGTTTTCGGCAGATTAAACACTGAACGAAGTGCTTGTGTCCTGTTCTGTTTGCAGCTTGTAATATTCGCTTCCATGCATCAAATTTATGTCTACATATAAAGATCCGTGGCGGATAGCCGGCCATTTTGTTTCATCTAGATAAGAAATCTATATGTAAGTGCGAACCCAGCCCACCTCTCATCGTCCAACGAATTCTATCACCTGTTAATTCAACAAGTTCGCACGCGTTGCTACGCCTCTCTAATTACTACATGCAAATAACTAAATCAGAGCGTCCAGAACTTTCCCTATTGACGGCCACATTCGGCGATAGTTCCCACCGATTGCGGTACATTGAACGCTGAATATAGAAAGTATTTTGTCAAGACACGCCCCAGAGAACAATGGATGGCGTAATGATCGTAACAATCAGATCTGACGGCTAGTTTTCCGTTTAGTTTGGAAACAGGAAGCGCTGGTCTACGCAGGCGCGTTGGTTAGTTAATTTGAATAGATCCAATCTGTGTGTGAGTGCTTAGTGCTTACAATAAATTACTTCACCCTTTTACAGAATAAATTAACTTAATGCGTATTAGCATTCTTTGAAATGAAACTCGTTAACACTGGAAATGGCTGATTAACATTTTCAACACAACAACTATCCTAGTTTAATTGCAATAGCTTAGGTTTATAGCGTTGTGTGTAAGGTCAAAAGCTGTATTCATCAGTCACATACAGCCAAATCCTGTCCAACCCCTAATAATTCTGGCTACGAGCATAAAAATACATATCGAGGGTTCACGGGCTATTTGTATTAAGCGACATCCAGGACGATATTGAGTTATAATCATATCTACCTGCATTAAAAAGTCAAAAACGTAATAATCGGAGCTAGACACTACTGATTCTTAACCGTCGATAGGCCACTTTTTCGTAAAAAATATTGATACTTCTTTACAATGTTCTTTTTTCCGAATAATGAAACTTTGAAATGCTCTCCTATAAAGTTCTAAACATGTCGCTTATTACAAATAGCCAGTTACACGGGTTACATCCATAGAGCAACACTAGCCACCGTCAGACCCGATCCTCCGGTGGCCTGTGTTGCTTTATGGTTACACCGATCTCCAATCTGCCGGTGGCCTGTGTTGCTTTATGGTTACACCGATCTCCAATCTGCCGGTGGCCTGTGTTGCTCTATGGTTACACCGATCCCCAATCTACCGGTGGCCTGTGTTGCTCTATGGTTACACCGATCCCTAATCTGCCGGTGGCCTGTGTTGCTTTATGGTTACACCGATCTTTTCCCAGTTTGGTTGCGTGTGACACAATTTACACGTGCCTGATCCGCTGCGCGACACACGACTCTCGTCGGGGATATGCTGACAGTATTCAATGGACTCGTAAAAACATGATCAGCATCATTTTTGTATACGAAGTTCCCATCGTTGATGGTAGAAAGTTTATGGGGAACAATGAACATGAAATATGGACTAATTTGCTGTTTCGTTTCTTAATTGTACTTTTCATATAACTTACTAAATTCTCTAGACACTAGACAGTCAATCAATCTGCCTAGCCTTTTCCCAACTATGTTGTGGTCGGCTTCCAGTCTAACCGGATGCAGCTGAATACAAGTATTTTACACGGAGCCTTTCTGACCTCCACAACCCAGTTATTGGGTAATACGATACCCCTTGGTAAGACTGGTAGTCAGACTTTAGGGCTTCTGACGACCCGTAACGACTGTCAAAGATCCATGAATGACAGCCGGGACCAACGGCTTAACGTGCTTTCCGAGGCACGGAGGAGTTTTGGTATGTAAAGATCCACGAGTCACGAGACACTAGACAGTCAGTAATTTTGAAATGCATCCACCATATCTCAGAACCAATGAATACCTATGACTTCAATTACAACGTTTCTTGAAAATCCTACTAATGTTATAAACGCGAAAGTTTGTGAAGCGAAGGATATTTGTTACTCTTTCACGCAAAAACTGAAACATGAATGGATATTGATGATATTTGGTACACGGACTGTGTAGAACCTGCATTAACACATAGGATACTTTTATATTTCTACAGGTTTGAGACTTACGCGGGGCGCTACTATAGTAGTCAATTTTAAAAAGTGCACTTTTCCCTCTCTGCATAAATTTACTTTTTTTTTGACATTTTCTCTAGATAGTGTATCATCTAGAAAGGAAGTAAAAAGTAAGCATGGTTAAAAAGATCGCGTCCATATTGACAACATAAACATAATGTCATCTGGGGCGCGTGCGCACGCCATACAGCAATGAGATAACAAACAAAAAGGTTCCCGGGCTTTCTTTTTACGCGTGATTAATGGTTTTGAGCTAACACATCTAGCTTTAACCGGAATTGATTTCGATGAAAGAACCACCATCATCTAGATATTAGTTATCAAACATGAACCTCGTGAACCGGAACGTAGGAAATCACTAACGCTAAGTGAATAATCAATCTGCCTAGCCCTTTCCCAACTATGTTGGGGTTGGCTTCCAGTCTAACCGAAAGCAGCTGAATACCAGTATTTTACATGGAGTGACTGCCTATCTGACCTCCACAACCCAGTAACTGAGTAATACGATATCCTTTGGTAAGACTGGTTGTCAGACTTTCGAGCTTCTGACGACCCGTAACGACTATCAAAGATCCACGAATGACAGCCGGCTTAACGTGTTTTCCGAGGCACGGAGGAGTCTCGGTATGTAAAGATGGGACCAACCCCGGCAAGCGTAGCTTAACCTGATGGATCGACCCGTGCGGCTGTTATTACTTAGCCACGAGCTCCTCTACGCTAAGTGAACAGTGGGACACATAGTATGTGCACAACATATTATAAACATTATACAGGGTTATTGGCAAAACACCAACAACCTCTTAAGGGGTCATGTTACTCAACATTATGAACAACTTTTACTATGGGACCAAACCTGAAATCGCGAAATAAAATCAGCTGTTCATTTTGACGAATTATGCGAACATAAATGTAATGTACAGCTGATTTTTTTTTCGCGATTACAGGTTTGGTCCCATAGTAAAAGTTGTTCATAATGTTGAGTAACATGACCCCTTAAGTGGTTGTTGGTGTTTTACCAATAATCCTGTATATGAGTAACGGTGGAGTTGCTTGACCATCCTTCTCCATACGAGACTACCTTTTGAAGGGCAGTTAGAATCAATTCTATTTTCATTTTTAGGGTTCCGTACCTCAAAAGGAAAAAACGGACCACAAGGATCACTCGTGTGTCTGTCTGTGTCTGTCCGTCTGTCACAGCCAATTTGCTCCGAATCTAATAGACCGATTAAGTTAAAATTTGGTACACATATGTATTCCTCTGACCCAAACACGGACGTGAAACGTAAGTAAATGAATTTTGGATATGGGGGTAAATTTTGGGGGGCAAATAAGAAAATAATAATAAAAAGTTTTGCAAACTGTACCGTGTGACATATAAAATGAAAGGGCAAACTGTGGGGGTCTCAAATATATATAATTTTTTTATAATTTTAAAATAAATCATTTTAAAGTTATTTAAGAAAGTAGACGAAAATTGACCATTCAACTCCCCCCCTTCCCCTATCTCATTTGAAATGAATGATTTGACTGTGATTGGTAGTCATGAGTTTCATCGCTACCTGCATGCCCCCCTACCTGCAGCCCCCCCTACCTGCGAGTCCCCCTTCCCGCGTGCTCCCCCCCCACCTGCGTGTCCCCTTACCTGCGTGCCCCCCTACCTGCATGCCCCCCCTGCCTGCGTGATCCCCCTGCCTGCGTGACCTCCCTACCTGTGTGCCCCCCCTACCTGCGTGATCCCCTACCTGCGTAACCCCGCTACCTGTGTGCCCCCCTACCTACGTGCCCCCTACCTGCATTTCCTATGTAAAAGGCAAGTGGTTATAAAAAAAACACAGTCATTTCCATAGTAGCCAGGTATACAAGGACACAGTAATTGAAGTATTTTGACAAAAAAACATCCAATACATGGTGGATCCTCATATCACCTAGGAATATTTTGGGTTACTGAACCATCGGTTAAGCGTACAGGTCAATGGTCAAGATGCTGCTGCCCATCACCACAGCTCTGGAGGTAAAGTTACCTATAGACGGTGGCACGGTGGCTCCTGCTGGCGGCGGCGTCAGCTTGCTCAATGAGCTGCGCCAGCGCGCGCGCCTGCTCGCTCAGCGTCAGCAGTTCTAGCTCCTCGCGGCCCAGCTTGTACTGCAGCTCGGCCTGCTGGATCCGCGTGTCGATGTTACTGGGAGGAAAGATGGTGATTTAACAAATGAGGACATCTGAAATTGACAAGTTGACGACCATAGAGCACGGAGCGCCTAAGCAGCCACTGTTGGCGCGGCGATTCCGTGCTCTGGGGTAACGACAATTGCATAAGTACACATAGCATACGTATCCAGCAATTAAGTGCATCTAAACAATTATAACAAGGAAAAATGTATACTTTAGACAGATTAGCCATAAATAGTGCTTATCTATGTCATAATGGCTAATGACATTTGGCAAATCCAAGATTCCAAGAGCGTTACTCGGGTCGCCTTTACAGCCCTTCATAATATTTCATTTTAGAAGAACGGAACTTCATTTTCAGAGGCCAGAGATAGTTGTTACTATTACATAAATCGAATATCTTTGCTCAATTGTAAAGTTGGATACTTTACAATTGAGCACACTTACTCAGTAACATGCGTCTTCTCAAGGCGCCTCCTCAACTCCTGTATATTAGCTTTCCTCGTGTCCAGGTCATTCCTCACGGCATTGGCTCGCTCTTCCAGGGCTCGTCTCTCGTCTGCCGATAGGGCTGCGGCCTGGTCCTCGTGAGAACTAGCGCGGGAGGCGGTGGGGGAGGCGAGTCGGGCTGCGCTTAGGGACGCGCTTAGTTGCTTCTTCAGACTGTTGAAAAAAGGTGGTGATTATATTCATGGTTAACAGAAAAAATGCAGGGGACGATACGGTCTGATATGAGACGAAGTGGTAAAAGATGCAGGGGACAATACGGTCTGATATGAGACGAAGTGGTAAAAGATGCAGGGGACAATACGGTCTGATATGAGACGAAGTTGTAAAAGATGCAGGGCACGATACGGTCTGATATGAGACGAAGTGGTAAAAGATGCAGGGGACGATACGGTCTGATATGAGACGAAGTGGTAAAAGATGCAGGGTACGATACGGTCTGATATGAGACGAAGTGGTAAAAGATGCAGGGGACGATACGGTCTGATATGAGACGAAGTGGTAAAAGATGCACGGGACGATACGGTCTGATACGAGACGAAGTGGTAAAAGATGCAGGGGACGATACGGTCTGATATGAGACGAAGTGGTAAAAGATGCAGGGGACGATACGGTCTGATATATGAGACGAAGTGGTAAAAGATGCAGGGGCGATACGGTCTGATATGAGACGAAGTGGTAAAAGATGCAGAGGACGATACGGTCTGATATGAGACGAAGTGGTGATGCAGGGAATGATACGGTCTGATATGAGACGAAGTGGTAAAAGATGCAGGGGACGATACGGTCTGATATGAGACGAAGTGGTAAAAGATGCAGGGGACGATACGGTCTGATACGAGACGAAGTGGTAAAAGATGCAGGGGACGATACGGTCTGATATGAGACGAAGTGGTAAAAGATGCAGGGGACGATACGGTCTGATATGAGACGAAGTGGTAAAAGATGCAGGGGACGATACGGTCTGATATATGAGACGAAGTGGTAAAAGATGCAGGGGCGATACGGTCTGATATGAGACGAAGTGGTAAAAGATGCAGGGGACGATACGGTCTGATATGAGACGAAGTGGTAAAAGATGCAGGGAACAATACGGTCTGATATGAGATGAAGTGGTAAAAGATGCAGGGGACAATACGGTCTGATATGAGACGAAGTGGTAAAAGATGCAGGGGACACTACGGTCTGATATGAGATGAAGTGGTAAAAGATGCAGGGGACAATACAGTCTGATATGAAAAGAAGTGTTAAAAGAACTACTGACAAAATCGTGGCCTGAAAATTTAGTTTCGGGATGACGGTTATCCCATAAAACAATGAACTTAATAATTGAATCTTAGTTGGAATTCAGTCTTGGAAACATGCTTTCCTTTTCTGAGATATCAAACCTCACAGCCGCCTAATTTATTCCATGAATACAATAGTACCTTTGTATAAGGGTGTCTTTATCGGTAAGTGCAGTTCGCAGCGCGTCTAGCTCGCGAGTGACGTCACGTGCGCCCGCACTGCGTCTCCGGGAACCTGCGAGAGACACCTCGATACTCGCCATCTGAGTCAAAAATGTAATTACTTAGTTATTAATCAACATAGAGAAACAATTGCTGCTGTAAAAATCGGAAGGCACTTTCAGCTGTTTTTACAGTTGGTGTGAGCGAAAGAATCTTAAATAATTTGTGTTGGTGTCGCAGGCACTTGACGATATTTTAGCGAATACATAACCACAAGTAAGCATCTCAAATAATTATTTTCTGA
The DNA here is from genome assembly GCA_948252095.1 of Dicycla oo. Taxonomy (NCBI): domain Eukaryota; kingdom Metazoa; phylum Arthropoda; class Insecta; order Lepidoptera; family Noctuidae; genus Dicycla; species Dicycla oo. The sequence goes on along the minus strand of OX411718.1, from coordinate 1,670,443 downwards.
CTATAAAGACGTCTATCCTCAAACTTTACTACCGAAGTCTTCCTGTTAAGTCATTGCCATAAACTTGCAAGTCTCTCATAAGCCATAACTCGAAGGTACGACATGCAGCCAAACAAATGTCTCTCGGATGTATATTGCCATTCGGTCATTCATCAGTCATTCACTCTACACTTTATGTTCTTGCTTCACGTCATTCGGGTTTACTAACTTAATTAGGCGGACTTGCTAAGTTATGTTTAAGTTGGATGTTACGAGTTACGTTTCAGTTGGGAGTCATACATCTATGCTAATTGAGAGGTTTCTGATTCCTGGCTTATTTGTTTTTTAAATAAGTGTTGATAAACCAGCAATAGAGAGATAAAACAATACAGAATTTTGCGCTATAATTTAAGTGTTTCAGAGCCATTTGTTCTCTTGGTTTCCTTAGTCATTACATTCTGTAATATAAAGGCAACTTGACCGTTCCAGATCGTTTACTTTGATAGTAAATTAAATACGAACATTCATACATAAAACGTTGGTAATTGTATGTTATATCATGCAATTAAAAATTAAAAGGAAAATACAGATCATTTTAATGTTTACTGGACAGACAGCGGTATTAAGCCTTCGTAATATACCTACTAAATATCTATGTTGTAGTTATATAGCTCTGTAAGTTTTCTCGTAAAGTTTTCTTCTATTAATAAAACTTTTATGTGAGTGCTATGAAGTTGCGCGTTGAAGCCATTTGTTTGCGCGCCTTCCTGCGCCGGCGCACGCTTCGTTCCACACGGCGGAGCTTGTTTCAAGTATACAGATAAACAAAGACTATACTTGACGGTTCAATTTAAACATAATGGGTATTAGATATATTATATCGAAGTAGAGAAGGTACAGGTATAGTTTTGTTTATAAGCAAGTTCATACAGATTATAAATATGTACATAGTATGGCCGAGATTCAACAACAATAGCTGTCTGTCTGACTATCTAACTCTTTTCCTTTGTGTAAAATGGAGAGGATGATGATAGCTTTGTCTGTTTTTTTTGCTCCTTCTTTTTTAGAAGTCGGTTAAAAAGGGAGATTCAGGCTCATTTTTACCACACTTCCCTAAACGAGTTTAAAACATCATTCTATCTCTGTCATCTTCAAACGATTGAAAGAAACAGCGATGTTTTAAACTCGTTTAGCGTTAAACGCGTTTAGTGATGTGTGGTGAAAATTAGTCTTAGCTTTTCATCCTTACTTTTACCCGTCGATTCGGACGGAAAAAGCTTTCCAGAGCTAATTACATACGTCACGTCCTATTTGGTACGTCGTTGAACTCTATTATTTTGTTGCGTTGTCACAGCGCAATATTATGTGCTATTAGCCTTTAGTAGATCCGTACGGAGGATGTAGTTGCATCTACTTATAATATTATAGCGATGAGATGCGCGAGATCATCTACTTATCTACTTGTGGGAATGTGCGCAGATCACGCGTGAGATTAGCGCATCTGCGGGTGTATGGCCACGCATGCGCAGAACTATCTTGCACCGATTAATGTTAGGCACTGCGTACACATACATAAAGTAAGCCACGGTGCGGAGACAGCAGGTAACAGTTTTGGAAGATGTGTATGTTACGGGCAATGCTAGAAGATTGAGTAAACCTAGGTTTACCCAAGCATTTTGGGTAAAGTCCAAATAATCTCGTGCGTTGTGTGGTCACAGTAACCTAACCTACCTTTCCTACACCTAAGTTTAAACAATTCTAACGTAACCTAACCTACCTTTCAGCCTACACCTAAGTTTAAACAATTCTAACCTAACCTAACCTACCTTTCAGCCTACACCTAAGTTTAAACAATTCTAACCTAACCTAACCTACCTTTCAGCCTACACCTAAGTTTAAACAATTCTAACCTAACCTAACCTACCTTTCAGCCTACACCTAAGTTTAAACAATTCTAACCTAACCTAACCTACCTTTCAGCCTACACCTAAGTTTAAACAATTCTAACCTAACCTAACCTACCTTTCAGCCTACACCTAAGTTTAAACAATTCTAACCTAACCTAACCTACCTTTCAGCCTACACCTAAGTTTAAACAATTCTAACCTAACCTAACCTACCTTTCAGCCTACACCTAAGTTTAAACAATTCTAACCTAACCTAACCTACCTTTCAGCCTACACCTAAGTTTAAACAATTCTAACCTAACCTAACCTACCTTTCAGCTTACACCTAAGTTTAACATTCTAGCATTACCTGAGTCGACCTGTATGGGGAATTAAAATTTATTTCAATTATTATTCGGACTTTACCCAAAATGCTTGGGTAAACCTAGGTTTACTCAATCATCTAACATTACCCGTAACATATACACAAAGTGGTTTATTGAAAGAGCATAGATTCTATTGCTTGACAAATGCCTTTTCATATTTATTTATACAATTTTACACTATCTTAACAGGTTCAGGTTATATTGAGAGCAATCTCGGTAGCCGCCAAGTTTGTATACAGGGGTGCTCGGATATTCGGCTTATTCCTTGAAAGGGATTATACTAGAGGTCATTTCCAACAAATTAAGCTTGCCAACTAGTGGTCGAAAATTAATGCTTTCCAAGTTACGGAGGTTTATAGAGTATTGTTAAAATTTTCAGACTGGTCACCAAAAACAAATAATATAAAAATAACTATTTCTCTCTCGGCACGTATTTGTTATTTTTCTGACTGATGATAAATGAGTGATAATTTATAAAAAAAAAACATGCGCTAAATTCCCATAATTTCAGAAATAAAAGGTCTTGAGTGGAAAGAAAACCTTCTTTATTTTATATTTTTTTGAAATTTAGACGTGTTTTACTTGAAAAAAATGTAGAAAAAAATATTAAAAATGGTAGTTGAGCACCTTAAGTTGCGAACTTACTTTTTTGGGGTTCCGTATCTCAAAAAAAAAACGGAACCCTTATAGGATCACTTCGCTGTCCGTCCTTCTGTCTGTCATTCTGTCAAGACCCTTTTCTCAAAAATGCGTGGAGGTATCAAGATGAAATTAATATCAAATACGTAAATCTACGGTCCCCTGGAGCTCTAAAAAAATCAAGCTTCGAAGTCAACGCCAGCCATTTATGCGATATATTTTGATACTCGCAAGTAAATCAAAACCTATAGGGTACTTCTCGTTGACCTAGAATCATGAAAGGCAAGAAGCAAGCACAGCAAAAGTAATGGAAAAAATCGTTAATTTGTAGTTTTATCACATTTTTTGTTAAATTTGTTTTTGGAATAAATTCATCCTAACTACGGAACCCTTCATTGTGAGTGGTCCGACACAAATTTGGCCGGCTATTTTACTTTGTTCGTATGTCTACAAACTTCATGAGACTGGCTCATGCTGTGGTAACAATAATAGCCTCGTGGTGGTGGCCGGCTGACTGTCCATGCGACGCGTACATTATTATAACTTAAATATTTCCGGCCTCAAATAATTTCCGTCCTGTAAATAAACAAGATACTTAATTAGAAATACGTCAAACATTAAAATCTTGTGTCCACAAGAATATTGAACCCGCACAGTGCGCCAACTTCCTTAGATGCGTGTCTATAGTTACAGCAAAGTACAAGTTATATTTATAGCAGCTATCACTGTGGTTCCCATCCATTGTGTTAGCAGTACCGCAACTGTATCGCCGCCCTTTTTTCTCACAAATTACTGACTCATATGATACACAGCCTTCGATAACGAGATGTTACTTGTTGATTGAATATTATGTAGAATGTGGTGTGGACTTGGAGATATATTGTACTATTGTTTTTATGTAGGTTAATGAACTTGAGAAGGGTTGGTTGTAAGAGGCTGGGAAATCATTGCGTCAAGTCCAATATCAGTTGAGTACGCAAGGTCTCTTTGGCAAATTGTAGGTTGCATAGAAGGACGGTAGTTTTGAAATATTGTAAAAGTCAATTATTGTTAAAAGAGTAACCGTGGAGTTTCTTACTGGCTCTCCATAGAAAACATAGCGACCAAATGGAACCACGATGCACCTAGCTTCTGATATTTCATAACACGGGCCCCTGTAGTTTTATGTGAAATAAAATAGTTCGATTTTTGATTTTGACTTACAGAAACGCTTTGAAATCTGCTTGGTGTGAATGTTTACAGTGCTAGTCACTTGTGGCTCGGCAATAGTATAGTAAGTGGACATCTTTGCAATTGTGCTAAAATGTTAAAAAGTTGATTTTAGCTGTGAAAAGATATACAATAAATACATTCCGAGCTATACGATACATAAATTACACTCAAAGTAAGAACGCCACACAAAAAGGTTAACATTCAAAATAAATAAACAGGACACTAATTTAATAAATGTCGGGCGCGAAATCGATACTGGAATATAATGAATCGAGCATAATCGATTGGGAACACAAAGTTGTGCGCTTGCGCCGGCCGCGCGTCGCATAACAAATTGTATAATTGAAAGCGGTCCAATCTGATGCCACTGTGAACTGACTACAGAGATTAAAGTTAAGAGAACTGTATGTTGGGTTGTCAGAGATTGGCATCGAGATGCGGTTCACGCTCCACACGGACTTGTCGTAGAACTCTGTCACGTCCCTAAAACTAAACTGATTCTAATCGAAATTCTCAAATTCGTAGCATGAAACAGGAAACAGAAAATTCCAGAAAATCTATTCATTTAAACGGAATCAAGTGACATCATGAAAGAAAGAGTGAATCAAAAATGATGCCAGGTCTGGTATGGAAATGGTCGACTACTTTATCTAAATTCTTCGATCTGACCCTACATTAACGCTAGATTTTCTGACACATCTAGAACGATAATAAGCATAAAATACTGAGCCGAGAGCCAACAGTAACAACAGTGCTATTCTGTACAAATCTCACCGTGAAAACTTAGGTGAGGTGAGCGTGGAGTGAGCTGCTGAGCGTGAGTGATTGTCGATCCCTAGCATCACGTGGAATGACAGCTCATGCACTCCAAGTTCACTTTACCTAAGTTTTCACGGTGAGATTTTTACAGAATAGACCGACAGGACAGATTGTAGACTCGCTAGTCGCTACCAGATGCTAATTCATCGTTCACCCTGCATTGATATTCTCAAATTATGCCTTAAACAGTCCCACATTCCGAAAGACCATTTAAATAACTGCGAACTATTTATTGTATCACACTTATCGAAAATCTCATCTACGAGTATCTCTTTCATTCCTACACTAAATTGAATAGAGCGAAAGGGATGGGATATTTGCTTCTCATTGACAGCCAGATGCGACGATAAAATACAAAAACTATTGCTGACAATAAATTGGCGCGTAATTGCACATGCGGCATGCGATAGCATATTATGCATACGAGCCTTAGCTCCCTTAGTAATGTGAGATTGCTATTACATGTAGGCAGATTGTTTTGCTGCAGGCTTGCTGTGTATTTTTTTAAAGTAGTGTTGTTCTTGTAACACGGATGGTAGAAAAGAAATTGTCTGATAATAAAGTCGTGTTAAACTGTCAATAAACATTGAACTCGTATTGTTGGGATGTTTGTTCTAAATATGGATATATTACGATAATGGAAATTGTCAGAACTTGGTTTATTATTATTATTATTTATTAAAAATGGGTTTGCTCTTGACTCTAGTCTAGGTCGGAGGCGACCGAGACAAAGTCGACCTTTTCAACATTAAGATAGACAATATACCTATGGTACCTACATACTTTAGTTAAATGTAAATAAACTATATTAAAAAATGTTTTGAATTTTCTTAAAAAATGCGAAGAAACTTTTTCCCCAACCTAATATTATCTAACAAATATACCATCCATTATTAATTAACGTGTAAAGTTAAAATAATCACTAAAGTCATCAGTTATTGATCTCCTAAAGGTCAATATCGACATTCGACACCATATCAAAGATGACATCATTTATAGTGATAGTCGTGTGAATCAAAGGAACAACATTATCCTCCACCACCATCCTTGCAACCACAACACCATTGATCAATAACTTATGAAGGAAGCGCCGCGGGCTGTCGACTCAACACTCCCGCTTCACTTTCGTTCCGTAAATGCACCATTATTATGAAGACTCCTGCGCCGGCTATGGTAGTTATTGTACAGGTTATTCCATCGTGACAGGTTGCTGTTTGTCTCCCTGCGGCAGGGTTTCTAGTATTTTATTGTTGATAGAACGAGTGTTTATGTAGAGTAAAGTAAAAATAACAAAATAACAGTTCTACTACTTTGAATATCAGGATTTGAGTTTTGAATGATTCAGGCGGCACGAAAGAGGTGGAATTACTTCTACGAGTATAATGATTGAAATTGAAATCAAGTATTATTCCTAAAAAACCTAATAACGCCCCAGGAATAAAGCACTGATAAACCATTTCCTATATGGTAACAGCAAAAATACAAACCAACTTTCAAACTCGTAAAAAAGCTAATTAAAGAATGTTCCACCCATAAACCAATAAGGAAAGTCCTCTACAATACGTAAGTGCGTGTTAATCATCCCATCTTAATTAGCACGCACTAATCAGTTCCTCACGTTGCAAACGGCCTAGTATCGTGACATCGCTATAAATCCCGTGTCGTGTGCTGTCGCACGTATCGCCGCACTGTCGCAGGGACGACAAATTGTCGCCAGACTACATGTTGTGTCGGTAGATAGTGTACTGGTGTTAGTTTATGTTAAGGCCAGTACTGGAGTGGAAGGATTAAATTAATAGTAATTAATTAAATAAATCAATTATACAACAACTGGGAAATGAGTTCATTTAAGCAAAAGGGAGAGGTAGAAAGAGATGCAGAAAAAAAGAGGCAGAAAGAGAGACAGAGACAGAGGCAGAGATAGAGGCAGAAAGAGAGGCAGAGAGAGAGAGGCGCAGAGAGAGGCGCAGAGAGAGGCAGAGGGAGAGGCAGAGAGAGAGGCAAGTGAAACATAGGTAAAGTAAGTAAAATTGCAGTCCCCGTCGTTATCAATTTTAAATACTTGTTTTTAATAATTGATAGTTTGTTGCTCTCGAACTTTAAGGGTGTAGCCTGACATACCTTTACATACCTTTGTACATATATATTATATTTTAATTAGGTACCTAATCAGTATATTAAGATGTCCGTGTTTAATTAAGTTCTTACTCTTAATAATTAACTGAATCAAAGTATCGCGGCTCTCGTACTAGGAAACAAGATGCTCATCAAATTGAAATCGCAGCGACGGCCTGACACCCGATATATCGAGCAGTCAGTATGAATCCATGCGTTTATCTCCAGGATGTTACGCGCGGAACATGTTGTGGTGTCGAGTACGGATTCATTTATTATATTTATAGAAGAATCAACACATTGGTTAAGAGTTGATAACGGACAAAAGTTCATAGTATGAATGAAAATGATTGATAATATATGGTGGTAATGGCGCCGATTCCCTTGTTCATAAACTACATTAAATTTAAGTTAAGTGCATCTTTTTATTTTTATGTCATTAAGAAAAGGACAGGCGATAAATATTAACTTAGTCTTGTCAAATCAGTCAGCGCCTGACGTAAATTGACGTATTTTTAGTAGGCAACTTTTTAATCACGTCTAAACTTGTCTATAGAATATCTTAATTTGACAGGACTAAACTAATATTTATCATCTGTCCTTTTCTTAATGAAATAGAAAGAAAAAGATGCACTGAACATAAATTTAGTTTAGTTTGTGAACAAGGGAATCGGCGCCATTGTCGTTGGCTTCTTAATTTAAATAAAATATAAATAACATAACATGTAAAATGTATGAATTTTCAATCAAAGTTACTTTCACGTATGTATTAGGCCAATCATATGTGACAAAAGCCGATTCTGGTTGATATTTTTTTAAACGCATGGTCAGTTGTACCTTCAGATCCGTCTAACCTCATCAAAATCCGTACCGTGTATATAGGCGCCGATTATTTTGTTCACAAACTAAATTAATTTTAAATTCAGTGCATCTTTTTCTTTCCAATTCATTAAGAAAAGGACAGAAGATAAATATTAGGTTAGTGCTGTCAGATTAGTTAGCACCTGACATAAATTGACGTATTTTTAATAGCCAATTATTTAATCACGTCTAATCTTATATAGGGAGTATCTTAATTTGACAGGACTAAACTAATATTTATCGTCAGTCCTTTTCTTAATGAAATAGATAGAAAAAGATGCACTGAACTTAAATTTGGTTTAGTTTGTGAACAAGGGAATCGGCGCCATTGTATATTAGATTAATCCCTCCATGTAAAGCAACCTTAAGTTCTTGAATCAATTCAATCCAAAGTCTAAGCCGCCGAGTCATTCCGTTTACCAATGTGTAAGGTCTTTTACATAACACATGCAAAATTATATCCTTTCTAAATTCAAGATGCAACGAACCCTTAGCAATATATTAAACATTTTGACATGTTTTATCTAGTTTAAATAATATTGATGGCTTCCTACAAGCATTTAATCACTTCGTTAATATTCGTAGGGCACTCAATGTGCGAGCGCGTTGATGTCTTTTATGTCTGTTACGGACAAACGGAAATTGAATGAAAGTTCCGACTGCTTTTCATTTAATCTGTTTTAATAATAATGATTTAGTTACCTATGAGTTGTTTATGTATATTTAGCTTTCTAAGATGTGTGTGAAAGTGTTCGTGGTATTGATTCAGTCCAGTAGGCGCTGTAATGACTATATTTCATAGAGGCCACGGACCATAGCTTCTCTGTTACTGCAATGGGTTTTTATGAGCATAAGTAATATTATTTATATGTAGAATAACTACTTTCTCTCGCTGAATGAGTTTATTTAACGACTGAAAGATATTTTATTATTTGTTCTGTTATAAATGTGTAATTGTTATTGCAAATGACGTAGAGCTGTGGGCGGGAAATTTTCGTTTTCTTGAACAATAAGTACGAGTATTTATTTTTGTTTTTACTTAAAACCTCATTTGTTACCAGTCTAATATTTTAACTTTCGTTAAAGAATGCCCTTACATATACAAGTATTATTTTTTCTGGTATAACGAACCAATCATACAAAATTTCGAATTCGCCATTATTCTCTTTTATTTTACCGTCTTCACAAAGCTACGTCACGTCAGTGGCTCTACATACGAACTTCAAGCGTGTGAATGTAGTGAATAGGTCACTGACCTTGGCCTCCAGGCACTCGAGGTTGCTGACCCCGCCCCCGCCCCCGCCGCCCGCCTCCAGGGTTTGCTGAAACAAACACACATTATTTAATTAGCTGGTCATTTTGGGTGGCCTGGAACTCACAGAACTGTTGAAGCAACCTCGGTAAGGCTTTGTGATTGAGTATCAAAGTATCAAACGTCTTCTGTAGTATGTCAAACCTTTAACATTGTAATCAAAAATATTTAATCGAGAATTGGCTCGTTTGTTTTGGTACTGAATCAGTCAGAGATTTTTGCGGCCGAAAATACAGAGTGCAGTGGCCGTAATATTTAAAACATATAAATTCTCGTCACTAGGGTTACGTAGGGCGGGTCTAAACTCTGGTGCTGCGTAGTAGGATCTAATTAACCTGAATACACTTGAGAGATACATGAACCCGCAGGGCAGCATGTGGCGAGCTGTTGGACAGTAGCGGCCCTACGGACCCTATCTCTGGCTTGCCTTTATTGGCCGGCTGGGTGAACACTGACGAGGAACAGAGCTCCCACCTCTTTCTAGCCTTTATTGGCCGGCTTGAGTGGAGATTCGCAAGAGCAAACGTTCTTGGGGGAAGGAAGTATTCCAGTAAGGTGGATCTTGACCGTACTTTCGGGATTGTCCTGATAGCGGTAGTATACCTCTCCACTCCTCATCAGCACCTCAGGACATGTTGCCTCCTTATCGCTACGTCAGTATGTGCTAGCGACCGTTTCCGGGGGCCCATTATTGAGTGTGCAAGTGTCCCCCTGCCATTTTATCTGAATATTGTATATACAATATTGTAATATTGTATAACGAAGTCTTTCCATAGTTCTAGGTAACCAGTCCACAGCCACCTAAACCCATAGCCCAATATGTTTTGTTTCCATTTTCTGCAAAGGTCATGCACCAACCGGGGATTGCCCGTGGGTGCACTTGCATAGTGCTTGCAGGGATAATCGCCGATTGGTGCCTCCTCATCATTTAAAATTGTCTAAGGAGCTTCTGCGAGTTAGCTCCGGCTTCTCTAACGCCTTCCAAAGGTCCGAGACCTCAGGGTCCCGAGATATGCCAAAGATATTTTAAAATAATAATAATAAGTTTATTGACACAAAATACTTTTGTATACAATACCAATACATTTCATATAGGTACAATGGATTTTGGAAAAAAATATAACTATGTATAATATATAGGTTTACATAATGTATGATGCCGCCACGCTACTCCACCGATCACGAATGATGCGCGGGCGCACGTGCGCCCTAAAAGGTTGCAGCTGGAGCTGGAGAATGCAGAAGACTCACCTTCTCATGGCTTCTGAAAGAAGATCCTTCTCTCTTGTGTTGTGGCCAAACGATTAAGTAGTTAGGTTAGTGGTAGGCCGGGCTTCTAAGTGTAAGGGAAGTTCTTAAGTCCGATCTTGGGGACTCTAAAAACACACCCTAACGTCGTGATAAAACCAATATTGTGCATGATAAGTTATCAGTATCACAGACCATCGGCCACCTACTGAGTCTAACTGATTTAACACAAAATGTTCGTTAGAAAAAAAAAGACAAAATTTTCTTTTCCAAAATTGCACAAGAGAGTACCAAATGTCCACCGATCGACCGATGCCAGCTAAAGTCATGGCATATCACATATTTTTCAAAGTAGTCTTTCTGATTTATTAGCATAACTTCAGTTATAACGGTGATAATTTGCATATCGCCCTGTGAGTGCGGGGAGGGGACAGCGGGAAGAGGGCGTGATGTCGAATGCCAGAGAGGACAGCCGTAAAGCTCGGTTTATGATGTCGTTGCATCAAGCTGAACGTGGAACCGGCTTGTTTAGAGATTTTAATGTTGTAGTTAGATGAGACTCGAAGAAGTTAATTTTAATGGGAAGTAAGATTAAACTAAGCTATAAAATAGTGGTATACATAAACATCATGCCGTGGTATCACGGTGAATAGTTTCTTTACAGGATATTCCCTAAGATTGACTGGTAGAAAATGTGTCAGGCATTAAGTCCGCCTCAGAACGGTATTTGTGTTTTTACTTATGCATAAAGTTTTAATAAACAAATATACAAGGTGTAACTTAAATGACGCACAACCTATTAAGGAGTCATTGTACTCATCATTATGAACAACTTTTACTATGACCAAACCTGAAATCGCGAAAAAAAAACAGCGGTTTAGTACATTTTCGCATAATTCGTCAAAATGAGGTGATATGAGTATAATGACCCCTTAAGATGTTGTGCGTTATTTAAGTTACACCTTGAATATTCTAAAGTTATGAAGATTCAAATATGAAACTGAGTGGGGACAAAGCCGAAATATTACATATCCTTTGTTTTATAAAAGGGTAAACGAAATAACGAGATTTGTCAATAGACAAAGTTGGACATGATGCCAGAAACTACAGTTTCTATTTGTCAATAGACAAAGTTGGACATGATGCCAGAAACTACAGTTTCTATTTGTCAATAGACAAAGTTGGACATGATGCCAGAAACTGCAATTTTTATTTGTCAATAGACAAAGTTGGACATGATGCCAGAAACTGCAGTTTCTATTTGTCAATAGACAAAGTTGGACATGATGCCAGAAACTGCAATTTTTATTTGTCAATAGACAAAGTTGGACATGATGCCAGAAACTGCAGTTTCTATTTGTCAATAGACAAAGTTGGACATGATGCCAGAAACTGCAGTTTCTATTTGTCAATAGACAAAGTTGGACATGATGCCAGAAACTGCAGTTTCTATTTGTCAATAGACAAAGTTGGACATGATGCCAGAAACTGCAGTTTCTATTTGTCAATAGACAAAGTTGGACATGATGCCAGAAACTGCAGTTTCTATTTGTCAATAGACAAAGTTGGACATGATGCCAGAAACTGCAGTTTCTATTTGTCAATAGACAAAGTTGGACATGATGCCAGAAACTGCAGTTTCTATTTGTCAATAGACAAAGTTGGACATGATGCTAGAAACTGCAGTTTCTATTTGTCAATAGACAAAGTTGGACATGATGCCAGAAACTGCAGTTTCTATTTGTCAATAGACAAAGTCGGACATGCTGCCAGGAACTACAAGGTCTATTTTGGCATAATATACTCGTAAACAATCCCTGTGCTAATATTGTTTCTCTTGTTTACTATTGACCTTCATTGCACGCTACTTATACCTCCTAAGTATAGTTAACACAATTATGATCAAGGCCCAGTTTCATGGCAAACTGGATCAATGTTAAACTGCCGCTGCGCACGCGCTTCATTATGAAGATTATCAGCCCGGAGTGCCTGACAGCCGCAGCCGGTACGAGGTGAGGTGACACTGACAGCGGGGAGCGGAGACAATACGTCAGATTATGTAGACCTTGTATTGTTTAAGGAGTTGATTGTCTCGTAAGTTTTCAAAGCTATATTAGAACTTAATTAAAAAATAGTTAGGCTTTAGAAATACAAAGTCTATCAAGGAACTATGGTTTTACAAGGCTGCATGCTGAATCATAAAGAAATTGCTTCTTTTTGAGCATGAAATCTAAGAAAATGACGGAATAAAGAAGTAACGGAGAAGTTGAAATTAATCAATCACATCCTCGTGTTTATCATTGCCAACAGCTGCTCTATTATTATGGTTTTTCGGAATAAATTACTTCAAATCGCTGACTGCTTCCACACAGACCACCTCCAGCCCATCGCCAGCGCATGCGCATGCCGTACACCGGCTTTCTATTTCACATCGCCGTCAGATTTCACGTTATTAGCAGAATAGCAGCCGCGTCCCATTGTTCAGCCATGACGTGCCCGCCTGCCTGCCATCAGCGGAATCCTATTTATTGGCAGGCCTTTTAAAGCTACAACTGAATGCTAAGATATCGGCTCTTACCCGCTTCATTCTTCACTTAGCGGTTATAATGCCTCTTGTTTCTTTATACTGAGATGGATGAAGTTTTTTGTCGCTTTGTTTAGAAATTGTTGGAAGAATTATAGTGGAAGGAAAAGGAAAAACAATTAAATAAAGGAACAAACATATTTTAATTAAAATGTCAGAAGAATATGTATTGTGAAAGGGACAGTCTCGTGTGACGTGACTCGTAAATTGTTACAGCTTACACCATTTTGTAGCAATGGTAATTTAATAGCGAGATATGTTGTACACATGTTGCTTTTCTGTTAAAAAAAACCGGTCAAGTCCCTAAAAAAGTGTGCTATTTAGTGACATCGTTTTATTTTTCTTGTAATCTTTACATAAACTTCTATCACATAGAATACTTTGAGATGTTTCTCTATGCAAGAGAGCTAAGGGGGAACGGTATTTTTTTACATTTTTCATCAAAAGTCGAAAACTTTTCGGCCTAAAATAAAAGAAAAAATGTTTGAAAATGTGCAAACAGCGCTCTTTTATATGATACTCCACATGCACCCCCACTTCCCTGTTGCAAAAAAAAAATTCTTTCATATTTGCAAAATAGTTGGGCAAACGTCAAAACTATTCCAAAATTCAAGTTGATAGCATTAGTACTTCTTGGGATATACAGATGTGACAGTCGGTCAGACAGACAAACAGATAGACTGAGTCGCACCATAAGGGTTCCTTTTTAAAATTTGGTACGGAACCCTAAAAACAATGTTTTTAATAGAGTCCGACCGAAACTGGTTTTCCGGCCGAAACCGAAACCGAAACTCACGTGGTCAAGTATAAAATTCCTGAAAATACTGAAATTTGGTGCATTTCACCCATTAATCTGCATTAATTAGGTCATGAAATGGAAACACAGTATATTAATTTTGTTGTAATCATTTATTTAATATTTAAAAAAAAATAATTTCAAATTAATTTCTCATAGCAAAATGTTTATTAGTTATCAATAATCAAATCACTAAGGCCCGTGTTCACCAACATTCAAACCACCGGTTAGGTATTTAAACAGTTGGTTTATGTCAAATTTCCTAAGGAAAGAACTGATTAAAAATCTAAACAGCTGTTTTAAAGTCGGTGAACTCCGCCCTAATTGTTACTGTTTCATTAAATACTAAGTATTGGTATTTTGAAATCTTATTAATTAATACTTTGGTTTTTATTTGTACATAGAAGAATCATCAATCTCTTTTAGGTACCTCTTATATAAAAATATATTACTATTACACTCACGACACACGACAATTCCCGAACAGGGCCGCCAGCGTCCGCCAAAGCGTTGCCGCGAGAAACGAAGTTAGGCGAGCGTGCACGACAACTTCCGAAATCAGTTTCGGTTTCGGCATAAAGTTTCGGCCAATTTTGGCCGAAACCGAAACTGCCGCCGAAACTTGATTTTTGGCCGAAACTCGGCTGAAACCGAAACCGAACTTTCGGTCGGACACTAGTTTTTAACTTACTACTAAGTACATAAATGTTTGTATTATACTACTTTTAGGTTAATACATTGTTTCACTGGTATTCAGCTGCATCCGGTTAGAATGGAAGCTGACCCTAACACAGTTGGGAATGGCTAGGCAGATGATGATGATAACATTGTTTCACAGCAGAATCGACTTCCATTTTATTAAAGAAAATTTTAAAAAAATGTATAAAAAGTTGTAGACTTTTATGGTAATTCTATAACTTTTTTATTGTTTCCGACTTTACCTTTTCCTACCAATTCAAGAAATAGCCATAAGTCACTAATTAAAATACTTTTCATTGATTTTAATTGTAAGTATCTTACGTCTTCACAGACTTTCTACCGAATGAATATCATAACTATCGGTTGAATAAGTTTTAAGGTTATTCCCAAATTATATGAGCTCTCTCTTTGTTAATTATAGTGCAGATTAATAAGTCACACTAATAACGCTCATTGCGAACGTAGTTCACATTTTGTTTGCTTACGTAAATAATTAGAAAGCTTAAATTCACTGTGTTGCCAAGTAATTGTTCTGACGAGGTGTTTATGTACACTAATTGTAATCGAAATAAAATTAGTATCTGTAAAATATTGCTTTTGGTTTGATTTGTGTGGGTTGTTAGATAAGTTTGGAAGCAAAACTAAGAAGTAGTTTATTTACTAAACACCATTAAATTTCTTGCTCTCAGTACCTACCGATAAGCATCTAATCTACTTGAAATTGAAATCAAATTCAGTCCATCGCGTTCACGTGACCAGAGGACTGGCCTATTTTGAGCACAAAGAATCAGCATTGCCATCCAACGTGGCAATGTTGCCCGCCTTTTGGGCACAATTCTCAATTACAGCGATGCGGACGAACTTTTTTATGCCCAACGAGCGTTTCCCCTTTTTATTTTTATTTTCTATTATATAGTAGTACATAATGTATACACAGTCTGGCCTTAGATACTGTTACAATTAAAAATAAGAAAGATATTACATTTGAATTTGGAATCTGTCACTTTTATACGATTGTTCATTGAGTTTTCTAATTTTGGCGCCAATACATTGTACAATATTTTGCGATATTAAAATGGAGTGGGGTGATAAAGAGAACCGAATTGCTGTGATTGCATTACACAAAGTTGGTATGGAGCCAAATGCAATTATTAAAACTCTCCATACGCTTGGTATTAGTCAAATGTTTGTGTACCGGGCTATTAATAGGTATAATGAGACCTCCTCTGATTGTGACAGAAAAAGATCTGGCAGTCCACGTAGTGTTCGTACGAAAAAGGTGGTCAAAGCAGTAAGGGAAAGAAATCGAAGAAATCCTGTCCGAAAGCAAAAGATTTTATCTCGGGAGATGAAGATAGCACCCAGAACCATGTCGCGTATTTTAAAAGATGACTTAGGACTTGCAGCCTATAAGAGACGCACTGGTCATTTTTTAACTGATAATTTAAAAAATAATAGGGTGGTAAAATCGAAACAACTACTGAAGCGGTACGCAAAGGGAGGTCACAGAAAATTTTTGTTTACGGATGAGAAAATCTTTACAATTGAGCAACATTTTAACAAACAAAATGACCGTATTTATGCCCAAAGCTCTAAGGAAGCTTCCCAATTAGTCGACAGAGTGCAACGTGGGCATTATCCGACTTCAGTGATGGTTTGGTGGGGTGTTAGCTATGAAGGAGTGACTGAGCCATATGTTTGTGAAAAAGGTATCAAAACATCGGCACAAGTGTATCAAGATACCATTCTTGAGAAGGTAGTTAAGCCCCTTAACAACACTATGTTCAATAACCAAGTATGGTCCTTCCAACAAGACTCGGCGCCGGGTCATAAAGCTCGATCCACGCAGTCTTGGTTGGAAGTGAACGTTTCGGACTTCATCAGAGCTGAAGACTGGCCGTCGTCTAGTCCCGATCTTAATCCGCTGGATTATGATTTATGGTCAGTTTTAGAGAGTACGACTTGCTCTAAACGCCATGATAATTTGGAGTCCCTAAAACAATCCATACGATTGGCTTCTATTGATAACTGGCCTCAACGTTTAAAGGACTGTATTCCAGCCAAAGTGGTCTTCACTTCGAATAAGCTTTTTATATTTTAAATTGTTTCATATTTATGTATTAAACTAACACACTGTAAAAGTAATAAATATTATTTGCAATAAAATTTTTTTTTTCTTCGTGACAATATTTATGGCAAGACTAGGTATATTTTCCTGTTAGCTTGTATATTGTAAATAAGATTTATAACACATAAAAATATGTCATTAAACAATTCAGTACAATAAATCTTGTGTGATAACTGTGTTAAGAGGATTGTGAAGCTGTAAATTTTCATACAAAAAGCGATAACGTTTGTCTCCCCCGTAACATAGTCTAATTTTCATAATTTTTGGAAATGTTGTAGGTATTATGAAAAACTAGGTCCGTAGGTTTATATAAAGTTATATTTACGTTATTATAAAGAAATATTGCATGCGATACAAGTTATTAGCATCTAAATATCTATATTTTTGACATAAAAACTTCCTCGAGCATTTTTTTTCTTTTTTTTTAAATTAAATTATATTGAAATCCTAAAAAAGAAAAACTTACAGAACTAGATTAAGGTGTATTAAATGTAATGAGACCAAAAGTGTCTCATTTAGTAAAGGTTTAGGGGGGTGAAAACGTTATCGCCCGAAACAATATTTATGTAAATAATTGTATGGAATGTAGGTAATTGCCTCCAAGACTCGCGCCGCGTATCGGCACTTCACAATCCTCTTAAGAGATTTATTGAGTGTTTATTGAAACAGGTTATTTGAGGTATTTATCACTAAACGTTGATATAAATCACGAAAGCTAGTATTCCGATTCGTGCGGAGTAACGGAAACCGAAGCCGTCCGACCGGTGTCTGTCTGTAAGTTTTCCTTCATCTTCAGAAGAGGTACCCATTCATAATCCTCAATAAATACACTTCCTATGTAAGTGGTGGAGCGCGACGCAAACAATTAGTTTCACGTTACACTTGCTATAATAAACACATAAGGCGATTATTCTTACATTATAGTTACTAGGACACCGCCACTAGCGCGGACAACGGCTAATGTCGGCAATTTACCTGTTATGTACAACACGCAAAGTTGTACAGGTGTGGTCCTTGCTAAGAGTCAATTAACATTTTATGGTGACGTAACCCGCAACTTTGTATCTTGTCAACATACGAGAGTGTCAGGACGGATACATGCATTCCTCCAACGTTTGATATCAACTACAAGGAACATAGCAAGCCTCATTTGCCAACCTACATTAACCACACGAACAAATTTTGGCATGATGACTCCGCTTGGTAGATGAGGTCGTTGTTAGCAGCATTATGAAGGTTATCTGGCGCATCCTGGGTAGTCAGTCTACGTTGCCAATAGATATAATAATAATAACCTGGGACATTTCACACACGGTCATCTGATCCAAAACTAAGCAGAGCTTGTACTATGGAAACCAGATAACTGATATACTACTTTTTTAGGGTTCCGTACCTCAAAAGGAAAAAACGGAACCCTTATAGGATCACTCGTCTGTCTGTTCGTCTGTCAAAGCCAATTTGCTCCGAATCTAATAGACCGATTAAGTTGAAGTTTGGTACAAATATGTGACCCAAACACGGATGTGTAACGTAAATAAATGAGTTTTGGATATGGGGGTCAACTTCAGGGGGCAAATAAGAAAATTTAAAAAAAAGTTTTGCGAACTGTACCGTGTGATATATGAAATGAAAGGGCTTACTGTGAGGGTCTCAAATGGTCATACAACAACATGGTAAATCTCTCAATATTGTGCGTACAAACTTACATTTGCAGTTGGAATGTATGGGAAAACATGTTTTTCAACTACAACGTTAAGTTTGTTCTTGGGATTCATCCCAACTACGGAACCCTTTATTGTGCGTAGTCCGACACACACTTGGCCGGTTTTTTTTTTTCGTAAATACATACTTATATAGACAATTACACCCAGACTCAGGACAAACAGACATGTTCATGCACACAAATGTTTGTCCTGGATGGGAATCAAACCCACGACCTGCGGCATGATAGGTGGTATCTTAACCAACCACGCCAACTGGCCTGTCAATATGGTATTCGTCCGCCTAAAAAATAAATTTAAAAATGTTATTAGCAAAAAGGAAGATACATCAAAAAAATTTAAACCGAAATGCAAGAAAGTGGCAGTAGAATCAGCTATGACCGCTGCCAGAGGCATAATTGATAGTAATGGGTAAACAGTTTGTCAGAATTGTTTTTGAACGACATGAGGGGAACAGTCGCAAATTATTTGCATGTGTCCTAAAAAACACTAGTCTTTCCCACACTAGATTCTATAGGCCTAGCGTGGTATGACAGATTGACACATTCTCTATATTTTTTTTTTACCAGATCACGTGGTATCTCACTTTGGAATGTTAATTGGCCGTCCAGCGGAGTAATGTGGCAGTTTCCCTGATATTCTTCGAAACACTTGAAGAATCTCAAAAGCTTCCGGATCTAAACGATACTTGGACCATTACAGAGTGTTTTTTAATTCCGTAATGAGATGTTTTTCTTAACTAATGAGTTTAGAAATCTGTGCGCGTAGGGGAAATGCCTAACGATGTCTGTTTAGTTTGTAGTTAACAGCAATCAAAGAATATCTCGCTGCTGAGTCTGAGAGGTCTTTGATGCGATAATTAGCTTAGTCGTGGTGCAGTTAGCGTCTGTTAACTTATTAAGGAGGGTGGTCAGGAGTGGGGTAGCAAAAGAGTCACAGAATTGTACCCAAGGGACATGAAAAGCAGACGAGTAAGACAACACATATGGTGGGAAGACGAAATAAAATTGACAGCAGGAGCAAACTGGAGAAGGCTTACTCAAGACAAGCAACAGTGGAAATCGTTGGAGGACGCCTTTGCCAAAAGGCACGCCGAACTAAGATACTTTTAATTTTTAATTCTTTTGAGCTTGAGTGCAAATGTTGTTTTTTTTTTTTTTGTTTTTTTGAGGATGTTGCTTACAGTAATAAAGGGGCTTATTTAATTATTTATTATAAGTTATCAAGGATGCTTCTGGGTATGAAATTTGCCTGCATAATTATACCAAATGATAACTAGCATATATTGACCAACCTGTGGGCTACAGGGTGGTTATATATGTTAGTTATTAAATTTTGGTTGTTTAATTTTTAATTGTTAATAGAAATGCTCACGCATACTGCACTACCACGGGGAGATAGTGCAGTTATGTGTCCAACCCACTAAAACTCCTCTGCCGCTTGTGGCGAGAACTCGGGCACCCGTTGGCAAACCCCGCGAACCCGCCGCGACTGTTCGTCACCGGACCCTCCTCTGGGGAGTACCCCCCATCACCGGCGCACCAGAACACATTGCACGCCGTGACCACCCCAGGGAACAACCCAGCACATGGGCGCCAGACGACCCCGTGTTTAGGCACCCTTGGTCCCCTGCGACGGGTCAGGTCAGAGGCCCAGCCGCCTACCACTTTTCGGCCGCAGAGGATAGGGAGAGCGGCCAACGCCATAATTGACATTCCCATTGAGCTTTTGTCAATATAATAATAAATTTTGGGAAACCATACTATTATTATGCTCATCATGAGCCATACCTAGTAGGCATTAATAATTAAAATGTCTATGATTAGATTACGTATAATTCTAGAAGCGTTTAAATAAAATATACCCCCAGTGTAGTCAGTCAGCGATGCCTGCCAGCGGTGCATCAGGCTGTTAGTCCGTTTAATAGTCTGGTAATAACGGAGGAAGCGGCGATCTAAGGCAAATGCAGTGCTTACTTGCTCAGTAATGATCTGATGACCACGCCCCTGCTCGTGTGTAATGAGGGCTATCACGCTCTTTGGTCAGTTAGTGTCGGCTGGTGGTCATATGAGATGAGGTGTGGTGAGTTCAGTATATTTGCTTCAATTTTATTAGGCCACAGAGAAAACTCCCCAAACGTAAAACGCGTTTGTAACCAGTTTTTAGGGTTCCAAACCTCAAAAGGAAAAAAGGGAATCCTTATAGGATCACTTCGTTGTCCGTCTGTCTGTCAGTCTGCCAAGGCCCTTTTTCTCAGGAACGCGTGCAGGTATCAATTTGATATTATGTAATTATATGGTGATTTAGTCTATGATCCCTTGGAGTCCTAAAAAAATCAAGCTTCTAAGTTAACGCATTAAAGAAGTACGGCCATTTATGCGACATATTTTGATACTCGCAATAAATAAATCAAAACATATAGGGTACTTCCCGTTGACCTAGAATCATTAAATTTGGCAAGAAGCAAGGTCTCACAGCACAAGTAAAGGAAAACGTCTGAAAATCGTTAATTTGTAGTTTTAACACATTTTTTTGCGATTACAAACTTAAATTTGCAGTTGGAGAATTGACCGTGAGGAATATCAATGTATGAGGAGCATGTTTTTCAACTACAATGTTAAGTTTGTTTTTGGGGTAAATTTTTTCAACTACGGAACCCTTCATTGTGCGTGGTCCGACACGCACTTGACCGGTTTTGTTTTTCAATCTACCTACTAAATTTTAATATATTTTGGTTTATTGACTTGTAAAAGTGTTTGTGGCAAAACAAACCTACTTACAGAAATAAAAATTATTTATCATTTACCTACTATTTTCCACTGGATTTCCATTGGATTTCTGAGCATATTTTGAAACTTATATTGCCAGATATTTTTATCAGCATTAGCTTTCGGGGAAGAAAGCGGTGACATCAAATCTTATCGCCTTCTGATGATATCATCCTTATATGCCTAAGTAGGTACACCCACGCACCTGAATGAGGGGTGGTCCATTCATATCACGAGATATCGTTGCCTAGCATATACACAATTAATCACTAGTACTGACATGATGTATGATCTTGACATATTTACGTACGACAATGCGCCCGCGCCGGTGTAGCGCTGTGGCTGTGGCGGTGTGGGTGCTGCTACATGCACTTAGCATTGTGACTAGCACATCTTTTCTAGGGCTGTACTTGTATATTTTTATGCCTAGGTATAATAATTGGACCCATTTTTGCAAACAAGAACCAACCCACCCACGGCAGGTTGGTTTCGAGAAAACGAGACTTTTGTAAACAGAGTGTTTTATATTATTGTGGGTTGGTTCTGCAAGTGATAGTGTTATCTCTGTTGTTAGTCTTTTTCTTTTTTTTTATTTGTGATGGGTTTGCTCTTGACTCTAGTCTAGGTCAGAGGTGACAGAGACAAAGTCGACGATGGAGTGAGCTTATTTTATTTTTATTTTATTTATTTATTTATTTCCCAAAAGCAGTGCTTTACATTTCCTTATAGTCTACCTTAATAGCTAGATTTACATTCAAAAACAGAAGACGCAAAGGAAGCATTTTGCTTATGGACTCCACACTAGGTCGAGCCTGTCTCGTGGAGTCCATGGGTGATATTACCAAATAGCGAAAATGCGCATTACATTAATACTGGCGGATTGTTACCGTAGAAGCACATGAAAAAGTGTTATTAAATTAAAGAAGGTAATCAAAACAATGAAATATTGACAAAAATTAAAACAGTGAAATAAAATAATAAAGTTACAGGAATATTTAGAGCACAATGTGCACTGTCTGTAGGTAAGTGAGTATGTGTGAGAGAGAGCGGGTGTGTGTGTGTGTGTGTGTGTGTGTGTGATTATGTGTTAGGGTGTGAGGGTGCGAGTGTGTGTGTGAGTATTGAGTAGGAACGCAGGCGTTGGTGTGTTATGAAATTACCTTTAAAAGAGATTCGGTTTGACTGTATGATTGAGCTAGCAGCCATTTGCGAACAATATTTTTGACTTGGCTTGTTCTTGAGTTACTGATGCCACATATTCCCACGGCTTTGTTATATATGTGACTGAGCAAAAATTCTTGCATGTGTTGTGCGAAAGTTGACAGCGTCCTAACCGAAGCACACATAAAAACGCGACGTTTGAGAAGTTGCGAGTATTCCGGGGAGCTTACCGAGAAGAAGCCTGTTCACTCTCACTTTGAAGAGATTAGGGTTGTATACGTTCGGAAACACAGACGCAGGTAGTGAGTTCCACTCCTTTGCTGTGCACATTATAAAAGACATTTGGAAGCGCTTAGTGCGAATTGGTGGAATAGCAACCAGGTAGGGATGGTAACTGGCAGTGCGTCTAGATGTCCGATGGTAGAAGGGGGCCGGTGGAATGAGGTCGTGGAGTTCTCGGGCACACTCTCCAAAGTACAATCTGTAGAAGACCGACAAGCAGGCAACCTTGCGGCGATGAGCCAAGCTATGAAGCTTGGCATCCACCAGTTTTACGTCGCCAATGAGCCTCTTAGCTCTGCGTTCCACCGAGTCAAGCGCGGCTAGTTGGTACTTAGCTGATCCATCCCAAAGGTGACTGCAATACTCCATGCTGGATCGAACTTGCGCTTTGTAAAGGGTTAAAAGCTGTCCAGGCGTAAAGTATCGCTTCACCCTATTTAGGATGCCCAGTTTCTTGGCCACAGTTTGGGCCTTGTACTCGATGGTGGCGCCGAAGTTGAGACCAGATGTCAACTCCATGCCTAGGAGCTCAAGTCGATCAGTTACAGGAACAGATGTACCCCGAAAAGTAGGAGTTTGGGTGAAACGACTCTTTTTAGCGGTAAAAAGACACGCCTGTGTTTTGGCGGCGTTAAAAGAGACCAGATTATCATCACCCCACTGGGAGACAAAGCTTAAGGTCAAATCTGTCCGCTCTACCATGGCCTCTCTCAAGGAACGGACTTCGGCCCCGCTGGTTTTTGCGCTGGACAAGTATCTCTCTGAAACTGTACTGTCATCTGCGTACCCAACAATACGAGTACCAGGCCGAAGCAGGTCAGGGTTGCAGAGAGAACAGACCCCTGAGGAACTCCGGCATCAATAGCCATAAGGTCAGAAGAGAGCCGCGAAGAGAGGAAATCTGATATCCAGCTACAAAAATCAGCTGGGATGCCATAAGCAGGAAGCTTGCTGAGCGGAGCAGCGTGCCAGACCCTGTCAAAGGCCTTCGAGATGTCAAGCGATACAGCCAGTGCTTCGCCGTGTTTCTCGATGGCTTCGCCACAGCAGTGCGTGACATACACAAGAAGATCGCCAGTTGACCGTCCCCGGCGAAAGCCATATTGACGGTCACTGAGGAGATCATTGTCTTCAAGGTAGATCAGCAACTTATTGTTCAGTACCCTTTCCAAAACTTTGCACAGAATGGAGGTAATGGCGATCGGACGGTAATGGGCAGGGTCTGCACGGTCGCCTTTTTTGGGCACTGGTTTGCAAGCTTCCAGGATTTCGGCACCGTTCTTTTTTCAAGAGAGAGGCGGTAAAAAGTCGGTAAAAAGGAACCATTTTTTTTTTTTTTTAAGATAGAATGCGTGATTTGAGCGTCATCTATGCATACTAAACTCAATTTCATTCAAACTGTGGTTTGGTTCTTGTTTGCAAAAATGGGTCCAATTAGCCCTTTAAAAATATACTTGATTCCTCACTAATGAGAAGAAAAAAAAATAGCAATAGAACAAGACAGAATGTATCGAGCACATTGCTGCTGCTAGCAATGTGGTCAATGTGGTCAATGGCACGAAATTTTAGCTCTATTAGATAGCAACATCCTTTTCCCAAATTTGTTATGGCTTACAACCTAACCGGATGCAGCTGAATACCAGTATTTTACATGGAGCGACTGCCTATCTCACCTTCACAACACGGTTACTAGGTAACACCCTTTGATAAGACTGGTTGTCATACTTCCGGGCTTCTGACGACCTGTAACGACTGTCAAAGATCCATGAATGACAGCCGGGATCAACAGCTTAACGTGCTTTCCGTGACACGGAGGGGTCTCGTTATATTAAGTTGGTGACCCATCCACGGGCCAACCACAGCAAGTGTAGTTAACTAACCTAACCTAATCTGATCAATCGACCCGTGTGGCAGTTATTACTTATGCAAAGCAGTATTAGAATGTATAATTATTGACACGTTATTAATAGCTGTAATCGGTTCGCGGACGGTTATCGAGGAACAACAGAAGTTGTATTGTTAAGACGTCTATAAACGCCAACCACCCGCGAAAGTGTTAATTAGGTGAATAGGTTAAGCAAACAGAGAGAGAGAGAGAGAGAGAGAGAGCAATGCAGTATGAACATGAACACGGCTTTTCCTCTTGCCTGAGGAGCTCTAGTCGGGTGACAGCCCTATCCGTCTGAGTCAGCATCAGCCGCGATCGCTCTATGATTACACGGTGTAAACAAGCTATTAGTGCTGTTACAGCTGTCCGAAGGCTAATAGCTTTAATTACTATTCGCAGTACAGCCTGTGCTACAGCGCCACAAATCTCTGTGCTCTGTGCTTTATTGCCTATCACCAGCCGTAATCGGCTTTGTGAGAGAGAATGAGAATCAAATAAAATTAGTAAGAAGTTCGAATTAAATACTTTTGATAAGGAGTTTTATATTGTTAAATTGAAAACCAAGTAAATAAATGACTAAAATACCTCAAAGTAGAGTGTCATTTTTATTATTTCACAATTTTAATTATAAGATAGGTACCTGTTGATTACCATTTAGAACAGACTAACGGCGAACTAATTTTTTTGGTCATACTCATGGGATGTCTATTATCCTTTCATCATTATCTGGCCTACTCACATTCGTGCCTTGCTTCCTTGATCTGTGCCAATTGGCAACTGCATCCACTGGGCGAAGGATTAATTACAAACAAAGTATTGCAACGGACACTATTAATATTACAGCAATAAGCCGAGCACACACACGGCAATGCGGCAACATTGCCGTGCGAGAATGGCCCAAGGGTTTCTATTGCGTTTCTGAAGTGATAAGTAATCAGAAGTGATTTATTTATTTCTGTTGTTAGTAACGTATTTGCCCGAGGGGTTTGGCGCCTCATTACTCTTGTTGTAATGAGAGCAGCTATTAAATGCGTATTTTTCGGGATCTGAAGTCAGATTCCTAAGTATTCACATATTTGGGGAATCTTCAAACTATTTTGAGATTTTTACTCACTTTGTTCCTCAGGTATCATCGGCAGGACGAGCCCAGAGATTATCGATGAATCCTATGGATACCATTAACGTGTGAAGCTAAGACCCATCTGCGAAGGGGACTTGTGTCAACAATCGTTGGTGTCGTGGAGACAACCTGAGTGTTTGTCATAATTAGCCCTCGTCCATCAGTCATTCCACATCTTCATTTTCATAAATCATATTATTCGTATCTTTTCTCGTAACTCTAAAGCAGTCCACATTGTAACCGTGTATTACTTACATCCCATAACAAAAATACAACAATTATCAGCTGAAAGTGAGAGTAATGAAAGTGTAAACAATCATGCGCGTGCGCAAGTCACCGCGTCATCACGTACATGTTACGATTGTCGGCGACTTGTCGTTGATGTCATTTATACTGTTGTTACTATTGTGTTATGTGCTCGCTGTTGTTATGTTGTCAATAGTGTTTGTTTACTGCAGTCATTTTAATTATATCAACTTGCAATTATATCATGATTTATAATAGACAAAGGTTTATTTGGTTACTATACGTTATACGATACGATCACGAAATAACACAAACTTCTAATGGTATGGCTGTGGGGAGTTTGTTGTGCCACTTTTTCTTCCAAGCTAAAGCACTAGGAAGTGGTGAAGGGCGGGCGTTTTGTGGGACTGTCTTATGTAATTTTGACGTTCGAAAAGTGCTGATTCTCATCCTAGTTTAAATAACAGATTGTTAATTTTGATTTTGGCAAAAGCGAAGTTGGGGAATAACTGAGGTATCTGGTGTTATTAAACAAAACCAAGAGGAAGTCTCCGAAAATTGTAAGGAAACAGTACCCGTTACCTAGCCAAAGATATGTACAAGTTGCCCAATATCTTGCAGAGAGTTTCTTCTCTATATTTAAGTATTACGGCACATGAATCTCAGCCCAACAAATTACCACATCACTTGAATACTCACTATATTACATTCATATTACAAAACGCTTTGTCTCAACTCCCTTACGAGCGTCGATGATGCGGCCAGTCGCACGCGCCCAGGGTTACCATTTCGAAAGAAAATATAACATGACATCAAGCCTTGTTTCCACGAAGGGTTAAGCAGACGTGCACCTCCAGTACATCCACATTTCGCCAGTTATGTTAAGTCCCATGTAAAGGGGGCGAGACTATTGACATCAACCGAGCACAGATCCAGACTCCGGACTGCTACTGAGCAGTTCTAGATTGAAACACTGCGCGCCCCGGGAATTGCACCCAGGACATCATGCTCAGCAGTTCTTTGCGCTTGCGACTACTAGACCAAACGTGTCAGTTTTACTTCTTTTCTCAGTTCTCATTTAACTTTTTTATTTCCTAAAACATATCCCCCATCACAAAATTACGTTTTGACAGATAATAATAATAATAATAATAATAGTTCATTTCTCACCAGCATAGCAACAGGATTAAAAACTAAAACAGCATAGTTAAAGCACTTAATAATAGGAATAACATGTACATTACATACTAGTAATCCAGCAGCATTTCTGGTGGTAAAGAGAGGTTAACATTGGGTATTGACTCTATCTTCTGAACTAGGCGAGGCCTGTATCTCAGAAGATAGCACAGATAGATAGTAGATAAGGTATATTGTAGCACGCGACGCCTCACATTGTGTAGCTATTTGTAAGTTGTAATTACGATTATTTTGAGTCTCATTTTTTTTTGTTTAAATTATGAAATTTTAGTTTCTTAGGGACTAACGTTTATTCTGGTATAAATTTTACGTAATAATATTAATGTAGTAAGGAGAAATTTACTGTTAAATCTGAGTGTTTTTTTTGTAGTTTTATGGTTTTAAATGACATTTTTTTAATTCCATACATATTATTTCAAAATTCTGACGGTACTGACTAAACCACTATTTAAGAGATATTGTTATATATTTTTTCATTTCATTTTCTTATGTAAGTAGTTCAATCCACGAGCTCAAAAAAATGCTGTCGCGCATTTTGTGAAGAACTTGCTTTGGAATGTTGACTTTATACAGGGTTATTGGTAAAACACCAACAACCTCTTAAGGGGTCATTGTACTCACCATTATGAACAACTTTTACTATGGGACCAAACGTAAAATCGCGAAAAAAAAATCAGCTGTTCAGAACATTTTGACGATTTATGCGAACATAAATGTACTGAACAGCAGATTTTTTTTCGCGATTTCAGGTTTGGCCCCATAGTAAAAGTTGTTCATAATTACGACCCCTTAAGAGGTTTTTGGTGTTTTACCAATAACCCTGTATAAATAGATAAGAAATAATTGCAAAAAGCGAGGCCACTATGAACTATTCTAATACTACTACTATTCTAATAGTCAATTGACTTATTGACTTGTAAAAGTGTTTGTACAAACCTACTTACAGAAATAAAAATCATTTATCATCATTTATCATTTATCAATAACTATTCTCCATCCCTCAATATTGAATCAAAGCTGTAGCAGTCTTTCACTTTCTCAGAATAAGAACACCAGAGTTGGCCATTTAACGCAAAACTCACGATCGAAATGTCCTGACAAATTACAAGGCCGAAGAAAGTCCGTACATGTCCGGGCGAATCCGGACAGATGGTAACCCTACACACACCGTCAATAACGTGGCGTTTAGTAACCGCTCGTAATACCCAGGTGAGTTATTGTGCCACTTTCATTTGATGGACAGAGCTGGCGGATAATCGTAGTGTATATTAATATAGGTGACGCACGATCTTGATTGTACTGACAGGTGTTATTGAAGCAGATTTACTTTCTGTTCCGAGTCATGTTACTTCGTTGAATGCACGTTGATTCTGATCGAGGTAAATAATAATAGAGTTTATTAATTCAATAGTTACTCGTTCACAGGAAGAATATGGCTAAATGGCTTTCATACTTTTTTTTTTTATAATCGGCCTATAGCAGTCCATTGCAGGACAAATACCTCTTCAATTGAACGCCATTCAAATAAATTCTCGGCCACTCTCATCCATCTGTTGATAAGGCATCGATTACAAACTAACAGTTAACCTGTTTAAAGACATTGGTGCCGATTCTCTTGTACACCGAACTAAACTAACACAAAAACTTCATAGTTCTGGCTATGAGAATCATAAAAGCTATTCTGCTAAAAATTCTCTTTTTTAGAAACACTTTTGACACAACTATAATCGAGTTTCATTGACAATCGCGACTCTACGTGGTACTTTTTTTTTTCTTTTGGCTTCACGCCCTTTTGCCCTAAACCGAGAGTGTTTTTTAGTGACGGAGGCAAGCAGGGAGGGCAGGGCAGCCTCCGCCCGCTGTAAGGGTGCGTTTCCACTGACGCGGAGCTGGGCGGAGCGGAGCGGAGAAGAGCAGTGAAAAGTGGGAAGTGTTTCCACTGAAGCGGAGTGGAGATTTCGAGCACTGTGGTCGATCGCCCAGCTGACTACGTTTTGCCCGGCTTGAGGGCGCGTGTTCATATATTTTATTTTAAAGTCCGCTTAGCTCCGCTCCGCTCTACACTGTTTTTCTTACACTGTTTACACTGACGCGGAGTGGAGATTTCGTGCACTGTGATCGGTCAATTCATGATCTGCTCTTCTTCACTCCGCCTAGCTCCGCGTCAGTGGAAACGCTTCCTTATAAGGCGTACGCACCAAGCGAACTGTAGCGACCGAGGCTGCGGAGACGAGCCCGTAGCCTCGGAGAAGATGCGATTCTCAACGTGTTTTGTATGGAATTTTTCACTTTTTGTAAGGAAAATATGAAAAATTAAAAAAAATACCTACGTGTAGAGTTTTAGGGGTTTATGAGTTCTAAAAAGAGGGTAAAAATTTTCATTATTTTTGCTATAGAACACACCATTTTCGAAATATAAGCAAAAGAAAAGAAAAAATATACAGTACTTTACGAAATTTTAATTAATGACAACTAATTTTATTCCACACTTTTTTAGTCACGTTTAAATGATTAGTTAGACAGTCAAACATTTAAGTGAAAAATGTCAAATTCAGAATAGCCAAATTGCCATTTTCACTAAACTCCTCCTAATGCAATTTATTGCTGTCAAACTATAATATAGTTAAGTTGTGTCAATTTAGTCAATATCAGAATGAGAAATCGTCATTTGACAGGAATAAACAAATATTTTGTGATTTTTGGTCTAGTTTAGACGCATTTGTGACAAAAATATCAGCACCAGTGTCTAATAAATTAGAAAATTCCAGGATACCCTCGATTTTACAAAGGGCAGTTGAGAACCTTTTAACGAGAGAACTGTTTATCATCATCAGAATACCCTCATTTATAGAATCAAAGGGCACTGAAGGCACAAAGCCCCGCGGTCCGTGCAGTCCGAGCCGTCAATTACGTCG
This sequence comes from Dicycla oo, assembly GCA_948252095.1. NCBI lineage: Eukaryota > Metazoa > Arthropoda > Insecta > Lepidoptera > Noctuidae > Dicycla > Dicycla oo. Next base: position 1,640,481 of record OX411718.1, on the reverse strand, counting down.
ATGCGATCATGGTGCGCGCGCGCCGGGGGCGTGTACCGTGCGCCTACGCACCACAACTACAATAGAACACTACATTGCAAAGTGTAGAAGATCCATTCTTTAGAGTTCAACGCCAGTAAAGCAGCATCTATACAGTATGAAGGTTTATTCTCGTCAAGATGTCAATACCATCTTCAAAAATATCACACAATGAGGAAAATATTGGCATTTGGTACTTGTGACTCTGCAGCCCTTTACTGGCTACCCCGCCAGGCCTGTTTAGCTATTGTTCCCAGCCTGCACCATAGATAAAGGCCCAATTGCACCACAAATCACACAACATCTCTCTCTATCTCTGGTCAATCGTTTAAAGATTAAACGATTGACAGGAATAGATCTATGATTTAAATTCATTCAGCGCTAAACATATTTAGTGATTTGTGGTGTCGCGCGGGTCTTAGGGGGCGACGTATAATTAGCTGAGTTAAATCTAAGAAGGGCCTCTATCTCATCGTACTATAGCAGTTGTTTATCTATGAGTTCCGGTTTGTATTTTATTTACTTTGGGTTTTCTGTTTCTCCTTTTTTATGTGACACAATGTTCATTAGGCTAACGGAACTGATCCCGGATTGAAGCACAAATTATAGGGAACGTGAAGTGCAATGCCATAATACCCGAGGCTTAGTTGGCAGGAATAGGGCAATTGGATAATTAAAAGTAATTATATATTGGTCTTATTATTCCATTTACTGTTAGTCATGTCGAGAGGTTGACGGTTTAGGGTTATGTGAGACAAAGAATTCCTACAACATACCAGACATAAATTAAAAAATCAAATTAGATGGGGTCGAAGTCAGTATGCAAGAAAAGTGTATGTTTTTCGCTACAACTTTTTTCATATTTCAGCGTATCAACTTATGGATTAATTTTCTCTTATATTGCATTGTTGCGTTCTAACTACGAAATACGTAGAAGAGAAAGTGAATCGGCAATTTCCGCGAATCCTATCCACATAACTGACACATGTTTGAATCTTGAATGACGTATAGCCCCTGCATACCTTATATTATGTAAAGCCTCATCTACACGTCGACAGATGCATCAGCAGATGTCATCTGCGGATGCGTCCGCCGACGTGTGGACGGGGACATTTGCTCGTCTGTGGTAGGTATTTAACGTCGCCAGATGCGTCTGCCACCAATCCGTTTGTTGTCGGTTTTTGTAGCACGCAACAAAGGGATCCAGAGCGCGAGCGCCCCGCGTCTGTCCACACGTCTGACGACGCATCAGTATACGGAGCGAATGAGAGTGCAGACGTGCTTCTTGCAGTTTTTTAGGGTTCCGTACCACAAAAGGAAAAACGGAACACTTATAGGATCACTCATGTGTCTGTCTGTCTGTCCGTCTGTCACAGCCAATTTGCTCCGAATCTAATGGACCGATTAAGTTGAAATTCGGTACACGTATGTATTTCTGTGACCCAAACACGGACGTGTAATATAAATTAATGAATTTTTAATATGACGTCAATTTTGGGAGGAAAATAAGAAAATTAAAAATAATATTAGTAATATAGTATTAGTATATTTGTAAACTGTACCGTGCGATATATCAAATGAAAGGGCTTACCATGAGGGTCTTAAATATGTTTTTCTTATAATTTTAAAATAAACTGTTTTAAATTTATTTAAGAAAATAGACAAAAAATTACCATTCCCCCTTTATCTCCGAAACTACTGAGCTTAAAATTTTGAAAAAAAAAATTGAAAATAACTCTATAGCTATAGATTACAGAAAAACATATAAGAAGTCTGTGGTCTTAAAATAACATGGTAAATCTCTCAATATTGTGCGTACAAACTTACATGCTTGAAAGAATTTCGTTTTAACTAAATATCTTCAAAATATAATTTCTGTATCCATAATCAGTTCATCAATCATTCCTACAATACATTGTTTCATTATTATTATGCTTTTTGACTAAGTTATATGCCATTTTGTAAGACAAGTCAAGGATTGCGATTTTTTTAGTAAGGTCAGCATGCGATAAAACGAAAAGGATCCAACCCACATTAGGTGTAATTCTTTTCGTTTAACTATGGACATTTGTAGTTGGAATATATGAGAGATCATGTTTTTCAACTACAATGTTGTTTGTTCTTGGGATAAATACATCCCAACTACGGAACCCTTCATTGTGCGTGGTCCGACACGCACTTGACCGGTTTTTTTTCTAGTTTGTTAATGTCGTTCGCTGAAATGGCTAATATGTAATTTACATTTTTATTTTTATTTCTACGGTCTCAACATCCATTTCTTGCTGCGTGCGTGCGTGTTGCGTCTGTCGAGACTGAACACAGACTCAACGACTACAGACGTGTGGTCGGCTCGTGGTGATCCCTCTGCTGATGCATCTGTCGACGTCCGCGGACGCGTCTGTCGACGTGTAGAGGAGGCTTAAGAATGAACCGTGGTACTCACGAGCGAGGCCGACCGCTGCTGCTTGTGCAGGTCATGCTGGCTGCGCGAGCGATCCTCCCCCGCGTCGGAGAGCTGTCCGGACTTGCGGCTGCCAACAAAAATACAAATTCATATTTATTTATTTGTACACATAGGTATAATGTTGGTACATGAAGTAATAAAATAAAAAAAAATATTGTGTCACTATGTGCTGCTCTGCCAGGCGTACACACAATGCTCGCACCGTCAGGTAAATAATAGGTGTACGGGTAGTACCTATGGCCTATAGATACAATTATAAAAATACTGCTAAGTAACAGTCTTAAATCTGTAGCAATAAAATAGACATATACACAAACAAAATAATACAAATTAAGGTAACAAACAAATCTGAGAAAAAGGTATAAGTACGGATTATATTCTTCTAAATATTATTTTTTTGTGTATTATGCTTTCTGTATTATTAACCAATGGAGTGTTTTTTTGAAAGTATTTAAGTTTTTTTAAAACTTTTATCGATTAAGGACTACCTTAACCGATAAAAGTTAAAAAAAAAACTAAAAAACTTAGCCCTATTCTCAAAGTTTCCTAGGAATGGCTCCAAAAATATTTACCAAACTATTGTTAAATATTTTTGGAGCCATTCCTAGGAAACTTTTTGAGAATAGGGCGGTTTGATGGATGGCGTTTAGTGGATAGGGTTTCAAATTGGTTATGGTTATTTTTTTATAAACAGGGCAACTTCTATATATTAGAGGTTGGGGAAAAAGTCTTTTCGCATTATAGTATGTATGAACTTGTAATAAAATCTCTTTGGCTATACTATTTGTATCTGGCTGGTTTTGGTATCATTGAAAGTTTAAATTTTAAAGAACATAATTCCAAATTCAAATTAGGAAAATGTGTGATTTTCATTTGTTTTTCGTACCGTCAAGATGAGTGAATCTAATGAAGAAATTCGATACATTTTAAAATTTTACTACAAAAAAGGTAACAAAGCAACGCAAGCCGCGAAAAAAATTTGCGATGTTTATGGACCTCGTGTAGTGTCTGTGAGTGTAGCACCAATTTGGTTTAAGCGTTTTCAATCCGGAAATTTTGATGTCAAAGATGCACGTCGCTCTGGTCGCCCTATTACGGATAAAATGAATGCCATTTTTGAAAAAGTGGAGCAAGATCGGCATATCAGTAGTTACGACGTAGCTGAAGAACTGGAAATTGACCACAAAACAGTTTTGGCGCATTTGAAAAAATCTGGGTACACAAAAAAGCTCGACATTTGGGTACCTCACGAGCTCACTGAAAGAAACCTAATGAACCGTGTACTCATTTGTGATTCTTTATTACGACGTAATGAAACCGTACCATTTTTGAAGAAGCTGATAACTGGTGATGAAAAGTGGATCACGTATGACAAGAACGTGCGAAAAAGGTCGTGATCAAAGGCCGGTCAGGCTTCACAGACTGTGGCGAAACCCGGGTTAACTCGCATCAAGGTGATGCTGTGTGTGTGGTGGGATTGGAAGGGCATTATTCATTATGAGCTGTTACCACCAGGCAGAACCATCGATTCTGAACTCTACTGCGAACAACTTATGAGATTAAAGCAAGAAGTTGAGAGAAAGCGGCCGGAATTAATCAACAGAAGGGGTGTGGTTTTTCATCATGATAACGCTAGACCTCACACATTTTTAGCCACTCAGCAAAAATTAAGAGAGTTTGGCTGGGAGGTGTTAATGCATCCGCCGTATAGTCCTGACCTTGCTCCTTCAGATTTCCACCTGTTTCGGTCTCTTCAGAATTCTTTAGGCAGTGTCAGGTTAACATCACGAGAGGACTGCCAAAACCACTTGTCGCGGTATTTTGACCAGAAGTCCCAAAATTTCTATAGCAATGGGATCATGATCAACCTACAAGATGGCAAAAAGTTATCGAACAAAATGGTACCTACATACTTTAGTTAAATGTAAATAAACTATATTAAAAAATGTTTAGAATTTTCTTAAAAAATGCGAAGAAACTTTTTCCCCAACCTATTATACTACTGAAAAGAAAACTTATTGTCAAAAAAAAAAACAACCGACTTCAAAAAAAAAGAACACTACAAAGTGAAAAATTACTTTAATTTCGGAAGTCGGTGTCTTTGGTCTCATAATTTCGGTTTTTGCCCCGACTTACGAAATTAAAGTCATTTTTCATTTTGTAGTGTTTTTTTTTTGAAGCCGATTGTTTTTTTGTCATAAAGTTTTTATTTTTTACTTTTTAGTTGTGGTGCCACAACTATTCGTATCACTACTTGCTAGATACTAAGTAAACAACAGTGACAGGAAGTTGTTATAACATCAACATACACTGAGTATACGTAATACGCAAAAGCATTAAGCTGAGCGGTCACAGTCCATAAGTTACAGAGTACCCTGGAAAGAGCTGTGCAGCAAATATTTGTCGCGCTAAGTTGTCTCACTCGCTAAGTTTGGGAGGCATAGTTTTGTCAGATTTGGACGTGAAACGGGAAAGCAGTAATAGACTTCACACTTGATGAATAATCACAATTATTTATTGATATTTTTATACAGTTGAACAGAGTTTCGACTTATCTCATGTACGGCAGCAAAATGTTCCCGCCAAATGAGCGGTCCGACTACTTATACACTTCGGCGGCCGGATGTGACGTCACTAATGGTCACTCGCTGGCTTAGCAAATGTCATAAAGTGGCATTGGCTTGGCGTTGGCTCGGCATTGGCTTGGCGTTGGCTTGGCGTTTGCTTGGCGTTGGCTTGGCGTTGGCTTGGCGTTGGCTTGGCGTTGACTTGGCGTTGGCTTGGCGTTGGCTGAACACATGACGAGGCGTTATAATCGGCCATCCTGCAACAATTGCTCCCGCAATGGAGCACACGATTTTGTTTTAGCTTTTTATTAGATCGATTAAGTCTTCCGTCTCCAGCTAGTCATCAGAGCTGCTGGCACTGTCAGATACAGGAGCTATGCTACGATAAGGTCGCAGAGAATCTGCTGAAACAAGCCCCGTAAAGTTTTTGTAGCCCCTTAAACCCTTAATGCTCCTGATCCTGTATCTGTCATACTACTTTAGTTATTATATAGGGGCCTGAAAACAAGTCATCTAGCTTTGTGTTGACCTTAGCAGTACTGCTAGTAGGTGCCTGCGTCCATAAAATCAAATCTCTTTTCTTATAAACATGGCAAATTTTTCGACGTTTAATGTTTTATTGATACGTGCACTGGCCTTGCTTGACCTGGGTCGATTCAGGTACTTGATCTGGTACGGTTACATCACACACTGGCCTACCACTACGTGCAAACATTAAATCATAAGGCTTAAGCCCGGTAGTTTCATTTAAGGTATTATTTATTCCCCAGATCGGGTAGACGGTTAGACCAGCTATTAGCGGCTTCACTAGGGTCAGTCGCGCGTAGGGCATTTAGTATGGTGCGATTGGTGCGCTCAACTTGCCCGTTGGCACGCGGGCACGCAATTGCATTCAACGTATATTTAAATTGTTTGTCTGCCGCGAATTTCTTAAAATATCTACTAGTATGCCTTGCCATAGTCAGTTACTACTGTATCCAGATAGCCAAATAACGAAAACATTATTTTGAGTATTCTAATTGTTTCTACTGAATTAACTGATCGACTGCACTCTGCAATAACAACGTTTGAAAATGCATCAGTTATAATTAACATGTATTCCTAACCTTTCTTATGTATAACTGCTAAACTAATATGCTAAACGGTTCATGTGGCTTAGAAACCGGATTTAATTTGCCTTCCTTTCTGCCATGATCTCCCTTTCCATAAGCGCAACTTAAAGAAGAGGTTACATATTTACGAACGAACCGTGTCATTTTTGGGAACCAAAAATCACTCTTAATCAAATTGGTGCATCGTTTTAATCCTACGTGCCCTATTTCGTCATAGTGCAGTTGAAGAATTTTCCACCTAGCTGCCTCAGGCACTACAAGACGATTACCACTGAGCGTCTTCCTATATAACCTGTCATCTATCAACACGTAATTGTTTATTATATCGCGTTCAGTCGACCCGGCTTTTAATTGGTCACTAATATTTTTTTATTTATCATCTTGATATAGAACCGTATAAAACCAATCAGTGACTTCTAAACGATTAATATTTACAGCATCTCTTGGGTTCCTACTTAACGCATCGACAAGTTTCATTCGTTCACAAGGCCTGTATTCTACACTGATATCGTATTCCTGAATTAACAGCCACCATCTTGCGATACAAGGTATAATATTGCGTTTAGTGAGAGTGGCTCGGACGGCGGTACAGTCGGTGACTACCTTTACGTTTTAACCTACTATAATTCCACGACTCCTTATGTTTGTAGCTCGTAGCTATGATACATAGTTTTCTCCCTAGACGTCACTCGGCTAAAATACATAACAGGGCGCAAAGTACCGTCAGACTGTTTTTGTAATTAAATTCCTGCTATTCCTAATTTGCATACATCGCCGTGAACTTCTATGTCTAACGTAGGGTCATACAAAGCTAACACTGGCTTAGAGCATAACATTTTTTTAATGCGTTAAAACTATCGACTTGTTTATCACTCCATACCAACGGCACATTTTTCTTAGTCAATTCTGTTAAAGGGCGAGCTATAACCGCGAATTTATATATACATTTTTGAAAGTAACTACAAAGGCCTATAAATTGACGTACATCATGTACATTCCTCGGTACAGGAAAATGCTAAACTGCAATCAATTTTGGTTCTGCTGGTTGCACACCTTCATGAGAAATTTCATGCCCTAAATAAGTCACTTTCTCTTGTAAAAAAAGAATACTTTCCCATGTTTAATTTTAGATTTTCAGATTCAAACTTTTGCAACACCGATTCTAACATTTTTATACCAGAATTAAAATCAACCGAGGGTAGTAATAGATCATCTATGAATGCCAGAATTTTTTGTTTGTGACGTTTGGGAACGAATGGAATCGACAATATTTAAATACTAATCATTCGCATGAAAACTGAGGGAGCATTTGCTAAACCAAACGGAATGCGCAAATACTCATAATGGCCCTGAGGTGTTATAAATGCAGTTTTGTGAGTGTCTTCGTGTGCAATTTGTAGTTGATGATAACTTTAGCCATATCGAGCCTCGTAAAATATTTCTTATCGACTAACTTTGAAACCTGATCGTCGATGTTCGGCAATGGAGATCTGTCTTTTATAGTGACCGAGTTAAGGGCACGATAATCCACACATAACCGACTATCACCGTTCTTTTTCTTTACCAAGATAACTAGAGAGGCATAATCGGATTTGGATTCTTTAATAATACCGGCATCAAGTAACTTACGAACTTTAGAATTAACTATTTGTTGTTCAGTGTGCAATAACCTATAAAATTGACGATACATTGGCTGCTGGGTGGTAAGTTTTATTTTTATATGTAGCAAATTGGTGCAACCGAGATCTTTTGTGCCAATGACAAAGGTGTATTTGTATTGTAATAATAAATGTATTAAACTATCACGCTCATTTTCATTTAAACTCCCCATACTGATTTCGGATATAGGTACGCCGCCTGTACTATCACTCATTTTATTAATTGTTAAGACCGAGGCAGACGGGACTGTAAGGCCACATGGATTAGAGGAACTAGTGACTGAATAATTTGGCTTATTTGGCAAAATAGTGGGCAAGTAAGACAATAATGGATTGAACTCACCCGGCTTGTTTGGGTCACCGATTCATTGCAGCTATCTGCTCGTGCGAGGATCTGGCCGGCTTCCCACTCGATGTCCTTGGTTCCGATGTTGATAACCTTCATGAGGCCCACACCACCTCGGAGTAACGTGGCTTCACGACCTTCTTGTAAATTTCATTGTAATTTTGCACTAGATTAACTTCCTTGACGTTGCTGTTCGATTCGGCAGACATCTTGGCATGTGTAGTTGAAGAGCCAGGGCAGCGGGTGGCAATATGACCTTGCACACCACACTTGAAACAAATGCGTTGATCAGGTAATGAGCAACTCCGTAGGATGTGACCAGTCTTCTTACAACGCGGACAGGGGTCGGTCTCAGGGTTCACTTTCTTATCCTGATTCGGCAGCTGTCTAGCGTCCTTTTTCGGCTTGTCACGTGCTTCGAATGTGGGTGAGAGATAATCGTCGAGGGTACAGAGGAAGGCTTCGTACAGCTCATCTGGACGCTGGCATTGGAAAGCTCGTGCGTTTGGTTATAATGAAGGAGGTAATCCTCTGATTTTACACGAAACACTAGCAGTGTCAGACAGGTTACAACGAAAGCACATGGCGATTTTATCCTGGTAATATTTAGTCATTGTTTCGTTCGGGAGTTTCTTCCGGTTCTTAATTTCGTCTAACAAAGCACTGAAGTCACGATGTTTGGAAAATGCTCTTGCTAGCATGCATTTCCATTCGTCCCAGGAAAAGTTATATTAATCGAGTCTGTTGTACCATTTACGTGCTTGAGCACGGAGTTTATCTTGAAGGTGAAATGATTTTACTTTGTCGCTCCAGCCTGTCTCCCATCTCGTCAATTTTCTTCCAGCCATACCAACACTGTGCAATCTTCTCCCTCAGGGTCAAACTCCGGGATAAGGGACGCTGCACGATGACCTTTGAAGTAGTTGAGCGGTAAAATATCGTCGTAGAGTTTGTGTATCGCCCTACCCACTTCGTTTTCTAGCAAACTTTTGAGTAGTTTTCTAGCGGGTGACGGCGGGAATTCTTCATCTTCACTAATATGGTCTTGCTCTTCTTCACTCCAGCCAGGCGGACGGATTCCACGACCAACAGATGCAGTAGGGCGATTTTGCTTTATATCCCACTTCTGAATGAAACGGGAAAGCAGTAATAGACTTCACACTTGATGAATAATCACAATTATTTATTGATATTTTTATACAGTTGAACAGAGTTTCGACTTATCTCATGTACGGCAGCAAAATGTTCCCGCCAAATGAGCGGTCCGACTACTTATACACTTCGGCGGCCGGATGTGACGTCACTAATGGTCACTCGCTGGCTTAGCAAATGTCATAAAGTGGCATTGGCTTGGCGTTGGCTCGGCATTGGCTTGGCGTTGGCTTGGCGTTTGCTTGGCGTTGGCTTGGCGTTGGCTTGGCGTTGGCTTGGCGTTGACTTGGCGTTGGCTTGGCGTTGGCTGAACACATGACGAGGCGTTATAGACGCCAACAATTATCGGGTTGGCTAATAAGTAATGAGCGTTTTAGTTTATAATTTCTAGAATTTTCGGAAATGTTCGAGAACGTTCTGTAGCAGAGGGTATATAAAGAGCGAGTCGCGCTCATGCGCGTTATTGATACTTTGGCTGTTAGTGCGTTAAAGTTCACAAAGAAATGAGTGATATTAAAACCCACGTACGACATTGTTTATTAAATGAGTTTCAATCTGGGCATTCTGCTGCAGAAGCTACACGTAATATATGTCAAAGGATAGCAATAACGATTTTTCCTTAACCGATCAACCAAGGTCTGGGCGCCCCGGGGAAATAGATATCGATAAATTAAAACTATTAATCGACGAAGATCCTCGAAGAACTACACGCGATTTGGCTGTTCAGCTCGAGTGCTCTTATGGCACCATAGAAAATCATTTACATGGTTTGGGAAAGACTTACAAATATAGTGTTTGGGTACCCCATCAATTAAGTAAAGATCAGCTGACCTACCGAGCTGAGATTTGTGTACAACTTTTATCTTTCCGCCGCACATTTAATTGGTTAGATCATCTTGTCACTGGAGATGAAAAGTGGGTTCTCTATGTTAATCACACACGCAAGCGCCAGTGGCTGGGATGTAAAGAACAGGGAAAACCAACGTCAAAAGGTGATCTTCATCCTCGCAAGGTAATGCTTGCTGTCTGGTGGGATATACATGGAGTAATAAGCTGGGCATTCCTTCCTACTAATACTACGATTACAGCAACAGTATATTGTGATCAACTCGAAAAACTGAAGCTTGACATCCATCGCAAACGTCCACAACACGACAAAATATTTTTCCTGCACGACAATGCACGAAAATGCATATTGCTAAGAGTACCAGGCTAAACCTATTGGAGCTTAATTGGGAAATAATACCCCACCCTCCATATTCGCCGGACTTAGCACCAACTGATATCAGCTTGTTCCGATCACTTAGTAATAATTTACGGGAAAAAAGCTTTGACGATGAACCACACTTGAAACAATACATAGATGACTTCTTCAATTCAAAACCAACGAAGTTCTATGCGGACACCATTCACTCTTTGCCAGATCGATGGCGAATGGTACTAGAAAACGACGGTGAATATATTATTAATGATTAACAATTATTCATTTAATAAATAAATACAAATAAAATAGCTGTATGTCGCTCATTACTTATTAGCCAACCTAATATTAAAGCGAGCACACGACGACAGATCATTGACGGAAATAACGAGGCTACGAAATCTGTCTCGTGACAACCAAAGCCTCTAGCGCAGTTTGATATTTCCATTAAAATCATTTATAGCCAGAGTGCATGACAATTCCAATAAGCCCAAACACGGCTAGGATACATTGTTTTATTACGGAGTTCAGAATCAGTGGGGGAATGGTGCTTTTGCTAAAAACGGTTGATACATGTAGGTAAACCATATTTTAAAAGGTACAAGCTCTTCCTTCTTCTTTAAACCACAATGTTTGTTAAAACAAACCCCAATCTGTTTTCACGTCTAGAGGACGTTGTACAGCGGAACAGACGAGATAATTATGACTATTCTTCTCGTCTATCCAGCAAAAACGGTACTCATGCGTAAAAGTATTGTCTGCATGGCGCCTATATTGCCTAAACGTTGGAAGGAGCTACATAGTAGTGCATTCAAGCGTCAATTAAAAATGTTTCTTTCGCAAAAAGCATATTATAGTGTCTCCGAATTTCTAGCCGAAAAAGTTTTTGACTGAATAATTTTATCTTTTTCCTGACACTAATAATTTTTGACATAAATGGTGATTTTTGACATTAATCTTGCAGTTTTGATATTAATCTTTTAATTTTGACATAATACATGTAGTAACTTTGACATTGATTGACATTATAGTTTTTGACTTATTTTGAACATAAAAATAATCTCTAATTTATAAAGTTTCTAAATTATAAAAAAAATTAAATGCAAGAATATTCTTGGTATTTTTTTGTTTTGTTTTCTTATTGTAAATTCTTTTCAATTCTGACAAATGCGTGCACTGATTGGACAGGTCCTTTCAATCTGTGTGGTTTTTTTTCCTCAAAAGACCATTTCAGACACCAATCTACATGGTCTTCACATGAACTGACCAAGATTGTGTCTGGACTTTATAAGAAACTGTGACCTCTGAGTTTGTTTCGGTATTTCTTCTCAGAGTAGTCAGATAGGAAACGCCGACACCATCTAGATTTTCAAAAAACATGATTGACGTGTAAAAGTGTTTGTATGTACAAACCTACTTACAGAAATAAAATCATTTATCATTATAAAAATCTAGGTCACACTACTATGTGACATAGGATCTAAAAGCGTATAAAGTATCACATTTAGCTCACAATCCGGTGGAGAACCTTGAAGCTGTAACTCAGTAAGTAACATTAATGTGATGAATGGCATACGGAGACAGTATGTGGTGTCCAATATCACAGTTTCATTGTGTGATTTAATGATTAAAAACGTTGTGTAATCTGTACATACTTAAATAATAAATTAAACTCGCTTTTCGTATCTGTCTGTGTGACCGCGGTGTTCTTCTAAACTACGCAACGGATTTTGATGTAGTTTCACCATAATTTAGAGAATTTATTCCGGAGGTTTATACATTAATATTAAACTTATCTGTAATAAACTCGATGTCGTAAAAACTAGGCGAAGCAGGAGCGGGTCACTAGTAAACTAATAAATTAATTATTTAAAATTATTTAGGATAGTTGTCGTTTTGTGCCTATTATCTCTTAAATGTATGTATACACCTAATTACTTGAGACATTTAAATTAATCTTATTAAGTTATAATAAAACATTTTTTTGTTTATTTTATGTTTCTGTTTGTGACATACAAAAATTTACTATGAGAACCAAGGTCAAACATTAGTCTGGCCTTGGTTCTCATAGTAAATTTTTGTATTAGTAAATTATTAAATTTAAAAAATTGTTTAGCTAACAAACGATCATATACATAGTTTATTTATATGACATTGTTTTCGCCATTTACAGTCAATTGAGAAGTATGTTGCCAAATGTCATATGTACCGACGTATGTATCTACTCGCGTGTTTGTATAAAATAACGATTCTGAGAAAATCCTGTGTTTTATATAACAATTTTATAGCTTAGTGAATAACTAATGTCAACTCTGGGAATTCTCTTTATGATCTAGGTTTCCCACAGTTGACATTCGTTTTATTGACGTTTGTTATATTTATAATGTTATCTAAGCCCACGTTCGCACGGACCTAAAAATATCGCTGCGGAATTTTATCGTGCACTGGATTTTCAACTCTCGGTGTTGAGGCGAGCATTTAGAATCCAACAGAGTGCATCCCAGTGCATTGAAAAAACACACTGTTGGATTTTCAGCTCTCGGCACTAAGCATTGCGTTGAAAATCCAGTATGCGAAAAAAAACGCCGCGGGAAAAAATCGCCCGAGCTAACTGTTTGTGTGTTGTTTAGGACTATTTAGATTTAGTTATTACTAAAACGGACTGAATGTCTATAATTTTATGGGCATGTAGAATCTCGTTGATCCCGTATTTAAGCTGATTATATCTCCACACTGGGTCTGGGTCATCACCATACCGCGCTTCTCGAGCAGACACAGTGCATGTTCGCGCAGGCAGGCTTCTCGTTCTACTGTGTCCTGCCATTCGTGCCAGGTGACATTAGTGACAGCAGCTACGTCACTAGATACTGATTTTCATGAGATTGTGTTTACATATCTATTAACGGCCGAACCCATTAATCTATCTTTCACTAGTTTTGGTATACTGGAGATAGAAACCCTATCTATATAATATATTAGATAGGTTCTGTCTTAGATTGTTGGGACTTTAAAGTCCCTTGCATACTCATTTCTTATTCTATCCATTCGCGTAAAACCACACATCCCTCTTAGCATTCTCATATCAGCTGCATGCATCCTTTCTTTCATTCCTTTTGTGGCCCAACATTATTATCCATACAAGACAGCATGTGTAGCCATTGTCAATGTTCCCCTTAAGTTTAAAGGGAATGTGGGAATCGCAGATTGTTCCCGTGACCTGCCGCCATTTCATCCATCCAGTGTTAATTCTGTGCTTAACAGTCCGATCTACTTCGCTATCGCTTTGCACAAGTGAACCAAGATACCGGAAGTCGGAGCAGATTGGGAGAAGTGCGCCATGGAGAGACCGCTGAAATAGCAGAACATATTCGGTTTTGGATCTGCTGATTTTCAAGCCATCATTCTCCAGCTTACATTGCTATTTCTCTAATCTGCTCAGAATCTCACGTCCATCTTTCCGGCAGGAACGATGTCTTCGGCAAACAGCATGCACCAAGGTGCCTCTTCCTGTATGTACGACGTCAGAGACTCCATAATCAATAAGAAGACGTAAGGACCTTTCATATGTCGCAACTACAGAAATCATTAAAAAGCCATTGTATCTGAACCGGTGGGGTTCATACAACATTTGAGAAGTTAAAGCCGACCCTTGCTGCAAGCCTACAGCCACACTCAACTGACGTAGGTACAAGATTGACTGCACATAGCACGAATTAACTTTACATACTTCCAGTGCAAACATATCTCTTTCAAGGCCCACCACAAGACATCCCAAGGTACCGTATCATACGCTTTTTCCAGATCAATGAACACCATGTGCAAGTTATTGTGTGCACGTCTGTACTTCTCGCACAATTGGCGGAGTGCAAAAGTGGCGTCCACTGTTCTCGACCTGGTATAAACCCAAGCTGGTTTGGGGTAATCCGACTCTCGTCGCGCAATTGTTTCTCTATTATTTTCTCCCACACCTGCATAGTATGCGACAAGAGCGTTATCACAGTATAACTGTACAGCAGTGCTATTCTGAACAGATCTCACCGTGAAAACTTAGGTGAGGTGAGCGTGGAGTGAGCCGTTAATAGTGTCAATCCCTAGTATCGGGTGGAATGCCAGCTCTCTTCAAGCTCACTTCACCTAAGCTTTCACGGTGAGATCTTTACAGAATAGACCGGCTGTACAGTGTAGCTCAACATCAGCTGACTAGCCTTTGCATAACTATTTTTGGGGTCAGCTTCCTGTTCAACCGGATGCAGCTGAATACCAGTATTGTACATGGAGCGTCTGCCTATCTGACCTTCACAACCCAGTAACTGGGTAACGCGACACCCCTGGGTAAGACTGTAGCGTACAGTGTAGGTATAACGTCTACAAATTATAATGTTTCATAATTAATAGCGAATTTAAATTGATTAGTATCAATTATTGAACAAATCAATTGCTTTTAATAGCAACAAGGAAATTAAAAAAGTTGAACGATCGTACCATTTAATAATCTATTCATCAATCTCACTTGGAATTAAGACATTTCCAAAGGAATCAAATGTTGTAATTATAACAATAACATTGATATCCCATTACACATATCCCGCCTAAGTTGGCGATTAACTTAACAAACAGACGTATTTGTTTCGAATGGCTTGATTTATAGATATCGGTAACGTTACGTTTAATTATTGAGTCGCACTTGATTGATTGAAAACTTTACGGTTGTGTTGCAAGTTATAAATCGACGTTTAACCACGTTCGATTTCTGACACATTACTTAATGCTGAAGGTTTCTCCCTTTATTTATAAACGTTGCTTAAAGTTAAGGTCTCTTAACTTTAAATTTTTAATGTTAAAAGTCGATTACTATCGAGGGTTTATCTGAGGACCTCAAAAACCGAGCATAAGGAAGGAATTCGTTTAAACAGATAATTTTATTGAATCAATAGCTACAAAGAGTTTAAACTCCGTTTAAGAATTCTTTAGAAACCGGGCATTAGTAATGACAGCTGTACACATGTTCACATTACTGATGTGCCAGCACATCAAGCTACTACAATCCGTCAATTTTCTTTAATAGATTTTCAACTTTATCGCTAAAGTATTAGAGGTTTAAAGTTGATTGGGAAAATTTGACAGTTTCTGGTAGCTTGACCTGCTGGCGTCTGTACATGGTGTAAATGTATGTACAATAAGAAGAGTAAAAATACCCCTCTCAATTTGGTTTGGTTTTCTGGACAAGTTTAATAAAATTTATATTCAGTCAGATTTATATCTTGAAGGAGTTTAGACATTAGGACATTAGGAGTTTCTTAACAGCCTCACTAATCCATTATAAAATTCTCCGGAACTCACATTACCGGAGAAAAACACATTAACGTTAATAACAACTTTTTCTTGAGCTTCTCAAAACAGATTAGATTATTATCTTATTATTACTTATTATTCCAATGCTGCCTGTATTGAGAGCGCATAAGTTGTAGCTTGTAGCAGTGTCAGGCTGCGTTTCCACTGACACGGAGCTGGGCGGATCGGAGCGGAGCAGAGATTTCGAGCACTATGATTGGTCGGACCACCCTGCTCGACTCCATTCTGTCCGGCTCAGGGCCACGTGTTCATATATTTTATTTGAAAGTTCGCTCAGCTTGGCTCTGCTACACTTACACTGTTCCAACTGACGCGGAGTGGAGATTTTCAGCACTATGATTGGTCAATTCACAGTCCGCTCCTCTCCACTCTGCCCAGCTCCACATCAGTGGAAACGCCCCCCTAAGACCCGCTTGCAAGACCAACAATCACTAATTCCCGGTTTCTGAGGTTTTTAAACGGAGTTTTTCCATTCGATAGTGTTGGTTCGATATCATGTTTCTGAACATTTCGTTAAGGAAGAATAAATTCTTCATGCTAAAGCATACAAGTCGAGTGAATTACTATCGAGGGTTTACCTGAGGACCTCAAAAACCAAACATAGGGAAGAAATCCGCTTAAATAGATAATTTCGTCGAATAAATAGCTATTAAGCGTTTAAACTCAGTTTAAGAATTCTGCAGAAACCGAGCATTAGTTACATCGTATTTAAAACATCATTCTGACTGTCATCTTCGAACGATGGACAAAAACACAACGATGTTCTAAATTCGTGTAGCATTAGATGTGTTTAGCGATTTGTGGTGCAAATGATCCTCAATATTAGCGTGTTGGTCATGAGCTGGCGCTGCGCCCACGCAGACCGCTCCGCTCCGCGTCGAGTCGCGGACGACGCCCGTTCGGGTATGGTAATTGAATTGCTCGATACTCTGCATTCCGAGATGGTTCGCCACCCATATCAGAGGAATGCTGAATTTTGTCGCTTTAAAGTGCGCTTTAGCTAGAAACAAGGGCGATATTCAATAAAACCTTTGTCATCCAAAAGGATGCTGGATTTTATTTTATCAGTCTGTGTTTGTAACATGAATGAACAAGCGCTAGATCATAATATCTACGTCTAGGAATACTCTATGCCATTTCATGTAGAACCAAAGTATAGTAGTATTTCACCGAAACTAGTATTCGAGGCCACAGTATTATCTTATCGACTAAGGTACTCATTTTTAAACTATTGATACAGAAATAAGATATACTTTGTTGACAACAGAAAAGCTACAGCATCAGACGAATAGAGGACGAACATTTTTGCACCCCGCATAGTTTAAATTTTCTTTTGAACATTTACACAGGAAGGAGGGAATTACTTTGTCGACCTTTACGTAAAAGTTAGGAAATGTCGAATGCTAGAGTGAGCGAAGTGAGCTCAAAAATTGTATCACCCCACTGACCACACCCCGGATAAGTAATGTTTTCTTCTGACTCTTCGTATATGAATAGGAGTAACTTTGTCGACTTATGCTGAAAAGTCTGAGAAAAAAAACTTTTTAGCAAAAAATAAAACCGACTTCCAAAACAAAACACTACAAAGTGAAAAATAACTTTAATTTCGGTAGTCGGTGTCTTGGGTTTTGTATTTTCGTTTTTTGCCACCGACTTCCGAAATTAAAGTTATTTTTCACTTTGTAGTGTTTTGTTTTGGAAGTCGGTTTTATTTTTTGCTACCCCACACAAATTCGAATACATAATTGAGCACAATAATTGTAGATATAGCCATGTAAATAACAGTGATAGGAAGTTATTAAAACACCATCACATCATCCACATAAAATAAGTGGGAAATATACGCATTATTGAAGCTAACTCAAAAACTCCCTAAGCTAAGTTAATAAAATTTATATGGGACCACCTCGGAAGTATACCCTATCAAACAAAAAAAGAATTTTCTAAATCGGTCCATCCGTCTTTGAGTAATCGCGTAATAAACATACAAAAAAAAAAAAATACAGACGAATTGAGAACCTCCTCCTTTTGGAAGTCGGTTAAAAAAGAGAATATAGGTTGAAACAGTGAGCGAAGCGAGTTCAAACATTCTTGACCCTACCCTTGTTTATATACAGGGTTATTGGTAAAACACCAACAACCTCTTAAGGGGTCATTGTGCTCATCATTATGAACAACTTTTACTATGGGACCAAACATGAAATCGCGAAAAAAAATCAGCTGTTCAGTACATTTATGTTCGCATAATTCGTCAAAATGTACTGAACATCTGATTTTTTTTCGCGATTTTAGGTTTGGTCCCGTAGTAAAAGTTGTTCATAATGATGGGTACAATGACCCCTTAAGAGGTTGTTGGTGTTTTACCAATAACTCTGTATAGCATGCGTAGGGGGCCCCCAACTACAAACTGCTGCTGCAACTGACTTACTCAACAGATTAATTTGGTCTTGTTTGGGATTTGATTAAAAAGTATTTCTCAAGTTTTGGGGGGCCCTAGGACCGGGGGTCCACGGCGGAACGCACCTGCCGCCTCCCCCTTTGTCCACCAGTGATCCTGGTACATATAGCAATACCATATGATTCGATTGCCCATCATCTTTGGCTTCATTGACGGTCCAGCTTCGACTAAAGCCAGAACTGGTGATTACGAGCATATCGCAACAATACATTACCTGCACGCGAGCTTGCGGTGCGCGCGCCGAGTGCCGCTGATCATAGACAGCGTGCTCATCACCGCGGACATGGCGTCCGGCTGATCAGGTCATGTGATCTGAGGACAACAAGAGAATTCGATAAGTCTTCCGTCATAGACCCACCCCGTCGGGAACAGCTAAGTAGACATTCATAATCAACATTCAGCCTAAAGACGTCCACTACCGGACAAGTAGAAATCTACGCGTTATGCCTTTTACACGAGTGTAAGAATAAGAATAAGTCCTGACATGAATTGGACTTTTTAACATTCTCAGAATAATAAATAACAAAAGCCAGAAAAACCTCACCCACATGAACCGCTAGGACCACCTTATCTAAATTCACATAATTATCTATCCTCTACTATACATGTAAGTTGTATGTATGTATGGAAGGTGTATGCCCATAAACAAATGCAAATATATCGGACAAGTAGAACGCCTGTCGGCCACAACTCATGGTGACAAATTCGAACTGACGTCTCGCGAGACGCCGCAAAAACTGCGCGCGCGCCTGTCTACACTTGAATGGAGATGAGGCGAGGATAAGGTGCTATACAAAGTGTAACGCTTTACAGGTTTCATTTTTCTTTTTTCTTATATTTAGGTTTATTCAAATTCTGTACAGCCTAGAACTGACTTTGGAATTTAAAAACTTCTAGGTAAAGGCGGTTTATCAATCATATCGATCTTATATTTAGTTTAAGACCAACTTAGATTTATGAAAAACTTAAGAAGTATCTCTATATCTACACGAAATGCAGCAAATTTTTGTCAAGGTATAGAGTGATATAAACGTGACTTTGAGTTTGTACAATTTGGCAGTTTTTGTGTTGCTATGTGTCCAATCTCAAACCAAAAATAATGACGCATCTGTCCTCCACATTCTATTCTTCAGCTCTTCATCGTGCGAGGTTTTGGTCGTTCCTGCTGGCACGTGCAATGAAGCCATTTATATTATCTGCTACCAATTTATTTTATTATATGTGCACGCTTTTTGTGCCTACTACACAATACACCTAATTGTAACGATGTAGAAAGTGATTGATTTTAAAATTAAGGACAGTTGAGTTTAGGTCTACTGTGGCCAATTATGGGTCTATCTGGTCACCAACCAACACGTTATTACTCCATAACTATTCGTTTCTATTCTACTTAGGAATTGATTGCACTGCTTGGGTTGTTTCGGTTTATTGCAATTTTGTTAAAAAGTCTCTCAAATCCTAATAAACTTCCAGCTTATTTAAAAAAAAAAAAAAACTATACTAAGCTTTAAATTAAGTATCATCACCGCTGTTCTCAAAACGGTGAAGGAAAATATCGTGTGGAGACCGACATGACCAAGAACCAACAACTTAAGGCGATATGTAAAAAGCTAACTGAGCGGTAATAAGAAAGTGACAGTCAATTACATCCACATGCGAAAAAAGAGAGCGATTTTGCAATGAAATTACTTAGGATTTTAGAATTACAGAAAGAAAAATATAAAAAAGTAGAGGTATTTTCGGAATTAAATTCTATCGAGGAAATTTAACCCAATCGTGTTTTCCTTCAGTCAGAGTATTGATCAAATAGTCAATAAACATATATTCAAAAATGTAATCCATACATTCTGTAATAGTGAAATAAATAGTTACGAAAAAGCCCCCAACTTATATTCGTATCGCCTTAAAGATGTGTGGGACTCACTGAGAGGAGGCCAGTGTCCCTGCAGTGAGAACATTCTGACAACAGACTAGTTATGGTTATACAAAACTTGAACAGTGTGACATACATACCTACATCATATATTGTTTCTAGCCGGCGCTGATCCTTTATTCATTTAAATTAATTTTACATTTAGATGTGATAGTAATTTGCTTTCATTATTTATCAACGAATGTATAAACTTGTCGTTAACATATCGCATCAATATTTATTACTTACGAGAAATGATTTTGTTCGCCGATAAAAAATTATTTATGGGTAAGTAAATTAAATAATGATTTGAAAGTAAAATAGCTTTAATAATAATAAAAACCGGCTAAGTGCGTATTGGATCACGCACAATGAAGGGTTCCGCAGTTAGGATGAATTTATTCTAAAAACAAACTTAATATTGTAGTTGAAAAACATGTTCTCCCATACATCGACATATGTCACGGTCAATTCTCAACTGCAAATATAAGTTTTTAAATCGCAAAAATATGTTTTAATGAGATAATTGCAAATCAACGATTTTTGGATTATTTGTGCTGTGGGACCTTTCCCAAAAATTTGAAATTTGGCATGAAGCAAGGGCTTCTTACCAAATTTTATGATTCTATGTCAACCAGAAGAGTACCCTTTAAGTTTTGATTTATTTGCAAGTATCAAAATATGTCACATAAATGGCCGTATTATTTTATTGCGTCGACATAGATTTTTTTACAACTTCAAGGGACCGTAAACTTACGTATTTGATATTAATTTCATCTTAATACCTCCACGCGTGCCTGCGAAAAGCGAAAAAGGGTCGGGACAGACTGACGAATAGAATGACAGACAGACAGACGAACAACGAAGTGATCCCTTTAAGGGTTCCGTTTCTTCCTTATGAGGTTCGAATCCCCAAAAAGAGATTTTTCATTAGAGAAGTTAAAACAGAAACGGAGAAATAACTAATTAGTCTTGATTTTGTTAAACTGTGCGAAGTCATCTTCATGCTGTCTACAATTGTATATAATTTATGAGACCAACTTTATTGTTCTTTATTGGTTACTAGCTGACCGGAAAACGTGATCCTGTCCAAATAAAAAAAAAATCATACAAAATTCCCATATAAAATGCACTTTCAGTTTTCCCGAATTTTCCAATTTTCCCGGCAACTTTTTAAACATTTTCTTTTATACAAACCTTGTTCAGACAATTACGAACACAACAAAAAAAGAATTAGCTAAATAGGTGCAAGTGATGCGCGTACATACATTCGTCAATTGATTTTTATTTATATACATTATTTAAAAATATTCGTCAATTCTAAAGTGCTGATTTAAATTGTTATTATTTTAATTTTCTATTTGATTATGCTGTTAAAATGTTACCTACTTTAAAATTATTGTATGCCATTATGGCGGGTCATAGCTGTGTACAATTTCGGAAACATGTAACAACTTATTGCTTACCTATGTACCACAATAAAGAATATTTGAATTTGAATTTGAATTTATTTTTTTGGAAACTCTGTTGAATCATTTAAATAGAGAATTAATTCTCATATAGTATATACAGGTAGATACGTACCTATCTAAAACAATAATTAACTGGTACTTTATTATCCCAATTTTGAGGCCGGAAAGCCTTGATGAAAACCAAGGTTTGATGTTATTGCAATAGTTCGTTTGTTATGATCGTGCACAATTGGCAACGGTCTGCTCATGCCTCAGTGTTTACTAGCGTGAAGGGGCGCGTCTAATAACTTACTCAATTAACAATAAAACAGCTTGTGCCGGCAGCGCGACTTGCCAAACGTTTGCACTTGGTTGAGCAAGTGTTGCGGATGATTCCGAATCATTATAATTGTTCGTAGGTATCAATTAGAAACGGTTTCAGTTTTGATTATTGATTTTAGATGAAGAAATGAAGAGTATTATTTTGCAATTTGTTACGATTAAATTCGTGTACAAATACTCAATGTCTACTCATTATATCTGAGTACAATTTCTGTCATTCAACGCGGCCATGCCGACAGTCCTTCGTACAAGTAGGTACAATCACTTGTATTTTACAAACACTTTGTTTTTAGGCTAGCTACAGTTTATTCAATATGTAACAAAAACCCTGTTGTTCCTTTTAACACATGATTGTACTCATGATAACAAACAACTTGTACTATTGGACCAAACCGGATTTCGCGAAAAAAAAATCTGCTGTCCCATACGTTCATGTTCGCATAACTCGTCAAAATGCATGTTTTTTTTCGCGATTTCAGGTTTGATCCAATAGTAAAAGTTGTTTGTTATCATGAGTACAATCATGTGTTAAAAGGAACAACAGGGCTTTTGTTACATGTTGATAAGATTTAAAGCTACCGACGCATGATACTTCTGTATTACTTACATTTCTTACAATTCATCTCAGATCACCCACAGCTTCTTCAAAATCGATTCTTTGTCACGAAGCCATGCCAAATTTAAGAATTTGCGCGCAGCGACTGACTTTCGCGACATCTAGTACTAATAATAATAACCTCTATATCCTCTATATGTATCTCTACGTAGACGTCGTGGCGGGGCTTGCGCGGTCCGAACTTGAGGTCTGTGCAGGTAGAGTTTGCCGGAACGGGTCTAGGATGAAGAGCCAGACCAAGAGAGATACAGAAACCCGCAGGGCAGCATGTGGCGAGCTGATGGGCAGTAGCGACCCCATGCACCCTATCTCCCGGGAGAAATCTTGTCCTCATCTCTGGCTTGCCTTTATTGGCCGGCCAGAGTGAACACTGACGAAGAACAGAGCTCCCACCTCTTTTTTGCATTTATTCGCCGGCTTGAGTGGAAATTCGCAAGATCAAACGTGTTCGGAGGAAGAAAGTATTCCAGTAAGGTACTGGTATATTGGCGGGGATCTTGACCGTACTTCCGAGATTGTCCTGATAGCTGTGGGATACCTCTTCACTCCTCAAGCACCTCAGGAAGTGTTGCCCCCTCGTCGCTACGTCACTATGTGCTAGCGGCCGTTTCCGGGGGCCCATTATTGAGTGTGCAAGTCACCCCCTGCCATTTTATCCGTGTATAATAAATAACATTGGTCAGGCAGGGGACATTTCTTCCATAGCTCAAGTTACTCAATCCACTTTAGCCACCCAGATCCATAGCCCAATATGTTTTGTTTCCACGTACAACAATAGTCCTGCACCAACCAGGGGTTGTCCTTGGGTGCACTTGCATAGTGCATACAGGGATAATCGTCGGTTGGTGCCTCCTCATCATTTAAAATTATCTAAGGGGCCTCTGCGAGTTGGCTTCAGCCCCTCGTATGCCTTCCAAAGGTCCGGGACCCCAGGATCCCGAGATATGTAAGAAAAATAAAATGCTTTATTTCGGGTGACATAGACCCTTAAAAACCTTATACATATGAATACTAATGAAATCCAGGTCAAGCTTACATTGTATTCTTTCATTTTTGTCTCGAAGTAAAACCGGGAATAGTACGCGAAAATCAACAAAATCATCTGCAATTTGCTTGCGTTACCTACCTACTTACCTCAAAAATTAATGATGAAAATCCAAAGCGTAAAGAAAAACAACAAATATATTTATACTACCAAGCCAAACATCACCAGCTTGTCAGTTACGACATCATTATGTACCACCAACTGTTGGGAATAGTTCGCAAACCACAGGCAGCGCCGCGGGAGAGTCTTGCGCAAGTGCCCATCAGTAATTAGGTACCTACCTACGGACGGATCGCCTCTCCGTTGGACGCTCCGTGCAGTTCAATGCTGTTCAATTGGAAGTGCATTTATTATAAACACAGCGTTTTATGACTTAATCAGGATATACCGGGGATGCTGTGCCTAGCACAAGTATTACAGATATGACGACGGAATATTAAGTACATAGTAATACGATCAAGTCATTATTTTTTGTCGGTTTCAGATAAAACATGTTTAGTCTCTCGACTCTCGCGGCTCTTAACTGCAATATAAATACCTATTTTATTGATAGAGCAACTGATACATTTAAGTATTAGGGTACCGTAATTTGGTCCTACTTTGCTCCAATATTTGCTACAAATGTTGAAAATTATGATTATTTTTAGAAAATCAACTATACAATTTACTTAATGTATTATTTTATGGATATATTGCTTATTTGACAAGTATTTATATAGGGAAATAGATATTATGAAGTATATTATGAATTTATTTTTGACAAATAATACTGAGCAAAATTACCCATGGTGTTGGGTATCTTTGCTCCTAGATATAGTTTCCATGTAATCTCCATTGTTAAAGCTGTTGGAGCAAATTAATGCTTTCCTAATTCAAACTCTGCTCCAGTTATAATATGTTTTGCTATTTTGGATGATATAAATTGGTGAGATATGGGTAAAAACGAAAAAATGGATAAAAACAGATGCGTTCATAATTTAATTAATTGTTGCAAAATTTTTAACGTAGAATAGGCGAAAACATTTTACAGAACAGGAGCATAATTACACGTAGAGGAGCAAAGTAGGACCAAATTACCAGTATATGAATGTTTCCTTAACCTTTAGAGAAGTAAACAAGAACAAGCCACATTTCTGAGTAGTAGTCGATAGTTTATTTGTTCAGGTCCGGTCATAATTTTCATCTCTGGATTATTACAAAATCTCACATTTATTTCTTGAAAATATGGCACGATAAACTCGTAGTAGCTGTCATATCTATCTCTATAAAACATCAGTTTTAACAACCCTGAGTCCCAGACACCAGCACAACATAATTCCGCGTGGTGTGAAGGAGAATACGTATATAATGAATGGTTACTCAAATTGATTTTAAGATTGGCAAGCGGCGTAATGTGCGATCGCGTCAGATCGAGAGAAGACTGATGATAGTATTAATTAAATCGACCTGCACTGATCACTAGCTGTTCTAATGACTATCAGGCAATGCCAATTAAAAGTCTGTTATAAAATGTGAAGACTACTATAAAGGGTGTAAGTGTAAACAGTTGACACTTTTTAAGGGGTCATTGTACTCATCATTATTAACAACTTTTACTATTTGACTAAACCTGAAATGGCGAAAAAAAATCAGCTGTTCCCTACATTTTGACGAATATGTGAACATAAATGTACTGATGAGTACAATGACCCCTTAAAAGATTGCCATTGTTTACACTTACACCCTGTAAAATGTGAAGACTTTACTATAAAATGGCTAAGATAAGACTACCATAAAATGTGAAGACTTTTTTCCAAAAAAATTAACCGATTTCCAAAAAAAAACCCCACAAAGTGAAAAATAACTTTAATTTCGGAAGTCGGTCTCTTTAGATCTGTATTTTACTTTTTTGCCACCGACTTCCGAAATTAAAGTTATTTTTCACTTTGTGGGGTTTTTTTGGAAGTCGGTTGATTTTTGTGGAAAAAAGTTTTTATTTTTCATTTTTAGTGGGTCCGTTTGTAATTTATCTAAGTTACAATATCCTAATGTCAACTGCTCATCACCTTTTACAAAATATTTCTTTTCCCAATGCAGGGACGTTAATTGTTGAGGAATTGAGGAGCACATCACCATAACCATATTGTGACGAGCATAAATTACTTAGCAACCGTTACTAAAGTAGGTACCTAATCGAATCGCACCCTTGAAATACTTATTATTGAGTAGTTCCAGTGGCCATCTGTGAACTTCAACATTAGTTCACTTCACCAAATGGTGCTTTCCAAGAACAAATGCACGAGACACTATAAAAAATCGCTATAGGTGCGCCTATAATTATTGCCACTGACTAATTGACTTGACTGACTTAAACTGGGGCTGCTACTGATTCTTGCAAATTCCTGATTCTTCTTCTTTTCTTTTCTTCTTGATTCTTCTTTTTTTGCCCATAAAAACATTAAATTGTTTAAAAAATACAGTGATATCCACAATATAAATAATAGGAACAAACACATATTTGTTGTACCTCCAACAAGGCTCAAGGAAATAGGTAGCTCATTCAGGTGTCAATGTATACGCTTTTATAATCAACTTCCAAGCCACGTTCAAGATCTAAGCCTTAATAAATCCAAATCATTCATTAAACGCAAGTTGTGTCAGAAATCTTTTATACCATTAAAGATTATATTGAGGACAAAAAGGCTTGGGATTGAACTGCTCCAAATTTTATTTTTTCTCTTTTTGTTTTTGCATTCATGCATATTTACAAAGTAAATATTCATGTCAACATTCAGTATGTTGACATGAATATTTACTTTTGAATATTTTTTGTTTGTTTTATTTTTTCTCTGTTATTTTTAATCATGGTCTGGTAGTTTGAGTTATGCGGCCTACCCGAATGTCCTTTCTTTGGTATTGTTCGTCGAATCGTTGAGCTCCTTAAGTTCTGAGTTGAGCTGCGCGATTACTGACAAATGCGTGCACTGACTGGACAGGTCCTCTCAATCTGTGTGGTTCTTTCCTCACCACCACCAATCTACATGGTCTTCACATTAAGTTACCAAGATTATGTCTGGACATTATAAGACACGGTGACCTCTGAGTTTGTTTCGGCCATTCTTCTCAGAGTAGTCAGATACGAAACGCCGACCTCATCTAGTTTAAAAAAAGACATGATTGACTTGTAAAAATGTTTGTATACAAACCTACTTACAGAAATAAAAATCATTTATCATTTTAGTATCAACGTTATATCTACTGACATATACTGATTGCGCCCAGTAGCACAGATTTATACAGATGGGACACTCCGCAAAATTATTTAAATAAAAAAGCGACTCTTGCTACGATACAATAAAGTGCAATTCAGGTCGTACAACGCTTATTACCTACAGATTATTCACCTACAAGTTGCCTCTCTTCCTAACGCGTAAAACTAATACCTTCTGACCGCGGCAGTCCTACTGAATTGGCCCAGTGAGATAGGCCCGCCGCGTACTTGTAGCTTCATACCTAAACTGCGGAGTATCCCATCTGTATTAACATGTGCCAGTATGTTAAAAATTCCTTCCTTTTTCCTGATTACTACAGCAATCATCATTCTCCTGCCCTTGTCCCAATTTATGCGTGGTCGGCGCAACATGTCTTTTTCTTCCATACTTCTTTATTAGTCGTCATCTCGGTAGTCACACCCTTTCTGGCCATATCATCTTTCACACAGTCCATCCATCGTTTCTTTGGTCTTCCCATACCCGTATAGCCATCCACATTCATACTCAAAGCTTTCCTGACGACATTTTCCTCATTCCTCCGCATCACATGCCCATACCATGACAACCGATTTCCACACAACTTTTCAGTCACCGGTGTCACTTTCACACTTCCTCTTAGATACTCATTTCTTACTCTATCCATTCGCGTAATACCACACATCCCTCTTAGCATTCTCATATCAGCTGCATGCAATTGCCTTTCATTCATTCTTTTTGTGGCCCAACAATCCATCCAACAGATCCATACAAGACAGCAGGTCTAACCATTGTTTTATAAATCTTCCCCTTGAGTTTAAGGGGAATGCGGGGGTCGCTGATTGTTCCCGTGACCTGCCGCCATTTCATCCATCCAGTGTTAATTCTGTGCTTAACAGTACGATCTACTTCGCTATCGCTTTGCACAAGTGAACCAAGATACCGGAAGTCGGAGCAGACCGGGAGAAGCGCGCCATCAAGCGCTATTGCCCCAGAACTGGAGAGACCGCCGAAATCGCAGAACATATAAAAACTACAGCAATACACACAGTATACTTAGTTTAACGATTAAAGAGGAAATCCTTCATATCCAGGTGACTGCTTTAGATCGTAATACACGTCTAAAATACATTGCAAATTCCTTCTCTCCTAGCCGTCGCCTGTGGCCTGGTAATGACGGGACACGACCGGCCTGACAGCGTGCGCCGTAATGACGGCGACCGTATCGCGTGCGCCGTGACTTACTCGGCATTACGCCGGCATCCCGCTATGGGTAATGTTAGGTCTCAAGTGCATGCTACATTTGTGCCTGGTTTTAGGTAGAAAGGGGCCGGTAGGCTGGAGTTGTCTGTCGAAGGAATGATGGACGTTTGAAATAGTTGAATGTTTATCTGAAGGCTGTACACCCGAAAGTGTAGCGATAAAGAGTCAGAAGGGTGGAAGAGCTCAAAAGGTCGTTCGCGAAAATTTAATGCGAAACGTGAAGAAGTTATCAGACTTTAGAATACCATCAGTAAATTGTGTTTGGTTAAAGTGGGTATAAGTATGATGTAACTAGTTTTTCTGTTACTTAAACTTAACGTAGATCATTATTAAGGTCAACGTAGACGTTTTTTAAAGCAAATCTCGTTTTTCCATGAATTTCTAAACCACCGCGGCCTCTTAGCACCTCATTATCTACGTAAAGCTTATAATCTGTCGAAACTCTATGGTTTTTGTGCAACTTTTCCCATTCGGAGCGCGGGCTATAAATTGCTTGAGAAACACATTAGCCTGATTCTCGTTAGTTAGTATTCGAGTCGAGTCGAGTGCGGGGATACAACTCGCTCGTTTAGTTTACACGTCAATATAATACTGTGAAGAAAAGGGTGTCAAAATACTTGGAGTTTTGTAGCCTGCTTAGTGTTTGTTATTGTTGGGAATATGTCGGCCAAGTTTGGCTGAGTATCAAGCTTTACCGTTGAACTCCATGTGATGGCAATGTCAAGTAACTTCTGTACTATACATAGATGTTGACAATGTTATTGTTTTATATACTGCTATTATATTGTACTGGAACGTCGTATGTACCTGTGATCCACAATAAATGAATTTGCACGCTCGTCGAAGAACATGCAAAAAGATTTGTGTGATCAAGTCTACTCAGTGCAGCAAGGGAAATTCATTGTTTATCAAATTAACACACTACGTCAATCACGCGTGTTACAGCCATTTCATACAACTGTTGGCAATTGTAATTGGAATATACAGGCAATTTAAGTTGGTAGTCAATTTGATAAACAATTGATTGTCCTGACTTTATCTAAGTATAACCGTTTATTTAATACAGCTATGTATTCCCTCAGTAAACGGTCATAACGTAGAGATTGAATAATCGGATGCATGTTTACTTAAAGTAATTTGCGCTGAGAAATTATGGAAGCGGCTTCTTATTTTTTTTTTTTTCTTATTTTAGATCTCGGGATTTCAGATAATCCGGGAAAACACAACTAATCAGATACATGTATGGAAACGACTACTTAAATATGTAGTATCATTTATTAAAAACAACTGGGACACCAGGATCACATAACTATTCGTATGCTTGTTTATTTGAAATTAATTTTTAACATCAGAATAATTACCCGACGTGTGCTACCTACTTTACAACATTAACTAGCATTCGATTCTATATTCAAAAAGTACAAAATCCGGAATCGCGCAATTTTTACGATCGATGCAAAATTGCATTCCATGTAAGCCAACACCTGAACGTAAGTATACATTCAATTCTATAATCAAAACTCTAAATTTGTCGATCACGGAATTCCAAGATTTTTTCGATACAAAATTGCATTCCTTCCTTAATAGCCACCACCTTTCCATAACAGCCACTTTAGGTAAATATGCATCTGAATATCCGATCTATAAGCTCTTGTTATTTTCTAAAAGTAAAATGAGCAACACTTGTCTGTAATGTATGTAATAAGGGAGTTAACATTGTAGCTTGCTACGCAACTGTGTTACATTACATGATATAACATGACACTGAACAGTTAGGTCACGGCTAGCTGTGAATTCAGTATATTATGTCTGATTATGTTTGTTTACTGCGGCCGTGGTGACTGTAGCGTGCGCGGTGTTTTTCAAGAATAAAATAATAGCCATTGCAAACTTACGACCCAGTAGGTCAAACGATATCGCGGCAGGCCCAGACGGAGACAGCGGGATGAGCTGGGCTCCTTTAATAAAAATTGGGCTATGGCAGCTCTGGACAAAGCGAGGTGGAAGGAGAGTAGGGGGTCTTTGCCCAGCGCTGTGGTATTTGTTTTTTTTTTTATTATTGAAATGTCGCTACTTCATGCTGAGATAGAAGCCTTTTTGGCCTTGGTTTTCATGTTTTTTAGGGTTTCGTACCTCAAAAGGAAAAAACGGAACCCTTATAGGATCACTCGTATGTCTGTCTGTCTGTCCGTCTGTCACAGCCAATTTGCTCCGAATCTAGTTGAAATTTGGTACACATGAATTTTTGTGACCCAAACACAGACGTGTAACCTAAATAAATGAATTTTGAATATGGTGTCAATTTTGGGGGCAATTAAGAAAAAAAAAACCTTATGTAAACTGCACCGTGTGACATATTAAATGAAAGGGCTTACTGTGTGGGTCTCAAATATATATTTTTTATAGTTTTAAAATAAATTGTTTTAAAGTTATTTAAGAAAATAGACGAAAATTTACCATTCCCCCTTATCTCGGAAACTACTGAGCCGGAAATTTTGAAAAATATACATAACATAGTCCTATAACTATAGATTACAGGAAAACTTATAAGAAGGCTATGGTCTTAAAACAACATGGTAAATCTCTCAATATTGTGCGTACAATCTTACATTTGTAGTTGGAATGTATGGGAGAACATGTTTTTAACTACAATGTTAAGTTTGATCTTGGGATAAATTCATCCCCACCATGGAACCCTTCATTATGCGTAGTCGCACTTGGCCGGTTTTTTATTTATTGTTGTGTTTCCAGTGCTTGTCCTAAATAAACCGGCAATATTAGGTATATTGTCAGGTTAATTTGATGTTTGTTTACCTCTACCCTATCAAATATTCCCGGCTCAAATTGGCTACATCGTCAATTACCTTAAGTCGTACTACTTGGTTAAGTCGGATGATCAAAATAGAGCAACATATGAGGCTCAAACCCAAAGACTACCTGCTCTTTGATGACCTGTTTTGAGATCATATTGTAGAAATAAAGGAAGGAGAGGAGCAGGAGGTTGATATTGAAGGTTACGGCGAAGGGTGGAAGTTATGATAAGAGGAGTCGGTTCAACATTGTAGGCACGAACTACAAATAATTATTGCAGTTTACTTATCTTTAGAAAACGAAACCGATAGGAATTGTATTACATAGGCCCTTCGCCACTGCCATGGTATAAATTGTATTTTTCTTGATCGATATCTCCCAATATATCGGTAACTTGGATATTACGATGCTCGCTAGGGTGGTAATAAAGAAAACGCAAGTAATGGCGTCATGTGCGGACAGACGGCAGATTGATGGCGCACGGCCCCACCAGCACCAGTCACCACGTAATTATACGTCACTGACAGGGCTGCCTCGCTGTCACTGACAGAGTATCGAGACTTTATTGCACGTGGTATGGAACAAAAAATTTGATAGATTGATTAGCAGAAAAGATCTAGGGACAGGCGCTAATAGGGGTAAAATATGGTGATCATATCGAGGGTTCACGGGCTATTTGTATTAAGGAATATCCTGGCCGATATTGAGTTATAATCATATTGAGTTTTATTATGGTTATAATCTACCTATAAACTGAGAGAGACACATTGATTCTTAACCGTCGATAGGCCAGTTTTTCGTAAAAAATATTGATACATTTACAATGTTCTTTTTCCGAATAATGAAACTTTGAAATGCTCTCCTGTAAGTTCCAAAAATGTCGCTTAATACACATAGCCCTTGAACCTTCGATATATAGTTAACAGGTTAACAGGTATTCCATCATAACATCATATCTTAAAAAGCTTTGGTTTGGATGTATGTCTGGAGAAGAGAATATGAAAGTTTCTAAAATAAACAGCTTTTTTGAGGTGATCAACGTGAAACCTCTGTCAACAACATTCGTTAGAACCTCCGTGCGTAACTTCACGCCTGTAACTGAGCGCCACTCGGCCCTCAGGACACTCGCGAGTGTTTGCATGTGTTTCACACGAACGTCGCACGCCCCGCCCCGCCGGACGCTCGAGTCGAGCGTGCACTCAGGCCGTATACATAATAATAATAATAATAATAACGTTTATTTTCTCCACCACATAATGAAAAATTTGTAGGTACAATACATAATTTGTGTATACAAACATACATTGATGTTGTGGAGACTGGAGCCTGTACTAGGAATACCTGTGTTACAGGTCTCCAGGCCTCCAAACTACACGGACAAGTCACAGTAATATAAATAGATGATTATGTTGGGATGGCAATTAAAACAATTTAAGACAAGGAAAAAACAAATAATTAACTAGACAGCAAAGTAGGGTGTGTTGGCGTGGGTGAGTGAGTGTGTAGTGAGTGTGTGATATTCAAAACTGGTCTCCTAAAATGGCATATAAAGGACATGTCAAGCTGCTTTTTATGAGATGACTTCTAAGAGTCTCTCTGTATCTTCATAATCATGAGATTGAAGCCAATTTTGGACTTTAGTTTTACAATTGTATATGGATAAGGAGTAGATGGAAATGGCTTTATTGACTTTATTGTATAGGTAATCTCCTAGGAAACAAAAGAATCTACGGCTGAAGCTGGTTTTGAAGGACCGTGACTTACAGACTGTGTGTTTGCGTCTCTTATTAAGGATTTCAAAAGGATTGTATGGAAGTTGAGTATGCCTACGAATGATAGTGCTTAAGATGAATAATTGGCGAACAGTCAGTACTTTGCACTGCTTGTAAAGTTCTTTCGTTGGAAAAAGATAGGGAAGTTTATGACCAACTTTAAGAACAGCTCGCTGCGCTCTTTCTAATCTCAGCAAAGATGTTTTAGGGGCTCCCCCCCATGCCGTTATGCAATATGATAAGATTGATTGAACTAGTGCATAGTATACGGTGTCAATAGTCTTAGTTTCCGCCACATGGCGTAAGTTCTTGAAAACAAATATCAATTTTCGCGTTCTCGCTGTAAGTGCGTCTATATGTGGCTGAAAACTAAGACGATTGTCAATCTGAATTCCCAAATATTTGTGCGTAATAACGGTGGTTTCTCTTAGATTAGGACATGTGCAAGACTTATCTTGCAGGAAAGAGCACGTGTGTGATGTTATTGAAAAATTTGTATAAGAAGGAATCGCGTGATTTTTTATGGAAAAAGGAATATACATAGATTTAGACACGTTAAGAGTGAGTTTGTTATTGTTTAACCACTCTGCAACCATGTCAAAACCGAGCTGAGCATTTGAGTAGACTTCTTCCCATGAGTCCGCGTGAAAAAGCAGAGCTGTGTCGTCCGCAAAGGTGATGATCCTACCACCACGCAGTTCGAGGTTACAAAGTTCGTTAATAGACGCAGCTTAATAAAAAGAAAATATCACATTAATATTTCGCACAGCCCTACAGCAACACCGGACAGATGACGCTGTAAGTTCTGTCTTTGTCAAGTTATTATAATAGGAAGCACTTAATGGAGCTCTACGGCCATTCAGTTCCGATAAGATAGTTGTGTGTCCCGGATATAAACTGAGCCTACGGTTTAGCTTGGAACATTATATAGTATGCATGCACTTCTGAAAAGATAATTAAACGTTTCTTCAATGGAATGCAAGGTAGGTAATATTTATTTCTGAATTAATTCACATTCTCAAAATGCTTCAAAGTTGAAAATAACATTCTGCAGATTGGAGCTATGCTATTGGAACTTGGTATTTGTCACTCAAGTTCTGTATTTAGATCATAAAAACAAATAAAATAAAAACACCTGGCTTATACAACGAAATAGGCGTTTATTTTTAATGAACAAATTAAAAAAAACAGTCAACGCGAGCGCAATTATTCACTCGCTCACTTCGCGTCGTATTTATTTATTGTTTAACTGAAACTTGGTTGATATAAATCTCCATTTACATAGCACGTATATTGCCGTGGCGTACTATAAAATTGAAGGGCAAATATCTGGCACCGTATAAACAACACGTACAATATTGTTGCACGATACGGGCCAGTTAGTTGCCGTTCAAAACTGATATAGGTGTAAACAGCACATACAATAAAATTGCACGTACATAAACTCTCACGTAAAATTAAATCGCATTCAATTCAGGCATTAAAATGTTCTATCATTCAAACGAAACATGACGTTCAATAAAATTTAATGAAATATTCGGCAGCGCAAATATGTGTAATACGTGAATCAATTATTGTACAAGGACGTGCAACTCGACTTATAACAACGACATAGTGCATGCAAGTTTTGTCTCGTCAAAACTTCATGCAATAATCACCGAGCAACTTTATTGCCTCGGTGTAAAGCGTATGCGATTTTATTGAATGGCAAAACTTGCATTCAATTATTGTATGCCATTTTTTTTTGTAATTGCATTCAATTCTTGAAAGACAATAAAATTGAACGTGCTTTATGGCATGCTATCATTGCCGTTGAACGTTCCAGAAACTTGCACCGTGTAAACGGAGCTTAACAGTTCACCATATGGGCTCAAGATTAAATACGAAACCCTCGATAACGTCCTAAACTTAAAGCTGTGACAGTTGGGTAACTTAAAGATATCGGAAGTCCCGTTAATGCCAACCGAGAGGTCGACAGTTCGAATACACCTCGTTGGTCGGTGGGAACATTTAACAAAAAAGTTACATAACCATATCCATACTTTCATAGTTCATAGTATATTATAAATGCGAAAGTAAATCTGTCTGGCTGAATGTTATCTTTTCAAGCCTTAGTGGCTGAACAAGTTTCGAAGTTTGGCACACAGGTAGGCCATGAC
The DNA here is from genome assembly GCA_948252095.1 of Dicycla oo. Taxonomy (NCBI): domain Eukaryota; kingdom Metazoa; phylum Arthropoda; class Insecta; order Lepidoptera; family Noctuidae; genus Dicycla; species Dicycla oo. Next base: position 1,605,555 of record OX411718.1, on the reverse strand, counting down.
CTGGATTAGGACATAGGATACTTTTTATCTGGGTAGTATAGGTACTATACACGGGCAAGGCCGCAGGCAAAAGTTAGTCTTCTATATGGCTAATCAGGAGGAGACGACAACGAAATGGAAAATAGGAACTTTTGTGAGATACTTGTAAAATTGAATGTGACAAAAGCATCCCAATTTAAAAGTGCAGGTAACTATTTTATATATCTGCAGCCTGGAATGGAATGGTATTCTTAAGTGAATCAATTAATTAGGGCGCTTCTTACTTAATTGAGCCGTACGAGTCGGCTTCTTTCTTAGTTGCCCACTTAAAAATACAGATTATTTACATTACTTACATGCCGATCGCATACAAGGACATAAATATACGAGGGTACCACTTCTAGTGTGCTACTTCTAGATGAAACAAGCTATAAACTTTTCCTGTGATGTAGGTACTTACTGTGGCAGTTCAGACTCCACCTATGTGGAAGTTCTGATTCCACTGAGAGGTAACTATTCTAAAAAATGATAGAACTTTAAGGCAGAATAACAGTTGGACTATAATCAAAAGGAAATCAATACATCTTCGGATAAAATCGCACACTTCTTAGAAATACACCGGCTAACACCCTAGCTGATGCCAAAAAACATACGAACTACCGTTTTTATATATTTAATAAAAGAGAGTTCTATAAAACAGCGTGTGTGATAAAATGTCAGCCAGTACAATATAAGGTTAGTAGGTGTTGCCCGTGACTTTGTCTGCGATCCAGGATGAAGGTCTATCCCTATTTCCTTCTCCAGGTCATAGTCCACCCAAGTGCCAAATTTCATCCAAATCTGTTCAGCCGTTTTAGCGTGAAAGTGTAATCAACAAACATACAAACACTTTCGCATTTATAATAGTTAGGAAGACGAAAAACCGAACTATCGACACTCTAGACTCAGAAATGGTGTTAATAGGTAGGTACTTAAATTAAAAATTAAAAAAAAAACTCACAACACACCACTAAAGTTTCTATAATAATTATAATTCAATCATGATTCGAAAGACAAGTGGCGCATCTATTATCATAGGAACGTTATTGTTGTTTTCCTCGGGAACAGCAATTTTTTCGGGATGAAAGGTACCCTATGTCCGTGTCTGTACACCTGAAAACGTATATGCAAAATTTCAGGATGATCGCTTCAGTGGTTTTGGCGTGAAAAGGTAACAAACAAACAAAAAAAAACATACTTTCGCATTTATAATATTAGTTAGGATTAGGATAGGAAGGTCCATCGCATGCAACTTTTATAGTACCTACCAACAAAAATGTTCACCATGAGAATATTTGATGAACATCGCCAGAGTGATTTAGGTCTGGCTTTGTTCACCAAATATTATTTTGGTTGTCCTAACGAGCTTGTAGTAAGCTCAACCCAAGTTAGAACACATGAACCACGAATATCACCATTGCTGCTGCTTAGAATAAAGGCGATGTCAAATTAAATTTCTTATCATTGATATGTGGTTGGACTGTAAACGTTTAAAACGATAGTATCTACTGCACCATTTACGTCCTTTAATTACTTTATTAGTACTTACATTGCACCTTCCAAGCAATAAAACATAAGCAGACAACGCACGTGATGCAGCTCCACAATTAACAACCTTATCAGTTATTACAACAACCAGTTGGGACATGTACTACAATTTACACATCAGATACACCCTCAGCATTTACAGCCCTGTATGGAAATAACTTAATACGACTTTTTCGTACCGACTCGTTTAAATACTTAGTCGATTAGTTACGTTAACGATCGATAAAGTCATCGATAATTATCGACGCCATATTAAATTACTACAAAATACTAAAGGACTGATACTGTTGTAGTTTACGTGTATTAATAATAAAGTAAAATATCTGTCCTGTTTGCTAATAAGAATCTCATACGGCTCTTGCTCTTGCTAGTTAGTTTACTTTATTTTGAGTTCTGTTGCCATAATATCAAGCTAGATAACTTGTAGCTTTTTTAGGTACCCGGGGATGAATGCTCTAAGAGAGCCTCTCCCCGTAAAACTAATCTCTGACTTAATGTTTTGTTGTAAAAATTGTGCAAGCAAGTGCAGCCATAAGAGGCATCTAGTAAAACAATACACGTTCGTTGTATGTATGTATGTTATAAGGTACTAGGTAGGTAGGCCGGCCCGCTTCGCACAGTTTATATGGCTTAAGTGTACGACCCGAGTGAAAAAGCGTCCAGCGGGGCGTTCAGCGTTGCGTGCAAATTCACCGAGCGCCGCTAGACCGTCACTCAGGACACTCGCGAGTGTTTGCATATTGTGTTTAACACGAACGTCGCACGCCCCGCCCCGCCGGACGCTCGAGTCGCGCGTGCACTCAGGCCGTACACTTACGAAACATCGAGATTTCTTTAATATAAGTATTCAGTAGTACTAACTTTTGCCCGCGGCGTCGCCCGTGTGGTTGTCGGAAATTATCCCACGGGTATGCACTACCGGGATCAAAAGTATCCTGTGTCCTAATGCAGGTCATAGTCTACCCATGTGCCAAATTTCATCCAAATGTGTTCAGTGATTTTAGCGTGAAAGCGTAAGAAACAAACTCACTTTCGCATTTATAGTATTTCATGAAAAACCGGTCTATCGACACTCTAGACTCACAAATTGTATTAGGTAGGTACTTTGATAAAAATAAAAATAAACTCTTAAAATACTACTAAAGTTTCTACAATAATATAATTCAATCATGAATTGAAAGACACGTGGCGCCATCTATTATCATAAGAACGTTATTGTTGTTTTCCTCGGGAACAGTACTTCTTTTCGGGATGAAAGGTAATCTATGTCCGTTTCTGTACACGTGACAACGTACATGCAAAATTTTAGTATGATCGGTTCAGTGGTTTAGGCGTGAAAAGGTAACAAACAAACTTACTTTCGCATTTATAATATTAGTTAGGATAATATCAATAAACCTTCCGGAATAAATTCTCTAAATGATGGTGAAAACAGTATCAAAATCAATTGCCGAGTTTGGAAGTACGAAGCGACAGACAGACACGAAGAGTAACTTTATTTTATAATAAGTATAGATAGATCAATTTAAATGATGGTTTATCCAAGTAAGGTTGTGCCGCTCCAAATGCTAATGTGTTCATGATTCATGAGACTCCCTGTTCTATCTAAGGTAAGTGACGGCTGCCTGCGGCTAGGCTAACCGCGGAAAATCTATGCTCATTGCATCCAGTGATGGGCATACTTTCCATCCACCATCATCCACAGGTTTTCCAACAATGAGAACCCTCTCCGAATTCCTATAGGACAGTAAGGATTCCATGAATTTTCTATTTGTCGGAAAATCGTAGGTATAAGCGTTCCTCACTACATTTGAAGCAATCCATAGATAATTATGATAAACTATTCTTATCAGGGTCAGATCCGGCTTAATATTTAATTATGTATCAATCTTCACTTCATGTACAAAGCGATTGCGGTTTGACTTCCACTGCCCAATTAATTGGAAAACCTGTTTATAACGTTAAAACTGATATTAGCCTCCCAGGCCTTCGAAACTTTGGATCTTCGCGAAAAGTCTTTGCATAGATATTAGCCTCCCAGGCCTTCGAAACTTTGGATCTTCGCGAAAAGTCTTTGCATAGATATTAGCCTCCCAGGCCTTCGAAACTTTGGATCTTCGCGAAAAGGCTTTACATAGATATTAGTCTCCCAGGCCTTCGAAACTTTGGATCTTCGCGAAAAGTCTTTGCATAGATATTTGCCTCCCAGGCCTTCGAAACTTTGGATCTTCGCGAAAAGTCTTTGCATAGATATTAGCCTTCCAGGCCTTCGAAACTTTGGATCTTCGCGAAAAGTCTTTGCATAGATATTAGCCTCCCAGGCCTTCGAAACTTTGGATCTTCACGAAAAGTCTTTACATAGATATTAGTCTCCCAGGCCTTCGAAACTTTGGATCTTCGCGAAAAGTCTTTATATAGATATTAGCCTCCCAGACCTTCGAAACTTTGGATCTTCGCGAAAAGTCTTTACATAGATATTAGTCTTCCAGGCCTTCCAAACTTTGGATCTTCGCGATAAGTCTTTACATAGATATTAGCCTCTCAGGCCATCGAAAGTTTGGATCTTCGCGAAAAGTCTTTACATAGATATTAGTCTCCCAGGCCTTCGAAACTTTGGATCTTCGCGAAAAGTCTTTGCATAGATATTAGCCTCCCGGGCCTTTGAAAGTTTGGATCTTCGCGAAAAGTCTTTACAAAGATATTAGTCTCACAGGCCTTCGAAACTTTGGATCTTCGCGAAAAGTCTTTGCATAGATATTAGTCTCCCAGGCCTTCGAAACTTTGGATCTTCGCGAAAAGTTTTAGCATAGATTTTAGCCTCCCAGGTCTTCGAAAATTTGGATCTTCGCGAAAAGTCTGTACGTAGATATTCACGTGGCTGTTGAAAATGCCGAGTGCCGCATAACACCCTGTCTGAGATCCCTAAGATAAGTGTTATGTAGAATTCTTCATTGCACGCCCACTGCGGAATCCACGTATGTTTATAGAGTACTGGTTACAGACACGCTTGCCAACGATAGCTATTTATCAGTAAAATATATTCTACGCGACATTTGCATAAATAAACAATTTAATACTGTGACGTGCACGACCGCTCGTAGAGAAGCCGCTCTTTATTATATACTGGCGGATAGTAAATTATATAATTATGTATAGCATACGAGCATTTTCCTATGAATTTATTTGAATTAATGCTCGTCGTAAATCTCAATGATTATATTAACAGTATTAACACCTACTGTGCTATACTTTTATAACATATGCATAACATTGGTCAATGAATGTGTTTGGTAGCCTATTCTCACATGTTTGTTTTGTTGTTTAGGGAATTCACGTCACGACAAGTTTTTCAAAAGTAAATCTTAATCGTCGATTTTAGATCGTCACACTTATCGGGTTGGCTAATAAGTAATGAGCGTTTTAGTTTATGATTTCTATAATTTTCGGAAAGGTTCGAGAACGTTCTGTAGCAGAGGGTATATAAAGAGCGAGTCGCGCTCATGCGCGTTATTGATAGTTTGGCTGTTAATGTGTTAAAGTTCACAAAGAAATGAGTGTTATTGAAACCCAGGTACGACATTGTTTATTATATGAGTTTCAATCTGGGCATTCTGTTGCAAAAGCTACACGTAATATATGTCAAAGGATAGCTCACGATGCAGTCTCCTAAGCAACAGCAAAGCGCTGGTTCCAACGGTTCCGCAATAACGATTTTTCCTTAACCGATCAACCAAGGTCTGGGCGCCCCGTGGAAATATATATCGATAAATTAAAACTATTATTCGAAGAAGATCCTCGAAGAAATACACGCGATTTGGCTGTTCAGCTCGAGTGCTCTCGTGGCACCATAGAAAATCATTTACATGGTTTGGGAAAGACTTACAAATGTAGTGTTTGGGTACCCCATCAATTAAGTAAAGATCAGCTGACCTACCGAGCCGAGATTTGTGTACAACTTTTATCTTTCCGCCGCACATTTAATTGGTTATATCATCTTGTAACTGGAGATGAAAAGTGGGTTCTCTATGTTAATCACACACGCAAGCGCCAGTGGCTGGGATGTAAAGAACAGGGAAAACTAACGTCAAAAGGTGATCTTCATCCTCGCAAGGTAACGCTTTCTGTCTGGTGGGATATACATGCGAGTAATAAGCTGGGAATTAATTCCTACTAATACTACGATTACAGCAACAGTATATTGTGATCAACTCGAAAAATTGAAGCTTGACATCCATCGCAAACGTCCACAACACGACAAAATATTTTTCCTGCACGACAATGCTCGGCCGCATATTGCTAAGAGTACCAGGCTAAAACTATTGGAGCTTAATTGGGAAATAATACCCTACCCTCCATATTTGCCGGACATAGCACCAACTGATTTCAGCTTGTTCCGATCACTTAGTAACAATTTACGGGAAAAAAGCTTTGACGATGAACCACACTTGAAACAATACATACATTACTTCTTCAATTCAAAACCAACGAAGTTCTATGCGGACGCCATTCACTCTTTGCCAGATCGATGGCGAATGGTAGTAGAAAACGACGGTGAATATATTATTAATGATTAACTATTATTCATTTAATAAATAAATACAAATAAAATAGTTGTATGTCGCTCATTACTTATTAGTCAACCCAATATATCGTCCAGGTAAACAACCCATCATCAAACTTACTACCTCCCCTTTTCTATGAATCTTTGTATGTATGTGGTAATCTGCTAAAATTTTGACAGTTCGTTTGATCAGTACCACGATTCTATTACGAGACCACTGACCTACCAATGATCGACCATTAGGAATTTAGCAGATTACGAACTTTTAGCAAAATGACAATGGGATCGTGTTGGAATGACGAATTAATAAAAAATAGCAGACTTGGGGCCTGGACGGATTCACCAACGATATCGTCTGATTAAATGCGAAAGTGAGTTTGTTTGTTTTTTTAGGGTTCCGTACCTCAAAAGGAAAAAACGGAACCCTTATAAATAATAAATAAATTAAAAAAATATTAACAAATGTGGGTACAATTCATCTATCCTAATCAAAAGACAATGTACAAAGTTTTGAGTAGATATTTTAAAGATAGAGTAAACGACGATGTCTGTGCTAGTATTAACTGTGTGACAGACACCGGCGCCTTCCTCCTACAATCACTTTAATTAACAAGCTATACCGTGACACAATGATTTGCTATTGTAATGTTATAATGTTACAAATAGTTCTGGTACAATTTATCATAACGCTCATTTAAGGTTATTTAAAAATAAAAAAATAATTTAATATACTTAATTGATAGAAAATAATACATTTATTTTAATTTTAAGGCACGCAAGGAAATACGTGAATGTGTGTGTATAGGAACACTAGTGTGTCTGTCTGTCTGTCCGTCTGTCACAGCCAATTTGCTCCGAATCTAATAAACCGATTAAGTTGAAATTTGGTACATATATGTATTTCTGTGACCCAAACACGAACGTATAACGTAAATAAATAAATTTTGAATATAGGTGTCACCTTTGGGGGCAAATAAGAATTTTTTTTTAAAGTTTCGCTTTCACGCTAAAACTGCTGAACGGATTTGGATGAACTATGGCACGTGGTTATACCATGACCTGGATTAGGACATAGCATACTTTATATCCCGGTAGTACGTTCCTGTGGAATAATTTCTGATTGGTTAATGAAAAAATATTACTTTGTCAAGTTTGTCTATGGAAACAAGATACGGTAGCTAAACTACCTTCCCGATGATGATCAAGCCTACTGTTGCAACAGCCCGTCGTTTGCCATGATTTGATTGCCTGTTATAAACAAAGCTACAGAGCAATAATACTGAAGAGCGCAGGTGGACCTTAACTGATAGTACCGAATTGTATCTATTCATTTTATTTATACAACCTCACACTATCATATCAGGTTCACAACCACTGCGATAACGTGATTAAATTATTATCATTTATTTGTTAGTAAATCGAGAGTCACCCTCAAGAATTCCGCCAATGTACAATTAGAAATGTCAAGCCTTTGTGAGGCGCTGTTTATTAACCGTATGGCTCTTGCAGTCGGTGTGAATTTGCCTACGTTAGTACGAGCCACCTGCACGGTGCACCTCTAATCTTTGAAGGTTATTCGTTCTTCTAACTAAGATCACACAAGCAACACCTGTACAGCCAGCCTAGAAACTGTTCTTCTCAGTACATTATTGATAGTGTCGCAAGCGTGAGGCTGCGCTTACGCCATTCTCGTAAATCACTCCGCGACAGACGCCATGTTCACTCGATTACTGAGGATTAACTTCTTCGTCGCGTCCCGTACATCCGCGTGATGTATCGGTTTTGTAATTAACAGAAATATGAAGAAGGCGCCAGCGATTACTAGAGAATTGATACGTCCTGCGTTGACCGGAAATATTGAAAAGTTCATTTCAATGGCGCTACGTTTCCTAAAGAAGATGCATCATCTAGTTATTTTTGTTCTTCTAACTGCGTCAGAAATAGCGAGCAAAGTATTCATAAATTCTAATAGGTCTAATGTACCCGCAAATCTTGACTTCGCGTCATCGTTTTTATAGAATTTCCAGAATCGTGACATTGGCATTATTTTAAATTAATATCCAAATGCTTCGTCCTCCAGCCAGCCAGTTCAAACGGGATTCAGGTACCGTTCACGACTCCAAAACTCAGTGTACGCGTCTTACGCTTCATGTACGAGTACTAGCTCTTCTCGCTATCTCTACACCGCGTCTTACAAATTGCATACGATGTTAATTAGCATTCAATTCAGAACCACGCCTATCAGTATAGTTTGTACAACTTAAATGGACTAAAACAAACACAAAAAGTGTTTTCTGTAACATTGTGTACTATCGAAACGGAATAATTCCATCCGTACGGTATCAAGTCACTGGTATCAAAAGAAATTATTCAAAAGTGCGCCGGAGCAAACCGGTCGGCAAAGCGGCCGCAGACAAGAAAGGTATTTTTTTATCTTTTTTGTGAGTAATTCTGGGGCCCTCAGTTAGGATTATGCTGCGGCATATGTGATTTCAACATTATAACGCCAATAAAATTATCCTTTCCATGTGCAATGTTTTTTTTTAATTGTCTGTTTTCAGCTGAGGAGCCTAAACCCGGTTTGAAAACTGGCTTTCATGACCCTAAAATCATATATAGGTACTTCTGAAAATGTTCCACACATATGTACGAGCAGTCACCTCAGTATGCACACATCTATATGAGCAGTCACCTCAGTATGCACACATCTGTATGAGCAGTCACCTCAGTATGCACACATCTGTATGAGCAGTCACCTCAGTATGCACACATCTGTACGAGCAGTCACCTCAGTATGCACACATCTGTACGAGCAGTCACCTCAGTATGCACACATCTGTATGAGCAGTCCCCTCAGTATGCACACATCTGTACGAGCAGTCACCTCAGTATGCACACATCTGTATGAGCAGTCACCTCAGTATGCACACATCTGTACGAGCAGTCACCTCAGTATGCACACATCTGTATGAGCAGTCACCTCAGTATGCACACATCTGTACGAGCAGTCACCTCAGTATGCACACATCTGTACGAGCAGTCACCTCAGTATGCACACATCTGTACGAGCAGTCACCTCAGTATGCACACATCTGTACGAGCAGTCACCTCAGTATGCACACATCTTTATGAGCAGTCACCTCAGTATGCGCACATCTGTATGAGCAGTCACCTCAGTATGCACACATCTGTACGAGCAGTCACCTCAGTATGCACACATCTATATGAGCAGTCACCTCAGTATGCACACATCTGTATGAGCAGTCACCTCAGTATGCACACATCTGTACGAGCAGTCACCTCAGTATGCACACATCTGTACGAGCAGTCACCTCAGTATGCACACATCTGTACGAGCAGTCATCTCAGTATGCACACATCTGTACGAGCAGTCACCTCAGTATGCACACATCTGTATGAGCAGTCACCTCAGTATGCACACATCTGTATGAGCAGTCACCTCGGTATGCACACATCTGTATGAGCAGTCACCTCAGTATGCACACATCTGTATGAGCAGTCATCTCAGTATGCACACATCTGTATGAGCAGTCATCTCAGTATGCACACATCTGTATGAGCAGTCACCTCAGTATGCACACATCTGTACGAGCAGTCACCTCAGTATGCACACATCTGTACGAGCAGTCACCTCAGTATGCACACATCTGTATGAGCAGTCACCTCAGTATGCACACATCTGTATGAGCAGTCACCTCGGTATGCACACATCTGTATGAGCAGTCACCTCAGTATGCACATATCTGTATGAGCAGTCACCTCAGTATGCACACATCTGTATGAGCAGTCATCTCAGTATGCACACATCTGTATGAGCAGTCACCTCAGTATGCACACATCGTTTCTTTGGTTTGGCTCTTTTCTTACATACTTAACTTTTTTCTTATCACATGTTTGTTATAATGTCTTCATCAAGTCAATGAAACAAAATTACCCAACAAAACCTTTATATCGTTAGCGTTGAGTGTAGGTAATTCACTTCTGAACGAGTATTATCGCTGTTGAATTTAATTAGTTTAAAACTCATGAATTATTCACATAAATAAGCATAGTTGGCAATGCAGTAGACACTATTTGAAACTAACTGATTACTACAAAACATTTGTGTTTATTCCCTTATAGGGATTACGAGTCGTGGGTGTTTCCGAACGATAATTTAATCGACTGCGATATCGATTGTGATTTAGTAAGACTAGCTGATTTACTTATATTATGTTGAAATCAGAAGTCTATAATTGATTCCACATACAAACTGTACAATACCAATATAGGCAAAGTCAATAGTATTAGGGATCTTGGGGTTATACAAGACAGCAAGCTACTCTTTGATCAGCACATTGATAGCATAGTAAATAAGGCGTCGAGAGCACTTGGTTTTATAATGAGAACCTCAGCATGTTTCCGATCATTAAAACCGATCAAAGTTTTGTATTGTTCGTTCGTACGCAGCCACCTTGAGTATGCATCACAAGTCTGGAACCCTCAATACGGGATCTACCAGTCTCGTATTGAGAACATTCAAAGAAAATTTCTTAAATACCTAGATTATAAGACGAAACAATTATCTGTTGATTACATTCACCGATGCAGAAGGTACCATTTTCTACCGCTGGACCGTAGACGTAATATTAATGATATATGCTACTTGTTTAATACAGCAAATGGTTCAATTGACTGTCCTGAACTTGTTTCAAAATTGGGGATACGCACTAATCAGTTGGGGCTACGACAGCGACCGCTTCTACATGTGCCTTATGCAAACACTAATTATAGGCGTAATGCATACTTTCTGAGAGCCAGTCGCAGTTTCAACGAAATTAGTTGCGAACAAGACGTTGACCTTTTCTGCACCAATGCAAGCACACTAAGGAAGCTCTTAGCAAAGTCATTTTTTGTGCAAGAAGCACCTGCATGCAATTGAACCTTGTCCAAACTGGCCTAAAATTTGAACGGACTAACATTGAGGGAACACCTAAATGGCATAGAATTGATAAGATGTAGATAACTTGGGCTATGACGGAGTAATAATGTGTGTATTTAACTGTGGAGGCTTGTAATTAGCAATTTAGTTATATATTATTGTTATTATAATGTTATTAGTCTGTAAGCCTTTCGAAAATAAAGAAAATAATAAAATAATACTATTCGATTAACTAGATAGATTAACTTGTGTGGTCCCTAATCGAATAATAAATGAGCACGCCTCTTTTTGTGTGTGTATCTTCAGCAGATTCGTTTGAGGATCGCCAGCTGATGACGTGGAGCAAATGGTGTCGTGCAGCAATAGCTAGGTGGTAACAACTAGCTACTCGATTAATTTTTATGGATAGAACGCTGCTTACAGTCTTAGCACATCCGTTTGTTAACGTTTACACATATTATTGATCCCTACAATTAACTTTGACAACTCCTAAGTGAACCTTTCCGTCGCCACTTCTAATAATCACTACTTTTTATATCTTGCATACTGTCCGGTTGACAACCCAACAATCTGTCATCATTACAGAAAATTACATGAAGAGAAAGACTCCATGAAACATGGCGTCTAAAAGAAAGCCAAAGCGAAGAGCGTTCAACAAGTGGCGTAATTCATATTATTGAATTGAATTCTTAAGTGAACATTCAATGTCATTTATAATGAACGGAAGTGATACCCACAGACCATGGACTACTCGTAGTTAATTACCAGTAACCGGCGACCAACAACCAGCGACGTCGCCACCCGCGACCTCCCTCCGGTCGCATTGGTAACGCTTCAGCGAACATAATGCTCCTACGAATCATTTCCTCTGTACATTTCCTCCATAAACGGTATTCCTCATTGACATTGATGCATGACTGGAGGTTGTAATGACATGAATGGTGAAAACAAACAATGTTGGTGTTGAACAACAGGTAGACATGCAAATATTAGCAACATTATACACCAATCATAGCAAATATTCTGTTTAAATATTGGAACCCCACGATTAATGATTTAATGATTGATATCAAATTTATATCATTCTTCACACTACAAGCGATATTTACCGGTTAAATGATAATTTTCATAATTTTGTTTAAAGTCAAATTTATTATAAAAAAACCGGTCAAGAGGAAGTCGGACTCGCGCACCGAGGGTTCCGTACCATCATATTATATTTTTAAAAAATGTGCTATTTAGAGACATTGTTTTATTTTTTCTGTAATCTTTACATTAACTTCTATCACATAGAATAATTTCAGATTTTTCTCTATACAAACTTCGGAGATAAGGGGCAAAAGTATTTTTTTACGCTTTTCATCAAAGTCGAAAACTATGCGGCCTAAAAAATATGCTTGAGAATGTACAAACGGCGTTTTTTCATATGATACCCCACATGCCCTAGTAGCATCACTTCGAATTTTTAAGACCCCTTTCAGTCCCTTTTGCAAAAAATATCTGTAATTTCATTTCTTTCTTATTTTAAAAATAGTTGGGCAAACGTCATCTAAAACTATTCCAAAATTCAAGTTCATAGCACTAGAAGTTCTTGAGATATCCAGCTGTGACAGACAGACAGACAGACTGAGCCGCACCATAAGTATACTTAAGTATATATACAGTATATCTACTTAAGAAATATTCAGACATAGAAAACCACTTAGTTTATCGTTTGGTATGAATTGAGTTCTGTTGTAGGACAGTTACATCAACACACATCAACATAACTGTATCCTGTGTTGAACATAATAACATAGGTCCTACTATGCTTTCTGCTGTCACCAAACTTGTGCAATGCGGATGCTATGGGCCGTGCTCTTGCAATCCTGGAGTCTACAGCTGGACATCACGCAGCTGTAGTAAAAAATACTGTTAGAAACCGCTATACTAATGTGTGTATCGTGTTAAACGTAATCAAAAAAAATATAATTGGATCAGTGGAAGCTAATACTTAAAAATCTTGATTAATCTCGCCTTATTTGGACATGTCTAGTAGTTATTAAAATTTTTACAAACCTTGCAAGCGTTCACGACTTTGTGTCTTTTACGTCGAATGTTATTTTTGCAGTCGCAACACTTTAAAGTACCCAGGTACTTTTAGCTACTATAAATGCATATAAACTGCAACATGATATTAAAACCAGCCTCATTTCAATGCCATATCTTAGCACGTTTCCAGCGATTTCTCAAGAAATAGCGCAATATCTGTAGATCTCAAGTGCGTGATGGCGACCTAACTCTCGCAGCGGGAGCCTGCGCCCGCGCAGCCGATCGATGAGGGACGCACGTTATGATACCAATGAATTCAATTGAATCAAAATTGTTATGTCATTCTCTTTGTGGTATGATTTAAGGCGAATATAGAGAGGCATGAATTTAACAAACTTTGCTTTCTATTCTCTATTGTGAAGAACATCGGAACAAAACAAGTTTCCCCTTGTTCAGAACATGGATGTAGAATGTACTGTATAGCACAGCTGAACAAGAAGTTCAATCCGCCTAAATTGTTCCCTACTATTTTGGGGTTGGCTTCCAATCTAACCAGATGCAGCTGAATACCAGTATTTTACATGGAGCTACTGCCTATCTGACCTCCACAACCCAGTTACTGGGTAACACGGTACCCATTCGTAAGACGACCCGTAACGACTGTCAAAGATCCAAGAATGACAGTTGGCAACAACGACTTAATGTACTCTCAGAGGCACGGAGGGGTCTCGGTAAGTCACCGACTGGGACTTTAAAACGGGAAACAAACTAGGCAGTACGCAGCACGAGTGCAGCATAACACAACGAAAATATCGACCTTCATCAAACATTATTTTAACGAACTTCTCAGATTTATTCATTACGAAAGTGAGTGAATTGAACACTCAATTATATCTTTTTTTATAATTTTAAAATACTATTATAAGAATTTATTTATGGTTTCTTATATTAACAATAGTAAAAATAACAAAATGATATCCTATCTTAATTAAAACTATTCACCAACTAAAATATGGCGTCGTAAAATTCCTCCGCATCGCTGTCGACTGGTAATGTACCCAAGAGAATGGCGGCATTGTCACGTTGTATGGCAATGCTAGCCTCTGGGCAAAGTAAAAGCCAGCCTTTGGGTCACGGAAAGTGTCAACCAGCCGTTTCGAGATTTCCTTAAAGAGGCCATGAGCACTCGGACCACACGACCCGAGGGTTTCAACCCCAAACGGCTCGAAAATATAATTACCAATAAGATTATTATATTTATGCCGCTTGAGGTTTTCCGCAGCCGCAGCAGCGGCGCCAGCACAGCACGCTGAGCTAGACTAGCTACACTCAATTAAATAATAGTTTAGCACGCGTAGGTGAAAACCATTACTGAAGACCCACGTTAACACATACATATTTAAGGGAACTACACTTCAACCTCCCTCAATGGCTGCATTCGTAACATTTGCGGAGATGACTCGCGGCAACAGGTTGCATGGAAAGCGAACATTTTCACGCACCTGCTGGTTGCTACTAGTACACTTGTCCCTAATTAATTAAACAAGATTCAGCCGACAGATATCTCGCTAATTATCTTGTAAAGACTATCACACTAGCGATTAGATAGTAGTGATGATCGACGCGATTTCACCAAGCAACTGTGATGATGAAAAAGCTCACTTTCGCAGTAATATCATTCGCACATATATCTGCAAAAATATTCTTTAGTATGCCCAAACTGCATACTCGTGGAACCGCTCTTTTATCTATTCCATTAGATAAAAGAGCGATTCTGTGAGTATGCCCAAAGTTGACAAAATCAGGGTTAAAAACTCATAGCTTTGCTAAGATTTTGTGTATCGCACCTATTTTCCGTTACTTAACTTAAACATTATTATTAAATAATAAACCCGACATAAAGTCATTGCACTTGTAACTAAGGCCCACGTTATTGGTCAAGTGAGCTCGGCGCGCGGAGCGTAACGGACAGGTGCGCAGGCGCTCAGGGCGGAGGGCGCGCGCATGCGCCGTGACGTGGAGTTCACAGGCACCAACACCCGCGGAGAAATGTGTGAGCAGGTTAAAAGGGAAACAAATAATAGTGGCTTTTATAATATTTTATGAGGTACCAGTTAAAAGATAGATAGATATTGGAAATGTACGATGACTTTAATCAAATATGATCAAAATAAAAATGAGATTTTGAACTTTAATTTGCATATGAAATATATATAATATTTGCATAGGAACACTTTTAGGCCGAAAGGTGGAGGGCCAGTGTTTCCATTGCATCAAAAACAAATCGCATAGTGCTGAAACCGAAAAACGTTAGGTAATCTGTACCAAAACTGAGGTCTATTTCCATAAAACATTCACATGGTTACAAATAGTTCCCACAACATTACTAATAAACCTCAAGATGCCCTGAATCCCACGAGGGTGTGGTCAGGCGCAAATTGTCACCCGTCACGGCAAACAGCGTGCGTATGCGTGAAGTTTATCCAGAGAACTGACGACTATGAGTCATCGATCATTAATCTATTCAGACAGGTGAATGTGTGTGTAATTGCCTTATTATGGCGTTACGAGCTTCTTTGATTGATTTTTAATGAACTTAGGAGTGTTCAGTGATGTTGTTCCTACTTTTTTTTCGAAAGTATTATTTATTAGGTGCCAAACCGCTATATTACAAGAATGGAAAATCTATCGAATTCCGTGTCCATACTTAGCACTTTAGCAATTTGTTGTTGTGTTGAACTATGAACAAGAAATATCTGTGATTATAGATTTATAGTAATTGCTTTTTTCTATGAATTGCCAACTAAGGTTCCAAAGTCTTGTGCGATAAAGGAATTTGTAGTCAGTCTAGAATTTTGGCAGTTTTCCAAATACACGTGCGGGTCCGGTCTGATGCACGTGTCAAATGGAAACTTCATACAGCTGCACGAACTTCAAACACCTGAACGAACATCTAAATGGTTCTCATTAACGCTTAATTAAAGTTAATATCTAGGACCCAATGGGTACCTACACATCATCAAAGGTATCATTTCTTTCAGAATTTCGAGGCATGTATACAAATAACTTATTGGCTAATTCCTCTGTTGCTCCTTTTATATCTATTAATTATATAATATAAATTAAAGTCGCTTTTCGAGTCTGTGTTTCCACCATAATTTTGAGAATGTATTCCGGACGGTTTATGTGTATACATTAATATTTAACAAACACATCATAAATAAATCTATATGTTTTGTCAAGCAGTAACAACCGTACGAAGCAGGGGCTATAAATACAACACAAAAAAAAAAACAAACAGCTTTGTCTTCCACTAAGCAAATATCTTGCAATTCTTCTGTGATGCAGTTACTAAACTGTTCTAATAGTGGACAAATGCAATATAAAACACAGTTGACAAAACCAGTTGATTTCAAATTAGGCCAAAACTGTTGGAACATTAATAGACTTTCTTCTAGATGTCCGGGTGACTGCTCATCAGTACCACAGTAACACAACTGTCAAATGCTTCTCTTTGACTGCGGAATGTGGCGAAACTTTCGATTCCGAACGTTCCACCACTTTCCTCCACCTGCTGCCATCATCCGCTCTACTGGCTGAACGAGATAATCTGACCACTTTGGGTCACCTGGTTAGCGAAACCTGGATTGGATGAGATTGCATTAGGATTATACCTTGGAGATTTTTCGAGAATGATAAAGACAATTTATAGCAGTATCTATCACCAAAGAACGACTGTGAACAAAAACTCGTCATCGTTAAATGGTCGATAAATCTCACTCGTAATTGTTATTTCCTTCGCAATAAAATGTTACATCAGCTGTATCAATATGTTTTATGAATCAGTTAAATGTTTGTACTACCTAATTAACTCAATACGACTCGACAATTTTCTACTATCAATTATAAGTCGCTAAGTAACTTTTCTTTTTCTTAGTGAAACCTATAATAGGAGCTACATAGCTGGTTATCTTCATCGTTAGTTAGCCAGCGGAACAAGAGTGGTAAAAAGGTAAAGCGCTCGGTGAATGAGCGGTGCAGCGCTGCAGCGACGCTGCATTAGGAGCGGTGACGTCACGCACGCTAATGAGTGCGGGATGCCGCGCGAGCGCACCGCTCTCACGTCCCGCAATGCGTACGCGCCGCGCTGTTAAGCTGCCTACAGACTTGATCACCGTGATTTGGTCCGAAGTTCACTTATGTCATCATTGTTATCAAGGTACCCAGACTCCCAGCGTGTCAACACCTCTTAAACAAAATCTTTTACATGTATTAGCAAGTAGCAGTAGAATTCTTCATGCCCTCATCATCGTGCTCCTACTCATACCTCTGTCTCTTTGATACCTTTTACGTGACAGTGGCGTCTCGTTTGTCTGTATAGCGACAGTAAATAACTTTACTTTGTCCTTATAGTTTTGGGTCAACCAAGTCTATACAGTCTATCCTAAAAATATCTGGACATTTGATAAAAGTGTTATCAAACCCTGGTTAGGTTAGCTTCTTACGTAGCCACAGCCACTCACTAAAGGCAATAAGTAACACATGTAAGAAGGTTTGTTTCTAATCTATATCTCACCAGTTCTTCCAACAATTATTGTTTGAATTTAAAATTAGAATTTTAGGATTAAGTATTAAAATAATCAAATCAAAGCACTTAAAGCACTCATTTTGTATGCGGCACTACAAATTGGCATCAACATACGTTTTCTTATCCATTTGTTTACATTATTAGAGACTTTGGGGACAGACATAATTTAGTTAAGTAGGTACTCGCACGTTTCCTTATTACTTTGGTCAGGAGGACATTCGTCCCAAAGGACTACCTCAATGACCGCTAACACGTTACCGCTCGCATTATTCGGTAGGATCGTTTGTAATCAGCCTTAATGTTTTTTTTTTTTTTATAATCACAATATTTTTTAAGGTGATTAGTATTGTTTGGTGATATTAATGGTGCTGTCAAATTTAATAGTTTTCTACCACTTCTTTGCGATAACTCTTATGGTAAAGACTAATGTAATTGCGTAGATGCGATTCGTCTGAACGAATCAAAAGTAGAGGTAAATTATAAGTACCTACTGGAAAACTAACGTTATTTCTTTCAGGTCAGTGGATGTTTCATTAAGCTTTTATTTATCATTAAGATCAGTTTTACTACCGTGGAGTCAACCACCTAATCATTTAAATACGGTACTTTTAAACAATCAAAAATATGTATGATCTTATGTGGTGATGAATTTATAGTTGCAAACCAGGTTTGATAATAATCTTTGTGCATTGCATTGAAATTTGAAGCAAGGTTTCGTGATAATATATGATTCAATTGTTTTATCAAACGATAATCAAATTAAAGTATACTGCTGATCCCTGTAGTTATTTTTAAACGTTGTATACTTACCATATGGTCTAAATTACTAGAAGAAAAAATAATAATTTCAAAGTATTTTTTTTCACCTGGAATAATGATAAGTAATATGCGTTCACTCAGGCGCTTAGTTAAACTTTGTTGCCATCGCAACTGTTCAAAAGATAGGGTTTTCTAGTTATCTAATAGGTTACCTATCTATAATTAAGTCTCTCGGGTCCATTATGCAGTAATGAGGTGATACAATTAATATACAGTAAAAAGAAACAAGATAACATGAATTTAATTTACTTTCAAGTACTTTTCAAGCCCACAGAAACATGCAGGCAATCTCGTAGCTATAAAATGAGTTCGAGGTAATCCGTGGACAGTCGCAGCCATAGATTGTACACTTATACAGTATGTTAACCAACAGAGGGCGTTCCCGTTAACCCGCAATAGTATAGCATCCATACATGCTAAAAAAAATATTACCATTCGAAAACAAAATGGTTTTAATTTTTTTTAATATTAAAATATTCACTAAAAATGCTAAAAATATTCACTAAAATATTCACTAAAAATAAAAACTAAATTGCGATGTTTCCGTCCTTCAACTACGCGTGTACAGAGTGTTTCTTTTACGTATCAATTTAACATTTTTAGTGAATATTTTAATATTAAAAAAAATTAAAACCATTTTGTTTTCGAATAGTAATATTTTTTTTAGCATGTATGGATGCTATACTATTGCGGGTTAACGGGAACGCCCTCTGTTGGTTAACATACTGTATACCTACTGGGTCCTAAGCATTACCTGTCCACAGTGAGTGATTAACGCCGCTCATTTCCATCTCAAAGGCATTTGCACTTCACACAATGATGACTGGTTTCATGCCTAGTTATTTGATACGGTTTGCGGAGATGTGGCTGAACTTTTAACTGAAACTTGCTATTTGTATGAATGACTCATGAATGACTAAAGTTATTTGAGTTTTTAAAGTAAAATGAGATTCAATGATTTTATAATGTAGGTACTTAAATACCTCATACCTACTCTGAAAAAATTCTAATGTTCGATACAGTGGTTAGGCCAGAATAAAAAAAAATCAATATGTTCAAATTCTCATAAGTGAATAACTACTTATAAAATAATGGAATTCCAGAAAGCTAGCTTACTAAATGAGCAAGATAATATAGCAGTAAAGTAATTCTAGTAAAGTGTTTCTCGATAGTGTTTTTATTGTTTTTCTCCATAATTTCGAGCCCCTCCTAGCGAAGCAAAGGGTAATTGCGAGTCGTGACCACGAGCGTGGGAATCATCGTCCACACAGTTTCATATCGATAAATATTACCAGCATAAATATGTAACAGAAAACGTTAAAAAATAACAACCGAAACGTTTGCACCTCTGCGAGTAGTTAACATCATAGACAAAAAATAGCACAAATAATTTGTTTTCCGAAATAAAGATTTGTTGCAAATAAATTTGGGGTGGTGGTTTTTTGGGGTGGTGTTGGGATCTACCTCCTAGTGGTCCACCCCGGGCAACGGCACCACAGGCTCGCCTGTGGTACGGCTGAACGATCCCACTTAGCGGTGGTAGGCTCCGCAAGGGGCCGCCTGGCTCGCGACCACCATCCCACCGGAGTCCGGCGCCAAGCAGCTTGCTGTGTTCCGTCGGTGTGTGGGAGTGCCAGTGCCTTTGGGGGAGAAGGAGATTGTCAGTTGCGCTGTTTGGAACCGGTTGTGGTCTCTGAGTCAGCTAGCCGGGTAACTCATTTTGGAGGGTAGCGGGATCCGAAGCACGGTGCCAGCCGTTGGCCGACCGCAGTCAGTAGGGGGCCCAAGTAGCACGCCAGCCACGTGCCAAAGGCTGCCCCGCCAACTCGCGAAAAATCCCGGTATGCTCCACCGTGCCAGCCGGCGACTGGATGGGAGGACCCGGTGGCCATATCCGGGGGGGTTCGGGCGTCCCCGCAGTCTCCAGATGAGTTCCCCGTAGGTGTGGTTGGCTCTAGTGTTCCACTTGGATCACTGAGCGGCGCCTCGACAAGTCGACTTTTTCCCCAACAACTCCACTCAATGACACACAAAGCGAAGAAAAATAGGTTAAAACAACGGCTGCACTTCCTCCCACTAAAAGTGCACCTCACTAACATCAGGGGGTTGCACTCCAATCTCGATTCGGTCCATCACCACCTTGAGACCGAGAAGCCGCACCTGTTTTTCCTAACGGAGACGAAGATAACAACCCCGTCGGACGTGGCGTACCTCAACTACCCGGGGTACTCTCTTGAACACAAGTTCAAGAGGCAAGCTGGGGTCTGTGTGTACGTCCGCGATGACATTTGTTGTCGTCGTCTCCGTTGCTTTGAGAAATCGGGTTTCTCTGCCATATGGCTACTTGTGGATACTGGCGTGGAGAAATCTCTCTACATCGGCATCTACCGATCGCATAGCGGTGACCAGGAGACAACAGCGCTCTTTAATTTCCTCGTGGAGTCGACTGACGTAGCCCAACAACGGTACCCAACGGCGAAGCTCATTTTTCTGGGGGACTTCAATGCCCATCATAAAGAATGGTTGTTCCCATACCAGAAAACTGACCATGCTGGGTTGGAGGCGCGCAATTTTGCTTTAACGCTAGATCTGACCCAGATGGTGAATGTGGCAACGCGGGTACCGGATGTTGACGGCCATACACCCAATTGCTTGGACCTTCTGCTGGCATCTGATCCGGACAGTCATTCAGTATCGGTCTCAGCCCCGCTGGGAACGTCTGACCACTGTCTGGTGAAATCCATATCAACCTGCTCTCCTCCAGATGAGAGCCCTAGAGGCACGAGGCGAGTATGGCGATACGGGTCAGCAGACTGGGATGAGATGCGGCACTTTTTTGCGTCTTATCCATGGCGGCAAGTGTGTTTTTCCTCGGGTGACCCCTCGCGCTGTGCTGACGCGGTTGCGGACGTGATTCGGCAGGGGATGGAATATTTTATTCCATTCTCCGACATCCCGCTCGGTCACAAATCCCGGCCTTGGTATAATGCAGAATGTGCCCACGCTGAGGCCCGAAAAGAAACTGCCTACCAAGCCTGGGTCAAGGCCCGCGACCGCAAAGTTAGAGCGCGCAGGGTTCGCGCGAAGAAGAGAGCCTTTAATTCTGCCGCCAAGTTCTGCAAGCGGGTTTTGCGTAGGGCACGTTTTGACCATGTCGGACATATCGGGGCCAGGCTGGCTTCGCACCCTCCGGGTAGTAAACAGTTCTGGTCCCTGTCTAAAGCGGTTGAAACGAATTTCTGTCGTCCCACTTTACCTCCTATGATGAAACCTGATGGGTCGCTGGCTCACTCTGCAACTGAGAAGGCAAATTTATTTGCATCTCTCTTCGCAAGCAATTCACGTCTGGACGCTGGCTCAAAGCAACCACCTACTGTACCTCATTGTGACTCCTCGATGCCGGAGATCGCAGTTCACATTAAAGAGGTCCGAAGAGTATTGTGCAGTCTAGACGTGAACAAGGCCAGCGGGCCTGACGGCATTCCAGCGAGAGTGTTGAGGCAGTGTGCGCCTGAACTGTCTCCTGTATTGACACGTTTGTTCCGCCTCTCTCTTGAAAAAAGAACGGTGCCGAAATCCTGGAAGCTTGCAAATGTACAACCAGTGCCCAAAAAAGGCGACCGTGCAGACCCTGCCCATTACCGTCCGATCGCCATTACCTCCATTCTGTGCAAAGTTTTGGAAAGGGTACTGAACAATAAGTTGCTGAACTACCTTGAAGACAATGATCTCCTCAGTGACCGTCAATATGGCTTTCGCCGGGGACGGTCAACTGGCGATCTTCTTGTGTATGTCACGCACTGCTGTGGCGAAGCCATCGAGAAACACGGCGAAGCACTGGCTGTATCGCTTGACATCTCGAAGGCCTTTGACAGGGTCTGGCACGCTGCTCTGCTCAGCAAGCTTCCTGCTTATGGCATCCCAGCTGATTTTTGTAGCTGGATATCAGATTTCCTTAGTGAACGGTCGATCAGAGTAGTTGTTGACGGCTGCTCTTCTGACCTTATGGCTATTGATGCCGGAGTTCCTCAGGGGTCTGTTCTCTCTGCGACTCTTTTCCTGCTGCACATCAATGACCTGCTTCGGCCTGGTATTGTTGGGTACGCAGATGACAGTACAGTTTCAGAGAGATACTTGTCCAGCGCAAAAACCAGCGGGGCCGAAGTTCGTTCTTTGAGAGAGGCCATGGTAGAGCGGACAGATTTGACCTTAAGCTTTGTCTCCCAATGGGGTGATGATAATCTGGTCTCTTTTAACGCCACCAAAACGCAGGCGTGTCTTTTTACCGCTAAAAAGAGTCGTTTCGCCCAAACTCCTACTTTTCGGGGTACATCTGTTCCTGTAACTGATCGACTTGAGCTCCTAGGCATGGAGTTGACATCTGGTCTCAACTTCGGCGCCACCATCGAGTACAAGGCCCAAACTGCGGCCAAGAAACTGGGCATCCTAAATAGGGTGAAGCGATACTTTACGCCTGGACAGCTTTTAACCCTTTACAAAGCGCAAGTCCGATCCTGCATGGAGTATTGCAGTCACCTTTGGGATGGATCAGCTAAGTACCAACTAGCCGCGCTTGACTCGGTGGAACGCAGAGCTAAGAGGCTCATTGGCGACGTAAAACTGGTGGATGCCAAGCTTCATAGCTTGGCTCATCGCCGCAAGGTTGCCTGCTTGTCGGTCTTCTACAGATTGTACTTCGGAGAGTGTGCCCGAGAACTCCACGACCTCATTCCACCGGCCCCCTTCTACCACCGGACATCTAGACGCACTGCCAGTTACCATCCCTACCTGGTTGCTATTCCACCAATTCGCACTAAGCGCTTCCAAATGTCTTTTATAATGCGCACAGCAAAAGAGTGGAACTCACTACCTGCGTCTGTGTTTCCGAACGTATACAACCCTAATCTCTTCAAAGTGAGAGTGAACAGGCTTCTTCTGGGTAAGCTCACTCCATCGTCGACTTTGTCTCTGTCACCTCTGACCTAGACTAGAGTCAAGAGCAAACCCATCACAAATAAAAAAAAAAAAAAAAATTGCTGGCATCAAAATAATGGGTTACTGACCCTACTTTGAATATATTAGAAAAAGTTTGTATCACACAGGGTTGTTTTAGAAATAGCCATGCTAGCGTGCATTGTGCTTACCCCTATTTGTTCGGCGTGAGTGATATAAATGAGTGTACGGCATTGTGGGCCGCTGGCCGGGCCCGCGACTGTCTTTGTACTAAACCTGTTCTGAACTAAACATTTCCAACGCAAGCGCCGGGGAAATGCTATCTAATTTGAGTGACGTTATTTATTTATGTCGGATTCAGAAGTGTATTGTTACAAGAGATTCAGTTTATTTTATGATGTCTGTATCAATTCAGAGCTCAGAATTGTTAGATATTTGTACATTTAACAATACCTATTGTAAAACTGTTACAGATTAAATACAGTTCAAAATGTGTGGAACTTTATAATTATATTATATGTACATTTTTTGTCACTCGAACGGAGGACTTCAGCTAAGGCATTCAGCAACACCATTGTAAAATTAATTCTAAGTGGATGTTGCTGATGTGTGTACCTATTCGTAGTTTGTGGAAACATATGTAACTAACAGTAAATTGAAGCATATAATATCCGTCATCAATTTACTAAAGTACTCTTTTCAAGAATCAACATGCCCAAGCCCTAACAAAATGTTTGTATGCTCAAAACTGGAGAGCACACTCGACTACGCTCAAATAATTCACTCACAAACATTACTCGCGTAGTCCCCTTCACACTAAGACTTGAATCATCGCAAATTCCCCTAACATGTTTCGTTTGCGTCCCTCAAATACTAAACTCGACGCAATAATCGTAAACTCGTCATAACTCAACGTCATGCGTTTGACATGACGATCAAAAGCGATCCAATCGTATTGTCATAGTATTCGGAATAATCGAGCGTGCGTGCGCGGGAGCACATAACAGGGTGCTCTCAATAACATGTGTATGTATACTTCAATCAATGCTTAGTTCGAGGGAACGTTGAATGAAGATGGGTTGTGGTGTAAAATGTAAGCGAAGCAGGTTCCATGAGAATTCCCAAACCATTGAAAACCTCTGCTGAAGTTGGGTGTCCTAGTCGACAGAGAGATCAGGAGGATCGTTTTGTAAGTCACGACCTCTCACTCTTATCCCAATTTATCGGGCCGGCGCAACATACTTTATCTTCCGTACTTCTTTATTAGTCGTCATCAATGTGTAAGTAACCAACAATAATTTTTGTACATGTTTATTCTGTCGCAGTGCTGAGATTTTTGTCATTTGTTTGTTGTTTGCTGCTCTTCTTTTGACACACCTTCTAAGTAACCTTCGAGCACAAACACGAATGAAGAGTAGTGACCGACCGAAGATTCGGTTTCGGTTTTGGCCAGTTCCGGGAAAAAAAATCAGTATTCGGCCGGCGTTTCGGTTTCGGTCAAAAAGTGGCCGAATCTTCGGCTCGACCGAAACTGGCGAATGGCGTTCGCAGGTATTGATAAAATACGAACGACTCACGTATAGACAAACAGCGTAGACTTAGTAATGGATCCCATTTTCACCCTTTTTGTACAAAACAAAAGAAGTCATTTAGGTTCTTAGCAGACATTTAGTATCAGTGAGTAGGGATTTATTCACTTTCTGGAAGATTGATACAAGCTCTAAAAGCAACATCAGATTCATCTTAGCGACTGTGAGTTCGGTCACAATAGCAAAATCACACGTCTTAGCAATTACTAGGACGCTGCATCGCGTTTTGGTGAGTCGTTCAGTTTGAGTACGGTTTAAAAATTGCGTTTTCTAATTATGCTTAATTTTTTGGCGGAGAGATAAAGCTAGGTACCTATATTGAGCTTCCGAAAAGCGATGCTAATGGCAAAGTTATGCGGTGTTAACAGTTGAATTGAGCATCTACTCGTACTAAATCGCTAATCGCAAAGCTACAAGTAGCATATCTGCTAAAGAGAGCTCATCGCCATTTTGAAATATTTATAGTTTTTCACACAAAATCTGGCAAAAGCATTTTTTTCTTTGGATAAAAGAAATCTGATAGGTAATTACAAAATCAACCCTTAATGAAATGATTACTAGTAAATTTACGAAAAACAACGGGTTTCAGATACTGTCATTAAATTAACTAACTTTATTCTTAACTACGTAAGTTTCGGTTTCAGTTTTGGCCAAACTAAATAGGCGTCGAAGGTTCCGTTACTGTTTCGGTTTCGGCTGAAAATCGTATTTAGGTCGGATACTAATGAAAAGCTATTATGATATCTGCATATGACTACGTAATTAAATACTCCCGCATGAATTAGGGTCTAATGATCCTATGCAGGAGGAAAGATTCATGATACGAAAATCGCTGTCTCTTATATCTTACACCACAACATACAACTGCATCTCCACAATACGTTTGTTACGTTTATAACGGTAGTAAACGTCAATCTGCTGCGATTGTCGCACGGAGGTGCGTCACGGTCGCAATGTCTGTACCCCTCACTCCGCGTCCCGTACCCCGCGCCCCGCACCCTGTGCACCATGTTTGTATCATTAGAGTACAATGATTTGCGATTATTTCATCATTATATTGTTATAGCGCGCTATAGTGGGGTTGTAGTGTTGATACTTGAACAAATATCAATGATTCAATTATTTTTTCATCACGATTATTACACAATGCAATTTCTGTCTAATACCCGCTTTCCTCTTAATCATTACTGTTTTTAGATGGACTGGTAATCACTCTGTGTGATTTCTAGCAGACACATCTTCAGGCTATCATTCCAATTTACGGTCGAGCAACCTCAAGGATATTCGAAAGTCGGAATAGGGATTTTGCGTCCACCGATGTGAAATGTTGACTATACGACCAAAGTAACACACAAACGAAACCAAGCAACAATTATTTCCGGCACAAATTCAAACACAATTCAGTGATTGAAAGAAAGCCCCATTGTTGTTGTATTACCTATTAAGTAACCTATGGTATTGCTCCCGTTGGGCAAACAAACAAACAATCGGACAGGATTGAGGAAATCGGCTAAAAGTAATCGGATCTTGTGCAAGCAGCGGCGGCGGCGCGTGCGCAGGACCGCTCGCACTCTATTGTTGCCGCGCACTCGTGCGTTACTGACGCGAACGCCGCACTCCGCGCCGACGGTGAAACTCCTGGTTTTAGGGTTACTAAGCTAATTAACAAAGAAGAGAGACTATAAGTTCAAGCATCTTCTATAACGATCATGCTTTGATGAATGTGCTTTTTTCAAGCATTCAGTTTTTCAGGCTCTAGTTAACATTTCCGATGATTTGGACTATTATCATAATTAGCCTTTAGAACGAGCTGCCAATAACAATGACACCACTCTGCCCATTGCTGACGGTATTTTGACAATACCAAGCATTACAGGAGGTGAATTGCTGATACACGTTGCCTCCATTAACCAAGTATTCATAAAATTACCATTGAATAAAGAACCGCAGCTTCAAAAGCTCACTAAGTATAATCCACTTCAGAACAATGTACAAAAAAAAACACATTTTTTTGGTCGGTGTCAACCCTGGGCAGCGTTACGGGCTTTGTTCGGTGCGCCGGCGCAGCTACCGAGCTCTCCCATTAACCACAGTAGATAAATATACAGTAGGTTATCTAAGGCCGCCCGCCGAGTTATTAGCCTACTCTTGCGTTGATACCCAGGGTTGTCACTTTTACTTTTAGTTAATATTTTCGAACAAGCAGCACTTGATCTAAATTTATAAAATAAAAAGCATATTATGATTGAATATTTTACCAATTTATAAATTTAGTAAAAATAAAAAGCTTTTATTCACATAACATTTATTATACTAAGTTACAAATTTGATACCGAGAAAATTTTTCTCCTGTTTCTGCACGTCCGGAACGCTTTATTATTATTTGTTAATGTAAAGTAAATTCTCATTCTTATGTAAAGTTTTTGTAAAAAGCTTTTGGGAAAGCATGGACAGGGCATCTTAAATTCTACATCATTCAGTTGATCGTAAATTGACCGGCCAATTTTAATGTTGACGTGGTCCTTTTCGAACGCTTTGCGAAACACCTGCTCCATCCTTTCTACATTATCGACAAAATCATCAGGTGGGATCATGAGTAAATTTCGATCTTTGCCGTAATTCCTGTAATGGGTGTATCTAGATTCTACACTTAAATTACACGCTCGTTGATTAACATCGACGTAATTATTTAAAAAATCGCAGTTCTTATGGTAATCAACACATTTTTTTAACAAAGCGCCACAAACATAAAAAAATGCATTTTTTTCCGGTAGCTCATGTTGTATTGGTACATATTCAGAACGTAAGATTTCCGACAAAATATTTTCATTTCCTTGTGTTTGATTGCTACTGGTCAGATGTTTGTCGATTACTGAGGCACTTGTTTCGAAATGTTTGTGATTTTTCAAACTAATCAAAAATTCTGTGATATCTTCAGAACAATTACCATCTATTGGAGGCTTTGTAATATTTGTAAAATAAATCTTTCTATATGCAGATATGAATTGCCTACTGGTTGGCTCTGTAGCCATCCCGTTTTTTGACCGAATTTTTCCAAAAAAATTTTCAATAACATCTTGATTTAGGCGTCTTGTCAATAAGTATTCAAACCATTCTTGTTTAAGATCATCAAACAACTGTAATATAGATTTGATAGTAATTTGAAAACCATCAATAAACTTGACTGTTTTCGTAACGTCGTTACCGTTTTTTGGATTATATAACTTTAATGTTTGAAAAAGTATTAACATTTTATTAAAAAATTCTATTTGATTGTCATTACCGCAAAACGCATTTTTGTAAGTATAGCTATGATAACGCGTCGAAGAGTTAAGTGCGTCAAATAAATCATTCATATTTTTTATGAATTCAACTGTTGGTCTTGCAGATTCATCAATAATTTTAAAATCTATGTACGTTAATAAGCTAACTGCAACAGTCCTACTCAAAAGTTGAGTCGCATATCTGACTTTCATTTTTTCAAAATTGGTAGGGTTAATATGGCTGTTTGTTAACTTATATGCCTGTTTAAATGTTTTGTTTTTATCTTGCTCATAAAATTTAAGAATATGCTCATACTTTGCAACTCTGCCATTTTGTAAATGAAAATGATATGTCATCAAATTATTACGAACTAATTTAATTAAATGAGGTACGTCAAAAATGTAATATATTTTATGATCATTAATAGTGAAATAGGTTTTTTCCACGCATATTCCCCTTTTTTTAGCCGCATTTAATAAATCTGATCCCAGATCAGATACAAACACTCTAACTTTCAACCCGACTTCAAAGAGTTTAAGTATAATTTTGTCGATCCATTTGGATATATTATTGTCATTTTTACATTCTGATAACAAAGCAAATCCTATCGGTTGGGACCATTTTACAAAAATACCCCTCACTAACACAACTAAAGCGTGTTTTGCCGGTAGTGGGGATTGTACGCCATCTACTTCATGAAAACCAATGATTTTGTCGTCCTTAATATTATAAAAGAGATTTGTTTTAAGACTCATTGCATCCACTACTAAAGTACATTGCTTCTCTTTGTCAGACATGCTGTTTACTTTTAATTTAAGAACTGCCATTAAATCCTCATTGACCTGTGTAGTTATAGGAATGTACAGCTTATTTAATGTAGTTTTACATGGCATGCAAAGAGTTTCTTGTAATAAGCGGTCGGCTTGTGGGCTTACGTAATACAAACTCAAGCAAAACATTTTATAAGCCAGAGTGTATCTGTTGCCTTTATAACTTAACTTTTGATCTACTTGCGCTTTTACAATATCGGCAAATTTTTTTGATAAAAAGCGGTCACATAGCTTAAAAAACATGTCTTTTTGCGAATCACCCGAAGTCTGTCCTGTTTCATTTAGTTTTAACCTTTTTTTTACACTAGACAAATCAGATTTTAATTTTCTTTTGCGCGGAGTATTAGCAGAGAGCGAAGCAGCAGTTTGAACTTCTGTGTTGCTTGATGTACTGATCTTCTCTGTTTGGCATGAAGAACTGCATGATAGAAAATCAATTTGGGTTGAAGTGGTGACTGACGTTATTTCAACATGAGTTCCTTTATCTTTTTTATTTTTAGGCAAACGTAAACACGGTAAACAATTCTTCTTTAATCGTTTTCGTTGAGAGTTCATAGAAATGTCTTCTGCTTTAAAATGTACTTCACATATTCGTTAATTATGTTTTGACTTGTTAGATAAGTCTTCGCGATCAATTAACCGTAGCCACTGTAAGCGTCTGAAACAATTAAACAAATTGGTCAAGTGAAATAAATAGAGAGTTCCATACGTATTTTCGCGAATATGTAAAAAAATATTTATCACCTATTATTTTTCTTTCATGATACCTTACTTTAATATCTAACTATCTGATGACGTAGGGTTTTGTGTAGATTCACCTAATAATGTATTACAAAGGAAATTGGGCACCAATAGTTTCACTTTTTGACGCGTATGGCTATTAGAGTTAATGTATAATTCATAATATTATTTTTAATGATATCTTACATAAATTCATTGAAAACATTTGTGGGGTTTCTATTTTCATTTTAATTAGTATCTAATTCAACAAATACGTCATTTGTTGCATAATAGTGAAGCGACACTATTTTCAATTGTAATCGATCGATTAACCGTTAACATAAATCGTGGAACAACAAAATAATCTACAATCGCAACTAAAAAGTATTGAGAGTTGTCATTATCTTTATTCTTCAATTATGTTACTATTTCTTGCGTTAAAAAGCAATTTCTAGGCAAAAATAAAACAATTAAGATATAATCTATAATCATGACTCCGCGTCCGTAATCTATTTGGTCACAACACTTTTCGATAAAATGTCTCAAACAAAATGGTATTTTCTGTTTACCTTGTTAACTAACGTGCCGGTTAAGCCGAGAATAATGTTTTTAGCTTTTTTCTGCTAACAAATATAAATTCGTGTCGAGTTGAGTTTTAGGATTCCTCCAAATCTATCTCCTACATCGAGCAATTCGACTCTTTTTGTGCGTGTGCTGCGAAGTGTATTGTTAAAACATTTTTTTACGTTCACGGTGATTTGTTCTAGGCGTAAAACATGTCGCGCTGTGTGAACTGTTCTCTTTTATTAGCACACCCGCTCCCTAGATGCCAAATCAGAGAAGCAACGGATTCCTTGGTAACATAACCTAACGTACATAACCTCAACAGGTAGGTACACAAGTTTTTTTTTTTTTCAAAAGCCCCACAATATTTAAGTTTGAATTTAACCTTGTTTTAAAGTATGACGCTAACCCTTTTTTGTGTCTAATTTTCACTACTATACTGAGTCAAAAGTTGCGCAACCAAGTGCCATAGTAAGTTGCTCATTCTCCTTTGAACTTGAAGGTAGCGTGATGGACTATTTCCCAGGTTTCCCAGTTTTGTATACAAAAGTCGTTATATTTACAAAATGAAACCATATCAAAAATAACTGTTGCATTTAGTATAATACACATCACCTTACAATAATAAACAAAAAGAACAGACCTCTTAACACATTTTTTTCATACGATAAGCGAAACAAAAACAAGTGTCAAGTGGCCGACCCGAACGCCGGCCAAAAAAATGCGATGTACACACAAGTATATAAGTCGATCGTCAGACTACCGGAACCATATTTGGATTGAACAACACATCAGACAATAGAAAAAATAATAATTTCAAAAGTAATTAATTTGCAATATTAATTATTGTGAAATTGTCCTTATTACAACTATACCTACGCGAAAAATATGTTTACCAAAACGATGTTTCGTACTCAATCCTCTATTTTATAGTAAAACTAGACTTCTTAAAATAAACTTTAGCTCTAAACATAGTATTCAGAAAAATGCGACTCGGCTACGCTCTTAATAAAGCAAATAAACTGTGAAATAAACAATACAATACCATATTTTCTAATAATATTTAAGTATAAGTAGGTACTTACATTTCTGGTTGAGTAGGAAGTATGAAGAATGATAAGTCCGGGTTTGCGAAATCATTATTGAGGCACCCGAAAACACTACAATATTTTTTTCCCCTTTTTGAAGTCATGATACTCGTAATTTACGACAAGTGTCCGCCGCCCGCGCCGGCGAGAGTTGACGAACGCAAGCGGTCATGTAGCGTACGCGCGTGCTCACAGTCGCGCTGCACAGCCCGCACTGCCGCCACCTTATTCCCCCATATATTATGCTAGCGTGTGCGTGAAATCGCGTGCCGACATGGCGCGCGGCGCGCACGCACACATTCAAACCGAGAGCGGCACGTTTGTATGAAGATGTTTTACTGTATATTTACTGTGCATTAACAGTGCCATTGTTCCTTCGACCGCCGCGCGGGTGGACCAGTACATTACTATGAACAGAAGGCACACTCCTGATAATGCTACACCGGCTATAGAAAGCCGCTGCTGGAGACATAATGTATCTCCCGGGGAGACATATATTAGGTTGGGGAAAAAGTCTTTTCGCATTATAGTATGTATGAACTTGTAATAAAATCTCTTTGGCTATACTATTTGTATCTGGCTGGTTTTGGTATCATTGAAAGTTTAAATTTTAAAGAACATAATTCCAAATTCAAATTAGGAAAATGTGTGATTTTCATTTGTTTTTCGTACCGTCAAGATGAGTGAATCTAATGAAGAAATTCGATACATTTTAAAATTTAACTACAAAAAAGGTAAAAATGCAACGCAAGCCGCGAAAAAAAATTGCGATGTTTATGGACCTAGTGTAGTGTCTGTGAGAGTAGCACAAATTTGGTTTAAGCGTTTTCAATCCGAAAATTTTGATGTCAAAGATGCACGTCGCTCTGGTCGCCCTATTACGGATAAAATGGATGCCATTTTTGAAAAAGTGGAGCAAGATCGGCATATTAGTAGTTACGACGTGGCTGAAGAACTGGAAATTGACCACAAAACAGTTTTGGCGCATTTGAAAAAAACTGGGTACACAAAAAAGCTCGACATTTGGGTACCTCACGAGCTCACTGAAAGAAACCTAATGAACCGTGTACTCATTTGTGATTCTTTATTACGACGTAATGAAACCGAACCATTTTTGAAGAAGCTGATAACTGGTGATGAAAAGTGGATCACGTATGACAAGAACGTGCGAAAACGGTCGTGGTCAAAGACCGGTCAGGCTTCACAGACTGTGGCGAAACCCGGGTTAACTCGCAACAAGGTGATGCTGTGTGTGTGGTGGGATTGGAAGGGCATTATTCATTATGAGCTGTTACCACCAGGCAGGACCATCGATTCTGAACTCTACTGCGAACAACTGATGAGATTAAAGCAAGAAGTTGAGAGAAAGCGGCCGGAATCAATCAACAGAAGGGGTGTGGTTTTTCATCATGATAACGGTAGACCTCACACATCTTTAGCCACTCAGCAAAAATTAAGAGTTTGGCTGGGAGGTGTTAATGCATCCGCCGTATAGACCTGACCTTGCACCTTCAGATTTCCACCTGTTTCGGTCTCTTCAGAATTCTTTAGGCAGTGTCAGGTTAACATCACGAGAGGACTGCCAAAACCACTTGTCGCGGTATTTTGACCAGAAGTCCCAAAATTTCTATAGCAATGGGATCATGTCCCTACCTACAAGATGGCAAAAAGTTATCGAACAAAATGGTACCTACATACTTTAGTTAAATGTAAATAAACTATAATAAAAAATGTTTTGAATTTTCTTAAAAAATGCGAAGAAACTTTTTCCCCAACCTATTATTTCCGCGTCGATACACCAGACCATCAGCAGGCTCAATTCCGAATATCATATATTATAAGAGTCCTCTCTATCTCTACCCACTCACTAGCTTAGATGACTTTGAACATCTGTTCAAAGTCATCTAGGCTAGTGAGTGGGTTAACAAAGACGATGAGAGAAAGAGCGTGTGGTACTGGTTAAGGCTAGAAAAAACGAAGGAGGCTATTAGCTGGCATACCAGTTACCATATGTGTATATAAAAATCAACTACCGTGCGTCAATAACTTGAAAACGGCTTGACCGATTTCATTTTTTTTTTTTTTTTTGTTTTTCGCCTCATTACTGGAAAGATAAGAAAAAAGATAAGAAAGAAGAAAATTAGGAGAGAGGTAAGATTAAGATAAGAAAAAAGAAAATTAGGAACAGTCGAAAAGTCTAAAAAAATTTGACAGGACACCGTGTGACGGGTCAGCTAGTGTGTGACGTCACACATTCAACAAAGTGAACCTTCTGGATCTATTTGTAAAGTGTGTTCACACAGACATAAAAACGATTCCTTGAATGTCTTCAGTGAGAGGACCAAACGTTGGTTGCCAATTTGAATATTCTTAGATACCATCTGCTGTTAATTAAGAGGGTATAAAACTTTGTTGCGCAGATATTTAGTGCTTTAAAAGAATAGACAACTCGTGTCTACTAATTCTCCGACTTTTTGGCGGAATAATTATTTATTTTCAACAGTTATAAGTACCACCATAAGCAAATTGTTAAATTTATAAGTCAGTACCTTAATGAAATCATTTATTACAGATAGCCAATTATATTATACACAAGATGTGTTACGTTCATAGAAACCAACGTTTAAAATCTGGCCATGCTCAATGTCCCAAAAAAAGTGGGTCGTGTTTTTATATTATTACGCCTTGCTTGACGCGGACTAAAAACAATATCCCAATGTGCCCCAATTGGGACGCTTTCGAGTCTTCATGAAACGCGCGGTAGTAACATATCTGCCTCATTTTAATATAATATCATTGCAGATAGCACAACAAACGCGCCACATTCCTGCTTGTAACCCAGCACTATTCGGCTCATTGTTATCACTACTAATGCGCTCAAATTACTTTCTGTAAGTGGATGCCTGTACACCCTGCGGCTAAAGTTCCAACCAAAGCTGTTCGAGCATTTTTTTAAAAAAAACCTTCATCATTCAATTTTAAACTTTAATTAAATAAAGATAAGGTTTAGATTTGAAATGGTACAGGTAATTTGTAAAACATGATAAAAAAAATAATGGTAGGCAATTCTTTGATATGATCAACGGTTTCTGAGCATCCGTTACGAGGGGCGTGTTGAGGGCTCGAGGGCAACCCTGCAGGGATGATTTTGTTCCCATTCTTTCCCTTATGTTAGGGTTCTGATATTTGCATTTTAGATTTTGTAAAGACATGTTTATAGCAATATTTTAACACATTTTCATTGAGTGTTTTGAATTAATAAACTGTTTGGATCAAGGGCCAAGTATCGGCTGATTTTGGTATTATTGGTATACCGTAGGGATATTTTGTATGTTCATCACGATATATGTAGTATTTATTATCACTATGTTTTCATCAATACACAAAACTCAGGCGCATTACGCACGATGAAGTTCTTTAGAACAAAAGACTTCAACGCGCCGCCAGCGCCGCTACCCACTGTGCTCATGGTTCATGCGTTGTCGATGTTAGAACGTTTACGAAACTATTGTGCTGATTATTAGCACATAACCCTTGCTGTGTTATGTACGCAGAAGTAGTAATTATGTACACAGCTTCTAAACAGATCCATCTGCTCCTCCCACATGTCTACACTAATTAATCTTGTGGCATTGCGATTATTCGCACCTCCATAGAAAATAATATCTAATGTTCGAATCTATAGGCCATGAATATTAAACATTAGAAAAAAAATCACATATGAAATAACGTAAATCGTTGAAGGCACAGTAAGTAAATACATTTTCTTTGTTTTCTTGTAGTTATGTAAGTTCAGAGCGCGTTTAATTCATTAATAGCGAAAAGAATCCTAATGAGAAGCAAAGATTACAAATATTAGCAATGCTAAGATTTACAGGTTGTCCCGTAATTAACGGATAACTTCTAAAGGGGTCATTGTACTCATCATTATGAACAACTTTTACTATGAGACCAAACCTGAAATCGCGAAAAAATATCAGCTGTTCTCTACATTTATGTTCGAATGAAACGAAGCACCTAAAGCAAGAACTTCAAAAATCAATTAGCATCGCGTTGAACAGTAGAAAGGTATTAAAAACATAGCATTTCGATCTCGTTGTAATTAACAACGGATTGTTCGAGCGAACAAACGATTTGATCGCAATCACACAATAGAACAAATGCTATTCCCATACTATTGCATGTAAAAAATAAGGAATGTGGCGTGCGGAGTACGATATACTATAGATAAATAACTAAACTAATCGCGGTTTTTATCTCCCAACTGTTTGTTCAAATCACTCTGGCTTTTTTGCAAGTTATGATTTGTGCCGCTGTTTTATAGTAACTACGTTAGTTACCGATCGAAGGTTCGGTTTCCGTTTCGGCCAGGGGCGGCAGTCTCGACACTCGTGACGATAGCTTTACGACTGAAATCGCTCGCTAAGTCCTAATGGGGTACCTAGACGGGCAAAATGGTAATAGTTAGGTTTTTTCAAAGACAATTATTGGATTAAAAATTAATTAATTTACAAAGACTTCAAATTAACCTTGAATAACGAGGAAAATTGGAGAACATGATTAAATAAAAAATAGTTCTCGCCAAAACTGGTTTGAAACTGTAAATGGTTTTTTCGTGCTTTTCAAGCAATTTTGACCGTCTTAGTACTCCATTAGGACTTAGCGAGCGATTTCATTCGTAAAGCTATCGTTGCGAATGTCGAGACTGCCGCCCCAGGTTCGGCCAAAAAGCAGGCTTCGGTTAAAGCGTGTTTCGGTCGGACACTAAGACTCGGCGCAAACGGGCCACCGACCACAGCCACCGGTGACCAGCGACAGCGACTTAACACACTTTTTCATATATTTTGTATAGACACACGTGTAGCCGGTGGCGGCCACTTGTGGTCGCTGCGGGCCACACAACACGCCGACACCCGCCACTGTCGCGCTGCTCCACCGGGTCACGGGTGGCTGTCGCGCAGTTCTGCCACTGTTACAAATGTGGCGATAGCGCACGACAGCCGCCGGGGGCTGTGGTCAGTGGCCCGTTTGCGCCGAGCCTAAGCTACGTTGAGCGTATTGTTTTTTTATGTTATTCTACATTGTAATAGATATAAGAATGTTGACCAAGTCCAAAGAAAGTTGTCTAAGATGAGATCGTTCAGGTTTATTATTTAATTAATGAAGTCATCTGCGGAGCATCGCACAACATAACTTGTATAGGAAAGAAACTGGAAGACGGAACTTCATTAAGAATTTTCCAAAAAAACATAACAATGATGCGTTTGCCTCTTCGTAGGTTGGAACAAAAGCTCAAAGCTTACAGAAAGCTTATGCAACAAGCCGCATTACACTATTTCAACCTGCGTGTCAGCGGGCACTCTCGTTTCATTCAAATCTCTCACGTGTTGCATTTATGCATTCACCAGCTCTGTAAATCAACCAACTCAATCAGGAATTCTTCAAACATGTCCCTCCCATAAAGCTTGGTTTTATATTGATTCTAATAACGAACAAATACATCTTACGTATAATTAGTGTAATTACGTCGTCGATCAGGTTTAGCGAGCGCTCTTCCCATAGACAACGTTTACGTAAGGTAAGGAAGGGCGCACAAATGCATCTATGTCACGCGATTATTAATCGCAGTCACAAAAAATGGCTATTGTTTATTGGTGATTGATTATAGATAAAAGCTTTATGTAATATAATTTTCCTGGTTAGATTAAGCTATTTTCCCATTAAGAAAGCTAAAAGTGAAATGCTTTCTTAATGCCTACCTATACCGCCAATTGTTTTGTTTTTAACCGAATTTATTATTTTCATAGTGATATTAATTTAATATAAAAAATACTAATCAAAAAATACTATTCAAAATACTTTCATATATGTCAAATAATTCAAGAATTATTTGACATATATGAAAGTATTTTGAATAGTATTTTTTGACATTATTTTTACCCAACTGCGGTGAAGCCAAAAAAGGAGGCCTTTTTTACCTGTATGTGTATGTATGTATGTCCGTTCCATTGTGACCTCCTGTAATCTAAACGGCTTGACCGATTTTGATGAATGATATGTCGTTAGATTCGTATTTATTACGCGAGCGTCATTGAGTATATTAAAATTATTTAAAAAAATCAAGATGGCGGATCTATTTTGTCCCCAAACAATTACTTTACCGAGTTCCAATAAATAACTGAATAAGTTCGACACAAGACAGAAGTTGCATGTTTGCATCATGCGGCAACGGGCGTTCACTTGCGTGCCTTTCATGGCCCTTACTAGCTTTTGCCCGCGGCCTTGCTCGCGTTAATTTAAAATAGCGGTTTAGGGCGTGAAAGGTATCAAGCAAACAAACTTACTTTTGGATCTATAACATTATAGTTACGATGAGGAAAAACCGGTCTATGGACACTCTACGACTCAGAAAATGTATTAGGAACTTAAATAAATAAAATCTCTTAACACACTACCAAAGTTTCTATAATAAATTATAATTCAATCAAATTAGAAAGACACGTGGCGCCATCTATTATCATAAGAACGTTATTGTTGTGTTCCTCGGGAACAGTACTTTTTTTCGGAATGAAAGATACCCTATGTCCGTTTCTGTACACTTGACAACGTGTATGCAAAACTTCAGGATGATCTGTTCAGTGGTTTAGGCGTGAAAAGGTAACAAACAAACAAACAAACTTACTTTCCATTTATAATAGTAGTTAGGATGTAACGACCAAGGTGTGTGTCGCAGATGATAGCAGAGAAATAAGGTTTGTAACGAATCCCTCGTAAAATTGTTAATAGCCTTGAATAACCTTTGAATTAAATCCACAATGTTTTGAGAAGATAGCTCATGTTGTATATAACTATTTTATAAAAGAAAAGACAGATTAGATTATGAAGCAGGTCAATTTGGATATTAACGTAGAGCTTCCCATACTCCATAATGGGTCAGAAATATAAATTGTAAGATTTTGTTTGGTTCGCATTCGCACAAACTGTTTAATCAGTATTTTATTTTGTTAGCTAGCAATAAACTTGTAATTATTTTATAAACCCCGCCATGCATCCTCTATAGTCGATGCTATTAATAATTATTATACGAATATTAATAATGACATTAAGAAATAATGAGTTTCAATTTAAAAGGTTGTTCCATAAAACGCGGCAGAATAAACTCGGGGCTAGATGCACGTAGTCACTAGATCACTTAATGCAAGAATTACTTATACAGGGTTATTGGTAAAACACCAGCAACCTCTTAAGGGGTCATTGTACTCATCATTATGAACAACTTTTACTATGGGATCAAATCTGAAATGCGAAAAAAAAATCAGCTGTTCAGTACATTTTGACGAATTATGCGAACATAAAATGGTCTGAATAGCTGATTTTTTTTTTCGCGATTTCAGATTTGATCCCATAGTAAAAGTTGTTCATAATTATGAGTACAATGACCCCTTAAGAGGTTGTTGGTGTTTTACCAATAACCCTGTATATAAGTTTGTTATGTAAACGCTTAAATACCAAGTACCTAGATACTATAATGGTAGGTACGGACGCCAGCACATCAAGCTACTACAATCTGTCAAATTTCTTTAATAGATTTTCAACTTTATCGCTAAAGCTTTAGGTTCAAGGTTGATTGGGAAAATTTGACAGTTCCGGGTAGCTTGACCTGTTGGCGTCTGTATGTACAAGTTAAGAAACAAAGCGAAAGCAGCCCACGTTAACAAATTAGTGTGGATGCAACCTCTATCTCGGTGCCATAATTAAACGCTAGATCCCTACATTAACTTCTAAGTACTGGGCTCGGTCACACACCCACACCCAGTGCTCTCGGAACATATACGCGCAGGTACAGGCGCTTAGGGTCTTTTTTCTCTATTCTTTTGAACTTTCATAATAAGTGAGCAAGTTGTAGTAAGATAAATTACTGGCACAGCAAGATTTCTTCTGCATCGAGAAACATTGATTTCACACGAAACAACGTTATAGAATACCGTATAAAGAAAACTATCTGAATATTATTTATTGTAAATTAGGCACTATTCTCATAATAAGGCGCCGTACTCGTTTATTGAAGAGCTCAGAAAAATACGATGATAAGTGTGCCCTCTATTTGCACTTGGCTTTGTGCAATGACACGCCATCGTTTACTCAAACATAATTTGTTAAATTACTACTAATTACTCAGTTTAATACCATCTTATTACACCAAACACCAAGAAACGCTAAAAAAAAAATACAATTTTCGACAGCTATGCAGTGCTCATGGTCAAAAAAGAATGAAATCATTTTTATTCTTCTCTTCCTTTGTGTACAAAAACTTAAATTACAGTAATTTGATAATAACAATCTGGTTGCAGTCTGTTAGTCACGTTTCATTTCTGGTTTGTAACAAGGACTGCAATAAATAACTTGTCTTTTTTGTGCACTATCCGTCTAGCAGAGAGTACCTAATGATATCGTGGACGCTACGTGTCTCTACTTTCAAATCTTCACAAAAATGACCACTTTTAGCTGTTTTGCATTTGAGCTCGAGATCAAAATTCTGCAAAATAATATAAAACGTAGACACTTAACATCATTTTCATATCGTTCCAAATAACATAAATTAACATCATCAAACCAGACAACCAGACCACAAATATTATCAATCAATTCTTCGAGGCATCACAAATCATTAAAAAAAAATCTACAATAGAATTTGAAATTCAATTCAGGCAACAATAAGCATTGCTTACGAAGCCATAATGTTTATTTCAATTGCATAACTCTTTACATAACGCACAGTTAAAAGAGATCCTGAGTATACAGTGCCTACATTTATTTATTTATTTAGATTTACCAACGTTCGTATACACTACAGAAATTACAGGAAGCCACAGAAACTAATGAACTAAATGTAACAAACAGTTATAGGTAAATACAACATTGTCACCTACTAGCGGGTGAACAATCTTAGAGCACTTATATTTGTATAAAACAAAACAAAGAGAAAAGCCGACTCATATCTTAATAAGTAACAAAAAGTAGAGAAAAGAAAATGAGTGCTCTCAAATTATACATGAGTAACAACTCATGAGGAGAAACCATTTTCTACATTTAGCTGCCTATTTACTGTACTCCTCTGTCCACTGTATCCTGATTATCAAAGTATTTGAGATCCCGACCGCAACAATCTAATTAAAGCTCCGTCAGCATAATGTTCAGTGAGTCTGCGCGCGCGCACTTTCCCTCGCTCTCATTTGAATACGTCTGCTTATCTCCATCTGCACAATTATGGACGTTTTCTACAGACGAAGCGTGAACGAGATAATTAGCAATTATATATTAAAATGGAGTTTTATTTGCATTAGCTGCGTTCTTGGGATGGTCGATGTGTTTTTAGTGCCTCAAGAAGTTAGCATAATACAAAGTAGATACATATGTGATGTACATAATAATTAAGTAGAACTTACGTTTGGTTCGTCAACTCAAGTCAATTCAATTTATTAATTCAGGAACGATTAAAATTAGAAAATAATAAAAAGATTACTAGCTAGCTATACTGTATTGAACTGTATCCTTATGTTAGAAGTGTGGGTGTACTGTGCGCCTCTCACAAGTCTTCCCTCTTGGCGTGATGTTATGTTGAATTGTATGAAAAACACTAAACAGTTTATAGCAGCACCACAAACTAAACAGTTTCTAGCAGCACCACAAACTAAACAGTTTCTAGCAGCACCACAAACTAAACAGTTTCTAGCAGCACCACAAACTAAACAGTTTCTAGCAGCACCACAAACTCAATAATCCAATAGGGATGATGACTAAAAAATGATTTTTTGTCCGTCATGTAGATTATTAAAATATATTGGACACGTATTTTTTTTTTCTACGTAATCAAAAGATTACGGCTATACATTGAGTTAAAATGTGGCATGACGTCACGTCTTTGTAGATTTTATACGTAGAAGTGACGTAGCGAGCCCCCACTCCCGAACTTTAATGCGAGTTATCTAAGTAATTTTTTATTAATATGATAAAGCAAAAAATACGTATCTAATATTTTTTTATTATCTGACTGACGGACTAAATAGAATTTCTTTTTTCATATCCAGGCATCATCCCTATTGACTAAGCTGGGATTTGAACTCGTTACTCGTAGGTCCCCATGAATCAATAGAGAATTTAACCACATAGACAGAGCTACTGTCGCATCTTTCATTACGAGTACAACGTTTGTAATAAATATTCCTCCACAGCACATAAGTTATAGAAACGTGTAATTAATTCAATAATGTTCTTGCATTTATTATCTGCATTAATCTCTCCGAACGGGTTTACTAGCATAACAATGTAATAGCTAATAATAACTGAGAGAAACGAGTTTATGGTGCATGACCACATGACCTGTCATCCATCATTACAACATGTGCACATATTTTTTGTCTTATTTTACATTTAAATAAGTGAGTTTTTAAATAAAACCTAAAGTAGATTAGGCTCTTCCTAAATTATACGCAATAAATACACGAACATTAAATGTTTTCCATGAAGATCGGATGTTGCTTTCTGTTTTAGTCCTTATAACTATCACGTTCACCGGTGCATTACCTATTTTGATTACAAAACTTTACAGTTATTAAGAACTCGTCAAAAAACTATGTCACAAGACAGACAAAAACAAATAAAGTGCATGATCAAATTAATAATAGCTACCTAATTATCTTCGCGTCCATCCGTTGTCCGTTCGACCCGAGATCGTATTTGTGGTATATACCTATCTATAATTTTACATAGCTGATAAGTTAGGGAGAATAACATTAAAAATCGTTGCGGTTCACATGTCTTATGTATGTTCAAGTGGTTTCTGTTTATTCTTCGCGTGCCTTTCATTTAAAGAAGTGCATTTAAAACTTTTATTTTTCAGCTTGCAACCTCAATTATCTGGATAAAGGCCGACAAAAACATATTTACAGTCACTTTGCATATATCCTAATAAGCTGGTTCTGTACACCAAGTTCTACCTGAGGTAAAGACAGCTAGCACCACTCCTCATTCTGAAACTGAAGTTCTAGTGGCGCCACAAAGAAAAATATTCCAAAATCACAATCGGAAGCTGTTCACACGTCTGATGACTCTAACAAGCCACTTACGATCATACTCAATTAGGTACCTAATAACTATTTATTCTTCCTATCATCAACAAAATGAAGGTGTTATGCATATTTGCACCTACTACGAAGTGTGAGATCCAGGCCCGGTCGCGCACTGCCCAATAAACACTTTTAGTAAAGAAAACATTAAAAATTCCGGTTATGGTAAGAATGTGGTTGACAGAGATAGATGTTTTAACGGTTTACTGTTTAGGGATAACAAAGTTTCGTTTTAATTTACAGTTATTTCGACTTGAACTTGAGCTGCTCTTGAGCTAAGCTGATGAAAAATTCGCTAGTCAGCAGACTACTGGTAGCGTAGGTGGCAGCAAACGATACCATCTGTCACTCAATAGAACTTTTATTTTAAAGGTATATTGCTTACTAACACAGAAAGTCATACTAAGGGCCGTTTTTTTACCCGTAGTTAACTCAACCAATGGTTAAACATAGTAACTAATGGTTGAATTTTGGCTAAATGTGAAAGGCTAAACATGAATTTCATCTTTAGCCTTTCACATTTAGCCAAAATTCAACCATTAGTTACTATGTTTATCCATTGGTTGAGTTAACTACGGGTAAAAAAACGGCCCTTAGTAGATCAAAAAACCCCGCCCTGACTGATGCAATTGAGATCATGACGGTCTTGGATACTATCCAAATATACGTACTTCCAAATCCCGTAAGCACCCACTGCTTAATATGGCTGTCTAAGCATAATCAGCCTCCTCTCTGTGAGAGGGAGTGGACCGTAATCCTCCAGGCGGGCCCAGCAGGTTGGTAGATGTCACCTGTCTTCGAAATTATTGGTTCTAGGACATGCCGGTTTCCTCATGATGTTTACCCTCACCGTTTGGCAACATGGCATCCTTAGTACACATTAAATTGACGCTAAATAATGTTACCATGCTTTTGTAACAGTATCCCGACAGCTAAGGCGTTGTTGGCGGTTGAAACGTCGTGAGACATGAAATCCTACCATGTTGTTGTGCAAACTCTTAGTAACTACGTCCCATTTCTTCACTATGATAGATAACTAAGCTGTATGTCGAGATGGGTGCGAAACGGTTTGATTCCCAGGTGTGGTAAGTGACATATCCAGTAAGGGCACCACTAACGCATGGGATGTCTGGCTTCCT
This sequence comes from Dicycla oo, assembly GCA_948252095.1. NCBI lineage: Eukaryota > Metazoa > Arthropoda > Insecta > Lepidoptera > Noctuidae > Dicycla > Dicycla oo. The sequence goes on along the minus strand of OX411718.1, from coordinate 1,561,775 downwards.
AAGCGCCTAATTATGCTACGAGATCAAAAAAAGTTTTTGGTCCTGTGCCATCATTAGGCCGTCCTCCAAAAGGGTTAGAAAAAAGTGGGCTTTGTACTACCATACTTGTATTTAGGACGCCAGATTATTGCTAACAGGACGCTGATTTGGTTGACTATTGTCATTTAACGACAAATCGTCAGAATCAACTCAGTCTATTGCAGACTTGTAGTCACTAGTCAAAGTCCATCCAAAGTTGCGCATTTGGTCATCCGCATTTTGAAGTACTTAGTCGTACTAAAAGAAAGCACTTTAAACTCGGCCTTTTTAAAAAGACTTATTAAACATCTCTCAGTAAAGCGTATAAACATCTCTCAGTTAAACATATATAAAAAATAAACGACTTTTGTATAATATTAATGTCGATCGTTCCGACGGCCGTTACTCAATTAATATCGACGAAACTCCTCGACTATGTCAGTTCGTTAAGTCGGAAGATTGCTGTAACTGCTTTTAATAATATATTGCTGTATGAGTGTTATAGCTATAAGAATAATTATTCATTGGAATCAGGAAATATAAGTGTAAATATTCTCACGCAGCTCTAAGGGGAAGTAGCCGGGGGTCCCAATTTTTTTCTGTTCCATAATGTAGTAACTCAATTTTAACTATGTTGGACCCTCACATACATAATACGTAAAACACTTAATAATAATCGGTATTTTTTTACCTATTAATATTTGAATTCACAAACAATCGACACAAAAAACTAGGACCTATTTGAAATTTAATTAAAAATATTATAGCTAACTAGGTATAGCATAAAAACTCACCAAAAAAATCCAAAAGGAAACCCAATCCGTGTTCAATGAGAGGTAAACACAAACACACACATTGTCACACACTAAAACACAAACAATGTAAGTCAACACGATTTACGGAGTCGCTGGACAACTGCGATGCACTACGAACGGACCGCTAGTCCTCAATCGAACAAGGCGTAAGCTACGGCGCACGGACGCGGTGCGACTGGCGGGTTGTGTCGTGCGGGCCGTGCTCGGCCGTGGCCCGGCCGTGGGTCTCGCGCCACCATTCGCGGGGAGATAGGGACCTCATATTGCAGAAGACTGTTAATATGGTCTTTCTTATGCTTTCTTTGAACAACCTTTGAATTACAATTAGGTTTACCTTGTAATTCAAGGGTCTCTCGGAAATCAGAACTTGATTGGATTGTACTTCGGTGAGAGTGCCCAAGAACTCCACGACTTCAATCCACCGGCCCCCTTTTACCATCGGGCATCTAGACGCACTGCAAGTTAGCATCCCTACCTCGTTGATATTCCACCAATTCGCACTAAGCGTTTCCAAATGTAATTTATAATGCGCACAGCAAAAGAGTGAAACTCTCTACCTGCATCTGTGTTTCCGAAGGCATACAACCCTCTTCAAAGTGAACAGGCTTCTTTTGGGTAAGCTCACTCCATCGTCGACTTTGTCTCTGTCGCCTCCGACCTGGACTAGAGTCAAGAGCAAACCCATCTCAAATTAAAAATTAAAAAATAAAACCGGTCAAGAGCCAGTCGGACTCGCACACCGAGGGTTCCGTACCATCATTCTCCTGCCCTTGTCCCAATTTATTTAGGGTCGGCGCAACATGTCCTTTTCTTCCATACTTCTCTATTAGTCGTCATCTCGGTAGTCACTCCCTTTCTGGCCATATCATCTTTCACACAGTCCATCCATCGTTTCTTTGGTCTTCCCTTACTCGTATAGCCATCCACGTTCATACTCAACACTTTCCTGACGACATTTTCCTCATTCCTCCGTATCACATGCCCATACCATGACAACATTTCCACACAACTTTTCAGTCACCGGTGTCACTTTCAGACTTCCTCTTACATACTCATTTCTTATTCTATCCATTCGCGTAATACCTACCACACATCCCTCTTAGCATTCTCATCTCGGCTGCATGCAATTGCCTTTCATTCATTCTTTTTATGGCCCAACATTCTGATCCATACAAGACAGCAGGTCTAACCATTGTTTTATAAATCTTCCCCTCTTCGAATCTGCGACTCCCGCATTCCCCTTAGACTCACTAAGGGGAATGCGGGAGTCGCAGATTGTTCCCGTGACCTGCCGCCATTTCATCCATCCAGTGTTAATTCTGTGCTTAACAGTCCGTACTACTTCGCCATCGCTTTGCACAAGTGAACCGAGATACCGGAAGTCGGAGCAGACCGGGAGAAGCGCGCCATCAAGCACTATGGCTCCAGCACTGGAGAGACCGCCGAAATCGCAGAACATATACTCGGTGTTGGTTCTGCTGAGTATATGTTCTGCGATTTCGGCGGTCTCTCCAGTGCTGGAGCCGAGGGTTCCGTACCATCATATATTTAAAAAAAACTGTGCTATTTAGACATCGTTTTATTTTTCCTGTAATCTTTACATAAACTTCTATCACACAGAATAATTTCAGATTTATTCTGTGTGATATATTATTATGCAAACTTCGGAGATAGGATTCGCGGGACGATATTTTTTTTTACATTTTTCATCAAAAGCCGAAAACTATGAGGCCTAAAAAAATGTTTGAGAATGTGCAAACAGCGTTCTTTCATATCGCACCTCCGCTCAAACAGTGTCATAAGTCAAAAAGCAAACTTAAAACAAACTGTCGAGAAAAAGTCGCTTGAAATTTATTCTAACTTTTATTTTTTTCTTTTCCGGTCATAAATCAAAAACTAACGAAATTAAAAAATTAAACTATAGACATGACACTATTTGACATAAGATTTTTACGTTTTCTGAAACTAATGGTACATTATAAGAGAATTTTAATTTTTTTGAATTGTGACACTATTTGAGCGGAGGTGCGATATGATACCCCACATGCCCTAGTAGCTCCACTTCGAATTCTTAAGACCCCCTTTCAGTCCCTGTTGCAATATTTCTTTCTTATTTGCAAAATAGTTGGGCAAACGTCATCTAAAACTATTCCAAAATTCAAGTTGATAGCATTAGTAGTTCTTGAGATATCCAGCTGTGACAGACAGACAGACTGAGTCGCACCATAAGGCTAGGAACTCACGGAGCGATTTTCACCCGCGCCCGCCGCGGTTGCGGGCCCGCAGCTTCTGTAGAATGTAAATATATATGTAAAAAATTAAAGCAAATTTCACGACGCGTTTTACGGCCGCGGTGTGCGCGGTTGTATGCGGCTCCTGCTGTACCGGCGAGCATCTAGTAGAACCGTGCGGGCCGCAGTCAACCGCAGCCTCGGCGGTTTGCGCCCGCACGCTCTGCGATCAGTCAGCGGCCGTTTTGCACCAGGGACTTGTTATTACACGTGGCATCGTGACGTGTCTGTGCACGTTTGTCAACAAACATTAGAAAATGGATATTTAAATCGATCTACTAATTACTTTGGTGCAAGCAAGGTCAGTTCTATGGGATAAGAGCTTAGAAGAATATAAGTACAAGAACTTGACGCTCCAAGCATGGGAAGAAATCTGCGAGAAATCGTTAACCGATCATCGCCCGACCAACCGCGACGGCTGCATAATCGCACAAGCGGTCTCGTGAGTTTAGAAATAAAACCGCTATTCCGCCACCGCGGCGGGCGCGGGTGAAAAACGCTCCGTGAGTTCTTAGCCTATGGGTTTCATTTTGGGACGTAACCCTAAAAACAATGGGAGACTATTTCAATCATTTGTTGTTTTACAGCAGTTGTTTCCATCTGAATCTGAAATCATTATCTAACATTGAGATGGACTACTATTAGTCCACTTTAAAAGTAAGTTCAATCAAGTGTACCGGCCGGGTTTATTAATTAATTACCTATAGTTCGCGTCACGTAAGTTTACCGCTCTGAAACCAGGCTTTCCGATGCGCATGGCATGGCGCGCTGCTGCTTTAGTATAGATATTGACTACTGCGCAGTCATTTGTAGCCTACTTCAGAGCGGTAAATTTACATGACGCGAACGATACCTAATTAAATGGGTTCCCAAACTTTTTCAGTTCGTGGCGCACTTACAAGTTTAGAATTTTGTCTCGGCGCCCTAGCTAGTCGAAATACGGTGCAATGATACTAGGTAGATAGCCACATTTTGTAGTTTCCGGAGAATGGTACACAAGAGCACCTCACGGCACCCCTCTGTACTCTGTACCCCGCCCCTGCCTAATTACTTAAAATACCTCCATGTTTTTATTTAATTTTAAGGTATCCTTGTATGCATGCGTATCTCCTAGCCTACAATGTGACCCCTCAGGGCCAGTCCCGCGTGTCGCTCGGATGCGCGTGCGCCGCGAAATTCTTCGCGCGCCGCCGCCCTTTGCCCTCCGTCGCCTGTCTTTGGTACATACCTGCACCATCGACATAAAATTGCATAAATCCACCGCCAATAAATTGCATCAAAGAAAAATGCAAGAGTTGCCTCGAATTTATAAATTGTTCATTCACTAGAACCACTTTCTGCAATCTCTAAAATTATGTTTAGCTCAATGTAAGAATCGCAAATCTGTAAATCAGATTCTCTTACTCTCACAAAGGTTACTCAATTCGAACAAATTATCGTGGACACTCAACGTAATTGAACACAATCAGATGAATCTCAAGCTTTTCTGGAAAACTCCTACAAATGCACATTCGAAGAACAGCAGATAAGTAACAAGTTTCTAATTTATATAAATTCAAACAACCTTGACACCTTAGCAGACCAATGTTACAAAACCAATAAAAAACATTTTCTGAATCATGCATGATTAAGATCTAATATACGAGTATACAGCCAAGACCAAAACTTATTGGTGCTACACTCTGAACAGTAATAACATCTGTCGGCAATAATGGTTTTAACATGAATCAAGTTTACTGAATTGTCGCGGTACATTTTAGGTATCTAAAGATATAATAAGTAACCCATAGTGCTCAGAACGCGTGAAATTACTTCACTAATCATTGTCACGGCGTGAGTCATGGGACTTGGAAATAACAAGATAAGTATTTAAATAGAGTAAGTATAACAATTTGTTGGAGATATTCATTTAAAAACAGAAAGTCCGCAGGGAGTTCCGAAGAGAAAGTTATTTCAATAAAAATTTGCATTGGAATACCTAAGCGAGGAAATTTTATTTCCTCATCGTTCTGAATTACTCGTATTTGCACGTTTAGTGAGGTCAATATCTAGTATAATCACATTCAGCTAAAATTAGACCAGCTGACCTCTACAACTTGACTGAAATTAAAATTATTGGTTTCGAATTGTTGTTTATATTTTCCATATTTTATTTTACTTAAAATGTCAGGAAAAATCAGCAATTTACTAATATGTAAAACAGTCTACTGAATAGGCTCGGGGCTTCCGACTTCAGTTTTAATGTGTGTAGGTAATTATTTCCTTTGAACCGGTTCGTAGTAGAATATCACTCGGAAAATGATATTGGTCCCGTACTGAGGAAGTCTCGTAACGATGCAGGTGGGACAAATCGGCTAAAATTAGTTTTTGATATAATACAGGAGCCATTTGATCAAGTGTAGGAAACTGGCTCCTGTATATGGCTCCTTGAGAATCTTGATTCCGCACCTTTGCATGGGCAGCTACACGAACGTCAAGGATAGCGGAATGAGTTTTAATTCTTCCAAAAACTCAGCACCTTGGTAGACAAAGAGAATGAAGTTGGCCTTTGCCCTGTATTGGAACACTTCAGGCTTAGCAACAACCACATAGGATAAGTACCATCGCGGACATTTGCTGTGAACCATTTATGAACCTTATTATCCATAGTAATAAGGCCGAAAAGTGGTTCACCACAAATGTCCGCGATGGTATGTCCATTCACTTTTGGCTGAAAAATATTGTTGTTTATGTGTATTTTTCACAAGCCAAAAGTTGCAATCTTCGCCCTATGCTTGTATGAACTAGTAACCTCTAGATAAATTGCCACAATAAAACAGTGTCTACCTCAAAACTGCCAGCTTACTGAACTCTAAACACATCAAAGCCAATATAAATAGTTAATTAGCTGATCAACACCGCGGTCTGTCTGTTTGTTGAATTGACAAGAAGATTTCTAAATCCTTTGTATCGAACGGTAGGTAGGTACACTGATTTCTATCATTGTGCAGTGCAGGCCTGCAGCAGTAGGTACCTACTGATTGGCTCATAAGTGGGCTAATGAAGACGTTCGCTTTTAATTGACTGTTATTGGCCTATCGTATATCGATCCGCCCCGCACGAGAACGATTGACTGGAAATAGTTACCGTTTATGTAGTTATTACTGCAATTTATTATACTGGGTGTAAAACATAAAAGGAGAAAAGATGATAAACGTGTGGACGCTGTAGAAATTTTGATTAGATTATCTCTGGGTTTCTCATAGCTAGCACGTCAAGTACAGAGTTTCCCGTAGCTAATTTCTAATTTTAATTCGATCAAAGTAGTCGTTGACGGCTGCTCCTCTGCCCTTATGGCTATTGATGCCGGAGTTCCTCAGGGGTCTGTTCTCTCTGCAACTCTTTTCCTGCTGCACAGCAATGACCTGCTTCAGCCTGGTATTGTTGGGTACGCAAATGACAGCACAGTTTCAGAGAGTTGACCAGAGACTTGTCCAGCGCAAAAACCAGCGGGGCCGAAGTTCGCTCCTTGAGAGAGGCCATGGTAGAGCAGACAGATTTGACCTTTGGTCTCTCTCAAGGCTTAAGCGTTGTCTCCCAGTGGGGTAATGATAATCTGGTCTCTTTTAACGCCACCAAAACACAGGCGTGTCTTTTTACCGCTAAAAAGAGTCGTTTCGCTCAAACTCCTACTTTTCGGGGTACATCTGTTCCTGTAACTGACCGGCTTGAGCTCCTGGGCATGGAGTTGACATCTGGTCTCAACTTTGGCGCCACCGTCGAGTACAAGGCCCAAAGTGCGGCCAAAAAACTGGGCATCCTAAATAGGGTGAAGCGATACTTTACGCCTGGACAGCTTTTAACTCTTTACAAAGCGCAAGTCCGATCCTGCATGGAGTATTGCAGCCACCTTTGGGATGGATCAACTAAATACCAACTAGCCGCGCTTGACTAGGTGGAACGCTTAGCTAAGAGGCTCATTGGCTCAAACTGGTGGATGCCAAGCTTCGTAGCTTGGCTCATCGCCGCTAGCTTGCCTGCTTGTCGATCTTCTACAGATTGTATTTCGGTGAGTGTGCTCAAGAACTCCACAACCTCATTCCACTGGCCCCCTTCTACTATCAGACATCTAGACGCACTGCCAGTTATCATCCATACCTTATTGCTATTCCACCCATTCGCACTAAGCGTTTCCAAATGTCTTTTATAACGTGCACAGCAAAAGAGTGGAACTTACTACCTGCGTTTGTGTTTCCGAGCGCATACAACTCTAATCTCTTCAAAGTGAGAGTAAAGCTCTCACTTTGAAGAGGTCTTCTGGGTAAGCTCACTCCATCGTCGACTCTGTCTCTGTCGCTTCTGAGCTAGACTAGAGTCGAGAGCAAACCCATCTTAAATTTAAAAAAAGCTAGCACGTCAAGCACAGTTTCCCGTAGCTAGCACGTCAAGCACAGTTTCCCGTAGCTAGCACGTCAAGCACAGTTTCCCGTAGCTAGCACGTCAAGCACAGTTTCCCGTAGCTAGCACGTCAAGCACAGTTTCCCGTAGCTAGCACGTCAAGCACAGTTTCCCGTAGCTAGCACGTCAAGCACAGTTTCCCGTAGCTAGCACGTCAAGCACCGTTTCCCGTAGCTAGCACGTCAAGCACAGTTTCCCGTAGCTAGCACGTCAAGCACAGTTTCCCGTAGCTAGCACGTCAAGCACAGTTTCCCGTAGCTAGCACGTCAAGCACAGTTTCCCGTAGCTAGCACATCAAGCACAGAGTTTCCCGTAGCTAGCACATCAAGCACAGTTTCCCGTAGCTAGCACGTCAAGCACAGTTTCCCGAAGCTAGCACATCAAGCACAGAGTTTCCCGTAGCTAGCACATCAAGCACAGAGTTTCCCATAGCTAGCACGTCAAGCACAGAGTTTTCGGAGCCTTTGAGCCCTCATTAAGTCTAAATTGTGATGATTGTTGACAGACTTTGGGCAAATGTAACTAAAATTCTACTTACCCACTAGCCGGATCGTAGTAGCGAATGGTTGAATAAGGATATAAGATACTTTGGTAAGCCGTGTAGGCACTCGGCCTACTTTTTTTCAGATGGTAGACAGGTAAACGAACTTACAGCATCGGGCAGAATTCACTTGTTTTATGTATTTCTGGCTTTATACCAAAGGCGGCTTCCTTTACAATCGAGCCTGGCCCAACAATTTCTTCTAGCCAAGCTGAAGCCTGTTCCTGGTATCACGCTGCGTGACTGACGTGTGGTGATCCTCAACTTTTTGCAAATCCACGTTATCGTCCATAAATCAATCAATCTTGTCTTTAAAATAACTTGAAACACATCCATTTCTTTTGCCCCCAGATCACATATAAATATTAATGCAGATTCCTACTTAGATGTAGGTAGCTATCTAATGAATTCTGTGAGTAACACGATATCGTCCGTGACAGCGACGCGTGAGCATCGCGGCCGCTCGTCACACTCCCATTGCGTATGCGCACCCATTCCATCGGTTACTTGGAAATACTCTGGTTATTAAGTATACTTTTATCAGACTCGCAAAATAACCGGGTGGAGAAAATCATTGCCGACAAAGACTAAAATAATTACATACTGAATGCAGTGAAATAAAATGCATCCACCCACTTCCATCTTGATAGAGTAGAAAGAAACCAATCCTAAATACGTAATTAGCCTGTTCCTAATCCTTATCCTTAAGGAAACGAAGACTCCTAGACAGTTCCAGACCACAATGCAGTACCTACCACAGACTACCCAGACACCATACGACAAAATATTTCTCTTAGTTTCTGCAAAACTGTTATCCAATGTTGAACATAGACCTCTCCCGAGATAATATAATTTGAAGCTTATTTCTTGATTAGGCCTTCTGTATTATCTGCTGTTTGTTAGCTGAATGTCAAGTAAGCGCAGCACTTTTGAGAAGTCTTTATTAGAAGTCTGAGTCATAGTTTTACGATTCTTTTGAGCGGTCAAGCATAGTTTTATGAATTTTCATATCGTACAGTGATTTTTAATTAGATCAATGTTCTGTTTGGTGAATTTTAATATACAGGTGGAATTTTTAACCTCACTAAATACTGGAGATAGCAAATTTTACTCAAAGGAAACATTCCTTTATTTTTAAAAAGAAACAAATCTGCATTCAAAGATTTTCGAAAACTCGCTTGCCACGCTCAGGAATCACATCCTGTATTTTATGGCATCAATCGATAGGGATAAAATAAGGATCAAAAGGATCAAATCTCTCTAACAAATACGATAAATTAACTGAAAGGAAAACCATGAAATCTAAACTTATAAATTCAACGGGACAAGTTAAAGTAATTTTACTAAAAGGTCCATCAGATTGCTTATGTTAGTATCTAATTAACAATTATCTTTTACGTCATTTATTTATTAAAATGCCGAAGAGCTATTTAGATAAGAATATTGCAATTTGCACCACTGCCTATGTTAATAACTATTTCAATACCTGGCTGGCAAAGAGCATTAAACCACTTGAGAGCTGATATGCCTGATATACCGATTTCGTGTAGGCACACGACTCACTCCTGCGGGCCGGGGGACGAAGAAAATACAGCCGTTGTGATTGGCTGATGCACAAGTCAGTTTTGCAACAATGATATCGATATCGCTAAAATCGACGTGTATTAATACTACATTTTTTTTTAAACTATACTGATAGGATGTTAACTGGGTGCAAATAAAGCCTGTAAATTATAATTTAAGTGTAAATGTGTATTTTACATGTAACTTATTTTTATCTAAAAATTAAATATATTACACTAAAATATGTATACAGGGTTACCCCTTAGAGGTTGCTGGTGTTTTACCAATAACCCTGTATATAGTGTGCTGGCTGGATTGGTTTTGTACCAGATGGCCTGCGAGATCCCTTTATTATTATTTTTTAAATCAAATTTACCAAAAATCTTATGCAACTGTAAACGAGTTAAGAACTGAGGTTCAGACTACGATTTTCAATATTTATCACAACTCGCTATTAAAATTACTGGAAATGAATTCCTCAAGTAATTTGTGTATCCAACAAAATGGAGCTCATTTCGAGAAACTAATTAGTTAGTTTACCCTTTTTTCCTTTCAGTTAATTTATCATTTTTGTTAGAGAGATTTGATCCTTATTTTATCCGCATCGATTGATGCCATAAAAGTATCTACAGGTTGTTATTTTTTCGAATTTTAGCCGGTTCGATTCCCAAATGTGGCAAGCGAGTTTTCGAAAATCTTTGAAAGCAGATTTGTTTTTTTTTTTAAATAAAGGAATGCTTCCTGAGGAAAATTTGCTATCTCCAGTATTTAGAGTATTTTCCCTCCAGGTGAGGTTAAAAAATTACACCCTGTATGAATGCCTAACCTACTAAGTTCTTGCAGAAACGTTACAAGTTTTAAGAATCTGCAAGAACTTGGTCTTTAGGTAATTTCTGATTACCTTTTCCTGTGTAGGTCAGACACTTAACTCTGACAGGAACTAGAGTAGGCAAGTAGATACTGTAAAAATTCCCGATATGGGAACCGTTATTTTTACGGGATTTATACTAATAATAAACGAACTCCGGTTATACTCCGCTCTAATCAAACTCTAAACGCCTTCTTCTAAAAGTGACCGTCCGAATGTTATAGATATCTGGCCTGATATAAATTACACAGGGGCTAGAATGAAACCTCTACATGAGCTACGTCCCCCCTTGAATAAAAGTATCGATGTAGTCTATCTCTAAATAATACTTTTATTCATAGTATGACATTCGAGCGCTCAGGCTAATCTTACCTAAACGCCTTCTAAAAGTGACCGTCCGAATGTCATACATATCTGCTGATAGTGCCTGATATAAATTACACAGGGGGCTAGAATGAAACCTCTACAGTACCTACCTCAAGTCGGATCTCTAGACACCATTTACTTTCCACTGAACATTCTGAGCTCTTTCGCCCTTGCTGAAGAGCGCAGCGAGGGAGTCCCAACATGTCCCATAGTCTGAGTTACGCTACACGATTACTGAAAAACGCATGCACTGACTGGGCAGGTTCACTCAAAACTGTATGGTGCCTCCCTCAAAATATCTTTTCAGACACTAATGAACATGGTCCTCACATGATCTGACCAAGATTATGTCTCTATTTTACAAGAGACTGACTTTGAGTTTGTATCGCCATTTCTTCTCAGGGGTAGTCAGAGAGGAAATGGCAACTCCAACTAGCTTTTTTTTTATGACGTGTGCCTAAAAATTATTTCTATATCCTATTAACAGAATAAACAATTTCATTTCATTTCATTTCCTTTCCGACGCATCTACCAGTATTTTATTAACTTAACGGAATCCTAAATTCTTACTATTAAGAGACGCATTTGCCTTTGTATTTTGTATTTTAAACAGGACAAAATATCTTTTTTTATCCGTATCATACGTATTTCTGTTATGTAAAATACTGGTATTCAGCTGCATCCGGTTAGACTTGAAGCCGACCCCAACTTAGTTGGGAAAAGGCTAGGCAGATTGATACGTATTTCTGTAGGAACGACCCTTTTCTATATGGCGGCGCGGCGGCGGCAGAATAGGTATCGTATGTTAGGCTGTAGAAGACACGTTCCCAAAACTAAATAATAAATGAATAGGTATTCCACGATAATTGCTTCATTGAGACAAAGTATTTCCGACACTCAGCTGCAGATAATTGAATCAGCTTTTTACACTTAAGTTCATGTTAATTTATTGTTGCAAGATGTACAGAACCGATACATATAGATCGCGATCGATCAGAAATCGCAAATATCTGCATGACCGATTAACTTTCTCGTTCATTCATATGTACGGGCGTTGTTTTTACTCTATTTTTGCCGTAAATTCCTTGGTTGTGTGATTGTGAAAGAAAAATTTCAGAGAGCGCAATGCTTGCCATGTAAGGAAGGCCGACTTTATGGCTGCTAGCGATATATTCTCGAAATCATTTAGGCAGATGATACATGGCGATAAGGATTTATCTATTTAAGATTCATAATTCTCTCTCTCTCTAACACGATCTCTATCTCTATCTCTAGTCTCCACAATCAAAACCTAATAAAGGTGATGATGAGTTTGCTACACATACGTACAGCTACAATGTTCATTACTTACACTTTGTATCTACATGCTCCATACACCAATGCCTACCTACATAAATAAAGCGCGCTCCACAACCCGTGGCGTATTTTCGCTAATCTCCGGTCCGCTGCACTCGACGAGACAAGATCTCCCTCAGACAGTATGCCGCTAATATTTGTGGAAATATAGAATAATATTTCGAAAGTGTAATGAACTTCCATATTTGTCTTAAATGTAGCGATGTGTTTATATTTTTTATATTTAGCGATAGATACATTGTGGTTGGAACCACATTTGATACGGTGTGGTCAGATCGATAGATCCATACCAAATATTGGTCGCTGAATGTGCGACCATTAAGGAATCGCGCTATAAAAATAGAGGATATTTAAATTGGCATGGGCAAATCTCTAATATCTACGTAGTACGTAGATACAAAACAAATAGAAGTTGCGCATGATCTCCGTATTGGGTTAAAGCGAGTCTTTTATCAAGTAGTCGCTCGAGGAGAATAATTGTATTACGACGTTTTAAGATAGCCCTATGTTTAGCAGTGAACTGAGAAAAGCATCAATTGATTGCACGTTTGAATGAAAGAAACTTTATCTGAATAAAATATTTTTTTTATTTCTCCAGTTTGATTTTCTTATTTGGATCGTAAGTCTGTTCGGAAGGTCCATAATAACACTTATCATACTTTTCTTGTTCGATTTCTAAACTGTGGCTCTCATAGTTTCCATCTCTGTGTAACCTATCATGTTTTTTACTTTTACTCTTTCGTTTCCTCTCTTTCTCATAGTTATGAATCGTTTCATCTCTTGTAACGCTGTCTTCTCTTTCTTGCTTAATATGTATCCTTTCACTGGGTACCTCTTCATATCTTTTATCTCGCCTTCTTTCCTTAGATCTTTCTCTATCTCTACGTCTTTCTTTTTTGTCTTTACGTCTGTGAGCTTTATCTCTTTGTTCATCGTATCTTCTTTCCTTTGATGTATCTCTATGGATGTTGTTAGGTTCGTCGTCTAGCCCGGGTTCTTTCTTCACTGGATGCTCAGGACCATAGTCTTTATATCTATGACTTCTTTTTGATATTTTATCAGACCTGCATTCTTTGTCTTGATCATTTTCTTTTCTCCCGCTATCGTCATAATAGTATCGTATTGCTCTAGTGTCGTCATCATGTCTTCTTGTCCGAGAATGCTCTCCGTACCTTTGATTTTTTTCTAGATCATCGTCATATCTTCTTTCTCTAGATCTGTCATCACTTCCGCGTCTGTCATTATCTCTATCACGTCTATCCCTACTTCCAATTTCATGTCTATACGCTCTATCTGATCTTTCTCTACTATAATTTCTATTTCTGTCTGTAGAATCTTCTCTTTCAATTTTAATTTTAATTGGCTTGGGCACAATCTTTCGATCATGTCTATTCCTGTCTTCTTTGGACGCTGGTCTAGAATATCTATCATTGTACGTATTTCTTTGATTATTGTCCCTACCCAAAGTTTCTTTTGGTTCGGTTTCGCCTTTACCGTCATTGTAGTGTTCCATCTGTTAAAATAATTTATTTAAATTAATCATAACAACAATGTTCTTAATACAACCTTGCAGTTATATGTATTATAATCGAACTTATTGGACCGTGAAAGACAAAGTGTAACAGTTGTTCAAATAAATAGACGAAGTACATACCTACTAGACACAACAGCGTCAAAATTAGAGATTATTTATAGTAAAACGCATTCCTGACATGGTCTTGATAAGAAATTTTCTTTTGACTAATGTATCCGTAATTTTGTACTCTGCGGTTTCAACTATCAATAAAAGTTAATTGTTGAGTTTCCTAGGAAGCAATCTCATACCTGAGTCCTGATGACGTCGCGCAGGACATCCGAGTAGTTGCGCGACTTGGCGGCGACGCGGTACTTGGTGCGGCGCCGGCGCATGTTGCGCAGTTCCAACAGGATCTCCTGGCGCGACAGGATTACTTTCGAGCTCTTGTCATCAGCACCACTGTGAAACAGAAAACATTGAGATGGTGCTCATGAGGAATTATTTAACATTAGTTTTCGCCCGTGACTGCGCCCGCGTGGTGGCCGGAAAATATCCCATGGGAATGTAGGTACTACTGGGATAAAAGTATCCATGTCCTAACCAGGTCATGGTCTACATGTGTGCCAAGTGTCATCGAAATCCGTTCAGCCGTTAAGGCGTGAAAAGTTAACAGACAAATCGACATACTTTCGAATTTATAATATTAGTATGGAATAGATTAACGATTTTCCATAATAAACGCTGACCTGAGTAAAGCTAGGTCAGTCAGGTCATGGCAGGAGGGCACGGCGCTCACCACGGCGTCGTGTATCGCGCGGCGCTCGTCGGCAGAGTACGAGATCTGAAGACGCTCCAGTGACAGCGGCTCTGCTTCGCGGCAACCCACGCCTTGGTTGAGGAAACTTACTGGTTATAGATGTATATGTACAAAATAATTCAGGCTGTATGTAGGATTGGTTAAATAGTGTTATTTTTATCACTACAGTTTGTTAAACTAGCCTGTTCCCAAGTACTTCAATAATCAGGGTTTTATACTACATTTTTAATGATGAGGAATTAGGTTTAGGTTTAAAGAAACATTATTCTCAATAAAGACATGTCACTTATTTGACAACAACTAAAACATACATTAGTTACACAAACTTCGTCATCATCAGTTACAAACTAGATCCCATCCAATGCCTTCATTTCTCCAGAAGTATATCGATCCACAATTATATATTGAGCAAGTCGAGTTTGAAACACATTGAAAGAGTATAGATTTCCTAGACTAGAGGGTGCTATTTTGAATTATGTTATTAATAAGCTTAAATCCTGACTTCAATCACACCACATACACTACACATTCTACACGTTATAAAGGATACAATACAAAATGGATGAGGTGGTTCAGACCCTTAAACGGTTTCCTATAAACTGAAAATGAAGCAGCATAGGAGATTAAATATTGTTTGCATGTTGAATAAGAGGAATCCATATCAAAATCATAAAAATTGTTGATATTGTGTAGCATACCTTTTTTGAATAAACAATCTGATCTTGAAGCATTAGCAATGATTTGCTCAATATCTTCTTTCTCTGTGGATAAAATGATACATTATTCATTTTCAATTAATCCATAAAACAATAAATTATCAAGTAATGTTATAAACATTTACTGAGTTTAACAAGTGTATTAGATTCCAAGTCCAATGGATCTGGTAGTAGCTGATCATCCTTGGAGTAGCCATTTTGTCTCAGGAAGCATTTCTTCTCATGTTCTTCAATTTTATCAGGCGGAACTTTGTGGTTGGAATCATATCTACACGTTACCAGCGTAGGGTTCTGGAAGAATAACTTAGATTAGTTAGACACGGATTGTATACACAATTCAACAGTATAGGTTATCATAATCGCAGGCAATAACAAGGTAGGTACGTCAAATTAAGCTAGCGGTCGCCTTTAGCACAGCACAGGCAGAGACGTAAATTTTCTCATTTGATGCTTAATGCTAACGCAACCCTGAATGAGGACGAGAAAATATGCGAGATAATATTGTAAACATTATAACGACCTGTAAATGTTTTCTATCCCATTGAAGGGTTTGTAAGATCATCGTTAGTTCATTATCAATTCCTTCGGTGTAAGACTTCAATTTCATTAATTCTTCTCGTCTTTTCTCCATTATTTATATCATTTTTCAGCTATAAGTATATATTCCGTTCCGAATGAATAATGAATCCGAATCAAAAATTTTTGTTTTGACAGTTTGACACTGGCAGTTGTGCGTTGACACTTTTGACCATAGATTATACACTAATGCACATAAGTTTGCTAGATCCATGAGCCAAACTTGCAGAGCTTGTTGTCTTTTTGATTTTAGTCTGAGCGTAAAGGCTAAGTATAGTGCCACCAACTTATCTGGCCCGGTGGCCAAAAGAGGAACTAACGAAGCCATTTTGAAACGTCAATCTGCCTGCCATTCGCTGACATATGCGCCATTGGTTGTTTGCTCCGAGTTTATTTTTCGTTATAACAAGTGAAAAATATACGTACTTAAACCTAAGTAGTGTACAGCCTGCTACGAAATAAATACAAGCAAAATAACCATTAAATTGATTCTCGCCGCGGTGTTCTAGATTTGCAAGTGTGTTTAGAATTTTTATCTGTATTTGAGTGATTGTTGATACTTTTTTGACTTGTTTTTGAGTCTAATATTTTGAAAATAATTATATACATATAGATTACAGGAAAACTTATAAGAAGGCTATGCTCTTAAAATAACATGGTAAATCTCTTAATATTGTGCGTACAAAATTACATTTGCCATTGGAATGTATGACAGAACAGGTTTTTCAACTAAAATGTTAAGTTGGTTCTTGGGATAAATTCATCCCAAGTACGGAACCCTTCATTGTGCGTAGTCGGACACGCACTTGGCCAGTTTTTCATACCATAGGCCAAAACAGTCTAAGAAATCACTATAGTTCGTTTTAAGTAGGTATACAAAAGAACTATTGTGATTTTTAGACTGTTTTGGCCTATGGTATAAAAAATGCTGTAAACTAGACTAGGCATTAAAATGAATCATCAACATATATGTATATATTTTAATTTAGAGGATTAAAAAAAAAAATAGCACAAGTGGTGCCGCAATCCCAAGTATGTCAAAAAATTACAAATAAATGTAAGGAAATGATTACCTACTTACATACCTATCATTTCCTTAATTTGACTTAACCCGCGCTCATTGAAGCGTGAGTGATTGAGAATGACAGATAGATTGTATGAATGTAGGAATGAATAACTGACTGACGGAGGTGAACGGACATTACAGTGTGTTGTCATGGTGATTATGAGGTTATGAAAAAACTATTGTGATCTCAGACTAACTTAGTTAGAGATTATGATAGATAAAATACCTGAAGAATTTAAAGGACGATATTCGTGAAATTAAAAGCTTTGAATGTCGTTTCTTTATTTACAGATAAAGTAATATTTTGGAAAGCAATGATAAATGATTTTTATTTCTGTAAGTAGGTTTGTACAGTCGCGACCAAAAGTCGATAAGCAAACTCACGAAGCAATAGCTTGGCGTTTAGTTTGACTTAAGACCTTTTATTTCCAAGAACATGAACATGCATAATTATTGTCGTCAACAACTGATTGTAGTTCATAATTTCAAAGTTATAACATGTGTAAAGATGACCTAGCGGTTAAGCGCGTGCAGATAGATGCGTGAATCAGTGAGCCGTGAGTTCAAATCTCACGCAGTACTTGACTTTTTGTAAGTTTTTACTTGATTGGAAGTAATGGGACAGAAATATAATATTCTTTATCTTGTTCGCTTGGTCACTCATTTCGTAAAGTTAGAAACTTAGATCATAGAAAACTAAATAGGTATTGACAATTATATATGTGTTATTAGAATATCCTTTCTTTGTTATGTTATTATGAATTGACTAAGTGGCTATACAACAAAAAATCCTATGAACGGTTACAAAAAAACTTCTTTTATCTAGTAGGAATGTAACGTCACAATTCTCTTAAGTTTGTTAATTTTATAAATAAGTAAATAAAACGAATAACATTTTTGTTACCATTCAGCACGACTTTTTTATTTAAACCTTCCAACACCGAAAAGATAAATTAAAAATCACAAAAATAGTAAATAATAATACAATAACTAATATTTAACTTATTATAAAATTAATAATAAATGAACATAAAAATCTAACTTTTTTTTTGCTTAAAATAGAAATTATTATTATGGTTCCAAAGAAACAAAAAACAGTCCAACATTGTGGTTAAGATTCGAACTCAGACTTCATTCAAATTATAGCAATGCAATGGTAAGAACAGGTCTCCACTATGACGAGTATTTTAAATTCAAGAGAAATATAATGTTATTTCGCGTAGTACGACGACATGCGAAAATTCATTAGTGTGTCATCTGCGGAATGTTGGCTCATACACGCACACGTACTGGTTCGTGCCCGCACAGTTCATAGCAATGTAATCCTTAGCATGCTTATGGACTTTTGAGCGTTTACTGTACAAACACTTTTACAAGTCAATTATGTCTTTTTTTTTTAAACTAGTTGAAGTCGGCGTTTCCTATCTGACTACTCTGAGAAGAAAGGCCGAAACAAACTCAGAGGTCACAGTCTCTTATAAAGTCCAGACATAATCTTGGTCACTTCATGTGAAGACCATGTAGATTGGTGTCTGAAATGGTCTTTTGAGGAAAGAACCACACAGATTGAGAGGACCTGTCCAGTCAGTGCATGCAGTTGTCAGTAATCGCGCAGCTCAACTCAGAACTTAAGGAGCTCAACGATTCAACGAACAATACCAAAGAAAGGACATTGGGGTAGCCCGCATAAATTACTCAAACTGCCAGACCATGATTAAAAATAACTGAGAGAAAAATAAAACAAACAAAAAAGCAATGACCTACATAGTCTTCACATTCACAATAAATTAAAATATTTACAAAGTAAATATTCATGTCAACATTCAGTATGCAAACATAGAAATAAAATAAAATTCGGAGCAGTTCAATCCCAAGCCTTTTTGTCCTCAATATAATCTTTAACGGTATAAAAAGCTTTCTGACACAACTTGCGTTTAATGAATGATTTGAATTTATTAAGGCTCAGATCTTGAACGTGGGTTGGAAGTTTATTATAAAAGCGTATACATTGACACCTGAATGAGCCACTTATTTTCTTGAGCCTTGTTGGAGGTACAGACGCCAGCACATCAAGCTACTACAATCTGTCAGATTTCTTTAATAGATTTTCGACTTTATTTCTAAAGCATTAGATTCAAAGTTGATTCGGAAAATCTGATAGTTTCGGGTAGGTTGACCTGCTGGCGGCCGGCTGGCTACAACAAATTTGTGTTTGTTCCTAGTATTTATATTGTGGATATCACTGTATTTTTTAAACAATTTAATGTTTTTATGGGCATATAAAAGATTTTCAAAAATGTACTGAGAAGGCAAAGTCATTATATTAATCTCCTTAAATTTCTCTCTGAGAGATTGTCTCGGACTTAATTTATAAATGCATCGAACAGCTCTTTTCTGCAAAACAAAGATAGTCTGAATGTCGGCTGCATTTCCCCACAACAGAATACCGTACGACATTACACTATGAAAATAGCTAAAGTACACTAAACGGGCTGTCTCTATGTTGTTAAATTACGAATTTTCCTAACAGCGTATGCTGCGGAGCTTAGCTTTTTTGACAATTTATCTATATGTGGGCCCCACTGAAGCTTAGCATCCAAAGTCAAGCCCAAGAATACTGTGCTATCTTCAGGATTCAACTCTTCGCCCTTTATCAACACGTTAGTTTTCACCTGCCTAACGTGAGGTAGCGTAAACTTAATGCATTTGGTTTTTTTTTTCATTAAGGAGTAAATTATTAACATTGATCCAGTGAACTACTTTTGAGATCGCTCTGTTTACATCGTCAGTAACCAGCTGCTGACGTTTAAGTTTAAACAAAAGTGAAGTATCATTCGCAAACAAAACTATATCATGATTATCCTTTATGAGGTAGGGCAAATCGTTAATATAAATAAGAAACAAGAAAGGACCAAGAATCGAGCCCTGTGGGACCCCCATTGTTACTATAGATCCGGGCGATCTTTTTCCATTAACGTCAACGCTCTGAATCCTATTACTCAAGTATGAAGTAAGAAGATCCAGAGTGGTGTTTCGGATCCCGTAATGGCGGAGTTTCCTGATTAACGTTTCATGAAGAACGCAATCGAATGCCTTGGACAAATCACAAAAGATGCCCAAGGCATCGCATTTGTCTTCCCATGCATTATAAATATATCCTAAAAGTTCAACACCCGGCATCAGTAGTTGAACGACCCTTTGTAAAACCGAACTGCTTGTTATGTAATAATGTATGTTTATTAAAAAATCTTTGCAATTGGTCTAAAATTAATTTCTCAAAAATTTTACTAAACGTAGGTAATACTGAAATGGGTCTGTAATTTGTGGGGTCTGATGTACTACCTGATTTAAACAAAGGTATTATTTTACTATATTTCATAAGGTCAGGAAACTCCCCACAGTCGATACAGTTATTAAAGATAAGAGCTAAAGTAGGTGCTACAATGTCAATAATAGACTTAGCAACTTCTACAGAATTACCCCACAGATCTGATGTCTTTTTTACATTTAAAGTGTGAAAGGTTTTAATTATATCTCTACAGGTAATATGTTCAAAATTAAATTCCGAATCGCAAGCATTAACATTTTCCTTAAGCAAAGACTCAGCAACAGAAGTTGATGAGTTTAGGGATTTAGTAGTTGAAACGGGAATATCTGAAAAGAAATTTTCAAAGGCCGCGGCGACTTGTGAGTCTGATTTTATTATGCTGTCATTAATAGACAGGCTGTAGTCAGCACTTCGGTTATTAGACCTTCCCGTTTCACTATTAATAATATTCCAAGTCGTTTTAATTACATTACTACTGTTTTTAATCTTCGAACTCAAATAACGCGACTTGGCCATACAACAAACTTTTTTTAAATAATTTTTAATAATTTCTAACATATAAATTAAATTCAGCAGTGTTTACAAAAAACCTTTCATTGTATAGTTCATAAAAATAAGTACCTACATACTTTATAAAACAATCGTTTGTAAAACAATAAAAAACTTTATTTACAGAAACGTAGTCGAGTTTATTTACGGACGTCGGTTACCTTAAATAATATATCTTATATAAATAGTACTATATCTGTGTGTAAGGATATAACGGCTGGGATTCCAGAGATAGCCTCATTTTTCATGTCAGCGCTCATTGAGATAGGAAAACATCAAAGAGATTAAAATTGTACTATAATTTAATGTCTTTGGAAAACATGGAGATGGCATGTTCTACTATAGGAAGAATAGTTATACAAATATCTGTCTTATCGACTCAGACATGTCAAAAAGCGAGCTGCGTATGAAAAGGGAGACATCTAAATGTTTGTCAAGTTTTAAATTTGACAACACTCTTGTGTGGCGTCATAATCATGTCTACAGTCCTACCAACTTATCTGTGAACTGAAAGAGGACGGCACCGTCGATTCAGTGTTGCTAATTAATATAAGGTGCCCAAAATTGAGTAAGTTTTCAAGAAGGAAATTTCACATTAGACATAATCGATTAATAAGAATTACAGTTTTTACAAATTAAAAACAATGATACCTATATAAAAATAATAAAATAAAATAAAAGAATTTTATAATTTACAGTTAGGTAGGTACGCTAACAGTTTAGTCTGTCAGCAATAAACAATGGCTTTATCTAAAAAGTAAACCAATGAAGTGGAAATTCAGCAGTTAAAATGTTCTACGTTACAAATGTTACAAATGAAAGTTGTATCCCCCCGGATACAACTTTCATTTAATGCGAAGTTAAGTAGGTACTGCAAGAGGTACCTGGATGTCTAGCATTTAGTTATGACCGTACCTAACTCCTAAAACCAGATTTGACTAATTATAATTAGCAGTGGTACCTAGTGGTAGTGTAGTATAATAAAAAAAAACAAATTGCTTTAAAATGATCTATTGAAAACCAGGTTTACAGTAATTGTGATCTTTAGATGAACCTGCATACACAACTTCATTCGTTCGTTGTGAGGCCATACTCCGCTTATTTCTGTACCACTATCATCATTATCACTATCGCTTTCGGTTTCAGTATCACTTACCACTTCTATAATAAAAGGTTTATCTAAATACAAATCATGTTTTAAGTATTCTCCTTCTAACCTGCGAACGTGCTTACAATGCTGTGCCCACTGATGAACTGTAATAGCGTCAAAAGCTTCTCTAACTAGGCGGGGAATTTCAGCATTTTTGTGCTCAATATTTACATCAGGAACTTTTCTTTTCATTGTGCTCCATATGAGTTCAATGGGATTGAGATCACAGTGATAAGGTAGTAAATATAAGCATTTGTGTCTATCGTCTTCTAAATTTTTTTCAACCTCATATACAGGTTCAGGCTTATTTCCCTTAATTATATCTAAAAGTTGAGGTTTAGGCAAATTCTCTCCGTAGTCAATTTTATCTTGAGTCAACCATAATTGCATATATTTTTTTAAGGAATTCGTATTTGGGACTTTATTTACACCAATACGGTGATAAGGAGCATTATCCATCACTATTATGGATGGTTCTCGTAAATTAGACACAAGTTTTTCAATAACCCACTTTTTAAACTTGGTACTATTCATCTCGTCATGATAATCAACACTTTTTGTGTTTGATTTAAACACAAGTAGTGCATTTGTTACAAATCCAGTATCTCCTCCCGCATGAACAATAATATATCTTTGCCCTTTCGATACAGGCTCCAATACTCCGTCTTTATCCATCTCCTTGCCAACATTTACCCGATGTGAATATAGGTCTCATCTAAATAAATTATGGGCCAGGGCTGGGCAGATTTATTATTTTTCTCCACTGCATGCAAGTACTCAGCTCTCCAAGCTGATATTTCATTACGCTCCATAAGAACCTTCCGATTGGATTGAGATTTTTTAAAACGAAATCCCACCTTGTAAAGCAGCTTTTGCAGCCTCTCTCGCCGTCCTGTGTAATTTATTTATGTCTTTAAGACCTCTAGAAGCTTTTTAACAGTAGGGACGTCTTTTTTAGCAGAATAAAATTCATGTACAGACGCCAGTAGGTCAACCTACCCGAAACTGTCAGTTTTTCCCAATCAACCTTGAACCTAATGTTTTAGCAATAAAGTTGAAAATCTATTAATGAAATTTGACAGATTGTAGTAGCTTGATGTGCTGGCGTCCGTACATACTTTCCTCCGTATAACTCCCATGTCAAAATCATCAACATGCACAAATCCACTTTTACGTTTTCTCTCCTTGCCTGGTGTTCGAATTTTTGTACCAGTTTCTTCTGCTGCGTGCCCTTTCTTAACTATTTTTAAAATTAGTCCTTGACTAAATATAAGATACTAAAATAAATGTTAGTAGAAATTTGAAATCTGGCAGGTTAGTTTGCTCACTCACTTAGCAGGTTATCTGTTAGATGTACGTTACCGTTACGCTAAGCTGCAGCTAGAATAGAAACGAATATTTCGTGGACTCAAATAATTAGTCAAGTATCGGGTAATTTATAACAAGAAAGTTGACAACACTAACCTGTCGCTGCCGAAATTCGTTTGTATATTTGATTAAATGGAATAATCGGAGACCCGGCCCGAGCTTCTTCTTCAAAAAAGGTTTTAACCTTTAGAATAATGTTTCGAGCATCACTTTTAATAGCTTTCGGCATATTTAACTTTATAAATTCAGCAATATCACGACAAAACAACCAGAGAACCCAAATGTGGTAGACACTGACAATCGAATGACATTTCAACATGACGGCCGTAGTTCCAATTTTCGCCATTTCACGGATAAGTTGGTAGGAGTGTATGCGTGACCCTCAGACTCGGGATACTTAGCGTACACTCACATCTATCAGCACGGAATGCCATGTTAGAGTGCGCGCGGCGGAATCGGCGATGCGTTCGCATTCATTTTTATTTCATTAATTTTTACTGACAACACCAAATGCGATAACAGCGACTCTCTCACTGGACCAGTTATGTTTGTGGGACTGAGCTTCACTTTTAGTTATTGCATTGGTTCTCTTTTGGTTATCTTTTAGTTACAGCAAGGGTTTTCCGTTTTGCAACTTAAAATATTTTTTTCTTCGTATTTACTTTTTGCTAGATACGACAGTTCTGTTTTGCTGGCAACTCGAGTTTTGACAGCTGATTCGGTGCAATAATTCTTTTTAATCTGTGGTTCGCTTAGCGAGGAGACGTGTGTGCTTTTTCAATAGAATTTTCTCAATAAATGTGTGTGGAAAATGGCAGATTCCGAGGTAAATTCACCACCTTATAACATCTTATTGCTACCAAAATATGACCGCATTCATCACTGATTATTCTATTGGCAGGTATTAAAAAAATTAAAGGATATACCATTTAAAATCCAGACCGCAAGTTTGAAAGGAAGACGTGAGGTTGTAGAAGAAATTCGGAATGTATTGTCCACACCGGGTAAGTAACAATTAGGACTATGTTTATTCATAATTTACTTTAAAAGTGTAATATTTGTGTGCTTTTTGCATATAAATGCGAAGTATTTATAGGTTGGTTGTCCAGCTGTATTGATCCATAGAGCCCTGGATGTAGCTCAGTATTGTGCTCTCACTTGATTGAGTTTTGAACGTGCCAATCAGAGGACGCTGTATGCAACATAGATTGCATCTATATATAAATTCTGAGAAATCAATTCATCAATACTTGTGCACAGAGCATTGCTAGCAGTTTGTAGAATCAGTTTGCTGAAAATTATAATAAAATTGAAATTTTAATGCACTTTCAAGAACTTTGGCGATTATCTGTGATTGAAATTAGAAATATACATAGTCTAAGCTAAAATGCAACAGTCTTGTTGTTCACTCATTCATAATTTTAGGAAGAATGGATCCATTTTTACAAAGGTTTACCTACTGTGTTAAGATGGTGCAATTTTTTTTTCTAGATTGTATTGAGCAAATTAATGTTTACAGGATAACAACATGAGTATAGAATTCTAGAAGATAGAACTAGGTATAGTGAAATAAGCTTTGTATGTACTATAAGTGATTAATAACAGATAGTTGAAATAATAAACAAATCTTCTATTTTTTTTGTGGAACTAGGGACTTCTTCACCACATTATGGACATGCCTTGAATAATATTAAAACAAATTGAATTACTAATAAATTCTTATGTAAATTCTCTTATGTATGTGTATGAGTACATATTTTTTTTTTTTTTACTGAGCTATCATGATTTTGTAAGCTGACAATTATTCCTGAACCCACTGATCAGGTATAAGCAAAGCCAAAAGCCTATGTGTGTCTCACACATGGTTTACTAAACCATGTTTGCTATTGCAAATACTAAAAATAAATATTGTAGAAATGAGCATTTGCCAATGTTCTTCCACACTACTCAACTGATATCAATTAAATCCCATTATATTCCAGAGTACTTTACAGCTAACCAGATATACTTACTGTTTTTCACGTTCAAGTGGATAAGGAGTGACCAAAATGTGGAACAAACATACTACTCTGCAAATTCTAATCATTTCATTCAAGTAGACCATTATTTTATACTAATATGGTCTTTGGAAAGTCAGCTATGTTACACAGCTATTTTGTTGTACCAGGTATAACAGAGCCAGCAGTCCGATTTGTATGTCGTCTACTGGTGCTCACACTACACCGGTACCGGGACTCCACCTCCCAGTCGTATGTGAAGGGCCTAGTCGCCCACCTCGCCATCACGCACAGAGAATGGACTCTGAAGGGCCTGCTGCCCGTCCTGCTTGAAGTGTCGGAACAACTAAAGAACACAGCTTCCTCGTGAGTTATTCAGAATTTATGATTTTATATTTATCTATAGGCAAAATAATTTTGATAGATAGTCCTGAAGAAAAGGCTGTAAGTAGAAGTAAAAAAAATAACAACTTTGTTTTTATGTCATTCTTTTTTGATAACCAACTATAAATTTAATTATACAGAAAAAGCATATGCCAGAGTGGGCTGTATGCACTACGTTGGTCCACAGTCCTTGTTGATGGCACACTCAAGTCTACCGAGGAGAATGGAGTGGACTATAATGCACTTGTACTATCCCAAGCCAACCTGCTTGCTGCCATCATCGCATATGGGGACCACAGGAAGAATGATAAGGCATTTTCAATGGTAAGTTAGCACACAATAAAATTAAAAATCCACCCAGAACTGGTTCAATACAGAGAGTAGATTTGGTGCAGATATTTAAAATTGTGTTAATAAAAACTTTCAAACATTAAAATTCCCTTTAAATCTTTAGTCCCTTGAGCAAAATAGCCGTGATTTTGGTCTTTGTCATTTTGATACTGCATTCTAAATTATACACCTTTATGTTTTCAGCTACATACATCCTGGGTATCAATAGGTAAAGAGAAGTTATCTAAATGGCTTGAAGTATTGTTGGCGATCCCGTCCGACTCGGGACCACACATCTGCGTCACTTTCTCCATTCTCTGCCGACATCTACAGCAGATTGGGGATGGTGGCACTATAGAACAACACAAGGTATGTCATAATAGCTTATATTTTTTATTTTTTTTATTTTGGCATCAAACAGTCATATACTTACAAATAATTTTTAAGAGAATTAGTTCCTTACAATAGACCTATTAGTGCCGACAATGTGATATAGTGGTAAAAATAATTACAATAAACTCCTAACAAGGAAAGCCGCGCAAGAAATACTTACTAATTTTTGTATCAGAACTAAAGTTCAATGCAACATAGTTTACAAAGTAAAGTGCAGGTAGACAATATAGTAAAAAATGTGAGTTTAAGTTAGGTGATATATCTACTTTTTAAGTTTTGTTTAAGGCTATTAAGAGAGATGTTAAAAAGATCTATGTCCATAAATTCTCTATTATATTATTATTAGTGGAACGGTATATAAATGAATTAAGAGTGTATGTCTTATTTAGTT
Source organism: Dicycla oo (assembly GCA_948252095.1). Classification (NCBI taxonomy): domain Eukaryota; kingdom Metazoa; phylum Arthropoda; class Insecta; order Lepidoptera; family Noctuidae; genus Dicycla; species Dicycla oo. The sequence goes on along the minus strand of OX411718.1, from coordinate 1,534,939 downwards.
GAGGAGGAACAAAAAGTGGTGTTGTACAGACGCCAGCACATCAAGCTACTAGAATCTGTCAGATTTCTTTAATAGATTTTCGACTTTATTGCTAAAGCATTAGGTTCAAGGTTGATTGGGAAAATCTGACAGTTTCGGGTAGGTTGACCTGCTGGCGTCTGTACAACCATTTTGTGTTTCATTATGACAATATAGTCTGGCTGGCATGAGTTTCTAATTAGAGCCTAAGCAAAACAACCTCAGTAAGTATTAACACATAAGTGCCCAGTGTCCCAATGACATACTGCATACTTTCTGAATATTATGATGTAACAATAATTATTTCTGCTTCTATTTTGTTAACAATCTCTTCCCACAGACAAAAATGTTGGAAAGCTTTACCAAGAGCGTCATCAGTGTGAAAGCCCGTCCGAACGCGAACTACATCAAGGGATGTCATGACCTGCTGCGTCAGCTCAGCTCCGGGGAGGTCCGTGACGCGTTACTGCCAGCCCTGCACAAGGCCATGCTGCGGAGCCCTGAGACCATCGTGCAGGCTGTAGGAGAAGTCTTCGCCAGTCTCAATGTGGAGCTAGATGGATTAGCTGTTGATATCGGGAAGAGTTTGATTGGTGAGGGTTTGTTTTAATGTTTATTGATTGATAATTTTAATTATTCATTTATGTTGATGTTACGTCTTAGGGACTGTAGCGGAATATCACTCTCACAGACAAAATACAGCGCGCGTTTCATACCCTGCGTATCCAACAGGACTAACTACACTTTTTCATCTCATTTAGCTCAATTCAGCTTTCGTCACGAACGCGTACGCATCTCCATACAAAACTGGTGTTTTGGAGCTGTATAAGTGTAGTTAGTTCCTCACTGATTCTTTCGAAAATAATTTTAAAGTCAACTCTAGCTTAGTGGTAACTAAGATCAATATCAATTTAGCACCTTATATCCAAACATTGGATTGCATCTTTGATCCTTAAAGTAGTTGAATAACTAAAAATTAAGTGAATGTCAAAAATGTATTTAAATTATTTTCTCTTCTTTCCAGTGAACTTACATTCAAAAGACGAATGGGTACGGGGCGAAGCTCTATGTGCGCTGGAACGGCTAGCGGCACGTTGTTCACATGTGACGGCTGCGCGTGCGCTGCTGACACATGCCTTCGCTGAATACAACGGCGCTAGTGGCAAGCTCACCTCTAGTGAAGACAAGATCGCGGTTCTCCTTGTAAGTATACTAAACTTATTAGAGTTATCCACTGCTGATAGGAATCCTTTCAAAAAGAGCAGAGGATTTTAAGCCATAATGTTATGACTGTATTGACTTTACTTACTGAGGAAGCTAGTTTGTGATGGAAGAAATAAACCTCCTTACAGCTTACTCAATACCTACAGGTATCAGGATAATGACTTGGTTACTCCAATTGTCGGTTGAGTAAACCAACAGCACAATACAATTACTGACAATGTGACAATATTTTCACTCAAATCTGTGAGATTCGTTCCTCAAAAGACCATCTCAGGCACTAATCATTGGCGACGTAAAACTGGTGGATGCCAAGCTTCATTGCTTGGCTCATTGCCGCAAGGTTGCCTGCTTGTCGGTCTTCTACAGATTGTACTTCGGAGAGTGTGCCCGAGAACTCCACGACCTCATTCCACCGGCCCCCTTCTACCACCGGACATCTAGACGCACTGCCAGTTACCATCCCTACCTGGTTGCTATTCCACCAATTCGCACTAAGCGCTTCCAAATGTCTTTTATAATGCGCACAGCAAAAGAGTGGAACTCACTACCTGCGTCTGTGTTTCCGAACGTATACAACCCTAATCTCTTCAAAGTGAGAGTGAACAGGCTTCTTCTGGGTAAGCTCACTCCATCGTCGACTTTGTCTCTGTCACCTCTGACCTAGACTAGAGTCAAGAGCAAACCCATCACAAATAAAAAAAATAAATAAATAAATAAAAAAATAAAAAAAAAAAATCTGCATGATCCTCATATGACCTGACCAAGATCTGGAATTTAAAAGAGACTGTACCACTGAGCTTGTTTTGGTGTTTCTTTTCAAAAAACTTGTATGTGTATGGAAAGAGTAACCTCATCTAGTTTTAAAACATGATTTATTTTTGATGTGGTATTTATGAAGTGTTTTTATGAAATAAATCATTTATTATTTAGCAAGACTCATACAAGTGGGACATAGAAAAATAATTATTTTCACCCTTAATTGAGGTTATCACTATTTATCACGTCATTTCATTCCCCAGGGTGTAAGCACACTCCGAGCCCTACCCCTGCGGGGCGCGGACCGCCTCGCTCTATTCAACGAGGCAGCGAGCCAGCTGTCTCGCGTGTTGGACAGCGAGTCGCACGAACGTACCCTGTGTGCCGCATTAGACACGCTGCAGAAATGGACAGTCGGGCTAGATGCACCCATGCCGGAGAAAATACTGGATATATTTAAGGTGAGATTCAACATACAGGATGTCAAAAGACCCATCACATTGTGTAAATCAAACATTAAGCAAAAATTACTGCATGAAATCGATTTTTATTTTTGGTGTGAAAAATCGCTGTTTATGTAAAATATTGTGCTATTTAAAGTTAACTTGTTCTCACGAAAAAAAGTTGAAACCATTGACTTTCATTATCTCCATAATCAGAACTTTTCAGGTACGGTCCAACAAAAAGGTTAAGGGGGAAGCGCCAGGGTAGCCCGCAAAATTCAAATTTTCTTACTTTTTATGCAATTTGCAAGTCAGTATTAAGTTGTATGATTTGCGGCCGTAACAAATATGTATTTACAGAATTATAATTATTTAAATCAGTAATACAACTCCTTAAGTTAGTATAATTCACAAATATCAAGATTTCATGAGCTAGTCATTCATTATTCTTAAAGATTTATATTGATTACTTTAATTATTATAATTATGTAAATACATTCTTGTTACAACCGCGATTTACATTTTGATCAAAGTACAACCTAATACTTACTTGTAAATTGCAAAAAACGTAAGAAAATTTGAATTTCGCGGGCTACCCTGACGCTTTCGCCTTAAACTGTAATTTCGTAATTTAGTAGCAGCTAAGTTCATAACGTCTGATCCAGTCACTCTTACCCGCAAACGTCGACGTCGTCGTGACATGATTTGCTAGTGACGTTAATAATGTTTTAGATCGTCACTGGCCTCAAACGGATGACACTAAAGAATTTTTCGGAGAATTTAGTGTTTTAACATATCGCACCTTGAAAACAAAAGTGGCGTTATACAAAAATTTAAATTTTTCAGTATGTCCATTTAACGTTTTTGATGTAGCATTTGGGTCAATATCTTAGCAAATAATTGAAATAAAAGACTGCAATTAGTTTCACTTGTCAGTTTGACTATCTTACTTTTAAGTTATGTAGGTAAGTACTGAAAACATGGCAGTAAATTATGGAGTTATTTAGAAAACATAGTTCTGATAATGTCACTTTTGTTATCAAGGTGCGATATGTCGATGCAGGTCTAGGTTTTGCCTTCCAAGTGTCATATTAAACAACGGGGAAATGTTTGAATCGAATATAACACTGCACCATATCATTTATACAGGGTTATTGGTAAAACACCAACAACCTCTTAAGGGGTCATTGTACATACTCATCATTATGAACCACTTTTATTATAGGACCAAACCTGTAATCGCGAAAAATAAATCAGCGGTTCTCTACATTTATGTTCGCAAAACTCGTCAAAATGTATGAAACTGGCGATTTTTTTTCCGCGATTTGAGGTTTTGTCCCACAGTAAAAGTTGTTCATAATGATGAGTACAATGACCCCTTAAGAGGTTGTTGATGTTTTACAAATAACCCTGTATACTTAATAATAATTCAGTATTTATTGTCCCACTGCAAGGCCTCCCTTTCCTTTTTCCACTTAGCTCTAACCTGAGTCAATATGGACCAATCCCGTCTATCAGCGCCAAGTTCACCATATCTATGTTAATACATTTTCTTTTGTTTGTACAGAAAAACCTATCGGGCAAGAGCACGACGCAGAACGTGCGCACGTCGTACGTGAGCATGGTGGCGGCCTGCGTGCGCAGCTGCGGAGCTACTCCCGCGCAGGCCGGCGCGCTGCAGCCCACGCTGCTCAAGGCCGTGGAGAAGGCCACGCAGCAGCCGCTACAGGTAAATATTAGCTTCTTTCCTCTTCTTCGTGTCGCTGGCACGACAGTATTTTAGATCTTGTTGGCCCAAGACTTGGCCACATCCTCGGCGTCGTCGGCGGCACCGCAGAGATCACTTTGGCTGCATGTTTTGGGACACAGAGGACAGGATATGAGGTGGAGCATAGTGTGCGACATAGCTCCACATCCACAGCCTGTCGCCGTTCCGTCGAGCTAGCCCCACTTTATCAGGTTGGAGTTACATCTTCCCACTTGTGATCACGAAAGATTACACCCTGTAGGTATCTACCTGCAGGGTTTAACCTCGTCAGGGTGTAGCATCTGCTCCTTTGGTGGTAGATAGTAAGTAGGTAGTAGTAGTAAATACTGGCTGATATTGGAGTTATTTTATGCTTGCTGCTATGAGGGCTTTGGATCTGTGAAACTTTGAACTGTCATCGACAGACGGCTATAATGTCAAACTTGTGTCGACATCTACGTCACTGCTATAACTATAAACCTGTAAATATAGCACTAACCTGTATAACATTTTTGTTAGTTTAAATTTTAAACTTACAAAGATGGTACAGACGCCAGCACATCAAGCTACTACAATCTGTCAAATTTCTTGATTGAAATTTCTTGATTTGATTTTCAACTTTATCGCTAAAGCATTAGGTTCAAGGTTGATTGGGAAAGCTTGACGTGCTGGCGTCTGTACATAGGGTAATAGTTTGTAGCAAAAGATCTATACAGGCTTATTGTTAAAACACCAACAACCTCTTAAGGGGTCATTGTACTCATCATTATGAACATTTTTTACTATGGGACAAACCTGAAATCGCAAAAAAAATATCAGCTGTTCAGTACATTTTAACGAATTATGCGAACATAAATGTACTGAACAGCTGATTTTTCACTTTTTAGTTTATTTTACTCCTTGAACAAGTTCTTAGTTTCTGAATCAGCAGGTATATTATAACAATTTGGTTTCCCCCAGCACCTGGTGGTGAGCGAAGGTATCTGCGCGATGCTGGGCCTGACGTTGCTGGACTCGGCCCGCGACCTGCCCAACAAGGCGAGCGTGTGGGCCGCGCTCACGCACCCAGACAAGCACGTGTTACTGCACGATAGAGTGCTCACCGCTGCTAGCGATGACGGTAACTATCTATCATAATCTCAATACGCCATTTGCGATCGAGTGTATCTATTTAATACATATAGAAAGGCGATTTAGTCACGTGCATCCGTCTAGCAGGTGGTTCTACCCGTCATACTGAGCAACTGTCGCTATAAAACTCATATCCAATACTTAAAAAAAAAAACATACATCTATCGAAATAGTCTGTCTGCTGTTGTATAGGAATTTGTTATTTTTTCTCGAATCAGATATGAGTTTCAAAGTGAAAGTTGTTAGAACCACCCCCTTGACCGACGCAGCTGACCACATCGCCACCCTGTACACACAGTCTCATTCACACAAATAGTGAGGTAGCTGCTGTCACTAATATCATCTGTTAGTCACCATAAGTGGCGTGAAAAGGTTAAAAGTGAAGTAGCCCTGCATGAGAGGCGTGGTGTGCCAGTGAGCCAGTCTACAGATATAATGAACATAAATACGGGATTTAACAGGATTCTACAGGGAACATAGGTAGAGTTCAAGTTCTTATAGTTTGAAACCGAGATGAGCAGGTGGTTTTATTTTATGTGAGCCACACTCGTGGCAGCCGCACAATTGTTCCTAGAGCCAAAATTGAGTGCTTAAACTTTCATCTGAACCGGGATCTCAAGTTTAAAGCCAGCAACTTTATAGAAGGATCTGACTAGCAAGCCTATAATGCAGGTATGCAATGACATTGAATTTTAAGAATTCTAAACTTGTGCAACATTTAATATATAGAATAACATGCATGAGTTCAGTTGACTTCATAATCATTGACTTATTGTTAGTCTAAACTAAAAATATGTTGGTTATTTTTTTATAGACCAGCAAATCAGATACCATTTTATTTGTTTAAATTGAAAATTCTCTTTTAATTAGGCATCATCCTTAACAGCCTTTCCTATCCCGACTGTACATATACGCAGTATGTTTATTAAAATGATTACCGAGTGTCACTATAGCATTTACCCCTTTATAGTCCTAATACAGGTGGTGTTGCTATGCAGAACAGTGTTGGAAAACTACCAAAGTGTTGCCAGCGAACATAACTCGCCGGTTTACAGAGCGTTCATACTCGTTCTACTGTCACCGGTCAAGGCTGTCCGTACGACTGCTATAGAGGAAGTTAAGGCGCTACTTGCCAAGGAAGATCGGGTCTTATTAGCAAGGCATTTAGCGCTAAAGTTGAATGAAGTGCTGGAGGAGGGCAGAGTCTTCAGCGGCAAGGAGAAGCCGCCGACTGATGAGAAGGGAGGCGGTGAAGTAACTGGCAAGATGATCTTGGATTGTATTCATGCGCTGTGTTCGTTTAAAGGTCAGTTTTCTCCTTTAGTTTCTTACAGTATAAGTCAATAAAGGTTAATTTTAAACTTAAAACAGTTACAAGGTAACACATAACTAAAGAAATCTAAGAAGTGTCTGCCTAACCTGGAAATCATGTTCAAAAAGTGCTATCATACGAGAGCTTGTGAGCGAGGCTTAAGTCCCGAGAGGAAGTATGACAGCTTGGGACTCGTGCCTAGAAATTGGATAATTGGATGCATATTTACCTAAAGTTCAGGTGTTGGCTAATATGAATTGCACTTTTGTATCGAAAAAATCCCGAGATTCCGGGATCGACAAATTTAGAGATCTGTTTATAGAATCGAAAATAATAATATATTTACTTACGTTTAGGTGTTGGCATTAGCCATATAATAATAATAATACTGCCGTCGTAAGAAAAAAGGGCACAACTAACATTTAAAAAAAAAAATCTACAAAAAATTGAGCAGATTAGCCTTTTTTTTCTGATTCTAAATATGTATGTAACTCAATTTTTTTTTAAATGTTAGTTGTGCCCTTTTAGCTTACGACGGCAGAATAGGTGTTGGCAATATGGAATGCACTTTTGGATCGCGATTCAGGAATCTAGTACTTTTTGACTATAGAATCGAATGCTAGCCAATGTTGTAAAGTGGGTTGCCAAACTGGTATAGCACACGTCAGGATAAGTAATGTTAAAAATGAATTTCAAGTACTTAAACAAGCATATGAATAGTAATGTGATACCGGTGTCCCGGTATTTTTAAAATAAATAAAACCACATATTTAAGAAGTCGTTTCCATACTATGTGTCCGATTAGTTGTGCATTCCCGGATTTTCTGGAACCCCGGGATTTATATTACGAAAAAAATAAATAATTAAGAAGCCGCTTCCATAATTTATTAGTCAAAAATTAACTTTAGGTATGTTCTATGTGTTGGGTTTGGTTTCCGCACTTAGTCCTTCTAAGTGGACCATTGTACGTGCTTTAATAGGTAAATATACATCCGATCTCTACTCATGACGTATAATTTTGACTGTTTTACATTTTACATTCCATGTCGTTTTTTTTTTTATTTCGGCCACTAAATTGTCTCAGTGCAGATTGAACTTACAATGAGCAATCGACACGAACAAGAAGAGAAACTAATGGAGTACAGAACCTTCACTCTCCCCACAGATTATCCTGAGAAGGACTCGCAAGAGCTAGCCATAGCGATCCTACCGAGCTGCCACCACCCGCTGGTGGCGGCCGTGAACAGTGGCGCGTGGCGCAAGCTGCTAGGCTACCTGCGACACGACGCCAAGAAGCTAGTGGGCCTCTACTCCAACAACCTCAAGAATAAATACATCGCCGGGTACTCGCCTAACGAGGTAACATTCTACAATAAAATAGTTCTCGACCCATACTTCGAAACGGTAGCGATATGAAACAAAACATTTAACGAATAACGAATAGCGGTGTTTATGACTATTTCAATTTAAATCAATTTAAATATTACTTGGAACTTAAACATAACCAGCGGAATGTGAGTGTACTACTGTGAATAGAGGTGTGGTGTTGTGTTATTTCAATTGAAATTCGTGATCCAAAGAATAATAATTGTTGTTGGACAGATTCGCTACGCGCCAGTGTCTCGCTTCGCTATCGGTCTGCCTTTGTATGCTAAATACGAGATACAAACAGGCTGTTATAGTACGCGTTAAACCAAGACCTCCCGGCGCACGCAAGTGGTGCAAAGTATATTATTAGCTAATTATTTTTGTGATGAATAAAGCAATGCTGTAGGTAGGCATATAAATACTATAAAAAATGGTTTCACATCTTATGTGCACTCAACTGTACCATGCGCGGTTTCCTACTGGGGCCTACGTTCAGGGGCTCATAAAGTTCAGCGAGTACTGTAGTGGTTAATCCCAGTTTTAATTCAATTTTCGAGATTTCTCGAAACAGCTTAGTTCAAGTTCATCGAGGACTTCAATTTAAAACAGTATTCTTTCTACAGACGTTATCGAACGTGGTAGCCACTCTAATAGCCACTAACCCGGAAGTGCTGGCGGGTAGCGCGGTGCAGTGCGCGCTGGACACGCTGCAGGACCCCGAGCTGTTGCGCGTCACCCGCGACGAGTACTTCACGTACCTCACGCCTGAGGGAGTGCTGTACGACAAGAGTTCGGTGCCTGGGTGAGTCACTGGATTAATAACTCGGTTTACAACATATACTTAGCAATATTATTGAACAAAGAAATTACAGGGGCAATTTTTTTTGTCTAGTAATGAAGATAATAAGGAGATGAATCTGAAGCGTGAGAGCAAAGCGTACAGCTACAAGGATCAGCTGGAAGAGCTGCAGCTACGGCGCGAACTGGAGGAGAAGAACAAACGAGAGGGCAAGGTCAAAGAGGTCAGTAGCACAACTAGTTAATCAAAATTATAAATGTGAATTTGACAGATACAGGAGCACAGCCTAAACCTGGGCTTAGAAGCATGAAATTTGTACAAATGTTCCTTATATAGTGAAATCGAACACCAAGGAAGGATTTACGAAAATTCACCCCTAAAGGGGTTAAATAAGGAATGAAAGTTTGTATAGAAGTTCGTCAAGACTTCCGGGATTCACGCAAGAATAGCATAATTCATTGTCTCATAAGTAACATAAGTAATTATTAATCAATAGGACACATATCTCCTAGAAACAATGAAAGCTCCCAATTACTGAGCCCCAATAAAGAAATAGAGACACTCAACTCCTGTAACTCGCACTTTACCTCAGTAGGAACCCGTCTAGCAGACAAGATACTAGAAAAACTTAATATATCTCATGAACAGTGATCCTGAGTAGGTAGATTGATTTTTGGTACTTGTATCATAAATGCCCACAGAAAGAATAACATGGATAAGCCATTTTCCCGGAAAGTAATTCCAGTATTTCCGGATCCAATTAGGTATTGTTAATATAACAAAAACTAAATTAATTTATTATTTATCTGTTGAATAATAAAAACAATCGAATTCCGATCAAAGCATTAATACATTTTTAATATTTTATTTTTAGCCTTTAACATAATTAAAGGCCACAACTTTTTATAAATTGTTGCACTTAAATTTCAATATTTTCATAGTGGTCATTGATATTAAGTGGTCATTGACTTATAACAATAAGGATAAAAGATCAACAGTGTTTATTGTTAAATAAACACACAAATATAAAATTCATATTTTTAATCTTCATCAATTACAATTTTAGCATCCTGGTAATCTAATACTCGTAACAATCAACCAATTCCGAAATTCCGGAGGAATATCCATATTAATTTATAAGTTTCGGATCAATCACCCCAATTCAATCTGCCTACTCACTCCAATATCTGCTCATGAATCTTTAATAAATACATACACATCCGACATCTCAAACCGTCATTCTCTCCTCCTTGAACCGACAGATGCGTACGAAATTATTCAAATTATATCTGACTAATTTCAGTTTCCGTTATCAAAAGAGCTTTAAAGTCATTAGTACTAATGATGCACATTTTCAACCTGAGCGTTGAGACCGGTACCTTCCCAGAACGTTGGAAATTTCTGCGGTTTTCCCTATCCACAAAAGAGGCCCCAAGCATGCACCAGATAACTACAGACCTATAGCACTACTAAACTCTGTCTCTAAAATATTAGAGAGGATAGTTAACTCCCGTCTTATTTCTTTCATTGAGAAAAATCATATCATCTCTTACAATCAATTTGGTTTCCGAAGGCACTGCCAATCTCTCTCTCATATTGAGAAAAATGCCTTGCCATCTTCCTTGATCTTGCAAAGGCATTTGACACGGTTTTAATTGGCCTGCTCCGCAGAAAACTAGAATGGATAGGAATAAGAGGAATTTGTCTCGAATGGTTTAAAAGCTACCTGACAAACCGGAAACAGTACACAAAAATAAGCTCTTTCACAAGTGACCAAATCCTCATTAACTTTAGAGTTCCACAGGGCAGTGTACTTTGTCCCTCGCTTTTCATTGTCTTTATCAACGACATACTTATCCTCTCTGAATAATGCTGACATTATAACTTATGTAGATGATACAGCTATCATAGTTCACGGGAATACGTGGGAACAGGCTCACTCCATCTTCAAATTTGTCTCTATCGCCTCCGACTTAGACTAGAGTCTTAAATTTCGACTATTTTCTTAAAAAACTTTAAAACAATTTATTTTAAAATTATAATAATAGGTTGGGGAAAAATTTTCTTCGCATTTTTTAAGAAAATTCAAAACATTTTTTAATATAGTTTATTTACATTTAACTAAAGTATGTAGGTACCATTTTGTTCGATACCTTTTTGCCATCTTGTAGGTAGGGACATGATCCCATTGCTATAGAAATTTTGGGACTTCTGGTCAAAATACCGCGACAAGTGGTTTTGGCAGTCCTCTCGTGATGTTAACCTGACACTGCTTAAATAATTCTGAAGAGACCGAAACAGGTGGAAATCTGAAGGTGCAAGGTCAGGACTATACGGCGGATGCATTAACACCTCCCAGCCAAACTCTCTTAATTTTTGCTGAGTGGCTAAAGATGTGTGAGGTCTAGCGTTATCATGATGAAAAACCACACCCCTTCTGTTGATTAATTCCGGCTGCTTTCTCTCAACTTCGTGCTTTAATCTCATCAGTTGTTCGCAGTAGAGTTCAGAATCGATGGTCCTGCCTGGTGGTAACAGCTCATAATGAATAATACCCTTCCAATCCCACCACACACAGCATCACCTTGTTGCCAGTTAACCCGGGTTTCGCCATAGTCTGTGAAGCCTGACCGGCCTTTGACCACGACCTTTTTCGCACGTTCGCACGTCATACGTGATCCACTTTTCATCACCAGTTATCAGCTTCTTCAAAAATGGTTCGGTTTCATTACGTCGTAATAAAGAATCACAAATGAGTACACGGTTCATTAGGTTTCTTTCAGTGAGCTCGTGAGGTACCCAAATGTCGAGCTTTCTTGTGTACCCAGTTTTTTTCAAATGCGCCAAAACTAGTTTGTGGTCAATTTCCAGTTCTTCAGCTACGTCGTAACTACTGATATGCCGATCTTGCTCCACTTTTTCAAAAATGGCATCCATTTTATCCGTAATAGGGCGACCAGAGCGACGTGCATCTTTGACATCAAAATTTCCGGATTGAAAACGCTTAAACCAAATTTGTGCTACTCTCACAGACGCTACACTAGGTCCATAAATATAGCAATTTTTTTTCGCGGCTTGCGTTGCATTTTTACCTTTTTTGTAGTAAAATTTTAAAATGTATCGAATTTCTTCATTAGATTCACTCATCTTGACGGTACGAAAAACAAATGAAAATCACACATTTTCCTAATTTGAATTTGGATTTATGTTCTTTAAAATTTAAACTTTCAATGATACCAAAACCAGCCAGATACAAATAGTATAGCCAAAGAGATTTTATTACAAGTTCATACATACTATAATGCGAAAAGACTTTTTCCCCAACCTAATATATATATATATTTGAGACCCTCACAGTAAGCTTTCATTTGATTATGTCACACGGTACAGTTTGCAAAACTTTTTTTTAATTTTCTTATATACCCCTAAAGTTGACCCACATATTCAAAATTCGTTTATTTACGTTACACGTCCGTGTTTTGGTCACAGAAATTCATATGTGTACCAAATTTCAACTTAATCGGTCCATTAGATTCGGAGCAAATTGGCTGTGACAGATGGACAGACAGACAGGCACACAAGTGATCCTATAAGGGTTCTCTGAAAGGAAGAGGAATTGTCACTAATCGCGAATAACCTGGCGAGAAACCTCCTCACATTAAACGGCAGTAAAACAAAATATATTGTTTTCTCCAAAACCGCCGTTTTAAAACCTCCGGCACACCTAAAACTCAAACTTCATCACTGCTCTTCTACGAGTAGTATCTCTACTTCCTTTTGTGACTGTCCTCCTCTTGAACGTAGCACTTCCATTAAATACCTCGGTATTCTTATCGACGACCATCTAACGTTTAAGCAACATATATCTAACCTTTCTGGCGAAATAAGACAACTCATCCACACCATGCGTGGCCTACGAGACTGTCTACCCACAGACACACTACAACAAGTTAACCTAGCGCTATGCCAATCCATAATTCAGTATTGCATCAGCATTCGGGGTAGTACTGGAAAGACCTACTTGACTGAAGTAGAACAAGCACAATGAACGCTTCTTAAAGTAACTTTTAAGAAGCCCTACCGGTTCTCTACTGACTTACTCTACCGTGAAACTAGAGTTCTCAGAGTCCGCCAGCTTTTCATTCCTTCTGCTTGCACCAAAACTGGCAAAACTATTAAAAGCCGACCCTACTACACATCAATCATAAGCAAAAGAAAGGTTTATTCCCGGTCGTCCCCACGTGGCACGACTGCGAAAAAAAAAGTTTCGTTCCTCCCCAGTGCTGACGATTGGAACTTTACACAAAATCTTAGTTTTAAGGTGCGTATCACAGATGGCACGGGGGTACGATGGTACGAAACTTTTTTTTTCCCAGTCGTGCCCAGTGGGGACGACCGGGAATAAACCAAAAGAAACTATAGAATCCCAACACCTGACAACACCTCATTGCTAGCTAGACACTTTCCAGCTTACTCTCTCATTAATACGTACAATAAAGTCTGCAAACTCCGTGAAATTCAAAATACTACCTCATTCAATTGTAAAAAAATTATAAAGAAAGTGTTGCAAAACTCTGGTTATGATGACATGGTACAATTAATATAAATACCCTGACCTGACACTATCAAACGACGCGCAATGGGAACAAATACGCACACATACACACACACACACATAACACAAACATACCATCAACACCTGAAATCACCTTTCTTGTCTCCACTCTGGAATCTGTACCCCGAGCCCTAAGATACAGACTAAGGGCCGGTTTTTTGATCCGTAGTTAACTCAACCAATGGTTAAAGATAGTAACTAATGGTTGAATTTTGGCTAAATGTGAAAGGCATAAACATGAATGAGTTATGCCATTGAATGAGCTAACATGAATACATTTTGTTTAGCCTTTCACATTTAGCCAAAATTGAACCATTTATTACCATGTTTAACCATTGGTTGAATTAACTATGGATCAAAAAACCGGCCCTAACTGTTTAGTTTGGGGCTCACTAGTAAATAATATTTTGCAACCTAATATAGGTAATATTTTAAGATACTCATATTATCGTATCAACTTATTGTTAACCTTTTAAACCTGCTTACTGTATTACCTTGACAATAAACTATTTTCTATTTTCTAATTAGGCATTTTAAAAATGAGTATAATCCAAAAGAGACGTGCTTCTGCATCAATATTTTTTTTATTCTAGGTGCCTTTATCAGCTAAGCAGAAAGAGGCTATCAAAGCACAGCTGGCTAAGGAGAGTGCAGTACGACAAAGACTGAGTGCGGTGAGCTTATTTCTAGTTAATACTTCTATTAATTATAAATATATATTAGGATTATTTATCGGGGATGATTTTTTTTTTTTAATATTAAGAGAGCTGTTGTCCGCGACTTCGTCACCGATCTAGTGTGAAAAGTAGCCTATGTCCTCACCCAGGTCATGGTCTATCTGGGTGCCTTTCATCCAAATCCGTTCAGCCGTTTTAACGTGAAAGCGTAACAAACAAATAAACTCACCTACAAAAATACAAATTAATATTAATTGTAAAAACTTGATTCCATAGTTGAGAGTTCCTTTTGAAGCCCAGTAAACCATTTATCATTTGTCCATGTTAATTTAAAAGAATGTAGTATTTAAATTGTATACCAAAACCTGTAAAATTCGATATTGTATTAGTTATAAGTACAAATTTTAGCATGCCAAATATTAGGATGTACCTGGAGCGAATATCTTCTTGGTGAAGCCTCAGCTTAATTTGAATAAATGATTTTGATGTGATTTATGCAAGTAATTTTTTTCTATTCTATTCGCCTTCGTCAGATTGTCGAGCATCCATCAGTAACTGTACCACCTCCTGTTAAAGTAGTATTATTTTAATATTACTTCACAGTGGGAACGAGATGGAGCTATGCAGGAAGTATAGCTTCCTCCATCTTCCTGATTTTTTTTTACTACCCAATTGGCCTGCTTTTGACCACGATTTATGCACTAGTTCACCCCAAGGTTATAACCAGGAGTTTCTTCCAGCAAAACTTGCGCGTAGTGATAGCAGTGCGTCTCTTGGAGGCAGTGCAGCGTGGCTCAGCCCCCGCCTTGTGTCGCGGAGCCCGACGCATCGTGTCCGCCGTATTGGGAGCCCTACGGAGCCCCCTCGCCGCGCCGCGCCTCGCTGATGCCTACGGAAATCTTAGGTTCGCACTGCTGCCAAACCACTTGGCTCTGGGAGATATTCTAGCCAGGCTTACGCTACGGTAAGTGTTTTATCTTATGTGAACCATTCCTTAATCAGTCTCTAAGCTGAAGTATTAACTTGAATTTCTTGAAATAAGTTACCAACCTATCCAAGCCTAAACAAATTCAGAAAGAAGAAAAAAAATAGGTTCATTTTTCACAGACACGTGCATATAAAAAAGTAAGTTAGTTCTAATAAAAAAAGAGTTCTATTCATGTGTAGAAAAGTTAGTTAAAGAATGGATAGAAAATCCGATAATTGTATTATTGTATTATTATAGTGATAATGGTAAGGATATCATGTCTAGCTGCTGATTCAGTTCGTTTTATGATTCAGCTCAAGTGAAGTGATGTATGAGTTCAGTCAACAGTCACGTCCATTGGATGAGTGTTACTTTGACAGCGCCTTTATTTCATTGCAATAAGGGCCGTATAACTAACGTGCGGTTGACCGTACCGATCGTAATGGAAAATAACGATCATTCTCATGATAGCTACTGTAGCTCAACTAAATTCCTTTCCATCCCTCAGGCTGCACAAGCCACAATGTGACTTGGAACCGAGCTGGGAGGACAACGAGCTGGATTCGGCAACCGCGCGCACCATCAACCTGATGTACATGATCACCTGCAGCAAGTCTTCTAGTGATGATAACAAGGATACAGCGCACAAGGCCAACCACTTCACCGCGCCAGGGTTCTGCTATGCGTTCCCGTTGTTGAAGCTGGGTGAGTTGAGTTCCAAGTGAAGTTATGTCTTTGGCAAATTCTCCCATAATAAATGTTTAAGTGCAATGCTCAAGTTTTTATGAAATTGCAGCCGTAGACCCGCTGTCTGTATTTTCCTTAATGAAAAAAGGTAACAAAATGGACGAGAGATGTTTGATTTGAATGTTTAATTCATATTTTTTTTACTCACCTGCAAAGAAGATTCTTGTAACCTAAAAAAGGACTTGATATCCCTACCTGGTTGCTATTCCACCAATTCGCACTAAGCGCTTCCAAATGTCTTTTATAATGCGCACAGCAAAAGAGTGGAACTCACTACCTGCGTCTGTGTTTCCGAACGAATACAACCCTAATCTCTTCAAAGTGAGAGTGAACAGGCTTCTTCTGGGTAAGCTCACTCCATCGTCGACTTTGTCTCTGTCACCTCTGACCTAGACTAGAGTCAAGAGCAAACCCATCTCAAATTACAAACAGGTACATGATGGGGGTTGCCCCACGCTTCCAGACGGTTTAATGCCTGGGCTTACCATGAACTGCTGAGGCTCATCTGGAAATTTCTTAAGGCTGCTGTAGAATTAATCTGGCTAAATGGGGTGTCCTTGCCGCATCCCAAACACAGTGCCAGTCTGGAGCCGTCCTTTCACAGGATATGCCTCACCTCCTTTCCTGCACAATTGCATGCACCTTCCAGGATTTATACAAAGTCGAATGTTAGGTAATAGGTAAAACGGGCTGGTATCCGCAACTTCACGTCAATGCGTGTATTTTGCGTATGGGTGGGAAAATCGATTATTTGATCCACTCCAGCTCCTCAAAGTAGGTTAGCAGCGCCTTCGTGTTACTGACAACCTCACGGAGGGTACCTGATTTACCAAAGTAAAGTACTTTGGCCCTATATGCGGCAACCATCGGGCAGTTTAGAAACACATGAGCTGCTGTCTCGTCGTCCCACATACAGGCCCTGCACAGCGGACTGTCTGTGACTCCTATGAAAAAGAGGTGTTCGTTAAATGACCCATAGCCAGTTATAGCTGCTGTAACTATATGCAGCTGTTGTTTAGTTGGAGAACTTGTTTCGTGAGGCAGCTGTCGATTGTACACTCACTTTGGTCCAACCTTAGTTTGTGATGCTGATCCATGGTACGTTTCCTTACCAGAGTGCGTAAATACCCGAAGCCAATGTTAGAGCTGTTCATTCTGGTCGGACATTTGAGTCAAATCGACAGGTATAAAAAGACCATGAACTGGCTTGTGTGCAGGTCTGTCTGGCTCCGCACTTCGAGCAGACGAGCAGACGATGCTGAACGGGCTGTCAGTGATCGAGGCGCACGCGGCGCTGCGGCTCGACTGCGACATGATGCATCCCGCGCTCTTCCCCATCGACCACATGTTCCGCCTGCTCATCGACCTTATCAGTAAGTATATTAAACTAATATGCTTTGAAATTCGTGTATTCAGATATGGCTAAGGATCAGCAGCATTAGTATCATCGGAGCGTTTCAATTAAACCAGTTACAGGCAGGCACGTTTGAATTTTCAAGAAGTTAGGCAGTCCGAACGATGAAGTTATGTAGTTCGCCATCCCAAAGCATAGTACGTTCGTATGGAGAAGAACAAGCAAGAAGCTCGATGGACACTCTTAAATCGAAACACATTATACATTATTACAAAATATCGGTTACATCAATCATGTTTAAATTATTTATGTGAGAAGGATGAAGAGCGACGTGTACGTTAGTCTTCCAGAGCAAAAAGAAAACAAAATAAAAGAAATGACCTGTCCCAACTGACGGCGCCCGCATGACACTCCTCAAAGGCACCACTTCCTAATGAAGAAAGTCTGTCGCAACAATACCAAGCAACAGGTCTCTGTGTGTCCTGTGTACCGAATCCAATTGACGTAATCAAAAATGTAGTCGCAATCTCATCTCTGCTACAATAAATGTCAAAAATGTAGTCGCAATCTCATCTCTGTTACAATAAATGTGAAAAATGTAGTCGCAATCTCATCTCTGCTACAATAAATGTCAAAAATGTAGTCGCAATCTCATCTCTGCTACAATAAATGTCATAAATGTAGTCGCAATCTCATCTCTGCTACAATAAATATCAAAAATGTAGTCGCAATCTCATCTCTGCTACAATAAATGTCAAAAATGTAGTCGCAATCTCATCTCTGCTACAATAAATGTCATAAATGTAGTCGCAATCTCATCTCTGCTACAATAAATGTCAAAAATGTAGTCGCAATCTCATCTCTGCTACAATAAATGTCAAAAATGTAGTCGCAATCTCATCTCTGCTACAATAAATGTCAAAAATGTAGTCGCAATCTCATCTCTGCTACAATAAATGTCAAAAATGTAGTCGCAATCTCATCTCTGCTACAATAAATATCAAAAATGTAGTCGCAATCTCATCTCTGCTACAATAAATGTCAAAAATATAGTCGCAATCTCATCTCTGCTACAATAAATGTCATAAATGTAGTCGCAATTTCATCTCTGCTACAATAAATGTCAAAAATGTAGTCGCAATCTCATCTCTGCTATAATAAATGTCAAAAATGTAGTCGCAATCTCATCTCTGCTACAATAAATGTGAAAAATGTAGTCGCAATCTCATCTCTGCTATAATAAATGTCAAAAATGTAGTCGCAATCTCATCTCTGCTACAATAAATGTCATACATAAAAAAGGGTCTAGGACATTGGTTGAGAATTACCGACCTATTTCGAAGCTGTGTGTGTTTGCTAAAGTGCTGGAGAAAATTGTGCACGCGCAGGTTTATTCGGCACTCAAGCACAGTTTATGTGAAAGCCAGCACGGCTTTGTAAGGGGTCGGTCAACCACGTCTAATCTCATTGTCTGTAGTGACTACCTCTCTGAGTGTATGTCTCAGAGGTCCCAGGTAGATGTTATATATACTGACTACAGTAAATGTTTCGACCGGATAGATCACGTGATCCTGTTGCGTAAACTTTTATCGGTGGGCATCAGGGGTGATCTTTACCGATGGTTCAAGTCCTATGTGGAGAATAGATGTCAGACTGTAGTCCTAAATGGATACTGCTCTAAACCTATGAATGTCCCTTCGGGGGTTCCCCAAGGATCCTTGCTAGGGCCACTGTTATTTAATATTTTTATCAACGATATCTTTTCTTCTTTCCGGTATTCAAAATTGTTACTATATGCTGATGACATGAAGATAATGAGACAAATAAATACCGTGGCAGATGCTCATTTATTACAGTCCGACCTTAATAATTTTCAAGTATATTGTAGTAATAATAAGCTGGACTTGAATGTATCCAAGTGTTATGTCTGCTCCTATACACGGAAACCTATCCCTATTGTCCATAATTACCTGCTTTTGGATACAGCACTAACTAGAGTAAACACAATCAAGGATCTTGGTGTTACCTTTGACGCTAAGCTCCTGTTTGATGCACACATAGACAATATAGTGAAGAAAGCATCAAAAGCACTAGGTTTCATTCTTCGGGTGTCCTCGGAGTTCAAAAACATAAAGGCTATTAAAATATTATACTGTTCTTTTGTTCGTAGTCATTTGGAGTAAGCCTCTCAGGTCTGGAACCCCAATTATAATGTCTACATAAATCGTATTGAGAGCATACAGAAAAGGTTTTTAAGGCACATTCAATATCGGTCTAAAACGTTTTTAATTAATTATACCTACCGTTGTAAAAAATTTCATATCCTTCCACTTTACGAAAGGCGGAAAATATCAGATCTTGTGTTTCTTTTCAAAATTGCTAATGGAACAACTGGTGTTACCGAGCTGTTAAATAAGGTCGGGCTGCGAGTGCCGTCTACATTCTTACGTAGTTCTGATTTATTGCACACCCCAGTGGTAGTCACTATATACAGACGGAACTCATACATGGTTAGAGCGAGTCGTATGTACAATGCAACCTGCCGGGAAGCTGATATCGACATTTTTAATACTAGTGTTGCTAAATTGAGGAAAATGTTAACTAATAGTTTCTTCGAACGTTAATAGTAATTTTGCTGTTTTTTGTGTCAATTTAGTATATTTTTATTTTCCCGTTTCATGTAATTTTATACTACATGTGAAAACTTGTAATTGGCCATATTTTGTTTAAACTATTACCTACTGTATCTGTTTAGCTGTAAGTTTTCCTAAAAGAAATAAAATAAAATAAATAAATGTAGTCGCAATCTCATCTCTGCTACAATAAATGTCAAAAATGTAGTCGCAATCTCATCTCTGCTACAATAAATGTCAAAAATGTAGTCGCAATCTCATCTCTGCTACAATAAATGTCAAAAATGTAGTCGCAATCTCATCTCTGCTACAATAAATGTCAAAAATGTAGTCGCAATCTCATCTCTGCTACAATAAATGTCAAAAATGTAGTCGCAATCTCATCTCTGCTACAATAAATATCAAAAATGTAGTCGCAATCTCATCTCTGCTACAATACGAGTAAATGTCAAAAATGTAGGGAAGTTAAATGTAGTTTTGTCAGATAAGATTATGATTAAAAATACAGGAATTGCCCCTCTGAATACTTTGAAATAGTAATGCCATTCGCAGAAAGTACAGGAAGAAATGTGCCCTCCATCATCTGTCATCGTATTCATGGTGAATATTTCCGCAGGCAGTACCAGCGGTCGCGTGCAGGCAGCGTGCACAGTGTCTCTGTTAGAGACAGCGCAGTGCGTCGCACGCGCCTCCCTCTCGCTGGATGACGTCACGTGTCTACTTGCTGGCCTGCAGAACCCAATGGAGGTATGACCTTCCCTGATTTTATCACCAATTTGTTTATGTATTTTTAGAAATAGTTAGCAATTTTATCCTAACATCAGTCCACTGATCACCACGGCTGATCCAATCATTCTTACTGCCGAACTGGTAGTAAGAATGATTGGATTGAATCGTGAGTATTGGTGTTGGCAGTGTCAATACTCGCGATTGTTGTATGTGAAAGATGCTGTATGTGGTGACTTGTAGCGAAAGAAAGCTCTTAATCAGTCGCACTCGTAACAAATGAAATCATTACTCCCCAGGTGGTCCGCGACGCCGCCCTGCGCGCACTGCTGTGCGTGGTGGAATGCCTGCCGCCGCTGCTCGAGGACCCGCAGTATGCTCTGACGCTCACCAAGAGACTGCTTGTCGCCACTTTCGACATCTCCGAGGATAACAAGTGAGAGATCTTTATAATTTAGGATTTAGTGAAAATAAATTGTTGGTTTTTCTGTCCACCTTTAATGATTCCATTTTCATTGCATAGGAAGTTGGCCGAAGATCTCTGGTCTCAACTGCCCCTAGCCCAACAATGGAGTCGCGAGCCTGATCTAGTGGAACTGCTGCTGGAAGAGGCACAGCACCCTGCGGAGCCAGTGCAGCGCGCTGCGGCCGCTGCGCTAGCGCATCTCGTGCAGCACAGCACTGATCCTAAGGCGGCTGAATATGTGCTGGAGCGGTTGCAGGATATTTACTCTCAAAAGTTGCCTGTGAGCATATTGACAATCTGTGTAACTTAGTTTTTACATTATCATTCTTAATTTTACAGTTACTTAGCAGTTCAAGTTATATTTAAGTTACTTATTAGTTAATATGCTAGGAGTGTAATGTGAATAAGGTATTACCAACTTTAATTTCTGAAAACGATTGTTGTTGCTTATTATCTTTTATGACTTGCAACTCACTAATGAAACTCACGTAAAAAGCTCATGCCAACAGATGATCCCAGCGAAGCTCGACCAGTTCGGTCACGTGGTGTCTGAGGCAGTAGACTCGTGGGGTGCACGGCGGGGCGTAGCCCTGGCGCTGCGGGAGCTGGCCGCGCGGCTGCCCGCCGAGTGTGTGCCGCCCGCCATGCGCTTCTTTGTGGAGCGCGCGCTGGCTGACAGGAACGATGTGGTGCGCGGGGAGATGCTGAACGCTGCCATGGCTATTGTGGATCTGCATGGGAAGGTACACCTACTAAACAAAAATATGTTTTCGTAAATACCCCTGTTACTGTAAAAACCCTTCCTCTAAATCATATGATTCTGCAAAATGTTATAATAAATAATATATATTTTTATGTGAGTAAACATTATAACATAATCAATTATATAATGATTACATAATAGTAGAAACTATTGCTTGTTATGTGCAGTTTCATACACTACTGTATCTACTCTCGTTCACTGATATAGAAACAAAGAAAATACGTTTATTTGCGATCATTTCTTTGCGTCATGTTTGACGCAAAGAAATAAAACAACAAAATAAAATAATAAAAGAACAAGTTTGGGGAAAATATGTGTCACATTCACGCAAAACGGCCGTCGCTCAGCATAATGCCGCGACCCCATACGAGACAGAGCCCCAGCGCTGGTTTTCAGCGACAGATATGTGTAATGGCGCCAAAACCTAGCACGTCGCAGCGCATGTGCTAAAGCGGGCGCTGCCACAGACAAGTAAAAATTGGAATCAAAACATCTTTGTAATGCTATATAAAAAACTAGCTTTCGCCCGCGGCTTCGCTCGCGTTCATTTAGATTTCATTTATTTACGTTACACATCCGTTTTTGGGTCATAGAAATTAATATGTGTACCAAATTTTAACTTAATCTGTACATTAGATTCGGAGCAAATTGACTGTGACAGTCGGTCAGACACACAAGTGATCCTATAAGGGTTCCGTTTTTTCTTTTTGAGGTACGGAACCCTAAAAAGTGTTAAATATGACGCTATTTTTAAATTTCGGTATTTATTGTGTTTATAAAGTATGTATATAAATATAAACTCGTTTTGACGTTTTTATTCCAATTTTACGATATGAGAGTAGATAAAAGAGTTGATCAACGTTTTATCAACAGGCCGCTCCACCATAGCAAAATAGCCTCATTTTCTTTTTGTAATTCCAGGAAACTCTAAGCAGCCAGTTACCGGTATTCGAGAACTTCCTGGACAAGGCGCCTAAATCTGGCGGATATGACGCGGTGCGTCAGTGCGTGGTTCTGCTGGTGGGCTCGCTGGCGCGCCACCTGGAGCCCAAGGACGCGCGCATCAAGCCCATCACGCTCAGGCTAGTGGCCGCGCTCTCCACGCCTAGCCAACAGGTACAATGTAGATATAGAAGCCACTATGTATATTGTGATAGGCGATAAAAAACTTAACTTCCGGAATAAAATTTAAGATGCCAAAATACAGGGTCATATTAAGTAAGCTAGCGAAACTCCACAGACATGACGGGTCATAATTATAATCATTTATTTGTCAGAATATGGTACATTATGGTATTAAGTTAGGAAACACGAGAAAAATTGCTCGTGCGGTACCGTGCACGTGTCAGAAGTGAAACTTCTTAAAAATAATGATTAAGATATTTAGTGTGAGAGACAGAGAGAGTTATATGTTTCTTCTCTCTCATGTAGTTTGCCTAAACGTGACGCGACCTTGAAATTTCACTCTCAATTCTCGTCCAATTATCGAATCGCTGCAAGGACATTTTATTTTAAAAATATGTTCTATTTTTGGGGACGACGCCCGTAAGCGACCGCTGGAGGGTAGTTACTCGAAGTAGAAGTTTAAAAAAATCACAGCCTGTATAAATAGCCAGTAAACTGTGTGACAGAAACAGCACTAGTGTAGCTGCAGTGAACAGATGATGGTAAAAAAAATAAGCCAGTATGCAAGCTTGGATGCGGAGTTGATTATCCAAGGCGCGGCGCCCAAGAGTGAGTAAATACGTAACTTTCGACTGCTGTCGTCTGACGCTCCCCCAAGTTATTCGGTAATCTGATTTATACTGTCGATTTAACTACCTGTGGCATAGTAAAAGTTCAAACAACAATAAAAGTTGCACCATCCTCAAGTTATTTGGTGCTTCAATTTTATTGTATGCCACTGGCAAGATACTTGCATCTTATAAATGGGGCTAAGGTTTTGTCGAGATGTCATCATTTAAAATTACAAAACTCTGGTTTCAGGTACAAGAAGCAGTGAGCAACTGCCTCCCCCACCTGGTGGGGTCTCCAGCCCTAGAAGATGAGATCCCGGCCATCATGAACAAGCTCATGAAGCAACTGCTGACCGCCGAGAAGTATGGAGACAGGAAAGTGAGTATATTTACAACAAACAACGCGTAAAATACAATTAAAATTAAACCTTAGCACACTGTGGATAATGTTCAATCAATCAATCAATCAACGCAGCCTATCGCAGTCTACTGCTGGACATCGGCCTCTCCCAGACTGCACCACAACACGTGCCCTCCGCCTTCCGCATCCAGTCTTTCCCAGCCACTTCCATCCAGCTGGTCCATCTAGCTGTGGGGCATCCCACGCACTCTAGGACTCTACTGCTCCAGCGGCTTTCGGTCCTTCGACAAATATGGCCAGCCGACTGCCACTTCAGTTTGCTTACTCTGCAAGCTATGTCGGTAACTTCGGTTCTTTTCCTGATAATTTCAGGTACGGCCACAGGTATCCCCCCTCCCAACTTGAAAAATACTATTAATCAAATCCCAAACAAGACCAAAATATGTTCAGTAAGTTAAAGGCAGTTTATAGTTGCATCCCCTGCGCATGCTAAATATAATAGGGTGGTAAAATTTTCGAGCTCGCTTCGCTCGCTCTTGCAACCAACATTCTCTTTTTTGTCAAAACTTCTTTACGTAAGTCGACAAAGTAAGTATTTATATACGAATAGTCAAAACAAAACCTGACCTATCCGGGGTGGGATGTTAAAATTTTCAAGTTCGCGTCCCTTGCTCTTGCACCCTACATTTTCAAACTTTTCTGTATAGGTTGACTAAGTAATTTCTATTTCTGTGTTCAAGAGTTTTACTATGCGGGGTGCAAACATTTTCAAGCTCGCTTCGCCCGCTCTACCATCCTCTATTCGTCTGATGCTCTAGCCAACGTGCTAAATATTTCGACGTTCTTTCCTTTGGGGGCGTTTAGTTTTGCCGCGCCGGGCCTCTGACAGGCGTACTCGTAGTCCGCCATTGTGCTGACCTTACGACTTTCAATCCAAGATCCTGATACTTAACTTTGTGTATGTTCCATCTTTTCCAGGGTGCAGCGTATGGTATTGCTGGGATCATCAAGGGTCTCGGCATCCTGTCACTGAAGCAGCTCGATGTTATGGGCAAACTCACTGAGGCTATACAGGAGAAGAAAAATTTCAAATATCGTGAAGGTAAAATATACAGTTTCAGATATTGCTCGGGTAAAAACAAAGTACTGCTCTCATCTTAAATTTCGCGTAACATACAATTTGGTTTGTTTTGCCAGTATTTAAGGTCTTCTTTGCTTACAAATCGAATCTTTTTCAACCGCGAATTGAATGTATGAGATCGGTATTACATTACCGATCAACAAATTCACCCATTCTTAGCTGTTGCTTTTTAATATTAATTGCGAATCACTTTGTCACAAAGTGATTCGCAATTAATAAACTCCTGCTTAATAGTTACTGTCATGCAAGCGTGTGAAGCGCGTGTTAGGATTATGAAAGTGTTGTTAACTTTTTACCTCGATTTAATCATTTTAAATTTTCTCTTGTATCTGCGTGTCTACAGCGTCTTTTTTTTTTGGGTCATCAACAACAAGTGCACTTAAAAAATCTGTTTAAAAATCTGTTTTTTTTTTTGTGTGAATTTCACATATGTGATGGGTATCGACATCTCTACACTACATAACTCACAAGTAACATTAAAAAAATTCACTTTTATTTTCATGTTTAGATGTCGATACCATCACGTCTGCGGAGTTCCGCTAGCTAATTTGAATTGACCCTGTATAAACCCCTACTTCCAGGCGCCCTATTCGGCTTCGAGATGCTCTGCTATAAGCTGGGCCGGCTGTTCGAGCCGTACATAGTGCACGTGCTGCCGCACCTGCTGCTGTGCTTCGGGGACTCGTCGCAGTACGTGCGCGCCGCCGCCGATGACACCGCCAAGCTCATCATGAGCAAGCTGAGCGCGCACGGCGTCAAGTTGGTGCTGCCCTCGCTGCTGCAGGCGCTACAGGACGATAACTGGAGGACTAAGGCTGGTTAGTAACAGATGTTTTAAGAAAAAGCAATTACATCCTTCTCTGTGGGTAAAATAGAGCCATCCACCACAACCCACCGCCACCTTAGTACACATTGTGGAATGCGGTCCCTAGACGTCCTAAATTGCTTGACAAGCTCGTGAATTTTTCGTGTTTGTCAAGGAATTTTGACCGTCTAGAACGAAGCTTGATGTGCTTGACAAGCAAACTACGTGCCTCACAATGCTTGATGAAAGATTATATTTTCGTAATGCTTGACGCATGCATGGCGTTGCGTCAAGCCTCGTCAAGCAATTTTAACCGTCTAGGGACCGCAGAATGCAATAAATCATTGAATGTTAGCTGTTACCAGTGGCGTGCACAGAGATTTCAGACAGGGTATGCACAGCTAAACAAAAACTTGCCAGTTTCAGCTTGTTGCTGTCGGTGGCCCAACGACTAGGACTACCTACCCTACCTGAGTTTTACCACAGGAGCCTTTGGCTTCGCATGATGTTTGTTTGCGACCACTATGAATATTTAAATAAGTGACACTTATATGATATGCAAAGTGGCATTTAAAAAGGCCGTGGGATGTTTATGTTGTTTTCTTTGCGCAAATGAATTTAAATTCAAAATAAATTACTATCTACTTTAATGTTAACTGATTACTTTCTGCAAGTTAATGTTTATAAATCTATCTCTATAATTTTAGATAGTTTTGCAAAACGTCGTCGTAAAAACTGCTACATCGTTTTACTAAAAGTTCTTTTCCAATTGCAATCATAGACAAATCTGTGAGTCTGTTCTGGCCGTGTGTTTCGTAAATACTCGTATGTATGAATTCGTTTTAGACTAGAAAATGATCGTTCGGTCGAAGCGCTACTGAATTTTGATTTAATTACCGACGTAACACTAGAAATTAAATCATTTTGGGTCCTATTCGATAACCCCGTGAATGAGCTACCCAATGTTGATTGTAAGTGGGTTTCCAAATTTCCATCATATTTAGCTAACAAATCTACAATTTCCAGAAAATTGCCTTTATTAAAAGACAAGCTGGATTCGTCATGCCCACGGAATGCTAATACTTGTTTACCAAGAAAACAAACTACATCAATTAACCGTTTGAAAATATTTCTATTTCTCTCAACTTTCGCGTTTGCCTTTCAATATCTAACTTAAACTGGCTTTTCAAACTAGTCTCTATTCTACCTTTACCAAAAGTTTGGAACTTCAAGCAGGATTCCAGGCGTTTTTCTGAAGAATCGTGTTTAGCAACCGTTTTTTGAAAATTATTTAGATCTGAATATCCGTTATGGGTTCAAACATTCTTTTTATCTTGGTTTGTAAACAAAATGCAAGGGAAACAGTACAATATGTTTGTGAGTACATACACAACCTGTTATAATTATCATAAAACTTTTCATGAAAGTAACGAATTACCATTTTTTTTTGAGTTAATTCAATCCGGGTACACACCTTCCCTTTGCAATCAATTTAAATTTTTCCTCGAAAGATAACGTCGAAAACGCGGCAGATTTTAATTTATTTAAACACAATTCGCCAGCACAGGACTCACAGGTATAATTTTCCATTTTTCACAATAAACTTACTAAATAATTACTTAGACAATCAATCACTTGCGCCGAGAATAACAAATAAACAAACAATATGGCGACGAACTTTGCAATTACGTTCCGAACTAATACGAACGAATGAATTAGTCGGTCATTTGGCCAATCCGACTAAAAAAAGTCGACCCTGTGCAATCAACAATTAGGCGGTCCTTTTACGGCTTCTCAATTTGGACGGTTTGCAATATAAGCAGTGCTTCTAAAACTCCAACACACGCACACAGACACACTTTTGCTGTGTACTACACGAGTCGCGAAATCTTGCGTTGTATGAAAAATAAACACGGCGTAGTAATGCTTTTGCCCGCTGCGCCTGGCATAGCTGGCACTTAAATCGCACTGTAAATACGGGAAGCGAATGTGTGTTCGTGTGAATGGTGAATAAGTTAGATTAATATTTTTTTTGAACTATAGTTATTTATCATTTCAAATTAGAGGGGCATGTATGTCTGGAACTACAGGGTATGCAGTGTATGGAGTGCACGCCACTGGCTGTTACCCGCGGCTTCGCCCGCGTGCTTCACTATTTGAATCCGATTTTGTTCACAATTTCATGGATTTTTGGCGCAGAACCATCATTCTTTTCTAAAAATAAAAGTAGCCTGTTATATACTTATAAAATCGGCCCAGCCGTTTCGGAGATTAACCGGAACAAACAGACAGACAACATTTTTTTAATATACGTACCGTGTATACTTTAATATGCATTTAGTAAAAATCTGTTGTTTTGACATTACAAACAGACGCTTCAATTTTATTTATTTGTATAGATTGAGAGCTAAGAATGTCAGGAAATATTACATTGTAATCATTTGAGGCACTATATATATAATAGTACTCATTCACTCACGTTAGTATATTTAAAGGAATTTGGTAATCAATCCAAAACTCTTATTTATCGGAAGACTCATTCGGCATTTAATTCGATCCTGAACATTTACAACAGACCTGTAAAGATTTCAATTTATGTTTTTATTTTTATTCAAGTTGGTAATGTAATGTGTAGATAATTTGATCGCGTTCTTCAAACTTTGTGTCCAGGTTCCATCGAGCTGCTGGGCGCGATGGCGTACTGCGCTCCCAAGCAGCTGTCCTCGTGCCTGCCCTCCATCGTGCCCAAGCTCATAGAGGTGCTGAGCGACTCGCACATGCGCGTGCAGGAGGCGGGGGCCGAAGCGCTGGGAGTCATCGGCTCGGTCATCAGGAACCCGGAGATTCAAGGTACAGTCGCATCCGAAATATCTTATACACTATTTTTGTCTGCTCATTGCACGTTAGAATCTGCTTTACCGACTCATCATTTTATGTCGTAATGTCAATACAGCAGATATTCAGCCACCTTCTTTACATGTCAGACCGAATTAAGACTATGACACTGGCAAACTGACATTTTTTTTATTTGTTAGGTTGGGGAAAAAGTCTTTTCGCATTATAGTATGTATGAACTTGTAATAATCTCTTTGGCTATATTATTTGTATCTGGCTGGTTTTGGTATCATTGAATGTTTAAATTTTAAAGAACATAATTCCAAATTCAAATTAGGAAAATGTGTGATTTTCATTTGTTTTTCGTACCGTGAAGATGAGTGAATCTAAAGGCCTATTCAAACCTAAGCGGTATTCGCTGCCGCTATGGGTAGAGGTACATACCGCGCGGGTTTCGCTTAGGGATTTAGTATTATGTTTCGCGGCAAGAGCGGTACAGATGAATGAACAGTAATATTACCGCATACCCACTCGGTTTTCTCTACCGCAGACGGTAGCGATTACCGGCCTTTATGAAGAAATTCGATACATTTTAAAATTTTACTACAAAAAAGATAAAAATGCAACGCAAGCCGCGAAAAAAATTATGGACCTAGTGTAGTGTCTGTGAGAGTAGCACAAATTTGGTTTAAGCGTTTTCAATCCGGAAATTTTGATGTCAAAGATGCACGTCGCTCTGGTCGCCCTATTACGGATAAAATGGATGCCATTTTTGAAAAAGTGGAGCAAGATCGGCATATCAGTAGTTACGACGTAGCTGAAGAACTGGAAATTGACCACAAAACAGTTTTGGCGCATTTGAAAAAAACTGGGTACCCAAAAAAGCTCGACATTTGGGTACCTCACGAGCTCACTGAAAGAAACCTAATGAACCGTGTACTCATTTGTGATTCTTTATTACGACGTAATGAAACCGAACCATTTTTGAAGAAGCTGATAACTGGTGATGAAAAGTGGATCACGTATGACAAGAACGTGCGAAAAAGGTCGTGGTCAAAGGCCGGTCAGGCTTCACTGACTGTGGCGAAACCCGGGTTAACTCGCAACAAGGTGATGCTGTGTGTGTGGTGGGATTGGAAGGGCATTATTCATTATGAGCTGTTACCACCAGGCAGGACCATCGATTCTGAACTCTACTGCAAACAACTGATGAGATTAAAGCAAGAAGTTGAGAGAAAGCGGCCGGAATTAATCAACAGAAGGGGTGTGGTTTTTCATCATGATAACGCTAGACCTCACACATCTTTAGCCACTCAGCAAAAATTAAGAGAGTTTGGCTGGGAGGTGTTAATGCATCCGCCGTATAGTCCTGACCTTGCACCTTCAGATTTCCACCTGTTTCGGTCTCTTCAGAATTCTTTAGGCAGTGTCAGGTTAACATCTTTAGTTAAATGTAAATAAACTATATTAAAAAATGTTTTGAATTTTCTTAAAAAATGCGAAGAAACTTTTTCCCCTTATTTCATAAAATGTCCATGGCAGGCCATACAAAAGATTTTAGTTTATAAAAATATTTTGCTCTTTGTCATCAAGTGTCTATGCAATAGTCTGCTCAGTGCCGTAGCTTCGAAAGGCCTGAGGAACAGAATTTGAAAACTGATGAAGATATCACCAAAATTGTACAAAGCTCATTTATAACCACTAATATTCAGGATACAGGCAGTCTTATCGCTAACAACGTTATCTAGATCTACCAGACAGACTTTCTTTTAAATTATATACTTTGTGAAGTTCGGATGCTTGCCATAAATCATTGAGTAGCAAACGTCCAAACTTACTCCTGAAGGGATTTGGATGAAATTTGGCTCACAGTAAGACTAACCTGGATTTTACGTAGGGTACTTTTTATCCAAGTACATGAAGGAGAGTTCCCTCAGGATTCAAGAGTAACTATGGACAAGAAAATTCATCAAAAATATATATAATAGAGAATTTGTTATAAAATGATGTAAGATTTGGGAAAAGGTTGTAAAATTGTTAAGGGACCAAAAAGAAAATTTTTACCCCTGGTGGGACTCGAACCCACAATCCCCGGCTTAGGAGGCCGATGCCTTATCCATTAGGCCACAGGGGCTGTGTAATATGTCACAAAATTGTACGCCGCAAGCTAGGCCTCTTCTTAGATTTTTCATGTTTGAGGGCGTTTGGAATTATTTATTTACTAGCTGTTCGTGCCCGGCGTCGTCCGCGTGAATTTGATTTAGGCTGCGTGTTGTCTGTTTTCATACAAAAATACCATCCAAATTTCCGAGGTTTTCCTGTGAATTTTCCAAATAAAATCTGCCATATTAAACCTTGTCCTGACAATTACAAACGCAACAAAAAGAATTAGCCGAATAGGTGCAACCGTTCTGAAATGATGCGCGTACATACATGCGGCAATTGATTTTGATTTGTGTAGATTGGTTTGTATTATGATACTAGAAGCATAGCCATGATAACAAGTACAAGGACAAGTTGGAAAGGTTTCCGACCGCCAATGTTGATGAATATAAATGTTGTTGTGTTGGAATAGCACTACTATTATGTATGTGGGAAATTGAGGTAAGGGCAAGAGAATGATGTTGATGATGTATTTGTCCTCCACCAGCAATCGTGCCAGTCCTCCTGGAAGCCCTGCAGGACCCGTCGAACAGGACCTCAGCGTGCCTCCAGACGTTGCTGGACACAAAGTTCGTGCACTTCATCGACGCGCCGTCGCTCGCGCTCATCATGCCGGTGGTGCAGCGCGCCTTCCTCGACCGCAGCACCGAGACGCGCAAGATGGCCGCGCAGATCATCGGCAACATGTACTCGCTGACGGACCAGAAGGATCTCATGCCGTACCTGCCCAGTATTATGCCGGGCCTGAAGAGCTCGCTGCTTGACCCCGTGCCTGAGGTTTGTCAAACATTTAACATACCTTCTTTTTAAGATTGCTAGTTTTTTGTTTGCTGTATCTTTGTACCTGTTACATAATACGGCTGCAGCAAGCAACTTATTGTATGTAAAAACTAATCGCGTGTTTCGAAGTAACTTTTCAACAAATGGATATTCTACATTTTATTTTAAACAAAAAAAAAAAAAAAATCTGTATGCCTGGCAGATTGGAACATGGTTTTCTTTAATTCCAAAAATCGTTCTAAATATCCGTAACAAGTGCGCGTTAATCATACGATCCGATTTACATAGTACCAATTTCATATTCTAGGTGCGTTCAGTATCAGCCCGCGCTCTCGGTGCCATGGTGAAGGGCATGGGCGAGAGCAGCTTCGAGGAGCTTCTCCCGTGGCTCATGCACACGCTCACGTCCGAGTCCAGCTCGGTGGACCGCTCGGGCGCCGCACAGGGCCTGTCCGAGGTAGTCGCCGGCCTGGGAGTGCACAAGCTGCACAAGATCATGCCTGGTGAGTAACACGTGATTATATTTCGTGCGTTATTTTGAAGTCATCATCTGCCTAGCCCGTTTCCAACTGTGTTGGGGTCGGCTTCCAATCTAACCGGATGCAGCTTTATAGGTGTGTTAAGTAAATTCGAAACGATGCAAAAGTAGTATGTAAGGATCGTAGACGGTGACGTTCTGTAATTTCGTTAGAAACAAACTGATGGTTTTTATTGGTAACTTGTAACTCCCTCAGCGCCAGAACCGAGTCCCAGACCATTTATACCGAAAAAATGCGACAGACCAGGGCTTTAATTTTGCATAATAAATGTACAGAAAACGTGTGATTAAAAGATACACGGCGCTTTTACCTAGTAGAAAGATGTGTATGCTTTTGGATACACAACAATGTGAGACAGATACACATGGCGCCGGTTATTCGGCCGGCGGCAATAGTGGCTAGCTACTTACTAATATAATTAAACATGGACTGTATATTTGTTTGTGCAACTTAAATAACTATTGAAATCTAATCCAACTTTGCTGTATATATTAAATTTTTTATTGTGTTCGTAATAATAACTACACACAAAGAGTGACGTCGAAAACTCGAGTATTGACTGTATATGTGAACCCACAGATATAATCGCGACAGCGGAGCGCACGGACATCGCGCCGCACGTGAAGGACGGTTACATCATGATGTTCATTTACATGCCGGGCGCCTTCACGGACGAGTTCCTGCCCTACATCGGACAGATCATCAACCCCATCCTGAAGGCGCTGGCCGACGAGAACGAATACGTCAGAGAAACCGCCTTGAAAGCCGGACAGAGGATTGTGAACCTGTACGCTGAATCAGCCATAACTCTACTCCTGCCAGAGTTAGAAAAAGGTCTCTTTGATGACAACTGGCGTATTAGATACAGCTCAGTACAACTACTAGGTGATCTTTTATACCGTATTTCCGGTGTTTCCGGTAAGATGAGCACGGAAACGGCTTCGGAAGACGATAACTTTGGCACGGAGCACTCGCATAAGGCGATCATCAACGCGCTGGGGCCGGAGAGGAGGAACAGAGTGTTGGCTGGCTTGTATATGGGCAGGAGTGATGTGGCGCTCATGGTGCGCCAGGCGGCGCTGCACGTGTGGAAGGTAACGATGCACTTATTTTTATTCAGGCTGTTACTGAAACTACGTTGGGGTGTGTACAATTTCGGAAACATGTAACAACTTATTGCTTACCTATGTACCACAATAAAGAATATTTGAATTTGAATTTGTGTGAGCAAGAATTTTAGTCCCGGTTTGCATTCAGCTGTTTTGTTAAATTTGTTAATCAAAATCAATCAGTGAATCAATAATAATTATGGTATTCTTTAAACCGAGGTGAGGGTCGCATAAAGCTAGATAGATGGAGACTTACAGATTTAGCAGTTCACTCACTATAAGACTCATTATAACTTCACCTTAAAATCAATCTTTAAACTGTTCGAAGATTGTAAGCACTCTCCATAATTATGACATGTATTCGTCAGGTGGTAGTGACCAACACGCCCAAGACCCTGCGCGAGATCCTGCCGACGCTGTTCGGGCTGCTGCTGGGCTGCCTGGCGTCCACCAGCTACGACAAGCGCCAGGTCGCCGCCAGGACACTCGGAGACCTCGTGCGCAAGGTAACGTTTCACATGGAAATCTTCTAGACTTCCGAGTCATAAAAAAAAAAATCACTGACAGACAACACACGTCCTAAACCGCTGGTTCTAGAAGTATAAAATTGTGCACAAGAGATCCTGGAACATACGGTCTACTCTTGGCCATTTTCCCGCTAGATGGCGCTGAAGTCAACATTTTTTAGTTTATTTTGTTTTATGTGTAATTAAGTCGTAGGAGAAGTTTACGCGACAATCGGTCATAATATTGCCTCAAAATCTACACAATTCGACACATGAGCATAAAATAAAATCGGCCATTGAATACAGGTCGTTTACACACAGACGTAAGCAAGTACTACCTTATGTTTACAAAGATGACCACCAGGTGGCGTGTATTTAAAAAATGCGTCGCCTGCTACGATATTATAGCATAATATTAAAACGTTTATTATAGAAGAAAAAAAAAATGCGTTCCTTGCGAAGCATGTGTGGTGTGAATATGAATACTATGCGTAGTACTCGCAACGGGCATGCGTGTATCATCAGATGTATGAACGTAAACGAGGCAAAAGGAGTATGTAAGGATAGTAGCAGGTGGCGCTCTGTAGTTTCTGCCTACCCCCAGGGGAAGAAGGCGTGAGTTTATGTATATAGGGTGACCGATACTTAAACACATGATTGTGCTCATGATAACAAACTACTTTTACTATGGGACCAAGCCCGAAATCGCGAAAAAAAAAAATCAGCTGTTCCCTAAATTTAGGTTTGCATAACTCGTCAAAATGTTGGGAGCAGCTGATTTTTTTTCGCGATTTCAGGTTTGGTCCTATAGTAAAAGTTTTTTTTTTATCTTGAGTACAATCATTTGTTTAAGTATCGATCACTAATTACCAATCATCCTATATATTTAAGATAGGAAAATAAAAGTTATATGTATATAAAATCAAGTCATTACTGAAACTAGGCTGAGAATCAGCAATTTTCGAACGTCAAAATTACAATAAGACAGTCCCCCAAAACAAGTGTTAATTAATCCTAGTGCTTTAGCTGAGACGAAGCGCAACAAACTCGCCAGCAGCACCAATTTTATTTTATTTAACCGTTTATGTACACACATATAAACAGACAAGAAGAGAGGTAAATACTTTGATATTAAACTTACCTATAAATAAGAACACTCGATGTTTTAAAAACTAAGGAGTCTGTCATCTTTGACTGTTGGCTGTGTCTCTCTGGATTGTTTGTGGATGAATGGATGAAGACTTTATTGCCATGTCATACGTACTGTGAGAGGAATTCATGATATTGTTCACATTTTACGTTTATTTGTTTAAGCACACAAATGTACTTTATAATTATCTCTTTATGTAATTTGAATTAATGAACTAGGCCAGTGTCCGCAACACCATGTGCAAGCGCGTATTTATTTTAATTAAAGTAAATAAATAAATAATGTTTCGTCTACAGCTGGGCGAGCGCGTGCTACCGGAGATTGTGCCGATCCTAGAGCGAGGCCTGCGCTCTGACCGTGCCGACCAGCGCCAGGGCGTGTGCATCGGGCTCGGAGAGATCCTCGCCTCCACCTCCAGGGATGCCGTGCTCAGCTTTGCAGATGGACTGGTGAGGATATGAGGCAGGCTTAGTGCCTTCCGAGTTTTCATAACGAAGGGCGCTTGTCGAAATAAAGAGGGTTTGATTACGATCTTTAGTTTCGAGACGTCAAAACAAGTTGTAATGCGAGTATTTGACTCTACTGATTCATGATAAATATACAGGGTATAAGTGTAAACATTTTAAAGGGTCATTGTACTCATCATTATGAACAACTTTTACTATGGGACCAAACCTGAAATCGTGAAAAACAAAAAATCTGTTGTTCAGTAATTTATGTTCGCATAATTCGTCAAAATGTACTGTGAGGATACAGATTACTGTCTGAGATGGTCTTATGAGGAAAGAACCGCACAGATTTGCGTGAACCGGTCCAGTCAAGGCATTAAAAACTTGTTTTAGTATGGTTACTGTACCGAATATTATGGCTTGTTATTTTTTGCTACTTTTTTTAGATGTGGTTTTAATGTTCTATACGCGATAGTCCAACAATACTATGAACCACTCCCCAGGTACCAACAGTCCGCACAGCGCTCTGCGATCCCTTACCCGAAGTGCGTATGGCGGCGGCGCGTACGTTCGACAGCCTGCACGCCACCATCGGCAACAAGGCGCTGGACGACATCCTGCCGCAGATGCTGGACGGGCTCAAGGATCCCGACCCTGACATCGCTGATGCCACGCTCGATGGACTTAAACAGGTATGTGGTGACGATACGAGGCTAATCGGTGAACAAAAACTTCGTAAGGAAACCTTGACTTAGTTAATACTAGCTGTTGCCAGCGGCTTCGCCCGCGAGGTGGTTGGAAATTAACCCACGCAAACGTACGACCGGGATACAAAGTATCCTGTGTTAGTCCATGTTATAAACTAAATTTCATCAACAAAATTTTGCACAAGTTGTCGTGTCTTGAATTGATATACCCACTATCATGAATTCATTCAGGTATTTCTTTCCGACTTGCTAGGTATTTTTATAGATTTTTTTATTTTTTTCTAAACTGACATAACTTTCTTATTTATGAACTGATTGAAATAAAACAAACAACAAATGTTAAGTGAAGCTTACCACAATATATTAATGAAAACCGCACCCAAATTGGTTCAGCCGTTTCTGAGATTAGCGCGGTCAAACGCACAGACAAACAGACAAATATTCTAAAAAAAAACATTGTTTTGGGTTCTATTGCGTTAATAAAGACACCCAATAATAGTTTTTCTCAAAATATCTTTCATGTACAGACAGCGATCAGTAACAGTTTTATTATATTTGATAAGACCGAAATCATCAACCCGTGTTGAGCAACCGTGGTGATCAATACTCGTGCCTTCTCAGTATGAGAAGAGCCTTTGCACTGCAATGTAACAATAACAGTCTGGTACTATTGTTCAGAGGCTACTGAAAGTTTCAGTGAGCTTTATTTGAAAATAGAATTTTGGATTATAATTTACTTAAATGTATTTTCGGGTTCCATTGTGCATACAAAGAATAGTTTTCAAAAATCTTCCCTATTCTAGCCAAGCTTACATGTGCAGCTCTATTAAATCGTTTTGTGCTCGCACTTTCTCGTCTTCAAACTAGACATGAATATGTTTACGTATCTCGTTTGGAGACGCATGCATGCACGCGTGCCCGGCATGAAACTATTAGGAATCTGGATGTAAATAGTAATAATATTTCTGACACCATGCCTGTCTCGTACAGATAATGGCGATAAAGTCCCGCGCAGTGCTCCCATACCTCGTGCCCGTGCTCACCGGCGGCGGCGCCGTGGACACGCGCGCGCTGTCGGCGCTGGCGGCGGCTGCGGGCGGAGCCCTGGCGCGCCACCTGCCGCGTGTGCTGCCCGCGCTGCTGAACGCGCTCGTGGCAGCAAGGGGGCAGCCCGACGAAGCCAAAGAGTTGGACCATTGTAGAGATGCGCTGCTGCCCGTTGTAGACCCGCCCGGCGTTAGGAGGTTAGTGTTCTCTTTAATGTTGTTGGGCCTGTTCTCGATACGAGCAGGTCAGCATTAAGATGATATCAGACGCAGTTTTCATTTTGGTTTCATTACACGTTGACACGACACAGACAAAATGACTCACCAAATAATGTTATCTGATCATTTCATTTTATTTTGCGATCATGAGCGCGAGTGGAAGATGCCGAATACCAAAATCCAACATTGGTTGGTTGGATTGGTTCACTAATGAATTCAGACAAAAATTAACAAAAAGTGAAGCATCTGAACTAAGACGAAAAGTAAATTGTTATGTGCAGCGCCAACTGTGAACAATCACCTTGATCTGTCCTTCTCAGTGCTCATCGGCCGCATTCAAAATGATAGTGATAAGCCCCAGGCACTGAGCTTGTTACTGGTTCTACAAACAATTAAATTGTTTTCCAGCATAATCGACACCCTCCTAGAAACAACCCGCACGACAGAAGGCGAGAGGCACTGCGCGGCCGCGTCACTGCTGTGCGCGTTCGTGACGCACTCGCGCGCAGACCTGGCGCCGCACGTGCCGCAGCTCATCCGCGGCCTCATCCTCCTGTTCGGCGACTCCGACCGCGACGTGCTGCTGATGGCCTGGGAGGCTCTGGGGGCGCTCACCAAATCGCTGGACCCCGAGAGGCAGATCGCACACGTGTCAGATGTCAGACAGGCGGTCAGGTATGCGAGCGCGGACCTGAAGCCCGATGAGCTGCTGCCTGGCTTCTGTTTGCCTAAGGTGAGGCACTTTTTTTAAATAAAGTTCTTGCCATAAATGATAAACAAACCTCGTATTTAAGGCTAAAAACAATATACTAGTTGATAGTTTTTGAGAAACAAATTATTCATTGTAGTTTATTTTCCTCAAAATATGAATATTTCGGCGAAATAATCTCTACAATAATTTACAAAATTAAGTTATTTTTTTTAATATTTTTAGCTTGTAACCAGTGATCGGAATAGATCGAGCTATTTTGGTTCATTGACCACAAATGGTAGATATTAACGTGAACATGCCCCGGGATTCTAACAAACTCCTGAATTCGAAAAAATAAATTGATTTTTATTAATAAAAACTTTTTAGCAAAAAATAAAACCGACTTCCAAAACAAAACACTACAAAGTGAAAAATAACGTTAATTTCGGTAGTCGGTGTCTTGGGTTTTGTATTTCCGTTTTTGCCACCGACTTCCGAAATTAAAGTTATTTTTCACTTTGTAGTGTTTTGTTTTGGAAGTCGGTTTTATTTTTTGCTAAAAAGTTTTTATTTTTCACTTTTTAGTAGTGGAACCTACCCCACACAAATTCGAATATATAACTGAGCACAATAATTGTAGATATAGCCATGTAAATAACAGTGATAGGAAGTTATTAAAACACCAACACATCATCCCCATAAAATAAGTGGGAAATATACGCATTATTGAAGCTAACTCAAAAACTCCCCAAGCAAAGTTAATAAAATTTATATGGGACCACCTCGGAAGTATACCCTTTCAAACAAAAAAAGAATTTTCTAAATCGGCCCATCCGTCTTTGAGTAATCGCGTAACAAACATACAAAAAAAAAAAAACATACAGACGAATTGAGAACCTCCTCCTTTTGGAAGTCGGTTAATAAGGATAAAAGAAAGCTTGTCAGTGAGCTTACGACGCTAATTTCCAATGCGCACACGCGCGGTGTTGCCGCTCAGACGTAACGCGCGACATGTCTAGTGGAAATACAATACAAAACACAATACAATAATAATAAAATAATATAATGCGCGCTCCTGAACTCTAGGTCTGTACCGGTAGTTTACTTTGCCGAAATAGGTGTAGGATGAGGAGTCAGACCAAGAGAGATGCATAAACCCGCAGGGCAGCACGTGGCGAGCTGCTGGGCATTAGCGGGCTGCGCCGCTAGAAGAATGCACCTGTTTTTGTCTCTTTCTACAGCATTTAAATTGTGTTTTGACAATAATTTGTTATAACTTCGGTTCCTGTCGGAGGGAGGTGGAGGGATATACACCAACAACCTCTTAAGGGGTCATTGTACTCATCATTATGAACAACTTTTACTATGGGACCAAACCTGAAATCGCGAAAAATATATCATCTGTTCAGTACATTTTGACGAATTATGCGAACATAAATGTACTGACCAACTGATTTTTTTTTCGCGATTTCAGTTTTGGTCCCATAGTAAAAGTTGTTCATAATGATGAGTACAATGACCCTTTAAGAGGTTGTAGGTGTTTTACCAATAACCTTACTTTATTTACTTACTTACTTTATTT
The DNA here is from genome assembly GCA_948252095.1 of Dicycla oo. Lineage (NCBI taxonomy): Eukaryota > Metazoa > Arthropoda > Insecta > Lepidoptera > Noctuidae > Dicycla > Dicycla oo. The sequence continues at coordinate 1,495,374 of OX411718.1, read as the reverse complement.
TTTTACTTACTTTATTGTACACCAGAAAAATACATAAAAAAACTCATTATACAGGGTCTAGCACCAATTCTGCCCCTATTCCGTGAGTCCATTCTCAACGGGCTCCCGGAGGACAAAGAGAACGCTGCGCTGATGCTGGGCGAGATTATCAAACTGACGTCAGCCGCCGCCATCCAGCCCTCCGTCGTGCACATCACCGGCCCGCTCATCAGGATCCTGGGAGACCGGTTCAACTCCAGCGTTAAGGCAGCCGTGCTGGAGACTTTAGCTACCTTGTTGACGAAGGTAAGTTTTTATTTTATGTGTTAACACTAGAGACTGAGCTTGTTCCAGCGACGTTTCCTCGTTTAGATTGCTTTGCACGATAGTAAATACTTCAAAGTGCGTAAATAACATATCATTACCACCTCGCCTGAGTCACCGACACAAAATTAATCTCATCCGTGTTCGCAGGTGGGCGTCATGCTGAAGCAGTTCCTCCCACAACTGCAGACGACGTTCCTCAAAGCTCTGAACGACCCGAACCGACCTGTGCGCATCAAGGCGTGCCTCGCGCTCTCCCAGCTAGTGGTGATCCACTCGCGCGCCGACCCGCTGTTCCTGGAGATGCACAACACCATGAAAAACATCGAGGACCCGCTCATCAAGGAGACCATGCTGCAGGCGTTGCGCGGCGTCATAACGGCGGGCGGCGACAAGATGACGGCCAGCACGGCGCTGGTGATCCTGCCCACGTTGACGGGCGCTGGGCTGCTGGCGCACGCCGACGACCCGCCGCGCTCACAGGCGGCCGGCTGCCTGGGCGCCATGCTGCACTGCCTGCCCGACACGCACCGCGACGCCGCGCTGCAGCACCACATCCTCGGCTCCTCCGACGACTGGCTGCTGGCGCACGGCCGCTCCACCGCGCTATTCGTGGCGCTCAAGGAGACGCCAGCCGTCGTGTACAGGGACGAGGACAAGGTGGACAAGGCACTGCTGGGGCTGCTCGCTAGTGATAAGATCCCTATCGCGTGCAACGGCATCAGAGCCATGGGCTACCTGATGCGGTATCTCCTGCAGGAGGGACGACCAGTACCGCCGGCTATACTGTCGCAGTTTGTTAGAGTGAGTAATATTATACATTTTATCTAACGCACATTCATTTTCTGCAGTCTCTGTTTCTGTTTTCGCAAACATTTTTTAAAGAACATGCTTTTTACAGGTATTCTTATTCTATTATTATGATTCTGCTATTTTTGTAGTTTACTAGCTGACCCGACAGACGTTGTCCTGGTATAATTTTATTTAGATTTTTCAGCTGTTCTTTGGATTTTTCCTATTTATCTATTTTCCTAAACCACCCCAGTAATGAAGCAAACACGGCGAAAAAAATTATTGTAATCGGTCGGGACATTTTCTTGTTTATGCGAGATTAATGCACGGCAGTTGATTTTTATATAATATATTGTAGATTAAAGCAAACAGTAGATTACTCCTAACCTTCCGCATCGTGTCTGTCTTTTGATTCGATACAAACTCACTCTGCCCACCCCACAGAGTATGAACCACCCGAGCAACGAGGTGAAGCAGCTGATGGCGCGCGCGGCGAGCATGCTAGGCCGCGAGGCGCCGCTGTCGGCCTCGGGCCCGGCCGCCGAGCTGCTGCACGCGCTGCTGCCGGCACTCGTCAACGGCACCAAGGAGAAGAACACCTACGTGCGCGCCAACGCCGAGATCGCGCTGCGGGCCGTGCTCAGACTGCCGCACGACGAACTATTCCACTTGGTAACTATCGCCTTACAAATAATTCTTACCAACTACTAGAGCACGTCCGCCTCACCTCCAACTTTGCTGTCTTATCAATCTTTTGACCATCACAACGTTGTTGGCCTCGGCTCGTAGGTAACCCACTGTTGATCACGGGCTGTAGCCCTCTGCCTGCGAATTGGAAAACCATTAGCATCAACTGTATTGTAGGGATAATACTAAAACCAGCTAGACAAGAAACATGCATTTCATACTTTGTAGGATTTTCATCTAGTATTAGTGTCAGTGAGTGGAGTTCGCGCAGTAGTAGTATTAAACATGTGGAATAATTAGCATTCCCCGAATTGGTGTTTACGTTACACAAACCGCGCGTTATACGTGCGAATAATCAGGTATCACAAAATCACAACATCCTAATATTACGATAACAACGCTGAATATTGCTCTGAATAAACATGCAAGCCTCATTTCGAAGAAATAATCAAGTAAAGAGAGATTGGTATCAAGTTTATCATGTGATCTACATAGATAACGGTCGGTTTTAATAGCTTCCTTGCGGCTTGATAAGATTATTCACCAACAGAATAAGATGTGAAATAATAACAGGAAACGTTATCTGCACATTATGATAAAAATCAATCCCTATGCATAGCATACCTAATGTTTCAATTTTTGTTAACTTTGGGAAAATGAAATTGTTATTATATGTATATTCTGATATTAAAATTCCGTTTCTTATTTTTTTTTTTCTTTAGCAGTGCTATATCACCAGTCTTTATTTATTTATTTGCTCACCATCAATATTCCACATTAAATGTAATTTATTGTTTCCTAGCTCGTAAAACGTGTTTATTGTTCACATAAAAAATTATGCATACCAACTGTTAAATGTACTGAGTGATCCGCCCCCTTTGGATAGATCGTAATTGTGTCTGTAGGCGATATTTCAATATTTGTATTGATACTATTTATGGTGTGTGTACAGCAATGCATGGCGTTGCTAGAGGAGGGAGCGCGCGAGGCGCTGGGCGACGTGGTGGCGCGCGTGCTGCGCCGGAACATCTCCGACGGCCGCGACGAAGACCTCGACTGCACGCTGCTCACTTGAGCCCCGCACACCACGCGCTGATGATACTACTTGTTATACACCCTTTGTTCTCTTCATCCTTGTAAATATCTGTCAGCCACTTCTAAGTGCTGTTATTTTTTATAAAAAATGGAATGAAACTTTTTTTAAGAAATTTACTGACTGGAAATGTTAATTTTAAAATGCAATTATTAATGTTTAGGATATATACTATACTTGCAAGAAAATGTATGTACAGTACATAAACACATGCATACCTCAGGCAGGTAACTGCACACAAATATTTTTTATTGAAAATATCATGCAATATTGGTAGCTTTTTTTTCTAATGTATACATACCTATGTCAAAATTGATGTAAAACTAAATCTAGAGAAATGAAACAATTTTATATGTTAAAAATATTTTACTTTAAAAATGGCATTGGAACTGCTTTTGTCTGGTAAAGTACAAGAAAAACTAATCTCAAATAGGATACATCTGGTTTTTGTCATGTATGTCTGATCAATGGTAATCAATATTAGCATTCCATATCTATGTCACTGTGTTGAATTATCTCTGTAATGTGTAACAGAACATGAATGTATGAAACTGAATAAACAAAACTTAATAAACGGGTGTTTGATTTGGTTTATCTTATGATAAACTAGCATTATCAAAATTTCATATGTAGCAACACTATAGTAAGCTGAATAATTATTGTCAGAAAAAATTATAAGTTGGCACAAAACTGGTATTACAATACTATATAAGTAATGGGACTCTTAGGTATGCATGAATAGGAATGTTACAAATTACTGTCTTATAATTAATTACACCACAAATAATTAAATTATAGTTCTTTATCTTTATTTTTCTTAGTGAAACCTCTTTCCTGGACGAGTTCGTTGCACTGCTGGCGGGTTAACTGCGACAGCTGCAGGCGCTCCAGCTCGTTGTCGCTTTCACCGAGCAACACTAATTCTGGAGGTGCTCCAGAGATGAAATTCACTACCAAGTCATTGTAAAAAGGAGCATCTTCCATCACAAATTTCTTTACTTCTGGGAGGCGATTCAGCGAACATCCTCTGCAAGTCTATAAAACAGGATTTAAATTTAATAAAACAAAAATAAAGGCTATTAGTAGGGTGGACGTCTCGCATAGCTAACCTCAATTCTTGCCGATTTTATGTCGGAATTCTCGTAAGCCGCGGCTGTAGCTAAAATAGCACAAATAGTTAATAGTATCAGTTTCATTATGGAAGAAGTTTACTTTGTGACTGTCACTGGACCTAACGGGAAATTGAACTGAATAAACTGAATTTCAGATTTTATATAAAAATGTAAATTGACATACTGTATCGACCAAAGAGTATAATACTAAGGGTATTAGTGTTCTGTGATAATAATACTACAGATTATATAATATGTATCGACCGTAAACAGAGAATAGAGGGTATCGACACCAAAGAGTAGAATATGTGATTGATACTATTTGACGTCTCACAGACTCATAATAGTCGTCACATGATATCATTTACTTTTCCTTTACTACCACACATGGAAATAATACGTACGACATACACAATAACATCTAATTTAGGTAAAAAAAAAAAACTGATAAAGTGCATAGCGGACCACGCACAATGAAGGCACAGTATAAATATCTACCGGTAGAGTGACTCGGCCCCTGGCCTTGAAATGTGTATGTACCTACAGCAGCGCGGTACGTAAACACACGATAGGGCTGCCCGCCCGCAGTATTTTAATTTCATCCTACCTACCACCATCACCTGCTTGAGTTTCTTTCAAGTTTTGTGATTGTAAATATTATACCTACCTATATTTTATTTAAAAATAAAAACTTTTTAGCAAAAAATAAAACCGACTTCCAAAACAAAACACTACAAAGTGAAAAATAACTTTAATTTCGGAAGTCGGTGGCAAAAACCGAAAATACAAAACCCAAGACACCGACTACCGAAATTAAAGTTATGTTTCACTTTGTAGTGTTTTGTTTTGGAAGTCGGTTTTTTTTTTTGCTAAAAAGTTTTTTTGTTGCTCCATGGTCGGTCTCTTTGAAAATAACTAGTTACCATTACATACGTCAGAATTTACGTTGGAAAATTTAAAATACCCTATCCTGTCGTCCGCCGTTGTGCGCTGGCCTTAATAGCGTTCGTGCGGGCCCTGGTTATCCAATCGTTATGGAGTTACATTCCATCTGTAGCCGACATTATGATTTCTTGCTCCATTTGTGGATTACGAAGCGTTTTGACTTTGTTTGAGAGTTATTGTTCTGTTTTGATCACGTTTGTGCAGTTATTGGGAACGTAGAGTAGTTTGTTACTTGTTTTTTTTTTGTTTGAAGCGATCTTTTTTTTTTATTTGAGATGGGTTTGCTCTTGACTCTAGTCTAGGTCAGAGGTGACAGAGACAAAGTCGACGATGGAGTGAGCTTACCCAGAAGAAGCCTGTTCACTCTCACTTTGAAGAGATTAGGGTTGTATGCGCTCGAAAACACAGACGCAGGTCAAGGTGGGCATTCTCATGCTAGCTCAGTAGGAAAATTGATTTTTGTTGGTAATCGAATCGAATAGGATCACGTGAATTCGATGTCAAAACACTTCTCTATGTAAAATATTTTTTTTTTGCAGAACTTTTCTTCCTTGACTACATTTACCAATAGGTATTTACATTTTTTTTATTCATTCAAGAAATATTATATACAAAAAAATCACATATTTTCTGCCAAACTGCTGTAAAGTTTGTCAGTTTGTGGGCAGTGTTTCCGTGGATACAGTTTTGTGACATACAAGTACTTATTGACTACTTTATAAGAAGTCGAAGCAATAAAAACTTTTTAGCAAAAAATAAAACCGACTTCCAAAACAAAACACTACAAAGTGAAAAATAACTTTAATTTCGGTAGTCGGTGTCTTGGGTTTTGTATTTTCGTTTTTTGCCACCGACTCCCGAAATTAAAGTTATTTTTCACTTTGTAGTGTTTTGTTTTGGAAGTCGGTTTTATTTTTTGCTAAAAAGTTTTTATTTTTCACTTTTTAGTTGTGGAACCTACCCCACACTAATTCGAATACATAATTGAGCACAATAATTGTAGATATAAGCCATGTAAATAACAGTGATAGGAAGTTATTAAAACACCATCACATCATCCACATAAAATAAGTGGGAAATATACGCATTATTGAAGCTAACTCAAAAACTCCCTAAGCTAAGTTAATAAAATTTATATGGGACCACCTCGGAAGTATACCCTATCAAACAAAAAAAGAATTTTCTAAATCGGTCCATCCGTCTTTGAGTAATCGCGTAACAAACATACAAAAAAAAAAACAAAAAAAAAATACAGACGAATTGAGAACCTCCTCCTTTTGGAAGTCGGTTAAAAAAAACCAACTCTTGCCGTCGAAGGTAACCAAACTCCAATCTTTACAATGTATTTTTTCAGCTTATTAACGTCCCCATTACCCACAGCACGGAGCAACTCGAAATAACAATTCTTTTGGTCACCCATCCGATGTCGAACCACTCTGTGAACGTTACTTAATTAAAACTAAATTTAAATTCAGGTCTTTTTCTTTCTATTTCATTAAGAAAAGGGCAGACGATAAATATTAGTTTAGTCCTATCAAATTAAGATACTCCACAGACAAGTTTAGACGTGATTAAAAACTTGGCTACTAAAAATTAAGTCTCGCTTGTGCCGCGTTCCGATGCGGACGTGTTTGCATAATATTCTGTTTTGATAAGCGCGGCGCAAGCTGTCGCTCGTAATTTACTTGCCATGAGCAATGAACTTGTGGCGAATGAGCTGCTGGCGTTCCTGCAACAGAAGCTGGATGTTATGGACGAGGTGTCTGCTGTCCAGATCTGCGCTACGAACTTCAGCGAGGAAGACATAGCTGCTGCCACGCTGTTGTTGTTCAGTGTGCTGAACAAGCGCGACCAGATGGTGTCCCGCCGGCGTGACGGGACTAAGAAGAGCCTGCAGGATATAATCGGACGACGTGCCGACGTTTGTGGCAAAGGAGTTGCACAAGCTTCCACCCGTTACCTTCGACCACGTCGACGTAACGAGCCTTCTGAAGGACATTGTCTTCCTGAAGGCCCGCCTCTCGGATGTTCTGGCGAAATTAGATGCATCCCAAAACTCCGTCACCGAATTGCGCAAAGAATTTAGCGAGTTGCGTAACAGTGTGGCGGTAACTAGGTCATCAGTCGATGCATCTAATGTAAACAAGTGTCGCGGAGCTGGCCTCGATATATCGTCGTAGTTATTTTCAGCTTCTTCCTTAACTCATTTAGAAAAGCTTCTGTTACTTCTGCGTCTGTAGCAGCTACTAGGCCGTCATCTACTTACAATGTTATGAGTAGTTTCTTTCCTTGACAAACAAACAGCTGTCAGCGTCACTCTGTTAGAAGTTGATGTTAGAAGATTCCAACAACGTAGCGCTTGCTTTAGTCTGTATAAACTTCGTTTCAGTTTCCATACTTTTGTTGAACCATCTTTGAAGCCGTCTGGTTGCTCCATATAGATCTGTTCTTTAAGTTTTCCATATAAGAACGCTGTAGAAACGTCAAACTGTGTCAGGACCAATCTTTCTTTAGCTGCAACACTTATAAGGGCTCTTATATTTCCCATCCTTGCAACCGAACTAAATGTTTGGTCATAGTCGACACCTAATCGCTGCTTGAACCCCTTCACTACCAGACGCGCTTTGTATTTGTCTGTTGAGCCATCAGGATTTCTTTTAATTCTGAAGACCCACTTTGAGGGAAGCGCTTTTCTATTTGGTGCTAGTTCACTTAAAGTCCACACATCATTAACTCTTAGAGAGTTAATTTCACTCTTCATGGCTTGTAGCCAGTGTTCACTGTCTTTAGCTTGAATAGCATCTTTGAAAGTATCAGGAAAAGACTCTACTAGACAGACAAAGTCCTCACACTTTTTAGGGGGCCGCAGAGTGTTTCTGTCCCTCAAGTTGTATCTTGGCTCATTAACACCGACGACCGTTTCATCAAGATCTATGTCTTCAGCATCAAAGAAATTGCCTCGTCCTTGTTGATCATTTTCAGGCATGTCTCTATCTCCCTCTAGATTATCATCTTCATTATTTGAATATTGTTCTTCAGTTCTTTCTTCCTGAAAAACATTCTCATCTCCGTCTATCTCAGGATCATCCGCCTCGAAATCATAATCTCTGGCTTCTTCTCCCTCTAGATCATTATTAGATTCATTTGGCTTATTTACTTCAATATTAGTTGGAATCTTGTATTCAACATCTCTAAAGAAGGTTACGTCTCTTGATCTCTGAGTTTGGTGACCATCCCATATGCGGTACTCATCATCATTTTCATATCCAATGATGGAATACCCTTTGATGGCTTTCTTGCTTAGTTTTTTTCGTTTCTGTTTCGGTACATGAGCGTAGCATTCACTACCAATAATCCTTAGGTGACTAATTTTAGGTTTCTTTCCATGCCACAATTCAAAAGGCACCTTGTTCTCCACTCGAGAAGGGCCTGTACGATTGAGCACTTATGTCGCGGTATTGATCAATTCTGCCACAGCTTCTGTGGTAGCTGTACTTTTGAGTGCATTATTGATCTTGCTGCCTCTACTAATGTTCGGTTCTCGCGCTCGCTTACACCATTTTGTTCAGGTGTGTACGGCATTGTGAGTCTCTGTGTAATTCCATGCTTGTGTAAAATATCTCGAAAATACTTGTTGTCAAATTCGCCGCCATTGTCCGAAAGAATAGTTTTGATTGAATGTCCATTTACTTTCGTTTCAGCGATAAAGCGTACTAACATATCCTTAACTTCAGATTTCTGTCCTATAAAGTACACCGATTTGTAGCTAGAATAATCATCTTTGAATAACACAAAGTACTTGTTTTAGAGTAACTTTCTTCGAAAGAACCGCAGACATCCGTATGGATCAATTCACCTATGCTTGACGCTCTCTCTCTTTTACCGAATTTTAGACAGTGCGTTTTTCCATATATACACATTTCACATTTGAGACTATCACAGTTTATGTCTATACCTAGTTCTCTTTTCACTAAGTTCTTGACATGTTTAGGATTCTGATGTCCAAATCTCTCATGGTATATTTGGAGAAGATCTTCTTGTGACGTCACTACATTCGCTTGAATATGGTTATCTGGTGATTTGATTATAGCTTTTATATTGAGCTTATATAATCCTCCATTGGGTTTCCTATTCCCAATAACGCGTGTGATACCATCTATTACTAACTTGCATTCTGTTGCAGTAGAGGTAAAGACGCTGTTTGGAATCATGTCTTGTTCAGCTAAAGCCGAAAATAAGTTCCTTGTTAGAGATGGCACATACCAGAGGTTGCTGAGTGTTATTAATTCCTTTCTTCTATTTGATTCAACTACCACCGATCCTTTCCCTTTCGCAGAAATGGTAGTACCATCTGCAGTGGTCACTGTGTGGTTCAAATCAAAATAAGCGAAGTCTTGAAATATGTCACTCCTGTTTGTGATATGCACTGTCGCCCCATTGTCCATGAACCAATTCCCCTTATTCTGAGACTGTTCCGATGAACATGCATTGACGATCATCAATGTTATGTTTTGAACTTGTGGTGAAGAGCCTGTTCCTATTTTAGAGGGTTTCGGTGGTCTTCCATCACTGATCCACTTTGGACAGGCTTTAACCCAATGACCACTTTCAGAACAATAGTGACACTTTGTCATCGGCTTCTTCTTCTTCTTCTGCACCGTCTTATTTATTACTAGGGCCTCTTGACTAGTCTCGCCATTTCCACTAAGTGCTCTCTCGTATGCACAAAGGTGACTCGTCAAACTCTCTATGGTTCTGTCTTTTTTATTGAGCAGAAGCCAACTTGACTTGAACGAAAAGTATTTTTCATCTAACGTTTCGAGAATTTTGCAGATTAGGAATAGCTCTGGGAGCTCAACGTTTGTGTCACTTTTGGTAATTTCAGCATACAGATTATTCCAAATATTTTTAAGCTTCGACATATGGGTAGATACGTCGTCTCTATTATCACGCTTAAAGCCAAAAAACTCCATACACAGGTTGTAAGCTCTATCCTCAGATTGTCCGCCAAAGAGTCTGTGAAGTTCCTCCCAAACTTCCTTTGCAGTCTCGAACCGCATGACCTTATTCAGCGTGTCATCTGATAAATTTGTTGTGATTATAAGCAGAGCGCTGCTGTCAGCTTTTCTATGTTTTGCCATAGCTAAATTATAGGCACCAACTTCTGCATCCCCAGCTGCTATACTCGGTTGGGTTGGTTTCTGGATTTTCCCTTCTGCTGCCTCCATAGCACATTCTGTACCACGCAGCATAATGGATACTTTGTATTTCCATCGAGCCCAGTTTACCTTCCCTTCTAAATTTCCAATCTTCAATTTAGTAGTAAAACTTTCCATTCTGGTGCAGGCCCAATAACCTGTTGGAATTTGAGGATCCAACCGCCTCTATGCAACAGTACAGAATGTTTCAAGTTTTACTTCGAATAATTTAATCACAATAAAAAGACACAGCTATAAAATTAAAACACTTTTTTTATATATTGTCAAAGTCAAACGAGATTGTAACTAGGCAACCATTCTAATTTCTTCTTTTTGTTTGTTGCCTGCTACAAACTCCAACAGAATGTTGATTCGTATGGACTCCAAACACAAGCTCGGCTTGGGAATTATACAATATTTTGATGATGCAAGAGTTGCGGAAATCACGTGCATTACGCAAGACGAAGCCCAGTCTTCTGTATGACTCGGCGGCCACTATGGAGATGTGCTCGTGAAGTGTCAGGTGACCATCGAATGTCATACAAGATCACGGATGTTGAATACGCGAGTTACCTCTGTATCACCCAATGTGTATACGGCTTTACTAGGTCGTGATTTACGGCTGAACGTTATAATATAGCACTTACTAGTGTTAAAATACAATTTATTCGTTAGACTCCGCTGTAAGACTTGGTCAATATCGCTTTGAAGATCATCACGAGTGCAATTCTAACTAACAAAAAACTAACTTTAAATCGTCCGCATATAACAGACATTTTGCTTCATTCTTTTTGATCATTAAAAGAAAAAGTAATTGGCCAAGAACTGATCCTTGACTCCTTGACCCCAGATCAGTGGCGTAGCTAACATGGGTGGCACCCGGTGCGCATAATTGTGGTGTCACCCAAGAATGAAATCTGTTAAAATGAATAAACATGCAATAAACGTATAGTATGTTTTTATTTAATTATTATAAAGTAAGTCTTTCATAATTACAATAGAAATTTTGATACTAATAGTTACTAATTACCTACATTTGTTTATACTAATCTAACAAGCACTAAAATCTCTTTTTTCTAGCTTTAACAGCTGCAAACTCGGAAATCACGTCATCAAAATTTATATTTTGTGTTGCCTCTTGTTCTATTGTTAATATGCCAAGATTTTTAAGTCTGTTTTCGGTCATTGTTGCCCGCAAGTAATTTTTAATTGATTTTAGTTTGCTGAAACTCCTCTCACATGAAGCAACTGATACGCAAATTATCATAAATAACTTTAGTGCGACCATAAGATTCGGAAGAGATTCTGTAAAGTCCCATTCCACGATGAATTTCAAAAAGTCTAGAGTCACCCAGCTAGAAACTGTAACATTAGCCGCTTTTAAATGTCTTCTCTACCTCGGTATCTCTAAAAAGAGTTCTGTTTCTGATATCTCATCATAAAAACCAGTAAATTTAAAAAATTCGCGAAAGAAATGAGCAATGACACAGGCGACAAGCAACGACTATTTCAGGGGAATCCCCAATCAGTTAGTGTAGTAGGGCTAAATAAAACGACAACATTTTGAGGGGCTCCCCGATCGAACGCGCCATAGAGCCATGAACATAAAAATAACAGTGTGAACACTGGAAAAAAATCATGGTCTAATGTGTGGTCAGAGTGAATAATTTCTTGTTAACATTTATTTCAAATAATAGGTACGTGCATTTATAAATAATCACAATTGATAAATTAAATCATTTTGTTGGCATAACTCAAAAGCATTACAAATTCACTTATAGAGAAAACATAAATAGGTGTAAAACAAAGTTATCTGCCAGTAAGCGTAGATAAAAAACAAAAACAAACAAGTATCTTTAAAACTATAAGATATGTGTACAAATATATTGTAGTTAGCTTACATAGAGAATATGTACAAGCTAATACTAAAAATAAATATACATATTATGTACAAGTGTATAAAAAATCATAAAAATAAAAAAGGGAAGAGCTCATAGGGCATCAAAAAATTCGTCCCCATCGCTGTCAACGGAAAAAGTGCCCAAAAGGCTGGCAGCATTGCCACGTTAGATGGCAATGCTGATTCTTTGGGCTAAACATAGGCCAGCCCTCTGGTCCCCTGAAGAGTCGACCAACCGCTTAGCGATGTCCCGAAATATTCGATGAGCACTCGGACCCCAAGGCCCTAGTTTCAACCCCAAACGGCTCAAACATATAGCTCCCAATAAGCTTGCTATATTTGCGCCGTTTGAGGTTTTCTGCTCCTGCAGCAGCCGCCCCAGCACAACCCGCCGTGCTAAGAAGATGGGATGGCGTGAGGGTGTCGACACAAGTTGCATCCCACACCAAAGGCCTACCCAACTTCCAAGGCATTATGGTCATTCCGTCTGGCCTCTTCCCATCGTCGCGCGCCAAGCCAGTGGGTTCTAAAACTGCTGGCACCCCGGCGGTGACAAGAGGCCGACGGATGATGTCGTTAATGCTGGCATGCCGTGCCATCCGACCAGTGCTCTTGCTGCAGGATAGTCCATGGTGTCCGAGGCAGTCGACTCCTTCACCGCATAACTTGATTAAAATAGCATCACACCCATATTATTTATCATTACAAAACGGGACAGTTTGTGTAAATTTTTTTATACAGTCAGGTGTCACCCCGGAACCGGTGACACCCGGTGCGGACCGCCCCCGACGCCCCCCCCCTAGCTACGCCACTGCCCCAGATCGCGTGTGGTAAGATCCCGAAAGAAAGCACCCATGACTCCCGTGAGCAACAAATCAGATTTCCGGTTCAAGAGATAATTAGGGAAAAAACGCAAAAGCTTTGGTGTGAATCCCATGGCTTGTTATTTGCTTAGTAAAATGTCATTGTCCACTGCATCTTTCTGAAATCAAAATAGAGAACATCCACTTCATGCCAGACTCCAGACCCCTCGAGAACCAATCATCGAGTATCAGTAAATTTGTTTCGACTGAGCGAACTGGCCAGCCATGTTGTTCCGGTGTTCCCTCCCTAGGTCCCTAGGGTAACTTCATAGCTGTCATGCGACTAATTGTTTGGTTCACGTATTACGATCGTAGTCGATTTCATTGAGTGGCATAAAATAAAATTCGAGAACAGAACAGCAACCCCAATCAGCGTAATTTAAAATAGCAACATTGAACGAAAATATGTTTTCTGTCGATGTCAATGTCAGACAAATTGACGTTTTACTCATCCACGGGAGAAAGCGCGGGAAAGTTAAGGAAAGGCGCGTTTCTTGAAAAAAATTTCAAATCTATTTTATTTTATTGCTACCTTTTGCATAATAACTAATACTAATACTACATAACTACTTAATGGTAGTTTGTTGTGATGGGGAAGGTTAAGAAGAGGAAGAAAAGTGGGACGGATCCCCTCGAAGATGATGCCGACAATGGGTCGTTGCGCTCCATGCAGTCGGCCACATCAGATGCTGTAAATGAAAAGGATACGGATAAGTACCTTGAATATAGAGTATCTGATTACACCCGGTCTTATCCAGAGTCTGGTGGAAACTATGAATATATTGTTTTCATCGAAAGTCTGAATCAAGTCCCGATCGGTGACCGCGATATGATGTCGTTAGCCACTAACTTCAAGAGGTATAACAAAGGGGTTAAGCAACTAATTAGAATGAATCGGCACAAAGTTGGCGTTATTTTCGAACGTCCGTCATTTGCCAATGCTGCGCTCATAAATAAAAAGTTTTTGGATAATTTTAAACTCAAAGCCAGCATTCCAGCCTCGGCTACAGAAATTACTGGAATCATACAGCATGTCCCGATTGATCTGTCAAATGAGCAAATCTATTCAGCTATATCCAGCTCCAAAAATATAATATCGGTCAAAAGATTTATGCGTCGGACTATTACAGGAAATAAAGTCTCCTTTGAACCTATGAAGACAGTGAGCATCACCTTTTCGTGCGTCTCCTTGCCCGACAGCGTGGATCTAAACAGCTGGCGGTTTGAGGTACGGCCGTACATCCCGCCGGTAAAGCAGTGTCTGCAGTGTCTGAGGTATGGACATATTGCTAAATTTTGCAAAAACAGCATCAGGTGTTCTATATGCGGAAAAGATCACAGCTATAAAGAATGTACGATTGCCCCAACAGAAGCTACATGCTGCCAATGTAAAGGAAATCATATTGCTATTTCTGCAGAATGTCCTGTCAAAAAAGCTAAGATACAAGAAAATAAAAATAAAATTCAGAAAAGATCATATGCTGACGTGTTAAATGAGAAGTCATTCCCTCCTTTAACTAACAAAAACCCTGCTGAACAACTTAAATTTCTAATACAAACAGATCAAATACAAAACATTTTAATTCAGACCCTTCTTACTTTAATTTCACAAAATCGGAACAAAGAAAGTTCCATTACAAATGAAAATATTAAAAAAGTTCTCTTAGCAACAATACAGAGTGATAATAACATTAAACAATCTTAATTATGGATCAGTTAAATATTGTACAGTGGAATGCTCAGAGTATTCGTAGTAATCAACATATTTTTTCTCATTTTTTAATTGAGAACAATATTCATGTAGCTTTACTTTGTGAAACTTGGCTTAAGCCTGAGATGCGTTTTAATATAAAATATTATAACACTGTTAGATTAGATTCTGGTAATAGTCATAATGGCGTAGCTATATTAATACATAATTCATTACAGTTCAAAAAAATTGATACTTCATATGATGACTCTATACAAAATATTGCAATACGTTTAAAATATGGTGCTAAGGAGCTTTCTTTGGTGTCATTTTATAGTCCTGGTAATTGTCATCCATCCTTTTCTAAATCAAAGCTGGATAATTTAATCCAAAGTATTCCTGGTCCTGTTTTGATTGGTGGGGATTTCAATGCCCATCATTCGGCCTGGGGCTGTAGTGCACAGTGCAGTCGTGGTATTGACGTTCTTGAAAGTATCAATGGTAACAATCTTGTGTTGCTGAATAACGGAGATATGACTACATTAGGCTCAGATAGGTGGCAGAGAAACGCCCTTGATTTAACCTTAGTATCACCCTCGTTGGCTTTGTCTTGTCACTGGTCAGTGCATGATGTTCCTCTAGGTGGATATCATTTGCCTGTAATTACAAAAATAGTATTTAATAATTTTATTTCTTCATCCAATGATCTTTCAAATCTGCCTGTTCATGTAAATTTCAAACTAGTTAATTGGGAACTTTACACAGCTCAAGTAGATAATCTATTACAAAATTTTGTGGTTATTCATCAAAACCCTTTACAAACTTATAAAGAACTTATTCTTATCTTAAATAAAGCTGTACAGAATTCTGTTCCATGTTCTGATATTTCTCATATGCAAAGTACCTCTAGTGCCTCACTCAATACACCTAGAACTCATAAAAAGAAAAAACGCAGTCCACTTCCATGGTGGAATAACAACTGTACTAGGGTTGTAGAAGATGCTAAGAATGCTTATATACAGTTTAAACATGACCCCTCACAAGCAAACTATGTTGAATTTAAAAGGCGACAAGCTGTTAAAAAGTTGATTTTAAAAAGAGAGAGGTATTTGAGTTGGGTAACTTTGTGTGAGTCTTTTAACAGAACAACTCCTTTAAGTAAAATATGGGGTATTTCTAGAAAGTTTAATAGAACATATGTACCATCTTGCAATAATGTATATCCATGGATTTTTGATTTTCTTAAAAAATTCACACCTGATACTGTAGAGGCCCCCTTTCATTCACATGACCATTTACCAACAGCAGCATGCTCAAATTATTTAACCGATCCATTTACTATGCAAGAATTGAAAGCTGCAATTTTTTCCAGGCGTGATACAGCTTTTGGCCTAGATTGTATACCATATAAAATGCTTAAGAATGTTTCATTGCAAGCCTTATTTTTGGTTTTAAAAGTTTTTAACTTACTTTGGCTTAATGAAACTATACCTCTAGACTGGAAAATGGACTGTCTTATTCCAATCTTAAAACCTAATAAAGACAAAAACAAACCTGACTCATACAGACCTATAGCTTTGACCTCTTGTGTAGGAAAGATTTATGAGCAATTGATAAAGCAAAGACTAGAATTTTACATAGAAAGTAATAATTTATTACCTTCTAATCAGCTTGGATTTCGTAGAGGAAGGTCAACACATGAAACTATTTCTCATTTGCATCTTGATATTTTTAATGCTCGTAAAATGGAACATGAGTTTGTTGCTGTTTTTGTTGACATCGTTGGTGCTTTCAATAATGTCAATCATCACATTTTGTCACTTGAACTCCGCTCACTAGGCATACCTGAAAAAATAGTTTCGTGGGTTTTTAATTTTTTGCATGGTAGAGAAGTTTATGTCAAAGTGGATAAGCAGTTAATTGGACCCCGTTTTTCATATAAAGGGGTGTGTCAAGGTGGTATTATGAGTCCATTGATTTATGTGCTTTATATGCATAGACTTAATATGATTTTGGGTAGTAAAGTACTGAATTTACAATTTGCTGATGATTTGGTTATTTATACATCCGGTCCAGATATGGATGAGATTAAGAGTAATATTAATGGGGCTTTGAAAAATATGAGTAAATATTTTCACTATTTAAATTTAGAAATTAGTCCAGACAAATCAAAAGTTATTGTTTTTAGTGAAATAGATTTTGATTTAGAAATTTTTTATGATAACTTTGAACTTACCACTGTTAATGAATTTAAGTACTTAGGAGTAATTTTTTCTGCCAATCTTACATGGAATAAATATGTTGATTACATACTTGGTAAAGCAAATAAAGCATACAATTTTATAAAATCTGTCTCAGTACATGCTGATCCTAAAATTCTGTTAATGTTATACAAATCTTTAGTCCGTAGTCATTTTGAATACGGCTTTTTGTGTTTTGGGTCTGATCAGAGACTTATCCGTAAACTTGATATCTTACAGAATCATAACTTGCGTTGCATTACAGGTGCCATGAAAACAACACCTATCAACTCCTTACAAGTAGAGTGTAATATTCCTCCACTGAAAATTAGATTTCAGTACTTAAAATCTAAATTCCTTTTAAAGCTTTTGTCATTTCATAACCACCCTCTTTACAGAAAACTTTTATTTTATCATACAGTTTATAATCCTTCAAATAATATTAACATTCCCTATTTACTTCATGATTTCTCTAATACAATTACACCTATTCAGCAACATGAACTTTACAAATGTAATGACACTTGGACATGTTATTCTGGCAAGTACAATAGTAAATTTATAGATATGAATATTGTTATAAAGCATGATTTGAAAACCAAGGAAGAGGTGTATCAGTTATTACAGGAACATTCTGGCTATCGATGTATATTCACTGATGCTTCTAAGAGCAGTACAAATGTCGCAATGGCTATTTACATACCTTCTACTAAGACTGGTCATGGTGTAAGGTTGCCTGATGTTTTAACTATATTTTCTGCTGAGGCGATGGCTATTTCAGCTGCTTTGGATTTCATAAGTGAAAATAACTCTGGCATCATTTCTTGGCTTATTGTAACGGACAGCATGAGTGTTCTTAAGGCATTGGATAACAACAAACTGGATGCTTCTACAAACTACATTATATATTGCATCAAAGAAAAGTATTTTACACTTCAATCAAGAGACTTTGATATCAAATTTTTGTGGACTCCTTCGCACATCGGAGTCAGTGGCAATGAAAATGCAGACACTTTAGCGAGAGCCATTGTTGACATAGGAAATGCAGAAATTAAAAGTGTTGCCATACCTTGTTCAGACTTATTACCTATGATCAAGGAAGATAATATTCGATGTTGGCTTGAAAATTGGCAGGAGACTTTGCAAATAAAAGGCACTTGGTATGCAAAAATAAATACAGTTATTGGTTTAGCTCCTTGGTTTACGAAGGCACAATTTCACAAAAGCAAACAGTTTTATTCTTTAATTAATCGGCTAAGATTTGGACATGGACGTTTTAATGCTCATCTGGCCAGAATGAAGTTAATAACTTCCCCTAAATGCACTGATTGCAACCTCGATAAAGATCAAACCCTTAATCACATTACTTTTGAATGCCCAGCGCACAATGTGAATCGTTTAATATTGATTGACAAATTGCTTGAGATTTACAAAACACCGGCAAACCTCCCGCGCGACATTCAAGGATTGCTGGAAAATTCTTCTACATTTAATCCTTTATTTAATTTTATTACATCTAGTGGCTGTAAAATTTGATTGGGATATATAATTTTACATACATACATATAATTACATACATGGCTTACATGGCTATGACATTGAATTGACATAACTCTTGGAAATGACTACACTACATGGAAATGACGATAAAATGTGGATTTGACAAAGAAAAAAAATTGGATTGACAAACATGAAAAAAAGAAGACATGGCATATGCCTTGATTAAGAATTTACTGATGACTTGGCTTTGGCCTTACTTTTATTTTAAATAGAAGAATAAGAAAATATGACGAGGCTGAATGGTCTATAGATCGATGCCTGCCTTTTAATACAGGCGAAAGAAAAAAAAAAAAAAAAAAAAATTTACTCATCCACATTCAAGCATGATTCAATCTGATTCAAGCGAACTCAATAAATTCAAGCATACTCGTGTTTGTTTGTTATGCCTCTAAAGAGACGAGTCTTTTTGTTTGGTTTTTTCTCTACCTTGGTAATAATCTGTAAGCCATTCGGAGAAACAGGTTCTAAATAATCAGTGGTTTACAATACAACACCATGCAGCAAGAACACAAAGATGCTATTCAAAGTAACTTTACTTCGCTGGTGGAGCGAACGGACCTCGACTCAGTCGTTACAGCTCTGTATGAAAAAGGTGTATTCTCCGAGCAAATGATCGAACGGTACAAGGTAAGTGAAAGTAGTGATGTGTCCTACGTTTCCAAATAACTATGAGCTAAGCTATGAGTCATACATTTTATATCATGTTTCGGGAACCACAGGCTCAAATCTAATTTGTTAAAATATCTACTGGTCTCCACGGCACAGGTTTGCCTGATGTGCAAACAAAAATTATGATAGCCCAACCACTAGCAATTAATACAATGAGTGCTATTAAGTTGAATTAATTATTTAATTTTTTTTCGTAAACATCATCAGTATCGTATGATGCAACGTGTTTGAACTTGTATTTATATTATCTCAGTCTAATTTATACTTAACCACACACACACATAAATAAAATATTCACTTATTTACAGAATACTGCTGAACTAGAAAGGGATCGTAAACGTAACCTCTACAGGAATATCATGCTTCGTGGACCTTTAGCATTTGGTCATCTTGTAGATGCGCTGGGGGAGTTGGGCTATTGGGATCTGGTGCGGGATCTAGACCCAGATAGCCCTTTCTCATTCACACCACGAAATTTTAATCCCATCCCTAGTAAGTTGTACAAAATCTTTTGTTAATTTCACATGCTACAGTTATTTTGGGGGATAGGCAGAACTTGAGTGCCAGAGCATATCAACTTTCTGCCTATCCTTAAAAATAACAACAATAATTTCTTGAAACCTAACTTACACTGAATCAGAATTCAGTGTTGAATTGGTTTAAGTTTAACACGGCATTCTTTAAGATCACATACAGGAAATATGTAGATCATAAGTTCTCAACCTTTTATGGACTGTTGCCCCCTTTACAAAAAAAAAAAAATCCAACACCTCTTTACATAATAGTTAATTATACCAATTTATATGTCTGTCTATTATCTATTAATAATCACAAATTAAAAATGAATTCTCTCTCTCTCAACATAAAAAGCTAAAGTAATTGTGCAACATGGAAAGCTCTAGCGCCCACTAGGGAGCAATACTGACCTTGTTGGGAATCTATGATGTAGACAATAATATAAACTTTATCAGGAAATATGTTGATGATAATATTAACTTTATCAGAGAATATACTCAAACTGAACTCAAAGCATTTATTTAAATTAAACCAATTACAGGCACTTTTGAATTGTCAAAGAGTCGGTCAGTTAGTCAGAAAAATGAAGCTAGTGGCACACTCTAAAATGAGTAGATCTCTATGGAGAAGAACAAGAAACTCCACAGACACTCTTTTAACCTCCTGGATGCCAGCGTCATGCCTATATTACATCTATTATATAAAAAAAAACAGTACTTTTGTTGCATTTTTTTGGACGTGTACAGACCCATGATATACCATAAAACAAGTTTCAAATAATATCCAATAATATTTTTTTCTGGAATCTAGGAGGTTAAATAGAGATATTACAAAATCCTGGGTACATTGTTTTGGTTGCTTATAATGAACAATGTAAATAAAAATATTTAAAACAATTCAAAATGTAAGATTAAAACTAAGCCCTGGCAGTTAAGAGATGTGCAGTCTGAACTGACGGCGCCCATTTACGAACAGCACCATCCAGCTCAACAATTTTGTAGGGAACCAAATGAACCAACAAACGCGGCACCATCATAAGTGAGCATGACATACTCTCAACTCAACTGTCATGCTCTTTCAAGTTAAACTTACCTACATCATAATAAAATAATAAACGGCTCCATGGTACTCACATTCACAAAATTGAAAAAATGCTTCTAAATTATACACAACTATATTTTGAAACGTATGAGAGATGAATAAAATTTTACTACCAAAAGGAAAGAAAATCGTTATTATCTATTGAAGTATTCAACAGGTTAAAATGCGATTAAATTAAAAAAAAATCATTAAAATCGTAATGTCAGAATATATTGTAACTTGTTCTGGTTTTTCAGAACAAAAGCCTGTTCCAGCAGACAATAATGCTTTTCACAGTCTCAGCACATTGAACAGAAACAAAGTTGACACAATTAAAAGTAAGTAATGTGAAAGTAAGTAATCAATAGTACAACTACATAGTCGGGCCATAAGTTCTATCACATAGGTAAAATTTCGAATTTAGAATCCAAGCCGAGGAAAATATCGTATTATGGGCATTCGAATTTTGAATATTTAAAGAAAATAAAAACAAAGGGTTTCTGGAATTTTGTTCATTTTCTAAAATGGAGTGGACGCGCAATGAAGACAGAGTCGCATACATTTTTGTCCAGTTTTTGTTTAAATAGTGATAGACACAACAGTGAACACATACACAATAATGGCGGCTTGGAGACGGGCAAAAGTGCTGCCACCTATGACGAGCTTTCAGTTTTTAACCCCATTGCATTGCATCGTGGCTAAGTAATAACAGCCGCAAGGGTCGATCCATCAGAGGCGCCACGGCGTCCTCACCTTCCGCCTGACGCAGGTCCTTACCGGACACGGTTGTTTCGGGAGGTTCCTGTTTCGCATAAGGCGGGAGGAAACGCCCGGGTGTCACCATTGTGTGGATCGCCCAGAGGACACGGTGGAGCATACAGTGGAGGTCTGCCCGGCTTGGGCAGAGCACCGCCGTGTTCTCACGGAGGCGATCGGCGGCGGCGATCTCTCGCGTCCGAGCCTGGTCCAGGCCATGGTGCGGAGCGAGAGTGCATGGGAGGCCGTCACCTCCTTCTGCGAAGCGGTAATGCTTGCGAAGGAGGAGGCGGAACGCGTGAGGGAGAGGCAGCCTCACGCCCTCAGTCGCCGCAGGAGACGCCCTGGGCGGCGGGAATCGATAGCCGATTCCCAGCCACCGTAGGCGCGGGCTTGCGGACGGTGAGTAGTGGGTAGCTCGCCGTCCGGTGAGGACCAGGCCCGGGTCGACGGCGCGTTGTGTTCCACGCGCGCCTCAAAGAGATGTCAGCAAAAGATGGGGTCCAATAGGGCCGATGCCGCTGGGGTCGCGGGTTGTTTGAAAAAGATACCGTGGCCCTGGCATAGGCAACTGAAGGAACACGGGTGGGTTTTAGTCCGTAAAAGTCTGACACGCCCTTCCGCTCCACCCAGAGCGGGAGAAGTTATTTGATGATTTCCCATCCACAAAAAAAAAAAAAAAAAAGGGTCGATCCATCAGGTTAAGCTACGCTTACCGGGGTTGGTCTGTGGATGGGTGACCACCTTTTCATACCGAGACTCCTCCGTGCCTCGGAAAGCACGTTAAGCCGTTGGTCCCGGCTGTCATTCGTGGAGCTTTGACAGTCGTTACGGGTCGTCAGAAGCTCGAAAGTCTGACAACCAGTCTTACCAAGGGATATCGTATTACCCAGTAACTGGCTTGTGGAGGTCAGATAGGCAGTCGCTCCATGTAAAATACTGGTATTCAGCTGCATCCGGTAAGACTGGAAGCCGACCCTAACCTAGTTGGGAAAAGGCTAGGCAGATTGATTGCGGTCACGCGCCAACTGAGATTTTCAAACTGCACAACTGAAAATTTCACTGAGATTTATTTATCGTACTATCAAACGATTCAGGGAAGATTCAAGATTAGAAGATAAACAAAGGAGCGGTCGACCTCGTACTGTTCGGACTCCAGCGGACATCAAAGCAGTGAAGGCGCGAATCCAACGAAATCCTGCCCGCAAGCAAAAAATGTTGGCTCTGCAGATGGGACTAAGCAGAACTACTGTTAAGAGGGTGTTAAATGAAGACCCAGGACTACGTGCTTATAGAAAAAAAAACAGCACATCTTCAGTGTATGCACACTCTAGTGAAGAAGCAAGCAGACGTGTGCCACGTGTTCAGCGTGGTCATCACCCTTCGGCATTCATGGTTTGGCTTGGGGTGTCCTTTTTGGGTCCAACGGAGGTGTTTTTTTGTGAAAAAAGAGTGAAAACCAGTGCCTTTGTATTTCAAAACACAGTCCTAACAAACATTGTGGAACGTCTTTCACAAACAATGTTCGAAAACAAGCACTGGGTATTCCAGCAGGATTCTGCGCCGGCTCATAAGGCGAAAAGTACCCAAAACTGGCTCACGATCCGTGGAATCGACTTTATCAGGCATGAGGATTGGCCCTCATCCAGTCCAGACTTGAATCCCTTGGATTGCAAAATATGGCAGCACTTAGAGGAGAAGGTCTGCGCTAAACCCCATCGCAACTTGGAGTCACTTAAAGCTTCCCTGATAAAAGCAGTCGCTGATATTGACATGAACGTCGTGCGTGTTTCGATTGAAGACTGGCCTTGCAGATTGAAGGCTTGTATCGAAGCAAGAGGAGGACATGTCGAATAAGTTTAATGTGGTGTAAATCTGTATTTTATACTCTTTCATTTGATTTATAAATGGTTGTAGTGCGTAACTCATTGTGTCAGTTTAACTTTCCATATGTGACAAAACTTATGACCAGACTACGTAGTTTTTGCCCGCGGCTTCGCCCGCGTGGAGGTCGGAAATTATCCCACGGGAACGTACTACCGGGATAAAAAATATCGTATGTCCTCACCCAGGTCATGGTCTATCAATGCACCAAATTTGTGCAGCCTTTTTACCGTGAAAGCTTAACAAACAAACTCATTTTCGCATTTATAATATTAGTTAGGATTATTATATACCTACTTAGGACGCAGGCCTAAAGCTATAGTTCGTCTTGCAGACAGCTCGCGAATGTCACCGCCGCCGCCACCGCCAACTCTAGCTGCCTCCGAGAACGACAACGCAGCCTGCGACGAGACGATGGTGCCACCATTTACCGTCATCAAGAGCAAAAGTTTTATGGAGGATGACAACACTAAAGGTTTGAGAAATTGTGACGCAACATCATACAATATCAGCTGGAACAATGGCTGGAACATATTCACTGCTAGCCTTGCAGTTAGCATTACATTATTGTATAGGCAACGTAATGTGTGTGTTCTTCACTACAGTGTGCATACACTTTTGACAATGCTAGCGACAAATCGGCTGTCAGAATCTGTCTGCAAGGTAATACCCCGTTTACATTCAGCTCACTTCCACGGCAGTGAGCAGGAAAGTGAAGAGGGAGTGATGGCCACACCTATTTTACAGTCTTTTTTTTCTTTGCAGTCGGCATTTCGTTGTATTGTCAAGCCCTTACGGCCGCGTGGATGGCACATATCGGAAAACTCTGTGCAATTTTCATGCAACTTCCATTGTATCCAGTCTTCCGTTTTATGAGTTTGTTTTATGAGTAGGACACGCCACTTGTCTTAAGGTTTGTTGTAATTGTCCTATTTTTGCAAATAAGGCCGGAACCGTGATGTAGCTATTGCAAGACCCTCCCCCCCCCCCCCGGTGGGTTCCCGCATTGTCGAGGCGGGGGTCTCAGTAGCCGTGGCTCCATGGTCACCCACGATGAAGCGAAGAGGAACCCGAGGAGGGGCCGCTCGTCAGGACTTTTCCCAGGAAGTCGACGACGTAGCGGCCAACAGGTAGGTTGCGGTGCCGCTTGGGTGACATCGCAACTGAGGCGTGCCGCGATGTCGTATGGGAGGCATCGCGCCTGAGGGTTGGAGGCCGCGGCGGGAGAGGAGTGCCGGTGTTGCGGTACGCCGCTCTCCCTACCTTCCGCGGCCTTGACGTGGTCTTCACCGTCTGATGGCGGACGCGGTGGGGCCGCAGGGGGGGAGGAGTGTCGATATTTCGTTGGCCGCTCTCCCTATCCTCTGCGGCCGAAAAGTGGTAAGCGGTTGGGCCACTGACCTGACCCGTCGCAGGGGGACCAAGGTTGCCTAGACACGGGGTCGTCTGGCGCCCATGTGCTGGTTTGGTCCATGGGGTGGTCACGGCGTGCAATGTGTTCTTGTTTGCCGGTGATGGGGGGCGCTCCCCAGAGGAGGGTCCGGGGACGGACAGCCGCGGCGAGTTCGCGGTGAGTGCTAACGCGTTCCCGTGTTCCCGCCACAAGCGGCTGAGGAGGACATCGTGGAGTTTTAGTGGGTTGGGACTCCAACCCACTAAAACTCCATCACATGATTGCACTATCTCCCCGTGGTAGTGCAGTATGCATGAGCATTTCTCCACGGAAAAAAATGTTATTGCAAGACACAGCGTGGACGCTGTCTTTATTTCGACGTATGCCATTGCCGAAAGCGATGTGAGTCGTAGAGATGTAAAAAACACATACTTCTCTTGATCTTGCTATTTTTTTTTATACGGGACTATTTAATGAATAATGGCAGAATGTAAACAGGGCAAAGAGCAATATAGTAAGTTTCACGAAAGAATTCCTTTCGCCGTAGTGTTGACACCGTTGCTTTACATTGAAGAATTGCTTACAAAAGCCATTCCTTCAATAAAAAACATTGGTGGCAATATTACGGCGACGAGAATTCTTTCGTGAAACGCATTTTACTGTTTATTTGCTTAGTCTTTGGGTACAGTCGTCATGAGATCTCGGTGACATATATACTACGTTTGATGACTCGTCATTCTCTACAGTTGCTTTGTTACAGACTTAAAACTGTACCGGACGCGCGGGCGCAACCGCGGCGTACTGCTTGACTTTACGTACTCGGAGTTTAAAAATGAGATAGAAACGAAGCGTAACGGCAGCGACGTGGACAGCAACAACCTCAAGTACCTGTTCCATGAGCTCGGCCTGCGCAGGCTGGGCTACCTCAACCTTACTAGGAACGTAAGTGGAGATCAACACCTTTTCATTTATTAGGAGTTCTAATCCTAATGCAGTTGTTCAGTTCCTCATGCTTGCTCAAAAAGTTTACGATCTTTTGATTTTTTCCTTTTTTTTTTTTGAAATGTGTAAATTGCAATCGTATTAAAACTACATAAAAACTGTTGTTCTTGTGTTGTATGTAAAGGCTGTTCTTTTTTAGAGGCGGAGAACTTTAAATTGAAATAAATAACAGCAAAATGTTTTTCAAATCCATGAAATTGGCTTTATTTGATAGATAACTTTATGGCATTATTGTTTGAACATGATTCCGGGCGTGTGGCCGCCGCGGCAGACACGAACCCCTAGTTTACTGAAAACTTAACTTTTTTATTGGCTTAATTTACTAAAGGAAACATTTGACAAACGACTAATTTCACGAAATCTGGCCACCTCGTTAGTGCGATATGAAGCCAATTTCATGGACATTAAAACATTTTTCTCTGTTTTATTTCAATTTAAAGTTCTCAGCCTCTAAAAAAACACCCTTTATTAGTTACATCGATAACTATTGTCTAGCCAGGATCTGCAGCTAGTCTCAACACATCCGTTCGATACGCTTCCGTGCTGAATCGAACATTAATCAATGTTATCAAAAGAGTCATCTAAAGGCTGTTCACAAATCCAAAACCTAAAAATTTTGTCAGTTTAAATCAAATAGACTATCACCATTCTTCCGACAGCTATTTCTTGTCGGGGGCAAGGCTAATTGAAAATGTGTCATTTTCGATTCAACAACCTGTCGAACGGTTGTGAATAGCTATGCTGTGCCATTTAATTAAATGTTTTCTTTATTTTTATTCCGATCGCACACGTTGTTATACCAGTCTTTGGACGAGCGACGTTTTCTTTTTTTACGTTTAGCCACAAGTACGAAGACGATAGCTGCAACCAAATCTTTGCCTGACATGCTCACGGAACACTAGGCAAGTCTAGCTCACGCGAAAACATTGACGCGTATGAGCCGCCTTAGGGAGTTTGTTGCGCCTCTTCTTTTCCCCAACTTAAAAGCAATAGAGAGTCGTGAAGGTTGGCCTTATTACATTTGTTCAAAAAGGGCTGAATCTCAGCTAAATAAAAAAAGAAATATGAATTTTGTTCACTTACCTTTGCTGGCGTTTATATCTTGGACGTTACAGGAGACTGTCGAGACCCTGAAGTCTCTAAACAGCGTGCTGGTGGACATTGAGAGTGTGTTCATTGTGGTGTCGTCGCACGGCTACGAGCGCGCGAACTCCTCCGACCTGAGCGTGCGCTGCCAAGACGGGCAGCTCATCTCGCTATACGAGATCATAGACTACTTCAACAACAGCAACATGCCCGCGCTCGTCGGCGTGCCCAAGGTCTTCATTTTCCAGATGTGCAGGTTAGTAACAAAAGTATATCAAGTATTGATCCTGCTGGACGCGATCTTGTGCTAAAGGTACGACCCGGATTATGTACGTTCATCGATCAACCATCGATTATCTCATGTAATAGTTTCTGTTGTTTTTAAAATATTTGTGTTTCCTTATGATCTAAAACCGACCATGAGCGAGTCGGGAAAGGGCGCGAGGTGTTAACCTTAGGAAATTAGACAGTTGGCAGTTGCGTTGTCCAAGGCTGGTCTTAGCCTAGGAGTGACCCTCGTCATGGCAACTCACTCTGGAGAGTAGCGGGATCCGAAGCACGGTCTTGTTGGGGGCCCAACTGCATGCCAGGCACGTGTGAAAGTCTGCCCCGCTACCTCGCGAAAAATCCAGAAATGTTCCACCGTGTCGGTCGGCGACTGGAAGTGAGGACCCGGTGGGCATCTTCTGGGGGGGATCGGGCGTCCCCGCAGTCTCGGGTGTTTCCTTTTTGTCGAATTAAGCTCGTGGGAGCCGTTTAGGCAGTTGGACTCGCCTCGCTTTCTCTCTAATTTCCCTCTAAACTCTTACAACCCCATGAACCACAAAAATACGAAGAATAAGTTAAAACAACGGCGGCAATTCCTCCCGCTAAATTATTAATACTGCACTTAAATATCAATCCGGTCCTTCACCACCTTGAGACCCGACAAGCTGCACTTGTTCTTTTTGACGGAGTCGAAGATAGCGACCTCGTTAGATGTGGCGTACCTCAACGTTTCGTTGGTAACTGTATGGTATGCCGCACGCACGTTACTGGTAACAAAAACTAGTATAAGCTGGCCTCTTATTCTATTGAACATCCGTACTACGTTAGACCAGCTCAGGGTAAATGTGTTACCACTGACGTGCGGGCTGCTGTACCATGCGCTGTCCAAATATGTATCTCCAAATTCGTATTGTATTTAAAGAAAATAAAGCATTTAGACCCTATTTTCCAAAGAGCGCCTGCGTAACAAGCAATAATGCATGTGATTTATAGAGGCAGCAGCGACGACTACACGCGGCGCGCGGAGCCCTCGGGGGCTCCGCCACACATGACCATGCCACTGGGCGCCGCCGCCGCCGTGGAGCTGGACGGGCGGCCCGAGGCGCCCGGCGTGCGCGCCGCTTTCCGCGGCTCCAGCCGGCTGCAGGAGAAGCCGCTCTACTCCGATATACTCATCGCGCACTCCACGCTACCCGGTCAGTCTCAATCTCAAAAGCATTTATTATTGAAACATTCGCAGGCACTTTTGTAATAAGACGGAAAGCATTTATTTCAATTGAAACATTCTCAGGCACTTTTGTAATAAGACGGAAAGCATTTATTTCAATTGAAACATTCGCAGGCACTTTTGTAACAAGACGGAAAGCATTTATTTCAATTGAAACATTCGCAGGCACTTTTGTAATAATAGGGAAAGCATTTATTTCAATTGAAACATTCGCAGGCACTTTTGTAATAAGACGGAAAGCATTTATTTCAATTGAAACATTCGCAGGCACTTTTGTAATAATAGGGAAAGCATTTATTTCAATTGAAACATTCGCAGGCACTTTTGTAATAAGACGGAAAGCATTTATTTCAATTGAAACATTCGCAGGCACTTTTGTAATAATAGGGAAAGCATTTATTTCAATTGAAACATTCGCAGGCACTTTTGTAATAAGACGGAAAGCATTTATTTCAATTGAAACATTCGCAGGCACTTTTGTAATAATAGGGAAAGCATTTATTTCAATTGAAACATTCGCAGGCACTTTTGTAATAATACGGAAAGCATTTATTTCAATTGAAACATTCGCAGGCACTTTTGTAATAAGACGGAAAGCATTTATTTCAATTGAAACATTCGCAGGCACTTTTGTAATAATAGGGAAAGCATTTATTTCAATTGAAACATTCGCAGGCACTTTTGTAATAATACGGAAAGCATTTATTTCAATTGAAACATTCTCAGGCACTTTTGTAATAAGACGGAAAGCATTTATTTCAATTGAAACATTCGCAGGCACTTTTGTAATAATAGGGAAAGCATTTATTTCAATTGAAACATTCGCAGGCACTTTTGTAATAATAGGGAAAGCATTTATTTCAATTGAAACATTCTCAGGCACTCAGGCAAAAATGACGTGCACGTTATTTTTACATTTTTTAATTGTAACCGTATTTATGGCCAGACTGTGTAGTAGGCAGTCCTTCGCCCTACTTTTGGCAACCGAATTTTCTTCCATTCTGTCAGCTTATCAAACAAAGAAATGAATAACATTTATTTATTCATAACAATGTTTACATTGTGTCGAATATTAAAAATTGATTTGATTGTTTCGTAGGTCTGGTTGCCCACCGCGACGGCAAGCGGGGCTCCTGGTACATCCAAGCCCTGTGCGAGGTGTTCGCGGAGCGCGCACACGACTGCCACGTTGAGAAGCTGTTCACGCTGGTGGACAAGCGCATGCAGTCCAAGTTCCACCGGCAGACCTCCTCGGTGGACCGCTGGGGCTTCAACAAGCGCCTCTACCTGCACCCCGGCCTCTATGAGCCCTGAACTAGCGACTAAGCCCGTTCGGGTATTGCGTAAGAAGTTTCAAGAAGAAAGTAGAGCTATAAGACGTTAACTGAATGCTGAATGATAGTGGAAGGCAACTTACAATATACCTTCAATTGCTCACGATACATTACGTATCTAATCAGCCGTGATGGCTTTATTTTAACTGCCGAGAATTTTTGCATTTATTTATTAGGGAAATTAGGATACTTGCTGGGATAAATATGTCTATGGTATGGTGGCTTGGAGGAGGCGGAATCTGTCTGATCTTCTTACGTAATATAAACGGCGCCTGTACGATACTGCCTTCAACCCGGCTCAATTCGTACCTATGTAATTAGCTTTATAGTTGAATAATCAAGCAATAAGTACGGCCTGAGTGCACGCTCGACTCGAGCGTCCGGCGGGGCGGGGCGTGCGACGGTCGTGGTAAACACGTGCAAATACTCGCGAGAGTCCTGAGTGACGGCCGAGCGGCGCTCGGTGAACGCTCTTCGCCGGTTGCACGAAACGCTGAACGCCCCGCTGGACGCACTGGTTTTTCACTCGGGTCGTACACTAACTGTTTGCCTACAACATCCAGCCAACAACATTCCAGGGGAGGCCACGATGTGTTACATATCAAAGGTTGCGCACAATTATACGTCTAAGAATAGTGCCAAATAAGTAGTCAATATAATGTAATGTAATATAGGTTGTACAAATATTTAACAATTAATACTAGTAATTTATGAAATGTTAATGATTAATAAATCAACGAAAAATTTTACAAATGGGATATGGAGTTGAAATTTTTGTCCATTATTATTTTAATATATTTTTGTTTTATCTGTCGAATGTATACCTTCCGGACTACACCGTCGTCCTTTTGTATCAATTTCTATTATACATATTTTTGTAAAGCATTTTAAACGAGTATGGCGATATTTTACGTAATTTATATATTTTAATCCAATATTTTATAAACCCAGCCCGTAACTACAACACGGCCAGGTTACACAGTTTTAAACTCGCCACAAAATAATAGGTCCGTTTTGGCATGAGGGTGTCCCTCTTTCTCCCGCTATGTTTGTCCCTCTTTGGCATATGAAACGATATGGGTTGTCAAAACGGACCTATTATTTTGTGACGAGTTTGTAATAATTTATTTTAGCAGCGCTAGGAAGCTAATGATGTCTTGTTTGTGTTCACGAAATGTAAGGGGTGCTAGTGCTACACAGATTCGGCTCGGCGACTCGGCACAGCCGGTCGGCCGTCGGCTAAGTCGAATGACGTTGCATAAGCACAATGTTTTGCGTTACATTGCTCGCTACAGGAAATAGCGACTTTTCACAACAAAAGTTAGTTGTTAGCCAGCAATAATTTTGGCTCAATGTTGATTAGTTTAATATACAGAATGCGTATATGATGGATCTTTTTAAAGCCTGTTTGTGTAGTAATTACTTCGGGTCGGCTTTGTTATTAAACAAATAGTGCCGAATCTAATGTACCCTAACGTGTTTAGCACTCCTAAGCGTAATGAGATCTAGTTCGGACGTTCGGTCATTTTCTTTAATAAGACTACTCGTACTGGTTGCTACATAGAGCCTGTTTCTGTGGCAAACATGTGACTAAAACCCTAACTAACTAAACTTCTGCAAGTTTTGTTGCGAATCTAACTCGCTTTAGAACCGTATTTATGGTAAACAAAGGTTGACAAACAGTTTTAAAACTCGCAGGAGTTGACCACCGCAAGCAATTTGTTAGCCGTGCTGCAACTTGCTATATAAACAATCTCGGCAACCTCACTTAAGGCGAAAGCGTCAGGGTAGCCCGCGAAATTCAAATTTTCTTACGTTTTTTGCAACTTACAAGTCGGTATTAGGTTGTATGTTGATTTGAATATGATCCGCGAGCATAACAAATCTGTATTTATAGAATTATAATCATTAAAATCATCAATACAGTTCTATTGAATGACTATTTCATGAAATATTGACATTTGAGGTCTTTTATGAAGTTGTATTACTGATTCTAATGATTATTATTCTGTAAATATTTGATTGTTACGGTCGCGAATTATATTTGAATCATCATTAAACTTAATACTGACCTACAAATTGCAAAAAACGTAAGAATATTTGAAGTTCGCGGACTACCTTAGCGCTTCCCCCTTAAGTGTATACCCCAACGTTCCTTATTTGCATTTATTGTCTGTTTATTTTGTGGCTCATGCGCATGATCATATCTATTTATTTATAGTAGTCGAACAATATATTTGTTAATCTTGTAGGCATTCGGTTTTACGCGATAATGTGATGTGCAAATATTGGAATCATCAGGCCGCATCTTAGCGTCTCGCGCTCTTCTGTGACGTCATACTCGCGCGATCCATCAAGTCGTAACATAATTCATACAAACGACGATTGCGACGACCGTTTTCGGTTAGGACACAGGGTCAGAGTCATGCAGGGAACTGTAGGTTGTCTGCTTGACGCCCCGAGGGTGCTCGATTATAATGTTACTCTTCTATGATAGATAACTACGTGCTGTATGTATATGCTATGAAGTTTTGATGAATGTTATTTCTAATGTATTGTATAAATGACAAATTGTGATAAGTGTAGCCAACAATGTAAGTTCTTTGGAAAAAGCTGATATTTTCCCTATACCTACGTAATTGACTATCTCATATTTTAAGAAATGTTGTACTATTTTTTTTTTTTTTTACAAAATAAAACATATATTTTCATTGCTGATAGTTTTAATACACCGCATCACATACAAAAATAGATAGAAATATTGATAGCACTAGAGCGATACTGTTAGAACGCCGCGCCGATTTAGTTACGTCGCGGACAAGTTTATAAAAAATATATAACAAGTGTTACCACGTGCACCGAATGTTCACAGATATACAGAAATAAACTGCATCTTGGACAAGCTTTCAATGTACTTTTTAGGCAGTTGTCTCACCGCCGGCGAGGAAGCGACTATCTATCGGCTATTTTCTCGCTCAAGAAACGTACAGATGCCAGCAGGTCAAGCTACCCGAAACTAAAAATTTCCCAATCAACCTTGAACCTACTGTTTTAGCGATAAGTTGAAAATCTAATAAATTTGATTTTGATTGTAATAGCTTGATGTGCTGGCGTCTTTACAATAGATGTACATTTCGTGTAAACAAGAGATTGCATATTGCACCTTTAATCAAAAACGGAACAAACTTAAAATTTCTATTTTCTGGGAAAACGCATTAAAAGTTTGACATTGTCTACTTTAATGGCTTCAATTTGTCACAAAACAATAAAGAAATCTCTGTCATTTTCATCGTATCGAGTCGGCCGTTGGACTTTCTCCGTGCGATGTTAATTCACTTTATGGTAAAAACTCAAAATATGTAAATTTTGAGTTATTTCTTTTTTTGATTAAAGGTGCGATATATTAATAGTTGATCGCCGACTGTTCACACCGCGCGCGAGTACGCGCTTCACTGGTTTGTCGCTGACAAGAGCTATCAAAGATACTCGCTTGACGGACAGAGCTCACGCCGAGAGACCAACCAGCGGTAATTTCTACCTAGAGTGCGGATCTGAGTGCACATATTATGAATTCAGAACAATTACTAGAACTATCATTGTTATCTAGTTCAGACGACGACGATGACGTATTTTATAATAGCATTGGTGTAGTGGCAATTTCGAAAAAGGCACATCTTCCTACCTAGTTGCTATTCCACCAATTCGCACTAAGCGTTTCCAAATGTCTTTTATAATGCGCACAGCAAAAGAGTGGAACTCACTACCTGCGTCTGTTTCCGAGCGCATACAACCCTAAACTCTTCAGTTAGAGTGAACACCTCACTTTGAAGAGATTAGGGTTTCACATCTGACGACTACAGCCAAGAGCAAACCCATCTCAAATTAAAAAAAGACTAAAGAATCTCGCATATTTTGACAAATACATTTTTTTTTTAAATCAATTAATTCTAAATGCTTCCCTCTTATACGAAAAGAGAACATCACAATTAATCTGCCTAGCCTTTTCAACATAGTTGGCGTCGGCTTCCAGTCTAACCGGATGCAGCTGAATACCAGTATATTACATGGAGCGACTGCCTATCTGACCTCCACAACCCAGTTACTTGGTATGAATGGTTGTCAGACTTTTGGGCTTCTGACGACCCGTAATGACTGTCAACGATCCACGAATGACAGCCGGTACCAACGGCTTAACGTACTTTCCGAGGCACGGAGGAGTCTCGGTATGAAAAGATAGTCAATCATCCACAGACCAACCCCGGCAAGCATAGCTTAACCTGATGGATCGACCCGTGCGGCTGTTATTATATAGCCACGAGCTCCTAAAAGAGAACATCTATGGAATTTACTTGTTCTACCACTGAACACTATTACTCTGGTCACAACTCTAAAGAGATGTGCCCTTTTCGAACTTATTGTAACATAAGACCGTTTAGATCCATACTACTTCTGCACCAAGAAATTTAATGTAGGAAAAGTAAATACAGAAGATAATTTACTGATTTCAAAATTAAATCTAAACCTTTATCATCAGTAAGAAGTTACGGAAAAGGTGTACCTAAAAATCAAAAAGTTAATTTTCAAGTATCGGCTTATTATGAGTTTGTTTTTGATCCTAAAAACGTGGTAAAGTAATCGCAAACAATTATATAGATAGTTTCTCTGAGGGAATTTTCGTTGTTTCTAGAGTAAAAGGCACTTGCAGTAACTTACCAAGCCAGGAATATCGAGCTTATGATATATAATAACGATAACATCAAAATATTTCTGTAACTTCGATTGCAAATTGGCTCCAGAATGTAACTCAAAAATATATATTTTTTTAATTCATTATACTTCTTTTAAAAATATTAGTTTTTTTTCATTTCCTTTGAAGTTTAAATATTCAGACATGTGCCCTTTTCGAAATTGCATATTCAATTATAGGTAGCAAAGGTATCGGTAGGCATGTCACTACCTACCGACTGAAACCCCTGTGAGACTAACCGCCCCGAGCGAGTGCTGCGAGTAATCGCCCGTCGCACTGATATAGACCAGCGACACAACTATCGGAATTACACACTCGCTGCTCCCCAACTCATTTTCAGTTGCGAAAGAGTACCAAGTTCTACTCGGTACTCTTTCATCGCCGGCGGTGAGACAACTGCTTTAGGTATGGACTTTTGATTTAGTAAATGATAGTCACAAACTTCGCTTGAGTTTCAACAATTGCCCTTCTTACTTTGTCTGGGATTGTATGAACTTTTTATTTACGCTGTCACTTCTGTAGATCAGATTACATTCATTGGTTCACTGTTAACAAATATATTTCTCATTATGAAATGGCTTTTATTAAAAGTGTTTTAAAATCTTATTGGACTTTTCAAAATATTACTTGTACCATCCAATGGGTAGGACAGTGAGTGCAGGGAACCTCTTAGTTAGTCTTGTTAGTCAGTAGTCACAGGAGGATGGAAGCTTCAATCGTATTAAGTATTTTAAACAAACGTCGCTCACGAGACATTTTACAACGCATTCATGTCATCACTTACAGCACAAAAACATAACTGTATTCTGAAAAAAATAATTAAGTAACAAAAAGTTATTTTAACACCTCAACACTTACGAAAATAAGTTTGTAAATAACAGAACCATCTTAGAGAGCTACACAGCAAACAAAGGTCGCGTCTTTACTCTTATTATCAAAGGTAGGAATAGTTCCTAATAATATAATATTGTAGGCGTTGTAAACTGCCCTGTGAACCTGGCATCACTCATCATCCATATTGTCAGCCTTTTTCGTGTTCGCGTGCGCTCTACCGGTCCCACACGGAGCCCACGAGCGCGCCCAGTTTGCTGAGGTTGAGCCCCTGGCGCACGCAGCCGGCCGGCCCGCCCGCCAGCGCGGTGCAGCGCAGCTCCGCGTCGCCGCCCAGCTCCCGCGCCGCCAGCTGCGCGTACTCGCCCAGCTTGTCGAGCCAGCGCTGCATTGGGTTCACCAGCGAGCTCTGGTACAGCCAGTTCAGCACCGACGTCGTGGACCACCACGGCTCCAGCGGCTTCCAGTCGTACACCACGATCGCGTCGTACCAGTTCCTCTTGCTGGCCGTGCTGTCCTGGTACTTAGTCCACTTCGTGCAACACTTGAAGGTTTCGGGAACAGTCTCTTCAGCGAGAATATCTAAAGTGGACTGGTCGAGAGTAGCATTGTTTGTGTAGGGAGTCAGTTCCGGTTGCAAACTGTGCGTTATAATATTTGTATCGTGTGTCTCGAGCGAGCTAAGCGAGGTGAGCGGCGCACGCGTGGCGACGTAGTGCAGCGCGGGCAGCCAGGCGTGCGACACGAGCAGCGTGGACGTGAGCAGCGTGACGAGGCTGGCGAGGTAGGCCAGCGCCAGCGCCGCGGCGGCTCCAGCCAGGCCGCGCGCCAGCGGCGGCAGCAGCCCGGCGTCGGCCGCCGCCGCCAGGTCCGCGTACGTGAAGAAGCCCCGCAGCTGTGCCTGCTTCAGCGCCACCTGCCTCTCCAACCACAGCAGCCCGGCCTCGAATGTCTTTTCACTCACAAACACATTCCAATCCTGTTCATAGAAAAAAGAGACAGTTAGAAGCTAGCACTTCGTTGACGTTGACACTGGAATGGAAGATTCTCTATTATTATCTAATATTTAGCTTTAAGACTAGTTCTACAGATTACTTACTATTGCGTTGAGGAATTCAATTTCCAGCTTCTTGAGCTGGTCGAGCTCTAGTCCCCCGGAGGCGGCCCACTCGGAACATATCACGTCGTCATCTTCTCCATCATCTTGCAAAAACTTGTTGCCCACCATCTGGAAATAAAATCAATTCTTTAGACCATCCGCAAATTATTATGAAAGTGGAGCTTTCTTCAAGGTACTTCTTATAGTGTTATTCTCACCAGTGAAACAAGGAAGAGATCAGCAGGCGCGGCGTTGTGGATGTAGTCGGGGTTGCATGCGTTGAGTCGCTCGAGGTACAGGATGGCCAGCACGAGCGCGCACGGCGACACGCACGCACTGCGAGCGATGCCGGCCGCCGCGTCAGCGTGCAAGCGCCGCAGCGAGCGCCCGCGCTGCGACACCGACCACAGCTCGCACGAGATCTCTGCAATGTCATGATATTGTCAATCTTGATAACCATTGACGCCACTCTGCGCTGCCGTCTCGACGTGACGCTGGCAGAATAGTCAACACCGGCTCAATTGCCAAGAAAAAATAAAGTATTTTATGATTTAAACATAATTAGCATTTTAATTTTTTTAATGTGAAATTTTTACTACTATAATTCCTTCTTTTCATAAGTTTTCTAAGACTTTCTCCAAGGGGCATGCGAGAAAGCCTTACACACTGTGGAACACTTGTGTTATTTTATTGCAATTATGGTTCATACCAGTGACAGGCAGGCTCAAACAAGGCAGTGTTGGCAGATGCCCGTAGTACAGCGTCTTGGTGATACGTTTCAGGAACTCTTTGTGGTCACCCATGCTCTGTATTCAGACTAATTACATCTTAATTCCTTTACACTATCATGTTTCAACTCATAACACCTACCCTCTACTGAGTACAATTTTTAAATAAAGTATAAAATAATATATTATGATTTATAATTTCTGTCAATCTGTTTCTTTACAGTATTGCATCACTATTTGGGAATCCAATCGAGCTTACGCGGGATCCCGCATTTGATGGGATTACACAAGTGGGATCTGCGGGATTTGCGGGACTGAAAAAAAAAAGGGGAATTCGAAGAAAAATGGGTAACAATATGCAGTCTTTAAAAGCATGCACACCGCGCGACTGTACTCTTAACAACTAGGGATACAGAAAAGAATCCATTCTTGAGTAGTTTTGAGTAAAGTTGAGTATACTCAATATTTTTGTTTCGATACTTTAATGAGCATTGATACTTTTCACTTTACTCAATACACAAATTGGTCTATCTCTAATTCGGGGACTATCCTACTACTTTATGGAAAAATTCAATGCACCATGTTTTGAAGATATCTTGCGGTGAAGGCAATTTCGTCACTATTCCAATGCAATACAGTTAGTGATTTTGTAGTAAGTACTGGTACAGTAACTATGTACTTCAATCAATCATCTGCCTAACCTTTTCCCAACTATGTTGGGGTCGGCTTCCAGTCTAACCTGATGCAGCTGAATACCAGTATTAGTTTATTAGTAGTACAGTAACTATGTACTTATGTATGAATATTTCAAATAACACTTCATAAATTCATGAACATAAACTACATACAACAAAAAGTATGATTTTATTTGCAATCCTACAAATGTTACAGATCCGCAGGATTGATGACCACGATCCCACAAGCTTGCGGGATTGGATAGCTTAATCACTATCGTAGTTACTCCTTAAATACGTAAAAGTGTTTAACACTAATAAAATAATGACAATGACCCAATGTAATATTATTATGCTTGTTAGAATATTAATATAATTTACTTAGATGTGGTTTTCTGGGAAACAACAGATATACGAACGCCACCGTCATACTAATACAATGAAAATGGATTATTGATATTTTTCCCTATTGTAAACATTGATGTTTATTCATAATGTAAATAAAATCTGAAATAGAATAAGACTATCACAGAATTTCAAACTTTTTATCAGTTAGTGCACTCCATATCATACTGACACTAATTCAAATTAATACCCATCTAGGTATCTAGTTTTTTGTTATCATGACAAACAAATAATGACCTTGGTGGTTGGTCTGTGATGTCATTTATGATAAAGAGCTTATTATTTAGGTTAGAATAGATAGTTTTATAAGCTATTTTAAATATTGTAAGGAGAGTGTATAGTTGCATAGGTAATCAATTTCATTTGCGCAGTTTAACAAACAACACAGTTGTTATCAGCAAGTGCATAGATTGCGCGAGTTAAAGTTGTAATTATTTTGATGAGTAAGTCATGCAGAACTGATTAGCTGGTCAGGTGGTTGTATCATTAATCATAGCGGGAACAACTTTTCATCATTTATCCCACTGAATTTGCATAATTTTGAGAGCTGTTATTGTAAAACAAGAAAAGAAATCAAGCCTCGTAGGCGCCGATATGTTCTGTGAATGTTTTAGGCCACGCACGATATGACCTCTTTCAGTACCTTGATCTTGGTCCTCGAACCCTCTCTTCTCCTTTTTGATATGTTTGACATATTCCTGGTAATTTTAATGGAAAATGGAATACTAGACTATTTAAACTATACAATACAACTATTATAACGACAATTTGCGTAAAATACCAGATTCTTCACGACGAAGAACCCTTTTTTATTTTGTTTGGTGTTTCAGAGAAACCATGTTATAAATGCATCATTTAAACATAAATATTGTATGCATAAATCAAAACCTAATTAATAAGAAAGAGATAATTAATCATTTTTATGCACAAGAATTTAAAGTTGTATCTGGAACGCAGTTTCATGAACTTAGATGACATTTGGCAGTGAATGATGAGGTGAGGGGTTACCTAGTGTTATATTAAAATGACCAACCAAAGAATTAAATCTTTACCACCAAGCTACACTACGTACGCCAGTGACGGACTTACACCCGTATTTAAGAACGATACTATGAGGACTCACAGTGCACACCAAAGCATAGGGCCGGTAAATCCGATTCATAAACAATAGTTGAATAATGTGAAACCTATTCGTTCACTTAGAAAGACCCTTAAGTAAAGTAGCAGGACAGGTATTTTAACCAACGCATAGTTTAGCGTAATGGGAAGCGTCAGGGTACCCTGCGAAATTCAAATTTTCTTACGTTTTTTGCAATTTCTAATTCAGTGTTAATTTGTATGTTAAATAAAGTATGATTCGCCGTCATAACAATTATTTATTTACAAAATTATAAGCATTAGAATAAGTAATACAACTCCTTTAGTTAGTATAATCCTCAAATGTCAGGATTTCATGAAATAGTCATTCATTAGGATTAACTGGTCTTACAGTGTTGTATTGATCATTTTAATTATTGTAATCATGTAAATACATACTTGTTACGACCGCGAATTACATTTTGATCAACGTACAATAAATATATTGGGTTGGCTAATAAGTAATGAGCGACATACAACTATTTTATTTGTATTTATTTATTAAATGAATAATTCTTAATCATTAATAATATATTCACCGTCGTTTTCTATTACCATTGGCCATCGATCTGGCAAAGAGTGAATGGCGTCCGCATAGAAATTCGTTGGTTTTGTATTGAAGAAGTCATCTATGTATTGTTTCAAGTGTGGTTCATCGTCAAAGCTTTTTTTCCGTAAATTATTACTAAGTGATCGGAACAAGCTGAAATCAGTTGGTGCTAAGTCCGGCGAATATGGAGGGTGGGGTATTATTTCCCATTTAAGCTCCAATAGGTTTAGCCTGGTACTCTTGGCAATATGCGGCCGGACATTGTCGTGCAGGAAAAATATTTTGTCGTGTTGTGGACGTTTGCGATGGATGTGAAGCTTCAGTTTTTCGAGTTGATCACAATATACTGTTGCTGTAATCGTAGTATTAGTAGGAAGGAATGCCCAGCTTATTACTCCATGTATATCCCACCAGACAGAAAGCATTACCTTGCGAGGATGAAGATTACCTTTTGAC
This sequence comes from Dicycla oo, assembly GCA_948252095.1. Classification (NCBI taxonomy): domain Eukaryota; kingdom Metazoa; phylum Arthropoda; class Insecta; order Lepidoptera; family Noctuidae; genus Dicycla; species Dicycla oo. The sequence goes on along the minus strand of OX411718.1, from coordinate 1,455,149 downwards.
GTTGGTTTTCCCTGTTCTTTACATCCCACCCACTGACGCTTGCGTGTGTGATTAACATAGAGAACCCACTTTTCATCTCCAGTGACAAGATGATCTAACCAATTAAATGTGCGGCGGAAAGATAAAAGTTGTACACAAATCTCAGCTCGGTAGGTCAGCTGATCTTTACTTAATTGATGGGGTACCCAAACACTATATTAGTAAGTCTTTCCCAAACCATGTAAATGATTTTCTATGGTGCCATGAGAGCACTCGAGCTGAATAGCCAAATTGCGTGTAGTTCTTCGAGGATCTTCTTCGAATAATAGTTTTAATTTATCGATATCTATTTCCACGGGGCCCCCAGACTGGTTGATCGGTTAAAGAAAAATCTTTATTGCGGAACCGTTGGAACCAGCGCTTTGCTGTTGCTTCGGAGACTGCATCGTGAGCTATCCTTTGACATATATTACGTGTAGCTTCTGCAGCAGAATGCCCAGATTGAAACTCATATAATAAACAATGTCGTACCTGGGTTTTAATATCACTCATTTCTTTGTGAACTTTAACGCACTAACAGCCAAACTATCAATAACGCGCATGAGCGCGACTCGCTCTTTATATACCCTCTGCTACAGAACGTTCTCGAACGTTTCCGAAAATTCTAGAAATTATAAACTAAAACGCTCATTACTTATTAGCCAACCCGATAATACCGACTAGTATCGACGCTATTACTGACTTGTAAATTACAAAAAAAAAAAAACATGTATTTCGCGGGCTACCCTGATGCTTTTACCTTACTGTAACTTACAATCATCGAATAGAGAAGGACTGCTGTTCAGTATAATGTTAATAACACGCTATTTGTAATTTATGAATGTCTTTTTCATACTGAACCATATTTTTTTCTCTTTCTATTAATATTGTCTCCCTTTCGATCAGTAACTCATGCAATGCCTGGTCATGTGCATATTTATGGTGCACCATTTTTTGAAGTGTGATATCTTTCTTCTCACTTGCCTGCAATCTGTGGGAGTGATTTCATCAAAAGATAAAAACAAATCAAGGGCGAGTGAAGCGAGCTCGAAAATTTTAGCACCCTTTATAAGGTGTATCTATTCATACACGAATTACTATGGGACCAAACCTGAAATCGCAAAAAATCTGCTGATCCCTATATTTATGTTCGCATAACTCGTTAAAATGTAAGGAACAGCTGAATTTTTCTTCGCGATTTCAGGTTTGGTCCCATAGAAAAAGTTGTTCATAATGATGAGTACAATGACCCCTTTAGAGATTTCGTGTATGAATAGATACACTTTATTTATAACTCGTGACCTCACCTCAGAAAGATTAAGTCTGCTTTTGTACATTCATACACAAACATGAATTACTTTAACGACTTATGCAGAAACTTTGACAATGAAGAGAATGTAGGATGTAAAGCGAATAACGAGAGCAGAAAAGATTTAGCATAACCTACACCGTGCTAAAAATATACAACTACACACGTGTTGCTCAGCTGTATTCGGGCCTAACAAAATCCTCGTAGCCGAATTCTGGGTCAACACAATTTAAATCGACTCGCTAAGAAGTTGCTTTCAATTTTCTCATATTTGTTGGTTAAATCTCGCGATTAAGGGACCAATCTCAAAGCTGGCAATCTTAAATTAGTACTATTTTTTAATTTCATGATGTAAGCACAGGTCTTTTAATTTAATCGACTAAGCAGTTGACTTGGTTCATTGGTTGTTATTATATTTTGAAAAATTACAAGGCAGCACTGAAGAAAGAGCCCTATTGACAGCTGTCAAACAAAGGCAAGGAAGTCGAACGCTTTATCGTTCAGAGCGATTGTGTATAATTTGAATAAAAATATACGACAACATGAAATAATTAAATAGCGGCATCCGAATAAATAATTTATCGTGTGTGCGGCATAACATTGTGTTAGCATGTGCGTACCTGTAATTTAAGATCGGGCGCGTGTGGGTTTGCGGTGACTCGTGTCATTGATATTGATTTCTTTTATTTTGTGAGAGAACAATTTCGAAAATGATATAACTGGATCAGTGAGAACTTCGTTCAGACCATTTGTTAAGCGTGAGAGTGGAGGAGACAATGTTTGCAGTCGAAAGCAGTGTGTGATAATGTGCGGACAAAATGAAAACTAAGAGTTTTTTGCTGTTTTCGACGTCGGTGTTTGCAATTAGTATATTTCTGATAGTATTCCACTCTCAGCCGCCGCAGTCCATCCAGAGTATTGTCACGCAAACACACCAGCACATAAAAGATTTTCAGGTTTGTAAAATAGTGATAAATACATTTTTTTTTTCAAATAAGTAGTAATTACGATTTATTAACTTTTGTGAAGAAACAATAATAATAATAATTTATTTAGTTTCTTTTACAAAGTAATACATTTACTAACTTATAAATACTTAGTAGTAGTACCAAGATCTTAACAGATTGGCTTAATTACTTATACACAAACTAGTTTAATTTACACAGGATTTTAATTACCTATGAAAGGTGTGTTGGTACAGACAATTTTAACTTGTGGTGACCTGCCTGAGCTAGGTTAATAAAAACCTGTGTTTCAGGCCATCCCCAGACTAAGCGATCAACAGATATAATATTATTTGAGCATAATTAATTATTGAAAATAATACTATCCTACTTATATTTAAATAATGATTAAAATACTAATATTCTACAAAATACAAATTTAAAAATTACCAATTTAATATCTACATACTTAATTATTGCAGTAATTCTAGAAGCTTCTCTGTGTCTGTGTAATCAAGTTTACCCAAATATTCGCACATCTTCAGACTGCAATGTTTGTAAGTGGCACTATAAACATTATTTGGCTTCTGAAAAATTATATGGTTTAAATGTAAAGAAATATCACATTAAAAAAAAATCTTTAAAATAATTTTAAAAACCTAAATATTTTTAAAACCTGAATAGGCAGCTATTCAGTTTTATTTTAGTATCTATAATGTAAACTTGTATGATATTTTGTTTCACATACTTTTGATCTGTTGCATATTGTATAAAATACAATTTAATATTTTTCTCCAAACAATGAAGTTCAATGACTAACCACAGAAGTGGATATTCAAATGTAAACAAAAATTTACACTGTAACTACAAAACTGATACAACAAAGATTTGTACTATAAATAAAATAAACAGTATTCCAGTTCATTCTTACATTTCTTTAGAAACAATTACAATGTTATTAGCTGGCTGCTGAATGTTTATTATAAACCTTATAACCCACACCTTGAGCCTCTGACCACTCGAGATAAGTACACTATGACCGAAATATCATGGCAAGGCCGATCATTGCGCAGAAGGCTGTGCAGTAAAATTTTATAGGAACCAAATGGTGACATGAGGCGAGTGTGACTGAGAAAACATGTGCGGAAGTTTGTAGTGTCTATGTTCAGTTCTTGCCAAGATATTATATTATATTTCGGCCATAGTGTACCAACAGCTCGTGACAACCTAGTGTTGTTAGTCAGTCAGGGTCTATACGCGCTCAGCGAGACACGTACGACTCGATCACGCGACGCCCCGCCGCCACCATGGCGCCGCGCCCGCCGTCCGATCGCGTCGTTTTTATTTTGTTTTTGATTTTGTGCACCCTTCGTTATTTTGAGTAGTTATGCAAACATAAATGTAGGCAACAGCTGATTTTTTTTTCTGTCGCGATTTCATAGTAAAAGTTATATAGTTCGATGGTCTAAAGCACTCCTTAAAGGTTGTAGAGATAATTTTTTTACACTTATATAATTACCAGTGATCGGATAATCGGGCGCTAATATACCTAAACTTCACTTTATTCCCACGAAAGAATAATACGGACATGCCTTTCAGAATCCCTTCTGTTTGTTTATAATACAATAAATTAGTCGATTCAATCACTAATCTTTAGATAGACAAATCAATTGCCACTACTTGACCACATTGTGCACATTGTCATTTTTTATTGATATTCCATTTGTTTTGAATAAAATGAAGATACTAAATCAAAATAACCACTACTATTATTTCATTAAGTTTGTTGTAGTTGTTCTTACAAAATTTTCAATCCTGGGAACCTAGGATTATTTATTTATTCAGAAAGGAATGTCTATGTCATTCTTTCGTGGGAAGAAGTTTAGGTATACAGGGTGTCCGGTAATTAATGGATAACCTTGAAACGGGTCATGGTAGAACTAATGGCCATTCAGAAAAAAATACAAATAAAAAAAAAACCAAGTAGAACCATAGTTATGTTTTTTTTTTTTTTTTTTAATAATATCAATGTTTTTGTTACCCTATTTTACATTCTTGTACACCACAACAACAAATTAATGAATTCCATCGGTTTTTTATCGTTATAGTCAGTTACGTTATCTGAGCTGATAGATAAGCAATAAATAGTATGACTGCTATTACACGGCTTTTTAAAAAAACAACTTGAATTATTGTTCTAGTGAAAAAAATCATTTTGACAAAGTTTAAGCAACCGTAGCATAAAAAAGTATCGAAACACAAGTGACCAATATTTAAAAAATAATATGTGCTTAAACAAAAAAAAGATCCGAACACTGTCACGGTTGAAATTGGTCCGTGTTTTTTAAACTAATTTAATTTTCTTATTGTACTTGCTAAACTAAAACATCAAGAAATACGCGTATTTTTCGATAAAAACAACGGGAGATTGTTATCTCTGTAAGCAATAAAGTGGTTTGGAGAACAAAACAATAATTCATAAGCAGTGACTGTTGGAGATTGTGGACTACAAACAAGTTACAACTTCGAATTTATGCATGGATAAGGATTAATACGCTTAAACTAGCCAAACGTGAGTGTAAATTGATAACATAATAACATTAGAAGTGCCGTTAAGCTAAAACGAAATATTTTGAAAACAGTTACTAATTTAAATTGGCGATATCTTGATAATGTAAACAAACTACAGCTGACTCACTGTTACTCCTATAAAACTTGACCAATCAGAACTCACCACGGAATCTATGACGCAAAAGTTGCCGTTCGGAAATCAACTCGCAGCAAAATTTCGAGACTGAACACCAGTCTTTTGAGACTGTGCTCCGTTACACGCATACTACGCAACTCAAGTTTTGAATAGTATAAGTATAGTAAGGTACGTTTGGTCTAGGAGCCGCAAGTGATACATCAAAACTTGTAAGTGGTACGAGTTCAAATCCAAAAATTCGATATTCTTTTTCCATGTTTTATGTATAAAACAAAAAGTCAACTGTATCTAATATGAATAATTTCAAAAACAACATTACTGTCCGCCGTAATAGGACTAAATCAGACTCAATGTTGAACGACAGTGAGGTAGCTTCTGTGTGTACGTTAAATGAGACAGTCACTAGTGTACCGGAGATGTCCGACAGTGATGACGATGAAATCAAGAAACTGCGAGATCAAATTATTAACCTTACACTTGACCTGCAGAGCGCTCACTCAGAAATTGAAGAATTGACTTTAGAAAATAATAATCTCAAAGCAGTGAATATAAATCTGAGCAAACAAAACGAACTGTACAAGAAAGTCACTTACAGTCCAATTAAACTAAAATCACCTATCACAAAAAAGGCAAAAAATCTTAATAAAAATCATAAGCACACGCAAACAGAAACAATTAAGCTTGGAGAAAATAACAAAACTCTAATACAAAAAAAATGCAAAAACCCGAAAGTGGTGGAAGAAAGCGATAAGCTGACACCACCAATAAACCAATGCACAAATAATGCAGACGAAAGCCAGTCGAAGCGTAAAAAAATTTGCATATTAAGTACAGACAACAAAAATAAATTGCTTCATATTGCAGAAAATACTTTTGAGAAGTATGAACTCTGCCATTACATCACGCCTCATGGAACTATGGAACTTCTGTTAAAAGGTATCAAAGAAAAGTTGTTAGAGTTCACTCTACAGGACTTCTGTATTATATTGATAGGTGAGGAAGACTTTAAAATAACAAATAAATATTTTGATAGCATTTTACTAATTAGACAAATGTTGCAAGAAGTCTCGAACACTAATATAATTATCTGCACTCCAACGTACAAATTTTTCACACACAACTACCTATATAATTCAAGAGTGGAAACATTCAATAATTTATTATATCTAGATACTATCACTCATGAACACGCCTATTTTCTGGACAGTAACTTGAACCTAAAGTATGACGACACTATGTTCAACAAACGCACGGGTGTAATAAATTACTCTGGAATTCAAGCGATTTTTAAGGATATTTTCAAAATGATTATGGACATACAATCATCAAACACTGACTTTTGCCAAACTAAAAACCAAATGAAGACAGTAACTGAATCAGAAGACACGGGACAGTTTTTTCTTCAGTCGTATTAATGTAATGCATCAAAACATTGCTGGATTGTTAAACAAATTAGACTTGCTGACTGTACAATTAGAAAACTTGGAAAATCAAGGGACAACTGTAGATGTACTCTGTTTAACAGAGCATTTCATAATATCTGGACATGAGAGTTTATTGCATATTCCGAATTTCCACCTAGCCGCTCTTTTTGCACGAAGCACAAATCGGGGAGGAACTTGTATTCTTGTAAGACAGGGGCACCAGTACAGGGAACTACCAGATGTTGCTAAACAGTCTGTATCAGGTGTGTTTGAAATTTGTGCTATAGAATTGACATCCTACTCAATTATTGTTATATGTGTGTATAGAGTACCAAAATATAATTACTTGACATTCTATGAAAAACTTGACATTGTATTAAAAAAAGTTTGTGTATTATCGAATAAAAAAAATTGTATTGTGTGGTGATCTTAACATTAATGTACTGTTAAGAAATAAGACTACTCTGGATTTGGAGCACTTCCTACTTAACTATAACTTGACTCTAGCTCTCAACCAGCCTACTAGGCCTCACAGTAAAACGTGCATTGATAACTTTGCACATAATCTAAGAAAAGGATGGAAAACGGAAATTATTGACCTCATGTTATCAGACCATACATCACAAATACTTAAAATACCTGTCAATAAAACGTGTCGCTTAAAATTTTGGAAAACGGTAAAAAAAGATTACTCCAAAGAGAACCTTGATAAATTTAAATCATGTATACAAAATTTATCATTCAAAGAAGTCTACGAAAGTAATGATGTTAATGTAGCATATAAGACTTTTTTGGATAATTTCTCATTGTTTTACGATCTCTGTTTTCCAGAGAAAATAATAACTATAAACACAAACAAACAGGTCAAATGGATTTCTCGTGGCATAAAAACATGTAGCAAAAAACAGAGACGGTTACTGTGGGCTTACAGACTACACCCAACAAAAAAAGCTAAAAGTGATTTGAAGAAATACACTTCTCAGTATAAAAAAATTGTTAGACTAACTCAGAAGGCACAGAATAACTACTTTATAAACAACTCGCAAAATAAATCCAAAGCTACATGGCAGATAGTCAACAGATCTAAAACTAACTTGCCTAAAGAACAGATACTGAAAATAAAAACAGGAAATTTGACATTCACAAATCCGAATGACATAGCAAATGCATTTAATGACTACTATATAGATGACATTGAGAATAATATAACAAATGACATTAAAATAAATAATAAGTTAGATAATTCAACAATGCAATCAATGTTTATGCAGCCTGCTCTAAAATCCGATATTATATTAGCCACAAAGACGCTTAAAAATACTAGTACTGTAGGTATTGACGGTATATCTACTAAAGTAATTAAATATGTAATTGAGCTTATAGCACCTGTCCTAGCACATATTATTAATATAGGTATTACCGATGGAATCTATCCCGAAGCCTTGAAAAAAGTCATAGTCAAACCGCTCCACAAAAAGGAAGACAAGACGCATATAAAAAATTACCGGCCAATAGCCAAAATTCCTGTTTTTTCCAAAATCTTTGAAAGAGTTATTTATAACTCGCTATATCAATATCTTCAGAAATATAATATTTTGTGCAAAGAACAAAACGGTTTCCGGAGAAATAAAACAATTAATATGGCTATTTTCGACCTTTTAAATAATGTTATGACTGCTGTTGATAAAAAGACTCCTATTTGCGCTATTTACACAGACATGACTAAGGCCTTTGATTATGTTGATCACAAAATCCTTCTAGACAAATTGCATTGCTATGGCATCAGAGGGAACATTTTAAAATTACTAGAATCATATCTAAGTAATAGATTGCAATGTACTGAAGTCACAAGAGTGTGCACAAAAACAAAAATGGAACGAACGTATGTGTCAAATTTCAGGAGAATAAAATATGGAGTGCCTCAAGGTAGCGTGCTTGGGCCACCCTTATTTCTCATTTACATAAATGATTTGCCAAAAGTTATAAAACAACAAATGATTTTGTTTGCAGATGATAGCACTGCCATAGTAAAATGTAAGGACTTAAATACTTATCAATTTGACATTAATAATACTCTTAGTGACATAATTAATTGGCTCAATATGAATAATTTAATAATAAACCTCAAGAAAACCAAAGTAATGCATTTCCAACAAAGAATTGAACCTCCTAAAATGTGTGTCAATTACAATGGTAGCGAAATAGAAGAAGTAAAAAAAAGTGTGTTTTTAGGTATATATATTGACAATAACCTTAATTGGAAAGCTCATATAGAACAGCTATGTAAAAAAATAAATAAATCAGCCTATGCACTTTTTCAATTGGCTAAAAAAGTAAATATAGACGCGTTACTTGTTGCCTATCATGGTCTAGTAGCCTCACTTCTACGTTACGGAATTATTTTTTGGGGTAATTCCCCGGATAAGGGATTCTTATTTAAGGCACAAAAAAGGTGCGTTAGAGCCATGTGTGGTCTGAAAACAGAAGACAGCTGTGCACCGTATTTTAAATCATTGAAAATACTTACGCTACCGGCGATATACATATTAGAAATTAGTATCTTTGTCAAAACAAATCCCAACCTTTTTGAAAAAATGACAATGGTACGAAATGTTCCAATACGTAGTCAGTATAAAAATTCTTTGAGTAATTATAAATGTAAAACTGCATTAGTAAAAAAAAGTGTCCTGGGTATGGCTCCACGCATTTATAATAAAATTCCAGATGCCATAAAAGAATTAAATTTTACACAATTTAAGAAAAAAATGAAATTGTTCCTAATTGATAAATGTTATTATACTATTGACGATTACTTAAATGACGAATTAATTTAGAATTACAATTATTATTATTGGCATTAAATAATTTTGACATTTTTAATTATTGACATTTTAATTCCTCATTTAGGTCTGACTCAATTTATTTCTAATTAGATAATATGCACGATTTCCAATATTTTAGTCATTTAATTTAATTTTTAATTTGTAATCTTCAGCTAGATCTGCACACTATATTTGTACACCTCCTGGTATAACATAGCGCTCTGTTCATCTAACATAAGATCTGTATTTCTTTACCTATGTTAACAAATAAATAAATAAATTCTAAATTCTAAATTCTAAATTCTAAAGGCGATTTCAAAATGGTATTGTTTATTATTGTACCCAATGTAAATAGTGAATTATTGCTATTCAACACTATAACAATGTTTGTAATATAGGAAAATTTATTTACATTAAATGTAGGTATTATTGGAAACGGAAACGAAATAAACACATGCGAAGTCGAGCAAGTCGAGTGACATACTAAGTCTCTACTTCCCTAGACAGACTCCCTACCCGTTTTTTTACATTTACTATCTCGCTCGCACTCATTCACATTGACAGGCCAGTTGGCGTGGTTGGTTAAGATACCACCTATCTTGCCGCAGGTCGTGGGTTCGATTCTCATCCAGGACAAACATTTGTGTGCATGAACATGTCTGTTTGTCCTGAGTCTGGGTGTAATTATCTATATAAGTATGTGTTTACAAAAAAAAGTAGTGTATGTAGTATATCAGTTATCTGGTTTCCATTGTACAAGCTCTGCTTAGTTTGGGATCAGATGACCGTGTGTGAATAATGTCCCAGGTTATTATTATTATTATTATTACATCATATCCTCTTTGTCATGACCAAAAGACGGGTGCTGCGGCGTGCGCGCAGATAGCCAGCATGACGGTTACACTACATACATATTTCAAACCCGTTGCAGGCTAACCAATTTGTATTCGTTAAAATATTTTTAAGCGAACTTTAGGCGTAAACTAGTTTTAAACAGGCTTTATTTAATTATTACTGACGTCTGTTAACATTTTTATTTAAACCCAATGATCAGGTACGTTTAATGTTAATAAATTTTCCAATATTGCAAACTCTGTTGTTTAACCAAATTTCACTCCTTTTAAACACGAATAGCAATGATTCACTATTTACATTGGGTACAATAATAAATAATACCATTTTGAAAACATATAATTTTTAAGTTATTGGTCACTTGAGTTTCGATATTTCTTTTTATGCTACGATTGCTTAATTATACTTTGTCAAAATGAATATTTTTCACTGGAACAATAATTCAAGTTGTTTTTTTAAAAAGCCGTGTAATAGCAGTCATACTACCTACTTATTGCTTATCTATCAGCTCAGATAACGTAAATTACTATAACAATAAAAAACCGATTGAATTCATTAATTTGTGGTCGTGGTGTAGGAGAATGTAAAATAGGGTAACAATAAACATTGATTTTATTAAAAAAAAAAAAACATAACTTTGGTTCAAAAAACATTACTTGGTTTTTTTTATTTGTATTTTTTTCTGAAAGGCCATGAGTTCTACCATGACCCAATTCAAGGTTATCCATTCATTACCGGACACTGTATAAGCGCCCGATTATCCGATCACTGATGACTGACTAGAGATGGGCCGACTAGCCGGCCAAGCCCATCATTGCTTTCGGTTATTTTGTTAGATAGAAGTTAATTGTATTTGATTTCCGGGTCTAAGTTCAATTAAGTAATTAAAGAAAGAGTTCCTGTCCTATTTATAAAATGTTTGCTAAATAATTTCTTTTTTTTTTGTTAGATACAAGTATTATTATTATTTTCATTTGATTTCTGGATCTAATTAATTATTATTAGGTGAAAGGAGGAGTTCCTAACTTCCTATTTCTAAGTTGTAAACCTGCTTTGCCAATTGTTTGCTATAGAGTTTCTTCTTTTTAGGGTTCCGTACCAAAATGGTAAAAAGGAACCCTTATGGTGCAACTCAGTCTGTCTGTCTGTCACGGCTAGATATCTCAAGAACAACTATTGCTATCATCAACTTGAATTTTGCCTTAGTTTTAGATGTCATTTGCCCAACTGTTTTGAAAATAAGAAAGAAATAAAAATTTATACATTTTATTTGCAACAGGGTCTGAAAGGGGGTCTTAAAAATTCGAAATGGGGCTACTAGTGCATGTGGGGTATCATATGAAAGAACGCTGTTTGCACATTCTCAAACATATTTTTTTTGGACTGCATGGTTTTCGAATTTTGATGAAAAATGTAAATAAAAATACTATTCCCCTCCCCTTATCTCCGAAGTTTGTATAGAGAAAAATCTGAAATTATTCTGTGTGGTAGAAGTTTATGTAAAGATTACAAAAAAAATGAAGCAATGTCTGTAAATAGCACACTTTTTTATATATGACTAGCAGCACCCTGCGAACCCGTAGGAATATCGGGATAAAAAGTATCCTATATGTGTTAATCCAGGTTATAAACTATATGTTTGCCAAATTTCATGAATATTCGTTCAGTAGTTTTGGCGTGAAAGAGGATCCATTCTTTGCATTCATTATATTAGTAGTATAGGAAGTAGGATCGGAGGAAGTAGGATAGTACGGAACCCTCGGTGACCGAGTCCTACTCGCTCTTGACCGGTTTTTATTTGTTAGAAGTATTAATTAATTTTACTTTATTTAATTTTTGGATCTAAGTCCAATTAATTAATGGACCAAATGAAGGGGTCCCTTATTCCTATCCTAATTTCCTATCCTATTCTAGATTGCACTGAAAGTAAACTGTGAAAACTGCTGATTATAAAATAATAACAGTAAAGATTTAAATTTTTTCAATCACCCTCTTCTAAAGTATTAAGCATATTAATACTAGTAAAAATTGGGCTACTAGTCGGCGGTTTTAGCCGACTAGTTGCCGACTACAAATATAGCCGACTAGTCGGTACATCAGTAATAATTACTGATATACAGTGATAGGAATAGGTAGTGCCTATTAGCCTAAACTTCGAAGAACAGAGACAAGAAACGGAGACTTCCTTAGGACTAAATTATTTCCGGCACATCTGTCTCGAAATTTAGAGACAACACTTAAATACATTTAAAAAAATGTGTTATTTGGAATAAGTAATTCGTCTATATTTATCTAAAGTTTGTCTATAAATGTGATAGTTTGTATGGATGTCCATTACTCAATTCCACTGCAAATGCTGATTTTGGTAGTGATATAGATTAAGGTGTGGAATAGCACATATGCTACTTCCTATTTAAAAAAAAGTATAGTTCCCATGGGATACAAAAACAATAGTACACGCGGGATAAGCCGCGGGCATTAACTAGTTAAAAAAAAAACGTAAGGGTCCTTTCACACCACCGATATTGTCTGCCGATTTTTAGGAGATTTCTATGCAAAAAAAAACGAAAGAAAAAATGCTCAAAAATCGCCGGTCGATATCGCTCTAGGTTCATTAAATAATTAATGGGCTCTAAAGGAAAAATAAAACACATAGAATATTGTTGTAACAAATATATGTATATTTATATTATTTTAAAATATGACGTAATTGGAAACCATGAAACAAAATGTACAGAAGGAAAGATTTAAGAAACAAATTTATGTTTATCTATCTTTAAATATCTATGTCATATTTATTTTACTGACGTTGAGGGATGCAATTTTTACTCAAATCAAAGTACAAATTAACCTTTGAAGCTTACAAATTAATATTTGAAGCATTTAGGACAATCAGTTTTAATACTGAACTACTAACTGTTCGGTTTTGATAAAGAACTTGATGCATCAAAAATTGCTAAGAACTTGAAAATCTTTATTTGTGTTACAAATACCATAAAAAATAAAGAACAATTTTAATTTAATCATCGTGATTCGATTCGTCAAGTTCAGTTTCAAGAACCGAAATTTTCTTTGTCAGATGAGTCATCTAAGTTAAAATACACAATCATATTTTTTTCTATATTTTCAACTGTCAGGCGATTTCTTTTTATGTTAAGAATCCATTTATAAGTTGAAAATGACCTTTCAACATCAACTGAGGTTAAAGGCGCGTACATATAGTATGATCGCTCATCCTTTCCTGCTGTTATCGCTTCACATATGTCTCTAATTTTATCTAAACTGAGATTTCTGTCCATGACATTTACGAGTTTATTTTTTATAAGCTCAGATGAACACCAGCTAAGCACAGTTCTCACGTGATCAAATATTTCAAAGGATTCCGTTAGAGTTAAATTCGATTTTTGTAATTTCTTTAATCCAATTTGTATATCTTTAAAATATTCCTCAATGTAGTCCAAGTCCGATTTCAAGTTTTCCTTTTGAAGAACATTTTTGGCACACCTAATAGATAGCGCGTCGGAACTTCTTAAAAGATTTACAATTGTTTTAATTTGCTCATAATATTTTGCATAATATGACACTGCCTCCAACCAAGTACCCCATCTTGTAATAACGGGTTCTGGAGGAAGCGGCATGTGGGGAAAGGTGTTTTTTAACAAGCGCACTCTATTAGGTGATTTTAAAAATATTTTTTTTACGTTTGAAATTAATTCATCTACATCTGAGTATTCGTATCGTATTTTTTCTGCCACGAGATTCAGTGCATGTGCTAAGCAAGTGACGTGTATCATGTTGGGCAAATAATTTTTCAGCACACGTCCCGCTTTTAGCATATATGCTACACTATCAGTGCATAATACAGCAACGTCTCCTACTTTGGATTCATACAAATCGCGCCACATATTTTCAAAGCAGTCTATTACAAATTGGGCAATTGTGCTCCCATTAACAATTTCTAGTACTTTGCAAGCAACTAAAAATGGTTTTTGTGTGATCGCATTTAAAGGTTTTACAAGTAAATGTACCATGTATCTGCCTAAAAAATCAGTTGTCTCGTCTAAAAATACCCACAGCTTTTGATTTGCAATTTGTTCATAAATCGAGTCAATTTTAGTTTTAAAAATCTTATCTAAATAAACTTTTCTCAGCAATGATTGCTCAGGAAGCTTTTGTCGATTTGTACAATTGCAGCAAATATATTTATGGAAGAATTTTTTGAAAGCGGGGTTGTTTACTTGAATCCAAGGTATATTACATAATATGAGAAATTGTACTAGGTCCAAATAAAATTCTTCATTTGGTTTTTTACTTGTCCCTTTGTGTTTCGGACCTTTAACGTGCCTCTTGACACTACTAAGTTTAGCTGTTATACTGCTCTCGCACTTAGAACAATAAATCAAATTACTGGCCGGGTCGTAATATAATTCAGGATGAAGTCCAATCCAACTTTGTACTGTTGCTTTCTTAGGCTTGTTCGCCATCTCCAATCTTACTGGTCTCCAAAAAGATGTACGATGGCAAGTACCTAAAATAAAATAAAACTTTAAGTTTTCCATGCCTCAAAAGGAATAACGAACCTTTATAGATACAGGGAGGTGGAAAGGAAAGCGGGAGAGGTGCGCGCATTCCAGCTAGGTGCATCGATTGTATCGATTTAAAGATTTTATTCTTTCATTTTACGCTCTAATAAAGAAAAACGGTTAGATAATATGAACACGCGTAACATCATTGTTATTGAAATTTTTTTTTTCGCATTTTAGTCAATGCGCAAAAGACATATTCCTTTTTGGTTCAAATATTAAAAGAACCGGCCAGAAAAATAATATATTTTGATAGAATTCGTCCACCTTAGCAATTCTTTATGACACCAAAGATATAACATTACTATGCTTGGTAGTATTGAAGTTCACTTTTATATTTGAACCAAAAGTTAAATGCGTGTGTTTTTTTTCTTTAACTACGTTTCATATACAATAATTATCTTAAAAACCACTAAAAAATATCAAGTTCATACAATTGCATATCAATCTAGACTGTCAAATTGCTAGTTTAAGATAAAATAATATATACATTAATGTTCTTCTTTATATCTAACTTACTGTTTGTTTCCCTACAAGAAATAAAATAAATAACTTTAGCTAAAACATTAAAAAGTAATAAATGTTGACTTACCGTATTATTTGATGTAGACAGACAGGAACAATGTTATTGCAGCAAATCGTAATCCATAAATTCAAGCCAAAGTAGTCGTATTAAGAAGATCCAATGAACCAAAAAACGAGCGAGGGTGAAAAACAATATTCACAAAAACAATACAGGAAGATGCGCACTTAACAAACCGAAGTACAGGATTGAAGTGAAGGTAACCTGCGCGCACGCGGGGCGGTAGGGAGTAGTGGGGGAGGGGGTATGTAGACCCTCCCCGCGCCGCACAGGTATGCGACCATGGCGGTCACTTTTTGTAATTTCTAAGAATAGATAACGAAACGCGCTGCCGTAAAATGTGATAATGTGATACCATTATTATGCAATTATTTTAATATCATGCACATTTTTAAATATACTTTAGAAATATATTTCATTAAGATGAAAGAAAAAAAGGTATTTGTATTTTCATTTGTAACTAAATATTTGCACATCATGTATAATGGTAGAATGTAAAGGGACCTCATTAATATTAAGATCATACCACTTTGTATACCTACATTCTGGCAAATAAATGAATTATTTATTTATTTTAAATACCGACAAAATCAAAATCAAAGCATTTATTTCAAATAGACCATTTACAGGCACTTTTGAATAGTCAATGTCGGTCAGTCCAAGAAAAGTGAAGCTAAATTGCACGTTCCAAAGAGTAGGTCTCTATGGAGAAGAACGTGCAAGAAACTCCATGGACACTCTTTTAAATCATAGTATGTGTTACATATAATGCCTTTTTTACACTTGAACTTTAGAAATCTCATTAAACGTAGCCGAGAGTGAACTAGAAAGAAGATATTTACTTCGAAACGTGTACTGCTTCTTATTCAAACATTGTGATTCATTGTGTATTACGATCAACAAGTCATTTACAAAATGTTCTCCAAAAAAAAATTCAGAAAATTTTACGGTTGTAACGACTGTGTATGTTATTATTTTATTATGATATATCTAGTCGCAAACTTTAGGTAAATATAGACGAATTACTTATTCCAAATAACATTTTTTTTAAATGTATTTATGTGTTGTCTCGAAATTTCGGGACAGATGTCTCGGAAAAAATTTAGTCCTAAGGAAGTCTCCGTTTCTTGTCTCTGTTCTTCGAAGTTTAGGCAAATAGGCACTACCTATTCCTATCACTGCTGATATAGTTACTTTTTTAATGATGAAAATCCATTATGAAATGATGAAGTTAAGTGAGTATAGGTGGTACTTACTATTATACAAAGTAGCGATTAGGTTATCACATTGATTGAAACCACGTATTCAGTACATGATTCTGGAACCCACTGCGTTGAAATTTTTCGTTGGTTATTATAAAAAAAAAACTGTTGTTTCCTACAAAAGTGTAATACCTACGTGGTCAAAATGTATGGAATAGCAAATTTTTTTTATAATAACCGGCAAAAAATTTCAACCACAATCATGTCCTGAATATGTAGTTTCAATGAATGTGATAACCTAATCGCCACAGGGTGCTCGGAAATTCGACATATTCCTTGAAAGGGATTATACTAGAAGTCATTTCTAACAAATAAAGCCCTACCATTTTAATTTTTTTTCTACATTTTTGTCAAGTAAAAGACGTCTCAATTAATATATATATATATATATATATATATATATATATATAATTTCTGAAATTATGGGCATTATGGCATGCATTTTTTTTTATAAATTATCACTCATTTATCATCAGTCAGAAAAATAATAAATACGTGCCGAGAGAGAAGTAGTTATTTTTATATTATTTGTTTTTGGTGACCAGTCTGAAAATGTGAACAATACTCTATAAACCTCCGTAACTTGGAAAGCATTAATTTTCGACCACTAGTTGGCGGGCTTGAAATGACTTCTATACCCTGAGTCTCTAATTCAGATCATTTTTGTAAACAAAGGTGATAACAGACCAAAAAATATATTATCTTAATGGTAATTCCCAAAAAATGGCGGAAAAAAGGTTAGATTTTCTTTTAAATACAGATTTTAGAAATAATAGTTTAAAAATTATCAAACCGTAATTATTTTTAGAAATTTTCAGTTTTAAACAAAGTTATTAATAAATGGAGATTTTCTGGTATGATACTGGTAACACTGCAGAAGTTCCTAACATTTTAAAATTTCGTTTGACAGTACGTCTAAGTTGCGTCTTTTCCTGTTGTATTTTTTAAATTTTTATTTGTGATGGGCATGCTCTTGACCGTAGTCTAGGTCAGAGGTGACAGAGACAAAGTCAACGATGTGAGTTTACCCAGAAGAAGCCTGTTCACTCTCACTTTGATGAGATTAGGTTTGCGAGTTCCACTCCTTTGCTGTGCGCATTATAAAATACATTTGGATGCGCTTAGTGCGAATTGGTGGAATAGCAGCCAGGTAGGGATGGTAACTGGCAGTGCGTCTAGATGTCCGATGCTAGAAGGGGGCCGGTGGAATGAGGGCGTGGAGTTCTCGGGCACACTCTCCGAAGTACAATCTGTAGAAGAGCGACAAGCAGGCAACCTTGCGGCGATGAGCCAAGCTATGAAGCTTGGCATCCACCAGTTTTATGTCGCCAATGAGCCTCTTAGCTCTGCGTTCCACCGAGTCAAGCGCGGCTAGTTGGTACTTGGTTGATCCATCCCAAAGGTGACTGCAATACTCCATGCAGGATCGGACTTGCGCTTTGTAAAGGGTTAAAAGCTGTCCAGGCGTAAAGTAGCGTCCAGCTGGCGTGGTTGATTAAGATACCGTAACTATCTATATAAGTATGTATTTACAAAAAAAAAAAAAGTAGTGTATTTAGTATATCAGTTATCTGGTTTCCATAGTACAAGCTCTGCTTAGTTTGGGATTAGATGACCGTGTGTGAAATGTCCCAGGATATTATTATTATTTGTGATTTTTTGATATTTCTCGGGACCCTGGGGTCCCGGACCTTTGGAAGGCGTACGAGGAGCCGAAGCCAACTCGCAGAGGCCCCTTAGATAATTTTAAATGATGAGGAGGCACCAACCGACGATTATCCTTGTATGCACTATGCATAGTGCACCCAAGGACAACCCCCGGTTGGTACAGGACTATTAGGAAACAAAACATATTGGGCTATGGGTTTGGGTGGCTAAAGTGGATTGGGTAACTTGAACTATGGAAGAACTATGTCCCCTGCCTGACCAATGTTATATATTATACACGGATCAAAAAATGGCAGGAGGTGACTTGCTCACTCAATAATGGGCCCCCGGAGACGGCCGCTAGCACATAGTGACGTAGCGACAAGGGGGCAACACTTCCTGAGGTGCTTGAGGAGTGGAGAGGTATTGATAGCCGTTATCAGGACAATCCCGGAAGTACGGTCAAGATCCCTACCAGCACCTTACTGGAATACTTCCTTCCTCCGAGCACGTTTGCTCTTGCGAATCTCCACTCAAGCCGGCCAATAAAGGCAAGAAAGAGGTGGGAGCTCTGTTCCTCGTCAGTGTTCACTCCAGCCGGCCAATAAAGGCAAGCCAGAGATGAGGACAAGATTTCTCCCGCGAGATAGGGTCCATGGGGTCGCTACTGCCCATCAGCTCGCCACATGCTGCTCTGCGGGTTTTTGTATCTCTCTTGGTCTGGCTCCTCATCCTAGACCCGTTCCGGCAAACTCTACCGGCACAGACCTAAAGTTTGGAGCACGCAAGCCCCACCACGACGTCAACGTAGAGATACACCGGTGCGGTCGCGGGCCTTGACCCAGGCTTGGTAGGCATTATTATTATTATTAAAGTATCGCTTCATCCTATTTAGGATGCCCAGTTTCTTGGCCGCAGTTTGGGCATTGTATTCAATGGTGGCACCAAAGTTGAGACCAGATGTCAACTCCATGCCTAGGAGCTCAAGCCGATCAGTTACAGGAACAGATGTACCTCGAAAAGTAGGAGTTTGAGCGAAACGACACACCTGTGTTTTGGTGGCGTTAAAACAGTGGGTGATTATCATCACCCCACTGGGAGACAAGGCTTAAGGTCAAATCTGTCCGCTCTACCATGGTCCCTCTCAAAGAACGAACTTCGGCCCCACGGGTTTTTGCGCTGGACAAGTATCTCTCTGAATTTGTACTGTCATCTGCGTACCCAACAATACCAGACCGAAGCAGGTCATTGATGTGCAGCAGGAAAAGAGTTGCAGAGAGAACAGACCCCTGAAGAACTCCGGCATCAATAGCCATAAGGTCAGAAGAGCAGCCGTCAACAACTACTCTGATCGACCGTTCACTAAGGAAATCTGATATCCAGCTACAAAAATCAGCTGGGATGCCATAAGCAGGAAGCTTGCTGAGCAGAGCAGCGTGCCAGACCCTGTCAAATTCCTTCGAGATGTCAAGCGACAGTGCTTCGCCGTGTTTGTTTCTCGATGGCTTCGCCACAGCAGTGCGTGATGCATACACAAGCAGCAAGGTAGATCAGCAACTTATTGTTCAGTACCCTTTCCATAACCTTGCACAGAATGGAGGTAATGGCGCTCGGAGGGTAATGAGCAGAGTCTGCACGGTCGCCCTTATTGGGCGCTGGTTGTACATTTGCAAGCTTCCGGAGCTCCGGAATCCTTCCGGAGCTTCCGGAAGGATTTCGACACCGTTCTTTTTTCAAGAGAGAGGCGGAACAACAACACTCTCGCTGGAATGCCGTCAGGCCCGCTGGCCTTGTTCACGTCTAGACTGCACAATACTCTTCGGACCTCTTTAATGTGAACTGCGATCTCCGGCATCGAGGAGTCACAATGAGGTACAGTAGGTGGTTGCTTGGAGCCAGCGTCCAGATGTGAATTGCTTGCAAAGAGAGATGCAAATAAATTTTCTTTTTCAGTTGCAGAGTGAGCCAGCGTCCCATCAGGTTTCATCATAGGAGGTAAACTGGGACGACAGAAATTCATTTCAATCGCTTTAGACAGAGACCAGAACTGTTTACTACCCGGAGGGTGTAAAGCCAGCCTGGCCCCGATACGTCCGACATAGTCAAAACATGCCCTACGTAAAACGCGCTTGCAGAACTTGGCGGCAGAATTAAAGGCTCTTTTCTTCGCGCGAACCCTACGCGCTCTAACTTTGCGGTCGCGAGCCTTGACCCAGGCTTGGTAGGCAGCCTCTTTTCGGGCCTCAGCGTGGGCGCTTTCTGTACTATACCAAGGCCGGGATTTGTGACCGAGCGGGATGTCGGAGAATGGAATAAAATACTCCATCCCCTGCCGAATCACGTCCGCAACCGCGTCAGCACAGCAGCCATGGATAAGACGCAAAAAAGTGCCGCATCTCATCCCAGTCTGCTGACCCGTATCGCCATACTCGCCTCGTGCCGCTACGTCAGTCGACTCCACGAGGAAATTAAAGAGCGCTGTTGTCTCCTGGTCACCGCTGTGCGATCGGTAGTTGCCGATGTAGAGAGATTTCTCCACGCCAGTATCCACAAGTAGCCATATGGCAGAGAAACCCGATTTCTCAAAGCAACGGAGACGACGACAACAAATGTCTTCGCGAACGTACACACAGACCCCAGCTTGCTTCTTGAACTTGTGTTCAAGAGAATAACCCGGGTAGTTGAGGTACGCCACGTCCGACGGGGTTGTTATCTTCGTCTCCGTTAAGGTGCGGCTTCTCGGTCCTAAGGTGGTGATGGACCGGATCGAGATTGGAGTGCAACCCGCTGATATTAGTGAGGTGCACTTTTATTGGAAGGAAGTGCAGCCGTTGTTTACCCTTATTTTTCTTTACTTTGGTTATTTGAGTGGAGTTGTTGGGGAAAAAAGTCGATTGTCGAGGCACCGCTTAGTAACCCAAGTGGAACACTAGAGCCAACCAAACGTATGGGGAACTCATTTGGAGACTGCAGGGACGCCCGAACCCCCCCGGATATGGCCACCGGGTTCTCCCATCCAGTCGCCGGCTGGCACGGTGGAGTATACCGGGATTTTTCGCGAGTTGGCGGGGCAGCCTTTGGCACGTGGCTGGCGTGCTACTTGGGCCCCTACTGACTGGGTCGGCCAACGGCTGGCACCGTGCTTCAGATTCCGCTACCCTCCAAAATGAGTTACCCGGCTAGCTGACTCAGAGACCACGACCGGTTCCAAACAGCGCAACTGACAATCTCCTTCTCCCCCAAAGGCACTGGCACTCCCACACACCGACGGAACACAGCAAGCTGCTTGGCGCCGGACTCCGGTGGGATGGTGGTCGCGAGCCAGCCGGCCCCTTGCGGAGCCTTCCACCGCTAACTGGGATCGTTCAGCCGTACCACAGGCAAGCCTGTGGTGCCGCTACCCGGGGTGGACCACTAGAAAGTAGATCCCAAACCACCAAAAGTATTTTCAATTCATTCGTTTTCTTTTCTCCGATCGTTTTTCGCTACGTGTTTGTTAATTTTGTTGTGTTGTTGTGTTATTGTCATTGTGTTATTTCCTTGTTTTTGTTGTTTTTTTATGATAAAATGTTTTGTACCACTGTCCGGTCATTTTGACAATGACATTTCTGGACGTTTCTTTGTTTACAAAAAATATCTGAATTGAGAGACTCAGGATATAGTATAACTCCTTTCAAGGAATAGGTCGAATTTCCAAGCACCCCTTATATACAAATAAATACTGATGATTTTACTTACTTACTTATTTCTAAACTATTATTAAGAAACAGGCAGGCTTTTCCCTGCGCCCGGCATAATAAAAAAATATTTTAAACATTGATTCACTCAAAATCCAGCTAATAGTCTACTTACACACCTACAAAATATTTATTTTATCATGCAAATGTTTTCCGACACAATATTTATTAAAATTATACAGAATTTTTGCAACATTAACATTTAATAATAGGTACTTCAGAGAAGGGAAAATATTAATAAGACATTGCATTAAAGTGAAACAACTCTAGATAGACTACTCATATATACAATAAAAGTATAAAAAGGTATTTACCATATTTTATTTTTCTTTCCGGATAGCCCTAGTACTCGGGCAAGCGGCGTAGGTATGTTACGGCCGAGAAAGGACATAAAGTAATTACAACTCTCAAGCGCGGCGATTACCTGCTATTTAGCTTGTATATGGGGGGAAGTGATATTGTAGGCTATTATAAAAGCGGCTTTCTTCAATATCAAAGGAGTGCATCTTCTGTATGTTAGTACTATTATTTATTCTGTGCTGTTACAAACTAGATTGCAGTACTAATTCAGTCAATCAATCTGCCTAGCCTTTTCCCAACTATGTTGGGGGTCGGCTTCCAGTCTAACCGGATGCAGCTTAATACCAGTATTTTACATGGAGTGACTGCCTATCTGACCTCCACAACCCAGTTACTGGGTAATACTATCCCCTTGGTAAGACTGGTTGTCATTCTTTCGGGCTCCTGACGACCCGTAACGACTGTCAAAGATCCACGAATGTCAATCGAGACCAACGGCTTAACGTGCTTTCCGAGGCACGGAGGAGTCTCGGTATGAGAAGATGGTCACCCATCCACAGACTAACCCCGGCAAGCGTAGCTTAACCTGATGATTCGACCCTTGCGGCTGTTATTACTTAGCCACGAGCTCCTCGCGTACTACTTTTGTCCTCTGTCAATGAAAGTAATTTTATTTTAATTTTAAAATGGGGTTAGAGTAAAATAACTCAACCATTGCTGCAACTCTTAAATTACAATATTATAATCATCTCTTGGATGTTATAGTATCATAATTCTCCTGCCCTTATCCCAATTTGTCTTTCTTGTATGATAATGCACTCTGGGTATGATCAATATAAATGTTTTAAATGCAGAAGGTTAACATAATGTATAAAAATTAATGATATATTTATAATACTAGGTCCATTTTAATCTACGAAAAATCATTTGTTACCTAAACCACCTAAAAAGCCCTTTTGTTGGTGGCCAATTGTAGTATCCTACTGCAGAAGACCCTTATTTATGGAATGATTGAAGTACATGCAAATGTACAACCAGTGCCCAAAAAGGGCGACCGTGCAGACCCCGTCCGATCGCCATTACCTCCATTCTATGCAAAGGTTATGGAAAGGGTACTGAACAATAAGTTGCTGACCTACCTTGAAGACAATGATCTCCTCGGTGACCGTCAATATGGCTTTCGCCACGGACGGTCAACTGGCGATCTTCTTGTGTATGTCACGCACTGCTGTGGCGAAGCCATCGAGAAACACGGCAAAACTCGAAGGCCTTTGACAGAGCAGACCCTGTCAAAGGCCTTCTCAGCTGTTCTGCTCAGCAAGCTTCCTGCTTATGGCATCCCAGCTGATTTTTGTTTTTGTTACCTGATTTTTGTAGCGGATTTCCTTAGTGAACGGTCGATCAGAGTAGTTGTTGACGGCTGCTCCTCTGATGTTATGGCTATTGATGCCGGAGTTCCTCAGGGGTCTGTTCTCTCTGCAACTCTTTTCCTGCTGCACATCAATGACCTGCTTCAGCCTGGTATTGTTGGGTACGCAGATGACAGTACAAATTCAGAGAGATACTTGTCCAGCGCAAAAACCCGCGGGGCCGAAGTTCGTTCTTTGAAAGGGACCATGGTAGAGCGGACAGATTTGACCTTAAGCCTTGTCTCCCAGTGGGGTGATGATAATCTGGTCTCTTTTAACGCCACCAAAACAGGCGTGTCGTTTCGCTCAAACTCCTACTTTTCGAGGTACATCTGTTCCTGTAACTGATCGGCTTGAGCTCCTAGGCATGGAGTTGACATCTGGTCTCAACTTTGGTCACCATCGAGTACGAAGCCCAAACTGTGGCCAAGAAATTGGGCATCCTAAATAGGGTGAAGCGATACTTTACGCCTGGACAGCTTTTAACCCTACAAAGCGCAGGTCCGATCCTGCATGGAGTATTGCAGTCACCTTTGGGGTGGATCAGCTAAGTACCAACTAACCGCGCTTGGCTCGGTGGAACGCAGAGCTAAGAGGCTCATTGGCGACTTAAAACTGGTGGATGCTTCATAGCTTGGCTCATCGCCGCAAGGTTGCCTGCTTGTCGGTCTTCTACAGATTGTACTTCGGAGAGTGTGCCCGAGAACTCCACGACCTCATTCCACCGGCCCTCTTCTACCACCGGACATCTAGACGCACTGCCAGTTACCATCCTTACTTAGTTGCTATTTCACCGATTCGAACTAAGCGCTTCCAAATGACTTTTATTGTGCTTTTGCTGTACGCATTGCACAAACTAGATCCATTGAACAACATAACAAAACAAGGAGTCAACTACGTGAATACATTAAACATAAAAACATTACTTACCGCCCTTTTGAGCTAGCGTGATTACCCGCTCTTTAGTCTGCTTTTCAAAAATAAAGTATTATTACCAGATTTTTGTTACGCGTACTGTAATTAGTTAATAGTTTCCTTAATAAAATGAAGCATAACTTAATACTAAACTATTTACTATTGTCTATTTTCTCTGTCGTCCATTAAAATGAGATTTACCACGCAACAGGCGTCGTTGTCCCAGCAGGAGAACCTGCGCGATGTAGAGGAGAACCACCTGGTGCAAGAGGAGCAGTACTCGCGGTTGCTGGGGCTGGACGGGCGGCAGGAGCTGTGGCACAACACCACCACGCCCGCGCTCGTCACGTACGCGCGCAGCGACACTCACGCGCAGGCCGTCAGCTTCATCCGCGCCGCCGCCAAGCTGCCCTACACCGTGCTGCTCTACAATCTAGGATTAAAGCCCTATTCTTTGGCTGTGGTAAGGGACTATTTCTTAACTAGATTTGAGTAATCACATTATTTGCTGGCTTGGGTTTCTAAAACTTACGGCCTCATTGCCTCACTGTTTATTTTTGTTTCGATGTAGAAATCAAACCCGCGCCTGCGGCGAAAATGACTGCAGACTAATTTAGTTAAAACAAGTTTTCAATGGATTATTCATTGGCGTGGGTACAACCATCAACAACTATAGGTTTTCAGCACTAGCTACTCAAGCGCGGCCAAATGACCCAATTGCTGATATTATCTTCATGAATATTTCGTCAAAAGAAGGCATCAGTCATCGGTATATCTGTCGCAGGTGTCAAACTACTGCAACTCTTCGAAATGTGCCATCATCGACCTGGACCTGGACGTGTTCCCTTCGCACGTCAGCGACGAGAGCATACATGCCATTCGCCCGCTCATCATACAGGTGAGTCCTTCAGTCAGACTAACAAAATATTTCATTCCCTGCATGACACCATAATGCTGTCGGTGTTACGTGCTAAGCGCATCCTGAATTTGGTAGCGGTGGTCATTAAAACGCAACAAACATTAAATAATCTCAAAACCATAGCTTAGTAAAGATATCGTGGACGTAAACGTGTTGAATACATTGACTGCTTTATTTAGATGATAAAAAAAAACTTCGCGGTAAAAATGTCTAGGTTGCTCCGAAAATATTAGGTACAGTCACGAACCGGGATTGTTGAGCCACTAGCTTATCATCTTAACTTGGTTGTGTTACACGAATGTCGCCCGTTTTTCGTTATTGAAATGTCACATGTCAAATTTCACGGGCGGCATTCGTGTAACACAACTTAAGATGATAAGCTAGTGGCTCAACAATCCCGGTTCGCGACTGTACCTAACGTTGGGATTGAACTGTAATTGAACTTATCAGGTGAGTTTGATTGAAATCTTCCTTTCTTTCTTATACTACCTACATTAATAACCGAATGTTCATTACAGTACACGTTGGGCGCCATATACTAAGTAGGATACTGGTAGTTACAAATTTTTGTAGGTAAACCTAAGATGTTATTAGTTTATTATGTTAGACTACACTTTATTAGGTATAAGCTGTAAGAAAGAAATCAATTAAACAAATACCTCTTGATACATTACAAAGTTTATTCTAGAAATACTTATATAATACTTTAAGGAAAAACTATATTGATAATAATTTTGAAACTTGGAAAATCTCCCAGGAAAATGAGGATAAAACAAAGTCAACCACGAGAGAAGTCGATTATTCTTTTACACCCCGCCCGACCGACACTGCTGGATTACGTTCGAAGAACAAGACAACCTTTGTGCTCGTTCACATTGGATTATTAGTACAAATAGGAGTCAAATTGTTTGGAAATCTGCCATCCATTCGCACCTATGTTCCCTAATCCCTGAAAACTATATTATAGCTAGAAGAAGCTAAAACAGTAGCTAAATAAACATGTTTTTTTTTCTTTCTTTCTTTAGCTTTGTAAGCAATTTGCATGTAAATCTGTACAATCTGCATTTCCGTCACAACAATAACATTTTTACGTCAAAGAGTTTTAATATTTATATTTTTATTCGCCGCGGTCGGTTCAAGTTCATGTAATTATATCACAGCCATCATTAATCATCACATACAGACGTGTAGCAAGGTTTCTATTGGGTTGGCTAATAAGTAATGAGCGACATACAACTATTTTATTTGTATTTATTAATTAAATGAATAATTGTTAATCATTAATAATATATTCACCGTCGTTTTCTATTACCATTCGCCATCGATCTGGCAACGAGTGAATGGCGTCCGCATAGAACTTCGTTGGTTTTGAATTGAAGAAGTCATCTATGTATTGTTTCAAGTGTGGTTCATCGTCAAAGCTTTTTTTCCATAAATTATTATTAAGTGATCGGAACAAGCTGAAATCAGTTGGTGCTAAGTCCGGCGAATATGGAGGGTGGGGTATTATTTCCCAATTAAGCTCCAATAGGTTTAGCCTGGTACTCTTAGCAATATGCGGCCGGGCATTGTCGTGCAGGAAAAATATTTTGTCGTGTTGTGGACGTTTGCGATGGATGTCAAGCTTCAGTTTTTAGAGTTGATCACAATATACTGTTGCTGTAATCGTAGTATTAGTAGGAAGGAATGCCCAGCTTATTACTCCATGTATATCCCACCAGACAGAAAGCATTACCTTGCGAGGATGAAGATCACCTTTTGACGTTGGTTTTCCCTGTTCTTTACATCCCAGCCACTGGCGCTTGCGTGTGTGATTAACATAGAGAACCCACTTTTCATCTCCAGTGACAAGATGATCTAACCAATTAAATGTGCGGCGGAAAGATAAAAGTTGTACACAAATCTCAGCTCGGTAGGTCAGCGGATCTTTACTTAATTGATGGGGTACCCAAACACTATATTAGTAAGTCTTTCCCAAACCATGTAAATGATTTTATATGGTGCCATGAGAGCACTCGAGCTGAATAGCCAAATTGCGTGTAGTTCTTCGAGGATCTTCTTCGATTAATAGTTTTAATTTATCGATATCTATTTCCACGGGGCCCCCAGACCTTCCTTGATCGGTTAAGGAAAAATCGTTATTGCGGAACCGTTGGAACCAGCGCTTTGCTGTTGCTTCGGAGACTGCATCGTGAGCTATCCTTTGTGTAGCTTCTGCAGCAGAATGCCCAGATTGAAACTCATATAATAAATAATGTCGTACCTGGGTTTTAATATCACTCATTTCTTTGTGAACTTTAACGCACTAACAGCCAAATTATCAATAACGCGCATGAGCGCGACTCGCTCTTTATATACCCTCTGCTACAGAACGTTCTCGAACCTTTCCGAAAATTCTAGAAATTATAAACTAAAACGCTCATTACTTATTAGCCAACCCGATATTACTTTTGAGGTTTATTCCATTTGTAAAAATTATACTCCATACTTCGTTAATTTCATAATTACCAGATTAAGACGTCAGCTGTCAATCGGAGATATGTTTGTCGAGCACCTAGTAACTGTAGTGCCTTGAACTTCGTCAACTTAGTTTGTGTAACAACATGTCATCGTGATGTATTTGTTTGGTAATTTTTTTCTGAACACTCCTGAAATCTTCTTATCCTCGACCGAGATTCATGGCGATAACGACAATGTCTGTGCTCTTAAACTGCCTACCATTGTAATGTTTGGTCTTCTCATTCATGCGTATCTGTTTTGTTCGGCTATTGATAGTTCGAATCAGAAACCCAGCAAGGGTTTCTGGGATTGATTTGTGCTTAAAACATAGGGTCTTAAGCAGAACTTGATCCCAAAAGCCCAGCTACGAACGTAGGTAACGGGTTGGTTACCAATTTAAAAAGTTCATACAGGTACCGAATACTTTGGTACTCCATTTGACACACTCACTCATTCCAAACAGTTGAGCTCAAGTTTTACGTGTAACTTCACACTACACGAGGGAATCAAAGCGAGCCCTAATAGCCGGAATAATAAGACGGTAATTAGCGGCACTGCGGCACTGAGTGAGGCGGCGGCGGCACGTTAGGCTCAGCGCGAGTGACGGCCGACCGCCGTAGTCCGTCAGGCTCACGTCACCAGCAGAAGACTTTATTGTTTTATCGCATCGCATGATTAACTCGGAAACGCATTTGATTTCATTCTGTAAGATGTTTACTCACGCTGTGAATTTAGCTAATGTGAAAACAACAGCGAGCGATACTGAATGCTCAATTAAAGAATGCTTACACCACTTGGCACCGTTGAGCCAGCTGTGTTAGCACTTGTATACAGTCGCTTTAACGAGCCTAAATACTGCTTTATCTGCATATTCGGGCAATAGAGGAGCTGACGCATGCCTAAAATACTGTGTATTTTTATGAGATTTTCTGGAAATGAGATTCTTGTACAACCAAGGTACCTCGAGGAGCAAAACAACTTAAGTGGCCGAATTAATTTATCTGGGACAGCGTAATAAGATAAAATGTAACCCCATCCAGCAGAAACAATTTCTACGAGTTAACCTGTAGGTCAATTGTATTAAAACAAACGTTTTTGATAAATTAAGAGTTTATTAGTGTAGGCTAAGGGTTAGACTAGTGCGGGATACACGTAACACGTATAACACGTGGGTACTTTTGTTGTGAACCCATTTAAAGGTCACTGTGCATTATGATGGTGATGATCTCGGAACAGTGTTGTGTAGAGAGAGGTTGTGTATCGTTTTGTTTCAGCTTACAGCCGTCTTTAGTTGTAGAATAATGAGCTGCTCTTGTACAGGCAGTACGATAACGGTTTGTGGATTCCAATTTTAATGTAATGACACGGATTAATAGTAATGGGAAGAATTGGAATCAAGTACGAAATGTTGCATTTTGGGCCGAACATGAGCAAACACATACGAGTAGGGCAGCCTAGTTCTGCACGGCATTAGTCATTGTGGTTTCTTCATGGAAAGGGAACAGATAACGCCCTATTTTGGCAATATTGCACACACCAGCTTCGACGAACGTGTGAGTACATGGCGGGGACACGATGTGCGTTGGTGCCGCATTACTTGTGTCAACACTCGACTAGATAAGATACGGACACATTCACCGGCGCGCAACGCTACTTAATTACC
This sequence comes from Dicycla oo, assembly GCA_948252095.1. Taxonomy (NCBI): domain Eukaryota; kingdom Metazoa; phylum Arthropoda; class Insecta; order Lepidoptera; family Noctuidae; genus Dicycla; species Dicycla oo. Next base: position 1,425,556 of record OX411718.1, on the reverse strand, counting down.
ATCGACGACTACAGCGCAATATTGCTCGCTAAACAAAACCCCGCACCCTAATTGCGTAATACACTTTTAATCACAATACGAGAATTTTTTAGAATATTATAAACTCAAACATTGCGATCAATGAGGAGCTTTTGGCTAAGTAATAACAGGTTAAGCACTACGCTTGCCGGGGTTGGTTCAGTGGCGTAGCTAGGGGGGGGGGGGGGGGGGCGTCGGGGGCGGTCCGCACCGGGTGTCACGGTGACACCTGACTGTATAAAAAAATTTACACGAAACTGTCACGTTTTTTAATGATAAATAATATGGGTTTGAAGCTATTTTAATCAAGTTATCCGAACAAAATAATTTAATTTATCAATTGTGATTATTTATAAATGCACGTACCTATTATTTGAAATAAATGTTAACAAGAAATTATTCACTCTGACCACACATTAGACCATGATTTTTTTCCAGTGTACACACTGTTATTTTTATGTTCATGGCTCTATGGCGCGATCGATCGGGGAGCCCGGGCTCAAAATGTTGTCGTTTTATTTAGCCCTACTACACTAACTGATTGGGGATTCCCCTGAAATAGTCGTTGCTTGTCGCCTGTGTCATTGCTCATTTCTTTGGCGAATTTTTAAAATTTACTGGTTTTTATGATGAGATATCAGAAACAGAACTCTTTTTAGAGATACCGAGGTAGAGAAGACATTTAAAAGCGGCTAATGTTACAGTTTCTAGCTGGGTGACTCTAGACTTTTTGAAATTCATCGTGGAATGGGACTTTACAGAATCTCTTCCGAATCTTATGGTCGCACTAAAGTTATTTATGACAATTTGCGTATCAGTTGCTTCATGTGGGTGGAGTTTCAGCAAACTAAAATTAATTAAAAATTACTTGCGGGCAACAATGACCAAAAACAGACTTAAAAATCTTGGCATATTAACAATAGAACATGAGGCAACACAAAATATAAATTTTGATGATGTGATATTCGAGTTTGCAGCTGTTAAAGCTAGAAAAAAGAGATTTTAGTGCTTGTACTTAGATTAGTATAAACAAATGTAGGTAATTAGTAACTATTAGTATCAAAATTTCTATTGTAATTATGAAAGACTTATTTATAATAATTAAATAAAACATACTATACGTTTATTGCATATTTATTCATTTTAACAGATTTCATTCTTGGGTGACACCACATTTATGCGCACCGGGTGCCACCCATGTTAGCTACGCCACTGGGTTGGTTCGTGGATGGGTGACCAACTTTACATACCGAGACTCCTCCGTTCTTCGGAAAGCACGTTAAGCCGTTGGTCCTGGCTGTCATTCGTGGATCTTTGACAGTCGTTACGAGTCGAGTACGAGAGAATGTTAGGAACCCACTACCACGACCCACTTTAGATAAAGAGGTGCTTAAAACTGTAGACTCGGCAGTTTTTCTGGGCATAACAGTAGATGCCAAACTTCAGTGGGGCCCGCATAATTTATCAAGCCTAGCGGGATAGCTCAGTTCAGCCGCCTACGCCGTCAGGAAAGTAAGACAATACACTTACGTTAATACACCTTGGTTAGTCTATTTTAATTATTTTCATAGCGTTATGTCCAACGGTATTCTGCTCTGGGGCAAGGCCGCTGACATTCAAAATATATTTGTTCTTCAAAAACGAGCTGTTCGAGAAATTTACCAGCTAGGTGCCAGAGTTTTTCTGAGAGATTTTTTTTAAACATATTGGTATTCTCACGGTGGCATCACAAGTCATCTTCGCCAACATCTTATATATCAGACAAAATATACATTTATACACTGAAAACAGTGATAATACAATGTTAACACCAGAAATAAGGACAAATTACGTGCTCCGTTTCACCGGCTTCATAAGGTTCCTAACTCATATGTTGGGCTTGGTATATCCTTTTATAACAAGCTACCCTCTTCTTTGGTAGATTTGCCCTTCAATGCGTTTAAAGCTAAAGTAAAATCTAACCCTTGTTTAAAGGTATACTATTCTATCAACGACTACTTAAACGATAAGAATATTTGGTCGCTGTGATTAACTCAAGACAATGTTTATGTTCTTTCTCCAGAATTAACGTACCTTCTGACAGGTTATATGAGTTCATATAATTATTTATTTTCTTTGACTGTAAATTTAAGTCAATTTATTTTTATTTTTCATTGACATAATGTACTCATTACAATGTTTTCTTATGAGTGGTATTGCAATATGTGGTTAGCTAGTGACCTCGACAATTGGACCGTGTTATGCAGAAGGCAGCCCATGTCGGGAAAAGTACAAACAGTGTTATAAGCATTTTTCTGTCGATGGATGGACATGGCTGCATTTGACGGCTCATAATATCTCCGTGATAAATAGAGATATCGACATGGCTGTTTTTGCAAAAAAAACTTGTATGTCGAAATTAGTATGGCTGTGTTTATAACTCATTTTTGGAAAAGTGTCATATGGCTGCTTTCTGCATAACTAGGTCCAATTGATCATATTATTCTTGCCTGAGCAACCGGCAGCAAGTTCGTCATGCTCCCTTAGATGTCACTGCTTGCGGTAGCGTCGGGGGTCGGGTTGCCTCCTTCCCTCAAATATGGCGACGGGGGTAATGGCTGATCTTTGCGTTATGCTCGTGAGCAGGTGCTGCTTGTGGTGACTGGTCGTCTTGCTGATCTCGGTTTTGTTTTGTTATTAATAATTGGTTGATGTTGATTTTATGAATAATTGATGGTCCTGGTTTATCATTTGTGACTTCGAGTTACGGCTTCATATACGGATATGTAAGTGGGCACGCCCTTTATTACTGGAGGCTTTTATTTAGGTATAAAGTTCTGCTTACGTTTTTAGTTTTGTATTTTTATTTCTACTTGAGTATAGTCTTCGATTTTTTATGGTATATTGTCATGTGCTAGCTTACTTAAAGCAAATAATTTAATTTAATGTTTTGTGTTGCGTAATGTACTTAAATTATTATGCGCAATGTTGTATAGAGTCAAATTTTTTAACTGAACCGACAGCTGTGCTGCTGGGGAGTTTGTTGCGCCACTTCTTCTTCCCAGCTAAAGCACTAGGAAGTGGTGACGGGCGGGCGTTTTGGGGGACTGTCTTACGTAATTTTGACGTTCGAAAAGTGATGATTCTCAGCCTCGTTTGAATAAATGACTTTTTATTTTGATTTTGGGTCATCAGAAGCCCGAGTCTGACAACCAGTCTCACGCAGATATTGGGTTGTGGAGGTCAGATAGGAAGTCGCTCCATGTAAAATACCGGTATTCATCTGCAAGCGGTTAGACTGGAAGCCGACCCCAACATAGTTGAGAAAAGTAGTTACGAAATTAGCTCGCCGTTATGTGTGTGTTGGCTATTCGCAATGTTGCACTGTGAATGTGATAGTGTATGAAGCGTGATTACAAATCTCTGCAGTTCACAGTAATCGAGGAACTTCCAATAGCTCTTAATATACGATCGCGGTATCAGACACAAGAACGCAGAACAGATAAAAGAATCGACTGCTTGGAAGATTGTAATACATATTTTATTCAAATTAGGTAGGTACATCTTTCATAATGCGCACGGCAAAAGAGTGGAAGTCACTAACTGCAGTTCCCGAGCGCATACAACCCGAATCTCATCAAAGTGACAGTGAACAGGCTTCTTCTGGGTAAGCTCACTCCATCGTAGACTTTGTCTCTGTCACCTCTGACCTAAACTAAAGTCAAGAGCAAACCCATCACAAATAAAAAAAGGTATGATTGAGCACCACATATAAATACTATATCAATCACAGATATCACACATGCCGTTTTACAATTTGCGATTTGCAAAAGAATGAAATCTGTGTAGGTACTCCATGCATCCCCTACCCTTATATTGGCAAATATAATTTGGGTCGGCGCAACATGTCTTCTTCCATACGTATAGTATATAAGCCGACATTTCAGTAGCTTGCAGCCATTTGGAGCTATTTCTATTTGCTACTGACATTAATTTGTTCATGAAACTCGGCCTCAAGTAGTCGTGAGCGTGAATTTCCACGGTTGATACAATAATGGTACAGCAAATATTAATTTACAAATGTCGTGTTCTGTTGATACACGAGCACGACTGCGGCGCCATGGCCGTCCTTGACGTTAGTCGCTGCTAGTATCACGGAGCGATGCCGCCCCATACCGATATTATGTCGACTGACTACAACTTTTCAACTCTAGTGAAGCTTATTTAAAGGCTTCTTTTCCTGCTAATCGAGTTCCGAAAACACAAAATTAATTGCTTGCAAGATCGCTTATATATAACCATATGGTCATGATCGTCGTTCGTACCAAGAAAGACGTATAATTCCGCTTACAACCAACAAGCCAGTACATGATGTGTAGCTGAAATAATCTGTCTGGAGAACCTCTTCCTTTTTTCGTCGGCAAAAAATCCTCAGTAGTTCCCTCAGGGCGGTGCTTAGTCTAGAAATCTAAAACGTAGTTAGGAGAATATTATTTGCGACGAGTCGAGTGATGTGCTGCTATTATAGAGACGAGTGAATGATGACGTGACCCCCTCATTCCCCTAGCCTTCAATGATGACGTGACCCCGTCATTCCCCTAGCCTTCAATGATGACGTGACCCCCTCATTCCCCTAGCCTTCAATGATGACGTGGCCCCTCATCCACCTAGCCTTCAATGAGACGAGATTTGCGACGAGGCGAGTGATGTGCTGCTATTATAGAGACGAGTGAGTGATGACGTGGCCCCTCATCCACCTAGCCTTCAATGAGACGTGACTTGCAACATTTGCGGCGAGTCGAGCGATGTGCTGCTATTACAGAGACGGGTGAATGATGACGTGGCCCCTTATCCACCTAGCCTTCAATGAGACGAGACTTGCAACATTTGCGGCGAGTCGAGTGATGTGCTGCTATTACAGAGACGGGTGAATGATGACGTGGCCCCTTATCCACCTAGCCTTCAATGAGACGAGACTTGCAACATTTGCGGCGAGTCGAGTGATGTGCTGCTATTATAGAGACGAATGAATGATGATGTGGCTCCCTCATTCACCTAGCCTTCAATGATGACGTGGCCCCTCATCCAACTAGCCTTCAATGAGACGAGACTTGCGACATTTGCGGAGAGTCGAATGATGTGCTGCTATTATAGAGACGAATGAATGATGACGTGGCCCCCTCATTCACCTAGCCTTCAATGATGACGTGGCCTCTCATCCACCTAGCCTTCAAAGAGACGAGACTTGCGACATTTGCGGCGAGTCGAGTGATGTGATGCTATTATACAGACGAGTGAATGATGACATGGCCCCTCATCCACCTAGCCTTCAATGAGATGAGACTTGCGACATTTACGGCGAGTCGAGTGATTGCTGCTATTATAGAGATGAATGAATGATGATGTGGCTCCCTTATTCACCTAGCCTTCAATGATGACGTGGCCCCTCATCCAACTAGCCTTCAATGAGACGAGACTTGCGACATTTGCGGAGAGTCGAATGATGTGCTGCTATTATAGAGACGAATGAATGATGACGTGGCCCCCTCATTCACCTAGCCTTCAATGATGACGTGGCCTCTCATCCACCTAGCCTTCAAAGAGACGAGACTTGCGACATTTGCGGCGAGTCGAGTGATGTGATGCTATTATACAGACGAGTGAATGATGACATGGCCCCTCATCCACCTAGCCTTCAATGAGATGAGACTTGCGACATTTGCGGCGAGTCGAGTGATGTGCTGCTATTATAGAGACGAATGAATGATGACGTGGCCCCCTCATTCACCTAGCCTTCAATGATGACGTGGCCTCTCAATCCACCTAGCCTTCAATGAGACGAGACTTGCGACATTTGCTTCGCGTGGTGATGGGGACATGATGGTCAACTTCAGTGAGACGACACTTGCGACATTTGCTTCGTGTGGTGATGGGGACATGATGGTCAACTTCAATGAGACGAGACTTGCGACATTTGCTTCGCGTGGTGATGGGGAAATGATGGTCAACTTCAATGAGACGAGACTTGCGACATTTGCTTCGCTTGGTGATGGGGACATGATGGTCAACTTCAATAAGACGAGACTTGCGACATTTGCTTCGCTTGGTGATGGGGAAATGATGGTCAACTTCAATGAGACGAGACTTTCGACATTTGCTTCGCTTGGTGATGGGGACATGATGGTCAACTTCAATAAGACGAGACTTGCGACATTTGCTTCGCGTGGTGATGGGGACATGATGGTCAACTTCAATGAGATGAGACTTGCGTCATTTGCTTCGCGTGGTGATGGGGAAATGATGGTCAACTTCAATGAGACGAGACTTTCGACATTTGCTTCGCGTGGTGACTGGTCAACTTCAATAAGACGAGACTTGCGACATTTGCTTCGCGTGGTGATGGGGACATGATGGTCAACTTCAATAAGACGAGACTTGCGACATTTGCTTCGCGTGGTGATGGGGACATGATGGTCAACTTCAATAAGACGAGACTTGCGACATTTGCTTCGCGTGGTGATGGGGACATGATGGTCAACTTCAATAAGACGAGACTTGCGACATTTGCTTCGCGTGGTGATGGGGACATGATGGTCAACTTCAATGAGATGAGACTTGCGACATTTGCTTCGCTTGGTGATGGGGACATGATGGTCAACTTCAATAAGACGAGACTTGCGACATTTGCTTCGCGTGGTGATGGGGACATGATGGTCAACTTCAATGAGATGAGACTTGCGACATTTGCTTCGCGTGGTGATGGGGAAATGATGGTCAACTTCAATGAGACGAGACTTTCGACATTTGCTTCGCGTGGTGACTGGTCAACTTCAATAAGACGAGACTTGCGACATTTGCTTCGCGTGGTGATGGGGACATGATGGTCAACTTCAATGAGATGAGACTTGCGACATTTGCTTCGCTTGGTGATGGGGACATGATGGTCAACTTCAATAAGACGAGACTTGCGACATTTGCTTCGCGTGGTGATGGGGACATGATGGTCAACTTCAATGAGACGAGACTTTCGACATTTGCTTCGCTTGGTGATGGGGACATGATGGTCAACTTCAATAAGACGAGACTTGCGACATTTGCTTCGCTTGGTGATGCGGACATGATGGTCAACTTCAATAAGACGAGACTTGCGACATTTGCTTCGCGTGGTGATGGGGACATGATGGTCAACTTCAATGAGATGAGACTTGCGACATTTGCTTCGCGTGGTGACTGGTCAACTTCAATGAGATGAGACTTTCGACATTTGCTTCGCGTGGTGACTGGTCAACTTCAATAAGACGAGACTTGCGACATTTGCTTCGCGTGGTGATGGGGACATGATGGTCAACTTCAATAAGACGAGACTTGCGACATTTGCTTCGCGTGGTGATGGGGACATGATGGTCAACTTCAATAAGACGAGACTTGCGACATTTGCTTCGCGTGGTGATGGGGACATGATGGTCAACTTCAATAAGACGAGACTTGCGACATTTGCTTCGCGTGGTGATGGGGACATGATGGTCAACTTCAATAAGACGAGACTTGCGACATTTGCTTCGCGTGGTGATGGGGACATGATGGTCAACTTCAATGAGATGAGACTTGCGACATTTGCTTCGCGTGGTGATGGGGACATGATGGTCAACTTCAATGAGATGAGACTTGCGACATTTGCTTCGCGTGGTGATGGGGAAATGATGGTCAACTTCAATGAGACGAGACTTTCGACATTTGCTTCGCGTGGTGACTGGTCAACTTCAATAAGACGAGACTTGCGACATTTGCTTCGCGTGGTGATGGGGACATGATGGTCAACTTCAATGAGATGAGACTTGCGACATTTGCTTCGCGTGGTGATGGGGAAATGATGGTCAACTTCAATGAGACGAGACTTTCGACATTTGCTTCGCGTGGTGACTGGTCAACTTCAATAAGACGAGACTTGCGACATTTGCTTCGCGTGGTGATGGGGACATGACGGTCAACTTCAATGAGATGAGACTTGCGACATTTGCTTCGCGTGGTGATGGGGACATGATGGTCAACTTCAATGAGATGAGACTTGCGACATTTGCTTCGCGTGGTGATGGGGAAATGATGGTCAACTTCAATGAGACGAAACTTGCGACATTTGCTTCGCGTGGTGATGGGGACATGATGGTCAACTTCAATGAGATGAGACTTGCGACATTTGCTTCGCGTGGTGATGGGGACATGATGGTCAACTTCAATGAGACGAGACTTGCGACATTTGCTTCGCGTGGTGATGGGGGCATGATGGTCAACTTCACACCCGTATTACCTGAATGGTTAGGCAGATTAAACAAAAAATATATTAATTAAATTTAATAATCCGAAGAATGTCATGTTGACTCAATTATGTTACCTAATATTAGGAAAAGTATATGGATCAATATCGCTTAATTTATTGTTCCATAAAAAGGGCACAGCCAGGCAATATCAGCGCCCACCACACTCAGGCGACGCAAAATTATTGATATCGGTTATAAACTTTATGTCAATAAGATAAGCTTGCGTGACGTTGCGTGATGGTGAAACAGCTACTTGGCGGAAAAGCTGCATCTGTTCCAACAGATATTGAATTTGTTATTCTTATTTATGTCACCCGTATATTTACGTTGTTAGAATATTTATTATTATTATTATAGTATAGTTAGGTACTTGATAAGTTCTGTTTACAGGGTCAGACTTTGATAAGTATAGGTAGGAAAGTACCTACTTAAATAGTATTTTGGTTTTGGTGGGTACCTACCACGGACTAATTATAACCATGATTAAATATTATGTAGTAAAATTTTTATTGTGTAGAGAACAGGGTATTCGTACATACTTTTTTATTTGCCCAATTACGTAGGTACGTATTAATAAATAATGGAGACTAAATAAATAAAGTGCTGTCGGCGTCGGCAGGCGGCAGCAGCGACCCTAACTGCCCTATCGTGGTCAGAAGGTATAAGAATTACGCCACGTTACGCGATAGAAAGAGAGGCAACATTATAGAATATAACTTGTAGGTAATAAACGTTGTGCAATTTGAATTGCACTTTATTGTGTTTTAGCAAGAGTCGCTTTTTATTTAATTTATTTTGCGGAGTGTGGGATCTATTAATCTGTGCCTACGCGCCGCGAGTTCGGTCTACACTCGGTTACCAAACAGTCGCAAATGCGCCGCAGTGACGAACGGATGGTGTGATGGTTTTGTAAGCAGTAAGCGTGCGATTTGTGACAAATATTCATTGAAAGAAGTACAAGTACTTAATATGGCAAAGAGCAATAATAGACTACATTGTGTTGTTTTTGGTTGCTTTAATTCGGCAATAACGCACCCAGTGATAACATTTTTTATATTACTTGGATACTCCGAAAGGTAAGACTATAAAAAAAAATGTTTATCAATCAATCATTTTTATTTCAGAAATCATCCATATTGTATTAGTAAGACCTTACAAGCTATGTTAGTGTTAAAATCAACAATAAAATTATAAATAAAATTAAAAACAAAATTTGAATCATAATCAGTCAAAATTCAATTAAAATAAATATTCAATTAAAATCAAAATTAAATGAAAATTAAAATCAAAATATAATTAAAATTTAACTAAAACATGACCATATCTTCAACATAAATCAATTTAAATATATTTCCTCAGCACCGGGCCCACAGCTATGTCTACGGGACCAGTGCATCAGAAAAGGGCAGCCTGGCCTCTCCACAATAATCTTCAGGATGCTATTGGAGCTTCCATGTATCCTACGCATTAGGGATGCCGTTCTTTTGCTCATGATAGCCTCAAAACTATCTATGCCTGCCTCGGCAAACATGCCCGACGCACTACAGAACCGCGGAAGCCCCAGCAACACCCGAAAAGCATTGTTATACTGCACACGGAGAGCGTTGTAGGCTCTCTGCGTATACCTGGCCCACAGGCTGCAGGTGTAAAACGTCTGGCAGCGTAATTTTCACGTCTTTAGTACACCTAGCAAACCTGCGGGCCAGCATATTACATCGAACCGACAATGGCCTTCGCTCTCTCTCTACATCCTTGTCGTCAAAAAGGTCAAGTCAAAAGGTGCCCAAGGTACATAAAACGAGACACTCTTAAGGGCCACCCCATACAGGTGAATAGGAGAAACTGTCGTCAGTTTTCTGGAACCCACGAAACGCCATGACCTCACTTTTACTGACATTATACAGGAGACCATGAGCCGTTGCGTATCTTTTACACACTCCAAGTAACTGTCTGAGCGCATCAAGGGACTCAGCAGTACCATGTCATCAGCATAGCTTATACTATTGATAGTCTTACCATCAATAGAGCATCCGACAGCAGTGCTACCAAGCTCCTCAACCAGCTGATTGATGTATAGACTGAAGAGCGCAGGGGAAGTCTAACCTCCCTGCCTCACACCACACTTCAGTCCATACTCACCAGATAATGCACCCGACGATCTGACCTGGTTTAATTGGTAGACGTACCTATACTCGAGGAGGTTAACTAGCTCCTGAGGTACGGCTTTCTCCCGCAGTTTTGACCATAGGATCTTGTAGTCAACAAAGAGGTCCAGAAAAGCAGCATACACCAGAGACTTACTGTCGGTATAGTACCTAACCGTATGCTTGAGCGCCAGAACAGCAGTTTCCGCGGACCCGAAGTACAATCTGTAGAAGACCGACAAGCAGGCAACCTTGCGGCGATCAGCCAAGCTATGAAGCTCGACATCCACCAGTTTTACGTCGCCAAAGTGCCTCTTAGCTCTTCGTTCCACCGAGTCAAGCGCAGCAAGTTGGTATTTAGCTGATCCATCCCAAAAGTGGCTGCAATACTCCATACAGGATCGGACTTACGCTTTGTAAAGAGTTAATAGCTGTCCAGGCGTAAAGTATCGCTTCACCCTATTTAGGATGCCCAGTTTCTTGGCCGCAGTTTGGGCTTTGTACTCGATGGTGGCGCCAAAGTTGAGACCAGATGTCAACTCCATGCCTAGGAGCTCGTGCCGATCAGTTACAGGAACAGATGTACCCCGAAAAGTAGGATTTTGGGCTAAACGACTCTTTTTAGTGGTAAAAAGACACGCCTGTGTTTTGGTGGCGTTAAAAGAGATCAGATTATCATCACCCCACTGGGAGACAATGCTTAAATTCAAATCTGTCCGCTCTACCATGGCCTCTCTCAAGGAACGAACTTCGGCCCCGCTGGTTTTCGCGCTGGACAAGTATCTCTCTGAAACTGTACTGTCATCTGCGTACCCAACAATACCAGGCCGAAGCAGGTCATTGATGTGCAGCAGGAAAAGAGTTGCAGAGAGAACAGACCCCTGAGGAACTCCGGCATCAATAGTCATAAGGTCAGAAGAGCAGCCGTCAACGACTACTCTGATCGACCGTTCACTAAGGAAATCCACTACAAAAATCAGGTAACTAAAATCAGCTAACATTCTTTAAATCCAAGGCATCCAGCCAGGCGGAGCACGTAAGTCTCACATTTCATACTTGCTACAGTAGCCAACCCGCAAACTGTTCATGTACCGTAATCGACCGTATTCCCTCCATGAGATATTTAGGATTTACCTTATACGACAATTTATCTTTTAAAAAACACATACAAGCACTCTCCGGCCGAGTAAGAAAACTTATTCACATAATGGAAAAATACGTGACTGTACACCCACCCCCATACTCCGCATTGTTTATCTTGGTCTTTGCCAGTCTGTTCTCCAATATGGAATCTCTGTCTGGGGTGGTGCTGGTAAAACTGCAATTATCCAAGTCAAAGGAGCACAAAGAGCAGTCATTAAAGTAATGCTCAGGAAGCCTTTCTTGTACTCAACGAACAAACTCTACAGTGACTTCCCGGTCCTCCGTGTGCGTCAGCTTTTTATCCTCAACGCAACACTTCACATGCATAGAAAATTAAAATTCAGGACAGATTACCCAGAAATAATGTCAAAGCGCACAATCAGGATTCCCATTCCCCAAGTAAACTCTCTTATGACTAGACATTCCCCGGACTACTTATTTCCACGCATTTACAACAAAGTTACCTCTATTATTAAGCTCTAACCTATGTTTACTTAGTATTACACTGCTGTTTGTTGTCCCTAAATAAATAAATAAAGTCATAAAGTGCTGCAACATAAAAGACCTCAAAATATATCTGTGCAAAAAGGTAATAAAGAAATGGCTTTCTACACTCTCCTACGATGAAACAGTAATATTATAAGCAACATCATACAGACTACTCGTATGTATACTCCTAAGCATCTCCTGTTCACATCACACACACACATACACACACACCCAAACACACTTACACTCTCTATCACATACCTACACCCACACTTAATTTTTTGTTTGATTTCATGATAATTGATTGATTGGACTTTTGTTGATTTATTAGATACGTATTATTCGATATTGTTACTTAATTATTATTTTATTTTATTGATCTCACACTGATGATTTTATTGTGTAAACAATGTATTCTTAAGTGTTTTATTTTCGCTGATTTTAGTTCAATTTAGTTTATATTCATCTATAATGCAATAATCATGTAAGTTGTACTTGTACCTACATACAACCTGATTATTAATACATTTTGAAATTTGAAATCAAACAGCTTCTGGAGGGCTTAATAACGGGTTTTCCACCGGCCTACGAGTACTAGTCACCTGCTACTGTATAAGTAATAAAAACATTGCCCTCAATCTGTTTGTCGTTATTTTTTAATACTTACCTATTATAATCTAACATGGGCAATAACGGTTTGCGTCTTTAAACGAATGTTCAAAATATTGTTGGCAAAAGTATGATTTTTGGTACTTTCAAATTGAGCCGACTATACATCATACAGTGTGTCCTGTTTGATGTATAGTCGGCTCAAGCAGAACCTACGTCTCGAGGAGAGCCTTAATTATGCTGACGGTTTCCAAGCCAAATGGAGAGGTCTAACAGTAAGTCCTCCAAGCCCTTTTTTGTTGGAAAATACCTAAAAGACTTCGTTATCGGCCACCTTTCCGCAAGATAGATATAATATTGCACCACCGCAAGTTATTCATCGACTTATATTAACCTTACCGCCGCCCGGTGTTTATCGCCTTCCTAAATATAACAATCATGTACAACGCATAGGTAATGTCGCGACATACATTTAGGCATAGGTATTCATAATTGCTAATCGGCCTATTGTCTACCAGCAGTTAACAACGGCACGTTATCAACTGCGGGTGTTAGCAAGGACACGTGAATCATACGGAGCTGATCCCGAACTGATAGCAGTTAGCAGTCCTCCGCCACTCATCGTAGGATTAAGTCGATTTCGATTATTTGCTCAGCTGACTGATTAGAACTTCTGGGAATTTAATGAAATAAAAGCATCCTACATACATAATATTAAATAATGTTAGGTGCCAAAATATTCAAAAGTATTTCTCTACTGTATTTTGGGCTGAAACTAGGTGAATGCTAGATTGAGTAGGAATGTCTGTGCTCGTCGTGACTCGTGCTATTGTGTAGGCTCATTTTTTGGGTAACGCCTACGTATTTATTTAGGAAAGTGGACGACAATCGAACGTTTCCTGAGGCGGCTTCGTCTCTCGACGATGTTGCGCTCACCCAAATGGCTCTCGTGTAGGTAACCCTATAAGGTAAAGCGTCAGTCGAGGGAGGACAGTTCAGTTAACTAAAAGCGCCAGTTAATGAAAGTTCTAGAATTATCGATTCAAATAGAAGTTTTTGGTAACTATCGCCTGCGTTTTCGATTCGCCGAGGTGTCACGAGATCTTGAACAAAGCGTGTTCTTTTTTTTGTTTTTTTTTTATCCCCTTTGAAAAAGCCTTTTATTGGTAGAGCTTATCTGGATACATTTTAACAATTTTTTGTAAAATATATCTCCTTCTCACATTGGAAATAGGGCTCTCTCTCCAGGATAATTAATGTTGTTTTCTTCTAAATGAACATCTCTCTGTTAATCCAGCGCAACCACCCGGTTCAGGGCAAAGGATCGTTGAGCAACGTGCACATACGACCACCCTTTGCGCGTGACTAAATACAGTTGATTTTGTAGCAGCCAGGGCACTTGACATCCATGAAATATGAGTTTGGATGTGGCACCAGCCTCTTCAACTTGTGTTTCCTTTTCTCCGACGCGGGAGAAGGATGCAGTAAATCAGTTGCGAGCGGCATGGTTACAGCTTTGGTGCAGAACCGGAAAAAAAAGAAACAGGTTGTTTGTTACCTCTATATCGATACTAAACCTATCCCGTCACGCAATGGCACACAGTAAGCGATTAGTGAATCCGTCGAGCGGGGCAGCCCCGGGGCCCTGGGCCCCTGGTGATGGGTGTGACTGTGACGTTTCGTCTGCGACGTGTCGTCCGCGTGTCTGGGTCACTGCTCGAAAATAGTTGTAATCTTCAATATTTTGGGAGCTCTATCTATTTAAGGGGTTTGTCGAATCGAGAGCAGACTGTGCTAAATGAATATCAAGGCCTACATTGCAAGATTTTATAATGTTTTAGTAGACATTTTAGAAGAATGCTTACATTATTCATGTTCAGTTTCTTTTGTTCGAACGCACTTTTATTCAACACGGAAAACATGGTAATTAGTTGTGTTCAGTGAATGGCCTTTTAAAGGGCATAGAGGTAATATGCTCGTGCATTAATTTGTTGGCAGTCATATTATCCCCAACGAGGAGATTGAATTACTATCTCTAGATCGTAAGACTGAATACGATACGCTGGTACTCGCAGTTCTCGTTGGTACGTTGGACGAATGGAGATTAGATGACACCTTTTCATTTGACGTCGGTAAACGATTTAATTTAATAACTGCGGACTACGGAGGCTCATAAATGAACCGGTAACAGGTTGGTAGTCGTATGTAAACCAACGCTTCCGCTTAATTGTCAGAACACATTAATTATACATTCTCAAAATATTTCGCATGACCTCTGATTGGCGAGTTTATTTCCTTGAAACAGCACACAGCACGCACTGACAATACTGTAGCGTCTGAACCTAATTAGAGTGCGCATAAAACTAATTGCATCCATTTTCCCTGGTTTATTTAAAGCCCATCCTTAAATAGTAGGTGCCTATTGTTTGAGATATTATTATGACTAATTAATAACATAGGAAACCTAGAGAGAGCATGCGATGAAAAATTTTTAAGCGACTAATAGCACCAAAACTTAATATAGTAGAGCATTGCTCGAAGTACCAAGCTGTAGAGATATTTAATAAGTTGCCTTCTAAGCTAAAGATCCTGACCAACCTGTTTAAAACAAAATTAAAAGCCTTTTTATTAGAAAAATGTCTAATATATCGGAACTAATGTCACACATTAATAAATGATTTACATTCAAAATTTGTTTCACATTATATTTTAAACCTGTTTGACATTATATTTTTAAACCTGGGTGACATTATATTTTAAACCTGTTTGACATAATATTTTAAATCTGTTTTGACAGTATATTTTTAAAACTGTGACATTCTATTATAACTGTTTAGCACTATACCTGCCTAAATATCACTCGAAATGTCAATTAATAATTCATAGTTCATTATATGTATGAGTAAGATGTGTAGCATGTATTATTCAACACAACGTAAATTGTTTTATGAAAAAATGAAATAAAATGAACTAAAAACCTTTGTTTTGGTCAAATAAATTTAACATTTCACCACTCTGTACAAACTTCTGTATGCATGCATTCGGTTCTAGTTGGAGGAACCATTACTTGTCTTCATTCCAGATCGGCAGAGCACCTGCATGTGCTCACATGCAGGTGCTCTGCCGATGCCGTGGCCGTGTTTGTCGTAAATGCGTGAATCCGAGGGATCTAAACGATTCTTCTAGTCTAAACACATGAGCGTAATATTAGTGTATTCGGCGCACATGTTCCCGCTCATTAGTTTTATGGTTTGTGATGTGATACAAGGAAGCTCGTTGAGTTTTTGTTTTAAGTGCTCTCAAAATAACTAAAGATGTGGCGTCTAGCTGCTTGCCACAGTCGCGTATAAAGAATTATCGATATAATTTGTATTGTTTAATCAATTACCTAGTCGGTAGCTTTTATTTATTAACTAGCTTTTGCCCGTGTCTTGGCTCGCGTGGATGTCGGGAAATATCCCACGGGAACTTACTACCGGAATTAAAAGTACCCTATGTGTTAATCCAGTTTGTAAACTATATATGTATGCCTCCGTTCAGCCGTTTCAGTCGAATATACAGTCCCGGGATCCGGACATGTTCGGGTACACCTCGTAACAATTACCTACTTTTTTTAAAAAATATTCAATGTACAGACGCCAGCACATCAAGCTACTACAATCTGTCAGATTTCTTTAATAGATTTTCAACTTTATTGCTAAGGCATTAGATTCAAGGTTGATTGGGAAAATCTGACAGTTTCGGGAAGGTTGACCTGCTGGCGTCTGTACAGTTTTGATTTCGTTACTATTTTTAATTTTATTATCGAGAGCAGTGGTGGCCCTGCGGTATCGGCCCCGACTTATTATGTCGTGGGTTAAATTGGAACCCAGGCAGGCAAGATTATTTTTTGTTATTTATTTCATCACCGCTGCTCTCAAAACGGTGAAGGAAAACACTGTGAGGAAACCGGCATGTCCTAGATAGAACCAAAAATTCGAAGACATGTGACATCTACCAACCCGCGCTGGGCCCGCGTGGTACATTACAGCCCACTCCCTCTCACAGAGAGGAGGCCTGTGTCCCAGCTGTGAGAACGTTATAGGCTGATTATGTACAGACGCCAGCACATCAAGCTACTACAATCTGTCAAATGTCTTTAACAGATTTTCAACTTTACTGCTAAAGCATTAGGTTCAAAGTTGATTGGAAAAAATTGACAGTTTCAGGTAGCTTGATGTGCTGGCGTCTGTACTATTGGATTTGCAACATTTATATTAAGAAAAAAAAAATTAAGAAGCCGATTCCATTATTTCTTAGCAAAAAATTACCTTTAGGTAAATATGCATCCGATTATCCAATCTCTGCTGATAACTGATAAGCTGTTGTTATAGTGACAGCAGTAATAGTAGTTTATGAAACTGTTGAGTGAGGGTTATTCTGCCGCCGTAAGGAGAAGGAGAAGGATCTACAGTACAGAAATATTGAAATGGAGAAAAAATATTTTAAGATACAAAGACAGATGCGTCTTTTAATAGTAAGAATTATTAGGTTTTCGTTAAGTTTACGCCAATTTAAAAAATACTGGTAGATGTGTTTTTTTTTGCTGATTCCGAATATGTAAAAAAAAAATGTCAGATACTTCTTTCCTCCTTGTGACGGCAGTATTATCAAGGCCAGGTAGCACAAGCGAAGTGTAGGCATTGAACGCTACCACCCTTCTCGCGATCGCGAATCGAGCCGTGCGCTTACGTCGCCGGCATGTACTTGTCAACTTATTTTCTTCATTTGTTTAAAAATAACCCTAAAAATACGAGAGTTGATTCATTAACAGCTTGTGTTGTACGTAGTAATCGCGAAAACCAAGACATTTCTAAGTAATAAATTAATTTGAGTAGTAATTGTAAATGCAATTATTCTAAATCATATTTTATTCAATAATTTGACATATTAATTTCTTATCAGGTTCTTAGTTTTTGACCATGACCACTTACGGCCGCTTTCAATATTCGATCGTGAACTTTTAAGATTCTTGTGTACCCAGATTTTATCTAATCTGTCGATTGATGCTGAATCTGCATTTCAATACGTCGATCTCGTCTTCAAATCTATTAAAAAAAAGAGATTGGTCATAAATTTGCGTCGTCCCTAACATTTTGTTTCACGCATTTGCAATAAAATATAAATATTTATTGCATAACTTATATTTATATTATTTATAAAACTTATATTTATTATTAACTTATACTTATATTTATTGCAATACTTTTATTGCAAAACCGCTGCGACTTCACAATCAACTGAAAACAACCACTATTTTACTCTATAATAACTTATTAGTGAGTAAAATAGTGGTTGTTTTCAGTTGATTGCGAAGTCGCAGCGGTAAAGTATGTTTAACTATAAGTATACGTTGAGATTTATAAAACCGAAATGTCTTGTTGAAGAGGAACGGAACGTCAGTCAATCAAAACGGAGCGTCAGTTACATTCAGATTCATTGACAAAATTAATACCTAACACAAGTTTGTTTTGTTTGTTTCTTGTGAAAGTGAAAAATGAAGCCAAAAACTGTAAATAAATAATTATAACGTATATCTATAACCCAGAAGCCTTTCCCCTCAAAGGACCAATATGTAATTACTTGGTAAAACAAATTGGCCCATTTCAACTAACATTTGGTTTTAAACCGATGATGTTAGTCTTTGTCTAGTTTAGTTGGCGTTTTCTTCGTAGTTGGGTTTTAGTTTTTAATAATTGTGCAATAAACATTCACGTAAACACGATTGTATAATTTCTTTCTGTAAAAGAAAATGCGTGGGGACGCGTCATTTCGCGCCATTTTGTATTTACAACTTACGGAGCTTTATTTTATTTGTATGTAAAATAAAAGCAAACCTCTTTCGAAGGAGGAGAGGAAAGAGCTGCTCTCCTAACTGCACGATAATAAATAACCACTACGAAAATGTATTCCTACCACATACTGGTAGAAATCGTCACGTAACGAAATAGCGTTATGCCCCCTCCATGCAACTCTCTCTCTCTTTGTCTCTTTCAAAATGTAATAGAAAGGGAGAGAGAGAGAGTGTGTGAATTTGGTCAAAATGAAAATCCAAGATGGCGGCTGTGAATATTTATTTGACTACCCGCTCGTAAATGCGTCCTTAAAAAAAAGCAAGCATTTATTTATAAATTTCAACTAACTACCACATAATATTTCTCTGAACTTCTTTAAATAATAATAATAATAATAATATCCTAGGACATTGTTCACACACGGTCATCTGATCCCAAACTAAGCAGAGCTTGTACTATGGAAACCAGATAACTGATATACTACATATGCTACTTTTTTTTGTAAATTCATATATAGATAATTACACCCAGACTCAGGACAAACAGACATGTTCATGCACACAAATGTTTGTCCTGGATGGGAATCGAACCCACGACCAGCGGCATGGCAGGTAGTATCTTAACCAACCACGCCAACTGGCCTGTCAAATACCTCGGTTATACTCAAGGATATGACATGAGGATACCCCGGTCACCTCATTCTTTTGTGGAATAATTGCTTAGCATAGACAGCCCTTTTTTCCGTGGAGAAATGCTCATGCATACTGCAATACGTCGGGGAAATAGTGCAGTTATATGGGACTCCAACCCACTAAAAGTCCTCAGCCGCTTGTGGCGGGAACACGGAACACGCGTTAGCACTCAAGTCGAACCTGCCGCGTTTGTCCGTTACCGGACAATTATCTGGGGAGCGCTCCCCATCACCGGCACACAAGAACACATTGCACGCCGTGACCACCCCATGAACCAAACCAGCACATGGGCGCTAGACGACGACCCCGTGTCTAGAGTATAGACAGCCGTAGCGTTGTGTTCAATGACGATGCGATCGCCCGACACTTGGGCAGACGACGTAGTAGATACTTTCGGGCGTCCGCGTAACGTACATTTTAGCGCACACGAATGCTTGTAATATGTTTGTAGGTAATTATAGCTTTAGGTATGTATATTTTCCTATGGAGTGAATTTCTGTTCCGTTAGGAACTATTAGTTAATCTGTGCTCATACCTCTATACGTTGTTCCCGACTTCCAACCTTCAGTCTGGCTACTGACGTGTATAAATGAAACGGCGCAACTTTACTTTGAAGAACAAAGACCAACAAAGCGCAGCGCGAAACTGCGCTAAACCGAGGCTTTCATACTAATTGGCTGCATCTTTCATTGTGACCTAAATTGTTAGAAGTAATAGAAAAAAAAAATAAATTAAAAATTTAAAAAACTCTCAACGCAAAAAAGAAAAGGGAACTTTTAAAAAGTAAAAAATTATACCTATCGTTGAGCCATCAAATTCGATCGAGTAATAAATTAATTAATTATAGAAATTGATGAATGGCACGATAAGGTTTGCTGATTGAAATGGCGCTACAATGTCGCGGCGGGGTACCGCTTAAATCAGACCCTTTATTAATTTACTAGCATTTCCGACCAACTCGCTTCGACACGATCAAATTTTTGTTGCAAAGCTAATCACATTGGTGATTGGATGTTAAATTGTTAAGTCTTGAGATCTCTGAATCTCCCTATTTTAGCTATTTAGTTATTCCTTTAAACTTAGCGGTACGCCGCCGCGTCATTATAGCGCCATTTCAATGAGCTGTGATAAGTACATTATTTTTCCCTAAATCTTCTTTGATCTTAGTTGCAAAAGTTACTTACCAGCCTTACCTGTATTCTGGTGCGCTTTCAGCGTGCTCGCGTCCTGTTTGGTAATCGTAATTTCTGTTTTTTTTTTCACACTTTTCGGTCGCAAAAAAGTTTTTTGACCAAACCATAATTTTTTTGAAAAATTTACGCAATTCAACAATATAGAAATGCGTTGTTATTACTACAGAATGTTAAGTTTCTCCACAAATAACTTTAACTTATCCTGATGCTACCATTGTACTGTAAATAGAATTAACTACGGATAAAATTTAAAAAAAACCCGGCCAAGTGCTTGTCGGGCTAGGCACAATGTTCCGTAGTTGGGATGAATTTATCCCAAGAACACACACTTAACATTGTAGTGGAAAAACTACTAGTTATTTTAAGACCACAGACTTCTTATAAGTTTTCCTGTAATCTATAGTTATAGAACTATTTCCTATACTTTTTTCAAAATTTTAGGCTCAGTAGTTTCGGAGGTAACGGCAATGGTTAATTTTCGTATATATTCTTAAATAACTTTAAAACAATTTATTTTAAAATTATAAAAAAAATATATTTGAGACCCCCACAGTAAGCCCTTTTATATGATATGTCACACGGTACAGTTTGCAAAACTTTTTTCAAATTTTCATATTTGCCCCGAAATTGACCCCCATATTGTAACAAAAGAGCGGATAACCTTGAAACGGCTGAACCGATTTTGATAAAACATTTCTAAGAACCACCGCTAGAAAACCTGCTTTCAAATAAAAAAAAACCGCATCCAAATCGGTCCACCCGTTTAGTAGCTACGGTGCCACAGACACACACGCACACACACACACAAAGGTCAAACTTACAACACCCCTCTTTTTTCGTCGGGGGTTAAAAAAAATAAAGTACGTTTATTTGCGGTAAACATAACACAAAGAAATAGCACTTAACAAAATAAAATAATAACAGAACAAGTTGGGAGAAAATATGCTCTCTTGTGACTGAACACTCATACGTTGTTTTATATTGTAAGTTTTGTACTGATGTGTTGAAAATGTTTCCTTCAATTGAGTACAATGGTCTCATGCAACAGGACTAAACCCTGTCCCTATATTTATGTGTGAGCATATCCACAATTGCCCTTGTGTGGACCGGGTTTGTTATCCAGGGAAAGCCCACGCTTTACTTTACTCATTGGGGAGACATGTCTACTCAACAGCGAAATTAAACTCATAGACAAATAATGAAAGAATTAGCACGTGCTGATGTAGTTTGTGTCATGTTCGCAGCACGCGCTGAGCCGCGTGGGGGGCGTGGTGTTCTGCGAGGCGTCGCAGCGCTGGACGGGCACGCCGGCCGAGCTGGGCGCGCTGTGGGCGCGCGCGGCGGCCGGCGGCGGCGTGCTGGCCTGGCCGCGCCGCGCCGCCGTCACCAGCCTCACGCACCCGCGCATGTTCCACTACTTCCATGCCACCATCGACGACTTCCTGTTCGTGCAGATGATGGACGTGACGCGCCTCGTCGTCGCCAACAAGCCCGCCGTGCTCGACATGATGCGCCCCTGGATACAGTGCGCGCTCACGCTCGACTGCATCATGCCTATAGGTTCGTATTGTACCTTGCGTATACGTAGATCGAGTTTTATCTTTCATTCTGTAGGAAACCTATAGAATGAAAGATAAACAACTAATAAAAAAGGCAAAAGGCGTTCGACAGAGTCAACAATGACGTATTGCTGTCAAAGCTCAATGCGATAGGTGTTGCTCCAGGGCTTGTACGGCTTCTTGCAGATTATTTGAGGGACCGGCAACAATTTGTCAGATTAGGTTTGTACGAGTCACTCCCATAGCACCCTCGCTCGGGGGTGAGTCAGGGTTCGGTAGTCGGCCCTCTCCTTTTCATTTTGATGATCAATGACCTCCCGGAGGTAGGTCAGGTAGATCACTCTTATATGCTAATGATTTAAAACTGTTTTATGAAATAAAATCTAAGCGCAACTGCCACGCTCTGCAATCAGACATTGATTCAGTGTATAATTGGAGTTTAGAAAATAAAATGGAATTTAATAAATCAAAATGCTACGTGATGTCTTTTGGTCGAATGCGGCGCCCAGTCAACTTTTCATACAAACCGAATGGAGATACAATTACAAGAATTGATTCTATTAAAGACCTGGGAGCAGGGCTCGGAAACGTTATTTAAAATAACGATTTTAAAACGCTTCTAACAGTTCTTTGTACAACATTTTGTTCGGAACGAAAACGATATGAGAACGTTTTCAAAAACCGGTTTATTCCGCAGGACGCAGCCGCGCGATAAAATCCCGACGCAATAATTTTACGTCCGTGCGAACGTGGGCTAAAAACTAAAACACATAATTATGTATTTGTAAGGAGTTTTATATAAGGGTATATATACAGGATTATTGGTAAAACACCAAGAACCTCTTAAGGGGTCATTGTACTCATCATTATGAACAACTTTTACTATGGGACCAAAACTGATATCGCGAAAAAAAATCAGCTGTTCAGTACATTTTGACGAATTATGCAAACATAAATGTACTGAACAGCTGATTTTTTTTCGCGATTTCAGGTTTGGTCCCATAGTAAAAGTTGTTCATAATGATGAGTATAATGACCCCTTAAGAAGTTGTTGGTGTTTTACCAATAACCATGTATATGCAGGGAAGGGTGGAGATCCCCTCCCTGCATGGGGGAAGTTTAGGAAATGCATAGATTTTTTTTATGAATTTTTAAAATCTTAGTTTATGTTTTGTTAAGTTTTTGGTAAAAAATTTAGTATCGTTTGGCAGGAGGAGGGGGGGGGGGGTGCAACCTCTCTCCTGGCACCATTCCCATGAAAGATAACGCAGCTCTTCTTGAGAAAAACAAATTATTGTAACCTAACCTCAAAAGTCTCCGGCGCTGCGGGAAGTGCAGCCCCTTCGCCCTTGTGTAACAAAGGATAGACACCCATGCTCACCTCCGCAGCTTCGGCTTGCTTCAGCTGCTATGGCCCGCACCGGTGCCTATGCTTTGTTACAGCGGGCGGGGGCTGCTCTCCCTCCGCGCCTCCGGATTTTTATATACACTCTAGGGGTAGCAGCCAAAAGACTACGTAGAGTCGGGTGCCCTGAGCCTGACTCGGTTTTTGAACAGATTCGACCTATTTTCAAGATGGATGAAGAATGGCTGCAAATTATAGATATTGTGTTTCGTTTTACCTCTAGTAGATACCATCAGGATAAAAATAATAATTTTACATTGTCACAAAATCAAAATTTTCATAGTTATTCACCAAAAAAAAAAAAAACTCAAATCACTGTGAAATTGTTAAACCCAAATAAGATAACGCAAAATAATGCTAATTAAAAAAAAAAAAAATTGCGTCATCTTATTATTTGCAAAATCAAAACGCATCATTAAAACTCCATAAAATAGCAACACCTGCTGTCAAAATTACGTCAAAAACAACAAAATAGTGCAAAAGTTGAGGTTATTTTTATCAAAGTTTGATATTTTATATTTCCGAAAGTATTTATTTCCTACACTTGAAATAGATTGATTGACATGGTTGATTGGCCAGGGTCTGTATGGCACTCTATGGAGCGCCATGGACCGTACGATCCCTACATAGAGCCCCCAGCAGGAAGTACTTGCCCCCTCCCCCCCCCCCCAGATTAGGCATCAAACGTGAGAGTGCATTCGCGGTGCCCATCAATCGGGGAGCCAACCGCTGAAAATGCGGCCCGAAGTTCCACCGGATATCGAGGACGAGTCTTAGGTACTTCATCGTCGACTTGATACCTCCTACTATTGTGTTGGATCCTGAGGGTGGCGCTTTCCGGGGCCCGTGGAAACAAATAACTTCCGATTTATGCAGTGCCACCTGGAGACCCAATCGCCGGATCCTGCCTGCCACTTGCGCAACCCCAGCTGTTGCTAAGACAGTCACCTGCGGGAGCGTCTTCCCCCGTGCCATTACCAGTGTGTCATCGGCGTAACAGATGACGCCGACGCCACGGAGGAGTGCACCGCGCAGCACCCAGTCGTATCCGATGTTCCACAGGAGTGGCCCCAAAACCGAACCCTGTGGAACACCACACGACATCTCTCGCCGACCCCATCCTTCTCGATCCGGGTAGATGACATATCTGTCATATAAGCCCCGATAGTGCGGCGGAGGTAGTTTGGCACCCTATGATATCAGAGTGACTTCCTAATGCTACTCCAGGGAAGTGTTGAAGGCATTGGCAATGTCCAAAGACACTGCCAAGACGACCTCACCCTAGGCCATTGCTTCCTCCGCCAAGACTTTCACGCGCATGATCGCGACCATTGCAGAGCGCCCCAGACGGAAACCAAACTGGTTATCAGCCAGATCCGGCCCCTCTCTTATCATGTGTTAGATAAGGCGGTCTGCAATAATTCTCTCGAAGAGTTTGCCCACCTCATCAACAACACAATGGGCCGGTAAGCGGATGGTGAGTCCGCAAGCCGCCCTTCCATTTTCAACAGGACCAGCTTTCCAGTCTCTCCAAAGATGTGCTCAAGAGTCCCACTAATCGGGGCCAGAGATCCCTGATGGCCAGAACCCATGCACGGCCAGGAATGCCGTCAGTTCCTGAGGCAGTATTTTTGGCCTGAAGCCTTTGTACTGACGCTTTCTACCTGGGTCATTTCAGGCGCGTCGCCATGGTCATTTTCCGAGTTGGGCACCATAGTAGGCGGAACCATATGCGGTGGTGTGTGCTCCCCTTGTGAGGGGAATAAAGCGCTCACTACTCTCTCTAGCAGTTGCCGGTGGAAGCTACGGGATAGTGGAAACACCCACGAGCAAAGTTTGCGCCTAACCAAACGATAAGGACGCCCCCACGGATCACGTTCTAGAAATGCCAGCAATTCTTTATGGGCTTGGGCCCAAGCCTATTATTTCCAGCTGAAGAGCCTTCTTCGCCACTCTACACACCTCGTACAGTTCCATCTCTCTTACCATAGCGTCTGGTGTTCGTCTGCGCCTTCATCGCTGCCTGGTGTACGGGCGTCACGCCGCCACGCATGCGATGCGCAAATGCGCAATATCTTGCGATAACCAATACACCTGGCGCCTGGCAGATGGAGACTGAACTGAACATCGCAGCATCACAGATTTGTGTCATGGCCTCCCGGAACCATTCTGCCTCCTCGTCAATATCGACAGACCTGACTGGTGAGTCCTACCAGGCCTTCACGATTGAGGCAACCAGAAGGGTTTCCCGGTTCAGTTGTTTGAGCGCCCATCGCGAGCCATCCTCAACCCCGGTTGGGGCCGCTTGTGCCAGGCCATTCGAGGTCTGGGCGGAGACGTCGAACTGTATCTGTGATCCGACAACGTCTCCACGTCCTCCAATACACGCCAGTCCTGAACACGGCGCGCGACAGCGGGAATAGCAAACGATAAGTCCACTATAGACCCACCCCACTGCCGCACACATGTCTGAACAGATCCCCGGTTTAGGAGCAGTAAGCCTGACTCCACCGCTCACTCCTCCAGTAACACACCCCGTGCATCTGTTGCTGGGGAACCCCAAGTCGTGGATTTGGCGTTGAAGTCACCCATGACAAGGACAGGGTGAGGAAGGGCTCGACTGATGACTGTGCCCAATTCCGTGATGAAACTCTCAAAGTCGGCCAGAGATCGGTTGGGTGAGAAATAAATCCCCACGACCATGATATCTTCGACTAAGACCGCTACAAAGCCCCGCCCCCGGGTGACGGTCTCCAGGAGCGGAGCGCCAGCGGCCGGCCTCGGGATAAGCGCCACCAAGCCATCAATGTCACCCACTCAGTCATCCCTGGGAGGAACAAACTATGGTTCGGCAACGATAGCGACGTTGATCAACCACTCCGCCATGCTCTGGAGCAAAAGGTCCTGAGCCCTGGTGAAGACGAAGGTGTGGGGCCATTCCTGGGTGTCCATAACAATCGCCTCCCCCTCAACCCTTTCTTCGGCTTTATTGCCAGCGGTCAGTGGGCGCGAGGGCCCAATTTTCCTATTTGAGTCAGCTTTTTTATCCCTCGGTACATGCCTTGCTGCCCGTCTGGTGGTCAACCAACCTGTTCAATGCCGCACACACTACACAGTGTGGCGCGGCATCGCAAGAGCTGGCCTTGAAGAACTGATCACAGCGGAAACAAAGACCGCAGCAATCGACCTCTGTGGTGAATCGAACTCCAACGTGTCCCTCTCTCATGCACCTATAGCATTGAGGGGCTTATTTGCTAGAAGCCTGACCCATGCCAAATTCCAGCCCACCTGGGACCATCAGACCACCAGTCTGGGACCATCTTTTAATTTTCGAGCTGCCGTGACGGGACAGCTGACCAGTACTGTCCGCAGATCGGAGAAGCCCGGACGAATTGTTTCCACCTTAACTTGGTCTAGCGGGCATTCTCCGGCCTTTGCAATAGCAGCTGCGACCTCTTCCGAAGTTGCCAGAGTCCCCCAGGTGCATTATACGCAGATCTGCGCACTTGACCTGCCTGGACACTAACGTCCACTACGTCGAGCGACGCTGAAGGCCACTGTTGTCTCCAGTTCGATAGTTGTCTATTACTATTTACCTACGCGTACTCACAGATTCACAGATAATACTTAGTACTTGTGAAACGACGAAACTAAGCCGAGTGGCCTTGAAATACCATCGAATGAAATACTCGTAGAACTTTCGTATCGGAAAACCCAAGAAATGCAATAAAAACGGTTAAAAACGTTTTATTAATCGAAAACGATTAAAATTTTGTTCTTCTTCAAAAACGTTATTTATAACGTTCCGTTCGAACGTAACCGAAACAAATCGTTTCTTAGGTATTTAAGACGAAACCGTTTCGAAAAATATACCGGTATCCGAGCCCTGCCTGGGAGTCATATTCGACCGTAAGTTCACTTTCCACGACCACATCACATCTACTGCTAAGGAGTCCCTCAGGCGCCTTGGCTTTGTTTTAAGGAACTGTCGTGACTTCCAAAACCCCCACGTTATCAAGCTTATTTTTGGGGCATTGGTCCGTAGCAAACTTGAGTCTAGTGCGTGCGTATGGAATCCTTTTGAGAAGCAGTATGCGTTAGCTTTAGAAAAAGTTCAAAAAGCATTCCTCAGATACCTTTACAAGCACTTGTACGGGTTTTATCCTCTCTTGTATCCCACTAAATTTCTGTTGGGTTGCTTAAGTTTCAATTCTCTAGAAGTTAGACGGTTGCGCGATCAGATGACTAATATTTAAAATTCTTAGGGGATTATTGATGTTCCTTATCTGCATAATAAAATCTGCAAGTTATTTGTCCCAGATAATTACTGTCGTTGCAGAAAACACCACTTACTGGCTGTTCCAACTTGCCGTACTGTTGTACACTCCCAAGTCACTTATTCCGCGGACATTAGCCGCTATTAACGCTCTCCTGGACTCAAACACAGATCTTGATATGTTTGCGAATGAATGGAAGATGATACTGTCAGAATGTTTGAATTTTTGTGAGAAGAATGCATGACTGTGTTCAAAAAATTATATGTTTAAATAGTGTAATTGGCTGCGGCCGTTCTATTTAAATAAATAAATATGCTCATCATACTCAGAAATCATACAGCGCCCTTCGCATTCAATACTGTTCGAGTTTTAATCGAACACTCAGCGAAAATGCATAATTGCATCGAAAGCAAGTATGCACATTCGCTAGTTCACCAAAACGTGGGCCAGTTCGCGTTCAGATCTCATTAGAGACACCACGACTCAAAACCATTACCAATACCATTTTACCATACCTACATTTTACCAATCACTTAGTCATATATTAGGTTGGGGAAAAAGTCTTTTCGCATTATAGTATGTATGAACTTGTAATAAAATCTCTTTGGCTATACTATTTGTATCTGGCTGGTTTTGGTATCATTGAAAGTTTAAATTTTAAAGAACATAATTCCAAATTCAAATTAGGAAAATGTGTGATTTTCATTTGTTTTTCGTACCGTCAAGATGAGTGAATCTAATGAAGAAATTCGATACATTTTAAAATTTTACTACAAAAAAGGTAAAAATGCAACGCAAGCCGCGAAAAAAATTTGCGATGTTTATGGACCTAGTGTAGTGTCTGTGAGAGTAGCACAAATTTGGTTTAAGCGTTTTCAATCCGGAAATTTTGATGTCAAAGATGCACGTCGCTCTGGTCGCCCTATTACGGATAAAATGGATCTCAGTAGTATATCAGTAGGATATCAGTAGTTACGACGTAGCTGAAGAACTGGAAATTGACCACAAAACAGTTTTGGCGCATTTGAAAAAAACTGGGTACACAAAAAAGCTCGACATTTGGGTACCTCACGAGCTCACTGAAAGAAACCTAATGAACCGTGTACTCATTTGTGATTCTTTATTACGACGTAATGAAACCGAACCATTTTTGAAGAAGCTGATAACTGGTGATGAAAAGTGGATCACGTATGACAAGAACGTGCGAAAAAGGTCGTGGTCAAAGGCCGGTCAGGCTTCACAGACTGTGGCGAAACCCGGGTTAACTCGCAACAAGGTGATGCTGTGTGTGTGGTGGGATTGGAAGGGCATTATTCATTATGAGCTTTTACCACCAGGCAGGACCATCGATTCTGAACTCTACTGCGAACAACTGATGAGATTAAAGCAAGAAGTTGAGAGAAAGCGGCCGGAATTAATCAACAGAAGGGGTGTGGTTTTTCATCATGATAACGCTAGACCACATACATCTTTAGCCACTCAGAAAAAATTAAGAGAGTTTGGCTGGGAGGTGTTAATGCATCCGCCGTATAGTCCTGACCTTGCACCTTCAGATTTCCACCTGTTTCGGTCTCTTCAGAATTCTTTAGGCAGTGTCAGGTTAACATCACGAGAGGATTGCCAAAACCACTTGTCGCGGTATTTTGACCAGAAGTCCCAAAATTTCTATAGCAATGGGATCATGTTCCTACCTACAAGATGGCAAAAAGTTATCGAACAAAATAGTACCTACATACTTTAGTTAAATGTAAATAAACTATATTAAAAAATGTTTTGAATTTTCTTAAAAAATGCGAAGAAACTTTTTCCCCAACCTATTAGTTCACCATTTTCAAACCAATTCTTTTATGGTGATTTAATACAGCTATTTGCCTTATAATCCAAGATTTTGACTTTTACCACATTTACCATATCCTATCAATACGAGAAAGGTGTGTTAGGTCACCATAGCGCCGAACACTACTTTCTACAAATACAATAACGCATTCAGGGTGCTGATGGGGTTGCTCCGATACTGCAGCGCATCAGGGATGTTTGCTGAAGCTCGCGTTGACTGCTTCTACGCTGTGATGCGAAAGCGGTGCGCATCCCTGGTTAGTAGTGCGGGGCAGCACCAACAGCATCCTGTCTGTGGTAGCAAGCAGGCTAGATTGTGCGTTTGTGAGCCACTGCTGCAAGGTATCGGCTGGGCCTGTCACCTTGCAGCAGTGACGTCACAAAGTGTTTCTGTGTTAACGTTTTACTAACTTAGTTTGTAAGTGTTTTGTTACTAACACTATGAGTCTTGTTATTTGAATAAAATTATTATTTTATCCTACTTAATATTATAAAGGTGAAAGTTTGTATGTTTGGATGTTTGTTACTCAATCACGCAAAAACGGCTGAACGGATTTGGATGAAATTTGGTATACAGATAGTTTATAACCTGGATTAAGACATAGCTTACTTTCATCCCGGTAGAAGGTTCCCGTGGGATAATTTCCGACATACACGCGGGCGAAGCCGCTGGCAAAAGCTAGTTATATTATAAATGCGAAAGAGACTTTGTTTGTTACGCTAAAACGGATGAACGGATTTGGATGAAATTTGGCACACGGGTACACCGTGACCTGGATTAGGACATAGGATACTTTTATCCCGGTAGTACGTTCCTGTGGGATAACTTCCGACCTCCTGGCGGCTAAGCTAGTTGAAAGATAAAAATGTAAAGTGCATAAGTAGATAGCGTCACACAAGTTTTATTCATAAACTGCAATCAATGATGTCATCATTTATTTATCGAGTATCGACTAATTGCAAGGTGTTCTCGTGCACGCAGGCGCGCAGTCGGTGGGGTGTCGGTTCGACAAGAAGCCGCAGTACCGGTACTCGGGCTGTCACGGGCAGGACGCGTCGGCGCTCAGCATCGTACTGGGGCTGCGCTCGGGCTTCGAGGAGGCGGCGTACGCCGTGCGCGCGCGCCGCGTGCTCTGGCGCTCAGTGGCCGACGCCGCCGCGCGCGCCGAGCTGGCGGCGCTGCAGCGCAACAGCTCGGAGCCCGAGCGCGGCGACTACCGCACGGAGCACGGCGCCGCCACCGAGCCGCTCACAGCTCGAGCCAGCACCTGAGCACGGCACCTGCCGCCACGCACCGCCCGCGCCTCTCAGAGCGGCACGTGCTGAACATACGGATAGGAGACTGTTTCAATACGACCGACGGCAGCTTACTCATCTCCACGCAGCATGCGTGATGTGTGACGAATGAACATGAGTCCTAGCGATATTTATTGATTTGTAAAACTTCGACACGACAATTTAAGATTAAGATAATAATTCGATGTGTTAGCGAGACCAAAATTTTTCATGGTTTAATGTCATTCCATTTGTTGAATTTGCGCCAAAAAGTAGAGATTTCGTTCTTTGAATTTTGAAAATTCGTGGAGTGTTAGAAGATAGTTAAATAATTATTGTGTGATAAGTACAAGAAGTATATCTGAAAGTTAATAGCAATCCTAGATCATTTTGCGAATGATAAAACAAGTAATATTATTATCGACCACTTATTTGCCATATTGGGTACAAAGTAACGTTGTTTTATGTCTAGTATATTTCGGTGCGATAAGAATGTTACCTAAGTCAATTGTTTACATTGACGTCTAAATTCTAAATGTTTATAACAGTATTATTTGTTATTTGACTTGTTTTATTAGAACTATTATATTTGCTACCTTTAAAAGGTAGTAGTATGCGTCGATATGAGATTAGTAATCGCTTACCATTTATTATGTAGGTAGTTGTAGTATTATTTATTCGTTTACAAATAATACGTACGTCAGGCGTGGGCGCCGGCCCAGCTGGCAGCGCTTCTGACGACACGAGTATTTGCGCAAACGGCGGCATCACAGACTGTTCATCAGGACGACAGCTCCAGGTAGCCGCGAAATTCGAATTGTGTTACGTTTTTTATTTGCAGGTCAGTATCAGGTTGTACGTTGATTTGAATATGATTCGCGAACGTAACAAATCTGTATTTATAGAATTATAATCATTAAAAACCGGCCAAGTGCGTGTCGGACCACGCATAATGAAGGGTTCCGCAGTTGGGATGAATTTATCCCAAGCACAAACTTTGTAGTTGAAAAACATGTTCTCCCATACAATCCAACTGCAAATGTAAGTTTACGTACGGGGTACGCACAATATTGAGTGATTTACCATGTTCTTTTAAGACCATAGACTTCTTATAGGTTTCCTGTAATTTATAGGTATAGAATTTTTTTTTTCAAACTCAGTAGTTTCGGTGATAAGGGGATTCTCAATTTTCGTCTATTTTCTTAAATAAAACGATTTATTGTAAAAATATATATATATTTGAGACCCTCATAGACCTTTCATTTGATATGTCACACGGTGCAGTTAGCAAAACTTTTTATTTGCCCCCCGAAATTTAACCCCATATTTAAAGTTTTTTTTATTTACGTTACACGTCCGTGTTTGGGTCACAAAAATTCATAAGTGTACCAAATACCTATACTTAATCACTTTCATCAGAATCAGACTCAACGTTAATAATGAATTCAAAATCCACGTCAAAATTTTTCTTATATTATTTTTGGATATCACTAACATGTCTACATGTATTTTCCCACATCGTACAATCAATCATTTCAATTCGTTCCTTTATTAGAGCCAATATAGACGTTAAGTTTTGTTCAACATTTTTTTGTAGCCACGTAGTTTTTTGCATTGACATGTTGACCGTACTGTTGCGGCGAAATCGACGCGTGCTCCCACTTTCATGTCTCGCCGGTGACTGAGCAACCAATGACAAAGACCAATTATGTGTATTGCGTCGATACACCTTCCTTGCATGTGAGCGTAACCGCTGTGGAGGGGCGTTCATTTTTAGAATGGTTTATCTTTACTTTCCTACCTATACTTATCAAAGCCTGAACCTGACCTTGTTAACAGAACTTAAAACTATAATATAATAATAATAATTAATATTGTAACTACGTAAATAACAGACATAAATAAGAATAACAAATGTAAACATTTAGTAGGTAGGTGTAAGTACCTAACTAATTACTTATAGTAGACGTGCATTTCTTTACCTTTCGGTGTCCTTTGGAAGTGAAAATAAACGTGAGGTTCGATCCTTATTATTATTTATGCAGCCAAATGCGATGCAATATAGTATTGCCGTCATTTGAATCGTTTTCGTTTTAATATCTTGCGACGAACGGAGGTGCGATGTGGCGCCTGAGTATTAAATTGACGTGCGAGCCGGCGGCGCGCGGCAGTCCTACTGAATTAGCCCAGTGAGATGGGCCCGCCGCGTACTTGTAGCTCCTACCTAAACTGCGGAGTGTCCCATCTGTATTAATCTGTGATTATACTAACTTAAGGAGTTGTTTTACTGATTGTAATGATTATAATTTTGTAAATACATGTAATATGTTATGGTCGCGAATCATACTTGAATCAACATACAAAATCAAAATCAAAAGTCATTTATTCAAACTAGGCTGAGAATCAGCACTTTTCGAACGTCAAAATTA
The DNA here is from genome assembly GCA_948252095.1 of Dicycla oo. NCBI lineage: Eukaryota > Metazoa > Arthropoda > Insecta > Lepidoptera > Noctuidae > Dicycla > Dicycla oo. The sequence continues at coordinate 1,392,359 of OX411718.1, read as the reverse complement.
CATAAGACAGTCCCCCAAAACGCCCGTCCTTCACCACTTCCTAGTGGTTTTGTTGGGGAGAAGAAGTGGCGCAACAAACTCCCCAGCAGCACAGCTGTCTGTTCAGTTAAAAAAAAAATTCTATACAACACTGCTCAAAATAATATATCTAAGTACATTACGCAACACAATCGAAAAATCGAAAACTATACTCAAGCAGAAACAAAAATACAAAACTAAAAACGTAAGCAGAACTTTATACCTAAATAAAAGCCTCCAGTAATAAAGGGTGTGCCCACTTACATATAGCCGTACATGTAGTCGTTACTCGAAGTCATAAATGATAAACTAGGACCATCGAAATAAAATAAACAACGAGTTAAATTACTAATTACAAACCAAAACCAAGATCAGCAAGACGACCTGTCACCACAAGCAGCACCCGTTCACGAGCATAACGCAAAGATCAGCCATTACCCCCCTCGCCATATTTGAGGGAAGGAGGCAACCCGACCCCCGACACAATACTGGCTTGCAAATTGCAAAAACGTAAGGAAATTGAATTTGGCGGGCTACCTGGAGCTTCTCCTTAATTTAGCGTAATAGCGTTACAGTACTGTTACAGTCCGGCCGGCGCGTCGGGAGAATGCGTTCTTGATCTTCACTAACGAATATGTGTTTTGCGAATTTGATCCTTATTACAACTAGAAATTATCCAACTGACTATTGTCAGGAACGCATTCTCTCGACGGCCGGACTGTCGTCGTAGCGAGACTAGCGAGTCGCACGGTGACGTCACGCATGCAGTTCGCCACAGACCGGTGCCTTGAAAATCTTGATTCAAAATCTAGAAAGTTATGTTGGAGCGCTTGTCGCACAACTTTCACAGCGTCGCGCGTCGCCAGTGGTTCGTTTAGTTGACAGCACTGCGCAGTGTACAGTGTACGGGTCTGTACGTAGGCCTCGACACGATCGAGATTGATTTCAAGTAGTCGCCAGCTGTGAAATTATTTACTAGGAACGTACTTTAATGTGTATTGATTTGTACTTTAGACATTAGTATATAATGTAGTGGTACATGTTTCGTAACGATTGTTAGTTTTATTTGGTACGGTGTGTCGATCGTGTGACGGTCGGCGCGGGTCTAGCGATTGTATCGCTATGTTTAGCGGTTAGTGCATCGATACTCATTAGTCATAATTTTATATACGAGCCTTTTGTCGAGCAATATTATACGACACATTACGAACACGAAATGACGCATTATACCTTGCTACTTCCAGTTATGTCAACATTTAATTTAATGATGTCGTTTTAAAAGGAAATTCGATATTGAAAACAAAGCCAGATAACAAAGTATTTAAATATTATTTTAATACCAACCAGGAATATGGATAATAAATGTTTTACTGCCAAAAATATCGATACAGGAATTGGTATCGAATGATTACTGATATCATTTTGATACAACGTTTCTAAACTGTCTATATTTAGCGACTGATGCGATCCTAATACGAGTACGTATGCCTTGTTTTTTACAACAAATACCTCCCAGCTCCCACTTCCTCTGTCGAAGCGTATAACGTTGGCTGAAGCAGTCAAACTTCACAGATATTCAATGTTGGGGCAGATGCGTCATGTGTAAATGTGTATAAGAATACATTTATTTCGCTAAGTGTTTTTTTTTTTTTTTTTGAATAAGAAAGGACTTTAACGAACGGTGCATATCGGTGTTTTATTTTGATGTATTTATTTAATAACACCAGGTTTGGTTGTGAAACTTGTCAAAACTAGGTGTGTATGCACGACATACTTAGTTCGCCGCGTCCAATGTGATATACTTAAGTATTTAATAGTAACATGTGTGTCTGTGCATCTGCTGCGTTATTTTATATGTGTTGTACACCCAGGGAAATTAATTGTTTATCAAATTGACACATGATGGTACATACTATAAAAAAAAAACGTGTTTAACAGAATTTTAATAATTTCACTCCTGTAAGCAAATGTCTACATTAACGACTTGAATAATATCTGTATGAAAAATTCGCTTCAGTTAATGTATTATTAGAAAAAGAAATAAAATTGTTAAATGACTGTCAAGCCTGAGTCACGTATATAAATATTAAACAATTAAAACATTTTTCTACTAAAGCACATCTATATAGCTGTATCACGACTTTGTAAAGACCTATACATATTTATTTTGAGAATGATCGCGTGTATAGCCTCTAACATTTAAGGATCTCATCGTTACTTAACGCAGCTTAAATTAAGTGTATCTGTAATCTTGACCAAGCTGTACATAAGATCTAAGAATCTCGAGCTAACTTTGTATAACTATCCTGTTCATCTATTGCCGTCATTTATTGTATTCCATTGAAATCATACCCAGTTTGTGAACAGTTCAGTACATTTTACTAGAATTAAATAATTCCATGTTCAGTTTTGTGCGCACCGACTGGGACTAGTCGAGCAGTGGCCGCTTCACGTGGTCGCGCGTCGCACCTCGTATCACGTTACTTCATATGAGATCTAGTCCTCATGCTAAACCTTAATAAGAGTTGGTTTACATTTCAAGTAACTTTGTAAATAATGCGCTTACCTACTACGTGACGCGGTACGCCACCTGAGCCAACTTAGCGTTGAATGCTATTAATATATAATTATGTTGTGATTTATGATACGTTTACATATATTTTGATGCTTTACACGAGCGTTGAAGCTGTTTCATTGATTTTAAGTAAATTATAAGATATTAGACGTGCGTTTATGTATGTGTGTAAGATATTGTACGAGAATGTAGTGCACAACAATGTGTGGTGTTCATCCCACGAGTAGCGAGCTCATCCATACATTGGCCGTTACGTAATGTTGGCTCAGAACAGTACAACGCATTATAGGTAATATGTACTAAATTATAATAATGTTATACTGCTTAAAAACCCTTTTGACGTTTATAACTCCTAATGGATAGGATACGTATTGAATTTATACAATTTTATCAAAAATACGACCACGTTTGAAATTTAGTGTTTTGCCAAATGCATCACATGTTGTGATAAAAAAAAATTAAAGAAAATGTTAGCTGTAAGTTTCCGAGTAGATGACGTCAGTCAACGTAACCGATATGGAGTCTCGCAAACAAGTGGCGTTGTTGCTAAACGGAGTATTTGTATCATTTCCTCGCACTCTAGTTAGGTTTAATTGTAAAACTATACTGAAACGCAACTGTTATGGGCGACTAATTTAATTAACTCATCAACTATGCTCCTCCGATTATATCTGCACAACTACATGCTTAAATTCATGATTTATTAATGAGACACAACCAACGCATAAGTTATATCCTCACATACTATCGTCTATCGGTACCTACAATAAGCTGTAACCACAATGTTACAATGGCGGCTGTTGCCTCGCTGGTTCACTCCCGTGTAGGTGATGCACAAATGATGACCAGTATATGTAAAAGGAAAGAATAAGTCCGTATTTATGCAAAATGGAACCACTCGACAAATTTCATTTTTTACTTTTTTTTGAAGAATACTAATGTAAAAGTGGTCTAAATTCTTATACAAAAAAGAACCACATGATTTCCCCCTTGGAAACTATAAAGAAATAGTAATTTTACTTCATTTAACAGTGCTGCACATGTTTTTGTAAACCCTTTGATATCTCAAAAGTGTGTGTTTGCTGTGTGGTTCCATTTTGCATAAATACGGACGATTATTGTAAACGGACGGAAAGTGAAATTAAGTATATTCAAGTAGGTAGTTCATTATTATTACCTAATTAATGAGTCACTTGTACAAGTCGTGTTTTATTACTAAAAACGAATTATTTATTATATTAATGCATCATCAACATAACCTAATGAAATCATAGTTTAATTTTTGTCTAACTCATAGCATAAACATGTCGCCCGCAACAGTTGCGTGCCGTGGTGACACGTCACGGCTCTCGGTGAAGCAGTGGTAGTGTGCGTGTGCGCAAGTCGTAGTGTGACGTGCCCCTACTGCATGACCTCTGATCTTGTTTAGCGTATTTTTTAAACAAATGCAGCTTTTACATACGCATATCTTTATCGACAAGTGATAATTATTTATTAAACGATGATTACGACATTATTTATTTGTTTAATTTATCATGATGTAGTGTGTCGGTCAGTACGCAGGATTAGCCGTCAGACCACCACGTAACGCATGGTATACCTAGCAACTTCTACCGACTGTAGTAATATTTCATTTGTTTACTACAGCAGAGTCAGCGCACACTGTAGTGCACCTCTGAATTTATGGCGAACAACAATGATTAATATGCAAATATCCAGGTGCGGCACCGGCATCTCGACAGGAGAAAACAAATTGTTCTATTCTATTCTATTTTTAATAAATGGCAAGTAAAGCCGATGTCGACTATTCTGCCAGTGTCTAAAGTGAACTAAAAAAACAAGTGTGCAAGCAAGAGAAAAAAAAATGAGTATGTTATAAAGAAATAATAATAATAATATCCTGGGACATTTTCACACACGGTCATCTGGTCCCAAACTAAGCAGAGCTTGTACTATGGAAACCAGATAACTGATATACTTATACTACATATACTACTTTTTTTTTGTAAATACATACTTATATAGATAATTACACCCAGACTCAGGACAAACAGACATGTTCATGCACACAAATGTTTGTCCTGGATGGGAATCGAACCCACGACCAACGACATGATAGGCGGTATCTTAACCAACCACGCCAACTGGCCTGTCAATAAAAATTCTTTGACTGATACAGTTGAACACCATGTAGATATTGCTGGGTTAGTACAGGAACAGACAGAATAATTTATAATTGTATGTTATTGTGACGGATGAAGGACAACAGTGCCACAAGCAGATCTGGGGAGGAATACGTTAGTAACGAGGGGAAATTAGTCGGAAGAGGGATCTTAAATTTTGGGAGGCGCCTATATAAATGTAAAGGTGGGACGTTGTTTGAGCATTCGAAGAAGATGTGGTCCAGAGTGCCCTCTTCCAACCCGCACTCACAGAGAGAGGAGTCTCGAACACGAATTTTTTGCAGAAAAACAGGAGTACAACAAAAACCTAAGCGAATTCTACAAAGGACGGATATAATTGTTTTGGAGACTTTTTTGTAGCTGTAGAACCAAGGTTTTGGTTTTATTATTGGTTGTACTGCATAGTAAAATCTGCCCTTTTTCCTGCCAGTGATATTCCACTGTTCCTGCCATGAGGTTTGGAGCTTAGCTTTTGGAAGGCAACACACTCATTGCCCTTAATGCCACAATGGCTAGGTATCCAAACTAACTGAACATCTATTTGACTATTAGCACAAGATAATAAAGATTTTTTAATTTTTAAAAGAAAGGCACTGTGCAATTTACTTTTGAAGGGGTTTTGAACTAAGGCTTGCAGACAGCTAAGAGAGTCAGTGAAGATAACTGCTTTGTCAATATTGTGGTGTGACTCTATGAAAAGACAAGCTTCCAATAAAGCCACTCACTCGCCCGTGAACACAGAAGCCTCCACAGGGCATTTGTACTGTAAGATAATTCTGGAGCTTTGGTAATATACCGCAGCGCCAGTGTTACTGAGATCATTAAATTTTGAAGCATCTGTAAAACACCTTTGAAACCCGGTTAATCGTTCTCCCACCGCCGCATTGAAGGCCGAATTCGCCGAAGGTGATTTTAATACCAATGTCAAAGAAAATTTTTGAAGTGAAACATAAGACTTCATAGGGAAAGTTAAAAAGAGGTAATCGGGGATTCTGTTCTATTGGACATTCTAAATTTCGAATTTGACGAAATGCTTTTATGATTAAGGGAATTTCTTTGTTTTTCAGTAATTTGAGCTTTTGCATAAGGCATCTAACTCATTCAATCTTGGTAAAAGTGGATGAGAAGATCTGGGTATTAGCCTAGCCAGCAAAACGGGAGGCCAGATACTGACGTCTTAGGGCCAAGGGAGGTTCGGCACATTCAACCTGCAATGCGTTAACGGGAGAAGACTTCATACAACCAGAGATGATCCGAAGGCATTTTGACTGAATCCTATCCAGCCCAGCCAAAGCACCCTTGTTGCATGGAACTAGATGGAACGTACCATAGTCTAAAACACTACGTATTAAAGCGTTATAGACCAATTTCATACTCGTAGTATAAGGGTGAGCACCCCAACAGACTCCCGCGAGTAGTTTTAAAATCGTAACAACCTTTTCACATTTTTTAATTAATAAACTAATATGATGCTTACCATTTAATTTTGAATCCAAAAAAACACCTTAAAACTATATTATAACCTGAAATGTCCACTGAGATGTGCGGGATCAATCTTTTGCGAGAGAAAATTACTGCCGAACTTTTTGGTGCGGATAACGACATACCATGCCGTAAAAGCCACTGGTTCAAAGAGTCCAGAGAGAGGCATAGAGATGACGCAGCGTCTACGATAGAGGAATCTCTCACATACAGGACTAAATCGTCGGCATATTGGAGGATGTCACAGTTATTATTTAGGCAGGAGTCAATGTCCACTGTATACAAATTATAAAGGAGGGGACAGCACGGAACCTTGCGGGAGTCCCGTCCAAGTCTGCCTTTCTTCAAAAACCTCGCCCTGGACTCTCAGAACCAAAGAACGAGACAAAAGGAGTCCACAGATGCTTTCGATCATCTTAACACATTCTCTGCTGAATTCTTTATGCAAACGCTTCTTTATGCTACACCCTTACCGACCCTTTTTTTTACGATGTTTTCGAAACAATAGAGATGCACAACGAACACACATGTGCGCCGCGCCGCACTCGAAGAAAGTTATGAAAACGCGCATGTGTGTCTGTCGCACTTAATGTGTTAACCGGGAGACTCGGCTGGTGCAGTTTCTGCCTGAGAATGGTAAGAAGAACGTTGTCATATGCAGAGGAGATATCTAAGAAGGCGGCCACAACGGATTCGTTTTTGGAAAACGCTAAGCGAATATCTGCAACTAAAACGCCAACACTATCCATAGTGCCAAGCCCCTTCCTTGATACCAAATTGGTAATTCGGCAGTAAATTCCTCGATTCGACTATCCATTCGAGTCTGTTTTTAATAAGGTGTTCCAATAGTTTGGCCAAGACTGATAACAAAGCAATTGGTCTAAGGCCGTTCGGATCATCTACATGCTTGCCTGGCTTCAATAGGGGAATAATAATTTGTAACGTCCAATGATCTGGAACCCAACCATGTTTGTAGCAAAAATTAATGATATCAAGGAAGTAGAGTTTAGCATTGTCACCAGAATGCACGACAAAAGAATAGGGCACACTGTCAATACCGGGGGCTGAGTCCCGTACATGCCGGAGTACCGCATTCAGTTCTGCCAAAGTAAATGGCACATCAAAAGGGTCCTCTGAAACACTTTGCTGGGACATATTGTTAAAACATTCAGAAGAGAGAGGGACATAAGGTGGAGCAAATTGTCAAAAGAAAAGGTCAGCTGTTTCCCTAGTGATCGGTGAAGAGACTGATGGGGAGCATCCACGTCTAAACCTGTTGATGCTTTTCCAGATTACCGAGACAGGAGTAGAGGGAGATAAGGAGGTACAAAACTTAACCCAACCCACACGTTTCTTCTTGCGAAGGTGACGCTTGGATCTGACATTTATCCGCAAATATGTCAATAGATTTTCAGTGCTCATATCTGCGTTGTAACACTCCTCGGCCTCATCTCTATCTTTAATTGCTGAAGTCAGAGTGCACTTCAGCAATTAAAGATAGAGATGATGTCCCACCACGGGGGTGAGGGAATTTGATCACGGGCACTGTTTTTCAGCGGGAAGCAGGAGTCTGCACTAGAGGTAATGGCTGCAACAAATCCCTCATAGCAGCTCTTGGCATGGCGGTGACCAGAAGGATCTAATAAATTTGAATTTAAATTTGGAAGAGCAATTCAGTTTTACGCTCCAATAATGATCCAAATTTTGCCCAATCTGGTTTGGACAGGTTATATTTCAAAAGTGGAGGGGAAGTTTTCTCTAAATAAGTTTTATTAACCAAAGATATGACAATAGGATAATGGTCACTACCATGCGACAAGGTCGTACATTCCCAATGAGTCGAAGCTGCCAACTCAACCGAACAAAAAGTGAAATCAACACAACTCTTTTGTTGACCAGGAGGAGATCTGCGAGTTGGGCAACCGTTATTAAGAATGCAGAGATCCAGATCGTCCAAGATCGCAACCAAAGCTATACCAAAGACATCGCAGCGTTCGGACCCCCATTTATAATGGTGGCAGTTAAAATCACCCATGACCAAAATTGATCTATGAGTATTGGAAAATATGTTTTTTTAAATAACCAAAAAATCATGATGAGGATGAGCAATGTATATCGAAAACACTGTAATGCCTTCCATACTTCCTGCTACAATACTCATATCACCTGTGAGCGAAGGTAAAGGAATGGGTAAAAGAGGGACCCGATTGTTGACAAGGAGAGCCGATCCTCCATAGCCATCAGATCTGTCACATCTGAGAATGTTAAAATGTGGCATACGAAAGTTAAGACTTGGGGTGAGCCAAGTCTCAGCTATGGAGCAAGCCAATGGCTTGTATTTATTTAAAAGAAATATGAGGTCATGCTTTTTATGCCACACGCTCCTCACATTCCACTGTAGGAATGTTTGGCGAAAAGCCATTTTTAATTTGTTGAAGTAATGAGAAGTTGATCGGCAACGTTGGACGGTGACTGGGAACTAGCAGAAGAAGAAGAAATAATAGTAGGTAAGAGTTTTATTATAAGGAGTTCAATAATAGAACCAGTATTATTAGAGGAAATATTATTGAAATTAAGACCGCAGCCATTAGGCTGTGTAGGTTGGCGAGAGTTAACTATCTGCTGATGGGCAGCTTTGTCATAAGATGGGGAAAGGGGCACGGGTCCTGGGTTTAAGTGTCACAGTTTTGCGGTAGGACTGAGATATTGGGAGTTTTAGCGATGTTAGCATAATTACGGGAGGCTGCTGGGATAGCCTTACTAGCCCAGCAGCTAGCTTCAGCATAGGAAATGGATTTCTCAGCCATGACAACCTTAATAGCCCTCTGCATACTCAGGGCATGACCTGCTATTAGCGAAGTGATTACCCGAACAAAGCACACAGAAGGCCTCGCCCTCAGATATGCTGCAACCATCACCGGGGTGATATTCGTCTTCCAGCATTTTTTACAATTAGAGTATATGATAAAACGATAAGCGCCTACAACACTACTATTATGCAGTTCGATAAAGCTTTCCCGTGATTTCACGGCGACGGTGCTGGGGCAACTGACAATATGGCGTGATTTGACCTTGAATCTATTTGGCCCGCATGTAAAATTACGGTGACCGGTGACTGTCTGCACTAGTGAGGTTCTGTGTTATCGATATTTCTATATTTTTCATCGTAAAAATACCGACATTTTAAACTTCAATACACTTTATTGTATAATAAATAAATAAATACTTGTACTAGAGTAACATTATGGTTATTTCTAATGAAAGTACTCACTTTCAGTTGAAATGATAATGGTAATTTCAATAGTGCCTTGTTTATTGTTCCGAATTCGCCCATACCTAAAAAAGAGGCTCGCAGAAGCAGGAGTACGAAACTTCTTCATCATCATCAGAGGATGATGAACAATCATAATTATTCATCATCCTCTGATGATGATGAAGAAGTTTCACCAACATTAATAATAAATCTTTCTACAACATTATCCATTATACCATCAAGTTGGCAAAACCTTTCCTCTTCTTTAATTGTATGAGCAATGCAAGATTGCCATTTCTCTGCAGTTATGTTTATGAGTGCTTGAGGGAGCAACCGCTTCACTTCTTCTAATTTAAAACTTTTATTGTTTTGGGCTACATACCCCTTCATTTGAGCCCATACCAATTCTATTGGGTTGAGCTCACAGTGGTAAGGTGGGAGGCGCAATACTAATACATCTTTTTCTTTAGCCATCTCATCTACAGCAAAATTTTGGTACAAATGTTTTATTTGTTTTACTTTTTCTAATAAAGTGGCCCTAAGGTCTTTTTCCTCATAAGGAATATTTTTGTTTTTTAGCCACTCCTGAATATCTGCCTTTCGTGTGGCTGTAGTTGGCAGCTTCTCCAAATTCCTCGAATGATATGGCGCATTATCCATAACAATAACAGCACCACTCTCAATTTTTGACAATATTAACTTGAACCACTTTTCAAAATTGTGTGCATCCATTTCAGAATGGTAGTCTCCATCACCATTTTTGGCTTCAAATATTAATTCACCATCCATTAAAAACCCTTCTGTTGATCCTGTGAAATGAAATAAAAGCAAATCAATGATTGTGTACCGGTGGCACAGATTACGTACCTGACCGCTGGAACTAATCTTAACTTAACTAACCTTAAACTTTAAATAGCAACCGAAATTGACTGCATCATTACTGTCCTTGAACAGGTTAATCTACAACCATTAACCCATAATTTACCCATAAACATCTTTCTCTGAGGGGAGGCATTAAGACAATCAGGTTTCAGTGACAATGGAGTGATCATTTTATTCATGATTTGGTAATGTGACAATTGTAAAGTAATTTCAAAAGAAATACACTGAAATCTAATGTAAAGTTTTACCAATATGGCCAATGATAAGCCGTTTTCCTTTTCCGGTTGGGTTCTTTAAACCAGTTGATAAACCTGCCCGGTGTGCTTCCTTTAAAGACTTAACAGTGTTGTCTTGCCATATCATGCTTTTCGTGTGTCCTGTATGTTTAATAAAAGTTATAGATGTAAATACAATATTATATCGACTTATATTGTTCACTGTATTGTTTTGCATAAAGGAGGTTTTACATAGCTTACCAAGTTATGTAAAACCTCCTTCATGCAAAAAAAGACTTTATAAATATTAGCAGCACTGTACCTTCATTTAGCCAAGGCTCATCTAAATATTTTTTTTTCCCTTCGTTCCTTAATCTCTTAATTTCACGGAGATATTTCACCCTCCATAATACAATCTCTTGTTTGACAATTAGGGCACTTTTTCTACTTCTTTTAATATCGGGTTGGCTAATAAGTAATGAGCGTTTTAGTTTATAATTTCTAGAATTTTCGGAAAGGTTCGAGAACGTTCTATAGCAGAGGATATATAAAGAGCGAGTCGCGGTCATGCGCGTTATTGGGATCAGCTTGTGGCCCGTCCACACTAGTTCTCCTGTTAGTGCGAGTGTGGGTACTTGTGTTCCGCGCGGACCGTCTTTTTATTTGTTTTTCTCTCTGTGTTTACACTAGTACCAGCCGGCGCTTGTGTAAGCACAGAGGGAGCCACCAGGCTGCTCGGTGAGCTCGCTCACCGCCGCGGTCGCGGAAAGGCCACACCTACCACGATGCCGAAACCCGGCACGCGCGGCTCGTTGGGCCGCGATGCCGGGTCCCCGGAGGCCCAGCCGGCGTTGGACCGGGCGATGTCGCTGCCGAACATCGGCGACGCGTCGACCGTTCCACCGACAGCTGGGACATCGCAACGAAGACAAGAAGAGGAGGGACGAAGAGGGGGGGGAACGGGGGTTGCAGTAGCTGCCGATCCGCTGGCGACGTCGACGCAAGTGCGCGTTTCGCCGACGCCGCCGTCGAGCCGACAGCGGGAGGTGCCCGTGCGCCCCGCTAGCTTCCGCCCGGTACCAATACAGGCCCCGGGGCCTGTCGCGTCGACCAGCCGCGCACCACCACCCACGCGCGCGACCGCACCCGCCCGCACCTCTGCACCCGCGACGTCCACCGCGCGTACCGCCGTGCAGTCCGCCGCGCGCGCCGCCGCGCCGCCTACCTCGCGCGCCGCCGCGCCGCCTACCACGCGCGCCGCCGCGCCACCCGTCATGCGCGCCGCCGCATCGCAAGCCGCGCGCACCGCTGCGCCGCCCGCGAGTGCTCCCGCCCCGGCTGCGCGCCCACGCGCGTCTACCGTGCGCTCCGCCGCGCCACTACCGCGCTTCGCGACGCCGCCCGCGCCTGCCGCGCCCGGTCCCCGCTTCTCGCTGGCGGGCCCGGCATCTACGTCGCAGGCGCCAGCGTCGCCGGCGCCCCCCGCACCTCCGCCTACGATTCGCCCGCCATGCTGTCGGCATGCTCATCGCGTGCGGGATCGAGCATGTCGCTCGCATCGGCGGGCTCAGCCGGGTCCGGTCGCGACGACGTGTCCTCGGACACGACACCGCGAGCCGATGCCCGGCCCACCGTGGGAGGAGCCGACACCCCGCTTGGGTTTGGCTTCGAGTTTGCGCTCGCCGAACCCAGGCCCCCAAGGAAACATCGCAGGAGGAGCTCCGGTGAAACGAACATGGAGGCGAAGCGGCTGGACCTGGGCGAACCAGCGTCGCCCACCTTCGCCGACGCAGTGCGCTCGCCTCCGCCGACTCCGACACCGACACCGGAAATGACGACCGCAGGGGTAAGTCCTTCAAATTTACCCCCTGCCCCCTCTGTTTCTGTGTTACCCCCCGCTATCGCCCCCGGCGCCACGACGACGCCGACGACGACGGCGACGACGACGACGACGAAGAAGCCGGGGAAGAAGCCACGCTACCCACCGCTGGTAGTGGAGAGGCTCCCCAACTGGGCCGCTCACTTCAGGGCCATCAGCGCCAAGCTGGGCCGGCCTCCTAATGCTCGTCCGTACGGGACGGGGGTCCGTTTCACCCCCGACTCGGAGGAAGAGTACAGGCTGGTCCAGAGGTACCTGACTGGCCTGGAAAAGGACAGCGGCGTCTCTTGGTTTGCCTATTCGCTGCCAGCGGACAAAAACCTAAAGGTAGCCATAAGGGGGCTACCAGCGGACACCAATCCCCAGGAGATAGAGGAGGAGCTCCGAGCGATGGGATACCAGCCGGAGTACGTGCGCCATATTAAAGGTGCACAGGGACGACCCGGCTGTGTATTCCACGCCATTTTAAAGAAGACCCCTGATGTCCGGGCCATCTATGACACCACCGTGTTCATGTACATGCGTGGTGTCAAGATCGAGGCCTGGAGAGGCAAACGTGGGCCCGCTCAGTGCCACAGGTGCCAACGTTTCAGGCACAGTTCGCACCAGTGCCACCGACCGCTCGCTTGTGTGCGATGCGGAGGCGAGCACGCGGCACGTGATTGCCCGCGCCCGCGGGACGAGCCGGCCACTTGCGTCAACTGCGGTGGCCCGCACCCCGCGTGCAACATCAAGTGCCCCGTGTTCCAGGCGGAGATCAGGAACAAGCGAGCGGGGACTGCCGCCATCACGGCCTCCACACGACGGCCGCAAGAGGCCACTGAGAGGCCTACAGAAGAGAGGCCAGAAGAGGCCCAAGGCTCGACGCTGATGGCGGCGGCCAACGGGCCCACAGATCGGAGCCAAGGAACCTCCTCAAGGCGGAGGAAGAAGGGACGAGGGGGGAAAAGGAAGGGTAAGAAGCCCAAGCCCCCTGCGACCCAGGAAGAGATCCCAGAGGCCGGCCCTGCCTCAGATAGGGCGCAGGCCACACACAAAGACAGCGGGGAACAACGTACTGCTAGCGCCGGCATAGCGCAGCGGACACCGGGGGAACCACCCAAAACCGCCGCCGGCGTTGTCGACGCCAGCGCCAGCACGTCGCGGCGGCAACAGGTGGAACCTAGAAAGTTCCCCAAAAACCAGAGTGGTGGCGCTGCCGGCGCCCACAAAAAAGAATTTACGGCCTGCGCCATACAATTATTGATGGACCTCATTAAGGCCATCAGGCAGGGTCAAGATATCGAGACGGTCATCCTTGACGGTCTGGCCACACTTCTCACCCTGTACCATGGCTAGGCCGTTAAGGGTGTTACATTGGAACGCTCGCGGCCTAAGGGATAAGGTCGCCCCCCTCCGCCATCTCCTGAGGGATCAAGACATCGACGTGGCGCTCATAAGCGAGACGCTCCTGGGACCCGAGGACAGGGTCAGGTTCCCGGGATACCTCGCTTACAGGAAGGATGAACGGTCGGCTCATAACATTAGATACCGTGGCCTGGCGGTACTTGTGAGGCGAAGAGTCGTCCATCAGGAACTCCCCTTGCCGTCGCTCAGCACATTTTACGCGCTGGGTGTCCAGCTGCACGTGGCCGGCGAGGACATCAACATCTACGCATGCTACAAGCCGCCCGCGGCCCGCTTGGACCACACCGAGCTGCGGGCCTTGTTGCATGCGTCACAGCACGCCACCCTCCTCGCCGGGGACTTCAATTGTAAGCACCCAGCGTGGAATTCGTCGCTTACGAATACCGAGGGGAGACGGCTCTTCGCGGACGCGGAAGCCTTCGGCTACACGGTGTCCGGCCCAGAGACGCCAACCCATTACCCGGACGCCACCACCCACACACCGGATGTGCTGGACATCGTAGTCCACCGAGGGCTACACTGTCAGGCCACACAACAAGTGATAGACGACGAGCTACAGTCAGACCACCAGCCCGTGCTCGTCGTCTTATCGGGTATGCCGACCCGACTGAAGCCCACAGCGCCACGTCGATTAACGGACTGGACAGTGTTTGAAGAGAAGTGGACCAGACGGCGGAGGATGTCACTGCTTGCATCCAAAGCGCCTTAGAAGCGGCGACGACGACGCAGCCGCAGGGGAGAGTGCTGTTGCCGCCCCTGCCGGCGCACATTAAGTCTATGATTGCCGCGAAGAGGCGCCTTCGCAAGCAGTGGCAACAACTGAGATGCCCCACGTTGAAAACGCAATTGAACCGTCTCGCGGAAAAGGTAAAGGCCGAGCTCCAGGCACACACCGCCGCGAGCTGGGAGGAACGTATTGACGCCACGACAGGCAGCTGGCCGTCAGTACATAGATTATGCCGCCAACTGACGAACACCCCAGCTCCGGTGCGACCGCTGCTAAACAGCGACGGGGCGCTTAAGTATGTAGCGGAGGACCGGGCGGAGGTCTTCGCCGAGCACCTGGAGCGTCAGTTCTGCCCGAACCCGACCAGCGACACCGAGCATGTCGCAGCGGTCGAGAAACACCTTGGGGACTACTTCGCTACGCCGATAGCTCCCGAGGAGGCCCCCATCTTTTTCTCGCCTGGGGCAGTCAGACGCGCCATCCTAAGGACGAAGCCCAGGAAGGCCCCCGGTGCTGACGGTATCACCAACACAGTGCTGCGCCACCTGCCGTTCCGCACGGTAGCGGCGCTGGCGCGCCTGTTTACGGGGATACTGCGCACGGGGACGTTTCCCGCTTCGTGGAAGGAGGGGCGCGTCATTATGCTGCCTAAGGCGGGGAAAAATACGCTGAAGCCGGAGAGCTATCGGCCAATCACTCTGCTGCCGACGGTCTCCAAGGTGTTCGAAGCACTCCTGCTGCGGCATCTTGAACCACATATATCGCCAAGGCCGGAACAGTTCGGGTTTCGGGCGGAGCACAGCACGACGCTTCAGCTGTCGAGGGTACTGCACCACCTCTCGGCGGCGATGAATAAAAAGGAATACGCGGTAGCAGTATTCCTCGACATGGAGAAGGCCTTCGACCGTGTGTGGCACGACGGCCTCGTGTACAAGCTGGCCACCTCGGACGCGCCCCGTCGCGTTGTTATGGTGGTCTCTAACTTTCTCTCCAACAGAACTTTCAGGGTGGTGGTCGACGGGGCGCTGTCAAGCGCCCGCCCGGTGCTCGCCGGTGTGCCGCAGGGCAGCTGCGTATCGCCGGCGTGTTACTCACGTTACACCGACGACATCCCCACCACTCCGGACGCGATGCTCGCGCTGTACGCCGACGACGCCGCGTACATTACCACCTCGCTTAATGCGAAGTACGCGGCGGTCAAAATGCAGCGCGCGCTCAACTTGCTTCCCGAGTGGCTGTCCAAATGGCGGCTGTCGGTCAACGTGGGTAAGACGCAGGCGATGGTGACCGGGTCCGCGCCTCTCCCACCACCCTTGAAGCTGCAGGGAGCTGACGTCGAGTGGTCGCCCCGGGTCAAGTACCTGGGCGTCACCATCGACCGTCGGCTCACTATGGGGTCACACGTCCGCAATGTTGTCGCACAAGGTAGGGTCGCCCGCAACCTCCTTCGACCAGTGCTCTCGTCCCGCATCCCGGCGCGCGTCAAGTTGGGCGTGTACAAGTTGTACGTGCGCCCAATACTGACGTACGCCGCCCCTGCATGGTTCGCCCTCACGAGCGAGACGAACCGCAAGCTCCTCCGCACGCAACAACACCTTGCGTTGCGGACCATAGTGGACGCTCCTCGCTTCGTGAGGAACGACATCATCCAGAGGGACCTCCGGATTGAGAGCCTGGATGAGTTTGTGCGGCGCCTCGCGAAGGGGATGTTCGCGCGTGCCGACGCATCCGCTTGGCCTCATGTCAAGCGGATAGCGCCCTGGCATACGCGCCCCCCAGACGCGAGGAGGCCCTTGCCCCGCGACCTAGTTGCGGACGACTGACCCCATCACCGGACTGGACTTCCGAGTGAGTCGCTCTCAGTCTACACGCGGCTCACTTGTGACACTGACTCCATACAAATACATGCATCTGTTGCGTGGCGCGTGCTAAGTTAATATAGGCGTGTCACGTAGCAAACAACAGACATTCACCTCTATACAGGCACCCAACTCACACGCGAAGTCGCGGCTCTTTTTATGCGGGCGGGCGACTCGCGTATACACCGGGCGGTGTTACACAGTACAATACCGCCCACACACTCAGAACACGGTCCCTTCTCATCACCCGGGCTCGGCTAGACCTGAAAACGGGGAGGTGAGGGGGGCCATACACCCCTTCTGTAGGAACGTCGAGTCCGTAAATCTGTCGCTGGATGCCATCTGCTGGGCTTCCCCCATGTAGGTGGGGGTCTCACCCGGTAGTGGTTGTCCGCCGATTTAACGGTGAAGCAAGCGGCGTTGGGCATCAACGTCGTGGCGTGCCTACAGACACAAATTTTCAGACACCTCTCTACATGGGCGTGTATGCCGCACGCCCAAACATCCTTCCGCCAGCGGCGATCAAAATGAGGGGCTCGTGGTTACGGGCCACCGTATTGCTTTCGCGGTCGGGGGGCCATGCCCCGACGCCGCACGCCGCGCCCCCTTACGGGGGCGTAGCGACATCCCGCATGCGCGTTATTGATAGTTTGGCTGTTAGTGTGTTAAAGTTCACAAAGAAATGAGTGATATTAAAACCCAGGTACGACATTGTTTATTATATGAGTTTCAATCTGGGCATTCTGCTGCAGAAGCTACACGTAATATATGTCAAAGGATAGCTCACGATGCAGTCTCCGAAGCAACAGCAAAGCGCTGGTTCCAACGGTTCCGCAATAACGGTTTTTCCTTAACCGATCAACCAAGGTCTGGGCGCCCCGTGGAAATAGATATCGATAAATTAAAACTATTAATCGAAGAAGATCCTCGAAGAACTACACGCGATTTGGCTGTTCAGCTTGAGTGCTCTCATGGCACCATATAAAATCATTTACATGGTTTGGGAAAGACTTACAAATATAGTGTTTGGGCACCCCATCAATTAAGTAAAAATCAGCTGACCTACCGAGCTAAGATTTGTGTACAACTTTTATCTTTCCGCCGCACATTTAATTGGTTAGATCATCTTGTCACTGGAGATGAAAAGTTGGTTCTCTATGTTAATCACACACGCAAGCGCCAGTGGCTGGGATGTAAAAAACAGGGAAAACTAACGTCAAAAGGTGATCTTCATCCTCGCAAGGTAATGCTTTCTGTCTGGTGGGATATACATGGAGTAATAAGCTGGGAATTCCTTCCTACTAATACTATGATTACAGCAACAGTATATTGTGATCAACTCGAAAAACTGAAGCTCCGAAATCCATCGCAAACGTCCCCAACACGACAAAATATTTTTCCTGCACGACAATGCCCGGCCGCATATTGCTAAGAGTACCAGGCTAAAACTATTGGAGCTTAATTGGGAAATAATACCCCACCCTCCATATTCGCCGGACTTAGCACCAACTGATTTCAGCTTGTTCCGATCACTTAGTAATAGTTTACGGGAAAAAAGCTTTGACGATGAACCACACTTGAAACAATACATAGATGACTTCTTCAATTCAAAACCAACGAAGTTCTATGCGTACGCCATTCACTCTTTGCCAGATCGATGGCGAATGGTAGTAGAAAACGACAATGAATATATTATTAATGATTAACAATTATTCATTTTATTAAATGAATAATTGTAATAAATACAAATAAAATAGATGTATGTCGCTCATTACTTATTAGCCAACCCAATATATTATAGGTAAATTTTAATTTGTTCTTGATTAATTTGTATAAAGTGCTTCTTTTGAAGTCGGGTGGAGACTCATCGGTATTAACGGCTTCCAAAATCTTGCCCAACGTTGGTAACTCATTATCAAAGAAAAAAGAATGAATTTTTCTTCGTATTCCACTTAAAATAATATCATCATATTCGTCAGATTTTGAGTATTTCCGTTGGCGAGGAGAGGGTGATTGCAGGCGACCTTCTGTCTTCTTTGAGTAAATTATAGACTTTTGCACGAGATATGCCTATAAAATAAGATTAGTATTGTATATTATTACCTCACAATACATGTTACTTTCAAATACATTTATTTTTTATGGTAATAATTTTATGATCCTTACCTGCAATTTCTATTTTTCTTGGGAGATAATATTTTAGCCTCGTGATCAACGTTGGGGCCACGTTTTTTTCGCTTGCAAGCCACTTGGGCCTGCACCGGGATCGTCCCTGTCCATAGTTCAACAAAACGTACCGTTTTGTACATACAAACAACACAAAAAACTAACACTAATAACGATAACAAAACAATGACAAACAACAACAGAAAAACAGTAACAAATAACAACTAAACCACGAAAATTCAGCAATAACGACGAGAAAAGGCGTAGCATTCACAAGTATCCACAAGTGAATGACAATTGACAACTGCAGATTATTTACGCAATTTGACGGATGGATGATATCATAAACCGACAAAATAAAATAACACGTGCTGCCACGACTTATGAAGGGAATAGGTAACATTTTTGATTTGGTAGAGTTATAATGACATGAAAAACGTTCCCGGTACTGACCGCCCCTGCTTCTTTTAGATTTTAAACATTGCCAATAAATAAATAATATTAAATGAAAGCTTTGTAATTTCAGAAGGTTAAATAAGTACAATTAAGTGTGACAGCTGTTATTTAAATTGATTATATTTAACTCCGCATCAATCTTGACTGTAATAATGTTTCTTGCACTTTTATTACAACGTGTGCACCTAAAAGAGGCTTTTTTAACTTCTGTCTAATGCTATAGTAAATGGAGTATAGTACCCGTAAAAGTACGTGATTGGCGATACAGGTAGGGACAAGCAGTGATCACACTGCATTTGAACCTCAAAATTCACAGCTTTTATCATTCGAAACATAGAAAAAAATGTCCTTATCAATAAAGATACATCCTAAATCGTAAAACTGACAATTTTTTTATGCAATTTGTGCGCACTAAGAACTGTTTTAACAAAATAACGTAATATTACGTGTGTGGCGTTCGGGCACTATCTTCAGAGCCCGTCATATTACGGTGTCGGCGGTTAAAGGTTTAACAGTAGGGACCTCTTTTTTAGCAGAATAAAATTCATGTACTTTCCTCCGTATAAGTCCCATGTCAAAATCATCAACATGCACAAATCCACTTTAACGTTATCTCTCCTTGCCTGGTGTCCGAATTTTTGTACCAGTTTCTTCTGCTGCGTGCCCTTCCTTAACTATTTTTGAAATTAGTCCTTGACTCACACCTGAAATATAAGACAATAAAATAAATGTTAGTAGAAATTTGAAATCTGGCAGGTTAGTTTGCTCACTCACTTAGCAGGTTACCTATTAGATGTACGTTACCGTTACGCTAACCTGCAGCAAGAATAGAAACGAATATTTCGTGAACTTAAATAATTAGTTAAGTATCGGGTAATTTATAACAAGAAAGTTGACAACACTAACCTGTCGCTGCCGAAATTCGTTTGTATATTTGATTAAATAGAATAATCGGAGACCCGGCCCGAGCTTCTTCTTCAAAAAAGGTTTTAACCTTTAGGATAATGTTTCGAACATCACTTTTAATAGCTTTCGGCATATTTAACTTTATAAATTCAGCAATATCACGACAAAACAACCAGAGAACCCGAATGTGGTAGACACTGACAATCGAATGACATTTCAACATGACGGCCGCAGTTCCAATTTTCGCCATTTCACAGATAAGTTGGTAGGAGTATACTTAACCAAGGCCACACCAGTGCAGCAACACATTGAATTTTGAATTATATTATCGATATAGATAGTTACCCGATTTCTTGTTTAATTCGAAAAAAAAGTCTTTTTGGGAGTTCAGTAAAACTGTAGGAAGAATGACGTAGTATTATTAAAATAAAGTGACCTCCAGTGGCACTGGAGTGGCGTTGAAATATTTGTTGTGCTGTCATTGAGGCGGGAACCGGCGGTTTATGAATGATCTTACACACTGTAATGACCGGCTGGTCAATGCAATGCAACGTCTCAAGCATTATTAAAATGATAATAATTACGTTATTATGTAAAAGTTTCATTACATTTTTGCTATAAAGCATCTATTTTTCATGATACAGTTTTGATATTTTGTACATAGGTTCTTTACATAAAAATACTAGACACAAGTTTTGGGTTTCGCATATACTAAAACTAATGTTGTATAATAAATCATTTATTTTCTTTTATCGATATCTATCGATAAAACCAACATCCGATCCAACTACATCACTAATTGAGTAGCGAAGTACTTCGAGAACAAGGTTTATGTTAACTAAACTTTCTGTTAAATTATTAGTAAATTGAATAAGATTTTATTACAAAACAAATAAAAGTGTATTTACCGATGGTCAAACATCTCCATTTTTCAGATTTTTACACATACTATCATTTTTGCACTCCAAAATGGAACAATACGGGATAGCTATGGCAAAATAAATTTGTCGCGAGACTGCAACTCGACGCGATGTTAGAACACGACTGGGAACAAATTACCATAACAACGCTTATTTGTGGCACGCCTACTTAAGCTAATGCACATAGAACAAAAATATAATTATGCAAGCAGTATTTTAATCATTCCATAATGGGGTTTATTTACAGTCTAATAAAATATTTAAAAAATAATTATACAAGAAGCTCAACATTATTATTTTCACTCACAAAGGAACTTGCGCGGGGTTTTAACCAGTGCCAACTTTGTACTTATACAATTCATATTATTTAATATACAATACAAGTATATACATATACAATTTCACTGTGCATTGACTAGATACAACTTTCGTGCTGAAAATGAGCTACCAATAGGTTACTACATCACTTCTAATAATAATGATGGGTGGGCTCTAACCATACCCTGTAAGTACCTATTCACAACACTTCATTACACATCCATAAAGTTATTGCGGAAAATACTTCTTGACCAAAACAATTAGGCGCATGACAGGAATTCGGTTTCAGCGCCCGCATCCCGCGCCTATCCCCGCGCTTCCCGTGACGTGACGTGCAGTCGTATACTCGCTTTCGGCATAACACTGATGATAACACGTACAATATCAATCACCGTTCTGGTGTTCTCTCCCTAGTTCCAATAACTGCATAGCTGTCATGCGCCTAATTGTTTTGGTCTAGGATATAGGTTAGGGACTAGGGTACACACTTGCGCGACGTTTCAATAAGAATTTCATTTGAAAACTGATTAGCAAGTATCGCAGGTACAATACTCGTACAGCTTACAATACTTCTGCAAGCTAACGCAGAGGTATCATCGATAGAGGCTTACTAGGACGATATATGATTATTAAAAAATATCATATTGCACACAAGCCATAGTGTTGTAGTAGTATTACAGCGTTTAAAGCGTTTTATTCCTGCGTGATAGCTGCAAGCACAGTTGTATGAACTTGGAAACTTCACGCAGTTTCGCAAGGTAAACACATTCTATTATTAATATTAAATTACGTAATTGCCAGAGTTACTTGGGGCAAGAAAGGTTCATTAACGTCGAAGCTCTGCTAATACATTTAGCTAAAACAACACTTGTTAAATAAAATTAGAACACATCTTATTAATAAATTAAAACTTATAAAGATATCTACATTCAATAACGATATATAATATGTAGGTTCAATCAAAGTAAGTTTTATTCAGAGTAATACATACTTATTATATAAAACAATTAAAAACACGTCTGCCCACCAAAAACGAATTAAAAACTAAATAAAAAAAAACAAGTTGTATTCTGGGACTAAACAGATAAATAAAATTGACATTGCAGTCGGGAGACCTCTAAGATATAAAAATGTTCCACAGAACGGTCCCCCAACAGCATTGACAATTTTATTTATCTGTTTAGTGCGGGAATACAACTTGTTCTTTATTTACGTTTTAATTCGTTTTGGTAGGACAGTCGTGTTTTTTTTATTTTTTTAAATTATTTATTTTATACATTTTAGTGATAAATTAGACATTCGCAGTCTTACTTAAATCGTTTGCAGTCAAAGATAAAATGTTTGTTTTGCATGTACAGGCTGTACCTATGTTGGAGGCAAAAGTCATCCCATACAAATGCGAGTGGCGCGAGGAGGCAAAACGCCGGGGGGTTACCCCGCTGCCGCGAGAAGTCACGGCTCAGCGGACAGAGCTCCGAGTGCGAATAATAATGCTTTATTGAAAACAAAGTATGATATGGAGAGTGCGACTGTCGCAACCCAGTGCTGGGCACGCCACAATTGTGGCGATAAGTCCCCTCTTTGAGGAGTGCTTGGAGAGGCGCCACGGCGTCCTCACCTTCCGCCTGACGCAGGTCCTCACCGGGCATGGTTGCTTCGGGAGGTTCCTGTTCCGAATAAGGCGGGAGGAAACGCCCGGGGTTACCATTGTGTGGATCGCCCGGAGGATACGGTGGAGGTCAGCCTTGGGCGGAGCACCGCTGCATCCTCACGGAGGCGACCGACGGCGGCGATCAGTCGTGTCCGGCGCTGGCCAGGCCATGGTACGGAGCGAGAGTACATGGGAAGCCGTCACCTCCTTCTGCGAAGCAGTAATGCTCGCGCAGGAGGCAGAACGCATGAGAGAGAGGCAATCTTTGCGCCCTCACGCCCCTCGTCGCCGCAGGAGACGCCTACGTCGACGTCGGGAATTGAGAGCCAATTCCCGGCCACCGTAGGTGCGGGCTTGCGGACGGCGAGCAATGGGTAGCTCGGACCACGCGCGCCTCAAAGAGATGTCAGCACTAACTGACGGGGTCCGCTAGGGCCGATGCCTACCAGGGGTGCGAGTCGAGTTACCGTGGCTAACTAAGGAACACGGGTGGGTTTTAGTCAGTAGAAGTCTGACACGCCCTCTCGCTCCACCCAGAGCGGGAGAAGTTATTATTACAAAGAAAAATAAGAGGGTGTACCTGTGTAAATAACATGTGTAATAATTATTGTTTTTCGGATTGTACACATCAAGGCCTTCAATTTGATACCAATATTGTAATAACTGAGATTTTTTTTTCATTTGAATTTGGTAATCAATATGGCGGCAGTATAGACTGCCGCCATATTGATTATTTTTGAAATAAAATTATAGCTAATATCACTCGCAATAATGTAAGGATTCTAACTATACCGCATACATGCAAATCTGTTCAGGCCTTTAAAGTAATGCTGTTATAAAGAAACTCACATACATACATGAACCATTCAAACATTACACTTGTTTTTTGGACAGTCGTAAATAGTAACATTTTGATATACATTAATACATTGTGTGAAATATTATTTACATTTAAATAAGTGTTTCAAAATTTTAGAAACACCGTACACGACGAAGTTATAAAAAAAAGATGTAGATACCCATAGACTCGAATACTATACATAAAACTATGTAACTATAGCTATATAACATTTGGCAAAATTGGTACAATTGAATATCAAGTGATGCTGTGCTCATACACTATACCTACTACTAGTAAATATTTAAGTCAAAATTGTGATAAAATTCCTATTCATCATTTTAAATTTCTGGCCACACTGAGGCGATTCCCGCGCCCGTGAGTGCGTGCGTCGTGTCGTGCGGTCGCGCCAATTTGAACACCTCCCGGGATTCGCTTCTGTTTGGTCAGAGCTTTATTATTAGAAAGAATACTAAATTTCGTTTTATCGTTGCAGGAATGGGTGTTGCGGGTACTTGATAGTGGATGATGTTCAGGATTGCTAATGTATCCCGTAGACCGCAAAATGTGGCCTTGGTAGATATCTTTTATCTCATAAATGTTCTCCTGGCTACGCCCATATACACAAGTATGTACATATTTGCTAATAATTAATTTTATTGTGTAGTTATCTTACTTTAATAATTACATGTGTGGAAGTCAAAAGGTGAGATAAGAGTTTTGTGCGTAGTTATAGTGCAATATTAAGTACCTACCACATTACATCAGCTGCACTAGTGTGTCATATAGAATAGTCTTACAGTACCTACTATTACTACAACTGTGTACTATTACTGTCTACACGAAAAAATGTTGTTCATCATTATTCTTTTAAAAGTTATTAAGACCTAACTGTGCCCCGCGACTTCACGTGTTCGCGTGGAAGTCGTAAGATACACGATATACTAAAAACAGCCACATTTTAATAAAACTCCCTCGTCCCCCGACCCACCGCGTTGCACCTGCCAGCGCTATTTGTTCACGATTTCATGGGTTTTATTTATCTTGCGCGGAACCCTAATTCTTTTTCTAAAATAAAAGTAGCCTAAGTTACTTCTTATAACATCAGCTGTTTGCCAGTGAAAGTTCCGTCAAAATCGGTCCAGCCGTTTCAGAGATTAACCGGAACAAACAGACAGAAAAAAAAATTAATGTAGGCGCGATGGTCATAAAGGATATAATATTGAAAAAATACAAGATCAGTTCTATTTATTATTATTATTTTTTTAATTTCAGATGAGTTTGCTCTCGACTCTAGTGTAGGTCAGAGGTGACAGAGACAAAGTCGACGATGGAGGGAGTTTACCCAGAACAAGCCTATTCACTCTCACTTTGAAAAGATTAGGGTTGTATGCGCTCGGAAATACAGGCGCATTATAAAAGACATTTGGAAACGCTTAGAGCGAATTGGTGGAATAGCAACCAGGTAGGGATGGTAACTGGCAGTGCGTCTAGATGTCCGGTGGTAGAAGGGGGCCGGCGGAATGAGGTCGTGGAGTTCTCGGACACACTCTCCGAAGTACAATCTGTAGAAGACCGACAAGCAGGCAACCTTGCGGCGATGCATTTAGTAAAAAGCTGTTATTTTGTCATTACAAACAGACTCTACCCAGAGATTTTATTTATTTGTATAGAAGATATACCAACTTGTATCATAATACTTATTGCTATAACTTTGAATTTGATGAATTAATTTTATATGCAACATTCATAAGACGTACGGTTAAGGCGCAGATAAATGCCAATGGCCGTGAGTGGTTAGAATGCGTGTTTTGTGCTGAGCTCACGCAACGTATCGTACGTCCCGCCCAGTAATAGGACTAGTATATCGAGGAGCGCTGTCCCAAATTAGACGTATTATTAATTTATTATACATGAAACAAAAGGTATTATATTAAAACACTTATATTAAAAGATAAATAAATACATTATCTTTAAAATGGGTAAGGTTTCATAAAAACACGCTTGGTAGTTTCGGCGTGATTCTCAGCTTTTTATCCGCGTTAGACATAACTTTACAAATTAATTACAATATGTAATATAAACATAATCTAATAAAATATTCACATATGTATTAAGTTATTAAGAAAATACTCTAATTTAACATATATTTTTCCAAATCAGTAACACTACTCGTTTAGATGTGATCTTCAGTTTGAAATCATTAAAAGTCGGTTATCGGCGTCTTAAATACCGTACGTCTTATGATCTTTATTTGTAATTTTCGTTGACGATTGCTACATAGATAATATGTTCTTATGTTTATGTCTCTAAATAAGAAGTTTTCAATTATAGTTACTGAAAACACGGAGACGCGAGTAAATATATTATTCCTATGTATATATATAATCATGTGTTGTAAATAATGTATACTTTCTTCATTAATATTAATTACATTGCCTAAGAGGTAAAGTAGTAAATTCCTCTAAAAGATTATATACTAAGAGCGTATATAAACGTAGCTAGGGAAATCTAAATAAAACCTATCAAAAGCCAAAATACATATTCCTGCAAACATACTAGCCTTGTGCTAAATTCGCATGGGCAAAACCAAGCATGATATGCGCAAACATATGCACGAGATGCGCAGAAGCAGACACAAGCTGCTCTTGGTTCACGCTCATACGGACATTGGTTGTACAGATGCAATGCTATACAACCTATTGGACATCAGACAGTGTGTACGCGTCATTAAATATTGCACTTAATAATATTATACATAACTACAGGTCTCCCATAACGAGATACAGGAACTGCTCAGTGGGCAGGACACGATAGCTTCTTATTAGTTACAGGTTCACGGGGACATGTGTTACCTATGTAGTTTTCTTGTCATCGGCTTTCTTGTCGGCCTTCGTTTCGTCTTCCATGAACAGTAGGGGCGTCATGCCCAGGATGCAGCCTATTGTGATGCCGAGCACGCGACCCTGCCAACAACATGCCGTATTATATCATTTCAAAGTTTTTAACATACAGGGTGTAAACAGACCCATCACGAAGCCGTCATTCACGTATTATGTACATCTAACTTAGTGCAAAAATAATTGCTAAGAATCAACATTTATGTTTGGCCTGTGATTTGGCGTGAAAATTCGCTGTTTACGGTAGTGCGCAATGTCACGCACGCAACAAATTGTGCATGCAACGGTACAGAGATCGAAGGAATATTTAAAGTTAAGTTATAACATTTAAAACTTATTTTACGTAAAAAAAACGAAAATGTTTTAAATATCTCCTTAATCAGGAGGTTCCCAAGACTGGTTAAGTACAAAAAATATATATATAATAACGAGAAGAACAAGTGACTCGGCTTTGTTAAGCATTTTTACACCCATTATAATTATGTAATATTATTACATACAATAAAAATACTAGCATGAATAATATGTTGAACATAAAGCTCTTTAGTAGAGTATTAATGTAATTTAGTATTTACCATGTTAGAGAACTGCCTTGAGATGGTCATGTCGAGCTGCATGGGCGATAGCTTGGGCGCGCCCAGCCCCACCCACGATGCCGCGCGCTCCACGTAATAGGCGGAGCCGATGCCGATGATGTCGCTCAGCGTGTTGCCGAGCGCGGCCGCCGCCATCGTCGTCAGCGTTATGTACGCGCTCATAGAGCTCTCTATTCTGTCACCCTATAGTACACAACTTATGTTAGTTTATAGGGAAATTGAATGGAAGGGCATACATAACCTTTATCAAGTAAGTAAATTTTCGTAAAAATAAGTATTCAAGCTTTTGAATAATTTCATTTAGAGTTTTAGAGCAAGCCATGTGGACTGATGAAGGCATTGTTAATTACGACTCAAGAGATGGAGAATTGTATTTTCAAATGAATATAGTGTTGTATTGAACTGGGGAAGTACTTACAGCAATGATCATGATGAAGTTGTCTAAGAAGCCAAAACCAATAAATGGTATTGAATTCGCCAATGATACTGTAAACAAATAATATTAAATAAGTAAATTCTAGTAAGAAGGGCTATAACGCTGGACCATACTATGAATGTTGTAACAATAAAAGTTTTCTTTTTTTGCATGTTCTTTTAAATGATAATGGTGAGCAATTATAATTTCTCCTTTTCAACACTCAAGTTTTGTTGCTTAGGTCACAATAATTATATTCTAGTAGACATAAGATAACACTTACGGTGTAGTAACTCCCGTGTGGTCGGAGCCGGCACCTTAGCGGCTGTAACAGATAAACAGACAACAATTGTTTGATTGTACTTGTCATATCTACAATCTTGTAATCATACAGACTTAGCTGGATTAAACAGCTTTGAATGTGAAACATATTAATTAAACAGCTCTACTTCTTGTGACTTACAGCTAAGCACATTGTAATAGAATGTGAAATATATTATTCTACTAGACCAGTACCTATATAAGACAAACTTAGAATAGGTGTGAGACTGGTACATTAGTCATAGAAACAAGATTTCCATGAAGTAGGTATTTATGTGTTTAATAAAGGAAATTGTAAAATACGTTTGATGACACAGAGCTCTCGGAAACATGAAATTTGTATAATTAAATTTTTAAGAGTCAAGGAATGTTAAAACCTGCAAATGAACAATCTATAGGTACTATAATGTTGCATACATATAGACAAACAGTCAATGACATCATCTTGGCAACCAGTTTGTACTGGATTTAGTTGTCTGTTCTAAAGATACTCACCATACTTTTTCTTCAGCCAGTCCTCTGGCACCTCACAGTACGAGCCCGTTGGGTCGACGTCACCTAGCGTCGGCACTTTACTGGGCCTGCCTAACTTAGTCCTCCATCTTCGACCAGCTAACTTATCTAGAAATATGTTAAATGGTTGTTAAATCTCTATATATTATCAGTTGATACGTGATAAAGTTATTATTAGAATTAATGACTTACCCTCAAACTCGTCTTTGATTCTCTTTGATTCATACTCTTGTAAGGCGTGGAGCATCACTCTTCTTTCTTCATCAGTTAGGTGTAGCACGAGCTCGTTTGCGTGTATTTTTGTGAGGGGACTAGTAATTTGTGGCTGAGGTGAATCTTCGAAGTCTTTTGAAGTCGGTCCAAGTCCCAAACTCCTCATTTTCACCGCTACAGGAGCTAATAATTGGAACTGTGAATTTAATAAAGTGGCACTATGTCGCACCTGTACTTTTGTTGAAATATCCAGGCAACCTGTATTAAATCTATTCAGAGGTGAGGCACGAAACCTGCTTACAGCCTGCGCTGCTTTCATGTTTTATCGTTTTTTATAGAAACCCAAAGAAATGAAGTAAAATATACTAAACAAATTCTATTTCGGATGTACGAAACATTCTGTTTCACTTATACTGCTGTCAACTGTCAAACACGAATGTCAGAGCTCAGAACCCATCCAGCTATTACTTGTAAAGGAACTACAAGATTTTCTGTCTTCTTTTGTCAAAATAAAACGTAGTAAGTAGTCTGTGCTTGTCGAAAATCAGCGTTACAGGAGCCTATTTATAGTAATTTTTTTAAATTAAAATCGCGTACATTTTTTATTGATTGTTTTTATTATCTGTCGAAGATTGCAATTGTCATTGACAGCTGTTCTAAATAATTCACAGAAGCTGCCAAATCAGAAAGTTGCCATATTTGTTGAGTTTTCCATAAAATACGGTTATGGTAGGGGAGCCCACGATGCTAAATGGTGATTTACTCGAGCGTCATGGGGTCCTATTGCATTTTGAAGATCAGATGGTAGAAAGAAAATAAGTTTATATGATCCTTCACAGCGGCTACAGGTTTTCAAAAAACGCAAAAAAAAAACTGTCATATGGATTTACTCGAGCGCGTCAGATATTAATAGTGTAATGCCCCACGTGTTTCTGATAACGGAGGAATATTAATCTACCGGTTTGCATAGTGGGGTTGGCCATACGAAAGTTGAAAATGGGCATCATATAACCTTTCTTCTTTCTACCATCTAATCTTCAAAATACAATAGGTCTCCACGATGCACGAGTAAATCACCAAAAACATCGTGGCCTTCTCTACTATTATTTATTTATGTTTGAAATCATTATTTTTGAATAAAATCTTCTTTTATTTTATGTGTGAGCTCCGTCTAACAGTATTGGTTAGTCATGCTTTTTTATACTCTCGCTCGATATCACGTCGTCTTCCTACAACACCGAAACTGCGTCACCACCTACAACTCTCTCTAGACAGTGTGATCTGATAAAGCATGTTATTATGCACAGACGCCAGCAGGCCAAGCTACCCGAAACTGTTAAATTTTCCCAATCAACCTTGACCTAATGCTTTAGCGATAAAGTTGAGAATGTATTAAATTATTTATTAATTAAATATATTTGACAGATTGTAGTAGCTTGATGTGCTGGCGTACATACAATAATTAGTATTAAGCAGTATTAAGTAGAACACTCCAAAATAAAGAAGATCTACAAGGAAGAAACTCTCCTGGTTTTATTCTTCACCAACCCAGCACACAAATGCGCCTATAGGGCATAGTTTTTGGTGGGATTAATTGAGAACCCTATTTTGGCCAATATTTCTGTTGTTTCTCTTTACGTAGTGCTTTGTCAACTCTAATAAAGACACCATAACTGATCTAGCTAAACACGATTTTGCGCTACACGAATTGATATTTCGACACATAGCGAAAAGTAGAGGGTCGCGCGCATGTGTTTGAATGCTCAACCATTACTCTGGCATTAAGTCTCGTAGATATTAGCGGTTGAAATCTAACACGTTTTTGTTGGTTAGAAATATTGAACTTACGGCCAGTACACCGAGCGAAAATACGTTTTCACGGCAAAATCCCTTTGATTACAGCTAGGTATAGTAATTGTACTATCAGTGCTATGACTCTGTTCACGGATGTTTGAAAGTCATTAATATAAAGTGTAAAAAGCGGTGGTCCTAGTATACTTCCTTGTTGAACTCTGTAAATAACGTTACGTTCTTCCGATAGAAAAAAAATCGTAACTTTTGGTGCATATATTAATTTTAATTATTTGTTTATTAAGGTGTACTTCAGTACGATTAGAGTTCAAGGAAACCCCTTCAAGGTTCAAGGGAACCTCGTACACCCCAATCATCTAGCTTTTTTAAGTAAATTTTAGTAAAATTTGTATAAAAAAATATTAATTTAAATAAAATAATGTAAATATAAATATGGCAGTCACTGGATGTGTGCTAGATTTTGTGTCATCGTAATCACGTAAAAATTATAAACTGACACATAAAAACCTTCATTACCTACAATACTCGACCCAAATATATGGGACAGCTGATTATTTGTTCTCGATTACGATGTTGGTTCCACGCAGAAAGATGCCCATACCTTTAAAACTACTCCTTTCTAATACAATGCTGTACCTATAGTATACAGTAATGAAAAATGATGAAAGTATTGTGTCTATTTGTATAATGATTGCAGTCTTGTGATTTTACATGTGATTGATTTGACATAAAACTCTAATGATTGTAAGGCGCGTCGCCCACGTGGCCCACACGCGCTAGAGTCGAGGCAGCATCGCAGCGCGGGCGTGTGGTGCAGGGCTGCGGGGGGAAGGGGGATTCTACGATACCCCGCACCACCCTTTCGTGCGGGGGGCACCGCACACCCGCGCCACGACACCGCGTCAACTCAACTCTAGCTCATGTGGGCAACGCGCCTAAATAGTAGCTTTGTGATTGTCGTTTAATAGAGGCCATGCCTTAATATTAAACCAGAGTATTCAGAATTTATATTATAAAGGTTTTTAAAACATTTAAAACGCGATGCCATTTTATAAAGGTTAAAATAAAAATGATTTCTGTTTTTGTAAGTAAAAATTGTTCTAATCAGTCTGTGGTTCAAATTCATAAACTAGATCTGGCAGCACCGATAATTTAGCCATCAAAATCGTGGAACGAAATTGTTAATTTGTTATCTACCGAATTACCGATTTTTCTTCGGTCATAGCGAAAATATACAGTAGCCAAATATTATTTTCTAAATGTGTTAGTAAATTGCGCAATAAACCTATAAACTGCTGGACAAAGTTCACAGCAATTCATGACATAATATCAGCAATAAAGGACGACAACAACAACAGAGGTGTTAGGTCAATGACAAACAGTGGAGTGTGTTCGTACTTTTTAGGCGACAGTGTACCGCGAGAGGGTGTAAACTAGTGGAGCACACAGTAGAGAGCACGATGCATGATGTTGGAGGGTCTAGTGGCATGGGTTCTGAACAACTATCTGGGGAAGTACGTGGAGAACCTGAACACGGATCAGCTGAGCGTAGCGCTCCTGTCAGGTACGTTACTATAGCATACCACTGGTGCTGCGTAAATGTTTGTCTTGTTATATTTAGATCTTACGCTATTACGATGACACAAATGATTTATAATAGGAGACATGTCTTATACATATAAACTCGCACCTTTCCACATGGGGATAAGCAGACGCTACAGAACACACATTTTTAGTAAATAATGAATTGAAGTGTTGCATCAAACACAAATTATATTAGTTTCAAATGTTTTAATTATTCTTTATGTCTGAAAAACGAATAGGTATTAGAAAGTTGATTCTGTTTAAGTAAATCAAAATACAGAATACACATCAGGAACTTATTATTGCATTCTCGCAAAACTTAAGATTGATTATACAATTAACATTCATGTAATAAAGTAATGTTTTGTGTATGTAGATAGATAGACTTTACATTCCCTTTGCAAAAATATATTTCTCAAATTAAATACATTTATTTGTGGACACAGGTATAGACGCACATCAGTGGTAACATTTTCATTACAGAAAAAACCACCTGTTCTGCAAATGATTGCATCCTGTGATGACTGTCCCATACAGGTACACTGGGTGGGCATAGTTACGGGGAAAATATAATTTGAAAAAAAAAGGTTCCTTTCTTCTTGAATGAGTATCTACTAACATAGATATTAAGGAAATTGTTACTAACACTATGGATTCTGTCCGAAATAAAGGGCTTATTATTATAATTTGATATAATGGTGGTGTCAAGTCAATTGTTACCACTCATGTGTGGTTAAGACTACAATGTAGGTGTTGCAAAATTTATAAGAAATTTATAATGTGGATATCTGTGTTTGTCCTCTTTTCTAAATCAATTTGCACTACTTTTTATTGTTACATAATATTTATAATTCCTAATACTGGGTTGTCCAAATATAAACCCGCCATCTTATTTACAATTTCACGAAATCGTAAAAGGGTTCTGGAAACGTCCATAGTTCGGCTATATAAGAAGAGCAGGCTCGCGCGACCTCAACAGTCGAACAATAACTTCGATACGATTCGGACGATCGACAAAAATGGACATTTTCCGAAGAGAACTTAGGCTACTTCTACTTCATGAGTTTCGTCTGGGTCACATAGCGACGGAAGCCATGCAAAATAGAATAGTCTAGTATAGTAATAGAATGTCCTCTGTTACGACACAGCAAAACGATGGTTCCAGAAGTTTTGTGAGGGTAACTTTAACCTCGACGATGAGCCCCACCCTAGAAGACCACCAGCAATTGATATTGACGGTCTAAAAAAAATAATTGAAGATGAATCAAGATCTACGTGCGTGAACTGGCAGAGCGTCTTCATGCACCCATGGGACAATAGATAGTTATCTCCACAAACTTAATAAAACTTGGAAATATGAAATGTGGGTGCCGCACGACTTAACTCCTTCTCAACAACAAGAGCGAGTCGACATATGCATGCAAAACTTGACATCACACAGGAACTTCGAGTGGTTACGCAATCTTAGTACCGGCGACGAGAAATGGGTCTTCTATGTAAATCATACCCGCGAGCGTCAGTGGCTTAGCATTGGTCAGAAGGCAGTACCAACACCGAAACAAGACAGTCACCAAAAAAAGGTTATGCTGTGCGTCTGGTGGGGAATTAGGGGAATAATATACTGGGAACTTTTACCACCTAATACTACAGTTACTGCGGATATCTACTGTGACCAGCTTGACCAAGTATCTAAAAATCTGAAAGGACAACAGGATAGAATTTACTTTTTGCATAACAATGCCAGAGCACACATTTGCAAGAAAACTCGTTAGAAAATATAGGAACTTGGATACTACTAATTACAAAAAAAAAATTTGATGACGAACACCAAATAAAATGTGACCTGACAAACTATTTTGATGAAAAACCGAAAGCCTTCTACGAGCGCGGGGTTCTCACACTGGCAAATCGTTGGCAGCAAGTTGTGGATAGCGACGGTCAATACATTAATTAAAAGTAGTTGTTAATTTAAAAATAAAATTTATAATAAAGTTTTCTGAATAATGGCAGATTTATATTTGGACAACCTAATACTAATACCAGCCAATTATTTTCCTAGTGAGTGGCTGCATTGTGTCAGTGAGTGCCTGCATTGGGAGTCATGCGACAATAATTGACTGGTCTAACTCAATTTTTAATGGTTTCGTAAATAATAATATTTCATTTCATGGTTTTTCATGGTTTCGTAAATAATAAATTCGGTGCTACAAATAAACGCTATTTTAGATACTCGTATCTAAAATAGCGTTTATTTGTAGCACCGAATTTTCATGGCTGCTTTAACAAATTTAATAATACTTAAATAATAATAATCTGAAACAGGGAAAGTGGAGCTAGAGAATCTCCCCCTGAAGAAAGATGCCCTCCGGCACCTGGGCCTTCCAGTGGAGATCAAATCTGGCTTCATTGGGAAAGTTCAGCTCCAAGTACCAGTGCGGCAGATTCGGTCAGCCCCCTGGCTGATAGCCATCGAGAAGCTCTACTTAGTTGCCGCACCAGTCAACTTGGATGAGGTTAGTGAAGAAAATAGGCATTCAGTAGTAATGGTGAATAATTTGCTTCAGGGCAACTAGATATCCCTGATGCTGGAAAAGATGCAGAATTAATTGGTACCTTTACTTGAAACAGTTTGGTGTCTGCCCTTTCTACCCACTTATGTACCCAACTACTCTCTTTGGTTGGCATGGTTGGGTACAATAAGTTGGAAGTAAGGCGCAACCTCGCTCTTGCAAAATATGTTTTCATGGTTTTTTTGGGATACTGAATAATCCACAAATATTGGAATCGTTGGGATTGCTCGTTCCAGACAGGAGGTTACAGTTGGGACCGAGGGAGGCACTTTCTTAGTGTTCCGGCAACCTGTACAAAATTATTAAAGTTTGCACCGGTGATTCGTGCAATAAGAATCCTTAATAGTGTCTGTCGGCGTTTGGACATATTTTCTTGCTCTTGGCGGAATTCCAGAGAAGGACACTTAGTATGTTGTCCGCTGTGTACCTGGTGCTAGAAGCACAAGGTACCAGCCAGACCCGCTACTTGGGACTGGACAATCTGAGCAATCATGACTACTTTTGTTAGTTTGGGTATTACCTGTTACAACAAATGTATGTGTTAGTTAATAAAATAAATAAAAGTTTTTCAAATGATAATCCTGGACATATCTGTGTGTCATATTTTATTTTAAATCTGTTGAGCTGTTTATGTTTGTTCGATTTATCAAACATCAAAACACCTTATTTATTAAATAACTAGCTTTTTCCTGCGGCTTCGCCCGTGTGGAGGTCAGGAATTATCCCACTGGTGCCTATTACCGGTGTAAAAGTTAATCCAGGTCATAATCTGTATGCCAAAATTCATCCAAATTTGTTCTGACATTTTTGCATGAGTAATAAACATACATATTTTCACATTAATTTGTAATATTAGCAGGATATTAGTGAAAAGGGATATTTGTGTATGCTATAACATTCTTAATATTGGGAAATCAATTTTCTGAATGTCAGGAAATTCCAGCAAAGTAAGTCATAATACTTATGTTAAAGCAGTTTAACTTAGTGTGAGAACATTGTACATTCTAATCTACATTGATAATAAAAACTAAAAACACCTTATCAGTTTAATCTGCAGGACTGTACATAATTTTATAATACGCTGCTATTGAGATAAAACCAAATTGTTTCAGTATATTCTGATCATAAGACTAAGTTAATTGTTTGCTATTTTAAGACAACCTGCCAGTTTGAATAGGGCTATTACTGTTACTCTGTTTAATACAAAATATTAGAATGTAATGCATACCAAGATGATCAATCATCTTGTTACATTTGCAGAAATACTTTAAATTCATATCTAATCATTGCCAAAGATTTATTTCTTGCACTCAAACCTGAAGGTGAACTTGTGCCTGAATAAAATACTGATGTTACATGTTTAAAAATATTGTACAGAAGACAACACACACACTTATACCGCGTTTCTAGGGATTTCACAGAGATCAATGTGATGTGTGTAATATTGGCACACGAAGTAGAGAAAGAAGTATTGGCACAATAATAAATGTATAATCTGTATCACAAAAGGTTCTATTTAAGTGCAGAATAGACTTTCTGCACCTACTCTGCGTTTGTTGTGTGACATAATAGATAAGAGATAACTAAGGTATAAGTAGTGCTGGTATCATGTATGACTTAATAGATTTTATCAAAATTTATCTGAAGAGTACAGAGAGTACATTTTAGATATTGAAATAATTACAAGCTAATGCTGATTAGAATATTAACCCAGAAATTTATGTGCTATCTGTATGGGAAGAGAAATAGCGCCTTATTATAATGTTTGCGAAGACTTAAATCTGATGATGAACAAGCAATTTCAGCTAGTTATCGACCCACGGAATATTAACCGTCGTTTGCATCAATCTATTGCTGTAATGACATGCATAAGATAGTGACACACAAGAACAGTGAAAACAAATGATAAAGAGAAAGTGTCTCGTATAAAGACTTCCTCAATGAACTACATTCCATGATGGGAATACGTAATGTATTTGACGTTCTATTTGTGGAACAATCCTCGTAAATCTCGTCGCTATTCTTATTAAAATGTACCGCTAATGAATCTTGAACGCTTTAAAGATAGTTATTACGCTTATAATTTATCCAACTAATATTATAAACGCGGAAGTAACGCTGTATGTCTGTTAACTTTTAACGCATTTGGATGACAGGAACAGGTAGACCATGACCTGGGTTAGGGCATAGGATAGTTTTATTCCAGTAGTATACGTTCCCGTGGGTTATTTTCCGAACACCATGCGGGCAATGCCACAGGAAAAGCTAGTTTGTCATAAAAGGTTCCTGTAAATGCATAAATGTCGCGTCTTCAGTAACGTGGGTCGCTAATATGGCAGTTAAATGTCGCGTCTTTAGTAACGTGGGTCGCTAACATGGCAGTTAAATGTCACGTCTTTAGTAACGTGGGTCGCTAACATCGCAGTTAAATGTCGCGTCTTTAGTAACGTGGGTCGCTAACATGGCAGTTAAATGTCACGTCTTTAATAACGTGGGTCGCTAACATGGCAGTTAAATGTCACGTCTTTAGTAACGTGGGTCGCTAACATGGCAGTTAAATGTCGCGTCTTTAGTAACGTGGGTCGCTAACATGGCAGTTAAATGTCGCGTCTTCAGTATCGTGGGTCGCTAACATGGCAATTAAATGTCGCGTCTTTAGTAACGTGGGTCGCTAACATGGCAGTTAAATGACGCGTCTTCAGTATCGTGGGTCGCTAACATGGCAATTAAATGTCGCGTCTTTAGTAACGTGGGTCGCTAACATGGCAGTTAAATGTCACGTCTTCAGTATCGTGGGTCGCTAACATGGCAATTAAATGTCGCGTCTTTAGTAACGTGGGTCGCTAACATGGCAGTTAAATGTCGCGTCTTTAGTAACGTGGGTCGCTAACATGGGAGTTAAATGTCGCGTCTTCAGTATCGTGGGTCGCTAACATGGCAGTTAAATGTCGCGTCTTCAGTATCGTGGGTCGCTAACATGGCAATTAAATGTCGCGTCTTCAGTAACGTGGGTCGCTAACATGGCAGTTAAATGTCGCGTCTTCAGTATCGTGGGTCGCTAACATGGCAGTTAAATGTCGCGTCTTCAGTATCGTGGGTCGCTAACATGGCAGTTAAATGTCGCGTCTTCAGTAACGTGGGTCGCTAACATGGCAGTTAAATGTCGCGTCTTCAGTAACGTGGGTCGCTAACATGGCAGTTAAATGTCGCGTCTTCAGTATCGTGGGTCGCTAACATGGCAATTAAATGTCGCGTCTTCAGTAACGTGGGTCGCTAACATGGCAGTTAAATGTAGCGTCTTCAGTAACGTGGGTCGCTAACATGGCAGTTGAATGTCGCGTCTTTAGTAACGTGGGTCGCTAACATGGCAGTTAAATGTCGCGTCTTTAGTAACGTGGGTCGCTAACATGGCAGTTAAATGTCACGTCTTTAGTAACGTGGGTCGCTAACATGGCAGTTAAATGTCACGTCTTTAGTAACGTGGGTCGCTAACATGGCAGTTAAATGTTGCGTCTTTAGTAACGTGGGTCGCTAACATGGCAGTTAAATGTCGCGTCTTCAGTATCGTGGGTCGGCTAACATGGCAATTAAATGTCGCGTCTTTAGTAACGTGGGTCGCTAATATGGCAGTTAAATGACGCGTCTTCAGTATCGTGGGTCGCTAACATGGCAATTAAATGTCGCGTCTTTAGTAACGTGGGTCGCTAACATGGCAGTTAAATGTCGCGTCTTCAGTATCGTGGGTCGCTAACATGGCAATTAAATGTCGCGTCTTTAGTAACGTGGGTCGCTAACATGGCAGTTAAATGTCGCGTTTTCAGTATCGAGGGTCGCTAACATGGCAATTAAATGTCGCGTCTTTAGTAACGTGGGTCGCTAACATGGGAGTTAAATGTCGCGTCTTCAGTATCGTGGGTCGCTAACATGGCAGTTAAATGTCGCGTCTTTAGTAACGTGGGTCGCTAACATGGCAGTTAAATGTCGCGTCTTCAGTAACGTGGGTCGCTAACATGGCAGTTAAATGTCGCGTCTTCAGTATCGTGGGTCGCTAACATGGCAATTAAATGTCGCGTCTTCAGTAACGTGGGTCGCTAACATGGCAGTTAAATGTCGCGTCTTCAGTAACGTGTGTCGCTAACATGGCAGTTGAATGTCGCGTCTTTAGTAACGTGGGTCGCTAACATGGCAGTTAAATGTCGCGTCTTTAGTAACGTGGGTCGCTAACATGGCAGTTAAATGTCGCGTCTTTAGTAACGTGGGTCGCTAACATGGCAATTAAATGTCGCGTCTTTAGTAACGTGGGTCGCTAACATGGCAGTTAAATGTCGCGTCTTTAGTAACGTGGGTCGCTAACATGGCAGGTAAAACTGATGCAGCCAAATGTGGTCTGAATAAGTTGCGACCTCATAGTACCGCAGCGGAAACTAGCATAAAGATGACTTTTACGCGGCCCGAGGTTTATTTGTATTATCATTATCGAATTTAATGTGACAGCAATGACCAGAGTGACCACCACTTGGGCAGCTGGAGAGGAAATAATATTGTTTTGCGCAGTGGGACTGCTCCGTGGAAGCGTCTATAGCGCACGAGCGCAAGACGGCGCTTCTGGACGCCCTGGAGGCAC
The DNA here is from genome assembly GCA_948252095.1 of Dicycla oo. Taxonomy (NCBI): domain Eukaryota; kingdom Metazoa; phylum Arthropoda; class Insecta; order Lepidoptera; family Noctuidae; genus Dicycla; species Dicycla oo. The sequence continues at coordinate 1,353,076 of OX411718.1, read as the reverse complement.
AGTGGAGGGCGGAGCACGAAGCGGCCGACGCCGGCTACTACGCCACATCCTACTCCTCGTGGCTCAGCTATGGTACCGGGCTCCTCGCGAACATCGTCGAGAACCTACAGGTAATTAGTTAGCCAGCTGATAAACGTGGTGTAGAATACGCGGAAGTAATCTGCATTGAAAACGATGTTCGATTTCGGGCATTCTTAATAAGGTGGGTTTAGACCAAACGAACATGGAACCAGAGAGCTAGGATAGACCAATTAACATAGAACCGGAGAGCTAGGATATACCAACGAACATAGAACCAGAGAGCTAAGATAGACCAACGAATATAGAACTAGAGAGCTAGGATATACCAACGAACATAGAACCAGAGAGCTAAGATAGACCAACGAACATAGAACTAGAGAGCTAGGATATACCAACGAACATAGAACCAGAGAGCTAAGATAGACCAACGAACATAGAACTAGAGAGCTAGGATATACCAACGAACATAGAACCAGAGAGCTAAGATAGACCAACGAACATAGAACTAGAGAGCTAGGATATACCAACGAACATAGAACCAGAGAGCTAAGATATACCAACGAACATAGAACTAGAGAGCTAGGATATACCAACGAACATAGAACCAGAGAGCTAAGATAGACCAACGAACATAGAACTAGAGAGCTAGGATAGACCAACGAACATAGAACCAGAGAGCTAGGATAGACCAACGAACATAGAACCAAAGAGCTAGGATGGACCAACGAACGAATGATCGGTCTCTGCTTACACAAAAAGAAATTGGAAAGGAATTTGATGGAAGAGTGGGGGATAGAATTTCTCAATGAACATAATACATTTCAAGCTAATGCTTCATCAGCATGAATGAATATAACACAAATCTCCCCAGTTGAAACTGAACGACGTGCACATCCGTTACGAGGACGCGGTGACATGCGCGCGGCCGTTCGCGTGCGGCCTGACGGCGGAGTCGCTGTGCGCGGAGTCGTGCGACAGCGAGTGGCGCCGCGGCTTCACGCTGCTGGCCGACCCCGACGGCTGCAGCTTCAAACTGCTGGAGCTGCAGAACCTCGCCGTCTACTGGGATCCCATGCCCGTGCCCGCTGGCATGTTCGCGAGCTGTACAATCACAGAACTCACAGTAAGATTTTGTTTGCTAGTGAAAATACCCGAAATAGCACTCGCCGAGCTAGTTTTCTTATTTTACCACAAATGAGAACTTATACGTAGTTTGGCAAAAAAATGTTAAATTGGAAGTTGCACAATTTTACAACAAAATACTCTAATATATTTAAAAAATACACTCAGGTTTTCAATTCATTCAAAACTCAGTTAGCTGAATATTCAATCAAAATTCAAATCCCTTTGTGAAATCTGCATGCATTCATTCATCTGTATGCATTGGTAGGGTGTATCATTACATAATTGTTGCAATAACGAACTTCGCATTTATAATTAAGCTTAGAAATAATTTGCTCATGTAAGTGACTTTGTGTCTTTTTTGAGAATAAATATCTGTAAACCTAAATAAGACGTTTTTTATTTATTTCTAAGTATGTTTTTGTCGTATTGCAGACTCGCATGTCCGAAACGTGGCGCCAGCCGCACCGCTACCTGGTGCACCCGGCGTCGGCGCGCGCGCGCGTGCGGCGCGAGCGCACCGAGCAGCCGCTCCGCTCGCGCACTCGCCCGCGCCTGGCCGCGCACCTCACGCTCGACACCGTCACGCTCAACCTCACGTCCGTGAGTACTCACCACCAAAATCGCACACACATTCAACATTGTGGATCACCACAAAACTATTAAATAAACTATACATCTAAACTCTGGGACGAATTTCGCGCTCATACAAAACGTCAAACGCCCGACATTATTTTTGCCGAGAATAGGCAATGCACTATAGGTATTTGTTCTAAAGCCCAACAGCCATAAGATATATACCAATGGAAAGAGCCAATCAAGGAGAACTAACACGACTTTTGCCAATTGTTAGTCAGCTCGGGCTTAATGACCTAAATAGGTGACTAGTTGGGCACTGAAGTTTAGGAATGTTCTGGCGCCCAGTGGCCATAAGATGACCAATGGAAATAGCTTTCAAGTGGAATATTTGTTTCTAACACGAGTTATGGCAATAATGATGATACCTGGGTAAAAAAAAAGAAATTCTATTTAGTCCGTCAGTCAGATAAATAAAATATTTGACACGTATTTTTTGCTTTATCATATTAATAAAATATTACTTAGATAACACGCATTAAAGTAAGTTTATATTGTTACTAACAAAATATGGAAGTGATTCTGCAATAAACGTTATTATTATTATTAAACTTTAGTATGGAACAGCTGGTTTTTTTTCGGTATTTCAAGGTAGGTCCCATAGCAAAATTTATTCAGTTCGATGGTCTAAAAGTTTGTGGAGTTAATTTTTTAACACCTTGTACAGGATGTAGCATAATTAATGAATAGTCCTGTATCTGCGGGTGGGGGACCCCAAGCCCTATAATATAAAAAAAATAATTGTCAAACCCCGGAGAGTCGATGGGTATGCGCATTTTTTTTTAACTTATATTTTGAAAAATGGCCACTTTTGGTAACTTTCTCAGCCACCGTGTTCATAAATGAATTTTCACTATCTGATTTCTGCTTAATATTTTTAAATAAACGTGCTATAAGATGTGTATTACAGTGTACCTCATTTGGTTTTTTTTTTTTTTATCTTAAAGTGTATTCTGTGCGCGAGAATTATTTGTAACATCGATAGCATCAGAAATTCAAATATTCATCTAGCGCATCAGTAAACTATCGACCGCCCGTTGTGTTTACATGTTTGGTAAATTTGAAACCCTGCAGTTTACAGCGTTATGTTTACGTATACGTATGTTTCCGTGCCCCTCAGCGGCAGTACAACGCGGCGGTGTGCTGCGCGGCAGGCCTGGAGCGGCTGGCACGCGTGCGCGCATACCGCGCGCGCCGCCCGGCCGCGCCCGTGCCGGGCCACGCGCGCGCCTGGTGGCTCTACGCGCTCGCCTGCCACGTGCCCGACCACCGGTGTGAGTATCACTTACTATAACACCATCATAATCAGCCTACCACGTTTCCACAGCTGGGACACACACACTCTGTGAGAGAGAGCGGGCTGTATAATCCAGCACGCGGGCCCAGTGCAGGTTGGTAGATGTCACATGTCTTCGAATGTTTGGTTCTAGGATATGCCGGTTTCCTCACGATGTTTTCCTTCATCGTTTTGAGACAGTGGTGATGAAATTGTATACACAAAGTACCTAAAGCGCCTGCCTGGGTGCGAACCCTCGACCTTACAACTCGTAAGTCGGGGTCGTAACCACAGGGCCATCGCTGCCCTTATGTTTAGAGTTTAACAAATGCCACTAAATTGCAGATTGTTTCTGATTTTATAAAGGTTCACCTACAGACGACCGGTTATTTTATAAAGGTTCACCTACAGACGACCGGTTATTTTATAAAGGTTCACCTACAGACGACCGGTTATTTTATAAAGGTTCACCTACAGACGACCGGTTATTTTATAAAGGTTCACCTACAGACGACCGGTTATTTTATAAAAGTTCTCCTACAGACGACCGGTTATTTTATAAAGGTTCACCTACAGACGACCGGTTATTTTATAAAGGTTCTCCTACAGACGACCGGTTATTTTATAAAGGTTCGCCTACAGACGACCGGTTATTTTATAAAGGTTCACCTACAGACGACCGGTTATTTTATAAAGGTTCACCTCTCATAAAAAACTTGACAGCTTGTGAAGTCGGTGCCAAGCTAATAGTGCATTAAAGAACTGAAGACACCGACTTCAGAAGCTGTTAATTTTTTTTATGAAAGTTATTTAATTCGTTTTAGGTTTTTGAAGGCAGTTTTTACATTTTTTAAAGTAAAATTATTTTTCCACTAGTTTTTGCCCGCGGCTTCGCTCGCGTTAATTTAGAATAGCGGTTTAGGGCGTGAAAAGGTATCAAGTAAACAAACTTACTTTCGTATCTATAATATTAGGATAATATTATAGATATATAATGTTAGGAGGATGAAAAACCGGTCTATCGACAATCTAGACTCACAAATTGTATTAGGTACTTAAATAAAAAATAAAAAAAAACTCTTAACACATTACTAAAGTTTCTATAATAATATAGTTCAATCATGATTCGAAAGACAGGTGGCGCCATTTACTATCATGAGAACGTTATTGTTGTTTTCCCCGGGAACAGTATTTTTTTTCGGAATGAAGGGTACCCTATAGCCGTTTCTATATAGCTGACAACGTATATGCAAAATTTCAGGATGATCGGTTCAGTGGTTTAGGCGTGAAAAGGTAACAAACAAACAAGCGTCCTTTCACATTTATAATATTAGTTAGGATTTTTAGTTGAATATAAAAAAAAATACAATATGCTCATGACGAACGAAAAGAAAAATCATAAAAATCCGCTTAGAAATGCCGGAAATACAGTACATTTATGCATATAACTTCGTACATAAGAATAATTACCTAATGTATTATATACTAAAACCTTCCTGAAAGTATGTAGATCACATCAATGAAAGAATCATCAAATTTGGTTCATGAGTTTTTGAGAAAATCGTGGACATACAAACAAACATACATAGAATAGAATAGAGAACCTCCTTTTTTGAAGTCGGTTAAAAATAAAAATGATTTTGGATTTTTAATGGCATGCATTAAATCAAACCTCTAATAATTCCCATTAGAGGTTCGATTTAATGCGTGCCGTAGTTATTTCATTTGCAATACGATAATGCACAATTGGGCATATTTTATTCGAAAATAATTAACTTTTGGCACACAATGCGACCATTGAACTAAACTTAGAGAGTTGCGACCTGTAGGTCTTTGCAAGTACATTTTGATGTTGTTCGCTTTGTCCCGTCTATCGAAAGTATATTTAAGTGTTTTGTATACAAAGATAATTAAAATATTGGCTTCATAATAACTTTTTCGCTAGGGACCGAGCCCAAGCCGACGTGGCAGTCGTGCCTGGAGCGGGCGCGGCAGACGCGCGAGTACGTGGACGCGTGCCTGCTCACGCTCAGCAACCCCGCCGCCACGCTGCCCGCCGAGCGCAAGGCCGCCAAGGATGAGTTCGAGTGGCGCACGCCGCTGCATCTGCTCAAAGCGCTCAGAGAGGTCAGTGTTATATCAGTTCCCAGCATAATATAGTGTTTTGGGGGTTCCATACCTAAAAAAACGGAACCTTTGTAGTCTCACTTCTTTAGAAAGCAAACATTTTCTTTGGCATTTGGCACTTTCACATTTGAACCAAACGGATGATGTCCTTGGACCAACTTGTGTTGTCTGGATTTTTTCCCGTACAACTAAATGATCCTTACATGAAACGGTGTCGATCAGCATTAAAAAAAATACAATTGTACTCCATTACAAACTGCTGTCCAATACTAGTTCTGTAGTTTACCATTTTGCACCATTACTTGTATCAAAGTGTTTTAGGAGCGTGACACACGTGCGACGCTCACTGTTGTCGTGTGTTGTGTAGTGTCAGTATGTACATTGTACACGAGAGACTAATTGCCTGGGACCCAGGACCCAGTGCCCCGAGAGACATAGTGTGACCCCCTTGCAATTTTGTAAGACCTTTTATCTTTTACCCTTAACTTGCAGAGATTCGCTTCGAATAAGCTTTGGTCGTTATAAATCATTAGGTTATTTTCTCCCTACTAAATTAGTTATATGTGCTAAATAGGTACCTAATTTTAAACTACAATCAAGTGTGTGACAAGTTATAATAATATTATATGATTTAGTGTTTCCATTTTTTTTTTTTTTTTGTGAATGCGCATTCTAGTTTTAGACATTGACATAGACGAGCGTCAAACTGTTGCCTGAGGTAGTAGGTACCCGACCCTCTGCAAAAAAAGGGTAGTGAGGACAGATTGGTTCAGACAGACGTCATTATATTTTGCTAGCTTAGACTTGCCAAATCCAAGAACGTCGGCCGATAAATTTACACTTTGAATGACAAATTGACAACCTAAAACAGGATATGACTTACTTCGACAAGGAAATTAATTTTTGGATGGACACGGCTGAAGAACGAGATAAGATTAAGAAGGCTACTAGCGAGATTTATAAGAAACCTGAACTGGATAGCAGCGAGACCTCAGACGAAGACTGGAACAACACAGCATAGCAGTGACAGAAAAGAGTCGAGAAAGCAGTTTAACTAAAGATTCACTGGTGAAGCTGGGCTTGAAACAACCTGGCGGCGACGTCGTTAAAAGATACCCATATACATCTCCCGTCTCTCCACAATTCCATTGCTATAGTGGTTTTGCAATGTGGTTAGCTAGTGACCTCGACAATTGATCATATTATTGTTGCCTGAGCAACCGGCAGCAAGTTCGTCATGCTCCCTTAGATGTCACTGCTTGCAGTAGCGTCGGGGGTCGGGTTGCCTTCTTCCCTCAAATATGGCGACGGGGGTAATGGCTGATCTTTGCGTTATGCTCTTGAATGGGTGCTGCTTGTGGTGACTGGTCGTCTTGCTGACCTTGGTTTTGTTTTGTTATTAGTAATTAACTCTTTGTTTATTTTACTTCGATGGTCCTGGTTTATCATTTGTGACTTCGAGTTACGGCTACATTTACGGCTATATGTAAGTGGGCACGCCCTTTATTATTGGAGGCTTTTATTTAGGTATAGTTCTGTTTACTTTTTAGTTTTGTATTATATTTCTGCATATTTTTTTGGTATATAGGCGTGTGCTAGCTGACTTATAGCAAATAATTAAATTTAATGTTTTGTGTTGCGTAATGTACCTAAATTATTTTGCGCAGTGTTGCATAGAATCAAAATTTTAACTGAACCGACAGCTGTGCTGCTGGGGAGTTTGTTGCGCCACTTCTTCTCCCCAGCTAAAGCACTAAGAAGTGGTGAAGGGCGGGCGTTTTGGGGGACTGTCTTATGTAATTTTGACGTTCGAAAAGTGCTGATTCTCAGCCTAGTTTGAATTTGCTTACTATACTGACTTTTGAATTTGCTTACTATAGGATGAATAACCGGTACGGCTCTATAATCCTTCTATATACTAAAAAAAATAATAAAATTAAAATTCATTTAATTCAGATAACTAGATCCATAAAGTCCGATAACTTTAAAATACATTTACACACATTACATTACATTTTAATACATTACAATAAGGGCATGTCTACCCTACTATTATCGCGGCCCACGCGGCTGCTTAAAATCAAAACATAGTAACTCGTTCCAACAAAAATGTTCAGGAGAGCCAAAAAACTAGTCCGCTACTTTGATTCGTTCGCCCGAAGAAACTAGAAGAGATAGCAATTTGGATGTTTGGCGAAAAGTTGTGCTATATTGTTGACATTTTAGTTGTTATACTCGTAATCATTTTTAGAGTATAGTTACACTTGAAGCGCTCATACTTTATTTTTATTTGTGAATTTACCCAAATATAAATGTAAAAACAATATCAAAACTTAGTAAGTCTGCTTACTAGGTTATCAATTTGATTTACTATGGTAAACATGAAGACTAAACAAATTCATTATACATTAAGTGTTTATAAAATTAAAAAATAAAATTATCCCAAAGTACCTACGAATGCAGATTTTGAATAAAAATCATGTTGACTTATAAAATGATATTTATTAACGTACTTCAAAGGACTCTTATTAAATTAAAACATGACTCACACTCTCAACAGTCAACCAAAACTAAAAAAAATAAACTTTAGCTAAAATAATTCTTATTGATAATGAACTACTCATTGTTATCGGTAACGATTTGACCATCAGTTTGCAAATCAATGGAGTTATCACTCGTGGGTAGATTCAGCCAAAACTCCCTTCTGTTCAATGGCATTAGGGGGACCAATTTTGAAACAATACCATCTTTCTTCGATGATTTCACCCCTCGGGGGATAGTATTTGAAAGTGAGGGAATAGTGTTGACATTAAATTTCTGCATCAAGAAGTTTAGTTCTTGGTATGACTCATCAAAATCTGTTTTATAAAACAGATTTCGTGATCCTTTGAGGAACTTAGCTTCAACCACTGGGTTTAGCAAAAATGTGCTGAGAGCTGAATCGTCATTTGTGTTACGCCTTGGAACTCGTTTCTTTTTCACCCATTGGTATGATTTTTGCACTTCGATAACGTCAATGTTCTTTCTACAGTTCGCTATAATAGACTTGTAGTCCTCGTAATCATAAACTCCATCTCGACGCCTCATCTCTTTTTCTATATTTCCGTGTACGCCGTCAGCAGACATATGGGTATGGCCTTTAGTGAGAAATCTCAGAGTAATAGTATCATATAACTCACAAAGTAGTATCATATAACTCATTTTATTATTTTTTAATACGGAGCGAAACACTCGTGCGCCGGTGACACTGGACATACTAAACGAATTTCATCTATTTTGCAATTGGCGCCAAATTCAAAACATAGCAAGTTGGTATTTCAAATTCATAACTTAGTAAGTCGCTTGAGCTGCTAGGGTTTTAAATTTGTATTTTGACATACTAAGTTTAAAATTTGTACTTCAAGGAAATTTTCGTAATCATGCCAAATTGCTTAGACTTGCTAAATTATTTTTTTAAAATTACGTATGAAACTGGGTGTTTTAAGGTCCACATCATTTTGATACTATCTAGTAAGTCGAAAAATGCCAAAAACCGTTTTTTTTTTCAAATCACCTGTTACTAGGTTTTGAATTTGGGCAGCCGCACGGTCTACTCCTTGATATGTAAATCTTTGGGTTCATTAGAGTTATCGAATCTGGTCAAACCACGCTGGGGTCGGTGCATTTATTCGTTCATTACTTGTAACCAAGTGTTATAGCAATTCAATATAGCTATTTCCCTTATATCAAATGTACCATGTCCAATCAATACTAGAAATATGTGTTAGGTCCCCATAGCGCTACTTTCTACGCCCCGTGTCTCTTACGGATTCGGATTTCCCCGTACTATCGCAGGTTAAAATAGAACACTCCGTATAAACCTTCAAATTACAACTTCAGATGAATACAGGACATCTCTGCGCTTGCGCAACTTAAAACTATTTGAATAACTTCTTATTGTAACATACGCACTGTTTTGTTCACAGGTAGCAATGCGCAAAGTGCCAAAATCGAGTCCCGTGTCAACTCCCGACAAACCAGCGAGCTCGGGTCGCAGCATGCTGGTGCACTGGTTCCCGCAGTGGTGGGGCTGGTACGGCGCGCCAGCACAGGAGCCCGCCCCTGTCGCCCCCGCCCCCGTCCCTGCCCCCACGCCCCACGCCCCCGCTGACTTGGAAGAAGAGATCCTCGACGTGATAGCCGACTCCTTAGATAATAATACGATGTTGAAGAGAGATACAGTGTTCGGGAAGTTCGAGTTCATACTGAACAAGGGCTCGTTAAATCTTTGTATGGAGACTGAAGATGATGAAAACAAGTGAGTAGCTGTACCAGTTGTAATGGCACGATGAAAATTCGTTTACATTCCTTGAGTTAACTCAATCTCCTTTGTATTGCATAATTGCATAGCACATGTGTGAGCAGGTACTATGTATTGGGTTGGCACAAAAGTAATGAGACACGTCATGTAGGGTGCCGTTAGAGGGTCTGGTCAACTCTTAGCTGCGACGGCTTATTTTATTATTGTATTGTTTTTTTTTTATTCTTTTTGCTTTTACTGTGGACGTTTATAACGTGCACGTGTTGTTACATCATTCTCACATGAATTTAACATTAATGATCTAATATTTTGTAAACATATTATTTAAAAGAGTGTCTATGGATTGTCTTACCCGTTCTTCTCCATAGGAACCTACTACGCTTTGAAATAGGCAGCTAGCTTCATCTTTCTGACTGACCGACTCGTTTGACAAATCAAAAGTGGCTGTTACTAGTTTGATTGCAATAAATGATATGAGTTTGAGTAAAATGAAAGAAAGAAAGAAAGAAAGAAAATACGTTTATTTGCGATAAACATGGCGCAAAGAAATAAAAAACAAAATAAAACAAAGAACAAGTTTGGGGAAAATATGCGTCACATTCACGCAAAACGGCCGTCGCTCAGCATAATGCCGCGACCCAAATGGAAATGTTAACAAAAGTATTGGCCGCTTCTTCTTAGCGTTTTGATGGAAAAAAGTATTGGCCGCTTCTTATTAGCGGTTTGATGGCAAAAATATTGGGCGCTTCTTCTTAGCGGTTTGATGGTAAAAAGTTCAAATATGTTGGTGATGCCCCAAAGTTCTGAAGAACTCTGCTGAGTTCGCGTGCAACTACTTATTGCGCGCTGACACAATGAAGGGTAATTTTGTTACCGGATGTTATGTTTATATTGTCGGTGTTCTGCAGAACCCCCGCGTCTGACAGCCCGCCAGAGAGCGCGAGCGGCGTGGAGTTGCAGTTCTCGTGCGTGCGCGTGGGCATTGAGTCACGGCCGCGCGCCGCGTCGCACGCGCTGCACGTGTCGCTCGGCTCCGTGTGCCTGCGCGAGCGCATCACGCCCAACACGCTTTTCCCCATACTCATCGCGCCGCAGGTAATACGAGTATATTACATGAGTCAAATATATTATGTAAATGAATATTTCGAGCTAATTTAAGACATTTTGTTGGATGCGAATAAATTTAATTTATTTCTGGTACAGATATTCTATTTTACGAAGTCCGTTCGGCTTTGATTGTAGTAGTGACGTATCCCGACAAACGCGCTTGTTTGTGTAAAAGTGGGTAACGTTAGCAAAGAAATCTGATATATATTTAACGGCGCTGGATTGTCAGCCGAGTTTTTAAAAACAGTGACGTCAGCAGGGCTGACGTCACTATTCCCATCATGTAGCTCACTCATCACAAGTCACGAAATAACACCAGAAAACTATAGGTACACACTTGTTTATTAATTACAATTAAATTAGAACACCAATAAAATAACTAAAATAATCAAGTTACTCACACAGTTTTTATAATATGTCCTTCCAGCTAGGTCGCTCGAAAAGTAATGTGACTCAAGCACTCCGAATACATTTAGGTCAACATGGCGGCTTCCCGCCATTACTATGCTTCGCGCCATGACAGCGCTCCTTTCAGAGTACTTAGTCAAATACAAACACTTTATTAAATCGAACTAACTAATAACCGTTAAACATTGTGATAATTCCTATTAAAATTAACCTGCTATTTTAAAACACTTAAACCACTTTTATTTCAACCAATAAAACCAACACAGGTTTATTGGAATAACTTAAGGAAACAATGTTTACTTAAAATTCTAATGACTGAAACGTTTCATCAAAATGCAATGATAGATAATCATAAATCAATATAAGAATTTACAGTTACATAACGAGTAATGAGAATGCATTTAAAATAAGTAGAAGAAATTACCTACTTCATAAAAACAACATCAATCAACAATCGTCCTTTTAAACTTCTAAAATTACAATTATTATCAAACATACGATTGGTTCACCTTATAATCATTATCTACCTGGTATAGATAATTATTTGTTCTAATTAATTGATATACGCAGAGTCTCGCGTCGACATATTCAAGTCGAGATTTAATAATAGAAATAAAATTTTGGTTTTAAAAGTATATACTTTTTGTTAATAAATTAGATTAGGTTGCAATAAACACAAAAATATTAAGAAGATGTACCGTAAACTGGGGTTACTTTGATACTACGGGGTTACTTTGATATCGACTTTCGACTTATGAAAAACATATTTTTGTAATATCTACAACGCCTTATTAAAAAAGAAACTATCAGAAGTGCCAACTACTGATAGTAAGGCGTTGTAGATATTACAAAAATATGTTTTTCATAAGTCGAAAGTCGATATCAAAGTAACCCCGTAGTATCAAAGTAACCCCGGTTTACCGTAGGCATTTAATTAAGCATTGGTATTACAGAATGGAAACGAATCAAGTAGGACTATTCAGTATTTTCAATCACTATCAGATAAATTTTCGATTTCCGATTCAGTTTTGCTGTCGTCAGAATCATCTTGTACAGTCCCAAGCATAATTGGAGTCAGTCCGTAGGGTATACATTGGCTTACAAGGAATGAGCTGTTTGCGTGTGTGCGTGAGTAACTGTTTGGAATAGATTTACTGTTTTACTCTTGAGCATCACAGATTCGGTGGTCGAGCGGTGTAATCGCGAAAGTGTGCGCGAAATAAGTCTGGGTTTGATTCCGGCTGGAGTCACAATCAGTCAGTCTTTGTCCGATCTTTGGAACCTTATTTTTAATCCTATTTGATTTTTGGAATCTGTTTTTAATTGTATCAAAAACAAAACTGTTTGGTCACATTTTATTTACTTTTTATTAAAAATAAAACATCTCAAATACTTTTCAAGATTTTTTTATTATCTGTTTTACTATAAAATATTAAAATCATACCACTTGATAACTACAAATTGTGTGTATGTCGTGATTTTTTTTTAAATTTAAACAAGGTTTAAGCTTAAGTATTCGTTTTCGTAAAGAAAAGAGGATTGAAGCTAAACCTTGACACTTTATTTTAATAAATACAAATCATAGGAAATATAATAACTTAAAACTGATACAATGATAAAATAATATAAATGTATTAATATTTATTTTAACCTCCATTTTTCTTTATAACTTGTTAGTAATCGCCTCCGCATAGAACCAACAACATTCTCACAAATATCGGTTCCTCTTAAATCCTTCCACACTTGATGGTAGTGTGATTCCAAATCCTCTGTTATTCTTTCATTACGCATGTCCCATTTTTGCACCTTTAAACCCCATAGATTTTCTATGGGGTTTAAGTCCGGGGATTTTGCTGGCCAGGGAATCACAGTTATTTCAGGGTTTTGATTAAACCAATCATTCACAACGTGAGCTCGATGCACTGGATAGTTATCTTGCACAATTGAAATATTTGGCACATCCACCATACACGCGCATACACGCATCGCACCATCAGTAACATGTTTTCGTCTAAAATTTTAACATAGGTAGCAGCGGTTGCACGCCCAGGTGGTTGCGCTACTAGTTCACCTGGTCGAGCGACAGACATCCAACCTTGTTCCATCCAAGTTAAGCTGGGTTTCTTTGCTGGCTTCCGATGGTGTATACCTTGTCTATGTAGGGTTAAATAGCGCTGTAAATACGGGAAGCGAATGTGTGTTCGTGTGAATGGTGAATAAGTTAGATTAATATTTTTTTTGAACTATAGTTATTTATCATTTCAAATTAGAGGGGGCATGTGTGTCTGGCACTACAGGGTATGCATGCAGTGCTTATTTGCATGTATGGAGTGCACGCCACTGTGTGTTGGGCTTTGTAGTTCTTTATTATATCGTACAATTCCAATTTAAGAAGAGATTAATTAATTGCTATACCCTTATCCCTGAGCCATTGCTGCATATCGGCTTTCTTTGTAGATTGCGTCGGTAGTCGTTCAGCCCGTGTGTTGTGATAAGATGCATTGTCTAAGACAATGACAGAGCGCGGAGGTAAATTGGGTAGCAATTTTTCATTTAGCCAATTTACATAGTTATCATAGCTCATATTTGAATGATAATCACCAGCTGTTGAGTTGGCCTTATAAACCAAAGAAGCATTTTCAATAAAACCATCCTTGATTCCCGCGTGCACTAAAATAAAGCGAGTGCCTGTGCTAATTTTTTTTAAAAACGGATTGCTTTACTTTTTTTTTGCCCAGGTGTTGTTTCGCACGTGTGTCGAAAGGACGTAGCTCTTATCGGTGTAGACAATGGGCCGACTTTGAGAGTGAGAAGTGAGTGTGAAGTGAATTTTGATGAAGTGGATGGCAATTCCTTCTCTTCTTTTAATAATCTTTGAACTGTTTTTTGGCTAACACCCGTAGCTTCAGCTGTACGCCGTGTAATGTCTCGTAAATGAGACAAATCACAATTGGGTTCCATGAATAATTTTGTAAATTTATATTCTTCTCTCAGAAAATGATAAACACTAGCTATCATGTTTCGACCCTAAAACAAAATGTAATCAAAATAATTAAGAAATATAAACATTTTATAACACAAAAAAACATTAATTTTATAAATACTTCTATTGCTATATTAAGTATCTTTGTATAAAATTTTAATTGAAAACGACTAAATAAATTTAACCTTGGTTTAAAAAAAAAACGTGTTTTTTACACTTCAAGAATATATTCAGTTTATAAAATGAGGTCAGTGTTTGCTATCCGACTATTTTGAGAAAAACACACACACACACACACAACACACACACACAGAGTACACAGAAGCTCGAACAGAGGCTCTGTTCGAATTCCAAACGAATGCGGAAATAAATAATTTCATCGAACGCAAATATGCACATTCGCTCGTTCACCAAAATGTTGGCCAGTTCGCGATCAGATCTCTTTGGAGACAGCACGTACTCAAAACCATTACCACTTTGCCGTACATTGTACCGATAAGTTAGTTATATAGTTATTTTATTTAAGCAACTGTTATAGTAATTCAATAAAGCTATTTCCCTTATAATTCAAGACTTTAACTTTATACCATATCCTATCGATACGAGAAACGTGTGTTAGCTTAGCCGAGCACTACTTTCCACACCTCTTCTCTTCTCTCTCCGAAACCGATGCATAATCTTTTGTTTTTACTTCCTTAGCGGAGGTCACTCCTTTTTCTGTTAATCTTAAAATGTTGTGACATACGTAATGTTGATATCGAGCAGGGTGTCATCCGCGAGGGTCTGAGCGCGCTGAGCGCTTCAGGCGCGGCGATGTCGTGGTGCCGCGCGCACGCGCAGTCCGGCACCAGCGCCGCCACGACGCAGGAGCCGCTGTTCCAGCTCACGTACGAGAAGAAACCCTTCGGCATCAACTGTGACTACAAGTAACTACACGAGAAATAATATCCTCGAGACTGCAATTTAAATTTAAGAGTACTTATTCACGCGATCCAGATCGTCCGACTAGTTGAGTATTCGACAGCAAACTCGAACTAAACTCCAGAGGTGCCCCTGCGCACAGCACTGCGCGATTCTAGTCTATTTATTAAATAGTCACACAGCGAGGTCTCGAACTAACTCCAGAGGTGCCCCTGCGCACAGCACTGCGCGATTCTAGTCTATTTATTAAATAGTCACACAGCGAGGTTTCGAACTAACTCCAGAGGTGCCCCTGCGCACAGCACTGCGCGATTCTAGTCTATTTATTAAATAGTCACACAGCGAGGTCTCGAACTAACTCCAGAGGTGCCCCTGCGCACAGCACTGCGCGATTCTAGTCTATTTATTAAATAGTCACACAGCGAGGTCTCGAACTAACTCCAGAGGTGCCCCTGCGCACAGCACTGCGCGATTCTAGTCTATTTATTAAATAGTCACACAGCGAGGTCTCGAACTAATTCCAGAGGTGCCCCTGCGCACAGCACTGCGCGATTCTAGTCTATTTATTAAATAGTCACACAGCGAGGTCTCGAACTAATTCCAGAGGTGCCCCTGCGCACAGCACTGCGCGATTCTAGTCTATTTTTTGGGAATACCTGGTCTTGAAAGAGTGGTATTGATCACTTTAATGATTCTAATTATGTAAATAGACACTCGTAACGACCGCAAATTATAATTTGATCAACGTACAATATAATACCGACTTGTAAATTGCAAAAAACGTAAGAAAATTTGAATTTCGCGGGCTGCCCTGACGCTTCCCCCTTAACAACCCTAGTGACGTTTAGTTTCGGTACTGATCGTGTCTTTCCGGCGCTCATCGTACTGAAGTGTCAGTTTGTCAGGTTCGCGAGCACGCTGCGTGATTAGCTAATGCCTGGGGAATGCCCGTTGTGTCAACCTATGTGAAATTTGTACATTTATGTTTATAATTTGTATGCCGTACATAGTATTGTATCTGTGAATGTGTTGTCTCCAGACTGTGGGTGAAGTCGGCCTCGCTGGAGGTGGTGTACAACGCGGAGGCGGCGCGCTGGGCGCAGCAGTGGGTGTGCGCGCCGTGGGCGCACGCCTACGCGCACGTGCGCGACACCACGCGCGCGCGCCTGCTCACGCAGTGGGAGCACATGGTGCACGCGCACGCGCACCCGGTACGTATACAGACATTTTTTGGATTGGTTTTTAAATCTACTCAGATTCTGATCGATCTTGATCCGGCTGTTATGTGGAAACGTGCTGATATTTTGAAAAACGCAAACAGAAACACACCTTTATTATTTATTTTCAAATGTCCGGCACTCTCGTCATGGCTTTAACCACGGCGCTACATTGCGTACTTTTTCACTAGTGAATGGGGTTCTATAAAGTTGTGCTCTCTCTCTCTCTCTCTGCAGGGCGAGCGTCGCACGTGGCAAGTGGAGCTGGACATCTCGGCGCCTCAGATCCTGTTTGTGGAGCAGCTGTGCTCGCGCGACTCGGCCGTGCTTGTCGTCGACTTCGGAAGACTTCGGCTCGCCAATGCGAACCTGGCGGACTACGCGCCGCACACGCCGCCTGACGACGAAGGTGACACTATACTAAACTGTGACAAGTATCAAATAGACTGAGTGCAGAATTGTTTAGAACAGACTTAATATAACATAATGTTCTTTCTAGGATAAAACATGTTAAGTAATATATTTTCGCAACAATATTACAACTTTGCCGAGGGTTCTGGTTTTATTTCTAAGTTTATTTCCGGCTGTTTCTTCTACTTGTAACGAGCTAATCTTTGCGCAGAGATGTTCATGACCCCCTGCTCCACTCCGCCGGGCAGCCTGCTGTCGCCGGGCTCGCCCCCCGACCCGCCGCCGCAGCACCACGTCACGCAGCCCGCGCTGGACGCCGCCAACTTACACAACAGACTGTACGACAGGTATGTTTAGACCCCTGCTCACTCCGCTGGGCAGCCTGCTGTCGCCGGGCTCGCCCCCCGACCCGCCGCCGCAGCACCACGTCACGCAGCCCGCGCTGGATGCCGCCAACTTACACAACAGACTGTACGACAGGTATGTTTAGACCCCTGCTCACTCCGCCGGGCAGCCTGCTGTCGCCGGGCTCGCCCCCCGACCCGCCGCCGCAGCACCACGTCACGCAGCCCGCGCTGGATGCCGCCAACTTACACAACAGACTGTACGACAGGTATGTTTAGACCCCTGCTCACTCCGCCGGGCAGCCTGCTGTCGCCGGGCTCGCCCCCCGACCCGCCGCCGCAGCACCACGTCACGCAGCCCGCGCTGGATGCCGCCAACTTACACAACAGACTGTACGACAGGTATGTTTAGACCCCTGCTCACTCCGCCGGGCAGCCTGCTGTCGCCGGGCTCGCCCCCCGACCCGCCGCCGCAGCACCACGTCACGCAGCCCGCGCTGGATGCCGCCAACTTACACAACAGACTGTACGACAGGTATGTTTAGACCCCTGCTCACTCCGCCGGGCAGCCTGCTGTCGCCGGGCTCGCCCCCCGACCCGCCGCCGCAGCACCACGTCACGCAGCCCGCGCTGGATGCCGCCAACTTACACAACAGACTGTACGACAGGTATGTTTAGACCCCTGCTCACTCCGCCGGGCAGCCTGCTGTCGCCGGGCTCGCCCCCCGACCCGCCGCCGCAGCACCACGTCACGCAGCCCGCGCTGGATGCCGCCAACTTACACAACAGACTGTACGACAGGTATGTTTAGACCCCTGCTCACTCCGCCGGGCAGCCTGCTGTCGCCGGGCTCGCCCCCCGACCCGCCGCCGCAGCACCACGTCACGCAGCCCGCGCTGGATGCCGCCAACTTACACAACAGACTGTACGACAGGTATGTTTAGACCCCTGCTCACTCCGCCGGGCAGCCTGCTGTCGCCGGGCTCGCCCCCCGACCCGCCGCCGCAGCACCACGTCACGCAGCCCGCGCTGGATGCCGCCAACTTACACAACAGACTGTACGACAGGTATGTTTAGACCCCTGCTCACTCCGCCGGGCAGCCTGCTGTCGCCGGGCTCGCCCCCCGACCCGCCGCCGCAGCACCACGTCACGCAGCCCGCGCTGGATGCCGCCAACTTACACAACAGACTGTACGACAGGTATGTTTAGACCCCTGCTCACTCCGCCGGGCAGCCTGCTGTCGCCGGGCTCGCCCCCCGACCCGCCGCCGCAGCACCACGTCACGCAGCCCGCGCTGGATGCCGCCAACTTACACAACAGACTGTACGACAGGTATGTTTAGACCCCTGCTCACTCCGCCGGGCAGCCTGCTGTCGCCGGGCTCGCCCCCCGACCCGCCGCCGCAGCACCACGTCACGCAGCCCGCGCTGGATGCCGCCAACTTACACAACAGACTGTACGACAGGTATGTTTAGACCCCTGCTCACTCCGCCGGGCAGCCTGCTGTCGCCGGGCTCGCCCCCCGACCCGCCGCCGCAGCACCACGTCACGCAGCCCGCGCTGGATGCCGCCAACTTACACAACAGACTGTACGACAGGTATGTTTAGACCCCTGCTCACTCCGCCGGGCAGCCTGCTGTCGCCGGGCGGCGGGAAACTAAAAATATTGGGTGATAGTCGGCAAAAAAAATACTTCAAAGTAGCTGTTTCCTGTGTAGCATGCATCTTAAAATCTATACTTTGCTCAACAGAAACGAATCCTCGCATCGTTTTACAACACATTTCTGTTGTGCGAACACAACTACTGGAACATTTCAGAATGATTCCAGCCTTTCAAAGTGAAATGATTAATTTCAAGTAGGCCTTAAAGCACTTTTTAACGTAAACTTTTACAAGACAAATTGAATTGATTCTATTGACTGTCCAACTAAAATGACGTTCGTAACTTTACAGATATAAGATAGAGCTGAGCGACCTGCAGATCCTGGTGGGTCGCGCGCGAGACAACTGGAAGTACGCGCACACCAAGAGCACGTCCTCGCTGCACCTGCTAGACAGGTTCAGCATCTTGCTACAGGTTACTATGAAACCCTTGAAATGTTATCTTAAAGCATTTTCGTGAACATTGTAAATTCAAACTTATGCGGATGACAGAAAGTCTAATCTTTGATTACCGCGATGGAATATTTTGTCTTACGCTTTGTTGTTTTTAAATACTTTAGCCTAATATCGAAAATTGAACCTTATATCGATAAAAAAGGTCTAATTCCCGACGTACACTAACATCATGTTGTCCCTTTGATTGGTAACGTTCATGTCCGCAGGCGGAGCGGCGCGTGGTGCACACGAGCGACCCGCAGTACCCGACGGCCACGGTGTGCGGCTCGCTGCCCTCCCTCGTCGTACATCTGAGTGAACAGAAACTTTTCGCTGTACGCGCTGTTTTCGCCAACTCGACACTTATGGGGGGTAACAAGTAAGTATATAAGAATTTCTGAAGAATTTGTGTAAATTATATTTAAAAAACTGCTTTAAGGGTTCCGTATAACTGTTGTAGTTTCTTCTTTATATTATTTGCCATAGGAACAATGGCAACTTTAGACAGACATAATATGACATAGGCTTAGTAATAGGGTTCCGTGGCACCCTTTGGGTACGAAACAAAAAATAGAGTGGAGTACTGTGACCCAGGCTTAATTTCAGATTATTTTTTCTTAGCTCTGACTGCCTTTGGAATACCAACTTTCTAGCGATTTCCTCCCGCCTTTTATGTTTTTAGTCAGTTGATAAAGTTTATTATTTGTCCGCACAGCGGCCGCGAGTCTGCGAGTCCGATGCAGGCTGAGAGCGACGACATTGAAGAGAACAGCGTGAGCTCGGAGACGGAGCGCTCCGAGCTCTCGCAGCATCACAACTCCACGCTGTTCATGCTGCAGTTTGCTATAGAGCAGATGTCGCTTGAGGTATGTTTTATAGCAGCTCAAGTACAGAAAATCGGTGTTAACAATTAGAATCAGAATGTATTTATTTGTTTGTATGTAGTTTTACATTACGTGTATAATCCTAACTAATATTATAATTGCGAAAGTGAGTTTGTTTGTTTGTTACGCTTTCATGCTACAGCGGCTGAACGGATTTCGATGAAATTTGGCTCATGGGTAGACTGGCTGGCAGGTGGATTATATGGACATAGCATACTTTTCCCGGTAGTATGTTCCCGTGGGATAATTTCCGACATGCACGCGAGCATAGCCGTTGGCGAAAGCTAGTATTATAATAAAGAGATCTCAATGTTTTGTCAAGTCGTAAAAAGCGTGCAGAGCAGGGGAGACCCGCTAGTATATGTATAATGTGTGTGCGTGGCGCAGGTGCAGTCGATGGGGCGCAGCATCGCGGAGGTGCAGGTGTGCGGCGTGAAGGCGGCGGCCACGGCGCGCCCGCGCGACCTGTCCTTGTCTCTGTCCGTACATTCGCTTCTGCTGGTCGACGCGCTGCAGACCTACGGGCCCGACTTCGAACTGCTGGTGGCCAGTCACAAACATGTCGGGTATGTGTTCAATATGTAGGTATGTACATGTAACAAGATAGATAACATTGTCAAATGTCCATTTATTGATGTTTGTCGCAATTGGAAGTTGGTGATCGTTCGTGTGGGCTCTCGGGATTGAGCCTTATCTCGAGGTTCAGACCGACAGAGAGAGGTGAGAGATCTTTGTTGCCAAGCAAAACGGATCATCACCGTTCATCACCTCATCTCCTTTTTACTTGGTAAAATTCCATAAGTACAACGTTACCAAATGGTAACGTTGTACTTAGGCTCGTATTTACACTAATTGTGACTTTTAGAACAAACTACGTTGTAAAATGAGTTATTTTTACTACGACTAAGTTGTAAGAAGCTTTGCAGATAATAGTCGTACAAGTGATGTTCTGTTGCAGCATGGACACGCTGTCGGGCAGCATCCGCGGCTCGGAGCCGTGCTCGCCCACGTCGCCCACGTCTCCCACGTCGCCCACGTGCCCCTCGTCGCCCGACGCGCGCAGCACGCACGCGCTCGCGCACCCGCACGCGCTGCATCAGGCGCTCAACTCGCTGCACTGCAAGAGTAAGTGCCGACTTAAACGAACAAGTTAATCTGTTCGTTTAATTAATGATTATGGCCGCCATAACGATATTACTGCAACATTTACGCGCTTTCAGTCGAGAATGTTCACTGTGAGTTGTTGCAATGATCAAATACATATTTGCAGATGAGCCCTTGTACCCCGCCGCCCCTCCAGACGCGGGGCGCGCCAGCCCGGCGCCCAGCGGGGTGTCGGGCACCGGCTTCAACTGGAACGGCAGCGGCATGTTCGGCGCCGGCTGGGGCAGCGCCTGGGGAGCCGCCTGGAGCGCCGTCAGCTGGGGGCCCGCGCCCTCGGCCTGGGGCGCCGCGGGGCTCGTGGACTCCGAGGCCCTCATCGCGGTGGACCTATGCCTCGTTAAAGGAGACGGAGACAATGAAGATCTGAGGATAGCTAACATTTTATTTAACAATCTTGATATCATTGGTGAGTTGAAGAACTATGTTTATTTAGCGTAGAAGACGCTAAATAAAAAAAAAACAACAAAGGTCTCGCCAACATTAATCATTTGATATGTCGGTAGCATTATTATCGTTTTATTTTCTTTGTCCAGCTAACCAAGAGACGATAGTGGAGTTGATTGGCTTCACTCACCGCGTACTGGGTCCCAAGACAACTAAAAAGCATTCGACTGACATAGGACAGTCGGAGCCAGCTGCAGCTGCCACCTTCTCCTATCCGATACCTGAAGATGAGCCTAAGGTAAGATGTTATAGAAGTCTTGTGTTTTAACTTTGCATTGGAGTTGTACAATGTCAGGCTATTGAAAAAAGATCCCATGTTATATATCGTGCATTTCATGCGTAGTTTGACGCATCTCTGTGATAGATTCATCTGTTATTTTGTCCAAATGATCAGGGTCTCACAGTACGGTAGGACTGGACTTCCCGGCTGCTTAGTTACATATACGAAAAGTGGTAAGACTGAGAAAAGTGGCAGGACTGCGAAAGTGACAGGACTGTGAAAAGTGGCAGAACTGCGAAAAATGTGTAGCATTGCAATAAATAACAACTGAATCCTGGTGTGTTTGTGTAGCGAGAGGTCCGCACGGAGATCACGTTCGACTTCCACCGGCTGGGCGTGCTGCTGCTGCGCGCCGCCGTGCACGAGGGCACCGTGGTCGCGCGCAAGATCGCCACCGCCACCGTCAGCGAGGCCAAGATACAGGCCACCGTCGGTGCGTACACTCGCATCCTTAAATATCTTCGTCACCTCGAGGGCTATTTTTTTTCTCTGCTCATTGCACGATATAATCAAATCCGACTCGACATTTTACATTTCGTTGTAATGTCAATACCGCAGTATGACATTCAGCCATTTTCTTTACTTGTCAGACCGAATTAAAAGTCTGTCAATGTCACATTTTTAAATAAAATAATATATTCATCTATATACAGGGTTATTGGTAAAACACCAACAAGCTCTTAAGGGGTCATTGTACGCATCATTATGAACAACCTTTACTATGGGGCCAAACCTGAAATCGCCAAAAAAAAATATCAGCTGTTCAGTACATTTTGACGAATTATGCGAACATAAATGTACTGAACGGGTGATATTTTCGCGATTTCAGGTTTGGTTCCATAGTAAAAGTGGTTCGTAATTATGAGTACAATATCTTCTATACTAATAGTAGAGCTGAAGATTTTGTTTTTGTGTTTGTTTGTAAGTAAAAAGGTTTAGGTTTATGTGAACTCGACATTGATATGCTATTTTGGTCTATATTAAAATGATTTTATAGTTTTCAAGTCATCTCAGTGTCGTAGCTTCAAAAGGTATGATGTGTCCTAACTTGGTTTTGAAAAATGTCGAAGATATAAAAGACCCGACTGTACTAACAGTCTTATTCTTTTTTTTGTAACTATTGCCAACACACAGCAAGCATGTGAGGTGGTTCAGATGTGAGCGTGTTAAAAAAAAAGTGAATGCTGTGCTTCGTCTTCTTGACATTCCGCGTTTGATAATAAATACCAGCTTTCTGAACATTCCCTGATTTGTCAGACGGCAGCCGCGTGGAGGTGGGCGGGTCGCTGGGCGGCGTGGGCGTGGTGTCGCTGTGCGAGGGCGGCGGCCTGCACACGCGCGTGCTCAGCGCGGGACAGGCGCGCGCCGCTGACGCGCACGCCGCGCACGACACGCGCACGCACGACGGAGACGACGCCAAGGCACTGCTGTTCACCATACATCGCACTGTTGCTACGAGGAGTGATGCCGACGCGCCAGGTACCTACACAGAAATCTAGTAATTAAACATTTTGCTTTTGACGAAACCGTTGAGAGTAAAATGTCATTGCATGAATTAGGCCGAGTAATCAAAAAGCCGCCAAAATCGGGGAAAAAGTTTTTTCGTATTTTAAAGGGACCTGATGAAAACAATTTTTTTTTTCGAATTTTCCTACCTACCTAGCTAGATCGAGATTTCGCCCCCTATATTGCAACTTTCATCTAAGTCGTTAGAGCCGTTTTTGAGAACGTGATAGGATAGGATAAAGTTGTAGTAAAATCTCTTTGGCTGTACTGTTTGTATCTGCTGGTTTTGGTACGAAAAACGATTTCCCGCCATTTTTAGATTTTTTATCTGTCTGTCAAAATGAGTGAATCTAACGAAGAAATTCGATACATTTTAAGTTTTATTACAAAAAAGGGAAAAATGCGACACAAACCGCGTAAAGGGAGACGGAAACCATTACATACAATCTTGGGCCTGAATGTAACGAGATGACCACGATGTGAATAACAGATTCCAACTTATCAGTCCTGCGCGTGATAATTCTGTAAGTTTTGACAATCTGAGAGCTTGAGTGATTAGATGTTTAGTAAAAGTAAGGTTATGGTACAATATTTAACTAACAACTGACTCCTGAAGTGCAAAAGATATTATTTAAGGGGGAAGCGTCAGGGTAGCCCGCGAAATTCAAATTGTCTTACGTTATTTGCAATTCAGTATTAAGGAGGAAGCGTCAGGGTAGCCCGCGAAATTAAAATTTTCTTACGTTTTTTGCAATTTGCAATTCAGTATTAAGGAGGAAGCGTCAGGGTAGCCCGCGAAATTAAAATTTTGTTACGTTTTTTGCAATTTGCAATTCAGTATTAAGGAGGAAGCGTCAGGGTAGCCCGCGGAATTCAAATTGTCTTACGTTTTTTGCCTTTTGCAAGTCAGTATTAAGTTGTATGTTAAATAAAGTATGATTTGCGGCCGTAACAAATATGTACTTACAGAATTATATACAATAGACTCCTTAAGTTAGTATAATCCTAAAATGTCAAGATTTCATGAAATAGTAATTTTTTAGGATTACCTGGTCTTAAAGAGTTGTATTGATCACTTTAATGATTCTATTTATGTAAATAGATACTTGTTACGACTGCAAATTATAATTTGATCAACGTACAATCTAATACCGACTTGTAAATTGCAAAAAACGTAAGAAAATTTGAATTTCGCGGGCTACTCTGACGCTTCCCCCTTAAGTTGTATGTTAAATAAAGTATGATTTGCGGCCGTAACAAATATGTGTTTACAGAATTATAAACATTAGAATCAGTAATACAACTCCTAAAGTTAGTATAATCCTGAAATGTCAAGTTTCATGAAATAGTCATTCATTAGGATTACCCTTGCACTTATTAGTATTGCAGGTAATAGCGTCAACCCGTGGCAAAACCCGCGACTCCATAATAGAAATGCATTTCTGCGTATTCTCGCGCACTGTAAGGCATGATGTCTTAAATAAACACATAATCTGATCAAAGTCCAATAGACGTGCCAACTCGTCGTTCCAGAGTCGTCAAATCCAAAATCGAAGGGTAACCGCGAGTCCAGTAAGCAAGCCTAAATTTACGACAACACACGAAAGCACAATAAAAGCACACGCGAGAGCAGTCAGTACACGACTAGTTTGTAAAAAGTCTCAAATTCATTAATTCAATAAACAAACAAAAGAGTTGGTTTTGCCACGGGTTGACGTTATTACCTGCAATACTAATAAGTGCAAGTGAGACAGCAAGATTACTATTATCTTATGTTTAAGCTTTAACTACCTGGGATGGGGACGTGAGTACCTTAAGAACGTTTTTACTACTTTTGTAGCAAAATAAAAAAATAACAAAATCAATGTTCTATCAACTTGAACCCCTTTTTATTCTTAAAGCCTTTACCGTAGACAAAAAAAAATTTGTAGAATAATTAACACCAGTAAAACAGAGAAGTTTTTAAGGTAGGAACAGAACTTTTTTTATGTGATATTTTAAAAATTTCTTTATATGAAGTTGATAGTCAAGTATGGTCTAAATAAAAAAAATGGATTCAACTTTTTTTTGTGGCGAATGTTATGCTTCGATTTCTAACTTAATAATTTAACCTTGATAAAGCACATAATGGTACATTACCACAAAAATTATGGTGATTCAAGTCATGATAGTTTAGTCACAAAAAAATATTTTCAGTTATTTTTGCGAAAATCCCAATTGATGACAAAAATTATTTTATTCTCGAATACTATCAATTTTCGCGGAACATACATGGGGGTTTTTTGGATAGCCCGTGGGGCACTCCATCGGTGGTTTTCGTTTGGACCGTATTGAACCGGACACCCTGTATTATATTAGCGTCATGCTGTTGCCGTCACGGCACAAAAGTCTATCTTACCCGCAAGGCAGGCCAATATTTGTTTCACATTAAAAACAAACATGTTGGGGGAAAGTATTCGTCACGTCCACGCAAAACGCTTCAGCTAACTGCAGATGCAGGAATCCAGTGTTGTTTGTTTCGCACAGTGGTGGAGGCGACAGTAAGCGTGCACGTGGCCAGCGTGTGGTACACGCACTCGGGCCCGCTGCTGCGCGAGCTGCGCTCGTGCCTCACGGAGTTCAAGCAGTACCTCGCCAACCTGGCGCGCTCCATCCGCGCCGCCGCCGCTGACATGGCCATAGGACTCGTGCACCCCAGGTAATGTGCTCAAACTCACCGAACATTTGGGAGATACAACTTAATCAATATTAATTTATTTATTTATTACACAATTATTTTGGTCCACAACGTGAATTTACAACCTAGATAAAATACATCAATTTGAAGAATTCACAAAATCAACATCATAATAATCTTTATTTACTAAATTTTGCCCGCGATTTCGTCCTCGTGAATGTGGAAAAATAACATTGCTTTCAGTTGATAGTGCCTACGATACCCATCCCGGTATGGACCCTACTTTACCGGAGCACCAAATTATATCTAATCTGACTAAACAGGCTGCTAGCGAGCAATGTGCAGTAGATACACGTGGCTCTGTCAGGTGAATGTACCGTCTGCTGTTTGAACGTACATTTTGTTGTTCAGGGGCGAGTCACTGTACGCAAACCCGAAGCTGTCGCAGTCAATGGAAGGAGTGTCACCGCGGCGCCGCACCGTCAGCATGGGCGCCTCGCTGGATGAGCCCGCCTCGCTCAAGTCCGACAACATTGTGCTCAGGTAACTAACCATGGGGTTTTTTATGCTTAACTCCATAGGCCGCTGACTTCCTGACTCTGACCGACTTCTTGACTAAAAATTTATTGACAACTGTAAATGATTTGATTTAAAAATAAAATAGTTTCGCTCTCTCAACATTTATTTCGGACATATATATTTTGCCTTGCCTTATCGGACGTTCATTCTTTGGTTGCTTGCAGCGTGAACATCGAGCTGGAGTCTCCCGTGGTGGTGGTGCCCCGTAACGCGCACAGCACGCAGGTGTTCGTGGCGCACCTGGGCCGCATGTCGCTGGCCAACCGGCCCGGCCCGCCGCACCACACGCTCTACAAAGTGCGCGTGCGGGATATCTCGCTGGCCGCTGTGAGTTCACTACCTACTCTTACATAACTCAAGCTAGGAGGCGCCATACTAACTCGGAGCCGTTCATGTACAGTTATTTTTAAAACGTGCGTATTTGTGGACGTTCGTAGCTCTGCCCGCATTTACGTACGTGCCCACAGTCTACGCTACTCGCACACAGGCTGAATGAAGTGATAAATAGCATTTTTGTAAGTTAAAAATAAAAGTTTATTTAAAAAAAATCCCGGCCGCAAAAATATGCATGGTTATTATTATGCAACAGATGCCATAAGTTATTTGTCTGTTACCCAGGTGGACGTGGCCGACAAGTTGAAGCTACACCAGCTGTCGTCAGAGAACATGGCGGACATATACGACGTGTCGCTGGGCAAGCCCGTGCTGCACAACACGGCGCTGCGCCTCACCGTCAACTACTGCGACACCGAGGCCGACACCGACGCCGACTACCAGGTAACCAGCCTGTTCAGCTTGAACAACAAAGCTTTTTCATAAAATAAAATACATGAAGAAAATCACACCGTCATGCGGTTGAGGCCATTTTAGTGGTAGAGTTATATGGATATTCCTAATTACCTATGTTATCTCAAAACTCCGGTTGATCGCTCCCTCACACGTTCACCCGCTCACACAAACACACACACACAACATAGCTATACTTTACTGTACTAGCCATAGCCTTGTAAACCGACATATTTGGATCTGCTCATTCGTACTCCGACCCCCAAGATACAAGCCCTGCTTAATTTGTGGGTCAACGGTCAAACCATACATTGTGATGTACAGTCGCGACCAAAAGTCGATAAGCAAACTCACAAAGCAATAGCTTGGCGTTTAGTTTGACTTAAGACCTTCTATTTCCAAGAACATAAATGCATAATTATTGTCGTCAACAACAGATTGTAGTTCATAATTTCAAAGTTATAACATGTGTAAAGATGACCTAGCGGTTAAGCGCGTGGATATAGATGCGTGAATCAGTGAGCCGTGAGTTCAAATCTCACGCAGTACTTGACTTTTTGTAAGTTTTTACTTGATTGGAAGTAATGGGACAGACATATAATATAATATTCTTTATCTTGTTCGCTTGGTCACTCATTTCGTAAAGTTAGAAAGGTAGATAATAGAAAACTAAATAGGTATTGGCAATTATAATGTGTTATTAGAATATCATTTCTTTGTTATGTTATTATGAATTGACTAAGTGGGTATACAACAAAAAATCCTATGAACGGTTAAAAAAAAAGTTCTTTTATCTAGTAGGAATGTAACGTCACAATTCTCTTAAGTTTGTTCATTTTATAAATAACTAAATAAAACGAATAAACATTTTTGTTACCATTCAGCACGATTTTATTATTTAAATCTTCCAACACCGAAAAGATAAATTAAAAATCACAAAAATAGTTAAATAATAATACAATAACTAATATTTAACTTCTTATAAAAATAAAATTTGCTTAAAATAGGAATATATTATTATGGTTCCAAATAAACAAAAAACAGTCCAACATTGTGATTAAGATTCGAACTCAGACTTCATTGATCGTGAAACCATTGCTTAGCCCAAACAGCTACCAGCACATGTTATGTTTATGCGAATTTTAGCAATGCAATGGTAATGTTCTTACCATTGCATTGCTATGACGGTCGCCGCTATGACGATTATTCTAAATTCAACAGATATATAATGTTATTTCGCGTAGTACGACGACATGCGACAATTCATTAGTGTGTGTTATCTGCGGAATGTTGGCTCATACATGCACACGTACTGGTTCGTGCTCGCACAGTTCATAGCAATGTAATCCTTAGCATGCTTATGGACTTTTGAGCGTTTACTGTACAAAGTTAAATTTGTATTTACGTAAGTCTGTCATTACCGTTTCTTTGTGTGTCTAATGCAAAGGTA
Source organism: Dicycla oo (assembly GCA_948252095.1). Classification (NCBI taxonomy): domain Eukaryota; kingdom Metazoa; phylum Arthropoda; class Insecta; order Lepidoptera; family Noctuidae; genus Dicycla; species Dicycla oo. Next base: position 1,324,335 of record OX411718.1, on the reverse strand, counting down.
CCAGTACTGTAAGCAACTCTGAAATTGACAGTGATGCTCTCCAAAGCTTGTGATTTTCCACTTTAGTTTTCTTCCATTTTTGTAAATGCACATAATATCTATTGTAGTCAATCGCTTTATGTCGTCCTTCACAGTGCGAAGTCCGCGGCAAGATAGTGGGCGGTCTGCACGTGTCGGCTCGACGCGAGCAGTACGAACAGCTACTGGAGACTCTTCGCTGGATCAGTTCAGACTCGCCCGTCGACGTGGTGGACAGCTCGGGGCCGCATAGTATACCTTCACCGAACCCTCAGGTACGTTACAAAGGAAGCTATCAGCAGCTGAACAATGTCCCATGTGGAAGTGTAGCCTAGCTTTAGAGTTACGCTACATTTCTAGAAGAATCGTAGCAGGTGACATTCTGTAGTTTCTGCCTACTCCCATGCAGTGGCGTGCACAGAGATTTCAGACAGGGTATGCACAGCTAAAAACAAACTTACCAGTTTCAGCTTGTTGCTGTCGGTGGCCCAACGACTAGGACTACCTACCCTACCTGAGTTTTACCACAGGAGTTTTTGGCTTCGCATGACATTTGTTTGCGACCACTATGAATATCTAAATAAGTGACACTTACCTATATGATATGCAAAGTGGCATTTAAAAAGGCCGTGGGATGTTTATTTTTTTTTTCTTTGCGCAAATGAATTTTAATTCAAAATAAATTACTACTTTAATGTTAACTGATTACTTTCTACAAGTTAATGTTTATAAATCAAATCGACGCGCCATCTTTTTTTCAGATAGTTTTGCAAAACGTCGTCGTAAAAACTGCTACATCGTTATACTAAAAGTTCTTTTCCAATTGCAATCATAGACAAATCTGTGAGTCTGTTTTGGCCCTGTGTGTTTCGTAAATATGTATGAATTCGTTTTAGACTAGAAAATGATCGTTCGGTCGAAGCGCTACTGAATTTTGATTTAATTACCGACGCAACACTAGAAATTAAATCATTTTGGGTCCTATTCGATAACCCCGTGAATGAGCCACCCGATGTTGATTGTAAGTGGGTTTCCAAATTTCCATCATATTTAGCTAACAAATCTACAATTCCTAGAAAATTGCCTTTATTAAAAGACAAGCTGGATTCGTCATGATCACGGAATGCTAATTCTTGTTTACCAAGAAAACAAACTACATCAATTAACCGTTTGAAAATATTTCTATTTCTCTCAACTTTCGCGTTGTGCCTTTCAATATCTAACTTAAACTGGCTATTTAAATTTAAACTAGTCTCTATTCTACCTTTACCAAAAGTTTGGAACTTCAAGCAGGATTCCAAATGTTTTTCTGAAGAATCGTGTTTAGCAGCCGCATTGTGAAAATTAATCCGTTATAGGTTCAAACATTCTTTTTATCTTGGTGTGTAAACAAAATGCAAGGAAAACAGTACAATATGTTTGTGAGTACATACACAACCTGTTAGCCAGTGATAATTATCATAAAAGTTTTCATGAAAGTAACGACTAGCAGCATTACTTTTTTTTTAGATAAATCCAACCCACACACTGCAATCAATTTAAATTTTTCCTCAAAAGATAACGTCGAAAACGCTGCAGATTTTAATTAATTTAAACACACTTCGCCAGCACAGGACTCACAAGTATAATTTTACATTTTTTACAATAAACTTACTAAATAATCACTTAGACGGTCAATCACTTGCGCCGAGAATAACATAAACAATATGGCGAAAAAACTTTGCAATTACGTTCCGAACTAATACGAACGAATGAATTAGTCGGTCATTTGGCCAATCCGACTAAAAAATGTCAACCCTTTGCAATCAACAATTAGGCGGTTCTTTTACGGCTTCTCAATTTGGACGGTTTGCAATAAAAGCAGTGCTTCCAAATGTCTAACACACGCACACGTTTTCACGCATACAGACACACTTTTGATGTGTACTACACGATATTCCAAATCTTGCGTTGTATGAAAAATAAGCACGACGTAATAATGCTTTTGCTCACTCACTCACTGTGCTTGCGATAGATGGCGCGTAAATCGCGCTGTAAACACTGGAAGCGAATGTGGGTTCGTGTGAATGGCGAATAAGTTAGATTAATATTTTTTTTTGAACTATAGTTATTTATCATTTACAATTAGATGGGCATGTGTGTATGGTACTACAGGGTATGCAGTGCTTATTTGCATGTATGGAGTGCACGCCACTGCTCCCATGGGAAAAAAGCGTGAGTTTATGTGTAGAATGAGATATTAGTTGATGTGTAATGTAATGTTATAGGCGGCGCGCGGGGACGGGCTGCTGGAGGGCGCGGTGCCGACGCTGCAGCTGGACCCGGCCGTGCGCGCCGCCGTGCTGGCCGTGCAGCCGCCGCAGCACGCGCACGCTCCCGCCGCGCCGCACGCGCAGCAACGCGTCGCGCCGCTCATAGGTATGTCAATAAAATAAAAATTATTTCTATTCCAAATATTTTGTAACCATCTTGAAGTCTACAGTTAGATGAGTTCAACGTCAGCATATTTACCCGACTGACCCCGAAGGAGGGTAATGTTTTTCGCGCGCATGTATATATGTATGTGGGTATGTATGTATGTCCGTTCCACTGTGACCCTGTAGCCCATAGGTAGGTAGACATATAATATTGGTATAATTAACTATTATGTAAAGGGGGCGTTGGAATTTATTTGTCTTGTAAAGGGGGCGGTAGTCCATAAAAGTTTGGGAACCTATGCTGTAGCCAAAACGGTTTCGTGGATTTTAATATAACAGGTGTCGTCAGATTCGTCTTAATTGTGGGAGTGACATATGCTATATAATATGTATAATTAGATGCAGATGCAGATGCTCCCATGTTGTTTATTTTCATTATAGCCTACAAATTTCAAGCAATATGGTTGTTTTAATGTTAATATAGGACATTTGACAGGCCAGTTGGCGTGGTTGGTTAAGATACCACCTATCATGCCGCAGGTCGTGGGTTCGATTCCCACCCAGGACAAACATTTGTGTGCATGAACATGTCTGTTTGTTCTGAGTCTGGCTGTAATTATCTATATAGGTATGTATTTACAAAAAAAAGTAGTATATGTAGTATATCAGTTATCTGGTTTCCATAGTACAAGCTCTGCTTAGTTTGGGATCAGATGACCGTGTGTGAATAATGTCCCAGGTTATTATTATTATCTCCTTTATTCATTTTTTTACATATAAGTTATATTTTTAAATATTAGAATTTAAAAAAAAAAAACATTTAAAAATATAAAAAATAGAAATCCACCGGCATGGGGAACAGGGTCCAAGCTACCGGTGGTTAGGGTCCCAGAGACAGGAACCTCCTCACAATACGCGCCGTATCAAGGAGTACTGCCTTCTGAATCAGGCCCTTCACCCAGCCACCCAACGAGCTCGCCTCTTGAGATGTTGGTCGAGGCTCTTAGCGATAAGGCCATTGACCGTAACGACTATCGGCACAATGATTGCCGAGTCCACATTCCACACAGCGACAACCTCGTGGGCTAAGTCGAGATACTTCAATTGTTTCTCCTTCTCAGCCTTCACGAGGTTCTCGTCATGCGGGATAGTGACATCGATTATCATTGTGCGGCGCACTGATCGATCTATTACCACTATATCAGGCTTATTGGCTACAATAGTCCTGTCAGTGATAATAGATCGATCCCAGTATATCGTGACATGGTCATTCTCGAGAACTGGGTCGGGCACATACCTGTAATACGGTACCTCAGAGTCCACAAGGCCGTATTTCAGAGCAAGTTGCTGATGGATAATCCTGGCTACTTGATTATGCCTGTGCAAATACTCGCCGTTAGCTAAACGAGAACACCCAGAAGTAATATGTCTGATAGACTCACCGGGACAATGGCATGCCCGACATATGTCGATCGTCCCGTCTTTCATTATATACTTCCGGTAGTTATTCGTTAGCATAACTTCATCCATAATCGCACAGACTGAACCTTCGGTTTCCCCAAAGAGGTCACCGAAGCGTAGCCAGGCCACGGACGCTAAGAAATCTACGTCGGGCCCATGAAGGGCCCGGAAAAAGCGTCCGTGAAGCTCCTTGCTTTGCCATACTTCCTTGCGGTCGTTGGTACTAAGCACCACAGGTTTGCGCCAGTTCTCTTTAGCCAAGGACAACGGGGTGAGTCCCTTGTCCACTGCAACCACATCTCGGTGCATACCCACGTCAGCCTTGAGAAAATATTCTCTGAGACTGCACACCTCGCGGTTGTGGAGGGTCTTAGCATTTAAAAAACCTCGACCCCCGCACTTCCGCGGAATGTACAGCCTCATGACAGACGAACGTGGGTGATGCATCCGGTTTGCAGTCAGCAGTGACCGGACTCTCCTATCCAGGGCGTCTAGTTCCGTCTGGGTCCACTTTAGTATGCCAAAGGAGTACATCAGGACCGGCATGACCCAACCGTTAAAGGCGCGCACCTTGTTGCCGCCTGACAAAGAACTATTAAGTACCTTTTTCAGGCGACCGAAGAAGCGCTCCTGCAACGATTGTTTCACGTCAGGTCCGTTAATGCCTAACCCCTCTGACATACCCAGGTATTTGTAGGTATCAGTTGCGGAGAGTGATCTCAGGTTTGTAGAATCTGAGAGTTGTAGTCCCTCAGATTCCACAATCCCGCCCCGCTTTACATGCATGACTGCACATTTATCTACACCAAATTCCATCCTGATGGAATCACTAAAAGTTTTAGTTACTTTTAGTGACTCCAGCAGTTGCAATTTGTTGGTGGCAAACAGTTTCAAATCATCCATATAAAGCAGGTGGGATATTACCTGACCCTCTCTCCGCAAAGGACAGCCCAGCCCTGTACCCTCCAGCAGAGTGCTAAGAGGGTTCAAGGCTAAACAAAACCACAGTGGACTCAGACTGTCGCCCTGGAATATTCCCCGCTTAATCCTAATAGGTTCGTTGCTCCCCTGAATTTGTCGGCATCCTGGATAGCGAAGAACCGTCCTCCACTGCCCCATACACGTCGTTAGGAAGGTGCTCAGAGTTGTATCAATTTTGTACAACTCTAACACCCTCAAGAGCCATGTATGCGGCACCGAATCAAAGGCCTTCTTATAGTCTATCCAACATGTCGACAAATCCTTTCGGGATCGACGGACCTGTTGGCTTATGGCCATGTCAATGAGGAGTAGCTCCTTGGTGCCGCGGGACCCATTCCTACATCCATTTTGAGAGACAGACATAATAGAATTCTTTTCTAAATGAGAATTAATTTTCTCTCTCAAAATGGATGTAAGAAGTTTATAGACCGTCGGCAAACAAGTGATCAAGTTATTATTATTATTATTAATATTTTTGGTGTCAATAAATATTATTATTATTATTTTGTATATATTTCTCGGGACTCTGGGGTCCCGGACCTTTGGAAGGCGTACAAGGAGCCGAAGCCAACTCGCAGAGGCCCCTTAAATAATTTTAAATGATAGGAGGCACCAACCGACGATTGTCCCTGTATGTACTATGAAAGTGCACCCAAGGACAACCCCCGGTAGGTGCAAGACTATTGTTGTACGTGGAAACAAAACATATTGGGCTATGGGTTTGGGTGGCTAAAGTGGATTGGGTTACTTGAACTATGGAAGAACCATGTCCCCTGCCTGACCAATGTTATATATTATACACGGATAAAATGGCAGGGGGTGACTTGCACACTCAATAATGGGCCCCCGGAGACGGCCGCTAGCACATAGTGACGTAGCGACAAGGGGGCAACACTTCCTGAGGTGCGTGAGGAGTGGAGAGGTATTCCACGGCTATCAAGACAATCCCGGAAGTACGGTCAAGATCCCTACCAGCACCTTACTGGAATACTTTCTTCCTCCGAGCACGTTTGCTCTTGCGAATCTCCACTCAAGCCGGCCAATAAAGGCAAGAAAGAGGAGGGAGCTCTGTTCCTCGTCAGTGTTCACTCCAGCCGGCCAATAAAGGCAAGCCAGAGATGAGGACAAGATTTCTTCCGGGAGATAGGGTCCGTGGGGTCGCTACTGCCCATCAGCTCGCCACATGCTGCCCTGCGGGTTTCTGTATCTCTCTTGGTCTGGCTCCTCAACCTAGATCCGTTCCGGCAAACTCTACCGGCACAGACCTAAAGTTTGGAGCGCGCAAGCCCCACCACGACGTCAACGTAGAGATACACCGGTAGGGTTATTATTATTATTAATTATATTGCATCTGAAAATACAAAAAAAAAGGAAGGGAAAGGTCTTTTTTAAATAAATTGTAACAATATTGGTATCAAATAAAAGCTAGTAATGAGTCAATACCAAATATCACTACATATTATAAAACAAAGTCCCCCGCCGCGTCTGTCTGTCTGTAAGTCCACGATGATCTCAAAAACTGCTGAACGGATTTTCACGCGGTTTACATAATATATCAACAGAGTGATTCCTGAGAAAGGTATAGGTGTATAATTCGTTAAGGTTTTGTGTAAATTGGTTGAAATATGACGATAATTGTTGAAGATGTCGGAAAAATCAAGCCGACTGGTAGCTTTCGTCGAAAACGCTGCCCAATCCGACACAATGTATGGTGGGATTGTTTTTCATTTATAGGTCTACAAAAAAGTCCGCCATGGCATACGTCTATCTTTTAAGGATAGCTTACTATACCCATTCTGACTTCTAAAACAAATATGACAATAATGTGCTATTTGCAAAAGCTATTTAGAGGGATACAGTATTAATCATTATCAAATTAAATACGTTAGTTACCTTAAGCATTTCATACACATTATTATAGCCCTATATATCATACGGAAGGAACAGTTTGGTTTTCAAAAAAATAAATCAACAACGTTAGCTATCTACAATCTTATTAAAATAGTATTAACGAATATTAACAACAACTATTATACTACTGGGCTGTTCTTTGACCTTTCTAAGGCCTTTGATCTAGTCTCTCATGACTTATTACTACAAAAATTAGAGGCAATGGGAATTAGAGGCATTCCACTTCAATGGATTTCTTCTTACCTAAGAAATAGACAACAACGTGTTGCCATTACAAGAATGGATAAAAATAATGATATGACATCGCATTATTCTGACACCAAATATAACAAATATGGCGTCCCACAAGGGAGCGTATTAGGACCTATTTTATTCTTATTATACATCAATTCAATTACTAATATAACTAATCATAAATGTATTTTATTCGCTGATGACATTTCTATTATTGTGACATCTGATAAAAAAACCAATACAATTAATGATCATGAGACTGAAATTAATAATGTAATTGAGAGACTGATTGAATGGCTAAATCAAAATAACTTATCTATAAACCTTAAAAAGTCCGTTTATATACAATTCAATAAATCAAATACAAAATATAATATTAAAATGAATATACATAGAATTCACGAAGTAACTCAAACTAAATTTCTAGGCGTAACCTTGGATCAAGACATCAATTGGAAAGCACATGTTGATACAGTTTCCAAACGAATTAACAAGTTTGTATATGCACTAAAACGGATCAGAAACATAACAAACATTAAGACAGCAATAACAACATATCATGCGTATGTTGAATCTGTGCTGCGCTATGGTTTAATTATGTGGGGTAATAGCACCGATCAAAATAGAGCGTTTGTTGCACAAAAAAAATGCATTAGGGCTATATATGGGCTTCAACCGGATGAATCCTGCAGGCCAATATTTAAAAAACTTGATTTGTTACCATTGCCGTCACTTTATATATTGGAAATTTGTATGTTTGTGTGGAGGCACAAAGAGTTGTTCACTAAAGCAATCGATCTTAATTCTCGAAGCCGTCGGGACCCCCACAGGCTCGTGTTAGATGTTTTACCTAGGCTTGCAAAATATAATAAAAGCTGCATGTTTATGTGTGTCCGGATATACAATAAGATACCAGAGGAATTTAAAATATTAAATAAAAGATTGTTCAAAAGTAAATTATATAAATGGTTATCTGCTAATAGTTTTTACAGTGTCAAGGAGTTTCTAGAGCATAAAATCGGACGATGACAGTGGTTGTATGTTGTTGTCATGTATGTAAATTTGCACGCTTATTTTCATGAAGCAAAACATGTAGAACCTACCAGTGTATTCATATTACCATCTTGTATACCATGTTTTTTGCAAATAAATTATTATTATTATTATTATTACTAATTTAAATATCTTAGGAGTTATCGTAAATTAAAAACTATGCGCGAGAAATTAAATTCAAGCGGTCTCGCGACGCGACGACGGGATACGCCCGCTGTCACCTACTGTGGTTATATAAGCCGAGCGACAAAGCGCGTGATTCCCTATAATTAAAAATACTCCAAGTATTATTCTCGACGCAACGTTGATGCAAAACTGTAGGCATATATGCTCCGTGTGAAGCCGGGGCCGGTCGCTAGTATAATAATAAAACTAAAAAGCTTGAAATAAAAGAAAATATTTAAAAAAAGCAAAAAAACCCAACTCCAAAAACACAACTGAATTCAGATTATAAATATTTTTAAACAATTTAGAATAAAACAACGTATTCGCATTGACGAGTGGCACAGACTTCATTTTATTTAAAAACATAGAACAGACAAACATGTCTACCGACAATGCACGACAGATGGCAGCACTAGTAACATATTATAATAATAATAATAATAATTGGGTAGTGTATATTGTATACCCTGACGACATGCGACTGTAATAATAATTGGGAGCTGAAAAGAAATCAAACATGAAAAAAAAGTAAAAAATTACGAAAAAAATGACGTTACGAAAATTAAATACCGCGCGGATTCTGTACGTGTCAAGTTACCAACGCTTCATCAGTTTAGACTTTACGTTAGATTGTAATAATAACCTGTACCTATGCTTATTATAGGTTTTGTATCAGTATGCTTGTTTGTAAACAATTAACGAACTATAGCATAATAAATATTTTGGTCGGCAAATGAGTTTTTAATAAGAACGCCTACAAAACATTTCGAGCAAAAGAGAAAAGAATGTTAGCCACCCTTTAGAGAGATAGTGATAGTTTTAAATATTATTTTTAAATATTCTCTAAAATCTGAGATACAAAACTTTTGCGCCGGGCCTGGGTTTTTTTGTTCAGTCAATGGCCTTATCGCTAAGAGCCTCGACCAACATCTCAAGAGGCTCTCGTTGGGTGGCTGGGTGAAGGGCTTGATTCAGAAGGCAGTCCTCCTTGATACGGCGCGTATTGTGAGGAGGTTCCTGTCTCTGGGGCCCTAACCACCGGTAGCTTGGACCCTGTTCCCCATGCCGGTGGATTTCTATTTTTTATATTTTTAAATAGAGGCAGCGCGTTCGAAACTCACGCAAGTCACTTTTTGCATTTATGAACTTTTATGTTTTTCTTTATACAAACGGCTCAATAAACAATTGGTACTTCCATTTTAACAGGAAAAAAAGCGTCAAAGATTATTTCAATTATAATTTTCTAAATCTTTATTGTCACTATGGACAATTTTGAAAACGAAAATGTTACTGTCCGTAAACCAGCAAGAGCAAAGTCAGTTGACAATATTTTAAATAATAATTTAAGCACTAACTCTACGCTACTAGACGCCACAGTGGTGAGCTTACCCAATGCTTCACTAAATGACAGCGACTATTCCAGCTTTAAAGATGAAATAAAAAGGCTAACAATTGAGTTGGAAAGTGCTCATCTAGAGATTGATAATTTAAGCAGCGAAAATTATCGCTTAAAAATGGATATAGGCCAATATCAGAAAATTATAGAAACCTATAAAAAGGTGAATTTATTTGAAACAAAAAAGTTCTCGCCGATTTCAGCACGGAAAAAACATAATTTAAAAACAAGCTGTTTTTCTACCCCAACTAAGAGTTTTTCACCTACGGCTCATCAACCTGACAGTGTTTCGACCGCGATAGACGTGGGAGACAGCTCGTTCAACACAGCCGGATCGATCTGCTCTACTGATGGAATGCTTCATACAAAACCGCTGTCGATTAATGACGTTCAAAATTCCAGCACTGGCATGATTCGAATTGACCACGACGCCGATGTTAACGAACGAATGAAACAAACATCTTTAACCTTGGATAAGAAGTTGGAAATAAGTAAAATACGAACATCTAACGAAGTCCACGAAACACTAAAACACCAATCTCAGTCAAGTGATACCCAGAGAGTTATGATCTTTGCCGACCAATCTGGACAGGGTGTCCGAAACATTCTGCAGTTCTATCTTGGGGAGAAATTTGCTGTAACATCATTTGTAAAACCGAACGCAACCACTGAAGAGGTACTAAAAACCTGCGCAAATACATGTAAGGACTTTAACAAATCTGATTTTGTAATTATATTAGCGGGTTCAAATGACACAAACCCTATGGACATTCAAACGTATTTACACCATACATTATGTCAACTAAAATTCACCAATGTGTTAGTCGGGCAAAATTACAAAAATAAATCCCTAAATGAAAGAAAAGTTAATAATTTACTTAGGTTTGTGTGTCATAATTGTGAGAATTCATCTTTTGTACACTTGCATAATGATTTTAATATGTCAACAAAATATGTCACAAAGTTGAATGCTTGTAGGTTAATTCATAGGCAAATTTTGCATGTAAATTATAAAGGTAATTTTCAAAAATATACCGAAAACTTAATTATTCAAAATAGAAAAAAATGCACCGTGGATGTTGCTGTACAGACCTGTAGTTTAAACGATATTAGTGTACAAACGGATAATATTAATATAGATACTCAAAATCTAGATGACTTTTTTCGTGACAAAAAATGAGCCACGCTTAACAATTCTTCATCAAAATATAGCCGGAGCCTTAAACAAACGAGACGAAATTTCGTTTGCCATATTAGATTTGCTAAATAACGAGATCAGCGTAGATATATTGTGTCTTACTGAAACATTCTTGCTTGGAGGAACTGAAAAAAACTTTCGCCTAAAAGGCTTTAAGACGGCAGCTTACTATTCAAGGAAAACTTCAAAAAGAGGGGGCGTTATTATTTCTATAAAAAATGAAATTGAATTTAAAATAGTACAGGAGATACAAAAAATAAGCGAAACATGTGTATTTGAATGTTGTGGTATAGAATTAACCAAATACGGTATCTTATTAATATGTGTATATAGAACCCCTTCGTCGAATGTAACTATATTTCTTAATAAACTCGATACTCTATTGAGGACGTTGTGTCGTAATACAAGAAAGAAAATTATTATATGCGGGGATACAAATATCGATATTTTAAAACAGTCAAAGGAGAGTAGGGAATATAATTACTTGTTAAATAGTTACAACATAAAACATGCTATTTTGACACCTACTAGAGTAACAGAAAAGACAGAAACTTGCATTGATCACATCATAACTAGCATAGAAAAAGGTTGTGCAAAAATACATAACTTGGGTTTATCTGATCACTCAGCCCAATCATATTCTTGGGCTGTTACAAAAAGACATCAGCCCGTTTTAAAATGGTGGTATCAATTTAAACGAGACTACAGTAAAGAAAACAAGGAAAAATTTTTAAACTCTATCTCATGTCTGTCTTTTAGTGACGTATTTGAACAAAACTCAACAAACGAAGCATTCCACAAATTCATCGATACATTTCTGCTATTTTATAACTTATGTTTTCCTACCATTCGCGTAAAAGTTACAAATAAAGCAGTAAATAAATTAAACTGGCTTTCTAAAGGTATCAAAATAAGCTGTAGGAATAAAAGTAAATTACATTATAAATTAAAATGTAAAAATAGCGTACCTCATAAAAACAAGTACAAAAGCTATTGTAATTTACTGAAAAAATGCATTTTAACGTCTCGGAAAAATAATAATACCAAATACATAAATAAAGCTCAAAATAAGTGTAAGGCAGCGTGGAATGTAATAAAAAAGCATACCGGCACAGATTTAAAACGCTCCTGTATTTCAAAAATTACTATGGACAACAGCGACTGTATAAGTCCTGATTCTATTGCAAACTATTTCAATAATTTTTTCATTAACACGGTTACCAATAACAGCCTCGATAATAAAGACGATTCAAGACTAAAACAAATGGATCATATTGAATCAATAAGTAACTCAATATTTTTGTACCCACTGGATAGTAGTGACCTTAAAAAAATAGTGACATCTCTAAACGATTCCAAAGCTAGTGGTTATGATAATATTCGTACTGACATCATAAAACTGTCGCTTAAAATAATTCTAGAGCCACTTCTACATGTTATTAACCTTTCTCTAGAACAAGGAATATTTCCCGATTTATTAAAGAGATCAGTAGTCAAACCAATATTTAAAAAAGAGGATAGCACTCAAATGGACAATTACAGACCTGTGACTTTGATACCTATATTTTCTAAAATTTTTGAAAAAGCGTTTCACAACAAATTAGCAAACTTCATTGAAAAGCACAATATTATTAAGGATGAACAAAATGGGTTTCGTAAAAATAGAAGTACTTCTTTGGCTGCCTTTCAATTAATAAAAGAAATAACAGAATGTATTGACAATAAAATACCTGTTACAGTTTTGTTTATGGATATGAGTAAAGCGTTTGATCACGTCTCTCATGAACGATTATTGGAAAAAGTTTCCAGGTACGGAATTAGAGGAACGGCATATAACTGGCTGGAATCTTATTTGTCCGACAGAGTACAATCAGTAGAAGTAACGAATTATAATGACCAAACTCAAACGTTAGATTCATGCCAATCTTCGTTTAGGTATAATAGATATGGCGTGCCACAGGGGAGTATTTTAGGACCCCCATTGTTTCTGCTCTACATAAATGATTTCCCAGAAGTTATTAATCATAAATGTGTACTGTTTGCCGACGATACTACAATTATAATCAAAGGGCAAGATAAAAGTTCGTACGAACAAGAAATAAACAGTACTCTTCAAAAAACTATAGAGTGGCTAGAGGCTAATAATTTAAAAGTTAATATTAATAAAACAAAATTTATGCAATTCCATACTTATCGATCAAAACCGTTGTCACTAAATATATCGTATAAAGGGGTCGCCCTGGTAGAAACTGACTCTGTTAAGTTTCTTGGAATAAATTTAGATAAATTTTGCTCATGGAAAAATCATATAAATGACATTTGTGTTAAAATAAATAATTTTATATACCCTTTGAGGCGTATTAGCTGCGAAGTATCTAGAAATGCCGCAATAACGGCTTTCCATGGCTATATAACCTCCACTCTAAGATATGGTATTATCTTGTGGGGTCGTTGTGTGGAGATTGATCAAGCATTCGTAATGCAAAAAAAGTGTCTAAGAGCTATATTTGGGTTGAAGCAAATAGAGTCGTGTCGTCCATTCTTTAGGAAATATAAAATACTGACTCTACCATGTATGTATATATTAGAATCCTGTGTATTTGCTTTCAAACATAAGAGACTTTTCAAGCAAGCGACAAGCTACTATGCCCCACGATCTATGTATACTAATAAGTTATTTCAACCGAGGACTAATCTCACATTTACAGGCAAAAACAGCTATATTATGTGCATAAAATTGTATAATAAAATACCAAATTCGATAAAAACGCTACCATTTTCTAGATTTAAAAGCAATTTGACAAGGTTTTTAATTGAAAAATGCTTTTATAGTGTGCATGAGTTTTTAGATTATAAAATGTAAGTTTTGTAAATTGCATGGTCTATCTAAATTATAACTTATTGTTATTATTATTGTGTGACGAATCTCTCCCATAATTGACATGATTATTATTGACATTTATGATTATTGTATTATTATCAGTTTTTTTTTTAAATATTATTATTATATTGACTTTTACTTAATTCAATAATACAAATTTTAATGGCTGTATAATGACTGCATGATGATGATCAATAATAAATTTAAACAAAATGTACTTAAAACTTATTTTATATTTGCACGCCGAAATTAAAGGCAGAATAAGAGCGCATTTTTTTTTTTTTTTTACATATTTACCATCTTTCTGTACCTTGTTCAGGCAAATAAATGATTTTTGATTTTTTTTTTTTTTTTGAATTTTTTTTTTTTAATTCTAATATTTAAAAATATAACTTATATGTAAAAAAAATGAATAAAGGAGATAATAATAATAATAATATCCTGGGACATTTCACACACGGTCGTCTGATCCCAAACTAAGCAGAGCTTGTACTATGGAAACCAGATAACTGATATACTACATACACTACTTTTTTTTTTTTTGTAAATACATACTTATATAGATAATTACACCCAGACTCAGAACAAACAGACATGTTCATGCACACAAATGTTGGTCCTGGATGGGAATCGAACCCACGACCTGCGGCGTGATATTATGTAGATATTAAACTTTTAACACAATTTGTTTTTTTTTAGATGAAAAAAATATTTGCATTAATAATTTTTAGGGTTCTGTACCTCATAAGAAAAAAACGGAACCCTTATAGGATCACTTTGGTATCCGTCTGTCTGTCAAGACCCTTTATCTCGGGAACGCGTGGAGGTATCGTGTTGAAAATTTGAAATTAAAACCACATACACAAGTCCCTTGAAGCTGTGAAAAATCAAACTTCTAAGTTAACGTAAAACACACTCTCAAGGGAACCAACATTTATAGGGACTCCCGTTGACCTAGAATCATGAAATTTGGCAAGTAGCAAGTTCTCACAGCAAAAATAAAGGAATAAGTTGGAAAACCGTTAATTTGTAATATATTCCCATAAAAAAATTGAGTTTACAAACTCAAATTTGCATAGGGAGAATTGACTGTGACGTATATCGATGTATGGGAGATCATATTTTACAACTACAACGTTAAGTTTGTTTTTGGGATAAATTCTTTTCAACTACCCTTCATTGTGCGTAGTCCGACACGCACTTGGCCGATGTTTTGTTTTATTATGCCTTTGTGTTGACAGTGAACTTCGAGCTGCCTACGTTCAGCGTGGAGCTACGCGCTGATCTAGGCGAGGGTGAACGAAGTCTTGTAGAGCTGTCCTTCAGGGAGTTCAAGTTGAGCTACCAGAAGACACATCCTTACGAAAATATGTTGCAAGTAAGGAATTACTCGCACTTGAACATCAACTAGTTGATGTTGAAACACCATATCATACCATTGACTACATTCTCCTTTTTGGAGTTTTTTTAAAAAAATGATTCCGACGGCGAGAGTATTAACTAGACACACTTCATAATATCGTTAGCTGTTTCTAATAGGGATGATGACTATTTTTTTTTATTTATCCGTCATGTAAAATAGTAAAAAATATTGGAAACATATTTTTTCTTTTTTACGTAATCAAAAGATTACGGCGATACATTGAATTAAAATGTGGCATGACGTCACGCCTTGCTAGATTTTATACGTAGAAGTGACGTAGCGAGCCCCCACTCCCCAACTTAAATGCGTGTTATCTGAGTAATTTTTTTATTAATATTTTAAAGCAAAAAATACGTGTCTAATATGTTTTTATTATCTGACAGACGGACTAAATAGAATTTCTTTATTTTTACCCAGGCATCATCCCTATTGTCTTTACCATAGCCAGTTTTCTAAATAGATTTTACATCGTCAGGTATCCCTCCACTCGATAACAATGGAAGACCTGACCAAGGAGCCGGACTCGAAGCACCGCATGCTGATGGTGTCGCACACTCCGCAAGTGCCCCCGAAGGCAGTGTTCGTATCCAAGTCATGTCCGGACTTCGTGACGGAGTATGTGGACGACATGTCCAGTGTGAGCAGTCTGCAGTATATGAAGTGCTGGTCCTGCTCGCTGCCCAGCCAGCTCAATGTGGCGGCTAAAGAGGTGAGCTACGTATTTTAATACTAGCTTCTGTCCGCGACTGCGTTCGCGTGGAAGTCGTGAGACACCACAATATACTAAAATAACAGCCTCATCTCCCGCCCGCGCTATGACTTCGTTTTCGCTTAGCGATCTTTCTGACTTTTTTTCCTTTTCGGACGAGCGTGAAACGCAGCCGTGATGTATGATTTTGTATCTACGAAGGACTTTGAATGTTGCAAATGTAAAACACATGCAAACACTTTTGGGCCATTTGAATATTTTGTTTGTTTTACCTTCTTTTTTTGTCCTGGGGTGGAAAATCCTCATGGATGTCGTCCGACCTGGGGCGGGCGAAGGGGTCTGTCAGACTTTTACTGACTAAAAGCCACCCCGGTGTTCCTTTCCCACACTTGGACCGTGGATCATGGGTACTTGTGCGCCTGCCACAGTCCACGGCCGGTGCCGGCCCGCCTTTGCGGGGTCACCTCAGGTCCGCGGGGGGAGCGAGGTGTAAGACTCCCCCGCGACGTCGAACAGGGGCGCGCGTGGAACACTACGCGCCGATTATAATCTTACATTATCTAACATTGTCATATATCTGACTATCTAATGTTAGCAGAGTAAAGAGCGGCGCAACAAGCGCGACAGCAAGTGCGGCGCGACGCCGCCGTGCTCGCCCGAGTGCGGCGCGGGCGCGCGGGCCGAGCGCGCGGCCGGGCGCGCCGCCGGGCCCGACGACAACCTGGTGTGGCTGTCCGTGCACACCCGGGACCCGCACCACCCGCACTTCAGCGACAAGTACGACAAGGTATGCTACACTGTACAGTCTTCGCCACGAAACTTGGCACAAAACTTGTTTGATGGCTACTGTACATAATCCTGCGGCTGCTTTTTATCTTCCATAAAAATATGTTTTTGGAAAAATAACTTTAAATATATTAGCAAGTTATTCTATTAGACAGGCCAGTTGGCGTGGTTGGTTAAGATACTACCTATCACGCCGCAAGTCGTGGGTTCGATTCCCATCCAGGACAAACATTTGTGTGCATGAACATGTCTGTTTGTCCTGAGTCTGGGTGTCATTATCTATATAAGTATGTATTTACAAAAAAAAAGTAGTGTATGTAGTATATCAGTTATCTGGTTTCCATAGTACAAGCTCTGCTTAGTTTGGGACCAGATGACCGTGTGTGAACAATGTCCTAGGATATTATTATTATTATTATTATTATTCTATGGTTAATTTCGTTCCTTTTTTGTAAACTTTCCTGTAGCACTACTCTGTGGACATCGCGGAAGTTGGTCGTGTCCCGCGCATGTGTTCTTAATTATAACTAATCTTGAAACAAACCACACGTTCACTGCACAAGTGTAACTATAACCTTTATTACTGCAACCACAGTTCTAGTTCAGTTCGCGCTACAACTCCAAATCTAGTCATTCTGAAATCAACTTAATTTACACCTAGTATAAATATAATATTTCTATAAGTGAAAAAAAAACATGGACTCCTTCCAGGAATACACGCGTTATGTTTTGTTATTTTGAGGAAATTCTTAATTATAATTTGTCATTCTGCAGATATCGAAACTGACAAAAGTGGACTTTAACTGCCTGAACTTGGTGGTGAGCATCGACAGCTGGGTGGCCGTGCTCGACTTCTTCGGGATAGCCGGTGACGACGTGCCTGATGGCGAGCTTGGACCCGAGCCGCAGCAGACAGGTGACTATTGATTAATGACATGCTTGAGATGCGGAATTTATTCGAACACTCAGTGAGTGTTTAATTGCATCGAACGCAAGTATACACAGTTGCTCCTTCAGCGGAATGTGGGTCAGTTCGCGATCAGATCAGATCTCTTTAGATACAGCACGTACTCCAAATCATTACCATTGTAGCATACATTTTACTAATAAGTTAGTTATATAGATTACAATAAAATTGTTTGCTATTTCTGGTAGCCAAGTTTATATAAGTAGCTATTTCCCTTATAATTCAAGACTTTATTTTTTAGAAAGAAAGCAAAGTGCGTTTATTTGGCATTATAGCATAAAATAAATACACCTTAAAACTATGGAAACATGAAATAATAATTGCAATGCCAAAAGGGCCTCAGCTCAGCATAATGTCAGATGGTAACACAAGGTGTACCACCTGACGCTGATTTTCAGCTGCAACCCACGAGTGCCATACACTAGAATTTAATAAACACAGAGAAGTGTGTGTCCGTTTTATAATAAATTAAGAGAATAAATTAAAAAGAAATGTTGTAGCATACATGTGTGTGTGTGTGTGTGTTGTGATTAATTAAATACTAAAATAAATACTCAACATCAATGTTATTAACTACAATAAAATAATAATAAATCTATATCTAAATATTTAAAAGCACCTTCAAAGCAAAATCGTGAGACTGCGTTGTTCTTTTAAACTATGAAACGTATTTTTATGCAGTTTACATAATAAGGGTACAAGACAAGGGTATAATAATAAAAAAAAAAACTAATAAAAATGATAAAATTATAAAAAAAAAACATTATGAAATAAGTAAATTGTATTATATATTAAATTTTACCACATATACCATATCCGATCAATTCGAGAAAGGCGTGTTAGGTCACCGTAGTGCCCAGAAATACTTTCTACAAAATCAAAACTACATTTTAAACTTTGTTTGCTTTGTGACCTTAACTTGCTGGCAATGGATCTCAGGGTCTTGAACTTAACTTTTAATTATAAATTTAATTGTACTAAAAATCATTACCGTAGAAATGTATCATCACAAATCAAGTTGTTCTACAGCATCACACAGTCTGGCAGCAGAAAGTGGCATCACACAAACAGAGATGTCAGTCCGCTCTCTGAGTGTGGTGGTGGTGGCGGGCCGCGGCGAGGCGTGCCGCGCGCTGGTGTCGCGCGCGCGCACCGTGGCCCGCGCCGACGCGCGCGCCCACACGCGCCACATTTCTGGCAGGCTTGGCGCGATATCGCTCACGGATCTCACGCCGCATTCCGTGCTGTGGCGGGATCGGTTCAGGACGCATGGCGATCATGCGCTTACATTCCAGTATCAAAGGTAGGTTCCATTTTATCAGCATTATTACTTACGATATTACTGACCATTTGTGTCGGAATTTACCGATTACTTGAGGTTGAGGGCTTTCTTATCTTCATCGTTAGTGTAATTGTGAAAGGTGAAAGGATTGGCCAGCTAGACTGTGTTACTGATCCCAGATGTGCAGGGTTGATTGTAGAACGGCGTTGATGATTGTCAATATGAGGTTGTAAAACAGACCCTTACACTTCCAAATATTTCTCTGGCAATATTAAAGTTATCTTCAAACCAATAGCTTCAGCGCGCATCGCTGACGCGCACGCTTTGCACGCTGAACGCGTTTGCACGTAGCTGATGAGTGGAACTAGTTTCCTTGTTCACTTCACCCAGGTGACCTCTAAACAGCTAAATTTATGTGTTATGTTTGTTTATTTCATTGTGAATTTAGTTTATACTACATAATATATTTTATAACTAGAATGTAGATTTATTGTGTACTTAACTGTCGGATTAGGGCAACCTGTAAGTATAGATAGTTTGATTGTAGGTGTTCTAATGTTTTCTTCCTCATGACACACAGACTGAGCACAGCCGAGGCCACATCAGCCGGACACGAGACCAGCCTGAGCATCGAGATGGGCCCGGTGACGTACGTGCACACCAAGCGCTTCGTGCAGGAGCTGCAGGCGTTCGCGCGCGACTTCAGTCTGCTGCGCAGGGTCATACTGCAGGCCAGGCTGAAGGTACACTTGGTACTACACGAGATCACTAACTAGTACACAACACAACTAACACAATATGACTTTTTCATGTGGAACTTGAACATTATTTCATCCCAACTAATATTATGAATGCGAAAGTGAGTTTGCTTGCTTTCACGATAAAACGGCTGAACAGATTTTAATGAAATTTTGCACATGAATAGACCATCACCTGGATTAGGACGTAGAATACTTTTTATCCCGGTAGTACGTTCCCGTGGGATAATTTCCGAACTCCACGCGGACGTAACCGCGGGCAAAAGCTAGTTCGCTATATACAATGCAAAAAAGGTGTGTGTGTGTAAAAGGTATGTGTGTTCGCTCTAAATGTTGTCAATAGCTTTAGGTACCTCGGCCACGTTGTCACGAGCGACCTAAGGGACGACGGAGATATAGAGAGAGAGCGCAGGGCGTTGTCTGTGAGGAGCAATATGCTTGCGCGCAGGTTCGCTCGTTGTACTACAGACGTCAAAGTAACTCTTTCTAAGGCGTTCTGTGAATCGTTTTAAACGAGTGGCCTCTGGGTGTTATATACGCACCGAGTCTACAATACCCTGCGTGTTCAATTTAATAATGCATTCAGGATGCTGTTGGGATTGTCATGGCGCTGTAGCGCGTCGGGAATGTTCGCGGAGGCTCGCACATATAGTTTTCACTCTATCGTGCGATAGAAAGCGGCCTCCTTACTGCACTGCCTGCATGGTAGTGACAACAGCATTTTGAAAATGATCGCTGCCAGACCGGACTGCCCCTTCCAGAGTCACTGGGCGGGGAAAGTCTTAGGTCTGAAATAACAATAAATTAAGTAGTTAACAAATTATGAAAACTAACAATACTAACCTAGTTACTTATGTAATATTGTTACTAACATCAAATACTAACACACCTATGGACTTTAGTCTGAAATAAAGTTTTATTTATTTATTTTATTTTATATAGGGTGACTGGTTTACTATGGGACCAAACCTGAAATCGCGAAGAAAAATCAGCTGTTCCCTACATTTTGACGAGATATGCGAACATAAATGTAGGGAACAGCTGATTGTTTTTCGCGATTTTAGGTTTGGTCCCACAGTAAAAGTTGTTTATTATCATGAGTACAATCATGTGTTTAAGTATCGGACTAATTACCAGTCACCCTATATATCGGATTTTAAAACCACACACGGCGATGATCAGTACGATATGTTACTGTATAATTTTGGGATCACATGGCAGTTTTATATTGCATTTGTTTTTAACCTTAAGCACAGTGGGACTTTAACGTGTGATCCCAACTTTTTACCGTAAAAAATCGTACAGGACAGCGCCGTGTGCACGGTCGCTAACTGTTTTTTTTTTCTATGTCTAGGCCTTATAGTTTGGCTCGCACTAGAATAATTACTAATTTGACACTTCCCTACGACCCCAGTATCGCAGTTATGCGACGAATTCACGTCAAAATCTTGAATAATATAACAATTTTGCAGGTATCAGTAGTATCAGGCGGGTCCGGCACGACAGGCGCGCGCGCGGCCCGCATGAAGCTGCGCCTGCGCTGCTCGGCGCCCGTCATTGTGCTACCGGTATCGGGCCGCGCGCGCAACGCGCTGGCTGCTCACCTGGACCATCTGACGCTGGACAACAGCTTTAAATATGCAGGGGATGAGGGCACGGTCAGCACCATGACTGATCCTGACTGTGGTAATTGAAGCCTTACCTTTTACCTCCTCTGGTGTTACCTCCTTTTATCTGCCCTTCGTGTTACCTTCTTTTAAGAATATCGCGACATGGGAGAGTAATTAATGTTTGTTTAAAGATTCCAATCTCATAAAGTAGATTCAATATTGTAGTTATCGAGCATGCAGCCACACACAGCTTCTTATAATGTTTTCTTTACAAGATATTTGTTGTTTGTAGCGACTCGCGAGCTTCTGGACGTACGCGTGGTGCGGCTGTCGGGCGTGTCGCTGTGGTGCGCCCGCGGCGGGCGCGGACTGCGCGTGCGCCGCGTGGGCGCGCCGCTGCTGCACGCGCCCGCGGACCTCGACCTGCAGATCGAGCTCAACTTGCACCACACACACAACGGTACAAACACTCTTGCTACTTAGCCATTCCTTCTTCACAAAGCGCTTGTTCGAGTTTTAATCAAACATTCGGCGAAAATGCGTAATTGCATCGAACGGAAGTATGCACATGCGTTCGTTTAACAAAATTTGGGCCAGTTCGCGTTCAGATCTCGTTGGAGACACCACTTACACGAAAATCATTACCATTTTACCATACTTACATTTACCAATAAGTTAGTTATATAGTTTACCATGTTTTACCATTTCTTGTAACCAGGTGATATAGTGATTCAATATAGCTATTCTATTTCCCTTATAATTCAACACTGTAATTATATCAAATATACCATATCTATTCGGCAAGGTGTGTTAGGTCACCACAGCGCTCAGCACTACTTGCTACAGCGCTCTTGTGTCGTTTATGCGATCTGTTACACTAACTATTCTTAGTTTCTGCCTGACCGTGCTTCGGAAAGCAGGTGAAGCCGTTGGTTTCGGCTGTCCTTCGCAGATCTTTGATAGTCATTACGGGTAGTAAAAGCCCGAAAGCCTGACAACCATCTTACCAAGGAGTGTCATGTTACCCAGTAATTAGGTTGTGGAAGTCAGATGGGCAGTCGCTTCAAGAAAAATAATCGTATCCTGCTGCATCCGGTTAGACTGGAAGCCGACCTCAACAGACGCTAGGCTGATGATGATATTTAGTGTATGTCTGTCAGTGCCGGACATGACGATCCAGGGCTCGCTGAGCACGCTGCAGTGCGCACTGGACCCGTCGCAGTACCGGCTGGTGCGCGGCGTGCTGGCGCACAACCTGGCCGAGAACGTGGACGAGCTGCTGCCGCGCCCGCAGCCGCCGCCGCCGCACCAGCAGCAGCAGGACGTAAGTCATCCTCCAATTATTCAAAAGAACCAACATAATATTTTCAAAGGTAAACTGCAAGAGATTATACTACTCAAAGTACCAGTACAAAGTTCTCCGGGACCTTAATATCAGAGATACAATGACAAAAGCCTTTGCCGCACGTCGTCGACAGTTTGCTTCGTCTACGTGTTCTCTAAGGGCCGCCATCTGCTGTCTCAGCTTTGCGTCGGTTCCATACTCCCAGACAAGTTCAATGTTATTGCTTCAGGATCGGTGTCAAAACCTCCAGTGTATGTTCATGTATTCAATAACAATTGATACTTTAGTATTTCTTGCACATCCCATCAAGTGAAATTTAAATCGAATGAGTTAAGGCGAGAGTTTACTCCCCAGGTGTGGACCACGAGCTCCCTGAAGCTGGACCTCCATGACGTGACGGTGAAGCTGGAGCCGGAGCACGGCGTGTCTTCTCTCGCGTGTATTAACTTCATCAAGTCCAGGCTCGTTGTGGAGACCTACTCCGATCTCAGTCAGGACATAGACCTCGTGTCGCAGGTACTTTATTAGTCCTCACTATGTTAAAAGAAAGCAAAGCATAAGAAACCCACCCTCTTGTGAAAGAAACTGATAGCTTTCAAAATCGCTCTATGACCGTACAATTTCTGAGCAAATCAGAACTATACAGAGTAAAGCTCTGATTGATTTAACGTAATGTTTCGATAGCATTTTGCGGCGTATAATGCGCCCACTTTCAGTTAACGTTGATTAAGAATACTATAAAATGAACCTCTATATGTTTACCGATTACTTTCGCAGGAGATCCTAGTGAGTGACACGCGCTACGCCAAGGAGCCGGCTAACCGGCGCGGCAACGTGTTCAGCCATATTGTACAACCCATGCCCGAGCAACGACACAGCGTGCAGGCTGAGGTGCACGCCAGGTACGTGAACAGAAACTCGACATTCATACTGACGCCCCGCATGCACTTGTTTACTCCGGTTGCGTATCGAATACACTAAAATCTAGCGAGAAAGCCTTTTTATAAATTAAAAGAAAAAAATCACATAAATCGAATAAGTGGTTCTTGAGATGCTTGCAACTCGGGAACCACTAACGGACAGGCAGATATATGTATAGAGACGTTACTTTGTAAAAATATTAAATTTTTTCATTTCTGAAATTTGCGCAATAATTGCTTTTCAATCGCAAATCGGTATTATGTATCAGCGATAGCCACACTGTAGCAAACTAGCGATAGTGCTGCCTCTATGGAACAATCAGTTAACTAAAATGTGCATTTTCTTAAAGTAATCGTATGGCCTCTATGAGTACGGCACACCCTATATTTGTGTTCTGTGGGCACACCTCGACTAGGTTAGTTCCGAAGATTACTCCTTTACTTCTTTTGGCGCTAGTGTCGTTGCGATAAGTGCATATTAGCAAACAGCGAGCGATTAACGAATTATTTCGCGCGATGACTGCGCAATAATTGCTGATTGCTATTTTTTACGTAATAAGCTTGCCGGAGTATCTGATACAATTATTGTTCACCGCGATTTACAATGCGCATGTTTGTATGAGCAGAAAGCGGTGCGACTCGGCCGCGTACACGATCCTGGTGAACAACATGCGCCTGATGGCGGTGCTGGACTGGTGGGAGTGCGCCAACCAGTTCATCATGCAGCCGCCGCCGCCGCCCGCCGACCCTGACCAGCAGCATCTGTGAGTTCTGCTGCAGAACTATCACATCAATAACTCCACTACCAAGCAGAACAACAACCTCCTTTTGGGCTCCGCCGCAGTCGGGTAGACAAAGAAAATGATGGTGGAATTTATCTTCATCGCCACACAAGATGTGCATCTTGTTACAGGGATTACTGTCGTTGCTTATCATTTGGAATGCCGTTATTATACTAAGCGCAGTCGCGGTCATTAATTGTGTCATTAGGAGGGTGAATCATTGTCTAGTACGGATTTTTTAAACACTATATGACTCACGTGTTGTCTCGCTTTATTTACGCTTTATGAGCACGCCTACCTCGAACGCTGTTGTTAAATCGAGTGGGATCACATAAGCTATAGAACATAATAATGTGTTGACAGCGAGGAGGCCTTGCACGCGGCTCGCAGCTCGGCCAGCTCGCAGCCGACGCATGCGCACGAGGAGCCGCAGATGGAACTCAAGCTCAACATCACTGACTCGCAGCTGGTGCTGGTCGAAGACCCTTCGGTCTGGGACACCAATGCTGTCATTCTCAGGGTAACATTGTTCGATTATGTTGTTATTTAGGAATTAACCCCTAGCATGCACGCCGCGCGCCGGCTCCATCTGACTACTATTGTATAGCAACGGAATATTTCTGTGTAACCTTTCAGAACTTTTTAAGCGTACGTCATAATTACTTCTGTAATTTTTTTTTATTTCTAACCACTGTTTTCAGGATTTTCTGTGAGGGTCTTGCATTTTAAGAAAGTCGTGACGGCTATTTGATCTGCTAGCGTCATCAAATTCTTATAATGATTTGTTGCAGAGCACAACAGTAATAACATACCGTTGCGCAGACGCACAGAAACCCGTATTGTGCGAGCTAAACGAACTAGAGGTGTTCTCGTGCGTTCTCGGCTTGGAAGAAGAGACCGCTCTATCTATTGTGGAACCAGCCGCCGTGCACGTTGCTATTGATGCCAATAGGATGCTACATGTAAGTAAATATGTAATCATTGCATTTTATGAGTGAACGTCAGTTATTGTAATTGTAACCTTATGCCAACGTACATAAAAGCAACAATCATGATGCCAGAGCAAGCTCGTGATGTGCAAGAACTATACGTTAGAAGTTATCCAGGAAGTCAGTTTCAGCCTTACCGAAGTGAACATGAATGTTGGTGGTTTTGTTGTAGATTGCGATGAGTACTCTGAACCTGCGACTTTCTTACCACGATATGCGAATGTTTGCGGCGATGCTGCAGTCTCTGCCGGTGCAAGCGAGAGCTGCTTTATCTGGTGAGTTTCTAAACAATGGAACCCACTTAAAAAACAAAAAAAATAAGAATGAGGAAATACTACTTATTTAGTATTTCTCTCGCTTTATAATACGATAGTTTAAAAACTACTAAAAATTAAAATGCACATTAGGCAGTATTTTAGAAATTTCCAAAACGACATTCCCGCGACGATATCGACTCGCGTTGCAGTTCAGACGGTTTCTAAATTATAAGTGTTTGTTTAGGAAAATCCTTGCTGTCCGAGAAAGACGACGACGAGCCTGCCAACAGCGTCCACATGCGCACCGGCGCCGGCAGCACCAACAACAACGGCGTCAGCGGCGGCGGCGGCTGGATGTGCCGGCCGCGCTGGCTGCGCAGCCACGCGCCGCGCACGCCGCCGCCCGTGCCCAAGCCCAACACGTCCATATGGCCGCTCAAATCTGTACAGGTAACATCTCCAAGTCGGCTGCCCCATTTCAAAACCTAGTAAGGACTTAAAACGAAATTTTTCAGGAGAGCGCAATAACTTAAAGTGGTCACGGGGCAGTGAATGGGCTTACTAGGTTTCGATAATTAACCTCTCGCGTGTTAGAACCTTTCTCATAGAAATGCCCCAACTGTCAAAGATATCTAAAAAAAAATACGTTTTGGGTAGACCTTCAGAAAAACGAATATTTCGTCGTTTAATACATATGAACACAATATAAATTATACCTTCCCGGAATCCTTATGAGTTTTCCTATCTACTAATAACGCTACGTAATAAAATAAAATTGACCTGACTTCGCAGTGACGTGATATGGTTTCACTAATTTCACTTTGATAATTTCGTACACATAACCTTGACACTTTATCACAATACATCGAATTCACACATATTTCTACAAAAACTATACAACAACACAATAACACATATGTTTACATATTCATATCATGACTCATATCACTTGTAAACATACTATTTGCACGACACAACAACTTTTACAAAGCGCAAGTCCGATCCTGCATGGAGTATTGCAGTCACCTTTGGGATGGATCAGCTAAGTACCAACTAGCCGCGCTTGACTCGGTGGAACGCAGAGCTAAGAGGCTCATTGGCGACGTAAAACTGGTGGATGCCAAGCTTCATTGCTTGGCTCATCGCCGCAAGGTTGCCTGCTTGTCGGTCTTCTACAGATTGTACTTCGGAGAGTGTGCCCGAGAACTCCACGACCTCATTCCACCGGCCCCCTTCTACCACCGGACATCTAGACGCACTGCCAGTTACCATCCCTACCTGGTTGCTATTCCACCAATTCGCACTAAGCGCTTCCAAATGTCTTTTATAATGCGCACAGCAAAAGAGTGGAACTCACTACCTGCGTCTGTGTTTCCGAACGTATACAACCCTAATCTCTTCAAAGTGAGAGTGAACAGGCTTCTTCTGGGTAAGCTCACTCCATCGTCGACTTTGTCTCTGTCACCTCTGACCTAGACTAGAGTCAAGAGCAAACCCATCACAAATAAAAAAAAAAAAAAAACTTTTTCGTGAACCGATAAAAAAAATCCGTACACACACGTCAACCGCGTGAAATGACAGATGAATTTTATTTTTTATTTTGTCCGTTCAAAACTGTGTTGTTACCATAGAGGTTTACTAAAATAGTGAGTCACTGAGTTGTTTAGTACAGATAAGCAATAGGAATTGCCATAACCATGCAATAAACGTCAAAAAACCGCGACCAATAGTGGCCGATCTGAGTTGAGCACCCATGGGTTCGAACGACACTTGAGGCATTTTTTGAGTTGAGCACCCAATGGTTCAACTTGACATTTTAGAGGTTAATTATATCTGCTTATTTGTGAGTTTTTAACGCTGTTTTTGTATTTGGTAGGGACTTACTTGGTTAGTAAGTTTATGCAATAAAATTATTTTTGTGAAAAGTGTCCCTTACTAGGTTTTGAAATGGGGCAGCCGAAGTATTCTGTAGCCGTCCTGAATTAATTATTGCCTTGTAAATCTGTAGCTAACTTCGAACACGACTCAGTATTGTTCGTAGAACTACGGCATTCGTCAATTCGTTATTTCAATAAACAGTACCAATCTAATAAGAAATGAGTATATGAAGAAGTCTGAAAGTGACACCGGTGACTGAAAAGTTGTGCGGAAATCGGTTGTCATGGTATGGGCATGTGATGCGGAGGAATGAGGAAAATGTCGTCGGGAAAGTGTTGAATATGAATGTGAATGGCTATACAAGTAGGGGAAGACCAAAGAAACGATTGATGCACTGTGTGAAAGATGTTATGGCTAGAAAGGGAGTGACTACCGAGTTGACGACTAATAGACAAGTATGGAAGAACAAGACATGTGTCGCCGACCCCAAATAAATTGGGACAAGGACAGGAGAATAATGATGAATCTTAAGCGCAGCGCAGATACCGTGCCAGAGTACAGCGTATACTAGCGTTTTACACATGAGATACTCTTTTTTTTTTCTTAGCTAAAGTTACAGGAGAAAAATATTTCCCTGGTTCAATATTTTATTGCTTGTATTGTTGTGATATTCAACGTGTTACGTGCAGGTGGCGGCAGACTGTATCACGCTGTGTGTGATCGACGACTGCCTGGACTCTGACGTGCCTCTGCTGGAAGTGTCGCTCAGTGACCTGCAAGTTGAACAGGTACCACGTCCATTTGCGTTCCACGTTGCGCTACATTGTTGCAGCAACATCATTTTGTGTGTTGGCAACATGTGTTACATTCACACGTTTGATTCCATGAAGGGTCACTAGTCACTTTTATCCTTCACTTTTATTCTCCTGTCCAGGACCTTCGTAAAGTGGAGGAGTCATTTGAAGACCCGATGCTAGTGTCAACTCCAGCGGGTCCTGGCGGCGCCATAGTGCCGCGCTCGTCCGGCGCCGGCGGTGGGCGACTCGCTTCACTACTCACTATAGACTACTATAACCGGACGCTGTCTGGATGGGAACCGGTCGTAGAACCGTGGAGGTAGGTTCACACAGTGCCGAGCCCGCCCGGCGTCGGCGGATGTCTGTCGGGTTTTATGTATTTTGAGTGGTCTATCAAACGAATTTATATTTATATTTATTTACGAATGTATGTTATGCTTATGAAAATTAGATATTTTGAAATTATATCAGTCGTTCATAATATTAACTAATCATTAAATTAAATAGAATTATTGATTCAGTTGTTATTACATATTTTGTAAATATTAGAAATTTTGTAATTATATCATAAGTATATTACTTACCCCGGCGCAACATGTCTTCTTCTATACTTCTCTATTTTTATTACGCGCCTATGCGATTCTAAATTACACTAGGGGTAGGGGAGACAAGACTGCGTGGAGTCGGATTTACAGCGATTCGTTTCTATTACTAAAACCTATTTTTTTTTTTTCAAATGTTTTAGGACTAACAATTTTATTATAAATGAACATTCGGAATAATACACATTATACAACGTGTTTTTTTTATATACCATAACTCTTAGAGTATTAATGAGACCATCATTTTGAACAATTTACTATGGGACCAAACCTGAAATCGCGAAAAAAAAAAGTCTGCTGTCCCATACATTTCAGTTCGCAAAACTCGTCAAAATGTAGGGAACTGCTCATTTTTTTTCGCGATTTCATGTTTCGTCCTATAATAAAAGTTGTTCAAAATGATGGTCTCATTAATACCACAGAGCTACGGTTTATCAGAAAAAAAAAAACACGTATAATACAATACTCAGGACATATGACTTTATTTCATGCAAAATTGGGAGAATCAATTATTATATCATAGTACTCGATATTATGACAGAATAGCTATAGAAGTAAAGGTAATTATGTAAAACAAAATTTCGAATTTTTGAGCATTATAGTTACTAAGTTTATAGCAAACGTGTTATGGATAATGATTTTCAGACAAACAATTTTAGGAGAAGAAAGGGAGTACCGTTGTTTACTCGTGTGCTAGGTTCGAGACGTCCTGGGAGTACACGCTGACGAGCTCGCTGTCGCTGGGCCGCGTGCAGATGGAGGTGTCGTCGACGGAGGTGCTGAACACCAACGTGACGTCGTCGCTCATCGATCTATGGCAGCTCGTGCGCGCCAACTGGACCGCCGACTACTACGCGCCGCAGGTAATGACATCATCATCATCAGTGTAGAACTCCTCATACCGGGTACAGCTTGCTGAAATGTAACATGAAGAACACAGAGTAGCCGGCCTATTTTTTATACAATGCAATATGCAATCTAACACAAAAATGAGGCAATTTGTTTTCAACGTGTGTTGCATTTCATGTTCCGTGTTACCAATCTGTACCCGGACGGTCTCCTCACCGTCCCCATATGACACCCGCAGTCGTCAGTCTACCACCAGTATGTGCTAGCTGGGTATTGAAGGCGGTGCTCTGTTTACGTAGTCATCCGGCACACAGGAGCAGTCGCCCAAGGGCAGCCCGGCGGGGCACCGGCGGCGCTCGCCCTTCGTGCCGTACGCGCTGCGCAACCACACCGGCCACCGGCTGTGGTTCACCACGCTCGTCACCACTTCTGATGAGTGAGTATTTGTTATATTGACAGCTAGTAAAATGTCCATTGTTAGTATGGCCTTCAAAGCTTTCTGGTTATCTAACTCAGACGTAAAAGCGGTCTTCAAACGCGTTGTGTTACCTTCTGAATGATTAGTAATTAGTAATGACAAGTCAAACCGATTTTTTATAAATAACGATACTAGCGCAAGAAAACGGTCTCACGTAAAACTGATGGTATTTCACATGGCGACAAGTGGCAGATTCGGATTTTTTTTTAATGCATTCATAACTTTTCAACATTTCTGTGTGAATAAGGTCGTAGAAGGTTATCGGCCAAAAATGTAAGGTCTCGTATTAAATCTCGATCTGGGGGAAAAAAAAAACTTGATGGGTGAATCTGTAAGATGTAGACAGTCGGATGACCATAAAAATATTTGTTATGAATACTATGATACATCCAGGTTGCGCGAACAGCCGACGTGGTCTGGCCCCGACGACTCATGGATGATGGTGCGCGCGGGCGACACGGAGCCCTTCTCGTTTGGGCTGCGGCGCGGGCGCAGGCGCGGTCGGGCGCCCGCGCCTGCTGGACACAGCGCTACGCTCAACCAGCTGGCGCTGAGGCTGGACGGGTGGTCACCGCCCGACCCGGTGTGTGTCGACAGGGTCGGCGTGTACTTTAGGAATCTCACGCATGCTGTAAGTACCCGTACAATATATCATAAACAGTGTATTTTTAAGATGGAAAATTAGGAAAAATATATAGTTCCAATCAGTTCTTCCTTCTCGTTGGAAAGTGTTGTTCTAGGTACGTACGTAGTTTACTGGGTTACAAATTGTGAACTCTATGTGTCTACAAAAATATTTAGATTTAAAAAATGTTAATAAAATTATTATTATTTCAGAAATCTGGGGTCGAAGCTCGAATAGTATTTGAAGTATCCCTGGAGGGGTCAGCTCGGAAGTTGGTGACAGTGCGGTCAGCGTTGCAGCTAGTCAACAAGTTACCGCATGCTGTGGAAGTCAGGGTGGATCATGCACCATCTGCAGGTGAGAACTACCTTCTTATTTTTGCTACAGGTTTTACCTTGATGTTGTAATCGGGCTACATTCACAGAAATAAAACTTTATCATATTTGTATTCCAAATTAGTCCCCTAGTTCTAATAAAATTCTCCAATTCCGCTCTGTTCCCAAAGTCACTGGGTTTTGTCTCATCACTTTTAATGCAGTTAGCATTACATTAGGTCACCTTGGTTTCACGATCATAATCTCGCTACCAATAATATATTCGAAACGCGTGTGACTGGTTGCGCGGCAATGCGTATGGCAGGTCCGGGCGTTTGCATTAAGAAGCGGGTTTTTGGGCCCGACTCCCGGTTGAGATCGCTGCAAGTTAATCTTCGGAAAGAAACGGTTACATATTTTAGGTGTTTCTGTATGTACGGGCCGTGTGGCCCGTGTTAAGTTATGCGCTCACCGTAAGTGTCACACGGGGCACACGGGGCTATTTCACACGCACCCGTCGGTACCGACTGGTCTTTACCGGAAACTCGCTACTTTATACAAACATCTTATGAAACCTAGCATAGAGCTGTATTTAATAAATGGTTGCGCCAACGCGGACTCCCAGTGTAATATTAGCCGACGAAGCGTAGATTTAGTATCGTCTGTTACCGCACTTGACAACGACAGGGTGTGCTATACGATAACAGACTTGTGTTGTGTTACGCGCATGTAGAGCGCGTGTACGCGCTGGTGCGTGCGCAGCTGTCGGTGCGCGCGTGGTGCGCGGCGCTGAGTCGTGCGCGTGTATCGGCGCATGCGGCGCGCGCGCCCGCGCCCTGCTACCCGCTACACCCTATACTTGTCAACTGCGGTACCTCCCTACCTTATCCTAACACATTGTTGTATTACATCTTAGACATAGTGTATACAAGATCCTGAAGTATGTTAATACTTTGTTGTATTTAGTGTAATCATTTTAGTTGTAGTGTATTGCCAATTTAATTGTAAATTAACATAATTATATAACATCACGCTTCTAATCCCCGAAGGGTACGGCAGCGGTGTACTTATAGTACACCCACATGTCACCAGTAATGTTAATGTTGTGTTATTGTAATATTCACTTGCATAAATATGAGTTACATTTCTAACCTATCATAATACTGCTTTGTTGAAAAATGTATGTAATCATTTTATGAAAATTCAATTTTATTATATTTCTACTGCTCGCAGCGTTATTTCTGTGTGCAGCTGTGAATTATATAATTAAAAGGGTTTGTGCTGTATTTTTAATCTTTGCTGCTGGCGACATAGTGGTATTAAGGAACACGTTGTGTATACATTATGAAACCAATATGCAATAAATAAAACCACAAGACAGAAGTATAGCAATATTAAATATTAAATTAAAATCCGTAAAGGAGACGGAAACCATTACATACAATGTTGGGCCTGAATGTAACGAGATGACCACGATGTGAAGAAGATTATCAGTCCTTCGCGTGAAAATTCTGTTAGTTTTGACAATCTGAGAGCTTGAGTGATTAGATGTTTCGTAAAAGTAAGGTTATGGTACAATATTTAACTAACAACTGACTCCTGAAGTGCAAAATATGGTATTTCAACACTAATGTATTTTATATGAAGGGAACAATGTTTGAAAAGTCAGGATGCAGGTAGCTGGTTAGATGAGGTTCTATTTACTTACAGACTGAGGTGCAAGACATTGCCGAATCACTGACAGAATTATTTTATCGTCGAAGGGCGAGGGTCGTCGGGCTAGTGTATTGCAGTGAGTAGTTGCTATTCACACAGCGATTCATAACCTCAACAATACCACAAGACAATCCAAAATCCAAAATGCAAAAAAAAAATCGTAACATTGAAATACTCGAGCGCGTGAGATTAATATACAGACGGTTCCGCTTGATGCCCTTATCGTGCTGACTGTGACTGACACTTACGTGAAGGAATTTCCTTAATCTGCTGTTTTGAAAAAAAAAAAAAAAAAATTTTTTTCAAACTGTCATACTAAGGAAATTCCAGATTCTACGATACTCAATACATTTATTAGCATTTCGCAATGTTAACTTAGGTGGTATGGATCATACGAGTGTAACGTTTTTTTCTTTC
Organism: Dicycla oo; assembly: GCA_948252095.1. NCBI lineage: Eukaryota > Metazoa > Arthropoda > Insecta > Lepidoptera > Noctuidae > Dicycla > Dicycla oo. The sequence goes on along the minus strand of OX411718.1, from coordinate 1,291,116 downwards.
TACCATTTAATCTTCAAAATCTACGGTCTCTCGAGTAAATCACCAAAAACATCGTGGCCTGCCCTACCACAACTGTCTAGTGTCAATGTCAGTCAGCTGCATAGAAATATAAAAATAAGTATATCTATGGTCAGCTGTTATGCCAGTGACATAAACTAAAAATATAAGACTGATTTTAATCTTTATGAAATCGTTAATCATTGTGTTGGTTTTCAGTAATTAATTGATATAATATGGCTGTAATTAAATGCACTCTAATATCTATATCAGTATATGGTGCATTTAATTACTTTGAGTTAATTCTAGAGCGAATGTTTTCTATTTTTAATTGTGTAATCGAGTACTCAATTAATCGATAATCTCACGAAAACTATCTTTCTCACATTTCTCAGCTTCCAGATCGAAACTTGAGCTGATTTTTATATTTGAAGATAAAAAATATGACAGTTTTTTTTAGATCATATCTTAATAGCACCGTTTTCCGTCTCCTTTCACTTTTTTAATGTGAAAGTTTCAAACAAAATAAATATGCAAAGAAATTCAGTAAAAATAAACACTGTTTAGACCACGTACTTTGACCCTCAGGAAGAGCGGCAACGATGCACAAGAAATGTCTATGCCGCCTTTTTTTTTTGGGTGCATCTAATAACTTCTCCCGCTCTGGGTGGAGTGGGAGGGCGTGTCAGATTTCTACTGACTAAAACCCACCCGTGTTCCTTCAGTTGCCTGTGCCAGGGCCACTGTAACTCTTTTGAACAACCCGCAACCCTGGCGGTATGTCTATGCCGCCTGCCTTGGACATTTTTGTGTGACATTGTTATAGCGCCCAATCCATTGTGCGCATCTCACGCCTGCCTCCCTCACTCCCTGCCGCCCGCAAAATGCGTTCGCTCAGTGGCCGTCGCCTTTGAAAAACAGGGTCGTGATAGTTTGCACTGCGTGGCAACATCGTTCTTCAATTATCAAGGTTTCAAGTTCATTGAATCATTGACCTAGGAGTCCAATTCTGCAGTGTTTGAATTAGCCCAAAATTAAAACTACTTTTTGGTCTAAATTACTGGACCGATTTCGTTATTTTTTGTATACCGTCAGAAAAAGCGTTAACAAAGTACATTTGTGGTTTCATTTGTTGCATATATGTGGTTTCCATACTGTAAACTAAAAATAAATTGTCAAGAAATATAAAGTTAACCTTATATGAAAAGCTTTGGCCAAAATTGGCTAATCGTTGTGGTATCCCCTCAGCTCAGTGGAGTAGTGGCGGCGGTGGCGTGCGCTGCGCCACGGTCCCCGCGGGCGCGCTGTGGGCGGCGCCGCTGGCTGCGCACCCCGCCGCACTGTGGACGCGCCCGCTGCTGCGCGCCGCGCCCGCCGAGCCCGCACCCTCGCCCGCACCCATCGACTGGCGGGCCGCGCCCTCGTCTCGGGCGCTGTTACACTACGAGTGTAGGGCGCCGCCTGATCATATCTATAGGTAAATGATAAATGATAAATGATAAATGATAAATGATAAATGATTTTTATTTCTGTAAGTAGGTTTGTACAAACACTTTTACAAGTCAATATTTTTTTTTTAAACTAGATGAGGTCGGCGTTTCCTATCTGACTACTCTGAGAAGAAAGGCCGAAACAAACTCAGAGGTCACAGTCTCTTATAAAGTCCAGACATAATCTTGGTCACTTGATGTGAAGACCATGTAGATTGGTGTCTGAAATGGTCTTTTGAGGAAAGAACCACACAGATTGAGAGGACCTGTCCAGTCAGTGCACGCATTTGTCAGTAATCGCGCAGCCCAACTAGCTCAACGATTCGACGAACAATACCAAAGAAAGGACATTGGGGTAGGCCGCATAGATTACTCAAACTGCCAGACCATGATTAAAAATAACTGAGAGAAAAAATAAAACAAACAAAAAAAAAAGCAATGACCTACATAGTCTTCACATTCACAATAAAGTAAAATAATATAATACTTACAAAGTAAATATTAATGTCAACATTCAGTATGCAAAAATAAAAATAATATAAAATAAAATTGGAGCAGTTCAATCCCAAGCCATTTTGTCCTCAATATAATCTTTAACGGTATAAAAAGCTTTCTGACACAACTTGCGTTTAATGAATGATTTGAATTTATTAAGACTCAGATCTTGAACGTGGCTTGGAAGTTTATTATAAAAGCGTATACATTGACACCTGAATGACCCACCTATTTTCTTGAGCCTTGTTGGAGGTACAACAAATTTGTGTTTGTTCCTAGTATTTATATTGAAAACTCTACTTGATATCACGCGTCTTTCTGACATTATTATTACATGTTGATTTCTGTTCTTTTAATAACCTGGGTTGGATGCAAACATAATCTCAACTCAAATGAAACTACGTCAAACGCGACGTGATCCGCCACCACCTGGCTGACTAGTTCATATTATTACCACAACTATCGACGTACATAATAGTTCATGCCAATACTAGAATAAATGCGCGGATGAATGATCTTTTTATTTTAGAATATGCCCTGACTTGACCAGAAAAGCGTCATAATGCTTTTCCAATACCGACCCAAAGCAACAATATCATGTTACTGCAATTTAAAAATACTTTTAAAAAATGATTCTGACTGAAAACCTAATCAAGATAATTGATCTTCACTGTTTGTTTTAGATTCTGCTGCGTGATAATCCGTGAAAGATTCCCACCTGATAGAGGCTCACCGATAGCCGGACACACGCTCACATTAGTACCTGCCTTAAGACTAGAGAACCTACTGCCACTAGAGTTGCAGTACCGAACCAATCCTGCCGCCACGGGAACTGCATCTGCCAGTGTTGCTGGCAATATACCGCCCGGAGATACCATGCCTTTCCATGAGGTTAGTAAAGGCCGATAAGTTGTTAAACAAAAATTGTTATACAGTTTTTAAAAATAAACTGAATGATTGAGCTTCAAATGTTACTCGGCGCTCGCGCGCGGTTGGTCACCGTGCTAACCTTGTACAGGGTGTTAATTTGAAATAGGAAAGTAAGAGCTGCTTATTAATATGCTACCTTAACTGTTGGTGTTTACAGGAGGTAACAAACTAAAATAAATATCCTGTATACGGTATGAAACCCACAATATGCAAGAAATGAATCCACAAGTAATCCTAGGCCACAGAAGTATAGTCGAATTAAAATTAAATTAAAAACCGTAAATTAAAAAGATGAATTTTCAAAAAAAAAAATCGAAATAAATTCAGTAAAAGTAAACAATGTTTAGACAACCGAACTGGCCACCTGCGGTGCACATACCGCCCAATCCATTGTCTGCCTATTCAAGGATTCAAGTTCATTGAATCATTGACCTAGTGATCCAATATTACAGTTTTCAAATTAGCTCATAATTAAACTACTTTTTAACCTAATTACTGGAACGATTTCCTTAATTTTTTATATGTAGTCACAAATGCGATAGTAAGTATGTATGTGGTTTCATTTATTGCATACTAGCTGACCCGATGACGTTGTCCTGTCAAAATTTCAATAATTCATACAAAATTCCCATAGAAAATGCACTTTCAGTTTTCCCGAATTTTCAAACATTTTCTTTCATACAAACCTTGTCCTGACAGTTACAAATGCAACAAAAAAAGAATTAGCCAAATAGGTGCAACCTTTCTGAAGTGATGCGCTTACATACATTTGGCAATTGATTTTTAATTGATTTTCTTATAGATATGTGGGTTCCATAATCCATACCGTATTATGCCTCAAATACACTCTACAGCCTGCCCTTACGAAGTTCGTCAGAAAATCACAAAATCTGTACAACAGAATCATTTAAACACGCGGCCAGCAATTTATCTGGAATAAATAGAAATTTTTATTCACCTATTATCGGTTTCATCATCATCTGCCTAGCCTTTTCCCAACTATGTTGGGGTCGGCTTCCAGTCTTACCGGATGCAGCTGAATACCAGTATTTTACATGGAGCGACTACCTATCTGACCTCCACAACCCAGTTACTGGGTAATACGATACCCCTTGGTAAGACTGGTTGTCAGACTTTCGGGCTTCTGACGACACGTAACGACTGTCAAAGATCCACGAATGACAGCCGGGACCAACGGCTTAACGTGCTTTCCGAGGCACGGAGGGGTCTTGGTATGTAAAGATGGTCACCCATCCACGGCCCAACCGCGGCAATCGCAGCTTAGCCAGATCGATTGACCTGTGCGGCTGTTATTACTTAGCCACAAGCTCCTCTTAATTCTTATTAAAAAGAAAAAATGCAGCATATGATTATGTCTATTTATTGAACCCAGGTGAACGTAGAAGAAGGTGTAGAACTTTGCGTAAAACTGGAAGGCTTCGGCTGGTCCACCGCGCTCAGCGTGTGTGGGTCTGCAGGCGGCAGCAGCAGCAGTGCGGCTGTGGGCTGCAGCGGTAACGGGTCCTTCAGCGCGCGGCTCAAGCTCCGGGACACTAGGGGAAGGCGGCTGTATCTCAATGCCAGGGTCACTGTCAAGAAGACGGACGGCATCAAGGTAGGTTACTAATGCGTAACACTGGTTAATTAATGAAGCCTTCCAACCTTACCTGATAAAAGTACAACCTGCCTTCGCTTCGTATTGTTGTCGAATTTATTTTGTCCTCTTTAAGGACCATAATTATTATTATGTGATAAACGTTTCCGTCACTGTCGTGACGCCGTTATTTTGTAATTATTAGAGGTTCCTAAGACAGCGTGCCGCCACATAGCGGCTGCAATTTAGTGTATATTGTTGCAGATGTATTGTCGAATCCGTTTTTTTTACAAAACCGCTAGTTAATTTACCAAACAGCTCCGTTATGTAAAATGGCTGAACGATGTTTAGCGGTTTTTCATAATTACTGAACTTTAAAATGCAGAATTTCATGAATGTTTTGCATTTATTACAGCGGGTCAACATTTAGAGGTTATGTAAAACAGCGTGAAATGAAACGTCAAATTGTGGATTTTAATTCTAAATTTTGTCGCTCGTGGTGTCAACAATAATGGCGTCCAAAACAGAAATAAATAAAACGACTAATTTGAGTGAAAATGACCCTAACTCAAGTGAACAGTGATTTTAAGAACAATTTTATAAACAGTTATCAGAGCTTTATGAAAGTCAGTCCTAAAAATACTTTTTTATTTGTGATGGGTTTGCTCTTGACTCTAGTCTAGGTCAGAGGTGACAGAGACAAAGTCGACTATACTATTGTAAATAGCCAAGCAACTGCGACCAACTTGGAAGTAGCGCTCGCAGGCCGTTGCCGCGCACCGCTCGCTTCGCTCGCTCGGCTCGCGCGTGGTTGTTTACAGTTCAAACCTAACCTAAACCAATTGGTAGGTGCCCTAGTTTTTGTTAAAAGCAGCGTGATGGCAAAACAGCTGAGCATTGTTCAGCTGTTTTACATAACGGAGCTGTTTTGTAAAACAACTAGAGTTTTGTAAAAGAGCGGATTCGACAATCCATCTGTGACATATATAAATTGATGTGGTTCCGTACTAAACGTTTTTTGATAGCGTAACGTCCAATGCCATCGTCTTCATGTCGGCCTACATTTCGGTGTGGAATCGGCGGCGTGTACACACATAATATGTAAATATTTCTGCTTGAACATTGTGTTGCTTATCTTTTTCTAGGTTTGACTAGTATATCTTTTCAGGTGTCGATATCAGCAGCATACTGGCTGGTGAACCGCACGGGCCTCCCGCTGGTGTTCCGCGCCGAGGGCGGCGCCACGGAGGCGGCGGGGCAGTTCCCGGAGCACGAGCTGGCACGCATGGTGGCGCCGCTGCTGTTCTCCTTTGCCGAGGCCGACGGCGGGCCCACACTGTCCGCGCGCCTCGGCCGCGGCCTGCCCGGCGAGCCCGAGGTAAGCAACGCTAGTTTATTGGACATTCAAGCTGATTTAGAAGTATCAACACTAGAAGCCAATTCGTAATTTATTAAAAACGTTCATGATCCAGTCGAAATCTCATCTCAGCGACGATCAATGTCAAACACTTGTCAACAATGTACTCGCATTAGAGTTTTTGACAGATTGACGATGATGAAATTAGGATGAGAAAGTTTTTAAAAAACAGGATTTGCGTGTCAGCTATTCGAGAATGGTAAATGTCACAATAAAAAACTAAGCTAATCTGCAATGCTGAAAGCGAGTGTAATAAGCAACACTGTTCAAGTATTCAAGTATATTCTGTTCAAGTTCTCAAAAAAAAATTGCAAGCGTCTTTTACATATACCAAATTGTAATTAACCGCCATATTTTTGCTGAAATAAACCAATTGACATAAGAACATTTGCTAAACATCTGTGATATTTCAGTGGTGTTCGCCATTCGGGCTGGGGGTGGGAGTGGGCGTGAAGAAGCTGGAGGTGCGCGGCGAGGGCGAGGGAGGCGCGTGCGAGCGCGTGTTCGCGGTGGGCGTGCGCGTGCGCACCGGGCGCGGCCGCTACCGCCACACCAACATAGCTACCTTCACGCCGCGCTACCAGCTGCACAACAACACCTCGCACCACCTGCAGTTCGCGCAGAAGTGCTGCGCTACCACGCTCGTGAGTTGTTGCTTCAACAACATATTATTATCACATTGACAGCTCTAACAAATACAGTATGAAGTTAGATGAAGTGAGCTGTCAATAGTGTCCAACCCCAGCATCAGTAGATAGACAGCTCACTTCACCTAAGTTGTCACGGTGAGATTTTTACAGATTAGATCGGCTGAGTGAAGTTACTAGTCACTTGCACAGGTTTATCCTAGTACAGGCATCTAACATTGCAATACCTTTGTATATTATCTCTAAGATTTTTATTAATATTTTACCAATTTTAATTCTGAATAAATATTTATTATAATATTATTATTTAATTGAATTTTGTGTGAATTTCTTATTTATGTACAGAACGACCCGGGTGCGATGGCGACGCACGTGTCGGCTGTATCGGGCTGCTACCTACCCTGGCACTGGGCGCGCTGGGAGCGCGAGCAGCTGCTGTGCGTGCGCGTGTTGGCCCCTGGGCCCGCCAACAGCTCCGCGCCGCTGCCGCTCACGCTCTGGTCCGGCGGCTTCCGCGTCGACGCCACCCGGACCCTGCATATAGCCTGCAGGTGAGACATTAAAGTGCGGTGGAGACCTTGTGTCCTGAAATACAGGCATTACCGTCTAGCCTAGCCACCAATCTCCCACACTATAATTAAAGTTAGTAAGTACTAGCTGTACGGGACAGATTGTTTCCTGAACTGTACACTATAACTGTTTGTTTGTTAGGTAGCGAGTGTGTCCAACATGTAAAACACTTCACGTAGTAAACCAAAAGTTTATTGATCACTAGTGTCGTACACCGTAAAGGTTAGTAATTCTTACATGTACGTCTGTTCCGCGTGTTGGTAAGTTGCACACTAAGTAGCAATATTTGTTGTGACAAGTGAACCTATTGATTCGCCTTGTCAGCCAGAAGTAAGGCTGTACACTAGCTTTGCCAGCGTCTTGGCACACGTGACTGTGTGTTCTTTTGGCATGAGGTATATCAGGTCTCTCTATACGTATTTTATTTTTACTCCTTGTGCTGCTGGGAAGAAGTGGTCAGCTAGACACAACTGTCTGTGGTAGATTGACTGCTACTGCAGAATGTCGCTGCGCCCCCTTAAGGGGGCGTGGCGTGCGGTGTCGAGGCATGGCTCCCCGACCGCGGAGGCTATACGGTGGCCATAACCACGGGCCCCTTATTTTGATTGCCACAGGCGTGTGGATGTTTGGGCATGTGGCATACACGCCCATGTAGAGAAGTTTCTGTAGTTTGTGTCTGTAGGCACGCCACGACGTTGATGCCCAACGCCGCTGTCTTCACCGTAAACTCGGCGGTTAGCCCTTACCGGGTGAGACCCTCATGTACATGAGGGAAGCCCAGCAAGTGGCGACTAGCGACAGAGTTACGGATTAGACGTTCCTACAGATAGGGTGTATGCCCCCCCCCCCCCCCTCCCCCTCCGTTTTCGAAACGAGCCAAGCCCGCATAGGAAGAAGGAACCGTGTTCTGAGTGTGAGGGCGGCATTGTACTGTGTAACACCGCCCGGTGTATACGCAAGTCGCGGTCCCGCACCGCGCATTCGCGTGGGGGTTTAGGTTTGCTACGTGGCACGCCTATATTAACCTAGCACGCACCACGCAACAGATGCGTGTTATATGTAGGTGTCATTTGTCACAAGTGAGCCGCGTGTAGACTGAGGGCGACTCACTCGGAAGTCCAGTCCGGTGATGGGGTCAGTCGTCCGCAACTAGGTCGCGGGGCAAGGGTCTCCTCGCGTCTGGGGGCGTATGCCAGGGCGCTATCTGCTTGACATGTGGCCAAGCGGATGCGTCGGCACGCGCGAACCCCTTCGCGAAGCGCCGCACAAACTCATCCAGGCTCTCAATCCGGAGGTCCCTCTGGATGACGTCGTTCCTCACGAAGCGAGGGGCGTCCACGATGGTCCACAACGCAAGGTTTTGCTGCGTGCGGAGGAGCTTCCGGTTCGCCTCGCTCGTGAGGGCGAACCATGCAGGGGCGGCGTACGTCGGTATTGGGCGTACGTACAGCTTGTACACGCCCAACTTGACGCGCGCCGGGAGGCGGGACGAGAGCACTGGTCGGAGGAGGTTGCGGGCGACCCTACCCTGCGCGACAACATTGCGAACGTGTGACCCCATTGTGAGCCGACGGTCGATGGTGATGCCCAGGTACTTGACCCGGGGCGACCACTCGACATCAGCTCCCTGTAGCTTCAAGGGTGGTGGGAGAGGCTTACCCACGTTGACTGACAGCCGCCACTTGGACAGCTACTCAGGAAGTAGATCGAGCGCGCGCTGCATCTTGAAGATTGACTGCTGGCTCATTGCGTGGCTATATATAAGTAAAGTCATTTTTTTGAAGACACTGTATTATTATTATTTTGTATTTGTTTTGTGATTAGGGAATGATGTAAGTATTGTTGTCCCCGCAGAGAGCCGGGCGGCGGCTACCAGTTCGTGCGCGCGGAGGTGGTGGCGCAGGGTGCCAGCATGTTCGTGGTGCTCACCGATGCCGACTGCGCGCCGCCGCCGCTGCGCATCGACAACTACTCGCCCGTCTCCATCATGTTCCACCAGGTATACAAGCTTTTAAATACTCAAAATCGAAGCAATCATAGGATAACAAAAAAGAAAAGTGTCGTGGCACACCCGGTTGGAGGGAAGTTCCTTTCACCGTATATTATGTATTAAATAACAGGCACAGTTAACAACATGAAAAAAAAAACAGTAAGTAGACAGTACAACTCGCGTATGATTTATAAAATGAGTTTTAACGATATCTTCACATGTGCAGTATTGAATTGTTCAAAAAGAATTAACACTGAGGGACACTAAACGCCCATAACCGTATATAATAATAATAATAATAAAACTTCTATTGTGTACCGTTCAGTGCCTTCAACCGATTAACTTATTACGAGTATTTACCATCGGGTCGTTAGTACTTAGTGATAAAAGAAGGAGGGGAAAGAATGAAATATCTTGGATGCTAAATAGAGACTTATACAATCATATACAATCATTTGATTCATTCAAAGATATCATATAAATACTTTTACACTTTTAATCAAATATTTAAATCTTAGATTCGCCCTACCGCGTCAAAAGGTCGCGTTTCTATTTCGTTTTAACATACTATGTCGCAGAGACTGGACTCGATAGTCATGGATTATTTTGTGAGCTCACCCTATTCAGTTTCGCGCGACTTAGTATCGTGTTGGCAAATCTAACAATTTAGACACCAGAATACCATATTTGTTTCGACATTTGACGTGGATCTACCGCGGTCTGATTGCACCCCAAGAATTGACCGTGACATGTCTCTCGCAGGTGGGCTGCGGCGAGGAGTGCGTGGTGGGCGCGTGCGCGCGCGCGCGCTGGGCTCTCCCACAGCCGGAAGGCGCGTGTGCGCTGGCCCTGCGCGCGCCGGGTGGACCGCGCACCACGCTGCCGTTGGACACGCTGCCCGCGCACCACCAGCTGCTCTACCAGAACTTCATCTACGTCGCCTTCACCGCCACGCACCAGGCGTACGTACACGAACATGTATTTGCCAGCGCTGCCCGCGCCTGCTGACATCACAGCGGCAACAATGACGAACTTCCAACAAACCTCCATCCCCTGTTTAACCCCTTTAGGGGATGAATTTTCAAAAATCCTTCCTTGGTGCTCACTTTTGTTAGAAGGATATCTTGTGCAAAATTTCATATTTCTAGAATCAGCGGCTTAGGCTGTGCATTGTCTATCAGTGAATGAATTAAATTAAGATTTTGATGAAGTAGATGTATACAAGGTAAATTAAATTAGCTAGCGAAACTCCACAGACGTGTTAATATGTAACGACGATAAACCAAAAAAAAAATCTAAACATAATTTCAAGTAACTACAGCTGATTACAGTTAGGTAAGAACAACTTTGAGAGGGAGGCTAACAGAAGAATTCAGCTGGGATGTGCAGCGTTTGGGAAGCTTCGTCAGTGCGTCCTGCCTGTTATGACTTACGAAGCCAAAACGTGGACACTCACGGTACGGCTGGTCCATAAATTCAAGGTAGCTCAGCGAGCTATGGAACGGGCTATGCTTGGAGTCTCTTTGAGGGATCGAACCCGCAATGAAGTGATCCGACGGCGAACCAAAGTGGTCGACATAGCTCACAGAATAAGCAAGCTGAAGTGGCAATGGGCCGGCCATATTAGCGTAGAACCGATGATCGTTGGGCTAGACGAGTTCTTGAGTGGAGAACACAAATTGGCAAACGTAAGGTAGGACGTCCTCAGGCTAGGTGGAATGACAATCTTCGCCGGGTGGCTATCGCCGGGGACGGTCAACTGGCGATCTTCTTATGTATGTCACGTACTGTTGTGGCGAAGCCATCGAAAAACACGGCGAAGCACTTGCTGTATCGCTTGACATCTCGAAGGCGTTTGACAGGGTCTGGCACGCTGCTCTGCTCAGCAAGCTTCCTGCGTATGGCATCCCAGCTAATTTTTGTAGCTGGATATCAGATTTCCTTAGTGAACGGTCGATCAGAGTAGTCGTTGACGGCTGCTCCTCTGACCTTATGGCTATTGATGCCGGAGTTCCTCAGGGATCTGTTCTCTCTGCAACTCTTTTCCTGCTGCACATCAATGACCTGCTTCGGCCTGGTATTGTTGGGTACGCAAATGACAGTACAGTTTCAGAGAGATACTTGTCCGGCGCAAAAAACAGCGGGGCCGAAGTTCGTTTTTTTGAGAGAGGCCATGATAGAGCGGACAGATTTGACCTTAAGCCTTGTCTCCTAGTGGGGTGATGATAATCTGGTCTCTTTTAACGCCACCAAAACGCAGGCGTGTCTTTTTACCGCTAAAAGGAGTCGTTTCGCCCAAACTCCTACTTTTCGGGGTACATCTGTATCTGATCGGCTTGAGCTCCTAGGCAAAGAGTTGACATCTGGTCTGAACTTTGGCGCCACCATCCAGTACAAAGCCCAAACAGCGGCCAAGAAACTGGGCATCCTAAATAGGGTGAAGCGATACTTTACGCCTGGACAGCTTTTAACCCTTTACAAAGCGCAAGTGCGATCCTGTATGGAGTATTGCAGTCACCTTTGGGATGTATCAGCTATGTACCAACTAGCTGCGCTTGACTCGGTGGAACGCAGAGCTAAGAGGCTCATTGGCGACGTAGAACTGGTGGATGCCAAGCTTCACAGCTTGGCTCATCGCCGCAAGGTTGTCTGTTTGTCGGCCTTCTACAGATTGTACTTCGGTGAGTGCGCCCAAGAACTCCATGACCTGATTCCACCGGCTCCTTTCTACCATCGGACATCTAGACGCACTGTCAGTTAACATCCCTACCTGTTTGATATTCCACCAATTCGCACTAAGCGTTTCCAAATGTCTTTTATAATGCGCACAGCAAAAGAGTGGAACACACTACCTGCGTCTGTGTTTCCGAGCGAATACAACCCTAATCTCTTCAAAGTGAGAGTGAACAGGCTTCTTCTGGGTAAGCTCACTCCATCATAGACTTTGTCTCTGTCACCTCTGACCTAGACTAGAGTCAAGAGCAACCCCACTCAAATATAAAAAAAGTTCAATAATAGAGGCCTCTGTCCAGCAGTAGACTGCTGTAGGCTGATGATGATGATGATGATGATGAGGACAGCTGATGACCAGGTCAACGGCCGCGGGTTGTGTACTTACTTGATACTATGAGCTTAGAATTATTATTTTTTGTTTCATCGTCATTAGATATCGATATCCATCACGTCTGATTTTCCGATTTTACGATTTGAACGTGTATAAAAGAACATGTCGTAAGAGTTGTCGTGTCGCCTCTAAGTGTGTTAGTAAGGTTAATAACTTATGCAGTAGAGACAATGGCGGCAGCGGCAGCGGCAGCGGCAAGCAGTCGGCCGGCGCGCCCGACGACAAGGTGCTGGTGCTGGAGGTGCCGCTCGGCACCACGCGCGTCGTGCTCGCCCGGAAACGTTATGGAGATAGGTAACTCATTCCAAATCTACACAGAGCTCTCATAACGATCATTTGTTGAAAGAAAAGATCGGCATGTCTGTTATAGACATAACTTGTTACCTACATTCGTCTTTTTGTGGATTTGCTATGTCATCTGAAATCATTAAAATTCCCACGCTGTTAATTTGTCTTTGTATCTAAGTTTGGATGATGGTGTGCAGATCCCAACTATGGCGCCGCGGTCCCAACGACCAGCTGATCCACGAAGGCAGTTCACCGCCGCAGCCCACAGACGCGCTGTTATCTGATGATGCACCTCTCTCACCTCATGCTATGGTAAATCACTTTTTATCTCGCTTTGGGCTCGTAATATGCAAATAGTGTAACTAAAATAAGATGATCATCTACGTAGTACAGTTGTCAGCATGCCACTAGCTCGTGTCAATCATTGTAATTTAAAGCTAATGTATTGACAAAATAATGAATAACGATGTTTTTAAAAGTTACATAATGTAAGGTTGTGATTTGCAACATCGAAATGAATTTGTTACTTACTACCCTTTATTAGTCATATGCAAAATATGTTCGTCACCTCAAAGCTATTTTTATATCTTTATATTTCTGGCATACAGGTATTGGACATCGAGGACGCAGCTCCCCGACCAGGCCGCGCGTCTGCGCTGGTGCTGCGGCGCGCTGACCCGCGGCGTGCGTCCACGCAGGCGTGGCGCCTGCTGCCGCCGGGCCGCATGGCGTGCGCGCACTCCAACCTGTGCGTGCAGCCCGACGGACTGTCCCTCATGGCGCTCACACCTGGTTAGTGTTTACAAGCATGACTCGATGAACATCCAGACTCTAATTAGAATTGCGATTGTTTCCCGAGTGCGCGACAGCACAGACAGGTCCATAGGTCGCTGGTTCATATCCGGCTCGAAGGACCAAAAAATAATGTAGGGTGCAAATGCAAATACACCCTAACGTTAACTATATGTCAATGCAATTTATTATCAGTGCAATGTAGAATGTCAGAGGGGGCCAACGATCTTGAATCAAGAAATAATAATGCAAGTTGTCCGACACAAACCGCGTCTATTAGAACACTAAAATGACATGTTGATACAGAATGCATCATCCGGGTTTTGTCTGCTGCTGCTGCATGATTGTCATGCATTCTAATGTAGGTCGCGCGTGTAAGTGCAAAGATTGCACAACTCATTACTTGTTAAACAATTTTAACAAACATGTACGTGCACCGTAAAGTTATGTTTTCCCTGCGTATCTATGTATCTCGTATGTGGGATTCTTTATTTATACCCTCGAAGTATCCTAACGTTTGGATGGATTTTAACACATCTTCTATCGACTCATCTGGGTCGCGCGATCGTTATAAGCTGGGTTTTGTTTTTATAAAATCAAAATGACGGATTTTAGACGTCAATAAGTAATGTTTAGTAAAGAGAAACAGTTTTAGTACCGTACCATGTGAGATATCAAAAGGGCTTGAAGAGACGAGTCCAAAAATATAACACAAATTTTTTTTTTACTCTGTATCTGGAACCAAGTCTCTTACAGTTTTTAAACGTCTCCTTTCACTACGTCGAACTCCCATGTATAGCAACGACTTGCATTACCAGGCACCCGCGTAGTCCTCGGGCTGCCCGCGTCCGGGCGGGCCGGCTGGTCGCCGACGTCGCCGGTGCCGGCGGAGCAGGCCGTGTCGTGGCACACGCTGCGGCCCGGCTCCGGCCGCCTCGACGTCACGCTGTGCGCCGACGGGCCCACGCGCCTCGTGCGGATACACGACCATAAGGACCCTGTAAGTATTCACTACACTGTTCTTCTTGCTTGTTATTTGCATTGATTTGCGTTACTTTATTATAAGCGATAAGAAGTTCTATATTGTTTTGTGTGTTTGACCATTTATAAAGGTTCTGAACAAATGCAAATTGGTCACGAGAGGCTTTTCTCAAGATCTATAAAACGTAAGAATTTGAATTTTGGCATAATTTTATTTTATTTGTTAGGGACAAAAAATAGTTACATGTCAAGCTTAACCAGAGATTCTTAAATTAGCACAATACGTAGAAATACATTTATACACAATCTATTCCATATTTATGTTACACATGTAACCCACAACATTGTCCACGAATTCACAAAAAAAAAAAAACAAAAGAAAACAGACAATTAAATAATGCTAGGTCTCGATGATTAGATTTAATTGGGGGGTCAGTTCGATCTTAGAAATAGCAGGTTTTAATTAACTCATATCGTTTAATGGAGCTTAGGATTCAAAAACTGTATTATTTCTTATAATAATTGGTTTAGCGGCCTTGAAGATATTCAAAATTTGCAAAAATTACTCCCGCAAGCCTTCGTATCAATTTCTATCAAATTAATTTTGTTACTTAGCTGAATCATAGAGTGCAGATATTTTTTTCCTTGACACTATGTCATTTAGATGTATAGTGTCTTACACTATACATCTAAATAGCTAGTGCGAGTTCATTGATTTCGCAAAATGAAATAATTACGGCGGGCCAGCGACCGTTCCAAAGATTACTAAGCACAGTTTGATTCGGAACCTAAATTGTGTGAGCTGTGTGTCGCTCTTGGCCGGTTTTTTTTTCTAGTAGTTTATATTATGTACTGTTTTCCCAGGAGTCAGGCTGGATCGAGGGAGGCGAGGAAGAGGACAGTGCATCGGACAGTACAGCGCGGCGGCGCGAGTGGGGCGTGCGCGTGTCGCTGGCGGGCGTGTCGGTGTCGCTGGTGTCGCGCGCGCCGCCGCACGAGCTGGTGCACGCGCTGCTCGACAACGTGCTGCTGGAGCTGGCCGTGGCGCCCGCCAGCCTGGCGCTCGCGCTGCAGGTCACGCACATGCAGTGGGACAACCAGGTCAGTGCCCACACTTACACGAGGCTGGCTGGCTGCTCTGTGTCGCTGGTGTCGCGCGCGCCGCAATTTTTAACCGACTTCCAAAAGGAGGAGGTTATCAATTCGTCTGTATGTTTTTTTTTTTTTTTTTTGTATGTTTGTTACGCGATTACTCAAAGACGGATGGACCGATTTGGAAAATTCTTTTTTTGTTTGAAAGGGTATACTTTCGAGGTGGTCCCATATAAATTTTATTAACTTTGCTCGAGGAGTTTTTGAGTTAGCTTCAATAATGCGTATATTTCCCACTTGTTTTATGTGGATGTTGTGATGGTGTTTTAATAACTTCCTATCACTGTTATTTACATGGCTATATCTACAATTATTGTGCTCAATTATGTATTCGAATTTGTGTGGGGTAGGTTCCACAACTAAAAAGTGAAAAATAAAAACTTTTTAGCAAAAAATAAAACCGACTTCTAAAACAAAACACTACAAAGTGAAAAATAACTTTAATTTCGGAAGTCGGTGGCAAAAAACGAAAATACAAAACCAGAGACACCGACTTCCAAAATTAAAGTTATTTTTCACTTTGTAGTGTTTTGTTTTAGAAGTCGGTTTTATTTTTTGCTAAAAAGTTTTTATTTCCTATCTGGCTCTTTGTATCTGTGAAATTTTTTCCCATCTGGCTCTTTGTATCTGTGAAATTGTTTCCCATCTGGCTCTTTGTATCTGTGAAATTGTTTCCCATCTGGCTCTCTGTATCTGTGAAATGGTTTCCCATCTGGCTCTTTGTATTTGTGAAATTGTTTCCCATCTGGCTCTTTGTATCTGTGAAATTTTTTCCCATCTGGCTCTTTGTATCTGTGATATTGTTTCCCATCTGGCTCTTTGTATCTGTGAATTTTTTTCCCATCTGGCTCTTTGTATCTGTGATATTGTTTCCCATCTGGCTCTTTGTATCTGTGAATTTTTTTCCCATCTGGCTCTTTGTATCTGTGAAATTGTTTCCCATCTGGCTCTTTGTATCTGTGAATTTTGTTCCCATCTGGCTCTTTGTATCTGTGAAATTGTTTCCCATCTGGCTCTTGGCTTTATAAACTTACCCACAATGCGGTAAAAACTAAATGCATGTTTTCTAACGGTATACTTTCCTGTCAAAACAGTTACTGGGCACCCCAAGTCCAGTGTTGCTGTACTGCCTGCCGGAGCGCGGCAACACCGGCGGCGCGGGCCCGCTGCCGGCGCTGCACGCGGCAGTAGAGCTGCAGAAGGCGCCCGCCAAGCGGTATAACGCGTACTTCTTCAGGCATCTCGTGGTGGCGCTCAGACCGCTCGCCATCAGGCTGGAAGAAAGGTAACGTGACATGAACATAAGTGACGTGATCGTCAAGCAGTAGAGCTGTCTTACATTTCCTGGCACACTCATGTTTCCAAACACACTGTGTTTTCCAATAAGCAGCAAAAACTTATCACAAAGGGCTGGAGACCTGAAATTCTGTGTTATAGAAAGTTAGATAGATTGGCTGATTCCGGCACAATCCACCTAATGCCGAACCTAATCAATTACGAATTTTCTGTTACATAAAGAGATTATGCTATTCTAACTGTATTGCTTCATCTCTCCTTCAAACTTTACGATGATGCCTCTAATACGCCCCTGCATAAAAAAATGTGTTCGCCATGTGATGCCCGTCAGATGAGAAACATCGAGAAGAGCGGTGGCGGAGAGGCGAATAACGGCTAAGAGAGCGACATGCCGTGTACCGCCACGGCATTCTAGTCGCTGTTACATTCAAGGCACATTAAAAAATTCTCGTTCTTTTCTCCGTAGACTGATCCTCCAGCTGTGGGCGTGGGCGAGGCGTGGCGAAGAGGAAAGTGCGCGGGAGCAGCCGGACGAGGCGGACTACGAGACGCAACGCATGCTGAGCGAGCTCACCGCGCTGCACAGCACGCGTTACTATTTCGCGCTCATCAAGATCATACCTAGCCAGGTGAGCACATGGCATCACTAAAATCTGACCATCAAATTATAGCACAAATATTTGCCAAGGCCACGTAGGCTTAGGGTCATTCGCAACTGGCCTAAGAGTAGCGTAGGTGGCCGTCGCACGTATAAGCTGCGTATACCGCGACGTATGTTCGATACAATCACCGTCTGCGGACTCTAATGTCTACGCGTTAAATTCGGCCAGTGTGATTTTTGTCTATAAATTCAAATTTAAATATTAATGAAATAATGTTGCTGTTTCACATTACAAAAATATTTGTTTTGGTTTCATCGCGCTCAGCTAATGGCGTCCAACAAGGTCAGATTCGATGTGTCAGTTTTTTATTATTTTATTTTGAGATGGGTTTGCTCTTCTTGAGTCTAGGTCAGAGGTGACAGAGACAAAGTCTACGATGGAGTGAGCTTACCCAGAAGAAGCCTGTTCACTCTCACTTTGATGAGATTCGGGTTGAAAGCGTTCGGGAACACAGAAGCAGGTAGAGAGTTCCACTCAACGACCATACAGCCCATAGACGCCTAATGCTTGATTTAACGCGCTAAAACAATTCTGTCAAGTTGTGGCGTTCTTGAGCACACTCACCGAAATACAGTCTACAGAAGACCGAAGCAGGCAACCTTGCTGCGATGTGCCAAGCCAGCTTGGCATCCACCGGTTTTACGTCGCTATAAAGGGTCAAAAGCTGTCCAGGCGCAGTGTATCGCTTCACTCTGTTTTTTGGCCGCAGTTTAGGCTTTGTGCTCGATGGTAGCGCCGAATTTGAGACTGGATGTCAACTCCATGCCTAGGAGCTCGAGCCGATCTGTTACAGGACTACAGTACAGTCTGTAATCACTTAATTCTTTCTTAAATCTCACTACGTGATAAACGGACAAAATGGTATATAGTGTTTGTTAGCTATCATCTCATAACCCACGTAATAAGTGCGCGGGTTCAAGTACGTACAAATTAGTCCCCAGTAAGATTTGTCTGCACATCAGTATTTTGTACGGAAATACTGCAAGTATCCCTCTCGGTTTGATATCAGTTGATATCGATTCTGGTGAACCTATTTATTTACCGTCTTGAACTTCAATGTATAGATAAACCATTCTAAAAATGAATGCCCCTCCACAATACTAGTGTGTGAGAGGAAATATTTATTCCAACACTTTACTTGTGTGGTTGGGACGATTTTACTGTAAACATTTACTCGTCGCCGCACTTAGAGGTCAACTAATTGTGCGATCAGTCCAGATACGAGCATTGTACGGCGGGGAGCGTCCGCTTTGTATGGCACGACACGTTCGCTCTGTTGCGCGTTCGTTTCATTTATACAGTAATTGGCCAACAAATCTGGCAGTTCGGCGTTTGGTCAGTCGGTACCTAGGTACCGTTTGCATATAAAAAATCAGTGTTATTGTTAAATTTTTTATGTACCTATTGTAAATGAAAGACTCCATAAATAGCTCAGAAAACATTTACTTCATAATATCAAAACACATCACAGTAAAATAGCATAAGGATAAATACATTATTACCTTAAAATCAACACCAAGTAAACATAAAAAGGAAACAGTGTACGACTGTTTCCTTTTTATGTTCACTAGGGACCGCTTGACGATAGAATGAATACTGAATACCGAATTCTCGACATGATTCCCCTCACAACTCCAAACGCCCGCCAAAACGTGTGCTTCGCTCCGATTGGTTAGCTATGCACCAATAGAAACCACGGACCAATAAGAGTGATTCGATAAGAGCGATTTCGAAGTGAAATGTTGCCAGAAAATAAATAATAAGGTGTAATATAAAATACAGACGCTAACACTATGTTTGTAAGGTATTTATTTAATATGGGTAATTTCATTTACTGTATACCTACTGTATATATTATGTGAATTCTTGCCTTAAAATAAATGATGAAATTATTATTTCAAGCATTTATTGACTTATTACTAATATTGGTGCGTATAACCTCTAGAATTTGAAAATTCCTAGTAAAGTCACACGCGCGTGAACCTAGATTATTAGAGCAATCTAGGCTATAATTGCTGATTCAGCAGTGCTAATTTCAAGGAGAAAAAAATACACAAATGAGACGAAAGGCAATGGATAAAGTTCAACTTATCAATCATGCCACATACCTTTGATACAGCGATCCCAAGCAGAAGCAGATGGATGCCGCGTGCAGGATGAACAGCTCAGTCTAGGTGCACTACGCTGGCCAGCGGATCACAAACACAGTCTAGTTCTGGGTAATATAGATAACACTTCATGTAAGTTCAATGCAGGGTTTAGGGCGAGATGGAGCGCTTCCGAGCTAATTAGCGACTTATGCAAAAAAATGGACGCGTGCTCACTATCCCGTGGTTAAGACGAGACTCTCGAAGCCAGCAGATGTCACTAGCTTCAACGCGTTGACAGCGGCAGCTACCAATAGGATATCACCAAACCAACGATATATGACACTTAATTAATAAATTAGAACTATTAAATCAATGCCCTTCAATCGCCATAAGGTGAAGTAAGAAAGTTTAATAACTATAAATTATGAAGCGCAACCAAATATTATAATGCAATGCGTAATAAAACATTGTGCAATACAAACAAACGTTATGAAATACTGTATTAATTAACCAATTATTCATTTATCAATACCTATACCTAATTACTTTCATCAGAAACGGACTCAACATTAATAATGAATTCAAAATCCACGTCGAAATTATTCTTATATTGTTTTTCGATATAACTAACATGTCTACATATATTTTCCCACATAGTACCAATCATTTCAATTCGTTCCTTTATTAGAGCCATTATAGCTAGACGTTAAGTTTTGTTCAACTTTTTTTGTAGCCACGTAGTTTTTTGCGTTGACATGTTGACCGTACTTTTGCGGCGAAATCGACGCGTGCTCTTTCATGTCTCGCCGGTGACTGAGCAACCAATGACAAAGACCAATTATGTGTCGATACACCGTCGATACACCTTCTTTGCATGTGAGCGTAACCGCTGTGGAGGGGCGTTCATTTTTAGAATGGTTTATCTATACCATGCTTTTGTGTGACTTAAAGCATTTGAATTAAAATAAGCCCGTTGTAATATTACATTGGATACGTAAAACTAAATTAATGAATATGCTTCGATGAAAACGTGGCGCTGCAGCGCTTTATTCTCTCTTCACCTTTGCAGATCCGCCTGTCGATGTGTACAGCGAACAAGTTGGAAGGATCGCTGAGCGCGCTGAAGCGTCGACTTGGGCTTACGTTCATCAAGTTTGAAGACGCGGCAGTCGAGCTCGAGCCGTTCGTGAGAGCGCACGTGTTCGATACCGCATCCTACCTCGGCAGGCAGATGTTGGCGCACTTCAAGGATGTAAGTAAACCATTTTGGAATCTTCACTTAATTAATAATTATGCTATTTTCGGCAAACGTCCATTGCATAGCAGTAGACATCGTTTATCGTTGTCGTTAGTGACATTTTTTCGTAGCCGATTCATCTGTAATTCAACGTTATCCCACAGGAGTTAAAATGGCAAGCAGCGAAGATCCTGGGATCAGTAGACTTCCTGGGAAACCCGCTGGGCTTCGTGGCCGACGTATCCGAGGGAGTCACTGGGCTGCTGCTAGAAGGCAACGTGGGCGCCTTGCTCAAGAACGTCACGCACGGCATATCCAACTCCGCTGCAAAAGTTACAGGTACGTACGTGACTACACTAGAAAAATATTTAAATAATACATTGAATAATATTGAAATTCTCGTTCCGGACGCGTTACAAATCCCATTTTTTTGTAGTGATCGTACTGAGGCGCTATATACGCGCCTACAAAAATTTCCCAGCTTAGAGGCGTGTGTCATGATCAGTTTTGCTTCGATACGATGAAATTTAAAATGAACTTCTCCTTCCTGATGTCAGTTTGTAGCTACAGCGCCACAAGGTTATTTCTCCTTCCCAATGTCCGATTGTTGCTTTAACGCTACAAGGTTATTTCTCCTTCCCGATGTCCGATTGTTGCTTTAACGCTACAAGGTTATTTCTCCTTCCCGATGTCCGATTGTTGCTTTAACGCTACAAGGTTATTTCTCGCTCCCGATGTCCGATTGTTGCTTTAACGCTACAAGGTTATTTCTCCTTCCCGATGTCCGATTGTTGCTTTAACGCTACAAGGTTATTTCTCCTTCCCGATGTCCGATTGTTGCTTTAACGCTACAAGGTTATTTCTCGCTCCCGATGTCCGATTGTTGCTTTAACGCTACAAGGTTATTTCTCCTTCCCGATGTCCGATTGTTGCTTTAACGCTACAAGGTTATTTCTCCTTCCCGATGTCCGATTGTTGCTTTAACGCTACAAGGTTATTTCTCGCTCCCGATGTCCGATTGTTGCTTTAACGCTACAAGGTTATTTCTCCTTCCCGATGTCCGATTGTTGCTTTAACGCTACAAGGTTATTTCTCCTTCCCGATGTCCGATTGTTGCTTTAACGCTACAAGGTTATTTCTCCTTCCCGATGTCCGATTGTTGCTTTAACGCTACAAGGTTATTCCTCCTTCCCGATGTCCGATTGTTGCTTTAACGCTACAAGGTTATTTCTCCTTCCCGATGTCCGATTGTTGCTTTAACGCTACAAGGTTATTTCTCCTTCCCGATGTCCGATTGTTGCTTTAACGCTACAAGGTTATTTCTCCTTCCCGATGTCCGATTGTTGCTTTAACGCTACAAGGTTATTTCTCCTTCCCGATGTCCGATTGTTGCTTTAACGCTACAAGGTTATTTCTCGCTCCCGATGTCCGATTGTTGCTTTAACGCTACAAGGTTATTTCTCCTTCCCGATGTCCGATTGTTGCTTTAACGCTACAAGGTTATTTCTCCTTCCCGATGTCCGATTGTTGCTTTAACGCTACAAGGTTATTTCTCCTTCCCGATGTCCGATTGTTGCTTTAACGCTACAAGGTTATTTCTCCTTCCCGATGTCCGATTGTTGCTTTAACGCTACAAGGTTATTTCTCCTTCCCGATGTCCGATTGTTGCTTTAACGCTACAAGGTTATTTCTCCTTCCCGATGTCCGATTGTTGCTTTAACGCTACAAGGTTATTTCTCGCTCCCGATGTCCGATTGTTGCTTTAACGCTACAAGGTTATTTCTCGCTCCCGATGTCCGATTGTTGCTTTAACGCTACAAGGTTATTTCTCCTTCCCGATGTCCGATTGTTGCTTTAACGCTACAAGGTTATTTCTCCTTCCCGATGTCCGATTGTTGCTTTAACGCTACAAGGTTATTTCTCCTTCCCGATGTCCGATTGTTGCTTTAACGCTACAAGGTTATTTCTCCTTCCCGATGTCCGATTGTTGCTTTAACGCTACAAGGTTATTTCTCGCTCCCGATGTCCGATTGTTGCTTTAACGCTACAAGGTTATTTCTCCTTCCCGATGTCCGATTGTTGCTTTAACGCTACAAGGTTATTTCTCCTTCCCGATGTCCGATTGTTGCTTTAACGCTACAAGGTTATTTCTCGCTCCCGATGGCCGATTGTTGCTTTAACGCTACAAGGTTATTTCTCCTTCCCGATGTCCTATTGTTGCTTTAACGCTACAAGGTTATTTCTCCTTCCCGATGTCCGATTGTTGCTTTAACGCTACAAGGTTATTTCTCCTTCCCGATGTCCGATTGTTGCTTTAACGCTACAAGGTTATTTCTCCTTCCCGATGTCCGATTGTTGCTTTAACGCTACAAGGTTATTTCTCCTTCCCGATGTCCGATTGTTGCTTTAACGCTACAAGGTTATTTCTCGCTCCCGATGTCCGATTGTTGCTTTAACGCTACAAGGTTATTTCTCGCTCCCGATGTCCGATTGTTGCTTTAACGCTACAAGGTTATTTTCTCCTTCCCGATGTCCGATTGTTGCTTTAACGCTACAAGGTTATTTCTCCTTCCCGATGTCCGATTGTTGCTTTAACGCTACAAGGTTATTTCTCCTTCCCGATGTCCGATTGTTGCTTTAACGCTACAAGGTTATTTCTCGCTCCCGATGGCCGATTGTTGCTTTAACGCTACAAGGTTATTTCTCCTTCCCGATGTCCGATTGTTGCTTTAACGCTACAAGGTTATTTCTCGCTCCCGATGTCCGATTGTTGCTTTAACGCTACAAGGTTATTTCTCCTTCCCGATGTCCGATTGTTGCTTTAACGCTACAAGGTTATTTCTCCTTCCCGATGTCCGATTGTTGCTTTAACGCTACAAGGTTATTTCTCCTTCCCGATGTCCGATTGTTGCTTTAACGCTACAAGGTTATTTCTCCTTCCCGATGTCCGATTGTTGCTTTAACGCTACAAGGTTATTTCTCGCTCTCGATGTCCGATTGTTGCTTTAACGCTACAAGGTTATTTCTCGCTCCCGATGTCCGATTGTTGCTTTAACGCTACAAGGTTATTTCTCCTTCCCGATGTCCGATTGTTGCTTTAACGCTACAAGGTTATTTCTCCTTCCCGATGTCCGATTGTTGCTTTAACGCTACAAGGTTATTTCTCGCTCCCGATGTCCGATTGTTGCTTTAACGCTACAAGGTTATTTCTCGCTCCCGATGTCTGTTTGTTGCTTTAACGCTACAAGGTTATTTCTCCTTCCCGATGTCCGATTGTTGCTTTAACGCTACAAGGTTATTTCTCGCTCCCGATGTCCGATTGTTGCTTTAACGCTACAAGGTTATTTTCTCCTTCCCGATGTCCGATTGTTGCTTTAACGCTACAAGGTTATTTCTCCTTCCCGATGTCCGATTGTTGCTTTAACGCTACAAGGTTATTTCTCCTTCCCGATGTCCGATTGTTGCTTTAACGCTACAAGGTTATTTCTCGCTCCCGATGGCCGATTGTTGCTTTAACGCTACAAGGTTATTTCTCCTTCCCGATGTCCGATTGTTGCTTTAACGCTACAAGGTTATTTCTCGCTCCCGATGTCCGATTGTTGCTTTAACGCTACAAGGTTATTTCTCCTTCCCGATGTCCGATTGTTGCTTTAACGCTAAAAGGTTATTTCTCCTTCCCGATGTCCGATTGTTGCTTTAACGCTACAAGGTTATTTCTCCTTCCCGATGTCCGATTGTTGCTTTAACGCTACAAGGTTATTTCTCCTTCCCGATGTCCGATTGTTGCTTTAACGCTACAAGGTTATTTCTCCTTCCCGATGTCCGATTGTTGCTTTAACGCTACAAGGTTATTTCTCCTTCCCGATGTCCGATTGTTGCTTTAACGCTACAAGGTTATTTCTCCTTCCCGATGTCCGATTGTTGCTTTAACGCTACAAGGTTATTTCTCGCTCTCGATGTCCGATTGTTGCTTTAACGCTACAAAGTTATTTCTCGCTCTCGATGTCCGATTGTTGCTTTAACGCTACAAGGTTATTTCTCGCTCCCGATGTCCGATTGTTGCTTTAACGCTACAAGGTTATTTCTCCTTCCCGATGTCCGATTGTTGCTTTAACGCTACAAGGTTATTTCTCCTTCCCGATGTCCGATTGTTGCTTTAACGCTACAAGGTTATTTCTCGCTCCCGATGTCCGATTGTTGCTTTAACGCTACAAGGTTATTTCTCGCTCCCGATGTCTGTTTGTTGCTTTAACGCTACAAGGTTATTTCTCCTTCCCGATGTCCGATTGTTGCTTTAACGCTACAAGGTTATTTCTCCTTCCCGATGTCCGATTGTTGCTTTAACGCTACAAGGTTATTTCTCGCTCTCGATGTCCGATTGTTGCTTTAACGCTACAAAGTTATTTCTCGCTCTCGATGTCTGATTGTTGCTTTAACGCTACAAGGTTATTTCTCGCTCCCGATGTCCGATTGTTGCTTTAACGCTACAAGGTTATTTCTCCTTCCCGATGTCCGATTGTTGCTTTAACGCTACAAGGTTATTTCTCCTTCCCGATGTCCGATTGTTGCTTTAACGCTACAAAGTTATTTCTCGCTCTCGATGTCCGATTGTTGCTTTAACGCTACAAGGTTATAACTCCTTCCCGATGTCCGATTGTTGCTTTAACGCTACAAGGTTATTTCTCCTTCCCGATGTCCGATTGTTGCTTTAACGCTACAAGGTTATTTCTCCTTCCCGATGTCCGATTGTTGCTTTAACGCTACAAGGTTATTTCTCCTTCCCGATGTCCGATTGTTGCTTTAACGCTACAAGGTTATTTCTCCTTCCCTATGTCCGATTGTTGCTTTAACGCTACAAGGTTATTTCTCCTTCCCGATGTCCGATTGTTGCTTTAACGCTACAAGGTTATTTCTCCTTCCCGATGTCCGATTGTTGCTTTAACGCTACAAGGTTATTTCTCCTTCCCGATGTCTGTTTGTTGCTATAGCGCTACAAGGTTATTTCGGCGCGTGGCCAAAATAGTAACTGTCGCTGCCATCTTTTTTCTTGGAAATTTCTAGTGACATTTCACAAACAATTGCACTAATGCTTACCAACAGCGCGTGAACGTCACTCGAGCGCCACAAGATCCGTGTCACAGTGTATCTGTATTTATCTCCATTATGATCCAAAATCGAAGGAGCTTATTTATGTGTATGAAATAAATGAATTTGTTTGCGTACAGAATCTCTGGGCGACGGGCTGGAGCGCGTGGTGGGCGACGAGGCGCACGAGGAGACGCGACGCCGCATCCGCTCCGCTGCGCCCGGCGCGCACCTCGCTGCCGGCTTCCGCGGCCTGGGGCTCGGCATACTGGGTGACTGACCGACACTTTCTATTCATTAACTACTCTTTTGTAAACTGATAAATGTAAACAATATTTCTTACAAAATTACAAGTTGTTATACGAACAATCATATTGTGAGTAAGAAACTGGTCGGGACTAGACTGTAGCAAATTTTCTGACAGGTGTAAAAATACGCTTCACGACGTCGAGTCATTTGTACTCCACGTCATTGTGATTTTTTTGCACTGGTCCATACCTGGGAACCTTCTGGTTACGGAGATATTATAGGTCAAAGTTCATTTTATTTTACAATTTGCCACGAAAACGAAATTTGGTGTAGGTCGTTATAACTTAACTTTA
The DNA here is from genome assembly GCA_948252095.1 of Dicycla oo. Taxonomy (NCBI): domain Eukaryota; kingdom Metazoa; phylum Arthropoda; class Insecta; order Lepidoptera; family Noctuidae; genus Dicycla; species Dicycla oo. The sequence goes on along the minus strand of OX411718.1, from coordinate 1,264,677 downwards.
GATGGGCCCTCACAACTCGTGTGCCGTTGCTTGCACCCACAGGCACAATGTTTCGCGTGCGATACATTTCGTTCTGCCATAAACTTTTTCACACCAAAAATAAAAGTCGTTTCTCAGCAAGAATTCTTGTTTGGTATGACTTAGTTTGATGTACAGAATGCGTATATAACGGATATGTGACATGTGATGGGTGTTGTGACACCCTGAGTAATGTAGCGTACAGAGTGGTGTAGTGGAGCTAACTGTCGCTATCTGCAGGAGGCATGACGTCGCTGGTGAAGCACAGCTACGAGGGCGCCACGTCGGAGGGGCTGGGCGGGTTCCTGGCCGGAGTGGGCAAGGGGCTCGTGGGCACCGTCACCAAGCCCGTCATCGGCGTGTTGGACCTGGCCGCAGAGACCGCGTCCGCGCTCCGGGACACCAGTCGCAGGTCGGTAGCACTGGCGGCATCAGTCAGTATCGCCACCAATCGTGCGCTATATATTATATGATCGTTGTTATTAAAACTTAATGTCATTTGAAATAGGAAAGAATGTACTCGCAAAAGTTTTATTAATATATAATTGAGAGTAAAATAAACATTATAAAATATTATGAACAATGTTTTAGAATATAAATGTTTTCCTAGGCCTAATAGAAAACAAAAATATCTATACAATACAGAATGATCCTGCAATACACGTTTAATATCTCGAAACATGACACATTTGATTACACTTCGTGAATGAAAATTTACGGAAACTGTGTTTTCGTTTTTCAGCAATGTTCTAAGGAATATTTTGAATTGCTATAAAGTAATATTGTTACAAGTTCAATACTCAATATATTTATTTGCATTCCACAATGTTAACTTAGGTGGTAGGTAAATTATAAAATATACATAATTTTAGATCATTGTGGACCCTGTCGGGCACAGCGAGGTAGGACACAGGAAGAGGGCTATTATTATATTATTATGTAAAAAAAGTAAAATATAAATGTTTTTCTACTTTGCTGTGTTTGTTTTGTAAGTTTGTCGTATATAGTTAGCATAACCCCCCAGATCCGACAAGTGGGTGCCAGTGCGCGTGCGCGGGCCGCGCTGCGTGGCGGGCTGCGGCGGGCTGCTACCGCGCTACTGCAGCGCGCAGGCGGCGGGCGCGGCGCTGCTGTACGCGCTCAACCACGCCGACTACTGCGAGCACTTCCTGGCCTACCGCGCCGTGCGCGACACGCCGCACGACATCCGCGCGCTGCTGTCCGACTGCTACGTGCGCATCATCACCTGCAAGCACCAGGCGCCGCAGGTCGTCATGGAGACGCATCTCAGGTATACCTCCTGGCTCTGTTCTGCTTAACGTGAACGTCCACTGGTACGCTCCGGCCCCGACGCACGCACTGCACGCAACGTATTGAACGAATTTGCCGATGGCATGCGTCCATTGTCCGGATTAATAATGTAGTCTTGTTTTTGTTGTTGTTAGTAGACGTCGTGTGTACTTAGTTAAGATAACCAATGAACAGTCATTGGTTATCTAAACTAAGCACACACGACGACTCTCTACTTTCGACCTCTCCATCCACAAGTATGGAGAGGTCGAAAGCAGAAAGTTTGACTTGGGTACTTTGTTTGGGCTAGTTAGGAGACAAACATACTAAAAGTCCCAACTCCTCCGAGGTAAGCCCCCAACTTGGCGGCACAAAGAAGGTCAAGAGGTTTGATTTTTTGTTTAAATCTCAAAAACGATGCATCATTGGAAATTTTGTTATACTACATAATGAAAGCTGATAAAATTTTCTACAACTTTGATTCTATACACTTTTTACCTATTCCCAATCCTTCTCTAGCTATGAGCTCCGAAAAACGGTTGATTTTCAAAAATGTGTTTTTTACCTCACGTACTTAGTCATACATTGCTCTATAACTTGCTAACAGTTCACCTGACAAGAAAGCCGCTGAGGTATTTTCGAACTCCTCATCGCATGCTGATATAAGAGGAAATGGAAACTTAATTATGCTTTTTGAGGTGGTATGGAGCGAAACACAAGGAGACCGCCTAATAACTGTCGCTACTAGCATTTCTTCGAGTCGGTATCAAACGGCAACCAGACATTTTCCTTCCACCAACTAAGGGAGCAGAGATGGAGCACTCTTTCCGTACTTACCAGCAGGTCCAATCTTGGCTTGGCCATGATCTTTCCCCTGTACTTTGGGGGGTGGACACGGAGTGAAAGCAACCTCTTGGTTCCTATCCAATCCAAAGATCCAGCTGCACCGGAACAAATATTGAGGCTAATATTTTGCTGGTGCACCAGTGATTGAAGTAGTGCTAGATGTGGGTGTAGGAAGGCCTCCATGCTGTGCTACCATTTGCCACAATTGCCACGCAAGTTACATAAATGGCATCCCCATGTTGGAGGACAACGACGATAATGTAGCAGAAGTAGTAGCTTTCGTACCATCATCTGATCACGATTCGACAAATGAGAAGAAAAGACAAACCCTGAGGAAGAACAACCAGGCCCGTGCCGCCCAAAAGGCGGCGAATGATCTGTTGAATTATTAATTGATTGCTGACATCTTCTGTGCTTATTTCGTTCACTGTTCACTTATCATTTGTTTAAAGGTTTTGCCAAATATGAAACTCTGGCTAAGGTACCAACAACAACATTAACATTGTCGTGTGTGGACGTTCACCTTCAGGCCGTCCGCTGTGGATGCGGTTTTCTATAACTTTTTCGACGGACATCCGCGACCGCACGTGCACTATCCGTCTCGAACAACCGTCATCGCAGCGAACGGACTAAACATCTTCGTTCGAATTTTTTTAGTAATGAACTGTTTGTTGGCCAGCAACCTGGTGTCGTGCACGGTGGTGTCAGTGGACGGGGCCTACTTCGTGGAGCTGGGCGTGCGCGGCGGCGGCGGTGCCGAGGGCGTGCGGAGGCCGCGCGTGCAGTGCGACAGCGACGAGCTGGCCGCCTGGGTGGCGCGCCACGCCGCCTACGCGCGCCAGCTGTACCACGAGCACGTGCACACGCTGCTGCCCAGCACCGACCTGTAGCACACCACACACCAACGACGAGCTGTGGAGCACGACTATGGCGAGTGTAGGAACACATTCCTTACAGCGTTGAGGACTAAACTGAAGAGGGCTCTTGAATCAGGCGTCATTTTTGCTTCGATAGGTTCTATTTTTAAAAACGTTGCCTGACTCTTTTATGTATCTTGTATCGTGAGTGTATCAGCAACATGTTGAATGTTTGTATACATTTAATCTCGTCCCTACGATATTATGTCAACGAAGTGAATACTCACAACGTCGATATTCTTCTTGATTTGATCATAATTGGCAAATTGATTAAATGAGTAAAATCTAGCAAAACATTTTGGCTTCAGCATAGAACTAAAAGTAAAGTAAAATAAATTTATTCAAGTATAAAGTAAAAATGATGATTTACATTCATTTCAATCGAATAAAACATAATTCTAACTGTAATGTAGACCTGCCTGATCTAGGTTTTATGTAAACCTGTGTTTCTGGCAATCAATTTACATCAAACATTTAAAAAGAAGACAACAATAAATTTATTAGAAGCTAAAAAAAAAAAAAGATATAATATTGTCAATAACTTGAACGAGTAATTATTATTTGTGTATATTATTTTAAAACTAGATCATGTAAGATATATTATGTTTAAATAAAATGACCTTACTTATTATTTTAAATAAAATTAACTAGCAATTAAATATTAGCGAACGATGCGAACGGTTCTAAACACTTATCATGGATTTACGAACAAACATGATAGTACTACCTGATTGACGTTGCTAGGATAGTTAAATGGTTAACATTTGTGAAATCTTAAGTAAGATTTACAATTTGACACGAACGATATATTATTATAACAGTAAAAATAATGTCATTCGACCAGTGAGCTTATTACAGCAAAACGATGACCTCAAAAAATAGAAAATACATGCACAAATTTATCAATGTGTATGTTCCTATACATGTATTCCACGTACTTAGTTGAAATTACATTTGGACCGAAGTCCTCCCAAAACCTTATTAGACTGACGACTTCCTGAAGCTATTATTATTATTATGACTTAGTAGAGATATCGATAAGTATTCGTAAGTATTTTTGTAAAAGACACGGCGAGGGTCAACTGTTGTGTTACGTTTTATGATACTCTTTTAATAATTTATTGCGAATCTAGTTATATATTATAACTGCCTTCACATATACATCACGATATTCCGGAACCAGTGAACAGTAGACAGCTTGTTCGCAGAAAATTGACTGGTGTTTCTAAGGACTCGCAAATTATGACGAAAATCATTTAAAATAGATTCCGAAAACGGACTGTGTATTGATAAATATAGTCAGACTTTCTGAAATATTGATATTGGCGCCGATTCCCTTGTTCACAAACTAAACTAAATTTAAGTTCCGTGCATCGTTTTCTTTCTAGTTCATTTAATAAAAGGACAGAAGATTAGTATTAATTTAGTCCTGTCAAATTAAGATATTCCATAGACAAGTTTAGACGTGATTAAAACATTGGCTACTAAAATTACGTTAATTTACGCCAGGCGCACACTAATTTGACAGGACTAAACTAATATTTATATTTCTTCTGTCCTTTTTTTTAAGAAATAGAAAGAGAAAGATGCACTGTTCCGACGTTATATCTAGTTTAGTTTGTGAACAAGGGAATCGGCGCCAATATCTGGACTCTGTCTGCAGGTGTTTCCTTTTTATGGTATTTATATGCAATCATTTCCTACTCCTACTTTACCGAATCAGTATACACCGACAGTACATTAGTCGTTATATAACAAGTTTCTATATGTAAAATACTGATTTAATCAAAACTAAACTCTTAATGGTGATGTAATCATAGACTAACTTAATGGTGATGTAATCTTAGACTAACTAAATATCATAGTACTTAGGGTTCGTATTCAAATTCTGTAATCTTAGAATTGACCAGGTGATGTGGAACTTAAAACATTTAGGGCGCGTCCCTATTATGTCGTGACGACAGATTATCGTGTCGTTTAAAGCGTCGTGGCGTGTGTATTTAAATGGAGGTGTTCACATATACATATATTATTATTATTACTGACACGATTAACTGTCGTCCACGACTGTTTTTTGCAGTGACGTTAAACTTTCGATAATGGGAACAGCTAGAGATGACAGTCGTCCAACGATAAATTAATAGTCACTATGTCGTAACTGTTAATTTATCGTCGGATGACTATCGTCTAGTTGTTCCCATTATAACGACTGTTTGTCGTCAACATTTTTTATCGTTTAGCGACTATCGTATCTAGATGTCGACTACGACTGTTACGACTGTCGTGCTAGCCATTCCCACTGTCATGACAATCTGTTGTCACCGTAAAAAAAGTCGTAGATGACAGTTAATCGTGTCGTCCTATATCTTAACACCTCCATTGAAATATATAAGCCACTACACTTAAAACTACACGATTATCTGTCGTTACGAGAAAGTGGGAACGGCTATGAAACGGCTTCAATATAAGAAGCAATATTACTACACTGCCTTAGCCTACAGCACAGATGTTTCAGACATACGCTGGTTAGTTCTAAGATAATTCAGAATAACGCAGCAACTTCGTTGTGATTTTCTAGTAGTTATGATAAGTAAAATGTAGAGATCGTTTAATTTAAAATTGCACGCCCTTCCACTAAAACTTTTATACAAACATTTGATATGTGTATGCAACAAGCAGTGGAGGGGTGTGCAATTTTAAATTAAACGATCTGTATTGTGTCAAAAATGCCCTGCAGAACATGCTGCAACTTCATATTAAGAACACCTGGGCAATGACCGCTGTTCATGTGTATGTTGTTATGTATGCAGATATGCGTCGAAGTCTTGGCGCTCCGGTGTCTCGCTACTTCATGTGTGAGAGAGAGAGAGAGAATATTTTTAACGCGTTCTAGCAGAGAAAGGAGCTGTTGACGGCAACATCAAAATCTAGACAATAAAGAAAGAAAACGCTCTTTTCAAAGTCGATCCACAGTTGTAGACTGTCGGGGCAGAACACGTTAAGGACATTCCTCCAATATAATTTAATATAACTCCATATTAATAATATATTTTGTGTACGTACGTATGGAAATAAAGTTGATGAGTCAAGAATGATCAAAATTATCTTAGGCTGTGATATAAACCTATGACAAATCGACATGTGGGCCAAACGTAAGGAACTGGGCAACACTTCCTTTTCCATACATTCCATTGCGGGTTCCTTGACGTGTTGATTCGTGGCTTCGCAGTGATAGAGTAATGTAATGGAGGTAGTACTACGTTACGGGTTAGACCGCGTATCCCCTGTGGAGTGTTGCCAGTTGCTTCAGTAAAGTGGCTGATCTAATAGTGTCGTGGAAAACGAAAATTGTTAAAGATTGTATTTTATAATGGTGAATGTCCTGATAATTTTAAAGAAACGTTGGAAAATTGTATAAGTACATTTTCTGGTAATATAAAAAAAAAAACGCCAGAATTAGGATGACTAGATGAACTACCGGAATAATTAACTATTTATTTCCAACCTAACTCGGTTGGAAATAAATAGTTAATTATTCCGGATAACTATGGTAAACGGGAAATCGGTAGAAGACAGTTGCCAGCAATAATTTAATTAATATTGTCTTACAGTACTATGAATTGGCTTTGATAAAAGACGGAAGTAATAAGAATGAGAAGCGATTATGTTTATAATTATTTCGTTTGTTTGTCTGTTTGTGTGACTTGTGTCTGCAGGCTGTGAGTTGCTAAGAGATTGCTCATTATGTTATAAGTTAAATCGTATTTATCTGACGTTACAAGAACACAGCGCTCCGCCCCCGGAGCCCGCTTACACTTTGATTTGTTCAACTAATCAGCTTAAGGTACTTAAAGTAGTGAATGTAAGTTACATTTACATGAAATACTTCTCATGTACTGATGTTTTAGAATCAAAGTGTAAATCTTCAGTTATGCGTAAAATAGCTGAATTAGATTATTGAAAAACATGTGCTCATGTGCTGGCTTAGTGAAGCTGCTCGCTTATTACATTGTAATGCTGCAAGCTTTACTTACCTCAAATGTATACAACACGATTAACAATAATAGTTAAAATAATTGTATCATTTGACAATGCAGTTTGCTAATTTTATCTTTTAGGTACAGTCGCCGTCAGATATATTATAGCAGACAAGGTGACCAAATATTTCTGAACAATTTAAAATGTCAATAAGTTCCATACACTACAAGTTACCATTAATATCTGAACATTCATTACTTCATTAATATCTCATCTCACCTTGTCTGCTACAATATTTCTGACGGCGACTGTACATAGAATGTACGATCGATTAACATTTTAACATTAATGGTTTTAAAATGCAAACGTGACGTCAGAGTTAATTTTAATAGTAATTAGACCAAAGTGCGGCTTCAACTATAAGTGCAGAAGGTTTCTGTTTGTGGTTATTTATTTATTTATTACAAGTATGACAGTGATAGAAGTTAACACATATTTATTTAATACCAACTGTTGTGGTTTAGTTTCATAGAAATAATAAAAACTCTTCAAATATATCTTGTTTTATTGTATTATAAACTGATTATTACATCAGTTTACTTGTTCGCGACGCAAGTGTTTTACTATGCATCGTACAAAATCGTCGCGACGCTGGAGACGCGGCGCCAGTCCGTCTGTCACCCGGCAACGTCGCGACGCTGAAGACGCGGCGCCAGTCCGTCTGTCACCCGGCAACGTCGCGACGCTGGAGACGCGGCGCCAGTCCGTCTGTCACCCGGCAACGTCGCGACGCTGGAGACGCGGCGCCAGTCCGTCTGTCACCCGGCAACGTCGCGACGCTGGAGACGCGGCGCCAGTCCGTCTGTCACCCGGCAACGTCGCGACGCTGGAGACGCGGCGCCAGTCCGTCTGTCACCCGGCAACGTCGCGACGCTGGAGACACGGCGCCAGTCCGACAACAAACGAAATCCTGGGTTCTTTCTCAATAAACGACTTTAATTAATTTATATCTATTTCCACTGGGCAGCCCCTCACTCAACGTGTAGTCGCCACATTGCGAAATCGTATGAACCATTTTTTGCTGTAGTCGTAGCGATACGACATGAGAGGCTAAGTATATGTTGGCATATGTTCCGCACAGCTTTGGCCGCTGAATGTCCAGATTGGTATTCGTAAAGTAAACAATGCCTAACGTGCGTTTTGATATGTCCATTTTTATGTGATTTTTACACATCGACGCTCAAACTACGACTGAGACTAACACGTGCAGGATGTCGCTAGGCCCCCGTAAGGGGGCGTGGCGTGCGGTGTCGGGGCATAGCCCCCGACCGCGGAAGCTTTGCGGTGGCCCGTAACCACGGGCCCCTCAATATGGTGGTCGCCACTGGCGAGTGGGTGGTTGGGCGTGCGGCATACACGCCCATGTAGAGAAGTTTCTGTAATTTGTGTCTGTAGGCACGCCACGACGTTGATGCCCAACGCCGCTGTCTTCACCGTGAAACACGGCGGTCGGCCCTTGCCGGGTGAGACCCTCATCTACATGAGGGAAGCCCAGCAAGTGGCGACTAGCGACAGAGTTACGGACTTGACGTTCCTACAGATAGGGTGTATGGCCCCCCTCCCCTCTCAGTTTTCGAGTCGAGCCGAGCCCGGATAGGAAGAAGGGACCATGTTCTGAGTGTGAGGGCGGTATTGTATTATGTAACACCGCCCGGTGTATAAACGAGTGGCATGCGCGCGCCGTGCATTCCCGTGTGTGTTTAGGCGCCTGTTGAGAGGTGAGTGTCTGTTGTTTGCTACGTGACACGCCTATATTAACCTAGCACGCACCACGCAACAGATGCGTGTTATATGTAGGTGTCATTTGTCACAAGTGAGCCGCGTGTAGACTGAGGGCGACTCACTCGGAAGTCCAGTCCGGTGATGGGGTCAGTCGTCCGCAACTAGGTCGTGAGACTAACAAGTGCCGCTCTCTGTTTATATACCTTCGACCGTAGAATGTTCTAGATGATTCTCGAAAAACTAGATAACTTTTACTAAACGCTAATTATTTATGCGACAACCCAATAGTTTTTGTTAGGTCTGGATATTATATTTTTAACTTAATTATTAATAAATTTGTGTTTTATAGACAAAAAAAAATGACTGACATAATTAACTTTCTAATTCATTAACCGATTGAAATAAAACAAACATTCAATGTTTAGTAAAGCTTACCACAATACATCAACGTTTCTGAGATTAGCGAGCACAAATGCACGAATAAACCGATAAGCAGACAGACAAAAATTCTAAAAATCATTGTATTTTCTTCTATTGTGTTAATAAAGATCCCCCAATAATAATTTTTTTCAAATATCTTTCATGTACTGACAGCGAACAGTTACAATTTTATTATAATAGGTTGGGGAAAAAGTTTCTTCGCATTTTTTAAGAAAATTCAAAACATTTTTTAATATAGTTTATTTACATTTAACTAAAGTATGTAGGTACCATTTTGTTCGATAACTTTTTGCCATCTTGTAGGTAGGGACATGATCCCATTGCTATAGAAATTTTGGGACTTCTGGTCAAAATACCGCGACAAGTGATTTTGGCAATCCTCTCGTGATGTTAACCTGACACTGCCTAAAGAATTCTGAAGAGACCGAAACAGGTGGAAATCTGAAGGTGCAAGGTCAGGACTATACGGCGGATGCATTAACACCTCACAGCCAAACTCTCTTAATTTTTGCTGAGTGGCTAAAGATGTGTGAGGTCTAGCGTTATCATGATGAAAAACCACACCCCTTCTGTTGATTAATTCCGGCCGCTTTCTCTCAACTTCTTGCTTTAATCTCATCAGTTGTTCGCAGTAGAGTTCAGAATCGATGGTCCTGCCTGGTGGTAACAGCTCATAATGAATAATGGCCTTCCAATCCCATCACACACACAGCATCACCTTGTTGCGAGTTAACCCGGGTTTCGTCACAGTCTGTGAAGCCTGACCGGCCTTTGACCACGACCTTTTTCGCACGTTCTTGTCATACGTGATCCACTTTTCATCAGCTTCTTCAAAAATGGTTCGGTTTCATTACGTCGTAATAAAGAATCACAAATGAGTACACGGTTCATTAGGTTTCTTTCAGTGAGTTCGTGAGGTACCCAAATGTCAAGCTTTTTGTGTACCCAGTTTTTTTCAAATGCGCCAAAATTGTTTTGTGGTCAATTTCCAGTTCTTCAGCTACGTCGTAACTACTGATATGCCGATCTTGCTCCACTTTTTCAAAAATGGCATCCATTTTATCCGTAATAGGGCGACCAGAGCGACGTGCATCTTTGACATCAAAATTTCCGGATTGAAAACGCTTAAACCAAATTTCTTCATTAGATTCACTCATCTTGACGGTACGAAAAACAAATGAAAATCACACATTTTCCTAATTTGAATTTGGAATTATGTTCTTTAAAATTTAAACTTTCAATGATACCAAAACCAGCCGGATACAAATAGTATAGCCAAAGAGATTTTATTACAAGTTCATACATACTATAATGCGAAAAGACTTTTCCCCAACCTAATATAAACGTTATAAGTTAGGCTCTAGAGTTCCTATTTTAAGTACTAGGACCTAATAACCTTATTTTACTTTTACGTGTATATCTTCAGAACGATGTTTTTTTTAATTCTGTTTTCACAAACATTACACACAAATTTGAACATGTAACAAAACGTACACACCCATGTAGCAAATTGAAATTGGTACCATTAGAAAGGTCTTTGAAAATATATATATTTGTTGTATGGGGGCAACTTTGTAGCTTGCGGGGGAAAAAACATATTCGACGTTGAAAATGCCGAAAATCCTTAGTAAAATCGACCCACGCACGTTCGACGTTTTTGCGATTTTATACGTTAGGTACTTCGAACTATTATGCGCTAGCGTCGGTGTGTCGTAACTGGCATTCAGTATGCAACCCAAAGAGTTTATATTAGCAAGCTATAGAGCAAGCGTTAGCGAGTATGAACAGTAAGCACGGGTATGAACAGTCTCGAAATCACAAGCGCTTCCAAATTAGTAACAAATGGTCGTCAGCGCTGGTTGTTTCTCCCGACAGAATTAATTAAAATTCTAAGTTTTCATAGTGAAATGTGCAGTGCCAACTTGTAAAAACAATTCACGGAAGCAAAATAAAAAGAATAATGATATAACCTTCCACCGGTGTTTACTATTTTGATAAGAAAACACAGATTTTATCTAAATTACCTAAGGCGTGAAAGGGGGTTGCGCGGGCGCGCGGGCTGTTCAATGCAGCACGTGCTCCCACGCCTCCCGCTTCATACTTTCCCCGCTTTAGAGCTAGTGTTGTACTGCATTGTATTCGAGTATTTGTAATCAATGTAATCATACTTACCAATAATGCGAAAGTGTGTTTTTGGTTTGTCGCTTTGTTAATTTATCCTTCTTTCGCGCAGTAGATCGAAGTCGAACTTGAAGTTGTTTATAGGAAAATATATTTTTACGTCTCTTCATGAACACAGTAATTAATCAATCCCCTTGCAGCAATCACTGATATTCAAAAATATATAGATATAAGAACGATCGGTATTTTACTTAAAACTGCAAGAAACTGCTTGACCCAAGACTTTGTTGTTCGCCATTTGGGTTTCAATCATATAAGCCGTGATGAAATTATAGCTCACAGCATTGCAGTGCCATCATCAATATATTCCAACCCTACAAACCCAGTGGCTATAGCTATTTTTGATGGTTCGTACATATATGTATCGAAAAGCAAAAACTTTTTATTTCAAAAAAGGACTTACAGCTTACACAAGTATAAAAAATTGTTAAAACTCTTTGTAATTACTTGCCCAGACGGCTATATTATAGATATATGTGGACCATACGCTGCAACAAAAACAGATGCCCAAATCATGAGTGAGATTATGAATGATCAAACGTCCCCAGTGCATACAATATTACAAACAAATGACGTTTTTATATTAGATCGAGGTTTTAGAGACTCTATACCAGATATAGAAAGTGCTGGTTATGTTGCCCATATGCCGCCAAGCAAAGATAGGCATGCCCACAGTCTATTATCTTTTTATACTGTGGGCATGCCACACAGCTCACAGATATTCAAGCAAATAAATCTCGACAAATCACAATAGTGCGATGGGTCATTGAAGTCATAAACGGATGGTTCAAAAGGGACTACACACTCCCTGACGTATTTGAAGACTTTCGCATTGCGGGAGCCCTTATAAATGCATTTAGGCAGCGTCTGACGGACAATGAGCATGCCCCCGCCTTTATCGATATAATAGCTCAAAAAATTACCGAACCTAATAAACTGGGCAATTATGTAGTCGCAGAAAATATGAATAGACAACGGGCGGTGTTCACTACAATGACGGCTACATCAATACCCTTTCCACAATTGACAGAAGAAGACGTCATTCTTCAAAGCTCGCTAGATCATATGTTGCCGAGCATTTGCGAGGTGGAGATGGTATATATAATATTGAGGTATCTTCTAGCCGTAGCCCTAATATGTCGCAGCATGGGCTAGTGACCGAAAACTGCTCGTTAGTTAGAGGCCGCATATTATCGAGGCACGTATCGAATAAAATATATTACACATATATTTTGATCAAAGTGAATGTCCAGGGAAGAGAAGCCATCGAAGCCTATTTATTTTATTAATTAATTATTAATTATTGCTCCTGCATGACGGGTATGAGAACTCTAGGTGCCTGTGCTCACACTGTTAGCATAATATGGTACTTAGGTGTTGGCAGGCACCTAGATAACTTCGTAGGTCCGGCAAGTGCCTGGGATGATATAATCATTGAGAGTAACAACACGATTTAAAAATGATGTTTTTGCTGTCTTTTGTAATAAAACTGTGCTTTTTAAGATTGATGGTTTTTATTTAATATTTTTTTCGTATCAAAAACGAACGGTAGGAAGCTAAGTTGGTCTCTCTTTAGACAGAAAAACGACTGGTTATTTATTTGGTCTACAGAACAGAAAAAGGTGCGATTGTTATAACATTTGGCAATTAAAAATGTAATACAGAAGCTATCATAACTTCGATCTCCCATTCATTCATTCATTCGTTCATTTATTTTTGAGTTAGTCAATTATGCCTCTTCTAAATGACACCTAGTCCAAAATGCTACAAAGGTGGGTACAGGTTCCATACAAAATTACCCATTGTTCTTTCATTTATACATACACATTTACACACAAATACACACTAATTATTGAATGTATTTTTTTTCTTGTACGTCCATAGGAAAAAAAAAGTGCCGCTGGGCTGACGTAGTCCCAGCGAAACAGTTTTTGTTCAATAGTTCCCCAATGGTTGGATGCACAAATTTGTACTTACTTACCATACACAATTACACGACGTCATACACTAAATATCTGCTTAACTGAAATTAAAAAAAAAACTATTTTTTTCCGCTGCGACTACGCACACGTAGATGCCGCCATATATGTATAGACTTCGTTACTTGTCGTATTCCGGCAGTTCCTAAGTTTTTCACAGCTGTTCTGGAAGAGGTTTATCTGTATGTAGTAAGTAGCTTTGCTTTGCTGTGTCCTCCAGTGCACGATAAAGAGCTGGTGATAAAGTAGCTTTGCAGCTTAAAGGTATTTATTATATTCTTTTACTTGATAAAACCTAACTAGTTTAGATAGGTCCCCAACCCAATTTCTTTTTTGCACCAGGGCCTTTGCACCAGGGTCTTTGTACCAAAGCATTTGCACTAGGGCCTTTGGTTATCTAGCTACGCCTCTGGATGTCATCCAATAATCCCGTTTCCTTTTGTCGATTCAGAACAAAATACTTTTGCATGGAATGAAAAAAACATCACACAAAAAACAATAATTACAAGAAGAAGTTCTTGGCAAGCGAGACCATTTCTTGTTTTTGATCTGGACGTGCCCCGACTCCCAACAGACACACCCGAACCAATACAATCTGCCACTCCTGGGAATCGAACACAAGACCTTGCAGCGAGGAAACAACAAACCAAGTACAAGTAGACACGTACGAATTAGTAATAGCAACTGTCAATCACAGCAATAAGTGTTTACTTGTGCATTAAAGTGTTTGGCTGGACATAAGTAGTAATTAAACTGGAAGCTCTCAAACAATGATAAAGCGCGCTCGGCAGATAGCGCGCAATCTCAGCGACATTCACGCGCAGACCGCCACAGCCGCTCCGCGTCACTCGCTCGCCACAGTCGCGACACTGGCCCGCTCACCTCGGACACAATCTCTGAGGTCACCAGAGGTCAACTAAATTTCAACAGTTGAACCCCCACGCTATATAGTAACGTACGTATTACAATAGTTCAATAAATAAGGTTAGAATGCTCGCAAACATATTGTTCGCGTGGTCGCTTGTTGCGGTAGTAAACGCAGCGACCTTGAACACGCCGAGGTGAGTAAAAGCAATGACTCGTTAACTGCCAACTACTTTGTTTACTGTCAATCGAAACTTGATCACAACAACAACGAGAGTAGAATATGATGATGTCGAACTCCAAAATTTTGTAATATCTACGTATTTTTCCTAACACAAGCATTTCCTTGCTTAAAAGGAGTCTCCAAACCATATAATGTAAACCAAATTTTATGTGCCTACTGAAATACAGCTGCTCACGTACTTACATACTGTTGTTGATTTTTAATTACCGTTGTGATAAAATATCGCAGCAGAGTGAACTGAAACAATGATACCTACCAATAATAACTATACAAAAATGTTTCAGCATGACGTCTGTCGACTACAAAAAAGTTCCTATACAGGAGAAACCATTATTCCAGCCGCCTCTGCAGGAAATAGTGGACGGTAAGTTATCCTTTTTATCTGCTCAGGCCACAGCAACTACTGCCTTCTACTTACCTCATGCCAACTGCCCTGCTAAATACCTACTTAATTCGCTCTTAAGTTTTAAGATTTGAGCTAATGAACGACTGACGACGACGTTATTTGCAGTGCTGTCTGTGGGACTGACCAGCACGTTCGAGTCGGTCGACGTGTCTGCTGTTGACTCTCCGGACCTCACCAAGTCGCCATACAACCTCACATCACCAGGTATGATCAAACATTATAATTATAAATATAAACAGCTAGGAATCGACTCGTACGAAATTGTTGAATGAGCTAAAAGTTAACGCTCGTGGTAGGTAAACATCGTAGGACAACTCTTGTGACTAATTGCCGCCGGAATGTGGTCCTGTACAACTTAACATGATGCGCGATATTCTTTAGACTCGTGGGCTAATAAGACATACAATACATGTAAATTATAGGTAGGTATGCACTGAAGACGCTTATGAAACAATTATATAATAATCATTTGACCTATTAATTGTTGTTACAAATCTCCCGCTATCTAAAATAAATAAGTGATAAAGTGAGACCATATTTTGCTACAGTTATCTATCTGAGAACTTACCCACTGAATCAACAGTCGTTACAGCATTTACCAGAATGAAATTGATTAAAACAAATATTAAGATCTTGCGGAAGTGTACGGGTTCGATTCCGAAATTGAAAAGCGTTATTATACCCTATAGCTATTTCTTATCAAGTTAATCTATTCAAAACACATAAGTTCACATAAACTTGAGTTTTTTTGCTTGGTACCAAATGATAACAAATTTATTACAATACATAGTCCTATTTATTCAGGTCTGACTGGCAATGCAAAGCTCATCGAGATCGGTGGTCCGCCATACTTGCTGCCGCTGGTGCAGCGCAACAAGATCTACGACCTGGCGGCTCTCGCGCGCCATCTCAACAGCGATCCCGCGCTCTTGGCCGGCGCCGGCGCAGGGCCATGGCCGCACCTCGGTGTTAATTGCGAGGTATGCATGACCACGAGAATACACCAAAACGTCTAAGAAACACAATAACACATAACAAACACCAACAAATGGCAACCGTAACTAATATGTATAGGCCCATCAGTGTTAGTGTGATTCCACAAGTCCACACCAAGTCGGAAGGGAATAATTTTCTGGCAATACCTACTTGTCACACTTATGGAACCTAAGTCATTACATCGAATTTTGCACAGCTGAAATTCAACTCGACATCTGAAAGTGATAAAACTGAACGCTACTTACTTATCGGTATTTCCTTCATATTTCCAGGGTATTATAAACCTGAGCATCCGTAACGGCACATTAGACCAGGGTACCCGGATAGTATCCATAGAGCCGGTAGGGGCCGCCAAGGGAAAGGCCGGCTACCTGCAGCAACGACTACCTAACACCGAGACCAGGACAGCACTGCTGGGGAACTACCTGCTCAGCGAGGGAAAACCTGGCAAGGTTTGTGACGTACTGTTCTAAAGTCCCATTAACTCAAGCTTTTCAGCAGCCTCCTGACCTTTTCACTTTAACCATTGACATTAAGTTCTCTCGGATGGTTTTGACTGTGTCCGTGACATTGAGTCACAGAGAGGGTATGGGTAGGAGAGTAATTTTCCAGCTTTTTATTGTTTATTTGCTCACGGCAGCATAAAGAAGACTTTAGTTCCTTGCAAACGATAATATAACGTCTTGGGTAATCTAGCATTAAATGAGTGTACCACAGGACTGGATTCTGGGTCCTTTTCTTTCCTTCCTTTGCAATAAGACAAATAAGCTTGCATGTCGTGTAACAAGTAATTAATAATAAATATTAATTAACAAGTAATTAATGATAATTTTATTGACATGGGTCAATAAAATTATCAAAAAGACACTTGTTTTTTTTTCAATCTTTTTGTGTTATATTTTTGGAATCTCGAACCTCGAGCCCTTAATTTTGATATGGGGGCATGATCACGTATTATGTTTCAGGTGATCAAAGTAGTAGCTAAGAAACGCATCGGTCCATCGAACTTCATCACGGCCATCAGAGAGACGCTCAAAAGCCATTATGGTGATAAAATTGTCGGTACGTAACGAGCTTATTCCTTCCCTCTAAGCAAACATATATTATTACTTTTAATATGAAACTTATGACCTCCCGTGTTTCAGGTCTTGGCGGCATGTTCATGTTGCGCTCCGGCAAGGTGAAGTTCCACGTGATGCCAGACTTCTCCAGCACGCGGCTGTGCACTGACTCTGACGTGGACGGCTGGCTGCACTTCTTCGAGATGCGCGCGCCCATCACACATGTCGGGACCCTCGTCACTGGAGACCATGTTAGTATTCCAACCAGTTATACCCATCTAACGTTGCTGAGCTGAAACACTCGTGATGGTTCGTGCTCGTGAGAATAAAACGAGGTCCAGACATCTTCGAACATTTGAACACTTCTCTAAAGACAGCAAGACAGATGGCAAAATAATTTCAATCTTTGCACACAGTAACACACACAACTTGGTAGCATATTTCCGTTTTCTGCGTTTTTGGCACAGAACACTATTAGGGAGAGGTTTGGGCACCAGAAATGCTATTGAATGACAGTTTTTGTTCGTCTGATAAGGATGTGCTTTGAGTAATAATAGCACAACTGTCCCTGGCCTACCAAACCTGAACTTAGGCAGTTGTCTCACCGACGGCGAGGAAGTAACTAGCTATCGGCTATTTTCTCGCTCAAGAAACGTGCAATAGGTATACATTGACATACATTGGTATACATTGGTATACATTGACAGGCCAGTTGGCGTGGTTGGTTAAGATACCGCCTATCACGCCGCAGGTCGTGGGTTCGATTCCCACCCAGGACCAACATTTGTGTGCATGAACATGTCTGTTTGTTCTGAGTCTGGGTGTAATTATTTATATAAGTATGTATTTACAAAAAAAATAGTGTATGTAGTATATCAGTTATCTGGTTTCCATAGTACAAGTTCTGCTTAGTTTGGGACCAGATGACCGTGTGTGAAAAATGTTCAGGATATTATTATTATTATTACATTTCCGTGTAAACAAAAGAGATAAGTACATATTTTAATAGTTGACTGCACACCGCGCGCGAGTACTCCTTTGTCGCAGCGACAATAGCTTTCAAAGAGAGTACTCGCTCAGCGACGCTCGCTTGGCGGGCAGAGCACTCGCTGAAAGACTCACGCTTGGTACATACATACGTATACCAGCGAGTAATCGCTTGTCGCCGTCGTTCACTCGTTGCTCCTCAACTCGTTTTCAGTTGCTAGTTCTACTCGCTACTCGTTCATCACCGCAGGTGGGCGGTCTGGACCTGTCTAGTTCAGCAGCACACGTTTAACACCAAGCCAACTACTCCTCAGGGTCTGGACCTGTCTAGTTCAGCAGCACACGTTTAACACCAAGCCAACTACTCCTCAGGGTCTGGACCTGTCTAGTTCAGCAGCACACGTTTTACACCAAGTCACCTAACTCCCAGGGTCTGGACCTGTCTAGTTCAGCAGCACACGTTTAACACCAAGCCAACTACTCCCCAGGGTCTGGACCTGTCTAGTTCAGCAGCACACGTTTAACACCAAGCCACCTACTCCCCAGGGTCTGGACCTGTCTATTTCAGCAGCATACGTTTTACACCAAGCCACCTAACTCCCAGGGTCTGGACCTGTCTAGTTCAGCAGCACACGTTTAACACCAAGCCACCTACTCCCCAGGGTCTGGACCTGTCTAGTTCAGCAGCACACGTTTTACACCAAGCCACCTATTCCCCAGGGTCTGGACCTGTCTAGTTCAGCAGCACACGTTTAACACCAAGCCACCTACTCCCCAGGGTCTGGACCTGTCTATTTCAGCAGCATACGTTTTACACCAAGCCACCTAACTCCCAGGGTCTGGACCTGTCTAGTTCAGCAGCACACGTTTAACACCAAGCCACCTACTCCCCAGGGTCTGGACCTGTCTAGTTCAGCAGCACACGTTTTACACCAAGCCACCTATTCCCCAGGGTCTGGACCTGTCTAGTTCAGCAGCACACGTTTAACACCAAGCCACCTACTCCCCAGGGTCTGGACCTGTCTAGTTCAGCAGCACACGTTTAACACCAAGCCACCTATTCCCCAGGGTCTGGACCTGTCTAGTTCAGCAGCACACGTTTAACACCAAGCCACCTACTCCCCAGGGTCTGGACCTGTCTAGTTCAACAGCACACGTTTAACACCAAGCCACCTACTCCCCAGGGTCTGGACCTGTATAGTTCAGCAGCACACGTTTAACACCAAGCCACCTACTCCCCAGGGTCTGGACCTGTCTAGTTCAACAGCACACGTTTAACACCAAGCCACCTACTCCCCAGGGTCTGGACCTGTATAGTTCAGTAGCACACGTTTAACACCAAGCCACATACTCCCCGGGGTCTGGACCGGTCTATTTCAGCAGCACACGTTTTACACCAAGCCACCTACTCCCCAGGGTCTGGACTTGCGCGTGCAACACTTCCACGGGTTCAGCGAGCACGGTGACGGCGGGCACTACCATTACGACACCACGCCCGAAGACGTGCACTACGAGGGGTACTTCGCGCTCGCCTCCTCCATCATCCGCGTCGACGCGCCGGAACAGACCCACGCTGTTGGACGAGATTAGAGAGACCGACCCTTAAGGGTAAAGTGACGAGTGACATT
The DNA here is from genome assembly GCA_948252095.1 of Dicycla oo. Classification (NCBI taxonomy): domain Eukaryota; kingdom Metazoa; phylum Arthropoda; class Insecta; order Lepidoptera; family Noctuidae; genus Dicycla; species Dicycla oo. The sequence continues at coordinate 1,245,059 of OX411718.1, read as the reverse complement.
CAAAAAGCAAGTTTCAAATCTTCAAATGAAGACTGGTCACTTTATTGATTCATATTGCTCAATTGATGAAGGGATCGCTACGACTGTTTGAGTGACGACCTCGTGTCTGTGCCGGATTGTACTTATATTTATTCATGTTTTGACTATTGTAAAAGATCGAAATGGTGCCTGGCTCTTTCATAATAATTGTTATATTTAAAATAAATAACTATTAAGGCTATTAAGGAGTATCATTCCGGCCAGTCTAAGGTTTTGGTAGGTACAAAAGTCGACGTTTGGTGTGTGGCTCCACCAAATCAAATTTCTCAATCAAATACAGGTTTGTATCAACGGATTTATAAACTTTTAAAGAAATAGTTAATACGCTGCATGAGTTTCAGTCAATAAGCACCACATTGGAAACGAAACAATAGAAACAACTAAACATATTTCTTTGTAACATGAGCTACAGATAAAGCGCAAGCATATGCAGGGCAGAGCGGGGGCTCCTGCGGCACCCTCACTGGTACACAGCACATTACACAGACGGGGTCGATTAGATACAAGTGAGGGACGCATAAGAAGCGGGAGTCATAGCCGGCCGGCGTTCGGTTTGAGTGTGTGCGTACGTTACTTCTATTTTCGCGCCAAAAGGAAAAAAAAGCAGTTTGTCGCAGGGCTCGGATACCTACCAGTATAATTTTCGAAACGGTTTCGTCTTTAATACCTAAGAAACGATTTGTTTCGGTTACCTACGTTCGAACGGAACGTTATAAATAACGTTTTTAAAGAAGAACAAAATTTTAATCGTTTTCGATGAATAAAACGTTTTTAACCGTTTTTATTGCATTTCTTGGGTTTTCCGATACGAAAGTTCTACCGTTTGTCGTAACTTTTGGTATCCAGCCTATTCTGTTTATAGCGTTACGGCAATCAAGTAAGTGTATTTTAATTTCATATTAGTGTTTATATTCTCATCTTAGTGTTTAGGCTCGGTCCATTTGGTAATGAAATGGGGAAGGGGTCATTCGAGCCAAAATAAACGGGGTCTGTTGAGCGTGGCATCTGACACCGAAGACGAAGAATATTTCTGTCCTGTTTGCGTCGAAGCCTATTCTGAGAGCCTCCATTGGCTCCACTGGCTGCAGGGCACCGGATGCCGCAAGCGGGCACATGTTCCGTGCACCTCTGCTGCTGGTACAGTTTATGTTTGCGTCAACTGTGACAGTGATTAGCCTAAGCTAGGTTCTATGTTTCTATTCTTTCCTAATATGTTCCTATTGTTACCTGAGAATGTTTATTAAACACATGAAAGATTTTATTTGAAGTTTATATAAATTCTCATAACACAAGAAATAAACCTTTTAAGGCCACTGGCTCAACTAGCCCCCTGGGGTGGCTTATTTCACCACTAGGTAGTGTCAACTAAACCATATGACATTTGTATTATTCATGTAAATAAGTCTAGTATATATATTATATTTGCTAAAATTTTTTGATGGTGTTACATAGCCAAATAAAGCACACAGCATTTATCTCATCTCGAAGCTATACTGCTTTGAACAAGATCATGGTCAAGTGACCCCACGCTGCCCTACTAATAACTCGGAAATTCCGGAGTTATAAAAAAAATGACTTTCATAGCTTACGTTACTCCCGAGAGCGACGAACGCAACACAAGAACACCCTCCGTGGAGTCCAGTCCACTTTCGGCTGGCAATGGCGATAGCATCAACAACTTACATATTGATATCATATACAGGGTGTTTGGCAGAACGTTGAACATACGAAAATGGTGGATAGGTGGGGTCATCTGCTACTTACTCAGCCCTAATTTATTTGGCCCTGGCCCACTGGGTATTTTAAAAAAAAATTTTTTTCTTTTTTCTTGTTTCACCACTTTCTTAACTTTAAAGTGTAATTTTTATTAAAAATGGGTAAAACAGGCAATATTTTGTTTTTTATTTTAATCTTTGATGTTGGCAGATTCTTATAAAATTATTGCTTTGTTCAGATGTTAGCTAGAAAAAAAGTTATGAGTCCTCAAACTTACAGAAAGATGTAAAAAATACTTAAATGTTAATTTCAACTTGCATTAAGAAAAAAAAAACAAAAAATGATTGAGGAGTTCCAATTCTAGCAAAACATCCCTAGTGTGTGAGCTTTCTAATGGTATGTAATTTGCTTTTATAAAAAAAAAAACTTTATGAGTTATTTCATAATTTTATCAAGTAGGAAATTTTTGACGAAACTCTACCTTTACGGAAAGTTAAATGTTTTGCGAAATTTAATACTGCAAAGTTGGTAAAAATTAAATGATCGACGGCTTGCCAGTAGCAGTGGTGCAAATTGACATTCACTATTCCCTTGAGATGGTTACACAAAGCAGGTAGAAATTTTGTTTCACTCTTGCGCAGTCATAGCGTATTTTTGCTCTCTTTCGCTCTCGTGGCACCGTGACGCCTCAGAATGAATTCTTTTCTTTTATTCAGTCGAGACTTAACTGCCTCTGCGATCCGTGCCCATTACGCTTACGTTTGTTTTTGTTCACTTCGTTTTCTTTTATTGTTATCACTAGTTTTATAACCTGTTAGTTAAGTTTTTTGTTATTACTGTTACCTGTTGTTATTGGTAAAGAAATGGCTGCTTTTACCAGTGAGGAATACGCGGACATGTTGTTAGCGTATGGAAGCGCTAATACTAATTCGCGTGAAGCGCGATGAATTTATCAAGAGCGTTATCCCAACCGCCGAGTAGTCATCAGACGTTTGCGAGTACTTACCGACGTTTACGACAAACCGGTAACCTGAACTTACAAGAACCACGAGTGAACGCAGCACGACCCGATACTGCGAGCGCAAGTCCGATCCTGCATGGAGTATTGCAGTCACCTTTGGGATGGATCAGCTAAGTACCAACTAGTCGCGCTTGACTCGGTGGAACGCAGAGCTAAGAGGCTCATTGGCGACGTAAAACTGGTGGATGCCAAGCTTCATAGCTTGGCTCATCGCCGCAAGGTTGCCTGCTTGTCGGTCTTCTACAGATTGTACTTCGCAGAGTGTGCCCGAGAACTCCACGACCTCATTCCACCGGCCCCCTTCTACCACCGGACATCTAGACGCACTGCCAGTTACCATCCCTACCTGGTTGCTATACCACCAATTCGCACTAAGCGCTTCCAAATGTCTTTTATAATGCGCACAGCAAAAGAGTGGAACTCACTACCTGCGTCTGTGTTTCCGAACGTATACAACCCTAATCTCTTCAAAGTGAGAGTGAACAGGCTTCTTCTGGGTAAGCTCACTCCATCGTCGACTTTGTCTCTGTCACCTCTGACCTAGACTAGAGTCAAGAGCAAACCCATAACAAAAAAAAAAAAAATACTACCATTGACGAACAAGTTCTTGCCGAGTTTGACGCGGACCCTACCAAAAGCATTAGACAGATAGCTTCAATACTTGGCTTAAGCATATGGAAAGTGTGGTCTGTTCTCCGGCAAGATGGTAGGCATGCTTTTCACTACACTCCAGTGCAAGGTAAGATTAAGCCGTTTATGCACTGCATCTGATACGATTTTGTGGAATGTAGTAAATTATGAGACAGTTCAATTGATCGTTCCATTTAACCTTGATTTCGTCACTTTCTTTATTAGTTGTTTTGCCTCATGTTGTTTTTAGCGCATTCAATTCTAATTTCAAATTAAATTCGAATAAACTATTCCTATTCGGGCGCATTCACGTAACAATCAGGCGGCCAGCGCTTACAGGATTCGGATTTCGGATTCGGTTTGCGCAGGTGGTCAGCGTAGGTAAACTTGCCAGCAATTATGGCTCCTTTTTAGAACAAAATTGAAAAGTCGCACGCCCTTTTGTGAATGTGGTCTTACGTCTTTATGGCTAAGCCATAAAGCCAATTAGTGTACTTAAAAATTGAAGATAATTTAATTTAGATAATTGTAGAGTTTGAACTCCGAGGAAGAAAAGATTCAGTATTGAAATCGATTCTTAGACGTGTTTTGTTTGTTTCGTGGTCTCGATGACAGTGATTTTGGGAGACGTGTGCAATTTTGTCGCCATTTGCTGCATACCGATGTGGACGACGTAAACTTTTTAAAAAGTATTCTGTGGACGGACGAGTCCAAATTTGACAAAGAAGGGATTGTCAATTATCACAATCTTCACCATTAGGCACTTAAAAATCAAAACCCACACGTGAAGAGACATGGGGGCTTCCAGAGGAGATTCAGTGTGAATGTCTGGGTAGGAGTGATTGGCGATAAGCTAATAGGGCCTCATTATTTGCCCGACAACATCAATGCGAACAACTACTTGGATTTTTTGATAAATGATTTACCACCATTAGTGGAAGAAGTGTTCCAAGTAGACATAAACAGGCCTATTGTCTTTCAACACGATGGTTGCCCAGCTCACTTTAGTCTAATTGTACGTGAGCATTTGGATAATTGTTTCCCAAATTCGTGGATTGGCAGGGGAGGACCAATTCCCTGGCCTCCACGATCGCCCGACCTCACTCCGCTCGATTTTCACGTGTGGGGAAGGGCAAAGGAACTAGTTTACAATACAGAAGTAGAAAGTCGAGAAGATTTGTTAAATCGAATTAATGCTGCTTTCGAAGTTATGCGACAGGAGATGCTGCTGCGCACAACAACTGTAGAAATCAGACGTAGATGCCGCACCTGTATTGCAAATGAAGGGCGTCAATTTGAACATCTGTGATTTTATTTAAATAAATTATTTAAATTTATTTGTTTTATTAACGCACCTAACTGGTACAGCATAATTTCAATCGATCATTTAATTTTTACCAACTTTGCAGTATTAAATTTCGCAAAACATTTAACTTTCCGTAAAGGTAGAGTTTCGTCAAAAATTTCCTACTTGATAAAATTATGAAGTAACTCTTAAAGTTTTTTTTTTTATAAAAGCAAATTACATACCATTAGAAAGCTCACACACTAGGGATGTTTTGCTAGAATTGGAACTCCTCAATCATTTTTTGTTTTTTTTTTTAATGCAAGTTGAAATTAACATTTAAGTATTTTTTACATCTTTCTGTAAGTTTGAGGACTCATAACTTTTTTTCTAGCTAACATCTGAACAAAGCAATAATTTTATAAGAATCTGCCAACATCAAAGATTAAAATAAAAAACAAAATATTGCCTGTTTTACCCATTTTTAATAAAAATTACACTTTAAAGTTAAGAAAGTGGTGAAACAAGAAAAAAGAAAAAAAAAAATGTTTTAAATAAGTACCCAGTGGGCCAGGGCCAAATAAATTAGGGCTGAGTAAGTAGCAGATGACCCCACCTATCCACCATTTTCGTATGTTCAACGTTCTGCCAAACACCCTGTATATTATCTGATATGCCTCCACATTGTGATCGATTTCCAGTTTACTTACAAATTATTTTAAGGTTTTTATGTCGTCGGGCATGGTTAAAAAATAAAATGACAATAAAGGCTTTACCGTGTATTCATCTTATCTATGTGTTACAATTTTATTGAAATGATTACAATTTTCGTTTTAATATTTACACACGGAACTTGTTTTATAATTATGTATGAAAATTGACCGTATGGTACAACGAACGTCGGCTATATTGTAAAATTACAAAAAAATACAGCCAGAAATATTTTTTGAAATTTATTTCGCAGCCTCGCAAGGCGACTTAAAATTCGTTTGGATGAGAAAATCGTCATAAAATAGGATCGCTAGGAAAAATGGCAAGTTTTATTATTAGTTAGTTACGAAGGAAATATCAATATAAAATTACAGGAATTTAAAAGCTATTTACATCTGAAGTATTCCCCCAAGCATACTGTTCTATACCCTGTACTCCTACGTTATTGTTCGTGTTCCACTAGAACACTCACAACCGAATTTGATCGTCCACTAAAGCAACACAGCAAGTTAGAGGTTTCGCGCAATGTCTATATAATCTTGTTTTCATAATGTCGCTAGCGAGTCATATGTATTTGTTTCATAGACTATTCCGTTCAGATCGGTTCAGTGTGGTGCATGGCAGCCGGAATACGTTCATCGCTGGACCGCAATCTACCTAGGTACATGCGCCTTCAGAATGTCAGCGGATGCTCTACACACGCACGTTGTACCATACGAGTGAAGACGGTTTCTCGCCATTGTCTGTGGGAATACATTCACAGAGACTGGCTCTCAGCTACGTACAAAAATAAAGTTCATAATATATTATTTACAGCTACATGATGGCCGCGATCCACACGGCGCGATTATTTTATCACGTCACAATATTACAACCGGCGCGGCGGCAGAAGGTTCAACATTTATTTTACACGTTCTACAAAAACTAATAAACGACGTACCTAGCATACACGCCTCTTCACCAGCTTTTTTTTTTACTAACCTTGAAGAATTCATGAAAACAGGAGAACTTTTAAATATGTGTGACGCTGCTAAACAGCTGATGTATTCTGTAAAAAAAAACCACCGTAAAAACCTAGGTGAAGTGAGCCGTCATTCCACCTGATGCTAGGGTTAGACACTATTGACAGCTCACGTCAAGCTTATTTCACCTAAGTTTTCACAGTGATATTTTAACAGAATAGACCGGCAGGTCTACGACACATAACGCGGAACTCAGTGTAAGGTCATTAACAATCTTGTAATATACAACACAAATACAACCCATTATTTTTCGAAGAATATAAACAAAACACGAAATCAAAATCAACAATTTTCAACAGATAACATATCAAAGGACCATATCTTCCAAAAAGCGTTACTTATAGATAACACATTAACTGACTGAATGATACATAAAGACCGACGTCACTAACAGCATGTGTTGTCGTACGTCGGTCGCACGTGTCGTTCCTTGCGTCACACGGTGTACGACAACGCACCAACATAACTCTTCAAGCATTACACATTACACAGCCTGCACTTGCTAGCATACTAACAATTTTAAAATAAATAAAATAAGACGTAGACCTTACCGCGAATATAGCCGACCGCATAACATGAAATTAATAATAACATTTTTTTTAATCAATTACAAGTTTCATTTGAAAAATTATAGGTACTATCATTTGCAAAATAAAATTTGCGTGGGCGCCAACAGTACAATATTCTGCACAATCAGTATTAACAGCGCATACGCTCATAAGCTCAGCTTATAGCATGTTGATGGTCGTGTGCTAGACAAACAGATGCATGTAACCAACAGGCCCTAGTACTCCCCCAGAATTGAAAACAGCCAAAACTGCCAACTTGTGATGTTGTTCACTATGCGGTCGACTGCACTCGAGTATTGTGAACATACAATTTTGAGCTAATTCTAACCAATGATATAATTTTTACACCTAACTACAGCTGCGAACGCACCGTAAATGATATGATGTTGCCACGTTTGAAATTTAAAAATATTCGCTTATTGTCAGGCCAGTCTATCCTGATAAAACGTATTTTCTATTAAAACTTCCAACTTCCATTTCTTTTCGTGATATTCTCTAATAAGTAAGCGAATGAAAAATTATTGTAACTTGTGTACAAACGCTTAGTTAATTATGTCCGATGTCACCCTTTGGGTACGAAACCCTAAACAAGCAAATAGAAATCAGAGATAGTATCAGTACGTTCGGAGCTTATACCTTGTATTAATAAACACATGTCATAATATTGTAGTAAACGACGAATCCGAATTCAGGATCATTTGTTTACAATTACCACAGCTCGAGAGCGGCAATTGAAATACAACAACAGTTTAGATTTCTATAAAAACTGGTAAAAATATTAACAGATATAATATTTACACGATCAGTTCTGTACTTTTGGCAAAAGACTGTGTGACGTGGTCACCGAGTTGTATTGTCGATTGCAGGCCACTAGCCGTCGTGAGCGCTCTCTAACTCGGAACGATATCTTCGAGGACTCGAGGAGCGAGTACGGTCACCCGCACACTCGGTAACATTTGCGCAACGAAAACAACTCTTTCTGATCACGATATAAAGGCGGTGTCAGTTTTTTATCAAGCGGGTGTGGTTGACTGTACAAATACGTGTAAACAACATTAGGGACCGACTAAGGTTAGAATTATACTGGTCCGTGCGGCCAGGCGGCCAGGCGGCTCGACCACTCCGTTGTGTCATTGTAGGAAACTCTTCGCAACTATAATTCATTCAGAAGAGTTTCGTACTGAACTGCTGCGCTGCCACTCGCGTTGTATAATTCAATCCTAAGCAGCTCAATACTTAATACCGCTTGCCCGAGTGAACGCAAACCATCACTAGGACGACGACGTGAGACGCGCAATCGTAGTGAGTATCCAACAAAAGTCGCAGAAGCGCGGATGTAACCACATTTACTATCACCATTCGCCATTACTCACCGTTGTCTTGTAAAGCTAAGCGATGTTAGGAATATAAAGTGGCGCGTGTAGACAAGGACGTCTCGACGTCACGAGTCGCAGAACACGACCACTGCTAAGAAATTCTAAAATACACGATATTTGATTTCACAGGATTATTTTTGTCTCCTATTCTATCATCCGACTTCGTGATAAAAGCAATCGTTTCTACCATAAGTTCGTATGAAATAAAGCTTTAAATCAACGTTTTTCTTGTAAGAATCTGGCAAATATCCAGGTCTCCAGATAGCAGGTGGAAGAAGCGCACGGCGCGCACGTTTTACTGGCGGCAGATAGGGAACTCGGCCAGCTGCTTGGCGCAGGCGGTGCAGGCGGCGATGTGGCCGCACTCCAGTCTAGGTCCAGATATTCAGGAGCGGAAGAAGCGCACGGCACGCACGACGTACTGGCGGCAGATGGGGCACTCGGCCAGCTGCTTGGCGCAGGCGGTGCAGGCGGCGATGTGGCCGCACTCCAGCAGCACGCACTCCAGCGGCGCCGCCATGCAAATCTTACAGCACTCCTCGGGCGGTAGGTTGTCTATGTCTGCAATAGAAGCGTTATATGGGTCATTCTAAGTTAAGAGTTACGTGATTAGGAAAGTTGGCACGAAAAAATTATAGAATTTGTATGTAATATTTATCGAATTACTTAATATCTTCATACAAAAAGCAGCCAGTCAATTAATTTATATTTTATTATTTTATAACTCTCCAAGGGAGATACTAAATAAAGGGCAGGATACATTATGAGCAGGGGAGAGACATTAAAGTTGTTTTCTGAAATAAATCACAGTGGTAGTTTAACAATCAACCTTTTTTTATTGTTAATTAATAATAATCAGACTGTTCAGTTTCCAACAGCAGTCATTCATAATAAAAGTAACTTAAAATCTTAAATTCTCATTTGAGGCCTAATAATTTTGTTATTTAGACTTGAAAATATCTCTTATCTTTACAAAAAAAAAAAAAGGTAAAGCTCTAAAACTTTAAAAACCACAGAATAGTTATTTATGCTACAATGCGGAAGTAGGTGATTTCCGACGAGTGACATATTTATTCGCGAAGCGAGCGAGTGTATAAGTGACACGAGGCAGAAATCAACTTACGCACGTGTAGACGTGTGCAACGTTTTACTATGCATTGTGCGAGGAAATAAAAAATATATATTAAAAAAGTATTTTTCTTTTGATTTAGCCGGTAAGCTAAGGCTGTTGTTGGCAATTTGTGCTTCTTGAATAACATTTTCGGGGGTTAAATTAATTGATTCGTCACTTGAATTCGCCATTTTTAGCAAATTTACACAGATCGACTCCGAACTAAGCAATAAATTAGTAAAATGGCAGGCTTATTTTAAATACATGCGCGCTCAGCATATGTACTACTGCGCACGGGCAAATAGCTGCCACTTCGTATTGCAAAAAGGCACGAGCAAATCATACGTTCAGCCAAACATTTAAAAGCCATTAAAATTAATTTATTGATCAAAATCTAAATCCTACTAATATTATAAATGCGAAAGTTTGTGAGGACGGATGGATATTTGTTACTCTTTCACGCAAAAACTACTGAACGGATTTTGATGTTTGGCACACAGATAGTTTATAACCTGCATTAACACACAGGATACTTTTTATCCCCATAGTCCTACGGGTTCGAGACTTACTCGGGTGAAACCGCGGGGCGCTGCTAGTCTAGAGTAATTAATAACGCGCTTAATGTAGTTTTATTGCACCATTTATATGAATGATAATCTGTACTTGACTAATTAGTAACACTTTTCTCAAATAATAAAAACTCTTTTCGTCAGGCTGACAACAGAGTTAAAAAAAAAACAAAGTAAAAAGCACTAGTGCGAAAAAGTGGCACTTTTTGCACAGTTCGGCAGCGTGGAAAACGCTCTTAAATAAAATTTTAAACAAAAATACTCTTAATGTAGCCTTTTTTATATTTCTGATCTATAATTTTCGTTAGTTATTCTTCACAGGGTATTTTTTTATTCTTTGGTATCTTATGCTTTGACCGATAAGTTTTTTTTTTCTAGGCGTTCTTCACGCGTCATTTTTTTTTTATTGGCGCCATGATCTGTAAATACATATCGTGTATAAGTTTATTTTATTAAGTAAACTTAGACCTGGACTTAATTTTCTATACTAGCATAAAAAAATGTCTAAAGTTCCCGAGGATCCGTGATAACTGACTTATTTTTCTGGGATAAAATAAATCTACAGATAAACATTCAGACAATCGGCATTCAAAATAAAATATTGTTTCGTAGAGTAAGGTACTCTGTCTGGTAGGTATGTTTAATTCAGTTAGGTAACTGAATTAAACATTAAGAAAAAAGCGAAAGGCGCAAGATAATAAAACATGGATGTATTGATTGAATTATGAACAACAGTACACTTATCGGTTGTAAAAATACTCTAATACAACATATTTCTTTTTCTAGGGGGCAGGGGAGATATGACAGGGGAGACACCTTTTTGTTAAAAAAATACTTCTATAAACGTCAATGTTTCTGTAATACGTGTTTAACAAAGAAGATTGCTACTTCGCCCACTCTATGCGACTTTTTTCTTTCGAATTCACTCTCTCTCTCTCTCTCGATAGAGAGTGAATTTGGTCAAAATGAAAATCCAAGATGGCGGGTGGATGAACATTTTCAAAGTTTTCGTAGACATAGTTTTCGAGGGTATTAAACCAGATGAAAAAAATGAAAATCCAAGATGACGGCTGCAAAATTTATAAAAATTTTTGTCATGGGTGTCGTTATCATAGTTTTCGAGGGTGCTAAAGCCGATAGTGAGGTCAAAATGTAAATCCAAGATGGCGGCTGCGAAAATTTTCAAATTTTTAGTTACGGGTGTCGTTGTCATGGTTTTCGAGGGTGTTTTGTTCTATAGTGACGTTAAAATGTAAATCCAAGATGGCGGCAGCGATTTTGTTTTAATTTAAATCATACATGAGAAGGAACTTCGTTACTGACGGAGGCCCCCGACCACACACATTTTTTTCCTCATAATATTTCTTAGCTTGACTTGTTTTGTAACTGTTTGCTTGTTTATAATTATAGCACTAAGCTAAATTCCCAGGTTAGTTTTACAAAACAGTTGCTTGTTTTAACAAATATCTTTTTCAAACAACAGTAAATCAAGTTTTATTATTACGCCGGGCGCCCGATGCTGTTTTGAGAAGATATGAGAGAGTTATTTAGAGAGTTATGACTTGATTAACCACAATAAACCAGGACATAAGAAAATGCGTGAAGTCTTAGACGGAAAAACTGTAACCAAACGCATCAAGTATCACAGGATGTGCTATCTCGCACAACTCCACAGGCGTCGCGAACCGCACCTGTTACATGCAGCAATGCAGTACAAGGCCAAATCCAAGCAAGTCGGCCACCCTATTTACTCATGGAATGACAGCCTAAAACAGGAAATGACTTCATTAAATCAGTTTTTGGATGGACACGGCTGAAGAATGAGAAGATCAAGAAGGCTACTAGCGAGATTTACAGAAAACCTGAAACGGATACCTCAGACGAAGACTTTGTATACAGCAACGTGTAACACAGCATAGCAGTGACATAGATAAGAGTCGAGAAAGCAGTTTAAGCAAAAGATTTACCGGTGAAGCTGTATCTGAAACAACATGGCGGCGACGTCGTTAAAAGATGCTCATCCATAGATAAATATCACCTGTCTCTCCGCAATTCCTTTGCCTACTCCAGATTGCATATCCGATATGGCCTAATAATCCTTCCTTAAACCTACGGGCACGTTGGGTCCCCCGCTCTACTCCTTGCTATGCAATGGTCTCTGTAGCCCCATGAAACATGAGGCAACAGGGGCTAGTGTGAATCTTTAGGTTCATTCGAGTAATCGAGTCTGGTTAAACCACGCTGGGGTCAGTGCATTTCATTCATTTATTTTCAGCATGTTTATCGCAACCACTGAAAACCGAGGAAACGACACCTATGACAAAAAAAAAATGGTGGCCTTCATCTTAGACTACATTTTCGGCACCAGAACCCCAAAAGATTCGAAAGGAGATGTTTCAAAATGGGCCAGGTCTGTGTACACTACCTCAAAAAAAAAAGAGAAAAATCCGTAGAATTCGGGAAAGATACAGATAATTCTTTTAAACGTATTGTGGTAGGGAATTGATGTTTATCAATTATTTTTATCGACTTTCAACATGGCGTCTCATCGATTTAAATCAAATCAAATCAAACTTTATTTGTGAACATAGGTACATAAAAGGTCTTAAAATATACATTGTAGCACAATCTCTATGCTCTACCAATGCAATTGGTATACAAATAATTAGTTATATAATTTTAATAAGATAACATAAATAATTTCAAAAGTCTAAGTCAGTTAATAAAATATTATAACGTCAAAAAAAAATGTCAATAGCCGTTAATATTAAAATGTTAATGTCATAATTTATCATTTAAAAAATCTTCTATGGAGTTTTTTTTTTATTTTTCTGTACATAAAAACAATGACAGTAAACCAAAGATCGACCACTGATCATAGAAAGAGAACTGTCAGCTGTCACAACAGTGTCACTTCAGTCCTTTTCTTGAGTATTAAGCATATCAACCCCCAAATGACGGGTTTTTGCTGTGTGTTGCAATTTCAAGTGTAATTAATTGTGGTTTACCAGAAAACAAAGCCATTTTAAAGTAATTGGACAGTTGAGAATTGTTTTAAATATATTTCCCTATTTTTATGTATAGTGTACACGTACCTGGCCCAAGGTCCATACATTTTGGAACATCTCCTTTGTCAAAACGCCCACAGTTGGCTCATAGAGTTCATGATCTTACCATCCTTGTACTGTGCGTGGTTCCTCCACAACGTCTTGGCGCGCTCCAGCAGGTCGCGGCGCTCTAGACAGCCGCGGTAATCCACGCGGTTCCGCACCAGCAGTTCCTTCAGCTGCTTCACGTTGAGCGCATCCAGCTCCGAGGCACACGTGATCTGCTCCAGGCGGATCTGTTTGCGGGTACCTGTCCGTTAACGTGCGTGTTAGTCTTGGTATATGATAAAGACACTATTTTTCAACCTTAACCTATTCTTGTTGGACGTTCGACCTCACTACCTACCTGTTGTATCCAATCTTTGTATAATTCTAATTACAAATATATACCTTTCTGTATACCTACTTATTGTCAAAGTATATGTTTTTGTGAATATTTTTTTTTTCTCAGGATAATATTGTATTAGGTTTAGAAATTCGTTCTCGTTTGGCAGTCAAGTAGAGCAAAACTGAGGCGGCGCATAATTTCTCAGTTAATTAAACTTTGCATAGCTCCGTCTCGCAGTATAAAAGTGAAGGCTGCGCGCTCGCACAAAACAAGATACCACAACATAGATAGGTTTCAATGAACTAAAAAATATTTGAGATGCGAGGTAGACAGCTATGTAGCTATAGGTTGCTAGGTCCAGACAATAACTTGTATCACTGTAGTTCTAAAATTGATGAAACGATTAAAAAATATGAATGCAAGGTGATTAACAAAAGGTAGTTACCAGGCCGATGTAAATGGAAACGCCGGGAGGGGACGCCTTAGAAGACCTTATTTATTTAACCATTTATTTTTTTGATGTTCTTCAGAAAGGTCAGGTGCGTAGTACTTGCAACCGGCGTGTATGATGTATATGAGGAAAGTAGCAGGTGGCGTTCTGTAGTTTCTGCCTACCACCATGGGTAGAAGGCGTGAGTTTATGTAAGTTTAATAATATTGTGCGTACCATTGTCATTGTCGGCACCGTTATCGTCCGACCCGTTGTCGGTATCGTCCATGAGTGGCGCGTCGTGCAGGCTGGACGTCTCATGGTGCGCGTCATGCAGGCTGGACGTCTCATGGTGCGCGTCGTGCAGGCTGGCCGTGTCATGCGCGCGGCCGCGGGAGGGGGGGGAGGGCGAGCGGCGCAGGTCCAGCTCTGAGGCCGCGCGCTCCACCGGGCCCGGGCGACGCACGAAGCTGGCCGACGTGCTGAGGAGGACGTCTGAGTCTGGGGAAAGAAGGATAGGTTACTTATGCTGTATGATATCGTTACAAGAGTAACTTCAGCCAACAACATAAGAACCACAATCGCGCTGTCAAGGGCGGTCTTGGACTATGGGAATATCTTTCTTCCAACTGAGGAGTGTTAGCACAAAAGGTGACATTTCATTTCAGAAAACACTATAACCCTTCTTTCATCCTTTTTGTTCTAAAACAGAAATTTAGACTCGATTTTTCTCATTTCTTACTTCAACTAGAATGTGCAGTTCATAGATTGGCGTATGATTCTGAAAAAAAAGCAAAAAGCTAAAAAGTGGAAATGTTACCTTTTGTGCGAACACTCCTGAACTATGCTACCATTATAATCATTTTGTTGAAAAGTCTTAAATTCTTCAGCAATATGGCGTCAGTGACGCTGCCCATATCACCTCAGCAGCAATTTCTATGGTGCCCACAAGTACGGTGACCGAAGTCGTACATCCAGGATCCAGCAGTGAATGTCATAAATAACTAAGATCCTTGCTAGTGGTTACCGTTGGGTAGTGGGTCGGCGGGTCGGTTGACGAACTCCCAGCCGGTGTCGTCCAGGTCTTCTATCTCGAAGCAGTCGGCCGTATCGACGCGAGCGCTCTCGGCCGACGCGCTGCGAGACACTGACGACGACGACTCCGGCACCGGCACCTGGATGTCCGGCTCGCCACCTGCGTACACGCAACGGCGATGCCGGCCATCATTCTATCAACTAGCCACGCCTTCCCAAACAAAGGCGACGAAATCCAATAGATAAATCATGCGCCATCATCAATTTATCGATTTCGTGATGGCCCAGTGGTTATGGCCGCGCCTCTCATACACGAGGTTGTGGGCTCACATCCGGGCAAGTATCCCTGTGACTTTCTCAATTCATACTTATTACTTTCTAAGTTTATGTTGCACATCACTGACATCACTGAAGTGAAACTGAAACCTGGACTTTTAATCAATATAAGTTTGAAATCGACAATCCGCCTTCAACAAGCGTGCTGATCAATATTCATGCATTCTCAGTATGAGAAGAGGCATTTACCCTGCGCTGATATAATTACTACTATGTCATTAATTTATTGCGTTTTACTTTCATGGAAATATTGCTAACAGTTTTGCCTTGACTTTGCATGAAAAAATCTATCGACGTATGTATACTAACACTAAAGCTGAAGAGAGAGTTTGTTTGTGCGCTCACCTGGTGTGGTTGTAAATCGTTCTCCACGTGGCCACGGCCGGTTAAGCGGAACATCGTTCCCTGTGTTATTGTGCACGTGAGCCGAGTTGAAGCAATTGCCTGCAACATTTAGTTAAACAGATCAGTACAATATTCAAAAATATTACACACATTGTAATACATACAAGGAAAATAGGTAATCGATAAGACCGATATAACGCTTAATAATTGCGTATACATATACCGATAATAATGCTTCTATTGTATCCAAGCAAGTATATATTTTTTTCTAATCGCGAATGGGAAGGCTACTGGAAACCTATTATAGTTAAAAGTTTAGCCCCTAGTGTTGCTGCGCATACTCCACGCGTACTGAACTGCCTGCAATCACATCAACTATGGTTCAGTACAATATGGAAACGCAACAATATTGAGTCACACTAATCGCACGTGTAAAAATGGCAGAGTTAAGATAACAGACGCTTTTTCAATTAGACAAGTGGATAACATTGATGAAATAATCATTTATCTATCCTGATACATAATTTATCCTAGAATTAATTGAATTCAATTGATTAGTCATTGCAATACTATTATTTTTTCAGAATTATAATGACAGTTACGAAGAGTATGACATGTGCGAAATAGATAAGATAGGATAGAACGTATAGAGAAGGCCTTCACCAGGTATCTGCGCTTCAGATGTTCTAGTTGCGATCGAGTCACTAGTTATCCTCAAAGACTCAATCATTTCAATATGATATCTCTGGAACAACGTAGAAGTGTCTCCGATCAGATATTTCTTTATAAAATTATCCGCAAGCGGTCCGATGTTCCAGAGCTATTATCTGAAATTAATATCACTGTACCTAGGCGCACTATAACTAGATCTGTACGCAGAACTGATATATTTGCTATGTCCTCATCAAGAACAAACCTTGGTCGCAGTGCCCCTAAGAACCGATATATGGCTAATAATATAATCCACAATAGCAGCAACATCGACATCTTTGCCGACACTTTTTTGCCAATTCCGTAAAAAACTTATGATTCCCAACCATTCATAACATTTTGATCACGTTTATTGCAGTCGTCTTATCACACCAAAATTAAACTAAGGATCTAGTATTTATTAATTTATTAAGTAAATCTGATGTTGTATTTTCTTTTATATTGTCTTCCTATGTTATGTGTAGCTCTTAATTATCTCTCAATGTAACAAACAATAAGTTAGTTTATTTTAAATCACTTTAAGATAATTGTCATAATTTTGCATGTATTTTCTATTTATGTTAAAGTGTGTACTTGTACTTCTTCTTATGTTGAAAAAAATGTGGTTTTTCTATTTCGTGTAACTTGTTAAATATGTGGAATAGGGATTTAACATTTTAGTACATGTTTTCTGACTCTTTAGTCTAGTATCATGTAAAAGGAATACACGATTCAATGATTTTTTTCTCGATACAAAAAAATTGCAAAGTTATATCTATTTTTTTACTTTTCTCGACATCACGGCGTAACGCTTAAAAGTTATTAAATGAAATTTACTTTAAAACATAGATAATTATAATATTAAAGTTTACTCAAAGTAGTTTTAAAATTTATTTATTTATTTTGTTAAAAAAGGAGTAAATTCGTTTTGGCACATACGTCGTTTAATTTCGAGCGCACGCACATTATAGCCTTCTCTTCTTTTGCGTTTCAAAAGTAATTGCATCACTTTCGCTCGCTTACTGGATCAGTCGCCCGGTGCGCTTCATCGACAACGAGTCTATGTCATTTTTTGACAGATCGGCGCTATCGGATTTTCGTGATTTTAATAAATGTTTATATAGTAAAAGCTAGTAAATTGTTAGTTAATTAGTGTAGAAGTGATATATAAAGACTTCTTGTGATTGAACAGTACCTATAAAGTATCGTGTTTCTATTTATGACGAGTTTTTAATGATTTATAAGTAAAAATGGGAAGAAATAGGAAACCAAAACAAAGTAAAGTACAACGTTTAGAGTACCTGAGGGTGAGGCCTCAAAAAATGAGAGAGAGCAAAATTAAGTATATAGTTATGTACAATAGTTTCTACTTTATCAGTTATGGGCACGTTCTTGACTGCAATCACTGCCCGATGGAAGACAAAGATGACATCGGATATATACGTAAATAATGAGTTGCGCTCGCTAGTTACTTCTTTTGTGATTTTTTTGTTGTTAGATCCTAAATTCCTAACCACTTGACCGGTTTTTATCAATGGACTCATTTTACAGGAAATCAGTATCAATAGCTGATAATAACAAATAATCGAAGTCGCCACCTTCGCTCATAAATTTGGATAATCAGCTACAACCTATCCTCGCCTCGCAAAGTAATAATGGGTAAGCATTCTATTTGCTATAGAACAAAATATCTGTTTTAATTTTTGTAAGTTACCTATAATTGTGTATCTAATGAAAAAGGCTAAAATGTAATTATAATTAATTTTAGGTTAGAAATATGTCAACAATACATCGGTCATACGTCATGGACTATTACTGCGTGTGACAGACTAAGAGCACAAAAAGCAATGGAGTCGCATTTGAATTGCGAAAAAAGGTGAGTTTAGTCGAAATTATTTTTTGATCTTTATTGAAGTATGGATTATTGTGTGTGATTTAATATAATAGTTTATTGTAGTTTTTTTAAACATTTTAGTTTTCTTTCAAACAAGTGTTGATTTTTTTTGTGATTTATAAAAGTCGTGGAAAAAAGTTATAAAAATAAAAAAATCTGCATGAATTTGATTATGCTAGCTCCACTTGAATGTTGATGAACGTTTTTATTGCAGAAATAAAAGGAAGCAACAACCACAGTCCTACCGAAATCGAACTTGAAGAAAATATGAGTTCTCTTATTTTATTTACTATGTACTATGAACTTTATACTATACAGGGTGACTCAGAATACCTCTTTTGATCCAGCGGCCCCATATTCTGTTGTGCATTATTAATCATTAGATGAAGTCCCCAACAATGTTCATTAAAGTTTTTGAATGCTTTCGACATGTCAAAGTTTTCTTCATATTTTTGATGGAGTCAACCCTAAATTTGGTTGACCTCTATTCTCTCTTCTTTGATATAGGGATGAATGCGTCAGATAAGACACTTAACACATAATAGTAAAAAGCCTATAATTTTCTTGCATCAGAGAGGCAAGTTGATTTTTTTTTTCAAGATTGAATTAAGTCTTGAATACCAGTATGATATGCGAAATACCTACGCAGAGTAGAAGTAGACGTAGCTACATACATATGCATAAAACTGCAGTTTAAACCCAACTACAAGGTTTTTATAAAATACAAATACCTAGTAAAAAGTTTAATAAAAAAAATATTAGCTCCCTATGAAAATTAATTCCATTTGTTTAACAGGTATCTATCCTCAAAAGTAAGATATCGAACGACCTAACTGTTTTCGTTACTCTTTGGTGAAATACATTTTTATAAGAATTAATTGCAGTTTTAATCCTCCGATTGGTAGAAATGCCACCAATATCTTGCAATTTCCTACACTATACTGCACGCCCATTGCTTCCGGCTTTCTTATTGGATATCGGCATCGGTTGAAGAATGCTTCAAATCCGAAAGATTTTTTAAACTGAAATGATTTTGAATGTTATTTAATCATAAAAATAAGATTCAAAATCACTTCAGCTTACAAAAATCTTTTGGCGTGTCGCCGTGCGGCCGCGCGCTGCCTTTGATCTCGCCGACACCTCGGAAACCACATCACTAAAAGATTCCGTACATGTGTAATAATAACGCGATTCTATTCTAAGACCGGGCAATTTTTTTGGGGTTTTTGGATACTGTATTCGATTATTTTGGAATTAGATTTGTTTCATAATTATGGCAATGTATTTTATTTCTTTATCATTTAAAAAATACAGAAAATAGGTAAACCACTAAGATTTGTAATTAATGCTACAAATACTAGTCAACCTCGATAATACAATTTTAATTGGCCGCTTATCACATCATGGGACAGAAATACCGTAAGCAAAATGTAGGTGCACTGCTATCACTAGGTACAATATTTTATTTTAAAAATAGTACCTATTTATTATCGGAATTCACTTAATATCTTATTGATCCCTAAAATTGTGTACATTTTTATTATTGTAGGCTTAAGTAATTAGGCATTTATTTCGCTAGTTCACTTCATTCTTTCGAGTAGGATGCATGTCGTCTAGTTTCGCGTTGGATTGCAGTGAATTTTGCGAGGAATCATGACCGAATATGCGAACAATGAATATTATGACATGATAATGTGTGTAGGTGCGACTGACGGTAATCTTGCAGCAGCAAGACAGCTGTATAGGCAGCGTTTCCCCAATAGAAGGTTTCCATCGTACGATTGCTTCCGTGCTTCCTTTTGTGTTTGTTGTCCTTATTGTGAATAATAGGTATGTTCATGTGCTAAAACTATGAGTGTGCTTACGTGTACCTACGTGTGTAAAGCTGCGCAGGATTTGAAAAGGATAATGGTATGTACAAACTTAATAATTACCTTACTGATCATTTCACTCGCGCGATGAGGCAACAGCTGGCCAGGTCAAAGGACGCTACAATACCTACATACCTACGGCCTGCGGTCATTGATTTATTTGGCTCCGCCTATCTAGGGTTGCTACGACATAGCAAAATTAAAATATTATTTGTATTTTGTAAGAGAAAACCGAAATTATTTAAAGTTGAGATATGACCATGGCGACCTTCCAGAATAACTAATAGTGTATTAAGCAATACACTGTTTTCGGTATAACAGGGGTATTTTGAATCACACTGTAGAGCTTGGCATAAATATCATTTTTCCATGTTGACTTATACTTTTTCTTTCAGGAGTCCAAAACTGCCGACATCAGTGGCCACAGAGTTATTGATGTAGATTACTTTTTTAATGAATTAGTTAAAATATTGAGTCACGAATCAATGTTCCAATGTGGCCTTACCACCATCCAATTAGAATCCGAAAAAGTTTCTGGCCTTACATCTGAGTTTACATTTTCTTGTACATTATGTAAAATAAAGTTTAAAATACAGAACTCAACACACAGGTTGAAAAAATATGGCGGTGGCCGGGATAATGCCAGCTGGTTGTGTTAACGCTCAACTGAAACAGTTTTCGGTAGCTGTCGATTTACCATCCTTGTCGGAATATAGGTACAAAATCGTACAAGATGAAGTATGTGACGAATGGGAAGTGACGGCATGAGAAGAGACGAGGAAAGCGGGGGAGCGGGATAAAGAAGCGGCAGTCAAAGAAGGAAAGCTTACTAAAGATGGCATACCAATAATAGATGTAATCTTAGATGGTTGTTGGGCTAAACGTTCATACAGAACTAATTATGCTGCACTATCTGGCACTGCGACAATTATAGTTCTTTTCATGGCAGTCAAAAACAAATATTGTTGTATTTGTGCTAGAGCGGAAAAACGAAATGAGATAGTAAAACAGCATGAGTGTTTTAAAAAATATCTTCCACAGATCTTCCACAGCTATGGAATCCACTATTATCGCCGAAGGATTTAAACAGTCCATAGAAATGCATGGCATTATCTATGGAAGATACATAGCTGATGGAGACAGTAGCATTTAGGCAAAAATACTTGACACTCGATCATATCCCTCAATCACGGTCGAAAAGATTGATTGCAAAAATCACATATTAAGAAATTTTTGTAACAAATTGATAAATTTAAAAACGGATACAAAATATGCTGTAACAGAAAAGAACATAATAATTACAAATAAGATTTTAAAGATACTAAAGTACATATGTAACGCCATAAAATATCAAGGCTTGCAAAATCTACAGTAATCAGACAAAATAAAAAATCTGCACCAAGATATTACGAATGCCATTTATCATGCATTTGAGCACCATGATTCTTGTGATAAAAATATTTGTAGTGAAAATACAAATGAAGAGTCAAAAAATATTTGTAACACACGTCTCTCGCATCAGATGAAATATATTTTTATCTACAATGTTGCATCACACTCAAGGATCTAATAGAAAATGTAGACAGCAACATTGTAGAGAATTTTAATGGAGTAGTTGCCAAATTAGTTGGCGACAAAAGAGTCAACTACGCTCTTAAACGGTCTTATCAGGCAAGATGCGCAGGGGTAGTAGAATCATTAAAAAATATATATATATTATTTATTTTGCAGTTTCATTATATTTCATTTCTGAAAATTTGATTATTTAATTTAAAGAATATAAAAAATAAAAATATGAGTAATGTTATAGAAAATTGCCCTGATTAAATACGATGAACACTAAAAAAATTAAAATAATATAAATTTGTAAAATTATTTAACCGATTTTTAAAAAAAGGTGTTACTAAGAAGACGTATAAAATAACAAAAATTGTCTACCTATTGTGATTCTGAAGTAATAGAAATCTATAAACTGTTATGACTTTCAGTTAATACTTTTTAGTTCAAAGCTTCTTTTGAAGACGGTTCAAATTCGGCTATTTTATTTTAAATGTTTTAGTATTCGCCTTTTTTAGTCAAGGCAATTTTCCATAAAATTACTTACTCATATTTTTATTTTTTATTTAATTTGTTGTGTGGATCTCTGTCATATTTATGTCTATAACTTTGTTAATAAGATTGGCATCTTAATATTTTGTAGGGACACTAAAACCATACTTGGAGTACCTAGATTATACCAGTGAAAGAATTATCAAAATCGGTTCAATAGTTTACTAGAAAATTGTGAACATATATGTATAAAGGATAATTTTTTAAGTAGTGCGCTAACTTTCACAGGATATTCTACCCATGAATATGAACAACTTTCACTATGGGACCAACCCTGAAATAGCAAAAAAAAAATCAGCTGTTCAGTACATTTTGACGAATTATGCCAACATAAATGTACTGAACAGCTGATTTTTTTTTCGCGATTTCAGGTTTGGTCCCATAGTGAAAGTTGTTCATATTCATGGGTAGAATAACCTGTGAAAGTTTGCGCACTACTTAAAAAATTATCCAGTATACATAAAACACGAGTTTTTTAAAGTAGGTTAATTTTTGTAAAATTAAAATAATTCATTAATCCTACTAATATTATAAATGTCAAAGTTTGTATGTTTGGATGTTTAGATGTTTGTTACTCAATCACGCAAAAACGGCTGAACGTATTTGGATGAAATTTGGTATACAGATAGTTTATAACCTAGATTAGGAGATAGGGTACTTTTCATCCCGGTAGAAGGTTCCCGTGGGATATAACTACGACATTCACGCGGGCAACAGCTAGTTATTTAAATAAAAGATATTCTTAGTACATGTACCACGTTTTTATTATAAGAACATAATTAGACTAAAAGAAATAAGCATTTGTTATATATTGTCATTACCAAATTATTTTTTATTACATGGTTTACTAAATAAAATAAAATGGTTCAAAATTAAGTATTTGTATTATTTGTCTACTCCATAATCTTCTATGTGCTAATATTTCAAAAAATCCAAGAAGTAAATCCGGCTTTTCCCGATGCGACCGCGTACTTTGCATTCGCCGCTCCCCGCGCGGGGGGGCTAAGTCACGCCCACCGAGCTACGATTTATTTTCGAGATAGCCCCTTAAGTGACAAATTCACCATACGTACTAATAGATATACAATAAGTTATTTTATGTAATATGTTATTAGTGAATGAGTCGTTGGAATATAAATAAATATAGCGTTAAATTACGTTGGGAAACAAGTCGAATCTTCTCGTCCCCTATATCAGTCAGTCGTCAATCAGTGTTCTTGAAAGTCGCATAGCGTACCCGGATAAATAAAGCGCCTGTTTATGGTATAACGCGTAATTATTGGAATCTTTAAATACATTTACTATATTTTATATGCTGTCCATGACTTACGCTTGTCAGGCCTTCAGTTAACTGTTACTGATTTTTCTTCTATCTCAATACAAATCAATATCAGTATTTTTTTTTTCTTACTCACATGCGGAGCACGTCGATCGACGTAATGTATAGTTGTTTTATATTTTTTGTTTTAGTTTTTCAAAATAAAGATTTCTCATGGATTCGTAATTAATATATTCAAATTCATAATAAAGTGCTGAAAACGGCGATTGGCGTGTTATTTTTTATTTATCAAATGCGGCTCACGCGCGCCGATCGGCGTTTACGTTAAAAGCGAGCCGCATCTGGCTAGTGAGAGCAAAATTTCTCGTAGCAATGAATAGGTTAAAGCCTCTTCTGTAGGTACTATGGACAGGACTATGCTTGGAAACTCTCTCAAGGGTTCGAATGTGTAATGAGGTGATCTTACAGAGCACCAAATTAGTCAGTAATCAGTCAGAGCACAAAAGTAGCAATGGGCCGGCCATATTAGCTGTAGAAGCGACGATCGTTGGGGTAGACGTATTCTTAATGCTGGGGCCACATAGTCGCGATAAGGCGAACTACACTTTGCGCGCTCTCTCTCGCACACCGCTCGACGTCTCGCTGAGAAACGTCGCGATAAAATGTAGTTGGCTGTATCGCGACAAAGTAGCCGTAGCATGAGTGGAAACCGCGAATCGACCAGTGTAGGGTAGAATGTCGCTCTCAGGCTAGTCAGGCGATCTCGGGTTGGCAGCTGGACGAGAGGGCCGAGGAGCGACTACAATAGCGTGCGTTTGAACAGCGCATGCGTGGCGCACAGTGCGTGGGTTAAACCACTAACCAGTGCTATGTCCAGCAGCAGATTGCTACAGACTAATGATGATTACACTCAAGCACTAGTTATAACGTTTGTATTTGGGTATTACTTGCGCATCCCCGCGAGGGCGGCGGCGGCGCCGGCTGCGGCCCGTTGCGGATGTCGAAGGCCGAGTTGATGAAGTCGTTGATGTTGCTGGTGAGCCCCTTGAGCGAGCTGAAGGGGCTGGCGCCGGCGCGAGATCCCCGTCGCCGGTACGCCGCGCTGTTCACGTGGGATACGCACAGGCTTAGGAGTTCCTCCTTCTCTGGAAATTAACGTATAACAATTCATGAATATAATTGCTGACATGGGGACATGAATGTGCATGTTTTATTTTTCTTCCTTTATCTCCGCACAATAGTCATCTTGCCATCGTCAATAATGTACTGACTGTTGAATAGATGATCTAAATTGAATCATGTAGGTACATTTTTGGAAACTGGTTAAACTATGGCAACATTTTGGGGCCTACTTTTTGTATTACAGAGCATTATGCACACTTTTATGTAAGAGATTCACCTTTATATCAGGTTGGCAAAAATGTAATGAGACACTTGGTTTACGTTTTATATTTTTTATTATTATTATTACAATACAAAAAGATTAGTCAATGATGTAATCACCATTAGCATCTAAGACTTCTAGCCAACGATCTGATGGCTGAAGAACTCTGAAGGCTGTGCCTCGAAAAAGTTGTTCAACTCCGCCTCTACATCAGAGAAATGATTAAATTATTTACCCCGCAAATGTTGTTTCAAGGCTCTAAACAAATGATAGTCTGATGGGGCGAGGTCTGGGGAATAAGGTGGGTGGGGTATCGTCTCCCAGCCCAAGTTCTCCAACTGTTGGCGAACGGCAGATGCGACATGAGGTGGAGCGTTATCGTGTTGTAAAACTACATTGACTCGTCTTCGTCGTTTTTTCTTGATAGCAGCATATAGTTTGGTTATTTTATCAACCCAGCTCGGGTTGAATATTTGTCAGCGTTTATAGTTTCATTGTGTAGGTTCATAAAACAGCATGCCTTACACGTCCCAAGAGGCGTGAAAATGTAAAAGACAGACAGACAATTACTTTCGAATTTATAATATTAGTATAGATTTGTCACATTCAAGAAAACGGCTCTAACGATTTCGATGAAAGTTGCAATACAGGGGTTTACGGGGGCGAAAAATCGATCTATCGATCTGGCTAGGTCTCATATCTGGGAAAATTCGTTTTCTCTGTTTTCATCAGAGCAGAGCTCGCTCGCCCAGGTACTTCTGGTAATATCATACAGTGATAATTATATCTTAACTCGGAACTGCGGCAAAATCTGCTCATCGACTTCAACATTGTATCGCGTCACAATCCCTCTTGGTTCATAGAATACAAATTCGCTGCGCTGTGATTAGCACCAGAGACCGTCAAATACCGACCAAAAAACGGAACACACGGAGCGCGTTTGCTGAGCCAGTCTACCGAATATTTTTTGGGGTTGAGGAGATAGCGCATAAGCCCCCACCTATCCGCCATTTTCATTTAGCAAATGATGCACCAAACACCCTGTCAGCAGTTATACTGCTGACCTGTAGAAGTTGTCAATAAAGGTATTGCTAGGGTATGGATAGGATGCTGATGTTCAAAACATGAATTTCCTTACCCTATCACTAGTAGTCATGTAATATTAGGTATTTGAAATTAATTAGTACATTGGGTGATTTCCCTAAAGGTTGTTAAACTCAGGAAACTGGCCGTGACAATGGTACATTAATGTTGCTGATATGATTGCGGTAACAGTTGGCAACCATGCAGTTTTGTTATTTTTACACTTTCATAATAACTTTTAAATGGTGATTTTCAAAGCTATGTTAATCATTAGAAATAAGAATAATGTATAACTCTAATGTTTCTATCTGTAATGGTTTTCACAGCTGCCATTACAGATCTAAAACTCCTTCTGTATAGGCATCAGTTAAAGAAAGACAAAATTAAAATGTTTTGATACTGTCACAATCATGAAGGTCAAATTCATAATTTGGTTGTCTTAGGGGCAGAGTTCAAAATTCTTTTATATTGTTATATAATCACATATCAACGTAAGACTGCATGATGGAGATAATTACAGACTTTGACACTAGAAGTAGTCAACTCATAACTACCCAACATCGTTTTAGATAAAGAGATGCTTAAAGCTGTAGACTCCGCAGTTTTTCTGGGTATAACAGTAGATGCAAAACTTCAGTGGGGCCTACAACTATCAAACCTAGCGGGAAGGCTCAGTTCAGCCGCCTACGCCGTCAGGAAAGTAAGACAATACACTGACGTTGATACAGCTTGGTTAGTCTATTTTAGTTATTTTCATAGCGTTATGTAATACGGTATTCTGCTCTGGGGTAAAGCCGCTGACATTCAAAATATATTTGTTCTTCAGAAACAAGCTGTTCGAGCAATTTACCAGCTCGGTGCCAAGAGTTTCTTTGAGAGATTTTGTTAAACAGATTGGTATTCTCACGGTGGCATCACAATTCATCTTCGCCAACATCTTATATATTAGACAAAATATACATTTATACACTAAAAACAGTGATATTCACAATGTTAACACCAGAAATAAGGGCAAATTACGTGCTCCATTTCACCGGCTTCATAAGGTTCATAACTCATTTGTTAGGCTTGGTATATCCTTTTGTAACAAGCTACCCTCTTCTTTGCTAGATTTGCCCTTCAATGCGTTCAAAGCTAAAGTAAAATCTAACCTTTGTTCAAAGGCATACTATTCTATCAACGATTACTTAAACAATAAGAATAGTTAGTTGCTGTGTTTAACTTAAGACAATGTTTATGTTCTTTCTCCAGAATTAGCATACCTACTGACAGATTATATGAGCTCATATAATTATTTATTTTCTTTGACTGTCAAGGTCAATTTATTTAAATTTTATATTATTGACATAATCTACTCATTTCAATGTTTATTTTTTTTATGAGTGGTATTGCAATATGTGGTTAGCGACCTCGACAATTGATCATAGTTTTTCTTGCCTGAGCAACCGGCAGCAAGTTCGTCATGCTCCCTTAGATGTCACTGCTTACGGTAGCGTCGAGGGTCAGGTTGTCTCCTTCCCTCAAATATGGCGAGGGGGGTAATGGCTGATCTTTGCGTTATGCTCGTGAGCGGGTGCTGCTTGTGGTGACAGGTCGTCTTGCTGACCTTGGTTTTGTTTTGTTATTAGTAACTTAACACGTTCTGTGCGGCCGACACGTATGTGCGATTTTCGAACCTTCACCAAGTGCTACCGTCGCATATGCGTGTCCATACAATTTATGTACTTCCTTCGAATGCGGCGCGCCGCACCTGTGGGTTTTTTGTGGGTTTTTTGTAGCAGTGAATGTGTTAACTCGTTGTTTATTTTACTTTGATGGTCCTAGTTTATCATCTGTGACTTCGAGTTACGACTACATGTACGGCTATATGTAAGTGGGCACGCCCTTTATTACTGGAGGTTTTTATTCAGGTATAAAGTTTTGCTTACGTTTTTAGTTTTGTATTTTGTTTCTGCTTGAGTAGTTTTCGATTTTTTTTTTGTATATTGGCGTGTGCTAGCTTACTTATAGCAAATAATTTAATTTAATGTTTTGTGTTGCGTAATGTACCTAAATTATTATGCGCAGTGATGTATAGATTCAATTATTATTATTATTTTAACTGAACAGACAGCTGTGCTGCTGGGGAGTTTGTTGCGCCACTTCTTCTCCCCAGCTAAAGCACTAGGAAGTGGTGAAGGGCGGGCGTGCCGGGGAACTGTCTTATGTAATTTTGACGTTCAAAAAGTGCTGATTCTCAGCCTTGAATAAATGACTTTTGATTTTTGTTTTTTTTTTTTTTTTGACTATATCAGAATAAAAATAATGTGATATAAGAGATGCAGAGGTGAACTGGGACTAGAATAGAATACTTGTTATGACTAAACTAATGATAATTTTGACTAAACTTTGAAACCAAAAAGTAAAAACTCGGAGAAGCATTAGGGATATGTTAATACATTAGGCGCGGCAGACGCACATGCGCGTTTTCGGACGTTCACCAGGTGCTTGACGGCGCGTATTTACATAACTTTCTTCGAGTGCGGCGCGCCGCACCTGTGCGTTCGTTGTGCATCTTTATTGTTTCGAAAACATCGTAAAATAAGGGTCGGTAAGGGTGTCTACACTCAAGATATTTTTTGCACGCACCCGAGCGTTTGCCACACAGGATTAGTGTAGCATAAAGAAGCGTTTGCATAAATTTCGCTAAGAATTAAGCAGATAATGTGTTAATTACATGTTGTTTGTTGCCAACAATGACTTTTCATTTTTATAATTACCTAATTCAATTAATGTTGAAATCCTTTTGGAAGTTTAGTCTGGATTCACTCCTGCTTCCCATTTACACACAGTAAAATTATGTATTATAATAGCAGTAATCACTATATCTAAAGCTACGAGGGCGGGTCAATAAGTCCGTGACTTTTGGAATAAAACACAGATTTTTTGATAAATAAATCATTTTATTTTTCAACGTAGTCTCCCTTGAGCTCTATACACTTTGTCCAACGCTTCTCCAATTTTTTTATCCCTTCCAAAAAATATGATTTGTCGAGGTCCTCAAAATAGGCCTTTGTTTGCGAGATGACTTCATCATTGGAGTCAAATCTTTTTCCACCAAGCCATTTCTTCAGGTTTGGGAACAAGAAGTAGTCACTCGGAGCCAAATCTGGAGAATAGGGCGGATGAGGGAGCAATTCATAGCCCAATTCATGGATTTTTGCCATGGCAACTGCACATGTGTGCACCCTTGCATTGTCTTGGTGGAAAAGAAGTTTTTTCTTGGCCAAATGAGGTCGGTTTTTTTCAAATCGTCATTGAATCGGTCCAATAAGTTGGCATAATATTCCCCATTGATTGTTCTTCCCTTTTGAAGGTAGTCAATGTGGATTATCCCGCGTGCGTCCCAAAAAACAGTCGCCATAACTTTATTGGCTGACAAACCCACCTTGGCCTTCTTTGGCGCCGATTCACCCTTAGAAACCCACTGTTTTGACTGTTTTTTGGTCTCTGGTGTGTTGTGATGGATCCATGTTTCGTCCACGGTTACAAAACGGCGCAAAAACTCCTCCATATTGCGATTAAACAACGCCAAACCTTCCTGTGAAGTTGTTACACGATTGCGTTTGTGGTCGACTGTGAGCAAACGCGGCACCCATCTTGCGGAAATCTTTCTCATGCCCAAGTGATCATTCAAAATTGAAACCACTGAGCCATGCGAGATCCCTACGGCTTCCACAATCTCATGCACTTTCAATCTTCGGTCGGCCAACACCATATCGTGAATTTTTTCGATTGTTTCGGGTGAAGAGACCTCAACTGGGCGTCCAGGACGTTCGGCATCTTCAGTGCTTGTACGGCCACAACGAAATTCAGTAAACCACTTTTTTACCATTGAAATCGATGGTGCAGAGTCCCCATAGTATTTATCAAGCTTAGCCTTGGTCTCGGTAATGGTTTTTTTTTTCGCAAAAAATAATGCTTAATAAGCACACGAAATTCACTTTTTTCCATTTTTTCCTCAAATTACTGGGTAGTCTGATAAAGATAGCTGTCAAACACAAACTAACTGACGCAGCAAGTTCAAATTTTGACAGGAGTCAACTGACAGATGCTTGTTGACAGGAGTAGTGTTGCTTTTTCAGTAAAGAGGTCAGAAATTCAAAAAGTCACGGACTTATTGACCCGCCCTCGTAGTTTGATTTATTTTTATTTATTTAATTAATTTTTTATTTATTTAATTTCTTTAAAAAAGGATATACTAAAGGTGCCATTCAAAACTTGACCTGACATAGCTGTGGAATTACCATGATACATGTTCACGGGCAGATCATGACAGGCTCATAGCTGCAGCTTATAGCAAAAAAAACTATGGTTGGTATATTAAGAAGCCTATTTATGTGATACCCTTTTTTTTTGGAAAAAAAGAATTCAAGGTCATTAATATTGTGAAACAAAAGTACCTATTTACACAGTCATTGTTGTCAGAAGTTGTTTTATTTTATTTCTTTGTCTGACCCTGACTTTCAGCAATAGATTGCTGTTGTTCACCAGCATAAAACATTGTTCAAAAACCTAGAAGAGCAGAATGATAACCAACTTCGGGATAGTCAAAATATTATGAGCTTGTCAAGTTAATAATATTAGTGTGACCTACCCAAGTGCATGTTATTACATTTGACATCAATACTTTGGAGACAGCCTTTAGTATGCTAAACCTATTAACAAGTAATAAATTTCGGAAAAATCTGAAAATATGTCACATTTACAATAAAAATTCAAATTATCCGTGTAAATACTGTATTGGCAATGATTTGGACATTTATGATTGTGTCACAAGTCAATATTTAAGTGTGTCGACTTTGACTGCAGTTCAGTCACGTGAATGTATTAAAAAACATGTTAATAGGACTGCATAAATTATACTTAACATTCTCAAATGAAGTTTGTTTTGAACTGTATACTAGAGTTAAGTGGCAATCATAAAGTGGTTATGAGACGTACCGACGCATCCCCTGGTGGAGACGTTCTGCCGCTGCAGGAAGCACTGCAGGTCGCGCACCTTGAGGTGGGCGATGGCCTGCCTGGTGAGAGGGCGGGTGGATAGCACCCGGCACGGCGCGCACATGGCGCCACCGCCACGCCGCAGGCAGCTACTGCAGTAGTAGCGCTCGCACTCGCAGCACGCTCGCTTGCGCTTGAACATGCTGAACTGCACCGCGCAGCTCTCGCAAGGCATCTTACAGCACCCGCGTCCCTCCACTACCGTCTAGCATACTCCGCGCCGCGCACTCCACTGCTCCAGCTGCGTCACATACACATTACAGTCACACGGACACTACTGTATTTACTATTTTTTTATTAAGATTATCAGACATTTGATATTTTTATAACGTAATATTTATGTAAAAAATCAAAACATATGAATGACACACCTGCCATCATGAAAACCACGTTCCTTTCTAAGCTGATTAGATTATACAAAATCGAAGTAGACATATTTTATAAAAGATATCTATAGTTGCTTTAAAACATATTTTCCAACTGTAAATCATTCAAAAATTTTTACATAATAATTTCAGAGCTACAAACAGGCTATTGTTTGAATTCAATGGCAAAACACTGAAATCTTTTCGCTAAAACGATCATTCGTGTAAAGGAGTATTGACATTAACTTTTTTTTTAAACATTCGGTTTATGACGCAGAGATGAAAGATTATACAGCCTAAACACGCAATACACAAGAATCCCCTCAGCCCATACTGTTATCATTATTATTGATTTGATAACGCTTTGTCGAGTAAGTTAGCACTTACGTGTCATGAACCGGATGCTTCTTACAACAAGCTATTAAAACCAAACAAGTCTTCCTGTTTTGGTTCGACTGAGGTGACCAGGTGAGGCAGGTTCGGCTACAATAGCTGCTTCTGCTCATTACTGGTTCGAGCAATATTGCCAAGATCTAGAACAACTGAACCACTCAAGTATAGATAGAGCAAAGTGACAGTGTCTAAAGACCAGTGCTAGACTAGCGCGAACGCGCAGAGTAAAGGTAACGTACCTAACTTCGAACGATTTTATAATGATGAAAATACTCGTTTGGTATGTATGTGTACAACATGATTCTGTTGTACATACACAAACTAAACTTAATGGCGCCGATTCCTTTGTTCACAAACTAAACTATATTTAAGTTCAGTGCATCTTTTTCTTTCTATTTCATTAAGTAAAGGACAGAAGATAAATTATAGTTAAGTCTGTCAAATTAAGATACTCCACAGACAAATTTAGGCGTGATTAAAAACTAAAAATATGTCAATTTACGTCAGGCGCTGACTAATTTGACAGGACTTAACTAATGTTTATCATCTGTCCTTTTCTTAAGGGGAAGCGCTAAGGTAGCCCGCGAAATTCAAATATTCTTACGTTTTTTGCAATTTGTAGGTCAGTAGTAAGTTTAATGATGATTCAAATATAATTCGCGACCGTAACAATCAAATATTTACAGAATAATAATCATTAGAATCAGTAATACAACTGCATAAGTTAGAAAAGACCTCAAATGTCAAGATTTCATGAAATAATTATTCAATAGAGTTATATGAACTTAGAGAACTGTATTGATGATTTTAACGGTTATAATTTTATAAATACAGATTTGTTACGGTCGCGAATCATATTCAAATCAACATACAACCTGCCGACCGACCAACCGACTTGTAAATTCCAAAAAAACGTAAGAAAATTTGAATTGCACGGGCTACCCTGACGCTTTCGCCTTAATGAAATAGAAAGAAAAAGATGCACTGAACTTTAATTTAGTTTAGTTTGTGAACAAGGGAATCGGCGCCAATGTAGGACTATTGCTAACTTTTTCTCTATTATAAAGCAAGAATGAGACGGACGTAATAGAATAGATAAGTTCGTGAGCTTACCTACTGGATCTTCTAGTAGACTAAATTAAATGTAATACAATAAATTGCGATGATGCTATTGTTGCGTGGTCCCTGGGGGTCAACGTTTATCAATGAAATAAATAGGTCATGTGGATGTGTATGCTCAAAACGTAAACCGCTTTTTTTACTTAACATTTTTGACCAACAGCAGACAACACAAACCAACAGTCCCTAAATATCTACTACCTACCTACACGGTCAATCGTGCATGTGGTTCGAAGTTTATACTAACAATAATATATAAAAAAATATAATAATATAATAAAAATATTAAAATATTCGGAAATTTTTTTTATAAACCGAATTGGGTATGCACCGTGATGTGGTCACAGTGGATAAGGGGTCCCCTCGCTCTCCATGGCTAAAGAGAACTGGCGCGAGCCTGTAGTACTTACTACCGATGACCGCAAGAAGGTATGGCAAAGCAAGGAGCTTCACGGGCGCTTCGATCGGGCTCTTCATGTGCCCGGTGTAGATTTCTCAGCATCCGTAACCTGGCTACGTTTCGGTGACCTTTTCGGGGAAACTGAAGGTTTTTTTTGTGCAATTATGGACGAAGTTATCCTGACGAATAACTACCGGAGACATATTATGAAGGACGGGACGGTTGATGTGTGTCGGGCATGCCACCGTCCGGGTGAGTCCATCAGAAATATTATCTCTGGTTGTTCTCGTCTGGCTAACAGCGAGTACTTGCACAGGCATAATCAAGTGGCCAGGATTATTCACCAGCAACTTGCTTTGAAATATATACTTGTGGATTCTGAGGTACCATATTACAAAAATATGTGCCCGACCCAGTTCTCGAAAATGACCATGTCACGTTGTACTGGGATCGGTCTATCATTACTGACAGGACTATTGTCGCCAATAAGCCTGATATAGTGGTGATAGACCTATTAGTGTGCCGCGCAATGATTGTCGATGTTACCATTCCACATGACGAGAACCTTGTGAAAGCTGAGAAAGAGAAGCAAATGTAGTATCTCGACTTAGCACACGAGGTTGTTGACATGTGGAATGTGAGCTCGGCTGTCATTGTGCCGATTGTAGTAACGGCCAATGGCCTGATGGCCGAAAGTCTCGATCAACATCTTTCGAGGCTCTCGTTAGCCGGTTGGATCAAGGGCCACATTCAGGAGGCAGTACTTCTCGATACGGCTCGCATTGTGAGGAGGTTCCTGTCTCTGCAGCCCTAACCACCGGTAGGTTGGACCTTGCTCCCGCTACTGGCGGATCACTATTTTTTATATTTTGAAATGTTTTTTTTTTAATGTTTTTTATAAAAAAATATTTAAAAATGTATTCAATAAGTTTTGAAAATGAATAAAGGACATATTAATAATATTATAATAACCTGGGACATTATTCACACACGGTCATCTGATCCCAAACTAAACAGAGCTTGTACTATGGAAACCAGATAACTGATGTACTACATATACTACTTTTTTTTGTAAATACATACTAGGGTGGATAGGTACTAGATAGGTGGTATCACGCCAACTGGCCTGTCAAAAAAAATGGCCTGACGATAAAATCAACATAAAAAAAAGAATCGCTGAGGACAGGATTCGAACCTGCGCGGGTAGAACCCATTGGATTTCAAGTCCAACTCCTTAACCACTCGGACACCTCAGCTGTGCAAATCAATGTTTAATTCTTGATTGTGAGGTGCTGAACATTGGGTACCGTTGTATGATCCGTTCAGATTTGTTTACTCAAGTATACGTAGCTTTTAGAACCGTATAGGTACAGGTGTGTTTCATATTTTTAAAAGGAATACGTAAAGAGCTCCACAGAGAGAGTGAGAGAGAGAGAGACGAGGTCGCCTAATGTGTATACAGTTCGCCATTCGAAGCTAAAACGTGTGAAATGTGAAACAAACACGAGTGCAGCAGCGACGCCCTGTGTTAGTTTCTCTTGGACTACCATGTTTGCAAGTTGCAGGTGGAAATGAGATTTTTCAATTAACCTACTTGTTTTTCTATGAATCCTAGAAAAACATTTGGTTGTTAACAAAAGTTATTTAGTTATGTAGCTATAGGTATGTTAAGTCAGGGGAATTAATTGTTCAGCAAATTGACTACCAACTTAAACTTGTGCATATATTCAAATCACAACTGTCATTCTTTGACAGTTGTACGAAATGGCGACACGGAACATTCTTGAAGTAGTACTGTAGCAATTTATATCCATGTCTGTATAATCACATACTTATATGTTTTGGTAAATAATGCTATTATAATATCTATGGCAGTTCAGCCTTATCAGCGCGCTAGAAAGACAGTTAAGCTGGCAAAAAGATTTGGTGTGGGAGGGTGCCGCAAAACAAACTGGAACGAGTTTATTATGAGTTTCAGCTGCTTGGTAACCCAGCGAGTTAGCGGAGTGCTTCCTTTGTGTAGCGTCAAACAAATGCATGGGCGAGTGCGCTCAGCAAGTCGCCACTCGACTGGTGCACTATCGCACACGACTGGCGCGAGCGCCTGCAGTTAGAACAAACGCAAATTGTCGCACAACTGTAACAAAATGTAGCACTTTTCTTCTCTGTTGGTCACCAGGCCTGTTGGCACTTTTTTAAATATTTTTTTGTAATAATCAAATTGACCATAGCTACAGGCAAACATGATGGTTAACTGCTAAGTGATATTCTGACGTCGAGGTTTAATTAAACAGCTGTTAAATGGTTTGTTGTTCTACGGCAGTTCGGACAGTTTGAGGAGTTGATGACTAAACTAACAAGTTACGTTAATTTGACGTCACCACCGAAAGTAATAGCAAACAGAATATGTGGGACATTTCATCCGGCATCGTTATATACCTTTATTTAGGTAACCACATAAAAAGTCTTTTTATATTAAAGTTGATTGCATAAATAATTATGTATTACACTACCTTCACAAAGCTAGTCCTCGTTCTTCTCGTATTATCAAACTTCACAGGAATTCAGATTTTCATTTCAAAATAAAAGCGAAAAAAATTTAGCGAGAAACCTTGTCGTAACGCGAAGCTCTCCAATCTATAAATTAACACTCTGTCACAAATAGATATAAAATCAATAAGAAACTCCTGGGTTTATTGAAAGTATTTCATTCTTTTTTAGTCATAATTAGTACCTTTCTTTTATTAAAAAAACTGGTCAAGTGCGTGTCGGACCACGCACAATGAAGGATTCCGTAGTAGGGAATGAATTGATTCCGTGAACAAAACATTGTAGTTGAAAAACATGTTCTGCCATACATGGACATACGTCACGGTCAATTCTCCAACTGTAAAAGTATGCGCAAAAAGAAAAATGTGATCATCATCTGCCTAGCCTGGGGTCAGCTTCCAGTCTAACCGAATGCAGCTGAATGTATTTAAAAAACATTGTGTGATAACACTACAAATTAACGATTTTCGTACTTTTTCTTTTAGTTGTGCTCTGAGACGTTGTAATTCTAGGTCAACGGAAATTACCCTAAGTATAGGTTTTGATATATTTACGAGCAGGTAAGTAACAAAATATGTTCCATAAATGGCCGTATTTTTCATTGCGTTGACTTAGAAGCTTGTTTATTTTAGAGCTCCAAGGGAGCGTAGACTTGATATTAGTTGCAACTTTATACCTCATCGATTTTCCGAGTTTCTAAGGGCCTTGACACACTGACAAACAGACAAACGAACAACGAAGAATAAGGGTTCCGTTTTTCCTTTTGAGGTACGGGTCCCTAAAAAGGTTGAAAGCCCGGTGACGCAGGGAGACGTGATAAATTACATTTATTTATGAGTCGTAGTTATTTTCGTAATAAATTACGCCTGTGTGCGTGTAAACAACATTAGTATTGTACTGGAGACACAACCATCTCATAAAGTAGGCTGTAAAACCCCCGAGTTCATTTTATGGAATTCATCAGCGTTTTTTGGACAGAGAAGGAAAATGAGGTCAAGTGACGCACTCGACTTGCTATCTCTTTCTGCATAGTTATACACGCTACGTACCTATTTGATCAAACTAAAAGCACCTGTAAAGTGTGTCACCTACTAGTCATCTTTATATACATTATTTTATTGTTATGGGTCGAGCATTAGCCTCAATTGCATATAATGAAGCAGTTCCTATTTCTATTTACAAAACAAGTAACCTTTCAGTCATTAATCTCTATTGTTATAGTGAATGATGCGCGTACGCCTACCAGAATGCGCTAACTAGCCGTCATACGTAGTACGTCTAGCGTACCGAATTACTCGTAGAGTGTGATTCAAAATTTGGCACACTTCACCACAGCTGAGGTGTCCGAGTGGTTAAGGAGTTGGACTTGAAATCCAATGGGTTCTACCCGCGCAGGTTCGAATCCTGTCCTCAGCGATTCTTTTTGTAATGTTGTTTTTTGTTTTATCTTAAAATGATTCGTCACGATTGTATTTTGGACAAATTGCAACTTCTTTCAAGAAATGCTAATTAATTTGTTTATGTAATGTTACATAAACAAACCAAAATGTTAGTCTTTTTAGTTTTGTGTATAAAATTATAATATCTAATTAGGTACCTACTATGTGCGATTCGTCAAACCCTTTGTATAAATATTCGCTAACGTTTTATGCGTTATCAGTAGAGTAGGCAAACATTATTTTAGTTATCAGTAGCTCGTATGTTACTTATTTACCATCTCGCAATTAGACTAGAGCAGTTTTGGAGGGGTCTACTGTCTACGGGTCTACCTTTTATAGCAGAATATTTTATGTCATGTTGTATGTCATTCTGCATAACAGCGGATAGCATAAACTTCATTTCGCAGAAAATCGTTTGGCATACACTCATTTATCCTACATTAAAAACTCATAATTTTGTAAGTCAGAATCATCTTTAGGCATACATTTCGTATCCATAATAATTACAAGTACAACCGTCATATCGCAGAAAGTTCACAGTCAGAATCGTCTTTTAGCATACATTTCATACCGATATTAAAAGGCAGAACTATCATACAAGCATGCAAACCTGCAAGCATGCAGCATAGAAACATGCAAACAAGCATACACCATGCATGCAAGCAAGCATGCAGCAAGCATGCAAACAAGCATATAATAACTAATGCATGCACCAAGCACGCAGCATGCATGCCAAATAAAATTCTACCATCTTAAAACTATGCCATTTTTAATTCAGACATATAAACATTCGGCCAAACAATAATTATATTAAATCATTTTTATGCCCTAAAAATATTTGTATAAAGAAGATTATGTCAAGTGTGTTATGCCAAATAAATTTCGGAGCATCAAGATTCTGCCAGATAGAGGGAACCCGTTTTGGATATTGCTTTGCACACGCAACCTACATTTTTGTATTTCGAAGCCGATTCTACAATAATCTATAATATAAAAATGAATCGCTGAATGTGTTGCTAAGCGCAAATCTCGAGGGCAGATGAACCGATTTTGCTAATTCTTTTTTTAGAATATTCTTTGAAGTACGAGGATGGTTCTTACGGAGAGAAAAATTTTAAAAATTGCCTGAAAAGATCTAAAAACAACACTTTTCTATACTCCCATACAATCGATTCATAATAATACTTAAAAGTCAATTTGAACTTTAATACCATACCATAAAGTGTTAGTGGAGAGGTTCGGGGAAAGCAAAACAATTGAGTGACGTTAGTATCGTATCAATATTAATGTCAATATTTGTCAATATTTGATGTGACATTACTCAAAAATAAATTCATTGTGATTTTTTACTGACTATTAAAAGAATTTTAGGTGGTTTATAATTTTTATTTTTTGACATAATGTAATTGTTGTCTTATTAACTTTCTTTTTTTATCTTACTAGCTGACCCAGCCGTCCTGAATATAGCAGAATAAGTATTAAAAAATATATATATATTATTAAAGAATCGACTGTTAAGAGGCCCACGTTTGGGAATCTAGATATTCTATAATCCAATCGGAATAAATACACACTACCTTTATAATATATTTGATCTACAAATTATTTTGGTATTTCGTTTGTATGAACTACGCATGCTCCGGGGGCGTCTTAAGCGGTACGAAGTTCGCCGGGTCAGCTAATATAATATATTTTTTACACGGTATAAAAAATGGTAAAAGTACAATTTAGAACAAAACATGTTTCGCCAATATCAGATGAATAAAAAAGGCGCAAATAGTTCTGTAGGTTACTGACATTAACAATACAGAAACTACTAACAGATTGGTAAACTTTATTTTTAAATAATCGAGTGTTTAAATTTTGTGAACATTTGGTACCTAACTTATTATTGCAAGGCAGCTTTTATTATATTTAGTTAGTCTTGGATCTCGCTTAGTACGAGCCTATTGGGGTCTCGTCGGCTGCGGACATTAACATCATCTGCTTTGAGAAATAAATCCAGATTCTTCCTTACGCTGAAAACCAGCACTGTGGATTCGTGCGTTCGTGCACGGGCCACGGCATTAATATGTCGTTTCGCGCGGCAGTGACGCATATTTCCGTCCACTTATAATAATACTTTTTTTAAATACGTTCGCATTTGTTTATGTTTTTATTTTGCTGTTATGCAACAATTTTATGTGTGTGTGTGCGTCACTTTCTCGTTGAATAAACAGTTTTTCTTTCTTTCTTTCCTTACAAACATACATACCTCATAGATGTAAAGCGACGTAGCGGTTATGGGCGCCGGCACTTTTATTTTCATGGGGGGTGCATCTGCAGCTCCACAAAGCGAGCTCTATAATTTTTGCAGTCCTTTCATACAAGTAGTAACTTTGTCGACTTATGCAAAAATGACTTGTCAAAAACATGTCGTGTATAATCACACGTTGTTTCAGACTTGTAAATTATTTTGTTAAAAAGAAGATACAAGTTTTATAAACAACTTATCTTTATCACTTGTTTTACATGTAAATGATAAATTAAGAATACAATGTTTTATACCTTGGTGTAAACGCGGGGTAAAAATGTAAAGTCATAAACATTGTGTTCGATGCAACTTAGCTGTCATTATTTACGCGATATTGCCAGCCGCAGGCACAGGTTGGTGCCTAGGCCCGGGCCTCTACGGCCTTACGAAAAGTCTGTTACCTACTGAGTATGTGAGGCAATCAAAATTGGTTTAGATTATCCAGCAATAACATGTAGCATTGAACGTACAGACGCCAGCACATCAAGCTACTACAATCTGTCAGATTTCTTTAATAGAATTTCGACTTTATTGCTAAAATATTAGGTTCAAGGTTGATTGGGAAAATCTGACAGTTTCGGGTAGGTTGACCTGCTGGCGTCTGTACATGTAGAACGTTACGAACGTTACTTGCTAGAAACTCAGAGGCTATAATATAAGACTAACCGGCGACTCACGCCCTCTCCGACATAACCACTGAAGCCTGTGTAGCTCCCCGAAATTGGGTAAGTACTCATAGTGTCCTTAGCAGAATCTGTATATTACTGTAACTGTGTTTTATCTTGTGTTCATTCTAAATAATGATCTTGTAAACCACTGTGATGTTGATTTTCCTCTCCAATGACCCTTTTCCTTGTCTTGGGGCTACGGACTCGTCTGGTTAGGAAACTACGCACATCACAGAGGCTTACCGGATCTTCCTCTGAGCTCACGGACGCACCCTTGC
The DNA here is from genome assembly GCA_948252095.1 of Dicycla oo. Classification (NCBI taxonomy): domain Eukaryota; kingdom Metazoa; phylum Arthropoda; class Insecta; order Lepidoptera; family Noctuidae; genus Dicycla; species Dicycla oo. The sequence goes on along the minus strand of OX411718.1, from coordinate 1,204,571 downwards.
GTGTTTCCAGAGTTCACGACTACGGATAACTTCACGGCTTCGGAAACTTCACAGCTTCGGATTCAATCAGCGCTCCGGCTAGACCACCTTTGGCTAGACTACCGGCCATAACCTCCACGTCAGCCTACGTGCCAGAAGCGGCCCTCTACCTGGCACCCTACGCACCAGTCTAACCTCTAACCGTCTCTCTACCTGGCAACTACGCACCAGTCGCGGCCCTCTAATCGGCGACTAAGGGCGAACACGCGGCGCCGAGCCACAGCAGCGCCAGCCAGACGGTCCACCCAGGGCAATACCTTTCCACTTCTTATACCATCACAGGAAAGAACCTTACAATCAGAATCTACGACCCTCTTCTTGTTAACTTGTGGCTTAATATAAAATTAAACTCTGTTTAAGTGACCTTGAGTCTCATTCCCTACCTACTAAACCCCAATGCCACAAGGGGTCTACACCCCTTTAGTTTTTATTCAAACAGTACCTAACATATTAAACAATCTTAATATGTTATGTATTTTCTTTCCCAACAGGAGGATGCAAGTGCACCCCCTGGCATTGGTGCCGCGCGGCGCCCATGGTAGCGATAAAAACCAAGTTTTTTGAATACAGGTCTACATGATTCGTCTGGTTGGAGCCCGTAAATTGCTCTAATGAACTTTCTTCGAGCAACGAATGCTCTATTATGGTCGGTGCTGTTACCTCACATTATTAAATCATATCACAACAATGACTCCAGATATGCATGATATGATATTATTTCCGTTTTAATGTTAGTAATGCTTCTAAGCGGTTTGAGTGCATGTACAAAATTTTTTTTTGATACACTATCAACATGTGGTTTCCATTGACATCTTGGTCTATACATACGCCTAGAAAATGTTGTTTGTGTTACTTCTTCAATTTTTTTTTTTGACCTGAAAACGGCTTTTGCTCGGTGTACTGGTGGTAAGTTCAATATTTCTGTCCGACAAAAACATGTAAGATTTCAACCGCTAATAACTACGAGACTTTTAATGCTACAGTAATCGTTGAGCATTCATAAGATAGGTCATATTTATAAAAAAAATAAGGCCGCATTTAATTCGCCTATGACGTCACACTGCGAGCGCGGCGCATACGCGCGACCCTCTCTACTTTTCACTGTGTCGTATATCAATTCGTATAGCGCAAAAACGTGTTTCGGTTTAAAGAACTTTATTTCTAATTAAGAAAATCGCCACTTACATGAGAACAATAAATCTTATTACTAATTATCATATCAGCGCGGGTAGAAGAAAACACAAAAACAAGTTATGATCATTGTCAACAAAATTGGAAGCGAGTTCACTGCATTCCTAAGATAAGGATAAGATTAGGTGTTTAGCTAGATCAGTCTCGTATAGCGCAAAAACGTGTTTAGCTAGATCAGTCTCGTATAGCGCAAAAACGTGTTTAGCTAGATCAGTCTCGTATAGCGCAAAAACGTGTTTAGCTAGATCAGTCTCGTATAGCGCAAAAACGTGTTTAGCTAGATCAGTCTCGTATAGCGCAAAAACGTGTTTAGCTAGATCAGTCTCGTATAGCGCAAAAACGTGTTTAGCTAGATCAGTCTCGTATAGCGCAAAAACGTGTTTAGCTAGATCAGTCTCGTATAGCGCAAAAACGTGTTTAGCTACATCAGTCTCGTATAGCGCAAAAACGTGTTTAGCTAGATCAGTCTCGTATAGCGCAAAAACGTGTTTAGCTAGATCAGTCTCGTATAGCGCAAAAACGTGTTTAGCTAGATCAGTGCTCCATTTCACCGGCTTCATAAGGTTCATAACTCATTTGTTGGGCTTGGTATATCTTTTTATAACAAGCTACCCTCTTCTTTGCTAGATTTGCCCTTTAATACGTTCAAAGCTAAAGTAAAATCTAACCTTTGTTCAAAGGCATACTATTCTATCAACGATTACTTAAACGATAAGAATAGTTGGTCGCTGTGTTTAACTTAAGACAATGTTTATGTTCTTTCTCCAGAATTAGTATACCTACTGACAGGTTATATGAGTTCATATAATTATTTATTTTGTTTGACTCTCAAGGTCATTTTATTTTATTTTTATTTATTATTGACATAATCTACTCATTTCAATGTTTATTTATTTTTATGAGTGGTATTGCAATATGTGGTTAGCTAGTGACCTCGACAATTGATCATATTTTTTCTTGCCCGAGCAACCGGCAGCAAGTTCGTCATGCTCCCTTAGATGTCACTGCTTGCGGTAGCGTCGGGGGTCGGGTTGTCTCCTTCCCTCAAATATGGCGAGGGGGGTAATGGCTGATCTTTGCGTTATACTCGTGAACGGGTGCTGCTTGTGGTGACAGGTCGTCTTGCTGACCTTGGTTTTGTTTTGTTATTAGTAACTTAACTCGTTGTTGATTTTACTTCGATGGTCCTAGTTTATCATCTGTGACTTTGAGTTACGACTACATGTACGGCTATATGTAAGTGGGCACGCCCTTTATTACTGGAGGCTTTTATTTGGGTATAAAGTTCTGCTTACGTTTTTAGTTTTGTTTCTGCTTGAGTATAGTTTTCGTTTTTTTTTTTTTTTTTTGGTATATTGGCGTGTGCTAGCTTACTTATAGCAAATAATTTAATTTAATGTTTTGTATTGCGTAATGTACCTAAATTATTATGCGCAGTGTTATATAGAATCATTATTTTTTAACTGAACAGACAGCTGTGCTGCTGGGGAGTTTGTTGCGCCACTTCTTCTCCCCAGCTAAAGCACTAGGAAGTGGTGAAGGGCGGGCGTTTTGGGGGACTGTCTTATGTAATTTTGACGTTCAAAAAGTGCTGATTCTCAGCCTAGTTTGAATAAATGACTTTTGATTTTGATTTTGATTTTGAGTCTCGTATAGCGCAAAAACGTGTTTAGCTAGATCAGTCTCGTATAGAGCAAAAACGTGTTTAGCTAGATCAGTCTCGTATAGCGCAGAAACGTGTTTAGCTAGATCAGTCTCGTATAGCGCAGAAACGTGTTTAGCTAGATCAGTCTCGTATAGCGCAAAAACGTGTTTAGCTAGATCAGTCTCGTATAGCGCAGAAACGTGTTTAGCTAGATCAGTCTCGTATAGCGCAAAAACGTGTTTAGCTAGATCAGTCTCGTATAGCGCAAAAACGTGTTTAGCTAGATCAGTCTCGTATAGCGCAAAAACGTGTTTAGCTAGATCAGTCTCGTATAGCGCAAAAACGTGTTTAGCTAGATCAGTCTCGTATAGCGCAAAAACGTGTTTAGCTAGATCAGTCTCGTATAGTGCAAAAACGTGTTTAGCTAGATCAGTCTCGTATAGCGCAAAAACGTGATAAGCTAGATCAGTCTCGTATAGCGCAGAAACGTGTTTAGCTAGATCAGTCTCGTATAGCGCAGAAACGTGTTTAGCTAGATCAGTCTCGTATAGAGCAAAAACGTGATAAGCTAGATCAGTCTCGTATAGCGCAGAAACGTGTTTAGCTAGATCAGTCTCGTATAGAGCAAAAACGTGATAAGCTAGATCAGTCTCGTATAGCGCAAAAACCTGTTTAGCTAGATCAGTCTCGTATAGAGCAAAAACGTGATAAGCTAGATCAGTCTCGTATAGCGCAAAAACCTGTTTAGCTAGATCAGTCTCGTATAGAGCAAAAACGTGATAAGCTAGATCAGTCTCGTATAGCGCAGAAACGTGTTTAGCTAGATCAGTCTCGTATAGCGCAGAAACGTGTTTAGCTAGATCAGTCTCGTATAGAGCAAAAACGTGATAAGCTAGATCAGTCTCGTATAGCGCAAAAACCTGTTTAGCTAGATCAGTCTCGTATAGAGCAAAAACGTGATAAGCTAGATCAGTCTCGTATAGCGCAGAAACGTGTTTAGCTAGATCAGTCTCGTATAGCGCAGAAACGTGTTTAGCTAGATCAGTCTCGTATAGCGCAGAAACGTGTTTAGCTAGATCAGTCTCGTATAGCGCAAAAACGTGTTTAGCTAGATCAGTCTCGTGTAGCGCAAAAACGTGTTTAGCTAGATCAGTCTCGTATAGCGCAAAAACGTGTTTAGCTAGATCAGTCTCGTATAGCGCAAAAACGTGTTTAGCTAGATCAGTCTCGTATAGCGCAAAAACGTGTTTAGCTAGATCAGTCTCGTATAGCGCAAAAACGTGTTTAGCTAGATCAGTCTCGTATAGTGCAAAAACGTGTTTAGCTAGATCAGTCTCGTATAGCGCAAAAACGTGATAAGCTAGATCAGTCTCGTATAGCGCAGAAACGTGTTTAGCTAGATCAGTCTCGTATAGCGCAGAAACGTGTTTAGCTAGATCAGTCTCGTATAGAGCAAAAACGTGATAAGCTAGATCAGTCTCGTATAGCGCAGAAACGTGTTTAGCTAGATCAGTCTCGTATAGAGCAAAAACGTGATAAGCTAGATCAGTCTCGTATAGCGCAAAAACCTGTTTAGCTAGATCAGTCTCGTATAGAGCAAAAACGTGATAAGCTAGATCAGTCTCGTATAGCGCAAAAACCTGTTTAGCTAGATCAGTCTCGTATAGAGCAAAAACGTGATAAGCTAGATCAGTCTCGTATAGCGCAGAAACGTGTTTAGCTAGATCAGTCTCGTATAGCGCAGAAACGTGTTTAGCTAGATCAGTCTCGTATAGAGCAAAAACGTGATAAGCTAGATCAGTCTCGTATAGCGCAAAAACCTGTTTAGCTAGATCAGTCTCGTATAGAGCAAAAACGTGATAAGCTAGATCAGTCTCGTATAGCGCAGAAACGTGTTTAGCTAGATCAGTCTCGTATAGCGCAGAAACGTGTTTAGCTAGATCAGTCTCGTATAGCGCAGAAACGTGTTTAGCTAGATCAGTCTCGTATAGCGCAAAAACGTGTTTAGCTAGATCAGTCTCGTGTAGCGCAAAAACGTGTTTAGCTAGATCAGTCTCGTATAGCGCAAAAACGTGTTTAGCTAGATCAGTCTCGTATAGCGCAGAAACGTGTTTAGCTAGATCAGTCTCGTATAGCGCAAAAACGTGTTTAGCTAGATCAGTCTCGTATAGCGCAAAAACGTGTTTAGCTAGATCAGTCTCGTATAGCGCAAAAACGTGTTTAGCTAGATCAGTCTCGTATAGCGCAAAAACGTGTTTAGCTAGATCAGTCTCGTATAGCGCAAAAACGTGTTTAGCTAGATCAGTCTCGTATAGTGCAAAAACGTGTTTAGCTAGATCAGTCTCGTATAGCGCAAAAACGTGATAAGCTAGATCAGTCTCGTATAGCGCAGAAACGTGTTTAGCTAGATCAGTCTCGTATAGCGCAGAAACGTGTTTAGCTAGATCAGTCTCGTATAGAGCAAAAACGTGATAAGCTAGATCAGTCTCGTATAGCGCAGAAACGTGTTTAGCTAGATCAGTCTCGTATAGAGCAAAAACGTGATAAGCTAGATCAGTCTCGTATAGCGCAAAAACCTGTTTAGCTAGATCAGTCTCGTATAGAGCAAAAACGTGATAAGCTAGATCAGTCTCGTATAGCGCAAAAACCTGTTTAGCTAGATCAGTCTCGTATAGAGCAAAAACGTGATAAGCTAGATCAGTCTCGTATAGCGCAGAAACGTGTTTAGCTAGATCAGTCTCGTATAGCGCAGAAACGTGTTTAGCTAGATCAGTCTCGTATAGAGCAAAAACGTGATAAGCTAGATCAGTCTCGTATAGCGCAAAAACCTGTTTAGCTAGATCAGTCTCGTATAGAGCAAAAACGTGATAAGCTAGATCAGTCTCGTATAGCGCAGAAACGTGTTTAGCTAGATCAGTCTCGTATAGCGCAGAAACGTGTTTAGCTAGATCAGTCTCGTATAGCGCAGAAACGTGTTTAGCTAGATCAGTCTCGTATAGCGCAAAAACGTGTTTAGCTAGATCAGTCTCGTGTAGCGCAAAAACGTGTTTAGCTAGATCAGTCTCGTATAGCGCAAAAACGTGTTTAGCTAGATCAGTCTCGTATAGCGCAAAAACGTGTTTAGCTAGATCAGTCTCGTATAGCGCAAAAACGTGTTTAGCTAGATCAGTCTCGTATAGCGCAAAAACGTGTTTAGCTAGATCAGTCTCGTATAGCGCAGAAACGTGTTTAGCTAGATCAGTCTCGTATAGCGCAGAAACGTGTTTAGCTAGATCAGTCTCGTATAGCGCAAAAACGTGTTTAGCTAGATCAGTCTCGTGTAGCGCAAAAACGTGTTTAGCTAGATCAGTCTCGTATAGCGCAAAAACGTGTTTAGCTAGATCAGTCTCGTATAGCGCAAAAACGTGTTTAGCTAGATCAGTCTCGTATAGCGCAAAAACGTGTTTAGCTAGATCAGTCTCGTATAGTGCAAAAACGTGTTTAGCTAGATCAGTCTCGTATAGCGCAAAAACGTGATAAGCTAGATCAGTCTCGTATAGCGCAGAAACGTGTTTAGCTAGATCAGTCTCGTATAGCGCAGAAACGTGTTTAGCTAGATCAGTCTCGTATAGAGCAAAAACGTGATAAGCTAGATCAGTCTCGTATAGCGCAGAAACGTGTTTAGCTAGATCAGTCTCGTATAGAGCAAAAACGTGATAAGCTAGATCAGTCTCGTATAGCGCAAAAACCTGTTTAGCTAGATCAGTCTCGTATAGAGCAAAAACGTGATAAGCTAGATCAGTCTCGTATAGCGCAAAAACCTGTTTAGCTAGATCAGTCTCGTATAGAGCAAAAACGTGATAAGCTAGATCAGTCTCGTATAGCGCAGAAACGTGTTTAGCTAGATCAGTCTCGTATAGCGCAGAAACGTGTTTAGCTAGATCAGTCTCGTATAGAGCAAAAACGTGATAAGCTAGATCAGTCTCGTATAGCGCAAAAACCTGTTTAGCTAGATCAGTCTCGTATAGAGCAAAAACGTGATAAGCTAGATCAGTCTCGTATAGCGCAGAAACGTGTTTAGCTAGATCAGTCTCGTATAGCGCAGAAACGTGTTTAGCTAGATCAGTCTCGTATAGCGCAGAAACGTGTTTAGCTAGATCAGTCTCGTATAGCGCAAAAACGTGTTTAGCTAGATCAGTCTCGTGTAGCGCAAAAACGTGTTTAGCTAGATCAGTCTCGTATAGCGCAAAAACGTGTTTAGCTAGATCAGTCTCGTATAGCGCAAAAACGTGTTTAGCTAGATCAGTCTCGTATAGCGCAAAAACGTGTTTAGCTAGATCAGTCTCGTATAGCGCAAAAACGTGTTTAGCTAGATCAGTCTCGTATAGCGCAGAAACGTGTTTAGCTAGATCAGTCTCGTATAGCGCAGAAACGTGTTTAGCTAGATCAGTCTCGTATAGCGCAAAAACGTGTTTAGCTAGATCAGTCTCGTGTAGCGCAAAAACGTGTTTAGCTAGATCAGTCTCGTATAGCGCAAAAACGTGTTTAGCTAGATCAGTCTCGTATAGCGCAAAAACGTGTTTAGCTAGATCAGTCTCGTATAGCGCAAAAACGTGTTTAGCTAGATCAGTCTCGTATAGCGCAAAAACGTGTTTAGCTAGATCAGTCTCGTATAGCGCAAAAACGTGTTTAGCTAGATCAGTCTCGTATAGCGCAAAAACGTGTTTAGCTAGATCAGTTATCCTAGTGTCTTTGTTAAGAGTTGACAAAATACTACTAGGACCTAAAAAGAAACAACAGAAATATTGACCAAAATTGGGTTAAAAACAAATATGAAGTTGACAATAGCAAAATAATGTCAGATGTCGTCTCATATCGGTCGTAAATCTGCTCAGAAATGAAAAAAACCCAATCGAAGAAAGCTTGCATCAAAAGGAATGCAATGAGCATAAATAGTCTGGTGCCGAGGAAATACAATAGCTACGGCAGTGTCAAAAACCGTAAGAAAATCTGTAGCAATTATCAAAAAAGTTTGTGATGTCGTTTCATATCGGCCGTAACTCTGTTCAAAACTGAAAAATATCATAATACGTGAAAGCTTACTTTATGAGGAAAGCAATGAGCCTACTAAGTCTAGTGTCGAGCAAATCAAATGGCTACGGCTGTATCGGAAACCGTAGTCAAATTTCAATCAGTTTTCACGAAAACCAACGGCGCGGACTCGAGCTGCGCCTACTAATATTTTTTTTTGTAGGTATTTAGTTTTATATTGTATTTACGATTACTTGAACTGTTGATTAGTTAAACTGTACATAGACGGACTTATTTAGATTTATTGAGAAGTTATGTTTAGCCATTGAATTAATTTTTCAATTGTGTTGTTTATATCAGTCTTGATCCCTAACCATGTTATTCGTTCTATCGGATGTAAAGATAATGGATGTGTACTATTAGTGATCTAGATATCAGTATTCTATCATATAGATATTCACCAGAACTAGTTTAGAGTTTGCTTAGAATACGTTATAAGGAAAACCAATAAATAAGGTATTATTGTGAACTTTTCACAAAACAATTTGGTCGAATTCCTCGAATTCATCATCCGTGCCAGCGTGAGTCAGTCAACGCTTCTGTGAAACCGTTGAGGCCGGTCTACTGGACACACGAGTGGGTGTCCGCAATTATTGTATTGTACTACCTGGTATTCCTTATTGATAGTAAGTATTATTTCTTACGTCCGTCGTAGGGGTAGGTATGGGTATTTTAAAGATAAAGTTGGCTAATTGTTTCTAATACAGTTCAGCATGAGTCATCATCATACTCATCATGGCTACGATTCTAAAATGTATTAAAATGTATTTTGTAATTTCTGCCATATCGTTATACTGCATATGTTACTGTAAAAGCCCGAACTTAGGTAAATCCTAAGATTTTCTAGTAAAACCTAAGATTTACCAACTCTTAATGGTAAAAGTCTGAACTGTTCATGATCATGGTTCATTTGGAACGTTTACCACCATTCACTCGGTAAATCTTAGGTTTTACCACATAGACACGGTAAATGTTGAAAAATAGCCATGTCTAGGCGTGTTTTTCTAATTTTTATTAAATACCAAATAATTAGAAAATCACTGATTCAGAAAAGTTAGGTAGCCAACGCAAACGTTAATTATGTTTGTGAGAGGATAACTTTATTTTTGTAATTAGTTTTTTACTAGAATTCTAAAAGTATTTTAAAATGTTTTACTAGTTACTAATAAATATACCAAATAATAATAAATCAACATTATGCAAGGATTTTACTGACGGGTAATTATTTTGTAATATGATAAATAAAAGTAATGTTAATAAAAAAGAATGAATGAATTAACTTAAGGTGATTTGTCAATAATTAATAATGTATCATAATGGTAATTAAATATATGTATGGTTTTGTGACTGATAAACTGACAGGTAATTGAAATAAATCAAATTATTGAGTCAAGTTAATTAATTCATTTTTTTATTCCAAAACTCCAACATTTACCAACCGTCATTGGCAAAACCTAGCATTTACCAAACTCTAATGGTAAAAGCCCGAAGAAATGTCTCTTATTTATAAAATCCTTGCATTTACCAACTCATGTTGGTAAATCCTAAGATTTAGGTAACAGTAAAAACTAAGTTTTGCCAAGATATATACGGCCCAAGTAGCACAGAACTGCATTATAAGATGTCACATCGGGTCCACTTCGGTAACTTCAGCATTTATAAAGAGTTATTAGAGTTCACTCGAACTGCGAAAGCTGAAAATTAAGCTTTCACCTGTTTATTGACTTTATTAACGACCACGGAAGTAATATAATTATGTTGCGAGAGTTAATATAGGTGTACAGGTCAGCATTTGGCTGCGTTCAGACGACACGCGCACGCCACGCGCGTCAGCACCCGCGTCTAAACGCTTTGAAATTTGCGCGTGCTGAGTGCGGGCTCAACGCGGGCACACGCGTTGAGCCCGCACTCAGCACGCGTAGCGGGCGCGTGTCGTCTGAACGCAGCCTTCAGCAATCAATAGTACTGCCAGCTGCAAGATAGCATTTTTGTGGACCTAAAAGCAGGTATATTCTGAATTGAAGGCCACAAACGTACCCTTAAAATGCTTGCATTTTAAGAAAGAACATGTGAACTGATATAATGCTATCAGCTATTCTGTGACCTCAATTATCCATGTTATAATGCGTCTTGCTGAACATAGCTGAACTTTTACTATGTTAATCAGCTTGTTACACACAGTCTTATAACAGCACTTATTTAGCCCACGTGTGAATTCATATAATGCTAAATTACATCAAACTGCTGTAAATTAGATCACATGTGTCCTTTGATCCTGGTTGGAGCTGAATACTTGTACTAACATGAGCAATTAATCTATTATGTGCTGTTAAATAAGCTATCATAATGCCTCATATGTATCAATACGCTCCGCCATCGTTGCGATATTATGGCATTTTATTTAGAAATGTGGAAATCTAAACGAAGAACTGGTGGAATACGTCGAAACATTAATGCGGAATACTTGAGAATTCTAAATATCAATACAGACGACGCAGGGAACCCTAAACAAGCTACAAGTTTTGTTAACAACGGTCCAAGAGTGAATGGAATTTTAGAACGGGAGGGTTCCGTATCCGAAAATGTTGGTGTAGATGGACAAATCTCTGTAAGTATACAGCTAGTATTAGAAGATAGTGGTTCCGTATCCAGGTGCAGTAATGACACTGAACATGAATGTGTATATCTGACATTTGTGAAAGTTCAGTAAATTACATTGTATTCGTCATAGAGAGTACCACTAATTCATTCCATTAATAAGAATAAGAAATAAAAACAGTATTACCGATTATTTTGTACTTTTATTTATTATCCATCTCTATTTTACTTAATAGGTACATAATTAGACAATATAAAGTCATTTAAAACATAAATATCTATAGCGGTTTAAGAGTAATACCAAACATTTGGTTCTCTTTCATCTAGAAGTAGTTATACCGTAACTTAATCAATAAGCAAGCAGTATGTTTTTTATCTACTTAGTAGAATGCATAATTATTATATAGGGTGTTTGGAAGCTGGGTGCAAACACTTAAGGGGGTGATAGTTGACACTATTTAGAGCATTTTGAGCCTTACATGTCTTAGATGAAGTATGTTTTTTTTTTTAATTTTTGCCTCAGTATTATATTACTCTTTACTGAAAGTTTGCAGTTAAAAAAATAAAACATAGTTTAAGTCATGTATGGCCTAAAATGCCCTAAATAGTGTCACCTATCACCCCCTTAATGCGTTGCACCCAGCTTCCAAACATCCTATATAATCTCGAAAAAAACATAACATAACAATAGATAACATAAACATAAACAGATAGATATTCAGACATTAAATTTTGTAAAATTACGTTTAAAGATTCTTCATTTATTCTAAAAAAGCATACATTGTTCACTTAAGCGAATAAATACATAATTAAGGCAAAGCTGTTTCCACAGATCCCTTAAAAGTCAATTCCTACAGAAAGTTTCGCGGTTCATTGGGTACAATATTCCCGCAAATGTTACCCAATGGATCTGTGGCTGATTTATGTACGACAAGTGAACTCTTATTCAGCCCATAGCATTTAATCGGGGTTAATGCGGTTCACATTGGGAGTCCGCCATTTTTCGGGTTATAATACTATTAACAATTTAGTTTTGTTTAGTCAACGAAAATAACAACTAAATTTGAAAAGGATTCCAATTATTTACAAATAAACGACTTATTGTCAAAGTAAGATGGGTATACTCTTGACTATAGTTTAGGTTAGAGGTGACAGAGACAAAGTCTACGATGGAGTGAGCTTACCCAGAATAAGCCTGTTCACTCTCACTTTGAAGAGATTCGGGTTGTATGCGTTCGGAAACACAGACGCAGGTAGTGATTTCCACTATTTTGCTGTGCGCATTATGAAGGATGTTTGGAAGCGGCTTTCATTTAGTGTATGTTGAAGATGTTATAAATACGATAATAACTTCCTGTCACTGATAATTAGGTACATAGCAAGTAGTGGTATCCGAACTTGTCTGGGATAGGTAGTTCAGTACCACAACTAAATATAGAAAAATAAAAAAAACAGCTGACTACTTGGGGTGTGACGGGTTTAAGGTAACATAACCAAGCCTAACTTCGGGGCTAATATTAGTGGCCATGTCATTTTGCTATAAGTGTGAGTATTATATGTACGCTCTGGTTAATTTGCTGTGCAGTCAGTATTTTTAATGTAAAAAGTATATAATGATGGAAATAAATTGATAGGTGATTATTTATTTAATGTGCAATTAATAATATCCCTTAAAAATACTACAAAGGGAAAAATACTTTAATTTCGGAAGTCAGTTTTTTTTTTGTTGTAAAAAGTTATTATTATACAATAGAATATAAATAGGTATAACTAGGTATTTAAATGTAAAATAAAAACTTTTGAAACAAAATGTTATTCTTGTATAAAAAGCATTATTTAGTATTTTAGTTGGTAAGTAAATAATATGTTGTGGTAGGATAACTTGCTGTCCCGCCCTGGGAGGGCGGAGGCGGAGACACTCGCGACACTGCATCTGTGGCGCGAGAGGGCCGAGACACGTGGCGAGATACTGGTGTAGCGACAGAAAACGCTGCGCCGGTCAGAGCTGCGTCAAGTCGGGGTGGTGGAATGGCGAGAGAGGCTCTTGCACCCTACCTACTGGCCGGCTCGACGATTGGCTCGGAAGGAGGCACGGCTCCCTGTCGTTTCGAGCGACGCAGGTGCTCTCGGGGCATGGCTGCTTCGGAAAGTACCTGTGTCGCATAAACGAGGAGGATACGGCGCGGCATACACTGGCAGAGTGTGCCGCGTGGGAGGAGCCGCGCCGTGCCGGCCGCCGCACGTTTGATGGTCGGGAGCACTGAGTCGTGGGACGTGGTGGTATCCAGTAGGATACATAGCTTCTGAAGCTTCTTTCGGAAGCTGCAGAAAGGAATTGAAATTACGAGTGCTCTCCCGTCCCGCAGCAGGCGCACTTGGCGCCGGCGGAGGGCGTATAATGCCCTCTTCCAGCCTCTCTAAATGGGTCTAGGAGCGACGGACTCGGGGACATCCGTCGCCTTCCATTCCACATGACCCGAGATGTAACGGAGGAGTTCACCACCTCACTCCCCCGTATAGGACGTAGCCCGCATGGCTGGGCTATCACCAGTCCAGCCCCGACGCAGGTAACGAGGGAACACCGGATGGTTTTCGTCAGTAAGAGTCTGACAGACCCCTCTGCCCGCCTCAGGGTGGAGGACTTCCATGACGATTTCTAACCCGACAAAAAAAGGACAGCTTGCTGTAGGTACCTATTATCTGCTGAAACGTTGGAGGTTTCTAACCTCAACCTACTAAAAACTGTGATGGTGACTGAAGCCCCGTGTAAACGAACTGCTTATAATCTAGCATTATAAGGGCAAGAAAACGATTTGATAAGGAGGATACACGTCTGACTGATATAGTGATAATAGTAAGATGGAAAAATTGCTTACAAAATAAATTGGAGGTCACTACTGATGCTTGTATATCTACCTACTTGAAACCCGACGGGTGGGAGTCGATCTGGACAAGAAATGTCGTCGAGGAGCAATTCTCACACCACTAGACTTTTCCATGGTTGTTGACCTCTCCAAACTCTGGAAATTGAGGAAAAGGAAACATGGCAGTCATACGTATTGTCATGCGAATACATAATCTACTGCATTGATGTAGAGTACGTTTTTGTGTGCAAATTCTCATGTATATGTAATGCTTCACCTGTTTCATTCTAATTTATACTCTGTCGCGTGAAAATACGGTTGAGTTTAGCAAGTATGGCATCGTTTAGCAGGAAGTAGGTTAAGCACAAGTTATTTTTCACAGTTCCTCGCGAAACTGCGAGCGACCGGAGCCGGATTGAAACTAGGATAAGTTCAGCACAATGTATGAATTGAAATGGTTTTACAGCTAGAATCTTAGAAAAGTTGCGCAGGATTTCTTTCGATTTCCTGTTTAAATTGTTGTGGACTGCAACAGAACCTTGATGTCCTTCATGTTTCGTTTTCAGTAACTAGGTACCTAGGTACTAAGTTATTTGATCATGTCAATAGCCTACTTAGGTCTATAGTCCTAAAAACTTCAAATCTCAACTCGTTATCATTAAAAACTCACATAGTTAATTCACTTTTTTACATCTAGACTTACGGCGGATATTCGGCTGAGAATGAGCATTACGCATGCACACTCTGCACAGTCTCTAGTGATCCTACATCTAGGGCTCACAATGCTAAGAATGAGCACTACACATGCACCCTCTGATCAGTTTCTGGTGGTCCTACACCTAGGGCTCACAATGCTAAGAATGAGCACTACACATGCACCCTCTGAACAGTTTCTGGTGGTCCTACATCTAGGGCCCACAATGCTGAGAATGAGCACTACACATGCACCCTCTGAACAGTTTCTGGTGGTCCTACATCTAGGGCCCACAATGCTGAGAATGAGCACTACACATGCACCCTCTGAACAGTTTCTGGTGGTCCTACATCTAGGGCCCACAATGCTGAGAATGAGCACTACACATGCACCCTCTGAACAGTTTCTGGTGGTCCTACATCTAGGGCCCACAATGCTGAGAATGAGCACTACACATGCACCCTCTGAACAGTTTCTGGTGGTCCTACATCTAGGGCTCACAATGCTAAGAATGAGCACTACACATGCACCCTCTGAACAGTTTCTGGTGGTCCTACATCTAGGGCCCACAATGCTGAGAATGAGCACTACACATGCACCCTCTGAACAGTTTCTGGTGGTCCTACATCTAGGGCCCACAATGCTGAGAATGAGCACTACACATGCACCCTCTGAACAGTTTCTGGTGGTCCTACATCTAGGGCCCACAATGCTGAGAATGAGCACTACACATGCACCCTCTGAACAGTTTCTGGTGGTCCTACATCTAGGGCCCACAATGCTGAGAATGAGCACTACACATGCACCCTCTGAACAGTTTCTGGTGGTCCTACATCTAGGGCCCACAATGCTGAGAATGAGCACTACACATGCACCCTCTGAACAGTTTCTGGTGGTCCTACATCTAGGGCCCACAATGCTGAGAATGAGCACTACACATGCACCCTCTGAACAGTTTCTGGTGGTCCTACATCTAGGGCCCACAATGCTGAGAATGAGCACTACACATGCACCCTCTGAACAGTTTCTGGTGGTCCTACATCTAGGGCCCACAATGCTGAGAATGAGCACTACACATGCACCCTCTGAACAGTTTCTGGTGGTCCTACATCTAGGGCCCACAATGCTGAGAATGAGCACTACACATGCACCCTCTGAACAGTTTCTGGTGGTCCTACATCTAGGGCCCACAATGCTGAGAATGAGCACTACACATGCACCCTCTGAACAGTTTCTGGTGGTCCTACATCTAGGGCCCACAATGCTGAGAATGAGCACTACACATGCACCCTCTGAACAGTTTCTGGTGGTCCTACATCTAGGGCCCACAATGCTGAGAATGAGCACTACACATGCACCCTCTGAACAGTTTCTGGTGGTCCTACATCTAGGGCCCACAATGCTGAGAATGAGCACTACACATGCACCCTCTGAACAGTTTCTGGTGGTCCTACATCTAGGGCCCACAATGCTGAGAATGAGCACTACACATGCACCCTCTGAACAGTTTCTGGTGGTCCTACATCTAGGGCCCACAATGCTGAGAATGAGCACTACACATGCACCCTCTGAACAGTTTCTGGTGGTCCTACATCTAGGGCCCACAATGCTGAGAATGAGCACTACACATGCACCCTCTGAACAGTTTCTGGTGGTCCTACATCTAGGGCCCACAATGCTGAGAATGAGCATTACGCATGCACCCTCTGCACAGTCTCTGATGATCCTTCATCTAGGGCTCACAATGCTGAGAATGAGGCCTATTCTTTTCCCAACTATGTTGGGGTCGGCTTCCAGTCTAACCGGATGCAGCTGAATATCAGTATTTCACATGGAGTGACTGCCTATCTGACCTCCACAACTTAGTTACTGGGTATCACGGTACCCCTTGCTAAGACTGGTTGTCAGACTTTCGGGCTTCTGACGACCCGTAACGACTGTCAATGACCCACGAATGACAGCCGGGACTAAAACCGGGGCGAGATGTCAAAATTATGATAATGTTTTAAATACATTAAATAGTAGATAATGAGTAACAACTAAAAAACAACAATGAACAAACAGTAATGCTTATGATTTTATTTTACTGGTGTAGTTTTATTATTTTAGTCTAAACTGTTGACTTATTTTAATATTTTCTTATAACCGAATTTCGGCTGAATGCTGAAGTACGGATCAAACCGCCGAAGTTCGGTTAAACCGAATGTGAAACGAAGTTCGGTCCATCCCTGATGCTTAACTCTCTTTTTTAGGCTTCCATAGTAAAGGTCACTAATTACCAGTCACCCTATATATAACGAAGTTAAAAGGAAAACTGTCACAGTTATGTAGGCTTTACAAGTTTAAGAGTAATACTCGAACAACTTACATGTTGTAGGAATATGCAAGAACATTTAATTTATGTTTGTTCTTCAACTACAATGTTAAGTTTATTCTATAGTTTATCGTTTACACCGTTGGTTAATTTTGGACAATGCCACGTGCAGTAGACTTATTGAATAGATTCATAACGAGAAACATGGCGCCGTACATGCTAGAGCAGGCGTCGTGGTTGGTACCTGTAGGTAGTCGGTACAATACGCCGAC
This sequence comes from Dicycla oo, assembly GCA_948252095.1. Classification (NCBI taxonomy): domain Eukaryota; kingdom Metazoa; phylum Arthropoda; class Insecta; order Lepidoptera; family Noctuidae; genus Dicycla; species Dicycla oo. The sequence continues at coordinate 1,187,884 of OX411718.1, read as the reverse complement.
TAAGTTAAAACATAATATACTTGGTGACTCAACATAACCTCCATTAAACCTTTATGTAGCAAAATACAACAGAGCGACACATTCTAGCAAATTAGACAAATTGCGCGCAAACTATATTAATTGATGCATCGTTCACTTTAGGGGATTACCTGAAATCTGCTGACTGACAATTATTGTAATAATTATTTAGGTTGAGTAATTCGTAAGGTAACAAATAGGTACCTAACTAACTAACTCTTGCCCAGTCAGTTAAACAGACATTTAAATAGTCAACGTTAAGCGTATTTTGTGTCAGTCTATTTTTTTCTTTTTAAACCTTTTAGAATTACCTAAGTCAAAAAGGTTTTGTTTTTTTTTTAATTTTATATAATTTTAAATGTTACTTTAATTAATAAATGTCGTGTATTCCTGTAATTGGTAAATGTGTCGCAGTAAGATGGTTGTAGCCGTGATATAGTTATATCCCTAGGGATTTATCTATAAACCGTAATATTGTTATGTGAAAACGGTTCATAACTATCTTACTAGGAGTATAACTATGACACGAGCATGATGTAGTAATATAAGTATTAGGGTACTCTGACCAAATAGGTTAAGTTAGAACTGTTACCAGTAACGCGCGAGCCGAGCGAGCGACAAGAGCGGTACCGCGGCAGCCCCCGGCGAGCGCTACGTCGAAATAGGTCGCAGTAACAGAATTAGGGCGCTCCGAAAGTTTTCAAATGATTATATTACGGTGTATAGCTGTATCCCTAAGGATATAACTATATCACGGCTACAACCATTTTACTGCGACATGTATACATCAGAACTTATACCTATAGCTTTGTAAAATGTATATAGGTACATGTAATACAAAATAAATAAATATATCGTTAAGGAATACTATAATAATTATTATTATGTAAGACTAGCTTCAGAAGAAACCAGATCAGTGTTTTAACTTAATTGTATCACTCCAGCTGTCTGAAACATATAACCTTCTTCTTTAAATGGGACCAGTTGCATGAACACCGCGGAGTTTAGTTCGATGAGGTCTACCTCGACTGGCTATTACCAGAAGCTTGCTGACGCTTTTGGGGTCGGGCTAATAGCAGGGCTAGGTAGCTAGGATCAGGTCATACTCAAATTGCACAACCTAAATGGGATTTTGCGCAAGTTTATTTCTTATTTAGAAATAAAATAAGTCTTTATTTGCCTTAATCATGGCACAAAGTTGTTACAGTCTGGATTTGATATATACGTAATGTCTACATGTTTAGCTATACAGAATAGTGTATCAATTGCATGCAAAATAATTAATCGAGTTAAAGGTGAACTATGGAAAGTCGCAGATTAATTGGTATAGCCAGGCAGTTTAGTCTGCGAAGTTGTGTCAATTCTGTTGAAGTGACCTACGAGCAGCCGCGAATGTTTATGGCAGTACTGTGCCTACGACCATATTACTTGTCATACATATAAGTAGCGAAGAAATATGCAGAATATTCAATATCGTCCCAGACCAAGAGGCACATGAACCGAGGTATCCGTGAACTGTGTCATTTGACACGCCGCCATGATTGATGATGCGCGCGCAGGCAGGTCTGTCATGTTGACATTACCAAGTGCGGGGTGTGGCCGAGGTAATAATGGAAATAAATGTGTATTTGAATGTATGGTACTAACTACATATAATATTATGACTGATTGTCCACTACTAAGGGTCTGGAAAGCTAGTTTCTACAAATCACTCAACAAATTCTTAGCTACTCAATAAACACAACGTTATTAATAGGTTACTGAATACGATCAAAAGATAAATTAAATTAAACATTGTTAGCAAATAATGATTATTTGTAATGTTAATAATAGCATTATGTTTAGTAGAGCAATGTACAGGTGTTTGCCGCGGCGATCGGCGCACGCGCATTATGTCACGCGATGCAGAATACTTTGCAGATGCAGCGGCGCCATACAAAAATAGGAATATTGTTATAATAGCCTTATAAACTCTCTGTTAAGTTGAAAAAAAAGATTGCCTTTTGGTTTTTTTTGTGTTGGATCAATGTGTAGTCATTTATAGTAACGTATGCCATTTACTGAACAATTGGATGTTTCCTAGAACAACGGGTGCCGGGAATATTATAACTACACAAACTAATAGAAAACCTACTGTATTCACTAGTGAAGCATATGAAATTATGAATAGCAATGATAAAATAATTTCAATCGGAAACAAAATAATTCTCTAAATTACATTTTAATTGCTGAAATGTAAAAAAAAAATATCCTAAATTAATTATTTAATTACATAGAACACACGAGTCTCGCTTTGGTTTCTAATTTAGAGAGGCCGAGGAACTGGTGGAACATGTTGGCATCAGCTTTAGTTGGTTTCAGTCAATATCTCCGGGTGTTCGCGCTGGGCGGGCGGGCGTCACGCTGGGCGGATCGATACAGGCTCCTAGACCGTAACCGACACTGTACAAGATTGTGCAGTAAATCAAATACAACTAGCTCTTGTCATTTTCTTTAGGTACCTATATTATATTTCTTGGTTTGGTTTCCATTTTACATATAATACTCGTATTTATTAAATCCAGGTGTAAACTTGTACAATTTTTCCTTTCTTAATTTTTTATTATTTTTCAGCTATAGTATTTCAGTATATTTACATGAGGCTTAGTAGTTTGTATCCTTCTTCCTCAAGATTGCCGTAAACATACAATAGAACTTGTTGTTTTCAAACCACATAGATGGAGTCATAACAAAATCCACAATTTTTGAACATCATCTTACAAGTATTTATTTTACTTGTTCTTAGATTGTTTTTTTTTCATTCATATTCACAGAAACAATATCTGTCGATACGAATATTGCACACTAGGCCATATGACGTCACTAGTCGATATTGCCGATCTGTGACCGATGACGATGACTAAGCTGACCTCAAGACATTGCACAACGTCGCCATCACATCGTGACATCTAAACTATGGATTAACAAGCACTAATAATGTGACGTCTTTAGATTTCCTAAATATCTACTTAAGTAGTTTAGAGGTAAAAAAATATGTTTTTTTCCTTCTACGATTTATGAACAAGATGCGGGAAATACCTTCGATCATTTTTAGAATTGTTAGTTATTTTTGCTGAGTTTTTAATGTGATCGGTTGACTAACAGGCCAATGATCCCATTTGATGAAAAAACAAGACTTTAGTTCAAACTTTTTGATATTTTGAAGACGAAATTCGCCTACTGTGTTCTTGTTCCTACAGTCGCCTGTAGGAGTACCTTTCAGCCTCACACGTGCCCCGTGACCTGACTCAATCAGAGGCACTATTAAAATATGACGAACAAACTTTTATTTTTGATTCCGTTTCCATTGCTGTTTAACTTCAACCAACAGGGAGAAGCTTTTTAACTAAAGTTTCAATGCACTGCGAAATAAGTTCTCGTAGTTTCTCGTATTTATGTAGTAAATAGTAGGGGAGCTCACGTTTGGTGGGAATATAATATTGAATGCGATACTCATCGAACTTTTACATAATAATAATAAACTGGGACATTGTTCAACACGGTCATCTGATCCCAAACTAAGCAAAACTTGTACTATGGAAACCAGATAACTGATATACTTCTTTTTTTTGTAAATATGTGTACATACTTATATAGATAATTACACCCAGACTCAGGACAAACAGACATGTTGATGCACATAAATGTTTGTTCTGGATGGGAATCGAACCCACGACCTGCGGCATGACAGGTGGTATCTTAACCAACCACGCCAACTAGCCTGCCAAATAATAATAATGTATAATATCGCATCGAGAGCATTTACGTTCCTACACCGTGCCTATACATAGTAGAAGGGGTGGGTAACAGTTTTCCAACTAAACGAAAGAGTCTCTTTTATATCTACGAATATACGTATTAGAAGGAAAAAACAACGAGCATGTTATACGGTATTTCTGAATTACTTAACGTAGTCTATTCAAATTGAAATATTGACAGTGTGTTCACAGACTTCTGATGTTTTGTTTAATGATATTATTCGGCAGTGGTTATATTGTATATACGATTTTTTAGGTGTTATTTAATGGTGATTCGCAAAACTTAGCGCCAGGTTGTACTCAATTCATATGTTATCCAGTCCACTTGCTTCAACGATCCTCTCTATTCATCATCATAAATGTAATAAACTACACGAAGGTAAAAAAGTGAAGAGGCTTGTCCCGTTGCTAGCGCCGAGACTCCGGGAGCCCAACGTGGCGTAAACATAAAGCAATTAATTCGCGGACGGTTTACGAGCGCCGCGCGCCGCGCCGGCACAACGCGATACTGTTGGGCTCATTACACACACGCGACTCATTCTGGGAGGCTGGCAATATTTGGTCCACCATGGCCTACTTGATGTTATATAAGTACCTACATACGGGTGATACATGACATATAATTTATTTGCTATCTAATAAACAAATATGGTGATACAATTACCATAGACAGAGGTGTTGTGAAACCGATTTATCAGACTGGCATAGTGTGTAGACTGGCATATACGCAAGTTGTGTCAGAAAGCTTTTTATACCATTAAAGATTATATTGAGGACAAAAAGGCTTGGGAATGAACTGCTCCAAATTCTATTTTTTTTTATTTTTGCATACTGAATGTTGACATGAATATTTACTTTGTAAAGTATTATATTATTTTAGTTTATTGTGAATGTGGAGACTACGAGTATGTAGGTCATTCCTTTTTTTTGTTTGTTTTATTTTTTCTCTCAGTTATTTTTAATAATGGTCTGGCAGTTTGAGTAATTTATGCGGCCTACCACTATGTCCTTTCTTTGGTATTGTTCGTCGAATCGTTGAGCTCCTTAAGTTCTGAGTTGAGCCGCGAGATTACTGACAAATGCGTGCACTGACTGGACAGATCCTCTCAATATGTGTGGTTCTTTCCTCAAAAGGCCATTTCAGACACCAATCTACATGGTCTTCACATGAAGTGACCAAGATTATGTCTGGAATTTATAAGAGACTGTGACCTCTGAGTTTGTTTCGGCCTTTCTTCTCAGAGTAGTCAGATAGGAAACGCCGACCTCATCTAGTTAAAAAAAAAAAACATGATTGACTTGTAAAAGTGTTTGTACAAACCTACTTACAGAAATAAAAATCATTTAATATGAATTGTTTGTTAACTGTTTGTATCTTGTAAAGTGGGTAATTGAAATGTACATACTACTCAATGTTTCTTCCTCCTACGAGTATGTAATCTGTGCGATATAACAGAAAACCAATTCATAATAAGGCCAGCCAATTTAAAATAATTATACTGCTGTCATACAGGCAAGAGTTTTGTATCAATATGTATAATATTCGGGTTTGACTGTTACAATATTTTACTTGAGCAAAGAACATTTTCCGCCCAACGATGACCACCGTTGGGCGGAAGTAATAATACAAAAAAACTGCGTTATGAGTATTTTCACTTTGTAGTGTTTTTTTTTCAAGTCGATCGTTTTGGAAGTCATAAAAGAAGAATCTTTCAAATCGGACGACTCTGTAAAAAGTTATGCATGGACATACCTACTTAAATATATATATAGATATGCTTTTTGATTTGGGAACCTACTCCTTTTTTGTCGTCGTTTAAAAATGGAATGCCCAGCCAGAGCTAGAATTAAATTAGTAATTTGCCAGATATTTATTTAAAGTTGCAAGTCTGCAATCATCCTTAGTAGCCCTCCAATATTTTGACGAGGGCGAAATAAAACTTACTGTTACATTTAGCGACTTGTCGTTTACGACTTGATCGCCGGTCGGACGGCCGGCCAGCCCGCTCCGCTCGCCGGTGACGGCGCAACCTGTTCTCATTATTTTATTAATAGTTGCGTGTTATTGCAACATGTTGGAGAGCTACACGAGTTGTCAATTCGCAGCCTCTTCGCCTCGTTCGGAGGCAGATGGGCGTAATCACTGAGTTGACAGGTCTGTAATTATAATTTATGAGCATATGACTTAGATATTACTTTGTTGTAAGTACATTGAATGTGTAAAGTTTACTTTAAAAAAAAAACTATTTATTTGGTGCGCTCGAGTGTGGTTTTAGGTTTAAGAAAGCTTATTATTTTAGATTATTTTGCTAGTAATCTATCAGCGGTTCTGTATGTGAAAACTTTCAAATCCGTAGCTTAATTTGTTTTAGGATTACTTACAATACGCAGATACTGTGTATGTTGTTACATTATGGCCAGAAATACTTGTAGGTACACAGTCCTAGATCTCCCTGCTTGCTCGGCGTTGCTAACGAACCTGCAACACACTGTAGCTTAATTAAGCTCTTGCAATATCGTATACGGAACACAATTGAATGTAGCTCGGTCAGTAACGAACGTGTACGTGTACGTTCACGTCCCGTTGTGACCGCGCAACATTGTTTGAGCCAGCAAGTTGTCGGATCATAGAAAAGGGCAGGGAGACGCGCCAGAATCGTATAGAATCGAGATCGAGGCTCTCCTCGATCGAGGTAATTTAAGAGATATAGGTAGTTGGGCATATGATTATCCTACTAGTTAACTTCCATAGGCTGATCCTAAAGGAAAAAAAAACCGGCCAAGTGCGTGTTAGACCACGCACAATGAAGGGTTCCGTAGTTGGGAATTTATGCCAAAAACAAACTTGACATTGTAGTTGAAAAAAATCTCCTATACATCGTTATACGTCACGGTCAATTCTCCAAATACAAATTGACGCTTGAAAGGCAAGACTCAATATCGCCCAACATGTTGCTTGGTGATTACCAAGCAACATGTTGGGCGATATTGAGTTATAAATATATTGAGAAAGTTCATAATATTTAAATGCCAGTTTATTAAGCCTGTTTAAACTGCATTTGCTGATAAGAATAGTTGGTCGCTGTGATTAACTCAAGAAAATGTTTATGTTCTTTCTCCAGAATTAGCTTACCTTCTGACAGGTTATATGTGTTCATATAATTATTTATTTTCTTTGACTGTAAAAGTCAATTTATTTTAATTTTATATTTATTTATCATTGGCATAATCTACTCATTACAATGTTTTTTTTTTATGAGTGGTATTGCAATATGTGGTTAGCTAGTGACCTCGACATTTGATCATATTATTCTTGCCTGAGCAACCGGCAGCAAGTTCGTCATGCTCCCTTAGATGTTACTGCTTGCGGTAGCGTCGGGGGTCGGGTTGCCTCCTTCGCTCAAATATGGCGAGGGGGGTAATGGCTGAACTCTGCGTTATGCTCGTGAACGGGTGCTGCTTGTGGTGACTGGTCGTCTTGCTGTCCTTGGTTTTGTTTTGTTATTAGTAATTAACTTTGTTTATATTACTTTGATGGTCCTAGTTTATCATTTGTGACTTCGAGTTTCAGCTTCATATACAATCTTCATATATGTAAGTGGGCACATCCTTTATTACTGGAGGCCTTTATTTAGGTATAAAGTTCTGCTTAAGTTTTTAGTTTTGTATTTTTATTTCTGCTTGAGTATAGTTTTCGATTATTATTTTTGTTTTTTTTTTGGTATATTGGTGTGTGCTAGCTTACGTATAGCAAATAATTTAATTTAATGTTTTGTGTTGCGTAATGTACCTAAATTATTATGCGCAGTGTTGTATACATTCTTTTTTTTTTTTTAACTGAACAGACAGCTGTGCTGCTGGGGAGTTTGTTGCGCCACTTCTTCTCCCCAGCTAAAGCACTAGGAAGTGGTGAAGGGCGGGCGTTTTGGGGGACTGTCTTATGTAATTTTGACGTTCAAAAAGTGATGATTCTCAGCCTAGTTTAAATAAATGACTTTTGATTTGATATGATTTAAAATTCGTTGGAATCAAGTAGTTATGTGTAGATTTATGTTTCCAAAAGCTCTAGTGTAAAGTTGTCAACATGTCGTTTGGTAAATATTGCCTTTCAAGCGTCGAAATGTAAAATAAAAAATAAATTTAAAAAATATGATAAAGCTACAAATTAACGATTTTTGGGCTTTTTCCTTTACTTGTGAGACCTTGCTTTATGCCAAATTTCATGATTCTAGGTCAACGGGAAGTACTTCATAGGTTTTATTTGCAAGTATCAAAATATGTCGTTTGAACAGCCGTACTTTTTTTATTGCGTTGACTTAGAAGCTTGATTTACTCTTAAGAGCTCCAAGGGGCCCTAGACCTAAGTATTTGATATTAATTTCAACATGATACCTCCACGCGTTCTTGAGAAAAATGGCCTTGCTTGACAGACGGACGGCCAATGAAGGCACGGAACCCTAAAAAGATAAAATAAAAATCATTTATTTGTTTAAAACATGAGTATACGCACGCACGGCATGTAAGATGTTACATTAAATAATATCACAGTCATGTTTTGCAATAACGGCGTACAAATAGTAGGGGAGCCCACGATGCTAAACTAATGGTGATTTACTCGAGCGTCACGTCGCCGTCGTGGGGACCTATTGGATTTTGAAGATTAGATGGTCGAAAGAAAAAAAGGTTATTGGAAATACTCGAGCGCGTCAGATATTGATAGTTCCGTGTGGCGTCCCTCCGCCGTCTCTCGTGTGGCGTCCCTCCGCCGTCTCTCGTGTGGCGTCCCTCCGCCGTATCTCGTGTGGCGTCTCTCCGCCGTCTCTCCTGTGGCGTCCCTCCGCCGTCTCTCGTGTGGCGTCCCTCCGCCGTCTCTCATGTGGCGTCCTTCCACCGTCTCTCCTGTGGCGTCCCTCCGCCGTCTCTCGTGTGGCGTCCCTCCGCCGTCTCTCGTGTGGCGTCCCTCCGTCGTCTCTCGTGTGGCGTCCCTCCGCCGTCTCTCCTGTGGCGTCCCTCCGCCGTCTCTCGTGTGGCGTCCCTCCGCCGTCTCTCCTGTGGCGTCCCTCCGCCGTCTCTCGTGTGGCGTCCCTCCGCCGTCTCTCGTGTGGCGTCCCTCCGCCGTCTCTCGTGTGGCGTCCCTCCGCCGTATCTCGTGTGGCGTCCCTCCGCCGTCTCTCCTGTGGCGTCCCTCCACCATCTCTCGTGTGGCGTCCCTCCGCCGTCTCTCGTGTGGCGTCCTTCCGCCGTCTCTCGTGTGGCGTCCCTCCGCCGTCTCTCGTGTGGCGTCCCTCCGCCGTCTCTCGTGTGGCGTCCCTCCGCCGTCTCTCGTGTGGCGTCCCTCCGCCGTCTCTCGTGTGGCGTCCCTCCGCCGTCTCTCGTGTGGCGTCCCTCCGCCGTCTCTCGTGTGGTGTCCCTCCGCCGTCTCTAGTGTGGCGTCCCTCCGCCGTCTCTCGTGTGGCGTCCCTCCGCCGTCTCTCGTGTGGCGTGTCTCCGCCGGTGCAAACTGCTCAATTTATAGTTAATACACCTACATTCCTATTTGTAGGTAGGTAGATGAACTTATTTTGTTAGAATGGGAATGGACGATGACAGTTGCTGCGAAAAGTTGGCTCACCCAAAACTTGGTAAAAGGCAGAGTAGATGATGACGTACCTATGTCCTACATAGGTCCTTTGCCTTTTACCAACTACATTGGGGTCAGCTCAGCTTCCGGTCTATCCGAATGCAGCTGAATACCAGTATTTTACATGGAGCAACTGTGTTTCTTCAAAAATGTTCCTATCCCAAACTATCTACGTACGTCATTTACCGCTTGTAGTACCTCGTCACAGTGTCCCAGTCAATAGACTAGCAATAGCTACCCGGAACACACAACATTATAACCGTGTGTATTTGTGTAGAACCATGTCAGCTGGCAGAGGGCCAACGACCAGCAACTGCCAACAAGGCTCACAGCGCCACAGCGCGGGAACTTTGCTCAGCCTCATTTTAAGTTATATTTCTATTTGTTCTATTCAAGCCTGTTTCTGGTAAATAAGTAGTAGGTAGGTGTCCTCGTGACAGTTATTGCTAAGGCTTAGCGAACATGCAGTATGCAGTACCTTGAGAGGTCCTCGAAACAATATTAATTATTCACTGCTGAGAGAATTGCTGATGTAGTTATCAGAGCCTAATGGTATCAGGGCCTGATGGTTTTTGTACCTAAGGTTTATTTTTTTGGGCATCTACAAAAGTCATGGCTCTCCTTTTTACACAAAATGTTTTGCCTTTAGCGAGCGTGAAAAAATGACGAGTTTTTTGACGTTACCGTCAGTCCGAGCAGCGTTTGAGTATTGTGTGTGGAAATCCTCTCACTAATTTCACTCTGACGCCATCTTGCATCCTTCCACTTGCATTTCGCATGGTCGGTAGTTCAAAAAGAACATAAAACACACACATATCCTCAGAGAGAGACTTCAAAGGATACAGAATATTCAAATGAACTGATCTCACTCATACCTAACGCCAGGCTGACGGAATCTCCTACAATAACTCTAACACATCGCTAGAATTTGTAAACAACGAATTAACATTGACGCACTTTTGTCATAATGGATGATGTACAATTTAAATAATATGCTACATGCGTTGACAATCGACATTTACTAACTCGACTGTGATGTACAGCGGGTTCAGAAGGACCGGTTTATATAGTTCAACATGACAAGCACCCGCGGGAAAAGCTACCGAAATATTTTAATTGAGGCTAGATTGTAGGCGTTTCAATGTCTTCAAGCGTAAAGCCAGCTTTCGAGTAGTTATTTGGAGGTATCAATGAGGTTGCCAACTAGTGATGCCACGACTACTGATGCTTGAATGTTTGAAAAGCTGCATGAACAGTAGTTTCGTGTTATCAAAATAACTACACCATACTTTGTTCAGTATAATAGGACTGCGATGATTACACAGCGAGCGTTGCGTTACCGAGCTACTCAAGCTACTCAAGTTCTTTCTAAGTAGGTAGCCTTGCGTTTAGTGTGTCAAAAACAGTATTTACCTTCTTAACCAATTCATGCATTCAAGATCCTCGTGACGTCGAAGGCGATGCGTGCGCGCATGTCAGCGCATCACTCGCACGCATCCTTCTATTGTTCTCGATAATGCGTCAACAGCGATACTGTGTCATCTGGCAAATATTTTAGATCCACCGCTGATGATGCATTTGGTGTAAAGTAGTCGACAGGGCGGGATCATGTCATGAACTAAACAGCAACCAGGCTCGCTAGTACACGTGCGAGGCATACAAACCATCATTAGGTACATTTTTACTCCAATTATCATTACGAGTACCTTGTTCTTCTTATTAATTAGCCTAGCTTATTAATTTTCTTCTAGGAACATGAGGTACCAAGCAATGTAGGGCTTTGGAATAATGTGGAAATACTTACATACATTTACCTCGCAAGTAAAGCAATCCATTAATTTTAACTATTAATCAATGTACTTATCACGTGTATTTATTGTAACAATATTTCATAGTAAAGTGGGTCTAGCTATAGCTGAACTTCAACAATGAACTACATAAACTTCAACAGTGAAGTATATAGATGCGTTCAGGCTGAATATAATGATTGTATGTGGCACGTGTTACATTTACATTGTAACGATAGTAAATAGCTACAAATTGTCAGGTGAGCAAGCCTATTGTTTGCTGGCACTATTTGTAGCTGTCCATTCACAAGCAACTCGGGTGGTGGGTGGGCTGGGTAGGTGCGGTATGATTCACTGTCACATTTTTCATGACCTGCATATTTAAATGTAAATGCCCTAAGTCGATGATAGACATTTAAGGTGTCTAAAATAATTGCAATTTTGAGTTTGACAAATAGCTAACTATTTTGCGTTATCGAAACCAGATTAAATATACACTTAATCGCTTTATTTCTAATCAATTATGCCGATATAGGATCGTCGTTCTCTTCACACATACATAAATTGAAATCAAGTAAAAAATTAAATACGATTGCAACAGCAACTTTTAATTTAAACACATAACGTACTTACTTATTTGTCTTGTGTATTGATTACTCATAATAATTATGTGTAGTGCTGTTTCAGCAGTAGACGCATCGTGGCAGGCGGCGCCGGCGCAGCGCACCTGACTGTGTGCAATGTGACACCCGCCATCGCCATCGCAACCCTAGTTACGTGTGCTGACGATGCAGTCATTAAAAGTGCATTTAAGCAGGTTGTCAAATAATTATAATGGCTTAGTTTTAATTAAATGATTCGCAAATACAATTTTTATCGAAACAATATGTGAGACGTAGATGTACCCAGTAGTGTCTATTATGTAGGATTGTTTCGACAGAATTATCTATTTAAGCGAATTCTTTCCATATGCTCGGTTTTTGAGGTAAACACTCGACAGTAATTCACTCGACTTTGAAGCTAAATTCTTCCTTAACGGAGTGTTCAGAAACTCAATATTGAACCAATATCACTATCAACTGGATAAACTCTGTTTAAAAACCTCAGAAACCGCGCATTAGTAATTGTATCTTATGTTATTATATAGAAGGTAGATGAACAATGATCATGGCATGATGCCATTTTACCACACGTGGTCCTTATTATTTTGGTGACGGACTTTCTTCAACTGTAGCTGTATTCTCGACTGACAAACGCTGTTACCTACACGTCAACTTACATTTGAATACTAGATAATTTGCATAAGTACGATGAATGTATAATTCGTTTTAAGATACGGATATCTTAATACCCAGTTCAAACCCCACAACATCATTAGCAGTAAAGTAATAATGTTCCCAAATAACATACCTACAAGGTCTGTAGCGTAACGCAGTTCCGCTAAGTAAACAAACAAATCTTAGCTCCTTGTCGTGTACTCGTAGTGTAGCTGCATGGAAGTACATACATGTAAATTATGCAATACACGGCTCGTAGATGTATTAACTTTGGTATACACTCCTGACGATGACGGTGCACTTCTCATTGTTTAAGAGAGCTCCGAGCTTAGTTTAGTGATATTGTAGAAGCTTGCGATGTGCTTGCGTCCCACGCATGCTCATCGTATACCTATCTAGTAACACGATATGCCTTTGAGCCGATATGAAAATTAAAGAAAAACATTTATCACAGAAATCCCGCTAACATGCAAAAAGTTGATTAAGTAAAAATAACAAATTAATTATGAGCAGCTCACTGAGCCGGTGAGATATTCCACCTCAATAATGTTGGGGTAATAACGACCTGAAATATTTTAATTGGACATCGGAAATAGCTCGATGAAATATCGATGTAAAAATGTATTTTCTGAAAGTGATTCAGTTGGCCGCCCCCGCTCAGCGCGTCCGCCCGAGCGCGCTCAATTTCTATCGCTCGCTGGCGTCAAAGCCTTCATGCGCCGCATTATGTAGAGCCTTCGTAGCGTAAATATCAGCTGGAAATAGATATAGAACCTGCTAATTTAGCAACGAGAGTCATCTCTTATATCCATGGTCATTGATGCCTGTTACACCAAGCGGAAAATACGTATGCTATGTGCAAACAAAACCATCTCATGGAATCAGAATATTTTGCTAAACATAGGGTCGATTTGTTTGTTCTACTAGAAAATAATGACTTACAAGACAATGCCAACTTCTGTAGCAAAGGCGCTCCCGGTGAAAGGGATCGTTCGGGGAAATAAAATTACAAATGTAAACATTCTATAAATGAACTCTGTCTGTGCGTTGTTCTTCTAAACTATAATAATAATAATAATAATACTCATTTATTTGCAGACATTGAAGTCCATAGAATTAAATTAATTGACATTGACAAATAAAAATAACACAATACACACACATAAAAATCACAAAATAGGCAAAATAGGTAATAACAACATAATAGTAATAAAGATAAAATAAAATAAACAAAATAAAATAAATGCACGTACAGCTATCTAACCAACCTGTGCGTGCAGTCTCCCCCATCGACCAAGCATCGGGCAGTCCCACCGGTCACTCAATGCTCTCAACATGCCGTGGGTGCTGGTATCTCTGTATCGGAGAGAGGCGCATCGTTTTCGAATAATGGCATAGAAATCATCCACTCTCAAGGAACATTTAAGTATCTTCTGGCACCACTATGCAACGGATTATGATGCAATTTTCCCTGTCATTTAGAGAATTTATAGAGGTTTTATTAAACTTACATCAACTAAAGAAATCGTAATGTTTTGTCAAGTAGTAAATAACCGAGAGAAGCAGGGGCGGGTCGCTAGTATACTTAGTAACTGCCGCAAACCAGCATTCCTATGTTTATTTATGAAATTTATGGGTAATTACACAACAGCCTTCCCTCGGTCGAACCTTGCATGGAAATAAACAATCTAATCGAAGGCACAAGACAGTCTGTCACCAAGCAGAGGCTCCAACGAGGTGTGACTGATCGTCACATTGTAAACCCTGTCGCTCACCGCCGCGCGGCCTATTCAACCCGTTGATTACGATGTGCCTGCCGATGGCGGTCCGAGACGTTGGTGCTCAACCTTTATTATTTAAGGGTTGTAAATGAGTAAGTAAATATGTACTTGTACTGCTTGCAATGCAACACGTGTTTATGTTAAAAGCTGCTTACTGTAAAGATATTTTGAGCAGACAATTTGAAAACTCGCAAATAGTTATTACTATTATACAGGGTGAATTTTTCAAGTGGGCGTGGATGGCCAAATCCGAATCTATGAGGAATAGCAAAAAGTACTCAAAGGAGTCTCGGACTCGATTTTGATGAAAACTGAAACTACATCATTGAATTTTTGAAAAATCAATATCGAGGTTTAATAGATAGGTAACATAAGAAAAATAAAAAATAAATGTATTTTGTTAAAAATGAGCTCTTTCCTTTAGTTTGCCGTATGTTATTACTGTCCAGAATTCGGTCCTTATTATCGACAATATCTGTGTCGTGTTTTTTTTTTTAATCAACTGGGTCGATTCCTGGCTAGAAATATTGATTTTTCAAAAATCCAATGATGCTGTTTTAGTTTTTATCAAAATCAAGCCCGAGACTCCTTTGAGTACTTTTCGCTATTCCTCATAGTTTCGAATCTGCCCATCAACGACCACTTGAAAAATTCATCCTGTAGGTATTTTATAAACTCGAGCCACGGCTGTCTCGCACGGGTGCAATGGCGACATGTCCAAACATCAAGATTTCTGAGCTATATCTAATTTCAATAAGCATAATTTAATTTTCAATAGTATACAGACATTTAAATAATATGGTGATACACTATAATACACTTTATTCTATGATCAGATATTGAACATCTGTGTCTGAACTAGATATAAAATATCTGTATATTAATTTACATATATTAAGCTATAAATGAAGGTGATAACGTAGTATCACAACCCATTGTGCAGTTCAGAAGATCTACGGGGTCAAACATGAAGACACGAAAAGCGACTTCATTTTATACGATGTATTTTAGACATTTGTTGAAAGCCCTCGCTGTCCTCGCTGGCTGTTGATTTTAATTCAGCACTGGTTTAACTGAAACTTTTCGCCGGAGCTATTTCAATTTGATGAATATTTTGTAATTACTTCCCTCTTGTACTTTGAGCACCGCTGCTCTGATCGAGCTCGTGCGCCGGCAAGTGCTAACAATGCATTGTTCTGCAGCCTTTCAACAAAAAAAAAAAAAATAAACACCATGGTTAGTAGCTGTGTGCGATAATTAGTTATCGTTTAGTTACTGATGTGCACAATATATCTGCAGTTACTAATGTGTTTTTTTTGGTGATGATCTAGTAATAATAAATCTTTTATTTCAGAGAGCATATTATCACAGTTTTAAGAAGAGTATCATAGCACTAATTAACAGTTATTTTTTAATTTGCAATAAGCAACGTTATACAGTTATGTATCCAAACCACCTAATATAAAAACCAAACCTACACCTAACCTATGTGTGAAAACTTGTACTTGCCATCATCTTGTTATAAACTTAGTAACCATTGTATCTGATTAGCTGTAAGTTTTCCAAAAATAATAAAATAAAATAAAATGCAATAACTTTTTGAGCACTATAAAAACTTTCTTCCAAAATATCAACCGACTTCCAAAAAAAAAACACCACAAAGTGAAAATTCTTTGGATCTGTGTGTTTTACTTTTTTGCCACCGACTTCCGAAATTAAAGTTATTTTTCACTTTGTGGTGTTGGAAGTCGGTTGATTTTTTTGGAAAAAAGTTTTTATTTTTCACTTTTTAGTGGGTCAATTTGTAATTTATGTAAGTTACAATATCTTAATGTCAACTGCTCATCACCTTTTAGAAAATATTTCTTTTCCCGATGCAGGGACGTTAATTGTTGAGCCATAAGCATTATTGTGACGAGCATAAATTACTCAGAAATCATTATTAAAGTAGGCACCTAATCAAATCGCCACTCTTGAAATACTTATTATTGAGTAGTTTAGATGGCCATCTGTGATCTTAATCATCAGTTCCACTTCACCAAATGGTGCTTTCCAAGAACAAATGCACCAGTTACTATAAAAATACCCAAATCGCTATAGGTGTGCATAATATTTGAAGAGTTCCGTCGATTTCTCCAGGATTCCATCATCATCCTGACCTGATGGCAAAGGTACCAACTAGAAAGTATACCCTTTCAAACAAAAAATAATTTTCCAAATCGGTAATCGAGGAACATAAGTAAAAAAAATAATAATAAAAGATTCCGACGAACTGAGAACCTCTTCCTTTTTTTTGAAGTCGGTTAAAAATTAATATTGACGTGCTACGTGAGCGCTACGACACGCTACGCGTGGCTACGGTGAGCTACGCCGCACTACGCTACGGCTAATTACCAAAATATTGTTCCACAAGTTCCAAGAACGGCACACCATTCAGGGCTCATTTATAAATCCATTTAATTAATTAATTAATACAAAATAATATAATTCAAAGAAAAATGTAATAAATAGGTAGATGATTCATAGCGACAGGTAGGTAAAAATACATTTTACATCCATCATTATCAGTACCTACACATTTCGTAAGAAATATTGACTGTTCAATATGGGCTGTGTTGATAAATGGTAAGAATTTGTGAATAAAAAATTTGTGAATACAAAATCCCGTCAATGAGCGTTTCGTAGGACCTGAAAGTATCCAGTCATGTCTGTTAGTTAGGGAAGTGCGGCGTCACTTCGTAGCGCGGGTGTAAGCTACGTATTCAAAGAATCTTATCTTCGTGCTCTTTTATTTTCAATTACGGGTTGAATTGGGCTTAACTCTAATCTTGGCGGATAAAAATGTGCTAAAGCAACAACTAAAGCGTGATTAGAGGATGATAGCACAACTATAATTTTGGAGTGGGCACTTTTATCAGGTGCGGCTTAACTTTCGGACTCCTGCCTTTCTATCCATTCTTTAATAATAATAATGACAGGCCAGTTGGCGTGGTTGGTTAAGATACCACCTATCATGCCACAGGTCGTGGGTTCGATTCCCATCCAGGACAAACATTTGTGTGCATGAACATGTCTGTTTGTCCTGAGTCTGGGTATAATTATCTATATAAGTATGTATTTACAAAAAAAAAAGTAGTGTATGTAGTATATCAGTTATCTGGTTTCCATAGTACAAGCTCTGCTTAGTTTGGGACCAGATGACCGTGTGTGAAAATGTCTCAGGATATTATATTATATTATTATTATAATAAAAAAACAAATTGTTTCATGTATTTTTTGTTTATTTGTCATATAAATAATAATAATTATTAAATAGTTCGTATGAGCTAATTTATTTCTGAAATTGATAGTTTTCCCAAGCAACCTAAGAACATGTTTCCATTCAGTCATTATCACATCCCTCTAATTATATTACGTGTCAAATAGAATAAATAGTGATATATAAAAACAGGTGCGGAGTGGAAACAGACCTTATACCTTCAATGTCTCAATGTAAACAATTAACTTCGACATTGCAGTCACTTGTTTTTATCACAGTCAGCTTCTTCCGAGTTTAGACGGTTTCTTACAACAGCTGAATAGAATTTACATAAAAAAACTTGGTTTTAAAGACAATTCTGTGAATAGCAAGGGTACGAAGAATCGTAGAGTTTTTGTTAGGGAATAATCACTAAGAAAAATTTGTTTGCAGTATGTTTGAGGGTAGAAGTGTGGTGGTTGTTAAGTCCGGCTATGAAGACTTATTCTTGGATATAAACCTGGCAACCAATGTGAAGTTTTCAAAACACTTATATTATTGCAAGTTAATTTGATACACTTCAGACTTATGGTCCATCTGGACATTACTGTAGGTACTTACTTCTGACTTCTATGGAAAGATAATTGGTAATTTTTATATAGTTGAGAAAACTCAGTGAACAAAGCTCCTTATCTTTGTACAGGATGTTGCCCTGCGTTGGGGTCGTTGATTGACAACAAGCTTATTTATTAGCCTATTAAATTATTTGAGCAGGGCCAAAGGTAAATAGAGTAACAATGGATGCAGAGAACGTTATTAGTTAATGTCCAAAATGAATCAATGTCTATTGAAGGATCATTTACTACTTGTATGGACACTTTGTTGAGGCCAATGTGGGCCGGTTAGTGGCTATAAGAATAATAACACTACTTAATTATAATTTATGAGTAGCTTACTACGAAATTAGATGGGACGTGTAGCTGCACTAACTTAATGGGACGTGTTGGTGCACTAACTTAATGGGACGTGTTGGTGCACTAACTTAATGAGACGTGTAGGTGCACTAACTTAGATGGGACGTGTTGGTGCACTAACTTAGATGGGACGTGTTGGTGCACTAACTTAGATGGGACGTGTTGGTGCACTAACTTAGATGGGACGTGTTGGTGCACTAACTTAGATGGGACGTGTTGGTGCACTAACTTAGATGGGACGTGTTGGTGCACTAACTTAATGGGACGTGTTGGTGCACTAACTTAGATGGGACGTGTTGGTGCACTAACTTAGATGGGACGTGTTGGTGCACTAACTTAATGGGACGTGTTGGTGCACTAACTTAGATGGGACGTGTTGGTGCACTAACTTAGATGGGACGTGTTGGTGCACTAACTTAGATGGGACGTGTTGGTGCACTAACTTAGATGGGACGTGTTGGTGCACTAACTTAGATGGGACGTGTTGGTGCACTAACTTAGATGGGACGTGTTGGTGCACTAACTTAGATGGGACGTGTTGGTGCACTAACTTAGATGGGACGTGTTGGTGCACTAACTTAGATGGGACGTGTTGGTGCACTAACTTAGATGGGACGTGTTGGTGCACTAACTTAGATGGGACGTGTTGGTGCACTAACTTAGATGGGACGTGTTGGTGCACTAACTTAGATGGGACGTGTTGGTGCACTAACTTAGATGGGACGTGTAGGTGCACTAACTTAGATGGGACGTGTTGGTGCACTAACTTAATGGGACGTGTTGGTGCACTAACTTAGATGGGACGTGTTGGTGCACTAACTTAGATGGGACGTGTAGGTGCACTAACTTAGATGGGACGTGTTGGTGCACTAACTTAGATGGGACGTGTTGGTGCACTAACTTAATGGGACGTGTTGGTGCACTAACTTAATGGGACGTGTTGGTGGTTGGTCACCTAGATAGATTTTGTACCTTCAATTTATGAACACAAATCTAGGAATTAATTAGTCGACAGAAATGCTAAATGTTACTTCAGCGTCAGCGCCGGCACCGTCATGTGAGCGTTGCGTGCGCCACGCTCTGTCGTCGCACACGCAACGTAGGGCGACGACCGAGACGCACACGCGTCGTCCTTGTTTATCGATAATAATGACAATACACGGTGTAGCTAACTACTTATGATGTTGTACTGAAACATTTCAACGATGTAGAAAAGACATACTGCGTCGACCCAACTAAATTAGGATAGGGGCAGAAGGAACGATGATGACAGGGGCAGAAGGAACGGTGATGACAGGAGCAGAAGGAACGATGTTGACAGGGGCAGAAGGAACGATGATGAAAGGGGCAGAAGGAACGATGATGACAGGGGCAGAAGGAACGATGATGACAGAAGCAGAAGGAACGATGATGATAAGGGCAGAAGGAACGATGATGACAGAAGCAGAAGGAACGATGATGTCTGGGCAAAAGGAACGGTGATGACAGAGGCGGAAAGAACGATGATGACAGGGGCAGAAGGAACGAGGATAACAGGGGCAGAAAGAACGATGATGACAGGGGCAGAAGGAACGATGATGATAAGGGCAGAAGGAACGATGATGACAGAAGCAGGAGGAACGATGATGACTGGGCAAAAGGAACGGTGATGACAGAGGCGGAAAGAACGATGAT
The DNA here is from genome assembly GCA_948252095.1 of Dicycla oo. Classification (NCBI taxonomy): domain Eukaryota; kingdom Metazoa; phylum Arthropoda; class Insecta; order Lepidoptera; family Noctuidae; genus Dicycla; species Dicycla oo. The sequence continues at coordinate 1,167,718 of OX411718.1, read as the reverse complement.
GACAGGGGCAGAAGGAACCAGGATAACAGGGGCAGAAAGAACGATGATGACAGGGGCAGAAGGAACGATGATGATAAGGGCAGAAGGAACGGTGATGACAGAGGCGGAAAGAACGATGATGACAGGGACAGAAGGAACGAGGATAACAGGGGCAGAAAGAACGATGATGACAGGGGCAGAAGGAACGATGATGACAGGAGGAAAAGGAACGATGATGATAAGGGCAGAAGGAACGATGATGACAGAAGCAGGAGGAACGATGAAGACTGGGCAAAAGGAACGGTGATGACAGAGGCGGAAAGAACGGGATGACAGGGGCAGAAGGAACGAAGATGACAGGGGCAGAAAGAACGATGATGACAGGGGCAGAAGGAATGATGATGACAGGGGCAGAAGGAACGATGATGAACGGTGCAGAAGGAACGATGATGATGATTTTGCTACATCTTTTCAGTGTTAGCTATTTTGGTAAAGTAAAAGGTATGTCAATCACCTTTAGAGAAAAGACAACAGGGTTCTCAATCTCTTGTCAGATTGTTAAATTAACACACCTGTCCTACCGTAATATAAAAAAGACCTCCCAGATACCATATTTTGCAACAAGCAACATTGCTGTACATTTGCCTTGAGGATAGTAGCACAGTAGGTTTGCTGGTGTGTTCGCATTAGTTCACAACACATCAGCTAACCCTGTGGTGGTACAGCTGCCAGTGACTTAAGACGGTTCCTGTAAACATTTTGCAGTAGTGAAAAATAGGTGCCCACCTAAAGGTGGTAAAAACTAAAAGGAAAAATCATGTTATATTAGTGCATTGTATGAGGTCCATGCACTTATAAAGTAAATAGAACCACCGGAAACTGGATAAATATACTCCTGCCGGCTTAGCACGAGCACCGGAGAGAAGTGTCTTGTCGACGGAAGAGTAGACAAAAATGACGTTACCGTGTAGACAGTACGACGGCAACAAAGTAGAAAGAGTCAACTGCACTTTATGATATTCACTTTTTTACATAATTCGACTTAGAATTTTTGTTTTTTTTCATAGGATTTCTTTTTTTGTTAAATTCTTAATTTTTACAAATATTAAGTTACGCATATAAATACGAGTACAACTGGGGAGGCGAGCCAGTAGCGCCGGAGAAGATGCGATTCTCAATGAGTTTTATATGGAGTTTTTCACTTTTTGTATGGAAAATATGAAAAACATGTAGAGTTTTAGAGGTTTATGAGTTTCGTAAAGGGGTCGAAATTTTCATTATTTTTGCGATAGGACACACCGTTTTCGAGATATAAGCAAAAGAAGAGGGAAAAAGAAAATGGTTTTGTAGACCGTACATACTTTGCGGCCGTCGAGTAGAAAGATTTCTACTGTCGCATGGCGATTACAAACTCAAATTTTCTTCACTACCCTAGACAACTTTCTTCCGAAATAGTCTACATAAAAAAGGAGCTAGACAAGATCGCTAAAAACGAAAGACAAAATGACAAATTGCAAAAGGATTTCTACTTCACTTTGTATAGAAAAGGTTGTCTACTCTTCGTAGATCTATATCTACGAAGAGTAGACAACCTTTAGTATGAACTAAGTCCCCAGATTTTTGTACTAAGATTGAGCGCCGTTGTTTACTCTTCCTAGAGATAGACAAGCGGTCATGCTAAGCGCACAGGAGTGTAGTGAGTAGTGAGTCACAATAACACTACACTAATAGTCACTAATAATCACAGAACAATGTTATGCTGCGTTCTGGGCGATTGGCTGGTACGCTCGGCTGCGCCTGCGCGGCACACGTCGCGCTCGGCAGTCAGCAGGAGTCGTGATGTCATGGCATTGACTGATGATGGTGATGTTCAGTAAGCTGATTAAGACTGAAGTATTCTCACGCGATGAAGATACCTCAGAGAAAGACAGCACATCAACATTCTCAACGAGTTATTACCAGTACCTACAGTTGTTGAAGTGGGCTATATACATATATATATATATAGTTTATTATTATTCAATTAAGAAATGTTTCACTGACTTTTTTTTTCTGATATTTATCTACCTATCTCTGAACTGTAAGTACCTATCTCTGTTCCCGTTTCAATCTACGAGCGTGAGTATGTTTAGCTAAAATGAATGATGCAACAATGAAGGAAATTCCCATTTTCAGCTCCACTTAACCGATCATGAAAAGAACGTACAAAACAAATTAAGGTAGCTATTACGTACGTTCTCCTCTTTGTCCCCAAATAGAGGCCAAATTACTTGACAGATCTGGGTAATTGAGCAACAGAATGCATCAAAAACTGTAGTTTCTAGAACATTTAAGATTTCCTGGAGTTAGGCTACAAGTTTGAAAGGTTCGTACAAATAAAACGCGCTAGTCTTTTGTTCCTCCTTTCAGCAGGCAAGTTTTCGAATACATTATGTTACGAAGTTTAAGTTGCGGCCAACTTTGACTGCCGTAACAAGTTGTTAACTAGTTTTGAATGCATCCTAATTCCTGCGATATGATCGATAAACCAACTTCATGGCAGTTATGATAAAACACAAATGTGTGTGTCGAGTGTGGTAGTTGTGACCGCGGAGTGAGCACCGAGCACCGCCCCCGCCCCGTGGTGCTGTGGTGCGGAGTCAGCATGCGGCCGGTCAGGCTGCTGAGGACGGGTCGCGTGGCCGTGGCGTGGCGCGCGGGCGGGCGTCGCCGGGCCGCGTGCCGCCGCCGTACCGCGCTCACACCCACTCGCGTCCTAACCCTCGCCGCGAACGGACGGCATGGCGTCCGCGCGCTGAACGCCATAACGAATACGTGTCTGTGCTGTGCAACATAACACGCTGCTGCTCCGCTCCGAGTGGGACATCAACAACAATATGATCCGGTGAGTACCCGCTGTACCGCGCCGCTGAGGGCCACCCATTTAGCAATTTCCATTTTCCCCGGACCGGTGTTTTCCCTCCGGAAAATTGTAACTACAGACATCCTTACAGATTTGTTTTGATTTACTGAATTTATCAGATCTGTGTTATTTCGATAACAGTTGCGCGTTGAAAGCGAGTCGTTCGTAGATTGCCCTCGACTAAATCGTTTGTATTGTATTGTATCGGCAAGATATTTGTTTTAATGTCTCAATACAGACGCCAATGAAAGGTCACGAAATTTCAATAGCAGTCGAAGAGGTGAATCACTGCTGTCGCTGAGTCACCGCGGAACTCTCAGGAGGAGCTACTGGAACAGGAGGGAGCTATTGCAATAGGGATCCTTTGGGTTTTGGAGGGCTCTTGGAAATAATCCTGTGAATAATTGACAACGACGTACAAACTAACTTCCAGTCATTGTGCTAGTGTGCAGTTGAATCAAAGTGACGACGGTTCTCTGATGGATTGTTCAAACGTCATTTAGTTTTCTGTGTTTAGTTTTGCGCACAATATAGCCGGTGTAGTATAATAAAACCTATTATCGAGATGCCATTATGTCGGAGCAGATTAGTGTGAGTGACGGAGTGACGGGTCGCAGTGTGCCCTGTGACAGGCCTGCCTAGGGAGGTGCTGATGTTGAGGGCAGGCTGGTGTCTGCGCCATTACTGAGCTCATCATCACGTCGATCTTCCGTCGAAGGTTGACCGACACCACACCGCACAAGGAATTTTAATAAGTGACGCAATGACCTCTGAGGCTTTTATTTTTTGCATAACGCCGAAATAACAATGCAATAACCTGTTGTATCATCGAAATCGTCCAGTCAACGTGAGTCAGGCTGGTTCTCCTTGTGCCGGTCGTAGAGCGCGGTGTGTGGTGCGGGCAAGCCGCGCGTGCAGCACGCGACGCGCCGACGCGCGACCAAATACCAGTACATTGCATTACAACAATTGTGTTCTCGGGTCACTTGTTCTTCGATTAGAACTGGTATAACCGAATGTAGGTTACGGATATAAGTAGCTGTTTATAAGCACACCGAGCTCCGCAGCTCCACATCATATAGACGACGACGGATGGGCTTGATCTTTCAATTGTATGCAGATGAGACGATGCAGTGTTAATGTGAAACCAGTTTCAACAAAACAGTCGCCGTCAAACATTCGCATTTAATGCCTATATTCAGCTTATGCAATTAAAACAGCTGAATTAAAGTAGTGAGGAGTGACGCGCGGCGAATGTAAAGTTTGAATGCGGACAGCTTGCGTAACATAGCTGTTGGTGCGCCGCGTGAGTCGCGAATAATCCATGGTAACAATTGTTGTGCCGTGTGTAGATGTCGCGCGGCAGCAGCTCGGCGCCGCGCCGACAGGAATCGCAATTAGTCGTCATGTGTGATCGCTGGCGCATAGCAACAATGCATCGGACACGATCAGAACATGATAACGCGAGCTTCAATTTCATTTACATACCGCCGACCTCCGGAGCGAGTGTGAGCAGGGCGCGCGGCGTGTCCGCGTGCCCGCGTGCTGAGCACGACGCGCGGCGTGCCCGCGTGCCCGCGTGCTCCCCATACTATACAGTACACTTAGCAGTTTTGAAACAACGTCAGAAGTGATATAGTGAGCGTCTTGCGCAGGCCACTCACAAATGCAATAATTGCAATGTGTAATTAAAAATCTAGTACAGAGGCAACTTATTAAGGTTTAAGAACAAATTTATAATTCTCAAAAGAATTACATACATAATTCACTTACTGAGAAACAATATCTAAAACTATGATTAATAATTAGAGCGCACAGATTAAATAAATAACCCTTCCATTTGTTCTACGAGAGACGAGACTAATTGCAAGTTTGTAGAAGAATAAGTCAATTGACGTCCATTACTTGTCGAAGCAGGATCGAGCAACCTTCGTCGTGGCGATGAGGATGAAGGCTACAGCTTGTGTACTCAGCTAATATTCAAGCAAACAGATTTAAATTGAGGACATTTAGATGTTGTTCCACTCGGGTGTCACGGAGCGGTGCAGCCGCCGCCACTGAAGTATATCGGGCAGCAGAGACGCAACAACTAGATCTTCATGGAGATAATAAGAAGTCTCTACAAGCTGTCCCTGTAACGTTCACTAACTCCACTGTCTCCACTCCCTATGCCACTGTTTCTGAAATATTTCATTCTGAATCTAATTGATTCAGAAAACAAATTAGGTTTAAAGTTTATATCCAGTATTGCGCCCAACATACCGTACAGTTCGCATCGGCTGAGCTGCACGTAGTTGCATGTCTAACATGCCTAGCGTGGGAGTCGGCGCTGCAGCTGGCGCTGGCGTGCGGTGCTTCGTTTACATCCATCACGGTGCGGTATTTGTCGAAGTTCACTACATTTACAAGCTAATGCAGATGTTTTATGGATTTATTATCTGTCGTTCGTGTTTGAGAAACAGTCGAAGTTGATACTTCCTGGTCAAAAGGTGCAGTTTATTTTCGGGCGGACAATGCGGCAGTCCCCAAACGTGCCGCGGTATCAGTCACCATCGCCATCGCGGACCTGTCCGGTCCGGAGCGCTCCGCCCGCCATCGCGCCACAGGAATGCGAAATTCAATTATCTTTTTTTCTGCTCCGTCCATCTTGAGTGTTTCTGCCAGAGATAACGCACCCACAGATTATGGTGAGGTAAGACGTTTTGGCGCCAATTAATGGACGCGTGAAGAATTTTTGTGTTACAAAATTGAATTGAATTTATCAATTTAACCAACAAGATGAAACCAAAACAAGGCTCTCTAGTTAGTTTCCTTACATTTTTACATAATTGAAATATGTCTTGTCTATTCAAATTTATATAACTCTCCTTTCAACTGAAACGTGAGACATTAAAATATAGCAAAATGTAGTTTGATGCAACTTTCAGCTAATTAGATAATTATGTATGATATAAGTTGTGTAGTGCTGCTCTAGTGTCATTCTAGTGTTCCGCGGAATAGAACTCGGTTGACATGTGAAAGTACCTGTACATGTACCTGGCCAGCTAATCAGAAGCACGGTCAGCAGCGGTTGGCGCAATTGTAACCATCCCTGGGCTATGTTAGACTAGCAATGCTTTCACTATAATTAATGTATTATTACCTAATTAGCTTTTTCAGTACTTCCTTCTTCTACGGTTCATATAAAAAATCATTCATCATTCATTCATTCGTTCATTTTAAATACTATGTAAAACCATAAATGGTGCATGCTGTGTTAGCCTGTAAGTGATGCACTTATATACGTAAGTACTATTCATGAAATTATTTTAAATGTATTGTGTGAACAATTGTTACCTAGCTTAAATCAAATAAATATAAAATCTCAATTTTAACCTTCGACAATATCTGAGTTGAAAATATAATTAATTCGATCATTACAAAGGGGTAGTCTGAGTTTAAATAATATTTAATTGGTAACTGTGAGTCTTCAATGGCAAAACTAAAAAGTTTAAAATTCGTATTCCATTTCAAAATTTTCATTAATAATTATTTCACGATTTCACCGACCCTTCTCTTAATTGTAGACCTTTGGTTCTGTAATCATGTATGTACCTTCCATCCGCGATGTCATACTTCCAGGAAAAGTGTTTAATTTTAGAAAATGAGAAAGGTTTTATTTGTAACAATGTACTCAATACTTTTATTGCATTCCACATTGTAGGTATTCTTAGGTGGTAAACTTATAATTAGATCATGTGGACCCTGTCGGAAACAGAAAAACAAGTGAGTTAGGAGAGAGCAAGCATCTGTTACTGTGGCGCGCAAATTTCTTACATAAGGTATGCTGGCGCCGCTGCTGCGGCTACTGAGACCCTCAAGCGGCGCAAATATTGTAACCTTATGGGTAACTACAGTTTTGAGCCGTTTGGGGTCGAAACGCTCGGGTCATGGGGCCCGAGTACGCGTCTTTTTTTTTAAGGAAATTTCTCGCCAACTGGTCGACACTTTACATGACCAGAGGGCTGGCTCGTTCTTTGCTCAAAGAATTAGCATTGCCATTCAACGTGGCAATGCTAATTCCATTCCAATTGTTTCCGGACGACAGCGACGGGGACGAGTACTTCGTCGCCTAAACTTCCTAGTTTTTGTATTTATAGTTAGTTAGGTAGTATTATAATATATAATTTTGTACATGGTGTAAATAGTTATCAAGGTATTCTTAATTTTTGATACGGCTCGTGTTGTTATCAAGACACCACGTTATATAGGTAGATACTCATCTGTGCTTAACACGTAAAGACATTTGAATGCAAAGCCGTAGTAGATGTAGAATGTGGGGAGTTCACGTGTGTGAGAGAGAGACAGTGGCGCGGTTACTGAACGTGCGAAGTTTTACATTATCAGAATGTTTAGCAATCATAATATCTTGATTGCTAAACATTTTGTTAATGTAAACTTATCATTCAGCACAATAATAAAACTACTGGATTCATTGGCAATTCAGTGTCAGCGTTTATTAAAAAAAAAAAAAAGTTAGGTTAGCTATGCTTTTATTTTAAAGCTTTTGGTAACGCTGCGATCTGACATCGTAATTGCAAAAGGCTCTGACGGCAATTTCACCCGTTATGTAAATACTCATAAAGGCCAAGAGGGCCTTTTGGTTAATATTAGCGAAGATACTAGAGTTGATCTTAACTTCCAATAGGGGATAATAGTTCCTAGAACTAGAATTAAAGCTTAGGTAAAGGTCGCTTAGTAAGAACAAGGGTTGTGTATATATTACAAGTGTGTTTGCTGACGCCCGCGATTCCTCATAAGTACGAGTTTTCGCAGCGTCAGAATGTATTGTGACTTTGTGAATGATTTTATGCAGAAAAAAGTTCTAATAAGATCTTTTTAAGCTCCAATGTTTAACTTAGGATAAATCCATATTTTTTTATATCTCCGTTCATTCATGATTGTTGACGAGCAGTGGCACGCAGTGCAATGGTGCTGCCATCCTATCATTTTTATACTTTTGTGAATGTAATTTCTTGGGCCAGTATTTTCGTCTCCAAAGACCAAGTCGCAAATGAGCATCATTGTAGGAAGCAGACGCTTTCGAGGCCCTCAAGCGACTGCCTAGTGCCTCGTGCATACCTACTGCTTCAATTCAACTTTCGGTATTCACGCCGCGCCGGGAGGCTGAGCACGTGTCGACGCATTCATTAAGTTCATTCAGTTTCGTTATTCAAATCGAGTGTGCGTCGAAAGTGGAAACTGTTTTATGAAATGTACTTGTATTATATTATCTACTAGCTTCGCTATGACTGATTTTCCCAACTTGGTCAGATGTGGTGCTCGATATAGAGGGAATTTGTTGGTGAATGCTTTAACTTTTTTTGGTTTATTTGTGATGACTCTGTGTTTAGATACAGTTGTTCGTTAAACAGAAGAGAGGCCTTGATAGATTTTTTGCGCGGTAAGGAACAGTCTCCGTAATCAGCAATATCTTTAGTGGCAGGAACGGTCAATCGACTGGATTACGTAATTAAATACGAATGCTATAGGTACTACCTAGAATATGCCTGTCGGTCTTGGTGAAACAATCACAGCTCCGATTCTAAAGGCCATTTTAAAGAAATGCACAAATTAACTGGGTCGTTTTTGTACCTACGAGTATCTTTTATAAATAAAAATCAATCGCCGAATGTATGTACGCGCATCACTTCAGAACGGTTGCATCTATTTAGCTATTTTTTTATCGTTTGTGATGGTCTGAACAAGGTTTGTATGAAAGAAAATGTTTGAAAAGTTGCCGGGAAAATTGGAAAATTCGGGAAACTGAAAGTGCATTTTATATTGGAATTTTGTATGAATTATTGAAATTTTGACGGGACAACTTTTGTCGACTCAGCTAGTTACTTATAAAATTGTGTGCCCACAGGTTACGGGTTTGCCTATGTCATGTTATTATTTTCTTCGAATCAATTTTCTCAATGGTAAGAACAAAATAGTTTGAAGCTAAAATAGTCACTGACGGGTTCATAGTGAAACTATGACTAGCAAATAATTTAATTGTAAAACATGGACCAGCGAATAATTACAATACACTTAACAAGAATTAATCAATATTTGTAGGTGTTGCATATATTTGACATGTACTCGTGAGTCGATCATTTACCGGCTCATACCGGCTCATGCACTCGTGAGATGATGTACACAGACATGCCTGGCCGGCTCATGTACTCGTGAAATGATGTACACAGACATGCCTGGCCGGCTCATGCACTCGTGAGATGATGTACACAGACATGCCTGGCCAGCTCATGTACTCGTGAGATGATGTACACAGACATGCCTGGCCGGCTCATGTTTTGACTAATTAGTTCACAACATGATATCATTACTTGCCAGAGTTACTTACTTACAAGCGGACGGTAGTTTTGACCTCTCAGATTGCTACAGCAATTTGGACATAAATAAATATTTTTTAAATTTTTTATTTGTAATGGGTTTGCTTTTTGGTTTAGTCTAGATAGGCTAGAGGTGACAGAGACAAATTCTACGATGGAGGATGGTGGATGGAGTGGGGTGATTTACTTTTAGTACAAATAATACCGTCTGATACAACTAAAAAGTATATGAAATACGAGTAAAATTTGTATTTAAAACACGTCAAATAACTAGTCAAATAAACCGCCCCAAGCTGCTCCCTCCGCAAAGGGTCCCATAACGCTTGCTGCATTGCCACGTTGGATGGCAATGTCTAATATTTGCTCCAAGAACGAGCCGGAGCGGGAGTCACCTGTTTTGTCACGGAGTCTGTGCCCTATCTCACTAATAGCTTCTTGGCCTCAGTGCCCCAACTACCCATGTTCTCAACGGCAATGGGCACAAAATGGTAACGATTCACCAACGGTGCATACTTCACCCTCTTCCTTTCAGCAGCGTCTCCCACTGCTGCTGACGGCGAGAGGACGGTGCGACCGAGGTGGCTGGCAGCAACAGTGCTGACGCAAGTTGCGTCCCATATTAGGCACTTGCCGTTCTTCCAAGGCACCAGGGTCAGCCCGTCCGGCCTCTTGCCGTCTGTCCTGCACAGACCCGGAGGCTGGAGCACGCAGGGGACATCTGCCGACACAAATGTCCTCCGCACAATATCAATTAGACATAATAATAATGATCTACTAACGTATTTACAAATTCTGTTGGTTCTCTGGTACTTACTCAAAAGACCAACCGCTCTCGGTCAGAGGATTAACATGTCAAGAGAATTTGTAGTAGCATCCGTCTGTATTTCTGTAAGCTTAAAACACTTCTCAGTTAATTAATTAATTTATTGTGGCAACACTAAGCTGCGGCTAATAAAAATAATAAAGCACAACCTCTTAAGGGGTCATTGTACTCATCATTATGAACTATGGAAGCAAAACCTGAAATCGCGAAAAAATATCAGCTGATCAGTACATTTTGACGACCTATGCGAACATAAATGTACTGAACAGCTGATTTTTTTTCACGATTTCAGGTTTGGTCCCATAGTAAAAGTGGTTCATAATGATGAGTACAATGACCCCTTAAAATATTGTCCATGAATTCATATTCAACCTGTATGTACTCCTTAGATAGCTACCGTGACTGCTGAGATTTATTGAGATGTAGTAAAAGAATAAGAAGGAGGTTTCTGTTCTACCTGAGAGAAGCCTGGCGCCTGTTGTCGATTTTAGTTTCAACAAAAGTAGACCAAACGATGATTTCTTATATTTTTTTAGATCCTGTCAGGTTACAAAACAGTATTACAGTAAAAACTAGGCGCAAGATGCAGTGACGCAACTCCTGCGCATACACTTTCACTCGCGTGGACAATGGCTGCAGACTCTTGTTGTGCATAAAATTCCGCCGGTGACAATAGCCGGACGACACAATAATATAATAGTAGACGCCAGCAGTAGACACGCTCAAGTCCAGACAAATTGTTGTGACAACAACCTTTGTAGTTCTCGTGAGGACATATCGAGCTATTGGTTTCGTTCTGTGGGTTTGTGCGAGTGCGAGGTCTCTCAAGTAGTCAAGTTGCTGTCAAGTGATCAAGTAGTCAAGTTGCTTTAGTAGTTCAAGTTTACATAGGTTATTTATTTATTTATTAATTAATTAAAATTTTGCGATAACACTGCCCGTTATCGCTAAAAGTGCTAAAAGCGATCTTTTACAGATAACTTTTGGATGTTCATTATTAAGGGAAGGAGGAGAGAGAATATTGCAGGCTCAGTGGATGTTTATTTGTAACACATTTTGTTTAAATATTAATTAGGTGAGTATCTTGTGTAGGTAAATGAAATACACAATAGTGTGGCTGCAGATGCGTGTGATTCTCGTATTATGACACGACTTCTAAAGTATTAGTTTGTGATTATTATCTTAAGGTAATGTTATCATATTATCGTATATCATGCCAATACTGAAAGGGATGATGAGATTGTACGGTGAGATAATCTTATCCGCAAACCTTATAGCTTAGATTAATAATAAGGTAATATATTTTTCAGGATGGGTTTATGTCCACGGACTTCTTTTTCTAGACTTAGTTCTCTCTGCTTAGGTACTCCGCTCCACTATTAACACCTTTGTTGAAAGGATTGCTTGGTACGAATTATCGAATGCACTAAATCTATTGATTAAAAATATCTCATCAAAATTTTATCTCAGTAGCAGTTCGGAGTCTGGATATGTACCAAATTGATGGCAACAGGCTCGCCCCTTGTTACATGGGAGTTAAACATAACTGACGAAATGTGGGTGTAGGTTTTTTTTTTTTGTGGATGGGAAATCATCAAATAACTTCTCCCGCTCTGGGTGGAGCGGAAGGGCGTGCCAGACTTTTACTAACTAAAACCCACCCGTGTTCCTTCAGTTGCCTATGCCAGGGCCACGGTATCTTTTTCAAACAACCCGCGACCCCAGCGGCATCGGCCCTATTGGACCCCATCTTTTGCTGACATCTCTTTGAGGCGCGCGTGGAACACAACGCGCCGTCGACCCGGGCCTGGTCCTCACCGGACGGCGAGCTACCCACTACTCACCGTCCGCAAGCCCGCGCCTACGGTGGCCGGGAATCGGCTATCGATTCCCGCCCCCCAGGGCGTCTCCTGCGGCGACTGAGGGCGTGAGGCTGCCTCTCCCTCACGCGTTCCGCCTCCTCCTTCGCGAGCATTACCGCTTCGCAGAAAGAGGTGACGGCCTCCCATGCACTCTCGCTCCGCACCATGGCCTGGACCAGGCTCGGACGCGAGAGATCGCCGCCGCCGATCGCCTCCGTGAGAACACGGCGGTGCTCTGCCCAAGCCGGGCAGACCTCCACTGTATGCTCCACCGTGTCCTCTGGGCGATCCACACAATGGTGACACCCGGGCGTTTCCTCCCGCCTTATGCGAAACAGGAACCTCCCGAAACAACCGTGTCCGGTGAGGACCTGCGTCAGGCGGAAGGTGAGATAGGTACACCTCAGCCCTACCCTTCGGGGAACACAGGCATGATGTTATGTAATTCTATGACCAACTTCATGAACATGAGGCTGGAGCACTGCTTACTTGTTTCAAGTCAAGCGTGACATTATGCATGCGATCAGTTGTCCGTTATCTCCCGTCGATCGGTTTGTCTGATCGCCGTTATCTGCAGTCGATCTGTTTGTCTGTTCGTCGTTATCTCCCGTAAATCTGTTTGCCTCATCGCCGTTATCTCCCGTCGATCTGTTTGTCTGATCGCCGTTATCTGCCGTCGATCTGTTTGTCAGATCGTCGTTATCTCCCGTAAATCTGTTTGTCTCATCGCCGTTATCTCACGTCGATCTGTTTGCCTCATTGCCGTTATTTCCTTTAGATCTGCTTGTCTGATCGCCGTAATCTCCCATCGATCGGTTTGTCTGATCGCCGTTGTCTCCCGTCGATCTGTTTGTCTGATCGCCGTTATCTGCCGTCGATCTGTTTGTCTGATCGCCGTTGCCTCCCGTCGATCTGTTTGTCTGATCGCCGTTATCTGCCGTCGATTTGTTTGTCTGATCGCCATTATCTGCCGTCGATCTGTTTATCTGATCGCCGTCATCTCCTGTTGATCTGTTTGACTCATCGCCGTTATCTCCCGTAGATCTGTTTGTTTCATCGCCGTTATCTCCCGTTGATGTTTGTCTGATCGCTGCTAAAGTCTCGCGAATTCGCGATTAGTCATGTACATAGGTTTGTTTACGTATTTCTAGTCTAGACGTTATATAAATATTTCACTGCCTACATGAAGGCTGCACTGATAAGGAAATAGAGTAACTATTTTCTGTTTTGAAATTAAGTGCGAAAATAAAAATGTTGCTCTTATACGTGCTAAAAGATATACGTATAATCTTAGCCTTTTCCAGCGGACTGCTATAGGGAGTCTGGGTACAATAGGTACCAAAAAATCCAAAACATTATTTTGTATAAAAAAAATATTTTCTGATGCACTTATTGTCCACAGAAGTGACCCACTTTCCAAAATTTTTACTGTAAATTTAGTGGACACTGGATTGTGCAATGTTTTCCTTTTGATCAAGATAAATGATAGTAAAACGGCAGAGCTGTTACGAGGCTAAGATTGTTGTAATACTTTCCTGACCTTTATCTAACTTCCTGACACAGAACTTAGAACACGAAGCATTTAAGTCACGATCCACTGCGCTTTTTACGTGACCTTTGAATTGTAACTACATATACATGCTGCAATGGATTCGGAACATCCCACCATACATCTAAAAGCTTAGATGTTTGTTTGTTACTCAATCATACATTAAACCTAACATTTATACAGAACGATCGCTACAACAAATAATTAATACTGTCGTGTCGCAAGCCCGCAACAAATCTTCGTAATTTAGTGCTATTAAAAGAAGACAATTGCTGGAACAATTAATTACAAACGTGCCTACTCGGGATAGTACAAAATAGATAGCATCGCGCCATTGTTAGTGGCTACCGGTCGCCGCCACCACCGCCGCCGCCAGCTACCGGTCGCCTCGTATTGTTAACTACCGTTACTTTGAGACCTTTCACACTTTATCAGACAACATGGACGGTTTAATCAGGGAGAATGGATAGGATCTTCGCTTTTTTATGACAAATTAGCATTCGTTGACTTTGTTAGTACCGTGTCTCTTTGTTAAAATGTTGGAGTGAGAATGTTGTTTGTTTGAAGTTTATAGCGACGCGACGCAATGGTTTATTCATCAGATACATTTCGGTCAGGAAGCTTGTCGTGTCCCGGTTATTTTACAACAGATTGCTTAGAAGATTAATGTCTTACTTTGATAGACGTCAAAATCCAACGTTCCGATTCGAGAAGCGATTACTTGTATGATCACAGTGGTAAATTGTGCGCATATCTTATTTGATAACATCGCGGTACGCGCGCACAGCCCGTTACCCACTGACTCACGCATTCACTGATTCATTATGGCATACTTTTACTCTTGTCACACTGACTCCATCGGTTTACTCTTGATATCTTGATAATGATGCTTTTGGAGCGGCTGGCAGCATCATTAGGAAGCCCCATTAAGTTATTGATTTTGTTTGCACGAAGTGAAGCAAGTTTAAACTTTTTAATGGATGTTATAAATGTCGTTATCTTCGGTTTATTTTAGACGTTAACAGCAGCGAACCAAATCTGTTCACTCACTTCGATGCGCTTTAACCAAGGCTTCTACAAAAATAGCAGTAGGAACGAGAACGTTCTTATAACTTGAAATGTTCACTGTGATATCTTAATTAGAATGAAATATAATCCGAAGTGCGGCCAGTAGTACGTAATCTTGAACTTGACCGCATACTCCCTGCTCTGCACCGGCCGCGGCCAGCTGCGCGTCAATGAGAGCTTCACCATGAGCCATAGAAGGTCATTACGTTTGCGCGATGGCTACAAATTGCGGGCCACAATTAGGTACCTATCTTTTAATTTATGACCCCACTCTTCTCTATATTTTCAAGTAGGCTTTTATCTCTTCTGTGACTGTTACAATCTTCTAAAGTAAACATACCTAAATGCATTCTCAGATAGTGGATCACTTCTGTGGACAGGTTATGCATTAACTTAACATGCACTTAACTTACTCCTTTAGTATCAAGTGTACTCACTTAATGTCTAATTATTAGTGACCTGCTTGTTTGGCACGCACTTAAAACGCCCACGAGAAGAGTAGGACCTTGTCTCACCCGCGATGTACGCACACATTCGCTGTCTACTTTTACCGGCGAGCGGTAGCCCCGGGCCACCTGTGACCCGCCAACATACTTACTCGCATTTGTTTTATTTCTGTCTCGGCATCAATACTCGTATAATAATAATGACTATAAGATCAATATTTTGTAGCCTTAGGCCCAAGAATAATACGGTCTGCTTTGCCAAAACATTTGTTAAGTCTTTTGTGATCCAGTTTGTATGTAGTACCTAGTATTATTAGCATATTCTATTTTAGACCTTTATTGTCGTCGTGGAATTGTAGTTCAGGCATTATTGTATCTAAATAAGCCGTCGGAGACAACAGTTTCTGTTTGGAAACAAAGACAACTCAATTACGCTAGGGACGGGCCTCTGCGGCCGCTCGCTGACACTGTAGGCCGTTCGGGGTAATCCACATTTACATATCTAACATTAAACATGATCTCCAATTTGTAGCTAGTTATGTGACTGTATGGTTAACTGGTCGTGGCGATTCTGATGCGCAGATCACCTTCGGGTTGTGAATGTTGATACGTTACACATACACAATGACACTAAACTACTAACGTAATATCATGTTTGGGGTTTCCCAAGCGTGGCTACCTACGTGGCGACCTCTCGTGGCATCGTCTCGTGGCGCCCTCTCGTGGCGACCTCTCGTGGCATCGTCTTGTGGCGCCCTCTCGTGGCGACCTCTCGTGGCGACATCTTGTAAATAACTGTCTAACAAGCTGTAAGAAAATCTTTCATATTTATAGTCAGACGTAAATAATTGCACTAACTGTATTGGGATTGCACTTCGTATTGACTTCTATGAGTGTATCAGGAGACACCGTTACCTGTCTATGTTCTGGTGCAGTCATCATGTGACGCCGTCGATTTTTGCTCTAAATGTTGCGCGCGCGCAAGGAGGCCGTGCTTGATTGACGTCTGTCGCTCGCCAGCGCCAAGTGAAAGTGTACGGGACTTTCGCGCGAACCGTCTCTCTCTCTTTCACACACGTTTGCAAAAAACACAACATCTTAATAGCTGTCCCAAATATTTTACCGAACAAAAAATGTTGGAACAGTTCGTGACACAAAATGGAACATGGACAGATCTGATAGCCGAAATGTTAGCAGTATATCAACGTGTTCTAGTTAGAAACGCACTTTTACTTTTTACTTGCTTTCGCTAAAATAAGGCTAACAAGTTGTCTTGTTTTAGTGTACGAGTGAGCTGACTCAGGAGGCTCAGGTCTTGACGCACGTCACGACACAGGATGTTATAATTAGCCGCGCGCGAAGTTCGTTTAACCATGACATTTGCAAGCGCATATAACGTACACCTTTTGTCATGTCACATAAGCGATTTATTACTCACATTACATAATTCACGTAACCGAGGAGCAATTACTGAAGTGCCGCTAACCAGCGCGAATACGAGAAACACCAAAACATTGGGCGTCACACACAACCTTTGACCAAGGTAATCATATCAATGTCAACGTATGTTGTTGAGAAATTATTAGCGACTTTGTAATAAATGTAACACCCTGAGACTCGATATTGACGGTAATAATTCGGATGATAAATCATCACGGTCGCATTAGTACGATTCGACCCTTCAATTTAGCAAGTTAAGACGTAATTTGCAGGCGGCGCTGCGTTTATTTATTGCTGAGCGAAAAATCCCATGAGAGAGCATACATGAGGGCCAAATATCCGCGACTTAAATTAAGAATTATGACATTTAAATCTGACGGGCTTATCGACCCTCCTGTGGACACTCCGTCAATATGATTTTCTTTTCTTTTTATAAGTATAAAAAATGTATGTTTTATTTAGGAAAGTATTAATGTATACTACTTAAAACAAATAAGGGCCACTTGTTATTTTTATATTTCAGTTTAATTTAAAGAACATGAACTAATTGCTGAGTAGCAAAACATTGATGTTACGAGCTCTTCGATATCTTATAACCTCTTTGATGTTATGCTTGAGATCAAATGCTGGCCACAATAAAAAAAAAATGTATTTGAAATTCAGTATTTTCTTGTAATCTTGTTTCGATTTTTCTTTAAGTTTTATTTGGATTAACGGCTTGGTATTCTGAAAATTATTATAATTTAGTTTAGTTAACTTGTTAAAACAACATCTTGTGTTAATATGCCACAAATACGAAGACACAAACTTACATACACACATACACACACACACACACACACACACACACACACACACATACACACACACGACACAAACTACAACCAGAGCCGGTACAATGATCCAAGAAGGAAATTCGCAGCGGTCTGTGGATTTGCAACTGGGTTTTCTCGAAGATCTACTCAAAATGCTTGGAATCGCAGGATTAAAATTATGTACTTACCTCTTTTCATGTTACTTATCAACTTTTATCCTGTAGTACTGATTTAATTTGTATGCCTCTATTGCTTGGCACCTATTCTTGTATATAATACTAGAGGGGAATGGTGCTGATAGCCGAAATACAGGCTATGTCTAGTTCGGCTACGAGTACAGACGCTAATCTCTTTAGAAATAGTTGCCACATTAAAAAAAAAAAATCGCTTCCAAGAGACCGGCGGTGTTGCAAGAACACCAACATGTGTATCATGACCATGCTATCTAAGCATGGCAATGTGTAAGTTTGTCTATTCTTCCGTCTACAAAACCCGTTTCTATGATGGCCATGATACGCGTCCAGGTTCGGGTAGAGTTCGCGTTACAACTGTTCACGAGGATCGTTACATTCGGCTAAGTGGCCGCCGAGAACGCACAGTGACGACTCATAAGGTACACAATCGCCTACGGTTGATAACTTGTACTTGTGTCAGTAAACAAGTTTCGACTGCATGAAGATCAGCAACCTTCAAAACGACGAGTTGTTCTAATTCTTTTGCCAATCGTTTAAGTTTCTCCCGTCAATACTTGGACTGGGGCATAAATCAGTGGGGCATGGTGCTTTTCACCGACGAGTGCAAAGTAAGTTTTTGTAATAACGATCGGCGCATTTTTGTTTGGAGAAGACGCGCGACGTGGTGAGCGATATGCATACATGACCGTGCATACATGAGTTGACCGTTTCGCTGGTCCCATCGTAATGATTTGTGGTGGGATTAGCTTACACGACAAAACTGAACTCGCTATTTTAAATGAGGGTTCCGTAACTGCTCGGCGTTAAATTGAGGTGTTATCAGGCCTCATGTGACCCCATTTGCACGGCAAATGGGTCCTGGGTTCGTCTTGATGCAGGACAATGTCCGTGCACACACAGCTTAAGCGACCCAGTCTGTGCTGTAAGATTGTCTCACATTCAAATTTTACCGTGGGCAGCAAACAGTCCGGACTTCCCAATCGAACACATGT
Source organism: Dicycla oo (assembly GCA_948252095.1). NCBI lineage: Eukaryota > Metazoa > Arthropoda > Insecta > Lepidoptera > Noctuidae > Dicycla > Dicycla oo. The sequence goes on along the minus strand of OX411718.1, from coordinate 1,149,271 downwards.
GGGACCAATTGAAACGAAGGGTTACAGAGAGGTGAGCAAGTGGTCTTCAACCAGCAGCAGCTGATTGACGCTTTGAAAATTGCCTGGGAAGAGATTCCAGCTGTAAACGTGAGGCATTTGATCGAGAACATGCATTCAAGGCTTCAGGAGTGCATAGCTAAAAGCGGAGGGCATGCTCGTTATTAAAAAACAGAAAAATAAATAAAAAGTGAAGATTTTTTTAGCTTTTAGTGACTTTTCTTTGTTTGTGTTTTTTATTTAAAGTTAAATGAACATGTTTATTGATAATTTATTTAAACAGTTACTAGCCTAAACGGTACACAATAACACCGTTTTATATGTAGTTACTAATACTAAACAATTAAATAATTTAATCATTTTCATGGTACACCTAAAATACCTAGTGGTCCTTTTATTTGTTTTGACTAGTAGGTATATATTTAAATAGACATGGACAGATAAGTATAACTTGTCAAAAGATAAATGATTTTATTTCTGTAAGTAGGTTTTACACGTCAAACATGTTTTTTTTTTAAACTAGATGAGGTCGGCGTTTCCTATCTGACTACTCTGAGAAGAATGGCCGAAACAAACTCAGAGGTCACTTTTAAAGTTTACACATAATCTTGGTCAATTGACCATGTAGATTGGTGTCTGAAATGGTCTTTTGAGGAAAGAATCACACAGATTGAGAGGACCTGTCCAGTCAGTGCACGCATAACTATAGATATAACTATCTACATTCTATAGACATTGTGACTTCTGAACTGCTGACCCAATCATTTGAATGAGGCTTTTATCGATTTCAGTGGCGCGTGTAAAGTGGTGTGGAGTGGCACGAGTGTCGAAGGCCCAAAATATTCATCGTTTTTTTTTACATTTTAATCACAATGTTTTTGTATTGAATCAGTGAAGATACTCAAAGAGGCTACTTAGTATTCAGAGCAGTACATAAGATGATATATGAAATGTGGGTCACGTCTATAGGAAGCTGTGACTAACCCAGGGTTTTCCTCCGCGTGTACGTCCCGCGGCCTCTGTCGCCAATGCCAGGCCCCTACATATGCATTCTATACCGCCGGTAATAAAATATGACATTGTGGCTACGGAAAGGAAATTCAGATCTTATTTATTTCAGTAAATTTTCCCGAGACATTGGCAATTATTTCCCCGGTCGTAAGTGTTGGCTAGTGACCTGACTTGTATAAATTAGAGCCGCTTTTATGAAACTAGCTAGTGAAATGTTTCCTGTAATATGTAATTACTAATTGAAAGGTTTTATCTGATTCACTACCAAACCTCCATATTGTACACGAAGCGAAAGCAGTACTGATTCCTAAATTAAGACTTACAACATACCAATGCATGTTTCCGATTTGACAGCTTCTGTATTTGACAGCTTCTGTATATGATAGCTTTCCATCATCAACCCTTAAAGTCCTTAAACAAAATGACCCTCGTATATTGAGCAACATCTGGTCGTATGTATTCCGCCCCTAAGTACGTACTGCTGCCCGTCGGAGCAAGTATATAATGATCTGCTATAAATAGCGTGGAAGCAGGCTAACATTCTGCGTGTGCAGCTAGCATGGACGTACATAACACTTATGTAACTGTGCGTCTGCGCCCTCCGCATTCGGCGCACGCGCATCGTTCACTAAGTAGACTGATATTGTTCACACATACATTTCTATTATTTTCTATTTTGGGTTGCTCCTCTCTTTTATGTACTTCTGGTAGTATTCACGTGAGAACCTCATAAATAGTGTTATTGTTCTTTGTTTTATTATTACATTTTCAGTTTGTAATTGATAAAAACAATTGGTAAAAGTAACAATTTTCATAAAAATGGTAGTATTTGTATGTCAGCTCGATATTACAATAGATTTGCTACATAATATCTAGATACTCGTACCACTCATTATTTAATATGGTAGAGAGATAATAAACTCACAAGGTATCCTTGTCTTCTTCATAGTAAGCTTTCTCTCTTAGTATTTCGTGTTTGCTCCCACTATTAATATTACTTATTTACTTTCCTTTCTTACATGCGGCCTGAATAGAGCCCAATCTATAAGTGGCCTGAATGGAGCCCAATCTATATACGGCCTGAATGGAGCCCAATCTATAAGCGGCCGGAATGGAGCCCAATCTATATGCGGCCTGAATAGAGCCCAATCTATATTCGGCCTGAATGGAGCCCAATCTATATGCGGCCTGAACGGAGCCCAAACTATATGCGACCTGAATGGAGCCCAATCTATATGCGGCCTGAATAGAGCCCAATCTATATGCGGCCTGAATAGAGCCCAATCTATATGCGGTCTGAATGGAGCCCAATCTATATCAATAAATAAGGTCTCGATACACACCTCTGAATAGTAACGATCGCTACATCATCCACATAAAAAGAGATTGCAGGCCAACATAAAGGCCCGCACCCACGGTTCTACTCGGCAGGCTCGGTGGAGCGGCGATATTTACGTTTCGGACGGACGGAAAACTATGCGTATTTTTGGGTCATTTGATATTCTTGTAACGTTCGTCCGAAGGTCGCGAAGTGCGGACGGTGACAGGCACTGCTATATAATGTATGTATATAATGTAATAAGTATGTGTCTGTAAGATATGTTCCGCGTACGCTTCACGGGCGATACAACCAGCTATTGTTCTCTATACAGTTAGTTCACGTGGTTGGATTTGTTTTTATTAGGTGACGGTCGTCTACCCCTGTTGGTGTTGGTGTTGGTGCCTTCCGTGAACTATGGCGGGTTACGTTTTCTATATATTTCAATATTTAGCTATTTATCGTTACTCACATTAGATATAATGTCGCCCTAATATGAACTTGCAGACTAAATAACGACATTGCTTCTTTTAGTATCTAAACAGCGAAGAATGTGTATTAATTTATTTCTTTCTGTGTAAGGCACTTGAAATATATTTTCCAATATTCTGAAGCGCACTATTCAAGCTGTTAGTGCTAGCATTAAGGATACACCTGTCCTCATTGACGCTGTCATATATCTAGCAAACATACCTTGGTACGTCAACTACCATGTCGGTATCAAGACTTGGGCAGTCAGTCAATACCTACAGAAGGAAATACAACTAGCTAATATATGAAGTACGTGTAGTATGTCCTTAAACAAGAAAAGTTAACGACATGAATGTGCAAGCGCATAATTTACAAAAACTTGCTCATTACATGGTGTACGATCACAAGGCAGTTGCGAGTGCTTGTTCCGGCAACTGAGGACACGAGGACGACAACGAGACGGACAAAAAATGTGAGTAATTAATTTAGTTAGGTTTCTCTTCAGTAAAAAACAACGTTTAAATTTGATTTTTATGTTATCAACAAAATGTCAGTGTGATTTTCGCAATTTTAATTTATTTTTGCTAAGTCAGTTTTAAGGCTAGGTTAATAACGTAGCTAATATAGGAAAAAAATACTTTTGATGAATAGTACCTACAAGCTGAGGTAAGCAGGTAACTCTTTTCCCTACTTATATATAAAGGATCTAAAATATTTAAGAGACCTCAAATAATCTAAATCTGAAACCACTTTTAATAAACTACTTAAACACATAATAATAAAAAACTCAGTTTCCCTACAATAGTGTTGAGCCACATCCAGTTACCGCTGATCGGTGTTGTGCGGAAACTGTTTACGTATTTTGACAGTTGAAGCCGTGTATCGAACTAACACTAGTCAATCTACCCACAAAACATTATAATCGATGCTCAGTTTTTGTATTACGTCCAACCTGTAGTTTTTAATTTTGTGATATGTCTAGCTCTAAATATTCTCATGTAAGTGAATTGTCATTCTTATGAGAATCAAGGATCTCAAACCGGAACACTAAGTTAATACGAGACATGGTCCAACAAAACTAATTCGTGGCGGCTCGATACAAAACTACTATGAAATGATCGCTGCGACATTTAATGTTATCCGACTATGGTGAATTTTAATTCTATTATTATAGTCAACATATGTAAATAGGGTTTTTGTAACTGTAGTGGCGGAATGTTACTCTAGCATCTATCTAGTACACAGACCTACCTTAAATCTGCTCATTAGGTTAATTAAACAAACTGCTGATAAGGTGTCGTGTACCGACGCACTAATGACCCAATTATTATAAGACCAGAGACGCGCCGCTGCTTGGCACGGTTTTTACGACAAAACAAAAGGTTTCCTTATGATATGTAAGTTTAGCAAAAGACAGAATTGTGTGGAAAATGGGGAGGGAGGCCTGGGCCCTGCAGTGAGGTAGCACAGGCGGTAGATTACATTACATTAGCATATTCTTTCCAGAATAAATCCTCTAAATGATGAGGAAAACCGCATCAAACTCCGTGGCGCATTCTAAATGAACAACGCGGTCACACAGATTGACCACAAAGCGATTTTAATATATTATACGTATATGTATAGATTAACGGTTTTTTTGTAGCTCAAATAAATAGCTCGCTGCTTGCGTCACACAGGCACGATATGAATCACTTTGAATAAGCTGCTATAGTTGCTTGCTTGAATAATAACGCGAATACTAGCTAGACTTCCTAGCGCCGAGTAGCGCCTATATTGAATAGCAAAGCTGCCATTTAGTCTACATTGGCTAATCTATATTCTGCAAATCATAAGCGCTAGCATTCGTCATAAAGAACATGTTGCACACATAGACGGTACGTTACGTCAGTATATCTGACGAATACACAGGCTGTCATATGTAGTACAGGCTGTTGTGCAAAAGGTTCATTCGTTACGTTTCATAAAATTAAAACTTTCAGACTGTACTCGGTGGAACACAGAGCTAAGAGGCTCATTGGCGACGTAAAACTGGTGGATGCCAAGCTTCATAGCTTGGCTCATCGCCGCAAGGTTGCCTACTTGTCGGTCTTCTACAGATTGTACAGATTGTAGCGGAGAGTGTGCCCGAGATCTCCACGACCTCATTCCGCCGGCCCCCTTCTACCATCGGACATCTAGACGCACTGCCAGTTACCATCCTTACTTGGTTGCTATTCCACCAATTCGCACTAAGCGCTTCCAAATGTCTTTTATAATGCGCACAGCAAAGGAGTGGAACTCACTACCTGCGTCTGTGTTTCCGAACGCATACATCTCTAATCTCTTCAAAGTGAGAGCGAACAGGCTTCTTCTGGGTAAGCTCACTCCATCGTCGACTTTGTCTCTGTCACCTCTGACCTAGACTAGAGTCAAGAGCAAACCCATCACAAATAAAAAAAGTAGGAAAGAAAGCTTTAAAGAAAAAAACAGGTTCAAACACAAAACGCTTTTATTGTAAAGTGAATCTCTTTTTTTAGGAAAACTCGTGTAATAGATATTGTATGGAAATTATAGTGTCTGTCTAGACATAAAGCTCTCCCAAAAAGGTGGACAATTAGCTCGGCCACGAGTGAATTGATTCGGATGAATTCAGAGCTGTGTATTTCACTAAGCAACGCACATTTCCACGTTATCGTAACTTATCTCCTATAGGTAAGCCTTCTGCTATTTCTATTTAGTGTAACTCCGCTCTGAGGGCGGTAGTGGACACATCCGGACGCCGCCGGATCGCACGCGTCCGGTGCCGGAAGCACTGACAGACTCGCTCGTGTCCCACCTCTATTGTTTATGAGCGAAGCTATGGCGGGCCTAGATTGGTTGTAGGCTCTCGCTACATATCCTAACTTAGTTTTGCTGAGTTTAAATATTTTATGCACTGTGTAGAGCTTTCGTAGGCTTTTAGATATTTTACATAATAAAGTTAAAGCCTAAAATATTCCTATTTATTCATTTATTCATATATTCACGATGTCCCAGAATTCGGCGAACAAGGTACAAATACCTGTCCTAATATTTTTTAGGAAATTACTCAGACTTTAACAGTTTAACACGAAAATAACAGCTTTTATGTTCCAAGAAACCATTCCCTATAACGGCTGCTCATATAAGGGGCTTCCCAAACGGCGGCGTGGAACTTGCGCCATTATTAGTTCTAGTAGAATGATATCTTGGCGTGTTTGGCGTGACCCGGGACACTACGTCACGCTGCCACTGCCGTGTCTGGTGACTATCGTGCCTGGTTCACGTCTGTTGTGGGTGGTAGGTACAAGATGTTCGTGTGTTGCGGAGAGGTAGCGGTAGAACGGCTGCAGTTCAGCGTGAATGTTTCTAGTTAGTGATGTTGGTATTTCGGAAACTGAGGTGTTCCTTGTATTTGTGAATAATTTAGTAATGCACGTCTGTGAAAATTCAGTAGGTATTAATCGATCAAACGACGGCAACCTTGACGTTCAAAGTTGTCATCGGAGACGCGCTTATGTGATTCATTGTTTATTTATTTTGTGTAAAACGGATATATATAACGGGTCAGTGCGGGCGGCCAAATCACGCAACACACAGATTATGCCATTAATCCAATCCAAGTTTATATTCTTATGTATAACTAATGGGGTTACATAAACCTATGTACAATTTGTGTTTTTGTACTAAATAGGTTCAAAAGCCATCAATTCCGTCAACAAAAGCAACAGTACCCACATAATTATCACATTAATATGAAGTAATTCGTTCCGTACATACAGCACATAATTTGGGGCTCCCATTCATTTAACCTATTCGTAAGCACGGGAAATATTTGTACTTCTTTTACGAATGTTTGTGGAGTTAATAAATGATTGTGTATGAGTGTGATATTAATATTTGATTGTCACAGTACACAGGTTGTGACAGTACACAGGTTGTGACAGTACACAGGTTTTGACAGTACACAGGTTTTGACAGTACACAGGTTAGGGAAATCAGCGATCTTTCATTTTTATTTTTTTATTTGAGATGGGTTTACTCTTGGGTTTGCAAAATTTTTCTGTGACCTCCCTTTGCGTACCGCTTCAGTAGTTGTTTCGATTTTACCACCCTATTCTTTTTTTTAAATTATCAGTTAAAAATGACCAGTGCGTCTCTTATAGGCTGCAAGTCCTAAGTCATCTTTTAAAATACGCGACATGGTTCTGGGTGCTATCTTCATCTCCCGACATAAAATCTTTTGCTTTCGGACAGGATTTCTTCGAATTCTTTCCCTTACTGCTTTGAACACCTTTATCGTACGAACACTACGTGGACGGCCAGATCTTTTTCTGTCACAAACAGAGGAGGTCTCATTGTACCTATTAATAGCCCGGTACACAAACATTTGACTAATACCAAGCGTATGGAGAGTTTTAAAAATTGCATTTGGCTCCATACCAACTTTGTGTAATGCAATCACAGCGATTCGGTTCTCTTTATCACCCCACTCCATTTTAATATCGCAAAATATTGTACAATGTATTGGCGCCAAAATTAGAAAACTCAATGAACAATCGTATAAAAATGACAGATTACAAATTCAAATATCTTTATTATTTTTAATTGTAACAGTATTTATGGCCAGACTGTGTACATAGTTACGTAGAGTGTTTTAAAATGGTGTGCATAAAAAATTGTAAAGAGGTACCTACTTACTTAATTAGTAATCTTTAAGTAACTTACTTCATCACTCTAACAGATTACTCAACAGTTCCACCAACCAGCAGGTACATCAATTCTCGCCCCGTTACAACCAGACCTAAACCTAACGACCATGTTGACAAGTGTACTGCAATAAATTCCCCTAACATGTACTTGCACGGTGTACGTACTACCCACATATGCCATAGATCATAGCACAGTGACGTGTCGGTCGTCACAGACTACGGGAACCCATCCAGTTCGACACACATTCCGTGAGTTACGACTACGAAATATTGAAGTGTCGTTGTAATCATTTTCGCTTGTGACATTATTTTATGTGGACCGTAGAGTGCGCTATTGTTAGTCGTTTTGTATGAGATTTGGTGATTGTGGTCCTAAGAAATGTATGATCGAATTTATTATTATGAAAACTAATAATATTAAATTGAATCATAATAAACCTACTTAATAATCACTGTTTAAACATGCAGATAGTACTAATTTCTTATAAATACTCTCCTATTACGTTTTACAATATCTGGTACTTAGTGAGTATCCCGACACTGTGGAAGGCCCTCAGCCTTATTCCCACGACAAAAATACCACAAAGTGGCATTACCCAGCAACCAACCGGTTGCTAAGCTAACCTTAGCACAAGTTAAATAAACTCATCCTCACTTGGAGCCCGCTGTCCACCTTGCCTCGCCCGCACTAGAACCTGTCTATTTATACCAGGCAGGTTCCCGTCATCCACTCCGGCGTCGTTAGCGATGACTATCGCGATACTAACCTGGACATATTGATGTACACACGGCTACATATCAAGCTATACATTTCCACTGTAAGCTGACCTCTCATTGTACGGAAATCCTATACAATGCGAGATCAGATTATACTGGAATGTTATAGCTTGATAACTAGTAGTAAAAACTGTAATTACAAGAAATATTATGGTGTTAATATTTTGTGTTAGCTTCCATTATTGTATCTTTTCTATAGCCTTTGTCAAGGGACAGGTGCTATTGAAATAATACATAGAAGATATTTCCATGATCTTTTTGGGGCAATGCTCTGAAATGTTAGTGTTCCGGATATGTTCTTGGCTAAAAAAAGGGAATTTCCCATCTGGTTCTGTCGTGACGTTTCCCTGATGGTTGATGAAATTACACAGCGATCACCAAATCTGGCAATAATATGAATGAACTCTGTGTGGTCCTCATATATATAATATGAACAAGATTATGTCTAGACTTTAAAAGAGTCTGTGACCTCTGAGTTTGTTTCTAGAAATAAATATATCATTTATCAATGATAGTTTTCCTCGTGCCGGTCAATGGGAGCGCGTCTAAGATGATGTTTAAATGCTGATCATGTTGCTGTCTCGTTTTTCCTTTAGTTAGAAGGTAGATCTGCAACCAAATCAGATAACACCACGGAACTCCAGCACCAATAGCTGACATCACCGGTTTCATAGTATACAGTGTTGTTTATGTAATGGCTACTACGTCACGCAGACGGGCGGGCTCCACGCTCCACCACCGGTAACGTCCACCGAATTGCACCGGACTGCACAATCCGCAGGTTTATATCTAATTGCACCGGACTGCACACCCCGCAGGCTACTTACTAATTGCACTTGACTGCACATCCCGCAGGCTACTTACTAATTGCACTTGACTGCACATCCCGCAGGCTAATATCTAATTGCACCGGACTGCACACCCCGCAGGCTACTTACTAATTGCACTTGACTGCACATCCCGCAGGCTAATATCTAATTGCACCGGACTGCACATCCCGCAGGCTACTTACTAATTGCACCTGACTGCACATCCCGCAGGCTACTATCTAATTGCACCTGACTGCACATCCCGCTGGCTACTATCTAATTGCACCGGACTGCACATCCCGCAGGCTACTATCTAATTGCACCGGACTGCACATCCCGCAGGCTACTATCTAATTGCACCTGACTGCACATCCCGCAGGATACTATATAATTGCACCGGACTGCACATCCCGCAGGCTACTATCTAATTGCCCCGGACTGCACATCCTGCAGGCTACTATCTAATTGCACCTGACTGCACATCCCGCAGGCTACTATATAATTGCACCGGACTGCACATCCCTCAGGCTACTTACTAATTGGACCTGACTGCACATCCCGCAGGCTACTACGAGTATCAAGTACTACAGTTCACAGGTACTAGTGACAATGCCTCCTTATGTATTGGTAATTTGGCCTTAGATAATTTGGGCAGAACACTTTTCACGAGACGTGAAAATAATTATCCTCTGTGTGTGTATATTTAAAACTGTCCTTTTCGCTGATGTAGTATAGTGGTAGGTAGTATGTGTGACAAATAGTTTATATTTAGTTAATTTCACATGTGTAGGTTGCTTGATGACAGTTGTTCAATGTCGTGGTCGGTCCAAATAAACCACCTGCCTTTATCCCAATTTGTTTGCGGTCGGCCTTAATATTATCTTTCACACAATCCATGCATTGTTTCTTCGACCTACTCGTACTCCTACTTATAAAGCCATCTACATTCATGCTCAAAACATTCCTCACAATTTGTTCCTAATTCCTCCGCACACCATACAAAACCAATCAAAATTTAAAGTAAATGGCTACGTATACAAGTGCACACATATCGATTCTACAGAAATGACAATAATTAAAAGTATGCATCATGGATGCGGGCTTGCGCGGCACACCGGCGCGGGCGCAGGCTCTGCTAACTGGGTCATTGACAATGCTCGGCTGTTAAACTGCGCCCGCGACGCATAACCAGACATTATGTGATGACGCTGCATTTCCTTGGTTGCAGTGAGTTCAGCTTATGTTGGGTAAGACATAACTTGGATAGGTGCATAAACTTGTTGACTAGAACTCTACCGATTACTGAAAGATCAAATGGAATTCCTGAAATCGGGAATATGGTCTATTTACTTTGTAAAACACCCTAAAAAAATTGTTAAAATTTTGACGCTATAAGTACATTATCACATTAAACTAATTCCTATTTAAATGAGTTAGGATTTTGTGCAGATTTTTTGTAAAAATTAAAAGCAAAAGAAAGTACAGTACGGCCGATTTATCTTGGCAGGTCCGAACTTCGCGCAGAAGGCTGCGCAGTAAGATTTTTAGGCACCAATTGGTGACATGAGGCGAGTGTGAGTGAGAGAACATGCGCGAAACTTCTTAGTGCCTATGTCGGACCTGCCAAGATAAATCAGCCATACTGTAGTCTCAATGCAGCCTACTTTAAATATTTCTATAGCTTTTTATTTATTACAAAAAATCTGCACAAAGCCCAAATTCATTTAAATAAAGATTAGTTTAATATAATAACGTCAACTTTTTTGCACACAGATGAAACTACTGTGTTAGGGTAACCATGGAGTGCCACGAATGTTGGTCGGAGTAGCCAAGTTGTGTTGGGCCAATGTAAAGGAGCCGACGAATATGGCTGATTTATCAACTAATTCTACGTATATATTTTGTGCAAATTATAAATAAATAACGTTGTTAAGCTATCAGTCATAATCTTACAAACATTGCCAAACAAACAAAGCTCTTATGACATGAATAAGAAATTCCGAACGGCTTTGTATTTCATTACGCCACCATTCTTATTCATAATATTTTAATATTTAAATCAATGGTAATAGCATTGGAAGATGTAAAGCTACGTGCTTAATATTTACGATGGGTATTCATAGAGCTTTCTATAATAAACGCAAAGTGCCAGCTTATTGCAGGCATTGAGAAGTTGCACTGAAGGGGCATCATTAGTTCGAGTCAATGACTGCTCGCTTGTGTATAAACATCAACTTCGCAAATAACTTACAGCTGAGATACATAATGTAGTGTTGTCAGGATGTCCACAACATAATGTACTGTTGTCAGGATGTCCACAACATAATGTACTGTTGTCAGGATGTCTACAACATAATGTACTGTTGTCAGGATGTCCACAACATAATGTACTGTTGTCAGGATGTCTACAACATAATGTACTGTTGTCAGGATGTCTACAACATAATGTACTGTTGTCAGGATGTCTACAACATAATGTAGTGTTGTCAGGATGTCTACAACATAATGTACTGTTGTCAGGATGTCTACAACATAATGTAGTGTTGTCAGGATGTCTACAACATAATGTACTGTTGTCAGGATGTCTACAACATAATGTAGTATTGTCAGGATGTCTACAACATAATGTACTGTTATCAGGATGTCTACAACATAATGTAGTGTTGTCAGGATGTCTACAACATAATGTAGTGTTGTCAGGATGTCTACAACATAATGTACTGTTGTCAGGATGTCTACAACATAATGTAGTGTTGTCAGGATGTCTACAACATAATGTACTGTTGTCAGGATGTCTACAATATAATGTACTGTTGTCAGGATGTCTACAACATAATGTAGTGTTGTCAGGATGTCTACAACATAATGTAGTGTTGTCAGGATGTCTACAACATAATGTACTGTTGTCAGGATGTCTACAACATAATGTAGTGTTGTCAGGATGTCTACAACATAATGTACTGTTGTCAGGATGTCTACAACATAATGTAGTGTTGTCAGGATGTCTACAACATAATGTAGTGTTGTCAGGATGTCTACAACATAATGTAGTGTTGTCAGGATGTCTACAATATAATGTAGTGTTGTCAGGATGTCTACAAAATAATGTACTGTTGTCAGGATGTCTACAACATAATGTAGTGTTGTCAGGATGTCTACAATATAATGTAGTGTTGTCAGGATGTCTACAACATAATGTAGTGTTGTCAGGATGTCTACAACATAATGTAGTGTTGTCAGGATGTCTACAACATAATGTAGTGTTGTCAGGATGTCTACAACATAATGTAGTGTTGTCAGGATGTCTACAATATAATGTAGTGTTATCAGGATGTCTACAACATAATGTACTGTTGTCAGGATGTCTACAACATAATGTAGTGTTGTCAGGATGTCTACAATAAGATGTAGTGTTGTCAGGATGTCTACAACATAATGTAGTGTTGTCAGGATGTCTACAACATAATGTAGTGTTGTCAGGATGTCTACAACATAATGTACTGTTGTCAGGATGTCTACAACATAATGTAGTGTTGTCAGGATGTCTACAACATAATGTAGTGTTGTCAGGATGTCTACAACATAATGTAGTGTTGTCAGGATGTCTACAACATTACAATTAAGTTGCTATTTATTACTTGGAGCACCAAATTGTTTGCTGTACAGGTCGCGACCGCGTTAGTATGGGGGAGTCTAAGCTAGCTGAGAATCTTGCTCTGGAGATATTTCAGCATAATTGAAATTTTTATTACGATTATACAGATAGATATCAGAAAAAGCTGTCCTGTAGCTGTATTGATCAGTTCAGTTCACCTACATTATTCACCCTTTTAGTATTATTTTTCGTATGTAGGAGATCCACGGACGTTGCCTCTGAAGTATGGAGGTCCACGGATGTTGCTTCTGAAGTATGGAGATCCACGGACGTTGCCTCTGAAGTATGGAGGTCCACGGACGTTGCTTCTGAAGTATGGAGGTCCACGGACGTTTCCTCTGAAGTATGGAGGTCCACGGATGTTGCTTCTGAAGTATGGAGATCCACGGACGTTGCCTCTGAAGTATGGAGGTCCACGGACGTTGCTTCTGAAGTATGGAGATCCACGGACGTTGCCTCTGAAGTATGGAGGTCCACGGACGTTGCTTCTGAAGTATGGAGGTCCACAGACGTTGCCTCTGAAGTATTGAGGTCCACGGACGTTGCGCCTGAAGTATGGAGATCCACGGACGTTGCGTCTCAAGTATGTGTCCTCAGTTGTATGGAATCCTTCGTGATATAATGACAATGAGATATTTGTCCAGAAGTAACTACATTATTGCTTTTGCAAAGGATTGCAAAACTTTGCAAAAGCAATAACGATAAAATGTTTTGTAATATCCAAATTCTCGAAATATTAGTACCTGAAGCAATTTGAGAATTACAGAACTGATTGACATTTATTCTGATATTAAGACTTAGCAAGCACAGAAACAAAGTGCCTTTGAAATTTAACAACAAGATGGAAACACGGACATGAAACTAGTTACAGTATTCGAGGAAGACAAGAATTTAAAGTAGTGTTATACAGTTCAGCTAGAACCGTGCTCAGTGCCAGGTGACGATGGCAGTGCCAGATAACGACATCTGAGCAGAATGCCAGACGCGGACATTTGGCAGAACATCGCCCGATGGCTCCAAACGACAGTTAGAAGTTTTAATGTGGATACACTACTCTCTGTAAACTTATGTTTTCCTTATTGCTATGCATTACTGCCAGCGTATGAATATTCATAGCCTTCATTATGTTTCGCTATATTTTTCCTTTGCTTTCAGACTTTCAGCTCGTTGCCTATGTAGCGTCCTCTCTTTATGTTAATGTAGCACTTTCACGGGAACGAAGCCTTTCCTAAATTCAGTATAGGAATTTATAATGTGGACAGAATTAATGTTTCACTAGAAATATGTTTAGTATAACATGAGTGTAACTTTATTATTTTTGTTCAATCAAACCTTCAAAAACAGCTTTTAACTCAATAACTTACAACAATTTCTTTACAATGTTTACTTTGATCAAACATTTTTTCATAAAACGTTTTCTTTATAACGAGTTTATTTACGTCCCCAAATCTCAACAATACGCTACACAGATCATATCACCGAAGCCATCAAATTGACAATTTGTTTACCGCCAACAATTCAATTTAATCGAAGGTTCCTCTCGTCAATCATAATTTTCCGATGAATCTCAAGTAATGGAGTTTTCTTTTGTTCTTTTTATCCATTTTTTATGTCTACATCTACAATAAAGTCTGATATTTTTATTTACAATTGTGAATCGACTTTTTCTGCAGATTGTTGTAAATTAGTTCATGAAAATCGAGTTTGTAGCTTACGTTTAGTGACGGTATGAGTAACAAATATTTACAACCGCATTAGTCACTCCAAATATGTACATATTATACGTACTCATTAGACACCTGCCCATAGCCCCAGTAATCTAACTTGCTGACATTCTCATATAACATGGCTACAAAATATTGCATGATTTCTTTGTTTTTGCGGATAAGTTCTAAAAGCAGATGATGTCTAAACGTGATCTAGGTGTGGCCGCTCGGCAATACTTACTGGCTACGTTCTGCAGCGGCTATAAATTAATATTGATGAGGTGTCAGACAGATGATCATGTTATTTATTGCCTGTTTTTAGTGGAGCCAAACTTTTTAGTGGAGCTTTGATTTTAATAGCTTTGTGTTGTTTTGTGTTATATTGCTGTCTGCATTGGTAATGGATTCTAATTTTCATGTTATTTCTTATTTTAAAGGCTGATGAAGAACAACATAATAAAATAATGGCATTTCCACATGATATGTATAAATATATGTATAACTTTTGGCTCAACAACAACAATTTCTTGAATTTATTGATGATCTTCTCTCTCATATGCATCTACGTAATGACTAATTAGCTGTAAAGCTGAAGGTTATTCTACCGAAGTTAATGACAAATGGGCTGTTGCTAACATTACTAACAACGATGTTTGCTACCTATCAATAGTCTGGCATTTTCAACCCCTGCTCGTTAAATACCACTCTCTATAATTACTAGGAGTACGTACAACTACATTGTAATGCTCATCATAACGTGGTTTAGTTAGTTTTCACTTTATTTAGAAACATAATAATATCATCAGTACGCATAGATCTCTAGATTAAATTATGGGGACAGCATTAAGAAAGAGTTAAACCCAAATAAAAAGTTGCTTTAAGTAAATAAATGAGAAACGTTAGGTCACCGAGCTCTCATATGTGTTATTGGAAATTATAAGTTTCATTTCCAATTTTATGGGCGTAGGTAAATGTACGTTCTGTGAATTTAAAATGGATGTCTAGACATTGTTCACTGTTTAAATGTATAAGTTCGTAATTATTATAAAGTACATAATAAACTTTTACGATTTCAATGACTGGTGCCATGCAGCAATAAGCCCTCATGACACCTACAGCCTGCCAGGTAATTTATAGAAAATCGTTTTAAGACCGATTGACTATTTAATGAAATAAACATTAATTTCTTAAACATCTGCCCATTGATTTGTTCTCTGATATATAAATTGTAGAGGGTACCTAATGATTCCTATTTGATGATACATGATTGGTAGTCGGCAATTAATCTACTCGGCATAGGACTACAGATGTATTATAAATATCATACTAGCATTTGTCAGTGGCTTCGCCCGCGTGGAGGTCAGCAATTATCCCACGGGAACATGCTATCGGGATTAAAAATATCATATGGCGCAAGTCACGTTATGGTTCACCTTGTGAGGCAAATTCATTGAAATCAGCATGAAAGTTAACAGACAGACAGAGTTACTGTCGCATTATAAATATGGAGTAGGTTGTATGGAAACATTGATTAGTGAAAACGAGTCCACAAAATGGTATCGGAGCACACATTTTACCGTTTCGCCTTCATTGGTGATAAATTCAGTGATCTTTTTAATTTAATGTTAATTCCGTATCAGAGGTTCTTGTTTAAACGAACAATAATGAGTGTTAACGCTTTCCTGCTAATCACACTTGTTACTTATAACGCCGTATTTGAACGTAGTCTCAGAGTTCAAATTTGACTAGATTCCTGCATTGTCTTCTTCAACATTCGATTTATTATTGTGCTAATGATCAACTCTATCCTATAGATACTGATTCATTGATTCTCCATAACTCTACATCGTCTATGGGAATGCAGGGCTGCACACAATGCTCATATCTCCCTAACAATAAAAAATGGCGTCGCGTCGGAATGCTGCTATTCAGACTGACATCAATACTTTCTGAGTGAAATACTTTAATATCACATGTTTCACCTGTTTATTGATTCGAGTCATATTACGTCGACTCTTTACGATCTATGTGTAATAATATGTGATTTAATATCGATATGACCGAGAAATGCCTACATTTCCACGTGTATGTACCTACCAGAGATGAAACATATCGATGGTCATACATAGTTTTCTAGAATTATGTGGCCTGTGGCTAAGTAATAACAGCCGCACGGGTCAATTGATCAGGTTAAGCTACGCTAGCCGCGGTTAGTCCGTGGATGGGTGACCATCTTTACATACCAAGACCCCTCCGTGGCTCGGAAAGCACGTTAAGCCGTTGGTCCCGGCTGTCATTCGTGGATCTTTGACAGTCGTTACGGGTCGTCAGAAGCCCGAAAGTCTGACAACCAGTCTTACCAAGGGGTATCGTGTTACCCAGTTACTGGGTAGTGGAGGTGAGATAGGCAGTCGCTCCATGTAAAATACTGGTACTTAGCTGCATCGGTTAGACTGGAAGCCGACCCCAACGTGTAACTGTCAAGACAATGTAATTGTCAAGACAGTGTAATTGTCAAGACAGTGTAATTGTCAAGACAGTGTAATTGTCAAGACAGTGTAACTGTCAAGACAGTGTAATTGTCAAGACAGTGTAATTGTCAAGACAGTGTAATTGTCAAGACAGTGTAATTGTCAAGACAGTGTAATTGTCAAGACAGTGTAATTGTCAAGACAGTGTAATTGTCAAGACAGTGTAATTGTCAAGACAGTGTAACTGTCAAGACAGTGTAATTGTCAAGACAGTGTAATTGTAAAGACAGTGTAATTGTCAAGACAGTGTAATTGTCAAGACAGTGTAACTGTCAAGACAGTGTAACTGTCAAGACAGTGTAATTGTCAAGACAGTGTAATTGTCAAGACAGTGTAATTGTCAAGACAGTGTAATTGTCAAGACAGTGTAACTGTCAAGACAGTGTAATTGTCAAGACAGTGTAATTGTCAAGACAGTGTAATTGTCAAGACAGTGTAATTGTCAAGACAGTGTAATTGTCAAGACAGTGTAACTGTCAAGACAGTGTAATTGTCAAGACAGTGTAATTGTCAAGACAGTGTAATTGTCAAGACAGTGTAATTGTCAAGACAGTGTAATTGTCAAGACAGTGTAATTGTCAAGACAGTGTAATTGTCAAGACAGTGTAACTGTCAAGACAGTGTAATTGTCAAGACAGTGTAATTGTCAAGACCGGCGCTGGCTGCCGGACGCGTACCGTGTCGGCTAACCGGCGCTGGCCGCTGGACGCTTGAGAGCGATGATCTGTCTGTCGATATATTATTTACCACGATGTTAGGTTTATTAAGGTGATAATAAGTCAAAAATGAGTTTTTTCTTGACTGATAATAAAATTGTCCAGATGTAATAACTTGGGATTTTACACGTTATTTCGACAGCAGACGTCCGCCTAATTGATGAAAAGATAATGTCAATGTTAAGCGATGAAAATAGGTAGGTATTCCTTAAATATGCTTAATGATGGTATAGGTATTTTGAGAACAAGTAACCATGTTTCTTGGTATATTATGGGTATTCCTGCCACAATCGAAAGTATTTTATATTAATGTGTAGTTATTTTATACTGTAATCGACTTTCACCGGACGAACCACAATTACATTGCACCTGTAATCCGAACAACGAGTCATCACGCACGTCAACAATATGGCACTCTGTCCGCAAAAAATATCAAACCGCAATTTATAATCGAAATTCCGAATTGGGAATCGGTAAAAAATCGATTGGGGCGCCGTTCGTCATTCGATTGTTGATTGTACACAGTGGCGCCAGAACCGCTAGCTGTGTGGCAGTTTTTATTGGTTTTAATACGTTATTGGGTCAACGGACTTGTGCAGTATTAAGGCCGGTGCCCACTTGCCTGGGTCACGATCTGATCGGTTGTGGCTGCTCAGGCTAACTCGAGAGCCGCTTACAGATCAATCAGACAATCAAGTCAGCCTCGTTTGATAATATATGGTTGCAGACAATACAATTCAACCGAGTCTTATTCCCAATTAAGTTCAAGCCGACGCCAATATAATATAATCATTATCTAGGAATTCGGCTGAGTTCTCTACGTAAGTAGTAAATAAATATGGAGCGCGTCACACGAGTACGTCATTGACAAGAAAATCGTTTTTCTGTTTAACAGTTTGAACAAAACAGTAGAATGAGTGCTAATTGAAACAACGATCGATATGTTTATGTTACAATCATAATCGTATTTGTCGATAATTGTGCGCCTGCGCATGTCGCTAATGAAAGTTAAAGCGTAATTAATGTGTTGTGTCGTTCAGAACGAGTATTAAGTAGTTATGTAGCACTATAAACCTCTACTGGAAGTTACTTTAATTTGCTATAAACGAGGAACTAATTTGACGTAAAATTAATTAATTTCCCTTTCAAATATTTAAAAGCTTTTATACCTTCCCGACGATATTATAGGGAATTTAAGTAGGTACTCAATGTGACCACTAAACAATTACTTTTTCTCCTCACAACCTCGGAAGGATTCTGTTTATCATTCGAAATCTGAGTGCAAAAGTGCATTTTATCCGCTAGCGCGGAAAGATTTTTTTTAAATGCGAATCTTTCTATTCAATAATCTTCGATACCGCCAGTCCACTGTCCATGTCAGTGCGGCAACCTCATTTTTAGAATAATCGCACTGGCCTGCACGATGACAGCATGAAAAAAAATAACGCTGTTTTTCTTGCACCTAGCATTTTCCTCACTGTAGTGGGATCAAAAGTTGCGTGTTTCGCTCGACAGCAAAGTTATTCTGCGTCTCGCACCTTTGATACCCTCACTACGCTCAGGATTCTATATTTGAACCTGGTTCAATCCTAGAATCCTCCGGTTGCTCCTGAGCAAGCCTGAGGATTACGCAATTAGGTATTTATATTGAAACCTGTTTCAATATAAATACCTAATCGCGTCAAAAAACAACTTAGCAGCCTTGCATAACAAATAACTATTTACAAAATTGACGTTCAAATGTGTTCTTACCAGCCCGTGTGCGATACAACGACCTTCACCATTTTCTTGTAGTGTTCCTTCCACTTTTTTGCGTGCGATGGTACCTACCTAATAACAATCATTACGGCGATAATAGTGTTTATTCGACAATCGGTTAAGGTTTAACAAACTGAGACGTTTGTTGACACATCTGTGTGAGTAGACACAGACTGGGGAAGTAATTACAACTGTTCAGCTTCATTAGTTTATCTAACTTAGTATTAACTATGGTGTTTTTCTTAAAAGTATGTCTGGAATTGTCATTTTTCTCCGAGTACAGCTTGCTAGAAATCTGTGAAGCACACGATGTAACCTTTTAGTTCAAATGCAGTGCACCCAACATAAAATGCAAAATGCCCAAATCTGGAATAGGTACTAGCTATTTATTGTTCTGGAAGCGTTTCTGTAATTAGCCGCTGTTCAGACTACCTACGGTACCCTAAGGTTCCTTGCCGTGAACACTGCGGTTTATTCGCCGTGTGTCGTTGGATGATTTGATAATTCGAATTTTCGCTAAAAACCCTAGGGATATTGCGAAAACACGAATAATTTGACAATTGTGAAAACATTTCTCTATCTTACTGGAAAAAGATAGGGTTTTTGCGAAAACACGAATCGCTCTAGTATTTTGTGAAACGAAACGTTAGCTATTATGAACTTACAACGCTGATTGGCCGGTCGGAGCGCCCAAAACGATACCTCCTCTGATTGGTTGACGTTTTAAATGTCAATCATTCAGGAATTTTTTTTTCTAATAGAAAAATAACGATTCTACAAAACACGATAAATAGTGTGCGAAACATAAAATAGTGATTCAGTTCATAAAAACGAACAACTTTATCCAAGGAACTATAATGTATGAAACGAAAAATAACCTCTTTAAACAAGTAATCCGATCAGCTGATAACCACTGAATGAAAAGGTCAAAATTTTTCTCATTTCAAACACAATATGATTCCTTGGGAAAAGTTGCTGGTTGTGTTATTTTTAACTCTTCATATCTCTATGATATAACACTTCAAAGCTCACAGGGTAAAACCAATCGGAATTAGAGCATTAAGCAAAAATCTAGCCAATCAGTGTTAAGGATATTCAATGTTACTAAAGCGACTCGTGTTTTTGTAAAAACCCTATCTTTTTCCAGTAAGATTGAGAAATGTTTTCACCATTGTCTAATTATCCGTGTTTTCGCAATATCCCTAGGGTTTTCGTCAAAATTCGAATGATCAAATCATCCTACGACATAGGCACGGTCGTCAGTGTCGTATGGATCACTATGGAGGCTGTTGACAGACACGTTTCCTCGACGGCGCGGTTTATACGGCGTACCGTAAAGAAACCGTGCCGTGTCCAAAGGGCCTTAGGATGCTCTTAGTAAGATTACAATGACTTGGCTAAAAGTTGATGTTTTTAAATATTGAAATCACCGAAAATAACGGAAATAGTGAAATAAAACCAAACTCTTGCGTGAACGTGAACTGGAATGAATGAACGAAATGTTTAATTTATTGTAGGCCGTAGCGACCACAGCTTCTTAGGTTGTTGCTGCATATACTTCATTTTACTCCCTCTAGAGGGGCTCAAAGGGCAATTCAAAGATTGCGACCTTCCGCCCTTTTAGATTTCCTACGCTGAGCTGGTCTCTACATACCATGTAATGTACCAACAGTGCGGCAATTATTCGTCCTGAGCATAATACTACACCAGCACGCTGCACTACCTTGTGACCCAGTACCGTCTGACAAGAGAAGGAAGGACTTGGTTTGCATAAAGCCTCAAACTAAACATGCGTTTGCTAATCGATTTTATGTATTTTTAGGACCTTTTTTGTATAATAGACTCAACAAGGTACTAAGCCCCTATAGGGTAAGTTATAAAAAATGTAGTATATAATGTTATCAGAATATTTAGCGATACGAAACTATTATTTTTTTAAAACATTGAAGGAGGTTCTAAACAACATTAAAAAAAAAAAACTCGTTTTTAGTCAAACATATTATGGGGGCTCAAAAGCGTCTGGGAGTTGGTCTAACATTCTTGAAGCTCTTTAACTACAGAACTGTTTGACTGAAGCTGAAAACTGTTTGTGATACTGATGACTAGCGCCAGAGACCGACCATAAATTGTCTATGCAGCGTTGCCAAACTTCTCTAGCTCGATCGACCCTCTGTCAGGCAGTTACTTCTTCGTGTCAAAATACATAAGAATTATTTAATTGTGATAGTATAATGTTTGTCTGTATGTCACGTGTCGTGTGTATATCTGTGCGCATGTTTTTACTTTCGCGTCCGGTGTCGTGTCGTGCGCCTGCGCAGCTCATGTAATACTGCTCAAGAGGGTGATTACCTCTCAAGTGTTGGTTTTATTAACGAACCAAGCGTTGGTCTGCGTGTGGAAAGGCTTAGATACCTTTACTTATATGTTATGTAAAGTTTATTGTTTGTGTCTGACTTCCGAGATGGAGAAACCTGAAAGTTATTAAGACGTCTGAAGATAAATATTTCTTAGTTCAAGCTTGGTAACCCAGCATTGACGTTAGCAATACTAGTGTTAACGTTAGCAATATTCACGTAATATTTGTATTAACAAGCTCTGTAAGGTGTGTCTCGACTAATATTTTCTGCTCCACGCTTGAAATTGATTTATCTCCAAAAAAATCTAAATTTGTAATCCAATTGAGCACACCTAAGCGAGGTGACTACAACGACTCACGGACACCACGTGGTGAACTCAGGTGTTATCTAACAATACCACTATAAACTAAGTAGCTCTAGAGTTAAGTAGCAGCCACTTATTGACCCAGCTTGACAGATGTGTCTGTGTTGGCAGCTGTCGTCATTCATGGAATAGATTCGTTAGAAAACGTTCATTGGGTTTTCACAGAAGCACACACCACACAACAGGAAGGAGGTTATGAATCTGCAAAAGTCCAAAGTCCAAGTCAAATAATTCGGCGAATCCATAAAACTGAATAATTGCAGTATTGCACGAACACCGGTTCACTAAAGTTTTATTCAAGGTAGACGAAGTTAGTAAAGTCAAATGATTCTCTGCGCCCGCGCAAACGCCAGAAACTGAATGCCTTTCATAACTCCAATAAAACAAAAAGATTTACTCCCAATAATAGCGTTCATATAGGAGTTTAATTTTTTGCCAGTAATGATTGGGAAATCCTAAGATTAGGTTTACTTCAGGTCATGATCAATATTATGATGAGGCTTTAAAATATTAGTTTTTAACCGACTTCAAAAAAGGAGGTTCTCTTTTCGACCCGTATGTATTATTATAGGGTAGGGTTATTTGTAAAATACCAGCAACCTCTTAAGGGGTCATTGTACTCATCATTATGAACAACTTTTACTATGGGACCAAACTTGAAATCGCGAAAAAAAAATCAGCTTTTCAGTACATTTACGAGTATGTTCGCATAATTCGTCAAAATGTACTGAACAGTTGTTTTTTTTTTCGCGATTTCAGGTTTGGTCCCATAGTAAAAGTTGTTCATAATGATGAGTACAATGACCCCTTAAGAGGTTGCTACGAGTATGTTCGCATAATTCGTCAAAATGTACTGAACAGTTGTTTTTTTTTCGCGATTTCGGGTTTGGTCCCATAGTAAAAGTTGTTCATAATGATGAGTACAATGACCCCTTAAGAGGTTGCTGGTGTTTTACAAATAACCCTGTATATGTATGTTTGTATGTGCGCGATTTTCTCAAAAACGAATTCCCCATTTTGATGATTCTTTCACTAAAGTAATCTACATACTTTCAGGAAGGTTTTAATATATAATACATTAGGTAATTATTATTATGTACGAAGTTATATGCATAAATGTACTGTATCTCCGGCATTTCTAAACAGATTTTGATGATTCTTCTTTTTTCGTTCGTCTTGGGATTATGTAATTGTATATTCAACTAAAAATGTAAAAATAAATTTACTTTAAAAAGTAGAAACTGACTTCAAAAACCAAAAACGAATAAAATAACTTTCATAAAAAACTTAACAGCTTCTGAAGTCGGTGTCTTCAATTCTTCAATGTCAATGCACCTTAGCTTGGTACTAACTACAGAAACTACAGAAACTGTTAAGTTTTTTATGAATGTTATAATTTTAATCGTTTTTTTGGTTTTTGAAGTCGGTTTCTACTTTTTTTAAATATTTTTTTAACCCCTAATCATAATCGGTATTATAGATATATAATTATATCCTCCTGTAATCATGGACCTTCTTACATCTTCCCTTTTCAAATAAATATGTATCATCCCTACATAATCCAAGTGAGCAAATAACTTGGCCTCACATATCGTAACTGGATCCTCCGGAACGTTCCCGTGGATATCTTCGCACGGTGATCGGCTTCGTAGGTAACGGAGCACATTATCCTATTAAGAGCGATCCGCGGCGATTGATGTATCACTTGCGCGGTCGTCCACCCGTGGTCGTGTCCCTTGGTCGTGGACAGCGCGCTCACCGGGGTGCTCGTACACTGACACGGTGTGCCACGGGTCGCTTCTGTCTGGCTCGCTATGTTCGGGTTCGGTACGAAAATGTTGTGAGTTTCGATGTCATGAGGTACTGAAAGGTTAACGATAAAGCTAGAAACATGAATGAGGAAGGAACGTGAATGAGGAAAGTCAAGATTTATCCTGTTTATTGATTATTGATTGCAACAGCAAAGTATTTATGCTTCCTAGTGGTATTCATGTTTGATTTAAAAGTTAATTATTTCAGTAGGTATCCCTTCCATTTATATATTACTCATTTAGCTACCACACGAGAGGATTGCATTAAATTGCCCAAGTACCTAAGTTAAGATATTTCCCAGAAACATCAAGTTGATGCGCTTACACGAACAGAATATTAGTAGAATTTTCCTTATTTGTCATGACTCAGTACCGCTTCTTAAAATTGGTCCTAACTCCGAAGGACCATTCAATCAATTGCATCACACACCAACAAGACCGTTAAGTCGTTACACTCCAGTGCGAGCATGGCATTAATGTGACACGGTTCCCATATCGGGGGACATTCGTCTCCCAGAATGGGACAGTGGGTGGCGATAAGTGGGAGTCGTTCTTTGTTTATTGAACCGCTTAGTTCCCGAGGTTGCTCCGCTTCTTAAACCGATTGATTCTTTGTATTCGTGCTCTAACCGTTTACGTATGTAAATGCTGCCATTACTTCTGCTTAGTGGTCTTGAGACTGCAGTCGTTAATATATTATTGGCACGTGTAATTGTTTGGGTTGCAGTGAATTGTTACTATTGTGTGTCGTTTACGAACTAGAAATTATCCTAATTGGGATAGGTAGGTACAGACGCCAGCACATTAAGCTACTACAATCTGTCAGATTTCTTTAATAGATTTTCGACTTTATTGCTAAAGCATTAGGTTCAAAGTTGATTGGGAAAATCTGACAGTTTCGGGTAGGTTCACCTGCTGGCGTCTGTACATACAAACTGTCAATAAATAAATGCACTAGCCTACGAATAGTTGCACTATTATTGGCATTAGGACATAAAAACCATAAAATTACTCAATAAGTCATCATCCTAATAGTCTCTCAAAGTCTCAACCATGTTTGCTGAAATTCAGTTCTCCTTAATATATTTGTTATATTTCGGAACACATAAGGGCGCTGAGAAACAACGATACACAGAAAGCGGGCATTGCTCAACATATTTTAGAATCCGGATCGACCCACTGGACTGAGTTACATAACCCTCAGGTCTTCTCGACAGAAAGTCACTACATACCTAGACTGGTGAGAGAGGCCGACCAAATATAAGAACTTCAACCGTGAGGATGGGTTTCAACTGTCGAGAGCCTGGAATCCAGTGGTCCAATTGTGTAAAGACCGCAACAGTGCCGAAATATCGGAAACTCGAAACAATATTAATATACATGACAAATATCCTGTTTTAAGTTCTACTAATAATGTTAGTGACCATGTCGGTTTAAATACTAATATAAATGTATTTACTCAAAAAACAGCAGGTAAGCTTTGCAGAGTCTAAAAAGACAAAATGGCGTAGTTTATTTCTCTTGAATAGGCTCCGGCCGTTGGCACTTGTGCAATGATGATTAAACAGGCTTTTTTCTCGAGTAATATTACGCAGGCTGATCTAGGGGATGTGATTGCGCAGGAGAGGAGTCGTTGACCGCGTAGGTGCGCGGGCGCCGCTTTTTGCGATGCGCCTGATATGCATTTTTGTTCAGCGTTCTGTTACTTGGCGATTGATTGCCTTGTAAATTACGTGATAGTGGACAGAAATGCTATGTGCATGCGTAGTAGGCATCGTTATATACCTACTGAGATACGATATTTTATGTAAATGGTAAAAGTTTACTGCAAGACATTCAATTTGTTTTTCAGCATTTTGTATGACTTTTCAAATATTGAGGTCGACTCGAAAGCGGTGCAATATCATGTACTTTTTAGCAAGATCGTCTCTTTGTCCTCGTGTCAAAATACTTAGTTTGTTAATAATTTCGCAGAATAAAAACAAGTGTATGTTGTCAAAGGGAAAACTGAGAAAAAACCCTTTAGAAACTTGTAGTTGTTAAGTTTTTTGTAATCGTATGATGACATTTGTTTTTTTTTTTGGTTACAGATCGCGAGGCGACATGGCATCGCCGACGCAACTGTTCCTGTTGCTAGCAACTCTCAACATTGTTGCTATCTGTAGAGCCGGTAAGTTCTACTTGTAACTTAGTAGTTTGTTAACTTATAAAGATATTGTAATCTATACATTGGTAACAGGAGCTATGATCGTGAAGCCGCGCCTTATTAGAGAGTGATATAAGTTTTGTGGTTTCTCTATCTTCAACATTGTAATTTGTAACGAGATACAGGTAAGCGCGGGAAGACAGTTATTTCTACGTTAACAATGTTAGTATTGAGAACTTCTGTCTTG
The DNA here is from genome assembly GCA_948252095.1 of Dicycla oo. Lineage (NCBI taxonomy): Eukaryota > Metazoa > Arthropoda > Insecta > Lepidoptera > Noctuidae > Dicycla > Dicycla oo. Next base: position 1,122,864 of record OX411718.1, on the reverse strand, counting down.
CGACATGCGCATGCGCATGCACCACAATTGCGTGGCGTTTTGGTTTTGGCTAGGTGATCGTTGTAGGTAGTGTCATTACTTACTGCGCTGTGTCTTACGTACCTGTTTATCCTAAAATATAGGTACATAACAAGCTATGATTATCACAACTTCATTGGACTTGTTGAGCTAGAAATAGCGATCTCACTCTGCTCATTGCTTATTGCTATAGTACCTAAGCAATTTTTAAAGATTTTACTAGACAACAGAACTTGTGAGTCAATGTTCTCAGTCCAGCGTCCGGGAAAATACTATATTATTTCGTTTTATAAATGCCTTTTAAACGAGTTATAAATTACACAATAATAAATAAAAATCTGAGTTTGAGTGCACAAAAATAAAACAAGCATTTGAATGTTCTGCAGCGCCTCTACCACATACTCGTAATGCGAGGGATTAGGTAATGCCGGCAATACTCTGTGTCAGTCTTAATAATTCTTCTGTTTTCTGATAACATTCCTCATTCCATCAATGCTAGATAAGAATTCCGGTCTTGTTCAATATTATTTCCTAAAGATTCGTTTAAATTGTTCAGGTAGACAATTTAAGTGCTGATGTTTGTAATCGTCAGCTAGCTTGTAGCATCACTACAGTTAAGAATAAATAAGGCGGTTATGCCTACTATACCTGATACACCAATAGATATATTATATTTTCTAAAGCTGTCAAAATTCCTCAGAAAGAAGATATCTGACGATTGAAAAATCATACCCATACCTTATGTTCATACGTTCATACTACCCATCCATATTATAATGTATATTATTTAATATCATATATTAGTATATAAACATCTATATCATAAATTCGAAAGTAACTCTATCTGTCTGTATGTTACCTTTTCACACCTAACCCACTGAACCGATTTCGATAAAATTTGGCAAGGCGATAGATGGCATCCTAGGGAAGGAAATATGCTACTTTTTGTCTCAAAAATAATCCTAAAGCGGGTGATTTAAGGGATGAACGTGTGTGTGGGAGGAGGGAAACTAAAGTGATGTATAATAATAATATTTTTTTTTTTCAGACTTAGTATTAGTCCACAGTTTTACACTCACTCATATACGTATACTCACTCATATAAATCAATTTACAAAATACTACTAGTAATAGTACTATTTACAAAATTGACGTTCAAATGTGTTCTTACCAGCCTGTGTGCGATACAACGACCTTCACCATTTTCTTGTAGTGTTCCTTCCACTTTTTTTGCGTGCGATGGTACCTACCTAATAACAATCATTACGGCGGTAATAGTGTTTATTCGACAATCGGTTAAGGTTTAACAAACTGAGACGTTTGTTGACACATCTGTGTGAGTAGACACAGACTGGGGCAGTAATTACAACTGTTCAGCTTCATTAGTTTATCTAACTTAGTATTAACTATGGTGTTTTTCTTAAAAGTATGTCTGGAATTGTCATTTTTCTCCGAGTACAATTTGCTAGAAATCTGTGAAGCACAAGATGTAACCTTTTAGTTCAAATGCAGTGCACTACGAATACCTATGTTATTTATCGTTCTGGAAGCGTTTCTGTAATTAGGCGCTGTTCAGACTACCTACGGTATGCATATACCCTAAGGCCCTTTGTACGCCACGGTTTTCTTGCCGTGAACAAGTGCGGTTTATTCGCCGTGTGTAAGCACGGTCGTCAGTGTTGTATGGATCACTATGGAGGTTGTTGACAGACACGTTTCCTCGACGGCGCGGTTTATATGGCGTACCGTAAAGAAACCGTGCCGTGTCCAAAGGGCCTTAGGATGCTCTAATTGTCCAACTCGCTTCGCTTGCTCTTGTATACTCTTAGTAAGATCACAATGACTTGGCTAAAGGTGATAAACGTGTGTATGGGACCAGGGAACTTAGCATTTCTTATGTTAGGTATAAGAAAAATCAAATTTATGCTTTTGGTCAGAAATAAAAAAATATATGTTTCAGCGTTTTTGGAAAATCATCCCCTAAGGGGGTAAAATAGGCGATGATTTTTAAATTCATACGATTATTGAAATTTTTGTTTACCTCTTTTTATAAAATTTAAGGTATTGGAATTTATTCAGCGTCCGTACCTTGGGTAATGTTTATTTTAGTATTTATTTCATTAAAATTGGTCCGCTCCACTTAAAAGTTATTACAATTTAAAGTTGTACAATTACTCAGCTAATATGTAGGTATTACGTGGTCAATGGTGCGAGTATTTCAAATGAATGGAGATAATATTAAAATGAATTATTATTATTTTTAAGTTGGAAAAATCTGTTTAATTAAAAAAAAAGAGTATTTGCACTTTATCTATCTGTATGTTGGTATACCTGCGGATAGGCCATGACCTGGGTATTCCTTGGGTTTATCACATACCCATAGGGTAATTTCTAACAACCACGCGTGACAAAAATTGTCATCGAAGTGCGAAATGAAGCGTTCAAATGTGACAGCTGCGCGGTCTACTAACAAATCTATAGACAATCGCGGTCTACAGTCAAACGGTCAATACTTCTTGTTCGTCTAACTCTACAACTTACCCTGCTCATCAATATACAACGTAAATACCAATCCATCTTCACAAAACGACTTGTTTTGATTTTAAAAAGTAATGCGCAAATAAAAAGCAATAAAATCTATTATTTATAGTCAAACAAACGTGTACATTTGATTGTTTTTCCTTATAAACAAACAGTGGACAATGTCAGCCGGTGTGGCGTACCGTTTTTATTTGGTCAGCTGAGTCACGGGCCGAAACCGAAGGTCATGACGTCACTCAGTTCTCACGTCCAAAACCTAATCAGGATGTTATAGTGTTACATCTTCACATTGATTTGAGACGGTTGTGATGCATTCCTTCACGATGACAGAGTTCGTGACGCCATGCAGATGGCTGGAATAGTTTTAGAAGAAGCTTTTCGCTTTTTCCGATTATTGTTATGGGGTTCTGATAAAAGCTCTCGCAGACAGGAGCGATGCGACTCTAGGAGAACAATGTCTATGAATACTGCATGGAAATTGTTCTACCAGAATCGCTTCTCACCTCTTCACCGTCGCGTTGCACCGGTCTGCGGGAGTCTTTATATAATGATGATGAATAAATGTTCCAATTATGTCATTTATAATTTTGAAGCAAACCAGTTTTATTACCCTAATTCTACTATTTATTTTAGCCCATATTACCAGGCAGGCCGGCCAACACTAGGTACATAGAATATCGAAAAGCTTCTGACAACTCATTGCACACTTCTCAGTCGCTTTTGACGATAAACATGATAAACCAAGTTCTTTAAAGCTTAGCCACATAATCGAGTGCTATATGTGGAAGCCCACCACGAGATTGGAGTGCTTGATAAAGATAATTTGATGGAGTTCGGTATTTCCGGCCAGAGACAGTGCAGGCCGCCTTGTGTTTTCCTGGTACCGGCGCTCTCAGGAATGTGGGCCTATCATGATGTTAAGGGCTTTCCTTGGTATTTTTAGTGAAATTGCTATAAGGGTTAAAAGTCAATTCCATAGATAGGCAGCTAAGTGCAACCTTATTGTTTTGAATCAATTTAAGATAATATTGGTCCCCAGTTTTTAGGGTTCCGTAGGTCTGACAAGGAACCCTTATAGTTTCGTCATGTCCGTCTGTCTGTCTGTCCGAGGTTTTCCTAAGAGGCCGTTAGTAGTAGAACCACGTAATTTTGTAGGAGTGTGTATATCAATTACGCCGACAAAGTGGTAAAATAAAGTTTTGGAAAAAGTTTTTTTAGGGTATTTCTACCCCATCGTGTGGGGTATCGTTGAATAGGTCTTCTAAAATGACTTGAGGGTTGCTAAAATTATTTTTCGATTTAATGCTCCTTTTACGAAATATTAAACTTTAAAGTGCAAATTTTTGTTCCAGTAGGGCGCCAATGAAAGCCCCTCTAAAAACTAAACTGCTAGCTTGAAAAATCTGGAAAAATTCACGATGATAGTGCATTTCATGAAAGTTAAAGGAAAGTTAAAGCGGTTAAGATAACTTTATTAGCTTAGTTTTTTAGTCTTGTTTTACTCTTGACACCCTTGTGATATATTTTTAATGTTATTATAACCATTAACTCCTAATATCTTTACTTACAGAATAAAGAACAACAGAATCGTACTATATTGTGATAACGGGCTACTACGGAACCCTACACTTTGTGTGACCTGACACGCACTTGGCCGGTTTTATTTGTACTATGATTGAGCGCCGTTGTCTACTCTTCGTAGAGATAGACAAGTACCTAGTCATGCTAAGCCCACAGGTATATTTAATAAAGATTTCTTGTCTCATAAACTTTAATGCACGATAGTTACTATCAAGCTTTATTACACAATAACACGTAAGTGTAATTTTTACTAGTTTTGCTGAAGGTGTCGCATGTTCAGGGTAGTTTTCTGTGGTAGCTTTCAACTGAAACCGCTAAAATTCAACTCGAGGAAGAAATTTTATATTTAGACATCTTGCATAAAGGCTCCCGCAGACAGGCGCGACGCGACTGTGCGACGCAACGCTAGTAGAACAATTTCTATGAAAACTTCATGGAAATTGTTCTACTAGAGTCGCGTCGCGCTGTCGCGTCACGCCTGTCTGCGGGAGCGCCTGAACATCATCCAAAATGTTCTCCATTTTCCTTGAGAGAGTGTCACTTCATGTCACGTCTGTGTCGTGATATCTCGAGTCAGTATCGTTTCCTTTGTATCGCTCTCTGCTTACTTCGAGCGAAAGATGTGATGCTGCGTCTGTCGTGGAATAGCAATCAAATACGTGACCCGAATGCCGACCCGAACGAAAATATTATTTCTTTCTTAAGTACTAGGTATGGCCAGATATTATCTTTTTATGGATTCCGTACAAAACGGTTTATGTTAGCATTTACCAATGAATAGAGCTAAGAGTTCCAGTAGTGACGAAATGCCGTCCATGAGAAGGATACCTAGTTATGACATTTTACTGAAGTCTTCCTGCTGCAACATGTGCATGTGTACCTAATTATGACATTTTACTGAAGTCATCCTGCTGCAACATGATCATGTGTGTACCTAATTATGACCGACCGACGATAACATCGACCAGCCTCTGGTTATATACGTTTCATTTACTTGGTGATACCACGAATTATTGGGAATATTTAGGTTAAAATAGCTGATGCCCGCGGCCTCACCCGCGAGGATGTCTACACTCCCCATTTGAGTCGGATTTTGTTCACATTTTCATGGGAGTTTCATTTTTTTGTGCAGAACCATAATACTTCTACTTTTTCAAAAATAAAAGTAGCCTAAGTTTCTCCTTATAACATCAACTATTTGCCAGTGAAAGTCCCGTTAAAATCGGTCCAGGTGTTTCGGAGATTAGCTAAAACAAACAGACACGAAAAGAAAAAAAAAATGTTTTATGTATCATATGCATTTAGTTAAAAACTGTTATTTTGACATTACAAACAGACACTTCAATTTTATTTATTTGTTTAGATAATAAATTAATAGTAGATACCTATACGTACATTATATTGACTCACAAGTGTGAAGTAGGAAGCAAAGCGCACGGAGCTCGTATTAAGAGGTTATATTATTTCCATAGATGGAAGTCACTGTTCTTGTAAATACAACCGTCCTTTTTGTGTCATCATCATCATCACCACAGCCCGGCTCCTCCCCACAGCTGAACACAGGCTTCTCTTTCTTTGTGCCAAACCCCACGCTCCTGTGCCAGCCTCATCCAGGATTTTCCCGCGAAGACAACAATGTTGTCCGCCCATATCGCCGACGGACGACGGACATCTCGTCTTCCAGTCCTTGGAGCCACTCTGTCACAGTCTTACCCCACCTGTCATAACTGCGCCTTCCGCCAAACTTCATTTGAGTTCCATAATACGCTTTCCGATATTCGGATCTCGACGTTTGGAACTCGCTTTATTAGCCTGACATCAAGCGTGGAACGCTCCACGGCGCTCTGTGCAACTGTCAGCCTGTACTCAGCCTCCTGCGTGAGCGTCCACGTCTCAGAACCATACGTCATGGTAGGCAGAACACACTGGTTGTAGATGCGGGACTTCAGACACTGTGGAACTTTAACTGAGCTCAGAATGTGGTCTAGTTTTCTAAATGCGGGTCACCCAAGCTGTATTCTTCTTGACGTCTCTGTTTGTTGATGCTCTTTGCCAAAAGAAAGAATGACCAAGATACCGGTCAACCATCTCCAACATTTCATTTCCGACTTGAACAGAAGGATTTGAATTGCTGAAGATGCTTGCCATAACTTGTGTCTTGGCCATATTCATCCTAAGTCTTTTTGTGTAGTCCCCGAAAAGTGGTGTCAAAAGGAAAACATTGGTACTCTGGGAAAGCTTACGAGTGTATATCATATCACTAGTAGAATAGAACATGGTATAAGCTAATGTATAATTATTATATGTGATAATATCTATTATAAACTTCTTCTCTGAAATTGATTTATAATTTGTTTAGTTAAGCTCCAACTTAGGTTATAAGAGGTCTAGATTCCTACTTAAAGTCTAGTTGGCGTAAGCACGCAGCTATATATGTGTATCGTCGATAACACATTCCGGCAGATAGTGATGCGCGCTCATTACAGCGTGCGGCCGCCGCGTGGTATGTAGCCGGCTACTGTGGGAAAATATCAAAAATGATTAGTTTCAGATGTACATGTTCTATTAGGATAATTAGTCTTGTGTTCTTGGGAGTTTTATCACTTTTGTCATGTTATTTTTACCTAACTTGTGATGTTGCCATAGAAGAAGACACCGCGAAACATATAATTTTTTGGGTTTTTTATTAGGGAAAATTTTTCAAAGGAATTTAACAATCATGAAACTGTCGTTTCACCTTAAATTATTAATACACCTACAAAAAAAAAAAAGATCGGATACATGAATCATTCGACAAAAACTATTGCTGACTACTACTTACTAGTCTTAATTAAATATCTTAGTAGCAAGCGTCGCTGTCGCTTTTATGTTTAAAGCAAATTACAAACATTTATCCTTTAAGACTTCAAAGAACCCACCAGACACACTTCCTCCTTCCCACAAAAAATCGCAAATTTCCGCAAAGATGAGACACCATAAGACAGCTAATATTAATAAAATTACGAGACGGTTACTTACTCGCCTGCGTCCGGCTGAGTCACGCTCGGAATGCCGTCGGTCCGGCCGGCGCCCCCTGCCTCACCTGCTGCCCCCCTCCCTGCGAGCCCAGTGTCAGTGTCTACGGAGGCTAGCCAGGGGAAGATGAGCTATGTATGCTATGAAAGCTTACATTGCTCATCTAGGTATGGAGGACAGGGGACATGCGGATATTGCGAAATGATGAGATGGTGACATATTATCTTCGATTTTGGTAGTTTGTAGTTCGAGGACTTAATGGAGATGTTATTAGAGATATGGGCCATAGCTATTATGGGGTTATATTTTGGATTATAGTGAGGAAAATGCTTGCGGTATTCGCAACCTGAGATGTATGCTTTGAGATTTTATTTAGAAGTTTTAGTTAGCTGATGGTGTAAAAAGATGCAAAAATATTAGCTTTAATAAGTTGGCAGATTGGATTTGTTTTGGCTTGGCCCATCAAAGAGCCGACAAGATTTGTAATTTTTACAACTTTAAATTAGTTTAGAACCATTGATAAAAACTCCAGGAAATAACACAATTTAGATTTGTAACATCGGCAAGAAACTTCTCTTAGCTCATTATCATCTTGAAGACTGACTTCTACGTAGGTAGGTAATACCAATATTTCTACCCAACAAACACATGACAAGCCTATCCTGAAACATTTGCGAACTCAACCATTATAGATTCCCAAAGGGTAAAAGGTGTCGTACCGAAGGGTAAAACGAGGTGTTATGTCGTATATCTACAGTTTGCTGAGAATGGTATGATGGTCGCAACTCCCAGGGCCCCATGTGGCAGGGGACGGCTCTTTAACGTGCTATTAATTCTTGTGAATATGTTTATGGCGGACCTTTGGCCCCTTGGCAACCCTAGTGGATATTCAGAAGATCTTATCTTCCCTCTCAAAATGAGGAAATGCCATTGATAGATGAGGAAGCCTTAATATATTTATTTGTATTCAAAAGTAGATGTTGGCGTTTGTTTCGGGGTTCGTGTACTGCAATAAACCAGCACACGGTGACTTGAATGATTCACGACTTGTATCGACTAGCTTTGATTTAGTTCCGCGTAAATTGCTTCTCGGTATTTTACGTAATTCGTTTTAACAGCGAAAGAAATACGCCAATGGATTCGGATTCGGAGATCTTTACAAATTTCCAGGCTAGTCAAGAACTTTGACAATCCTTCACTGGAGGACAAACGAGGGAATTGGAGTTTGTCAGAGCCGTTTGTTACAGTTAGACATTGAGTGAGAAAAGCGAAGGGACGGAGGGATCATTCCTCCGTGTACGCTACTGTATAACTTCGTCATGTAATGCATAGTTTTTCTTCATGAAAATGAGATTTGAAATATAGTAGGGTTCCGATAACAGTTTCTTATATTCACTAAACTTGTATTGTATAAGGGGCTAAGTATATGCGGTGAAATGTAGGACTAGAGCTCATTTTGCAGTGTTAGGGAATACCTACACGTGTTGTCTCGTCTTGGGACTATCGTCTGTCGATAGCTGACTCATCGGGTGTAATGGATGAAATAATAATAATAATAATAATAATAATATTTATTCAAGTTATGAAGTAATACAGTAAATACAGTTTTGCATAAATCTATGTCAAGTTCACCAGTGTTATGTGCCTGAACTAGGACATCCTGTGTTTCAGACGAGAGGAGGTAAAAAATTATTAGATAATCACTGTAATTATATAAAATTAAATAGTCATCTAATAGGTATGTAAGTAAAACATATATATATATTTACCTTAGTATACTAACTTAGTGAACTAATTAAAAATAATAAACCAAAATAATCTTTATTTTAATACAACTAATAACTTCTCTGTATCTTCATAGGACAAATTTTGAAGAGCTACCTTGAGAGTTTTCTTGCAATTTCCATAATTTAGGGAATAGATGTTTGCTTTTGAATTTAGTCTGTTATAGAGTAGTGGTCCAAGGAAAACATAAAATTTTGCTGTGAAAGCATGTCTCGTACTGTTTGTGGGGCAAACAATGTCTTTTCGTCTCTTTTTAGTAAATTCAGTGCTGTAGCGAAGGGCTGCGTGTTGTTTTAGTACAATGCTCATTATGAATAATTGTCGAACTGTTAGTACTTCACAACATTTATAGAGCAGGTTAGTGGGAAAGAGGAAAGGGCGGCCAGTAGCCACCTTGAGAATCGCTCTTTGAGCTCTTTCGATGGGTAGTAATAATGTTTTACATACTCCACCCCATGAGGTAATGCAGTACGTCAAAATAGACGTAGAAATAATGCTCATATCGTTACAAAACACATTACCTAAGTGTAATGGTACTTGCTAGTCACTAATATTAATTTACAAGCCTGTTTGTCTCAAGGATTTCCCATCGGCATACAAACTCTCCTTCCTTCTATACAAATTTTCAAAAATCCTTCGTTTTGTGTTGTTTATAAGCCTACGATTAATAAGTTTATATTTTCGAGAATTGGAATATCGACAAAAATGCTTTTTTGTCGATATTCCAATTCTCGAAAATATTAACTTATTGAATTTGAATGAAATGAATTTAAATGAAAGAATAGAACGAACAAACTCACTGTAATTTTTAGGAAGTTAGGAATGATTTGTTCAGAGAGAAAAAAAAACTTCTTCATAAAAATGTATTACAAACCGGAAGTTGTCATCATTCGGATCAATATAAAAACTCTAAACTTCAAGTTGATCGAATTGATTGAGTTCAAACTTTTTTTTTGGTCTGAGAGTTCAAAACGTTATTTACAACTCAGATAGGCATGATGTTTGATAAAACTTGAGAGCATAAAGTGAAAATATACGATAACTAACATACATTTGAGTCGGAAAGTGGAGTGCGCAATGCAAGTGGCTCGTGGCGACGTGTCTGGACTAATTAACTTCAGTTATATGTTGATGATCATGTAATTCTGTCTGCTTAAATAAAACAATTTTTTATATTTTCAATTCTTTTGATTTTATATAAAAACAATGTTTATCAAATGACTGCCGTCTTACACACTCGGCACATATAGCTATAGTTGTTCCGCGGAATTTGCCGAATGTTACAAAAGATTGATGCGTTTGTCCTTTCAGTATTTTTCTCCTGGGTTATCGAGAAAGGTCCTGCAATATTTCGTGTTTGATAAAAGTCGTAACAAGGGCGTGGGCTGGTATCGATCGCGCCCGTGACACGCCGTATCTATCCCTAGCAGTTCGGCGACGGGATGAACTATCGATTGCCTCCCTCTACATTGTACCCTCTGTGGCAAATTTAGGAAATTCGGTGAAGGTCGGTGCAGTAATGGTTGGCGAACAGTTTTTAATATTGTGTTGTGTTGTGGAGCAGGTGTTGTCATGCACGGTTGTCGCAGTTGCTAAGTAGCTGTCGAAGGGAAAGTAAAACATGATAAGTAAACAAAAGTAGACTTGATAACAGTATACATGCTCTAGCTAACCCTGGCGAGCAAAAAGCCAAGCCATAAGGGTATAATAAAAACAAATTTTTAGATGGTTATATTATTTCTCAACTAAGTATACTTACGGGCATGATCTTAGCGAGTCTCCTCCTGTTTACCTTATCGTTTAGCTTGATCTTTAAATGCCGTTTGGTAAATAATAATAGCGCAAAGTAAACGTCATTCATTACTACAGCAAGCTTGTTCTGTAATCAGATTCACACTTCAAACTGTAACATTATAATCAAGTTGGAACAATGCCTCATAAATCGATGGGCAGCAGTCGAGTTAATAACACGGTGTTAATCAGAGTCTATCGTGACGTCGGGCAATGTCGGACAGTGTCGGGCAATGTCGGACAGTGTCGGGCAATGTCGGACAGTGTCGGGCAAAGTCGGACAGTGTCGGGCAATGTCGGACAGTGTCGGGCAAAGTCGGACAGTGTCGGGCAATGTCGGACAGTGTCGGGCAATGTCGGACAGTGTCGGGCAATGTCGGACAGTGTCGGGCAAAGTCGGACAGTGTCGGGCAATGTCGGACAGTGTCGGGCAATGTCGGACAGTGTCGGGCAATGTCGGACAGTGTCGGGCAATGTCGGACAGTGTCGGGCAATGTTGGACAGTGTCGGGCAATGTCGGACAGTGTCGGGCAATGTCGGACAGTGTCGGGCAATGTCGGACAGTGTCGGGCAATGTCGGACATTGTCGGGCAATGTCGGACAGTGTCGGGCAATGTCGGACATTGTCGGGCAATGTCGGACAGTGTCGGGCAATGTCGGGCAACGTCGGGAAATGTAGGACAGACTCGGGCAATGACGGCGCCACGTGTGTCATCGGAAGGACCGGCCGTGTTGGCACCGTGCCTGACAGATGAGTTTGTGGTCAGATTGCCGTTAACTTTGGCAATGGCAGGACTTGGCCCACTTAGTACCATGTTTGATTGGTCAAGATTATGGGACTATGCGGGTTGAAGACCTTCAGTATTGGAGGCATGGTGGTCTGACCACCAGTGTTGGCATAAATGTTGGTCGTCCAAGACAGGCAAAGTTGCGGGTTGCACATGGATGAGTCATTGTGTTTTCATCTGCTCAGTGACAGTTACGATTGGTAATAATAGGAAGTTAGAGGTATGCAATATAGGAGCTGAGTAACCTGCCACATGTAGACCTAGTCCGGGTTGAATAAAAATATCGCTGAGAGACTTTAGGAGGAGCATTCTTCCTGATGTGAAGGATGGAGGCTCTTAATGTTTGGGCAGCTCCGATAAGAAAACGCAGCGTTAGTAGATTATATCCGCTCAATATTGTTTGGAAACAGTAATTTTAAAATTTGAATAAAATAGCAATAGAAATGTTGGCCTTGTTTTTATTTGCGAGGAAAAGCAACAAACTTAAATTATATGTATGAGTTTTGAGCAGGCGAGACGCGATGCGGCCTGGTATTGCGGCACGCAATGCAATCTTCATCGATTTTACCTTTTCTTTGTCTAATAATAACGTTTATACAATATATGAATCCTTCTTTTTAAGTCTACAATTAAACTCTTCGTCTCTGGGTTTCCCTTATCTACGAGTAGTATTCCGACCTGAGGGATATGAGGGAATAAAAAAAACATCGGACGCAAAGTAAATCTAAAATTGTCCATGGTTGTGTTCTAAAATTCGCGTGTACGTTATAAAACGTGATTATTTCGAAGATCGCTCGGTTTACTTGAATACGTCCCAGAAATAGAAATGTTCAGAAGGTTTGTAACGTGAAACTCTAATACACCATTATAATGGGTAGGTACAGCTTTTATCAAGTTTCAAAAAAACCTTACTCTGACCACTCTGACTGAAACTGCAGGGTTACTTCTTTCTTCGTAAACTCCCATAATAACTCCTTCCAGTTCTATTTCTTTCTCTAGTTCTATTCTATTGAAATCGTGCACAGGCGCACCTCGGTTCGAACTTACATGTTTCCTGTTTAACATTCAGCCGGTTTGTGCGTTGTGTGCAGTTGTTCTTCTGCACATTTGAACTTGGTGGTGACATTCAATCTCAAACACAGGTTCAGCAAACATTACTCTCTCGAAGTTTGTAGTGAGTCGGGACGTGAGCGACGACATGCTTTCTTATCCTAACGGTGCTCATTAACGGGATCAGCAAGTTTATCGTCCTCGCTTGACGGAGCTTGAACAGGGGGGGGGGGGGGATTCCTTGTAACTTAATCTTCCAAGCTTTAAAGAAAATTTCCAAATTATCTTGAGATGTTTTTGAGCTTTACACGTTTTCTTTATCCTGAACATATGTTATCTATGACCCGTAGTATGTCGAGTGTCCTCGATGTAGATCACTGCTTCGCTTGAGTTAGTGTGATTGGTGTGGCCTACCAAAGAATACGTACTAGTACGTTTACACATGCGCGGTGGTAGTTCATTGTTTAATATGTTCACTTGTCAGCACAAGAGATGTGGCAAAATCCAAAAAAGTTCTTCGGCCTAAGATCATCCATAAATAAATCTTTCACTTTTGATAGCCTCGTCTAGGAAAACCCCAATAACGAGTATTATTGGAGTTAGGGATTTCGATTTGTTCCTGGTTATTGCCATTAGACTCGCTATTCTATACAGCTCTGCTTAACCTAACGCTGAATAACGCCATGTTATTTAAAGATCTCAAAATAATCTCCGTTAAATGACGACAAAATTGATTCTGAAATGTAGATTCCATTTCCTAATTTAGAACGACAATCTCAGCCTTAGCGAGTCTCATGTTCAAAGACAGAAGCGAATATACTCAGAAAGCTTAATTAACTTGTATGACAAAGAAGTCGCTGTCACTAGAGAGGCTCCAGCTAGCATATGTTTTAATTAAAGCCGTCGCGTCGACTATACGGCCACAGCTATACGGCTACGGCTATAAGGCCACGGCTAACGAACGTCCGAGATGTGAGCCGGCTTATTACGCCCCAAGCCAGAGTGCAGAATTAATATTGTGGACGTTGTATTTAATTTTGTGGATGGGATATGAGTTCCTAGGGGTCGTACTTTTATTGCGTTTGTCGTAGCAAGTTCTCTTTTTATTGCTTCGCATTTTCGTTTAGTTTTCCGGCTGAAATATTGCTGAAAGCACTTTGCTTTCACTTGTTTAATGTTCTTTTTGTGACTGATAACATTAGGTACGGCGTCAAACATTGATGTCATAAAAGCTGGGACTATTTTTTCATGTTGAAAAAGCAGAAAAATAACTCGTGAATCCGTTGTCCCAAAACCTATGAATGTCGTTCATAGACACCTTCTGAGGAGTGATATTAGTTGCTAAGTACAGTTAACTGTTGAAGTGTACCAACAAACATAAACTGATCGACAAGTAGAGCAGGTACAGTGACCCGCGCCGTCCATTAACCACATCCTGCGCCAGATAACCGACTGCCTCCATCAGTGAACTGGGGCAGCTGCGAGGTTAATAATCTCGGTCCTGATCGCTGCCCTACTTACAGTTCAGCCGCCCGCCCTTCATGAGGCCGCAGCTCATCGGTTCATGGATACTTCCTATATGTCGCACGCACAACGAATACGACTGTGATCTAAATGGAATTCGGAAACATGAGAGAAGTAAATAGTAGATACATTATATTCTAATGGCGGTTATTGTCGGACAGTTCAAGCATATTATTGCAATACAATTCTACCGCTTGTTGTAAAAACACGACTATACAATTAAAAAAAAAAGATTGGCAGCAGCATCTTTTCAAGCATACAATATTTGTGGTGGTCTCTAGTGCGTTCGCCAAGCGTTCTTCTACCAAAGGCAATACGAGGGAAGGGAGGCTCTGCCCTGCAGTACAGTGGGGTAACACAGACTTATAATACATTCCAGCCATTTCAACTTTGCTTTTGAAGTCGAAACGCATAATGATGTCTCCAGTATTGAAAATTTTGCTGTCATATTAGGATTAAAAACATCAGTTTTGTGCGTAAACGAATAAGATATGCTCAAATGCTTATGAGTTTAGTAGATATAATGATTTCGCGTTGACCGACATAAGGGAATCGAGGAGGAGAAGACTGGACTGGATAGTCCAGTCTAATACATAATTATATAATAATAATAAATATTTATGCAGTATTAAAAATTGGTAAAATGTTAACATAAAATCTTAGAAATAATTTACAGAGGAATTATAATGTTAGGTGCCTGTATTAGGACAAACTTGTATCACATGCAGCATGAGCTCGCATTTTATGTAAATTAAAGGACAAAAAAATCTTAACAAATTAAATATTACAAGTCTTATAATAAAAAGTAGTAATACGTAATTACGTACGTAATTTCTTGTTTAGTTTGCGAAAAATAGTTTCTTGTACTTTATAACCTAGTTAAACACATACGAGTATTATAATAGGTCTTTACCTATGAAATTGCCGATCTTTGATACCGACTAGTGTGAAGATCAACATCTTTCATTCTATTTAGAATTCCAAATTCAAATTAATTTTAGAATATAGCATGACATCTAGAAAAAAATCAGTTGTTCATTTGTTTTCCCGCCGTTCGATATTTATTTGATATCGATGTTTCTGTAACCATGAGCAAATCGAAATTGCGCGCTATTTTCGAATACGAGTTTCGTCGTGGCATCAACGCAACACAGACAGCATGCAATATTAACGACGTGTATGGACAAGGTACCTCAAGTAAACGCACGGTGCGTTTTTGGTTTGATCGCTTCCGTTCTGGAAATTTTGATCCCCGGGGAAAAACTTCACATTCAACCAGGCGGTGAAAAACGCCTTTAAAGAATTTATCAATCCCAGAATATCTATAGCAGAGGCATCAACAAACTTTCATTAAAATGGCAAAAGTGCGTCGAAAATATTTCTTTCTGCAATTTCATAGTAATATTATTATGATTTTGCATCAGCAGAATTGAGTGGGTTAAAGTCAATGTTGCACAAAATTGAATCACGTTCGAGGCTATAATGTATATTCGAATTTTGCAGCCGTGACTAACGGGTGACTACTTAATGTGCTTCAACAAAATCGAAACTAACTATGTAACCGATAAGTCCCGCCCTACTTCCAGTCCAGCCGCCCTGACGCCCGCCCTTCACGAGGCCAGAGTCAGTGACTCCGGCTAATCGCAGCCTTTACAAAGGTCGTCCTGTGGCCCCTGTGGGTCGGCCACAGTTAACCTTTCTACAAAAATTATACGAAGGCTTTACCGGCGTTAATGAAGCTCCCGTTTCATATTCATTAATTTTATCTTTGTTTATGTATAGTCTGATGGTACGGAGGTTTATGTATGGTGTGATGGTACGGAGGTTTATGGACCTGCATTTAGAGCAATAAATAAGTCATGAGTTCATAACTTAGAAAGTTTAGTCACACTAATACGATTTCAATTTATAAAGCAAGTAATTACTTTCTAAATGATTGTTAGGATTCACTGATGACTATTATTACAATTGCTTTTCTTGATAAGTAGGTACGAGGTTTCCGTTTCTGATGTGTTTACTCCACTTCTGCATAATTCGAAAGAATGCATTACTTTTACATAACTCAGTGAGTCGCACTGGGAGGTTATTAGTGGCTAGTCAGAGGAATATTGCACGCTCATAAATAGTAATATCGATATAATGTAATCGATTAGCGCTGGCTGCATTCGATGCTCCAATCAGAAACAATAATACATACAATAATTATATAGTATATAAATAGCTATGACAGGCAGGCACTATGGTATCCGTATGACATATTCTAAGATATTTGGCAGTATTTTTTATTTTCAATACGTGGAGGCTCTTAAAGTCAGAGTCTCGCTCAGCGCGCTATGGAGCGGGCTATGGTCGGAATTGCTTTAAAAGAACCGGAGTTACCGACATAGCTTGCAGAGTAAGCAAGCTGAAGTGGCAGTGGGTTCGCCATGTTTGTCGAAGGACGGATGGCCGGTGGAACAGACGAGTCCTGGAGTGGAGACCGCGTATCGGCAAATGTAGCGTGGGATGCCCCCCAGCTACATGGACCGACGACTTTAAAAAGGTGGCTGAGACAGACTGAATGCGGAAGGCCAAGGACAGGGTGTTGTGGCGAAGCCTGGGAGATGCCTGTGTCCAGCTGTAGACTGCGATAAGCTGAGTTGATTGATTGGTTTCATTTAGTCCATTTTAAAAGACAAAACCAGGATACTTACCTACACATAGGTTTAAGTTGGATCAACGCTGCATATTTTCCAAATTATTTATTTAAATTGGCAGTTATTTACATATTCATTAGTGAAATAAGTTTATTTGTTTTCAATAACATTTGCATACAAACACAACTGGTATAAAATTAACTGTTTGCACAATGCAAGTTCAACGTGCCATAACTTACGTAATATTTATATTCTCTGTTTATTTTGAAAAACAGTTTAATGAGATAAATGGAACCTGAATTAAGGCTTTACTAAAATTAACACGATACTTATTAAAGTCATTTAATTCATTTGAAGAACTTTTCAATCAAAATAAAGTAGAAGTAACAGCCCCGACTTACGAGTTGTAGGTCGTGGATTCGAACCTAGGCACGCGCTTTACTTTGTGTAAATAATAATAATTTAAAAGTGAGGAAACTCGTATTGCCTAGAACCAAAAACTCGAAGACATGTGACATCTACCAACCCGCACTGGGCCCGCGTGCTGGATCACTCCCTCTCACAGAGAGGAGGCCTGTCTCTCAGCAGTGGGATCGCACTATAGGCTGATTATGTAATCACATTTATCAATTAGATACTTAATGTAGGTGTTTAATTATTTCCAACAATATTAACTACTAAAAACCCATCAATTACTAATTGCTTCTAAATCAGTATAATTATCCTTATAAGCTGCTGAAATTAACTTAATCAAACCTTATAAATACATAATGATAACATTATCGTCTGTCTAATTCGCTGCGAGCTCTATTATGGGATGTAATTAATTAATGTGCCATTATGAACTGAACACAGTAACGCTATTATATTACTTACGTATGTAATGGAACACACAATGAAAGGAGTGTATACGTATACGTAGTACATAGGGGCGTCACAACGTACACAATGTGCACAGCTACAATATTAGCGCCGCAAGCGCTGCTCAATTTGGCTAGTACATTGAACCTACAGTTCTTTTACTGAGAAATTAATTACTTGGGGCTTTAGTGCTTCTACAGCGTTGTTTATATTTATTTCCTGAAAGATTTCCTATAGTGTAAAACATATCTTTTACTTTTTTTTTTCATAAAAGTCAATTTAATACTGTATTTATTGGAATCTATCGTAGATTAATTAGACCACCAAGATTACTCGAAAAAATAAATCTTGTAAATTGTAGTTCTTCAGTGAGATAGATGAATTTTCGTGGTGATAATTTCTGAAGAAACTAATGTCTGCAAGGTGGCTGTAACAAACTAGGATATTGTTTGTGATCCAACCCTAACTTAACCCGGTTTAAAGTTGTTGACGGCAGTTTTGGCTCATGTTGAACGAAACTTCTGAATCTTGAGGAAACTTTAGAGCACCTACCGAGATTATTTTATTTAAAAGTTATGTCACTTGAAAGTTCAAGAGTAAACGTTAGAAGTGTATATACACGTAAAATATACGGATGCCTATGAGAATGTTTTCGCCTTTATAGTGTTTTTAATGAAGGTGACGGTCGTCATTAAGTATTCGCTTATAATTTCATTAGGAGTTACGTATGCATTAGGTAGTCACGTCACCTGCGTGTACGTTTCTCATGGTGCTCCGACGTATTCGTCTTTGGTGGATCCTGACATACAGATAATACATACGATAGAATTAACGAATTCCTGTAAGCTTTCAAAAATAAATAAAAGATGAGGTTAGTCTGCCTAGTACAAGATACTGATGGGATATTCAGGGGTACTAGTTCTTTATGGGTCATTTATATAAAAAAAAAAAAAAAAAAAACTGTCGAACTTGGGTAACCGCTGCAGTGAGTTTTATGACTACGATTTTTACTGTTTTCGTGTAGGTACTCGTATCTATTAAGTGATTGAATTTCAAAACCATGATTAATTATTACTTAGGTATCTAATTTTGGTGGAAGATTTTGTATCTGAATTTTTAAATATTACAATATATATATATATATTATTTTTATACAAAATTTTCCACAAAAATGAGGTAATAAATTAGGGTCCCCTATGTTGTTTCGAACGCCGCTGTTGCGACACACGCTGTTGCGAATTATTTTTCCACTGCCTCACAGGTTCGAAAACTCATGGACTCGAATGAAGTAGTCACGAATAACGCTATTTCGAAAAACATTTTCACTGCCTCATACGCTCGAATGCTTGTGATTTCGATTTATTTAGTCATAAAGTGTACAGAAAAATATTTAAGCAGTAATTAAATAAAATCAACAAATTCGGTGTCAACGTCATCATTTAATATTATTATTAACAAAGTAACAATCAAAAATATTAGTACCTCAACTGTACATTTTTTTCTATGAGTACTTAACACAAAATCTAACACTGATCTTTACATTTCACTGATTTATTACCTCATTTTTGTGGAAAATTTTGTTCAGCGACAGCGTGGCGCGGTATCGACAAGTCTACTAAACTATGGTTTAGTAGACTTGTCGATACCGCGCCACGCTGCCGCTGCCGTTGTTACGATTACTGTGAAAACGCGATTTTAATCATGTCGAATATTTTATTCATGTTGCAAAAGTTTATTGGAATTTTAGAATAAAAATGTCAGAATTGATTGAGAAAGTGCAGTTTATTACGTGGCATGATGATATAATATTTGTGTTAATAAAATTAAATAATTCGCGAAAGGTGTCCGATTGATTTTGAAATACATTGCTTCACGTCCTACTTGCGACGATAACAACCGAACCTACATACTTTAGATTTATAAGTTTCAGCAATAAAATCTGGATTTCAAAGCAATTTGATAATTAGGAAGTCGATACGTCGACTTTCAAATCAGTCATGAATTCATGATTTGTCAAATGGATTCTAGTAGATAGGGCTCCCACGGCGCAGATAAACTAGTCCCGATGACTTTTAGCACATTGCTTTTAAATATACCACTTTATGCTAAAATATCGACTATGATTTTGATAGCGAACCATTTGATTAATGAAAGACGACAACACTGCACAAATATATTATGTAACACAAAAGACCTGTAAAGACCCATTTTGTAAAAGATATTCTCCTTTCACTCTCCGAGTTCTTGACACATACAATATTGAAGTAAAGATCTTTTCTCAAGAGCAGGCGTCATGAAAATAGCGAGTTGAATACAGTGGGATTCGGGACGTAAATCAAAGAGCTCCGTAATGGCGGGGAGGAGACATTCACGGTCCGACTGAAAAGGTTGTCGCGAGCTGTTAGCGCGCTGTTCAATTACGTGAATATGAAGTGGGTGCTCTTATGAGATTGTCATGAAAGCTATGTGTAGCATTTTATTTATTTCTTTGTAGTTTGGAATGTGGAGTCAGTGTAGCAGTGTCTCCATGCTCTCCATTGCCACCACATCGATTCCCGTTACGTGGATGTGCTGCGGGAACTATATACCTCGGCCACCCTGCAGGTCCGCAACTATACACCTCGGCCACCTGCAGGTCTGCAACTATACATCTCGGCCACCCTGCAGGTCCGCAACTATACACCTCGGCCACCTGCAGGTCCGCAACTATACACCTCGGCCACCTGCAGGTCCGCAACTATACACCTCGGCCACCCTGCAGGTCCGCAACTATACACCTCGGCCACCTGCAGGTCCGCAACTATACACCTCGGCCACCTGCAGGTCCGCAACTATACACCTCGGCCACCTGCAGGTCCGCAACTATACACCTCGGCCACCCTGCAGGTCCGCAACTATACACCTCGGCCACCTGCAGGTCCGCAACTATACACCTCGGCCACCTGCAGGTCCGCAACTATACACCTCGGCCACCTGCAGGTCCGCAACTATACACCTCGGCCACCTGCAGGTCCGCAACTATACACCTCGGCCACCCGCAGGTCCGCAACTATACACCTCGGCCACCCTGCAGGTCCGCAACTATACACCTCGGCCACCTGCAGGTCCGCAACTATACACCTCGGCCACCTGCAGGTCCGCAACCATACACCTCGGCCACCTGCAGGTCCGCAACTATACACCTCGGCCACCCGCAGGTCCGCAACTATACACCTCGGCCACCCTGCAGGTCCGCAACTATACACCTCGGCCACCTGCAGGTCCGTAACTATACACCTCGGCCACCTGCAGGTCCGCAATTATACACCTCGGCCACCTGCAGGTCCGCAACTATACACCTCGGCCACCTGCAGGTCCGCAACTATACACCTCGGCCACCCTGCAGGTCCGCAACTATACAACTCAGCCACTCTGCAAGGTCCGCACATACCCAATC
Organism: Dicycla oo; assembly: GCA_948252095.1. Lineage (NCBI taxonomy): Eukaryota > Metazoa > Arthropoda > Insecta > Lepidoptera > Noctuidae > Dicycla > Dicycla oo. The sequence goes on along the minus strand of OX411718.1, from coordinate 1,101,838 downwards.
TACACCCGTACCAATCAACCGGGGAGTGAGACAGGGCGACACCATTTCACCGAAACTTTTCACAGCAGTCCTAGAAGACATCGTGAAAAGTTCACATTGGGACTATTGCGGTATTAACAACAATGGTGCCTATCTGTCTCACTTAAGACCTAGAGCTTTTCGCTGAAATTTTTGATGATCTCCGAAAATGCTTCAAAACCTTTATGATGCCTCTTTTAGTAGGACTTAGGATGAATATGGCCAAGGCGAAAATTATGGCAAACATCTTCAGCAATTCAAATCCTTCTGTTCAAGTCGGAAATGAAATATTGGAGATGGTTGACCGGTATCTTAGTCATTCTTTCTTTTGGCAAAGAGCATCAACAAACAGAGACGTCAAGAAGAATACAGCTTGGGTGCGCCGCATTTAGAAAACTGGACCACATTCTGAGCTCAGTTAAAATAACCAATGTCAAAAGTCTAGTGTTGAACAAATACAACGGCTAATAACGGCGGTATCGGAAACTGTAGTAAAATTTCAATCTGTTTTCACGAAAACAAAGGACGCTGACTTGAACTGCGTCTACTTTTTTTTTTTTGTGTATGGCTACGTCATAAATTGTGTTATCATATTAAACACGTACAGAATCTAACCGACTGTAGATTTGAGTTCAATTTCTATTACCTATATTATTTTCAAGGTTTTGTATTTGATGTGTTAATTTATACTACAGTGAAAACGTTCGCGACTAAACAAAAAGTCTGGTATTTCCTATTTTCCGGTACAATATACCTATTTGCTTATTGTGCAGAGATATTGCCAGACAACGATATCTGATATTGCAGTAAACAGCCGTAAAATTACTGCAGAATTGAAGTTAGTTGCAACTTCACGCTGCAATCTTGTAACGCCGCGCGGTTGCTTTTATGAAATAAGTGCATAATCACATTCGTTGATTACTCGTATCTCAGTAATGTATTCCGTAACATCTCAGTCCGCAAGTACTTCAGATAGCAAGGATTATTATTATACGGAACTTTACACCTGTAATAACATTTACTATTTAGCTACCTACTAGTACTTAAACTCTGATGTCGCAGACAAAATTATGTTCATCTGCGTTTGTCGTACGGTGAATGGTGCGTTTTATTCACATATTATACGTCCAGTGGATGGGGGAGCCTTACCTCCGAATAAAACTTTTCTAGAGAGTAATTAGTCACATTGATTCATTTGAAACAAATTGAATAACTTAAAAAGTTCAATTGCTTATGGTTCTGGCCGCACGGCCCTATCACAAGTAATTGATGAATAGGAAAAACCTTTTTTTAAGAAAAATCAATAACAAATCTATTTCGCAAAGTACGTATAATATAGTGAAGTTAAATCGGCTTTCAAGGTTTCTTTTAACCAAAATAAGATATTTTTTAACAAGTTCCTGAAAAGTGGAAACCCCTCTTTCTTACTGAATAAACGCTTATAATAATATAGCTTCTGGCCGCGACTTCGTCCGCGTGAAATTTCTTGTTCCACCGATCCAGCCCGTCACATCGCATCGCTTGCGCGCGCTATTAATTATTTCTTTTATTTCTTTTTGCTCGGCATTTAAGGGTTCTAGCTAACGTTGAATATGCCTATAGCCTTCCTTAAGAATTGGGATATCAAATGCATAAAGACTTTTTCAAATCCGACTGGTAGTTCCAGAGATTAGCGCGCTCAAACCAAGTAACAAAAAAAAACAAACTAGCATTATTATTAGTACAGATTTAGACAAATTAAATTCGGGCCAATTTTTTACTTTATAGGAATAAGATTTTTCAAATAAACTGTGAGCTCCCTTTTCACCACGACAGGGCCTTGTTATTAAAAAGCGTTTGGACGTTTCCATTGTATACAGGGTTATTTGTAAAACACCAGTAACCTCTTAAGGGGTATTGTACTCATCATTATGAACAACTTTTACTATGGGACCAAACCTGAAATCGCGAAAAAAAAATCTGCTGTTCAGTACATTTTTACGAATTGTGCGAACATAAATGTACTGAACTGCTGATTTTTTTTTCGCGATTTCAGGTTTGGTCCTATAGTAAAAGTTGTTCATAATGATGAGTACAATGACCCCTTAAGAGGTTGCTGGTATTTTACAAATAACCCTGTATATGACTTATACATTATTTATACCCATTTTTGAGTTAATTTAAGCAAGCAGTAAAATAACTTTATTCTACCCAGTTGGGAGATGATTTTTGAAAAACCCTGAAGTAGTTTGTAATTTTTGGTTTGAAGTATTGAAAATATATTTATAAAGAATTTATTTTGTATACAGGATATCAGTATCACTTTTGAACGATCATATTTAGAAGTCGGCATTTCCTATCTGACTACCCCTGAGAAAAATGGCGAAACAAACTCATGGGTCAAAGTTTCTTTTAAATTCTAGACGTAATCTTGGTCAGATCATGCGAAGACCATGTAGACGAAATGATCTTTTGAGAAAATAATCACAAATAAGTGGACCTGTCCAGTCAGTGCAAGCATTAGTCAGTAATCGTATAGCTCAACTCAGTACCTAAGGAGCTCAACGACTTGACTAACAATATCAAAGGACATTTGGGTAGGCCGCATAAAGTAACTATTCTACTATTCCGGACTATGTCATTTATTTTTTACTACTATTGACTATTTTATTTATTTTTATTGCCGGACTATTTTCGAGTTAATCCGACAGTGCGTTAAAATTTTTCCTTACTAACTTTGAAACCCCCTAAATCCTATGTTAGGGGTTGTTTAAAAAAAAACGTAAAGTAAGGCATATATTGCCAAGTTTCAAGTTTATTAACCAAAGTAATAAGATTTTTCACAATACAAACTGTAATATTTCTTTTCACCCCACAGGGGTGGAATTTGGAAAAGGGAGGTTTCAATAACTTGATTCAAAGATTATTTATACCATTTTTTGAGTTAATCAAGCCACGCAGTAATCCTCATCGTCCCATTAAAAATTTAGTTTCCTCTTTTTGCCCCTTCAGGGATCGACTTTCGAAAAACACAAAACTTACTGTTTTTGCAGTCAAAAGTATAAATAAGTAGGTACCTACTGAGTTTCCAGTTAATCAGACCGCGCTTTAAAATTCTTCCATTCAAACTTTGAAACCCTCCAATCCCTCCGTAGACCTCGTAAGGGATTGAGGAGATTAGGAAAACTATAAATGACAAACTTTATAATTTATTTAGATAAGTATTCGTGCCAAGTTTCAAGTTTATTAACTCAAGGAATAAGATTTTTCATGTAAACTTTCCTCCCCTATTTACCCCTTTGGGCGTAGAATTTCCAAAAATCCTTTCTTTGTATCCACTAACACACATAGATACTATATACATTATGATATAAGTTATCTGTGAGCAAAATTTCAAGTCTCTCGGAACAGCGGTTAGCTGTGCGTGGACATATTAATCAGTCAATCAGGACTTTGAATTATAAATATACCTACAGAAGATGAAACATCCTCAAAACATACCCGCCGTAACTAAAACTTTATTTGCCGCTCAGCTCTACTGAGCTCATTAACATGTTACAATCAAGTCTCAGAGAGAGAGACGGGAGGTAATGAAGTTATCCAAGTCAGACTTTTGTTTCTAAGTCATTTGTCTGCGCAGCCGGGACTTGCGGGATTACAGAAGTTGATGCAAATTGTCGGCAGCCCGGAGACAACCATCAAACACAATTGCTGTCGGAATTGGATCTGTGAGTCGTCGGCGTGCCGTCGGTGCGTAGGACGACTTTACCGGATTGTTTACATGTTTCGTAGAACGTCTCTTGTCTTGAACAATGTGTCGCTAATTGGTAACAGAATTCAGTCTTAGGAATATGGCTGTTTACCAAAGCTCTAGTTTCTGTTCTGAATATTTGATAGTGTTTTGAGATAGATATCTATTATTCTGAAATCCTTAATTATTTATTTATACGGTGAAGACTTTAGGAGTACTATACGAGTATGTACACAACTAATCGGCTAAGCTTGAGAGAGATAAAGAACAAAGGCTAATAATTCTGTTAACTAACCAATTAATTTATAGTCTCCATAGATTACAAGAATACAACTCACTTTGTGAATATAATAATGTTTTTGCTGATGGTGAAAATAAAATACCCTCACCGATTTTCCCAGCGCGCCAACCCTGTCAGTAGGATTGTATTAAGGCCTGTTCTTTTGTTACAGGTCCCCTGGGCCCGCTGCCGAACGTGACCAGCTCTGACGTTGGCTTGAAAGAAGGTGAGTCGACTTTATTTCTTTATAGCGTGATGCTGTGCTGATTGTGTGCTGCGGTGTTTAGGGAGTTCACTGTAACAGAATTATACGTAAATGGTACTACTTATTTTCCAATAGACCATTATATATGCTTACTGGTTTTTTTTTGTATGTATGATTGGTTTTTGTTTGATCAGAGTCGTTAATAATTTTTCAGGAAGCTGTGCTCTTGGTGACGTAGTGTACATGCCAGGAGATGAGTTCCCGGGTTCAGAGCCGTGCGAGCGCTGCACGTGCGCGCGCGGAGACGTGCAATGCGCGCGCCAACAGTGCGAGCCGCGGCCTGGCTGCAAGGCGCTGCACCGCCCCGACCACTGCTGCCCCACCTACCAGTGCGGTGAGTACTACTGGCACAATAGAACCAGAAGAGAACACCAACACATATAGCTTTAACTAGCATACATGATGTATTTGATTGCGTCGTTGCTACGATACAATCGTAGTCTATTAAGCAGGAACAGCTGACTGAAGTAAAAGCCTTTGATATAACAAATTTACTCAAGAAAATCATGAGAGAAAATTATTTAAAATCACTGGTCATTAAATAGAAAGAAGAAACAAAACAAATAGTGAAATGAAGTGCAAGTGAAGTAAATTATTATTATTAATAGTCTGTGATCTCCCGCTGCAGGGCAAAGACCTCTCTACTCTCTTTCCACTTCTTTCTGTCTAGAGCTGCTAAGGACCAGGTCTTGTTGAAAGAGTCTAGCTCGTCCCGCCATCTCCGTCTGGGCCTGCCGCGATGTCGCTTGCCATTAAGAGGGACCCATTGAGTCGTAAGTTTGGCCCATTGGTCATCTGACATAGGGCAGATGTGTCCAGCCCAATTCCACTTTAGCAGCTTTCTAAGTGACATCAGTTATCTTTGTGATGGAACAGATGGTCGTATTTCTAACCTAGTATATTTATTTGATACTCAGAATACTCCGTTCCATAGTCCTCTGTCAAACCTCGAGCGTGGACTCTGCTGATTTGTCAAAGACTATGTTTGAGAACCATATGTGAGGATGGGAAGTATGCATACGTCAATGAGCCTTCTCTTAAGGGGTAAATTACTTCTTTCGTATAGTGAATTAATTTGTCTCTAAATATTTTTTATGCATCATTTCCAGAATGCGAGCAAGAAGGTCGAGTGTACGGCAACGGAGAGAAGCTGGTGGATCCTGCAGACCCCTGCAGAGTATGCTACTGCCAGGGGGGCGAGGTGGTATGCCGGCGCATCGCGTGTTTCGTGCGCGACGACTGCACGCCGCGCCTAGTGCCCGGCCGCTGCTGCCCCGAGTATGACAACTGCCCTCTGCGAGGTGAGTTCTAATAAAAAATACTATCTGATAAACCTAGAGAATACAACCCGCAATTATAATAACCTCTCGATCGCTGTAGACCTGAAAAATACGACGTTGCATGATGTTGGATAATTTTAAACTTTAATTTTCCATGTTTTCAGGTGTCACCAATTTACCGGGCGTATCATCTTCAATTCCAAGTGTTTCCACATCTGAAAAAATTGAGTCTAAACCAGCACAACTGAAAGAGATTATCAAACAAAACATCACTATCAAGGAAATTACTCCAGTCTCCGAGATCCCAGTCACTACCGACGTCAAAATCAAAGAGATTCTCCCTTCGCCGAGCATTGAAGTAGCTGAATACTCCTCGTCCAAGTCCCCTCTCATCCCACGAGAGGCTACCTCCGAAAATAACGTAAAAGATATTGAGTCAAGAACTGAATCTCCCAGCGTTATTGAAGTCCATGCCTCGTTACCAGTTATAGTTTCATCACCAGACACAACCCAGTTCACTGATACCACAAACCAAAATGAAGATGCACCTCCATCCAAAATCAGTTTTTCTACACAAGATTCCACCCACAGTGCCGTTTACCCATCGAATGTCCCAATAGTAGCGACTATGGGAATTCCGCCTGTGACTCTCGAACCACTACCGGTAGCAACAACCAGAGCACCGATGATTGAAGAGGAAGATTTCGATCATAATCCCGCTTTTCCTCCACTTCCAGACGATTTAGCTGTCCTTAGAAATCACGAGGATGAAATAGTCCCAGAGCAAGCTGCTGACAACGAGCATGTGTCTAGCCACGACATTACAGTGGCGAGTGCATCTCCGACAGTCGAACCCGAAGTTAAAGAACCACTGATAACTACAGCAAAAGATCTACCGGATACATCAGCTATAATAACAACTACTGAGAACCCTCAAACCTCGACCAAAAGAACGACTGCGCAAGCGGATATCCCCGTCAACACTGAATCCCCAGATTTTAAAGAAGGTCCAATGCTTAATTTGAGATCAGCAATACCTACAGAAATACTTAATGCGCCATCATTGGTGCCCGAGGATATAACTGGAGAATCAGACGAGACAACAACATTTACCGATATTATCACACAGGCAGCGGTCACAACGACTGAAGCGCCGAAAAAATTAGAAGAAAATGTCACCGAAAAATTAGAAATATCTACGGTTGATACGAAAACATCAAGTGAAGTTGTAACGTCGGCATCCGAGTTTGAGACCACTACCCTCCATAAGGTAATGGAAACTGAGTTAGAGCCGAGTACTAAGGAACAAGAACAAACGACCAGCTCCATAGCAAAATCTAATGTTGCCACTGAAGTCACCTCGCAGACTGAACTTAGCTCTCTACCTATCGAAACCAGTGATCAGAACCCACCTGAAGTGCCCGAGAATACAACTAAAGACAAAGAACTTCCTTCTACCTTAGATCCTTTAGATAACACCTCGAAAATTCCAGCGACAAGTTCAGAAGTTATTACTGTATCACGATCAGCTTCGAATGAAAACACTGGTTTTGAGAACGTAGAAACCACTGAATTTATTGTGACGTTTGGATCCTCGGAGACGGCAACAGATGCTGTTGAGTTAATCAAAATGTCAGCAGAACCTGAGAAGAGTGCAGCAATTATTGAATCGGCTGATGGCAAACATACTAATGACTTTGCGGACCTTATAAATCTCGTACGCGACGTCGCCTCCATCAGCGATGACACAGACGAATCAGACGCCGTGCACCACGTGACTACTGCTGCAAGCATTTCTGATTCTGAGGAGCTTATACCTGTAAACGCGGGATATAAGAGCAAAAACAAAAACTTTAATCAAAATTCCATTACCGAAATACCTCTCAAGAGTAAAATCCCAAATCCACTCAACAAGCAAAGGGTAGAAATCGAGGACGATGAGGAGAGCGTGACGGACTCGCTACCTCCCTTTGATAAGGTGGAGCCCACCACGCGGCGGCCCATCATCGACAATGTGTCGGATGACATCAACATCGCCGAGAACAAGACGGACAAGAAGGACATTGAGATTATCACGCAGTCGTACGTGCCCACCATCAATCATCGACGACCCACCAAGGTGGTGATGAAAAAGAGCAACGAGAAACCGGCGTCCTCTGAAGAGTCACTCGGTCTGTCCGCCTCTGCTGAGACTACCACTGACACCAGCGCCTCCGACGAATCATCCTTTAGTGCGTCCAGCGAAACTGACGGGAGGGAGAATCTAGCGAGCAACACAACGCACGCACCCGGGAGCAGTGACTCCCCGATTGTTACCACTATCGCTCCCTCGAGTAGCACCGACACCGCCACGACGAGCGCCGCCCTCGCGAGTGAGGTGCCGGCCATCACGCCTGCCCCTGCGAGCGAGGCGCTAGCCACCACGCCCGCCCCCGCGAACGAGGCGCCGGCCACCACAATCATCCCCGCTAGCGAGGCGTCGGCCACCACGACCGCCACCGCGAGCGAGGCGCCAGCCACCACGCCCACCCCCGCGAGCGAGGTGCTGGCTACCACCACTCCCGCGCCCCCGAGCTCGGCGCAGTGAGATGCCGCGCGGCGCCACCCGCATGGAACCTCAGCAAATTAGCATTTTATAGAGAGTAAGTTTCGTTCTTGAAACTGTAAGTTAACGTAGAGACTATTAGGTTTATAGGCGTATGCGACCCTTTCGGAATCGTCCATATTCCTCGTCAATTGATGGCCAGCGACGATAGACCCGTCGTCGGTTATTGTATTTAGTAATGTAAGTAGAGGGCCGGGGCCGGCCGGCCGACTTCATGTGTATTAGCTGGACAAATTATTTATAATACTTTAGCGTTAGGGAGCGAGCGTGGCCGGCGCCGCAGCAGGCCGTGTTGTGGCAAGTTACGGCGAGGCGGGGACTCCACGCGTTAGCGAATAAGTTATTTATTTGTTTAGTGAGAGATCGTGAGTAGAGTGATCATAAGTAAGCAACCAAGCTAGTCAACATGCGACGGTGCGCGCGCGCCGCCCGGCCGTCGCACCTCGACGCCACGTTGCCATTACCGCTGGCTGTATCTAACGAGAACATGACAAACGCAGACATTAGCGTAAGCATCCGCGGATAGATTTAGTTCCTCTAACTTGTGTAAGAACAAACTGTAGCGTCGCGCGCGACTGACGAGCGACGACGCGATACAACACTATATTATAACTAAATTTGGTACAAAACGAATTTGATATTTAGAATATTGTCAACCTTATGAAAAGATAAAGTTTAGGTGTAGACGAATTAGAGTTATATATGATCGCACGTAGATACACTTTTATTTATTGCACTTAGTGGCGGTGTATCGCCGGGGATACTGTCGGAGCTCAAGCGTAGAGTAACGATAGTTTATTGTATCTACGTCATAATGATGAAGTATGTGACGTTTACTTCTCATGGGTTCGTCCAGTTCCCATTGTCTGCTACGGTCGGTTCATTAGTTGTGACTCGTGTAAGTGCCCCGGCAGACGGCCGCCGCGCGGCGCCGCTCGTGTCGCTCGTGTCGCTCGTGTCGCTCGGGGGCTCGTGTGCGGGGTACTACTGTGCGGCTTCTTGCTCCGGAAGACTGTTACTTTTCCCGGGCAATAAGCGCACGTGCTCACTGTATTATTTAATTAATCATTATTGTTTTTTTACAAATAAAAGAAACCTAGACTGATCAATAGTTTTATTTCTACCGTCCCTTAACCACCCCCACGTTTATTTCTATCACCCCCCAACAACGTAAATTAAACCCACAGGTTTAATTTACGTTGGTGGGGGGTTTGAGACACTTATGATGACGGTCCATAGTACAATAAACCGTAACTAACACGACAACTGCCTTCTACTCGTGATTTATTAGTTATCACATACCTATAGGGTTGTAGCGGTAGATCAGACACTGAAACACCACGATACAAATAACTGTGAATATACAGATATGTATATATATACCTATTTAGAATAATAGTAGCCTATATGTACACATATAGTCCCTGAACTGCCTCCGAAGCCAAGTTAGTAACTACAATCTCCTAAAGTGGGGCTACCCCGAAGGTACGGCATCAGGGTTCAAATTCGAATGTGGAGCTGTGTCGCATGCTATGCCCCACCACTTATCCTGCCTTCTGTGCCCCAAAAAAATGCAGCTATAGTGAACTCTGCGCTGCCACCGACGACGATGCCGAGGAAGTGGCGAAGTTTCGGGTCAAACATTCACTGTCGGGCCATCTACACGATGAAGAGGACTTCCTGTCTAATACGATAGATGGCGACACTAACTACATTCTCATGACACATCAAATCACACATAGATTCACGAAACGTTCAAATGTAATCACTCCACTTAGTGTCGAGTGCGATGCTCTCATATGTCCCAATATGGCAATCCTTGCCTCACCGATGCGCATGCGCATTGGAAGGCCGAGACCCTTGTTAGGAGCACACCTGACCCACTTGCCGACGAGCAGCTTGGCAACAGTTGTAGTTATGTATTGTGATACGCATAGAGAACGATCTAAATCTAACGGTTGGATGGTTGACAGTGGTGTCGATTCTGTTGTACACAAACTAAACTTATTTAGGCTATTGCTAACTTTTTCTCTGTAATACACCAAGAAAGAGACGGACGTAAATTAGAGCTGTCTATATATGTATGAACTAGTATTTCCATACAAATTTAGACAACATGTGAAAACATGTCGACTAAAAACACGGTGAAGTGCAAGGCGTAAGCTAGTTGACATCTCTAACTTATTTCATAGCTATAGCCATCCTTTTCTCGCGCTGCCTGTTAGTAAAAGATAGCGATTCTCTAATTTAAGTTTAATTATTGAACAAGAGAATCGGCACCATTGTCGTGCACTTGGAAAATTCGTAATTGATGTCCAGAAAATGACGATGCTCTAAGTATCTGCTCAAAAATAAAGTGGAAAAATGATTGTTATCTACTCAACCTATATAATCTGGAAATTCTTTAAATGTGCTACAAAAGGGGCCAAGTTTCTAGATATTCTCGTTTTGTTTTAATGTCTGGGGCAGCTGAAGCTTTACGTTTCAGTTTCTCTGTTCAGTTAGTTCTCCCTACGTAGGCGCCTGCCGTCCAACTCACGCAACTCTTACAGAGCCGGTTTGCGTAGTAATTCTCGTTCTAGTCTCCTACGTTGTATCAAGGTTTATCTCTGGGAAGACGTCAGCCATATTTACTGGCACACACACACCCACACACACGCACACACACGCACACACACACACACACACACACACACACGCACACACGCACACACAAATTAGCTATTAGCTAAACACAGTATTGTATTGTATGTTTGTATAAAGCCGTTTTACTGAGCAAATAAGTTGGTTTGCTCATCAAACACAAGCTTGCACAAATATCCCAGTTGGCACAAAGTGACGCACTAGCAACAATAAGTTAAACTAAGCTGTTTCACCTTGTTTCTATATCATTTAAATAAAACTAACTTTAAATAAATAGGTTTCACTGACATTAATGAACTTTTGGGATGAACAATCAAGCATAGGTACCAATACATATATGTATTTGTGAATAGTAAGTAGACAATGAGGAAAGGGGAATATCGGGAATGGAATTGTAATGAAAAAAATTCTGAAGTCTAATGTTTATAGAAGGCTACGTTCTGTAAGTAAACAATCACTAGTTTTTTTTTTAAGAACTTGATTTTCATGTAGGTATATACTCTTGTTAAACAATCAATAAAGGACTTATGACTTAATCCATCAACAAACAACCAATGTATCTTACTGCTAAGCACATTTCCTGTTCCACAAGATCACAATATCGACGGTTAAGAATCAATAGTATCTATCTCAGATTTTTTACGTTTTTTTACTTTTTAATGCTACTTGCATTTATTTATTTAAAGTTTAATTTGGCTTGGCCTATATAGGCACTATCTCAAAATTCACAAAATGGCTATAGTTATTCGCTATAGAAATTCCATGTAAGTTAGCAGTATGTGTATTTTTTATAACCTTTTGCTATCTCCAGTAAAGTTAACTTTATTGAGATAGACACTATTGATTCTTAACCGTCGATATATTTCAATGATCTCAACTAATCAACTGACTACCCTTGCGTCATGACACAATGTACTTAGTTAATTTACATGTACCTAAGTAAAACTGTTAGAGAAGCAACTGCATAAAGTCGTCCAAAAGTTTCCACTAATAAGCTGTTAATTTTTTTTATTGTTTATTAATCAAACAATAGTTTACAAGCATTTGTAAATTATAATTATTATTATGAACACCTCAATTCGTAGGTATCGTTTCTAACTTCAGCGCATTAAAAGCCCACATTTATATGAAAAAGCGAATTATTTATTATTGTCCAAATTTTGAAAGTTTGCGCTGGACGTGAAAATGCTTGCGCTGGACGTGTGAATGCTTGGGGCTCGAAGAGAAAGGACATCTAATTCAGTGACGCAACGCAATGCGTTGTGACATCGTTTGATATTGGCATTGATGATAGCGCAACAGACTCTCTTCAATGTCAAATGCTTTGAAGATGGCTTCAAAGTTGGCAGATGCGCAATTAGTAGTCCACATGAGGTCTGAAAGCGACTGTGTAGATGAGTACCAACAACAAAAGTAGACACTTCTTTTGATATACGAAGGCGCTTTTTAGAGTTCCGTACATCAAAAGGAAAAAAACGGAACCCTTATAATAAGACCACTTTGTTGTCTGTCTGTCTATCTGTCAGTCTGTCAAGACCCTTTTTCTCAGGAACGCGTGGAAGTATCAAGTTGAAATTAATCAAATCAAATACACGTACGTCTATGGTCCCTAGGAGATTTAAAAAAATCAAGCTTCAAGTTAACGTAGTAAAAAAATACGGGCATTTATGCGACACATTTTGATACTCGCAAGTAAATCAAAACCTATAGGGTACTTACCGTTGCCCTAGAATCATTAAATTTGTCAAGCAGCAAGGTCTCACAGCACAAATAAAGGAAAATATCCAAAAATCGTTAATTTGTAATTTTATCACTTATAAAAAACATTGGGATTACAAACTTAAATTTGCAGTTGGAGAATTGAGTGTGACGTATATGGGTGAACATTTTCAACTACGGAACCCTTCATTGTGTGTGGTCCAACACGCACTTTTTACCTAGGTGTTCTTTATGTGATGAGAACAGGGTTTTTCAAATCCAAGGATGTTGACTATAGATGTGCATATTTAAATAATTTTAATCTGCATTACTTAATAAATTATTTAGATTTTTGCTCAACATAGGAAGGCCCAGTCGTAGCCGACATAAATGCGTCTTATTTTATAAATGAAATTCTGTTTCATAAAGTGTTTATAATAGACTTATTTCAGTTAAGTACACTTAGAACTACGTGTACTTACGTGACTAAGACAAAACTTAAAGCAACAATTTAGTCGGCGCCGTGGAGCAGTTGAACATTTATGTTCAGCACAATAATGCTATAGAACACCTCACTTTTGGTGCAGTGTCCGCAAGGCACGAGCGGAAGCGGGAGCCAGTTAATAAAAATTGTGTATTCACATTTCACGTCTAATTCCTACCTTTATAATTTAATTTTTTGTGATGCCGCCTATCATGTCGTAGGTCGGTTCGATTCCCATCCAGGACAAACATTTGTGTGCGTCTCACGACAAACAGACATGTTCATACATGTCTGTTTGTCGTGAGTCTGGGTGTAATAATCTATATAAGTATGTATTTACAAAAAAAGTACTGTATGTAGTATATCAGTTATCTGGTTTCCATAGTACAAGCTCTGCTTAGTTTGGGATCAAATGACCGTGTGTGAAATGTCCCAGGATATTATTATTAAAGTGTCTTTGACATATCTCGGGACCCTGCGGTCCCGGACCTTTGGTAGGCGTATGAGGGGCCGAAGCTAACTCGCAGAGGCCCGTTGGACGCGGAGGCCCTTTTAATCAAATGAGGCACCAACCGACGATGCCTGTACGCACTATGTAAGTGCACCCAAAGGACAACTCCCGGTTGCTGTAGGACTATTGCAGGATATGGAAACAAAGATATTGGAATATGTGTTGGATGGCTAAAGTGGACTGGTTACCTAGAACTATGAAAGGACTATGGCCCCTGCCTGATCAATGTTTTAATAGACACGGAAAAAATGGCAGGGGGTGACTTGCACACTCAATAATGGGCCCCCGGAAGCGGTTGATAGCACATAATGACGCAGCATAATGAGGTGCTTGAGGAGTGGAGAGGTATTCCACGGCCATCAGGACAATCCCGGAAGTAAGGCCAAGATCCCTACCAGCACCTTACTGGAATAGTTCCTTCCTCTGAGCTCGTTTGCGCTTGCGAATCTCCACTCAAGCCGGCCAATAAAGGTAAGAAAGAGGTGGGAGCTCTGTTCCTCGACAGTGTTCACTCATGCTGACCAATAAAGGCAAGCCAGGGGTGAAGAACAAGATTTCTCCTGGGAGATAGAGTCCGTGGGGTCGCTACTGCCCAACAAATTGCCACATGCTGCCCTGCAGGATTCTGTATCTCTCTTGGTCTGGCTCCTCATCGTAGACCCGTTCCGGCAAAGTAAACTCTACCGGTACAGACCTAAAGTTTGGAGCGCGCAAGCCCCACCACGACGTCAACGTAGAGATACAGCAGTGGGGTTATTATTATTATTTCCTTTATTTATTTTCAAAACATATTATATATGTTTTGAAAATAAATATAAGCTAAGAAAACGAAATGTATAAAGTTTGCCTTACCGAATGTTAGAAATCTAGGACCCAACATCGTTTTAGATAAAGAGATGCTTAAAACTGTAGACTCGGCAGTTTTTCTGGGTATAACAGTAGATGCCAAACTTCAGTGGCGCCCACATATATCAAGCCGAGCGGGAAGGCTCAGTTCAGCCGCCTACGCCGTCAGGAAAGTAAGACAATACACTGACGTTGATACAGCTCGGTTAGTCTATTTTAGTTATTTTCATAGCGTTATGTCAAACGGTATTCTGCTCTGGGGCAAAGCCGCTGACATTCAAAATATATTTGTTCTTCAGAAACGAGCTGTTCGAGCAATTTACCAGCTCGGTGCCAGAGTTTCTTTGAGAGATTTTTTTAAACAGATTGGTATTCTCACGGTGGCATCACAATTCATCTTCGCCAACATCTTATATATTAGACAAAATATACATTTATACACTAAAAACAGTGATATTCACAATGTTAACACCAGAAATAAGGACAAATTACGTGCTCCATTTCACCGGCTTCATAAGGTTCATAACTCATTTATTGGGCTTGGTATATCTTTTTATAACAAGCTACCCTCTTCTTTGCTAGATTTGCCCCTTAATGCGTTCAAAGCTAAAGTAAAATCTAACCTTTGTTCAAAGGCATATTATTCTATCAACGATTACTTAAACGATAAGAATAGTTGGTCGCTGTGTTTAACTTAAGACAATGTTTATGTTCTGTCTCCAGAATTAGCATACCTACTGACAGGTTATATGAGTTCATATAATTATTTATTTTGTTTGACTCTCAAGGTCAATTTATTTTAATTTTATTTTTATTTATTATTGACATAATCTACTCATTTCAATGTTTATTTATTTTTTATGAGTGGTATTGCAATATGTGGTTAGCTAGTGACCTCGACAATTGATCATAGTTTTTCTTGCCCGAGCAACCGGCAGCAAGTTCGTCATGCTCCCTTAGATGTCACTGCTTGCGGTAGCGTCGGGGATCGGGTTGTCTCCTTCCCTCAAATATGGCGCGGGAGTTAATGGCTGATCTTTGCGTTATACTCGTGAATGGGTGCTGCTTGTGGTGACAGGTCGTCTTGCTGACCTTGGTTTTGTTTTGTTATTAGTAACTTAACTCGTTATTGATTTTTACTTCGATGGTCCTAGTTTATCATCTGTGACTTTGAGTTACGACTACATGTACGGCTATATGTAAGTGGGCACGCCCTTTATTACTGGAGGCTTTTATTTGGGTATAAAGTTCTGCTTACGTTTTTAGTTTTGTATTTTGTTTCTGCTTGAGTATAGTTTTCGATTTTTTTTTTTTTGGTATATTGGCGTGTGCTAGCTTACTTATAGCAAATAATTTAATTTAATGTTTTGTATTGCGTAATGTACCTAAATTATTATGCGCAGTTATATAGAATCATTTTTTTTTAACTGAACAGACAGCTGTGCTGCTGGGGAGTTTGTTGCGCCACTTCTTCTCCCCAGCTAAAGCACTAGGAAGTGGTGAAGGGCGGGCGTTTTGGGGGACTGTCTTATGTAATTTTGACGTTCAAAAAGTGCTGATTCTCAGCCTAGTTTGAATAAATGACTTTTGATTTTGATATATTAAAAACATTTTAAAATATTTTTATAAAAACCATAAAAAAATAAAATTAAAAATATAAATCATAGTGATCCGCCAGTAGCGGGAGCAAGGTCCAAGCTACCTGTGGTTAGGGCTGCAAAGACAGGAACCTCCTCACAATACGAGCCGTCTCGAGAAGTACTGCCTTCTGAATCTGGCCCTTGATCCAACCGCCTAACGACAGCCTCGAGAGATGTTGATCGAGACTTTCGGCCATCAGGCCATTGGCCATTACTACAATCGGCACAATGAAAGCCGAGCTCACATTCCACATGTCAACAACCTCGTCTGCTAAGTCGAGATACTTCATTTGCTTCTCTTTCTCAGCTTTCACGAGGTTCTCGTCATGTAGAATGGTAACATCAACAATCATTGCGCGGTGCACCAATAGATATATCACCACTATATCAGGCTTACTGGCGACAATAGTCCTGTCAGTAATGATAGACCGATCCCAGTACAACGTGACATAGTCATTTTCGAGAACTGGGTCGGGCACATACTTGTAACGTATTACAAGTATGTGCCCGACCCAGTTCTCGAAAATGACTATGGATCTGGATAAACTTGTGGATTCTGAGGTACCGTAGTACCTCAGAATCCACAAGTTTATATTTCACAGCAAGTTGCTGGTGAATAATCCTGGCCATTTGATTATGCCTGTGCAAGTACTCGCCGTTAGCAAGACGAGAACAACCAGAAATAATATGTCTGATGGACTCACCCGGACGGTGGCATGCCCGACACACATCAAGCGTCGCGTCCTTCATAATATGTCTCCGGTAGTTATTCGTCACGATAACTTCGTCCATAATTGCACAAACAAAACTTTCAGTTTCCCGGAAAAGGTCACCGAAACGTAGCCAGGATACGGACGCTAAGAAATCTACATACGACGACGCACGACGAGCAAAAGGGATAGTGAACAAACGATATGGACTAATACACGACGATATGAATTTTTAGTAAAACTTTTGGTTATTTTAATTCTGTAGTAATTTAAATACATACTGATTACATTATTATGTGCAATACCTACGTAAAGTAAAGGTTATATTTACTTTTAATCGTTCACTTGTGTACTGTGCCATCCGCACTCGCGCGCGCTTGTCACTTGACGCGGTTGTACTAGTGACGTGTGAAGAGGGCACGGTTACTCAAGCGAGTTGCGCAGACTACGACCTCTGCCCTCCTCGCTGGCTAACTCTCTTCGTGAGTACTACCGTACTTCGTAAATACATTGTACTGCTTATTTTACCTCTTAAGTTTTCGCAATTTCGTCATTATTTTCCTTTGAAATATCACCATTTTGCGGCAATAGAGTGTTTGTTTTTTTTTTTTGGAAATTGAAGACCAAGAGAGCGAAATGTGTGCGAGACGAGTAATAAAACTAATTTGTGCATGCAGTCAGAGTCTATATTTAAAAGCCTGTATTCCCACTCATGGGAAAAGCCCCCATTTGTTTTGCGGCTTTTGCGCCACTTTTGTTTGTTTATTGAATTACGCAAAACCACAAACTAATTTCTGATGTAACATTTTACAATTTGAATGAAAATCTATGAATTATTCAAATATCATTTTCGTTGTCACAATGTCATGCTAATGTAGGTATAACTTGAATTCTTCGCAGTTCTAATACTGTGGTCATCGCCCGGCAGCATAGCTTGGTGGTGGAGACAAGTCTTTATTTTATTAGTGATGGAGCATCACTAGACACACGATACACGACCATCACTGATGTCTGGCGGCGGCGTGAGCTCAAACATGATTACACAACTTTATTATTGTCAGTTAGCTATATTGTAAGTTCAGTTGTTACTTGTTACTATCACATCGCACCTAGTCCAGAACGTTCACTCTGAAACCGGGCAGACAGTAAACTATGTAACATAGATAGTTACAGACGAAATTTTCGCCTCTACGTAGAAACGGCAAATAATCTGTAAAAAGATTGCAACCATAATAACTAACATTATACGGAAGTCTCAAATTCATCTTCTAAGTGTAACTGCATGGTTGTAAAGTATTCAGTTATTAGTGTTGTGCTTACGACAGGCGAGTTGCGAATGCATCACTGCATTGTCGTTTCGCCATCCAGCATCTACGGTTGCAAAGATTAGAGGATTTCAATGTGTTGAGTTAATTATAGAGTACTTGTTAATTCATTGCATGTCTGGGCCGCACTCTTGACGATCAATATAACAACGTTTTCTAGGTAGTATGAACACGTAGGCGCCTGCTTATAGTCATATGTTGCACTTTGAAGTTCTAATTTTTTCATCATCAGCACCCTGCAGCAGTCAACTGCAGGACATAGGCATTTCCTATCGCACGACATTCAACACGATTCTCCCCAACTCGCATCCAGCTGCTGCCAGCCTGAGGGCGGCATCCTAATAAATTTGGATTTACCCTGTTCTCAATCCAAGGAGTAGGGCTCAGGTATATAATATGAACTACATCTTGAGGTTTTATTGTCTTTTGTATGTTGGTGACGTTCAATGAAAATCGTTGGCGTGCTGCCAGTGGAGCGCAGCGACTTCGCATTTATTGATCAAGGCCTGTTCTCTCACTTTTGAGGAGTCAATTGATATTCTTATCAATCCTTAGGGTCTTTGGGCGTTATCAATCTATTAGCAATAAGCCGTGTGGTCCGTGTGTGTGTGGTCTTCTCAACCTTACTTCTATAGATTTAAAACTAATAATAATATGAAATAAAAAATGTGAATGTGTGTGAATGTGATGAAGAAAATGTATAATTTGTTTTAGAACTCCATCATTCTCCTGCCCTTGTCCCAATTTATCTGTGGTCGGCGCAACATGTCTTTTTCTTCCATACTTCTCTATTAGTCGTCATCTCGGTAGTCACTCCCTTTCTGGCCATATCATCTTTCACACAGTCCATCCATCGTTTCTTTGGTCTTCCCTTACTCGTATAGCCCTCCACGTTCATACTCAACACTTTCCTGATGACATTTACTTCATTCCTCCGCATCACATGCCCATACCATGACAACCGATTTCCACACAACTTTTCAGGCACCGGTGTCACTTTCAGACTTCCTCTTACATACTCATTTCTTATTCTATCCATTCGCGTAATACCACACATCCCTCTTAGCATTCTCATCTCGGCTGCATGCAATTGCCTTTCATTCATTCTTTTTATGGCCCAACATTCTGATCCATACAAGACAGCAGGTCTAACCATTGTTTTATAAATCTTCCCCTTGAGTTTAAGGGGAATGCGGGAGTCGCAGATTGTTCCCGTGACCTGCCACCATTTCATCCATCCAGTGTTAATTCTGTACTTAACAGTCCGGTCTACTTCGCCATCGCTTTGCACAAGTGAACCAAGATACCGGAAGTTGGAGCAGACCGGGAGAAGCGCGCCATCA
Organism: Dicycla oo; assembly: GCA_948252095.1. Lineage (NCBI taxonomy): Eukaryota > Metazoa > Arthropoda > Insecta > Lepidoptera > Noctuidae > Dicycla > Dicycla oo. Next base: position 1,082,460 of record OX411718.1, on the reverse strand, counting down.
AGCGCTATGGCTCCAGAACTGGAGAGACCGCCGAAATCGCGGAACATATATTCGGTCTTGGTTCTGCTGATTTTCAAGCCGACATTCTCCAGTTTCCGTTGCCATTTCTCCAATCTGCTCTGGATCTCAGGTCCATCTTCACCGACAAGAACGATGTCGTCGGCAAATAGCATGCACCAGGGTGCCTCTTTCTGTATGTCCGCCGTCAGAGCGTCCATAATCAAACTCCATTGTTTTTAATCTCGTCCAATGTCACACATATCTGATAATATTTCAGTTACATTATGTTGGTACCGACGTGGGATGCTGTAAGCGTGTCTTCAGACGTTGGTGCAACGTTTAATACATTTAATAAAGTATCACTTTCACATTTCCATAAACAAGTAAATGTACGGATTTTATTACAATGAAAGGATAACACAGAATCATCGATGAGATAATCAGTGGCCAAGTACGGTATCTGTATAGGCTGATTGAAATATTGAGTATAACCACAACGTGAGGAGTTTTGATGACGGAAAATATTGCAACTGAATGAAGTAATCACAATTAAATAATTACGTGATAATGTATTGTATACCTACATAATTAATATTAGTCAACTTAAAATGTCTATTAATTACCTATAGGTGTTGTTCCTAAAGCTTAATGGTCTTTATTGGTGTATGGAATTCAAATTAAAAATATGAAAGCTATCTTGGCGTATTTATTGATCTTATTAACTTTTTGTGATCCATTATTGAAATCGCGATCAAGACTTCATCCCATCAAGTAGATTAACTAGCCCAGCTAACGCTTACATTCAATTAAATAAGTTACGTAACTATGGTAATAAACTCGACGTGAGCAAAGTCACGGCGAACTACTCTACTTGATGTTAACGCTCGAAGTTGCACAAACGTTGGGCTGGTTGGGCACAATAGCGGCGCACGCGCATGCGTGGGCTGCGCGCGCGTTGCGCCGAATCCGTAGAGATCGAGCGAATAATTCCGAATACACCTAATGTTATTCGGCTTATGTAAGACATCCGATTGGACAGAATAATAAACAAACGCGTGGACCGGTCTGAATGATCGTTATTTTGTTTCGCGAGGCCAGCGCGACTAGCGCGGTCAGCCTATTTTTATGAGCCAAAAATATTCGCAATCCAACGATTTCTTTAATCTTTTTTCGTACTCACCAGATTGGATGTGATCAACTTAATTTGTTCCGAGTTTTATAAACCAGCTTTAATAAAGACTATTTAATTTAGAAAATATTTTTAACATATTTGAAATATTGTTAATTGGTGAGTTTAGCTTAGCATTGATGTGCTAGAAGGGTTTATTTCTGGATTACTTCCCTTCTTGAACGACCAGTTACGAAAATTAACAATTCAGTGTTCACCGTCAGTAGGTACCTACGCTGGTAGGGAAGTAATTGTTAATCTCAACAAAATTTACAAACTTTTGTCGTACGGCGCCGACTTTGAGAGACAGTAATTGACTAAATTATGTATTTGTGAGGACAAAGTTAAATGCGGAGTAGCACATGGAGAAGACGACAACAACGTCGAACAGGACGAAGAGTTTTGCAACCTTATCTAATTACTGCATGTTCTGATGTCTCTTAACGGTTTGTTTTGTTTACACAGGGCTGATTTTTAGGGTTCCGTAATCTATGGTCAGATAACTTTTATGTAAGGAGTAAATATTGAAAGTTGACAGCATTTATATGGAAAATATCGTAAACTGTCATTTATTCTTCAGATAAACGTTGTTAAACTAACAACCAACTGTACTTTCCATCCTCGTCACAGGATATCGTATTAACAAAATATTACTATTTTAGACTCCGATGACCTAGCTCTTACAAATATCTTTGAATAAAAACGGTATCTAAACGTTTCCTAATTTTGATCATATTTTAATAAAGCATACTCGTACTTACTGAATTTCTAGCCAAACATTACTCGTATATGCATCGAACACATAAGTCATTAGAAGTACAAGGTAACGAAACAAAACAACAACAAGTATCGCTGGATATGATATAATCGCGACATACGATAGCTTCCGTGGCAGGAAGCTTGAAGAACAACTGGTTCAACCAGCAGTAGGGTTGCTAGACATAGAACTAGATTCTACATGTTTTTTCTAAAACGATGTCTTGGAAAATATCTTGCAAAACTATCATACATTTTCTAGGGAAACCACATTGGAGAAGTCCAGAAATATGATCAAAAATGTATTAAAGCTGAAGGATACATATTCTCAAATTGCTTCTAGAAAAATATTTTTAAATTCGTGACCAAATAACGAGTTTCTGGAAGTCTGGCAACCCTGATTTAGACGGTTAATATGAGACACATTCGTTACATAAAAGCACATACGTGTTTATTACATAAGCAATGAACATTAATATGAATAGAAATAAAATAACTATTGAATACACATACAATATCAATCTCGCAATACAAATGAAGATTAGAGGAGAAGCCATTCGCCATTACAAGTCGGAAGAGGAGTTGAAATCAGGTCAGCTATGGTAATCGCCCAACAGGACACCGTGGTCACTGTAGTTTCCTGTCCGGCGACTTAGGTTATGTAAGGTTGGTAATACGCCCGTACTGATAACACCGTAGCTAGTACGGACCCCTGGTTTGCCGATAGGTGGCACAGGTCAAGAGATGGCTGATATATTGATTAGGAAGTTACTGGTTGACGTTTAATAACTAAATGATGTTTTATAGTTATTATAGCTCTTCAACGATTGTGGTCGAGTTTATCTATAATTTACGAACGCACGAAGTTGGAGGTAGCTACGCCAATTGGTATTTATTGGAATCCATTAATATTGACTGTTATAGATGCGTAGCAGCGTTAGCGATGTAACTATTGCCCAGTAAACCTTTCTAAATGTATAAACATCTGTTTCGTTTAGGATGCAATCTACTATATATATATGTACATACACATTAGATTCCGAGAGCTTATATACAACTTATAATATACAACGACCTCTTTGGTAATTGTGACGAGCCTCTTGGGATCATTTTGTAGTCCTTGATCGATTCCCAAATCCAGTAAAAAGTATTATAATAACAACCGCACGGGTCGATCGGTCAGTACGCTTGTCGTGGTTGGGGCGTGGACGGGTGACCATCTTTACATACCAAGCCCCTCCGTGCCTCGGAAAGCACCTTAAGACGTTGGTCACAGCTGTCATTCGTGGATCTTTGATGGTCGTTACGGGTCGTCAGAAGCCCGAAAGTCTGACAACCTGTCTTACCAAGGGGTATCGTATTACCCAGTAACTGTGTTGTGGAGGTCAGATATGCAGTCGTTTCATGTAAAACACTGGTATTCAGCTGCTTCCGGCTAGACTGGAAGCCGACCCCAACATAGTTGGGAAAAGGCTAGGCAGATGTTGAGATGATGAATGATGAATGTCAATTATGGCCTTCTTCATCATTCCTGATTGTAAAGACTTATCAGATGTATCATTATCACTACAGTAAGGATGACTCGCCACTCCCAATATCCCATAATTTCAGTAGATCCCAATAAGCTTCACCATCAGTCATTCATCATCCATTCTATCGCCATCGCATACTACCGGTTCTGAAGCTGATTGGTCCAAAGTTAGAAGCTTTCTATATTTAATGGACACTAAATATCTAAAGTGATTGGAATAGATCATGATCCGGATGTAACTTCAAGTTTTGAGTTTTTTCTGCGTCAATGCTTTAATTTTGAATGTTGGCTTAATCCTCTGAGAGATTGGGGCCACTGAAACAGCGGTGGGGTAAACAAAAGCGATTATTTTGTAAATCTCAGGAAACTCACGTTTTCCTTGGATATCGATTGAACTGTATGTTATTTTATGTATACTCATTTTAGTTTCATCTAAGACGTTTAATTGCTTTTATCACAATCGTTTTAATATCAAGTATATTTCGTCCACTGCTGGAAAAGGACTTACTTACCGACACGATCTCATTAGTCAGGGCACTGGAGACGACCCTTAACCCGTGTACCTGTTTATAGAATAGAAGTTACCAAATGCGTTTCACAGGGTTCAATTCTAGGCCCACTTCCGTTAGCTATGCTTGTTTGCAATTTAAAAGGACTAATGGTTGCATTAGCATTGCAAATATTTTAAAAGTACTTATGATAAAATTGCTGCCGCGCTCATAATATAATAAAAAAATGATGAGCTTATCTCGTGGCCACGCATAGATCGTCAGGATGGTTGCGCAGGCGCTCCTCGCGGTGAAAGTTGTGCGCGGGGAGGGGGTGCCTATATCAGGCTGCGTGTGCTCGCGCGCACCACTCTGCAACCACGCAGGTGAGATATGGACACTTGTACCATAAGGTACAGGGTACAGAAGGCCACACAAGTCGCGGTGTTAAGCTCACGCACCATATTAACGCAATAACGCGCGCAAACGCCACTGCAGTGCTTCCAGATCGTTCTGTTTTGTCATTTATCAGTGACATCCTTATAGTTGTAAGCCTTCTGTACCTTATATAATTTAGTGCTAATTAGGACGACAAACCCTTCACTAGTGAAATGTGTTCAAAAAGTGGTAAAAGTGTGTGTTGTACTGATTAGCGGCCTTCGCGGCGCACGCGCTGATACGCATCTTGTCCGCGTTTATGTAACTAACATTTAGGAAGAGATCTGTGATTCTAGAACTATCTCAAGTACTATTTAGTTCATATGTTGTGTGTATATATAATGTAGATTCGTTTTGTAATATAAATGAGATCATAGACTAAAAGTTCACCAAAGCTCATCTAGCTTCGCCGACGGGGCTTGTTAGACAACAAACACTACGAGTGCTTTTGGTAAACAATACAGTCTTGTTTTGTTTACCAAAAGCACTCGTAGTGTTTGTTTTTCACATCTATTTAGCGCTTATTGACAATAATTACAACAATTGAACATTTCCGTAAATATTTATTAATACTGAAGCTTATATTTTTCTATTACATTCCACAGTTTTTGCCGTGTCGCAAGCGAAGTTCTCTTCCCCTTCACAATGAAATCCGTGGTGTTGTGCTTGCTGGTGGTGGTGGCGGCCGTGGCTGCGGCGCCGCAGCGGGAGGGAGCCGCCTACACGAGAGAGGCCATCAAGCAGGCCCAGCACACACACCTCATCCCCAAGGATGCAGAGATCCAGAAGGTAAGAAGGATCTAACTAGGGCGTAGAAGGATAGTAGATATATATAGTACTTTCAGATGAGCTGAAGAATAGAGCAGGAGCCAATTGATAGAAACACATTCAGAATGTAGAAGTCTAAGAGTTTAAATTGTTCAGTTTCAATAATGTAATGTTAACATTACTTCAGGTTGCAATGCTTTATGATGGTGTCACTTCATCATCAAGTAACTTCTTTCGAACAAATTTTTGATAGAGTAGGTTCTAATGAATATTATATTTGGAGATGTTTTTTGTTAATTCGAATTAGATATTCACATTCTAATGTATAGTTACGAGATGAGCAATATGCTAGAAGCTAACGTTCCATGAACTGTTACTAAGTAGTAAACTAAACTTAAGTATGTAAAGTACGCGGCGCCACTAATTCATGCGCGAGCGCATACAAACAATTGTGCTAAACATCTCATTTACAACACTGACACATTCTCCACGTCGTTGGATAACTTCCTCATCAGTAATCATTCATCAGTTTCTGACTGCGGAAACTGAGGCTTCGGAAATAGGACAATTTGTCACTTCCACTAACAGCTTATTCTGTATTAGAAGGTTCAACAGTCTCCAGGGCGTCGAAGGCCCTGGCCGCTTTAGCAATGAAGGGACGGTCATCATATTCCCCAGCATACTTAATTTTGTTTTGTCACCACCAGGTACAAGAAGGAATCGAGCTGGCAGCGTACGAGTCGATCCCTGTGAACCAGAGGATCAACCTGTTCGAGATCCTGGGCGACCAGGTGCCCTCCGAGGTCATCAACAACCTGCAGGGACAGATCGACCAGATCGGCCACCACTAATACCTTAGAAACAGTGCTTCATGAAGACGCCAGTAGCGGGTGGAACGACCTCACTAGAAAATATGTGGAGAAATTAACGAAGAGGCAGTATTACAGATTAGATTCGTGTTGTTTATCAAAAGGTCGCTTACAAATCGGCGATTATGGATCATAATGTATGTCGGCTCGGCTCTGTCGCCACACGAGCCGCTTGCGCAGCCTATGGTACCCTGGGCTGTTGCAACCGCTACTGGGCCCACTGAAGACACCGTCGAGTTATATTTTAATTTATTGGTGATGCAAGTCGAGTACGAGACAGTGAATGTGATATTGTGCAACATCACCGTTTTATACGTTTGTACATAAATATTGTTAAAAATAAATTGGTCGAGCGATGTCCAACCGGCTCGTTTTGTTTTACGTAACCCGTAGGGACAATGCCGTGACGCGGATGTGATCCGTATCTCGGTTACATAAGGTGGAAGATCGTGTGATATCACGCCCCGGGCTTTATCGCGGTGAATGACATAATGTATGATTATGAATATTCATAGACTTTCATCTAGGTGAGAAACATAACGTTCAGATCGGATCTCAGTCTGGTCCGGCGCAAACAGATCGCTCGATAGCATTATGTTAATAGGAGTCAGAGTAAACAACAATGTTGCCACGGACTCCTGCTAAATCTGTGATATCCATGACACTTCTAAGGTCAATATTATTCATAATGGTCAAATATTCGTACGAAGATCATAGAGCACGTTCATATATATTCTAATAAAACATCGCAAGACACTGGTGGATGTGTCATTAGTAGGAATGATGTCTTAATTAACATAAATATTATTATTGCTACTTTTCAAAGAGTAATAAAATATGAACAAACATCTGACGCGTCGAAATTCAGAATCTAAGCTTGTATTTTGGGTTTTTGGAATTCGGTTGTGAAAGTATTATCAGGTTACTAAGTTGCGCTAAATCTATCAGAGTTCCTAAAATATTATAGAAGCAATACATAGATCTGAATTAAATAATAATTTCCTGAATAGTATATAAGCTTTATTTACCTACCCAGCCTGGCATCGCCCGCTTGACTTATATTACGCCTCTCACAACATCGGTTGCTTTACCTGGTGTATCGTATACTGCAGCCTTCTTCAGCCAGTTGTTCCTGTCAAGCGTTATAAACGACACTTGAGTCGTACTTATGTGTGTCACTGTGCATAGCGTGTATGTCTGGCAACTGTTCAATTATAACTCATTGTCGCACTCATACCCTTTTCTCAATTTATTACTAACACTATTGTTTTTCTATAAACGAGCATTCCATTATCCCATCGATCATGTATTGATCCAAAACGCATTATTAAAGTTATAGCTTTACTTGTAATTAAAAGTGAATCAATTGTAACATTGATACTGCCTTATACGGCTAAAGAGTTGTCCTTCGGATTATAAATGAGGCTAATGTAAAAGATCATGCATTTACCGAGTAATGGTAAGTACTGCTTTTCAATAACAACCTGTAATGAAGTGATAATGTCGTAATTACAGGCTCAAGTGATTATAATATACCTTCAGTAGTACAGTTGAATTAAAATGTTAAAAAAAGTCAAAAAAGTTGCATACCATGTATATTCTCCTGCTGTTCGGAGCCAACTCTTCTTATACAGCTATCAATGTGACGATATTTAAATACATACTCGTAGTTGGATAATAAAATACAAAACAAAATTACATTTGTTTTAGTATCAATATACAAATCAGCTTAGTATTGATTCATTATAGCTTTCTCGACATACATTATACTTTGAACATGACTCTACTACTAACTTTCTAAATTGTTGAGCTGAAAATTTAATGGTGTGGCATTTATTAGATTTGGTCAGCCATGAAACGTATTTATTTATGGAAGGTTATAAATTAAAATAATTGTCTCCCTGAGATTACGAGGTAAACATTATATCATAATACATTCTGTATTTGCGATTTTATGATCTTACGTCGAAATCATAAAGAAACCACTTCTCAGACTTAAATCTGGATTAATATCATGGAACTGGCCAGTTTTAATGTTGTGCGCATAAACGTATTATTTATTTGGCCATAGGTACTGCGGGCCACATCATCAGGAATATATGTTGTATTTCCATATGGGTATCTATAGAAATGTTAATGTATACAGAAATGTTCATTTGAAAGTTACCGTTTTATGGTAATCTTAGTATGTGTCGACTTGTGAATATTCCAGTAAGTGGTGTCCAGTCACTGGGAGCTACGTATTTAAATAGCGTGACATTTAGCGAGCCCATTCGATTGGCTCATCGTGCCTTCTCCGGCGACTAGAACATAATTGACCAGATACCAATTGCCTTTTCCTCAAATTTCTACATTTTTAGGGTCCCGTACCTCAAAAGGAAAAAACGGAACCCTTTCAGGATCACTCGTGTGTCACAGCTAATTTGCTACGAATCTAATGGACCGATTAAGTTAAAATTTGTTACACATAATTATGAATTTGTGTGACCCAAATACGGACGTGTAACGTAAATAAGTGAATTTTGAATATGGAGATCACTTTTGGGGGCAAATAATAAAAAAAAGCTTTGCAAACTGTACCGTGTGACATATCAAATGAAAGGGCTTACTGTGAGGATCGCAAATATATATATATATATATATATATATATATATATATATATATATATATTTTATAATTTTAAAATAAAATGGTTTAAAGTTATTCAAGAAAATAGACGTAAATTGACCATTGCCCAAGAACTCCACGACCTGATTCTACCGGCTCCCTTCTACCATCGGACATCTAGACGCACTGCCAGATACCATCCCTACCTAGTTGCTATTCCACCAATTCGCTCTAAGCGTTTCCAAATGTCTTTTATAATGCGCCTGTATTTCTGAACGCATACAACCCTAATCTCTTCAAAGTGAGAGTGAACAGGCTTTTTCTGGGTAAACTCCCTCCATAGTCGACTTTGTCTCTGTTACCTCTGACCTAGACTAGAGTCGAGAGCAAACTCATCTGAAATTAAAAAAAAAATAATAATAAATAGAACTGATCTTGTATAAGACTTGTATTTTTTCAATATTATATCCTTTATGACCATCGCGCCTACATTGGCCGAGGGGGTCCGTCTCGTTGACGTCTCCCTAGAACAAAACCCTAAACATCTTCTATCAAAGTGACCGTTCGAATGTCATAGATACTGCCAGTCAGGTTGCCCATTAAATGAAACCTCTACATGAGCTACGTCCCCTCTTGCATAAAAGTATCGATGTAGTCTATCTCTAAATAAGACTTTTATTCATAGTATGATATTCGAGCGCTCAGGCTAATCCTACGTAAGCCTATAAGAAGAATTACCTAACACCAGAAAGAAAAATTCTAATATCGTGTATGTGCTCTTGCAAGAGCAGTCTTAACTCAGGACGAACGACGTGTAGACCTGACACCCCGCTAAGTGTGAGTCAAGTTAAACATTCAATCTGCCTAGCCTTTTCCCAATTATGTTGGGGTCGGCTTCCAGTCTAATCGGATGCAGCTGAATACCAGTATTTTACATGGAGCGACTGCCTATCTGACGTCCACAACCCAGTTCGACCCGTGCGGCGTTCGGCACGAGCTCCTCCAAGTTAAACATTAAGGTATGCCAATGTGCACTCACACAATGAAGCGTTGTCCTGTTTTAACCTCGTCAGCCAAAACTGGTGGAAAAGACACTGACGAGCCTCCTTTGAGCAAACAATATGATGTGACAATTCACATCTGCCCAGAAGGGGTTGAAAAAACTAAAGCCTCAAACAATAATGGCTTACACTTCATCGTAGTACTCGTATGGAGTCACAGGAAGAGGAAGTCACAACTGTATAAGATTCATCTTTCCTAATACATGAACTTATTCACAAAGTGAAAATCTCAAAAAAATCGTCACATAATGTCTTAAACATCAAATATTTTTACTAGTCCATAATGACTGATCTGTGGGTCCTCAGTCATAGCCGAACCAATTGTGTCAACCTGACACACTTTGCAAAGGCTGCCCTGTTGGCAAAGTTGGATAGCACAGAGTGAGCACTCCTCCCTTCGAGAAGGAACGCACTTGGAGTATGTTCAATCTAATCATCGCGAAACAAAAAATTAATCTGATGTCGAGGTAGTCGACATCAGATTCAACACCCTTCTCTGCTCGGTAGTTCATCACTAGTAGTAGTATCAGCAGTAGTTCATTGGTAGTTATGAAACAAAATTAAATGATTAATACTTCATGCCCTGCTGATCTCCCAAAAGTACTGCAGTGACATGGTAAATTGAGAACAAAGACAAGTAGATATTTTTTAAAAGAAAATTTTCCATCTATTAATATCAAAAAGTTCACAACTATCAATACTGTCAATAAAAACATCTCTAAGCCTATTTTCATTCGATTTAAATTTACATTTTAAAATCAAAAACTTTTTTATAAAATGTATATTGGTTTTTGGTTTAATGCAAAACTGCTTTATTAAAAAAGAGTTTCTCTCCAAATATTTATAATAGGTTGGGGAAAAAATTTCTTCGCATTTTTTAAGAAAATTCAAAACATTTTTTAATATAGTTTATTTACATTTAACTAAAGTATGTAGGTACCATTTTGTTCGATAACTTTTTGCCATCTTGTAGGTAGGGACATGATCCCATTGCTATAGAAATTTTGGGACTTCTGGTCAAAATACCGCGACAAGTGGTTTTGGTAGTCCTCTCGTGATGTTAACCTGACACTGCCTAAAGAATTCTGAAGAGACCGAAACAGGTGGAAATCTGAAGGTGCAAGGTCAGGACTATACGGCGGATGCATTAACACCTCCCAGCCAAACTCTCTTAATTTTTGCTGAGTGGCTAAAGATGTGTGAGGTCTAGCGTTATCATGATGAAAAACCACACCCCTTCTGTTGATTAATTCCGGCCGCTTTCTCTCAACTTCTTGCTTTAATCTCATCAGTTTTTCGCAGTAGAGTTCAGAATCGATGGTCCTGCCTGGTGGTAACAGCTCATAATGAATCTCTTCCAATCCCACCACACACACAGCATCACCTTGTTGCGAGTTAACCCGGGTTTCGCCACAGTCTGTGAAGCCTGACCGGCCTTTGACCACGACCTTTTTCGCACGTTCTTGTCATACGTGATCCACTTTTCATCACCAGTTATCAGCTTCTTCAAAAATGGTTCGGTTTCATTACGTCGTAATAAAGAATCACAACTCATTTGTGTGTACACGGTTCATTAGGATTCTTTCAGTGAGCTCGTGAGGTACCCAAATGTCGAGCTTTTTTGTGTACCCAGTTTTTTTCAAATGCGCCAAAACTGTTTTGTAGTCAATTTCCAGTTCTTCAGCTACGTCGTAACTACTGATATGCCGATCTTGCTCCACTTTTTCAAAAATGGCATCCATTTTATCCGTAATAGGGCGACCAGAGCGACGTGCATCTTTGACATCAAAATTTCCGGATTGAAAACGCTTAAACCAAATTTGTGCTACTCTCACAGACACTACACTAGGTCCATAAACATCGCAAATTTTTTTCGCGGCTTGCGTTGCATTTTTACCTTTTTTGTAGTAAAATTTTAAAATGTATCGAATTTCTTCATTAGATTCACTCATCTTGACGGTACGAAGAACAAATGAAAATCACACATTTTCCTAATTTGAATTTGGAATTATGTTCTTTAAAATTTAAACTTTCAATGATACCAAAACCAGCCAGATACGAGTACAAAGAGATTTTATTACAAGTTCATACATACTATAATGCGAAAAGACTTTTATATATCATTATATATAATCTAAATAAATTTAAAAAATCCCTTCAGGGGTTATTACTAGATAAGTGCTATTACAGCGTAGATGAATTCTTAAATGATATTCTACAGAATTCTCAAAATAAATTTTAGTTTTGAATAGAATTTAAATGAATTTGTAATATTTGTAATTTCGAATTAAAGTTCGACATTGTAATTAAAATTTTGACATGGTAATTTCTTTTTTTTTGTTTTGTATTGTTTGTCTGGTTATAGATGATAAATGATTTTTATTTCTGTAAGTAGGTTTGTACAAACACTTTTACAAGTCAATCATGTTTTTTTTTTTAAACTAGATGAGGTCGGCGTTTCCTATCTGACTACTCTGAGAAGAAAGGCCGAAACAAACTCAGAGGTCACAGTCTCTTATAAAGTCCAGATATAATCTTGGTCACTTCATGTGAAGACCATGAAGATTGGTGTCTGAAATGGTCTTTTGAGGAAAGAACCACACAGATTGAGAGGACCTGTCCAGTCAGTGCACGCATTTGTCAGTCATCGCGCAGCTCAACTCAGAACTTAAGGATAATCGTTGAGCGATTCGACGAACAATACCAAAGAAAGGACATTGGGGTAGGCCGCATAAATTACTCAAACTGCCAGACCATGATTAAAAATAACTGAGAGAAAAAATAAAACAAACAAAAAAAGCAATGACCTACATAGTCTTTACATTCACAATAAATTAAAATAATATAATACTTTACAAAGTAAATAGTCATGTCAACATTCAGTATGCAAAAATAAGAAAATACAATAAAATTTGGAGCAGTTCATTCCCAAGCCTTTTTGTCCTCAATATAATCTTTAACGGTACAAAAAGCTTTCTGACACAACTTGCGTTTAATGAATTATTTGAATTTATTAAGGCTCAGATCTTGAACGTGGCTTGGAAGTTTATTATAAAAGCATACACATTACGAGGAGCGAATAATAACAGCCGCACGGGTCGATCTATCAGGTTAAGCTACGCTTGCCGGGGTTGGTCTGTGATGGGTGACCATCTCTTCATACCGAGATTCCTCCGTGCCTGAATGTACGTTAAGCCGTTGGTCCCGGCTGTCATTCGTGGATCTTTGACAGTCGTTATGGGTCGTCAGAAGATCGAAAGTCTGACAACCAGTCTTACCAATGGGTATCATATTACCCAGTAACTGGGTTTTGGAGGTCAGATAGGCAGTCGCTCCATGTGAAATACTGGTATTCAGCTGCATCCTGTTAGACTGGAAGCCGACCCCAACATAGTTGGGAAATGGCTAGGCAGATTGATTGATTGATTGACACCTGAATGAGCCACCTATTTTCTTGAGCCTTGTTGGAGGTACAACAAATTTGTGTTTATTCCTAGTATTTATATTGTGGATATCACTGTATTTTTTAAATAATTTAATGTTTTTATGGGCATATAAAAGATTTTAAAAAATGTACTGAGAAGGCAAAGTCATTATATTAATCTCCTTAAATTTCTCTCTGAGAGATTGTCTCGGACTTCATTTATAAATGCATCGAACAGCTCTTTTCTGCAAAACAAAGATAGTCTGAATGTCGGCTGCATTTTCCCACAACAGAATACCGTACGACATTACACGATGAAAATAGCTAAAGTACACTAAACGGGCTGTCTCTATGTTAGTTAAATTACGATTTTTCCTAACAGCGTATGCTGCGGAGCTTAGATTTTTTGACAATTTATCTATATGTGGGCCCCACTGAAGCTTAGCATCCAAAGTTAAGCCCAAGAATACTGTGCTATCTTCAGGATTAAATTCTTCGCCCTTTATCAACACGTTAGTTTTCACCTGCCTGACATGAGGTAGCGTAAACTTAATGCATTTGGTTTTTGTTTTCATTAAGGAGTAAATTATTAACATTGAACCAGTGAACTACTTTTGAGATCGCTCTGTTTACATCGTCAGTAACCAGCTGCTGACGTTTAAGTTTAAACAAAAGTGAAGTATCATCCGCAAACAAAACTATATCATGATTATCCTTTATGAGGTAGGGCAAATCGTTAATATAAATAAGAAACAAGAACGGACCAAGAATCGAGCCCTGTGGGACCCCCATTGTTACTATAGATCCGGGCAATCTTTTTCCATTAACGTCAACGCTCTGAATCCTATTACTCAAGTATGAAGTAAGAAGATCCAGAGCGGTGTTCCGGATCCCGTAATGTTAGTTTCCTGATTAACGTTCCATGAAGAACGCAATCGAATGCCTTGGACCAATCACAAAAGATGCCCAAGGCATCGCATTTCTCGTCCCATGCATTATAAATATGTTTGTATATCGGACACATTCTACCAACACATGTTGTGCATCCTCTATTTTACCACACACCTCACAGTTAGGAGAGTCCGATTTTCGCATGAGAAAAGCAAAGCTGTTTCGCGGAATATGTCCTGACCTCAAACGATGCGCAGCAACAATTTGGCAACGACTCATGTTCGACCCGGAGAACCAAGGTATATGAGGAGGCTCACTCTGTATACTTTAGCATCAGTAGTTGAACGACCCTTTGTAAAACCGAACTGCTTGTTATGTAATAATTTATGTTTATTAAAAAATCTTTGCAATTGGTCTAAAATTAATTTCTCAAAAATTTTACTAAACGTAGGTACTACTGAAATAGGTCTATAATTTGTGGGGTCTGATGTACTACCTGATTAAACAAAGGTATTATTTTACTATATTTCGTAAGGTCAGTAAACTCCCCACAGTCGATACAGTTATTAAATATTTAATAAGCTAAAGTAGGTGCTACAATGTTAATAATAGACTTAGCAACTTCTACAGAATTACCCCACAGATCTGCTGTCTTTTTTACATTTAAAGTGTGTAAGGTTTTAATTATATCTCTACAGGTAATATGTTCAAAATTAAATTCCGAATCGCAAGCATTAACATTTTCCTTAAGCAAAGACTCAGCAACAGAAGTTGATGAGTTTAGGGATTTAGTAGTTGAAACGGGAATATCTGAAAAGAAGTTTTCAAAGGCCGCGGCGACCTGTGAGTCTGATTTTATTATGTTGTCATTATTAGACAGGCTGTAGTCAGCACTTCGGTTATTAGACCTTCCCGTTTCACTATTAATAATGTTCCAAGTCGTTTTGATTACATTACTACTGTTTTTAATCTTCGAACTCAAATAACGCGACTTGGCCATACAACAAACTTTTTCAAATAATGTTGAATAATTTCTAATATATAAATTACATTCAGCAGTGTTTACAAAAGACCTTTCATTGTATAGTTCATAAAGCCGTGTTCTACTTTTATGAATACCAATGGTAGCCCAATCACTGAAACACGCGTTACTATTAACCGAGATAGTCTTGGGAATAAAGATGACATTAAATTGTTGACAGTACTCGTACATATTAAAAAAAAAAAAACATCATATAGATGATTAGGATCAGTATGATTAGCCAAAACTGTTAATTTATTAATGAGTTTAACTTTAAAAGCTTCCAAGCGACTTTTAGTTTTGGGGTTAACAATGTTATCCTTTTTAGCCACTTTGTTGTTTTGGTTTTGGATAGTAATAATCATAATCATAATAGTAATCCTTTGCCCGCAATGATCAGAATCTAGTAAATTTATAATTTCTTTATGGCTTGGAATAACATCTGTATAAATATTATCTAGGCATGTGGCACTAGTAGGGGTTATTCTTGATGGCTCCAAAAATAGGTTTACAAGATTGTATGACTGAAACAGACTTATTATTTTACTACAAGAACCTGACTTTTCTAATAAATTAACATTAAAATCATCGCAAATGATAATAGATTTATTCGAGTTACATATCTTGTGTAACACTTCATCCATTACCTTTTCAAAGCAGTCATACAATCCTGAAGGGGGCCTGTACGACTAATTTTGTACGTGTAGTTCGACTAATTTTGTACGCCATGAATGGCAAAACATGTAGCTACCTCGTATTAATTATAAGACCTATATTGTACTCATGTTTTACAAAATAAATATCTATATCTTGCATCTTATCTCTATCTTTTTTTTTAATATTGTTTAAATTATTTACTTTGGGAATTAAGTTTTTAATTTCAGTTTTTCTGACAGATACACAATTTTTTTAGGGTTCCGTACCTCAAAAGGAAAAATCGGATTTCTCTTAAGATACAGGTATACGCTAGTTTAAGAGACAGGGTATCAGAAATTGTCAACAGATGTACCGTGTAATTACACCAACATGCTCTACCATAATAATGTAGTTACATAACTTTATATATCTTGATTGTTACTATTTTTAAGTTTTGTTTTTCTCACCATCTGTACATTCAAGATCAATAAACAATTTATTATTATTAATTATAAAAAGACTTCGCAGCACTTTTAAGAAATGCGCCCCACATGAGAGCCGAATCTTTCTCTCGCCATCCGTAGCTGGTGGCAACATGCCTGAAATCAGCTAGAAACTCTTCTAGGCACATACGGTCGATACCCGTGAATGAATATATACAGTGGAGCGTCGATTATCCGAACTAATTGGGGGACATGGGTGTTCGGAAAACCGGTATTTTCGGATAATCGAACTACCTATATGTATATTGATTCAGCGAGTTTTTTTTAACATATCTATCATTTCACACACACACATCCACTTATCATCTCATTTACACATCCACTTTGAGGATTTTCCCCTATACACAAAACTTTATTGCACGCTTTTTTCAAGTTCTGCTCTTTTACACTGTCTTATGCTGCTCCGATCATGTAGGATGCTTCGTTTAAATCAATATTTTTATGATTTCTTATCAGGCTTTCTTCTTCATCCTCTTCTTTTTCCAAAAGTAACTTACGCAACAATTATTTTCTATAATACCGTATGAAATCCAATACCAATAACGCCTTGATCCATGGGCTGTAGTAATGAAGTCACGTTAGGTGAAAGAAACATGACTTTTATAAACTCGTCTTTTTCATTTAAGATGTCACATGATGGATGAGTTGGGGCGTTATCAAGAAGCAATAATGTTTTCTCTCTTTTACCACTTTTTAATTGATGGGCTACACAGGGGGTATAAAAGTTTCTTTAAACCATTCCACGAAAATTGTACTATCCATCCAAGCACTCTTTTGCGATGTGTAACCGATAGGCATGGCAGACATATTAATTCGGGTTGACCCGCGCGTTACTGCTGTTCGGATAAGCGGGTCGTTCGGTTGAGCGACGTTCGGATAATCGACGCTCCACTATATAATGTGATCCATCTGCATATTGATTTTTTTTTTAATAATGAAAAACCACCTAGTCTAATAGTAAGGGGGTATTCCTCTGCTCCTCAAAGCTCTTTCGCTTGACATGAGAGACCATTTTCTGATGAATAAATTCGTGTGGTGGGCGGTATAACTTCTTCGCACCAACAAACGACAGCTTCCTGAAACAAACGACACCGACAGCGATGACACGCCGGCACGCTCACCACATGTAACAATCCTCGCATGGGATCGTTACTTTTCACGGGATCTATACTAATAATAAATAGAACTGATCGCGTGTAAGACTTATGTATTTTTTTCATCAACGCGCCTACATTGGCCGAGGGGGCCCATCTCGTTCATAGATTATACACTATATTATATAGGGTCTCGTTGACGTCTACCTAGAACAAAACCCTAAACGTCTTTTATCAAAGGGACCGTTCGAATGTCATAGAACTCATAGATACTGCCAGTAAGGTGGCCGACTGAATGAAATTACCTAGTTAAGGGTGCTAGATATACTGTACGTATTCGAATAAGTAGGTATTTATTGACTTTCGTGTTAAAGTACTTTATGCTTTATGCATTTAAAAGTTGGCAACATGTCATAATAATTCTACTTTTTATATTTTACTACTTCCTTTTCTAGTGATAAAAGATAGGCTCGCTCTCGACATGGGAGAAACATAACTAGCTGTGAATGTGGGAGTACGACAGCGACACCTCTGCCAGGTCCTTCGGGGATTACGGGCGCAATGTAAAAGAAAATGGGAAAATCAAATTCAGCTTGAATTTTGAATTTAGTATTTATATTATTCTTATAGGAAAAGGTTTGTCTGTTACGTATAACAACACTCTGAGAGACGCCACACGCCCATAGCCGTAATAACCTATAAACTACATAACTACTCTACTACTCTATGGGGAGGTAGTTATGCTTACAATATAAATACAGCTTTCATTATACAAAAAAGGGCCATAAGAACCATGGTGAGAATTCCACAGTGGGTATTGTGTAAGGAGTACTTTAAAGAACTTCAGATACTAACGGTCCCTTGTTTGTATATTTTAGTTCTTCTCACTGATCTTATGAAAAAGCTGCAGAATATAGAAACACCAGAGCAAAGAAGTAAGCGGGAAGCTACTGGGCGTAGGGACTTACAAAATAATATGCAACCTCATTTAAAAGTAGTGAGCCATGCTGCAGGTTATCAATCAATTAAACTGTTTAATAAACTACCTGTACACTTAAAGTCTCTATACAACATAAATCACTTTAAGCAGCAGTTAAAAACATTTTTAATAGAAAAGTACTATTACACCCTTGATGAGTTTCTGTGTGACACTTACAACTAGACTTTAATTTATTATTATACTATTTTTATTGACATTATATTATAATACTTTTGACATTTGAAATGGTGGAACTGTAATTTATTTGTTTTTATTATTATTATTATTTATTTTGTTTGCTGTTGTTTTACTTTTTTTAAATTAATTGATTTGTTTACTGTTTTATTGATTTTAATTATTCATATTGTAATTCTTTTAATATTTAATGTTAATATACCTAGTGTGAATTTTCGATACAATGTAAAGATTGTTAGTGAAATAAATGAAATGAAATGAATGAACTCATTGTATTCAGCATGTATTTATTGCCGCAACGCATGATGAGACCCTGTAGCGTTTTTAAACTGGTAATAATGACTTTTTCTTATGTTCTGATCACGTATACATAATGGTATAATTAGTATATTCTTTTTATTATTGTTTTTCTCGTCCTTAATGATGACGTCTGTACGTCATCACGGGAGGTAGTCTTACAAGATTCTTGCGTTTAATTAATTATTGTTGTCACTGGTCATTCTGGTTTCCACCAATTATGGGAATCACAAACACATCAATGAGGTTGTTGACCCAAGTTTTATTACTTTGGCTTCTTAAACATTTTTATTTCGTTTAAATTTATATACAGGTTATCTATTCTCTAATGGACATCTACGACATTCGATTCTGTCTATACGTTATACAATTTGATTATAGATTCAGAAAATTCTAGCTACAGACTTTTATACCGAAATAAAATAATAAGTAGCCACACTTAATCAAGATATTTATTGTGCTTTTATATTGACTTTCTTGAAGTTTTATGGCACACAGTAAAATATCAAAATGACTAAATGATGCAACGAAACACATAGGTAACGTAATTAACATCCCACCAAAAAAATTTTCATGTAAAATATTGCCAAGACGAGACCATATGGCTCGCAATGGTTATCAGATCTCATGTAGAGCCAAGCTTCTAACTCTACACGCCCTAACTCTATAAGCCCTAACTTCACAAACTCTACACCTTAGTCAAAAAATGAGGCTTGGCCCTTTCCTTACTACAAGAACTATTGCATACGAGTAACAGAAAAATAATGAACAGTGAATTAATTTTTCACCTTACGCCCATGTGACGGTGGCGAAACGCGAAACTTTGTATGTTTAATAACTCCACTATTGACATCATATTTCGAGAATTTTGTTTATCTGGTATAATCCAAACCCAAGTTATGAGGGTTCAAAAAAAAAAAATCGACGAAGCGCTTCGAGAAAAGGTAGGTAGAGCCCTTGCACTTCGCTTGACTCGTCTTGGCGGGGGCATTACCAATGTAGTGAAGGTTGCAAAAGGTAATAAATAAATATAACCCATCGTAGCAACACCTTCTAATTAGCTGGACCCACCATCACCGGGGTACAGTCATCGCGTTAGGGACAGGTAGACCCCTCCCTTTAATGTCTTAAAGTTGTTTAACATAGCTCTACGATTTAATAGTTATTGGCTGCACAAAAACATAATATTGCCATCATCACCGAGCTTACCAAGTGTGTATGTCTTTGTAAAACAGATATGTAATAAGAACATAGGATGTGTTAATGCATCTCCTCTTGTTTTTCGATGATAAAAAATGCAATCCAATGCAACAGCTGCAAAAATGGTCTGTGTCATCATATGTTCTCACAATATTCTTACATCGCATTGTAACAATACCTTTACTGATGTCAAAATGTCTGTAACAATCACGGTTATCACTTTCGTAGCCTTTCTCTTCCTAGTATTTACGATAAAGGCACATAAGTACCTACTCCGTGTAATTTTAGGAAAGAAAAACTATCTCCGCTATAACTGAAGCCGTGGTGCAGGCGCGGCAGTTCTTATCAGGTGCATGTTCAGGTCAGGTAGCTGGTGGCAGCTGGGTAAGAGGAGGCGGGGATTGAAATAAATGGCGTGCGATTGGAGAGCCCATGGTCATCATGTTTGGCAGTGGACTACTATAGACTGATGATGATCAAAGGCGTCTTAGTAACAACTTCATCAGCTCATCCCAAACCGTAACGTTCCCGTCTGCGGTCCGCACGTGCGTCGGTCTGGGCCAAGAGTTACGATACCGTGATATTACGCCACGCAGGAGGCGCCGGACGAATAGCAATCATTCATAGCGCGTCACGACTAGAAAGTATGGCGCTTGATGTGCTCATGATTAGCATGAGCCTCTCACTGCTGGAGAATGTTCTGGAAGATCTAGGTACCTATGCAGAGGAATCGACATGGGCTGAGTTTTGTGGCATGCTATACATAAGGCTTTTATTTTAGAAATATAAAAGCCTATGTTATTTTAGTTCTGACTGAGATCATGGAAAGCGCTAGCAGGATATTTGCCAGACCAATCATCAGATAAGACGGTCCGTGTTGGACGGAACGCGGCATAGCATAATATAACTGTTGCGCTATGTTACGTGAAGTGGGTTCGATTCCTGCACGAAGCAAATGCTTCTATGGCAGGTATTGTGAACCTGCGTCGTGTCCATACTTAATAAATTCCTAAGTAAGGATTTTTTTAACGCTTACAGTAAATATATTTTTTGTTTTATCGTTGGGTATCCATTTTCATCAATGTTTATAGCGTCAACATTTTTTTTAAGAATCATATAGGTGTGTGGCTCCACCTTTCTCTTTTTGTTTGCAGCGTTATAAAGACTGTTGAGGTTGTACTCTAGTGTTGTTTGTGTCAATACACAGATGGCGCTACTTAAAGTTTTAAGTAGTCATTGATTTTCTTTTTTTGTTTTTTCTCACGGAAAGGATGACATAATATAATTTGTTTTTGCAATCAAATGACAATCGTGTTTATTTTTTAAATTAGTAATATATGTAGGTACGTAATTTGAAATTAATTTATTTCAATATTTAGTTTTAATTCTGTCAAAAACCACAAACTGTCATAGATTTCGGCGAAGTAACTCCTGATTCTATCTTATTTTAAATGTAGGTAATGTAACGCATGTGTTGTAACGCTTGTGTGCAGTGTAGGTACAACGTAACGTATTTTAGTGTAATTCTCGTCTTAAGTATGTTTAGTGTAAAATTAGGAGTAAAATATAATAATAATATTTCGGCAACCTCTTCGGGGAAACCGAAGGTTTTGTCCACAGAACACTATTCCTCCATAACCGGAAATACATTGTCAAGGACGGTACGATACGGTACGAATCAATAAGACATATTGTGGCGGTTGTTCTCGTCTTGCTGACGGCGAGTAACTACTTGCACAGACACTTTCAGTGACTAGGATTATCCACCAGCAACTTGACAAGCAGTACTACCTTGTGGTGTCCGAAGTACCATACTACAGGTATGTGCCCGACCCAGTTCCCGAGAATAGTCAGGTCACATTGTACCGGGATCGATCTATCATGTATGACTGACAGGACTATTGTAGCCAAAAAGCCTGATATTGTAGTGATAGACCGACGAGAGCGATTGTTGATATCGTTGTCACTCATGACAAGAATCTCGTGAAAGCTGAGAATGATAAAACAATCAAGGATCTTGATCTTGACCACGAGGTCGTCGACATGTGGGATGTGGACGCTGCCATCATTGTACCGATAATCGTTACAGTTGGAGTTACAATGGCCTAATAGTGGAGATCCTCGACTAACACCTCAGGAGACACTCGTTCCGCGGCTGGGTCAAGGGCTTGCTTCAGAAAGCGGTACTTCTGGACGGCACGCATAGTGAGGAGGTTCCTCTTTCTAGAGCCCTGACTACCGGCAGCTTGGACTCCGTTCCTGATGCCAATGGGCTACTATTTTTTTATATTTTTTATGAAAATATTGTAAATGCAATAAAGGAGATATTATCAAATATCATTTGAGAAAACTAACCATGAGTATATAAACAAGTCGCAGTGCGGTCCGTCACTCACAGTAAATAGCGTTAGCAGTAAAGTTAAATGTGGTCACACGGTAAGTGCTGGTTCATTACCGCGATAACTGGCGGCGAGTGACGCGCGACGCACTGCCAGCTCCTTACGCGCATTGCACGCGTTATGATACTCACATTATGCCACTTATGAACTCATATTAATGTAGAATATCTTACACAAGTCTTGAAGAACAATTACTTCACCTGGGTCTCTGTGCATGGAAATCTTTGGTTAGCTCCTTTAGCATTTTAACGATTTGCCGATGGCCGTGGGCTCAGTGTAATCCTATCCTAATCCTATACTATTAAATGAGCAACATTTGCACCTATATTACGTATATATATATACTTGTAATCACGTTCTCGAAAACGGCTCTAAAGATTTCAATTAAATTTGCAATATATGGGTTTACGGGAGCGAAAAATCGATCTGGCTAGGTCTCTTATCTGGTAAAATTCTTTTTCTCTATTTTCATCAGAGCACAGCTCGGACGCCCAGATACTTAAATGAAACTATATTCTGAACGAGAAGTTATCGAACTTTCACGCTGAAAGATAAACATTTCATAAGAGATCATTCTGCCTAGCCTTTTCCCAACTATGTTGGGGTCGGCTTCCAGTCTAACCGGATGCAGCTGAATACCAATATTTTACATGGAGCGACTGCCTATCTGACCTCCACAACCCAGTTACTGGGTAATACGATACCCCTTGGTCTTGGTGGACTGGTTGTCAGACTTTCGGGCTTCTGACGACCCATAACGACTGTCAAAGAACCTCAAATGACAGCTGGGACCAACGGCTTAACGTGCTTTCTGAGGCACGGAGGAGTCTCTGTATGAAAAGATGGTCACCCATCCACGGACTAACCCCGGCAAGCGTAGCTTAACCAGATGGATCGACCCGTGCGGCTGTTATTACTTAACCACGAGCTCGCATTTCATAAGAGACCCTAAACATTTCATAAGAGACCCACCCAAAATTGTGAAAACCCGACAGGGAGCCCACCCGAAATTGGCTTGAAACAATCTGATCTTGCCTCTGCAGCAAGAGTGCCTGCAGCAGGACTGCCTCTAGCGCGACAGAATTAGGGCAGCCCCAACAGTACTCTAACACAATTACTGTACCTACTGAAGTTTATGTGTGTTATGAAGGGTTAAAACCCTTCATAACACGATTTTTTTAAGGAAACAACAGCCGAACATAGAAAAGATATAAGTACTCGTAGAGCCGGAAGTTGTGGAAGGGTTTTACTGAGTTTCCACGGAATCATAAAACAACTGCGTACTTCAAAGTTCGGCAAAACATAACACTGAACTAGTACAAAGTAGAAACTGTACAGAAACGACACAATCCATTAGATTATCAAAAGAATTTAGCAAACACCAATTTAGTCCACATAAAGCACCGAGCAAATAATGACGCGGTACGACTAACTTGTACAGTTCTTGAAATCGTCCATAAAGACACGCGACACTTAATTTAATAGGTACTAAGTATAAGATTACTAAGTGAGTTAAATATTTCAACGCGCTTTTTGCCGTTTAGGTGATCTTAATTGGTGGTTAGAATGTGGCAGATCGCGGCCGAGTCGCGGGAACTAACGGGCGGCGCGCTGGCGGCGCCGTGTGTGGCCAGCCTTACACGCAATGCACCTTTAATTAAAACAAAAAAATGTATTCTTTAATTGTTCCCATTTGACGCACCGCGTGTGAGGACGGCAGGGATGCGCTGCTTGCGGTACAGTCGCCCGCGAGGGCCTATTGCGTACCTTTGTGTACTTATGTGGGCATTTTCTTTTGTGAGATAGTGTGATGTTAACTAGCTGCTGTCAGCTTGTGCATGACGTTACGTGTTAACTAGCTGCAGTCAGCTTGTGCATGACGTTGCGTGTTAACTAGCTGCAGTCAGCTTGTGCATGACGTTACGTGTTAACTAGCTGGTGTCAGCTTGTGCATGACGTTGCGTGTTAACTAGCTGCTGTCAGCTTGTGCATGACGTTGCGTGTTAACTAGCTGCAGTCAGCTTGTGCATGACGTTGCGTGTTAACTAGCTGCTGTCAGCTTGTGCATGACGTTGCGTGTTAACTAGCTGCTGTCAGCTTGTGCATGACGTTGCGTGTTAACTAGCTGCTGTCAGCTTGTGCATGACGTTGCGTGTTAACTAGCTGCTGTCAGCTTGTGCATGACGTTGCGTGTTAACTAGCTGCAGTCAGCTTGTGCATGACGTTGCGTGTTAACTAGCTGCAGTCAGCTTGTGCATGACGTTGCGTGTTAACTAGCTGCAGTCAGCTTGTGCATGACGTTGCGTGTTAACTAGCTGCTGTCAGCTTGTGCATGACGTTGCGTGTTAACTAGCTGCAGTCAGCTTGTGCATGACGTTGCGTGTTAACTAGCTGCTGTCAGCTTGTGCATGACGTTGCGTGTTAACTAGCTGCAGTCAGCTTGTGCATGACGTTGCGTGTTAACTAGCTGCTGTCAGCTTGTGCATGACGTTGCGTGTTAACTAGCTGCTGTCAGCTTGTGCATGACGTTACGTGTTAACTAGCTGCAGTCAGCTTGTGCATGACGTTGCGTGTTAACTAACTGCTGTCAGCTTGTGCATGACGTTGCGTGTTAACTAGCTGCTGTCAGCTTGTGCATGACGTTACGTGTTAACTAGCTGTCGTCAGCTTGTGCATGACGTTACGTGTTAACTAGCTGTCGTCAGCTTGTGCATGACGTTACGTGTTAACTAGCTGGTGTCAGCTTGTGCATGACGTTACGTGTTAACTAGCTGTCGTCACCTTGTGCATGACGTTACGTGTTAACTAGCTGTCGTCAGCTTGTGCATGACGTTACGTGTTAACTAGCTGGTGTCAGCTTGTGCATGACGTTACGTGTTAACTAGCTGCTGTCAGCTTGTGCATGACGTTACGTGTTAACTAGCTGTCGTCACCTTGTGCATGACGTTACGTGTTAACTAGCTGTCGTCAGCTTGTGCATGACGTTACGTGTTAACTAGCTGGTGTCAGCTTGTGCATGACGTTACGTGTTAACTAGCTGGTGTTAGCTTGTGCATGACGTTACGTGTTAACTAGCTGCTGTCAGCTTGTGCATGACGTTACGTGTTAACTAGCTGCAGTCAGCTTGTGCATGACGTTGCGTGTTAACTAGCTGCTGTCAGCTTGTGCATGACGTTGCGTGTTAACTAGCTGCTGTCAGCTTGTGCATGACGTTACGTGTTAACTAGCTGTCGTCAGCTTGTGCATGACGTTACGTGTTAACTAGCTGTCGTCAGCTTGTGCATGACGTTACGTGTTAACTAGCTGGTGTCAGCTTGTGCATGACGTTACGTGTTAACTAGCTGTCGTCACCTTGTGCATGACGTTACGTGTTAACTAGCTGTCGTCAGCTTGTGCATGACGTTACGTGTTAACTAGCTGGTGTCAGCTTGTGCATGACGTTACGTGTTAACTAGCTGCTGTCAGCTTGTGCATGACGTTACGTGTTAACTAGCTGCAGTCAGCTTGTGCATGACGTTACGTGTTAACTAGCTGTTGTCAGCTTGTGCATGACGTTACGTGTTAACTAGCTGTTGTCAGCTTGTGCATGACGTTACGTGTTAACTAGCTGCAGTCAGCTTGTGCATGACGTTACGTGTTAACTAGCTGGTGTCAGCTTGTGCATGACGTTACGTGTTAACTAGCTGGTGTTAGCTTGTGCATGACGTTACGTGTTAACTAGCTGTTGTCAGCTTGTGCATGACGTTACGTGTTAACTAGCTGTTGTCAGCTTGTGCATGACGTTACGTGTTAACTAGCTGTTGTCAGCTTGTGCATGACGTTACGTGTTAACTAGCTGTTGTCAGCTTGTGCATGACGTTACGTGTTAACTAGCTGGTGTCAGCTTGTGCATGACGTTACGTGTTAACTAGCTGTTGTCAGCTTGTGCATGACGTTACGTGTTAACTAGCTGTTGTCAGCTTGTGCATGACGTTACGTGTTAACTAGCTGTTGTCAGCTTGTGCATGACGTTACGTGTTAACTAGCTGTTGTCAGCTTGTGCATGACGTTACGTGTTAACTAGCTGCTGTCAGCTTGTGCATGACGTTACGTGTTAACTAGCTGTCGTCAGCTTGTGCATGACGTTACGTGTTAACTAGCTGGTGTCAGCTTGTGCATGACGTTACGTGTTAACTAGCTGGTGTTAGCTTGTGCATGACGTTACGTGTTAACTAGCTGTTGTCAGCTTGTGCATGACGTTACGTGTTAACTAGCTGTTGTCAGCTTGTGCATGACGTTACGTGTTAACTAGCTGTTGTCAGCTTGTGCATGACGTTACGTGTTAACTAGCTGGTGTCAGCTTGTGCATGACGTTACGTGTTAACTAGCTGTTGTCAGCTTGTGCATGACGTTACGTGTTAACTAGCTGGTGTCAGCTTGTGCATGACGTTACGTGTTAACTAGCTGGTGTCAGCTTGTGCATGACGTTACGTGTTAACTAGCTGTCGTCAGCTTGTGCATGACGTTACGTGTTAACTAGCTGTCGTCAGCTTGTGCATGACGTTACGTGTTAACTAGCTGGTGTCAGCTTGTGCATGACGTTACGTGTTAACTAGCTGGTGTCAGCTTGTGCATGACGTTACGTGTTAACTAGCTGGTGTCAGCTTGTGCATGACGTTACGTGTTTACTAGCTATCGTCAGCTTGTGCATGACGTTACGTGTTAACTAGCTGTCGTCAGCTTGTGCATGACGTTACGTGTTAACTAGCTGCTGTCAGCTTGTGCATGACGTTACGTGTTAACTAGCTGCTGTCAGCTTGTGCATGACGTTACGTGTTAACTAGCTGTTGTCAGCTTGTGCATGACGTTACGTGTTAACTAGCTGTCGTCAGCTTGTGCATGACGTTACGTGTTAACTAGCTGCTGTCAGCTTGTGCATGACGTTACGTGTTAACTAGCTGCTGTCAGCTGTCAGCTTGTGCATGACGTTACGTGTTAACTAGCTGTCGTCAGCTTGTGCATGACGTTACGTGTTAACTAGCTGGTGTCAGCTTGTGCATGACGTTACGTGTTAACTAGCTGGTGTCAGCTTGTGCATGACGTTACGTGTTAACTAGCTGGTGTCAGCTTGTGCATGACGTTACGTGTTTACTAGCTATCGTCAGCTTGTGCATGACGTTACGTGTTAACTAGCTGTCGTCAGCTTGTGCATGACGTTACGTGTTAACTAGCTGCTGTCAGCTTGTGCATGACGTTACGTGTTAACTAGCTGCTGTCAGCTTGTGCATGACGTTACGTGTTAACTAGCTGTTGTCAGCTTGTGCATGACGTTACGTGTTAACTAGCTGTCGTCAGCTTGTGCATGACGTTACGTGTTAACTAGCTGCTGTCAGCTTGTGCATGACGTTACGTGTTAACTAGCTGCTGTCAGCTGTCAGCTTGTGCATGACGTTACGTGTTAACTAGCTGCTGTCAGCTTGTGCATGACGTTACGTGTTAACTAGCTGCTGTCAGCTGTCAGCTTGTGCATGACGTTACGTGTTAACTAGCTGCTGTCAGCTTGTGCATGACGTTACGTGTTAACTAGCTGTCGTCAGCTTGTGCATGACGTTACGTGTTAACTAGCTGCTGTCAGCTTGTGCATGACGTTACGTGTTAACTAGCTGCTGTCAGCTTGTGCATGACGTTACGTGTTAACTAGCTGCTGTCAGCTTGTGCATGACGTTACGTGTTAACTAGCTGCTGTCAGCTTGTGCACGTTACGTTCGTGACGTTACGTTTCCCAGGCATCAGACATTGTCATAGAATATGTCTAGATCGGTATCTATTTTTTATTTTTTATTTTCTAGTTGAATATGATAAGGAACAAAGAACATTAATTGTTTATCTAATCTAAGTAGTTAACTTTTACAAAGTTTCTTATTGATATCAACACTTTACTTCACTTTCCTCTCCCTGTATCAATTATGTTCTTGGGAGACCCGTCTCTTCCATAAAAGATGAGCAGAGATCGATACGTTTCCAAGCCCACATCGCCATTGAACTGAGTGCTACGAGTACATTGGTGGAACTAGGTATGTGATTGCGGCCCGCATCAGACAATACCTAACCAGTCGTTTACACCGCGGTTAAGTATGCGTTATCAGTACTTTCACCCTCGTTAGGACAGTATCTAGTACA
Organism: Dicycla oo; assembly: GCA_948252095.1. Taxonomy (NCBI): domain Eukaryota; kingdom Metazoa; phylum Arthropoda; class Insecta; order Lepidoptera; family Noctuidae; genus Dicycla; species Dicycla oo. The sequence goes on along the minus strand of OX411718.1, from coordinate 1,053,975 downwards.
TATACCTAAGCAGATATCCGATTCTATATGTATAGGGTAAGTCCGGAGAGATGGCCGTACGGGGGACTTGACCAGTTGAAACTAGAGCGACTTAGAAACAACATTATTATAGCGTTAAGTAATAGTAATTTAGTTCGCTTCGTTGTGTGATTGGCGACAAGATGCTGCGTGTTTTTTCCAAAAAAATAAATAAATTGAAAAAGTGAGTAAATTCCACATTGTTTTTATTACAGGTGCATGATCTAGAGGTTACAAAAATGTTTCTTCAATTTCGCTTGTTTTTCAAGTTTTATTGTGAAGTCAATAACTTTTTTCGTATTCTAACCTTAAAACGGTCGTTGGAAATAGCATCATACTTTTGAAATTTACCATGACCATCACTCCCGGACACTCGGGGTGATGTTGGCCACATCACCCCGTCGTATTTTTTAAAAGACTTTTAACATAATGAGGAGGTTATCAATTCGTCACGTACATCATATATATTTTTTAATCTATGTACACCGATTTCTCCGCGAATTGTGGACCGATTTCGAAAATTCTTTTTTGGTTTGAAAGGGTATTCTCTCGACGTGGTCCCATTGCAATCAACTCAGAATCTGATGAGGGGATCCCATGGAAATCGAGGGAAACCCTTAAACTTTATAGGCACACCTATAGCGATTTGGATACTTTTTTTTACAGTAACTCGTGCATTTGCTCTCGGAAAGCACCATTTGGTGAAGTTGAACTGATGGCGAAGACCACAGATGGCCATTGGAACTACCAATTTTTACCTTGTATTTCACGGGTTGCGATACGATTGCGTTAATATGGTTGCTAAGCAATTTATGATCGTCACAATGCATATGGTGATGGTGACTTCACCATCAGCTCCAGTTCTCCTGGTTCTTACTAGGAGAACTCCTCAACAATTAACGTCCCTACATCGGAAAAAGTCATATTTTGTAAAAGGTGACATTAGAACTTGGCTGTTGTAACTTGGACAAATTACAAACTGACCCACTAAAAACTGAAAATTAAAAACTTTTCTTACAAAAAAAGAACCACCGACTTCAAAAAAAAAAACACTACAAAGTGAAAAATAACTAAAATTTCGAAAGTCTATGGCAAAAAACTAAAATACAGATCCAAAGACACTGACTTCTGAAATTAAAGTTATTTTTCACTCTGTAGTGTTTTTTTTGGAAGTCGGTGGTTCTTTTTTTTAACCTAAAATATTTATATGTTACGTTGATTCAAAGACTGTGTTCAATTAAGATTTGATAAGAAATATAAATATTGTTTTGTTGTTTTATTGTACTTGGTTTCCTGGTAATAGACCTATATTGTTAGTAGGGCCATCTCCCCCGGACTTTCCCTATGTATACCTAAGTTAAAATGTGCAATCATAAAGATTATTCGCAGATTGTTTTGATTTCGTTGCGCTAGGTGAAAGATGTCATTGTTTGATCCCATAGTATCGGTCACTAATCACCAGTCACCCTATATATGTGTCGACTTAAGAGCCTCCTCCATTTTTTTCATCGGTTAAAAAGATATGTCTAAAATGCCAAGTCACTACCTAAAATGTCTGGGTTTCAGAATCTGAAACCTTTTTTTTTTATTGTTGTTTACTTTTTGTTGTTGTAATAATTTTAGCATCTAATTGTTTAAATCATCATCTATTCATAAGAATAGGTGATGATTAGTCTACTTTTAGGGTTCCGTACCTCAAAAGAAAAAAACGGAACCCTTAAGGATCACTTGTGTGTCTGTCTGTCCGTCTGTCTCAACCAATTTGCTCCGAATCTAATGGACCGATTAAGTTGAAATTTGGTACACTTATGAATTTTTTGACCCAGAATTTTGAATATGGAGTAAATTTTTGGGCGCAAATAAGAAAAATAAAAAGAAATTTGCAAACTGTACCGTGTAACATTTCAAATGAAAGGGTTTACTGTGAGGGTCTCAATCTCAAATTATATTCCCTATCTCCATAACTACTGAGCCTAAATTAAAAAAAAATACTGAAAATAATAATAATAATAATGCTTTAATGCTTTATTGAAAACAAAAAATAGTTCTATGCCTATAGATTACAGGAAAACCTATAAGAAGTCTATGTTCTTAAAATGAAAAAATGGTAAATCTTTCAATATTATGCGTACAAACTTACATTTGCAGTTGGAATGTATGGGGGAACGTGTTTTTCAACTACAGTGTTAAGTTTGGTCTTGGAATAAATTCATCCCAACTACGGAACTCTTCATTGTGCGTTGTCAGACACGCACTTGGCCGGTTTTTTAGTCACATTTATCTTAATCCCCACGTACACACACGTACGTATACGGATCAGTATTTCCTCTTCACAATTTCTTTTTACAATACGACATACAAGGAGCTTTCATATTAATGTTACAATGTAACGATGTAAGTCTTGTGCCCCATGTTCCGGACACAGGCTCCGCGATGCCTGGGAGCGCTTGGTTTTTATGGCGAGAGCGAGCCGCGCGCTCACGCTCCGCAGCCTCACTGGAAATAAGCTAATTACCGACATATACACAGGCTGGCCATACATACTGTTACAATTAAAAATAAGAAAGATATTACATTTGAATTTGGAATCTGTCATTTTTATACGATTGTTCATTGAGTTCTCTAATTTTGGCGCCAATATATTGTACAATATTTTGCGATATTAAAATGGAGTGGGGTGATAAAGAGAACCGAATCGCTGTGATTGCATTACACAAAGTTGGTATGGAGCCAAATGCAATTTTTAAAGCTCTTCTTACGCTGGGTATTAGTCAAATGTTATGTTTACGGATGAGAAAATCTTTACAATTGAGCAATATTTTAACAAACAAAATGACCGTATTCATGCTCAAAGCTCTAAGGAAGCTTCCCAATTAGTCGACAGAGTGTAACGTGGGCATTATCCGGCTTCAGTCATGGTTTGGTGGGGTGTTAGCTACTCGTATGAAGGAGTGACTGAGTCATATTTTTGTGAAAAAGGTATCAAAACATCGGCACAAGTGTATCAAGATACCATTCTTGAGAAGGTAGTTAAGCCCCTTAACAACACCATCTTCAATAATCAAGTATGGTCCTTCCAACAAGACTCGGCGCCGGGTCATAAAGCTCGGTCCACGCAGTCTTGGTTGGAAGTGAACGTTTCGGACTTCATCAGAGCTGAAGACTGGCAGTCGTCTAGTCCCGATCTTAATCCGCTGGATTAAAACTGGCTTGCTCTAAACGCCATGATAATTTGGAGTCCTTAAAACAATCCATACGATTGGCAGTGAAGAATTTTCCCATGGAAAGAGTGCGTGCTTCTATTGATAACTGGCCTCAACGTTTAAAGGACTGTATTGCAGCCAATGGAGACCACTTCGAATAAGCCTTTTATATTTTAAATTGTTTTATATTTATGTATTAAACTAACACACTGTAAAAGTAACAAATATTATTTGCAATACAAATTTTTTTTTTTTTCTTCGTGACAATATTTATGGCACGACTAGGTACTTAATTAGATATACTCATGGTGCCGCTCCGATCCGCTGAAATCTCTGAGTTGCAATATGGGAAGAAAGTCATGCTGGTCGTGTATTATTCCATTAGGGTGAATAAGTCATTAATAATTTTACTTAATTATACATATTTTGTAGAACATTTTCAATAACTTTCATTACTTAAACTTCGATCTTAAATGTGGCCATGGACGACCTAGCTTGGGCACAAGCTACTCTTCCCATTCGTATGGGAGACCTCGGCGTCGAAAAATTTCTAGTATTAGTTAGTAGGTAGTACCGGCTTTCATATCCTCAGTCCACGGCACTGAGAAATTAATCAGGAAAATCCTAGCCTCCACACTGGTTAATTTTGATGTGCCTTGTTTCACCGAAGCTATGGATGCCTGGAGCTTCGTTTGCCTGATTCAGACTTACCCCACAATCCATCTTCCCAGAGACGGCGGGATGAGCCGTTCTGCAGAGTAGTACAGAACAATTTACTTGACACGTCTGCTACTACTGCGTAGCGTGCGCGCCTGCTGGCTGTGGGTAAGTGGGAATAGGCTCCATGCACTACCATCGTCGAATATAGGCACTTGGTTCAACAACACTACTTTCCTGCCTCGCCGCTTCCCTGTGACTAGGAGTTCCCTGTTGTTCTACTCATCGCTGTCATTGTGGCCCCACAGCCCCACAACCAACAGCCAACAGCCTCGGACACCACGGCCTGTCTTGCAGCGGGAGTGCGGGCGCTTAGCACGGCACGCGAATAATAATGACATCATCCGACGAGTCCTTGTCACCGTCGGCGTTCCAGCTGTATTAGAACCCAATAGCTTGGCACGCAACGATGGCAAGAGACCGGATGGCATGTCTTTATTTCCATGGGAGGTGGGAAGACCTTTAGTGTGGGACGCAACGTGTGTCGAAACTCTTGCGCCATCCCATCTTCCTGGCACAGCGTGCCTGCTGTGATGGCGCTGCTGCTGCGGCTGCGGAAAACCTCAAGCGGCGGAAGTATAATAAACCTTATCGGTAACTATATTTTTGAGCCGTTTGAAGTTGAAACCCTCGGGGTTCCCCCGCCCGTGGGGTGAGGTCCGAGTGCTCATGGTTTGTTCAACGAAATCTCCAAACGGCTCATTGACACTTCCCGTGACCCAAGGGCTGGCCCTTGGCCAGAGACTAAGCATTGCCATACAATGTGGCAATGCCGCCAGTCTCCTGGGTATATTACCAGTCGATCGCAATGCGGAGGAATTTTTCGACGCCATATTTTAGTTTTTTAATAGTTTTAGTTAGGTTAGGATATTATATTTTTAACTCAATCCTAGAAAAATAATATTTAGGTATTGTCGTAGATTTTCGGTTGATGATATCACTATGACATACTGCTGAAGTCCTATCGTTGCATGGTAAGAACATACTGTTGTGATCGTAATAAGTAAAAAAGCGGTGACCCACCGTTCCTAGTGACCCACCGCTTCGAGTGACCAACTGATTCTAAAGAGCCACTGCTTCTAGTGACCCACTGTGTCTAGTGGCCCACTGCTTCTAGTAACCCACAGATTCTAGTGACCCACTGTTTCTAAAGACCCACTTTTTCAAGTGACCCACTGTTTATAAAGACCCTCTGCTTATAGTGACCCACATTTCTGGTGACCCAGCGTTTCTAGTGACCCACAGTTTCTAAAGACCAACTGCTTCTAGTGACCCACTATTTATAGTGACCCACAATTTCTAGTTACCCATTGCTTCTTGTGACCCTATGTTCTAGTGACCCACTGTTTCTAAAGACTCACTGTTTCTAGTGACCCAATGTTTCTAAAGACCCACTGCTTCTAGTGACCCAATGTTCCTAAAGACTTACTGCTTCTAGTGACCCACTGTTTTTAAAGACCCACAGCTTGTAGTAACCCGCTGTTTCTAGTGACCCACTGCTTCTAATGACCCACATTTGTAAAGACCCACGGCTTCTAGTGACCCACTGTTTCTAAAGACCCACTGCTTCTATTGACCCACTGTTTCTAGTGACCACTGCTTCTAGTTTCGTGATGGAATGTTTTGATTTCAAAGGTAAAAGGAGAATAAAGAAAACTTCAAATGAATACGTATAGATCAATTGGCGTTGCGTCACCTGCGCTGCTCATAACAGTAATTGTACGAAGAATGAGCTCATCTAGCACTACTCGAATATCCAATCCCTTTCATAAACAATGACTCACGGAATCCTCTGTGTGAAAATAAATGAATCCTTACATAATAATTATTATTATTTTAAATATAAAATCCGTGCTTAGTTCAAGTCGGTAAGTACTGTCCCTATTCTAAATTATTTTTACAAACATGATTGTTTATAGTTTTTCCAAAACATTTTCCAATTTTCCGACGCAGACCTTAAAAATGTTGAACAGAAGTTCCAGGTTGATTTGCCGACTAGACCTCCGTCAAGTTGTGCTGGCACGAACAACAAAAGTGCAAGTACAAATTTACTAGACCTACTACTGAGTTATTCGATGTCGGACTCGAGTAAACCACAAGTGCCAATGTTTAAAATAACAGTGTTCTTAACAGGAAATTAGAAAGTGCTGCGTCATCACCTAACGATAATATTCTAAAGTTGTAATTAGGAACGCGGGAGAAGTAACGTTTTGCACAAAATCTTACACTTTGACTAAGAAATAAAACCGGTCAAGAGCGAGTTGGACTCGCGCACCGAGGGTTCCGTACCATCATATATTAAAAAATTGTGCTACTTAGAAACATCGTTTTATTTTTTCTGTAATCTTTACTTAAACTTCTATCACATAGAATAATTTCAGATTTTTCTCTATGCAAACTTCGGAGATAAAGAGGGAATGGTATTTTTTTTACGTTTTTCATCAAAAGTCGAAAACTATGCGGCCTAAAAAAAGAAAAAAAATATTCGAGAATGTGCTAACAGCGCTCTTTAGCGCAGTTAGCATACCTTTCTATTCATCTAGATTCCGATGTGTATCATCCGTCATGAAATTGGATTCCGAATCTGACAACTAGTCCAAGGAAGATGTCAGATTACAAACTTCTGAGTACCTTATGTGCAGCTATTGAAACGGTATGACATTTTGGATCTGCGAAGCAGGTCATGACGCTACACGGTATATGTAATAACCAATTTCATTGTACGGACCTAACAAACAGTGTTTCAAGGTAACCTCAACTGTTCCATACAAACATGCAGGACCAACGCTGGGGAACGAGCACCTCTTTGTCGCCTTATTGATACACGTATTTTATGAAACTGGATATATTTTCTCAATCTAAGCAATTACATATTTAAGAAAGGCTCTTGATTCTTTATCTGGCGAAGGAATTTAAGTTAAGCTAATCAAAGCAACACAGCATTATTTTGGTAGCTTCTATTGTTTTGTTTTTAACACTTGTCTTCAGCACTTCTTTTAACCTTTAGTTAAAATGTGGACAATGGTGTGGGTTACATGTTTGTTAAATCTTAGTTTAAGTGTTTCTCTGTGATCTGCAACATGTTACTATTTTTTGTCCCTAATAAATAAAATAAAATAAAAAACAACTGCCTGAAGTAATTAACCTGGAAACAATAAATAAACCAGTAGGAAGTGTGTCGCTACCAAACCCGCACAGTCAGCTAATAAAGGCAAAGTGAGAAATTACAACAATTAAGATATTTGTCTTAATCGTGCGTGAAGTTGTTTTCCTTAAAAAACTCATTTAAGTCCAGTCTCTTGTAAATGTAAAGCAAGTGTAAGCGCGGTCGTGTGATGTGCTGACCCAAGTTCCCGCTGTGAGTGTACAGAACACTCACAGCGGGAAAACATACACGCAAGCCAACATGGCCAAGTGTGGCAAAAAGGCGGAAAGTACGGCGGATTGTCTGTCAGAGCTGCAACCAGCTGCGGGCTACCGGTCGCCGAGGACACCCGACTGCTTGGGTCGTTGACATCTGATAACGAACGGATGTCGAGACAGAGTGCCGCAGTTACTCATCTCGGGCATCGGGCGTTTTGGACAGAGATATTCCCAACAGTTTCCGGTTGTTGGATCGTTTACATTATCCTGGTCAGTACTACAATACAAATATTTATAAATATTTTATTGGAACAAAAACAGGTTTACAATTTTTAGTGTTCGTTAACAGCTACATTAGTTTTAAAAACTGTTGCAGCCATTAGCGCCCACCTCCGAGAGGGGAGATGTTGGCGTTCCAACATTTATTATAAATAAACAAAATTATTATACTAAAGCAATAAAATAAGTAGGTGTATCAACTATTTAACTAAAATATTATTGATTCTTAATTAATTACATTGAATTCCTAATATTTTTAATTATTTAAAATAAATTAGGTTAAGATGTTCCAGTTCTCTAATGTGGTACCTATGTGTGTGTGTGTGTGTGTGTGTGTGAGTGTGTGTGTGTGTGTGTGTGTGTGTGTGTGTGTGTGTGCGCGTGTGTGTGTGTGTATGTATGTATGTGTGCAGTGTGTATATGTATGTGTCTGTGTTTGATTGTATACTTAGGAAGGTTATTACGAGAGGAATATGAATGTCAGGATATATTTAACTCATAGGTAAGTGTGTGTCACCAGATTTTCTAACTCCTCATACGTCAGGCTTTGGAGCCATTTGTCCGTGAGCGCTCTACACTCCCATGAGGTAAGTGGATAGATATTTAAAATCCTATTTACTCTGTTGTACAAAACAGGGCCAAAGAACTGATACTGACGTTTCACCAACACAACATTGGCCGGCTCAGTCTGGCACACTATGTCCGCCCTTCATTTTTTTGAACCGTGATTAGGGTCAAAAGTAAGTTCCGAGTGTTTGCGTAGTATAGTGCTTAGGAAAAATGCGTGCCTCACTCTAGGCACTTTACAGAGGGTATAGAGTTCGATGGTAGGGAAACGAATAGGTTTGTGTGCCATAACTTTAAGAACTGCCCTCTGTGCCTGTTCCAGTCTAAGCATTTTTGAACACAAATATTAATTTCCTGACCCGTGTCACCAGTGACCCGATCTGTTCATTCCACAAAATAGTACTGTCGATAATAACACCAAGATATTTTATATTGTTAGTTCACATAATCACATTACAGCTACAGGAAGTGTTAGTTATCGAACAGCAATGGTGTGCAGTTAGGCTGAAAGGTGAAGCCGGTAGGGATGCTATTCTTGGCGCAAACGTCATAAATTTAGTTTTCTCCAGGTTCAAGGTAAGTAGATTGCTGGTTAGCCATTTCATAACAACCTGTGGGGCAGATTCCGCATAATAGCGAGTTTCAAGCCAATTATTGCCATGAACAAGTATTACCGTGTCATCTGCGTACATTATCATTTTAGAGTTTTTTAAACTTAATTTACAGAGGTCATTTAAATAAATTTAAAAAAGAGTAGGTCTAAGAACACTACCCTGTGGGACTCCATTACTGATAAAGTTACCTATCTTAACAGCCTGTGAGCGGTCTGTCAAGTAACTCTTGAAAATAGCAACTTGTTCCAGTTTAGTGAGCAAGAGGGGGACAGACACAGTGTCAAAAGCCTTCGAAAGATCAAGAAAGATTGCCGTCGTTTTTAATCTTTCTTTTATATTTTATGCTATAGTACCAGTTAAATCCAAAACAGCGTCTTCTGTATTTTTTCCTGATCTAAAACCATATTGATTCGCAGCGAGAATATTTTGGAAATTCAGATAGTTTAAGAGTCTATTGTTACGAACGTTTTTCAAGAATCTTTGACAGGGTAGTTAAAATGGATATAGGTCTATAGTTATTAACACTGCCTCTGTCTCCGCTCTTGTGTATAGGGTGTACGAGAGCCTTTTTGAAAACAGTGGGGAAGACACCTGCCATGAGAGCAAGGTTAAAAACATGGCACATAATTGGAATAAGGATATGCCTAGCAGCCCTAATTAGAACAGCAGATATGCCATCCCAACCCACAGCGCTATCTAGTTTAAGACCTAAAACGATTCGCTCTAACTCTCCAACGTCCGTATTGAAGATGGCCATTGAGCTACGAGTAGGATTGGCACTCGCATTAGGTTCAGAAGCAGTTTGAGGGTTGCCCAACTCAGGTGTAATTTGAGATGCTAAAGTTTTCCCTACATTAGCGAAGAAATGGTTCACTGCATCAAGTGATTGAGAGGGGTCAGCTCTTAAGGACAAAAGTTCACTTGCTGATGATTTTTTATTTTTAAGGTTAGAAATAGATTTAATAAGTTCCATGTCGTCTTTGGGTTCTTGCGGTGCCTTTGAAATTCTGCATATTCGTATTGGCTTTTTAATCTTTTAGTGGGTTGTTACAGATTTTTTTATAGCACGTATAAGTGACTTTAAGAATATAGTTGTCGGGATCTCTCTTTGATTTTCGATACATTTTATCTTGGTTACGAATGCAACTCAAAAGCCCGGGCGTAATCCAGGGTTTAATAATTCGGTTTTTACTAGAGATTATAGCAGTGCAAGTATTATTATTAACCACCGTGGAGATTATTGACACTAATTTGGTAGCAGCATTGTTTGCATCGTTGCTGTTAATAACACATGAAAAGTCTGTTCTTTCAAGTTCGACCACGCAAGCACCTACATCAACGCGACGCGAGGTTATAACTGATTTTGGGAGACTAATTTTAAGTTTGCAGAACACTATTACTGGAGCATGGTCTGTAATAAAAGAGTCCACAACTAAAGTAATAGCAGGCTTGTTGGTCTTAATAATCGCGTGATCTAAGCAACTGTTTTTACGAGTGGTAAAGAGATGACCGGGCAGCATTCCATGCGATGCAACTGTGTTCAAGTAAGTATCAGAATTTGTGTCGGCATTATCGGGTGATATATTTTTAGAGATTGTTAATATCACCTAAAATAATAATATTCTTAAAAGTTTTAAGCGAATTTAGAGTAAGGTCTAAACCAGGGGTGTCAAACTCAATTTTGCAGAGGGCCAAATATTAGATTTAGAATGTGTAGGCGGGCCAGGTTGAAATTAAAAAACTAAAACATACTGAATTATTTTAACATCTTTATTTATTTAGTTACATATAGTTGTTACAAATCAAACCAAAAGTAAGAAAGAGGGTAATTATTTTGAGCTCGAGGATCCGGATACCTGACTTCTCTTGTTTTTGACAATCTCATTGATGTCAGGTATCATATTCGTGGTAGTTATTTTAAGAATTGATTGGAGATGTTCATTCGTAAGTCTTGTGCGATGTTTGTTCTTATTTATTTTCATGACGGAAAACATCTGCTCACATAAATAGGTACTACCAAACATACACAGAATACGTGCTGCATGCTTTTTTATTTCTGGGTAGTTATTCAAACTCTTGAAATACTCTGTATAAAATGTAAGAGCGTTAACTTCTTTAAAATTTTCCTTCAAAATGCTGTCAGATTGAAGGTCTATCAACTCCATTTGCAAATGAAATGGTGCCTGTGAAGCTTCAAAAGTGAATGGATTGTTGAAAATTGGGAATTCCATTTCATTCATTTTGTGGAAGTCTTCAAAACGTGTGTTAAATTCCGTAATCAGATTTTGCAGAAGTTGCGAAAAGTCGTCCAATTTTTTCGGGCCTACTGTGTCAAATGATTTCAAATGTGGGAAATGATCCAAAGTATGATTTTTTTAACTGAATTTCCCACAGTTTTAACTTTGTTTCAAAGGCTTGTATATATGAATACATTTGAGTGATAATCAAATTTTTACCCTGTAACTTTACATTCAGATCAGTCAAGTGTTTATTCATATCTACAAAAAAGCCACAATCAACCCACCAGTCATTGTCATAATCAATTGGCTTGCCTTTTTCTAACATGAAAGCTTGAATAGGGTCACGTAACGCAAAAAATCTTTCTAAAACTGCCCCTCGACTGAGCCAACGAACTTCGGTGAAATAAGGCACATCGGAATATTTTTCGTCCATTTCTTGTAAAAACTGCCTGAACTGTCGGTTAATGAGTCCTCTGCTCCTTATAAAATTTACAATTTTAATTACAGGTTGCATGACATGGTCTATTTTTAAATGTTTGGATGCCAATGATTCCTGACGAATGATACAGTGAATTCCCACAAAATTCCCTGATATTTTGTTTCAATTTAGTCACAACGCCCGAATGTTTGCCAACCATGGCGGGTGCGCCATCCGTAGTTGTGCTGCTAAATTTGTTCCAATCGAGTTCATATTCTGCTATCAAATGCTCAATTGCAGAATAAATATCATTTGCTGTCGTAGTACCTGTCAATGGAACGCACTTTAATAATTCTTCAGTTATTTCAAAGTTAATATTAATACCTCGTATAAAGACAGCAAGTTGAGCTGTATCAACAGTGTCAGTGCTCTCGTCAACAGCCAGCGAAAAGTTTGTAAATTCCTTAATTTTTCTCCTTCAGTTGAAGAACCAAATTTTGCGATAAATCACTTATTCTTGAAGCAATAGTGTTTCTTGTCAGTGAAATATTTTGAATTATTGACTTTTGAGATGGAAATGAAACATCGGCAACTTTTAACATACAGTCTTTAATAAAATCACCATCAGTGAAAGAAAGGTTTTGATCTCTTAGCGATTTCTAATGCAATAATGAAACTTGATTTCAGGGCGTCTTTGCTCTCAGTATTAGCTTTAGTAAACATCGATTGTTGACCTTGAAGTTTAGATTTTAAAGATGATAATTTGTCCATTCTTATCTTATCAGTGTAACAATCAAATTTTGATTTATGATTCGCATCATAGTGTCTCTTCACGTTAAACTCCTTACAAACAGCAATAGTTTGATTACAAATCAAACACAGTGGTTTATCTTTCCATTGTATGAAAAAATATGCAATTTCCCATTTTGACTCAAAAACTCTGCACTCACTGTCAATTTTACGTTTTTGCGACATTATGCCACCACAATCATAACAATTATGAAACTCGAATGAACACCAAACTGTAGGTACGTACGAAATACTTGACGCGACTGCTCGTAACAAAGACTTCAACGTGAGTGCGCGGGAGAGGGGCGCAGTATGCGTTAGCTGCACAGACGAAATAGAAGACGACTTCGCGCGCGCACGAGAGAGAGAAAAGCATAACTAACACTCTCTCACTCGTCTAGTGAGGCGCTACTCTTGAAATTACTTTTAAGTAAAGCGCGCGTATTTTTAAACCTGCGTAGAGGCATTGAGTGCAGTCTAAAATCACTAAAAACAAGATTCATTTATCTGTGATATTTGTGATCGCGGGCCGTATCTAAATGGCCCGAGGGCCGGATTCGGCCCGCGGGCCGTATCTTTGACATGACTGGTCTAAACTGTCAATAAAGTTTTGGATATTTCTGTGTGATGGAGATCGATATAATGATATTAACGCTCGTACATCGGAACTAAATTTGAGAATCAGACAATTAGTGCCACGAAAGACTGGTGTCTCAACTCTGAAACGCATGTTACGCTTTGTATAAACGACAACACCTTCATTCTGGTTAGCATATTCGGACGTAAAAGATTCAAAGCCAGAAATTTCAGGAAGAAAAGGGCATTTGCTTAACCAGCACTCCAACAATATAATGACGTCAAATTGTACTTTAATTCTATCTAATAGAATAAGGAGATTATTGAAGTTGGCGTTATTGCCTAGACTTCTTATATTTAGGTGGAAAATTTTTAAACCACCTGCGGTATTATTTAGGTATGTTACTCATTGTTCCGGGGCACACATATATGTATTTGAGACCGAGAGATTTTCTATATCATCAGTAATGATCGAATCTTCGTCAGTCATTTGGCGATCTTAGAAATCAACAAATAAATCATAATATAATAACGAATGCGCTGACCTGGAGATGCCAGATTGGTCTGGTTCAAAGAGATTCTAATAATTACTAGATTAGCACCATAGAGAGAGAGTGTAACACAGCAAGGCGACCTGGTTATGTCATTCCTTTTGTTGTAAGTTTTGTGCGTGTGTATGAGTATGAATGTGTGTATTATGTATTTCGTATGAACATTTAGTATTTGTGCAATGAGAACTGGAATAAGTACAAGAAACAACTTCAATAAAACTAAAACAAGAAATAATTTAAATGAAAAAATTACGAGAAATAACACAAATGAAAAAAGTACATTAAATAACATAAAGGGAAAGTACAAAAAGCGCAGTCTGTAGCAATCGTTCTCATCAACCAAACTAATGCCTAGATGAGCATGCGACATGTGGACGTTAGGGGAACCATAGCCCACTAGTCACTTTGGATCGTCAGGTTTTGGTAGATCCAATTATTCTTGATCAAAATATGTGGAGCCCCTTCTTTTTTGCGAAGGAAAATTTTCCCGTTGGTTACCCAGCAGAAGCGATATTCATTGCTGCTGGCCAAGTCAAGTCTTTAGCCAAAAACAGGAGTCGTTTCATTTTCGGTGTACGATTTTCTGAAACGAATACGGTTTTTGCGGGTCCACTTGTGTAGTAGAAAGTTTACCATGTTTTTTATTATAGTTCTTAAACAAACTGATAAACGTTTCCTTACGAAGATTGGTAGTAAAGTCCACGATCATTGTTCTGGTGTTTGAGTCATTTGGTCCTATGCGATATAAGTCTTTCACTTCGTGAGCCTGTATAGGAGCATTTAGGACAGAACCGACTTGCATCACGGTATCTAATAAGTATTCTTTGGTCTCAGGCTTTTTCACTGGTATATTTCTGATTTCCACGCAAGATGATCTCGCATTGCGTTCCAATCGTTCGAGTTTATCCTCCAATGTTGTAAGGTATGTTGTAAGGTACTGCGAATTGCTTTTCCGTTCCATATCAAGTTGGGCCTCTAGCTGGTCGATATGTGATTTTAAGTTATCATATTGCTCAGATAAAGATGTGACAGAGTCCTGAGTTTTTGAATTCTGCAATTTTACTTCTTCGATAGATTCATGAATTTTCCCTATATTGTTGCTCCTTGAAATCTAGGAACATGGATTTAATTTCAGACATAAAAATTGACAGTTGGTCCTGGTCAGTTTCTAATTTCATAAATTTTTGCTTACCACGTAGTGTAACGTTCGAGAAGTCACTGACATCGGTATCTTTAATTGATGTTTTATTTATTGCTGAGTCTGATTCGTAGTGCAATAAGGGAGTGGATTTTTCAGGTAATGACCTTGTTGGCGACCGATGTACAGCCATATTCATAAAAAAGCAAATAAAGTAAAATTTAAAAATAGGAAGAAAAAAAAAAGAGTGTTAGTGGCTGGTCTCGAACTTGAGTCCCTTCACACCGGAGGCGAGACAATTCGTAACACGCTATCTGTGCTCGAAATATCGTTACGAAATTATAGCTCTGTGTAGAGTAACTCGGTAGTTTTTTAACATGAGCTTTGGTGAATAGTTTAATATTTGTGGGTACGCACAGATTCACCAGCAAAGAGTCACTTTTTTATTTATTATACTTTGTCTCCGTTTTAGATTAGAGTTCACTTTGTTCACTTGCACTGATTTTTACACGTAAGATTTTACGTATGCAACTCCGAATTTCAGTATTCTTCAAGTTATAGCAAATTATAAGGTGGCAAGATTGCTCTAAACATTTTTTTTTAATTATTTTTGCGAAGCTCACAGAAACACGACCGTTGCTACCAAGTCGCGGGGGAGGGGGAGCTAGTACTGTAGTGGTCGTGCAACATTATCCTGGTCAGTACTGTAGTGGTCGTGCAACATTATCCTGGTCAGTACTGTAGTGGTCGTGCAACATTATCCTGGTCAGTACTGTAGTGGTCGTGCAACATTATCCTGGTCAGTACTGTAGTGATCGTGCAACATTATCCTGGTCAGTACTGTAGTGGTCGTGCAACATTATCCTGGTCAGTACTGTAGTGGTCGTGCAACATTATCCTGGTCAGTACTGTAGTGATCGTGCAACATTATCCTGGTCAGTACTGTAGTGGTCGTGCAACATTATCCTGGTCAGTACTGTAGTGGTCGTGCAACATTATCCTGGTCAGCACTGTAGTGGTCGTGCAACATTATCCTGGTCAGTACTGTAGTGGTCTTGCAACATTATCCTAGTCAGTACTGTACTGGTCGTGCAACATTGTCCTGGTCAGCACTGTAGTGGTCGTGCAAAACTTATTCTCATTCATTTATTTTGTCTTAGATTACTCGGTTTCGTTCAGCTTTGCAGGGAACGAATTCTAGAGGACTCATGACAGAAAATGTTGGTCTTCTCTCATGAAGGAATTAAGATAGGTAATTCTTTTTATTAAATTATGATAGGCCCAGTGCTGATACGGTTTGGGATATGCAATCATTTATATCCCAATATCGATTGAATATTACTACTTGATTACTATGGATTATATTATATTTTAAACATCACGTCAATTAATAAAAAAGGAGATTAAAAACACAGCAACATTCTACAAAAGTGAAGTATTGACCCTAACTAACTCTCATATATAATTTCATCCACGATGATTCAAGCTCCTAAACCTGACCTCCAAATATCGGCACGGTAAAGGACAAAAAATTGCGAGCAGCACTAGGACGCGTCGTTAATCACGCGCACCCTGCGGCGGGCGGCGAGTTGGGCGCCCTGCAGACTTACACGCATCTAGACATGTACTGATGGAAGTTGAAATTTCTTTCATCAAGCAGTTACTGAAAGCCTTCTCATTTTTTTTTATCTAATCTCTACTCACTGATCTAGTATTCAATAGTCTACTCGCTGATAATCATCACCGCGTGGTCGGTGGCCACCATCAGCACCGCGTGGTCTGTGGCGACCATCAGCATCGCGTCGTCTGTGGCCACCATCAGCATCGCGTCGTCTGTGGCCACCATCATTCTGTTCAACTATTATCGTCTCTTTCTCTATGGTAGTCTGCAGACCATCTCGATTTTCTTCGATTCTAGACCTGCAAAGTTTTTCCACATTAGATGGAGGTCCCTTTGATTCACAACATGCATCTTGAGAGGAGGAAATGAAATCATTTGCACTAGTTTTGAGATCAATGATCCAGATTTAATTGATTTTAGACAAATGAAATATATGGTTCCGTAATAAGTCCCTGTGGAACCCTTGACTTCATTCTTCATAAAAGGTGTCACCTCTACACATTCTTAAGATAATTGCGTGGTATGCGTGCGCCTGCGCACCGGCGCCGGCGGTGCTCGCTCGCGGTGTCTTCGCCAGTGCGGTGCTGTGCGTCGCCGCTGTCGCCCGCCAGCATGACTCCCACGCTCCTCGCGCTCGCCGCCGCCGCGCTGCTCGTCTGCGCGCGCGCAGGTCCTTTGTACCGCCATGCAAATCCACCGGTCGACGACCCCAGTGATATATGCGAACGTTTTACCACACAGTTTACGTTTTATTGCCTTTTTTATTAATTTGAACAGATTTGGTTCTGATAATTATGTCTGAGTTAATTCAGCTAATTGATGAATGGTCCTCAGTTAGAATCGCTTATGTTTTGATTCACGTGTTCTGGATCGATACAGTTTATGTGTTTGCTCAGTGGTTTGAGATGTGAAGCTAAAATTAAGTTTATGGCTTATCGTACTGTATGTATCTTTAACAAATTGCGTTTCTATATTTTCTTGATTAACTTACTCATTCAATTTTAAACAAAATCTCAACGTGTATTTTCAACGTATCGTAGAACTAACTTCGCGTCCCAACATATTACATAAAATATAAAATTAGCATAACTTAACATAAACCTGTCTTCAGTACCTTCCCCGTATGATTTGAGACGATTTTATCTCGACTGCTAATTTTGACATCCGCAAAGCTCTACATCGTCTCTCCTTACCGAAGAGTTCAACGCGCGATCGAGAGTGTGCTTTGAACTCTAATCAAGTTTCAGTGCTAAACTCGTGTTTTGTGGTACATAGCTGTATTAGCTATTGACAAATCGTAATTTTAACCTTTTTACGACATTTGACAACTAATTCCGGTAGGTGATCGATATAAATTTGTTAATAGTTTACCTAAATGTTCCATTATTGGGTTTGCAATAGCAATAGAAAATTAATTGTACCTAATTGCTTTTCTTCATTGCGTGTATTTAACACATGTGTCATGGGCATTCATAAAAAATTGTAATAATTTCGTAGTTACATACATTTTGCAACTCCTCAAAATTTCAGTTTAATTTTATGTGTTTTTGTCGTAGTCATTTATGTATGTTACTAGTGTTACTCACAATGAAGTGCTACAGATACCGGCACGTCGCCCCCGAGCGCACTGTGTCACCGGAGCAGCCACAATGCAGTCAGGACTACTCATTAGCATTATAAAGCCAGCATACAGTCACATGAACCGCCTCTGCTTTGAACAGCTCATGTGCCTGCTGTAGTTTTTGGTAATGAATTGGTTAATTTAAAAGATGTGGAATTGATTTAATTTGACAAGATGATTAGCAACACATTGAAATTACCTCCCGATTCCTGGATCGAGAACCTGAAACGGAGAAGTTGTCTAACTCTGCTGTAGCTTTACTTAAGGCGATAGCCCGCGAAATTTAAAATTTATTTGCAAAAAAACTTTATTTCAAATAGGCACATAAAAGGCACTTTTGAACGTAAAATTAACAAGAAAATAGAATTTACTCTAGGCGGCCCTGACAAAAGGTAATTTCGTATGGACAAGAATGGGCATGAAACTCCACCGTTACTCTTTTAAAATTGATTTATAATATTTTGTATACAATAGAATAGTATACATTAATTATATCATTATAATTATATGTGAAGACGATGCACCTAAAATAAAATTACTATACCACACTAAGTACCTAAAAATAATGAAAAATGAAACAATGACAGATGAATTAATTAATGTAACAGATACATGGTAGTCACATACAAAGTGTACTTTAACATGAGTTTTAAATTTTCTTTCATTTAATTGCAATATACACAAGATATTTTGTTGTAACATTTAACATAGTACCACATTAAAGATGTGTGTAGGTACTGTAGATAATCTGGAAAATGGTTGATCTATTTTATTTTTATTTCTAGAATTAAAATGATTTCTATCACTTGCATGTCTTACTTATATTTAACTCTTATATTTTTATTTGTGTATTGGCAAGGTCCCGTCATAATATTAATCCTTTTAAATAGTTCCCTAAGAGATTCGCGGCTACGTAGATTATAAAATAATGGCTCTGACAGCTCACTTTTGCAAAAATAATGATGGACTCAATGTCAGAAATCGGTTGGTAGTGGTTATATTTCATCCTACTATCCTTATTTTATTTATTGTAAATATGTGATTATCGACCTTAACGGACAACCGGTATCTATATCCATCTATATAAATAAAAAGTCCTGACTGACTGACTGAGTCATCAACGCCCAGCTCAAACCTTTGGACCTAGAAAGCTGAAATTTTGCACATAAGTTCCCTTTATAATGTAGTAGACAAGGAATAAGGAAGGATTTTTGGGAATTCAACGCCTAAGGTAGTAAAATAGGTGATTAAAGTTTGTATGGAAAACCGTCATTTTTGTAGTTTAAACCATAAAAATTGGTATTTAGCATTCTGGTTAAAAATGTAACCACGTGTTTCAGAGTGTTTGGAAAATCATCTCCTAATGGGGGGGGGGGGGGGGGGGGGGATAGGGGATGAAAGTTTGAAAGGAAAAAATTGGTATTAAGCCTTTTGTTTAGAAATTACGAATGATGCGTTTTTGGAAACCCATCCCCAAGGGGGTTACAAATTCTTACTAACTCACCATCGCTCAGCCCGACTTTCGCCATCACGAAAGACACTAGTAATTCAGAGAACAATAACTTCATTAGGTTAGGTAACAATTTCATTCGAAATTCCCACGAGGAGGGAATAAAGAGGATTTATATTTTCGCTTTAGGGCTAATTTTTCAATCGTCAGCTAACTTTTATTTATGGAATAAATATGGCGGTTTGACAGCTTTTGTATAGAAAATATGTCAAACTGACATATTTATTCTTCGGATAAAAGTTAGAGTTGCCTTCAAATAGGTAATATTCCGTTCCGTTTATTCTATTGTTAGGTTATAGGATTTTTATCCTTCAGCAATAATAACCAATCCGCGCGCCGCTCCTCGGATACTATATAAGCAGTGCGAGAGACATTGTGTACCTGGATTAACACATACGATATCCATGCTAGTCGCTAATAATTCCGTCTTGTCCCTGGACGGGTCACCTTGCAGACCAGTTTGGTAGGCAATAGCTTTGTCATTCAAAGGATTTTTATATCAAAACTTTTGGGAAAGAGTGGCACGCGAGGTCACACGTGAGACCTGAAGTTTTTATGATTTTTGTGGTCCATTGTTAGGAAGTTTTAAGCAGTTTTTTTTTTGTTTGTTTAGAAACAGTAAAACTTCGAAAAAACGTATATCTCCGAAAAGAAAAAGAATTAAGTAGCTGCTTAGTAATACTATGACATCTACCAAATGGAAATAAAATGACATTGAAGCTCAGCAGTCTATTGCTTTTAGAGCCTAGAGTTATCAGTTAGTAACATGTAGGTATCAGAAGTATGTACATATAAGTAAAACATCGCCTCCTTAGGTCGGCGACATCCAATTAGTGGAGCCATTTTGGCGTCAATTGCGTTTAATTGGTGGAGAATAAACAATTTGCCTTCTTTTCTTCTTTCTTCCATTCGATTGAATTGCACTAGCCATTATTTTTATATCATTACTAGGATATCGCTGGTTGTTTATTACCAAAGACTTCCTTATAATAATTTTCTAATGTTATATTTGTGAATGAAATGTTATTTTCAATGTGTTCTATTATTTTTAATGTGAGTCGTAACAAAGGATATATAAATGTCTTGAATAAGAGGTGTAGGATTGTTTTTCTATATCTTGGAAAACTATTTATCCGTAACGCAGAGATTGACAGCATACTTGAGCTATGTAATATAGTGTATATATGTTGTCAATTAAAGTATTATATGTACATTCGTGGAATCTAAAGCTAGTCGTGCCATTCATAAATTACTTAGAGAGACAAGATTAGGTTACTCTAAGTTATCGCTTGTGACACTGAATATTGACCCTTATGACGACACAATAAGAACGATAGGTGACTTATTGACATGTTAGGTGACATTTTATCGGTGGTATACCAGTTCACCACAAAATATACAGATACAGAAGGTCAAAACGTTGTAAGGCTTGGGATTAAATTGAAAAATTCACTTTTATCGCTGCTGTGCAAACTGCGACTTGTACGTTATTGAATTTAATCAAACTAACTCAGCGACTAAATAAGAGTGGTAAGCCCCATTTACACGGTGCCAGTTTCTGGAACGTTCATAAGCAATAATCGCATGCCATAAAGCACGTTCAATTATTACCATTCAAAAATTGCATTGCAAGTGTTTACATGCGTGCGATTTCTATAAAATGGCATACAATAATTGAATATCAATTTTGCGATTCAATACTTAAATGATAGAAAATTTTCATGCGAGAATTGAATGCGATAGTATTGATTGTGCGATTATAGTACGTATGATTTTATTGTACGTCCTGTTTACACCTATACCAGTTTTGAAAGGCAACTAATTTGCCCATATTGTGCATCATTGTACATGTTGTTTAGACTGTGCCAGTTAATTGTTGCTACAATATGATGGTATGCCGCAGGCAATAAACTAGCACCGTGTAATGGAGGCTTTATTCTCGTTTTATTGAACACGTCAAGTGATTGTCGTCAAGTTTCATCTAAAAAGTAAGTAATGGGATTTAAGTGTTATTTTTGTAATTCTGCTTGATTATAGCTTCACAGCTCTTGATAAAATGGTAATAACAAAAGTGGTCCTTCTGTACCTTATTATTGTGTGTTGCATATGCAAAGAATGAGCGCCAATACAAACGTATGTCCTATGCGCGGGCGCAGGCCGACCGGAATACGTAATGTGAGGCGAGGCGAGTGCCGTTTGATCCACACATAGTCGTAGTTTACTTTGATGCCAGTGCCAAGTTCTAGCTCACTGATCATTATGGAGGTGTTGATTACAGAACTGATGGAGTTGTTGATTCCAAGGGCGAACAAGTCATACGCTCCCAGACTTTGTGTCAAAACTAAATTTTGAATTTATAATAGAGGCAAGCAGATCTGGTGTAGTTTGTGTGATGTAGTGCTATTCTGTAATAATCTCACCGTGAAAAGTTAGGTGAAGTGAGCGTGGAGTGAGCTGTCAATGGTGTCAATCTCATATCATCAGGTGGAATGACAGCTCACTTCATGCTCACTTCACCTAAGTTCTCACGGAGAAATTTTTACAGAATAGACCGACTGTTCGTAAAGGCCAAATAATAGAGCAGAACCTTTCGTTGTTTTAGATAATATCGTAATAATAGACTAGATGCGTTGATCAACCGTTGGTCTACCCACACAATTGTAAAGCAATGTTAAATTTGGAGATATAAATGGAAATGGTATTTCTGTGACCGACGTTTTAAGATCTGTTTGTAATGTTAGCGAAAATCCCAATAGTTTGGCTTACGATAGCAAACACATCTTACTAGTCTACTAGTAAGATGTGTTTGTTCCTTACCTATGAAATTGTCATTTTACATAGATAAAATCAAACGATTTTTTTAAAAGAAATGAATTATTATCGATGTACTTTTGCCATTTTAATGGAAGTTGATGCATCTGCTATAGAAATCCTGGGAACAGGGATCAATGAACTCTTTAAAGGTGTTTTTCATCGCCTAGTTGGATTTGAAATTTTTCCCCAGAGCCCATTGTTGAGACCATTTTCAGAACAGACGCGATCAAAACCAAATACGCACCGTGCGTTCACTTGCGATACCTTGTACACGACGTTAAAAGGCCATATACGAAAGTTTGCCGAATACACTGATTTACGTGATTTTACAGTTAAAATACTGTATTGTATACGTTTTAATGCACAACATGAAAGATAATTTCAATTATGATGTAATGAATAAGCTACTTTTTATTTTTAATATGTAATTTTGACTAATCGACCTAAAACGGCGACTGTTTTGTGAATTTTTGCTGTAAGAGGTTTAGAATATCACATATTAACGAATCGTTTTGACGTTTAAAGGATATGAAAAAATTAAAATAGATTTTTTGTGAAAGTCGTCTATACAATAAGTGCATCACTTTTTACCACTTTCATATAAATTTGTATAAATAAAATGTATAACTTAGTCAAATTTTAGAGAAAATGAGCAAAAAATTTCTTTTGACTTCGGCTACTTAGAAAGTAAAAGTTCATAAAAATGAAACAAGAAAAATAAACTTAAGTTTATTTTTCTTGTTTCATTTGAAAATGAAATGATCTTTCATGTTGTGCATTAAAACTTATAAAAATACAGTATTTTAACTGTAAAATCACGTAAATCATCGCAATCGGCAAAATTTCGTATACGGCCTATTGCTTGATGTCTGTGCTGCGTTGGTGCCACGACGAAACTCTTAGTCAATAAAAGCGCGCAATTTCGACTTTTCCATGGATACAGAAACATCGATATCAAAGAAAAATCGAAAGGCGGGAAAACAAATGTCACAACGAATGTTGAAAAAAAAATAAAATTAATTTGAATTTGGAATTCTAAATAGAATCTTCACACTAGCCGGTATCAAAAATCGCCAATTTCATAAGTAGCCAGCATAATACATTACGACCGTAATTTTTGCGTTAAAAGGCCAACAGTGGCGTTCTTTTTCTGAGAAACTAAAATACTTCAACTTTGATTTATTAAGTGATGGAGTACAGTTCATAGCGGCCTCGCTTTTCGCTTTTTATTTATTTATATAAAGCCAAAATTTCAAAGCAAGTTTTTCATAAAATGCGCGGCGGCATTTTTCGACCTCGCGAATCGAACTATTGAAAATATGTAATAATAACTCTTAAATAGTGGTTTAGTTTATAGTGACCTCAGAATTTTGAAATATTTGTGGAATATCTATAAAAAAAACCCGTTCAAAAGCATAAAACTACTAAAAACGCTCAGAATTAACTGTAAATTTCTCCTTACTACATTCAAGTTATTACGGAAAATTTATACAGAATATACACTTATATGTTCTTAAGAAATTAAAATTTCATACTTAAAACAAAATAAATAAATAAACTCAAAATAAACGTATTTACAACTGCGTCGCCGTGTATATATAACTAATCTGTCACACAACAATGATTATTATCGTCGTAAATATCGAAAGGTCGATAACTAGCTTGTTGTTCAGCACTTTAGTGTCACGATAATCAATCTGCTGTTACTGCTTTTATAACTAAACATTAGAGATAGGTCGCATAAATCTCGTATCCTCGATTTCAATGGTTAAGTTAAATGTAATACACAATATAGTTTAATGAGTGGTTATAAAAACTGGCGGTACAGTTACTGTAGCGATTGTTGGCGAGCGTCGGTGAACAGATACAGATCTGGTTGTGAGACAATGGTCTGACCAGTCTCGTCCACGGTGCCCAGGGCTGCCACGTAGTGCGAGGAAGGACTAGCAAAAGATTAGATAATAAAATTTGTTTCGGTAAACGATTGGTGAGACTCGGTAACGGATTCAATGAATATATTTTTTATATCAAAAGTCTCACGGTGACAATAAATGTTACCATCCGGTTTCACATCAATTCTGCTGGTTTAAGTTAAAATCAAACAATAATAATTTAGATCCACCTGAACAGGACCTGAACCTAGTCTACCGTACCGTAAGGTAAGACGTTCTTAAAAATATAATTTAATTCATATTTTCCTCATAATAAATCCTGTAGTGATTCTCTTTGAGATGTCGTTGAGGTTTGCCAAACATGCAGCCCTGATACAGTATCTGTTCCCGGGCTGGTCTGCGGAGCGGAAACGTCTGTCGGTGAGTTCCCACCGCCACGGCCGCCATGGGAACCCTATTGTCTCACGGCAGCCGAAGCTCTAGTTACTGTGCTGTCATACTACTACCTATATTATATTATGAACTTCTTTTTGACTTGCAAAAAACTCTTCAAATAATGCAAACTATTATATTCATTAAAACGCATTGTCATTGTCAGTTCTCGGAGGCGGAGGCACGATGCGCTCAGTTGCCAGAGGCGGAGGCACGATGCGCTCAGTTCCTGGAGGCGGAGGCATGATACGCTCAGTTCCCAGAGGCGCAGGCACGATGCGCTCAGCTACCGGAGGTGGACGCCTAATTAAAATACTTTACGCCTAATGGAAATATCAAATGAAAATACTTTTCATGCAACAGCTACACATATTTTTACACATATTTTTGCTAAAACCGTTGTTTAATTTTGCGATATCATCATAAATAGGTAGCGCAGCTTCTGCCTCACTTCTGCCAGACGTAGTCTCGTCACTCGCGGCAACTCTTCTGCCTCAATTCTGCCAGACGTAGTCTCGTCACTCGCGGCAACTCTTCTGCCTCAATTCTGCCAGACGTAGTCTCGTCACTCGCGGCAACTCTACTGCCTCAATTCTGCCAGACGTAGTCTCGTCACTCGCGGCAACTCTTCTGCCTCAATTCTGCCAGACGTAGTCTCGTCACTCGCGGCAACTCTTCTGCCTCAATTCTGCCAGACGTAGTCTCGTCACTCGCGGCAACTCTTCTGCCTCAATTCTGCCAAACGTAGTTTCGTCACTCGCGGCAACTCTTCTGCCTCAATTCTGCCAGACGTAGTCTCGTCACTCGTGGCAACTCTTCTGCCTCAATTCTGCCAGACGTAGTCTCGTCACTCGCGGCAACTCTTTTGCCTCAATTCTGCCAGACGTAGTCTCGTCACTCGCGGCAACTCTTCTGCCTCAATTCTACCAGACGTAGTCTCGTCACTCGTGGCAACTCTTCTGCCTCAATTCTGCCAGACGTAGTCTCGTCACTCGCGGCAACTCTTCTGCCTCACTTCTGCCAGACGTAGTCGCGTCACTCGCGGCCACTCTTCTGCCTCACTTCTGCCAGACGTAGTCGCGTCACTCGCGGCCACTCTTCTGCCTCACTTCTGCCAGACGTAGTCTCGTCACTCGCGGCAACTCTTCTGCCTCACTTCTGCCAGACGTAGTCGCGTCACTCGCGGCCACTCTTCTGCCTCACTTCTGCCAGACGTAGTCTCGTCACTCGCGGCAACTCTTCTGCCTCACTTCTGCCAGACGTAGTCTCGTCACTCGCGGCAACTCTTCTGCCTCACTTCTGCCAGACGTAGTCTCGTCACTCGCGGCAACTCTTCTGCCTCACTTCTGCCAGACGTAGTCTCGTCACTCGCGGCAACTCTTCTGCCTCACTTCTGCCAGACGTAGTCTCGTCACTCGCGGCAACTCTTCTGCCTCACTTCTGCCAGACGTAGTCTCGTCACTCGCGGCAACTCTTCTGCCTCACTTCTGCCAGACGTAGTCTCGTCACTCGCGGCAACTCTTCTGCCTCACTTCTGCCAGACGTAGTCTCGTCACTCGCGGCAACTCTTCTGCCTCAATTCTGCCAGACGTAGTCTCGTCACTCGCGGCAACTCTTCTGGCTCACTTTTGCCAGACGCATGCTTTTGCAGACGTTTGAGGGTTGTGGAGGCGGAGTACCTACACAAAATTGACTTATTAGTGTACTTAAAGATAATTGACCATACATAATATATTATATTAAATTCTTATAATGTTGAACTTAATGGGAGAAACGACTTTACTACGGCGTTTCGCACTGAATAATAATTTGTAAGTAGATAACTGTGACAGCCTTCACTTTTGATATCACGTTACACTACGTATATATCAAGTAACTGTGTCGGTGACAGTATGTTTATAATTTATCATAATGGTGGGAACATTTCGCCAAAATTTGTTGAGAAATGGCACGGAGAAGAAACATGGCGACCATCACTAATACGTGGCCGTCTCTGATTCGCACGCCCCACTTCGAATAGCATAAAATGTAAGACAAGCATTGTGCTTACTTTTCTCGTATATACGTAGTATTACGTTGTTGAAGTGTAGTTTCAACAACCTCTAGTCTCTTTGTAGTCTAAACTAGTGACACGCCGTTGCTTCGTTCGGGTGGAATCTACCTAGACCGGCCATAAGCTCTGTTATAAACAGCGATCGGATAATCGGGTGCTAATATACTTAAACTTCACTTTTATTCCCACGAAAGAATAATACGGCCATGGCCCGGAATCGTTTGAGATTCCTGAGATTGCTAAAAAGGTTTCCTGCATACAAAATATAGTTAGAACTCGTTGTGAAAATGAAAATTTTTCATTGAATAATGCTTACATACTTACTTTCAAGATGGCTGTTCCTCTCATTGTAGATTTAAAAAGCCGATTCTAATGGAGCTTTTAATTTACAATGAAAGTTTTTATGAGAACTGGTTTAGTAACAGCTCAGCATCCTTAACTACGTATGGAATTGAAACAATTTACAATACATTATCATTTTTTTATTCATATTCCGTTTGTTTTGAATAAAATAAAGACACTAAATCAAAATAACCACTGGTATAATTTCATTAAGTTTGTTATAGTTGTTTTTTACAAAATTGTTCAATCCCGGGATTATGTATTTATTCAGAAAGGAATGTCCATATTATTCTTTCTTGGGATGAAGTTTAGGTATATAAGCGCCCGATTATCCGATCACTGGTTATAAATAAAAATGCATTTAATTTTTTATTAATGTCATAAAACTTATATGTAGGTGCATAAATATGCAATAAATATTGAAGTCTCAGCAAAAGATAAAAATAATTCTATTTGAAATGGCCACCTTTGGCTTTGATACAGGCCTTTAATCTGTCTGGCCACGAATCTATGGATTTACGCACTGTTTCCATGGGAAATTTAGCTACTGCTTGCTCCGGAGATTTCGTGGTAAACTGACCATAACTTGTAGTCTAAGAAATAAATTCTCTATATATAGATGAATACCGCATCAAAATCAATTGTGTATTTTAAAATAAATGTGCGCTCACAAGAAAGCGACTTTAGTTATAATATACATGCTTTTGCTCGCGGCTTCGCTCGCTTGGAGGTCGGAAATTGTCCCATGGGAACGTACAACCGTGATAAAAAGCATCTTACGTCCTAATCCAGGTCATAGTCTACTCATGTGCTAAATTTCATCCAAATTCGTTCAGCCGTTTTAGCGTAAAAGCGTAACAAACAAACCAACAAACAAACTCACTTTCGCATTTTTATTATTAGTTAGGATAACTATATATGGTCACACATGATTGTATTCATACAACTGTTACTATAGAACCAAACCTGAATTCGCGGAAAAACATCGCCGCACGGTTACCTGCTTGTCGGTCTTCTATTTGATTGTGCTTCTGATCTGATTGTACTTCGGTGAGTGTGCTCAAGAACTCCACGACCTGATTCCACCGGCCCCCTTCTACCATCGGACATCTAGACGCACTGCCAGATACCATCCCTACCTGGTTGCTATTCCACCAATTCGCACTAAGCGTTTCCAAATGACTTTTATAATGCGCACAGGAAAAGAGTGGAACTCACCCACCATCTCCCAGTTCTTGAAACGCAATTCCAGGCATTTCTTCGACTCAGGCACCAATCGCAACCCTCTGATTGTCGAGGTGGCTAGTTATGTCCCCTCCCGTATTAGTAAGGTCCGCCGCCCCAGGCTTGTCCTCTCAAATCCCGACGACCCCATAACTCTTCTCCAGGAGAGCAGTAGGAACAGTAGGAACAAAAACAAATCGACATTCCGACCTCGCCGCCGAGGTCCCTCGCGATGACCCCGAAGTAATCGTCCTCCCTCCCGTCCCTTGCTCAGGAATGAAGTGCCAGCGCAGCTAGTGGCGTAGCTGAGCCAGTAGCTTTAAACTCCCCAGATAATAATAATCATTCTAATTTGATCCAGCCTGTCCCATCTTGCTGTCCTCCCCCCAGTGACGCCCTAAGCCGAGGTTCGTTCCCCACAGGGGGAGACCTTAGCGTGTAGCGCTTAGTCTGTAAGTTTTATGCCCTGGCTGGAGGCTTTGAGTTCGCTTAAGGCAGCCACAGGATTGACCGGTTAAGTAGTCACGGGCTCTCTAGGCCAATTACGAGATGCCATATAAAAAAAAGAGTGGAACTCACTACCTGCGTCTGTGTTTCCGAGCGCATACAACCCTAATCTCTTCAAAGTGAGAGTGAACAGGCTTCTTCTGGGTAAGCTCACTCCATCGTCGACGTTGTCTCTGTCGCCTCCGACCTAGACTCCAGAGCAAACTCATCTCAAATAAAAAAGTCATCTATTCCCTACACTTTGACGAGTTATGCGCACCTGATTTTTTTTCGCGATTTTAGGTTTTGTCCCATAGTAAATGTTGTTTGGGATCATGAGTGTAATTATCGGCCACTAATTACCAGTCACCCTATATAAATGGATAGATAAGCTTTGTCCATCATTCAACGAGACTGTGCATCGCTTTCTATCAGGTGTGACCGAGGTCTAGAGCAGACCCAGTCAGCAATAAACAAACGACTGTCAATGAGTGCAAGTCTCATGCGGGACATCGGAGCCCCAGCACTCGTCCACCAGTCAATCCACTTACATTCATACATTCATACATACGTACTTACACATGTGTGTCTGTCAGTTTTATTGCCTACACATGACCGCAAAGCAGCCGACCGTATTAGTGGCCGGCCACCACAACGCGTTTAGCGAAGATCAGGGTTTGGGGTCAAAGGACCACCCACGTACCTGAATGAACGCTTGCGCAGCCTCGCAGGCCCGAGAGTTGTCTAGTGACGTGCGGATTATATCTAGTGCCCGTCTTGATTGCGTGATTTACTCAAGCGTATTTATAGGCGGCGCGGCAGGAAACCAAACGTACAAAAAAGTTTTTTTTTTTAAAGAAAGTAGACGTACATGTCTTGATCAAACCATAAATATTTTAGTACGATATATTATAGAAAAAAAAAAATGTTATTTATTATTCTAAGTTTGGTGGCACGTTCACAATCTGTGTTTCTGGGAATTACAATCGCTTAAACGAAACTACACTAGTTTAATAGAAATTACTAATTTTATTTGGATTCAGTATTAGTTTTTAACCAACTTCAAAACAGGTGGTTCTGTATTCGACTCGTATGGTAGGTATGTATGTTTGTATGTCCGCGATTTTCATAAAAACGACTGAACCAATTTTGGGGATTCTTTCACTAACGTAATCTACATACTTTCATAATTAGGTATTTATTCTTATGTGCGAAGTTATATTCATAAATGTCAGTACGCCAGAGATACAGTTATCTCTGGCGTTTCTAAGTGGATTTTGATGATTCTTGTTTTCGTTCGTCTTGGGCTTATGTAATTTTATATTCAACTAGAATTGGAAAAATAAATTTACTTAAAAAAAAAGTAAAAACCGACTTCAAAAACCTAACACGAATAAAATAACTTTCATAAAAAACTCAACAGCTTCTGAAGTCGGTGTCTTCAATTCTTCAATGCACCTTAGCTTGGCACATCATGAACACTTCTTGTATCGCTGTTTTTTTGGAAGTAGGTACGTTTTGCAAGTAGTTACGTTTTGCAAGTAGGTACGTTTTGCAAGTAGTTACGTTTTGCAAGTAGGTACGTTTTGCAAGTAGGTACGTTTTACAAATGCCTGTTCTGATCCTGTAGATTGCATATTCGCAGCTGTAGTGTAGAGTGTCTTTTGCAAGTAGGTACGTTTTGCAAGTAGGTACGTTTTGCAAGTAGGTACGTTTTGCAAGTAGGTACGTTTTGCAAGTAGGTACGTTTTGCAAGTAGGTACGTTTTATAAATGCCTGACCTGATCCTGTAGATTGCAGATTCGCAGCTGTAGTGTAGAGTGTCTTTTGCAAGTAGGTACGTTTTGCAAGTAGGTACGTTTTACAAATGCCTGACCTGATCCTGTAGATTGCAGATTCGCAGCTGTAGTGTAGAGTGTATTTTGCAAGTAGGTACGTTTTGCAAGTAGGTACGTTTTGCAAGTAGGTACGTTTTGCAAGTAGGTACGTTTTTCAAGTAGGTACGTTTTGCAAGTAGGTACGTTTTACAAATGCCTGACCTGATCCTGTATGGATAACACGTTGTATTTTCCGACTTGCTTAAGATCTTTATCTGTATTTTGTAACCAGGGTGAAGCGATACTTTACGCCTAGTCAGCTTTTATCCCTTTATAAAGCGTAAGCCCGATCCTGCATGGAATATTGCAGCCCCCTTTGGGATGGCTCAGCTAAATTCCAACTTGCTGCGCTTTACTCAGTGGAACGCAGAGCTAAGAGGCTCATTAGTGACGTAAAACTGGTGGATTCCAAGCTTCACAGCTTGGCTCATCGCCGCAAGGTTGCCTGCTTGTCGGTCTTCTATAGACTGTACTTCGGTGAATGTGCTCAGGAACTCCACAACCTCATTCCACCGGCCCCCTTCTACCATCGAACTTCTAAACGAACTGCAAGTTACCATGCATACCTAGTTGCCATTCCACCAATTCGCACTAAGTGCTTCCAAACATCCTTCATAATGCGCACGGCAAAAGAGTGGAACCCACTACCTGCGTCTGTGTTTCCGAACGCATACAACCCTAATATCTTCAAAGTGAGAGTGAACAGGCTTCTTCTGGGTAAGCTCACTCCATCGTCGACGTTGTCTCTGTCATCTCTGACCTAGACTAAAGTCAAGAGCATACCCATCTCAAATTAAAAAAAAGAGTCAGCCAAAATTAAATGCTTGTTAAAAAAAAAACGGCCAAGTGCGTATCGGACCACGCACAATGAAGTGTTCCGTAGTTATTTATCCCAAGAACAAACTTAACATTCGAGACTTACATTCCAACTACAAATGTAAGTTTGTACGCACAATATTGAGAGATTTACCATGTTATATTAATGCCATAGACTTTTTATAAGTATTGCTGTAGTCTATAGGTATAGAACTAATTTGTGTATTTTTTTCAAAATCTTAGGCTCAGTAGTTTCGGAGGGGCGGGAATGGTCAATTATCATCTATTTTCTTAAATAACTTAAAAAATATATTTCAAAATTATTATTTGAGACCCTCACAGTAAGCCCTTTCATTTGATATGTCACAAGGTACAGTTTGTAAAACTTTTTTTTTAATTTTCTTATTTCTTAGTTGATACCCATATTCAAAATTCAGTTATTTACGTTACACGTCCCGGACGTGTAACGTAAATAACTGAATTTTCTTATTTTCCTCCCAAAATTGACCTCATATTCAAAATTCATTAATTTACATTAAACGTCCGTGTTTGGGTCACAGAAAATCATATGTGTACCAAATTTTAACTTAATCTGTCCATTAGATTCGGAGCAAATTAGCTGTGACAGTCGGACAGACAGACAGACACACGAGTGATCCTATAAGGGTTCCGGTTTTGGGTTGAGGTATATGTATAGTGGCGTGGTAAAGCTTTATACATATTTGTCTACGAATTGTATTACTTTAGAAATAATTTATTACTTAGCAGAATGTACATTTTTACACTAACCATCATAGTAGAAATGGATGTTGAAGTTTTATTAATTATCGTTAGTTCATAGAACCCCATTAATTTCTGTCTCAAAAATGAACCGACGAATATTGACACTGACAGCTCTCGCATGCGCGTTAGATGTGCTGATCGCGTCCTAAATCGCGTGAAGCTAAAACCTCGCTCCCAACCACAAGTCCACAACTATTTTGAAGGTTTTTCTTAAAACAGAATATAGCAAAATAATCTTAACACAATACACACTATCATCAATCCTGTGTGCCTGGTGTCCTACAGGTAAATGTAAATGCTTAATCTTCGTTAGCTCGTACCGCAGCAGGGCCCGTCTCACCGCAAAGTGATTCATGAGAAAGGCGCCGCTTCCAGCCGCCAAATTACACCCTCAGGACAGAAAGGGGCCTGGGGCACTTGACCTCACCCGCAAATTGCCTGGCAACTATATTCTGACAATGGAATCGCGTCATGATAAAATTGATTAAAAAATACTATGAGACTGGTAGCTAGCTGCCAGGAACGCGGGCTGTTTGAAAGAGTTACCGTGGCCCTGGCACAGGCAACTGAAGGAACACGGATGGGTTTTAGTCAGTAGAAGTCTGACACGCCTCCCGCTCCACCCAGAGCGAGAGAAGTTATTTGATGATTTTGCCTCCCAAAAAAAAGGCTAGTAGGCAATAGTACGAGTAATTGTGTTTTGTTCGTGATCTAATGTTGATTTATAGATTCAACACAATAGTTAGGATTGTTGTTACGATACGATATCATCCACACGAGTATTTGTAGTCATGCAGATTGTTTACCGTCACTATAAGAATGTCGTTTATATTTTGTATTTTTTTGTTGCTTTAGTCACGTTGACATAATAATATACGTTATATAAAGCATCATTTTTTAAGCAGTACGCAAATTTTCATACGTTGTTCTACTCATGAATATGAACAACTTTCTCTATAGGTCCAACCCTGAAATCACGAAATAAAAATCTGCTGTTTCATATAAAAGTTCAATACCAGTAGGTATTGAACTTTTATATGGAACAGCAGATTTTTATTTCTTTTTTTTTTGAGTTCTAGCCGGCTAAAACTAAGTGTAGCCGAACTTCGAGTTTTAGCCTTGACATATATTACAACGAGTGGCTAGCATGCTAGCATAACGTAATCAGCATGCTAGCATAACGTAAGCAGCATGCTAGTATAACGTAAGCAGCATGCTAGCTACTCGTCAATCAGTAGTACAACTACCTAAATAAATCTTTACTGACGGCCGTACAAACACAATTAAAATCAGACGGATCGAAACTCGCAGTAAAGCTAGCGTGCCTACATTGTCTTCAGCCTGTCATTAAACCCCAGTAGGTATAGTACGAATACAGTCGTGTGTGTGTCGTGGGTGGCTCATTCAAGTCGAGTGGCCGGCGCGGATCCCACGCGGCGCTGTGTTCCTGGACATCGCGATACAGGTTCCAGCGTTATCTCTCAGATTATCGCGATACAGGTTCCAGCGTTATCTCTCAGATCATCGCGATGCGTAAACTGTATTGTTATGACTCTGTTTTGATAGGCTGAGGGTCACTGCCTTCTTTATACTTCGCTGTTAGCTACAACATTTGTTAACGTTCATTTTAGATGATGGTTTAGATTGTGGGTATTCTCATAGGCACGTTTCTGATCGGCGTATATAATATTTTTTTTTTTATTTATTTATTATTCATACAAAAGAATACAGGATTACATATTAAATAGCAACCAAAAATCACTAAGGTTTAAACTTGTGCTATCATGAGTCTATCTACATTTCGAACTATACAATATAATGCATTCTTTATGCATTATATTGCATGCGTTACAATTCCTAGTACTTAAGTAATATTGCTTAAGTTTACATTTAATATTTTTATGTGTAATACATTTGCTTATTTCTGAGGGTAGACTCTCGGTATAATAAAGCCAGTACGAAGCCTATTCTCAGAAACTGCCTGTATGCACTCGCATACAGGATGTTCGATTTTGTTTCTTAAAGATCTATTGAAAAATTGTTCTTTTAATAACAAAAAAAAAATGAACTTATAAGACATTACAGTGTTTAAAGACAACATTTATACTGTCTTAAAATTGATTTCTAATTTTGAAAGATAGGTACTGGTACTATTGTTTTTAAAATTCGAAGTTGAAGTTTACATAGGATTTATGTTTAAATAGTTGACTTTTTGTGGATTTTTGTTGGTTTTATCATTAGTTTATACTTTACGTTTACAGTACCGGTATTATGTAAGTAATAGATTAGGTTCATGTTGTAGAGGCGTTGAAAAATGAAAACCTGATTTGAGGATAAATAATTTAGTGCACGATACTTTAAAAAAATGAGAATCAGATAATATCAATACTGGCTACGATCCAGGTCCTTAGCAATAAACATACCATGATTGATCAAGTGAAGAATGACTCGATTTCCATTTGAATGAGCCTCGATACTGCGAACAAGGATATTGATTTAAATCGCATAATATCTACATTCGGCGATGGCGGCCCACGCCTACTGGTCCTGGTTTTTATTGTGCTCGCGCATCGTCAGGCGCATGCGCGAGCATGTGGTGCATGCATGAGCATATGCATGGGGAACTAGGGAAACTGTAACAAATTAGGTACAACTACTTGACAGTTCTGGTAGTCCCTATCCATCCATACTAGTATCATAAATTTAAAAATAACTCTGTCTGTAAGTTACCTTTTCACGTATAAACCAATGAACTGATTGATTGATTGAAACCCAGCACTTCCTTAGTTAGGTAAGGGATATGAGCATTCAATGCTTTTGGTAAGAAATAAAGAATTACGTGTTACAAAGTTTTTGTAAAATCATCCCCAAGGAGGTAAAATAGGGGAAGTTTTTAAAAAGAACTTTTTTATAGTAGGTACCTCTTTCCAAGAGACTCTTTTCAAGAGAGAAATATAGTCATAGGCCGTATCTTATGCTAACATTTAGTCTTTATTTCATTGGTATCGGTCAACTGGGTCAAAAGTTACTACAATTTATTATCTGTCTATCTGTTACCTTTTCACTCCTTAACTGCTGAACGGATTTGGATGAAAGGCATACGGATAGGCCATGATTTGGGTAAGGACATAGGATAATTTTATTCCTGTAGTACGTTAATATCTAAGATCCACGCGGGCGAAGCCGCGAGCCAAAATCTAGTAGTTACATAGTTTGTACATATGTGTACATATGAACATAGATACTTTTGATAGTATCCAAAACTAAACAAGTACTTACCATGACATCAATTTTAAAACATGTCTAGAAGGAGCAATCTGTTCTAACCAATTTGTTGAGAAATAGAAATAAAAAAATAATATATTGAATCTGCGGCAATAATAGAATAATATATTGAAACTGTGGCAATAATAGAATAATATATTGAATCTGTGGCAATCATAGAATAATATATTGAATCTGTGGCAATAATATTCGTAAATTCACTGGTGTCGTTTACAAGGTGAGCTTTTTTTTTTCTAAATCCATAAAATTCTCTTGACTAAGAAATATTTTTATTTCAGATACAAGTGTCGATATCGTGGACCTGATATTTCCAGATCTTGGAGAATATACAAAGCAAAGAACATACAGTGAGTGTTAAAATACTAATTTGTAAAATCATACTTATGGCAACGTTACATAATTCCTAATTACCCAAGAGGCAACGTTAGGCGTCACTGCTTCAGGGCGCCAAGATAATATTGATACATTTGCACCAATCCTGCATGATAATATGAATACATCTACACCAATCCTGCGTGATAATATTGATACATCTACTCCAATCCTGCTTGATAATATTGATACATCTACACCAATCCTGCATGATAATATGAATACATCTACACCAATCCTGCGTGATAATATTGATACATCTACTCCAATCCTGCGTGATAATATTGATACATCTGCACCAATCCTGCATGATAATATGAATACATCTACACCAATCCTGCGTGATAATATGAATACATCTACACCAATCCTGCGTGATAATATTGATACATCTACTCCAATCCTGCGTGATAATATTGATACATCTGCACCAATCCTGCATGATAATATGAATACATCTACACCAATCCTGCGTGATAATATGAATACATCTACACCAATCCTGCGTGATAATATTGATACATCTACTCCAATCCTGCGTGATAATATTGATACATCTGCACCAATCCTGCATGATAATATGAATACATCTACACCAATCCTGCGTGATAATATGAATACATCTACACCAATCCTGCGTGATAATATTGATACATCTACTCCAATCCTGCGTGATAATATTGATACATCTACACCAATCCTGCATGAGTTTTCAGCAATTTTCAGTCTCTTATACGATAGTTGTTTGTGTAATAGCTAATCACTAGTAGTTCTGCGATCAGTAGACCTGCGAGCACAAACTTTTTTTATCAGCAGCAGTCGCAGCCTTGCCGAAACATTGTTGCTTTGGGTAGTCAAAGCAGTCAGAAAACTGATTGAAGCTACCGCGCTTAGCCAAAAAAATTAATGGCAAGTGCATGACGATAATTAAACAGAAATAAACTAACAAACTACTATCTGTTAAACACGAGACTTTACTTTTGAAGCTATTTTATTACACATAACAAAACTCAGTCACACAATATATTTGGCGGAACCTAACCTTTTGGCGAGCGACAACGACAGCGCCATCTAGCGGTGCACAGGAGCGCCATCTAGTGACCTTAGTGTAAAACTAAAATTAATATTGGTAAGCTTCGTTTTAGAGAATTTTGATAATTATTTTCAGAATTTTCTAGTTTTGTGATGAAAAGGTGGTCCCAGGTGCTCGATCAATCCCTACTTAGTAGTTTAAAGACCAATTCCACTAGTAGAAATCTAAAAGTGAGCTATTTACTGCATTTTGAGGAGCTTTTCTGCTCATCACGCCGAAGATTCTTATTAGATCTTCACCAAATTGTTATGAGACCAATTTAAAGTTACTACCTTTCAAATAAAAAAGAACCATCGAAATCGGATTTCATAAGGTGGATATATCCAGTAGCCGCCCTTTTGCCCCTCTTTGGAGGAAGTACCCCTACAATCAAGAATCACCAACGTCAACAAATTCTATAAAGTCGTAAAATCTGTATACCAAGTTTCGTCTAGATCGGTTGTAAAATACGACCTGTAGAGTAGTACCAACAAACAAACTGACTAAGAAACTGAGGAAAGCAAATTTTGCCAGACTTGAAGCAGAGACGCTTCGCTCGCTGAGTCAATTATATCATGCTGAACATAAAACAAATTATGGCTGTAGTATTCGAAAATTCACTGGTTTCGTCAAGCTCATAAGTTTGTGATCACGGCGATGTAACAGTGATCAAATAAAACAAAACACAAATCCTGCCTCACGAAGTAACTTTCCTTTCAGATATACAGCAAGTTAGAGAGCCATCAATTTCATTTCCAAATGGCCTCCACAGAATATACAGCGGGTATTAAGATTAGTTACTCTGTAGGCATATCTATCGAGTTTTCAGCAAGTCCAAACAAGTATTAAATGAATTAACTAGTACATAGGTATGCGACTATTTGTCAATTTTTCAAAGCATTGGTGAATGAACCTATGATGAAACATGTGCATATCTCTAAAAACTGATAACTTTATTTTAAATATTTTCAAACATTTCCGTACTGACCGATACAGACCCATCTCAATGTATCAATCACCCTTTATTTTTAATTTATCACCCAGTTTTCTTGACTAACCAAAAAACTTTTTATAGATTCGCTGAAAATGAGTCGGAGCTTAATTCCAAATAATCACCAGGACAAAGCACACTGTGAGTAATAAAAATATACCAGTAAACGGTTTGATTGAAATATTAAGTAATGGTTTGAGTTCAAATGATTCAAAAAAAAAAAACTGCTGAGGCATAGAAGGCTGA
Organism: Dicycla oo; assembly: GCA_948252095.1. NCBI lineage: Eukaryota > Metazoa > Arthropoda > Insecta > Lepidoptera > Noctuidae > Dicycla > Dicycla oo. The sequence goes on along the minus strand of OX411718.1, from coordinate 1,016,065 downwards.
AAGTGGTTTATGACACGTACGTATAATGATGACAGTAGTTTATGACAAGTACATAGAATGATGACAGTAGTTTATGACAAGTACTATAACAGTCAGAAGTCGACTAGCAATCTCACAAAACTATGGCATAGCAATATTAGTTGTACTTATGACCTTCTTCTATAAGAACGTTTGACAATACTACACATTGGCAACTTGTTGCCCGCATATGATTGCTATTACAAATTTCAATAAGTTTCGTAAGCGTTACGGTGGCCAAAGTGGTTAGCACTGTGCCTCGCATGGCGAACGTTCGGGTTCGAGTCTCACATCAAACATGAAGAATGTTTTTTATGTAGGTATTACATGTGAAATAATAATGCCGAGTTGCTAACAAATATGTTAAAAACTAAACGATGATTCTTTCGTTTTACAATTATTTTCAATCTTAGCGTCGTTATTAAAATATGAGGGTAGATTTGAAACAAAGTTCACTTTGTTTCAAATCTACCTTCATATTTTAACTACTTTACTAGTTCACATAAATTATTCCACTATTCGCTGTTGTTGGTTGGTGAACATAGTTACGAGCGTTTGTGTTATCTTGTGGTTGCTATTTTAGTATTCTTCTGAATTCAATATGCAGGCTAATATTAGTATTGAAGCCAAGGCAAATATTGTGGCCCTATATTCGAATGGCCTTAATATATCTCAAATATCGAATGAAACCGGCTTATGCGTAAGTTTTTTTTTTAAATTTTATGTGATACCTGATACCTACAAAATATTAGGTTGGGGAAAAAGTCTTTTCGCATTATAGTATGTATGAACTTGTAATAAAATCTCTTTGGCTATACTATTTGTATCTGGCTGGTTTTAGTATCATTGAAAGTTTAAATTTTAAAGAACATAATTCCAAATTCAAATTAGGAAAATGTGTGATTTTCATTTGTTTTTCGTACCGTCAAGATGAGTGAATCTAATGAAGAAATTCGATACATTTTAAAATTTTACTACAAAAAAAGGTAAAAATGCAACGCAAGCCGCGAAAAAAATTTGCGATGTTTATGGACCTAGTGTAGTGTCTGTGAGAGTAGCACAAATTTGGTTTGTTTTCAATCCGGAAATTTTGATGTCAAAGATGCACGTCGCTCTGGTCGCCCTATTACGGATAAAATGGATGCCATTTTTGAAAAAGTGGAGCAAGATCGGCATATCAGTAGTTACGACGTAGCTGAAGAACTGGAAATTGACCAGGTTTGGCGCATTTGAAAAAAATTGGGTACACAAAAAAGCTCGACATTTGGGTACCTCACGAGCTCACTGAAAGAAACCTAATGAACCGTGTACTCATTTGTGATTCTTTATTACGACGTAATGAAACCGAACCATTTTTGAAGAAGCTGATAACTGGTGATGAAAAGTGGATCACGTATGACAAGAACGTGCGAAAAAGGTCGTGGTCAAAGGCCGGTCAGGCTTCACAGACTGTGGCAAAACCAGGGTTAACTCGCAACAAGGTGATGCTGTGTGTGTGGTGGGATTGGAAGGGCATTATTCATTATGAGCTGTTACCACCAGGCAGGACCATCGAATCTGAACTCTACCGCGAACAACTGATGAGATTAAAGCAAGAAGTTGAGAGAAAGCGGCCGGAATTAATCAACAGAAGGGGTGTGGTTTTTCATCATGATAACGCTAGACCTCACACATCTTTAGCCACTCAGCAAAAATTAAGAGAGTTTGGCTGGGAGGTGTTAATGCATCCGCCGTATAGTCCTGACCTTGCACCTTCAGATTTCCACCTGTTTCGGTCTCTTCAGAATTCTTTAGGCAGTGTCAGGTTAACATCACGAGAGGACTGCCAAAACCACTTGTCGCGGTATTTTGACCAGAAGTCCCAAAATTTCTATAGCAATGGGATCATGTCCCTACCTACAAGATGGCAAAAAGTTATCGAACAAAATGGTACCTACATACTTTAGTTAAATGTAAATAAACTATATTAAAAAATGTTTTGAATTTTCATAAAAAATGCGAAGAAACTTTTTCCCCAACCTATTATAATGGTAGATTAATCGCTTGTTGCAAGCGTGTAATATAGATTTTTTTTTAGAGAGAGACTGTTAGGCGTTTGGTGAAGAGATTTGAGGAAGAAGGTATCCTGAAGAGAGAGCGGAAGACCATCTCTTATTAGCCAGCCTCAGCGACGTTATATGGTAGCTAATTATGAGACGAATGGTTTCATCCCAACAAGGCGTTTTGCCGATGAGTTCGGCATATCAGTACGCACTGTTCGCCGCATACTCCATGCTGAAGGTCTTCATCACCGAACGCCAGCTAAAAAACCGTTTTTATCGCAACGGCATAAAGAGGAGAGGTTAAGTTTTGCCCGGGAATATTTGGACTTTGATTGGGAGACTACAATATTCACCGACGAAAAATCTTTTAAATGGAGCCAAGGAAGGCTGCATTTGTGGCGTAAAAATAACACGCGTTGGTCTGAAGGAAATGGCAGACCAAATACGGAGTCAGGCAGAATCAGTGTGAATATGTGGGGGTGGATAAGTGTTCAAGGGCCCGGTGAATTAAGTTTTATATCGACGCGAGCCAACAGTGTCAACTATGTGGAAGTGTTGAACGATGTAATGTTGCCTACGGTGCGTAATATCTACCCCGCAGAAGACTTAAACGAGATAAGTTTTGTGCAAGACAATTGTCCTATCCACCGTGCCAGCATTGTTCGCGAATGGTTTAGCAATCATCCGGAAATTAAAGTTATTCCTTGGCCAGCTCGGTCATGACTTAAATCCCATAGAAAATATATGGGGTTTAATGGTGCATAGATGGGAAGCTCGGGACGAGAGATGCCATGAGCTACTCAAATCCCATTGCATGCAGTTATGGGATAGTTTGCGCGGCACAAATATCTGTGCAAATATTGTAGCGTCTATGCGTCGACGTTTCATTAGCTGTATCGAGGCTAACGGAGGTCACACGAAATATTAAAAATCCTAAACAGGTAGGGTAAGTTTGAGTCAGGGGACATAGTGGCTGTAACTTTAACAAATTAGTATTTATATTATTGTAATATTGAGGTTAAGTTTCAATCCTCTTTTCATTGAGTAAATGAATAATTAAGCTATAACCTCTTAAATGATATCAGAATTTTCATAATATCTATATGTAACCTAAAATGTGTTTTTTAACATTCAATACTATAATAATAACATAAGTAAGCGTAAAGGATTTCTTTTATATAAAAAATATTACAATGTTTCCATATCAAAATTTGTTTCATTTATTATCATATTATAATAATAAATTAACTTTATAATATATTTATTGTAATATCTATTTGTTCAAAGTAATTTACAAAAATAGATTACTAAAACATACAAATAATAATAATTATATAAAACACAAAAAAACCGGCCCAACTCGGATTCGAACTCACGTCTATCCCGATATCCCGATCACATTAACGAGTGCAGCCTCGTTACCGATCTAGCTAATGTTAACTTATAATATATTCACTTGTCGAAATTATGCATTACTATGAAAAAAACAATCTGACGGCGATAAAAAAAACAAGTAACTGATATTGTCATCCTTGTCTAGCATTGACCACATCTACAACTACTCGTAGCGATGCTATACGACATGTTAATGTGTTAGCGTTGGAACATCACTCACGCCGCAGTCCGCATAGCGCAGGCGATAATGGTCATTGCGGTGTAAGTGGACTTCTAGACGTTGACTGTACATAGAATGATGACAGTAGTTTATGACAAGTACATAGAATGATGACAGTAGTTTATGTATAACTGAGTTAACGTTTTCATTGTGAAGTTCTATGAAACACACAGTTCTCCTAACTAACGGCAACTCTATATTTTCTTTTCAGATACTAAGATTGACCGTAAGATACATCAGCATAGAAGATCGCACCATCAGATTGTTCCAGATGATCGCCAAGACCAAACACATGGTGAGTTTTAATTTTTATTTTTATTTTAATAGGTATACAGCCAGAAGATAATTTAATATTTTTATTTACATAGTAGCTTTTTCCCGACATTCGATGGCATATATCGAATGTCTGGAATATTACAAGCTGGCAATGCGTAGACTTATCACAAAAGTTGCTTAAGAATGATCAGTGATCACCATGCTGCGTAATATTAACAGCAGCTTGTTTTACAATATACCATATATTGTACAACGCTTGAAACGAATTCATTAGACGCTAAAAGTTCGTCGCTGACCTATTGATTCATTACACAAGTAAATATATTTGAAGACGAGAACAACATTTTAAAGAAGCTGCCTTAATTAACACACATATTAAATTATCCTCTAGTTGTCCTAGATTTATCACCCACTTTTCTCAATTAATCAATATTTTTAATAGATTCGCTGAAAGTGAGACGGAAAATAGTACCAAATGATTACAACGAAAAAGCAGACTGTGAGTAATAAAATCCAAAATTCCTGTAAATAGTTTAATTTAAGCTTTGAATTCGAAAGAATCACAGACAAGGTGGCGGTAAGCGAGTAGTTTGATTTACTTTAAGTTTTGTTGCGTTGAAAACGGAGTATAGCTACACAAATAACATCACACGGATAATATACATGGATCATACTACCTTTCTTTTCATTTTCTGGAAGTCCCACTGTTCTCCTGACTCACAAAATCCCTATATTTACTCATCAGATACTGAGAATGACAGAGGGATACAACAGATTGATTCAAATGATCGCCAAGACAAAGAATATTATGGTAAGTATTAAGCTATTAATGTTTTCCAACTATCTAATGACATGAGAAAGCTACAACGTAATTTATATTATTTTTACCAAAGCCTTCCTTTATTATTTTTAGATTCGCGGTACTCAGGTAGCGCACTATTGAGTTGTCTTGTGTTGAACTTGAGCGATACGTTATAATTTGTGTCCATCGACCCTCCTCACAGGTTCACTCAATAGGTTAAAATCTAGTAATAATAGTATAATTTTATGTAAAGATTTTAATTATTAATATTTTAGATATAACTCCGTTAAATCTCCGTTACTCCGTATACTCCGTTATTTTAGATATAACTTCTCAATCTGTTTAGGTCTTATAATTTATTTATCTTATTTTTTGTACCTAGTAGCATCACGGCATCTTCGTCAACATGTCTTGATAATATATTTAGTGATCGTGATGCCATAAATAAATTAGTTCTAAGTGACTTAACATCTGATTACTGTGGTTTATTAGTTAACTTCCCTATGCCATCACATAACAAGCCGCATAAAATATAATGCAGGCCTTATACAGCTAATCGTTGCAAAAATTTAAAAATAAAATAGAGCACGATAATCCAAATGAAATCTATGGAGCCCTTTTTGATGTTGTGCACAAAGAGTACCAATCTACTTTAAAGACCAAAACCCACCTCCGCGCTCCGTAGGCTTTAATCAATGGGCTACTCCAGGTATTTATAAAAGCAGAGCGAAACTATATGAGTTATTATATCGTTTGAAAAAATACAGGTTTTATACTCATTTCGCTACGCTTATTAACTAATTTGTTGTCGATCATAATCTCAAGCTATTTTCCTTGTTTAACCGACTAACTTGTTTCATTGTTAATCATTTTCCATGTGGTTTTTACTTTATTATTGGAATTTTTAATTGTATCGCTAAAAATTTTGATTTAGCAAAAACACAAATATTTTACACAGAATACGTGAACAGGCTTCTTCTGGGTAAGCTCACTCCATCGTCGACTTTGTCACCTCTGACCTAGACTAGAGTCAAGACCAAACCCATCACAAATTAAAAAAAAAATAGCTATAGCTTACAGAAAACTTATAAGAAGTCTATGGTCTTAAAATAACATGGTAAATCTCTCAATATTGTGCGTACAAACTTCATTTGCCCATAGGTAAACGAAAAGGATCCAACCCACATTAGGTGTAATGTGGGTTGGATCCTTTTCGTTTAACTATGGACATTTGTAGTTGGAATGTATGGGAGAACATGTTTTCAACTACAATGTTTTTTTTTTTTTTTTGTGATGGGTTTGCTCTTGACTCTAGTCTAGGTCAGAGGTGACAGAGACAAAGTCGACGATGGAGTGAGCTTACCCAGAAGAAGCCTGTTCACTCTCACTTTGAAGAGATTAGGGTTGTATACGTTCGGAAACACAGACGCAGGTAGTGAGTTCCACTCTTTTGCTGTGCGCATTATAAAAGACATTTGGAAGCGCTTAGTGCGAATTGGTGGAATAGCAACCAGGTAGGGATGGTAACTGGCAGTGCGTTAAGTTTGTTCTTGGGATAAATTCATCCCAACTACGGAACCCTTCATTGTGCGTGGTCCGACACGCACTTGACCGGTTTTATTTTTTTCTTTTTGCTCGACTCCTAAGGGTCATAGCGTGACGTTAAATAACTTTGCTCAAGAATTGGGCTTGCAAAAATTTTTTTTCACTTACTGCTAACTTCATTTACCGCTATTTTTTCTTTTTGCTCGTCTCCTGAGGGTCATAGCGTGATGTTACAAATAAATTTTACCTCTTTACAATATCAGTATATACGCAGTAGAGCCTCGATAATCCGTATCCAGGCTAATCTGAACGCTGCTATAATCCGAATTGCGATATGGTCCCACCAACACGTACTCGTACTCCTCAAAATGACCTCTCGTTGTCCAAAAAATGATGCTTCGTAATTGAGAGACAAAGCTTTTTCGTGGTCTATAAATAAAACCCGCCAAACTAAAATACATAGATCTGTTTAGATAAAGTGATTTTTCTCATGTTGTTTTTATTTTGAAGTTTAATAAACGTAATTTTCCGAAATTTCTTAGTTTTTATTTAAATTTTTCTTTTTAACATACTATAAACCGAACTCTCCGTGAGTCCGAACAGGGGCATGTTTTTGTCAATTCGGATTATCGAGCCTCTACTGTATTTCCATTTTCTGAAACTCACTCCTGACTCACGAAATAGCTATATTTTATTTCCAGACACTGAGATTGATCGTGAAATATACCAGGTTGCTCCAAATGATCGCCAAGACAAAGCATATGGTGAGTTTTAAGAAGTAAATAATTTATTTTTGAGGTAGATACCTAATAAATAAAAAAAAATAAAAAAAATAAATAAAAAAAAAAAAAAAAATATTGTTTATTTTCAGGCGTCGACGGCCCATAGCGTGTTAGTAATTAGCACAATCTTAAAAACTATGTTAGTATGTAACATTTAGGCAACCATGAACACAAAAATAAAAATAAAAACACAAATACACAATAAAAAATACAGCCAAGATTAGAGGAAGATTTATCAAGTCATGTCTAACATGCAGCTTGATAAATCTATCCATTGTAGGCCCTTCTTTCCTTTCTGCAAACACCCTCAGAATGCTATTGCTGCTTCCCCTCAATCTGCGTATCACTGATGCCACTTTTTTGCGCATGACCGCGAAATAATCGTCAGTGTGCGCCTCCGCGAACATCCCTGACGCACTACAGTACGGTGGAAGCCCCAACAGCGCCCTGAAGGCGTTATTGTATTGAATGCGCAGTACGCTGTCTGCTTTTTGGGTATAATTAGCCCACAGACTGCTGGTGTAAAATATTTGACAAAACGCCTTAAACAGTGTTATTTTAACCGGTGCTGAACAACCAGCAAACCTGCGTGCCAACATGTTTCCCCGCACAGCCAGCGCCCTGCGCTCTCTCTCCATATCTAAGTCATCTTTAAGATCCTCCGTAACAATATGGCCCAAATATTTAAATTGTGACACCCTGTTAAAAGGTAAACCATTCAGTTCTACGGGCGGGACATTTGAGGGACTTTTATTTCTTCCTCTAAAAACCAATATCTCACTTTTCGTCTCCTAATGTCACGAGAGTCTAGCTAGAGCGAAAATCAACGCAGGCTGAATATCGGGCAACGGCAAAAGCTAAATAGTCTAGCTTTTATTTATCAGGCAGTTTTCTTAACTAATAAACTTTATTTTTAGATTCGCTGGAAGCGAGACGGAGGACAATGATTCTAAAAGAGCACCACGAAAAAGCACATGGTGAGTATTACAATCAAAATTATAAATCAAAAATATATGTTAATGGTGGGGAAAGGATATTTCAAATACCCTTTAAGGTTACGCTAGTCGGTCATTTTTCCATACAAAAGTAGTATGGTGATTACTCGTATGTTTGACGGTATACTTTCTAAAAATTTTGTCTCGACATTATCTAGTCCTGGATGGAAGCAGAATTGGAAAAAAGATATTGTTTGGAAGTTGTGCGCGTCCAAACTTCCATATATCAACACTAATTTTAATGCATATTTGGATGTAAATAAATAGCTCCCGGAGTATGAAAATTGCAAAATTATTACTTATATAGATAATTTATTCAAGAATTTAAATAATTTTATTTGTCAATAAATACATTCAGCAGTTTTTCATAATAGGCATATTTCATATTATACATCCAAAAGTCAGTTCATGCTCGTTTTCGTTATAAATCATTTTCTATTTCATTACAAATAAATAAATACTATGGAAATAAATAATAAATCAATTAATACCATATATATATATGGTATTAATTGATTTATTATTTATTTCCATAGTATTTATTTATTTGTTTGTATTTACATTTAACTAAAGTATGTAGGTACCATTTTGTTCGATAACTTTTTGCCATCTTGTAGGTAGGGACATGATCCCATTGCTATAGAAATTTTGGGACTTCTGGTCAAAATACCGCGACAAGTGGTTTTGGCAGTCCTCTCGTGATGTTAACCTGACACTGCCTAAAGAATTCCGAAGAGACCGAAACAGGTGGAAATCTGAAGGTGCAAGGTCAGGACTATACGGCGGATGCATTAACACCTCCCAGCCAAACTCTCTTAATTTTTGCTGAGTGGCTAAAGATATGTGAGGTCTAGCGTTATCATGATGAAAAACCACACCCCTTCTGTTGATTTATTCCGGCCGCTTGCTCTCAACTTCTTGCTTTAATCTCATTAGTTGTTCGCAGTAGAGTTCAGAATCGATGGTCCTGCCTGGTGGTAACAGCTCATAATGAATAATGCCCTTCCAATCCCACCACACACACAGCATCACCTTGTTGCGAGTTAACCCGGGTTTCGCCACAGTCTGTGAAGCCTGACCGGCCTTTGACCACGACCTTTTTCGCACGTTCTTGTCATACGTGATCCACTTTTCATCACGAGTTATCAGCTTCTTCAAAAATGGTTCGGTTTCATTACGTCGTAATAAAGAATCACAAATGAGTACACGGTTCATTAATTTTCTTTCAGTGAGCTCGTGAGGTACCCAAATGTCGAGCTTTTTTGTGTACCCAGTTTTTTTCAAATGCGCCAAAACTGTTTTGTGGTCAATTTCCAGTTCTTCAGCTACGTCGTAACTACTGATATGCCGATCTTGCTCCACTTTTTCAAAAATGGCATCCATTTTATCCGTAATAGGGCGACCAGAGCGACGTGCATCTTTGACATCAAAATTTCCGGATTGAAAACGCTTAAACCAAATTTGTGCTACTCTCACTAGGTCCATAAATATCGCATTTTTTTTTCGCGGCTTGCGTTGCATCTTTACCTTTTTTGTAGTAAAATTTTAAAATGTATCGAATTTCTTCATTAGATTCACTCATCTTGACGGTACGAAAAACAAATGAAAATCACACATTTTCCTAATTTGAATTTCGAATTATGTTCTTTAAAATTTAAACTTTCAATGATACCAAAACCAGCCAGATACAAATATTAGTATAGCCAAAGAGATTTTATTACAAGTTCATACATTCTATAATGCGAAAAGACTTTTTCCGCATATTACGCAGTTACCCCGCTCGCGCTGGTCCCTTACTTCTCTATATTTGATGGTCTTAGGCTTTCGATACTCGTACTTCGACAGAGTCAAAGTAAGTTCGACTAAGTCCCATGAGCCATGTTATATCTCTAATACCCTTGGTTGACTGTAAGAGAATCCCCAAGGCATTAGGTCCTTTGTGCCTCTTTTATTGCATAAAACATGGAATGCAGTTTTTTAGGGTACCGTAGTGGACAACGAACCCTTATAGTTTCGCCATGTCCAACTGTCCGTCGGTCTGCAGCTTACCTCAGGGACTCTTAGTACTAGAAAGCTATAATTTGGCATGAATATACATACTATTAATCACGCCAACGAAGTGGTATAATATAATCATGCAAAAAAAAATAGGGTACCTCCTGTACCTACCTACACGTGGGGATGTTTTATTTTTTCTCGTCTATCCCATTGTTTGTGAAATATCGTTGGATAGGCCATTCAAAAATATTACGGTTCTTTGAAAACCATTTCTCAATTCAGGGATCCGTTTGCGTAAAATTAAGCTTTAAATTGCTCATTTTTGTTGGAGTCCACTGTCCCTGCTAGATAAATGGTTGCCTTTGGATATGTGAAAATATTTACGGCAGGAGTATATATAATATAACGAAATTAAAAGAAAAACTGTCACAGTTAAATAGGCTTTACACATTTACCAGTAATAGTCGACCAACTTATAACATGTAAATGTAAAAGTAAAAATTTTATACAAATTCTATTGAAAAAATACTTATTCAACTACAATGTTAAATTTGTTTTTGGGATAAATTCATCCCAACTACGGAAGCTTTCACTGTGCGTTGTCCAACACGCACTTGGCCGGTTTTTAATCTCTAAATTCCTTACAACTAATTACTCTACATCTAACAGTTTAAAACTTTTGCATATTCACCAATTACAAGCTAAACACATCAAAAAAAATTTGCGATCGGTTTAAAAAATCTAAATCGTTTTTTTTTTCTTTAATTTCTTCTTCTTTTTAGATTATTTACTTAAAAATAATTAGAATAGAAAACAAATTTTCAATCCAAGCTTACGCTCATTCAGAAATCTGACTTAGTCAATTTTAACCGATTTAAAATATTTTTCAAGGAAAGATGTGATTGAAAAAATACCAAGAGGATTAGGACAAGGATTAGGAAGATAGGTCAAGTTTTACGACCAAGAATTGTAACTTTGAGGGAAGAAGGATACTCCACAAGAGATTTTTTTTATCTTTAACGTGCCATATTTTGTGTATTATTGTATCAAATGTGTGGTGTGTGTGTGTGTGTGTGTAGTGTGTGTGTGTGTGTGTGTGTGTGTGTGTGTGCGTTCTAGTTCTGTATGAAACTCATCAATAGACTTTTTACATTCGCGACAGCTTAGTGTTTTTGCTTATTATTTTATTATATATGCTGGGGCCAAGTTACTTTGGAAAAGTCTGAGCAAACCTAATCTTACATTTGGGAGTATTGCGTATATTAGGATTGAATTACTCAATTTTTGTTATTAAAAAATAAAAGAGTTTTATTTTATAATTTCAATTTTTTTTAACATAACGTAAACACTTTTTCTTAATAAAGTTAAATTTAAAAAATATTATATATCAGCTTTGTTAGTGATCACAATTTTTTTTTTTGATACGTGTACTATTTCTGTAGGTATATTAAATTTATCACGCCGTTCTTTAATAATAAACTTTGATTTTAGATTCCCACAAAATGGGACAGAGGATAATTCCAAATGATCACCAAGACAAAGAATACGGTAAGTAATCAAATCAAAATGACATTAATTCAAAAATATCTGCAAATGGTTTGTTTAAAATATTAATGCTTCGAGAATGATTTAATAAAAAACTTAAAGCCTACTTAACGTATAATGCCAGTAGTTTTCGACAGTTTCAATTTTGATTTTGTTTAAGTACTTTCAATATCTAATATCAAAGTTTTATTGCGTTGATGAAACACACGATTTAGAAATTTGGATCACTCGATGTTTTCATTCTTTTCAGATACTGAGATTGATAGTGAGATACATCAAGTTGCTCCACATGATCGCCAAGATAAAGCATATTATAGTGAGTGTTAAGATACATATACATTATTACTTCTTTTAAACTATTTAAGTAACAACGACAACAACGCGACGTCGTAATTATTTCTAAGGAACAACCTGGAACAAATTACAACATTGTTCTTTGGAACTAATTTCTCTACTTTTGATAGTTTCCGTACTGACCCGTCTCAATATTATGCTGTATTTTCAATTTTTCACACAGTTCTTTACTATTAAACTTAATTTTTTAGATTCGCAGAAAATTGGACAAGAGATAATTCCAAATGATAACCAAAACAAATCATACGGTGAGTCATAAAATCAAAATAACAATTTGAAAATACCATAATAAAAAACAAAACGCGATAAGAACATGGATCACTCAAACTATCTTTAAATTCTTTGAAACTCACATAGTTCTCTCGAATCATGACATCCCTATTGGATGGGCCTTGCCGGAGAAGCTACTGCACTCTTTTAAGATTGTACTCCACAACCCTGTGACTCCCAGCAGGTAGCAAAGCACAAACGCTCACCTGGATAGAGGAAGGGTAGACGAGTTTACCAACGACGGGCGCCTCGCCGGCCGGCTAGCGAAACTCGTTAAATACACCAGGGTTGCACAAAGTCTTTAGTTCAGAACGTCCAGGAGTAAATTAAGCACGTGAACGCGATACAGCTCAGGTGGCCATACTTTCTTTTCTTCTTTTCCCGCGCTCGCTTGAACATGGCACGGTGGTGCGATGGCGCGATAATTCAAATTTGGGATGGAATTAAGCTGGGATAAGGAAATGCAATCAGGAATGGTGTGATATTTATACACGTATATTTTCTTTTTAGAAACTGAGGTTAATAGTGAGATACAGCAGATTGTTCCCAATGATCGCCAAGACGTAACATTTGGTGGCTTTTAAGTTTTTTTTTTTATTGTTTTTCTAATGCCATCAGGGTCTAGGCCGCAAATATAATACACAGATCAAATCTCGGGAAAAGCTACAGTATAATATTATTAATATCCATAGACCATCCTTTAGTTTATTACCTAGTATTTTTTGCTACTAAACCTTATTTTTAGATTCACAGAGAACGAGAGTGCTGATGATCCAAAATGATCACCAAGACAAATCATTCGGTGAGTAATAAGATTGAAATTGAATTTTTTGATGGAAATATTAATGCTTATCAGTGGTATACAACGAGTACCTACTTATCTATTTTGGATTAATTTAAGTACTTTAAAGTATAATTGCGTTGATAAAACATAAACCACACAATCTATTTCTATGAAACTCACACAGTTATCCTGACTCACGACATCCCTATATTTTTTTCAGGTACTGTAATTGGTAGTGGAATGCATCAGTTTGTTCCAAATGATCGCCAAGGCAAAGCATATAATGGTGAGTTTCTAAATGTTAATAAGACACTGTAGGTACCTACCTAGGTATTTGCTTTTCTTTTTCTTTTAAATCACATTACTCAATGATTAGCGTGACCTGCCCTAGGATCACCATTTTGATAATTCTCGCACTTTGCAAAATATTATGAACCTTTGAAATTATATGATTGGCTTCCTGGTCTAATTGTAATCCGTAGGTGGCTTATATGTATATAATGTTTCAACATTAACAGCAATGCCAAGTAGTTGCAAAATATAAGTGTACTTTTATTTGTCATTAGGTTATTGCTTCATTTTTTACCAACTTAAATAAAAACTTTTTAGCAAAAAGTAAAACCCGACTTCTAAAACAAAACACTACAAAGTGAAAAATAACTTTAATTTCGGTAGTCGGTGTCTTTGGTATTGTATTTTCGTTTTTTGCCACCGACTGAGTGTTTTGTTTTAGAAGTTGGTTTTATTTTTTGCTAAAAAGTTTTTATTTTTCACTTTTTATTTGTGGAACCTACCCCACACAAATTCGAATACATAATTCAGCACAATAATTGTAGATATAGCCATGTAAATAACAGTGATAGGAAGTTATTAAAACATCATCACATCATCCATATAAAATAAGTGGGAAATTAACAAGTTAACCAACACTCGCTAGTTCACTAGCGAGTGTTGGTTAAGCTCCTGATCTGCTAGAACTGCTATTGATCACTGTTATTGTTAAATGTGTTAACTTACAGATCCACATTGCAAATTTTGTAATGCCTGCCTTCTATCTGTATCACACATAAAAGATTTCATTTGAAAAAAAAAATCACGTCTTAGATGCCGGTGGGCGTAAAACTAGCAAATTGACGTGTTCTGCAGAATGTTTTCCTGCTAATAGTAATTAACAGGAAAACATTTTGAAATAATTATATCTTATCCAAGGTGAAAAAAAAATCAATTAGTTCACACAACAATATTTTATTTTTCAGATCCGCAGAAAGTTAATAGGACACACGTTCCGAAAGACCGCCAAGACAAAGCATATCGTGAGTATACAGCTGATATTGATAATTTGATACACCTTATTTTTTGTTATTTTTCACGTGAACTAAAAAACACAAATCATACCTCGCTCATATAAATTTAATGAAAATAAACTTTAGTGTATACAGACGTAGGCATATGTTTTAAAACTATAAAATATGAATTGAGACTTGTTGTGATTGATGCAAATGCATTTTGTTTATATAAAACCATATTCTTGTTGTTGAAGTCTAGATAAAAATGGCTATATCTCTACAACTGACCATTATTTTATTTTTTTTTGCGGCCATTTTCTTATTGTCTTTCAAACATCACTTGTATTTGTGTGTGGTAGGCCACATTGTCCAAACAAAAACTGCCAAGTTCGCCGAACAGCTTTTTCCTAACATTTGGTGCGGGGCCTTTATTAACTAACTAACAAACTAGCATAAAAATGCATGTTTTTCTGTTTGCATCAAAATGCAAACAGAAATACATGCATTACGCGTCGCATATAAATATCGACTGGTTACTAGGCGCTGCTGGCGTTCTGCGGCTCACGAGGGAGCGCGTACCCAGATCGTTGATATAAATGAGGAATAGTGTAGGTCCGAGGACACTACCTTGAGGAGTGCCGTAGTTAAATTTTGTTCCTCACTTATGAATTCATCTATCTTTACTCTTTGGGTACGCTCACTCAGGTAGTCTTTAAAGAGGTCCAGTGGAAGTCCTCTGATTCCCAAGCTTTCCATCTTACGTACTAGAATAGGGATGATGCCTGGGTAAAAAAAAAGAAATTCTATTTAGTCCGTCAGTCAGATAATAAAAAAATATTAGACACGTATTTTTTGCTTTATCATATTAATAAAAAATGACTTAGATAACTCGCATTAAAGTTCGTGAGTGGGGGCTTGCTACGTCACTTCTACGTATAAAATCTACCAAGACGTGACGTCATGCCACATTTTAACTCAATGTATCGCCGTGATCTTTTGGTTACGTAGAAAAAGAAAAAATACGTGTCCAATATATTTTAATAATCTACATGACGGACAAAAAGTCATTTTTTAGTCATCATCCCTATTGGGACAGAAACCGTGTCGAAAGCCTTAGCAAGATCTAGAAATGTGGCCATAACTTTATCCCCACTATCCATGTTTGTGACCACATGGTCTGTTAACTCATGGACTGCGTCAGAGGTGGATTGGTGGTAAGTTCAATATTTCTGACCGACAAAAACATATAAAATTTCAACTGCTAATAACTACGAGGCCTTTAATGCTAGAGTAATGTTTGAGCATTCAAAAAAAAGGTCATATTTATAAAAAATTTAAGGCCGGATATAATTCTGTGCCTCCTGTGATAAGTGATACAAGTCAAAAAACGTCATTTTACAGGACAGCAAAAACAAGATTTAAAAAAATCTAGTTCGTTAATTAAGTGGGCTAGGTAAAATATCAGTGCACTCTTTTGTAGAACAAAACATTTTCTTTCTCTATATAATTTAGATTTTTTGATAGATATTTAATTTTGGAAGTAATTCATGAAAAACCTGCGACTTGTAACTTTTACTTAGTTTTTATGTGCTAAAATTAAGTTATTAATGATACCTGTACAGTTATATTACGTTGCACCAAGCTTGCACCAATAAATTGTCTTAGTGTAAACTGATATACATCAAGTTAAAACGTCTAATAACTCATTAGACGTTTTAACTTGATGTTTAGCTAAATCGTGCATTCAAAACATAAACGGCTGTTATGCTGTGCATGCTGTTTATGTTTTTATAAACGGCCGTTTATGTTTTGAATGCACGATTTAGCTAAACAGCTATATTTCAAGTGTTGACAATGTGTTATACAATTACGTTATTGCCTTTTCTACAGTAATAATAGACCACATTTTGTATTTTTGATTCTATTTACGAGTTATGACATTTTTTCGATTGGCGGCGCTAGTGGACTGTAAAAGGCCCCTTAATTAATAGATGGAAAGACTATTTTTCGTCGTCATCATCAGTGGATGAACACAATTCATCAGTATTGCAAATATATTCATCACTGCTAGAAGATCCAAAATCGCCATCATCAGATGATTCTGAAATTCTCAAATCATCGAGTAGATTTTTTGAAGAATTTTCTTGAGTCTTGTTCGTCTTATTATTATTGAAAACTGTTTCCGCAACAATTGTAGGGTTCCGCGATTCTTCAACTGGTTCTTTTCCTTCTTGCGTCTCTATTGACTCGTTACCTTCTTCCTGGACATCATTAGGTTCTTCTTTTTCAGTGACCGTTTCTGCAACTACTGGACCTCGGTGCCATGACCCGTCAACCGTTTTGCTTGTTTCTTGCTCCTCTCTTGATTCGCAGCCATTTTCCTGGGTATCAAAATGTTTTTCTTCTAGTAGCCAATTTCATTATTTTATCAATTCGAGATTTAAGCTGAAAAAAAAATAAAGAGTAAGAAAACCATAGGTATTCTTTAAATAATATCATATAATAAAATTAAATGTCTAGATTTATTACAACGAGGGAAAATTACTTTGACCTCCTACTTAAAAACAATACTTACAACTTAGCAACATAATATTTATTCTGTCAACTTTTCGTTATTTGGTGTAAGGTGATTTAATTCAATACAATAACAAAAATCTCAATATTATTGAATTTCGTGTAAAATGATACATCTATCAACTTACGCATCGATCCATGGCGCATTCGGACGTGAACACACTCCATTACAGTCGCAGCGACACTGCGGAGCGCACGAGTGAGCTAATACGGCTCTACGTCCCGCGCACCTCCGATTACCCCATCGAACCCCCGCCACCTGCACTTGTATCACTTAGCACATTTATTATTTTGTACCATGTTTTTACAATTGGTTGGAATTTTAGATACAACTACATTTATATCTGTTTACACATAAAAACAGATTTGTGTAGAATGATTTAAGTCAAGTTGTATCACTTTTCACAAAAAAGAGCATACCTTACATTCAGATTTGTAGATACATGTCGATTTGTATCCTAGAGGCATATCGAAAGAATTAGTTTAAAGGGATATTACTCTAGTCACATCAAAATTCACGATAAATGAACTGAAAAATAAAATGTGAAGTTAAATACAATAGCATTTAAATCACGAAGCACGAAAAATTGTGTGTTAAGTGACCGGTTTTGGGGTTACATCTTGACAAATATCGATTGTAACGAATTTTTTGCCAAAATCCCTATAGTTGTATCACTTTGCACAAAATTATCTCCGAAACTATAGCAGATAGAAGAACGTGAGTTAGACCAAAAAAGACGTATTTTTTTTTTGATAATGCTCATGTGAAAATCACAAAAAGGGTACAACTCGAGTTATATCACTTATCACAGGAGGCACAGAATTTATCTATGACGTCACACTGCAAGCGCAAGTGCATGCGCGCGACCCTCAACTTTTCACTATGTGTCGAAACATTAATTCTTATAGCGCAAAAACGTGTTTAGCTAGATCAGTTATTCTAGTGTTTATGTCAAGAGTTGACAAAATACTACTAGGACCTAAAAAGACACAACAGAAATATTGGCCAAAATAGGGTTAAAAGTTAATATGAAGTTGACAATAGCAAAATAATGTCAGATGTCGTCTCATATCGGCCGTATGTCTATTCAGAAATGAAAAAAACCCTGTCAAAGAAAGCTTGCATCAAAAGAAATGCAATGAGTCTAAATAGTTTAGTGCCGAGCAAATACAATAGCTACGGCAGTGTCAGAAACCGTGAGAAAATCTGTTGCAAATAGCAAACAGTTTGGGAGTGTAGGATGAAAAATATTATAATCTGTGAAAGCTTACTTTATAAGGAATGCAATGAACCTACTAAGTCTAGTGTCGAGCAAATACAATGGCTATGGCTGTATCGGAAACCGTAGTAAGATTTCAATCAGTTCTCATGAAAACCAACGGCGCGGGCTCGAACTGCGCCTACTTACTAATTTTTTTTTCTATCCAACGAGGTCCTTTCTGTCTTTAGTATTTACAAGTGAAAGTAGTACACCAAATTAAAGCATTTTCAATGAATCTACAGGAATTGAGTTTTTTTTGTGAAAAATAAATTGATTAACTGTGAAAAAGGATATTAACAAAAACTAATGTTCTTACACACGAGCGACAGGTGTCAACGGCAGAGGCAACTGAACGCGTCGACGGCGGTCGTCGCGTCTTCATGCCGACGACCGCCGTCGACCTAAAGCGACGCTTGCAGTTGTGGCTTATGGCGTCCGCCATTTTGAATGACAAAATGGCGGACGCGACACGCTACAACTGCAAGCGTCGCTTTAGGTCGGCGGCTGTCGCCGACATGTCGGTGGTGATCGTCGGCGCGTCGACGACTGCCGTCGATTCATGCTGTTGCCTTTGCCGTTGACGCGTGTCGTCCGTGTGAAAGAACACTAATGTCAGTATGACAACGTTTCGTTTACGGTAGGTAGGCAAAAAATACTACACACAGAACATATTTACACTTAATTAAAATTAAAATTATAATTTAGAAGGTATACGTTACCTACATAGGAAGAAGTATCTCCAAAAATGTTACAAATCAGCTTCAGGTAAGAAAACCGAGCTGCCATCAGCGTGCCTGTACGACGGCCGGTTGCACAGCGACGGCGCCGCGGTGAGCATGCGCGAGGACTGCCTGCGCTGCGTGTGCGCAGGCGGCGCGCTGTCGTGCCGCCGCCGCGCCTGCGCGCCACTGCCCAACCCGCTGCCGCCGCGCTGCCACGTGCGACATCGCCGCGGCATCTGCTGCCCTGAACTTCACTGTCCAGGTGAATACCTGTACCTCGTAATTAAATATTAATTGTTTTTCTTTGGATTTATTTTTTATGTAGAAAATTTCTATTGTAATGGATATTTAGAACAAAGTGCACAGATCTTATACCTTATACCTAAGCATTATAATGATGATAATGAACCTCTGAGAACTTCAATGATGGCTATTTGTCAGACAGATTTTATCTTCCTCTCTAAAATACGCGTCACCTCCAACCTAAAAAAAAAAGTTTATCAATGGCAATCACGAGGTTTTCACTGCACGTCGACGTTATTTGACTTACTAGTATTTACGATTTATTCATGTGTCGAAACCTTGTTGGATGACCGAATTCTATTAAAAGTATTATTAATGAGCCAGGGAATGGACTCAAGACATTGTATGGGTTGTCTCTCTTTGCAGTTCGATTGTATTGCAACTCTTATTAACGGCTCTTATGTTCTAGTGGTATGTAAAAATAAGCTAGCAAAATCAATTCAACGTATGTACCCTTTCAGTCTTCATTATTCTAGATACAACAAGAATATTTATAGAACGAGTAATAAATACATCTGGTAAATTGGAAATTATAATATTATTTTGATAAAGAACTTTTAGATGACGTAACTTGTAACAAGTCTCATCTAGAATGTTGAACTTTTCAGACGGGGTGCAGCTCATGGAGCACGGAGCATCAGCACGACTCGAGAATATGGGCGTGTCCACTGACGCAGAGGTCCCCCCGGCGACACCGGCCACTGCCAGACATGGTATGTTGCATTACTGATAAAAAATATATATTTTGGCTCCTCTGCGCCTGACCAGTAAGTAATGCCAACAATCGTTCAGCCGTTTGTAATAGGTAATAACTATTGCACTGATAAGAGTTTAAGCAATATCTACTTGATATTGTCAACAGGTCGCACGTCGCGACGCTTAGATTAATCACAGTACATATACGCCACACATGACAGATCGCACGTCGCGTCGCTTAGATTAATCACAGTACATATACGCCACACATGACAGATCGCACGTCGCGTCGCTTAGTTTAGTCACAGTACCTATACGCCACACATAACAGGTCGCACGTCGCGACGCTTAGTTTAGTCACAGTGCCTATACGCCACACATAACAGGTCGCACGTCGCGACGCTTAGATTAATCACAGTACCTATACGCCACACATGACAGGTCGCACGTCGCGACGCTTAGATTAATCACAGTGCCTATACGCCACACATAACAGGTCGCACGTCGCGACGCTTAGATTAATCACAGTACCTATATGCCACACATGACAGATCGCACGTCGCGTCGCTTAGTTTAGTCACAGTGCCTATATGCCACACATGACAGATCGCACGTCGCGTCGCTTAGTTTAGTCACAGTACCTATACGCCACACATGACAGATCGCACGTCGCGTCGCTTAGTTTAGTCACAGTACCTATACGCCACACATGACAGATCGCACGTCGCGTCGCTTAGTTTAGTCACGGTACCTATACGCCACACATGACAGATCGCACGTCGCGTCGCTTAGTTTAGTCACAGTACCTATACGCCACACATGACAGATCGCACGTCGCGTCGCTTAGTTTAGTCACAGTACCTATACGCCACACATGACAGATCGCACGTCGCGTCGCTTAGTTTAGTCACAGTACCTATACGCCACACATGACAGATCGCACGTCGCGTCGCTTAGTTTAGTCACAGTACCTATACGCCACACATGACAGATCGCACGTCGCGTCGCTTAGTTTAGTCACAGTACCTATACGCCACACATGACAGATCGCACGTCGCGTCGCTTAGTTTAGTCACAGTACCTATACGCCACACATGACAGATCGCACGTCGCGTCGCTTAGTTTAGTCACAGTACCTATACGCCACACATAACAGGTCGCACGTCGCGACGCTTAGTTACTTAGATACTTTTATTGCATTCCAAATGTATGTTCTTAGGTGGTAAACTTATAATTAGATCATGTGGATCCTGTCGGGCACAGCAAAAGGGGAGGAGAGGTTAGCAGAGAGGAAGCATTTGTTAATTATCTAATGTTATTTAAAAATGATATTTTCTTAGATCTGCTAGCGTCCGTAGCCTGGTAGCGTTCCGGTGACCTCTTTGCGGAAATCTAAGGTTTTGTCTGTGCAATTATAGACGAAGTTATCATGACGAACAATTGTCGGAGATTTATTGTTAAGGACAGAACGGTTGACATAATATGTCCGACCGACCAACCGACACAATATCCAAGGGTGTTCTCGTCTAGCCAATGAAGAGTACTTATTATAAATAGACACAACCTTGTAGCCAGGATTAACCTTCAGCAACATGCTCTGAAATACATACAGCCTTGTAGAATCGGAAGTGCACTACAGGTATGTGCCCGACCCAGTTGTCGAAAATGGAACTATCACGTTGTACTGGGATCGATCCATAGCCTGACATAGTGGTTGTGGATCGAATAGAGCGGCGCGCTATGATTATTGACATAACGGTCCCGCATGACGGGAACCTCGTGAAAGCCGAGAAAGATAAACAAATCAAGTATCTTGTCTTGGCTCGCGAGGTTGTCGACATGTGGAATGTGCACTCTGCCATCATTGTGCTGATAGTCGTATCATCCAATGGCTTAATTGCCAAGAGCCTCGATCAACACTTAAGAAGGCTCTCGTTGGGCAGCTGGATCAAGGGCTTCAGAAAGCGGTACTTTTAGATATGGCTCGCATTGTTAGGAGATTCCTCTCTCTGGAGCCCGGAACGCCGGTAGCTTGCTATCCTACAGGACCCTGTTCCCGATACCGGTGGGCTACTATTTTTTTTATATTATAAATGTTTTTTCTCTATTTTATGTTTTTATAAAAATATTTAAAAATCTAAATGATATGTTTAAATAAGAAATAAAGGACATAACAGCACAAAATGTGTACAATCAAAGTGAAGCTCTGACACCTGCGCTTGATAACAACAACTGTGTTCCAGGTGCCAGTGTCTTCTCCCAGTAGGTAGATGCTGGTTAGTTTTTACTATAAACAAAAATAATAATTAAAATAGCAAAATAGTAATTAAATGCATTACAATCTAGTCAGTCAGTTGTCTAGTATGTGGTTTCTCTTTGAGTATCTTAAATCTGTTTGTTTGGTGACGTCACTGACGTCTGATGATACTGGAGTGTTTCCAGCGTGCGTGGAGGGCGGCACCGTGTTCGCGGCTGGGTCTGCGCTGGCGCCGCGCGTGGCGTGCGAGCAGTGCTTCTGCCTGCGCGGCGCGCGCCACTGCGTGCGGCCCTCGTGCCTGCCCCCGCCCCCGCACTGCGCGCCCCGCCCCTCGCCCGGCGCCTGCTGCCCGCAGCGCTACTACTGCGACCCCACGCCCGACAGACCCAGCCAGCACCGCAACCGATATGGTGACGAATATTTCTTACACATCATGGCCATGAAGGTTTATAATAGGTTCTCCCTTTCGCCGGCTAAGTAATACAGAGCCCTAATTACAGCCATTAATAATAATATTAATATAATAAAGATTTATTTTTCTCCCACACAGTACTTACAAAATAGAGGTGTTACAATAACAACTAACCTCGGTGCTGTTCTCCGGTTATTCCGGCTGGAAAACCAAATAACACTTTGCATGAATTGAGGAAAGAATCCTGAACCTTTCTTGCAGCCATTTGACTAACGAGCCAGTATTTCGAAAGCAAGTACTTGCAGTAACTGTTCAAACCACAGTACTTAACGGATGAGCGCGTGTCCACAGACTGTCCAGTGGAAGGCGCACTGGTGAAGGAGGGCTCGCCAGTGGAGTCACGCAGCAACTGCTCGGTGTGCTTCTGCCTGCGTGGCGAAGTGCGCTGCCAGGCGCTCGGCTGCGCGCCCGCGCTGGCAGGCTGCCGCCCGCTGCTGGCGCGCGGAGACTGCTGCGCACATCAGTACGTCTGCGACCACGACGAGCCAGGTGGAAACCACGATGAGCCAGGTACATACACTAGGGTAAATTTCACCAATGAAACTGAACGAATTCAGCACATCTAAACCTCGTTGAAGAACTATCAGTTTCAAAAGTCTTGTGGAATATTGACACTGGTTGCTCTTGAACGTGGTTTAGAAGTGCTGATCAGCACTTAGTCAGCCTTAAATTTTCCCTGCTGAATCTTACGCCTCCTTTTTGTGAGAGGGAGCTGGCTGTATCGACCACGCAGGCCCAGTACCAGGTTAACTAAAGCCCTACCGACCCCTAAAACCGCGGTAGGGAATGAAAGTTTGTATGGGAAGTCGAAAATCTATGCGAACGAAATCTCTGGAAAAGTTCTAGTTACATAAAATATAGTTACATAAATAATATATACCTGTAGTTATAAAACCTCGATGCTGTGCTTCCCTTGTATTGTTCTGATACTCTTATTCATACTTCTGTTCCTACTCAGTGACAGACCTCGTGTTAGATGAGCAAGATGCACGAATTTTATACACGAACGAAGGACAGAGCAAAGGTGTCTTGAAAAAAGAAGCGCTAGGTCGAAGATTTAGGTAGCAGTATTGAAAACTATCGAACATAGATTTGTTTCTGTATTGGGATACTAACACTTGCATTTGTAGTTATAATACTGAGCAGGATTAGAATAGTGCTGATGTTTCTATCACTGAGCAAGATTAGAATAGTGCTGATGTTTCTATCACTGAGCAAGATTAGAATAGTGCTGATGTTTCTATGACTGAGCAAGATTAGAATAGTGCTGATGTTTCTATCACTGAGCAAGATTAGAATAGTGCTGATGTTTCTATGACTGAGCAAGATTAGAATAGTGCTGATGTTTCTATCACTGAGCAAGATTAGAATAGTGCTGATGTTTCTATCACTGAGCAAGATTAGAATAGTGCTGATGTTTCTATTACTGAGCAAGATTAGAATAGTGCTGATGTTTCTATCACTGAGCAAGATTAGAATAGTGCTGATGTTTCTATGACTGAGCAAGATTAGAATAGTGCTGATGTTTTTATCACTGAGCAAGATTAGAATAGTACTGATGTTTCTTTTTAACGTAACAGTACTTCACTTGTGCATAATGACTGTAGCCATAGTAGCACTGAACACAACTATTTAATAATAAATCAACCACTAAAATTACTGTAATAATAATTGTGTTTGTTATTCACCTGATACTGCTAATACCAAATTTACAATATTCTGCGTGGAAACAATACTGATGTATATTTTTATAATTTCCAGAAACTCAGTCAAACGTCATCGTGGCTCCGAGCAGCTCTACAACGTCTACAAGGCACGACGAAAGGACACTCCATTCATCGAAGTCTGGCAAGCTAGAGAGTACGACCAACAAGTCCGGCAAGCTAGAGAGTACGACCACTAGCCTGTACACATTAAAACACACATCCTTGGCGTCAGCCACCAAAAACCACCTCATCACCACTACTAAGGTTAAAAGGAAAACGGATGAACCGCCTCTAAACGCCAGCACGAAACCAGAACAAAATATTAATACCACATCTAATAACATCACAACAAGTCAAAAGCCAATAAGCGCAGCCAAACTGATAGCTATGCCTGCGTTTTCTCAGTCGTTTGAGGATTCACCAGAAAAAACTTCAGAACAACCTGAAGGAACAGTCAAAATTGTTATCAATGGAACTATAAACTGCACAGCTGAACTATCTTCAACATCCTTGCCTCTGAGCATTACTGTCAACGACACAGACAAGCAACTGGAAGCGTTACCAAGAGTGCCGATCGTAAACGTGGAAGCACAGACGTATTCACCCAACGACATCATTACTGATAGGAATGTGAACGGAGGCTTTGACGAGGACGATACCTTCACAATCAATGTGACCAGCTCGCTAATGACCAACACCAGTCACTCGACTTCAAGGCCGGTGATGACCGGTCCCAAGATACCGATACCTGCAGACTTAGCGGAAGCACTCAACACTTCTAAGAAGAAGAAGGGAGAATATGATTATGACTACACTGAGCCGACATTACCACCGTCGTTGCCGAACTTACAGTAAGTATCAATTCAAAATCAAAATCAAAAGTCATTTATTCAAACTAGGCTGAGAATCAGCACTTTTCGAACGTCAAAATTACATAAGACAGTCCCCCAAAACGCCCGCCCTTCACCACTTCCTAGTGCTTTAGCTGGGGAGAAGAAGTGGCGCAACAAACTCCCCAGCAGCACAGCTGTCTGTACAGTTAAAAAATTTGATTCTATATAACACTGTGCATAATAATTTAGCTACATTACGCAACTCAAAACATTAAATTAAATGATTTGTTATAAGTAAGCTAGCACACGCCAACATACCAAAAAAAAATCAAAAACTATACTCGCCTAGAGTACACATAGGGATACAGTGCTCTATACTTCACTCTTCGACGAAGTGATATGCATAATTTATGTTGGAAACTCCCAAACCCATGATTAGATGTAGCAGAAGATGAAGCTAAATGCTGTGACTCTAACAAAAACTCAAGCAGTATCAAACGTCCGTTTCTGCTGTTTTCAGGATCATCCCCTTTGTAGCGGCAGATGCGGTTGTCGACGACGAGCCAACAAAGGAAACCCTCACTTACCCCATCCTTGAAAGAGAAGATAAATTCCCAGTGTACTACCCCAATACTGCCACCAAGGACACCAAGTTTCCTGTCAGACAAAAAGATACGTACCAACCTACCCAGTACCCAGTCTTTGTGCTGGGTAAAGTGGAGCCCTCGTACCCTCCCATCAGTCATGAAGTAGATATGCCCAGAGATAGGTATCCGGAGCGCAATGATCCAGCGGTCCATGAGTACACCGTGTCAGCTTCGTTGGGCAGTCAGACTGTCACGCAGCTCCCTATGACCAGCACCACGTCTGCAGTGGAGACGCCCGCTGTCAACCTGTTCTCTCCACCAGTGGAAACTGAAGGTAACAAAAAACTTATTATCTTCAACATGACACCTGCTTTTCGGTTCGGATATTAAAATTATCGTGTCGAAGTTAGTGATCGCTACGTTATTCTAATGCCGCGGTCCCCCGGTCCGCTGTCTCACAGGCCAGACCGCGCCAGGCCTGGCCGACAGGCCGTGGGAACAGTCGGCCTGTGGTGGCCTGTCGTCGTCTGTCCGATCGAATGTACGATTATGCTAATGACCTATTTAAAATTATTACTTACTTCTTATCTTGTGATCAATAAAAACTATATGAACAAAAAAAAAGTACACTGAAAATAGTAGTAAATTCAGGTTTTGCAATTATTTCAGGCGGTTTCCTCCCGAAGGGTTCGGGCGTCATCGACGAGTATTTCGGGGTTTACCCTAGCACCCCGTCGGGCTCGGCTATGCCCCATCTCACTAACTCTATGCAGCTTGATGTCATCAAAGATTTACAGGGTGAGTTTTGATAAAAAAAATTCAACGGTGAAACCAACGGACAATATTGTCAAATGTTCGAGGAGTCATGAGCTTAATTTAAGGTAAAATCTAAGTGTAGCAGTCTCTCCGACAGAGCTTCCTCACTTTTGTTGTGTCCCTCATACCTGTGCAGATATAGACCGTCTAAGCAAAAACTTGTTTCGACGTAATACAGGGTGTCCCTGAAAGTATGGATCAAATCGAATAGGAGTGTAGGCAAGGTCATTTCCAAACTTTTTAACTCTGAGAATGTTCGTGCAATTTTTTACGGTTCAAAAGTACCAATTTTGGTTTTTTTCAATCACTTCGCATAGTGCCCAATGAAAAAAATCATTTAAAAATAACTAGCTAAAGCTATCAATTACTTTTTTTTCAGAACTTTGTAGAAAAGTGGGCCTTTCCTGTGGTAATACTTTTACGCAGCTGGAAAACATATGTTCAATAAGAAAAAACATTTACAGCAAAGGCTTCGTTCTGGCAAAAATTTTACTCAATTTTCGAGCGATTTTCATGGGTAAAAGTTACACTAGCGAAAGTTGACCACGCATTACAAAAACTGGTCCAAGTCATAGAGATTCTTTGGAGGTATGAATCACTGGAATATTCTTAATAGTTTAAAAGTTAGAGAATTTTATTAACAAGGAGGTCGTATTTTTTAAATGTTGTAACTACGTGGCAAAATAAAATAAAACAATGAAATTAATATGTAAAGGTATTATTAAATTGAAATTACAATAGATGTTCATAATTTCTTCCTCTTACCCTCAAACACAACTGGCATCGCCGAATGAAATTTGGTATTATTCGTCTAAATGCACGGGAATTATTTTTTATAATAATAATAATATTTATTAATCAGACAACATGATCCATTACACACACATACACAATTTTAGATGTTAGTAAACCATTAAACTTATAAACTATGTTAGTACTTATATTCTACTACAGACAGGGTGGTTTTTATAAGATGCCTCACTATGGGGCTTTCATCATACCTATCAGCAATAATTCTCAAGAGGCTGTTGCTACTGCCTCGCAGTCTGGACAGCAGCGACGCATTCTTTTTGCGCACTACAGCTGAGAAGCTGTCTATTCCTGCTTGTGCAAACATTGCAGATGCACTGCAGTAACGTGGCAGCCGCAACAGCGCCCTGAAAGGTTGGTGATGTGATTTTCTGACGGAGTTGTTCCTCGGTTCCGCTCTCTGTCTCGTACACCATCTCTTTGTAATAACCCCATAGAAAGAAATCTATGGGGTTCAGGTCAGGGGAACGTGCTGGGATGAATTATGTGTCGTCTCACAGTACGATGTACCACAGATCTCGGAATCCCTGACGTTCTTGACATGCGACGAATACTTGTCATTGGATTCTCACGTAGCATCTGAAGCACATCATCTTCGACTCCAAGGTCTGGAACGCTACGTCGACCTTCCCTAGCTCCTGGATTTCTACCATCTGCGTAAGCGGAGTGTACACGTTGGAATACTCGGTAATCCGGATAGCTGTCCCGATTAGGATATCGCTCTCGATACACTCTTGCAGCTTGGCGTGCATTTCCATCACAAAATCCTTAAATGAAATGCATATCTGCATATTTATGGTTGTTGTACGTAGCCATACTCGAAGTCAAACAGTGTCCAAATCACAGGCAAAAACAAAGTACAAGTTACACAGTCAACAAATAACGTTAAAGAATAATTATTGATGAACACCGAATTCAGTACGTGCGCAGTCACAAGCTGGTAGCGAGTTACTAAAACATCTACCTGAGTGCAAACGTGCGCCGGCGCTGGTTCTTTTGTTTCCCTTCCCCCGCACATTCCTGGGAATGCAATCGTTGGAATGCAATGCCCCTCGCACTTCCTCTTTCACCTCGCCGCGCTCACCCCGTCGCCATACATATTGACCCGACCGATCACCATGTTCGGCAAGCCGATCCCTTGGGAGACGCGAGCCAAATACCTCGGTGTGACCCTCGACCACCACCTCTCCTTCGCTGAGCACATAAAGCAGGCGCGTTCGCGCGCCGCTTTCGCTCTCGGTAGACTCCACTCCGTTCTGAATGCACGTAGCAAATTGTCACTTAGGTGCAAATTGCGCATTTATACAGCGTGCATTCGCCCCATCATGACCTATGCGGGTTCAGTGTTTGCGCACGCAAAACCTCACCTCATTCATAGGATGCAGGCCCTCCAAAACCGTTTCCTCCGAAAGGTAACGGGAGCCCCTTGGTTCGTTCGGAACGAAATCCTCCACGTAGATCTCGATATTCCCACCATCTCCCAGTTCTTGAAACGCAATTCCAAGCGTTTCTTCGACTCAGCCACCAACCATCGCAACCCTCTGGTTGTCGAGGCGGCTAGCTATGTCCCCTCTCGTATTAGTAAGGTCCGCCGCCCTAGGCTTGTCCTCTCAGATCCCGACGACCCCATAAGTCTTCTCCAGGAGAGCAGTAGGGACCGTAGGAACAAAAACAAATCGACATTCCGACCTCGCCGCCGAGGTCCCTCACGACGACCCCGTAATAATCGTCCTCCCCCCCGTCCTAGCTTTAAACTCCCCTGACAATAATAATTCTAATCTGATCCAGCCTGTCCCATCTTGCTGTCCTCCCCCCTGCGACGCCCTAAGCCGAGGCCCGTTCCCCACAGGGGGAGCCCTTAGCGTGTAGTCGCTTAGTCTGTAAGTTTTATGCCCCTGGCTGGAGGCTTTGAGTCATCTTAAGGCAGCCACAGGATAGTCCGGTTAAGTAGTCTCGACCTCTCTAGGTCAACTACGAGATGCCATTTATATAAAAAAAAGATATGACGTCATTGACAACAGGTACACGGTTTTTTTCCGGGTTGTAGCTAGGGCAAATAACATGACTCATGTTGAGACGGCTCGCGCTCCGCTCAACATCGCCGCGCGCTGGCGGCAGTGAACGAGGGGTGCGGGGACAGCGGGGAGTCAGCCGGCCAACGACGGCCGAGCGCAGGCCCCGCGCCACATGCCACGACAGTCAGCTGTGGATCTCCTTTATACACGGCTGCGCATGCGCGTCTTAATTTTCATACCTAATAATCTTGTTTACATATTTTTTTAACCGACCGTTGTATTTTATATTCTTTTTCATTATACATTATACTTGTTAATACAGTCCGCTATCGTTCATTTTACTCCACCACGACCTATCGTCGCGATCATTGGTCCTTCTACCGTTAACATTTTGAACCGAACAAAGAAAAAACGGCAATTTTAAAATCAACGGTTCGTCGGTTCGAGAACAAAAGTCGTCATCTTCGGGTTCAAGTTCACAAGAGGTCTTCGTTTTCTACGTGTCATCGCCTGCATTTGGTCATCGTGAACGTCGATACGGCAACAGCCGTCTTCATCGAGTTCACACCAACGGGCGGCGCAAGAGATAACAAAAAGTTTACCGAAATTATTTTTATTTTTTATTTAAACCTAAACCACATCAAACAGTAGTGTTCAGATAGGTAACAAATGCCTAGGAACTGAAATTAAATCGTTAGTTAAGCTGAAAAAAATTGAAAATTTGAAACATAGAAAATTGTAAAAATACGACCTTCTTGTTAATAAAAATCTCTAACTTTTAGGCTATTAAGAATATTCCAGTGATTCATACCTCCAAAGAATCTCTATGACTTGGACCAGTTTTTTATAATACGTGGTCAACTTTCGCTAGTGTAACGTTTTCCCATAAAAATCGCTCGAAAATTGAGTAAAACTTCTGCCAGACCGAAGACTTTGCAGTAACTGTTTCTTATTATTGAACACATGTTTTATAGATGCGTATAAGTATTACCAAAAGAAAGGCCCACTTTTCTACAACGTTTTGAAAAAAAAAAAGTAATTGATAGCTTTGCTAGTTTTTTTTTTTATAATTTTTTTCATTGAGCACTATGCGAAGTGATTGAAAAAAACAAAAATTGGTCATAACTTTTGAACGGTAAAAAATTGCACCAACATTCTCAGACTTAAAAAGTTTGGAAATGACCTTGCCTACACTCCTTTTCGATTTGATCCATACTTTCAGGGACACCCTGTACACACATAAGGGGTGCCATCAGCCATCATTGATTCCTCAATCACCGGCAAGATATGAAAATATGGAAAGTCGAGACACATGTGGAGTAAATTGTGTAAATAGTAATAAACTGGGCGTCCTAAATAGGGTGAAGCGATACTTTACGCCTGAAGAGCTTTTAACTCTTTACAAAGCGCAAGTCCGATCCTGCATGGAGTATTGCAGCCACCTTTGGGATGGATCAGCTAAATACCAACTTGCTGCGCTTGACTCGGTGGAATGCAGAGCTAAGAGGCTCATTGGCGACGGAAAACTGGTGGATGCCAAACTTTATAGCTTGGCTCATCGCCGCAAGGTTGCCTGCTTGTCGGTCTTCTACAGATTGTACTTCGGAGAGTGTGCTCGAGAAATCCACGACCTCATTCCACCGGCCCCCTTCTACCATCGGACATGCTAGACGCACTGCCAGTTACCATCCGTACCTGGTTGCTATTCCACCAATTCGCACTAAGCGCGTCTTTTATAATGCGCACAGCAAAGGAGTGGAACTCACTACCTGCGTCTGTGTTTCCGAACGCATACAACACTAATCTCTTCAAAGTGAGAGTGAACAGGCTTCTTCTGGGTAAGCTCACTCCATCGTCGACTTTGTCTCTGTCACCTCTGACCTAGACTGGAGTCAAGAGCAAACCCATCACAAATAATAAAAAAATAGTAAAACCTCGACAAATTCAAAATATTTTAAATGCCTATTTTGCTGTGGGGAAGTTTAGATGTAGGTCAGCGTGTAGGTTCACTTCTTACACTGATGTGAGAGTGTAACTTATAAAATAAATGGATAGTATTCTGATTCTAAAAGTGCTACTTTAATGAGCGATGTGATGTTTTAATTAAGTACAGACGCCAGCACATCAAGCTACTACAATCTGTCAGATTTCTTTAATAGATTTTCGACTTTATTGCTAAAGCATTAGGTTCAAGGTTGATTGGGAAAATCTGACAGTTTCGGGTAGGTTGACCTGCTGGCGTCTGTACATAAATAAAATAATGAATTTGAATTCAAAGAACATCGGCCACTGCCCATACATACTAAGACCTGGCTATGAAATATCGCGACCATGGTTAATATAGGGCTTAAATGGTTCGTCTAACCACCGTTAGCAATCCCACATTGCAAATATATTATTTGAAAGTGGAGGAGCTTAGAATTTTTACATTAACAATTTGTAATTTTTGAGGTTATGATTACGTTATAATGAATATGGTTTATAGTTATACCTACAACCATAACTAAACTGCAAAGGTGGACGAGGTAGCCTATGTTATCTATTTGATTATTATATAAGCCAATATAATACTGTTGTGGCATATATAACAAACAAAATCATGTTGCATGGATTTATAAGGATTCACATACGTAAGTAATTAGCATTTACAGTACCGATTTGTCTACTGTTTTAGTAGTCAAAATGTTTGTAGGTAAAGCAAATCAAATCAATCAAAATCAAATCAAAAGTCATTTATTCAAACTAGGCTGAGAATCAGCACTTTTTGAACGTCAAAATTACATAAGACAGTCCCCCAAAAACGCCCGCCTTTCACCACTTCCTAGTGCTTTAGCTGGGGAGAAGAAGTGGCGCAACAAACTCCCCAGCAGCACAGCTGTCTGTTCAGTTAAAAAAATGATTCTATATAATACTGAGCATAATAATTTAGGTACATTACGCAACACAAAACATTAAATTAAATTATTTGCTATAAGTAAGCTAGCACACGCCAATATACCAAAAAAAAAAAAAACGAAAACAATACTCAAGCAGAAACAAAATACAAAACTAAAAGCGTAAGCAGAACTTTATACCTAAATAAAAGCCTCCAGTAATAAAGGGCGTGCCCACTTACATATAGCCGTACATGTAGTCGTAACTCACAAGTCACAGATAGGGATAAACTAGGACCATCGAAGTAAAATCAACAACGAGTTACATTACTAATAACAAAACAAAACCAAGGTCAGCAAGACGACCTGTCACCACAAGCAGCACCCGTTCACGAGTATAACGCAAAGATCAGCCATTACCCCCCTCGCCATATTTGAGGAAAGGAGACAACCCGACCCCCGACGCTACCGCAAGCAGTGACATCTAAGGGAGCATGACGAACTTGCTGCCGGTTGTTCGGGCAAGAAAAACTATGATCAATTGTCGAGGTCACTAGCTAACCACATATTGCAATACCACTCATAAAAAATAAATAAACATTGAAATGAGTAGATTATGTCAATAATAAATAAAAATAAAATTAATTAAAGCAATGCCCTGAAGCAGCAAGCAGTCCACCCATGAGTACATACTTATGTTAGGTATTTTTTTTAACCATGCAAATAACAATAAGATATTTAAACTATTCTATCCATTATATTGATGGCAGTAGGGTCGCCAACTATTACATGGGACTTCAAAAAATAACTGGCGTAATGTGGGTGGTACTATTAGATAAGTATATCACTGCCTAAGCCTTTGGGAATTACAGGCGTGGTATTGTTTTCTAATATCTGTCATGACAAATGCAAAAGAAAAATAATTAAGGTGATTTTTAAATAATAATAATAATAATAGATTAGCGCGCCGCGCAATGATAGTCGATGTTACCATTCCACATGACGAGAACCTCGTGAAAGCTGAGAAAGAGAAACAAATAAAATATCTCGACTTAGCACACGAGGTTGTTGGCATATGGAATGTGAGCTCGGCTGTCATTGTGCCGATTGTCGTAACGGCCAATGGCCTGATGGCCGAAAGTCTCGATCAACATCTTTCGAGGCTCTCGTTAGGCGGTTGGATCAAGGGCCAGATTCAGAAGGCAGTTCTTCTTGATACGGCTCGCATTGTGAGGAGGTTCCTGTCTCTGCAACCCTAACCACCGGTAGCTTGGACTTTGCTCCCGCTACTGGCGGATCACTATTTTTTATATTTTTAAATGTTTTTTTTTATGTTTTTTATAAAAAATATTTAAAAATGTATTTAATAAGTTTTTAAAATGAATAAAGGACATAATAATAATAATAATATCCTGGGACATTTTCACACACGGTCATCTGGTCCCAAACTAAGCAGAGCTTGTACTATGGAAACCAGATAACTGATATACTACATACACTACTTTTTTTTTTGTAAATACATACTTATATGGATAATTACACCCAGACTCATAAATAAATCATGCATAGTAGTTTTATTACTTTATTTATTCCATATCTTCTCTTACAACTACAGAATCTAGGTACTCAGCAGGAGCAGAAATATTGGACTGGTGTCTGGCCCATCCAAGGTACCATACTATTGTCATAGTATGCGCACAACATCCAACTGTGCGACGCCCTACCAAACAATTGCAACAATACTCTACAATACCTTCTCTCCCCGATATACCATTTTCAACTAAAATGTAAACATAATACTGCTTCCTAGATATATGCCTTGATTTAATTTTTCCTCGTATTAAAATATTATTGCCACTTCCTCTCAAATGGTACTCCGTTGCATTTTATGCTTTCACTTGCTACCTCTATTCTATAGCCACCATGAAATCGAATATGCTCTCCATAATATGATCGCGCCTGCTTTATCTGATATGTTCCTAAGGCAAAAAGAATCAATTCATTCATCTCCATTCTAGGGAATGATATCAAGTTATCCCTATCTGCTGTTATACTAACAAAGTTAGAAGACCTTCTATTCATATGTGTATTTTCTACCATTAGTGCCAAATTATTTTCCAAAGACATCCGTTCTCTTAAAATGTTTAACATTTCCCCTGCATCATCTCTGTTTCTTAGGCGAACACCAAACCTTTTCAAAAGACTGGCTGCTATTGAAAAATCCTGCATCATGTGTGGCACAGTCTTGTTAAAATATTCATGTCGTAATAATTTAAAGTCTCTTTTAAAATACCCATTGACTACTTCCACTACCCAACGACAAATAGTGACACACCTACTTCTATTTGCTTGAAGTGTTGTTAGTTGATGCTCGCCTTCCAATAGAGATTCTGGCATATAAGCTCTATAATTGCAGTCTTGTAACATGCTAACGGAGTCTCGGAAGCCCCTGTCCAAAATGAATATATCATTTGTTTGGAGATACGATCTGAGAGGAGAATTCTCATTTCTAATTAGAGATGTCATTATATCTGCATCTGAAGTGGTTGCCTTGTATGGACCAACACAGTCAACAATATATCCGTCACATGCCACAATTAAAAATGGTTTAAGTAGATTTCTGTACTTATGTAAAGAGTATGTATCTTTCTGAAACATGTAGTTCGAACTTTTGTTTATATAAATATAAGTACCATCACAAATCAAAATTACTTGTTCATTATTATCATTATTATATATACCATTTGGCAAGAGCAAATTATGTTGTAGCAAATTCTCTCTTGAAATATGTGAGAGTCCCAGATGACTAGGAACGAAGTCTTGTATGAGCAATTCTCTTACCTTGTTCATTAATCTTTCCATTGTGCGACGGGGTACTCCTATCAGTTTGGAGATTCTGTCATCCGATTCCCCCGTCCTTAATTTCATTAATAATGTACCCAAGCCTAAAATACCTCTATGAGTATCTTGGATCCTGGGAACTTCATTGAGTAATGCAATAAAATCTTGCTTTAATCTTCCGATCCAATAAAAAAATAAATTGTCATCTATTTCTTCGATGGTTTCTATACTACTGAAGTCTAAATATGTTTTTTCTGTAGTAACAAATGAGAACACATGTTCTATTTGTTGCACAGTAAAAGTTTTAATGCTGCTTGGCAAATCATACAGACTGTCCCAGTTATTGCTATATAAATGTTCTGCACAAACTCTTGCCAAAACTGGTATATAAAACTTATAGTTACCCAAAATAGTGGCTCTGAAAGAGTCAGAAATAGTATGTAAACTAGTATTAAGACATCCAGCAAATAAACAATGAGAAGCTGTATTTGCAGCCAGTCTATAATATTGTAGAATAATTTCTGCTACCGGTTGATCAGGTACATTAGATACTTCTTGCCTGTCTTCCTCAGCGTCTACAAGTTGTTCTACAACTTGGTCAGAAACATCTGGTTCGGGTCTTAATTCCTCAACTGGAGTCGACGATCTTACTCCTTCAATTTCTTGAGCTCGAAGTGCAGATCGTCTGCATCTCAGCCAACAAGGATGACAAATACGTTCAGATGATGTTATCTATAAAAGATAGACATTTTGGTATAAAATACAACATAATAACTTGAATTCATTATAATCCTAGATTATTGTTAGTTTTGTTTTTAGACATATTACAGACCTGTCGTGGTGCAATCCTGGATTGAACAATATTGGCAATACTTCTGTCCAAATCAGAGCCATTTTCTCTCAAGATAAGGTCACTTCGTCGCCTTAATATTGAGAGACCACATAGAACACACACTTGAGTATGGCCTTGGTGAGAGGATCCAGCAGCCTGCTGTTCACCACTGTCACGGTTTAATGCCTCATTAACCGCATGCATTGCAATATCGTGACAAGCTTCACAAAGGCAATCATCTTCAGTGATCTGGAAATAAAGAAACAAAAATCAATGTAGAAAATGTAAATGTTTTCATAGAGCTGAAAGTGATCAATGATTCGTTATGTAGCAAAAAAAAACTTACGATAATCGGATCGATCCAACTACTGATTAATGATATGATTCTGGAGTCAAGTTGCAGGACAACGAAGCGGCGAAGTGTATTAACGCAGATATTGCAATTAATACACTGCACACGTCCATGAATGGACCGTTGGCTCGGGTTCATTGTTGCAAACGAGATGTTTCTCGACACTCTGAACCAATTCACAAAGCGTTATCAGTGTCCAGGGGGCAATAGCAAATAGTCGTCAAGTAAATAAGATCAATCGGAGTCCATAGTCAAAGCGAAGTCACGAAAAAACACAAAAAACACAGGAAATCGCTCGGTACACAACGACGCTAACAGCAAGCCAGCTACGCTGTGTCATGTGTCATCTGTCATCAATGATATGTCGACAAAAAATACGTTCCGTTTTACATATTTCTGATATATTATTAAATGTAATTAAGGCAGTAATTATTTTTTAAATCAATTAATTATATTATTTTTACGGTTTATTGATATAAGATATGATTAGTGATATAAAATAAATTAAAAATATATATTTTTTAAACGTAATCGCATAATTAAATGCCGCTGCGCTGTTAAAACGAAACGTATACCACAGATAACAATCAAACAGGTTTGGATGCGTTCAAACTTAATAAAAATTGTGATGAAGTTGAGTTTATTTATTATTTATACAAAACATTTTCCCGGCCAGAAAAAAATAAGTTAGACCCGGTTATTTAAAGCACGTGTAAATGACTATTTTTTGATACATCGATCATTAATGTTCGCGTTCAGGTCATATTTGACCATCCTCTTTTTGCATGAAATAAATTGTTACTCTTTTGTACTTGATGTCACACATTTAAAGAATGAATTTTAATAGGAGGGGGGGGGGGATATATATAATATATAAAAAAGGGGGCTTTCGCCTTAACGGACTCTCGCTTATTTGTTACAGGTGAGTGTGTAATAGACGGGCAGCACGTGGCGGGCGGGCAGAGCATCGTGCTGGGCTGCCAGCTGTGCACGTGCTCGTGGGTGGAGCTGACCTGCGAGCGCAAACCCTGCGAGCCCGTCGCGCCTCCCTGCCGCCGCCTGCCTATCTCCAATCACTCGCGTGATCCCTGCTGCGGGGATGTTGCCTGCAAACCAGGTAAAGTGGCACATGAGCTAAACTATCCTCACTCATGCCTTGTGGATGTGGATACTTTTTTCAAATCCAGAATCTCAGATAAGAATATAATATAATGCCACGTGGAGGTGAGATACTTACCACTTATCATTAACAGTACCTTTGCAACTTGTTCAATTCAATGTCATGTCTAGTATCTTGGGACTGGATACCACTATTATACTCCATTATAAGTAATATTTAGTTTTTGAATTCTAGAGCGACTATAGTACCTACCTATTTATTTCTTTGCAGAAAAAAATACTACTTCCACCCAAAAGTCTTCTTCTGTAAACGCAACTGTGGAAAAAGAAAACAAAGAAAGTGACTCCGAAGTGGAAGTGCCCCATACAACATCTGAACCTTTAGTAGTTGTGCCCCTTACTAATCAGACAACTAACACTAAAGCAAATAATACCGAAGACGTGACGATAAAGGACGTCACTACACTACCACAAGGAAATACTGAGTCTGTTGAGACAAGCACTACAACAGCAGTTCCTACTACCAGTTCTTCGAAACCGACTCCCAAACTAGCGACTACCACCACCACCACCACGGCTGCTCCGGTCAGGCAGGTTGATAATACTTCTTCTGAAGAAGACGAAGATGATGACGGTGACTTTTCATTCGGCAGCGTACTGAAGCTACTTCTCAGTGATTACGAAACGACGACCGCTCCGAGTAAGAAACCCTCCACCAGAGCTCCCACCAGGCCGCCCCCTACCAGCACACCCTACACCAGCAGACCTGCAGAAGAAACATTCTTCAAACCTCTCCCGCCACGTCCGTACGTCATCCCTGTAAAACCACCAAACACAGTCAACAGGATAGACCATCTTGTACTCGGCGAGGCCACCGCCATAAAGCGAACAACTCACCGACCAATCACGAACAACACCACCAAACGTCCGACACCCCCAACGTATGAACATCCCACAACCAAGACGTATGAACGTCCGACACCACAGACGCATGACACAACAGAGAGAAGACCAGTGATGCAAGAGGACCCAGTCCCGTTCACGCCTGTGGCGACAGGAGGACCCCGGCCTCCAAACCTGGGAAGTTTACCAGGCGTAGGGTCAGGTCTTCTGAAGTTGGCTGGCTGTAACATCTACGGGATGATGTACAGGGTCGGGAGGATCATCACGGAGCTGTCCACGCCGTGCATGGAGTGCTGGTGCACGGAGCTGGGGGTTCAGTGCAAGTCGCTGCACGCGCTGGACTGCTGAGGATCAGAGAACATGCATTTAGTGTACCGCGTGTGATTGAGCGGTTGGTTATATAGCTCCAGGAATATGCACTCACTACTGGACGTGTTTGGACCATTTAACCTTGTGATTTTCTAGGTGTAATATTTACGTGGCTTAAAAGGAGATTATAGTGTATGCTTGTCCAGCTCAAGTTTAATATTATAATAATGGTGCGTCTGTGAAGTAATTAAGTAGTAATTGTGAAACGTAAAACGAAATGACAGTTTTTAATCCCGTGTGCACCAGTGCGCATGTGCACCAGCGTGCATCAGTGCGCATGCATGCATGAAAATGAATAAATGTAAATGTAAGTCAATGGAGCCGATTCTCTTGTTCAACAACTAAATTAAAATTAGAGAATCGCTATCTTTTACTAACAGACAGCGCGAGAAAAGGACGGCTCTAGCTATGAACTATGTTAGAGATGTCAAACTACATATGTAGTTTACGCCGTGCGCTTCACCGTATGTTTACTCGACATGTTTTTACGTGTCGTCTGAATTTGTATGGCAATATTAGTTCCAACTAAAGACAGCTCTAATTTACATCCGTCTCTTTCTAGTTTTATTAGAGAGAAAAAGTTAGCAATAGCTTAAATTAAGTTTAGTTTGTGTACAAGAGAAGCGGCACCAATGTCGTCGAAAATGAGTCGGGTAATGACTGTTCATATTATTTCAGGAGCTTTATGGTGTCCATTGACGATACGTTCATCAATCCAAATGCAGTGGACGTCTTCCAAAATCGTTTCATGAATGTGAAAA
The DNA here is from genome assembly GCA_948252095.1 of Dicycla oo. Classification (NCBI taxonomy): domain Eukaryota; kingdom Metazoa; phylum Arthropoda; class Insecta; order Lepidoptera; family Noctuidae; genus Dicycla; species Dicycla oo. The sequence continues at coordinate 976,650 of OX411718.1, read as the reverse complement.
ATATTTATTCCAATTGAATGGACGTCGTCTGCTTTGGAATTCCAAACGGATTGAAATCCATGAATCCAACCCAAACGGACGTCTCGCCAGTGGCTACCTTTAGTTAAAATATTTATTTAAATAAAATGGCCGGCAATGATCTCATACGACATAGACTATCATAGACTTGAATATTTCGTGAACAGTTGAGTGCCTGTGTGTAATAACAGAGCAGGATGTGTCGCCGCAACAACTGCGTGCGAAGTCGATCGATGACATGTTTTGATGACCGTTCTGCGCGACCCAGTGTATTGCACGGCAGCCAGATACCGTTAATAAATCACAATCTAGTTCCACACAGAACATCATCGGATATCCTACCAACTGTCAGCACGCGTACTTCTTCTGTCAATCGTGACAGAAGTACGCGTGCTCACACTCCATTCCTTGATACTCCGTGTCACTTACCTTCGGCGTTACATTTGATTGACCGCGTCACAAACTATACAGTTGGTACAGAATCAGAAGGACTTTTAATTAGCTGCAGTAAAATCACAGCTAATGTAATACTACTTTTTAACGAAATTTAAATAGTGAAGTGACAAAAGAAATGATTCATTCAATTAACATTCAGTTCAAAATCAATCAATGTTAAATTATTTTTTTATAAGAGGATAATATATTTATAATGAAATAATAAGATTAATACACAATAAACAAAAAGTTTACAATAATAATAAAAAATCGAATGCTTAATTATTATTTTGTCATCAACTCATCACATTAGTGATCGGATATGATTTATAAAACGCATTAATTTTAATCACAAACATTTCTTTTCAACATTCTTGTTTTTGGTGTTTTGCAAATAGCCTTGTATGTATGAACTTATAGTAAACGTTATTCCTAATGTATGTAACTTTCATTTATTTAAACATTTGATTTAGATCGTTATAGTGGGATTTTTAGAGTGAACATGAAACAAAAATATTTTTAGTGAATTTTATCTTCCTCTTATAATATATGAGATACGCAGTCATTCCATTTAAACGGTGTTACTTTGTGAATTCCTTCTTGGAATAAACTTTTATCTTGCATTTTAAATGTTGTTTGTTTTTTGCGACGTAGGTACCTGCGCCTGAACCAGCTCGATAGGGTTCAACTCGCAATGGTAGGTATGAGCAACACTGTGTAGTGCAGCATCTCACCATCTCGTCCACAGCATTTTGTTATACGTTTGATTCTGTTGTCGTATAATATCTAAAAGAGTGGTCTTTACCATATCTGGTTCGAAAGAAATGTGTTTTTTTGTAACCGCAAAATAAAACAATGTTTCATTGCGTTTTAATCACATTATATCAATTACATATATACAGTATGTTAACCAACAGAGGGCGTTCCCGTTAACCCGCAATAGTATAGCATCCATACATGCTAAAAAAAATATTACCATTCGAAAACAAAATGGTTTTTATTTTTTTTTAATATTAAAATATTCACTAAAAATGCTAAAAATATTCAAAAAAATATAAAAATATTCACTAAAAATAAAAACTAAATTGCGATGTTTCCGTCCTTCAAGTACGCGTGTACAGAGTGTTTCTTTTACGTATCAATTTAACATTTTTAGTGAATATTTTAATATTAAAAAAAATAAAAACCATTTTGTTTTCGAATGGTAATATTTTTTTTAGCATGTATGGATGCTATACTATTGCGGGTTAACGGGAACGCCCTCTGTTGGTTAACATACTGTATATATATATACTTATATATTTATCAATTATAGTAAGAAGCGTCATTCTAGTGTAGCTAATTAGATGTCTGACCGAAGTGCCCTAACAATGTTACATGATAGCCTCAATGTATTTTAGATTCGTACTGTAGGTTTATAATTATAACTGTTTACTATAATATCTAGTATTAATTTAGCAATTAAATAGAATTAAACATTTATTGAGGTTTTTTTTTTATATTTCTTTTATTTCATGATAACCGAACGTTTTAAAATGACGTAGCAACTAAGATAAGGTAATTAATGAAACGACATAATATGCAAATTGAACTTTTATAAGATCACAATAATCACGTAAGCGATATAAGTATGACAACACTATCGTGTCTACTATGCAACATAACAACAATGTTGCTACATTTTCAGTTGATAAAATGATATGTATTTTCGGGCTCGAGATCATAGTCGCAGAGTTCAACATTACAAGCAAAAATAATGACTTGTAGGCAGATGACTTACATGCTTGTTATCGTGTGCCGTGCTATCGTCTGAAACTACGTGGGTTGAAGTACTTACAATTAGTGTAGGTACGAGATAAAACACAATGTCAAATTCAGGGACTTTACCTTTGCATTTAACATATTTTATATCTGGTCTACATAGTATGCCACCACTGTACCGCATGTGGATATACCTGCCATAGATATGGTGACTGCTACCTACATCAGTAGCGTCCTGCCTGCTGCCTCGGTTCACAACGATCTGCAATGCCTTTAGTCTTTGATAGTCTTACATAACTCTGACTCATCATGTCTTTTTAAAGCAGATTACTTATTTTCAAATAATTACAAAGCCAAACGACTCAAAAATTTAATTGTGTCGAGATCAGTTGCGATGTCGACTTTTATGCATCATTTATGACATTGTGAACAATTCGTAGTTTGTGGGTAAAGTCAGCAACATAAAGTCGATTAACACTTCAGTTTGCAAAATCAATTTTAATCAAATTGAGCAAAATCAATCGGCCAATCGGCCTAGCCGTTTCTCAACTATGTTGAGGTCGGCTTCCAGTCTAAAAAGATGCAGCTGAATACCAGTACTTTAAATGGAGCGATTGCCTATCTCACCCCCACAACCCAATTACTGGGTAACACGATACCCCTTGGACTGTTTGACAGACTATTGGCCTTCTGACAAGTAGCATATTCTTCGATAAATTGAATTAAAATCGGAACAGAAGTAAAATTTAAATAATATTTACTCTTAGCTACGAACTACCAAAGAGCACTAGGTTATCGATCCATTGTGTGTCAATTCAGAAGAAGTGTTAATAGAGTTTTGTTGCTAACCGTACCTAGGTTAGAATGTCATGTGTAAGGCGAGCCAAGATATTTTTTCTGCTTAGAATAGTAAAATATGTATAAATGACATAATACAATAACAAAAACACAAGTTTAATTAAGTCATGTATTATAAGTTTATAACTTAAGTCTGTGATGACTAGAATATAATAATCTCTTTGGTTGCAGTTATTTACAAGATAGAGGTATTTTTAGCAATAAATTGTAGTAATGTACATTGACTTCTTATTGCAGATAGACACTCTGTTATCTAAAACAGAAAACAAGTCACAAAACTCGGCCAATTAGGTAACATTTTGCTCAATGGCGTGCTGATTGATGATTTGAAATACTCAAAATTATTTGATTTCTGTGACCTGCGGATCAGTTCGTTTATCAATGTTTTGACTGTTTCCACCTAAAACATAATATGTTTCAGTTAACATTGTCCAGTTACTTGATATGATGATAATTCGTTGCTTAATTATCTATTTTAGTGCCAATTAAAGATGTGCTAATCAGGAATATTAACACAAACAAAATTCGCGATACTAAAAAAAATTTGTGGATAAAAGACGGTTAACAACGAAATGTGAGATTACATAATAAATAAATACTTTTAGAAATATTGAATTCAATTGCACTTGCTCGCTACTAACATTAGAGTAATTATAGAATCGTTCATAAGTACAAAGCTTAAAAAATATCACTAGCCGTTTATCCAACGTTTTGATGCAAAACAATCGAAAAGGTGATTTCACAGAAATCAATAACATTAACTCCGCCAATATAACAAAAATACATCCAAACATAACAGTCCTATAACATTAGGCACGCACCACATTCATTATGCTGTTTATAATTTAAGTTTAGTTAATTATACCTAATCGATAATTAGGTATAAAACACGAACAAACATTACAGACAGTTCTGTAATGGTTCGGTAAGGCGGAGTCACAATTTAGAATTTACGACTTATTTTATATTTTCCTTAAAACATGAATTCCAAAGAACATGTTTGTATATAACGCTTACTACTAGAACGTGAAAAAGATACATAAATCGTATGTTACGGCGACGACTTTATACTGCCGACTATCTTCGTACCTACATATAGAGTACAAAGGTGTAAAATTCCCATCAAAAGCTATTCTAAGCCACGAATAGCGGACGGATGAGTACAAATTGCACTTTTCATTGAGACGCAAATGTTCCGCGGTCCGCGGTTTTCAGGGTTCAGGTCTGGTCGCCGTAGTCGGAGTACCACCCGTAGTAGAGGCTGGCGACCACCACGCCGCCCACCAGCAACGCTCCTGAGATCACGCGACACGCTATCACGTACACATTCTTATTATTTTCACCTGTAACCAAAGAGAACAAACATAAATATTAAATAGAATGAATTTTGTAGGAGATATAAGAAAGAAAGAAATATATTATTTGACACAGTACTGGATAGACTTTATTTTTAAGTGGTTCAGCGCAAACTTCGCGGGCTTAAGGATTATATTATGAGACAAACATTTGAATAAAATATAGAAGAAAAGTTTAGATGTCTAATCGGCTGACAACCCGACGGGCTAGATATAAGAAATATGTTTTTAGGATTCCGTATCTCAAAAGAAAAAACAGAACACTTATAGGATCACTTCGTTGTCCGTGTGTCTGTCTGTCAGTCGGTCAAAACCCTTTTTCTCCGGAACGCGTAGAGGTATCAAGTTGAAATATAATATCAAATATGTAGGTCTGTGGTCCCTTGGATCTAAGAAAATCATGCTTCTAATTCAACACACTAAAAAAATACGGCCATTTATGCGACATATTTTAGTACTCGCATGTAAATCAAAACATATAGGGTACTTCCCGTTGACCTAGAATCATGAAATTTGGCAAGAAGCGAGGTCTCACAGCACAAGTAAAAGAGAAAGTCCGAAAATCGTTAATTTGTAATTTTATCATATAAAAAAGAAATTTTTGGGATAAATTATTTTCAACTACGGAACTCGTCATTGTGCGTGGTCCAGCACGCAACTTGGCTGGTTTTTTGATAGTATTACAAAATGTACGGTTCTAGTTACACCGAAAAGCCGGCTCTCATTCCCCCTGTTATCATCGGCGCTCCGCAGAGACCGCGCTGACAGTATGGTACTGTCAGCGCGGTCCAAATGTGTGCATTGCATATGGATGCAATGCACACATTTGGACACAATTAAAATATATAAAACTGAAATATAGAATGATGTGTGCGTGTGGGGCCACAGCACTTGATGGCGCGCTTTTCCCGGTCTGCTCCGACTTCCGGTATCTTGGTTTACTTGTGCAAAGCGATGGCGAAATAGATCGGACTGTTAAGTACAGAATTAACACTGGATGGACGAAATGGCGGCAGGTCACGGGGACAATCTGCGACTCCCGCATTCCCCTTAGACTCAAGGGGAAGATTTATAAAACAATGGTTAGACCTGTTGTCTTGTATGGATCAGAATGTTGGGCCTTAAAAAGAATTAATTAAAGGCAATTGCATGAAGCTGAGATGAGAATGCTAAGAGGGATGTGTGGTGTTACTCGAATGGATAGAATAAGAAATGAGTATGGAAGAGGAAGTCTGAAAGTGACACCGGCGACTGAAAAGTTGTGTGGAAATCGGTTGTCATGGTATGGGCATGTGATGCGGAGGAATGTGGAAAATGTCGTCAGGAAAGTTTTGAGTATGAATGTGGATGGCTATACGGGTAGGGGAAGACCAAAGAAACTATGGATGGACTGTGTGAAAGATGATATGGCCAGAAAGGGGGAGACTATCGAGATGACGACTAATAGAGAAGTATGGAAGAAAAACACATGTTGCGCCGACAACAACTAAATTGGGACAAGGGCTGGAGAATCTTGTGCCTCATCACACGGACGTGCACTTCAGTTCACTTCAGTAATAACGCCAGACAGATGCTGCCTGACGCTGATTTTCAAATGAACCTTTACGGACGAGAGAGAAAACATATTCCTAAAATTTTGATTAATGTTAAAAAAATAAATCCCAATAACTATATTAAAATAAACGAACACATAAAATCAAATCTCACCAGTGAACACAATGAAGGCGAGCGGTATCCCGACACCCGCGCCAAGGATGTGCGCGGCCCAGGCGACGTACTCGTAGGAGGCGTGCGCTTGGGCAGCGGCCGGCGCGCCCAGCGGCGCCGGCGCTCGTACCAGCGCCCAGCACATCTCCGAAGTGCCCAACACCACCACGCTTAGTGGACGGAACCACCACAGGGGGATATGGCCGAACCTGTGAGGGCACATCTTGGTTAGATATCGACAGGGTAATTTTTAGAAGACAGATCGTGCGAATACTACAAAGCAAAAACGAATTGCGTATTATTGATTTTATTTGTAAAAGTAAGGTAACATCCTAGAAAACTGTATCGATCGGGAATTACCTACTGTTACAGTTCAAGGATAGGTAAACACTACATTACAAAATAACAAAGAAATATCACGTCCCTATTCAAATATTTTTAGGAAAGAAACTCACCTAAGGCACACATTAGCTATATGCGCAGTCAGCAGCGCGTAGACTGCCGCGGACGCACCGACGACACGCACGCGGGGCTGCAGGGCGCCTGCGCCGAGCGCGCCAGCCGCCACGCCACCAGCCCACAGCACCACCACGCGCCAGGGACCCTGCTCACGCTCTAGGGGCCAGCCCACCTGGGAAACATAGGAGAGGTTAGTATACTGAACCATTTTCGGGAAGTAAAATATCCATCATCAATACAATTTTTAAGCCTGAACATAGGTGGGCAAGGTGGTATGCAGCACTCATCAATTAATACTGACTGGAGTCACCAAATATGTTTCCAGTTAAAGAATGATGGAAGGACTAAAGGCGTGCCTGGAAATTAAAGCTACAGATAAACATAAGATTAAAGAATACTTACAGCCAGTGCAACGAGCGCGTTCAGAGCCAGGTGCGCATGACTAGCGTGCACGAAGCCGTAGGTGAGCAGGCGCCAGGGCTCGCACCACCACGCGCTCGGAGACCACTCCAGCGTCGCGCGCATGTCGTCCGACAGCGAAATGTGGATGAGGACCTAGCAACAACAAGAAGTGTCAGTCAACATCCAGACTGACTGGCTCAGCTAGCAGGAATAAGATAAGTAAAGGGAGTCAAGAAGGTTTTATTGATGAAGCTTCAAGATATAAGATGAAGTGATGAAGGCAAACGAAGGTTGTGATAAATATACTTACAAGGACAATGATCATAGAGACTATAAAGTGCGGTGGTTTCAATAAAGCTATGAGCTTGTCTTTTCTTTTCTCAAACTTGGTCTTCGCGAATGCTTTCTGTGACTTCTTAATATGAGGGTATTTGTTGTGTACTCCGAGTGTGAGGCCGGCCTGCAACCGCGAGCTGTGCTTAGCTGGGGGCCCGCTGCTGGGGAGCAGGCGCCTGTTCTCTCCAGGGCTGTTGGTGTTGTATCCAGGCCGTTCTTCCTCGTTCTCGGTCCAGGCATTGGCCGGCTGCTGGCCATTCGGCAAGATCCTCCTGCCATGATGCACAGGCACTTGCTCCACATTCAGTCGCGCTGCCTCGCTGTCTCCGGCATCTGGCGCCATGGTCCCTGCTCCTCATGTTCCGCCGTCAGCACGACATGCCAGCTCCGCTCCGCACTGCTCTCTGTCGCCTGTGCCGAACAAATGTAATCAATCAGTAACGCGCTCGCGAATTTATACAAAATGAGAAGGAAAATCTATTTCAGTTAACTAATTAGGAATTCCATAGTAAAGGCAGTTATCCTGATTAATTGTGTTGGGATGAGACCACACGCTAACATGACATTAGGCGATCCAAGTCAAGTGCAACGCTATAGCTACCTACTTTAGATAATGTATTTGTTATCTAATTAAGTGGAAAATTGTGTTTTACTTGACTGAATTAAACTTATAAAAATAAATAAACTTATTATTAATAATTGAAACCCATGTAACCATTATAAGTAACATACGAAAGTTTCGTTGATAATCATGATCATTTAAAAATAATATCTTGGTAACCAAATGAAATATTATGTTATTTAAATTCGTGGCACAAATGTGCTAAATTGTAATTGAGTTATAAACCGTAACATTTGCACAGTGTGGCACTACCTTTACAAGTTTGCGGTTAGTTTCACGCAACATTCGATCATTGCACTTTTGACGCGATATCTATTTATTGGAAGTTTGCGGCACGATTGATATGTATAACGTCAACAATGTGTATACTCTTAGCTAAAATGGAATTCTGATGTGTATGGCGTTTGTGGACTACAAGAATGCCTTCGACTCCATCGAAATATGAGCAGTGGTCTCTCTGCAACGACATCGAATTGACTGGCGCTACATTGAAGTGTTGAGATGCTTGTGTGACGCTGCCAGGACGACTGTCCAGATCCAGGTCAGAAAACCAGCCCCATCCAAATGCTCAGAGGGGTGAGACAGGGGGACATGATATCTCCAAAACTGTTTATTAACGCGCATCTTGAAGACGTCCGTCTTCAAGACGCTGGACTGGGCTGGACAGGGCATCAACGTGAACGGCGAGTACATTTCACACCTTCGCTTTGCCAATGACATCGTCATAATAGCAGTCCAGTGCAATGCACGGTCAAGTACGGATGTGTTTGCGCTGCTCGACAAGAATATTATATTCACGTGTTGCGCGGCTTTAGCCGCTGCTCGGTTTACGAGTTCACAACCGCTCATAGCCAACGAGGTCTTGGCATTTATCAACATTACATGGACGAAGTCAGCATCTTGCAGATCTGCTAGTCCAGTTTCAAGGAGGAGATCAGCAGTGCCGAGCTGCTGCTATTCCAATCGCTCGGCAAAGTCGAGCAGATGCAATCCCGCCGGAGGGATGGTGGCCAGAAGTGTGTGCAGGACATCATCACATTGATGAAGAGCACCGACCCGGACGACGTGCCCACTTTTGTGGCGAAGGAGCTACATAAGTTGCCCCCAGTCACGTTTGACCACGTCGACGTCACCAGGTTGCTGAAGGACATTACAAGTCTCAAGGCGAGTCTGGCCGATGTACAGTCCAAGTTGGAGGTGTCTAATAACACCATTGGTGAACTACGTGCCGAAGTAGAGTTGTTGCGCAACACTGTTAAGGTAAATAGGTCGCCTGATGCCTCCAATGTGAACACACGTCGCGGAGCGGGAAAAAACGCTAGCATCGGCAGTTTTGAGTCGGCGAGCTCCACTGCGTCACCCGCTGCTGATATTGCACGCGTTGCAACTTGCGCCGCCGCCGTCGCTGACTCGTTGCCGGTCGAGGTAGTGACTCGTGTAGGTTCGTTGACCCCTAAACCTGCCTACGCTACTATCGTCGCCACACACAAACCTGTCTCTCAGGCCAAAAAGTGGGATAAGGAGAGCTGCTGTGAACATGCCGATAGGGGTTCGAAACAGCAAGGCCCGGCTGCGGGCACGTGTGACAAGGATGGCTTCGTGAAGGTGGAGAGGAAGAAGGGGAAGAAGCCTCCTAGTCGGAACCAGTGCGGGACCGCGCTGGCAGGACCCAATATGCTGCGTCCGGCAATACCTACGACGCAGCTCTATGTTTCTCGGCTACATCACACCACGAAGGTTGAGGAGATCGTGGAGTATGTTCGAGCGAAGACCAACTGGATCTTAAGGATCGAGAAGTTGGCGTCGCGCCACAACACGAATTTCAAGTCGTTCGTGGTGCGAGTTCCGATTCAATTTATCGAGTCCTTAAGGAAGAGTTTTGGCCGAAGGGTGTCGTGTATCGGCGATTCCGCGGAAGGCTACGCGACACCACGCAGCGCAATACGACGCCGTCCCTTCGTGTACAATAATGTTTTTATAATTATGTATGATAGTCTGTAAGGTATATATGTTATGGGTCTTTGTTACTCGAAATAAATTATTTATTATTATTATTATAATAGCAGAGACACTGGAATAGTTACACCAGACGCTGCACAGCCTGAATGGAGTCTGGTTGGCCTCAGCATGAATTTGGACAAGACGAAAGTCATGTACAATTCACACGTCTTACCGAGCCCAATCCACATCGAAGAGTCGCTTCTCGAAGTTGTGAAGGAGTACGTCTACCTAGGGCAAGTCATCCAGCTCGGTAGACACAACTTTGATAAAGAAGCTGACAGGAGGATCCTAAAGGAACATCGATACTATGATCTACCTAGTTATTCATTACGATTGGATAAAGATACAGTGATTGATTGAAGACAGACTTTATATTAGTTTTCAATACAATTTATCTATACCAACATGCATTTATACAATAAACAAAATATGTATTATATTGGTGACAAACAACGAGCTTCATGCACTGCAACAATATGGGGAAAGAGTAATTTAAATCTCAATACCTACTCCCTAGCAGGATGAATAAAATAATAAAATGATATAATAGACACACCAATAAAAGATAATATTTATATAACATCATACATATATGCAAACAGGTTTTCCCGTTAGGATTAATAATTGTTAATCCCGATTTTTATTAGTTTACAATTATCACAATAAAATGAACCGGAAAATACAATTATGTAATTGTGTGGCGACAGGCGACAGGCGCGTGCGCAGTGTGCGAGTACTGCTTATCACGTTTGTTTATACCTAGTTATGGTACGATTACATAGACATAACATAACCTTCCCCTTGGGTAGGCGCACAGGTGTCTACAGCGTGTCATGTAATAGGGGTGAGCCTATTTCAACCAACTGGACAAGAATCCTGCTGCTACTGTCAAATTCTTGACCAAATAACAGGAATACTGCCCGGGAATGTACCCAGAACTGATATTTTGACATTACAAACAGACACTTCTATTTTCACAGGGTGTTCTACTCATGAATACGAACAACTTTCACTATGGGACAAACCATGAAATCACGAAAAAAAATCTGCTGCTTCATATAAAAGTTCAATACCTACTCATCCAAAATGTATGAAACTGCAGATATTTTTTTTCGTGATTACAGGGTTGGTCCTATAGTGAAAGTTGTTCATACTCATGGGTAGAACAACCTGTGTCAATATTCAAGTTATTATGAATACTTGATATAAGCAATTTTTTTTTTCTTTGAGGAGGGTATGCTCTAGGTCAGAAGTGGACAGAGACAAAGTCTACGATGGAGTGAGATTACCCAGCTTATTTTAGAATTTCAAAATTCACGCTAATGCAAATATCCAAATATCCATGTTATTAAGTAAGTACAATGCAATACATTCCTGCTACTAAACTACTACACATTTAGTTCGGAACATGGCGATAGCGCCGCTTGCTATCAGTTTTAGCACAAATATAAGGAAAATCTACCAGCCTCGCGCGACAATCCAGCTTCTGAAATAGTAACTGACGCTGACGTATGATCCATATGATTGACGTAGGTAACCACAGTATATCATATATCATATACATATTTGTCATCTGTGACACAGGTAAATAATAGGAACTTGACGCGAACAGGATGAATAGCAGAAATTAAAAGATAGAGTTCTTATTTAGCTCACAAACTGCACAAAACAACTATTTGGAAGATTAGATTGGAGTTGGAGTGTATTTATGCAGAGGTCATGGTACTGCTGGGCCCAACGGCTGGCTGATCAGGGAGCTATTACGAGTGTGTGAGCAATATGTTACGAGCCTTGGTCTTGTATACAATGTTAAAAAAAGTGTATACTTGGTATTTGAAGCCGCTGGGACGAGTGTACCGGGTGACCCAACACTTATCGAGTTGCCACATATATATTTAAGTACCTGGGACACTTCCTTACCGGGGACCTTAGACACGAAGTTGACATAGACCGTGAGCGCAGGGCGTTGGCGGTCCGAGCTAATATGCTGATACAGAGGTTCACTGTAGTGGGGAGGTAAAAAATACACAATTCTTCTACACGAATTGCCAATCATTCTACACGAGCGGCTTGTGGGTCAGATATACCAAGAGGTCGCTAGACGCTCTGCGCGTAGGGTATACTATCTACTTCAGGATGTTGTTGGGTCTGCCGCGTTGTTGTAGTGCGTCCGGTATGTTCGCATCTGCGCGTACCGATGACTTTTACGCGATAATTCGAAAGAAGATGTATTCGATGTTGTCAACGGCGCGGCGCGCGCTAGTTCGAACGGCATCCTAAGTATAGTGGTACACAAGTATGACGCACCCTGGTTGTCTCACGCTATGGCGGTGTTAGTCAAAAAACCCTGGACTTTTGATTGTACGTGTTTATCTTCTCTTTAAAAAAAATAATCATTGGGTTTTAATACTGACATAGTTTTTATGAACACTGTTGCTAACAATTTGGGCACAGTTGCCATCAATAAATAACTATTATTATTAAACCAATGTTAGAAGAAAGAAGTGACATATTTTCCCATCTGATTTATAATCCGCAGAGATTGCTTCGATATACGGAAAACTAGACTAAGATGTATTTGTAGCTTAGATAATGCGGAAATATCGACATACCTACAGTTTAATGATATCAGTCTCTTAATACTGGAATGTCATCCTCAGCACCAATGCAACCGCGATCGCAACAACTTAACCCTGTCTTAGCTGTCATGCAGTCGAATAATAAGTTTGGTTTTAAATTTCAATGCATGAATGACCCCAGTGCCAGTGACGATGCATGTGTGACCCAGTGTCAGTCACGATGCATGTCATACCCAGGGCCAGTGACGGTACATGTTATATTTTTAAATCAAATATCAAACTGTATTTCAAACTCTGTAATTATAATGATAATATATTTTTTTTTTTTACATATATCGGGACCCTGAGTCCCGGGCCTTTGGCAGGCATACGAGGGGCCGAAGCCAACTCGCAGAGACCCCTTAGACAATTTTAAATGATGAGGATGCACCGACCGCACCATGTAAAATCCTGGTATTCAGCTGCATCCGGTAAGAATGGAAGCCGACCCCGAGATAGTTGGGAAAAGGCAGATGATGATGAGGAGGCACCAACCGAACGATCCTTGGGTGCACTTGCATAGTGCATATAGGGATCTATATGCAGTATGCAAGTGCACCCAAGGACAATCCCCGGTTGGTGCAGGACTATTGTTGTACGTGGGAACAAAACATATTGGGTTATGGGTTTGGGTGGCTAAAGTGGATTGGGTTACTTGAACTATGGAAGAACTATGTCCCCTGCCTGACCAATTTTATATATTATACACGGATAAAGTGGCAGGGGGTGGCTTGCACACTCAATAATGGGCCCCCGGAGACGGCCGCTAGCACATAGTGACGTAGCGACAAAGGGCCAACACTTCCTGAGGTGCTTGAGGAGTGGAGAGGTATTCGACGGCTATCAGGACAATTTTTTTTTTTTTTTTTTATTTGTGATGGGTTTGCTCTTGACTCTAGTCTAGGTCAGAGGTGACAGAGACAAAGTCGACGATGGAGTGAGCTTACCCAGAAGAAGCCTGTTCACTCTCACTTTGAAGAGATTAGGGTTGTATACGTTCGGAAACACAGACGCAGGTAGTGAGTTCCACTCTTTTGCTGTGCGCATTATAAAAGACATTTGGAAGCGCTTAGTGCGAATTGGTGGAATAGCAACCAGGTAGGGATGGTAACTGGCAGTGCGTCTAGATGTCCGGTGGTAGAAGGGGGCCGGTGGAATGAGGTCGTGGAGTTCTCGGGCACACTCTCCGAAGTACAATCTGTAGAAGACCGACAAGCAGGCAACCTTGCGGCGATGAGCCAAGCAATGAAGCTTGGCATCCACCAGTTTTACGTCGCCAATGAGCCTCTTAGCTCTGCGTTCCACCGAGTCAAGCGCGGCTAGTTGGTACTTAGCTGATCCATCCCAAAGGTGACTGCAATACTCCATGCAGGATCGGACTTGCGCTTTGTAAAGGGTTAAAAGCTGTCCAGGCGTAAAGTATCGCTTCACCCTATTTAGGATGCCCAGTTTCTTGGCCGCAGTTTGGGCCTTGTACTCGATGGTGGCGCCGAAGTTGAGACCAGATGTCAACTCCATGCCTAGGAGCTCAAGTCGATCAGTTACAGGAACAGATGTACCCCGAAAAGTAGGAGTTTGGGCGAAACGACTCTTTTTAGCGGTAAAAAGACACGCCTGCGTTTTGGTGGCGTTAAAAGAGACCAGATTATCATCACCCCACTGGGAGACAAAGCTTAAGGTCAAATCTGTCCGCTCTACCATGGCCTCTCTCAAGGAACGAACTTCAGCCCCGCTGGTTTTTGCGCTGGACAAGTATCTCTCTGAAACTGTACTGTCATCTGCGTACCCAACAATACCAGGCCGAAGCAGGTCATTGATGTGCAGCAGGAAAAGAGTTGCAGAGAGAACAGACCCCTGAGGAACTCCGGCATCAATAGCCATAAGGTCAGAAGAGCAGCCATCAACAACTACTCTAATCGACCGTTCACTAAGGAAATCTGATATCCAGCTACAAAAATCAGCTGAGATTCCATAAGCAGGAAGCTTGCTGAGCAGAGCAGCGTGCCAGACCCTGTCAAAGGCCTTCGAGATGTCAAGCGATACAGCCAGTGCTTCGCCGTGTTTCTCGATGGCTTCGCCAAAGCAGTGCGTGACATACACAAGAAGATCGCCAGTTGACCGTCCCCGGCGAAAGCCATATTGACGGTCACTGAGGAGATCATTGTCTTCAAGGTAGTTCAGCAACTTATTGTTCAGTACCCTTTCCAAAACTTTGCACAGAATGGAGGTAATGGCGATCGGACGGTAATGGGCAGGGTCTGCACGGTCGCCTTTTTTGGGCACTGGTTGTACATTTGCAAGCTTCCAGGATTTTGGCACCGTTCTTTTTTCAAGAGAGAGGCGGAACAAACGTGTCAATACAGGAGACAGTTCAGGCGCACACTGCCTCAACACTCTCGCTGGAATGCCGTCAGGCCCGCTGTACAATCCCGGAAGTAAGGTCAAGATCCCTACCAGCACCATACTGGAATACTTCCTTCCTCTGAGCACGTTTGCTCTTGCACATCTCCACTCAAGCCGGCCAATAAAGGCAAGAAAGAGGTGGGAGCTCTGTTCCTCGTCAGTGCTCACTCCGCCGGCCAATAAAGGCAAGAAAGAGGTGGGAGCTCTGTTCCTCGTCAGTGCTCACTCCGCCGGCCAATAAAGGCAAGCCAGTGGTGAAGAACAAGACTTCTCTCGGGAGATAGGGTCCGTGGGGTCGCTACTGCCCAACAGCTCGCCACATGCTGCCTTCGGGCTTCTGTATCTCTCTTGGTCTGGCTCCTTATCCTAGACCTATTTCAGCAAAGTAAACTTTACCAGTACAGGCCTAGAGTTCAGGAGCGCGCAAGCCCCACCACGACGTCAACGTAGAGATATCAGATTTTGCAGTGTAAGCGTGTCACCATCGAGTTGGGCGTGCCTACACTGCCTGCCTACCTACTGTGTATCCCTGTGAGTCTTGTGACCAAGCAGCCAGCTGCACGGTAGGTACACGAACGTGCCTAATGCCAATATTGTCCCGCTAGCGATGCTCAAACAGCTACATACGTGACACAACATAGATAGCTGTGTCGGTACGGACACAATACTTATATAGGCATAACAATGTATTGTTAATTTTAATTTATTGTTAAGCTCATTACTAAAGTAGGTTAACCATATTTCCATTACAGAAAGGTAATCCCAGGTCATGATAAAATTACAACACAACCACCGACTATTCGAACAACTACAACAGCCCTGAGAAATTTGATCCTGAAGCTGATAAAGATGACACCTGTAGATATTGATATGAATCAGCAAGCAATCCAACATAATCCAACATTAGAGTTTCATTTTAAATGTAGGGTAGTGATTACAGTTGAATCCTTACAGTCATAAACAAATAACGTTTTTATCTATGCTCAGTTTGGAGAAGTTTTGCCCCGAAAGCAAACCTAAACTCTGTTGTAAACGTTTTAATTATTTTAGAATCGTCACCAATAATAGAGCTGTTTTGCATTAAAACAATAGAAATTTATTGAGGTTGTATTGTTCAAAATGACCGCTTTCCTGAAATCAGAACAATGACTGCAATTCGAAATACGTAACTAAAACAAAAGATGAGGTAAATCATTGAATATGT
Organism: Dicycla oo; assembly: GCA_948252095.1. Taxonomy (NCBI): domain Eukaryota; kingdom Metazoa; phylum Arthropoda; class Insecta; order Lepidoptera; family Noctuidae; genus Dicycla; species Dicycla oo. The sequence continues at coordinate 960,471 of OX411718.1, read as the reverse complement.
AATATCTGCGAAACTGACAAAACCCAGCCATTGTTTAGTTTCCAAATTAAATAAAGTCCATTAAAAATATTTTCCTGGTCTGACCTACTTAGGTCCCGCCTATAAAAATAACAGAGCTACCTAGTTGCACTCAATAATGTGAATTTAAATGCTCACCTCATAAAGTGTGACTGCTCGTACACAATGGCTCGTATACAAGGGTGTTATTATCATGTAATAGCAATTTATTATAATATATTATAACGGTATTGGAATGCTGGCCCGATGGCTCCACACGCATCGCCAAATTCTGCCGCGAATATTAAATAACTACATATTGTTGTAGACTGGCCAATTTACTGGCGAATACATTTAGTACGTGGCTTTGTTTGATTAGAAATTGTATAATTATTAATACTAGCCATAATATTATAATTGAACCTTATTTTTATTTTTTTACGTTTAAATTAAGATCGCCTTGTAGTGTACGAGCGCGGCTGAGCGTGGCTCGCGGATGTTGGTGTGTGTTAGCAGATATTATATTTTTATTAGCGGTTGTTTATCACAACCAAATAAGTTCTCCAATGCAAATGAATACCGAAGCCTACTTATCTGGAAAATACTTTTACCTTGCCTTACTTTATTTTGTTGTGTCGATAAGAACGAAACAGTAAGCCACATTGTCATAATTCGCACGCTTAAACCAATACTACACTATCCAAAAAAGGTAACTTTTCAACAGCGCCAAAATACGTTTTTTGTAGTATTTATGAATATGAGTATACGTAAGAATCCATGCACAGTTTAGTTATTCTTTGATATAGATATAACGGGTAAAGGTAGTATCTCAAATTTGAGAACAAAAACATATTTAATTTGATTTGATGGCCTTAACAAGTCGATTTTGCAAAATTGTGGATAGTGACACGCGTCAAAGAGATTCAGCGTCACGCAGGTAGGGTCTGTTCAACTGCTTTCAAGTGAAGGACGTAACAATGTCGAACATTTGCAAATATTTATTTTGAATGGATGTCATTACTCATAATATAATAACAGACGCATACTTATCATTAACTTCTAACAGCTGACTGCATTGAAACATCTTCTGTAAAAACGATGTTCTTATCTTTTGAAGTCAAATTGTCTTATTGATGAGTTTGACTTAATATTATACTCCTGCTTACCTGCTGGTAGGTAAGCAGGAGAGAGGTGCTATAGAGCACAACCTTTATGTTTTAAAATAATATGAGAGCAGAGGTCTTTGTGCCGCACCGGGATAGGTGATAACAGCACAAAAAATGTTTGAAAAAAAAAAAAAAACTACCTGATTTTAATATAAAATAACAGAGTACGCGGAACCAACACCTGTTCAATATAACAGCTTTAGCTCTTGCTACTAGTACTTCCTAAGCTCATGTGATACATCCATTATGAACTAAGCGGTGTCATAAGTGTTCAGGACAATACATTCACCACGGATGACTGACAGGATATTTAAGTTAATGATGGCTTTAAACCCGCCATCAGTATTCATTGCGGATTGCCGTGGACGTGGACTTGTACGTCCATGTGTATCGCAATCGGGAAATACAATAAAGGGTAATAGGTACTACCTACCTGCGCAAGATTCGCAGTATGGCGGTGGTATGGCATTGAGCGAGGAGCTTTTAGTGCGTAATGTATGTTTACGATAGACTAGTCTACGCGCCATGACGTAATCGAGATAACAACTTGCGACACAAGTTCAACAAAATTTAATGATTCCCTATTTTCCTTGTAGCTACCGACGATAAGCGACTTACTTAAGTAACTATGTTACCAGTAGTAAAGTAACGTCTTTAAAGTCCTGTACAGGGTGTAACAGGAGGGTGTGGTACAGGTACACACCATCAAACTGAACAACCTCCGCGGGACCAGGTCCCGTATGAAGCCACTTGTGACTTTGTTTTATGAAAGTGGCATTTACAGTGGCAGTGTCGACTTTAGATGTATATAAAGCCAGCTGGCCAAGTTTAAGCTCGTGGCCGCGGCCAAGACTTGATCTCTCACTCTCCGAACCACAGTCAACACACTTGGCGCCTGTTTAAGAAAGTGGAGAATCGAAGTCAATCCCGACAATAGTCAAGCGGTTCTCTTTTCGAAACCAAGCAAGGCAAGCCGATTCCTTGGAAGAAGCGAGACAAATACCTAGATGTGATCCACGATAAGCTACTCTCCTTTTGAGAAGGCTCGTTCGAACGCCTCGTTCGCTCTCAGTAGCCTCCACTTCGTTTTGACTGCACGCAGCAAATTATCTCTCAAGTTTAAGTTGCACAGCATGCACTCGGCCTATCATGACTTATGTCTAGCAGTTTTAGCAGACCCTCCAAAACCGTTTAATTCGAAAGACTACGGGATCCTTTTGGTTCGTTAGAAACGAAATCCTACACCTTGACCTCAAAATCCCCATTATCCATCAACTCATGAAACGCAATTCCAAGCGTTTCTTCGATACCGCCGCCAAACATCGCATCCCCCTGGTTGTCAAGTTAGACCCCATATAAAATTAACAAAGTCCGCCGTCCAAGGTTTGTTCTCACCGATCCCGATGACCCCATAACCTTCCTACAGGAGAGCAGTAGGGCCACCAGAACAGTTTACAAAAACATGAAAGCTTCATTCCAATCTCGCCGCCGAGGCTCCTCGCGACGACCCTGACGTAATATCCCCGCCGACCGACCCTTGCTCGACGAAGTGCCAGCTCGCGTTAGCTTTAAATTCCCCTGATAATAATAATTATCCAGATATGATCCAGCCTGTCCAATCTTGCCTGCCATAATCCTAATTTTAGCGAACCGATAGCCAAACAAAGGATTTTTTTATGGGAACAGGCGTAACATTCTAGCAAACTGATCACAAACATAGAAGAGCAGATGCTCCCATGGCTAATTTATTTTAGGTGTTCGGTGTACATCTAAAATAAATCCCAATTGAGCAAATTATAGACTCACAGATTACTGCAGGAAGTAACAGGTCAAGTTCAAAATTATTGTGACTAGGTAACTAAAATGATTCCTGTGTCTGAGTCTTCACATGCCTTATACGTGACCTACTATCTACTGATCGTTTCCGCCTGTCTGTCCGTCTGTCACACGTCACATCGTTTTCATATTTCAATAGTATCTGCGAGGTTATCTCTCTGATTGTCACGGCCATGCCAGGTGCACGTCACCAAGTTTGGGATGTAATGGTGACGGATAAGGTGTAGGTACCTACCAAGATGTTATCTTATGGTTATCTAATAGGAAGTTGTGATCGACGGATGATGGAATATTGACAGGTTTGTGATGATGACGTTTTAAGGCAGTGGGTGACGCAGTTGATTGCATCTGAATAATAAAGCCTAGCCTTTTCCACCACCGTTACCATTTAGCCACGAGCCCCTTGCGGCTGTTATCATTTAGCAATGAGCCCCTTGTGACTATTCTCATTTAGCCACGAACTCCTTGCGGCTGTTATCTTTTAGCCACGAGCCTCTTGCCCCTGTTATCATTTAGCCACGAGGCCTTTGCGCCTGTTATCATTTAGCCACGAGACTCTTGCGGCTGTTATCATTTAGCCATGATTCCATCTAAATAATTAGTTAATATTTATTTAGAAAAGATAGTAGGAAAGAAAAATAACAAAACTGCTTTGGTCATGCATATAGAGATATTAACATAACATTATTAACTTATTATGACAATAAAACCATCAAACTATGCAAACAACTCACCGATAAAAATGCGCAAAATCAGCGCCGACAGCGCACTAACAAAAAACAGCTGATATACAACTCGCCGACGTGACGTCAACAAACACTGCTACCAAACATAATTATGCTCCACAAACAAAGCCACTCGTGCGCCAACAATACGACCACAGACACTGCACTTATCCGCACAAATGAAAGAAAATATCCCTAAAATTATGACTCAAAATATTGCAAACGGACGAACACGAAAGCTGAGTGGAGAATGAGTGGGCACCTGCGCGTGCGCCGACCTGCAGTGCAGTTCCGAAACACTCACACAGACACATTTATTTTGTGTACAGACACATTTAACATATGTGTGAGCATTGATAAGATTCGGGCAGACTTGCAGTGCATTGCAGATTTATTTATATTTTTAGAACGAATCTGCTTTATAAAACAAAAAGCACTCATTTAAATTTCGCGTGAAATATAAGCAGCTTATCAGATGATTTTCACTTAATTTATCTCAGTTTGCGTGGGTTTTATGTAACTAAACTCTTTGCCACAAATATTTAGCTTATCGTAAATAGTAGACATTAGCGAAGGCAAAAACGAGGAATTTCATAGGTTCTCCCGAAACCTTAATAACACAATTTATACTCTCATAACGCACTTGTCACGCTAGAAGTATTGCTATTATGCATGATCAGATCACATTACGAAAAAATACAATCAATCATTAATCAACTAGATCAAAAATTGTATTTTCTTTCAGTCGACGCTTATGATTGTGTTAGTTCCTTAACAATGAATATTCATCAAGTACCACGTGGCAATAATGATAACTGGATAAGTGATGAGTCAGTTATAAAATGACAGTCGTCTTATTTACAGAGGCCTCCGGTAAGACAGGTTGAAATGTACCGTTTTTAACAGCTTATTTTCATTAAAAATATCCGACCAACTGGCCAAGTGCATGTTGGACCACGCACAATGAAGGGTTCCGTAGTTGGGATGAATATTTATACCAAGAACAAACTTAACATTGTAGTTGAAAAACATATTCTCCCATACATTCCAACTGCAAATGTAAGTTTGAACGCACAATATTGAGAGATGTATCATGTTATTTTAAGACCACAGACTTCTCATAGGTGTTCCTGTAATCTATAGATTTAGAACTATTTTCTGTATTATTTTTTTTTTAATTTAGGCTTATTAATTTCGGAGATAAAGGGGGAATGGTCAATTTTCGTCTATTTTCTTAAATAACTTTGAAACTATTTATTTTAAAATTATAGAAAAGATATATTTGAGAACCTCACAGTAAGTCATTTCGTTTGATATGTCATTGATGTTTGTAAAACTTATTTTTTTAATTGACCCTCATATTCAAAATTCATTTATTTACGTTACATGTCCGCGTTTGGGTCACAGAAATTCATATGTGTAGTAAATTTAAACGTAATCGGTCCATTAGATTCGGGGCAAAAATTGGCTGTGACAGACGGACAGACACACGAGTGATCCTATAAGGGTTCCGTTTTTTCTTTTTGAGCTACGGAACCCTAAAAATCGATAAAATCTAACAAATGCATTCTCAGTTACTGTAACAGAGGTATGAATTTCAATGCAAAAGTGTCCGGACCTCATTGTCATATCAGTAGTAGAAGTTTCTCACATATTCCACTGTACCTCCTAAATATCGTTCCCACATCACGTGTGCAGCACTATTTCAAGACAAGCTGCGCCTGCGCCCGCATGCGACAGGTGCTGTTGAAGTTGCTGCAAAAAAAGGCACAAGACGCGGCTTGCGGCAGCTGCTCCCAGCATTCCTGAATTGGATTATATACTTTGTGAAGCACGCTCTCAATTATACACTGCTGAAGTGAAAATATAATACTCGTATTATATTGTTTTGAGCAATTTTGGAGTTTTGTTTAGTTATTTTACTTCTCATCTTTATGCGAAGACTTATGGAATTTTATCGTGTCTTGAAATTATCAGAGGTTTTTATTAATATCGTTGTCATTGCTTGCCTACATCCTCGCACAGTATTTTCGATAACGTACCGTGTAATGACGTGGCCACGACCCTGCTGGGCTAATTAACTAGTTTGCACGCCGCGCCGAACAAGTTGCAGTGTTCAAGTCTGCGTAGCAGTAGAATCTGTAGAACGCACTCTTATTGCACTCTCGTGAAACGAAATCGACGTGAGTGTCGCTGACAGCGTGCAGCGGTAGGCAATACAAAAAGCATTGTTTTGAGAAACTGCACTGCAACTGAACTTGATTAGCCCTCAGATCGACACACTACTACAGTAAGCGACAACAAACAATCTGCCTAGCCTTTTCCCAACTATGTTGAGGTCGGCTTCCAGTCTAACCGCATGCAGCTGAATACCAGTATTTTACATGGAGCGACTGCCTATCCTGACTGACCTCCACAACCCAGTTATTGGGTAATACGATTGCCCCTTGGTAACACTGATTGTCAGACTTTCAGGCTTCTGACGACCCGTAACGACTGTCAAAGATCCACGAATGACAGCCGAGACCAACGGCTTAACGTGCTTTCCGAGGCACGGAGGAGTCTCGGTATGTAAAGATGGTCACCCATCTACGGACCAACCCCGGCAAGCGTAGCTTAACCTGATGGATCGACCCTTGCGGCTGTTATTACTTAGCCACAAGCTCCTCCAGTGAGCGACAACATAAAAAGGAAATAGTGGAGCATCCGTGTAAAGTGTCAGAAGTTGTAAGCAGCGTGAAAGAAAGCCATGCAAAGAGAAGAATCATCATCATCATCATCTTTCTAGGAAATAATATTACGTGCGTCGTCATTCATAAGTTTTTCTTTATCACATGTTCATTAATTGAATAATTTATTTCATTTATTTCTATTGCACATTGTATTATTCAGTGGATAATTTCTCGAACGTCACACGCGAGTCATTGAACTACGTATATATCTTATGGTTAAACCTGCTCTAAGGTTACCATGTGAACATGATGACTTGACACACACAACGCATCAGTAAGGGGCTACCTACGTAGTAAGGAATCACTTAGTACTCAATGTAAAACTTAAACAGCAAATGGATTTTCGAGGTCCTAAAAATGTCATTGAACTTGGCAAACGATTTGTTTATCGGAATATGCTTTTTGATCCTATTAGTCTTTTGCAAAATGGGAATAGAGTGGTATTTTTGATTCTATTGGTCTTTTGCGAAATGGGAACAGAGTGGTATTTTTGATTCTATTGCTCTTTTGCGAAATGGGAACAGAGTGGTATTTTTGATTCTATTGGTCTTTTGCGAAATGGGAACAGAGTGGTATTTTTGATTCTATTGGTCTTTTGCGAAATGGGAACAGAGTGGTATTTTTGATTCTATTGGTCTTTTGCGAAATGGGAACAGAGTGGTATTTTTCGTTGAATGCCGGGCAGCACAATAGTTATGATTGAATTTTTAAGACCATAAACTTTTCATTATGATTGTTTCAATTGTTTAAGTTCGGTATGATTCGTAGATAAAATACTAAAAGTGCAAAAGTCAAAAGTATATAGCTACATTTGAGGAGAGACAAAAGTATATAGCTACATTTGAGGAGACACAAAAGTATATAGCTACATTTGAGGAGACACAAAAGTATATAGCTACATTAGAGGAGAGACAAAAGTGTATAGCTACATTAGAGGAGAGACAAAAGTAAATAGCTACATTAGAGGAGAGACAAAATTATATAGCTACATTTGAGGAGACACAAAAGTATATAGCTACATTTGAGGAGACACAAAAGTATATAGCTACATTAGAGGAGAGACAAAAGTGTATAGCTACATTAGAGGAGAGACAAAAGTAAATAGCTACCATTAGAGGAGAGACAAAATTATATAGCTCCACTAGAGAAGAGACAAAAGTATATAGCTACATTTGAGGAGAGACAAAAGTATATAGCTACATTTGAGGAGACACAAAAGTATATAGCTACATTTGAGGAGACACAAAAGTATATAGCTACATTAGAGGAGAGACAAAAGTGTATAGCTACATTAGAGGAGAGACAAAAGTAAATAGCTACATTAGAGGAGAGACAAAATTATATAGCTCCATTAAAGAAGAGACAAAAGTATATAGCTACATTAGAGGAGAGACAAAAGTATATAGCTACATTAGAGGAGAGACAAAAGTAAATAGCTACATTAGAGGAGAGACAAAATTATATAGCTCCATTAGAGAAGAGACAAAGTATATAGCTCGTCTTGGCCTCTTGGGCTTATGTAATTGTATATTCAACTAAAAATGGAAAAATAAACTTACTTTAAAGAAAGTAAAAACCGACTTCAAAAATGAATAAAATAACTTTCATAATGAAACTTAACAGCTTCTGAAGTCGGTGTCTTCAATTGTTCAATGTTAGCTTGGCACCGACTTCAGACGCTGTTAAGTTTTTTTATGTAAGTTATTTTATTCGTTTTAAGTTTTTGAAGTCGGTTTTTACTTTTTTTTAAAGTAAATTTATTAAATAACGTGCTGTTATTGGTCATTTATCTTTATTTATTGGTCGATGCGAAGTGCGCTTTTTTCTGCACCCAATGATATTTAAATTTCCAAACGGTAAAAAAATTACTTTCGCAGTTATATTACTGCCTGTATATTTCTGCCTGTATATTGTTGCCTGTATATTGCTGCCTGTATATTTGTGCCTGTATATTGCTGCCTGTATATTTTTGCCTGAATATTTGTGCCTGTATATTGCTGCCTGTATATTGCTGCCTGTATATTGCTGCCTGTATATTGCTGCCTGTATATTGTTGCCTGTATTGCTGCCTGTATTTTGGCACCTGTATATTGCAGCCTGTATATTGCTGTCTGTATATTGCTGCTTGTATATTGCCGCCTGTATTGCCGCCTGTATATTGATCCCTGTATATTGCTGCCTGTATTGCTGCCTGTATATTGCTTCCTGTATATTACTGCCTGTATTTTGGCGCCTGTATATTGCTGCCTGTATATTGCCACCTGTATATTGCTGCTTGTATATTGCCGCCTGTACATTGATGCCTGTATATTGCTGCCTGTATATTGCCACCTGTATATTGCTGCCTGTATATTGCCGCCTGTATATTGCTGCCTGTATAAAAATTGGTTGAAAGTAAAAATATTCGGAAGGTACTGCCGTTTTCCTTGGAGTTTTTTTCCTACTAAACTAAACTAGGGACTTGACCTTCTTATTATTCCTAAAAACATCTCTTTTTATCTTTTTATGCCTCCCAAATGCCTCAAAACATGAAAAATGTGTACACAGCAACGAGTGCTCTACATTCTCAAAGATAAACATGACAGAGGACAGGGGACGTACCGTAGTACCTAGTAACCTCGTAGTAACAGGTAATCCACACGTTTCCTAGTAACCCACAAAAGTTTTACCAAGAATAAATGAGATAAACTCTGCAATAATTACAGCAGGACTACTTGAATTACAATACACTGAAATGTTAAATATTTAATACTACATAATATATCGGAGGAGGAAAACTGAGGTTACGGGAATTCACACCGTGGATGGTACTATAGTATCTATTGTTATTTTGGTCCTAATTAGTCCAAGGAGAAGTACCTATAATGGTTATAACCCTTCCATTTTCAAGTAAACAAGGTTTTGTTTACATTCGTGTGCGCGTGGGACTAATAATCATCGCAATAATACATAACATTAGCTCTGATGCGCATTATGCCGTATTACTCAATACTACGAACATTGCACTAAAGTAAACATGTTCTGTTTACGTGGAAGATAATGCAACAAAAAAATACCATGAAATTTGTTTATTAGAAGTTCGTTAGTAAATAGCTCGCTCACCTTGATATGAGTATAAATTAAACTAGGACGGACTGACTTGCAAATACTAAAACACGACAAGTTTGTCAGCAAGTTCATGAACTACAACGACGGACGGAAGACCAGGACGCCGACAGTCTAGGTGGGCGGTGGTTGGTAGCAGCAGGTAGCCGCTGGGTGAGAGTAGCCGAGTCGAGGATTGTGTAGAAAGACCCGGAAACCGGGAAACTTAGTGTGGGAATTGTGGAATGACCCTCGGGCAGGTAGAGGCAGACTGGAACAAGGAGATGGGGTGCTTGCAGATAGATAGTAATTTACTTAAGGTAGACAAAACAAAACCGCACAAGTGCGTATCGGTCTACGCACAATGAAGAGTTCCGTAATTGGGATGAATCCCAAGAACCAACTTAAAAATGTTGTTGAATAACATGTTCTCCCATATATTCCAACTGCAAATGTAAGTTTGCACAATATTGAGAGATTTACCATGCTTTCCTGTAATCTATTATACCATATTTTCTTAAACAACTTTAAAATTATTTATTTTAAAATTATAAAAAAATATATATTTGAGACCCTCACAGTAAGCCCTTTCATTTGATATGTCACACGATACAGTTTGCAGAACTTTTTTTTTAATTTTCTTATTTGCCCCCAAAATTGACCCCCATATTCAAAATTCATTTATTTACGTAACACGTGCATGTTTGGGTCACAGAAATACATAAGTGTTGGTACACTTTGGCTGTGCCAGACGGACAGACAGACACACGAGTGATCCTTTAAGGGTTCCGTTTTTTCCTCTTGAGGTACGGAACCCTAAAAAATACCAACACTGTGGTCAGCCACGACAATTATTTTAATTCATAAGAAAGGAAACAGAGAGGACATCGGGAACTATAGGCCTATAAGTCTCATGGCTAACCTGTACAACATATTTTCTAAGATCATACTTGGCTGGGTCACGAGGATTCTCGACGACAATCAACCCAAGGAACAAGCTGGATGTCAAAGGAGTTTTTCAACGATCGACCATATTCACAAAATTAAGCAAGTCATAGAAAAGTATAGGGAATATCAATTGTTATACTACTTAGCCTTCGTGGATCAACAAAGCTTTTGACTCTTAAGCTTGCGAAGATTTGGGAAGCTTTCCTGAACCACAGTGTAAACAAGAAGTAGGAACATGAGTCTTATAAGAAACATTTACAAGATTATGAGAGCATATAATTAGAACTGAAACACTGGGTGACGAAATTGATATTAAAAGTTATGAGACAGGGAGACCCATTGTCACCAAAACTTTCTTCTGCAACCTTAGAACACATTTTTAGAAACCTGGATAGAACTGAGTATGGTATAAAGATATATAATACAACTAAAATGGAAGTGGGCATCAGAGGTAAAAACGGAAGATGGACCAGAACAGTAACAGAATAGTATCCTAGAGAAGGAAAGAGGAAATGAAGAAAACCATATCAAAGATGGGGAGACGATTTGAAAACTACTGCGGGAGCGGCATGGAGGAGAAAATCTCACGAGCGTGAGCTATGGAAAAGCCTGGGGGAGGCCTATACTGAAGAGCAAAGTAGTCTAGACAATTGTGGTGTCTAAATGTAAATAATATAAAACTATAAACTGCTAATAAAGGCTATTTGAAATTTGAAATGGAAATTATTTTAAGGTAGACCACATGTTTGGCATTAGTAGGCACCAGAAGAAAAAAAAATCAGGCATCCGAGTCTTTACAATAACGTCTGTACAGGCGCCACCCTTACGTACCTATATTAAGCAATTTGTTACGTAGAGATGCTCTCGGGGGCAATGGTCTTATTTAAAGTTTTGTATAGAAAAGCTCGTTCGTCTATTAAAAAGAACATGCAGACATCATCAATCCGCTTGATAAGCCAAATACTTCAAACGGACTTGAATGAATGGCCAACTAGCCGAAGTTTTAATCAACTAAACATAAATTAATTATACCTATACCTAATTTATCCTCTACTGTGATTGAATACGTGCTTTACCTTGCATAATATATTTATAATATGTATATTGATAATGTATCACAATAATATTATTATGTAAACGCTAAACTGTAGCTTGTGGTCAGGAGAATCAGACCGCAGCGAGCTATCCTGTCGGCTATAAGTTAACCCTTAGGCCCTTAGCACACCTCCGCCGCGAAAGCGCAGTGGTTGAATTCGACTGACTCGCAGCGGAACATCAGCGAAACATCATGCGGTTTCGCTGTTTCACGGCGGAGATGTGCTAAGGCCCTTAATTACTGTGTATTTAAGTACTTGCATTAACACTGACGTATATGTCTAGCAGACCTATGTTTTTTTAAATGCCTATAATTAGTTAGTGTACGACCCGAGTGAAAAAGCGTTCAGCGTTGCGTGCAACCGGCGAAGAGCATTCACCGAGCGTTGCTCGGCCGTCACTCAGGACACTCGCGAGTGTTTGCATGCGTTTAACACGAACGTCGCACGCCCCGCCCCGCTGGACGCTCGAGTCGAGCGTGCACTCAGGCCGTACACATATTGTATAACGATAAAGTTAGTTTGTGCATTTGTTAGGTTAGTTTAATATCTGAAGTATCTAATCAATGAGAAAAAAGTAATATTATTGGTGCGTCAAGGCGAAAGCTCCAGGTAGTTCTCTAAATTAAAATTTTCTTGAAATTTACATGTGAGTATCAGGTTTTATTTTGATCTGAATATGATTCGCGTTCGTAACAGATCTGCATTTATACAATTATAAGAATTGAAATCATCAATACAACTCTCTAAGTTCATTACCTAATCCTAATGAATTACTATTTCATGAAATCTTGATATTTAGGATTAAACGAACGGAGTTGCATTGCTGATTCAAATGATTATAATTCTTATACATATATGTTAAGCTCGTGAATCATACTTTAATCAACATACAAACTAATAATGACTTGCAAATTACAAAAAAAAAACTTAAGAAAAAAAAACCCGGAGCGAACCTTGAGTATATTATATTTTATATTTAAAAAAAAAATTAAAGTACTTATATTATATTTTATATCAAAAAAAAAAAAATCAAGTATCACAAAAGTAGCCCCTTCAATGGCCAACACACTCGCAAACTTTTATTGTTATTAATTTATCAAGTCATTACATTTTTAACTTAATTACTTCGCAAGTATTTAAATAAATGCTTTGTGACGTATAAAAAAAAATCAGCCTCTCATAACAATTAAAAATTGATATGATATAGTGATCTTAAAATTATGTAATAATAAATGACACTTTATTTAAAAAAAGTGTTTTTATACAACACTGACGCTACGTCTCGCAGACGTTATGAAGTCATCACATGCGCTGGCGCTGCTGCGCGTGCTTCACTGGATCCTAGAAAGCTACAGGGAGGGGGCAAGTTCGTGCGCGAACGAAAATAAAAGTTATGGTTTTGTGTGTGTGAATTGGTGAAAGGTCAATTACTCACAAGCTATATCTCTAGGCTACTATTTATGGGTGAGCTATACGTGCGTAAGTTCCTCGAGCTAAAAATATAATTCTATATAAAGAAACAAATAGATCATATTCTATAGTTATATGGTATGGGTATCTAAGACATACCCGTTTCCGCTGCATTTCCTGTGCAATTGAATCATTGTATTAATTTTAGCTCAACTTTATTTACCTAGAATTTCCTCTAGAAACATTATTTTATAACCTAGTTTTATTTTAATTAATTCTTCGTATCGTTCTGTTACCTAGTTCCACCTAATATAGGCGCGGGAACGTGTATCTAGAAGTATTTATTAACTCTGCTCAATTTATCGGTTTGCAAGTGATATTAGATACTAATTGCTTAGGGCGGGACATCCCCTGTTTACCTATTTAATTTACTTCGTGAAAAAATTGGCAAATACTGGTCTACATTTGACGAGTTCGATACCACTTAGTTCTTTTTTATTATGCTGGTCCGAGTGATTGATTGGTATCTGGTTAAGTTTTAGCAATCAATCAGCAATACCTACACGAAAACGCTTAACAACGAGTTATTTAAATACGCAACGAGTTAGCAACTCGTTACTTTTAACGCAGAGATCACGAACCGAACATTCTGTACTGGAAATTAAGTAAAAAATTTTATAATTTTCGGGACTCTTGAGTCCCGGACCTTTGGAAGGCGTACGAGGAGCCGAAGCCAACTCGCAGAGGCCCCTTAGATAATTTTAAATGATGAGGAGGCACCAACCGACGATTATCCCTGTATGTACTATGCAAGTGTAGCCAAGGACAACCCCCGGTTGGTGCAGGACTATTGTTGTACGTAGAAACAAAACATATTGGACTATGGGTCTGGGTTGCTAAAGTGGATTGGGTAACTTATTTATTTATTTATGGAGAGCACTGCCACATCACATACATATAACATTAAAAATATTATAAAAATTACTTCATAGCGGTCTGATGCACGTGACAATAATGGCGTACATAACTTTTACAATTCATCGGCTCGGTGATAAACACAAATAAAAACTAAGTAACTTGAACTATGAAAGAACTATGTCCCCTGCCTGACCAATGTCATATATTATACACGGATAAAATGGCAGGGGGTTGACTTGCACACTCAATAATGGGCCCCCGAAACGGCCGCTAGCACATAGTGACGTAGCGACAAGGGGGCAACACTTCCTGAGGTGCTTGAGGAGTGGAGTGGTATCCCAACAAAAAAAGTAAAAAATATTTTTATAATATCTCTACAACGTGGTGACAGCAAGATTGTGTAAGCGATAACAGATGATGGTGTTATAAATAATACACATTGAAGTTCGCAAAATAAACGCAAAATTATCTTAGTAAGAAGAATTCGTAGACGACAAGGTCGCGGGCGCAACATATAAATAGCACATATACATTCTTAGTTGCTGGAGACTGGAGTTCACAATCTGGGGGGTTCTCACCAAAATATAAACGATGTATGTTGTATAGATCACAGATGGTAGAATGTTTACGATTTATTATTGAGTCATCCAAATGTGCACTATTTACAGATGTTTTTAAGAACAGCATCTTATTGCATGTCTACGGAACCTCGTAGAGATTCGTATCACAAGAAAGATAAGTTGTTCCATACGGTTGATTGATCGATGACAAAAGAGCAAGATGGCAATGAACATAATTATGAAAAATGATTAAGGTGAATAAAAGCCAAAACACAATAAAATAAAAATTATTTTAAAATAACAGATTTGACCCCTACGTCTGAAAGATGCTACAATTGGACTACAAAAAAGTAAATGAATAGTTTTGAAATCACTATTTCTGAATCGGTGATTTCTAATGCTGTGTAATATTAACAGTTCAGGGTCAGGTAGCAAGCAATGTTTTTATCAAAAAGTAATTCATCGTTTACGATGCACTCACTCGATGTAACCACCGTACGAACTGAAATGTTTATCGCGGGCCCGTTACAGCTAATGATCACGGCTGTGGTTATAGCCAACTAGCCATCTGGCCATACGGCCGTGTGGCCACTCGATACTTGTTATTTATTGAATGCATTACGGCATATCACTCGGCGGATAGTAAAAACTCGCACATACAAACGTAACCCAAATGTAGACACGTATTCCTTTCTCTTAATCACACAAACTCGTAATGTTATCGAGGTGGCGATCGCTAGCGAGCTGGACTAATTAATGACGTTTTTACGAGAATGGTTCCTTTGTGCGACCAAATATCAAAGCCGCCCTTATTGCTACGACATAAAGGCGCTGACAAACTTTTACCATGGAGTATGGCTGACGGTATCACCCAATACCCACTGTCGTGAGTCGTGTACTACTTCGTACGTACGGAGTTATAAACAATCGCCTTTTATTGCTGGGCGTATTGGCTGGGGTGCTGTGAGGATAATATTTATTTAGTTAACTTTGACCTGCTGAGAAAATAGGGGTCGGTCATGTAGACACCTTCGTATGACCGACCCTCCCTATGTTTATCTATCATACGCGAATACTAACTACGCTAATTAGGTAAATGGATTTTTCAGACGAAAACTTACACTTTTTGAAAACGCCCAAAGTTATACGTATTTTTAAGCTGAGTTTGTTTCGGCCTTTCTTCACAGAGTAATCAGATAGGAAACGCCGACCTCATCTATTAAAAAAAAAAACATGCTTTACTTGTAAAAGTGTTTGTACAAACCTACTTACAGAAATAAAATCATTTATCATTTATCAATACTTGATGAAAATCTAGAGAATAATTTTTGAGATGAGCCTGAATAATAAACATTCATTGACTGTGTTCACCTGAGTGTTTGCTTTACCTACATTACAAGCAGGCAGGCGTTAGTCGGAGCCAACACATCTCAATAATTGAATCCAGTTTCCAAGCTACGCATGTTACTAAAAGTGATCACACGTCAACACGTGTCTATGGCATCCAGATCAGCCAGGAAATAAACAAAACTAGACTGACCAAGTATAAAAAAAAACTAGTTTCGATGACATTTACATAAACTACTCGTTCAGATTTACGCAATAGGAGTAACACGATCGACTAACGATGTGATAATATCATTTTTGCAGATTTTTTTTTTTTGGTCCATTCCATAAACCTATTTTAACTTCTGAAATGAATTGAATTAATACACAGGTAATAAGAAAGGTACAAGAAGAAAACAACTAACAAAAAAAAAAACAATTACAGAAATTCCTGAGGAAATGGACCTGATCACACATATTTTAGGAGTTGAGATGGAGTCTGATGGCTCTACCTCTTGAGGCGTTGCTCTCGCCATCTCTTGAGGTACCTATTCCGGATGTCTGGTCGTTGTAGATAATACTGGGCAATAGAGCAGAAAATAGACATCGTTTTGATGCTGTGTTTTATGAATGGATGGGCCCCAGGCGTGCCAAACACGTAGCTGAAGTAGGAGGCCACTGCAGATTCTGTTCCTCCTTACGTGCTAAGGACGGAGACCATGTGGGTTTCGTCGATAAGAGTCCGATATAACCAACTCTGATTCACAGGCGGAGGCTTTCTAGGATAGTCCACTGGAAAAGTATTCCACAAAGTTAATGGTTTATTCCGCATCGGTCTGTACTCTTTACTTTTCGTTATGAAGCAATTCCGCGGTTGTAGCCCTATTCAAACACGGGGCGACTGGTTGACCCGATCGTGCGTCACTCGCGAGTGTTTGCTTCACCCTCGAGGTGACCACGTCGTGAGGTAACGTCAAAGTGGGACACAGGAGTGTGTATTGACGCGGGGCTGCCTGGTGGAATAGGGACGTAGATTGAGTGGCTTGAGGGAGCGTGGGAACGAAAGATTGAAAAACTTGTAATTTGACAGTCATTGTGAATTGATGCTTTTGTGAATGAATGGTAAATGGTATTACATTATATGACAAGATTACATTTCAAGACTCAAAATTAGGTCTAAACTTGCGACTACCAAAAATAATATATATTAATGAGACCCACGTCCGCTGTATAACGATTAACAAACACCTCTCTCTACAAGCACTTATGCTAATACGTCATTATGTTATCGCTTAATTACTAGGTAGGAACTAAATTAATCAGTTAATTAAATTAATCAGTGTCCGTGTTATAAAGCAAGTGTAACCAACGGATGAGCTAATCATCTACTAAAAGAGAAGTAACAGGAGTACCTAGCACATGGAGCTCTATTCTTTCTGGCTACCCCGATAGGAAAATGAGCGTGTGCAAACCATTTCCTTACATCATAATCAAAAGCGAGTGTAAACAAGTGCAGCGCTGCTGGTCAGTGACCTCAGTTCCACGAAAGCTGCTGCAAAAACTTGCGATAACACTGTATTTAATTTTCCTGCCGCGAGTGCGCGCTCACAGCAGTCCTATCAATAAACGACTAATTACTTGTTTTAATTCGGGGTCACGGCATTAAGCGGGGTCACAGAGAGAGGGGGTGTGGGCCAGCAACACGTGGTCGGTATTTTGCCCCTCGGTGGGTCATTGGGGCTCGGTGACGTCGGCGTCGCACTCGCGCGGCACAGGGTCTAACCTTATCCAGAACATTGAACTTGGTGATAAGAATGCTTGATAATGATTATATGTTTTGTTGGAATATTTTGAAAAATATTGTTTTTGAGCAACGATGACATTGTCTATATATGTTTTAAAGAAATATGAATACCTACTTGGAAGGTCAGACATTAACGTCTTCCGTCACACAAGCGTCAGACTAGATAATATAGTAGGTATCAGACATTTACGTCAGTATACCATCTAGTGTCAGACATTTACGTAAGTTGCCTTCAAGTGTCTGACATTTTAGGAAGCAATTGTGAGATAGTGCCTACCAGCATTACTTTTTTTTTTAATTTTTGGTCATTATTTTTGTTGCTGATAGAAGGTTTTCATCCTATTGAGAACAATATAGGTCAATGTCAATGGAGTATATTGTACAGTAAAGCTGATAACGTTATCGATTAGTTCTCGTAACGACACCATTTCCGAACTAGAATTAGAATTAGTATATGGACTCCATTTAGAGAGATTCAAAACAGTTCGAAGATATTTTTTTAAGCAACTAATAGCACCAACACTTAATATATAGTAGAGCATTGCTCGAAGTACCAAGCTGTAGAGATATTTAATAAGTTGCCTTCTGAGCTAAATAACTTGTTTAAAACAAAATTGAAAGCCATTTTATTTGAATAATGTGTGTATAATACTTCGGAACTAATGTCACACAATACTAAATGATTTACATTTAAAATCTGTTTGACATTATACTTAAAACTGTGACATTCTATTATAACTATTTAGCACTATACTTAAATATCACTTAAAATGTCAATTAATAATCCATAGTTCATTATATGTATGAGTAAGTTGCATGTATTATTCAACACAATGTAAATTGTCTTATGAAATGAATGAAATGTTCAACATTCTCACGAGTTTGTAATCTAATGGGACTTTGAAGCAGCAATATAGCAATCCGTTTGTAGGTGACCAGAACGAATGAAGTTTCCCTGAGCACTTTATAACGACTGAACACTACACGTCGATGTCATTCATATCAACCAGCACCCTAATTGCGTAACACACTATCAATCGGAATCTGAATCTTTTCGAAGCCAATTGCTAATCCATTGCTTTACATGTTCGAAAAAATTGTCTATTTGACAACGTAAATAACGCAATGAATGGTGTTGAACGTCAAAATGATATTGCTTCCGATTGATAATGTGTTACGCAATTAGGATGCAGCTTTAGAAGAAAAGGCTAATTTAATCGATTGATAGTTAATGTTCTTACCAAAATAGACCTGATCTTCACTTTAATAGGAAACATTTTCTATTGCAATACTGTCCTTAGTTTAGTCCTTTTATGTATGGGCCAACAATCGCCTGAGTATGTTATGGAGAAACCGCTTTGGTAAGTGTATTATATTTTTCATTAACGTTATGGTTAGCCCCCAAAAATGGGGGAAACTTGCCATAATAGGTGTTCTACAGACCCCCAAAGTTGTACACGTACATGACTTTTATATGGATTACGTTTTGTAGAGGTATTTTAATGATAAAAACCGGCCAAGTGCGTGTCGGACTACGCACAATAAAGGGTTCCGTAGTTGGGATGAATTCTAAAAACAAACTTAACATTGTAGTTGAAAAACTTGTTCTCCCATACATTCCAAATGCAAATGTAAGTTTGTACGCACAATATTGAGAGATTTACCATGTTGTTTAAAGACCATAGACGTCTTATAGGTTTTCCTGTAATCTATAGGTATTGAACTATTTTCAGTAATTTTTTCAAAATTTTAGGCTCAGTAATTTCGGAGATAAGGGGGAACGGCCAATTTTCGTCTATTTTCTTTTTAAATAAATTTAACATGATTTATTTTAAAATTATAAAAAAATAATTGAGATCCTCACAGTAAGTCTTTTCATTCAATTTCCTGTAATTATCATTTCTGTATCAATAAACAGTTCATCAATATTATTCCTACAATACATTATTTCATTATTATTATGCTTTTAGACTGAGTTATAAGCCATTTTGTAAGACAAGTCATGATTGCGATTGTTTTTTAGTTAGATCAGTCTATTAGTTTTGTATCTTATCCAGCGCTGCATGGAGTATTAGTATGCCTTACATGGTGGTCTCCAAATATAGGTGCCAATAGCAATGATAAATGATGACGTATTAAAGTTCAAATTACAAAAGATAATAATTATTATTGTGCTGCGTGGTTCGATCGTTCGATCGGCGGCGGCGTGGGGTTGAGGTCACATCTCAACTTCTGATGATACGTGTTATCATCAGGGTTATCAGCAATGCGGTAGGTGAGATGATCGCCAGTGCGAAACGTTCAGTCACTGTCCTCGGGATATGTCACCGACAGGGACTTACTGGGTGCTGGGACAGTTGACTGATGGCAGTGGGAGTGCGACAGATGCGGTTCAATTACGAGTATAAACCACTAACATTTTAACTGCGATAGGTTTTATGGCTGAGAGCCACGGGAAAATAAATTTTTTTTGTGATTTTTAGGGTTTCGTACTTCAAAAGGAAAAACGGAACCCTTATAGCATCACTCGTGTGTCTGTCTGTCTGTCTGTCACAGCCAATTTGCTCCGAATCTAATGGATCGATTATGTTGAAATTTAATACACGTATGAATTTATGTGACCCAAACACGGACGTGTAACGTAAATAAATGAATTTTGAATGTGGGCGTCAATTTTGGGGGGCAAATAAGAAAATTACACATCAAATGAAAGCTTACTGTGAGGGTCTCAAATATAATTTTTGTATAATTTTAAAATAAATTGTTTTAAAGTTATTTAAGAAAACCGACAAAATTGACCATTTCCCCCTTATCTCCGAAACTACTGAGCCTAAAATTTGAAAAAAATAAAGAAAATAGTTCCATACCTAAAGATTACAGGAAAACTTATAAGAAGTCTATGGTCTTAAAATAACATGTTAAATCTCTCAATATTGTGCGTACAAACTTACATTTGCAGTTGGAATGTATGGGAGAACACGTTTTTCAACTACAATGTTAAGTTTGTTCTTGGGATAAATTCATCCCAACTACGGAACCCTTCATTGTGCGTGGTCCGACACGCACTTGGCCGGTTTTTTTTTTAATTTTCCTTCCATAAATGGATTAAGTATTTCATTTAATACGTATGTACTTACGTAAGTAGTATCCTTCATTTTTACTTTTTTTTTAATTCTTTGAACTCAAAACATTTTAATTAATTATGAAATCCAGGACTCTTGGGGTTCTCTAAACACATATCAACACCTAATACTGCCTTTTTGTGCTATAAGTGGGTAAGCAGTTACATCTTACAAAGTACCTACTCATGATGTGACCGGAAGAGATTGGAATCCAGCGCCACAAATTGGAAGCCAGCGCCACAAATTCCCTGGCATTGAGTGTGTCATGCAATTCGATCTGCCTCATTTGGTAGCGCCTGGAATTTCAGCAGAGCGGCGAACACAGAACACGTCAACATAAGTTTGTTAGCTTCTGTATCGCTTTGTAGTGGTACAAAAGCCTTATGTTATGTTATCATTACTGATATCGTTCGTTTATCCAAATTACAAATCTGGTGATTTATTCTACATTTAATTGCTTTATTACCTGAAGCGACGACTCGGACACATTTATGTTTAAAATAAAACATTAAAAATGTTAAATTAGAGTTTTCCTTGTGTTGGAAACGAATAATTGCAAACAATTAGGATTATAGAATGCTTATTTAGCGCACTTTTATAAACGCTGATAAGATAGACCCGTCGATACTGTTTGTTTAGGCAAATATTAACCTATTCGATTGTTTCTCAATCACTTGTAGGTATCCCAGGATAAACTGTTATCAGCTATTAGACTTTATTTAGTGGGGGAAAACCGATGGGAACAAACCCGTGCTTTAATTAATAGACAAATTAACAATAGTACTCTATTAATATACATACAATATAAATCAAATAAGAATTAAAGTTTACCTCAATATGGGCACGTAATCCTATATTCCTCGAGGCCTGCGGTTTCTACACAAATAGAGGTGAAAACCACTTAAATTTTTAATAATTTGGTATAAAAATGTGAACTAACTCGTAATATCGCGCTAATACTCGCGATAACGCGCGTAGATATGTACGTCTCGTCGACGCGATAACAAACAGCTGACTGGCGCGCACTTCAACGACGTGCCATCGCTGTGTTTTGATAACTGACTTATGTTGATCAGAGATAATAATAAAGCAAGCGATTGTTGGCGATGTAGGCCACGCTTGTTCTGAAGTAGAGCTGCCAACTTGCTGGTAGCAGCTTGTGCGATACCTACTGTCACATCTGTATTATTGAATGTTGGAACTGAAGATTGCCCAGGGTCTATCTGTCTAAGTGTATTTTAAGTGAAGTCTGGTGAACTCTAAAAGTGGGTACCTTTGTTTATTATTGTATGCTGTTTAGGTTATAGTTGGCTTATAGTTGTCAAGATGACAATTATTTATAAGAGAGCTCTCAAATCACTTAAATTCCTTAGATTTTCGACAAGAACCGTTTAAACAGTATTTGAAAAAGATAAAAAACAGTTTCCATTTAAAATTTTAACTAAGTTATACTCGTATTGCTTGAAAATGTAAAATGTACGTTTTTTATTTTGTTGCAATAAATAAGAGCTTTTCTTCTTAGTTCGAAGAAGATTTCGATTCTTTCACAGATTTGAAGAAACAAGATTATTACAACCTACTAATTTTATTTACTTATCATTTTACAAGATCTACATACATAAATCAATTGAAAATAAATATCTTTTAATTAGATAGCTAGGTATGCACTTCCTGTTATTTAATTTAGTGATATAGTCTTACGTGTGTAATAGTGTTGTGTCGTGTATTCGTATCTAATTTGGTTACTAACATCATTTTTAATAAAACTTACAAAAATATGGATCACTGCTTGTCTGAATTAAATAAATATTATTAATCAAAGTAGATCGACTGCGCAGCCATTAGCACTTACCATTGAACATATCTACTTGCGACTTGTAGATCGTAGCACCCCTAGCAGCTGTAACCGTAGCCCTGAAGGTAACTTGCCCATGCTACGCATCACATCACTAACTTGCCCACGCTACGCATCAGATCACTAACTTGCCCACGCTACGCATCACATCACTAACTTGCCCACGCTACGCATCACATCACTAACTTGCCCACGCTACGCATCACATCACTAACTTGCCCACGCTACGCATCACATCACTAACTTGCCCACGCTACGCATCACATCACTAACTTGCCCACGCTACGCATCACATCACTAACTTGCCCACGCTACGCATCACATCACTAACTTGCCCACGCTACGCATCACATCACTAACTTGCCCACGCTACGCATCACATCACTAACTTTGGTGTACAACGATGTTTTCTAAACCACAATATAGGTAACGTTTTTTGTTAAGCCAGTAAGAAAACCGAACTTCGCCTAAAAGATCCTACTGATCAATAAATCTCTACGTACCATCCAACGTCCACAATTATCTTCATCACTATTCCGTTTGCCGGACTATCGCGTCTAAGTGACCCATCAGAGGGCCACCTGGGCCTGCACGTGTGAGCTCATAATCTGGACTTAGGTTACTATAGGTTATCTTACAGAGATAACTGCGCTGGATTACCGCGCGCATCGGATGAACGCCACGGAGAGGACGGCTACGTGTGCTCTTACAATGTCGTTAAATGCAGCGGCGCCTGTATGAACATTGTATAAATGTGAATGAAACATTTCATTTTCGCAGCAATCATGGAGACTCTGTCTTCTGAAATAACTATTTATCGCACTTTAAAGTTTTTGATTAATTGTGCTTCCCAGAGGAGGGTCCGGTGACGGACAGCCGCGGCGGGTTTGTGGTGAGTGCTGGCGCGTGCTCGTGTTCCCGCCACAAGCGACAGAGGAGGACACCGTGGAGTTTTAGTGGGTTGGAGTTCCATATAACTGCACTATCTCCCCGTGATAGTGCAGTTTACATGAGCATTTCTCCACGGACAAAAAAAGAGGTCCAGAATGATGTAGGTAGGTACTGAATCTATGTGAACATGTTGTGCGGCGATATCCCTGCCATCCTGTATAGACAAAGCAAAGCGGAGTCAGATCCTACCTATAATATTGGTGCTTTGTGAAATATACCCCTGACATGGTCTCAGCAAATGTTAGCGACTTCTTTGTTACCGAATCAGTGCGTGAAACAATTATATCCCATGAAAAACATAACATGTACAAAAATGCCAAGTCTCGCAACGCAGTTTTCTGCCGTAAAAAGTTGTGAAATCGAATGTAAACCAAGTCGGTTAACTCAGTACCTAAGGTAGGTACTGAGTTAAAACTGACTGGGAGCAGCTATCCAACCACTTTGTCATAAATTGATACCTTGTTAGTTATCTAACAACATTTTATAGTAACCATATTAATATTACATTTCCTTATTTATTTATCAAGTAGAGTGACTTGTCAATTGCATACGACAATATAATCTACTAGGTAATTTAAATAGACCTCCATATAGGTACTTTCAAACAAATAAAAGCACAAAGCGCTAATATAAGATTAGATTTTGTTTTGTGTAGATTATGTTGCCGTGTGCAATTGCCGAGTCACTCTACTTATTAAAGAAATAAGGAAATGTAATATTGATTATTATGGTTACTATAAAATGTTGTTAGCTAACTAACAAGTTATCAATTTATGACAAAGTGGTTACAAAAAGCTGCTCCTATATACAAGGTGTAACTTAAATAACGCACAACATCTTAAGGGGTCATTGTACTCATCATTATGAACAACTTTTACTGTGGGACCAAACCTGAAATCGCGAAAAAAAATCAGCTATTCAGAACATTTATGATCGCATAATTCATCAAAATGTACTGAACAGCTGATTTTTTTTTTTGCGATTACAGGATTTGTCCCATAGTAAAAGTTGTTCATAATGATGAGTACAATGACCCCTTAAGAGGTTGTGTGTTATTTAAGTTACACCTTGTATAGTATAGGTAGGCACTGAATTAACCGACTTGGTTTACATTCGATTTCACAACTTTTTAAGGCAGAAAAACTGCGTTGCGAGACTTAGCATTTTTGTACATGTTATGTTTTTGATGGGATCTCATACCTTTTTGTAGGTAGTCTTCCTTTTTAGGGTTCCGTACCAACAGTCTCTCTGTCACAGCTGCATATTTCAAGAACTACTAATGCTATCAACTTGATTTTTGGAATAGTTTTAGATGACGTTTGCCCATCTATTTTGCAAATAAGAAAGAATTTTTGTTTTGCAACAGGGACTGAAAGACCATGTGGGGCATCATATGAAAGAACGCTGTTTGCAAATTTTCAAATATTTTTTCTTTTTTTAGGCCGCATACTCGTAGTTTTCGACTTTTGATGAAAAACGTAAAAAAAAATCCCTTCCAATCTCCCAAGTTTGCAAACAGAAAAATCTGAAATTATTATTTGTGATAGAAGTGTATGTAAATATTACAGAAAAAATAAAACGATGTCTCTAAATAGCACACTTTTTTATATATCATGGTACGGAACCCTCGGTAAAGCCGACCTCAACATAGTTGGGAAAAGGCTAGGCAGATTGATTGGTACGGAAACCTCGGTGCGCGAGTCGACTCGCTCTTGACCGGTTTTTTCTTTACGGCGGTTTATCTGCGGTATCGTGAAAGTTCTTAAAAGTGCTAATTACCCATTTCATCAATTTAAATGAAGTCTAATTGAGAACTGTAAACGTAACTTTGTAATTACATACAATTTATTACATACATAACTTTGTTTACATAACTTTTAAAATTTATTACATACTCGTACATACATACATAACTTTGTAATTACATACATTACAAAGTTAGTTTAGTTTGTATATCTAGAAAACGGGACTAAAAATTCGGAATGTTAGTTTGTCTTGCTGTATTGGCTAACTTTGTTCAAAATTTGGAGTTTGTAGGTCGCCTAGAAGTACCTTAGAATTTTGATGATCTGTGAGTCAGTGACAAAATTAAGGAACTTTAACTTGCAAAAATTCTTAAACTGCTGGTTAAAATTTAATTTAATTTGGAAATATATGTCTATAGATGTAATGCCCTCTTGGTCACTAAAAATTTAGCCTTCCAGTTTTATCCACAACGAAGTTACAGGGGGTCGAAACAGGCCCGAATGGCTTCGAGAAAAGGATGGTACGGCCGTGCCTTTGTTTTGCTCGACTTGGCGGGGGCACGGAAGTGCCCCCAGATTTAATATTAGAGGAAATTGTACATGTAGTAATAAATCTTACGCTTTTCCTGTCCAAGGGGCCGGGGGCGGGGGGCCTGACATGATAAATGCGGCCATCACTAACAGCAGACAGTGAAGGGATCTTAACATGGATAGACAAAAGTCATGGTTGGTTGGCTGGAAGCCGGCTGCATTATGCATGAGTACGTGTCTTTGTTGACGGCACCTTTTGCTCGGCCTATCTGCGTTGTGAAAAGAGTATGTGAAAATTTTTTGCATAAAATATGGAGTACCGTACCTATGTGAAATTCAAAAGAAGGAAACGCAATGCGGATAAATACAGCCACGAATTGCGTATACATTTTTATTGAAATTGTACTATCCGTAAAGTTTGGGTATTGACAGCTAAAATCAAAATAAATAAAGTGATAACAGAGAGTCAACGCAAATAAGTTAGTTTATTGCTGTCAACAACCGGTATCCTTGTTCTTGTGATCATTATCCCGTTTTCTCTTTGTTAGCTGTAAGTGCATACTGTTTGACAACATTAAAGTTAATGGACAATAAACATCAAACGTAATTGTGTTTTAACGAAAGATGACAGTTATCTGATGTTTTGAACCAACCCCTTCGCTACCGAGCGAGTGACACTGTGCTGCTATGTAGGCCATGGTACCACATACCTGACAGTTTCTTACATTTCATCCTAATCGGGGTTAACTCAATAAACCGTGAACTTAATATTGAGAAATGTGGAAGTAGCAGACGAAAAATGTCCGTGTTTTAATATATACTAGGCATGCTAGCTTTTAAAACTAATTAAAATTTTCAAAGTAATTTAATTCTGTGATAATTATAATAGGTAATTCAATGTGCGTGCCGCTAGTTATTTTTAATTGAGGCTGATGGTACACGGTCTAGGTTTTGGCTACTTGATACTTAAATGATTCTCTGCGGATTTACCTGTTTTTAATTTTATTTGTAATAGTGTATGTACAATGTAAGCACCTACCTGTACATATTAGGGAATATTTAAGTGCTAATATCGAGGAAACAGGCAAACATTTCGTTATTGTTATATAAACAGGCAACTGTATGTGTTTGCTGACAGCGTCCATGCATACCTAGTGAATACGTATGTACCACTCTGATCAAACTTTGTAATTCGGGAGTTAGGCACCAGAGTACAGAGTACAGAGGTATAGGACTGACCTACTATTGACATAGCACGCGCCTCCTTTGTATGCTCTCTACATTTCTTTACAAATCTTTCAAGCTAAATATAATGTTGTACAAACAAAAAGCCAAAGTTTAAAATATGTAAGCTATCACTAGTCGTAGTAGTAGTACGATCAGACGGGGCGCAGCTCCGTGACAGACGGTCAGACACGATCAGACTGATTAAGTTACACGTCACGACATGCTGACTATTGATACTGATTGATATTTACGGCCATTTTAGCGGTTTCTGTTTCATTTTAGTCAGCTATTTCATTTAAACCTTGATAATTAGAGTGCTCTCTAGATAGAACATATATATGTTCGTTGTTAACATAATCATTACTAATATTTAATTGTAATTAGGTAGGTATATTATTATAGCCGCACGGATCGATCCGTCAGGTTAAGCTACGCTTGCCGGGGTTGGTCCGTAGATGGGTGACCATCTTTACATACTGAAAGTCCTCCGTGCCTCGGAAAGCACGTTAAGCCGTTGGACCCAGCTGTCATTCATGGATCTTTGTTAGTCGTTACGGGTCGTCAGAAGCCCGAAAGTCTGACAACCAGTCCTACCAAGGGGTATCGTAAGTATTACCCAATAACTGGGTAGTGGAGGTCAGATAGGCAGCCGCTCCATGTAAAACACTGGTATTCAGCTACATCCGGTTAGACTGGAAGCCGACCCCAACATAGTTGGGAAAAGGCTAGACAGATTGATTGATTATTATACTTTAGTAGGCTTGGCAAAAGTCTTGTCGTCGCGTATTCCACAGAGCCTAAAGACTAAGGTCTTCAATCAGTGCGTCCTGCCTGTTATGACTTACGAAGCCAAAACGTGGACACTCACGGTACGGCTGGCCCATAAATTCAAGATAGCTCAGCGAGCTACGGAACGGGCTATGCTTGGATTCTCTTTGAGGGATCGAATCCGGAACGAGCTGATCCGGCAGAGAACCTAAGTTTTCGACATATCTCAAAGAATAAGCAAGCTGAAATGTTTGTAGACGTGTTCTTGAGTGTAGATTGGAATCGGCTAACGTGAGGGAGCACGTCCTCAGGCTAGGTGGAGCGATGATCTGCGCAGGGTGGCTGGTAGCAGCTGGATGAGAGTTGCCGAGGATACTCAATACTTTAATGCATGAATGAATCGAGCTGAATGTCGTGCAACTGGAGAGGCATGTGTCGAGCAGCGGGTTGCTGCAGGCTGCTGCAGGCTGCCTGCACGACGACGATGATGCCTCCAGTAGACAGACGAATATAATTGACATTGTTCTCAAAAATAATTTGGGATAATTGTATTGTTATTTTATCAAAAATGTCGTGCGCATGTGGAAAAACCATTTAGGTTTTCCTGTTCCCAATTCCCAGAAAGCCTAAATGAAGACAAAGCTAGCCTTTAATAAATAGAATAGCGTGCGTACAGCATGTTAAATAAAACTAGTTTAATTCAAGGGCTCGTGTACACTCGCACCCCATGTTATATTATACAAGCACGCTACACCATGCTACGGCGGAGTTAACTTAATATTTATATCACCAAGCGGGTGCGGCCGGCTTATGAGAACTAAATGAAACTATTCTAACCCACCCATGAATAATGTGAAATATTTTGATGGTATATTTCGAAGGGGTTAATACACACACGCAAGTAATTAAAAAAAAACAATAACATTACTTATCATTATGATAATTAAAATCAACCTTACTTAAAACCTTGCAATACACTTCTATTAACGAACGACATAAAAGGAAACTGAATCAATTACTTACGAACACCGTCTCATCACAAACGACCCCCCAGCAATGACCGTCAATTACTTGGCGCTGCGGGTCGCCGCCCTGCATCACCTCAATTAGGAGCGCACTCACACAGTCTCCAACACTTCACCGTACCACTTGTTATCGATAAGGAATAGTTTGACAAAACAATTGTTTGTAAATAAGGCCGGGGAGGGCGGCGCGCGAAGGCGGGCGGCGCGCGCTGGGCGGGCGGCGCGAGTGACGCGGGTCAACGACCGCGCTGTTGGCGCGCGTCGCCATGGCAACGCTGCAGTCCTCCTAGATCAGTTCCGGTAGATGGGAGGGAAGGTAATTATTGCAGATGCTGTAGTAGGTACCTGATAACATATTTATGTCAATTTTGGGAGCATGATACCTACTCGATTTTGTCTCCTAATTGAGAAAACTAGCTGAGTAATTAACACATTTTTATTCGAGAAATCTGTTCCAACATCTTCCAGATTTAGATACATAATTATGGACAGCTGCACTCTGATTTTTAAAGCTAGACGATAATAAAGAAGTCGATATTATTTAGAGCTGTAGAGAGCACATGCGCCACATCTGAGGATAGATCTGTGGCCTTCAGACATCGCGGAATGTTAGGATTTTGTATATTTATGTATGTTTTGTCTAACCACAATTTGCTGAGGTGAATCATGAACTAGACAGCAGAATAAGTACCTACACAGTGTTGTGATTAGCTAGCTAGTGAAACTATTTCTAACTTCATGCCTTTATGTGCTCTCTACCTATACTAACAATTTATTTTTGAAATCTTTTGTTATTGATTTTGTTTTCAGATTATTTTTGGGTTCCGTACCTCAAAAGGGAAAAAACGGAACCTTTGTACGATCACTCGTGTGTCTGTCTATCTGTCTGTCCTTCTGTCACAGCCAATTAGCTCCTAATCTAATTGAAATTTGGAACACATATGAATTTCTGTGACCCAAACACGGACGCGTAACGTAAATAAATAAATTTTGAATATGGGGTCAATTTTGGGGCCCTGTAACATATCAAATGAAAGGCTTACTGTGAGGATCTCAAATATTTTATTATAAAATAAGCTGTTTCAAAATTATATAAGACTACTGAGCCTACAATTTTGAAAAATATTGTACAGAAAATAGTTCTATAACTATAGATTACAGGAAAACATATAAGAAGTCTATGGTCTTAAAATAACATGGTAAATCTCTCAATATTTTATATATCTTACAAAATTACATTTGCAGTTGGAATGTATGAGAGAACATGTTTTTCAGCTACAATGTTAAGTTTGTTCTTGGGATAAATCAATCCCAATTATTAACCCTTCGTTGTGCGTGGTCCGACACGCACTTGACCGGTTTTTTTAAAACAATATGTATTCAATAAAATACAGTGTCCACCCTGAAATTTCAAATGTTCAAAACTCTCAAGGACTCCACGAAACAGGCTCAACCTAGTGTGGAGTTCACAAATTAATATATTATATTTTCTAACAATTCTTTTAGTACCTAGTTTATATGTTATAAGGATATGTTAGAATAATTGATTTGTTTAATAAATGATTATAAACAAAATGGAAGATGTTTCAGCTAACATCATTAGGTTAGTGCGACGAATAAATAATTGTGAATAAAAATAGCAAACTATAAACTCTAAGTCATGGACCACTCAATTTCAAGAAATACAGATTGCGCTGGAAAATGTTGGAGGTTAACGCATTCTGGAAACTGAATAGGTACTTACAACATACCTACAACAATAAGACAACAACTGAAGATGATTTAAATGAGTACTTCGTTATTATCTACCTATCTACTGCCTCTCAGAGTCTTTGCTAAACTAGGCATGAACCAGTTCCACTAGAATATTGTCTGGTCTGTGCGCTGCACTACGTGAGCACTGCACTCGGTCAAGGCTGAGAGGTGCCTGCTCCTTGTTGCCACGTCGCGTTGTCTGTATCTTGTTGTGTCGGCTTCTGAACAGGTGCTTAGATCTGCTCAATTATGCGTTGGGCAGATTCTTGTGACACGTGGACCTACTATTACATCTCTGCCTGCACCTTCGGGAATACCTACAGGTCTTATTATTGAATTATTAATTGTTTGAAAACGTCTATTGAACTTCGAAAGATACAAGTGACAATAAAAGTATTTGAGTGCGGGTTAAGCGAGCAAGCTAACGAGGCGTGTCTGCTTCAAGTCTGGCTAAATTTTCTTTCGTCTGTCAGTTTCTTGCTACTCCTCTGCAGGTCGTATTTTACAATAGATCTGTACGAAACTTGATATAATAATAATAATAATCATTTTTATTCACAAATTAAAACTTTGACAAAACTAGGTATTACTTACAGACACTTATATAAACTTATAAGTAGCTCTGTTTACACGATGCAAGCTTCTGGAACGTTCGGTAATCGCATGCGATACAGCACATTCCAAATGATTGCCATTCAATAATTGCATACAAGTACACGCATACGATTCCCTAAAATGACATACAAAAATTGGTAAAAAAGTTTCGACGGTACCAGATATAGGTAGGTATATGTATGGATATAGATGGAGAGAAAAAGAAGCAAAAAGGGGGCTACTGGATATCTCCGCCTTCAGAAATCCGATTTCAAAGGTTCTTTTTTTATTTGAAAAACTTACTAAAGGTCTTTTCTAACTTTCAGCACGTTGATAAAGTCTAGTAATTATTTATAGTGAGTATTTATTTCCCAGGGAGGTACATAGAAACTAATTCAGTGGTTCTACCAACAGTAGACCTCGCGAGCACAAACTTCAATTCACTGCCGTTTATGAATTCTATTGTGTGACTGGTAATTAGTGACCAATATTGATAGTGATAGTGAACAATATTGTACCCATAATAACCAACAACTTTTACTATGGTACCAAACCTGAAATCGCGAAAAAAAAATCAGTTGTTGCCTACATTCTGACAAGTTAAATGCGAACTTAGATGTATGGCAACAGGTGATTTTTTTTCGCGATTTTGCGTTTGGTCCCATAGTAAAAGTTGTTTGTTATCATGAGTACAATCATGTGTTTAAGTATCGGTCACTAATTACCAGTCACCCTTTATATTAATAAATTATCATAGAGAATAATTAATTATAGAAATCAGATATTTTGGTGTAGGTTAATCGGGTACCTACTTAATTATCTAACACTCTAAATCAAACCGACAACCCTGGCCCACAACAATGGCCCCTCCAGACCTATGGCGCTGCATTGTGAGACTCACATAAAATCCTAATGGAAATATAATGTTTGGACTTTAAAAAAGACCATGCCCTCTTGAGTTTGTTTCGGCATTTCTGCTCAGGGATCAGTCAGCTCAGCTAGGAAACGCCGGCGCCATCTAGGTTTAAAATATTGACGTGAAAAGTGTCCTAAACGATTTATTTACAGAAATAAACATTTCATTTCATTTCAACATTATTGAAACGGTTTTATTTACCAACAAAAGAAGGCGGAATTATCCTAGTGGGTACCTACTCGACAATATCCGATTTCTAATTTAGTATAAAAGCGGCAGTAAATGATTAATCTTAAATAAAAAAAACTTACTAAAGACCTTTTGTAACTTTCAGCACCGTTAATAAAGCCTAGTAACTGTTTTATATAATGTATTAGACTGTGGAAATTAATGTTGTTTTATGCTTGTCAGTGAGTTACTACTGCTATCTAGTCTCACTGGCAATAACTAACACAACCATGGACAAGTCTTGGTAGTTCCACTTATGTTTCCGAGGTGGCGCTGGTGTGAACGGAACTGGTTGGTTAGCTCTGCCATCTATCCACATTCATGTGAACCGCGTGTAAACACTGCAGGGATATTGTCATTATTTGCTAAAAGAGGACGCTACCATACACACTGGGTTATTTTAAGTGTAAACGCAATTTTAATTCGGAGAACTGAAAGTCATGGACGGTGCTAAGTAGCATTAGTGGAACTCCGTCATACGACACTGGATTTCATCACACTGATAAAATTTTAGTATCGAATGTTATGTTTTGGAAACCTTCTCGGTGTTTGAAAAGTCGTTTTCAAAACAGAACATTGACTAAGTAGGTATTATAATTATTTAATTAGGTCTGATATCCTATCTATGTGCACACCTCATTAGGTAATAATGCAAAGAAAAAGAAGCTACTCTTCTGTAACCTTATAAACCTGTGTGCTAATAAATTATTTCATTTGAAATGCAGTATTTATATATTATGCAATGTTCATCTCGTCGTATTGCAGTGTGTCGTGCCTCCTAGCGACAACCGCTACTTTTATATAATTGCATTATTGTTGTGAGCCGCGGACCGTGACATACCTACTTCGATTAAAACTCAATTTCGATACTTTTATTAACGTTCGCTTGAAATTAATTACCTATTTTATGTAACGGGAGTGGTTGCCTGACGCCTGACGACTGACGACTGACGGCCAATTAGTTTCCATTTCCGTCACAAGCACACAAATTGATTGGCAAATTAAACAATAACACTATTAATGTTAGAAATTAATTAAAACCGATTGATTACGTAGGTATGTACCTACCCACGGGCACCGCTTGTGTATAATTAACGATATAATAGTGACCCAATCTGACTCTAATACAATCGTCTGTTGATCGATTATAATTAACTATCGATTCATATTTAGCTGGCAACTGTAGGAATCCATTAACTGTTATACCTACCTGTTGATTAAATGTATATTGTAACTACTTTATAATACATAATAAATGATCACATTAATACTCTGCTCGACTGAATACCTAAATAACTCCTGATATAATAGACAAGCATGAGTTGTAGACTTCTTGGTAATAATTATTGCCATTAATTTGCCATTAAGTTACAACTCTTGGTAAACCAATTGGTGTTCGGTGGCAATTTTGGCCTTTGTTAAATTATTTAACATAATTATTTTTTTGATTGATTACCTACTCTATACTTACCAAGTTATTAGTTACCAGTCTTACCAAGGGGTATCGTATCACCCAGTAACTGGGTTATAGAGGCCAGATACGCAGTCGCTCCATGTAAAATATACTGGTATTGGGCTGCATCCGGTTAGACTGGAAGCCAACCCCAACATAGTTGGGAAAAGGCTAGGCAGATGATGATTGATTGCTGTATACCTTCAGTAAGCAAAATTTTAATTTTAATTAAATTAAATCAGAATACCTACTACCTAAGTAATTTGATTCCTCCAGTAACACCCACCTGATTCTTCAAAGGGGTTATTTGAAAGCCAATCAAGAACAAAGCTCACTCCCAACATTATTTTAATACAATTAAGAAGTCATTACATTAAAATAACTTCTGCTTTATGAAGCTCGACGAATAATGGCGGCACCCAGGTATAACAAGACAGGAGAAAGCAGTTACAGAAATAATGTAGTGTAAAATTAGATATTGTTTCTCTTGAAACGGCGTGAAGTAGTTTTAATTAGCACCTAATTGAAGTAAAAGCAGTGTTCCGATAAGTTGTTTAATCAAAGGTGTTCAAATTGATGTCACTTTCACGCTGATCGCGATCAGGCAAGTTGTCTGGTATTTGTGTAGGCGAGAGGACAATTGCAACTGAAGGAAGTACGTTCATTCATACCAAGAGGTGAGAGTGGTTTTTATTATCGTCACTTTCCCTTTGTTAGCAGAGCGAGCCTAAGGTTGCCATGAACCTAGCTTTAGGCCAACTCAAAAATACATACTTCCTGATTTGGTAATCGAATCGGAACCCTCACAACATCCCAGAAAATGTCTGCAAGCCACGTATTGGCTTAGATACGTGACCATATCAAACCAATTGACACGTAACCACGACAACCAACCGTGTAAATTCCAACAACACGGTTCCCACGTCCGGACATGAGTCGAGAAGTTACAATTCATTATTAGAACCATCTCGTGTTTCCTTCATCTCGGCACTCAATTGGCTGTTAATTATGCCATTTGTGCCGTCTGTGCCGTCTGTGCCGTTGCCGTACGACGCTATACATCAGCTGATGTATTCAGGGCACGAGTGAATACCGTACGTTTACAAATCTGAAATATGA
Source organism: Dicycla oo (assembly GCA_948252095.1). Taxonomy (NCBI): domain Eukaryota; kingdom Metazoa; phylum Arthropoda; class Insecta; order Lepidoptera; family Noctuidae; genus Dicycla; species Dicycla oo. Next base: position 925,579 of record OX411718.1, on the reverse strand, counting down.
TTTTGAATTAGGAACGTGTGATACATACAGTTCAAGGCCGTCTTTTAGCACAGGGATTTTGGATCCTTGAATTTATTTTATCATGAATAAATGAGTTGCGTATAACTACTTTAACTTATATCAAGGTAGGCTACGTTGATAAACTCTAGTATTAAAACTTAGATAAATATGTGGAGTAACTGCATAGTAGGTAGGGAACTATTGGTTTAACAAGAATGTTGAAACAAACGTAAATAAATAGTATTATCGCAGCCGGAGTGTACGCAGGACACTACGCCACGATAGCAGACGGAAGGTCAGGCGCACTAATCGTGTAGATTGAATTGTTTCCATATTATGTCAGCTGTGTAACCGAGATAAAGGCCGAAGATGAGTTGTTAGTGAATTGAATTGATTCTAGGAGGGGATTTCCGGAGCCCAGGACCCCGGGACCCTCACAATCAGGCCTCGGGCAAGGGGGTGAATTTAATTTGAACAAATAATAACGCCCTCAACGAATGTCACTGATAAAATTCAGTTGTTTGATGATTCTGACATTTGCCTGCAGGTGAAAAAAAAGCTGATTTGCTATAATTTAGTCGGTTTGTAGATACAAAGCCGCCCCTCGACTGTCAGTACCATTTGCTTGGGTGTGGACCCAACAAATTAGAATTAGAAGCAATGAAAGAGAACGAACGATAATACAGACAGACAGGTTCGTTTCTAATAATATATTATAATAGGTGGGTAAGAGGAAAATCTATTCCTATAGTGTTTATATGTATATTTTCATTGTTGTTATCGTCTTCATAATGGACTTTCCTTATAATTTTGGCATTTTCAAGATTTGTTTCGCATAGTTTTACCTTGTAGGTAATTTGTAAAGAGGAAATTGTCTGTTCGAAGTATAGCGAGAGCACCCAATCATACAGTAACATCTCTCTCTATACAAAAAACTGATCGATAAAAACAATTTGCAGTGCCGCAGACATTGCCCACTCGCCGTGAGTCCGCTCACACCGGCACCGGTCCAGTCATTAGGCCTGTATCGGCACACCGCGGCCGCCACGGCCGAGCCGCTCCGCACAATACCCCGCACCGCCCACATGGCCACATCGCTCGCTGATCGTTCGGTTCCATTCTATACCACTATTGTTACTGCCTTTTACAGAGATAATTGCCCTCTCAGCTGACTCAGATGCTTATGATTACATAAGCATCTGAGTAGATTCACTTTTGTTTATTGTGCTCGTAAAGTTGATAGTGAATCTATGAAGCGTCTAGGCCTAGCCAAATGGCACTATTTCTACAAGCGCTATCGATGCGCATCTCTATGGAAATTCTGATCTATGATCAATTGACATTTCGATAGTTTATGTCAGTCACAATGTATGGGACATTGTTGCCTTTTCAACTAGCGTCATCGTTAATCGAATGTCACTGTGACTGGTGTTTTTAAGCGATTTAGCCAAATTCCGTTAAAGGTTACGAAGACACTTTTGTTTCGTGGGTACTTTTGTATGCGACTGACACATTCCCGGCAGTTGTGCACGACTTGGGAGAGGCGCTATGTCCAGCTATGGTTGTATGCGACTGACACATTCCCGGCAGTTGTGCACGACTTGGGAGAGGCGCTATGTCCAGCTATGGTTGTATGCGACTGACACATTCCCGGCAGTTGTGCACGACTTGGGAGAGGCGCTATGTCCAGCTATGGTTGTATGCGACTGACACATTCCCGGCAGTTGTGCACGACTTGGGAGAGGCGCTATGTCCAGCTATGGTTGTATGCGACTGACACATTCCCGGCAGTTGTGCACGACTTGGGAGAGGCGCTATGTCCAGCTATGGTTGTATGCGACTGACACATTCCCGGCAGTTGTGCACGACTTGGGAGAGGCGCTATGTCCAGCTATGGTTGTATGCGACTGACACATTCCCGGCAGTTGTGCACGACTTGGGAGAGGCGCTATGTCCAGCTATGGTTGTATGCGACTGACACATTCCCGGCAGTTGTGCACGACTTGGGAGAGGCGCTATGTCCAGCTATGGTTGTATGCGACTGACACATTCCCGGCAGTTGTGCACGACTTGGGAGAGGCGCTATGTCCAGCTATGGTTGTATGCGACTGACACATTCCCGGCGGTTGTGCGCGACTTGGGAGAGGCGCTATGTCCAGCTATGTCTGTATGCGACTGACACATTCCCGGCAGTTGTGAACGACTTGGGAGAGGCGCTATGTCCAGCTATGGTTGTATGCGACTGACACATTCCCGGCAGTTGTGCACGACTTGGGAGAGGCGCTATGTCCAGCTATGGTTGTATGCGACTGACACATTCCCGGCAGTTGTGCACGACTTGGGAGAGGCGCTATGTCCAGCTATGGTTGTATGCGACTGACACATTCCCGGCAGTTGTGCACGACTTGGGAGAGGCGCTATGTCCAGCTATGGTTGTATGCGACTGACACATTCCCGGCAGTTGTGCACGACTTGGGAGAGGCGCTATGTCCAGCTATGGTTGTATGCGACTGACACATTCCCGGCAGTTGTGCACGACTTGGGAGAGGCGCTATGTCCAGCTATGGTTGTATGCGACTGACACATTCCCGGCAGTTGTGCACGACTTGGGAGAGGCGCTATGTCCAGCTATGGTTGTATGCGACTGACACATTCCCGGCAGTTGTGCACGACTTGGGAGAGGCGCTATGTCCAGCTATGGTTGTATGCGACTGACACATTCCCGGCAGTTGTGCACGACTTGGGAGAGGCGCTATGTCCAGCTATGGTTGTATGCGACTGACACATTCCCGGCAGTTGTGCACGACTTGGGATAGGCGCTATGTCCAGCTATGGTTGTATGCGACTGACACATTCCCGGCGGTTGTGCGCGACTTGGGAGAGGCGCTATGTCCAGCTATGTCTGTATGCGACTGACACATTCCCGGCAGTTGTGCACGACTTGGGAGAGGCGCTATGTCCAGCTATGGTTGTATGCGACTGACACATTCCCGGCAGTTGTGCACGACTTGGGAGAGGCGCTATGTCCAGCTATGGTTGTATGCGACTGACACATTCCCGGCAGTTGTGCACGACTTGGGAGAGGCGCTATGTCCAGCTATGGTTGTATGCGACTGACACATTCCCGGCGGTTGTGCGCGACTTGGGAGAGGCGCTATGTCCAGCTATGGTTGTATGCGACTGACACATTCCCGGCAGTTGTGCACGACTTGGGAGAGGCGCTATGTCCAGCTATGGTTGTATGCGACTGACACATCCCCGGCAGTTGTGCACGACTTGGGAGAGGCGCTATGTCCAGCTATGGTTGTATGCGACTGACACATTCCCGGCGGTTGTGCGCGACTTGGGAGAGGCGCTATGTCCAGCTATGGTTGTATGCGACTGACACATTCCCGGCAGTTGTGCACGACTTGGGAGAGGCGCTATGTCCAGCTATGGTTGTATGCGACTGACACATCCCCGGCAGTTGTGCACGACTTGGGAGAGGCGCTATGTCCAGCTATGGTTGTATGCGACTGACACATTCCCGGCAGTTGTGCACGACTTGGGAGAGGCGCTATGTCCAGCTATGGTTGTATGCGACTGACACATTCCCGGCAGTTGTGCACGACTTGGGAGAGGCGCTATGTCCAGCTATGTCTGTATGCGACTGACACATTCCCGGCGGTTGTGCGCGACTTGGGAGAGGCGCTATGTCCAGCTATGTCTGTATGCGACTGACACATTCCCGGCGGTTGTGCGCGACTTGGGAGAGGCGCTATGTCCAGCTATGTTTGTATGCGAGAGACACATTCCCGGCGGTTGTGCGCGACTTGGGAGAGGCGCTACGAGTATGTCCAGCTGAATTGATTGATTGATGCGGATATTGTGTGCCTGTCCTCAATTTAAATATACTTAACTAATTTATTCGTTATTACGACGAGTAAATCGAATGATTGCCTTCTTAAGATCCACTTTCACATTGTTTGATATGATTCATCATCTGTTCGTTTGACAAATCAAACTTCTTAAAATAAATACGTTGTTGTTGTGTAAGTTTACTGTTGTATCCAATTACATGAAACAAACACTAAGTACCCTTAACTAAATGATACAACAGATAGAAAATATGTCTTCTAGTGTAGATACCTATTTTCAGGAATATTTCCTAGATTGCTGAAGCTTCTCACTTCCCGTGACGACACAAAGAAATGTGGGGTTAAAGATAAAGATGGCGGAATACGATGCGTTGTGTGAAATTATCGTTATGACTCGGTTTGACAGACATGTATATTGAACGCAGATGGAAATATTATCTGGAATATACCGCGCCGTCTGAGTAACTCATGCGTGTACGTACCGACAGTGGTATTCTTAAATTGATTCCAGTTAGCGGTCCAGAAGACCAATTCTGTTTATTCCAACCTCTCAAGGCCACAAAATTTTGGTTTAATTGGTAATTAAACCAAAATTTATTAAAAGGTGTAGTGAACTACTATAAGTAGTTTCTCACTTTTTAAATGCATAGTGAACGATATGTACGAGTAAATACATAGTGGGTTCATTACAACAACAATATCCATCGTTTAGTTTCATGCTTGATGATCTGGCGCATCAGCAATCCTAGTACCTTGGCTATCAAAATTAATAGGACTTTTGACTTTACCTCGCAGCTTCATCAATTGATGCCTACATAAGTCATCATAAGTAATCCTTCGTGTGTCGACTTGGTAAGTTACAAGTTTCTACGTTAGTGCTTGCATTGAGTTAAATTGAAATATATTTTTAAAGTCGCTTTGTGAGAAATGTCTGGATTTACTTGGCGCAGAATTCGCGTCGATTTAAAATAAGAAGTTAGGCTCTACCTTTGTAGCAAGTCTTTGGTTTGATATAATATCAGGTTGGCACAAAAGTAATGAGACACTTGGTCTACGTTTTATATTTTTTTATTATTATTACAATATAAAAAGCTTAGTCAATGATGTAATCACCATTAGCATCTAAGACTTCTTGCCAACGATCCGGCAAAGTTCAACTCCATCTCTACATCAGAGAAATCATTAAATTGTTTACCCCGCAAATGTTGTTTCAGGGCTCTAAACAAATGATAGTCTGATGGAGCGAGGTCTGGGGAATAAGGTGGGTGGACATCTCCCATCCCAAGTATTCCAACTGTTGGCGAATGGCAGATGCGACATGAGGTCGAGCGATATCGTGTAGTAAAACTACATTGACTCGTCTTCATCGTTTTTTCTTGATAGCAGCAGATAGTTTGGTGAGCTGAGTTGAATATTTGTCAGCGTTTATACGAGTAGTTTCATTGTTCATAAAACAACATGCCTTGCGCGTCCCAGAAACAGCAAAGCAGAACTTTTAAGCGGTTCTTTTGACTTAGCTTCGGTTGAGTTGGTGGCGTTTCTTCTGACACCATCCCTGTAGTCGACATGTAGACACCATCCCTGTAGTCGACATGTAGACACTATCCCTGTAGTCGACATGTAGACACTATCCCTGTAGTCGACATGTAGACACTATCCCTGTAGTCGACATGTAGACACCATCCCTGTAGTCGACATGTAGACACTATCCCTGTAGTCGACATGTAGACACCATCCCTGTAGTCGACATGTAGACACTATCCCTGTAGTCGACATGTAGACACTATCCCTGTAGTCGACATGTAGACACTATCCCTGTAGTCGACATGTAGACACTATCCCGGTAGTCGACATGTAGACACTATCCTGGTAGTCGACATGTAGACACAATCCCGGTAGTCGACATGTAGACACCATCCTGGTAGTCGATATGTAGACACCATCCCTGTAGTCGACATGTAGACACTATCCTTGTAGTCGACATGTAGACACCATCCCTGTAGTCGACATGTAGACACCATCCCTGTAGTCGACATGTGGACACCATCCCTGTAGTCGACATTTGGACACCATCCCTGTAGTCGACATGTAGACACCATCACTGTAGTCGACATGTAGACACTATCCCTGTAGTCGACATGTAGACACTATCCCTGTAGTCGACATGTAGACACCATCCCTGTAGTCGACATGTAGACACTATCCCTGTAGTCGACATGTAGACACCATCCCTGTAGTCGACATGTAGACACTATCCCTGTAGTCGACATGTAGACACTATCCCTGTAGTCGACATGTAGACACTATCCCTGTAGTCGACATGTAGACACTATCCCGGTAGTCGACATGTAGACACTATCCCGGTAGTCGACATGTAGACACAATCCCGGTAGTCGACATGTAGACACCATCCTGGTAGTCGATATGTAGACACCATCCCTGTAGTCGACATGTAGACACTATCCTTGTAGTCGACATGTAGACACCATCCCTGTAGTCGACATGTAGACACCATCCCTGTAGTCGACATGTGGACACCATCCCTGTAGTCGACATTTGGACACCATCCCTGTAGTCGACATGTAGACACCATCACTGTAGTCGACATGTAGACACTATCCCTGTAGTCGACATGTAGACACTATCCCTGTAGTCGACATGTAGACACTATCCCTGTAGTCGACATGTAGACACTATCCCTGTAGTCGACATGTAGACACTATCCCTGTAGTCGACATGTAGACACCATCCCTGTAGTCGACATGTAGACACAATCCCTGTAGTCGACATGTAGACACCATCCTTGTAGTCGACATGTAGACACTATCCCTGTAGTCGACATGTAGACACTATCCCTGTAGTCGACATGTAGACACTATCCCTGTAGTCGACATGTAGACACTATCCCGGTAGTCGACATGTAGACACTATCCCTGTAGTCGACATGTAGACACTATCCCTGTAGTCGACATGTAGACACCATCGCTGTAGTCCACATGTGGACACCATCCCTGTAGTCGACATGTAGACACTATCCCTGTAGTCGACACGTAGACACCATCTCTGTAGTCGACATGTGGACACCATCCCTGTAGTCGACATGTAGACACTATCCCTGTAGTCGACATGTAGACACTATCCCTGTAGTCGACATGTAGACACTATCCCTGTAGTCGACATGTAGACACTATCCCGGTAGTCGACATGTAGACACTATCCCGGTAGTCGACATGTAGACACAATCCCGGTAGTCGACATGTAGACACCATCCTGGTAGTCGATATGTAGACACCATCCCTGTAGTCGACATGTAGACACTATCCTTGTAGTCGACATGTAGACACCATCCCTGTAGTCGACATGTAGACACCATCCCTGTAGTCGACATGTGGACACCATCCCTGTAGTCAACATTTGGACACCATCCCTGTAGTCGACATGTAGACACCATCACTGTAGTCGACATGTAGACACTATCCCTGTAGTCGACATGTAGACACTATCCCTGTAGTCGACATGTAGACACTATCCCTGTAGTCGACATGTAGACACCATCGCTGTAGTCGACATGTGGACACCATCCCTGTAGTCGACATGTAGACACTATCCCTGTAGTCGACACGTAGACACCATCCCTGTAGTCGACATGTGGACACCATCCCTGTAGTCGACATGTGAACATCATTCCTGTAGTCGACATGTGAACACCATTCCTGTAGTCGACCACAAGCGTCTAAAAATTATGTGTAAAAAATACCGTGGTTTTTCAGCTAAAACCATGTGTCGATATTAATGTCAAAGACACACAAAACACATTGCCCACGGAAGTACCTACGTAGGTCGTGTAAGTATAAATAAAAATACCGACTCATTATTTCTAAATTAATGTAGATACGTGACGTTACACGCTCGTGAACATACAAACATGTCTTATAAAGTGTTTCTTTGATTGACGCAAGAAAGTTCTTATGTAATGCAAATTGATTTAATCTGAACTTTCAAAAGCGGTTGCCATCAATACATACAATACAATACAAATGAAATTAGATACAATATATAGATGCTGTTGCATTAAGACATACAGGATTAGAAAATTGATATAAAAGAGATACTTATTGGGTTATGTAATATGAGCAAAATTGTAATAGAGTTGATTGATTGCCTTATGTAATCGTAGCTAGAATATTATGGAGGTGGAAGTAAGGGAAATGTAATTCTGAGAACAAAAAATTATACGCAAAAAATTTTTTTTTTTTTTAACTCTTCACTATGGTTGAAAGTTTGAAACTATCTAACAGACACATCGACAAATTGTTCGTATCGTTTTATGACGTTCAACTTAGAATGATAAAGTAATCACGAGGTGGACTATCTCACATTCAACTTAGAATGATAAAGTAATCACGAGGTGGACTGTCTCACATTCAACTTAGAGTGATAAAGTAATCACGAGGTGGACTGTCTCACATTCAACTTAGAATGATAAAGTAATCACGAGGTGGACTGTCTCACATTCAACTTAGAATGATAAAGTAATCACGAGGTGGACTGTCTCACATTCAACTTAGAATGATAAAGTAATCACGAGGTGGACTGTCTCACATTCAACTTAGAATGATAAAGTAATCACGAGGTGGACTGTCTCACATTCAACTTAGAATGATAAAGTAATCACGAGGTGGACTGTCTCACATTCAACTTAGAATGATAAAGTAATCACGAGGTGGACTGTCTCACATTCAACTTAGAATGATAAAGTAATCACGAGGTGGACTATCTCACATTCAACTTAGAATGATAAAGTAATCACGAGGTGGACTGTCTCACATTCAACTTAGAATGATAAAGTAATCACGAGGTGGACTGTCTCACATTCAACTTAGAATGATAAAGTAATCACGAGGTGGACTGTCTCACATTCAACTTAGAATGATAAAGTAATCACGAGGTGGACTGTCTCACATTCAACTTAGAATGATAAAGTAATCACGAGGTGGACTATCTCACATTCAACTTAGAATGATAAAGTAATCACGAGGTGGACTATCTCACATTCAACTTAGAATGATAAAGTAATCACGAGGTGGACTATCTCACATTCAACTTAGAATGATAAAGTAATCACGAGGTGGACTATCTCACATTCAACTTAGAATGATAAAGTAATCACGAGGTGGACTGTCTCACATTCAACTTAGAATGATAAAGTAATCACGAGGTGGACTGTCTCACATTCAACTTAGAATGATAAAGTAATCACGAGGTGGACTGTCTCACATTCAACTTAGAATGATAAAGTAATCACGAGGTGGACTATCTCACATTCAACTTAGAATGATAAAGTAATCACGAGGTGGACTGTCTCACATTCAACTTAGAATGATAAAGTAATCACGAGGTGGACTGTCTCACATTCAACTTAGAATGATAAAGTAATCACGAGGTGGACTGTCTCACATTCAACTTAGAATGATAAAGTAATCACGAGGTGGACTGTCTCACATTCAACTTAGAATGATAAAGTAATCACGAGGTGGACTATCTCACATTCAACTTAGAATGATAAAGTAATCACGAGGTGGACTATCTCACATTCAACTTAGAATGATAAAGTAATCACGAGGTGGACTATCTCACATTCAACTTAGAATGATAAAGTAATCACGAGGTGGACTGTCTCACATTCAACTTAGAATGATAAAGTAATCACGAGGTGGACTGTCTCACATTCAACTTAGAATGATAAAGTAATCACGAGGTGGACTGTCTCACATTCAACTTAGAATGATAAAGTAATCACGAGGTGGACTATCTCACATTCAACTTAGAATGATAAAGTAATCACGAGGTGGACTATCTCACATTCAACTTAGAATGATAAAGTAATCACGAGGTGGACTATCTCACATTCAACTTAGAATGATAAAGTAATCACGAGATGGACTATCTCACATTCAACTTAGAATGATAAAGTAATCACGAGGTGGACTGTCTCACATTCAACTTAGAATGATAAAGTAATCACGAGGTGGACTGTCTCACATTCAACTTAGAATGATAAAGTAATCACGAGGTGGACTATCTCACATTCAACTTAGAATGATAAAGTAATCACGAGGTGGACTGTCTCACATTCAACTTAGAATGATAAAGTAATCACGAGGTGGACTGTCTCACATTCAACTTAGAATGATAAAGTAATCACGAGGTGGACTATCTCACATTCAACTTAGAATGATAAAGTAATCACGAGGTGGACTATCTCTCACATTCAACTTAGAATGATAAAGTAATCACGAGATGGACTATCTCACATTCAACTTAGAATGATAAAGTAATCACGAGGTGGACTATCTCACATTCAACTTAGAATGATAAAGTAATCACGAGGTGGACTGTCTCACATTCAACTTAGAATGATAAAGTAATCACGAGGTGGACTATCTCACATTCAACTTAGAATGATAAAGTAATCACGAGGTGGACTGTCTCACATTCAACTTAGAATGATAAAGTAATCACGAGGTGGACTATCTCACATTCAACTTAGAATGATAAAGTAATCACGAGGTGGACTATCTCACATTCAACTTAGAATGATAAAGTAATCACGAGATGGACTATCTCACATTCAACTTAGAATGATAAAGTAATCACGAGGTGGACTGTCTCACATTCAACTTAGAATGATAAAGTAATCACGAGGTGGACTGTCTCACATTCAACTTAGAATGATAAAGTAATCACGAGGTGGACTATCTCACATTCAACTTAGAATGATAAAGTAATCACGAGGTGGACTGTCTCACATTCAACTTAGAATGATAAAGTAATCACGAGGTGGACTGTCTCACATTCAACTTAGAATGATAAAGTAATCACGAGGTGGACTATCTCACATTCAACTTAGAATGATAAAGTAATCACGAGGTGGACTATCTCACATTCAACTTAGAGTGATAAAGTAATCACGAGGTGGACTATCTCACATTCAACTTAGAATGATAAAGTAATCACGAGATGGACTATCTCACATTCAACTTAGAATGATAAAGTAATCACGAGGTGGACTGTCTCACATTCAACTTAGAATGATAAAGTAATCACGAGGTGGACTATCTCACATTCAACTTAGAATGATAAAGTAATCACGAGGTGGACTGTCTCACATTCAACTTAGAATGATAAAGTAATCACGAGGTGGACTATCTCACATTCAACTTAGAATGATAAAGTAATCACGAGGTGGACTATCTCACATTCAACTTAGGCGATATCTCACATTATAAATGCATTGATTTTTCTCTATCGCGCTCGCTGTTCTTCTCATCTCATTTATGACAGATGCTGAAAGGCATTTAGTTTTATAAAGAAATAAAGCTCGCTACGACTATTACTTATACGCACAGGTCGCCTAACAGGTGCTTCACTCTCAGTAGCTTTTAAATCTCAAATGGCACTGTTGCCTTATTCTCAGAGTCGCAGGAGTTGGCAGAAATCATATTTTCTACAGAAAACCAAAAAAATAAAAATCGTCATTAGATAATAATATATTATTAAATAGACATCGTGTGATGATTAGAAACTCGCAAAGTAGGAGTAATTTTATTTTTTATAGTAAAATAATAAGTAGATATTATGACGATTTTAGACGAGTTAGATTTTTTTTTTAACCGACTTCCAAAAGGAGGAGGTTATTTTTTTTTTTTTTGTATGTTTGTTACGCGATTACTCAAAGACGGATGGACCGATTTGGAAAATTCTTTTTTTATTGGAAAGGGTATACTTCCGAGGTGGTCCCATATAAATTTTATTAACTTTGCTCGAGGAGTTTTTGAGTTAGCTTCAATAATGCGTATATTTCCCACTTATTTTATATGGATGTTGTGATGGTGTTTTAATAACTTCCTATCACTGTTATTTACCTGGCTATATCTACAATTATTGTGCTCAATTATGTATTCGAATTTGTGTGAGGTAGGTTCCACAGCTAAAAAGTGAAAAATAAAAACTTTTTAGCAAAAAATAAAACCGACTTCTAAAACAAAACACTACAAAGTGAAAAATAACTTTAATTTCGGAAGTCGGTGGCAAAAAACGAAAATACAAAACCAAAGACACCGACTACCGAAATTAAAGTTATTTTTCACTTTGTAGTGTTTTGTTTTAGAAGTCGGTTTTATTTTTTGCTAAAAAGTTTTTATTGGTTTAAAAACTTTTCTGTTTGATGAGGCTTACGAACTTGTTGAGTCTCTCGATTTTTTTCCTCTCGATTTTCAATATTCGAATGACAGTTGGTTCGGTGCGTTGTGATATATTTTTTCAATGTCATACCGATTTTTTTCCTTGACACAATTAAGATTAATTTTTCTCTTTTACATTTTTCAACAATAATTGTCCATTATCCACGCATTATAGAGATGTCGTAATGTTTTGCTTTAAATAAAGATGGAAAATTTATTCTATCTGTGACGATCGTACGTAATGAAGATCTGCTAATTATATTCCAAAAGAATATATTATGCAGATCTTCAATAAACGCATTTTGTATTTTGTTATAATTGACGTTTGTTTTTTCCTCTCCCGTAGTGATAATAATCCTTTCAAGAAGAATTTTCTTCACCAACAACGGATTATCGCAGATGTTTATTGCTGGAAATAACAAATGGGCTAGTTCTTTCTTTAACGTGGTATGTATCTTCTAATTATTTTATTCTTGGTACCTTTAACCATCATTTTCGTTTAGGATGTTACCAAGCCACTTCTCTGGCTTTACCCCAAGGGCCGCCAGCCACGTCAGAAGATACCAAGGGAACACGTCCACCTTTTTCCCACACATCAACAACAGTGCCCAATTGGGTGATTTCAATCCCCACATCTGCACTCTACGCCAGGACTATACGCTAACTCATTTTTTTTAACCAAATTTAATTTCCGTGTTATCAAATATAAATTTTTAGCAATATTCACACTAAAGATATTTGCTTGTTTAAACGGTCGAACTTAGAGAATTGCAATTCTTAAAGTACAGGCTAGATAGGTTGTTTCATTTAAGTTGTTTCAAAGCAAGATGTGCTGCTAAAATTTATCTGATTGAATTTCTTTTCTTGCACAAATACCTTAATAAATTTATTTTTTACGACTTTCCTCTAAAATCATATGTTTTTATTTTGGTCCGTCAAGAAAAATTCGGTATAAATTATAAATATGATCCTTTTATATTTTCTCTGTACTGTTTTTCCTTTCTTATTAACTTTTTAACAAAATTAAACGTTTGTTTTATTTCAGAACACTACACGATATAATATTATAATATTATTTACTTATTCATTATTTATTTAAGAAAACATGCACAACACTAACTATACATACATGCACAGCTTTGACAAATCCTGTAACCTACCGTCTCTTAATTTACTATCGTCTTCTGTGTGAAGCCGGTAGCCTTGTTTTGTAACTGAGTAAACTTTTTGTGTAGCTTTTTTTTTTCAATTTCCACAGCTTCGTTGTCACACAATAGGACTTCATCAAAATACCGGAAGCTGAATCCGGACTGCCACACCCTATAGTGCCGTAAAACGATCAGTTTAATGCTCCACGTGCCTCCAGCACTAACGTCGCTCTAGACCTCGTAACTACTTCACACAAGCGTCATAAAGAAGAGATGGACATAATTCCGACCCACCTCACTCAACCTTCACTATAGTGTGGCATCTCACTCAACCTTCACTAAGTAAGGCATCCAATTCTGGCCATGAGTTCTGAGTACGTGTATTCCTGGTTAAAATTATTCAATTAATTACTATGTTCTCGGATGTCATGACTCTATAGGCCAGGTCACCTCTCCGCTCTAGATATGCTGAATATCTGTCTTGTTGTCATTGTTAGTTTTCCGTTAAAACATTCTAATTCTGTCATAAATAAGACTAAAACACCATAGTAGCTCCTGAAACCAAAAAATGGTGTAAAAAACCTAGTTAAAAAAATCAATAGCTTCAGTATTGTAAACTATAGTCAATAATAACACAGTTCTCTTACGAATTCAAAAAAAAATACCGCTCGCACTCCATCGCATGATAGTTTACAAATACTATCGGTTATTGAAAGCTTGTTGAGTACTGCGGGCGGACACAGCGGCACGGAGGCACCTGCAATCTGTTCATAGAAGAGTTTACCCATGAGGCCACCCAGTATCAACACCATTGATCACATGAAACAAGTACACCATGAGAGCGATCATCTGGCTTCAGTAGAAACCACTTCAATCGAATCAAAAATAGTAAAGTCGTTTATTTTTTGCTGCCAATAACGTAAACAGAGCTGAATCCAATACGTTCACTGAATGTTTCTCAAGAGATTTTAATAAGAGACAAATCTTGTATCGCCTGTCCTTGCGAGTCCTTACAATGTGTTTTTCTTATTTGATTAGTTTCGTTTCAGTACACGCCTACACTGCGGAATGGTCGTCTGATTTCTGTAATAGGTACATTCTAAAACATACATGAAACATAGTTTAGTGTGTCCCTTATAAATCCCGTTTATTTGAGTGCATCAACATACAAACTTTATTTCATAACAAAAACTCCACGAGAGACGTAATATTTTGATCAAAATGTTTACGTTCCGCGGTCATGGCCTGTCATGGAGGTTTTTTATTTGATAGCGGCTGTCAAACGACGGCCGGCGAGTTGTTTGCTTTCATCACCGCAGAGCTGTGCTGGAGTTCAGGGCCCCAACTCTGCTATTTTTTATAAATTCGTCATTCCAACACGATCCCATTGTCATTTTGCTAAAAGTTCGTAATCTGCTAAATTCATAATGGTCGATCATTGGTAGGTCAGTGGTCTCGTATGAATAGAATCGTGGTACTGATCAAAGGAACTGTTACAATTTTATCAGATTACCGCATACGTCATAACGCTAATTATAAGATCTGTATTTTCAACTGTAGTAAACAATAAATGAATTATGAATTATTATGAGTCAGTCTATCATTTGTCATTATGTACGAGATTACCATTTTAAGCCATGTCTTTCAATGGAGTGTCAGTGGTTGACCATTGGAAAGTCATAATGACGCCATTATATTAGTAGATTACAAAACTTGTCAAAATCAACAATTATGAAATCAATGACAGACCATTCTGACACTATTGTAATAGCAGACTTGAAGCCAAGTTGCGTTTTCACTTGTGTCGACGTAGACGCAAATTAAAGACTGGTTATAGTCATCGTGGAATAGTTTTCGTACGTTTTCTTTTCTTGTAGTATCTATTAACGTGATCTTGATAACATTCTTATCCCTTAAGTGTAAAAAGGAACTCACTTTAATGTTCTTTACTGCCTGTTAAACCTTGTTTGGTGACGCCATATTGAGTATAAAGACCGCAGTGATGTAGTGGAATCAGATAAGGATATGGACTCACAGTCGGTATTAATGATACCTATTTACTATAGAGTCTATAGCGGCATAGCCAGAGTATGAACCCTTCTCTTTAGGTGACCATAAACGTGCTTGTAATGATATGCAGGAAAGGTTACAGTTTGATTTATTGTTATCATTTTATGTTAAGTGAAAGCCCCGTTATGTGACTAATTACTGACACACTAAAGTTCGGGAATTTTGTTGCAATGGCCACTGTTGTAACACAGTTACGGTTATGATATCGTAAAACCTCGAATCTCCTGAATGGAATTTTGTTACCATCAAGTATGAAATAAACCTGTAAATATCATACTCATCTGGCACAACTTTTAGCACAATGTACTTCCTCGCTCTAGTATGTAACATGACTAGTAGGTATTGTGTTCAAGCCATTCACGTTTAAGGGAAATTAAACCAATTATTATTTTGTACTGAGTTCTGAGAAAAAGCTCTAAATATTTGTATTTTCAGGGTAATGTTTGATCTGCGAGGGTCGCCGGTCGGCGTGTGTTTTCACAGATTCGTGGAAAATATCCCGCGGCTTATAATGTTTACCGAACGTAAACATTAGTTCCCAATTTAAGTACTCACCAGAGATGCGGAATAGTTTATTTTCAGTTGAAATTAATATATTTTAAGGTGCGGTTAATCTCTGGTTTGGAATGAAAAAACTAATTTCAGTTTAATTTTAACTTCTTCCTTGGCTTGCTTTTTTATACATCGTTCATAAGAAGTGCTATTTGTAGCAGACTGAAACCTCATAGCCAAACATTTTATAACAAAAGTTTTTTTTTAATTTTTCCCGAAAAAGTCAGCCCTCGTGGGTAATACCTAAGTTTCTTCATCATGATTGTATTGCTCTCATGTTAGGCGCACAGTGATTGGCAGAAATGTATTTTATAAAAAGTCAGCCCTCGTGGGTAATACCTAAGTTTCTTCATCATGATTGTATTGCTCTCATGTTAGGCGCACAGTGATTGGCAGAAATGTATTTTATAAAAAGTCAGCCCTCGTGGGTAATACCTAAGTTTCTTCATCATGATTGTATTGCTCTCATGTTAGGCGCACAGTGATTGGCAGAAATGTATTTTATAAAAAGTCAGCCCTCGTGGGTAATACCTAAGTTTCTTCATCATGATTGTATTGCTCTCATGTTAGGCGCACAGTGATTGGCAGAAATGTATTTTATAAAAAGTCAGCCCTCGTGGGTAATACCTAAGTTTCTTCATCATGATTGTATTGCTCTCATGTTAGGCGCACAGTGATTGGCAGAAATGTATTTTATAAAAAGTCAGCCCTCGTGGGTAATACCTAAGTTTCTTCATCATGATTGTATTGCTCTCATGTTAGGCGCACAGTGATTGGCAGAAATGTATTTTATAAAAAGTCAGCCCTCGTGACGGTGGGTAATACCTAAGTTTCTTCATCGTGACTGTATTGCTCTCATGTTAGGCGCACAGTGATTGGCAGAACTATATTTTATTAAAAGTGGAAAAGAATTAACGATTTAGTTTGCTAATAAAGTCCGGCACAAACCAAGCGTGCCTCACAAGCCGGAAAGCATCAGATTCCGCTCATTAACTTAATCAAATTAATTAATGACCGCACCAGATTAACTGTATCCTCTTCAGTTCTAATGCAATTGGTCAGGAAGCGCTACTTAACCTACCGCCGCCCACGGATGCCCACGCGTGGGAAGCAAAGCTGATGTGTTCACAGAACCCTTCGTAGAAATAGGAGATGGCAGATGTAGCGAAGGAGACCCTGAACCTATAAGATTATAATAGTCAATAAAAGTATTGCTGTCTATTTTAAACAACGCTATAACGTAAGTTGAACAGTTGCATGGTGGTATTACTAATTTCTACGAATATATATCTTATCACACGGTCTAGCTACCATTTTTCCAGGACAGCCACCGTGGATTATCCAGTTCTCTTCCTTCAGATTCTGCCCGGTTATATAGTCTTTTGGTTTCCTATTTTCACTGGTACAGTCATTTTCATCCTTTCAAATTGTAGTCGACCTATCTTAGTAACAGATAGGTAATTACTTAGTAATACTTCTAGTACGGTTGTGGTAGCTAATCTCCTAGTTTCCTCGCTCTGTGGTGTCTAGTAATATGGTTAGCACTAATTGGCACCGGCCGCAGCGCTGGCACCGGAACATTCGCATGTAATCTGGAATTACGAAATGTATTAAGACAGTTAAATTATCGTGTGCAGCAATAAAGCTCTGCGGTATTTATGGCCGCCTGGTACTTATAGATTAATTGTCGGTGCAATAAATTTTGGTTTGCTAATTATTTCTAATTTAATTATTTCGCGTTGTGTCTAGTACGAGTAAGCTGCGAGTTTGCGATAGAAATCAATTATTTTACATTGGGATTTTTTGAACTAATATACTTATTATATATCATTCACAAACAATCTTATTATAAAAATATCTAATGCCGTGCAATTATAGTCTATATTTTTTTATACCGGGATGAAAAGTATCCTATGTCTTAATATACTAGCTGTTGCCAGCGGCTTCGCCCGCGTGTGTGTCGGAAATTATCCCACGGGAACCTTCTACCGGGATGAAAAGTATCCTATGTCTTAATATACTAGCTGTTGCCAGCGTGTATATCGGAAATTATCCAAAACAATAAAAATATAATAAAACAGGTATCTGGCAACACTGGCAGCCGGAACGTCAAATTTTTTCGTGTTAGAATTAAATTGTAAAATTAATATTTTTCATGTATAATTATTGATAAAAGTGTTTAAATTCGATAGATGTAGTCATAAATATTAAGGTCTAGTGTTTGTGAGTAATTTCGCTGCAAAATCAAAGCAAAATCAATGAAATAGTATCAGCTGTCATCCAACGGACGGATTTGAAATCACCACCTATCCCGGGGAGTATTTGTTTTAATTTCAAGCATATTTATTACTAAACCGGTGCATCTAGGGTTTGCTTGTAAATATGTTGACCCGTAGAACTGCATCCTTGGAGGAAAAACTGAGGGCTACATTAAAAGAGTTGGAATATAGTAAAAAGCAATGCGATCAGCTGCTACAGGAAAGGGAAGACAGCGAGGTAGAAGTGCAGTACATTAATAACAAGAACACTGAGCTTAAGAACCAGTTGGCTGAACTACATACACAGCATATGGACACACTTGACCAGCATCAACATCTCCTTCAACTCGTGTCAAATTTCCAACAATGTAGTGACACCCATGATCTGGCTTTGAGACGGATATCTGAATTAGAACTGGAATTAAGCAGGGCCCACAACACAATAACCCGTCTGGAATCCCACAAAGCCAGTGAAGAGTCTGTGATCACATGCAAACTTTATGATGAGTTGGTTGGTAGCGGGTCCGGATCCACATGTGTTGAGCCAATTGTAACAATAGACTTAACTGATGACACTGTTACTAAATGCAAACTGTATACTAGCCATAACAAGTTAAAAAAATATATTAAAATTAATAGATTAATTAGAAAAATTCATAAATCATTAAAACGCCATAAAGTTAATAAATTGAATACAAAACTTAGGCAAAAAAATCTAAATTTAATTCAAGAATTAAAAAAGTGTAATACTGAGTTAGAATTATGTAATACTATGTATGATACCGACACTCAGCACCTTCAGGATGAATTGTTTGTGAAGGAATTTGCTCTAAAGGAGATCTTTAGTAAATATGAGGCTACTCAACAAGACCTGAGTAAGCGCTTGCAGGAGGCCAATGAGTTGGCAGACCTGGTCAAGTACAATGCGGAGAGGTATGAGTCTCTGACTAATAACCTCTCTTTTAGCTGTGCCTGCTCCCAGGAGCCCCAGCCTCAACTTGGTACACCCATACCCTCAGTGGCTCAGCCAGTAGGTAGCTGTATGTATGATGATAACAATAGTATGAATAATTTGATTAAAACAACATATATATTTTCTGACAAATTTGGTCAAGGTTTTGGTAGTATATTTAATCAGTGTTCACAACAATCTGTAATTAATCATTGTTTACCCGGTGCCAGTATTAGCCAATTAATTAGGAAAATTAAATTGACAAAAATAAACCCCAGTTCCACTGTTATATTATTGTATGGGGATAGTTTAACTGTAAGAAAAAAGGACATAAATGAATGTGTCCATTTGATGTTGCATCTTAACAAGACCAAGAATTGTAAATTTATTTTCTGTGCCTTACCTTATTCGCAATATTTGTCTGATGAGCAAAATAGGCACATTTATAATTTAAATATGTTAATTTATAATAGGACTTGTCATCACAGTGATGTTATTTTATATTTCGACTGTAATCAATTTATTACTGATTACAAACTGACAAATAATACAATGTATTTGCCACCTAGTTGTCGGAGACTTATTGCTAATCTTTTAGCATACAATATACAAAGTGACACCGGTACCTGTAATGTACCATCGAATACTGTTAGTAGTGGTACTAACACCACTTTTGACACACCTTGTAGTTTAAACTATTAGGTGTGACAATGGGTCAGCCGCATATATTGAATGTTGTACATCAAAATATGCAGGGTCTGTCCGGCAAAGAGCTAGAGTTAAGTTTATTTATGGAGAACTATAATGTTCAGGTGTTATGTATGACTGAACACTGGTTGAAGGAACATGAAGTATTGTTTATAAATGATGATTATTTTACGGTACAAAGTGCATTTGTAAGGAAAAGTGCTATTCGCGGTGGGTCTTTAGTTCTGGTTTCAAACAAGTTGAAATGTAAACAACGGTTAGATTTAGTTAATCTTTCTATCGAGCGCACTATTGAGTTGTCTTGTGTTGAACTCGAGCGATACGTTATAATTTGCGTATATCGACCCCCTTCTGGGGATTTTACTCATTTTGAATCGGTAATGGAAGATGCACTCAATAGGTTAAAATCTAGTAATAAAAGTATAATTTTATGTGGAGATTTTAATATTAATATTTTAGATGTTACTCCATTTAGTATTAGACTTCTCAATCTTTTTAGGTCTTATAATTTATTTAACTTGTTTTTTGAACCTACTAGGATCACGGCATCTTCGTCCACATGTCTTGATAATATTTTTAGTGATTGTGATGCCAAAAATAAATTAGTGCTAAGTGACTTAAGGTCTGACCACTGTGGTTTATTAGCTAGCTTCCCTATGCCATTACATAAAAAGCCGCATAAAATAGAATGCAGGCCTTATACAGCTAGTCGTTGCAACAAATTTAAAAATAATGTAGCCCAAAGAATTAGACCATCTATAGTAGAACATGACAATCCTAATGAAATCTATGGAGCCCTTTTTGATGTTGTGCAAAAAGAGTACCAATCTACCTTCAAGACTAAAACCATTAATATTAATGGCACTACCGTTGGCTTTAACCAATGGGCTACTCCAGGTATTTATAAAAGTAGAGCGAGACTATACGAATTATATGGTTTGAAAAAGCACAGGTTTGATACTCCTTTCCTAGAGTATGTCAAAAATTATTCAAAAGTATTTAAAAGTATTTGTGTTTGTGCTAAATCTAAATTTTTAAGCAATACAATTAAAAATTCCAATAACAAAGTAAAAACCACTTGGAAAATTATTAACAATGAAACGGGTAAGTCGGTTAAACAAGACAAACAACTTGAAGTTGTGGTCGACAACAAATTAGTTAATAAAGCAGCAGACGTTGCTGAGGTATTTAATGAGTTTTTTGCCAACATACCTATAACTACGACTCGCTCCTTAAATTCATCCCCGTCTAAAGCTGAAACCCTTTTGCATAGTAGTGTGCCTAAATGTGGTCGCTTATTTAGCTTCGAACATATAACACCTCGTGATGTAGTTAATGTATTTAACACACTTAAGTCTAAAAACACTGGTGATTACTGGGGCATCTCCATTAAACTGTTAAGTAATATAATAGACATAGTAGCCCCCTATCTAGCTGTTACTTTTAATAAATGTGTTGATGTAGGAACTTTTCCTGACCTCATGAAAAGTAGTAAAGTCATACCTTTATTTAAATCAGGTAATAAAAATGACGTTGGCAATTTTAGGCCTATTTCTATCTTACCTGCATTTAGCAAAATATTTGAAAAGTTAATACTCAAGCAGTTGCTAAGACATTTTAATTTAAATGGCCTCCTTCATGATGAACAATATGGCTTTACTAAAGGTCGTTCGACTACAGATGCGGGTGTTGCTCTGCTGAAACATATATTTAACGCATGGGAGAACTCGCAAAATGCTATTGGAATTTTCTGTGACCTTTCCAAAGCCTTTGATTGCGTGCACCATGACACGCTTTTGCGTAAACTACATCATTACGGTGTACAAAACGAAGCTCTTAAAGTAATAAATTCATATTTACATAATAGGTTTCAATGTGTAGATGTAAATGGTGTGAAATCTTCCGGGCTACCAGTTCAGTTAGGTGTACCTCAAGGTTCAATACTGGGTCCATTCTTGTTTTTAGTGTATATCAATGACTTACCATTCTGTTTAAAGGGTATCTGTGACGTTGTACTGTTTGCAGATGATACCTCTCTTATTTTTAAAGTAGACAGGAATAGACAAGATTTTGACGACGTAAACAGTGCACTCTCAATGGTTACAGATTGGTTTACGACAAATAACTTAGTTCTCAATTCAAAGAAAACGAAATGTATAAAGTTTGCCTTACCGAATGTTAGAAATCTAGGACCCAACATCGTTTTAGATAAAGAGATGCTTAAAACTGTAGACTCGGCAGTTTTTCTGGGTATAACAGTAGATGCCAAACTTCAGTGGGGCCCACATATATCAAGCCTAGCGGGAAGGCTCAGTTCAGCCGCCTACGCCGTCAGGAAAATAAGACAATACACTGACGTTGATACAGCTCGGTTAGTCTATTTTAGTTATTTTCATAGCGTTATGTCATACGGTATTCTGCTCTGGGGCAAAGCCGCTGATATTCAAAATATATTTGTTCTTCAGAAACGAGCTGTTCGAGCAATTTACCAGCTCGGTGCCAGAGTTTCTTTGAGAGATTTTTTTAAACAGATTGGTATTCTCACGGTGGCATCACAATTCATCTTCGCCAACATCTTATATATTAGACAAAACATACATTTATACACTAAAAACAGTGATATTCACAATGTTAACACCAGAAATAAGGACAAATTACGTGCTCCATTTCACCGGCTTCATAAGGTTCATAACTCATTTGTTGGGCTTGGTATATCTTTTTATAACAAGCTACCCTCTTCTTTGCTAGATTTGCCCTTTAATGCGTTCAAAGCTAAAGTAAAATCTAACCTTTGTTCAAAGGCATACTATTCTATCAACGATTACTTAAACGATAAGAATAGTTGGTCGCTGTGTTTAGCTTAAGACAGTGTTTATGTTCTTTCTCCAGAATTAGCATAGCTACTGACAGGTTATATGAGTTCATATAATTATTTATTTTGTTTGACTCTCAAGGTCAATTTATTTTAATTTTATTTTTATTTATTATTGACATAATCTACTCATTTCAATGTTTATTTATTTTTATGAGTGGTATTGCAATATGTGGTTAGCTAGTGACCTCGACAATTGATCATAGTTTTTCTTGCCCGAGCAACCGGCAGCAAGTTCGTCATGCTCCCTTAGATGTCACTGCTTGCGGTAGCGTCGGGGGTCGGGTTGTCCCCTTCCCTCAAATATGGCGAGGGGGGTAATGGCTGATCTTTGCGTTATACTCGTGAACGGGTGCTGCTTGTGGTGACAGGTCGTCTTGCTGACCTTGGTTTTGTTTTGTTATTAGTAACTTAACTCGTTGTTGATTTTACTTCGATGGTCCTAGTTTATCATCTGTGACTTTGAGTTACGACTACATGTACGGCTATATGTAAGTGGGCACGCCCTTTATTACTGGAGGCTTTTATTTGGGTATAAAGTTCTGCTTACGTTTTTAGTTTTGTATTTTGTTTCTGCTTGAGTATAGTTTTCGATTTTTTTTTTTTTTTTGGTATATTGGCGTGTGCTAGCTTACTTATAGCAAATAATTTAATTTAATGTTTTGTATTGCGTAATGTACCTAAATTATTATGCGCAGTGTTATATAGAATCATTTTTTTTTTAACTGAACAGACAGCTGTGCTGCTGGGGAGTTTGTTGCGCCACTTCTTCTCCCCAGCTAAAGCACTAGGAAGTGGTGAAGGGCGGGCGTTTTGGGGGACTGTCTTATGTAATTTTGACGTTCAAAAAGTGCTGATTCTCAGCCTAGTTTGAATAAATGACTTTTGATTTTGATTTTGATTTTTTTGATCCCACGGGAACCTTCTACCGGGATGAAAAGTATACTATGTCTTAATATACTAGCTGTTGCCCGCGTGTATGTCGGAAATTATCCCACGGGAACCTTCTACCGGGATGAAAAGTATCCTATGTCTTAATATACTAGCTGTTGCCAGCGGCTTAGCCCGCGTGTATGTCGGATGTTATCCCACGGGAACCTTCTACCGGGATGAAAAGTATCCTATGTCTTAATATACTAGCTGTTGCCCGCGTGTATGTCGGAAATTATCCCACGGGAACCTTCTACCGGGATAAAAAGTATCCTATGTCTTAATATACTAGCTGTTGCCAGCGTGTATGTCGGAAATTATCCCACGGGAACCTTCTACCGGGATGAAAAGTATCCTATGTCTTAATATACTAGCTGTTGTAAGCGTGTATGTCGGATATTATCCCACGGGAACCTTCTACCGGGATGAAAAGTATCCTATGTCTTATTATACTAGCAGTTGCCAGCGTGTATGTCGGATATTATCCCACGGGAACCTTCTACCGGGATGAAAAGTATCCTATGTCTTAATATACTAGCTGTTGCCAGCGTGTATGTCGGAAATTATCCCACGGGAACCTTCTACCGGGATGAAAAGTATCCTATGTCTTAATATACTAGCTGTTGCCAGCGTGTATATCAGAAATTATCCCACGGGAACCTTCTACCGGGATGAAAAGTATCCTATGTCTTAATATACTTGCTGTTGCCAGCGTGTATATCGGAAATTATCCCACGGGAACCTTCTACCGGGATGAAAAGTATCCTATGTCTTATTATACTAGCTGTTGCCAGCGTGTTTGTCGGAAATTATCCCACGGGAACCTTCTACCGGGATGAAAAGTATCCTATGTCTTAATATACTAGCTGTTGCCAGCGTGTATGTCAGAAATTATCCCACGGGAACCTTCTACCGGGATGAAAAGTATCCTATGTCTTAATATACTAGCTGTTGCGAGCGGCTTCGCCCGCGTGTATGTCGGAAATTATCCCACGGGAACCTTCTACCGGGATGAAAAGTATCCTATGTCTTAATATACTAGCTGTTGCCAGCGTGTATGTCGAAAATTATCCCACGGGAACCTTCTACCGGGATGAAAAGTATCCTATATATATTTGTTTTATTCGCCTCATTACTGAGGTGGTTTAGAAAAAAAGAAAATTATGAAAAACCCAAAGGAGCAGCCGAAAAATCGAAACATTAAAATTTAGTTTCACGTGGTACGAAGTGTACCGGGTAATCCAGTCATTTTATATTTACAAAGCAAACTGTAGTAACTCAACGTAATTCAATAAGCAATTGTGATCACCAATTTCTAAGAATTACATTTAATCAAATGTAGAAATGCGATCCTTGCATGAGTAACAGTTGACCACAGAGGTGTCAGTGAGACTCAGGTGTCAAGAACGGAGGTGTTTTGCTCCGTACTTGACAATGACAATGACTTGTGGGAACATAATGATTACTTATGAGGGAACGTACACAATCACATTAACGAGAACACGGTAAACTTCATGCGAACAGCGCGCGTTTCATGTGTCTGAGCAGCGCACGCGCACGCAGCATGTGTACGGAACTAAGTCATAATACCTTTATGTATAATATAATGCGCCTATAACGTTCTCACTGCTGAGACATAGGCCACCTCTCTGTGAGAGGGAGCGGGCCAGCATCCGGCACGCGGGCCCGGTGCGGTTTGGGGATGTCACATCCAGCACGCGGGCCCGGTGCGGGTTGGGGATGTCACATCCAGCACGCGGGCCCGGTGCGGGTTGGGGATGTCACATCCAGCACGCGGGCCCGGTGCGGGTTGGGGATGTCACATCCAGCACGCGGGCCCAGTGCGGGTTGGGGATGTCACATCCAGCACGCGGGCCCGGCGCGGGTTGGGGATGTCACATCCAGCACGCGGGCCCGGTGCGGGTTGGGGATGTCACATCCAGCACGCGGGCCCGGTGCGGGTTGGGGATGTCACATCCAGCACGCGGGCCCAGTGCGGGTTGGGGATGTCACATCCAGCACGCGGGCCCAGTGCGGGTTGGGGATGTCACATCCAGCACGCGGGCCCGGCGCGGGTTGGGGATGTCACATCCAGCACGCGGGCCCGGTGCGGGTTGGGGATGTCACATCCAGCACGCGGGCCCGGTGCGGGTTGGGGATGTCACATCCAGCACGCGGGCCCGGTGCGGGTTGGGGATGTCACATCCAGCACGCGGGCCCGGCGCGGGTTGGGGATGTCACATCCAGCACGCGGGCCCAGTGCGGGTTGGGGATGTCACATCCAGCACGCGGGCCCGGTGCGGGTTCGGGATGTCACATCCAGCACGCGGGCCCGGTGCGGGTTGGGGATGTCACATCCAGCACGCGGGCCCGGCGCGGGTTGGGGATGTCACATCCAGCACGCGGGCCCAGTGCGGGTTGGGGATGTCACATCCAGCACGCGGGCCCGGTGCGGGTTCGGGATGTCACATCCAGCACGCGGGCCCGGTGCGGGTTGGGGATGTCACATCCAGCACGCGGGCCACGTACCACGACCTAAGACCACGACACGTAAATCGGGGCCGTTGCCTTTATGTACCTTTAAGGATTTTAGGATAACCTTCTTTTGCCCGCAGCTCTGCCCGCGTGGATATCGTAAAATATCCCACGGGAACGTACTATCTGGATTATAAGGCCCGGTAGTGATGCTGGCTAAAATGACGTTGTCTCGAAGTTCTTTGATTTCAACTCTTGTGCCATTACAAAGGCTTGGAGGGTTAACATTTCTTAATATCATTACGGGGATTCCAACTTTCTATTTTCCTATCTTGCTTTTGCCAGCGGCTCCGCTCGCGTGGAAATTAACCCACGGAAACGTACTACTGGGATAAAATGTATTCTATGTGTTAATCCATCAACTATCTGTGAGCCAATTTCATCTAAATCCTATTTAGAAGCATAATTCTAATGAATCAAATATTATCGTTAATTCATGCAAGCCTAGTACTTTTTGTTAGGTTTACTGCTCAGAAATTGTGCACAACGTGTCGTATCTTGAATTGATATACCTTTAATTCATGCAATCCTAGTACTTTTTGTAAGGTTACAAAGGTATCACACACACACACCACTTGCACACACACATTACACAATCCCACATACATACTTATACACTTATCTTTTTAATGAAATAGTTAAGTTTTGTGTTTATTTTTATTTTCTTCTCTTTTCACAATACTAACGGATAATTATAATTATTATATGTATAACATCAATTACGTGAACACGTTCCGCTCAGTAGCTATGTATACAATTGTAATAGATTAATAACTGCGAGGGCCCTGGTACCCTTAACACAAGTTTAATCTTAATTTGGGTACCAGAGTTCAACAAAAGTAGCATTTAAATAGTCTTCTGTGTAATGCTTGTGTTTTTATGTGTGTATCTGACTGCAATAAATAAATATTATTATTATTATTTTTTGATATTTCTCGGGACCCTGGGGTCCTGGACCTTTGGAAGGCGTACGAGGAGCCAAAGCCAACTCGCAGAGGCCCCTTAGATAATTTTAAATGATGAGGAGGCACCATTATTATTATTATTATTTTGATTTTTTGATATTTCTCGGGACCCTGGGGTCCCGGACCTTTGGAAGGCGTACGAGGAGCTGAAGCCAACTCGCAGAGGCCCCTTAGATAATTTTAAATGATGAGGAGGCACCAACCTACGATTATCCCAGTATGCACTATGCAATTGCACCCAAGGACAACCCCCGGTTGGTACAGGACTATTGTTGTACGTGGAAGCAATACATATTGGACTATGGGTCTGGGTGGCTAAAGTGGATTGGGTAACTTGAACTATGTCCCCTGCCTGACCAATGTTATATATTATACATGGATAAAATGGCAGGGGGTGACTTGAACACTCAATAATGGGCCCCCGGAGACGGCCGCTAGCACATAGTGACGTAGCGACAAGGGGGCAACACTTCCTGAGGTGCTTGAGGAGTGGAGAGGTATTCCACGGCTATCAGGACAATCCCGGAAGTACGGTCAAGATCCCTACCAGCACCTTACTGGAATACTTCCTTCCTCCGAGCACGTTTGCTCTTGCGAATCTCCACTCAAGCCGGCCAATAAAGGCAAGAAAGAGGTGGGAGCTCTGTTCCTCGTCAGTGTTCACTCCAGCCGGTCAACAAAGGCAAGCCAGAGATGAGGACAAGATTTCTCCCGGGAGATAGGGTCCATGGGGTCGCTACTGCACATCAGCTCGCCACATGCTGCCCTGCGGGTTTTTGTATCTCTCTTGGTCTGGCTCCTCATCCTAGACCAGTTCCGGCAAACTCTACCGGCACAGACCTAAAGTTTGGAGCACGCAAGCCCCACCACAGGGTTATTATTATTATTTCTTTCCGTCGCGATTTTTTTCATACAAACTTTCATCCCATATTTCACTCCCTTTCCCACCCAAAAAAAAGGCGGAAATTCAAAAAATCAGCTTTCAAGGTTCAAGGATTTAGTTTGGGCGTTGATGAGTCAGTAAATAAGTCAGTCTTTTTTTTGCTTTTCCAAAATATCACGATTTGACTTCCGTGTGGCGTGAGTGAACCCTCTCCCTAAACATGGCGGCTTGGCTAGTTATTGTACCAGTTACAAGCTATCAATGTCAACCCAAAATAAAGTCCAGCAATGTGTCTTGAGTGCTGGTAACGGAAAATTGAAGACATGTCTTGTGGCCAAAAGGATTTCATCTACTCCTATGAAGCATTGCAATTCACTTAATACTGTTCCAGTGTGTATGTTCGCACCTTGACCTGCCAGAACATGAGAACAATGGTGTTTTGATAGTAGTTACGGTGCTTTAACACTCATCAAAGTTGGTGTTTAGATGCCATTACCCCGGTTTTTTTGTTCCGTTCGAGCTGCGTTGATGGTTCCGCGAAAGTGATCATGTCCTGTACACAATGGGCTTTATTGGTTACACTTTCACGACGACTGAACCATTTTTGCCACAATTTGTATCGAACACTATTAGGAAATAAAATATTCATCATCATTCTTTCATCATTTCAGCCGATACACGTTCACTGCTGGATATTGGCCTCCCCTAAGCACCGCCACTTCGACCGGTTCTGTGCTTCCCGCATCCAGCGGATTCCTGCGGCTACCTTGTGGGAGCATTCCAACGTTACGTCTTCCGGTACGCGGTCGCCACTCCAGAACCTTTCAGCCCCATCGGCCATCTGTTCTGCGAGCAATATTCCCTGCCCACTGCCAAGGACTGCAGTACAGACTCGATCAAATCGCAGTCTTTTTCGTAGTCCACAACCGCTAAGCAGAGAGGCAGCTTCGTCCTTCTGTATAACCTGCCGCAGCGTATGTATGTTTATGGTGCTAAATCCTTTCCCGAATTAGGCTTGTTCGGGAGGCTGGAAGTCGTCAAACCTGCGCGCGAGACGGTTCTTGATGACTCTTGAAAACAGCTTGTAGACATGGCTCACAAGTGAGATGGATAACTCTTAAGAAGGGCATTATCACCCTTCTTAAAGAAAAGTATCACCAGACCTCTGCTCCATGCCTGCGGCGTTGTGCCCTCGAGTATGACGGAATCAACAGCTTCTGAAGGGCCTTAAGAACGGGGTTTCCTCCGGCTTCCAAGAGTTCGGCCATAATTCCGTCATCACCCGGCGCCTTGTAGTTTTTGAGCTGCTTCAGAGTCATTCTTATCTCGTACAAGCTGAGGTCCGGGATATCTTCGGTATAGTGTCGGGTCAATCTAGCTCTTGGGTCGTTTGCCACAATCGTAACGAAGTTACTTGTTGACGTGTATAACTGTCTATACAACCTATCGATCTCCCCTAACAGCTCAGATTTGGCGGATGCAATCCTGCCATCATCGGTCTTCAGTTTCGTAAGCTGACTCTGCCCAATAGACAGATCTCTTGCAAAGACCCTGGATCCCTTGTTCCGCTCTATCGCGTCATGTGGCCTGAATATAAGTGGCGAAGGTTACTTATAATTATGATCTTTTGTATACCTATGTTTAACAAATAAACTTTATGATTATGATTATGAACCGTGTATTGAGCTGCTGGTACTTAAGCGCACCGCCTGAAGATTGCAGGATCATCTTGCGCCTCTCCTCTATGAGCTGTAAAGTAAGATCAGAGAGCTTCTTATTTCTATTTGTATGACGGGTCTTGAAGATCTTAGACCCGAGTTTTCACGAACCCATCGTTATAATCGTCGACGGAGCTCCCTAGGCCCTCGAGCCAATTCTGAAGTTCGAGTTGAAAGCTCTCGGGGTTTTGGACTTGGATCGGTGCTGGGCGGAGCGTAGACTTCATCAGTCGAGATCTTTCCAGTTTGATATTTAAGTTCAATGTGCCTCCTACAATGCGGTGATCACTTCTAGTTTTCACCGCATTGATCACAGAGACATAATTGGATACTTGCTTCTTCGTAGGTCAATCTCACTTTTAGTCGCACCATCTGGGCTCTGACAGGTCAACTTTCTGTGCTTACGTTTTCTGAAGAAGGAGTTCATCATAAATCAAATCATATCATAATAAAAATAAATAAAGAGGCCTTCCTTTTCCATAAAACTGATCAGTAGGTGACCCAGGTGGCTGGCGACGTCTAACTCCAAATTGCTCTACTCTCAGCTCACAACCGTCTTGTTGGCCCAGTTTCGCGTTGAAGTCCCCCGTGACAACGGTGAAGTGAGTTTTAGAGGAAATATCTTCATACATAGTCTCCACCTCATCGTCAGGGTGTGACGAGGTCGGGGCGTAAACCTGTACGACCTTCAGAGAATATCTTGCGGATATTCTGAGTATAAGGGATGCCGCCCTAGTCGACACACTCTCACCACGCTGCTCACAAGGGACTTATGGACGATAAACCCGACACCACCTTGGGACTGCTGATCGCCCTCCTGGAAATAGAGAAAGTTCCGGGGTTTGAGGATTATCGAGTCCTCCCCCTCTCTTTGGACTTCAGATAACTCTATTATACCCCATCGTAACCTGCTCAGCACCCGTTGCTTCACCGTGGCCTTGACCGCTACCGTAACCAAGGGTACGCGGGGCGCCGGGCACCAGGGTTGGCGACCGCAGTATGGTTTTAACAATGCATAGAGAACGCTGTTGCCTATTCTCTAGTAATTCCCTTAGTCGCCTTTTATGACACCCACGGGAAGAAATAGGGGGCGGGGTGGTGGTATTCTTTAAGTCCGGCACCACACGGAACACGTACAATTAAATATTACTCAATATAAATTAAATATTAGGAAATTCATAAAAGTTATACACACAAATATTTTAATATTTCTGATGATATTAAAATTAAATTGTGACTACAAAAGATCCAACAAGTTGATTGTTTGGCAGATTTTGGCGACATTTTAGAGACTTTTGCTGTTGAATCATTTTGTGACTCAGTTTTTATAGCTTTTGAATGGAAGTTGATTTTCAGCAAGTACCTAGATACCCATCTATTTGAATCATACAATTTCCCTATTAATATCCTCTGTTTTTTTTTTATAATTGCTTACACGGCTGCCCTACCGAATTCCTATTTTGATCATTTATGAGGGGTGTGGCCAGTTTAACTTGGTGTGTAGAGATATCTTTTATTCATAGATAAAAAAAAAAAAAAAACTAAAAAGCCATTTTAATATCGATGAAGCGGGAAGGCAATAGACCATATCACGAGTTTATTTTTTTCTTGATTAACTAGTTTAGAATGTACCTACTTTGTTCATCCCAAACAATACTAAGTATTAGCAGGCAAGCAGAGCTGTGAGTACAGCTAGTATTTATGTAAGCCATATCGTTACTGCTTCTTTATAATCAGTAAGATGAAAGGCCTACATCCAACAGACTTCCGCGGCCATCTTCCGACTGACTGCTCATGAGTTCATGACAAAATTTGTAAATCATGATTCAATAAACCGAGGCTTTACAGTTCCCTTTGGACATCATCTTCAGGAAACTCGTCATTTACACGTCAACCATCACTTAGCCTGATTGAATTCTCAGTTAATTTTAGTTTATAGTACCTAGTTATAGTTTAGGTACGACTAGGTATCTAAGTATAGAGTATAAGGGTTCCGTTTTTACCTTTTGAGGTACGGAACACCTCTGTCTATAGGCACAAGTCTGCCTAACCGTTCTGGGAGAACCGGCGTGATGTCAACTGTATAAGGTAGACGGGATCTCAAGGGCAAACACAATTAGTTCACTTAACATCCAAATAGTAGTTCTCAGTAATTGGTACACGACTAGTAACAATGAACCTGACCTGCTCCCCGTCAATACATTACCAAGCGTTATTAAAACTTCTGCGGTTTCTCTTTTTTACTGAAATTAAATTTGGTTTTAATCAAGTTCGACTGTTTAGTGAAAACAAGGAATTTAAATTAAAAACAATGAAGGGTTCTGTACGTCCGAATGAAAAACGCAATAATCGTCGGTTCCTCATCGTTTAAAATTATCTAAGGGGTCTCTGCAAGTTGGCTTCGGCTCCTCGTACGCCTTCCAAAGGTCCGGGACCCCAGGGTCCCGAGAAATGCCAAAACAAATAATAATAATAAATTTATTTGTTAGAATATTGTTGTTATGTAGAGGAGCTCGTGGCTATGTAATAACAGCCGCACGGCTCGACCCATCAGGTAAAGCTACGCTTGCCGGGGTTGGTCTGTGGATGGGTGACCATCTTTTCATACCGAGACTCCTCCGTGCCTCGGAAAGCACGTTAAGCCGTTGGTCCCGGCTGTCATTCGAGGATCTTTGACAGTCGTTACGGGTCGTCAGAAGCCCGAAAGTCTGACAACCAGTCTTACCAAGGGGTATCGTATTATACAGTAACTGCGTTGTGGAGGTCAGATAGGCAGTCGCTCCATGTAAAATACTGGTATTCAGCTGCATCCGGTTAGACTGGAAGCCGACCCCAACATAGTTGGGAAAAGGCTGGGCAGATTGTTAGAATATTGTTGTTACAAAGGTGTTACACATAATAATGACGTCCATAATATTCTGCTGTTTCCAGCGTACAAATATTTCAAAGAATTAAGAACAATATATCACAATTAGTTGTTTAAATCATACAATGTCAGGGATAAGGAAAACGTTATCTACTTACTATCTAATCAATGCGGGAAAGTTTTGGTGGGTGTTGTGTTTTCTAGTTTTACCTTCAAGTGATCAACCTTTTCATGAAAATATTATTTAGTTATTATTTATATTATTAGTACAAGTAGAGTAGGTATTTTATTATTAATATCGGCCTGAAGCTGTAAAAGTCTTGCTGGTGTATGTACTTAATACCTACACTGATTTCGAATGCGGTGTACTTACATAAAACCTACTTTACAAACTAGAGCTACCAATACGGTACTACAATAGTACGAGGATATAAAATAACAAAGTATGAATAAAGTTTTTACTTCGCATCTCTCTAGTTTAACCTCAAGGCGAGAAAACGAAGTTAGGTGTCACAGGATATTTTTAGTTGTTAAATGTTAAGTATTTTCCTGGAAAAGTCTCTGCGACCTCGTGGATCGTGCAAGTCTTAAAATATTTGTTAAAGTAACTTAAGTTTAGAGTTGGACAGTTATAATAAAGAGCAGATTATCTATAGACATATGACTGAGTACTTGCTATGTTTGTATGATCTTTGTTGACCGCTGTTGTAGCGCACGCGCTGATGTTGCCTGCGACCCCTGCCTGTGGCGCACGCGCTGTTGTTTTGCGACACCTGCCTGTAGCGCACGCGCTGGTGTTTCGAGTGTATAATATGTTGGGCGGCTTCAGAACGTTGCAAGTCGGACAACTTTAGTTAAAAATGAGCCCGGTGCCGGTGGCGATAGACACTCTAATAATACCTAGTGGCATTCTAGATATCGTTTACCTAGCTAATCTTGTTGCAGTTTAAAATGTCAAGCATTCGGGCTAATTGGCCTGAACTACATATGTTGCGCTGACATAATTTATAAACAAACGCACATAACTGTCATCCCTGCATACATACATTATGTTTATTTTACCCACACTCATTACGTAGGTCATTACTTGCGCCGGCGCAGGGTTAGTGAAAGCTACATTAAACCTGTTCAGTGATTCACAATGGCGGTGACAGTACAGAGGAATTGTTTATGGTGTTTACACATCTTGATAACTTTCGCAGTTAGTAGGTAACTGTAGTGGAATGGAAAGCACGCCCGAGGCAACACGGATGGAGGCAATAACGAGGCACCACGGATGGAGGCAATAACGAGGCACCACGGATGCAGGCAATAACGAGGCACCACGGATGCAAGCAATAACGAGGCACCACGGTTGCAAGCAATAACGAGGCACCACGGATGCAAGCAATAACGAGGCACTAGGGATGCAGGCAATAATGAGGCACCACGGATGCAGGCAATAATGAGGCACCACGGATGCAAGCAATAACGAGGCACCACGGATGCAAGCAATAACGAGGCACCACGGATGCAAGCAATAACGAGGCACCAGGGATGCAAGCAATAACGAGGCACCACGGATGCAAGCAATAACGAGGCACCACGGATGCAAGCAATAACGAGGCACCACGGATGCAAGCAATAACGAGGCACCACGGATGCAAGCAATAACGAGGCACCACGGATGCAAGCAATAACGAGGCACCACGGATGCAAGCAATAACGAGGCACCACGGATGCAAGCAATAACGAGGCACCACGGATGCAAGCAATAACGAGGCACCACGGATGCAAGCAATAACGAGGCACCAGGGATGCAAGCAATAACGAGGCACCACGGATGCAAGCAATAACGAGGCACCACGGATGCAAGCAATAACGAGGCACCAGGGATGCAAGCAATAACGAGGCACCACGGATGCAAGCAATAACGAGGCACCAGGGATGCAAGCAATAACGAGGCACCACGGATGCAAGCAATAACGAGGCACCACGGATGCAAGCAATAACGAGGCACCACGGATGCAAGCAATAACGAGGCACCACGGATGCAAGCAATAACGAGGCACCACGGATGCAAGCAATAACGAGGCACCAGGGATGCAAGCAATAACGAGGCACCACGGATGCAAGCAATAACGAGGCACCACGGATGCAAGCAATAACGAGGCACCACGGATGCAAGCAATAACGAGGCACCAGGGATGCAGGCAATAATGAGGCACCACGGATGCAGGCAATAATGAGGCACCACGGATGCAAGCAATAACGAGGCACCACGGATGCAAGCAATAACGAGGCACCACGGATGCAAGCAATAACGAGGCACCAGGGATGCAAGCAATAACGAGGCACCACGGATGCAAGCAATAACGAGGCACCACGGATGCAAGCAATAACGAGGCACCACGGATGCAAGCAATAACGAGGCACCACGGATGCAAGCAATAACGAGGCACCAGGGATGCAGGCAATAATGAGGCACCACGGATGCAAGCAATAACGAGGCACCACGGATGCAAGCAATAACGAGGCACCACGGATGCAAGCAATAACGAGGCACCACGGATGCAAGCAATAACGAGGCACCAGGGATGCAAGCAATAACGAGGCACCACGGATGCAAGCAATAACGAGGCACCACGGATGCAAGCAATAACGAGGCACCAGGGATGCAGGCAATAATGAGGCACCACGGATGCAAAGAACAACCTTAAATATGAAATGTATACTTCTTCTTACTTTTTTGTGTTCTTGATAGTGAACTAAATACTAACCTGGTGTAGTCAGAGAGTGCTGCGCCGCGCGTGGGCCTCGGACTTGGCTTCACATGCCGTCAGAGAGTTAATATCTCTCCGTTTTTATGAAGACTTGGTTTTGGCCACACCTCTCCATAGCAGGAAGGAACGAAAGAAAAAAAATGATTATAACAGAAACACGTACATTTAAAAAATACAAGTTATCTCGAATATTTATATACTTTTATATTCTTTAATGAAGTCCGTCGTAACTTTCAAAATTGTATTAATAAGTAGTTATTGAAATAAGTAGTTATTCATCTTCTTATTATATTGTATCGGT
The DNA here is from genome assembly GCA_948252095.1 of Dicycla oo. Classification (NCBI taxonomy): domain Eukaryota; kingdom Metazoa; phylum Arthropoda; class Insecta; order Lepidoptera; family Noctuidae; genus Dicycla; species Dicycla oo. The sequence continues at coordinate 889,959 of OX411718.1, read as the reverse complement.
TTGTTTCCCAAATAGCCAAACACTTTGGAAGGATGTCATCATAATTATTGATCATACCGATACCGAATCATACGCTTATACAATATGGTATAATTTCACAGAATTTTCCAAACCCGGAACATAGTTAACATTTAATAGTGCGGAAGGTTCCAAGAATACAATTTTACACCTTTTTACACCGTCTTAAATTTTATCCTCACAAGGCCGTACCTTAATTCCGCCATCTTTAAACTATGTTTATCTGAAACGAACTTTATATCTTACAATTTAAATGCACTATAAAAGTTAAAAGAGCGTTGCAAGGTAATGTGAACTTCCCGGAAGAGGAAACCCATAATTATTAATAACTTATCATTCGACAGATCGTAAATTGTGATGTAAACAAGATCAAATACATCGGACCGTCTAATTTTACAACCTATATACGAGTAACATGAAGAAAGCTTCCACGGTATATGGTCGCCAACGTTGAGGCTGGCGAGACAGGTCTGATATTGATATTGTTGTTGTTTATTGTTTTAATTGATTTAATGTTGTCTGGGAAATGGTTTGGCTTGCCGTTGATGCAATGCTGTTACCAAGACCAACATATGAATAAAGATGTAACAATATAGTGTTATACCTTTATTTCAGCCTACTCCTTCAACAAAAATAGGTACGAGAGTTTAAATAAAGTTACATAAGTTCCGGAAGAGCCTACGAAAGGTTCCTTCTGCCTAATCCGTTCAGCGCTGCCTGACCCTCAAGTAACTTACTTACGCCTGCGCTTTGCACAAAGGTAAGAGCTTCTGTGACGACATCGACAGACAGAATATTACATTTTATATTTAATTTGAGCCGTTCGCTTCTCAGTAAAATAAACCGCAGGCGTGAACATTCCTACCTACACCTATTTGTTTTTCAGCTTTTTACCCACCTTTTATGATTATATCAAAATCTGGCGAAACGCATGCAAACCAACACGGTATTATGAATGTTCAGCCAGTATATTAGAATAGTTAAAATCGGCTATTGGCATTTCTGTACCAACATGTTTTTAAAAATATATTTCCAACAATATCCAATACAGGAAGAAGGTAATTTTGAAGTAAAATATGCTGGACTCACATGTCTCTGTCACGTATTTATCGGCGCGCGGTACCAGGCGCTCAGAGAATGAAAGATTAATCGCGCACAATTAGGAATGAGCACGTCGACGTCGTGAGGATGAGGTGACGTGTTAAGATGCGTATTCACTGGGCGACGATTGTTGGGCAACAAGAGGCAACATCGCGCGATGTTGCAGAGTGAAGGTTATGATGTAGGCATAACAGCTACATAGAGCGTTGAAACAAAACATGGTTAGGTAACGACAAAAATCTCGGAAACCGAAGACGAAGAAGAACGGAAGTACAGACGAACGATCTCAGAAATAAAGTTTTAAGTCAATTGAACCACCGTACGTTGAATTTCAGTAACGTAAAGAGTGAACCTTGTTGCATATACAAATTCTCAGTTGAAAGGTATATCGGGAACGAGAAATAATCGTAAGAGCTAAACAACAGTCGCCGACATCCCGGCAACATGACACTACAGCAGCTGTCAGTGTGCGCGCTATACATGTGTATAGAGAGTAGAGCACCGCGGAGCAACATCGGCGGCGGCCAACAGGAAGAGCTTTCATCGCGACCATTCATACTGCGCACGCGCACACCACTGCGGACGTGGAACTAGGACGAACATAACGGTTATGTTGATGTGTACCCGACTAATGTGCGCTTGTTGGTGAGAGTGGTGGAGTTGGGTGATAATGGCTAATGTGCTTGTTGATGCTTTATTTTGGACTTTGATTGTTTTATTTTTGAGCTTTAAAAGCTGTTTTTATTAAGCTCGTCAATACAATAACCCACTTATGTAGTGAATCGAAAGACTAATAAAAACTTATAGTTGAGAAAAAACTTTTTTATTTTTTGGCAAAGAATGACAGTGTTTTTCTTTCAACATTTAATGTTATTTTTGCAAGCACTGGGATATACAGAATATCTGATAACTGCTTTAGTATCTATTTCACCCGGAATGAAGTTACCATTCTCTCAAACTATAACACGAGTTAGCGAAGCAATTCAAACATTTCTCAAACTTGCTAATATTTATGACCGCGCTCGGCAAGACTCAAAGAAAGCGGTAGTTTGTTTATCACGCCATCCATCAATCTCAGCTCTGGCGGCTCCTTATCCGAGTTATCCGAGTGTCGGATCAACCGCGGATAAAAGTTATCACCGGAATTGTGCCGCTTTAACCTAATTCTGACAAAATAGACAATTCAGGCCTTACAAGGTTAGAGATAACTTTTTATTTGATCTCATAAAATTGTCCAGTCTTTTTATTGAATTTTAAACACTGTTTTACTTTATTTAGGTAAGGAACATTACAGGACTATTCTGTGTTTTATTTCCTCAATAAAGTTTATGTTTGTCAAAATAAGCTTTGTTTTCTATCAATCAATCAACGCAGCTTATCGCAGGCCACTGCTGCGCATCAGTCTCTCCCAGGCTGCGCCACCACACCCTGTGCTCCGCCTTCCGCATTCAACCTGTTGCAGCCACCTTCTTAAGGCCGTCGCTCCACCCAGCTGGGGGGCGTCCCACACTGTGCTTGCATCCACTCCAGGACTCCACATCGCTCCTCCGACAAACATGGCCAGGTCAGCCCACGGCCACTTCAGTTTGCTTACGCTGCAAGCTATGTCGGTTACTCCAGTTCTTTTCCGGATAACTTCATTCCTGATCTTATCCAAAGAAATTCCGAGCTATAATTTTACCGTGTGAAGTTCGTGCTTTGTTTGTAGGTAGGTAGATAGGTAGGTAGGTATTATGATTTAGATAAATATTACAATTATAAGTTGATACTTAAGAATGGCGTCTATTTGAACCCTTTAAAGATTTTTTAGAGAAATAAATACCTAATTCCACTGTTTAAACACGCACTACAGACTTATTAACGCGCCATCGTAAACCTGGCGCCCCACATCTAAAGCTACGCGGTAATAAATCAGAGCTACGTTTATATGCTCCGGCTTACTTCTCACTTGGTCACTCCCTAAACAAATGAACTTCCTTTGTACAGACGCCAGCACATCAAGCTACCCGAAACTGTAAAATTTTCCCAATCAACCGTGAACCTAATGCTTTAGCGATAAAGTTGAACATCTATTAAAGAAATTTGACAGATTGTAGTAGCTTGATGTGCTGGCGTCTGTACGTCAGCGCCCGATGACGGCGAACGGCAGCCCGGCGCGCCGGCCCGGCCGGACAGTTTTGACGGATCTCTTGTGGCTCATAAACACTTTTTTATGTCGTGGTTGGTCTTGTATTTTTCTGTCTCTCGTTTTATTTCAGTTTTTAATTACGGAGATTTTCTTTTCAACTTACAGCTTTATGGCTTTGAAACTAAGTTTTGTTTGATGAGGATATTTTATCATGCTGGTTCCTTTAACAAACCTATTAAAAATGCCGAAATAGGTAGACCAAATCCAAAAACACGTTTTCCAAATGAATAGTAAAGTTACTGAAAAAAAAAACATTATTCAATTTAAATCTATTTTGTTTCAATGCTTGGCTCAAATAAAGGTCACATACACACGTGCCGCACGGTCGCACGTTTACCCGCGAGGAACTAGCTGCTGGATTTACATATCAGTTTACGAACACGTGAAGCTGCAACTACAAAAGAGTTTTCAACCCTATTGAGGTGGATACAGTTGCTATAATATTACAATGAAACACTTTTTCACCTATCTTATCGTCAATAACGCCTTTTTCTTTATTTTAATTAGTGAAAAAAAGGCTTACAATTAATATTACTTAATTTAGTTCATGTGGTGTTTACCTTTAAGTGATTGTTACACTGTTCCAAGTTTTTAACATGTTATATTTATGCTCATGATGTTAGTGTAAACAATTGTTGGTGAACCAAATAAATAAATAAAAAGGGGTTACCTCTCTGAATAAGTCTTAAGATTGACAAATAATATTCAATATATTTTCGGATATCATCCAGGGGCTTAGTGTACTAACTAATTAAAATGTAAACTGTTGCCTTTGCTAAGAAAAACGAAAAATAAGTTTATTTTACTATCGAGCATGCCTCGCAGTTTGAGCGTCTTCAGTTATTCCAAAGCAAATATTTTCCGATGGAGGCAATACCCTGTACCATATCCAACCTAGATAACACAAACAGAAGTCTCACTCGAGCGATAGCAAGGACTGGACAATATTAAATTAAATATAATAATTAGGTATTATGAGTGAGTAGGTAAGCGACATGCATTTTGTTTTCAGTCATTTCTTCAAATCAAGAAAATCAAATATAGAATTCCACATAATAATAACATAAAAAAGTAATACTCATACTAATCAAAATTCCATTATAAAATCATTCGAGTCAAATAAAAATTAAATGTCAAAAATAAAATTCAATTATCGTCTCACACAGTTGCAATTCGTAGTGTAGGCCGGAAAATCGATTTTACCAAAAAATAGATATCTTGATCTTTATCCATTTGCATATGATATATTTACAGTGAAAATTAAAGTAGGCAGTACACCAAAAACATGAATCACCTGCTCTAACTCTCGAATGGACAATATTTCCCAAATAGACATGTTCGCTACGTTTGGCTTGGAGTGAACCTTTTGAATGTGCTTGTTGCCATTCTATGAAGTTGAAGTATTTAATATCGGTTCCCCGAGCGACGCGGCCGCATCGCTACCATCACTCCGATGCCCACGGGCCTCGCCAGGAATGCCACTTAATTGCACATTATTTGAAGTGCACTTCTTTTTAGATTTTAATTGTAAAAGATTTTCAGTTAAAACTTTAAAAAATAAAAACCTCTAGGATTTAGTTGGTCGAGTAGTTAGTTAGTAGCAATTTTATAATATTCTTATCTTTTAGTAGCAATTTTATAATATCTTACTACTTATTTCATCCAGCTTTACTTTGTGACGTAATTTAGCTCTCGTAACAATACGGCACAAATCGTATCTAAGGGCTCGTGTAGACGGCACAACCACCGCGCCGACACCGCGCCGACACCGCGCCGACACCGCGGTCCTCGTCACCCCGCTGATCATCAGTTGTTAGGGCTCGTGTAGACGGCACCGCCACCGCGCCGCCGCAACTCTGAGCTGTGTACACGAGTCGCGTCTAAAAGATCAACTTAACAGTTTATTAGGTTCCGCTCAACTTGAGCTCCAAAAATGGAGTAGCAATTGACAATCCTTTCTTAAAACTTTGCCGGTAGATCATTGCCAAACACCTAAACTTTTCTCTGAAGAAAGTGATAAATTAACGTTAAAAATCTTAGGAGTCCAATATGATCCTGTGAGTGACAAGTTCAGTTACTCACAGTCCCCAATCGAGGACAATGAATGTACCAAGCCTTCCATCTTAACTAGCATCGCGCGTATTTTCGATCCTCTTGGGTGGCTCACACCGTTTATCTTAAAAGCCAAATTGCTCCTTCAAGATTTGTGGCGTTTTAATCTTTCATGGGATGAACCTGTGCCCAGAGACATAGCTCCGAAACTGGCAAGGTTTTATAGCGGATCTTCATAACTTAAAACTAATAGAAATCCTCGTAGGATTATACCTTTTCAATCTAAGGATCCACTAAAGCAAATGGATGTCGTGTTTATCTTCGTGTCGTTACCTCTCACGACGTAGAAGTTTATCTTTTAATTGCAAAGTCCAAAGTAGCACCTCTAAAAGTGTTGACTGTCAACCGCTTAGAACTTTGCAGCGCTTTATTACTGTCCAAAGTAATAAATCGCATTAATTCCTTGCTTAGTTCAAAAATCATCTTGAATAATAATAATAATAAAAAATAGATAAATAATAAAGTACTACTGAACACGGAGAAAAGAAGACCAAACACTATGCTGACGAGAAGTCGGGCACGACGAAACACACGCCCAACAGCTTCGGGTTCGTCACTCAGCTCAGCCTCGCAGTTGCCGGAACCTGCTCCAGACGTGAGTCCAGTGATACCGGCTGCTGCAGTTGCGTCGAGCTCGAGTGACGAATACTTCTCGCCACCGACAACACCACCACCATTACGTCGGCGCGGAAGAGGCTGACCACCGGCCAGCTTAGGACTCCGAGGCCCATCGGCCTCTGATAGGATCCCCGCTGCCGGTGGAAGTGTGCAGCGCATGAGGTGGACACAAACCATCAACGAAAATGTTATGCGCGCATACTTTGGGGCTACAGAGGGGGGAAGTAACTTGACTGCGTATCGTGGTTTGATGCTCTCTCTGTTTCAGGTGCTTGAGCCAGCTGTCAACGTGTCGGCGCAACGACTGTCGGATCAGGTGCGGGTCATCCAGCGTAACCATATGCTGGATGACGTCGTACTTGATCGACTACGTCTCGAATCACGGAATAGCCATGTTACGCCTGCTTCGCCACTGGTCGCGGTGCAACTGCAAAATTTACCCAGTGCCTCACCGCGACCCGACCGCGTTAGTGATGAGGATGATGACGGGGCTATGTCCGTGAGTTCCCAATGCAATGTACGATTGAGGAGCGCTCTGGAGGATGCTTTCCGGGAGTACCGTTCCACTCCGCCTGGGCTTAGACCACGTTTACCTCGTTTGCCCATGCACAAGAAAAACAAGGCGCTGGTGTGTGCTCTAGATTCGCAGCTGTCAAATTATTTTGACGGCAGCAAAGACCTCACCGATACTCACTCGATCTTGTACTGTGCTGCTGTAGCGGCATGTCGTGTAGCTCATGTTAAATTTCGTAACAGTGACAGAGCTCCACGACCAAAACCAGCTGTACCAGCTTGGCAGTGCAGGATTGAGCGTCGTATTGGTGAGGCTAGAGCACTCATCGGCAAGTTAATCTGCTTCAGGCAGGGCAATACTCGCCCTAGAGTGATGCGCTTTGTGAGGCGGGCGTTCTCGGGGATGGATATTAGTTCTCGAGATTACTTGACCCGCGTCACAGAGCGTATCGACTTCCTGAAGCAGAAGATCTGTGTACAGGCGGAGAGTGGACCGGTACACTCAGAATCGCACATTCCGGAGCGATGAAAAGTGGGTCTATAGGGCTTGGGAGCGACCAGATCATGGTGTGACCGACACGCGCCTCCCGGATGATGACGCCATGTATTCATTCTGGCGAAGCATCTGGTCGGTGCCTGTCAGTCACACTGAAGGCGATTGGACTAGGGAGATCGAGCGAACATGCGATCAAATACCAGAAATGGAGGCACTTACCATCAGCCCCCAAGATGTAACTTGTGCAGTCCGTCCGTTACCTAACTGGAAATCCCCAGGGCCGGACGGGCTGCACAACTTTTGGATAAAATGCTTCCATAAGTCGCACGCCCGCTTGGCATCCCAGTTCCAGTCAGCCTTAGAGTCCGGGTCACTGCCCCAGTTCCTAACGACAGGAATAACCCACCTGCTCCATAAATCAGGTAGTACTGCGGAACCCAAAAATTATAGACCGATCACTTGTCTACCGACGGTCTATAAAGTTCTTACATCCATTTTGAGAGCTAAAATTAACAAACATATAGACAATAACTCCATCATGTCTGCCTCTCAAAATGGATGTAGGAATGGATCCCGCGGTACTAAGGAGCTGCTCCTCATAGATATGGCCATTAACCAACAGCTTCGTCGTTCCCGAAAGGATCTGTCGACATGCTGGATAGATTACAAGAAGTCAAAGTCAAAGATTTATTTGCATACTAAGTGTACATTTTGGTGTTGTTTACAAATGCAGGTACTTACAACTTAGCGGCCTTTTCCAGGCATCGCAAACTTGAGGGCTAACTAGCAAACATTTAAACTATAACGACACAATGAAATTCATAATTACCTTCTATCATTAAGTAGGATTAAATCTAATTATTTAGGTCATAACATTTTGGCGCATGCACATTCTTATATTTACTTAACTCTAATTGTGTATAATGTCTGTGTGCGAGGCTATGTGTGTCTGTATTATTTAGTTAATCATTCAAGTATGTCTGGTATTTAGGTATTTGTTTATTTAATTATTCGCTATTAGGGATTTTGGAAGGTCATTTATGTATATTAAGAATAATATGCATCCTACCACACTTCGCTGGGGGATTGAGCAGGTTAGGGGTCTCGGTCTAGATCTTATTGTTTCTACATGATGGTTGGTGGTATTGTAATAGTCTATTTGTACTAATTGTTTTCGGTTTTGTAGGTAAGATTTGAACCACTGGTAGGCAGGTCCTCGTATTCCCGAGCCATATAGTTTTGTCAGAAGGATATTGTAGGAAACTTTATCATTGGCTTTCGTCATGTCTAATAGTACTCCTAAAGCTAGTTTTTTATCGTTGATGTGCTGTAGGGCCATTTTAGTGTAGTTATAGACTGCAGTTGTAGTGGATCTTGATTTTCTAAATCCGTTTTGTGAATCGTCTAGTATATTATATTTTTCTAGGAAATTGTATCTATAACCGATTGCACATCGCCTTCTCAAAAACTTTGGAAAAGGTTGGTAGAAGGGCTATGGGTCTGTAGTTGTTTGGGGTGGTAGTGTCATCTTTTTTGTGAATGGGTTTAACTAGTGACGTTTTGAGTGAATCTGGGAATTGGCCATCTTCAAAGCTCTGGTTAATCAAGAGTGTAAGTGGTTTTGAGAGTTCTTCTACGCATTGTTTTAGTAGGATAGGTGGGATATCGTCCATTCCACAGCTACCTATGTTTATTTTTCATAATTTTTATTATTCCAATGATCTCTTTTTGATTTACTGGGCGTAGATACATAGAGTATGTGGGGGATTTACTACTGGCCGTCCAAGTTTGTTTGTCGGCCTATGACTCGGTGCCACATACATGGCTCATGAAGGTGCTGGAGTTGTATAAAATAGATGCAACTCTGCGGACATTCCTGATGTCGTGTATGGGGCAGTGAAGTCCTTCGCTATCCAGGATGTCTACATATCCAGAGGAATACTGCCGTCGTAAGCTAAAAGGGCACAACTAACATTTTTAAAAAAAATGAGTTACATACATATTTAGAATCAGAAAAAAAAGGCTAATCTGCTCAAATTTTTTGTAGATTTTTTTTTTAAATGTTAGTTGTGCCCTTTTTTCTTACGACGGCAGAATAGCGAGCCGATAAGGATCGAGCGAGGTATATTTCAAGGCGATAGTTTGAGTCCACTTTGGTTCTGCTTAGCCTTGAATCCTCTAAGCACACTGTTGGAGGATTCAGGTCTAGGCTATCGATTGAGAAGAGGTGGTCAGGTTATATCTCACCTTCTTTACATGGATGCCTTGAAGCTTTTTGCCCCCAGCAATTTTCAAGTGATGGAGCTATTGAAGGTAACCGAAACTTTCAGTAGTGCCATCGGGATGGAATTTGGTGTGGACAAATGTGCGGTCATGCATGTAAAGGGGGAGGGCGGGGATTTTGGAATCCGTAGAAACCCAACTCTCGGATTCCATACACCTAAGACCCCTCTCCTCACTCGAAACTTACAAGTATTTGGGTATGTCGGAAGCGTTAGGCATCAACGCTGCTGACATGAAGCTTCTTTAACCGCCTGAACAAAGTATTTAATAGTCTTCTATCAGGCGGAAACAAGGTGCGCGCCTTCAACGGTTGGGTCATGCCGGTTTTGATGTACTCTTTCGGTATACTCAAATGGACTCAAACAGAACTTGACGCCTTGGATAGAAGGGTCCGCACACTGCTGACTGCAAATCAGATGCATCACCCACGGTCATCGGTGATGAGACTGTATATTTCGCGGAAGTGTGGTGGTCGAGGCTTCTTAAATGCTAAGACCCTGCACAACCGTGAGGTATGCAGTCTCAGGGAATACTTCCTAGAAACCGACGTGGGGATGCACCGAGATGTGGTCTCTGTGGACAAGGGCCTCACCCCGCTCTCCTTGGCTAACGAGAACTGGCACAAACTAGTATTAGATACTAATGACCGCAGGGAGGTATGGCAGAGCAAAGAGCTTCATGGGCGCTTTTACCGGGTCCTACATGGGCCTGATGTAGACCTCTTGGCGTCCGTATCCTGGTTGCGATTCGGTGATCTCTTTGGTGAAACCGAAGGTTTTATCTTTGCGATTATGGACGAAGTTATAATGACGAACAACTACCGGAAATATATTGTGAAGGACGGCACGGTTGACATCTGTCGGGCATGCCACCGTCCGGGGGAATCTATCCGTTACATTATTTCTGGCTGTTCTCGTCTGGCTAACGGAGACTACTTGCATAGACACAACCTTGTAGCCAGGATTATCCATCAGCAACTTGCTCTGCAATACAATCTTGTGGAATCGGAAGTACCGTACTATAGGTATGTGCCCGACCCAGTTCTCGAAAATGGCAATATCACGTTGTATTGGGATCGATCTATCATCACTTACAGGACTATTGTTGCCAATAAGCCAGATATAATGTTGATAGATCGAAAAGAGCGTCGCACAATGGTTGTTGATATAGCGGTTCCGCATGACGAGAACCTCGTGAAAGCTGAAAAAGATAAACAGATTAAGTATCTTGATTTGGCTCGCGAGGTTGTCGACATGTGGGATGTGGATACAGCAATCATTGTGCCGATAGTTGTGACAGCCAATGGCATAATATCGAAGAGTCTCGACCAACACCTGAGGAGGCTCTCGTTAGGCAGCTGGATCAAGGGCTTGATCCAGAAAGCGGTACTTCTGGACACGGCACGTATTGGTAGGAGGTTCCTCTCTCAGGAGCCCTGACCACCGGTAGCTTGGACCCTGTTCCCGATACCGGTGGCTTTTTATATTTTTAAATGTTTTTATTTATTTTAAATTTTTATAAAAATATTTAAAAATGTAAATCATATGTATATAATAAAAAATAAAGGAAATAATAATAATAATATAATAAAAATAACCTGGGACATTATTCACACACGGTTATCTGATCCTAAACTAAGCAGAGCTTGTACTATGGAAACCAGATAACTGATATACTACATACACTACTTTTTTTTTTTTGTAAATACGTACTTATATAGATAATTACACCCAGACTCAGGACAAACAGACATGTTCATGCACACAAATGTTTGTCCTGGATGGGAATCGAACCCACGACCTGCGGCATGATAGGCGGTATCTTAACCAACCACGCCAACTGGCCCGTCTATAAATCTATCTTGTTCACAGACAACTCGACTGTATTGTCCTGGTTGAATACGGAGCCACACAAGCTTAAGACTTTCGCTGCCCACAGAGTGGTCCTAATTAACGACAGTCCTGTGCCAACTGAGTGGCGACATGACTGTGTCCACCCATTACAACCCAGCCGACATCTGTAGTCGTGGCTTATCATGCTTATCTTTATCTTCTTCTCAAATCTGGTGGTCTGGTCCTCAGTGGCTGTCCAACGCACCCTGCAACTGACCTGTTTCAGCAGTTGAAGTGTCCGATCACGTGCCGGATCTTAAGCCCACATCACGCGCGTGTCACACTGACTTGCTTGATTCCATCATGGAACGTCACTCCTCTCTTTCCCGAGTGGAAAGAGTGATTGCAGTCACAAATGGTGGTACTAATTTCGTGGGCGCCAGGCGTTACTTGTCGGAAGTTAGCGAAATGCTCCACCGCGAAAGTGATAGTATTTCCAGTCACCTCGCTTCTCGAGGAATCACGTGGAGGCTCAATCCTCCTTCCGGTCCTCACTTCGGAGGCATTTTCGAGAGCGGTATAAAATTGACAAAATACCATCTCAAACGCATTATCGGATCCCAGATTCTTACCTTTGAAGAATTTTATACTATCTTAACGAAGGTAGAAGCCATGTCAACTCTAGACCCTTAGTAGAACTATCTTCCGATCCCGGCGAGGTTGACGCTCTTACAGCTGGTCACTTCCTCATCGGTCAACCTTTAGTATCTCTGCCTGAACCGAGCTGCCGAGGTATGCAGAAAACGAGACATTACGTTCTCGTTAGCAGCTATTACAGCGCTTATCACAGAGATTTTGGCGCACTTGGCCTTTGCCAAGTGCGCCAAAATCTCTGTTGACTGTTTGCATACCTTACAACAGCGAATGAAATTGATTAAACACGGCAACCGTCAGCCAAAACTGAACGATATTGTAACCATTTATGAACCCAACTTACCTGCTAACGAATGGAGGTTAGGTCGCGTTGTACAGCTCCATCCGGGTAAAGATGACATTACTCGTGTTGTGACAGTCAAAACATCTAAAGGCTTACTTGTAAGTCCTGCTGTCAAAATATGTCCTCTTCCAATTGAACAAAATAATTAATTGATATACATAATATTTACATACTTATAATTTAACTCACTGTAACACTTAAACATTTTCAAGTATTTAGTATATATCAGAATTATATATTTCCTTTTGCCCTTATCAGCTTAAATTTAAAACTTAAAAATCTTATCAGCATGTTGACAAATGAATCTGCATAGGCCGTAAGTCTCGAACTTCATCTATCTTATCTTATGAAATCCCTAGTTGATTTCAAGTGGGGAGATATGAACAGGCTTCGGGATGCTTTCCTCAGTCCTTCCGTTTCCTCCCTGTTTTAAATTCGCCGCCACTTGCACTCGCTCATTGCTGTGCGTGTGACAAGGACAACGCATCGCTCGCGCCATCTGACGGCGTGAAAAAAAATAGAAGAGGGTCCGGCCGGCACAAATACGACGCGCGCGGTGAAAAAAATAATCACTAAAATATGGTGAAATACGACTGCTAGTGATACAGTGTGGTGATCTCCTGGCTCCCAGCATCCCGTGAGTACCTGACCTCTTTCAATTCACATTCTTTAGCCTGTTTCTGAGTAGGAAACTTCATAAAACGCCCTTGGCTACACGCGATATTCAATCACTCATCATTCACAAAATCATCAGATAGAAATAAAAAACAATTTGTATATAGGACAGTTGTGTTCCACTATTTAAAAAACTTAAAATACTGCCACTTCCAGCACTATACATTTTTGAAATATGTATCGTTGTACACCATAACAGACATGAATTTGACCTGTCTAACGATGTTGTATCCAGACCCAGCCGCAAAGTGCATATGCTTAATGTTTCTAGGCGTAGAATTCAATGGTTTTCTAATAATGTATACTTCATGTCCATTACTGTTCATAACAAATTACCTGATGGCTTGAGAACTCTCAGCCTCGGAACATTTAAATGTAAATTATTTAACTTTCTTTTAAACAAATTTTATTACTCGACTGAAGATTTTACGAGTTTGAATGACAAATGTACCTAATTATTTGACATTATTGCCTATAAATCATATCTTATCTCCTCGACTTCATTGTATTTTGACTTATATAATTAATCTCTTTTGTTCAATTTATTTGTAATTCTAATTCTAAATTTTAATGGAGGTAATGATGACCTATAATTTTACAAACCATATTTGTACGCCAGAAACGGGAGAGTATTCTGATCGCCATACATATAATTCAGTTTGTACAATATTCTGACAAGTAAATGCATTCTATTCTATATTCTATTCTATTCTAGATCATTCCACCTGCTTAGTTTGGAATCAAATGACCATGTGTAAAATAATGTCCCAGGATAATATTATATTAGTAGCGTACACACCTCACGGAAATTCTGAATCTTGTGTAAACACAAAAAATCTCGGCGGATACAATATGAACAGAATTAGTTTATCCTAGGTCTAGACTTGGTTTGTATCAACTGCTGAGTTTACACGTTTACACATAGCTTAGAACTTTTGATCTAGCATTTGTATTATTCATACAAACACCGGTAACTAAAGAGGTCGGCCGTGTTGGTACAAGGACGGGTCATTCACGATACTTATATGCAGCACTTACATCGTATTGATACAGAAGGCCAGGCGACGCAGAGAAGTAAAAAGCTTCGCCGTTACAAAAGTTGAAAGCTTTCAATTGTCCAGGAAGCAGCCGTTGTGTGTGACAGGTGATAACAAACCTGACCAACTGTTCTACAAATCAAAGATTCTGACCAACTCCATGACAGTCCTTAGACAGTTATTTTATGTGTAATATTGCATCGCAGTGATCTTTATTACTAACTATATTATGGTTGTTGTCAGAGGTCGGAATTCATAATCATGTCGATTTTGATATTAGTCTAGCAGTTGTCAGGACTCTGAATGAAGTAGATTTTGAGTGGAATTCCCGGACATAAAAATAAGAAAATCCAGACAAATCGATCTCAAGGAGAAGGCTCCTTGAGATCGATTTGTCTGGATTTTGGTAAGATTTGTACTGGACGTTACTTGGAAGATGCCTGGATTTTAACCGAGATTTGACCTGATGTTACCTGGATTTGACTGGGATTCTATATGACTGCCTAGACTTTCAATTGAAGAATTTCTGTCGATGATAGTCATGAAACAAACCTTCTGTACCTGCCCATACTGCGGACTAAACAAGTGAATGAGACCAGTTTTTGTTCGCACGCCTGTGAGGCGTAAAAAGTGAGAGCCGTAGTGACGTGCGGTGAGCGGACGTCGGCGGTCAGCGGGTCGAGAGCCTAGAGGAGATCATTCGATGCACTCTGCTGATTTGAGGTTTCAGGGCTAATTCTTGTTTCTCCTCGTTGAATTGTCTCCTCGTTGATGTTACTCTAATGGTAATGTTTATCATTGGATTGTTATAGGCTGAAAATTAAAGTGCAATCATGAAATTAATATCTTCCGAGCATGACCACTGGACCATGGCTGTTGACCTAGGTCCGGTTAAGGTTCTGTTCTGTACTGGTCGGCTAGAGTTTGTGCGTTCAGACACTGACCTGCTAATATAAACAAAACAAAAGAATATAATATTTATATTAAATGCAACCCTCTGGGAAAATATCGCTTAGTATGTTTTCAAAATATACTGTCAAAGTCATTCAAAAGCTGCTCTCAACATAAATTCCTCGTTTCATCATGATTTTCAATAAGGTTCGTTCCCTCAACCGATACGTAACGAGGCAGTGGACTTGCGAGCGAACGATGTCGAAGGCCCTCCGGGAGTCCGGGAATGTTTAGCATAGTTACCAGTGCTACCCCCGGGACGAGCTCGTAAAGCCAAAGGGACACTATCGGCTATAAAATTTTGCTCGGCCAGCTATGGAATACATTATCTCCTCGATTTTATAGTGCCCTAGTACCCGATTGGTTTATGGATGACTTTTTTTCTAGTTTTTAGCACTATTTTCTGTACCGAGCTTACGTTGATCTTTTTTTATAACCTAAATACTTTTGATGAAACTCGTAACAAGATTTAACTCGCAATTTGAGCTTAAAGCCCCTAAAACTTTCAAGCACAAGTTGGAGGCTGGTCTTTGGACATTTGCACACGACAATGTAAGTAGCATCTACCTAGATTACTTACTATATGAAGGTATCTTTGCCTCTGTATCAAATATTCATGTCCTTATTGCTGGGTATTTCAAAATCACATCATCATCATCATCTTCCTGCCCTTATCCCATGTTACTGGGGTCGGCGCAACATGTTTTCTTCTTCCATTCTCCCCTGTCAACCGTCACACTATCATTCACTCCCTTCTCTTTCATATCATTCTTTACACATTCCATCCATCTTTTCTTCGGCCTTCCTCTCCCTCTCCATCCATTAACATGTATATTCATCACTCTTTGAGTCACATGCGTTTCGTCCCTTCTCATCACATGCCCATACCAAGCCAAACGAAAATTTATTTCAAAATCACAAACGATCACAAATTCCCTCTGACTACTCGCAATTTGTATATATTATGTTGAACATGGATTTTCTGTATTTTCCATTAGCTTCTTGTTTGTTTTCTTTCCATCAATATAAATAAACTATATCTGCGTGCACGGGTCGGTAATAAAATATCAAATAAACTGTAAATCTGATATCATTAGTTTAATTTCGATATGCCAAATGTCGGCGAGATGACGTGAGCGGAGCGCCTGCCAAGTCCATAAAAGTATTGGTTACGGCCAGTCGTCGGTTGAAATCCGGCGCTTCCCGTAATGGTGGCAACTGTATCCGGCGCCGCAAGCGAAGCCGACCCATTAGGCTCATATGGCGGATTCCACCTCACTCCTGCGCATGACGCAAGGCACACAGCCGGAGCGGTTCCCACCAAAAATATATATGTATTAAAAAAAAATCCTATCACTTTTTTTAAGTCTGCAAAAGAAAGGTAACCAAGTTGTCAAGCAGTAGATTATGGTAAACAAAGCTTGATTGATCGATAGAAAATGCGATTACGGATTTTATGGAAAACATCTTTTAATTTATTCTCACACAACATATCTTATACGGTATGCTTCTAATGTGTTCCTAGATAATTGATTCATCTTTCTGGTAGAATACAACTGCAATGCAGTGTTATTTCAACAGCCGATGTTTATTTAACGCACTGTGATATCTTTTTTTTATTTGTGATGGGTTTGCTCTTGACTCTAGTCTAGGTCAGCGATGACAGAAACAAAGTCGACGATGAAGTGAGCTTACCCAGAAGAAGCCTGCTCACTCTCACTTTGAAGAGATTAGGGTTGTATGCGCTCGGAAACAGACGCAGGTAGTGAGTTCCACTATTTTGCTGTGCGCATTATAAAAGACATTTGGAAGCGCTTAGTGCGAATTGGTGGAATAGCAACTAGGTATGGATGGCAACTGGCAGTGCGTCCAGATGTCCGATAGTAGAAGGGGGGCGGTGGAATGAGGTCATGGAGTTCTTGGGCACACTCTCCGAAATACAATCTGTAGAAGACTGACAAGCAGGCAACCTTGCGGCGATGAGCCAAGCTATGAAGCTTGGTATCCACCAGTTTTACGTCGCCAATGAGCCTCATAGCTCTGCGTTCCACCGAGTCAAGCGCGGCTAGTTAGTACATAGCTGATCCATCCCAAAGGTGGCTGCAATACTCCATGCAGGATCGGACTTGCACTTTGTAAAGCGCTAAAAACTGTGCAGGCGTAATTGTAAAGCAGTATCTAGTGTTAAATATTAATCTGTATTGTGAAAAACTGATTTATAATAATAATAATAAATAATAATATTCTGGGACACGATCGTCTGATCCCAAACTAAGCAGAGCTTGTACTATGGAAACCAGATAACTGATATACTACATACACTACTTTTTTTTGTTGTAAATACATACTTATATAGATAATTACACCCAGACTCAGGACAAACAGACATGTTCACGCACACAAATGTTTGTCCTGGATGGGAATCGAACCTACGACCAGCGACATGATAGGCGGTATCTTAACCAACCACGCCAGCTGGCCTATCTAAATTCTATTTAAATTCTTGACCACGTATACGTATACAAAGTGGCGATTAGGTTATCACATTGATTGAAACCACGTATTCAGTACATGATTCTGGAACCCACTGCGTTGAAATTTTTCGTTGGTTATTATAAAAAAAAAATCTGTTGTTTCCTACAAAAGTGTAATACCTACGTGGTCAAAATGTATGGAATACCTACGTGGTCAAAATGTATGGAATAGCAAATTTTTTTTATAATAACCGGCAAAAAATTTCAACCACAGTCATGTCCTGAATATGTAGTTTCAATGAATGTGATAACCTAATCGCCACTCTGTATAATTTGTTTACGATTTTAATTCAGTTGTTTGCACACATTGTAACTAATTATTTATTGGTAGCGGTAGCCGCACGCTTGCGTCTGTGTCCGTGCGGAGCTCTGCGACTGCATCTCCTGCATTGTTTACGAGTCGCAGCTCATCGCTGCGCCAGCGGTAATCCGCACGGATCAGAGCAACGCTGAGCGAATCGATGCGGACTGACGCGGATGTAACTGCGTACATTCGATTACGGTCGTTATTTATCGCTGCTTTGATAGCCGTGAGAGAATTTATAAGCGCAGATTTGGTACGGCTTTGTGTGAAGCTTCTGAAGATACTTCGTACACATACACGATTGCAATAATAACTAGAGCTGGTAAAATCGCTAACACGTGTACAATTAATTTCGAAGAAAGTTATTCGCTTTAGGTACCTCGTTATGAACTACTAAGAATCGGGGAGTTGTGTGACGGACGATGTTCTGCGAATGATTGCGACACAACAGCAACACAGGTGCTGTCATTCGACACGCGGTTATTATAGTCTCTACGTGTATTCATACAATACAATACATTTCGATTGAGTTCCTCTACATAATTATTATAATTGTCTTCAAGTATGTAACAATTAAAATACTAGTGAGTAATGTAATGTCACTTGAAATCATAATAAGTACCTACTAAACATAATTTATAAGTGATTGTATCTCAAGAATCTTGTCTTGGCAAGGTGTAGGAGCAGGGGCACACATTTTAGCAACCCAACATGGCTGGCGTGATGTATACCAGCCATAATAATCATTGACCATGAAGAATCCTTCCTCATATTTATTCCATTGTTTTATCAGCTAACAAACTCACAATAGCCCGCAATGTCTCAGTAGGTAACTAGGTGCGTCGTAAACCCATTCCCACAGAGATACTGATCTAAATATGTACACAGTTACCGCGCGCCGAGCGGGGCGGTAACCGGCTGATTGACGACGCGACGCGACGCCCGTGCCGGCGAGGCGTCGCTGTGAGGAACGAGGCGCCTCGCGTGGGCAGGGACGCGGGACGTGAACTTGAGACGCGAGGCACAAGGCCGAGGTCGATCAACATCGATCGTTTCGATAAGATTCTGAGTGTCTCATCACTATTGTTTCATGTATGTCGCGTGCGGCTTCCTGTTTGCTTATGGTTATGGCCTTATATAGCTGCCTCAGGTAGCTGGAGGAGAAATAGAAAGAATTTGACGGTTTTTATTTTCTGGGTAGGTATGCTTTGAATATTCACAGAGTTATTTATGAACAGTCTGAAGAGTGATTTTCTTTTGACAGAGGTGACGGTTGCAAAACTAAGCAATATTAAGTTTGGCATTTAAATAAAACCTTGATTTCTTGTCTATGGGAACAACAAGCCCACCGATATTATTGACTAGCAGCGCCCCGCGGTGTCACCCGTGTATGTCTCGTACCCGTAGGAATATGGGGATAAAAAGTATCATATGTGTTAATCCAGGTAATCTGTGTGCCAAATTTCATCAAAATCTGTTCAGTAGTTTTTGCGTGAGAGTAATAAACATCCATCCATCCTCAGCCTCACAAACTTTCGCATTTATAATATTATTAAGATTAAAGGCTCCTACAGACAGACACGAAGGCACCGAGTGTCGCGCTACAGGCGGTGTCTTTGTGTCGCATGCGGTGCCTGTTCTGTTGTGTGGTGTGTGTGGTCCAGTTAAAGGTTAACGAACATGGAAGCTGACCCCTCATTAAGAAAGATAGAGATAAAAAGAATTAGGTATGTACATTTTTTTTTAATCTGTTCATGTCGAATGGTCTAGATTAGGTCATCTCGAAGTCAGAGACATGAGTAGCTCAAGTTTATTTCTATTTGCTCCATCGTAAGTTCACAACTTTAATGATCTCAATCTAAAATACGGGTCTATCTGGTTTCCATAGTACAAGCTCTGCTTAGTTTGGAATCAGATGACCCTGTATAAAATAATGTTGTCAGGATATTATTATTATTACCTTTTATATCAGAACTTTTTATGTCATAATATTATTTAGCACTCACTGTTACCCGCGACTTTGCCCGCGTGGATGTCAATACTTCCCAATTGGAATCGGATTTTGTTCATAATTTCATGGGTTTTATTTTTTAGCGCGGAACCCTAATTCTTTTCTAAAATTAAAGTAAGCTTAAGTTAATCCTCATAACATCAGTTATCGGCCAGTGAAAGTCCCGTCAAAATCGGTCTAGCCATTTCGGAGATTAGCTGGAACAAACAAACAGACAGACAGACAAAAATAAATAAAATTGCATTTTCGTTATAAGTATCGTATATACTTTCATATACATTTAGTACAAAGCTGTTATTTTTACATTACAAACAAACACTTCAATTTTATTTATTTGTAGATATATGGATAGATAACAGAGCGGATAGCATAAACTTCATTTCGCAGAAAGTCGTTTGGCATACACTCATTTATCATACATTCAAAACTCATAATTTTGTAAGTCAGAATCATCTTTAGGCATACATTTCATATCCGTAATAATTAAAAAGTAGAATAAGAATAAGATTATTATTTATTTGCAAGAATACGAGTAAAATAAGTTGACAAAAAGTAATATACATAGTTTTCCGTCATATTCTACTACCAGGTATCTGGTGTGCAAATCTTAGTTAAATGTACATAAACACACATATAACACACACACAGACACACACATAGAACCGTCATATCGCAGAAAGTTCACAGTCAGAATCGCCTTTATACATTTCATATCTATATTAAAAGGCAGAACTATCATACAAGCATGCAAACCTGCAAGCATGCTGCATGCAGCAAGCATGCACCATGTAAGCGAGCATGCAACATGCAGCAGGCACGGTTTCTGTCACGGCTCCGGCGCTGCGGGGCTCCGGAGGTCCCACGCGAGCTTGTCGTCGCAGATGGTTTAAACGCTCATCACCACAGCTTTAAAACCAGCTGCTCCTCAGCTCGCAGGTTGTCTCGCCCCTCCGCGCCTACACAGGCTTAAATTACACTCTAGGAGTAGGGTAGACAAGACTACATGGAGTTGGTTTTGCAGCGATTCGTTTCTGTCACTAAGTCTTGTCATATTGACTTTTTAAGACAATATTTCACCCGTGAACTTCTGAGATCTTCTATCTACCTACAAACAAACTACCTTACAGGAGGAACATAAAACTAATTTATTAATTCTTCGTGGAGAATTTTGGAAAACAAAAAGTAGTTGGTTAGTATTTATGTATTTTATGAAATCGTAATTAGGAGTTGGCATTATAAAAAAGTTTTGCGCAAAAATACTAGTTAGGAGGTATCAGAAGTTCACGGGTGAAATCGTCGCTCCTAAATAAACGTTACGCTAAACGAAATTATGCGGAATTTTAACTTCGCCGAAGGTAATTATTCCAAATAAAATTCTGCCATCTTAAAAGTACTTATGCCATTTTAAATTCAGATACATATAAACATTCGGCCAAACAATATTATATTAAATAATTTTTATACCTTAAAAATATTCGTTTAAAGAAGAGTATGCCAAGTGTGTTATGTCAAATAAATTTGGAACATTAAGATTCTGCCAGATAGAGGCAACCCCTGAAATACTGCTCCATATAAATCTAGATTGCTAGTTAAAACACTAGCGGTAACACAAACACTAGCGGTAACACAAACACTAGCGGTAACACACACACTAGCGGTAACACACACACTAGCGGTAACACAAACACTAGCGGTAACACAAACACTAGCGGTAACACACACACTAGCGGTAACACACACACTAGCGGTAACACAAACACTAGCGGTAACACACACACTAGCGGTAACACAAACACTAGCGGTAACACAAACACTAGCGGTAACACAAACACTAGCGGTAACACAAACACTAGCGGTAACACAAACACTAGCGGTAACACAAACACTAGCGGTAACACAAACACTAGCGGTAACACAAACACTAGCGGTAACACACACACTAGCGGTAACACAAACACTAGCGGTAACACACACACTAGCGGTAACACAAACACTAGCGGTAACACAAACACTAGCGGTAACACACACACTAGCGGTAACACAAACACTAGCGGTAACACAAACACTAGCGGTAACACAAACACTAGCGGTAACACAAACACTAGCGGTAACACAAACACTAGCGGTAACACAAACACTAGCGGTAACACACACACTAGCGGTAACACAAACACTAGCGGTAACACAAACACTAGCGGTAACACAAACACTAGCGGTAACACAAACACTAGCGGTTACACAAACACTAGCGGTAACACAAACACTAGCGGTAACACAAACACTAGCGGTAACACAAACACTAGCGGTTACACAAACACTAGCGGTAACACAAACACTAGCGGTAACACAAACACTAGCGGTAACACAAACACTAGCGGTAACACAAACACTAGCGGTAACACAAACACTAGCGGTAACACAAACACTAGCGGTAACACACACACTAAATAAAATAAATAAATAAATAAAATAAATAATAGTTTATTTTTGTACATTTCACACATAGTAACATTGAATAGGAATAAAACAGGTAATAGTTTATTTGTACAACGGTGGACAATAGAAATATGAATGAACAATTTGACTCCTGAACTAAGTAAGAAAATACTTGTATCTCAGGAGTCATAGTTCCTCCTCTTAGATAACATCATTACAATTACAAACACAGTAATTTACAATAGTACAATAAAGTTTATAATAAGACGTGTAACAGTTTGTGGGGGAATAAAAAAGACCAGAAACAATATCAATTATTATGCAGCGATTTTCAGAATCATTTCCGTGTTGTCGTAAGACAGGTTCCGCAACCAAACAGATAATTTAGTTTTTAGTGTGTATCTGTTTAATGTGTAAATGCTGATTAGACGATGAACCTTATTATAAATACGCGCGCTAATAATGACAAACTGTCGACTTGCAAATGCGGTACGATGCTGGGAGGAATCACAGACCGGGTGACCTCGACGTCTGACGGGAACGTTCGAGTCGAACGGAAGCATGGAGTGGCGGCGTAGTACTACACGCAAAATGAAGAGTTGACGCACAGTGAGGACTTGGGATTCGGAGTACAACAGGGCAGTTGAATAATCTCTACGCTTAAAATGCATAACTTTGAGAATCGCCCTTTGAGCACGTTCAATTTGAAGCAAAAGGTTTTTATGAGTGCCTCCCCATACTGATATACAATACGTGATGACTGAAGCACATAAACTCTGGTAGACCAGGGATAAGGTTGCTGGATCTGCTGCATGTCTCAATTTCTTAAACAAATAAATAAGCTTTCTCGTACGTGAGCATAAAGCTTCAATGTGAGTGCGCCAGGTAAGTTTTGCATCGATATAAACCCCGAGGTATTTGATACTAGAGACTAACGAAAGTGCCAGACAGTTACAGGAGGTGCCGTGACCTGAGCAAGAATGAACTTTTACAGCACTGGATTCTGTAGGTGATGGGACAGTGTTGGGCAGTGAGAAACGCATTAACTTAGTTTTGTCGGTATTGAGAGTTAACAAGTTAGCTGAGAGCCATTCCGTCACAATGCAAAGGGAGCGTTCCGTTCTAGCTTTAGCCCCAACCCAATCAGAATCATAGACAATAAGTGCAGTGTCGTCTGCATACGTGAATATTTCACAGTTTGGTATAGACATTGTGCACAAATCATTAATGTATATCAGAAATAAGGTTGGACCTAATATACTTCCTTGCGGTACGCCGAATTTGACAAACTCATATTCACTTATATGAGAATTAATTTTGACACATTGAATTCTTCCAGTTAAATAATCAGTGAACATTTTTAACGCAAGGCCGCGAATTCCAATGTTCTCCAGCTTAGAAAGCAGCATGGGGACAGAAACAGAATCGAATGCTTTACATAGATCGAGAAAGACACCGTAGCATTTTAATTTTTTATCTAATTTTGCGACTACGCTATTAGAAAGACCTAGCACAGCGTCTTCTGTCGAGATCCCCTGTCTAAAGCCATATTGGTTATTGGCGATAATATTGGACTTAGAAAGATAAGCCACTAGAGAATTGTTCAATATTTTTTCGAGAATTTTAGACAGGGAACTCAATACTGAGATGGGTCGATAGTTTGAAACACTGCTTCTGTCCCCACTCTTAAAGATTGGATGGACCACTGCTCTCTTAAAGACTGCAGGAAATGTACCGGTATCGATTGCGCGATTGCAGATGTGTGTTATGGGTGGAGTGAGAATAGAGCTGGATTGTTTCAAGATTGTCACTGGAATGTTATCATGCCCAGTAGCGCAATCGGAACGAAGGCTACACAATATCCCATACACCTGAGATTCAACAACCGGCAAAATAACGAGTGAATTAAGCGGAGGTGACTGGGCTGACGGGGAAGGGGTACAAGGAGAATTGATTTTGGATGCTAAGTTTTCCCCAATACTTGCGAAGTATCTATTTATTTGGTTGACCGAAGTCTTGATATCGGCTGTGCCGCTGATAAGTTCATCGGGGGGCTGATGTTTGACACTACAGTTTGTAATAGCTTTGATAGCCTTCCATGTAGCTTTAATATTGTTTTTAGCCCTCAGCAGCTCGTCTCTGTCATGTGCTCGTTTTAGCTTTTTCAATATTTTATCTAGAAAGTTGCGGTAACGTGTGTACGTTGTTTTCAGTATATGATTGTCTGGAGATAATTTCAATTTTTGGTGTAGCATGTCCCGGTTTTGGGTGCAATGAATAAGACCCGTTGTCATCCAAGGTTTTAGTATACGCGTTCTGTTAGACACCCTCGTGGTTGAACAATGCTTAGAGCAAATTTGTTGAAGCATAGCGACAAATAGATCTGCAGCAAGGTTTGGGTCGGATTCCCTCAGTACGGGACCGAAATCGGTACCATCCAGTTCGGTTTTGATGGCTGAGTGGTTGTAACGATGTACAGTAGACTTTAATGCTTTGCCAGAGTTACCATTGACTTTCAAGCTCAGGACGATTGGAAGGTGGTCTGTTATGTAAGTGTCAAGTACAATAACGCTAGCGGAGATTTTTGTTTTTATTAAGATATGGTCTAAACAACTTTCTGATCTAGTGGGAAGCAAATGAGCCGGTAAAAGTCCGATAGACGCACAGAGGGTGAGGTAGGCATCTGAGTGGCGGTCGTGATTATTGGGTTTGATATCGATATTCATATCTCCAACTAGTATTACGTTATTAAATCGTTGTAACGATTGGACTAGGGTGTCTAGGCTATTATAGAAACATTCTAAATCTTGGAACGATGGAGAGCGATAAACGCAGATAATAGCTGTATTGCCTGTGTTACATACCAAGCAGTTTGCATCACGAAATGGAGGTTCGGTGATAGTGCAATGCATAGTGTTTTTTGTAAAAATCACCACGCCATCATTTTGTAGGGGATTATTTTGGCTAGCATGGCTCGAGTAACCTTGAAGAATGGGCAGGGCTCCTGAAACTTTTAACCAACACTCCGTGAAAACAATAACGTCAAAATCGATTTTAGTCGTAGATAACATAGTTACAAATTGATTAAAATTTTTGTTAATGCTTCTAATATTTATGTGGATTAATTTGAGGTTTAAGTGAGGGAATTTAATAAATCTCGTGCACTGTCCTGGCGGACATTGATGTGTATTAGCTACAGAAATGTTATCAATGTCAATATTAATGTTATTAATGTTAGCCATTTATAGGGATAAGAGTTTTTCAATTAGATACATCACTATAATTCCGTGAGTCGATAATAATAATATAATGGTGCACACATGAGAAAAGCATAACATAATAGGGGTACCATTATAGCACTTCTGCCGGAGTGTGACACGCAAGCATTACACCACCGCAAGGATGGAATCATCGTGGGGTCGCAAAAATACGCCGAATAATATTGATAGAAAAGTGAGAGTTTGAACATTGTTTCAACTGTTACAAAATATAATATGTAGATTACAAAATAATATGTGTGTAAAGCAGTACTTTTAAAAGAGTAAAATGAGACTAAGAAAATTACATACCAACGGGGATCCCGGGATTTAACATGCAAATTAATAAAAAGTGGAGTACAAGAATATAGTCAATTATTGATATTAAATGTGGCCATGCAACGTTCCGATTTTATTTGGGTTGGCTTGTCTTCAGGATTTTTTCGCATGAAGATCTTTCCATTCAAGCTCCAACATGACAGCTTGTGAGTTTTGGCAAACTGACGGCATTCGTAAAAGAGCTTTCTCATAGAAGATGTCAGGTGCTCAGCAGCGTAGATGGGTTTTCTTTCGCCAGGTAACCCGATTGTATGAGTGTTCAGCTTATCAACGGTAGCACGCTCTTTATTAAAACGGCGAACATTTGACAGGAAGTCATGTTTGCGGGAGACAGATGTAAATTCAGCGACGATTGAGCGAGAAGATCCTGATTTACCTGGGAGGCGGTGAATATCGCGCAAGTGGGTTTCATGTATTTCCAAATCTACGGCCTTCCCAACTCCAGTGATAATTGCTAAGAGATCCTCTTGTTTTTCATTATCCTTAGCTGGTACATTACGCAATTCAACGGCCGCAGATCTAGTATGAAGCTGTAAGTCCTGGATTTGTTTATCCATTTGCTCAAGCAATTCATTATCCTCCTTTTTCTTCTTTTCTAAATCACACACTCTGCTCAACATCTCCTCATAATCCTTAGTGATGGAGTTCATGCCTTTTTCCAGTTCAATGGTCGTTTTCCGTATTTCTGCACATTGTTCTTTTAGCGCAGAGACAACCTTAGATAGGGACGAAAGCATGGCATTTTGTTCTGATTGCCATGAAGTCAACCTATTATCGTGGTCAGCCTTCCACGAGTTTAATAGTTCCAGGAGCTCATTTTTCAAATCGAGGCAAGCGCATGACGTCGATTCAGAGGTACGCGGTTTGTTAGGTAATTCATTTGGTCGCTGTTTCCTACTGTTGCGGACAGTGACATTAGCATCCTCAGTTATTTTAGCATTCGGTGCGGGATTGGATACAGCCGGGGACTGGCCTTGTTTCGACTTCTTTGAGGGTGATTTAGGTGGAGTTCGTTGCATTTTTCGTACTTAAATGAAGCAGTAACGATTAAAGAACAGCCAATATATCAGCAGCAACAAATATTCAAATAAATTAGCAAGCTCAATTAATTAGTTTGCGTTCATAACATTCACATACGACACGTAGCGGTGTTATCTGGTCGTAGCACACGTAGCGGATTGGCGGGTGCGTAGGCGCGATGCGTAGCAATTCGTAGCACAGGTGACGTCAACACGGCCCCACTCACTGCGCTGGCGCGCACGCTGTGTACGTTATTTTCGCCGTGTGGTGACTAATCTCGTTGGTCTGGTGGCAGGGCGCGCGACTGCTGACTCAAGCGCCGCCGGTTCGAATCCGCATGGGACAGAACCAATCAAGCAACACAAAACTGGGACGTGACACTGATTTATCTATTTGTTTCACTCTAAGGCCGCCTATTAGGAGGAGCCTATGATATAAAAACACTAAAGAGTAACAAGGAATCGTAATTTTGAGTATTGACCAATCACTAATTAGCACAAAAAATCACAATTGCTCAGGTGACACGAGGTTCACTGCACACGTCCGTACTACGTACACTAGCGGTAACACAAACACTAGCGGTAACACAAACACTAGCGGTAACACAAACACTAGCGGTAACACAAACACTAGCGGTAACACAAACACTAGCGGTTACACAAACACTAGCGGTAACACAAACACTAGCGGTAACACAAACACTAGCGGTAACACAAACACTAGCGGTAACACAAACACTAGCGGTAACACAAACACTAGCGGTAACACACACACTAGCGGTAACACAAACACTAGCGGTAACACAAACACTAGCGGTAACACACACACTAGCGGTAACACACACACTAGCGGTAACACAAACACTAGCGGTTACACAAACACTAGCGGTTACACAAACACTAGCGGTAACACAAACACTAGCGGTAACACAAACACTAGCGGTAACACAAACACTAGCGGTAACACAAACACTAGCGGTAACACAAACACTAGCGGTAACACACACACTAGCGGTAACACAAACACTAGCGGTAACACAAACACTAGCGGTAACACAAACACTAGCGGTAACACACACACTAGCGGTAACACAAACACTAGCGGTAACACAAACACTAGCGGTAACACACACACTAGCGGTAACACAAACACTAGCGGTAACACAAACACTAGCGGTAACACACACACTAGCGGTAACACAAACACTAGCGGTAACACAAACACTAGCGGTAACACAAACACTAGCGGTAACACAAACACTAGCGGTAACACACACACTAGCGGTAACACAAACGCCTAACATTGGTCCTACAGTCGGCGTATACAATCAGTTACGTCAAGATGATTTGTTTAGTCCACACAGCGTGTTACCGACGACGGCTCGTACACATAACTAACAATTAGCTAGGGGTCGTAGTCCGGAAGTGTGACGTGGTCTATTAACTATGTGGGCGACGGCGAGCTGGCGAGCTGGCGAGCCGCGCGGATGTCCGCGGTCACGGAGAGGGACCGCGTGTCAAGATCAAAGGTAAGAGTTCGTAGCTACTGTGTAGACGAACTTGTAAACAAGAGGTGAAAGCTGGCTTTTCTAGTGGCGGCTAGGAGGTGTATGGGGTATGTATGTATGTGTACATGTATATGTATATGTACCACTACTAATCGTACTGTGTGCTAATATTGTTGAAATCTGTCATATAGTTTATAATTAATTTCTAAAACTGTAGAAATATACATATACTCTTAAAAAGTAATTTAAGTACAATTTCTCGTACAATATCAATCAATCAATCTTCATTTGTGAACATAGGTATACATAAAAGGACTTAAATATACACATATTTGTAGTCGAGCTCTATGTTCTACCATGAAATTGGTGTACAAATAGTAATTTTAGTATTTATTTTATTGAGTACATCAAGTAAATTCGAGTTTAAACAATAATTAAAAAGTCGAAAGTCCAAATGGGCACTCGTTTAAAGAAAAAAAATAAAATAGTTAAATAAATATCAATTAAATGAAGAAATGTCAATTAAATTAATTTGACATGCATGTCAATGGAAGATAATATTATAGGAATTGTGTCATAATTTATCATTTCAAAAATCTTCAACAGAGTAATATGTCTTATCTATTAAAAACAAAAACAAATTCAAAGCTCTCTCTTTAAATCAAATATTTGATTCCTACTCGATTTATACCATTTTTTTTCTGCGTACATAAATAACTAACTCTGTTAGGTATATTCAAAAAACTGTCATGTGTAACGAGAGAACACGGAATTGCTCTTAGAATATTGTCTTGAAAGTTACAAAAGTGCCTGCCATATAAACTGTCACGATCACGAACAAAAAGTGTAGTTGATAAACTTACGTCAGCACGCGGGCGCATGAATTTTATACAATGTTCGTACTCGTATTTACAAAAGTTTACGAAGTTCCGTCCGTCACTGACATACGCATACTTACTTATATAACTAAGGATATCTTTTTGAAAACGATAGTGTGTAAGCTTCGATCAATAGTGTGTGAGCACCAGGGCCACGACTGTTGCAACAAATGTTACCTACCACCTAAGTACACATTGTGGAATGCAATAAATTATTGATTGATTGACCATAATATAGTATACTAAAACTATGGTGAGCACATGTACAGTAAACGCTCAAAAGTCCATAAGCATGCTAAGAATTACATTGCTATGAACTGTGCGAGCACGAACCAGTACGTGTGCGTGTATGAGCCAACATTCCGCAGATAACACACACTAATGAATTGTCGCATGTCGTCGTACTACGCGAAATAACATTATATTTCTATTGAATTTAGAATAATCGTCATAGTGGCGACTTGATCTTACCATTGCATTGCTAAAATTCGCATAAACATAACATGTGCTGGTAGCTGTTTGGGCTAAGCAATGGTTTCACAATCAATGAAGTCTGAGTTCGAATCTTATCACAATGTTGGACTGTTTTTTGTTTCTTTGGAACCATAATAATATATTCCTATTTTAAGCAAAAACTTGTTAGATGTTTGTTAAATATTAGTTATTGTATTATTATTTAACTATTTTTGTGATTTTTAATTTATTTTTTCGGTGTTGGAAGGTTTAAATAAAAAAGTCGAGCTGAATGGTAACAAAAATGTTTATTCGTTTTATTTAGTTATTTATAAAATTAACAAACTTAAGAGAATTGTGACGTTACATTCCTACTAGATAAAAGAACTTTTTTTTTAACCGTTCATAGGATTTTTAGTTGTATACCCACTTAGTCAATTCATAATAACATAACAAAGAAATGATATTCTAATAACACATATATAATTGTCAATACATATTTAGTTTTCTATGATCTACCTTCTAACTTTACGAAATGAGTGACCAAGCGAACAAGATAAAGAATATTATATTTCTGTCCCATTACTTCCAATCAAGTAAAAACTTACAAAAAGTCAAATACTGCGTGAGATTTGAACTCACGGCACACTGATTCACGCATCTATATGCACGAGCTTAACAACTAGGTCATCTTTACACATGTTATAACTTTGAAATTATGAACTACAATCAGTTGTTGACGACGCATGTTTATGTTCTTGGAAATAGAAGGTCTTAAGTCAAACTAAACGCCAAGCTATTGCTTTGTGAGTTTGCTTATCGACTTTTGGTCGCGACTGTACCACGATGCTTAGTATGTACTTCCAAACAACGCAATGGTAAAATCTTACACCCCGATTGTAAGTATTTACACTCCGGTGATAAGTAATGGTCATCATAACTTAGACACACCACTTCCGAAAAAAATTATACTCTTGGCAAAATAAGGTTTATTTTCTGACGGATTGCCTAAAAATCCAAGAACGTCAAATATTTGCCAAACACTCTTGACTTTAGTAAAGCTACCTTGAAACTAATTGAAGTGTGCTGTCGGAACGATTACCGGAAGACGTAAACTGTGGACTAGATACAATAAATCTTAGTTTAGACCAAGTTTGTACATTTGTGGTTTAGGAGAGACTACTAACCAAACAGAGAGAACATAAACTATGAACTGTAATGGATGTTAAGTACGCATCGTTAGATTGCAAACAATGATAATGACAATAGTGTACTTATTGTCTTTATTGAGTAAGTAAAATTTACTGCTGAAACTGCAAATAACTGTAACAACCAGTCTATAATTTGAAAATTTATGGACACCATTCAACTCGGAAATAAAAATGTAGGCGCAGTTCAAATCCGCGCCCGTCTTATGTTTTAGTGAAAACATGGTTTTACTACGGTTTCCGATACAGCCGTAGCCATTGTATTCGCTCGACACTAGACTTAGTAGGCTCATTGCATTCCTTATAAAGTAAGCTTTCACCGATTATGATATTTTTTAGTTCTGAGCACATTTATTTTGCTATTGTCTACTTCATATTAATTTTTAACCATATTTTGGCTAATATTTCTGTTGTTTCTCTTTAGGTCTCAGTAGCGCTTTATTCGCTCTTGACAAGAACACCAGAATAACTGATCTAGCTAAACACGTTTTTACGCTATACAAGTTGATATTTCGACACATAGTGAAAAGTAGAGGGTCGAGCATATGCGCGTGCTCTCGCAGTGTGACGTCATGCGTCATAGGCAAATTGTGTCCTACCTTAAACTGGTTAATATGACCTGCCTTTTGAATGCTACATTACTCTAGCATTAAAAGTCTTGTAGTTACTAGCGGTTAAAATTAAATGTTTTTGTAAGTCAGAAATATTGAAGTTACCACCAGCACGCGTAGCATTACCTCCCTAGAAACGGAAGAAATGACAAAGATTCTCGTATTGTGCAGTGCAAAGTTCTTAATATTATCTTCACGTATTAAGAACTTTGCACAATTTTTTTTCCCGTACGGGAAAAAAAAACTTCAATGTCGGGATTAATAAATCATTTAAAGCACAAGGAAGACTCAGAAGAGTATCAGAAGTTCAACAATATAGTTACCTGTTTTTAACCGACTTCAAAAAGGAGGAGGTTCTCAATTCGTCTGTATGTTTTTTTTTTTTTTGTATGTTTGTTACGCGATTACTCAAAGACGGATGGGCCGATTTGGAAAATTCTTTTTTTTGTTTGAAAGCGTATACTTCCGAGGTGGTCCCATATAAATTTTATTAACTTTGCTTGGGGAGTTTTTGAGTTAGCTTCAATAATGCGTATATTTCCCACTTATTTTTGTGAATGATGTGATGATGTTTTAATAACTTCCTATCACTGTTATCTACATGGCTATATCTCCAATTATTGTTCCACCACTAAAAAGTGAAAAATAAAAACTTTTTAGCAAAAAATAAAACCGACTTACAAAACAAAACACTACAAAGTGAGAAATAACTTTAATTTTTTGCTAAAAAGTTTTTATTAATCTCTTACAAAAGTTATTTGCGTACGTTACTTTCCATTGAACCTACACACCTACACACCTAGCTATAAAGAAAAATAACGCTTTCTCGAAAAAGCAATGTATGCTCAGCATTCATAAACGTTAAATATTCAACCAAATAATACCTAGTAACCGCATATTCTTTGCAACTCTAATTGATACCTATCTATTCAACCAATAAGCAAAGCTATAAAACTTTGAGAAACTTACACGATCTGAATAATTTTTGTTTCATCATTAATTCATTACAAATGAACTTCTTCAAAGGATTGCTCACATAAAATAAAACCAACGATTGATTCCATTGTAACATTAATTTACCGACTAGGAAACGACGAAACTATTAATAAAACATGGTCAAATGAATGATGTTCCATTAGTACCCACATGCTAATAAGATTTCATTTGTATTACTTACTGGATTTACGTCAAACAGCTAATGATTAATACTGTCAAACGCCGTCTGAAGCTTTTTCAATAAATGTACGATTCAAAGTAATGACAAAGAAATTATATCATTAATCAATGTGTCTCCTGTGCCGTTCTGCCTACGAAATAATTTATATCAGCAGCAGACTAATGTCTACAGAAATGATGCAGTGATGTGCTCCGCGATGTAGCCGGACATTAATGTCAAGGATTAATAACATTTTTATTTCGACACTTAAGAACCACCCCTATTAACTTTAGAGATGGTATTTTGTCTCTTACTTTTTCTGTATTAAAGACGGGTTTTGTTTGTTTGATTTGTATGAGAAAGGATCATTAATCGCGTTTACATCGAAGGGCGGCGCGTGCGACGCCGATGTGCGAGCAGTCGTTCACTTGACTAGTATTTAAACGATGGAATATAAATTCAAACTAAAGGTGTCAAAAATACTGATAATGGCGTACTGAAATACTAAGTAGGCGAACACAAATACTGAAAACGGTAACTTCAAAATACGAATTTGAAGTACGTGTTATTCAGAATAATCAATATAATAATTCTTAAGCGAACAAATTTCTATTTGTGTAACTATTTTGCAGCTCACATTACATTCAACATCTGGCATATATTTTATTCCAAGAGTTCTGCCTTATATCCTAACCGAGGTGTTTCAT
Organism: Dicycla oo; assembly: GCA_948252095.1. NCBI lineage: Eukaryota > Metazoa > Arthropoda > Insecta > Lepidoptera > Noctuidae > Dicycla > Dicycla oo. The sequence continues at coordinate 856,717 of OX411718.1, read as the reverse complement.
ATATCATGTTGAGCAATGAACCAAAGACTCACAATAAAACCTTAAACTAACTTATAAAATAACTGATTGGTGTATACGTATAGTCGACAGTACATTAAACTTCACAATACGGTATGAAAAATTACTTTAAAAAAGTAAGAACCGACTTCAAAAACCCAATAAAGAATAAAATAACTTTCATAAAAAACTTAACAGCTTCTGCAGTCGGTGTCTTCAATTCATCGATGCACCTAGCTTGGTACCGACCTCAGAAACTGTTAAGTTTTTTTATGAAAGTTATTTTATTCTTTTTTTTTTGGTTTTTGAAGTCGGTTCTTAGTTTTTTATTTTATTAAAGTATTTTTTTGTTTGCCAAAGACGCTGTTATTAAGTGTGCCCGAGTGCACCCGAACTCGCGCGCTGCACAGCGTTGGCGATTCGTCGCTCCGTCCCCTAAATTTGTACAAGCCGAACGAATCCAGTGTGCTATTTTCACAAGAATAATATGCTAGAATAGAAAAAAATAGTACCTCAAATAGTATTACAGTATTTAACGATATTATTACCGCAGCTCACAAACATATCCTAAAACGGTATTTTTTGAAGCACTTCATGTATTACCTAACTCAAATCGGTTATATAATCACTCAATTATTATTTTCTCCCACTATTTTTTCACCTAATTTAATTCGGACACTTGGAATTTTAGTTGCTAGCTTAGATTAACTGTTTCCCACTGCTAGTAACTCATTTTAGTTGCTAGCTTAGATTAACTGTTTCCCACTGCTAGTAACTCATTTTAGTTGCTAGCTTAGATTAACTGTTTCCCACTGCTAGTAACTCATTTTAGTTGCTAGCTTAGACTAACTGTTTCCCACTGCTAGTAGCTCATTTTAGTTGCTAGCTTAGACTAACTGTTTCCCACTGCTAGTAGCTCATTTTAGTTGCTAGCTTAGATTAACTGTTTCCCACTGCTAGTAACTCATTTTAGTTGCTAGCTTAGATTAACTGTTTCCCACTGCTAGTAACTCATTTTAGTTGCTAGCTTAGATTAACTGTTTCCCACTGCTAGTAACTCATTTTAGTTGCTAGCTTAGATTAACTGTTTCCCACTGCTAGTAGCTCATTTTAGTTGCTAGCTTAGATTAACTGTTTCCCACTGCTAGTAACTCATTTTAGTTGCTAGCTTAGATTAACTGTTTCCCACTGCTAGTAACTCATTTTAGTTGCTAGCTTAGATTAACTGTTTCCCACTGCTAGTAACTCATTTTAGTTGCTAGCTTAGATTAACTGTTTCCCACTGCTAGTAACTCATTTTAGTTGCTAGCTTAGACTAACTGTTTCCCACAGCTAGTAGCTCATTTTACGAATTTTAATCATTCATAATTATCGCCAGTTAAGTTAATTTTTCGCAAACAATTGAATGCGGCTTTGTTTAGTATTAAAGTAACATTAACCATATTATTTACTAGTCCGGTTAATAATTCCGCAATTAGTTTTGTTCGCGGTTTTAACACAAATTGTTATTTAATCGTTTCTTTCGTTGAGATTGATTCTGATAATTGTCTCTGATTCCCCGAATAAAGGAACAATTTATTATTCATGAACTTAATTAAATTCGAAATAATACAGGAGATGGTCTGTTTCCTTCTGAGATAAATTCAAAGTGATCCGAATTTATTCTGAATAATATGCGTACAGGCACTTTGCTTTGGTTACAAGAGACGACCACGAAGTCATACCGCCTTTGACGAAGAGAATTCTATTTTAACAAAATATTAGGTTGGGGAAAAAGTCTTTTCGCATTATAGTATGTATGAACTTGTAATAAAATCTCGTTGGCTATACTATTGGTATCTGGCTGGTTTTGGTATCATTGAAAGTTTAAATTTTAAAGAACATAATTCCAAATTCAAATTAGGAAAATGTGTGACTTTCATTTGTTTTTCGTACCGTCAAGATGAGTGAATCTAATGAAGAAATTCGATACATTTTAAAGTTTTACTACGAAAAAGGTAAAAATGCAACGCAAGCCGCGAAAAAAATTTGCGATGTTTATGGACCTAGTGTAGTGTCTGTGAGAGTAGCACAAATTTGGTTTAAGCGTTTTCAATCCGGAAATTTTGATGTCAAAGATGCACGTCGCTCTGGTCGCCCTATTACGGATAAAATGGATGCCATTTTTGAAAAAGTGGAGCAAGATCGGCATATTAGTAGTTACGACATAGCTGAAGAACTGGAAATTGACCACAAAACAGTTTTGGCGCATTTGAAAAAAACTGGGTACACAAAAAAGCTCGACATTTGGGTACCTCACGAGCTCACTGAAAGAAACCTAATGAACCGTGTACTCATTTGTGATTCTTTATAACCGAACCATTTTTGAAGCAGCTGATAACTGGTGATGAAAAGTAGATCACGTATGACAAGAACGTGCGAAAAAGGTCGTGGTCAAAGGCCGGTCAGGCTTCACAGACTGTGGCGAAACCCGGGTTAACTCGCAACAAGGTGATGCTGTGTGTGTGGTGGGATTGGAAGGGCATTATTCATTATGAGCTGTTACCACCTGGCAGGACCATCGATTCTGAACTCTACTGCGAACAACTGATGAGATTAAAGCAAGAAGTTGAGAGAAAGCGGCCGGAATTAATCAACAGAAGGGGTGTGGTTTTTCATCATGATAACGCTAGACCTCACACATCTTTAGCAACTCAGCAAAAATTAAGAGAGTTTGGCTGGGAGGTGTTAATGCATCCGCCGTATAGTCCTGACCTTGCACCTTCAGATTTCCACCTGTTTCGGTCTCTTCAGAATTCTTTAGGCAGTGTCAGGTTAACATCACGAGAGGACTGCCAAAACCACTTGTCGCGGTATTTTGACCAGAAGTCCCAAAATTTCTATAGCAATGGGATCATGTCCCTACCTACAAGATGGCAAAAAGTTATCGAACAAAATGGTACCTGCATACTTTAGTTAATGTAAATAAACTATATTAAAAAATGTTTTGAATTTTCTTAAAAAATGCGAAGAAACTTTTTCCCCAACCTATTACATAATTCCAGTATCGTCAACACTGTGGATACTTTAATGGGTTATATTTGTATGAGTATATTTTAATAGGGTTTGAAAGTCGTGGGAATAATACGAAATAATAGAAGAAGACGTAGCCAGTGTAGTATACCCATGCTATGTTTTATACTACCTGATGCCCGCGGCTTCGCCCGCGTGGATATCAATAATACGAAATAATAGAAGAAGACGTAGCCAGTGTAGTATACCCATGCTATGTTTTATACTACCTGATGCCCGCGGCTTCGCCCGCGTGGATATCAATAATACGAAATAATAGAAGAAGACGTAGCCAGTGTAGTATACCCATGCTATGTTTTATACTACCTGATGCCCGCGGCTTCGCCCGCGTGGATATCAATAATACGAAATAATAGAAGAAGACGTAGCCAGTGTAGTATACCCATGCTATGTTTTATACTACCTGATGCCCGCGGCTTCGCTCGCGTGGATGTCAATACTTCCCTATTTGTATCGGATTTTGTTCACAAATTAATGGGTTTTATTGTTTTTTGCGCGGCACCTAAAAGCTTTTTCTAAAATATTGTTAGCCTAAGTAGCCCAGCCAGTGAAAACCTCGACAGAATCGGTCCAGCCGTTTCGGATGTTAGCCGGAACTAGGGAACAAAGAAACAGACACAATTTTTTTTTTTAATATGTCTCGTATATACTTTAAAATGCATTTGGTAAAAAGCTGTTATTTTTACATTACAAACAGACACTTCCATTGTATTTATTTGTATATAGTATGTATAGATGTACAGATAGGGTAGGTATACTTACTCGGACTTTTCTTTACTATGAACTTGGTCGCAATAATCAATGTATTGATGTTCAACATTACTGGCTGCATTTTGTTGAAACGTAGTAGGTACATAACAATCAGTCGGGGCAGCAGCCTGCAGTCGGGGCCGCAGACTGCAGTCGGGGCAGCAGCCTGCAGTCGGGGCCGCAGACTGCAGTCGGGGCAGCAGCCTGCAGCAGTGGTGTGCAACTCGGTAGTCAACCAATTATCCTACTAATATTATAAATGTGAAAGTTTGTATGTTTGAATGTTTGTTACTCAATCACGCAAAAACGGCTGAACGGATTTGGATGAAATTTGATATACCGATAGTTTAGGTATAACCTGGATTAAGATACTCGTATAGGATACTTTTCATCCCGGTAGAAGGTTCCAGTGGGATAATTTCCAACATTTACGCGGGCGAAGCCGCTGGCAAAAGCTAGTGTATTATAATAAAATATACATATATATATATATAAAATATGCATATTACTAAATAGGTACTTGCCCCAGGAATAACTTCCGTTTGTTTATAATATCTGGTTCAGCGTAACAAACTAAATTCATTCAATTCAAACTGTGCCAAGTAGTTAAAATAGCATAAATAACGTCGGTAAATACAATTATTTTATGGTCTAAACTAGTTTGGCTGGAAACTGTAACGGTGAGTAAATAAACTAACCATTTTGTAAACAATTAGAACACTTAAACTATTACGAGTCGTATTGTCTCTGGCGACTTTATCTGCGTGAAACACTTCGTTAAAATTGTTTAATTACTTTTTATATTGCACAATACGAAACTATTTAGAAAGTCACTACTTCTGCCTAACCGCACGAGGAGAAGGCGTGACTTTATGTATCTACGTGTACTTGTGATAATCAGTTTGATTCAACTTTCTGACGGCCGGCGCGCGGCGGCCCTGATGATTTACGCTAGGAATTCTGTATATTCCTCTATCGTGATGCTGTAAGGATCAAGATTATAAAATCAAGAGACATTCAGGTCGAACGAGTCACTAGAACAGTCAAGTTTACTTATAATTGACAATATTGAAATGCTCTCAGTTTCATGAGCCAACGAAGGCGAGGGATCCCTTTGATCGCGTTCATTGACGCATTAAGGACAGTCGAATCAATAATTTTATTGTACTATTTGTACACATAGTGTTGTACGAAAATAGCAATAAAGGGTTTGGATAATAGTTTAAAAATATACCCGAGATGATTATGATAATCGTAAAATCATTTACTTTTATTTTAAATCACTCCGCGGCTGTGTCCTTGTTTAGTTTAGTAAGGGTGTATTAGATTTATAATTTACTGTAATGGTGTGGTCTGAGTGTGGACAGCAGTGGCCACAGATACAGAACAGTATCTGTGGCCACAGTTCTGGCTGTCACTTTAATTATTTAGTGTACACGCGCCTGCGCACCGCGACCGACGCAAACACGAAACTAGTTTAATGTAATGTGTTCATGTAAATAATATACAAAGTATGTAGATGTGCTGCTGTCACCGCTACACTGCAGTTAAATATATTATTTTGTTGTCTCATTCATTGACAAATAACCATCTGACATCCACACTAACACCCGGCTTCTAAATTGAGAATCTGAAGTTGAGTAAAATTCTAGGTACTTTAGCATTACTTCCATGTATCCCGCGAAATTTAAAATACCTTAGGTTTTTTGCAAAGACTTTTTGAATTTCGCGGGCTTGCAACTTAAAGGCTCCCGCAGATAGACGCGACGCGACGCTGTGACACGATTCTGGCAGAAAAATCTCCATTAAGTTTTCATAGAAATTATTCTACTTGATTCGCGTCGCACTGTCCGGGAGCCTTAAGTAATGCTACAGTAGAGTTAGACAAGTTCTCAACTTCAAATTCTCAATTCAGAAGCCGGGTGTTTGCAATACAATGTCAAAAGCCTACTAGCATCCTTACAATATGTCAACTCGCGACGTAAGCCCCTTTCATTGACTCGCACAAAATCTTTATTATTTCTCGCATAGAATTAATCAACTAAAAAGAACTATGTGATAGAAATAGTCGCATAATATGTATGTAGATGTGTAGACGACGGGCAAGTCTCTCTAATCATCTATCCGCACGTAGTCACAGCGCGTGTGCGGGGCAATGCACGATGCGCTCCCGCAGGACTGCGCACGCTTAGAAGCTCCTAACTTTATTGTTGATATTATAACTAGTAGCGGGTCGCGCCCGGCGTCGCCTGCGTGAATTTCATGTCTCTGTCTCCAATGGTTTAGGCTGTGTGTTGTCTCTTTTCATACAAAAATTTCCGACATTTCCGGGGAATTTTCCAAAAAAGATCTTACATACCTGACAATTACAAACACAACAAATAATAAATTAGCCAAATAGGTGCAGCCGTTCTGAAGTAATGCGTTACGTTTACTCGCCAATTGATTTTTATATAATTCGAGTTAATATGAACAACACAGGACACTCTCACTTGTCCGGGTGCCACGTAGCTATTCAGTCGAATATTCATTTTTTTTATTGTCTTTATGACGAAACATTTTCTCAGCTCCCGGAGAAATAGTAAATAGTTCACCAAACTTGACGCCACTGCTGAAATGACACTGTTACTAAAATATTGCTCAAAAGCTAGAAGGTACTCATTGTGCCAAATCGTCGTATCGAAGGTAGTTCGGCACACACTCTCGGAGCGGTTCTGTAGTCGGAACTGAGATATCGATTCCTTCAGATAGCAAAACACCTGTGACATATACGTTTATGTAGGTAGGTAGTATCAGGAGTTGGAACATTGTTTCTGCAGGTCATCGAAGTTCAGATGGATCCTATTTCATGAAACACAATCATATTACAAAACAAGTATAATATAATATCCTCATTATTAAACAACAAAGTATCTAGCAAGCCTATTCTACCTATGAACACTTTCAGAGAGACAATTTGACCATCGCCAATTTATTCGTTTTTCTTATCGTTCAAATCCTGGCAATCTGTTCCAAAATCGTTCCAGTACACCTTCACGACCTTGGCGACCTTGGTAAGGAACCAGGCGATCATGACGAGCACAGCGATGACGTCGAGGTGGAACCGTTCCATGATGCTGAGCTGAAGGACGGGGGAACGGAGGTGTAGGACGCCGCCTGTGCTCATCACCAGCTCAATCCAGTACAGCAGCTCTTTGTTCACTGGCACCAGCGGGTTTTGCAGGATGCGGGATGCTTCCTTTGCGTTGCTTCGGTAGCTGTGAAGAGTACAGTTTTATTAATATCTAAATAATCTGTAGAGTAACATGTTTATATCTTCCCAAATCAGGCTTCTCGGTTTACTGGTGCAAACAATAATGGTTTCTCCCAAAAGACGGAAAGGCAGAATGAGGATCCATCATTAATCAAGCTGAAGATAAGGTTTAAGATAATGTCAGGATTGCGGCTTCTTACTTTATTCAACACTTTGAATCAAGATTAATTGTTTTTGAAAATCCAACGTCAGACTCCGAAAATCTTAAAAGTTTCGGAGACTTGGTGCGTAATATATTAGTTTATTTTTCTTAGAAAATATATCAGGGTTGAAATGTTTCAAGTGACATCTTAATTGAGAATCAAATAACTTTAAACTGTCAGCTTTATTGTCCGCTCGAGTGAATACTCATATTGTTAACACTGATGTGCGGTCTGCTGTACTCACTCATATTGTTAACACTGACGTGCGGTCTGCTGTACTCACTCATATTGTTAACACTGACGTGCGGTCTGCTGTACTCACTCATATTGTTAACACTGACGTGCGGTCTGCTGTACTCACTCATATTGTTACCATTGACGTGCGGTCTGCTGTACTCACTCATATTGTTACCAGTGACGTGCGGTCTGCTGTACTCACTCATATTGTTACCAGTGACGTGCGGTCTGCTGTACTCACTCATATTGTTACCATTGACGTGCGGTCTGCTGTACTCACTCATATTGTTACCATTGACGTGCGGTCTGCTGTACTCACTCATATTGTTACCATTGACGTGCGGTCTGCTGTACTCACTCATATTGTTACCATTGACGTGCGGTCTGCTGTACTCACTCATATTGTTACCACTGACGTGCGGTCTGCTGTACTCACTCATATTGTTAACACTGACGTGCGGTCTGCTGTACTCACTCATATTGTTACCACTGACGTGCGGTCTGCTGTACTCACTCATATTGTTAACACTGACGTGCGGTCTGCTGTACTCACTCATATTGTTACCATTGACGTGCGGTCTGCTGTACTCACTCATATTGTTACCAGTGACGTGCGGTCTGCTGTACTCACTCATATTGTTACCATTGACGTGCGGTCTGCTGTACTCACTCATATTGTTACCATTGACGTGCGGTCTGCTGTACTCACTCATATTGTTACCATTGACGTGCGGTCTGCTGTACTCACTCATATTGTTAACACTGACGTGCGGTCTGCTGTACTCACTCATATTGTTACCATTGACGTGCGGTCTGCTGTACTCACTCATATTGTTACCATTGACGTGCGGTCTGCTGTACTCACTCATATTGTTACCATTGACGTGCGGTCTGCTGTACTCACTCATATTGTTACCATTGACGTGCGGTCTGCTGTACTCACTCATATTGTTACCATTGACGTGCGGTCTGCTGTACTCACTCATATTGTTACCAGTGACGTGCGGTCTGCTGTACTCACTCATATTGTTACCAGTGACGTGCGGTCTGCTGTACTCACTCATATTGTTACCATTGACGTGCGGTCTGCTGTACTCACTCATATTGTTACCATTGACGTGCGGTCTGCTGTACTCACTCATATTGTTACCATTGACGTGCGGTCTGCTGTACTCACTCATATTGTTACCATTGACGTGCGGTCTGCTGTACTCACTCATATTGTTACCAGTGACGTGCGGTCTGCTGTACTCACTCATATTGTTACCAGTGACGTGCGGTCTGCTGTACTCACTCATATTGTTACCATTGACGTGCGGTCTGCTGTACTCACTCATATTGTTACCATTGACGTGCGGTCTGCTGTACTCACTCATATTGTTACCATTGACGTGCGGTCTGCTGTACTCACTCATATTGTTACCATTGACGTGCGGTCTGCTGTACTCACTCATATTGTTACCACTGACGTGCGGTCTGCTGTACTCACTCATATTGTTAACACTGACGTGCGGTCTGCTGTACTCACTCATATTGTTACCACTGACGTGCGGTCTGCTGTACTCACTCATATTGTTAACACTGACGTGCGGTCTGCTGTACTCACTCATATTGTTACCATTGACGTGCGGTCTGCTGTACTCACTCATATTGTTACCAGTGACGTGCGGTCTGCTGTACTCACTCATATTGTTACCATTGACGTGCGGTCTGCTGTACTCACTCATATTGTTACCATTGACGTGCGGTCTGCTGTACTCACTCATATTGTTACCATTGACGTGCGGTCTGCTGTACTCACTCATATTGTTACCATTGACATGCGGTCTGCTGTACTCTCTCATATTGTTACCACTGACGTGCGGTCTGCTGTACTCACTCATATTGTTACCACTGGCGTGTTGTCTGCTGTACTCACTCATATTGTTAACACTGACGTGCGGTCTGCTGTACTCACTCATATTGTTACCACTGGCGTGTTGTCTGCTTTACTCACTCATATTGTTAACACTGACGTGCGGTCTGCTGTACTCACTCACATTGTTAACACTGACGTGCGGTCTGCTGTACTCACTCATATTGTTACCACTGGCGTGTTGTCTGCTTTACTCACTCATATTGTTAACACTGACGTGCGGTCTGCTGTACTCACTCACATTGTTAACACTGACGTGCGGTCTGCTGTACTCACTCATATTGTTAACACTGACGTGCGGTCTGCTGTACTCACTCATATTGTTACCACTGACGTGCGGTCTGCTGTACTCACTCATATTGTTAACACTGACGTGCGGTCTGCTGTACTTACTCATATTGTTAACACTGACGTGCGGTCTGCTGTACTCACTCATATTGTTACCACTGACGTGCGGTCTGCTGTACTCACTCATATTGTTACCACTGGCGTGTTGTCTGCTGTACTCACTCATATTGTTAACACTGACGTGCGGTCTGCTGTACTCACTCATATTGTTACCACTGGCGTGTTGTCTGCTTTACTCACTCATATTGTTAACACTGACGTGCGGTCTGCTGTACTCACTCACATTGTTAACACTGACGTGCGGTCTGCTGTACTCACTCATATTGTTAACACTGACGTGCGGTCTGCTGTACTCACTCATATTGTTACCACTGACGTGCGGTCTGCTGTACTCACTCATATTGTTAACACTGACGTGCGGTCTGCTGTACTTACTCATATTGTTAACACTGACGTGCGGTCTGCTGTACTCACTCATATTGTTACCACTGACGTGCGGTCTGCTGTACTCACTCATATTGTTAACACTGACGTGCGGTCTGCTGTACTTACTCATATTGTTACTACTGACGTGCGGTCTGCTGTACTCACTCATATTGTTACCACTGACGTGCGGTCTGCTGTACTCACTCATATTGTTAACACTGACGTGCGGTCTGCTGTACTCACTCATATTGTTAACACTGAAGTGCGGTCTGCTGTACTCACTCATATTGTTAACACTGACGTGCGGTCTGCTGTACTCACTCATATTGTTACCACTGATGTGCGGTCTGCTGTACTCACTCATATTGTTAACACTGACGTGCGGTCTGCTGTACTCACTCGTATTGTTAACACTGACGTGCGGTCTGCTGTACTCACTCATATTGTTAACACTGACGTGCGGTCTGCTGTACTCACTCATATTGTTAACACTGACGTGCGGTCTGCTGTACTCACTCATATTGTTAACACTGACGTGCGGTCTGCTGTACTCACTCATATTGTTAACACTGACGTGCGGTCTGCTGTACTCACTCATATTCTTTCGAATAAATAATAGTATACACCTGTAATTCCCAAGTATTTCCATTATGGCTTCCTTGACCCTGTACCCGATCATGCTGGACAAGGGCACCCTGATGCCTCTACCCCTGCTGGCCGCAATGTGCATGGTGAGCAGCTGATCACCCTTCACCGGCATGCCGATGATGGGCACGCCGTGGTACATCGCCTCCATGTACGACAGGTACCCGCCGTGCGTGATCATCATTACAGTGTTCGGGTGTTCTGCTTATACAAATACAAATCATTACTTATAATAACATTAAACAAAACATTCAACATTCATTCATCGTTCATTTTATTTTTTCTTAACATTATTATTTTTAATTATCATTAATCATTTATTTATTTGTTATGAAGAAGAATACTTTGTTCAGTGTCGTCATCATCTCGCTAACCATCAAGTCCTTAGTTTCTGTGTTCTACAGGGTCGCTACCACATTATCTCCATGTTGGACAGATACGATATGAATTATTTACTTCTATGCACAATGGTGATACTTTCAACCGCACGTGCATGGTAACCGCTTCACTTTGACAGCGCTTTCATTTCGTAGCTATAAGTGCAGTTTGCGCAGTTCAAGTAGATAAACTCTGTCTGCTAATGGAATCTCTTGCAGATGACGACTTACCATCAGGAAGGCCACATAAGACCAACCAACCAACCCAAACAAAAACTAAACTTTACGTTTTCCCCACGTCAGTGTAGAATTAATTAGGTTTAGGATCGGCTTAGTAACACAGTAAACTTACTGAGAACACCCAGCTGCGGCGCCTTCTCCAGCAGGTGCACGTTCCCGGGCACATAGTCCAACTTGCCGCGGTACCTCCAGATCACGGTCTGCTCCACCTGCCTGAAGGCCCTCAGCAGCTCCTGCTTCATCTCCACGGACAGGTCCTCGCTGATGGTGGAGCCCAGGTTGAAGTAGATCACACCGTGCTTGGCCTTGTCCAGCAGGTCTTGCAAGTTCTGAACCAGACAATACAGTATCTATGTAATTAAAAATGTTTGGTTTTTAGAAACATTGAAGACCTACCTACCCGTCATTTTGTCGAGTTATGTGAACATAAATGTATGGAACGGCCGATTTTACAACGACCTATTTTACCAAGACCTAATTTACAATGACCTATTCGTATTTTACAAAGACCTAATTTACAACGACCTATTTTACAAAGACCTAATTTACAATGACCTATTCGTATTTTACAAAGACCTAATTTACAATGACCTATTTTCAGGTTTTCTGTTTTATCAATAAATGCAGTCAGTAGTCGTACCAATAACTTTCAAATCAATGTACATGAAGACAATAACGGGTCAGCGCTGACTTGGTTCGCGTTTGCAGTCAGATACTGACCCTGTGTAAATCAGTCTTTATGCCTTGTATAGGCGACTGTGCTTGGTCACAAACACTTTATTAATATTAATAAACGAAACGTTGCGTGCCTGTGGCTGCTTACGTTATGTTCTTGCTGCGTGGTTATTGCTGCAGCCAACGTAAAAAGAAATGAACAAATGTAAATATTTCATAATAACCTTTATCCGTATTGTTTTCAAGAACTCGTACTAATGTGTAAACACATATATTTTTCTATATTCGGACATCACGCGAAGGCAGCCGCTGTAATTACTTATACATTATTATGTAAACTATACTTATTATGAATATTCATAATTTCCGCTCAGGTACCCAAGTCTTACATAAACAATGGCTTAATGAAGCGAATAGGTTTATTTAAATCGTTTCTTTGAATATTTAGATCCTGGGTTTTATTCTCAACCCAAGTAGGTATATAATATTACCATAATGAGACTTTTATATGTATTTATTGACAAACAGAGAGTGACAGACACTTAAAATTGCTTTATTTTCGTGAAATTATATTTGTTTTTTGCTGATATAAAGTGTTCAGTAGTGTGAGTATAGAGCCAGGGCGTTGGATTGCAGTTAACTTCAAGCCTTGCACACACACACACACACACACACACACACACACACACATTACACTGATAAAATCTCTACCAACCCTACATATAGCTGAAAATATTCCACAAACCCCACTTTAAAGTTTATCGTTTACGAGAACATTTCAATGGACTCCATCTGAAATAGAAGTTATATCTCGTCTGGTTTAAACGTCAGCAATATAAGTTTATGGTGCAGTTACCGCACTAGCTCACTCCAATAGAAAATGGTTGAGTTCTGTAACGAAATGGGGTCACGGGCTATCTGATCCATTGAGTTTATGTTATTTATTTCATTCAAAAAGCTAAGCTACGCGCGGCCATTGTTCAGGAGGCTCAATTAAGGGCTTTAGCACGAAGTACGTCTTCATTTTTCGTCTTGCGTTCTTCGTCGAGACGAGGTGAAGCTTTTAAACGCGACTCCTGCACTGCACTGTACATGAAAATCCTCAGTAAAAAGCTCGATATATTCATCGATAAAAGCGCATCACGCATCAACGCTCTTTCGGGATTGTTCTGACGAATAACTGCTACTTATCGAGTGTATGGCATTCTATCGACAACACTGTTCTGGCCGTGGGAAAAGGTAGATACCGTCGGTATTATATCGTACAATGTGACGAGGAATTGCAATCTGCTGTGGTGTGGCATGGTAGGTATGTGTTACTATAGTGTCGCGCACCGCAATATTTTTTTGAATCCTTTTCCTAACTAATACTACCTATAGGCACTTGTTCTACTGCCAACGATGAGCGAGAAGCGAGTAGAGCTAGAAACTAGAAACGATTTGGCGAGCAACGAGCAGCGAGTGAACGACGGCGACAAGCGATTACTCGCTGGTATGCGTATATACCAAGCGTGAGTCTCTCAGTGAGTGCTCTGTCCGCCAAGCGAGCGTGGCTGAGCGAGTACTCCCATTGATAGCTCTTGTCGCTGCGACAAACGAGTACTCGCACGCGGTGTGAACAGTCAGCGATCAACTATTAATATATACACCTCTTTTGTTTACATGGAATATATATTCGAAAGTGAGTTTGTTTGTTTGTTACTTTTTCACGCTAAAACGGCTGAACGATTTTTAATGTGTGGCACATGGGTAGACCATGATTTGGATTATGACATAGGATACTTTAATCCGGTAGTACGTTCCTGTGGAATAACTTCCGAGCTCCACGCGGACGAAGCCGCGAGCAAAAGTTAGCTGCACATAAATGCCAACAAGCGATATTAGAAGAAGAAGAATGTAACATTAATCACCACAGCACTACGTTGTAGTACATACTGACTTCGCTAGCAGCTCGGTAGACCTACATCATCAGCTTCAGCTTCACTGGTGAGCTCCAGTGTTCAGCCACGCAACGCAATGCCGTTCCCACAGTTGACTTACACCGGTTGCTTCGGGTAACTATCACCTTAATATACAATGTGTTTCACAGACGAGTGATCAAACTTAAGGGTGTGGTACAGACCATCAAACTGAACAACTTTTTCCCGGGGAACAACATCAGATCGTAAAAAAAAAATTGTTGTCCCATACAAAACTTCAATACTCACTTGACCAAATGTAGGATATGGAACGATAGATGTTTTTTTTTTACGTATACGATGTTGGTCCCAGGCAAAAAGTTGTTCAGTTTGATGGTCTGTACCACACCCTTAAGTTTGATCACTCGTCTGTGAAACACCCTGTATATTAAGGTGATAGTTACCCGAAGCAACCGGTGTAAGTCAACTGTGGGAACGGCATTGCGTTGCGTGGCTGAACACTGGAGCTCACCAGTGAAGCTACATACTATACTCAGTATACAAGTACATAAATGACAGGTACCTACTTAGTTTTGTACTTAGTATACTTTTATACTGTATGCCAATGTGGGCTAGATTTTAAATAATATTTACAAGATCAGAATCATTGAAAACTAAGACAGACTTCCAGAATTACAGATACTAAAAGTAAACTCACCTGTGGCAGTGTCGCATCAGATCCTTGTATATGATGTCCCCCGACGTACTTGGCGTTGTGCGGCAGTGGCAGCCGCTGGCCCAGCAGTGGCTGCGAGTTGACCAGTAGCATGGCGCCATCGTACACCAGCTCGTCGTAGAAGGGAGGCGAGCGCCCGCGCCGCTGGATGGCGAGCTGATAGATCTCGTAGTAGGCGGGGGATTCCTCGTAGTAGGTTATGTAACTGTGTACAAGATGGTCGACTCTTTATGTGGTTATGTAACTGTGCACAAGATGGTCGTGACTTTGTTTTTATGTAACTGTGCACAAGATGGTCGTGTCTTTATTTTATTTTATTTTCTTTATTTTCGAAAGGCTTACAGACTAATAACATTATAATAACAATAATATACAACAAATATATGTTTATGTAGTTAATAACTGTGCACAAGGTGGTCGTGTCTTTATGTGGTTATATAACTGTGCATAAAATGGTCGTGTCTTTATGTGGTTATATAACTGTGCATAAAATGGTCGTGTCTTTATGGGGTTATGTAACTGTGCACAAGATGGTCGTGTCTTTATGTGGTTATGTAACTGTGCACAAGATGGTCGTGTCTTTATGTGGTTATGTAACTGTGCACAAGATGGTCGTGTCTTTAGATACCCAAATATTACTTAATTTACAAAACATTACCAGGTTGTTACGAAACCGATTCGCCCTGTCCCCCGTACTAGTTATAAACTGTATTACGGTGGGACAGTCTTTCTCTTTCTCTGTTTACAATATTGTATGATTATAAGCCGATTCGAGAGGGAATAATCAGTTAATATCATCTTAAACGCTACAAAGCAAAACCGTGGGTGTATCACACATTCAAGTAGTGGTTTATTTGTTTTAACTTTGTAGGTAGTAGCGTAAGTTCACGTAGTATAAGTAAACATTTTAGATGTTATGTTTGTTTGCAAATATTTGTATCGTTTTGTTGTTGTGTTTGTTTTATCTTTATGTGGTTATGTAACCGCGCACAAGATGGTCATTTCTTTATGTGACTATGTAACTGTGCACAAGATGGTCGTGTCTTTATGTGGCTATGTAACTGTGCACAAGATGGTCATTTCTTTATGTGGCTATGTAACTGTGCACAAGATGGTCGTGTCTTTATGTGGCTATGTAACTGTGCACAAGATGGTCATGTCTTTATGTGGCTATGTAACTGTGCACAAGATGGTCATTTCTTTATGTGGCTATGTAACTGTGCACAAGATGGTCGTGTCTTTATGTGGCTATGTAACTGTGCACAAGATGGTCGTGTCTTTATGTGGCTATGTAACTGTGCACAAGATGGTCATTTCTTTATGTGGCTATGTAACTGTGCACAAGATAGTCGTGTCTTTATGTTGTTTTTGATTTCAGATACTGTTGTATACTATTTACTAAACTATGGGCTAAGGCAATAGACTCTTGTGACGACCAGGCATAGTGCATAGTGCAATATCATTATACCTAGTACATACTGAGAATAGTGATAAACATAAACGCAGATACCTTTATCGCATTGTGACGTGAAGTGTTCTCATTAATCAATCAGCACACATTGCTTGGAATATTAACAAAAAGGAAGATTGATGTACCCAGTAGTTCAGCTGATGTTACAATAATCGACATTGCCATTCTCATTACGCGTAGTCTGCATATTTAATGGCAATTTAAAATAATTTAAACGTCATGTCTTCATGGACTTGAAACCAATTAGGTACTTGTGGGTCAGCGCCCGGGCTCAAGAACGAGGCAACCTTTATGCACTTCTTATTTTCCTGGAGAGATACAATAACGCTGAGCAATAAAATATCATCAATTTCTTGGCACCAGACAATTGATAATAATACCGAATAAAGCCAGCCTGTTGTTCCGCACTACAAGACAAAGGCTTCTTCATAAACAGAGAATGCACGAGTATTGATCACTTATTCACCATCCTTACGGATACTGAACAAATTACGTACTTATTATTGGAAATGTTTGTTACTAATTCAAAAATAACGAGGTACATATAACCCTAATGTCTTCAAAGTGAGAGTGAACAGCCTTCTTCTGGGTAAGCTCACTCCATCGTCACTTTGTCTCTGTCACCTCTGACCTAGACTAGAGTCAAGAGCAAACCCATCACAAATAAAACTAGGTACGTACATACCTATCTCCAACTAAAGCGGGTAGCGACAAACTTTACTATCTGGATTGCAGTTCCACACTGACTGCAATTCCAAACTACATTTTTTTCAAACAGCATCAAATTGAACTTTTATCTCCGTTGGGAATTAAATGTACGACCATTAGAGCATTGGCGATAGTTCACATTATAGTGCGACATGAATCGGTAATCTACACAGACCAAATGCTACTATGGTAATCTCATAATGAGCTGGTGAGAAAACATTGCCAATCCAATTTTGCGTTATGGCATAATAATATGGGGTAATTCTGTAGAACTTAACAGAGTGTTTCGAGCTCAAAAAAAGTGCATTCGCTCAATATGTGGAGCGCAGCCAATGGACAGCTGTGTTCCATTATTCCAAGAATTAAAAATATTACCACTCCCAGCATTGTATATTTTTGAAATTTGTATTTTTGTTTACCAAAATAGGCATGAGTTTCAGCTGCATAATGATGTTGTATCCAGACCTAGCCGCAAAGTACACATGCTTCGTGTAAACTATTTTCAAATAATATATTTTGTATGGCGACCAAATTTTATAATAAACTACCAGATTGATTTAAAACACTTAACTTTAGCACATTTAAATGCAAATTATTCAATTATCTAATATAATATCTAATAAATATTAGGTAAATGATTTTATAATTTGATTTTATAACGACTAATGATTTTATGAATGAAAAGTTGACGTAAATATTAGGAAATAATTTTATTCTCTCCTACCTCTTTGACTTAATTTAAACTTTTTGACATCTCCACAATTTATGTTTAATATTGACTAATTTGCAATTTGAATGATATACTAATGTATTTAATTCAATGTTATATCTGCTTATTAAACTAACCACAACCGTGATAATGTATTTGTACGCCGGAAACGGCGGAATATTAATTAATATTAGATCTTTTAAAAGTATTTAACAACTCTGTAACAGTATTCTTACAAATAAATGGACTATTACTATTACTAGAATACTAGACTCGACAGACGGACTGACGATCTTACAGTACATAGTATATAATATTTTGTTAAAACCACCCATGGTCGTAAATGACCAGCCAGTTTATACCTAGCACATTTTATTAACACACATGAGTCCCTTTGAAGCCTTCAGCGATGTTCAACGAAAGCGAAGAATTCGTCTGATATTCCTGGCATCGCACACAACAACACAATTCTTACATTGACAGTATGTCCAAGTATTTATGTACCCACTATACCCAGGCGGAGAGGTAGGCCTGCCTCCCGATGCGGTAGACCCTGTCCCCCACACTGGGTGGAAGGGTCGGCAAGGCAGCAGCCATGGGGTCCACGAAGAGTGTGGGGCTGCTGGCCTCGTGCACCAGCTGCAGGCTCATCCAGGAGGCGTCCATGGAGCTGTACCACACTAGGGGACAGTCGAACACTGCTGCTAACCTGGAAACGGTAAACAATTTGTGAAATCGATTATTAGGAGCATGAAACATTATCACCAGCCACCTGAGCATATCACCATTGGCCACCTGTTACTTGACGTCCCTTAAGAGGATTGTGAAGCTGTAAATTTTCATACAAAAAGAGGTAACGTTTTTCTCCCCCTAACATTTTAGGTTGGGGAAAAAGTCTTTTCGCATCATAGTATGTATGAACTTGTAATAAAATCTCTTTAGCTATACTATTTATATCTGGCTCTTTTTGGTATCATTGAAAGTTTAAATTTTAAAGAACATAATTCCAAATTCAAATTAGGAAAATGTGTGATTTTCATTTGTTTTTCGTACCGTCAAAATGAGTGAATCTAATGAAGAAATTCGATACATTTTAAAATTTTACTACAAAAAAGGTAAAAATGCAACGCAAGCCGCGAAAAAAATTTGCGATGTTTATGGACCTAGTGTAGTGTCTGTGAGAGTAGCACAAATTTGGTACAAGCGTTTTCAATCCGGAAATTTTGATGTCAAAGATGCACGTCGCTCTGGTCGCCCTATTACGGATAAAATGGATGCCATTTTTGAAAAAGTGGAGCAAGATCGGCATATCAGTAGTTACGACGTAGCTGAAGAAATGGAAATTGACCACAAAACAGGTTTGGCGCATTTTAAAAAGAACTGGGTACACAAAAAAACTCTACATTTGGGTACCTCACGAGCACACTGAAAGAAACCTAATGAACCGTGTACTCATTTGTGATTCTTTATTACGACGTAATGAAACCGAACCATTTTTGAAGAAGCTGATAACTGGTGATGAAAAGTGGATCACGTATGACAAGAACGTGCGAAAAAGGTCGTGGTCAAAGGCCGGTCAGGCTTCACAGACTGTGGCGAAACCCGGGTTAGCTCGCAACAAGGTGATGCTGTGTGTGTGGTGGGATTGGAAGGGCATTATTCATTATGAGCTGGTAACACCAGGCAGGACCATCGATTCTGAACTCTACTGCGAACAACTGATGAGATTAAAGCAAGAAGTTGAGAGAAAGCGGCCGGAATTAATCAACAGAAGGGGTGTGGTTTTTCATCATGATAACGCTAGACCTCACACATCTTTAGCCACTCAGCAAAAATTAAGAGAGTTTGTAGAGTATAGTAGAGAGTATAGTCCTGACCTTGCACCTTCAGATTTCCACCTGTTTCGGTCTCTTCAGAATTCTTTAGGCAGTGTCAGGTTAACATCACGAGAGGACTGCCAAAACCACTTGTCGCGGTATTTTGACCAGAAGTCCCAAAATTTCTATAGCAATGGGATCATGTCCCTACCTACAAGATGGCAAAAAGTTATCGAACAAAATGGTACCTACATACTTTAGTTAAATGTAAATAAACTATATTAAAAAATGTTTTGAATTTTCTTAAAAAATGCGAAGAAACTTTTGCCCCAACCTATTAGTTTAATTTTCATAATTTTTGGTAATGTTTTAGGTATAATAAAAAACTAGGTCCGTACGTTTTTATTATAAAGAAATAGTGCATACGATAGAAGTTATTAGCATCTAAATATCTATATTTTTGACATAAAAACATCCTCGAGCATTTTTATTTTTTTAAGTTAAATTAAATTACTAAAAACGAAAACGTACAGACCTAGATTGAAGTGTATTGAATGTAATGAGACCAAAATTGTCTCATTTTGTAAAGGTTTAGGGGAGTGAAAACGTTATCGCCCGAAACAATATTTATGTAGATAATTGTATGAAATGTAGGTAATTGCCTCCAAAAATCGCGCCGCGTATCGGCACTTCACAATCCTCTTAAAATAATGGTATTATATTTAGTACACGAAGAGCTCGTGGCTAAGTAATAACAGCCGCACGGGTCGATCCATCAGGTTAAGCTACGCTTGCCGGGGTTGGTCTGTGGATGGGTGACCATCTTTACATACCGAGACTCCTCCGTGCCTCGGAAAGCACGTTAAGCCGTTGGTCCCGGCTGTCATTCGAGGATCTTTGACAGTCGTTACGGGTCGTCAGAAGCCCGAAAGTCTGACAACCAGTCTTACCAAGGGGTATCGTATTACCCGGTAACTGGGTTGTGGAGGTCAGATAGGCAGTCGCTCCATGTAAAATACTGGTATTCAGCTGCATCCGGTTAGACTGGAAGCCGACCCCAACATAGTTGGGAAAAGGCTATGCAGAATGAATTTAGTATACGAGTGTTGGTGTACAATATAATTAACATATTCTATTTATATATCATGCATTGATTAATTCACTAACTGATCAAGTCATTAATTCAACAAGAGGTTGGTTCATTATATTCGGTCGTCGCTTTATGATCGCTATATTGAATCTCCGCTGATCTATTGTCCCGGTCTCGACGAAGGTTAACTTTGGATAAAAATCCCTGATCGACAATATTATGACAAATCTCTTTATTTGACTGCATTGTTCGTATAATCTCAGACTGGGATGATTGGAATCCATTCCTTTATTGTCCCGTTCTATTTTGTGAGTTTGCTTTATTATCCCTTGATTAGAAAGAAAATTGTTGTTGTACGTATTATTGCAAACTGTGTACATACCTACTGTAATAATATTGAGGTTTATATTTATTTTAACAATCGAAACGAAAAGTTACCTACTGTTTCATAAAAGTTACCTAGTGATTCATAAAATAATAATTTTATGTCGACCGGCCCATTATTGCTCATCAGCGATCATAGCCATCGAAGTATTAACTCTTGGGCTGTACTGACATAAAGAAGAGTAAGGTGCCTTGGACTGACTTTGATGGAGAATCTCCAAGGTCGCTTGGATCGTTGGCATTGAACACTTACGGAGCCAACAGTCCACTGTAGTACCACTCGGCGACCACGATGTCGAAGTCCTCAGCAGTATCCTTCAGCAACTTCTGCACATCAGCGTGGCGCAGTGCACGCTCAGCAGTCCTCATGCCTTCCAGCAGGAACTCGTGCGATGGGAGGCGGGAGGAGGCTAGCTCCGACAGGCGAGGTATACTCCTGGGTTCTAAATATTTTTTTTTTTATCTTTATAACCTCCAACAAGTAAGCGCCATCGGTTTTATTTGTATCAAAAATGGAAATAAAAATTGACCGACCACCTTTGAAATAAGTACTTTCTAGAAACGGGAATAAAAATAATTCTTCAGTTCTTCGGATACGACGGCTTTTTAAATTAATTTTTATCTCTTATTTACTTATCTACAAGTAAAGTATAGTGTAAGTACCAACCTGTGTTATCGTCCGCAACTGAGCTGATGTCAATCACACGGAAGCGCTCAGTTGCCTTCACCCGCGTGAATGTCGTTATGTATGTCACCTGAAAACAAATTAATAATAATAATAAGGAAGGATAAGGTCTAGGATAAGGAGCCAGACCAAGAGAGATACAGAAACCCGCAGGGCAGCATGTGGCGAGCTGTTGGGCAGTAGCGACCCCACGGACCCTATCTCCCTGGAGAAATCTTGTCCTTGGGCTTGCCTTTATTGGCCGGCTGGAGTGAACACTGACGAGGAACAGAGCTCCCACCTCTTTCTTGCCTTTATTGGCCGGCTTGAGTGGAGATTCGCAAGAGCAAACGTGCTCGGAGTGAATAGCCCTGCACCAACCGGGGGTTGTCCTTGGGTGCACTTGCATAGTGCATACAGGAATAATCGTCGGTTGGTGCCTCCTCATCATTTAAAATTACCTAAAGGGCCTCTGTGAGTTGGCTTCGGCCCCTCGTATGCCTTCCAAAGGTCCAGGACCCCAGGGTCCGGAGATATGTAAGAAAAAATAATAATAATAATTATATCCTAGGACATTTCACACACGGTCATTTAATCCCAAACTAAGCAGAGTTTGTACTATGGAAACCAGATAACTAATATACTACATACACTACTTTTTTTTTTTGTTAGTAAATTATAGTACTTTACTGCCGCGGCCTGCAAAAGAGGCAGGACGAACGTATGTGTGCCTCGGCGTTGCGGTCAAGGCTTGCATAGTAGGTACTTTTCTGAAATAATGCGCGGAAATTCAAATTATTAATTCCAGAATCAATGATGTTCATCACTCAGATGAAGTGATGAACAATAATATGTTCACGTTCCAATAATAATATGTGCATTTGTTTCTTTTTTAGGGTTCCGTACCTCAAATGGAAAAACGGAACCCTTATAGGATCACTCGTGTGTCTGTCTGTCCGTCTGTCACAGCCAATTTGCTCCGAATCTAATGGACCGATTAAGTTGAAATTTGGTACACTTATGGATTTCTGTGACCCAAATAGGGACGTATAACGTAAATAAATGAATTTTGAACATGAAGTTCAATTTTGGGGGCAAATAAGAAAATAAAATAAATAGTTTTGCAAAATGTACCGTGTAACATATCAAATGAAAGAGCTTACTGTGAGGGTCTCAAATATATATACTTTTTAATGAGCTTAAAATTTTGAAAAGAAAATAATTCTATAGCTATAGACTACAGGAAAGCCTATAAGAAGTCTATGGTCTTAAAATAACATGGTAAATCTCTCAATATTGTGCGTACAAACTTAAATTTGTCCATAGTTAAACGAAAAGGATCCAACCCACATTAGGTGTAATGTGGGTTGGATCTTTTTCGTTTAACTCTATGACATTTGTGAGAACATGACGTTTTTCAACTACATTGTTAAGTTTGTTCTTGGGATAAATTCATCCCAACTACGGAACCCTTCATTGTGCGTGGTCCGACATGTAATTGGCCGTTTTTTTTTACTGTAAACAGCTCTATCTGCAAGCCAAATCGAAATTTAAATAACAATAAGTTACCTCCGTAGTTGCCATGTGACGAAGTAAAAAGTTCGTTCCATTTTCAAATTACACAACTAATATGAGTTTTCAAAGTAATTCATGCGGCCGCTAAACAGATTAGATATGAATTTTTCACAGTAACATTGCCGGCCGCCTGCTCTCATGTATTTGACCACACGCACACACATGCATTAAGAGGAAACGCGGGCGGAAAGACTTTTGAAAATTAGGTATTTGAAGAAACTATCGCTGTCGCTCTGCGAGCGCTCGGAGTCCGGCCGCGCAATCCATGTGTGTGTAAGTTAACAGTGTGTGCGTGTCTCCGCCGCGCCGCCCGCGCGCGGTTCTTGTAATCGCCTCAGTCACTCGTTCACTCGTTGTATTTTTTGATGTTTGCATCGTTCGTTCGTTACCTACGCGAAGTGATTGATCTCTTATGATTTTGGCTTGTTTATTGGACTTTTTCTTCCTGTATACTCTTTTGATTCGGCTTATTTCTACTGGACTCCCTGATATACCTACTGTTTTGACTCTGCTATGTTTACTGGACTGTGCCTTTTATAAAACCCAAGAACTCGATACTAACGGTAAGGAGGTAGAAAAGGAAAAAAAGCCGTTTGTTTACGAGTACTAAACGAAAAAAACACCATTTTAGTATCAAACGACAAGTTCATTATTTGGCTCCCCAGTCAAACCGCGTCACATCGTCACGCGTGCGTGTAACTTCCAAGACTATCAAATGATTCATTTATAGAAGAAAACGCAAGCTCATCAGTCTCATCATCATCTTTAAAATCACCAACACTCGGCAATTTGTATATAGAGCCAGAGAATGTTGTTGAAACTAATAAAGACGAAGGATTACAAGGACGTAGAATCGTGGATATGGTCATTCTACCCTACTTACCTCTACCTAGTATGAGATCTAGAGACTAGATAGGTACCTATCCTACATTTAATTTACTGTTTTATATTGAAATCGTTTTGTAATAAACCATTTTATAGACATGACATTAATTTTATTTTGTATCCATTACCTATTAAAAAAGTATTTGTATTTCCCACTAAAGAGGACGAGAAAAAAATGTACGTACATGTGTTTATCGATAACTGTTTACAACACTAGTTTATCGTATCGTTTATTGCAACTACTTCGCATCACTTTTCCGCCTGTGTACGTATTATAGCAGACCCCCCCCCCCCCGCCCCCGCCCTCTAATTCGTGCGATAAGGACAACTGCAGATCCGACTGAATAGCCTAAGTAAAAAGTCACATTTTCGAGGTTTGGCTCTCGCCTATTTTCTCCACCAATATTGAACCAATTTAAAAGATATTTCATAAACCGGATAAGAAGGATATATACTGTGTCGCCATGTTTTCCTTTTTTCATTAATAGTTGTCAAATTTGTACCCTAGGCCTCTGTTAACAGCGGTCTAAATAGGCAATTTTGAGCATTTTTTGAGGGTTCTAGTGCTTATAAAAATAATGTATTATCAAAAAGGAAAACATAGGGACATACAAGTAACTAACATTTATTATTCTGTAAAAAATCATAGCCATATGGTCATTAACCAGAAAGAAAACAGGCGAGAGCGTCTCTATAGAAAAAACACCACCCGCATTTCCTCTTAACACACACAGCAGTAACAATAGATACATACATTGTGTCCTCCATTGAGCAGTGTGGTGACGAGATGGTCTCCGAGCAGGGTGTGACTGCGACTGGCGACGGGGAACACCACCAGCGCCCTCTTACATGCACACACATGCACTAACACACACAACAACAACACGTATTTACACCACTGCATTTCTCATACGTTTGTTACTTTTTTGAGGATTTTTTTGGCGTTAGTTAACTGATATTTCTTAGGAATGTGATTAGGTTATCAGGAAAGTTTTTCTATCGTAAACTCATTAAAATATTTAATATTTTACAAACACTGTTTGCTATTAAATTCAATGTATTCTTTTAAAAAATATCCGTGTATAGTTTCACTGCGATGGTGTCCTGTCTGATAACAGATAAGCACTGTCAGTTGACACACTGCTTCGGCGCAGCTACAGACTTCGGTACTTCACTATTTATGGTTTATCCAATCAAGATATTTTGTGGGTTTGTTTGTACATCGATAATGTTAGTGTAAGTAGGATATGCCTTTGATTAAAGTATGTAGATACAATCAAATTCTCTCCCGTTATCGTAATCGTCTTGGCGAGCCAAGTGAAGCGCAAGGTCACTACCTACCTTTTCTCGTAGCGCTTAAAAAAATATTAAAAAATATTGTCATAAGCAACTTACAAAAAAAAAAAGTGAAATCCCACCAAAACATTTTCATGTAAAATGTTACCAAGACGAGACCATATGGCTCACACTCTCAATAAGTTATCAGATCTCATGTAGAACCAAGCTTCTAACTCTACAAGCCTTAACTTCACAAACTTTACACCTTAGTCAAAATATGTGGCTTGGCCGTTTCGCTACCCTCATGGCCTCATGGGCGTAAGGTGAAAAATTTATTCATTACTTTTATCCGCTGTGCTCAATCGCTGTGCTAACCCGCGCGCGGGGAAAACCGTTGAGCGCCCCACTCGCGGACGCCCGCGGTAACCTTGTAAACAAAACCGATTTGCATCGTAGCTTCTTGGAATTTTGTGACCGTTGAATGTTTCTTAGAATGCTAGTGAGTAGGGCTTTACAGTAATGTACGTTTCGTTTGAAAGTATGACTTCTTTTCATTTTCAAAATTGGTTGTAAAAAATAACAAAACAATTTTTAGTTACACTTTCAAAGAAATGACTCTAGTAAGAAAAAACAAGCGATGACCTATATGTTTTATGGTTTAAAATGCATGGTGTGTTTATTCTTAGCACGAAAAATAAATAAAACCACTTACCTTAATACAATTTTCATTAATTACAAGCATTCCAGTTTGAACAAAAACCTTTTTTTACAAAAAGATTTGCAACTACAGACTAAAAATAATCTTTCCATAGACGATTGACTAGTCGCATAAAGGGTTGGCATACCTCAAATTCCTCGGAAATAGTGCATCAAACTAAATGTATGGAATTAGAAAGGACTCCTTAATAGTGGTGGAACAAGGTTCAAACCAAAAGCAAATTTGCGTGGGATGACTATACTCCCACTAACCATTACTTAACAAAAAAAGTGGGATGAATTTCATCCCATGTGTAATTAGCGGTTATGTTCAATAGTTCTTGTAGTAACTTGTTGTTTTGTTTGTTTGTTGTTTGTTTGTTCTCTTCTTCTACGTTGTCTCTGTCACCTCTGACCTAGACTAGAGTCAAGAGCAAACCCATCTCAAAGAAAAAGGAAACGGCCAAGCCTCATATTTTTCTGATTTTTTGACAGTGCAAGCCATAAATAAGGTCTCATCTTGGCAACATTTTACTTGAAAATGTTTTTGGTAGGTCTAAATATTTCTAGATTGTTAACCATTATCAATAAATGAATGAATGAATTGCACTGACCCCAGCGTGGTTTGGCTAGACTCGATTACTCGAATGAACCCAAACATTCACACTAGACCCTGTAGCCTCGTGTAGTCGTGTTACATGGTGCAACAGAGACGATTGCATAATGAAGGTCTAGACCGGGGGGCGCGATAATGGTAGGGAAGACGTGCCCTTAGGATATGGTTTAAAGAGCCCTGATAAGGGCCCTGATATAAAGAGCCTACCGAGTATGCACCCTATAGTAAGCAATAGAATTGTGGAGAGACGGTTGTGGACGGACGGACAATGGATGTTATCTAGGAATAACAACAACTGACCTATACCTGGTGCAGTCCCATACACTTGAGGACAATAAACATGAATGCTTTTATTTAATACAATCCTATGTAACAATGCCAGGTTGGGGAATCGAACCTCAGAACTAAGACGAATTGTGTGGCAGATTTTATTGTTGCTCTGGACCTCTTTTGACGTGCATGGCTCGTTACATTGTTCTCATATAATGTAACCTAAAGTAATAATGGACTCTTCATGCAAACTACATGGAGTTTCTTACCAGTTCTTCATGGAAACTACAATACATGGAGTTTCTTACCAGTTCTTCATGGAAACTACAATACATGGAGTTTCTTACCCGTTCTTCATGGAAACTACAATACATGGAGTTTCTTACCCGTTCTTCATGGCAACTACAATACATGGAGTTTCTTACCCGTTCTTCATGGCAACTACAATACATGGAGTTTCTTACCCGTTCTTCATGGCAACTACAATACATGGAGTTTCTTACCCGTTCTTCATGGCAACTACAATACATGGAGTTTCTTACCCGTTCTTCATGGCAACTACAATACATGGAGTTTCTTACCCGTTCTTCATGGCAACTACAATACATGGAGTTTCTTACCCGTTCTTCATGGCAACTACAATACATGGAGTTTCTTACCCGTTCTTCATGGCAACTACAATACATGGAGTTTCTTACCCGTTCTTCATGGAAACTACAATACATGGAGTTTCTTACCCGTTCTTTATGGAAACTACAATACATGGAGTTTCTTACCAGTTCTTCATGAAAACTACAATACATGGAGTTTCTTACCAGTTCTTCATGGAAACTACAATACATGGAGTTTCTTACCCGTTCTTCATGGAAACTACAATACATGGAGTTTCTTACCAGTTCTTCATGAAAACTACAATACATGGAGTTTCTTACCAGTTCTTCATGGAAACTACAATACATGGAGTTTCTGACCCGTTCTTCATGGAAACTACAATACATGGAGTTTCTTACCAGTTCTTCATGAAAACTACAATACATGGAGTTTCTTACCAGTTCTTCATGGAAACTACAATACATAGAGTTTCTTACCCGTTCTTCATGGAAACTACAATACATGGAGTTTCTTACCCGTTCTTCATGGCAACTACAATACATGGAGTTTCTTACCCGTTCTTCATGGCAACTACAATACATGGAGTTTCTTACCCGTTCTTCATGGAAACTACAATACATGGAGTTTCTTACCCGTTCTTCATGGAAACTACAATACATGGAGTTTCTTACCCGTTCTTTATGGAAACTACAATACATGGAGTTTCTTACCAGTTCTTCATGAAAACTACAATACATGGAGTTTCTTACCAGTTCTTCATGGAAACTACAATACATGGAGTTTCTTACCCGTTCTTCATGGAAACTACAATACATGGAGTTTCTTACCCGTTCTTCATGGCAACTACAATACATGGAGTTTCTTACCCGTTCTTCATGGAAACTACAATACATGGAGTTTCTTACCCGTTCTTCATGGAAACTACAATACATGGAGTTTCTTACCCGTTCTTCATGGAAACTACAATACATGGAGTTTCTTACCCGTTCTTCATGGCAACTACAATACATGGAGTTTCTTACCCGTTCTTCATGGAAACTACAATACATGGAGTTTCTTACCCGTTCTTCATGGCAACTACAATACATGGAGTTTCTTACCCGTTCTTCATGGAAACTACAATACATGGAGTTTCTTACCCGTTCTTCATGGCAACTACAATACATGGAGTTTCTTACCCGTTCTTCATGGAAACTACAATACATGGAGTTTCTTACCCGTTCTTCATGGAAACTACAATACATCGAGTTTCTTAAGAGTTCTTCATGGAAACTACAATACATGGAGTTTCTTACCCGTTCTTCATGGCAACTACAATACATGGAGTTTCTTACCCGTTCTTCATGGCAACTACAATACATGGAGTTTCTTACCCGTTCTTCATGGAAACTACAATACATGGAGTTTCTTACCCGTTCTTCATGGCAACTACAATACATGGAGTTTCTTACCCGTTCTTCATGGAAACTACAATACATGGAGTTTCTTACCCGTTCTTCATGGAAACTACAATACATGGAGTTTCTTACCCGTTCTTCATGGCAACTACAATACATGGAGTTTCTTACCCGTTCTTCATGGCAACTACAATACATGGAGTTTCTTACCCGTTCTTCATGGAAACTACAATACATGGAGTTTCTTACCCGTTCTTCATGGAAACTACAATACATCGAGTTTCTTAAGAGTTCTTCATGGAAACTACAATACATGGAGTTTCTTACCCGTTCTTCATGGCAACTACAATACATGGAGTTTCTTACCCGTTCTTCATGGAAACTACAATACATGGAGTTTCTTACCCGTTCTTCATGGAAACTACAATACATGGAGTTTCTTACCCGTTCTTCATGGCAACTACAATACATGGAGTTTCTTACCCGTTCTTCATGGCAACTACAATACATGGAGTTTCTTACCCGTTCTTCATGGAAACTACAATACATGGAGTTTCTTACCCGTTCTTCATGGCAACTACAATACATGGAGTTTCTTACCCGTTCTTCATGGAAACTACAATACATGGAGTTTCTTACCCGTTCTTCATGGAAACTACAATACATGGAGTTTCTTACCCGTTCTTCATGGCAACTACAATACATGGAGTTTCTTACCCGTTCTTCATGGCAACTACAATACATGGAGTTTCTTACCCGTTCTTCATGGAAACTACAATACATGGAGTTTCTTACCCGTTCTTCATGGAAACTACAATACATGGAGTTTCTTACCCGTTCTTCATGGCAACTACAATACATGGAGTTTCTTACCCGTTCTTCATGGCAACTACAATACATGGAGTTTCTTACCCGTTCTTCATGGAAACTACAATACATGGAGTTTCTTACCCGTTCTTCATGGCAACTACAATACATGGAGTTTCTTACCCGTTCTTCATGGCAACTACAATACATGGAGTTTCTTACCCGTTCTTCATGGAAACTACAATACATGGAGTTTCTTACCCGTTCTTCATGGCAACTACAATACATGGAGTTTCTTACCCGTTCTTCATGGAAACTACAATACATGGAGTTTCTTACCCGTTCTTCATGGAAACTACAATACATGGAGTTTCTTACCCGTTCTTCATGGCAACTACAATACATGGAGTTTCTTACCCGTTCTTCATGGCAACTACAATACATGGAGTTTCTTACCCGTTCTTCATGGAAACTACAATACATGGAGTTTCTTACCCGTTCTTCATGGAAACTACAATACATCGAGTTTCTTAAGAGTTCTTCATGGAAACTACAATACATGGAGTTTCTTACCCGTTCTTCATGGCAACTACAATACATGGAGTTTCTTACCCGTTCTTCATGGAAACTACAATACATGGAGTTTCTTACCCGTTCTTCATGGCAACTACAATACATGGAGTTTCTTACCCGTTCTTCATGGAAACTACAATACATGGAGTTTCTTACCCGTTCTTCATGGAAACTACAATACATGGAGTTTCTTACCCGTTCTTCATGGCAACTACAATACATGGAGTTTCTTACCCGTTCTTCATGGCAACTACAATACATGGAGTTTCTTACCCGTTCTTCATGGAAACTACAATACATGGAGTTTCTTACCCGTTCTTCATGGAAACTACAATACATGGAGTTTCTTACCCGTTCTTCATGGCAACTACAATACATGGAGTTTCTTACCCGTTCTTCATGGCAACTACAATACATGGAGTTTCTTACCCGTTCTTCATGGAAACTACAATACATGGAGTTTCTTACCCGTTCTTCATGGCAACTACAATACATGGAGTTTCTTACCCGTTCTTCATGGCAACTACAATACATGGAGTTTCTTACCCGTTCTTCATGGCAACTACAATACATGGAGTTTCTTACCCGTTCTTCATGGAAACTACAATACATGGAGTTTCTTACCCGTTCTTCATGGCAACTACAATACATGGAGTTTCTTACCCGTTCTTCATGGAAACTACAATACATGGAGTTTCTTACCCGTTCTTCATGGAAACTACAATACATGGAGTTTCTTACCCGTTCTTCATGGCAACTACAATACATGGAGTTTCTTACCCGTTCTTCATGGCAACTACAATACATGGAGTTTCTTACCCGTTCTTCATGGAAACTACAATACATGGAGTTTCTTACCCGTTCTTCATGGAAACTACAATACATCGAGTTTCTTAAGAGTTCTTCATGGAAACTACAATACATGGAGTTTCTTACCCGTTCTTCATGGCAACTACAATACATGGAGTTTCTTACCCGTTCTTCATGGAAACTACAATACATGGAGTTTCTTACCCGTTCTTCATGGAAACTACAATACATGGAGTTTCTTACCCGTTCTTCATGGAAACTACAATACATGGAGTTTCTTACCCGTTCTTCATGGAAACTACAATACATGGAGTTTCTTACCCGTTCTTCATGGAAACTACAATACATGGAGTTTCTTACCCGTTCTTCATGGCAACTACAATACATGGAG
Source organism: Dicycla oo (assembly GCA_948252095.1). Taxonomy (NCBI): domain Eukaryota; kingdom Metazoa; phylum Arthropoda; class Insecta; order Lepidoptera; family Noctuidae; genus Dicycla; species Dicycla oo. Next base: position 825,192 of record OX411718.1, on the reverse strand, counting down.
TTTCTTACCCGTTCTTCATGGCAACTACAATACATGGAGTTTCTTACCCGTTCTTCATGGAAACTACAATACATGGAGTTTCTTACCCGTTCTTCATGGCAACTACAATACATGGAGTTTCTTACCCGTTCTTCATGGAAACTACAATACATGGAGTTTCTTACCCGTTCTTCATGGCAACTACAATACATGGAGTTTCTTACCCGTTCTTCATGGCAACTACAATACATGGAGTTTCTTACCCGTTCTTCATGGCAACTACAATACATGGAGTTTCTTACCCGTTCTTCATGGCAACTACAATACATGGAGTTTCTTACCCGTTCTTCATGGCAACTACAATACATGGAGTTTCTTACCCGTTCTTCATGGCAACTACAATACATGGAGTTTCTTACCCGTTCTTCATGGCAACTACAATACATGGAGTTTCTTACCCGTTCTTCATGGCAACTACAATACATGGAGTTTCTTACCCGTTCTTCATGGAAACTACAATACATGGAGTTTCTTACCCGTTCTTCATGGAAACTACAATACATCGAGTTTCTTAAGAGTTCTTCATGGAAACTACAATACATGGAGTTTCTTACCCGTTCTTCATGGCAACTACAATACATGGAGTTTCTTACCCGTTCTTCATGGAAACTACAATACATGGAGTTTCTTACCCGTTCTTCATGGCAACTACAATACATGGAGTTTCTTACCCGTTCTTCATGGAAACTACAATACATGGAGTTTCTTACCCGTTCTTCATGGAAACTACAATACATCGAGTTTCTTAAGAGTTCTTCATGGAAACTACAATACATGGAGTTTCTTACCCGTTCTTCATGGAAACTACAATACATCGAGTTTCTTAAGAGTTCTTCATGGAAACTACAATACATGGAGTTTCTTACCCGTTCTTCATGGCAACTACAATACATGGAGTTTCTTACCCGTTTTTCATGGAAACTACGATACATGGAGTTTCTTACCCGTTCTTCATGGCAACTACAATACATGGAGTTTCTTACCCGTTTTTCATGGAAACTACGATACATGGAGTTTCTTACCCGTTCTTCATGGCAACTACAATACATGGAGTTTCTTACCCGTTCTTCATGGAAACTACAATACATGGAGTTTCTTACCCGTTCTTCATGGCAACTACAATACATGGAGTTTCTTACCCGTTTTTCATGGAAACTACGATACATGGAGTTTCTTACCCGTTCTTCATGGCAACTACAATACATGGAGTTTCTTACCCGTTCTTCATGGCAACTACAATACATGGAGTTTCTTACCCGTTTTTCATGGAAACTACGATACATGGAGTTTCTTACCCGTTCTTCATGGCAACTACAATACATGGAGTTTCTTACCCGTTCTTCATGGCAACTACAATACATGGAGTTTCTTACCCGTTTTTCATGGAAACTACAATACATGGAGTTTCTTACCCGTTCTTCATGGCAACTACAATACATGGAGTTTCTTACCCGTTCTTCATGGCAACTACAATACATGGAGTTTCTTACCCGTTCTTCATGGAAACTACAATACATGGAGTTTCTTACCCGTTCTTCATGGAAACTACAATACATCGAGTTTCTTAAGAGTTCTTCATGGAAACTACAATACATGGAGTTTCTTACCCGTTCTTCATGGCAACTACAATACATGGAGTTTCTTACCCGTTCTTCATGGAAACTACAATACATGGAGTTTCTTACCCGTTCTTCATGGCAACTACAATACATGGAGTTTCTTACCCGTTCTTCATGGAAACTACAATACATGTAGTTTCTTACCCGTTCTTCATGGAAACTACAATACATCGAGTTTCTTAAGAGTTCTTCATGGAAACTACAATACATGGAGTTTCTTACCCGTTCTTCATGGAAACTACAATACATCGAGTTTCTTAAGAGTTCTTCATGGAAACTACAATACATGGAGTTTCTTACCCGTTCTTCATGGCAACTACAATACATGGAGTTTCTTACCCGTTTTTCATGGAAACTACGATACATGGAGTTTCTTACCCGTTCTTCATGGCAACTACAATACATGGAGTTTCTTACCCGTTTTTCATGGAAACTACGATACATGGAGTTTCTTACCCGTTCTTCATGGCAACTACAATACATGGAGTTTCTTACCCGTTCTTCATGGAAACTACAATACATGGAGTTTCTTACCCGTTCTTCATGGCAACTACAATACATGGAGTTTCTTACCCGTTTTTCATGGAAACTACGATACATGGAGTTTCTTACCCGTTCTTCATGGCAACTACAATACATGGAGTTTCTTACCCGTTCTTCATGGCAACTACAATACATGGAGTTTCTTACCCGTTTTTCATGGAAACTACGATACATGGAGTTTCTTACCCGTTCTTCATGGCAACTACAATACATGGAGTTTCTTACCCGTTCTTCATGGCAACTACAATACATGGAGTTTCTTACCCGTTTTTCATGGAAACTACAATACATGGAGTTTCTTACCCGTTCTTCATGGCAACTACAATACATGGAGTTTCTTACCCGTTCTTCATGGCAACTACAATACATGGAGTTTCTTACCCGTTCTTCATGGAAACTACAATACATGGAGTTTCTTACCCGTTCTTCATGGCAACTACAATACATGGAGTTTCTTACCCGTTCTTCATGGCAACTACAATACATGGAGTTTCTTACCCGTTCTTCATGGCAACTACAATACATGGAGTTTCTTACCCGTTCTTCATGGCAACTACAATACATGGAGTTTCTTACCCGTTCTTCATGGCAACTACAATACATGGAGTTTCTTACCCGTTCTTCATGGCAACTACAATACATGGAGTTTCTTACCCGTTCTTCATGGCAACTACAATACATGGAGTTTCTTACCCGTTCTTCATGGCAACTACAATACATGGAGTTTCTTACCCGTTCTTCATGGCAACTACAATACATGGAGTTTCTTACCCGTTCTTCATGGCAACTACAATACATGGAGTTTCTTACCCGTTCTTCATGGCAACTACAATACATGGAGTTTCTTACCCGTTCTTCTCCATAAGAACCTACTATTTCGAATAGGCAACTTTAACTGTCAGACTGACAAACTCCTCGACAGTTCAAGTGCCTATAAATGTTTAATTGAAATAAAACGTTTTGAGTTTGAAAACTCATTTTTATGTATAAAGAAATTATACATTTTATGTATAAGGACATTATACATTTTATGTATAAGGAAGTTATATGTTTTATTTATAAGCAAGTTATATATTTTATGTATAAGGAAATTATACATTTTATGCCTGGTCATTTCATTAGGGTTATTGTACATTCGACACAAAGTAAGTTAATCGCCATAGATAAAAATTATGTGTTTTGCCACAGCTCTATTTTCATGAAGGAAATTCGTCAAATTGTTTATTTCCATACATACAGCAGACAATTCAAACAATAAGTAGAATAAAAACATTATTTATTTATTTTTCATAATCACAGTTAAGAAGTTACGTCTTACGTCTTCTCACAGTTCTACTTACAACTAAAATACACGCTGATAAATTTCACAATTTTAGAAATCATTATCTATCTTTCATTTCGAGCGCTAAACACCAATAACTTTGCTTGCTACCAGGATTTTATGCAAAAATGACGTAGGTACCTATAATGAAAACTTGTGACGAATTTACACGTATTTTAATGCAAGTGGCGAATACACTTTCAATTTAAGGAGTGTACAAAAATGTAACGAATTTACTTTGTGCTCAATTTACAATAACCCTTTCATTTTATTTGACAATAAAAACATTGACAATCCAGGCAAACCCGACTGGCAGACACAGTATATGGGATGTCGAGTAATCTGTGCCACGAGTATTATAACTTCAGTGTGACAGTCGTTATCAGCGCTGATAAGCGAGATGACTGATCAGTCGTGGGAGTTACTAGTAAGATTTAGCTTATCAGTACCTAGCTGATAACTGATAACATCGCTTCAAAACTATTAAAACCAATAAATCTATTACTAATAACGGAATTCCTCGGAACTTAGGTTGCTCACCCATTTATCGAAACGAATTATCAGCCTAGATGTTCCCCAACGTATTCGGAGCCGAGTGTTTTGACCGTGTTGGTTATATTCTGCTATAATTTTATACATAGGTACTTTCGGATGTCGGTCTAAATATAACGGATGTAATATCATACAATATAATTATCACAATATCCGTAAAAAGCTTTGAATGTAGCCCGACGTTTTAGACGGAAAGTGGGTCAAGGTTTGATGTGAGAATGTTTTCGACTTCCTTTAATGAAGATGTTGTACTTAGTCTCGCCTGTCTCTTCCCGTGAGTGTTGTAAGAGGCCACTCTGAGTGAAGCGGCATCTTTGGTGGCTGGTTGCTAGTAAGTGTAGCGGCATCCCTGGTGGCTGGTTGCTAGTGAGTGTAGCGGCATCCCTGGTGGCTGGTTGCTAGTAAGTGTAGCGGCATCCCTGGTGGCTGGTTGCTAGTAAGTGTAGCGGCATCCCTGGTGGCTGGTTGCTAGTAAGTGTAGCGGCATCTTTGGTGGCCGGTTGCTAGTAAGTGTAGCGGCATCCCTGGTGGCTGGTTGCTAGTAAGTGTAGCGGCATCCCTGGTGGCTGGTTGCTAGTGAGTGTAGCGGCATCTTTGGTGGCTGGTTGCTAGTAAGTGTAGCGGCATCCCTGGTGGCTGGTTGCTAGTGAGTGTAGCGGCATCCCTGGTGGCTGGTTGCTAGTAAGTGTAGCGGCATCCCTGGTGGCTGGTTGCTAGTAAGTGTAGCGGCATCCCTGGTGGCTGGTTGCTAGTAAGTGTAGCGGCATCTTTGGTGGCCGGTTGCTAGTGAGTGTAGCGGCATCCCTGGTGGCTGGTTGCTAGTAAGTGTAGCGGCATCCCTGGTGGCTGGTTGCTAGTGAGTGTAGCGGCATCTTTGGTGGCTGGTTGCTAGTAAGTGTAGCGGCATCCCTGGTGGCTGGTTGCTAGTGAGTGTAGCGGCATCCCTGGTGGCTGGTTGCTAGTAAGTGTAGCGGCATCCCTGGTGGCTGGTTGCTAGTAAGTGTAGCGGCATCCCTGGTGGCTGGTTGCTAGTAAGTGTAGCGGCATCTTTGGTGGCCGGTTGCTAGTGAGTGTAGCGGCATCCCTGGTGGCTGGTTGCTAATAAGTGTAGCGGCATCCCTGGTGGCTGGTTGCTAGTGAGTGTAGCGGCATCTTTGGTGGCTGGTTGCTAGTAAGTGTAGCGGCATCCCTGGTGGCCGGTTGCTAGTGAGTGTAGCGGCATCCCTGGTGGCTGGTTGCTAGTGAGTGTAGCGGCATCCCTGGTGGCTGGTTGCTAGTGAGTGTAGCGGCATCCCTGGTGGCCGGTTGCTAGTGAGTGTAGCGGCATCCCTGGTGGCTGGTTGCTAGTGAGTGTAGCGGCATCCCTGGTGGCTGGTTGCTAGTAAGTGTAGCGGCATCCCTGGTGGCCGGTTGCTAGTGAGTGTAGCGGCATCCCTGGTGGCTGGTTGCTAGTAAGTGTAGCGGCATCCCTGGTGGCTGGTTGCTAGTGAGTGTAGCGGCATCTTTGGTGGCTGGTTGCTAGTAAGTGTAGCGGCATCCCTGGTGGCCGGTTGCTAGTGAGTGTAGCGGCATCCCTGGTGGCTGGTTGCTAGTAAGTGTAGCGGCATCCCTGGTGGCCGGTTGCTAGTGAGTGTAGCGGCATCCTTGGTGGCTGGTTGCTAGTAAGTGTAGCGGCATCCCTGGTGGCTGGTTGCTAGTGAGTGTAGCGGCATCTTTGGTGGCTGGTTGCTAGTAAGTGTAGCGGCATCCCTGGTGGCCGGTTGCTAGTGAGTGTAGCGGCATCCCTGGTGGCTGGTTGCTAGTAAGTGTAGCGGCATCCCTGGTGGCTGGTTGCTAGTGAGTGTAGCGGCATCTTTGGTGGCTGGTTGCTAGTAAGTGTAGCGGCATCCCTGGTGGCCGGTTGCTAGTGAGTGTAGCGGCATCCCTGGTGGCTGGTTGCTAGTGAGTGTAGCGGCATCCCTGGTGGCTGGTTGCTAGTGAGTGTAGCGGCATCCCTGGTGGCCGGTTGCTAGTGAGTGTAGCGGCATCCCTGGTGGCTGGTTGCTAGTGAGTGTAGCGGCATCCCTGGTGGCTGGTTGCTAGTAAGTGTAGCGGCATCCCTGGTGGCCGGTTGCTAGTGAGTGTAGCGGCATCCCTGGTGGCTGGTTGCTAGTGAGTGTAGCGGCATCCCTGGTGGCTGGTTGCTAGTAAGTGTAGCGGCATCCCTGATGGCCGGTTGCTAGTGAGTGTAGCGGCATCCCTGGTGGCTGGTTGCTAGTAAGTGTAGCGGCATCCCTGGTGGCTGGTTGCTAGTGAGTGTAGCGGCATCTTTGGTGGCTGGTTGCTAGTAAGTGTAGCGGCATCCCTGGTGGCCGGTTGCTAGTGAGTGTAGCGGCATCCCTGGTGGCTGGTTGCTAGTAAGTGTAGCGGCATCCCTGGTGGCCGGTTGCTAGTGAGTGTAGCGGCATCCCTGGTGGCTGGTTGCTAGTAAGTGTAGCGGCATCCCTGGTGGCTGGTTGCTAGTGAGTGTAGCGGCATCTTTGGTGGCTGGTTGCTAGTAAGTGTAGCGGCATCCCTGGTGGCCGGTTGCTAGTGAGTGTAGCGGCATCCCTGGTGGCCGGTTGCTAGTGAGTGTAGCGGCATCCCTGGTGGCTGGTTGCTAGTAAGTGTAGCGGCATCCCTGGTGGCTGGTTGCTAGTGAGTGTAGCGGCATCTTTGGTGGCTGGTTGCTAGTAAGTGTAGCGGCATCCCTGGTGGCCGGTTGCTAGTGAGTGTAGCGGCATCCCTGGTGGCTGGTTGCTAGTGAGTGTAGCGGCATCCCTGGTGGCTGGTTGCTAGTGAGTGTAGCGGCATCCCTGGTGGCTGGTTGCTAGTGAGTGTAGCGGCATCTTTGGTGGCCGGTTGCTAGTGAGTGTAGCGGCATCCCTGGTGGCTGGTTGCTAGTAAGTGTAGCGGCATCCCTGGTGGCTGGTTGCTAGTGAGTGTAGCGGCATCTTTGGTGGCTGGTTGCTAGTAAGTGTAGCGGCATCCCTGGTGGCCGGTTGCTAGTGAGTGTAGCGGCATCCCTGGTGGCTGGTTGCTAGTGAGTGTAGCGGCATCCCTGGTGGCTGGTTGCTAGTGAGTGTAGCGGCATCCCTGGTGGCCGGTTGCTAGTGAGTGTAGCGGCATCCCTGGTGGCTGGTTGCTAGTGAGTGTAGCGGCATCCCTGGTGGCTGGTTGCTAGTAAGTGTAGCGGCATGCCTGGTGGCCGGTTGCTAGTGAGTGTAGCGGCATCCCTGGTGGCTGGTTGCTAGTAAGTGTAGCGGCATCCCTGGTGGCTGGTTGCTAGTGAGTGTAGCGGCATCTTTGGTGGCTGGTTGCTAGTAAGTGTAGCGGCATCCCTGGTGGCCGGTTGCTAGTGAGTGTAGCGGCATCCCTGGTGGCTGGTTGCTAGTAAGTGTAGCGGCATCCCTGGTGGCCGGTTGCTAGTGAGTGTAGCGGCATCCCTGGTGGCTGGTTGCTAGTAAGTGTAGCGGCATCCCTGGTGGCTGGCTGCTAGTGAGTGTAGCGGCATCTTTGGTGGCTGGTTGCTAGTAAGTGTAGCGGCATCCCTGGTGGCCGGTTGCTAGTGAGTGTAGCGGCATCCCTGGTGGCCGGTTGCTAGTGAGTGTAGCGGCATCCCTGGTGGCTGGTTGCTAGTAAGTGTAGCGGCATCCCTGGTGGCTGGTTGCTAGTAAGTGTAGCGGCATCCCTGGTGGCTGGTTGCTAGTAAGTGTAGCGGCAACCCTGGTGGCTGGTTGCTAGTAAGTATGGCGGCATCCCTGGTGGCTGGTTGCTAGTAAGTGTAGCGGCATCCCTGGTGGCTGGTTGCTAGTAAGTGTAGCGGCATCCCTGGTGGCTGGTTGCTAGTAAGTATAGCGGCATCCCTGGTGGCTGGTTGCTAGTAAGTGTAGCGGCATCCCTGGTGGCTGGTTGCTAGTAAGTGTAGCGGCATCCCTGGTGGCTGGTTGCTAGTAAGTGTAGCGGCATCCCTGGTGGCTGGTTGCTAGTAAGTGTAGCGGCATCCCTGGTGGCTGGTTGCTAGTAAGTGTAGCGGCATCCCTGGTGGCTGGTTGCTAGTAAGTGTAGCGGCATCCCTGGTGGCTGGTTGCTAGTAAGTGTAGCGGCATCCCTGGTGGCTGGTTGCTAGTAAGTGTAGCGGCATCCCTGGTGGCTGGTTGCTAGTAAGTGTAGCGGCATCCCTGGTGGCTGGTTGCTAGTAAGTGTAGCGGCATCCCTGGTTGCTGAGTATAGCGGCGACCAATACAATAAACCAAATAGAACACTATTAAATAATATTCTCTCTTTAAATAAAAATATCTACCATACAACGTTCTTGACGACGGCAAGAAATTAATAAAAAAATAATGCGTTAAAAGCATTGCTGTTCTGATATTATAATTATGCTATAGTCAAAAGTGGTGTGATTCTGTAAACTTTAAAATAATCGCTAGGATCGATTTTTCCGCCCGCAAGGATTAGCTGCATTTTCCGCGTTCTCCTTGTATAAGAAGGCCTGATATACACACAAGTTTAGTTGCCGTGAAACACTACGGACGATGCGCCATGTGTAGTCACGGTCGTCAGTGTTGTAGTGATCACTAAGGAAGGTTGTTGACAGTCACGGCGACACTCCGGCGCGGCCCCGCCACCGTATGCGCCATGTCTGTCAACCTAATTATGAAGTAGGGTCGTACAGCTCTGACATTCTTCAAGACCACAGAACAGATAAAAGACGTTAGAAGGGCCTTGTTGGCGGGGCAGGCGCGCCGCAATTATGAGCAAATGCTCAAAGTCAACCAAAATTTGCTTCATCGGCGAACAATCGCGCTCTTGTTGTGACAGCGTACGAAGTTCCGCGAAAAAAAAAACAAATTATGCCGTCTTGCGCCATTATAACGTGTCGTAAAAGAAGCCAGGTGTGTAGTGTAGCCCGAGAAGGGATTTATTTTCACCGGTAAGTCCAAAAACCTTAAAATACAAGTGATATTTGTAATTATTACAATAGTATTATGTAGTTTGTAGACAAAAACGATAAAATCAAAATCAAAAGTCATTTATTCAAACTAGGCTGAGAATCAGCACTTTTTGAACGTCAAAATTACATAAGACAGTCCCCCAAAACGCCCGCCCTTCACCACTTCCTAGTGCTTTAGCTGGGGAGAAGAAGTGGCGCAACAAACTCCCCAGCAGCACAGCTGTCTGTTCAGTTAAAAAAAAAATGATTCTATATAACACTGCGCATAATAATTTAGGTACATTACGCAATACAAAACATTAAATTAAATTAAATTATTTGCTATAAGTAAGCTAGCACACGCCAATATACCAAAAAAAAAAAAAATCGAAAACTATACTCAAGCAGAAACAAAATACAAATACAATCGCAAACAGATGCAAAATTATACATTGCTTGCAATACATGGGTACCATCTTGTACTACGTAAGCGATCGCGCAATGTATTGCGTTCACTGCGATGTCGCGTGCGCCGAGCCAAAGCTTGAATTCAGTGATATCCATGCGTATCGATAGTGTTGTACGAAGTTGTAAACAATGTCGATTTTAAAAGTAAGTATGCGTACAAATGATTATTATCAGTAATCACTAATGTATAAAAAAGGGAAGATTCGGTACGCGCGTATTATAATTAAAATAGCTTTGTTTATTATCACCAATTATGGTTTATTGTAGGTTATCAATTTAGTTCCTGAGTGGGTTCTTGTCTGATTTTTTTTTATGTTAGTTATAATGAAAACATACATTTTAAATTTTATTTTTAGATTTCCAACAAATTCAGATACAAGATTACTGTTATTGTTATATATAAATCTGTGATTGAGGTTTCTGGTAGAATTGAATGGATACCTACTAAATGTAGCACTATTTGTTCTCAACATTTTGCAGAAAATGATTACCTACACAACAAAAAAGTCAAGGAAAAGATATTGTAAATCAGGAGCTACTCCGCACAAAAATATCGTTATGCGCCTTTCAGTAAGTAGTATATCATTTATATTTTATAAAACTTTATTGGTGGTTTTGCGTAGCGTACCTAATTATTACCTTAAAATGTTGTCACTTACATAATCTTTTGTGGATATTATTATATAAGCCGTGTGGATTTATACAGCCGTAAAGCTGAAAATCCATGTCTGAAATCTATACAGGAGAAAAATCAACTGTTTCATAAATTTGGGTTGAGTAGGTATTGAACCTTTGTATGGAACAACAGGTTTTTTTTTCGTGATTTCAGAGTTGATCCCAAAGTAAAAGTTGTTCATATTCATGGGTAGAATTTGATATATCGCACAGTACAGTTTGCAAATATATATATATATATATATATTTTATTTTCTTATTTGCCCCCCAAAATTTACCCCCATATTCAAAACTCATTAATTTACGTTACACATCCGTGTTTGGGTCACAGAAATACATACGTGTACCAAATTTCAACTTAATCAGCCCATTAGATTCGGATCAAATTGGCTGTGACAGACGGACAGAGAGACTGACAGACACAGGAGTGATCCTATAAGGGTTCCGTATTGTCCTTTTCAGGTACGGAACCCTAAAAATGAAAGAAAATTTTAATTTTGCGGCTATATTGGATGTTCCCCCTTAATTTGACATTATTATTTATATGTATTTACGAATTCCACACTATTCGTATCCCGTCCCTTAAGAAATTAAAGCGAAAAATTGCAAAACTTAAAGTAACAAAATTACAATAATTTTATCGATAAAAATAATCGACCGTTTGGTCGCCGTAACATGTATGAGAAATAAATTGCTTTTGCGCGTGTGTGAGTGTACGTCAAGCGCAGTGGTTGCGTTAGTGTGACAACCAATAGCAAAATCGCATTCTGAGTGCGTGTGGTGTATTTGTGTGCGTAATGCGCGTACGTATTGGTCTCTTGCTTGTAGTGGAGTTAAAGAGTGGGAGATAACCGGCGACACGCGTTCTAGTACAAATCAGGAACTATTTCCTTTCTAACCTTTTTTACCTGTTCTGTGTTCAAGACTATTTCCTTTTACCATAAAACCATTAAAGTTAATTTGCGCACAACGTAATTCCAACTCCTTATAATTAACGAGTGCAATAACATTTCATCATCATTACGAGGCCGCCAGGTCTTGCTGCTGTCATGTAGGATCCTGTGACCTTGGAGCAAGTGGGTCAGGGTCCTGGCTCCGACTGGGATGTGTCATGGTCGAGCGTCTTCAGAGATAGTAGGTACCTATGATGCGTTACGTCTCGTTGAATACGGAAATGAAATGAAATCAGACACAATTTGATCATCTGCTTGCAGAAATAAGATTATAGTGTATGAATGAAATGGATAAATAATTTGGCGAACGCTTAACTACGAGGAATGTGTTCATTTTTATAGGAGTCATCGAGCATCACGTGCGGTTACATATTCCAGAAATTACAATATGAAGTGAAGCTGTTACGATTCCTCGAATTAATTTTATTACTGTCGATCAAATCGTCTATTAATTTTATAGCTACTGGGAGTAATAACAAAAAAATATAAAATGTTAATTATAATGCTCAACGAACGGAAACATTTGCAACGCTATTAGGAAAGCGCCGCGTGATGTTTAATTACCACGACTATGAGTATGAGAGCACCGCTACACCAAATAAATCGTTGTATCTCTGTGTCACAGTACAACTAATCCACTTAGCAACTAGTTCATTTGGCAGTGTCACAGTGGCAGCACTCGCATTGAGAGTGGCTGTGGCAGTCACAGCTGAGCTCCTGCCACGCTCTGCCTGCTCTGCGGTGTGGAGTGTCTTAGATCACCAATACCGTTAGTTTCGTGGTCGTTGTTTCACCTTCATCTTCATTGTTCAGTGCGTATTTTTTGATGCCATTTGATGCATTACAAGCTTTTTTAAACTTGTTTACATAGTATAACAATTTGAGGCTCATACGTCTTATCGATATTTTATTTATCAGTTGTATTTTCAGCGACCTTCCTCCGCCATCACCGTTGAACGACTCTTGGCGAATTTATTAAAATATAACTTTCATAAACAGTATCACTGATAATCCTTATGGAATTTCCAGACTCGATTAGGGAAATAACAAACATTTTAAGAACACAGGAGATGTTTCATTAAAACTTGAACCAACTTAATGTTTTCCTTACCATCCCAAGTTCCCCAAGTAATGTTACTATAGGACCTATGTATCTACGAGTATGTATTATAGGTACAGTATACCTAATCCCAACATACCTACTGTTCAAACTAATAATAACAAAAAGCCACTTTAATGAAACAGTCATAATGACAATTGAAAAATATACAATCAATTAAAGGCGGCCATTAACCCCTCAAATGTCTGGCGCACACCAAGTGTGCGTAAGAAAAATCTTTGAAATCTTTACATAATACGTCCGCGGGCTTACAGCAGTTGTGAACCTATGGGGTTCGGTTGACATTCGAGCACACGTTGACATGACCTTACATAACCGTTGGGGTTTTTTGACAGCTGACGGGACGGTTACTGTTCTCAGAAGGCGTCAACACACGGTCACAGTCAATGTCGCCAGTCGCCCGCGCCGCTCGGTGACGACAACTCATGCATGACGGCGCCGGCGCATCTCCCGAACAAGAGCACTAGGTCACCAGACCGACATTTTATACCTGATAGCGGTCCTCTGTGCGCCAGCCTCGAAGAAACCACTAACAAATATTTATATGTCCTGCAAATATCAGTATTCAGAAGTTTGTGTCTGTAAGGATAGGGAAGCTGTGCTACAGATTACCTACCTTTTGCGTGGATGTGACGCATATTTTCCCCCAACTGTTATTTTGTTGTGTTAGTGTTATTTCTTAGCGTCATGTTCATCGCAAATATACGTATTTTATTTCTTTACCTTGTAATACGGTATTGTATTGAAAGAAAAACGACAAACAAATCAGATAGGTATCGAATCGCATCACTACACTGACACGGCTCAAACACACACATACGCCAGGTTAACTGCGGGATTAATAAGTAACTCAACTCATTTTGATACTTAGCAAGTTTCAATATTTTTCTTACATTATTTTTCATGTTTTTATTTGGACCTACGTAAATATCTAGACCGCGACAAAATAAAATAACCCTTAATACCACATGTAAAGATTCATGCGTAACAGCAAAATATGTGAAAAATTAGACAGTTAGTTTTTAATTTTTTCTTAGATTATTTGAAACATTTTTGTGAATATTTTGCCAATATTTTGAAAACATTATATCTGCTTACTTACTTATTTATAAAGAAACAAAATTATGTATACAATAGCAGAAAAATGATCCCGAGCTCAATTTTGTGTGAAGAAGTAACGGAAAATCGTTTTTACAATATCAAATACCAAAACTTCAAACCAAGAAACGGCTGTTATTTGGAGATAAAGAAGTAATTTATTCATTTCATTGCAAACTCTACCGAAAAATAGCTTATTTTTGTCAGATTTGGAAACGCGTCCTTAACGATTACTTATAAAAATGTAAGATGTGTGATATCCTGTCTGTAATGATCAGATCTGATTTTTATTTTCAAAAGAACAAAAAAAAAATATCCGTAGAACGTTAGAGTAGACGAAGGTTTGTGCTAACGTTATTATCAGACATGCACCGCATTTATACAAATCAAAAGTCATTTATTCAAACTAGGCTGAGAATCAGCACTTTTCGAACGTCAAAATTACATAAGACAGTCCCCCAAAACGCCCGCCCTTCACCACTTCCTAGTGCTTTAGTTGGGGAGAAGAAGTGGCGCAACAAACTCCCCAGCAGTACATTGCTCTATCACCGTTATCGCAGTCACACATGAACTGATCCACCTGCTACGTTGTACGTTCACGCTGGCAAACGGGTAACATGAAGGTACTTAGCAGCACTTACTCGTAGTGCGGCACTAAGTAGCTACGAGTACCTCTTCATATAAAACACGGCGTCACACACGCCCGCTCTTCGCTAACAGCTATATTAACTTGTTTATCTTGACTACAGAATGTTACTCTGGTTTATCTCCTTGATTCCGTCGCAGTTGTGTTGTGTGGCAACTCGTAAAGTTACAACTTAATGAGTTAGTTATTAAGTTCTGACTTGTCTTCAGTTTAATGAGAGTAAGTAAAGACTAGCCACATATACCTACCTATTATGTTTTAAACTATTGTGTCTTTGGATCTCGTCTCTGTACGTCGAAACAAGTTGTGTAACACGTTTGTACGGTTCTGGGACCAGTTTCTTAAAACAATTTGTTTAGCAAGTGTTATCTTATGGCAGACATACACTTTATTTTTTAAAGTATTAATGGACCGTTCTGCCTCAATCTATTCTGTTCAAAATCCGTACGTTCATGGAACTGCCTGTATGTGCACGCACTTGGTCGATCTCTCCATGTATGGTAGCTAGTAAACTTGCGAAGAATTTCGCGATATTCTCAGTAAATTGTAGGTCTTACTGACGAAACCGGCACTTCCGCATTCACAAATCAGTCGATACGCAGTTTCTACTCGACTGGAATGAACACCAGACTTATTTATGGAATGCGAGCACAGTCCACGACATGTCAATAAGGACACAAGTAGTTCGTTGGACAGCCACGCACGTCATGGCAGCGGTGACCGATTAATATGCTCCGAATATAGCCGAGTGCGACCGAACGGGCCCGAACGACGCGAATGCGCGGGTATTTGTGGAGCAACTGATTTATGAGCGCAAGGTGCTCGGAACAGCTCGGAACATGACAGATCGTGGTGTACCCCAGACTGTTGACCACCAGAAGTAAGGGTTCGTTGTGTTCTTTATCATGTCGTTCATTTTACAACATCTGGGCTAGATTTTCCAAAGAGTGACTGATCTTTAACCCATTCGTTGCTACCAACGCACCATTTGCGTTGACCGAGATTTCTACGTCATGCCACCAACGTACCATATGCGTTGAGTGTACTCTAAGAAGTTTTTTGGCATTACATAAAAATGGTAGAAATTAAATTAAATTTTATTTTAATTTAATTTATTTTTATTATTTTTTTTTATTTAGGGTTTTTTTTAAAATTGAAAAACACATTAAATTTCGTATTCTCTATTGTAATCATTAAAAATATTAAGTGGCACCCAGGTGATGTTTTTAAAATATAAGTGGCAATGAATGGGTTAATAGACCAAGGTCTATGATCTATGTAGTCTCCATTTCCTAGTGTCCTTACATACGACCCACCAAAATAAAGACAAACTAACCATTGAACTAATATAATAATATTTGGAATGTTCAAGCATTCCAAATATAATTCCTTACCACAAACATTACACTTTACAGTCATATACAAAGGCCAACAACATTACTACAAAACTACGTTCATTCATTAGTATGTATTACGACTGAGGACACGATAACAATCACGATATGTAAGTCAGTGTATCGTCGTCAAGGGTAGCGGTCGCCGTGGCCGTTGTCACGCGATGCGTTCACGAATATCTGCGCGTCTGCGTGACACTGACCGTCACGCTACCGTCCCGCCTCCGTCCCGCCCCGTCCCGCCACGTCTCCGGCCGCATGACGTCACTCAGCGGCGTCGCGTGTTCCAGCGGGACGTATTTTATTCATGCGCTACGATTACAGGGACTTACACAATTTCAGACAAAGTTAAAGTGGTTTATATTGAATATTTTATGAAGAGCTTTTACGGATGCCGAATGAACTCAGTTCTAGACTTAAAAATACATCACATAGAATACATACCTGCCCTGTTTTTTGTTCCTTCGAAGTTATTTTCACTAGCATCGAAATAAAAAGTAATTATAACCCACGTTTTAGGATACCTAGCTATCCGTATTGAGCACCGCACAAAACCTACTTTACAATGTTGTTATTACATCCAGAGCACAAATGAGAAAACTTGTTCTATGATTGTGTTGACGTGTCGTTGGTGCCGTACATCGAGCATAATCGAAGTCCATCTCCCGCTCACTTCAATAAACCTAGCCACGTGAGAAATTACAACATTTACAGCCATCAGTGTATGTTGAAATATTTTAATGAAATTTATCTTTGATACGGATACGGACTTCCCTGCGTGAGAGTTTAACGGCTGGCTATAGTTAGAAGCTGTCAAAAACTTCACACAAACACAAATTGAGTTTATGTAACAGAAACCCCAAAGTTTTTGGTGCCGACGTAAAGATTTTCCAAGGCACTTTTCTGTTTTTCTAAGAAATCATTTAAGAAATGTAGCCACGGAATCTTCTCGGTTCGAGTAACCTATTCATTTGTCTGAAGTTTTACGATCTTTCTGATGGTAGAGGTGGTGCTGATGTTTATAGCGGCACATATATGTTGAACGTTCGGACTGACAATGAATTGCTTCAACAGCGTCAAGTGATGTCCCGTGATTGCTTGGCTTTGTGGGGAATGTCTGCTGTAACTAGGATTAATTTTAAATGTTGCTCCTTTAGTCTGGCGTAGTTTTTTCATAAAACATCCAGTGTAAGTACTACCATATTTCACCAAACATATCACAATCCATCAATTATATTTAGGCTAATCTCAATGTAAGCGATTAGAAAGTGTTGTCCCGCCAGTTATTACAAATACCAAACATTTCTCACGTACTTGCCTACAGCCAAGATTTGTATTGACAACTTAATCGCCGCTCTCGATGGGGCCCGGGGCCCCGGGGGCGTTTAGCAAGTATTGATGCTAATGTTGCACCCCGAGGGGGTCGTTTACTTGTATCAGTTCTGACGAACGTTTCCTGGTTCATAGGGTTTTGTTTATACCGTGTGGCGACTGTCGTGATGACGTATATGATCTGTGTCAAAGTTGTGCTAGTAAAGGTTTCTAGTTTCTGCTGAATTTCCTGGTTTTATTTTGAGAATAACTCACAACAGCTGGATGTAAGTACGTTATGTATTTATAAATAGCAGTTTAATTCTTCCGTTAGATCCAGAAAAAGTAAAGTTTAGTATTGACCCTATATTATTAACAGTGATCGGATAATATAATCGGGCGCTTAGGTATATACCTAAACATCTTCCCACGAAAGAATAATATGGACATTCCTTTCTGAATAAATAAGTAATCCCGGGTTCCCGGGATTGAACAATTTTGTAAAAACAACTATAATAAACGAGAAATTATAGCGGTGGTTATTTTGATTTAGTATCTTTATTTTATTCAAAACAAATGGAATATCAATAAATAATGATAATGTGCACAATTTGGTCAAGTAGTGGAAATTGATTGGTCTATCTAACAGATTAGTGAACGAATCGACTAATTTATTGTATTTTATACGAACAAAAGACTAAAAAATTTCACAAATTTTATTTTTGACTGTTAAAAATGTTCACAGTTGTATATTTTTAAATTATTGATATTTCTAAACAAGCAACACAAAAACATTAGAGTCTACTTTATCAAAAATCACTTCGTGCATTTTGAAAGGCATGTCCGAATTATTCATTCGTGGGAATAAAAGTGAAGTGTACCTACACTTCACTAATACCTACATTAGCCCCCAATTATCCGATCACTGATTATTAAAGACTGTAAGGTAGTTCTCCGAACCTCTTCACTTTCCTAACATCCTAGACATACACTTGGCACAACAAACAAACATGATCTGTTCTCTAATAGACAGTAATGACCACGGTATACGACAGTACGTTCATTCCCATTCACCGGAGACACACGGAAGCTTATCAAATCCTTTCATTAGCGGATTATTTCTTACAAAGTAATGTAACACGCATCACGCATGAATACTAACAACATAGTAGTGCTGCATTATAATCACAAAGTAACATAAAGTTGGACCGAGGACTTACTGTCCAGTTAGGTAGGTCCTAGGACTTACTGTCCAGTTAGGTAGGTCCTAGGACTTACTGTCCAGTTAGGCAGGTCCTAGGACTAACTGTCCAGTTAGGTAGGTCTTCGAGAAAGAGGTCAACCGTCAAATCGGACTCGGCTGGGCAGCGTTCGGGAAGCCACGTAATATCTTCTCGTCTCACATACCGCAGTGTCACAAGACGAACTCTAGGTCTATGCCGGTAGAGTTTACTTTGCCGAAATAGGTCTAGGGTGAGGAGCCAGATCAAGAGAGATGCATAACCCCGCAGTGCAGCATGTGGCGAGCTGTTGGGCAGTAGCGACCCTACGGACCCTATCTCCCGGGAGAAGCTTTGTTCTTCACCTCTTTCTTGCCTTTATTGGCCGACTTGAGCGCAAGAGCAAACGTGCTCGGAGGAAGGAAGTATCCCAGTAAGGTGCTGGTAGGGATCTTGACCGTACTTCCGGGATTGTCCTGATAGCCGTGGAATACCTCTCCACTCCTCAAGCACCTCAGGAAGTGTTGACCCCTTGTCACTATGTGCTAGCGGCCGTTTCCGGGGGCCCATTATTGAGTGTGCAAGTCACCCCGTGCCATTTTATCCGAGTATAATTATAAAACATTGGTCAGGCAGGGGACATAGTTCTTCCATAGTTCAACTTACCCAATCCACTTTAGCCACCCAAACACATAACCCAATATGTTTAAACACGTTCTGCAATAGTCCTGCACCAACCGGGGGTTGTCCTTGAGTGCACTTGCTTAGTGCGTACAGGGATAATAGTTGGTTGGTGCCTCCTCATCATTTAAAATTCTCTAAGGGGCCTCTACGAGTTGGCTTCGGCGCCTCGTACGCCTTCCAAAGGTCCGGGACCCCAGGGTCCCGAGATAAGTAAAACAATAATAACAATACTAGTGATCGAATGTGGACGAGGTATGCCTGTCCTTTGTATGAAAATTCAGTCTCACCCCCTGGGGGTCGAGTGTGAACTATGTTTAGGGCTTGAGAGGAAACAAATAAACAAATATTTTTTTTAGGGGTCGAGTGGCCGAGAGTGAATTCAACGTATGCGTCTTTTCAAGGCTTCCACCGAAAAAAGAAAGATAAGGTAAAAGGATTTTTTTCAAAAGGTGACGTCTTGCAATGGCTGCTCTACACATACAAGATAAGGATCTCATAATGCTGAAAGCTTACTAAAACAAAAATCCTTTTGAAAAGTTTCTTTTTCCATAAACTGTTCTGCGTTTCTATAGAAAACTCATCCTTTTTTACCTGCATTCAAAACGGTAAGTTTATTATTTTCCACGAAGTGGATTTTTTCCAGATACACTAAATGCTAGTATTCGCGTTTAACTCGCAAAACGAATTAAGATGAAAGAGATACGTAACTGCAAGGTGTTCTGTTGGCAGCTATTTCTTAAGAATGCTCGTACTAAAGCTCTGCTATTGCCATGTATTCCTGGTACTGCTAAATTACATTTTCGTGTGTTCATGGACTGAACTATGTAGGTTATTCCGTGGAATGGGAAGTGTAGCGGCCGACGATCGGCTTATGTAGCTAGCCCGTCCAGTGTTGTGCGGTATAAATAACGTCCGGCGTGACTTTATCGCTCGTACTTAGTATTACAATATAACCACTACAGTGAACAAATAACAAGGAAGGAAGCAGAACAAATAAACATAAACATCATATTTATATTCTAGCCGTTACAGAAAAGTCCCATTTTCGATGAATTTACATCAACTTAAGAGTATACAGGCATATTAATTGTAGTTACAAACAATGCATAATAGTGAAACATTGCCTCATAGCACCTGTGGAAACGACTCTACACCCTCACATAGGTACCAACTGCAAGCAAGACAAACAAAAACAATTGAAGTTCCCAGAAAAATCCCGGAGAATCTCATCAAGAAACTGAGATAGATGTACCTACTCGTATCTGGTGCATATATTCTGCCTAAAATACAAAGAAAAACAAATGAATAAGTTATGACTCCGATTGTGGTGTCAGGCGTGTCCTACTCTATAAACTAAGTATCGAACGTAAAACCGACAATTTAACAGAAACTAACTTTGTATCGTGTACCTACCTATTTAATCAAAATAATAATTATAATTATCCTAATATTATAAATGCGAAAGTGGGTTTATTTGTTACGCTTTCACGCTAAAACGGCTGAACGGATTTGGAAGAAAATTGGTACAAAGGTAGACCATGACCTGGGATAGGACAAAGAATACTTTTATCCCGATAGTCCCACGGGATCAAGACTTATGCCGGTGAAACAGCGGGGCATAGCTAGTCGTACTATGTGTACATGTATTATCCTATTAATAATATAAGTATATAAATGCGAGTTTGTGAGGATGGATGTATGAGTGTTCGTTTGTCACTCTTTCACGCAAAAAACACTGAACGGATTTTGATGTTTGGCACAGATATATTATAACCTGGATTAACGCACAGAATACTTTTTATTCCTATATTCCTCCGGGTTCGAGACTTACGCGGGTGAAACCGCGGGGAGCTGCTAGTATTATTATAAATGTGAAAGTTTGTATGTTGTGATGTTTGTTACTAAACCACGCAAAAAGGGCTGAACAGAGTTGGATGAAATTTGGCACACATATAGTTATGAATCTGGATTAACACAGAATATTTTTTATCCCGGTAGTACATTTCCGTGGGTCAATATCTTACATCCGCGCAGGCAAAGCCCGCGGACAAAAGCTACTCAAAAATAATTGTTTCGCAAATATAATGATGACAGCCTTTCTAAAACAATAATAATTAAATAAATAATTAATTAATTAACCCCAACGTATAGAACGTTGACGTCGTGGTGGGGCTTGTGCGCTCCGAACTTTAGGTCTGTGACGGTAGAGTTTACTTTGCCGGAATAGGTCTAGGATGAGGAGCCAACCAAGAGAGATACAGAAACCCGCAGGGCAGCATGTGGCGAGCTGTTGCGACCCCACGGACCCTATCCTCCAGGTGAAATCTTGTCCTCCTTGGCTTGCCTTTATTGGCCGGCTTGAGCGCAAGAGCAAACGTGCTCGGAGGAAGGAAGTATTCCAGTAAGGTGCTGGTAGGGATCTTGACCGCACTTCCGGAATTGTCATGATAGCCGTGGAATACGTCTCCACTCCTCAAGCACCTCAGGAACTGTTGCCCCCTTGTCGCTACGTCACTATGTGCTAGCGGCCATTTCCGGGGGCCCATTATTGAGTGTGTAAGTCACACCCTGCCATTTTATTATCCGTGTATAATATATAACATTGGTCAGGCAGGGGACATAGTTCTTCCATAGTTCAAGTTACCAAGATACAACAATAGTCCTGTACCAACCGGGGGTTGTCCTTGGGTGCACTTGCATAGTGCATATAGGGATAATCGTCGGTTGGTGCCTTCTCATCATTTAAAATTATCTAAGAAAAAAATAAATAAATAATTATTTCAATTAAATTTATTGAAATAATATGTTTACAAAAAGTGTACATATGGTTCAGTAGTATATATTAATCTAGGCCTATAATAGTATTATAATAATCTAGATAAATACTATGGTATGAAAAATATAAGATTACAGTTGCAAAAAAAAAACAGAATTCTAAAGGTAATGTAGGTAGTGCGTTGCCCGATCTTGTTTAAGGCCATATAGCTACGACAGTACTTTTCAAATAGGACAGTCATTGAAATAATTTAACATATATTTTCAATATTTTGCGTTACCTTACGTATTTTGTTAGCAGTATCAGGGCCGAGGCATGCCCGAGGCCGTCAGAAGGGACACTAAACTGGTTTCTTAAATAAAAATAAATTGTTGTTGTATCTGCAAGCTCCGTTTTCAAAACAATGAGGGCGGGATAACGATGTGAGAGAAGACAATGCGAATACACATGCAGGACAGGGTAATACCGGATAACTGCCATGGGATCTCCTTGAACTCGTTCTGGTACCAACTGGTCTAGGAATTTTCGTAAAGGATTAGGAAAATTCGTACCTATTGAAAAAATATTTATCTTGACCAAATAATTTTGTTCTTATGGATAAAATTCAATCTCTCTGCTACCCATATACTATCCAGTACCTTTTGCGTAGATTTTGTTAGTTAAACATTTCTTGAGGTCCAGCGCAACGTAGCGCGTAGGTCCTATTGTAAGGCGAGCGGTTTCCAAGAAACTGAGAGTAATTAACTTGAGAATGAATTTCATGTTGAGCTTTTACGCTGTTTATTAACAATTGAATTTTATTTCACTGCATAATTATGCGGTAATTACTAGATTTATCGAAATATAAGAAGTATTATAAAATATGAGTCATTGTCACCTGCTGCAAATCCTAAGATACAGCTAATTATACTTCTTGGGGTGTTATTGAGGAGGCAACGAACCTAATCAGAGCGAGGTGAATATGAAGTTAGGTAAGTATCTTATAGTAGCATTAACTGATACGAATCTAGATAGCTATTGAAATCTCCTAGTTGTCAATGGCAAATTAACGCTGCAAAGCTTATCCTCAGTCAATACTCACGAGAAGATTAACATGTTCCGTGCATGTGCTCATCTCCTAAGTGGCTGTAAACACTAACTCCTACGTGGTATGTGATAATTACTTGGGTACTTTCGGAGATAAAACGCTGTGCTTGTACCACATTGTGGGGCCAAAGAACAAACAGATCAAGAAAATGACCACAGTGTTGATGAGAGCTTACACAAAATTACCACAGTGTTGATGGGAGCTTACACAAAATGACCACAGTGTTGATGGGAGCTTACACGAAATGACCACAGTGTTGACGAGAGCTTACACAAAATTACCACAGTGTTGATGGGAGCTTACACAAAATGACCACAGTGTTGATGGGAGCTTACACGAAATGACCACAGTGTTGATGAGAGCTTACACAAAATGACCACAGTGTTGATGGGAGCTTACACAAAATGACCACAGTGTTGATGGGAGCTTACACGAAATGACCACAGTGTTGATGGGAGCTTACACGAAATGACCACAGTGTTGATGGGAGCTTACACGAAATGACCACAGTGTTGATGGGAGCTTACACGAAATGACCACAGTGTTGATGGGAGCTTACACAAAATGACCACAAAGTTTAGAAACACTATTGTAGCTCCGCTAGTTGCTAAGTTACGCAATTTAGAAAATAATGGTTCATTTGGGTAATCAGGAAGCTAGTATCACCATATTTAGACAAGCATATACTTGCCGAAGTAACCATTATTCCTATAGTCTTATGAATGTCATTGTAAAATCATTCGCCCTTTGAATAAATTATTCAAAACACATTCATCTATTATAACATTCACAACGAACTATTCCGTTCGTGATGTAAGCTATCCTCTCGGTAATCGTATGTTAGAGCTAACCGGCGCCGGCTGCGCCTGCGCTGCTCGTGGGAACACGGCACGTTAACAAGCTCTCAGACGAGCACAGTGACACTGCGCAGATGTGGCAAAGCGCTGCGTGTACACTGCTCGTGACAGGCACTCGAGGCATGCACGTCAGCGGGCCATGAGTTGACCAAGGAGCAGGCAGGAAGATAGGAGCTCAATAAAGTAGACAGTGCAGACCTTCAAGAAATGATGTAGTTTTTAACGACTTCAAAAAAGGAGTTATCAATTCGATACGTATGTATGTAATCTTATTGGTTCTGCGAGATATTCACATATGATGATCTATTAGGGCTTCCAAGCAAATATACAAAATTTTATAGACGTATGTTTGTATGTATGTATGTATGTTTGTCCACGCATATCTCCGAAACTGTTAATCGGATCGTGACCATTATTTTTTTGTTGGCTTACATTTACTCCATCATCCTCGCATGCTTTCTGTCTGGTGGGATATACATGGAGTAATGAGCTGGGAATTCCTTCCTACTAATACTACGATTACAGCAACAGTATATTGTGATCAACTCGAAAAACTGAAGCTTCACATCCATCGCAAACGTCCACAACACGACAAAATATTTTTCCTGCACGACAATGCCCGGCAGCATATTGCTAAGAGTACCAGGCTAAAACTATTGGAGCTTAATTGGGAAATAATACCCCACCCTCCATATTCGCTGGACTTAGCACCAACTGTTTTCAGCTTGTTCCGATCACTTAGTAATAATTTACGGGAAAAAAGCTTTGACGACGAACCACACTTCAAACAATACATAGATGACTTCTTCAATTCAAAACCAACGAAGTTCTATGCGGACGCCATTCACTCTTTGCCAGATCGATGGCGATGGTAGTAGAAAACGACGGTGAATATATTATTAATGATAAACAATTATTCATTTAATAAATAAATACAAATAAAACAGTTTTATGTCGCTCATTACTTATTAGCCAACCCAATAATTAGGATGACCTAGCTTTCAGCATTTTTCTAATTGAGCACAGATGCTACTACATGATACTTTCTGAAGGTCTGATGATGACCAGGTAAGTGCTTAATGGTCCTCAGTAATGGAAATAGTTAGGATGACCTAGCTTTCAACATTTATCTAATTGAGCATGGGTGCTACTACACGATACTTTCTGAAGGTCTGATGATGACCAGGTAAGTGCTTAATGGTCCTCAGTAATGGAAATAGTTAGGATGACCTAGCTTTCAACATTTATCTAATTGAGCATGGGTGCTACTACACGATACTTTCTGAAGGTCTGATGATGACCAGGTAAGTGCTTATTGGTCCTCAGTAATAGAAATAGTTAGGATGACTTAGCTTTCAACATTTGTCTAATTGAGCATGGGTGCTACTACACGATACTTTCTGAAGGTCTGATGATGACCAGGTAAGTGCTTATTGGTCCTCAGTAATAGAAATAGTTAGGATGACTTAGCTTTCAACATTTGTCTAATTGAGCACGGGTGCTACCACATGATACTTTCTGAAGTCTGATGATGACCAGGTAAGTGCTTACTGGTCCTCAGTAATGACAATAGTTAGGATGACTTAGCTTTCAACATTTGTCTAATTGAGCACGGGTGCTACCACATGATACTTTCTGAAGTCTGATGATGACCAGGTAAGTGCTTACTGGTCCTCAGTAATGACAATAGTTAGGATCACCTAGCTTTCAACATTTATCTAATTGAGCACGGGTGCTACCACATGATACTTTCTGAAGTCTGATGATGACCAGGTAAGTGTTTATTGGTCCTCAGTAATGACAATAGTTAGGATGACCTAGCTTTCAACGTGTAAATGTGACGACCTGGCTTATTGATACGAGCTATGGGTGTGGTGTCATCTCATAACCTTTGTCAAATTCTAGTGCAATATTTATAACAAAACTATTGACTACTTATTACAAATACATAAACCAGTTTTTACTAAAAACTAAACATTACGAAATAAAAAATAATTAAAAAAATTAAATCGACTTAAAAAGAAATTAACTCAAAATTATGAAATAATTTTAAGTTTGGAAGTCGGTGGCAAAAAATTAAAATACAGATCGCAAGACACCGACTTCCGAAATTAAAATTATTTCATAATTTTGAGTTAATTTCTTTTTGAAGTCGATTTAATTTTTAAAATTATTTTTTCAGGATTCAGGACACAGCTGATGCATTCATAAACATATTTTTCTTCACATGCACAAAAACTAAGATTGAGAAGTTCAGCAGGCCATACAATTAATGTTAGAGTCATTTGGGTACCGAACCAGTGGGTTCGATAGTGGGTAGTGACCCAGCACAAGAACTGGTAGCTCAGCAACCGTGTGTCATCGTTAGACCAGGGAACTGAGCTCACATCTCAACAATTCAGATTACGTTTGAGTCCTGTCTGCCTTTACAAACTGAACTTCAAGGTCAGTGTGAAGTAACATTCACCTTCAGTGCGGACCAACAGGGACTTGTTCATGTGACACAAACTAATATTCACCTTCAGTGCGGCCATGCAGCGACTTGTTCATGTTACGAACAATCAAAAGTTTTCAGACGCTTTTAAAACTTACATCTTAAAGTTCGAAAACTTTGTTTCTTTTGGCGTAGCTTGGTATCTTCGCGAAACTCGAATTTAACATTGAAATAAACATTGAACTCTGAAGTAAAAAGCTCATAATATATGCAAATAAGTACCTACCTACTTAATTGTAGTGTTGGCACCTTCCAAATTCCCGTGATCACAGCAGACACACTTCCCTGACCACAGCACATCCCTGACCATTTGACAGCAGTTTCATCAAGTAGGTAACTCACGTGGTTGTTACTCAGGCGGCACACATAGTCCCAGCTACACACAGCATTCATAACAATAACTAAGGCGGCACACATAGTCCCAGCTACACACAGCATTCATAACAATAACTAAGGCGGCACACATAGTCCCAGCTACACACAGCATTCATAACAATAACTAAGGCGGCACACATAGTCCCAGCTACACACAGCATTCATAACAATAATTAAGGCGGCACACATAGTCCCAGCTACACAGCATTCATAACAATAACTAAGGCGGCACACATAGTCCCAGCTACACACAGCATTCATAACAATAACTAAGGCGGCACACATAGTCCCAGCTACACACAGCATTCATAACAATAACTAAGGCGGCACACATAGTCCCAGCTACACACAGCATTCATAACAATAACTAAGGCGGCACACATAGTCCCAGCTACACACAGCATTCATAACAATAACTAAGGCGGCACACATAGTCCCAGCTACACACAGCATTCATAACAATAACTAAGGCGGCACACATAGTCCCAGCTACACAAAGCATTCATAACAATAACTAAGGCGGCACACATAGTCCCAGCTACACACAGCATTCATAACAATAACTAAGGCGGCACACATAGTCCCAGCTACACACAGCATTCATAACAATAACTAAGGCGGCACACATAGTCCCAGCTACACACAGCATTCATAACAATAACTAAGGCGATAATTAATTATGAAACATTGTTAACATTTTATTATGTCGAGTTATCAAACCGAGAAAATAAATATAGGTAAACGAGCTGTTTGCTTTTAATTAATATACGAAGCCAATTTGATTACGGTGAACCTTTACCTCCGTCATTTGTATCCCGTCAATGTCTGCTGAAGTGCTGACGTTGCCTTCACTTCACTTCATTATAAAGTAGGTATATAAATATTAATACCTTATAATAATGTCTACTAGTATATCTAAACTTTGATTGATTTCGTTTCAACTCGGTGTAAAATTTTGGAAGCCAGTTAGAATTTGTTTTGACTCACAGGGCAGTCGCGGGGCTTGTTTCGGGCTTCTATCTAGTATAATAAAATCAATGTTAGCTACCGTGATCTCGTCAGATAGAAGTCCGAAACTTATTAGCAATGGAAACTGGACGCGTCTTCTTTGAATGCTTGACTGGAACTCAAAGATGAAATAGAATAGTTCTCGCCCTGAAGCCGAACTGTCAGTTGCGGGTCATTCAGTTGTCACTGAGACAGTTGCAGAGTAGGTTTGGACTCGATTAAATCAAGACGCGTACTGTGTGTGGCAAAATAATTACCATAGGTTCGATAACTTGTTGCGCTTGCCACAGAAGAATGAACTGTGTTTGCATAAAGTGATAAATTATCATAATGTATTACAAGAGAATGAATAATTCCCGCTAATAGCACATCAACATGACACGCGTGGCATGCGGCGCTTGCGTTCCGCACATCACAACGAGGCCGCGAGGGCGGCGCGCGCGCAGCATCACAACGCACTTTCTTACAACAACTTAGTAAGTAAACAAACGCTGTTCACTGACTGGTAACTAACAGACTTAATCCATTGTTCGTATTCAAATGAAGCGTCGTATGTCAAGCGAAATAGCGCGGTGTACTTGAGGCGTCACATTACCCAATAGACACCCGTGTTGTTAGCACGAACAGTCGGCAAAGTATCCTCTCACGTGACGATCCGGTTCTACATCCGCCTCCATGTGGAGCGACCTCCAATATTTCGTAAATGTCAGCGATAACGTTAATTGCGTAAGTAAATGAAAAGAAAGCGGAGGCGGGAACGATGTAAATGATTAAAGAAGACGACACCTGCCTACTTGGAGCTGACGTCAGTTAATCTCGAGCGTAAGATCTGCAACTGTGATGCTGTTTACACATAAGTTTCGTCTCCTTTTAAAGTCGCAACGAGTCACAAAGTAAACGCTGGAATAGTTCCACACGATATTATGTTGATGTTACAGTGTTGAGCCCGCTCTTGTCACAAACAAAGAGCTGAGTGAAACTGTGCTCACAGCTGGATCAGTCTAGCCTATGCCAGGCGTACCATTTCTATAATCTATCTAGCGAGAATTTTCATTCCAGAGAATTTTCCAAAAAAAATCTGCCATACAAACCCTGTCCTGACTATTACAAAAACAACAAAAAATGAAATAGCCAAAAAGGTGCAGCCGTTCTGAAGTGATGCGTTACATACATTCGGCAATTGATTTTTGATGTATACAGATTAGTCTGTAACGTGTATTGTTGAACGTGGGATTAACGTTACAAAATGTTATAATTTACGTAAAAGCCCGAGTAGGTAGGTAATAGGATAGTGGGCAAGCCTGTTATCACTTTACCGGCAACAAAGATACTGAGAATTAATCTCTGATGGAAAAACCAAATGAACACTTTTTCGGGAACTGCGCGGTAATCGTCGCTTCGTGTTATTTCAGTGGAGTATTGTAGTTATTTTCTCCATCGACTACAGTATTCCGCGTAATTCGGCCGATAAACAACAGTCGTATTAACACAAGATTTTGATTGACTTCGACTAACACAAAGCTACGATATTTTGTTTTCTTTGTAACGTGAACACGTCTTTTGATGATTGAACATGTTTCTACGAAAATCACACATCGTTAGATATCTAGAGGTAAAGGTAACACAAAGCCATACATCGAGCACTATTCTGAAACACAACAACTATTGCTGAAAGCTGACTTAATAATAATTTATTTCGGATCACATCCATCTGTTAGTACAATTGCGAGCTTACAAACTAGTGTTAGTAATCATTAATAATAGATTGATATATAATAATAAAATAATAATTTAATTAAACAATGTACAATAATAATAATAACAGTTTATTATTTTTTTTATTTGAGATGGGTTTGCTCTTGACTCTAGTCTAGGTCAGAGGTGACAGAGACAAAGTCGACGATGGAGTGAGCTTACCCAGAAGAAGCCTGTTCACTCTCACTTTGAAGAGATTAGGGTTGTATGCGTTCGGAAACACAGACGCAGGTAGTGAGTTTCACTCTTTTGCTGTGCGCATTATAAAAGACATTTGGAAGCGCTTAGTGCGAATTGGTGGAATAGCAACCAGGTAGGGATGGTAACTAGCAGTGCGTCTAGATGTCATATGTTACTGTATCCTAATCAATTAAACAGTAAGTGGCAGGTCCGGGTGGACTCCCCGATGATGGTGACAAAACACTATGCGACTGCGTGCAGCCGTATCCAGCGAGCTTCGGAGGGTCCCACCGGTCAGCACTCGGAACGCGTTATTGTATTGAACGCACAGATCGCTGTATGTCCGCTGCGTATAGTTAACCCACAGGCTGCAGGCGTAATAGGTACAGTACGCTTTAAAAAGCGCAACTTTGACAGTCCCCGTGCACCGTGCGAACCTGCGGGCCAACATGTTGCATCGGACAGACAGCGCTCTGCGCACCCTTTCAACATCCACACTGTCCTTAAGGTCCTTCCTTAGTGACCCAGTGGCCCAAATATTTAAATGCTCGACTTTGGGTAGAGCTTGTACCACACAAGGTGAAATTCGGAACAAATGTGTATCGCTTGTTGGCCGGCCTGAAAATCATTATTTCACTCTTTTTCATCTAACCCTTTAGTAGTTAAGTTTTTTTTTTTTGTATTTGTACTAACCATTGGACGAATGTTGTCAAATTAAATAAATATTAAAATAAATTAATTAATAAAAGTAACGTGTGAAACAATTTCTATGATCAACAACTCCTCACTGATATGATCAACAACTCCTCACTGATATGATCAACAACTCCTCACTGATATGATCAACAACTCCTCACTGATATGATCAACAACTCCTCACTGATATGATCAACAACTCCTCACTGATATGATCAACAACTCCTCACTGATATGATCAACAACTCCTCACTGATATGATCAACAACTCCTCACTGATATGATCAACAACTCCTCACTGATATGATCAACAACTCCTCACTGATATGATCAACAACTCCTCACTGATATGATCAACAACTCCTCACTGATGGCTATTTCTTTATTATTGTTGGAGTGTGCAAACTGGAAATTTTTAACACACTTTTACTAGCTTGGTCTTTATATTTAAACTATTATATATTATTAATACCAAAATAACAACATAGAGAGGAGCATGCTGAATATACCTAAAGAAAAACAAACGTAGCAGACGTGACACACTATTAAACAACTAAAATGGAAGTGGGCAGGTGATGTCATCAGAGGTAAAAACGGAAGATGGACCAGAGCAGTAACAGAATAGTATCCTAGAGAAGGAAAGAGGAAATGAGGGAAACCATCTCAAAGACGGGGAGACGATTTGAAAACTACTGCGGGAGCGGCATGGAGGAGAAAATCTCACGAGCGTGAGCTATGGACAAGCCTGGGGGAGGCCTATGCTGAAGAGCACAGTAGTCTGGAGAATTGTGATGTCTAAATGTAAATAAATAATATAAAACTCATTTTTAAGGTTAATAAAGGCTATTTGAATTGAATTGAATTAATATCAAACCAATATTGATCAACGTAATGGAGAGTAGATAATGGAAATGATAAGTTATGTAAATCTAAAATATATGATTTTTTTGGTATAAATAGGTATTTACCTATTTATACGAAAAAAAAAACGACGAAGATGGTAATCTAATGATCCAGCCTAGCTCGGATCTTTTCCTTACCGAATCCTTAATCGTATGGCGCCTTGCACACCTACGCGACCGCAACGCGGGAAGACGCGTTTGTTTACATACCGGGACGCACGCGTCTTGTCATCACGATCAAAGCGAGAATTTTAATAATAGTGACTATCATTTGTACCATTTAATTTGTCAACCTTCAAATATCACACATTTTTCGTGATTAATATTAAAAAAAACTATCTTGACTTAACATTTGTGATTGAGTCTGTAATGAAGTATTTGGCGCAGTACGCTCACAGCGTACGGCTTTCGAGTATCGTGTATGTACCATCGGCACAAGCCAGGCCTTTCCAATTTTGAAACAATTTTGCTTGCTCATGTTTGGTGCCGTTCCGACTTTATATTGTTTTACGAGAACAAAATACCATAGGGGCAGGGTTTCTTCAATAAATCAGTGCTTTACAAAAAGCAACTTCAAGGTGTATAGGTGTTCGTTTTGTTGATAGTACCTATTCCAGTTTATTCATATACAGGGTTATTTGTAAAACACCAGCAACCTCTTAAGGGGTCATTGTACTCATCATTATGAACAACTTTTACTATGGGACCAAATCTGAAATCGCAAAAAAAAATCAGCTGTTCAGTACATTTTGACGAATTATGCGAACATAAATTTACTGAACAGCAGATTTTTTTTTTCGCGATTTCAGGTTTGGTCCCATAGTAAAAGTTGTTCATAATGATGAGTACAATGACCCCTTAAGAGGTTGTTGGTGTTTTACTAATAACCCTCTGTATATAAAATTTAATTTTAAATAGAAGCATGTTTCTTTTCTTCTACTTTGTTGTTTAGTTAACACGTTCAAGACGGGGCCCGATTATGGTTACCTATCGATGGGCCGGGTTTAGGGTTTACAAGACCTGTTGGTGAACTTCAGTCATGGCCGGCATCAGGTTGAAAGGACCTGTTACACCTTTTGACATTAAATTCAAATATGTCATCCAGTTGAAGACTTACTTAAATATTTTTTCCTGAAATGCATTGTTATTGAATCACTGCATAACCCGTTTTTGAAAAAATAATAATTAAAGGAGGTTAAATTAGTTGTAAAATTATAGGATCTTAATACACCTGATCCCGGCACTAGTGTATATGACTGTTAGTGATGTCAAATGAAACGACTATATATTTGACAAAAAAATCAATTTATTTTCACCTCAAAAACAGTATGCGCTTCATTATAACAGTCATGACAATATGTTTTTGCACATTGGGCACAATGAGTCATCACTTTTTTAACTTTTTTAGCAGCCTCTTTGCAACTAAGTGTTCTTCTTAGTTTATTGTAGCAACCAAAACAATTCCTTTTTTTTGGACCTTTTGTCAAGGAATGCTTATTGGCTTGATCTTCATCCTCACTTGCATTATTACAGGGCTAATTAGGAACGAACGCAAATAGAATATCGCAACGTCAAATTAATATGCACATCACTAATTAACTGACCTGTCACCAAGGGCCGGCTATCGGGTTATCAGGCATCGGGTCTTTTAGATCCGATATCCGTCCTGCAAGGACAAACTTTCTTTGCAGGTCGTATCAGGTCTTCAAGATCCGATACAATATTTTTCCTTTTATTCTCTATTTGGCGACAGAATACCAGTCAATATATCTGTCACACTCTCACTACAAAAAATCCGAAAGAAAACTACCCAGGCCAATGCGATAGCAATAGAAATCTCTCTCCGGCCCGCGCAAATAGTTCACTTCAGATGTTTTCGACCCGATGCCGTCCTGAACGTGTTAACAAAATCATAGACGTGCAGCTTCAGTGACTATTCACTAAAAATGAAGTTCGCGGTTGGCGCTGTAATCGCGCAGGTGTGCACGTAAGTTTCACGTTGTCAACGCCCCCAGTGCGCGCTCGCGTCTCGCTACTTGACGCGCAGGTTTGGCCGCAGCATTAAGGCGCTACCCCAACTAAACGACCTTGAGCGTTTGGTCCTTCCCTGTCCCGCCGCTCAGTGTTACTCTGTCCCACTCCCTGCGCACGCTCCTGTATCATTAAATTCACAAACTTTGGAATTATTATAACTGACCTCA
Organism: Dicycla oo; assembly: GCA_948252095.1. Classification (NCBI taxonomy): domain Eukaryota; kingdom Metazoa; phylum Arthropoda; class Insecta; order Lepidoptera; family Noctuidae; genus Dicycla; species Dicycla oo. Next base: position 792,264 of record OX411718.1, on the reverse strand, counting down.
CCCTCGTTATTCAATACATGGACGCGCTGATCGTCGCGCTGAGCAGTCAGCACGTCGGCTGTCATGTAGACGACGTGTGTATCAACAATTTAAGCTATGCAGACTACACGGTTCTGCTGAGCGTGTGGATTTGTGGCCTGAGGAGGTGAATAGCGACATGTGAGGATTACGCTGATAAACATGGACTTGTTTATAATATTAAGCAAAGTCAGCACGTGGTCGTTGAGGCCGGTGGTGCTGTATGCCCCGACTATGTACCACCTATTCGTCTAAATCAGGGTGAAACAGCTTAAATACCTGGGACATATAGTCACGGCTGACCTCAGGGATCATGCTGACTTGGAACGGGAGCGGAGGGCTTTATCTAGAAGAGCTAATATGCTGGCCCGCAGGTTCGCACGTTGCTTGGATAGCGTGAAAATAACTCGTTTCCGAGCATATTGCACGTCCACGTACACCTGCAACCTGTGGGCTAATTACACGCAGAAAAGCTACAGCATCCTCCGCATTCAGTTTAACGACGCTTTCAGGACGGTTTCGGGTCTGCCTCGCTACTGCAGCGCTTCAGGTATGTTCGCATGGGCGCGCACACACTGTTGTCAAGCGACCATGCGGAAGCGCTGCGCGTCTCTTGTGCGCATAGTGCGGGCCAGCTCCAATACCGTTGTGAGTATGATAGCAGTTAGGTTGGACTGTCCTTATGTGCGTCACTGTTGTGACAGACAAGTTACATATCGTGTTTCAGTACATTTATGTTCGCATAATTCGTCAAAATGTACTGAACAGCTGGTTTTTTTCGCGATTTCAGGTTTGGTCCCATATTAACAGTTGTTCATAATGATGAGTACAATGACCCCTTAAGAGGTTGTTGGTGTTTTACCAATAACCCTGTATACAGGGTTACTGGTAACTCGACGTACATCCGTCAGGGGCTGATAAGGGGGCCAAAATGCAACAAATTGAACCCCCATATGTATGGCCAAAATTCAATAGTTTTCGAGATATTTGAATTTTAAGAGTTTTTCGATATTTACCCAAAATTTGACATTTAATTCCAAATAAAAAAAAATACATATTTGAATGGGTACCATTAAAAATGATGTTGTAGCTGGCATTTTAATTAAGCTATGGACATAATTAAAACTACTTAATTTAACAAAATAATTAAAATAATGAGCGATATAAGAATAATATCTTACCAATATTTTAATTTTACGCTTCAAAAATGTTGTCTCATCACAAAAATTTCTATGACATTAATCGTACAAATAACTAAAACAACTTGCCTATTCTGTAAGCTTTCTAAAAAGGTATAAAAGTCAATTTTAAAATACATAATTCGTGGCATGGCATGTGTTTGAATCGGTGCGGGGGGAGAAAGGGTCATTTGTATTTGTATGAAATAAAATGCATTAAAAAATTTACGTCAAATTTTATAAAAAAATTTACACATCTTGTTCAAAATCCCTCGATTATGAATGCAGGTTCGAATTCTCTTCCTAACTTCGGTTTTCGTCACTCTTGATGTGAACGTTGTTCTCATCTGTTGCGCCGCGTTTATTATTCGCTGTCGAAGTTCTTCGACTGAATTTATTGGGGTCACATAAACTAATTCCTTCATATGACCCCAAACGTAAAAATCAAGTGGTGTGATATCAGGGCTTCGTGCTGGCCACGGAATTGGCCCTCCCCTCCCAATCCATCGGTTTGGATATCTCTCGTCTAGCCACTGTCGGACAGTAATCCGGTAATGTGCTGGGCAACCATCGTGTTGAAACATGAGGTTGTCAAATCGTCGAGGTTGTTTCTTAAAAACTCTTCGTAATTTTCGCCTTTCAAATTTTGGGGCAAGAAATTAGGGCCCAGCAAATAATTATCAAGGACACCCATCCATACGTTCAGGGAAAATCTCATTTGTAACGCAGTCTCTTTTAGTTTTTTTGGATTCCTGCGTACTGCCCAAAAATGTAAGTTATGGTAATTCCATCCCGGTCAAACTTTGACTCGTCAGTCCACAAAATATTTCTTAGGAAATGTTCCTGGTCAGCGTCAGCGTTTAACATAAACCGAGAAAATTCGAGTCGCCTGGCAGGATCTCCCTCGTGCAATGTTTGGACAGGTTGATAATGGTATGGGTGTCTACCTGATAGATGTACTACCGACCACACTTTCCATTGGGACATACCGAGCTGTCTTGCAACAATGTTCGTTGAGATGTTTGGGTCATCAATAAAACACTGAAGAATGGTGTCCTCTTCGTCAGCCGTGTACCGTCGAGGTCTGCCAGCATTGACTTGTGCTCTCTGAACACTGCCAGTTTCAGACAAGCGTCGATAGGTGCTCCCGAAAACAGTAACGTGGGGAAGTCGACGATTGGGAAAGCGGCGGCGGCGTTGGTATTCTCGCCGAGCCGCAGCCGCGTTTCCATCGGCAAAACCATAACAAAACATTATGTCTGCGTATTCGTTATTAGTATACGAAGCCATGTTATCCGAAATAACAATGATAACAAAAAGAATAACAAGAGAAACAAGAATTAACAATAATGATCGATAACAAATTAACGCGATGAGAGATTGGTTAATAGCAAGATAGCAAGACACACGTGCTTACGCGGCGTAGGCAAAACTTACTAAGGCGACGCGAGCGCAGCAGACGCCGTGTACTACCCCGCCCGCACACCCCGCCCCATCACGAAAAATTTCGCCCGTAAAATCGGTTGTTTTAGCGAGGATCATAAACTAAAAACAGAGATGATTTCTCTCCCCGCACCGCGCGCCGCCGCGCCGGTTCAATCACATGCCATGCCACGAATTGTGTATGTTAAAATTGACTTTTATACCTTTTTGGAAAGCTTATAGAATAGGCAAGTTGTTTTAGTTATTTGTACGATTAATGTCATAGTATTTTTTTGTGACGAGACAACATTTTTGAAGCGTAAAATGAAAATATTAATAAGATATTATTCTTAAATCGCTCATTATTTTAATTATTTTGTTAAATTAAGTAGTTTTAATTATGTCAATAGCTTAATTAAAGTGCCAGCTACAACCATCATTTTTAATGGTACCCATTCAAATATGTATTTTTTATTATTTGGAATTAAATGTCAAATTTTGGGTAAATATCGAAAAACTCTTAAAATTCAAAAATCTCAAAAACTATTGAATTTCGGCCATACATATGGGGGGTTCAATTTGTTGCATTTTGGCCCCCTTATCAGCCCCTGACGGATGTACGAGTTCGTCGGATTACCAGTAACCCGGTATACATCTATAATACAGTAACCAGGAAGTCAGTCAAGTACATCTCAATTCCAGCAATAAGATATTCACATAAAGAGCTAATTATCGGCCGGAAGCTGCCGTCGGATGGCTATCATGCACCGTTATGCTATAAACTGGGGTAGGCAGAGTACCAGCCCGGGATAATTAGCTCGCAGTTATTACGTGGGAGAGAACGCGTTTACCAACAGGTTAGCACGTACGTAGAACTTAAAATTGACTAGCTCATGCACAAGGCTTTGATTTGCGATAACAATTTTATTTCTTATCATCAATAAATTAATGGAGATTTCACGGAATTTAATAGATGACCTCCGTATTTTCAAAAGTATTGCCTTTCCGAGAAATTTTACTTAAGTATATCAAATAATAGAAAGAGATCAGAACGAAACTTTTATCATCCCATAAAACAAGATTCCTGATATTCGTGGAACAACGATATTAAAGCCTCCTGCCTGGCTCGACTTAAATGGTATCTAATAGGATAACGGTATGTTCCCGGTACTGCCTGTGTGATGGCGGGCCGTAGATCACCGCTACGTCCGCTACACATCGGCTTTGATGAGTAGCTACCTCCCTAGTTGATGTTCACGTTTTTAGCACAGGAAATTGAAAATATCTATTAGTGTAATATCTTGAAACGTTCACATTGAACTTGAGTTCTGCCGCGGAAACAGCAGAACTGGAAAGTTTACCTAGGTAGGTATACCTAGGTAGGAATAGCCAACATACCGCGTTTGGCGAACTGTTTGGTGCCAGCATGATGTTGCTATTGGCGCATCGCAGACCTGACAATAAAACGTGTCTATGTTGTTACTTATGAAGTACAAATGCTTTAGGAACTGAGCTCCCGTTTAAAAGTTTTTCCCTTGGCCGCTGGCATATAGAATGACATCCTCTTGGCATAATCTCTTGAAAAGTGTATTTAGAAACAAGTCCTATATTTTTTTTAGAAATGGTGCGTTAGGGCTATGTTTGGTTTAAAATCCACCGAGAGTTGTGTACCTTTCTTCAAGAAGTTCAGTATCCTACCATTGCCTTCACTGTACATATTTGAAGTAGCTGTGTTCGTGTTCGTGAAACAAAATCCTCAACCTTTTGTGTACTCAAACAGATGAAAGTCGTCTCTGTGTTCGCAAAACTAATAAGAGTATTTTTAATATGGCACCAGTCGTTTATAATAAATTTCCAAAAGAGCTAAAAAAATTACATGTTAATCTATTTAAGCAAAAATTAAAATCTATGTTAAGTCAAAAATTTTATTATAGTGTTTTGATTTTGACATTATGTATTATTTAACTTTTTTGTTACTACATAGACAATTATAATATTATTTAAAAAATGTTTTATATAATTCTAATTTGACATTATGCCATAATTCTACAATAATTATCTTACTGAATAATTTTATTTTGACATACATTTTATATTAATTATTTTTTACGGTTGACATTTTTAATTTATTACTTTTTTTGCTGAATTCACTTTAAATTAATGATGTTAATTATTACTTAAAAATCCTACTTGTTCATATTTGTACGCCGTCATCGGCAAAACTTAGTGTACTTACACAGTCTGGCCATGTTACAATTAAAAATAATAAAGATATTACATTTGAATTTGGAATCTGTCATTTTTATACGATTGTTCATTGAGTTTTCTAATTTTGGCGCCAATACATTGTACAATATTTTGCGATAGGTATTAAAATGGAGTGGGGTGATATAGAGAACCGAATCGCTGTGATTGCATTACACAAAGTTGGTATGGAGCCAAATGCAGTTTTTAAAACTCTCCATACGCTTGGTATTAGTCAAATGTTTGTGTACTGGGTACAGTATTAGGTACAATGAGACCTCCTCTGTTTGTGACAGAAAAAGATCTGGCCGTTCACGTAGTGTTCGTACGAAAAAGGTGGTCAATGCAGTAAGGGAAAGAATTCGAAGAAATCCTGTCCGAAAGGAAAAGATTTTATCTCGGGAGATGAAGATAGCACCCAGAACCATGTCGCGTATTTTAAAAGATGACTTAGGACTTGCAGCCTATAAGAGACGCACTGGTCATTTTTTAACTGATAATTTTAAAAAGAATAGGGTGGTAAAATCGAAACAACTACTGAAGCGGTACGCAAAGGGAGGTCACAGAAAAATTTTGTTTACGGATGAGAAAATCTTTACAATTTTTAACAAACAAAATGACCGTATTTATGCTCAACGCTCTAAGGAAGCTTCCCAATTAGTCGACAGAGTGCAACGTGGACATTATCCGACTTCAGTGATGGTTTGGTGGGGTGTTAGCTATGAAGGAGTGACTGAGCCATATTTTTGTGAAAAAGGTATCAAAACATCGGCACAAGTGTATCAAGATACCATTCTTGAGAAGGTAGTTAAGCCCCTTAACAACACCATGTTCAATAACCAAGTATGGTCCTTCCAACAAGACTAGGCGCCGGGTCATAAAGCTCGGTCCATGCAGTCTTGGTTGGAAGTGAACGTTTCGGACTTCATCAGAGCTGAAGACTGGCCGTCGTCTAGTCCCGATCTTAATCCGCTGGATTATGATTTATGGTCAGTTTTAGAGAGTACGGCTTGCTCTAAACGCCATGATAATTTGGAGTCCCTAAAACAATTCATACGATTGGCAGTGAAGAATTTTCCCATGGAAAGAGTGCGTGCTTCTATTGATAACTGGCCTCAACGTTTAAAGGACTGCAGCCAATGGAGACCACTTCGAATAAGCTTTTTATATTTTAAATTGTTTTATATTTATGTATTAAACTAACACACTGTAAAAGTAATAAATATTATTTGCAATAAAAAAAACAATTTTTTCTTCGTGACAATATTTATGGCAAGACTAGGTATATGATTTATTAACAACACCTGTTTTTACAACACCATGTTTTACAAATAAAACTTTGACTTTGACTTTGAAATGATGAAAACAAATTTCTGAAGATATTGTATATCGACGCTAGTGTTACTAGCTGGTATTATTATTTTGTTCTAAATATGCACTCAATTCTTTATATATATATTTCAAAAATTGTAGAAAACATACTCGTGATTCAGATTGCTCTATAAAATTCCATGGCTTCTCTATTTTCTTTTTTAAATATAGGTTTGACAATAGTTTTTTTAAAGCATCTGGGAATATGCCTGAGCTTAGAGTGAAATGATTGAGATCACTTAAGTAAGTGTGTACATATTTCAGCAGCAACTAATTTAACTGTTTTTGTAGAGATACCATCATGAGCCACGCTGTTCGTATTTTTTAATATTTTGTTTATTTTGAATACTTACATCCTGTGGTAAGCAAGGGGCATGAAAAATACTTTTTCTCTACTTGAAATTTTTGAAGTCACTCTATTTCTTGAATCAACTAATGATATCACTTTTTCAATAAAATAGTTGTTAAATGTATTAGCTATTTTCTGGGGATGTTTTATAGTGTCATTGTTTACTTTTATTCTCGTAATAGGTATATTATGCTTTGAGTGATTAATAACTTTCCAACTGGTTTTGGATTTGTTATTTGACGTTTTTATTTTGTATTTTTTTTATTACTTTGATCATACTTCGATAGCTGGATATTTTTTTTAATTATTTCGAGTATTTGGTAAAGTTAGTATTGTTCATTCTATCTGAGTCACGTCTATATTACCATTAACGGTGTCGCTTTTTCGCTCAAGAATGTAAACCTCAGTTTGCAGAGACGCTACATGAGCACCGCCCAGTCATTATGCATTTAGCCGACCAAGGTGATAACCGACTGGAGGAAAGTAAGCGCAAGACTACCATGTCACGATGATCCATATATCCTGACAAGACTGTTGCTTTTGACAACCCCGATAAGGCCAAATGTCTAGCCGACAACCTAGATTCCCAATGTTCTACTAGCTCACAGCCAGCTGAGGTATCGCACCACCTTCACTGAAGTCGAACGTAGAGCTTCCGTCCCATCCGTTGAAGACCCTGATGATCCTCTGGCTCCCGTCACTCCAGACAAAGTTCACGACATCATTAAAGGGCTCCACTTTTGTAAAGCCCCCGGTTAGGACGGTGAACTATGAACAGACTGCACTTCATGGCCACTGCACATCAGTGACAGAATAGCACTAGATGACCAGACCACTGCACATCGGTGAACTATGAACAGACTGCACTTCATGATCACTGCACATCAGTGACAGAATAGCACTACATGACCAGACCACTGCACATCGGTGAACTATGAACCACAACGAAATGATCTATTATTTCGTTGTTTAGTTTTTGTTCTTTGGAAATTGGAACTTTGACATGAGTGAGAGATCATCTATTATACCAAATAGCAACGCAAAAAGATATTAAGTTTTTCTGTTGCAAAGTTCTCAGAAACTCGTAGTCTGGCCGTGGTGCCCGATCTAAGTGGAGTGCCTTCTTGGGAAGGCACGTGGGAAATGTAATACATCATCTGCCATAGTGAACTACAAACATAAGATACTTTATGTGGAAAAAAAGGAAACACAATATCTACATAATGTTAACATTATAGTCTATACAAAAATTTATGTAAATCCAAACCTGTTTGTTTATAAGAGGTGTCCGTTGCAATCAATCGCCATTAATTGCTTCAGGACCGGTCGGTGCAGGCCCGGCTCCGCTCCGGTCTGCTCCGGTGTGCTGTCCGTTCCCACATCGTAACGGTGACAGCCCATTTTCGTTCACACAGAGTATGTGACGATGTCCCCTTTATAGGATTCCGTATGACACCGAGATCAACTCATCATCTTCACATTTTTCATTTTGACAATAACAATTCAACTTCAGAGAAGTCTATTTTCAACTATTCTTGCAATAAATAATTGCGATAGGCTGAGTTGTTTAATTGGGATTATTGGAGAATTAATTATATTAACTCCTTGGCGATTGTACTCAAAGACAATAAACAAAATACTAATTGCTCTCACATAATATTATTAAATAGCAACACATAACTTTACATAAGCCTATCCCTACAAACATATAACAGTCATTTCAGACCAAAGACAATTACCCGGCGCGCCGCCATTTTGAAACAATTAAGTGAACAATGTATGAAGGTGTACAAGTTTATAATGTTAAGCGCACATTCTTCAGAACATGACGCTTTTGTACTCGTATCATAGTACAGCGCAGGATTTAATGTCGTATTACGTTCTTCATTATATCTTGGCTTTATGGCCAGATAATCTTAGAATAACGTACCTCAAGAACATAAAATGTACTTACATAATACTGAATGGTTCAGACATTTGGTGAGCCAAGTTTTTTTTATTTCTTCTATTATCCTTCAGTAATGTATCAACAAAGTTTTCACTGTCATTTTATTTTTTAACTATTGCAACATCCTATTATTAACTTCTTAATTTGTGTTAACAAACTTAAGAACAGTCCTTTTTTGTCTAAATTAATTTCATTAGCTCTAGCTCATACATGATTGTACTTTCCCTCAAATGGTCTCATTCCCCGTGGTATTAAAACTCTGAAATCATAACATAAAATATACGGAACCACGCCACTACTACTATCGCCGTCCTTGATCGTATATTTACGAACCATAGCGTCGTAGCATATTCTATGAGGTGCGTGTTTTTTGCGTGAGCTATCGAGTGGTCGCCGCCATAGCATGGTCGCGGCCGCTTAACTAGTTTTTTGCATCGTTACCTGAAGGTCCGGGGTTCAATCCCCCGGCTGGGAATGCTGGTCTTCGTTAGAGATAATGACTTGGCGATACGAGTTCCTAATGTAACGGTTTTTTACTTGTGTGTGGCCCATAAGTAGTAGCAAGTATCAGGAGCGGCTTCATGTCACTCACGTGTGGTGTAGTGTCTGTAGATACTTACATAACTTGTGTTTCATTGTTAGTATGTGATGGTTAAAGATCAAAACTTCACGGTACGGTACAGGTTAAACTCGCAAAAGCCTATTGTCTGGCAGTTACAGGAATGTAGGTAATGTAATACGCTATGTTAGCGTATGAGACTAGACTAGTCTTAGTTAGGGTCGCTAACTAAGACACTAGTCTAAGTGTTAAGGTGATATCAAAATAAATTGGGGGCTTCCTCGTAACCATTTATCTCACTATTACAGAATGTATGGATTCAATTCCAAAAATTAAATCCGTACAGGGTTTAATTTTTGGATATATGTTTATTGACTATTTGATTAATACTCTGACTGAAGGAAAACACAATTGGGTTAAATTTCCTCAATAGAATTTAATTCCGAAAAGACCTCTACTTTTTATATTTGTTTCTGTAATTCTAAAATCCTAAGTAATTTTATTGCAAAATTGCATGCAAGATGTGCGTATTAGGTAATTGAAAACTCTGGCTGAAAATATTTTTGATAGATTGCTTAGTTTATTTTTAAACAATTTTTATTTGGTTTGTCGCTTTTATTTTGGTTCGGCTTATGTTTAACTTACCACCAGATAAAGTAAAATACTGCCAAAAATAGTAAATGATCACCAAAGTTAAAACTCCATTTTATTGTGAAATTATAAACAAAATGTTTAACATCTTGCTATCCTAGACTACAAACTAATCATTATTAACCTAACCTAACCTAACCTAGAAAGAACATTAAAAGCAAATCAAACAAATATAAAAAAAAAAACCTAACCTAACCTAACGCAATAATTCGCTCGTTAAGATTTGGTGATCATTTACTAGATTTGGTGATCATTTACTACATTTGGTGTTTGAATACAATTTGAAGTGCAAAAAGCTTAGGGTATCAAAGTATTTTATGGTGATCATTATATTTAATCCCTTTTGGTTCCAGCGCATTGTTGCGTTCTCTTTTTTTCACACGTGGAAGTAATTGACTATGTCACTATCTTATTACCGCTCAGTTAGCTTTTTCTCAGGACAAATTCGTCTTTTGGTGAACATACATAAATGATAGATTTGTTCAGAAGAAATAGAAAACCTACAAGAAATAACTTGTTTCCCTAAGCTTAGCACGTGATACATGGTTGGTTCTCAATCAAATTATTAGCTACGCTATGCTGATTCTTTCAAATAATTATGAATAATTATGACAGCAGCTTCGCCCGCGGTGTCACTGACTCTGGCAGGGCCACCATCAGGGATTTTAATTTTGAAAATACAAAAAATTAGTCGCTAATTAGTCGAAATTAGTCGCCAAATATCAGAATTAGTCGGTCACTGGTTCAAAAGATATAAGGGTTTATAGGTGGCCCTGCTGGAGAGACTCCCCAGCAGGGCCAAATTTATATCTCAAAAACTAGGGCACCTAGCGAAGATCTGTTTTCTCCCATATTTAGTCGCCAATTAGTCGGAATTAGTCGCCAAATATCAGAATTAGTCGGTCACTGGTTCAAAAGATATAAGGGTTTATAGGTGGCCCTGCTGGAGAGAGTCTCCCCAGCAGGGCCACATTTATATCTCAAAAACTAGGACACCTAGCGAAGATCTGTTTTCTCCCATATTTATTCGCCAATTAGTCGGAATCAGTCGCCAAGTTACAGATTTAGTCGGGTCTTAGTTTAGGAGATATAATGAGTTCAATTAGTAAGGTATAGTCCAAGAGCTAGATCGAAGAGTTCACGAAAAATTACCAAGAAAAAATATTTCTATTAATATGTGTAATATACTTTTAGTTTTATCGGTCTAAAGTCTTTAGTAATGTCCGAGAGAGATAAATTCTCAATTAAATTCATGTTTTTTATGTTTTTAATTACTAGTTTAGAGTGGCTTAAACTTCTTTGAAAACATTAAACCTTGCTCTTGCTCTATTTGGTGTCAAGATGTACAGTCGCATACAACTGTTTTACCAGTTTACAATGTTAACCTCTAATTAACGTTAGAATAATAAAAAAATATCGTACCTTTAGTAAAATGTTTAAAATACTAAAACGTTGAAAACGTATTGTCAATTGTAATCAAATTTTATTTTATAAAAATGAATTTTCAAAAAGTTCGTTTGATGTGTGTTGTGTTTGTGTGTATTTTGAGGTGATTGTGAGTGTTGTGTTGTGTTGTGGGTATGGACGGGTTGAGTTTTTATTTTATCTTAATTTAGGTTAGAATAATAAAACTTCTGTTGTCGAAATATAAAATGATTTATTACCTTAAAATTATTGTACTTTCAGAATATGTTACAAATAGGTACCTATTTATTCAATATTATGAACAGATATAGTTTGTGAGTTTGGATGTTAGGGGTTTTATTAACATGTTCTTCCATTTCTTCTTCTTCCGCCAAAAGCACAATTATAATCATATACCAGTCCACCATCGTTGACGAACTTTCGCGACAAACTGGCATGTTTACTGTACCTGTAACCTAGAACGGTTTACTCGCGCAGGCTCGCGAGGTCGCGCGCAAGCTCGAACATACGCGATCCGTAAAGAAAATACCCGAGACCGTGCGGGGATTATTCCTCTCTGTCTGCGCTGACCCTTTAACTTACGTGACGGGCAACTCGTTCTAAGCAGCTCGTCTGTACACGCGCATCTATCTCTTTCTTACTTACCGTAAATGAAACGGAGCGCAGCGATCTATCTGCCAGTGACTAAGTGGTAAGTGCACATTGTGTTGGATAAATAATTACACATACACATACACACATTACACACACACATACATATTACATCGTACATTATTGTAGATTTGTTTATAAGTAATGAATACAGCTTTCCTATGGTGGGTTGAAATTATAGACTAAGTTTATATTTATTTAATTCAAAACAAACATTCCTCCATAAGACGTCATAGATACTATCTAGAAAATACATAAAGTATTTTGTACTCGCTTGTACAGTCGCGACCAAAAGTCGATAAGCAAACTCACAAAGCAATAGCATGGCGTTTAGTTTGACTTAAGACCTTCTATTTCCAAGAACATAAACATGCGTCGTCAACAACTGATTGTAGTTCATAATTTCAAAATTATAACATGTGTAAAGATGACCTAGCGGTTAAGCGCGTGCATATAGATGCGTGAATCAGTGAGCCGTGAGTTCAAATCTCACGCAGTACTTGACTTTTTGTAAGTTTTTACTTGATTGGAAGTAATGGGACAGAAATATAATATTCTTTATCTTGTTCGCTTGGTCACTCATTTCGTAAAGTTAGAAAGGTAGATCATAGAAAACTAAATAGGTATTGACAATTATATATGTGTTATTAGAATATCCTTTCTTTGTTATGTTATTATGAATTGACTAAGTGGGTATACAACAAAAAATCCTATGAACGGTTACAAAAAAACTTCTTTTATCTAGTAGGAATGTAACGTCACAATTCTCTTAAGTTTGTTAATTTTATAAATAAGTAAATAAAACGAATTAACATTTCTGTTACCATTCAGCACGACTTTTTTATTTAAACCTTCCAACACCGAAAAGATAAATTAAAAATCACAAAAATAGTTAAATAATAATACAATAACTAATATTTAACTTCTTATAAAAATAAATAATAAATGAACATAAACATCTTACAAGTTTTTGCTTAAAATAGAAATATATTATTATGGTTCCAAAGAAACAAAAAACAGTCCAACATTGTGATTAAGATTCGAACTCAGACTTCATTGATCGTGAAACCATTGCTTAGCCCAAACAGCTACCAGCACATGTTATGTTTATGCGAATTTTAGCAATGCAATGGTAAGAACAGGTCGCCACTATGACGAGTTATTCTAAATTCAACAGAAATATAATGTTATTTCGCGTAGTACGACGACATGCGACAATTCATTAGTGTGTGTTATCTGCGGAATGTTGGCTCATACACGCACACGTACTGGTTCGTGCTCGCACAGTTCATAGCAATGTAATCTTTAGCATGCTTATGGACTTTTGAGCGTTTATTGTACCACTGTATGGGGAAATTGAATTCTTTAATATCTTTTTAATTACACACCGACTAAATCTGTAACTTGGCGACTGATTCCGACTAATTGGCGACTAAATATGGGAGAAAACAGATCTTCGCTAGGTGTCCTAGTTTTTGAGATATAAATGTGGCCCTGCTGGGGAGACTCTCTCCAGCAGGGCCACCTATAAACCCTTATATCTTTTGAACCACTGACCGACTAATTCTGATATTTGGCGACAAATTTCGACTAATTAGCGACAAATTTTTTGCGTTTTCAAAATTAAAATCCCTGATGGTGGCCCTGCCAGAGTCAGTGACACTCGCCCGCGTGCATGTTAAAAATTATGCCACGGGAACCTACCGGGATGAAGAGTGTTCAATGCGCCAAATCGTATGCCTTTCATCCAAATCCGTTCAGCAGTTTTAGTGTGAAAGCGTAACAAACAAACCAACTCACTTTCGCATTTATAATATTAGAGGATATTTCTAGAGAAGTTAAAAAACCTCTCAAACATTATTATTTTTGTTTAAATATTTGATATGAAAATTGCAAAAGGTTTAAAATTAAATCGTTATAATAAACTCAGTTGGAAACCAATCAGCAATCGTAACCTACTTCTGTGAAAGGGCGCCGATCCAGTAATCAACTGAAAATTACGCAAATTCGGATAAAATAACATTTTATTGTATCAAAGCAACACTGTGCTTGCTACAGCACACCAAGCACAGCACAGCAATCACAGCACAGCAAGCACAACACAGTAAGCACAGCACAGCAAACACAGCACAGCAATCACAGCACAGCAAGCACAACAGAGCAAGCACAACACAGCACAGCAAACACAGCACAGCAATCACAGCATAGCAAGCACAACACAGCAAGCACAGCACAGCAAACACAGCACAGCAAGCACAACACAGCAAGCACAACACAGCAAGCACAGCACAGCAAACAAAGCACAGCAAGGGAAAGATTTTTTGATGAAACAGTAAATAACAACACAACATAACATCACGCCGTTCATCCCCGACAGGTGAGACAGAGGTGTACCACATGTCGCCGTTATGTCTAAGTCCCGGAACAGCGGGCGAGCCTGTTGCCTTCAACCTGGTACTAACTACTCTGTATTCCGGGCTGCTGCTGAGAAATTCCTGATGGAAGAACCTCGCAATACTTTGCCTGGCCGGGAACTCGAACCCGGACCTCATGCTCAGCAGTAGCGCGGCAAACACTAAGTATGAGATACTTAAAATTACTTACGATTACGTACTACGTGTACGTACATACACAAGTTATACTCAGCAGTTGAGAGGTCGAACAAAATTAAAAAAAGTTCAAGTAAAACTTTAAAATCAAATAACCCAAATCAAGTTACAGCTTAGTTCACTTCGCCGAGTGCTGTCTAGCCGACCACTTACCGGAGACACACGTAGTTCTGTCGCTGCCAGCCGGAGTTGCTGGCCACTGCACCACCACCAGCTTACACTCGTGTTACGCACAGATAAAACGGACGATCGCTTGCCAAGTTGTGATTGACATGGCTTCACTTCATGACCTTGATCAATAGAGGGGCGTGGCAGGGTGAGGCGTCCTCCACTAATTACTTACAATCTTGTTGGGACAAACAACTGAACAACATACGGACGTATACTCTTATATTTACAAACTTTCTCAGTGGTAGTGATGTTCCATTTCGTCGCAAAAGTCCGTGTTTGTAATTGTGAATGTCACCGATACTTGTTCTATTGGCTAATGCCAGCAGCTTCCGAAGTCCCGTACCTAGTCGTCACCAACCAAAGCCTGCAAATGACGGAAGGTAAGGGAGTTGATTCCAAGCTAGGTCTGTCCACCAAGCCAGGTCTGTCGCACCAAGCGCATAGTCAGTAATTCATTATGTTTAATTAAACCAGCCCATCAGGAATTCAAAATTCATGAAGTTGTCGTCATCAGTTTTTTTTTTCATACAGAAAAGTTCCCAGTAACACTGATTGTTCCCCTGGACTGCAACCCGAGCAGCCAGCATTCCAAGACTTCACTTGACCAACCTGTCCAGCCAGGTCGGCGCTATTAATTGCGCGCGCTATTAACATCGTACACGTAGTTATCCTCTGTAATCATCCTAACGATAATTATGTTAACTATCCAACATGGCGCCGTATGGACTGTCCAACATGGCGCCGTATGGACTGTCCAACATGGCGCCGGATGGACAACCAGCTTTTTTGACAACCACCGGTAATGGCCGGATGGGAAAGTAACACGAATAAAACACCGACTTCCATCACACTATCTCATTATAATCGTGAGAACAAAGTGCTGAAGAGTTGAGAAGTTTATCTGCTCATCTCATGCATATGGATATGCAGTTGGACATTCATTGATTGGTATTTAGGGAGGACAAGGCACTTGAAGTGCATAAAACCAAAAGTTGTTCACGCTGTAGATGTTTGTTCACGCTGTAGATGTTTGTTCACGCTGTAGATGTTTGTTCACGCTGTAGATGTTTGTTCACGCTGTAGATGTTTGTTCACGCTGTAGATGTTTGTTCACGCTGTAGATGTTTGTTCACGCTGTAGATGTTTGTTCACGCTGTAGATGTTTGTTCACGCTGTAGATGTTTGTTCACGCTGTAGATGTTTGTTCACGCTGTAGATGTTTGTTCACGCTGTAGATGTTTGTTCACGCTGTAGATGTTTGTTCACGCTGTAGATGTTTGTTCACGCTGTAGATGTTTGTTCACGCTGTAGATGTTTGTTCACGCTGTAGATGTTTGTTCACGCTGTAGATGTTTGTTCACGCTGTAGATGTTTGTTCACGCTGTAGATGTTTGTTCACGCTGTAGATGTTTGTTCACGCTGTAGATGTTTGTTCACGCTGTAGATGTTTGTTCACGCTGTAGATGTTTGTTCACGCTGTAGATGTTTGTTCACGCTGTAGATGTTTGTTCACGCTGTAGATGTTTGTTCACGCTGTAGATGTTTGTGCCAGGAAAGTATACCTATCGACGAAAGAAAATTAACTTTGTAAGTTTCTAACTGATGTCTAATAAATATCCAGCAGGTGAAACACCGAATGAAAATAACTTATTTATTATCGATTCACGACTGATTTGTTAACATAAACTGTTCGATCTCTCCTAATTATACGAGAGTCAAAATTTTTTAAATAAGTTAGTTATATTGAAAAACGTATGTATTTGTGTTTGGTCCATTGTCCCCTAAGCGATTGTTTATTCATGGGACCGCCGGCCCCGGATGTAATTTGGCGTCGAAGGCCAGGGTTCGGTCCTGTGCCGCGCATTCCGGCCGCGCGCCGGTTCCGCACAATTTGTCAGCTACCCTCCTTAGTATTCAGCTGCAATTTGCCGAACCCTCTGTATCACCTGCTTAAACACCATTGGCCTTATTTTATTTCACAACAGACGGTACAAAATATAAATTAGCTTCTGCTCTTAATGCCAAGTTAACAAACAAATTATTTTGTATAGGTACTTGATGACTTCCTTTGTATCAAATAAAATGTCAACAGAATGCGTCGGCTACTCGTTGCAAGCAGTTGCAATCAACTCAGTGGAACAGGTTCCCAGCCGGCGGCAGAGGCCGCGCTCCGAGGCCGCGGGGCTAGGAATTTGTCTCCATTTACTCACTGCAGCACACGCGCACTGCGACTATCACACAGATTTACTGATTTAAGATACCATACAATGTTAGCAGCTTATTAAAGGTCCGTTGTTAAGATACCATGCTATGTAGCAGCTTGTTACAGGTCCGTTGTTAAGATACCATGCTATGTAGCAGCTTGTTACAGGTCCGATGTTAAGACACCATGCTATGTAGCAGCTTGTTACAGGTCCGTTGTTAAGATACCATGCTAGGTAGCAGCTTGTTACAGGTCCGATGTTAAGACACCATGCTAGGTAGCAGCTTGTTACAGGTCCGATGTTAAGACACCATGCTAGGTAGCAGCTTGTTACAGGTCCGATGTTAAGACACCATGCTAGGTAGCAGCTTGTTACAGGTCCGATGTTAAGACACCATGCTAGGTAGCAGCTTGTTACAGGTCCGATGTTAAGACACCATGCTAGGTAGCAGCTTGTTACAGGTCCGATGTTAAGATACCATGCTAGGTAGCAGCTTGTTACAGGTCCGATGTTAAGATACCATGCTAGGTAGCAGCTTGTTACAGGTCCGATGTTAAGATACCATGCTAGGTAGCAGCTTGTTACAGGTCCGATGTTAAGATACCATGCTAGGTAGCAGCTTGTTACAGGTCCGATGTTAAGATACCATGCTAGGTAGCAGCTTGTTACAGGTCCGATGTTAAGATACCATGCTAGGTAGCAGCTTGTTACAGGTCCGATGTTAAGATACCATGCTAGGTAGCAGCTTGTTACAGGTCCGATGTTAAGATACCATGCTAGGTAGCAGCTTGTTACAGGTCCGATGTTAAGATACCATGCTAGGTAGCAGCTTGTTACAGGTCCGATGTTAAGATACCATGCTAGGTAGCAGCTTGTTACAGGTCCGATGTTAAGATACCATGCTAGGTAGCAGCTTGTTACAGGTCCGATGTTAAGATACCATGCTAGGTAGCAGCTTGTTACAGGTCCGATGTTAAGATACCATGCTAGGTAGCAGCTTGTTACAGGTCCGATGTTAAGATACCATGCTAGGTAGCAGCTTGTTACAGGTCCGATGTTAAGATACCATGCTAGGTAGCAGCTTGTTACAGGTCCGATGTTAAGATACCATGCTAGGTAGCAGCTTGTTACAGGTCCGATGTTAAGACACCATGCTAGGTAGCAGCTTGTTACAGGTCCGATGTTAAGACACCATGCTAGGTAGCAGCTTGTTACAGGTCCGATGTTAAGACACCATGCTAGGTAGCAGCTTGTTACAGGTCCGATGTTAAGATACCATGCTAGGTAGCAGCTTGTTACAGGTCCGATGTTAAGATACCATGCTAGGTAGCAGCTTGTTACAGGTCCGATGTTAAGATACCATGCTAGGTAGCAGCTTGTTACAGGTCCGATGTTAAGATACCATGCTAGGTAGCAGCTTGTTACAGGTCCGATGTTAAGATACCATGCTAGGTAGCAGCTTGTTACAGGTCCGATGTTAAGATACCATGCTAGGTAGCAGCTTGTTACAGGTCCGATGTTAAGATACCATGCTAGGTAGCAGCTTGTTACAGGTCCGATGTTAAGATACCATGCTAGGTAGCAGCTTGTTACAGGTCCGATGTTAAGATACCATGCTAGGTAGCAGCTTGTTACAGGTCCGATGTTAAGATACCATGCTAGGTAGCAGCTTGTTACAGGTCCGATGTTAAGATACCATGCTAGGTAGCAGCTTGTTACAGGTCCGATGTTAAGATACCATGCTAGGTAGCAGCTTGTTACAGGTCCGATGTTAAGATACCATGCTAGGTAGCAGCTTGTTACAGGTCCGATGTTAAGATACCATGCTAGGTAGCAGCTTGTTACAGGTCCGATGTTAAGATACCATGCTAGGTAGCAGCTTGTTACAGGTCCGATGTTAAGATACCATGCTAGGTAGCAGCTTGTTACAGGTCCGATGTTAAGATACCATGCTAGGTAGCAGCTTGTTACAGGTCCGATGTTAAGATACCATGCTAGGTAGCAGCTTGTTACAGGTCCGATGTTAAGATACCATGCTAGGTAGCAGCTTGTTACAGGTCCGATGTTAAGATACCATGCTAGGTAGCAGCTTGTTACAGGTCCGATGTTAAGATACCATGCTAGGTAGCAGCTTGTTACAGGTCCGATGTTAAGATACCATGCTAGGTAGCAGCTTGTTACAGGTCCGATGTTAAGATACCATGCTAGGTAGCAGCTTGTTACAGGTCCGATGTTAAGATACCATGCTAGGTAGCAGCTTGTTACAGGTCCGATGTTAAGATACCATGCTAGGTAGCAGCTTGTTACAGGTCCGATGTTAAGATACCATGCTAGGTAGCAGCTTGTTACAGGTCCGATGTTAAGATACCATGCTAGGTAGCAGCTTGTTACAGGTCCGATGTTAAGATACCATGCTAGGTAGCAGCTTGTTACAGGTCCGATGTTAAGATACCATGCTAGGTAGCAGCTTGTTACAGGTCCGATGTTAAGATACCATGCTAGGTAGCAGCTTGTTACAGGTCCGATGTTAAGATACCATGCTAGGTAGCAGCTTGTTACAGGTCCGATGTTAAGATACCATGCTAGGTAGCAGCTTGTTACAGGTCCGATGTTAAGATACCATGCTAGGTAGCAGCTTGTTACAGGTCCGATGTTAAGATACCATGCTAGGTAGCAGCTTGTTACAGGTCCGATGTTAAGATACCATGCTAGGTAGCAGCTTGTTACAGGTCCGATGTTAAGATACCATGCTAGGTAGCAGCTTGTTACAGGTCCGATGTTAAGATACCATGCTAGGTAGCAGCTTGTTACAGACATACAGGGCATAATGACTTCAATTGAAGCCGTGGTCGAGCAACTTACAACAAATTTTCTTACAATTTACGCAGATGTAAACAGATAGTTTCTATTAGAATTATGATCGTTAAACTGTCGCAGTCCCAACAAACGAGTCGCCGACATTAATTAAATAGTACCTACGTCGCATGATTCATGAGCGCTAACCACTTACGGAATACGACAAATATTCGGACAAGTCTGAAATGAAATTCATAAAATAATTCGTTACGTCAAAACGTACAATTGAGCGGACAGGCGCGACAACGGCGCGACAGATGCGCGACGCGGCGCGACAACGGCGTGACAGATGCGCGACGCGAAGTGACAGATGCGCGTCGCGGCGCGACAACGGCGTGACAGATGCGCGACGCGGCGTGACAGATGCGCGGCGCGGCGCGTCAACGCAACTAATGGCCGCCGCGCTAAAAGTAGACGCCACTGAAGTACGTGACAGTGAATAGCCCTTCGATATATCAGTAGCAAGGTCTACGTGGGCGCCGCGTCCACGGGGCACCATACGTTACTCTCTCATGGTGGGTGTACGTTTTGCAACACAAATAAGGATGCGTCACCGAAATTCGATATCATTGACCTCAATAGTGTTGCAAAACGGCTACCGTATAAGAATAAACATGCGTCGTATAAGGATGTGCGCGGAACTCGTCGCGCCGCCCGAACTGCGGAGGCATTGTCTTACACAGCGACCTTGCGGCTTGCAGCATACTGGTATGTTATGTATCAGACATACTGGTATGTTATGTATCAGACATTTCACATGGCGTATCTGAGGAAGTTTTCGGTGACTCATGAGTGGATTTCGTCTCCTTTCTCTAAGTTTCCCACGTCGCGCGTCACCGTCACATGTCACGGCGGAATTCCCACGCGTCGTCGGTTGTGACATCTACGAATATTATCAGCCGTTTGTTACGTAATCCTATTGCATCAAAGTTAAACAAAATAAAATCTAAATTAGTCAACAATATCCGTCTAATTGATAAAATCTTCCGATTTTAAAATACGAAAACAGTTCTCCGGCAAGATAATTTTATCACACACACACACACACAGTCCTGACATCAGTGATAACCAACTTCTTCATAGCTCTACTGGCTACTGGCTCTGCATTCCATCTTACAATTTATCAGGTTGGCACAAAAGCAATGAGACACTTGGTTTACGTTTTATCATTTTTATTATTATTACAATATAAAAGCTTAGTCAATGATGTAATCACCATTAGCATCTAAGACTTCTTGCCAACGATTCGGCAAAGTTTGGATGCCTCTCTCCCAGAACTCTGATGGCTGTGCCTCGAAAAAGTTGTTCAACTCCGTCTCTACATCAGAGAAATCATTAAATTGTTTACCCCGCAAATGTTGTTTCAATGCTCTAAACAAATGATAGTCTGATGGGGCGAGGTCTGGGGAATAAGGTGGGTGGGGTATCGTCTCCCAGCCCAAGTTCTCCAACTGTTGACGAACGGCAGATGCGACATGAGGGCGAGCGTTATCGTGTAGTAAAACTACATTGACTCGTCTTCGTCGTTTTTTCTTGATAGCAGCAGATAGTTTGGTGAGCTGGGTTGAATATTTCTCAGCGTTTATAGTTTCATTGTGTAATAGTTCATAAAACAGCATGCCTTGCGCGTCCCAGAAACGGCAAAGCAGAACTTTTAAGCGGTTCTTTCGACTCAGCTTCGGTTGAGTTGGTGGCGTTTCTTCTGGAGGCAGCCAAAAAGCACGACATGTATCATTCTCGTAATGAATCCATGATTCATCTCCAGTAACCAGATCAGACAAAAACTCTTTACGTCGGGGTCGCAGCAAAAGTGATTGACAGATAGCGACACAGACTGCACGACTGGCGTCTGTAAGGATGTGCGGTACCCACCGAGCCAAAACTTTTCGATACCCAAGCTCATGCAGATGGTTTTCCACGGCGTGGTGACTGCATTTCACGGCGTAAATCGTCATCATTCACTGCGGGTGGTCAGCCAGAGCGTGGCTGACTTTCAAGGCTCCTGTCTCCTGATTTAAAACGGTCAAACCATCGGGACACCGTCGCATGGCTTGTACTTCCAGCGCCCAATGCAGTGTTGATATTGTCAGCTGCAGCCCGCGCACTGTGGTAGTAGTACTCGTATAAGTATAGTGTTCGAACTGGTCGCTCGTCCATTTTTCTTCAAACTGACTAAACCGTTAGCGAGGGCGGCTTTATTATACCCCCACATTACAAGTACCTAGAATGTTCTACAACATTCTAGAATATTATTAAAACAATTAACTTGGAAAAGGAAATGTATAGAGTTTTGTAGAGTGTCTCATTACTGTTGTGCCAACCCAGTAAAATGACTTTTGTCCCATTCAGAAATCACAATTATAACATAATTGTAATTTCCAAAAAAAAAACGTATTTTTTAAGTTTTACCAAAGTAAATTAATACATTCAGTTGCCAGAATGAAAATACATGTAACATCTTGTTACAATAATAATAATTAAATTATACTTTGACAGTGTTGCTACAGTGAATATTATAATTCAGTATTAAATTAATACATTTTTAAAAGAATTCACAACTCACTTTCAATGAATGAGGCAAATGTATATAGAAAATGCGCACTATTTATTTGAAATTAAAACATGAATTTGAAACAAACTAACAAGATTATACTCGGAGTTATGATTATGATGGAGGAAACAGATATTTTTATGATACACAGTTATTGAATCTATAATAAAAATATCCGGCGACTTGATCTTGAAATTCTTTCTTCTACATCGGCCACGAGTCACGACGGCCGATGTAGAAGAACAAATAAAAATAGACCGAGTAGGTGTCACTTTATTTTTCTTTTACTTGGAGGTCGGTTATCTCAGTTTTAAAGCAGTTTCGAATCACTGGTTTTCAGCAAGACAACGACGATAGTTCAAGAAATTGTAGCCTTTGGGCATTTTTCCGAAACATGGCTATTTTGATGAGAACACATTCGATTTGATTTAGATGTATTAAAATAATCAGGAAAAACTGGTAGAAATGCGACGTTGCCAGCACGCGCAGAAAAAACGCTCGTAACAATTTACCTACTTGACATTTGAAAGGGCACCTCCAGACCCGTGAACGGTATTCCA
Organism: Dicycla oo; assembly: GCA_948252095.1. NCBI lineage: Eukaryota > Metazoa > Arthropoda > Insecta > Lepidoptera > Noctuidae > Dicycla > Dicycla oo. The sequence continues at coordinate 769,497 of OX411718.1, read as the reverse complement.
GTGCCTCACAACCGGGCAATCAACCCTACCCAATATGTATTCAGAAGGCTGTCGGTGCTGCCCCGCACGCGGCGCATCAGAGAGGCCACTCTTTTTCGTACTAATGCCCTGAAGAAGTCCGCGCTGGCCTTAGCAAACATACCTGATGCACTGCAATACTGAGGCAACCCCAACAGCATCCTAAAAACATTATAGTACAGGACGCATAGGGCATTGAATGATCTACGCGCATAACGGACCCACAGGCTGCAAGTTTAAATGCCTGGCAGTATGTCTTAAAAAGAGCAATTTTCACTTCTTTCGTGCACCTTGTAAACCTGCGTACTAGCATATTGCATCTCATTGCCAAAGCCCTACGTCCCGCTCAATATCCAAATCATCTGAGAGGTCCTCGGTGACCCAGTTGTCCAGGTACTTGAATTTAGTGACCCTTCTAGGCATTCCTCCAAGTCTGACCGGTAGACTGGTTTTCGGACTCTTATTACCCGCCCTGAATATAAGTACTAATGTTGTTTATACAAACACCATCCACCGAACAACCGATGCCGGCCCCGCTGAGCTGAGATCACCGTCCTATCAATCCATCAACGTACAGGTTGAAGAGTCGTGGCGAAGTCAGGCCTCCCTGTCTCACTCCACACTCCAACCTATGCTCTGACGAACATGAGTCCGCGCACTTAACATTATTGGTTTGATTGGCGTAGGTACCGATAACTTAATAAATGTATCATGTCTCTGGGTGTAAATAAAAATAGTATATCCACTGGCAGCTATAGTCAACATTTTCATAAATATCTACTTACACCCAGATGGTGCAAAAACTCCGCCACTTTGAGGCATAATAACAATCCACTTCCTACAGTGAGCTAGTCACTTAGCAAACATCAACGATCTGCTACGACGACTGTGTTATTTCGTCGTTCGCTGGAAAATACCCGACAATCCGATAAATAAACACGTCCCGAGGAGATAAATAACAGATCACACACAGTGACACAGCCAATCGCACCTGCGAATTATCCAACCATCGCACTTTGACAAATATACGATTTGTCTTTATTTTGCCAAAACGTAAACATAACAATTTATGACATTAAAAGAATAAGTAGGTCGTGAGTACTCGTGAGGTAGGTACTCAGCAGCTCTTTCGTCATGCCAGAATGATGTGTGGCAAAAAAAAACTCGTCATTCCACACCATCTCTCATTTATTTCAATTGATCGATTTACCTCCAATAGATTGAAGAGAATCAAGACATGGGTACCTACATATATATGTAACTAAATATAAAACGTTTGGAAATATTTGAATAAGGAAAGCCCCGCATCGAGTAAAAATATTTCTGTTCAGTGATCTGAATACTTAAGTATATTATAAAGAAAATAGTATGTAGATGTAAAGTACGTATGTCATGATACCGGCGATGTAAAGTACGTATGTCATTGATACCGGCGATGTAAAGTACGTATGTCATTGATACCGGCGATGTAAAGTACGTATGTCATTGATACCGGCGATGTAAAGTACGTATGTCATTGATACCGGCGATGTAAAGTACGTATGTCATTGATACCGGCGATGTAAAGTACGTATGTCATTGATACCGGCGATGTAAAGTACGTATGTCATTGATACCGGCGATGTAAAGTACGTATGTCATTGATACCGGCGATGTAAAGTACGTATGTCATTGATACCGGCGATGTAAAGTACGTATGTCATTGATACCGGCGATGTAAAGTACGTATGTCATTGATACCGGCGATGAATTTCACATCTGGGACACATCTCCGTTGTCCTCAACACTGCAGAGACATAATATACGAGTATCAAGACATGTGTAGCTGTACCGACAGCAGCAATAAGCGATGAAATTGCATTTTTTAAATTACGTACGTTTGCAACCAATCATGATACGCTTATCCAAGGCACCGGTAGAATTAAAACAATGAAAAGGCAAGCCGATGAACTAATAAGCGACGCTCCTAAAAAAGAGACGAGAAAGGAAAAGCTCTACCGGAAACAGACAAGTGAGATGAATGATAGAATCTGAGTCTGGGAGTCTTTGGATGATCACACACAAGTTAACCAGGTCTTCGGTTCGGACCACTTGCCGTCAAAACGCTCTAGATTATTTAAACTGCATTTCTCACACAAAGTAGGTAGATAAACATCGTTGCCTTTGATCTGTTAAAATGAATGGCATGCAAAATTAATTATTCTCTCAAAAATAATGTTCAAAGAGCTGCTAAATGTGTAGTATAAACTATAAGAGAGGTTACAAGCACGTCGTAACTCATACGCAGCCTCACCTAGGCGGTCAGTGGCCTGGACTCCATCGCCGCGAATATAAGCCCAACTGTGTCAAATGTATTTATATTATTTCAGTAAAACAGTGATGTAGTGTCGGATCAGCGGTAAAGAGGTCAATACCCAATAAATACTCCAGCCACACAGTGATGTTCACAATCACGTATCTTTCTGCGCGGGCGCCGTGCGGGGCGGGGGGTGCGGGGATGAGGCGCCAACCCGTGACGCATGCGCACAAGTGCCACCACGCACTACATAACTTCTGCTGTTATTTTTCAATCTAATTATTCAGAACGGAAATACTGACCATAAATCTAATATCGATTGGAATTGAATCATTCACACGTTGCTCCACAACGTTTAGTTCTCAACTAGTTTGTACAAACAACACTGACGACTGGCTTCGTTATTTCCGTTCCGTTTCTATGTAAGTAAACTGTAGTTTATTTATAGTTATAACACCAATATAAATATCAACAAGCGGTAAAATTGTATAATTAGAGAGCTAAACTCATTCTTCACGTGTTGTCTCGCAGCCGACGTCTTGACACGATCATTAACGAACTTTTTGACGGATATTGAATAAAAGAACAAAACTGTCCGCTGATGAACGATGTGAAAGTTTATAATTGTTCAAAATACTCTGTAATTTTACACCATACATTCTCAGCGTCTTACCAACGACATCGTTTTATTTGAAAACGCCTTTACAAGTTATTTTAAAGGCACTGAAAGGCATCTCGCCGCATAAAGGAGCTGGCACAAAACCGCGGAAGTCGCGACACTCTTGTTGATCTGAATGGCACTCAGGTGCATAGGTGAAGCTGCGAGCCGCACCGGACATGAGGTCGCCGACCTTACGAGGTACTCTCGCGGGGCTCACCGGTACATTGATGCAATACCCTGTTCGGCGATCAGAGACAGCGAGCGTTTGATCGTGGAGATTAATACAATGGCACGCAGTCATCACGAGGTATGAACTGATGAATGGGCACAACGCTATATTATTATAACCTTTCAGTACGATTTAGGTAACTAGCATTGGGATCTTACAAAAGTAGTAAAAGATAATTATTTAATTAGTGATCATGAGATTACAAATCAGGTTATTTCCGTTATAAGCCTGATCGCCATCATACGGTCTCTCTTGGAAGTATGAGAACATTGATAATTTCGCATGTGGTGGCGAGTTATCATAAAAGCCAACTGAAAAGATCACCAACCGGACTGCCAAGCGAGGTTGTCACAGCAACCAGACTGCCAGGCGAGATTGTCACAGCTAACCAGACTGTCGAGCGAGGTTGTCAAACAACCAGACTGCCAAGTGAGGTTGTCACATCATCCTGACTGCCAAGCGAGGTTGTCAAACAACCAGATTGCCAAGCGAGGTTGTCACATCAACCTGACTGCCAAGCGAGGTTGTCAAACAACCAGACTGCCAAGCGAGGTTGTCACATCAACCTGACTGCCAAGCGAGGTTGTCAAACAACCAGACTGCCAAGCGAGGTTGTCACATCAACCTGACTGCCAAGCGAGGTCGTCACAGCAAGAGGCTCTTTCAAAAGTGTCACCAGCGCAGTTTAATCAAACCTTGTTCTCCGCTTGCTGTAATAGTGTATTTATTCCAGACTGCACGGCGCTGACCGACGACGACCACAAGCTAATTGATCAAACTCACACCTGGTCTACACACAGGCATGGTATGGTCGAACAAAGGCCCGGAAGTTGTGCTGCTCTGAGGAGAGTGCCGGTTGCATCGGGTTGCATCGCGCTTACGATATCCGCTGTCTTCGCCCGCCTCCCGCCCGCGACCGGTCAGTGACCTGGCCGGACTCACATGGTCTTGATACTTGAGGTGTAAGGTGATATGTAAACAACTTGTAAAGCCAGTATCAAATTAAAGAGGTCAAATACATGAGCCCGTCTGTGGTTCCCTTATGATTGGTCAATGACCTTTGTAGGTAAAACTATTAAAGTCAATCAACCGTTTAGCCAACCGCTCATCTTCGTAATAAAACCTTCAAAAACATCACAACCGGACCTCTTAATTGGAACCATCTCGTTTTCCGAATAAAGTGGTCAAACCAATGAGGTCAGCGGAACCATCAAGCCAAAAACTCATTGTTTTAAAACGATGCCAATAAAACGATATCACTTTTCTTTGGGTTACTTTCAAAGTGACGTCACAGCACTCGTAGCAGTTTATGGTCTATTGTTCGTCGACCTATTGAATTCCTGACAGGTAGCGATAACAAAACTGTCTGGCAGTAACAATGGGAGTGATTAAATGACTATTACGAGGTAATAACATAAGACGTTACTGAATAATGTTTGAAATAAACATCGATGCGATAATCGATGTGTTTGACAATGGATGTAATAGAAACGTTACTGTTCGCTGGGAGAAACAATTTGACAGGCACATTAATGAACAATTTTATTTGCGTATCTCTTCTATTCATAGGTCAACTTTTTTACCAATAATCGAAGAATGCACCTGATAATGAACTGCTATCTATCATTTACAAACGATATAGAAATTACTGTTCTCTATAATCTGTTAAAGTCAACTACAGAAAGCAGGTAGGTAAAAACAGTAAACTTATACGGAAATTCATAAAAACCAACAAACACTACATAGGTCAAAAAATGCTGAACCTGCTCTTGATATTTTATCGTCTAAGCTAAGCCCTACCGAAGCAGCCACTAAAGTTAACAACTTCTTCATTAACGTATAAAAAAACTTAGCAGAAAATACCTTATTATCTAATAGATGTTTTTCCATTCATAGCCAAACTAAGACATATGCAACACGAAACTCTTGTGTCTTATTAGATACCGATTTTAATGAGGTAGTAAATATAATATTGTAGATGGAGTAAAGGAAATTTGTGCCGTAGGATGTGACGACATACCAAATAGTATAGGTACTCAAAAGATTTAAATACACCATTGCCCCTCCCTTGACCCACATTTTTCAGTTATGTTTAACAAAAGGAATATTTCCTAAATTGCTTACAAAAGCCGTAGTCCCCCGTGTGTTTAAAGTTGGAGACAAAAATTGTGCAAATAACTACAGGCCAATTTCAGTTTTAACAGGCCTCTCAAAGACTTTGGAAAAATTTTAAAACAGTAGTTTAGTAAAATATCTTGAAAGTAATAAATTATTCTCTGATCATCACTTTGGTTTTAGGCCTAAAAGATCAACAAGCCAAGCTGTTTACCAACTGACAAATTCTATAAGCACAAGCCTGGATAACGGTATGCACACCATAGGGATATTTTTAGACCCTGCCTGGCTTTTGACACAATTTCTTGTACTATAGGTATGAGTGGTATGAGTTTAGAACTTAAGAATAGCTATTATGGAATCCCACAAGGCAGTATTGTGGGTCCTACTTTGTTTTTAATCTATATAAATGACCTGTGCAATTTGACACTCCGAAAGGGTGTAATTATGTCAAATGCAGATGACACAGCTCTACTGTTTGCAGCTAAATCAAAGGCTAAGGTCTATGAGGTAGCACAGAATGGTTTTAATACTGTGTCTAATTGGCTTCATAAAAATCTCTTAAACATTAGTTAAATACAGATGAAACCAAGTATCTATTATTTACAATGAGCAACACTAATGCAACGCTTACTAATCTAAACATTCAAGCTCATAACAATTGTAATTTACATTATGCTGACATTGCATGCACTTGTCCCACTTCAGCTAAAACCGATCATATCAAATATTTAGGCATCACGATTCACACAAACCTGAATTTCCGCAAACATCGATTTATTATGTACCAGAGTGCGCATACTAATACACATTTTAAAAAAAATTACGTAACATTGCCGACCTTAAGGCGGTGCTATATGTAAATCAGGCTGGAACTGAAGAAGTTTAAAACCTTTTTTCTCCATAACCCGTACCATAATGATCTTTAAAAAAATATATGTTAAACTACACAATAAAACACATGTCCCCTTCACTTCGAAAAAAATAAAAAATAATTTTAAATATCATTAACATACATGAGAAGTAACCCCTGTTTTAGAAATATAAAACCTTTTTTCTTCGAAACTATTAATCGCTAGGTTTTTTTATAGTCATCATGATATTACACAATACAATACCTAGGGAATCCTCGGCTTATTTTTTTAAATAACTTTTCTAATTACTTATAGTCATTATTTTTTACATAAATCGATACTCAATCGCGTGAGCAACCCCTCTGTCGCCTATTAATTTAGTGCGGGACGAGACGCAGTGCTGAACGGACCTGTACCACTTTTTCCCGCATTTTTTCGTTGGTGACAATACCATTAGAAAGTATTGTAAACAAATACCTACCTACTTATTTTGTTGATTTTAATAGTTTTTGTGTGTGTAAATATTAGAGTAGTTTTTAGTATATAGTTAGTAATACTACATAGGAAATATTTGTGTTAATATAAGTTTATTTATAAAATCAATATGGGTGACAAAAAAGACGCACTAAGCGTAATTTGAAACTAAATACAAGAGGAGAATAAAAAGAATGAAACGGTAAGTAATTTGAGTACCTATCTAACATTTTACTAGTAACCATCAATCAAGCGTTTTGATAAAAAGATATAGGTAGGTACGTATAAGTAATATGCGTACCTAAGCAGGTACCTACCTATCAGCTGCTTATACTTACCTAGGTACCTTTCGTCGCCAGAACGAGAAACTGTTTTCGTTTCGAATTTGCCAACGGAAATTCGTACGTGTTTAATGGCAACAAGGTATAGATTCCAAACAACCGGGCGGCATTACGACACGGCGGCACAGTAACGACATAACGAGGTATAGATTCGCATGCAGTGAATCTATAGCTTGTTACTATTAGACACGTACGAATTTACGTTGGCCGGAGTTTCGCTAGCTAATTTAATTTTACCCTGTATATGTGTCGCAGCTAACTAGTTTATCATATTTAGATATCGATACCCATCACGTCTGCGGAGTTTCGCTAGCTAATTTAATTTGAACCTGTATATGTGTCGCAGCTAACTAGTTCATCATGTTTAGATATCGATACCCATCACGTCTGTGGAGTTTCACTAGCTAATTTAATTTGACCCTGTATTATTACTCATCGCAATCAGATTGCTAATACAGGGTAATAATTAGGCCAGCCACATATAGTCGGAATTCCGTCCCGGAATTCCGTTTCGAAATATCGTTTCGGAATTTCGAAAGCAGCAAACCCATACAAAGTCACGCACAGACTACCATGCGTAATTTTGAATCGGAGAAAATTTCGAACGGAGGACTACTTGTACGTATGTGATAGATCCTTGATCTTGCATGGATTTGCTGCATTCGAAAATTCCGAATCGGTGTTTCGAAACGGAATTTCGACACGGAATTTCGACAGTATGTGGACTTTTTTGTCCATCCTCTTTGGACCCCATGGATGTAACCTGCAGATTGCGACTCTCGGACTATAAGGGGTCGAAAAGTAACGAGGTTGGCGAGTTTCATAGGACCCTAAAGTTATAAGCAAATCAAATGACATATTTTAAAATTGGATTAACGTAACCCTTTTATAAGTAAACGTGGATGAACGTATACAATATAAGCTACAATATTTTTTAAAGCCATCAGTATTTCAACTGAATTTTATATTTTACTTTGTTTTAGGGGAACTGAAGAATTATCGATTAGTAGACGTATTGTAAACATCAGTCATTTTTTTAAATCACTCCAAGAAATATCAAGCCACGGACCATTGGACTGCGGTTTCTGAACGTTTGACAGGTTTAATGAATAAATTAAAACTGAAATGTCTTTTATGTAACATGAGTTTTATAATAGAGGGAGACAACACCCCAGAAGAAATGAATTTAAACACATGTGCCGTAGCTGGGGCAATAGCAGCAGGATGTGGACATACGCAACTTCTGGAAATTACGTCAACTCTAGGACTTCCTGAGATCTCACAAAAATGATTCACCTTTCATATGGATATAGTAAACAAAACGTGGGAATCTGAAGCGTTAAGATCTTTGAACGAAGCTACTGAAGAGGAAAGATGTGCTGCCTTTGAAGAGGGTAAAGTAAATGCAAAGGGCATACCGATAATTGATGTCATTGCTGACGGATGTTGGGGAAAAAGATCATACAAGAAAAACTACTCCTCACTGTCAGGAGCAGCAGCCATACTTGGTAAACGTAGCAATAAAATATTGTTCATGGCTGTCAAAAATAAGTTCTGCTACATTTGCGCTAGAGCAGAAAATAAAGGAATCTCGACAAACAAATCATATTTGTTATAAAAACTATACAGGTAAATATTTTATGTGTTTTACATAAAAATCCTAGTAATATTATAAGTGGAAACGTATTGCTGTTTGTTTGTTTTACCCCGATATGTCAAAGGAAATGCTAGAGGAATCGAAAAGAATATTTTTGAAAAATTTAGAGAAGAATGAAGATGAAAGAATAAGAATTGAAACAGGTACAATACTTCAAAGTGAGTCAAGTGAATGGCTCGAACTAAGAAGAAATTAACTGACGGCTTCAAATTTCGGTAACGTAATTAAAAAACGCAATGACATCAGTTGTGCTAATATGGTGAAGAATTTAATTTATAAAAACCTAATAGATCACGTCAAATCAGTCAAACATGGGCTAGAAAATGAAAGTATTGCTAAAACTCAATTAGAAAAAGAATGAATAATTGATTAGGCCTGCCACATACAGTCGTAATTCCGTTTCGAAATATCATTTCGGAATTTCGAAAGCAGCAAAGCCATTCAAAATAAACGAAGAACTACTGTACGTGTGTGATACATCCTTGATTTTGTATGGATTTACTGCCTTCGAAAATTCCGAATCGATATTTCGGAACGGAATTCCGAAACGGAATTCAGTCTGTGTATGTGGCCGGCCTTATTGAACTAATAAGTTCCGGGCCCACGACCGCTTGTGACTTATAATAAATTGAACTGAGGTCACGGGTCGTATGGGGCCCACAAACCATATGGGACGCATTGTGGTTCATGGACCCCATGAACCTAATATGGCATTTGAGCTTCGTGCAAGCATATGGCCGGCAAAAGAAAACGCAAAATAAATCAAGTGGAAAATCTGAGCAATACACAAAGTATTGCTCAGATTTTCCAGTTGATTTATTTTGCGTTTTTTTTTTTAATATTTGAAGTACTTAAAAGAACTACTAGTAGTACTTTTAGGTACAAACTTATTCACTTTTATTTATGAGCGAAGTCGCGGGGAAAGCTAATAATGATAACTGTCTATATTCTGCCGCCCATTTTCTGTTTTAGTAATATTACAATGAGTTCTTAGTCATTAAAAATATATATTTTCTAAAAATATAATAATTTACACAAGTGTTGTATTTGTTTTTCTACAACATACAAGTATTTACCTAAAAATGTTCTGCACCACTGCTCTGAAATATGCAACAGGCTACCTATGCGTGCGTCGCGCGTCATGGCTCTGTGGCAGTCAGCGGTGCAAAATAGAATATTAGTGATCGCTTCGCGCGTAATTATAATGAGGGGGTGCGCGGGGCATTCTCGGCGGGAACGCCCATTTGAGCGAGGTCAACGGCGTAATGCCAAGCCTTAAATTAATTAGACAGGTCTATTTGGTTTTGTGTCAATCTATTATTACCTACTGCATAACCTCCTGGGGTGGAGCCGCTAAATCAATTTTACTGCACCTAGAACGCGCCCCGTCCATTATTTGTTTTGAATGTAGTTTTATTCCAACACACTGAACCCAGTACCTTCAGATAGGAGAAGAAAAGATTTCGTTTGTGCTAACTCTCAGACTAAACATGCTACTTGTATAACCAGTTCAACAGAGTGTTAAAGATGAATAGTTTAAGTTATAAGTGTAATTTACTAGTCGGGGAATATTTGGCAGAACTCAATTATGCAGACACGGAACATCTACTAGAATTGTTAAAATAAAATCCCTACCTACCTACTCTAATACATGTATGTGTCTTCCTTTACCTAAATAATAATAGTCTCCACTTTATCTACTTTAATATTATTCGTTAATTTTATTTAAACATAATACATCTTACATGATCTAGTTGTAAAATAATATACACAAATACAAAAGCGTCAGGGTAGCCCGCGAAATTCAAATTTTCTTACGTTTTTTTGCAATTTGCAAGTCAGTATTAAATTGTATGTTAAATAAAGTATGATTTGCGGCCGTAACAAATATGTTTTTACAGAATTATATACAATAGAATCCGTAATACAACTTCTTAAGTTAGTATAACCCTAAAATGTCAAGATTTCATGAAATAGTCATTTTTTGGGAATACCTGGTCTTAAAGAGTTGTATTGATCACTTTAATGATTCTAATTATGTATATAGATACTTGTTACGACCGGAAATTATAATTTGATCAACGTACAATATAATACCGACTTCTAATAAATTTATTGTTGTCTTCTTTTTAAATTTTTGATGTAAATTGATTGCCTGAAACACAGGTTTACATAAAACCTAGATCAAGTAGGTCTACATTACAGTTAGAAATAAGTTTTCCTCGATTGTAATTAATGTAAATGATAATTTTTACTTTATACTTGAATAATCAATATCGATAAAAGGGAAGCATTTGCACCTTAAAGTTGCTTTTTGTATAGATAGGTACACTAATTCATTGAAGAAATCCTACCCCTATGGTCCTTTGTTTTACTTTGTTATAAGTATAAATGCAGCTTGCTAGGAAAATTGTTTCAAAATTGGAAAGGCCTAGCGTTGTTCGATGGCACCTATCGAGAGTGGTCTCCCACACGTAGCAACATAATATTGTCAGAATTCGGAGAGTCCCGATCTAGCACATAACTTCACGCCAGTATTGGCCGAAGGGTTAGGCAGAGGTGCTAATGCGCCCAGAGGCCAGGCCTATGTACGGCATGTAATTGCCGTAAATATGCTGGCCTGCGTTGCCCAAATGTTCTTATCGAGCAGTGTATGTTTGGTTTGCTCCTCGTTTTCTCGCTGTATTCTTTCTTTTTTAACTTTTCCTTGTCCGTTTCTTTTTTTAACCTTACCTTTACACAGGTACAGTAGGTACCTACTGACCTGGAACGTATGATACAGTTCAATATAATCCAACCAATATTATGTGGTCAATGTGAGTGTGGTTTATCTGATGGGTGTGCTTCTGCGCCGGTGGCCCGGTCTGCGCCGGCGCGGCCCGGCTGCACTTCCGCGTGCAACTGCAGTTCATCACGCGTAATGAGACACATCACTGACTCGGCTGATTTACTGGCAGCGTAATGCATAAGCAATAATGTAGAGTTTGGAATAATATTGTACTTTATTAGCAAGAAATGTATTGGTTCCACTTGAAGTTGTAGTCGCAGAGCAAGGACACCGACATAGGATATTTTATTATCATCTGTATAACACGATGATAATAAAATATCCTATGTCAAAAGAACACCTCGAACAAAACTCAAGGGCTGATGATATTTCGTTCGAATTCGAATCGCATCAGCCAGAAATCAATAAGATAGATACACGGGTTAGAAGAGCAAATTTATCCTTTCATCTCTCTATATTCTAATCATTGTAAAGAACCAAATAGGATGAAAAATTCATGTCTATCAATAGAGTTCTTTGTTTCCACATCTACAAGAAAATCAAGCCATTTATCAATAATTAGCTCACGTATTCCTCTGGTCATCGATAACGTTTTGCGAAGCATTGCCAATTCACACTTCTGACTCATTAGACCACTCGCACTTTGTGCTGAGACAAAGAAACGCACAAATGACTATAGCCGGCCTCCAAGCGACCTCACATTTATGCCCTCGTATTAAAATAGTTAGCTGCTAGTCAGTGTGAGTGAGTATCTGACCTGAATATGTCAAAGACGCATGTAATACCAATTCAGAATAGCAGACAACTATTAATTCATGTACCTATGTACCTACATGCATGTCTCGTAAGTGTAAGTACCTGCTCTCAATAAGGCCATCGCCTATAACTTGCCATAGCAAACGAACCTCAGGTAATTACGCACTAGTTAAACTACTCGACCTACCACAGTCCTCTATTAAGAATGCGAGCAGGCTACCGCGTCCAGACTGTTCGAGTACCTGCCGCCTTCTTCACCTCCCACAGACGGGAGATATACAGCCGGGATATCCAGCTAGCAGATATACAGCCGGGATATCCAGCTAGCAGATATACAGCCGGGATATCCAGCTAGCAGATATACAGCCGGGATATCCAGCTAGCAGATATACAGCCGGGATAGGAGGTGTACCGGACAACATTACCCGGTTTTCAAGCGTAGTAATTGCCATTGTAGCAAGCCCTCTAACATCAACATTGATACTTTAGACATCCCTAACCTAAACAGCAGTTTTTCCACCATAACTCATTCCGATGTGCGCACTCAAGGATTCCAAACATTCTTATTTGTGTTAATACATCAAATCTACCTCCGAGTTGTAGTGTATATGTTGTCGGAAGTGATGTTGTCACCCGCTCATATCTCGAGCTCGGTTGCTCATCGCTCATCACCATTCGACCAAAGAGTACGCGGAAGAGCCACTGAGTAAATATTGTGAATCTGTCTGATTTATAGCTCGGCGAGGCAGAAGCCTGCTCGCACGTGCGGGGACACAGGTAAAGCAGAGCCACTGTTGTACGAAGTTTTTGTGTATTATTGTGTGGTCTTCATTAATACCATTTGATAGTTGGCAATGTCAGTTCCTATTGATATTACTTGAGAAGACAAATAATAGATAAAAATAATACAGTAGCATTATAATATCTGTGGTAATACAAAGAATTGCAGTCATAACAACCACTCCGTTCATCCCTTGTTAGGATTATGTTGAAAGACTGTCATGTTACAACATATTGAAGGTTCCAATGCAAAGTGGAGAAACATAATTCCTCGAACCAATAAATATGAGAATGTATCCGTGTTTAATTTACCTTACCATCACATAGAATCGTGAGTTGTTCCAATTTGAACACGTTCAATATTATCATAACATGTCAAATTAGAATCGGCCATATCGCACATCTTTCTCACAATATAAATCATATTCTTGTTATTTATCGAGGTATGTGTCCTAGTGTGTCGTAGGTACATGATGTACTGGCAGGCGATCGTTCATAATCGCTGAGTCATGGGACATAAACGCCGGCCGGCTTACACATCGGCCGCGTCTTATCCGACCGAGGGTAAAGTGATGAATACACATGTTGCATGAACCCCAGCGTATATCTACGTATAGCTGACTGACCGATTTATTAGATTTATGAACGTCGAAATAGTTTTCTAAAGATTATGATTTATTCTTATCTTTTTAAGCGCAATCATAGCATGTGCGTGGGTTATTTATAGGATCTATTGTATTGTGCTACATTGATGTTTGATGTGTGTGAACACATAAATGGAAACATAGCATTTCATGTCGTTGTTATACAGCCAACGTCTTTATTTCTATTTATTTTATAGCAATAAAGAAACAATAAAGTCGCAATAAACTCATCAACTCATAAAAAAGCGCATAAGCTTTTAAATTGCCTTTCGTTTGGTATTACACTGCGAAGTACCTAATATAAATATCAAAACCAAAAGGCATTTATTCAAACTTTTATCTTCCTACCGTGTAGATTTCGTTTTATTTTATTTTATTAACCGACTTCAAAAGGAACCTAACCCTTAACCCTAAACCTTAACCTTCTATATTCGACCCGTACGTATGTAGTTTGTATGTCTGCGATTTTCTCAAAAACTGATGAACCAATTTGATGATTCTTTCACTACCGTGTTCTAATACTTTCAAAAACATTTTAGTATATAACACATTAGCCATTACACATTAGGATATTGTGTAGCCTTCGTTCCGATTGCGCTACTGGGCATGATAACATTCCAGTGACAATCTTGAAGCAATCCAGCTCTATTCTCACTCCACCCATAACACACATCTGCAATCGCGCAATCGATACCGGTACATTTCCTGCAGTCTTTAAAAGAGCAGTGGTCCATCCAATCTTTAAGAGTGGGGACAGAAGCAGTGTTTCAAACTATCGACCCATCTCAGTATTGAGTTCCCTGTCTAAAATTCTCGAAAAAATATTGAACAATTCTCTAGTGGCTTATCTTTCTAAGTCCAATATTATCGCCAATAACCAATATGGCTTTAGACAGGGGATCTCGACAGAAGACGCTGTGCTAGGTCTTTCTAATAGCGTAGTCGCAAAATTAGATAAAAAATTAAAATGCTACGGTGTCTTTCTCGATCTATGTAAAGCATTCGATTCTGTTTCTGTCCCCATGCTGCTTTCTAAGCTGGAGAACATTGGAATTCGCGGCCTTGCGTTAAAAATGTTCACTGATTATTTAACTGGAAGAATTCAATGTGTCAAAATTAATTCTCATATAAGTGAATATGAGTTTGTCAAATTCGGCGTACCGCAAGGAAGTATATTAGGTCCAACCTTATTTCTGATATACATTAATGATTTGTGCAAAATGTCTATACCAAACTGTGAAATATTCACGTATGCAGACGACACTGCACTTATTGTCTATGATTCTGATTGGGTTAGGGCTAAAGCTAGAACGGAACGCTCCCTTTGCATTGTGACGGAATGGCTCTCAGCTAACTTGTTAACTCTCAATACCGACAAAACTAAGTTAATGCGTTTCTCACTGCCCAACACTGTCCCATCACCTACAGAATCCAGTGCTGTAAAAGTTCATTCTTGCTCAGGTCACGGCACCTCCTGTAACTGTCTGGCACTTTCGTTAGTCTCTAGTATCAAATACCTCGGGGTTTATATCGATGCAAAACTTACCTGGCGCACTCACATTGAAGCTTTATGCTCACGTACGAGAAAGCTTATTTATTTGTTTAAGAAATTGAGACATGCAGCAGATCCAGCAACCTTATCCCTGGTCTACCAGAGTTTATGTGCTTCAGTCATCACGTATTGTATATCAGTATGGGGAGGCACTCATAAAAACCTTTTGCTTCAAATTGAACGTGCTCAAAGGGCGATTCTCAAAGTTATGCATTTAAGCGTAGAGATTATTCAACTGCCCTGTTGTACTCCGAATCCCAAGTTCTCACTGTGCGTCAACTCTTCATTTTGCGTGTAGTACTACGCCGCCACTCTATGCTTCCGTTCGACTCGAACGTTCCCGTCAGACGTCGAGGTCACCCGGTCTGTGATTCCTCCCAGCATCGTACCGCATTTGCAAGTCGACAGTTTGTCATTATTAGCGCGCGTATTTATAATAAGGTTCATCGTCTAATCAGCATTTACACATTAAACAGATACACACTAAAAACTAAATTATCTGATTGGTTGCAGAACCTGTCTTACGACAACACGGAAATGATTCTAAAAATCGCTGCATAATAATTGATATTGTTTCTGGTCTTTTTTATTCCCCCACAAACTGTTACACGTCTTATTATAAACTTTATTGTATTATTGTAGATTACTGTGTTTGTAATTGTAATGATGTTATCTAAGAGGAGGAACTATGACTCCTGAGATACAAGTATTTTCTTACTTAGTTCAGGAGTCAAATTGTTCATTTATATTTCTATTGTCCACCGTTGTACAAATAAACTATTACCTGTTTTATTCCTATTCAATGTTACTATGTGTGAAATGTACAAATAAACTATTATTATTATTATTATTATTATTATTAGCCATTAGCCATTATAAAATGGCTGTTGATGTTTTAACTGGCGAAAAGATTTAAGTTATGTTAAGCTAATCTTAGCAACACAGCGTTATTGTTATAGCGACTATTGTTTTGTTGTTTTCCTTTTTTGTTTTTTTTTTTTGCATTTATCAGCACTGCTGTTTAATTTTTAGTTAAAATGAGGACAATGGTGTGGGTTACATGTTTGTTAAATCTTAGTTTTAGTATTTCTCTGTAATCTGTAGCGTGTAACTGTTTTTTGTCCCTAATAAATAAAATAAAATAAAATAAAATAAAATAAAATAAAATTAGGTAATTATTGTTATGTACGAAGTTATATGCATAAATGTACTGTATCTATGTCTTCAATTCTTTAACGCACCTTAGCTTGGCACCGACTTCAGAAGCTGTTCAGTTTTTTTTATGAAAGTTATAGGTTTCGTTATAGGTTGAAAGTCGGTTTTTACTTTTTTTTAAAGTATATGTATTTTTTTAATTGCCTGTCGTCTGGTACATACATTGCTAAGTACTTAATATAAATATATACCTACCGTATAGATTTCGTTTTGTTTTATTTATGACGCAAATTGTTAATAATCTTTTCTGTTGTTTTTCTTCTTTTTATAACCTACAACACAACTCGGTGGTGTTTTTGTAAAATAAATACATATAACACTACAGCCAGTCCCTGCCCAAGATCCTGGACAATGGCGAGGCTTATCCTCGCCATTGTCGCGCAGATTATAGAGATTTTAAATTTACATAGTAACAAGGACAGCAGCGAGCCGCCCGCCCGGGGCACTGCCCTCGATGACCACTACTTATCTATAAAATAAACATATTTTCGTGAACAGAGACAAAGAAAGGTTTACGATCATACTCAATGTTCCTTTTTTACGTCCGCCTGCGATATCGTAACGTGTTTTACTGTTTTCATCTACATAATATTATTTACAAACTAGTAAACACGTAAACAGTCCAATCTACATTAACTTTATGATTAGCTGCTGTAAATACATAAACCTGGCAACGTGTGGCAGCACTTCGACAATAATATGGTTAGAAGGTCATAGCTGACTGACACGCTTCTGAGATAATAATATGGTTAGAATGTCATAGCTGACTGTCATGCTTCTGAGATAATAATATGGTTAGAAGGTCATAGCTGACTGACATGCTTCTGAGATAATAATATGGTTAGAATGTCATAGCTGACTGACATGCTTCTGAGATAATAATATGGTTAGAAGGTCATAGCTGACTGACATGCTTCTGAGATAATAATATGGTTAGAATGTCATAGCTGACTGACATGCTTCTGAGATAATAATATGGTTAGAATGTCATAGCTGACTGACATGCTTCTGAGATAATAATATGGTTAGAAGGTCATAGCTGACTGACATGCTTCTGAGATAATAATATGGTTAGAATGTCATAGCTGACTGACATGCTTCTGAGATAATAATATGGTTAGAATGTCATAGCTGACTGACATGCTTCTGAGATAATAATATGGTTAGAAGGTCGTAGCTGACTGACATGCTTCTGAGATAATAATATGGTTAGAATGTCATAGCTGACTGACATGCTTCTGAGATAATAATATGGTTAGAATGTCATAGCTGACTGACATGCTTCTGAGATAATAATATAGTTAGAATGTCATAGCTGACTGACATGCTTCTGAGATAATAATATGGTTAGAAGGTCATAGATGACTGACATGCTTCTGAGATAATAATATGGTTAGAATGTCGTAGCTGACTGACATGCTTCTGAGATAATAATATGGTTAGAAGGTCGTAGCTGACTGACATGCTTCTGAGATAATAATATGGTTAGAATGTCACAGCTGACTGACATGCTTCTGAGATAATAATATGGTTAGAAGGTCATAGCTGACTGACATGCTTCTGAGATAATAATATGGTTAGAATGTCATAGCTGACTGACATGCTTCTGAGATAATAATATGGTTAGAAGGTCATAGCTGACTGACATGCTTCTGAGATAATAATATGGTTAGAAGGTCATAGCTGACTGACATGCTTCTGAGATAATAATATGGTTAGAATGTCATAGCTGACTGACATGCTTCTGAGATAATAATATGGTTAGAAGGTCATAGCTGACTGACATGCTTCTGAGATAATAATATGGTTAGAAGGTCATAGCTGACTGACATGCTTCTGAGATAATAATATGGTTAGAATGTCATAGCTGACTGACATGCTTCTGAGATAATAATATGGTTAGAATGTCATAGCTGACTGACATGCTTCTGAGATAATAATATGGTTAGAATGTCATAGCTGACTGACATGCTTCTGAGATAATAATATGGTTAGAAGGTCATAGCTGACTGACATGCTTCTGAGATAATAATATGGTTAGAATGTCATAGCTGACTGACATGCTTCTGAGATAATAATATGGTTAGAATGTCATAGCTGACTGACATGCTTCTGAGATAATAATATGGTTAGAATGTCATAGCTGACTGACATGCTTCTGAGATAATAATATGGTTAGAAGGTCATAGCTGACTGACATGCTTCTGAGATAATAATATGGTTAGAAGGTCATAGCTGACTGACATGCTTCTGAGATAATAATATGGTTAGAATGTCATAGCTGACTGACATGCTTCTGAGATAATAATATGGTTAGAATGTCATAGCTGACTGACATGCTTCTGAGATAATAATATGGTTAGAAGGTCATAGCTGACTGACATGCTTCTGAGATAATAATATGGTTAGAAAGTCATAGCTGACTGACATGCTTCTGAGATAATAATATGGTTAGAATGTCATAGCTGACTGACATGCTTCTGAGATAATAATATGGTTAGAATGTCATAGCTGACTGACATGCTTCTGAGATAATAATATGGTTAGAATGTCATAGCTGACTGACATGCTTCTGAGATAATAACATGGTTAGAATGTCATAGCTGACTGACATGCTTCTGAGATAATAATATGGTTAGAATGTCATAGCTGACTGACATGCTTCTGAGATAATAATATGGTTAGAAGGTCATAGCTGACTGACATGCTTCTGAGATAATAATATGGTTAGAATGTCATAGCTGACTGACACGCTTCTGAGAAAATAATATGGTTAGAATGTCATAGCTGACTGACACGCTTCTGAGACAAAAATATGGTTAGAATGTCATAGCTGACTGACACGCTTCTGAGACAATAATATGGTTAGAATGTCATAGCTGACTGACACGCTTCTGAGACAATAATATGGTTAGAATGTCATAGCTGACTGACACGCTTCTGAGACAATAATATGGTTAGAATGTCATAGCTGACTGACACGCTTCTGAAATAAATTTAACCTTTCAAGTGGTTTCTCACAAGCTATTTAAATGTTTGGTTTCAAGTTCCGTTACAGACGTGGAACTGACGAGTTTACTCAGGAAGTTATCTTTTCATTCCGCGTACCTACATGACAATATTTACAAACCAAGAGAGGCAAGACAGGACATTGTCGCTTTCACACACTACTAATGGGATCTAAATAAATTTATAAAGAGGCGAGTTTAGAAGAAACACTTTCTATATTATAACATCCCGGTGATCACGTGCCTGCACTGTGATGTGAGCATACCCACATGACTACTAATACTACTATGTCATAGAATATGTATGAGTTAGTGAGGAACTTCATCAACTGTACCTATAGCTGCCCTCAAATCTCGTCTTTCGCTGCCTGAACTTCGTTTGATATGAATTGGAATACTTACAAGATAATAATTATTTACAATGACTGACAAGCAGTTCATCAATATATGACAGTCGTATCAGACAGCCGCGGACTAACATCTCGGGCACATGTTGCTATGCTACATCTGCACAGTGATTACAGTCACGGCGCTGCGTGTGCGCAGACACGTACTGGTAATGATGACCCTTACTACGACTAATGACCCTTTGTACTAGCTCTACTCGCCCGCTATGGAAGACCGGACTCATCGCAATCGAGGCGAGTACTGGAGTCATTGACACGAAGGCTTATTGTCGATGGTATAATGGCGCGAATAGTATTGCATCGTCATGTAGGTAATGAAATGCTAGTGTAGTGTTTAGTCGTCATTACAAACTTAAACATTACTGTGTGTAACTGTTTAGGAATCATTGAAAAAAACAAATTGAAATTGAATGTTTAGGGTCGGTTTTTTGATCCGTAGTTAATTCAACCTATGGTAAAACTAAACATAGTAACTAATGGTTGAATTTTGGCTAAATGTGTTTGCTAAAATGCCATTATTTACTATTTTTAACACGAATGAGTTAATATGAATACATTCATGTTAACTCATTCATGTTTAGCCTTTCACATTTAGCCAAAATTCAACCATTAGTTACTATGTTTAACCATTGGTTGAGATAACTACAGATCAAAAAACCGGCCCTCAGTCTTCTCTGGTAGCGACACGAACCTACAGCTCTAGCAGAAAATGGAGAAATATTCTTTTAACTATGGCTCAAGCTGTGGCAACAATATTATACACATACGAGTAGGCAGCGAAGTGTCCGCGGGTCTGAGTGACTTGAAAAATACATTTTTTTTTTTTTTGTAAAGCTAAATTATTCGTAAAGTATCGATGGTCGTATTTAGAAGATAATAGTATACCGATGCCACTTATCCTTCTTTTCTCAAGTTTTTTGGGGCGGCTGTAGCTAACGAGATGCGGAATAATATTCGCATAAAGAACTGATGTCACCAGCCCTCTACCGAGAGGCTCAGTCAACTTTGGTTTTAGGAAGTTGTGTTTTATTCTGTACATTATTTATGAATATATTTCCTTCTGACGAACAAGAGAAACATACAGATACTTACTGCCAAATGTCCGATGACTAATATGCTACTTATTGCAAAAAATGATCTTTATTAAATCACAATTTTCATCAGTTGGTCGTCCCTTTCCTGCCATTTACGGGATTCTCATAAGCTTCTCGTCCCTCAAATCTCCCTCGTATTTATACTTGTTAAGTATTATACCAGTATCTACAACACAACACAACTCAGTTGTGTTCTGCAGCGATCTGATATTCCAGGCAGCCGCTGATCCATCATGACAATGTTGGCCCTGTCTGGGAAATCATCATAAACACAATAAGGAACTTGCACGCTCGCATGTAGTATGCTAAGCGTGTGCCGACGACGCCTGGGAACGAGTGGTCGCAGGTAGCAGTACCTACATGTCCTACCTACGAGTGGTGCTGCGTCAGGAGGGACGTCCGTTAAGTGTCGAGTGTTCAGTTTTCCGAATCGGCGATGAGTGGAATGCAAAGTGATGGCGACAACATACTTTATTGATACTTAGGTATACAAATACATAGTTTCCCTCAACAGTTTATTTATTGAGGTTTAGTTGTTTTCATTCGTAGATATTAAAACTCAGTTCAGGAGGACCATGAAGGATGTTTTATTAAATATTTAGCAGAAATATACATTTACGATTACTTAAGCTTTTAAGATTCCGTACTTTTTTCCTAAAATTTCAGATCGGGAGACTCAAATGTAAGAAAATTGAAAACGATTTTACCCTCCCTGTAGCTATGAAGACCTAATAAAATAATAGGTGCTTTTGTCATACAATCTTAGAACAAACACACAGCACCTGTACTCTATGTACAGTCGAATAGGTTCAACGTTCAATTAAGTCGTAGTCGGGATGTCTTTGGGAGAGAGATATTCCCAGTACCGAAGCCACTGCACCATGAAACCAACACGTTCATTACTGAGCCTGTAGGGAAGCTGGCACGTCCTGTGGACACCCTCACCCTGCCTGGTCTGTGGGCTGTGACGTCACGGATCAGCAGTTCATTTACTATTCAATGGTATTCAATCAAGCATCTTATATGTGTACGTGACGTGCAAGAATGTGCAGAAGGTCAACTGGTAACAATGTGCGATTTAAATACATAGCTACGAGTATCTATATATATATATGTATATAACGGCGCAGCAAGCGGGCGCCGGCGTCGCCTCGTTTTGTTACGAAGTTACTGGGTTACCGAAAAGGTCGGATAAGAGTACTGGCTGATGACAGTTACTGGCAGAGCGTCTGTGGTTGCGTGGCGGCAGTCTTCTGACGACACAGAAGATGTTAGGGGCCGCTATCGCACCCACGTCCACGACGAGCTGCTACACAACCCGAATGCTATTGAAGCTGCGGAACCAACATCGTTATCGCGAAAAATTTTCAACTGTCCCATAGAAAACTTCAATAGGTAAATGATGGCGACCTATTCGACGCAAATCTATGGGACGGCTGATTAGTTTTTCGCCATTACGATGTTGGTCCCATGGAGAAAATTGTTCGGTTTGATGGTCTGTACCACACCCTTTAAGACTACACCTTTCTGGTACACCTTGTACATATAACAAAGAAACCTCGAGGTTTTATCATCTTCATTTTTTCAAACATCCAAGAATACAAAATTCAAGAAAGAGAGATCAATGCAAAAGATTTTGATAAGAAAGAGGCTTTTTTTACATGTACCTTGTACACCTATCGCCTGTGTGATACACGCGCGTGTGTTACGTAACGCACGTTCGTTAGCACATCCCGCGACCGCCGCCGCCGCCGCCGCCGCCGCCGCCCGCCGCCGCCCGCCGCGCCGCCCGCCGCGCGCCTCTCCCCGATACCTGCATAATGCTATGTTGCCTTGGTACCCAGTAGAGATGCAGCCAAGAGGGTAATCTATTGTCGATATAATAGAACGGCACAGGATAGCTTTTACCAGAAGGCAGAAGTGATGATCCGCCACTTGCTGCGCCGACATTATACATAATAGATAATTATATTTTGAAACACAATAACTGCTGACAGTTTAATTTTTAACCGACTTGAAAGCCGAAAGTGAAAAATAAAAAAAACAACCGACTTCCAAAGAAATCACTACAAAGTGAAAAATAACTTTAATTTCGGAAGTCGGTAACAAAAAAACTAAAATCCAAAGACACTAACAGACACACGGTATTTTAATAATACATTGTTTGTGGCAACCCGCCCACGAGTTTCGAGTTTGTTGTGGCCGGTATTAAAGGCTCCACGGAGTAAATAGTAGATATTTATACTGTGGTATAACTCCCGGCTAGGTACTAGTATCATGTACCGCGCACCGGTCCACAGTAGGTACTCGATCACAATACACACGCTAAAGTAATGAACACTTACTCACTTATACAAGTACACTCTAGAATACTCACAGACTTTATAAATATTTTTTTCTTTCGAATTCAAATCTACTACTCGTACTTATGTGCCTACGAATGTATTTGGAAACCTATCACCCACTTTACAGAGGTGACACATCGCACCTTTACAATTATAGAGACATCATTTGAAATAATAAGATTTCAACTATGGCTCATAAAATTGACATGCATGACCATATTCGTCGACTCTTATAGAGATCTGTTGTGGCGTAAAAAGGGATAAACTTATACTTCGTCCCCTCCCTCATATTAAAATTTCAAATTAGGTCTCTGTAATTATAAAGGTGCGACTTTACAAAAGTAAATAACTAAGGTTACGCGCGATTCATTTCAATAAAACAAACATGTGTTTGATTGATAAACGATTTGTATGTTTTGTATGGAGTCGGTTATTCATGAGCTGCTAGAGTGGCGCTAATCGGTGCATCTCTAGCGGTCAGTGTGCACGTCACTAGTGCGTGTTTGCGTGACACTGCGCGGCTTTGTTCCGATACAAATGCACAACTTTATGCTTTAAGCGCTGCTTAATGAGAGAAATCTGTTATTCATATCAGTCCTTCAGAGTGCATTCAGACATAAAATCACATAAAACATAATAAACGACGCTCGTCTACATTCGATACTGTTTGTGAGGAGATAGGACTCCACTTTAGATAATATGGCGTCAGTTAGTGCAGTGGTGAGTTGAACAGTAATCTGACCGGTCAGTAGTCGGTAGACACCGCGCCAATAGCAAGGCTGGGGCACTCGAAGTAACTATAATAATAATAATCTTTTATTTCTCTCGTAATCACAAACACAGTACAAAGTCAAGGTAACACTTAATAGAGACTGGTGTCTGTTGTAGGTAAAACCTGTATTACAGATCACCAGGCTTACCGCCATCGGACAACTCCCGAATGACCTATGACTGTATTAACCTAACATACAGGTTGTACATAATAAAACACTATTACAAATTAATAACAAAAGTGAAGTGAAACTAAATGGGAAATTAAAAACTAAAGTAAAAATGGCTTATCGTTTGATTTGGGAATGAGTGAGTGTGTGAGTGTGTGAGTGTGTGTGTGTGTGTGTGTGTGTGTGTATGTGTGTGTGTGTGTGTGTGTGTGTGTGTGTGTGTGTGTGTGTGTGTGGGGGTGATGGTGTGATGGGTAAGTGTGTGTTAATTGTATATCGTTCCATGCTGGTAAACGTTACCTTAATGGTTTTAATAAACGTTCTGTTGCACTGTAATCAATGCCTTGAAGCCACGAGCAAACTTTTTTCTTGCACTCTGACCTACAAAGAGGATAAATTAACTAATTAACTATGTTATTCGTGTAATAAACTTTTAGGGGACAATAGAAAGTGTTTTATTAACTGACTAGCTTTTGTCTACGGCTTCACCCGCGTGCGTGTCGGACATTATCGCACGGGAAACTACTACCGAGATGAAAGTATCCTATGTCCTATTCCAGGTCATTCATGCTCTACCCATGTGTCAAATTTCATCCAAATCCGTTTAGCCGTTTTAGCGTGAAAGCGTAACAAACAAACAAACTTACTATCGCATTTATAATATAGTTAGGATGGCGCCGAACTAATTTTCTTTTGGTCCAACCAAACCACCAATCCTGAATGTGATCTGTTTGCCGGTGAATGGAGCAGAAGATGCGCGTATGTCTGATGTTTTGTTAATATTTGAAATATTTAATTTACCATACCTGTATCAATCATATGTTAATTAATGTAATTGGTGCTACCGTTTTAATTAACAATAAACAATCGTAACAATCGTTGGTGCGCGAACAGTTAATTGCTTATATCGAAAACTTTTCAACTTCTATGTTAAAAGTTTATGAATGTAGGTACCCTCATAGTAGATCGGTGTAATACTACGGGGAATCGAACTATTAGAGAGCACAAACTGGTAAAATGTTTCGGTTTGATTTCGGTCTAATGACTTTTCAATTAAAATAAAGAAGTTGTGACTACTCGAGATTATTTCTGAGCAGGTGAACAAGGGGCCCCACGTGTGTTATTATTTGTGAGCAGGTGAACAAGGGGCCCCACGTGTGTTATTATTTGTGAGCAGGTGAACAAGGGGCCCCACGTGTATGTTATTATTTGTGAGCAGGTGAACAAGGGGCCCCACGTGTGTTATTATTTGTGAGCAGGTGAACCAGGGGCCCCACGTGTATGTTATTATTTGTGAGCAGGTGAACAAGGGGCCCCACGTGTGATATTATTTGTGAGCAGGTGAACAAGGGGCCCCACGTGTGTTATTATTTGTGAGCAGGTGAACCAGGGGCCCCACGTGTATGTTATTATTTGTGAGCAGGTGAACAAGGGGCCCCACGTGTGATATTATTTGTGAGCAGGTGAACAAGGGGCCCCACGTGCGTTATTATTTGTGAGCAGGTGAACAAGGGGCCTCACGTGTGATATTATTTGAGAGCAGGTGAATAAGGGGCCCCACGTGTGATATTATTTGTGAGCAGGTGAACAAGGGGCCCCACGTGTGTTATTATTTGTGAGCAGGTGAACAAGGGGCCCCACGTGTGTTATTATTTGTGAGCAGGTGAACAAGGGGCCCCACGTGTGTTATTATTTGTGAGCAGGTGAACAAGGGGCCCCACGTGTATGTTATTATTTGTGAGCAGGTGAACAAGGGGCCCCACGTGTGATATTATTTTTGAGCAGGTGAACAAGGGGCCCCACGTGTGTTATTATTTGTGAGCAGGTGAACAAGGGGCCCCACGTGTGTTATTATTTGTGAGCATGTGAACAAGGGGCCCCACGTGTGTTATTATTTGTGAGCAGGTGAACAAGGGGCCCCACGTGTATGTTATTATTTGTGAGCAGGTGAACAAGGGGCCCCACGTGTGTTATTATTTGTGAGCAGGTGAACCAGGGGCCCCACGTGTATGTTATTATTTGTGAGCAGGTGAACAAGGGGCCCCACGTGTGATATTATTTGTGAGCAGGTGAACAAGGGGCCCCACGTGTGTTATTATTTGTGAGCAGGTGAACAAGGGGCCCCGCGTGTGTTATTATTTGTGAGCAGGTGAACAAGGGGCCCCACGTGTATGTTATTATTTGTGAGCAGGTGAACAATGGGGCCCCACGTGTATGTTATTATTTGTGAGCAGGTGAACAAGGGGCCCCACGTGAGTTATTATTTGTGAGCAGGGGAACAATGGGGCCCCACGTGTGTATGTTATTATTTGTGAGCAGGTGAACAATGGGGCCCCACGTGTATGTTATTATTTGTGAGCAGGTAACCAAGGGGCCCCACGTGTGTTATTATTTGTGAGCAGGTGAACAAGGGGCCCCACGTGTATGTTATTATTTGTGAGCAGGTGAACAATGGGGCCCCACGTGTATGTTATTATTTGTGAGCAGGTGAACAATGGGGCCCCACGTGTATGTTATTATTTGTGAGCAGGTAACCAAGGGGCCCCACGTGTGTTATTATTTGTGAGCAGGTGAACAAGGAGACTCACATGTCACTGCCACTTGCCAGTGGCTTCGCCCGCGTGGATGTTGGAAATTATCCGACGGGTATGTACAGACTGGCGCATATCAAGCTACTACAATCTGTCAAATTTCTTTAATAGATATTCAACTTTACCATTGCGGCATTAGGTTCAAAGTTGATTGGGAAAATTTGACAGTTACAGGTAGCTTGACCTGCTGGCGTCTGTACTACCGGATACGAATGTAGCTCTTATGCTATTCTAGACTATAATATATATCTGTGCCAAATTTTATCCAGATCCATTCAGCCGTTCTGGTGTGCTTGAGTAACAAACATCCAAACTTTCGCATTTATAACATTGTACTAGCAGCGCCCCGCGGTGTCACCTGCATAAGTCTCGAGCCCGCAGGAACATCGGGACACCACTACTATGTTCATCCAGGTTATAACATTGTACTAGCAGCGCCCCGCGGTGTCACCTGCATAAGTCTCGAGCCCGCAGGAACATCGGGACACCACTACTGTGTTCATCCAGGTTATAACATTATACTAGCAGCGCCCCGCGGTGTCACCTGCATAAGTCTCGAGCCCGCAGGAACATCGGGACACCACTACTGTGTTCATCCAGGTTATAACATTGTACTAGCAGCGCCCCGCGGTGTCACCTGCATAAGTCTCGAGCCCGCAGGAACATCGGGACACCACTACTGTGTTCATCCAGGTTATAACATTGTACTAGCAGCGCCCCGCGGTATCACCTGCATAAGTCTCGAGCCCGCAGGAACATCGGGACACCACTACTGTGTTCATCCAGGTTATAACATTGTACTAGCAGCGCCCCGCGGTGTCACCTGCATAAGTCTCGAGCCCGCAGGAACATCGGGACACCACTACTGTGTTCATCCAGGTTATAACATTGTACTAGCAGCGCCCCGCGGTATCACCTGCATAAGTCTCGAGCCCGCAGGAACATCGGGACACCACTACTGTGTTCATCCAGGTTATAACATTGTACTAGGGTGAATATTCGAGCGTTTTAACCGCCGTCATTACCTTCCGCCAAATGTTGATGAAAGAGAATATAGTTAATGAAATATTTCATCAATTCCCAGAATCTGCTTAAGGACCAGAATCAGGAATTGCTGAAATATTTCATTAAATATATTCTCTTTCATCAACATTTGGCGGAAGGTAATGACGGCGGTTAAAACGCTCGAATATTCACCCACTAGCAGCGCCCCGCGGTGTCACCTGCATAAGTCTCGAGCCCGCAGGAACATCGGGACACCACTACTGTGTTCATCCAGGTTATAACATTGTACTAGCAGCGCCCCGCGGTGTCACCTGCATAAGTCTCGAGCCCGCAGGAACATCGGGACACCACTACTGTGTTCATCCAGGTTATAACATTGTACTAGCAGCGCCCCGCGGTGTCACCTGCATAAGTCTCGAGCCCGCAGGAACATCGGGACACCACTACTGTGTTCATCCAGGTTATAACATTGTACTAGCAGCGCCCGGCGGTGTCACCTGCATAAGTCTCGAGCCCGCAGGAACATCGGGACACCACTACTGTGTTCATCCAGGTTATAACATTGTACTAGCAGCGCCCCGCGGTGTCACCTGCATAAGTCTCGAGCCCGAAGGAACATCGGGACACCACTACTGTGTTCATCCAGGTTATAACATTGTACTAGCAGCGCCCCGCGGTGTCACCTGCATAAGTCTCGAGCCCGCAGGAACATCGGGACACCACTACTGTGTTCATCCAGGTTATAACATTGTACTAGCAGCGCCCCGCGGTGTCACCTGCATAAGTCTCGAGCCCGCAGGAACATCGGGACACCACTACTGTGTTCATCCAGGTTATAGCATTGTACTAGCAGCGCCCCGCGGTGTCACCTGCATAAGTCTCGAGCCCGCAGGAACATCGGGACACCACTACTGTGTTCATCCAGGTTATAACATTGTACTAGCAGCGCCCCGCGGTATCACCTGTATAAGTCTCGAGCCCGCAGGAACATCGGGACACCACTACTGTGTTCATCGAGGTTATAACATTGTACTAGCAGCGCCCCGCGGTGTCACCTGCATAAGTCTCGAGCCCGCAGGAACATCGGGACACCACTACTATGTTCATCCAGGTTATAACATTGTACTAGCAGCGCCCCACGGTGTCACCTGCATAAGTCTCGAGCCCGCAGGAACATCGGGACACCACTACTGTGTTCATCCAGGTTATAACATTGTACTAGCAGCGCCCCGCGGTGTCACCTGCATAAGTCTCGAGCCCGCAGGAACATCGGGACACCACTACTGTGTTCATCCAGGTTATAACATTGTACTAGCAGCGCCCCGCGGTGTCACCTGCATAAGTCTCGAGCCCGCAGGAACCAGGGACCGAAACCGGTACGAACAATACCGGTATTTTTCGGTTACAACCTTTATTTTTTTTACAGGTATTTTCAAAGGTTACCTTAATTCTTAAACATTGAATACAACCGGTATTATACCGGTTACCGAAATAAAAATTACCTATATCTTACACGTGCCGTCGGTATTAGTCAAAGTCGCCGCGTTTAACTGTTCATATCGTCAAACGTTGAGTATTTAATAATCTGGCCAGCACCCTAATGGCGTAACACACGATCTATCACAATCTGAATTTGCATTGCTTCATAAGCTCGAAAAAATTGTCTGCTCAACAACGTGAATAACGTAATGAATGTTGTTGAACTGTCAAAATGAAAGCGATTGGGACTGACTGTGTGTTACGCAATGGGTGCCTGCGCTGACTGCTGACCACATCCACATCATGATACAACCGTTTCATGAAATGGCCGAACACTTCATGATAGTGTTTTGATATAAAAAAGTGTAGGTACTGTGCTAGCGCGCTCCAACAAATTGCAAGCAAAAAGTTATGCGCTTTCTTTCTTTTTTTTTTTATTTGTGATGGGTTTGTTCTTGACTCTAGTCTAGGTCACAGGTGACAGAGACAAAGTCGACGATGGAGTAAGCTTACCCAGAAGAAGCCTGTTTACTCTCACTTTGAAGAGGTTAGGGTTGTATGCGTTCGGAAACACACGACGCAAGTAGTGAGTTCCACTCCTTTGCGGTGCGCATTATAAAAGACATTTGGAAGCGCTTAGTGCGAATTGGTGGAATAGCAACCAGGTAGGGATGGTAACTGGCAGTGCGTCTAGACGCACATCACCACCACGGCACGACATCTAGATGTCCGATGGTAGAAGGGGGCCGGTGGAATGAGGTCGTGTAGTTCTCGGGCACACTCTCCGAAGTACAATCTGTAGAAGACCGACAAGCAGGCAACCTTGCGGCGATGAGCCAAGCTATGAAGCTAGGCATCCACCAGTTTTACGTTGCCAATGAGCCTCTTAGCTCTGCGTTCCACCGAGTCAAGCCCGGCTAGTTGGTACTTGGCTGATCCATCCCAAAGGTGACTGCAATACTCCATGCAGGATCGGACTTGCGCTTTGTAAAGGGTCAAAAGCTGTCCAGGCGTAAAGTATCTCTTCACCCTATTTAAGATGCCCAGTTTCTTGGCCGCAGTTTGGGCCTTGTATTCGATGGTGGCGCCGAAGTTGAGACCAGATGTCAACTCCATGTCTAGGAGCTCAAGTCGATCAGTTACAGGAACAGATGTACCCCGAAAAGTAGGAGTTTGGGCGAAACTACTCTTTTTAGCGGTAAAAAGATACGCCTGTGTTTTTGTGGCGTTAAAAGAGACCAGATTATCATCACCCCACTGGGAGACAAAGCTTAAGGTCAAATCTGTCCGCTCTACCATGGGCTCTCTCAAGGAACGAACTTCGGCCCCGCTGGTTTTTGCGCTGGACAAGTATCTCTCTGAAACTGTACTGTCATCTGCGTACCCAACGTAGGTCATTGATGTGCAGTAGGAAAAGAGTTGCAGAGAGAACAGACCCCTGAGGAACTCCGGCATCAATAGCCATAAGGTCAGAAGAGCAGCCGTTAACAACTACTCTGATCGACCGTTCACTAAGGAAATCTGATATCCAGCTA
The DNA here is from genome assembly GCA_948252095.1 of Dicycla oo. Classification (NCBI taxonomy): domain Eukaryota; kingdom Metazoa; phylum Arthropoda; class Insecta; order Lepidoptera; family Noctuidae; genus Dicycla; species Dicycla oo. Next base: position 738,712 of record OX411718.1, on the reverse strand, counting down.
CAAAAATCAGCTGGTATGCCATAAGCTTGCTGAGCAGAGCAGCGTGCCAGACCCTGTCAAAGGCCTTCGAGATGTCAAGCGATACAGCCAGTGCTTCGCCGTGTTTCTCGATGGCTTCGCCACAGCAGTGCGTGACATACACAAGAAGATCGCCAGTTGACCGTCCCCGGCGAAAGCCATATTGACGGTCACTGAGGAGATCATTGTCTTCAAGGTAGATCAGCAACTTATTGTTCAGGACCCTTTCGATAACCTTGCACAGAATGGAGGTAATGGCGATCGGACGGTAATGGGCAGGGTCTGCACGGTCGCCCTTTTTGGGCACTGGTTGTACATTTGCAAGCTTCCAGGATTTCGGCACCGTTCTTTTTTCAAGAGAGAGGCGGAACAAACGTGTCAATACAGGAGACAGTTCAGGCGCACACCGCCTCAACACTCTCGCTGGAATGCCGTCAGGCCCGCTGGCATTGTTCACGTCTAGACTGCACAATACTCTTCGGACCTCTTTAATGTGTACTGCGATCTCCGGCATCGAGGAGTCACAATGAGGTACAGTAGGTAGTTGCTTTGAGCCAGCGTCCAGACGTGAATTGCTTGCAAAGAGAGATGCAAATAAATTTGCTTTCTCAGTTGCAGAGTGAGCCAGCGACCCATCAGGTTTCATCATAGGAGGTAAAGTAGTTCTGGTAAACAGTTCTGGTCCCTGCCAGGGACAGGGGCCAGAACTGTTTACTACCCGGAGGGTGCGAAGCCAGCCTGGCCCCGATACGTCCGACTTGGTCAAAACGTGCCCTACGTAAAACCCGCTTGCAGAACTTGGCGGCAGAATTAAAGGCTCTTTTCTTCGCGCGAACCCTACGCGCTCTAACTTTGCGGTCGCGGGCCTTGACCCAGGCTTGGTACTCAGTCTCTTTTCGGGCCTCAGCGTGGGCGCATTCTGCATTATACCAATGATTTGTGACCGAGCGGGATGTCGGAGAATGGAATAAAATACTCCATCCCCTGCCGAATCACGTCCGCAACCGCGTCAGCACAGCACGAGAGGTCAGCCGAGGAAAAGCACACTTGCCGCCATGGATAAGACGCAAAAAAGAGCCGCATCTCATCCCAGTCTGCTGACCCCGCCATACTCGCCTCGTGCCTCTAGGGCTCTCATCTGGAGGAGAGCAGGTGGATATGGATTTCACAGACAGTGGTCCGACGTTCCCATCGGGGCTGTGACCGATACTGAATGGCTGTCCGGATCAGATGCCAGCAGAAGGTCCAAGCAATTGGGTGTATGGCCGTCAACATCCGGTACCCGCGTTGCCACATTCACCACCTGGGTTAGATCTAGCGCTAAAGCAAACTTGCGCACCTCCACCCCAGCATAGTCAGTTTTCTTGTATGGGAACAACCATTCTTTATGATGGGCGTTGAAGTCCCCCAGAAAAATGAGCTTCGCCGTTGGATACTGTTGCTGGGCTACGTCAGTCGACTCCACGAGGAAATTAAAGAGCGCTGTTGTCTCCTAGTCACCGCTGTGCGATCGGTAGATGCCGATATAGAGAGATTTCTCCACGCCAGTATCCACAAGTAGCCATATGGCAGAGAAACCCGATTTCTCAAAGCAACGGAGACCACGACAACAAATGTCATCGCGAACGTACACACAGACCCCAGCTTGCTTCTTGAATTTGTGTTCAAGAGAATAACCCGGGTAGTTGAGATACGCCACGTCCGACGGGGTTGTTATCTTCGTCTCGTTAGGAAAAACAGGTGCGGCTTCTCGGTCTCAAGGTGGTGATGGACCGGATCGAGATTGGAGTGCAACCCCCTGATATTTGTGAGGTGCACTTTTAGTGGGAGGAAGTGCAGCCGTTGTTTACCCTTATTTTTCTTTACTTTGGTCATTTGAGTGGAGTTGTTGGGGAAAAAGTTGATTGTCGAGGCACAGCTTAGTGACCCAAGTGGAACACTAGAGCCAACCAAACCTATGGGGAACTCATTTGGAGACTGCGGGGACGCCCGAACCCCCCTCGGATATGGCCACCAGGTCCTCCCATCCAGTCGACGGCTGGCACGGTTGAGCATACCGGGATTTTTCGCGAGTTGGCGGGGCAGCCTTTGGCACGTGGCTGGCGTGCTACTTGGGCCCCCTACTGACTGCGATCGGCCAACGGCTGGCACCGTGCTTCGGATCCCGCTACCCTCCAAAATGAGTTACCCGGCTAGCCGACTCAGATACCACGACCGGTTCCAAACAGCGCAACTGACAATCTTCTTCTCCCCCAAAGGCACTGGCACTCCCACACACCGACGGAACACAGCAAGCTGCTTGGCGCCAGACTCCGGTGGGATAGTGGTCGCAAGCCAGGCGGTCCCTTGCGGAGCCTACCACCGCTAAGTGGGATCGTTCAGCCGTACCACAGGCAAGCCTGTGGTGCCGTTGCCCAGGGTGGACCAATAGGAGGTAGATCCCAAGCCACCCCAAACGAATAAGTGCTGCATTCTATTAGAAAATAGGGCGTGTACGTTTCTCCGCAAGTTAAATAAACAAACTACCGAGTTGTTTTCTATGATGAGGGAAAAAGATAAACAAATGGTATTTTACCAATTTACAATGTAATATTATCTTACTTACCTGGTTCATTTCCTTTTTTTTTCTCCGCAAAAAGGCGAACTAAATAAACGTAAATAATACTGGCAGGACGCATGACAATCTCCCTGGTAATGTATTTTTTCTAATGCCAACAAATTGTCGGCATTGCGATATTCTGTCTTTCTCGTAATCAAGGTCATTTTTAGGTAACTGGTATTAAAACGGTAACTTAAATAAAGGTAAAATGTTTCTTCTTCTTGGGTTACCCAGATAGCGGTTACCTTAATCATAGAGGTAACCGAAATTCTTCGATACCTATACCGTAATTTATAAAGGTTTTCGGTCCCTGGCAGGAACATCGGGACACCACTACTATGTTCATCCAGGTTATAACATTGTACTAGCAGCGCCCCGCGGTGTCACCTGCATAAGTCTCGAGCCCGCAGGAACATCGGGACACCACTACTATGTTCATCCAGGTTATAACATTGTACTAGCAGCGCCCCGCGGTGTCACCTGCATAAGTCTCGAGCCCGCAGGAACATCGGGACACCACTACTGTGTTCATCCAGGTTATAACATTGTACTAGCAGCGCCCCGCGGTATCACCTGCATAAGTCTCGAGCCCGCAGGAACATCGGGACACCACTACTGTGTTCATCCAGGTTATAACATTGTACTAGCAGCGCCCCGCGGTGTCACCTGCATAAGTCTCGAGCCCGCAGGAACATCGGGACACCACTACTGTGTTCATCCAGGTTATAACATTGTACTAGCAGCGCCCCGCGGTATCACCTGCATAAGTCTCGAGCCCGCAGGAACATCGGGACACCACTACTGTGTTCATCCAGGTTATAAACTAACTGTGTGCCAAATATCAAAATCCGTTTTTGCGTGAAATAGTAACAAAAATACAAACACACACACACACACACAAACTTTCGCCTTTATAATGTTAATAATGTGACTAGCAGCTCCCCGCGGTTTCATCCATCCTCACAAACTTTCACATGGAACCCTTATAGGATCACTCGTGTGTCTGTCTGTCTGTCCGTCTGTCACATCACTCACATCCAATTTGCTCCTAATCTAATTGTCCGATGAAGTTGAAATTTGGTAGTCTTATGTATTTCTGTGACTCAAACACGGACGTGTAATGTAAATTAATGAAATTTGAATATGGGGGTCAATTTCGGGGGGCAAATAAGAAAATTAAAAAAATATATTTGCAAACTGTACCGTGCGATATATCAAATGAAAGGAATTACTGTATGGATTTCAAATATATTTATTTGATAATTTTAAAATAAACTGTTCTAAAGTCATTTAAGAAAATAGACAAAAATTGAACATTCCCCCCTTTATCTCCGAAACTACAGACTTTAAAATTTTGAAAACAATACAGAAAATAATTCTATAGCTATAGATTACAGGAAAACCTATAAGAAGTCTATGGTCTAAAATAACATGGTAAATCTCTCAAAATTGTGCGTACAAACTTACATTGTCAATAGTTAAACGAAAAGAATCCAACCCATATTAGGTGTAATGTGGGTTGGATCCTTTTCGTATAACTATGGACATTTGTAGTTGGAATGTATGGGAAAACATGTTTTTCAACTACAATGTTAAGTTTGTTCTTGGGATAAATTCATCCCAACTACGGAACCCTTCATTGTGCGTGGTCCGACACGCACTTGATCGGTCTTTTAAAGTAAATTTATTTTTCCATTTTTAACCGACTTTAAAAAGGAGATTCTCTATTCGACCCGTATGTATGTAATGTATGTATGTATGTTTGTTTGTTTGTATGTCAACGATTTTCTCAAAAACTAATGAACCAATATTGATGATTCTTTCACTAACGTGATTACATAATTTCAGAAAGGTTATATAGTATATAATACATCAGGTAATTATTCTAATGTATGAAGTTATATGCATAAATGTACTGTATTTTCGGCATTTATAAGCGGATTTTGATGATTTTTCTTTTTCTTCGTCTTCCTACACAGATTTAACAGATCATGGGTTTATGCAGATCATCAAAACTGGTTCATTAGTTTTTGAGAAAAACGCGGACATACAAACTTACATACATATTATACATACATACATACGGGTCGAATACAGAACCTTCTTTTCGAAGTCGGTTAAAAAAAATAGCATACATACTTTTATTGGTCTGAGCATACATACTTATAAATACCAACGATACATGAACTGTATTAAGAAAAATAGTAATTTGATTTAAATATATTAAAATAATCATGAAAAACCTGAAAATGAAGAAATGCGACGTTGCCAGCCCGCGCGGAATATACGCTCTTAAACATGTTCAGATATGTTCTTACGTACTTACCTACGCCCACGTAGCTCTAGTCCTGGTTTGTCTCCTCGTTCTAGCAAGGCGAAAACTAAAAGAGCTCATAGCTCGTTCATTTAGCCCCTCGTGTCTCTGATATCTGAAAAAAGCTGCCTAATGTATGTATTACAGGCAGGCTGGAGCACTCAGCCATTTTACTAATAAAAATATCCTCCCTTTGTCCAACTGAAACGTCCGCCCTTGGTAACAATACCACAGATTAATACAGATTCCCGGGACACTCCTCAAAATCATTTAAATAAAAACCGACTCTTGCTACGACACAATAAAGTGTAATTCAGGTCGCACAACGCCTATTACCTACAGTTATATATTCACCTACAAGTTGCCTTTCTTTCTAACTCGTAACTTATACCTTCTGACCGCGGCAGTCCTACTGAATTGGCCCAGTGAGATAGGCCCGCCGCGTAGGTACTTGTAGCTCCTACCTAAACTGCGGAGTGTCCCATCTGTATTAATCTGTGACAATACCTAGGTATTTTAATAGGTTGTTTGGTGCCTGAAACTGCCTGAAAGTCTACATGTACATGCGTTTTATGTATATCTTGTAGGTATGTACACACGTCGACTACGGAGCACTGCGGTTATTTTTTTTTATGAACCAGTTATGTTCCACTGTGGGCAAAGGCTTCCCTTCCATGTTTCCATGTTGTCCTGTCTCTCGCTACATCTGGCCAATCCTTTAGACAGGCGTCCAATTCGTCACGCCAACTCTTTCAACTGCAGATTTTTTTTTCGCGATTTCAGGGTTGGTCCCATAGTAAAAGTTGTTCATAATGGGGTTGCTGGTGTTTTACAAATAACCCTGTATATTTGTATTTGTATGTTTGGATCTGACTATATACGTATTACATAATTAAATAGGTTCTTAGTACAAATTCCAAACATTTCAAAATATAATACCTAATTACCTATGTAAAACAACAACAGAATAGTACCTACCTAATACATACAATAGATTGACACTACTTTCCACCTCGCCGCTTCCCTGTTGTTCTCCTCATCGCTGTCACTGTGGTGAGTTGTCAACAGCCTCGGACACCACGGCCTGTCTTGCAGCCGACGTGCAAGAGCAACGATGGCAAGAGACCGGACGGCAAACCTCAAGCGGCGCAACCTTATCGGTAACTATATTTTCGAGTCGTTTGGGGTTGAAAACCTTGGGTCGTGGGGTCCGAGTGCTCCTGGTTTGTTCTACGAAATCTCCAAACGGCTGGTTGACACTTCCCGTGACGCAAGGGCAGGCCAGAGATCTAAGCATTGCCATACAACGTGGCAGTGCCGCCAGTCTCTTGGATACTATCGAACAAATTCTTTGTCTGATAGTACATTACCAGTCGACAGTGATGCGGAGGAATTTTTCGACGCCATATTTTAGTTTTTTGATAGTTTTAGTTAAGTAGGATATTTTAAACTTAATTATTAATAAAAGTTCGAACTAGACCTTGAATTATTATTGGTCATTTACTGTTTACATTTACTTCTACCCATTGTGCGACAACAAAGACAGGCTTATGGTTTTATAAGTGCTGAGTTCGTTATGAAGTGTGTGGTGCAAATAAGTGTTTGTGTATCTACGCACCGACATAACATTCGTTCTCGAGGAGCAGGAGCAGCAGACGGGACTAGTGAGGACCCACACTAAGTCAATAATAGCTGCAGTGACTTGTTCATCAGTCAATAATACACACACACACACACACACTTATACACTATAATTATAGTCACCTACTCATTTCTTTTACTTAACACCTTTGGAATGTAACGAGAAGTTTGTAATAAATAATACATTATTTTTAGGGTTTCGTAGTTAATAATAATAATAATAATAAAACATTTATTGTCAGGCTACAATGGCCCATAGATACAGACCTTACAAACTAACATATATAAAGTATAAAACAAAACGTGTGTTAATAAATATAGCTTAAAACTATGTTAGTAGCTTCACTTCACTCGCTTGTCCTTGAGCTGTCCTGTGGCACTTGTCCGCGGAAGCGACGGAACACCACGTCCTGCGGCCAGAACACTTCTTCCATGACAACGGGCAGGTAACAGTTCGGTACTCGCACCACGAACGCCTTGAAATTGACGTTGCGGCGCGACTCCAGTAACTGCTCCCTCGGCATGTACCTTGTCTTCTGGCGCACGTACTCCACGATGTCCTCCGCCTTAGTGCTGTAGTGCAGGCGGGAGATGTACACCGGTGTGTTCGGCTTAGCGGCACGCAAGCTCACTTCTGGCTTCGAAGGAGCTTTGCCGCAGCGGTTCTTGTTGGTTTCTCCTTTGCACTGTCACGAAACCCTCCTCATCAGCCCTATTCGGCGCCTTTTCTGGCATAGACTTCATACTTGGAGCGCCTGGGGCACTCGCGGGAACGCTAGCGAAGTCCTTTCGTAAGGGTTTCGCCAGCGCTGCAGATACTGGCAGCGGGACGGGGTGATGAACTTGGACGGCGCTGTGCGGAGGAGCTGCGGTGACGGGCGCAGGGCTGCGGGGCACGGGGGCGGTGCGCTCTGCAATTTCAGCAAACGACGGATGCGCTGGCGATGAAACTGCTGACGCGGAATTTGACGACGAAATATCGAGGCCGGCACCGCGACACATGTTTACATTAGATGCATCGGCTGATGACCTAGTTACCGCCACACTGTTACGCAACTCAACAGAGTTTTGGGATGCATCTAATTTCGCCAGAACATCCGCGAGGCGGGCCTTCAGGAAGACAATGTCCTTCAGAAGGCTCGTTACGTCGACGTGGTCGAAGGTGACGGGTGGAAGCTTGTGCAACTCTTTCGCCACAAACGTCGGCACGTCATCCGGGTCGGTCTCCTTGAACAGCGTGATTATATCCTGCAGGCTCTTCTTAGTCCCGTCACGCCGGCGGGACACCATCTAGTCGCGCTTGTTAAGCACACTGAACAACAACAGCTTGGCAGCAGCTATGTCTTCCTCGCTGAAGTTCGTTGCGCAGATCTGGACAGCAGACAACTCGTCCATCACATCCAGCTTCTGTTGCAGGAACGCCAGCAGCTCATTCGCCACAAGTTCATTGCTCATGGCGAGTAAATTACGAGCGACAGCTTGCGCCGCGCTAATTAAAACAGAATATTATGCAAACACGTCCGCATCGGAACGCGACACAAGCGAGACTAATAAGGAACCCTTATAGTTTCGCCATTTCCGTCTGTCTGTCCATCCGCAGCTTAGCTCAGAGACTCGTAGGACTGGAAAGCTATAATTTGACATGGATATAGGCCGACGAAGTGGTAAAATAAAAATATTAAAATAATGTAGGGTACTTCCTGTACATGTGCATATGTTTTGTTTTTCTCGTCTATCCCATGATGTGGGATATTGTTGGATAAGCCATTCAAAATTAACTACTAAAATAGAGACCTCAAACTCTGATTTAATGAGCTCCGTAAACAATGTGTCAGACCAATTATTTTCTCTTGAGTCAAAAATCACAGGGCTGGAGAAGGAGCGCGCCGAAATGTCTTCCCAGCTATTAAATCTAGATTTAAAAATAGACAGTTTGGAACGTAACCTTATTAAAACACATGTTGAAATTAGAAATGTTCCTCTACGCCCACGAGAATCTAAGCAGGATTTATATACCACTATTTCTCAACTGTCCACCACTCTGGGTGTCGACATAATACCTGAAATACGAGATATATCTAGATTTCGTATAGATAAGAAAAAGAATTCATCGGCATTAAGTATTGAATTTACAAACACTCTTATCAAAAGTAAATTCTTGGATTCTGTAAAACAATATATTAAGAATAATCCCACACGAAAACTAGACTCTGGAAGCCTGGGATTTCAGTTAAGGGAACCAATGCCTATATTCATTGCAGAACAACTAACCCCGCAGGCTAGAAAACTGTTTTACTTGGCTAGAAATCATGCTAAGCTGCAAAAATACGAATATTGCTGGATTTCTAATGGCCGTATCCTAATGAAAAGAACACAGGAATCTCCCTACATAGTGATAAAGAATGAAGCTCAATTGCAAAACCTTTCTAATTCACCTGAAGCATGACTACATGTACTACATCATAAACTTGATGAACTCGATTTACGTTTGTGGGTACGCCCGAGTTGTTTAGCTTTTATAATAATGCTTATAAAATGTAAAACTTTATTCTTTCTACTTTTAATGCATGCTAATAACATTTTAATTATAGTTATAAAACCTCTGCTGTACAAGTTCACTCACACGTACATCACTCACCTCTCCACACTCACACTACAAATATACAAACTATTTCCCTCCACATTTCATAACACGTCACCGCACCCCTTCACCAAGCCAATAACCACGCTTTTTTGTTCAAATGCCCGAAACATCGCTCGGACTGTGTCATATTACCTAATATGTTACTCTTAAATAATAAAATTCGATAACATAGGCTCCTTAAATGATAATTTGGATAACTTTTCTGTATCTAACTTTTACCAATGCACCCCAGAAGAATGTTTACCAATTATTAAAAACCCTTCTCCTTACCTCAAAATCTTATCGCAAAATATAAGATCTATTAATCGGAACTACCTTAGTTTTGAAACCCTTCTTACCCGTCTCTCTTTTGACTGTGATATAGCCGTACTCTCCGAATGTTGGCTTCCCTGCTTATCTAACTCCAACTTACCACGACTCCAAAACTTCTCTTGCCACCACACCACAAAACATCAGAATCAAAGTGATGGTGTGGTTGTCTACATAAATTCAAAACTGGATTACAAAGTGTATCAACCAGAATTTCATGGGTCTGCCTCTGGTTTAATTATTGAACTAAAGTCAGATGCAGCAATCGTTTGCATTTACAGATCTCCCTCAAATGAGGACATAGACATCTTTCTCAGGTCGCTTAACGAAATTTTACCTTCCCTAACCAAATTTACTACAGTTGTCATCACAGGTGATATAAACATAAACATAGATAGCTCAAATTCTCCTTTAGAAAATCGCTCTCATGACTATCTTAACTGTCTCGCATTCCATGGATTTTTACCGACACATTGTCTACCAACAAGAGGAGACAATTGTCTTGATCACACTGTTCTTCGAACTAGACTACCGTCTTCCACCTTCATTTTTGATTCAACCGTAAGCGATCACTGCTCAACTCTTCTTTGCATAAATTCAAAGCCTCGCCATAGCTTACACATGACCACAATTTCAAAGATCGACTATGCTGCCCTGGATCGGGCTATGGAAAGTACAGACTTTTCACATATATTATCCATGACTGATCCTAACGCAGCAACAAATTCCTTAGTACAAACCCTTTCCCTGAAAATTACCATGAACACAAAAACCAAGGATATTCCAAAGCGTAATAGGATCCTAAAGCCCTGGATAACCCCTGGGCTTCTGAGGTGCATGAGAAACAGGGATGCTCTGCATAAAAAGCAAAAACATTCTCCTGACAACGAACTGATTAAAACTACCTACGTAAGATACAGAAATTTCTGCAACAAAATCCTCAAAAAAGTTAAGAGACAGTTCGACTCTGAAGAATTGACCAAAGCTGGACAAAACACCAAACTTTTATGGCACACAATTAAGCGTATCACGAACACTAACATTACTACTCACATTCCCACAGAATTATTTTCCTCTTCCACATCCCCTCAACAATCTGTTAATGATGTTAATGCTTACTTTGCTAATATTGGTAAGAATCTTGCTGATTGTATTACAAAAACCCAACCCGCATCTCGCCTTTTGGGTCCACACAGGTGCTCTGGAGACACAAGTAGCCGTAACTCTTTCGCTATGTTAGGAACAACCCCTGATGAGATAAATTCCGTTATAAAGTCTCTCAAACCCAATGCTGCAATAGGACACGACGGCATCTCCACGACATTTTTGAATAGGTACTGCATGCTTCTGTCACCCATTTTATGCCACATTTTTAACCTCTGCTTTGACTCCGGTACTTTTCCTTCCTGCTTCAAGTTGGCTATCATTCATCCAATATTCAAGGGGGGTGACCGATGTACTATAAATAACTATCGCCCTATCGCGGTTCTATCTGCCCTATCTAAGCTCATGGAAAGACTTATCAACAAAAGACTCATCAATTACCTTGAGACTAATAACCTGCTCTCAACCAACCAGTACGGTTTTAGGAAAAATAAATCGACTTCTGATGCAGCCTTAAAATTGATAACCGGTATTGTTGATAAACTCAATCACCGCAAAAAATGTCTCACTGTATTTATTGATCTTGCTAAGGCTTTCGATACCGTTCCTCTCTCTTGCTTATTATCCAAACTTGAACGTTTAGGTGTCAGAGATTTACAACTTCAACTCTTTCGTTCTTATCTCTCAGGCCGCTCGCAGAGGGTCAAAATCGATAAATATTTAAGTGATGAACTGCCTATTGCCTACGGTGTACCGCAAGGTAGTGTCTTAGGTCCCACCTTGTTTCTGGTCTTTATCAATGATCTCTGTAATCTGCAATTAAATTCCGGAAACATCGTTTCTTTTGCCGATGACACTGCCATCACCTTCTCCGATAACTCGTGGTCTAGTCTCCAAGCTACCGCTCAGAATGGATTTGATGTCGTACGTAGCTGGCTGATGTCTCACTCACTCACCTTAAATACATCTAAAACAAAACTCATTACTTTCTCTCTCAAAATCACATCACAACCTTCGACTCCCGTTACTTTGAAAGCTCACACTTGTCAATTAAACACACCAAACTGTAACTGTCCACTAATTACATCTACTGATACAATTAAATACCTTGGTATCACTCTAGACAAACACCTCAGCTTTAAAGCACATACTACTCTTCTGACTGGCCGCGTCCGCAAACTGATTTATTTTTTTAAAACTCTTAGGCATATTGCCAACGTACATGTTATACGGTCTGTATATTTTGCAATGTGCCAGTCTGTAATCTCTTACTGCATTACAAGTTGGGGTGGTGCTGCTAAATCAATTCTCAAGCCTCTTGAGGTAGCGCAGCGAGCAGTCCTGAAGGTAGCCACTTTTCGTCCGATACTTTATCCGACCTTTGACCTCTACCAGAAATGCGAGGTCCTTACCGTTCGACAAATGTTCATACTCAGCTCGATTTTACAACAGCACACTAACACTCCAATAGCACGTCGGCCGACCATACCCAGAAGAAGAAACAGGGTATGTACTGTACCTCATCCATACTTTACATTTACAAAAAGATTCTTTTTTTATCAAGGACCCTTTTTATATAATAGAATAAACGCAATCATTCCACTGCAAACATGTTGTAAGCTAGCATGCAAAAAGCTGATTACTGAATATCTTTCTACCAAAAATTATGATGATACCGAATCCCTTCTTACAACAATGAAGTAAATCATAACACACACACACACTCACAACTCACACAGACACGCACGTGCACACATTCACACACACGCGCGCGCACCACACATTCTTGTACTTGTCTTTTGATTATTATTATTATTATTATTATTTTTTTTAAATTTAATTTGTTTAAATTTTGTTAATAATTATGTAACAGTTTAACAGCAATACTTTTGTCCTATTTTCGGGAAATGAGGGCTGTTTGTCCTTAATACAGGCTACTTAGTAACCTAGCTAGGACATCAGATCGTAAATTTGTATTGTTACCTACTCATCTCAGATGTAAACTATTCCGAAGTTGTCAACCCACTTGTAACAGACTGTACCACTTTTTATGAAATAAATTATTATTATTATTATTATTAAAATATTACGGGTCTGTAAAAATCATTTTTTGATTCAGGTATCCGTTTGGGTAAAATTAAGCTTTAAATTGCTTATTTTCGTGTTAGTACCAAGTGTCCACCCCTCTCCTTGTCTCTCTCCTTGTTGTGCGTGGTCCGACACGCACTTGGTCGGTTTTTTATTTATAAAACAAATCAGCAGGTAATTGACCATCTCGTTCGTAGTAATAAAATAAAGTATTCACGTCCCCCTCCCCCGACCCGCTGGGACGGACCCTGGGGATGGGGGGGGGGGGGTGACTCAAATATAACGATCGATATTTTACGGGCTTTTTAAACTTGCTCACAACTTAATTGAATTCAACTGTAATTTGCATGAACAGTAACGAGTTGAACAATAACGAGATTGAAATGTTTACAAAGTTACATTAATTTGGTTAGTTACTTTGATTTTGTACAACCAACATTAGATGATAAAATAATAATTCAGCTAAACAAAAGTCGCGCCGCTGTACGCTGTACCATTAACAAATGCGATGACTGCGGCGACTGCGGCGCGTGCGGCGCGGCCAAGTCTGCGTTCACCATAAAGCTACGCTTAGCAACAAGTTAGTTCTCATCTCAACAGTGACCACAGCTCCGCGGTCACAAATTCCGAGGGCTCGCATTCCTGACGAGATTAACTTAAGTAAAACGATCGATAGTCATCTTGTCATAGTCGTAGTCATAGTTTCAGTTTGTTAGGTCTTTGTTTGAAACTTTACTTTTTTAAGCTTATTAGCTCTTAATATCATTCGATTAAATTAAACCTTCTCCTTTGTCGTGGCGCCTGAGGAAATTAAACATTATGTTTAGATGAACTCCTTCAATCTGGCAATCTGACCACTGGCCGTGTTCATCGAGAAGGCATTACAGACATAGTAAACTATATAAGTTTGTTTGTTTTCTTGAAACAAAACGCTTTTAGTAATTTACTGTCGTCAGGACATTAAAATAGACAATTAAGTTGATGGTTCTTTAGCTAGAGATGGCAGTCGTCATACGAATACTTATTTGACTAAACACAATAGATATTGGAGCCGCTTCGGTTAAACTAAACTTAATTTAAGCTATTGCTAACTTTTCTCTCTAATTAAACTAGAAAGAAACGGACGTAAATTAGAGCTGTCAAATTTAGTTGGAACTAATATTGCCATACAAATTCAGATGACACGTAAAAACATGTCGACTAAAAGCACGGTGAAGCGCAAGGCGTAAACTAGTTTGACATCTCTAACTTTGTTCATAGCTATAGCCGTCCTTTTCTCGCTGTCTGTTAGTAAAAGATAGCGATTCTCTAAATTTAGTTTAGTTATTGAACAAGAGAATCGGCGGCGCCGTTCAATATCAATCTAAATTACTAAATACCGGCACCTATATGTTATTCGCACAAATATTGCGTAAGTATTATCCATTTCAAGTTGTTCATACTCGTATGTCACAATTTCCGAGAAACTTCGTGTGTATGTATGTCGGCCAAGCCGTGACAGATCATGTCGACAGTCCCTTGTTATCTAATTAATGCACGTAATTGTTTAGATACTTCGACCATTAATATTGCCCAAAATAATTGTTGAAAAGCGGTTATTTTTAGCACACATGTTCAAAGATACTTTGTAATCAATACTTACCAAATTAATCGGTAGGTATTGATACCAATATAAGTAAGTATTTATAAGGCTTTTATTGGGTATCCTGACACTCGATAACACGGGCATACCCGTAGTTTCTTTGCCTTTACTTGTATCCACCGGCAGGGGGCGCGGGCGTCAAGTGTTTTTTTTTTTTTTTTGGGTGGGAAAATCATCAAATAACTTCTCCCGCTCTGGGTGGAGCGGGAGGGCGTGTCAGACTTCTACTGACTAAAACCCACCCGTGTTCCTTCAGTTGCTTGTGCCAGGGCCACGGTAACTCTTTCGAACAACCTGCAACCCTGGCGTCGAGTGTTAATGTGAGAATTGCAAACATTGCCTCCCTGTGTAAACAAAGAGCAGTCAGCAGTCAACTCATTGCAACGGAGAATACCGCCAGGTATAACGGAACTACTGTCAGTACAGAACTTGAGAAACAGAATTAATATTCATGAGCTTTCATTAAGGAATGTTTAGAATAACTTTGATGAATATTAATTCTGTTTCTCAAGTTCTGTTGTGGTTTTGTTATTAGTAATAACAAAACAAAACCAAGGTGAGCAAGACGACCACAAGCAGCACCCGTTCACGAGCATAACGCAAAGAACAGCCATTACACCCCTCGCCATATTTGAGGGAAGGAGGCAACCCGACCCCCGACGCTACCGCAAGCAGTGACATCTAAGGGAGCATGACGAACTTGGTTGCTCGGGCAAGAACACTGTGGTCAATTGTCGAGGTCACTAGCTAACCACATAATGCAATACCACTCATAAAAAAAAAAACATTGAAATGAGTAGATTATGTCAATGATAAATAAAAATAAAATTAAAATTAATTTACCTTTACAGTTTAAGAAAATAAATAATTATATGAACTCATATAACATGTCAGAAGGTAAGCTAATTCTGGAGAAAGAACATAAAGATTGTCTTGAGTTAATCACAGCGACCAACTATAGTCGTTGATAGAATAGTATGCCTTTGAACAAAGGTTAGATTTTACTTTAGCTTTAAACGCATTGTAGGGCAAATCTAGCAAAGAAGAGGGTAACTTGTTATAAAAGGATATAACAAGCCCAACAAATTTAATGAGTTTGAACCTATCTATTCATACATGGAATCTCTTAAGGGGTCATTGTACTCATCATTATGAACAACTTTTACCTTGGGACCAAACCTGAAATCGTGAAAAAAAAAAATCAACTGATCCCTACATTTTCACGAGTTATAATGCGAATATAAATGTAGGTTTTCGTGATTTTAGGTTTGGTCCAATAGTAAAACTTGTTGTGTGTCCAATAGTAAAATGATGAGTACAATGACCCCGAGATTTCATGTATGAATAGATAGATGTTATATAGAAGCACGGCGACGCTTCACAATATGTAGCAATTTGGCAGTTGTAATTACGCTTATAATATTATTTTTTATTTGTTTAAAGTATGAAGTTTTAATTTCGTATGAACTAACGTTTATTATAGTAAGTATACATTTTACGTACGGTACTTACCTAATAATATTTATGAAGTAAGGAGTACTTATAGTTTTTATTAGTTTTATGGTTTTAAATGTCTTTTTTTATAAATATTATTATAATATATAATATATTATATTAATATTCCATATGTACCATATTTCAAAATTCTGAGGCCGCTACAGACCAAACTTATTATTATAGTATATTTTTCATTTCATGTAAGTAGTTCAATCCACGAGTTCAAAAAAATAAAGCCGTCGCGCATTTTATTAAAAACTTTCTTCGGAATTTTGGCTTCATATAAATAGGTAAGAAATAATTGCGAAAAGCGAGGCCGCTGTGAACTACACTAATAACTAATAAGTCAAAGTTATAAAGACTTTCGGTTTCTGAGAATAAGAACGCCAAAGTTGGCCAATTACGGTCGAAATGTAATAGGGGAAGTTCCGTTGATTTATTTGAATCGGTTCATCGCTTTCATTAGTTGTGTATGAAACATTGTGGTTTTTAAACTTTCACTTAATTAAATATAAAAGTGTTTCAGCTGTCAGAGGCGCCGCTGTGACGCCGCCATTTCCAGGGTAATACGCCACCATTTTTAGGGTTCCGTACCCGAAGGGTGCCAAACGGAACCCTATTAGTAAGCCTCCGCTGTCCGTCCGTCCGTCTGTCTGCCAGCGGGCTGTAACTCATAAACCATAATAGGTAGACAATTGAAGTTTTCACAGATTGTGTATTTCTATTGCCGCTATAACAACAAATAATAAAAATAAATTAAAGCTACAAGGTAAAGAGGTCCCCATACAATAAACTTTTAATTCAATATTTGTTTTTACTCTTGCATTGTCATTGTCTAGTAGATCTAGTAGTCATCGAGTAGAGTATTATTATTATTATTACTTATAAGTTACTTAAAAGTAACTGCATACTACTTTAAAGTTTTCATTAAAAAACGTATCAAAATAAAAAACATACGCCCTCAAATAGAATATCAGGAACCAATAATCATTAATAAAGCAGCTTACAAAACTTTGCTCAAAGTGAACTTTTTAGTAGTACGTTATGTATAACCTCACTTAGAAAAATCGATTCTATCTTAATATTGAAGTTGCCCTCTCTGTATTTCCAGTCGCTCACTTAGTAATGTAGTCGCTCGGATAAAATTTTAATATATGAAATGGATTTATCACAATCCACTTTTTGTAAGCTTGTTCTGGATTTTATTATTAATCAATATTCGTCGTTAGTTTAGTTAATTTTTCGCTTACTCAAATTCATACCGCTCAAGTTATTAATACAGTATGTCATCATCAGTCGCAAAGCTTTTTTTTAATCGCTCGTTTTATAATTCCCGTTTTTTAAATATATAGTGTTAAATATTTTATGGTGGTACGGAACCCTTTGTGTGCGAGTCCAACTCGCACTTGGCCGGTTTAAACTTTATTATATGAAATGAACGAAGTCTCCTTTGAAGTCCCACTTTGATCGTAGTTTCATCTTTCATGTGTTTATTTTATCGCGATATTAATGATACTCGATATTAATGACCTTACACGATAACATTCGTCACCAGTTGATTCGCGAATCTGACAGGATGTATAAAGTGTTTTATGTCAGTGTGCAACTTCAAAGTGTACCAGCAACCTGCAACTCGTCTAACCCTGCAAGCTGTAACAGTACAACTCTATTAGATACTTCTAT
Organism: Dicycla oo; assembly: GCA_948252095.1. Classification (NCBI taxonomy): domain Eukaryota; kingdom Metazoa; phylum Arthropoda; class Insecta; order Lepidoptera; family Noctuidae; genus Dicycla; species Dicycla oo. Next base: position 721,173 of record OX411718.1, on the reverse strand, counting down.
AATTATCCAAAACAACAAAATACAACTGGTTGTTTTGTTGTAAGTTCGGTAAGTAGGCTGTATCTTTCGGAATAACTAAAACTGAATAACTATAATAACTAACCGTGCACATGAAAGTTCATGAGCACGGTCGTTGTTGGTAAAACACCAACAACCTCTTAAGGGGTCATTGTACTCATCATTATGAACAACTTTTACTATGGAACCAAACCTGAAATAGTGAAAAAAAATCAGCTGTTCAGTACATTTATGTTAGCATAATTCGTCAAAATGTACTGAACAGCTGATTTTTTTTTTCGCGGTTTCAGGTTTGGTCCCATAGTAAAAGTTGTTCATAATGATGAGTACAATGACCCCTTAAGAGGTGGTTGGTGTTTTACCAATAACCCTGTACATAGGTACCTACATAATATTTCACTTTACATTTAAATATGTGATCTCAATATCTAACCTAACCTACAAAAAATTGGTTCTATATAGTTTTGTAATAATAATAACTAGGTAGTCACTTTGTAATACGGATAACTGGGACCGGGATAAGAGGAGAGCACTCGTGTATGTACTTATCGATTTAGGATCAGTTCTACGAAATACTTTCTCGAAATAAATAATTCAGTTCCGAGAACTTATTACTTAGTAGGTAGATCAATACCCGGATGAGGCGTTTTTAAGAATTAAAACTTACTTTGAGAATTGTTTTTAATTCATCAGCTGTACCCGGGTACCCGGGTATACTGCTGTGTATAGTTTAGTATCTAGCACAGTGCATTGTATATAGGGCGAGTGGTAATTAGTGACCAACACATTAGGATTGTAGGTACTCATGATAACAAACAACTTTTTGTATGAGATCAAACTTGAAATCGCGAAAAAAAATCAGCTGCGCCCTACATTTTGACGAGTTATGCGAACATAAATAGGATAGCTGTTTTTTTTTTTCGCAAATTCAGGTTTGGTCTCATAGTAAAGGTTTTTTGTTATCATGAGTACGATCATGTCACTAATTACCGCCCCTAACACGACCCACTGATCACCAGTCACCCTATATAATCACCGGTCACCCTATATAGATACGAAAATTGTAATGCAGGAAGATTTCATGATTCAATTTTAATTCTAGTTTCACAAATCGCGTGTTTTTACCATTCGGCAGCGTGAATCAGTGAAGCAAACAAAATGTGACGGCTGCTAATTGTATCACAATTCTCAAACAAAGTCTAGTGAACAAGATAAAAACGTGTAACAAATGAACCAAGTCATCTAGACTGCCATAACCTTGTTTTGGACGTAACGTTGGATCGGTACTTCCATCACGATAATTTTTTTTTGTTTGTGGTCAATACCAGTCACAAGCATTTAGAAGTAAAATGTATGAAGAAAGACGTTTTTTCAGTACTATTTCGCTTGAGTAGCTAATGTTGTTGCCTACCACGTGACCATACATGTTAGCAACTGTATCTAACAATGGAGGCCACACGCAACTCTCAATAACTTTAGAGAACTTTCAACCGCTAATGTTTAGGAATTAGGACGAATGTGTCTTTTCCGTGGCCACTGACAGTCACACGCGCATTCAATTTTTATGCGGTAGCTGTGTGTAAAACGGGTTTTATCATGTGAGGGCACAATTTCACAGTGTTGGACACGTAATGCACAAGGCTGCGCATGACCGGCCGACTGTGTCGCAGTCGCAACGCTACGCGACAATCGCAGCAATCATCGCTTTGTCTCTGCGCGCGCGCACCTGAAGCGACGTGCCGTTACACAGACTAGCGGGACCGAGCCCGTCTGTGCACCACTGCACACGTCACCACACTACCACTGACCTAGCGGACTAATTATATAATTGCCGGGTTGTCTCATAAAATAAGCTAAGTAAGAACCCTTAAGATATCCAGCAATGGAACATCACGAATCCGGTAACGTGGGCCGAAGGTATCGCGGCTAAGTAATTGCGTTTAACATACATGATGCATAGCTATTAGATACCATTAAGGTTCTCTAGGAGTACGGTATCGATAACGGTGTCGACGGAGCTATCATTACAGGAACGAGCCACTAAACAACGAATAAAAGAGAGCTGCTAATCTATGTATTTGGTAAATATGTGTTACAACAGTAATGATACGTTACATACAACGTGCGGCGGCGGCGCCCGCGGGGCCTATTCGTGTACCTACCATTTTTTTGTTTTTTTTGCTTGTGTACTTAGACTTACCTAGCATTTTAAACTTTACGTAGAGAGCGAGACGCGGAATTATTCTAAAATATAATGTGTAGGTACCGTTACTAAGGGCATACACTTTTATTTATTTTTAACTCAATAATAATTATGAAATTCACCGTTTGCTTCTGGTGATGTTGCTAGTTCAGTGTCCGCCTGCATGCCTACACGCCTGCACGCCTGCACGCCTGCACGCCAGCAAGCCAGCACGCCTGCACGCCATCACGCCATCACGCCTGCATGCCGGCAAGCCAGCACGCCATCACGCCATCACGCCTGCACGCCAGCAAGCCTGCACGCCGGCAAGCCAGCACGCCTGCACGCCAGCAAGCCAGCACGCCTGCACGCCATCACGCCTGCACGCCAGCAAGCCAGCACGCCTGCACGCCAGCAAGCCAGCACGCCTGCACGCCATCACGCCTTCACGCCAGCAAGCCAGCACGCCTGCACGCCATCATGCCAGCAAGCCAGCACGCCTGCACGCCATCACGCCTTCACGCCAGCAAGCCAGCACGCCTGCACGCCAGCAAGCCAGCACGCCGGCACGCCTGCACGCCAGCAAGCCAGCACGCCTGCACGCCATCACGCCTGTACGCCAGCAAGCCAGCACGCCTGCACGCCAGCAAGCCAGCACGCCTGCACGCCATCACGCCTGCACGCCGGCACGCCTGCACGCCAGCACGCCAGCACGCTAGCAAGCCAGCACGCCTGCACGCCATCACGCCTGCACGCCGGCACGCCTGCACGCCAGCAAGCCAGCACGCCTGCACGCCATCGCGCCTGCACGCCGGCACGCCTGCACGCCAGCAAGCCAGCACGCCTGCACGCCACCATCAAAAAGAATCACCATCACTAGAGCAGCCTAAAATGAATCAGCATCACTAGAGCAGCCTAAAAAGAATCAGCATCACTAGAGCAGCCTAAAAAGAATCAGCATCACCAGAGCAGCCTAAAAAGAATCACCATCACAAGAGCAGCCTAAAAAGATTCAGCATCACTAGAGCAGCCTAAAGACAATCAGCATCACTAGAGCAGCCTAAAGTGAATCACCGTCACTAGAGCAGCCTTAAAAGAATCACCATCACTAGAGCAGCCTGAAGAGAATCAGCATCACTAGAGCAGCCTAAAGACAATCAGCATCACTAGAGCAGCCTAAAGTGAATCAGCATCACTAAAGCAGCCTAAAGAGAATCACCGTCACTAGAGCAGCCTTAAAAGAATCACCATCACTAGAGCAGCCTGAAGAGAATCAGCATCACTAGAGCAGCCTAAAGACAATCAGCATCACTAGAGCAGCCTAAAGTGAATCAGCATCACTAAAGCAGCCTAAAGAGAATCACCGTCACTAGAGCAGCCTTAAAAGAATCACCATCACTAGAGCAGCCTAAAGACAATCAGCATCACTAGAGCAGCCTAAAGTGAATCAGCATCACTAAAGCAGCCTAAAGAGAATCACCGTCACTAGAGCAGCCTTAAAAGAATCACCATCACTAGAGCAGCCTGAAGAGAATCAGCATCACTAGAGCAGCCTAAAGACAATCAGCATCACTAGAGCAGCCTAAAGTGAATCAGCATCACTAAAACAGCCTAAAGAGAATCACCGTCACTAGAGCAGTGTAACATAGTGTACATAACATGTACATTACTACTACAACTACTATAAATAATAAATAATAAAAGACAACTTAACTTAAAAATAAACAATTTAAAAATATAACTTACTAAGTAAACAATATAAATAAAACTACTAAAAATAAATAAATAACAAATCAACTAACTTACATAACTATAAAACTAAAACTTAACTATACATACATAACTATAAAACTAAAATTGTACCTAGGTTGTAGTAGTGTAACAATCAAGTGACGCGGACAGCCGCATTATTTTATATATACGGAGTAACAGGTTCCTCGTCGCGGCCCGCCACCCGGCCGCGCGCCGCGCGAGCGCGAGGGAGACGACATGGGTAGTCCGCAGCCAAACCTCTTGAGGCACGGACGCTGTCGCTCGGACTAATTTCTACATTTGCTTACCGTCATTGCGAAATATAACTAATAGACAATTTACACCATTCGAATATTTTATACTAAGTATCTTGAGACTGGATTGCTTCTTCATACTTCTAAATTAAAAGTTGTAATAACTATAAGTGACTGTGATTTCCAAACTTGGGAATTACGTCACGGTTTTACTGACCGAAACCGTATACTGGATCTGTCGCCTACATCACCTGAGTGGAGTGGCCGAGCTGACGGGAACTACGCCTGAAGGACGGGAGCTCGCCAGGGAAGTGTGGTAGGCTAGACAAGTGCGCAAGACCTAGGCAGAACCTTATTTTTTTTTCTTAATATACCCACATATTTGTTAATTCTAAGCCTAGTTTTATTTCTCTCTTGTACACGTCCTATATACGTGACAATTATAACATGCGCCTTGATAATAGACGACATGTCATGTGACGACATGGGTAGTCCGCAGCCAAACCTCTTGAGGCACGGACGCTGTCGCTCGGACTAATTTCTACATTTGCTTACCGTCATTGCGAAATATAACTAATAGACAATTTACACCATTCGAATATTTTATACTAAGTATCTTGAGACTGGATTGCTTCTTCATACTTCTAAATTAAAAGTTGTAATAACTATAAGTGACTGTGATTTCCAAACTTGGGAATTACGTCACGGTTTTACTGACCGAAACCGTATACTGGATCTGTCGCCTACATCACCTGAGTGGAGTGGCCGAGCTGACGGGAACTACGCCTGAAGGACGGGAGCTCGCCAGGGAAGTGTGGTAGGCTAGACAAGTGCGCAAGACCTAGGCAGAACCTTATTTTTTTTTTCTTAATATACCCACATATTTGTTAATTCTAAGCCTAGTTTTATTTCTCTCTTGTACACGTCCTATATACGTGACAATGGCGCCCAAAAACGTGGTTTAAGGTCTTTCGTACTTGCTTTGGTCATTTTAGTGGTTCTGTGCGGTGGTGGTTTTCCTAGTAGTGTTTGTCTGTTTCTCTTATTATTTTTTTCAAAACCTTAAGTAATTTTGGTATTTAAATGTAATTGCATTTGCTTTTGTAGTTTAATTACCTATACTTCTATAATCTTTTATGAAAATTATAAAATTTTAAAGTTGTTTGAATCAAGTAACTTAGTGTGTTTCACCTGACTTCACCTGTTTATTATTTTATGTTTTGCTTTTTGTGTTTGTGTTCTTTAAATAAATTGTAACAGAGCGGATTTTGCTTGGCTTATGTGTATAGATAATTGTGTATAGCCTGCCCATTTTTTTTTTTTTTTTTTGCCATTTTTTTTTAATTTTTCAATATGGCAATTCCAATTAAGTATCTGCTGCTCCAAAAGTCTGAGCTGATGTATGAGGTGGCTATCCGGGGAGAACTTCCTTCTGACAGCGTTGCTGGATTAAGACGTCAAGTCACTAAATTAACACAATTATATTCGTCCGATGACATAGTCGATTCGGTTTTTCAGTTTTTAGAGGATAGCAAAGGCTCTCAAGAGACGCTAGAGAAAGTTAAGACTAATCTTGATGCCTTAAAGCTTAATTTTGATGAACCTCTTTTTAACAGGACTAAAGCTATGTTACACCATTTATACTATAGGCTTCAACGAATTGAAACACCGCAGGCGGCAGATGATTCAGCCAAACTAAGTAAATTAAGGAAAAGTTACGAAGGGTATTATGAAATACTTTTGAGCCTTGATAAGTCAAAGGTCAAGGACCAGAAACAGGTCGCGTCTTCAGTTACTTCTGAGGAGGAATTGCCTGTTAATTCTAATTTAGCCGGGATGAATATCGCCGTTTCATGTGATCGTGGGCTAATAGGAGATCTGAATAAATTAAAATATGATGGCAAATCTTGTGTCAGATCGTTTATACAAAAGATTGAAGAATTCCGTATGTCTAAAAATATAACCGAAACTAAAATACTAAGTTCTGCTACCGATATTTTCACTGGTGACGCACTTCACTGGTACCGCAACATCAGGGGCAGTGTCGGTAGTTGGAACGAGGTACTGACTGCGTTGAAAGATGATTTTGATGTTCCCGACTACGACTATCGCATGGCCTCAGAAATACGTCAGCGTACACAGGGCGAGGAAGAGAACATTACGATTTATTTATCTATAATGCAAGGCATGTTCTCTAGGCTAAGTAAACCCTTAAAGGAAGACGAAAAACTCTAATATTATAGCTGCTAGCCCTAACATAAAATCACTCGAAGATTTAAAATTAATTTGTAGAAATTATGAACGTATTAGGGTTCGTTCAGAATTTTTCAAGGAACCACCTTCAGTTTCAATTGATACTTTAGCTCCAGAATTTGGCTACCAGTCTTCAAAGCGTAAGTCGACGACTAATAGCCAAGGTAATTTTTACGCTCGTAAGTATGAAGGTGCTCACCAGCAGGGGTCGCACAAGGTCTCCGAATTTCAGGCTTCTGAGGCCGAAACTTCGGCTATATCCAAGGTTCCTTACTGTCACCGTTGCCGCGTTAACACACATTCTATGAGAGACTGCACGGCTGAGCGCAAAGTTTTTTGTTTTAAGTGTGGCATGAAGGAAGTTCGTACACCGGAGTGTCCAAACTGCAAACCAAAAAACTAAAAACTGAGAATTGTAGGACGCATGCGGTTACTCATACAGATAGCTCGGACTGGACTGATTGGCTCATGTTTGTTAAAAACTTCTTTTCTAGGAAAGATATTTCTACAATTTTCAATGTTAAACCGAGTAACGACCCTAGGCCTTATGCAAAGGTGAGAATCAATAAAGATTTATTTTTATATGGTTTGTTGGATTCTGGTTCCGCCGTCACTATCCTAGGTAAGAACTCTCATGAACTATTGATAAATCTAGGTTTGATTTTATGCAACGATGAGAGGATAACTGTTACTGCAGCAGGAGGTCAGAGGATAACATCCCTTGGTTATATTCTTCTTCCCTTGACCTTCGAAAACAGGTTTTCTATTATCAAGGCGCATGTTATACCAGCGATCGAAACCGTTTTAATCCTAGGAATCGATTTTTGGAACACTTTTAACCTGTGCCCTAAGTATTTATCAGAGGAAGAAAACTTATTCTTAACCGACCCCAGCCTCTTGGAAATTTCTTCGTCATCTTCTCAGCACCTATGTGGCTATGACGTTTTGAACTCTACTCAAAAACTGTTAGCCAACAGCGTGGTAGATCTTTTCAAAGACATTTCGTACACAGAGAGAGGTTTAGGTCGTACTAACGTCATTAAACATCGTATAGATACTGGTAATGCTGAACCAATCCGCCAACGATATTACCGCATGTCACCAGAAAAACAACGTGTTGTTGCTGAACAGGTTGATGAGATGTTGGCCCTGGATGTTATTGAACCTTGTGAGAGTCCATGGTCTTCTCCAGTATTAGTCGTGGGCAAGAAGGATGGAAAGCCCCGCTTCTGCTTAGACAGCCGTAAATTGAACGCTGTAACAAAGAAGGACGCATATAAGCTGCCATATGTGTCAGAAGTTTTGGATAATCTGAAAGATGCGCGTTATCTTTCCAGCATAGATTTGTCCAAAGCATTTTGGCAGATATTAATCGACGAAAAGGACAGAGAGAAGACGGCCTTTTATGTTCCTGGTCGAGGAACTTTTATGTTTAAGGTCACAGCTTTTGGACTTACCAATGCTCCTGCTACGCAACAGAGACTTGTCGATCTTTTATTCGGGCCTGAATTCGAACTCAAAGTCTTTGCATACTTAGATGATGTAATTATCATAAGCAAAACTTTTGAGGAACACGTAGAACTACTTCAGAAAGTTTTCCAAAAACTACAATCGGCTAATCTCACTGTCAATCTAGACAAGTGTCACTTTTTCCGAAGTCAGCTACGGTATCTTGGCTACATAGTGGATGCTCATGGCTTAAGGACTGACCCAGATAAGGTCAAAGCCATATTAGACTTTCCCACTCCTGTCAATAGAAAGGAGGTTAAGCGTTTTTTGGGTACGGCGTCGTGGTATAGGCGTTTTATCCCACAATTCAGTACCGTAGCAGGTCCTTTAAATAAGCTAACTTCTAATAAAAAGAACGCCCCTGCGTTTCAGTGGACACATGAGGCTGACAAAGCTTTCCTAGAATTAAAGGCTAAACTAGTTCAAGCACCTGTCCTTGCTTGCCCTGACTTTAACCTTCCTTTTGAAGTGCACACTGATGCTAGTAATTTCGGTATCGGTGCGATGTTGGCTCAAACAATTGATGGTGTGGAACATCCAATTGCGTACATGAGCCGTTCTTTAAGTAAACCAGAGAGAAACTACAGCACAACGGAACGGGAGGCACTTGCAGTTCTTACTGCTCTGGAATACTGGCGCTGTTACCTTGAGACAGACAAAACCTTTTTAGTCTATACTGACCATTCTTCTCTTAAGTGGTTTATGTCTCTCACTAATCCAACCGGTCGGCTCGCAAGGTGTGGAGTTCGCCTTTCTTCTTTCAATTTTGAAATAAGACACCGCCGTGGTAAAGATAATGTTGTCCCGGACGCCCTATCTAGAAGTGTTCCAGTTGAGGCAATTTCAAACGCTGATGTTTCCAATGCTTCAGTACCTGATACTCAGGATTCTTGGTACCTGAAGATCTTCCAGGGTTGCCAGGCTAACCCTATAAATTTCCCAAACTACAAGGTGGAGAACAATGTATTATACAGGTACATGAAGACTAAGGTTGACCTTACGGTTGAGTTTGCTTGGAAAAAGGTTATTCCTAAAGAACAACAAGGAGATATTTTAATTGAGTGCCACTCTGAACCAATTTCCGGTCATTTCGGCGTGTTTAAGACATATAAGCGCTTAGCACTTCGTTTTTATTGGCCCGGTATGTATTCTAGCGTAGTACAATTCGTTTCAAATTGTGAAACATGTCTAGCTCATAAACATTCTACCCACGGAGTCTCTGGAAAAATGGGTAGGCCTAAAGACGTTTCTCGTCCCTTCCAAGTTCTATCAATTGACTTGGTTGGTCCGTTGCCTTCTTCCCGGAAACAAAATCAGTTTATTTTCGTTGTGACTTGCTGCTTTTCTAAGTATTGCCTTCTTTTTCCACTTCGTCGAGCTACCTCGAATTTGATAGTTAAACATCTTGAGGACGATGTCCTTCTCGTTCACGGAATCCCTCAAACTATTATTCTTGATAATGGAAGTCAGTTTATTAGCCGAGATTTAGATAAACTTTTCAAAAAATACAAAATTCCCAACATACATTTTACTCCGAAGTACACCCCACAAATTAATACAGTAGAAAGATACAACAAAACGATAATAACTGCTGTTTCAAGTTTCGTAGATGGGGATCATAGGTCTTGGGATTCAAACCTTCCTCAAATCCAATTCGCTATTAATAATTCTGTCAATGAAAGCACTGGGTATACTCCATCCTTTTTGGTACACGGAAGAGAGTTAGTCGTTTGTGGTTCTCATTACCTCGAATATCCAGATCCAACAGACCTAATATTTCTACCACGTGATGCTTATGCTGCAAACCTGGGCCAATTATCGCCAATATTCGACAAAGTGCAGGTTGCTTTGTGGGAAGCTCATGTAAAAAACACACAGCATTATAACTTGCGCCGAAAACATGCAGAGTTTAATGTGGGCGATATCGTATGGAAGCGTTGCTACTTCCAGAGCGATAAAGATGCTCATTTTAGTAAAAAGTTGGCTCCTAAATTTCAAAAATGCCGCATAAAAGTCAAACGATCACCATTAGTTTACGTCTTGGAAGACATGAATGGTCGCGATCTTGGCGCCTGGCATATCAAGGATCTCAAGCTTAGGATATACCCGTCGTAAGCTAATCTTTCGTTTCTATCAAAATGTCTCTTTGCGGATTTCAATAAGTTAAAATCCTTTTTTTCTGGGGAGAGGGGTAATGTAACATAGTGTACATAACATGTACATTACTACTACAACTACTATAAATAATAAATAATAAAAGACAACTTAACTTAAAAATAAACAATTTAAAAATATAACTTACTAAGTAAACAATATAAATAAAACTACTAAAAATAAATAAATAACAAATCAACTAACTTACATAACTATAAAACTAAAACTTAACTATACATACATAACTATAAAACTAAAATTGTACCTAGGTTGTAGTAGTGTAACAATCAAGTGACGCGGACAGCCGCATTATTTTATATATACGGAGTAACAGGTTCCTCGTCGCGGCCCGCCACCCGGCCGCGCGCCGCGCGAGCGCGAGGGAGACGACATGGGTAGTCCGCAGCCAAACCTCTTGAGGCACGGACGCTGTCGCTCGGACTAATTTCTACATTTGCTTACCGTCATTGCGAAATATAACTAATAGACAATTTACACCATTCGAATATTTTATACTAAGTATCTTGAGACTGGATTGCTTCTTCATACTTCTAAATTAAAAGTTGTAATAACTATAAGTGACTGTGATTTCCAAACTTGGGAATTACGTCACGGTTTTACTGACCGAAACCGTATACTGGATCTGTCGCCTACATCACCTGAGTGGAGTGGCCGAGCTGACGGGAACTACGCCTGAAGGACGGGAGCTCGCCAGGGAAGTGTGGTAGGCTAGACAAGTGCGCAAGACCTAGGCAGAACCTTATTTTTTTTTCTTAATATACCCACATATTTGTTAATTCTAAGCCTAGTTTTATTTCTCTCTTGTACACGTCCTATATACGTGACAGCAGCCTTAAAAGAATCACCATCACTAGAGCAGCCTGAAGAGGATCAGCATCACTAGAGCAGCCTAAAGACAATCAGCATCACTAGAGCAGCCTAAAGTGAATCAGCATCACTAAAGCAGCCTAAAGAGAATCACCGTCACTAGAGCAGCCTTAAAAGAATCACCATCACTAGAGCAGCCTGAAGAGAATCAGCATCACTAGAGCAGCCTAAAGACAATCAGCATCACTAGAGCAGCCTAAAGTGAATCAGCATCACTAAAGCAGCCTAAAGAGAATCACCGTCACTAGAGCAGCCTTAAAAGAATCAGCATCACTAGAGCAGCCTGAAGAGAATTAGCACCATCAGAACAGCCTAAAGAGAATCAGCATCACTAGAGCAGCCTAAAGAGAATCAGCATCACTAGAGCAGCCTAAAGAGAATCAGCATCATCAGAACAGCCTAAAGAGAATCAGCACCATCAGAACAGCCTAAAGAGAATCAGCATCATCACAACAGCCTAAAGAGAATCAGCATCATCAGAACAGCCTAAAGAGAATCAGCATCTCCAGAGCAGCCTAAAAAGGTAAACTACTAAAAAGGACCAATTTAAATAAAAAATAAATAAAAAAAAATGTTTATTGTGTCTCAAACGGTTACATTTTCAATCAATTAATCATACTTGGGGTTGTCTCAATATTGTCAACTCTCAATTAAGGGAAGGAGCGACCTTCCCTTAATTGAGAGTTGACAATATTGAGACGTTATAAAATTACACTTATGAACTAATTTAAAAACAAAACAAATAAACAAAGAGAAAACAATGAACTGTAATTGTGAGTATACGTATGTGTGACTATAGTAGTGTGTGGTAGCTAGCTAGTAGTAGTGTAGGTTTGTGTGTGTGTGCGTGTGTGTGTGTGCGTGTGTGTGTGTGCGTGTGTGTGTGTGTGCGCGTGTTCGTGTGTGTGTGCGCGTGTTCGTGTGTGTGTGCATGTTTGTGTGCGCGCGTGAATGTATTGTGTTTATGTGTATTTGCTGATAGTGCCACTCACTATGCAATCACAAGGTATAACACTATTATTAAGAAGATAAGTATTCACGTAAGGGTCAAGCCACATCTGTCAGCACGGAATCGCATTTTTTCATCCTCTATCGTTTTCTATCTCTCAGGATTGTCATTTTCTAGAGCGAGGAAGATAGAGTGCGCCCGGCGGAAACGTCGATGCGTTCGCATTCCGCCGCGCGCACTCTATCTTTCTCGCTCTAGCAAATGCCGATCCTGAGCGATAGAAAAGGATAGAGCATGAAAAAATGCGATTCCGTGCTGACAGATGTGGCTTGACCCTAAGTCTGACTAGAATCTGCTCTGTTTCTTCATATGTTAGTTTTTAACCACTCAGTTATGACTTTTTTGCATTGATGCGAGGCCTCGCAGTGGAACTTTAGTTTTGGTAAATTTAGTTTACCTTTTTAGCTTCCTATGTGTTAGTTACTGCTTTACAAACTGAATCTTACAGTAAATAGGTATTTTAAATAATCTTACCCGTTGTTGACTTAGCAAAAAAAAATATGATAAGTTTTTATATAATAATATATATTTCTATATTACAAAATAGTTCACACAGTTAGTTATAAAGAAATTACGAAGGATGTGTACCTAGTTCCGCGTTTGGAAAGTTACATCACTTGAAATGTGTTTTGCATGTATGTAATATGAGTAGTACAAAATATATCAGTAAATGTAGTCTCAAAGTATATAACACAGATAGGTACTTGTAGACGACAGCTGCACGAACAACGCAAGTGCATTCGTATCGTGCTCCAGAATTCATTATTCCTTTTGCTGAGACCTGTTTGAAGCGACGACGCAAAGGAGCGCACGTCGCGGGCGCAGCAAATTAGCGACTAGCGAGTGGAGTCTCCCAGCAGAAATACTTTCTTAATCGAGAGCAAGTAATATTAAGTCACACGATGGCGCTTTCCGCTAAGTACTGGATTGATATAGTACATAACATACGGATGTATCACCATCCGATGATTGACAGGCACGGCACTAAGCACGTCATTATCTCGGCTTTAATTAAGAATCGATTACGGCCAGCTATTACCGACTTATGTATTATAATTGTGGTTTAAAGTGGATGTGTTTCTATTGAGTACTAAACGTATTACTTTCATATTTCGTGGTAATTCCTCACTAATGCATTGACGTAAGAAATATGAACGTCTTAAAACTTCATATTCTTGGACTTTTATAGGTAACATTGATTTAATCTCAATAAAAACTTTTTAGCAAAAAATAAAACCGACTTCTAAAACAAAACACTACAAAGTGAAAAATAACTTTAATTTCAGAAGTCGGTGTCTTTCGTTTTGTATTTTCGTTTTTTGCCACCGACTTCCGAAATTAAAGTTATTTTTCACTTTGTAGTGTTTTGTTTTAGAAGTCGGATTTATTTTTTGCTAAAAAGTTTTTATTTTTCACTTTTTAGTTGTGGAACCTACAACACACAAATTCGAATACATAATTGAGCACAATAATTGTAGATATAGCCATGTAAATAACAGTGATAGGAAGTTATTAAAACATCATCACATCATCCATATAAAATAAGTGGGAAATATACGCATTATTGAAGCTAACTCAAAAATTCCCCAAGCAAAGTTAATAAAATTTATATGGGACCATCTCGGAGGTATACCCTTTCAAACAAAAAAAGAATTTTCCAAATCAGTCCATCCGTCTTTGAGTAATCGCGTAACAAACATACCCAAAAAAAAAGCAAAAAAAAAAGTCCTTTTGGAAGTCGGTTAAAAATTGTTTATAATACAGTCTTTATTTTATAAAGCTAGCTCCAATATTTTGGAAGTTATTGAGGTTTTTGTTAGCAACCCGCTTTCTTTGCGGCCCAGTACATTAATAACATGGTGTGATAAGTTGATAACCTATTCTATTCGAAACTGTGATAATTTCTCGTTTGGCCGTTCATTGTTGAAACAGTCGCCGGGAAAACCATGTTCAACTGAGTATGTTCATATATCCAAACTGTCCAAAAACATATTTAATTAAGAAAGAAGATGAAACGTTACAAACGTTAACATTACCTACGCCTGCCATTATTGGCAACTGTAGTTTTCTACAAGAGTTTCCGATCCCAAACAATAGTCCCCGGTTACAAAACTGACTGTCAGCTAGCTAGAACCTCAGGTTAGAACTGTGCTGTTTGGCAACAAAGTTGGTATCGCTGCAGCAGTGCTTCCGCCTGTCCCGAACACTCTCGAACTGCGCCGAGTTCTCGCCACTGGCAGTAACTTGGTCCCTGCAAACAACATGGTTTGCTATCAACGCGACACTGAACAATGTGTAGTCTGTGTATCTGTATAGAAACTGTAGGTCTTTTTCAACGTGAAATCTACTGATCCCATATTGTCTGTAGTGAAGATGAAGTGCTTTGATCCTAGATTGTGTAACAAAAATATGAAGTATATATACGTAGTATCAAAGCGTAACAATGAGGACCGTGAGTTCGTGACATCAAACGTTGTATTGTAGTGTACTTCACTTTCTATGGACCACAATGCTGACATACCCATTGAAATCTAACAAATACACTAAAATACCGTACATTCTTCAAATCCCTACAAAAGTTCTGTCAATACCTATTCGTTTTCAATAACAGAAATAGAATAAGAAAATGTTGCCAAAGGTTTCACACACACAATGGGATGAAAGAGGAACACATTTGTTACTGGCAAATGCCTATGGATCGGAAGTAATTAGAGACAGGCGCGACGCGACTCTAGTAGAACAATTTCTATGAAAACTTCCTGGAAGTTATTCAACCAGAATCGCTTACGAGTATACTTGCAGCGACTCGGAGATGGTCATCTGGCTGGTGCGGGGTGTGTCGGTATGTGACCAGCCCTGTAAAGGGTTTTCCAATAAGAGGTGTTTTATTTTATTTATTTTTTATTATATCCTCACTTACAACTATTTTTACAGGTATAACCCAATGCAATAGTGAAGCAAACTTAAAAACTTATTATCTAAAACTTATTACATATAATGTTATCCTTGTGAATTCACTTAGTGTACACGCAAAAACGTCTATCTCCTCTGCTACAAGGTTAAGAGTGCGAAGAGCCCGCGTCAGGGGCGCCTCATTTAACAGATTAGTGCGGCCACGAGGTATAGCCAGCAGCTGAGGCCGCCGTCGCCGCCACACATATCTGTCGGGCACACTCAAACACACCAACCCTAATATGTCGGCGTTATGTATCTTGCCTCTAATTACTTTAAATAAATAAGAGACAAGTGCGAACTCACGCCTAACTCTCAGCTCATTGTATCCAACCATGCCTAATATAAACAAGGTTGGATACATAAGCGGGTAAAAAGGATATACTCCATAGAGCCTCAAATATAAAAATCTAACAAATTTATTTTGTATTCGCTCCAACATGAGACTATATTTAGTCTCATGTGGGGCCCAGATGACTGCGTTGCATTCTAATTGGCTTCTCACCAAAGTGTTATATAATGCGATAACCGCCGTAATATTTGTGAAACCGCGAACAGTACGCATAATAAACCCCAAATTTCTGTAGGCCTTTTTACAGCACTTGACTATGTGATCACGAAACGCTAGCCCCGCGTTAAGACTAACTCCTAAGTCCCTAACCTCTGTAACCCTGATCATCGGCATCCCATCAATGCTGTAATCATGCACAATAGGACTACGTGCACGCGAGAAAGTTATGGTGACACATTTTTGGGCGTTGAATTGCAGAAGGTTTTCCTTGCTCCAAGTAACTACGCTATCTATGGCCTTCTGTAAGCGTTCACAGTCCTCATCCCCCCTCACTGCCATGGATAACTTTAGGTCGTCTGCAAATAATAAACAATTTGCCTCCTTAACGACTTCGGGCAAATCGTTTACCATAATTATAAATTGCAGAGGTCCGAGGTTAGTCCCCTGGCTTACTCCCGACCACGTAAAGTACGGCTCAGACTTGTGTCCCTCGTACTCTACGTATTGCTGCCTATCCCTCATGTAACTGGCAAAGAAATGAAGTAGGTGCGGAGTGAAACCAACGGCTGCTAACTTCTTGAGCAACACGTCATTATCGACCAGGTCAAATGCTTTTTTGAAATCGAAGTAAGCAGCGTCAGCCTGCCCCCCACCATCTACAATCGGCAACACATGAGCCATGTAACTCAGTAAGTTACTAGTGGTGCTCCTCATTGGTCTAAACCCGTGCTGTGCATCTGAGAGTTGCGTTCTCACCTGCATAAAAATGCTGTTATGGATAGCACACTCCAACACTTTAGCCGGTGACGACAGTACTGCAATAGGTCTGTACCCACTAACATTGTCCTTACTTGAACCTCCTTTCGGTACCGGCACGACACGAGTGGTTTTCCATCTCTCTGGAAACACGGCCGCCTTCAGACAGCTGTTGAAGATATGGAGCAACGGTACAGCCAGTACAGATCTACAGTCTCGGAGTATGTAAGGCGGAATACCATCCGGTCCCGCAGATCTCTTCGGCTTAAGTTGACCAAGCGCAGACTGCACATCCTTCAACTGCAATTTCTGCAGGTGAATACACGCCGCTCCATTCTCGCCACCCGCCCCTTCTATTGCCGCAGCAACATTCAACTCGGGCTGCCTCGCGCTATAAACCGAGTGAAAGTACTCCGCAAACTCTTTCACACACTGCTCAGCAGACAAAACCTCCCCGTTTTTTAAAATCCTTTTTGGACTTCGACTACCCCTTTTGGAATTTACGTAGTTCCAAAATGATTTTGGGTCTTTTTGCAGTTGATTTTGAACCCTGTTGCTATGTTGTTCTTCCGCTAATTTAATCAACTGTTTTACTTTAGCCCTACACAGAGCAAACGCCTCGTAATCATCCTGGCTCTTACTTGCCTTGTACCGTTTGTGGAGAATGGCCTTAAAACGTATGTTGCGAATTATTTCAGCAGTGTAAAACTCGGGATAAATATACTTCGAGCTTACCTCACTTCGCCGTTTTCTGGGAACACAGTCATCTATTGTCGCATTTATTGTTTCATAAAAATAATTTAAACTCATTTCTAAATCAAGGTCATAGATGTCAGTCCAATCTATTGCCGCTATTGATGAGTACAATGTTAAAAAATCAGCTTTATTAAAATTCCAACCGGTGGGTAAAGTACTCGACTCGTTCGCCAGTGGACCCGCAACCCGGCGCGCCCGCAGCTCGACCAACACGTCAAGCGGCGGATGGTACGCATCCACAGGCACGAGAGGCACCCCCGCCATGCGCACATTCACACTCTCTCCCTTCGGAAGCGTACTTAACACTAAATCCAAACATCGATTATTACAATTAACGATCGTGTTGCACTGAGTAAATCCACAATATGATAAAAAGTATTCAAAATAATTACATACGTTTATCGAACAAGAATGCATATTGAAATCACCAATTACGACGATATCACTATATTTACCACATAGCTGTTCTATAATCCTAAACAATATCATATACTCATTCTCACAACTGTTTGGCGGAATGTAAATAACACACAATAAAAATAAAAGTCTACTTTGTAAATAAACGGCAGCACAAACCAGTTCGAACACCTTATCATCTATGTTGACGTCACTCGGGATGGACACACGCCGCAGTTCTAAACGCGGTGTGGCCACGAGAGACGCGCCGCCCTGCTTTCGCCCATCCGCGCGATCGCAGCGCAGTATTGTATAACCAGGTGGCACTATTTCTGCGTCCTGAATTGATTTGTTGCAGCCTGTTTCAGTAATGGCGAACAAACCTGCTTCTGAAGATGACACACCTGCATAGAACTCTTCCAATTTTGTACGCAAACCTCTCACATTTTGGTAGTAAATTTCAATAACTGTGCTAGTTATTTTATGGTTTTTTGGTACGAAACCACACCCATTCACAGAATTCAATGTTCACGGCCCAATTTTCCGATTGACATAAGGTATTATAACTGCTTTCAGGTACACCAATGATAAAAGAAGCATAATCCCTTTCAGTTTTATGTCTTATTACTTCTACCGTGACTGGTACTGACGATCCACATATATTCTTCACGTATTTTTCCAATTTTTCTACCGTAGTTTCCTTACAAAGGCGCCATACATGCAAAAACTTTTTACGTTCAGTTCCCTTTATGTCTACTGCACTCGTGCTCCCACCTCTTTTTACTTCAGTGTTTGGATATCTACTTTTTTTCTTATTTACTTCTATCCAGTTTCCTTCCTTTTGAGATGCTAACTCCTCTGGTTTTGCAAGTTTTTCAAACTGATTCCTTCCATTTTCTGGTCTATTTATCTCCTTTGCGACTGCACTTTTCTCGATTTTTTCTGTGTTAGATGGTTTCGTGGCCACACACTCTTTTGTCAGAACTTCATTTCCAACTACCCGATTTTGGTTTTGTTTAGTGGCCGCGGCAAATGTTCGAGCAGGTCCTGTACTATCTTTCTTCTTTCCTACCTCCATGTCTTTTGTAATTTCGGTCTGTTCCATTGGCATTGACATTTTAAAATCGCTAACCTGTTGTTCTAGTTGTTGATTTCGCGTAAGTTGTTCATTAAGTTGTTTTTCTAATGAAACTACCCGATCAACTTTTTCTTCGAGTACTTGTACGTACGCACGCAATTCTCGTAGCTCATTTCCCGTGCAATTGCATATTTTTTGCAGGTTCTTCATTGCCTCAGTTTGTACTTCAAAGCTTAACAGTACCTCAGATCGAAACTCCTTAATAAATTCCATTAGGTTACTCTCTGTATCTGCTACCATCGGCTGTTCGGCGGCCTTCAAGCGATTTCCGCGCTTAGTATTAACATTACTGCAGCTGGTAAACGTGTTCTTAACTCCAGATCCAGGAGTTGCGGGAGTATCTGCACTGCGAATAGGCTTCGGTTGTGAACAAACGCACTCAGGGCATACCCACTTTTCTTTATAAACATTTGTCCAAGTTTCAAATTCATCTGTACGTATTCCAATACACTTCAAATCGTATACTTTGTTGCAGTTCATTTTAGTGCACTTAATAAACAGCATGCCAGCTGTAATATCCGCACAACAACCACTACAGTTCCGCGACATTGCACTCGTAGTTAAAATAATTTTGATATTCAAAGAAAAATGGCATTTTTTAAGAATAAGAATTATTTATTGCGTAACTGTGTACAATTAGGTCTTATAATATAGAATAACAGTGTTAGGATCAACAGTCTACCCATGTCGGATATGCAATACATAACAAAGAAAACAAATCAAAAGTATTAGTTACTCGTACATACCTATATCATTTTTTGCCTAAATACTTCGCATAATACTCATTTAAATTATAATAAAGATTATTAAGTAACATTTTTTTAATGTGTTTTTAAACATGTTTCCATTTAGTTGCTTAATAGCTGGTAGTAAATTATTGTATACACGAATAGCAGTTATGTAAGTACTTTTATAGTACATCATATTTTTTACTCTGGGTAAAATTATATCAAATAATATTTATATTGCTCGCGAATGTTCCTCTTTGAATCCGATTTTAAACTAAAATGTTGCATATTATTTTTAACAAATAAACATAGTTCCAGTATATATAATAGATTCCAGTAAGTGTCAGGAAGCCCTTCCCAGCCCAGAGAGCGTGCGCGTGAGAAACTAACCTGGACAGGGATCGTTACTTGTTCCCTTCAGAGAGTGTGCGCGTGAGAAACTAACCTGGACAGGGATTATTACTTGTTGCGAAGTCAGCTCAACAATTGTTAATTTATATTCAAGAACGCAGTTATTTCTAGAAATACCTCTGATTTTTCACAAGCACACTTCTCTTTCCTCTCAGAATTTATGTCCGTCCCCAATCATAGTTTAATTTATACAAAGAGCTGCTCTCACTCTGAGTGCGAACTATTTGTGACAAGAAAAAGTTCTCGGAAAGATTTCTAATAGAATTTCCATTTTAAAAATGAATTTCTAGCATTTGAGTCAAAACTATACGGAATGCACTTCCCGAGCCCCGTCCTAGTTTTATTGATAAAGAATTGAATAAAGGTTTTCTACTGGCTTCATTGTATGACCCAATTTAGTTTAAATAATTTAATGTGAATCTCAGTCCGTAGTATAAAGACAAGAGCTATACTTTTTTAGAATGGTTTATCTATACGTGTTCTGTCAGGTGTTGACTGTACCAAAATCAAAGAATTTATTTCAATAATACCAATTGCAAGCGCTTTTGAATAGGGATGATGACTAAAAATTTTATGTTCGTCATGTAGATTATTAAAAAATATTGGACACGTATTTTTCTTTTTCTACGTAATCAAAAGATTAAAAGAAACAGATCAAAAGAGATACGTTATTTATTACGATACATTGAGTTAAAATGAGGCATGACGTCACGTCTTGGTAGACTTTATACATACAAGTGACGTAGCGAGCCCCCACTCCCCAACTTTAATGCGTGTTATGTAAGTCATTTTTTATTATTATGATAAAGCAAAAAATCTAATATTTTTTTTATTGTCTGACTGACGGTCTAAATAGAATTTCTTTTTTTTGCCAGGCATCATCCCAATTACCGATCAAGGCGTCTCTCAGTTAGTTTGAAAGCTATTAGTTGTTCTATGATGAATGATGACGCAATTTAAGAAAAGGTCCTAAATTCTGTAAAAACTTTTTTATCTAAAGATGTACGCTTTTTTTACTATGAGCCTTTAAGAGGCTCAACGTTACTGGCCTTTGCTCTCTTGATCGCAGTAACTTAACTATGGCACCCCGACCAAATGGGTTACGTTAGAAGTGTGACCGCAAGCGTGCGATGTCGCTGCAGTGACCGGCGACCTACATCTAAGTTGGTCGCAGTTACGTGGCTATTTAGTATTTTTAGGACACCAAAATGGGCATTAGTTGAGGCTCACCAAAAGAAGTTAATTAAATGTCCAGTAATATTTTTAGAAAATCAAAATGGGAATTTTTTGGGGTTGATTTAATAATAAATGCTAATACTTAGTAACAAAGTTAATTGCGTGGGAGTTCCGGAAGCGTTCAATTTGCCGCAGTAGTCGTCTGTCGCACGGACCGGTCGCGCGACTAACCGGTCGCGCCGCACGTGTCGCGTCCTGCGTACCACTTAGCGAGCTTAGCGCTACATCGCACTCACGGACATATTCGACATTCGTCCACACTGCACCCACGCGGGGATAAGTTTCTTATCGGCAATCGCAGTGCCACCCAGGTCCAGGTGCAGACTGCAGTGGGTTGCTGTTCAACATTCTTAAAGCCTGCCCGTTTTTCCTTTTTTTATGTTTCTGATAAATAGCATTAGGATTACCTCTTACCGAATATTTACTGGAAATTTCCTGCTATTGAGCCTTTACAGAAAAGAGGATTTACGTATAGCACTCTGATCTCTGATAGTGAAATACACAGATTATGAATAATAAACAAAGTTAAGAAAGTAAACAAGTCAGAAGGATCGTGTTATGTCTCGCGATGTTTTTTCATCGAATCTCTTGGTAAAATAAAATATGTATCCTCGGCAGAACTCATCCAATACCGGATAAGATGAAAATCCGATAGAAATCCCCGCGGAAACGAACCTGCGGCCCAGCGCCATCTACTTACACGATGGTATTTCTAATATATAGGATTCGCGCAGGTACCGAGTCAAGATTTTTATAAGTATAAGTAGATACCTAATTATATTAGGTATAATATGTATTGATTGTGTTAAGGATCATCAACATTATGAACACGACAAGATTATCAACACATTATTTAAAGACAATATTCTACTGTTGCAACAACAGTCCACCAATCACCGACCAATTAAAAATCCGGAGTCACACGTAATCTGTTCGATTTATGCCTACCTACCATCATGACGTGTGACTCCGGATTTTTAATTTGTCTGAGATGTCTCGTTTATATCCTTACCGGTACGAGTACGGTACCTTTTTTAGGTTTTTAGCTTTAAATAAACTGACACCCACAACACTTGTGTTTTGGCTGTACCTAGCTACTTAAAATTATCTTGACTTTGCGGTTGAAAGAATTAACAATTAAGTTTTTTTGACTGTAATATAACTCCTTGTTGTAAATGCTGTATTGTATAACTGTTTATTGTCCCAAATAAATAAAATAAAAAATAATAAACTCCCACAAGAGAACGCTATCAAAGTACAGTGACAACTTACAAACTTGAAGATATCAAAATGTCATAGTGTTGGTCCAACTGTGTGATCTGTAACATTTGAAGATATCAAAATGTCATAGCGTTGGTCCAACTGTATGATCTGTAACATTTGAAGATATCAAAATGTCATAGCGTTGGTCCGACTGTATGATCTGTAACATTTGAAGATATCAAAATGTCATAGCGTTGGTCCAACTGTATGATCTGTAACATTTGAAGATATCAAAATGTCATAGTGTTGGTCCAACTGTATGATCTGTAACATTTGAAGATATCAAAATGTCATAGTGTTGGTCCAACTGTATGATCTGTAACATTTGAAGATATCAAAATGTCATAGTGTTGGTCCAACTGTATGATCTGTAACATTTGAAGATATCAAAATGTCATAGTGTTGGTCCAACTGTATGATCTGTAACATTTGAAGATATCAAAATGTCATAGCGTTGGTCCGACTGTATGATCTGTAACATTTGAAGATATCAAAATGTCATAGCGTTGGTCCAACTGTATGATCTGTAACATTTGAAGATATCAAAATGTCATAGTGTTGGTCCAACTGTATGATATGTAACATTTGAAGATATCAAAATGTCATAGTGTTGGTCCAACTGTATGATCTGTAACATTTGAAGATATCAAAATGTCATAGTGTTGGTCCAACTGTATGATCTGTAACATTTGAAGATATCAAAATGTCATAGCGTTGGTCCAACTGTATGATCTGTAACATTTGAAGATATCAAAATGTCATAGCGTTGGTCCAACTGTATGATCTGTAACATTTGAAGATATCAAAATGTCATAGTGTTGGTCCAACTGTATGATCTGTAACATTTGAAGATATCAAAATGTCATAGCGTTGGTCCGACTGTATGATCTGTAACATTTGAAGATATCAAAATGTCATAGCGTTGCACAGTGTGTTTTTTGCCCTAAAAATCGGACATGCCCTTTTTATTTCATTAATAGATGCTGAAAACTGTTTGAAATGCGAGAGTAGAACACCCGGAGGTCAAATATACTTAGAACCAAAGTTAGAGCCATTTTGATATTTTTAGGTATTTTGATAAATCTGAAAATATCTCGTCTCAGGAAAAGTTTCTCTTATTTCTGTTACAATACACAACTAACGGTATATTTTAGGCATTTTTTGACTATACTTACAAGACTTTAACTCCGCAAGGAAACCCAGTATCAGCTTTTTTTTTAATTTAAGATTTTATTTTTTTTATGATAAATCCAAACGAATATGGATTTTATTTTAAACTCATTACATTGACTAAGATACAATTAAACCCCAAAAAAATAATCGTGTCCATATCCAGTAGGATCTCGGAGAAACATGCTTCTAAAGTTCTCATAGAATTTCTATGATTTTAGGGTTGCCTCTCTTGGAAAATAAACTTTGTAGAAATATTTTGAGAAATTCGGATTGCATAGGTAGCGATTACCCTAATTTATTGATTGTTACGCTTTTTGCTATGCTACCTATTTATTATTTACCGACTTCAAAAAAGGAGGAGGTTTTGAATTCGGATGTTTACATTATGTTTTTATGTTCGGGCATAACTCCGTCATTTGTAAACGGATTTGCAAAATTCTTTTTTTGTTTGAAAGAAGTTCACTTTGAAATGGTACCACACAAATTTAGTAAAGATCTGATGAAGAGTTTCGGAGACAGACAACGGAACTCTTCAATAACTTACAGCAAATTGCCCGCGATTCCTTTAATCGTACGACTATGCCTTGTTTACACCCTTCCATAAAATAACATAACGCCTGTACACTGTAAATGTTTAAGCAGATGTAACAATAATACAGTAAAGGGTGTAGGTGCTGTATTATTGTTACATCTGCATTTTATTTAATTTTAGTTGTGAGTGTAAATCAATTATTATGATTGTTGTAAATCGAAGATTACTTTTTTTTCGGTACTAAAAATTAAGAAATAATAAAACTTTTATCAAAAAAGTAAAACCGTCTTCAAAAACCCATAAAATAAACTATTATAGTTTAATTGAGGAAAAACTGCCACCGACTTCCTAAACCGTATCTATTATAAGTTTATTTTATGGGTTTTGAAGGCGGTTTTACTTTTTGTTAAAAGTAAATAATTATTATTTGTATTTTAAGAATTATATTTCTAGATCAATGCAATAGATATTGTCTGAGATACAGAAAGGTGTAAAAAAATAAGTGCAAATATCTGATTCTTGTACAGTATCGGACAACCCAGAAGACTACGAATCATCAAAATCCACATCTTCAGATAACATTTCAAAATTATCTGGGAGGTCATTCTCCATAGTGGTTGTATTTTCCTCAGGATCAGCTTCTTCTTCGTCCGTTGGAACTTCAAAAGGCTCTAACAATATGAGGGCTTGGGGTGGAAGAGGTTGACGCTTAAGCTTATTTAATCTTTTATTAAGCCTTATATTCGATATAAAGGGGTCAGAGGATTCAAGTGCTCGATGGAAAAGGTCTAAAATTGTTTTTTCTCTATCTGATTTTCTTGTGTGGTGCTCGCGGTCGTGCCTCCAAAATTTATTACGTGCTTCCCCAGCTTGCTCAGATAACAATCCTATGGGTAGTGCAGAGTTTTTTATGATAGCTTTGCCGTGCACAAGTATTTTATGTAGAGTTACGGTCATTGGATACCACGAATACTCTTCTACGTATTTTTTGGCCAATAATTTACAAAATTCATCAAATTTATCTGCATTAACAGGTAATCCACTTGATAAAACTACTAGTATGACATGTAAGTCATCCAAAAGCCATTGTTGTAGTCCTAAAATTTCAGCAAATACTGTACGACACTTATTAGACAGGGCCATCCTTGCAGTATTTCCGTCATTAGTCGTACCCGTATTAGGCTTAACCACATCTACGAGCAGCCCTAATTTACTGCGGATTTCGTCCTGAATTTTTTTTTTATTCTCATTGACAAGAACACCTTCCGGGGAACTTTTAGGTACTCTCCATTTCTTTACAATAATTTTATAACCTAAATGTAATAAAAATTCCAAAACACGAATCCAGGCGTGCAACGGACTTATGCCATATCTTAAAAGGTTTTGATCGACAGGTTTTAAATACACAGACTCTAAATTATTAAATTCTTTAGAAGTCGCTTTACAAAAAGGGCACCGAAGTTGAGACATTGTATTAGTAATAATATTTAAGACTTTACCATCTATTATTGTCAAATATAGTTTAAACTCTGTAGATATAGTTTGACCACTTAAAGTTTTAGTATCAAATCTGTCTAATTGGTCAATTTGATTTTGTATTAATAGTTTTTCAGCCATTATTAAATCAGTCGTTTCTTTTTTATATTGAATGTGAATTGGGCGACAATATCTATACGATTGTGGAGTAGGGTTACGCCACAGAACTTGTCCACAAGTTGTTTTGATCTGCAACGGTATAAAAGTAGTTGCAAAAAGGCAACTTTCGTCATGTTCATTTTGGGAAAAGTTCTGTTTATATAGTGATTGGCCTGTACTACCGTCAAACCCCCAAGATGCTTCAAAAATACAATTTAATTTATTGGTATCTTTTCGATTACAGTAGTCAGTGAAAGTTGCGTCATACGATTGAACTAGTCTTTCGAAAGAATGAGAAACTAGGCTGGAAACTGGTATAATAGCTTCTGTATCAGATACATGGACTGGATGTAACGGGTAGCATTGTTTTTTGGCTTGGAGCACTTGGCTGTATAGAGGGAAGGCGTTAAATCCACGAGCTTTTAAATCTTGTTGTAAAAATTTGTATGTCTCTACTGAAAACTGTCTGTCAATATAAATAGCTAGTGTTTCATCTGCTGAATAAGGTGTCGGTTGCGTTCTAATTTTTGAAGCAATTTTTGTCGGTCTTGTTGGAGTCTGTACACATGAATCAAAAATAAATTCTAGGTCTTTGGAAACGCTCTTTTTTAATTTTCTACCTCCTACTTCAACAGTGCTCGCAAAGACTGATATTACTTTATTAGGGGACTCATTTTCTAAATAATCCTGCAAGCGTTTTCGAGCTCTGTGTTTCTGTCTTAAGGAAAGATCATCATATCTACTCATCGGTACAGAACCAGGAATCAATGATGAATCAGTAGAGGGGATGGAAACGGAGACAGGATATGAATCAAGGACGTGACTGGGACCAGGTTCAGGGATAGGATAGTTCGAATTGGGAATTGATTGAGATGGAAGGTCTAAGTCAAGGACATGGAAGGGACTAGGTTCAGAAACAGGACATAAATCAATGCTTGAAATGTAATCTGGGATAGAACTGGGACTAGGTTCAAGAATAGGATCATCATATCTACTCATCGGTACAGAACCGGGAATCAAAGATGAATCAGTAGAGGGGATGGAAGCGGAGACAGGATATGAATCAAGGACGTGACTGGGACCAGGTTCAGAATCAGGACATAAATCAAAGCTTGGAATGTAATCTGGGACAGAACTGGGACTAGGTTCAAGAATAGAATTACTAAGAAGAGGTTCGGCTATCACACAAGACCACTGTTTACAAAAATCTTCGTTTAGCCACTTTTTGTGTTTTCTTATAAAAATATTATAATTATAATTACATTTTTTGTATAATGTTTCACATTTAGATGTAAATTTAATGATTAAATTATGCAAGTCTTTATTGGTTTGGTAAGTTAAGGGTAATGACAGAGCTTCTAAAATAATTGAAATGCGATCGCTTATATCTAAATCAGTGGGTCGGACATTTTTTCCAAGTTTTTTAGCAGCGCCGACAAGTATTTGGTACGCTTTTAATTTGGTAAAATTAGTTGTTAAAGGTTCTCCTTGCGCATTTGCGGATACTCTCGGAGACTGAAGAGCACCGGCTGTGGCGGTATCCACAGCTTCATTTGCCACTCGCTGACCAACAAGAGGGTTGGCGCCCTCTTGCTCTCCTTGCATTAAGTCAGCCGGTCGGAGCCCGGACAGACATCCCTCAACAGGTTGGGTCAACTCCTGTTGAGGCGAAGTGGTACCATGGGTCTTTAACGGCTCCATGGTGCCTCACCCCCGTTCCTCCAGAGATTATTTAACAGTAAAGGGTTTTAGTTGAAACCTAACGAGGGCGGACCCCTTCCCTTTACCAAATAATCTCCTTCATCAGATTAAAATCACTTTTAATGTCAATATTTATATTCCGATATATTAAGAAGAAGGAACCTATGCTTAAATACTTACAATTATTGCAAAATAAAAAGAACGTTCATGGTATTGTTGAATTTCTAAGTCTTTCTTATTCATTTATTTAAAACTTTAATCGGTCAGGCCCCGCGCGCATAATGATTAACACGCGCGCGGTACCTGAGCGGTTAATGTAAATGAATTGCTTAAGGTGGACTTAATTTTATAGGCATAAAAGTAATTTTCTACTAGTCAAACTTTGGATGATGCAGAGAAAAAGTTCAAGTTAATCCCACCCATATTGCACGTAGTACCTACCTATTACAAGAATAGGTTATTTGGTATTGGTTACTACAACTTAAAAAAAAAAAACAATATTTTGAAAAATTACTTCTATTTTAATTAACTTACACTAAAAGCGCAAAACGTTATTATTACGTATGACGATCATCTCTTCACAATTAGGTATTTTTTTAGAAAATATTTTGTCATTTTGGATTTGTGTCAACCCTAGGTCGTCATTTTCAAAATCCGATATCTTCGAGATCCTACTAGATATGGATTAGATATTTTGAATTTAAATGGATAAAGATATAATTAATAACAACATTAGGAAATAAAATCCATATTCGCTAAGATAAAAAAAATAAAAATAAATTACGAAATGAAGCTAAAAAATCCATAACACCCATTTGAATGCAGTTAAAATTACAAGTATTATCTTAAAATAAAGACGAAATGGTGTTTTATAATACTGTACATAAATATATTAGAATTATTCAATAGTTTTTTTTATATTAATATTTTTGTGGTTTTTCTGGTTTCCATAGAAAAATAATAAAAACGACTTTAACTTTGGTTTTAAATATAATTGAACTCTGGGTGTTCTACTCTCGCATTCCAAACATGTTAGAGCATCTATTATTGGAATAAAAAGGGCATGTCCGATTTTTAGGGTGAAAAACACACTGTGCGTTGGTCCAACTGTATGATCTGTAACATTTGAAGATATCAAAATGTCATAGCGTTGGTCCGACTGTATGATCTGTAACATTTGAAGATATCAAAATGTCATAGTGTTGGTCCAACTGTACGATCTGTAACATTTGAAGATATCAAAATTTATTTATTTATTTATTCACTCTTTACATACAAATATCCTTACAGGCTAGACCCAATGCAATATTGTAGCACACTTAAAATTTAAATAGTTCTACTGTTTTTACCATAGCAAATTCTTATAATTCTAATAGCTGTTCTTGTAAATTCACCGAAATCGGAACAGAATATGTCTATGTCTTCAGCAATGAGGTGATAATAAAAAGTCATAGTGTTGGTCCAACTGTGTGATCTGTAACATTTGAAAACTTTAAGTTATAAGTAAGAAAGAACAAATATTTGTTATAAAAGTTATATCTCAATAGATATAACTTTTATACAAAGGCAACGTTTTACTTACTGCTACCATTTTATTATTATCTTTTAAATCAAAGATAAAATTGTAATAAAATTGTAGCAGTAAGTCACTCTTTTATCGCCAGTTATGTACATACTACTTACTTGTTGAAAAGTTATAATTCTAAGGGTGAAAACTGATACTGAACTGAAGGGTGAACTGACTGAGGGTGTTTCCAAGTAAACACAGTTTTCTACTTGGGAGTATCCATACGGACGTGTACACAATAAGACCCTTTAGGACTTTGATCTCGTGGATACAAATACAATATCATGTCCAAATGTTAACATAATCCGAACTAATTCCTGACGCATACACAATTTCACCGGGGATTCTGAGCGCCGTTTTACAAATCTTTCACGTGCACAATTATACTTAATATGTATCTTTCTCAAGAAACCAATAATGGCCCTTCAAAGGACTTACGATAGCTTTTTTTTAATCTTTTTTTTTGTACTTTTATTACAAGCTTTTATTTACTTTCACCTGTCCCGATGTCTGTAATCGAATCTTGCAATTTGACCCACTTCCCGGTTTCCGATTGAGTTGAAATTTTACATGCAGATGTAAGTCAGATGACAATGCAATATTATGATGACATGGAGCTGATCTGATGATGGAGCCGGAAGGTGGCCATGGGAACTCAGTAATAAAACGATGCAACCCTATCGAGTTTGGGCTCATTTGATTTGTCTTGACAAGGACTTCGGTCCTAGATGATATCCAGACTAATAAAAGCTTGTATTTAAAAACATTTTTATTAATAATACACTTGTACTATATGTATACGACAGTCTGATTAACCTTATTCAATACTTCAGATGATAATAGTTTAAACAAAAGACAAGATCCTTCACTGTTAGGGTTTGAGAGTAAAGAATTCATAATTCCGACCTGCAGTTTGTCCAAATCTAATTTGTCCAATAATTCCTCTCTCTCTGCATTAAATTGAACACATTCCATCAACAAATAGTATACATCATATATTATACTCCACAAGAATCACATTTAGGGGAAGAAACATTTCCCATTAAAAAGGGAAATTTGACATGTAACATTTCAATAACGAAAAACGGGCGGCATTCGTGTAACGATGATAAGCAAGTGGCTCAACAACCTCGGTTCGTGACTGTACATTGTTGATTTTTGAGAATAATTTGAATATTACAACGTTAAATAATATTGAATAAATAGGGTCACCCTGGGATAATCCTAACCTTGTATCATAGTAATAATCAATCATAGTGTCATTTTCATTAAATTCATCAATAATTTTAAGACATCTTTCATTCAAAGAATTCCATAAATATGAACATAATTTGTTACCGATCCCGATTTCATTGAATATCAATAACATTTTATTAACTAATACATTGTTGTAGGCACTTTCAACATTTTATAAAACACGCAACAGTTGCATGACAATAATAAGGCATAACTGTTGCGGAGCCGCTCAGGAAGTCTGACAGAGGATCGCGGGCACGGCCGCTCATGGACGATGGCATGAACGTAATTATTATATTTGTAAAAACTTTTTTAACAAAAAATCACAAAGTGAAATGTAATGTAATATACATAGAAATATAAATGTAATATGATAAAATGGCTGACGGACAATAATCTTCATGCCAATATTGAAAAACCAAAATAGTTCAATTTCAAACATGTAAATTGTCAGGAATACCAACAGCAATTAGACATAATAATGCAATTCTGCAACCAGGGCCATCAGCTTTATTTTTAGGTATAGTAATTGACAACAAATTGAACTGGAAAGAGCATGTAGCAAGAGTATGCAGTAAGCTTGATACGTTTGTATACGCTCTTCGCAAGTTAAGATTATTGTCCAGTTATCATGGGTATGTTTGATCAGTATTGCGTTACGGTCTAGTAATATTGGGTAATTCAGTGGATGTGGAAAGAGCATTCATAGTGCAAAAAAAAATGTATCAGAGCCATGGGTGGAGCAAAATTATCTTGACCACTGCAGACCATTATTTAAGGAATTAAAAATTCTCCCACTCCAATGTCTGTATTTTTGTGAAGTTTGTCTATTTGTAAAAAAAAACCCTCATTTATTTCTATTAAATGAACAAGTCTCCGAAAGACTGATCAAGAAAAAAGGGCCGGGAAATTACTATACCTGCTCAGAGATTGCAATTATACAGTAGAAAGCCAGTTAAAATGTACCTATAATTAATTACCACCTGCCCTGAGAATGTTACCAATTAATAAGTTTAAATGTAAAATATTAGGTTGGGGAAAAAGTCTTTTCGCATTATAGTATGTATGAACTTGTAATAAAATCTCTTTGGCTATACTATTTGTATCTGGCTGGTTTTGGTATCATTGAAAGTTTGAATTTTAAAGAACATAATTCCAAATTCAAATTAGGAAAATGTGTGATTTTCATTTGATTTTCGTACCGTCAAGATGAGTGAATCTAATGAAGAAATTCGATACATTTTAAAATTTTACTACAAAAAAAGGTAAAAATGCAACGCAAGCCGCGAAAAAAAATTGCGATGTTTATGGACCTAGTGTAGTGTCTGTGAGAGTAGCACAAATTTGGTTCAAGCGTTTTCAATCCGGAAATTTTGATGTCAAAGATGCACGTCGCTCTGGTCGCCCAATTACGGATAAAATGGATGCCATTTTTGAAAAAGTGGAGCAAGATCGGCATATCAGTAGTTACGACGTAGCTGAAGAACTGGAAATTGACCACAAAACAGTTTTGGCGCATTTGAAAAAAACTGGGTACACAAAAAAGCTCGACATTTGGGTACCTCACGAGCTTACTGAAAGAAACCTAATGAACCGTGTGACACTCATTTGTGATTCTTTATTACGACGTAATGAAACCGAACCATTTTTGAAGAAGCTGATAACTGGTGATGAAAAGTGGATCACGTATGACAAGAACGTGCGAAAAAGGTCGTGGTCAAAGGCCGGTCAGACTTCACAGACTGTGGCGAAACCCGGGTTAACTCGCAACAAGGTGATGCTGTGTGTGTGGTGGGATTGGAAGGGCAATATTCATTATGAGCTGTTACCACCAGGCAGGACCATCGATTCTGAACTCTACTGCGAACAACTGATGAGATTAAAGCAAGAAGTTGTGAGAAAGCGGCCGGAATTAATCAACAGAAGGGGTGTGGTTTTTCATCATGATAACGCTAGACCTCACACATCTTTAGCCACTTAGCAAAAATTAAGAGAGTTTGGCTGGGAGGTGTTAATGCATCCGCCGTATAGTCCTGACCTTGCAACTTCAGATTTCCACCTGTTTCGGTTTCTACAGAATTCTTTAGGCAGTGTCAGGTTAACATCACGAGAGGACTGCCAAAACCACTTGTCGCGGTATTTTGACCAGAAGTCCCAAAATTTCTATAGCAATGGGATCAAGTCCCTACCTACAAGATGGCAAAAAGTTATCGAACAAAATGGTACCTACATACTTTAGTTAAATGTAAATAAACTATATTAAAAAATGTTTTGAATTTTCTTAAAAAATGCGAAGAAACTTTTTCCCCAACCTATTATTTGCTTGGCTCTTAGACATGTGTTTTTATTCCGTCAATGAATTCTTAAATCATACTTTTTGATATACTTAGTAATTAGGATCTTAATATCTAATGACATTAGTATTTTGACATTATTATGAATTCTTGGACATTGTAATTTTTTATGATTTATTCTTTGACATTATCATTTATATTTTTGATTTAACTATTAATATTTTGACATTATAAATAATGCATTTTTGATGACTTTTAACAAGTCTATACATATAATTTCATAACTATAGATAATATTCTTTAATGTGCCTAGTTGTTACTTGCATGCCTAGCTTATTATTTAATATTTCTACACCAGCAATGATAGTATGTGTGAAACCATGTTTAATGTAAGATCTCAATGTACCATATACTGGGAAATAAATAAAATACTAAACTAAAGACACTTTGTAGAGTTTTTTGGAAGTCGGTAAGTTTTTTTTTTTTTTGTAATTTTTATTTTATTTTTCACTATATAGTTGGTCTGTTTGTAATATTTATATAAGTTACAATAGCCTCTAATGTCAACCTTTTACCAAATATTGCTTTTCCCGATTGAAGGACGTTAATTGTTCAGGAGTTTTCCTGCAAGTATCCAGGAGAACTGGAGCTGATGCTGAAGTCACTATCAGCTCCACTTCATCGTATGCATTGTGACGAGCATGAATTACTGCTTAGCACGGCAACCCGTGAAATACAAAGAAAGAAAGAATAACGTTTACTTAGACACAGTTCTTGAAACACAAAAAACAAAAAAAATGTGAAATATAATGTTTTAACAACAGTAGAGTGTGCTGGCTGCGCCAACAGACAGACAGATGTGGTCAGACGCTGGTTTTCTAATGAAACTTTAGGGACAAGTGACATACTTATTATTGAGTAGTTCCAGTGGCCATCTCTGGTCTTTATAATCAGTTCCACTTCACCAAAAGGCAAATGTACAGACGAACATTAAATAACCTCCTCCTTTTTGGAAGTCGGTTAAAAGGCAGTAGTTTCGTGCCTTCTATTGTTTAATAGTACTGAATGTTAATTCTTTTAGATTGTACAAGACTTCCGGGATAGAGGCTCGAGATGGAGAAGATTAGTTTTGTTACACAATATGCCAATATTTGAGCTGCTCTCCACACTACATAATATAACATCACAAGTGCATGGGTTCGAGTCTCGGGACGTGCTTTATGATGCCATAAACGAACGTAAACTGTCGTGATTGTGCACTATATGGCACGCCACTAAGGATGGCGACTTCGCACTATGAGATAACGTGGGTATAATCCCCGAGGATGATACGAGTAACACTTGCTTACTTATTGGCGTCCCACTGTCCAGAGTGCGGCCACCCACACATGTATGGCGTCCCACCGTCCAGAGTGCGGCCACCCACACATGTATGGCGTCCCACCGTCCAGAGTGCGGCCACCCACACATGTATGGCGTCCCACCGTCCAGAGTGCGGCCACCCACACATGTATGGCGTCCCACCGTCCAGAGTGCGGCCACCCACACATGTATGGCACATCTCTCTCACTAAACTAACGAAGTTACAACTAAATAATACCAAACTTTTCTATACAATTATTCAGTCATCTTTTTTCAGAGTTTCAGTCGATTCAAGAGACTCAGAAGGAGATCTTAAGGCGCGTCTTCGTGCAAAACGCAGCGGTAGCCCATTTTTGTGCAGTTTTTAGGAGCCAACTTCTCTTTATCCAATAGAAATACCAAGTAATAAAAAATACATTAAATTTCTACGTAATCTTGACTCCAAAATGGTAGTTTTTTTTTATATATATATGTAACATAATATTTAATTAAAGGGTCACAACGAAACTACATAAATGAGAAGTAATGATTTTTAACACGCATCTCCTCGTAAAGTAACCATTATTCTGATTTGATACTTAAACTAATCGATAGGTAATTTAATAAAGAACATATTGCTAATTTTATTTTTTTCAAAACACGAAATTTTGATTTTATATCGTTTTTATTCTAAAATCTGAGCGTATTCTCTACGTTTTTCATGCGCTGGCTTAGTGTGCCGCAAGCTCTCGAAGGTGATACCCGTGCCGTTTGTTGCCGCGTCGACGCGCTCGCGCACTTACTCGCTCACGCAGAATATTATAATATTAGTTTTATAGTGTGTTTTTGTTATTGACGTTTGTTTTAGTTATAGATTTTTTGTATTAATTATTAATTGTTTTATTTATCGCGAAAGGACGCTTTGTGTTTGCATTTTCATACTATTGAGTTTTGCGAAAAGGACGCTATTATTGTGTAAACAATCAAAATGCCTAAGTACAAGAAAGTTGTGCGACAAGGACGTGCAAAAGTAGCAATGATGATCGAAGCTCGGTAAGCAGTCTCGAATTTATTTATGATCTAAACCCAAGTTCGAACGAATTTAAAAATATTAGGACGGGATCTTATCGCGCAAGAAGTTTTCAACTCTCGGTGGTTAGCCGGGCGTTCAGAATCCAACAAATGCAGCCTAACGCGTAAAAACATACTCTTGGAATCTCGATTCTCCGTACTTTATTGTGCGTTGATAATCTAGTGCACCAATATTGCACATACGATCGTGGGCTAATGAATGAGAATTTTTTTTTTCCTATTTCCTATAATGACACAATATACCTAAGTATATATTTATATGTTTTTAATTATTACAAAAAATCAATGCAATTCGTTTATTAATCTTTTTTTTTTGTAGCCGGGCTAAAAGAGCAGGACAAAATAGTCAAGAAGAAACGCCAACAACATCTAAAGATTCTCAACAAAATTACGTTGATAGCGCGTATGTATCACTATCAAAAATAGAATAAACCCACTAAGTACTGGTCTAACATGTGAGTAGTTAGCGAAGTGAATAACATCTCATCTTTATAATTTTATCGACAAATAAAAATGAATCTTTGCACTAAATGTTCGTTATCATACGCGTGCCATAGAGCTATGAAACTACAGACATGAACATTCACATTGATTCAGTACTTACGTGGTTCAGTGTTTGTCATGTATTCATTTTTAAGTGTAAATTTGAGATATAAAATATTTTAAAATAATTAATCTTTTATAGTTCAAAGGACCACCAAACTGATGCACAGCTACCTCTAATTGAGATTTCTAATATACAATCGAAAGAAAAAAGCAATAATGAGTAAGTATTAGCTAATTATAAGACTGGCCTGTTGGTCTAGTGGTTAGTGGCCCTGACTGCTATGCCGGAGGTCGTGGGTTCGATTCCCACCCAGGACAAATGTTTGTGTGATGAGCATGATCATTTGTTCTGTGTCTGGGTGTAATTTATCTATATATGTATGTATTTAGAAATATATAAGTATGTTTATCAGTTGTCTAGTACTCATAACACAAGCTCTGCTTAGCTTGAGGCTAGACGGCGTTGTGTGATAGTTGTGGAATATTATTATTATTATTATCCTTTTCTCGATCATCTACAGTCACCAAAACTTAAAAAAAAAATGATATCAATCATCTTTATGCAATATATTTCTTTTGTAGTACGGAAGACGATTTTGCACCAGACTTGACGGAGTCAGAAAATACAGAAAAAACCGATAAAAACATTGAAGAGGTAAGTTTCTTGAACTTTCCGCTCCAACTTTTGCACTTGGATGAAAGTTGAAAAAAAATTAAACCATGAATTACTCTAATTTGACTTTTTTGGATACATAATAAAAGGTTTTTTTTTTTAGTTTCAAATTTCATATGAAGAAGAAGCAGAAAGTTGGGAAAAAGTTATAAACAGAAGAATTATTGATGTCAGCCACTTCCTTTCCGAATTAAAACGTATTTCAAACCATGGACCACTTGGATGCAGTTTCACAGAACTTGACCTCATAGCTGAAACCCGAATTGGTCTACAATCAAAATTTACGTTTAGGTGTAAGCTTTGCAATCAAAAGTTTGTCATAAATGGAGACAATTGCAGTGACAACTACTTAAATATTAATACATGCGCTGTCGCTGGTACTATTGCAATAGGTGGGGGGCATTCACAGCTGGATGAATTTTTGTCAGCAATCAACCTCCCTTTGTTATCTGAGAAGACATATTCAGAGAACCATGATCTAATCAGTAGGAAATGGGAAGAAGTTTTAATAGAATCCATGAATCAGGCCGCAGAAAAAGAAAAACAATTCGCAATTTCTATTGGCAGGGTAAACAAAGACGGAATTCCTATAATAGATGTCATTGCTGATGGCTGCTGGTCCAAACGAAGTTATAAAAAGAATTATAATGCTCTTTCAGGTGCAGCTGCCATAATTGGCAAACATACAGGAGAAATAATTTTTTTAGGCGTTAAGAATAAGTACTGTTTCATCTGTGCCCGTGCAGAAAAACAAAATGGTGTTCCATCAGAACACAAATGTTTCAAAAATTACAGTGGTCCATCCACAAACATGGAGAGTGAAATTATTGTGGAAGGATTTAAAGAATCCATAAAAATGTACAATTTAATTTACGGAAAACTCATATCTGACGGTGATGCTAGCACCTACTCCAAAATATTACAGGCTCGCCCGTATTCTGATGTGACCGTTGAAAAAATAGAATGTCGGAACCACATTCTAAGGAATTTTTGCAACAAATTACAAGCGCTCGCCACAGACACTAAATATAACATAAAATACCGAAAACTCATAACAAAACAAGCTATACTACGAACAAGGTCTACAATTTGCAAGCTAATTAAAAAACATAAAATCAATTCAGATGTTCAACTTTTGTTTGACGACTTATTAATTAGCCATCTTCATGGCTTCGGAGACCATACTAAGTGCCGATCATACATGTGTGACAGTATTGGCAAAACGGACCTGCCAAATGATTTTGTTTTAAGCACTTTATGGCAAAGAATATGTTTTATTATTCAAAATGTTGCAGGGCATGCTCGAAGTCTATTGTATGACGTTGATAGCAACGTAGTGGAAAGATTTCATAGCATGGTGGCTAAGTTGGTCGGTGGCAAAAGAATAAATTTTTCATTAAAAAATTCTTATCAAACTAGATGTCATGCCGCTGCCGTAGCTTTTAATGAAAAGAAAACTATTTCTCGGCTATACAAATTAATTAACAAAGGCGACAGCCCTCAAGGCAAAATAAAACGGCTAGAAAGCAAAAGAGTGAATAAAAATGTAAAAAACAAACAAAATAGGAAACCAAAAAACCGAGGCTTGCACCTAGAAAGGTCAAAACCGGACCACAATTATGGTCAAGACTGCACTAAACCAGACATACCAATAGATGTTTTTAATAAGCTCAAAGAAAATTTTATAGCAAATTTAAAAAAAAAACTGATGAAGAAAGAAATATAATCGAACGAACAACCATTTTACAAAGTGAATGCAGCGAGTGGCTAGAGTTGCGTAGGTCATTATTAACCGCTTCGAACTTTGGTAAAGTTGTCACGCGGCGAAATGACACAAGTTGTCATAATTTAGTTCGAGATTTGTTGTACAAAACCAACATTGACCATGTATCGTCAATAAAACATGGCAAGGAAAATGGAAAAATTGCCATCAAGCAATTAGAAAGACAAAATAATATTAAAATTGAACCTTGTGGTTTATTTATTGACGAAGAATTGCCATTTTTAGGAGCCACTCCGGATGGTTTATGTAGCGATGAAACAATCGTAGAAATTAAATGCCCAATAACGGCATACAAGTTGGGGTTAGACGAAGCTATAAAAAAAGGAAAGTAACATTTTGGAAAATAACAAAAAAGGGGCTGGAAATCAATAAAAACCATCATTGGTACTACCAAGTGCAGGGGCAACTACACGTTACGAAAAGATCAAAGTGCTTATTTGCAGTTTGGTCACATGAAAACTCTCCGCTAAAAACGGAATACATCGATAGAGATGATGCATTCTGGAAAGAGAAAATGAAAGAAAAGCTTACATCATTTTATGTAGATTGTTTGTTGCCAGAATTAGTAGACCCCCGCTATCCTCGAGGTATGACAATAAGAAATCCTTCATACGTTGAAGAGGCACTGACAAACAAAAAAAAGAGTAAAGAAAATATAGAACCATTAGTTGAAGAGATTGAGTTATCAACCGATATAGAAAGGAAAAGTGAAGGTGATGAACCTTCTGACGTAAATACGCCTACATGTACTCGATATTTAGATTTTGGTGATATGTAAACTAAAAACAGTACACATTAATATTAATATAGAAGTATACATTTGGTCGAGTAAGTATTGGAATTTTGTATGGGGCAGTTGATTATTTTTTCGAGATTACGATGGTGGTCACATGGAGGAAGTCCTTTTGTTTGATAGTCTGTAGCTCACTCTTCCATATGACTATACCTTTTCTGTTACACGTTGTATAAAAAACAACATAATCAGATGATTTTTTGTGAAGTCATCTACAGTTAGTGAAATATCAGATAACACATAAAATTATTGTTTGTATAAACTGATAGGTACTTATATCTAAAAACGATGAAACAAAAAATACAGGGTTTTTCAGTTCATTAACAGTACTAGAGTGCGTCTACTGAAAGCGTAACCTGGAGTTTTTTTTTAAATTAAATTGGCAACATTGTTTTGCCGAAAAAAATCACGTCAAAGTCTATGGTTGCAATTGTCAGTTTTTGGAAACTGATGTTTATTTTCAAGAATAATTGCTTAATTGTGGGAAAAACAATAAACAGTAACGTGCAAAAACTGCTACACACTATGGTTAATAAGTTCAAACAAAAACAAGAAGAGAAAGAAGGTGTTTTCAATGAAAACCAACATTGTTTACATACGATTTCTGATTTTTAAGTTAGTATGACGTTATAATCTTGATCCTTGTCGACTAATATTATTAGATAGTTATATTAAGGATATAATGATTTTTTTTTCTTATATTTTTAGATAATCTGTCATATTGCGAATTTTATAATGGACAAAAACATCGAACAAAGAAGGCTTTTGGTGAATCGACTTAATCAAAAACACATGCTAGTGAGTGGTAGAATGCGTTCAAAAGCAGTTGAGATGTAATGAAAGATTTGCCTCACTCTGTCTGGTAGTGCATGAAAGTCTGCAACTGAAGTTAAAATCGCGAAAATCCTAGTTCAAGTTTGAGAGAGATGCTGCTGCAGCAGATGCTGAACTTTTTGTGTCTCACGAGTCGATCCGTATCATTTGAAACAATCACTGGAGTTTAAAACATGTTCCCACTTGACTAATCCCAAAAGATCTGAATTTTCTCTATGCTAAATCGATTC
This sequence comes from Dicycla oo, assembly GCA_948252095.1. Lineage (NCBI taxonomy): Eukaryota > Metazoa > Arthropoda > Insecta > Lepidoptera > Noctuidae > Dicycla > Dicycla oo. The sequence continues at coordinate 681,577 of OX411718.1, read as the reverse complement.
CAACCCAACAATCTTGAAACACATTAATAGTGTTGGCGAGACGTGATGAAGTTGAAATCATGTTGACTATTTTATTTGACTATCACGGTGTTGTGCACATGGTATTCTTGCCAGAACGCCAAATGGAAAATAAAGAATATTATTTAAATATTATATAGCGACATTTGAGAGATCAGATAAAATAAAATAATTTGGAATACTATCTAACATTTTGTGTGTTATTGACATTTACCATACACCCACTAAATAATTAAGTCTACACACATGTTTTTGACTAGGATTTAAGTTCTTGTACAACTATTCTAAAATTGTCATAAATACAAAAAATACTCCAGTATCAAAACTTTTTTCTCCTACTATTTCAATAATACCACATTCGAAATTTTTGGTTGTAACCTCCTTTTCTCAGGTCACGCTTTCATTAGACGGACTCTAGCGGTCGATATCACGTCTGCAGAGTTTTGCTAAGTAATTTTATTTGAACCTGCATAGGTAGATACCTACTGAAATCTAATAAATGATGATAAAATTGACTTTGTTATTTAATTTTTCTACTTTTATCAATCACCCACCGTCTGAATAACAGGTAACTAATCTTAAATCTAAAAAATAAACACGGCACAATGTTTGTTATGGAGTACCATAGTATACTCGATCGAATGGTTTCATTCGGATCCAGTACATTATTCTTGACGTCCCAGTGGTGGAATTTTTCATCGGCTTTTTCCAATTTAAAACAAAAGTCCTTTTTTAGATTTAAACTGTTTAAATTTAGTCGTTATTCTAATCAACTCCGATGACATTTTTGGTAAAAAAAAAACATTTTTTTTTGTAAATTAATTAATTAATTTTTATTAATTAATTAAAAAGTGAAGACATTTTTAATTTTAAAAATAATTCATTATTTTTTTCACAAAAAATACTAGAATAACGATATTATACAGTTTAAATTAAAATAAAACGTAAATATTGAAAAAAAAAATTAGGAAAAAGCCGACAAAAAATTCCACCCTGAAGGATTCAGAATAGTGTACTGGATCCATGGTAATCGTTTGTGCGTTGATATCAGAGACACCCTGTATACTTGTATTAGAATAAAAGTTGGAAGTATTCATGAACGTAGGTAAGTTATATAGTCAATTAGTCACAGAATTCATCATGACCAAAATTATTTTGGCGAAAGATTAAACGTTTCATAAAAAAAGATTTTTTTTATAAGATGCCATGTCTATGAATTCTTAGGTCTGTGATTTTTACTTGTATTTGTAAGATGTTCGCTAGATGGCGCCAGTACTGCTTGACGAAATATTATAGAGGCGGGGTGCGGCGAAGAGGGAACGAATGCTCAAGGTTATTTGGTGAGGGTACCGCCTTAATAAACCCTAAACTTGTCCGCAGTTAGCCGCAAATCACTGTGTTCTTTTGTTTTACTTACAGAACACTAGAGAATATTGGAATGATACATTTAATTATTATACCTTGCAGAGTACACTGGCCAGTAAATCTGTTGCAGTACGATAACTTCGGTGACAGCCCTAGCTGTGCGGATAATCCAGGTGTTATCATTATCTCGCAGCGCGTGTCGCCCGCAAGACTGCCTGTGAGTCTGTCACGCTATCGCTACACAAACATGGTGAAGACACTTGCCACCCAGGAGCGCAATCAACACTGTTATAGGCTTCCATAAAACAAAAGATATAAAGAAGTGCATACAAGACACAACTGACGAAACTTGCCACTTTAATGTTTGCACGAGCGATGATACTAACTACAGAAGCTATAAAGTACAAGTTTAGTAAGTAATGACGTCACACAGGATAATATTATGTTGGATTGAACGTAAACAAGCACACTCAAATTCAAATAATTTATTTTCTCTTCACAAACAATGGCATCGTATTAATTTAGACAAGCTAAAAACTATGTGACACTAGTTTGTGAGAGACTGGTGTCTGCACTAGGAGTACGTCCTGCATAGCAGGTCACCAGGTCCCACCACTCGGTATGTGACACTAGTTTGTGAGAGACTGGTGTCTGCACTAGGAGTACGTCCTGCATAGCAGGTCACCAGGTCCCACCACTCGGTATGTGACACTAGTTTGTGAGAGACTGGTGTCTGCACTAGGAGTACGTCCTGCATAGCAGGTCACCAGGTCCCACCACTCGGTATGTGACACTAGTATATGAGAGACTGGTGTCTGCACTAGGAGTACGTCCTGCATAGCAGGTCACCCGGTCCCACCACTCGGTATGTGACACTAGTATATGAGAGACTGGTGTCTGCACTAGGAGTACGTCCTGCATAGCAGGTCACCAGGTCCCACCACTCGGTATGTGACACTAGTATATGAGAGACTGGTGTCTGCACTAGGAGTACGTCCTGCATAGCAGGTCACCAGGTCCCACCACTCGGTATGTGACACTAGTTTGTGAGAGACTGGTGACTGCACTAGGAGTACGTCCTGCATAGCAGGTCACCAGGTCCCACCACTCGGTATGTGACACTAGTATGTGAGAGACTGGTGTCTGCACTAGGAGTACGTCCTGCATAGCAGGTCACCAGGTCCCACCACTCGGTATGTGACACTAGTTTGTGAGAGACTGGTGACTGCACTAGGAGTACGTCCTGCATAGCAGGTCACCAGGTCCCACCACTCGGTATGTGACACTAGTTTGTGAGAGACTGGTGTCTGCACTAGGAGTACGTCCTGCATAGCAGGTCACCAGGTCCCACCACTCGGTATGTGACACTAGTATGTGAGAGACTGGTGTCTGCACTAGGAGTACGTCCTGCATAGCAGGTCACCAGGTCCCACCACTCGGTATGTGACACTAGTTTGTGAGAGACTGGTGTCTGCACTAGGAGTACGTCCTGCATAGCAGGTCACCAGGTCCCACCACTCGGTATGTGACACTAGTATGTGAGAGACTGGTGTCTGCACTAGGAGTACGTCCTGCATAGCAGGTCACCAGGTCCCACCACTCGGTATGTGACACTAGTATGTGAGAGACTCGTGTCTGCACTAGGAGTACGTCCTGCATAGCAGGTCACCAGGTCCCACCACTCGGTATGTGACACTAGTATGTGAGAGACTGGTGTCTGCACTAGGAGTACGTCCTGCATAGCAGGTCACCAGGTCCCACCACTCGGTATGTGACACTAGTATGTGAGAGACGAGAGACTGGTGTCTGCACTAGGAGTACGTCCTGCATAGCAGGTCACCCGGTCCCACCACTCGGTATGTGATACTAGTATGTGAGAGACTGGTGTCTGCACTAGGAGTACGTCCTGCATAGCAGGTCACCAGGTCCCACCACTCGGTATGTGACACTAGTATGTGAGAGACTGGTGTCTGCACTAGGAGTACGTCCTGCATAGCAGGTCACCAGGTCCCACCACTCGGTATGTGACACTAGTTTGTGAGAGACTGGTGTCTGCACTAGGAGTACGTCCTGCATAGCAGGTCACCAGGTCCCACCACTCGGTATGTGACACTAGTATGTGAGAGACTGGTGTCTGCACTAGGAGTACGTCCTGCATAGCAGGTCACCAGGTCCCACCACTCGGTATGTGACACTAGTTTGTGAGAGACTGGTGTCTGCACTAGGAGTACGTCCTGCATAGCAGGTCACCAGGTCCCACCACTCGGTATGTGACACTAGTATGTGAGAGACTGGTGTCTGCACTAGGAGTACGTCCTGCATAGCAGGTCACCAGGTCCCACCACTCGGTATGTGACACTAGTATGTGAGAGACGAGAGACTGGTGTCTGCACTAGGAGTACGTCCTGCATAGCAGGTCACCCGGTCCCACCACTCGGTATGTGATACTAGTATGTGAGAGACTGGTGTCTGCACTAGGAGTACGTCCTGCATAGCAGGTCACCAGGTCCCACCACTCGGTATGTGACACTAGTATGTGAGAGACTGGTGTCTGCACTAGGAGTACGTCCTGCATAGCAGGTCACCAGGTCCCACCACTCGGTATGTGACACTAGTTTGTGAGAGACTGGTGTCTGCACTAGGAGTACGTCCTGCATAGCAGGTCACCAGGTCCCACCACTCGGTATGTGACACTAGTATGTGAGAGACTGGTGTCTGCACTAGGAGTACGTCCTGCATAGCAGGTCACCAGGTCCCACCACTCGGTATGTGACACTAGTATGTGAGAGACGAGAGACTGGTGTCTGCACTAGGAGTACGTCCTGCATAGCAGGTCACCCGGTCCCACCACTCGGTATGTGATACTAGTATGTGAGAGACTGGTGTCTGCACTAGGAGTACGTCCTGCATAGCAGGTCACCAGGTCCCACCACTCGGTATGTGACACTAGTATGTGAGAGACTGGTGTCTGCACTAGGAGTACGTCCTGCATAGCAGGTCACCAGGTCCCACCACTCGGTATGTGACACTAGTATGTGAGAGACTGGTGTCTGCACTAGGAGTACGTCCTGCATAGCAGGTCACCAGGTCCCACCACTCGGTATGTGACACTAGTATGTGAGAGACTGGTGTCTGCACTAGGAGTACGTCCTGCATAGCAGGTCACCAGGTCCCACCACTCGGTATGTGACACTAGTATGTGAGAGACTGGTGTCTGCACTAGGAGTACGTCCTGCATAGCAGGTCACCAGGTCCCACCACTCGGTATGTGACACTAGTTTGTGAGAGACTGGTGTCTGCACTAGGAGTACGTCCTGCATAGCAGGTCACCAGGTCCCACCACTCGGTATGTGACACTAGTATGTGAGAGACTGGTGTCTGCACTAGGAGTACGTCCTGCATAGCAGGTCACCAGGTCCCACCACTCGGTATGTGACACTAGTTTGTGAGAGACTGGTGTCTGCACTAGGAGTACGTCCTGCATAGCAGGTCACCAGGTCCCACCACTCGGTATGTGACACTAGTATGTGAGAGACTGGTGTCTGCACTAGGAGTACGTCCTGCATAGCAGGTCACCAGGTCCCACCACTCGGTATGTGACACTAGTATGTGAGAGACTGGTGTCTGCACTAGGAGTACGTCCTGCATAGCAGGTCACCAGGTCCCACCACTCGGTATGTGACACTAGTTTGTGAGAGACTGGTGTCTGCACTAGGAGTACGTCCTGCATAGCAGGTCACCAGGTCCCACCACTCGGTATGTGACACTAGTATGTGAGAGACTGGTGTCTGCACTAGGAGTACGTCCTGCATAGCAGGTCACCAGGTCCCACCACTCGGTATGTGACACTAGTTTGTGAGAGACTGGTGTCTGCACTAGGAGTACGTCCTGCATAGCAGGTCACCAGGTCCCACCACTCGGTATGTGACACTAGTATGTGAGAGACTGGTGTCTGCACTAGGAGTACGTCCTGCATAGCAGGTCACCAGGTCCCACCACTCGGTATGTGACACTAGTATGTGAGAGACTGGTGTCTGCACTAGGAGTACGTCCTGCATAGCAGGTCACCAGGGACACTTTGTAGTGTTTTTTCGGAAGACGGTTATTTTTTTTTAGTTTATTATTTTTCAATTTAAAGTAGGTTTAAAGTAGTTTGTACTCGTAATACTTATCTAATCAAACAATAGTTTCTAATGTCAACTGCTCATCTCCTTTTACAAAATATGGCTTTTCCCGATGCAGGGACGTTAATTGTTGAGGAGGTCTCCTGGGAAGAAGGATAACTAGAGCTGATGGTGAAGTCACCATCAGCTCCACTTCACCATATGCATTGTATTGTGGCTAGCATAGCATTGCTTAACAACGGTGTGCTCACTCCAACACGTCTTTGTAGCGGAACATGCATTGACAACATTGTCGACAATATAAGGGGAAGTAAATGCGTAACGGTCGAATTGGCGTTGTCAGATCATACAGCGCAACTACTACAATGTCCTGTTAAAAAAACTTGCGTACTTCCATGGTATATATTTAGACGAAGTTTCTGTAAAGAAAATATGAAAAAGTTTAAAGAGTTGTTTACAAAATTTGACATTTAACGACATTTATTCCTCCACAGAACCTAATGACGCATTTAATAAGTTCCACGACACATTTAAACTATTTTATGATATGTGCTTTCCGCTTAAGAAATAAAACGATATGCAGTAAAATCACCCAAGTGGATTAGTAAAGGTATAAAATTATGCTGTAAACGCAAGCGCGAATTGTTGTGGCAATTTCGGAATGACCCCAACCACAATACTAAAACAATTTTCAAAACATATACGAAACGCTTAAAAACAATAATTCGTCTGACTAAGAAATCTCAAAATAATAACCACATTAATAATGCGACTAAGTGTAAGGCTACATGGCAAGTAATAAATAAGTACAAACATAATAAGCCAGTCGGAGGAATACCAAGATTTAGAATAAATGACGTAGATATAACTGACCCGAAACGTATCTCCCAAACTTTTAATGACTATTTTATTGACGAAATTGAATTACTATCTGACATTAATATTATCAATCAAAATTTTAAATTTGTCATGTATCCTGACTCATTATTTTTAATGCACACAGTTCCTTTTGACATTGTAAAAATAATAAATACATTAAATAATACTAACAGCTCTGGTTATAATGACATTACAACAAATGTTATTAAATCTGTTTCAACCATTATAGCACCAGTACTTAGTTATATAATAAATATGTGTTTAGAATCGGGTGTGTTTCCGGATAGGTTAAAATTTGCTGTTATAAAACCACTACATAAGAAAGGTAGCAAACACGATCCAGCCAACTACCGGCCTATTGCCTTACTACCCGTATTCTCTAAAATTTTAGAAAAAGTAATATACTATACATTATACACATTTTTTTAACGTAACAATCTTTTTGCAGATGAACAGTATGATTTTAGAAGATAAAAGAATATAAATATGGCAATTTTCAATCTCTTTGAAAAAATTATAACTGGCATTGATAACAGAAGTCCGGTAGCTGCTTTATTCATGGACATGAGCAAGGCATTTGATTTTGTGGATAGATCACTACTATTAAAGAAGTTGGAGAGGTATGGAGTCAGGGGTAATGCTTTGAACCTTTTGAAATCGTACTTGTCCGATAGAAAACAGGCTACTAAAATGGAAAGGATATGCATGACGTCAAAAACCGAGCGTTCGTATGTATCGAGTCAAAGAGTTAATAACTACGGTGTACCCCAAGGAAGTATTGTAGGATCTTTATTATTTATCATTTACATTAATGACATGCCCAGGGAAACACATCATTCGATGGTTTTGTTTGCTGATGACAGTACGGTCGTTTTTAGTACTAAGAATGATGCGACGACACTTGAGGGAGAGATAAACCAATGTCTCCAAGTATTAATATTATAGAATGGATGGGCGCGAATAATTTAAAAGTTAATATTGACAAGACTAAAATAATGTCTTTTAAGCAAAGGACAAATCATAAGAAATCTGAAATAAAATAAGACAATTAAAATAAATAAGACAATTTCAGAAACTACTACTACAAAATTTTTAGGACTTGATCTGGATAGAGACATGTCATGGAAAACTCATACTGACAGTGTATGTAAACGCCTGAGTCAACATTCATATGCTTTACGGAATCTCGCAAAGGAGGTAAATCAAAAAGTTTTGGTTACGGCGTATCATGCATATGTTACGTCTGCATTACGATACGGGATCATATATTGGGGTAACTCCACCAACATGGAGACAGTATTTAGAGCGCAAAAGAGGTGTGTTAGGGCGATATGCGGTATTCAAAGCACGGAAAGCTGCAAACCGTTCTTTGTGAATTTACGTATATTAACGGTACCCTGCCTATACATATGTGAGGTGGCAGTATTTGTTAAAACAAACTTCCACCTATTTGAAAACTACACAGTTCACGACATAGAAATAAAATAAGCGGTAGGCAACACAAATAAGCAGTATTTCATAAAAAATTCTAGGAATGGCACCACATATTTATAATAAATTACCTAATGATTTGTTAAGTACTGAAGATGTAAATGTATTTAAGAAGCAACTCAACAATCTACTGATAAGTAAGACATACTACACAATTAATGAATACCTGTCAGATAGAAATTTGTGTATATAAGAATAATACATATAATATTATGGTGAATACTTGAGTCCCATTTATTTTATTTTATTAAAAATATTTTATTTGTATTAATAACTTAATTATTATGACATTATATGCTCTGACATGATTTACTAATTATTTTTTTATGACATTATAGATTTATTATAGTAATTTTGCATGCCTCAATTGGTGCAACACAGTGGACTGCGCATTCACTTGAGATCTAGAAATGTATGATTATGTACTGTGTTGAGCAATAAACGTTTGAATTTGAATTTGAACGATATTAATGAAATCGAATCGCAACCCATGAAATACGAAGAAAGAAAGAATAACGTTTATTTAGATACACCAATTCGTATTACTTGCTATCAAACACACCAGGTGCTTGCTTTACGCTGATGATATCAAGTTGATATATGGCGTTGAGGAGATGGAAGATACATGAACTCTTCAGGAGGACATTAACTCAGTGTTCCAACAATGGAGCACTGAGAACAAGCTCTTATTCAACACGGCTAAATGCAGTGTTATGTCCTTTGGTCACGCTCAGAACCCTCGGCATGTGTGACGGTAATGCCATCCTTGTTCTTTCTTCTACACTTTGTCTAAGTTAAAGCAGTATAGATACAGTTTACGAAAACAAAATATCAATATAAACGTCGCGGGCCGCGTAATCTTCGGCAGATGACACAACAGTTTTGATGATTTTTCCGTCATCTTTATATGACGGCCTCAACACATGAAGGGATAATAACAATAAACAAAAAAATAATAATATACTCCAGCTTGAGCTCACGTAACAGATGGTGTCGTACTCTAGTTGGAGCTCACGTAACAGATGGTGTCGTACTCCAGCTTGAGCTCACGTAACAGATGGTGTCGTACTCCAGCTTGAGCTCACGTAACAGATGGTGTCGTACTCTAGTTGGAGCTCACGTAACAGATGGTGTCGTACTCCAGCTTGAGCTCACGTAACAAATGGTGTCGTACTCCAGCTTGAGCTCACGTAACAGATGGTGTCGCACTCTAGTTGGAGCTCACGTAGCAGATGGTGTCGTACTCCAGCTTGAGCTCACGTAACAGATGATGTCGTACTCTAGTTCGAGCTCACGTAACAGATGGTGTCGTACTCCAGCTTGAGCTCACGTAACATATGGTGTCGTACTCCAGCTTGAGCTCACGTAACAGATGGTGTCGTACTCTAGTTCGAGCTCACGTAACAGATGGTGTCGTACTCCAGCTTGAGCTCACGTAACATATGGTGTCGTACTCCAGCTTGAGCTCACGTAACAGATGGTGTCGTACTCCAGCTTGAGCTCACGTAACAGATGGTGTCGTACTCCAGCTTGAGCTCACGTAACAGATGATGTCGTACTCTAGTTCGAGCTCACGTAACAGATGGTGTCGTACTCCAGCTTGAGCTCACGTAACAGATGGTGTCGTACTCCAGCTTGAGCTCACGTAACAGATGGTGTCGTACTCCAGCTTGAGCTCACGTAACAGATGATGTCGTACTCTAGTTCGAGCTCACGTAACAGATGGTGTCGTACTCTAGTTGGAGCTCACGTAACAGATGGTGTCGTACTCCAGCTTGAGCTCACGTAACAGATGGTGTCGTACTCCAGCTTGAGCTCACGTAACAGATGATGTCGTACTCTAGTTCGAGCTCACGTAACAGATGGTGTCGTACTCTAGTTGGAGCTCACGTAACAGATGGTGTCGTACTCCAGCTTGAGCTCACGTAACAGATGGTGTCGTACTCCAGCTTGAGCTCACGTAACAGATGGTGTCGTACTCCAGCTTGAGCTCACGTAACATATGGTGTCGTACTCCAGCTTGAGCTCACGTAACAGATGGTGTCGTACTCTAGTTCGAGCTCACGTAACAGATGGTGTCGTACTCCAGCTTGAGCTCACGTAACATATGGTGTCGTACTCCAGCTTGAGCTCACGTAACAGATGGTGTCGTACTCCAGCTTGAGCTCACGTAACAGATGGTGTCGTACTCCAGCTTGAGCTCACGTAACAGATGATGTCGTACTCTAGTTCGAGCTCACGTAACAGATGGTGTCGTACTCTAGTTGGAGCTCACGTAACAGATGGTGTCGTACTCCAGCTTGAGCTCACGTAACAGATGGTGTCGTACTCCAGCTTGAGCTCACGTAACAGATGATGTCGTACTCTAGTTCGAGCTCACGTAACAGATGGTGTCGTACTCTAGTTGGAGCTCACGTAACAGATGGTGTCGTACTCCAGCTTGAGCTCACGTAACAAATGGTGTCGTACTCCAGCTTGAGCTCACGTAACAGATGGTGTCGTACTCCAGCTTGAGCTCACGTAACAGATGGTGTCGTACTCCAGCTTGAGCTCACGTAACAGATGGTGTCGTACTCCAGCTTGAGCTCACGTAACAAATGGTGTCGTACTCCAGCTTGAGCTCACGTAACAGATGGTGTCGTACTCCAGCTTGAGCTCACGTAACAGATGGTGTCGTACTCCAGCTTGAGCTCACGTAACAGATGATGTCGTACTCTAGTTCGAGCTCACGTAACAGATGGTGTCGTACTCCAGCTTGAGCTCACGTAACAGATGGTGTCGTACTCCAGCTTGAGCTCACGTAACAAATGGTGTCGTACTCCAGCTTGAGCTCACGTAACAGATGGTGTCGCACTCTAGTTGGAGCTCACGTAGCAGATGGTGTCGTACTCCAGCTTGAGCTCACGTAACAGATGATGTCGTACTCTAGTTCGAGCTCACGTAACAGATGGTGTCGTACTCCAGCTTGAGCTCACGTAACAGATGGTGTCGTACTCCAGCTTGAGCTCACGTAACAGATGATGTCGTACTCTAGTTCGAGCTCACGTAACAGATGGTGTCGTACTCCAGCTTGAGCTCACGTAACAGATGGTGTCGTACTCCAGCTTGAGCTCACGTAACAGATGGTGTCGTACTCCAGCTTGAGCTCACGTAACAGATGGTGTCGTACTCCAGCTTGAGCTCACGTAACAGATGATGTCGTACTCTAGTTCGAGCTCACGTAACAGATGGTGTCGTACTCCAGCTTGAGCTCACGTAACAGATGGTGTCGTACTCCAGCTTGAGCTCACGTAACAGATGGTGTCGTACTCCAGCTTGAGCTCACGTAACAGATGATGTCATACTCTAGTTCGAGCTCACGTAACAGATGGTGTCGTACTCCAGCTTGAGCTCACGTAACAGATGGTGTCGTACTCCAGCTTGAGCTCACGTAACAGATGGTGTCGTACTCCAGCTTGAGCTCACGTAACAGATGGTGTCGTACCCCAGCTTGTTCATCATGTTTACGTTGACGATCGCGACCCGACGTCCGCTGCCGCCGCGACTCATCAATGTTTGGGGGACCGACATCAACATGAACATGCGCAGCCAGCGCAGCGCTTGATTTGTGCGTTTTATTAACGTTTCACGCGCGAACTGTCGGCCATCGTCACGTCATAAAATATTCGAAGTTCATGATTATGAATGGTGGAACACTTCGGTGGGTTCACATCAAGTTTCTAATTCTTTTAATATCTACAGTGCGTCATGCTTTAAATATAGTTGAAACCGAGAGGAGTAATTTTCAGCATACAGTCAGCAATAAATAAGAGGCAAACAGTATCCATCTTCCTTCACATCCCACGAGAACTGTTCGATTGATAGTAATGTGTTTGTTGATGTACAGTGTTCAGTCTCCGCTCAGTCGTAACAAATTTTTCTCAACCGCCTCCGGAACAGTGATGCATTCATGAGCAGTGTTTACAAATGAGGTTACGAACCTACGTATACTACACTCTCGGTACACAACACGGACGGATTTATTTTATCCGCTCATGTTCGCGACAGCCTTTACAAGATATCTCTGTTCTCAGTTGAATGCGCTCACAGTTGCAGCGTCTCGAGTTTATTTTATTTTCCAGCTAACTCTCGAGTTGCGACACCTGCAGGCGATCAGGGTTTGTAAAGGGATCTTATTTTTGTTTACGTGTCGTTGCGCTTACGCCACATTCTTTTTGAGTTTGCGTTTAGAAGTATCAAGAAAGGAAAATAGTATGTTTCTGTGACAAATTGGTTTGTAAACTTGGCATCTTTCGTAGTAACCGCAACATGCGATGTTTAGCATTGCGGCTAACAGCTCGAGCGCTGTGGTCTGGACCAGACGAACTTTTTGTATAAACACAGAAAATGTTATGTGCGCTGAGTCTTGAGGTTAAACAGAGAAACGTTTCTAAATAAATATGTAAGAAATATTTACAAGATTCCATCAGAACCGCTCTCATGTACTATAATAACTTTTGTAGAAGTTCTCCTAAACACTGAACATGTTTGTCTGAACTTTCAATTAGTTTCAGAATAACAGCTTGTGCTATTTTTTTTAAATATTTTACCTGAAAACTATTTTCAACTATTTTGGGATACGACCTCTAGGCGTTGTTTCAGTAAATATTGTAACTGAGTAAGTCCCCACACAACATTCACAGCTCATCTGCGCGCACGACTGGGCGAGTCGCACGGGCAGAGTGAACTCCGTGACGTAACAGATCGTTCGCCGTGCGTCTGTCATCGCTGCGGTAGGTATTCAAACACCGTAACCTTTAAACCCCATTAAAGACTAGGACACCATAGATAAAAAGAGAAGGTCTACTACAAACCACACGCTGTAAGAAAGCGACTCATAAACAATCAGTGCGAACAACTGATGAACTGACGATTCGCATGCATTTTGAATATAGAATGGAAGAGTTTGTAAAAGTATTCGCTCTTAAAAAGATCAGCAAACTAAAATTTGCTGATCTTTTTAAGAGCGAATACTTTTAAGAATCCTTATCACAAAGTAGGTAACTATTAGCTTCTGTGTGTATCGTCATCGACTTAAAAGTCCTAAAATCTCATTAAATTGATGACATAGAGAACATGCCCGTCGTGGAGAGCTGAACGCTAAGAACTAAGTTCTGTTTTATTGCCGTCACCGTGACCCTGTACGAGTATACCTTCTGTGGGTGTCTGTAATACGGATGGAACAGTCACGGATCTGTCAATACCGTTTGGAGTTCCACTTATCTTTCGCAAACAAACGTGAGCGACGTTCTGGGGGCACAGTGGCTTTCTATTTCGTAATATTGGCTAACAGATCCACGTATTATGTGCTGGAACAGAAGATTAGTGAATCGTCAATTAGCAGCGCAACGTGATAATTGATGAAGTAATCGCACTCAGATACACCCAGATACAGCAACCAATAGTCGCATATATTCTAATATTATAATTAGATAGGTCTGTTGGAATGTTTTTTTTTGTTTTTGTGAAGTTCTGTCTGTCATACACAGATTGCAAGGTTCTGTCTGTCCTACACAGATTGCAAGGTTCTGTCTGTCCTACACAGATTGCAAGGTTCTGTCTGTCCTACACAGATTGCAAGGTTCTGTCTGTCCTACACAGATTGCAAGGTTCTGTCTGTCCTATACAGATTGCAAGGTTCTGTCTGTCCTACACAGATTGCAAGGTTCTGTCTGTCCTACACAGATTGCAAGGTTCTGTCTGTCCTACACAGATTGCAAGGTTCTGTCTGTCGTACACAGATTGCAAGGTTCTGTCTGTCGTACACAGATTGCAAGGTTCTGTCTGTCCTATACAGATTGCAAGGTTCTGTCTGTCGTACACAGATTGCAAGGTTCTGTCTGTCCTACACAGATTGCAAGGTTCTGTCTGTCATACACAGATTGCAAGGTTCTGTCTGTCCTATACAGATTGCAAGGTTCTGTCTGTCCTACACAGATTGCAAGGTTCTGTCTGTCCTACACAGATTGCAAGGTTCTGTCTGTCCTACACAGATTGCAAGGTTCTGTCTGTCCTATACAGATTGCAAGGTTCTGTCTGTCCTACACAGATTGCAAGGTTCTGTCTGTCCTACACAGATTGCAAGGTTCTGTCTGTCCTACACGGATTGCAAGGTTCTGTTTGTCGTACACAGATTGCAAGGTTCTGTCTGTCCTACACAGATTGCAAGGTTCTGTCTGTCCTACACAGATTGCAAGGTTCTGTCTGTCGTACACAGATTGCAAGGTTCTGTCTGTCCTACACAGATTGCAAGGTTCTGTCTGTCGTACACAGATTGCAAGGTTCTGTCTGTCGTACACAGATTGCAAGGTTCTGTCTGTCCTATACAGATTGCAAGGTTCTGTCTGTCGTACACAGATTGCAAGGTTCTGTCTGTCCTACACAGATTGCAAGGTTCTGTCTGTCATACACAGATTGCAAGGTTCTGTCTGTCCTACACAGATTGCAAGGTTCTGTCTGTCCTACACAGATTGCAAGGTTCTGTCTGTCCTACACAGATTGCAAGGTTCTGTCTGTCCTATACAGATTGCAAGGTTCTGTCTGTCCTACACAGATTGCAAGGTTCTGTCTGTCCTACACAGATTGCAAGGTTCTGTCTGTCCTACACAGATTGCAAGGTTCTGTTTGTCGTACACAGATTGCATGGTTCTGTCTGTCCTACACAGATTGCAAGGTTCTGTCTGTCCTACACAGATTGCAAGGTTCTGTCTGTCGTACACAGATTGCAAGGTTCTGTCTGTCCTACACAGATTGCAAGGTTCTGTCTGTCGTACACAGATTGCAAGGTTCTGTCTGTCGTACACAGATTGCAAGGTTCTGTCTGTCCTACACAGATTGCAAGGTTCTGTCTGTCGTACACAGACTGCAAGGTTCTGTCTGTCCTACACAGATTGCAAGGTTCTGTCTGTCATACACAGATTGCAAGGTTCTGTCTGTAGTACACAGATTGCAAGGTTCTGTCTGTCCTTCACAGATTGCAAGGTTCTGTCTGTCGTACACAGACTGCAAGGTTCTGTCTGTCTTACACAGATTGCAAGGTTCTGTCTGTCGTACACAGACTGCAAGGTTCTGTCTGTCCTACACAGATTGCAAGGTTCTGTCTGTCGTACACAGATTGCAAGGTTCTGTCTGTCGTACACAGATTGCAAGGTTCTGTCTGTCGTACACAGATTGCAAGGTTCTGTCTGTCCTACATAGATTGCAAGGTTCTGTCTGTCGTACACAGATTGCAAGGTTCTGTCTGTCCTACATAGATTGAGAGGTTCTGTCTGTCCTACACAGATTGCAAGGTTCTGTCTGTCGTACACAGATTGCAAGGTTCTGTCTGTCCTACACAGATTGCAAGGTTCTGTCTGCCCTACACAGATTGAGGGGTTCTGTCTGTCGTACACAGACTGCAGGGTTCTGTCTATCCTACACAGATTGCAAGGTTCTGTCTGTCCTACATAGATTGAAAGGTTCTGTCTGTCCTACACAGATTGCAAGGTTCTGTCTGTCGTACACAGATTGCAAGGTTCTGTCTGTCGTACACAGATTGCAAGGTTCTCTCTGTCCTACACAGATTGCAAGGTTCTGTCTGTCATACACAGATTGCAAGGTTCTGTCTTTCATACACAGATTGCAAGGTTCTGTCTGTCCTACACAGATTGCAAGGTTCTGTCTGTCATACACAGATTGCAAGGTTCTGTCTGTCCTACACAGATTGCAAGGTTCTGTCTGTCCTACACAGATTGCAAGGTTCTGTCTGTCCTACACAGATTGCAAGGTTCTGTCTGTCATACACAGATTGCAAGGTTCTGTCTGTCCTACACAGATTGCAAGGTTCTGTCTGTCCTACACAGATTGCAAGGTTCTGTCTGTCCTACACAGATTGCAAGGTTCTGTCTGTCCTATACAGATTGCAAGGTTCTGTCTGTCCTACACAGATTGCAAGGTTCTGTCTGTCCTACACAGATTGCAAGGTTCTGTCTGTCCTACACAGATTGCAAGGTTCTGTTTGTCGTACACAGATTGCATGGTTCTGTCTGTCCTACACAGATTGCAAGGTTCTGTCTGTCCTACACAGATTGCAAGGTTCTGTCTGTCGTACACAGATTGCAAGGTTCTGTCTGTCCTACACAGATTGCAAGGTTCTGTCTGTCGTACACAGATTGCAAGGTTCTGTCTGTCGTACACAGATTGCAAGGTTCTGTCTGTCCTACACAGATTGCAAGGTTCTGTCTGTCGTACACAGACTGCAAGGTTCTGTCTGTCCTACACAGATTGCAAGGTTCTGTCTGTCATACACAGATTGCAAGGTTCTGTCTGTAGTACACAGATTGCAAGGTTCTGTCTGTCCTTCACAGATTGCAAGGTTCTGTCTGTCGTACACAGACTGCAAGGTTCTGTCTGTCTTACACAGATTGCAAGGTTCTGTCTGTCGTACACAGACTGCAAGGTTCTGTCTGTCCTACACAGATTGCAAGGTTCTGTCTGTCGTACACAGATTGCAAGGTTCTGTCTGTCGTACACAGATTGCAAGGTTCTGTCTGTCGTACACAGATTGCAAGGTTCTGTCTGTCCTACATAGATTGCAAGGTTCTGTCTGTCGTACACAGATTGCAAGGTTCTGTCTGTCCTACATAGATTGAAAGGTTCTGTCTGTCCTACACAGATTGCAAGGTTCTGTCTGTCGTACACAGATTGCAAGGTTCTGTCTGTCGTACACAGATTACAAGGTTCTCTCTGTCCTACACAGATTGCAAGGTTCTGTCTGTCGTACACAGACTGCAAAGTTCTGTCTGTCCTACACAGATTGCAAGGTTCTGTCTGTCGTACACAGATTGCAAGGTTCTGTCTGTCGTACACAGATTGCAAGGTTCTGTCTGTCGTACACAGATTGCAAGGTTCTGTCTGTCCTACATAGATTGCAAGGTTCTGTCTGTCGTACACAGATTGCAAGGTTCTGTCTGTCCTACATAGATTGAAAGGTTCTGTCTGTCCTACACAGATTGCAAGGTTCTGTCTGTCGTACACAGATTGCAAGGTTCTGTCTGTCGTACACAGATAACAAGGTTCTCTCTGTCCTACACAGATTGCAAGGTTCTGTCTGTCATACACAGATTGCAAGGTTCTGTCTTTCATACACAGATTGCAAGGTTCTGTCTGTCCTACACAGATTGCAAGATTCTGTCTGTCCTACACAGATTGCAAGGTTCTGTCTGTCCTACACAGATTGCAAGGTTCTGTCTGTCCTACACAGATTGCAAGGTTCTGTCTGTCATACACAGATTGCAAGGTTCTGTCTTTCATACACAGATTGCAAGGTTCTGTCTGTCCTACACAGATTGCAAGGTTCTGTCTGTCGTACACAGATTGCAAGGTTCTGTCTGTCGTACACAGATTGCAAGGTTCTGTCTGTCGTACACAGATTGCAAGGTTCTGTCTGTCCTACACAGATTGAAAGGTTCTGTCTGTCCTACACAGATTGCAAGGTTCTGTCTGTCGTACACAGATTGCAAGGTTCTGTCTGTCGTACACAGATTGCAAGGTTCTGTCTGTCATACACAGATTGCAAGGTTCTGTCTTTCATACACAGATTGCAAGGTTCTGTCTGTCCTACACAGATTACAAGGTTCTGTCTGTCATACACAGATTGCAAGGTTCTGTCTTTCATACACAGATTGCAAGGTTCTGTCTGTCCTACACATATTGCAAGGTTCTGTCTTTCATACACAGATTGCAAGGTTCTCTCTGTCCTACACAGATTACAAGGTTCTGTCTGTCATACACAGATTGCAAGGTTCTGTCTTTCATACACAGATTGCAAGGTTCTCTCTGTCCTACACAGATTACAAGGTTTTGTCTGTCATACATAGATTGCAAGGTTCTGTCTTTCATACACAGATTGCAAGGTTCTGTCTGTCCTACACAGATTGCAAGGTTCTGTCTGTCCTACACAGATTGCAAGGTTCTGTCTGTCCTACACAGATTGCAAGGTTCTGTCTGCCCTACACAGATTGAGGGGTTCTGTCTGTCGTACACAGACTGCAGGGTTCTGTCTATCCTACACAGATTGCAAGGTTCTGTCTGTCCTACATAGATTGAAAGGTTCTGTCTGTCCTACACAGATTGCAAGGTTCTGTCTGTCGTACACAGATTGCAAGGTTCTGTCTGTCGTACACAGATTGCAAGGTTCTCTCTGTCCTACACAGATTGCAAGGTTCTGTCTGTCATACACAGATTGCAAGGTTCTGTCTTTCATACACAGATTGCAAGGTTCTGTCTGTCCTACACAGATTGCAAGGTTCTGTCTGTCCTACACAGATTGCAAGGTTCTGTCTGTCCTACACAGATTGCAAGGTTCTGTCTGTCCTACACAGATTGCAAGGTTCTGTCTGTCATACACAGATTGCAAGGTTCTGTCTTTCATACACAGATTGCAAGGTTCTGTCTGTCCTACACAGATTGCAAGGTTCTGTCTGTCCTACACAGATTGCAAGGTTCTGCCTGTCGTACACAGATTGCAAGGTTCTGTCTGTCGTACACAGATTGCAAGGTTCTGTCTGTCCTACACAGATTGAAAGGTTCTGTCTGTCCTACACAGATTGCAAGGTTCTGTCTGTCGTACACAGATTGCAAGGTTCTGTCTGTCGTACACAGATTGCAAGGTTCTGTCTGTCATACACAGATTGCAAGGTTCTGTCTTTCATACACAGATTGCAAGGTTCTGTCGGTCCTACACAGATTATAAGGTTCTGTCTGTCATACACAGATTGCAAGGTTCTGTCTTTCATACACAGATTGCAAGGTTCTGTCTGTCCTACACAGATTGCAAGGTTCTGTCTTTCATACACAGATTGCAAGGTTCTCTCTGTCCTACACAGATTACAAGGTTCTGTCTGTCATACATAGATTACAAGGTTCTGTCTTTCATACACAGATTGCAAGGTTCTGTCTGTCCTACACAGATTGCAAGGTTCTGTCTGTCCTACACAGATTGCAAGGTTCTGTCTGTCCTACACAGATTGCAAGGTTCTGTCTGTCTTACACAGATTGAGGGGTTCTGTCTGTCGTACACAGACTGCAGGGTTCTGTCTATCCTACACAGATTGCAAGGTTCTGTCTATCCTACACAGATTGCAAGGTTCTGTCTATCCTACACAGATTGCAAGGTACTGTCTGTCCTACACAGATTGCAAGGTTCTGTCTGTCCTACACAGATTGTGTCGACATTGTGCACATTGTGCACGGACCGCCGCGCACCTGTGTCGACATTGTGCACGGACCGCCGCGCACCTGTGTCGGCATTATGCACGGACCGCCGCGCACCTGTGTCGACATTGTGCACGGACCGCCGCGCACCTGTGTCGACATTATGCACGGACCGCCGCGCACCTGTGTCGACATTGTGCACGGACCGCCGCGCACCTGTGTCGACATTGTGCACGGACCGCCGCGCACCTGTGTCGACATTGTGCACGGACCGCTGCGCACCTGTGTCGACATTGTGCACGGACCGCCGCGCACCTGTGTCGACATTATGCACGGACCGCCGCGCACCTGTGTCGACATTGTGCACGGACCGCCGCGCACCTGTGTCGACATTGTGCACGGACCGCCGCGCACCTGTGTCGACATTGTGCACGGACCGCCGCGCACCTGTGTCGACATTGTGCACGGACCGCCGCGCACCTGTGTCGACATTGTGCACGGACCGCCGCGCACCTGTGTCGACATTGTGCACGGACCGCCGCGCACCTGTGTCGACATTATGCACGGACCGCCGCGCACCTGTGTCGATGCTGGGACGTTCTTAGGTTTAAGAACAAATTTATTTCTCATAAGAATTACATACATAATTCACTTACTGAGAAACAATATCTAAAACTATGAAATTAATAATTACAGCGCACAGATGTACGTATATAAAATACTACAGCAAGATATCAAAGAAAAAAAGAAAGAAAAAATGTGGGTAAACAGATAACATAAACTCGATCGTAAGTTATCCAAGCACAACATGGATGTATGAATTTGATTTCTACTAGATGTGGCATTGATGGCATAGTCGGATATTATTATTATAAGTCTATTTTATTTTTCGTTTATTGTTTTATTTATATATTTTGGGTATATACATGGCTTATACAACATTTTGAGTAAGTATTGGATTTTATTTGTTTTTGTTTAATTTAAGTAATTACTAATGTATATATTTGATTTAGATGTATATAGTTAATCTATTTAATAATTATGTTAATATTATATACTTATACAATAATGCAGTTATTATTTCTTCTCTTTACTTATTTGTATGTATAATATTAATTGTGTGAGTTCTTGTTGTCCTTATCCGCTTAATTAACCGCTCGTCTGTGTTTGCCGCTTTATTATTATAATGACCTCAGTATTGGATAGCATGACACAGTAGAGTATATTGAGTATCACAATTCACAGGCACGCGTCTCTCTAGTCCATAGGTTCCCAAACTGTCATGGACTACCACATGGCCACCTTTACAAGAAAAAATATCCAAAGCCCCCTTTACATAATAGTTAATTATACCAATTTATATGTCTGTCTATTATCTATTAATAATCACAAATTAAAAATGAATTCTCTCTCTCTCTCTGTAATCGTGCCACACGAAAAGATCCAGCGCCCACTAGAGCGCGGTACCTCCCGTTGGGACCCTACGCTCTAGTCATTGGCTCGCTAACCGCAAAGCGAGCCTCAACATACATTCAGGTGTCATATTCAAAGAACTAACAGTTAATAAATTGACAATTGTTACAGGTCGTCAGAAGCCCGAATGTCTGACAACCAGTCTTACCAAGGGTTATCGAATCAAAATCAAAGTCATTTATTCAAACTAGGCTGAGAATCAGCACTTTTCAAACGTCAAAATTACATAAGACAGTCCCCCAAAACGCCCGCCCTTCACCACTTCCTAGTGCTTTAGTTGAGGAGAAGAAGTGGCGCAACAAACTCCCCAGCAGCACAGCTCAAAAAAAAAATTCTATACAACACTGCGCAAAATAATATATCTAAGTACATTACGCAACACAAACATAAAATTAAATTTAATTATTTGCTATAAGTCAGCTAGCACACGCCAATATACCAAAAAAAGAAAAGAAAAAAAACGAAAACTATATAGAAATAAAAATACAAAACTAAAAACGTAAGCAGAACTTGATACCTAAATAAAAGCCTCCAGTAATAAAGGGCGTGCCCACTTACATATAGTCATCTACACACACATTATATGTCTGTATTAACATATAGTCATATAGTATGTAGTCGTACCTCGAAGTCACAGATGATAAACTAGGACCATCGAAATAAAATAAACAACGAGTTAAATTACTAATAACAAAATAAAACCAAGGTCAGCAAGACGACCAGTCACCACAAGCAGCACCCGTTCACGAGCATAACGCAAAGTTCAACCATTACGGGAAGGAGACAACCCGACCCCCGACGCTACCGCAAGCTGTGACACCCAGTATTAATAATATAATAATATCCTGAGACATTTTTCACACACGGTCAAACTAAGCAGACCTTGTACTATGGAAACCAGATAACTGATATACTACATACACTACTTTTTTTTTGTAAATACATATTTATATAGATAATTACACCCAGACTCAGGACAAGTTCATGCACACAAATGTTTGTCCTGGATGGGAATCGAACCCACGACCTGCGGCATAATAGGTGGTATCTTAACCAACCACGCCAACTGGCCGGTCTGGGTATTAGTATTACCCAGTTACTGGGTTGTGAAGGTCTGATAGGCAGTCGCTCCATGTAAAATACTGGTATTCAGCTGCATCCGGTTAGACTGGAAGCCGACTCCAGCATAGTTGGAAAAAGGCTAGGCAGATGATGATTGAAAGGATTAGTAGATCTAAAAACGGATGTTAAATATTATCCATGAGAACATTCTCTACAAAACTTACTAGGCCTGTATTGTCCTTTATTTGTCAATAAATTCAGCTGCTCCTTACATTTTGACGAGTAATTTTATTTTATTTTACTTTATTGGGACATAAAACAGAACAGTTACACATTACATATAAGGTATGCCAGAGAATTTTAAAAACTAGGTAAACATGTAACCCACAAAATGTCCGCGAAATAACAGTAACAAACAGTTATACAATTAAATTAAAACGTGCGCTAATATTACAGATAAAGTATATAAGTAGTCGTTAGTGTTTAGACAATAATATTTGTTGAGACGGCTCGTCTCGGCACGACCTATCGTCGCGATCAATATTAAATGACTATAGTAACTATTTTTAAGATTCTAAAGCCAATCTTTTAAACTTTACGTGAGTAAGCGCGAAAATATCCAATTCGATAAAGTGTGTGTTATACGTATCTACGATGCGCCGGAGAGGCGCTCGCGCACCAGCGTGAGTCCTGCACCTTGCAGTGTGGAACAGCTGTTGCACGCGCGCCCCCCGACGCATTACAGTTCTAGGTACAATGTAACACAACCCATTAGTAATATCAGTGCAATCGAACCTGTTATTGCAGAGACCGTGAAGCATCAAGGCCATAAGCAAGCTGCGTCTAGACTCCAAGCTTTGAAATTTATAAAGGTCCAATAAGTGTGCATATGGTATTCTAGACTTAGTGCATCTATAGTGCATAGCACGTAGGAATTTTTTTTGAACCATTTCAATTTGTTGAATATAAATATCAAAAATGGGACTCCAAATCGGAACTGGGAATTCCAATTGAGAGCGGACCAAGGCTTTATATAGAAGCAGATAAGTAGACGGTCTTTTAAAGTCGTTTGACGAACGCATGACGAAACCAAACATACGGAACGCTTAATATTGTGAATATGAACATCAAAGTGCAATTTCGAATCCATTGTTCGAACATAAATGTAGGGAGCAGCTGATTTTTTTCGCGATAAACTGTTGCTCTTGTGTAAGTAAACATACACATTGTAAATAGTTGCTCTTGTCGTTAGTACTTATTCCTCATTATTTCTGCCAAAACTAAATAGAACTGTGTAGATACTGACTGACGCATCAGACGGACAGACAGACGGACGGACAGACCGGAGCGGCTTGTATCTGATTTCACTAAAAATATGTCAAAAATAGAACAATTTCTTACTACCTACTCTATTAGACAAGACGTCTTGACAAACACAAGTATTCTGTACAGTCGCAGGCGCTTATCAGGACGTCGGCGTCGCTCGCATCACGTCTGCGCACAAACACGTTATCTCCAGCTATATTAAGAACAGTGACTTGCTGATAAATCGACTCCTTTAATAGATGCGAGTTGCCACAAGCCCACGAGTAGCGGTCACCGACTCGCGTGGTCGCGACGCGAGGAGCTCTACAACCATGCTAACTGCGCCTCACGAGCACGTCAGCGCGCAATCATTGAACAACATCGCTAACGGCAGCTGTGACACAACACTGCACACTGTGACAAGCAGAATCATTATCATCATTACCTACCATAACATTACTCGTAGATTGCCGCTGAAACACACGGGCCTCCTAATGACGGCTGCATTCAATACATACAACCAAAAAGACAAAAACTGTCAATTAAAAGGTAGTCATTATTAACAGGAATGATTTTCTTAGTTAGAATTAGATCTTAGTACGCTGTAATCAGCGCAAAATATGCTAATCCGTCAACACTCCTGCCTGTTCAGCCGCTGCAGCGATTGAAGACATTTTAAAACCAGACATTCAGACGGCCGCTATGGCTCACGTACAATGGTCCACTTGAAGGACTTAGTGCGGAAACCAAACCCAACAACATAGATAGACATTCTAAAAAACCTACAGGCAACCCTAGCGTCTCGTTCCGTAATGGTCGCTTAGTATGCAGGGCCCGACCCCAAGCCGCAGGGCCCCGCGGTCCCGGATAGTTTATGTAACCGCTACGTATCATACATTATACACCACGCCATTTCCAAATTACAATATGTGCTAATGGCAGCCACATTCCTGATGTGCGAGTGGTAGACGCGAACCTATGAACAATATAATTGATGATCGCACTAGTGCTAAAGGGGAAAGCGTATGTTTGACCAAACACATTTCGCAAAAGCCAAAACCAATAACTCTAAAAACATTTGCTAAACTTCTCCAGCTATGCTTTTTGCTGTCAATCAAAATCAGGCATTCTTGTATTTGTACAAAGTTTTTATTAAGCTAGTGATCAACGGATGCACTCTCAGTCAGCTTCATGATCGATTTATTTGTGACAGACCGATGATGATGCGTGATGGTATTTCGAAGCGCGCTCATTACAACATCCCGCGCATCTCCGATTAGCCGACTATTAACTGCTGACAATGTTTACAAACGGATCGCCACAGTTTATGACAGTCGCGATGAACGCACGGACAGACTGTCAAGAGGACGGACGCTCACATATTTTAATACAGTATAATAGCTCCCAGAGATAGAGGCCGTCTCGTATTTTAGATAAACTCAAAGCATGCCGCCGAGACTGTCAGTCTTCGAATAGTGTTCAGTACGTGGCGATGCACGACGGTTTTGTCAAGCATTACTTATATTTTGGATGTAGGAATCCTACAAGCGTGTAATTACTGCGGCGAGTACTTCCCAGCGTGCACGTTCACATAAACATGCTCCTACATAAGTACACGCGTCGGATGTACTCTGTGGCATTTCGCGCCCGAATCAACATAATTAATAAATAATATCCTGGGTCATTTCACACACGGTCATCTGATCCCAAACTAAGCAGAGCTTTACTATCGAAACCAGTTAACTGATATACTATAACATGAAAGTAAGTAAGATAGCAGGGTAACATATAGACAGCATGGTGACATATCGACCGTCCCTATTAACAATGTCGGATATACATTTTTACCAATATTCACTTTTTTACATAAATCGAATTACAATTTTTAAAAAAATCTTCATTGTTTTTTTTTTTCCTTTATTTGTTAGTAACATAGTCTGTAAGTATCCTTTACTAACAATGCAATTTAAATATATCTGTCTGTTACTAACATAGTTTATAAGTCGAGTGTAATACTAACAAAATTATGGATGTCATGTCTGAAATAAAATATTTTTATTTTTTTTATTTTTAAAACAAACTTTGAACTGAGGGCAGTTCAAAGTTTGCCCTAACAATAAAAAAGATTCTTTATGATATTAACAATGTCAGTTCTGTGAAAAAGACCACTGTTCAGTAGGGACTAAACAGTAGTCTCCCTGCAGAACCGACATTGTTAATAGGGACGGTCGATATAGACAGCATGGTAACATGGAGTTGCACAGGAGGTTCATGTAGACAGCACAGCGCGTGTTGTCCCTTAACGGTGTATATATACAGGGTTCTTGGTAGAACACCAACAACATCTTAAGGGGTCATTGTACTCAACATTATGAACAACTTTATATGAGACCAAACCTGAAATCGCGAAAAAAAAATCCGCTGTTCAGTACATTTTGACGAATTATGCGAACATAAATGTATTGAACAGCAGATTTTTTTCGCGATTACAGGTTTGGTCCCATAGTAAAATTTGTTCATAATGATGAGTACAATGACCCCTTAAGAGGTTGTTGGTGTTTTACCAATAACCCTGTATAACTTATTGCTATTATAACACACACTGCATGGTGCCTCGCTGCACACGGACACGTGGCTCGCGGCGCACTCTCACCTGCATACCGCGCCGCTCACCGCCGCGCGCCGCGCCGGCGACCTCCACTATACTGACTATACTATATACTACGATATGTCAGCGGTTTGTTTACCGACTTTTACGAAAAGCTGCGACCATTAGCGGACTGACTCGCTGCGTGACATGAATCATCAAAATAAAGGCATTACCTCCGCGAGTCGAGCTGCCAACTGGGACGCCGACCTCGCGAACATGTTTCAACACGTATGTCGTACTTCCCGCGCCATCTGCTTTATCAATATGGAAAACAATCAATATGAGCTGTCATCAAAACGTACTCGATGGTAGGTAAGCTAAACGAATAGTATTAGCAACTAGGGACACTAGGGTTCATCGTCGGCTACAACAACAACGTTGATTACTATCAACATTTCTGCGTTAGAATCTTCGGAAAACTGTTTTCAAAGTAGATTGTGTTCCGTGTCCGGGCGCCGGCCCTAGGGCTTATAAGAATAAGTACTAAGTATGCCGCGGGCCGCGGATAACTGCAGTGAAAGCGGCCACTGAAGTAAACAGAGAAAGTCCCCATTCTCCGTACAGTGAGCAGTACGTAGTAACTTCGCACACGTCGTGTGGAGTAATTATTGTGACACACTTGAAATCCGGCCAAACGAATTTATGAAACGGTCGATAAATGGTGATACTACAAAATGCCTTAATAGTAAGAAATGTATAAAATGAGGAATGTCCGGCTCATGTTGCAATATGCACTTACTACATCGTGTAGCTCGACCAGCTCGTATACGGAGCGACGGTACCTACGTACTGCAGACTGCACTCAACAGTACCGAGTACAGTTGATACATAACGCTAGTGGTACGTGTGTGAGGTCAAGTTCGTCACAGCTGTGTGTAGTACGTGCTCGAAGGTACAGTGGCGGACAGTGGTACAGTGGCGGACAGTGGTACAGTGGCGGACAGTGGTACAGTGGCGGTCAGCGGTACAGTGGCGGACAGCGGTACAGTGGCGGACAGTGGTACAGTGGCGGACAGTGGTACAGTGGCGGACAGTGGTACAGTGGCGGACAGTGGTACAGTGGCGGACAGTGGTACAGTGGCGGACAGTGGTACAGTGGCGGACAGTGGTACAGTGGCGGACAGTGGTACAGTGGCGGACAGTGGTACAGTGGCGGACAGTGGTACAGTGGCGGACAGTGGTACAGTGGCGGACAGTGGTACAGTGGCGGACAGTGGTACAGTGGCGGACAGTGGTACAGTGGCGGACAGTGGCACAGTGGCGGACAGTGGCCTCTACCGGTTGTATTGCAGAGCAACATTAGTCACCAGGATGTAGTATAGCTCGCGTGGTAGTGTTGTCTAAGTATACTAGCTAGCACTGTGGCGTAGCGGATTCATGGGTAGAGCAAATGAGACTAATGTGTCACTTAAACAGAGTTTATTTTATAGGTGACCTTAACAGAGTTTATTGTAGGGGTCGTGGATTGTCTTGTCATAAGGTTCTTGCTGGAGGGTTATCGAATGGTGAGGTACTGCCCTGGGTGGACCGTCTGGCTGGCGCTGCGGTGGCTCGGCGTGGTCAGCCTTAGTTTAGCTGTCCGCCGTAGTCGCTTGGTAGAGGTCAGCGTCTGGCGTGTAGACTACCGGAGCAGTTAGGCCAGTAGTGTGGCCGTCAGCCGTAGTTTCTGGTGCGGAGCTCAGCGGCCGCCGGTGCAGTCAGTAAGTGGAGATGTGGGTTCAGACCGGTAGCTAGCCGGGTAGTGCGGCAGGTCTGTAGTCTAGCCAAAGCTGTGGTCCCTGGAAACACGCAAGGGTGCGTCCGTGAGCTCTGAGGAAGCCTCTGTGATGTGCGTAGTTTCCTAACCAGACGAGGTCCGTAGCCCCAAGACAAGGAAAGGCTCAGTGGAGAGGAAACTAGCAGCACAGTGGTTTACAAGATAAGAATAATAATGTAGAATGAACACAAGATAAAACACAGTTATAGTAATATACAGATTCTCCTAAGGACACTATGAGTACTTACCCAATTCATTTTATAGTCCTTGTGTTTTTATAGTGCTTGTGACCTTGTGACCTTGTGTTTCTAGCAAGTTCTATAGAGAGGTGAAAGTGGTAATGTCATAGACTAATTGGCAACTCCCACATATAATTACTTTCTAGTTAATCGACTAAGTAATTATGATATGCTACACCACATTATGAGGCGGATACTAAGGAGAGGGACTACATTATGTTGTGAAATGTTTCTTGGTAAAGCGTGAATTGCATGTTGTTGAATCATTACATAGACGATTGTACATTTATAATTGCCTTTACAATTAGAAACGTACAAACGGTTCGGACAATACTAAGCATAGAAGATACAATATCGATATTGTTCCTCAGCACTCGCTGTGACCTACAATAGAGTTATTACAATTACTAACTTTCCTATTCTACAATAACATTCAGTAAAGTCTAGTTCACGCCTCATGTACTAACAAGGCCAACTGACCTGTTCCCTACTTCACTCAATACAAACGTTCTCATCGGGGGCTCAGTTCCACTAATTACTACCAACGCAGTACAATAGCACGCTGTGTGCTAAACAAACGCTGTTCACACAATGCGCTTGTTGCGAGGGTATACACCGGCCGGCGCGCTCGCGACGGGGAGAAGTAAACTTGTTGTGTGCGGCGACCTCGCCCGCGTCCCTGTGACGTCGCGGTTCAAGGACGCGCCGTGACGTCACCGCGCCCGCCTCGATAGCATGCAGCACTGCGCGCTGCCCACACCACGGAAGAAGCTCGGAAGATCAACTGATTTATAGCTGTCAGGACACTCACGCACTTCAAATAATGCTGGAGACATGCAATAGTTCCCAACTCCTCATCGTAACTGTAGCTTTAGCGATATCTTTCTTGTGATCTCTCCATGTGTGGTTTCTACAGCATGCATAGTATTCTAACTTCAACCTTCTGTAACTTTCTGCTTTGTGACCGAAGTCGGAATTCCAGCTGCCAACTTGTCAAGTGCCAAGCGCTTGCACTAAAAGGAAACGACTCTTCGACAAGGAAATTAAACAAGCGCTCGGTTATCTCGTTAGCGATTTGACTCTTTCCCATGGCGAGCGACACCATGCGAGAGTTCACTCAAGTGGCACTTGAACCGTGAGTGAATAGTTCACAGTTCAGGAATCATGTCAAGTCTCATCATCAAAGAAAGCAGTGCCCCGCTCTGTGGCTAACGGTGGTCCTCAATCAAATCATATCTGTGTTATCTTTTCATTCATGAATCAACAAGGAAATGACTTCGCATAATATCCTCTTTTTAGGATTCCGTACCAAAGGGTAAAACGGGACCCTATTATTAAGACTCTGCTGTCCGTCTGTCACCAGGCTGTATCTCATGAATCGTGATAGTTGGACAGTTGAAATTTTCACAGATTATGTATTTCTGTTGCCACTATAACAACAAATACTAAAAATAGAATAAAATAAATATTTAAGGGGCTCTCATACAACAGACATGATTTTTTTTGCCGTTTTTATAGATAATGGTACGGAACCCTTCGTGCGCGAGTCCGACTCGCACTTGGCCAGTTTTTACCGGTTTCCGGGTAAAGTTTACCTAATTCTTTCCGAGAAACTTACTAAACAGAAGTTTGTCACAAACAAAAACTCAAAATAAACAAAATAAAAAAAAAACATGCATCCAATGAAATTAATAACCGGCTAATGAGATTTTTTACTTTGTTTATAAGGCCGGGAACACGACCATAATCCATTGAAGATTCAGCTGTCCATTCAAAGCCATCTTTATGATCTTTATGAGACTATGATAGTTTTATCATAAAGATGGCTTGTCCGACTAAGTAATAGGTAATACCTAAAATACAATAAAATGGTGAGGTTAAAATATGGACATTCTTAAAAAAGCGCGCGCATTGACTTCGAACCAAAATAACTTGGACAAGGACAGCTCTCTGTGTGACACTGACAGACCAATAAGAACGTCAGTTATTTACTGGAGGCGATTCATTCCGGCGCAAACGCTATGCGACTCTACTGATCATCTGAGACACGTCATGACGTCACACACGTCTGTAGCCCGCCTACATTTTGACACTCGTTATGAAAAAAATAACACGTAATAATTATAATAAAAATGAGAGCTCGTTTGTTTTTGTTTGTTAATATAAACATGATATGAATGAGTACTGTACTTATATTAAAACAATAGGTAAGTTCTTGTACAATATTGATTATTCAGATTCCTTGTTTGTAATGGCATGTGTTTACGACGCAGACGTCGCTTCCGCGGTTTACTGAGAACATTCTGCATTCATAAATTCATGGCTGCTGTAACCTATGTCTAGCAGATAGATTGCACATCAGGGCTGCTGTAACCTATGTCTAGCAGATAGATTGCACATCAGGGCTGCTGTAACCTATGTCTAGCAGATAGATTGCACATCAGGGCTGCTGTAACCTATGTCTAGCAGATAGATTGCACATCAGGGCTGCTGTAACCTATGTCTAGCAGATAGATTG
Source organism: Dicycla oo (assembly GCA_948252095.1). Lineage (NCBI taxonomy): Eukaryota > Metazoa > Arthropoda > Insecta > Lepidoptera > Noctuidae > Dicycla > Dicycla oo. The sequence continues at coordinate 651,465 of OX411718.1, read as the reverse complement.
CACATCAGGGCTGCTGTAACCTATGTCTAGCAGATAGATTGCACATCAGGGCTGCTGTAACCTATGTCTAGCAGATAGATTGCACATCAGGGCTGCTGTAACCTATGTCTAGCAGATAGATTGCACATCAGGGCTGCTGTAACCTATGTCTAGCAGATAGATTGCACATCAGGGCTGCTGTAACCTATGTCTAGCAGATAGATTGCACATCAGGGCTGCTGTAACCTATGTCTAGCAGATAGATTGCACGTCATGGCTGCTGTAACCTATGTCTAGCAGATAGATTGCACGTCATGGCTGCTGTAACCTATGTCTAGCAGATAGATTGCACGTCAGGGCTGCTATAACCTATGTCTAGCAGATAGATTGCACGTCATGGCTGCTGTAACCTATGTCTAGCAGATAGATTGCACGTCATGGCTGCTGTAACCTATGTCTAGCAGATAGATTGCACGTCATGGCTGCTGTAACCTATGTCTAGCAGATAGATTGCACGTCAGGGCTGCTATAACCTATGTCTAGCAGATAGATTGCACGTCAGGGCTGCTGTAACCTATGTCTAGCAGATAGATTGCACGTCAGGGCTGCTGTAACCTATGTCTAGCAGATAGATTGCACGTCATGGCTGCTGTAACCTATGTCTAGCAGATAGATTGCACGTCATGGCTGCTGTAACCTATGTCTAGCAGATAGATTGCACGTCATGGCTGCTGTAACCTATGTCTAGCAGATAGATTGCACGTCAGGGCTGCTATAACCTATGTCTAGCAGATAGATTGCACGTCAGGGCTGCTGTAACCTATGTCTAGCAGATAGATTGCACGTCAGGGCTGCTGTAACCTATGTCTAGCAGATAGATTGCACGTCATGGCTGCTGTAACCTATGTCTAGCAGATAGATTGCACGTCATGGCTGCTGTAACCTATGTCTAGCAGATAGATTGCACGTCATGGCTGCTGTAACCTATGTCTAGCAGATAGATTGCACGTCAGGGCTGCTTTAACCTATGCCTGCCAATGGGCAGGCATCAGTTTAGATCACAGCCTCCAGGCCTCCAGCTGGAGGAACAGGGCAGGCATCTGTCACGTTAGCGTTTGTTTGACAAACAGACTCGTTCTATAATGAGTTACAGGCCACTGATTTTTCAAGAGAAAATACTAGCTGGGCCAAATGACTAAAAACTCAGGCTTGTTGAATGCATGGCTTTCAAGTTGACCTACTTTCAGTCTGAACAACTATCCAATTGTGTTCACAAGTAAGATAAATGTCGGTCTAGTACTAGCGCGGATTACCTCATAGTAAAAGTGTGGGCCAGTGACCTGCAGCCTCTCACCGAGCCGACCTTGAGCGTGCATTCCGAACATTTTATTCTAACGAGTAAGCAACTCCTGCGCGCCTTATCTTTATAAATACATCCGGTAAACGACAATAGATTATTAACTGAGTGCAACAGCTCAAACTACAGAATTTGTCAAATCATTCTCGATAAGCTTCCTCGTAATTAATTAATCATGACTCAGAATGAGAAAGATTATCATTTTGGAACAAATTCGTATAATATTATTACGCAATCGGTGCAAGTTTGGATGTTCCGAACTCCACGATATGTGTCATTAAACCTTTCATCAAAGATTACATATTTTCGAGATGAATAATGGAATAGTGATCGTACGTGCGGTACGTGCCGTCATCTTTTTCCATTAGTAGAACGAGTTCGCTTCTTCAAGATCAGACATTATAATGTTTCTTCTAAAATCTTCAGCGTTCTGTAATCTGCCAAAATAAATCGTACATTCATTCGATATTCGGTAATAAACGGTGAGTAACCACAATGTTATTGCTAGTTAATATATGTGTATTTACTTAACACCACCAACCATTAGTATTGGTGACCACGACATCTTGTTTACACACATTAGATTCCGCTCGAAGGCGCTAAAGGAAATGTTTTGATGCCTCCCTTCACCTCGAGTGAAGTCCTTCATATACGTAATTGATGGTGTGCGAAGGCTACCTTCGGCTGAGCGACGGATTGAGCGAAATTATACACGAAAACAAAAGCCAAGAGTTAAATAACGAACAGTTACTTAGGAACTTACTAACTTCCATGGAATCCATGAAAAAAAGACAGGAAAAGCTTTGACTGCCATTTTCTTTTACATTTTTTTTTTAATTATAAGTGTTTTTCAAACGAGTTTCCTTATCATAAACAGATTATAACCTAACCTAACGTCACTTCGTACCGCTGTCGCCAAAGATCACAGATCGGTCATTCGTCCCGCGATGCTGCACTAGCAATTAATATTCAGAAGGTGTTTCCATGGACAGTGCTGTCTTCTCACGGGAGCAGCACCTCCTCGCCCGCCGCCAGCGTGTTTACGCAAGAACTTAGTCAAGCGGGCAAGACAAGATAGCCTGCATCATGCTAGTTGTCAGTATTACGAGAAGCCGGAACAGAATAAAATCGTCACCGCTTAACTGTACTGTAGGTAGTACCTATGTCCCCATATTATGTTGCCATTCCGATAAGATATCCAAGATAACCATAATGAACCGAAAGATATCCATGATGGATACAGAAAGAAGGAATCCCTTCAAATCCTCCAGTCCCTTCAATTTCTATCCTAATCAATAAGAATAATCTAATAATTTCTATCCTTCAATTCCTTACGAACAGAGTCGTAAGTAATTGAATACCTCACCACATGTAGGATTAATACAACTTGTAGCTGCCGGGACAGCAAAATTTACTGACTGCCTGCAACTAAATAGTGGATACATCTCCGCCTGTGACATTGCTGTGAGCCTGTGAGCACTTACAGTCTGACACAGTGTTATATCACGTTCTGTGTTACGACATTGACTTCCTTACAGTCTGACACAGTGTTATATCACGTTCTGTGTTACGACATTGACTTCCTTACAGTCTGACACAGTGTTATATCACGTTCTGTGTTACGACATTGACTTCCTTACAGTCTGACACAGTGTTATATCACGTTCTGTGTTACGACATTGACTTCCTTACAGTCTGACACAGTGTTATATCACGTTCTGTGTTACGACATTGACTTCCTTACAGTCTGACACAGTGTTATATCACGTTCTGTGTTACGGCATTGACTTCCTTACAGTCTGACACAGTGTTATATCACGTTCTGTGTTACGACATTGACTTCCTTACAGTCTGACACAGTGTTATATCACGTTCTGTGTTACGACATTGACTTCCTTACAGTCTGACACAGTGTATATCACGTTCTGTGTTACGACATTGACTTCCTTACAGTCTGACACAGTGTTATATCACGTTCTGTGTTACGACATTGACTTCCTTACAGTCTGACACAGTGTTATACCACGTTCTGTGTTACGACATTGACTTCCTCATAGTCCGAGCTGCTACAGAAAAATTCTAGATGAAAAAACCCAATAACACTGCCCGAGCCGGGGATCGTACCCAGGACCTCATGCTTAGCAGTAGCGGTTGCGAGCACTAGACCAACGAGGCAGTCAAATCAATCACTTGGTAGAATAAGGTCGCAAATCGCAAATCCCGTATCAAATGAAAGTGAAAAGTTCTGCGCCGCACATTACTGCTGCTTTATTGCTTAAATTACTTTCTCACAGACGGCTGGTAGGTACTTACAGAGTACAGTATACATTTATCTATGAGTTGGATCGATACAATAAAAATAATAAATCATCGATTTTCAAGTTACAAAGACCCATAGATACATAAATACCTTAACCTAAGTATACATATACATATGTATGTTGTTATATGCGACGTGGTAGCTCATCCGAGACCCGCGGCGCCACACCGATGGACTGCCATACTAATGCACGGCTGACATGTATACACCCAACTCATTGGAACAATACGGCGACACGCTAAATAATCAGAGCACGCGACTCACAGGGAACATTCCACGCCATCGTGTGAACACTGTAACCACATAATTATACCGCACTTACATCTGGATCGTGGCGCATATTTTTAGTTACTTAGTTCATAAAACACAGATGTATGCAACGGAAACTACCACTCTTGAATTAAAACATACAGTATCTATCCACAGCCAGGTACTATTTGTCAATGAGTGCAAGTCTGCGCGTGTTGCCAGCTGCTAGCCGACGTAAGGCGATACAAGTCTATGAAAACATTTTACCTGAACCTTCAGCTCCATTCCATCGGAAGAAAGGATTTTATTAAAATGGCGACAGAGTTCCAAACGCTCACAATGTCAGTAAGTACGCCAAGAAATTTGTGGCTCACTATTGTACGCGACTGCGGTCTCATAAAACGCAATAGGTACTTAGTTTGTAATATCCAGCCCCTGACGTATGCTGTAATGTAGGCCGGTACCTGAACGTAACCAACACTACACATAGTCCGAGATAACGCCTTTCGGTTACCAGTATTCTTCACTTCGGAACAGTTCCAGAGCAGTCGCTTGCCAGGTGCTTAGGTACGTAACATCACTTCGGAACAGTTCCAGAGCAGTTGCTTGCCAGGTGCCTAGGTACGTAACATCACTTCGGAACAGTTCCAGAGCAGTCGCTTGCCAGGTGCCTAGGTACGTAATATCACTTCGGAACAGTTCCAGAGCAGTCGCTTGCCAGGTGCCTAGGTACGTAACATCACTTCGGAACAGTTCCAGAGCAGTTGCTTGCCAGGTGCCTAGGTACGTAACATCACTTCGGAACAGTTCCAGAGCAGTTGCTTGCCAGGTGCCTAGGTACGTAACATCACTTCGGAACAGTTCCAGAGCAGTCGCTTGCCAGGTGCCTAGGTACGTAACATCACTTCGGAACAGTTCCAGAGCAGTCGCTTGCCAGGTGCCTAGGTACGTAACATCACTTCGGAACAGTTCCAGAGCAGTCGCTTGCCAGGTGCCTAGGTACGTAACATCACTTCGGAACAGTTCCAGAGCAGTTACGTCTCGAATCCGTAAGTTGATCTAAATATATTTAAGAAGCTACGAAGCTCTGCTGATCATGATACGCTCAGATTAGTTTATTTTGCCCTTTGTCGATCGGTCCTAATGTACTGCTTGCCCGTGTGGGGTGGTGCCACCCAAAATGTTTTTATTCGTCTTGAGAGAGCCCAGAGAGCTGTCCTGAAGGTTATGCTCTTTCGTCCACGAAGGTATCCCACTGTGCAGCTCTATGCTGATTGCAGGGTACTCACTGTTAGGCAACTTTATGTGCTCCTGTCGACGCTACGTAAACACTCTGTGCGTCCCCCTGAGGAACCGTCCGGTAGACTTAAGCACAATGTTTTTCCTCTGGAACGCCATAGGACTGCCTTTGCCAAACGCCAATTCTATGTTTCTAGCATAAAAATGTATAACATCCTAAATAAAAATTTAAAAATTTATTCTTACTCAACATTTCGTTGTAAAACCTTACTTAAAGATTATCTCCAAACATTAAACTATGATAGTACTGAGGATCTACTACTGGGTTTACAGTGATACCTAATTATAAATCTTTACGTGCACACCCACACCCACACACACACACCCACACCCACACACACACACACACCCACCCACACACACACACACACACACACACACACACACACACACACACACACACACACACACACACACACACACACACACACACACACAAACCCTACATATACACTACACGTTCACCTACAGTTACACTTACAAACTACACACACGCTTCATCATACACGCATAACCATGTATCATTTCTCTTTTTTATTTTATCTTTATCTTTATATAAATAATAATTCTGTTTTCTACCATTAATTGTTAAAACTATTCCAAACTACTGAAAATGGCTCTAAGTTGCTACGGAGAATCACTGACTCCTAAGTCACAGGAACTTACACCTAGTTTAGGAGTCAGAGTATTTAATAACTGACCCTTGTAATTAAGCCTTTTATGTGTTACTTTTGTTGTATATTGTTAAGAGCTTTAGGTGAAATAAAGAATTTATTTATTTATTTATTTATTAGTTGCTTGCCAGGTGCCTAGGTACGTAACATCACTTCGGAACAGTTCCAGAGCAGTCGCTTGCCAGGTGCCTAGGTACGTAACATCACTTCGGAACAGTTCCAGAGCAGTCGCTTGCCAGGTGCCTAGGTACGTAACATCACTTCGGAACAGTTCCAGAGCAGTCGCTTGCCAGGTGCCTAGGTACGTAACATCACTTCGGAACAGTTCCAGAGCAGTCGCTTGCCAGGTGCCTAGGTACGTAACATCACTTCGGAACAGTTCCAGAGCAGTCGCTTGCCAGGTGCCTAGGTACGTAACATCACTTCGGAACAGTTCCAGAGCAGTCGCTTGCCAGGTGCCTAGGTACGTAACATCACTTCGGAACAGTTCCAGAGCAGTCGCTTGCCAGGTGCCTAGGTACGTAACATCACTTCGGAACAGTTCCAGAGCAGTTGCTTGCCAGGTGCCTAGGTACGTAACATCACTTCGGAACAGTTCCAGAGCAGTCGCTTGCCAGGTGCCTAGGTACGTAACATCACTTCGGAACAGTTCCAGAGCAGTCGCTTGCCAGGTGCCTAGGTACGTAACATCACTTCGGAACAGTTCCAGAGCAGTCGCTTGCCAGGTGCCTAGGTACGTAACATCACTTCGGAACAGTTCCAGAGCAGTTGCTTGCCAGGTGCCTAGGTACGTAACATCACTTCGGAACAGTTCCAGAGCAGTCGCTTGCCATGTGCCTAGGTACGTAACATCACTTCGGAACAGTTCCAGAGCAGTTGCTTGCCAGGTGCCTAGGTACGTAACATCACTTCGGAACAGTTCCAGAGCAGTTGCTTGCCAGGTGCCTAGGTACGTAACATCACTTCGGAACAGTTCCAGAGCAGTCGCTTGCCAGGTGCCTAGGTACGTAACATCACTTCGGAACAGTTCCAGAGCAGTTGCTTGCCAGGTGCCTAGGTACGTAACATCACTTCGGAACAGTTCCAGAGCAGTCGCTTGCCAGGTGCCTAGGTACGTAACATCACTTCGGAACAGTTCCAGAGCAGTTGCTTGCCAGGTGCCTAGGTACGTAACATCACTTCGGAACAGTTCCAGAGCAGTCGCTTGCCAGGTGCCTAGGAACACGCGTTCGTCTACTAATCACTACACATGTAAGCTACTACCTATTAGATTTTAAGCAAACAATAAAAAATGAACTGCGCTATCAGCTGTATACTGGAAGTGAGGTCACAGTAGGGCTACCTACTTATAATGTGTAACGGGAAAGTCACCACATTAACAATTTCAATGATGAAATAAAAAAGTCATTCCACCATATAACTTCTAAGCTATGGATGTCAACTGGGGTGACATTGATTAAGTTTTAGGGAACAAGCTACACAACGTACCCATTCACGCGGTGACCATCTTTCATACCGAGACTCCTCCATGCCTCGGAAAGCACGTTAAGCCCTTGGTCCCGGCTGTCATTCGTGGATCTTTGACAGTCGTTACAGGTTGTCAGAAGCCCGAAAGTCTGACAACCAGTCTTACCAAGGGGTATCGTATTACCCAGTAACTGGGTAGTGGAGGTCAGATAGGCAGTCGCTCCATGTAAAATACTGGTATTCAGCTGCATCCGGTTAGACTGGAAGCCGACCCCAACTTAGTTGGGAAAAGGCTAGGCAGATTGATTTCACCCACACGTTCACCTCCAGTCACCTACACATTCACCTCCAGTCACCTATACATTCACCTCCAGTCACCCACACGTTCACCTCCAGTCACCTACACATTCACCTCCAGTCACCCACACGTTCACCTCCACTCACCTACACATTCACCTCCAATCACCCACACGTTCACCTCCAGTCACCCACACATTCACCTCCAGTCACCTACACATCCACCACCAGTCACCTACACATTCACCTCCAGTCACCCACACATTCACCTCCAGTCACCTACACATTCACCTCCAGTCACCCACACGTTCAACTCCAGTCACCTACACATTCACCTCCAGTCACCCACACGTTCCCCTCTACTCACCTACACATTCACCTCCAGTCACCCACACGTTCACCTCCAGTCACCTACACATTCACCTGCAGTCACCCACACGTTCACCTCCAGTCACCTACACATTCACCACACTCTTTGACTGCTTTTGTTTTACTTTTAATTTTTCTTTTCTTTTCATTTATTTATTTTTTGTTTTAATTGTTTAGTAGAAATGCTTACATGTTACTATGCGTTTCAACTATAGGTATGAACCGAGTGAAATATCGTCCAGCGGGGCGTTCAGCGTTGCGTGCAAGTTCACCGAGCGCCGCTCGGCCGTCACTCAGGGCACTCGCGAGTGTTTGCATGTGTTTCTTTCGCTGCCAGCTCCGCGAATTAGCGGGGTGCGGGGTGAGCACGAGGTGCCGGCCCCGCTAATATGCGGAGTAGCACCGCTCGGATTTTATCAATTAGTACGCGCCCGGCACTGCGCTTGGCAACACGTTTGTAGGATGGCACTACACTTGTTAACACGAACGTCGCACGCCCCGCCGGACGCTCGAGTCGAGCGTGCACTCAGGCCGTACGCTAAGACTAGGATCGCGCTTACTGCCAACTTCGCACGATAGCTGTCAAATTAGTTGTCAAATTGCCAGCAACAAAAAAAACTGTTAACAATAAATAATGGTATATTTTTTTATTCATAGATTTCATTATTATTTATGGTCATTTTTATAAAATGTTATTTCTTGATTTCCATAAATAGATAATTTTGGATATCTTAATAATATATGGAAACAGTATTCATTAAAAAAATGAACCAATATATACCTTCCTAACTTCACTAAATGTTTTTGTTATCATTGTTGACTTTGTTTCTTCTTATTTGTTAAGTTTGTGCGTTAGAGTGAACTTTCAACTCAATAAGAGTACGAAGAGGGGCGGTGTTCCATCGTAGAGCACGAGAAATCGATTTTAATGTGCACAAGTAAATACTTTGAAAATGAAAAAATCATGCTAATGAACAATTTCACATTGAACTGAGTATAATTTTTCTTTATTTATTTGTTTGTACACCTTACGCTTTGGTAATGAAGTTCGCTAGTATCGCGAAACAAAATGGCGTCTTGTCAGTACTATTCTGCCTGTGTTACTTGTATGTAGCCACTAAGTGGGGCCTGGTGACCTGTAAAACTGGTTTTTCTAAAACCCACCTCAGGCACCAGCTCTCACAATGTGAATGTTTATAGTTCAAAACTGGTAACTGTTACAAAGCTATTGTGAGGGAGAATAATTAATAAACTTATTATTATTTATTATTATTCATACTAATGTTACATGTATAATAAATGCATTACGTGCAGACTCACCTTCACAACGCAAGTATTACAAGCTTGTGTCGTCTAATGACATATGCGCGAGGTCAACGACCTCTACTGTAGCTAATTTTAATTTTAATATTAACTAATGATTATGCGAAAATCAACTAACATCGTTATTGTAATGTTCTACTCATGATTTGTATCTCTCGCTGATCATTATTATTTTTGTTTCATTGATCTCGTGGCTCGTCGAGGAGTTCGTGGCTAAGTAATAACAGCCGCAAGGGTCGATCCATCAGGTTAAGCTACGCTTGCCGGGGTTGGTCTGTGGATGGGTGACCATCTTTTCATACCAAGACTCCTCCGTGCCTCGGAAAGCACGTTAAGCCGTTGGTCCCGGCTGTCATTCGTGGATCTTTGACAGTCGTTACGGGTCGTCAGAAGCCCAAAAGTCTGACCACCAGTCTTACCAAGGGGTATCGTATTACCCAGTAACTGGGTTGTGGAGGTCAGATAGGCAGTCGCTCCATGTAAAATACTGGTATTCAGCTGCATCCGGTTAGACTGGAAGCCGACCCCAACTTAGTTGGGAAAAGGCTAGGCAGATTGATTGATTTTATTGATCGCACTTTCTATAGACAACTGCGAGAGTATTCTATTAGAAATTAAATAGCTTCCCTGCAGAACTCGACAAGATATCGTGATCCTCATCGTGAAGTGCACTTTCTCACGTGTTGCCGAACAGGATGTTTTGTAGAGATATCGCAGACGGCGAGTGAGCCGTCACGCCACTCCCCGCTAACGATACGGGTTTTCAACTTGCAACGCTACGCCAATGCCGCACTGCCGCTACGCCAATGCCGCACTGCCTCTACGCCAATGCCGCACTGCCGCTACGCCAATGCCGCACTGCCTCTACGCCAATGCCGCACTGCCGCTACGCCAATGCCGCACTGCCGCTACGCCAGTGCCGCACTCTACGCCAATGCCGCACTGCCGCTACGCCAATGCCGCACTGCCTCTACGCCAATGCCGCACTGCCACTACGCCAATGCCGCACTGCCGCTACGCCAATGCCGCACTGCCGCTACGCCAATGCCGCACTGCCGCTACGCCAATGCCGCACTGCCGCTACGCCAATGCCGCACTGCCGCTACGCCAATGCCGCACTGCCGCTACGCCAATGCCGCACTGCCTCTACGCCCATGCCGCACTGCCTCTACGCCAATGCCGCACTGCCTCTACGCCAATGCCGCACTGCCGCTACGCCAATGCCGCACTGCCGCTACGCACTCGCAGCGTTACGTTACCGTTACGCCTCGGTTCTACACAGTCTGGCCATAAATACTGTTACAATTAAAAATAAGAAAGATATTACATTTGAATTTGGAATCTGTCATTTTTATACGATTGTTCATTGAGGTTTCTAATTTTGGCGCCAATACATTGTACAATATTTTGCGATATTAAAATGGAGTGGGGTGATAAAGAGAACCGAATCGCTGTGATTGCATTACACAAAGTTGGTATGGAGCCAAATGCAATTTTTAAAACTCTCCATACGCTTGGTATTAGTCAAATGTTTGTGTACCGGGCTATTAATAGGTACAATGAGACCTCCTCTGCTTGTGACAGAAAAAGATCTGGCCGTCCACGTAGTGTTCGTACGAAAAAGGTGGTCAAAGCAGTAAGGGAAAGAATTTGAAGAAATCCTGTCCAAAAGCAAAAGATTTTATCTCGGGATATGAAGATAGCACCCAGAACCATGCAGCCTATAAGAGACGCACTGGCCATTTGTTAACTAATCATTTAAAAAAGAATAGGGTGGTAAAATCGAAACAACTACTGAAGCGGTACGCGAAGGAAGGTCACAGAAAAATTTTGTTTACAGATGAGAAAATCTTTAAAATTGAGCAACATTTTAACAAACAAAATGACCGTATTTATGCTCAAAGCTCTAAGGAAGCTTCCCAATTAGTCGACAGAGTGCAACGTGGGCATTATCCGACTTCAGTGATGGTTTGGTGGGGTGGTAGCTATGAAGGAGGTGCCATGTTAGCTATGCCATAATCCAGCGGATTAAAATCGGGATCTTAATCCGCTGGATTATGATTTTTGGCAGTTTTAGAGAGTACGGCTTGCTCTAAACGCCATGATAATTTGGAGTCCCTAAAACAATCCATACGATTGTCAGTGAAGAATTTTCCCATGGAAAGAGTGCGTGCTTCTGTTGATAACTGGCCTCAACGTTTAAACCACCAGACCACTTCGAATAAGCTTTTTATATTTTAAATTGTTTTATATTTATGTATTAAACTAACACACTGTAAAAGTAATAAATATTATTTGCAATAATTTTTTTTTCTTCGTGACAATATTTATGGCAAGACTAGGTATATTGTGTTCGCTAACTTTTTTATCTGTAATCTAATCATCATTTGTCCGAATAATAACTTGCCCGAACTTAATGTCACATAATATCACATGCCATAAAATTGAAATCTCTAAATACAATATGCCCTAAATGTGTTTGTCATAAATCGTGCAGTCGTGCCGCTCGCGCTGCGGTGCGACGTGTGGCGGGAGTTCTTATGTGTGATGTGGAAGACACCACCGACATGTGTAGTGTATCGTGCAGTCGTACCGCTCGCGCTGCGGTGCGACGTGTGGCGGGAGTTCTTATGTGTGATGTGGAAGACACCACCGACATGTGTAGTGTATCGTGCAGTCGTACCGCTCGCGCTGCGGTGCGACGTGTAGCGGGAGTTCTTATGTGTGATGTGGAAGACACCACCGACATGTGTAGTGTATCGTGCAGTCGTACCGCTCGCGCTGCGGTGCGACGTGTGGCGGGAGTTCTTATGTGTGATGTGGAAGACACCACCGACATGTGTAGTGTATCGTGCAGTCGTACCGCTCGCGCTGCGGTGCGACGTGTGGCGGGAGTTCTTATGTGTGATGTGGAAGACACCACCGACATGTGTAGTGTATCGTGCAGTCGTACCGCTCGCGCTGCGGTGCGACGTGTAGCGGGAGTTCTTATGTGTGATGTGGAAGACACCACCGACATGTGTAGTGTATCGTGCAGTCGTACCGCTCGCGCTGCGGTGCGACGTGTGGCGGGAGTTCTTATGTGTGATGTGGAAGACACCACCGACATGTGTAGTGTATCGTGCAGTCGTACCGCTCGCGCTGCGGTGCGACGTGTAGCGGGAGTTCTTATGTGTGATGTGGAAGACACCACCGACATGTGTAGTGTATCGTGCAGTCGTACCGCTCGCGCTGCGGTGCGACGTGTGGCGGGAGTTCTTATGTGTGATGTGGAAGACACCACCGACATGTGTAGTGTATCGTGCAGTCGTACCGCTCGCGCTGCGGTGCGACGTGTAGCGGGAGTTCTTATGTGTGATGTGGAAGACACCACCGACATGTGTAGTGTATCGTGCAGTCGTACCGCTCGCGCTGCGGTGCGACGTATGGCGGGAGTTCTTATGTGTGATGTGGAAGACACCACCGACATGTGTAGTGTATCGTGCAGTCGTACCGCTCGCGCTGCGGTGCGACGTGTAGCGGGAGTTCTTATGTGTGATGTGGAAGACACCACCGACATGTGTAGTGTATCGTGCAGTCGTACCGCTCGCGCTGCGGTGCGACGTGTGGCGGGAGTTCTTATGTGTGATGTGGAAGACACCACCGACATGTGTAGTGTATCGTGCAGTCGTACCGCTCGCGCTGCGGTGCGACGTGTAGCGGGAGTTCTTATGTGTGATGTGGAAGACAACACCGACATGTGTAGTGTATCGTGCAGTCGTACTGCTCGCGCTGCGGTGCGACGTGTAGCGGGAGTTCTTATGTGTGATGTGGAAGACACCACCGACATGTGTAGTGTATCGTGCAGTCGTACCGCTCGTGCTGCGGTGCGACGTGTAGCGGGAGTTCTTATGTGTGATGTGGAAGACACCACCGACATGTGTAGTGTATCGTGCAGTCGTACCGCTCGCGCTGCGGTGCGACGTATGGCGGGAGTTCTTATGTGTGATGTGGAAGACAACACCGACATGTGTAGTGTATCGTGCAGTCGTTATACAAAAGACTTAAAACCGTTTTCAATAAAAGTTATTAGTCCTAAATTCAAATTATTTAATGTTTATTTATCCTAATAATAAAAGAGCAGTATGGCTTTTGTCACGGCTCCGGCAGCAAGTATGCAGCTAGTATGCAAGCAAGCATGCAGCATTCACGGCGCTGGCGCCGGCGCTGCGGGTCTCCGGCGGTCCCACGCGTGCATGTCATACGGTATTCTGCTCTGGGGCAAAGCCGCTGACATTCAAAATATATTTGTTCTTCAGAAACGAGCTGTTCGAGCAATTTACCAGCTCGGTGCCAGAGTTTCTTTGAGAGATTTTTTTAAACAGATTGGTATTCTCACGGTGGCATCACAATTCATCTTCGCCAACATCTTATATATTAGACAAAATATACATTTATACACTAAAAACAGTGATATTCACAATGTTAACACCAGAAATAAGGACAAATTACGTGCTCCATTTCACCGGTTCCATAAGGTTCATAACTAATTTGTTGGGCTTGGTATATCTTTTTATTACAAGCTACCCTCTTCTTTGCTCGATTTGCCCTTTAATGCGTTCAAAACTAAAGTAAAATCTAACCTTTGTTCAAAGGCATACTATTCTATCAACGATTACTTAAACGATAAGAATAGTTGGTCGCTGTGTTTAACTTAAGACTTTGTTCTTTCTCCAGAATTAGCATACCTACTGACAGGTTATATGAGTTCATATAATTATTTATTTTCTTTGACTCTCAAGGTCAATTTTATTTTTATTTATTATTGACACAAGCTACTCATTTCAATGTTTATTTTTTTATATGAGTGGTATTGCAATAATTATGTGGTTAGCTAGTGACCTCGACAATTGATCATCATCTGGTTTCCATAGTACAAGCTCTGCTTAGTTTGGGACCAGATGACCGTGTGTGAAACTGTCCCAGGAATATTATATTTTATTATATTATATTATAGTTTTTCTTGCCTGAGCAACCGGCAGCAAGTTCTTCATGCTCCCTTAGATGTCACAGCTTGCGGTAGCGTCGGGGGTCGGGTTGTCTCCTTCCCTCAAATATGGCGAGGGGGGTGATGGCTGATCTTTGCGTTTTGCTCGTGAACGGGTGCTGCTTGTGGTGACTGGTCGTCTTGCTGACCTTGGTTTTGTTTTGTTATTAGTAACTTAACTCGTTGTTGATTTTACTTCGATGGTCCTAGTTTATCCCTATCTGTGACTTGTGAGTTACGACTACATGTACGGCTATATGTAAGTGGGCACGCCCTTTATTACTGGAGGCTTTTATTTAGGTATAAAGTTCTGCTTACGTTTTTAGTTTTGTATATTGTTTCTGCTTGAGTATAGTTTTCGATTTTTTTTTGGTATATTGGCGTGTGCTAGCTTACTTATAGCAAATAATTTAATGTAATGTTTTGTGTTGTGTAATGTACCTAAATTATTATGCGCAGTGTTATATAGAATCATTTTTTTTGAACTGAACAGGAAGCTGCGCTGCTGGGGAGTTTGTTGCGCCACTTCTTCTCCCCAGCTAAAGCACTAGGAAGTGGTGAAGGGCGGGCGTTTTGGGGGACTGTCTTATGTAATTTTGACGTTCAAAAAGTGCTGATTCTCAGCCTAGTTTGACTTTTGATTTGATTTTGATTTTGCTGATCGTCGCAGACGGCTTTCGCTCACCACCGCGGCGAAGGCTGGCGGCCAACGAGCGTCCTGCTCCTCAGCCCGCAGGCCGCCTCGCCCCTACGCACCTACGAGGTTCTAAATTACGTTTTAGGGGTAGGGCAGACGAGGCCGCGTGGAGTCGGATTTACAGGATACGTTTCTGTCGCTAAAACCTAAGTTTTAACAAATATTTTAGAACAATTTTATTATAAATGCACATTCGGAATAATACAAATTATATATTATAATACAATACTTAGGACATATTACTACATTTCATGCAAAATTAGGAAATTCTATTATTATAGTACTCGATATTCTGACAGAGTAGTTCTAGAAGTAAAGATATTTATGTAAAACAAAGTTTCGAATTTTTGAACATTATAGTTCGTGTTATGGATATTGGATAGGGTTGATTGTCCGGTTGTGAGGCACTGGAATACCGTTCACGGTTCTGGAGGGGTCCTTTACAATGTAAAATAGTGTAAGTGTAATAATTAATAATTTTGACATTCAATAATAATATACTAACATAGTTATAAGTATGATTTACTAACAATGTATGGAATATTTGTTGATTCTGAAATAAATGAATAATAATAATAATAATAATAGAATTAGATAATAATTAGAATTAGAATAATAATTAGAATTAGATAGCAAATTAGACTTCCACGCGCACGTTACCAAAATTTGCAAGTCTGCACACAAAATGTTAGGGTTTGTCATGAGGACTGCATCACAGTTCGATAACATAGGGGTTGTAAAAGTATTATACAATGCTTATGTACGCAGTAAACTTGAGTATGGTGCTGTTATTTGGAATCCATATGAGGAAAAGTATGCTCTAATGATTGAAAAAATACAACGTAAATTTGCTAGATGGATATACAGGATACAGTATGGATACTATCCCTTCCTATATCCTTCTTTATTTGTCTTGGGTATGGTGGACATGGAAACATTAAAATTTAGAAGGGCTATGTCTCAAGTTGCGCAATATCTGTCGATAATTCGTAACAAAGTCGATAGTCCCGAAATACTAGAGCGAGTCCGTATCTTGGTCCCCGGGAACATATCAATGGGCTCGAAGGGGCAGGTAGCGCCGCGCCGCCGCCCGCGGCTGCTGGAGCGGCCCGCCGCGCGCACCGAGCGCGGGCGACATGCGCCTACCAACCGCGCACTCCGCACTATCGGCGACATTCTTGCTCAGCACCACGAACTGGACTTATTTGCCGATGGATTAGGACATTTATATAATAAATTTCGTATAATTTTAAATGACATATACTATACCTAATAATAACTGAAGTGAATTAAATTGATTACTTACTATTACTAGATTGACACTAAACTGACATTTTATTCTAAGTATTAATTCATCGTTGTAATTTATTTTTATAATTTTTATAGACTTGGACATTATTGTTATTTTTATAAAATCTATTGTTAAGAGCATGTATAATATATTAAGCCATAAACGAATTGTCAGAAAATTAATCGTACGAGCGTTTTGGATGTTAAATCTGTTAGCTCGTAAGACCAATTTAATAAATAAATAAATAAATAAATAAATAAATAATGATTTTCGGACAAACAATTTTAGGAGAAGGGAGTACCCTACGCCTCACTACGAGTCGCAAATCAGCTACGCTGTTGCTACGCCACCGCTACGACAGCGCCGCGCTACGCGACCGCCGTGCTACCGCTATGCCACCGCTACGACAGCGCCGCGCTACGCGACCGCCGTGCTACCACTACGCCATCGCTACGACAGCGTCGTGCTACGCCACCGCTACGACAGCGTCGCGCTACGCCACCGCCGTGCTACCGCTATGCCACCGCTACGACAGCGTCGCGCTACGCCACCGCCGTGCTACCGCTATGCCACCGCTACGACAGCGTCGCGCTACGCCACCGCCGTGCTACCGCTATGCCACCGCTACGACAGCGTCGCGCTACGCCACCGCCGTGCTACCGCTATGCCACCGCTACCACAGCGTCGCGCTACGCCACCGCCGTGCTACCGCTATGCCACCGCTACGACAGCGTCGCGCTACGCCACCGCCGTGCTACCGCTATGCCACCGCTACGACAGCGTCGCGCTACGCCACCGCCGTGCTACCGCTATGCCACCGCTACGACAGTGTCGCGCTACGCCACCGCCGTGCTACCGCTATGCCACCGCTACGACAGCGTCGCGCTACGCCACCGCCGTGCTACCACTACGCCATCGCTACGACAGCGTCGTGCTACGCCACCGCCGTGCTACCGCTATGCCACCGCTACGACAGCGTCGCGCTACGCCACCGCCGTGCTACCGCTATGCCACAGCTACGACAGCGTCGCGCTACGCCACCGCCGTGCTACCACTACGCCATCGCTACGACAGCGTCGTGCTACGCCACCGCCGTGCTACCGCTATGCCACCGCTACGACAGCGTCGCGCTACGCCACCGCCGTGCTACCACTACGCCATCGCTACGACAGCGTCGTGCTACGCCACCGCCGTGCTACCGCTATGTCACCGCTACGACAGCGTCGAGCTACGCCACCGCCGTGCTACCACTACGCCATCGCTACGACAGCGTCGCGCTACGCCACCGCCGTGCTACCACTACGCTAGCGCTGCGTTCGACGTCGAGTCGATATTTGATGGAGGTATACCTACATCACAATTTTTAAAAACTCGAGTAAAATTGTTTGGAGTCTGCCACTAATAAACTGTTCTGACAAAGAGAAAAGTCGTTGTTGTTTTACATTATTGTGGTCGATCCAAATAACCTCATAATCAGAATTATATCTGCCGCTCGCACTACACCGCGGATCGCGAATCATTCGCAGATCCGTTCACTGTTTACTCTACAAATAATTAATGAACATGCGTTTGTTTGTTTCACAGAACTGCTTACACTGAATGCCGCACTGTTTGGATAACATTCTCTCAACTATTCACTTCGCGTAAACTTTATACTGGGGAACATTCAGCCTACACCATTTTAGATAAATTTCGGCCTCGCTTTAACATTATTCAATCTGGGTATCAACAAGATGATTTTTCTACACGATAAATACTGGCCATAAGTTCCTCTCGGTTCGTCAGCACATACATACTCGTACCTCCTTGACTGCTGACGAATCGTAGTTCGTAGCTGCGAGTCGGAGGCAACCGAGCGGCAGAGATAACGGCCGGCCTCGCATTCCGCGATCGTCGATACTATGTGTAGGCGAGTGCTCTACAGTGTACAGCTCCGACCAGCCCGCGCTAGGTTGTCTCCTAATAAATCTAGCTGATAACGCCGGACAACATACTATCTACACACAATATTAGTCGCCTGATGAATATTAGCCGGGACCTTGTCGTCAGTCGAATCCTAAATATTAGCCGGGACCTTGTCGTCAATCTTGTCATAAATATTAGCCAGGACCTTGTCGTCAATCTTGTCATAAATATTAGCCGGGACCTTGTCGTCAATCTTGTCATAAATAGTAGCCAGGACCTTGTCGTCAATCTTGTCATAAATATTAGCCAGGACCTTGTCGTCAATCTTGTCATAAATATTAGCCGGGACCTTGTCGTCAATCTTGTCATAAATAGTAGCCAGGACCTTGTCGTCAATCTTGTCATAAATATTAGCCAGGACCTTGTCGTCAATCTTGTCATAAATAGTAGCCAGGACCTTGTCGTCAATCTTGTCATAAATATTAGCCAGGACCTTGTCGTCAATTGTCGTCAATCTTGTCATAAATATTAGCCAGGACCATGTCGTCAATCTTGTCATAAATATTAGCCGGGACCTTGTCGTCAATCTTGTCGTCAATCTTGTCATAAATATTAGCCAGGACCTTGTCGTCAATCTTGTCGTCAATCTTGTCATAAATATTAGCCAGGACCTTGTCGTCAATCTTATCATAAATATTAGCCAGGACCATGTCGTCAATCTTGTCATAAATAGTAGCCAGGACCTTGTCGTCAATCTTGTCATAAATATTAGCCAGGACCTTGTCGTCAATCTTATCATAAATATTAGCCAGGACCATGTCGTCAATCTTGTCATAAATATTAGCCAGGACCTTGTCGTCAATCTTGTCATAAATAGTAGCCAGGACCTTGTCGTCAATCTTGTCATAAATATTAGCCAGGACCTTGTCGTCAATCTTGTCATAAATATTAGCCAGGACCATGTCGTCAATCTTGTCATAAATATTAGCCGGGACCTTGTCGTCAATCTTGTCGTCAATCTTGTCATAAATATTAGCCAGGACCTTGTCGTCAATCTTGTCGTCAATCTTGTCATAAATATTAGCCAGGACCTTGTCGTCAATCTTGTCGTCAATCTTGTCGTCAATCTTGTCATAAATATTAGCCAGGACCTTGTCGTCAATCTTATCATAAATATTAGCCAGGACCATGTCGTCAATCTTGTCATAAATATTAGCCAGGACCTTGTCGTCAATCTTGTCATAAATATTAGCCAGGACCTTGTCGTCAATCTTGTCATAAATATTAGCCAGGACCTTGTCGTCAATCTTGTCATAAATATTAGCCAGGACCTTGTCGTCAATCTTGTCATAAATATTAGCCAGGACCTTGTCGTCAATCTTGTCATAAATATTAGCCAGAACCTTGTCGTCAATCTTGTCATAAATATTAGCCAGGACCTTGTCGTCAATCTTGTCATAAATATTAGCCAGGACCTTGTCGTCAATCTTGTCATAAATATTAGCCAGGACCTTGTCGTCAATTGTCGTCAATGTTGTCATAAATATTAGCCAGGACCTTGTCGTCAATCTTGTCATAAATATTAGCCAGGACCTTGTCGTCAATCTTGTCATAAATATTAGCCAGGACCTTGTCGTCAATCTTGTCATAAATATTAGCCAGGACCTTGTCGTCAATTGTCGTCAATGTTGTCATAAATATTAGCCAGGACCTTGTCGTCAATTGTCGTCAATCTTGTCATAAATATTAGCCAGGACCTTGTCGTCAATTGTCGTCAATGTTGTCATAAATATTAGCCAGGACCTTGTCGTCAATCTTGTCATAAAACTTTAATGTAACAAAATATATCGTGAGGTTAAATATACAATTTATATATGTCGTAGGATGATTTGATAATTCGAATTTTCTCGAAAACCCTAGGGATATTGCGAAAACACGGATAATTAGACAATGGTGAAAACATTTCTCAATCTTACTGGAAAAAGATAGCGCTCTAGTAATATTGCGAAACAAAAGGTTAGCTTTTATAAAATAAGAACGCTGATTGGCCGGTCGGAGCGTCTCGCGAATATTCGAATTATCAAACCATCCTACGATATAATATACATACGTATACAGTATGTTAACCAACAGAGGGCGTTCCCGTTAACCCGCAATAGTATAGCATCCATACGTGCTAAAAAAAATATTACCATTCGAAAACAAAATGGTTTTTATTTTTTTTTTAATATTAAAATATTCACTAAAAATGCTAAAAATATTCAAAAAAATATAAAAATATTCACTAAAAATAAAAACTAAATTGCGATGTTTCCGTCCTTCAAGTACGCGTGTACAGAGTGTTTCTTTTACGTATCAATTTAACATTTTTAGTGAATATTTTAATATTAAAAAAAATAAAAACCATTTTGTTTTCGAATGGTAATATTTTTTTTTAGCATGTATGGATGCTATACTATTGCGGGTTAACGGGAACGCCCTCTGTTGGTTAACATACTGTATACTCTATGTTTGAATCAAAAATAATTTGTTTAAATAAACATACAATGGTTCTTACCGCTCCATCTTGGTCCCGGCTCTGACTGCCAGTCGTTCCTTCACTGTTCCGAAGAATAATAAAGAAGACGCAAGGGGACTTTCCTGAAGTATGGGCAAAGTTGACAACATTGATCTAACATACACCTTGCGAAGTGACGTACAAAGTTGACAACATTGATCTAACATACACCTTGCGAAGTGACGTACAAAGTTGACAACATTGATCTAACATACACCTTGCGAAGTGACGTACAAAGTTGACAACATTGATCTAACATACACCTTGCGAAGTGACGTACAAAGTTGACAACATTGATCTAACATACACCTTGCGAAGTGACGTACAAAGTTGACAACATTGATCTAACATACAACTTGCGAAGTGACGTACAAAGTTGACAACATTGATCTAACATACACCTTGCGAAGTGACGTACAAAGTTGACAACATTGATCTAACATACACCTTGCGAAGTGACGTACAAAGTTGACAACATTGATCTAACATACACCTTGCGAAGTGACGTACAAAGTTGACAACATTGATCTAACATACACCTTGCGAAGTGACGTACAAAGTTGACAACATTGATCTAACATACACCTTGCGAAGTGACGTACAAAGTTGACAACATTGATCTAACATACACCTTGCGAAGTGACGTACAAAGTTGACAACATTGATCTAACATACACCTTGCGAAGTGACGTACAAAGTTGACAACATTGATCTAACATACACCTTGCGAAGTGACGTACAAAGTTGACAACATTGATCTAACATACACCTTGCGAAGTGACGTACAAAGTTGACAACATTGATCTAACATACAACTTGCGAAGTGACGTACAAAGTTGACAACATTGATCTAACATACACCTTGCGAAGTGACGTACAAAGTTGACAACATTGATCTAACATACACCTTGCGAAGTGACGTACAAAGTTGACAACATTGATCTAACATACACCTTGCGAAGTGACGTACAAAGTTGACAACATTGATCTAACATACACCTTGCGAAGTGACGTACAAAGTTGACAACATTGATCTAACATACACCTTGCGAAGTGACGTACAAAGTTGACAACATTGATCTAACATACACCTTGCGAAGTGACGTACAAAGTTGACAACATTGATCTAACATACACCTTGCGAAGTGACGTACAAAGTTGACAACATTGATCTAACATACACCTTGCGAAGTGACGTACAAAGTTGACAACATTGATCTAACATACACCTTGCGAAGTGACGTACAAAGTTGACAACATTGATCTAACATACACCTTGCGAAGTGACGTACAAAGTTGACAACATTGATCTAACATACACCTTGCGAAGTGACGTACAAATCTCATTCCATTGCTAAGTGGATGTGACATTCATCACACCACGGTCTACTGCGAGCGGACGACAGATGAAAGCTAGGTATCGTGTCCATCGTTGGGAGTAAAAGTTGAATAGTTTCCGATTAATCCATTAAAGGCCCAATAAGTCATCCGGGATCAGTCATCAGGAAGGCTTGCAGAAGCATATTGATCGGCGTTTTGGTACAGATTGCGGAATAAGAAGGAGGCATGCATGAGGCAGGTCATACTGGGTAGCAACAGCCGGGATTAATAAACGTCGCGACGAGATTGATCACCGAAGGTGTCCGGACTCAGTGAGATGAATAGTCTCTCTACATCAGTTTTATCTATTTGCCAACGTATTAGTGTACAGCCGAATGTCTCAATCTACGTTAATTATTAGTTTATCCAAAAGTAGCAACGTTGCCAGGTTGAAAGTAGCTTATTCGCTTTCTTTTATTCTTAGTTCCGCCCTAAATTTCTCCTTAGGCCCTCCGCACACGGATCATAAGCGTAGTCGTATCGTAAGCGTATCGTAATACGCGCGTAGGACGAGAGCCATACGAGCACGTACAAGTTCAAACTTCTCCGCATATGAAGCGGTGCTGCAGCTAATCGTGTGAGATTTTTCGCGTCAATGCGCAATACGATACGCTTACGAGACGACTGCGCTTGCGATCCGTGTGCGGAGAGCCTTACTGTATCTTAATCCCCGCCTCCCATACGCTACGCTTGCCAGATTGCAAAACTTTGTTTAATAAACCTGAAAGTTTAATGAATCAACGAATTGTCAAAGTTCCACTAAATTATTGCGGACATGTTTGTAGGTACAGTCCGAACAGTCCGACTGAGTTACGACGACTCTTGTCTAAGAGACACGGCGACTCTTGTGTAAAAGTTACGGGGACTCCTGTCTAAGAGATACGGCGACTCTTGTGTAAAAGTTACGGGGACTCCTGTCTAAGAGATACGGCGACTCTTGTGTAAAAGTTACGGGGACTCCTGTCTAAGAGATACGGCGACTCTTGTGTAAAAGTTACGGGGACTCTTGTCTAAAAGATACAGCGACTCTTGTCTAAAAGTTACGGGGACTCTTGTCTAAAAGTTACGGGGACTCTTGTGTAAAAGATAAAGCGACTCCTGTCTAAGAGATACGGCGACTCTTGTGT
This sequence comes from Dicycla oo, assembly GCA_948252095.1. Classification (NCBI taxonomy): domain Eukaryota; kingdom Metazoa; phylum Arthropoda; class Insecta; order Lepidoptera; family Noctuidae; genus Dicycla; species Dicycla oo. The sequence goes on along the minus strand of OX411718.1, from coordinate 628,148 downwards.
AAAAGTTACGGGGACTCTTGTCTAAAAGATACAGCGACTCTTGTCTAAAAGTTACGGGGACTCTTGTCTAAAAGTTACGGGGACTCTTGTGTAAAAGATAAAGCGACTCTTGTCTACGAGTTACGGCGACTCTTGTCTAAAAGTTACGGGGACTCTTGTGTAAAAGATAAAGCGACTCTTGTCTAAGAGATACGGCGACTCTTGTGTAAAAGTTACGGGGACTCTTGTCTAAAAGATAAAGCGACTCTTGTCTACGAGTTACGGCGACTCTTGTCTAAGAGATACGGCGACTCTTGTGTAAAAGTTACGGGGACTCTTGTCTAAAAGATAAAGCGACTCTTGTCTACGAGTTACGGCGACTCTTGTGTAAAAGTTACGGGGACTCTTGTCTAAAAGATAAAGCGACTCTTGTCTACGAGTTACGGCGACTCTTGTGTAAAAGTTACGGGGACTCTTGTCTAAAAGATAAAGCGACTCTTGTCTACGAGTTACGGCGACTCTTGTCTAAAAGTTACGGGGACTCTTGTCTAAAAGTTACGGGGACTCTTGTCTAAAAGTTACGGGGACTCTTGTCTAAAAGTTACGGGGACTCTTGTCTAAAAGTTACGGGGTCTCTTTATCAGGTTAGAAACAGTTAACCTGATTTTAATCTAGCTAGGCTATATGCTTAATCAGAACGTCCACGTGTGTGGAAGTAAATTGTGTTCCGAAAATTGTTAAATTATTAACTTTATTTAAATCCGCAGCCAGTAGTCGTGGCCGACGATATACACTCTAACAGCTGCGGTACGTAACTGCGACAAAGTTTTTTGAACAGTTTCAAAAACATCAATTCATTAATTTTCGCTGTCCAAAAAATAGCAAATATCAGGGAGAAAAGCCTTCCACCTGTGAATAAATGTTGTGAAGTCTGAACCAATCTATGCGAGACATGTCACTTAGAATATCTTAAAGGCAGCTTGCATAGCGTACAACGCACAGGCGCACGGCGGCGCTATGCACACGAGGAGCTAAGTAAAGCGTTCAGAACTCGCGTGCTAAAGTGCTAATAGTGCGCACGTGATGGCTGCACCTCCTCAATACATCACGTCAATATCCTCGCCAGGTCTACCAGCCATCTGAAATGTGAGACATTTCAACCGGCATGACGACTGCTGGCAACATGTGCCGCCAACGAATGTCCGCCGCCGTGACTCTGGAGTTACATGCACCTCCGGTGGGTGTTTGTTTTATATTATAAACTTTATAAAGTAAAATGAACAGGCTTCTTCTGGGTAAACTCACTCCATCGTAGACTCCGTATCTGTCACCTCTGACCTAGACTAGACTCAAGAGTAAGCCCATCTTAAATAAAAATAAAAAAAACCCCATCATTCGGCTTTTGTTTGTCGTTAATTTAGTGCCTCGGTAAAATTCCATAATTTGAATCTCAAAAAAAGTGATAGTTAAATTAACATTAGTGCGTCTGACACGTTTGTTGTGAGGCATCCTTGTGTGCAGGCGCGGTCCGCGGCGGACTGAGTCCACATTGAGACGCGACGCCATTAGCCGCGTTATTGAATCGAGAGCGACAGCACGACAGATAACAGAAGAATTATCTAGAATTGCCTGATTTAAAACAATATAAACCGAAATAAACTGACACGAACCTGTCGCTACAGAAATTACACGTTGTTACTATTATTGCAACCTAATTATTGCTTCAGTTGGCCGCGGCACTCATAAAGTGGGGCTCTTTATAATAGAGTCTAAGCTCTTAGCTAAGATGCAGTTTGCTTCTCCCAGATAGTCCCGCTGGCCTCTAGTTTCCATTGTCTCTATCAGCATGTAGGGCTTGCTCTTCTGCCTGTGCGATCGTAACGTCGTCAGCGTGCCTTCAGCTGCAACGGGACTATTCTATTGACTGTGCTAGTAGCTGCTCGACTCGCGGATAAGCCCATTTGTGCGCCATTCACCGCGACGTGACACTGGTGGTGCGCCGCATTGTTTGTGCAATCGGCCGGCTCCGGCTGCGAGTGCTCTGTGGATGAGCGAATGGAAATTTTGTCAGTCCTCATTAACGCAAGCGTCAATATGAATGGCTTGTTTGAAATTGAAAGCTTAAAGTTTGGGTCATTGGAAAACATATTAATCAAAACTATTATCTACTTTACCAATGAACCAAGTCGAACCAGTCTACAAGAGTTCTGCAGCTACCAACTGGGCTGTGTCATCCAAAGATCACGTATTTAACCCAATCTGAGAGAAGTGTCTGTTACACCTCTACAATATTAATGGAATACGTAAGGTCAGACGATGTACTGTCTGCGAGTCAGCAAGCCGGCGCAGCGTGTCGCGAGGCGCAGCGTGTCGGGTAGCACGTGTTGTCTGCAGATTAAACTAATCTCCCGCGCCACCCGCTACCAGGTTGTCGTCGCCGCGTCGCCGCGCTGCCACTAAATAGATAGGCACAGTACAGAAGGCGGGCTCCACACAACCAGGGAACAGGTTGTCGTCGCCGCGTCGCCGCGCTGCCACTAAATAGATAGGCACAGTACAGAAGGCGGGCTCCACACAACCAGGGAACAGGTTGTCGTCGCCGCGTCACCGCGCTGCCACTAAATAGATAGGCACAGTACAGAAGGCGGGCTCCACACAACCAGGGAACAGGTTGTCGTCGCCGCGTCGCCGCGCTGCCACTAAATAGATAGGCACAGTACAGAAGGCGGGCTCCACACAACCAGGGAACAGGTTGTCGTCGCCGCGTCGCCGCGCTGCCACTAAATAGATAGGCACAGTACAGAAGGCGGGCTCCACACAACCAGGGAACAGGTTGTCGTCGCCGCGTCGCCGCGCTGCCACTAAATAGATAGGCACAGTACAGAAGGCGGGCTCCACACAACCAGGGAACAGGTTGTCGTCGCCGCGTCGCCGCGCTGCCACTAAATAGATAGGCACAGTACAGAAGGCGGGCTCCACACAACCAGGGAACAGGTTGTCGTCGCCGCGTCGCCGCGCTGCCACTAAATAGATAGGCACAGTACAGAAGGCGGGCTCCACACAACCAGGGAACAGGTTGTCGTCGCCGCGTCGCCGCGCTGCCACTAAATAGATAGGCACAGTACAGAAGGCGGGCTCCACACAACCAGGGAACAGGTTGTCGTCGCCGCGTCGCCGCGCTGCCACTAAATAGATAGGCACAGTACAGAAGGCGGGCTCCACACAACCAGGGAACAGGTTGTCGTCGCCGCGTCGCCGCGCTGCCACTAAATAGATAGGCACAGTACAGAAGGCGGGCTCCACACAACCAGGGAACAGGTTGTCGTCGCCGCGTCGCCGCGCTGCCACTAAATAGATAGGCACAGTACAGAAGGCGGGCTCCACACAACCAGGGAACAGGTTGTCGTCGCCGCGTCGCCGCGCTGCCACTAAATAGATAGGCACAGTACAGAAGGCGGGCTCCACACAACCAGGGAACAGGTTGTCGTCGCCGCGTCGCCGCGCTGCCACTAAATAGATAGGCACAGTACAGAAGGCGGGCTCCACACAACCAGGGAACAGGTTGTCGTCGCCGCGTCACCGCGCTGCCACTAAATAGATAGGCACAGTACAGAAGGCGGGCTCCACACAACCAGGGAACAGGTTGTCGTCGCCGCGTCGCCGCGCTGCCACTAAATAGATAGGCACAGTACAGAAGGCGGGCTCCACACAACCAGGGAACAGGTTGTCGTCGCCGCGTCACCGCGCTGCCACTAAATAGATAGGCACAGTACAGAAGGCGGGCTCCACACAACCAGGGAACAGGTTGTCGTCGCCGCGTCGCCGCGCTGCCACTAAATAGATAGGCACAGTACAGAAGGCGGGCTCCACACAACCAGGGAACAGGCGCAAGCACACAAAGACGCGTGTGTACGGCGATCTCAAGCTAAAGACAGTCGCGTGTGACCTTGCTCGCGCTGTATTTTAGTATACTTTATGTTGACTCGTGACGTTCCCACTAGCACAGAAGTGCTGTATGAGAGTATGGTGCACGGTGCACAGTAGACCGTGCTGTTTAGACTTGCTGTATATCAGGGTAGAATGCGCGTCCTCTGCTGATATGATGCTAATTTGGGCACAAATTATTCAGCACATGGCTGTAAAAGAAATCGAATGAATAAATAATTGAATTATAAACTGAACGTTGCCTAAGTAATAAGGCACATGTTACCTATTATACAGCAAGAAAGAGAAATGTGTACATTTTATATGCTTTTACGTGACAGTAGAACGTACACTCCGAGCGAGATTGTGGAATGCAATAACTTTATTACTTCTTTTCATTTAATATGAACTGTCAATTTCGGATTCGTATCTGTATACCGGTAGCTGTACTATCGACGCCTGTCAAAGTACTGGAGTCAGCTATTCAGCAGACAAGTGCGCGCGCGTCTATCAGATGTGCAACATGGGTTCCGGCTGGGGCGCATGACTGCCATACCAGGAGGTTTCGTCTTGACGACAGTTACCTAATAGGCACGTTTATGAGTCGATGTATCTATAACACGCGTCGCTTCCCCGGCAGGTACGACGCGATCAGCGGAACATGTTGCAACGCTTGCATTCTTGACAGCCGTTGACGTAGATTCACTCGCCGACTGAAAACTGCAGACTGAAGCATTTTGTGCCCCGAGACCTGTGTTTACATTGGAGCCTCCCGGTGACCCACTTGACGAAATACTATTGCATAACAACGCTACTTCGGCTTGCAATTAACCAATGATGACATCCGAAGACTCCAACTTGAACTTCATCTCAGCCAGGCTCACGTTCAGAGACGTGATGTCCTTCAGCAGCCTGGTGACGTCGACGTAGTCGAAAGTGACAGGAAGCAGCTTATGCAGCTCCTTCACCACAACATCTGGCACGTCCTCTCCCCCTATCTCCGATGGTCAATATTCGTTTATTTTCTTAAATAACTTTAAAACAATTTATTCTATTTTCTTATTTGCCCCCCAAAAGTCACCCCCATATTCAAAATTTACTTATTTACACGTCTGTGTTTGGGTCACAGATATTCATAAATGTACCAAACAACTTAATCTGTCCATTTGATTCGGAGCAAATTCTCTATGACAGACGGACAGACAGACAGACACACGAGTGATCCTATAAGGGTTCCGTTTTTCCTTTTGAGTTACGGAACCACGGTTATTTTCTCACAAATGGCACCTCTAGCTGCACAACACTTCATGTTTAACAATTTTTTTTATTTTTTTTTGAGAAAATAAACTTAAGTTTAACATGAAGTGTTGTGCAGCTAAAGGTGCCATTTGTGAGAAATATAAACTTAAGGTGCCTAGGTAAAACTTCGATTTCTTCGTATTATGTTTGAAATATTATTGGGGAGGTAACTTTACTGTGAAATACCATACTCGTACATATCTATCTAAAAAATCTAACATAAATGAACTGTATATAAAATAAATGATACAATTTTACAATAATACACAGTCAAGCAATCAAAATGGCGGACGGCAAGTGAACAGTTTTAATCTTAATTTAATGCTGAAGTCTGTGCGAGTGTTCACATATAGTCTATAATTCAGCTAAGAGTAAAATATATAATTAAGCACTTGTGAAAAACAGATGCTGCCATGGATCGATGATGTGCAGAGTAAAGGTGGTTCACAGTTACGCCAGGTAACCCGACGGACCACCTTTACGGATCCAAGCTTTTAGGGTTATGCTGTGGTTCTGCTAAAACAATTTAATTCTCTTTTTAGTTCTTACTCGTTCACTCATTCGTTCTTATTCTACGTAACTACGTTCATACTTACATAGATCATCAGTTTATCGCCAAATCCTGCTACCTACTTATATCTTTCATTTCTTAAATAATACCTACCTTTAAATATGATTTTGTTGTTTTTTTTTATAGAACATCCCTTACAGAACTGTTCAGACTAATAGAGGAAGGTGTCGTCAATCTGTCAGTCGTCCCTGTACTGTAGGAAGCTAGACTTCTACGGTGACCACCAAAAATACTAAATACCCTTGAAATTAATAAAATATTATTTTAACCGACTTCCAAAAGGAGGAGGTTCTCAATTCGTCTGTATGTTTTTTTTTTGTATGTTTGTTACGCGATTACTCAAAGACGGATGGACCGATTTGGAAAATTCTTTTTTTGTTTGAAAGGGTATACTTCCGAGGTGGTCCCATATAAATTTTATTAACTTTGCTCGAGGAGTTTTTGAGTTAGCTTCAATAATGCGTATATTTCCCACTTATTTTATATGGATGTTGTGATGGTGTTTTAATAACTTCCTATCACTGTTATTTACATGGCTATATCTATTATTGTTACAATTATTGTGCTCAATTATGTATTCGAATTTGTGTGGGGTAGGTTCCACAACTAAAAAGTGAAAAATAAAAACTTTTTAGCAAAAAATAAAACCGACTTCTAAAACAAAACACTACAAAGTGAAAAATAACTTTAATTTCGGCAAAAAACGAAAATACAAAACCAAAGACACCGACTTCCGAAATTAAAGTTATTTTTCACTTTGTAGTGTTTTGTTTTAGAAGTCGGTTTTATTTTTTGCTAAAAAGTTTTTTTAGTTTGGCCATTTTTTAATTTTGATCATGTAAGTAAGTACATCACAGTCACTCGCGTCTACACTGCCTGAATCGTTGGGACAATCTGTAAGAGTACGTTCGTCACCATAAATATATATTGCATACGGAACCCGTGTTTACGAATATTCTTTGGCTTTCCACATTTTGTAAAATAACCTATATACAGTATGTTAACCAACAGAGGGCGTTCCCGTTAACCCGCAATAGTATAGCATCCATACATGCTAAAAAAAATATTACCATTCGAAAACAAAATGGTTTTTATTTTTTTTTTATATTAAAATATTCACTAAAAATGTTAAATTGATACGTAAAAGAAACACTCTGTACACGCGTACTTGAAGGACGGAAACATCGCTATTTAGTTTTTATTTTTAGTGAATATTTTTATATTTTTTTGAATATTTTTGTGAATATTTTTAGCATTTTTAGTGAATATTTTAATATTAAAAAAAATAAAAACCATTTTGTTTTCGAATGGTAATATTTTTTTAGCATGTATGGACGCTATACTATTGCGGGTTAACGGGAACGCCCTCTGTTGGTTAACATACTGTATAATACACTAAATAATACCGTATACACTAAATACGTCAAGAAGCTGTCGAAATGTCCTGCGGCAGACATATTCATTGCATGATTCCACGCAAGTTCAATTATTTAGCCCAAGACAGGGTATCTGACATGTTCGCTGCTACGAGTATGTTACTGCATAGAAGTTCACTCTTGGCCGAGATAAATGCTGTTATTCGAGTGTATAGTAACACTTCACTAACAACGTAAAAGTTTATCTGTATGCAGCATAAAGCAATAAATCTTTGTTAAATAACTTTACAAAGTATGCATAGTTCATAATGAAACAGTTTTAAAATACACGCGTGGACTTTTATTCAGAAAACTGCATTATTTGTGTTCACAAACATGCGCACGACGAGCAGGTGATAGCGTGCTGCACTACTTGCAGGTGATAGCGTGCTGCACTACTTGCAGGTGATAGCGTGCTGCACTACTTGCAGGTGATAGCGTGCTGCACTACTTGCAGGTGATAGCGTGCTGCACTACTTGCAGGTGATAGCGTGCTGCACTACTTGCAGGTGATAGCGTGCTGCACTACTTGCAGGTGATAGCGTGCTGCATTACTTGCAGGTGATAGCGTGCTGCACTACTTGCAGGTGATAGCGTGCTGCACTACTTGCAGGTGATAGCGTGCTGCACTACTTGCAGGTGATAGCGTGCTGCACTACTTGCAGGTGATAGCGTGCTGCACTACTTGCAGGTGATAGCGTGCTGCACTACTTGCAGGTGATAGCGTGCTGCACTACTTGCAGGTGATAGCGTGCTGCACTACTTGCAGGTGATAGCGTGCTGCACTACTAAACGCCGAACAACGTGACATCTGTGGCGTGTGTGTGCTGCTTTTTCACAATATAGGAAACAACGTTATATTGAGCTTCGTTTGATTCTATGCAGCTGTTGCAGCGCGAGTGAACTGTAATAAGTCGCAATAAATGCTTACATTGACGCTGTGGGCCGCACGTGAACATTTGTAATGCAGCAGTTCTGTGCTACTTGACGTGCATATGTGTGCGTGCAATTTTGCTCGTTGTATTGTAAGGAGCCGACTTTGGACCTTTATTGTGTGCTGTGTCGCGCCGTAACAGTTGCACATCGCTTGACAGTGGCTGTACTCCGCTTATGACTTGCAATTAGTTTACATGTAGCTTATATGTCAGATGAACCTGTTTGTGGCGCCAGTTTATATGTACCAAAAGCTTAAAAAATGTTAAGCTCCGAAACCGTCAAGCGCAGTGAAACACGAGCCACATTCCGACACGATGCAATCTTGCCTCACCATCATCATCTTGGCAGAAGATCACCACCGCGACAGGGCCAGCCGTCTCGTGCTTATGGAGAGATCTTATAAAAATAAGATCAAATAACACGACGGTAATCAAGTAACAGTCGGTGTACGGAGAAAGGCCAGCGTACTGTAATGTAATGGTGCACATAACTCTAGGTGCGCGTTTGATCGAGGACTGCTGTTACAATACTTTCACTACGCTATCTACATCTGCGGTAAGAGCACCGTACATCAGCAGGCGTCATAGCGTAAACGAGTTGCTTGCGAGTGTATCGGTATCCCCTCCACCGACCGACAATTCGTACATTGTTGAGAAAGTTCTGAAAGCTCCGTTTGATTACATTTCACAAAATGTAATTCCGACATATTTAGATTAATTTGAAACTTTGTAGGTTTCTACTCGCAAATAAAATTGAAAGTTCGAGACTGCCGTGGAATGTCTAGTTAATTTAAAGTGAATGGGTACACTTGCAGCTTTACTCAGAACGGCCGGTGTGGCACATTCCTTTCCGGGGTCGTTGCGCTTTGCAGGAACAAACTTGCCAAATCTGCATATAAAATGGACTGGAATGAATTTAAGTCTCCCCTCTCTCGCCCGGCGTCTGCACACGTATCGAATTATATTAGGGTAATGTTTATTGAGGGTCTCTCGAACTGCGCCGCGGCATTGTGCGACAACCCTTAACTTATTAATTATTTTCACACAAGAGATTGCAAACTTGCCGAGATGGGGCGCAGGGGCCCGGGGTTGTTGCTCGAGCCCCTGGGACCAACGGCTACTTTATTATATTGTTCGCATCATAGTACAATTCTATGCAATACACAAAGTCACACGAACAGATTTATGCGTAATAAAATGTTTATGAGAAACACGTGAAACACTGCTACGGAGCAAAAACTATCGCTGTTCCAGGGTTTGAAGTGAATACACGAATCAGGCGCACTTAACCAGCAAGTATTGGCAAGCTTACACAACTTATGATCAAATATTTTATGGATATTATCGAAATAAAATGAAATCTTTTTATTTCCAGATGTTGATGTTTTGAAAATGAATGAAACATTTTCATGTAAAAAGTTGCCAGGACGAAACCATATAGCTCGTAATTATGTGTATAGTCTATAATATCCAATAATGCAAGCTCTAATTGTGTGTATAGTCTTTAATATCCAATAATGCAAGCTCTAATTGTGTGTATAGTCTATAATATCCAATAATGCAAGCTCTAATTGTGTGTATAGTCCATAATATCCAATAATGCAAGCTCTAATTGCGTGTATAGTCTATACTACCCAATAATGCAAGCTCTAATTGTGTGTATAGTCTATACTATCCAACAATGTAAGCTCTAATTGTGTGTATAGTCTATACTATCCAATAATGCAAGCTCGAATTGTGTGTATAGTCTATAATATCCAATAATGCAAGCTCGAATTGTGTGTATAGTCTTTAATATCCAATAATGCAAGCTCTAATTGTGTGTATAGTCTTTAATATCCAATAATGCAAGCTCTAATTGTGTGTATAGTCTATAATATCCAATAATGCAAGCTCTAATTGTGTGTATAGTCCATAATATCCAATAATGCAAGCTCTAATTGCGTGTATAGTCTATACTACCCAATAATGCAAGCTCTAATTGTGTGTATAGTCTATACTACCCAATAGTGCAAGCTCTAATTGTGTGTATAGTCTATACTACCCAATAGTGCAAGCTCTAATTGCGTGTATAGTCTATACTACCCAATAATGCAAGCTCTAATTGTGTGTATAGTCTATACTATCCAACAATGTAAGCTCTAATTGTGTGTATAGTCTATACTATCCAACAATGTAAGCTCTAATTGTGTGTATAGTCTATACTATCCAACAATGTAAGCTCTAATTGTGTGTATAGTCTATACTATCCAACAATGTAAGCTCTAATTGTGTGTATAGTCTATACTATCCAACAATGTAAGCTCTAATTGCGTGTATAGTCTATACTACCCAATAATGCAAGCTCTAATTATGTGTATAGTCTATACTATCCAACAATGTAAGCTCTAATTGTGTGTATAGTCTATACTATCCAACAATGTAAGCTCTAATTGTGTGTATAGTCTATACTACCCAATAATGCAAGCTCTAATTGTGTGTATAGTCTATACTATCCAACAATGTAAGCTCTAATTGTGTGTATAGTCTATACTATCCAACAATGTAAGCTCTAATTGTATGTATAGTCTATACTATCCAACAATGCAAGCTCTAATTGTGTGTATAGTCTATACTATCCAACAATGTAAGCTCTAATTGTGTGTATAGTCTATACTATCCAACAATGTAAGCTCTAATTGCGTGTATAGTCTATACTACCCAATAGTGCAAGCTCTAATTGCGTGTATAGTCTATACTACCCAATAATGCAAGCTCTAATTGTGTGTATAGTCTATACTATCCAACAATGTAAGCTCTAATTGTGTGTATAGTCTATACTATCCAACAATGTAAGCTCTAATTGCGTGTATAGTCTATACTACCCAATAGTGCAAGCTCTAATTGTGTGTATAGTCTATACTATCCAACAATGTAAGCTCTAATTGTGTGTATAGTCTATACTATCCAACAATGTAAGCTCTAATTGCGTGTATAGTCTATACTACCCAATAGTGCAAGCTCTAATTGCGTGTATAGTCTATACTACCCAATAATGCAAGCTCTAATTGTGTGTATAGTCTATACTATCCAACAATGTAAGCTCTAATTGTGTGTATAGTCTATACTATCCAACAATGTAAGCTCTAATTGCGTGTATAGTCTATACTACCCAATAGTGCAAGCTCTAATTGTGTGTATAGTCTATACTATCCAACAATGTAAGCTCTAATTGTGTGTATAGTCTATACTATCCAACAATGTAAGCTCTAATTGCGTGTATAGTCTATACTACCCAATAGTGCAAGCTCTAATTGCGTGTATAGTCTATACTACCCAATAATGCAAGCTCTAATTGTGTGTATAGTCTATACTATCCAACAATGTAAGCTCTAATTGTGTGTATAGTCTATACTATCCAACAATGTAAGCTCTAATTGCGTGTATAGTCTATACTATCCAACAATGTAAGCTCTAATTGCGTGTATAGTCTATACTACCCAATAGTGCAAGCTCTAATTGTGTGTATAGTCTATACTATCCAACAATGTAAGCTCTAATTGTGTGTATAGTCTATACTATCCAACAATGTAAGCTCTAATTGCGTGTATAGTCTATACTACCCAATAGTGCAAGCTCTAATTGCGTGTATAGTCTATACTACCCAATAATGCAAGCTCTAATTGTGTGTATAGTCTATACTATCCAACAATGTAAGCTCTAATTGTGTGTATAGTCTATACTATCCAACAATGTAAGCTCTAATTGCGTGTATAGTCTATACTACCCAATAGTGCAAGCTCTAATTGTGTGTATAGTCTATACTATCCAACAATGTAAGCTCTAATTGTGTGTATAGTCTATACTATCCAACAATGTAAGCTCTAATTGCGTGTATAGTCTATACTACCCAATAGTGCAAGCTCTAATTGCGTGTATAGTCTATACTACCCAATAATGCAAGCTCTAATTGTGTGTATAGTCTATACTATCCAACAATGTAAGCTCTAATTGTGTGTATAGTCTATACTATCCAACAATGTAAGCTCTAATTGTGTGTATAGTCTATACTACCCAATAAAGTGATCAACTGATTACTTCCAATAGCACGTGGCACAGGTCACCGCGTGCGGCTGAGCAGGGTGCTCCGATTCCTTTCATCAATTAATCAATCTTTTCAATCACGTCACGTCGACGACCACCGCCGAGGGCGCCACTGACCACTATACTACAGACTCCACTCTATATATTTTTCCTACGGAATGCAATAAACGTAGATCCGATATACTTACACAGACAAATTGAAGAAATAGTTCAACCGTTCACACGTCTGTGCTTTTTGTAACTCTTCTTTGTAGACCAAATAAAATAATAATAATTTATTTAGGTAGGTATGTACATAAAGGTTTTGTACAACATGAGGGACTTACACAGTATGCATTATTAACAACATGGTGCAGGTACAATAAACTGTTGGGTGAAACGCTGCTCTCCTAGCTAGATCACTGAGTGAGGTTTCCGGCTACTGGGACCGCAATTAACTAGGACCGCGGTCCCAATCGCTGGATCCGTAAAAATTAAATCATTTTCTTCCGGCGACTGGGACCACTCATAGATAACTTAAAAAATCAAGCCCAGTTAATTGCGGTCCCAGTAGCCGGAAACCTCCCGGATACCTCCACTGAGTAATCTGTGTTTAGGACAATAATAAAATAAAACAAAAAAATAATACATATATCTTAGTTTTTCGTTGCGTAGGTATTTTTTTTATAATATCGCTTGGTTTTTACTTTAAATAGATTGGAACATTGTACCTACTTTATAGTGTTTACTAAACATTGATGAGGCGTGGACTCGACGAGCTGCACTTACTTGGATTTAATTACCGTACCGCACACACACATCTGCAATCTGCAACAATCGCAACCCGATGAGGACGTGACGCGCGGACTGCGGCGACAACGTGCGGCCGCGCGTCTGTGCGCCGGCGCCGGACGAGACGCGACGCGCGACCTCGTGTCACGTCACGACACTCAATCATAAAGAAAATGTTCATTTTACAAGATAAACTATCGGCGTCGGCGCGAATAAAAGGCAAAATTAATAAAACTAAAATGTGTTTGTATACCAGTCGCTTCCGAATGAATGAAGTTCGCTTTCACTGTGGGATATACCTAATATAATTTAATTTATTGATTTTTATCGATCTATAAATATAATCTGTAATTTATATCATCTCGAGATATAAATTAAAGATGACATGATATAATTATTACATCTCAAACTTTATTTTCGATCGACCGAGCGATATTTTCATATTATACTATATTGCCTCCTGTCCACACCGTCGGCGTCGCGTCGTCGCCACTTCGCCCTCAAGTTCGTGTCTGTCATGACCTGAGTGATCTTGTGCGTGTGCTCATTCGCATGCCTAGTGCCTATTGTATTCGTCTGTATTTCGTTCTTGCAAATTAATTAATATGGAATACTTTATAGAAAGTATAAGGAAATATCACACGTAAATTATTACACGTGAATCGAATTCTGCATCATCTTCCTCTGACGAACTCTGACGATCTAGCAAAACAATATCCATTTTGCTTAAAAGACGATTTTGTTTATGAACAACTCGTACGGCGTGCTCGAATGACGAACGCTAACTGTTAAAAAATATTATATATCACAGTGTGAAGGCCAATCGCGGGATATAATTTATATCTCATAGTGAAAAGCGAGCTTTAGAAATGTCAAAGGAAGTGAACAGTGACGCACAAAATAGTATTAAATACTGTGTCATATAATAAGCTTGTCGTTTTTAGTGTTATTAAAAGTATCGGCTATTGAAATTGTACCTAACGCTGCAATACAATGATTTCTAATGCATCAGGTAATTTTGAGTAGATGTTAATGGTCCCTCCAAAGCGCGTAATGGGCACTTTTGTGCAGTAATTGAGAGAGAGAGCGAGCCTGAAGGCGGCGCGGTGACGACGTCAAACGAACTTGCCTCCACAGCTACCGAGCTTAGAACTTAAAGGAAAATACAGTAAACCCACTCAGAACTACGAGATACTGTAAACTGGTGCTGGAATAGGGTAAACAGAGGGTACAACTGTACAAGGGGGACGTTCGGGTTTGTAAACAGAGGATGCAACTGTACAAGGAGGACATTAGGGTTTGTTTCATTCGGGTTTTTTATTTCGTTAGCATAAGGCGAGATACCTTTTTTTTTTTGTGGATGGGAAATCGTCAAATAACTTCTCCCGCTCTCGGTGGAGCGGAAGGGCGTGTCAGACTTTTACTGACTAAAACCCACCCGTGTTCCTTCAGTTGCCTATGCCAGGGCCACGGTATCTTTTTCAAACAACCCGCGACCCCAGCGGCATCGGCCCTATTGGACCCCATCTTTTGCTGACATCTCTTTGAGGCGCGCGTGGAACACAACGCGCCGTCGACCCGGGCCTGGTCCTCACCGGACGGCGAGCTACCCACTACTCACCGTCCGCAAAAGGCGAGATACCTAAGGAACCAATCTTCTTCCGACATCCTGACCTTCTCATCGGGGTAGGCATATCATCAGCCACAACATTTAAAGATAAGTAGTAGAACTTATAACTTAGCGCGCACCAACTAGCTTTCTGAATATGTCTACATAGTGATTTAATACTAATCGAGTTAGGGCTCACAAGCCCTGACTTTCTCGTACCGCTTTGTGGAAAGTTCGCCGGCGGTGCAGTGCGGTGCGGTGTATGACGGCCTTTCGCTGAATGTAGTGACGGACGGGTGCGCACGCAGGTAAGTCCACTATCACGTTGATTCCTCTTGTAAAAAACATTGTTCTCTATTAACTCTCACTGGCCTCAGGCTTGTACATGGAAATAGCTTTGGGGTGGTATGGCATCTACCTCCCAGCGGTCCAGCCTGGGCAACGGCACCACAGGCTTGTCTGTGGTACGGCTGAATGATCCCACTTAAGCGGTGGTCGGTTTCGCAAGGGGCCGCCTGGCTCGCGACCACCATCCCACCGGAGTCCGGCGCCAAGCAGCTTGCTGTATTCCATCGGTATGTGTGAGTGCCAGTGGCTTTGGGGGAGAAGGAGGTTGCCAGTTGCGCTGTTCAGAACCGGTCTTAGTCTCTGGGCATAACTTGCCGGGTAACTCATTTTGGAGGGTAGCGGGATCTAAAGCACGGTGCCAGCCGTTGGCCGACTGCAGTCAGTAGGGGGCTCAAGTAAAACGCCACGTGCCAAAGGCTGCCCTGCCAACTCGCGAAAAATCCCGGTATGCTCCACCGTGCCAACTGGCGACTGGATGGGAGGACCCGGTGGCCATATCCGGGGGGGGGGGGGGGGGGGTTCCGGCGTCCCCGCAGTCTCCAAATGAGTTCTCCATAGGTTGGGTTAGCTCTAGTATTCCACTTGGTTCACTGAGTAGCGCCTCGACACTCCACTTTTTTCTCCAACAACTCAAACAAAAATTGCCAAAGCTAAGAAAAATAAGGTTAAACAACGGCTGCACTTCCTTCAACTAATAGTGCACCTCACCAACATCACGGGGTTGCACTCCAATTTCAGTTCGGTCGATCACCATCTTGAGACCGAGAAACCGCACCTGTTTTTCATAATGGAGCCGAAGATAACAACCCGTCGGACGTGGCGGACCTCAACTGCCTGGGTTACTCTCTTGAATACAAGTTCAAGAAACAGGCTGGGGTCTGTGTGTACGTCCGCGATGACGGTTGTTGTCGTCGTCTTCTTTGCTTTTAGAAATCGGGTTTTCTGTCATATTGCTACTTGTGGAAACTAGCATGCAGAAATTTCTATACATCGGCGTCTACCGATCGCACAGCGGTGACCAGGAGACAACAGCGCTCTTTAATTACCTCGTGTAAGGGTACCGTTACACGAGGTAATTATAAATAGCGAAGCTCATTTTTCTGGGGGACTTCAACGCCCATCATAAAGAGTGGTTGTTCCCATACCAGAAAACCGACCATGCCGGGCTGGTGAATGTGGCATCGCGGGTGCCGGATGTTGACGACCATACGCCCAATTGTTTGGACCTTCTGCTGACAACTTATCCGGACAGTAATTCAGTATCGGTCTCAGCCCCGCTGGGAACGTCTGACCACTGTCTGGTGAAATCCGTGTCAACCTGCTCTCCTCCAGATGAGAGTCCTAGAGGCACGAGGCGAGTATGGCGATATGAGTCAGCAGATTGGGATAAGATGCGGCACTTTTTTGCGTCTTATCCATGAACCCACGTGCTGTGCTGACGTGGTTGCGGACATGATTCGGCAAGGGATGGAGTATTTTATTCCATTCTCCGCCATCGCGCTCGGTCACAAATCCCGTTCTTGGTATAATGCAGAATGCGCCCATGCTGAGGCCCAAAAAAGTCTGCCTACCAAGCCTGGGTCAAGGCCCGCGACCGCAAAGTTAAAGCGCGTAGGATTCGCGCGAGGAAAAGAGCCTTTAATTCTGCCGCCAAGTTCTACAAGCGGGTTCTACGTAGGTACGGCACGTTTTGACCATGTCGGACGTATCGGGGCCAAACTAGCATCGCACCCGCCGGGTAGTAAACAGTTCTGATCCCTGTCTAAAGCAGTTGAAACGAATTTTTGTCATCCCACCTTACCTCCAATGATGAAACCTGATGGGTCGCTGGCTCACTCTGCAAGTGAGAAGGCAGATCTATTTACATCTCTCTTTGCAAATAATTTGCGTCTGGATGCTGGCTCCAAGCAACCACCTGCTGTACCTCGTTGTGACTCTTCGATGCCGGAGATCGCAGTTCATACAAAAGAGGTCCGAAGAGTATTGTGCAGTCTAGATGTGAACAAGGCCAGCTGGCCTGACGGCATTTCAGCGAGAGAGTTGAGGCAGTGTGTGCCTGAACAGTCTCCTGTGCTGACACGCTTGTTCCGCCTCTCCCTAGAAAAAAGAACGGTGCTGAAATCTTGGAAGCAAATAAATAAATAAATAACAGTAATCCCTCCTGCTGATCTTTTTGTAGCGTGATTATAACAACAACGTGGATCGGCAATTGGATTGTTCTCGGATGAAAGTTTGTGTACCGCTGCTCCATCCAGATAAGTAGCAGACATTACTCGTTAGCATCCAGCCCGTCCGACCCCGTCCTAGCTGACCCCTTCAGCTAGTGCTGACATCTCTTTGAAGCGCGCGTGGAACACAACGCGCCGTCGATCTGGGCCTGGTCCTTACCGGACGGCTAGCTACCCATTATTCGCCATCCACAAGCCCGCGCCTACGGTGGCCGGGAATCGGCTATCGATTCCCTACGCCCAGGGCGTCTCCTGCGGCGACTAGGGGCGTGAGGGCGCAAAGATTTCCACTCCCTCACGCGTTTAGCCTCCTCCTTCGCGAGCATTACTGCTTCGCAGAAGGAGGTGATGGCTTCCCATGCACTCTCGCTCCGTACCATGGCCTGTACCAGGGCCGTACGCGAGAGATCGCCGCCGCCGATCGCCTCCGCGTGGACGCGGCGGTGCTCTGCCCAAGCCGGGCAGACCTCCACCGTATGCTCTACCGTGTCCTCCGGACGATTCACACAATGGTAACACCCGTTTCCTCCCGCCTTATCCGGAACGGGAACCCCCCGAAGCAACCGTGTCCGATGAGGATCTGCGTCAGGCGGAAGGTGAGGACGCCGTGACGCCTCTCCAACCACGCCTCAGTAAGGGGACTTATCGCCGCAATTGTGGCGTGCCCAGCACTGGGTTGGGACAGTCTCTCCATGTCGTCATGAGATCCCGCCGGAACTCTGTCCGCTGTGCCATGATTTCTTGCGGTAGCGGAGTTACGCCCCGACGTTTTGCATCCTCGCGCCACTCCCATGAGTATGCGAGGACTTTTGCCTCCAGATCCGCAATCCGGCAAGGAGGCTCGCCGCCTCACCGGAGACCATGTGTTATCCCCGAACTAGCCGGATGGCCATGACCCTTTGGGACGCGTTCAACTGGCGGGCTGGTCGCCGCCCCAAGGAACGCGCCCACACTGGTGCCCCGTAAAGGGCCACGGACCGCACGACCCCCGCGTAGAGCCTCCGGCAGGAGGCGTTTGGACCCCTAGGTTGGGCAGGAGCCGCTTCAAGGCTGCCCTGGCCCGATCCAGTCTGGGAGCCAAACGTCGAAAATGCTTCACGAAGTTCCACCGGCTGTTGAGGACGAGTCCCAGGTACTTCATCGTCGGCTCAACGCCGATGTGGACCCCTCCTACCGTTATTTGGGAACACATGACCTCGGACTTGTGCAGGGCCACCTCGAGTCCCAATTGCCGAATACTCTCGACGATTATCGCAACCCCGTGTGTCGCTAGCTCGGCCGCCGCCTGGTGTGACCTCCCCTGCGCCAGGACCACGCTGGTCCTGCGTAGCATACCACGCTGACGCCGCTAGGGAGGTCAGCGTGCAGCACCCAGTCGTACCCGATATCCCACAGATGTGGCCCTAGGACCGATACCTGTGGGACACCGCACGATATCTCTCGCCGGATCCACTCTCCCTGATGACCGGGGTAGATGACGGCCCTGTCTGTCAAATAGGCCTCGACCACGTGACAGAGGTAGGTCGGCATCCGGTGATACCGGAGTGCCTCCCTAATGCAACTCCAGGGCAGGGTATTGAAGGCATTGGCGATATCTAGAGACCACCAAGACGACCCCACCCCGGGCCACAGCATCCCCCGTTGTGAGCGCTCGCACGCACATGATGGCGTCCAACGTAGAGCGCCCCCTGCGGAAACCAAACTGGCTCTCCGCCAAATCCGGCCCCACTCGCACCAGCCGCCCGACGAGGCGGTCTGCAATGACTCTTTCAAAGAGCTTGCCCACCTCGTCGAGCAGCACGATGGGCCGGTAAGCGGACGGAGAGTCCGCAGGGCGCCCCGGCTTTTTAATGGGAACCAGTTTCCCCGTCTTCCACCGAAGTAGGAACTGGCCTCTCGCCAAACATGCGCTTAGAAGCCCCCTTAGTCGAGGCTCGAGAGCCTCCAAGACCAGAGCCCAGGCTTTTCCAGGTAAGCCGTCGGGTCCTGGGGTGGTATTTTTGGCATTCAGCCTACGTACCGCCACTCTCAGCTCTACCTCGATCACCTCCGGAGCATCGTCATCGTCGTACGCACTGTAGACCTAGCCCGTTGCTTAGTGAATTTTCACGATATATTAGCAACATTTGCGACGAAAAGCGTTCACATCACACTCCAGCAACGAGGGAGCAGTTATATGATATCAAGTAGGATGATACGTGCATACTTCTCGTTTGAGAGAAAATAATAATTGTATTTTAAGCTTGAGACGATGTATGACCCGGCAATTTCTCAAACACAAAAACAAAACTTTTTTTTTTAAGACAATACAAAACCGAGTGTGAGTCGCAGCTTAGAGTATCCCGAGTTTCTCAAGAGATGTCGGCTGACAGCCACTCAGTAACTCAGGCAATAACGTGCGAGCGATACCTATCTCATCACATAGTACTATCTAGACACCTTTCAATATGTTACCGGCGCAGGCGGCTGCACCAGCACATGAGCACTTGTACCGTTCCATCTGGCGGTAAACATTACCCGACAGATTTACTGCCGCCGCGCAGTACCGCGGTACTTTTCGTAAATCACACGGAGAAAACATCTTAATACGCAAAGAATCATCAATTAGTGTACGTAAACTGTTTCTTCAGTTTACTCTCTCTATTTCCACGAATTCTTCATTAAACAATGTTTAATGACGTATTAATCACGCTGTGTATTTGTTTGCGCGCACAATTATCGTAAACAGGCGTCGGTGCCAACCGAAGCAGGTCGCGACAGCGCGGGCCGTGAGTGACGCGGATGCGGCACGGGTGCGGCACGGGCGCGGCACGGGTGCGGCACGGGCGCGGCACGGACGCGGGCCTGGTGCAGCACGGGACTGGATTACAGGCACTCATCTTTATACCGGCTGTTAAAGTTTTACGACGACGCTGGCTGCCGCCGGCTCACGGCCGCGTCACTCTCTCGCATCAATCAACAGGACTCACTTGATCACCCTCTCGGGCGAGATCAAGTCCTTAGGTTCAGACTTCATTCAATATTTTATTTCCTACCTGCAGTTAATAATGTTTTCCGGTGCTTCATAACGATGCAGTCGAATCTGTCTGTGAGGTGAGTGACCGACCTTTAGCCACATGAGTAAAGGACCGTTCCGCGCACGAGGTCGCCGTGTTCGCGCTGCAGGCAACTGGCACGCTATTTACAACACAAGCTCTTCTTATTTAACCGAGCTAGACAAATCAATCATCAATCGTTTAATTTGTAAAACATAGGTATGGTTAATGGTTGTATATTGTATTAAATTGTGCCTGCCCTTGATCATAAAAAGGTAAATGAAAAGGGTCTTAAAGGGTCAGGAATTCTTGAAATATCATCATGAAATCATCGCCAAGTATTCTCGTCAATAGCATAAGAACGCGAACACACCAGCGCACGCTCACCGCACAGCTCACGAGGCCACACATAGTCGCAGCTTCCATACGTATTTATTAAACAGTCGTCCATTGTCCTGTGCCACTGTGCTCACTGCATTCACTGCATTGTCCTTTTTCCGCATTTTAAACTTCAATAGCCGCATTGCGAGCGATAAGGTGACCATGGCTGGAATACAGAAGACACTTTGTATTGCACGGAGTTCTGGTTGGAGGGTTCTCTCAAAATTGAGGCGGTTTTGTTCAGGAAACTAAACCTTTATTCAAGATGGAAGGTGAAAGTAGATAAATAAATGAATATCAATTTAAAATAAACTGCCGAGATTTATTCATAAGTTCCCGACAAGTTTGCAATAGCACGTCATTACATTCTAGTTTCATCATCACCTGCCCGCTTGTTCACAACTATGTTGGGGTTGGCTTCCAGTCTAACCGGATGCAGCTGAATAGGTACCAGTATTTTACATGGAGCAACTACCTATCTGAATTTCACAACCCATAGTTACTGGGTAATACGATACCCCTTCTTGGTGTTCTAAGACCGACAGCCAGGACCCAACGGCTTAACGTGCTTTCCGAGGCATGGAGGGGTCTCGGGGGCATGTAAAGTCGGTCCCATCCACGGACCGACCGCGGCAAGCGTAGCTTAACCTTGGCCTAACCTGAACAGTCGACCCGTGCCGCTGTTATTACATTCTATTTTATATCTACCTCATTTTATACCTACCTCATTTTATTATATGCATAATTTAGCGGCTGGAAGTGCTCGAGTTGCCAACAGTAGATCAAGCTAGGCTCAACATATGATCTAATGGATTACATAATTATACTTTGTAAGTAGGTGATAAATTACAGGCCATTACAGAAATTATTTTCAAGAACAATCGTCTTGAGAGGATTGTGAAGCTGTAAATTTTCATACAAAAAGCGATAACGTTTTTCTCCCCGTAAACATAGTTTGATTTTCATATTTTTTTGGAAATGTTGTAGGTATAATGAAAAACTAGGTTTGTACGTTTTTATTATAAAGAAATATGGCATACTAGGTATATAAGTTATTACTTTTTTTTAACTAAATTAAATGGAATTACTAAAAAAAAACATGTACGGACCTAGATTAAGGTATACTAAATGTAATGAGACCAAAATTGTCTCATTTCGTAAAGGCTCACGGGGGTGAAAACGTTATCGCCCGAAACAATATTTATGTAAATAATTGTATGAAATGTAGGTAATTGCCTCCAAGACTCGCGCCGTGTATCGGCACTTCACAATCCTCTTAATGTAGGTAAGTACAATAATAATAATAATAATAATAATAATAATAATATATAATAAGCTGGCAACACGAACGTCAACTAGTCATAATTTTCATACTCGTCTCGTATTTTTTTATTTATTTTAGTCGCAGTTTATTTTTATTATTTGTATACCACATACAATAAACTCTGAAAGACCAGAAGAACCAGAACCTGAAGATCCAGAGATAATTGGCTAACCAAATGAACAAAATTTTATCAAAAACTGCAATCGGAGGTGACATCTGTCATGTCACCTCCGATAAAACAACAAGAAAATAAAGCAGAACAAGGAACGAGAAACTCATGAAAATTAAATGCAAATGTTGACGAGATCAGCAGCTCGCCGCGCACGCCTGCTACCTCCGGACTCGTCGCTCAGCTCCGCCCCGCCGCCGCCGGTACTCAGCCCCATCGAGAGTGCTGTGACACCGGCCGTGGCAGTTGCGTCGAGCTCGAGCGACGAATATTTTTCCCCGCCGACGTCACCACCACCTGCTCGTCGACGGGGAGGACGCCGGCCACCGGACGGCTTAGGACCTCGAGGCCCACCGGCCTCTGATAGGGTCCCAGCTCCCGGTGGAAGTGTGCAGCGCATGAGATGGACTCAATCCATTAACGAGAACGTCATGCGCTCATACTATGGGGCTACAGATGGAGGAAACAATCTGACCGCGTACCGTGTTCGGATGCTCTCTCTGTTTCAGGTGCTTGAGCCAGCTGTCAACGTTTCGGCACAACGACTATCGGATCAGGTGCGGGTGATCCAGCGTAATCATATGTTGGATGACACTGTACTTGATCGCCTGCGAAGCGAAATGCAGAGTAGCCATGTTATCACCCCCCTGTCGCAGACTGTTGTTGTACCACCACAGTGCAACACAAGTCAAGCTGACGAGGGGTGTGATGACAGGGCTACAAACGTAAGTACCCAGTACAATGAGGAATTGAGGAGTGCTTTGGAGGGTGCGATTCGAGAATATCGATTTATGTCGGCTGAACTTAGACCACGCTTACCTCGTTTGCCCATGCATAACAAAAATAGGGCGCTGGTGGCGGCTCTGGATTCGCAGTTGTCAAACTATTTTGATGACTGTGAAGACCTCACCGATACTCATTCGATTCTGTACTGCGCGGCTGTTGCGGCATGTCGTGTAGCTCACGTCAAATTTGCTAATGACTCTAGAGCTACACGACCGAAATCAGCCGTACCAGCTTGGCAGTGCAGAATTGAGCGACGTATTGGTGGGGCCAGAGCGCTCATCGGCAAACTAATCTGCTTCAGGGAGGGCAATACTCGCCCCAGAGTGATGCGCTTTGTGAGGCGGGCGTTCTCAGGGACTGATGTCAGCCCTCAGGACTATATGTCCCATGTCACAGAGCGCATCGACTTCCTGAAGCAAAAAGTGTATGCATGGGCGAACCGTATTCGTAGGTATAAGCGGCGAGTAGACCGATACACTCAGAATCGCACCTTCCAGAACGATGAAAGGTGGGTCTATAGGGCTTGGGAGCGTCCGGAACATGGTGTGGCTGACACGCGCCTGCCGGATGATGACGCCACGGGTTCGTTCTGGCGAAGCATCTGGTCGGTGCCTGTCAATCACACCGAAGGTGACTGGACTAAGAGGATCGAGCGAACGTGCGATCAAATACCAGAAATGGGGGCACTTACCATCAGCCCCCAAGATGTAACTTGTGCAGTCCGTCCGTTGCCTAACTGGAAATCTCCAGGGCCGGACGGGCTGCACAACTTTTGGATAAAATGGTTTCATAGGTCGCACGCTCGCCTGGCGTCCCATTTCCAGTCAGCCTTAGAGTCTGGTTCGTTACCACAGTTCCTAACGACAGGAGTTACCCACCTGCTCCATAAATCAGGCAGCACCGCGGAACCCAAAAATTATAGGCCGATCACATGTTTACCGACGGTCTACAAAGTTCTTACATCAATTTTGAGAGCTAAAATTAACAAGCATATAGACACCAACTTCATTATGTCTGCCTCTCAAAATGGATGTAGGAATGGGTCCCGCGGTACTAAGGAGCTACTCCTCATTGATATGACCATTAGTCAACAGGTTCGTCGTTCCCGAAAGGATCTGTCGACATGTTGGATAGATTATAAGAAGGCCTATGACTCAGTACCACATACATGGCTCATGAGGGTGCTGGAGTTGTATAAAGTAGATGCAACTCTACGCACCTTCCTGATGTCGTGTATGAGGCAGTGGAGGACGGTCCTTCGCTATCCAGGATGTCGAAATATCCAGAGGAATAGCGAACCGATAAGGATCGAGCGAGGCATATTTCAGGGCGATAGTTTGAGTCCGCTTTGGTTCTGCTTAGCCTTGAATCCTCTAAGCACACTGCTGGAGGATTCAGGTCTAGGCTATCGGCTGAGGAGAGGCGGTCAGGTTATATCTCACCTCCTTTACATGGATGACCTAAAACTCTTTGCCCCCAACAATTTGCAACTGATGGAGCTAATGAAAGTAACCGAAACTTTTAGTAGCGCCATCAGGATGGAATTTGGTGTGGACAAATGTGCAGTCATGCATGTAATGCGTGGAGAGATTGTGGAATCCGTGGGAACCCAACTCTCGGATTCCATAAACCTTAGAGCCCTCTCCGCATCCGAAACCTATAAGTATTTGGGTATGTCGGAAGCCTTGGGCATCAATGTTACTGACATGAAGCAATCGTTGAAGGAGCGCTTCTTTGGCCGCCTGAAGAAAGTATTCAATAGTCTTTTATCAGGCGGTAACAAGGTGCGTGCCTTCAACGGTTGGGTCATGCCGGTTCTGATGTACTCTTTCGGCGTACTCAAATGGACTCAGACTGAACTAGACGTCCTGGATAGGAGGGTCCGTACGCTGCTGACTACATATCGAATGCACCACCCACGATCATCGGTAATGAGACTGTATATCCCGCGAAAGTGTGGAGGTCGAGGCTTTTTAAACGCTAAAACCCTCCACAATCGTGAGATATGCAGTCTCAGGGAATATTTCCTAGAAACCGACGTGGGCATGCATCGAGATGTGGTCGTGGTGGACAAGGGCCTCACCCCGCTCTCCTTGGCTAAAGAGAA
Organism: Dicycla oo; assembly: GCA_948252095.1. NCBI lineage: Eukaryota > Metazoa > Arthropoda > Insecta > Lepidoptera > Noctuidae > Dicycla > Dicycla oo. Next base: position 603,184 of record OX411718.1, on the reverse strand, counting down.
CTGGTGCAAGCCTGTAGTGCTTGACACTAACGATCGCAGGGAGATATGGCAGAGTAAGGAGCTTCACGGACGCTTTTTCCGGGCCCTGCATGGACCCGATGTAGATCTACTAGCGTCCGTAGCCTGGTTGCGTTCCGGTGACCTCTTTGGGGAAACCGAAGGTTTTGTCTGTGCAATTATGGACGAAGTTATCATGACGAACAATTACCGGAGATTTATTGTGAAGGACGGAACGGTTGACATCTGTCGGGCATGCCACCGTCCAGGAGAATCAATCCGACACATTATCTCCGGGTGTTCTCGTCTAGCTAACGAAGAGTATTTGCATAGACACAACCTTGTAGCCAGGATTATCCATCAGCAACTTGCTCTGAAATACAACCTTGTAGAATCGGAAGTGCAGTACTACAGGTATGTGCCCGACCCAGTTCTCGAAAATCGAAATATCACATTGTACTGGGATCGATCCATCATCACTGACAGGACTATTGTTGCCAATAAGCCTGACATAGTGGTGGTGGATCGAATAGAGCGGCGCGCAATGATTATTGACATAACGGTCCCGCATGACGGGAACCTCGTGAAAGCCGAGAAAGATAAACAAATCAAGTATCTTGACTTGGCTCGCGAGGTTGTCGACATGTGGGATGTAGACTCAGCGATCATTGTGCCGATAGTCGTATCAGCCAATGGCTTAATTGCCAAGAGCCTCGACCAACACCTGAGGAGGCTCTCGTTGGGCAGCTGGATCAAGGGTTTGATTCAGAGAGCGGTACTTCTGGACACGGCTCGCATTGTTAGAAGGTTCCTCTCTTTGGAGCCCTGACCGCCGGTAGCTTGGACCCTGTTCCCGATACCGGCGGGCTACTATATATTTTTATATTTTTAAATGTTTTTATATTTTTTTATTCTAATATTTAAAAATATAATTTATATATGTATTAACTATTGAATAAAGGAAATAATAATAATAATAAAACCTTTATTATCAGGCTACAATGGCCCATAGATACATACCTTACAAACTAACATATATAAAGTATAAAACAAAACCTGTGTTAATAAATATAGCTTAAAACTATGTTAGTAGCACTTCACTAGCTTGTCCTTGAGCTGTCCTGTGGCACTTGTCCGCGGAAGCGACGGAACACCACGTCCTGCGGCCAGAAGTCTTCTTCCATGACGACGGGCAGGTAACAGTTCGGTACTCGCACCACGAACGCCTTGAAATTGACGTTGCGGCGCGACTCCAGTAACTGCACCCGTGGCATGTACCTTGTCTTCTGGCGCACGTACTCCACGATGTCCTCCGCCTCAGTGCTGTAGTGCAGGCGGGAGATATACACCGGTGTGTTCGGCTTAGCGGCACGCAAGCTCACTTCTGGCTTCGTAGGAGCTTTGCCGCAGCGGTTCTTGTTGGTTCGCGGCCGGCGCTTCCTTCTTTGCACTGTCACGAAACCCTCCTCATCAGCCCTATTCGGCGCCTTTTCTGGCTTAGGCTTCATACTTGGAGCGCCTGGGGCACTCGCGGGGACGCTAGCGAAATCCTTTCGTAAGGGATTCGTCAGGGCTGCAGATACTGGCAGCGGGACGGGGTGAAGAACTTGAGTGGCGCTGTGCGGAGGAGCTGCGGTGACGGGCGCAGGGTTGCGGGGCACGGGGGCGGGGCGCTCTGCAATTTCAGCAAACGACGGATGCACTGGCGATGAAACTGCTGACGCGGAATTCGACGACGATATATCGAGGCCGGCTCCGCGACACTTGTTTACATTAGATGCATCGGCTGATGACCTAGTTACCGCCACACTGTTACGCAACTCGCTAACTTCTTTGCGCAATTCGGTGACGGAGTTTTGGGATGCATCTAATTTCGCTAGAACATCCGCGAGGCGGGCCTTCAGGAAGACAATGTCCTTCAGAAGGCTCGTTACGTCGACGTGGTCGAAGGTGACGGGTGGAAGCTTTTGCAACTCCTTCGCCACAAACGTCGGCACGTCGTCCGGGTCGGTCTCCTTGAACAGCGTGATTATATCCTGCAGGCTCTTCTTAGTCCCATCACGCCGGCGGGACACCATCTGGTCGCGCTTGTTAAGCACACTGAACAACAACAGCTTGGCAGCAGCTATGTCATCCTCGCTGAAGTTCGTTGCGCTGATCTGGACAGCAGACACCTCGTCCATCACATCCAGCTTCTGTTGCAGGAACGCCAGCAGCTCATTCGCCACAAGTTCATTGCTCATGGCGAGTAACTCACGAGCGACAGCTTGCGCCGCGCTAATTAAAACAGAATATTATGCAAACACGTCCGCATCGGAACGCGGCACAAGCGAGACAATGTAGGTACAGGCCCACATAGTGATTAAGATTCCAACTCAGACTTCATTGATCGTGAAACCATTGCTTAGCCCAAACAGCTACCAGCACATGTTATGTTTATGCGAATTTTAGCAATGCAATGGTAAGAACAGGTCGCCACTATGACGAGTATTCTAAATTCAACAGAAATATAATGTTATTTCGCGTAATACGACGACATGCGACAATTCATTAGTGTGTGTTATCGTGTTAGACATCGCTGATACACGCACACGTACTGGTTCGTGCTCGCACAGTTCATAGCAATGTAATCCTTAGCACGCTTATGGACTTTTGAGCGTTTACTGTACGTCAAGTACAAGTGAAGAAGTTACATGAACATTGGTGTACAAAAGGCCTTACATTTGTATCCCACTCGCTGCATTCCTCGTCTGTACCTAATGCACGGGGGCCCACCCCCCATACATGGGCCCCAGCTTATGTATAATAGAAGTGCACATTACAAGAGTAGTAATGGTGACGTAAAACTGGTGGATGCCAAGCTTCACAGCTTAGCTTATCGCCGCAAGTTTGCCTGCTTGTCGGTCACTTCGGTGTGCTCAGGAACGCCATGACCTCATTCCACCGGCCCCCTTCTACCATCGAACATCTAGACGCACTGCAAGTTACCATCCATACCTAGTTGCCATTCCACCAATTCGCACTAAGCGCTTCCAAACATCCTTCATAATGCACACGGCAAAATAGTGGAACTCACTACCTGCGTCTGTTTCCGAGGGCATACAACCCAAATCTCCCTAAAGTCAGAGTGAACAGGTTTCTTCTGGGTAAGCTGACTTTGTCTTTGTCACCTCCAGCCTAGACTATAGTCAAGAGCAAACACATCTCAAAAAAAAAAAAAAGTATTTCAAAATAATAATTATCATGAATTCCTGATATTGTAAGTTGTACTCGTAAGAATGGTGTCCGTAGCGTTGGTCCTGTGTTGGAAGCGGCACGTCCTGTCGCACTCGCGACGTACTCTGTGTGCACAATGCGCTAGTCAGGCGGGCGGAGTGTCTCCGGGGTGTCGTGCGTGTGGGGAGGGGGTGCTACTGCAGGTCCTTACAGTGCAGGAGGCGGCGGTGGGGGGGGGGGGGGGATAGGGGCGCACAATAGCCAGGTACAAAAGGTTCAGTACTTTCAAAGACCGGTAACACCAACTCCACAACGCGCGTACAATCTGCGACGTCGTATCTCGTGCTATCGCGTGAGCCTTCTGTATATGAGCACCACGTGTCCATGCTGTGCAGCTGCTGGCCGGCTGCCGACAGTGTCCAGCGGGCCCGCACCGCGACTTCTGTATATGAGCACCACGTGTCCGTGCTGTGGAGCTGCTGGCCGTACTGTGCAGCTGCTGGCCGGCTGCCGACAGTGTCCAGCGGGCCCGCACCGCGACTTCTGTATATGAGCACCACGTGTCCGTGCTGTGGAGCTGCTGGCCGTACTGTGCAGCTGCTGGCCGGCTGCCGACAGTGTCCAGCGGGCCCGCACCGCGACTTCTGTATATGAGCACCACGTGTCCGTGCTGTGGAGCTGCTGGCCGTACTGTGCAGCTGCTGGCCGGCTGCCGACAGTGTCCAGCGGGCCCGCACCGCGACTTCTGTATATGAGCACCACGTGTCCGTGCTGTGGAGCAGCTGCTGGCCGTGCTGTGCAGCTGCTGGCCGGCTGCCGACAGTGTCCAGCGGGCCCGCACCGCGACTTCTGTATATGAGCACCACGTGTCCGTGCTGTGCAGCTGCTGGCCGGCTGCCGACAGTGACCAGCGGGCCCGCACCGCGACTTCTGTATATGAGCACCACGTGTCCGTGCTGTGGAGCTGCTGGCCGTACTGTGCAGCTGCTGGCCGGCTGCCGACAGTGTCCAGCGGGCCCGCACCGCGACTTCTGTATATGAGCACCACGTGTCCGTGCTGTGGAGCTGCTGGCCGTACTGTGCAGCTGCTGGCCGGCTGCCGACAGTGTCCAGCGGGCCCGCACCGCGACTTCTGTATATGAGCACCACGTGTCCGTGCTGTGGAGCTGCTGGCCGTACTGTGCAGCTGCTGGCCGGCTGCCGACAGTGTCCAGCGGGCCCGCACCGCGACTTCTGTATATGAGCACCACGTGTCCGTGCTGTGGAGCAGCTGCTGGCCGTGCTGTGCAGCTGCTGGCCGGCTGCCGACAGTGTCCAGCGGGCCCGCACCGCGACTTCTGTATATGAGCACCACGTGTCCGTGCTGTGGAGCAGCTGCTGGCCGTGCTGTGCAGCTGCTGGCCGGCTGCCGACAGTGTCCAGCGGGCCCGCACCGCGACTTCTGTATATGAGCACCACGTGTCCGTGCTGTGGAGCAGCTGCTGGCCGTGCTGTGCAGCTGCTGGCCGTACTGTGCAGCTGCTGGCCGGCTGCCGACAGTGTCCAGCGGGCCCGCACCGCGACTTCTGTATATGAGCACCACGTGTCCGTGCTGTGGAGCTGCTGGCCGTACTGTGCAGCTGCTGGCCGGCTGCCGACAGTGTCCAGCGGGCCCGCACCGCGACTTCTGTATATAAGCACCACGTGTCCGTGCTGTGGAGCTGCTGGCCGTACTGTGCAGCTGCTGGCCGGCTGCCGACAGTGTCCAGCGGGCCCGCACCGCGACTTCTGTATATGAGCACCACGTGTCCGTGCTGTGGAGCTGCTGGCCGTACTGTGCAGCTGCTGGCCGGCTGCCGACAGTGTCCAGCGGGCCCGCACCGCGACTTCTGTATATGAGCACCACGTGTCCGTGCTGTGGAGCAGCTGCTGGCCGTGCTGTGCAGCTGCTGGCCGGCTGCCGACAGTGTCCAGCGGGCCCGCACCGCGACTTCTGTATATGAGCACCACGTGTCCGTGCTGTGGAGCTGCTGGCCGTACTGTGCAGCTGCTGGCCGGCTGCCGACAGTGTCCAGCGGGCCCGCACCGCGACTTCTGTATATGAGCACCACGTGTCCGTGCTGTGGAGCTGCTGGCCGTACTGTGCAGCTGCTGGCCGGCTGCCGACAGTGTCCAGCGGGCCCGCACCGCGACTTCTGTATATGAGCACCACGTGTCCGTGCTGTGGAGCAGCTGCTGGCCGTGCTGTGCAGCTGCTGGCCGGCTGCCGACAGTGTCCAGCGGGCCCGCACCGCGACTTCTGTATATGAGCACCACGTGTCCGTGCTGTGGAGCAGCTGCTGGCCGTGCTGTGCAGCTGCTGGCCGGCTGCCGACAGTGTCCAGCGGGCCCGCACCGCGACTTCTGTATATGAGCACCACGTGTCCGTGCTGTGGAGCAGCTGCTGGCCGTGCTGTGCAGCTGCTGGCCGTACTGTGCAGCTGCTGGCCGGCTGCTGACAGTGTCCAGCGGGCCCGCACCGCGACTTCTGTATATGAGCACCACGTGTCCGTGCTGTGGAGCAGCTGCTGGCCGTGCTGTGGAGCAGCTGCTGGCCGTGCTGTGCAGCTGCTGGCCGGCTGTCGACAGTGTCCAGCGGGCCCGCACCGCGACTTCTGTATATGAGCACCACGTGTCCGTGCTGTGGAGCTGCTGGCCGTACTGTGCAGCTGCTGGCCGGCTGCCGACAGTGTCCAGCGGGCCCGCACCGCGACTTCTGTATATGAGCACCACGTGTCCGTGCTGTGGAGCAGCTGCTGGCCGTGCTGTGCAGCTGCTGGCCGGCTGCCGACAGTGTCCAGCGGGCCTGCACCGCGACTTCTGTATATGAGCACCACGTGTCCGTGCTGTGGAGCAGCTGCTGGCCGTGCTGTGCAGCTGCTGGCCGGCTGCCGACAGTGTCCAGCGGGCCCGCACCGCGACTTCTGTATATGAGCACCACGTGTCCGTGCTGTGGAGCAGCTGCTGGCCGTGCTGTGCAGCTGCTGGCCGGCTGCCGACAGTGTCCAGCGGGCCCGCACCGCGACTTCTGTATATGAGCACCACGTGTCCGTGCTGTGGAGCAGCTGCTGGCCGTGCTGTGCAGCTGCTGGCCGGCTGCCGACAGTGTCCAGCGGGCCCGCACCGCGACTTCTGTATATGAGCACCACGTGTCCGTGCTGTGGAGAAGCTGCTGGCCGTGCTGTGCAGCTGCTGGCCGTACTGTGCAGCTGCTGGCCGGCTGCCGACAGTGTCCAGCGGGCCCGCACCGCGACTTCTGTATATGAGCACCACGTGTCCGTGCTGTGGAGCTGCTGGCCGTACTGTGCAGCTGCTGGCCGGCTGCCGACAGTGTCCAGCGGGCCCGCACCGCGACTTCTGTATATGAGCACCACGTGTCCGTGCTGTGGAGCTGCTGGCCGTACTGTGCAGCTGCTGGCCGGCTGCCGACAGTGTCCAGCGGGCCCGCACCGCGACTTCTGTATATGAGCACCACGTGTCCGTGCTGTGGAGCAGCTGCTGGCCGTGCTGTGCAGCTGCTGGCCGGCTGCCGACAGTGTCCAGCGGGCCCGCACCGCGACTTCTGTATATGAGCACCACGTGTCCGTGCTGTGGAGCAGCTGCTGGCCGTGCTGTGCAGCTGCTGGCCGTGCTGTGCAGCTGCTGGCCGGCTGCCGACAGTTTCCAGCGGGCCCGTACCGCGACTTCTGTATATGAGCACCACGTGTCCGTGCTTTGGAGCTGCTGGCCGTGCTGTGCAGCTGCTGGCCGGCTGCCGACAGTGTCCAGCGGGCCTGCACCTCGACTATTGTATATGAGCACCACGTGTCCATACTGTGGAGCTGCTGGCCGTGCTGTGCAGCTGCTGGCCGGCTGCCGACAGTGTCCAGCGGGCCCGCACCGCGACTTCTGTATATGAGCACCACGTGTCCGTGCTTTGGAGCTGCTGGCCGTGCTGTGCAGCTGCTGGCCGGCTGCCGACAGTGTCCAGCGGGCCTGCACCTCGACTATTGTATATGAGCACAGCTGTGTATGAGCGGCCCGCTCGCTGCGTGCTCTGTGTAGGAGCGATCCTTCCGCTGCTTGCTCTGTGTATGAGCGGTCCGGTCACTGCGTGCTCTGTGTACGAGCGGTCCGCTCGCTGCGTGCCCTGTGTATGAGCGGTCCGGTCGCTGAGTGCTCTGTGTAAGAGCGGTCCGGTCGCTGCGTGCTCTGTGTATGAGCGGTCCGGTCGCTGCGTGTTCTGTGTATGAGAGGTCCGGTCGCTGCGTGCTCTGTGTACGAGTGGTCCGCTCGCTGCGTGCTCTGTGTATGAGCGGTCCGGTCACTGCGTGCTCTGTGTATGAGCGGGCCGGTCGCTGCGTGCTCTGTGTATGATCGGTCCGCTCGCTGCGTGCTCTGTGTATGAGCGGTCCGGTCGCTGCGTGCTCTGTGTATGAGCGGTCCGGTCGCTGCGTGCTCTGTGTATGAGCGGTCAGGTCGCTGCGTGCTCTGTGTATGAGCGGTCCGGTCGCTGCGTGCTCTGTGTATGAGCGGTCCGGTCGCTGCGTGCTCTAGGTATGAGCGGTCCGGTCGCTGCGTGCTCTGTGTATGAGCGGTCGGCTATGTCATGGTGGCACTTAAGCTTCACGTCACACTAATGGCATTCGATGGCATTCGTAGTTGGACGTCATGAAAAATTCATGGTGTGATTATACGACAGAGACGTAATAATATCGCCTCCATGGAATTATTAACAGCCAAGCATGATGAGAATGAAAACGAACTTTATTGATAATTCCGATCGGAATTATTTCTCCCGAGTCTGGCGACTGACGCTAACTATCTTGATATAAATATGTAGTATGTTATAGAGTTTTAGTTATCATAATATGTGAAAACAATTATGATGACACCTTGTATATATACAATACTGTCATTCTGTAGTGTGGATCGATCAGAGAAGACTCAATACTGTGCCTTAATAGATCCGTCCTATGACGTCACAGGCGGGCTGCAGGCGGACCGCGAAACAATAGATCCGTCCTATGACGTCACAGGCGGGCTGCAGGCGGACCGCGAAACAATAGATCCGTCCTATGACGTCAAAGGCGGGCTGCAGGCGGACCGCGAAACAATAGATCCGTCCTATGACGTCACAGGCGGGATGCAGGCGGACCGCGAAACAATAGATCCGTCCTATGACGTCACAGGCGGGATGCAGGCGGACCGCGAAACCATAGATCCGTCCTATGACGTCACAGGCGGGCTGCAGGCGGAACGCGAAACAATAGATCCGTCCTATGACGTCACAGGCGGGATGCAGGCGGACCGCGAAACCATAGATCCATCCTATGACGTCACAGGCGGGCTGCAGGCGGAACGCGAAACAATAGATCCGTCCTATGACGTCACAGGCGGGATGCAGGCGGACCGCGAAACCATAGATCCGTCCTATGACGTCACAGGCGGGCTGCAGGCGGACCGCGAAACAATAGATCCGTCCTATGACGTCACAGGCGGGATGCAGGCGGACCGCGAAACAATAGATCCGTCCTATGACGTCACAGGCGGGATGCAGGCGAACCGCGAAACAATAGATCCGTCCTATGACGTCACAGGCGGGATGCAGGTGAACCGCGAAACAATAGATCCGTCCTATGACGTCACAGGCGGGCTGCAGGCGGACCGCGAAACAATAGATCCATCCTATGACGTCACAGGCGGGCTGCAGGCGGACCGCGAAACAATAGTTCCGTCCTATGACGTCACAGGCGGGCTGCAGGCGGACCCACCTCCACCCATGGCCCCACCGACTTCATGTCATATGGGCCGAAGCTCAAGGAGACGGCTGCGGACATAGCCCGCTTACGCAGCGCATATAACCGCAGTCGCTTCTTGACCCCTTTACAAATTCTTTATCCTGCCCCTGTATGCCTTTCCCCCCTTTCTGGGGCGGCAACCTAGCGTACCCCTCTTTTGGGTAGACGATACAAATACAGCTTCGCTGCCCGACCTTGGCAGTTCCCACCTACTCGAAGCCACTCCTCACCTTATGCCACTCATGTGCAAAGTCCCTGAGCCGCCGGAAGTTGGCCTCCGAAGCCACGAGGTCGCCGTAATACACCGGTCCCTCCTCCAGGCGAGTGATCCCATTCATCATCTTACACCGCTGCTCCTCGTACATAGGGCATCGCCACAGAATGTGGTCCAAGTTCTCATCCTCTTCACCGCAGTAGCACATACTTTCCTCACTCAGCTTCATGTCATACAATCTCTTTCGGAAACATCCATGACCCGTCAGAATCTGTGAGACTTGATAGTCCGGTTCAACCCAGGTTGCCCTGAGTCTAGCCGCCACGTCCGGGAAGAATCGATACAGTTCCCTACCCTTGTCCTCCGCTGCCCATCGCCGCTGCCAATTGGCTATGGCGTCGTCCGCGATATCCCTCCTTCCCGTCCTGAACGCGTCCCGCGGCAGATGTCTGATGTCGTCGATCATGCCCGCACGAATCACCTCAAGGTCGGCTGGCAGGACACCCGCCAAGACCGGCAGCGCCGCGGTACTAACCGACCGGTACGCCTTCGTCAGAAGGACGAGCGCAGGTCTCTGTGTCCTCAGCAGCGCAGACCTATTGACGTGCATTGTCGCGCGCCTCCACCAGCACCCCGCCGCATAAGCGACGGTGGGGACGAAAATGCCCTTGTACAGGACCTTAAGGGCCCCGTACCTAATGCCCCAGGACGAGGCCGAGACGCGCGACATCTTGCCCAGCCCTGCCGCGGCACGCTCGCCAATAGATTGCGCGTGCTCCGCGAACGACAGACTTGCATCAATTACCACACCCAGGACTTTGGTTGAACGTACGCTCCTGACTGAGGTCCCACCGAGCCTGACCGTGGGCGGGCGCTTGGACAGCCCCCCCTTCAAGGTCATTGAGTATGACTTCGAAGGGGAGAAGCCCAGTCTGTTGCGAGCCCCCCAATCGGTGATCAGCGCCATGGCGCACGAGGCAGAGGCCTCTATGCCGGCTCGAGAGTCAGACTCGATGAGGATCGTAACATCATCAGCGTACGCGACCACCCTGACGCCTACCGGGTAAGGCAACCGAAGCAAGTCGTCTAAGAGAAGGTTCCACAGTGATGGACCCACTACCGATCCCTGCGGGCAACCCATGGTCGACGTTTTCCACACGACCCCGCTCCCGGCGAAGAGCCCGACTCGCCGGTTAGAGAAGTACGCCGCCAACATCCTATAGATGTTTGGCGGGCACCCCCCGCTCTTCGCCTTGAGCAAGATCATGGGCCACCATGCGTTATCGAATGCACCAGATATATCCAGGAAAATGCCCTGGACATACCTGGCCCGACTGTCGTGCACCGTGCGAACAATTTCATTCAACGCCGTCAACGTAGATCGACCCCGAGAGAACCCGTGCTGACACGACGAGACACCCCGCGTTATGGACGGCGCACACTGCAGCATGACACGCTCCAGGATCTTGCCCAGCACAGGAAGTAGGGTAATGGGCCGATACGCTTTAGGATCGGTGAGAGGCCTATCGTTCCCCTTTGGTAGAACGATGAGCCTACCGTCCTTCCACGCATCGGGGAAGACACCCTCAGCAACGCACATGCCAAACATGTGAGTCAGTTCAGCACTCGCGACCCGCCACACATGCCCGACTATGCGCGCTGTAATCCCGTCGATTCCCGGTGCCGTGTTTGGGAGACCCTTGACTATTTTCTCCAGATCCTGACTCGACGGAGGAGGCGCATCCCGACCGGACGGGATGCAGGCAGCCATCATCCGCACTTGCCTGTGGTAAATGGAGTCCTGCGACTGATCATCGTCGGGGCAGAGTGCACCGACGAGGCTACGCATGGCAGTGCCCGCATCCTCGGCGTATCCCTCCGCAAATCTCGTACCGTTAACCACGTTAGGCGGAGGCCTAAACCTACCGCTGGCTGCTCGATATGCCAAGCCCCAGGGGTCTTGGTTTGCCGACTCGGCTAGCTTGCGGAAGAAGTCGAGCTGCGCCTTCTCCATCGATATCCTATAGCTACTGCGACACTCATGAAAAGCCTGTCTCGCGCATCCTTCCAGAGCCCCGCCTCCCTTTCTCGCTAACTGCCAAGCTTTCCTCTTCTGGTTATGCCTTTTACGCATGGCCTCCAGCGAGGGAGACCACCATTCATACCCCTTCGCTTTCTTTCCATCGCCACATGTACCCAAGCACTCACCTGCCGTCCACGCGATGATTCGCGTGAACTCTTTACATACAGCCGATGCATTCTTCCTCCAGTTGATCCTGCCCACACGTTCGTGGATCATCGCCTGGAATCGGTCCCAGTCCACACCACGCTCCCGAAACCTTTTTGGCGCTACCGACGGCTCCTCAATGGTGGCGGCCTCCCGGCTCCGTGCCCCACATAGCCTGAAGGTGATGAGCCGGTGATCGCTGCAGCTCGCGTGCTCGTGTACCGTCCAGTCGTCAATTTTGACGGACCTTGTCGAGAAGGTGACGTCGATGTTGGACTCTCCGTTGGCGGTGGCGAAGGTTGGTGGCTGGTCTGCCAAGTTGTGCACCACCAAGCCCTGGGCCAACAAAAGCCCTCCATCTCCTCCCGACGACGTGCCACTTCCCGTCCCCGACCAACGTAGTGGCGCGGCATACAGTGCCACAACGGTGAGTGCGCGTTGGTGTCCGCCCCCACGAGCACACGATGCCCCCGTAGTGCCTCCAATACCCTGGTTAGGTGCTCCAGGTGGGTCGAGATGTCCTCAGAGTATTGGAAGTACACGCTGACGACGTGCGTTGACGTACCCTTCCAGGCTATGTGGCACACCATGCAGTGGCTCGTCGATAGGTGGTGCAGGACAGCACAAACCACGTCGAGGCGCGGCAGGTAGATTCCGGCCTTGGGGTGTGGCCCCTCGGCCAGGAGTAGCTGCCCCATATGCGCTGCTGATGATTGCGGCGCAGCGTAAGGCTCCTACACCAGAACCACATCCAGTCCAAGGTCTGCGGTAATCGCTGGTAGTTCCGCCGTGGCTGTGGCCGAGCCCTGCAGGTTTAGCTGCCCTATAGTGAGTCTATCCATAATGGGTGCTTGCCACTGTCCTCTGCTCAGCATACACCCGTGCAGGACAGTCTCTAGACGCGGTGCGATGTGTACTGGCCTCCTTTTTGTTAAACCGTTTGCACGTGGCGCACACCAGTATCATTGCCTGGCACTCCTGGCTTTTGTGGCCCTCTTCGCCACACTTGCCGCACACCATGGCCTTAGCCCTGCAGTACTTCTCGGGGTGCCCATATAATTGGCACCTGCTGCAACACGTGACATCGACGTGGTCGGTGACTTCGACCACGTCCCACCCGATGTATATCCGTCCTCTCCCGATCAAGGCCTGGCGCAGCTCGTTGGTGGCCTGGCAAACCCACCTTGTCCTGCCGTTGTGCCGGTTCTTTTTAAAAAGTACGCGCAGCTCCTTGGACACTTTCTCCTTGGTCCAGTTGTTGGCATCTTCGTGCAGATTCTGCTCGACCATTTCGCTGATGACGTCGTCCGTGGTGGCCCCCTTGTCGATGCCCGTGAGTGCGATCAACGGCTGCTTTGCAGTTGGTTCCGCCGTGCGCAATGTGGCCGGAACCGCCCTGCGTAGGGCATTCGCCGCTTCCGCAGAAGTCGTCTGCACGACGACTCCCGCGTTTCCGACTTTTCGAAGTCCCGCCATTTGAATACCGAGCGATGCTGGGTTCACCGCAACTCGTAGCGCCTCTTTGGTGTCATCGGAAGTCTTGAACAGATCCTTCTGGTCCTCAGCAGGGTAAATGACCACTGATGGGCCCGGGGGACGCACGATAGGCACTGGCTCCGCGTTCCTGCCAAGGCGGAGGGCGTTGGCAAATGTCCTTACCGGGACGACACCGGGCCCGGCGACCGGCCCCGGCAGCAACGCACCCCCTTGATTAGCCTTCGCGTTCGCTGCCGCCAACCTCAGGGTGAGGTGGGTGATAACGGCACTCAGCCTCTCCGTCAACGCGCCTATTGTGGCGATCTCGTCCTTGTTTAGCTTGGAAGTTTTTGAGCGGACCGCCTCCATTATACCCCTTGTGCTGCTGGTGGCGATCCCGGCCAGTTGCTCGACCGGCGCCGACTCCAAGGGGTCCGCAGTGAGGTCCACGCTGGCAGATGGCAAGACTGGAGGCACCGTAGCCGGAGCACTTTCCGGCGCTGGGGTAGAGGCCATGGTTATAAGGCCACCGACCGGGGGGACCTCTCCCCTCCTGGTGGCAACGACCCTGCGACGAACCGCCTCCTGCACCTCCTCCGGTGAGGTCATGAACCTCTTTGGCCGATCCACAGTAGTAGGCCGCTGGTCCACCGCCATGGGGGTAGGCTCCGGCGTAGAGCACGCCTGCGGGGGGGTACGCACAAGCGAGCGGCGCGGTCCAAACGGCCCCCCACCCTCGCGCCTCAGGTCCTCGAGCACTCGCAGCTCCTCCTCCTTCTCCTTAATGGAGGCATCCAGCAACTGCTGCTGGAGGTCACCGGCACCCTCATCGTCATCCGCCATCGCGGCGGGTCGCTCGTTTTTCCACTACTAGCCCTAACTTAGCTGTACGATTACCCCAGCCTATGCCCTCCCCGACCATATACCAACGTACCGGGATGTTTTTATATTTTTTTATTTTTTTTTATTTTAATTCCCTTATGTATCCCTTCTTTTTTTTTATTATTATAATTTAATTAACCTCTTTTTTTTATATATATATATATATATATATCTATAATTCCCATTTTTTTTTTTTTTTTTTTTATTATCTATGGTCTTACAAAAGTCCCAAAAAGTTCTACGATGTCACATAAAAGTGTCACTGTCACTAACTTACAAACTAACTTACGGTCCCAACTTACTCACAACACTATGCAGCACCGTTCGTGTATTAATTAAGTCTGAAAATACACTTACCCAGCTATGAACTTAGCCTAAAAGTGTCACTATCACAGGACGTGGAACGCCACACACGACACTGACACTGACAAACGTCACTATCGCAAAAGCGTCAATATCGCACGTCACTTGTCACCTGTCAGTAAGACGCCACTTTTGAACGCGTCACTGTCACTTTTGGCAACGTCACTTGTCACTTTTGACAGCTTCAATTGTCACTGTCACCAGTTGGGAGGCGGGGCCACAAGCCACACCCACGCCGTCCGCCCTCTCACTTCCACACCAAGATGGCCGCGGCACTATATGCGCGTTGCCCCAAGATAGTACGAGAGGCACCGATATTTCCCGTTAGCCAATTGGAAAAAAGCTTTGGAATAATTGAAGCGCGGGCACTCCGCACGTCCGCTCCCCACGAGTGCAGGCAGCGAAGTCGTGTCGTGTCGTCCTATGACGTCACAGGCGGGATGCAGGCGGACCGCGAAACCATAGATCCGTCCTATGACGTCACAGGCGGGCTGCAGGCGGACCGCGAAACAATAGATCCGTCCTATGACGTCACAGGCGGGATGCAGGCGGACCGCGAAACAATAGATCCGTCCTATGACGTCACAGGCGGGATGCAGGCGAACCGCGAAACAATAGATCCGTCCTATGACGTCACAGGCGGGATGCAGGTGAACCGCGAAACAATAGATCCGTCCTATGACGTCACAGGCGGGCTGCAGGCGGACCGGGAAACAATAGATCCATCCTATGACGTCACAGGCGGGCTGCAGGCGGACCGCGAAACAATAGTTCCGTCCTATGACGTCACAGGCGGGCTGCAGGCGGACCGCGAAACAATAGATCCATCCTATGACGTCACAGGCGGGCTGCAGGCGGACCGCGAAACAATAGATCCGTCCTATGACGTCACAGGCGGGCTGCAGGCGGACCGCGAAACAATAGATCCATCCTATGACGTCACAGGCGGGCTGCAGGCGGACCGCGAAACAATAGATCCGTCCTATGACGTCACAGGCGGGATGCAGGCGGACCGCGAAACAATAGATCCGTCCTATGACGTCACAGGCGGGATGCAGGCGGACCGCGAAACAATAGATCCGTCCTATGACGTCACAGGCGGGATGCAGGCAAACCGCGAAACAATAGATCCGTCCTATGACGTCACAGGCGGGCTACAGGCGGACCGCGAAACAATAGATCCGTCCTATGACGTCACAGGCGGGATGCAGGCGGACCGCGAAATCATAGATCCGTCCTATGACGTCACAGGCGGGCTGCAGGCGGACCGCGAAACAATAGATCCATCCTATGACGTCACAGGCGGGCTGCAGGCGGACCGCGAAACAATAGATCCGTCCTATGACGTCACAGGCGGGCTGCAGGCGGACCGCGAAACAATAGATCCATCCTATGACGTCACAGGCGGGCTGCAGGCGGACCGCGAAACAATAGATCCGTCCTATGACGTCACAGGCGGGATGCAGGCGGACCGCGAAACAATAGATCCGTCCTATGACGTCACAGGCGGGATGCAGGCGGACCGCGAAACAATAGATCCGTCCTATGACGTCACAGGCGGGATGCAGGCGAACCGCGAAACAATAGATCCGTCCTATGACGTGACAGGCGGGCTACAGGCGGACCGCGAAACAATAGATCCGTCCTATGACGTCACAGGCGGGATGCAGGCGGACCGCGAAATCATAGATCCGTCCTATGACGTCACAGGCGGGATGCAGGCGGACCGCGAAACCATAGATCCGTCCTATGACGTCACAGGCGGGCTGCAGGCGGACCGCGACACAATAGATCCGTCCTATGACGTCACAGGCGGGATGCAGGCGAACCGCGAAACAATAGTCCGTCCTATGACGTCACAGGCGGGATGCAGGCGAACCGCGAAACAATAGATCCGTCCTATGACGTCACAGGCGGGATGCAGGCGGACCGCGAAACAATAGATCCATCCTATGACGTCACAGGCGTGCTGCAGGCGGACCGCGAAGCAATAAGCTACAAATTATATGGCATTTAGATGTAACTGACAGAAGAAGGGGTAAGATCCTTCAGGGATAGTCATGTCTTGTGTAATATCTCTTGTAAGAGATCCTAAATAAATTAAAAAGTAACACTACTATTTACCGTACGGATGTAAACAACTCTCGACAACGTTACGTAATGCGGCGCGTGGGATACTCGTCTGAGATGAGGGTCGTCTACACTCCGCTTCATGTAAACAGGCCACTAGCGACACGCGGGAGTAAATATCACAACCCTACCAGCACCACACTAGATCAAGACATACCTCAAGAAGATGAAGATAAGGACATCTTGCCACCGAGCAACCGTGTCATACTGTTATCGTAAACTAGTCATCATGTAACTATTCTGTATCTTCCCTAAGATTCCATCATGTCATCGTACTCATCGCGAAACTATTCTGTTATCGCCACTAGGATTCCATCCCCACGCGGCTTCACTGTTATCGTAGACTATATAGGCAACGACTTCACTGTATTCGATGTCTTACCAAACTTGTAGTAGAACTAAGCATTTGTGTAACATTAAATATTAAAATAAAATTATATTTTATTTTAATCTGAATCACACTTCATTAACTGGCGCCCAAGTGGTGGGCAATTTTAAACTCTAAACTCCTGCATTTAAAGTATTAAATCTGCCTTCGAAACCTACAAAAGAAGTTGATGACAAGACTTCGCCTGCACAACGACAAATCCAGAGTACTCCGCCAAACGAAGACCCTGCCCTGTACGTAGCAGCACGAAGCTCATCGAGATCAAGAGGACGTACGACTACACTCGACTCCGAAGATACCCGATGAATTGGACGAAGATACTGATGTTAACCTGCACCAGCACGTGAGTACACTTGCTATTCAATTACAAGTTCAAACTGGCCTGTACCCCATCAGGTAAGCCCCTCATTAAATCATCCACAATGAGTATCCCAAATCAATCTGGCACTAGCTTTAACAGTATAGAAACCCGACACATTCCTATCCCAATATTTAAAGGTGACGGAAGTGAACGAGATCTAAACGGTTTTATTAGGGCTTGTGAAAGATTTATAACGTCAACAGCATGTGACGAGACCATTAAAATTAATTTAGTGTTGTCAAGATTAGCCGGAGACGCAGCAAATGCGGTCTATCGAGGCACCCATGACTTCACGTGGTCCAGTATCAAAACTCTCTTGTTGCAACGTTTCGGGAGATGGGAAATAAAAATAGAAGATATCGTCATAGAAATACAAAACGTAAAACCTAACCAAAGTAGACTTATACCTTTTATTCACGAGATTAACGAACTAATCTGCGAAGGAGAAACTATTGTCTCTGGAGCAAAAATATTTCTTGAGCCCATAGCAAAGCTAACGCTTCTCAAATACATGCCATCTGCTTACGACGACATTTGTAAGTTAGAACCGTACGAACTAACTTGCGAGAAAGCTAGACGACTTGACAGGGAAGGATATCAAATAACAAAAAATAAAAATGATAAACGTCTCACAGACACACTAAAACCTGGTTATCCATTAGCAATGCAAACTAAACCCACATATAATAATTTTAGACACCCACCAAACTTTAATCAACAAAGGCAACCTTTTGTACCCTTTGTTCCACGTTGGGTACCAAATAATAATAATCAACCAAATCGACACACGTACCCACCATCACCATTCACTACGAGACAAAAATCATTTAATAATAACTTTCAGCAACCAACAAACACCCCAAATCAATACAAACAAAATGAAGATGTTACTATGCGCACCGCAAGTGCTAGACCCATGTTAAAACCAATACGCGACACAATGTTTAATATTGAGGAAAAACAACAAGAAAATTACGATCAGCCAAACACATCAAATTATGACGAATACATGCGTCAGTGTGAAGAGCTGTACTTCCAAAGCCATTACGATAATGATCAAGAACAAAGCGAAATAACTGAGGATTTTCACTCAACCCCTATTCAAGAAACACCCACATAATACACTACCATCACGGTAAAACTCCACAATTACCTTACATTACCATACCAGAATTTAACGAGAAAATGTTACTAGACACAGGAAGCACACGATCCTTTATTCGACCACAACTCGCTAAAGAATTTATAGATCAAGGACTTGCACAATATCTAGATGAACCATTCGCCGTACAAACCTCTCATCACACTACACATCACGTAGGTAAAATCATTGTCCCACCTATGAGACAAATCTTTGGAAACTTTAGCCAACCCATAGAATTTTATATGTTTGACTTTTCCAATAAATACGACTACCTTTTAGGATGGAATGCCATGTCAGATTTAAAAATATCTATTAATCCAGGAAAAAATCAATTAACAACTCCTGAACGACTAATACCATTATTTTACACTGAAACACAATTAACGCTAGAAGAAATAATCAGTATTAATCAAGAATTATTCGCAGAGAATGCATCTGGTACCTCATTTAATATAGTCCAACACAAAATCGCTTTAACACGCGAAGAACCTATATATCAACGAGCATATAGACTCCCCGAAATCCAAAGAAAAGAAGTATCTAAACAAATAAAAGAAATGCTGCAAAACGGTATCATAAAACCTTCAGACTCACCATGGTCAAGCCCTGTACATCTAGTAGAAAAACATACAGACCAAGGTCAATCAAAGAAATGGCGTCTAGTAATAGACTACCGAAAACTAAACGAACAAACACGAGATGACAAATTCCCTCTGCCTAACATAGAAGACATATTCTCTAAATTGAACGGATCCAAGTATTTTTCTACCATGGACCTAACAGCAGGCTATCATCAAATTGAGATGCACCGCGATTCAATTCCCCTAACAGCGTTTTCAACACCTGACGGACACTACGAATATACTCGTATGCCGTTTGGCCTTAAAACCGCACCTGCAACCTTTCAACGAATAATGAATAATGTATTGCGACCCCATTTAGAACAAGGACACTGTCTTGTGTATCTTGATGACGTCATCGTATTCGCCCCAAACAAACAGGAACATCATAAGAGATTACAAGAAGTATTCGACACGCTAAAACAATATAATCTCCGAGTAAATAGAGATAAATGTAAATTCTTCCAAACCTCCGTAAAATTCTTAGGACATATATTGACCAGCAATGGCCTAGAACCGTGCCCTGAAAAATTAAAAGCAATTAAAGAATTTCCTCTTCCAAAGACAGTGAAAGAAATCAAATCCTTTCTCGGTCTAATGTCATACTATCGTAAATTCATACCTAATCTTTCAAAAATAGTCAAACCTATTACGGAATGCACAAAAAAAGGTAAAAAGATAATACACGATGAGCACTTTAGACAAGCATTTGAACGTTCCAAACAACTCATTATCAACCCTCCAGTCCTATTGTACCCGGACTTTGAGAAACAATTCACTATCACCACAGACGCTAGTGAAATCGCATTAGGAGCTGTTATCTCACAGGAAAACCACCCGATAGCATACGCTTCTCGAACATTAAATGAAACCGAACAAAAATATAACACTACTGAACGAGAATTGTTAGGAATACTATACGCACTAACACAATTTCGCCCCTACATATATGGACGAAGATTTACATTAGAAACGGACCACCAACCACTCGTATGGATATCTAAACTTAAAGAACCTAACGCTAAACTCACCCGATGGAGGCTAAAATTACAAGAGTACGACTATGAAATAAAACATAGAAAGGGAGCAACTAATCACGTAGCAGACGCACTATCACGTATAGAACTTAACTTAATGTCTGATATCCAATCAGATTGCGCTACAATACACAGTAACCACGATGATTCAGATACCGGCTTTGCCATAAAAAACGAACATCCGCCACGACGTATGAATAGAATCTTTATCTCTAAAGCTGCATACCAGGTAACAATGTTACAAAAACCTAACAAAGCATACGACTATACAGTTAACGTAGAAAACCCAGACGAATTCAAAAGGTTCATTATTGAAAATTGTGGACAAAAGAGATATGCAATAATATGTAACGATAAACCTTTTTGTAACCAACTATCCGAAATATATAGAAAGAACTTTAACGGAAACATCGAAATAATATGGTTTACAGGAATACGAAAAGAAATAACAAATCCTGAAGAAATTATTCGAGTTATTCGGCAAACACATGAATTTCTGCAACGACATATAGCTAACCCCGCTCTAATTAAAGAGATCTCAAAAGAATACTATATAGAAAACATTAAACAGGAAACCGCAAAATACCTAAAAAACTGCACTATCTGCAACCAAGTAAAATACGACCGAAAACCAATTAAACCTTTAATGGAACAAACACCTACACTTGGCAAACCTATGGAAAAATGGCAACTCGATACATTTAGCTATGAGAAGAAAAAATACTTAACTGGTATAGACCTCTTCTCTAAGTGGGCATTTATGGTACCACTAAGCGAGTATACGTCCCTTAAAATCATTGATGAACTAACCAAATTATTCTGCCTAATAGGTACACCTAAAATAATATCATTAGACAACGACCCAATATTTATTAGTGAATCTATTAAACAATACTTACAAATAATAAGAGTTGAACAACACATTACTACCCCTCAACACCATACTTCACATGGTGATATAGAACGATTACATTCCACATTAATTGAGAAATTACGTACACAAAAAGAAGTAAGCAAACAGTTAGATATATCACTACTAATGCTTGCCTATAACTCTACAATACATAGCACCACTAATAAAACTCCAAATGAACTGCACTTCTTACGAGAAATAAATTTACCAGTAGAAAATGTAATAACATGCGACTACTTAAACCAAGTAAAAAATAAAATACAAAAGTGTAAGGATAAATCCTTACTACAAGGAAATAAAATGAGAACTCCTACCTTACCCGAACTACAAATAGGTACGCGATTCTATAAGAAACGTCACGATAGGAGTAAGAATAAAAACGCCTTCCTAGGACCCTACATTATAAAACAAATAGAACCTAGGAATAAAATAATATATTTTCATGCGCATAAAGATCGCCAAGTTCATATAAGCGAAATACGTCTTCCAGATGCTGGTGCAAGATCACCCAACTCAAGGGAAGAATCATAACAATACCTAAGGAAAAGGCATGGATCCAAGAAGACGAATGGACCCTGATCCATCCAATAAATCTCCAACCTTTATATAATGAATATTATAAGATAAGATCAATATATCCCCTAGCTATAGGAACTAAGATAGAAAAGCATAGGTTAGAATATTTAGAAACTAATCTTTATAATTGTATATCCCATATCCAAACACCCATTAGGAACAAAAGAGGATTGATCGACGGACTAGGCTCTATAATAAAAGCAATCTCAGGTAATCTTGATAACAACGACTTAATAAATATAGAAAATAAATTTAGTCTAACCACTGATGTGCTAGAAGGTTTAAATAAAAAGATTAGTAATCTCTCATCTCACATAAATGATCTGACACATGAATATTTGCAAAATAATATAAAACATAGTGTTACATCTGAATTATTGTTCAGTTATCAAAGCTTAACCGATATATGTAACAAGCTCAACGAAGCCTATGTATTTGCCCAACACGATATACTACACCCTTCAATTATAGACCAAGTACATCTCACAGAGAGTATAGATAGAATACCTAAAGAAATAAATATATTAAGAAATGTACTCAAGTTGGAAGCCCAAATCAAACCACATGTAATACTACAATCAAATATAATGATCTTCCAATTACCCATACCAATCATATCCCAAAATACCTATAACTTAGAACAAATTGTTCCTATAATATAACTCATTGCACTATCCCTAACCTTATGCCTGGCCAGTATCTTGTAAGAGATGATCAAGTGTACGAAGCGACTGATTGCAAACAGAGCATCTGTAACACTCGATTACCCAAGGAATGCGTTCGGAACAGCATCCTGCGTCAGCAAAACACCTGTGAAGAATTATTAATATTCTGTCCTATAGTTTATTCCAGAAAAATCAAAGACAACCTTTACTATAGATGGAACCTCGAAGAAACCACCGTAAATGATAGGTGCAACAGAAGAAAAATGGTCCTGACAGGATCCTACATTGAGGATAACACCGACTGCTTCACACGAGAAGAAAAAACCACGATCAAAATCTATCAAGGACTTGAAACAGAACCCATCAACGACTATCCCATTGCGATGTCCACCAACGAAGATGACGTAATGAAACAAATAGAAACTTTACGAAGGCACCAACGTATTACGACTCAAGCATCTCAGCTTAGCATAGGACTCTATGTACTTTCTAGCGTGATATCTGTCTTCGTCATCACCTGCGTAATCCGTCAAGCCAGACGAATATACTCGAGATTGGGAGGGAGCAGTAAATATCACAACCCTACCAGCACCACACTAGATCAAGACATACCTCAAGAAGATGAAGATAAGGACATCTTGCCACCGAGCAACCGTGTCATACTGTTATCGTAAACTAGTCATCATGTAACTATTCTGTATCTTCCCTAAGATTCCATCATGTCATCGTACTCATCGCGAATCTATTCTGTTATCGCCACTAGGATTCCATCCCCACGCGGCTTCACTGTTATCGTAGACTATATAGGCAACGACTTCACTGTATTCGATGTCTTACCAAACTTGTAGTAGAACTAAGCATTTGTGTAACATTAAATATTAAAATAAAATTATATTTTATTTTAATCTGAATCACACTTCATTAACTCGGGCGACACATTCCTCGCCAAGTCTGACATGGCGCTAACGACACTAGCGCCGGCGTATGACACATTAACAACATCTCCCGAGCAATTTGTGTTGCGACATAACTCCAGAGATTCTGTTCCTTTCAAATCTGTTCCATTTCCAGACTTTTAGAGATAAATTATTAAATAGTAGCTGTCGCTCGCGACTTCGTCTGCGATCCAGGTTGAAAGTAAAGGTGGTCCTTCTCCAGGTCATGGTCTACAATGTGCCAAAGATCCAAATCCGTTCAGCCATTTTATTTATTTATTTATTAAAACTTTATGCACGAGTAAAAAACAAATACCGTACAAAGGCGGATTTAATGCCTGAGGCATTTTCTACCAGGCAACCTCAGGGTGATGCAGAGAGAACAGGTGGCAACAGCAGGTGCAATATAAATAAAACAAAAAAAAACAAACTCACTTTCGCATTTATAATCTTAGTGAATTTTGAATATAGAGTAAAGCTGTTCCATACTGGAAGGCGATCATCCAATATTGCAACTTTTTAACGTACTTGTATATAATACAATGTTTCAGTATGCAATGCCTCTACGGTAAAGGGCTCCAATAAAAAGATCAGCTTTTCTTTCAGAAGAAATAGGTGAAGCGGATCTTATTACATCGAGTGATCCAAGTTTATTAAGGTCATTGTTGAAAAAAGAGATTTTGAAGAAAAGGGAAACATATTTTAAACTTTAGTAAAACTTAACAAACACAATTCTCCCGCCGCTGTCCCAATTCCTACGCGGTCGGCGACACATGTCTTGTTTTCCCCCACTTCTCCATTACTCGTCATCTCGGCTGTGACTGTTGAGGATGTGGCTGAAAGGGGTTGCTGCCATATCATCAATTCACCAAACCTACTAAGTTGAAGTTGTTTTGCAGTTCCAAGTGGAACTTCAAAATAGATTCGCCCTGCTGGAAACCACAGGTGCTGTCGCTGAAAAAGCCTACGAGTTGGTCAAATCACAACGCGACGTGTCCAGCAGACTTTTTCCCGTCAAAACTTCCCTCAGAGCTCCTCGGACGTATGAGGCAATGACGAGAGTTGCCATCCACGTACATGTTTTCGTCAAATAAGGGGTTCTTAAACCTAAAACAGAAAGAGCTGTGGTGGCCCACCACTAACGGCCCCGACTTAAGAGTTTTACGTCGTGTGTTCGAACCAGGCAGGCGCTTTACTTTGTGGAATTTATATGGTCACCACTGCTCCCAAAACGGTGAAGGAAAACGTCGCGAGGAAACCGGCGTGTGCTAGAACCTAAAATTCGAAGACATGTGACATGTACAATACCAACCGGCACCGGGCCCGCGTGGTAGGTCACCTCTCCCTCTCACAGAGAGGAGGCCTGTGTCCCAGCCGCGGCTGATTTAGTTATGTGAACCTAAAAATTAGAAAGCCGACGCGATTTGTTGGAACGAGCTAAGCTCTGGAACTAGACGGATTTGAAAAATTATTTTTGCATTAAATTTGTTAGCCCAATTCTTGAGAAAGGCTATAGCGTGATGTTATTACTTCGTAAATTAATATATTTGCTAATGCTATTACTTCGTTTTTATGCCAAACGTTCTTTCTGACTTTTTATTTATTTTTGCTCGGGTCCTAAGGATCATAGCGTGATGTTAAATAATATTTATTTAATAGTACGGGCAGGCGATGTGCTGTGACGGGCTGGCTCGGGGAACAAGACATTTCACGCAGACGAAGTCGCGGGCTGAAGCGAGTACATATTATAAAGAGAGAGAGCGCATGTTGTGAGTTGGTGTGCATGTGGAGGTATCTCCGGTACTACAGCGCCTATTTAAAAAATATATATTTCACCATTAAAGGTACATTATTTCAGATGGAAAGAGGCTGTAAATATTATATAGGTACATCTATAAAAAAGGGTATTTAATGAAATACTATCTTAAATTCATGCTCCTTTTAGTTAGGTTACAGAAGTTGTGCAACGTGTCGTGAACCGTCTTCAAGTAAGCCGCAGGCTGCGACCGCGGAAGGTCGTCAGTAGACCCAACATAAACTGAACAATACAATTCTGAAACTTGGTTTCAGTCTGCCAACTGCCAATTGGCGGACAGTGTAGGAATCAGTACAAGTCGCCATCGCAGCGCTAACTAGCTCTGATTGAGTCACGACGTGAGCGGTCCTTACCATCTCACCAAGCTGACTTCAATCTAAATGATATCATTTAGCAACATGGTGCATCAGTGCCTCGTGTTCGTCGTGTGTCCGCCTTCACACAAAGACGCATTCATTTAAGTTATTGCGGGGCATAGGATGGAGATACATTAAATTAAATGCTCAGAGTACATTTGTTACTGTTGCAGCCTGTCCGACCGCCCCACTGTCCGGCTGTCCGGGTGTCCGATGCGGAGGCGAGCCCTCCGCTGAGATCACCGCGTATAGTTTAATATGTAACAAACACATTTGATTCTTGTGGTATTTTGCTTCTTAAACCACATGTTTTATTTACATTGAACAATTGCATCTCCTGCTTACATTATACATATATGTCACACTATTCCACTATACTGTTTCACTGTTAATTCATGTCTTTTATATATTCATTTCTTTATTTTTGTAAGATTTTCTGAATATTTCTATATTGTCATTGAAGTAATATGTACTTAGTACATAGTACTTCAATGTATATTGTCAAAACTCATGTCATTTGTCATTTTTCAACTAATGCCATTTGTCACTTTTTATTATTTTATAAGGCTCGGTCTCCATTGTAAACTATGTGTGTAAGCCCGATTTCTGATGATAAATGTAACTGGCCTTAAACATGATTAATATAATTAAGAAACAATGAGAATTTAAAAAATGTGACAGGTTAGGTAAATTTTCACCTGTGGATTGAGTTGTACCTGGAGCTTTGAAGAATACATTTATATAATAAACTTGAAAACCAGTTTTATTTCTTTTGGAACTTCAAGAGTAATTCCTACTTACTCCGGTTGAGCCCTGAAGCCCATATCCAGTGCTCCCTTTTTTAAGAACTCATGCGGACCTACCTCAACGTAGAGAGACTTGTAGGGGCGTGCCGCTGACGCCGTCGTCTTCTATCACGTCCTCGAACGACGGGACGTAAGCCGCCTTCAGCGGAGGTGTAGTAAGTAACTTCTCGGGGCGTGCCACTGACGCCGTCGTCTTCTATCACGTCCTCGAACGACGGGACGTAAGCCGCCTTCAGCGGAGGTGTAGTAAGTAACTTCTCGGGGCGAGACACTGACGCCGTCGTCTTCTATCACGTCCTCGAACGACGGGACGTAAGCCGCCTTCAGCGGAGGTGTAGTAAGTAACTTCTCGGGGCGTGCCACTGACGCCGTCGTCTTCTATCACGTCCTCGAACGACGGGACGTAAGCCGCCTTCAGCGGAGGTGTAGTAAGTAACTTCTCGGGGCGAGACACTGACGCCGTCGTCTTCTATCACGTCCTCGAACGACGGGACGTAAGCCGCCTTCAGCGGAGGTGTAGTAAGTAACTTCTAGGGGCGTGCCACTGACGCCGTCGTCTTCTATCACGTCCTCGAACGACGGGACGTAAGCCGCCTTCAGCGGAGGTGTAGTAAGTAACTTCTAGGGGCGTGCCACTGACGCCGTCGTCTTCTATCACGTCCTCGAACGACGGGACGTAAGCCGCCTTCAGCGGAGGTGTAGTAAGTAACTTCTAGGGGCGTGCCACTGACGCCGTCGTCTTCTATCACGTCCTCGAACGACGGGACGTAAGCCGCCTTCAGCGGAGGTGTAGTAAGTAACTTCTAGGGGCGTGCCACTGACGCCGTCGTCTTCTATCACGTCCTCGAACGACGGGACGTAAGCCGCCTTCAGCGGAGGTGTAGTACCCCGCTATAATAACTCTATTTTAAAAACACAGGGTTATTGGTAAAACACCAGCAACTTCTTAAGGGGTCACTGTACTTATCACTATGAACAACTTTTACTACGGGACCAAATCTGAAATCGCAAAAAAAAAAATCAGCTGTTCAGTACATTTTGACGAATTATGCGAACATAAATGTACTGAACAGCTGATTTTTTTTCGCGATTTCAGGTTTGGTCCCATAGTAAAAGTTGTTCATAATGATGAGTACAATGACCCCTTAAGAGGTTGTTGGTGTTTTACCAATAACCCTGTATAACGTCTTCCGGGCAAAATAGTCGGCGACGCCCGGCTCCTGACTGACGAAGTACTTGTCTTGTGAGCCTGCCTGCTGCATCCTCCTGACTCCCGTCCCGGCTCCTGTCGTGGAGTGTGTACAGACGCCCCGTGCTACACCCGCGCCGTGGCTGTTCACCTCAAGACTCGCTGCTGACCATCTGAACCTTAACCTTTCTTTTTATTAGTTAATACTATTTCTTTAAATGTGTGAGTTACAAGTAGCCCCGGCTATTTGTAACGTTACAATCTTACAATCTATACGACTGTGCTGTTTATTATTGTGGCATATTTATATTTTTAAATAAACCATGTGCACACGTGTTCGCTGCACGCGATACAATTAAATACTTATTTATTTGAACGTTACAGCAATTTATAAACTAAAATACATAGAAACGTCGGCAGAAAAGTGAACCACGACATTAGTTAGTGCGCATGCGCACGTCGTCTGTCATTGCTATCGCAAGCCATACCTAATTATAACTTTTACACCGAATTAGTTATCTGGAAAGATAAATAAGGAGAGCAATAACGGTAGGAAAAATATTTCTTCAAAAAACATATTTTGGTAAATTAGAATAATACGACAAACCCTGGAGGCTGCCAACGACACGGTTCACGAAAAAAACTAAATAAAAATGTGGAACCATATTAGTGTAAATTAAAAATCGTCAGGAAAGTTGCGACTTCGTGTGAGAGCCATACTTGTTTGTTACGTTTATGCCGAATTATGTAATTGTGTAATTGAGCAAGCCGATGCCATGGCGATTAAAATCGTTATCGTTATCGGACATAATCGTTGTTTTCCTCGGGAACAGTACTTTTTCGAGATGAAAGGTACCCTATGTCCATTTCTGTACACCTGACAACGTACCTATATGCAAAATTTCGGGATGATCGGTTCAGTAGTTTAGGCGTGAAAAGGTAACAAACAAACAAACTTACTTTCGCATTTATAATATTAGTTAGGATTAATCACAGAATCCACAGCTCTTAAAAATACCTTAACACACTTATTGTACTAGTACCTATTACAGCCAATTACGGATTCACAATTTAATAACTATACAAAGAAGAAATAGCAACAGAAACTTAGAAAACTAAACAATATTATAGGACTCGTGTGAGGTGTTAAGAAGTGTGCAAGAGGAGTAGCGTGTGAGTGTGTGTGTGTAATGTATTATTAAAACGGCATTGTCCGGTCGATTGGTGGCAAATTGTGTACCTAATTCGGATCGGCCATATTCCGGCATTGCCTCAACTTCGTGCAGGCGCAGTGCGAATATTTGATGGTGCAATGTAACCCGTGTTGGGCTCGTCGGCCCGACGACCGGTAATAATAGATGCGGTTGTTAGAACATCGTCAAAGTGCATTCCACTGTTTGTTATCTGGACACATAGTAGGTCTACCTCGGCCTCGTAGACGCGGGGCGTGGGGTGCTGGGCGCGGGGTGCGGGGCGCGGGGCGCGGGGCGCGGGGTGCGGGGTGCGGGGCGCGGGGCGCGGGGCGCGGGGTGCGGGGTGCGTGGTGCGGGGCGCGGGGCGGGGTGACATACGTTATACGTACAGTAAGTTTACGTTTACCAGACAAAACTAATCATTTCTTTTTATTATTATACTTAATCCATAATACCCATTTCTACGTAGCTCTACTCTACATATTATTGTGCAAGAGCACGGTGGCCGCAGGGCTAAGCGGCCGTTTCTTTCGATAAAATATCAGTAAACTGCACGTCGCACGTCGTGACAACTGACAAGACTGATCACCACTTTATTACGAATATAGCTTCACGTGGCAGTGTCTCGATTTACGAGGGAATTATCTTGTGATATAAATTCCTGTCATTTGTGGATATTTAGTTGCGCGGGCGCTGGTGTTCATCATAATTATTGTGGAGCGGTGTGGCGGGGCGGGGCGGGGCGGGGCGGGGCGAGAAATAAATAGTGTTCGTGAGGGAATGCGTGCGGCGAGGAGGAAGTTCACGAGACTAGCACGTAGCTAGCTGCGCCCGGCGACCGGCCGCGGCCTCACGTGGACCACTAGTGTATAGTTAGGGCTCATTCACACGGGTTCCGTCATTGACGATTCGCCAAATACACGATACGTCAAGACAGACGGACGTTCACATTGCATACGGAATCGTGTTTTATCACGATTCGGCAAAATATCTGAATTGATAATTGATGTCACATTCGTGTCGTGATTCAGAGTTCAGTCTTGGCTGAACTACCGAACACGATGGACGTGAATACATTCATGTTATATTGGTATTACCGTCACTAAAACTTCACGATTAGTGTTTATGGACGAGCGTGATTTTTAAAAGACGATACGTGATTCAAGACGTGTCCGTCATTTTTCACGATGCGTGATGCGTGTGAACACGGGCATTTAAAAAAGCATGGCCGCCGTCAAAAAAAAAAAATACGAATCGTGTTATATGATAAAAAGACAAATCGCCAAAAAAACGAATAGTCTTCGCGTGAATGAGCCCTTAGGGAACACGAAGCGACTGCAATTAAGGACACACCGG
The DNA here is from genome assembly GCA_948252095.1 of Dicycla oo. Lineage (NCBI taxonomy): Eukaryota > Metazoa > Arthropoda > Insecta > Lepidoptera > Noctuidae > Dicycla > Dicycla oo. Next base: position 573,526 of record OX411718.1, on the reverse strand, counting down.
GCATTACTAGGAGACAAGATCCTGGAGCGTTGACAGGCGCCCGCCCTGCCTGCTGCGACGGTTATCTTAACTGAGCAACCAGTTCCAACTATCAATCCAAACTCATAGGTGTACAAGCTACAACTAATTACTAGGAGACAAGATCCTGGAGCGTTGACAGGCGCCCGCCCTGCCTGCTGCGACGGTTATCTTAACTGAGCAACCAGTTCCAACTATCAATCCAAACTCATAGGTGTACAAGTTACAACTAATTACTAGATTCCACGACAAACCCCGACAGCTCGCGGGGCTTTATTCATTTCCTCAATGTGTAGTCTAGTAATGAGTAGTGAGTAGTTCCAGCAGTAAGATAAAGATCGTATCGCAGAACAGAATATACCGTTCACTTGCTTGATTTAAACTATAGGAAACATCGCCTTCTTGTTTATCGAATTGGTTTTTTCTGTTTATTTTTATTCCACGTGTTCCACGAGTTAGCGGCAGAGAACTTGTCGTCAAAGGTCGCGAGATCTAAAATAGTTGCGTCTGTGTCTGTATAAATAGGTAAATAATTCTTCAAAGTGTAGGTCAAGGGCGGCGCGGGCGCAGGCGCGGGTTGGTGCGGGTTTATAAGTCAACGTCGGCACGGGCGTAGGCGCGAGTCGGTGCGGGTCATCAAGTCAAAGACGGTGCGGGCGCAGGCGCGGGTCAGTGCGGGTCATCAAGTCAAAGACGGTGCGGGCGCAGGCGCGGGTCGGTGCGGGTCATCAAGTCAAAGACGGTGCGGGCGCAGGCGCGGGTCGGTGCGGGTCATCAAGTCAAAGACGGTGCGGGCGCAGGCGCGAGTCGGTGTGGGTCATCAAGCCAACAGCGGCACGAGCGTAGGCGCGAGTCGGTGCGGGTCATCAAGTCAAAGACGGTGCGGGCGCAGGCGCGGGTCGGTGCGGGTCATCAAGTCAAAGACGGTGCGGGCGCAGGCGCGGGTCGGTGCGCGTCATCAAGCCAACAGCGGTACGAGCGTAGGCGCGAGTCGGTGCGGGTCATCAATCTGAACACGTCAACATTAACATAAGTTTCTTCTAATGTAACACGCGTTTTATTCGTTTATACGATGATAGCAAACCATGTGCGACACAACGCATGGTGGGTGGTAATAAAGAAGCGTGTGGTGTGCGCGGGCGCAGCAGCGCAGCAGCGTGTATAACGTCGTGTCGTGACAGTCCCATAACTAGGATATCGACTTCCAAACATCAGTCGGTTGTCAGAGTACGTCGGGCACCAAACAACCGGTGTGCAGCTCCCAGCCGGGCTGCCGGCGCGGCGCTCTGCTGCTGGACACGTCGCAGTGGAGCACGCCGCGCTAGTGGCGAGGACGGCACACAAATAGCCGCGCGCGTGTGTTGCGGTGTCGCGTGCTCAACCTTTATTTTATGAATATGTATACAGCTCTACAACTACTCTAAACGGTGTTTTTGTTAATTACTTTATTTTGTTTTCTCCAAACTTAAAATAAAAGGTATCTTAGCTTTCTTTTTCGTAGCACCTAGCTCTTATCAGTCCTTAGTTCTTATCAGCACACAACAAAACAGTCTAAGCAACATGTATGGTTTTGAACGTTTTTTACTATTGTAATATATTTATATTTTTTTAGAAATAATAACTAAGAATTTTTTGATGCATTAGTGACTAAAGCAACGAAATTCTTCATTCAATTGTTCATTTAATCACAATAATTAACAATAAGTGTACCGTAACGTAACATACGTAGTATAAAATAAACTTACAACGAGATTAATATTTTCATATTTTACAAAATCAAATAACGTGATTTTTTATTATTATTTGGTACTTCAATACAAAGTGTGACTGCCACTGTTGTTTAAAACTTGTCGGCAACGACTTTTCATTGAATTTATAAAATTGTTTATCTGATCCTGCGGCAATCGCTCCCAATGGAATTTTAACAAGTCTTTCTGTTGTTAGGTTGTCGACACTCCGTCCAGGTTCTCTAGAACACGTGTCTGGAGCATGGCGCATGCGTGCTCGATGGGATGAGGTGTGGCGATTGTCCAGGCCACGGCAATACCCGAATGTTTTCCATTGCCAAGTACTCTCTGGTCCTCCGAGCTGTCTGCGAACGCGCATTGTCATGCATCAGCATAAAATCTGAACCAAGACTTTGTGCAAATGGGTGAACAGAAGGCCCGAGGACATCTTGAACATACCTTTCAGCGTACATAATAATATTGCCATCTACAAAAACGAGCTCAGTTCGTCTGTTCTTCATAATACCCGCCCATACCATCACTGTGGAGCCACTGTAAGGGTGCACTTCCTGGACGCATCTCAGCCGTTCAACATTTCCAGCACGACGATACACTCTTACCCTTCTCGTATGAGGCCTAAGCTTCTGGGTCCAGGTCAAGTGTTCCCTACACCATTCGTTTCGACGGGCGCGATTCCCATGGCGTGTAGGTGGGCAACTAGTTGGGCGTCGTGCTCGTAGGCCGTATTCATGCAGCCTATTTCTCACGGTTTGGTCGCTAACAAGAACACTGCTTGAGAATTATAGCTTAAAACCTCTCTCCCGGGCGGTTAACATCGGCTGACGTCTTGCAGTCAGTTGTATGTATCGGTCCTGTCGAGCAGTTGTACTCCTTCCACGTGCTGGGTGCTGCTCAGCAGGATCCCCTGTATCAAGTAACGCTGCCAAAGACAACAAATCACGCTCCTATTGACACCAAAATGGCCAAATGGGAAATTCCTGGGACCGATTTGTTCCCGCTTGTTGCATTCCTACAGCTCTTCATGTCATCAGCAGTCAAATGGCGTCGCTCCATGACATAAAAAAATGACTCAGCACTCAATTTTTTTAAATACTGTGTCTCAAAATGATAAAAATGAGATAAATACCAAATTTTTCAAGCAACGAAAACACATGAAATGGGAAAAAATAAATAGCTTTTATCTTAATGAAAACAAAACACAATTGAAAAGTTTCTATTGTTAAAATCAGCCAGTATATGTTTTTGAGAACACAAAGTTTTTATACCAATCTACTTTGATAAGAAAAAAAATAAAGTATCAATATAACATACCGCTGACGACGAACAAATGTCAATAAAGTGGTTCTTATCTTATGATTAAGTAACAAAATTTATCCGCGGTAAATTACATAAAACTTATCCTAAAATAAAATAAAAAGTTAACAGTTTTGCGTACAGTAAAATTTAAATTATGAAACTAAAATAGCATTTCTCCTACATTTTAGAATATATTTCAGTGTAGGCAAAACTTAATACTCATCTGTAAGACTGTAAGTAATGACACCTGGCTCCGCAGGCACTCGTAGCTTCGTGCGACGCCGTTTCGTAGACCTTCAGTAACCCAACACACAAGAACCTAATTCTAGTTTCATTATGTAGGTCGACTTAGTAGAACATAAGTATTGTGTACACACTACCGAGTACCATCAAACTCGCTCGGCGCCATTGTAGCAGGTAATGAAGAGCGACTGGTAACCCGACACGACTCGCCGGCGACGGCTACCTGGCCCGTGACGTCAGCGCGCCTACCGCAACCTGAACTGAACTGAATATATCCGCGTCGATACTCTCCACTCATATATTACTTACAGTTTAATTTATTTTTGTCGCCGATACAAATACTGCGCTAAATGTATCCAAGAAATACAAACAAAACAACTTATGAAATGAATTGTTAACCAGCTCACGAAATATTACGACAGCTTTAGTTTTTTTCTGATTTGGGAATGAAGGAAAACCAGACGGAAATAACTCCGTTACGTAGCCTGGGTCCTGGGGGGTTACAGAGCGCACCGTTTGAATATTTAAGCTCCGTATAGTATTGTGCGTGATTGGTGCCGATGTGCCCTCGCAGCCTGTTGGGACATCCCGACATTCACGCCTACTGCTGTTAGCAACACACACAACAAGCACACACATTTGGATCTTTCTTTATTATTTGCAATATAATTACTGTTGCAGCGGAACACAACGCTGTGTGCCTGACACTGTTGCAGCGGAACACAACGCTGTGTGCCTGACACTGTTGCAGCGGAACACAACGCTGTGTGCCTGACACTGTTGCAGCGGAACACACCGCTGTGTGCCTGACACTGTTGCAGCGGAACACAACGCTGTGTGCCTGACACTGTTGCAGCGGAACACAACGCTGTGTGCCTGACACTGTTGCAGCGGAACACGACGCTGTGTGCCTGACACTGTTGCAGCGGAACACAACGCTGTGTGCCTGACACTGGACGGGATTGGACTACGTGACGCTCTGCTGAATTGCAGAAATCAAATTCTCGATTAACGTGGTGACTGAAGTAGAAACCAAGTATGAGAGCTTTTCCGATCACTTTACAGTACTTATTCGAGTAGTAAATATTTGATGTCTGTTGAGCTATCAGTTCAAGTGTTCAGCTACAGATGATGATTTCACTTTCACTGGTATTATGTTGTCAGTGTCAGTTGCTGTGTAGAGCCTGGTCCCGCCCGCGTGTTGCGCTGTGGTGTGGGCACGAAGGTGAGGCATTGTGCCAACCTGCGGGAGTCTGCGAGCCAGACTGCCGACTTTCTCGCGCTAAGCTGCCGCCCACGGGCTGCCGAGACAGATAAAGCTCTCCTAAGACGATTTAAATACAATTAGGTATTTTATTTCCTCTATTTTTAAGATCCATACCTACTATAAGAGAAAGTGTTAAACTCAAAAATATGGTAGCCATAAATATGAGCAACAATGAGCATGGTAGCCATAAATATGAGCAAGAATGAGCATGGTAGCCGTAAATATGAGAAACAATGAGCATGGTAGCCGTAAATATGACCAACAATGAGCATGGTAGCCGTAAATATGAGCAACAATGAGCATGGTAGCCATAAATATGAGCAAGAATGAGCATGGTAGCCGTAAATATGAGAAACAATGAGCATGGTAGCCGTAAATATGACCAACAATGAGCATGGTAGCCGTAAATATGAGCAACAATGAGCATGGTAGCCGTAAATATGAGCAACAATGAGCATGGTAGCCATAAATATGAGCAAGAATGAGCATGGTAGCCGTAAATATGAGAAACAATGAGCATGGTAGCCGTAAATATGACCAACAATGAGCATGGTAGCCGTAAATATGAGAAACAATGAGCATGGTAGCCGTAAATATGACCAACAATGAGCATGGTAGCCGTAAATATGAGCAACAATGAGCATGGTAGCCGTAAATATGACCAACAATGAGCATGGTAGCCGTAAATATGACCAACAATGAGCATGGTAGCCGTGTATATAAGCAACAATGAGCATGGGTTATTTCACATTTTATGGTTTATCACTTTTGATCACAACCCCAGATTTCCTGATTGTATCAACATCGATCCAACTTACTGGCACCTCGATAACTTAAACCGGGATAACGTAATAACCTCTGTAAATTAATAACGTTTTGTTTACCCTCACCCACAGAGCCCAAAACTTCTTTTACTTAAAATATGAACCCTCTATAATTTTAGTGAATAATTTAGGTATTGGACCTCAGTAACTCAAAGTAATGTATTAATGACCTCTATCTATAACTTATAGCATCTATCAGTGACTCATTTAAATTGAATGTGTAAACAAAATGAATGTGCAAACTAATTAATCTTCCAGGATTTCGTTGCTCACCAGCTACTGTTTAGTATGAACTGTATGTACAGTAAATGTGCAAGTTTAGTGACTCGACGCTGTGCGTGAGTGTAAGTTTTCTTCTGTAGATTATGACTCAAATAAAGTGTTTGTGTAAATTTATGAGTACTATTAGTAGGTATCATTTGCTACCGTTTTGTCTGGATCAGCTGTCGCTCAAGCTACCATTTTGTCCGGAACAGCTGTCGCTCAAACTACCATTATGTCTGGATCAGCTGTCGCTCAAGCTACCATTTTGTCCAGAACAGCTGTCGCTCAAACTACCATTATGTCTGGATCAGCTGTCGCTCAAGCTACCATTTTTCTGGATCAGCTGTCGCTCAAGCTACCATTTTGTCCGGAACAGCTGTCGCTCAAACTACCATTATGTCTGGATCAGCTGTCGCTCAAGCTACCATTTTGTCCGGAACAGCTGTCGCTCAAACTACCATTATGTCTGGATCAGCTGTCGCTCAAGCTACCATTTTTCTGGATCAGCTATCGCTCAAGCTACCATTTTGTCCGGATCAGCTGTCGCTCAAACTACCATTTTGTCTGGATCAGCTGTAGCTCAAGCTACCGTTTTATCTGGATCAGCTGTCGCTCAAGCTACCATTTTGTCTGGAGCAGCTGTAGCTCAAGCTACCATTTTGTCTGGAGCAGCTGTAGCTCAAACTACCATTTTGTCTGGATCAGCTGTCGCTCAAGCTACCATTTTGTCTGGATCAGCTGTCGCTCAAGCTACCATTTTGTCCGGAACAGCTGTCGCTCAAACTACCATTTTGTCTGGATCAGCTGTCGCTCAAACTACCATTTTGTCCGGAACAGCTGTCGCTCAAACTGCCATTTTGTCTGGATCAGCTGTCGTTCAAGCTACCATTTTGTCTGGATCAGCTGTCGCTCAAGCTACCGTTTTGTCTGGATCAGCTGTCGCTCAAGCTACCATTTTGTCTGGATCAGCTGTCGCTCAGACTACCGTTTTGTCTGGATCAGCTGTCGCTCAAGCTACCATTTTGTCTGGAGCAGCTGTAGCTCAAGCTACTATTTTGTCTGGAGTAGCTGTAGCTCAAACTACCGTTTTGTCTGGATCAGCTGTCGCTCAAGCTACCATTTTGTCTGGATCAACTGTCGCTCAAGCTACCTTTTGTCTGGATCAGCTGTCGCTCAAGCTACCGTTTTGTCTGGATCAGCTGTCGCTTAAGCTACCGTTTTGTCTGGATCAGCTGTCGCTCAAGCTACCTTTTGTCTGGATCAACTGTCGCTCAAGCTACCGTTTTGTCTGGATCAGCTGTCGCTCAAGCTACTATTTTGTCTGGATCAGCTGTCGCTCAAGCTACCGTTTTGTCTGGATCAGCTGTCGCTCAAGCCACCATTTTTTCTGGATCAGCTGTCGCTCAGACTACCGTTTTGTCTGGATCAGCTGTCGCTCAAGCTACCATTTTGTCTGAAACAGCTGTCGCTCAAGCTACCGTTTTGTCTGGATCAGCTGTCGCTCAAGCTACCTTTTGTCTGGATCAACTGTCGCTCAAGCTACCGTTTTGTCTGGATCAGCTGTCGCTCAAGCTACTATTTTGTCTGGATCAGCTGTCGCTCAAGCTACCTTTTGTCTGGATCAGCTGTCGCTCAAGCTACCGTTTTGTCTGGATCAGCTATGTGAAGTAATGAGTTGCACTAAAGCGCGCGGCGGTGCAACTGCGCCAGTGTCGCGCAAACATTCATCTGGTTCATACATTGTGCATATGTGTCCTTAAGTTATATATTATGTAAGTTAATAATTTTCATTTGTGTAAACTGAAGCATAAATAAAAACTTATTATTATTATTATTTTTACATTTCTCGGGACTCTGGGGTTCCGGACCTTTGGAAGGCGTACGAGGAGCCTAAGCCAACGCGCAGAGGCCCCTTAAATAATTTTAAATGATAAGGAGGTACCAGGCGACGATTCTCCCTGTATGTACTATGCAAGTGCACCCAAGGACAACCCCCAGTTGGTGCAGGACTATTGTTGTACGTGGAAACAAAACATATTGGGCTATGGGTCTGGGTGGCTAATGTGGATTGGGTTACTTGAACTATGTCCCCTGCCTGACCAATGTTATATATTATACACGGATAAAATGGCAGGGGGTGACTTGCACACTCAATAATGGGCACCCGGAAACGGCCGCTAGCACATAGTGACATAGCGACAAGGGGGCAACACTTCCTGAGGTGCTTGAGGAGTGGAGAGGTATCCCACGGCTATCAGGACAATCCTGGAAGTACGGTCAAGATCCCTACCAGCACCTTACTGGAATACTTCCTTCCTCTGAGCACGTTTGCTCTTGCGAATCTCCACTCAAGCCGGCCAATAAAGGCAAGAAAGAGGTGGTAGCTAGCTGTTCCTCGTCAGTGTTCACTCCAGCCGGCCAATAAAGGTAAGCCAGAGATGAGATAGATTCTCCCCGGAGATACGGTCCGTGGGGTCGCTACTGCCCAACAGCTCGCCACATGCTGTCCTGCGGGTTTCTGTATTTCTCTTTGTCTGGCTCCTCATCCTAGACCCGTTCCGGCAAACTCTACCGGCACAGACCTAAAGTTCGGAGCACGCAAGCCCCACCACGACGTCAACGTAGAGATACAGCGGTGGGGTTATTATTATTATTATTATTTAGTTATATTGTATTAATTATTTAATTAATTAATAATAACCAAAAATATAAAAAGTAATAATTGGTAAAGATACAAGAGTCTCAATTTAACCAATAACGGTCCGTAAATCATAGGAATCGATCAATCAAAATCAAAAGTCATTTATTCAAACTAGGCTGAGAATCAGCGCTTTTTAAACGTCAAAATTACATAAGACAGTTCCCCAAAACGCCCGCCCTTCACCACTTCCTAGTGCTTTAGCTGAGGAGAAGAAGTGGCGCAACAAACTCCCCAGCAGCATAGATGTCTGTTCAGTTAAAAAAATTGATTGTATACAGCACTGCGCAAAATAATTTAAGTATTACGCAACAAAACATGAGATTAAATTAGCTATGTGCTAGCTGACTTATGGCAATGAATTTTATACCATATACCAAAAAAGAAAAAAATCGAAAAGTATACTCAAGTAGAAATAAAAATACAAAACTAAAAACGTAAACAGAACTTTATACCTAAATAACAGCCTCCAGGCATACTATAGGGCGTGCCCACTTACATATAGCCGTATGTAGCAGTAACTCGAAGTCACAAATGACAAACTAGGACCATCGAAGTAAAATAAATATAATAAGAGTTCATTACTAATAACATAACAAAGCCAAGGTCAGCAAGACGACCAGGCACCACAAGCAGCACCCGTTCATGAGCATAACGCAAAGATCAGCCATTACACCCCTCGCCATATTTTAACTCTCGCTCGTCGGGCGGTCAGGCCCACGCACTCACTCACGCGCAGGTATCGTTACGACTTGTGTACATGTGGCAACTGTGTGTGTGCGTTGATGTTTTTGTTGCATTGCTGAGGAGCTGCTAAAACAGTCGCGCGTCTGTCAACAGCGAGTACCATTGAAATAGTTTTGCTATTCACTTGTTTAATGCTTTTCTTTTCAATCGTTCCAGAAGTATCATTGTACACACATAAATATTGGCATACTCGTAGCTACCTACCCTCTTCTAAAACTCTCATTTTGTCTTTTTTCAACTGTCTGACACTAAGTGAATTCTTACTACTCTGACCAACCTATTATGTTCGAGATTAAATTCTGTTTAAAGCTAATACAACACAGACCGGTCTGAATACTCGCGTTGTTCCAGTTCACTCAGCACATCATTGTGCTGAGTGAACTGGAATCACGCGACAATATAAACCACATACAAGTTAAAGTCGCCTTCAAACAAGCAGCGCTCGTGACGGCAAGCTCGCAGACTTCAGAAGTCTTGGGAGCAGACCATAACGTGGCAAATAAAGGCGAGCGTCTAATGAGAGCCGCTGGTGCAGTGCGCAGGCTGCACGACTATAAGGTGTATCTATTCATACACGAAATCTCTTAAGGGGTCATTGTACTGATCATTACGAACAACTTTTACTATGGGACCAAACCTGAAATCGCAAATAAAAATCAGCTGTTCAGTACATTTATGTTCGCATAATTCGTCAAAATGTACTGAACAGCTGATTTTTTTTCGCGATTTCAGGTTTGGTCCCATAGTAAAAGTTGTTCATAATGATGAGTACAATGACCCCTTTAGAGATTTTGTGTATGAATAGATACACCTTTATATTGTGGCGCAGAGTGCAGGAGGAGGCTGAGTGTGGGGTGGCTCTTATTGCAGCGTGATGTACCCGCAGTTCAACCATTCATAGTTCAAGTAATCCTGAATACGTAAATAATTTACTTATTGCTACCGATGCAGATATAATATGAAAATATAATGGCCTGATATATATTTTTATTACTCCGGTAAGTTTCTGGCGTGTCGTGTGTGCCGCAGTCAGCTCAACTCACTTCCGCCCCTCGCCCCCAAACCCCATCCTCCGGACTGCTGTGACTTGAGTGCAGGTACTCCTCTAGTACTGTCACTCACCAGATTGGCCGCGCGACCAGACCAGACGGTACGCTCGGACGGACGGCATGGATGAGGACGGCACAATATGGTCGTCATGCTTCCCGGTGCACTATAATTACCAGGAGTGCGGGAGCAGTGCACTGCACTGTCACGGTATAAATAGCCCGTTTTGATACTAGTCACATATCTCTTATGAACCCACATTCAACATAAATTCAGATTGAGTTGTTTAATGTCATCCAGTAGGCAGAAAGCCGTGAGTTGTGTGCCCGGGCTCGCCTGATGTACCGGCTGCACTTAATATTATATATTTATTTTTTGAAAAATGAAATTCGTTGGGAATTAAATAGGAAGTGTTCACAAAAATACATGTTGTGTTTTTGATTAGTAGATTTAATAAGAATAAAAAACACCCTTATTTTAGTAAGTAAGTAGCTAAGTACACAAGTAAGTAGACAACCTAGCCTAGGAAACTACTTACTAGTTTTTTTAACGCGAGCGTAGGTAGGCCACTCGTATGTCACTTTTTTCACCCTATTCACTTATTTATTTATTAATCCAGGTATTTTACTCGGTGGAAAAAGCGAAATACCTACCTATTAGACTGGCCTGTTGGTCTAGTGGTTAGTGGCCCTGACTGCTATGCCGGAGGTCGTGGGTTCGATTCCCACCCAGGACAAATGTTTGTGTGATGAGCATGATCATTTGTTCTGTGTCTGGGTGTAATTTATCTATATATGTATGTATTTAGAAATATATAAGTATGTTTATCAGTTGTCTAGTACTCATAACACAAGCTCTGCTTAGCTTGAGGCTAGACGGCGTTGTGTGATAGTTGTGGAATATTATTATTATTATTATTATTATTAAAAAAGAAACAAATTACGTACTAGTACGTATATAAAAAAAATATAGTCTTACCTTTCGGAGTTTCCAGGTAATTTAAAAAAATGTTATCTCTGGGTGCGTTATTCTAATTAAGTTACAAAAATAATATCCTAACCAACTAAAACTATTAAAAAACTAAAATATGGTATCGAATAAAAACTTTTTAGCAAAAAATAAAACCGACTTCCAAAACAAAACACTACAAAGTGAAAAATAACTTTAATTTCGGTAGTCGGTGTCTTTGGTTTTGTATTTTCGTTTTTTGCCCCCGACTTCCGAAATGAAAGTTATTTTTCACTTTGTAGTGTTTTGTTTTGGAAGTCGGTTTTATTTTTTGCTAAAAAGTTTTTATTTTCCACTTTTTAGTTGTGGAACCTACCCCACACATATTCGAACATATAATTGAGCACAATAATTGTAGATATAGCCATGTAAATAACAGTGATAGGAAGTTATTAAAACATCATCACATCATCCACATAAAATAAGTGGGTAATATACGCATTATTGAAGCTAACTCAAAAACTACCCAAGTAAAGTTAATAAAATTTATATGGGACCCCTCGGAAGTATACCCTTTCAAACAAAAAAAGAATTTTCCAAATCGGTCCATCCGTCATTGAGTAATCGCGTAACAAACATACAAAAAAACATACAGACGAATTGAGAACCTCCTCTTTTTTTATCTGGCAATGTACCCAAGAGGCAGTGCCACGTGATATGGCAATGCTCAGCCTCTGGTCAAGGTAAAAGCCAGCCTTTGGGTCACGGAAAGTGTCAACCAGCCGTTTGGAGATTTCGTTGAACAAACCATGAGCACTCGGACCCCACGGCCCGAGGGTTTCAATTTCAACCCCAAACGCCTCGGAAATATGTGTGATAGTTACCGATAAGGTTATTATACTTCCGCCGCTTGAGGTTTTTCGCAGCCGCAGCAGCAGCGCCAGTACAGCACGCTGTGCCAGGAAGATGGGATGGCGCAAGAGTTGCGCCCCACACTAAAGGCCTACCCACCTTCCATCGAAATAAAGACATGCCGTCCGGTCTCTTGCCCTCGTCGCGTGCCAAGCCATTGGTTTCCAATACAGCTGGAACGCCGACGGTGACAAGGGCTCGTCGGATGATGTCATTAACGTTCGCGTGCCGCGCTAAGCGACCCGCACTCCGGCTGCAAGACAGGCCGTGGTGTCCGAGGCTATTGACAACTTCGCCACAGTGACAGCGATGAGGAGAACAACAGGGAGCTCCTAGTCGCAGGGAAGCGGCGAGGCGGAAAGTAATGACGTCGAACCAAGTGCCTATATTCGACCGACGGTAGTGCGTGGAGCCACAGACCCGATTCCCACTTACCCACAGCCAGCAGGCGCGCACGCTACGCAGTAGTAGCAGACGTGTCAAGTAAATTGTTCTGTACTACTCTGCAGAACGGCTCATCCCACCGTCTCTGGGAAGATGGATTGTGGGGTAGGTCTGAATTCGGGCAAGCGAGTCTCCAGGCATCCATAGCCTCGGTAAAACAAGGCACATCAAAATTAACCAGTGTGGAGGCTAGGATTTTCCTGATTAATTTCTCAGTGCCGTGGACCGAGGATATGAAAGCCGGTAAACTAATAATAGAAATTTTGCGGACGTCGAGGTCTCCCATACGAATGGGAAGAGTAGCTTGTGCCCAAGCTCGGTCGTCCATGGCCACATTTCGAAGAGAGATCGAAGTTAAAGTATGCCGATAATTTTGTCCAATTTGTCTAAAAGGTGAGTGTCCATCCATAAGTGGGAAGCGCGAAGGATATATGTTAATGTAGGGGCGAAACAGCAGTAATGAATTATGGTTATGGCCGAATGCATATTATTAATTTTGAATCTATACATATATTTTTTTATCTAGTTTGATTTAGTTGATCGTAGTTATCTCTACGTATGATACTTTTAATATTAGGTTAAAATTGTTACTAGTTTTTATTTTTCTCACACAGCGATACACCGACGGCTTACGTTGAAAACCAGCGCCGTGGATTCGTGCCTTTGTGCACGGGCCGCGGCATTATGCAGAGCGTTTAGCCATTTCGCGCGGTAGTGACGCACATTTCGCGCGGTAGTGACGCACATTTCGCGCGGTAGTGACGCACATTTCGCGCGGTAGTGACGCACATTTCGCGCGGTAGTGACGCACATTTCCAACAATTTTATTGTACTATGTTTGTTTTTGTGTTTTTTGTAGTTTGTTATATTTTATTATCTTGTTTCGCTTTTTCATGTGTATTTTGTGTGCGTCACTTTCACGTGAATAAACTGTTTTACTTTCTTTCTTTCATTTAAGACAGTTTTTACTTCGCCTTCCAAGGTTCCATCATCAAGATACCAAACGTTAAATTTGGAATTTAGCTGTCGAATAATTGGGTGAATGGCTAAACTAAAAATCACTGGCCCGAGGGGGTCACCTTGTTGACAGCCAACAGCATAATCCAGAAGGTTGTTCCGATACAGTAATTTAAAAGGGTCTCTGTAACATTGCCAAAGAAAACTATAAATATTGGGTATTTCTTTTTTAGTTTCTGCCAGCAAGGTGTCTCTATTAACTGAATTGAAGGCATTCTTTATGTCAACCTTCAGAATGATCTCCTTTCCCAGAATTTAGGTAGGTCGATATGGCGTGTACGGCAGCCTCACAGCCCCCTTTGGAGCCGTAACCTAGCTACAGGGGCTGAAATTTTTCCGAAACAACCTCACCATAAAATTTAGAGCAAATCTTGGCTGTCATACGACGATAAGTGGTTTCCACGGCAATGGGATGAATGCCGCCATCCCTCTTACGCAGGGCGCATAGATTGTCCCCGTACAGAACGTCGGTGAGTTTGGGTGCCTATGTAAAGGTGAATGTCTGATATTTGCTACGTGACACGCCAAATTAACCTAGCACGCGCCACGCAACAGATGCATGTATTTGTAAGAAGTCAATGTCACAAATGAGCCGCGTGTAGACTGACAGCGACTCATTTGGAAGTCCAGTCTGGAGCGATGGGGTCAGTCGTCCGCAAGCAGGTCGTGGGGAAGGGGCCTCGCGTCGGGGAGCGCGCATGCCATGGCGCGATCTGCTTGACGTGTGGCCAGCCAGGCTTTCAATCCCGAAGCGCGTCTACAATGGTCCGCAGCACAAGGTTTTGTTGCGCGCAGAGCGTTTTTCGGCTCGTCCCGCTCGTGAGGGCGAACCAGCCGGTGCGGCGTACGTCAATATTGGGCGCACGTACAACTTGTACACACCCAACTTGATGCGCGCCGGAAGGCGGGACGGGAGCACAGGTTTGAGAAGGTTGCGGGTAGGGTCACCCCCTACCCTGTGCGGCGACCTTGCGGACGTGCGGCCCCATCCTGAGCCGACGATCGATGGTGACACCCAGGTATTTAACCCGGGGTGACCACTCGATGTCGACTCCTTGCAGCCTCAGGGGTGGTGGTAGTCGCGCGGCTCTTGTGACACTCCCTCCAACCTTCCCATAGCCCTTCCAACGTTCGTTATACGGGCCGAAACGTGGGGCGGCTGCGGACCTAGCACCCTTGGCAATCTTATTTTATGGTCCGCAGGCGCTTCTTGATCCCTTACAAATTGAACCATGTGTGTCCCTGAAGCAATTCTCCCCCAATGGGGGCTTGCACAACCACACAACAATCTTCGCCGCCGGTAACCTGTAACAACGGTTAGTCCCTTTTTTATATACATATACCTACGTAATATGTCAGTATGTTGGTTAGTCTCCCTCCCCCCCCCACGCCCTTCCTTCCTTCTCTTTCTTTTCCTTTTCTTTTTTTTCCCCCTTCCCTTCCCTTTTTTTTCTTTTTTTCCCCTTCTTTTCTTTCCTTGTTTTATTTTTTTTTGCCTCCACTCCGCTCCGCTGACAATCGCCTGCGTCGTACCCACGTTCACCGATTGCCGCCACTTCGACAGACAGTCGGGAAGGAGGTCGAGGGCGCGCTGCATCTTGACCAGCGCGTGCTTCGCATTAAGCGATGTGGTGATGCCTCCTGTGTGGGGCTTTCAGGGCGCTTTGTATGCAAGCAGTGACGTCACCCGCCATCTGGTCCACGTCCGCGGAGGTAACGATAGGCCGAGTCGGCGTGGTGGTCTCAAACTTCTCTCCGAAGACTGTCCAGTCCGTTAGTCGATGTGGCGCTGTAGGCTTCAGTCGGGTCGGCATACCCGATAAGACGACGAGTACCGGCTGGTGGTCTGACTGTAACTCGTCGTCTATCACTTGCTGCGTGATCTGGCAGTGTAGCCCTCGGTGGACGTTACGTCGTCGCCACGTCTGGCATGTGTTGCGTTATGCCCGGCGATTGTATATATATGCAAGTCGCGCGGTAAACTCTGATTGCGCGATGAAGGATTTTGCGCACGTCAGTGTGATGCGTAGTTCGCATGAATTAAGTATTATATTATAGTGTATAATCTATGTGACGCACTAACGTAATGCGACGTACACTGCGCACGACGGGTGGCGTGTGGAGGCTCCGGAGCTGGGGTCTGTACGTATTACGACGGGTGGCGTGTGGAGGCTCCGGAGCTGGGGTCTGTACGTATTACGACGGGTGGCGTGTGGAGGCTCCGGGGCTGGGGTCTGTCCGTATTACGACGGGTGGCGTGTGGAGGCTCTGGGACTGGGGTCTGTTCGTATAACGACGGGTGGCGTGTGGAGGCTCCGGGGCTGGGGTCTGTCCGTATTATGACAGTACAGTTTCAGAGAGATACTTGTCCAGCGCAAAAACCAGCGGGGCTGAAGTTCGTTCCTTGAGAGAGGCCATGGTAGAGCGGACAGATTTGACCTTAAGCTTTGTCTCCCAGTGGGGTGATGATAATCTGGTCTCTTTTAACGCCACCAAAACGCAGGCGTGTCTTTTTACCGCTAAAAAGAGTCGTTTCGCCCAAACTCCTACTTTTCGGGGTACATCTGTTCCTGTAACTGATCGACTTGAGCTCCTAGGCATGGAGTTGACATCTGGTCTCAACTTCGGCGCCACCATCGAGTACAAGGCCCAAACTGCGGCCAAGAAACTGGGCATCCTAAATAGGGTGAAGCGATACTTTACGCCTGGACAGCTTTTAACCCTTTACAAAGCGCAAGTCCGATCCTGCATGGAGTATTGCAGTCACCTTTGGGATGGATCAGCTAAGTACCAACTAGCCGCGCTTGACTCGGTGGAACGCAGAGCTAAGAGGCTCATTGGCGACGTAAAACTGGTGGATGCCAAGCTTCATTGCTTGGCTCATCGCCGCAAGGTTGCCTGCTTGTCGGTCTTCTACAGATTGTACTTCGGAGAGTGTGCCCGAGAACTCCACGACCTCATTCCACCGGCCCCCTTCTACCACCGGACATCTAGACGCACTGCCAGTTACCATCCCTACCTGGCTTGCTATTCCACCAATTCGCACTAAGCGCTTCCAAATGTCTTTTATAATGCGCACAGCAAAAGAGTGGAACTCACTACCTGCGTCTGTGTTTCCGAACGTATACAACCCTAATCTCTTCAAAGTGAGAGTGAACAGGCTTCTTCTGGGTAAGCTCACTCCATCGTCGACTTTGTCTCTGTCACCTCTGACCTAGACTAGAGTCAAGAGCAAACCCATCACAAATAAAAAAATTTAAAAAAAAAAAAAATTACGACCGGTGGCGTGTGGAGGCTCCGGGGCTGGGGTCTGTCCGTATTACGACGGGTGGCGTGTGGAGGCTCCGGGGCTGGGGTCTGTCCGTATTACGACGGGTGGCGTGTGGAGGCTCCGGAGCTGGGGTCTGTCCGTATTACGACGGGTGGCGTATTGAGGCTCCGGAGCTGGGGTCTGTACGTATTACGACGGGTGGCGTGTGAAGTCTCCGGGGCTGGGGTCTGTCCGTATTACCACGGGTGGCGTGTGGAGGCTCCGGGGCTGGGGTATGTCCGTATTACGACGGGTGGTGTGTGGACGCTCCGGGACTGGGGTCTATCCGTATTACGACGGGTGGCGTGTGGAGGCTCCGGAGCTGGGGTCTGTACGTATTACGACGGGTGGCGTGTGGAGGCTCTGGAGCTGGGGTCTGTACGTATTACGACGGGTGGCGTGTGGAGGCTCCGGAGCTGGGGTCTGTACGTATTACGACGGGTGGCGTGTGGAGGCTCCGGGGCTGGGGTCTCTCCGTATTACGACGGGTGGCGTGTGGAGGCTCTGGGGCTGGGGTCTGTTCGTAATACGACGGGTGGCGTGTGGAGGCTCCGGGGCTGGGGTCTGTCCGTATTACGACGGGTGGCGTGTGGAGGCTCCGGGGCTGGGGTCTGTCCGTATTACGACGGGTGGCGTGTGGAGGCTCCGGGGCTGGGGTCTGTCCGTATTACGACGGGTGGCGTGTGGAGGCTCCGGGGCTGGGGTCTGTACGTTTTACGACGGGTGGCGTGTGGAGGCTCCGGGGCTGGGGTCTGTCCGTATTACCACGGGTGGCGTGTGGAGGCTCCGGAGCTGGGGTCTGTACGTATTACGACGGGTGGCGTGTGGAGGCTCCGGAGCTGGGGTCTGTCCGTATTACCACGGGTGGCGTGTGGAGGCTCCGGGGCTGGGGTATGTCCGTATTACGACGGGTGGCGTGTGGAGGCTCCGGAGCTGGGGTCTGTACGTATTACGACGGGTGGCGTGTGGAGGCTCTGGAGCTGGGGTCTGTACGTATTACGACGGGTGGCGTGTGGACGCTCCGGGGCTGGGGTCTATCCGTATTACGACGGGTGGCGTGTGGAGGCTCTGGAGCTGGGGTCTGTACGTATTACGACGGGTGGCGTGTGGAGGCTCCGGGGCTGGGATCTATCCGTATTACGACGGGTGGCGTGTGGATTCTCCGGAGCTGGGGTCTGTCCGTATTACGACGGGTGGCGTGTGGAGGCTCCGGGGCTGGGGTCTGTCCGTATTACGACGGGTGGCGTGTGGAGGCTCCGGGGCTGGGGTCTGTACGTTTTACGACGGGTGGCGTGTGGAGGCTCCGGGGCTGGGGTCTGTCCGTATTACCACGGGTGGCGTGTGGAGGCTCCGGGGCTGGGGTCTGTCCGTATTACGACGGGTGGCGTGTGGAGGCTCCGGGGCTGGGGTCTGTACGTTTTACGACGGGTGGCGTGTGGAGGCTCCGGGGCTGGGGTCTGTCCGTATTACCACGGGTGGCGTGTGGAGGCTCCGGAGCTGGGGTCTGTACGTATTACGACGGGTGGCGTGTGGAGGCTCCGGAGCTGGGGTCTGTCCGTATTACCACGGGTGGCGTGTGGAGGCTCCGGGGCTGGGGTATGTCCGTATTACGACGGGTGGCGTGTGGAGGCTCCGGAGCTGGGGTCTGTACGTATTACGACGGGTGGCGTGTGGAGGCTCTGGAGCTGGGGTCTGTACGTATTACGACGGGTGGCGTGTGGACGCTCCGGGGCTGGGGTCTATCCGTATTACGACGGGTGGCGTGTGGAGGCTCTGGAGCTGGGGTCTGTACGTATTACGACGGGTGGCGTGTGGAGGCTCCGGGGCTGGGATCTATCCGTATTACGACGGGTGGCGTGTGGATTCTCCGGAGCTGGGGTCTGTCCGTATTACGACGGGTGGCGTGTGGAGGCTCCGGAGCTGGGGTCTGTACGTATTAAGCTTGTTGCACTTCTACAAGGGAAAACTTTTACATTTTAAAATGTTGCCGCTTGAAGTTGGTCTCATTCTGGCTAGGTTATAACTTCACCCGATGTCCGTCGTTTCGGTGCCGTCGCTGAATGTCTTGAGCCACGGATGTCAATAAGTGCTTGTTCACGTAGAACACACGGGCGCGGTGATCTGCTGTACTATTCTGTAAAAATCTCACCGTGAAAACTTAGGTGAAGTGAGCTGCCATTCCACCTGATGTTTGGGATTAACACTATTACATCTCACTCCACGCTCACCTCACCTAAGTTTTCACGGTGAGTTTTGTACAGAATAGCAGTACTGGGCGAGTTCGTGTTCACATTGGCCGCCAGGTGTTTGCGCGGGTGTGCCAGTTTAAATTAGTTGATCTTACCTGAGGCGGCGCGTGAATCGCGCGCTCGACACACACAAACAACTTCACACGTTTGATACAGCCGCGAGCGCGCCGCACGCGCATCCGCTAGCTTGCCTACTACTTGCATCGCGCCTGCGTGTAGTACGTGAACACTTGCATATCACGCTGTGTTTGATATTTCGTGGCCGCGCCCGTCACCGCCCCGCGAGTTCACGTGGACAAGCACTTACGGTCTGGTTGAGCCACAGCACTCGAACGCCCCGCGTCGCCGCCCGCCTGCTGAGTACAGAACCAGCATTTACGATTTGCCACTCAACTCGAAGAGGTGATCGTTCGGTTCAAGCAATGCTATGTGAACTAGTAATGAGTAGGCAAACAATTTCGCAATACATAGTGTACAATTATGGTATGCAAGTGAGTTGCGCGTACCTACTGGTTGCATGAAGTGAAGTAAGTGCAGCTAGCGGCTCACCGGATGCAGTGCATGTTGCCGCTCGACTGCGTCCGCGCCGCATCTTATGTATTGCACTTCACTGACTTCACATTCGCAGCAACATATCTGTGGCAAGAGTGAGAGAGACAGAGTGGTGTGTGTGTGTGTGTTCTGTGGCAAGAGTCACAGAAGGTACGAGTATCCCTAGATATTCAAGCATGTGACGGACTAGCGGCCAACGAATTATTAACACCACAAACACTAGTAAATAGTAGTAAGTAATATATTATGTACGCTGTGGAGGTTCAGGATGGAGTTCGTAGCGTCAGCTGTGGAGGTTCAGGATGGAGTACGTAGCGTCAGCTGTGGAGGTTCAGGATAGAGTACGTAGCGTCAGCTGTGGAGGTTCAGGATGGAGTTCGTAGCGTCAGCTGTGGAGGTTCAGGATAGAGTACGTAGCGTCTGCTGTGGAGGTTCAGGATGGAGTTCGTAGCGTCAGCTGTGGAGGTTCAGGATGGAGTACGTAGCGTCAGCTGTGGAGGTTCAGGATAGAGTACGTAGAGTCAGCTGTGGAGGTTCAGGATGGAGTACGTAGCGTCAGCTGTGGAGGTTCAGGATGGAGTACGTAGCGTCAGCTGTGGAGGTTCAGGATGGAGTACGTAGCGTCAGCTGTGGAGGTTCAGGATGGAGTACGTAGCGTCAGCTGTGGAGGTTCAGGATGGAGTACGTAGCGTCAGCTGTGGAGGTTCAGGATGGAGTACGTAGCGTCAGCTGTGGAGGTTCAGGATGGAGTACGTAGCGGCAGCTGTGGAGGTTCAGGATGGAGTACGTAGCGTCAGCTGTGGAGGTTCAGGATGGAGTACGTAGCGTCAGCTGTGGAGGTTCAAGATGGAGTACGTAGCGTCAGCTGTGGAGGTTCAAGATGGGGTACGTAGCATCAACTGTATATTAGGCCCTGTTCACATTAAGTCAGATCGAAAGTTACACCGTTGGCCGACGTGCGGGTCTTGTTGTTCATACTATAAGATGCAGGTCCGACCTAATGTAAACACCACCGTCAGTTATCATCCAGAATGCTCCTAAACATTCTAGAATGTTCTTTAACATTCTGTAATGATCTAGAATAATCAAATTTAATTCAAAGACTTTAAAATGATTTAGAATAGTCGGTCAGCATCCAGAATGCTCCTAAACGTTCTAGAATGTTCTTTAACATTCTGGAATGATCTAGAATAATCAAATTTAATTCAAAGACTTTAAAAAATGATTTAGAATAGTCGGTCATCATCCAGAATGCTCCTAAACGTTCTAGAATGTTCTTTAACATTATGGAATGATCTAGAATAATCAAATTTAATTCAAAGACTTTAAAATGATTTAGAATAGTCGGTCATCGTCTAGAATGATTCTAAACGTTCTCGAATGTTCTTTAACATTCTGGAATGATCTAGAATAATCAAATTTAATTCAAAGACTTTAAAATGATTTAGAATAGTCGGTCATCGTCTAGAATGATTCTAAACGTTCTCGAATGTTCTTTAACATTCTGTAATGATCTAGAATAATCAAATTTAATTCAAAGACTTTAAAATGATTTAGAATAGTCAGTTATCATCCCATGCTCCCAAACGTTTTAGAATGTTCTTATAAAATAAAAGATAAATATTTCATTTGGTTTATTTGTTTTTATTTCTAATTATTTTAATTTTGTATTTATGTGCTTTATATACAACGTATATTTAATGGTAAATAGATCTCTCTCATGCCATTAAACATACGATGTATTCTACCCGGGCAACGCTGGTACAATCAATTGCCGAATGTATGTATGTATGCGCATCACTTCAGAATGGTTGCACCTATTTAATTCTTTTTTGTTGTGTTTGTTCCCAGGGCAAAGTTTGTACGACTTTTTTTTTGAAATTTCACCGGAAAAGTCAGATGTTGTTTTTGTATGAAAACAGACAACACAGCATAACCCACTGGAGATAGGGATATGAAGTTCACCCGGGCGAACCCGGGCACGAATAGCTAGTATTATAATATTAATAAAACGTTTATTTTCTCTGGGCTAGAGCCTGTACTAGGAATACCTGTGTTACAGGTCTCCAGGCCTCCAAACTACACGGACATATAAATAGATGATAATGTTGGGATGGCAGATAAAGCAATTTAAGAAAAGGAAAAACAAATAATTAATTAGACAGCACAGTAGGGTGTGTGGGTGTGTGGGTGTGTGGGTATGTGGGTGTGTGGGTGTGTGGGTGTGTAGGGAGTGTGGGTGTGTGGGTGTGTAGGGAGTGTGGGTGTGTGGGTGTGTAGGGAGTGTGGGATATTCAAAACTGTTCTCCTAAAATGGTATATATAGGACACGTCGAGCTGCTTTTTATGAGATGACTTATAAGAGTATGTCTGTATACTCATAATCGTGAGATTGAAGCCAATTTTAGTTTTACAATTGAATATGGATAAATTGTTGAAACAAAGTTCACCAATTCTTGGACGGCATCACTAGTTGACTTTCCGGATCGGAAACCAAACTGAGAAGGTGGTCATAGTTTGTTTGACTCGAGGTAGTTAGGTAATCGTTTGTTTATTAACCTTTCCAGAATCTTGGATACCGTTGGCAATATGAGAAATAGGTCTAAAGTTATTGACACAGCCACAGCAAATACTAAATAATTATTATTTGACATTCCAGCTGGCGTGGTTGGTTAAGATACCTATAATAATAATAATAATAATAATTTTTATATTTTTAAATGTTTTTATATTTTTTTATTCTAATATTTAAAAATATAATTTATATATGTATTAACTATTGAATAAAGGAAATAATAATAATAATTTATTTAATAAAAATATTTCAAAAAGTGTACATTTAGTCAGTTATTAGTAAATTTCCAATACAATATATTATGTAGCCTAATAATAAACTAATGCTTAAGTATATGTTTAGTTACAGGTGCAAGTAATGATAGTGATGATTAGAATGTTAGGTAGCGACCCACCCGATCTAGGTTTATTCAAACCTGTGTTTCAGGCCATCGCTTTACATTTCAATTACATTGGGACATAATTTGAAGTAAAAGTGATATTAAAAAATGAAAACAATATTTTAGCAACTATGAGAAGAAGCATATTGGTACATTAATACCTAAAACTAGCCTACGTAAATATACAAAAGTAAATACTTACGAGGGAATAAGTTATCCTTATGACAAAATTTCTAGTAGATTTTCAGTGTCTGTGTAATTGAGTATCGATAAGTATTCTGTTAACATCATACTACATTTTTTATAACTTTCCCTATAGAGGTTTAGTACCCTGTTGAGTCTATTATACAAAAAAGGTCCTAAAAATACATAAAATCGATTAGCAAACGCATGTTTAGTTTGAGGCTTTATGCAAACCAAGTCCTTCCTTCTCTTGTCAGACGGTACTGGGTCAAAAGGTAGTGCAGCGTGCTGGTGTAGTATTATGCTCAGAACGAATAATTGCCGCACTGTTAGCACATTACATGCTATGTAGAGCTGGTGCGTAGGAAATCTAAAAGGGCGAGAGGTAGCAACCTTCAGAACTGCTCTTTGCGCGCGCTCTAAAGGCAGTAAAATTGTTTTTGCAGCACCACCCCAAGAAGTTATGCAATAGGTAAGAATGGATTGACACAAAGCTAAATAAACCTGCTTAATTAATTTATGGTCAGCTACATTCCGTAAATTTTTAAAAACATATATTAATTTGCGCACTCTCGTACATAGTAAATCGATATGATTACGGAAATTTAGATTTGAGTCAATAGTAACACCTAGATATTTCAAATGGTCAGCTTTAGTAAAAGTGGGGCAAGAACATGCACTGTCAGCGTACGTGCTACAATTATGTGCGTAAATGTTTAGATTAGTAAGCGGTATGTTAGTATTTCTCATTGTAAATAAAATGTATTGGGTTTTATCTGCATTTAATGTTAGGAGATTATTATGGAGCCAATCAGAGACGATGTTAAAACCGATCTGAGCATTTTCATAGACCTCAACTCTTGATTTTGCTGAGAACAATAGAGCGGTGTCATCCGCATAAGACATTATGATTCCATTTCGGAGAGCCAGGCTGCACAGTTCATTTATATAGATTAAAAATAACGTTGGGCCTAAAATGCTGCCTTGTGGAATTCCAAAACAACTATTTTTAAGTTCAGAACTTGTATACGAACCTATTTTTACACATTGACGACGATCGCTGAGATAATCAGAAAATAATAGAAGTTGTGCTCCTCTTATCCCAATTGTTTCTAGCTTGCGTAAAAGTAAAGTACAAGAAATAGTGTCGAAGGCCTTGGCAAGGTCTAGAAAAATCCCAATTGTGTGCATAGCATTATCCAAGTTGGTAGTAATATAATTAGTTAATTTGTGAACTGCTTGGTTAGTTGATCTTTTGGGCCTAAAACCAAATTGACTATCTGAAAGTAGTCTGTTTTCTTCAAGATATTTTATCAATCTACTGTTAATGATTTTTTCTAAAACCTTTGAGAGGCCTGTTAAAACTGAAATGGGTCTGTAGAGATTATGCCGCAGGTCGTGGGTTCGATTCCCATCCAGGACAAACATTTGTGTGCATGAACATGTCTGTTTGTCCTGAGTCTGGGTGTAATTATCGGGTTGTTGAACATTCGTCACAAAGTAAATTCGTCACGAAAAAAGTATGTGTAAATTTGCCACAATTTCCAATATATTAATTTTGTTTATTGTAAATTCGTCACATAGGTTTTATTCGCACCGATAGCACAAAAATAAATAAACAAGAAGTAGAATAAAATGTCGTATATTTTTCAGAATCACATCAAGTTTAATAATTTACCTTACATCTGCATAACAACAATCACAGTTCTCGAGTGAATGATATGCCTAAAACTTAACAATAATAAGATAAACAATAGAAATACATGAAATCACAGCAATAATCATCTTTTTTTTTAATTTAACATAACATTTATAATCACAAATCTCGACTTACTGACTTGCCTACAACAATATAAATAAATATAATAACCTAACATCTACGTAAAAATCATAGTTCTCAAGTGGCTGGTATGCCCGTAACATTAAAAATAATAAGAAAAACAGTCTTTAATTAACCTAAAACCTACATAAAAATCACAGATTTTGAGTGGCTGATTTACGAACATTACAATTATAAGAAAAATAATTACATCACAGTTATAATCACTTTTTTTCTTAACCTAAGTAAAAACCACAGATTCTGAGTAGCTGACTTGTCTATAACTATATAAAAATAATAAGATTTATAAGTGCAGCTATGTAAAAAAACTATATTTAAATGTAATATATTGATTGGTAATTAAATGTTACATGTTTTTAAAATGCTGCAAAACAGAAAGTTTTTTAAGAACTTCAGCCAAAGACATGTTATCGTAATTATCCAAAATAGTTTTCAATTCTTTATCATATGCTATGGATCGACGTGTTCTCATCTTTAAGGATATATCAAATTTGAAATTCTTTAATTTCCAATCTATGTATTCAGCCTCCTTTTTTAGTATATCAAGAAGTTAAAGCATTTTAGATTTTCTTTTCCCCATTTTATTGTTTAACCGTTTATGCCACGCTTCTGCTAGGCTTATTGTCCTATGACGAGCCCCATGTACATTCCACATAAACTGTATACTTGTATTTTCTAACCACTGAGACACAAAATAATCGTTAAATTTTGTAACTGCTTCGCTCTGTGGAGCATTTTCCATGATGTGCAACCAAGCGTCTTCTATGTCCTGTTCCTTTATACATATATGCTAATGCAGCACACATGGCTAAGTGACTTTTCTCTTCTATGTCATTCAGCTGTAGGGCTGTGCTTTTCTGGCAAGAGCTTGTTTGAAATGAAAGTTACATCCTTGTAATTTAACATGAGGAAACACTTGTTTTATGACGTTTATCACGGCAATTTCAAAGTCGACGACCATTGTAAGCGGTGTCCAGTTGGTTAAATTTTGCAATAGAGATATGAAAAGTCGTTTGTAAGACTTTTCATCCTTATTAGGCATAAGAACGTAGATAAGAGGCACTATTTTCGAAAATTTGTCGTTACTGTTCACGTCTCCGTGTATACAATATAGTTGATAAAATGGTGTACCTACAGCAGCTTGCAAATGTGCCATCCAAGAAGAATGTATCTAGATTTGGTATAAATTCACGAGCAGTCTCAGTGCAGAATGCTATTATTCTGTTTTCAGGCTCACTGTTATCATCAAATAACAAAAAATTAAGTTTATATTTTTCTGGAATTATGACATCTTCGCGTCTTGAAAAATGTGTTTTGGGCACGTTTAGTTCACGATTCCTAGCATTATAAAGAGATCGTGAAATGTTCGAAAATTTTGGTATGGCATTTAATAATTCATAACCCTCATCCTTGGCTGATTGAAAAGCTTCTTCATATACTTGAGGCATAGGTGTAATCGTGTTGGCTGCTGCTTCCTTGCAAAGATTTCTTGCCTTTATAATTTCAGTTTTTACTATATTTGGTTGACACTTGTGGGCCGATTCATGCAAAATTCTCCGAAATTTTAATAGTTGCACTACATGAACGATTAGTGCATCTCCATACAGTGCCAATCTTAGTTTCACGGTGGAAATTGTACGTATGACCATGTCTTACAAGCATACGCCGCCCTCTTTCTGTTTTAGTAAAAGTGATCTGAAAAAAATATAAACGTTTTTTAATTAACGAGCAAAACATTTAATATATTTAGAAATAAACTAAAATCTACTTTACAAAAAAAATATTTATTGATGAAAGTTCATAGGCAAGTGATATCTTTCTGTTATATTTGAGTTAAAAACATGTCTATTTTCACAAAGCTTCAAATTCTATGTAACCGATCACGCCGTCCGCCATTTTGTTTTACGTTTCTCGTGCTCGTGTCGAAAGTAAGCTATACACGAGTATTATTTATAAAATACTCTTATATTTATTCACAATCATTCTAAATACATGAAATAATTCAATTTATGTGGAAATAGAATTATTTCCAGTAGTAGAGTATAGAGTGGCGGTAACAAATATACTTCACGAACCTGAAGCGGGGACAATGTCGATAAAACTGACAATATTCACAATAGTAGTAATATGTTTTTATTATGAAAACTACTAATCCTGCGCCCAGTGCCTTATAGTACCTTATTAAATCTAAGAGATAGATAATATAATATAGTAATGATTTGTACAATAGCATTAAATAATAAAATACTTACACCATGGCTTCCCGAGCTTGTACCAGGTTGATCAAGATCCATTTTTTCAAAGACACACCTATCACAGATCACCACACAAGCATCGACAAGGTCAAGGGAGTCACTGAGCTAATAAGTTGTTAGATGCGTTTGACCGATACTGTTAGAAAGGGATGGATGCAGAGAACGAGCGAGCACGATGGCGTGTGCAGGAGTATATTTAATTTCGAGTGCTAAAAACTTGCTTGCTATCGCTACTTAAAGAAAAAAATATGTGAATTGAGGATTTGTGACAATTTTCAATAACCCTCATGAACCTGTGACGAGTTTACACATATTTTTTTTTACATGTGACGAATTTACTTTCAATGTATGGATTTTTCAAAATATGACGAATTTACTTTGTGACGAATGTACAATAACCCTAATTATCTCTATAAGTATGTATTTACAAAAAAAAAAGTAGTGTATGCAGTATATCAGTTATCTGGTTTCCATAGTACAAGCTCTGCTTAGCTTGGGATCAGATGACCGTGTGTGAATAATGTCCCAGGATATTCTATTATATTATTATATTACTACCTATTTTATTTATTTATTTTGCACTTATCTGAGATACTCAAAGAGCCTGCCTTGTCCACTTAACTTAAAACGCATTCAATAATTATTAGTTATCAACAAATGACCGCACGTCTATTAGCATAGTTCGGTAATGTCTGTCTCTTTATCTGTGCTTTGTTTGTTACGCACAAACAAACGAACGCGACTGCGCGACTGCGCGTATCGCTACTAATGAGGGCCGCGCGCCCTATTAGTGCTACCACATGATAGTACATCAATACATACATGATAAAAACTAGTCAGCGCTCTGGAATTACTGCCCCGGAGTACCCCGACTGGCTGGTTTCCTATTGAACGCTAAGTATCGATAGCGTTTGGCGTCAGGTTCCAGAGAGATAGTATAGACGCCAGCAGGTCAACCTATCCGAAACTGTAAAATTTTTCCAATCAACCTTTAGCCTAATACTTTAGCGATAAAGTTGAGAAATTTGACAGATTGTAGTAGCTTGATTGCTGGCTTCTGTACATTATTATTATTATATTACATTTCTTACAACATTCATGTTGAGTATTATTGACGCTACACCGGCTACACCGGCTACACCGGCTACACCGGCTACACCGGCGACACCGATACCTAAACAGATCACGTGTGCCTCCAACACAATGTTTATTTATACAATCACTTACAACTATTATTACAGGTACAACCCAAAGCAATAGTGAAGCAAACCTAATAACAACAAGTTATTTTCTAAAACTTATGACATTCAATGTTATCCTTGTGAATTCACTCCGTGAACAAGCAAAAATATCTATCTCCTCTGCTACACGGTGAAGAGTGCGAAGCGCCCTCGTCAGGGGCTCCTCATTCATTAACAAATTAGTGCGGCCTGCAGCAGAGGCCGCCGTCACCGCCACACATATCAAATGAAATGAAACGAAATGAGACTGTTTTTTTTTTGTATGGGAAGTGGTCTATGAACCAATACCGATACTGTAGTAGTATTTCTGTGGGGATACCTCAACTACACCCTTGGGCATCAAAATTTGACCGGGATCAAGTTTTGAGAAAAATAATATTTTAGAATTCATATTTCTTGCTACATTTCTTGTTTTAGAAACCTTTAACGGGCTTACCTTCATCTTTTTATTGCATAATTAATGTGTTCTAAATAAAGTCACTTGCCACCTCGACTGTATCGAATTTCAGGTATTTTTTCGTTTTTTCGATGACCTCCTCCTTTTTTTGAACTCGGTTGAGTTAAAAAAAATGAGGAAGTTCTCAGTTCATCGGAATTCTTTTTTATATTTTATTTTCACCGATTACTCGAAGACTGGACTGATTTAGAAAATTATTTTTTTTGTTTGAAAGGGTATACTTACCAAGTGTACCCATTATCAACAGGTCAGGTTTGAACGGGTATTTCTGACTTTAGTTAGGCAGTCACTTGTACATGTTTAGTTCCGTAACATATTGCAACTTTGCCAACTCAGCCCAAGTTTGCCTATTTCGTTTCAATTACGATATTTTGCGTTTGCTTAGTTTTTTCTTAGCTATATTTTTCAATTTTATAGTGGTAATTCCAGTCAGCTGTGCGAAAAAAACCGGAGGGAATGGGTGAAAAATTTTAGGGTCCTGTAACTTTTGAAGTTCTAGCTACAGAAAAGGTGTTTTCGTGCAGGTAAGAAAATACTGTCTATTTTCCGTATGATATTTTTAAGAAAAAAAAAAATAGAATAGAATAGATTTTTATTTTTCTTACCACAAATTACAGCTTAAAGTTAATAGTCTACAGATACAATTGTGTACTTAATTTGTGGAAAACTGGTGCCTAAACTAAGTTTTACCAAACCTGTAAGTCAGGTCACCAGGCCCCCTAACAATTCATATATTACAAGTATTGTACTGAAGACGTTTTGCTTGAAATCACAAGTTTTTATTTTATCTGAGAAACATGCAAAGAATGTATGAAAGTGTAAGGTGTATGTTGTGTATGTGTTAGTGAGAGTGTGTGTGTATGAGTATGTGGAAGTGGGGTGTGTGTTATTTTGGGAAACAGTAAAATTAGGACATGGTAGTAAAAAGATCTTCAGTTTGTGCGTAATGTAAGGAAAGTAGCCATGAAGTGAATATTTCTTTTAAACGTTGTCTTGCTTAGGATATGTGTTGAAAGTAGGTTATTTAGTTTATTGTATAGAAACGGCCCAAGAAATAGAAAGAAATTCCGAGCAAATTTAGTTTTAACTGACCTAGATGTGCATACGTCCCTTCTTCTTTTGCGCACATCCTTGTTCTTATGGCAGACAGAAACAGGGATAAGAGATCGTTGTTTTAAAGCAACATGTAGAATAAAGAGCTGACGAACTGAGAGGACATTTGATAAGTTGTAAACATCTTTTGTGGGATGACGGAAGGGAAGAGACAGTGGCACCTTTAGGACGCCCTTTGAGCCCTTTCGAGAGGTAAAAGGGTTGTTTTATATGTACCACCCCAAGAAGTAATGCAATATGTCAAAAGCGATCTGCACAACGCACAATAGACAGATATTAGTTGCTTGAAGTTCAGAACCGACCGAAAATTCCTAAATACAAAGATGAATTTTCGAATTCTATTTTTATTTATTTACCCATTTATGTACACACAAATAAACACAATAATAAAGGAACAGAAAAATACGTACAGAGCTGATGCTTATTTCTAAAGATATCTCTTCCAGCATACCTGCGATAGGACAGAGGATAAAAAGAGATGTAGACACCGTGTGTAAGAATAAAAGAGAAAATAAAAATACATAAAATCTAAAAAAACAATTCACTAAGCAAATATAACATAAAATACATACTTAAATACATATATACTTCTAGAATAAATATCACTAAAACTAACTAATAAATAAATAAAAAATGTTTTATTGATTCATAAACAAGTGTTACATTATAGGTATGACACTGGATCCCGCACTAGGATAGTGATGGAATAACTATGACGAAATGGAAAGATACTGTTATTTCACTCTTAAATACTGCAACAGTTTGGCAGTCCCTAATGTCAGGTGGAAGTGAATTCCACAACCGAACCGCGTGCACAGTGAAGGAGTAGGAGTAGAAGTCAGTGGAATGGGAAGGAAATTTTAGGAGGTTTCTAAGATGCGAGCTGCACAGCACACCAAAAGGACGGGCATAAGAAAAGGGTTCCCGCAAATAGGAAGGTGTTTTAGGGTTGTGAAGGATGTTAAATAGCAGACACAATATGCGAGAGTTCCTGCGAAGTCGAATAGGGAGCCACTTGAGTGTCTTGCGAAAGTTAGAAACGTGGTCATACTTTTTAAGGTTAAAAACAAAACGAATACAGATATTTTGTAAACGCTCAAGTTTATTCAAAAGCTCCTCGGTAGCATCCAAATAACAGGCATCTGCGTAGTCAATAATGGGCAGAATAAGGGAAGAAAGGGGAAAAGGCAGATTTTGGTGTTCAGGGGCAAGAAGCACTGGAGGCTTTTCAAAGAATGAAAAGTGTAGTGCACTGTACGATTGACTTGAGCAACATGGTCAGTCCACGATAAGAAGGAGTTCAAGGTCACCCCCAGGTTTTTAACCGTATTAGCGTATTCAATCTGAACTCCACTCCAGACAGAGTGGAGACAGCGACGCAACATCGAGCCTATTCCGCATATATCTGCCGCCAATAATTATAGCCTGGGATTTACTAGGGTTGATTTGCAGTCCGAAGGACCGCGACCATTCGCCAATCAAATCCAGGTCTCTGTTCATGGCACACACAGCAGCTTCCACATTTTCCCTTAAGAAATGGGTGTACAGCTGCAGATCGTCGGCATAGAGATGGAAGTAGGAAGAGATCACACTGGTGACAGAGTTGATGAAAATGGGAAAGAGAAGAGGAGAGAGGACGCCACGCTGAGGCACCCCTGCAGTAAGAGAGCACCAATCAGAAAAAGACTCGTCGAGACGAACCCGCTGCGATCGGCCTTTGAGATAGGAGTCGAACCAATAGTACTAGAAAATAAATTGAAAGATATAAGGATCCCTAGAAGGATGTCGAAATCAACAGAGTTAAAGGCACTGCTAAAGTCAAGAAGTACAAGTAAGGTAAGAGATTTGTGGTCCATAGCCCAGGGGATATAATCAGCAACCTTCAAAAGAGCAGTGACCGTGCTATGACCGGGTCGAAAACCAGATTCAAAAGTACTAAGAAGGTCATTCGCAGCTAGAAAGGCAGAAAGTTGCTGATGAACAATGTGGTCAAGAACTTTAGAGAGATAAGGGAGGATAGAAATGGGTCGGAAATCGGACGGTGAGTCCGGGCTAGGAATTTTGGGTAAGGAAATGATATGGGCTTGTTTCCAGGCCTCAGGAACTGTAAAAGAAAACAAGGAGAAATTGAAAATGTGGGTCAAAATGGGAAGTAATGTGAGGAGGATAGGAGAAATCATTCTCGAGCAAAGATTATCATTACCAACTGCAGAGGAGGAAATAGCAGAAATAGATTTTTTTACCTCATTTTCACTCACAGGACTAAATTGGAAAGAAGAACACTGCGGCACTGGCAAACAAGAAAGTTTATTTAAAGAAGCTGATTTGACGTGCGGATCTAAAGTAACGGGGGGATGAGAGAAATGTTTGTTAAAAGCACACACGTCAGTGTCATTACTGGAAATGACTGGAGACTTACCAATGCCGACAGTTTTCAGAAACTTCCAGACTTCTGAAAAGTTACGGTTGTCGAGATAATTATGGAAGTAGCTCTTCTTTGCATCTCTACACATACGACTGGAGCGATTACGCAACACCTTGTACGCAATCAGATTGCGCTCGGAAGGACAGCGTTTGAACCTCCTTTTGGATCTGTCACTACTCGCCATCCCATCCTTAACGGCAGGAGTAATCCAGGGAGCCGGAACATACTTTGACTCGACGGATTGGGGCTGACGATCGTATAAGCTGAGTAGTGTGCTGTTGAAAATGTGAACCATATCGTTGATACTTGCGGTCTCCAAAACATCCGTCCAGTTGATGCTACCAACATCACGCAGCAATGCCTCCAGGTTTATAGCCTTATAGTTTCTAAGGCAAATATAGTTTGGCTTACGCTTCGGAGGGTGAATCCTGTAGGACATAAAGATGAAATCATGGTAAGAAAAACAAGCAGTGAGCTGACCGTGGACAGCTACATTATTAGAATTAGAGGCAATCATCAGGTCCAAAAGAGAAAGGTTGCAGTTAGGGAAATGAAGAGTAGCAGAAAGAGGCAGAATACTACGGTTAAAAGAAGATAAGAGATATTGAAGTTTGTGAGTACGACTATCATTTTTAACAAGGCAAGTATTAAGACTACGTGGTCACAAGAGGGACAAATATCATTTAAAAGCGAATAAAAAAGTCAAAGTAATCGATAGTTAGGTTAGGATTGTACATCACCCCAAGAAGCATTTTAACGTGATGCAAGGAAATTTCAAGAAATAGATGCTCCGCTGACGCCGAGTAGGAAGATGAAGACGTGCTGATAATCTTGTAGGGAATATTAGCACGCAAGTAAATTGCAACACCACCACCGCCCTTCCCAGTTCTATCATTACGGATAAGAACAAAGCCAGGAAGGACATAATTAACAGATAAAAGAGACGGTTTGAGGAAGGACTCTGAGATCAGTAAAGCGTAAATCTATGTGTGCACAGTGAATGGAAGCCAGAAGATCAGGGTAATGGCAAGGGACACTCTGGGCATTGGTGTGGGCTATTTTAAGACTGTTCCTATTAGTGTGAGAGCTAACATGAGCGGCAAAAGTAAGTCTAGAATCCAAGGTAACCCCCAGTTATTT
Organism: Dicycla oo; assembly: GCA_948252095.1. NCBI lineage: Eukaryota > Metazoa > Arthropoda > Insecta > Lepidoptera > Noctuidae > Dicycla > Dicycla oo. The sequence continues at coordinate 540,334 of OX411718.1, read as the reverse complement.
AACCGCTTAGGGAAAAAGGACAATGTGAGCAAGTATTGTGATAGATTGTACGGATGGCTGCTGATTATTTTTCAGTGTAAAGGTGAATTTAGTATTTTGGAATTTAAAGTGAAAAGCTTCTATCGCTTCTTATAAGAAAATCATTACGACTATAATTAGTAGCGGCAGAAGGCACACCTAGAAGCGGCATTTTACGTAATCCAATGGTGTTGGTGCGAAATGCTAACTTTGTTAATAGTTCAGGGCAGTCATTCGAGCCATTCGCTATGTTAATCAAAAAACATACATCATTAATGAGTCGCCTACGATCCAATGGCAGAAACTGGTACCGCTTGCAACGGTGACTGTAATCTATGGATACTTGGTGTGCTTTACAATCGAGATATCTCAGAACTGCTGCAACACTCTGTAAGTACTGCAACACAACGTAATAATATATCAGCGACATAAGTAGAATACTATGCAAATGTTGGCTTCCGGTCACGGTGAGACGTTGAGCCCCAGTTCCCCGCTGTACGAAGTAAGAGTGAATTGCGTGTCAAGCGTCAATTTGCTGATAATGTCCGTGTTCGCCACCAAAAATAGAGCAAAGTTACACGCAGCTCTGTACATTGAGTCGTTTACTTGACAGTGACGCTGCGTCCTAACGGAAAAGAAATCGGAATGTTTTTGTATCGGAGCGTCGGGCGAGGTGCGCGGTGCGAGGTGGAGCCGGTGTCAAGCGGTTCGTGACCGTTACAGACGCACGAAGCCGGGGCTCGACTCGGCAGCCGACACCCGCGAGTTCTAGGGAGCAGCTCAGCTTCGAACGTTACAATTTAATGCAACGTTTGCTTTAATCCATCGTTTGCTTTGCATGGCGCCTGCATATTTCATACGCTGCAACAATATCACTAAAACCAGTTGAAGTAGTCTACGAGTACGTTGACAGTCGCACCGGTCACCTGTGTATAGTGTGCCGAGTACGTTGCATAACCTGACAGTCTATTGCTTCACAGGACATAGCCGCAACGTGTTTACATAACCTGACAGTCTATTGCTTCACAGGACATAGCCGCAACGTGTTTACATAACCTGACAGTCTATTGCTTCACAGGACATAGCCGCAACGTGTTTACATAACCTGACAGTCTATTGCTTCACAGGACATAGCTGCAACGTGTTTACATAATCTGACAGTCTATTGCTTCACAGGACATAGCCGCAACGTGTTTACATAATCTGACAGTCTATTGCTTCACAGGACATAGCTGCAACGTGTTTACATAACCTGACAGTCTATTGCTTCACAGGACATAGCCGCAACGTGTTTACATAACCTGACAGTCTATTGCTTCACAGGACATAGTCGCAACGTGTTTACATAACCTGACACTCTAATGCTACACAGGACATAGCCGCAACGTGTTTACATAACCTGACAGCATAAACTGTGACTATTAACCAATAAATAGAAATTGAAATTATTATAGATTATCTCACTAATTTCGTCACTCCCTGGACCAGCCACATTGAATATTAGACGACAGATAAAGTATGGCTGTCATGTGGCTCTCAGGATAACTTGCGATTAGTTGAACAGTTCACTGCTTGCTCGTCTTGGTGGTTTGTAATGGATAACCACCACCCCATGCACCAGCGACCGGTAGACAGGCGCTAGCTACATCTAGATTATAGCCGACGGTACGTGGTAAGATGCCTGGGATACCGCGCTCGCCATTGCTCCGCCGCATTGTACGCCGACCCAGCACTGAGCAAGTAGTTGACATTCGGTTGATGATGACTAATTGAATCATAACCGTCGCACAAAGCGCCGCTCCACTTTAATTGACTAACAAACAGACGGGATATCGAGCGAGCGCGACTGTGCCGCCGTTAATAGCACTATCGTAGCGAACCTGGGCGCACCGCGGGTCACATTTATTTGATGATTCTTGGCATGTATATACTCGTATCTGTGATCGTTCTCGTCATCAAATCAAAAAAACCAAATCAAATTATTTATTTATTTGTTACTAACAAAATAATAATAATAACCCCACCGCTGTTGACATCGTGGTGGGGCTTGCGCGCTCCGAACTTTATATCTGCGCCGGTAGAGTTTACTTTGCCGGAACGGGTCTAAGATGAGGAGCCAGTCCAAGAGAGATACAGAAACTCGCGGGGCAGCATGTGGCGAACTGTTGGGCAGTAGCGACCCCACGGACCCTATCTCACGGAAAAAATCTTGTCCTCATCTCTAGCTTGCCTTTATTGGCCGGCTGGAGTGAACACTGACGAGGAACAGAGCTCCCACCTCTTTCTCGCCTTTATTGGCCGGCTTCAGTGGAGATTCGCTAGAGCAAACGTGCTCGGAGGAAGGAAGTATTCCAGTAAGGTGCTGGTAGGGATCTTGACCGTACTTCCGGGATTGTCCTGATAGCCGTCGGATACCTGAGGGCCGCTTGCACATAGAGACGTAGCGACAAGGGGGCAACACTGCCTGAGGTGCTTGAGGAGTGGAGAGGTATCCCACGGCTATCAGGACAATCCCGGAAGTACGGTCAAGATCCCTACCAGCACCTTACTGGAATACTTCCTTTCTCCCAGCACGTTTGCTGTTGCGCTCAAGCCGGCCAATAAAGGCAAGCCAGAGATGAGGACAAGATTTCTCCCGGGAGATAGGATCCGTGGGGTCGCTACTGCCCAACAGCTCGCCACATGCTGCCCTGCGGGTTTCTGTATCTCTCTTGGTCTGGCTCCTCATCCTAGACCCGTTCCGGCAAAGTAAACTCTACCGGCACAGACCTAAAGTTCGGAGCGCGCAAGCCCCACCACGACGTCAACGTAGAGATACAGCGGTGGGGTTATTGAAAGTACAAGTACAGTGCGATTAAAATGAATTTAGTCAAAATGCAATTATAAAAACATAGATCACTATATCAAAATAAAATTAAAATCAATTCGGTGAAAATGCAATTAATAAAAGCATATCTAACAGTCAAAATAAGATCAAAATGTTAAAATACTATTAAAATGTCAAAATACAACTAAAATATCAAACAAAATACAATCAAAATGATCATTTTTAGTTGTGTATCAATGTGTGAATGTTTGATGATGAACTGCATCAATGTGTGAATGTTTATTATTATTATTTGCTAGAATGCGTCACTGTGTGCATACAAATAAAGTCGTGAAGAATTAAAGTTGAGCTACTTAAGATTTGACTTGCAAAATTTAAAAGAAGGAATCGATGATGCAACAATAAAATAAGAACATTAATTACTCATGACATTCAAATAGTAATCTTTATTTGGTAATTCCAAATAAAGATTAATAGTACAGTGCGATTAAAATGAATTTAGTCAAGATGCAATTATAAAAACATAGATCAAAATAAAATTAAAATCAATTCGGTGAAAATGCAATTAATAAAAGCATAACAGTCAAAATAAGATCAAAATGTTAAAATACTATTAAAATGTCAAAATACAACTAAAATATCAAACAAAATACAATCAAAAGGATCATTTTAATAATAAATAATCATGATCATTTTTATATTTGTTTCATATAATTACTATGTATCTTCATTTCTATTGCATTTGCTATTAATTGAACTATTTTATTTTGTTAATTTTTATACGCATTGCTGACTATTTTATTTCTATTATGCTTTATGGATTGAATCTGAATTAAACGTTTATTATTATTATTTTAGCCGATATAATTAAAATGGTAAAAAAAATCAAATTATTTCATTAACAAAATGTCCAGGTCTATAATCGGTCATTTAGAAAATCATTAATGTAGTAATAACATTTCTCCACCAGAAAAGCCTTAGGTTTGTTTTTGAAATGTTAAAATGTGTAACATATTATACTTTCCGGTAATTTATTAAATAAGATTGCTCCCATACAAATGACACTTCCTTAATAGTGCAGTTTTATAGCTACCGTCATTAAGAAGGTTTTTAGTTGTGTATCAATGTGTGAATGTTTGATGATGAACTGCATCAATGTGTGAATGTTTGATGATGAACTGCATCAATGTGTGAATGTTTGATGATGAACTGCATCAATGAGTGAATGTTTGATGATGAACTGCATCAATGAGTGAATGTTTGATGATAAACTGCATCAATGTTTGCCAGAATGGTCGAATGTACAAGGACTCTTGATATCATTCTGAGCAAATAAATGAATATTCTATTCTATTCTATATTGACTTCACATGGGGCTTTTTCTGGTGTCAGAGACCTTGTTCGCATTTGTTTTTATAAATATTGCCATTTTTATAATAAATAATGAGGGAAAAGGAAGAATTTTTATAGACTTAAACAGAGGTTTGCAACTATCTGTGGGTTTAAACCACACATCGCTCTTACACAGCGTTTCTGAGCTTTAAGCACCTTATTTCTCTTATTTCTTAGGCTACAGTTACCCCAAAAAATTATTCAATACCGAGGCGATCAAACCGTGGTCATTTCTATTAAAGCAGTTTCCGTGTTAAATTTTTGTGCCAAATTCCAAAAGATTTTTGCATACTATTCTTCTTGAGGTTTCCAGGTTAATTGATCGTCTATCATGATTCCCAAATATTTCGCAACTTTGACTACCTGGATCTCTTCCCCATCGTATTGTATGTAACTACATTGACATTTGGTGGAATCGTACGTTGGTGGAAGTGGAGTACACTAGTCTTTTGTAGGTTTTGTTACTAGGTTGTTCTTATCAAGCGAGCTTATAATATCTTTACAATGTATGTGAAAGAAAGAAAGAAAGAAAAAGTATTTATTGAGACTCGCACAGGAAGATCACAAATTAAGCTTAAAGATACTTAAAAATAAAACAAAAGGGAAAAAAAATAATAGAAAACAGTCCCGTACACAGTCAAAAGGCTTCTATCTCAGCATGATGCTACCACATTTAAAAGTAAGTGTCGCAGCGCTGGTATTCTGATAGGGCCCGCTGTGATGTCACGGACAAAAATAAATAAAATAAATAAAATAAAAATAGATTAGTTAAATAACATATAAAAATAAAATATTTACAATATTTGGATTCGAAACCGCCAGTCAGCACCCATCGTAACATCAGTTATTTATCTATGCCTTAGTAAATATGGTGCTTTGTTAGCGTTACGAATTTTTTAGATTTTTGTGGTTTTTATTATTGTGTACTTCCAATTGAAAATATTCCTTGTGTGTGTTTTAGCGTCAGGTTGGTTGTAACTTGATTTCTTTTATTTTTAAAGATTTTACCCGGCATCCACTATGGATACCAAAAAACCCCCTGACCCTCCTTATCACTTTGATTTCACTCCGTGTTAACTGTTTCTCTTCCCGACGACAATGTGCAATCAGATATTATGGAATCCGAACCTGCATTCACAAGTTCAGACGGCAGCCCAACTTCTTGTAACTTTCTCCACAGAATATCATAAGAGACTAAGTCAAATGCTTTGCTCAAATCGAGGAAACAGGCATACACAGGTGTGCCCCTGTGGGTATAGTACCTGACAGCATGCTTCATGCACAATATGGCACTTTCCGTCGACAACTGTGACCTAAAACGACAATTGTCATGCAGCACTATGAACTCAGCCAATTGCGCATCCAGCACACTGTCAAGCACGTTAGCCACCACAGTCGCTAAAGATATCGGCCTATAATTGTTTTTGTCGGAGATGTCTCCCGTTCTATTGTTAACTATGGGCATTACAATAGTTTCCATTAGCTGTTCCAGGAAGTAAGAGTGGCTTATACATAGTGAATAAAACATAGCCAGTACTCGAGCAATATGAGGTGCTCAATTCTAAGACCATCATGGCCAGGAGACTGTCCTCATCTCATTTGCCGAATAGCTTGAGCCACAACTTTCGCTGAAATCTTTAGGTTCAACCCCACACCTTGGGACCCAGTATTGAGCATCGACACCGACGGACTAAGCGGAGACCTAACAAAGAAGTGCTCCTTAAATACATTAGCTATATCCCTATGATCTGAATGACCCTCAATACTCACGGGAAGGCCAGGCTTACAGTTCAATTTTCTAGTGTCTTTCCAAAAACTAGAGAAATTCTTATCTGTACACAGTGTCGCTAACCTATCCATTTTAATTTGTTCTTTATGATCTTGACACCACTTCAAGCGCGATTTAAAAATATTTCTACAAATTAAAAAAATAAATTTCTACAAATATTTTTTTTTGTTTCGGACATTGCATCATATAATATATTATTCTAGTTTTCGGCTTGCGATGATCAACCCAGTTCTGGAACATTAGCTTGGCCGTCCCATGAGCTTCACTCACATGCCTGTTCCATCCCATTACACACTTACCTATGTTGCCTATTTCCCCGACATGTAGCCTTCGCAGATTCATGGAGGGCGGCCACTAACATCCAGTAAACGTTTATGATTCTGGTTACAACATATTTTGTCCCCACAGTTAATAAAATCATGAGGACAATATTCCCTGTATTTGATTCACATTCCTATTGCCGCACCTTACTTCGCAATTTACATCATATTTATTTACATCATACAAGTTAGATATGGAATTAATGGCGTCAAATTTACACTCCAGGTACAGAGGAAAGTGATCAGACCACAGTGTATCATAGTTTATACGAACATCAGTGACAGCCTTAAATGCAGACTTGGTGACTAAGCAATGGTCTAACCAACTCGACGTCCCATGAGTGTCATAAAAGTATAGGAGCCTGAGTCCACACCCAACTTGTGGACATCTACACAAACCAGATCATGTTCGGCACAAAAATGAGTCAACTCGCCAAAACATAGTCCACTTGGGTGAGAGTTAAAGTCACCTATGACAAACACAGATTCAACATCCTCAATGTCTTTTATAGCACTCACCAGTCCCAGGCATTCCGTAAACTCCACTTTATTTTCAACCCTTTCAGTAGGCATGTAAACACTCATTACTATTATGGTGCTATTATTAGATACAATTTTGATAGCACATACCTACCCTTGGATTATCACTGTGTATCACTGACACCTCACTGAAAACACTTTTCCGCCACAAACTTGCTACTCCTCCGTATGGAATGAGGCTGAAATGAATTTCAACTCCAACGTGAACCTGGATAACATTATTGCTTTTCAACATATTTTAAGTCCAAGAAATTACTCAAAAATAAGAAGAGAGAAGGTTGGCGGAAGTGTTGTAGAATCAGAATCAGAATCAGAATCAGAATGCTTTATTTGTAAACATAGGTCAATTTATAACAGTGTGCGAGATGTTTCAGATTGGTAGATCTTCTATGTTTTGCTCATAGGCGTACAAATATATTTATTAACATTGTCGAAGTTTACTTTTTAACACAAATTTAACTTTCAAGATATCTTAACCTTGTAGAATTAGGTAAACATTTGTAATAAAGTTAATATTAATAGGTACATGCATATCAATACAAATTTAAAATACAATAAATGTCAAAATATTAAGTTCCATGTCATATTGATCCTAATGTCAAACAGAATTCAAAATCGTCAAAATAGGTAAGGTGATTTACAATTTTATGAAGCAGTCATTATAGAATTGTCGTCCAGATATTCCCGCAGTGAGTAATAGCATTTATTTATCAAAATTCTTAAGTTCTCTTTTGAAATTGTCCAGATTTAAGGTTTTTATTTTTTCAGGTAATTTGTTATATATTTTTATGGCCATACAGAAGGTACTTTTATTCATTAGTGCAGTTTTCCCATAAGTCACTTCGAGTTCAGATTTATTTTTATCGCGTAATTTTCTGTAATAACTTTTAGTAGATATTTTGTATAATGAAATATTAGATTTGACAAACATATTTGTTTCGTATATGTACAGCGATGGCAAGGTAAGGATTTTTAGACGTATAAAGAACGGTTGACAACAGTCTGTGCTTTTAAGGCCACACATAACTCTGACACATCTTTTTTGGGCTCTAAATACGAGTTCTCTATCTACTGAATTGCCCCAATATATTACGCCATATCTGAGTGTTGATGCAACATAGTGTGTCGGACACACAAGTATATCTGTAGGTAGATACTGTGTGTCGGACACACAAGTATATCTGTCTGTAGATACTGTGTGTCGGACACACAAGTATATCTGTCTGTAGATACTGTGTGTCGGACACACAAGTATATCTGTAGGTAGATACTGTGTGTCGGACACACAAGTATATCTGTCTGTAGATACTGTGTGTCGGACACACAAGTATATCTGTAGGTAGATACTGTGTGTCGGACACACAAGTATATCTGTCTGTAGATACTGTGTGTCGGACACAGAAGTATATCTGTAGGTAGATACTGTGTGTCGGACACACAAGTATATCTGTAGGTAGATACTGTGTGTCGGACACACAAGTATATCTGTAGGTAGATACTGTGTGTCGGACACACAAGTATATCTGTCTGTAGATACTGTGTGTCGGACACACAAGTATATCTGTAGGTAGATACTGTGTGTCGGACACACAAGTATATCTGTCTGTAGATACTGTGTGTCGGACACAGATGTATATCTGTAGGTAGATACTGTGTGTCGGACACACAAGTATATCTGTAGGTAGATACTGTGTGTCGGACACACAAGTATATCTGTAGGTAGATACTGTGTGTCGGACACACAAGTATATCTGTCTGTAGATACTGTGTGTCGGACACACAAGTATATCTGTCTGTAGATACTGTGTGTCGGACACACAAGTATATCTGCCTGTAGATACTGTGTGTCGGACACACAAGTATATCTGTCTGTAGATACTGTGTGTCGGACACACAAGTATATCTGTAGGTAGATACTGTGTGTCGGACACAAAGGCGCAAAAGCGGTGTATCCGATCAATCATAAACATTGATTCAACGGACTCCTGTGTTCCACATTTTAAGAAACTAAAAATACTACCACTTCCCTGTATGTTTATTTACGAATGTGCCATTTTCGCAAAATTAAATATGCATCGTTTCAAATTTAGTAATAGAGCCAGACATAAAGACAAAATGACACCTGAACCCCACAAAACTGCTCTTTTCCACAAAAGTGTTTTTTATCTAATACCTGACATATATAATAAATTGCCAAAGACAATTAGAGATTTAGATTTGCATAATTATAAAAAGAAATTATTTCAATTGCTGTTAGACAAATGTTACTATACTTTAAAAGATTATCTCGATGATGTTATTTAATTTTAATTGTTCCCCTGATAAGTAAAATGGGTATATTTCTTAATTTGTATTATTTAATTCTAACTGAATTTATAATTTATGTCTTGTTATTTTAATTGTTGCCTTGACATATAAAAATATTCGTTAATTCTAAAGTGCTGCATATTTAAATTGTTATTATTTTAATTTTCTATTTGATTATGCTGTTAAAATGTTACCTACTTTAAAATTATTGTATGCCATTATGGCGGGTCATAGCTGTGTACAATTTCGGAAACATGTAACAACTTATTGCTTACCTATGTACCACAATAAAGAATATTTGAATTTGAATTTGAATTTGACACACAAGTATATCTGTCTGTAGATACTGTGTGTCGGACACACAAGTATATCTGTCTGTAGATACTGTGTGTCGGACACACAAGTATATCTGTCTGTACCTAGATACTGTGTGTCGGACACACAAGTATATCTTTCTGTAGATACTGTGTGTCGGACACACAAGTATAATCTGTCTGTAGATACTGTGTGTCGGACACACAAGTATATCTGTCTGTAGATACTGTGTGTCGGACACACAAGTATATCTGTCTGTACCTAGAAACTGTGTGTCGGACACACAAGTATATCTTTCTGTAGATACTGTGTGTCGGACACACAAGTATAATCTGTCTGTAGATACTGTGTGTCGGACACACAAGTATATCTGTCTGTAGATACTGTGTGTCGGACACACAAGTATATCTGTCTGTAGATACTGTGTGTCGGACACACAAGTATATCTGTAGGTAGATACTGTGTGTCGGACACACAAGTATATCTGTAGGTAGATACTGTGTGTCGGACACACAAGTATATCTGTAGGTAGATACTGTGTGTCTTTAGAGCACGAACAAGCTGAGTACGGAACACGAAGGGTAATCTACGTAGGTACCTACCTGAGTAAAACTGTGCGAACCATAATCACGGCATTCATCAGTTGGCAGCGCGGACTGTGTCGCTGATTATGTTGCGCGTGCTCGGCGCTCGCCTCAGCGCGCGGCGGCTCGCAGTGCGCACACTGACACCCGGCAAGCGACACTTCTGCGAAACTTTCTCACAACAATGAAGCAAGGAATGTTGAACACAATTATGTAGGTGCTGGTGTACGCCCGCTGCTGTGAGGCGTTCATGTCGGCGGTGCGCGGTGCCGCATCCGCCGAACACAGCACCCGCGCCCGCGCTGCGCTCACCCACAGCGAGAGAGAAAGCGGTGCCGCTCCGCCCCCCTCGCCGCCGCCTCCGCGTGTCGCACTACACTTTCGATCTCATTTGCATGCGGAATACCTACATCAGAATACTTACAGCCGATGATACGAGTAGGTATAGATAGGCATGCATGTCCTGAACATCACAACGCGCGCGCGGTCGTGCACTGATCATCTGAGGACGCACTCACCTCTCCCCGCTCCCCGGCCACTGCGCAGCGATGTGCGAACTTACGATCACCATTCATTCACTTGTAGGCTGCCCGCCCACGTCCGATAATCGGTGACCGATTTTTTGGATGCCCCTTTCTATTTATATGAGTGCGAAAGGGAGATAAACAAAAATCGGTACTAACTGGACAACTTGATGCACGGGCGCGGTGCTATGAACGGAACATCATAATAACGTAGTATCGCAAGGTGTTGGTCGGGGTGGCGCCGCGACAGCCGCTCCTGACGTCTGTCTGTTTATACTAACTGGACAACTTGATGCGCGGGCGCGGTGCTATGAACGGAACATCATAATAACGTAGTATCGCAAGGTGTTGGTCGGGGTGGCGCCGCGACAGCCGCTCCTGACGTCTGTCTGTTTATACTAACTGGACAACTTGATGCACGGGCGCGGTGCTATGAACGGAACATCATAATAACGTAGTATCGCAAGGTGTTGGTCGGGGTGGCGCCGCGACAGCCGCTCCTGACGTCTGTCTGTTTATACTAACTGGACAACTTGATGCACGGGCGCGGTGCTATGAACGGAACATCATAATAACGTAGTATCGCAAGGTGTTGGTCGGGGTGGCGCCGCGACAGACGCTCCTGACGTCTGTCTGTTTATACTAACTGGACAACTTGATGCACGGGCGCGGTGCTATGAACGGAACATCATAATAACGTAGTATCGCAAGGTGTTGGTCGGGGTGGCGCCGCGACAGCCGCTCCTGACGTCTGTCTGTTTATACTAACTGGACAACTTGATGCACGGGCGCGGTGCTATGAACGGAACATCATAATAACGTAGTATCGCAAGGTGTTGGTCGGGGTGGCGCCGCGACAGCCGCTCCTGACGTCTGTCTGTTTATACTAACTGGGCAACTTGATGCGCGGGCGCGGTGCTATGAACGGAACATCATAATAACGTAGTATCGCAAGGTGTTGGTCGGGGTGGCGCCGCGACAGCCGCTCCTGACGTCTGTCTGTTTATACTAACTGGACAACTTGATGCACGGGCGCGGTGCTATGAACGGAACATCATAATAACGTAGTATCGCAAGGTGTTGGTCGGGGTGGCGCCGCGACAGCCGCTCCTGACGTCTGTCTGTTTATACTAACTGGACAACTTGATGCACGGGCGCGGTGCTATGAACGGAACATCATAATAACGTAGTATCGCAAGGTGTTGGTCGGGGTGGCGCCGCGACAGCCGCTCCTGACGTCTGTCTGTTTATACTAACTGGACAACTTGATGCGCGGGCGCGGTGCTATGAACGGAACATCATAATAACGTAGTATCGCAAGGTGTTGGTCGGGGTGGCGCCGCGACAGCCGCTCCTGACGTCTGTCTGTTTATACTAACTGGACAACTTGATGCACGGGCGCGGTGCTATGAACGGAACATCATAATAACGTAGTATCGCAAGGTGTTGGTCGGGGTGGCGCCGCGACAGCCGCTCCTGACGTCTGTCTGTTTATACTAACTGGACAACTTGATGCGCGGGCGCGGTGCTATGAACGGAACATCATAATAACGTAGTATCGCAAGGTGTTGGTCGGGGTGGCGCCGCGACAGCCGCTCCTGACGTCTGTCTGTTTATACTAACTGGACAACTTGATGCGCGGGCGCGGTGCTATGAACGGAACATCATAATAACGTAGTATCGCAAGGTGTTGGTCGGGGTGGCGCCGCGACAGCCGCTCCTGACGTCTGTCTGTTTATACTAACTGGACAACTTGATGCGCGGGCGCGGTGCTATGAACGGAACATCATAATAACGTAGTATCGCAAGGTGTTGGTCGGGGTGGCGCCGCGACAGCCGCTCCTGACGTCTGTCTGTTTATACTAACTGGACAACTTGATGCACGGGCGCGGTGCTATGAACGGAACATCATAATAACGTAGTATCGCAAGGTGTTGGTCGGGGTGGCGCCGCGACAGCCGCTCCTGACGTCTGTCTGTTTATACTAACTGGACAACTTGATGCGCGGGCGCGGTGCTATGAACGGAACATCATAATAACGTAGTATCGCAAGGTGTTGGTCGGGGTGGCGCCGCGACAGCCGCTCCTGACGTCTGTCTGTTTATACTAACTGGACAACTTGATGCGCGGGCGCGGTGCTATGAACGGAACATCATAATAACGTAGTATCGCAAGGTGTTGGTCGGGGTGGCGCCGCGACAGCCGCTCCTGACGTCTGTCTGTTTATACTAACTGGACAACTTGATGCGCGGGCGCGGTGCTATGAACGGAACATCATAATAACGTAGTATCGCAAGGTGTTGGTCGGGGTGGCGCCGCGACAGCCGCTCCTGACGTCTGTCTGTTTATACTAACTGGACAACTTGATGCGCGGGCGCGGTGCTATGAACGGAACATCATAATAACGTAGTATCGCAAGGTGTTGGTCGGGGTGGCGCCGCGACAGCCGCTCCTGACGTCTGTCTGTTTATACTAACTGGACAACTTGATGCGCGGGCGCGGTGCTATGAACGGAACATCATAATAACGTAGTATCGCAAGGTGTTGGTCGGGGTGGCGCCGCGACAGCCGCTCCTGACGTCTGTCTGTTTATACTAACTGGACAACTTGATGCGCGGGCGCGGTGCTATGAACGGAACATCATAATAACGTAGTATCGCAAGGTGTTGGTCGGGGTGGCGCCGCGACAGCCGCTCCTGACGTCTGTCTGTTTATACTAACTGGACAACTTGATGCACGGGCGCGGTGCTATGAACGGAACATCATAATAACGTAGTATCGCAAGGTGTTGGTCGGGGTGGCGCCGCGACAGCCGCTCCTGACGTCTGTCTGTTTATACTAACTGGACAACTTGATGCGCGGGCGCGGTGCTATGAACGGAACATCATAATAACGTAGTATCGCAAGGTGTTGGTCGGGGTGGCGCCGCGACAGCCGCTCCTGACGTCTGTCTGTTTATACTAACTGGACAACTTGATGCACGGGCGCGGTGCTATGAACGGAACATCATAATAACGTAGTATCGCAAGGTGTTGGTCGGGGTGGCGCCGCGACAGCCGCTCCTGACGTCTGTCTGTTTATACTAACTGGACAACTTGATGCGCGGGCGCGGTGCTATGAACGGAACATCATAATAACGTAGTATCGCAAGGTGTTGGTCGGGGTGGCGCCGCGACAGCCGCTCCTGACGTCTGTCTGTTTATACTAACTGGACAACTTGATGCACGGGCGCGGTGCTATGAACGGAACATCATAATAACGTAGTATCGCAAGGTGTTGGTCGGGGTGGCGCCGCGACAGCCGCTCCTGACGTCTGTCTGTTTATACTAACTGGACAACTTGATGCACGGGCGCGGTGCTATGAACGGAACATCATAATAACGTAGTATCGCAAGGTGTTGGTCGGGGTGGCGCCGCGACAGCCGCTCCTGACGTCTGTCTGTTTATACTAACTGGACAACTTGATGCACGGGCGCGGTGCTATGAACGGAACATCATAATAACGTAGTATCGCAAGGTGTTGGTCGGGGTGGCGCCGCGACAGCCGCTCCTGACGTCTGTCTGTTTATACTAACTGGACAACTTGATGCACGGGCGCGGTGCTATGAACGGAACATCATAATAACGTAGTATCGCAAGGTGTTGGTCGGGGTGGCGCCTCGACAGCCGCTCCTGACGTCTGTCTGTTTATACTAACTGGGCAACTTGATGCACGGGCGCGGTGCTATGCACGGAACATCATAATAACGTAGTATCGCAAGGTGTTGGTCGGGGTGGCGCCGCGACAGCCGCTCCTGACGTCTGTCTGTTTATACTAACTGGACAACTTGATGCACGGGCGCGGTGCTATGAACGGAACATCATAATAACGTAGTATCGCAAGGTGTTGGTCGGGGTGGCGCCGCGACAGCCGCTCCTGACGTCTGTCTGTTTATACTAACTGGACAACTTGATGCGCGGGCGCGGTGCTATGAACGGAACATCATAATAACGTAGTATCGCAAGGTGTTGGTCGGGGTGGCGCCTCGACAGCCGCTCCTGACGTCTGTCTGTTTATACTAACTGGGCAACTTGATGCACGGGCGCGGTGCTATGCACGGAACATCATAATAACGTAGTATCGCAAGGTGTTGGTCGGGGTGGCGCCGCGACAGCCGCTCCTGACGTCTGTCTGTTTATACTAACTGGACAACTTGATGCACGGGCGCGGTGCTATGAACGGAACATCATAATAACGTAGTATCGCAAGGTGTTGGTCGGGGTGGCGCCGCGACAGCCGCTCCTGACGTCTGTCTGTTTATACTAACTGGACAACTTGATGCGCGGGCGCGGTGCTATGAACGGAACATCATAATAACGTAGTATCGCAAGGTGTTGGTCGGGGTGGCGCCGCGACAGCCGCTCCTGACGTCTGTCTGTTTATACTAACTGGACAACTTGATGCACGGGCGCGGTGCTATGAACGGAACATCATAATAACGTAGTATCGCAAGGTGTTGGTCGGGGTGGCGCCGCGACAGCCGCTCCTGACGTCTGTCTGTTTATACTAACTGGACAACTTGATGCGCGGGCGCGGTGCTATGAACGGAACATCATAATAACGTAGTATCGCAAGGTGTTGGTCGGGGTGGCGCCGCGACAGCCGCTCCTGACGTCTGTCTGTTTATACTAACTGGACAACTTGATGCACGGGCGCGGTGCTATGAACGGAACATCATAATAACGTAGTATCGCAAGGTGTTGGTCGGGGTGGCGCCGCGACAGCCGCTCCTGACGTCTGTCTGTTTATACTAACTGGACAACTTGATGCGCGGGCGCGGTGCTATGAACGGAACATCATAATAACGTAGTATCGCAAGGTGTTGGTCGGGGTGGCGCCGCGACAGCCGCTCCTGACGTCTGTCTGTTTATACTAACTGGACAACTTGATGCGCGGGCGCGGTGCTATGAACGGAACATCATAATAACGTAGTATCGCAAGGTGTTGGTCGGGGTGGCGCCGCGACAGCCGCTCCTGACGTCTGTCTGTTTATACTAACTGGACAACTTGATGCGCGGGCGCGGTGCTATGAACGGAACATCATAATAACGTAGTATCGCAAGGTGTTGGTCGGGGTGGCGCCGCGACAGCCGCTCCTGACGTCTGTCTGTTTATACTAACTGGACAACTTGATGCACGGGCGCGGTGCTATGAACGGAACATCATAATAACGTAGTATCGCAAGGTGTTGGTCGGGGTGGCGCCGCGACAGCCGCTCCTGACGTCTGTCTGTTTATACTAACTGGACAACTTGATGCGCGGGCGCGGTGCTATGAACGGAACATCATAATAACGTAGTATCGCAAGGTGTTGGTCGGGGTGGCGCCGCGACAGCCGCTCCTGACGTCTGTCTGTTTATACTAACTGGACAACTTGATGCACGGGCGCGGTGCTATGAACGGAACATCATAATAACGTAGTATCGCAAGGTGTTGGTCGGGGTGGCGCCGCGACAGCCGCTCCTGACGTCTGTCTGTTTATACTAACTGGACAACTTGATGCGCGGGCGCGGTGCTATGAACGGAACATCATAATAACGTAGTATCGCAAGGTGTTGGTCGGGGTGGCGCCGCGACAGCCGCTCCTGACGTCTGTCTGTTTATACTAACTGGACAACTTGATGCATGGGCGCGGTGCTATGAACGGAACATCATAATAACGTAGTATCGCAAGGTGTTGGTCGGGGTGGCGCCGCGACAGCCGCTCCTGACGTCTGTCTGTTTATACTAACTGGACAACTTGATGCGCGGGCGCGGTGCTATGAACGGAACATCATAATAACGTAGTATCGCAAGGTGTTGGTCGGGGTGGCGCCGCGACAGCCGCTCCTGACGTCTGTCTGTTTATACTAACTGGACAACTTGATGCACGGGCGCGGTGCTATGAACGGAACATCATAATAACGTAGTATCGCAAGGTGTTGGTCGGGGTGGCGCCGCGACAGCCGCTCCTGACGTCTGTCTGTTTATACTAACTGGACAACTTGATGCGCGGGCGCGGTGCTATGAACGGAACATCATAATAACGTAGTATCGCAAGGTGTTGGTCGGGGTGGCGCCGCGACAGCCGCTCCTGACGTCTGTCTGTTTATACTAACTGGACAACTTGATGCACGGGCGCGGTGCTATGAACGGAACATCATAATAACGTAGTATCGCAAGGTGTTGGTCGGGGTGGCGCCGCGACAGCCGCTCCTGACGTCTGTCTGTTTATACTAACTGGACAACTTGATGCGCGGGCGCGGTGCTATGAACGGAACATCATAATAACGTAGTATCGCAAGGTGTTGGTCGGGGTGGCGCCGCGACAGCCGCTCCTGACGTCTGTCTGTTTATACTAACTGGACAACTTGATGCACGGGCGCGGTGCTATGAACGGAACATCATAATAACGTAGTATCGCAAGGTGTTGGTCGGGGTGGCGCCGCGACAGCCGCTCCTGACGTCTGTCTGTTTATACTAACTGGACAACTTGATGCGCGGGCGCGGTGCTATGAACGGAACATCATAATAACGTAGTATCGCAAGGTGTTGGTCGGGGTGGCGCCGCGACAGCCGCTCCTGACGTCTGTCTGTTTATACTAACTGGACAACTTGATGCACGGGCGCGGTGCTATGAACGGAACATCATAATAACGTAGTATCGCAAGGTGTTGGTCGGGGTGGCGCCGCGACAGCCGCTCCTGACGTCTGTCTGTTTATACTAACTGGACAACTTGATGCGCGGGCGCGGTGCTATGAACGGAACATCATAATAACGTAGTATCGCAAGGTGTTGGTCGGGGTGGCGCCGCGACAGCCGCTCCTGACGTCTGTCTGTTTATACTAACTGGACAACTTGATGCGCGGGCGCGGTGCTATGAACGGAACATCATAATAACGTAGTATCGCAAGGTGTTGGTCGGGGTGGCGCCGCGACAGCCGCTCCTGACGTCTGTCTGTTTATACTAACTGGACAACTTGATGCGCGGGCGCGGTGCTATGAACGGAACATCATAATAACGTAGTATCGCAAGGTGTTGGTCGGGGTGGCGCCGCGACAGCCGCTCCTGACGTCTGTCTGTTTATACTAACTGGACAACTTGATGCACGGGCGCGGTGCTATGAACGGAACATCATAATAACGTAGTATCGCAAGGTGTTGGTCGGGGTGGCGCCGCGACAGCCGCTCCTGACGTCTGTCTGTTTATACTAACTGGACAACTTGATGCACGGGCGCGGTGCTATGAACGGAACATCATAATAACGTAGTATCGCAAGGTGTTGGTCGGGGTGGCGCCGCGACAGCCGCTCCTGACGTCTGTCTGTTTATACTAACTGGACAACTTGATGCACGGGCGCGGTGCTATGAACGGAACATCATAATAACGTAGTATCGCAAGGTGTTGGTCGGGGTGGCGCCGCGACAGCCGCTCCTGACGTCTGTCTGTTTATACTAACTGGACAACTTGATGCACGGGCGCGGTGCTATGAACGGAACATCATAATAACGTAGTATCGCAAGGTGTTGGTCGGGGTGGCGCCGCGACAGCCGCTCCTGACGTCTGTCTGTTTATACTAACTGGACAACTTGATGCACGGGCGCGGTGCTATGAACGGAACATCATAATAACGTAGTATCGCAAGGTGTTGGTCGGGGTGGCGCCGCGACAGCCGCTCCTGACGTCTGTCTGTTTATACTAACTGGACAACTTGATGCGCGGGCGCGGTGCTATGAACGGAACATCATAATAACGTAGTATCGCAAGGTGTTGGTCGGGGTGGCGCCGCGACAGCCGCTCCTGACGTCTGTCTGTTTATACTAACTGGACAACTTGATGCACGGGCGCGGTGCTATGAACGGAACATCATAATAACGTAGTATCGCAAGGTGTTGGTCGGGGTGGCGCCGCGACAGCCGCTCCTGACGTCTGTCTGTTTATACTAACTGGACAACTTGATGCACGGGCGCGGTGCTATGAACGGAACATCATAATAACGTAGTATCGCAAGGTGTTGGTCGGGGTGGCGCCGCGACAGCCGCTCCTGACGTCTGTCTGTTTATACTAACTGGACAACTTGATGCACGGGCGCGGTGCTATGAACGGAACATCATAATAACGTAGTATCGCAAGGTGTTGGTCGGGGTGGCGCCGCGACAGCCGCTCCTGACGTCTGTCTGTTTATACTAACTGGACAACTTGATGCACGGGCGCGGTGCTACGAGTATGAACGGAACATCATAATAAGTTGATATCGTTCGTAATGCGTTAAACAAAAGGGCTCTATGTAAACACTCCTTCCTACTGCTAGATAGCTGACAACGTCGTCGCATGCGCAGGCGCATACGAGTGGCGGCGATAGCTATAACCCGTCGCGTCGGCCATTTATCTTCCTGTATAGTATGTATGTATTAGTGATGTACGGCCTAGTCGGCCATATTTGTAGGAAGTGACTAGTCGGCCATTTTTGTAGTAGGTGACTAGTCGGCCATATTTGCAGTAGGTGACTAGTCGGCCATATTTGTAGTAGGTGACTACTCGGCCATATTTGTAGTAGGTGACGAGTCGGCCATATTTGTAGTAGGTGACTAGTCGGTCATATTTGTAGTAGGTGACTAGTCGGCCATATTTGTAGTAGGTGACTAGTCGGCCATATTTGTAGTAGGTGACTAGTCTGCCATATTTGTAGTAGGTGACTAGTCGGCCATATTTGTAGTAGGTGACTAGTCGGCCATATTTGTAGTAGGTGACTACTCGGCCATATTTGTAGTAGGTGACTAGTCGGCCATATTTATAGTAGGTGACTACTCGGCCATATTTGTAGTAGGTGACTAGTCGGCCATATTTGTAGTAGGTGACTAGTCGGCCATATTTGTAGTAGGTGACTAGTCGGCCATATTTGTAGGAGGTGACTAGTCGGCCATATTTGTAGGAGGTGACTAGTCGGCCATATTTGTAGTAGGTGACGAGTCGGCCATATTTGTAGTAGGTGACGAGTCGGCCATATTTGTAGTAGGTGAATAGTCGGCCATATTTGTAGTAGGTGACTAGTCGGCCCAAGTTTTACTCGCATTAATATGCTTAAAAATTTAGAAGTGTGATTGAAGTGAAACTGAAATCTTTACTGTTATTATTTTACTAGCAGCTCCCTGCGGTTTCACCCGCGTAAGTCTCGAACCCGTAAGAATATCGGGATAAGAAGTATCCTGTGTGTTAATCCAGGTTATAAACTATCTGTGTGCCAAATTTCATCAAAATCCGTTTAGTAGTTTTTTGCGTGAAGGAGTAACAAGCATTCATCCAGTTAGTATTAAGGATAATAATCAGTTTTACAGTTTACTTTCAGTGCAATCTAGAATAGGATAGGAAATTAGGATAGGAATAGGGGACCCCTTCATTTGGTCCATTAATTAATTGGGCTTAGATCCAAAAATTAAATAAAGTAAAATTAATTAATAGGAGCTACTTCTAACAACAACGAAGAAACTCTGTGTAGCAAAATATTGGCAATAAGTAAAAAAAATATATATATTTAGCAAACAGTTTAGAAATAGCAAAGTAACTCTTTCATTAATTACTTTATTGGACTTAGACCCAGAAATCAAAAAAAATATTTTAAAAAATTAAACCGACTTCAAAAAGAAACGAACTCAAAATTATGAAATAACTCTAATTTCGGAAGTCGGTGTCTTGGGATCTGTATTTTAGTTTTTTACCACCGACTTCCAAAATTAAAGTTATTTCATAATAATAATAATAATAATATAATTTAATAATAATATAATATAATAATAATAATATAATATAATAATAATAATATAATTTAATAATAATATAATATTATAATAATAATCCACTTTAGCCACCCAAACCCATAACCCAATATGTTTTGTTTCCACGTACAACAATAGTCCTGTACCAACCGGGGGTTGTCCTTGGGTGCACTTGCATAGTGCATACAGCGATAATCGTCGGTTGGTGCCTCCTCATCATTTAAAATTATCTAAGGGGCCTGCGAGTTGGCTTCGGCTCCTCGTACGCCTTCCAAAGGTCCGGGACCCCAGGGTCCCGGAAATATCAAATAATAATAATAATATAATTGAGTTCGTTTCTTTTTGAAGTCGATTTAATTTTTAACCGACTTCCAAAAGGAGGAGGTTCTCAATTCGTCTGTATTTTTTTTTTGTTTTTCTTTTTTTTTTTGTATGTTTGTTACGCGATTACTCAAAGACGGATGGACCGATTTAGAAAATTCTTTTTTTGTTTGATAGGGTATACTTCCGAGGTGGTCCCATATAAATTTTATTAACTTAGCTTAGGGAGTTTTTGAGTTAGCTTCAATAATGCGTATATTTCCCACTTATTTTATGTGGATGATGTGATGGTGTTTTAATAACTTCCTATCACTGTTATTTACACGGCTATATCTACAATTGTGCTCAATTATGTATTCGAATTTGTGTGGGGTAGGTTCCACAACTAAAAAGTGAAAAATAAAAGCTTTTTAGCAAAAAATAAAACCGACTTCCAAAACAAAACACTACAAAGTGAAAAATAACTTTAATTTCGGAAGTCGGTGACAAAAAACGAAAATACAAAACCCAAGACACCGACTACCGAAATTAAAGTTATTTTTCACTTTGTAGTGTTTTGTTTTGGAAGTCGGTTTTATTTTTTGCTAAAAAGCTTTTTTTAATTTGGTTTTGTCATCTCTTTTATATAAGGGTTTTATTTTAAATATTTTTATTTCGTAATTTTTAGTTTTTAGTAAAAACTGGAATATTTGATTGTAATAAGTAGTTGATAGTTTTGTTATAAATATTGCACTAGAATTTGACCCAGGTTTTGAGATGTTTTCCCTTTGACACCACACCCGTAGCTCGTATCAATAAGCCAGGCCGTCACACTTACACGTTGAAAGCTAGGTCATCCTAACTATTGCAATTGGACCAATAAGCACTTACCTGGTCATCAGCACACCTTCAGAAAAGAGCATCCGTGCTCAGTTAGATAAATGTTGAAAGCCAGGTCATCCTAACAATTTCCATTACTGAGGACCAATAAGCACTTACCTGGTCATCTTCCATTATCTTGAAAACTACTAAACCGATTTTGATGAAACTTTCACTGTGCCAAGTTGGAGTAAATGTAAGCCAACAAAAACAGAATGGTCACGATCCGATTAATAGTTTCGGAGATATGCGTGAACAAACATACATACATACAAACATACATCTATAAAATTTTATATATTTGCTTGGAAGCCCTAATAGATCATCATAATATGATTATATCAATTCGATACGTATGTATGTAATACAACTCCTTTTTTTGAAGTCGTTAATAAAATAAACTTCTATCTAACATAACAACCGAAAGCAATGATCGGCATGGCCAACTAGTCGGCCATTTTGTAGCCGACTAGTCGGCTAGTCGACCAGTTATAGTCGGCCCATCACTAGTATGCTGTCGTCGTAAGGAAAAAAGACGTATAGATCTGACATTTTTTTTTCGAAATAGAGATATTTACATATTCGGAATCAACAAACAAACACGCATCTACCAGTAGTTTTATATTGGCGTAAACTTAACGAAAACCTAATCATTCTTACTATTAGAAGACGCATCTGCCTTTGTATCTTGTACTTTAAACAGGTAATAGGCGTTGTGCGACCTGAATTGCACTTTATTGTGCCGTAGCAAGAGTCGCTTTTTATTTAAATGATTTTGCGGAGTGTCCCATCTGTATTAATCTGTGATATGGATAAAGATTCAATATTGACTTCACGTCGTTATAACTACATATAACGTATAGCATAAAAATGTTTGAGCGATAATGATAAAAAAAGCCTGTCATTGAGTCTAGCTAGCGGCAGCGTGCGCGGCGGCACCGAGCGACGTCAGCCGAACAAAAGATATCAACGCGCAGTGCACCCTGTGCAGCGTGCGACTGAGTGCGTTCCGCCGCTGTGCAGCGTGCGACTGAGTGCGTTCCGCCGCTGTGCAGCGTGCGACTGAGTGCGTTCCGCCGCTGTGCAGCGTGCGACTGAGTGCGTTCCGCCGCTGTGCAGCGTGCGACTGAGTGCGTTCCGCCGCTGTGCAGCGTGCGACTGAGTGCGTTCCGCCGCTGTGCAGCGTGCGACTGAGTGCGACCCGCCGCTGTAGAGCGTGCGACTGAGTGCGTTCCGCCGCTGTGCAGCGTGCGACTGAGTGCGTTCCGCCGCTGTGCAGCGTGCGACTGAGTGCAACCCGCCGCTGTAGAGCATGCGACTGAGTGCGTTCCGCCGCTGTGCAGCGTGCGACTGAGTGCGTTCCGCCGCTGTGCAGCGTGCGACTGAGTGCGACCCGCCGCTGTAGAGCGTGCGACTGAGTGCGATATGCCGCTGTAGAGCGTGCGACTAGGTGCGATCCGCGTGCGAAGTAAAACGACATGCTATGGTTTTAACATTTATTTTTTGTTCAACAGCCAATCTAACAGGGCAAGATTTTACCAAAGCTATTAGGAGCTTTCATCGTTCGGTTCAGTAGACGGTCATACAATATGTATGCCGTCGTCATCCTATTATAAGCACGTATACAATACACGTCGCGCACAGCTCGCGCCGTCGGCGGCCACTCATACGACGACAGCGTCGTAATCGTTACTTGAGTACAAAATAATACTGCACAATAAATATTCACTATGACTAAGTACGTGAGAGTACATTAAAGCTCGAGCCTCAGTAGGCAAGTGTTCACGTGACTGCAGCGCCAGTCCCACACGTGGCGCGCCCTCAGCACACGGTCTCCATGGGGATGCGCGGCGCGGGCGCGGCGGCTGGCGCGGCAGCTGGCGCGGGCGCGGGCGGCGCCGGCGTGGTGTGCGTGAGCGACTCGCCGCAGGACGGCAGGTGCGTGGACGAGTGCGTGTTGCGCGCGCCGCCGGCCGCGCCCGGCCCGCCGCGCGCGCAGCACGCCGCGGCCGCTCGCTTGAGCGCCGCCCACGCGTGCGGCTGGCAGCCCACCACCAGGAAGATGAACACGCCCTGCAGCGCGTTGAGCAGGTCGGTGGCGTACCACACGTAGTCCGGCCCGCCCGCCGCCCACGACACCACGTCGGCGCCCCACGTCACGCCCATCACCACCACCAGCTTGGCACAGACGCGGCCCAGAGCCGCCCTGCAAGCGTCAACATTGTCAAACTTGTTCCTATACCTCACAATATGTAGCACTTAGCGTGGCAGTGACTTACCGTTCGGAAGTGGACTTGACCTCGTCGCGCCGCCAGAGGCCGCAGGTGAGCTGGCGGGTGGTGGACACGAAGAGCGCCAGGTTCACGAGCAGCAGCACGCCCACCGGCCCGAAGAAGTACACGAGGATCTCCATGTCGCCGTAGAACCAGCAACGCTGCACGGCGAAGCGCGGGCGCAGGAAGGGCGCGGCGCCCGCGGCCGGCAGCGCGTCCAGCGCCGCCGCCGCGCCCGCCAGCAGCAGCGGCCCGCCCCACGCGTACACCATGTACACGCGCAGGCGCCACAGCTCCTGGCCGCGCTCCAGCGACGTCGGCCGGAAGTCCCTGCGGACACACACACTCACTGCACAAGTAGGCCAAAACAACACATTCATTATCAACTTGCTAATTGACTACTACAACAAATCTTTGAAGAGGAGAATACTTTGAGTGCGAACACTAGTCGTATGATACGCTTTAATATGAGTTCTATTTTATCAGATACTACGAGTAGCACTACATCGACATGTCCACACTACGCATTTATTTATTCCGTGTCCTCACCGAGCGAGCGCTATTGGCCTGTACTTCGGGAATATCTCATGTCGTGGGATTCGTGCGTGTGACTGTTTACAAACACAAAGAAACCTATAATAAATCAATGTTTGCGTGAGACTTGACTTGATCAATGCATCCAGCATCTCCAGCTGAAGCTAAACTTGACTTGATCAACGCATCCAGCATCTCTAACTGAAGCTGATCTTGACTTGATCAATGCATCCAGCGTCTCCAGCTGAAGCTGAACTTGACTTGATCAATACATCTAACATCTCCAGCTGAAGCTGAACTCGACTTGATCAACGCATCCAGCATCTCCAGCTGAAGCTGAACTTGACTTGATCAATACATCTAACATCTCCAGCTGAAGCTGATCTTGACTTGATCAATGCATCCAGCGTCTCCAGCTGAAGCTGAACTTGACTTGATCAATACATCTAACATCTCCAGCTGAAGTTGATCTTGACTTGATCAATGCATCCAGCGTCTCCAGCTGAAGCTGAACTTGACTTGATCAATGCATCTAACATGTCCAGCTGAAGCTGATCTTGACTTGATCAATGCATCCAGCGTCTCCAGCTGAAGCTGAACTTGACTTGATCAATGCATCCAGCGTCTCCAGCTGAAGCTGAACTTGACTTGATCAATGCATCTAACATGTCCAGCTGAAGCTGATCTTGACTTGATCAATGCATCCAGCGTCTCCAGCTGAAGCTGAACTTGACTTGATCAATGCATCTAACATCTCCAGCTGAACCTGAACTTGACATGATCAATGCATCCAGCATCTCTAACTGAATCTGATCTTGACTTGATCAATGCATCCAGCGTCTCCAGCTGAAGCTGATCTTGACTTGATCAATGCATCCAGCGTCTCCAGCTGAAGCTGAACTTGACTGTCTTGATCAATGCATCCAGCATCTCTAACTGAAGCTGAACTTGACTTGATCAATGCATCCAGCGTCTCCAGCTGAAGCTGATCTTGACTTGATCAATGCATCCAGCGTCTCCAGCTGAAGCTGAACTTGACTGTCTTGATCAATGCATCCAGCATCTCTAACTGAAGCTGAACTTGACTTGATCAATGCATCCAGCATCTCTAACTGAAGCTGAACTTGACTTGATCAATGCATCCAGCGTCTCCAGC
Source organism: Dicycla oo (assembly GCA_948252095.1). Lineage (NCBI taxonomy): Eukaryota > Metazoa > Arthropoda > Insecta > Lepidoptera > Noctuidae > Dicycla > Dicycla oo. Next base: position 514,783 of record OX411718.1, on the reverse strand, counting down.
TGAAGCTGATCTTGACTTGATCAATGCATCCAGCGTCTCCAGCTGAAGCTGAACTTGACTGTCTTGATCAATGCATCCAGCATCTCTAACTGAAGCTGAACTTGACTTGATCAATGCATCCAGCATCTCTAACTGAAGCTGAACTTGACTTGATCAATGCATCCACTTGAAGAAGATATAGAGTGAATGTAAACTTATAGATCAATGTTTGCTCTGTGTCATCCATTTGTTTTTATTGGTCTTGAGTACTCTTGACCTCGATCACGCCTGATGGAAAGCAGTCTATCCGTATTTTTAACCGACTTCAAAAATGAAGGTTTCTCTATTCGACCGTATATGTACTCGTATATATAATTATATATTATTATTCGTAAATTGTAACAAATAATATCATGGCACTGATTAAAGCGGCTGTTGTTTATTGTAGTTTTGGTAAATTCAAAATTATAAAATGCATGTTTATTAAGTAACAAGTTCGGACGTAAAAACTGAGCAGTAAACTAAATAAAAATGACTCATACATAATCATAAAATCATTATAACAAATATTTAAATGGGTAATTAAATAAATAATTAAGCAGTAATGTGAGTGAACTGGCAGTTACGTGTGCGCAGTTAACAAATCGGAATTAGTCGGTGAAATCTAACTTGGAAGGAGCGCTTGCCGGTCGCTGGCGCGGCACCGCTCCGCTCGCTCGGCTCGCGCGCGGTTGGTCACAGCAGTTCAAGCCTAACCTATGAACTGCTGAACTATTTATCTAACTGCTCATTCCAACATGTTTACTGGCCATTCATTTATTAGTATTACATTACCGGTACTTGAGTATTTTTGTACTAACATTGTAACCGACCCTGATCATAATAACCTCCGTAAAGTTGTAGAAATTATTAAGTAATAATTGTAATAATTTACAATTTACGAATAAAAAAAAACATAATAATGCTAATTTTCAAGTAGGTCTCTAAGTCTAAACCTAGACGTATACGGTATACCCACGTATACGGTACCTATAGCTACACTTACAAGTGCAGGTTTTTGATCAGTGAGTGTGTTTTTCAGACATGAATAAAATAAATCTTAAGAAATATAAAAAAAAAGTTTTCTTAAAACACTCCGTAACTGACTCTTCTAAGTATTTTGAACCTTTTTTTTAATAAAACGAAGTTCAAAATGGCTGTTAGTGTTTATTATAATGAATTTAGAAGTTGCAATTTTTCATACATTTAAACATTTTTAAGACTGGAAGCACATACATCATTTTTAACCGACTTCAAAAAGGAGGAGGTTCTCAATTGGTCTGTATTGTTTGTTAGGCGATTACTCAAAGACGGATGGACCGATTTAATTTTTTTTTTTTTTTTGTTTGAAAGGGTATATTTCCAAGGTGGTCCCATATAAATTTTATTATTTTTGCTGGGGTAGCTTTTGAGTTCGATAATGCGTATTTTTCCCACTTAGTATATGTGAATGATGTTTTATCACTGTTATTTACATAATTTACAAAACAGGTAGTGGTATTCGAATTTATGTGGGGTAGATACCACAACTAAAAGTGAAAAATAAAACTTTTTAGCAAAAAATATAATATATAATAAACCGACTTCCAAAACAAAACTCGGAAGTCGGTGGCATAACACAAAAATGCAAAAGCAAAGACACCGACTACCGAAATTAAAGTTATTTTTCACTTTGTAGTGTTTTGTTTTGGAAGTCGGTTTTATTTTTTGCTAAAAAGTTTTTGTCTACCAATCAATTAGATCAAAAATAATAATTTAAGTACATAAAATAAAAATACATTGCAGACTATAACAAAAGTAATGTTGTTCCATTACAACCATAAACAAAAAGAATATAACGATTTAAAGGCGTGATTGATTACGGGTAATAAAAAAAAATCATAACTCAATTACCTAATTATTTACCGTGACACTTAGGACATGGGGTCTTTGGGTGAAACCTAACAAATGACCCTCAACCCCCCAAAAAATTGTGTCGGTCTATGCACTGAACATCCTGTATAAATAATAACACGATATGACCTAGGAGCCGAACAAAAAGAAAAAAGTCAGAAAAACGCTAAGTGTAAACGAAGTAACCGCGGGCGACACTATGCGATGCGACGGGATGGGTCGGGGAACAAGACATTCGCGCGGACGAAGTAACCGCGGGCGACACTATGCGATGCGACGGGATGGGTCGGGGAACAAGACATTCGCGCGGACGAAGTAACCGCGGGCGACACTATGCGATGCGACGGGATGGGTCGGGGAACAAGACATTCGCGCGGACGAAGTAACCGCGGGCGACACTATGCGATGCGACGGGATGGGTCGGGGAACAAGACATTCGCGCGGACGAAGTCGCGGGCAGAAGCTAGTATTATTGTGAAACACACCTCGCTTTATTCGTGTGGGTAGTGCCTACGTACGATGAGTAGTTAAGGCGATACGTAAAAAGCTAACTGAGTGGTAATAAGAAAGTGACAGAGTCAATTACATCCACATGCGAAAAAAAGAGAGCGCAACAATGCGCTGGAACCAAAATATAAGCGCCAAACCAAATACCTAAAAATTGTTTAAAAATAAATTAAGCAATCTATCAAAAATATGTTCAGCCAGAGTTTTCAATTACCTAATACGCACATTTTGAATGCAATTTTGCAATGAAATTTTAGAATTACAGAAAAAAATATAAAAAAGTAGAGGTATTTTCGGAATTAAATTCTATCGAGGAAATTTAACCCAATCGTGTTTTCCTTCAGTCAGAGTATTGATCAAATAGTCAATAAACCATTCAAAAATTAAATCCATACATTCTGTAATAGTGAAATAAATGCCCTTTACGAAAAAACCCCTAACTTATTTTGGTATCGCCTTAACCTGGGACATTATTCACACACGGTCATCTGATCCCAAACTAAGCAGAGCTTGTACTATGGAAACCAGATAACTGATATAGGTACTACATACCTATACTACTTTTTTTTTTTTTTGTAAATACATACTTATATAGATAATTACACCCAGACTCAGGACAAACAGACATGTTCATGCACACAAATGTTTGTCCTGGATGGGAATCGAACCCACGACCTGCGGCGTGATAGGTGGTATCTTAAGTTAAGATACTCACTCGTAATAACTTAAAGTTATTACGAGTGAGTAGTTCCTACGTGTGAATAGTTCCTACGTGTGAGTAGTTCCTACGTGTGAGTAGTTCCTACGTGTGAGTAGTTCCTACGTGTGAGTAGTTCCTACGTGTGAGTAGTTCCTACGTGTGAGTAGTTCCTACGGTACTCACACGTATGGTCCGTCATGGTCAGTAAAGATGTGTCCTCATGCACATCATTTTGAATTAAGAGTAAATACCTACTAGAAAATACGAATACATAGAAAATGTATGATGCGTATAGCGTATGATGGGTACATCAGGATGTATGATGCGTACATCAGAATCAAATATTTACTCACCTGAATGTCCACCAGATGTTGAAACACATCGTATTGAGCCAAAAGAACGCCGACAGGAACAGGAAATGCATACACACCGCTGCACGGCACATGGAACAAACGAGGCACGTCAGCAACCATCACTTCACGTCGCCAGCCACCACCACATGCAGCAGCCGCTCTCACCCAGCGCGCGACACAGCCCGGGCGGCACCACGTCGCCCGCCAGCTGCGTGCTGGCCAGCAACACGTCGCCCAGCATCAGCGCCGCCACGTAGTGCGTCTGGCAGCGCCAGTGCAGCGCGTGGTGCGCCGCCGGCAGCGCGAAGCCGGCCGCCAGCGTGGCTGCCAGGAAGGCCGCGCCCACCGCCAGCCCGGCGCCGTACAGCACGTGGCGCGAAGACTGGGCGCGCCGAGAGCGCGCCGCCGCCTCGCACGCCAGCACGCGCGCGCCCGCCTCGCCCAGCACCGCCTCCGCGCACCACGCGCCGCCCGCCAGCGCTTCACCGCCGCCGCCCGCCGCGTGCAGCACCAGCGCGCCGCGCGCCGCCAGCCGGGCCCCCGCCAGCATGCCCGCCACGGCGTAGCGCGAGTCCAGGGGGCACGCCGGCCAGCCGTGCCCGACCGTGCTGGCGCTGCCCGCCGCGCTCCTGTTGATGAGCGCGTTCAGCTCGTCGTACGCCTCCTGCGCGCGCTCGCTCTGCTCCACACACTTGTTGCCGTCGAAGGCGTGCCCCTCCGCACAGCACTTGGCCGGTTCCCACAGTACGTCGTCAGCGCACACGAGCGCGGCCTTCACGTCCGTGCAGTACCGGCTAGGCGGCAGGCTGGACTTCGGAGCACCGCGCACCATCATCAACCCATCCTTGCCGCGTAGAGCGTAAGGCGCCGCGTGTTCCGGTAATAGGCGCAGCGACTTACAATCAGGTACGCCCGTTTCATTTCTCCAGTGGCGGGGCTCCTCGTTAGTGATGGACTTCTTCAGGAACGAGTAGATCCGCGTGGCCCGGCTGGCATTCCCGACCGCGGGCCCACATGCCGCGGCGACGGCCTCCGCCGACAGCTCGGCCGCCCGCAGCGCGTCCTCGGCGAGCGCCTGGTCAGGCGGGCAGCAGTGCAGGACGGTCACCGGACTCATCGCCGCCACCGCCGCCATCCAGAGCACACTCCATGCTGCTAGGACATTAACGAAGGATGACATCTCGATATGGGTTCACCGATCGCACCGACGACGACACGGCCGCTGGGTCTGCATCGCAGCCCTACACACTTGTTCCTAATTTTCAAAATAAACGGACACAGCGAAATTTTTGATCCCGAGTACTTATTTTTTTAAAGTAAAAAAAAAAACAATAATGAGTTTCCGAACACGATAACAAGCACGTGTAAAAAGATCCAGGCCGTAGCGAACGCGAGCTTCCACCTCGAGAGCTGGCGCGGTACTGTCGGTCGCGGTCGGGCTCGGGGCTTGCGGCCGGCTGCATAGCCGACCGCGCCTCACCCCCCAGTCCCCACGTCTGCGTGCGTGCCGCCGCGGCCCGCCGCAGATGCACACTGCCAAGTACTGACTGGCAGTCTCTGTCTGTGGGTTGTGTAGTGTCGCTCGCTACACAGTCGCGACACTCGCGATGCGCGCCGCGTCGTCGTCCGTGTGTGTGTACAAACAATAAACAACAACAATAGGGACCTACGATGAATGAAGCGGATGCAAATTATGTCACTAAGAATACAATTATGAGATTTTTTTGCTTATTTATTTCTTTTAGGAGGACTTACAGACAAATAATAACAATTTAGGTAACCGATTAGCTAATTACAAGTCCACACATATAGGTAACTCAGTGCAATATATCGCACCTTGATAACAAAAGTGGCATTATCAAAATTATGTTTTCTAAATAACTCCATAATTTTCTGGCATTTTCAGTACCTACTTACATAATTTAAAGTAAGATCGTCAAATTGCAGTCTTCTATTTCACTTATTTGCTGAGACATTGACCAAAATGCTGCGTAAAAAAGCTTTAAATGGACATACTGAAAAATTTTAATTTTTGTATAACGCCACTTTTGTTTTCAAGGTGCGATATATTATTGGTATACAAACCAAGGGAAGTGCTAAAAGACTGAAAAAATAATAATTAATAGGAAAAAAAAACAAATAATTAGTTTTTAAACTACATAGGTAGGTACCTACTACAAACACTACAGAAAAGGAAATTATTATGTTCAATTTTAAATGTAGTTCAGTCTACGTTCCATTTATGTCGATACCCTATAGATTACATGTATGCACAAATGAAAAGCTCCCTAAAGGACGCGCGTTCACACGATCCCCAAAGTACTCCTCACCTGCGCGCTTCTTTATCGCTCTCGAGCTGGTGCAGAATAAGTCAAGGTCAAAGTTTAGCCGCGATGCAAGTCATGCAAGATCAAATGTGTTCCGTCTATACCTGGTCGCGGCAAATGGTACATCTGTCAATAGTGGCCGTTATCCTATAGGATTCCTTATCAAAAGAAACTATGTCGAATCATCAAAATGTCCAATAATAATAATACCATTTATGTCAGGCGACAGGAGGCGCACACACAGGCCACTAAACATACAAATAATAATATAAACAAAATTTTGTGTTAGTAGTGAGGGCTCAAGACTGTGTTAGTAACGCTTCACTTTGCACTAGCTTGACTTGGTGCTTTCCTGTGGAACTTGTCCGCGGAAGTGACGGGACACCACGTCCCGTCCTGCGGCCAAGTCTTCTTCCATGATGAGAAAAAAAAATCCAATAGGTACTACGCAGTATTGAAAACGGAGGTAATCTTACTATCTTACTTCTTACTATCTTATCTTACTAATTCTTACTAATATTATAAATGCGAAAGTTTGTAAGGATGGATGGATGTTTGTTACTCGTTCACAAAAAAGCTACTGAACGGATATTGAAGTTTGCCACACATATAGTTTATAAGCTGGATGAACACATAGGGTACTTGTTATCCCGATATTCGTACGGGTTTGGGGCGAAACCGCGGGGCGCTACTAGTATACAAATAAACAAACAAATAGGTACCTAATAATATTAATTGATAAAAAAGCTTTGACAAGAATGGAAAATTGGGGTAAAATCGGAACGCTAAGGCACAAACACGTTTGAAAAGATAACCTGGCATAATATCACGCCTTGTTTCACTTGCGCCAGTTATGTTTACGTCTCATGTAGTGCTCGTAGGGCGCGAACCAGCGCCTGTTGCCATCAATGCGCACACATTCAGGCACCGGGCTGCTACTGAGAAATTCCCGCTAAAAAAACCCAATAACAATTTGCTAGACGCACTGCCAGTTACCATCCCTACCTAGTTGCTATTCCACAATTCGCACTAAGCGCATCCAAATGTCTTTTATAATGCGCACAGCAAAAGAGTGAAACTCATTACCTGCGTCTGTGTTTCCGAGCGCATGCAACAATAATCTCTTCAAAGTGAGAGTGAACAGGGAACAGGCTTCTTCTGTGTAAGCCCACTCCATCTTCGACTCTGTCTCTGTCGCCTCCGACTTAGACTAGTGTCAAGAGCAAACGCATCTTAAATAAAAATAAAAAAAAATACAATCAAGGCACACAAGTAGGAAAATTATTATATTTTATACTAGTTGACTTGACACCACCCCATCAGTTGCTAACACTAGGGCTGCCCTTGCTGGATACTGTTGTAATTGTTTAGTGGGCAGACGCACTGGCGGCTGCTGTGCACATGTGATGTCTGTCGTGTGGTTTTATCTTGGGCACCCGGCACGGCATCAACGTGAGGTTGAGCAACCTGCATCTTGTTTATATGAAATACTGCTTTTAAGAGATGACTTTGATGATGATGAACAGTAATACCTATTTCTTGTTACGTACCTATAATGGGTTTTTTTCTCCTTACACAACCAGCTTATAACATCAGCAACTTAAGATGTACAGTCAATGGCCAGGAAAAGCCGCGCTATTTTGGAATGAATACATCTAATCCATTTTCATGAATCAGTTAATCAAATCCTGAAAATCAAATCAAAATCTGTCACGTAGTACAGATGTGACTTTGTTGTGTACTAAGTAGTGTTACGTAAACGTTCCCGCAATCTGCTATCGAATGGCAGAACTACACGACACGTCATGGACGTTTGCGCCATCTGTTATCAAATAATAGAACTACACGATACGACATGGACGTTTGCGCCATCTGTTATCAAATAATAGAACTACACGATACGTCATGGACGTTTGCACCATCTGTTATCAAATAATAGAACTACACGATACGAGTACGTCAATGACGTTTGCGCCATCTGTTATCAAATAATAGAACTACACGATTCATCTTGGTCGCTAGCACCATCTGTAATTGAATAGCAGAACTACATGCTTCCGGAAATTTCTGGATGTTTAAGTGCCGTGTTGCAGCATTGGAGCAGTTACGGAGGAGAAAAGACCGTTCTGTTGGGACGAGAGCTGTGACATGGCTTTCCAGGAGTTATAGTTTGTACAATACCCCAATTTTAGGCTACCCTGACACAGAAAATGAATTCACAGTCGATTATGAAGTTGTGATAGCTTACTTCAGCAAATCTCTATCAATATCAGAAAAAATTAAAATTATTAAGCGGGAGTGTTTCAGTTTCAGTATTGGTATGGCCACCAAACCAACCAAGTTAGATGGGCCAATGACGTATCTGAGGAGTACAGGTTGGAATGTGGGGTTAGACAAGGCGGCTTGACCTCGCCAACGGTTTTCAGCCTGTACGTAAACCAGCTGATTGTCGGGCTCAGTAGCACGCAGGTTGGATGTTCTATTGACGTTCTCTGTGTCATAATCATAATCATAATCGTTTATTTGCCAAGAAAGTAGGTACATAAAATAAGATGTTTACAAAGTTTTGCGATCCCTGTACAATCTACCCTAATAGGCATGCAAACATTGATAAAAAATATTCAAAATCAATCAAAATCAAAAGTCATTTATTCAAACTAGGCTGAGAATCAGCACTTTTTGAACGTCAAAATTACATAAGACAGTCCCCCAAAAACGCCCGCCCTTCACCACTTCCTAGTGCTTTAGCTGGGGAGAAGAAGTGGCGCAACAAACTCCCCAGCAGCACAGCTGTCTGTTCAGTTAAAAAAATGATTCTATATAATACTGCGCATAATAATTTAGGTACATTACGCAACACAAAACATTAAATTAAATTATTTGCTATAAGTAAGCTAGCACACGCCAATATACCAAAAAAAAAAAAAAAAAAAAAAAAACGAAAACAATACTCAAGCAGAAACAAAATACAAAACTAAAAACGTAAGCAGAACTTTATACCTAAATAAAAGCCTCCAGTAATAAAGGGCGTGCCCACTTACATATAGCCGTACATGTAGTCGTAACTCACAAGTCACAGATAGGGATAAACTAGGACCATCGAAGTAAAATCAACAACGAGTTAAATTACTAATAACAAAACAAAACCAAGGTCAGCAAGACGACCTGTCACCACAAGCAGCACCCGTTCACGAGTATAACGCAAAGATCAGCCATTACCCCCCTCGCCATATTTGAGGGAAGGAGACAACCCGACCGCCGACGCTACCGCAAGCAGTGACATCTAAGGGAGCATGACGAACTTGCTGCCGGTTGCTCGGGCAAGAAAAACTATGATCAATTGTCGAGGTCACTAGCTAACCACATATTGCAATACCACTCATAAAAAATAAATAAACATTGAAATGAGTAGATTATGTCAATAATAAATAAAAATAAAATTAAAATAAATTGACCTTGAGAGTCAAAGAAAATAAATAATTATATGAACTCATATAACCTGTCAGTAGCTATGCTAATTCTGGAGAAAGAACATAAACATTGTCTTAAGCTAAACACAGCGACCAACTATTCTTATCGTTTAAGTAATCGTTGATAGAATAGTATGCCTTTGAACAAAGGTTAGATTTTACTTTAGCTTTGAACGCATTAAAGGGCAAATCTAGCAAAGAAGAGGGTAGCTTGTTATAAAAAGTTATACCAAGCCCAACAAATGAGTTATGAACCTTATGAAGCCGGTGAAATGGAGCACGTAATTTGGCCTTATTTCTGGTGTTAACATTGTGAATATCACTGTTTTTAGTGTATAAATGTATATTTTGTCTAATATATAAGATGTTGGCGAAGATGAATTGTGATGCCACCGTGAGAATACCAATCTGTTTAAAAAAATCTCTCAAAGAAACTCTGGCACCGAGCTGGTAAATTGCTCGAACAGCTCGTTTCTGAAGAACAAATATATTTTGAATGTCAGCGGCTTTGCCCCAGAGCAGAATACCGTATGACATAACGCTATGAAAATAACTAAAATAGACTAACCGAGCTGTATCAACGTCAGTGTATTGTCTTACTTTCCTGACGGCGTAGGCGGCTGAACTGAGCCTTCCCGCTAGGCTTGATATATGTGGGCCCCACTGAAGTTTGGCATCTACTGTTATACCCAGAAAAACTGCCGAGTCTACAGTTTTAAGCATCTCTTTATCTAAAACGATGTTGGGTCCTAGATTTCTAACATTCGGTAAGGCAAACTTTATACATTTCGTTTTTTTAGCATTGAGAACTAAGTTATTTGTCGTAAACCAATCTGTAACCATTGAGAGTGCACTGTTTATTTACTAAACAAAAAAGAAAAAACAGTCTGTCAAAAAAAAATAATAAAATAAAATAAAATAAACTATAATAAAAAATCATACAATTTAAAGCTAGCATTATAATAATAAGGACATTACAATCTATAATGAAGTGTCATTTAAAAAATCGTTAATTGAATAATAACACTTATCCACTAATAGGGCAGTCAGTTTCTTTTTGAACATTTGGATTGGAAGATTTTTTAAGATGTCTGGTATTTTGTTATATATGGTGGGACTCATGCCAAAAACACTTTTCCTAAGTAAAGCTGTATTATAACCACCATTTTGTAATAGGTTTCTATATTGGCTTCTAACAGGCCCTTTTCTAGTTTCTGACACTGGTAAAAAGTAGTTCTTATTTTGTCTTACAAAAACGGCCACTTCTAAAATATATAGAGCCGGAAATGTTAACACTTTTAGGGACTTGAACATAGGTACTCAACTGTCTGTCATTTTCAGGCCACACATTGCCCTTATACATCGTTTTTGGGCCTTAAATACTTGTTCTCTCATACTACAATTACCCCAGAATATAATTCCAAATCGCAAAATTGATGCCACCAAACCATGGTAAGGCACTAATGTCGTAGTTGTACTCACTTTTTTACTTAAATTGAATAGCACGTATGCAGAAGTGCTTAGTTTTTTACACACCTCTTCGGCTTGGGGTTTCCATGTTAACTGACTGTCTATCAGTATTCCTAAAAATTTTGCCACTGTAACTTCGTCAATTTTTTGTCCGTCGTATTCTATAGTCATTTCTTGTACTGGTAAGCGTTGATAGAAATGCATTATATTCGTTTTTGATAAATTTATTATTAAATTGTTAATGTCAAGCCAATGTACTATGTCCGTAAGTGTATTATTTATGTCATATTCATATTTTTTTGCGTCAGTGCATTTTATTATTGCGGTGCTATCATCAGCAAATAACACCATTGGATGCTGTATGTAACGTGGCAAGTCATTTATATAGAGCAAGAATAGTGGTGGGCCTAGCACACTTCCCTGTGGTACACCATATCTAATTACTCTACATTCAGATAAATATTTCTTTTCACGTTTAGTCTTAACGCAAATTTTTGTTATTTCGGTGAGTTGTTTCCGATCACTAAGGTAAAATTTTATAAGGTTCAGGACGTTACCTCTGATACCATAGATATTGAGCTTATTAAGGAGGGTTTCGTAATGGACACAATCAAAGGCTTTGGTCATATCAGTATAAATTGCACATGTATGTATTTTATTGTCAACGTTTTTCATGATAATATTTAGTAATTCGTATATTGCCGTATTAATACCTTTGTTTTTCCTAAAACCTTTCTGCTCATCACATAAAATGTTATATTTAGTCAATAGCATCAGTTACGCGGACGACATGGTCCTCCTGAATCCGTCGGTCAGTGCACTCAGAAAGTTGTTGGCAATCTGTGAGGCATACGCTGACACGCATGGTCTTAAGTACAACGTGCAAAAAAGTAAGTTAGGTACTTGTTTTTAGGGTAGGTAGTAAAAAACCATTACATGTACCTCCGGTGATGCTAGGTGGTATGGCCCTTGAAAGAGTGTCTGATTTTGAATACCTAGGGCATATAATGACCGAGGATTTGAAAGATAATAATAATAATAATAACTTCGACACAAACCGCGGTACAAACTTCAACAATTGATGTAATCCCGCCGCGGGCTAATCATGTTGTTGAAGAGGAGGATGATACGGTTGCCACAGTAAGTAGCCACTGCAACGTCCGTTTGAGGGGCGCACTGGAGGATGCGTTTCGCGAGTATAGGTGCACTCCGACCGAACTTAGACCCCGATTACCACGCCTACCTATGTACAAAAAAAATAGGGCGCTGGTGTGTGCCCTGGACTCGCAACTTAAGAATTTTTGCGAGAGCAGCGAGGATCTCGTTGATACACACTCGATCCTGTATTGCGCGGCTGTTGCGGCATGTCGTTTAGCTAACGTCAAGTTTCCAAACTGTGACGAAGCTACTCGACCAAAACCAGCCGTACCAGCCTGGCAATGCAGGATCGAGCGTCGTATCGATGGGGCCAGGGTACTCATCGGCAAACTATACTGCTTCAGGGAGGGCAATACACGACCACGAGTGATGCGCTTTGTAAGGCGGGCATTCTCGGGGACTGGAATCAGTCCTCCAGAATATATGTCCCGTGTCACAGAGCGCATCGACTTCCTGAAGCAGAAAGTTTGTGCATGGGCGAGCCGTATTCGGCGGTATAAGCGGCGGGTTGACCGATACACGCAGAATCGCGTGTTCCAGAGCGATGAAAGGTGGGTATATAGAGCTTGGGAGCGACCTGAACAAAATGTGACGGACGTGCGCCGCCCGGATGATGCCACCACGAGTGCATTCTGGCGCAGCATCTGGTCGGTACCTGTCTGTCACGCTGAGGCTGGCTGGATGCAGGATATCGAGCGAGTGTGTGGAACTATACCAGAAATGGAAGCAGTTTTCATTACGCCATTAGACGTAGCCAGAGCAGTCCGTCCGTTACCGAATTGGAAATCACCGGGACCGGACGGACTACACAACTTTTGGTTGAAATGGCTAATTAGTTCACACACTCGCCTGGCATCTCAATTCCAGTCATCCTTAGAGTCTGGGTCGTTACCGCAGTTTCTAACAACAGGCGTTACCCACCTGCTCCATAAGTCTGGTAGTCCCGCAGAACCCAAGAATTATAGACCGATCACATGTTTGTCGACGATCTATAAACTTCTTACATCCATTTTGAGAGCGAAAATTAATACTCACATTGAGAGTAACTTGATTATGTCTGCCTCTCAAAATGGATGTAGGAACGGGTCCCGTGGTACTAAGGAGCTACTCCTCATCGACATGGCCATAAGCGAACAGGTTCGTCGATCCCGCAAGGATCTGTCGACATGCTGGATAGATTATAAGAAGGCCTACGACTCAGTGGCACATACATGGCTAATGAGGGTACTGGAGTTGTACAAGATAGATGCAACTCTACGCACCTTCCTTGAGTCGTGTATGGGGCAATGGAGGACAGTCCTTCGCTATCCTGGGTGTCGACAGATCCAGGGGAATGAGGAGCCTGTATGGATTAAACGGGGAATATTTCAGGGCGACAGTTTGAGTCCACTCTGGTTCTGCTTAGCCCTGAATCCTCTAAGTACACTGCTAGAGGATTCAGGTCTAGGCTATCGGTTGAGGAGAGGCGGTCAGGTCATATCTCACCTCCTCTACATGGATGACTTGAAACTCTTTGCCCCCAACAAATTGCGACTGATGAAGCTACTGAAGGTAACTGAAACTTTCAGTAGCGCCATCAGTATGGAATTTGGTGTGGACAAGTGTGCAGTCATGCATGTAAAGCGAGGGGAGATTATGAAATCCGAGGGAATTCAACTCTCGGATTCCATAAACCTTAGATCCCTCTCTTCATCGGAAAGCTATAAGTATTTGGGTATGTCGGAAGCGTTAGGTATCAACGTTGCTGACATGAAACAATCGTTGAAGGAGCGCTTCTTTGGCCGCCTGAAGAAGGTATTAGGTAGTCTTCTTTCAGGTGGAAACAAGGTGCGCGCCTTCAACGGTTGGGTCATGCCGGTCTTGATGTACTCTTTAGGCATACTCAAATGGACTCAGACCGAACTCGACGCCCTGGATAGGAGAGTCCGTACACTGCTGACCGCAAACCGGATGCATCACTCAAGATCATCGGTAATGAGACTGTACATTCCGCGGAAGTGCGGGGGTCGAGGCTTTTTAAATGCGAAGACTCTACACAACCGCGAAATGTGCAGCCTCAGGGAATATTTTTAAAATCCGAAGTGGGTATGCACCGTGATGTGGTCGCAGTAGACAAGGGGCTCACCCCGCTCTCCATGGCTAAAGAGAACTGGCGCAAACCTGTAGTACTTACTACCGATGACCGCAAGGGGATATGGCAAAGCAAGGAGCTTCACGGGCGCTTCTATCGGGCTCTTCATGAGCCCGGTGTAGATTTCTTAGCGTCCGTATCCTGGCTACGTTTTGGTGACCTTTTCGGGGAAACTGAAGGTTTCGTCTGTGCAATTATGGACGAAGTTATCTTAACGAATAACTACCGGAAACATATTATGAGGGACGGGACGGTGGACGTGTGTCGGGCATGTCACCGTCCGGGTGAGTCCATCAGACATATTATCTCTGGTTGTTCTCGTCTGGCTAACGGCGAGTACTTGCACAGGCATAACCAAGTCGCCAGGATTATTCACCAGCAACTTGCTTTGAAATATAAACTTGTGGAATCTGAGGTACCATATTACAAGTATGTGCCCGACCCAGTTTGGCGATATTGGCGACAATAGACCCAGACAGGACTATTGTCGCCAATAAGCCTGACATAGTAGTGATGGATAGATTAGCGCGCCGCGCAATGATAGTCGATGTTACCATTCCACATGACGAGAACCTCGTGAAAGCTGAGAAAGAGAAACAAATAAAATATCTCGACTTAGCACACGAGGTTGTTGACATATGGAATGTGAGCTCGGCTGTCATTGTGCCGATTGTCGTAACAGCCAATGGCCTGATGGCCGAAAGCCTCGACCACCATCTCTCAAGGCTCTCGTTAGGCGGTTGGATCAAGGGCCAGATTCAGAAGGCAGTACTCCTTGATACGGCCCGCATCGTGAGGAGGTTCCTATCTCTGCAGCCCTAACCACCGGTGCCTTGGACCCTGCTCCCGACACCGGCGGACTACTATTTTATATATTTTTAAATGTTTTTTTTAAATATATTGTTTAAGAAATATTTAAAAATGTATTTTATAAGAAAAGAAAATATGAATAAACGAAATAATAATAATAATATGTATTTATTTCTCACCACAAGCCAAAAAATACAAACAATATTGTACACTCGAGAAACAGCTAACAATTTTTGGTTGTGGATCGCTGGTGCCTGTGGTAGGTAGTAACACCTGTAATACAGGTCACCAGGTCCCCACCTGCTCACAGTTACATATTTGATAGCTTACAACTGATATCACAGCAAGTAACAAAAGTTTCAAACAATTAGTAGTAAAAATAAATAAATAGAACGATTAAAAAGTAAAAGCATGTTGTGAGGTTTTTATGAATGTTTGAGGTTTGTGTGTGTGTGTGTGATTGCGTGCGTGCGTGTGTCTGTGCATGCGTGCGTGCGTGTGAGTGTGTGTGTGCGTGCGTGTGTGTGTGCGTGCGTGTGTGTGTGCATGCGTGCGCGCGTGTGAGTGTGTGTGTGGGAGGGTGTGTGCGTGTGTGTGGGTGGAGAGAGTCTGATTAAACTAATACATCAAAGAGAGCTTCTGTGGCAGTATATGTTTGGCTTTGTAGTCAGGCTTGTAGAGCGATTTTAAAATTATGTTTGTTCAAACAGTGCAGGGACAGAATTCGGTTTAATTTATTGTAAAGATAGGGTCCAAGGAAAATAAAGAATCTATGACTAAAAGAAGTTTTAAGAGGAGTACCCAAGGCAACTATATGGTTACGGCGATTGGTTTGCTGAGAATAGTTGGAAATAGCATGTTGTTTAATAGCAGTGGCTAGTACAAACAATTGCCTAACCGTAAGGACTTGACAATATTTATACAGCTTGACGGTGGGATAAAGTCTTGGCTTGAAACAGCACACCTACTCTCTGCGCACGTTCGATCTGAAAATAGTAAGATTTGGCTGCCCCGCCCCAGGACGAGATACAATAAACCAAAATTGATTGACACAGTGCCTGATAAGTCATTTTCATGACAACAGTATCTGCAGATTTCCTTAGTTGTTTAAAAATGTACATTAGTTTACGCACTCTATTTGATAAGTGTATTATGTACTCTTTGACTGTAAGGTTGCAGTCAATCACTATACCAAGATACTTTATCGACGTGACTCGTTCAAAGTTATAGCAATCGTGGGTGCCACCGACGTCGCTACTACCATCAGACTGTGTCAACTGGGCAGCAACGTTTAGAGAAGTTGTAATGGACACATTGGTATTTCGAATCGAAAAATTTATTATCTTCGTTTTCGATACGTTCAGGGTAAGCAAATTGTTCTTAAGCCATTCACTGACTGTATCGAAACCCTTCTGAGCAAGGCGATATGCCTCTTCCCAGCTGTCCGACGCAAACACAAGTGCTGTATCGTCCGCATAGGAAAACATTGTACCGCTTTCTAGACTGAGGCTACACAGGTCAATTACGTAAATTAAAAATAAACTGGGACCAAGGATACTGCCCTGTGGCACAGCAAAAGCTACTGTTAAGTCGGAGCTGGAGTAAGTTCCTATTTTGGCACTCTGTGTTCTATTTGTAAGATAGCTCTGAAACAGGGATAACTGAGTACCTCGTATACATTGCATTCGAGCTTAGATATTAACATGGGAATCGAGACCGTGTCGAATGCCTTCGCGAGATCCAGGAACAATGCAACACATTTCTTACCGTTGTCAAGTTTCTGAGCTATGTGATTAACCAGTTTTTGAACAGCATCTGCAGTAGATAGATTTTTTCGAAAGCCAAATTGGTTAATCGACAAAAGATTGCGTGCCTCTAAATATGCAACCAGCCTTGTATTTATTATCTTTTCCAGTAACTTGGGCATCGCAGGCAGGACTGATATGTGCCTATAGTTTTCGACACGATCACGGTCTCCAGATTTAAAAAGATGATGCTGACTTGGAAAGAGAACGGAGGGCGTTGGCTGTCCGATGCAGTATGTTGACTCGCAGGTTTGCGCGTTGTGCACCAGGAGTGAAAACAACTCTTTTTAAGGCTTTTTGCCAGTCTGTGTACACGTGCACCCTGTGGGTTCGATATACGCAAAGGGCATACAACGCCCTCAGAGTGCAGTACAACGCCTTCATGATGTTGTTGGGGTTCCCACGGTACTGTAGCGCGTCAGTGATGTTTGCCGAAAAAAATATTTTATGTCATGTCTGAAATAAAATATTTTTATTTTTATTTTTTATTGCGTCACGAGACGCGAACTACTCGCCGTAGTGAAGACATTGCAGCATTTCAGCAAATACTTGCTGGGTCTTAATTAAATTCCACCTGCGATCTGACCATGCCGCATTCAATTGGTTGTTGCAATTTAATAATCCAGAAGGACAAGTAGCACGATGGATTGAATTGCTACAAGAGTTTGACTTCTCAATTGAACACCGTAGTGGAAAGTCCCACGGTAACGCAGACGCCTTATCAATAAGGGCTTGTCCTGAAGATTGCAAGTATTGTGTCAGCAAGAAGCTAAGGAAACAGTACCTGTCAGGTTGCTAAGAACGGATCTTAGCGACGAATGGAAGGAAACTCTACAGCTTGTTCAGCAAAGTGACACAGTTATCAAGCCAATTCTAGAGTGGATTGAAGCTATTGCCCCTAAACCGAAATGGGGTGATGTGACAGCGATGAGCACAACCACAAAGAGTTATTGGGCACAGTGGGAGAGCTTGGTGATCCAGGATTGTGTCTTGTGCCGTAAATGGGAAAATGCTCGAGAGGATAATTGCCACCTGCAAATAGTCGTCCCTTTTATTTTTTTTATTTATTTGCTCATTCATCATTCATGGGTGCTCTTGACTCTAGTCTAGGTCGCAGGTGACAGAGACAGAGTCGACGATGGAGTGAGCTTACCCAGAAGAAGCCTGTTCACTCTCACTTGAATAATAATAATAATAACCTCACCGCTGTATCTCTATGTTGACGTCGTGGTGGGGCTTGCGCACTCTGAACTTTAGGTCTGTGCCGGTAGAGTTTACTTTGCCGGAACGGGTCTAGGATGAGGAGCCAGACCAAGAGAGATACAGAAACCCGCAGGGCAGCATGTGGCGAGCTGTTGGGCAGTAGCGACCCCACGGACCCTATCTCCCGGGAGAAGTCTTGTTCTTCACCCCTGGCTTGCCTTTATTGATCGGCTGGAGTGAACACTAAAATAAATAATAAAATAAAATAAAAATTGTTTATTGAAGAAAGCCAAAGTACTTGCTAAAACAATGTTATATTTATAACTAGGTGGCTATGCTATGCACAATACATTGAAACCCTGATCTCCAAACTAGGGGTATCCCTGTATCTTAGAGATCAGTGTCCCTCCTCAGCAAGGTCACTAGCCAATATTTGTAAAGTTTGGTTTTTTTTTTTTTTTATTTGTGATGGGTTTGCTCTTGACTCTAGTCTAGGTCAGAGGTGACAGAGACAAAGTCGACGATGGAGTGAGCTTACCCAGAAGAAGCCTGTTAACTCTCACTTTGAAGAGATTAGGGTTGTATACGTTCGGAAACACAGACGCAGGTAGTGAGTTCCACTCTTTTGCCGTGCGCATTATAAAAGACATTTGGAAGCGCTTAGTGCGAATTGGTGGAATAGCAACCAGGTAGGGATGGTAACTGGCAGTGCGTCTAGATGTCCGGTGGTAGAAGGGGGCCGATGGAATGAGGTCGTGGAGTTCTCGGGCACACTCTCCGAAGTACAATCTGTAGAAGACCGACAAGCAGGCAACCTTGCGGCGATGAGCCAAGCTATGAAGCTTGGCATCCACCAGTTTTACGTCGCCAATGAGCCTCTTAGCTCTGCGTTCCACCGAGTCAAGCGCGGCTAGTTGGTACTTAGCTGATCCATCCCAAAGGTGACTGCAATACTCCATGCAGGATCGGACTTGCGCTTTGTATAGGGTTAAAAGCTGTCCAGGCGCAAAGTATCGCTTCACCCTATTTAGGATGCCCAGTTTCTTGGCCGCAGTTTGGGCCTTGTACTCGATGGTGGCGCCGAAGTTGAGACCAGATGTCAACTCCATGCCTAGGAGCTCAAGTCGATCAGTTACAGGAACAGATGTACCCCGAAAAGTAGGAGTTTGGGCGAAACGACTCTTTTTAGCGGTAAAAAGACACGCCTGCGTTTTGGTGGCGTTAAAAGAGACCAGATTATCATCACCCCACTGGGAGACAAAGCTTAAGGTCAAATCTGTCCGCTCTACCATGGCCTCTCTCAAGGAACGAACTTCGGCCCCGCTGGTTTTTGCTCTGGACAAGTATCTCTCTGAAACTGTACTGTCATCTGCGTACCCAACAATACCAGGCCGAAGCAGGTCATTGATGTGCAGCAGGAAAAGAGTTGCAGAGAGAACAGACCCCTGAGGAACTCCGGCATCAATAGCCATAAGGTCAGAAGAGCAGCCATCAACAACTACTTTAATCGACCGTTCACTAAGGAAATCTGATATCCAGCTACAAAAATCAGCTGGGATGCCATAAGCAGGAAGCTTGCTGAGCAGAGCAGCGTGCCAGACCCTGTCAAAGGCCTTCGAGATGTCAAGCGATACAGCCAGTGCCTCGCCGTGTTTCTCGATGGCTTCGCCACAGCAGTGCGTGACATACACAAGAAGATCGCCAGTTGACCGTCCCCGGCGAAAGCCATATTGACGGTCACTGAGGAGATCATTGTCTTCAAGGTAGTTCAGCAACTTATTGTTCAGTACCCTTTCCAAAACTTTGCACAGAATGGAGGTAATGGCGATCGGACGGTAATGGGCAGGGTCTGCACGGTCGCCTTTTTTGGGCACTGGTTGTACATTTGCAAGCTTCCAGGATTTCGGCACCGTTCTTTTTTCAAGAGAGAGGCGGAACAAACGTGTCAATACAGGAGACAGTTCAGGCGCACACTGCCTCAACACTCTTGCTGGAATGCCGTCAGGCCCGCTGGCCTTGTTCACGTCTAGACTGCACAATACTCTTCGGACCTCTTTAATGTGTACTGCGATCTCCGGCATCGAGGAGTCACAATGAGGTACAGTAGGTGGTTGCTTTGAGCCAGCGTCTAGACGTGAATTGCTTGCGAAGAGGGATGCAAATAAATTTGCCTTCTCAGTTGCAGAGTGAGCTAGCGACCCATCAGGTTTCATCATAGGAGGTAAAGTGGGACGACAGAAATTCGTTTCAACCGCTTTAGACAGGGACCAGAACTGTTTACTACCCGGAGGGTGCGAAGCCAGCCTGGCCCCGATATGTCCGACATGGTCAAAACGTGCCCTACGCAAAACCCGCTTGCAGAACTTGGCGGCAGAATTAAAGGCTCTCTTCTTCGCGCGAACCCTGCGCGCTCTAATTTTGCGGTCGCGGGCCTTGACCCAGGCTTGGTATGCAGTCTCTTTTCGGGCTTCAGCGTGGGCACATTCTGCATTATACCAAGGCCGGGATTTGTGACCGAGCGGGATGTCGGAGAATGGAATAAAATATTCCATCCCCTGCCGAATCACGTCCGCAACCGCGTCAGCACAGCGCGAGGGGTCACCCGAGGAAAAGCACACTTGCCGCCATGGATAAGACGCAAAAAAGTGCCGCATCTCATCCCAGTCTGCTGACCCGTATCGCCATACTCGCCTCGTGCCTCTAGGGCTCTCATCTGGAGGAGAGCAGGTTGATATGGATTTCACCAGACAGTGGTCAGACGTTCCCAGCGGGGCTGAGACCGATACTGAATGACTGTCCGGATCAGATGCCAGCAGAAGGTCCAAGCAATTGGGTGTATGGCCGTCAACATCCGGTACCCGCGTTGCCACATTCACCATCTGGGTTAGATCTAGCGTTAAAGCAAAATTGCGCGCCTCCAACCCAGCATGGTCAGTTTTCTGGTATGGGAACAACCATTCTTTATGATGGGCGTTGAAGTCCCCCAGAAAAATGAGCTTCGCCGTTGGGTACCGTTGCTGGGCTACGTCAGTCGACTCCACGAGGAAATTAAAGAGCGCTGTTGTCTCCTGGTCACCGCTATGCGATCGGTAGATGCCGATGTAGAGATATTTCTCCACGCCAGTATCCACAAGTAGCCATATGGCAGAGAAACCCGATTTCTCAAAGCAACGGAGACGATGACAACAAATGTCATCGCGGACGTACACACAGACCCCAGCTTGCTTCTTGAACTTGTGTTCAAGAGAGTACCCCGGGTAGTTGAGGTACGCCACGTCCGACGGGGTTGTTATCTTCGTCTCCGTTAGGAAAAACAGGTGCGGCTTCTCGGTCTCAAGGTGGTGATGGACCGAATCGAGATTGGAGTGCAACCCCCTGATATTAGTGAGGTGCACTTTTAATGGGAGGAAGTGCAGCCGTTGTTTTACCTTATTTTTCTTCGCTTTGTGTGTCATATTTAGTGGAGTTGTTGGGGAAAAAGTCGACTTGTCGAGGCGCCGCTCAGTGATCCAAGTGGAACTCTAGAGCCAACCAAACCTACGGGGAACTCATCTGGAGACTGCGGGGACGCCCGAACCCCCCCGGATATGGCCACCGGGTCCTCTCATCCAGTCGCCGGCTGGCACGGTGGAGCATACCGGGATTTTTCGCGAGTTGGCGGGGCAGCCTTTGGCACGTGGCTGGCGTGCTACTTGGGCCCCCTACTGACTGCGGTCGGCCAACGGCTGGCACCGTGCTTCGGATCCCGCTACCCTCCAAAATGAGTTACCCGGCTAGCTGACTCAGAGACCACAACCGGTGCCAAACAGCGCAACTGACAATCTCCTTCTCCCCCAAAGGTACTGGCACTCCCACACACCGACGGAACACAGCAAGCTGCTTGGCGCCGGACTCCGGTGGGATGGTGGTCGCGAGCCAGGCGGCCCCTTGCGGAGCCTACCACCGCTAAGTGGGATCGTTCAGCCGTACCACAGGCAAGCCTGTGGTGCCGTTGCCCGGGGTGGACCACTAGGAGGTAGATCCCAAACCACCCCAAAAAAAAAAGTGGTAAAGTATTTCTAAAGAAAAAAAAACTGACGAGGAACAGAGCTCCCACCTCTTTCTTGCCTTTATTGGCCGGCTTGAGTGGAGATTCGCAAGAGCAAACGTGCTCAGAGGAAGGAAGTATTCCAGTAAGGTGCTGGTAGGGATCTTGACCGTACTTCCGAAATTGTCCTGATAGCCGTGGGATACCTCTCCACTCCTCAAGCACCTCAGGACGTGTTGCCCCTTGTCGCTACGTCACTATGTGCTAGCGGCCGTTACCGGGGGCCTATTATTGAGTGTGCAAGTCACCCCCTGCCATTTTATCCGTGTATAATATATACCATTGGTCAGGCAGGGGACATAGTTCTTCCATACTTCAAGTTACCCAATCCACTTTAGCCACCCAGACCCATAGCCCAATATGTTGTTTCCACATACAACAATACTCCTGTTGTCCTTGGGTGCACTTGCATAGTGCATACAGGGATAATCGTCGGTTGGTGCCTCCTTATCATTTAAAATTATTTAAGGGGCCTCTGCGAGTTGGCTTCTGCTCTTCGTACGCCTTCCAAAGGTCCGGGACCCCAGAGTCCCGAGAAATGTAAATAATAATAATAATAAAGCCCAATATGTTTTGTTTCTACGTACAACAATAGTCCTGCACCAACCGGGGGTTGTCGTTGAGTGCACTTGCATAGTGCAGATAGGGGTAATCGTCGATTGGTGCCTCCTCAACATTTAAAATTACCTAAGGGGCCTCTGCGAGTTGGCTTCGGCTCCTCGTACGCCTTCCAAAGGTCCGGGACCCCAGAGTCCCGAGAAATGTAAATAATAATAATAATAAAGCCCAATATGTTTTGTTTCTACGTACAACAATAGTCCTGCACCAACCGGGGGTTGTCGTTGAGTGCACTTGCATAGTGCAGATAGGGGTAATCGTCGATTGGTGCCTCCTCAACATTTAAAATTACCTAAGGGGCCTCTGCGAGTTGGCTTCGGCTCCTCGTACGCCTTCCAAAGGTCCAGGACCCCAGGGTCTCGAGAAATGTAAAAAAAAAATAATAACTTTGTTTTCCTATTTACTTATAGGCGATATGTTAATACTACCACAATATTGTTTTTAAATTGCATAAATCTCTGACTATCTCCACTGCAACCCAAGCTAAGATTAAACTTGTGTTATGGGTGCCAGTGCCAGGTCTCTCTATTACAAGGTACATTTTCCAATTTATACGTTCTAGTTCGGAGTTACATTGAGAAAGTAACGTTGAGTACAAAAAGTAAATACAGTTAACAAATAAAGAAACAAAACAAATTATTAAACTGTTAGGTAAATAAAAATAAGAATAAGAATGTATAGCCTCTCTCAGTGTGAATTTGGTAAGTGTATGTATCAGGCAAGTGTATGTGTGTGTGTGTATGTGTGTGTGTATGTAAGGGTTGTCTGAATAAGCAGGAACTGAATAAGAGTTGTGAGCCATTGAATCACTTTCTTTTTACACTCGAATTTATTCAAGCCATAAATATTTGAATAATAATACTTTGAAGAGATTGGGTTTGTATGCGCTCGGAAACAGACGCAGGTTGTGAGTTCCACTCTTTTGCTGTGCGCATTATAAAAGACATTTGGAAACGCTTAGTGCGAATTGATGGAATAGCAACTAGGTAGGGATGGTAACTGGCAGTGCGTCTAGGTGTCCGATGGTAGAAGGGGGCCGGCGGAATGAGGTCGTGGAGTTCCTGAGCACCGAAGTACAGACACCAGCACATCAAGTTACTACAATTTGTCAAATTTGTTTAATAGATTTTCAACTTTATCGCTAAAGCATTAGGTTTAAGGTTGATTGGGAAAATTTGATGTACGTTTCGGGTAGCTTGACTTGCTGGCATCTGTACAATCTGTAGAAGACCGACAAGCAGGCAACCTTGCGGCGATGAGCTAAGCTATGAAGCTTGGCATCCACCAGTTTTACATCGCCAATTAGCCTCTTAGCTCTGCGTTCCACCGAGTCAAGCGCGGATAGTTGGTACTTAGCTGATCCATCCCAAAGGTGGCTGCAATACTCCATGCAGGATCGGACTTGCGCTTTGTAAAGAGTTAAAATCTGTCCAGACGTAAAGTATCGCTTCACTCTATTTAGGATGCCTAGTTTCTTGGCCGCAGTTTGGGTTTTGTACTCGATGGTGGCGCTAAAGTTGAGACCAGATGTCAACTCCATCCTAGGAGCTCAAGCCAATCAGTTATAGGAACAGGTACCGCGAAAAGTAGGAGTTTGAGCGAAACGACTCCTTTTAGCAGTAAAAAGACACGCCTGTGTTTTGGTGGCGTTAAAAGAGACCTGCGATTCTACTAACAAAATTGTTCAAAAATCGCAATTGAATCGCAACTGTACCACGGCTTTTGAGCGTTTTCTCATTCCACTAATGTAACAACAATCCAACTGCGGTTACGTTTCAGTTAACGTCACCGATCGATCGAAACAATCTCGAAAGCTATTCTGCTAACAAAACCGAACATGAGCGGGACGTTTAGTCGCATTCTACTAATATTTTGACACTTGTTAGAATCGAATCGAAGCTAAACTGCGGCGGTTCATCTGTCAACATTAGCGGTTGAACATAAGTTGGTAAAGTGTAACTTTTGCCGCATCGATCTTGGATTGCTTTTGTTTTCTTCCCTAAAAGTAATGCTGTTTTAAGTATGAGGATTTCGTTAAATTTGCCCATGAGGTTGACGTTGGAAGGGTAAGAGGAAGAAATTTATCGTCAAGAGTATGCAATAATGCTTTTGACCTTACGCATCGTCAGTTCGATATCACTTACCGTCTCTCCAAAGACCTCGCAAGAGCTTTATTAGAGGAAATCAGTCCTCACGTGCCCGTCAATTATCGTTCTGACGGTATTGATACGGAAACAAAGGTAAATACATAGTTACTATCGTCACAGATATTATAATACTATACGTACAGATACCCAATCCCCAGTAAGTCTGGCTATTGAGCTGGCTATTTTTTTTCCGTCATTTTTAACAGGTGGCAGCATCAGCGACTCACTAATTACACTGAGACTGTACTTTTACAACGCCATCTAGGACTCAGCCTAGATACTAGGTCTCATCGATGCTAGGTGGCATCGATACTACGTACTTAGATGGCTATGCTATATCGAGATACCTATAGATTCTCCATCTCACATCGAGTATGTCGTCGCGTCGTAATCGTACCGTGCGCTCAAGGACAAGTACTCGTACATACAACAATACAACAAAAATTACCTTGAGTTGGCGTAATTGTTTCATTTCTGTGATTGAGCTAGAATTTTTTTTAGCTTTAGCCTACTAAAGCTAAAAAATTTTCTATCTCAATCAATCAAGACGACGTGTTTGCGAAGCCAAATAATTATGTTTTATTTTTATGCCATGCGGCACATAGGTAATACTAATTCGTGCAGCTGTAAATGGGTTTTTTCGTAAACGCGCTTAATTTTATTATCTGCTTTTGTCCGCGTTAACTTACTAAAATCTGAGTGGTCGCTATGCGAATGTTACGATAAGTAGGTAGGTATTCATGTTTTTAAATTTTATTATCTACTCAAATCAATAAAAACTATAAAATTGCTTGTAATTTAACCGGTAATAATGTTACTGCAGCAAGGAAATTAAATTAAATAGGTAAATATGTACTATGAGTAGAAATAAACAATACAAGTAGGTACAAGCTGTGGTATGAAGTACCTACTTACATAAATAAAATATAAAAATGTTTTAATACTTCAATCAAGTACATAACAATACTAATAGAACGTTACAAAGTGATCAGTAGATAGGTACATACTTACTTATGCCACATTTTTTAATTACCTACCAGCAAAAAACATGTGTCCCCAGCAAATATCACACAGTAGAAATATCATACAGTAATGTGACTCGGCCCCTGTTCTTGAAATATTTACCTACAGCCGCGCGGTACGTAAACACGCGATAGGGCTGCCCGCCTACAGTATTTTAATTTCATCCTACCTACCACGATCACCTGCTTGAGTTTATTTCTAGTTTTGTGATGGTAAATAATCTTTTATTTAAAAAAATAAACTGCTGTCATCGAAGGTTACCAAACTCCAATCCTTACAAACTTCAACACCTACCAACTTAGCCAAAATGCAAGAAACAGCTGACGAGTAATTATAATATCTTTTTTCATCTCAGCTTTTTACCTACAGTACGGAGCAACTAGAAATAACAATTCTTTTCGTCAATCATCCGATGTCGAATCGCTCTGCAATCGTTACTTATTATCAACCATCTGATCGCGTGTGCGCTACCTACAGCAATCAAATCCTCTAAACTACCTACTACAAAATCTTACTACGTAGTTATTACGTACCATTTATTGCTCTCATAATAATTTCCTAACGATATTTCGTCGTCGATTTAGTAAGTAGCTAAGTACATTATTATAAGTAAGTAGATAGCCTAGCTTAGGAAACTATCTACTAGTTTTTTTAACGCGAGCTCAGGTAGGTCACTCGTGTGTCACTTTTTCACACAGACAGACACACGAGTGATCCTATAAGGTTCCTTTTTTTCCTTTTGAGGTACGAAACCCTAAAAATACTAAGTGGT
The DNA here is from genome assembly GCA_948252095.1 of Dicycla oo. Lineage (NCBI taxonomy): Eukaryota > Metazoa > Arthropoda > Insecta > Lepidoptera > Noctuidae > Dicycla > Dicycla oo. The sequence goes on along the minus strand of OX411718.1, from coordinate 488,291 downwards.
TATATTATACCTATGGATTACAGGAAAACTTATAAGAAGTCTATGGTATTAAAATATCATGATAAATCTCTCAATATGGTGCGTACAAACTTACATTTGCAGTTGGAATAATGATTTAATGTTGGGGGAACATATTTTTCAACCCTGGGATAAATTCATCCAAACTACGGAACCCTTCACTGTGCGTGGCCCGACACGCACTTGGCCGATTTTTTCTATTCCGTGGTGATAAAAGTGATGACAAGTTTAATAAAACGCCATCTATTGCAAAGAGCTCTAAAACAAAATGCTTGACAGAAGGCTACTTTGAACTGTTTATAACATACTATTTGGTACGGAATGAAGTAAAAGGCTTAATTTATAGTTTTTGTTGAAAATACGTGAAATGTGAGTGTAAATAGATAAATCAACATAAAACAAGGAAGTTTTGATTTTGACTAATCTTACTTCAGCCAAAATCTGCCGTATAACGCTTTTTAGTGATTGTTAATTTCATAATTGTTACCTATGCTGCCATCTATGATTTTTTTTTCAAGACTAATTATAATTTGCTCAAGTTGTCGTATTATTATGCGCTAGTATGTGTGTTACACTAGTGAACCTCAATGGTTACTAAAGTATTCTCTATTGTCATTTCAGATCTCGGTTGCACTGGCTTTTTATGCAGCTGCACAGAGTACATTTATATATATTGGTGCAGCTGGTTCATACTAAACACCGGTAGGCCAGTCGCAATGTCATGCCGTGTCACAATCCTCAGTTTCTCGCACAGAGTACATTTATATATATTGGTGCAGCTGGTTCATACTAAACACCGGTAGGCCAGTCGCAATGTCATGCCGTGTCACAACCCCCAGTTTCTCGCACAGAGTACATTTATATATATTGGTGCAGCTGGTTCATACTAAACACCGGTAGGCCAGTCGCAATGTCATGCCGTGTCACAACCCTCAGTTTCTCGCACAGAGTACATTTATATATATTGGTGCAGCTGGTTCATACTAAACACCGGTAGGCCAGTCGCAATGTCATGCCGTGTCACAACCCCCAGTTTCTCGCACAGAGTACATTTATATATATTGGTGCAGCTGGTTCATACTAAACACCGGTAGGCCAGTCGCAATGTCATGCCGTGTCACAACCCTCAGTTTCTCGCACAGAGTACATTTATATATATTGGTGCAGCTGGTTCATACTAAACACCGGTAGGCCAGTCGCAATGTCATGCCGTGTCACAACCCTCAGTTTCTCGCACAGAGTACATTTATATATATTGGTGCAGCTGGTTCATACTAAACACCGGTAGGCCAGTCGCAATGTCATGCCGTGTCACAACCCTCAGTTTCTCGCACAGAGTACATTTATATATATTGGTGCAGCTGGTTCATACTAAACACCGGTAGGCCAGTCGCAATGTCATGCCGTGTCACAACCCTCAGTTTCTCGAGCAATAAAGCAAGACTGAGGTACTTAATATGCCACATATGTTTAAGAAGTATGTCAAACCGAGATCCAGGGAAGATTGTGATGAAATGAAATGAGAGTAAGTATTGCAATATTTCCATTTCTGTTTGCATACAGTGTAAATAGTTATATTTTGCAGTTTCTATAGAAAGTTTGGCATTTCTGGAATCCTGGGTTGCATTGATGGCACACATGTCGCTATAGTTCCTCCAACAATTCATGAAGAGCACTACTTACCGAAAGGGATACCATTCCTTAAATACATTTCTAACCTATTCCTATTCTTTCTAACCTAGGTATAAAGAGATGGCAGTTTTAACTACTTACTTACTTAGTTTATTATTAATATCTTAAACTTTTTCAGATTTGCGACTCAGATGTCCGAATATTGTGTGTTGATCCGAGTAACCCGGGATCAACACATGATAGTGCTGCATGGAATAATAATCTTCTCAAGTCAATCCTTGATGAAATGACTAGCATGACAGATGAAGATTCTTATTTATAAGGTAATTATTTCATCGCACTTAACTAAATAATATTAGATTATAATCTAATATATGACATAATTAATTATTTGTGAGCTTCTGTATAATGATAGTGTAATGTCCCCCTATACCATATTTGTGAGCTTCTGTATAATATAAATTATTATTAACTAGCTGACCCGGCGAACTTCGTACCGCCTAACAGTCGATTCTTTATTTTTTAATTTTTTTTAATACTTATTCTACTATATTCAGGACGGCCTGGTCAGCTAGTAAGATAAAAAAAGAAAAAAGAAAGTTAATAAGTCAACAATTACATTATGTCAAAAAATAAAAATTATAAACCACCTAAAATTCTTTTAATAGTCACTAATATTGATATTAATTATTTATACGATACTAACGTCACTCAATTGTTTTGCCTTCCCGGAACCTCTCCACTAACACATAAACTTTATGGTATGGTATTAAAGTTCAAATTGATTTTTAAGTATTATTACGAATCGATCGTATGGGAGTATAGAAAAGTGTTGTTTTAGACCTTTTCAGGCATTCTTTTAATTTTTCTCTCCGTAAGAACCATCCTCGTACATCAAGGAATATTCTAAAAAAAAGAATTAGCAAAATCGGTTCACCTGCTCTCGAGATTTGCGCTTAGCAACACATTCAGCAATTCATTTTTATATTATAGATGAATTTTTCGTAAAATATTTCATAATGATAGTGTAATATCCCCCTATACCATATTTGCTTCTAAAAGAAAGCTTTTTCTTATGAGATTCGGGATTTCCTTTAAAACGAGCTATGATGACTCCTATTCTCTGTACTAGAAATGTTGTAGAACGGTGTATAGGAATTTTAAAAGCACTATTTAGGTATGCATTTTATTGTATTTTGATTTGATTATAAAATTATAATGTTGCAGTAATTACAATTGTAATATTCATGTATTATTATTCAATATTTTAGTTAACACCACAGAACAGGTATTATCTGTTCTGTGGTTAACACACATTCTTTTCGCAGGTGCTTATTAGTAGACAAAAAGCCAGAAATTGCAGCAAAGATAATAAATGCTTGTTGTGTACTGCACTACATTTCACTACAATTAAGACAGGAGCTGGACAGTGAGGATCTAGAAATCTTAGAACAGGAGCGTGAGGAAACAGATGATGCAGCCAGATTAATTGTTGTAAACCGTGGGTCACGACGGCGTCCAAATTACCTTTTAGAGCGCGGGCGTAGTTACCAAGCAGCTTTGGTGCAACGCTTGTGGATTTCAAGGCAATAGATAAATTGAATTTATGTTTCAGAAATTTACATATCAGTTTTATATAATTTAGCTTCATTTAAATTTTGTAAATCTGAGTAGGTACTGTGGTCTGTCCCAAAAGTATCTGATGAAAATCTTAACAAATGGAGCAGGATCTAAGTTGAAACCTTTTAAATACAGACCAATGTGTTACTAATTCCTTTTAGTTAGTGATTGCGTAAGAATTTAACCTAAACATTCTTTACACATTCATCAGATAGATTTGGAGCAGACTGTATGAGATACCATGTAGCTATTTTCTATATCAATAATTTTCGTGAATTTCGGGAAAGTTCCGTAGTTGGGATGAATTTATCCCAAGAACAAACTTAACATTGACTACCTACTAGATAAGTGTCTCTACTCCGTTGACGATATATAGTACAGTGTAAATCTTTATAATGTGCATATATCGTAATGAGGGAAACTGCTTAATTTTATCGACGGAAAGAATATTTAAAAAATTTAAAAAATAAATGAAACTATATATATGTATTTATATATATGTATTTATATATATATACTTAGCATTTTTTAAATTCTTGTTTGCTGCTGTGACCTCTGTGTAATCAAAACGGTATAACTTATAAAGTAACCACACGATGAAACAAACTCATGTATGATTGGAAATAACAGGGCGTCCTCATAAAATAAAAATTAAAGAAAATGTTGCCCTGAATTAAGAATTAAGGTGATTTTTATCAAAAATCGGTATTTTTTCATATTTTTTTATTATAATTGTAAAATTTGTAATAAAACTACTTTATTAGCTTTTCTAAAAGTAAAAATACCACATATATAACTCAATCATAACATTTCCTATCAACTGTTTAAGAAAGGCCTTGCACACTGCTACATACAAAAATACTTCAGCAGGCATTTATTTTTTAAATGTTTTTCTATTTATAATTTTTGTGAGTTGACATTGAATAATATTGTTTTTCATGGTTCTATTGTTAATTTTAATTGTACGTGTATTTGTTTTTTTTATTATTTTATTCTTATTATGTAGAATTATTTCAAACATAAATTGTTAATGAATAATTTGAAATTGTAGTTGAAAAACATGTTCTCCCATACACTCCAACTGCAAATGTAAGTTTGTGCGCACTATAATGGGAGATTTACCAAGTTAATTTAAAACCGTAACCGTTTTCCTGTAATCTATAAGTATAGCACTATTTTCATTATTTTAGGCTCAGTAGTTTCGAAGATAAGGGGGAGAATGGTCAATTTACAACTATTTTCTTAGGTAACTAAAACTACCTATATATTTTAAAATGATAAAAAGAAAATACTTAGACTATCACAATAAGCCCTTTTATATAATAATTATGTAACACGGTACAGCGTGCAAAACTTTTTTTTTTTAAATTTTCTTATTTGTCACCCAAAAGTGACCCCCACAGAATCAGTCAAAATTCATTTATTTTAATAACACGTCCGTGTTTGGGTCACTGAAATTGATATGTACTAAGTTTCAACATAATCGGTCCATTAGACTCGAAGCAAATTGGCTGTGACTGACGGACAGATAGACACATGAGTGATCCTTTAAGGGTTCCGTTTTGCATTCGGAGATACGGAACCCTAAAACTGTAACTTTAATAAGTTCAGCGCCGGAGCCCTCCTTGTAGTGGGTTGCAGACCAAAAACAAGCTAAGTTAGTTTAGCCGTTTAGCTTAGCTCACATAGCTGGCGGGCGAGGGGTGCTTAGCATAGCTCGCGTAGCTCCGGATCGGTATACCTACACTTGGCTTCACATATTTGAAGCAAAAATTTCATTAAAAACGTAGTAAATCCTTTGTTTCTAATAAATAATTAAATGTTAGGATAAATTATCAAAATCAAAATCAAAAGTCATTTATTCAAACTAGGCTGAGAATCAGCACTTTTTGAACGTCAAAATTACATAAGACAGTCCCCCAAAAACGCCCGCCCTTCACCACTTCCTAGTACTTTAGCTGGGGAGAAGAAGTGGCGCAACAAACTCCCCAGCAGCACAGCTGTCTGTTCAGTTAACAAAATGATTCTATATAACACTGCGCATAATAATTGAGGTACATTGCGCAACACAAAACATTAAATTAAATTAATTGCTATAAGTAAGCTAGCACACGCCAATATACCAAAAAAAAAAAAAAAAAAACGAAAACGATACTCAAGCAGAAACTAAATACAAAACTAAAAACGTAAGCAGAACTTTATACCTAAATAAAAGCCTCCAGTAATAAAGGTCGTGCCCACTTACATATAGCCGTACATGTAGTCGTAACTCAAAGTCACAGATAGGGATAAACTAGGACCATCGAAGTAAAATCAACAACGAGTTAAACTACTAATAACAAAACAAAACCAAGGTCAGCAAGACGACCTGTCACCACAAGCAACACCCGTTCACGAGTATAACGCAAAGATCAGCCATTACCCCCCTCGCCATATTTGAGGGAAGGAGACAACCCGACCCCCGACGCTACCGCAAGCAGTGACATCTAAGGGAGCATGACGAACTTGCTGCCGGTTGCTCGGGCAAGAAAAACTATGATCAATTGTCGAGGTCACTAGCTAACCACATATTGCAATACCACTCATAAAAAAATAAACATTGAAATGAGTAGATTATGTCAATAATAAATTAAAATAAAATTAAAATAAATTGACCTTGAGAGTCAAAGAAAATAAATAATTATATGAACTCATATAACCTGTCAGTAGCTATGCTAATTCTGGAGAAAGAACATAAACATTGTCTTAAGCTAAACACAGCGACCAACTATTCTTATCGTTTAAGTAGGTAATCGTTGATAGAATAGTATGCCTTTGAACAAAGGTTAGATTTTACTTTAGCTTTGAACGCATTAAAGGGCAAATCGAGCAAAGAAGAGGGTAGCTTGTTATAAAAAGTTATACCAAGCCCAACAAATGAGTTATGAACATTATGAAGCCGGTGAAATGGAGCACGTAATTTGTCCTTATTTCTGGTGTTAACATTGTGAATATCACTGTTTTTAGTGTATAAATGTATATTTTGTCTAATATATAAGATGTTGGCGAAGATGAATTGTGATGCCACCGTGAGAATACCAATCTGTTTAAAAAAATCTCTCAAAGAAACTCTGGCACCGAGCTGGTAAATTGCTCGAACAGCTCGTTTCTGAAGAACAAATATATTTTGAATGTCAGCGACTTTGCCCCAGAGCAGAATACCGTATGACATAACGCTATGAAAATAACTAAAATAGACTAACCGAGCTGTTTCAACGTCAGTGTATTGTCTTACTTTCCTGACGGCGTAGGCGGCTGAACTGAGCCTTCCCGCTAGGCTTGATGTATGTGGGCCCCACTGAAGTTTGGCATCTACTGTTATACCCAGAAAAACCAGAGTCTACAGTTTTAAGCATCTCTTTATCTAAAACGATGTTGGGTCCTAGATTTCTAACATTCGGTAAGGCAAACTTTATACATTTCGTTTTCTTAGCATTGAGAACTAAGTTATTTGTCGTAATCCAATCTGTAACCATTGAGAGTGCACTGTTTACGTCGTCAAAATCTTGTCTAATCCTGTCTACTTTAAAAATAAGAGAGGTGTCATCTGCAAACAGTACAACGTCACAGACACCCTTACCTTATGTGTATTACCTTATGTTTTATTTAAACCCAATTTCAAAAGCTTTAATTTCAATAAAACTATGCCAAATGCTTGAATCATCATCATTTATCTTAACTTTTTATTTCAATCAGTCTCATTATAAACCTAACAATAAACAATACACAATGCTTACTGTCCAGGGGGTCAAAGTCAATTAATTTATTGTCCAGGGGGTCAAAGTCAATTCATTTATTGTCCAGGGGGTCAAAGTCAATTCATTTATTGTTGTCCAGGGGGTCAAAGTCAATTCATTTATTATTGTCCAGGGGGTCCAAGTCAATTCATTTATTATTGTCCAGGGGGTCAAAGTCAATTCATTTATTATTGTCCAGGGGTGTCCAAGTCAATTCTTTTCGGTCAGTTAAATAAAGTATGATTCGCGGCCGTAACAAATATGTATTTACAGTATTACAATCATTAGAATCAGTAATACAACTACTTAAGTTAGTATAATCTTCAAACGTCAAGATTTCATGAAATAGTCATTCATTTCATGACTGGCCTGTTGGTCTAGTGGTTAGTGGCCCTGACTGCTATGCCGGAGGTCGTGGGTTCGATTCCCACCCAGGACAAATGTTTGTGTGATGAGCATGATCATTTGTTCTGTGTCTGGGTGTAATTTATCTATATATGTATGTATTTAGAAATATATAAGTATGTTTATCAGTTGTCTAGTACTCATAACACAAGCTCTGCTTAGCTTGAGGCTAGACGGCGTTGTGTGATAGTTGTGGAATATTATTATTATATTATTATTATTATTGGGAGGTGTCAAAGAGTTGTATATTATGTAATTACATATTTGTTACGACCGCAAATTACATTTTGATCAACGTAACAACCCAATACTGACTTGTAAATTGCAAAAAAAAAAACGTAAGAAAATTTGAATTTGCTTTCGTCTTAATGAATTTTATTGACATACATTTCTTTGAATTAAATTTATATTGATTTTGAATTAATATTTAGTTAAATTAATATTTTGTGACCAATGTGGAATGTAGTGTTTGTTTTGTCCTGGCTTTACGTAGATTATTTAATTTTTGTGTTACGTTTATTGTTCAAATTCAAATCAAAAGTCATTTATTCAAACTAGGCTGAGAATCAGCACCTTTTGAACGTCAAAATTACATAAGACAGTCCCCCAAAACGCCCGCCCTTCACCACTTCCTAGTGCTTTAGCTGGGGAGAAGAAGTGGCGCAACAAACTCCCCAGCAGCACAGCTGTCTGTTCAGTTAAAAAAAAATGAATCTATACAACACTGCGCATAATAATTGAGGTACATTACGCAACACAAAACATTAAATTAAATTATTTGCCATAAGTAAGCTAGCACACGCCAATATACCAAAAAAAATCGAAAACTGTACTCAACCAGAAACAAAATACAAAACTAAAAACGTAAGCAGAACTTTATACCTAAATAAAAGCCTCCAGTAATAAAGGGCGTGCCCACTTACATAAATAGCCGTACATGTAGTCGTAACTAGAAGTCACAGATGATAAACTAGGACCATCGAAGTAAAATAAACAACGAGTTAAATTACTAATAACAAAACAAAACCAAGGTCAGCAAGACGACCTGGCACCACAAGCAGCACCCGTTCACGAGCATAACGCAAAGATCAGCCATTACCCCCCTCGCTATATTTGAGGGAAGGAGGCAACCCGACCCCCGACGCTACCGCAAGCAGTGACATCTAAGGGAGCATGACGAACTTGCTGCCGGTTGCTCAGGCAAAAAAACTATGATCAATTGTCAAGGTCACTAGCTAACCACATATTGCAATAGCACTCATAAAAAATAAGCATTGAAATGAGTAGATTATGTCAATAATAAATAAAAATAAAATTAAAATAAATTGACCTTGACAGTCAAAGAAAATAAATAATTATATGAACTCATATCTCTCTCATATCTCATATTACTCTTATGTTGTCCGAAATAAAGCATTATTATTATTATTATTATTATTATATAACCTGTCAGTAGGTATGCTAATTCTGCAGAAAGAACATAAACATTGTCTTAAGTTAAACACAGCGACCAACTATTCTTATCGTATGCCTTTAACAAAGGTTAGATTTAACTTTAGCTTTAATAATAATATTAGGTTGGGGAAAAAGTCTTTTCGCATTATAGTATGTATGAACTTGTAATAAAATCTCTTTGGCTATACTATTTGTATCTGGCTGGTTTTGGTATCATTGAAAGTTTAAATTTTAAAGAACATAATTGCAAATTCAAATTAGGAAAATGTGTGATCTTCATTTGTTTTTCGTACCGTCAAGATGAGTGAATCTAATGAAGAAATTCGATACATTTTAAAATTTTACTACAAAAAAGGTAAAAATGCAACGCAAGCCGCGAAAAAAATTTGCGATGTTTATGGACCTAGTGTAGTGTCTGTGAGAGTAGCACAAATTTGGTTTAAGCGTTTTCAATCCGGAAATTTTGATGTCAAAGATGCACGTCGCTCTGGTCGCCCTATTACGGATAAAATGGATGCCATTTTTGAAAAATTGGAGCAAGGTCGGCATATCAGTAGTTACGACGTAGCTGAAGAACTGGAAATTGACCACAAAACAGTTTTGACGCATTTGAAAAAAACTGGGTACACAAAAAAGCTCGACATTTGGGTACCTCACGAGCTCACTGAAAGAAACCTAATGAACCGTGTACTCATTTGTGATTCTTTATTACGACGTAATGAAACCGAACCATTTTTGAAGAAGCTGATAACTGGTGATGAAAAGTGGATCACGTATGACAAGAACGTGCGAAAAAGGTCGTGGTCAAAGGCCGGTCAGGCTTCACAGACTGTGGCGAAACCCGGGTTAACTCGCAACAAGGTGATGCTGTGTGTGTGGTGGGATTGGAAGGGCATTATTCATTATGAGCTGTTACCACCAGGCAGGACCATCGATTCTGAACTCTACTGCGAACAACTGATGAGATTAAAGCAAGAAGTTGAGAGAAAGCGGCCGGAATTAATCAACAGAAGGGGTGTGGTTTTTCATCATGATAACGCTAGACCTCACATATCTTTAGCCACTCAGCAAAAATTAAGAGAGTTTGGCTGGGAGGTGTTAATGCATCCGCCGTATAGTCCTGACCTTGCACCTTCAGATTTCCACCTGTTTCGGTCTCTTCAGAATTCTTTAGGCAGTGTCAGGTTAACATCACGAGAGGACTGCCAAAACCACTTGTCGCGGTATTTTGACCAGAAGTCCCAAAATTTCTATAGCAATGGGATCATGTCCCTACCTACAAGATGGCAAAAAGCTATCGAACAAAATGGTACCTACATACTTTAGTTAAATGTAAATAAACTATATTAAAAAATGTTTTGAATTTTCTTAAAAAATGCGAAGAAACTTTTTCTCCAACCTATTAATAATCAAACCTTTATTATCAGGCTACAATGGCCCATAGATTCATACCTTACAAACTAACATATATAAAGTACACTCACCGGCACGGAAACTTGGCCACCAATAACTTGCCGATAATTTCTATTTAAATATTTAATTTTTACTATATTATGGGTTTATGCACTAAATTAGGGTTTTTTTATGGTTTTGTAACTCAGTTATTGAAAAAATGATGCACCAGCAGTAATCTTTAAAAAAAATAAGCAGTTTCACAAAAATATTGGTTTTAACACTGTCAATTTAAAAAGAACACAAAATGAAAAATAACCAAAAAGTCTTCGTTGTGTTTGCATTTTAATATCGGGTGTTTCCTCCCCTAGCCCCGATAACAGCTTGCATTCGTTCTGGCATACTTTGGATGATGTTTCTGATCTCAACTTGTGGTATGCTTTCCCAAGCGGTCAGTGCTGCATTTCGAAGCTGATTCAGAGTTTCAGGCGGGTTGGAGGAGGACTTTATTTTTCTTTTAAGCTTGTCCCAGATATGCTCTATTGGATTTAAGTCTGGACTACGAGCTGGCCACTGCAATTTTTGAATACCAACCTCTGTAAGGTATTCCTCCACGCAATGTGCAACGTGTGGGCGCGCGTTATCGTGCATTAGGAGGAATTCGTCAAATCCAATAAACCCTGAATATGGTAACACGTGTTCCTGAAGAATCTCCTCGATGTATCGTGTTGCCGTTAATCGGTTATCGACGATAACTAACTCCGTACGTGCATCGGAACTTATTCCTCCCCAAACCATTATAGAGCCTCCATGAAAACTAACAGTTTGTGTGGTGGTAATGGGTAAAAACCGCTCTCCTCTTCTTCTCCACACTCGCTCCCGACCATCTGGAGCTCGTAAAGCGATTCGACACTCATCTGTGAACAGTACTCGAGCCCACTGCTCATGGGTCCAGTTGACGTGTTCTCGTGCGAATCGAAGTCGAGCTACTCGGTGACTTCTGAGAAGTTCTGGGCCGCTTGCTGGTCTACGAGCTTGTAAATTCACTTCCTCCATTCGTCTTCTCACTGTACGCTCACTAACATTGACACCTCTTGTGAACTGGAGTCGCTGGCGTATCTCAACAGCGGTGAGGTAGCGGTTTCTCAAAATTTCCAGGACAATAAAGCGGTCATCCCGGGCTGATGTGCATCTGACGCCTCCGCTGCCTGGTCTGCGGGAGTAGCGGCCTGTCTCCTGGTATCGTTTCAGCGCATACTGCATCGATGAACGTGGTACATTCAGTATAACAGCAACTTCTCGCTGTGTCAGCCCTTGTTCGATCAATGCTACACCTTGTGCAACCTGTGATGGTGTTAATGGCATTTTTATTGGAATTAAATCATCTTTAGTTATTGAAGTAACAGTACGATATCACAATAATTGAATAACCTAACAATAAACTTTCACAAAACACAAATTTAAAACAGCAACTCAGTCGCTCAGATGACCGGGTTCAACTAAAACTTAAAAATAACGTCATATTGCACTCAAACATGATAAATTACCCTCTTGAACTAAAGGTAAACATTTTTTAGACCTACCTTCATAATAAATAATCATAGGAAACACTTAAAGCTCTTGTTATCGCGAAATACGCGCTTGGCCAAGATTCCGTGCCGGTGAGTGTATAAAACAAAACCTGTGTTAATAAATATAGCTTAACACGTTCGCGTGAGCAACGTCTTACAACGTCGTGTTGATATAATTATGAAATGGCGCAACGTCATATGACGGCCTCTAGATTGTCATATTTATTTTGACGCAACGTCTTTGGACGTCTATTTTATGGGCAAATTCCTATGGCGGCGGGACGTCTTTAGACGTTGCTTAACTTTGTATGGGAAAAAGGTGCGCCTCAGTACCAACATTCAGAAATGAGGTTGCTCACGCGAACGTGTTAAAACTATGTTAGTAGCACTTCACTTCACTCGCTTGTCCTTGAGCTGTCCTGTGGCACTTGTCCGCGGAAGCGACGGAACACCACGTCCTGCGGCCAGAAGTCTTCTTCCATGACGACGGGCAGGTAACAATTCGGTACTCGCACCACGAACGCCTTGAAATTGACGTTGCGGCGCGACTCCAGTAACTGCACCCTCGGCATGTACCTTGTCTTCTGGCGCACGTACTCCACGATGTCCTCCGCCTTAGTGCTGTAGTGCAGGCGGGAGATGTACACCGGTGTGTTCGGCTTAGCGGCACGCAAGCTCACCTCTGGTTTCGTAGGAGCTTTGCCGCAGCGGTTCTTGTTGGTTCGCGACTGGCGCTTCCTTCTTTGCACTGTCACGAAACCCTCCTCATCAGCCCTATTCGGCGCCTTTTCTGGCATAGGCTTCATACTTGGAGCGCCTGGGGCATTAGCGGGGACGCTAGCGATTTCCTTTCGTAAGGGATTCTTTTCGTCCGGGTCGGTCTCCTTGAACAGCGTGATTATATCCTGCAGGCTCTTCTTAGCCCCGTCACGCCGGCGGGACACCATCTGGTCGCGCTTGTTCAGCACACTGAACAACAACAGCTTGGCAGCAGCTATGTCATCCTCGCTGAAATTCGTTGCGCAGATCTGGACAGCAGACACCTCGTCCATCACATCCAGCTTCTGTTGCAGGAACGCCAGCAGCTCATTCGCCACAAGTTCATTGCTCATGGCGAGTAACTCACGAGCGACAGCTTGCGCCGCGCTTATTAAAACAGAAATATTATGCAAACACGTCCGCATCGGAACGCGGCACAAGCGAGCAAATCTAGCAAAGAAGAGGGTAGCTTGTTATAAAAGGATATATCAAGCCCAACAAATGAGTTATGAACCTTATGAAGCCGGTGAAATGGAGCACGTCATTTGTCCTTATTTCTGGTGTTAACATTGTGAACATCACTGTTTTTAGTGTATAAATGTATATTTTGTCTAATATGTACGAGTAAGATGTTGGCGAAGATGAATTGTGATGCCACCGTGAGAATACCAATATGTTTAAAAAAATCTCTCCGAGAAACTCTGACTCTGGCACCGAGCTGGTAAATTGCTCGAACAGCTCGTTTCTGAAGAACAAATATATTTTGAATGTCAGCGGCTAACGCTATGAAAATAACTAAAATAGACTAACCGAGCTGTATCAACGTCAGTCTTACTTTCCCGATGGTGTAGGCGGATGAACCGAGCCTTGCCGCTAGGCTTGATATATGTGGGCCCCACTGAAGTTTGGCATCTACTGTTATACTCAGAAAAACTGAGTCTACAGTTTTAAGCATCTCTTTATCTAAAACGATGTTGGGTCCTAGATTTCTAACATTCGGTAAGGCAAACTTTCTACATTTCGTTTTCTTAGCATTGAGAACTAAGTTATTTGTCGTAAACCAATCTGTAACCATTGAGAGTGCACTGTTTACGTCGTCAAAATCTTGTCTATTCCCGTCTACTTTAAAAATAAGAGAGGTATCATCTGCAAACAGTACAACGTCACAGATACCCTTTAAATAGAATGGTAAGTCATTGATATACACTAAGAACAAGAATGGACCCAGTATTGAACCTTGAGGTACACCTAACTGAACTAGTAACTCTGAAGATTTCACACCATTTACATCTACACATTGAAACCTAGTGTGTATGAATTTATTACTTTAAGAGCTTCGTTTTGTACACCCCGTAGTGATGTAGTTTAGAGTTAGATAAAGCGTGTCATGGTGCATGCAATCAATGGCTTTGGAAAGGTCACAGAAAATTCCAATAGCATTTTGCGAGTTCTCCATGCGTTAAATATATGTTTCAGCAGAGCAACACCCGCATCTGTAGTCGAACGACCTTTAGTAAAGCCATATTGTTCATCATGAAGGAGGCCATTTAAATTAAAGTCTTAGCAACTGCTTGAGTATTAACTTTTCAAAATTTCATTTAATATATATATATTTTTTAATATCACGATCAAATAATATAGGTAATGAATTATTGATATAATTTCATTTTACCTAATTTTATACGGTATAATGAACAGTTTATATAATGCACATTTGAAATAATATTCAAATAATATACTATTCAATTGCAATTATATTCAAAATCTTTAAGTAACGTATAATATAATTTGGAAATGTCTACTTTTATTTTTGCAAAAATGATTAGATTTTAAACGCCTGCCACTTTCTTGATAGCAAAGATAAGTGGTGCTTGTTTTTGCTAAAAAAAAATTCTACGATATGGCGACAACATAATTATACACCGGCTTGTACTCGTAGTTAATAGGTTGAATCTGTCCCAAAACCGAATCGGGGCACCCGGCTTAACGTAGTCTTTTGGCTCCTACCCTAGCGGGTATATAAAAACCGGAGGCACGGAGGGAGAGCAACCCCCGCCCGCTGTAACAAAGCATGGGTACCTATCCTTTGTTACGTAAGGGCTCCCAGCCCAAGTTCTCCAACGGTTGGCGAACGGCAGATGCGACATAAGGTTGAGCGTTATCGTGTAGTAAAACTACATTGACTCATCTTCGTCGTTTTTTCTTGATAGCAGCAGATAGTTTTGTGAGCTGGGTTGAATATTTGTCAACGTTTATAGTTTTATTGTGTAATAATTCATAAAACAGCACGCCTTGCGCTTCCCAGAAACATTTTTTTGACCGTCAAGATGACAGTCGGGTCACAGATTATTATTATTATCGTATTGTAGATCTGTTTATAGCGGTTTATAGGTAACGTATACTTAAATCCTTTGGTGGGTTCAAATTACGGAATTTACGGAATGTAGCTGACCATAAATTAATTAAACAGGTTTATTTAGCTTTGTGTCAATCCATTCTTACCTATTGCATAACTTCTTGGGGTGGTGCTGCAAAAACAATTTTACTGCCTTTAGAGCGCGCGCAAAGAGCAGTTCTGAAGGTTGCTACCTCTCGCCCTTTTAGATTTCCTACGCACCAGCTCTACATAGCATGTAATGTACTAACAGTGCGGCAATTATTTGTTCTGAGCATAACACTACACCAGCACGCTGCACTACCTTTTGCCCCAGTACCGTCTGACAAGAGAAGGAAGGACTTGGTTAGCATAAAGCCTCAAACTAAACATGCGTTTGCTAATCGATTTTATGTATTTTTAGGACCTTTTTTGTATAATAGACTCAACAGGGTACTAAACTTCTATAGAGAAAGTTATAAAAAATGTAGTATGATGTTATCAGAATATTTATCGATACTCAATTACACAGACACTGAAAATCTACTAGAAATTTTGTCATAAGGATAATTTATTCCCTCGAAAGTATTTACTTTTGTATATTTACGTAGGCTAGTTTTAGGTATTAATGTACCAATATGCTTCTTCTCATATTTGTTAAAAGATTATTTTTATTTTTTAAATATCACTTTTACTTCAAATTTTAATGTCTCAATGTAATTGAAATGTAAAGCGATGGCCTGAAACACAGGTTTGAATAAACCTAGATCGGGTGGGTCGCTACCTAACATTCTAATTCCAAACTATCATTACTTGCACCTGTAACTAAACATATACTTAAGCATTAGTTTATCATTAGGCTCCATAATTTATTGTATTGGAAATTTACTAATAACTGACTAAATGTACACTTTTTGAAATATTTTTATTAAATAAATTATTATTATTATTATTATTATTATTAATTATAGAATAACTTTATAGGTACTTTTATATTTCGAAACAAACATTCCACCATAGACATCATAGATACTGTCTAGAAACTATGTACTTTTTTATTTATGATGGGTTTGCTCTTGACTCTAGTCTAGGTATCTCTAGTCTAGGGACTCGACAGAGACAGAGTCAACGATGGAGTGAGCTTACCCAGAAGAAGCCTGTTCACTCTCACTTTGAAGAGATTAGGGTTGTATGCGCTCGGAAACAGGCGCAGGTGGTGAGTTCCACTCTTTTGCTGTGCGCATTATAAAAATCATTTGGGAGCGCTTAGTGCGAATCGGTGGAACAGCAACTAGGCAGGGATGGTAACTGGCAGTGCGTCTAGATGTCCGATGGTAGAAGGAGGCCGGTGGAATGAGGTCGTGGAGTTCTTGAGCTCACTCACCGAAGTACAATCTGTGAAGCAGGTCATTGATGTGCAGCAGGAAAAGAGTTGCAGAGAGGAACTGAGGAACTCCGGCATCAATAGCCATAAGGTCAGAGGAGCAGCCGTCAACGACTACTCTGATGGATCATTCACTAAGGAAATCTGATATCCAGCTACAAAAATCAGCTGGGATGCCATACGCAGGAAGCTTGCTGAGCAGAGCAGCGTGCCAGACCCTGTCAAAGGCTTTCGAGATGTCAAGCGATACAGCAAGTGCTTCGCCGTGTTTCTCGATGGCTTCGCCACAGCAGTGCGTGAGCGTGACATACACAAGAAGATCGCCAGTTGACCGTCCCCGGCGAAAGCCATATTGATGATCACTGAGGAGATCATTGTCTTCAAGGTAAGTCAGCAACTTACATAAGAGGAGAGTCCTTATTCGAAATTAATTTCACTACACCGGTTTCAGCGGTGCACAGAATACACTATCTTACCAAATTGAATCGATAGATATACTTAGTGCTAGTTTCCGAGTGAAATGACTGTGTGACATCAGACCGGACGGACAGACGGAAATGACGAAATTATAAAAGCCGTTTTTGCCATTTGGCTACGGAACCCTAAAAAATTATCTCTACGATACGACACGTTTTCTCCGATTCTAAATTCTGTCTTGATTTGCTGCCTTCGAAATTCCGAATCAATAATACGACATAAAGTCGGATTATTATCCGACTAATAATCCGACTTTACGTGGTCGGCCCTAGGACAAAATCAGAAAAAAAGTACTCTGTGACAAAATTACACACACCAGTAGCGCCATCGAACGGATCATTGGTGCTTCGAGCGGTACCGCACGCTAAGTACTACAACGCGCTCGCCATAAACTACCACTGATCAGTGCCGGCGGCGAGTGCTAGATGGCGCGGTCAGCGGGAGACGGTCCCGCCATCTACCGGCTCACTAGATGACGACTAGTTCCCGGTCACACAGCCTTTCAGCACAGTAGAAATATGTCCCTTGTAACTCGGCCGCTGTTCTCGACATCATTACCTACAGCCGCGCGGTACGTACGTAAACACGCGATAGGGCTGCACGCCTACAGAATGTCATCAACCTACTAGAGTTTCTTTCTAGTTTTGTAATAATAATAATAATAATAAGGTAAGGTATGTATCTATGGGCCATTGTAGTCTGATAATAAATGTTTTATAATTATTATGGGTCTGGGTGGCTACTATTACTACTACTACCCCACCGCTGTAACTCTACGTTGACGTCGTGGTGGGGCTTGCGCGCTCCGAACTCTGCCGTCGTAAGAAAAAAGGGCACAACTAACATAAAAAAAAAAAATCTACAAAAAATTGAGCAGATTAGCCTTTTTTTTCTGATTCTAAATATGTATGTAACTCAATTTTTTTTTAAATGTTAGTTGTGCCCTTTTTGCTTACGACGGCAGAACTGTAGGTCTGTGCCGGTAGAATTTACTTTGCCGGAACGGGTCTAGGATGAGGAGCCAGACTAAGAGAGTTACAGAAACCCACAGGGCAGCATGTGGCGAGCTGTTGGGCAGTAGCGACCCCACGGACCCTATTTCTCGGGAGAAATTTTGTCCTCATCTCTGGCTTGCCTTAATTGGCCGGCTGAATGAACACTGACGAGGAACTGAGCTCCCACCTCTTTCTTGCCTTTATTGGCCGGCTTGAGTGGAAATTCACTAGAGCAAACGTGCTCGGAGGAAGGAAGTATTCCAGTAAGGTGCTGGTAGGGATCTTGACCGTACTTCCAGGATTGTCCTGATAGCCGTGGAATACCTCTCCACTCCTCAAGCACTTCAGGAAGTGTTGCCCACTTGTCGCTACGTCACTATGTGCTAGCGGCCGTTTCCGGGGGCCCATTATTGAGTGTGCAAGTCACCCCCTGCCATTTTATCTGTGTATAATATACATATAACATTGGTTAAGCAGGGGACATAGTTCTTCCATAGTTTAAGTAACCCAATCCACTTTAGCCACCCAGACCCATAGCCCAATATGTTTTGTTTCTTACGTACAACAATAGTCCCGCACCAACCGGGGGTTGTCCTTGGGTGCACTTGCATAGTGCAGATAGGGATAATCGTCGGTTGGTGCGTCCTCATCATTTAAAATTATCTAAGGGGCCTCTGCGAGTTGGCTTCAGCTCCTCGTACGCCTTCCAAAGGTCCGGGACCCCAGGGTCCCATGATTACGGCGATAAGGTTGATTTTGATTGGTTGACTTAATGCATTAAAACTACGTGTGGACTGTTTGACAGTCTATTTTTAAGTAACTAAATCAAAGTAATGTGGGTGGACTGTAAATACATGCATAGGAGCATATGAATAGCTACTAAACATCGTATTATATGTTGTGAGCTTGGACATTCCACCCACCAAAGGATCTATCCTTTAAATAGTTAGAAATAAAAAACAATACAATAAAAATTAACTTCTACAATGTTGATTGACAAAAAATCAGAAACAAAGTAACTTAAAAAAAAATAGGTATAAAACACAAGGATTATGAAAGGTAAGTAAGGTAAGGTAAGGTAAGCAAACCTGTGGTGCTTAGTACCAACGACCGCAAGGAAGTATGGTAAAGCATGGAGCTTCACGGACGTTTTTTCCGGGCCCTTCATGGGCCCGACGTAGATTTCTTAGCGTCCGTAGCCTGGCTACGCTTCGGTGACCTCTTTGGGAAAACCGAAGGTTCAGCCTGTGCGATTATGGATGAAGTTATACTAACGAATAACTACCGGAAGTATATAATGAAAGACGGGACGATCGACATATGTCGGGCATGCCATTGTCCCGGTGAGTCTATCAGACATATTACTTCTGTGTGTTCTCGTTTGGCTAACTGCGAGTATTTGCACAGGCATAACCAAGTGGCAATCCTAGCGGATTATCCATCAGCAACTTGCTCTGAAATACGGCCTTGTGGACTCTGAGGTACCGTATTACCTACAGGTATGTGCTCGACCCAGTTCTCGAGAATGACCATGTCACGTTATACTGGGATCGATCTATTATCACTGACAGGACTATTGTAGCCAATAAGCCTGATATAGTGGTAATAAATCGATCAGTGCGCATCACAATGATAATCAATGTCACTATTCCTCATGACGTGATGACCTCGTGAAGGCTGAGAAGGAGAAACAATTGAAGTATTTCGACTTAGCCCACGAGGTTGTCACTATGTTGAATGTGGACTCGGCAATCATTGTGCCGATAGTCGTTACGGTCAATGGCCTTATCGCTAAGAGCCTCGACCGACATCTCAAGAGACTCTCGTTGGGTGGCTGAGTGAATGGCCTGATTCAGAAGGCAGTCCTCCTTGATAAAGCTCGTATTGTGAGGAGGTTCCTGTCTCTGGGGCTCTAACCACCGGTAGCTTGGACCCTATTCCCCATGCCGGTAGATTTCTATTTTTTTATATTTTCAAATGTTTTTTAATTCTAATATTTAAAAATATAATTTATATGTAAAGAAGTTGAATAAAGGAAATAATAATAAATGCCTCCTCATCATTTAAAATTATCTATGGGGCCTCTGCGAGTTGGCTTCGGCTTCTCATACGCCTTCCAAAGTTCCGGGACCCCAGGGTACCGAGAAATGTCAAAAAATAAATAATAATACCCCCACCGCTGTATCTCTACGTTGACGTCATGGTGAGGCTGGCGTGCTCCGAACTTTAGGTCTGTGCCGGTAGAGTTTACTTTGCCGAAATAGGTCTAGTTCTAGGTGAGGAGCCAGACGAGAGATGCAGAAACCCGCAGGGCAGCATGTGGCGAGCTGTTAGGCAGTAGCGACCCCACGGACCTCTATCTCCTGGGAGAAATCTTGTTCTTCACCCCTGGCTTGCCTTTATTGGCCGGCTGGAGTGAACACTGACGAAGAACAAAGCTCCCACCTCTTTCTTGCCTTTATTGGCCGGCTTGAATGGAGATTCGCAAGAGCAAACGTGCTCGGAAGAAGAAAGTATTCCAGGAAAGTGCGGTAGGGATCTTGACCGTACTTCCGGGATTGTCCTGATAACCGTGGAATACCTCTCCACTCCTCATGAGCCTCAGGAAGTGTTGCCCCCTTGTCGCTACGTCACTATGTGCACGACCGTTTTCGGGAGCCCATTATTGAGTGTGCAAGTCACCCCCTGCCATTTTATCCATGTATTACATATAACATTGATCAGGCAGGGGAGATAGTCCATCCATAGTTCTGCGTAACCAATCCACTATAGCCACCCAAACCCATAGCCCAATATATGTTTTGTTTCTATGTCCTGCAATAGTCCTGTACCAACCGGGGGTTGTCCTTGGGTGCACTTGCATAGTGCATACAGGAATAATCGTCGGTTGGTGCCTCCTCATTATTTATAATTGTCTAAGGGGCCTCTGCGAGTTGGCTTCGGCCCCTCGTACGTCTTCCAAAGGTCCGGGACCCCAGGGTCCCGAGAAATATCAAAATAATAGATAATAATAATAAGACATTTATTTCAGACGTAGTCCATATACTGTTAGTAACACAAAACCTTACAAAGCTATTGTTAGTACATGCTCTAAGGTTAGTACATAAAAAAACAAAACCACAGAAAGAAATAAAAATTCACAGATCTCGTACTCTACACGACCTTCCGGTAGGTTGAAAATGCACTTAGGCAGGCTTTTCATTTCGTACGATGCGTAATCTAATAGATTTAGACCTAATAGATTTTGTATCGTCTTTGAAGTAATAGAGCTGAAATGCACGAAGTGAAAAATCCGTAAGGTAAAAATTACGCCATGCAATTTTGAACTTTAATGAAATAAATTCTTAAGACTATTTTTTAAAGAAAATTATTTTTTGTTTAACAACAGCAACGAAGCGATACAAAATAGTTATGAACATAGAAATATGGCACTTTTTTCAAAAATGCGTTTATTTATAGTTAATTAAAACGGTACAACACCAATTGTAACATTAATTAACAAAGAAACAATTATAACGTTGACAATTATTATGTTGTATACAATTTAATTAAAACTTACATGGAACAGTAGGGAGTCCCCCTTGCATACTTCCTCTCACTGAACACCAGACATAAACGTATCACAGTCACACTAATTTCGACATACAAGATTTTTTGCAAAAACAACCATGGCGATATCTCTATCACTGAGATATGAGCCGTCAAATGCAGCCTTGGCCATACATCCATAAAGCAAACATCGACAGAAAAATGCTTAGAACTCTGTTTGTACTTTTTCCAACATGACTGCTTTCTGCATAACACGGTCCATTTTAGTCTAAAATATAAAGCGCTAATTAGTAAATTTGAAGTATTTTGAAAGTATCGCAAAAAAAAGTTAAACATAATTTTAAATTAAATTAAAATGCATATTTATAAATAAATACAAATACATTTCACGATCAAACTCTTAGGAGTTCTCAGGGAGCACTCCCATAACAACTCGGCGACGCGACGCGCACCTAAGGAGCGTCTCGCTCTCAGTTTATACACAGCGTACTATAATTATAATTAAAAAAAATTATTCAGACAACCATAAGTCCATTACATTAACATTTTATTGTTAGTAAGAACTTAAAAACTATATTAGTACTTAATAACTAAGAGAGACTTAGTCCTCTGGGTGAGGCTCCACAGCAGTGGGCTGTCTAACTTATTGCCTATTACATTCAGGATGCTGTTACTGCTCCCACGCAATCTGCTTAGCAGTGAGGCTATCTTTTTGCGCCAGGTGGCATCAAAGCCGTCTGTGCGCGACTCAGCGAACATTGTTGACGCACTGCAGAAGCGTGGCAGACGCAACAGCGCCCTGAATGCATTGTTAAATTGGATGCGCAGAGAATTGTAAGCCCTTTGGGTATATCTGAACCACAGGCTCGCTGAGTACAGAGATGTACAATACGCTTTGAATAAAGTTACTTTCACCGCGTCTGTAGTACATCGAGCGAACCTGCGGGCCAGCATGTTCGCCCGGACTGACAATGCCCTGCGCTCCCTCTCCATGTCTACATCATCTCCAAGATTTTCAGTAACTACATGCCCAAGATACTTGAATTGGTATACTCGATTAAGAGGAATACCATTCAATAACACTGGTGGAACAACCGTTGAGCACTTTGTACCCGCCTTGAAGATCATGCACTCTGATTTTTTAACACTCAGACCGTGTGTGGCCGCATACTTTTCACATACGGCAAGCAACTTCCGCAATGCACAAATCGAGGGAGCCAGCAGCACCATATCATCGGCATAGCTAAGGTTGTTTACACTGACACCATCTACGTAGCACTCTACGGGCATTTGACTGAGCTCCTCGATCAGCGCATTCATGTACAAGTTAAAAAGCAAGGGCGAACTCAACCCCCCCTGCCTCACTCCGCATTCCAGTCTGTATTCACTCGACAATTCACCAGCCCACTCGTCCAGCACAAATCGTCGCCGATACGGTCATGCTTCGGTCATTCTAATTTTATTTTATTTTTTTTATTTTCTGAAGGCTTACAGACTAATAACATTATAAATAACAATAATATATAACTAAACTGCTAATTACAAGCCTCCACAGTTAAATACACACATTATTACTCCCTCATAGCCCAAGTTACATCTTATCTATTTTATTCCATTTAGGTGTTCCCTCAAAGTTTGCCTCTTGCACAAAAAATGGCTTTGCTAAGAGCTTCTTTAGTGTGCTTGCATTGGTGCAGAAAAGGTCAATGTCTTGTTCCCAACAAATTTCGTTAAAATTGCGACTGGCTCTCAGAAAGTATGTATTACGCCTATAATTAGTGTTTGCATAAGGCACATGTAGAAGCGGTCGCTGTCGCAGCTCCAACTGATTAGTGCGTATCCCCAATTTTTAAACAAGTTCAGGTTCAGGACTACAGGGTTTTCATTACGAAACCAAGTGCTCTCGACGCCTTATTTACTATGCTATCAATGTGCTGATCAAAGAGTAGCTTGCTGTCTTGTATAACCCTAAGATCCCTACCTAATACTATTGACTTTGCCTATATTGGTATTGTACAGTTTGTATGTGGAATCAATTATAGACTTCTGGCGTGTAAAAATCATATGGAAACATTTAGAAACATTCAATTGCAAGCCTGTTACGTATACAGTATTCTTCAAATCTATTTAAATCAGCTTGTAACAGGTGTGTATCAGATATGTTTCGTATAGTTTTATGAACCTTCATATCGTCACCATAAAGTAAAATGTAATAATTTTTAAAACAATGCGTCACATCAGCAATAAAGAGAGTAAATAACAGAGATCCTAAAATAGAACCCTGAGGAACTCCAGAGGGGACAGAATACATCCAGATGTATACCCCTGAAGCACCACAGCCTGCGTTCTGTTATCAATATAAGAGGAGAACCAACGACACAAATCTCCATGTATTCCGGCCTTTAATAGCTTCTCCATGAGCAGTCCATGGTCAATACGATCAAAGCATTTACAGTAATCTGGGGGCCGATTCTACTAACAAAATTGTTAAAAAATCGCAATTGAATGGCAGCTGAACCACGGCTTTTGAGCGTTTTCGCATTCCACTAATGTAACAACGATCACACTGCGGTTACGTTTCAGTTCAGTCACCGATCGATCGAAACAATCTCAAAAGCTATTCTGCTAACAAAACCGAACATGAGCGTGACGTTTTTTCGCATCATTATCTTTTTGACATAATTGAAACGTTTCGTTTCACAGATTTCGCAAGCTGGGGCCGAAAACGAAACGTTCTTCTGAGTTTTTATTATTTATAAAGTTGAAATGTTACAAAAAAATATACAGGCTAAAAGTATATTGACGGGCCAGTTGGCGTGGTTGATTAAGATACTACCTGCCATGCCGCTGGCCGTGGGTTCGATTCCCATCCAGGACAAACATTTGTGTGCATGAACATGTCTGTTTGTCCTGAGTCTGGGTGTAATTATCTATATAAGTATGTATTTACAAAAAAAAAGTAGTATATGTAGTATATCAGTTATCTGGTTTCCATAGTACAAGCTCTGCTTAGTTTGGGATCAGATGACCGTGTGTGAACAATGTCCTAGGATATATTATTATTATATTATGGTCTAGATATGTTTTTGTATTAAAAATACTTTTAGTAGCACTTATTCGTATTTAGTAATATTATTAGATTCAACTTTTTTTGCTGTGGTATTATTAAAACATACTATTTCAAATGTTGGTCACACAGGTTACCCGCTGTTACGTTCCCGTTACGATTCGGTTTAAGTTTAGTTTCCATTTTGCTTTTAGAATAGTAGAATGACTTTTTTGGTAACTAACGAACGGCGATCGAAACTGAACTGTTGTTGAAACACATTGAACTTGTAACGTTGCAAATTAGTAGAATCGGCCCCCAGTATAAATAACGTCAACCTGTGCACGCTGTTCCATACCCTCAGATATAAATTCATGGGACAAAATTAAGTTAGATGTAGTGGAACGCTTCCTGAGAAAGCGATGCTGCTCATCACCAAAGTTGCACTTCATAGCATCGTACACTACAATAAACACAATGCGTTCGAGAATTTTGGAGAACAGACACATCTTAGAGATTGGCCGATAATTAGAGATATCCAACTTATTACCCTTTTTTAAAACTGGGGTAACGAATGCCGATTTTCAAATTTTCGGGACTATGCCTTCCGATAGTGACCGCCTGAATAAAATACACAGTGGCACAACTGGGCTGTCGGCACCATTTACGATACATACTGGAGGTCATCAGGACCGCCAGATTTGGAAAGGTCCAAGGTCTTTAATAACTTTAAAACTTGAGAATGAGATACACCAATGCTTGAAACATTATGTTCAACGCTAGTGCCACTGGAAGTGGCTGGCATAGGATCGAACTCCTGGAAAGTTGAATGGAAATAGGTTGCGAACTAATATTTATAATTTATTTAACTTGTTTTTTTGAACCTACTAGGATGACGGCATCTTCGTCAACATGTCTTGATAATATAATAGGTTGGGGAAAAAGTTTCTTCGCATTTTTTAAGAAAATTCAAAACATTTTTTAATATAGTTTATTTACATTTAACTAAAGTATGTAGGTACCATTTTGTTCGATAACTTTTTGCCATCTTGTAGGTAGGGACATGATCCCATTGCTATAGAAATTTTGGGACTTCTGGTCAAAATACCGCGACAAGTGGTTTTGGCAGTCCTCTTGTGATGTTAACCTGACACTGCCTAAAGAATTCTGAAGAGACCGAAACAGGTGGAAATCTGAAGGTGCAAGGTCAGGACTATACGGCGGATGCATTAACACCTCCCAGCCAAACTCTCTTAATTTTTGCTGAGTGGCTAAAGATGTGTGAGGTCTAGCGTTATCATGATGAAAAACCACACCCCTTCTGTTGATTAATTCCGACCGCTTTCTCTCAACTTCTTGCTTTAATCTCATCAGTTGTTCGCAGTAGAGTTCAGAATCGATGGTCCTGCCTGGTGGTAACAGCTCATAATGAATAATGCCCTTCCAATCCCACCACACACACAGCATCACCTTGTTGCGAGTTAACCCGGGTTTCGCCACAGTCTGTGAAGCCTGACTGGCCTTTGACCACGACCTTTTTCGCACGTTCTTGTCATACGTGATCCACTTTTCACCACCAGTTATCAGCTTCTTCAAAAATGGTTCGGTTTCATTACGTCGTAATAAAGAATCACAAATGAGTACACGGTTCATTAGGTTTCTTTCAGTGAGCTCGTGAGGTACCCAAATGTCGAGCTTTTTTGTGTACCCAGTTTTTTTCAAATGCGCCAAAAGAGCCACCACCGACGTAGCTGAAGAACCAAAGTTCTTCAGCTACGTCGTAACTATTGATATGCCGATCTTGCTCCACTTTTTCAAAAATGGCATCCGTTTTATCCGTAATAGGGCGACCAGAGCGACGTGCATCTTTGACATCAAAATTTCCGGATTGAAAACGCTTAAACCAAATTTGTGCTACTCTCACAGACACTACACTATAAACATCGCAAATTTTTTTCGCGGCTTGCGTTGCATTTTTACCTTTTTTGTAGTAAAATTTTAAAATGTATCGAATTTCTTCATTAGATTCACTCATCTTGACGGTACGAAAAACAAATGAAAATCACACATTTTCCTAATTTGAATTTGGAATTATGTTCTTTAAAATTTAAACTTTCAATTCAATGATACCAAAACCAGCCAGATACAAATAGTATAGCCAAAGAGATTTTCAGTTTCAGTCAAGTTCATACATACTATAATGCGAAAAGACTTTTTCCCCAACCTAATATTTAGTGATTGTGATGCCAAAAATAAATTAATGCTAAGTGACTTAAGGTCTGACCACTGTGGTTCAATAGCTAGCTTCCCTATGCCATTACATAAAAAGCAGCATAAAATAGAATGCAGGCCTTATACAGCTAGTCGTTGCAACAAATTTAAAAATAATGTAGCGCAAAGAATTAGACCATCTATAGTAGAACATGATAATCCTAATGATACCTTATCATCAGAACAAAACATACTTAAAGAAAAGATCAGCTCACTAAACGAAAAAATTGGAAATATCGAACAACAATTACACACATTGGAAAACAGTAACAAAATAGTTATTTATGGACTACACGAAGAATACCGTGAAACTGAGAACGACCTCTGCGACCGTGTTTCAAGAGCTTTTTACGAAATAATGAACATAGATATAGACCCGTACATACAGGAAATAAAGCGCATCGGTAAACGTGGAGATAAAAGACCGTTAGCTATTGACCTAATAAATAAAAGAATGACAAAATATATAATAGAAAATGGAAGTGCATTCCAAAATACAGGATTGTCAGTTGGAATCTTCATGGACAGAGAAACACTACATCTTCGAAATGAGCTCAGAAATAGACTACATATAGCCAGGAAAAACGGCCAGAGAGCCATTATAAAAAACAACAAACTATATATAAACGGAAAGGAATGCGATGATTGCATAGAACCTGTAACCGACAAAACACCAGGCCAAAATGCCAGCTACATAGCGCATGGAAGCGAACACACAGCACACGGGGACATATCGCATACAGCAAACGTAGCGAAGACCCAGAGGTCAAATAGTCAGATACAAACAAGCGAAAACCGGAATCAAAATCGTAATGGAACATTTCGAAACTGACGTTACCATAACATTTCAAAATATCCAAAGTATAGGGAATAAAATAAGCATGCTTGAACAATTATTATCAGATTCCAATATTACAATTCTATCATTATCAGAGGTATGGAAAACCTATCACTATTGTGACTCGCTACACCTACCAGGATACAAAATAGCGTCTTCTTTTTGTCGTACTACTCGCGAAGGAGGAGGAGTTTGTTTGCTAGTTAAAAATAATTTGGAATATATTGAGAGGAAAGATATTGTTAAATACTCTAAGGAATTTGTAATTGAGCTAAGTGCAATAGAAATACCTAGGTTAAATTGTATAGTTATAGGATTATATAGAGCAGATCGTCATATACATATTTTCTATGAACAAATGGAAAAAATCTTAAATAAATTGAAAACTAAAAGTAAACATATAATTATAGGAGGCGACTTCAATATAAATATAATTTCAAAAAGCGCCCGGTGCCGCGAATTGTTGAACTTTATGCATTCACATAACCTATGCCAATTAGTCCTAAAACCTACACGTGTAACAAAATCGACATCAACCTGTATTGATCTTATATTCACAAACAACAGAAAAATGATAAATAAAACATATGTACACGACTACGGTCTCTCCGATCACAAATCAATAAATATAAAACTACCCCAATCAGAAACCCTAGTCACAGATAATAAATTATGGCGTACAAAAAAAAGAGTTTTTACAGATAGCAAAATATCCAACTTTAAAAAATCACTAAAGGATATTAAATGGGAAACTATAATAAAGCCCAATAATAATATAAATAAAAATTACGATGCATTTATTTCACTAATTAAAGAATCATTAAATAAACACATACCTATACAAAATATAAAAATCAAGAACACACCTGTTAAAGGATGGCTGACAACTGGTCTAAGAAATTCATGTAAACATAAAAGATCGCTAAAAATATTATTAAACGAAACAAATAACAATGCAATAATAGGAAAATATTACCATTTGTTTGACCAAATATTAAAACGCAGTGTAAAAGTATAAAAAAAACGAGAATTTATACGACAAATGCAGAAATCCGATAACAAAACTAAAACAATGTGGAAAATCATAAACACAAAAACAGGCAGAACCAAGCCTAAACAACGTAAAAATATAGAACTAAAAATAAATGATAACGTAACAAAATGCCCAGTAACCATTAGCAATACATTCAACGAATACTTTGCAACAGTAGGCGAAACTCGAGCAGATACACCGACAAACAAACTTGGACGGCCAGTAGTAAATCCCCCCACATACTCTATGTATCTACGCCCAGTAAATCAAAAAGAGATCATTGGAATAATAAAAATTATGAAAAATAAACATAGCTGTGGAATGGACGATATCCCACCCATCCTACTAAAACAATGCGTAGAAGAACTCTCAAAACCACTTACACTCTTGATTAACCAGAGCTTTGAAGATGGCCAATTCCCAGATTCACTCAAAACGTCACTAGTTAAACCCATTCACAAAAAAGATGACACTACCACCCCAAACAACTACAGACCCATAGCCCTTCTACCAACCTTTTCCAAAGTTTTTGAGAAGGCGATGTGCAATCGGTTATACAATTTCCTAGAAAAATATAATATACTAGACGATTCACAAAACGGTTTTAGAAAATCAAGATCCACTACAACTGCAGTCTATAACTACACTAAAATGGCCCTACAGCACATCAACGATAAAAAACTAGCTTTAGGAGTACTATTAGACATGACGAAAGCCTATGATAAAGTTTCCTACGATATCCTTCTGACAAAACTATATGGCTCGGGAATACGAGGACCTGCCTACCAGTGGTTCAAATCTTACCTACAAAACCAAAAACAATTAGTACAAATAGACTATTACAATATCACCAACCATCATGTAGAAACAATAAGATCTAGACCGAGACCCCTAACCTGCTCAATCCCCCAGCGAAGTGTGGTAGGATGCATATTATTCTTAATATACATAAATGACCTTCCAAAATCCCTAAACACAAACCAGATTCTACCCGTACTATTTGCAGACGACATATCACTACTTATAAAGTGCGAACATTCTGAAAATCCCCAACACATCGTGGACGACACTTTAAAAATAGTAACACATTGGCTCCAAGACCACAACCTAGAAATCAACTTAAATAAAACAAAAATTATGCAGTTTAGGTCATATAAAAAATGTCCCATCCAAATGGATATCACATTTCAAAATGCACCTATAGAAACGGTAGATACTTTTAAATTACTAGGCATAAATATAGATACACACCTAAATTGGAAATGTCACATAGAAGAACTAGCAACTAAATTATCAAAATTCACCTACGCACTATTCCAACTAAAACATAGCACGAACACAAACACCGCACTATCAGCATACTACGCTTATGCCTATTCGTGGCTAAGCTATGGTATTATGTTGTGGGGAAATAGCGTAAACATACAAAAGCTATTTATTTTACAAAAGAAATGTGTTAGAATCATAGCCCAAATAAACAATAGACAAAGCTGTAAACCCTATTTCCTTAAATATAAATTACTCACGCTTCCATGTATACACGATATATTTATGTCTCTACGTATTCAAAAACATACATACATTCACTAAATTAAAGGACATACACACTTATAACACCCGACACAAACATAACTTATACCAACCACCATCAAGACTTAAAATACTACATCAGAGCCCACAACACATGGCAATAAGAATATATAACAAGCTGCCTCAGGAGATAAAAAATGAAACCAGACTCACTCCGTTCAACAATAAACTGAAAACATTTCTTTTGGAAAACTGCTACTACTCAACTGAAGAATTTTTGAACCAGAAATAATTACTTACATAATTTAAAAATTAAAAATAATAACAATTGAATAATGAAATAATTGAATAACTAAATAATGAAATAATACAGACATATTAAATAATTGAATAGCGAATAATTAATTAAACAAATACCTAAATACCAGACATACTTGAATGATTAACTAAATAATACAGACACACGTAGCCTCGCACACAGACATTATACACAATTAGAGTTAAGTAATTATAAGAATGTGCATGCGCCAAAATGTTATGGCCTAAATAATTAGATTTAATCCTACTTAATGATAGAAGGTAATTATGAATTTCATTGTGTCGTTATTGTTTAAATGTTTGCTAGTTAGCCCTCAAGTTTGCGATGCCTGGAAAAGGTCGCTAAGTTGTAAGTACCTGCATTTGTAAACAACACCAAAATGTACACTTAGTATGCAAATAAATATTTGACTTTGACTTTTTGACTTTGATATCTATGGAGCCCTTTTTGATGTTGTGCAAAAAGAGTACCAATCTACCTTCAAGACCAAAACCATTAATATTAATGGCACTACCGTTGGCTCTAACCAATGGGCTACTCCAGTTATTTATAAAAGTAGAGCGAGACTATACGAATTATATGGTTTGAAAAAGCACAGGTTTGATACTCCTTTCCTAGAGTAGGTATGTCAAAAATTATTCAAAATTATTTAAAGGTATTTGTGTTTGTGCTAAATCTAAATTTTTAAGCGATACAATTAAAAATTCCAATAACAAAGTAAAAACCACTTGGAAAATTATTAACAATGAAACGGGTAAGTCGGTTAAAGAAAACAAACAACTTGAAATTATGGTCGACAACAAATTAGTTAATAAAGCAGCAGACGTTGCTGAGGCATTTAATGACTTTTTTGCCAACACACCTATAACTACGACTCACTCCTTAAATTCATCCCCGTCTAATGCTGAAAACCTCCTGCATAGTAGTGTGCCTAAATGTGGTCGCTTATTTAACTTCGAACATATGTGAACCTCGTAATGTAGTTAATGTATTTAACACACTTAAGTCTAAAAACACTGGTGATTACTGGGGCATCTCCATTAAACTGTTAAGTAATATAATAGACATAGTAGCCCCCTATCTAGCTGTTACTTTTAATAAATGTGTTGATGTAGGAACTTTTCCTCACCTCATGAAAAGTAGTAAAGTCATACCTTTATTTAAATCAGGTAATAAAAATGACGTTGGCAATTTTAGGCCTATTTCTATCTTATCTGCATTTAGCAAAATATTTGAAGAGTTGAGTTTGCTTGAGTTTTACTCAAGCAGTTGCTAAGACATTTTAATTTAAATGGCCTCCTTCATGATGAACAATATGGGTTTACTAAAGGTCGTTCGACTACAGATGCAGGTGTTGCTCTACTGAAACATATATTTAACGCATGGGAGAACTCGCAAAATGCTATTGGAATTTTCTGTGACCTTTCCAAAGCCTTTGATTGCGTGCACCATGACACGCTGTTGCGTAAACTACATCATTACGGTGTACAAAACGAAGCTCTTAAAGTAGTAAATTCATATTTACATAATAGGTTTCAATGTGTAGATGTAAATGGTGTGAAATCTTCCGAGCTACCAGTTCAGTTAGGTGTTCCTCAAGGTTCAATACTGGGTCCATTCTTGTTCTTAGTGTATATCCTTAGACTTACCATTCTATTTAAAGGGTATCTGTGATGTTGTACTGTTTGCAGATGAAACCTCTCTTATTTTTAAAGTTGACAGGAATAGACAAGATTTTGACGACGTAAACAGTGCACTCTCAATGGTTACAGATTGGTTTACGACAAATAACTTAGTTCTCAATGCTAAGAAAACGAAATGTATAAAGTATGCCTTACCGAATGTTAGAAATCTAGGACCCAACATCGTTTTAGATAGGGAGATGCTTAAAACTGTAGACTCGGCAGTTTTTCTGGGTATAACAGTAGATGCCAAACTTCAGTGGGGCCCACATATATCAAGCCTGGCGGGAAGGCTCAGTTCAGCCGCCTACGCCGTCAGGAAAGTAAGACAATACACTGACATTGATACGGCTCGGTTAGTCTATTTTAGTTATTTTCATAACGTTATGTCATACGGTATTCTGCTCTGGGGCAAAGTCGCTGACATTCAAAATATATTTGTTCTTCAGAAACGAGCTGTTCGAGCAATTTACCAGCTCGGTGCCAGTTTCTTTGACAGATTTTTTAAACATATTGGTATTCTCACGGTGGCATCACAATTTATCTTCGCCAACATCTTATATATTAGACAAAATATACATTTATACACTAAAAACAGTGATATTCACAATGTTAACACCAGAAATAAGGACACATTGCGTGCTCCATTTCACCAGCTTCATAAGGTTCATAACTTATTTGCTGGGCTTGGTATAACCTTTTATAACAAGCTACCCTCTTCTTTTCAAGACTTGCCCTTCAATGCGTTTAAAGCTAAAGTAAAATCTAACCTTTGTTCAAAGGCATACTATTCTATCAACGATTACTTAAACGATAAGAATAATTGGTCGCTGTGTTTAACTTAAGGCAATGTTTATGTTCTTTCTCCAGAATTAGCATACCTACTGACAGGTTATATGAGTTCATATAATTGTTTATTTTCCTTGACTGTCAAGGTCAATTTATTTTAATTTTATTTATTATTGACATAATCTACTCATTTCAATGTTTATTTTTTATGAGTGGTATTGCAATATGTGGTTAGCTAGTGACCTCGACAATTGATCATAGTTTTCTTGCCTGAGCAACCGGCAGCAAGTTCGTCATGCTCCCTTAAATGTCACTGCTTGCGGTAGCGTCGGGGGTCGGGTTGTCTCTTTCCCTCAAATATGGCGAGGGGGGTAATGGCTGATCTTTGCGTTATGCTCGTGAACGGGTGCTGCTTGTGGTGACTGGTCGTCTTGCTGACCTTGGTTTTGTTTTGTTATTAGTAATTTAACTCGTTGTTTATTTTACTTCGTTGGTCCTAGTTTATCATCTGTGACTTCGAGTTACCGACTACATGTACGGCTATATGTAAGTGGGCACGCCCTTTATTACTGGAGGTTTTTATTTAGGTATAAAGTTCTGCTTACGTTTTTGTTTTTGTTTCTGCTTGAATATAGTTTTCGATTTTTTTTTTTGGTATATTGGCGTGTGCTAGCTTACTTATAGCAAATAATTTAATTTAATGTTTTGTGTTGCGTAATGTACAGACGCCAGCAGGTCAAGCTACCTGAAACTGTAAAATTTTCCCAATTAACCTTGAACCTAATGCTTTAGCGATATAGTTGAAAATCTATTAAAGAAATTTGACAGATTGTAGTAGCATGATGTGCTGGCGTCTGTACCTAAATTATTATGCGCAGTGTTATATAGATTCATTTTTTTTTTAACTGAACAGACAGCTGTGCTGCTGGGGAGTTTGTTGCGCCACTTCTTCTCCCCAACTAAAGCACTAGGAAGTGGTGAAGGGCGGGCGTTTTGGGGGACTGTCTTATGTAATTTTGACGTTCAAAAAGCGCTGATTTTCAGCCTAGTTTCAATAAATGACTTTTGATTTTGATTTTGAACAAATTGCTGATCTCCTCACCCGTACTCACGGTCCTATCACTGTAATGGAAATGGACTTTTGGAAAAGTACCGGAATTTCTTTTGCTCTTAACATTGACCAAAAAGATTTCCGATTCTCAATGATCGACGATTCAATTTTATCCATGTATGTATTGAAACATGTTTTCTCCAATACAACTGCTCTATTACGTAAAATAAAAAAATCTCATTCTCTCTCTCATTAAATATCGACTAACTACCTGTGTTTCCACAAAACCCAGACCTCAGCACCCAAACTACCACTTGGCATCACTATCCACTGCGCAACCTGTAACCATCTACTGTGCACCTGCCAGAAAATTAAAAATGTTGAATGGATAAAATATTTGGGGGTTTTAATAGATTAGAGGCCCTCTTTCAAGCCCCATATTGACCTGGTAGCCAAGGGTACCAGAAAATTGATTCACATAATGAAACTCTTGCGTAACTCTGCCAACAAGAAAACTAAAAATGGTATATGTGGCATTATGTAGAAAGATATTGTGGCTTACTCTCCACGGGTACGTACGGTCTTTGCAAGGCGTCAGTATGTATGCCAATCAGCAGAAAGATATTGTGGCTTACTCTCCACGGGTACGTACGGTCTTTGCAAGGCGTCAGTATGTATGCCAATCAGCAGAAAGATATTGTGGCTTACTCTCCACGGGTACGTACGGTCTTTGCAAGGCGTCAGTATGTATGCCAATCAGCAGAAAGATATTGTGGCTTACTCTCCACGGGTACGTACGGTCTTTGCAAGGCGTCAGTATGTATGCCAATCAGCAGAAAGATATTGTGGCTTACTCTCCACGGGTACGTACGGTCTTTGCAAGGCGTCAGTATGTATGCCAATCAGCAGAAAGATATTGTGGCTTACTCTCCACGGGTACGTACGGTCTTTGCAAGGCGTCAGTATGTATGCCAATCAGCAGAAAGATATTGTGGCTTACTCTCCACGGGTACGTACGGTCTTTGCAAGGCGTCAGTATGTATGCCAATCAGCAGAAAGATATTGTGGCTTACTCTCCACGGGTACGTACGGTCTTTGCAAGGCGTCAGTATGTATGCCAATCAGCAGAAAGATATTGTGGCTTACTCTCCACGGGTACGTACGGTCTTTGCAAGGCGTCAGTATGTATGCCAATCAGCCTTCATATACAACAACATTAACGCAAAACTAAAGTCCCACTGCGAGGCCTCACATCAATGCAAAAAAGTCATAACTGAGTGGTTAAAAACTCTAACATATGAAGAAACAGAGCAGATTCCAGTCAGACTTACGTGAATACTTATCTTCTTAATAATAGTGTTATACCTTGTGATTGCAGTGAGTGGCACTATCAGCAAACACACATAAACACAATAACATTCACGCGCGCACATAATCATACACACACACACACGAACAAGCACACACACACACACGAACACATCCTCACACACACACAAACCTACACTACTATAGTCACACATACGTATACTCACAATTACACACTACACGGATCTGCTAATTAGTCTACAGTTCATTGTTTTCTCTTTGTTTATTTGTTTTTCTTTTAAATTAGTTCATAAGTTTAATTTATAACGTCTCAATATTGTCAACTCTTAATTAAGGGAAGCAGCGAGACAACCCCGACACAAGTATTATTAGTTACTTACTGGGGCTGTTTCATTCACATTTGTAAATGTAACCGTTTGAGACTCAATAAACAATTTTTTTTTATGTGAGTCGATTCTGTGCTACTGTATAACAGTATGGGGTGGAGTTGTAATCACCACCATGATCCAATGCGAACGAGCCCCACGATCGGTTTTGAAAGTCACACCCTAACACATACTCACACACACACACCCACTCTCTCTCACACATACTCTCTTACAGATAGTGCATTGCGCTCTAAATATTCCCGTTACTTTATTTTTTTAATTTTTGTCAATGTATCATTGTTTTGATTACCTTCTTTAATTGAATATCACTTTGTCATGTGCTTCTACGGTAACAATCCGCCAGTATTAATGTAATGCGCATTTTCGCTATTTGGTAATATCACCCATGGACTCCACGAGACAGGCTCGACCTAGTGTGGATTCCATAAGCAAAATGCTTCCTTTGCGTCTTCTGTTTTTGAATATCTAGCTGTTAAGGTAGACTACAATAAGGAAATGTAAAGCACTGCTTTTGGGAAATAAAATAAACAAACAAATAAACAAACTCAAGGCCATTGGCATATATCTGCGTCTAATGACTTCTCAGCGTGGTGGAGAGCTAGATATGTTGCTCTGTTGTGTGCTCTCTTGTGACTAGCATTTCAGCAAACTATCTCGAAAATAAAAAAAGTATCGACAAACAAACAATTAAAAGTAACTAGAATATTTTAGGCAAATGCATTAGGTAGGTATATATTTTTTTTCTTTTTACATTATATTCCATAAATGAGTGTTCACGACACTAATATTCTCGCACAAAGGACTCGGGAGCGGGAGTGCGCTCTCCGAGCTCGGAATAAAATACTGTGTTGGTGTTATGATTTATTGGTCGTGAGCGTGTGCGGCGGCTAGGGCGGGCGGCGCTCCGTGACGGCGTCGGCCGTGGCGTCGTACCGCGGCGGGTTGGCCCAGGGGTCGTAGCCCAGCACCGACAGCATGGGCGCCAGCTCCGCCATGTCGGCGCGCACGTCGGCCGGGATCTGCCCCACCCACTTGTCCAGCGCGTCCAGGTTCACTGGCCGCACCACCTGGTCTGACGACCGCTCCACACTGCGGGGGATGAACACATTGTAATTTTCATGTACTCAATACATTTTTCCATTGGTCTGATTTTATAAGGATGGATATTCTGACCCAAATCTATAGTAGTAGTAGTATAGTGTATCTGAAGAAAATTTACTTTAAAAAAGTAAAAACCGACTTCAAAAACCTAAAATGAATAAAATAACTATCATAAAAAACTTAATAGCTTCTGAAGTCGGTGCCAAGCTAAGGTGCATTGAAGAATTGAAGACACCGACTTCAGAAGCTGTTAAGTTTTTTTAGTTGAATATACACAATTACATAAGCCCAAGAAGAACGAAAATAAGAATCATCAAAATCCGCTTAGAAATGCCGGAGATACAGTACATTTATGTATAACTTCGTACATAACAATAATCACCTATTGTATTACGTTAACCTTCCTGAAAGTATGTTAGTCAAAGTTGTTTACGTTAGTGAAAGAATCATCAAAATTGGTTTATTCGTTTTTGAGAAAATCACGAAGTTTTGTTCCAAAATGTCATGAATTCCGAAATCAAACTTGGAGAGAAGAAATCTCACTCTTAGAGACATGTATTGATGATTCGGTTATAATTATGTATATATAGTGTCGGCACAACAGTAATGAGACACCCTACTACACTCTATACATTTCCTTTTTCAAGTTAATTGTTTTCGATAAAATTCTAGAATGTTGTAGAACATTCTTATAAAGCCGCCCTCGCTAACGGTTTAGTCAGTTTGAAGAAAAATGGACGAGCGACAAGTTCAAACTCTATAGTTATACGAGTATTTGTTAGGCCACAGTGCGCGGGCTGCGGCTGACAATATCAACACTGTATTGGGCGCTGGAAGTACAAGCCATGCGACGGTGTCCCGATAGTTTGACCGTTTTAAATCAGGAGACAGGAGCCTTGAAAGTCAGCCACGCTCTGGACGACCACCCGCAGAGAATGATGATGATTTACGCCGCGAACTGCAGTCGAATGCGGATGCTACCGCTCGTGAATTAGAGGAAGCAAAAAAACTGCAGTCACCACGTCGTGGAAAATCATCTGCATGAGCTTGGGTATCGAAAAGTTTTGGCTCGGTGGGTACCGCACAGCCTTACAGACGCCAGTCGTGCAGTCTGTGTCGCTATCTGTCAATCACTTTTACTGCGACCCCGACGTACAGAGTTTTTGTCTGATCTGGTTATTGGAGATGAATCATGGATTCATTACGAGAACGCTACACGTCGTGCTTTTTGGCTGCCTCCAGAAGAAACGCCACCAACTCAACCGAAGCTGAGTCAAAGAACCGCTTAAAAGTTCTGCTTTGCTGTTTCTGGGAAGCGCAAGGCGTGCTGTTTTATGAATTATTACACAATGAAACTATAAACGTTGACAAATATTCAACCCAGCTCACAAAACTATCTACTGCTATCAATAAAAAACGACGAAGGCGAGTATATGTAGTTTTACTACACGATAACGCTCGCCCTCATGTCGCATCTGCCGTTCGCCAACAGTTGGAGAACTTGGGCTGGGAGACGATACCCCACCCACCTTATTCCCCAGACCTCGCCCCATCAGACTATCATTTTTCGAGGTACAGCCATCAGAGTTCTAGGCGAAAGGCATCCAAACTTTGCCGGATCGTTGGCAATAAGTCTTAGATGCTAATGGTGACTACATCATTGACTAAGCTTTTTGTATTGTAATAATAATAAAAAATATAAAACGTAAACCAACTGTCTCATTACTTTTGTGCCAAGCACATACGTAGGTCACGGCATAAGTCTTATCGTATGAAAAAAGTATTTACTGTTTCTCGAAATATTTTCCACCACACTCAATACACTTTCCAATACGCAAGAACCAGTCATTAAACCAATGCTCCCATTTTTCTTTTTCAATGGAATCACATATTGTTTCCCAGGCCTCGACTAACTGCTCCTCCGAAGCAAACTTACGTCCTTTTAGTTGGGATTTTGCTAACGGAAAAAGACCAAAATCGCATGGTGCCAAGTCAGAATTGTAAGGTGGATGGTCCAATACTCGAATTCCAGTTTCTTGTAAAGTCTGTTGAGTTAGCTGGGCACGATGCGCTGGAGCGTTGTCGATATGAAGATACCACGAGCGCATAGGGGACTTCGGTCTGAGATTTTTTAACGCTCTAAATAACTGTGGCAAACAAACTTCAGTATACCAACGAGCTGTGACTGTCTTCTGCTTATCTAGCACAACATTGGCCACTAAACCCGTTTTACGAAAAAAAGACACAATCATTCTTCTTCCGACCGAACGTGATTTTTTCACTTGTACAGGTTGATCTTCATCTTCAAAGACCCATACCTGTTCTGTGATTTAGATGGTACATCAAAAAAATACAGCCAGCCTTTGTCACCTGTGATGATTGAATTTACAGCACCGTGTTCTCCCGATTCGAAGTCTTTCAACATTTTTTTGCACCAAATTACGCGTGCCTCCCGTTGAGCGTCGGTTAGCTCGTGGGGTATCCACAGGGTACAAAGTTTTCTAACATTTAAATGGTTTGATATAATTCTTCCAATACTTCGTTCAGAGATCTTCAGGGTTTCAGCTAATTGTTTATAAGTTATTCGTCTATCTTTGGTTATAGCTTCTCTCACAAGTTCAATGTTTTTTTCGGTCATGATTTCTGTCGGCCGGCCTGAACGAGGATCGTCTTCTAAATTAAACAGCCCACGCTTAAAATTTAAATACCATCTCTGAATAGTTCTTAAGGACGGGCAATCCTTATCAAACACTTTCTTCATTTCTTCTTCACACTGTTTAGTAGATAATCCGCGGCGAAAGTTGTAGAAAATAATAGCACGATATCCGACAGCTGGGAACGACTCCATAGCGACGTATTCAAAAAATCACTGAATTAATTGAGTCAATAATTCAGTTTATATTTTGTACTTAGACTAAACAAAGAGGGTACTTTGTAATAACGTAAACAAATCAACGCTGCGGTATGTTTGAGGGCTTAACGACAAGACTTATGCCGTGACCTACGTATTTGCTATAGTTGCGAATCATATTTTGTTCAAGATACAACCTGACACTGACGTGCAAAATGCAAAAAAAAAAACGTAAGAAAATTTGAATTTCGCGGGATACCACTGCGGCTAAGGTTTTACAGTAAGGTTTTAAAAAAAATGATCTTTATGTACTTACTAAAAATGTTTCTGACGTTCGATTTTATCCCGTAATTACCTTTAAAGAGTGTGAACAATAACTATGTCGCTTATTTTCTTGCACTACACACTACACACTACTAGGCGTTTCCAGCGAGAGGACGCACTGTGATTCGTTGTTAAGATGCTAGATGGAGAAGTAACTGAATTTCCTGGAATTTATTACCTGAGCCCCTAGCCACACACCCCTTCGTCCCAATTCCACGAATTGTTATGCCGCCATATGTAACACATGTCAGCCGCCATATGTAACACATATCAGCCGCCGTATGTAACACACGGCAGACGCCATATGTAACACATGTCAGCCGCCATATGTAACACATATCAGCCGCCGTATGTAACACACGGCAGACGCCATATGTACCACATGTCAGCCGCCATATGTAACACATATCAGCCGCCGTATGTAACACACGGCAGACGCCATATGTAACACATGTCAGCCGCCATATGTAACACATATCAGCCGCCGTATGTAACACACGGCAGACGCCATATGTAACACATGTCAGCCGCCATATGTAACACATATCAGCCGCCGTATGTAACACACGGCAGACGCCATATGTAACACATGTCAGCCGCCATATGTAACACATATCAGCCGCCGTATGTAACACACGGCAGACGCCATATGTAACACATGTCAGCCGCCATATGTAACACATATCAGCCGCCGTATGTAACACACGGCAGACGCCATATGTAACACATGTGAGCCGCCATATGTAACACATATCAGCCGCCGTATGTAACACACGGCAGACGCCATATGTAACACATGTCAGCCGCCATATGTAACACATGTCAGCCGCCATATGTAACACATATCGACCGCCATGTAGTGGTTGCAGTATGTGCGGTGTGTGTGGTGTGCGGTGTGTGTAGCGTGTGCGGTGTGTGAGGTGTGTGTAGTGTGTAAGCTGTATGCGGTGTTTGCGATGTGTGTAGTGTGTGCGATGTGTGTAGTGTGTGCGGTGTGTGCGATGTGTGTAGTGTGTGCGGTGTGTGCGATGTGTGTAGTGTGTGCGGTGTGTGCGATGTGTGCGGTGTTTGCGATGTGTGTAGTGTGTGCGGTGTGTGTAGTGTGTGCGGTGTGTGTGGTGTGTGCGGTGTGTTCTGTGTGTGTAGTGTGTGCGGTGTGTGCTGTGTGTGCGGTGTGTGTAGTGTGTGAGGTGTGTGTAGTGTGTGCGGTGAGTGAGGTATGTGTGCGGTGTGTGTGGTGTGTGAGGTGTGTGAGGTGAATGTGTGTTGTGATCGGTGTGTTCGATGTGTGTGTGTGTGGTGTGTGCGATGTGTGTGGTGTGTGCGGTGTGTAGTGTGTGTAGTGTTTGCGGTGTGTGCGGTGTGTGTGGTGTGTGTGATGTGTGTGTTGTGAGCGGTGTGTGCGGTGTGTGTGATGCCGCTACTCACTTGGAGAGCGCGACCCCGTTGGGCTGGTTGATGTAGCGCTCGTGGTGTAGCACAGCGTCGTGCCACGGCAGCTGCAGGAAGGCCAGCACGCGGCGCATGGTGGCGTGCGGCCGCAGCACCAGCGCCTCGTAGCGCACCACCAGGCACTTGTCGGCGCCCATCGCCTTGCACTGCTGGTACATCAGCTCCACGGCGTGGTTCCACTTGGTCAGGCACTGCCGGTAGCTCGTCAAGTCGAACCCCGTGATCGTGACCTGCGCATCAACTGACTTCTCACCGAGGGGTTCCAGTAACTCACGTGGTCACATCCCAGGCGGGTAAATAGAGGCGAAGTGTCATCGATTAACAATCGATAAACATTTTACAAAAAAAAAAAACCACTGACTTCCAAAAGAAACACTACAAAGTGATAAATCACACCTCAAAAAGTCTATACTCTTGCTAGTGATGTGCCACATGCCATAACAATCTTTTAACAACATTGTGAATTCGCTAGAATTGTGAACCGAGTCACATAACTCATCTGTTGGGCTTGGTATATCCTTTTATAACAAGCTACCTTCTTCTTTGCTAGGTTTGCTCTACAATGCGTTTATAGCTAAAGTAAAATCTAACCTTTGTTCAAAGGCATACTATTCCATCGACGACTACTTAAGACGCTACCGAGCGCACAGTGGCGCCCTCATCGTTTGTTTTGTTATTTCTTTCAATTTAAAAAGAAAATGCAGAAAATAAGCACGTTAAGTTGTACTCCACAAAACTATACGTTATTATTATTATTATAAACAGTAGTTTTATATTGTTAAGT
The DNA here is from genome assembly GCA_948252095.1 of Dicycla oo. Taxonomy (NCBI): domain Eukaryota; kingdom Metazoa; phylum Arthropoda; class Insecta; order Lepidoptera; family Noctuidae; genus Dicycla; species Dicycla oo. Next base: position 446,095 of record OX411718.1, on the reverse strand, counting down.
TTTATTGTAATCATTAAAACGGGAAATGGTGGCCACTTTTTTTACTTAGCCAAGAGCCCCTCTTGATCGAACGACCCATGCGTCCATTACTTAGTCACAGTCCCTCTTGATCGACCGACCCGGGCGTCCATGACTTAGCCAAGAGCCCCCTTGATGGACCGACGTGTGCGTCCATTACTTAGCCAAGAGCCCCTCTTGATCGACTGACCCGTGCGTCCATTACTTAGCCAAGAGTCCTTGAAATATCTGACACATTTGATATGTTAATTTTCTGATCGGTAAAAAGCGGGAGTGTTTTCTGTGAACAATGTATTTAATGCAAAACAGCTGCTCAATTGATAATTTCCTACTTTGCGTGCCAAGACAGGCCACTCTGTAGCGCTAACATTTCTCGCAGGAGTTGGCACTGAACTGGGAGCAGCCAGCACCCGCAGCAGCCAGCAGAGCGCCGCGACCACGTGACTCGTGACGTCAGCGGCAGCCTGCTCCCAGTGCTACTGGTTACTACATGTGTCCGCAACAGAGCGCCGCGACCACGTGACTCGTGACGTCAGCGGCAGCCTGCTCCCAGTGCTACTGGTTACTACATGTGTCCGCAACAGAGCTCCGCGACCACGTGACTCGTGACGTCACCGGCAGCCTGCTCCCAGTGCTACTGGTTACTACATGTGTCCGCAACAGAGCGCCGCGACCACGTGACTCGTGACGTCACCGGCAGCCTGCTCCCAGTGCTACTGGTTACTACATGTGTCCGCAACAGAGCGCCGCGACCACGTGACTCGTGACGTCACCGGCAGCCTGCTCCCAGTGCTACTGGTTACTACATGTGTCCGCAACAGAGCGCCGCGACCACGTGACTCGTGACGTCAGCGGCAGCCTGCTCCCAGTGCTACTGGTTACTACATGTGTCCGCAACAGAGCTCCGCGACCACGTGACTCGTGACGTCACCGGCAGCCTGCTCCCAGTGCTACTGGTTACTACATGTGTCCGCAACAGAGCGCCGCGACCACGTGACTCGTGACGTCAGCGGCAGCCTGCTCCCAGTGCTACTGGTTACTACATGTGTCCGCAACAGAGCTCCGCGACCACGTGACTCGTGACGTCACCGGCAGCCTGCTCCCAGTGCTACTGGTTACTACATGTGTCCGCAACAGAGCGCCGCGACCACGTGACTCGTGACGTCACCGGCAGCCTGCTCCCAGTGCTACTGGTTACTACATGTGTCCGCAACAGAGCGCCGCGACCACGTGACTCGTGACGTCAGCGGCAGCCTGCTCCCAGTGCTACTGGTTACTACATGTGTCCGCAACAGAGCGCCGCGACCACGTGACTCGTGACGTCACCGGCAGCCTGCTCCCAGTGCTACTGGTTACTACATGTGTCCGCAACAGAGCGCCGCGACCACGTGACTCGTGACGTCACCGGCAGCCTGCTCCCAGTGCTACTGGTTACTACATGCATCCGCAACAGAGCTCCGCGACCACGTGACTCGTGACGTCAGCGGCAGCCTGCTCCCAGTGCTACTGGTTACTACATGTGTCCGCAACAGAGCGCCGCGACCACGTGACTCGTGACGTCAGCGGCAGCCTGCTCCCAGTGCTACTGGTTACTACATGTGTCCGCAACAGAGCTCCGCGACCACGTGACTCGTGACGTCACCGGCAGCCTGCTCCCAGTGCTACTGGTTACTACATGTGTCCGCAACAGAGCGCCGCGACCACGTGACTCGTGACGTCACCGGCAGCCTGCTCCCAGTGCTACTGGTTACTACATGTGTCCGCAACAGAGCTCCGCGACCACGTGACTCGTGACGTCACCGGCAGCCTGCTCCCAGTGCTACTGGTTACTACATGTGTCCGCAACAGAGCGCCGCGACCACGTGACTCGTGACGTCAGCGGCAGCCTGCTCCCAGTGCTACTGGTTACTACATGTGTCCGCAACAGAGCTCCGCGACCACGTGACTCGTGACGTCACCGGCAGCCTGCTCCCAGTGCTACTGGTTACTACATGTGTCCGCAACAGAGCGCCGCGACCACGTGACTCGTGACGTCACCGGCAGCCTGCTCCCAGTGCTACTGGTTACTACATGTGTCCGCAACAGAGCGCCGCGACCACGTGACTCGTGACGTCACCGGCAGCCTGCTCCCAGTGCTACTGGTTACTACATGTGTCCGCAACAGAGCGCCGCGACCACGTGACTCGTGACGTCACCGGCAGCCTGCTCCCAGTGCTACTGGTTACTACATGTGTCCGCAACAGAGCGCCGCGACCACGTGACTCGTGACGTCACCGGCAGCCTGCTCCCAGTGCTACTGGTTACTACATGTGTCCGCAACAGAGCGCCGCGACCACGTGACTCGTGACGTCACCGGCAGCCTGCTCCCAGTGCTACTGGTTACTACATGTGTCCGCAACAGAGCGCCGCGACCACGTGACTCGTGACGTCACCGGCAGCCTGCTCCCAGTGCTACTGGTTACTACATGTGTCCGCAACAGAGCGCCGCGACCACGTGACTCGTGACGTCACCGGCAGCCTGCTCCCAGTGCTACTGGTTACTACATGTGTCCGCAACAGAGCGCCGCGACCACGTGACTCGTGACGTCACCGGCAGCCTGCTCCCAGTGCTACTGGTTACTACATGTGTCCGCAACAGAGCGCCGCGACCACGTGACTCGTGACGTCAGCGGCAGCCTGCTCCCAGTGCTACTGGTTACTACATGTGTCCGCAACAGAGCTCCGCGACCACGTGACTCGTGACGTCACCGGCAGCCTGCTCCCAGTGCTACTGGTTACTACATGTGTCCGCAACGGAGCGCCGCGACCACGTGACTCGTGACGTCACCGGCAGCCTGCTCCCAGTGCTACTGGTTACTACATGTGTCCGCAACGGAGCGCCACCGCCACTGTATTGCAGAACCTACCGACCTAATGACTTTAATGATTTTGAACTAAATATAACGTCCTAACGAGTAGTGTTACTCGTATTGACTTGAAAACAATATACCAATGTTAAATTAGAGCATTTTCTTAATAACTTAATATGTGAATATTTTAGATTGTTTATATTACATAGTGTAAATATTTTGTAGTTATGTCTAACGCGGATGCGGATTTACAATGTTGTCGAAAAATCACGTTGAGGGCATACAAAAGTAAATATTGCTCGAGTATCGTAACTTTTTTACATTACAGGCTTTATACAGGGCTATTTTTAAATCATTAACTAAACTTTAACAGGGTGTTCTACCCATGAATATGAACAACTTTCACTATGGGACCAAACCTGAAATCGCGAAAAAAAAATCAGCTGTTCAGTACATTTTGACGAATTATGCCAACATAAATGTACTGAACAGCTGATTTTTTTTCGCGATTTCAGGTTTGGTCCCATAGTGAAAGTTGTTCATATTCATGGGTAGAACACCCTGTTAAAGTTTAGTTAATGATTTAAAAATAGCCCTGTATATCCTTGTTTTATAAAGCGCTTTAATAAAAACGTCCTGAAAGTCAATAGTTTTTTAATAATGAAATTAATACTTATATCAAAATCATCACATCTGTGCAAAAAATGAGACTTCTCATGTGGCGGCACAAAAATGAGACTTCTCATGTGGCGGCACAAAAATGAGACTTCTCATGTGGCGGCACAAAAATGAGACTTCTCATGTGGCGGCACAAAAATGAGACTTCTCATGTGGCGGCACAAAAATCGACTACCCGACGTAGTAAATAGATTTTAATTTATGATTTACGTTTATCCAAAATGTTTATATTTTTTTTAGAAAAGCAAATAATAATTTCTTCGTAAAATAAATAATCAATAAATAAATAAAATATTAGCATCGAAATTCGTCAACACTGTCATAGAAGTATCAAAGTGGAGGTAGTTTCTTTTCTTATGCTTAGCATTTATGCGGCCGGCGATACCCCGCCCCACTTCTTCAGTTCAGAGCAAACTGCGAAGCGTGCTGCACGTGACATAATACGCGTTCCAAGAGCAAAAATTTGTTGCGAGTGTTCAAAAAAGTTGTTTAGACAAAGTTGCGTCATTCCCGTCAGGCTGTGGCTCAACAAGAACTTAGTTATAAGTGAAGATGCAAAAGAAAATAGCGGTATCTTACTAGTATTATTATATTTCTAGAAAAATCAATGTAGCGTCCTAATCGTCATCACCATACACGTCATCACCGCTTACAAATAATGAGCGGTGATGTCTTCATGTGTATGGTGAATTGGTGATGTTGATTTTCTTAATTTGTGTTATAATTTGCTTAATGTATGCGACGTATGAGGGTGAAAATTGTATATCCCTGTGTGAAGACTCAGAAAATAATGAACATAAAGAAAATATTATAGAGTATATGAACAACAATCGGATTTGAATATTATTATACATGCAGGCAACGGCCACAATGGAAACTTTGTGTATGCTGTTTCAGGATAATATATTATATTAGATTGGGGAAAAAGTCTTTTCGCATTATAGTATGTATGAACTTGTAATAAAATCTCGTTGGCTTATACTATTGGTATCTGGCTGGTTTTGGTATCATTGAAAGTTTAAATTTTAAAGAACATAATTCCAAATTCAAATTAGGAAAATGTGTGATTTTCATTTGTTTTTCGTACCGTCAAGATGAGTGAATCTAATGAAGAAATTCGATACATTTTAAAATTTTACTACAAAAAAGGTAAAAATGCAACGCAAGCCGCGAAAAAAATTTGCGATGTTTATAGTGTAGTATCTGTGAGAGTAGCACAAATTTGGTTTAAGCGTTTTCAATCCGGAAATTTTGATGTCAAAGATGCACGTCGCTCTGGTCGCCCTATTACGGATAAAATGGATGCCATTTTTGAAAAAGTGGAGCAAGATCGACATATCAGTAGTTACGACGTAGCTGAAGAACTTTGGTTCTTCAGCTACGTCGGTGGTGGCTCTTTTGGCGCATTTGAAAAAAACTGGGTACACAAAAAAGCTCGACATTTGGGTACCTCACGAGCTCACTGAAAGAAACCTAATGAACCGTGTACTCATTTGTGATTCTTTATTACGACGTAACGAAACCGAACCATTTTTGAAGAAGCTGATAACTGGTGATGAAAAGTGGATCACGTATGACAAGAACGTGCGAAAAAGGTCGTGGTCAAAGGCCGGTCAGGCTTCACAGACTGTGGCGAAACCCGGGTTAACTCGCAACAAGGTGATGCTGTGTGTGTGGTGGGATTGGAAGGGCATTATTCATTATGAGCTGTTACCACCAGGCAGGACCATCGATTCTGAACTCTACTGCGAACAACTGATGAGATTAAAGCAAGAAGTTGAGAGAAAGCGGCCGGAATTAATCAACAGAAGGGGTGTGGTTTTTCATCATGATAACGCTAGACCTCGCACATCTTTAGCCACTCAGCAAAAATTAAGAGAGTTTGGCTGGGAGGTGTTAATGCATCCGCCGTATAGTCCTGACCTTGCACCTTCAGATTTCCACCTGTTTCGGTCTCTTCAGAATTCTTTAGGCAGTGTCAGGTTAACATCACGAGAGGACTGCCAAAACCACTTGTCGCAGTATTTTGACCAGAAGTCCCAAAATTTCTATAGCAATGGGATCATGTCCCTACCTACAAGATGGCAAAAAGTTATCGAACAAAATGGTACCTACATACTTTAGTTAATGTAAATAAACTATATTAAAAAATGTTTTGAATTTTCTTATAAAATACGAAGAAACTTTTTCCCCAACCTATTATGATGAAATAATCTTTAATAATCTTCACAAATAGTCGCCTACTCTGGGTGATATCAGTTTTTTTTAGGTACTCTAGAAAAAGACCTGTGCATAAACATTTTTAAATAGCCACCGCTACCGCCCGTGCTACAGCCCGCGGCACGTAAGTTGGCAAGAGTCGTTAGTTGCGCAGAAGTCATTTTTTAGATCTCTTTGGTCGCGAGCGGGACGCGGGGAATGAGGTAGCATCATTCCGAGCGCGCGATTGGTTGGTCAGTCGACCCTTGTCTTTCGCGTCGCGTCCACGTTCCATTCGCTCCCGAGTACAGTTGCGTGCACTAAAATTGTAACATTTGTTTTTGTTGAGCTTTTGTTACAAGTTCTTGCTATTGTTTTGTTTGAATTTTTAAATTTAGATAATGCCACAAACAAATACCATTTTACGTAGACATGCCAGAAAAATGGTTTATGATGTGTACTGTTACATATTTTGACGAATTATGCGAACATAAATGTACTGAACTGCTGATTTTTTTTTCGCGATTTCAGATTTGGTCCCATAGTAAAAGTTGTTCATAATGATGAGTACAATGACCTCTTAAGAGGTTGTTGGTGTTTTACAAATAACCCTGTATATTTTATTTATTACTCCTAATATACTTCACGAATTCTTCTCCTATCTTTAACTTTCTTCTAAATAGTTATGTTTAAAAATAAATTATGGTAATAACCACAGAATAATGACAAGCAATAAAAGTGACCATTTTTTTGTTGCAATAAGTGTAGCATGCGCGAACTTACCCCCACTACGCCAAAACCTTGCCAACTTACGTGCCGTGGGCTATACCACCATTAAAGGTACCAAAATGTGCCTGAACTGTTAAAAATTCGTCAGCAATTCAGCTTATGTTCATAATAAAGTTGATATTTTACCTCCACAGAACACTATTACTCACATAGTTTACCATAGATAATGTACGAATTTCTCTCCTAGGTTGTTTCGTTTAACGTTCAGACAAAATGACAGCGGCTTTTAATAATTTTTATTATTAATATTGTAAGTTTTTAACTTGATTTCAATTTAAAATATCTGCTACCGTAACAAAACTCAATTTAGAAGCAAATAATATATAATAGAATTAAAAATAATAAAATTTAATTTGTACTCAAAATCGTTGGTAACGAAGCGTAATCGAATGAAAGTGGCGCCAACCAACGTTTGATAGTTGTCAGCATTTAGACCCATTTGAGGAACTACTAAAATGTATTTTGTACGTTTGATACCATCTATGTAATAGATATGGAATGCAATAAAGAATTGAGTATTGAGTATTAAAATCTTTTTTATTATTTATATTAAAATAAATTTTATTATTTTTGTGTTCTTTTGTATGGGCTAAAAAAATAACTTGGCAGCGAAAATATTTCCGTCGACATAGGATGCATGAGCGAGCGAGGGCACCCCGAGGTTAGGTTTGGTGAGGTTACTTCAAACCCATTACACAGAAATAGGAGCCCCGCCAAGCGGGGCTCCGTCGACATAGGATGCAAGAGCGAGCGAAGGGCACTCTGAGGGTTGGTTTGGATAGGTTACCTTAAACCCTTTACACAGCAATTGGAGGAGGAAGATGCGATTCTCAACTTGAGGTCAAGTTCAATGACCTCGAGATGACCTTTAGGTCAAGATCAATGACCCTGAGGTCAAGGACAGTGACCTTAGATTTAATCTTACCAAAAAAAATGTTAATATAAAAAACTACGTTTTTTTTTTTTTTTAGTGAAGCCCTGACTCCAGACGGCCAAATATATACTAAAAACGGTCTATTCTACCCAAGTTTGGTCCCATAGTAAAAGTTGTTCAAAATTATGGTCTCATTAATACCCTAGAGTTATGGTATATAAAAATAAAACACATATATTTGTCGTAATTTTGACAGGCCAGCTGGCGTGGTTGGTTAAGATATCGCCTATCACGTCGCAGGTCATGGGTTCGGTTCCCATCCAGGACAAACATTTGTGTGCATGAACATGTCTGTTTGTCCAGAATCTGGGTGTAATATTTACAAAAAAAAGTAGTACATGTCGTTTATCAGTTATGTGGTTTCCATAGTACAAGCTCTGCTTAGTTTGGGATCAGATGACCGTGTGTGAAATGTCCCAGGATATTATTATTAATTCTAACCATCTATTTTTCAAACACCAAAGCCGTTTAGTAGGAGTAGGGATATTAGCCAAAAAATAGCGTTTAGGCAAATATTTTTTTAAGTAAATGGCCATACGAAAAAATCCTGTTAAGGAAATGTTGTGCATGAATCTATTCGCTGTACTATGCAGATCTCCATTTATCTAATGTTGGCGTGATTGTGACTAACTCCTACAAGCTATTAGCTATTATTGTTAGCTTTAGACACTTCGCTGTACTATGCAGATCTCCATTTATCTAATGATCTCTCCGTACAACGAGGAAACGATCAACACATGCTGGTAACCACTCAAGCGTCCCGCTGGGGCTGGTCACCATGGCAACGCTTTATTTAAACCACGGCAGGAAATACGCGATACGTGCTTTCTCGCTTCTGATCGCGTGACGTACGTTCTCGCTTGCACATGTCGTCTGTGTTTGCAGACACCATATAGTATGCTCGATGTCGATTAGTGACCGTTCGTTAGGCGCTGCAGTAGCCGAAGCAGCTGAGCGGAGTGAGCCTGAGCGCGAGCGGGACCTACCTTGCGAGTGATGATCGAGTGCACGGTGGCGCGGCCGTCACGCACCATGAACAAGAACTTGGCGTTGGGGAACAGCTCCAGTACGTAGGTGCCCATCTTGAGCACGAGCGGGTCCTTGTTGCAGAGCCGCGGCGCCGTGTCGCCGTGGCGCACGATCACCTCCAGGCAGAAGGCGGCGATGGCGTTGTCCAGCACCGCCTTCGACACGCCCGCCTGCTCCAGACGAACGCTTTCCTTCTGCGAGCGCATCCAGTGCTGGCGCATCTGCAGAATGCGAGGCACCACGCGTGTCTCCTGTCCGCAGCGCACGTCGGGGTGCGCGTCCAGCATAGCGCGCATGAGCGTGGTGCCGGAGCGCGGCACGCCGCCAATGAAGATAAGCGGCAACTCGCGGCCCTCCACCGGCGCGTCCAGCTCGCGGCGCCGCTGAGCGCCGGCCGTTCGCGCACCGCCGCGCCACAGCCACACCAGCAGCGCGCCCGCCAGCAGCGCCGCCGCCACGCGCCACCGCGCGCCGCGCCCCATCACTACCCGCCTCCTGAGCCTGCACATCACACACACCACGTACACACACCAGCAGCGCGCCCGCCAGCAGCGCCGCCGCCACGCGCCACCGCGCGCCGCGCCCCATCACTACCCGCCTCCTGAGCCTGCACATCACACACACCACGTACACACACCAGCAGCGCGCCCGCCAGCAGCGCCGCCGCCACGCGCCACCGCGCGCCGCGCCCCATCACTACCCGCCTCCTGAGCCTGCACATCACACACACCACGTACACACACCAGCAGCGCGCCCGCCACGCGCCGCTCCCCATCACTACCCGCCTCCTGAGCCTGCACATCACACACACCACGTACACACACCAGCAGCGCGCCCGCCAGCAGCGCCGCCGCCACGCGCCACCGCGCGCCGCGCCCCATCACTACCCGCCTCCTGAGCCTGCACATCACACACACCACGTACACACACCAGCAGCGCGCCCGCCAGCAGCGCCGCCGCCACGCGCCACCGCGCGCCGCGCCCCATCACTACCCGCCTCCTGAGCCTGCACATCACACACACCACGTACACACACCAGCAGCGCGCCCGCCAGCAGCGCCGCCGCCACGCGCCACCGCGCGCCGCGCCCCATCACTACCCGCCTCCTGAGCCTGCACATCACACACACCACGTACACACACCAGCAGCGCGCCCGCCACGCGCCGCTCCCCATCACTACCCGCCTCCTGAGCCTGCACATCACACACACCACGTACACACACCAGCAGCGCCGCCGCTACACGCCACCGCGCGCCGCGCCCCATCACTACCCGCCTCCTGAGCCTGCACATCACACACACCACGTACACACACCAGCAGCGCGCCCGCCAGCAGCGCCGCCGCCACGCGCCACCGCGCGCCGCGCCCCATCACTACCCGCCTCCTAAGCCTGCACATCACACACACCACGTACACACACCAGCAGCGCCGCCGCCACGCGCCGCTCCCCATCACTACCCGCCTCCTGAGCCTGCACATCACACACACCACGTACACACACCAGCAGCGCCGCCGCCACGCGCCGCTGCCCATCACTACCCGCCTCCTGAGCCTGCACATCACACACACCACGTACACACACCAGCAGCGCCGCCGCTACACGCCGCGCCCCATCACTACCCGCCTCCTAAGCCTGCACATCACACACACCACGTACACACACCAGCAGCGCCGCCGCCACGCGCCGCTCCCCATCACTACCCGCCTCCTGAGCCTGCACATCACACACACCACGTACACACACCAGCAGCGCCGCCGCCACGCGCCGCTCCCCATCACTACCCGCCTCCTGAGCCTGCACATCACACACACCACGTACACACACCAGCAGCGCGCCCGCCAGCAGCGCCGCCGCCACGCGCCACCTCGCGCCGCGCCCCATCACTACCCGCCTCCTAAGCCTGCACATCACACACACCACGTACACACACCAGCAGCGCCGCCGCCACGCGCCGCTCCCCATCACTACCCGCCTGCTGAGCCTGCACATCACACACACCACGTACACACACCAGCAGCGCCGCCGCCACGCGCCGCTCCCCATCACTACCCGCCTCCTGAGCCTGCACATCACACACACCACGTACACACACCAGCAGCGCCGCCGCTACACGCCGCGCCCCATCACTACCCGCCTCCTGAGCCTGCACATCACACACACCACGTACACACACCAGCAGCGCGCCCGCCACGCGCCGCTCCCCATCACTACCCGCCTCCGGAGCCTGCACATCACACACACCACGTACACACACCAGCAGCGCCGCCGCCACGCGCCGCTCCCCATCACTACCCGCCTCCTGAGCCTGCACATCACACACACCACGTACACACACCAGCAGCGCCGCCGCCACGCGCCGCTCCCCATCACTACCCGCCTCCTGAGCCTGCACATCACACACACCACGTACACACACCAGCAGCGCCGCCGCCACGCGCCGCTCCCCATCACTACCCGCCTCCTAAGCCTGCACATCACACACACCACGTATACACACCAGCAGCGCCGCCGCCACGCGCCGCTCGCCATCACTACCCGCCTCCTGAGCCTGCACATCACACACACCACGTACACACACCAGCAGCGCGCCCGCCAGCAGCGCCGCCGCCACGCGCCACCGCGCGCCGCGCCCCATCACTACCCGCCTCCTAAGCCTGCACATCACACACACCACGTACACACACCAGCAGCGCCGCCGCCACGCGCCGCTCCCCATCACTACCCGCCTCCTGAGCCTGCACATCACACACACCACGTACACACACCAGCAGCGCCGCCGCTACACGCCGCGCCCCATCACTACCCGCCTCCTGAGCCTGCACATCACACACACCACGTACACACACCAGCAGCGCGCCCGCCAGCAGCGCCGCCGCCACGCGCCACCTCGCGCCGCGCCCCATCACTACCCGCCTCCTAAGCCTGCACATCACACACACCACGTACACACACCAGCAGCGCCGCCGCCACGCGCCGCTCCCCATCACTACCCGCCTCCTGAGCCTGCACATCACACACACCACGTACACACACCAGCAGCGCCGCCGCCACGCGCCGCTCCCCATCACTACCCGCCTCCTGAGCCTGCACATCACACACACCACGTACACACACCAGCAGCGCCGCCGCCACGCGCCGCTCCCCATCACTACCCGCCTCCTGAGCCTGCACATCACACACACCACGTACACACACCAGCAGCGCCGCCGCCACGCGCCGCTCCCCATCACTACCCGCCTCCTGAGCCTGCACATCACACACACCACGTACACACACCAGCAGCGCGCCCGCCAGCAGCGCCGCTGCCACGCGCCGCTCCCCATCACTACCCGCCTCCTAAGCCTGCACATCACACACACCACGTACACACACCAGCAGCGCCGCCGCCACGCGCCGCTCCCCATCACTACCTGCCTCCTGAGCCTGCACATCACACACACCACGTACACACACCAGCAGCGCCGCCGCCACGCGCCGCTCCCCATCACTACCCGCCTCCTGAGCCTGCACATCACACACACCACGTACACACACCAGCAGCGCCGCCGCCACGCGCCGCTCCCCATCACTACCCGCCTCCTGAGCCTGCACATCACACACACCACGTACACACACCAGCAGCGCCGCCGCTACACGCCGCGCCCCATCACTACCCGCCTCCTAAGCCTGCACATCACACACACCACGTACACACACCAGCAGCGCGCCCGCCACGCGCCGCTCCCCATCACTACCCGCCTCCTGAGCCTGCACATCACACACACCACGTACACACACCAGCAGCGCCGCCGCCACGCGCCGCTCCCCATCACTACCCGCCTCCTGAGCCTGCACATCACACACACCACGTACACACACCAGCAGCGCCGCCGCCACGCGCCGCTCCCCATCACTACCCGCCTCCTGAGCCTGCACATCACACACACCACGTACACACACCAGCAGCGCCGCCGCCACGCGCCGCTCCCCATCACTACCCGCCTCCTGAGCCTGCACATCACACACACCATGTACACACACCAGCAGCGCCGCCGCCACGCGCCGCTCCCCATCACTACCCGCCTCCTAAGCCTGCACATCACACACACCACGTACACACACCAGCAGCGCCGCCGCCACGCGCCGCTCCCCATCACTACCCGCCTCCTGAGCCTGCACATCACACACACCACGTACACACACCAGCAGCGCGCCCGCCAGCAGCGCCGCTGCCACGCGCCGCTCCCCATCACTACCCGCCTCCTAAGCCTGCACATCACACACACCACGTACACACACCAGCAGCGCCGCCGCCACGCGCCGCTCCCCATCACTACCCGCCTCCTGAGCCTGCACATCACACACACCACGTACACACACCAGCAGCGCCGCCGCCACGCGCCGCTCCCCATCACTACCCGCCTCCTGAGCCTGCACATCACACACACCACGTACACACACCAGCAGCGCCGCCGCCACGCGCCGCTCCCCATCACTACCCGCCTCCTGAGCCTGCACATCACACACACCACGTACACACACCAGCAGCGCCGCCGCCACGCGCCGCTCCCCATCACTACCCGCCTCCTAAGCCTGCACATCACACACACCACGTACACACACCAGCAGCGCCGCTGCCACGCGCCGCTCCCCATCACTACCCGCCTCCTAAGCCTGCACATCACACACACCACGTACACACACCAGCAGCGCCGCCGCCACGCGCCACCGCGCGCCGCGCCCTATCACTACGCGCCTCCTGAGCCTGCACATCACACACACCACGTACACACACCAGCAGCGCCGCCGCCACGAGCCGCTCCCCATCACTACCCGCCTCTTGAGCCTGCACATCACACACACCACGTACACACACCAGCAGCGCCGCCGCCACGAGCCGCTCCCCATCACTACCCGCCTCTTGAGCCTGCACATCACACACACCACATACACACACCAGCAGCGCCGCCGCCACGCGCCGCTCCCCATCACTACCCGCCTCCTGAGCCTGCACATCACACACACCACGTACACACACCAGCAGCGCCGCCGCCACGCGCCGCTCCCCATCACTACCCGCCTCCTGAGCCTGCACATCACACACACCACGTACACACACCAGCAGCGCGCCCGCCAGCAGCGCCGCCGCCACGCGCCACCGCGCGCCGCGCCCCATCACTACCCGCCTCCTGAGCCTGCACATCACACACACCACGTACACACACCAGCAGCGCCGCCGCCACGCGCCGCTCCCCATCACTACCCGCCTCCTGAGCCTGCACATCACACACACCACGTACACACACCAGCAGCGCCGCCGCCACGAGCCGCTCCCCATCACTACCCGCCTCCTGAGCCTGCACATCACACACACCACGTACACACACCAGCAGCGCCGCCGCCACGAGCCGCTCCCCATCACTACCCGCCTCTTGAGCCTGCACATCACACACACCACATACACACACCAGCAGCGCCGCCGCCACGCGCCGCTCCCCATCACTACCCGCCTCCTGAGCCTGCACATCACACACACCACGTACACACACCAGCAGCGCGCCCGCCAGCAGCGCCGCCGCCACGCGCCACCGCGCGCCGCGCCCCATCACTACCCGCCTCCTAAGCCTGCACATCACACACACCACGTACACACACCAGCAGCGCCGCTGCCACGCGCCGCTCCCCAACACTACCCGCCTCCTAAGCCTGCACATCACACACACCACGTACACACACCAGCAGCGCCGCCGCCACGCGCCGCTCCCCATCACTACCCGCCTCCTGAGCCTGCACATCACACACACCAGCAGCGCCGCGCCCCATCACTACCCGCCTCTTGAGCCTGCACATCACACACACCACGTACACACACCAGCAGCGCCGCCGCCACGCGCCGCTCCCCATCACTACCCGCCTCCTGAGCCTGCACATCACACACACCACGTACACACACCAGCAGCGCGCCCGCCAGCAGCGCCGCCGCCACGCGCCACCGCGCGCCGCGCCCCATCACTACCCGCCTCCTGAGCCTGCACATCACACACACCACGTACACACACCAGCAGCGCCGCCGCCACGCGCCGCTCCCCATCACTACCCGCCTCCTGAGCCTGCACATCACACACACCACGTACACACACCAGCAGCGCCGCCGCCACGAGCCGCTCCCCATCACTACCCGCCTCCTGAGCCTGCACATCACACACACCACGTACACACACCAGCAGCGCCGCCGCCACGCGCCGCTCCCCATCACTACCCGCCTCCTGAGCCTGCACATCACACACACCACAACACACACCAGCAGCGCCGCCGCCACGAGCCGCTCCCCATCACTACCCGCCTCCTGAGCCTGCACATCACACACACCACGTACACACACCAGCAGCGCCGCCGCCACGCGCCGCTCCCCATCACTACCCGCCTCCTGAGCCTGCACATCACACACACCACGTACACACACCAGCAGCGCCGCCGCCACGCGCCGCTCCCCATCACTACCCGCCTCTTGAGCCTGCACATCACACACACACCACATACACACACCAGCAGCGCCGCCGCCACGCGCCGCTCCCCATCACTACCCGCCTCCTGAGCCTGCACATCACACACACCACGTACACACACCAGCAGCGCGCCCGCCAGCAGCGCCGCCGCCACGCGCCACCGCGCGCCGCGCCCCATCACTACCCGCCTCTTGAGCCTGCACATCACACACACCACATACACACACCAGCAGCGCCGCCGCCACGCGCCGCTCCCCATCACTACCCGCCTCCTGAGTCTGCACATCACACACACCACGTACACACACCAGCAGCGCCGCCGCCACGCGCCGCTCCCCATCACTACCCGCCTCCTGAGCCTGCACATCACACACACCACGTACACACACCAGCAGCGTGCCCGCCAGCAGCGCCGCCGCCACGCGCCACCGCGCGCCGCGCCCCGTCACTACGCGCCTCCTGAGCCTGCACATCACACACACCACATACACACACCAGCAGCGCCACCGCCACGCGCCGCTCCCCATCACTACCCGCCTCTTGAGCCTGCACATCACACACACCACGTACACACACCAGCAGCGCCGCCGCCACGCGCCGCTCCCCATCACTACCCGCCTCCTGAGCCTGCACATCACACACACCACAACACACACCAGCAGCGCCGCCGCCACGAGCCGCTCCCCATCACTACCCGCCTCCTGAGCCTGCACATCACACACACCACGTACACACACCAGCAGCGCCGCCGCCACGCGCCGCTCCCCATCACTACCCGCCTCCTGAGCCTGCACATCACACACACCACGTACACACACCAGCAGCGCCGCCGCCACGAGCCGCTCCCCATCACTACCCGCCTCCTGAGCCTGCACATCACACACACCACAACACACACCAGCAGCGCCGCCGCCACGAGCCGCTCCCCATCACTACCCGCCTCCTGAGCCTGCACATCACACACACCACGTACACACACCAGCAGCGCCGCCGCCACGCGCCGCTCCCCATCACTACCCGCCTCCTGAGCCTGCACATCACACACACCACGTACACACACCAGCAGCGCCGCCGCCACGCGCCGCTCCCCATCACTACCCGCCTCCTGAGCCTGCACATCACACACACCACGTACACACACCAGCAGCGCCGCCGCCACGCGCCGCTCCCCATCACTACCCGCCTCTTGAGCCTGCACATCACACACACCACATACACACACCAGCAGCGCCGCCGCCACGCGCCGCTCCCCATCACTACCCGCCTCCTGAGCCTGCACATCACACACACCACGTACACACACCAGCAGCGCGCCCGCCAGCAGCGCCGCCGCCACGCGCCACCGCGCGCCGCGCCCCATCACTACCCGCCTCTTGAGCCTGCACATCACACACACCACATACACACACCAGCAGCGCCGCCGCCACGCGCCGCTCCCCATCACTACCCGCCTCCTGAGTCTGCACATCACACACACCACGTACACACACCAGCAGCGCCGCCGCCACGCGCCGCTCCCCATCACTACCCGCCTCCTGAGCCTGCACATCACACACACCACGTACACACACCAGCAGCGCGCCCGCCAGCAGCGCCGCCGCCACGCGCCACCGCGCGCCGCGCCCCGTCACTACGCGCCTCCTGAGCCTGCACATCACACACACCACATACACACACCAGCAGCGCCACCGCCACGCGCCGCTCCCCATCACTACCCGCCTCTTGAGCCTGCACATCACACACACCACGTACACACACCAGCAGCGCGCCCGCCAGCAGCGCCGCCGCCACGCGCCACCGCGCGCCGCGCCCCATCACTACCCGCCTCCTGAGCCTGCACATCACACACACCACGTACACACACCAGCAGCGCGCCCGCCAGCAGCGCCGCCGCCACGCGCCACCGCGCGCCGCGCCCCATCACTACCCGCCTCCTGAGCCTGCACATC
Source organism: Dicycla oo (assembly GCA_948252095.1). Lineage (NCBI taxonomy): Eukaryota > Metazoa > Arthropoda > Insecta > Lepidoptera > Noctuidae > Dicycla > Dicycla oo. The sequence goes on along the minus strand of OX411718.1, from coordinate 429,164 downwards.
ACACACACCACGTACACACACCAGCAGCGCGCCCGCCAGCAGCGCCGCCGCCACGCGCCACCGCGCGCCGCGCCCCGTCACTACGCGCCTCCTGAGCCTGCACATCACACACACCACATACACACACCAGCAGCGCCACCGCCACGCGCCGCTCCCCATCACTACCCGCCTCTTGAGCCTGCACATCACACACACCACGTACACACACCAGCAGCGCGCCCGCCAGCAGCGCCGCAGCCACGCGCCACCGCGCGCCGCGCCCCATCACTACCCGCCTCTTGAGCCTGCACATCACACACACCACGTACACACACCAGCAGCGGCGCCGCCACGCGCTGCTCCCCATCACTACCCGCCTCTTGAGCCTGCACATCACACACACCACGTACACACCAGGTACACACACCAGCAGCGCGCCACGGGGTGTTTTCGGTTACAACAGCAGAAATAATTTTATTTTCAGTTTCTTTTTAAGTTATTTTTGCTGTTGATAAATTTAATGTTGTGCATGCGTAAATATTCATCCTGACTATAGAACCCTTCGCTGTGCATGGCCTGACACTCATTTGGCCAGTTTTTTTTTATTACTTATTTGAATTTTGTTTGATAACCCCATAGGTTCATGTCAATATGTGCTTGAATGTCAACCAAACCCCACAGGTTGCAACTTTAAACCCGCAGTTGCAATTGGATGATGTTTTTTTATGTTTATATATATGATATACGTTTATATAGATAAAGAATTTTTATATTATAAAAAAAAAGATATTATAAAAGACAGTTGAGGTGTTACCTAAATGACCACCTGTTTACTCATATAGTTTGACATTTTTACATATTTGTATATTTCCTTTAATAAAAATGAAAATTTTTAGTTATTATTGTTCTTCCTAATAATCATCCTCAAACCAATAATTCAAGCAGGCATTCAAATAGACAATCATTCTCAAACCAATCACTCAAACAGGCATTCAAATAGCCAAACTGAGATTTGCTTTCTGCTAGTCAAATTTTGTGATCACTGATGTTTTAATATTTGACTATGTTAGGGGGTGCCTAACATAGTCAAATATTAAAACATCACAGATCAAGAACAGCTATAGAAAATATAAAAAGAACTAATGTTCCAGGCAATAGTCACGATGAGAGAGGGTAGGAGTGTTGTGCCTCAAGTAATTAACAATAAATTACAAGGTTGACTTACGATTATTTTTAGCAGTTCCTGTTATGATTTATAATGAGACCCTGTAACAATTTATAGGTAACTTCGTTTTTGAGTATAACACCAAGGTCACTTGAGACATGTGAGGTCCATGGACCAGCTGTGCTGTGCGTGTCAACATAAGTGCACAGATTGACGGAACAACATCATGTGTTGTCAAGGAAAAACTACTATGGTAATGCCAACCATAAAATACCACACAATCATAAAATGCCTGTTATCAAAAGGTGTTTATCGCATATACAAGTTCAAAACAATTTGAGACATTTACGGCTTATTCCAAACATGTAGCAAGTTTCAATAATAATTGATAATATTATGTGAAAGTTACAATTTGGGCCTTGCAGGAAAATTAACATTATAATTATAAATCGTTTTGTCAACTAGGTAACGCTGGAATTAGGCAGTACTTTTAAAATGAATAGGCTTGATATAACTGGTACAAATAAAATCGAGAAATAATCGTATGTTTATACTTACTTGTGTCGTTACTTACTAGTTTACTACGAAGCAAAGTGGTCATGCCATTTTTACACTTACCTACATCAATATGACTGTGATTCAAATACAGCTTTATAAACTTCTTTCGTGCCAACTCATCTGTTTGCACAAAATATCAGTAGTTAAATTACTAACTGCCCGACAATAAGCAACCACTACGCCGATATGAACTGTGTAATGTATTGTACCAATTAATACAAGATCACTTTACGTAATACTTCTAAAGTATTTTCTAAGAGCAGTTATGAAATTTAATGTCGTCAAAAATTAATTACGATTAGGTAGTACATAATAATTTGTTATATTCGTTTCTTATTGAATGAATTCACAGTTTCCGATTTCTGAATTCTGCACTTCTAGTTCTAGGTATAATTGACGTTAAACGTCATAATTCAACGATACAACGTGACATACATCCAATTTTGATTATTGAGTCACATGGATATGAGTCTTTTAAGATTTATCAAAATCAGAGCACCTAAAGACATTAAAGATAATTAAAAAAAAATACTAAGTGCAAGTTACACTAGTGTACCCTCAGATTAAATCTGAGAGTGCACCAAAGAATTTGAAAAGATGAATTTCCACTTTTTTGGGGTCACCATTGTATGTTTGTGAACGGTTTCTGATGATTTCTGAAAAACTGTGCCAGTTTCATTGTATTCAAATTCAAGATTATTCTAGATCACTAGAACATTTAGGAGTATTCTAGATGATGACCGACTATTCTATATCATTTTGAAGTGTTTCAATTAATTTTGATTATTCTAGATCATTCCAGAATGTCAAAGAACATTCTAGAACGTTTAGGAGCATTTGCATGATGACCGACTGTTCTAAATCATTTTGAAGTCTTTGGTGAACCGGTTGAGTACCGGAGCAGTAGCCACAGAGTGGATAAAATGGGAGATGGTCAGGCACGTGGCTTGCGCGACTTACTGCAGGATCTCCTAGGGCCTGAGTATGCTGTAGTTTCCTATCTGAAACCAGGTGCGTCATTGAGTGAGGTTCTGCAATGCCCCAAGAACAAAATCAGCAACCTGATAAAAAACGATACGTCATTGTATTAGGCGGATGCAGCGATAAGAATCCCTATGATATCGATATACATATACACCGATGGCCATCATTAACTGCGAATACAAATGTGATCATCTCGGAAGTACCCAAAAACAGCTTTTTACAAGAATCGAAACTTAACTATTTACTTAGGTTTATTTGTAATAAATATAAAAATATACTGTACATGGATAAATATGAACTACACTAAATTATTACCTACCAAGTGGACGAAATTTTGAAGTAAACCTGGTAAGATCACTGTTAAAAGAAATATTGTGTTTAAATTATCATTTCCAACGCTTTAAATATGAACAAATTATTCAAAATAAATGTCAAAAGTCCTTTGAAAATAAATAATAGGTTGGGGAAAAAGTTTCTTCGCATTTTCTAAGAAAATTCAAAACTTTTTTTAATATACTTTATTTACATTTAACTAAAGTATGTAGGTACCATTTTGTTCGATAACTTTTTGCCATCTTGTAGGTATTGACATGATCCCATTGCTATAGAAATTTTGGGACTTCTGGTCAAAATACCGCGACAAGTGGTTTTGGCAGTCCTCTCGTGATGTTAACCTGACACTGCCTAAAGAATTCTGAAGAGACCGAAACAGGTGGAAATCTGAAAATGCAAGGTCAGGACTATACGGCGGATGCATTAACACCTCCCAGCCAAACTCTCTTAATTTTTGCTGAGTGGCTAAAGATGTGTGAGGTCTAGCGTTATCATGATGAAAAACCACACCCCTTCTGTTGATTAATTCCGGCCGCTTTCTCTCAACTTCTTGCTTTAATCTCATCAGTTGTTCGCAGTAGAGTTCAGAATCAATGGTCCTGCCTGGTGGTAACAGCTCATAATGAATAATGCCCTTCCAATCCCACCACACACACAGCATCACCTTGTTGCGAGTTAACCCGGGTTTCGCCACAGTCTGAAGCCTGACCGGCCTTTGACCACGACCTTTTTCGCACGTTCTTGTCATACGTGATCCACTTTTCATCACCAATTATCAGCTTCTTCAAAAATGGTTCGGTTTCATTACGTCGTAATAAAGAATCACAAATGAGTACACGGTTCATTAGGTTTCTTTCAGTGAGCTCGTGAGGTACCCAAATGTCGAGCTTTTTTGTGTACCCAGTTTTTTTCAAATGCGCCAAAACTGTTTTGTGGTCAATTTCCAGTTCTACAGCTACGTCGTAACTACTGATATGCCGATCTTGCTCCACTTTTTCAAAAATGGCATCCATTTTATCCGTAATAGGGCGACCAGAGCGACGTGCATCTTTGACATCAAAATTTCCGGATTGAAAACGCTTAAACCAAAGGACATGTGATGAAATGGGCTTGGAACATGAGCAACTATCATGTGCTGTTTTTCTGATAGGGAAAAATATCCAGGATGGCCTTACAAAAACAAAAAAAATATTAGAACCACCATTATTTAATAAATAAATATTTTAAATCCAGTTATTTTTTATCGCAATATTATTTTTGCACATTGAAACACTCCTGTCAGTTGTCATTTCGCTTAAATTGTCATTGTCAAAATCGCTATTTTCCCGTTTGCTTAGGAATCTTAGGATTTTAATATGTTTATTGTATTTCTAATTTACTTGATAATCACAGAGCATGTAACTTTATTGATAATAGCGAAATCATCATTTGAGAGGGCCTCATAAGGCAGTTGTCCCACTGCCAGCTAGGAAGCGACTAACTATCGGCAATTTTCTCGCTCAAGAAACGTACAATAGTTATAAATTCCGTGTAAACAAGAGATGCATAAATTAATAGTTGATCGCCGACTGTTCACACTGCCGGCGAGGACTCCCTCCACTGGTTTTTAAAATAATACCCGCTCAGCGATGCTCGCTTGGCGGTCAGAGCTCACGCCGAGACCAACCAGCGGTCATTTCTGCCTAGAGTGCAGATCTGAGTGCACATATTACGAATTCAGAACAATTACTAGAACTATCACTGTTTTAGTAGAGATGAGTTTGAATATTTACTTGCTTTAGTCGACTGAAACCCGTGTGGGACTGTGGGAATCGTCCGTCGCACTCGGACACTCACTGTTAGCCCAGCGACAAAACTAACGGAACTACACACTCGCTGCTCGCTGTTCCCAACTTGTTTTCAGTTGCTAGTTCTACTCGCTACTCGTTCATCGCCAGTGGGACAATTGCCAAAGTCCTCAGTGGTGTGTAGTCCGCCAACCCGCACCAGGCCAGCGTAGTGGAAGCCTAACACTCATTCTGAGAAGAGGCCCGTGCCCAGCAATCAGACAGTAATGGTCTGAATTTATTTTATTTATTATTAGCGAAATTGTGTTATCGCAGAAGCGCTATTATTTACAATATAATGATTTATGATAAGGATAATGAATTACATGTACAACACATGTGCGATAGATAAGTTTAGATCTGAGCGCTGTTTAATATACTAAACATTAATATTTAGATAATACAAATATAATGCTGCACTGTTCCCGAGTCACATAGCCTGTGTTAAAAAAGAAAAGTAGACACTAACTAACATAGTTAATCTTACTCGGGAACAGTGCAGCATTAGAATGTCTAAATCTTTATATTTAAACCGCGCTCAGGTCTCAACTTATCGCGCACGGACTGTACCAAATATCCTTATTTTCTCCTACAATTTGGGACTTTGAAGTTGGTAAACTGTGTGTAAAATTACTGACTACTGATGGTTATATGCATCTCTTCCAAGGCGGATCATTATACCTGACACAGACTAGACTGGATTGGATCTGTTAGCCTTTTGTTAATAGTCGCTCCAGCAAGCCGGAATACGTGAACAATTTGTACTAGGTAGAGAAATAAAAGAATATTGTATTTGCTTATAATCAAATCAAGTCATTTATTCAAACTGGGCTGAGAATCAACACTTTCAAAATTACATAAGACAGTCCCCCAAAACGCCCACCCTTCACCACTTCATAGTGCTTTAACTGAGGAGAAGAAGTGACGCAACAAACTCCCCAGCAGCACAGCTGTCTGTTCAGTTAAAAAAAAATTGATTCTATACAATAGTACGCAAAATAATTTAGGTACATAGGCGACACAAAACATTAAATTAAATTAAACTAGCACACGCCAATATACCAACAAAAAAATATCGAAAACTATACAACTATATTCAAGCAGAAATAAAAATACAAAACTAAAAACGTAAACAGAACTTTATACCTAAATAAGCCTCCAGGCTTATAGGGCGTGCCCACTTACATATTATAGCTATATGTACCTAGCCGTAACTCGAAGTTATAAAATGATAAAATAATAATAATAACATCGTTTATTTATAAAAATGGTGCAGATTTACAATAACTTAAAAATTATAGAGGGCACAGTTGCTCATTTGCCTGAACTAGATAGAACCTATGTTTCAGGCTAGAATGGTGCTTAAAAATTTAAAATATAAGATTAACAAAGGAGAAGACTAAAATAAAAACTAATATTTATATTAACACTTACAAGACTAACATGTTTTATTTACAGACAAGAAGTAAATCCTCTGTCTCACTGTATGATATGCTAAGTAAAAATTGCAGAATAATCTTTTTTCAGTCGTAATTATTTAATTTATATATACTTAATTTCCTATTTAATTTATTGTACATAAATGGGCCTAAAAATGTATAAAATCTGTTTATAAAAACATATTTAGAGGATGCATTTGACTCACATACAATATCATTCCGTCTCTTATTAGTACTTTCAATGTATGTAATATAGGCGAGCATGGTGTGCTGTTTTAATACCAAGTGCGTTATAAAAAGCTGGCGAACAGTCAGCACGTTACAGGATTTGCGTAGCAGATCTGTAGGATAGAGAAAGGGATGGATGTTTGCTACTTTTAAAATTGCTGTCTGTGCTCTTTCAAGAGGCAGTAAGTATTAAATAAAATAAAGCAAGCAGTGACATCTAAGGGAGCATGACGAACTTGCTGCCGTTTGCTCAGGCAAGAATAATATGAACAATTGTTGAGGTCACTAGCTAACCACATATTCCAAAACCACTCATAAGACATTGTAATGAGTAGATCATGTCAATGATAAATAAAAATTAATTTAAAATAAATTGACTTTTACTGGCAATTAAATAATTATATGAACTCATATAACCTATCTGAAGGTAACGTAATTCTGAAGAAAGAACATAAACATTCTTTTGAGTCAATCACAGCGACCTACTATTCTGCCGTCATAAGGAAAAAACCGGTCAAGAGCGAGTCGGACTCGCGGCACCGAGGGTTCCGTACCATCATTTATAAAAAAATGTGCTATTTAGAGCCATCGTTTTATTATTCCTGTAATCTTTACATAAACTTGTATCACACAGGATAATTTCAGATGTTTCTCTATGCAAAGTTCGGAGATAAGGCGGGGAACGGTATTTTTTTTACATTTTTTATCAAAAGTCGAAAACTATCCGGCCTAAAAAAGAGAAAAAAATGTTTGAGAATGTGCAAATAGCAGCCCTAGTAGCCCCCTTCGAATTTTTAAGACCCCTTTTCAGTCCAGTTTGTTATAAAAAGATATATCAAGCCCAACAAATGAGTTACGAACCTTATGAAGCCGGTGAAATGGAGCACGCAATTTGTCCTTATTTCTGGTGTTAACATTGTGAATATCACTGTTTTTAGTGTATATATGTATATTTTGTCTAATACGTTAAACTGGGGTTACGGGGTTATTTTGATAACAACTTTCGACTTAAGAAAAACTTATTTTTATAATATCTACAATGCCATATCAGAAGTGCAAATTACTGATAAGTTTCTTTTTGATATGGCATTGTAAATATTATAAAAATAAGTTTTTCATAAGTCGAAAGTTGTTATCAAAGTAACCCCAGTTTACCGTAAACATATAAGATGTTGGCAAAGATGACTTGTGATGCCACCGTGAGAATACCAATATATTTAAAAAAATTCTCTCAGAAACTCTGGCACCTAGCTGGTAAATTGCTCGAACAGCTTGTTTTTTTTAAGAACAAATAATATTTTGAATGTCATCGGCTTTGCCCCAGAGCAGAATACTGTAGGACATAGCGCTATGAAAATAACTAAAATAAATATGTGTTTCAGCAGAGCAACACCCGCATCTTAGTGAACGACCTTTTGTGCAGCCATATTGTTCGTCATGAAGGAGGCTATTTAAATTAAAATGTCTTACACCCGTATTTATAAACAAGCAATTACTTGCTGCTAAGTAATTTCTTTGTGAAATAAGACAAGACAAGTAATTTCTTTGTGATAGAATTCTTCATTTTAAAATCTTATTATATAAGTAGTCGAGTAATATACGTTACTTACTCGAGTAAATGCTTGATTAAGAATCAACGTTCCATTGCAAAATCAATGGTCTCTCAACTCTCAATTATTAAGTAAAGACAATGGTGACTATTACTTGGCTAAGAATTGTAACCTTTGACAGTTCTAACTTCAAGCAAATACTAAACTATAGAAAAAAAATCATTACCTACTTGAGTAATTACTTTTACTGAAGTATTCACTTTTACTTCTTTATAAATATGGGTGTTAGGATAGAAATAAGCCTAAAATTGCCAACGTCATTTTTATTACCTGATTTAAACAATGGTATGATCTTACTAGTTTCCATGAAGTCACGAAAAGTTCCTAAATCAACATATTGTAATTAACAGTAATTGTAACAGCTAGATAGGGGGCTACGATGTCTATTACTTAATAGTTTAATGAAGATATATTTATTCTACCTCTTCATTTCCTACATCTTCCCTTACAATTATATTGTCAAGAAACTGTGCAGGCGGTAACATGTTGTTTTGATGCCGAGCCCACCCAAGATACCATAAATGATCGTCATTAATACATTAGGCGCGGAAGACGCACATGCGCATTTTCATAACTTTCTTCGAGTGCGGCGCGCCGCACATGTGCGTTCGTTGTGCATCTCTATTGTTTCGAAAACATCGTAAAATAAGGGTCGGTAAGGGTGTAGCATAAAGAAGCGTTTGCATAAAGAATTAATAATAAGCTGACAATGTGTTAAATGAGCACAGCTTCCAACAGTTCGCTTCCCTACTATACAGCTGCAGTAGGTAGTAATATTCACAAATTCTCTCCTCCCAACTATTTCATTTGGTTAATTTTATCAAGACATAAGTACTTATAATATTTTTTATTGCTTTGATGTCTTGACCTGATCCTGCCTCTTAGTAATACTGTCTCATGTGATGGCATTATGCCTGCTGGGACATTTGTGATTTCTAAGCTTTCACTTATTTCAACCAAAAATGTCCCATTTGCACGAATATGCTCCCCATAATATGACCTGGTTTGCTTTATTTGGTAAATTCCAAGACTAAACAAAATCAAGTCTGACATTTCCATTACAGGGAAACTATTTATTTGTGGTAATTGGGCATCATCTATTCTTATAAAACTGGCTCGGCGTCTATGCTCAAGCACATAGTCACCTAAATAGTTCGGCATGTTAACTCTTTGCATTGCTCTGTCTAAGATTGCTTGAGCATCAGAACGGTTGGTTATAAGAGGATGGAAATTATTCAATATGGCTGCGCAAATTCTAAAATCGTTCATTAAGTTTCTTGATGCAACATTAAAATATTTATTTCTGAACATCTTGAAATCACGTTTAAACCGACCATTCACTACTTCAATTACCCATATGCAAGCCGAGATTTATTTGCTTTTATCATGGACAATTGTGTTTCACCTACATCTAGAGTCTCTGTCTTGTGTACTGAGAATCCTAATGAGGTAAGTAGTCCTATAGCATCCCGAAACCATCTATCTAGCAAAAACACATCATTGTCTCTAAAATAATTTCTGAGAGCACCACTGGGTGAAAAAAGTTCATTCATTATCTGGGCATCAGATGTTGTAGCAGCATATGGACCATAAACGTCTAAAATAAATCCATCTGTGGTTGCCATTATAAAAGATTTCAATAGATTGGCATATTTATATAAGCTATAGGTTTTTTTGGAATAGGTAATTAGACGACTTTTGCAAATATATATATACATGTATATGTGCCATCAAAGATTACTATAGGATTACTTTCCTGTGTGCCAAATAGACCCTGTGGAATCAGAAGATTTCTGTCGGACAAGCTTGTTCTTGGGATATTACTAATGCCCAAATGTAAAGGTACATATGATTCGAATAAGCAGCTACGGGTCTTCTTTACATACTGGCAGACTGTATAAGTTGATAAAAGAAACAAAGAGGCAATGCATCAAAAAGGTTCTCCAGTCCATATTCTTATTAAATACATACCAAGTGCTGTTTTAGGTTTTCTACATAAATTGGACAATTGAGCTATGCAAGTTAATATTGCCAGAAAGTTCAAAACGGTCAAGCCTGTCCAGTATCGACAAGTAGAATACTATTTGTCGATACTAGACAGGCTTGACCGTTTTTAAAGATTTTTCAACATTTTCAAAGTCTATAGTGTTATTTACATTCCTCCGTTACAAGTCAAGCATTTCAGTAATATGCACCTGGTTGAATTCAGTTACGAATTCAAATTCAGCAAGAAAGTCCCAATTGTATTAACTTAAATGTTCTTCACACAGCCGAGCATTTTTAGTGATGTACAGTTTTTGATGTGTGAGAATATTTTCTTTAAAAACAATGGCACACGTTTCTTTTCCTGATTCATACAATCCGGAACAAAACAATGAGTAGTGGTATCTGGAGTGCGCCTATAACCATCTAAATTAAGGCTTACACCGTTCTCGGAGAACATTTTCAATGTCTGTACTGGCAGAACTGGGAGCCTCCACTGCAGAGCTAGATCCACAATCCATGAATGGATTTGGTTCTTGCGGAATCTCATCATTATCTGTGCTGGCAGTACTTATTGTGAATAATACGGATCCACATTCTGCAGGTGGTGGTGGTTGCCGATGAGCCCTTAGCCAACAAGCATTACATGCACGGGCGTTAGAAGGCATCTGCAATTGAAGGCACAATTAGTTTTAGTAATTCTAATGTGGGTGAATAATAAAAACAGTCACAGTCACACAAGCTGCTCAAGTTAAGCTTGAATTGCTACTGAATTATCTTGATATTACTATATTATTTAGAGTTATATTAGTTGGAATAAACTATACAACAAGCAAGTACACTTACAACAAGAGGGCTGATTATATTGGCGGAATAAATCTATTCAGTAGCACCATAATTTAGTTGATGAGAGCGTCTCCCAGTTCATCTGGCAATAGATATGCCACAACATACACAAACTGAGTCATGGCCAAATTGACGTTCACCTACATTGCCTTCATTCCTGTTATTTGATTCAAGAATCAATAGGCTAACACACTCGTGACATAGGTAGTCTTCATCGATTACCTAAAACAAGAAATACTTCATATATTAATCTAAAAGTACATTAATCTATAAGTACAGGAATTTGTTAATATTTTATACTCTTTTTCAAGTTGATGATGGTTATGACTATGCTAATAAGGTAACTCAACGTTTGCATGAGCCTGAGCATAACCCAACCCATTTTCTATTGTTAACGTGCACAAATGAGGAATGATAAACTGTAAATAGACTATGCAAATGAAAATCAGTATTATAAAACTGCTGAATGGATAACCTGGTACCTTGTTTTCAGGGTATGCAGATTTTAGCTACATAGGTACTTGTCTGACAATCCATTCTTCTGATACAGAGATAATCTCAAGATCCAAATGTGTTGCATTGTACTGATATGGTTGTGTAATTGGAATAGCAATCCAGCAATGAATGCAGCGGGGCATGATGGTGAGGATTATATGAAAGATAAAAACATTAGTGTGGTACTATGGTTTCAGAGCCTGTGAAGAGTCGGTCTACGGAAATCAATTAATTGTGTTACGGCAAATCTGGACGCAACAGATCTTATGAAGTACTTGCTATATAGCCACAAGACTATGGATTATTCTAGGCCATACCTCTTGATTCGATCGTTTGTTAGAATCCCATCTCATAGAAAATAGGTACTAACCTTAAACTCGTGTGCAAAATCCAAGTTCGAGGGAGAAAATCTCAGGTTGGTCAGTATCGCCGGTCGTGAGTGTTAAAATCGTGTCCAGTCAGTGTATCCAAATTAAAAAAAATAAAAGGTCAATGGATCGTCTTCTGAAATAAGATAAAACAACAAACTTGCTTGCAAACAAAAAGCAAACAAATTCTTCTCCTTTGTATACTTAGTTAGACGCATTCAGTATTGCCATATGGAGGAGGCTTGAAATCTACATTTTCACTTTAAAAAATCCGTATAAAATCCGTACTACCAATCTGAATAAAATTCCGTATGAATTCCGTATAAAAATGAAACTACTAAGATTATTTATACACATCATTTAAACATTCATCATTTAAACATGTCTGAATTATTCTTTTAACTAATTTCCCTAAAAGTTGTTTTTATAAACATATCTCCCTTTTTGCTACGTGTGAGCCAAACCTTGATTTAAAGTAGATTTTGTCAAGCAATCTTCGTTGAAGCGCTGCATTTTGCGTGATTTTTTTTGCACCTCCAGGCATTGTTTTCAAAGTACACTTATTTATTTCACTAATAGGTACTACAACGACGAAGTAAAATTCGGTCCTAACAGGTAGGTGCTGCTGAATAAAGCCCACTTTCCACTATGGGATATAATACATATTATATCCCGCGATCGGCCTTTCCACTGTGAGAAATATATCTTTCTCCAGTTTTTGTTCCTTATTGGATCACGCCACACGCGTCGTTCACAAACCAAATCGATCTTCTAAACTAAACGCATAAGTATTGTTTTGCTAGGTACCCTCGACAGTACAAACAAATAGAATAGGTTTGCGAATGAGCATACGGACAAGGTCACTCAGGTAATGATAGACATGAACTGAGGGTAGCGACAGCGCACGGCGTGGAATGGTGTGCGGGGGGACAGGAGGCGAAATATAATATGAAAGTATCACAACACAACAACCTCTTAAAGGGTCATTGTACTCATCATTGTGGACATGTTTTACGATGGCCCAAACCTGAAATCGCGAAAAAAAATCAGCTGTTCAGTACATTTATGTTCGCATAATTCATCAAAATGTACTGTAACAGCTGATGTATTTTTTCGCGATTAAGGTTTGGTCTCATAGTAAAAGTTGTTCATAATGATGAGTACAATGACCCCTTAAGAGGTTGTTGGTATTTTACCAATAACCCTGTATATTACATCTCAGTGGAAACGGTTCTATTTAAAAGTACGGTGAGCGATATTAATCTATATCTCGAGATGTAATATAAGTTACATTATATCCCATAGTGGAAAGTGGGCTTGAGAGTTTTCGAAACTATAAAGATTGAATGAATAAACTAATAGCCTTTCTCTTTCATTTCGCATAAAATAGAACAAGACAGCTGTTAGAGCTATTGTCTTGATTCACGGTTTCGAACGTGAACTATGGCACGGGATTCTCCACATTTCATTTTTATTACGGTTACGGCTCTATTATGTGCTATTGCAATGAAATGAAAATAATAGTTCCGACAGATAGACTAAACTATGATTAATAATGAATACTACGAAAAAAATATCGGAATATGCTCTGCTCTGTACTGCATCTGCCTGAGGTCGATTCTATCTGTACGTAAATCCATATAAAAATCCATGCATGATTTATTTGTATTGGGCTTTCAAAATCCGTACAAATACGGACAAATCCGTATAATATAGCAACACTGCGCATTGGCGTTTAATTGAATTTGACACTTGATAGACGTTTGAATTTCACACTTGATTGACGTTTGAATTTGACACATGACAGTAATCCAACAGAATAATGTTGCCAAAATTAATAATTACTGTGGGTTGCAATTTAATTTTTTATTTATAATTATTTAAAAATATAATAACTAAAGATGGGTGATCCAAAAAAAATATTAAAAAATACCGTAAGTCTCCTTAATTTATGTACTTTCATAAAAATATAATCCCTTCTCGTTTCTAATTGCAAGCCCAGCCTCCATACAAAAAAATTACATGTCCTTTAAGAATGCTCTTCAAAGCCTTAGTATCAGTAATGTTTACAACTGTACAGACCCAGATAATGCATTCCGCGAATTTAATAGCTTGTTTAAATTATTCTACGATCTTTATTTCCCCATAGTGAGAATTAAAAATCTATGTTCCAAAACTCCGAACTGGATAACTAAAGGTATAAAACTTTGTTGTAAGCGTAAGCGTGAAATGCTATGGCATTTAAGACGCCAACTAAATAAAACGAATAAAAAGATATTTAACACATACGCTAACCGTCTAAACTAATTATCAAATTGACTCAAAAAACGCAAAACAGCTACTTCATTAATAATGCTAACAACAAGGTCAAAGCAACTTGGAGAGTAATAAACTCAACTAAATCTAATTACTTACCCAAAAGAAAACCCTTCTAAAATACTTACTTACAGATAAAAATAAATGTATTACAACACTAAATGAGATTGCCGAATTATTTAATAACTATTTCATTGATCAAGTTCAACCAATAAACAACCAAAACACTGTTTATAAATCGACATTAATATATTCAAACCCTATATAGTTCAATGTTCTTATCACCCACTAGTCCTCATGATATACATCAAATTATTATTGATCTAAAAAATACAAATAGTTCAGGCTATGACGACATTGTTACACATGCAATCAAAAACGTTGTTACTGAAATTTCACCAGTTTTTAGTTATATAATAAATCTTTGTATAGATAAAGGTAAATTCCCTGAAGACAAAACTATCTCTTATAAAAAAGATGATCCACAATATATAAAAACTATAAACCTATTGCACTCGACCCAGTGTTCTCAAAAATCATCGAAAAAGTTATTCATATCAGACTTTATTAATTCTTAGAAAAAAATAATATTCTAACTAAAGAACAGTATGGTTTTAGAAAACATAAAAATATTAATATGGCCATCTATGAATTAATAAATTAAATTTTTACAAATATGGACAAAAAAATCCCAGTTACAGCTTTATTCATGGATATTACGAAGGTTCGATTTTGTAGATCACAAATCCTTCTCATAAAATTAAGTTTTGGAATTAGGGGCAATGTCCTAGAACTAATTGGTCGTACCTAGTCAACCGAAAGCAAATCACTGAAATAGTAAAAATATGTCATAGAACTAAAACAGAAAAACCTACTTATCAGAACAAAGATCTATAAATTACGGCGTACCCCAGGGGAGTGTACTTGGTCCGTTGTTAGTTCTATGATAACATTTTTGACCAGGTTGGACATATTAGGTTGGGGAAAAAGTCTTTTCTCATTATAGTATGCATGAACTTGTAATAAAATCTCTTTGGCTATACTATTTGTATCTGGCTGGTTTTGGTATCATTGAAAGTTTAAATTTTAAAGAACATAATTCCAAATTCAAATTAGGAAAATGTGTGATTTTCATTTGTTTTTCGTACCGTCAAGATGAGTGAATCTAATGAAGAAATTCGATACATTTTAAAATTTTACTACAAAAAAGGTAAAAAGGCAACGCAAGCCGCGAAAAAAATTTGCGATGTTTATGGACCTATACCTAGTGTAGTGTCTGTGAGAGTAGCACAAAGGACATGTAATTTTTTTGTATGGAGGCTGGGCTTGCAATTAGAAACGAGAAGGGATTATATTTTTATGAAAGTACATAAATTAAGGAGACTTACGGTATTTTTTAATATTTTTTTTGGATCACCCATCTTTAGTTATTATATTTTTAAATAATTATAAATAAAAAATTAAATTGCAACCCACAGTAATTATTAATTTTGGCAACATTATTCTGTTGGATTACTGTCATGTGTCAAATTCAAACGTCAATCAAGTGTGAAATTCAAACGTCTATCAAGTGTCAAATTCAATTAAACGCCAATGCGCAGTGTTGCTATATTATACGGATTTGTCCGTATTTGTACGGATTTTGAAAGCCCAATACAAATAAATCATGCATGGATTTTTATATGGATTTACGTACAGATAGAATCGACCTCAGGCAGATGCAGTACAGAGCAGAGCATATTCCGATATTTTTTTCGTAGTATTCATTATTAATCATAGTTTAGTCTATCTGTCGGAACTATTATTTTCATTTCATTGCAATAGCACATAATAGAGCCGTAACCGTAATAAAAATGAAATGTGGAGAATCCCGTGCCATAGTTCACGTTCGAAACCGTGAATCAAGACAATAGCTCTAACAGCTGTCTTGTTCTATTTTATGCGAAATGAAAGAGAAAGGCTATTAGTTTATTCATTCAATCTTTATAGTTTCGAAAACTCTCAAGCCCACTTTCCACTATGGGATATAATGTAACTTATATTACATCTCGAGATATAGATTAATATCGCTCACCGTACTTTTAAATAGAACCGTTTCCACTGAGATGTAATATACAGGGTTATTGGTAAAATACCAACAACCTCTTAAGGGGTCATTGTACTCATCATTATGAACAACTTTTACTATGAGACCAAACCTTAATCGCGAAAAAATACATCAGCTGTTACAGTACATTTTGATGAATTATGCGAACATAAATGTACTGAACAGCTGATTTTTTTTCGCGATTTCAGGTTTGGGCCATCGTAAAACATGTCCACAATGATGAGTACAATGACCCTTTAAGAGGTTGTTGTGTTGTGATACTTTCATATTATATTTCGCCTCCTGTCCCCCCGCACACCATTCCACGCCGTGCGCTGTCGCTACCCTCAGTTCATGTCTATCATTACCTGAGTGACCTTGTCCGTATGCTCATTCGCAAACCTATTCTATTTGTTTGTACTGTCGAGGGTACCTAGCAAAACAATACTTATGCGTTTAGTTTAGAAGATCGATTTGGTTTGTGAACGACGCGTGTGGCGTGATCCAATAAGGAACAAAAACTGGAGAAAGATATATTTCTCACAGTGGAAAGGCCGATCGCGGGATATAATATGTATTATATCCCATAGTGGAAAGTGGGCTTTATTCAGCAGCACCTACCTGTTAGGACCGAATTTTACTTCGTCGTTGTAGTACCTATTAGTGAAATAAATAAGTGTACTTTGAAAACAATGCCTGGAGGTGCAAAAAAAATCACGCAAAATGCAGCGCTTCAACGAAGATTGCTTGACAAAATCTACTTTAAATCAAGGTTTGGCTCACACGTAGCAAAAAGGGAGATATGTTTATAAAAACAACTTTTAGGGAAATTAGTTAAAAGAATAATTCAGACATGTTTAAATGATGAATGTTTAAATGATGTGTATAAATAATCTTAGTAGTTTCATTTTTATACGGAATTCATACGGAATTTTATTCAGATTGGTAGTACGGATTTTATACGGATTTTTTAAAGTGAAAATGTAGATTTCAAGCCTCCTCCATATGGCAATACTGAATGCGTCTAACTAAGTATACAAAGGAGAAGAATTTGTTTGCTTTTTGTTTGCAAGCAAGTTTGTTGTTTTATCTTATTTCAGAAGACGATCCATTGACCTTTTATTTTTTTTAATTTGGATACACTGACTGGACACGATTTTAACACTCACGACCGGCGATACTGACCAACCTGAGATTTTCTCCCTCGAACTTGGATTTTGCACACGAGTTTAAGGTTAGTACCTATTTTCTATGAGATGGGATTCTAACAAACGATCGAATCAAGAGGTATGGCCTAGAATAATCCATAGTCTTGTGGCTATATAGCAAGTACTTCATAAGATCTGTTGCGTCCAGATTTGCCGTAACACAATTAATTGATTTCCGTAGACCGACTCTTCACAGGCTCTGAAACCATAGTACCACACTAATGTTTTTATCTTTCATATAATCCTCACCATCATGCCCCGCTGCATTCATTGCTGGATTGCTATTCCAATTACACAACCATATCAGTACAATGCAACACATTTGGATCTTGAGATTATCTCTGTATCAGAAGAATGGATTGTCAGACAAGTACCTATGTAGCTAAAATCTGCATACCCTGAAAACAAGGTACCAGGTTATCCATTCAGCAGTTTTATAATACTGATTTTCATTTGCATAGTCTATTTACAGTTTATCATTCCTCATTTGTGCACGTTAACAATAGAAAATGGGTTGGGTTATGCTCAGGCTCATGCAAACGTTGAGTTACCTTATTAGCATAGTCATAACCATCATCAACTTGAAAAAGAGTATAAAATATTAACAAATTCCTGTACTTATAGATGAATGTACTTTTAGATTAATATATGAAGTATTTCTTGTTTTAGGTAATCGATGAAGACTACCTATGTCACGAGTGTGTTAGCCTATTGATTCTTGAATCAAATAACAGGAATGAAGGCAATGTAGGTGAACGTCAATTTGGCCATGACTCAGTTTGTGTATGTTGTGGCATATCTATTGCCAGATGAACTGGGAGACGCTCTCATCAACTAAATTATGGTGCTACTGAATAGATTTATTCCGCCAATATAATCAGCCCTCTTGTTGTAAGTGTACTTGCTTGTTGTATAGTTTATTCCAACTAATATAACTCTAAATAATATAGTAATATCAAGATAATTCAGTAGCAATTCAAGCTTAACTTGAGCAGCTTGTGTGACTGTGACTGTTTTTATTATTCACCCACATTAGAATTACTAAAACTAATTGTGCCTTCAATTGCAGATGCCTTCTAACGCCCGTGCATGTAATGCTTGTTGGCTAAGGGCTCATCGGCAACCACCACCACCTGCAGAATGTGGATCCGTATTATTCACAATAAGTACTGCCAGCACAGATAATGATGAGATTCCGCAAGAACCAAATCCATTCATGGATTGTGGATCTAGCTCTGCAGTGGAGGCTCCCAGTTCTGCCAGTACAGACATTGAAAATGTTCTCCGAGAACGGTGTAAGCCTTAATTTAGATGGTTATAGGCGCACTCCAGATACCACTACTCATTGTTTTGTTCCGGATTGTATGAATCAGGAAAAGAAACGTGTGCCATTGTTTTTAAAGAAAATATTCTCACACATCAAAAACTGTACATCACTAAAAATGCTCGGCTGTGTGAAGAACATTTAAGTTAATACAATTGGGACTTTCTTGCTGAATTTGAATTCGTAACTGAATTCAACCAGGTGCATATTACTGAAATGCTTGACTTGTAACGGAGGAATGTAAATAACACTATAGACTTTGAAAATGTTGAAAAATCTTTAAAAACGGTCAAGCCTGTCTAGTATCGACAAATAGTATTCTACTTGTCGATACTGGACAGGCTTGACCGTTTTGAACTTTCTGGCAATATTAACTTGCATAGCTCAATTGTCCAATTTATGTAGAAAACCTAAAACAGCACTTGGTATGTATTTAATAAGAATATGGACTGGAGAACCTTTTTGATGCATTGCCTCTTTGTTTCTTTTATCAACTTATACAGTCTGCCAGTATGTAAAGAAGACCCGTAGCTGCTTATTCGAATCATATGTACCTTTACATTTGGGCATTAGTAATATCCCAAGAACAAGCTTGTCCGACAGAAATCTTCTGATTCCACAGGGTCTATTTGGCACACAGGAAAGTAATCCTATAGTAATCTTTGATGGCACATATACATGTATATATATATTTGCAAAAGTCGTCTAATTACCTATTCCAAAAAAACCTATAGCTTATATAAATATGCCAATCTATTGAAATCTTTTATAATGGCAACCACAGATGGATTTATTTTAGACGTTTATGGTCCATATGCTGCTACAACATCTGATGCCCAGATAATGAATGAACTTTTTTCACCCAGTGGTGCTCTCAGAAATTATTTTAGAGACAATGATGTGTTTTTGCTAGATAGATGGTTTCGGGATGCTATAGGACTACTTACCTCATTAGGATTCTCAGTACACAAGACAGAGACTCTAGATGTAGGTGAAACACAATTGTCCATGATAAAAGCAAATAAATCTCGGCTTGCATATGGGTAATTGAAGTAGTGAATGGTCGGTTTAAACGTGATTTCAAGATGTTCAGAAATAAATATTTTAATGTTGCATCAAGAAACTTAATGAACGATTTTAGAATTTGCGCAGCCATATTGAATAATTTCCATCCTCTTATAACCAACCGTTCTGATGCTCAAGCAATCTTAGACAGAGCAATGCAAAGAGTTAACATGCCGAACTATTTAGGTGACTATGTGCTTGAGCATAGACGCCGAGCCAGTTTTATAAGAATAGATGATGCCCAATTACCACAAATAAATAGTTTCCCTGTAATGGAAATGTCAGACTTGATTTTGTTTAGTCTTGGAATTTACCAAATAAAGCAAACCAGGTCATATTATGGGGAGCATATTCGTGCAAATGGGACATTTTTGGTTGAAATAAGTGAAAGCTTAGAAATCACAAATGTCCCAGCAGGCATAATGCCATCACATGAGACAGTATTACTAAGAGGCAGGATCAGGTCAAGACATCAAAGCAATAAAAAATATTATAAGTACTTATGTCTTGATAAAATTAACCAAATGAAATAGTTGGGAGGAGAGAATTTGTGAATATTACTACCTACTGCAGCTGTATAGTAGGGAAGCGAACTGTTGGAAGCTGTGCTCATTTAACACATTGTCAGCTTATTATTAATTCTTTATGCAAACGCTTCTTTATGCTACACCCTTACCGACCCTTATTTTACGATGTTTTCGAAACAATAGAGATGCACAACGAACGCACATGTGCGGCGCGCCGCACTCGAAGAAAGTTATGAAAATGCGCATGTGCGTCTTCCGCGCCTAATGTATTAATGACGATCATTTATGGTATCTTGGGTGGGCTCGGCATCAAAACAACATGTTACCGCCTGCACAGTTTCTTGACAATATAATTGTAAGGGAAGATGTAGGAAATGAAGAGGTAGAATAAATATATCTTCATTAAACTATTAAGTAATAGACATCGTAGCCCCCTATCTAGCTGTTACAATTACTGTTAATTACAATATGTTGATTTAGGAACTTTTCGTGACTTCATGGAAACTAGTAAGATCATACCATTGTTTAAATCAGGTAATAAAAATGACGTTGGCAATTTTAGGCTTATTTCTATCCTAACACCCATATTTATAAAGAAGTAAAAGTGAATACTTCAGTAAAAGTAATTACTCAAGTAGGTAATGATTTTTTTTCTATAGTTTAGTATTTGCTTGAAGTTAGAACTGTCAAAGGTTACAATTCTTAGCCAAGTAATAGTCACCATTGTCTTTACTTAATAATTGAGAGTTGAGAGACCATTGATTTTGCAATGGAACGTTGATTCTTAATCAAGCATTTACTCGAGTAAGTAACGTATATTACTCGACTACTTATATAATAAGATTTTAAAATGAAGAATTCTATCACAAAGAAATTACTTGTCTTGTCTTATTTCACAAAGAAATTACTTAGCAGCAAGTAATTGCTTGTTTATAAATACGGGTGTAAGACATTTTAATTTAAATAGCCTCCTTCATGACGAACAATATGGCTGCACAAAAGGTCGTTCACTAAGATGCGGGTGTTGCTCTGCTGAAACACATATTTATTTTAGTTATTTTCATAGCGCTATGTCCTACAGTATTCTGCTCTGGGGCAAAGCCGATGACATTCAAAATATTATTTGTTCTTAAAAAAAACAAGCTGTTCGAGCAATTTACCAGCTAGGTGCCAGAGTTTCTGAGAGAATTTTTTTAAATATATTGGTATTCTCACGGTGGCATCACAAGTCATCTTTGCCAACATCTTATATGTTTACGGTAAACTGGGGTTACTTTGATAACAACTTTCGACTTATGAAAAACTTATTTTTATAATATTTACAATGCCATATCAAAAAGAAACTTATCAGTAATTTGCACTTCTGATATGGCATTGTAGATATTATAAAAATAAGTTTTTCTTAAGTCGAAAGTTGTTATCAAAATAACCCCGTAACCCCAGTTTAACGTATTAGACAAAATATACATATATACACTAAAAACAGTGATATTCACAATGTTAACACCAGAAATAAGGACAAATTGCGTGCTCCATTTCACCGGCTTCATAAGGTTCGTAACTCATTTGTTGGGCTTGATATATCTTTTTATAACAAACTGGACTGAAAAGGGGTCTTAAAAATTCGAAGGGGGCTACTAGGGCTGCTATTTGCACATTCTCAAACATTTTTTTCTCTTTTTTAGGCCGGATAGTTTTCGACTTTTGATAAAAAATGTAAAAAAAATACCGTTCCCCGCCTTATCTCCGAACTTTGCATAGAGAAACATCTGAAATTATCCTGTGTGATACAAGTTTATGTAAAGATTACAGGAATAATAAAACGATGGCTCTAAATAGCACATTTTTTTATAAATGATGGTACGGAACCCTCGGTGCCGCGAGTCCGACTCGCTCTTGACCGGTTTTTTCCTTATGACGGCAGAATAGTAGGTCGCTGTGATTGACTCAAAAGAATGTTTATGTTCTTTCTTCAGAATTACGTTACCTTCAGATAGGTTATATGAGTTCATATAATTATTTAATTGCCAGTAAAAGTCAATTTATTTTAAATTAATTTTTATTTATCATTGACATGATCTACTCATTACAATGTCTTATGAGTGGTTTTGGAATATGTGGTTAGCTAGTGACCTCAACAATTGTTCATATTATTCTTGCCTGAGCAAACGGCAGCAAGTTCGTCATGCTCCCTTAGATGTCACTGCTTGCTTTATTTTATTTAATACTTACTGCCTCTTGAAAGAGCACAGACAGCAATTTTAAAAGTAGCAAACATCCATCCCTTTCTCTATCCTACAGATCTGCTACGCAAATCCTGTAACGTGCTGACTGTTCGCCAGCTTTTTATAACGCACTTGGTATTAAAACAGCACACCATGCTCGCCTATATTACATACATTGAAAGTACTAATAAGAGACGGAATGATATTGTATGTGAGTCAAATGCATCCTCTAAATATGTTTTTATAAACAGATTTTATACATTTTTAGGCCCATTTATGTACAATAAATTAAATAGGAAATTAAGTATATATAAATTAAATAATTACGACTGAAAAAAGATTATTCTGCAATTTTTACTTAGCATATCATACAGTGAGACAGAGGATTTACTTCTTGTCTGTAAATAAAACATGTTAGTCTTGTAAGTGTTAATATAAATATTAGTTTTTATTTTAGTCTTCTCCTTTGTTAATCTTATATTTTAAATTTTTAAGCACCATTCTAGCCTGAAACATAGGTTCTATCTAGTTCAGGCAAATGAGCAACTGTGCCCTCTATAATTTTTAAGTTATTGTAAATCTGCACCATTTTTATAAATAAACGATGTTATTATTATTATTTTATCATTTTATAACTTCGAGTTACGGCTAGGTACATATAGCTATAATATGTAAGTGGGCACGCCCTATAAGCCTGGAGGCTTATTTAGGTATAAAGTTCTGTTTACGTTTTTAGTTTTGTATTTTTATTTCTGCTTGAATATAGTTGTATAGTTTTCGATATTTTTTTGTTGGTATATTGGCGTGTGCTAGTTTAATTTAATTTAATGTTTTGTGTCGCCTATGTACCTAAATTATTTTGCGTACTATTGTATAGAATCAATTTTTTTTTAACTGAACAGACAGCTGTGCTGCTGGGGAGTTTGTTGCGTCACTTCTTCTCCTCAGTTAAAGCACTATGAAGTGGTGAAGGGTGGGCGTTTTGGGGGACTGTCTTATGTAATTTTGAAAGTGTTGATTCTCAGCCCAGTTTGAATAAATGACTTGATTTGATTATAAGCAAATACAATATTCTTTTATTTCTCTACCTAGTACAAATTGTTCACGTATTCCGGCTTGCTGGAGCGACTATTAACAAAAGGCTAACAGATCCAATCCAGTCTAGTCTGTGTCAGGTATAATGATCCGCCTTGGAAGAGATGCATATAACCATCAGTAGTCAGTAATTTTACACACAGTTTACCAACTTCAAAGTCCCAAATTGTAGGAGAAAATAAGGATATTTGGTACAGTCCGTGCGCGATAAGTTGAGACCTGAGCGCGGTTTAAATATAAAGATTTAGACATTCTAATGCTGCACTGTTCCCGAGTAAGATTAACTATGTTAGTTAGTGTCTACTTTTCTTTTTTAACACAGGCTATGTGACTCGGGAACAGTGCAGCATTATATTTGTATTATCTAAATATTAATGTTTAGTATATTAAACAGCGCTCAGATCTAAACTTATCTATCGCACATGTGTTGTACATGTAATTCATTATCCTTATCATAAATCATTATATTGTAAATAATAGCGCTTCTGCGATAACACAATTTCGCTAATAATAAATAAAATAAATTCAGACCATTACTGTCTGATTGCTGGGCACGGGCCTCTTCTCAGAATGAGTGTTAGGCTTCCACTACGCTGGCCTGGTGCGGGTTGGCGGACTACACACCACTGAGGACTTTGGCAATTGTCCCACTGGCGATGAACGAGTAGCGAGTAGAACTAGCAACTGAAAACAAGTTGGGAACAGCGAGCAGCGAGTGTGTAGTTCCGTTAGTTTTGTCGCTGGGCTAACAGTGAGTGTCCGAGTGCGACGGACGATTCCCACAGTCCCACACGGGTTTCAGTCGACTAAAGCAAGTAAATATTCAAACTCATCTCTACTAAAACAGTGATAGTTCTAGTAATTGTTCTGAATTCGTAATATGTGCACTCAGATCTGCACTCTAGGCAGAAATGACCGCTGGTTGGTCTCGGCGTGAGCTCTGACCGCCAAGCGAGCATCGCTGAGCGGGTATTATTTTAAAAACCAGTGGAGGGAGTCCTCGCCGGCAGTGTGAACAGTCGGCGATCAACTATTAATTTATGCATCTCTTGTTTACACGGAATTTATAACTATTGTACGTTTCTTGAGCGAGAAAATTGCCGATAGTTAGTCGCTTCCTAGCTGGCAGTGGGACAACTGCCTTATGAGGCCCTCTCAAATGATGATTTCGCTATTATCAATAAAGTTACATGCTCTGTGATTATCAAGTAAATTAGAAATACAATAAACATATTAAAATCCTAAGATTCCTAAGCAAACGGGAAAATAGCGATTTTGACAATGACAATTTAAGCGAAATGACAACTGACAGGAGTGTTTCAATGTGCAAAAATAATATTGCGATAAAAAATAACTGGATTTAAAATATTTATTTATTAAATAATGGTGGTTCTAATATTTTTTTTGTTTTTGTAAGGCCATCCTGGATATTTTTCCCTATCAGAAAAACAGCACATGATAGTTGCTCATGTTCCAAGCCCATTTCATCACATGTCCTTTAACCATATTTTCTTGACAAAAGTACTATTACTAAAAGTATGCCAATGTGTAATGATACAAGTTTTTTTAACAGGACATCTTATGATTTGAGCTGGTCGGATATAGCCAGTTCCATTACCTCACTAGTGCTGCCTCTAATATTGTGTATTATATTTGAGCTGTATGGTCGGATATAGCCAGTTCCATTACCTCACTAGTGCTGCGTCTAATATTGTGTATTATATTGTCGATACAGGTACCACTATCTAGTCGGGTTGGTTGACGAACACTTAATTTCATACGGCCATTCGTGCCCTTTGATTCGCGTCCAAAAAATCGCACGAGGGGAATGGCGAGCGCACTTTTTACATATGCGTGTTCGTTATTCGCCTCGCCATTTGCCTCGCGATTCGCACGAATGTCTAAATAAGGCTTACAATACAATGTCCGTATGGACTGAGGAGCCACTTTAGATTTTAAAATGAAACTCACCCCCTTATTAAGTAGGAAAGCAAACAATTTTGTAGGCCAAATTCTGAAATTTGAAGTAAAATATATGCAAAGTTATATCAATGTAAAAGTGGCTCATCAATCTAAACCTCTGAATTGAGGAGCCACCTGGAACACGGAAAGTATTTAATGAATATTTTTTGATTTTGTATCATTTAGTAGTAATTGTGTATAGTGTTTGCTACAAATCTGAGTCCAATCAGATATGTATTTTATATTAAAATATTCGTTTAATTTAGTAACGTTTGTAATTAAATTAAATCCAATTATATGTTTCATTAGCATAGATAATAGTAAGAAACGTCGATAATTTGTATCGGCAATTTTTTATATCCTGACAACCCTAGGAATGTCAGTTTGACATATGTCGCAGTGATCAAGCTATCTTATATGTAGAGTATAACCATCAAACAGGTTTTGATTGTTCAATCGATATCGTTCGGAAGTATTCGTTTCACATACTAGTTGATTATCAGAAATGAATAAAATTATAGTGAAATAATTCGTTGAGGCGTTGACGTAAATTAACAGTTTATATTTTCAACTGTTTTTTTTTGGAACTGAGTAAAATAATGACTATTGAACTAATGCGTCTTGTGCGTTGACGTAAATTAACAGCTAATATTTTCAACATGTTTTTTCATTGATGATTAACTGTTACCTCTTTGACGAATGAAAAATTGTTAAAAAACGGTTTATTGATTCAACGACCACCTCTAATATGGCTACACTGGCAACACTGGTGACAAAAATTTGCCGATAGTGCATTATAAATAAAAATATAACTTTTACGTAATTGTTTCACGAATAGTGAATCAAGTAATATGTTCATCATAATATGATGTTATTTCAGTGTAGTAATAATTAGGGATTTCATTTTGCCTTATGTACAGGACGCGTTAGGTACGGATTGATTTTATCCAATATGGCGGCTTCAATATATTTTTCAAAATGTTGTTTACTCGGGTGTTAGCGGCTGTAATGTTTATTATTTTTATAGACTCGCAAATATCCAAAATAACTTAGTGTTCATTTTAAGAGATTATGTCGAGTGCGTTTTGTGAATCTTCAAATGAAAAGGAACCTTACATTTCAGAAAATTACACTCGTTATTTGAAGTGTTTTCGGTGTCGCAGACAGTGGAATTGAGTGCAGTTCTCATTATACAGTTTATTGTGAAGACATTACGTCAGTAGCGAACTCGACCGCGATGTCACATTATGAGCGGTCGCGATGAGTCCGCCGCGCCACCCGCCCTCGGCATCGCGCTGCAACTCATGGTAAGAGCATATAGTTTTATTATTTACACCGCTAACTTGAGGAAAGCGAAGGATGCTCGTTACAGAGTACACACCAGGAGGTAGTTTAGTGCATGATTCAGTTTACTATGTAATACCGAAGTTTAATTCTTTGGTAATAACTAAAAATGTTTAGACTTTATAGGTGTTTAATAATATCCTTTTTTTAGTCTAATATTTAAAGATGATTCATATTCTACGAATATTAAGTTTATCCTCATATTCTCGTAAACAAAGGCTTTCTACAAGTTACTCAACATAGAAACAGTAAATTATTTATCATACAATCAAATTAGAAACAGTTGAGTACCTATTTATCATAAGCAATCCAATGGGACATACAATAATTTGTGCAAGTTGATTGATAACTAAAACCATGTATCTGTGATCGGATTAGGAAGTGCAATTTAGGGTCAATAATCTCATACAATATCATTAGTATGTATAAGCCTGCATAAGCTCATGGAAATCTTGCGAGTCCTAGGATATTGAAGAAATATTTAGTTAAATGTTTTTACAAGCTTTTATTTAATACTAGCGAGCCACCTCCACTTTGTATGGCTTTTACATTAAAATAATAATAATAATATGTAATTTTGTTAGACTGGAAGCCACTGTACACAACCTTAGGCTTGTAGGCCTATTAAGCCTTACATCCTTTCCATTGAAAGTAAAAACCCGTGAAAGACACCTGAGACAGACCTCATCAGATAAAACCACTTATACACAACAGCATGCATATGTCACAGGCAGATCAACATGGATGATATACTTTCCAAGATTGGGTGGACCTCAAATGCTCATTACTGGCCGCATTGACATCGAGGGTGCCTCTGACAAAACTATGTTCAATAATAAAAATTATGTTATAAAGAATAAGTAAAATGCGAGGGAACATGTGAAAACTAAATATACATGAATTTATCTGTCACGAAATCAACACAACAAATATATGAAATGGAATATTACTAATTCTATCTAGCTCTCTAATCACATCAAAATAAAGTTTTAAACCACTTCCAAAACACAAAATCATGTAAATAAAAATATTATCACTGTATGGTGCAATTAAATCACGCTAAAACAAATAACAGCTGTAGGTACCTACTATAGATTTAAAGTTATGTTGACAATGTTAATAACTAATCAAAGGCAAAATAAAATGAAAGTTAATAACCATCCATGGGTGGTAAATTGAGTGTCTAGTTGGACAACCAACATTCTGTCAGGACATTTTCATTTGATTTCATTCATTCAGGAACAGCTTATGCCAAGATTCTGTAACAACACTTCAGAACCATTCATCTTTCTGTTTATACTGCAAATATTATTCATTATATTTCATTCATTATATCAAGAATTCAGTCTAGGTAAACACCCATGTGAGTTTTTTTTTTTTGAAAAATACATTCTCATACCATTATTATTGTCAACCAGCAGAGGCAATTAATGTATGGGAGGATGTTTTTTTATTATTATTTTTCCAAAAACTACTCAACCCCTGGCTGAATTCTTGAGGGTTCATTAATATACCCATCCTGTATAAACCAATCACCAATAAAAGCAGCTGAACTGACCGCATTCTATCAGTGCCATATTTATTTATTAATTTAGTAACTGGGAGCCTATTATAGGCGCCATCTCTTGACCGATAGTGGAACTAACATAATTTTTTTGACAATTTCTAAAAAAGTGTGCTATTTAGAGACATTGTTTTGTTTTTCCTGTAATCTTTACATAAACTTATATCACAGAATAATTTCCGATTTTTCTCTATGCAAACTTACGAGATAAGGGAATGGTATTTTTTTTTACATTTTTCATCAAAAGTGGAACTATGCAGCCTAAAAAAATAATTTAAAAAAATTTAAATCGACTTCAAAAAGAAATGAACTCAAAATTATGAAATTTTATAACTTTAATTTCGGTAGTCGGTGTCTTGGGATCTGTATTTTAGTTTTTTGCCACCAACTTCCAAAATTAAAGTTATTTCATAATTTTGAGTTCATTTCTTTTTGAAGTCGATTTAAATTTTTTTAAATTATTTTTTATATCGTAATTTTTAGTTTTTAGTAAAAACTGGAATATTTGTTTGTAACAAGTATTTAATAGTTTTGTTATAAATATTGCACTAGAATTTGACCAAGGTTTTGAGATGTTTTCCCTTTGACAACACACCCGTAGCTCGTATCAAAGTGCCAGGCCATAACACACTTACACGTCCATTATCTCGAAAACAACTGAACCGATTTTGATGAAACCTTCATGCTCTAATTTGAAGTAAATGTAAGCCAACAATAAAGGATGGTCACGATCCGATTAATAGTTTCATAGAAATCCGTGGACAAACATACAAACATACGTATACATACATCTATATAATTTTGTATATTTGTTGTATATTTTTGTATACTTGGAAGCCCTAATAAATTATCATAAGTGAATATATTGCAGTTCCAATAATATTACATACATACATCATCATCATCATCTTCCTGCCCTTATCCCATGTTACTTGGGGTCGGCGCAACACGTTTTCTTCTTCCATTCTCCCCTGTCAACCGTCACACTATCATTCACTCCCTTCTCTTTCATATCATTCTTCACACAATCCATCCATCTTTTCTTCGGCCTTCCTCTCCGTCTCCATCCATCAACATGTATATTCATCACTCTTTGAGTCACATGCGTTTCGTCCCTTCTCATCACATGCCCATACCAAGCCAAACGATTTCCTTTCAACTTTTCTGTCACTGGCGCCATTTTCAAACTTCTTCTTATATACTCATTTCTTACTTTATCCATTCTCGTCACTCCACACATCCATCTCAACATTCTCATCTCCGCTGCATGCAATCTTTTTTCATCTGTCTTCTTTACGGCCCAGTATTCAGACCCATAAAGTACGACAGGCCTTACCACGGACTTATAAATTTTCCCCTTAACTTGAGGGGCATCCGTGGGTCGCAAGTTGTTCCTGTGACCTGTCGCCATTTCATCCATCCTGAGTTGATCCGGTGCGTTACGTCTCGGTCTACTTCGCCATCTCCTTGGACAAGCGACCCGAGGTACCGAAAGTCGGAACAGATCGATAAGGGCGTTCCGGCGAGAGATATGGGCACAGGACTGGAGAGGCCGCCAAAATCACAAAACAGATACTCAGTTTTGGTCCGACTTACTCTCAGGCCAACGGTCTCGAGTCTTTCCCACCACCTCCAATCTGCTCTGGACCTCTAAGCCGTTCTCGGCAATCAGCACAATGTCATGAGCGAACAGCATACACCAGGGAGCCGCTTCCTGGATATCAGATGTAAGAGCATCCATTATCAGCACGAAGAGGTAAGGGCTGAGTGCTGATCCCTGGTGCAAGCCGACAGCCACATTGAAGCTGCCAGTAGTGCCCACTGTAGACCGGACTTGGGTACTGCATCGGCTGTACATCGCTCTAATCAACTGCACATACTTCCCTGGCACACCTTTCTCCTTCAGCGCCCACCACAAAACTTCACGAGGCACTCGGTCGTATGCCTTTTCAAGGTCAACAAATACCATGTGCAAGTTTTTATGCGCACCTCTGTATTTCTCGCACAGCTGGCGGATAGCAAAGATGGCATCTGTTGTTCCTCGACCAGGCATAAAACCGAATTGGTTTTGCGAAATTTCACTCTCTTCTCTCAGACGCCTTTCAATAACTTTCTCCCAAGCCTTCATACTATGTGACATAAGCTTTATTCCTCTATAGTTGTTGCACTCCAGCACATCACCTTTGTTTTTAAAGATGGGCACCAGCGAACTGTTACACCATTCGTCAGGTATGGCTTCTTCCAGCATCAACTTATTGAAGAATAAAGCTAACCACGTCCATCCATCAACTCGTAATAACTTCCATACTTCAACTGGTATTTCATCCGGGCCTATTGCTTTCCCATTCTTCATCCCATTTATTACTATTCTCACTTCATCCATACTAATCATTCTCACTAACCCCTCATTTACTGGTTTATTCCCAAGCACACCACTCTAGCCATTCTCCTCATTCATTATCTCTCATTCATTAGCACTTCCACCTATCCTTAATTTTCTCATCATCCGAAAGAACTATTCCAGTTTCATCCTTTATACACTTTATCTTACAAATATCTCTCGTCTTTCTCTCTCTAGCTCTAGCAAGCCGGTAAAGATGTTTTTGGCCTGCTGGATTATCCAGTGTGTTATAAAGCTTGTCCTGGGCTTTTGCTCTTGCTATGGCCACAGCTTTCTTGGCTTTTTTCTTTAGAGCATCATACTCACTCTTTTTTTCTGCTTTCAAACTAACATTCTCATCTTCAACACTCTGCCATTCCTTGAACTTTTCTTATCCTGCAACACATTCTGTATTTCTGTCGACCACCACCATGTATCCCTATCTATCGTACCCTTTCCTTTCGTCTCTCCCAAAATATCTTTCCCTGCACTCCTATTATACCTTGCCATTTCATTCCAACATTCATTTACACTTCAACCATTCATGTCCCCCATACCTATCATTTTATCCACTACTCGCTCATTAAATTTCTTCGCATAGTCATTCTTCTCCAGCATATGCCATTTTATTTTGGGAGGGGGTCGCTCTTTGTTTTTCTTGGGCTTTCTTTCTACAACCATTTCCATAATTAGGGGTGTGTGCTGTGAGACTAGATCTTCTCCCGGTATCACTTTGCAATCCAAAGATTGCAAAGTGATACCGGGAGAAGATCTAAATCTAGACGCAAATACTTAAAGCATATCAAAATATGCTTTAAGTATTTGCGTCGTACTAGAAAGTAATCAATTTGCGTCTTGTGATTGCCACTTTTGTACGTAATTAGGTGTCCATCGTGCTTTTGGAACCAAGTGTTGGCTACTGCCAGGTCAAATGCGGTAGCGGATTGCAGCAATGTCTCTCCCTCGTTAATGACGTTACCAAATCCCCATCCTCCATGCACTCTTTCATAAACTCGTCGCATTCTTCCCACATGTCCATTAAAATCACCTCCAACTATCAATTCTTCATGCACCGGAATGTTCATCAAAACTGTGTCAAAGTCCTCCCAAAACTTCTCTTTCACCCTTTCATCGCATCCTACCTGCGGTGCATACACACTAATTACATTCAGCACTACATGTTCTATCATAACTTTTACAACGATTAATCTATCATTAATCCTTTTTACCTCCATCACGCCTTCTTTCAAATTACTGTCTAACACTATTCCCACGCCATTTCTTTTCCCGTCACTCCCACAGTAGAAAAACTGGTATCCTTCGCCGATTTCTCTCGCTTTCGTTCCTTTCCATTTTGTTTCTTGCAAACACGCCACATTTATTCGCCTTATTTTTAATACATCTGCTAACTCTCTGGCTCTCCCAGTCATCGTCCCAACATTCCAACTTGCATACCTCAATCTCACTTCCCGAGCTCGCTTCTTACGTTGCCCCCGCCCGGGGTGGTGCAACAACCCTAGTCCTCTTCCCACAGGAGCCGGGTGCTGCCCCTGCGCGTCGCCTGTGGGGTACGCCCTAGCCCTATCGTGCATCATATATTTATTCATCATATTGCTAATAGTTTTGGCAAAGTTTTACAGTCGGCCGCCTGCCTGACACCAACCCTCCTTGGGAATGCGATTGTTATTGGTTTACCCGCCATCACTCGGATGACCCAAGGTTCTGTATGGTATGCACTGGGTCTGGAGCTCCCTTAGTCAAATAGTCGCCTCTTACGACACCCACGGGATGAGATGGGGTGGTCCTATTCTTTCTCCGGGACCGACACGGATAATATTACATACATACATATCGAATTGATAACTCCTTTTTTTGAAGTTGTTAAAAATGTAAGGTGAAGTGTGGCCGAGCTCTCCAAAACTATTAAGTACCTACATTATTTCTATTGTGTTTATTTTTTTTTCGTTTTTTATTTAGCTATCTTGAGAATTTCGTTGGTAAGAGACATAGATGACTGATGATGTCAACTACCTGATGGTGGAATCTGAAGGCGGGTATAGGATCTCAGTGACGGCACTATGTAGAACCATCATGTTTTTACTTATTATAATAGAATATAAGTAAAGGAATATAAATGTTGAAAGCTAGTTCATCTTAACTATTTCCATTACTGAGGACCAATAAGCACTTACGTAGTCGTCATCAGACCTTCAGAAAGTATCATTTAGTAGCACCCATGCTCAATTAGATAAATGTTGAAAGCTAGGTCATCCTAATTATTTCCATTACTGAGGACCAATAAACACTTGCCTGGTCATCATCAGACCTTCAGAAAGTATCATGTAGTAGTACCCATGCTCAATTAGATAAATGTTGAAAGCTAGGTCATCCTAATTATTTCCATTACTGAGGACCAATAAACACTTGCCTGGTCATCATCAGACCTTCAGAAAGTATCATGTAGTAGCACCCATGCTCAATTAGATAAATGTTGGAAGCTAGGTCATCCTAATTATTTCCATTACTGAGGACCAATAAACACTTGCCTGGTCATCATCAGACCTTCAGAAAGTATCATGTAGTAGCACCCATGCTCAATTAGATAAATGTTGAAAGATAGGTCATCCTAAGTATTTCCATTACTGAGGACCAATAAGTACTTACCTGGTCATCATCAGATCTTCAGAAAGTATCATTTAGTAGCATCCATGCTCAATTAGATAAATGTTGAAAGCTAGGTCATAGTAGCATTCATGCTCAATTAGATAAATGTTGAAAGCTAGGTCATCCTAAGTATTTCCATTACTGAGGACCAATAAGCACTTACCTGGTCATCATCAGATCTTCAGAAAGTATCATTTAGTAGCATCCATGCTCAATTAGATAAATGTTAAAAGCTAGGTCATCCCAATTATTTCCATTACTGAGGACCAATAAGCACTTGCCTGGTCATCATCAGACCTTCAGAAAGTATCATGTAGTAGCATCTGTGCTCTATTTGATAAATGTTGAAAGCTAGGTCATCCTACCTATTTCCATTACTGAGGACCAATAAGCACTTGCCTGGTCATCATCAGACCTTCAGAAAGTATCATGTAGTAGCATCTGTGCTCAATTAGATAAATGTTGAAAGCTAGGTCATCCTACCTATTTCTATTAGCACTTACCTGATCATCATCAGACCTTCAGAAAGTATCATGTAGTAGTATTCATGCTCAATTAGATAAATGTTGAAAGCTAGGTCATCCTAACTATTTCCATTACTGAGGACCAATAAGCACTTACCTGATCATCATCAGACCTTCAGAAAGTATCATGTAGTAGCACCCATGCTCATTTAGATAAATGTTAAAAGCTAGGTCATCCCAATTATTTCCATTACTGAGGACCAATAAGCACTTGCCTGGTCATCATCAGACCTTCAGAAAGTATCATGTAGTAGCATCTGTGCTCTATTAGATAAATGTTGAAAGCTAGGTCATCCTACCTATTTCCATTACTGAGGACCAATAAGCACTTGCCTGGTCGCGTATTTCCCTTTCCGTGTTCAACTGGCGACACCGGTCTCGCGAAATCCACACGCTTTTGTTTTACTCAGAATCCTACGATCCCGTGTTCAATTCGCGTCAACTGAGCACGCCTTTGTGATCAAGTGGCGCTGGGTAAGGTTTAACAAAATCGTGTGCAGTTGAACTGAACACTTTCTTGACTTGACTCTTAGACTGTTTGAGTCTTCAAAAGCGTGTTGAATCAGCGACGGTATTATTCTATAGTAGACAGTAGGTTGTATTATTAACTCAATATGATTTCAATGAAATATTACATCAATATAATTAATGAAACATTTATTATCAGCACAAAAATAACAAAAAAAAACACCGACAAGACAACTATTTTTCGGAACGTTCGTTTTGGTCTATGTTCACAGCGATATTGTGTGCACGTTTCTTTTTAACAGGGCGGCCGGACTGAATTCTACCACTGCTGGGTAATTGTTTTTGATGCCGTCTCGAAATACATGTAGGTTGGACCTTTATTTTTCGTGAACGTTGTATTTTCTTATCATGCATGTATGAAACAATAGAGGAAGGAGTCTGCAATCGAGATAGTTCAGATGAATATTTTTTCAGTATTTGTGTGTTTACTGGATTTGGTTCTTCTTTAAGTACTTTGATTATTCTAATAAACTCAGACTCAATTGCGTCTACAGTAATCATATAATTTTCTTGAATTGAAGAATGTAGAAATATTATTTTCTGTGTTATCGGGTTCATTAATCGGCAACGTAAACTGTTGCTGTGAGGTGCCTTGACTTTTTTCAGCCATCTCCACGTCATTTGAATCCAGTGTTACATTTTGGAAGAAATAGGGGTTATATTCGTCTCCCAATGCCAATTTGGCCAAATCTTGGCGACAATCTTCAGTCAAATTTAACGATGTAGTAATCGTTATGCCAAACTTTAGTTCCACAGCACATACATGCTTGCAGTAGCGTCCACCTTTCCCTGATAAATAGTCACACGTTCCCATTTCAGAATCAACTACATACACGTCTGTTTTTTCTTTTATTAAGTAAGACGTGTCATCAAGTGGTGATATTTGAGTTATCGACTTACTTTTCTGACAAAATTTTTCGTAGCTTACTGTTAGCTTTCGCTCTCTCCCATTAGCAAATTGCAACAATCTTTTTTTGTGGTAATTTTCAAACGTGTCAGTGATAAAATCCAGCAGGGCACACATGTTGAAAACTTTACATCTTTGCAATATAATATCTTTAAAAATTCTTATAGACGCCTCGCAAAAGTTGTTTGTATTATGTCCTCTATTGATAATGTCATGCCTATATGACAAACACCATTCTTCTCGTCGGGCCCACATATTTGTTAAATAATTTTGCAATTTATAATTTGTCGCGACTTTTACATCTTCATTCAATATGGACATATTTAATTCGGCCTCTGCTATAGTATTTGAATACATAACTTTGCGGAACAGTTTCACTATAATAATAATAATAATAATAATAATACCATTTATTTCAGGCGACATAGGCCCATAGAAAAAATACCTTAACCTAAACATACATATTTTTATAAACAAAATCTTGTGTTAATAAATAAGGCTTAAGACTATGTTAGTAGCACTTCACTTTGCACTAGATTGACTTTGTGCTGTCCTGTGGAACTTGTCCGCGGAAGCGACGGAACACCACGTCCTGGGGCCAAAAGTCTTCTTCCAAGACGAGGGGCAGATAACAGTTCGGTACACGCACGACGAACGCCTTGAAGTTGACGTTCCGGCGTGATTCCAGTAACTGCACCCTCGGCGTGTACCTCGTCTTTTGTCGCACGTACTCTACGATGTCCTCCGCCTTAGTGGTGTAGTGCAGGCGGGAGATGTACACCGGTGTATTCGGCTTCGCGGCACGCAGGCTTATTTCAGGCACTGTAGGAGCTTTGCCGCAGCGGTTCTTGTTTGGTCGCGATCGGCGCTTCCTCCTTTGCACCGTCACAAAACCATCATCTTTATCAGCCCTATTCAGCGCCTTTTCTGGCATGGGCTTGATACTAGGAGCACCAGGAGCACTCGCAGTGACGCTAGCGAAATCCCTTTGCAGAGGTTTCGGCAGGGCTTCAAGTACTGGCTGCGGGATGGGTCGAGGGGCTCGGGCGGCGCTGCGTGGAGGAGCCGCGGTGACGAGCGCGGCGCTGCGTGGAGGAGCCGCGGTGACGAGCGCGGCGCTGCGGGGCGCACGGGCGGGGCGCTCTGCAAGCTCAGCAAACGACGGATGCGCTGGCGACGAAACTGCTGACGCGGAATTCGACGACGATATATCGAGGCCGGCTCCGCGACATGTGTTTACGTTTGACGCATCGACAGGTGACCTAATTACCGCCACACTGTTGCGCAACTCGCTAACTTCTTTGCGCAAATCAGTGACGGTGTTCTGGGATGCATCTAATTTCGTTAGCACATCCGCGAGGCGGGCCTTCAGAAAAACAATGTCCTTCAGCAGGCTCGTTACATCGACGTGGTCGAAGGTGACGGGAGGAAGCTTGTGTAGCTCCTTCACCACAAACGTCGGCACGTCGTCAGGGTCGGTCTCCTTGAACAGCGTGATGATATCTTGCAGGCTCTTCTTAGTCCCGTCACGCCGGCGGGACACCATCTGATCGCGCTTGTTCAGCACACTAAACAACAACAGCTTGGCAGCAGCTATGTCATCCTCGCTGAAGTTCGTTGCGCAGATCTGGATAGCAGACACCTCATCCATCACATCCAGCTTCTGCTGCAGGAACGCCAGCAGCTCATTCACCACAAGTTCACTACTCATGGCGAGTAAATTACGAGCGACAGCTTGCGCCGCGCTACTCGATATATCGAATATGCAAACGCGTGCGCATTAGAACGCGGCACAAGTGAGACTATGTATTGTTTGTCATCTTTATTAACATTATGCTCTGTTTGCCAAAGCCAACGCCATATTGCTTGATTAACGTGAAATATGCAAAGCAAAAGCTGGGTGTTAGGTAAAACTGACTTCAACGCATTTCTTTCAGCTCTGCT
Organism: Dicycla oo; assembly: GCA_948252095.1. Taxonomy (NCBI): domain Eukaryota; kingdom Metazoa; phylum Arthropoda; class Insecta; order Lepidoptera; family Noctuidae; genus Dicycla; species Dicycla oo. The sequence goes on along the minus strand of OX411718.1, from coordinate 391,687 downwards.
GTCATCGGTCATGGCTACACTTGGCTGAAATAATTTGTTGAATTTATTTTCGAGGAACTCTTTCAGAGTTTTGAACGCTAAACTGTATTGTTCTTCTGTCTGATTAGCGTGTACAATTATTGCAACAGGCAACGCACCAATATTAGAAGCTGCAAAAATAAATGTCACACATGTGTTTGATTGATCACATGATCCGCTGGTATCTATAAAAACTATTTCATCGGCTAATCCTTTAGTGAAAACTCGCTGCATTATTGGTGTAATAATTACACAAATAGTAGGATTCTCCAGTATGAACAAGTCTATACCCAACTTCCCTAACTCGTCTTGTTTTCTTTTCAAAATTTGTAACACAGTCTGTTCATTTCTATTTCCATAATTTTGTTTACGCCATTGTTCGTAAAGATACACAACTTGACGATCTAGAGGGTTATGCTGAGCGTTAGCTAAGATTTTGTAGGCATCGCTTTCATAAGTACTTATAATATTTAATTCATGGTACATCTTAGCGGCCGCGGCAGTCATACCTCTATCGAAATAAGATATAAATATTTGTTTCGTATCGTTCGAACATCGGAGCAAGGATAACGATTGAGCTACATTAACTCTGTGGGAATGATTGAAGTGGATGTCAACTATAACATTATGTGGGAGCTGACGCGACGAAATGTTCGGTCGACAAGCGGAATCATTGTATGCGCGAGCCTTAGTCCCTAAAGAGTAGCGGTAGTGTAAACACGTCTATAGTAATAACAGTGTAATCGTGTCAGTTCATAGAGAGGACAATAAATTAATGTGAGACTTTCGTACAAGTGACTTTCAATTACTTTCCCTACCTAAGGCACACACACACGTCAGAGACTCATTCACCGCACACAGTTTAGGGACTCAACAATTATATCCTTTTCTCAGCAGGGCTGAACTTCTCAGAGTACTTGGTGTAGTTTTCAAAAATTTTATATTAAGAGACGACTTGCAATTAAAGTTTCTGTTAACACCTTGCGTTTTATTTATCAATTTATTTCTTTCCGAAAGATGGCATACAAACAATTTTCTGAATTCATAACGTATGGGTTCTGCAAACCGTCTTTTCATAACCCAGTTAGAATTTGTTTGTTTTGAAAAACATTCCACAAATCTAGCACATTTTTCGTCGTATTCTCCGTCATAATGTAATAAGCACTGAACTTTACACTTATAACTGTCACTCGACTGTCCGTCATAGTTGAGTATTTCAAAATCTTTAGTGATTCCACTGGAAACCCTTTTAAACTCTTCCATTATGCACTATGTAAACAAAACATAACCTTGAACGCACAGTAACAAACAAATAACAAATTGCAATGAGAAGCGCGCGAATCCAACTTCGGGCGCTCTCGCCTGCTTCGGCCCGCACGATTTATCCCGAACATTTACGAACGCGCTAAATCAGTACGGATTTGTTTCGAATAGACAGGTTAAAAAACCGTGTTCAATTCAATTACACACTGTTTTGTAAAACTTCTTTTAACGTTGCTTGATCGCAAAAGCGTGCTCAGTTGACGCGAATTGAACACGGGATCGTAGGATTCCGTAGTGAAACAAAAGCGTGTTGATTTCGCGAGACCGGTGTCGCCAGTTGAACACGGAAAGGGAAATACGCTGCCTGGTCATCATCAGACCTTCAGAAAGTATCATGTAGTAGCATCTGTGCTCAATTAGATAAATGTTGAAAGCTAGGTCATCCTACCTATTTCTATTAGCACTTACCTGATCATCATCAGACCTTCAGAAAGTATCATGTAGTAGTATTCATGCTCAATTAGATAAATGTTGAAAGCTAGGTCATCCTAAGTATTTCCAATACTTCCAGATCTTCAGAAAGTATCATTTAGTAGCATCCATGCTCAATTAGATAAATGTTGAAAGCTAGGTCATCCTCAGTATTTCCATTACTGAGGACCAATAAGCTTACCTGGTCATTATCAGAACTTCAGAAAGTATCATGTGTAATCAGGAGCAAGCATGCTCAATAAATGTTGAAAGCTGGGTCATCCTATTTCCATTACTGAGAACTTTGCTTTGAGATGTTTTCCCTGTGACACCACACCCGTAGCTCGTATCAATAAGCCAGGCCGTCACACTTAACACATATTAGTCCATTATCTTGAAAACTCCTGAACCGATTTTGATGAAACTATCACTGTGCCCCTAAGTTGAAGTAAATGCCAGGCGGTGTCTTCAATTTATTTGGGGTCGGCGCAAATGTCTTTTTCTTCCATACTTCTCTATTAGTCGTCATCTCGGTAGTCACTCCCTTTCTGGCCATATCATCTTTCACACAGTCCATCCATCGTTTCTTTGGTCTTCCCTTACTCGTATAGCCCTCCATGTTCATACTCAACACTTTCTTGACGACATTTCCTCATTCCTCCGCATCACATGCCCATACTATGACAACCGATTTCCACATAACTTTTCAGTCACCGGTGTCACTTTCAGACTTCCTCTTACATACTCATTTCTTATTCTATCCATTCGCGTAATACCACACATCCCTCTTAGCATTCTCATCTCGGCTGCATGCAATTGCCTTTCATTCATTCTTTTTATGGCCCAACATTCTGATCCATACAAGACAGCAGGTCTAACCATTGTTTTATAAATCTTCCCCTTGAGTTTTAATACTCTCAGGTATGGCATTAAATATGCGACCACACACTGCATAACTATTCTTACTATATAATGCTGTCCTAGGAATTACGGGCAGAACTATTCTATTCCTGTGCCTAGTACTTTTTTCATATATTTCATGAGCTTTTTTAAATAACTCTGGCTGCATTTTAACAAATCTAGCGCATTCAAAGATGTACATACATGCTTGGAAGGGTTAATATTTTGAACTTTGCATTTTTTCTGACTCTGACTTTCTGTTGAGTAACCCCAGGGAATAAGACCATATCTCAACACAGAATCAACGTACCCATAGTATGCAGATAATACTGTTTCTAACGCTGATGTTTTTGAGTGTTCGTATAGAACATACACGAATTTATTTATTTTATTGCATACCTTATTGACGTGGGCCTTCCAGTTGCAATGTTTATCAATCGTGATACCGAGTGTCGAAAATGTCGTTTCGTTTACCTTTTAGTTTAAGTCCTTTATAATTGATGTCTAAATTCTTATTTTCTCGTCCATATGTACTAAATTGAATAAAATTAGTTTTTGTTAGGTTTACACGTAGATTGTTTTCATCAAGCCATGTTATTATCGATTCAATTGTATTATTTATGTCAGTTGTATATTTATTAATGTCAGTATTATTCGTCATTATTAACGATATGTCATCAGCGAACAGAAAACAGGGGTAATTAGTCACTTCAGGAATGTCATTTATGCATGGACCGACACAATTTTTCCAGGGATTCGGGAGGTCATTAGCTAGGTTCTACCCATACATACACCCTTTGTCCCAAATGTCACGTTTGGTTAAATATGTTTTTTTTTAAATGAAAAAAATACCCAAAATGTTTCCTATAATTCGAAATAACTTATTTTGTTTGTGGGTGTAGTGGCACAAAATAAATTTTGTTGTATTCTCCAAAGTCATTTAAATCCAAATACATCTTTGTTTGATACAACTGGTTTCAAGAAAATTCCTTACAAGCTTCCAAAGTTTAATTTTTTATTGAATTTTTATTATGTGTAATTTTACAACTTCTAAATTTGTTTAAAAAAAAAACTAAGAGCCTTTTTAACTTAGCTTTATTTTAAAAAGTTCTTTAGTTGATACTCTTTCTAACGGTATGCTACATGTCATAGAAATTATTCATTATGTAGTCAAAACACTAGTTGGAGAGTCAGGGTTAAGAAAAGACTTATTAAGGTTATTATGTTTTTATTAAGGAGGAAGCGTCAAGGTAGCCCGCGAAATTCAAATTTTCTTACGTTTTTTGCAATTTACAAGTCGGTATTATATTGTACGTTGACTATTTCATGAAATCTTGACATTTTAGGATTATACTAACTTAAGGAGTTGTATTATTGATTCTATTGTATATAATTCTGTAAAAACATATTTGTTACGGCCGCAAATCGTACTTTATTTAACATACAACTTAATACTGACTTGCAAATTGCAAAAAACGTTAGAAAATTTGAATTTCGCGGGCTACCCTGACGCTTCCTCCTTAAAGTAAAGTTATAAAAAAGGAGGCATCGAAAATGATAACTACATTACTGGTATTCAGTTGCAACTCGTATCCAGGGAAATTACTGTAGGAGAGGCTTTGGAAAAACTCCGTTAATATGACACAACACATGCAATTCTAATTTTATTTCAATGTTTGATGGCAAAAGGCTATCCTATATAATTAAATTAGTTAACTTTTTTTTTTAATGTCTAAGGTACATAATGAACAAATAAATAGATTTAAACATTTTCACGCTGGCTTTACAATTTAATATCACTATTATTCATTCGTAATACTACGATAAAAACATAATATGGACTTTCTGGTGAATTAGGGGAAAAAAAAATCCGATAGTCCACCTAGAAAACATAATATGGACTTTCTGATGGACTATGGGTAAAATAATTTCCCATAGTCCACCTAGGTGAACCAGGCGAGTGGACCATGGGCAATACACGATTAAAGTATCTCATTAACAGTCATCCATATATTGTTTACTAGCCCGGTTAATAATTCCCCTTAAATTGATCTGGAGATTGGGGCCGGGCCACACCTCTTGAGAGACAGGCTGAAACACAAACATTGCAAAAAAAAAAAAAATAATAATTTAAAAATTTTTATCGACTTCAAAAAGAAATTAACTCAAAATTATGAAATAAATTATTTTAATTACGGAAGTCGGTGTCTTGCGATCTGTATTTTAATTTTTTTTGCCACCGACTTCCGAAATTAAAATTATTTTATAATTTTGAGTTAATTTCTTTTTGAAGTCGATTTAATTTTTTAAATTATTTTTTAATTCGTAATTTTTACTTTTTAGTAAAAACTGGAATATTTGTTTGTAATAAGTAGTTAATAGTTTTGTTATAAATATTGCACTAGAATTTGACAAAGGTTTTGAGATGTTTTCCCTTTGACACCACGCCCGTAACTCGTATCAATAAGCCAGGCCGTCACACTTACACCTTGAAAGCTGTCATCCTAACTATTGCCATTACTGAGGACCAATAAGCATTTACCTGGTTTTCACGCACAATGGTCCACTTGAAGGATTAAGTGCGGAAACCAAACCCAATAACATAGAACATAGAAGCACTTACCTGGTCATCATCAGACTTCAGAAAGTATCATGTAGTAGCACCCATGCTCAATAAGATATGTTGAAAGCTAGGTAATCCTAACTATTTCCATTACTGAGGACCAATAAGCTTTTACCTGGTCATCATCAGACCTTCAGAAAGTATCATGTAGTAGCACCCGTGCTCAATTAGATAAATGTTGAAAGCTAGGACATCCTAACTATTTCCATTACTGAGGACCAATAAGCACTTACCTGGTCATCATCAGACCTTCAGAAAGTATCATGTAGTAGCATTCGTGCTCAATGAGATAAACGTTGAAAGCTGGGTCATCCTAACTATTTCCGTTACAGAGAACCGATAAGCACTTACCTGGTCATCATCAGACCTTCAGAAAGTATCATGTAGTAGCATTCGTGCTCAATGAGATAAACGTTGAAAGCTGGGTCATCCTAACTATTTCCGTTACAGAGAACCGATAAGCACTTACCTTCTCATCATCAGACCTTCAGAAAGTATCATGTAGTAGCACCCGTGCTCAGTTAGATAAATGTTGAAAGCTAGGACATCCTATTTCCGTTACTGAGAACCTTGTTTTGAGATGTTTTCCCTTTGACACCACACCCGTAGCTTGTATCAATAAGCCAGGCCGTCACATTTTAGGTACACGTAGTAAGTCCATTATCTTGTAAACTACTGAACCGATTTTGATGAAACTTTTACTGTGCCCTAAGTTGAAGTAAATGTAAGCCAACAAAAAAAGAATGGTCACGGTCCGATTAATAGTTTCGGAGAAATGCGTGGACAAACATACATACATACAAACATACTAACATACAAACATACATCTATGAAATTTTGTATATTTGTTTGGAAGCCCTAATAGAGCATCATATGTGAATATCTCGCAGTTCCAATAATATTACATACATACGTATCGAATTGATAACTCCTTTTTTTGAAGTCGTTAATACTAAAGGTGTCTTGTTCACTTGTTGCATCTTAAAGACGGAAGCATCGATGACTACGACTTACTGAGGTCAAAACTGATAGTTATTTTAATTGCAGGGTGTGGAGCGCTGTGGCGCTTCGGGCGGCAGCGGAGCGAGCGCGCTCAATGGAGGCACGCCGCCCGCGGCCGGCGCGCCGCCCGAGCGCCGCGACGAGCCGCCGCGCAAGCGCGCCAAGCTGCCCGGCGACGAGCCCGCCGCGCTGCGCCGCCGCATCCTCGAGGGCGAGCTGCAGCGCCTGAGGAGCCTGCGCGAGCGGTTCACGGAGCAGCTAAGCGAGCTGTATTTCCTGCAGGCGGGCGGCAACATGATGGACTACGCCGTGTGGCGCAAGCGGCCGCCGGCGCCGCAGCTGCTGGCGTTCCTGGAGGCACGCCGCCCGCCTCCGCTGGCCGCGCCCGCGCCCTCCGACCTGCCGCCCGCGTCGCCGGCCGACGAGATGGTGGAGAAGGCCAAGCAGGAGGCGTACGTGGCGGGGCGCGTGGCGGAGCTGGCGCGCGCGGGGTTGTGGGCGGAGCGGCGCCTGCCGCGCGTGCTGGAGCCGCCGCGCACCAAGTCGCACTGGGACTACCTGCTGGAGGAGATGGCGTGGCTGGCGCAGGACTTCGCGCACGAGCGCAAATGGAAGAAACAGGCCGCTAAGAAGGTACGTAAGCACGTGACTCCTGCTAGCTTCAGGAACCTGGCCGAGTGCGTGTCGATAGTCTCCTACTAAAATGACACAGTTATGGGTGGCAGAGCTTACACTAAGCGGATGACTGTTCCAGTGCGCTCGGGCGGTCCAGAAATATTTTCAAGATAAGGCTGCAGCAGCACAGAAGGCTGAGAAAGCTCAAGAATTACAATTGAAAAAAATTGCCGCCTTTGCAGCAAAAGAAATACGAACATTCTGGTCCAATGTGGAAAAGGTAAAATCTTGCTATTCACTACTTTTTTTTAAACTTTGCTTTAGTTTTGAACAATTTTGTAGATTTCAGAAAGTCAGATTTAAGCGGTGTGTAATATACGAAGTGGACTTGGCTATAGCTTATGTTTACAAGTTAACATCAATGTGCATCAATGTGAAATTCTTCGAGGAGCTCGTGGCTAAGTAATAACAACCGCACGGGTCGATCCATCAGGTTAAGCTACGCTTGCCTGGGTTGGTCTCTGGATGGGTGACTCTCCGTGCCTCGGAAAGCACGTTAAGCCGTTGGTCCCGGCTGTCATTCGTGGATCTTTGACAGTCGTTACGGGTCGTCAGAAGCCCGAAAGTCTGACAACCATTCTTACTAAGGGGTATCTTATTACACAGTTACTGGGTTGTGAAGGTCAGATAGGCAGTCGTTCCATGTAAAATACTGGTATTCAGCTGCATCCGGTTAGACTGGAAGCCGACCCCAACATAGTTGGGAAAAGGCTAGGCTTGATCAATGTGCTTGTTCACCCCAACACACAAGCTGTGTAGAGGTGAAGAAGGGAATCCGTTCTGTTTGTACATAAATGTAAAATTTGTCTGTACGAAAGCCCATACAATTGTTGGAATGTAGAGCACGCGTTTGTTACACACAATTAACATTGCACTGATATTGGTGTTTCGTTTTATTTATTGATTTAAAAATATAAATCGTTATTATTTCACGAAAATATTTAGTGAATAATCGTCAATTATAACTAGAAAGAAATTGAATTTGAATTGAAGTACCGAGGTGCATTCAATAAGTACCTAGCCTCATCGCCAGAGGGCGCTGTAGTTTCAAAAGAGTTTTACCACAGAGTAGCACATTCTTTTTTAATTCTTTTTTCAAATTTTCATTCCAATCCCTTCATTTGTTTTAATTTGACAACTTATGGAAGCGAACGTGTCGATCGGTTTTACCACGGAACATAAAAAACAGTGGAAGTGGTATGCAACAAAATTACTACAGGAACCGCTGTCGCCAAACTCACACAAATAAACCGATAGTCGTATAATGCACTACAAATAAACAATTCGTCTGATTTGTCGTTTTAATTTTATTCAAAACTAGCGTAAGTCACAGATCCTACATCCAGAAACAAACCTTCATGCTTTATGAATAGGATTTATTTTGCTTTAGTCCAGAAAGTATTTACAACGTTTTGTAATCTCAAGTCAAACTAGATTCTATTGACGAGTAAATTCCGCTAGTCGACCATAGATGGCAGTATTCTCAGTGGTCGCAATTATAAGTATAATTGCTTTAGCCTTAAGGTTGACAATCGCGTCATACGTCGATATCTATTGCTACTCGACCAATGCAGTAACACATTGAATTTTGAATTACGTATCGATATCGATAGATACCCGATTTCTTGTTTAATTCGAAAAAATAAGTCTTGTTGGGAGTTAAGTAAAACTGTGGGAAGAATGAAGTAGTATATTTTTTCTTTTACTTATATCTCGAAAGCGGTGTGTCGTATCGAAAAAATAATGAAAATTTTGCCCCCCTCTGCAGCCTGTAACTCCATAAAACTACATGTTGGTAATGATCAATAATAAAAATTTTGAAATTTTTCATATTTTCCACACAAAAAGTGAAAAGTTCTTCCATTGAGGTGTCATTTTTTTTCTATTGCTTATATCTCGAAAACGGTGTGTCCTATCGAAAAAATAATGAAAATTTTGCCCCCCTTTGCAAACCTCAAACTCCCTAAAACTCCACATGTTGGTAATAATCAATAATGGACATTTTGAAATTTTTCATATTTTCCATACAAAAAGTGAAAAGTCCCCCCAGTTGAGGTGTCATTTATTTTTTGGCTTTTGCTTATATCTCGAAAACTATGTGTCCTAATCGAAAAAAATAATGAAAACTTTTAATCGCCATTAAAAAAGACATTTAGTTTGATAATCAAATAGGTGAAAAACCTCATATTTAGAATAACAAAAATTCCATTTTCACTAAATTAAATAGCTTAGTGTCAACTTAGTGCTGTCAAACTATAAAATAATTGTGTCACTTTAGTCAATCGTCGTTCGACAGGAATAAACTAAATTTAGGTGATTTTTAGTCTAGTTTAGAGACATGTGTGACAAAAGAGAATCGGCACTATTTTCTTTTATCGATAAAACTGACATCCGACCCGACCACATCACTAATTGAGTAGCGAAGTACTTTCGAGAACGAAATAGGGAATGCCAGTGAATACAATCAATCCAAAAGAAACTGTATTTTAATCGTATAAGGTTGATTTTTACTAGAGGTTCTATTACATCATTAGAAATTTAAATTAACTAAGATTTTATTAGAAAACAAATAAAATCGTACTTACCGATGGTACGAAACACCTACATTATTATGAGCTTTTCTCCTACTATCATTTCTGCACTCCAAAATGGAACAAAACGGCATAGCTACGGAAAAATAAATTTGTCGCGAGACTGCAACTCGACGCGATGTTAGAACTCGACTGGGACCATAGTTTAAGATCTGTGGGGACCAAGCAAGCGATACATCGCTTATTTGTGACACGCGTGCCACGCCTACTTTGCACTTCCACTGTTTTTTTATGTTCCGTGGGTTTTACAAAAATGGAAAAAGAGCAATATCGTTCGGTGATTCGATTCCTATTTTTGGAAGGGAAAACGCGCATCGAAATCAAAGAGCGCTTGGATGCTGTGTACGGTGACTCTTCTCCATCGATGGCCACCGTCAAGAATTGGTTCAACGAGTTTGCACGTGGCCGTACGTCGGTTTTTGATGAACCACGTCCAGGTGCACCGAAAACAGCTGCTACGGAGGAAAACATTAAAAAAGTCCATGATCTCGTATTGGCAGATCGCCGATTGAAGGTTCGGGAGCTAGCTGAGACTGTAGGCATTTCAGAAGGAACAGTGCATCATATTCTTCACGAGGAACTCGGCATGAGAAAGCTGTCGGCGCGATGGGTGCCGCGTTTACTCACACCAGAAAACAAGCGCATCCGTGAGACCACATCGGAGACGTGTTTGGCGCTGTTTAAGCGGAATCCAGCGGAGTTTTTGCGTCGTTTTGTGACCATCGATGAAACCTGGATCCACTGGTACACACCAGAGACCAAGGAGCAATCAAAACAATGGATCCAGACCGGGGAACGTGCTCCAAAGAAGGCGAAAACTGTAACATCGGCCGGAAAAGTTGTGGCCACCGTTTTCTGGGATTCACAAGGTGTGATCTACATCGATTACCTCGAGAAGGGTAAAACAATTACAGGGCTTTACTATGCCGATTTATTGGGCCGATTCGACGCCAAATTAAAGAAAAAACGACCCCATCTGGCGAAGAAAAAAGTGCTGTTTCACCACGACAACGCACCGGTTCACACGTCTGCCGTTGCCATGGCCAAATTGGTCGAATTACGCTACGAATTGCTGCCCCATCCACCGTATTCTCTAGATTTGGCCCCTTGTGACTTCTTTCTGTTTCCTAATCTGAAAAAATCACTCGCCGGGAATAGATATGGATCAAATGAGGAGGTCATCGCCGCCACGGAGGCCTATTTTGCAGAGTTTGACAAAAACTGTTTTTCGGACGGGTTAAAAAAGTTGGAGCATCGCTGGGCTAAGTGTATCGAACTAAAAGGAGACTATGTTATTTATTTATTTATTTATTTATTTATTGAGGATCTCCAACAAAGGATACACATAAACAATATAAATTTACAATAATAAAAAAGGTTCATTTACGTGTGCTCCTTCAATTACAGGAGACCACAGCATGCACATCTAACTAGGTGTAAACACGATAAAAATAGAGAAAATAAATTATGAATACAAGCTATAAAATTAGAAGGACAAAAAAAAATATAAAATTAACATATCAAGATTGAGCATTCATATTATAAATGGTGTAGGCAGGATAAAAATAAAAATTGAGAAATAACATTGAATGAATTTGAGGAAAATAATAATGATTAAAAATTAACATGTCAAGATTGAGCATTAATATTACAATTGTTTAGTCTAATTATAATTAATTCACATTTCAGAGAGTAGTGACATACTATATACTTAGTTATTTTGCGGTGGCTAAATTCTTTTTGTATTTTGAAATGGGCAGAGTTATGTCCAGGGCACAACGCTTTGACAACTCATTGTACTGCCTGCAGAGTCTCGGGAGAGCGGCGAAATGTCCCAGATTAGTTTTAGATCCAGAGACGCAAAATAAGTTGTAGCTCTTTTTCCGCGGCAGACGAGATGGCGCGTTCATATGCAGCTTGGCTAATAGTTCGCTGCAGTCTATGACTCCATTGAATACCTTGTGCAGTAGTATCAGGTCTGCCGTTTTCCGTCTGTCTGCAAGTGAGACTATTTTGTAATGCCCTAATCTGTCTTTGTAACTGATAACTTTTTTAGCTAAACGATCTTTGTAACAAAGATGATACGAGGGCGGGTCAATAAGTCCGTGACTTTTGGAATAAAACACAGATTTTTTGATAAATAAATCATTTTATTTTTCAACGTAGTCTCCCTTGAGCTCTATACACTTTGTCCAACGCTTCTCCAATTTTTTTATCCCTTCCAAAAAATATGATTTGTCGAGGTACTCAAAATAGGCCTTTGTTTGCGAGATGACTTCATCATTGGAGTCAAATCTTTTTCCACCAAGCCATTTCTTCAGGTTTGGGAACAAGAAGTAGTCACTCGGAGCCAAATCTGGAGAATAGGGCGGATGAGGGAGCAATTCATAGCCCAATTCATGGATTTTTGCCATGGCAACTGCACATGTGTGCACCCTTGCATTGTCTTGGTGGAAAAGAACTTTTTTCTTGGCCAAATGAGGTCGGTTTTTTTTCAAACCGTCATTGAATCGGTCCAATAAGTTGGCATAATATTCGCCATTGATTGTTCTTCCCTTTTGAAGCTAGTCAATGTGGATTATCCCGCGTGCATCCCAAAAAACAGTCGCCATAACTTTATTGGCTGACAAACCCACCTTGGCCTTCTTTGGCGCCGATTCACCCTTAGAAACCCACTGTTTTGACTGTTGTTTGGTCTCTGGTGTGTTGTGATGGATCCATGTTTCGTCCACGGTTACAAAACGGCGCAAAAACTCCTCCATATTGCGATTAAACAACGCCAAACCTTCCTGTGAAGTTGTTACACGATTGCGTTTGTGGTCGACTGTGAGCAAACGCGGCACCCATCTTGCGGAAAGCTTTCTCATGCCCAAGTGATCATTCAAAATTAAAACCACTGAGCCATGCGAGATCCCTACGGCTTCCACAATCTCTTGCACTTTCAATCTTCGGTCGGCCAACACCATATCGTGAATTTTTTCGATTGTTTCGGGTGAAGAGACCTCAACTGGGCGTCCAGGACGTTCGGCATCTTCAGTGCTTGTACGGCCACAACGAAATTCAGTAAACCACTTTTTTACCATTGAAATCGATGGTGCAGAGTCCCCATAGTATTTATCAAGCTTAGCCTTGGTCTCGGTAATGGTTTTTTTTCGCAAAAAATAATGCTTAATAAGCACACGAAATTCACTTTTTTCCATTTTTTCCTCAAATTACTGGGTAGTCTGATAAAGATAGCTGTCAAACACAAACTAACTGACGCAGCAAGTTCAAATTTTGACAGGAGTCAACTGACAGATGCCTGTTGACAGGAGTAGTGTTGCTTTTTCAGTAAAGAGGTCAGAAATTCAAAAAGTCACGGACTTATTGACCCGCCCTCGTATAGGAAACGTCTTTAGACACTTTCGAGGTGTTTAATGTATATGTCGTAGTGGGGATTCCAGACCTGGCTGCTATATTCAAGTATTGGCCGAACCAGTGTGTTGAATAATTTAATTCTGGTAGACGCCTTTTTAAAATCTTTGCTGTTACGTAAGATAAATCCAAGGATTTTGAACCCCTTCGATTTATCTTACGTTGAAAAATAAATTGCCACTTTTCCAAAATTTTCGTTTACTTTTTGTAGGCTAAGTATTTATTGAATGACCCTCGTAGATAGGTAATACGTGTGTCATCATGGACTCGGTGTCGTCCACGGAAGCAACATAACAACATATACAGAGAATGCTATAGACAATTACAAAGCGTGTCGCAGAAGAGACAAAAGAAAATACGTCACAATATTCAGGGTTACCGTGTGAGGAAAAATTTATCCTACAATTTGTGTGATTCTAAATACAAAGGTGTTTGGAGAATGGACAGTATTAGGAATTAGTAAGTGCAGACGCCAGCAGGTCAAGATATCCGAAACTATCAAATTTTCCCAATTAAAAATTTGACAGCTTTAGCGATAAAGTTGAAAATGTATTAAAGAAATTTGACAGATTGTAGTAGCTTGAGGTGCTGGCGTCTACTTATGTAAGAGAGAACCTGACAGTGCCACTGTTAAATTGATTTATCATCGGTACAGGCATGTGATGCCGAGGAATAATAAAGGTGTATGGAAGAAGACATGCTGGCGAACTCAAACAAATTGTGATGAGATGGATGGATGATGATGTGATTCTAAATACCTATAATTTCTTATGTGATAATAGGTTCTGGCTTTGTGAGTAAATAATACAACATTTTAAGCTTTTATTGATTTTATATGTTATTGTCTTTTATATGTTAATGTTTCTGATTTTTTGCTTGGGTTCAAATCCTTTTGTTGCGTGATGTATACATTTTCTCAAAATGTCTGCTGCATATTTTTGATGACGGTTTTGGTGTCCAATCCGTTCGTCGCTAGTCCGGTCGTAGCTAGAATCCAATTCCGACGTAAGTTAGCATGTTCAGAAAAACTGCAACAAGCCATTAGATTCTTTCAGATATACAATATGTAACAAAAACCCTGTTGTTCCTTTTAACAAATGATGGTACCCATGATAACGAACAACTTTTACTATGGGACCAAACCTGAAATCGCGAAAAAAAAATCTGCTGCTCCCTACATTTTGACGAGTTATGCAAACATGAATGTATAGGACAGCTGATTTTTTTTTTGCAAATTCTGGTTTGGTTCCATAGTAAAAGTTGTTTGTTATCATGAATACATTAATGTGTTAAAAGGAACAACAGGGTTTTTGCTATCAATCAATCTGCCGCTATTTTTTCAACTATGTTGGGGTCGGCTTCCAGTCTACCGGATGCAGCTGAATACCAGTATTTTACATGGAGTAACTGTATCTGACCTCCACAACCCAGTTATTGGATAATACGATACCCCTTGGTAAGACTGATTGTCTGACTTTCGGGCTTCTGATGAATGACAGCCGGGACCAACGGCTTAACGTGCTTTCCGAGGCACAGAGGAGTCTCGGTATGTAAAGATGGTCACCCATCTACGGACCAACCCCGGCAAGCGTAGCTTAACGTGATGGATCGACCCGAGCGGCTGTTATTACTTAGCCACAAGCTCCTCTATATATTGTATAATTAATACACACTGCAGAATAGGTACATATTTCCCATAATAGTGGATAATAATTTAAAGAAAAGTTGGCAACACCAAAGTTCTTAGGTTAGAATTAATAATTGTTATTTTTGTGTTCTTTTATCGATGAATTTACTTCTAGGGTACATTATTTATAACACAATGTATGAACTATTAAGTCTAAACGGTTCACAACAAAATATAACATAAATTAATTAACTTAAAAACTGTATTTTATAGGAAGGCGATAGCTAACTGCACGTTAACTGTCAAACTTTGTTTATCAAAGTAGTGTGCTAAACCTTGAGAAACGTGACACGCGCCGCAAAACAAAACATCTCATCGTTCTGTTTCATTTGTTTACACGACATCGGCGTAAGTTGCTCTTGTTCTTGTGTGAATGCGATAAAAGATATCAATTTGTCTATAGCATTCTCTGTCTACGCATAACAATGATGTTTGTCTCCAGTGTCTCCAACTCTCTCTATCAAAATTACTGTGTTGCTGGTCTAAAATTACGGTAAATGGTAGAATATTACGGTAGGCAAAAAAAATAATACGGTAAAAATACAGTAACCTTTTATTAATAAAAGTGTTCAAGAAAACCGATTTGTTTGTATTTTAAATACGCATACTCTTATTTTATTTATCATAACAATTAATTCTCTCACTTAAGTAAAATACCTACTGATCCGTTTTTTATACATCGACACATTAATTTTTATGATCATCTCATAGGTGGGATGGAAATCAACACAGATGTTGCCATGTCAAATGATAAATGATTTTTATTTCTGTAAGTAGGTTTGTACAAACACTTTTACAAGTCAATATTTTTTTTTTAAACTAGATGAGGTCGGCGTTTCCTATCTGACTACTCTGAGAAGAAAGGCCGAAACAAACTCAGAGGTCACAGTCTCTTATAAAGTCCAGACATAATCTTGGTCACTTCATGTGAAGACCATGTAGATTGGCGTCTGAAATGGTCTTTTGAGGAAAGGACCACACAGATTGAGAGGACCTGTCCAATCAGTGCACGCATTTGTCAGTAATCGCGCAGCTCAACTCAGAACTTAAGGAGCTCAACGATTCGACGAACAATACCAAAGAAAGGACATTGGGGTAGGCCGCATAGATTACTCAAACTGCCAGACCATGATTAAAAATAACTGAGAGAAAAAATAAAACAAACAAAAAAAAAAGCAATGACCTACATAGTCTTCACATTCACAATAAAGTAAAATAATATAATACTTACAAAGTAAATATTAATGTCAACATTCAGTATGCAAAAATAAAAATAATATAAAATAAAATTGAATTGTCTCATAGTAACCTGTTGCGTGAACAGGTTCCCAGCAATAGATTGTGTGGACAACTGATTCCTTTGCTTCGTCTTCAAGTCAGTAATATTAAATGCACAAACCGTGCAAAGCCAAAAGAGAAGAAAAAGTCGGCGTTTGAATGTGGTAAAGTCATAAAACGTGCCAAATTAAAGAATGGCGGCGACTCTTCCTTTTTCCATTAGAGTGTTGCCGTAATAAAATAGTAATATTTAATCACATATTTAACGAAATTAAATGTTGCCATTATAGAAATAAGGACACGCGAAATTACGGTAGAATGTGGCACCGTAATAACATGTCTACGGTAGGTGGAAGATCTAGAAAAATTACCAGATATTAGTTTCAAGAAAGTCTCACCACACTCGGAATACTTCATAGGCAATAAAAAAATACAAGAAGTGGATGCAATTAGGGATCTGGGAGTACTGTTTGATAAAAAAAAAATAACTTGTCCCCCATATCGAGAATATTATTAAAAAGCATCGAAAATGTATTTTTCTGTTCCTTTATTCTTGTCTGTTTATTTGTGTGTGCATAAATGGTTAAATAAATAAATGTTTGTGCTAAGAAACACTCGGGGCTTTAAACAGGTCGGTACCAAAATAATGCTATAGTATATGCTTGTACGAAGCGTCCTGGAGTATTGCAGTGTTGTATGGAGACCACACTACGCCACACAAAAGTTACTTTTGGAAAGACTTCGAAAACGGTTTCTGTGGCACCTCGCAATTTTTAAAGGAAAAAGTAAGCTCTCCTATAATACTTGTCTCAAATACTTTATCAACTCGAAGAGAAGTTATTAATGCCTTGGTTCTCTATAAGTTACTTATAAACAGCTCCTCTCCTATAATACTCGTCTCAAAGACTTTAGGATTCACTCTTAATATCCGCGAAAGCTTATCACACCACTATATCCACGTTTGCGCAGAACGGTTCTTGGTGCTAACTCACCGATTTCACGCCTGTGTAAAAACCTAAACAGTTGCAATGATCTTACTGATACATATCATGATGGAATAGGAAAATTTTCAGCTAAATACCAACTAGCCGCGCTTGACTCGTTGGAACGCAGAGCTAACCGGCTCGTTGCCGACGTACAACTGGTGGATGCCAAGCTTCACAGCTCGGCTCATGGGCTTGTCGGTATTTTACAGATTGTATTTCGGTGAGTGTGGCCAAAAACACCACGACCTCATTCCACCGGCCCCCTTCTACCATCGGACATCTAGACACACTGCAAGTTACCATCTCTATCTAGTTGCTATCCCGCCAATTTGCACTAAGCGTTTCCAAATGTCTTTTATAATGCGCACAGCAAAAGAGTGGAACTTTCTACCTGCGTCTGATCCGAACGCATACAAAGCTAATCTCTTCAAAGTGAGAGTGAACAGGCTTCTTCTGGGTAAGCTCACTCCAACGTCACTTTTGTCTTTGTCCTCCGATCCTTCCTCCCTCCTACCTAGACTAGAGTCTAGGTACTAGGGTAGACTAGAGTCAAGAGCAAACCCATCTCAAATTATAAAAAAAAAAAAAAATGTATTGTCTGGAAAAACAAAAAAAAAAACACTAGATACGTGTTACTAAAATAAATTATTAATAAAACTAAAAAGATTGAATTAAAAAAAAAAACAAAAAACCTGACTGCACAAACACAGCTGAAAAGAGAAAAACAAGCATTACCTATAATTATCTATTGAAGTTTGGTATCACAGGCGGGGACAAACCATAACCTGAAATATGGAGTAACTTTTGTGCCTGCGATACCAAAATACAATAGATTATAGGTAATACTTGTATTTCTCTTTTCAGTTATGTGTTTGTGCAGACTACTTTTTTTATTTTTTTAATATTGTTTTTACTATTCAAATTATTTTATTTCACTTATACACACATTTATGAAGTTCAGAAGAGCTAGGTGCTTACCTATTACTTATTGATGATCGTTTATTTTATGAAGATAATTTCTAAGTACATTTTAAATTTTTCCTGACAATTTAGTCCGATTGCCTGTCGTCTGTTGTGTCAGGGTATTTAAAGCATTTAGAACTATTTTAAATACTAAAGCTGAACATGAATTCTCGTCCTGTAGCTGGTGGAGTGGAAACGCGTCCGGCGAGTGGAGCGCGCGCGCAAGGAGGCGCTAGACGAGCAGCTCAGCTACATCGTGGACAAGACCGAGCGCTACTCGCGCCAGCTCGCCGCCAACTTGCACGCGCCGCCCGCCGACGACGACGCCGAGTTCACGCCGCGCGGCTGCTCCGACGACGACGAGGAGACTATCGCCGCCGCCGAGCGCGACGATCCGCGTCGCGACCACCGCGACGAGCTGGAGGCGCTGCGCCGCGACCTGCGCGCGCCGCTCGGCGACCTGCTGCCGCCCGGCTACCTGCCCGCTCACTCACCGCCGCCCTCCGACTACGGGCCCGAGGAGGACTCGGCCGATGACGAGCGCACCATCGCCGAGCAGGAGCGCGCCGAGCCCACGGACGCCGCCGCCGAGCTGGCCGCGCTGCAGCGCGACGCCGGCCTCGGGCTGGATGAGCTACGCCGCCGGTACGCGCGCCCGCCACACCAGGAGCGGGACGACACCGCCTCCGAGCGGGACTTGGACTCGGACTCGTCGTCGTCGTCGTCGTCGTCGTCGTCGTTGTCGTCGTCGTCGTCCGACGCGAGCGCGTCCACGGCGGCCTCGGAGGCGCTGGAGGCGCTCGTGGACGGCTCTGCGGACGCGGCGGGCGATGCGGGCGCGCCGGCCGGCTCGGAGCGGCGCGTGGAGGAGGCGGCCGTGCTGGCGGCGTCGCTGCAGCCCACGGGCACCACGCTGTCAGATACGCTGGTGGGCACGCCGGTACCGCGGCTGCTGCGCCACGTGCTGCGTGAGTACCAGCACGTGGGCCTGCACTGGCTGGCCACGATGTACGCTCGCGGCCTCAACGGCATTCTGGCGGACGAGATGGGGCTGGGCAAGACAGTGCAGACCATTGCGCTGCTAGCGCACCTGGCGCTGGAGCGGCGCGACTGGGGCCCGCACCTGGTGGTCGCGCCCACGTCCGTGGTGCTCAACTGGGAGATGGAGTTCAAGAAATGGTGCCCCGCCTTCAAAATCCTCACCTACTACGGCACCATCAAGGAGCGCAAAATGAAACGTGTCGGGTGGACTAAAGCTAACTCTTTCCATGTGTGTATAACGTCGTATAAACTCGTAGTGCAAGACCATCAAAGTTTCCGAAGAAAACGATGGAAATATCTTATCCTAGACGAGGCACAGAACATTAAAAACTTCAAATCTCAAAGGTGGCAGATGTTATTAAATTTTCAAACGGAAAGGTGAGTGATTTTTTATATGATAAGCTTTTAAACTGGCCACTTGTGAGGTACATATACACGTTCGCCTGACGTAATAGTTTGCGCGTGTTGCTGCGTGCACTTGATCTACGTATACGTACGTTAACATGGCGCGCCCCTCCAAATTACTGTTTCAGTGTGTGTGTGTAGTCACATCCTTACGAATGAGTTTGTATGTAGTTGTAAGTATTCGTGTTCAGTAGCAGGCTGGCAGCGGTCTGAGACAGGTTATTGATACCAGGTCGCTCAGTGACACGAAACTACCGCTGGCAAAATAAGTTAGTCATGGAAGATTCATGAAAAATAGATGACGGAGGTAGGTGATTTTGTTTATTTGCGAAATAACTTTTTGTAATGTTTTGATTGACTTTTATGTCTATTAATGTAAAATCTTTTCTATATAAGGTGCTATAAAAATATCTGCCACGGCTTCAATGGGATTATGGGATGGGTATTGTGTATATAGATTACAATAGTGAAGAAATTTCGTACCCCGGAATAGTTAAATCAATTTGAGACAATAACTTAAATAAACATTTACTTTATTTATTCTGCATATCTGGTTCACAAACTACGCGCGATGTGTCGCTTCGATAATGAAAACAATTGCTATCTCTTTCTAAGTTCTCTGTAGGTATTTTGTAATGTATTGTAGAGTCCGAAGACAGGCACAACGAACTATAACGTTGCTACATTGAAGAGTACAGCTGTGACGTAGCATGACAACTGAAGTGACAGGTATTACGTTTAGTCGGTTAAGCACGTCACCTGGTTTTTTCTTTACCTTTATGTAACTGATACCTAAACCTTTTTAGTATAGCCTACGCATTAATACGCAGGCAAACAAATGTTTTACAAGTGCACTTAACTTACCAGTTACTGCATTCCTCCCAGAAACTGACGTAAATAAGATAATAAACTCCTCATCACACTTAAAACAGGCTTTGAACTGCCATGTTATTGTGTAAGAATCGCATTTTTTCTTTCTTATTATTTATAAACAAATACGTACTTAGATCAATATCAAATAACGATAAATTACAGTGTTTAAAAGTCAATCACCTTATTTATACCAATTACACACTTATTTACAAAACACTACCTATACTCTGATTTTTAATTTGCTAGACTAAAATGACATGATAACAACATGAGTAAAATGTCAAAATGACACAAAAGGTTCCATTTGAGCTGTCATGTTGGTCTAGCAAATTAAATATCAGAGTTAACTTATCTACAAAACTGTTGCACAAATCCGCCTTCACATTGCACGCAAATAGGCACGCTTACGCTTTATCTAATGTGTCCGTTTCACTTTTACTTGCCGAAAAGCGCACTTGATGCGCCTTTTTAGGTCTTCCACACTACTTGTCTATGACTACTTGACTAAGTCATGTCCGGCTTACCACCGTACCACACAACATTTAAATATTCTCATGGTGATCAATGAGCGTCGTCGCCATCATGTTGAAAGTGTAGGTCTCTTATCCCTTCAAGAGGAATAGGTACGTTCCAACATTCTTATCACACGGGTTCGCAGTAAGCGAAGAAACGTATCCGTTCAGTATGTCTAAGAACACTGGTCCTAGTACTCTGTTGTATGTGGTGATCAGACCGCACAGCACGAGGATTTGTCTCAGTCCAATACTGCGCATTGTGTATGTTGAACATGCCAATCCGTGTGAATGTGGACTCGTCCACAGAATGTTGCGGGGTTCCGCGTTCTTCTCGAATCCAATTACAGAAAGCGAGGCGAGCTACGTGGATGTGGATGCAATTCTTGCACTCTTGTAAAGTGGTAAGGACGGAGCCCTTCCCGGTTTAAAGTCACCAGACGTAGCTGACGCTCACGTCGAAGACTCCAGCAGCGTCCCTGGTGCTCGCTAGAGGATGACGTCGGAAGAAGTCCAACACAGCCGGTTCCATTAAGTTTACTGCATGCGCAGATACAAATGTTGTTGCACTCGCGGTAGTACAATACCATTTGAAGATATTCTTGATTGGAATATCGTCGTGTGGGAAACGTCGTGTGAGGTACCCAAATGTCGAGCTTTTTTGTGTACCTAGTTTTTTTCAAATGCGCCAAAACTGTTTTGTGGTCAATTTCCAGTTCTTCAGCTACGTCGTAACTACTGATATGCCGATCTTGCTACACTTTTTCAAAAATGGCATCCATTTTATCCGTAATAGGGCGACCAGAGCGACGTGCCTCTTTGACATCAAAATTTCCGGATTGAAAACGCTTAAACCAAATTTGTGCTACTCTCACAGACACTACACTAGGTCCATAAACATCGCAAATTTTTTTCGCGGCTTGCGTTGCATTTTTACCTTTTTTGTAGTAAAATTTTAAAATGTATCGAATTTCTTCATTAGATTCACTCATCTTGACGGTACGAAAAACAAATGAAAATCACACATTTTCCTAATTTGAATTTGGAATTATGTTCTTTAAAATTTAAACTTTCAATGATACCAAAACCAGCCAGATACCAATAGTATAAGCCAACGAGATTTTATTACAAGTTCATACATACTATAATGTCATCAGCATAACTTATACTATTGATAGTCTTACCATCAATAGAGCATCCGACACCAGTGCTACTAAGCTCCTCAACCAACTGATTGATGTATAGACTGAAGAGCGCTGGGGAAGTCAAACCTCCCTGCCTCACACCACACTTCAGTCCATACTCACCAGATAATGCACCCGACCATCTGACCCGGTTTAACTGGTGGACGTACCAATACTCGAGGAGGTTAACTAGCTCCTGAGGTACGGCTTTCTCCCGCAGCTTTGACCATAGGACCTTGTAGTCAACCAGATCAAACGCCTTGGAGAGGTCCAGAAAACCAGCATATACCGGAGTCTTTCTGTCGGTATAGTACCTAACCGTATGCTTGAGCGCCAGAACAGCCGTTTCCGTGGACAACCCAGCTCTAAAACCAAACTGCGACTCATGTGGATTGAGCAGTCCAGCCGTTCTACGATCAAGCACACCGTCAAGAACTTTAGCCGCTATGGTAGCCAAAGAGATAGGCCTGTAGTTGTCCTTATCCGACGCATCCCCAGTCCTATTCTTGGCAATAGGCACCACTATCGTCCTCATCAACTCCGTAGGTAGATACGAGTGTCTCACACAAAAGTTGAATAGCATGGATAAGACCCTAGGGAGGTGCGGACCAGCATACTGGAAGTGTTCAATGCTTAGGCCATGTCCTGGAGATTTGCCTCTGGTCATACCTTTAATAATGTTTCTTATCTCCGTAGCTGTAATGTTTATTGGCTCTCCAGACATGACGCCCCCAGCGACAAGATTCTGTTCATCCACTCGCCGCGATCTTACAGTAAAATGCCTCCTAAACCTGTCCGCAATCTCTCCAGGGTCAGTCACGCCATCAACGCTCATCGGGACCGCTGGTTTTGGATTCAAACTTTTAGTCGATTTCCAGAAATTATGAAAATGTTTACGTCTGTGCTCAGTCGCTAGCATGTCCATTTTTATTTGATCCTCATGATCCTGACAATATTTTAATCTTTGTTTATTTTTGTGCAATCAGTACTCGTAACATCTCACTTATTACCAGATTTGTTGGTCAACTAAACATAACTAGCCGACCGCGCAAGACAACGCACGTGCCATTTTCATATTCCCGTACAGAAGACCTTTTTTCTAAAATACCTAGTCTTGCCATAAATATTGTCACGAAGAAAAAAAATTGTTTAATTGCAAATAATATTTATTACTTTTACAGTATGTTAGTTTAATACATAAAATAAAACAATTTAAAATATAAAAAGCTTTTTTGAAGTGGTCTCCATTGGCTGCAATACAGTCCTTTAAAACTTTGAGGCCAGTTATCAATAGAAGCATGCACTCTTTCCATGGGAAAATTCTTCACTGCCAATCGTATGGATTGTTTTAGGGACTCCAAATTATCATGGCGTTTAGAGCAAGCCGTACTCTCTAAAACTGACCATAAATCACAATCCAGCAGATTAAGTTCGGGACTAGACGACGGCCAGTCTTCAGCTCTGATGAAGTCCGAAACGTTCACTTCCAACCAAGACTGCGTGGACCGAGCTTTATGACCCGGCGCCGAGTCTTGTTGGAAGGACCATACTTGGTTATTGAACATGGTGTTGTTAAGGGGCTTAACTACCTTCTCAAGAATGGTATCTTGATACACTTGTGGTGATGTTTTGATGATACCTTTTTCACAAAAATATGGCTCAGTCACTCCTTCATAGCTAACACCCCACCAAACCATCACTGAAGTCGAATAATGCCCACGTTGCACTCTGTCGACTAATTGGGAAGCTTCCTTAGAGCTTTGAGCATAAATGCGGTCGTTTTGTTTGTTAAAATGTTGCTCAATTGTAAAGATTTTCTCATCTGTAAACAAAATTTTTCTGTGACCTCCCTTTGCGTACCGCTTCAGTAGTTGTTTCGATTTTACCACCCTATTTTTTTTTTAATTATCAGTTAAAAAATGACCAGTGCGTCTCATATAGGCTGCAAGTCCTAAGTCATCTTTTAAAATACGCGACGTGGTTCTGGGTGCTATCTTCATCTCCCGATAGAATCTTTTGCTTTCGGACAGGATTTCTTCGAATTCTTTCCCTTACTGCTTTGACCACCTTTTTCGTACGAACACTACGTGGACGGCCAGATCTTTTTCTGTCACAAACAGAGGAGGTCTCATTGTACCTATTAAGAGGATTGTGAAGCTGTAAATTTTCATACAAAAAGAGATAACGTTTTTCTTCCCGTAAACATAATCCAATTTTCATAATTTTTGGAAATGTTGTAGGTATAATGAAAAACTAGGTCCGTACGTTTTTATAATAAAGAAATATTGTATACAATATAAGTTATTAGCATCTAAATATCTATATTTTTGACATAAAAACATCCTCGAGCATTTTTATTTTTTTTAATTAAATTGTATTACTAAAAACGAAAAACGTACAGACCTAGATTTAAGTATACTGTATGTAATGAGATCAAAGTTGTCTCATTTCGTAAAGGTTTAGGGGAGTAAAAACGTTATCGCCCAAAACAATATTTATGTAAATAATTGTATGAAATGTAGGTAATTGCCTCCAAAAATCGCGCCGCGTATCGGCACTTCACAATCCTCTTAATAGCCCAGTACACAAACATTTGACTAATACCAAGCGTATGGAGAGTTTTAAAAATTGCATTTGGCTCCATACCAACTTTGTGTAATACAATCACAGCGATTCGGTTCTCTTTATTACCCCACTCCATTTTAATATCGCAAAATATTGTACAATGTATTGGCGCCAAAATTAAATATCTTTCTTATTTTTAATTGTAACAGTATTTATGGCCAGACTGGGTATATAGGCACGTAATAATAATAATTATTCTACAAAAACGGATACAGAAACACATGCTACGTCACACGAACACACCTTACATGACTACACACATACACACACGCACCGCCACAATACACCATACCACATCCCACTCACTTATCCATATTCATAGTTATACCAGGTCATTATTATGGGTTTTTTAACACACATAAACACAGGTTTCTTTTGTACACGAAGTTACAGTAGAACACTGACTCCTAAGTCACAAGGTCCCCCTAGTTTAGGAGGCAGGGTTTTTTCATTATTTGTACTGCCTTTTCCCAAAATCCAATGTACCTATGTGAAATGTATTGGTATTGTATACAAAGGTATTTTGTGTCAATAAACTTATTATTATTATTTGTTGGTGTACATTTAGTATCTCGGCGCCGCTGTGCCGCTGTGCCGCTGTTACGAGGATAGGATAACACGGGCTGAAACCACGTGCTAACCTAAACAGTACTAGCCTAAGTGATAGATGATAGCAATATGGTGTGATGATATGTTTAGGATTTATGTTGGTGATGTTTGTGCATCATTGTTGTTCTGATGGAATTTTCGGACAATTCTGCAAGTGTTCAGGATAGTATGATTATTATTATAGAGTACGTTAGAGCAGAGTGACACCGCTAGTCGAGCAACAAATGAAATAGAAATGGCAACGGAAACTGGAGAATGTCGACTTGAAAATCAGCAGAACCAAAACCGAATATATGTTCTGCGATTTCGGCGGTCTCTCCAGTTCTGGAGCCATAGCGCTTGATGGCACGCTTCTCCCGATTTGCTCCGACTTCCGGTATCTTGGTTCACTTGTGCAAAGCGATGGCGACGTAGATCAGACTGTTAAGCACAGAATTAACACTGGATGGATGAAATGGCGGCAGGTCACGGGAAGAATCTGCGACTCCCGCATTCCCCTTAAACTCAAGAGGAAGATTTATAAAACAATGGTTAGACCTGCTATCTTGTATGGATCAGAATGTTGGGCCACAAAAAGAATGAATGAAAGGCAATTGCATGCAGCCGAGATGAGAATGCTAAGAGGGATGTGTGGTGTTAAGCGAATTTTAATGAAGTTTAATTTTTAAGGAAGGTTGAAAGTGACACCGGTGACTGAAAAGTTGTGTGGAAATTGGTTGTCATGTTATGGGCATGTGATGCGGAGGAATGAGGAAAATGTCAAGAAAGTGTTGAGTATGAATGTGGATGGCTATACGGATAGGGGTAGACCAAAGAAACGATGGATGGACTGTGTGAAAGATGATATGGCTAGAAAGGGAGTGACTACCGACTCGACTAATAAAGAAGACGTCGACTAATAGGGAAGTATGGGAGAAAAAGACATGTTGCGCCGACCCCAAATTAATTGGGACAAGGGCAGGAGAATGATGATGAGTCGAGCAACAAATCCTGGGATTGATTGTCGTTTGACGGCCGTCTCAGTATGCACGCATGCGCGGTGAGTCTGGGTGGCGCTTTGTAAATACTTTTTTGAATTATGGAGGGGCGGGCCATGTTATCGTAGTTGATCTCTACACAGTTGACAGTGATGATGTTATGTTAACTGATGTGCTTAGAGTCGAGCGCTGTGTCGCTTCGCTAACTGTCGTGTCGCGTGTCGCAGGCGCCTGTTGCTGACGGGCACGCCGCTGCAGAACAGTCTGCTGGAGCTGTGGTCGCTCATGCACTTCCTCATGCCCGACGTGTTCGCGTCGCACTCGGAGTTTCGCGAGTGGTTCAGCGAAGTGGCCGGCATCGCCGACGGCTCCAACCGGTACAACGAGGCGCTGGTGCGGCGGCTTCACGAGGTGCTGCGGCCCTTCCTGCTGCGCCGCCTCAAGGCCGACGTGGAGCGCCAGATGCCGCGCAAGTACGAGCACGTGCTGCTGTGCCGCCTGTCCAAGCGCCAGCGCTTCCTGTACGACGACTTCATGTCGCGCGCCAAGTGAGTACACGCGCACCCGCACCACGCGCACCGCGCCGCGCCGCTCGGCTCACCTCCGCCTCGTTGTCGCAGGACCAAGGAGAGCCTGGCGTCCGGCCACCTGCTCAGCGTCATCAACGTGCTCATGCAGCTGCGCAAGGTGTGCAACCACCCCGACCTGTTCGAGCCGCGCCCCGTGTCGTCACCGCTGCAGCTGCCGGGCCTGCGCCTTACCGCGCCCGCGCTCGCGCTGGCCATCGGCCTGGCGGACCGCGCCTCGCTGGCCGCGCGCCTCGGTGGTGACCTCGCCACGCTGGAGGCCAGCGGCGCCGGCGCCTTCGCCGCGCATCGCGCGCGCCACCTGGCGCCACCTCGCCGCCTTGTGGAGGAGCTGGGCGCGGTCGGCACGCGACCTGCGGCGCCGCGTCCGCCGCCTGCCGGCCTGCGTCTGCACCTGCGTCTAGTGCCGCGCGCCGCGCCGCCCGACGCCGCGCCCGCGCTGGCGGTGCCCGTGGCGCTGGCGGCGCGCGCCCGGCCCGCGCCCGCGCCCGCACCGCAACTCGCGGGCGCGTGCGCGCGGTTGGAGGCGCGGCGGCGCGCGTGCCTGCGTCGCCTGGCGGCGTGTAACGAGCGGCGCTGCTGGCGGCTGCCGCTGTTCGGCGCGGACCTTCGCGCGGCGGTGCACGCGGGCGGTCCCGTGCTGCCGCCGCGCGATGTGCACGACGTGCTGGCCGACCTGCGCCCGATCATCGACAGGTGAGTCGCACGCCTGCTCTCCAAAGCACGAGCACTATTAGGAACAGCGAGTCTGACTTGCACAATAATTAAGGTTCCGAACTAAACAACGAGCAGTATGTGGAACGGTCGCCGGCGTGCCGTATCTACTGTATTGCGCGTATTATTAAACCTACGTTTGCTCATAATTTGTACGTCTAAGGGTGAATTGGAACAAACTTTTATACCCAGTATAAGTATTCGCCTTCGAATAAATATTTAAATGTTTAGTTTCTCCATACAAAAACTGTCGGTCGTCAATTTTATTCCACAGATAAAAGATATCCAACTGTGGTCAAATTAGCCCTCAATGACAAGGAATAAAATCGTTGTCGAGCTCCTTAAGTTCTCAGTTGAGTTGAGAGCACTGACTGGACAGGTCCTCTCAATCTGTGTGGTTCTTTACTCAAAAGACCATTTCAGACACCAATCACATGGTCACACAAGGCCTTCACATGAACTGACCAAGATTATGTCTGGACATACGAGACTGTGACCTCTGAGTTTGTTTCGGCCTTTGTTCTTAGAGTAGTCAGATAGGAAACGCTGACCTCGTCTAATTAAAAAAAAAAAAACATGATTGACGTGTAAAAGAATCAAAAATCAAAAGTCATTTATTCAAACTAGGCTGAGAATCAGCACTTTTTGAACGTCAAAATTACATAAGACAGTCCCCCGGCACGCCCGCCCTTCACCACTTCCTACTGCTTTAGTTGGGGAGAAGTGGCGCAACAAACTCCCCAGCAGCACAGCTGTCTGTTCAGTTAAAAAAAACTGCATCTATACAACACTGCACATAATAATTTAGGTACATTACGCAACACAAAACATTAAATTAAATTATTTTGCTATAAGTAAGCTAGCACACGCCGATATACCGAAAAAAAAATCGAAAACTATACTCAAGCAGAAATAAAAATACAAAACTAAAAACGTAAGCAGAACTTTATACCTAAATAAAGGCATCCAGTAATAAAGGATGTGCCCACTTACATATATGAAGCCGAAACTCGGAAGTCACAGATGATAAACTAGGACCATCGAAGTAAAATAAACAAAGTTAATTACTAATAACAAAACAACCGAGGACAGCAAGACGACCAGTCACCACAAGCAGCACCCGTTCACGAGCATAACGCAGAGTTCAGCCATCACCCCCTCGCCATATTTGAGGGAAGGAGGCAACCCGACCCCCGACGCTACCGCAAGCAGTGACATCTAAGGGAGCAAGACGAACTTGCTGCCGGTTGCTCAGGCAAGAATAATATGATCAATTGTCGAGGTCACTAGCTAACCACATATTGCAATACCACTCATAAAAAAAAAAAACATTGTAATGAGTAGATTATGTCAATGATAAATAAAATTAATAAAATTGACTTTTACAGTCAAAGAAAATTAATAATTATATGAACTCATATAACCTGTCAGAAGATAAGCTAATTCTGGAGAAAGAACATAAACATTGTCTTGAGTTAATCACAGCGACCAACTATTCTTATCGTTTAAGTAGTCATTGATATAATAGTATGTCTTCGAACAAAGGTTAGATTTTACTTTAGCTTTAAACGCATTGAAGGGCAAATCTAGCAAAGAAGAGGGTAACTGGTTATAAAAGGATATACCAAGCCCAACAAATGAATTATGAACCTTATGAAGCCGGTGATACGGAGCACGTAATTTGTCTTTATTTCTGGTGTTAACATTGTGGATATCACTGTTTTTAGTGTATAAATGTATATTTTGTCTAATATATAAGATGTTGGCGAAGATGAATTGTGATGCCACCGTGAGAATACCAATATGTTTAAAAAAATCTTTCAGAGAAACTAGCTGGTAAATTGCTCGAACAGCTCGTTTTTGAAGTACAAATATATTTTGAATGTCAGCGGCTTTGCCCCAAAGCAGAATACCGTAGCACATAACGCTATGAAAATAACTGAAATAAACTAACCGAGCTGTATCAACGTCAGTGTATTGTCTTACTTTCCTGACGGCGTAAGCGGCTGAACTGAGCCTTCCCGCTAGGCTTGATATATGAGGGCCCCACTGAAGTTTGGCATCTACTGTTATGCCCAGAAAAACTGCAGAGTTTACAGTTTTAAGCACCTCTTTATCTTAGACGATGTTGGGTCCTAGATTTCTAACATTTGGTAAGGCAAACTTTATATATTTCGTTTTCTAGGCATTGAGAACTAAGTTATTTGTCGTAAACCAATGCGTAACCATTGAGAGTGCACTGTTTACGTCGTCTAAATCTTGTCTGTTCCTGTTTAAAAATAATAGAGGTGTCATCTGCAAACAGTACAACGTCACAGATACCCTTTAAATAGAATGGTTAGTCATTGATATACGCTAAGAATAAGAATGGACCCAGTATTGAGCCTTGAGGTACACCTAACTGAACTGGTGTTCGGCACTCGACAACTTCCCGAGGAATGATATTAAATAAAACAATCTTTTTCCAAAGCAAGTACAAAAAATTTATTTTATTCAATTACTATGTAATCTGAGCGGAGAATCTCGACACCGCGATTAAGAAATATGGCTAAATTGTACAACGCCATCTATCGAGCTTAGGGGAAAACTCGCGATCGAACATCCCGCCCACCATGGACAGCGTGTCCAGAACTAGGGTTAAATATAACAAAAAAAGTAATTGACCGCCCACCACAAAATACACATAATTTGGTGGGAAGTGAAAACAATAATGGACTGTATATAAACAACAAAATAACAACTAAACAAATCTTAATGTTAAACTTAAATTGTAACTTAAGCAACAATTAATTATCCTTAACATTAATAAAAATATAAAAACATGAAAGTACTACGTATCTATGAGGTGATAGGAAGTATAATTAATTTCGACACAGGTCTTTTAATCATAGAACCTTTACAGCGCAATGTAACCACTCTTGTGATTTTATCCGAGCCAGTATGCTTTTCGGTAATAAGACCGTAAAGCCATCTTGCAGGTGGAAGATCATCTTCCATAACCAACACTACGTCACCCAAGTTCGGTTCTACGGTTTGATGTGCCCATTTGTTCCTTTGGTGAAACTGAACCAGATATTCTCGCGACCACCTACGCCAGAAGTCCTGCACCATGCGTTGAGTCAACTGCCATCTTCTCAATGTACTAATATTAGAATTTTCAAAATTAATTTCGGGCACGAGAAGCAACGGCTCGCCTACTAAGAAATGACCCGGCGTTAATGGGCATGGATCTTCTGGATTTGTACTGATGGTGGAAATAGGCCTAGAGTTTAGACAGGCTTCTATCTGGGCAAGCACTGTTGTCAATTCCTCAAAAGTGAGAGTGCTTGTACCAACCACTCTTTTGAGATGGTGTTTGGTTGACTTCACTCCAGCCTCCCAAAGCCCTCCGAAGTTTGGGGAGTGAGGTGGAATGAAGCTCCAAGTTGTTCCGTTGGTCGCCAACCAATCGGCAATGTCAGTAGCTACACCGGACCTTTCGTGGTTGAACAACGCCTTCAATTCTTTGTTAGCTCCGACAAAAGTAGTGCCATTATCGCTCCACATCTCACCGCAATGGCCTCTCCTCGCTATAAGGCGCTTAAAGGCAGCTATAAAGGCTTGGGATGTCATATCACTGACGACTTCTAAATGTATAGCCCGAGTGGCCATACACACGAATAAACATATGTAACCTTTGGTGGAGCGATAACCGCGACCCTTAGTAGGACGGATGCTAATAGGACCTGCATAGTCCACGCCACTTCTAAAGAAAGGTCGGCCAGCATTGACCCTAGCAGAGGGCAATGACCCCATTAAAGGATGCACAGACCGAACGGAATGACGGATGCAAATTACGCATTTGCGGACGTATTGCCTGACTACACTCTTCGCATTTATTATCCAATATTTGGATCTTATATAATTAAGAACTAACTGAGGCCCACCGTGCAACGTGCTCTCATGAGCGTCAGCTACCACGAGGTGGGTTAAACCCGACTTTCGAGGAAGAATTATTGGATGCTTCGAGTCTTCGTGAAGGTTCGCCCTGTGTAACCTACCACCAACTCTCAAAATCTGTTCTTGATCCAAGTAAGGATTGAGCGAGGTAAGTACCCCTTTTTTATTTATTTCTCCCTTTGTTTTTAAACTATCTATCTCCGATTCAAAATTTTCCCTTTGACATAGTTTAATGCAGGTAAGTAATGCCCCTTGAATTTCAGTATGAGTTAGATAATTATCGAATTTAGTAATATAATTTTTATTTTTAAACTTTAAGAACCTTTTACAATAAGCTATTACTCTGGTCAGTTTTCTAAGAGATGAATATTTTGAAATTATAGAATCCTCACTTGTTTCTTTTACTACTGTGTTGCATGCTACTACTGATTTTCTTTCCTCTAAGTTAGTTTCCTTAATTTCCCTTCTACTATAATTAATTTCTTTATTTTTCAGCCAATTAGGTCCCTGTATCCACAATTCTAGGCCGGCGCACTCGGAAGGATTCACGCCGCGCGACGCGCAATCTGCAGGATTATCACTGGACTGGACGTGCGACCACTGGTTGTTTTCCATAACGGTAAGTATTTCGGACACTCTGTTACCCACGAATGTCTTCCAGCGGCTAGGGTGGCTGCTCAACCAGGCGAGCACCACTGTCGAGTCAGTCCAGGCATGTATTTTTTCTTTACAGATACCCAAGGTGTCGGAAACTTCACGCAGAAGTTTTGAGAGCAACAAGGCGCCACATAACTCCAAACGAGGTATGGACACTTGTTTGACAGGAGCCACCTTGGTCTTAGCCGCAACTAGACTAACATGAACTCGACCACTAACATCAATACACCGAACATAGACAGCGGCTGCGTAAGCAACATTGGATGCGTCAGAGAATCCGTGCAACTCTAGCAAGACGTCGAGTTGACTCGTGTGTATCCACCGTGGCAGACGGAAGTCCCTAAGATGGTAAAGGTTATTTCTATAATTAAGCCATTCCTTTATCAGGTGATCTGGAAGTGCATCGTCCCATTCAGATCCTGCTAGCCATAAGCGTTGAATAAACACTTTAGCTGTTACTATCACCGGTGCAAGCCAGCCAAGAGGGTCAAACAAGCGAGCGATATCAGAGATAACCTTTCGCTTGGTTATGGGTGTTTCGGGCGGAGAAAGTTGCACAGTGTATCTAAATTCATCCAACTTTCTCTGATACGTTAATCCTAAAATTTTTGTGAGCGTATCCATCTTAAGCTCCATATCGTCCTGCCCAGCAGTACCGTCGTTTATTTTGGTAAACAATTCGTCATTACTGCTGGACCACTTTTGAAGTTTGAAACCCCCACGATCCAACAATTGATTCAGCTGATGATAAACAAGTTCCCCTTCAGCAACAGATTGACAACCGGTCAACAGATCATCCACGTAGAACGATGTAAGGACTCTGTCTGCCACTAGAGGAAAGTCACTTCCTTCGTCTCGAGCTAATTGCTGTAGAGACCGGACCGCTAGGTATGGCGCAGAGGACGTTCCAAAAGTGACGCGCAATAACCGAATATGACTCAGTTCATCGTTTGGATTGTCACGCCACAAAATGCGCTGATAATCAGCGTCCTCATCTGCAACCTTGACCTGACGGTACATTTTCACGATGTCTGCAACCAAACTTATGGGATGACAGCGCCACCGCATAATAGTTTGACGCAGATCAGGTTGTAGGGTTGGGCCAACCATTAATTCTGTATTTAATGCTATACCATTGTGGCCTGAACAAGAAGCGTCGAAGACGACCCTAACCTTGGTCGTGCTTTTATCCTCACGCACCACCGCGTGATGTGGTAAGTAGAGCGCATTCTTACCTAATTCTGTTTGAGGGACAACTTCAGCATGTCCAAGTTGTATATATTCATTTATGACTGCACTATACTGCGTCCTAAATTCCGGTTCCTTCAACAATCTCTTCTCTAGGCTGATGAAGCGCCTGCGGGCAATGACCTCTGATCCTCCAAACGTGCAACTGGGCGAATCGGTTTTAAATGGTAGTTTGACAACATACCTCCCGGTCGCATCGCGTTTGGTGGTTTTAAAGTAGAAATCCTCGCATTTTTGTTCTTCTTCAGTTAAGATCACACTACGACCTGAGGGCTCCGACTCCACCTCCCAAAAACTACGCAATAGGTCATTGACATCCGCTGACTGTACTACAGTATGGTAACATACTGGCCTAGAAATCGACGACGATGGGATTTCGCCAGACAAGATCCAGCCCAACTTAGTCTTCTGAGCGACTGGAGATCCTGGCGGTCCCTTGAGTAAACCATCCAATAAAATTTCTCCGACCACGCGTGTACTCAACAGTAAATCAATTTTCCCTGGCGTATCAAAAGTCGGATCAGCTAATTTTAAGGATGAGAACGAAGCCGATACTTGAAAGATTTTCTTCTCAGGAAGATGGGATGTGAGCCTATTCAATACATAAGCATCGACAAATAAAATAAAGGTAGGATCTAGACGTGATTGCAATTTGAATCGAACTATCCACTTAGAGGGCATTGAGTTTCCCTCATCATCGCCTAGTCGGAATATGTCGGTGCGAGCAGGTGATTTCCTTAGTCCGAGCAACTGTACTGCAGCCTCTGTGATGAAAGAGACTTGAGAGCCCTGATCCATCAGAGCTCTTAAAACAACGGCAGTGCCAGTTCTTGACTCAACGTTAACCAAGGCTGTAGCTAACAGACCGTGGTTGTGAACATCCGCAAAACAACAAACAGGGTTGGCATCGCTTTGACTGGAAGAGGTTGCTGTGTTAGCAGCCGCCACTTTCGTTTCTGCTGAACCATCAACGATTTCCGCCGAATTGGCAGTTGATTTTGGGTGAAGTAGTGTGTGATGCCTCTTCTTACAAAGGTGACATTTTGTATGCTGACGACAAGTATAGACGGAATGGCTTGTTCCTAGGCAGTTGTAACAAAGCTTACTGGCTCGTGCAAACTCCCGACGCTCGTCACAATTCTTCTTAGCAAATGTTTTACAGTGACACAATTTATGATCTCCAGAACATAATACACAACCTTGCGAAGCGACATGAAACGATTTAGCATTGTTGTCACGAGCACTATTTTGTTTATTTGCTTTAGGATCTAAATATTCTAAGGCTCTAAACCTAGACTCCATAAAAGTTTTGAACTCATCAAACGTAGGTAAGTCATCATTAGTATTTGAACTAATCCTTAGTTCCCACAATTTACGGGACTCGGTATCTAATTTTTCGGAGCCTAAATATACAACAATTGCATCCCATGAGCTGACATCAATACCTAGACTGCGTAAACCATGTAAACAATCAACCGTCGTGTCTAACAGAGTTTTAACATTTGCCGACGATTCCTTTGTAATTGACGATTGATAGACAAGCCGTTTAAGCATACAGTTAGCTAAAAACCTTTTATTATCAAATCGTTTGTTTAGAATTGACCAACACTCATTATAATTAGACGCAGTCACAGGAATATGTCGAAGCAACTGTTCTGCTTCGCCTGAGAGATGACTTTTTAAATAATGAAGTTTTTGAACTTCATCCAGTGTTTCATTTTTATGAATCAGTGACGTAAATAAATCGCGGAACGTTACCCATTCCGAATAGAGCCCCGCGAACGTAGGTAAACTAATTTGCGGCAATTTCACATTTGAACTATTAGAATGTTTATTTTCACTAGAACTAGCACTTTTGCGCGGACTACTTTGAAGTAAGTGTTCTTTTAATTCAGACTTATAGGTGATGTACAACTCTTCAGTAACCTCATAAGTTTCTGCCGTAAAATAAACATTATTTTTTAATTCTTCGTCGGTTGCTTTTTCTATGATGCGCCTATGCGTTTCAACAAATTGTTTCCACTGTACCTCTAATGATTCTACTCTCGTTTCAATGTAACTTTGTGTAAGCCGATCCTTAGGTGATTTTTTAAAGTTAATTCTAGCTTTTTCTATTATTAATTTGTTATTTAATTGCAATTTGCCTAAGGACTCCATTGTATACCTATAAAGCTACAGTTTTTTAAATAATGAAATCAATTGAATGCAACAGACGAAAAATCAAAGTCAATAAACAAAAACAAAAAACCGGTAAATTTTTACAAGTGTTTAGAACATGTTTGACTTTAGACAGAATCAGGCATAGATTTCCCGTCACAACACTTTATCTCTAATTATTCTAAGTCTAAATTACTACTAATTCTTAAACACTTGGAATTTGCACTAAGTTGAACTTTAAAATTCACTGAGAAATGTTCAAGTCTACCGAATAATAAACACTGGGATTGTAACTCACAGTTTTGTCTGCCAAACCTCTCCAAACACGTCGCTGCTGCGAGTTCGTCGTCGTCACTGCTGGTACTGCTGCGAGTGTGTCGTCACGGTCTGTGACGTCACTCTTGATGACGTTGCTGATGTCTCGTCGCTCTATGGGCAGTGTTGTCGCCGTTGCCGTATGAAGTGAGCGTTGATACTGGTGGCGCCCTCTGGCGGAGCCGGCTGCAAGCCTCGTTGCTGCGCTGCTGAACACCGCTGATCACCACACACCGGGGATTTTACAGGCACTTCAGGGCGATCCACCACTGGTTTCTATGCCTCACCAGACGTTACAAAAATGTCACTTCACTTGTCGACGCGATTCCACTTTTCGCGATCCGACTCGATAGGACCAAAATGTTCGGCACTCGACAACTTCCCGAGGAATGATATTAAATAAAACAATCTTTTTCCAAAGCAAGTACAAAAAATTTATTTTATTCAATTACTATGTAATCTGAGCGGAGAATCTCGACACCGCGATTAAGAAATATGGCTAAATTGTACAACGCCATCTATCGAGCTTAGGGGAAAACTCGCGATCGAACAACTGGTAACCCGGAAGATTTCACACCATTAACATCTACACATTGAAACCTATTATGTGAATATGAATTTATTACTTTAAGAGCTTCGTTTTGGACACCGTGATAATGTAGTTTACGCAAAAGCACAATGATGCACGCAATCAAAGGCTTTGGAGAGATCACAGAAAACTCCAATAGCATTTGGCGAGTTCTCCCATGCGTTAAATTTTATATATGTTTCAGCAGAGCAACACCCGCATCTGTAGTCGAACGACCTTTTGTAAACCCATATTGTTCATTATGAAGAAGGCCATTTAAATTAAAATGTCTTAGCAACTGCTTGAGTATTAACTTTTCAAATATTTTACTAAATGCAGTTAAGATAGAAATAGGGCTAATATTGCCAACGTCATTTTTGTTACCTGATTGAAATAATGGTTTGACTTTACTACTTTTCATGAGGTCAGGAAAAGTTCCTAAATCAACACATTTATTAAAAGTAACAGCTAGATGGGGGGCTACGATGTCTCCTACGCGCTCTAACTTTGCGGTCGCGGGCCTTGACCCAGGCTTGGTAGGCAGTCTCTTTTCGGGGCTCAGCGTGGGCGCATTCTGCATTATACCAAGGCCGGGATTTGTGACCGAGCGGGATGTCGGAGAATGGAATAAAATACTCCATCCCCTGTCGAATCACGTCCGCAACCGCGTCAGCACAGCACGAGGGGTCACCCCAGGAAAAGCACACTTGCCGCCAAGGATAAGACGCAAAAAAGTGCCGCATCTCATCCCAGTCTGCTGACCCGTATCGCCATACTCGCCTCGTGCCTCTAGGGCTCTCATCTGGAGGAGAGCAGGTCGATATGGATTTCACCAGACAGTGGTCAGACGTTCCCAGCGGGGCTGAGACCGATACTGAATGACTGTCCAGATCAGATGCCAGCAGAAGGTCCAAGTAATTGGGTGTATGGCCGTCAACATCCGGTACCCGCGTTGCCACATTCACCATCTGGGTTAGATCTAGCGCTAAAGCAAACTTGCGCGTCTCCAACCCAGCATGGTCAGTTTTCTGGTATGGGAACAACCATTCTTTATGATGGGCGTTGAAGTCCCCAGAAAAATGAGCTTCGCCGTTTGGGTACCGTTGCTGGGCTACGTCAGTCGACTTCACGTGTAAATTAAAGAGCACTGTTGTCTCCTGGTCACCACTGTGTGATCGGTAGATGCCGATGTAGAGAGATTTCTCCACGCCAGTATCCACAAGTAGCCATATGGCAGAGAAACCCGATTTCTCAAAGCAACGGAGACGACGACAACAAATGTCATCGCGAACGTACACACAGACCCCAGCTTGCTTTTTGAACTTGTGTTCAAGAGAGTAACCCGGGTAGTTGAGGTACGCCACGTCCGACGTGGTTGTTATCTTCGTCTCCGTTAGGAAAAACAGGTGCGGCATCTCGGTCTCAAGGTGGTGATGGACCGGATCGAGATTGGAGTGCAACCCCTTGATATTAGTGAGGTGCACTTTTAGTGGGAGGAAGTGTAGCCGTTGATTTACCTTATTTTTCTTCGCTTTGGTCATATTGGTGGTCATATTGAGTGGAGTTGTTGGGGAAAAAGTCGACTTGTCGAGGCGCCGCTCAGTGATCCAAGTGGGACACTAGAGCCAACCAAACCTACGGGGAACTCATTTGGAGACTGCGGGGACGCCCGAACCCCCCTGGATATGGCCACCGGGTCCTCCCATCCAGTCGCCGGCTGGCACGGTGGAGCATACCGGGATTTTTCGCGAGTTGGCGGGGCAGCCTTTGGCACGTGGCTGGCGTGCTACTTGGGCCCCCTACTGACTGCGGTCGGCCAACGGCTGGCACCGTGCTTCGTATTCCGCTACCCTCCAAAATGAGTTACCCGGCTAGCTGACTCAGAGACCACGACCGGTTCCAAACAGCGCAACTGACAATCTCCTTCTCCCCCAAAGGCACTGACACTCCCACACACCGACGGAACACAGCAAGCTGCTTGGCGCCGGACTCCGGTGGGATGGTGGTCGCGAGCCAGGCGGCCCCTTGCGGAGCCTACCACCGCTAAGTGGGATCGTTCAGCCGTACCACAGGCAAGCCTGTGGTGCCGTTGCCCGGGGTGGACCACTAGGAGGTAGATCCCAAGCCACCCCAAAAATTCGATACAAAAAGTGAAAAGTTTCTCCAGTTGAGGTGTCATTTTATTTTTTTGGCTTTTGTTTATATCTCGAAAACGGTGTGTCCTAATCGAAAAAATAATGAAAACTTTAAAAAAAAGACATTTAATTTGATAATAAAAATTTTAGGTGAAAAACATCGAACTCAGAATAGCAAAATTTCCATTTTCACTAAATTAAATAGCTTAGTGCCAGCTTAGTGCTGTCAATCTGTAAAATAATTAAGTTGTGTCACTTTAGTCCATCGTCGTTTGACGGGAATAAACTAAATTTAGGTGATTTTTAGTCTAGTTAAGAGACATTTGTGACAAGAAAATCGGTACCATTTTCTTTTATCGATAAAACTAATATCCGACCCGACCACATCACTAATTGAGTAACGAAGTACTTTCGAGAACTATATAGGGAATACCACTGAATACAATAATTCCAAAAGAAACTATTTTAATCGTATAAGGTTGATTTTTAACTAGATGTTCTATTACATAATTCATCATCTTCCTGCCTGTCGGCGCAACACGTTTTCTTCTTCCATTCTCCCCTGTCAACCGTCACACTATCATTCACTCCCTTCTCTTTCATATCATTCTTCACACAATCCATCCATCTTTTCTTCGGCCTTCCTCTCCCTCTCCATCCATCAACATGTATATTCATCACTCTTTGAGTCACATGCGTTTCGTCCCTTCTCATCACATGCCCATACCAAGCCAAACGATTTCCTTTCAACTTTTCTGTCACTGGCGCCACTTTAAACTTCCTCTTATATACTAATTTCTTACTTTATCTATTCTCGTCATTCCACACATCCATCTCAACATTCTCATCTCCGCTGCATGCAACCTTTTTTCATCCGTCTTCTTCACGGCCCAGCATTCAGACCCATAAAGTAAGACAGGCCTTATAACGGACTTATAAATTTTCCCCTTTAACTTGAGGGGCATCCGTGGGTCGCAAGTTGTTCCTGTGACCTGTCGCCATTTCATCCATCCTGAGTTGATCCGGTGCGATACGTCTCGGTCTACTTCGCCATCTCCTTGGACAAGCGACCCGAGGTACCGAAAGTCGGAACAGATCGATAAGGGCGTTCCGGCGAGAGATATGGGCACAGGATTGGCGAGACCACCAAAATCACAAAACAGATACTCAGTTTTGGTCCGACTTACTCTCAGGCCAACGGTCTCGAGTCTTTCCCACCACACCTCCAATCTGCTCTGGACCTCTAAGCCGTTCTCGGCAATCAGCACAATGTCATCAGCGAACAGCATACACCAGGGAGCCGCTTCGTGGATATCAGATGTAAGAGCATCCATTATCAGCACGAAGAGGTAAGGGCTGAGCTCTGATCTCTGGTGCAAGCCGACAGCCACATTGAAGCTGCCAGTAGTGCCCACTGTAGACCGGACTTGGGTACTGCATCGGCTGTACATCGCTCTAATCAACTGCACATACTTCCCTGGCACACCTTTCTCCTTTAGCGCCC
Source organism: Dicycla oo (assembly GCA_948252095.1). Lineage (NCBI taxonomy): Eukaryota > Metazoa > Arthropoda > Insecta > Lepidoptera > Noctuidae > Dicycla > Dicycla oo. The sequence goes on along the minus strand of OX411718.1, from coordinate 351,766 downwards.
ACCACAAAACTTCACGAGGCACTCGGTCGTATGCCTTTTCGAGGTCAACAAATACCATGTGCAAGTTTTTATGCGCTCCTCTGTATTTCTCACACAGCTGGCGGATAGCAAAGATGGCATCTGTTGTTCCTCGACCAGGTATATATAAAATATATAAAACCGAATTGGTTTTGCGAAATTTCACTCTTCTCTCAGTCGCCTTTCAATAACTTTCTCCCAAGCCTTCATACTATGTGACATTAGCTTTATTCCTCTATAGTTGTTGCACTCCAGCACATCACCTTTGTTTTTAAAGATGAGCACCAGCGAACTGTTACACCATTCGTCAAGTATGGCTTCTTCCAGCAACAACTTATTGAAGAATAAAGCTAACCACGTACATCCCATCTACTCGTAATAACTTCCATACTTCAACTGGTATTTCATCCGGACCTATTGCTTTACCATTCTTCATCCCGTTTATTGCTATTTTCACTTCATCCATACTAATCATTCTCACTAACCCCTCATTTACTGGTTTATTCCCAAGCACACCACTCCAGTCATTCTCCTCATTCATTAGTCTTTCAAAATAACTCTTCCACCTATCCTTAATTTTCTCATCATCCGAAAGAACTATTCCAGTTTCATCCTTTATACACTTTATCTTACAAATATCTCTCGTCTTTCTCTCTCTAGCTCTAGCAAGCCGGTAAAGATGTTTTTGGCCTGCTGAATTATCCAGTGTGTTATAAAGCTTGTCCTGAGCTTTTGCTCTTGCTATGGCCACAGCTTTCTTGGCTTTTTTCTTTAGAGCATCATACTCACTCTTTTTTTCTGCTTTCAAACTAACATTCTCATCTTCAACACTCTGCCATTCCTTGAACTTTCTCTTCTTATCCTGCAACACATTCTGTATTTCTGTCGACCACCACCATGTATCCCTATCTATCGTACCCTTTCCTTTCGTCTCTCCCAAAATAACTTTCCCTGCACTCCTAATATACCCTGCCATTTCATTCCAACATTCATTTACACTTCGACCATTCATGTCCCCCATACCTATCATTTTATCCACTACTCGCTCATTAAATTTCTTCGCATAGTCATTCTTCTCCAGCATATGCCATTTTATTTTGGGAGGGGGTCGCTCTTTGTTTTTCTTGGGCTTTCTTTCTACCACCATTTCCATAATTAGGGGTGTGTGCTGTGAGACAAGATCTTCTCCCGGTATCACTTTGCAATCTTTGATATGCTTTAAGTATTTGCGTCGTACTAGAAAGTAATCAATTTGCGTCTTGTGATTGCCACTTTTGTACGTAATTAGGTGTCCATCGTTCTTCTGGAACCAAGTGTCGGCTACTGCCAGGTCAAATGCGGTAGCGGATTGCAGCAATGTCTCTCCCTCGTTATTGACGTTACCAAATCCCCATCCTCCATGCACTCTCATAAACTCCTCGCATTCTTCCCACGTGTCCATTAAAATCAACTATCAATTCTTCATGCACCGGAATGTTCATCAAAACTGTGTCAAAGTCCTCCCAAAACTTCTCTTTCACCCTTTCATCGCATCCTACCTGCGGTGCATACACACTAATTACATTCAGCACTACATGTTCTATCTTAACTTTTACAACGATTAATCTATCATTAATCCTTTTTACCTCCATCACGCCTTCTTTCAAATTACTGTCTAACACTATTCCCACGCCATTTCTTTTCCCGTCACTCCCACAGTAGAAAAACTGGTATCCTTCGCCGATTTCTCTCGCTTTCGTTCCTTTCCATTTTGTTTCTTGCAAACACGCCACATTTATTCGCCTTATTTTTAATACATCTGCTAACTCTCTGGCTCTCCCAGTCATCGTCCCAACATTCCAACTTGCATACCTCAATCTCACTTCCCGAGTTCTATTACATAATTACTAAATTGAAATTAACTAAGATTTTATTAGAAAACAAATAAAATCGTACTTACCGATGGTACGAAACACCTCCATTTTTAAGAGTCTTTCTTCTACTATCATTTTTGCACTTCAAAATGGAACAAAACGGCATAGCTACGGAAAAATAAATTCGTCGCGAGATTGCAACTCGACGCAGTGTTAGTACTCGACTGGGACCATAGTTTAAGATCTGTGGGGAGCAAGCAAGCGTTCAGCGCTTATTTGTGACACGCGTGCCACGCCTACTTTGCACTTCCACTGTTTTTTATGTTCCGTGATTCACTACGACGCACTGTAGAACGACGCCATACAACAGGTCGGACACGCGGCTCTTTTGTTAAAAACGGGATCCTGCCGTTTTGCCGAAAAGATTTTGCCAAATTTTCATTACCCAAACAAATTTTAGCAACCTTTTTTATACCAATGTAATATTTGGAATAATTTTAGTACGCACATTTTCATTTGGTCAAATGTTTACTTGGCAGATTATTACCAAGGATAATGTCATTAAGGCTTTTGGTCTTTAATCAAATGATTTATTACAGCAAACAAAATTAAGACAATAAACGTTTAGTCAAATGATTTGTTACTTTGTTTGTTAATGATTTGTTGATTTAGTCAAATTTATGGTTAATAGACATTACGTTATTTATGGAACTAGTTACAGTAGGTTATTAATTTTAAAAAAATGGTTAGGTTAGGTTAGGTTAGGTTAAAACTGTGACCACCTACGCACGAGCCGAGCGAGCGAAGCGAGCGGTGCCGCGGCAGCGGCCGGCGAGTGCCAGAAACGACTAGATTATATAGAAAAAAATATGGAAAAAGAGATTATTTTTAGGAGGCTATCGAGAGAAATAATATAATTATAATAACATTATTTGGCACCAAATATTTGGCTTATTTAATTTTGCGTACAATATGTTATACCAACTGAAATATTTGACTAGATAAAAAATGGTAAAAGTACTAGTTGGTGAACAAGTTATTGTTCAAACGTTCACTTGCCAAACATAGGTTTTCGTAACAATTATTTGTAAAGAGATTTTTTGGTAAGTAATAATTTGGCAAATGAAATTATGCGAAAATTTGTTTGGGAAGTGATAATTTGGCAATTTCTTTTCGGTAAAACAAGGGAGACCCGTTAAAAACTAAACAGTATGTAAATGAAATTTTGTATAATTATACCTTTAGTCTGTCTATATATCTGTATTATTTAATATTATAATAAACTTACGAAAAATAATTTAAAAAAATATTGTTTCAGACTTTAAATAATTTGTCCTTTAAATTTATTTCCGAATCTGTTACATCGCTCACAAACGTTATAGGAACATTTCTTCATCGAAGATAAGATTCTTAGCATCTTACAATAGTGTGGTAGGTATTCTATTGTGTAGTAAACGACTCGATAGCAGTGGATTTCAAGAGAATGTCATTGCCTGAATTAAATCCTTGTTGCTTAAAATAAAAAATTTCTGATATTATTTATTAGGCCTGTATACCGAAGCATCTTATGACTAGCTTCCTGTGCATCCTCCGACAATAGCCCAATGGGTAAAAAAGCACTGTTTACAATGTCATCTCCGTGAATTATTTTTTTTTGTAAAGTGACACGCATATAGTACCAGCTACATGAATTTATATAAATCTGAGCGGTTTCTCTTGTATACGCCTTGAAATTTTCTATATTTATTTTATAACCAGAAGCCATAACTTGCAAAATAATGTATAGATTTTTAATTAAATTTACGTCAAGACCTGTTATTTCGGCACTTAAGGCGAAAGCGCCAGGGTAGCCTGCGTAATTCAAATTTTCTTACGTTTTTTTTTTTTTTGCAATTGGCAGGTCAGTATCAGGTTGTATGCTGATCTGCATATGATTCACGACCGTAACTAATCTGTATTTATAAAATTATAATAATTAAAATCATCAATACAACTCTCTAAGATCATATAATCCTATTGTACATCCACCCTTAACACATTCACTGCTGAATTATTTTTCGAACTTGCTCCAAGTGCTGCTTTATGATACACTAAACCCTGTGCGGCAAACACTCATGCGCGCCCAAAAAATACTTCGTGTGGTGCTATGAGCGCGCAGGCGCGATTGAAGAAACTCCACCCAGTGCGGCTGGGCACATATGTGCGCCGTTACAAACTTATCCCAAGTGCGGCAGACGCGTAGGTGTGTTTGAAAATTTTCCCATTTTTTATGAGTCATAAAACAATTACGCCGCAAGTAAAGGTTGCCTCACACGACTGTTGTAACCTCAAGGATCAAGCGTTTCGGAATTAGCTTTTGCTCATCATTTTGTTGTTCGTACTTACATACTTAGTTAGAGAGCGAATGAATGAAAGTGTTGCCGTTTAGTAGTATACGATTTTGTGAATTATCTAGTAGAGCAATAATATACAGGGTTATTTGTAAAACACCAGCAACCTCTTAGGGGGTCATTGTACTCATCATTATGAACAACTTTTACTATGGGACCAAACTTGAAATCGCGAAAAAAAATCAGCTATTCAGTACATTTACGTTCATATAATTCGTCAAAATGTACTGAACAGCTGATTTTTTTGGTATTATGTAGGTAAGTAGTAGAATAAGGCCATAGTTACCATATAGTTTTTTTTTTCAGAATTTCGTACTTATATTATTTGATCCATCATACGTTGAGATAATTTAAGTACAATTAAAGACATTATTAAAAAAAACACGTAATACTAGGCAGTAAGGTCTGGTGACTATAGCCTGATATTAAATGGCCATAAACAAAAAAGATAGTATGTTGTCGTTTGCAATAAAATTTAGCTGTTGGTTAGTTTAGAATTTTACTGACTAAAACCCACCCGTGTTCCACTGACACTCGTAACATCTGACAACCGAACAATACGTTGTTCGGTTGTCAGATGTTACGTGTTACAATCAAGTGCTCGAAATGCCTTGTGTGTTGACACCTTTACCAACCCTTATTTTACGATGTTTTCGAAACAATAGAGATGCACAAAAAACCCACAGGTGCGGCGCGCCGCATTCGAAGGAAGTACATAAATTGTATGGACACGCATATGCGACGGTAGCACTTGGTGAACGTTCGAAAATCGCACATACGTGTCGGCCGCACGGAACGTGCAAACGTCACGTAAGGCCGCAATACTGTCAAGGGTGTAATGGTACATGAAAATATATGATTAGTTAAATGAACCTACAAGACCTACAAGCCTAACAGTCCCTACGACCCTAAGCCTTATAAGCCCTACAGCCCTAACCTATCATACACCTAGTATGTGATGTTTTTTTTTTTTTTTTTTTTTTTTTTTTTTTTTTTTTTTTTTTTTTTTATTTGTGATGGGTTTGCTCTTGACTCTAGTCTAGGTCAGAGGTGACAGAGACAAAGTCGACGATGGAGTGAGCTTACCCAGAAGAAGCCTGTTCACTCTCACTTTGAAGAGATTAGGGTTGTATACGTTCGGAAACACAGACGCAGGTAGTGAGTTCCACTCTTTTGCTGTGCGCATTATAAAAGACATTTGGAAGCGCTTAGTGCGAATTGGTGGAATAGCAACCAGGTAGGGATGGTAACTGGCAGTGCGTCTAGATGTCCGGTGGTAGAAGGGGGCCGGTGGAATGAGGTCGTGGAGTTCTCGGGCACACTCCGAAGTACAATCTGTAGAAGACCGACAAGCAGGCAACCTTGCGGCGATGAGCCAAGCAATGAAGCTTGGCATCCACCAGTTTTACGTCGCCAATGAGCCTCTTAGCTCTGCGTTCCACCGAGTCAAGCGCGGCTAGTTGGTACTTAGCTGATCCATCCCAAAGGTGACTGCAATACTCCATGCAGGATCGGACTTGCGCTTTGTAAAGGGTTAAAAGCTGTCCAGGCGTAAAGTATCGCTTCACCCTATTTAGGATGCCCAGTTTCTTGGCCGCAGTTTGGGCCTTGTACTCGATGGTGGCGCCGAAGTTGAGACCAGATGTCAACTCCATGCCTAGGAGCTCAAGTCGATCAGTTACAGGAACAGATGTACCCCGAAAAGTAGGAGTTTGGGCGAAACGACTCTTTTTAGCGGTAAAAAGACACGCCTGCGTTTTGGTGGCGTTAAAAGAGACCAGATTATCATCACCCCACTGGGAGACAAAGCTTAAGGTCAAATCTGTCCGCTCTACCATGGCCTCTCTCAAGGAACGAACTTCAGCCCCGCTGGTTTTTGCGCTGGACAAGTATCTCTCTGAAACTGTACTGTCATCTGCGTACCCAACAATACCAGGCCGAAGCAGGTCATTGATGTGCAGCAGGAAAAGAGTTGCAGAGAGAACAGACCCCTGAGGAACTCCGGCATCAATAGCCATAAGGTCAGAAGAGCAGCCATCAACAACTACTCTAATCGACCGTTCACTAAGGAAATCTGATATCCAGCTACAAAAATCAGCTGGGATTCCATAAGCAGGAAGCTTGCTGAGCAGAGCAGCGTGCCAGACCCTGTCAAAGGCCTTCGAGATGTCAAGCGATACAGCCAGTGCTTCGCCGTGTTTCTCGATGGCTTCGCCAAAGCAGTGCGTGACATACACAAGAAGATCGCCAGTTGACCGTCCCCGACGAAAGCCATATTGACGGTCACTGAGGAGATCATTGTCTTCAAGGTAGTTCAGCAACTTATTGTTCAGTACCCTTTCCAAAACTTTGCACAGAATGGAGGTAATGGCGATCGGACGGTAATGGGCAGGGTCTGCACGGTCGCCTTTTTTGGGCACTGGTTGTACATTTGCAAGCTTCCAGGATTTCGGCACCGTTCTTTTTTCAAGAGAGAGGCGGAACAAACGTGTCAATACAGGAGACAGTTCAGGCGCACACTGCCTCAACACTCTCGCTGGAATGCCGTCAGGCCCGCTGGCCTTGTTCACGTCTAGACTGCACAATACTCTTCGGACCTCTTTAATGTGTACTGCGATCTCCGGCATCGAGGAGTCACAATGAGGTACAGTAGGTGGTTGCTTTGAGCCAGCGTCCAGACGTGAATTGCTTGCGAAGAGAGATGCAAATAAATTTGCCTTCTCAGTTGCAGAGTGAGCCAGCGACCCATCAGGTTTCATCATAGGAGGTAAAGTGGGACGACAGAAATTCGTTTCAACCGCTTTAGACAGGGACCAGAACTGTTTACTACCCGGAGGGTGCGAAGCCAGCCTGGCCCCGATATGTCCGACATGGTCAAAACGTGCCCTACGCAAAACCCGCTTGCAGAACTTGGCGGCAGAATTAAAGGCTCTCTTCTTCGCGCGAACCCTGCGCGCTCTAACTTTGCGGTCGCGGGCCTTGACCCAGGCTTGGTAGGCAGTCTCTTTTCGGGCCTCAGCGTGGGCACATTCTGCATTATACCAAGGCCGGGATTTGTGACCGAGCGGGATGTCGGAGAATGGAATAAAATATTCCATCCCCTGCCGAATCACGTCCGCAACCGCGTCAGCACAGCGCGAGGGGTCACCCGAGGAAAAGCACACTTGCCGCCATGGATAAGACCTATGTCCTATGCGTATGTGTCCTATGCGTGTCAGATGCAACCAAGAGTGCTGAGTCTATGTGCAAAGGTAACATTGAACACCTATTCAAAGAGTAAATGATAAATGATTTAATGATAAATGATTTTTTATTTCTGTAAGTAGGTTTGTACAAACACTTTTACAAGTCAATATTTTTTTTTTTTTAAACTAGATGAGGTCGGCGTTTCCTATCTGACTACTCTGAGAAGAAAGGCCGAAACAAACTCAGAGGTCACAGTCTCTTATAAAGTCCAGACATAATCTTGGTCACTTCATGTGAAGACCATATAGATTGGTGTTGGTAGTATTTCATGATATCTTGACATTTGAGGAATATAGTAGGAGTTGTATTACTGATGCTAATGATTATAATACTAATGATCTGAATGATGAGTTCAGTAAAACTGGAGCAATATTATGGTCAAAACAGTTCTACATCATCTTCGAAATTAATAGAAAGTTAATTTCATTTAGTTTAATTTTATTTATTTATTTCGAATGTTCTACTTTTTACAGATGCAAAACATTACAAACCTTTGTGTGCGATTGCTACTAAATACTTTCAGGCGCTAAACTTTATTTTCAAGTTATCTTCAAAAGTAATCAAAAGTATTCACTTTTGATCACTGGAATGAAAATGATGTGAAACGGTGATTCCACCATTTTTACATCATTGGTCAGGCTTAATTAGGGTTACACATTCATACTTATCGCAGCTTGCTCAAACCTGCCCATTTTTGTGCAGATCAAATAGTTCATTCGAAAAAGATATCCGTTTATAAAATATTATGTTCGACAATTGTCAGATTTATGTTATGAAATTTAATAATAATATAATAATAATAATAATTTATTTGACAGAAAATACATTCCAATAGTTAGTAATTACATAAAAAAACTTAAACCTAGTGTTAGTACATATATTTGGCAATTATTTAAAGTAAATTTAAAAAAGGTTAATCATGTATCTAGAAAAAAAAAACTATTTCAAAATGAGATTATGAACTGGATAATATAATCAGTGTTTTAAGCGTAATTCGCAACGCGCAGTTTTCAAGTTAAAAAAAAACAAATATTCAAAACATATGGATGTACTATTGTACTATCAGAATATATACGATTTATTGATACTTTACGAATTCTATACTGAGTCCGTATGTTCGACCTGTAGTATGTCCGACCTGTAGTATGGCGTCGTTCCACAGTGCGATGGTGTCACCGCTCACTACTGGCATTTCAACTGAGATTAACACAAGCCGTGAGCGCGCTTCATTCATACGTCCAGTAACGATGTTTACATGATACAAATAAAATTTGGTAAGGGTCGTGTACCGTTGTGTTCGCGCAGGTTCTGCGTGTGCTGGGAGAGTGCGCGCGCGGGGGTGCCTGTGCTGGCGCTAGGTGGCGGCGAGGCGGCGCGCTGCTGGCGCTGGCGCGCCGCGGCGCTGGAGCGCGGCGCCGCGCCCGCCGCGCGCCGTCTGCTGCAGCTCCTGCACGCGCCCGCCGCCCGCCAAGCCGTTGCCTTCCCGCATCCCTCGCTGCTGCAGTACGACTGCGGTGAGTACGAGCACATGTTTAAATTACTCGACTCTATTCGTAGGTGCTTCTTACTATTACGAGTAGGTTGTTGAATGGGGATTGTCTAAAATTTTTAACCATTACATTTTATTTTAATTTTTGAAAGTTTAGCGCATTTTGAGAAACTGATTTGAATATTTTGATGATTAGCTTAATAGTTATTTAAAAAATATATATATAATAGGTTGGGGAAAAAGTTTCTTCGCATTTTTTAAGAAAATTCAAAACATTTTTTAATATAGTTTATTTACATTTAACTAAAGTATGTAGGTACCATTTTGTTCGATAACTTTTTGCCATCTTGTAGGTAGGGACATGATCCCATTGCTATAGAAATTTTGGGACTTCTGGTCAAAATACCGCGACAAGTGGTTTTGGCAGTCCTCTCGTGATGTTAACCTGACACTGCCTAAAGAATTCTGAAGAGACCGAAACAGGTGGAAATCTGAAGGTGCAAGGTCAGGACTATACGGCGGATGCATTAACACCTCCCAGCCAAACTCTCTTAATTTTTGCTGAGTGGCTAAAGATGTGTAAGGTCTAGCGTTATCATGATAAAAACCACACCCTTTCTGTTGATTAATTCCGGCCGCTTTCTCTCAACTTCTTGCTTTAATCTTATCAGTTGTTCGCAGTCGACTTCAGAATCGATAGTCCTGCCTGGTGGTAACAGCTCATAATGAATAATGCCCTTCCAATCCCACCACACACAGCATCACCTTGTTGCGAGTTAACCCGGGTTTCGCCACAGTCTGTGAAGCCTGACCGGCCTTTGACCACGACCTTTTTCGCACGTTCTTGTCATACGTGATCTACTTTTCATCACCAGTTATCAGCTTCTTCAAAAATGGTTCGGTTTCATTACGTCGTAATAAAGAATCACAAATGAGTACACGGTCCATTAGGTTTCTTTCAGTGAGCTCGTGGGTACCCAAATGTCGAACTTTTTTTTGTACCCAGATTTTTTCAAATGCGCCAAAACTGTTTTGTGGTCAATTTCCAGTTCTTCAGCTCCGTCGTAACTACTGATATGCCGATCTTGCTCCACTTTTTCAAAAATGGCATCCATTTTATCCGTAATAGGGCGACCAGAGCGACGTGCATCTTTGACATCAACATTTCCGGATTGAAAACGCTTAACACATTAAGTGCGGCAGACACACATGCGCGTTTTCATAACTTTCTTCGAGTGCGGCGCGGCGCACATGTGTGTTCGTTGTGCATCTCTATTGTTTCGAAAACATCGTAAAAAAAAAGGGTCGGTAAGGGTGTAGCATAAAGTAGCGTTTGCATAAAGAATTCAGCAGAGAATGTGTTAAACCAAATTTGTGCTACTCTCACAGACACTACACTAGGTCCATAAACATCGCAAATTTTTTTCGCGGCTTGCGTTGCATTTTTACCTTTTTGTAGTAAAATTTTAAAATTATCGAATTTCTTCATTAGATTCACTCATCTTGACGGTACGAAAAACAAATGAAAATCACACATTATCCTAATTTGCCAAAGTGTCAATAGACGTCATAAATAATCGAATCTAACCTAGCTTTGCAAATACAAACTCATTTTTCAAGATTTTGAGCTAAACAGTAGCAAATTTTAAACGGAAAGTGGTTTTTGAAGATGTAAATCTTCGCAACAATACATTGTATAAACCTTGTAATATTCCACGCCTACATCACGACACCACTTTCCTCGCAAGTCTTCTCTAATACGAACAAAAATTTTGTTTGGACTATTATTACTATTACTTCTGCAAGTTGGAACAAAGCACTTCCTGTATTCGATAACTCTTCCAATATATTAAATATTGTCGAGTGTTGAAATAATAACAGGTTATGAGGCAAGTTGCAAGAATAATAATATTGTAAAAATTTTATACTGAAAATAATGTTTATATTTTTTGTCAATGACACTTGAAAGATTGTAGACAATATTTGTTGTTTGCCTTTTTTATTTTCTGTGGCAACGATACAAAAGTGTACGGCTAAAGCTAACGCAATTTGAAGGGCAAACAAGGTCAATCATATTTTATCGAAAATATCAATAAAATATGAATATTTTTCATGATTAGTCCGAATGATTGAGTCTGAATGATCAGTAACGCTATGGTTTTCCTCCTCGAAATGGTTTTTCAATTACAGCGTATAAAAATATAATGGAAATAATAATGGAAATTGTTCATAGAACAATTGTTCATAGAACAATTTCCATTATATAAAAAAGAAAACATCCATTATGAATCTGCCATGTATTGTAACAATTTCTAGAATCGTATATAATTTTTCTGGAAACGTCCATATCGTGCATATACAAGGTGTAACGGAAAGGGTATATACATACCAAAGGCACGGCTTCTCTGAATGATATAATACATTGATACCATCACGCACAATGGTCCACTTGAAGGATTAAGTGCGGAAACCAAACCCAATAACATAGAACATAGAATACATTGATACCAGAAACCGAACATTTCAAATTGAAATAAATACATCATTAGCACTAAGTCAGCTGATCGGTGTCAGCGAACTATTTGTAAGTAAAAATAAACCGCTTACTCCTGGTATTTCTGAATAAAAGGTTCCGCATGTTTATTTTTTGTTTAATACATATTTTTTTTTAAATTTATTTATTCATTCAAGCAAAATTCTAAACAAAAAAATCACATATTTTCTGCCAAACTGCTGTACAGTTTGTCGGCAGTGTTCCCGTGGATACAGTTTTGTGACATACAAGTACTTATTGACTACTTATAATATATACGTTTACAAAATATTATTTCTGATTTTTCCTAAACTTTGATTATGTTTACAATTGAGAACTTCTATCAAACCGTCAAATGTTTCAATCTTCGCTTAGCGCTAACATAACAATGCGGACAAGTTAAAAAGTGTATGTAATGTATGTAATTGATCTTGTTTGAAATATTTGCACAATACGTTGGGCAAATATGATTGAACTATTATGAGCCCTTATCATAATAATTTTTCCACATACGATCCAGGAGATTCGATTCACCTTACTATTGAATCGATTTGCTTGAAGATCGTATTAAAACGAATTGCTTCGAAAAATCGTCAGCTCGTACCATTGAATTGATCATAAAAATCGAATCCTTACGTGCATCCTACCAGGAATTAATTGCTTAAATAAACATTATTAAGTGCCATTAGAACTTAGAATAGAAAAAGAGTAACAATGTATGTCCAACTGAACCCAAAACGTGATTTCAATTCACCTCTTCGCAAGTTATTCTTCTCCTAGTACAGACGCCAGCAGGTCAACCTACCCGAAACTGTCAGATTTTCCCAATCAACATTGAACTTAATGCTTTAGCAATAAAGTCAAAAATCTATTAAAGAAATCTGACAGATTGTAGTAGCTGGATGTGCTGTCGTCTGTACAAATAAAATCACAGTGGGTTCCGTTCATAATTTTTAAAATAAGTTTATTTTTTTTAATCAAAATCAAAATCAAAAGTCATTTATTCAAACTAGGCTGAGAATCAGCACTTATTAAAAAAAATAAATATATATAGATATATGTATGTATATATATATATATATTCTATACAACACTGTGCAAATTACATGCAAGTACATTACGCAACACAAACATTAAATTAAATTTAATTATTTGCTATAAGTCAGCTAGCACACGCCAATATACTTAAAAAAAAAAATCTAAAAATCGAAAACTATACTCAAGCAGAATCAAAATACAAAACTAAAAACGTAAGCAGAACTTTATACCTATATTAAAAGCCTCCAGTAATAAAGGGCGTGCCCACTTACATATAGCCGTACATGTAGTCGTAACTCGAAGTCACAGATGATAAACTAGGACCAACGAAGTAAAATAAACAACGAGTTAAATTACTAATAACAAAACAAAACCAAGGTCAGCAAGACGACCAGTCACCACAAGCAGCACCCGTTCACGAGCATAACGCAAAGATCAGCCATTACCCCCTCGCCATATTTGAGGGAAGGAGGCAACCCGCCCCCGACGCTACCGCAAGCAGTGACATCTAAGGGAGCATGACGAACCTGCTGCCGGTTGCTCAGACAAGAATAATTATGATCAATTGTCGAGGTCACAAGCTAACCACATATTGCAATACCACTCATAAAAAAAAAAAAAAACATTGTAATGAGTAGATTATGTTAATGATAAATAAAAATAAAATAAATTGACCTTTACAGTCAAAGAAAATAAATAATTATATGAACTCATATAACCTGTCAGTAGGTAAGCTAATTCTGGAGAAAGAACATAAACATTGTCTTAAGTTAAACACAGCGACCAACTATTCTATCTATCTCTATCTTATCGTTTAAGTAATCGTTGATAGAATAGTATGCCTTTGAATAAAGGTTAGATTTAACTTTGGCTTTAAACGCATTGTAAGGCAAATCTAGCAAAGAAGAGGGTAGCTTGTTATAAAAGGATATACCAAGCCCAACAAATGAGTTATGAACCTTATGAAGCCAGTGAAATGGAGCACGTAATTTGTCCTTATTTCTGGTGTTAACATTGTGAATAATTATGACGAAAACTATTAACAACAAGTTTTAACCCTTCGTCTGTGACGACACCCAATTCGGGCGTCGTGATGTAGACCCGCTTCTGTGTAGACACCCGAATGGGGTGTTTTGTCACTGTCGTAGGTTTTAACGTCAAACAAAAGTTCACGGTCTGTCGGTGCTGTTTGAGTGGTACATGGGTTTTATTGGTTTGAGCACGTTTAGTCTTTATTATAATAAATTCAAATGAAGTCAATAAAAAATGTCGCAAAACTGCATCTAACTGTGGAAATAAATTAATAAAAGTACTAGGACCGCATGAGTAACAGGAATTGTTAATCCCGAATTTAAAATCGTTTTCTCACAGAATCCTGATTACGTCCTTACACACATGTAAGCATCATAATGTGTGTAAACCTAATGGGTTAGGGTCTTGTTACGTGAACCAATTGCAGTGCGTGTAGTTTCAAGTACTCCTGGTAAATACTATTTCTAATTCAGACTTGTAACGAGTAACGCGGCCCCGGAATGCAAGGGCAACTGAAGGAACAGGGTGGTTTTTAGTCAGTAAGAGTCTAACACTTCTTTCCGCCCCACCCAGGGCGGGAGCTGAGTCATTGATGATTTTCCCACCCAAAAAAATGATTTTTCAATTTTGAAATTGAATTAAGTAATTAGTTCTTGTGTGTTAGTAATTGCTCTGGTGTGTTAGATTTACTTTAAAGTTTAACGGAGTTAAGTTGATATTATTATTAGGATCTAAATTAATTTTTAATTCTTGAACAATATTTTTAACAATAGTGGACACTGATAGGACAGCTGCACTATTTAGGTACCAGTATAGCAGGGAATAGGAGCTTTATTTAGCATTATTATTATTCAATGTTATTGTTTTGCTCGTTCGTCAGTCGACGTCTGTTCCGCGTCAGCAGTGCACTAGTTTCTATCCCTGTGATACGCGCATCAGTTCAGTACGGCTACACCTAACAGAACTCTGATGGCGGTGCTTCGAAAAAGTTGTTCAACTCCGCCTCTACATCAGAGAAATCATTAGGTAAAATGTTTACCCCGCTAATAAATAAATAGCCCGGTACACAAACATTTGACTAATACCAAGCGTATGGAGAGTTTTAAAAATTGCATTTGGCTCCATACCAACTTTGTGTAATGCAATCACAGCGATTCGGTTCTCTTTATCACCCCACTCCATTTTAATATCGCAAAATATTGTACAATGTATTGGCGCCAAAATTAGAAAACTCAATGAACAATCGTATAAAAATGACAGATTCCAAATTCAAATGTAAATATCTTTCTTATTTTTAATTGTAACAGTTATTTATGGCCAGACTGTGTATAAATACAGGATGAATTTTTCAAGTGGGCATGGATGGCCAAATCAGAATCTATGAGGAATAGCGAAAAGTACTCGAAAGAGTCTCGGGCTCGATTTTGATGAAAACTAAAACTGCATCATTGGACTTTTGAAAAATCAATATCAAGTTTTAATAGGTAGGTAACATAAGAAAAATAAAAAAAATAAAGCATTTTGTTTAAAATGAGCTCTTTCTTTACTTTTTCCTAATCAACGGGTTCAAAAATTCATTATATATTATGGGCGTCCGGCGTCCGAGCAAACACGGGCCAGTAGTGGGGTATTGACTCAAAAACTAGCACATTTCTTTTTATGAGACAGTTAAAAAAAAAAACGAAAAGGCACTTCTACTTGCTTGTACGATTCAAACTTAATGGCGGCTCGGAACATCGTGGGTTCCGATGCGCAGAACGCAATATTAGGTATCAGCGGGACGTGGCGGCGGGGCACATCTCCGCGCGCTCTCTCACCCGCCCTCGCCCTACGCGTCTACCTACCTACCCCTTTGTGCGAGTTACGTCCGTATACAGCACACGCGCGCGCATTCCTGCTTACGTACAGTTGAGCTCATAATGGTTTGTTGTTTTTGTTAATTGTTTTGTTAGGTTTTTATTTTCATCTTTTCGTTATTTACGTTAAGTTTTAGATTGGTGTTGGTTTTTCGGAAAATACTTTGTTTAAAAATGCCTCGAATTTATTATCAATGTCAGTGACGATGACTCTGAGGAGGAATCGGATTCAAGTGAAGACGAAAGAAATAATATTTCCATGGAAGTTTCTTCCATCAAAAATCAGCTGTTCAGTACATTTATGTTCGCGTATTTCGTCAAAATGTACTGAACAGCTGATTTTTTTCGATTTCAGATCTACAATAATAAATCAAAATGTATGTACAGTTCGATTCAAAGTTATGGCGGCTCGGAAGTTTTGTTTTTCCTTTTTTGCGATTTTAGATTTGGTCCCGTAGTAAAAGTTGTTCATAATGACGAGTACAGTGACCCCTTAAGAGGTTGCTGGTGTTTACAAATAACCCTGTATAATTGTTACCTCACAGTTTTCCCATTTCAAATCATGTTAAATAAAGTTAATGAATTCGATATAAATGAAGTGGGTCGTGCGTGACGTTGACATTGTGTGCGCAGGCAAGTTGCAGACGCTGGACGGGCTGCTGCGGCGTCTGAAGGCGGGCGGGCACCGCGTGCTCATCTTCACGCAGATGACGCGCGTGCTGGACGTGTTGGAGGCCTTCCTGTCCATGCACGGCCACGCCTACCTGCGCCTCGACGGCGCCACGCGCGTGGACCGGCGCCAGCCACTAGTGGACCGATTCAACGCTGACTCGCGAGTGTTCGCCTTCATCCTGTCCACGCGCAGTGGCGGCGTCGGCCTCAACCTCACCGGCGCCGACTCCGTCGTGTTCTACGACTCCGACTGGAACCCCACCATGGACGCGCAGGCGCAGGACCGCTGCCACCGCATCGGCCAGACGCGCGACGTGCACGTGTACCGCCTCGTCACCGCCGCCACCGTCGAGGAGAACATCCTGCGCAAGGCCGAGCAGAAGCGCGCGCTCGGCCACCTGGCCATCGAGGACGGCCACTTCACCACCTCCTACCTGCGCGGGGTCAGTGCCGCACGCCCGCATGCCGCTCACTCTACTGCTCTCCTCTCGTTTGTATGTCGCCAAATAACCCATATATTTTACTGGTGCAGGCTAACATTAAGGAGTTATTCGGCTCGGAGGCGCAAAACAATGAGGCGGGAGCCGGGGAGGCTGAACCCACCGTCGGCGGAGAGCTCGAGTCCGCGCTCGCCGCCGCCGAGGACGAGGCCGACGCCGCTGCCGCCACCGCCGCGCGCGCCGAAGCGCAGGGTGACCTCGCCGAGTTTGACGAGACGCTCCCGCTCGACGAAGAGCCGCACGCAGCCGCGCCGCGCGCCGAGCCCGACGACCTCGCCACGCTCATGAACCAGGTGAGTCTCGCGCCCGGAGCGCCGCCCGCCGCATGCTGCGCGCCGCACTGTTTTCACCCGCCGCTTTATCCGCAGCTGACGCCCATAGAGAAATACGCCATGCGGCTGGTGGAGAGCAGCGAGGCGGCCACCACGGCTGAGCGCGCCGCGCTGGGCGAGATGCGGCGCCAGCTGCGCGAGTGGGAGGAAGCGCGGCGCCAGCTGCGCAGCGAGAGCGCCGAGCGGCCTCGCACGCCGGACGCAGTGGAGCTCACGTACAGCCGCGCTGATGCGCGCGCACAGGTGCGTGCTCGCCGGCGCCGGGCTGCACCGCCCCCGCCGCCGCCGTCGCCGCCACCGTCGCCGACGCCCGCGCGCCCGCGCTCGCCGCCGCCGTCGCCGCCGCCCGCACGCACGCGCTCGCGTGGCACGGTGCATATCAACCTGTGGACGCTGGACGAGGCGCGCGCGGCGGCAGGCGCGGGCGCGCGGCGCCGGCCGCTGCGCAACGGGACGCTGGACGCGTGGCTCGCCAACGCAGCCGACCGCGACCGCAAAGATGACGATAATAAATGATTTTGACATACTTGCTCGTGCGTTTTATATTTCTGACGTTCGACGTTTCGGTGCCGCTCGATGTTCGTCCGTAAATGCTTGAACTGTCCCCGAGACGGCGGTGTTTCCTCGTGATCGGCGAAACTGCGGCACCGATCAGAACGTCAGGGATGTACGGCGTACAAGCATTTACGGGCGAACCGAGTCGGCCCGGCCCGAGAACCGATCCCCGTGCGACGCGCCCCGGCCGCCTCGGTCCCTATGACAGTATTCATACATTGCTAGCCGCTATTACATTAACAAAAGTAATCCATCATTATGGCGCTATAGGAAAGGGCCATTCTATAAGTCATAAGGCTATCAGAAAAATTATTTATAATCAACACAATCTAAGAAGTGCGATTTGATGTTTCTCATTATACATGCCGTGATAACTTTGTATGAACGTCTACGTAAGAAATCGAAAAATGAAATTCATAATCCTAATTAATTAAGTACTATGTTAGCCATCCACTATAACAATGACTATCATTCATAAGCACCAAATTGCACTTTAAATTGAAAAAATGCACTCAAAAGCACGAATTAATCGTTGATTAATATTCTGACAGGATGTTATTATAATGTCATGTATTTGGGTTCGTTGCCGCGTGTTGTGACCATACTAAGCCATTTATGACAATGTCATGTGTTTGGGTTCGTTGCCGCGTGTTGTGACCATACTAAGCCATTTATGACAATGTCATGTGTTTGGGTTCGTTGTCGCGTGTTGTGACCATACTAAGCCATTTATGACAATGTCATGTGTTTGGGTTCGTTGCCGCGTGTTGTGACCATACTAAGCCATTTATGACAATGTCATGTGTTTGGGTTCGTTGCCGCGTGTTGTGACCATACTAAGCCATTTATGACAATGTCATGTGTTTGGGTTCGTTGCCGCGTGTTGTGACCATACTAAGCCATTTATGACAATGTCATGTGTTTGGGTTCGTTGCCGCGTGTTGTGACCATACTAAGCCATCTATGACAATGTCATGTGTTTGGGTTCGTTGCCGCGTGTTGTGACCATACTAAGCCATTTATGACAATGTCATGTGTTTGGGTCTCTTGCCGCGTGTTGTGACCATACTAAGCCATTTATGACAATGTCATGTGTTTGGGTTCGTTGCCGCGTGTTGTGACCATACTAAGCCATTTATGACAATGTCATGTGTTTGGGTTCGTTGCCGCGTGTTGTGACCATACTAAGCCATTTATGACAATGTCATGTGTTTGGGTTCGTTGCCGCGTGTTGTGACCATACTAAGCCATTTATGACAATGTCATGTGTTTGGGTTCGTTGCCGCGTGTTGTGACCATACTAAGCCATTTATGACAATGTCATGTGTTTGGGTTCGTTGCCGCGTGTTGTGACCATACTAAGCCATTTATGACAATGTCATGTGTTTGGGTTCGTTGCCGCGTGTTGTGACCATACTAAGCCATTTATGACAATGTCATGTGTTTGGGTCTCTTGCCGCGTGTTGTGACCATACTAAGCCATTTATGACAATGTCATGTGTTTGGGTTCGTTGCCGCGTGTTGTGACCACACTATGCCATTTTTATTCGAATAACATCGATGCTCCGAAAAGTCGATATTTTAAAAACGTTAATTTAGAAAAGAGGGAATCTTAACTACCGTTAGTATTTTTAAATGTTTAAACATATAAAACAAAGCCTGGTCACATATATTTTTAGCGTTATTTTGATATTCAATAATTACATACTAGGTACGCCACTGGAGCATAATATATAATAATAATAATATTTGATTATTTATAAAAAGGGCACATTTACAACAAAAATGTTAACTTAACAAATAAACTAGAACACAGTTGCTTATTTGCCTGAACTAGGTTGAACCTGTGTTTCGGACTAGAAAGTGCAGTATATACTATAATATAATAAATTAACAATGAGTATAAAGTATAAAATAAAATTAAAAACTTAGGTAAATACAAGTAAAATACGTAGTATGTTAGCGGTTCTATTTGCAGACAACAAGTAGATCTTCTGTCTGGGCATAATCTATGGTTAGTAAATATTTAAGTATAATTTTTTTACAGCTATAGTAATTTAATTTATAGATACTTAGTTTCCTATTTAATCTATTGTACAGAAATGGGCCTAAGAATGTAAAAATAATCTTTCTACAAAGACATGTTTTGAGGTCGCATTTGGTAGGCATACTATATCATTCCGTCTCTTGTTAGTTTGTCAGTATCTTAGGTAAGCAAGGTGTGCTGTTTTAATACTAAGTGCATAATGAAAAGCTGGCGAACTGTTTGTACGTTGCAGGATTTATAAAGCAGATCTGTGGGAAAGAAGAAGGGATGGAAGTTTGCTACCTTTAAAATTGCTCTCTGAGCTCTTTAAAGAGGAAGCAAATTAGTTTTTGGTGCGCCGCTCCAAGAAGTGATACAGTATTGAATTACAGATTGACCTAGGGCCAAATAAACTTGTATGTTTTGAATCGGCTAATGTTCGCAATTTTTTAAAAACATATACAGGGTGTTTTTTAAAACATGCGACACAATTTAAGGGGGTGTTCTACCCATCAATATGAACAACTTTTACTATGGGACCAAACCTGAAATCGCAAAAAAAAAATCAGCTGTTCAGTACATTTTGACCAAATAAGCGAACATAAATGTACTGAACAGCTGATTTTTTTTTGCGATTTCAGGTTTGGTCCCATAGTAAAAGTTGTTCATATTGATGGGTAGAACACCCCCTTAAATTTTGTCGCATGTTTTAAAAAACAGCCTGTATAAGTTTGCGCACTTTTTTAACTAGGCTTTCAATGTGTTTTTTTTAAAAGAGAGCGTGTTGTCCATTATTACTCCGAGGTATTTTATGTTGCTCGTTTGGAGAATAAAAGGACAATTACACATATTGACTGTACGGTGTTCACATTGGTGGGCACATAGATGAGGGTTGGTGTTAATTTGAGGCTTGCGCATGGAGAACTGAATGTATTTTGTCTTGTCAGCATTTAAAGTTAGTAAATTGCTTTGAAGCCAATTAGTCACAGTATTAAAACCTAGTTGAGCGATTTCGAACAGTTCGCTACTGGTTTTAGCGGTAAATATTAAAGCTGTCGTCGGCATAATGATATAATTTTGCCGTCTTTAATATTCAGATTACATAAGTCGTTAATATAAATCAGGAATAGCGTGGGGCCCAGAACACTCCCCTGAGGAACACCAAAACCAGTATTTTCCTGTTAATCGCTCGTAATATTATCTATTCGAACATATTGGTACCGACCATAACATACCGAAATAGTCGGCAAATAGTTTCAGCGAGGTTCCCCTTGCAGAACAGAAACAGACACCGTGTCGAAGGCCTTGGCTAAATCAAGGAAGACTCCCAGGGTCTGGTTTCCTTTGCCGAGTTCTTCTGAAATATAATCAGTGAAGCTATGCACCGCATCGGCTGTCGATAGTTTGGCTCTGAAACCAAATTGCGCAGGCGATAATAAGTGGTTTTTTTTTCTAGGTAATTAACTAGTTTATTGTTTATGATTTTCTCTAGTATTTTTGATATCGATGGGAGTAAGGATATTGGTCTATAATTATTTACTACGTCTTTACTTCCAGATTTAAAGATGGGGATTACAACTGCCTTTTAACACATTCAGTGCGGCAGACACACATGCGCGTTTTCATAACTTTCTTCGAGTGCGGCGCGGCGCACATGTGTGTTCGTTGTGCATCTCTATTGTTTCGAAAACATCGTAATAAAAGGGTCGGTAAGGGTGTAGCATAAAGAAGCGTTTGCATAAAGAATTCAGCAGAGAATGTGTTAAGACAACTAGGGAAAATCGGAAAGACAGATTCGAAATATATGCGTTATGGGAGGCACTAAAATATGTTTAAAGAGTTTAAGGATCTTATTGCTTATATTATCCCATCCAACTGCACAGTCATCTTTTAGCCCAGAAATAATTCGGGTTATTTCATCTTCATCAGTGTCCAGCACAACAAAAGAATTCAGGTTACAATTATTTCTTGATTTTTTGGAAAGATGGTTGGTCGCAACATTTCGGAATCTTCTCAGCAAGAGTTTTTCCAACATTTACAATAAAGTTATTTACATTATTAGCTGACAAGATTGGTGAAGGATCAGCTAGCAGTAAACTCGAATTTGATTCATGCTGTTGTAATAATAGGTTGGGGAAAAAGTTTGTTCGCATTTTTTAAGAAAATTCAAAACATTTTTTAATATAGTTTATTTACATTTAACTAAAGTACAGCCCGCGCCAAACTTCGTGACCGCCCTGCGTATAGTCGCGAGTCCGAACTTGCGCATGGTACAGTCGAGTGGGCAATACGTAATCAACCAAACAATTTTCGTTTTCTAACATTTTATTAAACATTTTCTAACATAGGTATTGTCAATTTATTTTTATTTGTTGATTATAAAGTTCATGTATTTCATAGGTTATTTTATTTAATTTAATATAAAATGTATGTGTTATTTGTAAAACATATAGGTTAGGTAATAATAGGATAAATGTAAATAAAAAACATTAATATAAATAAAAACTATATTCACAATGGGGCCACACCTTCCATAAAAACATCTCCCTTACTAGTGGATGGTTCCGCATCCGAATCACTCTCTTCCCAAAAAATATCCGAATCTTCTTCATCTGATTCATTATCGCTCACGTGAATTATTATTTTTTCAGTTAGGTTATCTACGATGACATCACTTTTCTTATATTCTTCCTCAATATTAATAACTTTGTCGCGTAGTGCAGTCCACTCCTGTTCACCCATGCTATTTACTTTTTCCTCCACTAGTTTCATAATATTAGTTATATTATTTGTGACATTTTTTTTCGCCACGTAACCTTTTATGGATGCCCACGCCATTTCTATGGGGTTTAAGTCGGGATGGTAAGGTGGAAGCCGTAATATTGTGTGATTGTGTTCTTCTAAAATTTTATGAATATTAAATTTTTTGAATTTTTCTTTATGTATAGAAATGAATTTATACAGTTCTGGTTTCAGCATGTCAGAACTGCAAGCGATATTTGTTGCCGTAAGCCATGCCACCATTTCTGCCTTTTTGCTATTTGACGTCGGCGCTGCATCCTCTAATTTGTTATGATAGGGTGCATTATCTATCACCATCACCGATCTCGGTGGGAGATTCGGCAAAAGTTGTGTGCGTATCCATTTTTCATAATTATTATAGTTCATGTTATCATGGTAATCTCCGGTTTTCGTACCTGCTTTAAACATCAAAAGGCCGTTGGGTACAAATCCTGATTTGGATCCAGCATGTACAATGACGTTGACCTTTTGATATCTTTTTTTTTAAACCTTCAGTGCTACCATCACTCCATGCCTTCGAAGTGGTATGCGATGAATCGACATACGATTCGTCGGTGTAAACTATCGGTCTTCCTTCTGCGCGATATTTCGTTATTTCACGCAAATATTCAATTCGCTTACAGCGAATATTTGTATGTTCAATTAATAATTTGCGATTGTCTTCAGTTTTTTTCCATTTAAATCCTATTTCATTTATAATTCTCCTCAAACTCGTTGCGGATCCTTCAAAATTTATATCTTTTAATTTTTTTAAAAGTTGAGCAATTGTCGGTAACTCTTTCTGTGTTAAATGAAAATTGTGGATACATCATCTTTTGATGACACCTTGGTCAAAATTGTCGATTCCGGTTACCTTTTTTACCCCTTGCCTCTTCTTTCCGGGTGTACGAAAAACTGCTAATAAATCGGAACTTGGTTCATTAGCTACCGATATAATACGTCGTACAGTTCTTTCCGATACTCCTGTAGCGGCTGCAGTCCGTTTAAGTACTGCCTTCAAATCGTATTTAAGGCCTTCTTCAGCTTCTTTCTTCATAAATTTATAAACATCGTAGACCATTTTACGAGCCTGGCGTCGTAAAACATTACAACGTCCGGTAGGCATGTTTATAAACAAATAACAACGAGTAACAATAACAACAAGTAACAATAACAACAAGTAACAATAACTAAAAACTATAACAACAAATTAACGAAACGATCGAACGAATTCTGAACGCGACAGTACTCTCAGAGCTCCACAAGTGCGTGATTCGTGTACGGACGTAGCACTCACACTAAGGTGCGCGCGTCGCGAGTGAGCGGTATGGGCGCGCGGGGTGTGGCCCTGCCCCCAAGCTCTTGTGCGTCCCGCTAATACCTGATTTTGTGTTACTGCGCAACGCAATGAGCCTAACTTCGGGACGGCCACAAAGTTTGGCGAGAGCTGTATGTAGGTACCATTTTGTTCGATAACTTTTTGCCATCTTGTAGGTAGGGACATGATCCCATTGCTATAGAAATTTTGGGACTTCTGGTCAAAATACCGCGACAAGTGGTTTTGGCAGTCCTCTCGTGATGTTAACCTGACACTGCCTAAAGAATTCTGAAGAGACCGAAACAGGTGGAAATCTGAAGGTGCAAGGTCAGGACTATACGGCGGATGCATTAACACCTCCCAGCCAAACTCTCTTAACACATTCGGTGCGGCAGACACACATGCGCGTTTTCATAACTTTCTTCGAGTGCGGCGCGGCGCACATGTGTGTTCGTTGTGCATCTCTATTGTTTCGAAAACATCGTAAAAAAAAGGGTCGGTAAGGGTGTAGCATAAAGAAGCGTTTGCATAAAGAATTCAGCAGAGAATGTGTTAATTTTTGCTGAGTGGCTAAAGATGAGTGAGGTCTAGCGTTATCATGATGAAAAACCACACCCCTTCTGTTGATTAATTCCGGCCGCTTTCTCTCAACTTCTTGCTTTAATCTCATCAGTTGTTCGCAGTAGAGTTCAGAATCGATGGTCCTGCCTGGTGGTAACAGCTCATAATGAATAATGCCCTTCCAATCCCACCACACACACAGCATCACCTTGTTGCGAGTTAACTCGGGTTTCGCCACAGTCTGTGAAGCCTGACCGGCGTTTGACCACGACCTTTTTCGCACGTTCTTGTCATACGTGATCCACTTTTCATCACCAGTTATCAGCTTCTTCAAAAATGGTTCGGTTTCATTGCGTCGTAATAAAGAATCACAAATGAGTACACGGTTCATTAGGTTTCTTTCAGTGAGCTCGTGGGTACCCAAATGTCGAGCTTTTTTGTGTACCTACCCAGTTTTTTCAAATGCGCCAAAACTGTTTTGTGGTCAATTTCCAGTTCTTCAGCTACGTCGTAACTACTGATATGCCGATCTTGCTCCACTTTTTCAAAAATGGCATCCATTTTATCCGTAATAGGGCGACCAGAGCGACGTGCATCTTTGACATCAAAATTTCCGGATTGAAAACGCTTAAACAAATTTGTGCTACTCTCACAGACACTACACTAGGTCCATAAACATCGCAAATTTTTTTCGCGGCTTGCGTTGCATTTTTACCTTTTTTGTAGTAAAATTTTAAAATGTATCGAATTTCTTCATTAGATTCACTCATCTTGACGGTACGAAAAACAAATGAAAATCACACATTTTCCTAATTTGAATTTGGAATTATGTTCTTTAAAATTTAAACTTTCAATGATACCAAAACCAGCCAGATACAAATAGTATAGCCAAAGAGATTTTATTACAAGTTCATACATACTATAATGCGAAAAGACTTTTTCCCCAACCTAATATAATGCGAAAAGACTTTTTCCCCAACCTAATATGTAAAAAACTTATATTGTTACCGGAACTGTTTACAGACTTCAGACAGTCCTCTGGACTACAAGTCAGAGTACCTACGATTAGCGAATCAAGTTCACTGTTTATATTATTTATAATAGCCATTTGAAATTAACAGAAATGACAAACTGTGATATAATTGTGTGAATTTTAAAGTTATAAGTTTTGTTCGCACTTCTTATGCAGAATATTACACAGCTCATATTTAGGTATGGTAATGAATGTTTTTGAGAATATACATATTATAGTTTCAGTGTATGGTGTGGTTAGTGCTTCCTGATTTGTAGAATGTGTATAAGGTGTGTGGGGTGAGTGTTGTTGGGATGTTTTACAGATATGGGTAATAAAACTTAGTTTAAATAGTACATTAAAAAATAGTCACATAATTAAGGTTTCTAGATCGTTAAAACATCTTTCTGAAAGTATTAAGACTTGCTTGTCGCCCTCTTTCTTGCGCAGGAAGATATTGCCATTAGAGATCCAACAGTATTTATAGGCTTTGTTCTTGGCATACTCTCGAGCTTGATAAAATAGTTTTTTGGTAGTAGCAGGCAATTGCTCGGCAATATAGACCGGTTGGGGTTTGCCTGGTATAGCAAAGAGGGTCGTGTTTATTTTGTCTTCCTTTCCTTTTTCCTTATTATAAGCCCGTACAGCCGACATGAGTGTCTGTTGTGACCGCACTGTTGAGAATTCTGCGATAATCGGGCGTGGTGTAGCCGGACTGGCAGCCTTTCCCGGTAGCCGGTAGACGTCGCGTATGCCCGATTCCTGGACCGGGACTCTAACAACATCGCAGATCTTGCATACTGTTTTTATAAGGCTGGTGCTAGTTTCTGTATGCTCCTGCGGGATATTACGGATTTCAATAGCCGACGATCGTGACTTATGCTGTAGGTCAATTTTTTTTTCTAAGTTTTCAATAAGTATATTGTTTTTGCTGCAGACGTTCTTTCCTTAATTCTTCAACCTCGCTTTTCAAATCCTCAAACTGCTTGTTTATAAAATACATCGATTCGACCATCTTTTCATTTGTCTTGCGAATTTCAGCATTGGACGCCTGTATTTGGGTGTTTTGGGATTTAATTTCCCCTATATCAGACAATAGTTTGTTCATTAGGGCAGTCTGCTCCGCTAAAGTCTCTGAGCCGCACTGGCCTTCACCGGAGTTCGCAGCATCTTCTTTCGATGAGTCTCCTTTGCGACGCTTGCTAGTGTTTACGTAGTCGCTTTTCATAGCTGCCAAGTTAATATCTGGTTCTGACTGCGTCTGAGTCTGGCTCAGGCTGGTTGTTCGGAACTTAGGCGTATTGGGCGGAGTGCGTTGGACGCCTGCCATATTTGGGGGTGACAGTAATAAGACAATAAGAGTACTTAACTGGCCAGCCTCTGCTTAACAAACTAATTTCAACGTAAACAACTGGATAACGCGTCTATCTGTTGTGGCGACAGCGGCGTAGCCGATGCAGTGTTCGTAGGCGATCCGTAGGCTCGTAGCACCTGTAGCCGTTGCGCGTTGTAGCACTCGTAGCGGTGCCGTCGTCGGCCGCGCGTACCACACACACGTTAATTCGAGGTCCGCTACTACATTCACAGTGGCTTAACGGCTAAGCAAGCGAGTCACAGCGGCGGGTGGCGCCGGTTCGATTCCAGCAAATCACAGTTACTTTTGGGATATCACTTCGGATGACACTCACAAAAACGATTGCGTCTCTTTCTAGGACCGCCCAGTGAGTCGGCAACACGTAAGACCACTTAATGAGTAACAAGGAATTGAATTTAGCTAGTTGCACCCAATCAGTGAATTTAGAGTAGGGAATCACTTAGAATGACCGACACACGTCCACTCCGTATGAAGTTCACCGGCCGAATCAGCAGTCAGTCAGGCAGTGTATCCGAGCCAGCAAGATTTGGTCTTATTCTACGACGGAACACACAGTTTGCCGCGAACTCGTCTCATGTTTCACCGCCGCTACCCCGATACACCAATTCCATCACGAGACCGAATCTTAATATCAACGCAAACCTACTGGATTTTGCATCCTTCCTCGTACCAACGCATGCTCAAGCGTGTGGTAGAGCGCCGGTGTACCCGAGAACCTTGCATCGGCAAATAAAGCAGTACTTCCTGAGGAATCCACAGACTAGCACTAGACAGGCAGCGCGACATTTTCACGTCAGCCAGTTTTTTTGTCTGGAAGCTGTTAAATTCCTCTGGAATACACCCTTACCATTTCCAAAAAGTGCAGGAGTTGGCGTTGGCTGACTCCATGCCCAGGGTCCGATTTTGTAACTGGCTATTACAAAATCTGGATAAAAATATCCTGTGGACAGACGAGGCCACGTTCACCCGACTCGGGATGTTTAATGTCCACAACGAGCATTGGTGGGCCTGCGTGAGCAGAATCCGCACGTAAATCGAAGACACGCTTTTCAAAATCGTTTCTTGGTGAACGTGTGGGTAGGCATAATTAACAGCTGTAGCATAGCTCCCTTCTTTATTGAAGAAAGACTGACCGGGGAGCGCTATCTCGGGTTGTTAGAGACCTCCGTAGAAGAGCAGCTGCAGAACGTGCCTGAGAGCTATCAGTCCGAGCTGTACTATAAGCATGACGGAGCACCGGCTCACTACCAGCTTGAGGTTTGCGCCTTCCTCGATCGAAGATTCGGTGAGCGTTGGATTGGTCGCGGCGGGCCAGTAGCTTGGCCGGCTCGGTCTCCCGATCTGACGCCGTTGGATTATTTTTTGTGGGGTGAGGTTAAAAGACTAGTTTACGAGCAAGAGAGTTAAAGCCGGGAACAGTTAAAAGAAAAGATTATTACGGCGTTTAACACGGTTAAATCGCGTACTTTAGTGTTGCAAAATGTGAAGTCGAACCATAATAGGCGCCGGGCTGAGCTGTGTGTACAGACAAGAGGTGATCACGTCGAGCACCTCCAAAAGTACACGTAGGTAAGTACAAGTGCAAGTAGTAGTTGCTCTAAATTATGTTTGAACCACAACTCACACACACTAACGGCCAGATCACATAGTTAATTATCGGAATGTTAATACAACATTTAAATAAGCCAAAATTATGTTAAATATTTTAAACTCGCTACATTCTTGGTATTGTTATCCTATCGCTCAGTCATTGCGCCAACAGTACCGACAACTTGAAGGGCCCACGCATTTACAGTTCACCGGCAATCCGCCAGCAGGCCGTCCACTCATAAAAACTGGACCGCCAGTTTGTTTACCGAATTTTTTTTTAAGCTTGGGACCACCCAAATAATCAATGGCGCGTGTGTCACGGTGATGGTGTGTGGCGCATGGCACTTCGCATACCATTTATAGCGCGCAACCATCATTTGATACTTTTTATTTTTTTGTTCATTTTGAGAAATCTCATGCTTATTATTTTTCAACATGTGCGTGACTATCGCAGGACTACCAACGCCAATCGCTTCCATGTTTTGTAAATAATTAGTACCCAATTGGTACTAATTAGTACTCGAACAACAAAATTGGTATCTTGGGAGTTTTCGAGAAAATCGACTTTGAAGATGGTCCTGCAGTAGTCACGCTCACGAAAAAGGGGGCAGGCTGCAGCTATTCTAAGTATACAAATAATTAGTACCCTTATATGTGCTTCATTTCGTAAATCTTGATGTGATCATGATTCGATTTTGAGCATTACGTTACAATACTGTTTCACTGACTGACGAGCATTCGCCTGTCATGTAACAATCCAAGATTCGATAAGATTCGCATTCATATTACACATTGCATCACGGGCGCTCCCACACTACATTACAGGGGTATGCTCCCGTTTCCTGCCGGAGGCTCTACGCGGGGGTCGTGCGGTCCATGGCCCTTTACGGGGCACCAGTGTGGGCGTGTTCCTTGGGGCGGCGACCAGCCCGCCAGTTGAACGCGTCCCAAAGGGTCATGGCCATCCGGCTAGTTCAGGGATACCGCACGGTCTCCGGTGAGGCGGCGAGCCTCCTTGCCGGATTGCCGCCGTGGGATCTGGAAGCAAAAGTCCTCGCATACACATGGGAGTGGCACGAGGAGGCAAAACGCCGGGGCGTTACTCCACTGCCGCGAGAAATCATGGCACAGCGGACAGAGCTCCGGCAGGATCTCATGGTGACATAAAGAGTGCGACTGTCGCAACCCAGTGCTGGGCACGCCACAATTGCGGCGATAAGTCCCCTCTTTGAGGAGTGGTTGGAGAGGCGTCATGGCACCCTCACCTTCCGCCTGACGCAGGTCCTCACCGGACACGGTTGGAGGAAACGCCCGGGTGTTACCACTGTGTGGATCGCCCGGAGGACACGGTGGAGCATACGGTGGAGGTCTGCCCGGCTTGGGCAGAGCACCGCCGCGTCCTCGCGGAGGCGATCGGCGGCGGCGATCTCTCGCGTCCGGCCCTGGTACAGGCCATGGTACGGAGCGAGAGTGCATGGGAAGCCGTCACCTCCTTCTGCGAAGCTGTAATGCTCGCGAAGGAGGAGGCTGAACGCGTGAGGGAGAGGCAATCTTTGCGCCCTCACGCCCCTAGTCGCCGCAGGAGACGCCCTGAGCGTCGGGAATCGATAGCCGATTCCCGGCCACCGTAGGCGCGGGCTTACGGATGGCGAGCAACGGGTAGCTCGCCGTCCGGTAAGGACCAGGCCCGGGTCGACGGCGCGTTGTGTTCCACGCGCGCCTCAAAGAGATATCAGCACTAGCTGAAGGGGTCCGCTAGGGCCGATGCCCGCCAGGCTTGCGGGTTGTTCGAAAGAGTTACCGTGGCCCTGGCACAGGCAACTGAAGGAACACGGGTGGGTTTTAGTCAGTAGAAGTCTGACACGCCCTCCTGCTCCACCCAGAGCGGGAGAAGTTATTTGATGATTTCCCATCCACAAAAAAAAGGGGTATGCTCCCGTGAACGTAATGTTTCAAATTGTATCATTACAGGTTGCGTACTGTAATGCTCTTCTCACTCACTGATGTAATGCTCGAATCTGAACTGTTACATTAAAGGCGAATGCTTCCGTTGCCGGCAAGGGAGCGCCAACACGCTGGTGGGGTGCCGCACAGATATGTTTACATATTCATGAAATGTTTTGGAAGAGGGTACTTATATATATTAGGGTACTTAGGTATATTATATACTTGTACATGTCATGTGAATGATGAAATAATGTCCATTGCAAGATTACTTTTGTTTCGAAACAATGTCATATTCTATTCCACCATTCAACATATGCTTTTGTTTTCAGATGTGGGTGAGCAGCAGCGCTGGAACTGTGGAACGAATGCCTGTGAGTAGCAGTCCCCGTCAAGTGTCGCCCCCAGTTCCTGTCCGTGCACGCTCACGTGCCTCCCGTTACAGATGTGGTGCCCGCCCACCCCGCCCTCCGGCGAGGGAGACGTGTACTGCGACAGCTGGGCGCGCGCGCTCTACCGCGCTGGGCCTGCGCCTGACAGCATGCTGCCGGCCGTGCCGCGCCGCGAGCCGCGCGCCGCCCGCGAGCCGCGCCGAGCCCGTGCCGCGCCGCGCCCGAGTCATGCGCCTCTGTCGCTGTTCGAGCGCGCCGGCCCGCGGCCCCGCCCGCGTCCGCGCGCTGCGCCGCACGCGCACCCGCATCCGCACCCGCACGCGCCGCAGCCCGACTGGGCGCCCAGTGAGGATGCCGCACTGCGCCGCGCGCTACGCCTGCAGCGCCTGCCCGCTGAGCCGCCCGCCGCGCTGGCGCCCAACTGGGAGTGGGCGGCTGAGCTGGTGGGCGGAGCCGCGCGTGCCTACCGCTCACCGCGCGCCTGCCGCGACCGGCACGACGCGCTGGCCGACCCCGAGCGCGCGCGCCGGCGCCATCGCCGCCCGCCAGCCGCGCGCCGCCGCCTGGACGAGGACGCGCCGCGGCCGCCGCTCGCGCGCCTGGACGCCATGCGTGAAGCCGCTGAGCGCCGGCGCGCCATGCCCAAGCGGCGCCACGACGAGCAGGCCCAGCACAACCCTAAACACGCGGCGCTGCTGCACGAGCACGGCGTGGAGCTGGACGCGCCGCCGTCGCCCATGGAGGTGGCGTCGCGCCGCGCCGAGCGCATCGCCAAGGAGAAGCTCAAGGCCGGCGCCGCGCCACCTGCGGCCGGACCTAGCGCCGCGGCTGGGCCTAGCGCCGCGACCGCGGCCCCGCAACGCATTGTGGTGGCGGCGGCGCCGCAAGCCAAGGCGGAGGCGGCGCGGCGCGTGCGTCCCACGGGTGACACGCACGTGGCGCGCGCCCCGGTCGCGCCCGCCGCACCCGCCGGCACGCCTGGAGCGGCGCAACTGCTCTATCGACAGCAGACTTTCCCAGCGAGACATCTTAAAATCCTTCATCAGACAGCCGCCACTCACGCTCAGGTGAGTTTTACACATTATAAGTGGTCAACAATTTATTATGGTCTCGTTTTGTTGTGACGGGAAGCTGGAATTGGCTGGAATTTTTGAGCAATATTGCGGATGCGCGCGGTAAATTGCGTGATGTCGCTCGTTTCGTCATCACTGGGAGTAAAAAATTCTCCTGGGCGTCTTAAGAGGATTGTGAAGCTGTAAATTTTCATACAAAAAGCGATAACGTTTTTCTCCTCGTAAACATAGTCTAATTTTCATATTTTTTGGAAATGTTGTAGGTATAATGAAAAACTAGGTCCGTACGTTTTTATTACAAAGAAATATTGTATACGACATAAGTTATTAGCATCTAAATATCGGTATATTTGACATAAAAACTTCCTCGAGCGATTTTTTTTTTTTAATTAAATTAAATTGAATTACTAAAAAAGAAAAACGTACAGACCTAGATTAAAGTGCACTGAATGCAATGAGATCAAAATTGTATCATTTTGTAAAGGTTTAGAGGGGAGAAAACGTTATCGCCCGAAACAATATTTATGTAAATAATTGTATGAAACGTAGGTAATTGCCTCCAAGACTCGCGCCGCGTATCGGCACTTCACAACTGCTCGCCATATACTAATTCGGCGGACATCCTTTTTGAATTCGCTCCTTATTCCAAGCAACACCCACGGCAAGGACGCTCTGTCCACTTATCATTGACATGTTACATAATGGACGCCTTGAGTTGCCTGTGAAAACGCTCCACTCCACTACTCCAAGCTAATGGCTGCCGCCCGTCGTCGCTGAGCTGCTGTAACACCGCCGATTACAGTATCCGACGCATCGGTAACCAATGCGAGTTTGGCATTGCAATCGGTTTGACCTAATAAAGCAGCATTAGCCAGGCTTTCCGTGCAGTCCTCGAATGCCTGCCAAGTATTCTCCGCAAGACATAGGATGTGAGCCCTTTACGTTTGTAAGCCCGGAACTTGGTAGTTACAGATATTTGTAGGTTTACTCCTACAGTCCTACCACTTTTTCGTTACGTCACATTTCTGCCAGTTAGTCCTGCTACTTTTTCGTTAAGTCCCATGTCGAGTTGACTGGCGCCACATCGAAGTGTTGAGATGTCTGTATGACGCTGCCACGATGACTGTCTAGATCCAAGATCAAAAACCAGCCCCATCCAACTGCTCAGAGGGGTGAGACGGGGATGTGATATCCCCAAAACTGTTCACCAATGCGTTGGTGGACGTCTTCAAGACGCTGGACTGGACTGGACAGGGTATCAACGTGAACGGCGAGTACATCTATTCTCACATCTTCGCTTTGCCGATGACATCGTCTGAATGGCAGAGACGTTGCAGCAGTTAGACCAGATGCTGCATAGCCTCGGCATAAATTTGGACAAGACGAAAGTCATGTACAATTCACACGTCGTGCCGAGTCCAATCCACATCGAAGGGTCGCTTCTCAAAGTTGTAAAGGAGTTTTTTTACCTAGGGCAACTGATCTAGCTCGATACACACAACTTTCTACCTAGGGCACCTGATCTAGCTCGATACACACAACTTTCTACCTAGGGCAACTGATCTAGCTCGATACACACAACTTTCTACCTAGGGCACCTGATCTAGCTCGATACACACAACTTTCTACCTAGGGCAACTGATCTAGCTCGATACACACAACTTTCTACCTAGGGCACCTGATCTAGCTCGATACACACAACTTTCTACCTAGGGCACCTGATCTAGCTCGATACACACAACTTTGAAAAAGAAAGCCGACAGAAAGATCCAGTTGGGTTGGGCGGGCAGCGTTTGGAAACCTTCGTCAAGCCTTCTCACGCCAAGCCCGCAGCGTTTGAAGTTAGTCTTCGGTTTTCAACGAGTGCGTCGTGCCCGTTATGACATACGGTGCTGAAACGTGGACACTGACAGTCGGGCTGGACCACAAATTCCATGTCACTCAGCGCGCTGGAGCGGGATAGGCTCGGAATTTCTTTGGATAAAATCAGGAATGAAGTTATCCGGAAAAAAACTGGAGTAACCGACAGCTCGCGGCGTAAGCAAACTGAAGTGGCAGTGGGCTGGCCTGGCCATGTTTGTCAGAGAACCGATGTGGAGTCCTGGAGTGGATGCAAGCACAGTGTGGGACGCCCCCCGGCTGGGTGGAGCGACGGCCTTAAGGAGGTGGCTGCAACAGGTTGAATGCGGAAGGCGGAGCACAGGGTGTGGTGGCGCAGCCTGGGAGAGGCCGATGCGCAGCACTGGACTGCGATAAGCTGAGTAGAAGGAACTGTCCTACCACTTTTTTATTACGTCATATTCTCTGCTAGTTTGAATTAATACATCGCGTTTGGTATCTAATGGAATTGATATTATTCATTATTGATTTCTATTGGTATTGTGGAACAAAGATTGTAGATATATGTCGTAGGATGATTTAATAATTCGAATTTTCGCGAAAACCCTAGGGATATTGCGAAAACACGGATAATTTGACAATGTTGATACATTTCTCAATCTTACTGGAAAAAGATAGATTTTGCAAAAAAACACGGGTCGCTCTAGATATATTGCGAAACGAAACATTGCTATTATGAAATAAATAAAATCTTTATTGAAATAAATTAGAGTTACAAAACTATGAACTATGAAGCCTCTGAAACCCAAACTAGGTAAAAACCTGTATGTCAGATTACAGCGCCTTCACCCAATTCATTACATTATATTTTTATACCAACTAAGACTTTTAATGAACACGATAATTTTGAGCATGCAGAAATTAC
This sequence comes from Dicycla oo, assembly GCA_948252095.1. Classification (NCBI taxonomy): domain Eukaryota; kingdom Metazoa; phylum Arthropoda; class Insecta; order Lepidoptera; family Noctuidae; genus Dicycla; species Dicycla oo. The sequence continues at coordinate 317,416 of OX411718.1, read as the reverse complement.
AGTAGAGATAGTACTTTAAGGTATTGAAAATGTCGTGTGAGAGTAGTGTAGCATCGTGGAGTGTGGATGTGTGTGTGGAAATAACAACGCTGATTGGCCGGTCGGAGCGCCCGAAACGAGACCTCCTCCGATTGGTTAACGTTTTAAATGTCAATCATTCACTCATGATGGCAAGTTTAATAAGTAACAGTAGTTTTGTTAACAGTAAGTTTAGCACCGATGTGATAAGTATGTTACCTCCATTTGGTTTATTCCCGTTGTCCCCGTATGCCATATCCCCGTCACGGGGACAGCGGGACGTGATTAATTTTATTTACCGTTGTTCCCATAACCTACATTCGGCTATCGGGGACAACGGGAAGTAAACTTTTCACGAGTCGTTGTCCTCTTAAATCTGCATTCGGTTGTAAGCTTAGTCTTTAGCATGGGAAAAAGGGGAATAAAACAAAATTTATTTTTTTGTATTCGAATTTTAATTTGAGGTAAAAAAAAAATAATTTTTACATTTACACAAATAACACAACTTGAACATTATAAATATATAGTAGTAGTAGTATAAAATCAACATAAATATCACAATCACTTGCCTAAAAAAAAATCATTATATAAAAAAATCCTACTTGAAAACAAGGTCTAAATCCTTTATATTAATCTACCGGGTACCAAGACTAATATACCAATATTCCATACACTTTGTTTGTTGGGTAAAAGATGCCGACTCACACATAATAGTATACTACAGAAAAAAGAAAAAACGGGGACTGTGGGCAATAATTTTTACTTATTTTATTCAACTATATTAACAGGGACAGTGTACGGGGACAAAGGGAAGTATTTTTAAATATTTAATTGAAGTACCGCAGTCCCCGTAGGGTGGGGACATGGCGTACGGGGACAACGGGAATAAAGGCTCCATTTATCTAATGTACCTACAAAAGAAGGTTGATAAATAAGTGATTTATCTTAAGACACTGGTAAAGTCTGTGTTTGTGATATTACTGTACAATAGATACTAAAGCCTAAAAACTAAAAAATAAAATGAATAAAAATAATAATAATACTAATAAAATAGATACCTAGGTACTAAAGGTCCTATGTTTGTAGATTAGGTAACTAAAATGTTCAATAGACCATGTAGTGATTATGGATAAATACCCCCATCCTTTATTGTTTTTTTTTGTGACATTACATTATTATTAAGCTTCACATGCCATACGAAGGCTAAATAGATTATAAGACCAAATATTATAACATGTGGAACCACCAATTGTAATTACTCCATTTAAATGTGAATAAATGAATATGAATAAAAATTAAAGTTCCTATAAATCGATATTGTTATTTGTAACCCTTAATAACTCTATGATACAATACTTCAGAGCTCACAGGGCAAAAAAAGGAACCAATCAGAATAACATTTGTTCAGTAAGCAAAAATCTAGCCAATCAGAGTTACGGATATTCAATGTTACTAGAGCGACTCGTGTTTTTACAAAAACCCTTTTTCCCCGTAAGATTGAGAAATGTTTTCACCATTGTCTAAATATCCGTGTTTTCGCAATATCCCTAGGGGTTTTCGCGAAAATTCTAATTATCAAATCATCCAACGACATATACATCTTTTTGATGTTGACTGTACCATATGATGAATAGCTGTAGCTACTGTAACTGAGATGAACCTGTAACTTATACAAGCAGAGTGTGTTGTCGCAGAGTGGCGCCGGTAGCAGTAGCGGCGGTGAGCCCGCGCCCACCGTGCGCAAGCTGCAGCTGCAGCAGGTGGCCGTGCGGCGCGCGGGGCCCGCGCCTACGCCGCAGGGGCCCGCGCCTGGACCACAGGGGCCCGCGCCGCGCCTGCTCTCGCGCCACCCGCACTCGCACGTCGTGGTGGCGCACCTGGCCGCGCCGCAGCCGCGCGCGCCCGACCCCAGACAATAATAAATACTACCACCGAAACACGACTATTATTTTATCATTCCCACCAGCAGTACGCATATAATTACTAAATAGATACACTAGTCTTTTTTATGTACACCATAACTCCTAAACGTATATAAATGAAGACGTTTTACATAGACAATGGGCGCTCTCATCGCTAAAACTGATCTGTCAACCACAACAAACTTGGACAAATACAAGACAATACTGCAGGTACCTGCAGTATTGTCTGCAGTATTATATATATTGTACCATTTACAAACACTAGCGTCCATTAGTTTGGAAGCAGCCAGGTAAAATCAAAACAATGCTATTAAATTAATTTTATTGATATAAAATTAAAAATTAAACAAGAACTAACTAAACTAACAAAATAAAAAAATACAATATGAGGAGAAACTTTATCAAAGTGTCCACCTTTTCCTATTATTATCTGCTCGCATGTACCAGCTAGGCATTCTATTAGATAGCACTCTGTATATCAAACTTTTTCCTCACTTTTTTTATCGGTTCTCAAAAACGGAAATAGTTAGGATGACCTAGCTTTCAACATTTTATCTAATTGAGCACGGATCCACATGATACTTTCTGAAGGTCTGATGAAGACCAGGTAGGTAAGTGCTTATTGGTTCTCAATACGGAAATAGGATGACCCAGCTTTCAACATTTATCTAACTGAGCATGGATGCTACTACACGATACTTTCTGAAGGTGTGATGATGACCAGGTAAGTGCTTATCGGTTCTCAGTAACGGAAATAGTTAGGATGTTTGGAATTGGAGCATCCTCAAGCGACGGCGTCGGCGGGACGCGGGCGAAGAGGCGCCCGCGCCGGCCATCTCAGGATAAAAGCGGAAGCGCGGCGTGGGGACCACACACCACCATCTGTCTCCAAGCTATTTACTTGTACCTACTTACCTACGCGTCGTCATTTTATTGTAATTCACAATAAATAATATTGAAACCAGTAACTATTAAATATAGCCATTGAACTACCTAGTACAGTCCTTAAAATACTCAGCAACAAGGATGACCTAGCTTTCAACATTTATCTAATCGAGCACGGATGCTACTACATGATACTTTCTGAAGGTCTGATGATGACCATGTAAGTGCTTATCGGTTCTCAATAACGGAAATAGTTAGGATGGTCTAGCTTTCAACATTTATCTAATCGAGCACGGATGCTACTACATGATACTTTCTGAAGGTCTGATGATGACCATGTAAGTGCTTATCGGTTCTCAATAACGGAAATAGTTAGGATGATCTAGCTTTCAACATTTATCTAATCGAGCACGGATGCTACTACATGATACTTTCTGAAGGTCTGATGATGACCATGTAAGTGCTTATCGGTTCTCAATAACGGAAATAGTTAGGATGATCTAGCTTTCAACATTTATCTAATCGAGCACGGATGCTACTACATGATACTTTCTGAAGGTCTGATGATGACCATGTAAGTGCTTATCGGTTCTCAATAACGGAAATAGGATGATCTAGCTTTCAACATTTATCTAATTGAGCACGGATGCTACTACATGATACTTTATGAAGGTCTGATGATGACCATGTAAGTGCTTATCGGTTCTCAATAACGGAAATAGTTAGGATGATCTAGCTTTCAACATTTATCTAATTGAGCACGGATGCTACTACATGATACTTTCTGAAGTTCTGATGAAGACCAGGTAAGTGCTTATTGGTCCTCAGTAATGGAAATAGTTAAGATGAACTAGCTTTCAACATTTATATTCCTTTACTTATATTCTATTATAATAAGTAAAAACATGATGGTTCTACATAGTGCCGTCACTGAGATCCTATACCCGCCTTCAGATTCCACCATCACCTTACATTTTAACGTCTTCAAAAAAAGGAGGTATCAATTCGACACGTATGTATATTATTGGAACTGCAATATATTCACATATGATAATCTATTAGGGCTTCCAAATAAATATACAAAATTTTATAGATGTATGGTGTGTATGTATGTTTGTCCACGCATTTCTACGAAATTATTAATTAGATCGTGACCATTCTTTTTTGTTGGCTTACATTTACTTCAACTTAGGGAATGAAAGTTTCATCAAAATCGGTTAAGTAGTTTTCAAGATAATGGACTAATACGTGTAAGTGTGACAGCTTGGGTTATTGATACGAGCTACAAGTGTGGTGTCAAAGGGAAAACATCTCAAAACCGTGGTCAAATTATAGTGCAATATTTATAACAAAACCATTAAATACTTATTACAAACAAATATTCCAGATTTTACTAAAAACTAAAAATTACGAAATAAAAAATAATTTAAAAGCCTGTTATTTGGATACCACCGAGGAGCTTTTGAATAAACTTGAGCGTTTACAAAATATCTGTATTCATTTTGTTTTTAACCTTAAAAAGTATGACCACGTTTCTAACTTTCGCAAGACTCTCAAGTGGCTCCCTATTCGACTTCGCAGGAACTCTCGCATATCGTGTCTGCTATTTAACATCCTTCACAACCCTAAAACACCTTCCTATTTGCGGGAACGCTTTTCTTATGCCCGTCCTTTTGATGTGCTTTGCAGGTCGCATCTTAGAAACCTTCTAAAATTTCCTTCCCATTCCACTGACTTCTACTCCTACTCCTTCACTGTGCACGCGGTTCGGTTGTGGAATTCACTTCCACCTGACATTAGGGACTGCCAAACTGTTGCAGTATTTAAAAGAAGAGTGAAAGAACACTATCTTTCCATTGCGTCATAGTTATTTTAGTGATATTTATTCTAGAAGTATGTATGTATTTAAGTATTTATTATATGTTTTTTTAGCTTAGTGAATTCTTTTTTTTAGATTTTATGTATTTTTATTTTCTCTCTTATTCTTACACACGGTGTCTACATCTCTTTTTATCCTCTGTCCTATCGCAGGTATGCTGGAAGAGAATCTTCAGAAATAAGCATCACCTTTGTACGTAATTTTCTGTTCCTTTTTTCTTGTCTGTTTATTTGTGTGTACATAAATGGTTAAATAAATAAATAAAAATAAATAAATAAAAAAATTAAATCGACTTCAAGAAGAATCGAACTCAAAATTATGAAATAACTAATTTTGGAAGTCGGTGGTAAAAAACTAAAATACAGATCCCAAGACACCGACTTCCGAAATTAAAGTCATTTCACAATTTTGAGTTCAATTCTTTTTGAAGTCGTGTTGGGGTATAATGCCCAACAGTGAAAATGTTATGTTATGTTATGTAAATGAGTAGACGAACGAGTCCCTTGATGGATTTATTGCTACTAAATATAATTACACAAGTACCTATTCCACTTAAATGCTATGTTAGAGAAATGCACGGCTAAACAATATTGATGTGCATAAATGAGTGTGACGTACAAACTACCAAAAAGGTCAATGTACAGCGTAGCTCGTACAAGTCGAAATAATTTTTTTTTCTTATGTCGAATTGTTAGTTTTGGTTTTTTAGCAGGAACACATCCTCTTAATCTCGCAGACAGTAGAGTGTGCGTGCTAACGGAAAAATGTCGAATTTCTTAATTTCAGTTTAGCAGATATTTAGTGTATGACGTCGTGTAATTGTGTATAGTAAGTACAAAGTGCATCCACCCATTGAGGTTAGAGTGAGGTAGGCTCTAGAGTTCCTATTATAAGAACTAGGACCTAATAACATTATTTTACTTTTACGTGTATATCTTCTGAACGGTATATTTTTTTCAAATTCTGTTTCACAAACATTACACACAAATTCAAACCAACGTGTGTGAAAAATGACTTTTTATATGATTTTCATCAAATAGCCAAACGAATTTCTTCACAGTTTAATGCCACACAAATTTCATTTATACATACACATTTACACACAAATACACTAATTACTGAATGTATTTTTTTCTTGTACGTCCATAGGAAAAAAAAAGTGCCGCTGGGCTGACGTAATCCCAGCGGAAACAGTTTTTGTTGAATAGCTCCGCAATGGTTGGATGCACATATTTGTACTTACCATACACAATTACACGACGTCATACACTAAATATCTGCTAAACTGAAATGAAGAAATTCGACATGTTCCCGCTGGGACTACGCACACGACCACGTTTGCTGACCTAGCGATACAGTACGGTCGCACTGAATGCGCCGCGCGCTCATTGCATTACGGACAGCAACCGGATGCTCAAATGGATATTGTATTTACAGGCCATTACCAGCAATGGATGTCTTTTAAGGATCTATTCAGCGAAGCAACCCACAAGAACAACGCATTGTCATCTGGTTTCCATACGAGTAGTACAAGCTCTGCTTAGTTTGGGATCAGATGACCGTGTGTGAAAAATGTACCAGGTTATTATTATTCAAAAGGTTATTAAATTCAAATTTTATATAAGAAATATTTTGGCATCGAAATTTAAATAATATTATTGTTGTATGTTATATAATATTAAATTCTAAACTCTGTAATATTTTAACGGTGTGAACTTCTGGTTGTTGTTACACTTAGGTACATATAATGTAGTTGTATAGTAATCTGTGGAAACTGTTTCTGGATTGTGTTGAACTATTTGTATACATATATTTGTTATTGCATCTGTTTGTTTCCCAAATAAAATAAAATAAAAATTATTATTGTCAAACGGTCAGAAAATGCAATACTTGAAAGGCAAGTTAAAAGGCGAAGCCGAGCGTTTGATTCAGCACTTTCCAATCAGCGCCGATAACTACAGGGTTATTGGTAAAACACCAACAACCTCTTATGGGGTCATTGTACTCATCATTATGAACAACTTTTACTATAAATAAATAAATAAATAAAATGCTTTTATTTCAGACAGAAAGTCCATTTGGTTAGTACAACACAAAACTTAGAAACTAGTGTTAGTACTTACATCTAAAAGGAAACAATTAATGATTTTACGCCAGAGTGGCATGTAGGCGTATCCAATGCCCCAGTATGGGACTGTCCCACCTGTCTGCAATGGTATGCAGGATGCTGTTGGGGCTGTCCCGCACCCTGCGCATGATGGAAGCGCATCGCTTGCGCATGATGGCGTGAAAGCCATCTATGCCTGCTCCTGCAAACATCTCAGACGCACTGCAGTAGCGTGGCAACCCCATCAACACCCTGAATGCATTGTTGTATTGTACACGCAGAACGTTGTATGTCCTCTGCGTGTAGTTAACCCACAGACTGCAAGTATAGAATGACTGACAGTACGCTGTGAACAGCGTAGCCTTTACTTCAGTCGAGCATTTCGCAAATCGACGAGACAACATATTGCATCGGACAGCCAACGCTCTGCGCTCATGCTCGATATCTAATCCATCTTTAAGGTCCTCGGAAACCCAGTGACCCAGATACTTGAAAGATGTGACCTGATTTAAGGGACTTCCACAAAGTTTCAGCTGTGGTGCGACCGGGTAGGTTTTAGTGCCAGCCTTGAATACCAGTACTTCACTCTTCTTAACATTGTATCTGAGCCCATGGGCCTCCGCGTACCGTTCACATATCATGAGCAGGCTCATCATTGAGTTAATCGATGGGCTCAGCAACACCATATCATCAGCATAACTAATATTGTTGACACATATCCCGTCCACATAACAACCTTGATAAGTATTGCTGAGCTCAACGATCAACCGGTTTATGTACAGACTGAAGAGGCGAGGGGAGGTCAGGCCGCCCTGTCTCACTCCGCACTCCATCCTATACACATTCGATAACGAGCCTGCCCACCTCACACAATTGGTTTGGTTGTTATACCAATACGTTAGTACTGATATAACTCCCCTATCCACTGTGGTATCGTTCAGCATTTTCTGCCACAGTAAGTCATACGACACCAGATCAAACGCTTTGGATAGGTCTAGGAAACAAGCATTAACAGGCGTTTTCCTAGACGTGTAATACTGGACCGTATGCTTGAGAGACAGTATGGCACTTTCCGTGGAGAGACCAGGTCGGAACCCAAACTGCGCATCATGTAATTCGATGCGGGTAGCCATATGCCTATCAAGCAAACTGTCCAGTACCTTGGCAATAACCGTAGCAAGAGATATGGGCCTATAGTTCGCGAGATCTGATGTGTCCCCAGTCTTATCTTTTACGATAGGCACAACCACGGTTTTCATAAGATCACTGGGCAAATAAGCATGGCTCAGACAGAGCGAGAAAAACATCGCCAGCACTCTTGGCAGGTGAACCCCAGCATGCTGCAGGTGCTCGATGCTGAGGTGATCATGCCCCGGAGACTTGCACCTAACCATATTTTTAATAACGGTAGCAACATCTTTCGCTGTGAACTTGACATTTAACTCCGTCGGACCATCCACAGCATCGACCGCCTGCGGTGATGAACCAAGAGGAGACTCCACTGTAAAGTGGTTTACAAACAGGTTCGCTATGGCAGTGGGCTCATGTTGCCCCGCCACACTCACGGGGACGCCCGGCCTCGCATTCAATCTGTTGGTGTTTTTCCAGAATTTTGAAAAATCTTTAGCTTTGTGATGTTCAGCTAATATGTCCATTTTTATTTTATTATGATTGTTCTGACACCATTTTAACTTCGACTTAAAGATTTTTCTTGTGTCGTACATTTGCTTATACACACGACCAGAAGTTGGTTTACCAGACATACTCCACATCCGAAAAGCAAGCCGGGCATCCGCATGAGCCTGCTTAACATGCCTATTCCACCCGACAACACGTTTACGCCTTGTCCCCCCTCCTACGCTACTGGGACATTGGGCAGCCTCAGTAAGAATACACACAATATTTTTGTACATATCATCTAATATGGGTTTGTGACTCGCATTGGTACAAAACCCATTAGCACATTCCTTAAATTCTAATAGAAAATTTATATCCCTTAACTTAGTATGACACATATTTTTGTACCTATCTATTTCACTAGCGTCCCTTTCACCCCATATTGTACCACTTTTGCTCTGATTAGGTGTTACAATGCTAGGTCTTATCATGTTAAAGTTACACTGTAATTGTATAGGCATGTGATCGGACCAATACGTATCATATAACACAGTTGCACTTACGAGCAGACGCCTCGCGGCCTCGGTCACTACACAGTGGTCGAGCCTGCGATGGCAACCGTGCGCGTCACTCACGAACGTGTACGTACCTCGCGGCAGTAGGTCCAAATCCGCGCAGGTCCAACTCTGCTCCGCACAGAAACTTAACAGTTCACTACCGAATAGCTCGCCGGGATGAGCGTTAAAATCACCGAGTATAATCACTGATTGCACAGTTTGACTTTCTATTATCGCACTAATTTCACTAAGACACTCCGTAAACTCGGTGACGTTATCATTTGAGTCCGTAGGCATATACACCGAAAATAATAGGTTGGGGAAAAAGTTTCTTCGCATTTTTTAAGAAAATTCAAAAGCATTTTTTAATATAGTTTATTTACATTTAACTAAAGTATGTAGGTACCATTTTGTTCCATAACTTTTTGCCATCTTGTAGGTAGGGACATGATCCCATTGCTATATAAATTTTGGGACTTCTGGTCAAAATACCGCGACAAGTGGTTTTGGCAGTCCTCTCGTGATGTTAACCTGACACTGCCTAAAGAATTCTGAAGAGACCGAAACAGGTGGAAATCTGAAGGTGCAAGGTGAGGACTATACGGCGGATGCATTAACACCTCCCAGCCAAACTCTCATAATTTTTGCCGAGTGGCTAAAGATGTGTGAGGTCTAGCGTTATCATGATGAAAAACCACACCCCTTCTGTTGATTAATTCCGGCCGGTAGAGTTCAGAATCGATGGTCCTGGCTGGTGGTAACAGCTTATAATGAATAATGCCCTTCCAATCCCACCACACACACAGCATCACCTTGTTGCGAGTTAACCCGGGTTTCGCCACAGTCTGTGAAGCCTGACCGGCCTTTGACCACGACCTTTTTCGCACGTTCTTGTCATACGTGATCCACTTTTCATCACCAGTTATCAGCTTCTTCAAAAATGGTTCGGTTTCATTACGTCGTAATAAAGAATCAAAATGAGTACACGGTTCATTAGGTTTCTTTCAGTGAGCTCGTGAGGTACCCAAATGTCGAGCTTTTTTGTGTACCCAGTTTTTTTTCAAATGCGCCAAAACTGTTTTGTGGTCAATTTCCAGTTCTTCAGCTACGTCGTAACTACTGATATGCCGATCTTGCTCCACTTTTTCAAAAATGGCATCCGTAATAGGGCGACCAGAGCGACGTGCATCTTTGACATCAAAATTTCCGGATTGAAAACGCTTAAACCAAATTTGTGCTACTCTCACAGACACTACACTAGGTCCATAAACATCGCAAATTTTTTTCGCGGCTTGCGTTGCATTTTTACCTTTTTTGTAGTAAAATTTTAAGATGTATCGAATTTCTTCATTAGATTCACTCATCTTGACGGTACGAAAAACAAATGAAAATCACACATTTTCCTAATTTGAATTTGGAATTATGTTCTTTAAAATTTAAACTTTCAATGATACCAAAACCAGCCAGATACAAATAGTATAGCCAAAGAGATTTTATTACAAGTTCATACATACTATAATGCGAAAAGACTTTCCCCAACCTAATATGAGCACGGAGCGATCCTGTGACACTATCTTGATAGCTACTACGCGAACATTGTTACAAGTAACTACTGTGACAGATGGAAATAAGCTCTTCCTCCATAACAATGCCACTCCTCCATAAGGTCTTCCTCTCAATACTCCTGCCGATGTATCGACTGCTGAATTGCCAGTGAAAGCGAAATCATCGTTTATTTGTCCTAGAAAGGCGACATCATGCGGCAAAAGCCAAGTTTCTTGCAACGCGATAACATCGGCCGCTACACACAGACGTCTAACACAGTCAACAGATCTTTTTAAACATTTACAATTAAAACTTATTAATGTTGTATTATTCATTAAAATTTTGTTGGCGTTCATTCTCAGAATATTTTCTGTCTGTTTTCTTCTTAGAAAAGTCTATGAATTTACGAAATGAAATCCCTTCAGGCCAAAAATCATCCCTCATGAAAACATCATATTTGTGTTTTGGGACCGAGATCTTATACGCATCATAGCTTTTGGGTACCTTCATTATCATTTTCTCAATATCCACATGTATTTTAGCCTTTTCCTTAATATAATCTGTGATGTCAGTATGTGTCACCTGTTTATCCACATTATAAATGTACAGTAGGTACAAATTTTTCACCAGAAGCCTTAAATTTGCCATTGGAATCTATTACAGCTTTTCCGATATTTCCGACAAAGCGATTTCTCACTTTTCTTCTCTGTCTTTGTACTAGGGTCCACTTACCTTCACAACAATTTGAGCGAGTGTTTTTGATTGTGGGTCCGAAGTTGATTGGGCGACTGCTGCGGCCGTGTGTTCATGGTACACCGCAGTGTTGTTGTTATTGTCACTTTTTTGTGGCGCAGTCGCATGTCTCGGCTCGATGTTGTTATCTATGCACAGACGTGAGCCTAAAACGGTTTCACATTCTTCCCGACTTTGCTCACTAATTGCCTTTGTGTTTTTAATATTGTGATCAGCTGATATTGACGAGTCGTGGGTAGGTGGTGATTTTGTTTGACTTGGAGACACTGAACTTTGATCCGATGCGCTTTTGTTAATCTCAGGAACATGTTGCAATCCCATCGGCCCGCTATCATAATCGCAACTATCCATCATGTGCTTTCCAACCCTCCGGTTTGTGTTTACATACGAATAACAAGGACTTTTTGCATTCGTACACTTTCTCAAATCTGCAATGTCGCGCTTGATAGGCTCAAGTTGACTAGCAGACACATATTGCAATTTTATTTCTTCAATTTCGCTTCTCATTTTTGTTAAATCCTTCAACAGTTTGGTCACGTCTACGTGATCAAATAGTACTGGCGGTAGTTTTTGCAAATCTCTCGCAACAAAAACTGGTGTGTCATTAGGATGAGTTACTTTTAATAAGCTAATGATATCCTCAATCTCACGTAGCTTTTTTCCCTCTTTCTTCCTTGTGATATTGCGTTTTGAAGTTGTTGGTATCGCTTCAAACAGTAAGTTTTTTGCTTCCACAATATCACTATCCGTGAAGGCACTAACACAGATCCTACTCAGGCTTTCCTCGTCCATTATGTCCAGTTTATTACACATGAAAGCTAACACTTCGTTTATAACGACGTTACATCTCGCACATTTTACTACGTTGGAGGAATTCATCCTGCACTTGATTAGACACGCATGCCACGTCCGATCGGTAGGTATTGCGCGCGGCGCGGCACTGACCAAATGGGACCAAACCTGAAATCACAAAAAAAAAAAAATAAGCTGTTCAGTACATTTTGACCAAATAAGCGAACATGAATGTACTGAACAGTTGATTTTATTTCGTGATTTCAAGTTTGGTCCCATAGTAAAATTTGTTCATAATGATGAGTACAATGACCCCCTAAGAGGTTGTTGGTGTTTTACCAATAACCCTGTATAACGTTTGTTGGGAGATTCTAAATCATCGATTTGATAACAAGAGGATTATTTTTACAGAGCACGCCAATATGTTCCAGAATATTCCCAACATACCTACAGCAGCAATCGTTTTCAGTCTTTAAAAAAATGCATGACGTCACGATAGAGGGTCTTCACGCTATTAAAAACCTAGGTGCGGATATTAGCACGTGGGGCTCTCTAATTGCATATATTATTGTGTCGCAAAAGCTGGATAGTGAATCTTATTCCGAGTATATAATATGTGTAGACTCGTTACAGAACCCTAGAGAGCTACCAGTCCTACACGACACGAGTACTTAGATTTTTAGAAAATAAATTCACTAGTGTAGAAAAATCTCGTCGACGACAAGACACCATGCAAAAATCGCAGCAGCAAGCGGGTTCATCAAAACCATTTCCAAACAATTGAAAATTTAATACTAACCATAATTCGAATGATAATAATCCAAAGAACTCAAAAGCAATGTATGTACGTGCAGGAAATCAAATGTCCTCATTGTTTTGCTGAGCATAAATTATACAATTGCGAAAAGTTTCTTCAAATGCCGAAGGAAATGCAAACAACTGAAATGTTGTATTAATTGCATTTTTAATCACAATGGCAACAAATGCCATTCCAAGAAACGATGCTACACGTGTTCTGGCAGGCATCTTACCTTACGGCTAGTGGTACGAACGTAGCAAATAATGATAAGTCGATGGCGGAAATAGTTATGTCGAAAGGTGAATCGAAACCAAAAGTTTCTACATTAAGTAATGAGTGGTTGGTGGTACAGAAAAGAAGATACAGAAATAGGACGGAGGGCATCAGAGGGACAGCTTCAATTAAACCTGAAGATAGATTCAGACCAGCAGATCTTAAAATCCCATTGTTCGTGTCTAATGTGCACAAAAATACCTCTGTAAAGGACATAATCAAGTACCTATATTTTCACAAAAACCAACGAAAATGTTACTCTTCAGAAAATAAAAATGAAAACGGAAAGAAGTTACAACGCCTACAAAATGACAGTTACGAAGCATAAATTAAATGTTTTCCTAAATAATGAGATCTGGCCAGACGAGACGGTGTGACGTGTCGTCCCTTCATGCCATATAAACAAGTTCATGATGAGAAGAAAATAAATATTTCGACCGATAATGTATAATGCTACTATGGTAACATTTAACTGTAAAAATATAAAACGGTCTGTGGACGGTATAAAACAGATATGCGGCTTTGCAGACATCATTGCCTTACAGGAGACGTGGCGGCTGCCCTGTGAACTGTCTTACCTGGCGGATATTCATGATGACTTTGGCAGCACTGGGACCTCTGCGGTGGACACCAGTGTGGGTATCCTCAAGGGTAGACCATTTGGAGGGGTGGCGGTCTTATGGCGTAAATCTGTTTTCCAGTTTGTATCAGTGGTACAGTGTTCAAAACCACGTATATCGGCTATTCTTATTTCTACAAACGATCGGCCCGTGCTTGTTGTCAGTGTTTATATGCCTACGGACTGTGCTGAGAACGTACCTGAGTTCACAGACTGCCTAAGTGCGATTAGTGCTATTATTGAGGAAAGTAGTGTTGAATCTGTTTTCATTCTCGGAGACTTAAATGCACATCCAGGTGAGCGTTTTTACACTGAACTTTTGGAATTCTCTGCGGAACAGGACTGGATATGTGCGGACACTAATAAGCTATGTTTATCGTCCGATACTTTCACTTTCATTAGTGAGGCACACGGGTGTCGCAGATGGCTAGACCATTGTATTGTCACAAAGCCCTCGTGGCCGTGTGTTTTAGATATATATGTAAAGTATGATGTGTATTGGTCAGACCACTGTTCATTAGTTGTTACATGTAATTTTAATGTTATTACACAAAAAACCTTATTGAAGAGTACACCATGTAATAAAGTTAAATGGGGAGATAGGAGCCCAGAACAGATAAACGAGTACACAAAAATATGTAATACACATTTAAATACTATAGATATCCCATGTGAATTTCAGAGTTGTTGTGGAAGAGTCTGTCACAATGATTATTACTCCTTACCTTATTACTCTAAAATCCAGACGCACCCTACTTGAGATGATGACCCTATTTAGTATATGTCGTAATAAAGTCGACTGTATTGATCTAGTGAACAGTTTGTGCTACCTGATCCCTCGTACCGTACATGGTCGAGAAGTTCGCTCGAGACACTTGTTTGCTACTACTTTTGTAGAACCAACTCAGGCGTACGCTCACCGCTGCGTCGATTGGTTGACACCTATAATAGGCAGTTTGGCTCATCTGATATTATGTTTCTCAGCAAGGCTATATTTAGAAAAGAAATTGTTACTATATTAAGTGATCAGAACCCTACTAATTAAGGCTTTTACCGGCGCCAACGACCTTGCGTGTGTGGGCGGAGCTTTGTACTACTCCCCGCACCACCCGAACCTAAACATCGCGCGCGATGCGTCGCTAGGGTGTACACGATTACTACCGCGCGCGACATAGAGTTACAAATAAATAACAGCCATCTTATTACAAAAGATTTAAACACATTCAACGCGTATTTTATGTTTTTTTTTATGTATGGAGTTTGACGTTAGACATGCGTTGAACATGTTTTTAAATCTTTTGTAGTAAGACCGCAGTTGTTTTCATAAATACCTACATATAAGGTGTTAAAAATATAACTTTACAAACTTTAAGGAGTGACCACACATAAAACACCTTGTGTAGATATTTATTTACATATAAGTCACAGCAATCTCATTCTGAAATAAAAATACATTTCTACAAGTTAACAATTATACAACGTGGCGCTGCAATGGCGGCATGAAAGCAACACACGTATACGGTTCCACGTTCTCGTTTTATAAGGATATATTTTAATGTCATTAAACGTTATTATTTATTGATTTATTTACAATTTTATAAAATAGCGTCTTAGAGCAACCTGTATAGCGCAGAGATGAAATTAAAAAGCGAACGAAAAAAGGGTAAGGGATTTTGAACACTGTATATGATATTAAATTCATGTTATGTAGGATCTGATATGAAACCCTAGAGGTACAACTAGACGATAGCGAAAGAGCCTACTCCACAAACAAAAATGTAGGTACTATAAGACAAGATCAATTTGTAGATCTTTTTTTCATTTTGTTAGTGTGTCCAAGGATATGCTCAAGAACCAAGAATATTAGTAGCTAAAAACAATCGGCATCGGCATTTATTTCAATGCTTGCACGTACGAAGTTGCGGGCATTGCTGGTGCATCATAACATTTTTGTTGTTTGTCAAAAAGACAACCAATATTTAACTTGTTTATTTAATTGACAGATTACTCAAAATTCATTCAAATTTCATTGTAATTCGGTCAATGTTTTCTTCTTTTTATTTCAACTTCTTCATCATCGCTTATATTACCGAATTCGGAAAGTCAGTAGAGTAATAAAAAGTATTTTCTTTATCTTCTTCATTTATTTGAATCTTGCTTTCTTTCTTGCCAGTGTTCATTTCCGTGTACTTCCTTTTTGTGGTGTTTGTTTTCTAGTTTTCTACCTCTTCCTTCGTTTTTTTTATCATTTATGAGCAAGTATGTTGAGAGGATCGTGTTGTTTCGCTGTCCCATTTTCTTCCCTGTTTCCATCTTTTCTTTTGCTCCGCCATTGTTAATAGTTTTACTTGCTTTGGTGTTTGTTTTTTTTCCAGTTGTGATTTTTGTTTATGGTTATATTGCCATTTTCATTTCATTTTTTCTTACAGCCTCTTCAAAGTTGAATTGGTAGGCTGAAATAGGGCACTTTACTTCAATTGTCATGTCATTGCAGATTCCGTCAGTGCTAGAGCCTATATAGGGCAATCGTTCGTCCAGAAACAAACCACACACACGGTTGTATTTTAATCCCTTCCTGTTTTGATAATTGCTCTAAAGCGATTTTTTCGTTGTCAACTCCGTGTTTTATAGATTTTACATGACTAATACAGTCTTTGTATAAAAGGTATTTAACAAGATTTCCGCAACTGACATTTGGACGTCTTTTGATTAGTTGATTATTGAACAGTATGCCTTTGAACAAAGGTTAGATTTTACTTTAGCTTTAAACGCATTGAAGGGCAAATCTAGCAAAGAAGAGGGTAGCTTGTTATAAAAGGATATACCAAGCCCAACAAATGAGTTATGAACCTTATGATGCCGGTGAAATCGAGCACGAAATTTGTCCTTATTTCTAGTGTTAACATTGTGAATATTCCTGTTTTTAGTGTATAAATGTATATTTTGTCTAATATATAAGATGTTGGCGAAGATGAATTGTGATGCCACCGTGAGAATACCAATATGTTTAAAAAAAATCTCTCAAAGAAACTCTGGCACCGAGCTGGTAAATTGTTCGAACAGCTGGTTTCTGAAGAACAAATATATTTTGAATGTCAGCGGCTTTGCCCCAGAGCAGAATACCATATGACATAGCGCTATGAAAATAACTAAAATAGACTAACCTAGCTGTATCAACGTCAGTGTATTGTCTTACTTTCCTGACAGCGTAGGCGGCTGAACTGAGCCTTCCCGCTAGGCTTGATATATGTGGGCCCCACTGAAGTTTGGCATCTACTGTTATACCCAGAAAAACTGCCGAGTCTACAGTTTAAAGCATCTCTTTATCTAAAACGATGTTGGGTCCTAGATTTCTAACATTCGGTAAGGCAAACCAATCTGTAACCATTGAGAGTGCAGTGTTTACGTCGTCAAAATCTTGTCTTTTCCTGTCTACTTTAAAAATAGGAGAGGTGTCACCTACAAACAGTACAACGTCACAGGTACCCTTTAAATAGAATGGTAAGTCACTGATATACACTAAGAACAAGAATGGATCCAGTATTGAACCTTGAGGTACACTTAACTGAACTGGTAGCCCGGAAGATTTCACAACATTTACGTCTACACATTGAATTATACAACGTGGCGCTGCAATGGCGGCATGAAATCAACACACGTATACGGTTCCACGTTCTCGTTTTATAAGGATATTTTAATTTCATTAAACGTTAATATTTATTGATTTATTTACAATTTTCTAAAATAGTATCTTGGAGACACCATAGGGCTATACTAATTTTCGTTATTATTTAGTTTGTTTGAAATTTGTTTTTTTTTTTTCAATTTACGAATTGTTACTAGCCGCTAGCCCTATCCGTGTCTTGAAGGAATGTCGTCATTACCGTCAAAATCTTTTGTATTTAAAATGAATTTGATAGGATAAGGGATAGACAAACATCAGATATTCCCCGCACGATCTGATGCAGCCAGCAGAGACCATTGGACAGTACCTACCATTTGTAGGTGGGATTTTGTAGTAGGGATAGGGAATATTTACTTATTCTTTGGTTAATTAAGTACCTACCTATAATACATAACATAAAAATTACCAAAATATGAATTGAAGTAAGTACTAGAAACAACAAAATAAGGAGACAGAGATTACAAGAGTAAGTTTCCTATTTCAATGTACTCGTACCTAATTGAAATAGGAAACTTACTCTTGTAATCTCTGTCCCCTTCTTTTGTATAATTTTTTGAGATTTCGTTTTTTTGTCTCTGTTTACTTCCCATCTTGAACACACTATGCTTTAGAAAATGATTGTTAATTTTTTTACTATAATATAATAAAACACACTGAATACACTAATATTAACAAAGTAAAGTAAAGTAAAGTTTTTGTGTGAATACATTTCACACAAAAAAAAAATATAGTCACGTAACTAGGTAGGTAA
This sequence comes from Dicycla oo, assembly GCA_948252095.1. Lineage (NCBI taxonomy): Eukaryota > Metazoa > Arthropoda > Insecta > Lepidoptera > Noctuidae > Dicycla > Dicycla oo. The sequence continues at coordinate 299,214 of OX411718.1, read as the reverse complement.
GATCCCAAAAATTAAATGAAACTCTGTCCGTGTGGCTACACTGTTCACAAAAAAAAAAACAATGTTTATCGAAGCGAGGAGGTCGTCACGCAACGCGGCACAGGTCCGTTCAGCAACACGTCTCGCCCCGCACTGAGATTTTGGGCGAGAGCGGGGCGCAGCATAAATTTGCCGCTAATGATTTGCTTTGTAAATTAATTTAAAATCAAATAAAAATAATTAAAAAAAAGTAATGACATGAAATCATTTCTTATTATTTTGTAGAGAACTGTGTAAATTTATGAACACTTTTAATGAAAATTGTAGGAGTAATATGGTAAAAACTAGAAAAAATAGACCTGGGTTTACCTTTTTTTTTTCTTTACTTATATAAACTAAAGCAGATTTCTGGACACATGAAATCACTTCTTATGTATTGTAGATTATTATATATTTTTTTCTATCAAAAATATGCTATAGTTACTGTAAAAAATGGACACAAAGTTACTTAGTTTCGCCGTATTTTAGGGAGGACGGGCCTTATGTAATGTTTACTTTTATTCTGTTTATTTTGATATCGTTCATTCTAACAACTAGTACCTAGATCTGTTTAGTAATATGTGGATAACGTTGTGAGTAGTGTATTTGTTACCTCTATTATTAAGCTCTAACCTATGTTTACTTAGTATTACACTGCTGTTTGTTGTCCCTAAATAAATAAATAAATAAGGATATTGTCAATAAATTATATGATGATATAATTAATGTGTTACGAAAGGCTGCGACTACTACATGTATGATAAAGAATGGCAAACAAGGAAAGTTATTAGCAGGGTGGAATAAGCACGTGGGCGAGTCTTACTCGGGTGCCAGGCAGACATTTAATGCATGGATAAGCTACGGTAAGCCAGCTAGCGGGCCATTGTTCAGAGACATGAAAGAGGTGCGTAAAATTTTTAAAGGCAAGCTTAAGTGGTCTCAAAACCATCAAGACCAGATAAAAATGGACTTGTTGGCGACACACTACACGAATAGGGACTTTAAAAATTTTTGGAAGTGTACAAATAATTTGAATACTAGGCCTGGCATCCCAGTGAGTGTCGGTGGTGTTTCTAGCCCTGAAGACATTGCTAATGTTTTTAAGGCTCAATTTGTAGTAAAGTCACCCTTAGGACCAGCATGCGGACGTTTCGATGCTGAGACTCAGGGGTGAATATTTCAATTTTAATACTCGCTAAGGATATTGATCGTGCTGTTAGGGGTTTGAAGGGAGGAAAATCACCGGGGTATGACGCTCTCAGCGTGGAACACCTAAAGCATGCTGGTTTCCACCTTCCTAGAGTACTTGCAATGTTATGTAATTTGTGCATAAATCACTCACACCTACCCCTGCCCTAATGAAGACTCTGGTGGTACTGATTACCAAGACTAAAACGGGGGATGTGTCTGAAAAATCGAACTACAGACGCATTTCGCTAGCCACGATTGTAGCAAAGGTATTTATTTGACAGTGTGCTTAACTCATATTTGAACAAGCATGTTAAGTTACATGACGCTCAGTTCGGCTTTCGTCCTAGCTTGTCGACTGAGACTGCTATTCTTAGCCTTAAGCACACTGTGAAATATTACACTGACAGACAAACCCCGGTTTATGCTTGCTTTCTAGACCTCTCGAAAGCATTTGACCTAGTGTCTTATGATACGTTATGGCAGAAGCTAAAGGAAACGGGCCTGCCGCCAGAGTTGACATCACTTTTTAGGTATTGGTACTTTAATCAGAAGAATACTGTAAAGTGGGCTGGTGAATTGTCGAGTGAATACAGACTGGAATGCGGAGTGAGGCAGGGGGGGTTAAGTTCGCCCTTGCTTTTTAACTTGTACATGAATACGCCGATCGAGGAGCTCAGTCAAATGCCCGTAGGGGGCTACGTAGATGGTGTCAGTGTAAACAACCTTAGCTATGCCGATGATATGGTGCTGCTGGCTCCCTCGATTTGTGCATTGCGGAAGTTGCTTGCCGTATGTGAAAAGTATGCGGCCACACACGTTATAATGAGAGTTATAATGAGTTCTAATGAGTTATAATGAGTTCTTCTGAGTTATAATGTTAAAAAATCAGAGTGCATGATCTTCAAGGCGGGTACAAAGTGCCCAACGGTTGTTCCATCAGTGTTACTGAATGGTATTCCTCTTAATCGAGTATACCAATTCAAGTATCTTGGGCATGTAGTTACTGAAAATCTTGGAGATGATGTAGACATGGAGAGGGAGCGCAGGGCATTGTCAGTCCGGGCGAACATGCTGGCCCGCAGGTTCGCTCGATGTACAGACGCGGTGAAAGTAACTTTATTCAAAGCGTATTGTACATCTCTGTACTCAGCGAGCCTGTGGTTCAGATATACCCAAAGGGCTTACAATTCTCTGCGCATCCAATTTAACAATGCATTCAGGGCGCTGTTGCGTCTGCCACGCTTCTGCAGTGCGTCAACAATGTTCGCTGAGTCGCGCACAGACGGCTTTGATGCCACCTGGCGCAAAAAGACAGCCTCACTGCTAAGCAGATTGCGTGGGAGCAATAAGTTAGACAGCCCACTGGTGTGGAGCCTCACCCAGAGGACTAAGTCTCTCTTAGTTATTAAGTACTAATATAGTTTTTAAGTTCTTACTAACAATATAATGTTAATGTAATGGACCAATGGTTGTCTGAATAAAAAAAATAATAATAATTATTAATTATTATTATTATTATTATTGTATGATTGTTTTGCTGATGGCAAGCAAAATAATACGAATGATGAAAATCTTAAGCAAGAAGAGATATGCGTAGAAGAATGCACGTTCGCAAGAGTACCAATCTACCTTCAAGACCAAAACCATTAATATTAAGAGTGCGTTACTCCAGCAAGAAATTGTCTCCTAGAGTGATATGAGTGGTGCCTATAATTAGTGCGTACCTAATCTGCTGTAAATGTGCGCCAAATAAAAAAATTGTGCTCTTTTTCGTTTTGAACAAAAACGGAAAAAACGATCCCTGCTGGAGTAACGTTGGTAAACGTTACTCCAGCAGGAAAGTTGCTCCTAGAGTGACATGAGTGGTACGTATAATTAGTGCGTAATCTGCTGTAAATGTGCGTCGACAATATAATTTGTGCGTCTCCAGGCTTTCGAGATATTGCGTTTCCTGCTGGAGTAACGTTTTGCAGAATCGTGTATCTCTAAAACCATTGTATGTGCGCCTGTAGAATAAACATCCACGAGTAACTCTTAATTTGTGCGCATTTGTGACAGAATTAGATTTAACAAAAATTTATAGTTTTCAAGTAATCGCGCTTTTTAAAAAAACCCGAAAACATATCGCAGCGCCTTAATAAGAAAACGTTAAGCTCGCTGAAAACTGTATTCAGTCCTTCTTGACGCGTTTAATAACCGTAAAAAGTTTCAAAAGTATACGTGCATGCGTTATTGAATAATATTGCTAAAAGTCAAAAAAACGGTGTCATAACTTTGACGGCAAAATAGAAGAAACCGGCTCAACCCAAGACGTGGAGATTTACCCAAAAATTAGTGCGTATAATCAAAAATATATATTGAAAATATTCAGTTTGGAATGTTTCGAAATAAGTAGATATAAACAAAAAACTAAACATGTTAACATCTGCTGGTTATCAGACCAAATTCGAATGACTACAAAAAAGCAACGGATTCATACATATGAATGACCTTCTTTATTGGACGTATTAAACCTAAGCTGTTGTCGGTACAGTCGCTTTCAAACGTTTGTTGGCAATTATATGACCTAAATTAGGTGGGTAATTAAAAATATATTAAATGTACCTTGTGATCATAATATCAAATTAAAGAGATTGTTGACGTGGTAATTATTATTTTTATTCTCTTAATTTTAATTCTTTAAGTAATTATGGCATCAAATCACAGATCAAATTACCTACCTATAAATATTATAACACAAATAGTTCAATCAAATTATTTGTACCTACTTAGATTTCGGGAGCGCAAATGAAACGGTGTTTGCGTGGAAGTAAGATTTTATTACGACCCGAGCTTTACAGAAGTTCATGTAAGACTAACTTAGCCTATCTTAATTCTAATACATCGCGGCCTGGTGGTCGGCCCACACGCAGGTCGCGCCACACATCCTGTCACGTACGCCTAATCGCAAATGTACCAGGTCAGCGTCTAGACCATGTCTAGACTCTACCTCAGCGTTAGGTTGGGAACATAACTCCTCCCCCCTTAGACCAAAGTTATCGGAAAAACAGGGGTTTTCCGAGAACTTTGTGTAATTACAAATTAGAAAGTTACAATTTATCGCTTATGAAATAATAAAATTATCAAACTGTTCCTTCATGAAAATCATAATCTAAAAATTGTAAAGTTAATTACACTAATAGTATAGGTCTTTGATTAACTTGACTGTTCTCAGGTTGAGCGGGATTATCTTCAATAGCTCTCAGACGATGATCTCGCCCTTTGCACAATTTTCTTACTACATATGAATACTTATATATAATTACAGCTACTGACAATAAAACGACAACCGCGTATAAAACATAAAGGGCGACACTAACACTTTCACTTGTGATTTCACTTTTCACGTTATTAGTACTATTCTTCAAAATATAATTCAGTTGGCGTATGTCGTCCAGGTTTACTCCCTTCAGATCCATAGGTTCGATCCTTGCTGCGTCGCGGGTTAGACCTCTCAAGTCAGGTAAGTTTAATAGGGGAACAGGCGTATAATCTGTTTGTAGTGAGTAAGAGCGCCGTCCATGGATTTGGATATTATCTATAAAGACATCACATTCTCCTCCTACAGTTAGCAAGTATGTTCCTCGTATGCGTTCCTTTGTTTCATCATTATTACAAGTCTGTGATATGACTTGGTTGTGTTTTGAATACACTATCCAACTATTGGGACCAATTCTTTGAAGTTTCAGGAACTCAGATAGTATCTTACGTGGGGAACAGCGTAACGGATTGTCGTGGTATTTCATTAGTTGCTCAATGCACGTTTCTTCCACATGTGGGATTAGTTTATCTTCAGAGCAGAGGTATTCTTTAGCTGATATCTCTTGACACGGTTGATCAGTTGGACGATACTTTGACCCTTCTACTAGTAGGTAAGGGAATTCAGGAATTACAACAAAGGTAAGATTTAAGGAATCATCTGACATAGGAATGGAATACAGTTTATAGTAACTACAAGTTGCATTATAAATTAGTGGAACCTCGATTACAAATGTTAGTTCTTCATTCTTAATGTAAGCTTTTACAGATAATGATTCTTCTATATTAATTAAATTTCGTTCATTTACAGGGTACATTAGGTTGTCATATTGGCTTATATATTTTAACACTTTCAACAGTTCATTAGGATTCATTACGGCCTTATGTAAAACTGATAATTTACTGAATGCAATGGCCGTTTCAAGTTCACTGAGTTTTATACAGAGTGTTCTAAAATTTACAATAAATTGGTGAAGTAATCCAAAGACATAGGTCATATAAATTGAATGATTATCTTTCCTAGTGAGGTTAGTTACAAGACTTTCAAGTAATTTAATGCGTGCCTCTATTATTTTTGTATTTTCATTGATTATTTCGGTAGAGTTCAGAAAATGATCCAACATTTTAGATATCATCGTAAATTTGTTAGATATTGCTTGTTCCTGAGTCTGAATACTACTGATTAGATCGTCATATCTAACTGCATCTTCATGGTCAAGATTACCTGTTATAATTTTGATGATAGACCCTAGAGGGTTTACAATACCACGTTTGAATCTTTTAGATGGAATTAATTGCTGTAATTTTTCTAGAGTCTCATTTTTAATGTACTCCACCTGTATTTCAAGACTCCTGAACTCATCTGCATACGATTTGTTTGGGTGTAACATTTGGCTAAATTCGGAATATTTTTTAATATTAAAAGAAAGATGAGTACCAATGCATTGGAGATTGATTATTTTAACAATAGACCATTTATCATATTGTATAAATGCTTGACCTAATTTCACCGACAGAATCCCAGGGTTTTGGTTAATCTTTACCACTTGAAGGGCCTGGCTTGGGAGAGCCCAACTGGTCGTTGTCCATGTCACCAGGATCAAACACCACCTGTGGAGGGCGTTTTACATTTTTAAGTGGAACTTTAGTATCTCTATTTTTGACTTTTATCGGTACGATGTTACGTTCTATCTGACCAGTAACCATGGCCTTTTGAAACCTAGGTTTATCTTTAGCTTGTCTTTTATTTACGGCTTTAGTGAAGATCGGTTGGCCTATTTCTAAGGCTGGTCTAGATTCACCTCCCCGCTTGGCTATAATTCTTTCCTTATGACTCTTTACCTTTTCAAAAATATATTTATAAATTGCCTGTGTTCTTTTCTTATGGTCCCTAATTAGTTGCTGATTGTATGCTTTATCGAATTCAGAGTTAAAAGTAGAATTTAATTCCGTATGACCAAACGCAGCTTCGAACGGTGTTAAATCAGTGGTACTGTGGATAGTGTTATTGTAAGCCATAACAGCGTAGGTCATAACTGATGCTGCGTCTGTAAATTTCTTTTCATATTTCGCTAATCGATATATTTCTATAATTGTAGAGTGAAACCGCTCTATGACTCCCATAGAATTGGGATTATTGGGTGTACCTATGTGTAGTTTAATTTTATGTAAGTCCGTCAGTTCTCTTAGTAATTCATTATTGAATTCGGTTCCCGGATCAGAACTTATTTTCTGTGGTACGCCGTAAAAAGAAAAGTATTTCATTAATGCTCTGACCACTTCGGGTGTAGAGCGAGATGCAATTTCTATAGCTTGTCCTAATTTGTTAAAGGCATCGATTAAAGTTAAATAGTATTTTGATTCTATACTAAACAGATCTATAAATATTTCCTGAAAGGGTGTGTTCTGGGTTTGTGTGAGCTGCAGTATAGGTTTAATTGGTTTTCTGTCATACTTACAGGTTTTACAGCGATCACATGAATTAATTATGGCGGAAACGGTTTCGGATAAATTTGGCCAATGATAATAACGACGGATTCTTTTAACAGTTTCTGTAATGCCGCGATGACATGTCTTGCCTTCGTGTAACTTAATCACAATAGCTTTCTGTTCCTGTTCATCTTCGACGTAAATAACGCGCTCGGTACATTCGTAGAAATTAACCATATCTTTCTTAAATAGTGAAACTATAATATTACTAAAGTCTTTTCTATGTTCCGGATTCTCAAAATATATGAAATACTTAATTTTCGGTTTTACGTATTCTTTTAAGAAATTTTTAATATGATCTTGATTATGAAGAGGCAAAAATACTTCTAACACTTTTTGTTTGTCCCTAGACATATCTTTTACGTGGAGCTCATTACGAAACCAGCTAAAAACTAGTATTTGGTTAGGCTTGGTATCTATTGCTTCCTTCAATATCGGTATTCCATGGGATTCGAGATCTTCGGCTGAGTGAACTGTTTGTATACTAGAAGGTTTAGTCGGTATAGGATAATTATTGGGTGATTGTTCCAAGTCTGTATCGGAATCTAAATTAATAGTCATTGGGCTAGCTGTCGCGGTTCTTTCAGAGTCGGAAATAGAAATAGTTCTTGAGTCATCAGAATTTAGTGTGATCACGTCTTCTAAATAATTTTGAAGTCTGCTTTCTTTTTCGTCTATATTAACAATCATTGAAATATCGTCGGAAACGTTGGCTTCTCCTAGTGCTTTAAGTTGAATTCGAGACAGCGCATCTGCCGTGACATTCTGTTTACCATTTTTATATATGACATTAAAATCGTATTCTTGTAACCGTAAGCGCCAACGCGTTAACTTGCTATTAGGTTCCTTAAGTTGATACAGCCAGACTAACGGTCTATGATCAGCGTAAATATCAAATTTATGCCCGTATAAATAAGGTCTGAAGTGTTTTGTGGCCCAAATGATTGCCAATAACTCGCGTTCAATAGTACTGTACTTCTTTTCTGTATCTGTCAAGCTCCGACTGGCATATGCTATTGGTTGGTCACTACCTATAGGGCCCTGTGACAAAACCGCGCCAATTGCGACTTCAGAGTAGTAGGATATTATTGGGCATTCTACCCCACCTTCCGTTCCATCGGCTCACTCCGTTCGCCTCGTCACTCTCGGTGGAGTAGAATGCCCAATAATATAAATGAAATCCACTGGTTCGGCGCCTATTCCACCCGATGGAATGATCATCTCCGTCACTCTCGGTGCAGTAAAATGTCTAATACTGGTTCGGCGCCTATTCCACCCGATGAAACGGAAGGTGGAGTATGAATTCCTACATAGTGCAGTAAAATACTAGTTCGGCGCCTATTCCACTAGGTTGCAACATTTGTTTGAGTTAACGACAATGAGTTATAAATATCAATATTGATGGTTGACCTCAACTTCATTTAATTATACTCACCAGCTTAAAACAACTGTTCTATAAAACTTACTATACCTTGATTTAAACATATAACATAGGTACTTTCCGTTAACATAATTAGGTCTGTATCTGAACGAACCAGTAACCTAAAATTCAGGACAGATTGTCTCATGTCTCTCCACATACTTAAGAATGGTGCATTGCCGCTTAGGATTATACACATACCCGTTTTCGTGACCAGATTGGCTCGAGGACATCTGAACTTTAGGATACCGCATACATTAAACTAAAATTTAGGACAGATTGTCTCATGTCTCTCCACAAAAGTAAAGTAGCGCACACCTTTAGGCCCACACACATTTTTTCTGTGACCAGATTGGCTCGAGGACATCTAAATTTTAATTTAACACATTACAGACGATACATCCTTTACGTCTCGGATTCATTTAATTATACTCACCAGCTTAAAACAACTATAAAACTTACTATACATTGATTTAAACATACAACACACATACTTTCCGTTAACATAATTAGATCTGTATCTGAACGAACCAGTAACCTAAAATTCAGGACAGATTGTCTCATGTCTCTCCACATACTTATTAGGATGGTGCATTGCCGCTTAGGATAACACACATACCCGTTTTCGTGACCAGATTGGCTCGAGGACATCTGAACTTTAGGATACCGCGTACATTAAACTAAAATTTAGGACAGATTGTCTCATGTCTCTCCACAAAAGTAAAGTAGCGCACACCTTTAGGCCCACACACATTTTTTCTGTGACCAGATTGGCTCGAGGACATCTAAATTTTAATTTAACACATTACAGACGATACATCCTTTTACATCAACACGTAACAATCAAGTGGTAAGCGTGCTCACACGGATAGTCGATCCTTGCCTTGCATGCATAAAGCTAAGGTGCAGATACACTTGACAACGACAACCGGATCAGAACCGTATTGCATATTATTCAATCAAGCGTACAAACTGTGTGTGAATCCGCTGCTGTAGACTGTTCCGTTGACGGTAACCGTACCCGGTGGTTGCTACATAGATGTAAATTAGCTTTATGTATATTTTCAAATCAGCAAAGTTCAGTGTCAATGCAATGCTCGCTTCCCACGGTCACATCAATTGCATTCCATATGTAAGCGCCAAATCGTACAGGCAGCTTACACTTGCAGTTGTCGTTAGTGGAGCACAGAGAAAAAACCACTAATACCGTAAAACGTTATATTAACCAGTAACCGTATACAAGTTAAAGTTAGGTGATTCTTTCCCTTGATAAGTATGCCGTTCTACAACTTAGTTCGTACTCAAAATTAATTGTTTATTAGCAGCTACTTATAGGTTGTTAGAGTGACGCACGTATGCACGGACGGCAAGTAGGTTGCTGCGTCCGCAAAGTAAGTATGTTCGGTAGTCGAAACCGTACATGTTGGCAACCCAAAAGAATGGGATAAAACTTATCAAAAGAAGGAACCCCTGTACACAGTCAAAGAAAAGAAATAGAATTATTCGAAGTTAAACGCGATGTTGTCTGCCGTTGGGAGCTTGCGTTGCGGACGGTCCGACATCTCCGCTTGACTCGTTGACGTAATCTCTTCTTGTCTTCTGCGTCGTATGGGTTGCAGTTCAATCTCTTCCAGCTGATTGGCTTTAGTTGGTTTCGAGCGACACCATGGTCCATATCGTTTAATCAACCACCCCACTAAGACAAGAATAACCACTCCTAAGATGGTGTAAGAGATGGCGTACTGATGTATGTCATGAGAAGTCAAAGTAGATGGAAGCTGTTCTTCTCGTGTTTTCATTACAGCTAATCGTTTGTCAATCTCATCCAACTCCTCGTTTTCAGGCAGCCTCGAGGTCGACACGTTGTGTGAACTGATGTTTAAAATCTTGTTAACGATCGCGTTAAGGGCTGGTACTTTAATGGAGTAGTCCATCTTCATGCTGCTGTTATATTGGTTATGTGAATGGATCGTTAGTTCTTTCGATTGTAGTAAGCAGCCTTGCGCTAACGTCAGTATCCCTGACGTCATAGAGTACGATGTGATGTCATGCTCGCACACTGTTCGAATAGTGCAAGTTCCGCAACAAATTGCAAGCCAGGTGTTCGCAGTATGTAAGGCGATCCACTTGTCCTTGCATGACATCTTTTTTAAGTCACACGGCGAGGTCGTTCGATGACCTAATAATTTTGCTTCGCAAGGAGCATTGCTACTGTACAGGTTGAAGATAGGCAAATTCTTGTTACATATCAAGTTGCCAGGTTGAAGATGGATGCATTGTTTCATGTCTTCTTCAGATAATGAAACGTAAGTGTTTTTCCGGAAGTTGACTGCGATGTACTGTGAGGCTAGTTGTACAATGGCCGTTCCTGTGCTAGTCGTCATGGGTAACGGAATCGCTCGGTACAATGTGAAGTCCTCATCTGAGATCAATTGTATATGAATCTCAAACAGGAAATAGTTCGTCGTGACTCGCGCTCTCACATACAGCAGTTTGTACAGATCTTTCACCTCTTGTTGTATATTCCGTATGGGCAGAGACGAAGTCCTGGGGAGTTTTCCAGTAATTTCAGTCAGCTGCTCAATTAAGGTGACCGGTGTCATTAAGTGGACATCGATGTGACCTTTGTAGACATCAGTTAGAGTCTCAAACAGCATCTCTTGTACCCTCTCTAAGTTTGAGATAAGCAGGTACGCGGTAAGCGAAGCTGAATTAAAGTAGTTCGTGGCCATCACAATTTCTATTGCTGACTCGACTTTCGCTAATTTGGTGTCGGTCTGTGTCATGAATTCGTCTATCAGACTAAGTTGTCTTTTGATGTTCAGCTCGTTCTTCTTCAGTACATTATTTTGCAGTTCTACGATAGAAGTCTGATTTCTCACCAACTCCAACAAATAGTTCTCGTTATTCTGAATGTTTTGAATATCGTCCTGGTATTTGTCGGCGAATCGTTGATCTAATATGCCAAAGAGGCTGTTTGCGACATAGCCGATCCCGTCCACCAGTCCTCGTTTCTTCCTGTTCGTTAAGTGCTTGTGAGGGGATAGCAATATTGTATTGTAGTAACTCAGGATGTCCATTTCGTGGTGAAGCTGCTCTAAAGTCGTTTTGCAGTATCTTTGATCAGTTTTCTGACATAATTCCGACAATCCTGTAAGATAAGCTTCAATACGCCGTACTCCGTTCCAATAGTTGGTTAAATTATAGTACATAAAGAGCGTCCATTCGTCATGTATTATTTGCACATTACCCATTGTGTCGTAATAAATCGGACGATCGGCTTCAAAGTTAGTAATTTGAGCGCTTGACGTCACGCTCGCGCCATATGACCCAGTAGCTAATGTAAATAAAGTAATTAGCATTGTTAGGAAAGTGAAGAAACATTTTTTCTTAGTGCCTTTCTTTGGCATACCTGGCGTTTCCGTTTCGAGTTGGTCTTGAGCGCTTTTCTCGATGGGCAGTGGTGAGAGTTTCACGATGGGACGTTTGATGATGCCAGATTGAGTTTTCAAAGTCGTTACTCGCACGTAGCCGTCAGCACCAGGATGAAGTTCCAGCACGCGTCCCATAGCCCATTTCCCGGGTGGCAAGTTGTTGTCCTTTACTAAGACTATGTCACCTTCCTGGATGTTTCGTTTAGGTTTGTTCCATTTACACCGGAGTTGAAGTTGCGTTAGGTATTCGTTCGACCAATTCTTCCAAAATCGTTGTAGCATATGCTCCGTCAGCTGCCAGCGTTGACGTAAATCGACGTTGTTTACGTCACCGTAGTTGGATATCGGAAGTGACATCGTGGAGCTACCGGTAAGAAAATGGCCAGGTGTGAGGTAGTGTTGAGATTCTTCGGGATCTTCCGTAAGTGGGCAGAGGGGTCTCGAATTTAGACAGGCTTCTATCTTCGTCAGTAAGGTAGCAAACTCTTCGTACGTCAGTTTTTGATTCCCCAGTACACGGCGAAGATGGTGCTTCATAGATTTCACGGCCGCCTCCCACAGACCACCTGCTGTGGGCCACGCCGGGGCATTAAAATGCCATTCCACTTCTAACTTCCCAATTTCAACGAAGAATTCCGGTGACAATTCTTGCTTAAAGTACTCAAACTCATTTCGCAGCATCTTCGAAGCTCCGATAAAGTTGGTACCACAATCTGAATACACATGTTTCGGTGTGCCTCGTCTAGCACACATTCGTTGAAACGCAGCAATGAATGTTTCGGTACTCAAGTCAGACACGAGCTCAATATGTACAGCTTTCGTAGCCATACATATAAAGATCGCGATGTACCCTTTCGACGTTTTCACCCCCCTTCCTTTATTAAGTTTGACCTCAACATGTCCAGTAAAGTCCACGCCAGTATGTGTGAAAGGTCGGGATGGTGTAGCTCTCGGTTGAGGCAAATCTGCCATAAGTTGGTAGTTATCGGTCGGGTTGAAACGGTGACATCGTACACAGCGTCGTAGTTGTGTTTTCACCGCACGGTTGCCGCTGATAATCCAATAGCGCTGTCGAATTTGGGCCAAAGTAAGACGTGCTCCTCCATGAATAGTTGTCAGATGCGCTTGTTCGATCACGAGTTGAGTCAGTCGTCCGTTTCGTGAAAGAATGACGGGGTTCTTCATCTCGAATGGCAAGTTCGAGTTCTTCAGTCTTCCGCCAACACGAAGTATCCCTTTTTCGTCGAGATAAGGATTCAGTTTGTAGATAGAGCTTCTTTTCATTAAAGTTTCGTTTGCCGTTAATTGTTTGTATTCGGGTCCAAATTCCGTCCGCTGAACTTGTTTTATTATTTGCTCGGTTGCTAACTTGAGTTCGTTCGCACTTAGGTAGGTAGTATCAGGTTGCATCTTGTCGCGTGTCGTAGCGATAAAGCGTAACACCTGGGCAGTTACTCTAATTACTTTAGTCAATGAACTGCAATCGTTTAATAATTTGTTTATAAAGTGTTCATTGTCAGTCGATGTCGCTAGGGTTGTCTCTTCCAAGTTTCTTTTTCCGATGTGTTGTGTTAAAAAACATGTTGGGTTGATCTCAAGTTCGGAGTCTTCTTTTTCTTTTAGAAATCCTGGGCCTTGCCACCAGAGGTCGAAGTTGTTAAGTTTACTCGGTAGCATCCCTCTAGAGGCACAGTCAGCAGGGTTTTGTGACGACTTCACGTAGCGCCACTTCTCCGATGGAATGATGAGTTTTATTTTGTGGACTCGATTAGATACGTATTTGTCCCATCTTGACTCATCACCCTGCAGCCAGGCTAAGACCACTTGAGAATCACTCCAGGCCTGGATATTCAGGTCGTATCCCGAAAAGGCTTCTACTACTTTTTCCATGAGTTTTGACAATAGTAGTGCCCCACACAATTCCAATCTTGGCAACGTAGTTTTCTGAGAAAGAGGTGCAACCCTAGTTTTTGCGGCTAGTAGAGTGATCGTCGGCATATTTTCTTCGTTTGTTGCTCGGCTGTATATGACGCACGAATATGCTTTTTCGCTGGCATCGCAAAATCCAAGCAATTCGATCGATTGTTGCACTCCAATCCAGCGATTGAGTTTTATTTTGTTGATATCCCGAAGATCCGTTTTTAATTTAATCCATTCGTTTAAGATGTCGCTCGGTGGTTCATCGTCCCATGCAAGTTTGCAATTCCACACTCTTTGAAATAATAGCTTCGCCGCTATAGTTATAGGAGCCATCCAACCTAAAGGATCGTATAGTTTGGATATGTCAGAAAGTAATTTTCTTTTCGTAATCCTTCCCTTAGATTTTTCGTCTAGGTTCCAGTTAAATATGAAAGTGTCTAATTTAGGGTTCCAACCGAGTCCGAGCGTCTTAGTGGAGTCTTCCGTCTTGAAGTCAAATATAGCTTTCGTTGATACTTGATCTTCAGTTAAATTCTCCAGGAGCGCGGGGTGGTTAGCCGACCACTTGCGTAGATTCATGCCGCCTCCCTTCAGTAAGTTGATGAGTGAATTTTCTAGCGATTTAGCTTCCTCCAGCGAGTAGTGACCGCTGATTACGTCATCAACGTAAAATTCGTTTTGTAATAAGTTAGCGGCAGTAGGGTATTTGTGGCCGTCGTCTAAAGCTAATTGTTGCAATGTTCTCATGGCCAACCATGGCGCGCACTTGGTTCCGTATGTGACGGTGCAGAGTTGGAATTCTTGGAGTCGTTCAGATGGCGAATCACGCCAAATTATCTTCTGGAGCGGTTGTTGATCGTCAGCCATCCAGATGCACCGGTACATCTTCTCGATATCCGCAGTGAAGGCGTACCTATACGACCTCCACTTTAGTATAAGGGCTTGGATGTCTTTCTGTAGATTCGGACCCTTTTCCATTAAACTGTTCAAGCTGTAGCCAGTTGACGTTTTTTGCGACGCGTTGAACACAACCCTTAACTTCGTCGTAGTGGATTGTTCTCGCAAAATACCATGATGCGGGAGATAGCATTCTGATACGGATGTGGAAAGTGGAGACGCCAGCTTCATATGGTTTAGTTCGGTATATTCCCTTACAAAGTCTCGGTACATCACAGCAAGTTTGTTGTTCTTCTCCAGACGCTTTTCCAGCTGTAGGAACTGTGAAATTGCGATCGACTTTGATTTCCCGAGATTGTTTTGAAATTTGGGTACCATTGGCATTTTAACGATGTATTTGCCTTCCGTATCTCGTTGTACGGTCTTGGTGTAGTAATCTTCACACTGATCATCTGTGGAAGTGTCGTTCGTATGCGTAGCGATGACGTCTTCGTTCTTCCAAAATTTCGTTAGTTCGTCAAGATTGGCTAGTGTCACGTAACAATTGAAAGTTTTCAATTTGCCACATAATATCCATCCTAGGTGCGTCTGTTGTGCAATCGGTGACTGCTGTTGACCTCTGAGTACCCCTTCTAGAAGTATTTCTGAGTACACGTCGGCCCCTAGCAACAGATCAATAGGGCGAGAGATATTAAAATCAGGGTCAGCTAATTTTAAGTTTTCCAAGTGCGGCCAAGTAGATTTTTCGAAGGTACTGTTAGGAAGCTTATTCGTCAATTTTCTCAAAATCAGAACTTCAGTTTCAAAGCTGTAATCTGAGTGGATTGACTTGCAAGCGAGTTGTAGTCTACCCTTACAATCACCAGATACCGTTCCTATTCCAGACACGGTAGCGTTAAGCTTCTTCCTCGGAAGTCGTAATAGTTGCGCAGCGTTCTCAGTTATTAAGTTCACTTGTGAGCCTTGGTCCAGCAGAGCGCGAAGTATTAAATACGTTCCATCGTTGGACTTTACTCTCAGTTGTATCGTAGTCAACAGGACCTCCATCTCATTCGTAGACAAGTGATGAGAACTCAGTGGTTGCGTGGATGACGAAGGGTTTTGACTTTGGTTGATTCCATTTCCCGTAGATGGTGCAACCTTTTTTATATGCAAAAGTGTGTGATGTTTATTTTTACATTCCTTGCATACATTCTTCGAACTACACACTTTTTCACCGTGACTAAATAAACAGTTTTTGCATATATTTAATTTAGACACAAGTGCTATTCGCTGAGTCGGTTCCATATCCACGAACTTTGGACATTGCATTAAAGAATGCGCTTCGTTGCATTGAGGGCATTGTCCGTATCGAGCGTGATATGTTTTCGAGTTGTTAAACTTATATTTTCTGTTGAAGTTTTTCGAGAAAGGGGTCTTCGGATTTTCGGTTGTTTCTTGTTGTTTCTTAGGGGTTTTCAGAGTTTCGTAAGCCATAAACTTGCCTTCCAGGAAATAAAGAAAGTCGTTTAAATTCGGTACTTCCCTTTGGTCTTGTAGATCTTTCGTATATTCTGCATGGGTGGTCGAATCTAGTTTTTGCGACATCATATGAACGATCATTGGACCCCATGTGGCATTATCCACACCAATGTTTGTTAATCCGTTCAAACATTCAGTAATCACGTCATGCATTTTTTTAAGGTTAAATGCATCCGGCTGTTGTATGACCGGCACGTTACAAATGGCGTTCATGTAAGACGTGAACTGCAGACGGCGGTTATCGTACCGCTGCGTGAGGATTTCCCAACAAGAGGTGTAATTTTCCGAGTTAATGTGCAGGTGTTGCACCAGTCGTTCAGGTTCACCTTTCAATTTGGTCTTAAGATGCTGCATCTTCTGTGCATTGTTGATCGTAGGATTGTTGTGAATAGTTTCTATGAATAGATCTTTAAAAGAAATATAGTTACTGGATATAGTTGCCGGAGAATTCAGGAACCTCTATTCTCGGAGCTGACTGCTGATAATGCACATTTGACCAAATTTTAGTGTTGAGACTTTTGCGCACCTCATCGTATTTGTGTTCGATGTCTAAGAACGTCGCATGGTAGCTTTCGTCGGAGTCTTTCAACGAGGAGTCCAGTTCCCAATGCAGTCTGTCGATAGCCTCCCATTTAGTTTTCAAAATGGAAAGGTGATCCTCCATCTCCCATTTTTCGCTGATTCGTTTTAGATCTATCTTCGATAACGCGCGATCGATGGCCTTGAAGTTACACATTTGTTTCTTCAAAATAAGTTTGACCCTGTCTTCGTCAAGTTCGCCTAGATCAGAAAGATCGAATTTAACTTCCTGTTCTCGCTGTTGTTGAAAATGAAGCTGTAGCGACATGATATCTCTTTTCGTAGATTCGTACATCGCTTTCGTTTTGCCATAGATATCATCAGTGAAGTAGTTTATGTTTTTATCTACCAGCTCCTTCGTCAAGACTTCGTGCCTTTCTGCGAAATCTCTCCACTGGGCTTCCAGAGACTCGAGCCGTTTACCCAAATAGTCGAGATTCTTCCGTGACATGCTGTCCTTTTTGTAGTTAGTGCAGAGGGTCTTGATGCTTTCAAAGCAAGTTGATTGAAGTTGAAGTTTCTCCATCGTTATGCTTCTCGTTTGAAGCAGTTAACTCAGTAGTTCTGGTACGTATGTTGTTCACGTAGACAGACGAGCGTTGCGTTGGTTGACGACCCGAAAACCACTTCGTCGTAGGCAGTTTTCTTGATTCCAAATCTTGAAGTTCGGTTCTTCTTTGGCTTGGAACGGTCGCTGTGTGGAACCCAGCACTCTTTCACTCTGTACAGTATATGCCTTCTCAATCGTGCTCGTGAGACCCGCTTCTGGGAAGCCGACACGACCGAGTCGCTACCGTAATGAGATTTGCAAAGCGCCAAATATCCACGAAGGTTCGAAAGACCAAAAAATGTAAGCGCCAAATCGTACAGGCAGCTTACACTTGCAGTTGTCGTTAGTGGAGCACAGAGAAAAAACCACTAATACCGTAAAACGTTATATTAACCAGTAACCGTATACAAGTTAAAGTTAGGTGATTCTTTCCCTTGATAAGTATGCCGTTCTACAACTTAGTTCGTACTCAAAATTAATTGTTTATTAGCAGCTACTTATAGGTTGTTAGAGTGACGCACGTATGCACGGACGGCAAGTAGGTTGCTGCGTCCGCAAAGTAAGTATGTTCGGTAGTCGAAACCGTACACCATATTCTAAGTAACATGATCGACTATCATGTTGTAAACACTGAATTCGTCTTTTATAGAACTTCCTAAATATTGTTTTCGTATTTATATTTGAAGTTTGTAATCGCTTCTAATTTATTGTGTTTCATTCTTCTAGGTACTAAGATTATATAATCTTATTTATATGAATATTTATATGATATATTTTTATCAAGTACAATATGTATTATTGGTTGAACCATTAGCCACTTCGATCGAGTGCGATTTTAACTTAGATAAAAGAGAACCCTGTGCACAACAAGATTATTTGGGAGCATTATAATAATAATAATAATAATAAAACATTTATTATCAGGCTACAATGGCCCATAGATACATACCTTACAAACTAACATATATTATAAAGTATAAAACAAAACGTGTGTTAATAAATATAGCTTAAAACTATGTTAGTAGCTTCACTTCACTCGCTTGTCCTTGAGCTGTCCTGTGGCACTTGTCCGCGGAAGCGACGGAACACCACGTCCTGCGGCCAGAAGTCTTCTTCCATGACAACGGGCAGGTAACAGTTCGGTACTCGCACCACGAACGCCTTGAAATTGACGTTGCGGCGCGACTCCAGTAACTGCACCCTCGGCATGTACCTTGTCTTCTGGCGCACGTACTCCACAATGTCCTCCGCCTTAGTGCTGTAGTGCAGGCGGGAGATGTACACCGGTGTGTTCGGCTTAGCGGCACGCAGGCTCACTTCTGGCTTCGAAGGAGCTTTGCCGCAGCGGTTCTTGTTGGCTCGCGACCGGCGCTTCCTCCTTTGCACTGTCACGAAACCCTCCTCATCAGCCCTATTCGGCGCCTTTTCTGGCATAGGCTTCATACTTGGAGCGCCTGGGGCACTCGCGGGGACGCTAGCGATCTCCTTTCGTAAGGGTTTCGCCAGCGCTGCAGATACTGGCAGCGGGACGGGGTGATGAACTTGGACGGCGCTGTGCGGAGGAGCTGCGGTGACGGGCGCAGGGCTGCGGGGCACGGGGGCGGTGTGCTCTGCAACCTCAGCAAACGACGGATGCACTGGCGACGAAACTGCTGACGCGGAATTTGACGACGAAATATCGAGGCCGGCACCGCGACACATGTTTACATTAGATGCATCGGCTGATGACCTAGTTACCGCCACACTGTTACGCAACTCGCTAACTTCTTTGCGCAATTCGGTGACAGAGTTTTGGGATGCATCTAATTTCGCCAGAACATCCGCGAGGCGGGCCTTCAGGAAGACAATGTCCTTCAGAAGGCTCGTTACGTCGACGTGGTCGAAGGTGACGGGTGGAAGCTTGTGCAACTCTTTCGCCACAAACGTCGGCACGTCATCCGGGTCGGTCTCCTTGAACAGCGTGATTATATCCTGCAGGCTCTTCTTAGTCCCGTCACGCCGGCGGGACACCATCTGGTCGCGCTTGTTAAGCACATTGAACTTGACAGCAGCTATGTCTTCCTCGCTGAAGTTCGTTGCGCAGATCTGGACAGCAGACACCTCGTCCATCACATCCAGCTTCTGTTGCAGGAACGCCAGCAGCTCATTCGCCACAAGTTCATTGCTCATGGCGAGTAAATTACGAGCGACAGCTTGCGCCGCGCTAATTAAAACAGAATATTATGCAAACACGTCCGCATCGGAACGCGACACAAGGAAACTGCTAATAGTACCTATACCTGTTATAATAGTACCTATTGTGAGAGATGTCAGGTCAAATTATACACAGTCTTCGATTTCCTGAAATGCTTTAATCAATAGGCTACAACTTTTTCTTATGATAAAATGCTTAGTTTAAGAATGAAATGGTTACAAGCGTTAGGCCTAACGTTCTACTTCATAATGATGGCAGGTGCTGCTCACCGCCGACTATCTGTCAAATCTACAACTTTCTACCTTCAATTATTTATTAAATGTGGGGATCGCTAACAGACGGCCATTCTGCAGTAGGAATGTCCCCATTCCTAAATTCATCTCGGCCATTCTATCGTACAGGGTATGGCCTCATACCCAAACTGAAAATATATACTTAGGTATAAACAAAAAAAAAAAAAAAATTAAAATGTCCATCGATTCATAGTAATTAAATTAAATAAGTCTAATACATAGCATTGGCCATATAACATTCATTAAATGAGGTTTCCTTTATAATAATATAAATTTTAACTTAGGTAAAATAATAATTTTGAATTTCATTCTAAAGTCTTATTACGTATGTATGTCGTTCTACATTGTTACATTAATCAATGACATTATACACAGAGCAAAACAAAAAGGTAAAATCAAATATGATGCACTAATATTATCGTCTAGGTTACATTGAACAAAATAATTCACAACTATGAGGACTTAAGCTAATTTTCTAACAATAAGTTGTCATCTTCTGATCTTCTGAAGTGAGACGATCCGAAGGCTCGTTGTCACGTAACAATACATTCGTATACTTTCAATATTTGCAAGAAGCTCCCGTTTAGCCATCCGAAAGCCACGGTCTGCTCATCTTCTTAGGTCATCACATTTATCAGGCCACCCGAGAGCCAATAAATTGCAATTTGACAAACATTAATCAATGGTCTGCCGTTTAGCCACCCGAGAGCCACGGTCTGCTAACAGGTTGTCCTCATCAGCGTTCTCTCATCCGACGCTCAGTATTATGATAACCGGATATTGCCGATTATCCGTTGTCGACACCGATCTACGCTGTAAATGACATGGAAATTGGGTGAAGGGCTACCGGCCACTACCACTATAAATCTACTACGGTATTTTCATATATACGGTATACATACATACATATGCAGAAAACATAAATACATATCGGTTGTTATTTTTACTATTCGTCTTGCGAATCCGAATCGCTATTGTCACTTTGATCGCTAACTAACGGTGATAAGCTTAAATTAATCCATGGTTTTAACTGATCAGCCGGAAAAATATTCTTATACTGTCTTTGAGGAAGTCCCTTAATGCTAGATACTTCGTACCGGTCTTTCTCTAGCACTGCTGTTACTTTAAATGGACCTTTGAATTTTGCAGCTAACTTTTTGCTCTTGCCCCGGTCTGGATTGTTATTTGGAATCATGACGAGATCCCCTTCATGAAACGTCTTAGTTGGGGCCCTCGTTTTATCAAACTGATCTTTCATCTTTTTCTGCCCTTCTATAATTTTTTCTTCCACAGATTTCCTCAATTCATCTCTATCGGAATTTGAAATCTGTTCGTCTGTCTCTAAAGCTCCCTTAAGAATTCCTTCCGCCTGACATGTTGTTCTTTGCCCAAATACCACTTCAGCTGGCGATTTTCCAGTACTTTTATTTCTTGTGTTATTGAGACTCCATTGTAATTTTGCAACATTTGTGTCCCAGTCTCTCTCGTCCAAACCATGGTTCATGGCGGCTAGCGAATTCAGAATGGTTCGATTGTAGCGTTCAATTTGCCCATTTGCTCGAGGCGTTGCTACCGCATTTAAGACATGTTTGGCTCCAATCGACATGACAAAACTTTTAAATTCGCCAGACGTAAAACTTGTGCCTTGGTCTGATATAATAATTTTTGGGCATCCAAATGTTGCGAAGATATCTTCGAGTGTTTTAATTGTAGTCTTAGACCTAGTATTCTTTACAGGTCTGACAAATATGAATTTGCTGAACCCGTCAATGACTCCGAGAATGCATGCATTTCCTCTTTTACTTTTTATAAATGGACCCAAATTATCCATGTGTACTGTGTGAAATATTGCGTTTACCTTGGGAATTGGGTTTAAGTACCCCGACTTTTTACCCGACATTTCTTTGTTATAAGCACAGTTGATGCAAGCATTAACATACTTTTTAACGAAACGGTTCATTTTTGGGAACCAATAATCGGCTCCTATCTTTTCAATCGTTTTCTCAGTTGAGAAATGACCCGCTTCGTCATGATTAAGCTGACAAATTCTACACCGCGCCGAATTAGGTACTACCCATTTCAATTTGGATCCTACACGCCTATATACTTTACCATTTCGCAATACGTAATTATTACATACATCTTTTATATCCTCTTCGCTAGTTTCTAAAATAGTTTTTAAATGTTTGATCCGCGGATCAGTCATCTGTACTGTGTGGAGCCAGTCTTCAGTTGTGATATTGAAGACTTCCAATTCCTCTGAGACATTTTCTTGTGAGATGGGGTTCCGGCTCAGAGCATCAACATGCTGCATATTATGACCTGGCCGATACTCGATAGTAAAGTTATATTCCTGTAGCATCAGCCACCATCTTGCAATTTTAGGTATTAAATCTCGCTTTACCAAGGTGGTGCGTAATGCATTACAGTCCGTTACAACTTTGAATTCTAGACCAATCAAATAAACTCTAAATTTCTTTAAAGTGAGTACCACTGCCATCGTTTCTAGTTCATAGGAGTGCCAAAATGCTTCCTCGCTCGTTGTTTGGCGACTGAAATAAGCAACTGGCCTAAAAGGGTATTCTTCATTCAATCTCTGAAGTAAGATACCCCCAATTCCTAATTTACTGGCATCACAATGGACCTCTGTGGTATGATCTGGGTTGTACAAGGCTAGTACAGGTCTAACTATCAATTTAGATTTTATTTCTTCAAATGCACTGTTTTGTTCGGGACCCCAATGCCAGGGAACATCGGCTTTGGTCAGTTGTGTAAGTGGTCTCGCAATGGATGCGAAATTAAATACAAAACGCCGAAAGTAACTGGCCAAGCCAATAAATTGACGAACTTGATGTACGTTTGTAGGTTTTGGAAACTCAGAAACCGCCCTTATTTTCTTACTGCCAGGTTTAAGACCAGCTTCGGAAATCTCATATCCAAGATAGTCTATTTCTGATTGGAAAAAGAAACACTTTTTCAGATTAAGTGTCAGATTGGCATTACGTAAAAGGTGCAAGATAGCTTCCAGCTTACCGAATGCTTCGTCAAATGAACTACCAGTTGAAAGTAAATCATCTAAATAAGGTATAGCCAGCTGGAATCGTTGGGCTCCCAGTGCTTTATTGATCATACTTTGAAATACAGGAGGGGCATTCACAAGACCAAATGGCATCCTCATATACTCGTAGTGGCCGTCAGGAGTCACGAAAGCTGTTGCGTGACGTGACTCCTCCGCCACTGGAATCTGATGATAACCGGATGCCAAATCTAAGCTTGTGAAATATGATTTGCCGCTAAGGCGATCGAGCTGGTCGTCAATGACCGGCATCGGATAGCTGTCCTTTACTGTCTTTTTATTCAATGCCCTGGTAATCTACGCAAAGCCGGTATTCATTGTTTTGTTTTCGAACCAATACTATTGGGCTGGCATAAGCCGACTGTGATTCTCTTATGATATTGTTAGCCAACATGTCGCCTATCATTTCCCGTACCTTTGCGCGCTCACTAAATGGGAGTCTATAAGGTCTATACATCACAGGCGTATCATCCTTGAGACGTAGTATCATTTCGGTTATATGAGTCAGTCCAAGCTCCTGCATATTAAATGCAAAACAGTCCCTAAACTTGTTCAGGAGTTCTAATAACTGATTCTTTTCAGTCTCAGTTACTTTTGGGCCAATATTTAACATATCTAAAGTAATAGGTGCCTTTATGGTGTCCGATTTATGACAAGTATCAGACAACCGGGTATTAAGATGAATAGAGTTCACATCCAAGGATTCATGCTTTGATGAAAATGGCCCTAGATTGTTTAATTTTTTTGTTCGTGATAATAATTTGAAATTAGTGAGAGTAATTGGATTTTCTGATAAATTCATGACAATAAATCGACTCTTCCCGTTGTGAAATTGGTAGACACCTTGCAATAGAATGTATTCATTACCAGGTTTCATGCATGCACTGCCTGGGACAAATAATGGCCCTGAAAATTTATCTTGTGTATGTACATCTATATCCTGTAACCCTCTGATTGAGATGTCATTAGTATTATAAGCATCCATTCTCTCTATATCGGAATCATCACAATAAAGGACTAGTTTAGTACTAGTCTTATAAACGGTAACAGTGGGCAGCTCTGTTAAAGACTGCCCAATAAGAACATCCGTCTTAAGTAAATGATCCGGTACAATAAATGCTTCTACATCTGCTTGGACCGCATCTACGACAACAGTCACAAATATTCTAGCTATTGGTACGACACTTCCAAAACAGAATCCCGTAATAATAGGAAGTGCCATCTTATTTGGAACTACATTTAGATCGTTAACAACCGATTCTCGAACTAAAGTACACTGACTTCCGAAGTCTACATACGCTGAGGCTGATATGCCATTAACAGAAATGGTTTTAAAATACTTACTATTTGGCTTTCCGTTTGTTGTTATTTGTAGAACGTTTTGTGTAGGATTATAATTCGTATTTTCTTGTCTTTGATCAGTTTTTGGTCGAGACCCTATCAGCTCACAATTTTGTGTCATATGCCCTAGCCGAGTACACTTATCACATCTTTTTAATGGTTTATTGCAATTACGAGCCGTATGCCCAGTATCACCACAATTGTAACATTGAAAGAACCTGGACCTCGTCCGGGTTGTTGGTATGGATTTATGTGACTTGTTGCTGCGAATAGTGTTTGAATTCTTCAAATGTTGCGATTCTTCTTTAAGTAATAAGGGGTCTCTCTTTGAGATGAGATTTCGTTTTGATATTCGGCGTAAATATTTTAGCAAGTCCGATGTCCTCTTAAAATTAGCTCCTTGTGCGTTTAGTCTTACGCCATTATCAAAGATACCACTAATTATGCAATCAACGGCGTTCCTCCCTTTAATGCCGCACATTTTTACCAACCTAGCCTTCTCATGGAAATATTCCTCCAGCGATTCCTCTCTTCTACTTCTTCTGCTAAGCATTTCCGTCAGACGGTCGGCGTAGTTGCGATCGTCTGGGAAAGTTTGTATAATCTTTCTTTGCCACTGTTTCCAGCTCAAATCAATGGTACTCCTACCTTGGTACCATTTCTTTGCTTGGCCAGAAAGTTTCGGTATAGCATAATAGATAATTTGCCTCTCTGTCCACTCATATATTCTTGCTGTCTCGTTCACCTTACGAATCCAGTCTTCTGCCGTTTGTGAATGTGTGTCAGGATCGAATTCTGAGATTACATTTTGTGATCCATCAAAACGATTACCTTTAATTATTCTAGAAAATCTTTTTAGAAAGTGGTCCTCTTTGTGAGTACTGGATCGTCTTTGTTTCCAGTGAGTACGAATTCTCGAACGGGATCGTTTTCTTTTTACGAACGAGGAATTATCAGAGACATCGGACGAATCCCGTTTTCTCTTAAATCGGTTTTTGTGTTCAGAACCGGTAGTGCTGGTATCATCACTGCCATTAGACGATGAGAGAGATTTACGACTGCGACGCTTGTTGCGTCGGGCAGAACGAGACCTGCGTCTATATCGTGTATGATAATCTGACTGACTGCTTTCTGAATATGTACTATTACTCCTAAGACGCCTATATAATAACGAGGACGAGGAATAAGACGGCGTTCTACGACGAGATCTGCTACGGTAAGTATCACGTTTCCGTTGTCTTTGATTAGACCTTGTTATGGAACGTTTAGTCCTTCTAGGCTCCTGGATACGTTCAAGATTTCGTGATGATCTATTACATCTATTCGGTTCCAAAGGCGGAGTATAATTAGACCTACCACTGGAAGCCATTGTGCAGAACTATGTTTAAAGGCGGAGACTATGATAACAAATAAATAAATATTTAAAAATAAATGACCAGGTTTTATTTAATTTTTTTTTATTTAGCCCATAGTGGAGTGGTGACGTGGTTTAAATTAGTATCGTGTTATAGGTATTAGTAAGGAAAAGAGAAACATAAAAATAATCATTAGTATTTTGTACCGTGTCCACACTTATCACAGCTAACGGCAGCTGTTTCGCTTTCGTACCTCTAGTAATGCACACAGAAAATAAACCAAATACCTGTATCTGCTAAGTTACAGAATCGTCGACCGAACCAATAGTTACAAACATTTCAAAACAAATAATTATTAAAGTACACGCCCAGCTAGCAGCAATAGATTCATGAATCGTCATTGGATGTAAAATCATCCACAAGACGTATAAACATAAATGACTACCTACATCAGCACCCAGGTACCTTATTACCTCATATTAATTTAATAAATAAATATATAAATAAATAAAATAAAATAAAATATTTTATTTCAGACCTTGATCCATATGATGTTAGTAATACAGTACTTAAAAACTATGTTAGTAACAAAGGTAATATTTTAATTCATATATTTTCTGCTGCGCTCATCTGACACACCGGATACACGCATATGTACATGCACCCAATGCGCCATAATGGTGCAACAAGGATTATCACTAATTACCTTCAGAATGTCGTTGACGCTTCCACGCACCCTGTGCATCATGGAAGCAATCCTCTTTCGCAGTATGGTATTGAAACCATCAGTATGTGCTTCGGCAAACATTCCTGATGCACTGCAGTAACGTGGAAGCCCCAACAACATCCTGAAAGCATTATTATACTGAACTCTGAGGGCGTTGTATGCCCCTTGCGTATATCGAACCCACAGAGTGCACGTGTACAAGGATTGGCAAAAAGCTTTAAAAAGAGTTACCTTTACTTCTGGTGTACAACGTGCAAACCTGCGGGCCAACATATTGCAACGGACAGCCAACGCCCTCCGTTCCCTCTCCATATCAGCATCATCTTTTAAGTCCTCGGTAACTATGTGCCCTAAGTACTTAAAACCTGGCACCTTTTCAAGCGCCACACCGTTTAACATAACCGGTGGGACGTGTGCTGGTTTTTTACCCTTTACCCTAAACACAAGTAGTTTGCTGATGATGTAGTCAAAATTCGTAGCTACTGAGCGTAGTATGTACATACGTAACTACCTGTAAGCGGATAATCCGCTGTATTGTAGGTACTACTTAAGTATCTATGTACCTATACATACACGTGAATCAACCAAAACTTAATAATTAAATGTAAAATAATCCACGAATATTGAATAGTTTAATGTCCAAATTATTTTAAAATATCGGCCATCTTCACGATCAGATAAAATTTAATTATAGCTAGTCACGAATCATAATTAGGTACGTGAAGTACGTAAACATTACCCATAGCATTAACACAACAAGTGATTGATATCCTATGACATCTTACCTAGTAGGTATTATGTCATACGGAAACTTTATTTTAATTTTTATAAACAAACAAACATCTAGTACCTACCTATTTTCGTGGTAACATCGACCTAGGTAGGTACAATATATTATTATATACATATATTTAACAGGAGTTGATATCACATTTTCTCCATTCATCTAAGACATCAACAGACCGGGCGAGACGTGACCTACTTTTATTTCTGCCATAGACTGAGGTACCCACGCCGCGCATTTTGTCAGGTGTGGGTGTTAAAATAAACTTATTTCGTAAAGCTTCACTTGTTTTTATAAGTAAATCACCCAGCATAAAAGTGTTTAGCATTAACATGCCAAATATTCATTTTCAATCATAAAATTACGTGACGTCAACTACCGAAAGTTGTTTTGAAAAATAAATCAAGTAACATACCTGAGGACTTTCTCCAACACTCTTAGTTCTTACCACTTCTGACTGTGAGAGAGATGTCAGGTCAAATTATATACAGTCTTCGATTTCCTGAAATGCTTTAATCAATAGGCTACAACTTTTTCTTATGATAAAATGCTTAGTTTAAGAATGAAATGGTTACAAGCGTTAGGCCTAACGTTCTACTTCATAATGATGGCAGGTGCTGCTCACCGCCGACTATCTGTCAAATCTACAACTTATTTCTACCTTCAATTATTTATTAAATGTGGGGATCGCTAACACTATGCTAAAGTTAAACTAAAGTTATTATCGATAAATTAGACAACTATAAAACCATAACTCAGACATGTGTGTTCGATTCCCACACGATACAGTTTCTTGGATTCTTTAATTGTGGGTTTAAGTGATTATTTAATAATACGAATTAAAATTTTATTTGTGAGTATTTTTAAATGAACTTATTCCACAGTAGTATTTTTATGTGATTATAATATTAGTCCCGAGTTTAACTGCAACTTAACATTAACAACCACACGGATTGGTTTGTGCGTATTACAAAATGGTTTATTATCAAAATAGTTACGATTATTTTCAACTACCTACTTACTTCTTGAGTCAACTATGCTCACAAAATTTACTTTCAACGACGCGATCTACCTACGAGTTTCACCTCTCGCATAAACGTAATTGTGATGATAAAAATTCTCAACAAACATACATCAATTATTCAATTAATTATACATATTAATTTAGTATTGAGTCATAAAGAATAACAGGGATCGGGTTCACTTTGTCGGCTTTATTTTGCGGTTCTCATGAACAAATTGCAATTTAGCGAAATTGGTATGCGATCAATATGGATCAATATGACATAAACGACATATTTTTTTTTATACAACTGTAAGACATGTACTTAGAGTTTAAAATTGAAACGATCTATTTTATGCTGAAATTGTATTTTTTTGTGAATATAAACGAATTAATTTCAATCAATAAATTACATTCGCTCCAGAATCTTCAAAGTGACAAGTAGTACTAGCAGTACTTTAAAATCAACTTTAAAACATGTAAGTGAGTACTTCTTAATTTTAAATTTGTAATCATAATGCACAGCTACGGACCTGGTTTTTGCCTGCCGGCTGTTGTAATTATCATGTTCTATCTATACATCGTGACTGTTACTTAGCTACGGACCTGGTTTCTGCCTGCCGGCTGATGTAACTGTTCTCATCCTGTCATAAATTGATTATTGTATCTCAAAAAAAGACCTTAAACGGTTATTTGTTTTGTTATATAAAATATTAAGTACTTTTTATCTTGTGTATTAGGTCTGACTCCGACGTTTCCCGTGTGTCCGACTACATAAAGAGACCGCCGACTATAACCGTTTCAAGGAGTCGTCATGAAATTTGTAAAACAACCGCAATCGTTACATGTAAACAAACTTTGTATTCAGTCTCAGGAGACTGGTTTTCGCCATGGAGAATTATTACCTAAATCGGTACGATGCATCATTTGCGGACCGTCAAATTGTGGAAAAACTAATTTATTAATCGGTCTTCTTATACACGAGAATGGTTTAAGATTTCAAAATGTTTATGTTTATTCGAAAACCTTGCAACAGCCCAGGTACGTTTTTTTAGAAAAAGTCTTGCAACGGGTACCAGGCATTTCATTTCAGAAATATCATGAAAATGAGCAAGTACTGAGTGTTCAGACCGCAAAACCGAATTCTGTAATTATATTTGACGATGTTGCTTGTGAAAATCAAAGTGGTATGCGTGATTATTTTGCTATGGGGAGACACAAGTTCATCGATTATTTTTATCTAAATCAGACGTATAGTAAAATCCCTAAGCAGTTAGTAAGAGACAACGCAAACCTAATCATACTTTTTAAACAAGATGAAAGAAATATGAGACATGTTTATGATGAACACGTCAACACTGACATGACATGGCTTGAATTTCGTGAAATGTGTTCAAAAATATGGAGTGAGCCCTTCAGTTATGTTGTAATTAATAAAGATTGTGCAAAAAATAAAGGATGTTATAGAAATAAATTTGACACGTTTGTAATTTTTGATTAAGAGCACGAGTATATATTAAGACGTCACCGTTGAATTTACATTACTCTACAAACAGAGCTTAACCGGTTACAATACATTTAACAATTATGGAAAAATCTTTAAAGAGACAAATTGTTGATGCTGCAGCAGCTGTAAAGAAGAAGGTGCGAAAAATGCGAGATGTTGAGAATGAGAGTAAGCAAGCCTTGGAAACAGTTTTTAAACCTGTAACAGAGCCTCTCAACCAAATTGCTACAGCCAGTATGCAAACTCCTTTGCTGTATAGTAATGAAGATGAAGAATCTAAAGATCTGATAAGAGACGAAACGTTGCAAAAAGTCGCAATTGGTAGTGATGTAGAGGAGTCTGACACCAACAGTGAATCTTCGTATAAATCAGTTGAAAAAAGTGAAGGTCGTGATACATCATCCTGGTCAGTGTCTTCAGAAGCGTTAACAGACATTCCATTTGGTGTCAGAGTAGAACGCGGAAAATTGATGTTAGGTTCTGCTCATATAACAATCGACGATAGTTATATCATCGTGGCTGGTCATAAATACAAACATACGCCTGGTTTAAATCAACTACTGCTTAAGAAAGATATTGATTTAAGTTTGGTTACTGAAAATGACTTGCAATATTATAAGAAAATGTTACTTGATACAAATGCACATCGTCGTGATAATGACCCAAGTAAACCAATAAAAAGTAATAAGGGACAAAAATATTTACAAGTTATTAAACCTCTTTTTAAACTGCAAAGTACGGTTCAGGGTCATCATTCGAAAGGTAAAGGACTACCATTAACAAAAATCTGGAAAAATAACGTAGATTTTGTGTATTGGGATGATCCTAATGAATTGGTGGAAAGGTTAAAGTTATTAATAGCATCTAGAGATGCCGGCAACACAGGATTAGATAATGAAATAATATCCATTATTGAAGAATTACGTGAAAGTAAACTTATAAATAAATAGGTGTAAAATTAACTATTGTTTAGTTCATCATCAGCCTTTACATAAAGTACACCTTAAACATGAATATAGATAAATTTGGACATTTTATTCATAAAAGAATGCGTTTGTCAGAACTGATTAATTTCAATGATAACGCGTTGTTAAAATCAGAAAGTGGAGATTTTGATTTAAAGTCTTCTAGATTGAGAGGAATTAGACCTCCATTAGAATCAGACGATGCTGTGAACAAGGATTATGTAGATCGAATGTGTGCTGATACGATAAAACAATTTAATAAGCTGATTGCATCATTGCGTGCTCAAATCATATTAGATGCACAAAAGTCTGTTCAGACTACTTTAAAAGTAAAGGAACCTGAGGTTTTGATTCATTTGGAAGAGAAGTTTTACTCCAAAGCAGATATAGACAAATTACTTAAAAATCTCAGTAATGGCAAAACAACAAATAGTAAATGAAATACACAAAGCGGCACGAAGAAACTTCCTTCGACGTTCTGTTATTCTCAAAGGGATCGATGATTTGTGGCAAGCAGATCTAATGGACATGCAAAACCTAAGAAAGTATAACAAAGGTTACAATTTCATTTTAGTGGTGATTGACTGCTTCTCAAAGTATGCCTGGGCAGAACCGTTAAAATCTAAAAATAAATCTGAAGTAACTCGAGCTTTTGAACGAATACTACTAAGCAGCAATAAAAATCCTGTTAATTTACAAACTGATATGGGCACAGAGTTTTATAACAACACATTCCAAACGCTAATGAAGAAGTACAACATAAACCATTACTCATCTTTCTCTACTAAAAAAGCTTCAATTGTAGAGCGACTAATTAAAACTGTTAAAAATAATTTGTACAAATATTTTAGTCTCGTTGGAAATTATAAGTGGTTAGGAACACCTTTAGAAGATTTATTTAATACATATAATAACACAAAACATCGTACTATTAAAATTAAACCGAATGATGTT
This sequence comes from Dicycla oo, assembly GCA_948252095.1. NCBI lineage: Eukaryota > Metazoa > Arthropoda > Insecta > Lepidoptera > Noctuidae > Dicycla > Dicycla oo. Next base: position 267,698 of record OX411718.1, on the reverse strand, counting down.
AATAAATCGAATGAACCCATCGTAAAAGAGAATATTAAAAACATATGTAATCATGTATCCATCCAGCGGAAGCCTAAGTTCAAAAAAGGTGACTGTGTTCGTATCAGTAAATACAAACACAATTTCGAGAAAGGTTATACTCCTAATTGGTCAACTGAACTCTTTACGATAAAAAAGATTAATAAAACTATACCAGTAACATACCACATAGAAGATCAACGAAAGCAAGATATATTAGGAACTTTTTACGAGCAAGAACTTCAAAAATCTAACTATCCTGGTGTTTATTTAGTAGAAAAAATACTTAAAAAGAAAGGAAAGAAACTATTCGTTAAATGGTTAGGTCTCAATAATGATGAAAACAGTTGGATTGATAAATCCGCATTAATAAATTAAGATATAAAAGAAATACTTTGTGAAATTTGTATCATTATAATTTAAGTAATGCAAGGTGGCGGACTAGTTAACAGTATAATTAATAATCTACCGTTCGAAGCTCATTTGCCTGGATACAATTATTGCGGACCAGGAACTAAACTTCATAAACGTTTGTTGCGAGGCGATCGAGGTGTGAATAAACTAGACGAAGCTTGTATGCACCACGATATAGCATATGAAAATCATACAGATTTACCTAATCGTCACAAAGCCGACTTACAGCTTTTGAACATGGCTAAACAGAGACTAAAATCAAAAGATGCAGGAAAAGGTGAAAAATTAAGCTCATGGTTAGTAAGCAAAGTCATGAAAGCCAAATTGAAATCTGGTTCTGGTGCCAAAACATTTAAAAGTTTAGTATCAAAAATAAAATCTAAAATAAAAAAGCTAAAACCCAAGGATAGTAAGTCTTTAATAAACTTGGCTTACTTAGCTGCAAAAAAGTTATGCCCCAAATTACACCAAATCAGAGTACCGAGAGTGATCCCCATACCGAAGACTGGTGGAGTTCTACCTTTAATTCCAATTTTTGCTGGCTTATCAGCTTTAGGAGCTTTAGCTGGTGGTGCAGCTGGAATTGCAAAAACGGTGAATGATTATAAATCAGCTCAACAAAACTTGCGAGAGATGGAACGACATAATAGAACTATGGAGGGTTTAGCAGTGGGTAAGGGTTTATACATAAAACCTTATAAAAACGGTAAAGGATTGTTTATAAAATCAACAAAAAACTGAACAAGAAGCTACCAAATCGCGCACTAACTAATGTAGACATCCAATACTACGCAAGAGACATCCCATATTTCCGAGGAGTATATATGAAAGATCAATTGCCAAGGAAGCCGAAACGTATGGAATGTGGTATTGTTAACTTAGACGATTCTAAAAACGAAGGAACGCATTGGGTAGCTTATGTAAAAGTATATGACTATTGTGAATATTTTGATAGCTATGGAAATTTAAAACCTCCATTAGAACTGTTACGATATTTTAAGAATTGTAAAGTTTCATATAACTACACAAGATATCAAAAATTTAACACTGTGAACTGTGGTCATTTATGTTTAAAATATTTGAGGACTTTTTGGAATAAAAATGTATAAAATAAATGATTTTATTTTATTTCAATCATTTGCAAGATGTCACTCACTTTGTCGATAACTGGAAACTCATCAATTTTATCTACGTACTATCCTAATACGTTGCAACTAAATGGAGAATATGAGTGTGCTTTATTGCATTTTTCAACATTTAATTCTATACCAAATATTGATAAAAGTAATAACAAGTTCTATTATGGTTCAAACGAAGTTATTGAAATACCGGAAGGCACCTATGAATTGCAAGATATTTATGATTATTTAAAATCCGAAATAAAAGATGCCTCAATTAAATTACAATGCAATAACAATACTTTAAAAACTGCCATATATTGTTCAAAAGACGTTAATTTAAAGAAAGAATACTCTTTCAGTGGACTGTTAGGGTTTGATAAGCAGTTCTTGAAAGCAAATAAATGGCATGTGTCACAGCATCCAGTCAACATTTTACCGACGACTGTGGTAAGGATCGAATGTGACATTGTGAGCGGCTCTTACATAAACGGTGAACCAAGTCACATAATTCACGAATTCGCACTCAACGTACCACCTGGTTACAGAATCATAGAAATCCCGAAGAACGCAATATATTTTCCAATCAATCAAAACAACATAAGCTGCATACATATCCGACTACTAGATATAAACAATCGCTTAATTAACTTGCGTGGTGAAGAAGTACAGATGTATTTACATCTTAGAAGAAATAATGATTGACTACAATAAATATATGCCTCAACAAATTAAAAATACCAGTTCTACTCAAGCTACCTACCAAATAAGACGTCGTTCTAAGAGCAAAATAAAATTAACTAAAGACAATAAGATATTTCTCAAAGCGATCGGATTGTTAAAATGAATATCTTAGACGTTTTATCCACTCCGACTTACGACAACAGTATAGAAGGAATCGAATTTCATTCGTACAAACCTTATGTAACAAGTTTCAACAGGAACGATGAAATACGCATACCTATCAACCAACAGGATCTTTACATATTACCATCAGCCAGCACTCTGTATTTGGAAGGAACCGTTATCGTTAGCAAAAAAGATTCAAAAGAGAAAGCTACTAGTGTTAATTTTACGAACAATGGACTACTCTTCTTGTTCCAAGATATTAGGTACGAACTAAACGGAGTGGAGATTGATAAAATAAAAAATGCTGGTATAACTACAACCATGAAATCGTTAATATCAATGAATGAGAATGAATCAAAAGTAGCTAGAGCTTGGGGTTGGAGTATCGATGGTATAAAAAATATTAATGGGGGAAGTTTTTCTGCCTCTATACCACTTCGGAATATCATCGGTTTCGCAGAAGATTTTAAAAAAGTTGTAATAAATAGTAGACATGAACTAATATTGTTACGAAGCAACACTAATTTGAACGCTGTAAAATTGAATACCGGAGAAATAGTGGAAGACATTCAAATCAATAAAATCATATGGCGCGTACCCCATGTGAAAGTATCGGACAAAGAAAAAATAAGTTTATTAAAACTGTTGGAAAAAGATCGACCGCTCCAGATGATATTTAGAAACTGGGATCTATACGAATATCCCACTTTACCTAGAACTACAAAGCATACCTGGTCTATCAAAACATCATCTCAAATAGAAAAACCGCGATATGTAATAATCGGACTACAAACAAGTAGAAAAAATAATGCAAGTTCTGACATGTCGCAGTTTGATCACTGCTATGTTCGTGATGTTCGAGTGTACCTTAATTCAACATATTTCCCGTATGAAAGCCTCAATGTGAACTTCGCTAATAACAGAATTGCTTTATTATACGAGCAATACATCAGATTTCAGCAGTCGTATTACGACCGTTGTTCGGAGTCTTTATTAAGCGAGAAACAATTTAAAGAATTAGCACCGTTGTTTGTTATCGATTGCTCTAGACAGATCGATAATCTGAAGACTGGACCAGTTGTGGATGTAAGGGTAGAAATTGAGAGTGATTCAGAAATACCAGATCAAACTTCAGCATACTGTCTCATTCTTAACGATTGCATTGTTGAATACAAGCCATTAAGCAACACAGTGAAGAAGTTATCATGAACGCGGATATTATCATTGTCGAACTCCAAGGATTTAAATATTTAGACAATAATTTTATTGTCAAAGAAGTGGCTATCGTAAGTAATGAGCACACACAGACGTTCTTGGTTAAACCACCGCATACGTTTTATTACTTAACTCAAGAAGAAAAGAAGCAGGTGCGGTGGTTGGAAAGAAATCGTGGAATTTTCTGGAGTGAGGGCTTTATAGACTACAGAGAGTTTCAACATGTCATCGTACCGTATTTAGAAAATAAAAAAATTATTACAAAGGGTTTGGAAAAGATTAAGTGGATTAAAGAGTTATGTGCAAACTGTGAAGTGATTGATATAGGTGAGAAAGGGTGTCCTAATTTTGCGACATTAAAAAAAAAAGTTCTGTAAAAATAAAACTGATTTTAATTGTGTGAACCATAAAGTGAATTGTGCATTAAATAATGCGATGTGTATTAGAAAATGGTATCTTGATAATAATATGTCTATATTTAATCTATTTTAAATTATTTTGTAATGTTCAGTTAATAAAAATGATTATGTACATAAGGTTGTTTTATTTAATAATATAATCTGGGTAACCTACATAAAAAACTTAAAATTAGCTCTAATAAAATGAATTTAATTGAGTAAGTATTCTATTAATTTTAAAATATTGAAAACATAATTAAAACCTATAATGAGAACATTTCTTTAGAGCTAATTTAAAGTGGGAGTATGTTTATAACGTCAATAAAAGATAATTTAAATTATAAATATATTATTTATTTAGTTTTCACATTATTTACAATTACAAACTAAATACACTTGTCCTTGTTAAATGAAATAGGGAATGTAATTTTTTTTAAATGAATATACTTAAACGTAATTAGGTGGTAAAACAATTCCTAAATTACTTTTTATACAGGTAAATTCCGATGAACGAATTTGCGTTCAAGTTAGTCTATGAGTAAGTTACAGTTAAACTTGCATTTTAAATAATGTTAATTGTACCTATTATTATATTCAATCTCCATAATAACTCCTGCTATTATCACAAACAAGCGCTTATCGCTTATAACGTTCGACCCCCGGTGGGTCGAACGTTATAAGCCCTTTGTATACAGCTGGCTTTGTTGGCGCATTTTTACTGACTTCAAAAAGGAGAGGTTCTCAATTCGATTGATTTTTTTTATTCTTTGTTTTAAACACATGCTTGGATAGAATCAATGATTTTACTTTTCTAGTCGGTACAAGAACAAGTTGTTTTAGATGATGTAGGTATTTGATTTGGATACTTAGGGTAAATACCCAGAGTTCTTCCTACTTCTACATTGATATTTAGAAATTTCTGTAAAAGACTAAATTATTGTCTGCAACATGTTATGCAACAATTTTATCGTGAGAAATGAAATATGTATAATACCTTCGTTTTATCAAACCCTACAATGTTGAAGCCAATACATGTTTGCTACTTCTGATTTAAAAATACATTAAAGTATGTAAATACCTGTTTGTCTAAATTTAAAATGTCCTGTAAATTTGGTGAATAGTGTATACGGCTCTAGACTCATGCTCGAATCCTGCATCAGGTTGAAATTATTAGTAGTTCGAAATGAGAAAGTATCGATTATGTTCTTAAAATAAAAAAGTCAGCTAGTTTTCAAAATATTGCAGTTTTTAAACTAAAAAGATGCAGTAATCAGCTGTTGTTAAACTTCAGAAAAGATTTATTAAGAATAAGAAGGTATAAGTATTATTTTATTATAGTTTATATAAACTAGATTACAACAAATCTAGGTAAGATAATGTATGTGTAGTACCTAGACAATTCTGTATAAACCTAAATTTAATTAAATACTACAACGTGAACGACGATCATGTTACATTCAACATTATAATTCTTTTAACACACACACATACTCAAGATGCAATGAAGTTCAAAACTGCTTTGACTGCATGTTGCAAGATTGCAGCCTTGCACATATAAAATACCATTTACACTACGTGGTTACAACTGTCTGATGAAAGCGTTCAGGATAAGGAACGGTGCGGTGACGCCGGACAATACGTGTGTACTGTTTTGAGAACGACTGTGAAAACGTGTTGCACACGCAGCATACACCTATTACTTGTTTTTATTAGGCTGACTAACTGACCACGGTTTCCGACGCTGCCGTCAGGCGGTTCGCAACTGAGAACGGCGCGGGTATCGTCGAGTGTAAAGGTACCTTGCTAACTGCTGGTGTCGATTACAAAGCGATATATTGTTAGTTAGTAACAGTTAGTAGTGAAGTGGAGCAAGGTATGTTAGCTGTATGAAATTATTAAATTAAAATTTGGATGTCCTCGAGCCAATCTGGTCACAGAAAATAGAATGTGTGGGTGCCTCCGGGTATGCACTATTTCTTACTTTTGTGGAGAGACATGAGACAATCTGTCCTGGATTTTAGTTTAATGTAGGGTAACTTAAAGTTCAGATGATCCTCGAGCCAATCTGGTCACTTAAGCGGAGTAAGTGTGTAGCCTATTAAGGTTATGAGCTACCTCTAATTTTGTGGAGAGACAAGGGATCGGCGGTGAGAAAACCATTTCCTGTGTACATTGCACGACGTACACAAACCCCTATTCCTACCCAAGTTCCGTCTGTTCCCGTAGGTCTCCTGGTAACAGACTTCCCTCACGTAAAACCAACGTAACCTACGTTTGGTGTGGTTTGTATGGTAGGCTAGGGCGTTAGGATAACTAGGGGGCTACATAGCCACATCGTACGCACTTGGAATAACGGGCGTACTAAGCTGTAAGTCACGGTGCGCACTTTTGGTGTGGAATAGGCGCCGAACCAGTATTTTACTGCACTATGTAGGAATTCATACTCCACCTTCCGTTCCATCGGGTGGAATAGGCGCCGAACCAATATTTTTCATTTATATCATTGAGCATTCTACTCCACCTTCGGTTCCATCGGGTGGAATAGGCGCCGAACCAATATTTTTCATTTATATTATTGGGCATTCTACTCCACCGAGAGAGTGACGAGGCGAACGGAGTGAGCCGATGGAACGGAAGGTGGGGTAGAATGCCCAATAATATCCTACTCAGAGGCGTCGGTCGTTAATAGAAATGGTTTATTCATATCCGGATATTGCAATATTGGTGCGTTTATCAGGAGTTCCTTACATTTTTCAAAAGCTTTGGTATAATTTTGGTCCACGACTACCCTTTTACCCTTTCTCAAGCAGGCTGTCAATGGCTGTGTGATTTTGGAGAAGTGTTTAATAAACCGTCTGTAATAACCCACAAAACCTAAGAATCGTTTGATTTCAGTCTGTGTCCGTGGTAAGGGATATTTAAGAACTGCTTGTATTTTGTCGTTGTTTGGTCGTAGTCCATTTTGAGTCAACGTGTGTCCTACGTACTGCACTTCCTTGCGTAAAAATTCGGACTTGTCTAACTGAACCTTCAGGTTAGTTTGACGAAGTCTATCGAAAACGGAACGTAATTTTTGGATATGCTCTACTATGCCATTTGAATATATTAGTATATCATCCAAATAAACCAGGCAATGTATACCCTGTAGGCCTCTCAAGACATTATCGAGAGTCCTTTGAAAGGTTGCCGGAGCTGTTTTGAGGCCAAATGGCATACGGAGGAATTCGTAATGTCCATTCTGTGTAGAAAAGGCTGTTTTCTCACTGTCAGAAACTTCAACTTGGTGATATCCGGATGGTAAATCTAATGTGGTGAAGTAATTGCTTTTGCCAAGTTTGTCAAATAAGTCGCATATATTGGGAAGTGGGTACTTGTCATCGATCGTTATGTCGTTAAGTCGGCGGTAGTCTATTACCATTCTATATTTTACCTGACCGGAAGCATCTGCCTTTTTTGGTACCAAATGAACAGGTGCACTCCAGGGCGAATGTGATTCTCGGATCACATTGTCCTTGAGAAGTTTTTCGACCTGACGTTTGATTTCTTCAGCCTGTGCTGGAGCTTGCCTATAAGGTTTAATATAGATTGGATCTTCATTAGTAGTCCGTATGTGATGCTTCACTTGATTTGTAAAAGTTAAAGGCAGGTCTTCACAGTAAAATATGTCCTTATACTCGTAACTTTACTAATATGTTCATTCTCTTCTTGGTTAAGATGATCAAGTCTTAATTTTTGTAAGTTGGCTGTCAGTAACGAGTCAATGTCAATGTCAGTTGACCCAGTTGTGTTATTTACTATACACTCTTCAGAGAAGTTGGTAACTTTGAAAGGAGCAGTTATGGTTAGCCTTACTTCAAAGTCAGTTGCATTCTGAATTATAGTGGAGGCAAGATAATTTTCACACTTTACAATTGCAGCTGGCATTCTAACACTTTCGTGAAATTGCGTGTAATCTAGTATGGCATAGCCATCTTTCATATTTACGGGTAGCTTCACTTTATGTTCTGTGCGAGGTTCAAGTTTAAGTTCATGATCAGTGTTATAAATTATAGGAATATTAATATCGTTTATCTTTAAAATTCTATTCTTGAAACATATACTAGCATTAAGTTGAGACATAAGATCCATTCCAATCAATCCGTCATATCTATTGTCCACATCATAAATATAAAATTTATGATAACCGTTTACCTTAAAAATTGAAGAAAGGGGAATGTTAGCTACTTCATTATGTTCACTAGTAGCATGTGTACTTGTAACTGTAAATGGTTCGTAGAATTTTGATTGTGGGAAATATTCGTCAACTTTTCTGGGGCTTATGAAAGATCTAGTGCTTCCTGTATCTAACATAAATTTACCGTTTATATCGGGAATGGTTATATAAGGATGTTTAAGATTAGCGTCAAACTTAAGTTCTATCATTTTGGGCGAACACAAGTCAAATTTATTTGAAAATTTGGGGCATCTTTTGAGTCTACTTTATTTTCAGTTGAATGCGAATCATCAACCTTTTCAATAGCTTTAGGAATTTCAGCATTTGGGTTCTGATCCACGCAATCGTTATTAATGAACATATTTGTATAGTCATAGTCACAGTATCCTAGATAACATATACCATAATCATTGTAATTGGGGTCGTAATAGTACTGTTCATTACTAGTATAAAGCTCGTTTATAGGAAAACTTTGTGGTTGCTTAACAGGTGCTGGAACAGTTCTCATTGTCACGTCACGATCACCCGATAAATTGTTAGGGGGACGGTAGCCCGAAGGTTGTGGGGCTCCATAGCCGAATTGTCCTACTTGAGGCCTATAACCGAATGGTGCTGCTTGAGGTCCATAACCGAATTGTGCTGCTTGGGGTCCATAACCGAATTGTGCTGCTTGGGGTCTATAACCGAATGGAGCTGCTTGAGGTCTATTACCGAATTGTTGAGGTTGTTTATACCCAAGTTGCGGTAATTGCGGTCGAAAACCTATTTGTTGATTCGGCATATTTGGACGTACAAAAACTTGGTTAGGTAAACCGAATTTAAATTGAATTTGATTTGTAGGAGGCCTGTAGTAATTATGTTGCAATTGAGGTGCTGTAAAGGGAGGTCTCGGATTGTTTGAACTTAAAATAACGCCTTTTTCAGATGATGGCAAAGACTGATGACCTTGTGACCGGTGTTGTAACATTTTATTACGTAAATTATATTGTTCCTGAAAATTAACCTCTTCAAGGACAAATTGTAAGGCTTCTTCCAGTGTACTAGTGTTTTTAATTCGAACAATCCGTACCATATGTTCTGGTAAATTGTACAGAAAAACGTTAAGCGAAGTATTATTGTAAATCACTTTCTTAGCTTCTCTTAACGTAGCGGAACCGTTCTGATTAACCTTAGATATTAATATGGCACGAATATCTTGTATACGGCTGCAAAAATCTAAATATGACTCATTTGATTTGATTTTTAGGGTTTCCAGCTCAATTGCTACGCATCTTCGCGCTTCACTCCTCGGATCACCAAAATGTTGGATCATCAAAGATTTAAACTCAGAATAAGTTTCAAGGTCACCTCTTTCGCTTAAAAGAGCCGCTGCCTTAACCTTTAATTTACTTGTAATATTCTGCATTAAAAATTCGTTTCGCTCTGAAGTCCCTTGATATTTTCCGATAACATATTCGCACTTCCGTAAAAATAAACTAAGTATATTAGTTTCACCACTAAATTCAGGAATTAATTTTAAAACATCGTGAGGTATTAAAGAGTCTGACAATTGCATCGGAAACGGTGTTTCAAAACGAACCGAAGGGGTCGCCCCGGCCGCCGTCGCGGTTAAAGGAATTTGACCTTGATTCATTTTAGATATAATAAAAACTTACGATGCAATTAAATTGTAAAATTAAAAGATAAACCTCAATTTATATGTTAATTCACACCATAGAATTAACAAAAATAGACAGAAAAATTAATGTTACTTTTCTCTCTAAAACTAAATTAAACTACTAAAATACTAATTACGTCTATCACAATAATAGTGTAAGGAATGAGGAAGGATGTAGAAGGTTACTCACATGCCAACCGTTTGATATATTATCACCATCTCTGCTCACTCACGTAATTTGCGCGTTATCTAAACTTATTTATTTGGTTCGAAGATTGCCCGATATAGAACGCCTCACTGATTTTAAGGACGACGACTATATATGTTATCAGTATCACTCGCGAAACACAGTCCACGTGTTTTAATGTATTTCACAGGTTTTCGCACTTGACTTTTCGCGGAGGAAACCGTTTGCGGCAATCCTACCGGCTGCGCCAGTTAGATTTCGGGAGCGCAAATGAAACGGTGTTTGCGTGGAAGTAAGATTTTATTATATACGACCCGAGCTTTACAGAAGTTCATGTAAGACTAACTTAGCCTATCTTAATTCTAATACATCGCGGCCTGGTGGTCGGCCCACACGCAGGTCGCGCCACACATCCTGTCACGTACGCCTAATCGCAAATGTACCAGGTCAGCGTCTAGACCATGTCTAGACTCTACCTCAGCGTTAGGTTGGGAACATAACTACCTTGTGTAGTAATTATTATTTAAAATAACAGATAAAAAAACCCAGATAAAACCTCATAAAGATATGACTTTAAACATCGAATTTGCACAAATTATCTTATAGTATTTGGCCGGTATATAAAAATAATAACATAACGACATATTTATCCCATATACGTAACGACATTATCATCTGACTGTGGAATATACACTTAAATATGTAAAACGCCACCAAATCAAAATAATAATAATAATAATAATAATATCCTGGGACATTTCACACACGGTCATCTGATCCCAAACTAAGCAGAGCTTGTACTATGGAAACCAGATAACTGATATACTACATAAACTACTTTTTTTTTTTGTAAATACATACTTATATAGATAATTACACCCAGACTCAGAACAAACAGACATGTTCATGCACACAAATGTTTGTCCTGGATGGGAATCGAACCCACGACCTGCGGCTTGATAGGTGGTATCTTAACCAACCACGCCAACTGGCCTGTCAAAAATTATACGACTATTTCTGTAACTATGTTTATTACGGTCGCGAATTATATTTGAATCAAAATAAACCTAATACTGACTTACAAATTGCAAAAAACGTAAGAATATTTGAATTTCGCGGGCTACCTTAGCGCTTCCCCTTTAAGAGCGTTTATCCCGTGCGGGCTGGCAACGTCGCATTTTTACAGGTTTTTCGTGATTATTTTAAATCAATATTGTCTATAACGTCAATTTTCATGAGTTAATAACAAAATAACTGTAAAAAATAGTATACATACTTGTGAATACCAACTTAATAGATAGTCTATTAAAAAATAGTAATTTGATTTAAACGTAAAAAAATAATCACGAAAAACCTGTAGAAATGCGATTTTGCCAGCCCGCACGGGCTAAGCGCTCCTTAAAAGTTCAAAATACAATAATGTCAAAAGCTGCAATAAAATGTAATCAAGTGTACTTTTAGCGCTTAAAATGACGAGATAGAAGCTAAGGCTTGAAATGGTTCAAAAAAAATTTTTACGCTCCATTCACTATAAATGCTACCGCTCAAAACTATCTTACGCACAACTACTAAAAAAATACAAACTCCTAGGCTTGGAGTCCAGGCGTACCCTACTTATGGCTGTGATGCTGCATGGCATATGTAATAACAACTTTGACTGCTCTGATATCACCAATAAACTTTGTTATATTGTACCCAGAACTGTTATTCGGCGAGAGGCGCGCGTGCCCCGGCTGTTCCACACTGTCAAGTGCAGAACCAATGCTGGCGCAAGAGCGCCACTCCGTCGTCTCTTGGAAATATATAACACACACTTTTTCGATCTTGATATATTTTCACTATCTCAAACAAAATTCAAAAGAATGGCTATTCAATTGCTTGCACAATAATTATGAACTCTTCCTAACTAATAATCATGAAAACTTCCTAAACTAAATCGCCTCCGGTAGATGCGTGGTTTTTTATTTATTTTTTATTTCTCCATATTAGATTATTCCGCGGACTTTGGTGTGGGTTACATCTATTACCCTAGTTTGTCATTCACTAAAACTGTAACGTGTAACTGTTTTTTGTCCCAAAATAATAAAATAAAAATAAAATAGAATATACGTATGGTAGAATATTATAAAAGCAAATGTCTGGACGTATGCCCTTCGTTCACACACAAAATACTGAATGTATTTTAGGTAAGTAATGAAATTTGGAACGAAGAAGATAGCTTTCACCTTGGAATTAATGTACTTAATCATGTGCAAAGTCACGGAAATAGCTAGTAGAATGTTATAATCCAATAACAATTTTATTTTTTACTTCTTTTCTACTTCAGTGTACTCAGGCACAACACGTTTCAACCGGTTCGTTGAGGAAAGTTAAGAAGGTCTTCCGTCGCTTTTTTGTAGTCATTCGAATTTGGTCGGATAACCAGCCGTTGTTGACATGTTTAGTTTTTTGTTTAAGTATATCTACTTAATGCGAAACATTTCAAACTGAATATTTTCACTATATATTTTTGAATATACGCACAAATTTTTGGGTAAATCCCCACGTCTTGTGTTGAGCCGGTTTCTTGTATTTTGTCGTCAAAGTTATGACACTTTGACTTTTAGCAATATTATTCAATAACGCATGTACACTTTTGAAAATTTTTATGGCTATTATACGCATCAAAAAGGACCAAATACAGTTTTCAGCGAGCTTATACGTTTTCTCATTTAGGCGATATTTTTTTGGGTTTTATAAAAAAGCGCGAATACTTGAAAATTATAATTATTTTCTTAAATCTAATTCTGTCACAAATACGCACAAATTAAGAGCTACTCGTGGTATATTATTAACATTGAACCAGTGAACTACTTTTGAGATCGCTCTGTTTACATCGTCAGTAACCAGCTGCTGACGTTTAAGTTTAAACAAAAGTGAAGTATCATCCGCAAACAAAACTATATCATGATTATCCTTAATGAGGTAGGGCAAATCGTTAATATAAATAAGGAACAAGAAAGGACCAAGAATCGAGCCCTGTGGGACCCCCATTCTTACTATAGATCCGGGCGATCTTTTTCCATTAACGTCAACGCTCTGAATCCTATTACTCAAGTATGAAGTAAGAAGATCCAGAGCGGTGTTCCGGATCCCGTAATGGCGGAGTTTCCTGATTAACGTTTCATGAAGAACGCAATCGAATGCCTTGGACAAATTACAAAAGATGGCCGAGGCATCGCATTTGTCTTGCATTATAAATATGTCCTAAAAGTTCAACAGTAGTTGAACGACCCTTTGTAAAACCGAACTGCTTGTTATGTAATAATTTATGTTTATTAAAAAAATCTTTGCAATTGGTCTAAAATTAATTTCTCAAAAATTTTACCAAACGTAGGTAGTACTGAAATAGGTCTATAATTTGTGGGGTCTGATGTACTACCTGATTTAAACAAAGGTATTATTTTACTATATTTCATAAGGTCAGGAAACTCCCCACAGTTGATACAGTTATTAAGGGGCTATCTCGAAAATAAATCGTAGCTCGGTGGGCGTGACTTAGCCCCCCCGCGCAGGGAGCGGCGAATGCAAAGTACGCGGTCGCATCGGGAAAAGCGAGTACGCACTTCTTGGATTTTTTGAAATATTAGCACATAGGAGATTATGGAGTAGACAAATAATACAAATACTTAATTTTCAACCTTTTTTATTTTATTTCGTAAACCATGTAATAAAAAATAATTTGGTAATGAAGGCATATAACAAATGCTTATTTCTTTGTCTAATTGTTTTCTTATAATAAAAACGTGGTACATGTACTAAGCATATTTTTTATTTAAATAACTAGCTGTTGCCCGCGGCTTAGCCCACGTGTATGTCGGAAATTATCCCACGGGAACCTTCTACCGGGATGCGAAGTACCCTATATCTTAATCTAGGTTATAAACTATCTGTATACCAAATTTCATCCAAATCCGTTCAGCCGTTTTTGCAGTAACAAACATCTAAACATCCAAACATACAAACTTTCACATTTATAATATTAGTAGGATTAATGAATTATTTTAATTTTACAAAAATTACCCTACTTTAAAAAACTCGTGTTTTATGTATATACATATATGTTCGCAATTTTCTAGTAAACTACTGAACCGATTTTGATAATTCTTTCACTGGTATAATCTAGGTACTCCAAGTATGGTTTTAGTGTACCTACAAAATATTAAGATGCCAGTCTTATTAACAAAGACATAAATATGACAGAGCTCCACACAACAAATTAAATAAAAAATAAAAATATGAGTAAGTAATTTTATGGAAAATTGCCTTGACTAAAAAAGGCGAATACTAAAACATTTAAAATAAAATAGCCGAATTTGAACCGTCTTCAAAAGAAGCTTTGAACTAAAAAGTATTAACTGAAAGTCATAACAGTTTATAGATTTCTATTACTTCAGAATCACAATAGGTAGACAATTTTTGTTATTTTATACTTCTTAGTAACACCTTTTTTAAAAAATCGGTTAAATAATTTTACAAATTTATATTTTAATTTTGTTAGTGTTCGCCGTATTTAATCAGGGCAATTTTCTATAACATTACTCGTATTTTTATTTTTTATATTCTTTAAATTAAATAATCAAATTTTCAGTTATAATGAAACTGCAAAATAAGTAATATATATTTTTTTAATGATACTACTACCCCTGCGCATCTTGCCTGATAAGACCGTTTAAGAGCGTAGTGGACTCTTTTGTCGCCAACTAATTTGGCAACTACTCCATTAAAATTCTCTACAATGTTGCTGTCAACATTGTAGAGAATTACATTACATTTTCAATTAGATCCTTGAGTGTGATGCAACATTGTAGATTAAAATATATTTCATCTGATGCCAGAGACGTGTTACAAATATTTTTTGATTCTTCATTTGTATTTTCACTACAAATATTTTTATCACAAGAATCATGGTGCTCAAATGCATGATAAATGGCATTCGTAATATCTTGGTGCAGATTTTTTATTTTATCTGATTACTGTATATTTTGTAAGCCATGATATTTTTTGGCGTTACATATGTACTTTCGTATCTTTAAAATCTTATTTGTAATTATTATGTTATTTTCTGTTACAGCATATTTTGTATCCGTTTTTAAATTTATCGATTTGTTACAAAAAAGTCTTAATATGTGATTTATGCAATCAATCTTTTCGACCGTGATTGAGGGATATGATCAAGTGTCAAGTATTTTTGCCTAAGTGCTACTGTCTCCATCAGCTATGTATCTTCCATAGATAATGCCATGCATTTCTATGGACTGTTTAAATCCTTCGGCGATAATAGTGGATTCCATAGCTATGGAAGATCCACTATAATTTTTAAAACACTCATGCTGTTTTACTATCTCATTTCGTTTTTCCGCTCTAGCACAAATACAACAATATTTGTTTTTGACTGCCATGAAAAGAACTTGACGAAATCGTCTACCTATAATTGTCGCAGCGCCAGATAGTGCAGCATAATTAGTTCTGTATGAACGTTTAGCCTAACAACCATCTAAGATCACATCTATTATTGGTATGCCATCTTTAGTAAGATTTCCTTCTTTGACTGCCGCTTCTTTCTCCTGCTCCCCCGCTCTCCTCGTCTCTTCTCATGCCGTCATTTCCCATTCGTCACATACTTCATCTTGTACAGTTTTGTATCTACATTCCGACAAGGATGGAAAATCGACAGCTGCCGAAAACTGTTTCAGTTGAACGTTAACACAACCAACTGACATTATCCCGGCCACCGCCATTTTATTCAACCTTTGTGTTGAGTTCTGTATTTTAAACTTTATTTTACATAATGTACAAGAAAATGTAAACTCAGATGTAAGGCCAGGAACTTTTTCGGATTCTAATTTGATGGTGGTAAGGCCACATTGGAACATTGATTCGTGACTCAATATTTTAACTAATTCATTAAAAAAGTAATTTACATCAACAACTCTGTGGCCACTGATGTCGGCAGTTTTGGACTCCTGAAAGAAAAGTATAAGTCAACATGGAAAAATGATATTTATGCCAAGCTCTATAGTATAAAGTTCATAGTACCTACATAGTAAATAAAATAAGAGAACTCACATTTTCTTTAAGTGCGATTTCGTATGGCAGTGGTTTTTGTTTCCTTTTATTTTTGCAATAAAAATGTTCATCAACATTCAAGTGGAGCTAGCATAATCAAATTCATGCAGATTTTTTTTTTTTTGATAACTTTTGTTCCACAACTTTCATAAATCACAAAAAAAAATCAACACTTGTTGGAAAGAAAACTAAAATGTTTAAAAAAACTAAAATAAACTATTATATTAAATCACACACAATAATCCATACTTCAATAAAGATCAAAAAATAATTTCGACTAAACTCACCTTTTTTCGCAATTCAAATGCGACTCCATTGCTTTTTGTGCTCTTAGTCTGTCACACGCAGTAATAGTACTTGACGTATGACCGATGTATTGTTGACATATTTCTAACCTAAAATTAATTATAATTACATTTTAGCCTTTTTCATTAGATACACAATTATAGGTAACTTACAAAAATTAAAACAGATATTTTGTTCTAGCAAATAGAATGCTTACCCATTATTACTTTGCGAGGCGAGGATAGGTTGTAGCTGATTAACCAAATTTATGAGCGAAGGTGGCGACTTCGATTATTTCTTATTATCAGCTATTGATACTAATTTCCTGTAAAATGAGTCCATTGATAAAAACCGGTCAAGTGGTTAGGAATTTAGGATCTAACAACAAAAAAATCACAAAAGAAGTAACTCGCGAGCGCAACTCATTATTTACGTATATATCCGATGTCATCTTTGTCTTCCATTGGGCAGTGATTGCAGTCAAGAACGTGCCCATAACTGATAAAGTAGAAACTATTGTACATAACTATATACTTACTTTTGCTCTCTCTCATTTTTTGAGCCCTCACCCTCAGGTACTCTAAACGTTGTACTTTATTTAGTTTTGTTTCCTATTTCTTCCCATTTTTATTTATAAATCATTAAAAACTCGTCACAAATAGAAACACGATACTTTATAGGTACTGTTCAATCACAAGAAGTCTTTATATATCACTTCTACACTAATTAACTAACAATTTACTAGCTTTTACTATATAAACATTTATTAAAATCACGAAAATCCGATAGCACCGATCTGTCAAAAAATGACATAGATTCGTCGTCGATGAAGCGCACCGGGCGACTGATCCAGTAAGCGAGCGAAAGTGATGCAATTACTTTTGAAACGCAAAAGAAGAGAAGGCTATAATGTGCGTGCGCTCGAAATGAAACGACGTATGTGCCAAAACGAATTTACTCCTTTTTTAACAAAATAAATAAATTAAATTTAAAACTACTTTGAGTAAACTTTAATACTATAATTATCTATGTTTTAAAGTAAATTTCATTTAATAACTCTTAAGAGTTACGCCGTGATATCGAAAAAAGTAAAAAAATTGATATAACTTTGCAATTTTTTTTATCAAGAAAAATTCATTGAATCGTGTATTCCTTTTACATGATACTAGACTAAAGAGTCAGAAAACATATACTAAAATGTTAAATCCGTATTCTACATATTTAACAAGTTACACGAAATAGAAAAACCACCTTTTTTTCAACATATCACCTTAAAGATAAGAGCTAAAGTAGGTGCTACAATGTCAATAATAGACTTAGCAACTTCTACAGAATTACCCCACAGACTGCTGTCTTTTTTACATTTAAAGTGTGAAAGGTTTTAATTATATCTCTACAGGTAATATGTTCAAAATTAAATTCCGAATCGCAAGCATTAACATTTTCCTTAAGCAAAGACTCAGCAACAGAAGTTGATGAGTTAGAGTTGAGAGAGCTATTAAAAGAATATATGACGAGAAGGAAAAATAATTTATTTTGAATAACTATCATTTACTACCCACCAGTGGCCATGCGGACATGAATAGAATGGCAAATAACATTAAAAGAAAATATTACTGGCCAGGGTTAGAAAAGGATATTCGAAAATTTATAGGTAAATGTGAGATGTGTCAGAAAATGAAACAAAGTAAATACACGAAACAACCCATGACTACTACAGCATTAGCTGCTTTTGGTAAAGTTTTTCTTGATTTAGTAGGACCATTAGACAGGGATGAGTCAGGAAATTGTTATATTTTAACTCTACAATGCGAGTTGACAAAATACATGGAAGCATATCATTTACCCAATAAGGAAACGGTAACTGTAGCCAAAGCATTTGTGAATAATTTTATTTTACGATTTGGCATCCCTAAATCTATAGCTACGGATAGGGGAACAGAATTTATTTCTCAAGTTATGGAACAGGTATGTAGGCTATTAGAAATAGAAAAGTTAACCTCCACTGCATACCACCATCAATCAATCGGTTCCCTAGAGATAGCACATAAACATTTAGGAGCATTTTTGAGAACTTATTGTAATAATGTGTATCATTCATGGTCAGATTGGTTACCTTTTTGGTGTTTTAGTTTTAATACCAGTGTAAACACGCAAACAAAATATACACCTCATGAACTTGTGTTTGGAAGACAATGCCATTTGCCAAACAGTTTAGAACATGATGTAGAACCACTTTATAATAGTGACGATTATTGTTTAGATTTAAAATATAAGTTGCAAGTAGCTTTAAGAGATGCAAGAAACAATTTGGTAGCTTGTAAGAAAAAAAGAAAAGATAAATATGATAAATCATGTAATCCTGTATTTTATAAGAAAAATTACCTTATTTTAGTTTATTTATTTATTTGGTTCACCAACAATTGTTTACACTAACATCATGAGCATAAATATAACATGTTAAAAACTTGGAACAGTGTAACAATCACTTAAAGGTAAACACCACATGAACTAAATTAAGTAATATTAATTGTAAGCCTAGGTACACGTACAGTTTACAAGCTATCTTAAAACTAAAGAAAAAATATGTAGCCTATGTTTAATTATAGAGTTAGTTTTTTAATATTGCACAAATTAAGTAAGAACAAATGTGCTCGTAAATTAGACTGTGTTTTTGATGGACCTTTTGAAATGTTGGAAGATTTAGGCGTTAATGTAAAGATGATTAAAAATGGTAAGGTAGATTTAATACATAAAGATAGAACAAAAAATTTAGTAAGTAAGTTTTAAGAAAAGGTACCTTTGTTTTACTTTGTCTAAATTTTTTTTTTCTTTCACCCCCGGAGGTGAAGTGGATAAATGTATTAATATAAGTATAATAGTAAGCTACATTGTAAGCGAGGTAGTTGGTAATGAACGCTTGTCTTAATCAGACGTGTTTCCTTTCGACCTCCATACTTCAATGTGGAGCAGCTGGGAGTCAGTTCGAGTCCAATGCTGAGAAGTCATTCATCCACGCCACGCCAAGTGAGACCTACATATACGTTGTCAGTAAAATACGTACCTACTGCAATGTAAGTTTACACTGCTAACATTTTTTATCTTTTTTTATTGTGTATTATTTCATGTTGTAATGCCATTCCATGCTGTAGTATTTTATATTTTGTTTTGGGGATTAGGAATGTCCCAACAATTGCAAGATTTACACGCTAAACTGAAATATTTAAGAGAATATTTAGTAAAACTAGGTTCAGATAGGCACAGACAAGATTTAGCTTTTAAGAAACTAGTAGAAGCAGAAAAAGAATATAGTAAACTGGGAGATACAATCAAATTTTCAGAAAATGAAGGGGAATCTTTAGTATGTAGATAGTAGTAGTCAAACTAGTTCTAAGGATTTTATAGAATGTTGTGATTGTGTCACAAAAATGGCTTCGATATTAAAACTGCAATTTCCCTGTTGCCGGTGATGAATGGCCAGGAGCAGGTGACGAATCAGCTTATTGATGGTATCTTGCTATATAGTTCGCTTATCAATGATGCTAGTAAAAACCAACTATTACAGTTTGTGTTTAAAACGCGTCTCTCACCTAGTGCAAAATTACGGCTTAAACCAAATTACGCGGATGTTTGGGATAGAGAGCTGAGATGTCTTTTAAAAGTAATTAAGTTTTCCATACATGTGTCCTGCTTTTTAGTTTTCCAATATTTTAAATTGCAAGTTTTGCTTATTGGTACTTTAAGTATTTGAGATGTATGATCCGAAAGGATCAGATCTACAACTTCAGCTTTACACTCTTTACGATAGTTATGAGCAAAATTGTCAATACAGGTTTGACTTTTTAACCTAGTGGGAGTATAAAGCGCCAGTTTTAAATTATACTTCATAAGAAAGTATTCAAGTTCTAGTGTAATTTTGTTTCTTTTCAGAACTTTTCAGAATTAAAATCTCCACACACGACGATTTTCTTATTTGAAGATAGACAGATTTTATTTAAAATATAATCCAATTTATCATAAAATATGTTACGACATATATTCTGGACTATATTTTGGAATTCTATAAATACAAACAATAATAATTTTATAAGATATTAATTCTACAGCACAACATTCAAAGATGCCTGGAACCGATTGTTTTGCTATGTCCGATATTTCTGCAAAGTGCAATCCTGCTCTTACGAAAATACCTGTTCCGCCTCTCTTTGTATTCCTAGAAAAGAAAGCAGCCGGACAAAAATTCGGAATGTGCACCAAATTCTCAAAACCTACTTGCATGAAATGTTCTGTAACACAAAGAACATCTATTATGGTTCCCTTGTTAATTAACTCCACTAATTTTATAGTCAGCGTATCAGATTTATTAATTAGACCAGCTATGTTTTGGTGTAAGATGTTAAGGTACTTAACGAAAAAACTGAGAATTTGACGGTTGTGAATTATTCGAAAAATCGGATTGACTATTATTGATTTGAGGGTTGCAGTTCACTTCTGAGGGCGTAGCATTCACGTTACATAGGCTAACAATCAGGTCTTGTAAATCAGATATAACTGCACTTAGACCACTGTTATTTAAGGTTCCATAGCGTTTGCTGTATGTGGCACAGTCATAGGATAGATTCAGAATTGAGTCAAGTAAATATGCATAGTTACAGGTGTTTACATCCAAGTAAATTAGGTTATTGAATGTTTCTACGCGGCTGTTATACATTATGTTAGCATCTATCATATATTTAAACGTTGGTAAACAAATTATAAAATTAGTATGACTCAATTCTATTAACTGTTCTCTAACAAACATAACTAATTCCAAATAGTTGTGTGTTTTCCGAAAGTCTTCTTCTCCAATGTAAATAACACAATAGTCCGAGTGCGTAAAGTTTTGCACTTTTCCTTCAATTTTGTGAAGAATTTGCCGCAATCCACACGTAGGTTTTCTATAGTGACAGATTTCATAGTTTTTTAAATTAGTTCTTTTGGCAATTGTATATAACCTGTTAGATGTTTCGCTGCTTACCTATCAGGCATATTTTGTATTTTATGGAAGGTTGTTCTAGAGTTGTTGCTCGTGTGGTTTTAGTTGAGTTAGATGTTCTTACGTTTGTGCTGGTACTTTTCGTTATATTTTTGTTGGTAGGTGAGGAGTGGTCTTTTCCAGTGGTTGGAATAGTCTGCGTTTGTTTCGTCGTCGTATTTTTTCTAGGCGTCATTTTTGTTGTCTGCGCTTTAGTTGTTCCGGGACTGTTAACAATTTTTTTATACATGTTGTTTCTCTTATTATATTCTTCATTTATTTTCCTCAAATTACTGTTTTCTAGTGATAATAATTCAATTTCTTTATGCGCACTACGAGTATTTAGCTGAGATGTTAGTCTAGCGATCTCATCTTTTAATATTTTTAATTGTGGAACGTCTTCGTCTTCAGATTATGTCAGGTAAAGTACTTGTCGTACAGTTTAATGTTTGAGACATCATATCGCTTTCATCATCATTGTAAGGCTCAGATCGCGTGCGGGTCCGCCGGAAAGTAATATTTTCCAAGAAATTCATTTTTTATTGCAATTACGAACTTCAACCCAAATCAAAAATAATTTGTAGCTGTGGGATTTGAACTTGCGTCTCGACGGGTCACATGTACGGGCGTACCTCCGCACCTCCAAGTCAGCCAGACAATGGCAATGTCTGGGTTAAATTATAAATCATGCTTTTTATATCAAGCTATTATTGTCGTAGGAAATTGTCTTGAAATGCATAACAAGAATCTTCTAAAAATTTTAGAATGCCTAAGAAGAGTGAATTTGAAGCTAAATCCGCTGAAGTGTGAATTTTTACGTAAAGAAATCGTTTATTTAGGACATAAAATCACTTCAGACTGAATATTCCCTGATCCATCAAAGGTAGAATGCCTGCAAAAATACCCAGTACCACAGAATGTAGACGAAGTTAAGAGATTTGTTGCATTTGCAAATTACTATAGGCGTTTTATCCCAAAGTTTGCGGAAATAGCCTATCCTTTGAATGCCTTATGTAAGAAATATGTAGCGTTCGTGTGGAGTGATGAATGCGAGCAAGCATTTTACAAGTTAAAACAGATCCTTATTAGTCATACTATACTTGACTATCCAGACTTTAGTGATAATAATACTTTTACGTTACAAACTGACGCATCAAAACTAGGATTAGGCGCC
This sequence comes from Dicycla oo, assembly GCA_948252095.1. Classification (NCBI taxonomy): domain Eukaryota; kingdom Metazoa; phylum Arthropoda; class Insecta; order Lepidoptera; family Noctuidae; genus Dicycla; species Dicycla oo. The sequence continues at coordinate 245,048 of OX411718.1, read as the reverse complement.
GTGCTGTCTAACAGCAATAGCAAGGTAGTCGCGTACGCGAGCCGTAACTTGAAACCAGCCGAAACGCGATACCCTGTGATTGAGTTAGAATTACTTGCTATTGTTTGGACAGTTCGACATTTCAGACCTTATTTATATGGGAAAAAGTTTAACATAAAAACAGAGAGAGAAGGATCGGTCATATTTAATATGACCGATCCTTCAAGCCGGTTGACAAAGTTTAGATTATACCTTGAGGAATATGATTTTGAAATCAGCTATGTCCCAGGACGGCACAACGCAGCTGCAGATGCTTTGAGCCGGATACCTATTACATCCGACAGCTTAAAGGATATATAACAAGCATGTAGTATCAGTCATGACAAGGGCACAGACTCGAAGGTTACGCACTGACTGTGACAACAACGACATGACTACTGAGGTATCCTCTACTCCAAGGCCTGATCAACCTAAGGTAGTGGAAATCCTCAAACGACAGTGTTGAATTGGTATTATTTAGTAATAAAAATACATTAAATCAGATAGAAAAATTAAAAGTTTTGTAGTCAGTGCGACCAGACGTGTCTTAAAATCTCATAAAAAAAAAGTTTATTAAATCCAAATATCGGTCACCCAAGTTTGCACCTTAAAACCGAAAAGTGACAGTGCTAATTATCGTGCAAATTAATGTGCAAAAAAGACTTTTGTATACTACTCCAATAGGCATAGTTCATACGGCGCGGCGACGACGCGGTGCGTGGCCAACAAGCGGCGCTCTTCACCCCCGCGGGTAAAAGAGACAAACTACATTTTTGAACCCGCTCGCACTCGGTGACACCGCGGCGCTGCAGCAACGAACGCAAGTAACTCTCAATTTTGGCATCTTAAACTTTACTACTACTACCTACTCATAACCACAACAATGAGCGTAGTGCGTTCGCCCAACCAAAAAACGAACATGCCGAAGGCGGCGGTAGCTGTAACTACGTCGGCGTCGTACCCGGACCTGCGTAACGTAAACGAGAATGACGATCCACAATCTAGTACCAGATGCAAAAGGAAAAAGCCTGAGCTTGACCATGAATTTAAAGAGGAGATAACCAAAATACATACAGAAATAAATGCCATGAATACTCAATTCACGGATATAATAGCCAATTTTCGTAAGGATATCTTTGATTCCTTAGAAAAGTTTGCAAAAACTCAATCAGATGTCGCTAATACGACAAGACTTGAGTGATCTTAAAACAGACTTTTCGAGCATTCATTCAACGCGCGGACAATTTGGCAACTGAGCAACAACTATTAAAGTCTGTTTTATCACAGCTAGCATGTAAAAGTGACATAACCGAGCAAAAACTACAACAAATCGAATCCCAAATGTCTTCCCTAAAAACAGAACCCACATCCACATTTAAACAAGAAGAACTACTTCACGAAATGTGCGAGCGACACGCACGGCAAACAAATATAATTATAGCGGGAGTTTTGGAACTAGAGTACACAAACAAGGTAGACCAGGAACATCTCGAAAAACAGCAGATACAAGAAGTACTTAAACCTCTCTACGGCGACAATAAATGCCCCAACATCATCAAATGCTTGCGCCTCGGAAAATACAATGCTGATAAAAACAGGCTCATCCAAAAACTTTTTAGCAAAAAATAAAACCGACTTCCAAAACAAAACACTACAAAGTGAAAAATAACTTTAATTTCGGAAGTCGGTGTCTTGGGTTTTGTATTTTCGTTTTTTGCCACCGACTTCCGAAATTAAAGTTATTTTTCACTTTGTAGTGTTTTGTTTTGGAAGTCGGTTTTATTTTTTGCTAAAAAGTTTTTATTTTTCACTTTTTAGTTGTGGAACCTACCCCACACAAATTCGAATACATAATTGAGCACAATAATTGTAGATATAGCCATGTAAATAACAGTGATAGGAAGTTATTAAAACACCATCACATCATCCACATAAATAAGTGGGAAATATACGCATTATTGAAGCTAACTCAAAAACTCCCCAAGCAAAGTTAATAAAATTTATATGGGACCACCTCGGAAGTATACCCTATCAAACAAAAAAAGAATTTTCTAAATCGGTCTATCCGTCCTTGAGTAATCGCGTAACAAACATACAAAAAAAAAAAAAAAACATACAGACGAATTGAGAACCTCCTCCTTTTGGAATTCGGTTAAAAATAAGCCTGGTATCACGTGAAATAGCTCAACACATACTACGTAACAAGGATAAGCTCACCAAGTCAAATATAAAAATATTCTCAGACCAAACACCTAACCAACAAAAATACCTAAACAATTTAAGAACGGAGCTACAGCGCCGACAAGAAAATGGTGAAACCGACATAATCATAAAATATATTAAAGGACAACCTAAAATTTTGAACTCCATGCCTCCAAAAAACTAGTATCCACCACAACGTCAACAGTATCCTGTTCAAACCCAAGCATAGCAACGTATCAAGCAATAGACAATTACGCCCAACTCAATATCGACGCGCAATCCCTTAAATTCTTATATATCAACATACGAAGTCTGTCAAAACAAGGGAAAATGGACGAACTTCAATGCATCTTGAAAAGCGTATCCGACGTGATTCATCTGATTTTATTGAGCGAAACATGGATTAAATCTGACTCCGAAGGCTCATCACTACACATACCAAACTACACGCATCACTATAATTACCGCACTGATCGGCGAGGCGGAGGGGTATCAATTTTCGTCCACAATGACCTTGAACACAAAGAAATCCAACAAAATTACATTGATGGCAACAATTATCTTTGGATTTTCCTGGAAAAGTATGCGTTGAACGTTGGCATTATCTACAAACCGAACTACGAACTGCAAAATCTTTATAGAATACTATTCTTCACAACTCCGACAGAAACAACGATGTATTACTTTCGGTGATTTCAACTTCGACCTATTAAAACCGGACCGAACTACGATAGCTTACACAAATATGATCAAGGAGACCGGATACAAAATACTAAACAAAACAAACAAGAAATACTCAACCCGGACTACCGACACCACCAATACAATATTAGACCATGTCTGCTCAAACCTCTCCAGAGACAACTTTCACATGGCTATCATTGGATCACCCTTATCTGATCACAATCATATATACCTGGAACTAAAGAAATTCAAGCGACCACCTAAAATTATACATCACTACACAGCTATTGACTTCACAAATCTATACAAAGACGTATCTACCACCAACCACATAACAAAAAACGACGACTACTACGCGCTAGAGGATTTTATAAAGAATAAAGTAAAAGCGAACACAAAAAGAAAACAAAAATCCAAAATCTACCCAGAGACGATTGGATCAACGGGAAAATTACGAGGGAGATTGACAAGCGAAATATACTTTGGAGGAAATCTAAAAATGATCCAAAAAATAATGACTTTAAAACAGATTTTATAACAAAGAGAAACAAAGTGCAACACCTTATGAAGACAGCAAAACGACGATATTTTTTTAATAAATTCTCTAAATGCAAATCTAATCCAAAGAAGATGTGGTCCTTAATCAACTATCTATCTAATAACAATCCGGTCACCGCCTGCAGCGTACCTAAGCTAAACGTAAACAACAAAACTATTAGCGACCCTATCGAGGTATGCGAAACTTTCAACTACTTTTTTGCGTCCGTAGGGAAGCTCCTAGCCGCTCAAATACCACAAAAATTCCACAATAACTTAGCATTCACCACAATTAACAATAACCCTAATACAAACCAATTAGATACTCTCACGCCTTGTACTAGAACTGAAATCCTAAGAATAATTGATAATTTGGACCCAAGTTGTAGCTCAGGAATTGATGGCATCACCACCAAAACTATTAAATGCATAAAAAACCCAATAGCGACCAAACTAACAAATTGTATCAATGACTGTTTTAAGAGGGGCACTTTCCCAAATACCCTCAAAATAGCGAAAGTCAATCCTATATACAAATCCGGCACAAAGACAGATCCCGGGAATTATTGTCCCATATCGGTATTACCGGTACTATCAAAAATTTTTGAACGTTTAATTTATACTAGACTAGGAAAATACCTAAACGACACTAATTATATTTATGATCGGCAGTTCGGCTTCCGACCCAAATCAAAAACTTTGTGCGCCACAAGCGATTTAGTCACTACCATCAAAACAAATATTGACAAAAAAAACATCACACTCGGTATTTTTATTGACCTAAAAAAGGCTTTTGACACGGTATGCCACAAAATTTTATTATTAAAGCTAAAAAGCATTGGGATCACCGGAGAAATGTATAATATCCTCTCCTCATACCTTGACAATAGGAAACAGATAGTTAAAATAGGAAACACGATGAGTGGAGCATCTCCCATAGAATTTGGTGTTCCCCAGGGATCTTTGCTATCCCTCCTCTTATTTGCTATTTCATAAATAATATTAAAGAACTAAGCTTAACTGGACAACTAACTGTACGCCGACGATACCTGCCTTTTCTACTTCGGTAACAACATAAACACCATTGTAGCTGACGCGCAAAAAGACTTAGATACATTATATAACTGGTTTAGCTCTAACTCGCTTACCATAAATGCATCAAAAACATCGTACATGATATTCTCAGCTAAAAATAAAAAAACTCATGACCACCCAGCCTTACATATAAACAACACTAAAATCATCAAAAGTAATTGTGACAAATACCTCGGACTTAGGTTAGACAACAAACTCACTTGGCAAACTCATATTGATTACATAAAAACAAAAATAATATCGCTAATGGGATCAATGCGCGGGTACATTAATAATATTCCAAAAAAAATCCGCCACAACATTTACAACTCACTAGTTCGTTCACAAATAAATTACCTAATCGAAATCTGGGGATGCGCCACCAAATCTACAACTGAAGATCTACAAATAGCACAAAATAAAATAATTAAACTTTTATTTAACTACGATATAACACACCTACAACTGAACTATACAAACACACAAAACTAATTAGCATTCATCAACTCTACACTTTCAATACCTGCATTCTCATTAGGAAAATTCTTAACAAAACCATACACACTCAATTATGCTTTAACACAAAAACATCCAAATACAGCCAAAGAAACCCCAACCAAATCCAGACACGCCCCCCGCGGACGTAATATGGCAGGAAAAATATAAAATACGAAGGTGTACAACTTTATAATAATCTACCGGCAGATATCAGGAACACATCGTCTTTTAGCATATTCAAAACGAAACTCAAACAGCACATCATTAACAACGCAAAACTATTAAGTTAACAACGTACGAGTAAGCTAGTCTCACAACTATGTATACCTACTTTTAAGAAAAGAAAAAAAATCTGTTAGCTACTGGACTACACTTTGCCTTAATTATGTATTTATTCGCTTAAGTGAACAATGTATGTTCTTTTAGAATAAATAAAGAATCTTTAAACCGAAAACATTTCACTAGTGATAATCGTAACTGCAAATTCGTGCCTGAAAAATCAGCAATTTTTGTGATTTCTCGATCGTTATTGACCGCAAGTGTGATAGCGAGAGAATTACAACGTTTTTGCAAGCAAGTCAATTTAAACGAACTCATTATAATTAAAAGCAAGCACTACGAAAAATTTATTAACAATTTCATAAAGGAAATGAGTCTTATAAAAGATATTTCTACTTGTTATTAAAGATGTGACAAGAGTTACTAACAAAGACACGAAAACTGTGATCTTAAATGGCTTCCACCTGTTACCCACGAGTGGCCACGCGGGGGTAAACAGAATGGTAAATAATATTAGGAAGTAATATTACTAGCCAGGAATGACTAATGACGTAACAAAATTCGTAAAGAAGTGTAGAAGTTGTCAAATTCAAAAGCATTCCAATAGGCATACGAAGGAACCGATGGTCATCACATCCACGGCATCAACTGCTTTTGAAAGAGTTACTTTAGATTTAATGGGACTTTTAGATGTAGATAATTTAAACTATAAGTACATTCTGACATTACAATGTGACTTGACAAAATATGTCGAGGCTTATCACTTAAAGAAGAAAGATACTGTTTTTGTAGCTAGGTTATTTGTAAACAATTTTATTCTGAGATATGGTATCCCGAGAGAGATAATAACAGACCAGGGAACAGAGTTTATGTCATCAGTTTTTACTGAAATATGCACTTTGTTGCATATTAATAAACTGCATTCAACAGCTTATCATCATGAAACTCTGGGAGGATTGGAAAATACTCATAAGGTTCTAGGAGCTTATCTTAGAATTCAGTGTGACAATAACAAAACAGATTGGAGCAGTTGGCTTCCATTCTGGTGCTTTTCTTTTAACACTACAGTTCACTCTGAGACACAATTTATGACCATTTGAGTTAGTATTTGGAAAAAATTGTAATTTACCATCTAATATAGCACAAAATTCATATGTTGATCCTTTGTATAATCCTGATTCTTATCATTTGGAGCTAAAATACAGACTTCAAAAAGCACAAGCTGAAGCTAGAAATAATTTATTATTCAGTAAGGAATTAAGAAAAATAATTTTGACAAAAATGTAAATAGTTTAAAATATAAGAGCGGAGATTTAGTCCTAATTAAAAATCAAGTAGGAAATAAGTTAGATAAAATTTATTTAGGACCATACAAAGTAGTTGAAGATGTTACACCAAATGTAAAAATATTAAAAGATAACAAAGAAATTGTTATTCATAAAAATAATACAAAACTGTTTGTAACTTAAAAATACTTTGGTAAAATGATAAGATGTTTTTTTTTAATATTATGTAATGTTTAAAAATTTTTTTTTCATAATTATGTGTATGTTGTGTTAGGTTAGTTTAAGAAAAAAAATGCATTATGTAAATAAGTAATAATAACATTTTTTTTTAAAAGGGGAGGTGTAGTGTGCAGCTCGCCTAACCTTATATATTGTAACTGCACACACCAAATGGGCACTATTACACGAATCGCTGAACTGAACAGTTCTCTTTTATTTTACCTACATCACTCTAATACATGGTCTTTGTCAGAGCTCAACAACATACAGCCCTGTATGGTCGTTGTCAGAACTCAACGACATACAGCCCTGTATGGTCGTTGTCAGAACTCAACGACATACAGCCCTGTATGGTCGTTGTCAGAACTCAACGACATACAGCCCTGTATGGTCGTTGTCAGAACTCAACGACATACAGCCCTGTATGGTCGTTGTCAGAACTCAACGACATACAGCCCTGTATGGTCGTTGTCAGAACTCAACGACATACAGCCCTGTATGGTCGTTGTCAGAACTCAACGACATACAGCCCTGTATGGTCGTTGTCAGAACTCAACGACATACAGCCCTGTATGGTCGTTGTCAGAACTCAACGACATACAGCCCTGTATGGTCGTTGTCAGAACTGAACGACATACAGCCCTGTATGGTCGTTGTCAGAACTCAACGACATACAGCTCTGTATGGTCGTTGTCAGAACTGAACGACATACAGCCCTGTATGGTCGTTGTCAGACCTCAACGACATACAGCCCTGTATGGTCGTTGTCAGACCTCAACGACATACAGCCCTGTATGGTCGTTGTCAGAGCTCAACGACATACAGCCCTGTATGGTCGTTGTCAGAGCTCAACGACATACAGCCCTGTATGGTCGTTGTCAGAGCTCAACGACATACAGCCCTGTATGGTCGTTGTCAGAGCTCAACGACATACAGCCCTGTATGGTCGTTGTCAGAACTCAACGACATACAGCCCTGTATGGTCGTTGTCAGAACTCAACGACATACAGCCCTGTATGGTCGTTGTCAGAACTCAACGACATACAGCCCTGTATGGTCGTTGTCAGAGCTCAACGACATACAGCCCTGTATGGTCGTTGTCAGAACTCAACGACATACAGCCCTGTATGGTCGTTGTCAGAACTCAACGACATACAGCCCTGTATGGTCGTTGTCAGAACTCAACGACATACAGCCCTGTATGGTCGTTGTCAGAGCTCAACGACATACAGCCCTGTATGGTCGTTGTCAGAACTCAACGACATACAGCCCTGTATGGTCGTTAGATTTTACTTTAGCTTTGAACGCATTAAAGGGCAAATCTAGCAAAGAAGAGGGTAGCTTGTTATAAAAAGTTATACCAAGCCCAACAAATGAGTTACGAACCTTATGAAGCCGGTGAAATGGAGCACGTAATTTGTCCTTATTTCTGGTGTTAACATTGTGAATATCACTGTTTTTAGTGTATAAATGTATATTTTGTCTAATATATAAGATGTTGGCGAAGACGAATTGTGATGCCACCGTGAGAATACCAATCTGTTTAAAAAAATCTCTCAAAGAAACTCTGGCACCGAGCTGGTAAATTGCTCGAACAGCTCGTTTTTGAAGAACAAATATATTTTGAATGTCAGCGGCTTTGCCCCAGAGCAGAATACCGTATGACATAACGCTATGAAAATAACTAAAATAGACTAACCGAGCTGTATCAACGTCAGTGTATTGTCTTACTTTCCTGACGGCGTAGGCGGCTGAACTGAGCCTTCCCGCTAGGCTTGATATATGTGGGCCCCACTGAAGTTTGGCATCTACTGTTATACCCAGAAAAACTGCCGAGTCTACAGTTTTAAGAATCTCTTTATCTAAAACGATGTTGGGTCCTAGATTTCTAACATTCGGTAAGGCAAACTTTATACATTTCGTTTTTTTAGCATTGAGAACTAAGTTATTTGTCGTAAACCAATCTGTAACCATTGAGAGTGCACTGTTTACGTCGTCAAAATCTTGTCTATTCCTGTCTACTTTAAAAATAAGAGAGGTGTCATCTGCAAACAGTACAACGTCACAGATACCCTTTAAATAGAATGGTAAGTCATTGATATACACTAAAAACAAGAATGGACCCAGTATTGAACCTTGAGGTACACCTAACTGAACTGGTAGCCCGGAAGATTTCACACCATTTACATCTACACATTGAAACCTATTATGTACTCGTAAATATGAATTTATTACTTTAAGAGCTTCGTTTTGTACACCGTAATGATGTAGTTTACGCAAAAGCGTGTCATGGTGCACGCAATCAAAGGCTTTGGAAAGGTCACAGAAAATTCCAATAGCATTTTGCGAGTTCTCCCATGCGTTAAATATATATTTCAGCAGAGCAACACCCGCATCTGTAGTCGAACGACCTTTAGTAAAGCCATATTGTTCATCATGAAGGAGGCCATTTAAATTAAAATGTCTTAGCAACTGCTTGAGTATTAACTTTCAAATATTTTGCTAAATGCAGGTAAGATAGAAATAGGCCTAAAATTGCCAAAGTCATTTTTATTACCTGATTTAAATAAAGGTATGACTTTACTACTTTTCATGAGGTCAGGAAAAGTTCCTACATCAACACATTTATTAAAACTAACAGCTAGATAGGGGGCTACTATGTCTATTATATTACTTAACAGTTTAATGGAGATGCCCCAGTAATCACCAGTGTTTTTAGACTTAAGTGTGTTAAATACATTAACTACATCACGAGGTGTTATATGTTCGAAGCTAAATAAGCGACCACATTTAGGCACACTACTATGCAAAAGGTTTTCAGCTTTAGACGGGGATGAATTTAAGGAGCGAGTCGTAGTTATAGGTATGTTGGCAAAAAACTCATTAAATGCCTCAGCAACGTCTGCTGCTTTATTAACTAATTTGTTGTCGACCATAACTTCAAGTTGTTTGTCTTGTTTAACCGACTTACCCGTTTCATTGTTAATAATTTTCCAAGTGGTTTTTACTTTGTTATTGGAATTTTTAATTGTATTGCTTAAAAATTTAGATTTAGCACAAACACAAATACTTTTAAATAATTTTGAATAATTTTTGACATACTCTAGGAAAGGAGTATCAAACCTGTGCTTTTTCAAACCATATAATTCGTATAGTCTCGCTCTACTTTTATAAATACCTGGAGTAGCCCATTGGTTAAAGCCAACGGTAGTGCCATTAATATTAATGATTTTTGTCTTGAAGGTAGATTGGTACTCTTTTTGCACAACATCAAAAAGGGCTCCATAGATTTCATTAGGATTGTCATGTTCTACTATAGATGGTCTAATTCTTTGGGCTACATTATTTTTAAATTTGTTGCAACGACTAGCTGTATAAGGCCTGCATTCTATTTTATGCGGCTTTTTATGTAATGGCATAGGGAAGCTAGCTAATAAACCACAGTGGTCAGACCTTAAGCCACTTAGCACTAATTTATTTTTGGCATCACAATCACTAAATATATTATCAAGACATGTGGACGAAGATGCCGTGATCCTAGTAGGTTCAAAAAACAAGTTAAATAAATTATAAGACCTAAAAAGATTGAGAAGTCTAATACTTAATGGAGTAACATCTAAAATATTAATATTAAAATCTCCACATAAAATTATACTTTTATTACTAGATTTTAACCTATTCAGTGCATCTTCCATTACCGATTCAAAATGAGTAAAATCCCCAGAAGGGGGTCGATATACGCAAATTATAACGTATCGCTCGAGTTCAACACAAGACAACTCAATAGTGCGCTCGATAGAAAGATTAACTAAATCTAACCGTTGTTTACATTTCAACTTGTTTGAAACCAGAACTAAAGACCCACCGCGAATAGCACTTTTTCTTGCAAATGCACTTTGTACAGTAAAATAATCATCGTTTATAAACAATACTTCATGTTCCCTCAACCAGTGTTCAGTCATACATAAGAACTGAACATTATAGTTCTCCATAAATAAACTTAACTCTAGCTCTTTGCCGGACAGACCCTGCATATTTTGATGTACAACATTCAATATATGCGGCTGACCCATTGTCGCACCTAATAGTTTAAACTACAAGGTGTGTCAAAAGTGGTGTTAGTACCAGTACTAACAGTATTCGATGGTACACTACAGGTACCGGTGTCACTTTGTATATTGTATGCTAAAAGATTAGCAATAAGTCTCCGACAACTAGGTGGCAAATACATTGTATTATTTGTCAGTTTGTAATCAGTAATAAATTGATTACAGTCGAAATATAAAATAGCATCACTGTGATGACAAGTCCTATTATAAATTAACATATTTAAATTATAAATGTGCCTATTTTGCTCATCATACAAATATTGCGAATAAGGTAAGGCACAGAAAATAAATTTACAATTCTTGGTCTTGTTAAGATGCAACATCAAATGGACGCATTCATTTATGTCCTTTTTTCTTACAGTTAAACTATCCCCATACAATAATATAACAGTGGAACTGGGGTTTATTTTTGTCAATTTAATTTTCCTAATTAATTGGCTAATACTGGCACCGGGTAAACAATGATTAATTACAGATTGTTGTGAACACTGATTAAATATACTACCAAAACCTTGACCAAATTTGTCAGAAAATATATATGTTGTTTTAATCAAATTATTCATACTATTGTTATCATCACACATACAGCTACCTACTGGCTGAGCCATTGAGGGTGCGGGTGTACCAAGTTGAGGCTGGGGCTCTTGGGAGCAGGCACAGCTAAAAGAGAGGTTATTAGTCAGAGACTCATACCTCTCCGCATTGTACTTGACCAGGTCTGCCAACTCATTGGCCTCCTGCAAGCGCTTACTCAGGTCTTGTTGAGTAGCCACATATTTACTAAAGATCTCCTTTAGAGCAAATTCCTTTACAAACAATTCATCCTGAAGGTGCTGAGTGTCGGTATCATACATAGTATTACATAATTCTAACTCAGTATTACACTTTTTTAATTCTTAAATTAAATTTAGATTTTTTTGCCTAAGTTTTGTATTCAATTTATTAACTTTATGGCGTTTTAATGATTTATGAATTTTTCTAATTAATCTATTAATTTTAATATATTTTTTTATCTTGTTATGGCTAGTATACAGTTTGCATTTAGTAACAGTGTCATCAGTCAAGTCTATTGTTACAATTGGCTCAACACATGTGGATCCGGACCCGCTACCAACCAACTCATCATAAAGTTTGCATGTGATCGCAGACTCTTCACTGGCTTTGTGGGATTCCAGACGGGTTATTGTGTTGTGGGCTCTGCTTAATTCCAGTTTTAATTCAGATATCCGTCTCAAAGCCAGATCATGGGTGTCACTACATTGTTGGAAATTTGACACAAGTTGAAGGAGATGTTGATGCTGGTCAAGTGTGTCCATATGCTGTGTATGTAGTTCAGCCAACTGGTTCTTAAGCTCAGTGTTCTTGTTATTAATATACTGTACTTCCACCTCGCTGTCTTCCCTTTCCTGTAGCAGCTGATCGCATTGCTTTTTACTATATTCCAACTCTTTTAATGTAGCCCTCAGTTTTTCCTCCAAGGATGCAGTTCTACGGGTCAACATATTTACAAGCAGACCCTAGATGCACCCTGGAATGAGATAAGAGAAAGCTAAGTGAATAAAAGGAATAAGAAAGCAGGATAAGATGTGTATAGTAAATACCTACTTGATCAAAGGGCCTACTGGGATTACAAATAATTTTGAACAAACAAAAGAATAAAAGTTATGAGGAGTGTGTAATCTCAATTATGGGATTATAATTTATATTTTAATTCACTGGTATGTCTATTGAAAAACAACAAAAATTAAGTTTGCAAAAAGGTTGGGGGTAGGTACTACTATTTTAAATTTAAATTATTTTAATTGCCTGCGCTATTCATACACATACTCATACATAGGACTGTACCCACAAAAGGATTCCTTGCAAAACACACATCACAACGACAAATACAGTTCACTTATACATCAACATACACAATAATAATATACACAATAATATTTCTATGACACTCATATACCATCTGTCCCAATACACATTCAGTAATTATACCACACAACAATACTCCTTTTCTATTCGTATATCTGCGACACACACATTCCCACCAATACTCATAAATCAGTTTTCCAGATTTCACCAGTTTCTCACCCTTTTGTTTTTAATACATTCCATTACCGTGTTTTACATTGTTGCAATAAATACTTGGATACTCGTAATCATTCAACATTTGGACCGCCTTTTTTGTGTATACTTGTATTTATAAATGGCTACCATCATTGAATTAAATGAAGAACTGGAGTCAATAATAAGGGATACTTAAATCATTTACCTGTTCTCCGGAACAATGTAGTATTTACCTTCCTAATCATAATAAGGCAATACAAATATTAAATTTAAATATAAGAAGTATAAATAAACACTTTGATGAGCTAACAGTACTCTTATCTACAATAAAAATTAAATGCCATATTATTGTTTTGACAGAGTGTTGGCTAAGTAAAGTAAGTGAAATTCCTATTTTAGATGGTTATACATCTCATTACACTAAAAACACTAGCAATCAAAATGATGGTATAATCATATACGCTGATGACACTCTAAATTGCAACATAACTGAGCCAGTCTTTATGGATGCTAACTGTCTCATCTGCTGTGTTGATCAGAAACTGGCACTTCTTACCATCTACCGTTCGCCGTCTTACAGAAATAGGCAACATTTTGATAATTTTTTAGATAGTCTAAATAGTGTTTATGACAGATTATCGGAGTATAGCAGTGTTGCCCTTATAGGAGCCGTTAACATAGACATTAAAACGGATACTCTGGATGCGCGTTGTAATGACTATCTTGTAGCTAATGCGATTCATGGACTTGTACCAACCCATACTTTATCTACCAGACTTAGCAATTGCCTAGATCACATTTTGCTGAAGTTTAAATTACCTGCCACGTCTTTAGTCATTGAAACATATATTACAGATCATACGCCAGTGATGCTTTCTTTAGAACACGTAAGTCCTATACTTAAACCTAATAATGTAGTCAGTAGAATAGACTACCAAGCAATAAAAGTGAGCTAGAAGATATCAATTTCACCGAAATCTTACAATCACAAGATGCGAATCAAAGCACTAATATGTTCATATCCCTCCTGATGTCTTTAATAGATAAACACACACAGCTTATCAAAGTCCCTAGAATGAAAAGAAACATAAAGCCCTGGATTACTTCAGGGGTACTACGTTGTATTGCACATAGAAATAGACTACACAGAAAATTATCTATGTCTCCTAATAATCTTATCCTTAAACTAACCTATACACGGTATCGTAATTTTTGTAATCGCCTTCTACGAAGGCTAAAAAGTGAGTATGAAAAAAAAACAAATTGAGAAAGCAGGACGTAATCCTAAAGCCTTATGGAAGGTTATCAAAGATATAACACATACTAGGAAAATTAAAACTTCGCCTTCAGAATTGCTAAATGTTCAAAACAATCCCAATTTAGCTGTTAATCATGTGTGCTCATTTTTTACAAATGTTGGTCGGAACTTAGCCAACAAAATAATATCTTCAAGTCAAAATAGGCAGTCTGAGCCATCTCAGCACAAATCGCCTTTCCTTGTTAACTCGTTTGTTCTCATGGAGATAGACGACACTGAGGTTGAATCAGTAATACTGCAGTTGCGCAGTAACTGTGCAACGGGTTGGGATAAAATATCTTCCAACCTGCTAAAGCATTGTAGCAACCTTCTGATAGCCCCCATTACACACATATTTAACCTATCTATAAAGACGGGTGTTTTTCCTCAAGCATTTAAAAAAGCTCTGATTCACCCAGTACATAAGGGAGGGGACAGAGACAATGTCAATAATTATAGGCCAATATCAGTGTTGTCCGCACTATCCAGGATGCTAGAAAAAATCCTGAATTCCAGACAACGGTTTTTTAGACAAATGCAACATTATTGCAGATAATCAGTATGGCTTCCGAAGTGGCATATCCACTGAGGATGTTGTACTGGATCTGACTCAATTCATTGCAAGACAACTGGATAGTAAAAACAAATACCTTGGCATTTTCTTGGACATGGCGAAAGCCTTTGACACGGTCTCTGTCCCCATCTTACTGTCAAAACTTGAGTCCATGGGTATCAGGGGAATACCTCTTAATATTATATGTTTAAGGACTATTTGACTAATAGGACACAACAAGTGCAGATTGGTTCCTATTTTAGTTATGAGCTAGTTGTCAATTTTGGAGTGCCGCAAGGCAGTGTTTTAGGCCCAACACTATTCAAAATTTATATAAATGATCTCTGTAAAATGCCCACACCAAATGCAAAAATTTATACGTACGCAGATGACACTGCCATTGTGGTACATGGTCCTAGTTGGACTCTTGTAAAGCAATTGGCTGAAGATTGCCTCAGGAGAATAATGTGCTGGCTCAACTCCAACCTATTGGCACTTAATTTAGACAAAACTAATTATGTAGCCTTCAAAATAAGAAAAAAACAACAAACCACCTGATGACTATAATATAATTGCACACACTTGTTTAGATAACACACAAAACTGTCATTGTAACACGTTAACACCTGGCAGTGTTGTCAGATATTTAGGAGTTCAAATTGATGAGTGCCTAAGATGGGATTTACAACTTAAAAAAGTAATGACAAGGTTGAGAAACATGATCTTTTTGTTTAAAACTCTCAGAGAATCTGCTTCGCAAGAGCTTCTTATAAAAATATACATTGCACTGTGTCAATCTGTCATTAACTACTGTATTCCAGTGTGGGGCGGTGCCTCAAAGACATTGTTTCTAGCCCTGGAGCGAGCCCAAAGAGCTGTTTTGAAGGTTAAAAATAGGAAGCCTTTTAGATACCCAACTAGACAGTTGTACTCAGAATGTCAGGTGTTAACTATTCGACAGCTGAGATCCTAAACCTAGAAAAATCACCAGTAAATCTAATCGTCTCCGGAATGGATTCCATGAAAGTCAGAGCCAAGCATGAGGTCAAGTTTCAAGTATTGTCACGATGGGAAAACCAATTCGATTTACCTATCAGAGCCTACGTGATGTCCAAGCACTTGACCTCCAACATACCAATAAACACCACGATGGGGACCGATTGGCCGCATATAGCAAACCTCCAACTAGCAGATACAAATTATTATGCATCAGGACCTATTGATCAGTTGTTGGGTGTAAACGAATATGCATCAATTCTCAAGCAAGGACTTATTAAAGGTCCACCAGATACACCATGTGCCCAAAATACCTATCTGGGATGGATCTTAATGGGTGGAATAACAATTAAACTGAACGCACGAGAAAAATCCTTGACGGCCATGAAGCAAGAAATGAACATAGAAGATTTACTGACCACAATATGGGAAGTTGATACGGACATGAAAAGAAAACTTACCCTAACTGAACAACTATGTGAAAATATACAGAGTTAAAGGTTAAGTCGACCTATTCCCGTTAAGGGCGTGTAGTTTACACCTTTACTGACTGATTTGACTATGAAACACCCTATCCTAAATCTATCAGTTTTCGAGATATTTGAATTTAATTGTTTTTTCCCGATTTTCGGCTATCAGCTTAGATATTTTGAAATGTGTAAGTCTTATTATTACTATTATTTGATTTTTACATGTACAATTAGATTCTTCATAACATCAATAACCAATATTGTACGTAAAATGAATAAATAAGTCGTTGTAGACGATTAAAACTTGGCGCCTGCTTTGCAGATGTGCCTAAAAATATCTACGTTTCATCAGCTATCCAACGAATTATAACAATCTAGGGTTTTACCAAAAATTTGTAGTAAAAACTTAGTGTCATAGGCTAGAGGGGAGGTAAAAAAAAGTTAAATAAAACAATGGTGAGTACAAGATACTAAATTTACTAAAGTTTAAAATCAAATGTCATGTTCAACATGCCCGCCTCTTTTTTGCACATATCTTCGCATTCTTCTTCGAAGTCCACTTTTTTACGACACCAGTAGTTAACGTCCTTCTCATTTCATTCGCCGCATTAATTATCCTCTCTCTTAATATTTCAACTGAGGAAATTGGGTTGGGCTCACTGTACACGAGACTCTTCATGTGCCCCCATACATAAAAATCCATGGGGGTTAGGTCCGGACTTCTGGCTGGCCAAGGTAAAGGCCCACCTCGTCCAATCCATTTGTTGGGATAATTTGTGTCCAGCCATTCTCTGACACTTCTCATAAAATGTGCAGGGCAACCATCATGCTGAAACCACATGTCTCGATACAAATTAAGTGGCAAATCGTCTAATAGGTCATTTAGGTCTCCTCGCAGGAAATTTTCATAGTGTTCCCCATTTAAATTATCGGGGAGAAAGTAAGGCCCAATCAAATTATCAGAAATAATGCCCATCCAGACGTTTAGGCTAAATCTTCGTTGTAACCCCTTTACTCTCTTCTTGTTGGGGTTTTGCAGTTCCTTCGGGGTCCAATAATGAGCGTTGTGATAATTGGTAATACCATCTTTATCAAATTTAGACTCATCTGTCCACAAGATTTAAAAAAAAAAGTCGGGTCTTCGATATCAGCATTCAACATAAATCTGCAGAAATCTAATCTTCTCACGGGATCTCCCTCTTCGATAGCATGTACCGGCGTGTAATGGTATGGGTATAGGCCGGCTGTATGAACGGTGAACCATACTTTCCATTGCGAGAGTCCCAGATCACGGGCAACCATATTAGTGGACGTGGTTGGATCCAATCGAAATCGTTTCACTATCTCATTGTATTGTTCCTCATCGTCATCAATCACTCGTGGTCTTCCCAAATCTGTACGTCGTCTTGAAACAGAGCTAGTTTCTCGAAGTCTTCGATAAAGTCCATCGAACACGCTCACATCCGGCACTCGACGGCTGGGATAGCGTGTTATGTACTCATTGCGAGCATGTGCGGACACACAATTGCAGTATCCGTAGCAAATTAACATGTCAGCATATTCCTCATTCGTGTAGGTCGTCATCTTCCACAGTTCCGTATCACAAGCACAAATCAGAGTCCAGTTTACAAGCACAACAGTCAGGAATTAAAAGAAACAGTCCAGAAACACAGCCAAGTCGAGTAGAAAACAGAGAACAGAATAATATCGCATCTACCACGGACGAATTACATAAGCAGACTAACAATAACAAGTTAATAACCAAACACAAAACATGTATTCCTGAACCGGTTTCTACATATTATTTTTCTCACTCAAACCTGCATAAATCGAAAGGTGTCTCGCTCGCACGCACCGCATTCACTTTAAAGGACAATAGGCGAGGGACTGTTAGAACTGCTACCTGGGGGCTCGCAACTAAGTTTTTTCTACAATTTTTTATTATAGTCCTAAATTGTTATAACTCGTTGGATAGCTGATGAAACGTAGATATTTTTAGGCACATCTGCAAAGCAGGCGCCATAATATTTTTTTTAGATATCCTTGAAAGAAAAATAAACTTACTAAATTTTTATTACTTTTATAAGTTTTAATCGTCTACAACGACTTATTTATTCATTTTACGTACAATATTGGTTATTGATGTTATGAAGCATTTAATTGTACATGGAAAAATCAAATAATAGTAATAATAAGACTTACACATTTCAAAATATCTAAGCTGATAGCCGAAAATCGTGAAAAAACAATTGAATTCAAATATCTCGAAAACTGATAGATTTAGGATAGGGTGTTTCATAGTCAAATCAGTCAGTAAAGGTGTAAACTAACAGGAACAGGTCCCTTAACAGGGCCCTTAACAGGAATAGGTCGACTTAACCTTTAACCCTGTATACGAGAAGACACACAAGCGAGATAAAGACGGAAAATACATAGTCAAGCTACCTTTTAAAACCGAACAACCAAAATCAGTAGAAGGCAACACCAGAGAAGTAGCAAAAAGAAGACTCCTTCAACTAGAAAAAAGATTTAATCAAAACACAGAACTGAAGCAAGAATACACAAAGGTGATCAATGAATATAAAGAATTAAAACATATAGAAAAAGTACCTAAGGATGAAATAAATAATAAATCAGTATACTTACCTCACCACGCAGTGATCCGTAGTGACAAGGAAACAACGAAGACTAGTGTTGTGTTCGACGCCTCATGCAAGGGCTCCAACGGTACTTCACTAAACGATGAACTATTGTTGGGTCCAATGTTACAAGATGACTTGAGAAGCATAATCATTAGATGGAGAATTCATGGCGTTTGTTATGTTTCTGACATTCACAAGATGTACAGAATGATCTGGACAAACAAAGAAGACATCGATTATCAAAGAATTCTGTGGAGAGATAATACATCAGAAGACATCAAAGACTACAGACTTTTAACTGTGACATTCGGAACGGCTTCCGCACCCTATCTCGCAGTAAAGACACTCATGCAACTGGCTGAAAACGCAGGTGACAAATATCCCAAAGCTGCAAAGATATTGCGCGAAGACTTTTACGTCGACGACGTTACGTCCGGACACGATGATCTAGAACAAGCTATAAGAATCAGTCAAGATCTCAAAAATCTACTGCGTCTAGGTGGCTTTGAACTGAAAAAATGGTCTTCTAACAACCGTGATTTCATGGAGACTATTGAACCGAGCGAAAGATCGTCCAACGCACATCTACAACTAAAGATCGATGGAACAATTAAAGCCCTGGGCATACAATGGAATTTGGGGAAAGACCAATTCGAATATAATCTGAACTTATCTGTTATTGGAAAAACAATCACGAAGCGAAGCATTCTATCCGATATTCAAAAGTTATTCGAACCGCTCTGATGGATTGCCCCTTGCCTTGTAATGGCAAAGATTTTAATTCAACAACTCTGGCAAGAAAAGATTGATTGGGACGAAGCCTTGAATACGACACTGGCTGAAAAATGGGCTACAATGAGATCTGATCTGGAACATGTAAACGGAATCTACATAAATAGATGGATGGGAACGACTAGCTCAAAAAAGAATTCCATAGAAATCCACGGATTCTGCGATGCCTCTGTACAAGCATACGGTGCTGTGGCATACTGCCGAGTCACAAACTCAGATGGCACAGTAAAAAGCACAATCATTGCTGCTAGAACAAGAGTAGCTCCTTTGTAAACCATTTCATTGCCCCGACTCGAACTGTGTGGAGCTTTGCTTCTATCCAAACTACTTAAGCAAATAAGGCAAGCAATGAGGATACTTATGCTTCCCAAATCTATGCTTGGACAGATTCAGCTATTGTTATCTCCTGGTTACACGGAGACCCGAACAAATGGAAGGTGTTTGTGGCAAACCGCGATGTCGAGATAACAACCAATGTAAGTTGCAGTCAGTGGCACCAAGTCCAATCTCACGATAATCCAGCTGATATTGCATCAAGGGGTATGTCAGTAGCCAGCTTGAAAGGTTGCGACCTGTGGTGGAACGGACCACAGTGGTTGTTACACCAGAAGATACAGTTCACTAAACTAAACATAACACCAATAGACATAGAAAGAAAGAAAAACACTATAAAAGCTTTGAAATTAACAAAAAACGAAAACGAAGAAAGTAATAAATTATCTGCACAACTCGAAGACTTTGATACGCTGACTGAACTACTGAGAGCAATCACCTACTGCCGAAGATTCCTGCAAAGAAAGAAACGAAAAGAACACATACATAGCACAATCAATACTGAAGAACTCCAACTCTCCTTGAAACCTGTATAAAAAGAGAACAAGAAGAAGAATTTAAAGAAGAGATAGAAAGTTTAAAAAGAAAGAAAAGAGTAAAAAAATCAAGCAAATTAAAATCATTAAATCCTTACCTCGACGAGAATGGAGTCCTCAAGGTGGGCGGCCGGCTCAGGAACGCAGAGTTGAGTGACGAATGCAAGCATCCAATTATTCTGGGTCGTAACAGTAAACTTACCTATCTTATAATAGCAGAAACCCACTCGAAGACGTTGCATGGAGATATGCAAATGATGCTTACTTACCTCAGATCCAAGTATTGGATACTGCGAGCAAAAACGCTGGTCAAACAATACATCCATCGTTGCTTGGTGTGTGCTAAACTAAACGCAAAAGTGAGAACACAAGTAATGGGACACTTACCAAGTGTACGGGTGAAACCAGCACGAGCATTCCTCAATTCAGGTGTCGACTTTGCGGGACCATTCCAAATATTGTTGAGTAAGAGCAGAGGAGCCAGAACTAGCAAGGCTTATATAGCCATATTTATTTGCATGTCCACTAAGGCAATTCATTTAGAATTGGTTGGTGACCTAAGTACAGCAGCATTCATAGGCGCATTTAAAAGGTTTTGCGCCCGCAGAGGAAAATGCATAAATCTGTGGAGCGACCAAGGTCGAAATTTTGTTGGAGCTAATAAACAACTACATGAAGCCTGGAAAGAAGCTGGTTTGCAATTTGATGGAACCATCGCTGAATTACTTGCTAACGATGGAACTCAGTGGCATTTTCACTTAACTTCGGAGGACTCTGGGAGGCCGGAGTAAGATCCCTAAAATATCACATGAAGAGAATTCTCACTACAAACTTGACATTCAAAGAGATGACTACGGTTCTCTGCGAAATAGAAGCATGCCTGAACTCGCGTCCGTTATGTCCAATGGACGATGACACCATGCAAGCACTAACACCTGGTCATTTTTTAATAACGGAAGCACCAGTCACCGTCCCGAACCCAAACATAAAGGACGCTAGAATGAGCAATTTGACACGCTGGCAATATACTCAGAAGTTCTTGAGCGACTTGGCAGAAAGAGTATCTAACGAGACTCCAACAGAGACCGGGAAAAGAGAGAAGAGTTTAAGAAGGGAGATATAGTGCTGATCAAGCAAGACAATCTCCCTCCGGGAAAATGGCCCATGGGACGCATCACCGACAAGCACCCCGGAAAACCGCGGCCGCGACGGTTTACCCAGAGTGTATAGCGTAAAGAGTGGTGACAGTATAACCAAGCGATGTGTGACAAAGTTGTGTGCTTTACCTATCGATACAGTACCAGATGAGGTGATTGTTTAACGTAGATACGTTATTAAGCTAGATAGCTAAGCGTAAGCGTAAGCGTAGCGAAGCGTAGATAAGCTAGATAGCTTTATTTTGCATGTATACTCGTAACTTAATAAATTATTGTTCTTAAAGGACTATCATAGTCCTTTGGTGGGCGGCTTATGTTAACGCCAATTTAGCTATGTAAAGAGACGCACGAGCCTACACTGACTTAGTTGCCAATAAACTTCATAAAGGACAGACGCATTTCATTTTAAAAATCCATTGACACAGTGCTAACAAAGATCAACTTTATAAACTACAACAAAAGGACAAGGCTATCGAGGCGAAATAAAAACAAATAGCAGCCGGCATTGCATTCTTGGCGCACATAATTTCCGATCAGCTAGGTAAAAATGGTAAAACTAGCGACCTAATAAGGGACTTAATGGAAGTAGGTCGGCTATTTTGCGACGTCCAACATTCTGAGTCTGAAGCCAGGCGCCACCTAGTGCTTATCAACGTCAGGACGGATCTTAAAAATCAGTTGACTCTAATAAAAATTGACAAATATCTTTTAGGGGATAACTTTGCAGAAACCCTTAAAACAGCCAAGGTGGTTTCAAAGTCCTCATCCGAATTGAAGCCAGAAGCAGCTAAGAAACTCGTCGCAAAGCTACACGCAATGGTCCAAGCAGACCCGCCGCCAGTAGACAAGGTACGACTTGCGGGCAGACTTGCACTTTTTATAGTCAGTGGTCCCGCATAACTGACGATCAATCCATCTTATCATGGATAAAGGGCTACCAAATCAAATTTGATTGCCCCGTTAACCAGTCCTGTTTACCTAAATAAGTTTCTTCGGATACTGAAACAAAGAACATAGCTGAAGCTGTTCATACCTAAAATAACTATTGGAGCTGTTTCCGGATGTGAACCTAGCGCTGACCAATATGTGTCACGTGTGTTTACTGTACCTAAGCCAAATGGGAAGACGAGATTTATTTTAAATTTAAAAGGATTAAATAAATTCATAAATATACAACATTTTAAGTTGGAAGACATTCGAACTGCTCTTAAGCTAATAACTAAAGATTGCTATATAGCGACTTTAGACTTAGCAGATGCCTACTTTTTAATTGAAGTCCACCCAAATTCACGGAAATATTTGGGATTTTTCTTTGATGGTAAACTGCATGACTTCAATGTTGTCCTATTCGGCCTTTATACATCTCCATTCATATTAAACTTATAAAACCGGTCGTATAATTACTACGAGCTTTACGAGCTAGCATCAGTTTTGAGCCGGCAAGCTCCACTGCATCACCCGCTGCTGATATTGCACGCGTTGCAACATGCGCCGCCGCCGTCGCTGACTCGTTGCCGGTCGAGGTAGTGACTCGTGTAGGACCCTTAAACGTGCCTACGCTACTATCGTCGCCAGACACAAACCTGTGTCTCAGGCCAAGAAGGGGGATAAGAAGAGCTGCTGTGAAAAAACGAATTCACTATTAACAGTACCTAACGTGTCCACAATACCAGTCAAACAAACTTTTTCGAAAAGAGCGTACAATTCGCAAGTAAGATAAGAAGAATTAAAAAACAAACTTTTTAAAATCTTGCTCTGTTTTGATGCAGTGTTTTGGAGATGTGGTGTTTTTTCTTACAAGTATTTTGCATCCTCGAACCCACACATGTTCAAAGCCACGCTCTTTGGCTTGAGCTTTGGTTCTATTAAGTAGGAGTTTATTTTCCAGTGTTAAGTGGTCGTTGATGTACACAATGTTATTGCCCTGTACCTGTAAGCCCACATCTCCAGCATTCAGTTTTTTAAATTTCCTCGACGCCGCTATAAAATCGTTCTTAAGGGAGCTGTTGTGTACAGAGCAAATAATGTTCTTATTCAGTTTGTCATTACGTGTCGGCACCCTTGCTATCTAATTAATCTGTTCCTTCTGTACATGAAAATCAATCGCTTTACCAATCTTGGCCATTATTGCGAACAGGTCTTCATCCTCAGATATTGGCACTCCTTTGATCTCAATATTGTTCATGCGAGACCTCTGTTCATTTTCAGACTGCCGATTCTCCAGCTGGGTCATTCTATCCTGCAGATTGATTATCACTTCTTTGGTTTTCTTCATTGTCTCGATTTCATCCTCCAGAACTGACACTTTACTTGGCAAAGCTTTTATTTCCTGACCGTAGCATTCAAATGACGATTTCAATTCAGAGACTTCTTGCCGTATGGTTTTTAATTCCGCCAGCTCACTCTGGATAGCCTTCACACTCTCGATCAACGCAGACAATGCTTCCATTTTAGATGACAGACGTTGAAGCTCGTGCTCGTTGATGTGGTATCCGAGTTCGCTGGTGATGCCTTCAAACAACCAGTTTAGGACTGGCAACCGGGGTAGTCTTGCAGCTTTGACATTACCATGTCGATTTACGCTCGCCAAGTTTTCTCCATCCAGCCTCCGTTATCCCGGCACAGGGAAAGTCGAATTTCACCTTACAGGCAACACACGTAGCACCATCCCTCGATTCAGTATCACAACGTTTACAGGTATACATGTTACACAATTACCGACTGACTTTGATGGAAAGTATGAGAAACACTGCCAGCGGCCGCTTAAGTAAAATATTAAAAACACCGTGTACTCGTGCGATCGGTACGCCAAGTACCGCCGAACGAAAAGATGTAAAGTTTAGATTTCGATGTAAAGTTTAGGTTTAGATGTAAAGTTTAGGTTCTCTAGTTTAGGACTCTGTATATTAACATGTTGTGTCTGTACTGATGACCGTTGCGTTCCTTCGTCTGAAGCCAATCCTGGGTATAGAATCAGCTCATTCTTATAATAGAAATGCATTGTATTTAGAACTGAACCAACATATAACATATCAACTCCGTAGCATAAGAGGAAGTGGTTTTAATTCAGCAAGATTCGATATAAACAAACTAACTAATTAACATAACATTGCAAGTTGAATAAAAGTGGGGGTAGCTCATAGAGAACACTAGTTGTGCACTTATTGAGGTACGGTCCGCACGCCACGTGCACATCCACCAGGTACGGTCCGCACGCCACGTGCACGTCCACCAGGTACGGTCCGTACGCCACGTGCACGTCCACCAGGTACGGTCCGCACGCCACGTGCACGTCCACCAGGTACGGTCCGCACGCCACGTGCACGTCCACCAGGCGCACCGCGGCCAGCAGGCGCGCGGCCGGCTCCAGCACGTGCTGCTACACGGTGTGTGCTACACGTGCGCGGCGTGCTGGCACGTCACGTGCACGTCCACCAGGCGCACCGCGGCCAGCAGGCGCGCGGCGGGCTGCAGTGCGTCCTCCAGTGCGCCCGCCAGCGGCCGCAGCGCCGCGCGCACACCGCGCGCCACGTTGCCGCAGAACACTAGCAGCGGCTGCAGCAGCGCGTTGAACGTTAGCGCCAGCGCCGGCTTCAGCGCGTAGTCCGAGGCCGTCTGCACCAGGCCCGAGGTGGCGCCGCGCAGCGCCAGCAGCACACAGCGCTGCACGTGCAGCAGCAGCGCCACGGGCAGCGCCAGCAGCAGCTGCGGCGCCGCCAGCAGCTCGGCAAGCAGGGCGCCCGCCACGCGCCCGCCGCGCCGCGCCGCTCGCTCCACGCGCGTGGGTCGTGCGCCGCCACACGCCGCCAGGAAGTCGCCCGAGCCGTGCTCGAAGTAGTACAGCTCCACGCGGTCCGGCTCTACTGAGGAGGTCAGAGTGTCATACCTGTGGGGTTAGCATGACCACTCGTCTATCTCTACGAAGAGTAGACAACAGTTTCTACACAAAGGTACATTTCGTTTCTCAGTTTTTGACAGCGCACTGTAGAAATATCCTTCTAAATTTGTCATTTTGTCTTTCGTTTCTAGCGATCTTTGTCTAGGTCTTTTTTTTTGTAGACTATTTCGGAAGAAAGTTGTCTAGGGTAGTGAAGGCAATTTGATTTATAATAACAGCTTCCGTGAATTGAATGTACCTTACACTTTTGCTATTCAATTCATGCTGTGTTTACGTTTTTGATCATTTTTGATGGCGTCCCTTAGCATTTATTATCAGAATGTGAGGGGACTACGAACTAAAACAGGAGGTTTCTTTAGAAATGTATGTATCAATAGCTTTGATGTTATTTGTTTGACGGAGTCATCGTTGATTGACGGGATTTCTGTTTCCGAAGTGTTTGACGACCGATATCTAGTGTGGAGGCGGGATCGGGACTATGCTAATACTAATCAAGTTATGGCAGGAGGTGTCTTAATCGCGGTTAAACGTGAACTGGTGGCGGATGCTCGCAGTGAATGGTGCTCGAGTGCTGAGGACTTGTGGGTTACACTGACACTAGCGCGAAAGAAACCAAGAATCTCTTATAAAATGCACATAAATTTGCGTAACTTACATCTGCAGCCAGAACATAGGCAACTCTAGCAGTTCAGCTCGGTAAGTTCTCGGATAACTTATCGGATATACTCCTTTAGCATTCTTCTGATAAGTTTGTTATTCTGGGTGATTTTAATCAACCAAACATAAAATGGCAGCCGACTGCCGACGGGTATACTTTACGCCCAAGTAACCTGCAGGGCGTCGTCCAAACCAACCTAATTGATAACTTCAATATCTGTAACCTTTCGCAGTATAACTCTCATTCTAATGACAATGACAGGATTCTGGACCTAGTGCTATCTAATGACCAAGTTGCTGTCACGTGGTGTGGTGATCCACTTGTACCTGAGGACTCGCATCACAAAGCATTATGTGTTACTGCGGACTTCGTTCAATTGCATAGTCTTCCTGTTCGTCCCTACGTGAAATTCTTGTATCACTTGGGTGACTATAATGCAATATGTGATGAACTGGATCTAGTGGATTGGTAGAGCGACTTAACCTGTCGGCCGTTAGAAGACGCCCTCACATACTTTTACACTGTTATTGATAGGCTTCGTAATACCTTTATACCAACAAAAACAGTAGTTTCCCAATCGAAGTATCCACCCTGGTACAGAAGCCCGTTGATTAAAATAATTAAACAAAATTCTAAATATCATACTAAATTTAAAAAATACGGGAATTTATCAGATTTCGAAAGTTTTGCTTTATTGAGAGAGCGGGCTAAAGACCAAGAAAAGATTATGACTTATCGGATATACTCCTTTAGCATTCTTCTGATAAGTTTGTTATTCTGGGTGATTTTAATCAACCAAACATAAAATGGCAGCCGACTGCCGACGGGTATACTTTACGCCCTAGTAACCTGCAGGGCGTCGTCCAAACCAACCTAATTGATAACTTCAATATCTGTAACCTTTCGCAGTATAACTCTCATTCTAATGACAATGACAGGATTCTGGACCTAGTGCTATCTAATGACCAAGTTGCTGTCACGTGGTGTGGTGATCCACTTGTACCTGAGGACTCGCATCACAAAGCATTATGTGTTACTGCGGACTTCGTTCAATTGCATAGTCTTCCTGTTCGTCCCTACGTGAAATTCTTGTATCACTTGGGTGACTATAATGCAATATGTGATGAACTGGATCTAGTGGATTGGTAGAGCGACTTAACCTGTCGGCCGTTAGAAGACGCCCTCACATACTTTTACACTGTTATTGATAGGCTTCGTAATACCTTTATACCAACAAAAACAGTAGTTTCCCAATCGAAGTATCCACCCTGGTACAGAAGCCCGTTGATTAAAATAATTAAACAAAATTCTAAATATCATACTAAATTTAAAAAATACGGGAATTTATCAGATTTCGAAAGTTTTGCTTTATTGAGAGAGCGGGCTAAAGACCAAGAAAAGATTATGTTTGACGACTATGTAACAAGAATAGAATCAGAGGTAATTAAAAATCCTCGGGCCTTTTGTGGTTATGTTAAGACGAGGAAACAATCAAACTCATATCCCTAGGTTCTACACTTTGGTCTTCTAGCGACGGTGACGCAATCTGCAACATGTTTGGTGACTATTTTCACTCCAATTTTCTCTTAGGCACTGGTCCTAATGGCTGGCAATGGCCCTATTTCATATGACGTGGCATGGCAGTGCGACACAGTGCACATATGATATCAGTTCGGTGGAAATAAGTGTGGATGAGCTTCACAGGCTGCTAAAACAAATCGACGTAAATAAGTCAGCGGGCCCGGATAACATTCCACCGGTTTTCATCGTGAACTGTACTAAAAGTCTTGCTGTCCCGCTCTCGATACTATTCAAAAAATCACTTGCTGTGGGTGTGGTAACCATGATCTGGAAGTCGGCATATATAACACCGATACACAAAAAGGGGCAAAAGACTTCCGTCGACCGTTCTCCAAATTGTGTGTATTTGCAAAAATTCTGGAAAAATTTGTATATAAGCAAGTTTACTCGGCTGTCAAACAAAGTCTCAGCGATCACGGCTTCGTAAGAGGTCGGTCTACCACGTCCAACCTAGTTATTTGTAGTGATTTTCTATCGGAGTCGACGTTATATATACCGATTACAGCAAATGTTTCGATCGAATTGACCATGTAATTTTAATGCGTAAACTTTTATCCATGGGTATCAGGGGTAACCTATTCAGGTGGTTTGGGTCGTATGTTGAGGGCAGATGTTAGACTGTGGTGCTGAATGGTTATTCATCTAGAGCTATGCGTATTCCCTCGGGAGTTCCTTAGGGGTCGTTACTGGGGCCTCTCTTATTTAATATTTTTATTAATGACGTGATTTCCTGTTTTCGTCATTCTAAAATACTGCTTTATGCTGATGATATGAAGATCATGAAACAGGTTGCCACCCATGCAGATGCTCTCTTACTACAGGAGGATCTTGACCCCTTTCAAACCTACTGCAATAGTAACAAGTTGAACCTAAACGTCTCCATGCTATGCTAGATTAGCCCTTCAATGCGTTTAAAGCTAAAGTAAAATCTAACCTTTGTTTGAAGGCATACTATTCTATCAACGACTACTTAAACGATAAGAATAGTTGGTCGCTGTGATTAACTCAATGTTTATGTTCTTTCTCCAGAATCAGCTTATCTTCTGACAGGAAATATGAGTTATTTATTTTCTTTGACTGAAAAAGTCAATTTTATTAATTTTATTTTTATTTATCATTGACATAATCTACTCATGACAATGTTTTTTTTATGAGTGGTATTACAATATGTGGTTAGCTAGTGACCTCGACAAACGATCATATTATTCTTGCCCGAGCAACCGGCAGCAAGTTCGTCATGCCCCCTTAGATGTCACTGCTTGCGGTAGCGTCGGGGGTCGGGTTCCCTCAAATATGGCGAGGGGGGTGATGGCAGAACTCTGCGTTATGCTCGTGAATGGGTGCTGCTTGTGGTGACTGGTCGTCTTGCTGTCCTTGTTTTTGTTTTGTTATTAGTTATTAACTTTGTTCATTTTACTTCGATGGTCCTAGTTTATCATTTGTGAATTCGAGTTTCGGCTTCATATACAATCTTCTTATATGTAAGTGCGCACATCCTTTATTACTGGAGGCCTTAAATAATACGTTCTCCTTGTTAATAACGGTACAAGGCACAGGCACCACTCACATTCATTTATTTCATATGTTCCACTAACATATTCTATTGCATAATCCTGAATTACTTCAGTACTGTTACGAGTGCTATCAAGAAGATAAGCTACAGAATTAAAACACTTCACATAGTGCAGCATCAGCAGCAATCTGAAACAGAGATTTATAGTCTCATGTTACATAGGTACTCTGAAGACAAGTTTTTCTTTATATCTATTCAAAACACTGTTCAATTATTAGTTCAAAGTCGTAAGTGTTTAAATCTGTTCGTCTGAAAATATAATTCTTACCTCATGAATGGCTCATCTTGTTGTCTTGTTCACTTATGAACATAATCTCTGGACCCAAATCTGATGCAACATAGTGATTTTCATCACCGAGCACGTAACTTTAGTTTTCATCAGAGAATATACTTTTGTTGCGCCGAAGTCGAACAAGACAAATCCAAAGAGAGAATAATTATAATAAATAACTAAATAGGGAGAACAAGACCAAGACTGACTGATTGATGTCAATGTCATTGTCAAAACCATATGTTTGAATTTTTCGTCCAGAAGTACCTACCTACAAATCTACAATCAAAAGTAGAATATATTTTTTTAGTCAAAATAAAAATTAATCATCACACTTTCTTATAGTCAAAAAAGTTGTATAGAGATCTTAAATAATAGCACTGAAATACATACGTAAAATCACGTCTACGTGATATTATTATGTTTTAATAAAACATGATTTCTGGACGAAAGCAGTATGCAAGTAAGACGCGACACCATGTTCTAAAATATGGCAATAATTTGAAAAACTATTATTTTGTGCGCCGAAGTAATCAGGGTAATATTTAGGAAAGAATATTTTTCCTCAGTTCATGGCATTTTGTCCTCTTATTTCACTAACGTACACTTAATGGCCGAAAATGAAACATCTCCTTGTTAGGACAACAAATAGATTGCAGCTTAAATTGGAAAGCGCATCTAGATTTACTTTGTAAAAAATAAGTTTATCTTCCTATGTTTTATATAGACTATCATCATTTATAGTAGACACACGCACACTCCTTACGGCATATCACGGTACAGTTGAGTCTCACTTGCGCTACGGTGTCATTTTTTGGGCGAACTCAACTGACAAAGCAGACATTTAAAGCTTGCGAGCCATATTTTAAGCGGTACAATATCCTGACACTCCCGTGTATTTATATTTTGGAAGTAGCTATGTTCGTAAAGCACAATGCAATCGGGCCTACCATTGTCGTACAATTTGTCCATGCCGATGTCTCGAAATAACTTCCAGGCTTTATTTTTTTTCTGTAAAATAATAAATGACATTAAAAATATTGATAACATGGGGCGGGGTGTGGGGCAGGTCACACGTACCGGGCGGGGCGGCGGCTGCGCAGCGGGCGCGGCGCCGGCGCCGGCGCGCTCGGGCGGCGCGGGGCTGCGCGCGCCCGTGCCCGCGTCCGCCAGCGCGCGCCGCCTGCAAGCCGCACACGTTATTGTGGCGTTCATAATTTATTTCCTGGTGATTTCTGTGTCGTTGTTAGTATTCATTATAACTCACACATTCATCACACATCAATGTCTATATTTAACCTAGTATTGGAACTGCACTATATTTACATAATCTATTAGGGCTTCCAAACAAATATACAAAATTTTATAGGTGTATATAAGTATGTATGTTTGTCCACGCATTCCTCTGAAACTATTAATCGGATTGCGACATTTTTATTGGCTTAGATTTACTTCAACTCAGGGAACAGTGCAAGTTTCATCAAAATCGGTTCAGTAGTTTTCAATATACGGACTAATCAGTGTAAGTGTGACGGCCTGGCTTATTGATACTACTACGTTTGTGTGTCAAAGGGAAGCCTTGGTCAAATTCTAGTGCAATAATTACGGCAAAACTATTAACTACTTATTACAAACAAATTTTCAAGTTTTATTTAAAACTAAAAAATACGAAATAAAAAAAGTATTAAAAAAAATCGACTTCAAATAACTCGAAATTATGAAATAACTTAAATTTCGGAAGTCGGTGGCAAAAAACTAAAATAAAGATCCCAAGACACCGACTTCCAATATTAATGTTATTTCATAATTTTGAGTTCAATCCTTTTTGAAGACGTTTTAATTGTTTTTTTTTATAATTTTTATTTCGGTACAAAGATTCCATAGAGTGATAGTAACATATAGTGATAGTAACATATAGTGATAGTGACATATAGTGATAGTGACATATAGTGATAGTGACATATAGTGATAGTGACATATAGTGATAGTGACATATAGTGATAGTAACATATAGTGATAGTGACATAAAGTGATAGTAACATATAGTGATAGTAACATATAGTGATAGTGACATATAGTGATAGTGACATATAGTGATAGTGACATATAGTGATAGTAACATATAGTGATAGTGACATATAGTGATAGTGACATATAGTGATAGTAACATATAGTGATAGTAACATATAGTGATAGTGACATATAGTGATAGTGACATATAGTTATAGTGACATATAGTGATAGTAACATATAGTGATAGTGACATATAGTGATAGTAACGTATAGTGATAGTGACATATAGTGATAGTAACATATAGTGATAGTGACATATAGTGATAGTAACATAATATTAAAACAACTTATTATATAGTGTTAGTACCAAAAGCGATCGTTTCGCAGATGTCGTAGAGAGCGGACGTGTTTATCTACGCTCCTACAAAATAAAAACCGGCCAAGTGCGTGTTGGACTACGCACAATAGAGGGTTCCGTAGTTGGGATGAATTTATCCCAAGAGCAAACTTAACATTGTAGTTGAAAAACATGTTCTTCCATACATTCTAACCGCAAATGTAAGTTTGTACGCACAATATTGAGAGATTTATCATTTTATTTTAAGACCATACACATATTTTAAGTTTCCCTGTAATCTATAGTTACAGACCTATTTTTTGTATTTTTTTTTTCAAAATTTTAGTCTCAGCAGTTTCAGAGATACGGGGGAATGGTCAATTTTCCTCATTTTTCTTAAATAACAAAACAATTTATTTTAAAATTATAAAAAAGTACATTTGAGACCCTTACAATAAGCCCTTTCATTTGATATGTCACAAGGTCCAGATTGCAAAACTTTTTTTAAAATTTATATATCTGCCCCCCCAAAATTGACCCCCATATTCAAAATTCATTTATTTACGTTATACGTCCGTGTTTGGGTCACAGAAATTCGTGAAATACGTGTATCTTTCAACCTAATCGGCCCAGTAGATTCGGAGCAAATTGGCTGTGACAGACGGACAGACAGACACACGAGTGATCCTATACGGGTTCCGTTTTCCATTTGAGGTACGGAACTCTAAAAAATAAAACGCCGCCGTCATCACAGCGTTTGTGTGTGCGCGAAAACTGGTTTATGTGTGTCTCAAACGAACGAGCCGTTGCTAGCGAGGCAGGAACTGATCGCTCGTAATAGGAACCTGAGTCCCAGCCAGCAAAATTAGTGAGGCCGTTCCATATATTCCTTAGTCTAAATAATAATAATAATAACAAGCCTCATAAAATCCCACCTTACGTCCAAGCTGAACACCTAGCTACATGGGGGGGGGGGGGGCGGACACGCGTACTGTACGACTATACAAATAACTTACGCGGCTCGCAAGGAAAGGTAACCCTTTATGGAGATGAGCAATAAAAGAGTATTTAATTTCCAGTCGCTTCCCGGGGAGCGCCGGGGCGCACCTGGAGCCGATGGACACATGAAATTCATACACACATTGACTCATTCATACTGCGCACTTACTTTCAATTAACTTCATTAGATACAGACAAAACTTATCTCGAACCGCTCCACCTGAAATTTATAGAAAAATACCCGAACATGCAGGCTAGTCGACAGAGAATAGGAGACCAACGTAAAGCTATACAAATAACGAGATACTACTGCAATAAACAATAGACGAGATACGTAACGAAGTAAAAGAAAAGTTAGACCAACTAGAATGGGGCCCACAACTGTCGAAGTAGCGCTAGTAGCGCAAAAACCAATAAAGCAGTTCTTGTAAGGAATTAGTAGTGAATTCATAATTAGAGACAATTATTGAGGAAATTCCTAGATGTTGTGTACCAAATTGCAAAGAAACTGGAGACCACCAGTCTCCCCGAGATGAGAAACTTAAAAAATTGTTGCTCAAAGTGATAAGACGAGTAAAGTTTGAGCCTAAAAGCGGGGCGAGAGTGTGTCATTAACATTTCAAGGAAAATGACTATGAAAAGATCGGTAAAGACTCAGGTATGAATTAAAAATGATTATTTTCAGTTTGACTAGGTCGTCTAAAACTATTTCAAGAAATTTCAGTTAACTTTTATATTTTATAACGCGATTTAATAAACCTTACAAGAAAACAGACTGCCCATATGAACAAACAAACGAACAATTGAATGGTTTATTTCCGTCTTAAAATAATATTAATGTGCACCAATGTTCTCCACAAGGAATGGTCTTGGTCTTATGCCTTTTGAGTCCACTGGAGGCTTAGAGATCTTCACCAGATAGTTGATCCATCTTGTATTACTCCTTGATATACAGTACATACCATGAAGCAAGTTTAAAGACCATAAAATTGTAAAAATATAAAGGAATTTAGGAACAATAAATTACCTTTCAATTAGGTCTGCTTTCCTTCCACGTAAACAGGCGCCTCTTTTTCCCAACTCTTCTTTTAACTCACATATTTTCCAAGTGAAATGTATGTAAAAATGTATATCTCTCACTCACACATGTTCTAAATCATAAAATTATCAAGAAGTCAACGCAAATAAAAAATCCGAAGCGTGTAAATGTTTATCTCACTTAATGACGAAGGGTTCGTACAGTGGTGGCGCCATCTGAGATCAGCTTTCACTTGCCAGCCCCATTAAACCACTTTACTCTACAATCACAAAACTCTATCGACCATATACAACGAACACCTACACCGACACAAATGCGGCCTACAGTCCTAGGAAACTATACACTATACTACACAGAATAGAACACAAACTAGAATGATGGTCTAGTGAACAAAATGAAGCTATAATGCGGTCTTATTATAGAGTTACAGATTTAGGCAGAAATGAAACAGTTTATAAAAGACGCATGTATGAAGATTTTATCGACAGTTGCCTCTCACTTGCTCACCTAAATGAACAACGAATTGCTGATCAGAGGAGAGCAATAATAATCAATAAATATATTACATCACCGATGAAAAATTAAATTCCTTAAATTCAGAGGTGTCTGAAGAACGCGGAGTAGATAAGCTTAACTCACGCAACAATAAACTATAACAGTTTTTGTTAATATCAACAATACTGATACCCAAATAACAAACACCATAGAAGAACCTTCACGTAATACACAAACATCGGATAACACTGAATTAAATAGAATAACAGACATTCTAACCCATAAATTAACCCAGATAAGGAGACATTAATAGATGATTCGTTCCAACAAGCACTCCGGTTTTTTAAAGAAACACAACAAATTAATAGAATTTATATACCTAAACAGAAACCATCTAAAAATCTTGCAAAAATAATAGACAAAATCATACTCCCATAAAATGCTAATGAAGACACTCATTTCTACACATTACAAACTATCATTTACTGTGCCGCATGGACCGCTGCTAAGGTAAATGGAGTAAGGATAACATTTGAACCGAGAAAAATAATTCGAGGAATACAAGCACAAATACAACAAAACAGAATACAAGCGAAAATGGCAAAGACGATTAGAACAAAAAGTTAAAGATTTAAAAAGGAAAATAAGTAAAATGACAGAATTTATGAACGGCAGCAGAAGTAAAAAATTAAAAAAAAAAACATGTAAAAAGGATCATAATGTTCGACATATTATATCATGATGGATGTTGTTGTTTCCCACAAACACCATGTCCTCACTTCTTATATTGTTATACTTTCAGACCGTGCGTCTCAATGTCCCAGGATATTATTATTTATTATTATTGAAAAGACTGACGATTTAGACGCGACCAAAACTCAAGACCAACATTTGAAAATACAAAAAAAGAATCGAGACGTTAAGTACTCGAGCGCATCGGACTAATATATACGTAAGGTACACACGGTTCAGCTTGATGTCCTTGTCGTGCTGACACATAATATATACGTGACGTACACACGGTTCAGCTTGATGTCCTTGTCGTGCTGACACATAATATATACGTGACGT
This sequence comes from Dicycla oo, assembly GCA_948252095.1. NCBI lineage: Eukaryota > Metazoa > Arthropoda > Insecta > Lepidoptera > Noctuidae > Dicycla > Dicycla oo. Next base: position 209,370 of record OX411718.1, on the reverse strand, counting down.
ACACACGGTTCCGCTTGATGTCCTTGTCGTGCTGACACATAATATATACGTGACGTACACACGGTTCAGCTTGATGTCCTTGTCGTGCTGACACATAATATATACGTGACGTACACACGGTTCCGCTTGATGTCCTTGTCGTGCTGACACATAATATATACGTGACGTACACACGGTTCAGCTTGATGTCCTTGTCGTGCTGACACATAATATATACGTGACGTACACACGGTTCCGCTTAATGTCCTTGTCGTGCTGACCCATAATATATACGTGACGTACACACGGTTCAGCTTGATGTCCTTGTCGTGCTGACCCATAATATATACGTGACGTACACACGGTTCAGCTTGATGTCCTTGTCGTGCTGACACATAATCTGACATATTATGACTATACAAAAATTAACAATATGTGTACCGTAACATACGTACGATACGTAACATTGAACAAGTCTGTCAGTTGTTGGGTTGTCGACACTCCGTCCAGTCTCTCTAAAACACGTCTCTGGAGCATGTCTCATGCGTGCTCGATGGGATGGAGGTGTGGCGACGGTGCAGACCACGGTAATACATTGCCAAGTACTCTCTGGTCCTCCGAGCTGTGTGCGAACGCAAATTGTCATGCATCAGCGTGAAATCTGAGCCAAGAATCTACAAAAACGAGCTCAGTTCGTCTGTTCTTCATAATACCCGCCCATACCATCACTGTGGAGCCACTGTAAGGGTGCACTTTCTGGACGCATCTCAGCCGTTCAACATTTCTAGGACGACGACACAGTCTTACCTTTCTCGTATCAGGCCTAAATCCAAACCGGGACTCATCGCAAAATGAAATTTTATCCCATTGCTCCTGGGTCCATGTCAAGTGTTCCCTACACCATTCGTTTCGACGGGCGCGATTCCCATGGCGTGTAGGTGGGCAGCTAGTTGGGCGTCGTGCTCGTAGGCCGTATTCATGCAGCCTATTTCTCACGGTTTGGTCGCTAACAAGAACACTGCTTGAGAATAATATAGCTTAAAACCTCTCTCCCGGGCGGTTAACATCGGCTGACGTCTTGCAGTCAGTTGTATGTATCGGTCCTGTCGAGCAGTTGTACTCCTTCCACGTGCTGGGTGCTGCTCAGCAGGATCCCCTGTATTAAGTAACGCTACCAAAGACGACAAATCACGTTCCTATTGACACCAAAATGCCGAGATACCTGGGACTGATTTCTTCCCGCTTTTAGCATTCCTACAGCTCTCTGAATTTCAATTCTCAATACTCAATATCTTTATTGCTTTACCATAATGTGTACTTAGGTGGTAAGTTCTGTATAATTGAGATCATTATGGACCCTGTAGAGCACAGCAAAAGGGTAGGAGAGAGGAAGCCCTGTTTTAGGAGATCATGAATTATTGAATTATTATGAATTATTGCTAATTATTCTATAGACTGTACTATTGAGCCTGGACGTCATACAAATGTTAAACTAGTGGTCGCTATGCATAGTGTTTATATCTCTCGTATTGAGCCTGGACGTCATACAAATGTTAAACTAGTGGTCGCTATGCATAGTGTTTATATCTCTCGTATTGAGCCTGGACGTTATACAAATGTTAAACTAGTGGTCGCTATGCATAGTGTTTATATCTCTCGTATTGAGCCTGGACGTCATACAAATGTTAAACTAGTGGTCGCTATGCATAGTGTTTATATCTCTCGTATTGAGCCTGGACGTCATACAAATGTTAAACTAGTGGTCGCTATGCATAGTGTTTATATCTCTCGTATTGAGCCTGGACGTCATACAAATGTTAAACTAGTGGTCGCTATGCATAGTGTTTATATCTCTCGTATTGAGCCTGGACGTCATACAAATGTTAAACTAGTGGTCGCTATGCATAGTGTTTATATCTCTCGTATTGAGCCTGGACGTCATACAAATGTTAAACTAGTGGTCGCTATGCATAGTGTTTATATCTCTCGTATTGAGCCTGGACGTCATACAAATGTTAAACTAGTGGTCGCTATGCATAGTGTTTATATCTCTCGTATTGAGCCTGGACGTCATACAAATGTTAAACTAGTGGTCGCTATGCATAGTGTTTATATCTCTCGTATTGAGCCTGGACGTCATACAAATGTTAAACTAGTGGTCGCTATGCGTAGTGTTTATATCTCTCGTATTGAGCCTGGACGTCATACAAATGTTAAACTAGTGGTCGCTATGCATAGTGTTTATATCTCTCGTATTGAGCCTGGACGTCATACAAATGTTAAACTAGTGGTCGCTATGCATAGTGTTTATATCTCTCGTATTGAGCCTGGACGTCATACAAATGTTAAACTAGTGGTCGCTATGCATAGTGTTTATATCTCTCGTATTGAGCCTGGACGTCATACAAATGTTAAACTAGTGGTGGCTATGCATAGTGTTTATATCTCTCGTATTGAGCCTGGACGTCATACAAATGTTAAACTAGTGGTCGCTATGCATAGTGTTTATATCTCTCGTATTGAGCCTGGACGTCATACAAATCGTAATACTTCCAGGTTTCGGAGTGCCTCCAAAAACGCAGTACAACCTAAATGGCAGCTTACGTGAAATAAGTGTGGGCCTGTAGCGCCGAGCACAGGGGCGAGCCGGTCGGACACGCCAGCAGCACGGGGTGCGGCAGCACGAACACGCCGCGTTCGCCGCCGCCCGCACCGTCGCCGCGCCCTCCCTGCGCAATGCACCACAGTTACGTGCGAGTATATCTCGAGTCCCGGCTCATGGTAGCAGACGCAGCTGCGGCAACCGCAGGGTTGGCGACAGTGCCGTCCCGAAGCGCACACGGGTATGTACCTAGTCTTGCCATAAATATTGTCACGAAGAAAAAAAAAAAAATATTGCAAATAATATTTATTACTTTTACAGTGTGTTAGTTTAATACATAAATATAAAACAATTTAAAATATAAAAAGCTTATTCGAAGTGGTCTCCATTGGCTGCAATACAGTCCTTTAAACGTTGACGCCAGTTATCAATAGAAGCACGCACTCTTTCCATGGGAAAATTCTTCACTGCCAATCGTATGGATTGTTTTAGGGACTTCAAATTATCATGGCGTTTAGAGCAAGCCGTACTCGCTTAGAGCAAGGCGTAGCCTGTAAAAGGTTTTCTAGGATTTACCTCGGTCGATGTGCTCACAGATGCTTTCACTGGAGTTGGAGTTACAAACTATGTAGATGTACTGGGTACTGATTCGTCATTTTTCACAAAAGCCCTCGTAAAATGTGGCCAAACTATTTCCGACTCCAACCATTCACTGCTATTGCTTTTAAACACTTGCTCCTTACGATGAGCAATTTCCCATTTCTTATTAATGTTATAACAATACTTTGCACCTGAAATCCTTTATTTTTTATCATTATCATCATTTAAATTAGATACTGTTGACTTAATGGTATTGTATACAAAGTTATTATCTTTAATACTGCCAGCTACTTTCAATTTCACAAACAAATCAAGGTTACTTACTAAATAATAATAATAATAAATACCCCCTGCTATTTTATCCGTGTATAATATATAACATTGGTCAGGCAGGGGACATAGTTCTTCCATAGTTCAAGTAACCCAATCCACTTTAACCACCCAGACCCATAGCCCAATATGTATTGCTTCCACGTACAACAATAGTCCTGTACCAACCGGGGGTTGTCCTTGGGTGCACTTGCATAGTGCATACAGGGATAATAGTCGGTTGGTGCCTCCTCATCATTTAAAATTATCTAAGGGGCCTCTGCGAGTTGGCTTCGGCTCCTCGTACGCCTTCCAAAGGTCCGGGACCCCAGGGTCCCGAGAAATATCAAATAATAATAATAATAAGAAATCATTTATTTTCAGGTAACAAAGACCCATAGATAAATACCTTAACCTAACTACACATATAATAAGAATTGTGTTAGTAAATAAAACTTAAAACTATGTTAGTATCACATGTTAGTAGAACGCGGCGGAATACGACATCCTGAGGCCAAAAGCTTTCTTCCATCACCTGCGGCAGGTAGCATGTTGGTATGCGCACCACAAACGCCTTAAAGTTGACGTTGCGATGCGACTCCAGCAGCTGCACTCTCGGCGCATACTTCAGCCTTCGGCTCACGTACTTCAAGATGTCTTCCGCGTCAGTGGTGTAGTGCAGTGGACTCTCCTATCCAGGGCATCTAGTTCCGTCTGGGTCCACTTTAGTATGCCAAAGGAGTACATCAGGACCGGCATGACCCAACCATTAAAGGCGCGCACCTTGTTGCCGCCTGACAAAGAACTATTAAGTACCTATTTCAGGCGACCGAAGAAGCGCTCCTGCAATGATTGTTTCATGTCAGCCCCGTTAATGCCTAACCCCTCTAGGTATCAGTTGCGGAGAGTGATCTCAGGTTTATAGAATCTGAGAGTTGTAGTCCCTCAGATTCCACAATCCCGCCCCGCCTTACATGCATGACTGCACATTTATCTACACCAAATTCCATCCTGATGGAATCACTAAAAGTTTTAGTTACTTTTAGTGACTCCAGCAGTTGCAATTTGTTGGTGGCAAACAGTTTCAAATAATCCATATAAAGCAGGTGGGATATTGCCTGCCCCTCTCTCCGCAAAGGACAACCCAGCCCAGTACCCTCCAGCAGAGTGCTAAGAGGGTTCAAGGCTAAACAAAACCACAGTGGACTCAGACTGTCGCCCTGGAATATTCCCCGCTTAATCCTAATAGGTTCGTCGCTCCCCCGAATTTGTCGGCATCCTGGATAGGGAAGAACCGTCCTCCACTGCCCCATACACGTCGTTAGGAAGGTGCTCAGAGTTGTATCAATTTTGTACAACTCTAACACCCTCAAGAGCCATGTATGGGGCACCGAATCAAAGGCCTTCTATCAAAGGTCTATCCAACATGTCAACAAATCCTTTCGGGATCGACGGACCTGTTGGCTTATGGCCATGTCAATGAGGAGTAGCTCCTTGGTGCCGCGGGATCCATTCCTGTGTGTGAATGGCAGACGGGCACCGACCAGATGTTGCGCCAGAATATGCTAGTGGCATCATCATCCGGGCGGCATACGTCTGCCACATTTTGCTTAGGTCGCTCCCATGCTCTATACACCCACCTTTGATCACGCATTCTTTCTTTCTAGGGCGAGTATAGGCCTCCCTGAAGCAGTATAGTTTGCCGATGAGCACCCTGGTCCCCTCGACACGCCGCTCGATCCTGCACTGCCAGGCTGGAACAGCGGGTTTTGGTCGTGTAGCTATGTCACAATTTGGAAATGTGACATTGGCTACACGACACGCCGCAATAGCCGCGCAATACAAGATCGAGTGCGTATCTACGAGATCTTCGCTGCTTTCAAAATAAAAACCAAGCAGCGAATCCAAGGCACACACCATCGCCCTATTCGTTCTGTGCATAGGCAAGCGAGGTAAATGTGGTCTAAGTTGGACGGGGGCAGTTCTAAACTCTCGAATCGCATCCTCCAGCGCGCTCCGCAGTCGGTCGTTACACTTGGCTACTTACCGTAACAATATCATCGCCCCCCTCCTCATCATTAACATAAGACCGCGGTTGGGTTATGTCGCTGACTAGAGGTTGCACCGCGATCTGTGACGGGACAGGGACGATATGGTTGCTCAGTACCTCTGAGCGCAGCCTATCAAGCGCGGCGTCGTCCAATCTGTGATTCCGTTGGATAACCCGCACCTGATCCGACAGTCGTTGGGCCGAGACGTTGATGGCTGGTTGAAGCGCCTGGAACAGAGACAGCATCCTATCGCGGTACGCAGTGAGGTTAGTTCCCCCCTCTGTAGCCCCGTAATATGCGCGCATGACGTTCTCATTCATTTGATGAGTCCATTTCATGCGCTGCACACAACCACCGGCAGCAGGGACCCGGCTCGGGGCCGGTTGGCCCCTAGATCCCATGCCGTTCGGTGGCCGGCCGCTTCTCGGCCGACGAACTGGTGGTGGTGTCGTCGGCGGCGAGAAGTATTCGTCGCTCGAGCTCGACGCAACTGCAGCGGCCGGTATCACAGGACTCACGTCTGGATCTGGTTCCGGCAACTGCGAGGCGGAGCTGAGCGAAGAACCCGAAGATGTTGGGCGTGTGTTTTGCTCCAATCGAGCCCGACTTCTCGTCAACATGGTTTATCATTCATCGTCGTTTCTCCGTGTAATATATTTGCATCATTTTTTCTTCTTGCATTTTAGTTAAACCGAACCAGGTTTAAAAAATAAATAAATCTTCTTATAAATATGGTGTAGGAATAACATTGATGCTTTAAAAGTTAAAAAAATTCTAAAAAAAATTACACGGTAAAAATATTTTTGACCGTCAAGTTGACAGTCGGGCCACAGATTTATTATTATTATTATTTATTTATTTATTATTATTTTTTGATTTTTTGATATTTCTCGGGCCACTGGGGTCCCGGACCTTTGGAAGGCGTACGAGGAGCCGAAGCCAACTCGCAGAGGCCCCTTAGATAATTTTAAATGATGAGGAGGCACCAACCGACGATTATCCCTGTATGCACTAAGCAAGTGCACCCAAGGACAACCCCCGGTTGGTACAGGACTATTGTTGTACGTGGAAACAAAACATATTGGGCTATGGGTTTGGGTGGCTAAAGTGGACTGGGTAACTTGAACTATGGAAGAACTATGTCCCCTGCCTGACCAATGTTTATTTATTTATTTAATACTTTAAGCACACAAAATGTACAGAGGCGGACTTAATGCCATAGGCATTTTCTACCAGTCGACCTTTGGGTGATGCAGAGACAAACAGTGGTAGGTGCAACAGCGAGAGATGAGCAATGTTATATATTATACACGGATAAAATGGCAGGGGGTGACTTGCACACTCAATAATGGGCCCCCGGAGACGGCCGCTAGCACATAGTGACGTAGCGACAAAGGGGCAACACTTCCTGAGGTGCTTGAGGAGTGGAGAGGTATTCCACGGCTATCAGGACACCTTACTGGAATACTTCCTTCCTCCGAGCACGTTTGCTCTTGCGAATCTTCACTCAAGCCGGCCAATAAAGGCAAGAAAGAGGTGGGAGCTCTGTTCCTCGTCAGTGTTCACTCCAGCCGGCCAATAAAGGCAAGCCAGAGATGAGGGCAAGATTTCTCCCGGGAGATAGGGTCCATGGGGTCGCTACTGCCCATCAGCTCGCCACATGCTGCCCTGCGGGTTTTTGTATCTTTCTTGGTCTGGCTCCTCATCCTAGACTCGTTTCGGCAAACTCTACCGGCACAGACCTAAAGTGTGGAGCACGCAAACCCCACCACGACGTCAACGTAGAGATACAGCGGTGGGTTATTATTATTATTATTTCGTTTATTTTTTATTATATACATATGATTTACATTTTTAAATATTTTTATAAAAACTTAAAATAAATAAAAACATTTAAAAATATAAAAAATAGTAGCCCACCGGTATCGGGAACAGGGTCCAAGCTACCGGTGGTCAGGGCTCCTGAGTGAGGAACCTCCTTAACAATACGTGCCGTGTCCAGAAGTACCGCTTTCTGGATCAAGCCCTTGATCCAGCTGCCTAACGAGAGCCTCCTCAGGTGTTGGTCGAGACTCTTCGCTATTATGCCATTGGCTGTCACAACTATCGGCACAATGATTGCTGTATCCACATCCCACATATCGACAACCTCGCGAGCCAAATCAAGATACTTAATCTGTTTATCTTTTTCAGCTTTCACGAGGTTTTCGCCATGCGGAACCGCTATATCAACAATCATTGTGCGACGCTCTTTTCGATCTATGACCACTATATCTGGCTTATTGGCAACAATAGTCCTGTCAGTGATGATAGATCGATCCCAATACAACGTGATATTGCCATTTTCGAGAACTGGGTCGGGCACATACCTATAGTACGGTACTTCCGATTCCACAAGATTGTATTGCAGAGCAAGTTGCTGATGGATAATCCTGGCTACAAGGTTGTGTCTATGCAAGTAGTCTCCGTTAGCCAGACGAGAACAGCCAGAAATAATGTGACGGATAGATTCCCCCGGACGGTGGCATGCCCGACAGATGTCAACCGTGCCGTCCTTCACAATATATTTCCGGTAGTTGTTCGTCATTATAACTTCGTCCATAATCGCAAAGATAAAACCTTCGGTTTCACCAAAGAGATCACCGAATCGCAACCAGGATACGGACGCCAAGAGGTCTACATCAGGCCCATGTAGGACCCGGTAAAAGCGCCCATGAAGCTCTTTGCTCTGCCATACCTCCCTGCGGTCATTAGTATCTAATACCAGTTCAGTATCAGTGGTTTGCGCCAGTTCTCGTTAGCCAAGGAGAGCGGGGTGAGGCCCTTGTTCACTGAGACCACATCTCGGTGCATCCCCACGTCGGCTTCTAGGAAGTATTCCCTGAGACTGCATACCTCACGGTTGTGCAGGGTCTTAGCATTTAAGAAGCCTCGACCACCACACTTCCGCGAAATATACAATCTCATCACCGATGACCGTGGGTGATGCATCCGATTTGCAGTCAGCAGTGTGCAGACCCTTCTATCCAAGGCGTCAAGTTCTGTTTGAGTCCATTTGAGTATACCGAAAGAGTACATCAAAACTGGCATGACCCAACCGTTGAAGGCGCGCACCTTGTTTCCTCCTGATAGAAGACTATTAAATACTTTGTTCAGGCGGTTAAAGAAGCGCTCCTTCAGCGATTGCTTCATGTCAGCAGCGTTGATGCCTAACGCTTCCGACATACCCAAATACTTGTAAGTTTCGAGTGAGGAGAGGGGTCTTAGGTGTATGGAATCCGAGAGTTGGGTTTCTACGGATTCCAAATTCCCCCCCCCCCTCCCGCTTTAAATGCATGACCGCACATTTGTCCACACTAAATTCCATCCTGATGGCACTACTGAAAGTTTTGGTTACCTTCAATAGCTCCATCAATTGAAAATTGCTGGGGGCAAAAAGCTTCAAGTCATCCATGTAAAGAAGTTGGCATATAACCTGACCACCTCTTCTCAATCGATAGCCTAGACCTGAATCCTCCAACAGTGTGCTTAGAGGATTCAAGGCTAAGCAGAACCAAAGTGAACTCAAGCTATCGCCTGGATATGTATCCTAGATAGCGAAGGACTGTCCTCCACTGCCCCATACATGACATCAGGAAGGTCCGCAGAGTTGCATCTACGTTATACAACTCCAGCACCTTCATGAGCCATGTATGTGGCACCGAGTCATAGGCCTTCTTGTAATCTATCCAGCATGTCGACAGATCCTTTCGGGAACGACAAACCTGTTGGTTAATGGCCATATCTATGAGGAGCAGCTCCTTAGTACCGCGGGATTCATTCCTACATCCATTTTGAGAGGCAGATATGATGGAGTTATTGTCTATATGTTTGTTAATTTTAGCTCTCAAAATGGATGTAAGAACTTTATAGAACGTCGGTAGACAAGTGATCGGTCTATAATTTTTGGGTTCCGCAGTACTACCTGATTTATGGAGCAGGTGGGTTATTCCTGTCGTTAGGAACTAAGGCAGCGACCCCGACCCTAAGGCTGACTGGAACTGGGATGCCAAGCGGGCATGCGACTTATGGAAGCATTTTATCCAAAAGTTGTGCAGCCCGTCCGGTCCTGGGGATTTCCAGTTAGGTAACGGACGGACTGCACAAGTTACATCTTGGGGGCTGATGGTAAATGCCTCCATTTCTGGTATTTGATCGCACGCTCGCTCGATCTCCCTAGTCCAATCACCTTCGGTGTGACTGACAGGCACCGACCAGATGCTTCACCAGAACGAATACATGGCGTCATCATCCGGGATGCGCGTGTCGGTCACACCATGGTCTGGTCGCTCCCAAGCCCTATAGAGCCACTTTTCATCGCTCCGGAATGTGCGATTCTGAATGTACCGGTCCACTCTCCGCCTGTACCAACGAATACGGTTTGCCCATGCACAGATCTTCTGCTTCAGGAAGTCGATACGCTCTGTGACGCGGGTCAAGTAATCTCGAGAACTAATATCCATCCCCGAGAACGCCCGCCTCACAAAGCGCATCACTCTAGGGCGAGTATTGCCCTGCCTGAAGCAGATTAACTTGCCGATGAGTGCTCTAGCCTCACCAATCCTGCACTGCCAAGCTGGTACAGCTGGTTTTGGTCGTGGAGCTCTGTCACTGTTAGGAAATTTAACATGAGCTACACGACATGCCGCTACAGCAGCACAGTACAAGATCGAGTGGGTATCGGTGAGGTCTTTGCTGCCGTCAAAATAATTTGACAGCTGCGAATCTAGAGCACACACCAGCGTCTTGTTTTTCTTGTGCATGGGCAAACGAGGTAAACGTGGTCTAAGCCAAGGCGGAGTGGAACGGTACTCCCGGAAAGCATCCTTCAGAGCGCTCCTCAATCGTACATTGCATTGGGAACTCACGGACATAGCCCCGTCATCATCCTCATCACTAACGCGGTCGGGTCGCGGTGAGGCACTGGGTAAATTTTGCAGTTGCACCGCGACCAGTGGCGAAGCAGGCGCACACTGGCGAAACCCTGGCCAAAACCCCAAAACAAAAGTTTCGTCGAACGCACTGTCTTTTGTTTCTGAGAAGTCATAAATGATCCGAGAATTTAATACCTGTAACACCCGCGCGCTTCGCCAATCTAAAAACCGGTTGGGTCAGTTGGAAGTTTGTCATTTCGTCTAACGCATGTGTTTGCTATTTACGTGATAAAAACAACTCTGGATTTAATTGCAAACTGTTTTGTGATTTGTGTTTTAATCGATATAATGGATATAGAAGCTGAACCTGGAGGTTAGTGACTCTTTATATTACTGATGAATGATATAATAAATAAACTTTTTGTTCAGATTAGTCATATAACAAAATTAACGTGTAAAAATTCTAAATTGTTTTCTAAGTTTTCATTTGAGTGAGCGCAAAAGTTTCAAATCCATCTCAATCAAGTCTGATTATAAGCCTTTTCTGTTAAAGCTATATCTATTCTAATATTTTAAAAGATATCAAGTGCTAATTTGTGCGATTTTGTAGCAATCAGCTCATTAATTTGAAAAAAGATTAAAAATTTTAAAAATGGGTAATTTTGTATTTGTTTCAGGTTCAAATACTGAATATATTTATTTATCTCGGCGCACAGTACTGGGGTACTATAGAGAATGTTCTTCACAAAATCCAAAGGAAAAGTTCAACAATTTAGTGGATAAAATCCAAAATATTGTTCACAATCCAGATAGTTTATCTACTACTTCGAAGCAGTTAATATCAAAATGTATTTATGAATACAAGCAGAAATGGAGTAAAGCTAATAGGAACGAACATTATTTCAATAAAAAAGAAAAAAAAAATGGTTGGATTCTTCTATAGGTTTTCCTATTAGTATTAATATTGAAAGAAGTAGTGGTGGCAGACCTACAGTAACATTTTCGGAAAGCAGTGAACGGTCGAAGCGTAGAAAAACTGAACAGTTACGTTCAAAAGTTGACACCGATGAACTTGTGTATGCTGCACAAATGAAGCTCAGAGAAGCAGGAAAACATTCCACCGCCAAATTGCAAAAGAAATCTTTAGTAAGTGGTGAGTCTGCACATTCCTACTCTTTTTTTACGCCTGATGAAGCTTTGGAACTCCTTGTAGGAGCTAAACTTATCAAATATCAATATAATTTTATGCGAAAGTCAGCAATGGAGCATAACTGCAATATGTATCCAAGTTATGAAGAAATTACTGAAGCTAGAAAAAAATGCTATCCAGATAATTTAGTTGTTACGGAATCTTCAGCTTCTATTCCATTGCAGAATTTGTTGGATCACACCACTCATAGGTTGATTCAAGCTCATGGGGATTTATTCACATCCTTGTCCGAAAATGATAGCCAAAATTTATACATGATTACCAAATGGGGCTGCGATGGCACTTCGGGACAGTCAGAGTACATGCAAATATTCGAAGCTGAAACAATTTCGGATGCAAGTATTTATTTAATTTCTGTTGTTTCTATACAACTTGTATGCGGAAATTTAGAAGATGAGGATAAGCTGGTGTTATGGAGAAACCTATCAGCATCTTCGCCTAGATACTGCAGGCCACTTAAATTTTTTTTTGCAAAAGAGACTACTCAGCTTATTCAACAAGAAACCGATTTTGTAAAAGCTCAGATCGAGAGTCTTATATACAATAAAAAGTTTAACGTGAAACATAAGTTGATTCTGAGCATGATCAATGGTAAAACGGTTCATGCTATAACTGAAACTTCGTCTTTTCAAAGATGCTATCTTTGTGGATTAACATCCAAGAATTTTAACAATATTGCGATGTGTTTAAATAAGGCTGTAAACAAGGAGCAATACCTTAACTTAGGAACATCTATATTTCATGCATGGATAAGGTTTTTTGAGTGTGTACTGCATCTTTCTTATAAGCTACCATTATGCAAATGGAAAGCCGGGAAACAAGAAGACAGCATAAAAATTGAAAATAAGAAAAAGGAAGTCCAGGAAAATTTTCGGAGGAGATTAGGTTTGATAGTAGATAAGCCAAAACCTGGCTATGGCACTACTAACACGGGAAATACTGCAAGAAAATGTTTTCGAAATTACGAGGAATCTGCCGAAATTACGGGAGTAAGCAAGGCGCTTATATATAGATTCTACATAATACTCCTTTCTCTCTCAAGTAGTTCTGCAACTATTGACACAGAAAAATTTAAGTTGTATTGCCTAAGAACCGCAGCAGTCTTTGTAAAAAATTACCCTTGGTTTTACTACCGGCTATTTGGTAAAACCAGGTCACGATTCAGAAAGTGATTATTTATTTATTTTAATAAATCTTCGACACGTCTGTTTACAACAAAGTCCAATATGTTTATAAATCACGAAACATTTTTATAAAATCCACGTAAATCGCAACTTCACAAAAAATAAATAAGGTAGTTCGTATGTAATGGTGGGTAACAGCGAGCTGAGGTCATCATTTGACGTTTCCTACCGAGAGGGTAGGGAAATTTTCCAACTACCTGCAAATTGAATGCCCTCTGATTGGCGCACGTCACTAATGACTCACTAATGACTGCGCATCTACTGATAAGAAAACCGGTTTGGACATAAACAAATGACGTCACGGAAGGGGTGTGGAATATCATTGTACGTACTTACAACAAAGTTTAATTTGACTATATTTCGCAATACAATTGTAATACTAAGTATAGAAAAAAATCCTATAATATTGAAAGAGGTATAACTTTGAAACTAATGGGTCACATGACATTTTTGAAATCTGCATACTAATACAATGGTATTAGTATGCAGATTTCAGAAATGTACAAACGAATCCTTAAGTCCTTACTTTTGATTTCGTTCCACTGTGCGGCGGCGCGCGGCGCTTAGGTCATCGCGTACGTTTACTTTACATTATGTTGTTAATGTTACCTGCACCGACATCGACACGATATGATCGGCGGCGGCGGGCGCAGTGCGGGGAGAGTACTGTAGCGGCCAGTCATTCACTGGAACAACACTTTGTCGCACTGCCGACTTCAATACTTAGTACTTACTGTGGTTGTTTGGTGCGTCGCGATGGTCATCGATATTTACCAATATTATCGGGCTGATAATAATAGTATCGGTCGATGTCGGTATAGCTGGCGACATATTGGTGTCGATGTCGGTATAGCTGGCGACATGTTGGTGTCGATGTCGGTATAGCTGGCGACATATTGGTGTCGATGTCGGTATAGCTGGCGACTTGTTGGTGTCGATGTCGGTATAGCTGGCGACATGTTGGTGTCGTTGTCGGTATAGCTGGCGACATATTGGTGTCGATGTCGGTATAGCTGGCGACATGTTGGTGTCGATGTCGGTATAGCTGGCGACATATTGGTGTCGATGTCGGTATAGCTGGCGACTTGTTGGTGTCGATGTCGGTATAGCTGGCGACATGTTGGTGTCGTTGTCGGTATAGCTGGCGACATATTGGTGTCGATGTCGGTATAGCTGGCGACTTGTTGGTGTCGATGTCGGTATAGCTGGTGACATGTTGGTGTCGATGTCGGTATAGCTGGCGACATGTTGGTGTCGATGTCGGTATAGCTGGCGACATGTTGGTGTCGATGTCGGTATAGCTGGCGACATGTTGGTGTCGATGTCGGTATAGCTGGCGACATGTTGGTGTCGATGTCGGTATAGCTGGCGACATGTTGGTGTCGATGTCGGTATAGCTGGCGACATGTTGGTGTCGATGTCGGTATAGCTGGCGACTTGTTGGTGTCGATGTCGGTATAGCTGGCGACATGTTGGTGTCGATGTCTGTATAGCTGGCGACATGTTGGTGTCGATGTCGGTACAGCTGGCGACATATTAGTGTCGGGTTAGTGTCATTATCAGATAAGGTGAAAACGCCCATTCGCGCACAGGACATTATAAGTAATTTTATTTATTCGGGAAAATAAACAGTTACACATTATTATTCTAAGTTATAAATATACAAGAGTTATAAATGTATAACCTACAACATTTTCCACAACATATTAAAAGTTATATCTAACAGTGCGCTAATCTAAGCTGTTAAAACAGAAAAGTAGTCTATAGTGAACATTAAACATAGACACGCATGCAAACAACAGAGAAACAGAGAGAGAGAGGGAGAGAATGAGTAAGTGTTAAACTAACTTCTATCTAAGCTCGAGACGTTGGGGGTGCGTGGCATAAGCTATGATATCTTTAAAGACTATCTCACGAATAGAAAGCAACGTGTCTTAATTGGGGATTACACGAGTGACGAGGAGACCGTCTCCTACGGCGTCCCACAAGGGAGTATCTTGGGCCCCACCCTTTTCCAGCTTTATATCAATGACCTCTGCATTATGTCCCTCCTTTACACTCGCATTTTCACGTATGCAGACGACACCGTCATATTTGTCTGGGGTCCAAACTGGCACACAATTAAAGAGAGAGCAGAATTCGCACTATCCAATGTGAAAAATTGGCTGACTCACAACCTATTAACCCTAAACCTAACTAAAACGCATTATGTTCCTTTCTCCATCAACAAAATTAAGACTCCACCGCGAGGATTTTCTATACAAGCACACACTTGCATCTCACAGGCCAACTGCAATTGCCAAGAAATCACTCGCTCGGAATGTGTAAAATATTTAGGAGTACACATGGACAGTGCCTTGAGGTGGGACAAACACATTAGTGTAGTTCATTCTAGAGTAAGACGACTCATTCACGTATTTAAAACGCTTAGAGACAATGCAACTATGGAACAACTCAGACTTGTATACTTAGCCCTATGTCAATCCATAGTACAATATTTCATCACTGTATGGGGAGGGGCCGCAAAGACGCATCTTCTGAGCTTAGAAAGAGCACAAAGAGTGATGCTGAAAGTGATGACCAGAAAGCCCTTCAGACATCCAACATCTCAGCTGTACTCAGAATGTAAGGTCCTAACAGTTCGCCAACTCTTTGTGCTCCGAGCTATTCTCAGGATACATCAAAATGTACCAATAGACGCAGCAAAATGCCTGTGTGCCCTAGCGTTCCATGCAAGACCTCCTTCGCAAGGTGACAGTACAAGGTCACAAGTTCTAAGCTATACAACACCATAAACAAACATCTCAAAATTACTTCGCTTAGCAGACACGAACTTAAAGGCAAAGTTTATGAGTGGCTTCAACTATTGGACTATCACAAGACGGAAGACCTACTGGCATATATTGCGTAACATATATCATACAATACTTCTAAACAAACTCACACATTCACACACTCACACATATGTACATACACTCACACACACACACACACATACACACACACACACACACCACACATCTGTTAAATCCAAATAAAAGTAAAAAAATAGATTATAGAATAAGAATTACCGTAAGTTATCCTAAAAATATTGTAAGTCTACTGAAGCGACATCCAAACCAATGTATTCGTATTTTATTATGTGATCCTTCCTGCGGCTGAACACTGTTTCCCAAAATACAAGCTCTAGCTTAGTTTGGGAATCAGTAACAGTACCTTTTGTGCAATACAGTTATACGATGCATATGTTAGACTACTCTAAGATAAGACGAATGTATTAATGGCGACAATAAAGAAATTTTATTTATTTATTATTATTAACTATTACAATCAGAAATTATTTTGTAGATAAGACTTCTAAATTTTTGAGCAGAGACAGAAAATAAGTCGATATCTTCAAAGAACTTGTTGTATTGATTGGTAAGGCGGCGTAGGGGTGCTCGCCAGCCCGCGTTTGTACGACAAGAATTTGCTGCAAATAAAGGTCTTGGGCGCACCCCACGGTGCACGGTTGTTCTGGGTACTACAAAACTAATTTTGTTGCGAATATCGATACAATTCATTACAACCAAGTATTACACAGATCAAACAGGAACATCGTATCCAGCATAATTCGCCTAGACTTTAAACTTTGCAGATTATACTTCTTCAAAGGATGCATAAGTATGATAGCAACAAAAATGCATGGCCTTTAGAAACTTTTCTTTGTACTTTTTCAACCATGTCGGAATATTTACCATAGTGGGGACTCCATACTCCATACTCCAGCTGAGAGCGAACCAACGTTTTATATAGATATAAATAGTTAAAAGATCGCGTATATACTGTAGCCGTTCTCATAATAAAACCAAACAGGCGGAAGGCATTATTAACAATTTTGTAATATGGGAATCCAAATGGAGTTTGTCATCCAACAGAATTCCAAGATCACGGACCAAGGTTTCTCTTGTTAGATCGTTTTTTAAGGTGTAGGGATATAGTATGATGTTTTTATTTTTGGTAAAACTAATGACGCAACACTTGGATACACTAAGTTGAAGTTTATTGCGTGTACAGTATGCCGAGAACGCGTCTAAATCTAAGTAAGAGAGAGCAATCACGTTGACTTTTAATAGACCTAAATATTTTAATGTCGTCAGCGTACAACAGCAATTTTGAATTTTTAAAACATGTATCCACATCGTTGATGAATAAAACGAATAGGAGAGGTCCCAAAATAGAACCCTGCGGTACTCCGGAAGTAACATCTACAATGGCAGAGCAAAAGCCATTTATTACAACTCTCTGAGTTCTATAGCAAACATATGAATATCTTAAAAGGTCCCCACGTATCCCATTAAACGCAATTTTCTGCAAAAGCAGTTCATGGTCAACCTTGTCAAAGGCTTTCTTGAAATCAGTATATATGGTATCAGTTTGAACACGGGCATCCAAATTGTTAAACAGGTAATCTGTAAAAGTCACCAGTTTCGTCGCGGTTGATCTCTTTTTGACAAAACCATGTTGCTGTGGTAATAAAACGTTGTGAAGTAAAGGGTACACTTTATCGTGTACTAATCTCTCGAAAACCTTTGATCTTTGATCATTCGCGCACAGGACATTATAAGTAATCATTTGAATTCACTACACCGTAGCTACCATAAAATGTAAGCCTAAAGAAAAAACCTAATCGAACCTAAGAAAAACTAAATATTTAATTGTGGCATGGATTATCCGTGAAATGGTCGGCGGCGCATCGTAAATAAATATACTTTTGGAGGACGCGGCAGTAGCGGTCCACAGGTCTACAGGCCCGGTAGTATAGAAGGCCGAAGTAGCGGTCCACAGGTCTACAGGCCCGGTAGTATAGGAGGCCGAAGTAGCAGTCCACAGGTCTACAGGCCCGGTAGTATAGAAGGCCGAAGTAGCGGTCCACAGGTCTACAGGCCCGGTAGTATAGGAGGCCGAAGTAGCGGTCCACAGGTCTACAGACCCGGTAGTATAGGAGGCCGAAGTAGCAGTCCACAGGTCTACAGGCCCGGTAGTATAGGAGGCCGAAGTAGGGTACCACAGATCTACACGCCCTGTAGTATAGGAGGCCGAAGTAGCAGTCCACAGGTCTACAGGCCCGGTAGTATAGAAGGCCGAAGTAGCAGTCCACAGGTCTACAGACCCGGTAGTATAGGAGGCCGAAGTAGCAGTCCACAGGTCTACAGGCCCGGTAGTATAGAAGGCCGAAGTAGCGGTCCACAGGTCTACAGGCCCGGTAGTATAGAAGGCCGAAGTAGCGGTCCACAGATCTACACGCCCTGTAGTATAGGAGGCCGAAGTAGCGGTCCACAGGTCTACAGGCCCGGTAGTATAGAAGGCCGAAGTAGCGGTCCACAGATATACACGCCCGGTAGTATAGAAGGCCGAAGTAGCGGTCCACAGATCTACAGGCCCGGTAGTATAGGAGGCCGAAGTAGCGGTCCACAGGTCTACAGGCCTGGTAGTATAGGAGGCCGAAGTAGCGATCCACAGGTCTACAGGCCCGGTAGTATAGAAGGCCGAAGTAGCGGTCCACAGATATACAGGCCCGGTAGTATAGGAGGCCGAAGTAGCGGTCCACAGGTCTACAGGCCTGGTAGTATAGGAGGCCGAAGTAGCGATCCACAGGTCTACAGGCCCGGTAGTATAGAAGGCCGAAGTAGCGGTCCACAGATATACACGCCCGGTAGTATAGAAGGCCGAAGTAGCGGTCCACAGATCTACAGGCCCGGTAGTATAGGAGGCCGAAGTAGCGGTCCACAGGTCTACAGGCCTGGTAGTATAGGAGGCCGAAGTAGCGATCCACAGGTCTACAGGCCCGGTAGTATAGAAGGCCGAAGTAGCGGTCCACAGATCTACAGGCCCGGTAGTATAGAAGGCCGAAGTAGCGGTCCACAGATCTACAGGCCCGGTAGTATAGAAGGCCGAAGTAGCGGTCCACAGATCTACAGGCCCGGTAGTATAGAAGGCCGAAGTAGCGGTCCACAGATCTACAGGCCCGGTAGTATAGAAGGCCGAAGTAGCGGTCCACAGGTCTACAGGCCCGGTAGTATAGAAGGCCGAAGTAGCGGTCCACAGATCTACAGGCCCGGTAGTATAGAAGGCCGAAGTAGCGGTCCACAGATCTACAGGCCCGGTAGTATAGAAGGCCGAAGTAGCGGTCCACAGATCTACAGGCCCGGTAGTATAGAAGGCCGAAGTAGCGGTCCACAGATCTACAGGCCCGGTAGTATAGAAGGCCGAAGTAGCGGTCCACAGATCTACAGGCCCGGTAGTATAGAAGGCCGAAGTAGCGGTCCACAGATCTACAGGCCCGGTAGTATAGAAGGCCGAAGTAGCGGTCCACAGATCTACAGGCCCGGCCTGGTAGTATAGTAGGTGCTTACATCAATAACTCACGTTTCTGTGTTACCAGCCGATTACATTGGGCAACTCTTCTCTTCTTCATAGCGTCTCGATGGCTATATTAGGAAAAATCAAGAAGCATGCGTGGTGGAGTGGTGTGGACGGGTCGCACCTGGAGCTGGCAGTGCGCGAGCGGGCTGGAGGCGGCGGGCAGGCGCGGCGACGTGTGCGCGGCGGCCGCGCCGGCGCCGCGCTGCGGGGAGCGCCTGCGCCGGTGCTTCTCCACCACCACCTGCGCCGATGGGTTATTCCACTTTGCCACCAATCGGGACAGTAGGCGGGACAAGGTGGAAGGTTCACAGTTTGTCGTCCACTGTGTCCCACTAACTGATTTTGGTGAGAAATAATTACGCTTAAACTCTGAGTTTACTTTTTCCCACTAGGGCTGGGGCACAGTTGCATTTAATAAAATATTACAGCGAAATAAAAACAGTTTTATTTAAAAAAAAATATATTTTGGTAGGCGCAGTTCGAGTACGCGCTGTTTGTTTTCATGAAAACTGATCCCACCAAAAACATTTTCATGTAAAATGTTGCCAAGACGAGACCATATGACTCGCACTGTCAAAAAGTTATCAGACCTCATGTAGAGCCAAGCTTCTAACTCTACACGCCCTAGCTCTAGAAGACCTAACTTAACAAACACTACACCTTAGTCAAAATATGAGGCTTAGCCGTTTCATTACTACCAGGAGTATTGTATAACAGAAAATAATGAACAGTGTATTAATGTTTCACCTTACGCCCATGTGACGGTAGCGAAACGGCCAAGCCACATATTTTGACTAAGTACAGTACAGTTTGTGAAGTTAGGGCTTGTAGAGTTAGGGCCTGTAGAGATAGAAGCTTGGCTCTACATGAGATCTGATAACTTTTTGACAGTGCGAGCCATATGGTCTCGTCTTGGCAACATTTTACATGAAAATGTTTTTGGCGGGATTTCACTTCTTTTTGTAAGTTGCTTATGACAATATATATTTTTTTATTTTGTTCGTTCGGGGGTGATTTACTTAATAATCCTGAAATATGTATTTAATTATTTATTACAAGGAGTCCCTATATCAATTTTCAGATATTTTCAGAAAAAAGTAAGACAATAAATCAAAATCAAATTAAAAGTCATTTATTCAAACTATTATACTTGTATGCATAGACCTTTTTTTTTGTAAACCTAAATCTCCTGCTCACAAGCTGTTTTTATGCTTATTCTATTGTAGGTATTGATTTGTTCTGAACTGTGTCTGTGTGTATTTATTTTGGATAAATAAACAAATTTATTATATTATTATTATTAGGCTGAGATTCAGCACTTTTTGAACGTCAACATTACATAAGACAGTCCCCCAAAACGCCCGCCCTTCATCACTTCCTAGTGCTTTAGCTGGGGAGAAGAAGTGGCGCAACAAACTCCCCAGCAGCACAGCTGTCTGTTCATTAAAAATTTTGAATCTACGTAATACAACACTGCGCATAATTATTTAGGTACATTACGCAACAGAAAACATTAAATTAAATTATTTGCTATAAGTAAGCTAGCACACGCTAATATACTATATATATATATACCTGTTATTTGGATGCCACCGAGGAGCTTTTGAATAAACTTGAGCGTTTACAAAATATCTGTATTCATTTTGTTTTTAACCTTAAAAAGTATGACCACGTTTCTAACTTTCGCAAGACTCTCAAGTGGCTCCCTATTCGACTTCGCAGGAACTCTCGCATATCGTGTCTGCTATTTAACATCCTTCACAACCCTAAAACACCTTCCTATTTGCGGGAACGCTTTTCTTATGCCTGTCCTTTTGATGTGCTTTGCAGGTCGCATGTTAGAAACCTCCTAAAATTTCCTTTCCTACATTGTTTAATTTAAAATTAATTAGATACATTTATTATTTAAATAATCATGAACTTTATAATATGCTTTATTGATCAAAAACATCTTTAATCTATTTTTAAATGATATAAAATTCGGTGCTTCCTTTTAGGTAATTTATTATATACGTATCTAGGGCCCATACAGAACGCACTGTTATCAAACATAACTGTTCTATGTCGTATTGCTTGAAGTGTACTGGCAAGCCTGGTACTTTTTAACGTTTCATATATTTTTTTATATTATTCTTAATGTCTAATGCTAGTTCATGAACATACAGTGATGGGAATGTCAATATTTTTAAATTTATAAAATGTGGTTTACAAGTATCTATAGGTTTTAATGCACATATTATTGCCCGGATACATTTCTTTTGGGCTTTAAAGACTGTTTCTCTCCGAGTTTCTCCCCAAAACATTATACCGTATCTTAGTGTCGAGCCAACGTAAGCATGGTAAGTAGATAGAAGTGCTCTTTGATTTGCCACTTTACGCAGCATATAGATGGCATATGAATACCGACTTAATTTTGTACATGTCCTCCATGTAATGTCTGAGTCTATGTGTAGTCCAAGAAATTTTGTAGTGTTTATTTTTTCTACGTTTATTTATTCGTAATTTATATTGAATGTTCTCAATTTACAATTTTTATTTTTGAAAGTTATTATATATGTTTTAATTAAGTTTAAGTTCATTTAAATTTAGCCAGTTAATTATTGATATATACTTGGGCCAGATAGTTTCTTTCAAAAATAGACAAGACAAGGAAGTCGAAAGACGAGTCGGGAATGCTTGGAAAACCTACTGGGCCCCTAAAGAGCACATGAAAGGTAGTCTTCCAATAACACTGAAGAGAAAACTCATCGACATGTGCATCTTACCCGTTCTAAGATAAGCTGCACAAAGTTGGTTCCTTACTGAACAACATAAGTCCAAACTCAAGATTTGCCAACGGGCAATGGAGCGCAGCATAATAGGCGTAAAGCGTACAGATCGCGTTAGAAACACCAACCTGCGCTCCTTAAGTCATATAGCGGATGTTGAAGAAAAAACAGCCAGGCTGAAGTGGGAGGGGCTGGCCACGTCGCACGAATGCACTCGGAGAGATGGGCAAAGATCGTCACCCACTGGACGCCTCAGGGAGGACATCGCCGTCGAGGTAGACCGCGACGAAGGTGGTGTGACGATCTGATCATGTTTGCAGGGCCAACATGGCCAGAGATCGCACAACACAGAGAGGTTTGGAAGGGAAAAGGGGAGGCCTTTGCCCAGCAGTGGGACACAAACTAGGCTAACAACAACAACAACAACAATAACAACAACAAAAAAATATAGATGACAGCGTACAGTTAATTTCATGTTCATGTGTCGTAGCGTCTTCAGATACAACTATCGCAGTACTATCGTCAGCATACAGCACCATGGACGATTTGATAGATTTGGGGAGGTCGTTAATGTAAATAATAAAGAGCAGAGGACCTACGATACTCTCTTGTGGTACACCTTTGCAGACTTTTATTGGTGTTGACAAGTGTTTCTTTTCGACTTTTAATTTATGTAAAATGCTAGATATTTCACATTAAAGAGGTCCGAAATAGAGTATTGTGCAGTCTAGACGTGAACAAGGCCAGCGGGCCTGACGGCATTCCAGCGAGAGTGTTTAGGCAGTGTGCGCCTGAACTTGCTTGCGCTGTGTTGACCGTTTGTTCCGCCTCTCTCTTGGAAAAAGAACGGTGCCGAAATCCTGGTAGCTTGCAAATGTACAACCAGTGCTGAAAAAGGGCGACCGTGCAGACCCTGCCCATTACCGTCCGATCGCCATTATCTCCATTCTGTGCAAGGTTATGGAAAAGGTACTGAACAATAAGTTGCTGACCTACCTTGAAGACAATGATCTCCTCAGTGACCGTCAATATGGCTTTCGCCGGGGACGGTCAACTGGCGATCTTCTTGTGTATGTCACGCACTGCTGTGGCGAAGCCATCGAGAAACATGGCGAAGCACTTGCTGTATCGCTTGACATCTCGAAGGCCTTTGACAGGGTCTGGCACGCTGCTCTGCTCAGCAAGATTCCTGCTTATGGCATCCCAGCTGGTTTTTGTAGCTGGATATCAGATTTCCTTAGTGAACGGCCGATCAGAGTAGTCCTTGATGGCTGCTCCTCTGACCTTATGGCTATTGATTCCGGTGTTCCTCAGGGTTCTGTTCTTTCTGCAACTCTTTTCCTGCTGCACATTATTGACCTGCTTCAGCCTGGTATTGTTGGGTACCCAGATGACAGTACAGTTTCAGAGAGATACCTACTTGTTCAGCGCAAAAACCAGCGGGGCCGAAGTTCCTTCCTTGAGAGAGGCTATGGTAGAGCGGACAGATTTGACCTTAAGCTTTATCCCCCAGTGAGGTGATGACAATCTGGTCTCTTTTAACGTCACCAAAACACAGGCGTGTCTTTTTACCGCTAAAAGGAGTAATTTCGCTCATACTCCTACTTTTCGGGGTACATCTAGTCCTGTAACCGATCGGCTTGAGCTCCTAGGCATGGAGTTGACATCTGTTCTCAACTTTGGCACCACCATCGAGTACAAAGCCCAAACTACGGCCAAGAAGTTAGTGAAGGCGAAGGCTAAGTGTACGACCCGAGTGAAAAAGCGTGCAGCGGGGCGTTCAGCGTTGCGTGCAAGTTCAACGAGCGCCGCTCGGCCGTCACTCAGGACACTCGCGAGTTTTTGCATGTGTTTAACACGAACGTCGCACGCCCCGCCCGGCCGGACGCTCGAGTCGAGCGTGCACTCAGGCCGCACACTTAGGCCCTTCGCACACGGATCGTAAGCGTAGTCGTATCGTAATACGCGCTTAGGACGAGAGCAATACGAGCACGTACATGTTCAAACTTGTCCGCATACGAAGCGGTGCTGCAGCGAATCGTATGAGAGTTTTCGTCAATGCGGCATGACGATACGCTTACGAGACGACTACGCTTACGATCCGCGTGCGAAGGCCCTTAGGCAAATTTTTCCGCGTTTGCGCACTGCGTCCGATCCGAAACCGAGAAATGGCGATCCGAAGTGGCCGTAGTAACTAGTTATTGTTTAATAACTAAGTAGAACTGGTTAAACATTTCGGTGCACAACTGCTCCGGACATTTGGTAACCTGCAAGTAGGAGCCGGTGTCGTCGTTGCAAGCGAGCTGCGCCCCGGCGTCCGCCGCCGCTCGGCCGCCCGAGTCCGCGCCGCTCTCCGCCGGTAAGTGCGTCGACACAGACATGTCCAGCTCTGTTAACCGACATTCAAAAACAAGCCAATCAAACATTGATACAAACACCTACGAGTACGCGAATTAATAAAGAAAGAGCTAGAACTACTCTAGACAGAGTGCGTCATGGAGATTACTGATAAACTGTGTCTTAGTCTGACCCAAATTTGTGTTTGTCAATTCCATTTCCTTAGCTTCTACTCCTCTCTGTGCTGTGCTAGCTGTGTAATTTGACACGTATTTTTTTGGCGACGGGGTCATTGTACTATTTGGTTCATTCAATATAATAACACGATCGCTTCACACCAGTTTTGTAAACAAACATCGTATCACCATGACAAGCCAGGTGAGCCATAAATCTTATGACAAACGTCAAAATGTAAAAGAGGTTACGAATGTAATCTACACAAATCTACATATATAGTTTACAAAGAGATTAAAATTATACTAGCAATAGAGCGGCCATCAGACCAAATGTCATAGAAAAACTGTGATCTCATGTCTCAGTAACGCCATCTAGCTTTGAATAGCAACCATAAAAGAAATGTATTAAATTCAGCTATCACTTGATAGATGGCCAGTGTGTAATAGAGATGTTACCAATCATTTAGATATCGACTATCGATAAATAAAACTTCTATTTTTTTCTTCAAT
This sequence comes from Dicycla oo, assembly GCA_948252095.1. Taxonomy (NCBI): domain Eukaryota; kingdom Metazoa; phylum Arthropoda; class Insecta; order Lepidoptera; family Noctuidae; genus Dicycla; species Dicycla oo. Next base: position 184,326 of record OX411718.1, on the reverse strand, counting down.
GAATAGCAAAAAGTTAGGAAAGCAATAAAATGCAATACTTTGAAACTATCAAAGTAAATTATTTATTTGGAAAATTATTTTGGAAAACACCATTAATAAATTAATGTTTAGTTTCAAACCAACGTTTCGTATAGTACTTATTTTATAAACACTCGCTTTACAAGAATTTAGTTCTCAAATGCTCTTTACAAATGTTTGGGATATTGCATCATTTATCATTTAATATTTAGATTCTCTTGGAAAAATCACATTCATACTAAATAACATTTTTTACAAAGCTGACCAGCGCGACTTCACCTGCGTCACATTTTTGCTGCTCCGCTCCTATTGGTCGTAGCGTAATGTTATATAGCCTATAGCCTTCCTCGATAAATGGTCTATAGGATTTTTTAAATTTGAACCAGTAGTTCCTGAGAGTTTAACCAAACAAGCAAACAAACTATCTGAGAATTTTCTTTTTAAGTGAATTATTTGGTTAGCTTGTTGTTGTACGAGTATATGATGAAATGGCAGCATGTGTGCAGCATGCAGGGGGACATTAATAAGTTGGTACTAATACAATAAGAGACAGATAGTTTGGAAAGTTGATTGACACCGGTCAATTTTTACAACAGAGACGAATTTAATGACTAATTAAAATTAAATCTTATGTCCCATCCTACGTCCCTTCAAATAAAATCAGTTGTGTGAACTTTTGTCTTTTAGATTTGTTCTGAACACTGGGGTCGAACTTAGCAACAAATCGAAGTTTAATATTAGCATAAGTCTCTATTATGGATCTTATCAAATACAATCTGTGATTGAGCATCGCAGGGCTCTCAAACGAGTGTATAATGAGGCCTTCAAAAATACTCGAATATGAATACTTTTAATAATTTCGTTTTTATAAAATCGATAGTGTGCTTTGTAGATACACCTTTGCCGTCATTTTCATTAATAAGATTTCTAATGAATATTTCCGTGGCTTTACATACGTCAAAAACACTTTTACTAAAAAAATATAACCCACCCATATCTTTTATTGTAATTAATTTATGGAAATCTATTTTTTTATTAGAAACCAAGCTTGACACACAAATTTCCCACTTAATGTTCTTACTTAACACACGAGACACATAACCAGAAATATAGCCAATAATTTGGTTAGCTCCCACAGACACAGATCTTTCATTTAATATCCTATTTAAATAATCACAATTTTCATTAACTATGAAATCAGTTTCGAATTCCTTTTCTAAAACCTCGTCGAACTGAAAGTCTTCATTATCCACTTCCCTTACTAAGCAAGTCCTGTTTACTGTTTCTACGGAAGAAGTACAAGTGAGTATACCATTGGAGCACAGTTGCCCGAAAATGAATCACGTAATTCTAAATTGGCTAATATCTTTTTATAAGCCGCTTTAAACTGTCTAACATTGGGGTTGTTGTTATGCAACCAAAAGCAACTCTAGGTGGTCTTGACTGAGCCTATATGTTGACAAGTATTGAATTTTACGAGTCTTAACTAGTATTTCAAACAAAGTTTGAAGACTCTGAATGTTAATTAAAAACCCTAAAAAGCCAGTTTTATTATTAGTATCCACCAAACGCTTTTTTATTATTTTAAAAATGATTATATTTGGAAGATTACGACGCTTTATTTCAAGTCTTATTTTTATGTATTGTTTTAGAGATAATATGTAATTTTTACCTAGTTCAAAAAAAAAAATATGTTAGATATATTTTCAGAATTCAGCGGCTGCTTAAAACCATATTTTCCATATTTATTACTGTTCATAATATCAAATAAATCATTTATAATAGAAATAAATTTTACTGTGCCAGAAACTTCCTCGAATACTTTTGCTGTGAGCTTTTGCAAAGCAATAAGGCTTTAGCTACACTTCTACTCAATAATTGGGTCGCTAATCGGACTTTCATTATTTGATTTCGGAAATGGATATGCTTATTGGTTAATTTATTGGCAAAATTTAATTGTTTATTTGTTTGCAGCTTATGTAAAGACATCAATAAAGACCATTTTATTTTATCATTTTGTCCATCATAAAATATCTTTTTGCTTTCAAATGTGTTTCTCACCAATTTTATCATGTGGCTGGGATCAAGAAATATCACAACACTTTCTTGATTAACTGGTTGTGGAAAATTAGTTTTTAAATTATCTGGATCACTCAACAATTTACAACCTAATATTTCGGTAGTACTAAAAATTGTTGGAGCACCATCGAAAGTTATACTGACAATTTTTACGCCTACTTCGTGGCATAAGCTTAAACATTGCCTAATTAATTTAGCTTTTAATTCAGCTTTAATACTGGCTGTGTCATCTGCATATGACATTATGACACCGTTTTGGAGTGACAAGCTGCACAGGTCATTTATATATACTAGGAATAACGTAGGACCGAAAATACTACCTTGTGGTATTGCATAATTACTATTTCGAAGCTCAGAACTAACGTACTGACCAATTTTGACACATTGTTCACGGTCACTAAGATAATCAGAAAGTAGTGAAAGCGTTGTTCCTCTTATTCCGAGTGTTTCAAGCTTGTGCAATAATAAAGGACACGAAATTGTGTCAAAGGCCTTGGCGAGGTTTAGGAAGATCCCAATGGAGTGCTTGCTCTTATCCAAATTAGTTGTTATATAATCCGTCAATTCATGTACTGCTTGATTAGTTGATTTTTTGGGCCTAAAACCAAATTGTCTATCTGAAAGTAATTTGTTATCTTCTAGGTATTTCATTAATCTAATATTGATGATTTTCTCTAGGATCTTGGACAGCCCGGTTAAAACTGAAATGGGTCTGTAGTTATTAACACATTTTTTGTCACCAGATTTATATACAGGAGTAACCAATGCTTTTTTAAGCGACTTAGGGAATATACCATTAGTTAAGCATAACTGAAAAATATGAGTTAGCGGCGGAGCAAGTAGGTGTTTGAAATGTTTAAGTATGTTGTTTGATATATTGTCCCACCCAACAGCGCACACGTCCTTTAATCCAGAAATAATTGTTAATACTTCATCGACATCCATATCTAGTAAGACAAACGATTTGAGTGTAGGGAATGTTTTAGGTTGGTTTTGAGGGAAATAACTTCTACATTTTAAGGTCTTTTCTGCTAAAGCTTTGCCTACGTTAGAAAAATAGAAATTAATTTTATTTGTTGATTCGATTGGGTTGTTCTATATTGTCAATAAGTCAAGTGGAGGTTCCCGTTGTTTTGTTCTAAATGTACTTGTTTTTATAAATTTCCAAATACGTTTACTATTTTTGCCTGCTTTCTGTAGTTCATTTCTATCGTATTCATTTTTTATTTTTTTCAGAAGATTGTTGCAGTTTATATATCTTCTATACGTAATGGAAAATATTTCATTATCAGGCTCAATTTTGGATTTTATGTGTAGTTTGTTTCTATGCCTAATACACCGAACAAGTCAAGGCGTTATTTTAGCAAGAGTATGTTTTATTATTGCATAGTGAAGTGAATTTATAAAATAATTCATAGAAATATTTGCATCAGTAGAATTATAAACTGGGTCAAAATTAATATTACGTATGTCTTCTTCGAGGTGTGTCATGTTGACTTTAGTATAGCTACATAAACAATTTTTCCTGGGTAAAGAAACTTGTAATGTTAGTAAAACTGCTTGGTGATCAGTAAGCGAAGAGTTAGTAACAAATGTTTTGGTTGGGTTTTTTGTTTTTATGATGTGCGTGGGATGGTAATGGGCTGGCAAGAGTCCGTGCAATGAGCAGATATTAAGATAGTTATGTGCATGTGTATCCATGTTCCCGGAAGCAATGTTGATATTGATGTCCCCCATTAATATTATATGTTTAAAAGTTGTAAGACTTTGTAACTGTACGTTTAGTGAATCTAAGAAATTGGCAACATTTTGAGAAGGAGGTCTATATATAGCCATAACTACCGTATCTGAATTAATTTTAATGAGTAAGCAATTACTATTTTGTAGCAATGGTTCTTCTACAATTGTACATAAACTATTGTTAACAAATACAACTAAACCATCATTCTGGTTGATGTTTCTGTTGGTTTTATGCGGAACATATCCGTCTAATGGTGGTATAACAGCTGTTTGGTTTGACAGCCAACATTCTGTTAGGACGATAATGTCGCAACTTATACCCAGGTTTTGTAGCAATATTTCAAAACCATTTATATTTCGATTTATGCTGCGAATATTTTGTGTGAGTAGGGTCAGCGGTTTCTCTCCCACGGGGAAAAGGTGTTTACACTCATCAACATTACAATTTATAGCTTCAGATACAGAAAACTGATCTAGGTCACTAAGTAATTGATCAGTCATGATAAATACAAAACTAACAAATATAAACAAACAAAAACTACTACTAGTGTGCTTAATAGATAGGTTAATAATAATAATAATAATATAATAATATCCTGGGACATTTTCACACACGGTCATCTGGTCCCAAACTAAGCAGAGCTTGTACTATGGAAACCAGATAACTGATATACTACATATACTACTTTTTTTTTTTTGTAAATACATACTTATATAGATAATTACACCCAGACTCAGAACAAACAGACATGTTCATGCACACAAATATTTGTCCTGGATGGGAATCGAACCCACGACCTGCGGCGTGATAGGTGGTATCTTAACCAACCACGCCAACTGGCCTAATATAATAGGTAGCGCTCTTATGCGCCTTCATAATCTATGGAATGAATATAGTTGTCCTCGGCATATTTTCGTGCTGGACAATGTACATCACCAGTTTTAAGATCCGCTTTTCTTTTAAAACGTTTGCACGTCGCACAGTTAGGTGGAGTGGATTTTGTACTGCATTCCTTCAAAGAGTGGCCACTCTCTCCGCAGTGATTGCACGTCGGACTAGTTTCACGGCAGAACTTGGCCGCGTGACCGAACTGCTGCCAGTTGAAACACCGTGTAACGATCGTGCAATCTCGTACTGGGCACGACGTCCAATTTATGAATATTCGTCCTTGATTCACTAGGATCTTCCTGATACTAGCCGGCACTTCTAGTATGTACGGCTAGCATCAGGCACGTAGGGAGGTCTCTTTTACCAGATTTATGGCTCAGTTTAATTTGTTCTTCAAAGGACTCGAGGTTAAGGAAAGGTTTAGGTTAAGGGTTAAGGAAAGGAGTAGTATTGGTCATCTTATCTGAGAGGTTTTGCTCATAAATGCAGTCAAAAACCTCCTTATCAGTCAGGGCTACCGGGACACCAATAACAGCGATTCTTAGGCGCCGTTTCGATGGTTCTTCAACCTTAAGGCCCGAAGAAGCGAGTTTTTCTAAACTTCTGAGCTTTTGAATGTCCTCTTTGGAGTCGGTACTAATAAGAACACCTCCATTTTTTACTTTCTTAAGGCCACGAACATGTAGTTTAAGTTCCCCGGGCGAAATAATTTTCTGTACGAGAGACTTGGTATCGTCACTAGATTTGGTCTTGTCGCTGGGATATATGGCAACTGAGCTTAAATTTGCTGGGCGCACAAAGTTATCCGAGCCTTTTTTGACCATATTAGCGTAAGAAAAGGGTTGTGAAGGATTTGACTTGCCTTCAACTACTTCTTTGAACTGTAGGAGAGAGTTCGCAACGTTATGTTGTTGCTGTAAGTGCTGAATGGTACTATGGGCTTGAATGGTTTTTTGCTTTAAGGCTTGATATAAAACAGCCATTTGAGATGCGCCATTTGAGACACTACGGCAAGGATTGGCTACACGAACCTTTTGTTCCGCGATCATTTTTCCCTCAGCGACTAAATTGCATACTTCACTTAGGATTTTTTCTATGGACCCCATCCATTTCTGGACCTCCGGTGTAGAAATACCTTCAGTCGGCAGCTCATTCTCCAAAGGAGGTGGTGGATTTGGGTCTATAGGCTGGAAGTCTTGAGTTGGTGTCGGCGGAGGACTTCGTCGTAATAGTTGGCTACGGCCAAACGGGCTAGATCCTGTGTTAGACATATCTAACACAGAAACACTATTTGTCTTTAAAAATACTTTAGCTCATTCCTGCACAAAGTCTGTAATCTCGTAATAATTACTCGCGACACACTTATATCACTGACGACGCAAATAACAATATTATTTGTAATTAATTAATAGTGTCATAATAAGCTTAGCAAGACACGTCCGCACAGTCAAGCGATTGATCGCTCATCTGGAATATAAATCCTTTGTATAAAAACTTTGTAATGAGCAATACGGTTTTAGAAAAAGTAAATAATAATAATAATAATAATCGCTAAGAGCCTCGACCAACATCTGAAGAGGCTCTCGTTGGGTGGCTGGGTGAAGGGCCTGGTTCAGAAGGCAGTCCTCCTTGATACGGCGCGTATTGTGAGGAGGTTCCTGTCTCTGGGGCCCTAACCACCGGTAGCTTGGACCCTGTTCCCCATGCCGGTGGGTTTCTATTTTTAACCGACTTCCAAAAGGAGGAGGTTCTCAATTCGTCTGTATTTTTTTTTGTATGTTTGTTACGCGGTTACTCAAAGACGGATGGACCGATTTGGAAAATTCTTTTTTTGTTTGATATGGTATACTTCCGAGGTGGTCCTATATAAATTTTATTAACTTAGCTTAGGGAGTTTTTGAGTTAGCTTCAATAATGCGTATATTTCCCACTTATTTTATGTGGATGATGTGATGGTGTTTTAATAACTTCCTATCACTGTTATTTACATGGCTATATCTACAATTATTGTGCTCAATTATGTATTCGAATTTGTGTGGGGTAGGTTCCACAACTAAAAAGTGAAAAATAAAAGCTTTTTAGCAAAAAATAAAACCGACTTCCAAAACAAAACACTACAAAGTGAAAAATAACTTTAATTTCGGAAGTCGGTGGCAAAAAACGAAAATACAAAACCCAAGACACCGACTACCGAAATTAAAGTTATTTTTCACTTTGTAGTGTTTTGTTTTGGAAGTCGGTTTTATTTTTTGCTAAAATGCTTTTTTTTATATTTTTAAATGTTTTTATTTTTGTATTTTAATATTTAAAAATATAATTTGTATGTAAAGAATCGAAATAAAGGAGATAATAATAATAATAATAAATTTATTTGCTAGAATATTGTTGTTACATAGGTGTTACACTTAATATGATGTCCATAATATTCTGCTGTTTCCAGCGTACAAATATTTCCAAGAATAAAAATTAATAATAAACCATACAATGTCTAGAATAAGGTAAAAGTTTACGACTATGAAATACAATGTCAGGGGTTATTTTATAATGTAAAGAATTATTAAATACAATATCGGGGTTATTAATTATAATGTCAAGAATGATTGAATACAATGTCAATAATAATGTCAAGAATTATTAAATACAATGAAGAGAGAAAAATTTCAATAAAATGTCATAGAAATGAAATTCCATTCAATTATTAAGGTCGTCTAATTTAAATTTTGAATCAAATTTTTCATTTAAAAAATCATTCATTGAGTAGTAACACTTTTGCAATAGAAAGTTAAATAATTTCTTTTTAAATGTCATGAGGTTAAGACTTTTAAAAACATTCGGTAATTTATTATAAATTTGAATTGCCATACAGTAAACATTATTCGAAAATAATTCTTTGTTGGGGTGCACATAATTTGTGGATATTTCGACTTTTCCTTATTACAACATCATTGTATAATTGAAATAAAGCTAAGTTTTTCCGTACAAAGATACAGAGTTCGAATATATTATATATAAAGAAGGGAGTGGTAATATTTTTATTTTTTTAAAGACAATCAACATGGCGGTTTATGACTTTCTACACAAAATTATGATAAATATGGATAAAATACACCAATCTGTGCAATTTACTGTGACATGACGCAGGCATTTGATTATGTTCAGCATAATATTCTATTAAAAAAGCTTGAAGCGTATGGTGTAACAGGAAATGTTCAAAAGCTCTTACAATCTTATTTACAAGAAAGGAAGCAAACAACAGAAATAACGACGATTAATGCGAGCACTAAAAGTGAAGTAATTTTTACACCAGACCACCGCTTTTTACCCTTTACATTAACGATTTTCCTAAATGTATCGAACACAGTATGACACTTTTTGCAGATGACAGCACGATAAACATTCCTTGTGATAATAAACATATGTATGAAGCTGATATACATAATACACTAAACGAAGCTATTCTATGGTTAGAAAATAATAACCTCAATATAAACTTAAATAAAACAGTTATAATGCATTTTAGCCAAAGGCAGTTAAAATTTCCACTTTTAAAAATTAAATATAATAATAATGTAATTGACGCAGTAAATTGCACTAAGTTTTTAGGATTAACCATGGATCGTCATTTAAATTGGAAGGCTCACATTGAGGTCATTAGTAAAAAATTTAGTAACAGTGCATTCGCACTATACAGACTGTCGCGGATTCTAAATATTGATGCCCTATTAACCGCCTATTACGGAATAGCAGAGCCCATTATTAGATACGGCATTATTTTTTGGGGACTCTCTACGGATAGAGTTATCGCATTTAAAGCCAAAAAAATGCCTTAGATCCATTTTTAAATTAAAAATGACTGATAACTGGAAGCCGTTTTTCATAAGCATCTTGACTTTACCATCAATTTATATTTTTGAAATCGCGATATTTGTTAAAACAAATCCTAACCTATTTCCCCGCATGTGATAACAGTCAACTCTGTCAACATAGGTCTCGGACTGCACTTATGCACAGGAGTGTTTTTTGTATGGCTCCCAAGATTTACAATAAACTTCCCAATAGCTGGGAAGAGCTAGCGTAGAAGCATTTAAAAGGAAATTAAAATCTTTTTTTAGCTAGTAAAGCATATTATGAGGTAAATGATTTTTTAATGGAATCATTTTAAACTGACATGCTATTTATAAATTAACTGAAATGTATGTAATCTAATAATGACTTAACGATACTGAATGATTTTTTATGGAATATTTTGGAGCTACGTGACATCTTTGCGCCGGCATTCAAACGGTCAACATACGTATTTATTCACTCTGTGTTTTAATATAAAATTACCAAATTATAGTGACACAGTGACTCGATGACACTGCCAATGTGTGATCAACTTAATAAAACCAAAGTAAAGTGTATAATTTGCTTAACATTTGAACAATAAACAGTTAAAAGTTTTAAAAGTTAACGAATCAGCCGGTGAGTGAATGACAAGATACTTTACGCGCAGTGCACGGAATTAGCACGGTTCGGCCGTGCGCAGAACCGTCAATATTGCTTGCAGTGGCGTCCGATGACTCAAGCGACGGCTCGCATCAAAGATAGGTCAACACAGACGGGACAGCACTTGATGCCTATTATTGATTGCCTCTGAGAAGACAACATACACACACATTTTTTTGTGATTATTATTGTTATTATTATTTTTTATTGCTGTCTCACTAACTATAGTAATAAATAATAATTATTATGGCTGACAAAAATGCACAATGCACTAATGAATGTGAAACAGGTTTAGTTTGTGAAAAGTGCCCAGCTTGTGCAAAGTGTTATCATTATGCTTGTATATCCCTTACTAAATCTCCTAATAAGGAGGCTACCTGGAAATGTCCATCATGTTTGAGCAAAACGCCAAAGTTGGGTAGGGACGACTCAACTCCAGTTCGTAACGTGTCTACGACCAGAGACCCGAAAAGACAAGCCACTGAGGCGCCTTCGCCTCCTTCCACGTCCGATGATAACGACAAACTGCGTTCCGTTATAAGTGAAGTAATAAAACATGAATTAAGTGAGATGTCGGCGAAGTCTAATAACACTATTATTACCAATTAAACTGGCACCGATTAAAAAGGAGATAGCAGATATTGTTGAGTCTATGTCTTTCATGAATAAGATTTTTTTTTTTATATAATATCCTGGGACATTTTTCACACACGGTCTTCTGATCCCAAACTAAGCAGATCTTGTACTATGGAAACCAGATAACTGATATACTACATACACTATTTTTTTTTTTTTTGTAAAAACATACTTATATATGTAGATAATTACATCCAGACTCAGGACAAACAGACATGTTCATGCACACAAATGTTTGTCCTGGATGGGAATCGAACCCACGACCTGCGGCATGTTAGGTGGTATCTTAACCAACCACGCTAACTGGCCAGTCAATTCGAAGACATAATGAAGGCACATGAGATGTCTAAGGAAATTATCACAAAATTAGAATTGGAAAACACAGAACTTAAGGTCACCGTAGAAGACCTCAATAACAGACTTGCTAATCTGGAGCAACAGTCAAGATCGAACAACATAGAATGCAATGTGTACCGGAAAATAAAAATGAAAATGTTTACAACATAGTAACTCAACTTCCGCGTGTGGTTAATTGCGAAATCGGTGAAAGAGATGTGTATTACATTGCACTCGTATTGCTAAGGCCAACCCATCAAGTAACCGCCCTCGCTCTATAATAATCCAGTTGGCCTCACCAAGGATGCGTGATCATCTTCTGGCAGCAACCATTAAGTACAATCAAGCAAACCCACAAGAAAAACTGAACTGCTCGCACCTTGGTTACGCTGGACCAAAATATCTAGAATTTGTTGCTGAACATCTGTCCCCGGCAAATAGAGCTCTTCATGCAGCTGCGAGGTTAAAAGCCAAAGAGAAGAATTATAAATACGTGTGGGTCAGAAATGGCAGAATATTTATGAGCAAAACTGATGGCGCAGAGTACATACAAATAAGGAACAAGAGTAGTTTTAGTAAGGTTGTGTGATGATTGATGCGTATGTACTTGTTATTATTGTTTTTACTATTGTAATTTAATGCATGCATTAGGTTTGAACTGCTTAAAATTCAAGGAAATTTTAATTTATTACCAAAATTGTAGGGCTTTCGAGTTTACAAACAAATATTTTTTACTGTAATCTGTGCAATATGAATTATGATGTTATAGTGTTAACAGAAACCTGGCTAAACAGTAATATATTGAGTAGTGAATTGTTTGATGATCGTTATGAAGTTTACAGACGGCACAGAGAAACAACTGGGCTTCACCACAACAAAAACGGGGGAGGAGTCCTGATAGCAATTAATAAAAAAATGAACTCCGCACGTATCGAACACTGGCAAAGTAATTGTGAAGACCTCACACTTGACATATCGACATCACACAAGTCACGCCAAGTTGCTCTCTGTGCCGTCTATCTTCCACCACCAGTATGTCTCGCAACGTTGGATCATTTTGTGGATAGCTGCAACAGAGTGCTCGACTCAACGGACATCCCCTGTTACATAATTGGTGATTTTAATCTTAGTAAATTGAATTGGGATAAAACCGCCGTAAATGATTCTTTACCTAGGGCTTGTCAAAACCTTTTGGATTTTATGAATGTAAATCAACTATCACAACATAATCATGTAAAAAACTGTTCTGGCCGAATACTGGATCTGGTTTTATCAACAGAGCCAACTTGTTTGGTGAGCGAGTCTAGCAATTCTCTGGTAGCTATCGATAAATTGCATCCCCCGTTTGAACTAACTATGTCTTTGCTAAAGAATTGTAATTTACCATATAGTATGGACTCGAGACCTAACTTTTATAAGGCTAATTACCTTGAAATTAATAATTACCTAAATGAGCTCAACTGGAATGAACTTTTTCAAAATACTTGTGATGTGAATACAATGGTAGAATTTTTTTACAAATGTTTGCGTGATGCTATTAGAAAATTTGTGCCTGATCGTAATCTGAACAATAGTCGCTATCCACCGTGGTTTGATACAGCATTAATAAAATCATTAAAAGAAAAAAATAGGCTCAGGATGCGTTACAGAAAATACAAAAATCCTTTAGATAAAATTGTACTGAAACTGGTTTCCAAGCGGTGTAAAAAACTAGCCATGAATTTATATAATGACTATATTGATAGAATTGAAAAAGACATAAAAGATAATCCCAAGCTTCTCTGGAGTTACATAAAAGCGAAACGCGGTGGCACTAGTGGCTACCCTTTGGCAATGACTGATGGACAGGTTGTTACATCTAACGGTTCTGAAATACGCGACCTTTTCGCTAACCATTTCGCAACCGTGTACACGACTGAAAAAGATACAGAAATTAACTGCCATACAAAGTACCTCCAAGCACTGCATAAGAATAGTCAGGGATTAAGTATTCCAGTAATTGACAGCGACTATTTACTAAAAAAACTAAAAACAGTAAATATTAGTAAAGGTCCTGGGGGCCTACTCCCTAAGCACGAAGTCCGTAGTTTCAGCTTTCGTAACGGGCATTTCCTACAACCTATCACCGACGGACGGATGATTGGTCCGGGGCCCGAACGAAGAATGAATGACGACACGATTTGACCCTACTCCCGATGTGTTTTTGCCCGTCCGAAAGATTAAGATTGACACTTCTTTGGACGGCTCGTTATGTCAATCGATACTCGTACGACATCAAAATAGTTATCGTGCTAACGACGAAAGGAACAATTTTAAGAAGAATTCGAAACTATGGCTGCTTTTTAATGCTCGAAGGTCTACAGGAAGAGCGGATGTGACGCCGACGACATTTACGCCAAAACTTTCGGTTGGCGAGTATTCCCAACGTTGAGTTCATAGGGAACTATAGACTTACACGGGAATTGTTCGAGGACTTGTGTAAGGATATAATACCTCTTTTGCCATCGGGCTGACTTAAACATCTTCCCTCAACGAGGAAGACCTACAACTAGAGCGCAGTACACAGAGAGATGAGACTACATCCGCTCATCAAGCCGCAAAGAAAGAGAGACAAGGTATAGAAATATAAATAGAAATAGATATAGGCACAATAAAAGTATTGTTTTTATTAACAAAGTGATTGTTTTTTTATTTAGCATCAAATAAAACTGAATTGTAGTCTTAAATTATTGCTACTTCTTGCTCAGTCGGCAGTGCCGTGTCGCCGAACACGTGGACGTGCACGACGTGGGTTTAATGCTGTAAACAAAATAAATAAATAATTTTAGTCAGTGTAACTTTGTGAAACATAATTTACGTAATATCTTTATCTTTTCTACTGAACAAAAATAATACTTACTTCGCTTACTTTGATTTTTCGTTAGTAACTTCAGCTCCAGTGCTTCAGTGGACGTTGAGGGCCTGAGTAGGTATGGGATGGCTGCTGAGTCTTTGTAACTACAGGTGGACCCTGTATAAGAAAAATTGAATATAATTGACGGATACAACAAATATCATCGATAGATATGTTTGACAAATGTAGAATTGTGTAGGAATCTGTGATTTATTATTATTTAATAAAAAAAAGTCTCGGCAAAGGCTCCATGTAACATAGTAAAATTATTATCAGTGTACTCGTAAGACCACCTACAGATAAATATTTGGAGGATGACTGATTATTATCATTGTATGCACTTTACTGATGACAAGACTTTAAAATCTTATTAATATTGACGAGTAATATCGTATTAAACTCACCCTTTGCCACTGCTCCTTTGTGCAACTTGCCATTGAATTGCACAGGCTTTCGAAACCACAGCCGTTTTGATCGTATTCAGCCGTCGTCGGTACGCCTCAATAGACCGAGAGCCAACTCTTAATCTCGCTCATAAAATTGCGGAGGGCCTCTATTCGTGCGTAAGTTGTTGTTGGAGCGGATGGGGCCATTTAACAAAATTAATCTAATTAATTTTACAAAAAATCCGGTAATATGTAAACAAAAAGCTCTGTCATATCCAAAGAACATATTACACTATTTCACTTGAAAATTGCCGTCAAAGGCAGAGGTATCAAATGGATAGGGCCTCTATCCGCAAAAAAATGGCAAAATAATTCAATTCTATATTTAGAGACATGATAAAACTTATACTGTTAAAAATATGCTCATTTTCTAACAACAAAAATATGAATTTTTGTTTATTATGCTTGAAAATCACAAGATAACTAAACCGGTAACCGACCGGTAAAATAGCACAACTCTATCGTCATGAGTCTGTCGTTCACGAAAATAGTCTATGATGAGTCTATGATCCCGTTCCGTTCTGATGAATCCGAAATCATTAGGGAGTAGGGTTCGTTTCGCATAAGGCGGGAGGAAACGCCCGGGTGTCACCATTGTGTGGATCGCCCAGAGGACACGGTGGAGCATACAGTGGAGGTCTGCCCGGCTTGGGCAGAGCACCGCTGTGTTCTCACGGAGGCGATCGGCGGCAGCGATCTCTCGCGTCCGAGCCTGGTCCAGGCCATGGTGCGGAGCGAGAGTGCATGGGAGGCCGTCACCTCCTTCTGCGAAGCGGTAATGCTCGCGAAGGAGGAGGCGGAACGCGTGAGGGAGAGGCAGCCTCACGCCCTCAGTCGCCGCAGGAGACGCCCTGGGCGGCGGGAATTGATAGCCGATTCCCGGCCACCGTAGGCGCGGGCTTGCGGACGGTGAGTAGTGGGTAGCTCGCCGTCCGGTGAGGACCAGGCCCGGGTCGACGGCGCGTTGTGTTCCACGCGCGCCTCAAAGAGATGTCAGCAAAAGATGGGGTCCAATAGGGCCAATGCCGCTGGGGTCGCGGGTTGTTTGAAAAAGATACCGTGGCCCTGGCATAGGCAACTGAAGGAACACGGGTGGGTTTTAGTCAGTAAAAGTCTGACACGCCCTCCCGCTCCACCCAGAGCGGGAGAAGTTATTTGATGATTTCCCATCCACAAAAAAAAAAAAAAAAAAGGGAGTAGGGTTCACTCCGACGTATCGGACTACTATCGGACGGGCCCGCTGCTTCGTTGACGGAGTTAGGGAGTAGACCCCCTGGCCCGGATGGCATCCCATCTGTTTTTATTTCTAACTGTGCCACAGCTCTAGTGTCTCCTTTACTAAAAATGTATAATGCATCGCTGGCTACTGGAACTTTTCCATCAGAATGGAAAAAAGCCAAGGTAGTTCCAGTACATAAGTCAGATAAAAAAGATACCGTAAGCAACTAGAGGCCAATTTCAATTTTATCCACATTCGCAATGATTTTTGAATCGATTATATGTCCGCACTTTCAGCAACATTTGAGATTGTATCTTAATGACAATCAACACGGTTGTGTGGCATCTAGGTCTACAGCCACAAATTTAGTATCATTCACGCAGTCCCTAATACAGGCTGTATATGGAGACAAACAATTTGACGTAGTATATACCGACTTCACTAAGGCGTTTGACAAAATGCCCCATTCTATACTGATTTATAAACTAGCAGCCTATGGTATAACAGGGCCTTTATTAGGTTGGTTCAAGTCTTATCTTACTGAACGCGAATTCTTTGTCGTTGTAAACGGTTTTCGATCGGCGGCACACAAAATAACATAGGGCGCCCCCCAAGGATCTCATTTAGCTCCAATACTATTTATTATGTTCATTAATGATCTTCTCGAGTGTTTTCGTTTTTCCGTACCTTTTCTGTCTGTGCGAGTAATAGAGTCAAAAAGAGACTGTTAACTCCTGCAGCACGATCTTAACCAAGTTATAAAATGGTGCCACAATAATAAAATGCAACTAAATCCGAAGAAATGTTACCATGTTAATTATACGCGAAAAATTAACTGTATTGACACAGAATACTTCATAGACCAGGAGCGAGTCCAAGAAGTCGAAACAATAAGAGGTCTAGGAGTACACTTTGATAAAAAGGTCACTTTTGTGCCTCATTGGTGAGGCGTGTAAACAGTCTGCACCTTTATCAGAATGATGTGAGAGAAAACTTAACTCAAAGACGTAATGGCGGACTTCAAAACTAAAATAATTTCCCCATTGATGAATCCTCGAGGAACCAATATCATAGAATTAATAGCAGCTAAACATGCCCACGTACCTTTACAATCCAGAGATCCCACTCAGACCCAGGGAGATGGGAAGATATCTCGTTCATGCGTGCGTTAAAAAAGCATTGACGATATTGAAAATATTATTAAAAAGTCATCAAAAATGTTAGGGTTCCTGCTTCGTAACACCAAAGGCTTTCGTAAAAGTAGCACCAAGATAATGTTATATAACAGTCTCGTGCGTGTGTGTTATGGAGTATTGTAGTGTTGTGTGGAGACCTCACTATGCCACTCACATGTTGCGTCAAGATAGGTAATGTTATATAACAGTCGCGTACGAAGTGTTATGGAGTATTGTAGTGTTGTGTGGAGACCTCACTATGCCACTCATATGTTGCGTCTAGAAAAGGTACAGAAACGTTTTGCGTGGCATTTAGCCTTTGGCGAGGGGAAATCTAAGCGCCTGCCCTCTTACAGAGTCCATTTGTGCCATTTCAGGATGCAATCGTTCTCTATGCGTAGAGATATAACCGATGCTTTGTTTCTTTACAAACTGTTGCGCAATAAGATCGACTGCCCCGGTTTATTAAAGCTTATTAGATTCCACGCGCCTTCTAGATATCCTAGGAATAAGATAACACCCCTTTTTTTTGTGGATGGGAAATCATCAAATAACTTCTCCCGCTCTGGGTGGAGCGGGAGGGCGTGTCAGACTTCTACTGACTAAAACCCACCCATGTTCCTGCAGTTACCTGTGCCAGGGCCACGGTAACTCTTTCGAACAACCCGCAACCCTGGCGGGCATCGGCCCTAGCGGACCCCTTCAGCAGGTGCTGACATCTCTTTGAGGCGCGCGTGGAACACAACGCGCCGTCGACCCGGGCCTGGTCCTTACCGGACGGCGAGCTACCCGTTGCTCGCCATCCGCAAGCCCGCGCCTACGGTGGTCGGGAATCGGCTATCGATTCCCGACGCCCAGGGCGTCTCCTGCGGCGACTAGGGGCGTGAGGGCGCAAAGATTGCCTCTCCCTCACGCGTTCGCAGAAGGAGGTGACGGCTTCCCATGCACTCTCGCTCCGTACCATGGCCTGTACCAGGGCCGGACGCGAGAGATCGCCGCCGCCGATCGCCTCCGCGAGGACGCGGCGGTGCTCTGCCCAAGCCGGGCAGACCTCCACCGTATGCTCCACCGTGTCCTCCGGGCGATCCACACAGTGGTAACACCCGGGTGTTTCCTCCCGCCTTATCCGGAACAGGAACCTCCCGAAGCAACCGTGTCCGGTGAGGACCTGCGTCAGGCGGAAAGTGAGGATGCCGTGAGGCCTCTCCAACCACTCCTCAAAGAGGGGACTTATCGCCGCAATTGTGGCGTGCCAAGACAACACCCCTGTGTCCGCCACTTCGAAAGTCTGTACTTGGGGCAAATTCTCCAATACCTAGATTGTGTAGAATAATTAATGGCCGCAGTGACTTAGTAGATGTGCATCACGATAATATAAATAAATTCCTACGAGCTTTTGTAAACAATCCAATGGCAATTTAATTTTAATATTTTTTTTAATTTAAATTTATACCAGTTTTCAATTTTTTCAATTGTATTCAATGTATTCAATTTTTTTTATTCTTTTAATTTTATTGTCTTATCAATTTATGGTCAATATCTTTATTCATAATTTAATTAATAATTAATCGTAATGTAATCAATTTATTCAGTAATCACATGCCAATGATTTATTTTATTTTATTTTTATATGTTGTACACAGCATTGAATGTTGTGATTTTTTTTTTAAATTATTGTTCTGAATTACTTATTCATTGTATGTAAAAGTTCTAATTTCAATAATTTATAAATATGTTAAGTAAAGCCGTTTTCTGTGAATGTGGTGTTAACCTGTAATTAATTGTTGCACTAGTAAATGTTACTGTAGTCATTAAATCAGAAATGTATATAGTGTAAACAATTTTTGGTTAACCTAAATAAATAAATAAATTTAAAAAAAAATATGGTATGACATAATGTTGTGACATTATATTAGATTTTTATTTTAAATATGTAAATAATATTTTGACAATTTTGTATGTAATTCCGATCTATTTCTATATGAATTAATTATGTAATCAAGTTAATTTTATTTATTTATTTATGTTAGCATTGTCAATTGTAATGAATGTTGTTATTAATGTTATTATTTTAAATTCTAAACATATAAGTATTAATATTTGCACACCATGACAATATGGTAAACATGCTAGCACAACTTCATGTTCTTATGACACCTTGCATGCATTTATATATTTTTTCTTTATAACTGTATGTACACACATGTTTGAGCAAATAAAGTTATCTGAATCTGATAAGTGCCGTTTTTCTAAAATAAATAAACACAAAATAATAGACTGTAAAAAGTTTAAAAAAGCGTTACGTAAGGACAGATGGCAGTTTATAAAACGTAACGGTTTATGTTGTAAGTGTCTGGTGTCGCGTCATAACCGTGACGCTTGCTCAGCACCCGTGTGTTGTAAGGACAATTGTGGACAATCGCACCATCAACTTCTGCATTTAACCGATGGGCGCGGTAATGAGAAGGCTTCAAGACTTTACAACAAGTCATCGGATACTCAAAGATCAGCAATTCGGGTTTAGGCGGAATAGTACCACTTCATTGGCATGTTTTAATTTGGTCAAAATTGTCACCCAGGCGATAAATGATGGCGTACCAATTGCTGCGATTTTCCTAGACATGAGTAAGGCGTTCGATTTTGTGGACCATAAATTGCTCTTACACAAACTTGAAAGATATGGAATAAGAGGCAAAGTGAACGACTGGTTGAAAGACTACCTAAATGACAGAAAGCAATGTGTCGAAATCGCTAAAATACATAATAAGGAAAAGATGTTATGGGTGTTTGGTGCATCGTGTGCCAAATTGAAATGGTCGACTGGGGGGGTCACCTTCTATCCTTTCAGACCCCTAAACACTTCTCATGCCCTGTGGCTTTTTTTCATCGGCTTTTTATTTTTTTATAAAAAAAATACCCAAATTTTGCATTCAATTACAAAATAAAAAAAATGTGTAAGTCGTAGACTCTGAATTTTAATTTTATTTAGATGTGTATTGTATTACAGTACTTTTAAATTAAAATTAGTGACATTAGCCATCTAGTTTTTTTTTAATTTACTCGCAAAGTTTCGGATTTCAATTAAAGCTGTCCATGTTACAGCTATTTACATGGCTATAAAAAAAAAACCAAAAGCGACCGGGATCTTCCAACTCTCTCAAAAATTCTCTAGTCTATCTTCTTGTTAGTGATGTGCCACATGTCATAAAAATCTTTTTACAACTTTGTAAATTAGCTAGAATAATTGTGAATCGAGTCACAAAATATTAAATTCCAAATTCAAAAGAAAAAAGTCTTTTTGCGTAATTGTTACTTAAGTAACAGGTAAAATTTGTTTTCTCACTCTCGCGAAGTAAAATCTATCTTCTATCTCTATCTTTCTTGCATAGCGTACCTAAACTAGTTTGAACAAACGACGAACTGCCACCGACGCGGCGACGCCGTCAATCCGTCATTCGTCAGTCAGTCGAGACATCACTGCCTCTGCTACCTGACGTGTGTGTTAGTTCACCGTACTCCGCGATTTTTTCATTTTGTTACTTTGTTTTGTTGAGTTTTGTTGGTTTTTGTTACGTTTTAACTTTTGGTGTTATTGTTAAACTTTGTTGATTTTTTGTTGTTGCAATGGCGACGTTCTCTAACGAGGAATATGCTGACATCATGATGGCTTATGGAGCCGCCAATGGTGTCGCTCGTGCAGCGCAACGAATTTACCAGGAACGTTTTCCTGGTAGACGACTACCTGGCCGCAGAGTCTTCCAAGACACATACCGACGCATACGCGAGACTGGCAGTGTCACTTTTCATGAACCAAGGGGCCATATTGTGCGACATAATGTTGAAGTGGACGAGAGAATACTGGCACTTTTTGAGGAAGACCCTACAAGAAGCATCAGAAATGTGGCAGCACATCTTGATATTTCAATATGGAAAGTGTGGAAAGTTCTTCAGCAAAACGAAAAACATCCATTCCACTACACTCCGGTGCAAGGTACGTAATTTTGAACTAACTTTAAACCCGTACACACTTTGTTTGACGATGCCTTTGTTTAGCAGGTAATGGGTATGACGTCACTACTTCCAGGTAGTGAACCAGCCCATACAAACGGTCCGACGCCGCCGGTCATTAAAAATCTCATTGTGCAATTATTTACTGCTCAACAGGAATTTAAAAGAGTTCTTTGTTTGTAGGGCTTGAGGGTGGCGACTTTGACAGACGAGTGGCATTCTGTCGGTTTATGTTACACACGGATGTGGATGATCCTAATTTCTTAAAAAGAATATTGTGGACGCATGAATCCAAATTTACCAAAGAAGGGATCCTCAATCTTCACAATCTGCATCACTGGACAAACAAAACGGAAAACCCACATGTTAAAAGGCAGAAATCTTTTCAAAGGAGGTTTAGTGTAAACGTTTGGGCAGGAGTAGTGATGGGTAATTTTCGGAAATTTTTCAAAACTTGGAAATTTTTCCGTTTATTTTCCGAAAAATTTCAATATGGAAAAATAATGGAAAAATATTGTTTACTGTAAAATGTTGACTACAGGAATTAAAATAACATATGAATTAAAGGGTTTTATTTATACTGAACATATTTACTGACTGACTGAATGAATGACTGACTGATTGATTGAATAAAATGACTGACCGACTGACAAATCAACGCACGGCCGAAACTACTGGGTCTAGGAACGTGAAATTTTGCACACGGCTTCCTTTTATAATTTAGGGGAGCACTAAGAAGGGGTTATTGGAAATTCAATCTTATAGGGGGTGAAAAGGGGGGCTTTTGTTTGTATGAAAAATCTTATTCCTTGAGTTAATAAACTTGAACTTGGCACGAATACATATTTATGTTAATTATGAACATTTTAATTTTCGTTTTTCTAAACTACCCATTTTGACACACCGAATTCCCCTTTAGGGGGCTATAGGGGAATTGGGTGTGTCAAAATTTTAACGCGCTGACCAATTAACTCTAAACTCACTATTTATACATAAGACTAAAAATAAAGAATACTTACGGGGTGAAAATGGGCAGTAAATTTTGCAGGGGAGGATACTACTACGTGGCTTGATTAACTCGAAAAGAACAATGGCGAATTCTTATTTGAACGTCTAAAAGTGACATTTATACAAAATAAATTCAATTAATTATCTATGTTCTTTTATGCTATCATATTATCTAATTAAGGCCAAATAAAAAATATGTTCAATGAAAATTTTTACTACTTCGTTCTAAAAGGTTAGGAAATTGTTGGTTGGATTGGCAAGTTTGTCATTTTATGTTTATTTTCCTATACAGGTACAGCATAATTGTCCTGGTGTTGTTATCATTTTTAGTTTGTTGTTTTATTTACATGAGGTAAATAATATGTCGGCGCCTCCGGTTTTCTAGACTGTCAGTTGTCATGTTGTACAAATGGCAACGTCAAAAACGAACACCGAGCACTCTGGTAAGGCGGCCATCTAGTAAAATGAGCAGGTAGGTAACTTCGGATTTTTGGTAAGGTGTCCATGTGGTCGGTGGACGTTATATTTTAATCGCATCCCTCTTAATCTAAGCGATCTATTATTATTTTGTGTAGTGTTTGATTGAATTATCGAGAATTAGAAGTGGAGTGATTGTGATAGGTGTTATTTTTTGAAATACTGCCTTTCTACCCGATAATCCACGCCTATCTGAACATGGTCGGCGCCTCCGCTTTTCTAGACTTAATTGACCTCAAAAACGAACATCGAGAACTGTTGAGGCGGCCATCTTCTGAAACGAGCAGTGAACTCGTGGTCGGTGGTCGTTTTATTTTAATCGCATCCCTCTTAATCTAAGCGATCTATAATTAATTTGCGAAGTGTTTGATTGAATTGTGGAGAACTAGAAGTGGAGTGATTGTGATAGGTGTTATTTTTTTAAATACTGCCTTTCTACCCGATAGTCCACGCCTACCTGAACATGGTAGGCGCCTCCGCTTTTCTAGACTTAATAGACTTGTTGTACAAATGTCAACCTCAAAAACGAACATCGAGAACTAGTGAGGCAGCCATCTTGTAAAACGAGCAGTGAACTCGTGGTCGGTGGTCGTTTTATTTTAATCGCATCCCTCTTAATCTAAGCGATCTATAATTACTTTGCGAAGTGTTTGATTGAATTGTGGAGAACTAGAAGTGGAGTGATTGTGATAGGTGTTATTTTTTTTAATACTGCCTTTCTACCCGATAATCCACGCCTACCTGAACATGGTCGGCGCCTCCGCTTTTCTAGACTTAATTGACTTGTTGTACAAATGTCAACCTCAAAAACGAACATCGAGAACTAGTGAGGCGGCCATCTTGTAAAACGAGCAGTGAACTCGTGGTCGGTGGACGTTTTATTTTAATCACAATCCTCTTAATCTAAGCGATCTATTATTATTTTGCGAAGCGTTTGATTGAATTGTGGAGAACTAGAAGTGGAGTGATTGTGATATGTGTTTTTTTATTGTTTACTGTAAAATTTTGACTTCAGGAAGTAAAATAACACAGAGTTTAAAGGGTTTTATTTACATTCAAAGGGTTTTATTGCATTAACACATCTATTCTGTTGAAGAATCCGAATCATCACTGGCGAAAAGTATCATGATCAATATTTTCTACTGCATCTACACAAACAATAAATCTTCAGTTGGTGGGTTTTATATCACCAACAAGTTTCAGAGAAAAACCGATCTAGTTATACAAACCCGAAAATCAACCAAACCCAGGAAAAGAACCCGCCAAAATTAAGTCAGCTGTAGAAGAACAGCGCAATACAAGCAAAATTAATCATACCTCTAAAATGAAAGAGTATGAAATTCATACACTTTCATTTTAGAGGTATGATTAATTATGCCCTGATTTTTGTGCCAAGAAACAAGAAAATATTGACAAATGAATATGATTTTTGCTTTTTAATGTTAGAAGAATTGCAATATGTACTACCGTACATGAGAAACTTACTATCTTTTAAAACTTGTAGACGGTTATAAAGGAAAACATGTGAATGTGGACCAAGTAACAGTTCAGTATAATGTTCCGCCTGGACGTGATTAAGTACAGTAGTCCAATTAGTTTCCAATCTTTTTGGCCAGCACCCTAATTGCGTTACAACCTATCAATCAAATCTGAATCATTTTGAAGCAAATTGCTAATCCATTGCATCGCATGTTCGAAATATTATCTGCTCGACAACGTAAATAATGCAGTGAATGTTTTTGAACTGTCAAAAAGAAACTGATTCCAATGACGCAATTTGCTCCGCGGGTTGAAATGAGCGCAACCGCCATCTTGCGCCATCTGCACATGGTATTTTCCCAATTGTGCATTCTGCGCATCGTCGTCGGCTCACGTCTACCCGGCCAAAAAGAACTACTTGTGTACATACTTATAGTGCACATTGTAATTTCTTTCTTATTTATGTATATAATTTCCAATAAGAGAACATTATGGCAAAAAAAAATTAAAAATTAAAGATTAGATATTTATAATTCTTCAGTAAAGAAAAAAAAGAAAAGAAAGAAAAACTGTTTATTCTGCACAAACAAAACGCACGTTACAAAAAAAAAGACCTAAAGTAATGACACACATGCAAAGCAGGCAAAAGACCTTAGAATAATAACTGCAGCAAAAAGTCTCGTAGATATTCAAGCAGTCTATTCATTGCTTGATGTCATTCATTGATTGTCAGTTCATTGCTTGATGTCAGAGTACACATTAATAGTCTTATTTTTTTCTAATCTTTAATCACAGTCAGCTTTTTGATTTGGAAAAATATCGGAAAAGTATTGGAAAAATTTCGGAAAAATATTTTTTTTCTTTTCTTTTCCTTCCGAAATTTTTCCATTACCCATCAGTAGGCAGGAGTGATTGGGAATCAGGTAGTTGGACCGCATTACCTGCCCGATAACCTCAATGGCGATAACTATTTGGAGTTCCTTCAAAATGACCTGCCCGAATTAGTGTCCGAGGTGCCCGTATTTAATGAAAATGTTCCCAAAGTATTCCAGCATGACGGCTGTCCCGCGCATTGGCGTTTGACTGTGAGGGAATATCTTGACGATGTGTTCCCCAATGCGTGGATTGGTCGCGATGGCCCTATTGCATGGCCGGCACGTTCCCCAGACCTAACTCCGCTAGATTTTTATGTCTGGGGACGTGCCAAAGAGCTGGTATACGCCACGGAGGTTCCGACTAGGGAGGTACTACTTCAACGCATTGAAACGGCGTTTAATCAAATTAAGGAGGAAATACGACTTCGTACAACAACTGTGGAAATACGAAATAGATGTCGGGCCTGCATTCGCAATAGCGGCCAACAATTTGAGCAGAATATGTAAAAAATGATTAAATAAATGTTAAAAATGCAATTATTTTTTATTTCTAGTAACCGTCCCCCCCAAAAAAGAGAGATACGAGACAGATTTTACCTTACAAGAGTGAGATAACAGATTAAATGAGTTCTTGAGGTATAATTTAAGTAAAAATATTTTTTTAAATCATAATTTCAAATTTAGTATTTTGTGACTCGATTCACAATTCTAGCGAATTCACAAAGTTGTAAAAAGATTTTTATGGCATGTGGCACATCACTAGCAAGAGGATAGACTAGAGAGTTTTTGAGGGAGTTGGAAGATCCCGGTCGCTTTTGGTTTTTATTTTATAGCCATGTAAATAGCTGTAACATGGACAGCTTTAATTGAAGTCCGAAACTTTGCGAGTAAATTAAAAAAAAACTGGGTGGCTAATGTCACTAATTTTGAATTTAAAAGTACTGTAATACAATACACGTCTAAATAAAATTAAAATTCAGAGTCTACGACTTACACTTTTTTTTTATTTTGAAATTGAATGCAAAATTTGGGTATTTTTTTTATAAAAAAATAAAAAGTCGATGAAAAAAAAGCCACAGGGCATGAGAAGTGTTTAGGGGTCTGAAAGGATAGAAGGTGACCCCCCCAGTCGACCATTTCAATTTGGCACACGATGCACCAAACACCCTGTATAGAAGTGACTATTGACAAAATAATTTTGGAGTGCCACAGGGGAGTGTAGTAGGACCTATCTTATTCCTCATATATATTAATGACCTCCCAAATATCACTCGCCATAACACAATCTTGTTTGCTGATGATACAACCCTTATTGTAAAATGTGAAGATGTTGACACATATGAACTAGACCTAAACGGAGCAATAAACAACATAATACACTGGTTAAATTCTAAAAATTTACAAATTAATATGGAGAAAACCAAAATGATCCAATTCCATTCCCATAAAAGAATGCCATTGACGCTAAATGTTAATTATAATGGTACTATCATCGAACAAGTTGCAAGTACTAAATTTCTGGGTAT
Organism: Dicycla oo; assembly: GCA_948252095.1. Classification (NCBI taxonomy): domain Eukaryota; kingdom Metazoa; phylum Arthropoda; class Insecta; order Lepidoptera; family Noctuidae; genus Dicycla; species Dicycla oo. Next base: position 159,034 of record OX411718.1, on the reverse strand, counting down.
AAATTTGGATCAGAACTGCAACTGGAAAACACACGTCGATTATGTGTGTGATAAACTCGACAGATTTGTCTACGCAATAAAAAGATTAAGAGTCACGGTATCAAAAGAAGCTGCGCTTTGTGCATATCACGGATACGTTTCGTCCCTACTCACTTATGGTCTCTTGTTGTGGGGTAATTCGGTGGATATTATAAAAGCGTTTAGAGTACAAAAAAAATGTGTACGTGCAATTTGTGGGGCCTGGTATACGGATAGTTGTAAGCCCTTGTTTAAAAAGTACAATATTCTGCCATTACCGTATTAGAGAATTATGCCTATTTGTACGACAACATCCAGAATATTTTACTAAATACAAAGATGTAACCAAACGAAAGGTAGCTCCTAGAAATAAGGATAAATTTAAACATGAGCTCTGCTTACCGCAATGCAGGCTCGAACTGTATAATAGGAACTCGTACATAAATGCTGTAAAGGTGTATAACAGATTACCGGAAAATCTAAATCGCCTTTAAAAATCTACCTTTGACCAGGTTTAAAAAAAAGGTAACGCAATGGTTAAAAGAAAAATGCTTTTACGATCTCAGTGAATACATGTCAGATCGCGGAGAATGACACTGTAATAATAATATATATACTTTATAATAATTAATTAATTAAAATTTGCACTCTGACATGATAATAGTTGTGACATTTATTATTTACATATTGTTAATCTGACATTATAATTATTAAACTATCCCTTGAACTGACCTAGGTATGTTTGACATGTAAAATTCTAATGCATGAGTTCTGATTTGGTGTGGCTGTCTACTTGTATTTTTATTTATAATTTAATTAAAATAGCAACATCGTGCTCCACACTAGCGATGAAATTAAATATTTGCACACCATAGCATAATGGTAGAATGTAAAGGGGCCACTATTTTTAAGATCATACATTGTATACCTACATTCTAGCAAATAAATGAATTTGAATTTGAATGAGCAGTGTCAACCGTCCGTTGCGGCAACTCCCGCGGCGCCGGCGTCGGCCTCGGTGGTGCCTAGCGAGGCTGTCGCCCACAATAACGATGACAGTTATAGTCAAGTGTTATTAAAGACAGTGCCTATAAATATACACGGACCTTACGGAACATTAAGCACGGTGGCCTTACTGGACGATGTTCCACTGTGACGATAGTGACGAACTGAAGCTGGAGTTAGGTATACGCGGACGTAAACAAACATTAAAAGTGCGTAGCGCGTGGGACGGTAGCGAACTTATAATATAATATAATAATATAATATATCCTGGGACATTTCACACACGGTCATCTGATCCCAAACTAAGCAGAGCTTGTACTATGGAAACCAGATAACTGATATACTACATACACTACTTTTTTTTGTAAATACATACTTATATAGATAATTATACCCAGACTCAGAACAAACAGACATGTTCATGCACACAAATGTTTGTCCTGGATGGGAATCGAACCCCCGACCTGCGGCATGATAGGTGGTATCTTAACCAACCACGCCAACTGGTCCGTCAACTTATATGTGGTAGTGAAATAGTGGAGTTAGCGTGTCGAACACTGACGGTACGATGTTTACATTGCAATCACGTACTGCCAGAGGACTTACTTACCTATGCAATTTATATCGCTCGACCAACTAAAGTGCAGTGATGCGATTAATAATATAAAACACAAATTATGTTATGGACAATGCAAACCAGAGATACTAATAGGGCAAGACAACTACCATTTGTTATTGCCTCTGGAAGTTATTCGAGGCAATCCTACCGACCCGTATTTAACTCGTACTCCGCTGGGTTGGTGTTTACATGGCCGCACGTCCTTGAACGTGAACAGTCGAAGCAAGCATTCAACTTTGTTTTTACCTGAAGCTGATGAATCGCAAATGGAAACTAAATGCATAATAGAAGACTTACATGAGGAAGTCCGCCGCTCATTTTCAATAGAAGCTATGGGCATATCAGGAAAGACTCGTCTAAACTCAGAGGATGAACGAGCGATAGCCCACCTAGAAAGAACTTCTATCCTGAAGGACGGTAGCTGGTACATTGGCCTACCGTGGAAAGATGAAAATTGTAAGAAGCCAGAGTCGTATACCACTGCCTTGAACAGATTAAAAGGAGTTGAAAGAAAACTAAAGAAATGTGAGAGTTACGCGGAGAGATACAAAGAGGGAATAGGTATACCATCTACTACACAATGACTACGCACGAGAATTAACCGATGTCAAGACCACTCCAAGGACCTCGTATCTTCCTCACTTTGGCGTGATACCCCAATAAAAAGACACCCCAATAAAAAGAAACTGCGGTTAGTCTTTGACGCCGCGGCGAAGAGTCATAACTTCTCATTGAACGATTATCTACTAACCGGACCTGACTTACTTGTATCATTATACGGAATCATGTTGAGATTTCGCGAAAGCAGAGTGACTGTGACCGGTGACATCCGCGATATGTTCCTGAGAATTAAAATTCAAAGTGAGGACCAAAACGCACTACGCTTCTTGTGGAGAGATTCACCAGACGATCCTGTAAGGACATATGCGATGACTTCATTAATCTTTGGTTCGAATTCGTCGCCGTTTATTTCACAATTTATTTATTTATTTTATTTATTTATTTAAACTTGGAAAACTTACAGCTAAAACAAGCTTAATAAATAGGAAACAATAGTCAACAGGAAGCCAATTACAAGTCTTCACGTATAGAAATAGACTGAAATTTATATGTGAGCATACAACAGCAATACGTAATACATTGTTTTGTTTTTTTTTTTAAGTGGTTACATATTTGTCTAAAACTATCTGGCTTTCAATTTAAGGAGAAGAAATTATAAAATTGAAAAAGTAATAATCGAAGAAAATTTATGATTAAGTGGCTATTTGAAAAAATTGAGAGTTAAGCACCTTCTAGCTGACGCCACAGTAGTCGTAAATGGATCCAAGTCATGACGCTTACATATTTCATTGAACTGCTTAGCAGCACGCACAATGTAACTATTCTACCTATAATTCGTAGAAGTATAAGGTACACGTAATGGTGGATTAAAACGAAATGATTTACTTGGCACATTAAAATAAAATTTAGATAATAGCTCGTGACTGTCAATGTTATTGTTTAATATCTTTAACAGAAACAGACAGTCAGCAATCTTACGCCTATCTTCAAGTGGCAACAAATGGTACTTTTTACAGAGTCGGAGATAGTAAATTAAATGGTATAGAATCTTTTGATGATAGCAAAGATATTTAATAAAACGTCTTTGGATATTTTCAATGCGTGATGATAACGTGGGTTCCAAATCTGAGATGCATACTCAAGGTGACTTCTAACAAAAGTGCAGTACAATTGTGGAGAGTGTGGAAGGTGAAAGTATGAAGACGTACGAAGGGATGAAGAAAAGTCCGAAGTACACAAGTAGAAGAATGAAAGTTTATTAGGTACACAGGTTTCAGTTCACACACACAAGAGTTACACTTAGTTTAGAAGGAGTGACAGAAATGTAGATAGCAGAGAACAGCACGGACAAGCAGTTAAACTTAAGCACAGAAAGGTTTCGGCATATAGGCTATGCGTGCAGTGAGCATACTGTTTTTATAAGCTGTCTTTCGCGCGTCAGTGTACGGCGCGGGTGCATGAGTGCAACGCACGATGATGCTGTCCCGCTCATGCACACGGCTCACATGACGTAGCGCGGGCGGCGCTCGCTAGAACAATAGACGCGTCATAGCTGCGTGCGCCGACCAACTGATAGGTATTAGCTAATAATACAATGTTTGCACTTGTCCGTTTGTCCGTTGAACATTAAGATATTATTGTAAATAGTTTTATTTTAATTGTTGTTAAAGTCTAGTTTTGAGTTTCTTTGTAGATATGTTGTATATAAATTATGATTAATTATATTTAAGAAGTACATAATTTATAATAATTTGATTAGACATAAGTGTGTAGGTCACTACACAATATTTTTAGTGTTTTAGCATCTAAAAAGCATTTAGAAAGACGCATTATAAACCCAAGCAGTTTAGAGGCTTTTTTGACAATGGCGTCAATGTGTCTGTCGAATATTAACTTACTATCTTGGTGGATGCCCAAGTCACGAACAGTATCGCACCTCGGCAAGGTTTGGCCCGATAGAGTATATGAGGTAGCTAGGACTGCACGTTTCCTAGTGAAAGTGATAACAGAGCACTTAGATGGATTAAGATCTAGTTTGTTAGCCTGACAATACTCACCAAAACGACACAGGTCAGCCTGAAGTGCTAACGCATCTTCGAGCGATGAGATCATGGTAAAGATTTTCATATCATCAGCGAAGCATAATAATTTGGATGAGTGCAGACACAGATCGATGTCGTTTACATAGACCACAAACAAGAAGGGACCAAGAAGCGAACCCTGGGGCACTCCGCTGGGCACAGATACCCATCTAGACATGTAGTTATTGAGTACTACAGCATGAGATCTATTATCGATATAAGATGCGAACCATATCAGGAGGTCACCATGAATACCTATGCACTTTAGCTTCTTTATCAGGGTGTCGTGGTCAATCCGGTCAAATGCTTTGCTGTAATCAGTGTAAACCACATCGACCTGCTTGCCGTCATCCATAGCACTAGTAATAAAATGAGATTTGAAGTGGTAGACCATCCTCTCAAAAACCATGCTGGAAAGAACTGAGCGAGTTAGCAAGAGCGGGATACAACTGATTATAAATAATCCGCTCAAAATTTTTAGCTATTATGCACAATTTTGATATAGACCTATAATTGGTTACTTCAGTTGTTGACCCTTTTTTATGTACGGGTGTAATGAACGCAGATTTCTCCACTCTGGGGACAACACCCTGAGATAGAGATTTGAAGAACAAAATTGAAATAGGTAAGGCAATGGAAGGCGCGCATTCAATGAAAAATTTCGATGATATATTATCAGGACCTGCACCTTTCGATGGATCCAACTGGCGGAGTAAATCGGTCACAACGTCTATCTTTACTTCTATGTGACAAATATCAGACGGGGGTGTCGTGGTGACAGAGGATGTAATAAAGGCTGAATTGGGATTATTAGTTGAGGTGGAGTCATGGAAGGTAGACAGAAAATAAGAAGAAAAAGCCTCACAAATAGTATCACCAGTAAGCAATGACTCATTGTTATAATTTAGTGTATTAGGAATAGCATTAGAATTATAGCGATTTTTAACAAAGGTCCAAAAGTATTTAGGGTTATTTTTGATTGATTTTTCCGTTTGATTGAGGTAACAGTTTTAACACGAGGCTTCCATAGCTTTAACTCTTTCGCGCAGATATTTAAAAGTTAATTCATCGGTTTTATTGCCATAACACTTAATTTTTTCAGAAACTTATACTTCTCCTTAATAGTTCTAATGAGCGAAGTACTATACCAAATTGGGTATGTTTTATTACGTATAAGCTTATGCGGTATATGCTTATTTTGAAATTATTTTATAGTGTCCATAAAGTACGCAACTGAATCATCAAGAGATCGAGACGAGAACTGACGCTCCCAGTCAACGGCATAAATCTCGTTGTTTATAGACTCAAAATCGTCTTTACTATAGATATACCGTAACCGCGGTGCATGGTCCAGGGGAGGTAATTCAAAAATGTCAACATTAACTAATAAAGCAGGATGATAGGGGTCAATAGTGACTAGAGGGTCAACGCACTCACTAACACAGGCTAATTTATTTGAGAGGACTAAATCCAACCCTTTCCCATACCTATTGACCACTCCGTTGTACTGTCCAAAGTCCAACGTACATAACTCGTCAGCGAGTAAACATTCGTCACTAGTGGCGGGATACACTGGGGCTAGCGAATTATTATTGTTACAGGGAAACCACGAGATTCCACTCATATAATAATTCATAATTCATAATTCATAATCGTTTATTTGCTAATATGGGTAATTATACAAAGATACTGAGAGTAAAGCACAGACCGACCATATTACACCTTGAGGCATGCAAATCACAAGCTTATTATTATAATACATTTTCTTGCAAAACGAAAATTAAAAATTAATAGTACAATTTAGTTTTATTCATTTCACCGTAGCAATTTGCAAATAATAAAAGAAACATACTAAATAAAATTGATAATAATGTCACTAGAGAAATTGAAGTTTAAAAATAATGATGTCAAGATACAAATGTGAAAGTCACCCAGAACTAAAAACACATCGGAAGTATTATTCAAAGTTGTATGATTCAATTTGGTCAGGAAATTATTGAGTTGATTCGAAAACGAAAATCCTTTGTTTTGTTTACATAAATACAGAGCGCGAATATATAGGTTTACATGATCTCTTGAGTTCAGTTTTTTAAGCCGTATACTAATCCAGAGATCCTCCGCTGAAGAGTGAAAGAGCTGTTGGGAGGTAACAGGTAACTCCCTACGCGTCGCGATAAGTACACCACCACCTCGCGTTTGTCCAGTCATAACATAATTTCGACGCCACACAATATATCGGTCATCAAACAACTCTGAGTTAAACATACCGTCGGTTAGCCATGTCTCCGTTAAAACAATAATATCGTAAGAGTTCATGGGCTAAACTCGAAAGCAAACATTTACTCCCTGAACTACACAAATTGTAAAAGAATTGTCAAGCAGGTTCTCCAAGGTATGTCTTACGTGCTTCAATGCACATGACCAATAGATGTGACTGGATGTATGATGTAATAAGTCCACCGATACCCACCATAACTGTTGCTAGTAAGACACCGCTACCTGTGGAAAGTATGGGAAAGGTTAATTTATTGATGAACACTAATAAACAAATTAAAATTCAGGTAAGAGACGTTCTATACATACCTAAACTCGCTGCTAATCTCTTATCAGTAAGTACAATGGTGAAAAAAGGCTGTAAAAAAAACTTTAGAGAAAAATGTTGTGATATTTATGATCAAGATAACCAATGCCTGTGTTCAGCCACACTAGTATACAACTTGTACCAGTTAAACACACACAGAGAAGTTTTTTCAAACCTAACATGCTCAAATAACTTAAATTCAATTCAATTCAATTCAATTTCTTTATTTCAGACTAAATGTGTCCATATAGTGTTAGTAAATACATGTAAATAAACTTAAAAAATAAATGTTAGTACATACAAGGAATAGTATAATTATATAAGAAAATTATCTAACGTGGATGTGTATCCACTGCCTCCATAGAGGACTATCTACCCTCTCAGCAATGACCCTCAGGTAACCGTTGGAACTGTCCCTCACCCTGCGCATCAGCGATGCCGCTCGCTTACGGATTATGGCATGGAAGCCATCCACTTGTGCGTCAGCAAACATCGCTGATGCGCTGCAATATCTAGGCAGTCCCATCAGCAACCGGAAAGCATTATTGTACTGGACCCGCAGGGCGCTGACGGCCCGCTGTGTGTAACTGACCCACAAGCTACAGGTATAGTAGGATTGGCAGTAGGCCCTAAATAACGTCTTTTTTACCTCCCTACTACACCTATAAAACCTGCGGGCCAGCATGTTACACCTAACCGCCAGCCCCCTGCGTTCCCGTTCTACATCCGGATCGTCCACCAGATCCTCATTTACAACATGGCCAAGGTACACAAACTGGCTGACCCTATTTAACGCCACCCCTCCCAGTGTCACGGGCGGTACACACGAAGGCGTCGTGCGCCCCGCCCGAAACACCAGCAGCTCGCTCTTCTTGACATTATATGTCAATCCGTGCGTCTTAGCATATTCCTCACAGATGCCCAGCAGTCTCCGCAGGGCGCTGATCGATGGGCTCAACAGCACCATGTCGTCAGCGTAACTAATGTTATTCACAATCTGACCATCTATAGAACATCCTACCCTGGTGCCATTGAGCTCACGTACCAGCCCCCTCACGTAAATGTTAAAAAGCGTAGGGGAGCTTACTCCCCCCTGCCTCACACCACACTCCAACTGATAGGCATCTGAAAAAGAACCAGCCCACCTCACATAATTCGTCTGATGGCGGTACCAGTACTTAAATATATTAGTAACACCCTCAGGCACTTTGTTCTCCCTAAGTTTATCCCACAGTCTATCATAATTTACATGGTCAAAAGCCTTAGAGAGGTCCAAAAAGGCAGCATATACTGGCGTCCCACGGTCAGTATAGTACCTGACGGTATGCTTCAGGACTAATATAGCACTCTCAGTAGAGAGGCCAGGCCTAAACCCAAATTGGGCGTCTTCAAGTACTACAGACTGAGAAAGATGACCATTCAGCACACCGTCAAGCACCTTGGCAGCTGTAGTAGCCAAAGTAATAGGCCTGTAATTGTTTTTGTCACTGACATCCCCTGTTTTATTTTTCACAATGGGTACTACAACCGCCTTCATAATATCCTCAGGCAAATAAGCATGACGTAAGCAAAAAGTGTAAAACATCGCCAACACCCTACACAGGTGAGGACCCCCATGCTTCAGATGCTCCACGCTAAGGCCGTCGTGTCCAGGAGACCTACCCTTACACATGTTATGTAAAACCCGCGACACTTCCTTTGATGTTATTCTAACGGGCTCATCACGTAGAGGACCCGCAGCCCTGAGCATTTCCTTCCGCACTAGTACCCGTTGCTCCGTCTGAAAGTGCTCCCTGAATATGTTGGCGATGTCCACTGCTTCCACTTTGCCCTGTACACTCACCGGGAGACTCGGCTTGGGGTTTAACTTATTGGTCTGCTTCCAGAATTGTTTGAAGGACTTATTGTCATGATGCGTCGCTAGAATATCCATACGGACCTGTTCGCGATTGTCTTGTAGAGATTTAAGATTTTTCTTAAATATTTTCCTACTCTCTGACATTGCCTTCCAAATAGGGCCTGACTCTGGTTTTCCACAAGCACGCCACCGCACAAAATGAAGCCGAGCCTCCCTGTGAGAGTCCTTAACATACCTGTTCCAGCCAGCAATATGTCCACCCCTTCGAACCTCCCTACATTCGCTACTCTGAATAGCCGCCTCCTTAATGGAGCTAATGATGTCACTGTACAATTTATCAATGACTTTTTTATGACTGGTATCATTACAATTCGTATCAGCACAGCCTCTTAACTCGGTAGGAAAATCAATTTCTCTTAAGTTACGGTTACATATTTGCTCATACATTTCAATTTGTTTTCTGTCCCTCTCTCCCCACACTACTTTGTTATTAGCTTTCTTTATCACAATTTTCTTAGGTATTACTAATTCCAGGTTACATTCAACCACTAATGGGAGGTGATCAGACCAGTACACACCATGGCACACTTGCACATTACTAACAGACCTCCATGCTGCCTCGGTTACAAGACAGTGGTCTAGCCATCTTTTACAACCGTGTGCATCACTGATAAATGTGTACGTGTCTGACCCCCCACCCAGCGCCCTCATATCCGCGCACACCCAACTTTGACCTTCGCAAAAACTTTCCAATTCAACCCCAAACAGCTGATTCGGATGCGCATTAAAATCCCCCAACATAAACACAGATTCAATATCACAGTTTTCAATAATAGAAGCTACCTCCCCCAAACAATTTGTAAATTCAATAAGATTTTCCGTCGAGTCAGTAGGCATATAAATAGAAAACACTAATATGTCCTTATTCGATATTGACATTTTTATAGCAGCCAATCTGTCACTTTGGCACTGCACTACATTCACAACGTTAAAAAGACTTTTTCGCCACAATATCCCCACTCCTCCGTACGGTCTGCCTCTTAACAAACCACCTGAAATATCCACTGCAGACTTACCAGTATAGCTAAAGTCCTCATCTATGTTACCAAGCAATGGAATTTCATGTGGTAATAGCCACGTCTCCTGCAAGGCTATTACGTCCGCACACGAACACAGATTCTTCACACACTGCTGCGACCGCTTTACACTCTTACAGTTAAAAGATATAAACTTAACACTTATCCTATTAGCCATTAAAATTAACGTCTAAGTTGATCATTTTTCTGAGCCTGACCTATGCTTCTGAACGTAATAAATTGCCTAAAAGATACACCGTCCGGCCACAAGTTTTCGTCCATAAACATTGATAACTTAAACTTCGGAATGAGAAACTTGTATGCTATGTAATCCTTTGGTAACTTCATATTTACTTTTTCAGGCGACACGACAACTTGCGTCCTACTTAACACATACTCCGCAACATCACTTTCCGAGGCTCCTTTATCAACATTATATATGTAGAAAGGGATACGAATATCTGCTGCTAAATGATGTTGTCCTGTGGCATAGGCGTATGGGACACTTGAATTTCTCAGATATTAATAAGTTACCGGAGTGTGTAGAGGGAGTTAATCCATTTCCTGAGAAAATTGAAGGTGCTATCACATGCACCACTTGTCTCCAAGGTAAACAGAGCAGACTGCCTTTTAATAACATTGGTTCAAGAGCTTCACAACCACTGCAGCTTATTCACACCGACTTATGTGGACCGATGGAGCAAGCATCACTGGGAGGTATGAACTATTTCATCACCTTTATTGTCGGGTACTACGTAGACGGAGTCTGTGTCAATAATGTTAGCTACGCAGATGACATGGTACTGCTGAGTCCATCGATTGGAGCTTTGCGTAAATTGGTACGTATGTGTGAGTCTTACGCGGAGGCCCATGGACTCAGATACAATGCAAAGAAGAGTGAGTTGCTAGTGTTTAAGGTGCGTGGCAAAAGTTACGAGTCTGTCCCTGCAGTCACTTTAGCTGGTACCGCTTTAAATAGAGTCTCACATTTCAAGTATCTGGGTCACTGGGTTTCCGAGGACCTTAGGGACAACACGGGCGTGGAAAGAGCACGTAGGGCGTTGGCTGTCCGGTGTAACATGTTGGCCCGCAGGTTTGCGCATTGCAGCAATCAAGTAAAGGTTACACTTTTCAAATCATACTGCCAAACGTTATATACATGCAGCCTGTGGGTGAACTACACACTGGGGGCATACAACGCCTTACGTGTTCAATACAATAACGCGTTTAGGGTGCTGCTGGGGCTGCCACGATTCTGCAGTGCTTCAAATATGTTTGCAGAAACGCATACTGATGGCTTTCATGCCCTTATAAGGAAACAGTGTGCGTCGCTGTTGAGGCGTGTTAGGTCCAGCCGTAACAGTATCTTAAGGGTGTTTGTGGATAGGTGGGACTCTCCACTGCTGCGCCACTGGATACGCTTGCACACAGTCACTGCAACGTGAGCACTGGACAGTTCCTCCTTTCCTCAGATTGTTTAATTTTTGATTTTGATTTATTATTCTTATTTTATTTTATCTTATTACCTATATTTTGCTTGTATGTGTGTACCTATGGACAAATGTCTGAAATAAAGATTTATTATTATTATTATTATTATTATTTATTGATGATTTTACTAGTAAAGTTCATGTTTATTTATTGAAAAACAAATTAAGTATACTTGAAGTGTTCAAAGATTTTAAAAACAAAGTTGAGAATGAACTTAGTGTAAAAATAAAAATTATTCGGTCTGACAATGGAAAAAAGTACTGTAACAAAGAATTTGATAGTTTCTTAAGTAGGCATGGAATTGAACATCAAACAAGTACCCCGTACTCACCCCAACAGAACGGCCTTGCAGAAAGGATGAATAGGACATTGGTGGAAAGAGCTAAGTGTATGTTGTTTGATGCTCATTTGTCAAAAGAATTTTGGGGAAAGGCGCTAGCAACAGCAGCCTATATAATTAATAGATCACCCACAAGATCACTTGATAGCAAAACTCCTATTGAAATGTGGTCTGGCAAGAAACCGAATTTATCAAATATAAATATTTTTGGTTCTGAAGTTATGGCTCAAGTACCTAAAGAAAAACGCCAAAAATGGGATTCTAAATCTAGAAAATTTATATTTGTTGGTTATTGTGAATCTAGCAAAGGATATAGACTATATGATCCAAAGACCAATAAAATCATCAAGAGTAGAGATGTAGTATTTTTAGAAAATGTACAGAAATATGATCATGCTGTGTACTTACCCTGTCTATCTAATAGTGGTCCCGGAACGCAATTACCTGAAGAACACTGCAAGGAAGAACTTAAAAACAATTCAGATTGATCTTACAGTGATGACTATCTGACAGATGACAACGATGATTCATCCTACATACCAGAAAAACCAGTTGAAGTTTCGTCTCCAGTGTGTAATATAAATTTACGTCCACGTAGAGCTGTCCGGTATGCAGAAAAGGATGACCAGGACGTGAGTTATTTTTGTCAAATTTTTGAATTAAATGATCCTCAGACTCTTGATGAAGCTCTTTCATCTGCACATTCTGATCAGTGGAAGAAGGCCATGCAGGAGGAGTATGATTCCTTGGTAATGAATACAACTTGGTCACTGGTAGATTTGCCGGCAGGTAATAAAGCCTTGCCATGTAAATGGGTATTTAAAAGTAAGACTAATGAGAAAGGAAAAATTGTTCGTTTTAAAGCAAGATTGGTAATTAAGGGGTGTGCTCAAAGAAAAGAAAATGATTACGACGAGGTCTATGCTCCTGTGGTAAGATATACCTCGGTTCGATTCTTGCTTGCTCTGGCTGCAAAATATGACCTGGAAATGATTCAGATGGATGCCATAAGTGCATTGCTTCAGGGTGACATAGACACCGAAATTTACATGTCACAACCAGAATGTTATGAACGGAATGCTCAGGTATGTCACCTACATAAATCAATCTATGGGCTCAAGCAAGCTAGCCGTCAGTGGAACATGCAATTGAACAATATTCTACTTAAAATTGGATTAGAAAGGTAAAAAATTGACCCATGTATTTATTATTTAGTAAATGAGTCAAAAATGATATTTATTGCAGTATGGGTAGATGATTTTCTGATCTTTACAAAAGATAAGAAAACAGCAACAGATATCAAAGAAAAGTTAAAGGCAGAGTTCTGCATGAAAGATTTAGGTGATTTACAGCAATGTATTGGCATGAATATAAAAAGGAATCGTGAGGCAGGTGTGATTATGATAGACCAAGAGAAATATATTAACCTAGTGTTGGAACGCTTTGGCATGTCTGACTGCAAACCAGTACGCACTCCAATAGAGGTAAATGCAAAATTTGATAAGAAATCAGAGAATGAAGATAGTAATTTTCCATACAGGGAAGCGGTGGGCTGTCTTATATATCTGACACAAGTCACTTATGCAGTCAATAAATTGAGTCAGTACTGTAATGATCCGGAAATTCAACACTGGCTAGGAGTAAAAAGGGTCATGAGATACCTTCAAGGAACCAAGAACCTAAAGTTATGCTATGTAAAAGAAGACTCTAGAGACATAACTGGGTATTGTGATGCAGATTGGGCCAGTGACCCATTGAATCGAAGATCATGCACCGGTTACACATTTATTTTTCAAAATGCTTGCATATCTTGGAATTCCTGTAAACAACAGACTGTGGCTCTCTCTACAGCGGAGGCTGAATATATGGCGATGGCGTCAGCGACCCAGGAGGCCTTTTGACAAGACCTATCAAGACAAAATCATTTCGCTTCGGGAAAACAACCATTAATATTTCACGCTGTATATGTAGGATCAGGAGTGCCGAGCAGAGGTATATCGTCAGGGCTTGGGTTTCCCAATTTATTGGGATAAACAAGACAGTAAACACAATTACAAAGTTACACTATTAAAAGAACACAATACAAGTGGAACACAGTTATTCGAAAAAACCAATATGGTTACAGTTCGTATAGCAGCCTAAGCCACCCAAATACAAAGTGTATCGCTATCAGTAAGCCAATACAGCTATGTCAATATACAGCAGTGCTGTACCAGGTAAACCGACAGTAATGTCAGGAGCAGAGGAGCTTCATATATACAAATAAAATAAAAAGGTTTGCTTGTCAACTCGGAATGGAATGGTATGGAATCTCGTAGTTGATCTAGAGAGGCCGTGACTACTTAACCGGACTATCCTGTGGCTGCCTTAAGAGAACTCAAAGCCTCCAGCCAGGGGCATAAAACTTACAGATTAAGCGACTACACGCTGAGGGCTCCCCCTGTGGGGAACGGGCCTCGGCTTAGGGCGTCGCTGGGGGGAGGACAGCAAGATGGGACAGGCTGGATCAGATTTGAATGATTATTAATAATAATAACAATCAATTCAAATGCAAAAATAATGATAAAATGGCAGGGGGTGACCCCTGCCATTTTATCCAATCCCAATCCACCAATCCACCACCCAATCCACTTTAGCCACCCAGACCCATAGCCCAATATGTTTTGTTTCCACGTACAACAATAGTCCTGTACCAACCGGGGGTTGTCCTTGGGTGCACTTGCATAGTGCATACAGGGATAATCGTCGGTTGGTGCCTCCTCATCATTTAAAATTATCTAAGGGGCCTCTGCGAGTTGGCTTCGGCTCCTCGTACGCCTTCCAAAGGTCCGGGACCCCAGGGTCCCGAGAAATATCAAAAAATAATAATAATAAATATTTATTGACATAAATTTTACAATCAATTATGAATCCCTGGCCCCTAAACTAGTGTTAACTGTATCATAGAGACCAGTGTCTTCGCCTGTAAAGTTTATTACAAAAATATGTCAGAACAAAAAATATATAGTTTCGGTTTTACTATTATTATTATTCGGTTTTATTATTGTCAGGGGAGTTTAAAGCTACTGGCTCAGTTACGCCACCAGCTGGCACTTCATACCCGAGCAAGGGACGGGGGGAGGACGATTATTACGGGGTCGTCGCGAGGGACCTCGGCGGCGAGGTCGGAATGTCGATTTGTGTTTGTTCCTAAGGTCCCTACTGCTCTCCTGGAGAAGAGTTATGGGGTCGTCGGGATCTGAGAGGACAAGCCTAGGGCGGCGGACCTTACTAATACGAGAGGGGACATAGCTAGCCGCCTCGACAACCAGAGGGTTGCGATGGTTGGTGGCTGAGTCGAAGAAACGCTTGGAATTGCGTTTCAAGAACTGGGAGATGGTGGGAATGTCGAGATCTACGTGGAGGATTTCGTTCCGAAAGAACGAAGCTCCCGTTGCCTTTCGGAGGAAACGATTTTGGAGGGCCTGCATCCTATGAATGAGGTGAGGTTTTGCGTGCGCAAACACTGAACCCGCATAGGTCATGAGACAAGCAAACCGAGTGCACGCTTTTTTAAAGGACGATGTCCCCACCTTGCAATCCCTCCACAACAACTCTGTCCGATGACACACGGAAGTACGTCATCGTGTTTACTTGATAAAAAAAAAAAACACTAAAATGTGCTAAATCTAATAAGACTTTCATTATAAAATAATCAAATAATACTAGAATAACTGTCGTAAATAAATAATGGTGATTTCACAAAGTAAATCATTCTAAAATCGAAGTAACATGTGATCAATTGTTTTGAACAAAACAATCGGTTAGAATTATCAAAATGAGTTGCCAAAATCAATTAGTGTGTACACCAAGTACTCAATAAATTATGTTCCGATTTATTGGACGACAATTGATAGTAAAATTACGTAAATTAACAATAAAAGAACAAATTATAACAAATTCGGTTGACTACCCACAATTGTATTTGACAACCGTCTCCGACATATATACAGCGTGAAATTTGAATGGTTGATTTCCTGCGGCAGAACGATTTGCACTCAGTAGAGCTACCGATTCATGGAGTTAAATTTAAAAAATAAAAATGTTTTTGTTTTCAAATAATTATAAAAATACGATCTCAACTCGAAAGCGTGAGAATCAATAGTAACTCACGTGCGCCCGCCCGCTACCTACCATCTTTGAAAATAGCACGCGGCGGCGCGGTACAGTGATGAGCGATTCGTAAATGTTTAGAGCAAAATAAACTGTCGCCCGAAGTGATACGGCATAATCTAGCCCGCAAGCACGCGGCGAGCGCTCCGCCACGCACCCCCTGCCCCCCACCGATGCGCCGACTCTCTCACTCAGTTGTTCCGCGTCCCCGCGACCGCCACACGTCGCATGCGCAGTGCCAGTGCGTTATCGTAATTTATAAAAATGGATCGCCATTACAGTTTTTCAAATTTGGAGTACGTCGCTATGGTGCAACTGTACGATAGGGCTAATTATAACTCCCACGCTGCCCGGAGACTTTACGCGGAGCCGCATCACCTGGAGTCGCTCCGTTTTCTCGGGATTATGAACACCCAAGTCCCACAGGCCTGGACGATCGTAGCGGCGACACAGCGACTACTCGATCATGGGCAGTTCAAGAGACCAGCACATGCATAGGGCAGAGGTCGATCGGCCGTCCACTCGCCAGAGCTCGACGAGGAGATCATCGTGCACTTGGAAAGGAATCCTCGTCAAAGTACGTGTCTGGCTGCAGCAAGGTTTGACGTAAGCCAATATTACGTCTGGAAAGTGCTCAATTCAGAAGGACTGCATCCTTATCATTTCCGAAAAGTATATAAACTCTACGAAAACGACGCGACGGCCAGAGTAGCTTTTAGTCAGTGGTTTATTGAAAATCACAATTTGAACATTTTGTGGACAGACGAATCAACTTTTACGCGAGTTGGACTCTACAACCAGCACAACGAACATTTTTGGAGTTTTAATAACCCACATGTTATTCGCGAGTGTGCGCATCAAGTGCGTTTTAGTGTTAACGTGTGGGCTGGCATAATTAATGGCGAACTCATTGGACCGTATTTCGTACTTACCCAGAAATGTTACATAACGTTATCCCGGACTTTTTAGATGATTTGCCGCTAACGGTGCCCGTGGATAATCTGCACTACCAGCGTGACGGGTGCCCGGCTCATTATCAGCGCGCCGTGCGAGAGCACCTGAACTCGGTGTTTCCCCAGCGCTGGATCGGACGCGGCGGGCCAGTACCTTGGCCAGCTAGAAGCCCGGACCTAAATCCGTTCGACTTTTACTTATGGTCTGAGCTAAAGCGCCTGGTGTATCGCGAAGAACACGAAACTCGCGACGCGTTAATAACTGCGATAGTGGACGCTTTTAATACCGTAAGACGTGACAGAGACACCTTATTAAAATTAAAAGACAATCTATTAAAATGTGCTCGATTGTGTATTGAACGCAGTGGCTTGCACTTCGAACAATTACTACGATACCGTGAAGTGTAAGTACCTAATCATTGTAAATAAGTTAATTCCAATTTTTTAAATACGCCGTAAATACTTACTTCATTGTCCAATTATTCAGAATATTTTTTTGTAAGTTATTCATAAACTTGTTTCTTAGTTTCGTGTTCAGAAAGTTGTAAGTAAAAAAAAACTGGCCAAGTGCGAGTCAGACTCGCACACGAAGGGTTCCGTACCACAAGGCAAAAACGCCAAAAAAAACACGTTTGTTGTATGGGGGGGTTCCCATACAACAAACGTTTTTTTTTGGCCTTAAATATTTATCTTAATTTTATTATTTATTATTAAAGTAAAAACACAACTGAGTATTTTGTGAATATTTCAAGTGCCTGTTTCCATTATTGATATCGAGCAAAAAAGGGCAAAAAAATCGCGTTTGTTGTATGGGAGCCCCCCTTAAATATTTATTTTATTTTGTTTTTAGTATTTGTTGTTATATCGGCAACAGAAATACATTATTTGTGAAAATTTCAACTGTCTAGCTATCGCGGTTCTTGCGATACAGCCTGGTGACAGACAGACGGACGGACACAGCGAAGTCTTAGTAATAGGGTCCCGTTTTTACCCTTTGGGTATGGAACCCTAAAAAAGTATTTATGACGGTCCTAAGCCCGTAAAAGTATGAAGGGAAAATTGGAATAACTTTTAGATAAGTACCTACCTATTGTGTTTCGATAACAAAAGACTACGTAATACGTAACTACGTAGTATCATATCAGCTGTAAGTAGCGCAAGGCTCAAAGTCACAAGCAGTCGTCCGTTTGCGCTGTAGCTATACTATTTGTTCGAGATCGCGTTCGAGTTTTGTTTTTCACAAATGTAAATCTGCCATTTTTTAATACTTTCTGTTTATTTTTTTATAAATCGATTGTACTATCAAGACAAAATCATTTCGCTTCGGGAAAACAACCATTAAATTTCACGCTGTATATATATATATATATATATATATATATATATATATATATATATATATATATATATATATATATATATACAGGGTGACTCAGAATACCTCTTTTGATCCAGCGGCCCCATATTCTGTTGTGCATTATTAATCATTAGATGAAGTCCCCAACAATGTTCATTAAAGTTTTTGAATGCTTTCGACATGTCAAAGTTTTCTTCATATTTTTGATGGAGTCAACCCTAAATTTGGTTGACCTCTATTCTCTCTTCTTTGATATAGGGATGAATGCGTCAGATAAGACACTTAACACATAATAGTAAAAAGCCTATAATTTTCTTGCATCAGAGAGGCAAGTTGATTTTTTTTTTCAAGATTGAATTAAGTCTTGAATACCAGTATGATATGCGAAATACCTACGCAGAGTAGAAGTAGACGTAGCTACATACATCTGCATAAAACTGCAGTTTAAACCCAACTACAAGGTTTTTATAAAATACAAATACCTAGTAAAAAGTTTAATAAAATAAATATTAGCTCCCTATGAAAATTAATTCCATTTGTTTAACAGGTATCTATCCTCAAAAGTAAGATATCGAACGACCTAACTGTTTTCGTTACTCTTTGGTGAAATACATTTTTATAAGAATTAATTGCAGTTTTAATCCTCCGATTGGTAGAAATGCCACCAATATCTTGCAATTTCCTACACTATACTGCACGCCCATTGCTTCCGGCTTTCTTATTGGATATCGGCATCGGTTGAAGAATGCTTCAAATCCGAAAGATTTTTTAAACTGAAATGATTTTGAATGTTATTTAATCATAAAAATAAGATTCAAAATCATTTCAGCTTACAAAAATCTTTTGGCGTGCCGCCCGCGCCGGGTGGCGGCAAGCTCAAAGCAGCTTTGAGCTCGCCGCCTTTGGAAAGGAAATCACTAAAAGATTCCGTACATGTGTAATAAAACGCGATTCTATTCTAAGACCGGGCAATCTTTTTGAGGTTTTTGGATACTGTATTCGATTATTTTGGAATTAGATTTGTTTCATAATTATGGCAATGTATTTTATTTCTTTATCATTTAAAAAATACAGAAAATAGGTAAACCACTAAGATTTGTAATTAATGCTACAAATACCTACTAGTCAACCTCGATAATACAATTTTAACTGGCCGCTTATCACATCATGGGACAGAAATACCGTAAGCAAAATGTAGGTGCACTGCTATCACTAGGTACAATATTTTATTTTAAAAATAGTACCTATTTATTATCGGAATTCACTTAATATCTTATTGATCCCTAAAATTGTGTAGGTACATTTTTATTTTTGTAGGCTAGTTAAGTAATTAGGCATTTATTTCGCTAGTTCACTTCATTCTTTCGAGTTGGATGCGTCGTCTAGTTTCGCGTTGGATTGCAGTGAATTATGCGAGGAATCATGACCGAAAATGCGAACAATGAATATTATGACATGATAATGTGTGTAGGTGCGACTGACGGTAATCTTGCAGCAGCAAGACACAGTTCTGTGTACCTTTTGTGTTTGTTGTCCTTATTGTGAATAAGTTCATGTGCTAAAACTATGAGTGTACTTACGTGTACCTATGTGTGTAAAGCTGCGCAGGATTTGAAAAGGAAAATGGTATGTACAAACTTAATAATTACCGTACTGATCATTTCACTCGCGCGATGAGGCAACAGCTGGCCAGGTCAAAGGACGTGACAATACCTAGATACCTACGGCCTGCGGTCATTGATTTATTTGGCTCCGCCTATCTAGGGCTGCTACGACATAGCAAAATTAAAATATTATTTGTATTTTGTAAGAGAAAACTGAAATTATTTAAAGTTGAGATATGACCATGGCGACCTTGCAGAATAACTAATAGTGTATTAAACAATACACTGTTTTCGGTATAACAGGGGTATTTTGAATCACACTGTATATATATATATATATATATATATACATATTTAATCATTTCAATTCTTTTGATCTAATATAAAATATGTAATGCATACTCTTTTTACAGCATCATGTCACGATCGCCATCCTACAGTCCTGTTGTGGATAATATTGACCAACAATGTAACGTAAGTATCTAAATGAATTTTACTATTATTTTTTATTTTTATTTATTCATTTTTTATAGAAGAACCAACAGCTAAAACAGAAAAATTGCGTAAGAAACACAGCCAATTACAGGTTCTCACGTTTTTATCAATTCATTTCATAGTTGATGCCTTTAAATAACACAAAAATTAATCTTTGTTTTTTCAGAATTTGATTGAGGACCCAATTATAAATCCATTCTACTTTGGACAAGATCGAGAGAGTAAAGTTGGTACGCTGAAGTAGCGGCAAGTGCGTGAGAGTCCACAGCAAAAACTTAAGAAGAAGAAAAAGTATCAAAATCTTTTAAAAACAAATCTTTTGTCATGCGTAAAGAGCCAGGGTATGTTCGCCAAATAATAAAAATAATTATTCATGATTTAGACGGTCGTCAGATGGATGAAATAGACACTGATTCTGATAGTGCAAACGTGAATGTACAGTACTAAGTGAGAAGAGATTATGACAATATCATAAGTGAAACTGAGCATGTAGTTGGTAAGATAGTTAAAAAGTTAAGTTCCACTTCATAATTTATGAATTTTGAAGGTTATTTATTTTGTATCTATTTAGAGGTCATTATAAATGTGGGAGTAAGTTCATTATAATATACAGAGTTGTTTTGACAGAAAGGCATTCAATTAGTCTACGAATACTATACGTGTTTAGTATTAATTCGATACGGTACAAAAATAAAAAGCACCAAAAACGAGATTTTTTTTTCAAACAAACTAGCTTACAAACCAGAGCTTACAAATCAGAGTAAAACGAAACCACCCTTTATAAATAAATTTAACTGACCTTAGATACCACCTAGGTAACAGAGCGGCAACGTCGCCAGGCATACAATGACTGCTTGAGCTGTCGACTGCTCTCGCGCAGTTACCTCCGCCCGCACTGTTCATTCCATATCGCGCGCGCTTCCCGTCCGCACGCTTGTCTCTTGTGCAAAATGGACGACGTAGATTGTGACGCGCTAATCAGTGCAAATAAATCGCAAGAACTTAATTGGAATTATCCATGTTGCTACTGATTTGAATGACGAGCAGTTGGTATCAACTGCGCTAGCAGTTATCAATGGCAGCTTCAAGCCTATGACTGCAAGAGCGGTCCGTGTATGTCGATCAATGGCTAACTGCTCGAGCAATCCGTATATGGCGGCCTTTAGGCCTCCACTCGCGCTGGCTTTTATGTTAGGTAAGTAGGTAAGGGTGCGCGTACTTCACGCGCACAACATCATTCACAATAAAAACACTAAATTTTTACATTATCGATGTGTCCTCCAATCCCATTAATGCACAAATTATACCGACGGAGAATGTATTCAGTGTATTCTGATGCCGTGTAAGTTACACGAGGCATTGTTGAACACTTTAATTACACACACACAACTAAAGTTTAATTACGTGTCATATCACAATAAAAAACAGTCAAACACAAAAAAATCACGAACACTAAATAATAATAATCCCAAGTTACGTGTCCTGTCACAATAAAGCGCGCGAGTTAAACAAAACATACGTTCCGAAAGGATAGCATCGGCGCACTGAACAAAATATTTTTTAGAGGCCCACCGATGGCAGGGATCTAGGTTGCAGTAGCAACACACTGACCTATTTCCATTTCTTTTACGCGCGGATGTCATAGCAAGACATCCCGTCTTGCTATGATTGTCACTCTCGTCATGAAAGTGCGTTTCGCTTTTTAGCGAAAATTGGTTGTACTTGTGACTTGCGTCAGAGCGGCAACAACGCATCGATTTATCGTTTTAAGGTGCTTGACCTTTGCTTAAAGACATAATCAGCTGTTAGGAAAGATACAAAGATACATCGTGTTCAAACGGGACGAAAACTTTAACAATTATTTGCGACTAAACTACTGCTCCTATTTAATTGATTTTTGGTACAGAGCTTGAAAATTGTATCTACTATAGGCAGGCCACAGGAAAGCCTCCATGTTGTATCAAGGCTGTATATACAGGGTGTCCGGTAATGAATGGATAACCTTGAAATGTCTTATAGTATAACTTATGGCCGTTCAGAAAAAAAATTGAAACAAAATATATCATAAGTAGTACCTAAGTTATGATTTTTTTAAAAGAAAGGTCTAATTTTTTTTACCTTGTTTTACTTTTATGAACACTACGATCAGAAATGAATGGATTCCATCGGTTTGTTGTTATTTTATTATTATACACGAACTATGCTAATAGATAAACAGTCAATAGTATGACTAGCTATTGCACTTTTTTATTAAAAAATTAGCAAATTAATTAATTTTAGAAAAACTTTGCAAAATTTATTTTTTAAACTATGTTTAAACATCTTGGGTATAAAAAAAATGTATGAATACATGAGTGGCCAATAATTTTAAAATAATGTCACTTTCAAGTAGATTTTATAATGGTACAATTCATAAATGTATCTACAATAAATAGTGAATTATTGCCATTAATGTAGAAAAGGAGAAAATTTTACCAAATGTCAAAAGTAATGTAGGAACTTTTTTTAAATTAAATTGCTTCTGACCACTGAAGATTAATCAAAAATACATTTAAGGAATTTGTAGTGAATAAAAATTGCGTATTGAAACCAAATTGTCAGAAATTTACAAATACTCATAATGATTAAAATAGTTACTTTAAAAGCGTGAAATGGGTCGTGTGACCTTCATATTTGCTACCTGCGCGCACGCCGTGCTGTCATTCTTTTGTGTTATGTTAGACAAAGAGGGTCTGAATCGGCTAGGTGCGAGAGAGAGGAAATAAATGTAAAACATCAGGTAAGCACTCATACTTTTAGTGCGTTTCTCGACTTGCTCGACTTCGCATGTGTTTATTTAGTTTCCGTTTGCAATTATCGTGATTTACTTTGAATCAGTGTTAAAACGACCACGTGGCTATTTTATTGGACTATTCGTTTTGCTTACTGATTTGGACTTGTTTTGTTTGGTGATATTTGCGACGATTTGGTTTGTTTTTGGACTAAACTGGACTTTTGTGTTTTTGTGTATCAAAATGCCACGTCAGTATACGGCACAAGAATATGCAAATATGCATTACATTTATGGAGAATGCAGAGGTAACGCAAATGCAGCTGCAGCGCTCTATAGGGAGAGATACCCTAATGCGCGCCACCCAGACTACCGCGTATTTATTCGTGTCCACGGTTGTTACTCCGAAGGAAGATTGCCTGGTAGTGGTGTCGGTGGTACAAGCAGTGGAAGAATCGCTCGTCTTGATGTAGAAGAAGCCGTGCTTGAGGAAGTCGAAAACGATCCTTCTACCTCTACACGAACAATAGCTCGACGCACAGGTATCGGAAAATCGACCGTGCACGATATTTTGAAAAAAAATAAATTCCACCCTTACCACGTTACACGCGTGCAAACTCTCCAACCAAGAGATTATGCAGCTAGATTGCGTTTTTGCCGACAAATGCTGGCAAAAATCGAAGAAGACCCGCAATTTTTTAATAAAATTCTGTGGAGCGACGAGTCAACATTCAAAAGAGATGGATACATGAATCTTCATAATTTACACGGTTGGGAATTAGAAAATCCCCATCTTATGCGTGAAGATAGATCCCAATACCAATTTAAAATCAATTATTGGACTGGAATATTAAGTGGAATAATAATCGGGCCATTTGAATTACCGGGGAATTTAACAGGGCAAAGTTATTTGGAGTTTCTTAAAAATGATCTCCCCAATTTATTAGAAGAAGTGCCCGAGGAGCTGAGGGAGTCATATTGGTTGCAAAATGACGGCTGTCCTGCGCATTATGCTGTATCTGTTCGTGCATTTTTAAATAACACGTACCCAGATAGATGGATCGGGCGGCTAGGGCCAATTTTGTGGCCTCCACGTTCACCGGACCTAAATCCATTGGATTTTTTTTATTGGGGCTGCCTTAAAGAGGAAGTATACTGTAAGCCTATAAGGTCTTTAGAAGAATTAAGAAGACGAGTCAGAGCAGCCGCATCAAAAATTAGTGAACGACGGTACACAAGACTGCTCCGTAGATCATTTATCCGTAGATGTAGGGCCTGCATAAGAGTGGGAGGCCGGCAGTTTGAACATTTATTATAAACGAATGATAATAAAGTGTTGTTTATGTTAAATGTTGTTTTTTATTAATCCCCAAAGTTCAGGTACAATTAAATTTAAAAAATGTTCCCATATTACAAATTTTGATATTTAGTATTTTCTCCTTTTCTACATTAATCGCAATAATTCACTATTTATTGTAGATACATTTATGAATTGTACCATTATAAAATCTACTTGAAAGTGACATTATTTTAAAATTATTGGCCACTCATGTATTCATACATTTTTTTTATACCCAAGATGTTTAAACATAGTTTAAAAAATAAATTTTGCAAAGTTTTTCTAAAATTAATTAATCTGCTAATTTTTTAATAAAAAAGTGCAATAGCTAGTCATACTATTGACTGTTTATCTATTAGCATAGTTCGTGTATAATAATAAAATAACAACAAACCGATGGAATCCATTCATTTCTGATCGTAGTGTTCATAAAAGTAAAACAAGGTAAAAAAAATTAGACCTTTCTTTTAAAAAAATCATAACTTAGGTACTACTTATGATATATTTTGTTTCAATTTTTTTTCTGAACGGCCATAAGTTATACTATAAGACATTTCAAGGTTATCCATTCATTACCGGACACCCTGTATATGTGTGTTTTATTAAAAATCTTAAAGCATCTGCGCCTGGTTGTTAGTATTGACAACCTGAATAATAATAATAACTGATTACAAATAAGCTCATCTTGAATAACTTTCGTCTTGGTGTGATCATAATATTCATTTTACTCTTTTATTCAACATTCTTAAATAATACTTTGTTATACATAATCTGCCTATAATGTTCCCACTGCTGGGACACCGGCCTCCTCTCTTAGAGAGGCAGTGCGCCGTAAAATGAAATCACGTTTTTCCCAAAAATTTTATATTTTCCGAGGCCCTGAGCTGTACAATAAGTTAAACAAAGAAACAGGTATTTTTAATTACAGTAAATCTAAATGTAAACGGGTACTAACAAACTGGCTACTAAAATTGAACTACACTAAAACAGAAGAGTTACTAGTCATAAAAATTTAACAGGAATCAAAAAGAAATATCCTTCTTATACCATACATCTAGTTAGATAATGATCCCACTCAAATTATACCCTCTCATCCTAACTATACTTTATCACACAGACCAATACAGACAAACATACATGCACACAGACATACAGACAAATACACCAGACACACACACATACACACACACACACACACACACACATACACACACACACACACACACAGATACAGACAAACCTATTAAACGCACCTACATCCCATACGCACCTTATTCTCCACATCTTGTCTTCACTACTCGTACACTTCACACAAAGGACAATGCTCTGCGTCCATACATTGTTGGCCCTGGAGCCAAGAGCATCGGATAATTATGTATTGTATTCTCTATCATTTGGAGACTCCTAGAAGATCTTGTTTTTATAGCGGACTAGCTGCAGAAAAGATATATTTCAAAAAAAGTATCAGATTTTGAGGTTATAATCTAACCATAACAACGAATATTAAATGTAGGTACCTACCATGATTTTTCATAGCTCTGAGTAATTTTTAAGAAACTGAAAAGTAATATCATAATACCTACCTAGATAATTAGGTACCTATGCAGTTATTTTTCTAAAAAATGGATGCAAGTGCAAAATTAATATACATTAAACTAATCAACATAGGTAGGTAACTGAATTCGTAGCATTCGTTTTGGAATGAGATGAGTAGAAACAGCGTCCCTATGCCTGAACGGTGTGCATAGGATACCAGCTTTACCAATTAGATGGTAATAAGTGATTTTTTAAAACCTAGTCCTACAATATTTATATTTGAATAAGAAATAAAACACAGATTTTAATTTCACGTTTATTGTTCTTCGTCTAAATTACGAACTAAAATAGTGTCTAAAAACTGTGCAGGGGGGTTGACATTATTTTGATACCTCGCATAACTTAGGTACCAAATAATGGTCATAACATGGGCGCAGCAACCGATAGTTCTGCGCCCAACGATACAATTACAGCAATATTCGACTATTGCCTGTCGACCTATTTGTGATGAGTCAATTAAAATATATACAAAATACACTTTAGTACTTATATGACGGCTGTGAATTTTCCCCCGTAATAACCATACGGTTTCAGAATTTAATTCACACACAGGTACACAGTTCCGAAAATCACACCCAGGTCAATCGTTTTTTAAACCAATCCAAGTCCGTTAAAATAGCCAAGTCGTAAAAAAGTCCCGAAAGTCACCAAAACACCGAACACAAGAAAAGAACACAGGAAAAAGCACAGCGCAGAAACTGTAACTCTCAATTGTGGTAACAATGACTTTTTTTTTTAATAATTTTATGGCATGGCTTTTGGCCTTTGTGCCATTGGTAACAATGACACGTTCACCGGCAAAACTAGGGATGTAATACGACACCATTAATCGATTTTTCGATTATGATTTACTGTGGTCTTAAATTATTACAGTCTGTTACATCTACTTTGTCATATAAACATTACAAGTATGTATGACAATGGTTTATTTTATATATAACAACACTCTTCTATACTGGTAATAATAATATATAATAACATCTGTATCTAGTTTGCAATATTGTTTTTTAAATAAAACATTAGGTAATTGTGATGTGTTTAGTAAAAATAAGTATTTTTTTCGTTTAATGAACCGCAAAAGGAGCGTTATTTTTGTATTAATTGTCGTAAATAATGAATTAGTTTGAATGATTGTATAGAAATAAAGAAGTTTTGATTATTGTATAATATTATTCTTACTACCTATTTAAATTGGAGTATGACTGCATTCATAAAGTATTTTATTAGGTTTTTAAAACTACACTTTAGAAAAAAAACACAATCGATCGATTAATAATTCAATCGATCGATTATAATTGATCGGACATCCCTATTTCACTTTTGACACGACATAGGTGAAGATGGCGATGTAATGTTATTAGTCGTATTAAATTCTATTAAAAATACATTTTGGAATACAGCTAGTCCGTGATACAGAAGTATTTGCAACTTATATAATAAAATAGGCGAATAATTATCGTATATTCTCAAACTCTTCATTGCACAGGGCCATTTTGAACATTGTCTTTTAAGGTTCTATTATTATTTTGCTATTAAATTATACTGTTTTGTTCTTTCCATCAAATATCCATATCTGTATACCTATAATTACTGTACGGTGCACGTACATGGGTTTTAATATATTATTATTGCAATAAGTTAGCCAGTAGACTCGCGTATTTGCACCTTGGACGCGACCTACATTTGGCAATGCATTGACGCTGACACATTGCATTATTCTATGCATTTTATGTATATTACATTTTTAGTGTTCTATTAGACGTGGTTTGAGTCGGACAACTTGCATTTTTATTTAGATTCATCCCGTTGAGCACTCACTGACATTTTCTGCATTTAAGTTACATTGACATTCTACATTTTTGCATTGACATTACTTATGTTAGGGATGCACCCTACATAGTTTTTTGGTCCTTCGTAACTATTGCAAGTACCATACAGTCCGATACATCGGTCGATAAGTCGTCGCGCGGGATCTGTGTCGTGTCGTGTCATACCGTGCCACGTGTGTTGCCGTGCAGGAAGCATTCGGGGAGGTAGCAGCGGTCCAGACTCCAGAGCGTCACATTGCATTGCAGTTGCATACAGGGAGAGTTCCTGAATTTCAAGTAAGATCGTTCATTATTTATCTTACGGCTTTACAATGGAGGGTTTAATCGTGCGCCAAGCTGAGATCCTCGAGGAAGTGAAGATAATCCATTCTAATTTTAAGAAGGATTCAGCGAGCAGGAAGAACACCGAGTACATTCGTAAAAGGCTTGATAGGTTAGATCTGCTATGGGCGGAATGTGAAGAGAAGAACCGAGAGCTGAGTGCAGTAGAAGAGAAAGATCATCAATATTTCACCGGTAACATTTATGAGGTCATGAAAAGTTGGTACTATGGAACGCGTCGGGAGATTGCAGCGTTCGAGATGAAGACTCTTGCTGGAACCAGCAACGCCGGCCACAGTAAGTTAAACGTTGAGTTTGACAAAACCCTGTTCGAAACATCTGTAGGAGCAGAGGACAAGCTACTCGAGTTACAGCAGTTGCAACAAGCTAACTTCCGTGCATTCACTAGGTTAGTAAATCGAAGCCTAGACGAGGTTAAGGAGAAATGGGAAATTGAGGATATGCTTAAGACTGTAGAGTTTCGGTGGACTGCAGTTGACAAATTACATTTACAAATTGATGGCATATTAGAGGGGAATTCACAGGACTATTATGACGAGTTCTGTCGTCACGAAAATGCATTTACAAATATGAAACGGGCGTTGAACACGAAATTAAACGCTTCTATACATCAACAGCAAACATTGCCTAAAATTGACATACCTACTTTTAACGGCAACTATACCTTATGGCCTACTTTTATGGATCTCTACGTAGAAGCGATTCATAATAATTCAGCGATTGCAAAAAGTCAGAAAATGCAGCATTTAAAGGGTAGACTTCGAGGTGAAGCGGAAAAGCTCGTGCAACATTTACACATTGCACCCGAAAATTATGACACGTGTTGGGAAATTTTGTGCCATAGATACAATAATAAGTTTTTGTTATTCACCAGAAACTTCCAGGTATTTATGCGTCAACCTAATTTGCAAAAACAATCTGCATTCGACCTCAAGCGGTTATATGACACTAGCAACGAAACCATAAACGCGATACACAATTTGGGCGTTGATACTAGCTCTTGGGATCCGATTCTAGTTTACGTTTTATGCGAAAAATTAGACTCCGAAACGTATTCGGAATACATGCAGTCCAGGTCGGATCCGCGCGAGATACCAACATACAATCATTTTATGGATTTCGTCGAAAACAAGTTCATGGCATTAGAACCATTGCACAGGAAAAAGCTAGAACATGGTGATAAACCTGCATCAAAACCACACATTAAGACGCCACATCCGTTCAGCAAAAATTCCAAGTCAGCAAATTCACAACCCAATAAAGATTCATCAAACTATTCTCGCAATTTCCATGCGTCAAACGCTGGGCAAGTCAGTAAGATTATTTGTCCGTTGTGCAATACCAATCATGCATTATTTCGATGCTCTAAATTCACTGACATGCTAAGTCACGAAAAAATGGCTTTCATAGAAAACAATAACATATGCAAAAATTGTTTGTATGTGCATACTAAGGGTTACTGTGCATCACAGAAAAGATGCAGAGATTGCAATGAACAACATAACACACTTCTGCACAACGATATTGTGAAGTCAGCGCAAACGCCCTCAGCAACACAAACAGCACATAAACCGTCGTCATCGACTTCAACTAGGTCAAATAAAAATCTGCAAAACAACTTCGCATCGAACAATGATGATGAAATATTATTACCAACAGCATTACTGCAAGTAGCCACAGCTGGAGGTGACTACATTACACTAAGGGCTCTAGTTGATCAAGGCTCACAAATTACGTTGATAACGGAGAATGCAGCTCAAAGATTGGGCATAAAGCGTCAACAGCTGAGTGCAAACATAAGCGGGATCGGTACTTTATCCAACAGGAGTAAAGGAAAGGTCCATCTATCCTGCAAGTCCTTACATAACGACTTCCAGTTTACAACGGAAGCGTTAATCATGACACGGGTAGTAAACAGTCTGCCTAACGTAACATTTGCAAAGAAACCTTGGGCTCATGTGACAGACATCACACTAGCCGACCCAGATTACAACTTATCTAGGCCCATTGACATACTTCTGGATGCACACGTATTTTCCGAAATACTCATGAATGGCTTAGTCAAAGGGGAGGTTAATGAACCCATGGCTCAACAAACACGGTTGGGTTGGATATTGTCAGGCAATGTCACAAAAACATTTAATTGCAACGTCGTAGTTAATGAAGTTAACGACTTGACAAAATACTGGGAAGTGGAAGACATCAATGGAGATGCATGCAATTCTATGACGTCAGAGGAACGATATTGTGAGGAGTTCTATACTGCAACAACTAAGCGATTAGCTGATGGCAGATATGCAGTTCGTTTGCCAATGAAGCCTAATTTTAATCAGCTGCTAGGCAAGTCAAAGCCACGAGCTGTAGCACAGTTTATGCAATTAGAAAGGAGATTAGGCAGGGATGACAAATTATCAGATAGTTACATCAAATTTATGCAAGAGTACCTGAAAATGGGACACATGAAGGAGAGCAAACCTGACTGCAACATGGCATGCTACCTACCTCATCATGGAGTCCTAAAACAGGACTCAGTGACATCAAAATTGAGGGTGGTTTTTAACGCCTCCCAGAAAACCGACACAGGTTACAGCCTGAACGACTTGATGGAGTGTGGTCCTAAGCTTCATCAAGATCTATTGACATTATTATTAGGGTGGCGGCTATACAAGTACGTCTTTACAGCAGATTGTGAGAAGATGTATCGCATGATCTTTGTCCATGAAGAAGACCAACGCTTGCAAAAGATCATATGGAGGGAATCCAACCAAGGCTCTCTAAAGGAGTTCCAGTTATGCACAGTGACGTATGGCACCAAGGCAGCACCATTCCTAGCTCTTCGAACGCTGAAACAGCTTGCAGACGATGATGCACAGAAATATCCGTTAGCAGCGGATGTCATCGCTAACGAAATGTACGTTGATGACGTCCTAAGTGGCAGCAACTCCATCGAACGAGCGCAAGAGATTCAAAGGCAACTCATCGACATGCTGAGTGGAGCTGGCCTTACACTACGGAAGTGGTCAAGCAACAACCAGACCTTGATTGAAAGCTTATCTTCTTCAGATCTTAACCAAACGACAATGCATTTTACAAACGATGGAATGACAAAAGCCCTGGGAGTCCAGTGGAATCCTACGACTGACACATTTTCGTTTACAAACAAAATACAATTTGACAATAAAAACCAATTGACAAAAAGGAAGCTACTATCGAAAATCTCGAAAATTTATGACCCACTGGGCTGGCTGACACTTTTGACAGTAAAAGCAAAACTGCTGTTCCAAAGCGTCTGGTTATCGGGATGCGAGTGGGATGAAACATTACCTGACAGCATACAAGAAGAATGGAAACAGTTTACTAGCGACTTGCACAATATAACCGAATTTCAAATACCAAGGTGGCTGGGAGATATTACGAAACCATTCCAAGTACATGGGTTCTGCGATGCATCCGAAAAGGCCTACGCATGCGCTATATACCTGCTGACAACAAATGACAAAAACGAGCCTGTAACTAGACTTATCGCAGCAAAATCAAGGTTGTCGCCAATCAACAAAAAATTGACACTACCGCGACTCGAATTATGTGGAGCGCTACTACTTTCACGGCTCATGAAAAAGGTCCTGACAGCCTTCAAATGGGACAATGTGCACAAAAGTACATACGCCTGGACGGACTCTATGATTGTATTAGGCTGGCTGCATGGTGACGTCACAAAATGGAAGTCGTTCGTCAGCAACAGAGCACAGCAAGTGCAAGAAGTAATTCCAAAACAGCACTGGAGTTATGTCAAATCCGAGGAAAATGCTGCAGACTGTGCATCACGCGGAATCAGTTGTTCCCAACTATTGCAACATCCTTTGTGGTGGCAAGGTCCCAACTGGATAAAAAATTACAGTGAAGATACTTTTGGCAAAATTGCAATTACGTCGACAACATGCGAATCAAAACAAAAACAAATGCAAACGTATGTTGTGAAATGTGAACCGTCTTCAATAGTAATTGAGTTATTAGACAGACACAGCGATTTGACTCGTATTACAAGGGTCATGGCTTGGATAAAACGTTTCATAAACAGCTGTTCGAAAACCGACACTCATTTTACTACTACTTATTTAACATCCACAGAACTACAAAGCGCTGAAAACCTAATAATGAAACATATTCAATTGCATGCCTTCAGTGACGAGATTATGAGATTGAAGGAAAACAAAGGTTTGAGCACAAGAAGTAACCTTTTGAGTTTAAATCCATTCCTTGACAAGCATGACATTCTGCGAGTGGGTGGAAGGTTACGTAACTCAAACTTACCCGAAGACACTAAACATCCAATTCTACTACCACATGACAACAAACTGACAGAGTTATTAATTTGGCAAGCTCACAGAAGAACATTACACGGAGGTCCTAAGTTAACCCTGACACATCTACGACAAAGAGTTTGGATCGTAGGAGGACATCGCGCCGTCAAAAAGGTTCTATATAAATGCGTAACATGTCGCCGATTTAATGCTAAACAAACAAACCAGATTATGGCTGATCTACCAGAGCCGAGAGTGACAGTATCTCGCCCTTTTACACATACAGGTGTCGATTTTACTGGACACGTAGAGATCAAGGCAAGTAAAGGTCGAGGCGTCAGAACATTGCTGGCGTACGTTGCAGTATTTGTTTGTCTAGCAACAAAAGCCATCCATCTAGAACTGGTATCAGAACTATCGAGTACAGCATTCCTATCGGCTTTCAAGCGCTTTTGCGCTCGTCGAGGTACGCCACGGGACATGTACAGCGACAATGGCACGAATTTTGTGGGTGCAAATCGGATCCTATTGCAACAATACAAATGCATTGCAAAAAACATTGACAACTTCTTCTTGGGCACAATATCAGAGATGGGAGTTAAATGGCACTTCAATGCCCCGGTCTGGCCAAGCGCAGGCGGACTGTGGGAAGCCGCTGTAAAGAGCATGAAATATCATCTCAAACGGGTCATTGGAGACCAACGTCTGACATACGAAGAATTTACCACTCTGCTATGTCAGATAGAAGCTTGCTTGAACTCACGACCACTATGCACCGTTACAGAAAACGCCGAAGAGATTAACTGTTTAACTCCAGGACATTTCTTAACCGGCACATCACTCATGACAATTCCAGAACCCGACATGGACACTACTTACCGTTTAAACACGAGATGGCAAATTGTACAACAACTTAGCAAGGATTTCTGGAAGAGGTGGTCACAAGAGTACCTCCAACAACTACAAGCAAGACAAAAGTGGAAACGACAGAATACTAACATAAAGAAAAATGACATTGTATGCATTAAAGATGAAAGGTTACCTGCAGGGAAATGGGCACTGGGTCGTGTAGCGGAGTTACACCCTGGACAGGACGGCCACACTAGAGTTGTGACATTGCGAACTGCAAAAGGCGAAACTAAACGGCCTATTTCAAAACTGGTACCACTAGTAGAGGCTGAGGAACAACAAAACAACACTGACACTGACAAACTACCCAAAAACAGGCAAAACCGAGCTAGAAAGCTCACCTGGAACAGCTTGGTATGTTATATGCTGATGCTAATTATGACATTGATAACACCTACTGTCCAGCAAGATATGAAACTTACTCAACTGACAAAAAATCAAACAATTTACTTTGACAAGATTGCAGATTTACAAGAAATTAGAGATGAATGGAAACTGGTATTTTATTACAATATGACAAATTATTGGCGCAATGTGGACACTCTGCAAGTATTCGTATCTCATATAAAGGAAGCTCGTTGCGAAGAGTGGATGATGCAATTTCATGTTATGATTAACCAACTCGAACAAAGCATGAGTGAACTAAATTATTACAACGAATTACTGAGGTCGCAGCGGATAATTCAACACAGGTTCAAAAGAGGATTAATCGACGGAGTAGGATATGTTGCAAACTCGTTATTCGGAGTGTTAGATCAACATTTTGCAGAAAAATATGAACAGGATATCGACACAATCCAACATAATGAAAATCACCTATTCCAACTGCTTAAAAGCCAGACAAGTGTTCTGGAAACCGAGAACAACATTGTACAGCGTAACGAAGCAACAATGGTGAAGCAGTTCACTTTAATCAATGATCACCTCACGTCCCTAGAAAACAAGACGCTCAAAGATAAACTTGAGAGTTCACATGCATTCTACATCATTACATCGGCCATAGCTGCAGAAAGAATGGCCCAAAACTTAAAAGATATCCAAGAATCTCTCATCAACACACTGACAAATATGTACCAAGGACATTTGGACGTACATCTATTATCACCAACCCAATTGCAAAGCGAACTAGATAGAGTAGCTCGACTACTACCTCGCGATTCTACACTACCTGAAGTTCGTAATGACATAAGAAACATCTACAGGCTATTCAGAATACATGCGCGCATAACACAGCACTACCTGTTGATGGAAATAAAAGTACCGATCTTGAGTGATGCCCTATACCAACTTAACAGACTTATCAGCATTCCTCAACGTATTGGCATAAATCGGGTAATTTACGTTATTCCCAACTCTGCATTAATAGCAGTTAACGTCAACCAATACTCATTTATACCCCTAGAACAATATGACATTAACGAATGCCAAAAATTACACGACCAAACTCTACTGTGCAAACTAAATCACCCTATATACAACACCGGCGATCGTCACAAATCTATTTGCGATGTACAGCTGATTCGACACAACGAAGAACACACCGCTTATTGCCATACGGAAATAAAAGTATGCGCCGACAAATGGGTCAAATTACATAAACAAAACACTTGGTTTTATTATTGTTGTGACACGTGCGAAGTACAATTAATGTGCGGCACTCAAATGACATCGGAGACGTTACGTCACTCGGGTCTGATAACGCTGAAACAAGGATGCAACTTGCAAGGCGACTCATTCACATTGCACGCATATATGGAACATACAAGTGACATTTTAGTCAATGAACCATATGCGATGATCATGCCCACGATCTCTCCAATCAACAACATAATCAATACCTCGATTCGTAACTCATCGTTGCATATTGAAACACACGAAGAGACGTTTAAGAAGATTGACACACAACTACGCTCTATACAAAAACAGTCTAAGCTAGACACCTTATCCTCTCACGACGTACATCACTACATTGCAATCTATGTGTTTGCTGCGATTAGCATTGCACTGTTTGTAACATCGGTGTACTTTTGGCGAAAGATGGCAACCCAAAGACAGGGGGAGGGTCCGCAAGACGCAAGAAGCAGAAGCATACGAGTAGAAGATCATGACATCGAGGACAGGAACAGCAAGGTCGACATACGGGACTCAAAAGTGAGCAAAGTGTCGTGTGTTAACCCTACCTCAAGTGAAGTGAAATTTGACAATGAAAAACATAGTGATGTGTGCTAATTTATTATTATGGTGACATTCGATTTACAGACTTTAGTTTATATTCTTCATAATAGTCGTAGATCAATTATATTTACATTAGAGTCCTGCATTTTTACATTTTTTACATTGTTTTTTACATTCTTATGTTATTATTTCAGATATTTTGGAATTGTTTTATTTAGTTATTCTTTCTCTTTGTTGTGGCAATATGTACGGTGCACGTACATGGGTTTTAATATATTATTATTGCAATAAGTTAGCCAGTAGACTCGCGTATTTGCACCTTGGACGCGACCTACATTTGGCAATGCATTGACGCTGACACATTGCATTATTCTATGCATTTTATGTATATTACATTTTTAGTGTTCAATTAGACGTGGTTTGAGTCGGACAACTTGCATTTTTATTTAGATTCATCCCGTTGAGCACTCACTGACATTTTCTGCATTTAAGTTACATTGACATTCTACATTTTTGCATTGACATTACTTATGTTAGGGATGCACCCTACAATTACAATAACTAGACACCAGTACACCTAGTTATTTTAATAACCAACGAAGAATGTAATTTTTGCCTGTAGGGGGGAGTCCCTGGTGTCCTGAAATACAAGTTTAGGCTTAGTTTAGGCACCAGTCTCCCACAAATAAACATAGTGATCATTTTCAATCAAATTGCATGTTTAGTTTATAAGTATTATTTGTGGAAGAAAAATAAACATTATTATTATTATTATTATATAATCTGTCTATAATGTTCCCACTGCTGGGACACCGGCCTCCTCTCTTAGAGAGGGAGTGCGCCGTAATCCAGCACGCGGGCCCGGCGCAGGTTGGTGGATGTCACATACATATAATCTGCCTATAATGTTCCCACTGCTGGGACACCGGCCTCCTCTCTTAGAGAGGGAGTGCGCCGTAATCCAGCACGCGGGCCCGGCGCAGGTTGGTGGATGTCACATACATATAATCTGCCTATAATGTTCCCACTGCTGGGACACCGGCCTCCTCTCTTAGAGAGGGAGTGCGCCGTAATCCAGCACGCGGGCCCGGCGCAGGTTGGTGGATGTCACATACATATAATCTGCCTATAATGTTCCCACTGCTGGGACACCGGCCTCCTCTCTGAGAGAGGGAGTGGGCCGTCATCCAGCACGCGGGCCCGGCGCAGGTTGGTGGATGTCACATACATATAGATCACATACATCAGATTTGCGATCGATCGCTTGCCTAAGCGGACGTGCCTTTTGTTTTGCTTATAATGTGTTATAATTAAATAATTACCACTAAATTGTTATTGGAATTACATATGCAGTGTAAGCAATAAGACTAAAGTGTGTCGCGAGTTGATATAAACACTGACCTACGTTTTCATTGCATAAGCAATGAACTAAATCCTATAGCCTAGTGTTACTGGTGGTGGATATGGCTAGCTCAGGATCTAGCCCGTTTAGCCGAAGCCAATTGCTGCGGCGAAGTCCTCCGCCGAGTCCAACGGAACGAGCCCAGCCCATAGTCACAACTCCACCAGCACCCACGGAACATGTGTTACCGTCTGAAGTGATACCCACGTCGGAAATTCAGAAATGGATGAGCACAATAGAGTCCTTCTTGTCCGAAGTGTGTAATATAGTAGCGGAGGGCAAAATGAACTCCGAACAGAAACTCCGTGTGACCAATTTATGCCGTAAGGTGACTAGCGGGACATCTCAGATGGCCGTCTTGTATCAGTCCTTGACACATAAAACTACTCAGGCGTACACCACTATTGAACATCTACAAGAGAAGCAGGGCGTTGCGAATTCACTTCAGCAATTCAAAGAGGTCGTAGAAAATAAAATGAAGCCCGCAGAAACTACCTCCTTCGCGGATATGGTATACGATTCTACTCGGAATAAAATCAAGGCAACCAAGTTAAACTTCTTTAATAAACTTATCAATCAATAAATCATTAAAACAATAGCCAAATTAACAGCAAAGTGTCCTTAGTTTTATGTTTCCTATCAAAAGTCTGATGCCGAAAAGAGGACGCTCCGTGCGTGCACAGCCTTTTTATAACTTCGTTGCGCCATTCTTGTCAGCCGCATCAATCAGTTCTCGATCCCTCGTTCATTCGTCGCGAGTTGAACGCAGGGTTGCCAACACGGCCATGCTGCACGGTGCCTGCCCCAGGCA
The DNA here is from genome assembly GCA_948252095.1 of Dicycla oo. NCBI lineage: Eukaryota > Metazoa > Arthropoda > Insecta > Lepidoptera > Noctuidae > Dicycla > Dicycla oo. Next base: position 121,369 of record OX411718.1, on the reverse strand, counting down.
CCTCACGAGTCTGGATAGGATACTGAAATTAGAAAGAACAATGTTACTACACAGTTTAATAAAGCATCCCTAAGTAGGCACACTCCGAAGTATTGCACACTTTCTACAACACATGCCTTGCTAAGCCATATCCTGCACCTAAAGGGACTATGCCACACTTAGGAGACCAGGTTTATATAGCGTATTCAAAAGATCACTGTCTTGCACTTGAAGAGCATTTCACTCACTCAAGCGTCCCAAGTTGACCTTCTACCATCAAAGCGAAGCAAAGCAACCTTTCTAAAGTGCAATACGACAATGACTGTATCCTATCTGGACTCGTTATGAATAAATAAATGACTCGTTATGTTATGAGACGGATGAAAGATATTAAATTAATTTTAATGTCCGATTCAAGGAATCATAACTTTAATTAGGATTGTGATTATTCACTTACAGTAATCACATAGATAACCAAATGAAACAGTCATAAATACCTTGCCAACACGGTTTTTGATCAAATATCCATTTTATCATTACTTTTTCCTTCTAGGCTCCATTCATCAATATTAATCCACGGCTTCATATTTTCCACCGCAGCTACTCCATTATAAATTTTAGAGGTCCTTTGACTACCTCTTAGATATGATATCTCGTATCTATCGTTTTCCAGGACTTGTTTTATTTGAAATGGGCCTTTGAATGCTGGCAATAATTTACGACTCTGGCCATCATTATTTTGACTTTGTATTTTAATTAATACCAAATCTCCTTCTTTATATTGTGTGGCATTGATTCGAGTTTTGTCGAACCTTCGTTTTTGATTCTCGGCACTGGCTTTAATGTTTTCGTCTACTCTTTCGCGCAACTTTGACACGTCTACGAATGCTTCGCTATCAAGATCTGGGGCAAGACTATCAGTATCCGTACGTATTCTGTAGCCAAACATTACGTCGCTAGGGACGGCCTGCGTTGTTGTATGTATTGTGCTATTAAGCCCTTGTTGTAATGCCTTAATACACTGATCCCACCTATCGTCATCGGTACTAGCCCCCATACTTTTCAAAGCTTCTAAAATGGTTTTATTAAAACGTTCCGCTTGACCATTTGCACGCGGTACACCTGTTGCTACTACATGTAGTCTAATATTTCTATTCGTACAGTATTGAGTAAATTGACTTGAAGTAAAACAAGAACCTGCATCGCTTATTATTCTTCGAGGGTTTCCAAATATTCTAGATATGCGTTCTAGTTCCTTAATTACGCCCGTCGCGTTTGTTTTGCGTACAGCTGATATAAATACAAATTTAGTAAACAAATCCACAATTACTAATAAATATTTATTTTTATTTCTAGTCGTCACGAAAGGGCCTAAATGATTGAGATGGAGGGTATGGAATGGTTGTGCATACTTAGGCGGGGGATACAGATGTCCCTCTTTCGGACCCCCCTTATTTTTAAAATATATACAATTGAGACAATTACGCATTCGTGGAAACCAATATCTAGTACGTATACGCTCAACACATTTGTCAACCGAAAAGTGACCTAAATCGTCATGGTTACATCTTATGATCTGCCAAATACATTTCTTTGGAACAACCAATCTACGACCCTGACTAGTTCTCCTATAAACTTTTCCGCCTAAAATTTCGTAATTGGTAAACATATCTTTATTTTCGTCGGCCTCTCCTGATAATAAAATGTCTCTTATTTTAACTATCTCAGGATCCTGAACCTGCACTGTTAACAACCAGTCTGCCTCTGTAATTGACATTATGATTTCCGATTCAGACATTTCACTAGATGGCACAGGATTGCGGCTTAAAGCGTCCACGTGCTGCATCCGGGACCCTTCCCTATGAATTATCTCGAAAGAAAATTCTTGTGTTGACAAAACCCAGCGGGCTATTCGCGGGATAATGTCCTTCTTATTTAAAGCGTATCTAACCGCACTACAATCAGTAATTATTCTAAACGGTTTATCTAACAAATACAACCGATATTTTTGAAGGGAGCACACAATAGCTAGAAGTTCCAATTCGAATGAGTGGTACTTTTTTTCATCTTCCCTAGTTTGCCTACTATAGTAATGTATAACCTTTTCGGTTCCGTCATCGATTTGTGTAAGTATACAAGCTATACCGTCCCTACTTGCATCTGTATATAAAACGTTTTCTTTGTTTGGATCAAAAATGGCGAGAATACTTTCAGAAGTTAGCTTATCTCTTAAAACATGAAATGCTCGATTTTGAATATCGTCCCATACCCAAACGGCGTCTTTTTTTAGCAGCTTAGTAAGAGGAGCCGACAAAACAGCGCAATTTCGTATAAATTTCCGAAAGTAACTAATTAACCCTAAGAATTGTCTAAGCTGATGGACGGTTTTGGGTATCGGAAATTCTTTAACGGCTTCTAATTTTGAATTATTTGGCATAATATAACCTGGTTTTATTTTATACCCTAAAAATTCAATTTCATGTTTGAAGAAATGGCAGTTTTTGAGATTTAACGTTAAACCATTCGTTCTAAATATTTGCAATATTTGTTCCAATAATTTAATATTTTCCTCTACAGTTTCTGTAACTAAATAAACGTCATCCAAATAAATAATGACATTGCCAAATCTCAAATTCCCCACTACTTTGTGCATCATTTGCTGGAAACACGATGGCGCATTTGCCAGACCGAACGGTAGTCTTAAAAACTCGTAGTGTCCATCTTCTGTAATAAACGCGGTCTTTTCTATAGAGTCTTTATGCAAAATAATCTGATAGTACCCACTTTTAAGATCTAAAGATGTAAAACACTTATGTCCTTGGAGCCGATCTAGTAAATCCTCAATTCGCGGCATAGGATATTTATCTTTTATAGTAATTTTATTTAACGCCCTATAATCAACGCACAGCCTCTTTTCTCCGTTTTTCTTGTCTACTAGAAGAACTGGGCTGGCGTAAGGAGAATTACTATTTTGCACGATTTTATTTTCGAGCAATTCGTTTACCATTTCTCTAATTATTTGTCTGTTCGAGTGAGAGGTTCTAAAAGGTCTATATTGAACTGGCTGTGAGCTTGATAGATTAATTGTCATTTTGTAGTTATTTACTATTCCCAGTTCTTTTATATTGGAAGCTACACAATCATTATATTGGTTGAACAAAGCCAATAATTCACTTTGATGTGTATTAGCATCTAAATCTATTGCCGTTATATTATTACAAAATTCTGTGAGTTTACTCGCGTATTGGAATTTCAGTTCGTTGCCTATACGAGAGTATACTAAATCGGATCGTTCGGTCACGTTTCTTCCGATCAATATATCGCATCCTACCAAATCATCCAAAAAGTACATATTAATATCAGTCAAACAAACAGAATCTAAAGAAATGGTAACCGTAACCTTTTTAGTGACATGTTTACAAATCTGTAGAAAATCCTTGCAAAACTACGGGTGAGGGTAGTTTAATATAGGTCAAAGAAATTTTATTTGCCAAGGACTCCGATATTAATGAGCAACTGCTACCGGTGTCAATAAACGCCTCACAGTAATGATTAAATAAACAAACACTTTTGACAAACTTGTTACGCGGATTAGTAGAAAGAAATTTAATTTCCTGTTCAGGTTTTACTACAGATTTATTAGAAGAATTTTTCTTATGGAAACAAACAGACTCTGTGTGCCCTCTTTTACCACAATATTCACATTTGTTTACCTCGCATTGGTTTCTTTTATGGTTACCTCCACAATTATAACATTTAATTGTTTTACGACTAGAATCTGTAACTACGTTAGGAGGTTGATTTGTAGAGACTGAATTTGTGGATACAAAAGTACGACTTGCGACTGCAGATTGACTGTGTGTTGTCGTTTTATTAGACTGTGGATCACGTAAACTACCTTCTTGTTTTGCATTTTTCTTATAAACACGACTATGTAAATAACTAGCCAAATCATCGGTTGATCTAAAATGACTAGCTTCTATAGATGTCCCAATGTTGTTATCGCCAATATTTCCCACTATTATTGAAATAATATCTTGTTCAGAAAAGTTTAAACTTAAACGATCAATTTTACATTTCTGCTCAAAATAAAACTCATACAAAGATTGATTATCAACAGGTTTTTTGTCTATTATCTCTTTCAAAAGGTCAAACATATTCCTACGTATTTGAAAACTAACGGATAATTTCAACCGCCATTGGTCCCATTTCCACGTCGCCCACTGTTTTTCTGTACGTAATAACGAATCGTACCATACTTTAGCAGACCCCTTCAATTTATTTAAAGCTTGATAACGAATCATTCTATCGGACCAGGAAAAAGTATTTGCGTAGGATCGAATAATACTAAGCCAAGTGTCTACATCGTCTTTTATCGGATCAAAATCAGGTATAAAATTGTTTAAATTAATGGAGCTGGTATTGTCACAATATACTTACTTGCCTAATATACAAATAACTAAAACAATAAAATAAGCAAATATTATAAAAAATAAATTACGAACAAACCGACAGAGCCATTTCTTACGGCGCGCTGTTACATATGCATTCCAAAATCCCTTCCCTTCACCTGACACGGATCGCGGGCGCACGCAGGCATTTCGACGGAGCCGCCGCCAGTGACGCTCGATGAGCTATCGAGGAACGACACGTACTAAGTGTTCTGTACCGAACCTCTGCAGCGTACGACCTCGTAGTTGAATATCTAAATTGTGGAAACTAGAAACCATCAATAATAGCGTCAAAGCCTAAATCTGAATAATAAATACTAAAATACTTGGCTACCCAAGTGATTAAGTGCCGTGTTCTTCCCGTACTGGGTAAGTTGTACAATATAATCTTTGTTTTCTAAATGTGTTTAAGTATGAATGTGCATAGTTGCCGCTGCTTTCGGAACGTTATATGTTAAACCTAAACTCAGCTAAATTACCTGTAACCTGCTTTGTTTCGACCGCTTATAACGGCTACTTTTTAAACGGTGTTACTCTAATACCTACATAGACAATAATATTGTAAACAATCACCGACACCAATTCTTCTAGCTTTTCCTTCACGTTCCTTATAGCATTATCTACTTTTATTGGTTAATACCTACTCGCTTGAGTATATAGTATAGTATCTCTTTTTTATTGCCTACCTAGATTAGCCTTCTAGTATATGCCAACCTCTTTCTGCAAGGTTAAGGCTTGCAAATAAATGTGGCTTAATAAATAAGAAGCTAATGCCTGTTTGAAACGGCGGTTCCAGGAGTTTCTATGCGGCTTGTAGATGCTTTTTGGTTAGGAAGATTTAGAAAGATAAACACCCACTTCAATAGTCACATGTAAGTACAGTTTATTTTCGTGGCTAGGTAGAAAGAGAAATCACAGCAGTAGCAAGAAGATTTAAGAACAGAAAGATTTAGAAAGAATGATAGTGGAAGGTGCACAGTAATCATTTACATACAAGCAATGCGGGCTTCGCGACGATGGGTCAATTAAGACTGTAGGTATGGCGTCTTCGCGAGCGCGGCGTGCCGGCGCGGCGGTGCATAGCTATGCGTATGTTAGGTAAATCTAGCCGGCCCGCTGCATACTACCGAGTGTCATCCGGCGATGCTTGTCAATTATTTTAATTAGGTATAGTTTGTGTTTTTGAAATGTGAATGAATGTAAGTGCGATTTATATATGTCTGTGTGTTAAACAATACATAAATAAGTAATATATAAATTTATTGATATCTATTATTGTTGTGTTTTATTATATAAAGATAAATAAATGAATAAATACAATAAGTTGCCTACATCACTCCCCTCCAGAGGCCGTGTCTACGGACGATAATAGTCAGGGAAATGTACTCGCCTTCCTGAACGTGTCGTCTGCGTGCCTGGACAGTCTAGTGACTTAGGCTGAGTTGGTTGAGGAGTTTGAGGAGGATGTGTAACCTTTTGTGGTGGGCTTAGGTCATCTGACAATATATAGGCCGGTTTCAGGCGGTCTATGCTTACTGTCGAGTCTTTACCCTTGACGCGAATTATAAAACATTTGGCACCCCTCTTCAGTACTTCGTGTGGCCCTGTGTAAGCAGGCTGAAGTGAACCGCGTAGCACGTCTTCCCTCAGAAATACGTGGCTACATGTGGCTAGATCTTTGTAAACGAAGATTCTGCGAGTAGAATGGTGCTGGGTCGGGACCGGTCGTACTCTCTCGGCATAGGACTTCAGTCGTGCCGTGAAATCGGTTATGTCGGTGGTATATCCAGTTACGTCGTGACCGAAAAATTCGCCAGGGAGGCGCAGTGGCTCACCGTAAACCAGCTCGGCTGATGAAGATTGCAGGTCTTCTTTGATGACACTCCTTAAGCCGAGTAGTACTAAAGGTAACGTCTCAGGCCAGTTTGCGTCAGTATGGCAGGTGATAGCTGCCTTCAACTGCCGATGAAAACGCTCAACCAAACCGTTGCACTGTGGGTGGTATGCCGTTGTCCTGCGATGATCAAAACCGATCCATTTGGACAGTTGTTGAAACAGCGCCGATTCAAACTGCCTTCCGCGGTCAGTAACAACTTGTGAAGGACAGCCGTATCGAGACACCCAACAGGATACGAACGCTTTGGCTACCGTTTCGGCGGTGATATCGGTAATTGGTACAGCTTCCGGCCATCGCGTGAAGCGATCGACGAGTGTAAGGCAATACCGATAATCACCAGCTGGCGGCAATGGGCCGATCAGGTCTAAATGGACATGTTTAAAACGCGCTGTTGGTAAATCGAGCGTCCCTAAAGGTGACGCGACATGCTTGTTTACCTTCGTGCGCTGGCATGCTAAACATGCCTTAGACCATTCACGACAGTTTTTGCGCATAAGAGGCCAGACAAAGCGCTGCGCAACTAGTTTGGCTGAAGCATTAGCACCTGGATGGCTGAGTGAATGCAAGCAGTTAAAAACCTGCTGACGCAGTTGTACAGGGACGAAAGGCCTTGGAGTCGTTGTACTGACGTCGCAGTACAGCTCAGTACGACTACCAGGAACCTTCATCTTGTTTAGGCGTAGAGACGATTCGCCTTGGAGGTTCGCTACAAGCTCAGGGTCTGTTGCCTGGAGTTTGGCCATGACCTCCAAATCAACTGGCATCTGCAGTTCATTAACCCGGGAAAGCGTATCAGCGACGATATTGTCTTTACCCGAGATGTGGCGAATATCAGTTGTGAACTGCGAGATGAAGTCTAGTTGCCTATGCTGACGTGGAGAACAGTTTTTCTTTCTCTCATGGAAACCATAACACAGCGGCTTATGGTCTGTATAGACAGTGAAGTGAGTGGCCTCTAGCATATAGCGGAAATATCGAATACTCTCGTGGATTGCCAGGAGTTCGCGATCGTATGGTGAGTATTTGATCTGTGATGGACTCAACTTTCGCGAGAAAAATGCTAGAGGCTGCCAAACTCCGTCTTTACGCTGCTGTAGAACACCACCTATCGCCGTATCAGAGGCGTCAGTGACGAGTCCTAACTTGGCGTTCGTGTCGGGGTGAGCTAAAAGAGCTGCGTTACAGAGGCTCTTTTTGCAGTCCTCGAAAGCTTGCAGGGAAACTCCTGTAATGTCGACAGGGTGGGAAGCTTTAACTGATCCAATCAACAATGCGTTCAAGGGGGCTTGTATCTGTGCAGCGTTGGGCAAAAATCGCCGGTAAAAATTGACCATCCCCAGAAAACGTCTGAGTTCTTTAACGGTTTTGGGGACGGGGAAATCGGCAATGGCTTTCACCTTACTGTCGAGGGGTTTAGTGCCCTCTTCTGAGATGTGATATCCCAGAAATGTTACTTGTGAGACACCGAAAACACACTTACTGGTGTTAATAAGTACGCCGTAGTTTTTCATTCGGGTGAAAAGCTGCCTCAGATGGTCCTTGTGCTCCTCGATCGTTCTAGAAAATATTAGAAAATCATCTAAATAAGGGTAGCAAAAATCTAATCCCCTTGTCATTTCATCGACGAATCTTTGAAAAGTTTGGCCTGCATTTCGTAGGCCAAACGTCATAAAAGGAAATTCCCATAAACCGAAGGGTGTAGTGATTGCGGTCTTTGGAATATCATCCTTAAAAACAGGTACGTGATGGTAGGCTTTCACTAAATCAATAACTGAAAATAATTTGCAACCGGACAGACTGTTTGAAAAATCTTGTATGTGACGAATAGGGTATCGATCGGGTATGGTTCTAGCGTTAAGTAACCTATAGTCACCACACGGGCGCCAACCGTTATCCTTTTTGGAAACTAGGTGGAGAGGTGACGCCCATTGACTGTCAGACGGACGAGCAGTGCCATTAGCTAACATGGCCTCAAATTCTTGTTTAGCTATCTTGAGTTTGTCAGGCGCGAGACGACGAGGTGAGCACGACACTGGAGGGCCTGGTGTAGTGCGAATATAGTGAACAGTGTTATGCTTGACGACACCCGGAATACCAGCGGGGCGTGTTATTTCCGGATATTCGGACAAAATTCTGTGAAATTCGCTATCACCAACAGTCGAAACTTTTACACTTAGGACATTACAATTTAATTTATATATAGTGGCTACAGTGCTAACAGTGGTTAAAGTATCAATAAGTTTTTGTTTGCTGACATCGACAATTAGTTGGTAATAAGAAAGAAAATCTACCCCTATTATAGCTTTCGTGACGTCAGCAATGACGAAACGCCACGGATAGTTACGACGTAACCCTAAGTCTAGGTTTAATTGAATGTAACCATACGTATCGATAGTAGAACCATTAGCAGCACTTAGTTGAAATGAAGTTTTACAATGGCGGCGATCACAAAGCGCGGTTGCAGGGTAAACACAAATATCACTGCCCGTGTCTATTAAAAACTGAATATTTGATTTGCGATCCGTAACAAAGAGGCGACCCGTAGAACTGAGGCAGTCGTCCGTCGCCATCACTGACTGCCCGGGTTGTTTTCCTCCTTGAAATCACAGGGCTTGATACATTTCTTTGCCTTGGTGCCATGTTTGTTGTGGTACCAGCAGGTCGGGAACCGTCGATAACTGGATTGCGACCTGTGCGGTGTCGCACTCCGCTGTTGTTGTCGGGATCGTGAATCTCGTTCGCGAGATCTCGACTGCCGGTTCACCTGAGCCGTGAGTGCACTGACTTGACGAGTCAGCTCCGCAACTTGCCGCGTCAACTCATCCACCGGTGACGATGAAGCTGCTGCAACCTGTTGCGTCGGCGTCGCGATGTCGTTTATACGGTCGGCGAGTTCAGCTAGGTCATCCAGTGACAAAGTCGATTGCGACGCGACGATCGACTGCATACCTGTGGGTAGACGACTGCTCCAGATTGTCCTCAAAAAATCTTCGGGTATCTCAGGGCCCGCAAGGTGCTGAAGATGCCGTAAAAATTGTGAAGGTTTGCGGGTACCAAGCTGCTCGTGCATCGATAACTGCTTCACTTTATTCTCTCGAGACACTGACAAGCGTTTTATGAGCTCGTTCTTCAACCTCTTGTAGTCGGGTGGCCCGGTAAGAACATCCTCCACTTCCGCGGCGTACTGTCTGTCCAGTGTGGCCAAAATATGGTAAAATTTTGCCGTCTCATCCGTAACTTTCATAACGGCAAACTGCCCTTCCACTTGCGCAAACCATATCGCCGGTTTTTCGGGCCAGAATGGTGGTATCTTGATATGTACCGGTGCAGGCGTAGTGGATATAGTCGCTGGATCCGGAACAGGTTCCGCCATTTTGTGGTGACGCTCACGTGTGCGCGCAGTCACCTGGGATTTCCTGGAGTCCTCGCTGCTGCTAGACATCAATCTCCTTGATAAGGATCACGTCGGGGTCACCAGTTGTAGATGCTTTTTGGTTAGGAAGATTTAGAAAGATAAACACCCACTTCAATAGTCACATGTAAGTACAGTTTATTTTCGTGGCTAGGTAGAAAGAGAAATCACAGCAGTAGCAAGAAGATTTAAGAACAGAAAGATTTAGAAAGAATGATAGTGGAAGGTGCACAGTAATCATTTACATACAAGCAATGCGGGCTTCGCGACGATGGGTCAATTAAGACTGTAGGTATGGCGTCTTCGCGAGCGCGGCGTGCCGGCACGGCGGTGCATAGCTATGCGTATGTTAGGTAAATCTAGCCGGCCCGCTGCATACTACCGAGTGTCATCCGGCGATGCTTGTCAATTATTTTAATTAGGTATAGTTTGTGTTTTTGAAATGTGAATGAATGTAAGTGCGATTTATATATGTCTGTGTGTTAAACAATACATAAATAAGTAATATATAAATTTATTGATATCTATTATTGTTGTGTTTTATTATATAAAGATAAATAAATGAATAAATACAATAAGTTGCCTACACGGCTGAAGATCTGCGCGGCTGGCTGGCTAAACTAGATTCCTACCCAGCGTCATTGCTCCGCTGACTGACAGCAGGAGAGTGCGGTATTGACGGCCTTCTACGTAGTCCGACCTTTAGACCGGGTTATAACGAACCCTCGTACTTTTAGAAAATTTCGACCACCCGTATCTTTCTTAAAATTGTAACTAACGGTTTTATTAATATACTTTTGTTTCTATTAATTTTGCGATCGTTTCATTTTTATAACTAATATAAAAACGAACGTGACAGTATTTACTCACAGTTTCGTTGTGGCCACGAGATACCTTATTATTCCGTCTTGATGGCGGTGACGGTGTCCTGGCGCAGGAGCTCGAGCTTGAAGAAGAGGTGGAGCGAGCACGTTTTTCCTCTTTGAGCGCCTACTACTATTATCGCGCTTACCCATCGCGTGGAATTTACTTGTCACTTCTGATGTTAGAAAAATTACGATTCTACTCGGAATAAAATCAAGGCAACCAAGTTAAACTTCTTTAATAAACTTATCAATCAATAAATCATTAAAACAATAGCCAAATTAACAGCAAAGTGTCCTTAGTTTTATGTTTCCTATCAGAAGTCTGATGCCGAAAAGAGGACGCTCCTGCGGGATGTCGCTACGCCCCCGTAAGGGGGCGCGGCGTGCGGTGTCGGGGCGTAGCCCCCCGACCGCGGAGGCTATACGGTGGCCCGTAACCACGGGCCCCTCATCTTGTTCGCCGCTGGCGAGTGGATGTTTGGGCGTGCGGCATACACGCCCATGTTAAGAGGTGTCTGATATTTGTGTCTGTAGGCACGCCACGACGTTGATGCCCAACGCCGCTTGTTTCACCGTAAATCGGCGGACAACCACTACCGGGTGAGACCCCCACCTACATGGGGGAAGCCCAGCAGATGGCATCCAGCGACAGATTTACGGACTCGACGTTCCTACAGAAGGGGTGTATGGCCCCCCTCACCTCCCCGTTTTCAGGTCGAGCCGAGCCCGGGGAGGACGCTCCGTCCGTGCACAGCCTTTTTATAACTTCGTTGCGCCATTCTTGTCAGCCGCATCAATCAGTTCTCGATCCCTCGTTCATTCGTCGCGAGTTGAACGCAGGGTTGCCAACAATTGGCAACTTGTTGCCCGCTTATGATTGCTATTACAAATTTCAATAAGTTTCGTAAGCGTTACGGTGGCCAAAGTGGTTAGCACTGTGCCCCGCATGGCGAACGTTCGGGTTCGAGTCTCACATCAAACATGAAAAATATTTTTTAAGTATTACATGTGCAATAAGAATGCCGAGTTGCTAACAAATATGTTAAATAGTCCACAACAAAACGATGATTCTTTCATTTTACAATTATTTTCAATCTTAGCGTCGTTATTAAAATATGAGGGTAGATTTGAAACAAAGTTCACTTTGTTAACTACTTTACTAGTTCACATAAATTATTCCACTATTCGCTGTTGTTGGTTGGTGAACATAGTTACGAGCGTTTGTGTTATCTTGTTGTTGCTATTTTACTATTCTTCTGAATTCAATAAGCAGGCTAATATTAGTATTGAAGCCAAGGCAAATATTGTGGCCCTATATTCGAATGGCCTTAATATATCTCAAATATCGAATGAAACCGGCTTATACGTAAGTTTATTTTTTTTTAATTTTATGTGATGAAACCTACAAAATATAATGGTAGATTAATCGCTTGTTGCAAGTGTGTAATACAGATTTTTTTTTTTTAGAGAGAGACTGTTAGGCATTGGGTGAAGAGATTTGAGGAAGAAGGTAGCCTGAAGAGTCGTAAGAGGAGCGGGAGACCACCTCTTATTAGCCAGCCTCAGCGACGTTATATGGTAGCTAATTATGAGACGAATGGTTTCATCCCAACAAGGCGTTTTGCCGATGAGTTCGGCACATCAGTACGCACCGTTCGCCGCATACTCCATGCCGAAGGTCTTCATCACCGAACGCCAGCTAAAAAACCGTTTTTAACGCAACGGCATAAAGAGGAGAGGTTAAGTTTTGCCCGGGAATATTTGGACTTTGATTGAGAGACGACAATATTCACTGACGAAAAATCTTTTAAATCGAGCCAAAAATGAAGGCTGCATTTGTGGCGTAAAAATAACACGCGTTGGTCTGAAGGAAATGTCAGACCAAATACGGAGTCAGGCAGAATCAGTGTGAATATGTGGGGGTGGATAAGTGCTCAAGGGCCCGGTGAATTAAGTTTTATATCGACGCGAGCCAACAGTGTCAAATATGTGGAAGTGTTGAACGATGTAATGTTGCCTACGGTGCGTAATATCTACCCCGCAGAAGACTTAAACGAGATAAGTTTTGTGCAAGACAACTGTCCTATCCACCCTGTCAGCGTTGTTCGCGAATGGTTTAGCAATCATCCGGAAATTAAAGTAATTCCTTGGCCAGCTCGGTCCTTGACTTAAACCCCATAGAAAATATATGGGGTTTAATGGTGCAAAGATGGGAAGCTCGGGACGAGAGATGCCCTGAGCTACTCAAATCCCATTGCATGCAGTTATGGGATAGTTTGCGCGGCACAAATATCTGTGCAAATATTGTAGCGTCTATGCGTCGACGTCTCATTAGCTGTATCGAGGCTAACGGAGGTCACACGAAATATTAAAAATCCTAAACAGGTAGGTTAAGTTTGAGTCAGGGGACATAGTGGCCGTAACTTTAACAAATTAGTATTTATATTATTGTAGAGGTTAAGTTTCAATCCTCTTTTCATTGAGAAAATGAATAATTAAGCTGTAACCTCTTAAATGATATCAGAATTTTCATAATATCTATATGTAACCTAAAATGTGTTTTTTAACATTCAATACTATAATAATAACATAAGTTTTTTTTTTTATTTGAGATGGGTTTGCTCTTGACTCTAGTCTAGGTCAGAGGTGACAGAGACAAAGTCGACGATGGAGTGAGCTTACCCAGAAGAAGCCTGTTCACTCTCACTTTGAAGAGATTAGGGTTGTATACGTTCGGAAACACAGACGCAGGTAGTGAGTTCCACTCTTTTGCTGTGCGCATTATAAAAGACATTTGGAAGCGCTTAGTGCGAATTGGTGGAATAGCAACCAGGTAGGGATGGTAACTGGCAGTGCGTCTAGATGTCCGGTGGTAGAAGGGGGCCGGTGGAATGAGGTCGTGGAGTTCTCGGGCACACTCTCCGAAGTACAATCTGTAGAAGACCGACAAGCGCAACCTTGCGTAAAGTAAGTGTAAAGGATTTCTTTTATATAAAAAATATTACAATGTTACCATATCAAAATTTGTTTCATTTATTATCATATTATAATAATAAATTAACTTTATAATATATTTATTGTAATATCTATTTGTTCAAAGTAATTTACAAAAATAGATTACTAAAACATACAAATAATAATAATTATATAAAACATAAAAAAACTGGCCCAACTCGGATTCAAACTCACGTCTGTCTCGATCACATTAACGAGTGCAGCCTCGTTACCGATCTAGCTAATGTTAACTTATATTCACTTGTCCAAATTTTGCATTACTATGAAAAAAATAATCTGACGGCGATAAAAAAACAAGTAACTGATATTGTCATCCTTGTCTAGCATTGACCACATCTACAACTACTCGTAGCGATGCTATACGACATGTTAATGTGTTAACGTTGGAACATCACTCACGCCGCAGTCCGTATAGCGCAGGCGATAATGGTCATTGCGGTGTAAGTGGACTTCTAGACGTTGACTGTACCTATCTATAATGTATGTCATAAAAGATACAAAGAAAACCAATAAAACAAATAAAGTCAATAAACAAACTTTTATTAAGATATAAGCAATAATAATAATAATTAAAGAAACTTAACAGTATACAGTATAGAGAAATAGTGAAGTAATACAATTAAACCTTCTTATAACTAAAATATGATTTTGTAATGTCTCCAAGGTTTCTATGTTATTTTATTTGGTAGTACGTATCTTTTATCATCATTTCTATTCATCACCGCTTTGCTCACTTGTTGAGAATATAATACGTGTTTCATAGATTTAATCATATTCATTTTATAACACTTGTTTTTATTTTTGAACAATGTCTTATTGTAATCTGAAATTCGCGGTTTATTTGTAGCAGATTTTGAAATACATTTTGCCTTCTTAATTTGAATTTTAGATGTTAATAAACAATATAATTTCGCCCTCAAGCCAGTAAATTCACTGATCAGGTCTTCACCCAGCTCATCTTTGAATAGTCTAGGTATTTTAGCGTTAACTAATGGTATTGAATAAGGGTTGTTTGCGTCGTAATTACTAGTATCAAATTCATTTAAATTGAATAACCCAATAGGGGTTCTAATACAGCCGGAACGCCGACGGTGACAAGGGCTCGTCGGATGATGTTCGCGTGTTGCGTTAAGAGACTGTTGAGCACAGTGACAGCGATAAGCATTGCCATACAACGCGGCGATGTAATGTCGCCAGTCTCTTGGGTACATTACCAGTCGACAGCGATGCGGATGATTTTTTCTACGCTATATTTTAGTTTGTGAAGTATTTTAGTTAAGTTAGGATATCATCTTGTTATTTTTATTAATTAATTACATAATTGACGTTTGTAACTTAAAGAAATAAAAAACTAAAACCACGTTTCACAATACTTTTTTTCCTTATTCGTCTATTTAGTTTGTCGCAGCATTGCGTAGAAGCTGTAGGATGACTTTAAAATCTGGAAACAAACAGTGTTCCTGAACAACATAACCCTTTGTAGTCGCGCAGTCGGGCAATAAGTAGATTTCCTTCATTGTGTCAGTGAAATGAGTATTAAGTTTCGCGTGCCCTCGGTCGGGATCGGAGCGTCCGCACCGTACGGATTTGTTGCTTTGTATTGATTTCTGCCGATGACGTCATCCACACTGAACGCACCCAGTGTTTCCAGGTATGAAGGGTACCATGTGTAATGAAGGGTACCATTCTGTGATTTAAATTTCAACCGTCACAACAAACAACTTGAGCGAACTGAACATTGATCATAAGGCAAGTAGTGTGAACTTTGATCCTGTCATTGTATGTACGGGTAACGCAGTACGTAAAGTGCCTTCATTCTTTTGCAAATAACTAGCTTTAATGAGTGGTGTTAGCTTTATTAAAATACTTACCTAAATATTACCTATACCTTAATATTATCCATAATCTTAATATTATCCATACCTAACTTTATTGTAATTAAATGTATGTGTTCGCATGTCATAAGGGTGGTGTATTGACTTGTTTGTCATTCGGTCCAACACTTCACTCCGCCGTTCATTCCGACATTCACCTATTATCGTTGACAGTGCGAATACAGGCATTCGGTTTAGATGTCTCGTGCAGACAAGACGTGTTCCAAGAACTCGTTAAGTCTTTACGTTCAGACGGCAATACCGAACGTTACCCTGTTTTGAACGTTGTGCCTGAATTCGACCCAACAAAGCGAAATCAGAGTATAGACATTTGGATCACAAAAGTAAACGAATGCGCAAAGATTTATAATTGGACAGAACGACAAATAGTACACTATGCTTTGCCTAAGTTAGTAGGGTTGGCCCAGAAATGGTACCAGGGTCTACCGACTTTATTATTTACATGGACGGAGTGGCAACAGAAATTGAAGTCTGCATTCCCCAGTGACGATAACTATGGTCGGTTGCTGACGGAGATGCTCGCCTGTAGGGCACGTTTTGGGGATAGTTTAGAAAATTATTATTATGAAAAGATAGTTCTTCTTAATAGATGTAACATTTCAGGTAAAAACGCTATCGATTGTATTTTATTCGGTATTGAAGATAGATCGGTCAGAACTAGTGCTGAGGCTGTGCAATTTAGCGAGCCTGATAAGTTATTAGTTTTCCTTCGCAATGTTAAAATAACAAAAAAGAATGACAAGCAAAACGTGACTGTGCAGCCGAGCGTTTCCGACACCAAGCGTTTTACAACATCTAAAGATAATACATTCGCATCTGCGAATACTAGGTCAGCAAAATGTTATAACTGTGGAGAGGAAGGGCACCCTTACTACAAATGTAAACACCCAATTAAAAGATGCAATCACTGTCATAAAGTAGGCCATTTGGTTGGCGATTGTCCTAATAAAAGTGAACATGAAAGTAATAAGACTGTTTTAAACATTTCAAAGGAGCAGGATAATGATGCGAAATATTTTAAGGTCGCGATAGTTAACGGTCAGACTATGAATTGTTTTATTGACTTCGGTAGTCAAATTACTATGCTCCGAGAATCTGATGCAAAAGTATTAAATCAAACTTTGTCTTGCGGTGACTTGCCAATTTTAAGAGGGTTCGGAAATTCAATTGTTCAGTGTTTAGGGAAATGCGATGTCGAAATTGAAATAGACTTGGTTAAAGCCCGCGTTGAAGTACTCATAGTCCCTGATCATTATTTAAAGGTATCATTACTTGTAGGCCAAACGTTTACGGAACAAAGCCATATCGTAGTTCTCAAAACAGAAGAAAAACTGATTATTAAGAGTAAAACTTTAAACGCCCCTGAAAGTATTAAACTCTATGTTAGTAACTCTATTAAAGTAATGGGCCGCACCGAAGTGGCTGTAGAGTCTAATCCACCATACGATGGTGAGGTAATAGTGGAACCTGGTTTATGCTCTCGACCTCAAATGATGTACAGTATAATGCCTTGTATTTTAAAGCTAGTTTGTGGCAAAGCAACGCTTCAATTGGACGGATTGGTAAAATTGGGATTCATTTTAAATAAAGGTACCCTTCTGACTCGGGCTCTGCCGTTAACACAAATTAACTGTCAAAGCGTGAATAGAATTGATAAAGACGCGGATAACTCCTCTAATATTATTATTGGTCCTAAAATGTTGTCTGTGAGTGATAAAATCATTGAAAACAATCTTTTGCGGTTGACTCGTTTATTAAATGAATACAGAGACTGTTTTGCTTTTTCCACTAAAGAATTAGGCTGTATTTCCAACACCGAAATGGACATAAGGCTCAGTGACACTACGCCAGTAGTTTACCGGCCGTATCGCGTGCCTTTTACAGAGCGACAAGTAGTTCGTAATATGGTACAAGAACTTGAGGACTCTGGTATAGTTAGATCATCGACCTCAAGTTATGCGTCACCAGTTCTCCTCGTCAAAAAGAAATCCGGAGATTACAGATTATGCATTGACTATAGGGCTCTTAATAAAAAAACGATTAAAGAGCATTATCCCCTCCCTAGGATCGACGATCAATTAGATAACTTGTCAGGTTATAAATATTACACATCGCTAGACCTAATGTCAGGTTATTACCAATTATGTATGTCTGAAACGTCTAAACATTTAACTGCTTTCATAACACCTGATGGGCATTATGAGTTCAACCGGATGCCCCTTTGGACTTGTTAATGCGCCATCTAATTTCCAACGTGCTATTAACAATATATTGGGTAATGCACGATTTAAAGAGGCGTTTGCTTATATGGACGACGTCATAATACCGTCTAAAACTATTGAGGAAGGGTTCAGTAAGCTTAAATCAACATTGGAATTATTTCGTACCGCCGGTTTAACTTTAAAATTATCCAAGTGTAATTTCTTAATGGAATCCATTGACTATCTTGGATTTGAAGTGTGTGCCGAGGGAATAAGACCAGGGAAAACTAAAATAAATGCGTTTGACGTATTCCCTCGCCCTACCGATCAGCATAGGGTTAGACAATTTTTGGGACTTGCTAGTTTCTTTCGTAGGTTTATAAGAGGGTTCTCTTCAATAGCGCGACCACTCACCCAACTTTTAAAGAAAGATTCAAAATGGCAGTGGTCGGGCTGTGAAGAGAGTGCTTTTGTAACCTTAAAAACAGAGTTAACCAAACGTCCGATTCTTGCATTCTTTAATCCTGCGTTTGAAACTCAACTTCATACAGACGCTTCAAAAATTGGTATTGCCGGTATCCTTTTACAAAGATCAAGTAAAGAAGCACCTTTAAATGCTGTAGCTTATTACAGTAGACAAACGTCCCCAGAGGAGTCTCGATTCACTTCTTACGATCTAGAAACTCTGGCGGTTGCAAGCTCATTACAACGATTTAGGACGTACCTATTAGGCATACCGTTTACCATTGTGACAGACTGTAACTCTTTGAGGGCCACGTTTGAGAAAAGAGATGTTTTGCCTAGAGTAGCCAGATGGTGGAATATCATGCAAGAATACGATTTTAAAATTGTCTATAAGGCAGGCTCTGCTATGTCCCACGTAGATGCATTAAGTCGGAACCCGGTAGAAGTAAATTCTGCCGAAGTAAGATGTATCGAAACTAACTGGATAGCGACGGTACAGCAGAGCGATCCCGAGCTTCAACGGATTATTTCTATTTTAAAGGATCAGGATACAGATGGTATTATAGAAATTAAAAATAATTTTATAATCAAAAGAGGTCTATTATATCGAAAAACTGAGGCAGGGGATCGCTGGGTTGTACCCAAAGGTGTTAGGTGGCAGGTATTGAAGGCCCATCATGATGATATTGGACACTATAGCTTTGACAAAACTTTTGATAAAATTAAAAGTAGTTTCTGGTTTGCCAAAATGCGACGATTCGTTAAAAAGTATGTCGATTCGTGCCTAGAATGCGCTCATTCGAAAGTCCCTGCTGGTAAGAAGGCAGGTGAACTTCATCCGATTCCTAAGGTTGATCGCCCGTTTCATACTTTGCATATAGACCATCTGGGTCCTTTTGTGAGAAGCAAAAAGAAAAACGCGTACCTACTCTTAATAATTGATGCTTTTACAAAATATGTTATATTGGTTCCTGTCAGAAGTACGAAATCGTTACATTCCATATCCGCTTTAAAAGGCTACTTCCATACTTTTGGTGTTCCTAAACGAGTCATTTCCGATCGCGGTACATCTTTCACGTCCAAGCGCTTTCAAGAATATTTAAGTACGTTGGGCATTAAACACGTTATGAACGCGGTAGCGACACCACGTGCCAATGGGCAGGTGGAACGCTACAACCGCACTGTCTTAGCTGCCCTAACTGCTACAAACCTAAATAAACCAGAACATAAATGGGATGAATGTATTTCTGAAATACAATGGGGTTTAAATAATACCCTCAATAAGGGAATCGGAAAGACACCAGCTCAGGCATTATTTGGTATTGACTTGGTAGGCACGCCTAACTCCCTATTAAACCTTAATATTATAGACGATACGGAGGACGTAAGCAATAATGTAGAAAATATTAGAGAGGAAATATCACAGCATATAGAAAAGAGTCAAGTAGAACAGAAGAAACGTTTTGATAAATCTAGAAAGAGAGTTACATTCAAAATCGGTGATTTAGTCAGGGTAGAGCGAGAAATTCCTTCGATAGGAAAAAGTAGGAAATTAATTCCAAAGCTTCGTGGTCCTTACCGTATTGTAGAGGTCTTGGACCATGACCGATATAAAATAGAAGATACCCCATTGTCACGCAAGGGAAATAGAAACTTCACTGGAGTTTTTTCCGTGGATAAAATTCACCCGTGGTTGGTTTTTAAGCGAAATAGTGTTAGTGACAGTGATACGCAGTCTGAAAATGTTAATAATGAATGATGGCACTACTTTGATTGGGTGGTTATTGATGTACGCAATAATTAATCGTAAATAATTGAGATAGAGCATGTAAGAGTATTAACAGCAGAATTCTGTCCATGTTAGATTTAATTTGAATAATTGAGTAAATTTACATTGCTCTATAATTAATATTATAGTTATTTTGTGTTTTTATATTATACAGTTATTATTATGACGAATTATTTTTTATACACACGTTAAGATAACGTGTGTGTACAAGAAATTTAGAGCACACTGTATACATGCAGGGGCTACAGTGTGTCAGATAAGTGGTTATTATGGATATGAAGAGGCCATAATGACTTGTCTAATCGGTGTGTTGTGGACATGCAGGGGCCACAGCATGCCGGAATTGCCGTAGATATGTAGAGGCTACGGTAGTTCCATCAATGTTGTTGTTGTACTCGTAGTTGTGGTATTGTCGCTAGTGTGTTGTGGACATGAAGGGGCCACAGCATGCTTGAGTTGTTGTGGATATGTAGAGGCCACAGCAGCTCCTTCAATGCTGCCGAGTGTAATATCTGAGTTATGCTTGTTTTTGTATCGAAATTATCGTATGGTTATATTTAATTTTTATAATGTAATAGAAAGAGATCAATATGATAAATCTATGTAGCTATATTTGTTATGAATTGTTGTTTTGTTATTTTGATTAATTGTTAGGTTTATTTTGCTTACCTTGCATAATCTTTCCACGGGACGTGTAAACGTCAGGAAAGGCCGACTGTTAGCTTTATTAAAATACTTACCTAAATATTACCTATACCTACCTATATTGTGTTAGCTTTTATTAAAATATTTATCTTAATATTATCCATACCTAACTTTATTGTAATTAAATGTATGTGTTCGCATGTCATAAGGGTGGTGTATTGACTTGTTTGTCATTCGGTCCAACACTTCACTCCGCCGTTCATTCCGACATTCACCTATTATCGTTGACAGTGCGAACACAGGCATTCGGTTTGGATGTCTCGTGCAGACAAGACGTGCATTGTAAAAGTGGTGTAGAATAAAGTGATTATTTGAAGGAGGACTGCATTATTATTTCTAACCTCTAAAAGTGGTCGCTAGTTCAAACCTCGGTTTTAACACAAACCACTTTTAGGAAATTTAAAAATTCATGTTTGAGAATTTTATGTGGAACCTTCACTGGATGTGTAGAATACACGTAACAAATACTAGTATCATCAACCAATAAGTACTTGCAGTAATACCCGCAGGATGGCGCCACTAGTTACATGTTATGAATGTAAAAAATTTGTAAACATAAAAAGCACTGCTCTGTGCTCCGCCTGCGATAAAAGATATGAATTTGATTGTGTCGGTTATCCAGAGTCAACTTATCGACTCAAAAATGCATAAGAGAAAAGGAAATGGAGATGTACGATGTGTATCAGGAATAAAAAAATTTGTAATACGGACGAAACATCTAACATAACCATAAGGAAAAAACAAACTTCGTTAGCAACACCTTCGCAAACAAAAGGAACACAAGATGCAAAGAAAATCATAGATTCTGGAGCACTGGATTATCAAACCTCAACTGGAAATACTGCAACCTTACTGGATTCCCATATACTAACCGACTCCGAAACATCAGATGACTCATTTAGTACCCCCAATAAATTATCAAGAAGCATTGACAGAACAGTATCTGACCTCGTATCAGCCTCAGAGATGAAGGAGACGATTGCTCAGCTTACACTTAAGCTTGAAAGTACTGAGAAAGAGCTAGATAATACACTATTGGAAAACAATGACCTTCATAAACAACTCAATAAGTTAACCATGGAAAACAAACTCTGAAATCTTTATGCCTTTCCTCCTCAATGCTTGGAACTCCAGGTAGCAGCAAGAAAAAAAAAATCAGCTCTCACACATCAAAATGACATGCGTCCTACGCTGTCCACCCCATTGTCGTCCAGGTGGAGCGGCGAAACCAAAGAGGATGTAAATATATCAAACTTGAAACAAGAAATTAAAACACTACAAGATCAACTAAAGATCGCAGAACAGGAGATTGCAATGCTCACGCAGCGTATAGGAGTATTAACGCAACAGAGGCGCACTACTTATGAACTAAAAATCCAGGAACAAAAACGGGAATCTGTGACCGCCGGTGTTCAGGATTGTGCTGTCGAAAATGTGCAAAATACGACTCACGAGAAGAAAATATATGTTTTTGGCACTCAGCGTTGCGTCGGACTTGCGGCAGCTATCTCACATTCGAGAACACATTATGAAAAATGCAGAAGTGTAGCTGAAACAATGCCAAATGCGCCGTGCAATGAAGTATTAGCGAAATGTAGAAATATTAGATTGACAACTGATGAAAAACTTGTATTATGCATAGGAGAGAATGACCGGAACTTAAACTTAGTCTTATCTGAATTGCAAGTTATATTGGATATATTTAAAAATAACACTGTAATTGTATTAAATGTCTTAACTAACTCATATCAGAATGTCAACAAATTAAATTATTCGCTAAAAACTATGTGTAATATAAAAAATGTCACTTTTTAAATCAAGCGCACACTAAATTTGTACATATTTGTAAGTCATTAAATTACATTATAGATTGTAGTGATTACAGTGATAAATACTTGAACCCTAATGAAATTAGAAAAAGGATAGCGAGTAGCAAATCAAGTTTTAAAGTAGATGACAGTTAGGCGTGACGCGACTCCGATAGAACAATAATTTCAATGAAGTTTTCATAGAAATTAAAATTAAATTACGGGTGCAACCCAACTCTAGTTCTGGTAGAACAATTTCGATGACAGTTTGAGAAAACCCAAAAAAGGGACAATCCCGTACTATTTTAAACGTCGTGATATGATAGAGCCCGAAGAATGTAGCACCCCTACACAACTCAAGGTTGGTCATAGAGATACTATACGCTATTACTTCCTTGCTTTAAACAAGGGCGATGTGATAAACAAGCAAAACTCATTTTTTCGTGTCCAAAGCCACTAAAATGCATCATTTTAAAATACTTCATCAGAATATCGCTAGTATCCTGTCTAAACAGGAGATACTAGAAATTACGGAGTCCAGGAGTTAAAGGTAGCAAATAATGATCCTGATGTAATTTGCCTATCAGAAACTTTTGTAAAAAAGGCTGTGAAACTATATCAAAGTATATAACTGTGAAATGGCTACCAACTTTTGTCGAGACAAACAAAGGGGAGGCACTTGTATACTAGTAAAAAAAGGAATCAGTTACAAAGAATTGACATTCATCAAATCCTATGCAACACAGAACACATTTGAAGTCTGTGGCTTAGAGCTGAGAAATAAATTAGTAATTCTATGTGTGTACAGAACGCCTCAGTCTGATCCAAATCAGTTTCTAACAAAATTGGAAACACTTTTACATGATTTGCTTAAGAAATACAAATCTAAAATAAATATATTTACAGCCGGAGATTTAAATATAAATACCATCAAAGAAGGCAACATCACAAATGCGTTACAAGACTTGTGTAAAAATTATAATTTAAAAATGCACATCAATGTCCCTACGCGCAAACTATCTTGTATTGACCACATATTAAGCAACATTGACAATGCAAAACTGCAACCGTACTACCTCTGCATCTTTCGGACCATGACACCGCACAAATGTTGAGTTTCCCGAGTAAACATCAACCATTGAAATCGCCGGTATACTACATTTATAAAAGAGATTTCAACAGGGACATCATCCGGAAATTCAAAGAATGCTTGCAAAATCTGCCTTGGTCCGATATCTATGCAAACACCACTGATGCAAATTATGCGTTCAATGATTTTCATGAATTGTTCTGCCTATTTTACTATCTGTGTTTTCCTAGGATTAGAGTCAAGTAATAATAAGAACACAAAAAAGTGGATAAGGAAAGGTTTAAAACAAAGTTGTAAAACTAAACGCTATCTGCGCTATCAGTACTACAAAAACAAAAACTTAACTAATAAAACTAAATATTAAAATTATTCAAATCTACTAAAAATGTATCTATAGTTCCAAAAAGAACGCGAATATAAGCTATATCAATAAGCATGATAACAAGTGTAAAGCGACATGGAGGAAAACGAAATAAATAATACAGACCCTAAAAACAACATAGAAAGTATAAAGATAAACGATACTATGGTTACAGACCCTGTAGAGATAGCTTCGGTATTTAATGACTATTACGTAAACCTATCGCCTTTACCTACACAAGAAAGCGTCGACCCAAGATTTAGGAAAAATAGTAGTGTTAACTCAATGTTTCTTAAACCAATGCTGGAAAGTGAGGTGAGCCGGGAAATAATGTCACTATGCAACACCAAAGCGGAAGGCTACGATGAAATTAACACGAAAATCATAAAGGCTTGCTGTAATGAGCTGACTGGTGTTCTAACTCACCTAATTAATATGTCGTTTTTGACCGGAGTTCCTCCCGAAAAATTAAAATTATCAATAGTAAAGCCCTTATTCAAAAAGGGTGATGTTTATGATATCAATAATTATCGTCCCATTACTTTAATACCGATTCTATCAAAAATATACGAAAAATGTATGTTTAAAAGACTAATTGACTACTGCATCAAATTTCAAATTATAAGTAGCGAACAATTTGGATTCCAAAAAGATAAATCCACTACGTTAGCTATTTATTCTCTTATGAAAGGTATACTCACAAATATTAATAATAATCATCTGACTACAGCTCTATTCTTTGATATGTCTAAAGCCTTCGATCTGGTGTTACATGATATACTGCTTCAAAAGGTGGAAACAATTGGGATTAGGGGACCTGCACTCCAATGGATATCGTCCTACTTAAGTAATAGGCAACAATGTGTTATTATTAGTATAGTTATCATACTCATCGGAATACAAATATAATAAATATGGCGTCCCCCAAGGTAGCGTACTAGGCCCAATATTATTCCTATATATAAATGACATCATAAAAATAACCGATCATAAATGCATCTTATTCGCTGACGATATATCCATAATTGTGACATCTCATAAAAAACTTTATACCGTTATAGATCACGAGACTGACATTAATAATACTATTGACATACTACTACACTGGCTTGACAAACACCATTTGAAAGTAAATTTAGACAAATCCGTATATTATACAATTTAATCAATCTAAGAATAATAAATTTAATATCAAACTTAATATAAATAAAATTAAACAAGTACCACATACAAAATTTTTAGGAGTAATAATTGATCAAGATATGAACTGGAAGGAACACGTAAATAACGTCAGTGGTAGAATTAATAAATTCGTATACGCCTTGAAGCAAGTCAAAAATGTAACAAACATAAAGACTTCTATTATATCTTACCATGCATATGTTGAATCCTTACTACGCTATGGTCTTATAATGTGGGGTAATAGCACTGATCTAAATAGAGCGTTCATCGCTCAAAAGAAATGCCTAAGATCAATTTATATAAGATCAAACGAACTTTTTGAAGTGAAGTTCGATCATTATTATATAATATGAGTCGCTTCATCCGAAGATACAAATAACCATGTTTCTTTACCACCTTTATTCTACAAGGCTCTATTCGCACGTTTATAGAATCTACTTTTAGTCGATTGTCATTTTTTTTTATCTGTCAACCTCACTAGCGTGGCGTGATGTTCGTGCTGTGAACTTCATTCTTGTTTAGAGATCAGTTTTCTACAAAGGGTTTGGGAGGGTGAGGACTTTGTATCTTCGAATGAAGCGACTCATATAATAATGATCGAACTTCACTTTAAGAAGTTCGTTTGATCTTATATTATATTTCGTCGCTTCATTCTTCAGATACAAAAAAACCATGTAGATGTTTAGAGCTTAGTAAATAAAACTTTACTTATCAGTAGAAAACGTTAATTTGAATAACTAAAAACAGAAATTATTTCTTAAATTATACATTAAGTAATCATTATTAGAACAACAGAAAAAACAATAAATACCTTAATGTATTTTGATTGACTTAGGCGTAAACTTACGTATTATAGTAATTTATTACTCTGGATTTATTTTACTGATGGCTCAGACGGATCGAGCAAAAAACCCATCATCAATTAATTGTCGGTTATAGAACCGAACCGCACCGTATGTGACGAGCTAGCCCAGCCAGCCGTCTTCCTGATGGTGTCAACACAGACTCCAGCGGAGGCCGCCGCCGAGGTGGAGGCGTGGCGCGTGCTGTGCGCACTGAAGACTGTGACGTCGACGCCGCTCTCTGCTAGGGTCTGCTTGATCCACCTACTGATAGTTTGTGACGATGCTTTCTTATGTGGTCTTTTAACGGTAAGCAAAAGGCTATCGGTTCCTTCGGGTCGTGAAGTAGATGTTACCTGTAGGTAATCATCGAGAGTCTTTACAGGGCATATCCTCGGGTTTTCTACGAAATACGGTAAATATAAAACAGGTTGTTCTCGATTTGCTGCGAGTCTTTTTAGTATCTTTTTACCAGTGGGGGATCTATTGATATTTTGTACTCTAATAAGGGAGAAGGTTTGTACTCGGTGGGAAGTATATAACGCTAATAGAATTGTCAATTTTTTCGTTAGTTTAGCAAGGTCAAGATTGGTATTGGGGTACCATTGGGAAACGTAGTCCAGATTAATTTTGGATCCCAAGTGGTGTTATATTTGGGACGAGATGGCTTTTGCCTGTAAACACCTTTGAGTAGACGTTTTATTTTCTCGTCTGCTCCAATGTTATTCCCAAGGAGTAATGAAAGAGCAGAGCGATGGCTAGCACCGTATGATGCTCCCTTGTGAAAGAGATCCACCAGAAAGGCTATAACTGATGATATAGACGGTTTCAAGGTATTAAGTTTATTTTCGAGACAAAATTGCCGCCAATATTTGGAAGTGATGGAATATTGTTTCATAGTATTATCCGAGATGGAGCCTAGCATTAAGTCTAGCGCTACGTCCGGGGTATTCAGTCTCGTATATGCTGCATAGTGTAAGGCTGCTGTGAAGCGGGTGACGAGATCTGTAATTAGAACGCAAAAGGTCGTCATTAGGATCCAAGAAAACAATATCTGACATGAGCATTCTTTTCAGCAATGGAAACCAAGGTTGGCCAGGCCAATAAGGAAAGACTAGGATGCCGGTGGCCGAGTCGTCAATGTTTTTTCTCAAACATTTTAGGATTAAAGCAAACGGTGGAAAAGCGTAGAAAAAAGTTGATTTCCAACTAACTGTAAAAGCGTTAACTGTAATAGAATCAGGGTCCGGTCTCCATGAAATGTACTGGCTACATTTGGTATTGGTGCGGGAAGCGAATAGCTCGATTTTTGGTTCACCTAATGTATGAACTATCGTTTGGAAGGCCCAATCCGATAGTTCACATTCTGTGTCTACATTAATTTTCCGAGATTCTTCATCGGCTTCTGTATTGTCATGTGTGTTGATGTACGACGCAAATAGAAATATATTTCGCTTCTCACACCATTGCCAAATTTTTTTGGTCAGTTCATTTAAATGTGGGAACACAACTCCTCCCATACGGTTAATATAGCTGATAGCAGTTGAAGTAATACGGAACATTTGGAATGCAAGCTTGCAAAGCACTTCAAACCTAGAAATATCGCTAGCAGTTCGAGGTAATTTATGTGGAAAGATAATTCCTGGTTTGTCCAGCCACCTCGATTACCATTACAGACTGCCCCCAGCCGGTTCTAGACGCGTCAGTGTAGATTTCTAAATGGAAATGTTCATCTCTTCTCATCGCGTTGTATGTTACATTGATGTTCCGTCTCCACCATTCTATGTCAGGTAAGATGACTTCCGACCGTCTTATTTTTGCTTCAAAGTCACCGTACTTCTGAAGGGCCAAATATTATAATATAACCAACCATACCTAACTGCAGGGCAGGCTGCAGTAAGTACTCCGATCAACTGTGATAGTTCCCTAATGGAACACTTAGGAAGAGAAGAGAACTTATTGACCAATTGCGTAATCCCTGTTCGTTTGTCATCTGGCAAGCCTAGTGACATGTTAACGCTATTAAATATAAAACCTAAAAACTTACAAATTTCTCGAGGTTCAAGACAACTTTTTTCGTAATTAATGAGAAAACCTAAGCATTTGAGCAATGTTAGCGTTTCATTAACGTTCTCACGACATTCATCGGAAGTATTACCGATACAAAAAATGTCATCGAGAAATATTACTGACCCCTGTGTCTTAGATGGTTAATAACCTCCTTCATTAACTTCGTGAAAACCCTAGGAGCAACAGATAAACCATAGGGCATTACATTAAACTCGTGTGTTTGATCAAACTGGAAACGTAAGTATTTAATGTTCTTTGCAAATAGGAATTAAAAGGTATGCTTCCTTTAGGTCAATACTTGCCATGAAACCATCTTTAGGCAAAAGTCTAGCTGCAGTCATAGGACTGCAGCTAGACTTTGTTAAGTCTGACACTGCTGCTCACTTTGGAAACAAACTTATTTAAAGCTTTTAAATTTAAAATAAACCTTTTGCCTCCATTAGGCTTAGGAGTTAAAAATATTTTGGAAACGAAATCATTTTTGGATCTATGGCATGGGGATATAGCTCCTAACTCTAATAATTTTGTGATAGCTTCTAACATATACGGTTGGTCGCTCGGGGATACAGAATTACGTATGGGTGATACTTGTTACACTTTTTTTTTAGAAATGGAATGGAATATCCTTCAGATATCCACTTAAGAATTAATGGATTACCAGTAATCTTTAACCAACAATTATAAAAATGCTGGATTCTCCCAGCGTGTACCTCTATTGTTGAGCTGTTTGCTCTGGGCAGATGACTTCTGTTGAACTGCGCCTGTCTGTGGTTTGCGAGGTGCTGGAGCAGTCCTCCTTGACCCTCCCCTCCCCCCTCTGTTGGACGAGAAGCGAGGAGGGCCTCCCCAGTTTCCCTGGGAGCGCGACCGTTTCGGTGTTGGTTGATATGAAGTAGAAGGCGTTTTGGTAATCGGCGCGGGCTTCTTAATTTGCAAACCGTGTTTTTCAATCACTTTCGTGGCCTTTATCTTTTCCGAAAGTTTACTTCCAAAAATAAATTCATCGCGATCACTATCTTGCATGATATTTAAAAAAGATTTATCCAGGCCCGGAGTGACAAACTTCTTTCTCACCTCCGTTTCTCGTCTAAGAGTTACACTTCAAAGTGCAGATCGCACAGCAAGCGACAGCTGTCGCTTAAAAATTTAATGGCCTGAACTTTGTCTTTGCCATCGTCAAGAAACAAGTCTAAACCTTTATTAAGAGCGGCTATGCCGTGACCTAATTGTTGCTGTACTCCTTCTACTCTTTTGTCACGAACACGAGTACCTTCATTTACTGCGGCCGAAATTTCTGGGTTTAATTTAGGCGCTTGTAATAAAGGGCAATTCTCTGGAATTAGGTACTCTTTGTGAGGCCTCTCCTTTGTCTCCTTATTCATCCCTTTACGGAGAATAGGCAGCCAAAGCCGCGATAGGTTTTCATGAATTTTAGGGCCAAACTTTGGCGTCTCTTCCGTGGTTTCACCTAAGGCGGAGAGAATATCAGGATCCAATTCCGATACAGGAATTGATTCCTGTTCGCCATCAGGTTTGATCTCCTCATCAGGTGACATGTCGTTCATGCCAGTCTGGTCTATTAACCCTATGGGGTCTGAATCAGCGTTATTACGACATGTGTCGTCTAAAACAATAAAAAATAAAAATTGAGGGTAGACGTAATTTTTATTTTTACCTTGTATTAACACGCGGTTAATCTCTCAGGTAATATTACAACGCTAATGCGGTACTATAAATAACCGCCGTGAGGATACACGATCCACCTCCAGGCATTTAATCGTCCTTTAACACATTTACTGCCTACAAAATAAATAAAAAATAATAGCTGGGAACCAAAACTTTTTAAGGCGAATTTTGATTAAGTATATATGAATGTTTGAAAATATGGATAAATATAAATTGTTATTATTATTATTTCAATAAAAAAACATATTTTTCGGATCCGAGTGGTCGGCACACAGCACGCTGGGTGGTGAACACTCGGATCCGAGCGCCAGGGATGGCAATGGTTTACTTCACTAATATTATAGATATTTGTTCCACGATTGCATTTTTGCGTACTAATATGTCACAAGATTTTGACAAACCCGTGTTTTTAATCAAATTCCAGAATCTTGATCAAAATCATCTAAGAAAACTAATCAAAACCAGTTTTTACCTTATTTTACTTCGCTTCTTGAGCAAAATCTTGTAACATATGACCGACACACACACACACACACACATACACACACATAGGACACACACACAGGGCATACACACGTATACATAACATACAGTTCAGACGTACCATCATCATGTAAGACTTATCTTGTTATCTTTAAAATAATAGTAAATAAAATATATGCATTTGCAGAACTATTTATTTAGGAAGACATTAACAAATCTGAGCAAAGTAGCGATACAATCAAATGTATCAAAAATCAAATCAAAGCAATACAGTCAATAGTATCAAAAAACATCATAATTATAAGTTTAATTAAAAATTTTGTCACTCTAAATGACAGTGAGATACTCAAAGAAACGTACAAAGAACTGAAACAAAATCCGAATCTAAAAAAAAATTGTCACTAGCAAAAATGAGTGATCTCTTGACATCAAAAAATAAATTATAAAAAATGCAATTTCAAAAAACTTAAGAATGTGCTGATGTAATTCTAGTTGGCCAGGCGCTGGCTTTGATGCTGAGGAATCAATATCTGAATGTGGTAACTTTGGCTGGTCGTCTTCGTTTTCAATCTTGAATTAAAAATACTTGAATCACTGTCGCTACCAGATCCTTCTGAACTTGAAGAAAAGTCCTCTTCATGAACTCCTTGCGAATACACTTCTTCATCACTATATTCTCCAGAACCTTCCGAATCATAATCATCACTTTGTCGACGCTTTTTTTTAGCACGAGATGTTAAAATAATCGGTTTAATTTTACTTTTGGACGACCCAGCCTTAATGTCCATTTTGGCGCGAAAATATCTTCCGTACGATCGTGTGTACAAATCACTACCACACTGTAAGAATGAAACCAATACTCGTTTTCGTAAGTTGACTATATTGCTAGAAAGGTCGTGCAAAGCAAAGTTGACTCGCCTCAAATATCGGCGGTTTACTGACTACTACAAAATGACCGGGACACTCGCTCGGATCCGAGTGGAAGGCGCCGCTACTACAGCCCCGCCCCACTCGGATCCGAGTGGTGAGCAAGGAATGTGTTAAACAATTACGGATTACCTTTGTGCTAACACACGGTCAACCTCTAGGCATTGAAATAACATATCTCTGAAATACGCACTGTTAGGGTTTTACTTGGGTCATTAATTTCAATAAATAGGCGAGTCTGCTGCTTATAAACTTGTATTACATAAACCAATAAATTACAATGGTAGCCGATGCGTGTACGCACGCGTTCTACGCTAGCTAGTGACCCGAGCAGACTAAAATGGCGGTCGGCGCGGCGATGCGATGCGGCCACACTGCCCCCGTCCCCCGCTCCGCGCGGCTCTCGCAGTCGCACAGTGGGTACAAATCGTGCAACGCACAGTGTGCGTAAACAGCCTCCCACACCTTGATAGCTCAGCTATCTAGCTTTTGTTGCAGTCCTTATCTTCGTTAGGTATAATGCAGAACTTGTTGACTGCTCTCTTGACTGTTCCTCTCGACGTGTAGATATCAGCGACTCTGCTGACACCGTCTCGTCCTGGATATAGGGTTGTAATGCGGCCTAGACGCCAACATAATGGAGGTAGATGATCTTCCTTAAGTATTATCAAATCGCCTACTTTAGGTTCATATTGCGGTTTCCGCCACTTATTTCTTTGTTGGAGTTCGGCCAGGTACTCTCGACGCCACCTCTCCCAAAATTGCTGCCGCAGTTGCTCTATCCTCTCGTATCTGTTGGGCGATGCGATGCGGCCACACTGCCCCCGTCCCCCGCTCCGCGCGGCTCTCGCAGTCGCACAGTGGGTACAAATCGTGCAACGCACAGTGTGCGTAAACACGCACTTAACACTTAATAAATAACGATGTACTAACCTGAAATTCCATCGGATTCCTCAGATGACGAATAAATAATTATTTTATATTTTCTCTGTTTTTCTTCCAGTTTTTGAATTTTACGTTGATAACGTTCAATTCTATCCTGATTTCTTCTTTTCGGCATCACAATGACGATTGTTGAGCACGAAATATTCACTAATGTTAGGCAGGTGCGAACGATACCTCGCAAGAAAAAGGAATGAAGTTCACAGCACGAACATCACGCCACACTAGTGAAGTTGACAAATTTAAAAAAAAAATTATAATCGACTAAAAGTCGATTCTATAAACGTGCGAATAGAGCCTTGTAGAGTAAAGGCACTACATGTTTATTTGTATCTGAAGAATGAAGCGACGAAATATAATGGACTTCAGCCGGATGACACATGTCGGCCAATATTTGAAAAGCTTGGTTTGTTACCGCTTCCATCTCTCTATATTTACGAAATATGTGTGTTTGTGACCAAGAATAAACAATTATTCAAGACAGCAAGCGATGTATATCCTCGGAACAGACGTGATCCTTATAGACTGGTGTTAAATGAATTACCAAAGCTAGCCGAATATAATAAAAACTGTCTAGCAATGTGTGTGCGTGTTTATAATAAAATACCAAACGATCTCAAACTCTTCAATGTAAGATTATTTAAAAACAAATTATACAAATGGCTAAATGAATGTAGTTTTTATAGTTTGAAAGAATTTATGGATAAAAAATATTGTCATTACATTCTAACATTAATGTACCTACTTAATTATAATTACCCTGTAACATTAAATTTTTGCATGCTATGTTTTTTTTTTTCTAAACATGTTTGTGCCAATTTGAACTATGCTTAACACCATTGTGTACCATGTTTTACGCAAATAAATTATATTATTATTATTATTATAATGGGTCCCCGAAATGATCAATTGTAATAATTGACAATTTTTACTTGATTGATGCACATTGATGCTCAAATTGCTCGTCTACCAAGTGCATTTGAAGCGATTTACAATAGTAGTACAATAGTACTACAATATAAATTAATGGCAATTAATTAATGGCCGTGCGTGTTATATTTTAACGAAAGGTAGTTGTTTTGAAAATAAGTACATGATATAAGTTTTTAAACCGACATGGTCACTAACACTATTATAAGAACTTAAAACGGGATATTTACCATTTTAAGTTTTTCGAGTTTCCAATATTTCGGCACTGTTGCAAGTGCCATGATAATATCTTAATAATACGCTACTACATGCACTAGAAATATCTTAATAATAATATCCTGGGACATTATTCACACACGGTCATCTGAGCCCAAACTAAGCAGAGCTTGTACTATGGAAACCAGATACCTGATAAACTACATACACTACTTTTTTTTTTTGTAAATACATACTCGTATTTAGATATTTTTTTCAAACTTCTGCGTGAGCCGTTTTGGAAATCTGGGAAATCACAAAACGTTACCGCAGCAAAATCTTAAATAACTTAAGAACACACACAAATTTTGCTATTTACAAACATTTACTACGCAATTAAATCTATCTATTCATGTATTTGGTTCAGGGCTACAACGAATTTTTGAAAAACGATTTTGCCAGGGTACTCGTACCGTTTCAAACGTTACTGCAGCAAAATCTGTTTTTCTCAAATAACTTTAAAACTACAATTCATACAAATTTTGCTATTATTAAACAAATTGCTCCTCATGATACACTAACTATTTGTCTCACCTCTCTAAAGCACAACATTTTGCTAGGGTAGTGCACACATAGTACTTACCTGTATTCAATTTGTGAGTTGGATCAAAGAAATCTGTTTGATCAAAGAATCAAAGAAAGTGTCGCTGTGCCCGACAGGGTCCCTAATTGTTTCCAGTTAGTCATAATTTGCAGGTATGAGTCGAAAGTTAACGCAATTCAACAAAATAGAAATGTGTTGTTATTACTACAGAATGTTAAGTTTCTCTTCACATAACATTAACTTATCCTGATGCCACCATCGTACTGTATTTTGACTGTC
This sequence comes from Dicycla oo, assembly GCA_948252095.1. Lineage (NCBI taxonomy): Eukaryota > Metazoa > Arthropoda > Insecta > Lepidoptera > Noctuidae > Dicycla > Dicycla oo. Next base: position 87,295 of record OX411718.1, on the reverse strand, counting down.
GACCTCAAGGATCACGCAGACATTGAACGCGAGCGGAGGGCGTTGTCTGTTAGAGCGAACATGATCGCCCGTAGATTTGCGCGGTGCTCTAATGCTGTTAAGGGTACGCTCTTTAGAGCGTACTGTACATCGCTGTACTCGTGCAGTCTGTGGGCTCACTACTCTAATAGAAATTACGGCGCCTTCCGAGTTCAGTACAATAACGTGTTCAGGGCGGTGATGGGGCTGCCCCGATACTGCAGCGCTTCGGGTATGTTCGCAGAGGCGCGCACCGACTGCTTTCATGCAACCATACGCAAGCGCGCCGCGTCCTTGGTGCGCAGGGTACGGGTTAGCTCCAACATGTACTGACGATGATTGCGGGAAGGCTGGACTGCGCCTTCACCCGACATTGTTGCAGCAGACATGTTGTTATACCTTTGTCGGAGAAAAGGTATTAATTTTATTACATTTTTATTAATTTTGAATTGATTTGGTTTTTAGATTTTATTTTATTCGTTTTATTATTGTATTATTTTGATGTGACATAATTTGATTTTATTTACCTATTTATTTCATTTTAATTTATGTGCCAATGGGTGTTATTTACCCGATCATAAATGAAATTTCATTTCAATTAATTTTTAATGCAGAATGAAAAACAAACAACTCAGGATACTTACATCAAAATAAAATAGCCTGAGCCATGCATAGTATTGGTCATTTGACCTTAATAAAAAAACTTTTTTCCAAAAAAATCAAAGGGAGGATCCCTTATAGTGAATTAATTAATTATATTATTTAGATCTCTCTAAAGTTCTTGAGCACATTGTTCATCAGCAACTTTCTGCTTTGCTAGCCTACGAATGACCTTCTTAGTACTTTTAAATCTGGTTTTCGACCTGTTCATAGCAAGGCCACTCTCTTTTGAAGGTTGCTGATGACATCTGCTGGGCTATGGACCACAAATCTCTTACCCTAATTGTACTTCTGGACTTTAGAAGTGCCTTTAACTCTGTTGATTTCGACATCTTTCTAGGGATCCTTAAAACTCTCAATTTCTCTTCTAGTACTATTGTTTAGTTCGACTCCTATTTCAAAGGCCAGTCGCAGCGTGTTCGTCTCGACGAGTCTTCTACTGATTAGTGCTTTCTTACTGCAGGTGTACCTCAGGGTGGAGTTCTCTCTCCTCTTCTCTTTTCCACTTTCATCAACTCTGTCACCAGTGTCATCTCTTCCTACTTCCATCTCTATGCCGACGATCTGCAGCTAGAACCATTTCTTAAGGGAAGATGCGGAAGCCGCTGTGTGTGCCATGAACCGAGACCTGGTTTTGATTAGCGAGTGGTCGTGGTTCTTCGGACTGCTAATCAACCCTAGGAAATCCCAGGCTATTATTATCGGTGGTAGCTATACGTATATTCGGACTAGGCTCGATGTTGCATTCCTATCTCCACTCTGTCTGAATGGAGTTTAGATTGGATACGAAAATACGGTTAAAAACCTGGAGTCGCCCTTGGACTGCTACTTATCGTGGACTGCCCATATTGCTCAAGTCAGTCGTAAAGTGCACTACACGGTCCATTTCTTGAGAAGCCTCCTGAGCTTCTTGCCCGGAACACCCAAATCTTCCTCACTCAAACTTTCATTCAGCCCATTATTGACTACGCTGATGCCTGTTATTTGGATGCCACCGAGGAGCTTTTGAAACTTGAGCGTTTGCAAAATATCTGTATTCGTTTTGTTTGTAACCTTAAAAAGTATGATCACGTTTCTAACTTTCGCAAGACACTCAAGCGACTCCCTATTCGACTTCGCAGGAACTCTCGCATATTGTGTCTGCTATTTAACATCCTTCACAACGCTAAAACACCTTCCTATTTGCGGGAAAGCTTTTCCAACGCCTGTCCTTTTGATGATCTTTGCAGGTCGCATCTTAGAAGCCTCCTTAAATTACTTCCCATTCCACTGACTTCTACTCCTACTCCTTCACTGTGCACGCGGTTCGGTTGTGGAATTTACTTCCACCTGACATTAGGGACTGCCAAACTGTTGCAGTATTTAAGAGTAAAAGAACACTATCTTTCCATTTCGCCATAGTTATTAGTTATTTCAGTGATATTAATCTAGAAGTATGTATGTATTTAAATATTTATTATGTGTTTTAGTCGCCAAGTGATTTGTTTTTTTTTAGATTTTATGTATTTTATTTTGTCTTATATTTTTATTTTACGCCCGGTGTCGTACATAAGAGACGCGCGGCATAACCTCGCCGTCCATCTCAGTACGCGATGGACGGCGAAGTTATACCGCGCGTCTCTTATGTACGACACCGGGCTTACAGATGGTATCTGAGCTGACGTTCCGTAAACACATACTTGGGATGTGCGGCAGAGCTTTCAGAAATCTCGGTTTCATCTTGAGACGGTGTAAGGATTTTACCGATACTGCAGCTGTTAAAACTTTGTATAATGAACTTGTAAGGAGTCACCTTGAAACAAGTGCAATCATTTGGAACCCGCATGAAAGAAAATACAGCCTCATATTGGAAAAAAATCAAAATAAATTTGCTAGATTTCTTTATCTTACAGTACGGGGTTTATCCTTTCTATCCCCCGACGTACCCGAGTCTGTTCGTCCTGGGCATGCTCGGGTACACCAGGCTGGCAGTAAGAAGGGTCGTCGCGCTGGTCAAGTACGTGGCTCGCGTACTACTCGTGCGGGGGTTGCTGCACCACCCGGAGGTGCCGGCAACTGGCAAAAGGAAAAAAAATGGAACCCTTATAGGATCACTCGTGTGTTTGTCGGTCTGTCCGTTTGTCACAGCCAATTTACTCCGAATCTAACCCACCGATTAAGTTGAAATTTGGTACACGTATGAATTTCTGTGACCCAACACGGACATAAATGAATAACATAATGTGTAACGTAAATAAATGAATTTTGAATATGGGGGTCAGTTTTGGGGGGCAAATAATAAAACTAAAGAAAAAGTTTTGCAAACTCTACCGTGTGACATATGAAATGAAAGTGCTTATTATGAGTCGATAGACTCACAATAAGCACACAATTTATTTATTTATTTATTTTCACATTTTATTTTAAAATTATTTAAAAAAATTATAATTTTTTTTAAATAATTTTAAAATAAATTGTAATAAAGTTATTTAAGAAAATTGATGAAAATTGGCCATTCCCCCTCCCCCCTATCTTCGAAACTAGTGAGCCTAAAATTTAGAAGAAAAAAAAATACAGAAAATAGTTCTATATCTATAAATTCAAATTCAAATTCAAAATACTTATTAGCCAGAAAATACATTGTTTAACAAGGGAAGATCTTAAAGTTATTGTATACTGCAAGCAAGCGTGCAAATTACTCATTTGTGTCATTCGTTTTCAGATCGTACCCAAAAATTAAAAAAAAAACACAGACCAAGCCATAATAACATTAATGCATTTCAATACTTTAAATTGTCCGATTCTAAATATTAACAAAAAAAAAATGTCAATACAATTTTAAATGTCATTAAAATTAAAAGAACATCAATCAAATTTTATATGTCAGTAGCTAAAATTTTAATAATTTACGTTGAGAGATTATAAAAATTTACAAAACTTAAAAAAATATAATAATAATAAAAACAATAAAATAAAATGTTAACAGTCACAAATCTAAAATGTCATTCAAAAGAAATTTAAACATCAATAACTGCAATTAAAAATGTCAATAAAGTTAAAAAAAATATATATTTAATGAAAATTATTATTCTATACAATTATCTATCCAATTACTCATAAATAATAACTAATTAACCACTTAACACCAATTATGTTCTAAAAATTCCTTAAGGCTATAGAAGCAATTACTTTGTAGCCACTCTGTCAATTTAATTTTAAAAACATTACCTTGCAATCATTTCAATTCATTTGGTATGTTATTATAAATCAATATACACATATTATAGACATTTTTCTTGTAAATATCTTTATGACTAGATGGATGATATAATTAGTTGCGAAACTTAGCCCTTTTTTGTGTTGGCACAACTTCGGTATGTTGCCTGAAATAATGCATGTGTTTCTTTGTAAATATGCAGATGTCTCGTATGTACAGGGCAGTGGAAGAATTTTACTCTTTTTAAAGAGAGGTTTACAGCTATCTAAATACCATGCCTTGTTTATGACCCGGATGCAACGTTTCTGGAGTTTGAAAACTCTGTCAGTATCGGTCGAATTACCCCACATGATAAGTCCATTATCGGCCGTAAATCTGCTCAGAAATGAAAAAAACCCAATCGACAAAGCCTGCATCAAAAGAAATACAATGAGTCAAAAAAGTGTAGTACCGGGCAAATATAATAGTTACGGCAGCGTCAGAAACCAGAAGAAAATCTGTTGCAAATACGATAGTAACGGCAGCGTCAGAAACCGGACGAAAATCTGTTGCAAATACAATAGTTACGGCAACGTCAGAAACCGGACGAAAATCTGTTGCAAATACAATAGTTACGGCAGCGTCAGAAACCGGACGAAAATCTGTTGCAAATACAATAGTTACGGCAGCGTCAGAAACCGAACGAAAATCTGTTGCAAATACAATAGTTACGGCAGCGTCAGAAACCGAACGAAAATCTGTTGCAAATACAATAGTTACGGCAGCGTCAGAAACTGGACGAAAATCTGTTGCAAATATAATAGTTATGGCAGCGTCAGAAACCGGACGAAAATCTGTTGCAAATACAATAGTTACGGCAGCGTCAGAAACCGAACGAAAATCTGTTGCAAATACAATAGTTACGGCAGCGTCAGAAACCGAACGAAAATCTGTTGCAAATACAATAGTTACGGCAACGTCAGAAACCGGACGAAAATCTGTTGCAAATACAATAGTTACGGCAGCGTCAGAAACCGAACGAAAATCTGTTGCAAATACAATAGTTACAATACATTTATTTGCATTCCACAATGTTAACTTAGGTGGTAGGTACCTACATTATAAGATATACATAATTATAGATCATTGTGGACCCTGTCGGGCACAGCGAGGTAGGATAGAGGAAGAGGGCTATTATTATATTATTATTTGAAAAAAGTAAAATATAAATGTTTTTCTACTACTCACTTCGACTTTGATATTAGTTATTATTTTTGGAATTCATTTTTAATTATTCATTTAATTTATCATTAAAATATTCATTAATATTATTATAGCATTTATGGATTACGTATTGTTGCAGTTTATTTATAAATATATTAAATTTTTGTTCATTTTTAATTGCTTCTGGTTTTCAATCTGTTTTCACGAAAACAAAAGGCGCGAACTCGAACTGCGTCTTTATTTATAAATAATGTTATTAATGCGGACGGTCCGTACGGTGCGTACACTGCGATTTATACACGGTGATTTTTAAAACATGCGACAAAATTTAAGGGGGTGTTCTACCCATCAATATGAACAACTTTTACTATGGGACCAACTAACAATTCGCAAAAAAAGAATTACCTTCCCATGTAAAAGCACATACCCGATTGGACCATTTTGTATAAAAAGGTCGAAATTTTTTTGCGAATTCCGAGTTGGTCCCATAGTAAGAGTTGTTCATATTGATGGGTAGAACACCCCCTTAAATTTTGTCGCATGTTTTAAAAATCACCCTGTATAAGCAAAAATTTTAAGGATAGATTCATTAACTTAAGATAGACATTTCTTGAAAAAATAATACATTTAATTTAGTTAGTGTTCATCCGGGTGCAGACCGACCGAGCTGGTTAGTTAGTGTTCATCCGGGCCCAGACCGACCGAGCTAGTTAGTTAGTGTTCATCCGGGCCCAGACCGACCGAGCTGGTTAGTTAGTGTTCATCCGGGCCCAGACCGACCGAGCTGGTTAGTTAGTGTTCATCCGGGCCCAGACCGACCTAGCTGGTTAGTTAGTGTTCATCCGGGCCCAGACCGACCGAGCTGGTTAGTTAGTGTTCATCCGGGCCCAGACCGACCTAGCTGGTTAGTTGGTGTTCATCCGGGCCCAGACCGACCGAGCTGGTTAGTTAGTGTTCCTCCGGGCCCAGACCGACCGAGCTGGTTAGTTAGTGTTCATCCGGGCCCAGACCGACCGAGCTGGTTAGTTAGTGTTCATCCGGGCCCAGACCGACCGAGCTTGTTAGTTAGTGTTCATCCGGGCCCAGACCGACCGAGCAAGTTAGTTAGTGTTCATCCGGGCCCAGACCGAGCCTGCCGCGAGAGCCGCTCGGACTCCTGCCTCGCAAGCTGTGTCCTCCGAAACCAGAACTCGAAGTCTTAGAACATACATATTAGGTTGGGGAAAAAGTCTTTTCGCATTATAGTATGTATGAACTTGTAATAAAATCTCTTTGGCTATACTATTTCTATCTGGCTGGTATTGGTATCATTGAAAGTTTAAATTTTAAAGAACATAATTCCAAATTCAAATTAGGAAAATGTGTGATTTTCATTTGTTTTTCGTATCGTCAAGATGAGTGAATCTAATGAAGAAATTCGATACATTTTAAAATTTTACTACAAAAAAGGTAAAAATGCAACGCACGCCGCAAAAAAAATTTGCGATGTTTATGAACCTAGTGTAGTGTCTGTGAGCGTAGCACAAATTTGGTTTAAGCGTTTTCAATCCGGAAATTTTGATGTCAAAGATGCACGTCGCTCTGGTCGCCCTATTACGGATAAAATGGATGCCATTTTTGAAAAAGTGGAGCAAGATCGGCATATCAGTAGTTACGACGTAGCTGAAGAACTGGAAATTGACCACAAAACAGTTTTGGCGCATTTGAAAAAAACTGGGTACACAAAAAAGCTCGACATTTGGGTACTTCACGAGCTCACTGAAAGAAACCTAATGAACCGTGTACTCATTTGTGATTCTTTATTACGACGTAATGAAACCGAACCATTTTTGAAGAAGCTGATAACTGGTGATGAAAAGTGGATCACGGAACGTGCAAAAAGGTCGTGGTCAAAGGCTGGTCAGGTTTCACAGACTGTGGCGAAACCCGGGTTAACTCGCAACAAGGTGATGCTGTGTGTGTGGTGGGATTGGAAGGGCATTATTCATTATGAGCTGTTACCACCAGGCAGGACCATCGATTCTGAACTCTACTGCGAACAACTGATGAGATTAAAGCAAGAAGTTGAGAGAAAGCGGCCGGAATTAATCAACAGAAGGGGTGTGGTTTTTCATCATGATAACGCTAGACCTCACACATTTTTAGCCACTCAGCAAAAATTAAGAGAGTTTGGCTGGGAGGTGTTAATGCATCCGCCGTATAGTCCTGACCTTGCACCTTCAGATTTCCACCTGTTTCGGTCTCTTCAGAATTATTTAGGCAGTGTCAGGTTAACATCACGAGAGGACTGCCAAAACCACTTGTCGCGGTATTTTGACCAGAAGTCCCAAAATTTCTATAGCAATGGGATCATGTCCCTACCTACAAGATGGCAAAAAGTTATCGAACAAAATGGTACCTACATACTTTAGTTAAATGTAAATAAACTATATTAAAAAATGTTTTGAATTTTCTTAAAAAATGCGAAGAAACTTTTTCCCCAACCTATTAATATAATCGTATCAAATGACGAATGTCTTCCTTATCTATTTTGCTCGACTGAAGCTAACTGAGCCAGGTTCCCGAACACGGCTTGTGGGGCATGCTCGGTTTGTCTGGAGTTCCAGAGTCGCCTATTACCGTGACATATGTCTCGAGCGAGAGCGGGATGACGAGGCCGGCGGCGGGGCGCAGCGGCCGCTTGGCGCGCTCCATCACCAGCACCAGCGAGCGCCGGAACGCCAGCCGCGAGCGCCGCCACTCCATGCTGTAGATCGACTGCGACACGCGCTCGCTCTGAAAAGCAAGCCATACAACATCCACGTCTTATTACCCAGTGCGACTACTTGCAATCCAACAAAAGCCGTGGGGCCGTGCCTCATACCTCCACAGTGACTTCATTTCCGTAGTAACAAAATAATAATAGCTCGCTCAGAATACAAATGATGAACATTGTCGTGGATGCAAACTCGAAGCTCAACACGTTCAGCTGCAACCAGAGCACGCAGGTGAGGTGAGCGCCGTGTGACGTCACTGAGCGCGACAGTCGCACGCAGACACACTCACGCGGGCTGTCCTGTAGGCGGCCATGCACAGGATCCAACCGCCCACGCCGAACTGCAGCAGCAGCGGCAGCGCGAACACGTCGAGCAGCACCGAGCACATCCTGCACACATATACCACGCGTCATCACGCAGTAGCTACGTCGAATGTCATGTCGACACCGGAACTATTTTTTATGTTTTAGGGTTCCGTACCTCAAAAGGAAATACGGAAACCTTATAGGATCACTCATTTGTCTGTCTGTCGGTCTTTCCGTCTGTCACAGCCAATTTTCTCCGAATCTAATGTACTGATTAAGTTGAAATTTAGTACACGTATGTACCCAACCTCTTCTGGTTCTGTGATCCAAACACAGATGTGTAATGTAATTTAATGAATTTTGAATATGGGGGTCAATTTTGGGGGGTAAATAAGAAAATTAAAATAAAATGTTTTGCAACTGTACCGTGCGGTATATTAAATGAAAGGACTTACTTTGAGGGTCTCAAATATATATTTTTTCGTAACTGAGACGATACTGGATTGAAGTGGACTGGGAAATCAAACACTTGGTGATCAATCATCGTCTGGCAGTTAACACGTTCGCGTGAGCAACGTCTTACAACGTCGTGTTGATATAATTATGAAATGGCGCAACGTCATATGACGGCCTCTAGATTGTCATATTTATTTTGACGCAACGTCTTTAGACGTCTATTTTATGGGCAAATTCCTATGGCGCATCTACTTAGCGCCGCAACACATTCGATTTTCATAGCCTACACCGCGGCTATCAACACGACGTTGTAAGACGTTGCTCACGCGAACGTGTTAAAGTAATTTATGCGGCCTACCCCAATGTCCTTTCTTTGGTATTGTTCGCCGAATCGTTGAGCTCCTTAAGTTCTGAGTTGAGCTGCGTGATTACTGACAAATGCGTGCACTGACTGGACAGGTCCTCTCAATCTGTGTGGTTCTTTCCTCAAAAGACCATTTCAGACACCAATCTACATGGTCTTCACATGAAGTGACCAAGATTATGTCTGAACTTTATAAGAGACTGTGACCTCTGAGTTTGTTTCGGCCTTTCTTCTCAGAGTAGTCAGATAGGAAACGCCGACCTCATCTAGTTTAAAAAAAAAACATGATTGACTTGTAAAAGTGTTTGTACAAACCTACTTACAGAAATAAAAATCATTTATCATTTAACGCAGCTAATTAAAAATACAAATATATACTGTTGGATGCTACTACCCAGCCCAGGAACGCGGGGGAGCGGTCACTATAAAACTGCCGCAGGTGGCGGGTCGGGTTCTCTTTTTCGTTTGGATTGCGTTGCGTGCGGAAGCGCTGTCCGTCTGCCGTTCGGTGTAATCTGCTAAATCTGGTATCTCTGTATCTCATTATTCTCTTGTTGATTTGATTGGTGATGATTTTGTTCCTCTGATTGTAATTGTCTTAAGTTTGATAATCATTTTTTCCAAAACTCATGTGATTAGTTTTTAGGTTAATAAATAATTCTTTTTTTTAGGGTTTAATCTCAAAGTACTCACTAAGCAACCTACTCGTTTGTCTAGCGGTACATGTATAGACAACATTTTCCATAATGCTCGCGGTAATAACGGAGAAGTGATTGAGACTGCGCTCTCAGACCACACTGCGCAGATATTAAAATGTAATGTAAAAAAGACATGCGCAATACATTCTTGGAAGGTGCAGATTCGAGACTTCTCCACTGAGAATGTAGAAAAGTTTATAGAGTGTATTTCAGCCTTGAGTTTTGGTGAAGTTTATGAATTTGATGACCCAAATCTAGCATATGACACATTTTTAACGACATTTAAAGATTTTTATGACCTGTGTTTTCCTATAAAAACTGTAACCAAAACTATTAACAGAAAACAAAAATGGTTGTCAAAAGGCATTAAAACGTGTAGCAAAATTAAGCGTAATCTACTGTGGAAATATCGTAAAACTAAAACGGAATATAATAAAAATATATATACTTCTTATGCAGCTCGATATAAAAAAATTATTAAACTAACAAAGTATGTACAAAATAATCATTATATTAATACATCTAATAATAAAAGTAAAGCAACTTGGAAAATAATAAATGACAATAAAGTTGACCTCCCTCGCGAACCAATAACTAACATTGTTCACAACGATATGGAAATAACAAGTACTCGAGACATTTGTAATGCATTTAACGACTATTTCATTGACATTGAGCAAATTACTCCAACTTGCAGTAATCAACCGCTTAAAATAGACAGAGTCCATGATTCAATTTTCTTATATCCAACTACACCAATAGAGGTATTAAAAACTATTCAATCTCTCAAGGATTGTAAAAGTACAGGAAATGATAACCTCACAACAAATGTTATCAAAAAAGTCCATTAGGTACATCATTTGTCGCCCACTGTCTTACATCATAAACTTATGTTTTGAAAAAGGAATTTTCCCAAATAAACTTAAAGTATCAATTATTAAGCCATTGTTTAAAAAAGGGGATAATACCTCAATGAAAAACTATCGCCCCATAGCTTTAATCCCGATATTTTCAAAAGTCATCGAAAAAACCATCTATTACAGGTTATACAGCTTTCTTGAGTGTAAGAATGTTTTAGTTGACGAACAGAATGGCTTCAGGAAAAACAAGTCAATTAATCTTGCAGTATTCGACTTCCTGAAGAAAATAATGTCTGTCGTAGACAACGCAAAACCCATATGCGCCATTTACATGGATATGACTAAAGCCTTCGATTACGTTGACCATGCTAAACTTATTGACAAACTAGAGAGATACGGAATACGCGGTAAGGGACTTGATCTTATGAAATCATATTTAAGCAATCGACAACAATACACGGAAATAACTAATATTAACGTTAAAACCAAATGCGAAGCTACTCACCGTTCAAAATATAGAATGTTGAAGTTTGGTGTACCTCAAGGGACTGTACTGGGGCCCCTATTATTTCTAGTTTATATAAATGATCTCCCAAAAAATGTAAAACACCCGACAGTATTGTTCGCTGATGATAGCACAATAGTAATTAAAGCAGATGAATCTTATAGTTATGAACAAGAAATTAATGATACGTTAAGTCAAATGATTGAATGGCTAGAGGCGAACAATTTACAAATTAACTTAGAAAAGACTAATATTATGCATTTTAACCAACGACAACAACGACAGCATCCATTGAATATTAATTATAAAGGTATGCCAGTTACCACAACCTCCAGCACAAAATTTTTAGGATTGATGATAGACAGCAAACTCACGTGGAAATTACAGGTTGAAGAAATATGTAAAAAAATTAATACTTTCTCTTTTGCTCTTTATAAGCTAGCCAAATTTGCTAATCGTCAGGCCGTACTTACTGCCTATCATAGTTATGTAGAATCTGTTCTGAGGTACGGAGTAATTTTCTGGGGAAACTCCACCGACAAAAATGATGTGTTCATTGCACAGAAAAAATGTATACGCGCAATATGCAACTTGCGCTCAAGGGACAGTTGTAAGCCATATTTTAAATCATTAAATCTTTTAACATTTCCGTCAATGTACATTTACGAAATGGTAGTATTTGTTAAGACAAACCCACAGCTTTTTGAGATTAGGCCCACCGCAAACTCACGTTTGGGAAAAAGGGAATCTAACATTCTCAGTGTTGGCCGCAGTCGAACAGCTCTTTTCCGCAAAAGTATTTATCAAATGGCTCCAGTATTATACAATAAAATTCCCCGCGAAATAAAGAATCTAAATTTAGTTATTTTTAAAAAACGACTGAAACAATTTTTAATTAATAAATGTTATTACTCAATCACTGAATTTATGGAGGATTACTGTTGACAACGATATTTTAAATTTTGACAAAATTGTATTTGTATTTATTTTATGATTTGACATTTTAATTATACCTACCGACATTTAAAGAATTCTATAATATTATATTTCATTGTTCCTGTGTGTAATATTTGTATGCTTGCGAGTAGAATGCAGCGCGCTAACAATATCATTATAGACCTAATATAAACTTTGTACCTGCATTGTGACAAATAAAATTATTTGATTTGATTTGATTTGATTTGATTTGATTTGATTTGATTTGATTTGATTTTTTTTATTGTGATTTCACTTCTGTCCTAACAATACTATTAACTATGGTACAATTTAGTCCTATCCTTATGAATTAATTCGATTTTATTATGTTTTAGAATTTTCACATTAGGGCCCATTTCCTCTAACACCTTATAAGGGCCTTCAAAAATATTATCCAATTTCTTTGTTCGTTCACTTTTGACTAAGACTAAATCATCTTTATTATATGTAACAGGATTACATTTTTTATCATATGCTAATTTTCTATTTTCCTTACTAGCCTCTAAATTATGTTTAGCTTCTTTAAGCGCTACCTGCCTCTTCGGATCGTGGCTGGCAACACAGCATTAAGTAAACATCGCCGCGTATTTTAAAACTCAAAATAAATAGTAAACCATAGTATAAGTGATGTGTATTGTAGTGAATCTTAATAGACGTATCGAACTACATAAGTGAAATTGTGGTGACTTCTATAAACCAAGACATGCAATAAAAACATTGTGTTTAATATTTGGACTTTTGAACGTTATTGTGCTTCAAAAAGTGCTAATCACGGACAAAACAAGTATACTGGACCTATACGAAGGTACTCTCATCATTAGAACATTTAGAAACATAATAAGTGGCGAGTTAATTACTAGCAAATGTATATAAAATAATAAAACGGTTAAGTACAATGTTTTGTTTTAAAAAGTGAACTTTGTACCATAAGTGGCGCCCCTAGTAGTGAGTAGCGAAACAAATATTGACATTGACGTTTTAAAAATTTACATTAACATTAGGGTTGCTACTACTAATAATAAATACTTCATGGCAAACAGCGCCATCTAGTGTCAAGGAGCGGAAATGAAATTGACACACTGACCAGTGTTGCTATTATAAAAAAATAGAAAAGTGTTGCTGCAAAAAAACTTGTGATACCAGAATAAGAAAATTAAGTCTTTTGGTAGAAAATAAAAATATTCACTTATGTGTATTTTTGGAATTACTTAAAATTTAAATTAGGTACAATTTAAGCAAAATAAATTGACTTAAAAGAATGAATTTCTTTGGAAATATAACTCGTCGAAGACAACGCACCCAATCGGAACCGGATAAGGATGACAGCGACATAATTTCGCAAACGATAGATTGTACCTCAAATTCTATGCCAGATATATCTGAGGACGAGGATGATAACCGAATTACTATTTACAAGAAAGAGATAGAAGAACTAAAAAATCAATTGCTAAGTGCGCATAGGGAAATTGAAATATTATCGCTAGAAAATAGTAAGTTGAAGCAAAGTAATGACGACCTATTGGAAAAAAATAAAACATACAAAGTAATTGTCAGTAGTCCACTTAAGTCCAGAGTTCAAACACCAAAGAAGAAAAATTCATACTCCTTATACAAAAACAAAACAGACGCAGACATCGGAAAGTTTGACAAGAGCGCCAAGCGGACATGAAGTTAACATTGACGCTGGATGTACTCAAGGTGTCGCCTCATTGAATAATATTATTAGCGCGAAATCTCATGTTCCATCACCTCCACCTGTGAAGAATAACATTTGTATTTTGAGTAGTGAAACATCCAACAGAATACAAACATTGAGTGAAAGAACTCATTTAGGGAACTTTAATATGTGTCACTACCGTACTCCCAGATGCGGAATGAAATATTTGTTAAAGGACATTGATCTCTCGATTAGATTATTGTATTATATTTATTGGTGAAGACGACTTTACAAAAACGCATAATTATATTGAGTTTGTTACTTATATTAGAGATAAATTATTACCACTTAGTCATACTAACTTCATAATATGTCTGCCAACTTTTAAATTTATGGACAATACAATTATAATGTTTAACAGCAGAGTTGATACTTTCAATAATCTAATTTTCATGGATGTTGAGACTTACAATTATGCATTTATACTAGATTCAAATCTTAATCTTCCATACACGTGGGATACGTATAACCAACGGCATGCACACCTGAATAACAAAGGCTTTATGAAAGTTTTGTCAGACTTGCATGATTTAATCTCAGACTTAGATTTTGTAAATACCAAAGACCATATACACTCACAAGTTGGTTGCTCTCAAGAAGATAAAACTGAACCGCTAATATTAACAAAAACAATAGAGAATCAGTTTTTTCTATAACTATCACCTTACCATTCTCCATCTGAACATAGCAGGGCTTATGAATAAATCAGATCTGTTAGTAGTTAAATTAGACGAGCTTTCTAGTAAGGGAACAAAGGTAGATATTATCTGTATAACAGAGCATTTTATAGAGACGGGCTATGAATGTATATTGCATATACCTAATTTCTGCACAGCTGCCTTTTTTACCAGAAGTGTCAAACGTGGAGGAACTTGCATTTTTGTAAGAGCAGGGCTGCAATTCAGAGAATTGACTGATATTGCAAAACAGTCGATCTCAGGTGTTTTCGAATGTTGCGGTATTGAACTGACATCTTATAATATTGTTGTAATATGCATTTACAGGATTCCAAAATATAATTATAATGTATTTTATGAAAAACTGGACAATATATTGAGAAGACTTTGCGTATCTACAAATAAAAAAAATATATTAACCGGAGACTTTAATATTGACGTGTTAAAGAGAAATAAAATCACAATAGAATTTGAAAACTTTCTCTTGCAATATAATCTCAAATTAGAACTTGATAAACCAACCAGATTGGCTAGTAACTCTTGCTTAGATAATTTTGCACATTCTTACCGTAAAGGTTGTAAAGCAGAAATAATAGATTTACTTCTATCTGACCACACATCACAACTACTGCAAGTTCCTATTAAAAAAACCTGTATGATTAAATATTGGAAAACAACTAAACAGGAAATATCAGTAGATAACTTAATGAAATTTAAAAATCATCTAAAAAACCTAACTTTTCGACGAGTATACGAAGCTAAAGACGCAAATGAATCCTACGAAAATTTTATAGATGACTTTATATTGCTATACAAATTGTGTTTCCCAGAAAAAATAGTAACCATTTATACTTGTAAAAAAACCAAATGGATTTCGAATGGGATAAAAATATGTAGCAGAAAACAGAGGCAGCTACTTTGGACATATAGGCATAATCCGAACACAAAAAATAGACTTGCTTTTAAAAAGTATTCCAAGCTTTATAGAAGAATAGTAAATCTAACCCAGAAGGCCCAAAACTTTATATAATAGTGCAAGCATGGCAAGTGTAAAATTCTTTTTAATTTTTATGTTATGGGTTAAAGACCTGAAATAAATGAATTTAATTTAATTTAATTTAAAACAACCACTTCATAAAGACGTCTCAAAATAAATCAAAAGCTGCTTGGCAAGTTATCAACAAATCCAAAGTATGTCTGCCGCAAGAACCAATATTGACCATACAAAATGATAAATCAACTCTTACACATCCCCTTGACATTGCGAATGAATTCAATAAATATTTTATAGAGATTATAGAAAATAATTAAAAAACAAACCTTAATAATACCCCATTAACAAATTCGTGTAGAAATGTTATTGAAAACTCAACTTCGCAGTCTCTATTTATGCTACCAGTTTCAGATACTGACATTATAAAAGTGATAAGTAGCTTAAAAAATACTAGTACAGTAGGATACGACGGTATTTCAACTAGAGTAATAAAAGATGTTAAGGAGGTCATAGCGACACCGTTATCGAACATAATTAATCTTTGCATTTCCGATGGTATATTCCCTACTAGTCTCAAGAAGGTAGTTATTAAACCCATTTACAATTTACCCATTGACAAGACTGATATTAAAAATTACAGGCCTATTGCAAAAATACCAGTTTTTGCAAAAGTTATTGAAAAAATAATATATAATTCCATTTACACGTATTTCGAGAAGTTTCAGTTATTTTGCAATGAACAAAAAGGATTTAGGAAAAATACTAATATTAATATGGCACTATTTGACCTGCTATCAAGTATAATGACTTCTGTGGATAAAAAAAATCCTGTGTGCTCCATCTTCACGGATATGTCAAAAGCTTTTGACTTCGTACATCATCAGATCTTGCTGCAAAAGTTACACGGGTACGGCATTCGAGGAAACATTCATAAACTCCTAGAATCATACCTAAGTGATAGGACACAGTCTGCTGAGATTTCCAGAATTTGTCCTATAAGCAAATTAGAAACTACATATGTCTCTGAAGCGAGGTCCGTGAAGTATGGTGTGCCTCAGGGCACTGTACTCGGGCCCCCACTTTTCTTAATATATATCAATGATCTCCCAAGAAATTTGAGAAACAAAATGGTACTTTTTGCAGATGACAGTACGGCTATCATAGAATGCACTGATCCAAACGAATATCGAAATGAGATCAATAACTCGCTAAATAATAATAATCTTGTGATCAATTTGAATAAAACTAAAATTATACAGTTTCATCAACGACGTGAGAATCCACCCCTTAATATTACCTACGATGAGTGTAAAATAGAAGAAGTTACGAGTGCAAAATTCTTAGGCATAACTGTAGACCATAAGTTGACTTGGAAACCTCACCTGGAAGTGGTTTGTAAACGACTGAGTAAATCTGCGTATCTATTGTTTCAATTATCTAAGAGAGTTAATTCTGAGACACTGTTAACAGCCTATCATGGACTTTTAGTCTCTATTCTCCGTTATGGTGTTGTTTTCTGGGGGCAATCAACAAATAGGGAACTGGTATTTAGGATGCAAAGAAGGTGTGTAAGATCCATGTGTAATTTAAAATCAACAGATAGTTGCGTTCCCTACTTCAAGAAATTAAAAATATTAACGTTACCAGCTATATATATATTAGAAACTGCATTATTTATAAAATCAAATCCACATTTATTTACAAAATTTTCAACAGTTAAGAAGACCCCCATTCGGAGTCAATATGAAAATCAACTATGTACGTTGAAATGTAATACTGCGTTAATGAAAAAGAGCTTCTTTGGTGTTGCACCAAAGATTTTTAATAAAATACCTGATGCTATAAAATGTATGCCATTAAAGAAATTCAAAAAGTGTCTTCACAAGTTATTAGTTGAGAAATGTTATTATACCTTGGATGACTATTTTAATGATAATACTATTTGATTAAATTATGATATGATGAATTATGAGATTATGTAATTTTATAAATCTTTATTATTAATGTTGACTTGGATGACTATTTTAATTTTGGATGACTATTTGATTAAATTCTGTAATTTTATTAATTCATATTATTAATGTAACGGACGAATAATTTCTCGCATGTGTTTTTGTTATGATCTTCTTGTGTGTGTTTTTTGTTTTTCTTTCTTGTAGTGGACATTATTAAATTGATTATTTTAATGTATTGGTATAAAATTGATAGAAAATTTTGTTAACTTTGATGAACCTGACTTTAATATTTGTATGTCAACAATGACAAAGCATAGTGCAACACTTATCTATTTAAGACCTTGACATGTATGATTAATGTATATATGTTCTTCACCTATGTTTTACAAATAAATAATTCTGATTCTGATTCTGATTCTGTAGCCTATATCTTAAATCTAAAGAGTAGTCATTTGGATTATATAATGGATCTAATCTATTACAATTCTTAATATTACTAGGAATATTACACGACCTGCCGAAAATTAGTTCGAAGGGCGTGTACTTCGTCTCTGAGTGAACGGTATTATTATAACTGAAACACCAATATGGTATCCAGTGTGACCATTCATAGCCGTTATTGCCTGTATAAATCCTCAGAAAAGCGCCTAAATGTTTATGAGCATTTTCGAGAGAACCGATTGATTGGTGGTGGTATGCTGTGGACAGTAATTTTTCTATTTTTAATAATTTGCAAACTTCAAGCATAATGCTTGAAACAAACTCTGAACCTCTATCAGTAGCTATAACTTTAGGTATACCGAATCGTAAAACAAAATTTTGTACAAATGATCGTGCTACAGTTACGGCTTCTTTATTTTTTATGGGATGTGCTTCAATAAATTTAGTTAATTCACATTGGATCGTTACAAGGTAACAATTTCCATCCTCGTCTTTATCTAAAGGACCTACCAAGTCTAAAAATATTTTTTCGAAACCTGTCGACGCAGTCGTTGTGATCGTCATCGGCTGTTTTGTGTACCTACTATATCTAGTCTTCTGACATGTAGAACACTTTTTTACAAAATCAAGAACATCTTTATCGATACCTGGCCAGAAATATCGTCTCTTGATGTTGTTAAGGCTTTTATTTGGGTATAAAGTTCTGCTTACGTTTTTAGTTTTGTATTTTGTTTCTGCTTGAGTATAGTTTTCGATTTTTTTTTTTTGTATATTGGCGTGTGCTAGCTTACTTATAGTAAATAATTTAATTTAATGTTTTGTATTGCGTAATGTACCTAAATTATTATGCGCAGTGTTATATAGAATCATTTTTTTTTTAACTGAACAGACAGCTGTGCTGGTGGGGAGTTTGTTGAGCCACTTCTTCTCCCCAGCTAAAGCACTAGGAAGTGGTGAAGGGCGGGCGTTTTGGGGGACTGTCTTATGTAATTTTGACGTTCAAAAAGTGCTGATTCTCAGCCTAGTTTGAATAAATGACTTTTGATTTTGATTTTGAATCATCCTGCATGTCCACTGGTAGGCAGTAAATGAAAAAATAAATTGTTTATCATTATCGTTATCTATTCTTTCTATTCCTTTTAGTATGCATACTCTCGGACCGGTCCAATTTTTTAATGTTTGTATTTCACTACACAAACCTTTTATGAACTCTTCATTTTCATTATTTTTAATTATGCATACTTCTTTTACTTTTATATTATTGCTAAACTTCTCTAACTTAGTCACAAATTCGGCTCGCCAGAAATGTGCCCTGAAGTTGAGGTTTACACATAACAACATTTTACTAGGGATGTAAGCGAGACACTCGTCTTCAGCATTTATCAAATTATCTCTTCTGTTTTTATCCACTTTGTCTTTCTCTAACAAAATCATCTCCACGACATCACTCGGCTTCCTCAGTAACTCCACGACTCTAGGCTGATCAGACCCTTCGTCGGTGGGTTTACTAATTGGCGGTGATACATTCTTACTCTTCTCATCCATTTTTCTTTTTTGTGCTCTAGTCATGACATTAACTTCCGAAATTTTCTCATTCATACTCTTTAATTCACTGGAAGTCACATTTACTCTGGATAATGCATCCGCGACTACATTATCCTTCCCTTGCACATACACTATTTTAAAATCATACTCCTCAAGAACTAAGCGAAACTTCAACAGCCTGCTAGAGGGATCTTTCATGCTAAACAAATAAATAAGTGGTTTATGATCTGTCATTATAGTAAAATGCCTACCAAATAAATACGGCCTATAGTACTTTACTGCCCAGACTATAGCAGTAAGTTCTTTTTGTATTGTGGGATAGTTTAATTCTGCCTTATTTAAAGGTCTACTAGCATATGCTACGGGTCTTAAGTCATTGTTACACAAAACTGCACCGATAGCTACACCTGATGCGTCAGTCTGTAAAATAAATTCGTTAGATTCTGCGAAATCTGGGTACTGAAGTATGGGTGGGCTAATTAACTTTTGTTTTTTCTTCGCTTGAGGGGGAGTACTGTAGCGACGCGCCGCTGACATACGAGTACCTACATGCAGCGCGTCTCACGTCCGACTACCGCCGCACGTTGAGTGCGCGCGCACTGGCGCGCCGCCGCGGAGCTTGTCCGGCGCGGCCAGCGAGACTTTCTAGAACAACGATCCGTGTCGCCACATCTTCTCGAAGGACGCCGCGCGAACGCTTCGCGCCGCTGAATGTTCTAGATGGAAGACCAGCTACTCCGCGTTTTCTCGAAGCGCCGCGCACGCGCTCGCGCATGCGCGGGTAACAGCTTATAAGGAGATGTATGTTACTCGCTCACTCACTGACTCAATAAAGACAGTTCATCTGAAGCGGTTCACTATGTAGGACTCGCCTTTTATTTATAAGTACCTCATAGCACGTATAGCTGCTACAATACCTAACGTACGTAACCGTACAATTGGTGACCCCGACGTGATCCCGACCGTGCCCGACGTGATCGAAGGAAGGAAGATCCAGACCGAGATGAATTACGACGTGATGCTACAATTGTGATTTTGAAACCGACGTGATGCGACGTGATACAATCTCAAAAGATTTTTGACATTCCGCTGTCCTATTAAAAACTACATTCTTTCTGCACAATCGATTTAAAGGTAGTGTTATCTCAGCAAACGCTGGTACAAATTCGTTTCACTTCTTCTACATTTTTGGGTACAGGGTAATTTTGTAAAACTATTGTTTTTTCTGGATCAGGTAATACTCCATCAGCAGAAACTAAATGTCCAAGGTACAGTATTTCCTTTTTTTAAAATTGGCATTTTCCCAGATTTAATTTTAAGTTTACTTTCCTCAGCCTTTCGAGTACATCTATCAATTTTTTAATATGAGAATTTAGATTTCGCCCAAAAATTATTAAGTCATCAAGATAAATAAAACAT
Organism: Dicycla oo; assembly: GCA_948252095.1. Lineage (NCBI taxonomy): Eukaryota > Metazoa > Arthropoda > Insecta > Lepidoptera > Noctuidae > Dicycla > Dicycla oo. Next base: position 66,551 of record OX411718.1, on the reverse strand, counting down.
TTGTCATACGTCAGACCGGACATAAAGTTACTGCACGAAGTTTTTAAACCCATGGGAAGACGTTTTAATTGATACTGACCAGAGCTAGTGGAGAAAGCAGTATATTTACGACTATTAGGGCATAAACTAACTTGAAAATAACCTTGACTTAGGTCTAAATGAGTGAAATACATTGAGCCTGAAAGTGAGTCCAAAATGTCGGTGATGTTAGGTAGTGGGAACTTATCATCGACTATTACATCATTGAGTTTTCTATAGTCCACTACCATACGCCACTGTTTACAGCCTTCAGACTTTTTGGGAACGAGTAACACAGGACTGTTCCACTCGCTTGAGGACTCTTCTATTATATCGTCCTTCAACATTTGCTTAATTTGTCTATCAATCTCTGGCTTCAATGATTGAGGCAATCTATAAGGTTTAACATATGAAGGACTAACGTTTGGTTTTAGTGTTATGGATTGTTCGTAAACGTAGGTGGTGGCTAGCTTATCTCCTGGCAGAAAAAACACATCTGAATATTTTAAACAAATTGTTTTGAGAGAACTATTTTCTTCAGAATTAAGATGATTTAATTTTAACAACGATAGTAAAGTTTCGGCTCTATTAGTATTTGCATTAGTCTTATCAAAAGAAAAAATATTATACTTGCTTAAAAATTTAACTTCTGGAATAAAATTTTCTAATCTGACTTCTTTATCTCTAATATTAAGTATTCTGATCGGTATCCTACGATTTTTAGGTCTAACTATAGCTCCTGCTAAAAAAAATATCTTTCTCTATCTCTCTCGAGCAAACAACACATTCACCTTCCGCATCAATACTTAATTCTACAAAATGGACCGATTCGCTTCGGGCCGGTAATATAAGACAATTATTATTAGTAAACGTTAAGTCAAGTCTAGGCGAGATAGGCAAATAAATTAGTTTACCTGAATTATTAACAACTAACACGTTGTTAGCCAAATCGATATTACAGCCATAAGTAGATAGAAAATCTAAGCCTAAAATACCTGTTGCCTTGAATGGTAAATTTTCAAAAACGTAAAACTTATGAAAAAACGCGTCATTATTATCTGTAACAAGTTTTAAGGTTACATATCCCACCGAGTTGATTTGTCCTCCGATGCCGTTTATAGTAGTGCTATTATAACATATAGGCAAGTTATCGGGTAATTCATTTTTTCTAATAATAGATATTGACGCACCCGTATCTACTAAAAAAGAATAATTTCTGTTATTACAATTAAATGACACAAATTGACATCGTCCTTTACAAGCCAAAATATAATTATTAAAATCTAAAAAACTGCTTTTTAGTAAAATTTTGGGAATTAACAGTTTCATTAGAATTATGGGAGACGACCTCTTGCGCCGAAGCTTGCGCGGGTTGTATGGGTTGCGTTGAAAAAACATTATTACGCCTGTGATTATTTCCTCGTCTGTTACCACGACGGTAATATCGGCCATTGTTACAATTCGCCTGTGATACATATCTACCGCGGTTAGAATTCTGAAATCATCTTCCGTAACTACGGCGGTTATAATTATTAAAAGATCCATAATTGCGGCCATGTTGACCTTGACCCCTCGGTCCTGAAGAAGGTGTAAACTTACCTCGACCTCTTCTGGAATACTGCATGACGTCCGGCTTAGAGGACGTAGAAGGCGTTGATACATCTTCGTCCTTAGCACTTTGTATGGCGTCCTTGAATGCTATAGTTGCGAGCGGCCACAATGGTGCTTAGCCTTGAATTTTTCAACCCATCTGAAATTTTTTTAATGGCCATTTTCTCATTTAATGGCTTTAGAATCGCGAACTTCGATGAATCTCCGTCTGCCTGTGAGATGGTTAAATCGGTAAAAAGTTGTTCTAAGTCAGAACCATACTCGTCAATTGACCTAAAACCTTGGTTCATATTTTGGAGGCGAGACTGAGTAGCGGTAAAAGATTTTGTAGTTAATAAATGTTTCCTTAAATCCTGTATTAAATTAGGAACGGTGTCATAGTCATTCGATAAACGGAGCTTAGCGTTCTCAGATAGGCGACCTTTTAGTACGAATTTTATTAGTAGAATTTTTCCCGAATCGTCTAACATATCCGCATACATTTCCACTGCATCAATTAATCGTTTCGTAGTGTCCTCCCTACCATCCATAAGGGGAATTAAGTTACACGCCGTTCGAATGTCAAATTCCATTTTTAACCGACTTCCAAAAGGAGGAGGTTCTCAATTCGTCTGTATTTTTTTTTTTGTTTTTTTTTTTTTTTTTTGTATGTTTGTTACGCGATTACTCAAAGACGGATGGACCGATTTGGAAAATTATTTTTTTGTTTGAAAGGGTATACCTCCGAGGTGGTCCCATATAAATTTGATTAACTTTGCTTGGGGAGTTTTTGAGTTAGCTTCAATAATGCGTATATTTCCCACTTATTTTATATGGATGATGTGATGATGTTTTAATAACTTCATATCACTGTTATTTACATGGCTATATCTATAATTATTGTGCTCAATTATGTATTCGAATTTGTGTGGGGTAGGTTCCACAACTAAAAAGTGAAAAATAAAAACTTTTTAGCAAAAAATAAAACCGACTTCTAAAACAAAACACTACAAAGTGAAAAATAACTTTAATTTCGGAAGTCGGTGGCAAAAAACGAAAATACAAAACGAAAGACACCGACTTCCGAAATTAAAGTTATTTTTCACTTTGTAGTGTTTTGTTTTAGAAGTCGGTTTTATTTTTTGCTAAAAGGTTTTTTACAATTTTTATTTCACTAGGTGGGGAAGTACACAATTGACTTATCTTTAAAAATACACTCTTAATATTATCAAAGGTGGTGGACAATTGCGTCACTAAATCGGGCTTTAAATCATGCGACAACGTAGAATATAATAATTTCGCTTCATTAAATAAATGTTTAGCCTCTTTCAACTTATTTATCGCAATAGAACCCGTAAATCTAGATTGTCCTTTCCTTATTAAATATTTACGAATGTCCACCAAATCTACATATATTCTGATAAAATCATCGGCCATAATCTAAAAATAATACATAATGGAATGTAATGACATCATCCTAGTAACTAATTATCTTCACTACAATTCTTCTAACTGTCTTCCAAATAAGGAAAGCAATGCGAAAACATTCCATTTATGAGGCGGGGTTTCGGGTTCGGTGAGTGACCGTGCTCGATTTACGAACTGTTACATATTAGTACAATAAAACCTTACGCTAATTACTTACTTGCATTACCTCAATTATCCATTTTACATGCAATTTTGTATTTAAAAGACGTAAAGTTAATAAAATGATATGCCTATAAGAGCATCACTAGACATTATGTATCACTAAAAAGTTCCGTATTACTGGTTTTCACAAAAGTTTATGTATTACTATAATACTTATTGGTTTTATCTGTTGTTAACACTATGCACTCTTATGTAGAGGAAAAATAACATCTGTTCACATAATACGTGTCACAAGTTCACAACTCTTGAGTACCTACTTTTTCTTATTCACCAAAAAGTACGCGCGGCAATTTAATTTTTGGAAATGTTTGTGTAATTTTTTTTTCACTAACACGGGTTTATCGGCGACATCATCACGGGGAGCGTGTTTCTTGAAATACATTGAGGTCTGCCTGCGACGTAAGGACCTGCGGTTCATCTGTCTCTCCATCCATTTGACATGCATCTTCTTGTAATAATAACAGATAGCATAGCACGCCGCTGCCAGTAGGACGATTGTGATCAGGGTGAGGAGGATGTTTGTCGTGCTGATGCTGTAGAAGGCCTGCTCGGTTGTCGCACCATTTTTTCAATTACCAGCAGCCGTCTGCGCGATGATTGTCTCTTCTTTTGTTTGAGTAGATTGACACATGATATACAACACAAAACCACTAATTTTGTAATAATGTCTTTTTCACGTCTTATACTATCCAAAACCAAAACAAAAAAGTGGCTAAAAAGGATATCATTATTAACCCCAAAACTACAAGTCGCTTGGAAGCTTTTAAAGTTAAACTCATTAATAAATTAACAGTTTTGGCTAATCATACTGATCCTAATGATCTGTATGATGATTTTTTTAATATGTACTGCCAACAATTTAATCTCATCTTTATTCCCAAGACTATCTCGGTTAATAGTAACGCGTCTTTCAGTGATTGGGCTACCATTGGTATTCATAAAAGTAGAACACGGCTTTATGAACTATACAATGAAAGGTCTTTTGTAAACACTGCTGAATTTAATTTATATGTTAGAAACTATTCAAAATTATTTAAAAAAGTTTGTTGTATGGCCAAGTCGCGTTATTTGAGTTCGAAGATTAAAAACAGTAGTAATGTAATTAAAACGACTTGGAATATTATTAATAGTGAAACGGGAAGGTCTAATAACCGAAGTGCTGACTACAGCCTGTCTATTAATGACAATATAATAAAATCAGACTCACAAGTCGCCGCGGCCTTTGAAAATTTCTTTTCGGATATTCCCGTTTCAACTACTAAATCCCTAAACTCATCAACTTCTGTTGCTGAGTCTTTGCTTAAGGAAAATGTTAATGCTTGCGATTCGGAATTTAATTTTGAACAAATTACCTGTAGAGACATAATTAAAACCTTTCACACTTTAAATGTAAAAAAGACAGCAGATCTGTGGGGTAATTCTGTAGAAGTTGCTAAGTCTATTATTGACATTGTAGCACCTACTTTAGCTCTTATCTTTAATAACTGTATCGACTGTGGGGAGTTTCCTGACCTCATGAAATATAGTAAAATAATACCTTTGTTTAAATCAGGTAGTACAACACATTACACACAAATTATAGACCTATTTCAGTACTACCTACGTTTAGTAAAATTTTTGAGAAATTAATTTTAGACCAATTGCAAAGATTTTTTAATAAACATAAATTATTACATAACAAGCAGTTCGGTTTTACAAAGGGTCGTTCAACTACTGATGCCGGTGTTGAACTTTTAGGACATATTTATAATGCATGGGAAGACAAATGCGATGCCTTGGGCATCTTTTGTGATTTGTCCAAGGCATTCGATTGCGTTCTTCATGAATTAATCAGGAAACTCCGCCATTACGGGATCCGGAACACCGCTCTGGATCTTCTTACTTCATACTTGAGTAATAGGATTCAGAGCGATGACGTTAATGGAAAAAGATCGCCCGGATCTATAGTAACAATGGGGGTCCCACAGGGCTCGATTCTTGGTCCTTTCTTGTTTCTTATTTATATTAACGATTTGCCCTACCTCATTAAGGATAATCATGATATAGTTTTGTTTGCGGATGATACTTCACTTTTGTTTAAACTTAAACGTCAGCAGCTGGTTACTGACGATGTAAACAGAGCGATCTCAAAAGTAGTTCACTGGTTCAGTGTTAATAATTTACTCCTTAATGAAAAAAAAACCAAATGCATTAAGTTTACACTACCTCACGTTAGGCAGGTGAAAACTAACGTGTTGATAAAGGGCGAAGAGTTGAATCCTGAAGATAGCACAGTATTCTTGGGCTTAACTTTGGATGCTAAGCTTCAGTGGGGCCCACATATAGATAAATTGTCAAAAAAGCTAAGCTCCGCAGCATACGCTGTTAGGAAAATTCGTAATTTAACCAACATAGAGACAGCCCGTTTAGTGTACTTTAGCTATTTTCATAGTATAATGTCGTACGGTATTCTGTTGTGGGGAAATGCAGCCGACATTCAGACTATCTTTGTTTTGCAGAAAAGAGCTGTTCGATGCATTTATAAATTAAGTCCGAGACAATCTCTCAGAGAGAAATTTAAGGAGATTAATATACTGACTTTGCCTTCTCAGTACATTTTTGAAAATCTTTTATATGCCCATAAAAACATTAAATTGTTTAAAAAATACAGTGATATCCACAATATAAATACTAGGAACAAACACAAATTTGTTGTACCTCCAACAAGGCTCAAGAAAATAGGTGGGTCATTCAGGTGTCAATGTATACGCTTTTATAATAAACTTCCAAGCCACGTTCAAGATCTGAGTCTTAATAAATTCAAATCATTCATTAAACGCAAGTTGTGTCAGAAAGCTTTTTATACCGTTAAAGATTGTATTGAGGACAAAAAGGCTTGGGATTGAACTGCTCCAATTTTATTTTATATTATTTTTATTTTTGCATACTGAATGTTGACATTAATATTTACTTTGTAAGTATTTTATTATTTTACTTTATTGTGAATGTGAAGACTATGTAGGTCATTGCTTTTTTTTTTGTTTGTTTTAATTTTTCTCTCAGTTATTTTTAATCATGGTCTGGCAGTTTGAGTAATCTATGCGGCCTACCCCAATGTCCTTTCTTTGGTATTGTTCGTCGAATCGTTGAGCTCCTTAAGTTCTGAGTTGAGCTGCGCGATTACTGACAAATGCGTGCACTGACTGGACAGGTCCTCTCAATCTGTGTGGTTCTTTCCTCAAAAGACCATTTCAGACACCAATCTACATGGTCTTCACATGAAGTGACCAAGATTATGTCTGGACTTTATAAGAGACGGTGACCTCTGAGTTTGTTTCGGCCTTTCTTCTCAGAGTAGTCAGATAGGAAACGCCGACCTCATCTAGTTTAACCTTTTCGCCGCCAACGTACACAAAACGCAATGCCTCGCCGAGCGCCAAGCTATAAATGTATAACTAAATATACAGTAAACAGTAGTGATGGGGATATCGTCATATCGATGAATAAGATTTGTACGCGTAAAGTTAAGATTTAAAGTTGATTTTACGAATATAAATAAAAACTGATTAAATATTTCCAGATTTGTTTTATTTCACAGTATCCTTAATAAGAAAAAACAGTACAATTTATGAGTATCAAAGAAACTAATACATAACTCAATTAGAACTATAAGGAATGGGGTACATCTCTATTTGTTTCATGATCTCATTCTTTAACTTCATATCAAGTTATTGGCACTGAGGGCACGTTAAATTCGATTCTGATCAGGGATGGGGTCTATGGTCTTTCTTTCTTCTATTTTTGTTTATTCCTGTTTTTTTAATATTTGCAAGTGAAAGAAAGAAAGATGCGTGTGCGCGAATCCGATTTTGTGCTGCACTATGCCAAAGTGACCTTGACAGCCGCACGCCTATGAGGTCACTGACCAACTTCTATAGTAGTTCGTGGCACTCGGTGGCGCACAGGGGCATAGACGACCAATTGTTTTGTAGAGATGGGAAAATAACTATCGACAAGAATTAGTAACAACTTTATAATTACGTATCGGCATCTACCTGAAGGTCGAAATTCATCTACTATCCTTTGTAATGATGTAGATAACTAAGTTCATATTTTATTGACCTCAAAATGTTTTCGATATTCGTAACTTTCTGTATTTATAAATATTTAAATGGTGAAATCAACCTTTCACGGCACATCACTGGCCAACTTGATATGAAGTGATTGGCGTTCTGAGGAAAGTAACAAAATTCGGAGTTTCTGTTTTTGCCGATTTTAGGACAAACTAGGGCTTATTTTGTGTAGAAAAATAAAAAACAGGGTAGTAGACAGTGCTATCTTAAATAATAAAATGAAACAAAGCTTTTAATCACAGTAAATTTATTTTAATAAGATAATTAAAATGAACAACTTCTATAGAAGTTGTGGCGCTGGTGGCACGAAAATCCCGAACTTCTATAGAAGTGCTTGGCGGTGAAAAGGTTAAAAAAAAAAATATTGACTTGTAAAAGTGTTTGTACAAACCTACTTACAGAAATAAAAATCATTTATCATTTATCATTCAGTTATTTTTTTTAATTGTCCGAATTTCACTCGCGTTGTGACCTTGTATGGCAGGGTCGCCATGAAGTGTCGTGGTAAATGAAAGACATCTGCTCTGGATAACGCGTCGATTTATTGTGTCTTCACATAGATTGAGCGTACATGATCTTAATATATTGCTTACTTAGCTAATCCTAATAAGGTATGGTTACACACACATACATAATAATACTAATGTTACTTACTTACATACACTACATGATGAAATTGAAATTTACAATGAATGATTGAAATTTACGGTTTATTGAAACTGACCTAACAGGGTTTGATAAAATAGTTGCCTATTTAAATAAGTATTGCAAAAAAAATATATCAATAAATTAGCGACACAAGCCGTGACGGCGAGCTAAAAATAAAATTGATTGACTTCTTTATTTTATTAAACCCCTTCTGGGTTGATGTGAACTGGCACATCAGATGTTTGTTATAGGAGGCTCGTCAATCCTTTTTGCCAGGTTTTGGTTGACGAGGTTTAAACAGGACAACGTAGTATTTGTGGGTGCACTTTGGCACAATTTAATGGTTAATTTATCTGACACTTAGCGTGGTGCCAGGCTTGCGCGAATCGTATGTCCTGAGTTAAGCCTACTTTTGCGAAGGTACGACCTCATATTGTGAGATTTATCCCTGGCGTTAGGTAATTATTCTCATAGGCATTAGGTAGGTTTAGCCTGAGTACTCGAATGTCATGTTGTGAATAAAGGTGTTGACCTAACAGGGTTTGATAAAAAAGAGCTGCAACTATTTTAAATAAGTATTGCAAAAAATTATCAATAAGTTAGTGACTACGAGCTAAAAATAAAATTGATTGACCCGAATAAAATAGTTACAGACGCCCCTATAGATTATCTACATCAGAGTTAGAAATATGGAATTATGGGATGCCAAGATTAGTTTACAACTCCCATTTTATTAGTAAAAAAAAGGATTGGTACTGATCGTATGTGTGTTGATTATCGGGAACTTAATAGAAACACGGGCTCTGATAGCTATCCCTTACTCTTAATCAGTGACCAAATTAACAAGTTACATGGAGCCAAATATTTTTCTATTGCATTTGTCACCCCCACTGGTCAGTTTGAGTATTGGACTAAGGAACGCACCACAGGTGTTCCAAAGAGCCATTAATGACTCTCTTAAAAAAATTTGCATCGAATATTTAGGATATGCTATATCCTCTGGAGAAATAAGACCAAACCCTCGCGAAATAGAAGCTTTGCAAAAAATTACCAACCCCAGGGCACAGCTACGCAAGTACGTCAATTGATTGGTCTTGCATCCTATTTTCGGCAGTTTATTCCAAGCTTTTCTACATTATTAAAGCTTATTTATCCCTTGACTGCTAAAAGCAAAGGCATAATTACATGGACTTCAGAATATGATAAAATCCTTAGAATTATTCTCGCACATTTAACAACCGAACCCGTTCTTAAAATTTCAGTCCTACTTTACCAATCGTACTCTCCACTGATGCAAGTAGTGAGGGTTACGGGGCAAAAACGAAAAGAAAAAAATATGAAAGAAAAAAAGATTATGATATTTAGTTCTTTATTTTAATAAACCCCTTCTGGGTTGATGTGAATTGTCACATCAGATGTTTGTTATAGGAGGCTCGTCAATCCTTTCCATCAGGTTTTGGTTGACGAGTTTTAAACAGGACAACGTAGTATTTGTGGGTGCACTTTGGCACAATTTAATGGTTAATTTATCTGACACTTCAAGCTTGCGCGAATCGTATGTCCTGAGTTAAGCCTACTTTTGCGAAGGTATGACCTCATATTGTGAGATTTATTCCTGGCGTTGGGTATTACTCTCATAGGCATTAGGTAGGCTTAGCCTGAGTACTCGAATGTCATGTTGTGAATAAAAGTCTTATTTAGAAATAGGACTCCGTCAAGACCTGTTGTTCAAATTGGGCGTATCTCATGTAAAGGTTCCATATAATAGACTTTAACCTTATGTTGTACTGGCTGACATTCGATTCCTTGCGCCAGTGTAAAGCTAACTCTTTTTAAATATTTAAAAAGAGATCATTCGGATATTTTTGCTTGACGGAAGAGTTGCCCCCAGGTCCGTCTGCATTTTTAGAAATGATTAAAAAAGTTCCGAAGTAAACTGCGAGTACGTCGTGGGCTCGGAGCTAGTCCCTATCGACCTGTATCATCCTCCCTTAGATATTGCTGTAATAATGTCGAAACATCAGGTTAGTGAAATATTATATTATACCCTAGCAACATTGACCGAAATAGAGACTGGAACTTCAGCAAGGGAGATTACGTACTCTTAAATGAACAAATTCGTGCCGCCCCTTGGCAGGATCTCCTGTGCTGTCGGGATGCACGCTCGGCTACTAGTCAGTTTTATACCATATTCTATGATCTCTTCGATTCATGTATCCCTAAAAAAAAGAGGAAAGTTGCTGGCAACAGACGATATCCGGTTTCGTTTACAAGAGATATAGTCAACGACACTCAGCGTAAAAACAAATTACATCGCAAATAGAAACTTTCACGCTGTGTTCTTATATATGCTCAATTTAATGCTCTACGTTCGGATCTAAAAATCAGAACTAAAGAGGCCTATAAATCATACTGTTGTAATGTGGAGAACAACATAGGAATTAATCCACGACAGTTCTGGCACCATGTCTTGAGCCTGCGATCAAGGGGTGGTTTCGAGCCTATTGTTGTGCAGAACGGTGTAGTTTACTCGGGTATCAAAGCTGCGGAAGCGTTTGCTCAGTACTTTTCTAGCGTTTTTTTACCTGATCCTCCTGAATTAGACCCAAATAATCTCAGGCCGACCTACTACTCAGGAAATAACATTTCTATCCCCATTTTGACCCCACAGGACGTAGATAAAGGTATTGCTAAACTCAAACCTCATAGCTCAATCGGCCCTGATTTCATCCCTGCTTTTATCCTCAAGGGATGCCATGATATCCTGGCAACTCCTCTCGCCATATCTTTAATCTAGCCCTACAGTCTGGTGTATACCCTGAGCAATGGAAAATCTCGCGTGTCATTCCCATCCCAAAGACTGGTGACAAATCGTCTGTGGAAGCACACAGACCTATTGCTGTCCTACCAACTCTTGCAAAGGTCTTCGAGCACATTCTCCACACCTACATCTATAAACGTATAAATGCGTTTCTATCGGATGCCCAGCACGGCTTTCGTCAGGGACGCTCGGTCAATGCGAATCTATTGACTCACGTTGATTATGTTTCTAGGGTTTTGGACAGCGGGGGGCAAGTGGATGTTCTCTATTTCGATTTCCGCAAAGCGTTCGACAGGGTTGACAATAACGTGCTCTTGATGAAATTGGAGGCATCAGGTTTCTCGTCAGAGTTTCTGAACTTTTTCGCGGACTATCTGCGAGGCCGCAGGCAGTTTGTTAGGCATGGTTGCTTTGAGTCTGAACCTTATAATACCCGCTCGGACGTGAGTCAAGGATCCGTGCTTGATCCACTGCTTTTCCTTATCATGATAAATGATCTTATAAATAAGGTTAAGTTTGCAAAATGCTTGCTCTACGCAGATGACCTAAAACTAGTAGTTCAAATTGATACGGTCGCGGATTGCATACTCCTACAAAAGGACATTGATGCTTTATATGAGTAGAGCATGGTCAATAAACTATTTTTTAAAATAAGTAAGTGTTACGTCATGACGTACAGTCGGAAACATCAACCACTTCACTATAACTACAGATTGGGTAGTGAAGTAATAAGTCATGTCACCAAAATAAAGGACCTTTGACTCTGGACTAACATTTAGAGATCACGTCTCCACTCTTGCCAAGGAATCTTTTAGGCGTTTGGGTTTTGTTTTGAGAAATGCCCGTGATTTTCACAACCCAATTATGTAGTTAAGCTTCTGTACACCACTTTGGTTCGTAGTAAGCTTGAAGCTGGTGCCTGTATCTGGCATCCCTACACAGCGACTCAAACATTGGCGCTAGAAAAGGTACAGAAAACTTTTCTGAGGTTTCTGTATAAAAAGACGTTTCACTTCTTTCCTTTCATGTACCCTACTAATTACCTCCTAGGAGTTTTGGGCTTCAACTCGCTGGAGGTTAGACGAGGCTTTCTACAGCTCACAGTAGCCTGCAAGACTCTCAGAGGACGCATTGACAGTCCTAAACTCCACGATCTTTTCTGTCGGCTATTTGTTCCCGACAAATACATCGGACATCGCCAAAGCCGTCGACACAATCTGTTTGCGCCGCCGTCATCTAGAACTGTCGCCAGAGCGGAGTCCCCTGTATGTCGTACTTTAAGGATGCTTAACGCCCTCCTAACCACCAATCCTGAATGTGATCTGTTTGCTGATGAATGGAGTAGAATTATGCGTGTATGTCTGATGTTTTGTGAGAGTAAGTGTGCTAGGGTGTCCTCTATATGTTAATATTTGAAATATTTTAATTTACTCTACTTGTTTCAATCTTATGTTAATTAATGTAATTGGTGCTACCGTTTTAATTAACAATAAATTAAATAACCCCACCGCTGTATCTCTACGTTGACGTCGTGGTGGGGCTTGCGTGCTCCAAACTTTAGGTCTGTGCCGGTAGAGTTTGCCGGAACGGGTCTAGGATGAGGAGCCAGACCAAGAGAGATACAAAAACCCGCAGGGCAGTATGTGGCGAGCTGATGGGCAGTAGCGACCCCATGGACCCTATGTCCCGGGAGAAATCTTGTCCTCATCTCTGGCTTGCCTTTATTGGCCGGCTGGAGTGAACACTGACGAGGAACAGAGCTCCCATCTCTTTCTTGCCTTTATTGGCCGGCTTGAGTGGAGATTCGCAAGAGCAAACGTGCTCGGAGGAAGGAAGTATTCCGGTAAGGTGCTGGTAGGGATCTTGACCGTACTTCCGGGATTGTCCTGATAGCCATGGAATACCTCTCCACTCCTCAAGCACCTCAGGAAGTGTTGCCCCCTTATCGCTACGTCACTATGTGCTAGCGGCCGTCTCCGGGGGCCCATTATTGAGTGTGCAAGTCATCCCCTGCCATTTTATCCGTGTATAATAATTATATAACATTGGTCAGGCAGGGGACATAGTTCTTCCATAGTTCAAGTTACCCAATCCACTTTAGCCACCCAAACCCATAGCCCAATATATTTTGTTTCCACGTACAACAATAGTCCTGTACCAACCGGGGGTTGTCCTTGGGTGCACTTGCATAGTGCATACAGGGATAATCGTCGGTTGCTGCCTCCTCATCATTTAAAATTATCTAAGGGGCCTCTGCGAGTTGGCTTCGGCTCCTCGTACGCTTTCCAAAGATCCGGGACCCCAGGGTCCCGAGAAATATAAGAAAAAATAAATAAAATAAAATAAAAAATCTGAAGGGTTTGGTCAGGATAATCGAACGATTTATGTTAATTACAGATATCTGAATTGTAAGCGCACGAGGACGTTCGCAAGTCAGTATGGCCGTGACGGCGGCGTCGTCATGCGTCATTTATCTAAGCTGTAAACAACACGTGCACCGAACACGCCATCGACAAGTACGTCACTCGACCACCCCTACCACCCCACTACTTGACTTGTTTCGATACAAGTATAAAAAAATAATTAAAAAAAAATAAATCGACTTCAAAAAGAACTGAACTCAAAATTATGAAATAAATTTAATTTCGGAAGTCGGTGTCTTGGGATCTGTATTTTAGTTTTTTACCACCGACTTCCAAAATTAAAGTTATTTTATAATTTTGAGTTCGTTTCTTTTTGAAGTCAAGTAATTTTTTTTAATTTTTTTTTTATTTCGTAATTTTTAGTTTTTAGTAAAAACTGGTATATTTATTTGTAATAAGTATTTAATAGTTTTGTTATAAATATTGCACTCGAATTTGACCAAGGTTTTGAGATGTTATCCCTTTGACACCACACCCGTAGCTCGTATCAATAAGCCAGGCCGTCACACTTACACGTCCATTATCTTGAAAACTACTGAACCGATTTTGATGAAACATTCATGCCCTAATTTGAAGTAAATGTTGTTGTATGTATGTTGAAGTAAAAAAAAAAAAGAATGGTCATGATCCGATTAATAGTTTCGTAGAAATGCCTGGACAAACATACATACAAACATACATGCATCTATAAAACTTTATTTGTTTGGAAGCCCTAATAGATTATCACATTATTTGAATATATTGCAGTTCCAATATTACATATGTACATAGTACGAGTATCGAATTGATAACTCCTTTAGGTGAAGCGTGGCCGAGCTCTCCAAAACTAATAAGTACCTACATTATTTCTGTTGTGTTTATTTTGTTTATCGTTTTTATTTAGCTATATTGGAAACTAGCTTTTACACGCGGCTGCGCCCGCGTGGTGGTCGGAAATTACCCTTCGAGAGCGTGCTCCCGGGATATAAAAGTATCCTATATCCTAACCTAGGTCCTGGCCTATTCATATGCCTTTCATTCTAATCTCTCGATGATAATCTGTGATTTCTCGGCTTGTAGACAGCAACATCTCCGATTCACTTACATTTCCAATATATCTTGTGAAGTTGACTCAGGAAAGCAAATAGACGCCATCTATACTGACTTTAGCAGTGCTTTTGATCGAGTAAGCCATGCTATTCTTCTTGGGTAGGTAGTTGGTGTAGGTTTGGTGTGGGTGGCGCGTTTTTGAAATGGTTCGAGTCTTATTTAAAACAAAGGCGCCAGTCAGTGGCAGTCAACGGATTTATTTATTTTATTTTATTTATTAATACAATCTTACACTATCTTAACAGGTTGACACCCATTGCGATAGTGTGATACGTGATTACCTGATTATCATTTCTTCGTTAGTAATTCGATAGTCACCCTCACAATAACTCTATCACCTACTTTGCAAATGCCGGTGTTCCTCAAGGGTCACATTTAGGACCCCTTCTTTTCCTAATCTTTATTAACGACATAGTGGACAAAATAAGACACTGCAAGGTGTCTCTATTTGCCGATGACCTGAAGATATACAAAACTACTAATACCGTTGCTGACTCTCGCCAATTGCAAACTGACCTAGACGCGATTCTATATTGGTGTAGCTGCAACGGTTTGACTCTCAACGCAAGTAAATGCTTTCATATTAAATTCACTAGGAAAAAGAAGCCACTTTCTGCGGAGTACAAGCTCGATAATACACTACTGGCTGAAGTCAACGAAATCCGAGATCTTGGCGTGATAGTTGACAGTAAACTAAATTTTACCTCGCACATCAACATGTCTGTCACAAAAGCAGCTCAAATGCTCGGGTTTTTGAAACGAAATGCAAGCTGATTTAAACATCAGCGCACCAAAATCTTGCTTTACCAAACATTGGTGCGCAGCCATCTTGAATTCGCCAGTGTTGTATGGAATCCGTTCTATGCAGTACATTCGCAGCGCGTTGAGAGCATACAAAGAGCGTTTACTAGATATCTGGCGTATAACTGTAGCGGTTTTTCACACAAGAATCCCTACAAAGAGCGCTTAAAATTCACTCTCACTTTGATAGAGCTCTAATTTAGCTATGCGGTCTTGCAACTTTGCGATGTCATCCTTGGTCTTCTTCATTGACTCAATGTCGTGTTCCAGAGTTGATACTTTGCAGGTCAGCTCATCCATTTTGTTACTAACAAACTGTAGCGACGTCTTCACCTCTGAGAATTCGGCCTTTAAAGTTCTGAGCTCCACAAGTTCGTTTTGCACAGCTTTAACACTCTCAACCAGTGCTGGCAAGGCTTCCATTTGTGTAGATAGTCGCTTGAGCTCAGTTATGATGGTTTCCGTGTCTGCTGGTGAACTCTTGTCAGAATCAGCTCGGGGACTGGCTAACATCGATGTTTTGCAACCGCTACATTTCCATGTTGTTTTACGATCTCCAAGTCTTCTCCATCCTGCTTCTGTGATGCCTGAGCAGGGGAAGTCAAACTGCCCCGCGCACACAGAACATGCGACGCCGTCTCTCGCTTCCACATCGCACCTTTTACAGGTAAACATCTTGGAGAGTTTGAGAAACGCTGTTGGTTGGACGTAGGTACGTTGAGTGAGTCACCAATTCGTTGCCGAGCAGTAGCAACAAGTAGTAGGAACAAGTATATGCGCGCGCGTACGGTTTGCTGTCTACCGACCGACTGAGTATACGACCGACAGAGTATATAAGGTTAATGGAAATGATTAGGCAAAACTTTAGCAGTCAACGATACTGCACAACTTTCCCAACAAAACCTGAATATTCTGAAAAAAACAAAAATAGGTTGAATATACATTTGTATTTACATTATACATTTTATTTTATATATTGTTGTACATTGTCCGATCAGCTGTTAAGGTGGATCCGCAAAGGTAGCTCGCGAAATGCAAACTTTCTTACTTTTTTCCAATTTCCAGGTTAGTGTCAGGTATCTAACACACGCCGCCAGGGTTGCGGGTTGTTCGAAAGAGTTACCGTGGCCCTGGCACAGGCAACTGAAGGAACATGGGTTTTAGTCAGTAGAAGTCTGACTCGCCCTCCCGCTCCACCCAGAGCGGGAGAAGTTATTTGATGATTTTCCATCCAAAAAAAAAACATATTTTGATCAAGATGCAACCTGACACTGACCTGCAAGTTGTAAAAAAACGTAAGAAAAATAGAACTTCGCGGGCTATTTTTGCGGATCCACCTTAAGGGTCAATGTACGGGTAGGTGAATTTTTATTTTATTCCTCGACCTATGTTTCCTTGAGAAAGTTGTGCAGTATCATTGACTTGCTACACTAAGATTTTTCATGCAAACTTTCTTCTCCTGTTTTACCCCCTTAGGGATGGAATTTCGGAAAACCCTTTCTTAATGGTTACCTACTCTTCATAAAGAACATAGCCTCCAAATTTCATGTCTCTAAGATCAGCGGTTTAGACTGTGGCTGTGTGTGAGTGTGTGTGTATGTGTGGTGTGTGTGTGTGTGTGACGGGCGGCAGTAGAGGCTTAGTTAGAGTATTATTTTTATTTGAATACAAAATTTTGTGAATTATTTATTTTATTTATTTATTCGTTCTATAGTTCACACACATTATTTACATTTAAATTGGTGCCAACATAAACTCATTAGAGTTTTACCGTGCACCAAAATCATCGACTACATAATTTAAACAAATTAAGAAGGTACTTGGTTAATAACTAAAAAAGCAAAGAGGGTGTAAGCTAAATAGTAACAGTTATCCAATACCATTAGCGAGCAAACACGGCCGCACGGGTGACCAATCTGACCGCCCGTCTTTAAACCAAAAGTGGTGGAGGAATGTTTTTGAACAGATACAGGTTGTTCCTTAAAGTAGTATTGGTTGGGGAAAAAGTCTTTTCGCATTATAGTATGTATGAACTTGTAATAAAATCTCTTTGGCTATACAATTTGTATCTGGCTGGTTTTGGTATCATTGAAAGTTTAAATTTTAAAGAACATAATTCCAAATTCAAATTAGGAAAATGTGTGATTTTCATTTGTTTTTCGTACCGTCAAGATGAGTGAATCTAATGAAGAAATTCGATACATTTTAAAATTTTACTACAAAAAAGGAAAAAATGCAACGCAAGCCGCGAAAAAAATTTGCGATGTTTATGGACCTTGTGTAGTGTCTGTAAGAGTAGCACAAATTTGGTTTAAGCGTTTTCAATCCGGAAATTTTGATGTCAAAGATGCACGTCGCTCTGGTCGCCCTATTACGGATAAAATGGATGCCATTTTTGAAAAAGTGGAGCAAGATCGGCATATCAGTAGTTATGACGTAGCTGAAGAACTGGAAATTGACCACAAAACAGTTTTGGCGCATTTGAAAAAAACTGGGTACACAAAAAAGCTCGACATTTGGGTACCTCACGAGCTCACTGAAAGAAACCTAATGAGCCGTGTACTCATTTGTGATTCTTTATTACGACGTAATGAAACCGAACCATTTTTGAAGAAGCTGATAACTGGTGATGACAAGTGGATCACGTATGACAAGAACGTGCGAAAAAGGTCGTGGTCAAAGGCCGGTCAGGCTTCACAGACTGTTGCGAAACCCGGGTTAACTCGCAACAAGGTGATGCTGTGTGTGTGGTGAGATTGGAAGGGCATTATTCATTATGAGCTGTTACCACCAGGCAGGACCATCGATTTTGAACTCTACTGCGAACAACTGATGAGATTAAAGCAAGAAGTTGAGAGAAAGCGGCCGGAATTAATCAACAGAAGGGGTGTGGTTTTTCATCATGATAACGCTAGACTTCACACATCTTTAGCCACTCAGCAAAAATTAAGAGAGTTTGGCTGGGAGGTGTTAATGCATCCGCCGTATAGTCCTGACCTTGCACCTTCAGATTTCCACCTGTTTCGGTCTCTTCAGAATTCTTTAGGCAGTGTCAGGTTAACATCACGAGAGGACTGCCAAAACCACTTGTCGCGGTATTTTGACCAGAAGTCCCAAAATTTCTATAGCAATGGGATCATGTCCCTACCTACAAGATGGCAAAAAGTTATCGAACGCAATGGTACCTACATACTTTAGTTAAATGTAAATAAACTATATTAAAAAATGTTTTGAATTTTCTTAAAAAATGCGAACAAACTTTTTCCCCAACCTATTATGTTTTTAGTAGGTAATAGTTAATTTTTCCTAATTAATTTTTTGTTTTGCTATTAGAGTTAGGTGTTATTTTTGCTTCTCATAAGGGTTCTCATTAGGATTAGGTACTTATATTTTGCACGGAATATTGCTTTAATTTGTTTTTTTATGTTTTTCTGAGTTAGTTCGTCCCTCAATGGTATAGGTAGTTGATTAATAAGGTAAGGTATTATATATAAGTCGTTAAAATATATATATATATACAGTATGTTAACCAACAGAGGGCGTTCCCGTTAACCCGCAATAGTATAGCATCCATACATGCAAAAAAAAATATTACCATTCGAAAACAAAATGGTTTTTATTTTTTTTTAATATTAAAATATTCACTAAAAATGCTAAAAATATTCAAAAAAATATAAAAATATTCACTAAAAATAAAAACTAAATCGCGATGTTTCCGTCCTTCAAGTACGCGTGTACAGAGTGTTTCTTTTACGTATCAATTTAACATTTTTAGTGAATATTTTAATATTCAAAAAAATAAAAACCATTTTGTTTTCGAATGGTAATATTTTTTTTAGCATGTATGGATGCTATACTATTGCGGGTTAACGGGAACGCCCTCTGTTAGTTAACATACTGTATATATATATATATATATACAAGGTGTAACGTAAAATACGCAAAACCTGAAAATAGTTTGATCAGAATAACGAGCAGAATCAAGTGAACCACTTTTTAATATAGGTCACATTTTTCAAATAATCTTCATTAAAAACGTTGCCGTGTCTATTTATTAATAGGTCAAGCCATCACATGCGCAAACCCGCCAAAACAGGTAAACAAACACAAATTGTTGTCGACCAATTTAAATTTTCGCATACGCGGGATAATAATAGCTTTTATTTCAATGCAAGTACGATTCATCCATACAATACCATGAAAAAGACAATTTGAAGTAAACAATGATGCTACCTATCTTTTTTAACTTAAACGTAACCTAAGGGTGAGAAAGAGAAATGGCGATCTGCACGGAGAGGCGGGACGTGCAAAATACGTGACAGTGGCCATGTTTACTTCAGTCTCAGCGCCGCCGGCACATGCGTCACAGATGTATTGTTTTATCCCGTTACCCGGCGGCGCGTGCGCCCGAATTTCGTGACTACTTATGGCGTTTTTGTACACAAACATTCAATATTGTGAAATGGTGAGAATGTTGGCGCGTTGTAATGACAACGTTAACTTGGCAGTGCGACGGTTTCGAGAAGAGTTTGGAGTATCTGTATACACCGTTGGATTTTTTTGTGGGGTCGAGTAAAAGTGCTAGTGTATGACGATGGAAATAGACCAACTTATGTGTTAACGTTTCAACAAGTGAAAAGTGACACTCAAGTGCTCGAATCGCTGAAAAATAACTTGAGAAGGCGGGCTGTGTTGTGTATTAAACAAAGTGTTAGACATTTTTAATCTTTGCTATCGCAACGAGGGGACCTGTAAGTAGAGATACCTAATTATCTACTTAATTAACTGCAAATAAGTTGATTACGTGCCAATTATTTGTAAATACAGTGATTTAAACACGCCAACATTACTTACGTAGCACCTACTTAGGTACCTACTTAATCAGCACGTCATAGTTACTGTAGGTAAAAAGCTAATTAGCTATTACTACAGTAGTCTTTGCTATTTAGTCTGAAAATGTGGGTTACCTAATGTTGCCAGTGCAAAGCTTGGAAAAGTGTGATGGAAACATTTAAATCACTGTTCAAAGATAACCTAAGTTCTTTATGACCGTAGATAGTAAATAATAATGCTAGCGCGGGCGCGGCGTAGCGGGCCGGTGTCGACTCCTCCTCCGATTGAGCGTCGTCGCAGACGCAAGAAACGATCAGAATTGCCAGCAAAACTAAAACAGCACATAAAACCTTTACAATTTCTTTAATGATTTTTTTTCTCTCTGAAATAGGTCAATTGAATTAAAAATCAGTTGGGGTGTCTGAGGTTTTGCGTATTTAACGTTACACGTTGTATATATATATATATATATATATATATATATATATATATATATATATATATATATATATATAAAGCAAAAGGTAAGGCAAAAGGTCGTTAAAGCATATATATATATACAGAATTCAAATAATTTACGGTAGTCATTTTTGTAGTTCTTCTTAATGTTATGCGGGACAATTGCTTTTAACATACGCAGTTGAAGTGTGTAGATTTGATCAAGGTGAGTCTTATATGTCCTTCCATAGCTCGACAGACCATAGGCTATCGTAGATTCGACCAGTGCTTTGTAAAGCATTAACAAAGTTTGATATGGAATTTTGCATCTTATAATAGAAAATTTAGCCAACATACATCTCAATTTATCACACACCCCGTTAATGTGCTCCTTCCAATTAAGACGGCTATCAATGGTAAGCCCTAAGTACTTTTGGCTATTTACGAGGTCTATGGACTCACAGCTGCAAGACTTGGCTACTTTATTAGGGCAATTGTTATGCAAACACTCATGACTGTGAGCTGTTAATTTAGGCAAGGAAGAGCTTCTATTTTGACTGGAACTAATATACATTAATTTGGTCTTACTAGCGTTTAATACAAGACCAGCGTCGTGAGAACATTTGGTTAACAAATCAAAGTCCTCTTGTAGTTGCCTTTTTGGCATCACTAACACTCCGTCCAGCAGCTACAAGGCAGGTGTCGTCGGCGAATTGATATATCTCACACTTTTTTATGACATTAACAAGGCTACGAGTATTTACATAAGTGAGGTAGTGCAATGGCACAAAGACCGAACCTTGCGCCGTTCCTTCCGTTACGATGGCTGGTTCACTAGTCGTGGTGAGGCGTGTATTTACAGCCTGCACCTTTATTAGAATGATGTGAGAAAAAACTTAACTCAAAGACGTACGGGCGGACTTCAAAAATAAAATAATTTCCCCATTGATAAATCCTCGAGGAACCAATACCATAGAATTAATAGCAGCTAAACATGCCCACGTACCTTCACAGAGATCCCACTCAGACCCAGGGAGATGGGAAGATATCTCGTTCATGCGTGCGTGATGGCTTGTAGGTCTGTAGCTGCCGGCCGGCGAGCAAATCTTCTTAAATCTACCGGTGGAATGGTTGAAACTCCAAAAATCAACACTGCACTATAAGTCGTCAATGAAGCACAGATGCAGGTCCATTTATTTTACGAGTATCGTCAAGGTTTCATCAAAAAAGGAATATTCAAAAGGCGGAGCGATTGGCACTCGCCATGTCTCTTTGCGCGCCATCTATAGGTCATTTTGAGATAAAACTAAAGAAAGTTCCGATACATGGGCGCTGCGACAATGAATATTGGCGCGAGGATTCATCAATTGAGAAATTAAAATATTTAATTTGAAACACTAACATTATTATATTATAGGAACAAATCCTAAAATGTTATTATTTTATTTTTTACATTGAAAAAAGCATTGACGCTTCACCATGCTCTTTGGAAGGACGCAAGTACTTTCAAAAAGGTAAGTGAGAAAATTGTAAGTATTTACTGACCTAGATTATGATCAGCAAAAGTTTAAGCTTTATGACTGAATGCGAGAAACAAACGATATAAGTTATTTAATGCATTTCCTAAACCTTAAGACTATGAATATCATATAAGAGTTGACGTTTATTGCATTGGAATAGGATATAATTTAGCGATAGCACGTTTAAAGTTACCGAACTTTGTCTTTACCATTGCAACACGAGAGACATTATCTGTGCCTCTATAAACCTCAGTTATAATTCCTAATGGCCAACTTAGAGGAGCTGAATTATCCTGTCCCATAAGTACGACGGTTCCAACTTCGACGGGTTTGTCCGGAGTTGCCCATTTTTGCCTGACTTGCAGCCTATGCAGATACTCTAGGTGCCATTTCTTCCAGAAGGATTGGACCATACTATCTAACAACTGTTTGCGCTGTGACAAATTAATGCGCTGACCAGACAAATCGGCGGCCGGCAGGTACTGCAATGGAGTCGACATCAAAAAGTGAGCGGGATTAAGAAATCCGGGATGGGGATCGGAAGACAACACGTTCAGAGGGCGCGAGTTCATAATGCACTCAATTTGAATGAGTACAGTTTGTAACTCCTCATAAGTGAGAAGCTGACTTCCGATCACGCGATAAAGGTGCGTTTTTAATGTTTTAACATTCGCTTCCCATATGGCGCCAAAATGTGGGGAGCGAGGTGGGATCATTTTCCACGTTATGCGGCGGGTTGACAACTCATGTAAAAGAGTCGAATTGAAACTTGAATTTAATAAGAATCTATAAAGCTCATCTAGTTGGGCCTTAGCACCAACGAAATTGGTAGCATTGTCCAAATAAAGATAAGATACTGGCCCTCGACGCGAGATAAAGCGTTTAAACGCGGCTAAAAAAGCATCAGAGGTTAAATCAGAGACTAACTCTACATGGACGGCCTTAGTTACCAAGCACACGAATAAACAGATATACGCCTTCTGGGCGTGCTGGCCTCTGCGACGAGTGAGGGTTATGCGTGTGGGACCAGCATAATCCACTCCAGTGTGGACAAACGCCTTTGCTTCCGACACTCGGTATTCAGGCAGGTCTGCCATCACTGGAATGGGATGCGTCGGATTTACCCGAAAACATGTGTTGCATTGTCGCAACTTGGACCTAATGACAGTCCTGGCATCTAGTATCCAAAATCGCTGTCTTAGAATAGACATGAGTAGTCCCGGTCCAGTGTGACAATTCATCACATGATAATGACGGATTATTAGATCCACAATATGGTCATGTTTGGGAAGTAAAAAAGGATGCTTAGTGTCAAACGGAAGATGCGACTTCGAAAGCCTTCCGCCGATGCGTAATATTCCCTTTTCATCTAAAAAGACAGCTAAATTTTGAAGTTTCTTTGGAAGCAATTTCCCAGATTTGATGAGCTTACTAGCTTTATGAGCGACTCTTATTGCTGACAAAGACTGACCAGTGGTGCGGAGAAGAGTGTATCCAAGATAAGGCTATCGTGGAATCCGAAAAGGCGTAAAAACCTGCAATAGGAACACGTAAAGCGTAAGTATCGCGAACAGTTTTTACCAATTTTGACATGAGCACGGCGGCACATAGCTCCAGACGTGCAAGAGTTGTGACTTTGGTAGGTGAAACCTTTGATTTCGCACAAATTAAGTGGACTCTAACACCGGATGGACCAGTAGAGTGTATATAAATCACACACCCGTACCCACCCATACTAGCATCAGCAAACGCGACTATACGAACGGAACAATCATCGGTAACACCCACATGGCGTGGTATGCGTAATGTATCCAGCAATGGAAACTCTTGCATGAGAATGGTTCTCCATTCTCATGCAAGAGTTTCAAAATGTCGTCAGGAGCGGGATCATCCCAACCAACATTGCTCAGCCATAACTCTTTGGTGAGCAACATGGCATAAAAGATCACGGGAGCGACCAAACCGAGAACATCGAATAAGCGGGCGACTATTGAGAGTATATTTCTCTTAGTACATTTCTCAACAACTTGAGCGGAAGTGAAGAAGAAATTATCCTGTGAAGGTTCCCACGAAAGGCCTAGAACCTTAGCCACAACACTCCCAGCGTGAAAATCGAGGGATGCGAGTCTGAAAGACTGTTTAAAAGAACGGGTGAATTGCTACACCATTTAACAAGGTCAAAATCGCCCGATTTAAACATCTTTATAAAATCATGCGATAGCTGCATAGCGGTATCTTCATTGTTCACAGAATACACCAGATCATCCATATAGAGACTAGTCTCTGCTACTTTAGCAGCTTCGGGATAATGCGGACTGTCAGAGGCCAGCTGTCGCACAGTGCGCATAGCTATGTAAGGACTCGACTTAAGTCCGAAAGGTAAGCGATTAAAAACAAAGGTTAACACAGGTTCGTTCTCATTGAATCGAAACAAAATGCGTAGGTATGTACGCTGGTCAACGGGGACACCAACGCGTAAATACATTTGTTTAATATCAGCGTTTATAGAGATGGGAAATAATCTGAAATTTGTTAAAAGAATAAACAAATCTGTTTGTAAATTTGGACCAATATGGAGTACGTCATTTAAAGATAATCCTGTATGAGTTCTAGCACTAGCATCCAATACAATGCGCGGCATCGGTTTGTCTGGCCGAACGACAGCGTGATGAGGGATATAGTACCCGTCATCGGAAATGGCAGATTCGTCGACTTGACTTAAGTAACCATTGTCCATGTACTCTTTGATTACTGCATTATATTTTTTTCGCAACATCGGCGATTGGCGGAGTTTCCTTTCAAGCGCAATAAGCCGACGATACGCGGCGGTGCGGGAGTTACCCAACTCGGCGGGATCCTTACTAAAAGGTAACGCGACGGTATAACGTCCCACATCGTCCCGTGACACCGTCGAGGCAAAAATATTCTCACATTCGGTTTCCTCAGGAGAGAAAAAACGTTTATTCTCAACTTCTTCCAATTCCCAAAACTTTTGTAATAAGTCATTGAGAGCCAATGTCGTGACAGAAGAGTTAGGTAAATTTAAATTATCCCTACTATGCGGAAAATCGTCCATCAAGACATACCCGAATGTGGTCAATAATGCAGATGGGGCGCGTGGACCAAGATCGACCCTATTCCCCAAGTAAATGTACGGAAACAGTTGAGCGCCCAACACTAGGTCAATATCCCCTGGAATATTCCAGCTTAAATCTGCGAGCGGAAGCGCGTGGAAGTCTACATGGCTATCCCACTTAACATGGTGAGATGGTAGCTGGTCCGTAATGCACTCAACTACTAACGCGTGAATAGTATATTTTTGATCCGGATGCACACGAGACTCGATATCTAAATGTACGTATCCTATTATCGGTCGCGATACAGAACCAACTCCTTTAACAAAAGAATTACTCAAAGAAATTATCAGTAAATTAAGTTTTCTACAACAGGTTGTAGTTATTAAATTATTCTGCGAGCCATTATCAATTAAGCACCTCACTATTGTTTTGTGACTTTTAGCTCGCGCATAAACCTGAGCTGTCGATAACAGCACTATCTCCTTAGCCTTCGCTGCATCAGCTGCTAATAACACTGCCGAGTTGTGAGCCGAAGACGCCGGGGTCACGGAAATATCGATCTTATCGCAATGAATATAAGAGCTCGGCACCGCGGGGAAACCGCGGCAGACAAAGACGTACCGGGAGTCGAGAAGGGTGCGGAAGGCGCGAGGGGCAGCGGCGCGTGAGGCGACGCGACGACTATATTGCAATTCGTCGCTTCAACATCAGCTGTTTGCGGTTTAATTTCTTTATGAAAATGTAATAGTGTATAATGGCGTTTTTTACATAAGTCACAGACTGATGTTGACTTGCAGTTACTCAATCCGTGCCATGTGCTCAGACAATTCGCACACCCACGTTTGGATTTAATAAACTCGAACCTTGTTCTAGGAGTCAATGCGGATTTAAATTTAGCGCAGTTAAACAAATGAACATGAGCGTTATCATTACAGTACGCGCAGCATGGAACCGCGATCGCGGATGAACAAGCGGACGAGTCAGCTGACTCGCTCACAACAAACGCTTTTGTCTGTGTGCGTGACTCGCGAGGTGCGGAAGCGGGGTTTCTAGTAAAGTTTCTCGGGTTTGAATGAGACGAATTCGAGCGTGCCAATATCTTTGCCTGATCTTGAACGAAGCTTATCAATAATTTCGTGGTGGGAATTTCAACATCTCGAATGGAAAGTTCAAACGATTGAATAGTCTGTGAATCGATTTTTCTCATTGCACAGTGCAAGAGAATAAAATCAGCAAGATCCGTAATCCCAAGTTGTTTCAAGGCAGAAATAGATACACTAAATGTTTCTATGAAAGAATCGAGACTATTAGCGTTAAAAGAACAACTTTTTAAATCCAATATGTTATTTAAATAATGCGTACCTAGTGAGCGCTTGTCTTGATATTTTTTAACTAAACTATTCCATAAAAACTTGTAAGTATCACCCGTAGGCACAATTAAAGCGGTAACCTTCAAAGCGTTGTCTGTAAGCCTACCTACCAAGTACTGCACACGCTGCGAGTCAGTCAGCTGATCATTATCATGAATGTTCGACTAGAACAACTCATAGAAAACAGACCAATTCTCTGTTTTCCCGTCGAAAGATGGCAGCGCGATAGGAGGCAATATTATTTTAAGCGATTCAAAAAGAGTATTTGTGTTACTACTGGGTGTTGGTGGCGATTGATTACAGTTTATTTTATTCCGGACACGTTTAATATAAATATACAAATCTTCAAAGGATTCTAAACAAGCATAGTCGGCACTTGAACCAGGTTTTAAACTAATATTTATTTGATTAATTTGGTCGACAAACGATTCAAATTTATCTCGAATGTCATCAATATTGTCTCTGACTCAGTCATAAAACTCTCATTTTTCCTCGAATCGAACGACGATATACTTTTTGATAAATCATACAATCGATTAATGCGTTTAAATAACAATCCTTTCTTTTCATGAAGAATCGTTAGTAAATCTTCCGGCTTCGGTTGCCTATTCGTCATTTTGTTAAATAACAAATGAACAACAACACAATAACAGAAAAAAATACCTAACAGGCAGTTTGCAATAGTTAACGCGCCTACCAACTATGAGTAGGTATCTATCTAATTATTATTACGCACAAAGCCGAGATGAGTTGGTAACTACCTATCTATTAACTTAATATCAAAGCAAATTTTTAAATGCGGATACCTACATAGAATGAACTTTACCAATGAATACGTAATGTGGTTCTATGTAAACTAATAAAATAATTGAGCAGATTCACCAACAAACTACGTAAATCTATTGTCAATTGCGCTGCGTTTTATAGGAACTAATTTACCAAAAGTTTACGTAAATAAATACCTATTGCACGTTATTGAACCTATATGATTTTCACCAAACAATCACGCAAAAATCTAGGTAACGGGTTATTAATCCGGTATCTGGACCAAAATAATATGGTGAGGCGTGTAAATAGCCTGCACCTTTATTAGAATTATGTGAGAAAAAACTTAACTCAAAGACGTAATGGCGGACTTCAAAAATAAAATAATTTCCCCATTGATGAATCCTCGAGGAACCAATACCATAGAGTTAATAGCAGCTAAACATGACCACGTACCTTTACAATCCAGAGATCCCACTCAGACCCAGGGAGATGGGAAGATATCTCGTTCATGCGTGTGATAGATTATTTCAATCTTTTTCGTTAATTGGACACAAAGAAAAACATCTTTATATTAGTCGTAACCTACATTACGACAGTTTCTTATCAAAATCTTATAAATACTATTACGAAATACGTTTATATCATAAGTCTAAACTGTGTTCTTTCATTGTTGTTCTGTATAATATCATTTAACTGTTTAACATGACTGGTTTACTAATTATGCCATTGTAAAACGAAGTATGTAATTTAACTAATCAATTTAAAGATATTTATTCTATTTTTATATAATTTAATCATTGTTTTATGTCAAAATGCAAGTATTAATAATTCGGTATTAAAATCGTACGATGTGACGTCACTTGTTTACCACCGGCTATAAAAGCCGCCGCTCCGCCGTACTCGGCACTACCTCTCCCCGACCTGCTCAGATAGTTCCCTATCTGCTGACCTTTCCACCCTTTTTGGCTTGAGTGAATCCGTTATCATAGCGGGTGACCTCAACGCCAAACATTCCGCCTGGAATAGTACCAGGACCTCTCGCAGAGGTAGACTTCTGTTCAACCTCGGCACCCTCCTGAGTTTCGATGTCATCGCCCCGATGACTCCTACTCACTTTCCTCACAACCCTGACCACACCCCTGACGTACTTGATGTAGCGCTCCTAAAGAATGTTAACCTACGGTTAGACTCTATAGAGGCGATACATGAACTGACCTCTGACCACCGACCAGTCGTTGTAAACCTGGCACCCCGCATAGGTCTCCGTGACCCCAGTCAACCCCCTCTCACTCAAAAAGTGACCGACTGGGGGAAAGTAAGCGAATGTCTGAAATCCACCACGTCCCCCCACTTAGACTCCATCCCCGACCACTTTGACTCTATCGCTGACATGACGGCCGCGATCGACTCATTCACAGAACACGTACAATCTGTCCTGGACGATTGTTCAAGGGAAATTCCAGCGATGGAAGACCATCGCTGGAAGTTGCCGGACGATGTACGTGAGCTGCTGAATGAGAAGAACGCGGCTGTCCGTGCCTACAGCAGCTTTCCCTGCCACGCGAACAAAGCCCATATGCGCTCTTTACAGAGATCTGTAAAGACACGCTTAGAGGAGCTGCGTACCGCTGGCTGGGACAAGATGCTATGCGACCTAGAGCCTACCCACCTAGCCTTCTGGCAACTCCAGAGGAAGCTCAGATCCCAAGAAACTGCCTCTATGCCCCCCCCTTATCCGCCCTGACAAGACCATCGCT
Organism: Dicycla oo; assembly: GCA_948252095.1. Taxonomy (NCBI): domain Eukaryota; kingdom Metazoa; phylum Arthropoda; class Insecta; order Lepidoptera; family Noctuidae; genus Dicycla; species Dicycla oo. The sequence goes on along the minus strand of OX411718.1, from coordinate 37,636 downwards.
TTCGATGATGTCGACAAGGCTGAATGCCTAGCCGACTGTCTTGAGACTCAGTGCTCACCCAGCTCCCAACCTGTAGACCAAGCTCACCTCTCTGAGGTCGACGCGGAAGTCGAACGTAGAGCCTCCCTCCCTCCCGTTGAAGACCCTGATTGTCCCCTGCCCCCCGTCACTCCAGACGAGGTGCAGGACATAATCAAGGGTCTTAAACCCCGTAAAGCCCCCGGCTCAGATGGAATTACCAATAGGGTGATCCAACTCTTCCCCGCCCACCTTATAATGCTCATGGTCACCATCTTCAATGGTGCCATGAGCAACAACATCTTTCCTCAAGCATGGAAAGAGGCCACTGTAATTGGCATCCCCAAGCCCGGTAAGCCCAAGGCTGAGCCCTCTAGTTACCGCCCCATCAGTCTGCTCAATGTGCTCGGCAAAATCTAAGAGAGGCTTATTTATAAGCGACTCAGAGACTATGCCGAGACAAGGGTCTCATCCCTAACGAGCAGTTTGGGTTCCGAACGCAGCATTTCTGCGTTCATCAGGTCCACCGCATCATCGAACACATTGGCTTCCAACGTGGTTTGATGACGGGTGCTGTCTTCTTTGATATAGCGAAAGCGTTCGACAAAGTATGGCACAACGGCTTATTATATAAGCTTTACCAACTTGGCGTGCCGGATCGTCTCGTACTCATCTTACGAGATTTTTTGTCGAATCGCACCTTTCGCTATCGCATAGAAGGTCTCTGTGCTCGCTCCCCTCATCTTCACGCTGTTCACCAGCGATATCCCGAAAAGTAAAAAGGCGCAGTTAGCTCTGTTCGCAGACGACACGGCCATTTACTACTCGGGCAGGGACCAACACCCGATATCTCGCACTCTCCAAACCGCAGTCGATAACCTCGGCGCCTGGTTTAGGAAGTGGAGAATCGAGGTCAACCCCGACAAGAGTCAAGCGGTCCTCTTTCTGAGACCGCGTCGCACTCGACTCCCCAGCGACCGATCACCATGTTCGGCAAGCCGATCCCTTGGGAGACGCGAGCCAAATACCTCGGTGTGACCCTCGACCACCACCTCTCCTTTGATGAGCATATAAAGCAGGCGCGTTCGCGCGCCACTTTCGCTCTCGGTAGACTCCACTCCGTTCTGAATGCACGTAGCAAATTATCACTTAGGTGCAAATTGCGCATTTATACAGCGTGCATTCGCCCCATCATGACCTATGCGGGTTCAGTGTTTGCGCACGCAAAACACCTCATTCATAGGATGCAGGCCCTCCAAAACCGTTTCCTCCGAAAGGCAACGGGAGCCCCTTGGTTCGTTCGGAACGAAATCCTCCACGTAGATCTCGACATTCCCACCATCTCCCAGTTCTTGAAACGCAATTCCAAGCATTTCTTCGACTCAGCCACCAACCATCGCAACCCTCTGGTGGTCGAGGCGGCTAGCTATGTCCCCTCTCGTATTAGTAAAGTCCGCCGCCCTAGGCTTGTCCTCTCAGATCCCGACGACCCCATAACTCTTCTCCAGGAGAGCAGTAGGGACCGTAGGAACAAAAACAAATCGACATTCCGACCTCGCCGCCGAGGTCCCTCGCGACGACCCCGTAATAATCGTCCTCCCCCCCGTCCCTTGCTCGGGTATGATGTGTCAGCTGGTGGCGTAGCTGAGCCAGTAGCTTTAAACTCCCCTGACAATAATAACTCTAATCTGATCCAGCCTGTCCCATCTTGCTGTCCTCCCTCCAGCGACGCCCTAAGCCGAGGCCCATTCCCCACAGGGGGAGCCCTTAGCGTGTAGTCGCTTAGTCTGTAAGTTTTATGCCCCTGGCTGGAAGCTTTGAGTTATCTTAAGGCAGCCACAGGATAGTTCGGTTAAGTAGTCACGACCTCTCTACGTCAACTACGAGATGCCATACATAAAAAAAAAGTACTCGGCACATTCGCTCCGGAGCAGTCACACCGAACGGACCTAAGTTAAGTACTTTATTTTGTTGTTTAACTTTTATGTGTATTTTTAGTAAATATTTTTTAATATGTTTTTGTTGTATAATTTATGTGTATACTTTACTTTGGTTAAGTGTATAATTCAAACTTTGATGTACAAGTATATAATATTTCCATTTCTATAAAATAAATAGCTAGACTGTTAGCTTACTAAAAAATTTGTGTATTTCATTTTCAAAATAATTATTTATTAAATAACTAATTGAAATATCTGAATTATTAAAATAAGTAAATTATTTGACCCTTTGTATGTCTATTATTTTTAGCTCTCCCTAATAATTAATCTTTCACGTGCGTGATGGCTTGTAGGTCTGTAGCTGCCGGCCGGCGGGCAAATCTTCTTAAATCTACCGGTGGAATGGTTGAAACTCCAAAAATCAACACTGCACTATAAATCCTCAATGAAGCACAGATGCAGGTCCATTTATTTTACGAGTATAAAGGCGGAGCGATGGGCACTCGCCATGTCTCTTTGCGGGGCGGGAAGCACACACGCGCTGACGCCATCTATCGGTCATTTTGCGAGAAAACTAAAGAAAGTTCCGATACATGGGCGCTGCGACAACGAATATTGGCGCGAGGATTCACCAATTGAGAAATTAAAATATTTAATTTGAAACACTAACATTATTATATTATAGGAACAAATCCTAAAATGTTATTATTTTATTTTTTACATTGAAAAAAGCGTTGACGCTTCACCAAGTCGCGTCACTAAGTTTGACCATGTATTTTCTGTCATCAAGATAGTTTCCGCACCAGTCGAGTAGTTTGCCTCTAATTCCGCTGTCATGAAGACACTCCAATAACCGGTCATGTCTGAACGTATCGAATGCTTTACTGTAGTCTATAAATACTGCCAAAACGTGCTTTTTTCATCTAAGTGATTATGAATCCGTTGATAGCAGCTGTGTGGTATTCTTTTTTGACTGAAAGCCGTATTGTTTGTCAGTTAGTATTTTGTTTTGAAAGAACAACTTAAATACAAAATGTAATCCCCCTTTTCATCCTCTGAACGGTTGAAGTTCCAACAACACCGGTATATACGAGGGTTCGATTCCCATCCAGGACAGACATTTGTGTGCATGAACATGTCTGTTTGTTCTGAGTCTGGGTGTAATTATCTATATAAGTATGTATTTACAAATAAAAGTAGTAAACAACTAGTAAACATTTAGTATATCAGTTATCTGGTTTCCATAGTACAAGCTCTGCTTAGTTTGGGACCAGATGACCATGTGTGAAAATGTCCCAGGATATTATTATTATTATATATACGTTGGGTTAGTTTCAAACCATAAGCCTAAATAATACATTTTATCATTTTTATTTGGTAAATGAAGGACATTCCATGCACAACTTCATACCCCCTTTCACTCCTTCGGGGGTGGAATTATCAAAAACGCTGAGACATATACACATTCATTTTCAAACATCAGCCTAAACAACATTTGAAGATCCTAACTTCAAAACTGACGGACTTTCATACAAACTTACATCCCGTTTTTACCCCGTTAGGGGTGTAATTTCCAAAAATCCTTCCTTAGTGGATGCCTACACTGTATAAGGTACCTATGTACAAAATTTCAAGTCTCTAGGTTCAGCGGTTTGGGCTGTGCTCGTATATATCACCCAATCTGCTGTTCCAATTAGCTGTTCCACCGTAATACAGTTCATACTAGTACGGGGAACAGAGTGAATCAGTTCCGATTTAACAAGTTAACACCCATAATAAGAATCAGTCACGCAGTCAGTCAGTCATGGAACACAGTTATTCGAACCAACCAATATGGTTACAGTTCGTATAGCAGCCTAAGCCACCCAAATACAAAGTGTATGGCTATAAGTAATACAGCTATGTCAATATACAGCAGCGCTGTACCAAGTAAACCGACAGTAAAGTCAGGAGCAGGGGAGCTCTTTATTGAATCGAATCCGAAGATCGACTGACAAGCAAACCGAGTGCACGCTTTTTTATAGGACGATGTTCCTACCTTGCAATCCCTCCACAACAACTCTGTCCGATGACACACGGAAGTACGTCATCGTGTTTACTTTAGATAAAACACTAAAATATGCTAAATCTAACAAGACTTTCATTATAAAATAATCAAATAATACTAGAATAACTGTCGTAAATAGATAATGGTGATTTCACAAAGTAAATCATTCTAAAATCGAAGTAACATGTAATCAATTGTTTTGAATAAAACAATCGGTTAGAATAATCAAAATAAGTTGCCAAAAATCAATTAGTGTGTACACCGAGTACTCAATAAATTATGTTCCGATTTATTGGACGATAATTGATAGTAAATTAACAATAAAAGAACAAATTATAACAAATTCTGTTGACTACCCACAATTGTATTAGACAACCAACTCCGACATACATATATATATAGAGATTTCTTTGGACGGAGACCTAGATGACTGATGTCACCTACCTGACGGTGGAATCTGAAGGCGGGTATAGGATCTCAGTGACGATACTATGTAGAACAATCGTGTTTTTACTTATTTGAATAGAATATAAGTAAAGGAATATAAATGTTGAAAGCTTAGTTGATACCAAAACACCTGCATGTGCAATAAACGCAGATTATAAATGGTATTTTTTATTGCGTTGACTTAGAAGCTTGATTTATTTAGGGACCGTAGACCTACGTAAGTGATATTAATTTCAACTTGATACCTCCACGCTTTCCTGTGAAAAAGGGCCTTGACAGACTGACAGACAGACAGACGGACAATGAAGTGATCCTATTAGGTTTCCGTTTTTTCCTTTAGAGGTACTGAACCCAAAAAATTAATAAGGCTTACCTTATTAATTTTTTTTTTTTTAATTCGATATCCTGAAAACGCCCTCCGATGTAACTGAAAAGGTATAAAGTCGTTTTGGCCAAAATGTCCCTTACGTCAATGATAGTTTCGGTATCGATTTGCTCGCACTCACTCAGTGATCTGGTTGTAATGCACCAAACAATCTACGAACAGTTTGTGAAGCATGGCGTCGTAGTCGTGTCCGGTTGCAATGTGCGCGGCCCTCGCTCTCTCCGGCAACGTCTCGAAATTCATTCTGTGAAATGAAACCATGAATGAAACACCTCGTCATAATATAATTTTATTTATTTCATGACTATTTATTTACGTATTTATTAACCCCCGACGCAAAAAGAGGGTTGTTATAAGTTTGACCGCTATGTGTACCGAACATTATAGCGCCAATGAGCAAAACTTATCAGGCCATCCATCAATTTCTATAAATATAATCATATCATAAGTTTTAGAAAATAAGTTGTTGTTATTAGGTTTGCTCACTATTGCATTGGTTTGTAAACTGTAGTTGTAAGTGATTGTATAAATTAATAAATATATATAGGTATTACTCAATCGAATTTTATGGCTCAACGATAGGAAAGCACGTTAAGCCGTTGGTCCCGGCTGTCATTCGTGGATCTTTGACAGTCATTACGGGTCGTCAGAAGCCCGAAAGTCTGACAACCAGTCTTCCCAAGGGTTATCGTATTACCCAGTAACTGCGTTGTGGAAGTCAGATAGGCAGTCGCTCCATGTAAAATACTGGTATTAAGCTGCATCGGGTTAGACTGGACGCCGACCCCAACATAGTTGGGGAAAGGCTAGGCAGATGATGATAAAGGTCATATTCACGTGTAAGGTTAACCCAACATTTTTGATTTCGCTGCAGAGAGACACCCGATAAGTGGTAGTTTTGATTTCGTTGCCGCGCTGCAGAGAGACACCCGATAAGTGGTAGTTTTGATTTCGTTGCCGCGCTGCAGAGAGACACCCGATAAGTGGTAGTTTTGATTTCGTTGCCGCGCTGCAGAGAGACACCCGATAAGTGGTAGTTTTGATTTCGTTGCCGCGCTGCAGAGAGACACCCGATAAGTGGTAGTTTTGATTTCGTTGCCGCGCTGCAGAGAGACACCCGATAAGTGGTAGTTTTGATTTCGTTGCCGCGCTGCAGAGAGACACCCGATAAGTGGTAGTTTTGATTTCGTTGCCGCGCTGCAGAGAGACACCCGATAAGTGGTAGTTTTGATTTCGTTGCCGCGCTGCAGAGAGACACCCGATAAGTGGTAGTTTTGATTTCGTTGCCGCGCTGCAGAGAGACACCCGATAAGTGGTAGTTTTGATTTCGTTGCCGCGCTGCAGAGAGACACCCGATAAGTGGCAGTTTTGATTTCGTTGCCGCGCTGCAGATAGGCACCCGATAAGTGGCAGTTTTGATTTCGTTGCCGCGCTGCAGATAGGCACCCGATAAGTGGCAGTTTTGATTTCGTTGCCGCGCTGCAGATAGGCACCCGATAAGTGGTAGTTTTGATTTCGTTGCCGCGCTGCAGATAGGCACCCGATAAGTGGTAGTTTTGATTTCGTTGCCGCGCTGCAGAGAGACACCCGATAAGTGGTAGTTTTGATTTCGTTGCCGCGCTGCAGAGAGACACCCGATAAGTGGTAGTTTTGATTTCGTTGCCGCGCTGCAGAGAGACACCCGATAAGTGGTAGTTTTGATTTCGTTGCCGCGCTGCAGAGAGACACCCGATAAGTGGTAGTTTTGATTTCGTTGCCGCGCTGCAGAGAGACACCCGATAAGTGGTAGTTTTGATTTCGTTGCCGCGCTGCAGAGAGACACCCGATAAGTGGTAGTTTTGATTTCGTTGCCGCGCTGCAGAGAGACACCCGATAAGTGGTAGTTTTGATTTCGTTGCCGCGCTGCAGAGAGACACCCGATAAGTGGTAGTTTTGATTTCGTTGCCGCGCTGCAGAGAGACACCCGATAAGTGGCAGTTTTGATTTCGTTGCCGCGCTGCAGATAGGCACCCGATAAGTGGCAGTTTTGATTTCGTTGCCGCGCTGCAGATAGGCACCCGATAAGTGGCAGTTTTGATTTCGTTGCCGCGCTGCAGATAGGCACCCGATAAGTGGTAGTTTTGATTTCGTTGCCGCGCTGCAGGGAGACACCCGATAAGTGGTAGTTTTGATTTCGTTGCCGCGCTGCAGAGAGACACCCGATAAGTGGTAGTTTTGATTTCGTTGCCGCGCTGCAGAGAGACACCCGATAAGTGGTAGTTTTGATTTCGTTGCCGCGCTGCAGAGAGACACCCGATAAGTGGTAGTTTTGATTTCGTTGCCGCGCTGCAGAGAGACACCCGATAAGTGGTAGTTTTGATTTCGTTGCCGCGCTGCAGAGAGACACCCGATAAGTGGTAGTTTTGATTTCGTTGCCGCGCTGCAGAGAGACACCCGATAAGTGGTAGTTTTGATTTCGTTGCCGCGCTGCAGAGAGACACCCGATAAGTGGTAGTTTTGATTTCGTTGCCGCGCTGCAGAGAGACACCCGATAAGTGGTAGTTTTGATTTCGTTGCCGCGCTGCAGAGAGACACCCGATAAGTGGCAGTTTTGATTTCGTTGCCGCGCTGCAGATAGGCACCCGATAAGTGGCAGTTTTGATTTCGTTGCCGCGCTGCAGATAGGCACCCGATAAGTGGCAGTTTTGATTTCGTTGCCGCGCTGCAGATAGGCACCCGATAAGTGGTAGTTTTGATTTCGTTGCCGCGCTGCAGATAGGCACCCGATAAGTGGTAGTTTTGATTTCGTTGCCGCGCTGCAGAGAGACACCCGATAAGTGGTAGTTTTGATTTCGTTGCCGCGCTGCAGAGAGACACCCGATAAGTGGTAGTTTTGATTTCGTTGCCGCGCTGCAGAGAGACACCCGATAAGTGGTAGTTTTGATTTCGTTGCCGCGCTGCAGAGAGACACCCGATAAGTGGTAGTTTTGATTTCGTTGCCGCGCTGCAGAGAGACACCCGATAAGTGGTAGTTTTGATTTCGTTGCCGCGCTGCAGAGAGACACCCGATAAGTGGTAGTTTTGATTTCGTTGCCGCGCTGCAGATAGGCACCCGATAAGTGGCAGTTTTGATTTCGTTGCCGCGCTGCAGATAGGCACCCGATAAGTGGCAGTTTTGATTTCGTTGCCGCGCTGCAGATAGGCACCCGATAAGTGGTAGTTTTGATTTCGTTGCCGCGCTGCAGAGAGACACCCGATAAGTGGTAGTTTTGATTTCGTTGCCGCGCTGCAGAGAGACACCCGATAAGTGGTAGTTTTGATTTCGTTGCCGCGCTGCAGAGAGACACCCGATAAGTGGCAGTTTTGATTTCGTTGCCGCGCTGCAGATAGCCACCCGATAAGTGGCAGTTTTGATTTCGTTGCCGCGCTGCAGATAGGCACCCGATAAGTGGCAGTTTTGATTTCGTTGCCGCGCTGCAGGGAGACACCCGATAAGTGGTAGTTTTGATTTCGTTGCCGCGCTGCAGGGAGACACCCGATAAGTGGTAGTTTTGATTTCGTTGCCGCGCTGCAGAGAGACACCCGATAAGTGGTAGTTTTGATTTCGTTGCCGCGCTGCAGAGAGACACCCGATAAGTGGTAGTTTTGATTTCGTTGCCGCGCTGCAGAGAGACACCCGATAAGTGGTAGTTTTGATTTCGTTGCCGCGCTGCAGAGAGACACCCGATAAGTGGTAGTTTTGATTTCGTTGCCGCGCTGCAGAGAGACACCCGATAAGTGGTAGTTTTGATTTCGTTGCCGCGCTGCAGATAGGCACCCGATAAGTGGCAGTTTTGATTTCGTTGCCGCGCTGCAGATAGGCACCCGATAAGTGGCAGTTTTGATTTCGTTGCCGCGCTGCAGATAGGCACCCGATAAGTGGTAGTTTTGATTTCGTTGCCGCGCTGCAGAGAGACACCCGATAAGTGGTAGTTTTGATTTCGTTGCCGCGCTGCAGAGAGACACCCGATAAGTGGTAGTTTTGATTTCGTTGCCGCGCTGCAGAGAGACACCCGATAAGTGGTAGTTTTGATTTCGTTGCCGCGCTGCAGAGAGACACCCGATAAGTGGTAGTTTTGATTTCGTTGCCGCGCTGCAGATAGGCACCCGATAAGTGGCAGTTTTGATTTCGTTGCCGCGCTGCAGATAGGCACCCGATAAGTGGCAGTTTTGATTTCGTTGCCGCGCTGCAGATAGGCACCCGATAAGTGGCAGTTTTGATTTCGTTGCCGCGCTGCAGGGAGACACCCGATAAGTGGTAGTTTTGATTTCGTTGCCGCGCTGCAGAGAGACACCCGATAAGTGGTAGTTTTGATTTCGTTGCCGCGCTGCAGAGAGACACCCGATAAGTGGTAGTTTTGATTTCGTTGCCGCGCTGCAGAGAGACACCCGATAAGTGGTAGTTTTGATTTCGTTGCCGCGCTGCAGAGAGACACCCGATAAGTGGTAGTTTTGATTTCGTTGCCGCGCTGCAGATAGGCACCCGATAAGTGGTAGTTTTGATTTCGTTGCCGCGCTGCAGATAGGCACCCGATAAGTGGTAGTTTTGATTTCGTTGCCGCGCTGCAGATAGGCACCCGATAAGTGGTAGTTTTGATTTCGTTGCCGCGCTGCAGAGAGACACCCGATAAGTGGTAGTTTTGATTTCGTTGCCGCGCTGCAGAGAGACACCCGATAAGTGGTAGTTTTGATTTCGTTGCCGCGCTGCAGGGAGACACCCGATAAGTGGTAGTTTTGATTTCGTTGCCGCGCTGCAGAGAGACACCCGATAAGTGGTAGTTTTGATTTCGTTGCCGCGCTGCAGAGAGACACCCGATAAGTGGTAGTTTTGATTTCGTTGCCGCGCTGCAGAGAGACACCCGATAAGTGGTAGTTTTGATTTCGTTGCCGCGCTGCAGGGAGACACCCGATAAGTGGTAGTTTTGATTTCGTTGCCGCGCTGCAGGGAGACACCCGATAAGTGGTAGTTTTGATTTCGTTGCCGCGCTGCAGAGAGACACCCGATAAGTGGTAGTTTTGATTTCGTTGCCGCGCTGCAGAGAGACACCCGATAAGTGGTAGTTTTGATTTCGTTGCCGCGCTGCAGAGAGACACCCGATAAGTGGTAGTTTTGATTTCGTTGCCGCGCTGCAGAGAGACACCCGATAAGTGGTAGTTTTGATTTCGTTGCCGCGCTGCAGAGAGACACCCGATAAGTGGTAGTTTTGATTTCGTTGCCGCGCTGCAGAGAGACACCCGATAAGTGGTAGTTTTGATTTCGTTGCCGCGCTGCAGAGAGACACCCGATAAGTGGTAGTTTTGATTTCGTTGCCGCGCTGCAGAGAGACACCCGATAAGTGGTAGTTTTGATTTCGTTGCCGCGCTGCAGAGAGACACCCGATAAGTGGTAGTTTTGATTTCGTTGCCGCGCTGCAGAGAGACACCCGATAAGTGGTAGTTTTGATTTCGTTGCCGCGCTGCAGAGAGACACCCGATAAGTGGTAGTTTTGATTTCGTTGCCGCGCTGCAGAGAGACACCCGATAAGTGGTAGTTTTGATTTCGTTGCCGCGCTGCAGAGAGACACCCGATAAGTGGTAGTTTTGATTTCGTTGCCGCGCTGCAGAGAGACACCCGATAAGTGGTAGTTTTGATTTCGTTGCCGCGCTGCAGAGAGACACCCGATAAGTGGTAGTTTTGATTTCGTTGCCGCGCTGCAGAGAGACACCCGATAAGTGGTAGTTTTGATTTCGTTGCCGCGCTGCAGAGAGACACCCGATAAGTGGTAGTTTTGATTTCGTTGCCGCGCTGCAGAGAGACACCCGATAAGTGGTAGTTTTGATTTCGTTGCCGCGCTGCAGAGAGACACCCGATAAGTGGCAGTTTTGATTTCGTTGCCGCGCTGCAGAGAGACACCCGATAAGTGGCAGTTTTGATTTCGTTGCCGCGCTGCAGGGAGACACCCGATAAGTGGCAGTTTTGATTTCGTTGCCGCGCTGCAGGGAGACACCCGATAAGTGGTAGTTTTGATTTCGTTGCCGCGCTGCAGGGAGACACCCGATAAGTGGTAGTTTTGATTTCGTTGCCGCGCTGCAGGGAGACACCCGATAAGTGGTAGTTTTGATTTCGTTGCCGCGCTGCAGAGAGACACCCGATAAGTGGTAGTTTTGATTTCGTTGCCGCGCTGCAGAGAGACACCCGATAAGTGGTAGTTTTGATTTCGTTGCCGCGCTGCAGAGAGACACCCGATAAGTGGTAGTTTTGATTTCGTTGCCGCGCTGCAGAGAGACACCCGATAAGTGGTAGTTTTGATTTCGTTGCCGCGCTGCAGGGAGACACCCGATAAGTGGTAGTTTTGATTTCGTTGCCGCGCTGCAGAGAGACACCCGATAAGTGGCAGTTTTGATTTCGTTGCCGCGCTGCAGAGAGACACCCGATAAGTGGCAGTTTTGATTTCGTTGCCGCGCTGCAGAGAGACACCCGATAAGTGGCAGTTTTGATTTCGTTGCCGCGCTGCAGAGAGACACCCGATAAGTGGCAGTTTTGATTTCGTTGCCGCGCTGCAGAGAGACACCCGATAAGTGGCAGTTTTGATTTCGTTGCCGCGCTGCAGAGAGACACCCGATAAGTGGCAGTTTTGATTTCGTTGCCGCGCTGCAGATAGGCACCCGATAAGTGGCAGTTTTGATTTCGTTGCCGCGCTGCAGATAGGCACCCGATAAGTGGTAGTTTTGATTTCGTTGCCGCGCTGCAGAGAGACACCCGATAAGTGGCAGTTTTGATTTCGTTGCCGCGCTGCAGATAGGCACCCGATAAGTGGCAGTTTTGATTTCGTTGCCGCGCTGCAGATAGGCACCCGATAAGTGGCAGTTTTGATTTCGTTGCCGCGCTGCAGATAGGCACCCGATAAGTGGTAGTTTTGATTTCGTTGCCGCGCTGCAGATAGGCACCCGATAAGTGGCAGTTTTGATTTCGTTGCCGCGCTGCAGAGAGACACCCGATAAGTGGCAGTTTTGATTTCGTTGCCGCGCTGCAGAGAGACACCCGATAAGTGGCAGTTTTGATTTCGTTGCCGCGCTGCAGAGAGACACCCGATAAGTGGTAGTTTTGATTTCGTTGCCGCGCTGCAGGGAGACACCCGATAAGTGGTAGTTTTGATTTCGTTGCCGCGCTGCAGAGAGACACCCGATAAGTGGTAGTTTTGATTTCGTTGCCGCGCTGCAGAGAGACACCCGATAAGTGGTAGTTTTGATTTCGTTGCCGCGCTGCAGAGAGACACCCGATAAGTGGTAGTTTTGATTTCGTTGCCGCGCTGCAGAGAGACACCCGATAAGTGGTAGTTTTGATTTCGTTGCCGCGCTGCAGAGAGACACCCGATAAGTGGCAGTTTTGATTTCGTTGCCGCGCTGCAGATAGGCACCCGATAAGTGGCAGTTTTGATTTCGTTGCCGCGCTGCAGATAGGCACCCGATAAGTGGCAGTTTTGATTTCGTTGCCGCGCTGCAGAGAGACACCCGATAAGTGGCAGTTTTGATTTCGTTGCCGCGCTGCAGAGAGACACCCGATAAGTGGTAGTTTTGATTTCGTTGCCGCGCTGCAGGGAGACACCCGATAAGTGGTAGTTTTGATTTCGTTGCCGCGCTGCAGAGAGACACCCGATAAGTGGTAGTTTTGATTTCGTTGCCGCGCTGCAGAGAGACACCCGATAAGTGGTAGTTTTGATTTCGTTGCCGCGCTGCAGAGAGACACCCGATAAGTGGTAGTTTTGATTTCGTTGCCGCGCTGCAGAGAGACACCCGATAAGTGGTAGTTTTGATTTCGTTGCCGCGCTGCAGAGAGACACCCGATAAGTGGTAGTTTTGATTTCGTTGCCGCGCTGCAGAGAGACACCCGATAAGTGGTAGTTTTGATTTCGTTGCCGCGCTGCAGAGAGACACCCGATAAGTGGTAGTTTTGATTTCGTTCCCGCGCTTCAGAGAGACACCCGATAAGTGGTAGTTTTGATTTCGTTGCCGCGCTGCAGAGAGACACCCGATAAGTGGTAGTTTTGATTTCGTTCCCGCGCTTCAGAGAGACACCCGATAAGTGGTAGTTTTGATTTCGTTGCCGCGCTGCAGAGAGACACCCGATAAGTGGTAGTTACGCACGTGAACGGGTAACAGAAACAGTCTTGCACCTACAAGTAAAATTCTAAGTGATTGGCTGCACTCCATTCGACCACTATATCGACGGCTTACAGTTTTGCACGCTATTAACACCCAAGAATAACTTGAGGTCATCCGTAAATATGAGACATTGTGCCGTCTTGACAACCTTCGGCAGGTCATTCGGAATTACAATAAACTACGGCCCCAGGGCCTCTGGCTTATACCAGAGCAAGTTATATAAGTGGCAGATTTATGTCCAGAGATTTAAACATACTCAAAATCAAAATCAAAAGTCATTTATTCAAACTAGGCTGAGAATCAGCACTTTTTGAGCGTCAAAATTATATAAGACAGTCCCACAAAACGCCGGCCCTTCACCACTTCCTAGTGCTTTAGCTGGGGAGAAGAAGTGGCGCAACAAACTCCCCAGCAGCACAGCTGTCTGTTCAGTTAAAAAAAAAAATTGAATCTATACAACACTGCACATAATAATTTAGGTATATTACGCAACACAAAACATTAAATTAAATTATTTGCTATAAGTAAGCTAACACACGCCAATATACCAAAAAAAATCGCAAACTATACTCAAGCAGTAATAAAAATACAAAACTAAAAACGTAAGCAGAACTTTATACCTAAATAAAGGCCTCCAGTAATAAAGGATGTACCCACGTACATATATGAAGATTGTATTTGAAGCTGAAACTCGAAGTCACAAAAGATAAACTAGGACCATCGAAGTAATATAAACAAAGTTAATCACTAATAACAAAACAAAACCAAGGACAGCAAGACGACCAGTCACCACAAGCAGCACCCGTTCACGAGCATAACGCAGAGTTCAGCAGTTACCCCCCTCGCCATATTTGAGGGAAGGAGGCAACCCGACCCCCGACGCTACCGCAAGCAGTGACATCTAAGGGAGCATGACGAACTTGCTGCCGGTTGCTCAGGCAAGAATAATATGATCAATTGTCGAGGTCACTAGCTAACCACATATTGCAATAACACTCATAAAAAAACATTGTAATCAGTAGATTATGTCAATGATAAATAAAATTATAATAAATTGACTTCTACAGTCAAAGAAAATAAATAATTATATGAACTCATTTATAACCTGTCGGAAGATAAGCTAATTCTGGAGAAAGAACATAAACATTGTCTTTAGTTAATCACAGCGACCATTCTTATCGTTTAAGTAGTCGTTGATAGAATAGTATGCCTTCGACCAAAGGTTGATTTTACTTTAGCTTTAAACGCATTGAAGGGCAAATCTAGCAAAGAAGAGGGTAACTGGTTATAAAAGGATATACCAAGCCCAACAAATGAATTATGAACCTTATGAACCTTATAAAGCCGGTGAAACGGAGCATGTAATTTGTCCTTATTTCTGGTGTTAACATTATGGATATCACTGTTTTTAGTGAATAAATGTATATTTTGTCTAATATATAAGATGTTGGCGAAGATGAATTGTGATGCCACCGTGAGAATACCAATATGTTTAAAAAAATCTCTCAGAGAAACTCTAGCACCTAGCTGGTAAATTGCTCAAACAGCTCGTTTTTGAAGTACTAATATATTTTGAATGTCAGCGGCTTTGCCCCAGAGCAGAATACCGTAGGACATAACGCTATGAAAATAACTAAAATAGACTAACCGAGCTGTATCAACGTCAGTGTATTGTCTTACTTTCCTGACGGCGTAAGCGGCTGAACTGAGCCTTCCCGCTAGGCTTGATATATGAGGGCCCCACTGAAGTTTGGCATCTACAGTTATGCCCAGAAAAACTGCCGAGTCTACTGTTTTAAGCTCCTCTTTATCTAAGACGATGTTGGGTCCTAGATTTCTAACATTCGGAAAGGCAAACTTTATACATTTCGTTTTCTTGGCATTAAGAACTAAGTTATTTATCGTAAACCATTCCGCAACCATTGAGAGCGCACTGTTTACGTCGTCAAAATCTTGTCTGTTCCTGTCTACTTTAAAAGTAAGAGAGGTGTCATCTGCAAACAGTACAACGTCACAGATACCCTTTAAATAGAATGGTAAGTCCTTGATATACACTAAGAATAAGAATGGGCCCAGTATTGAGCCTTGAAGTACACCTAACTGAACTGGTACCTAACCCGGAAGATTTCACACCATTAACATCTACACATTGAAACCTATTATGTAAGTATGAATTTATTACTTTAAGAGCTTCGTTTTGGACACCGTAATGATGTAGTTTACGCAAAAGCGTGTCATGGTGCACGCAATCAAAGGCTTTGGAGAGATCACAGAAAACTCCAATAGCATTTTGCGAGTTCTCCCATGCTTTAAACATGTGTTTCAGCAGAGCAACACCCGCATCAGCTGTAGTCGAACAAAATTTTGTAAAGCCATATTGTTCATCATGAAGGAGGCCATTTAAATTAAAATGTCTTAGCAACTGCTTGAGTATTAACTTTTCAAATATTTTACTAAATACAGGTAAGATAGAAATTGGCCTAAAATTGCCAACGTCATTTTTGTTACCTGATTTAAATAATGGTATGACTTTACTACTTTTCATGAGGTCAGGAAAAGTTCCTAAATCAACACATTGATTAAAAGTAACAGCTGGATAGGGGGCTACGATGTCTATTATATTACTCAATAGTTTAATGGAGATGCCCCAGTGATCACCAGTGTTTTTGGACTTCAGTGTGTTAAAAACTTTAACTACATCACGAGGTGTTACATGTTCGAAGCTAAATAAACGACTACATTTGGGCACACTACTATGCAAAAGGTTTTCAGCTTTAGACGGGGATGAATTTAAAGAGAGAGTCGTAGTTATAGGTATGTTGGCAAAAAACTCATTAAATGCCTGAGCTACGTCAACTGCGTTATTAACTAATTTGTTGTCTACCATAACTTCAAGCTGTTTTTCTTGTTTAACCGACTTACCCGTCTCATTGTTAATAATTTTCCAAGTCGTTTTTACTTTATTATTGGAATTTTAATTGTATCGCTTAAAAAATTTGATTTAGCACAACACAAATATTCTTAAATAATTTTGAATAATTTTTGACATATTCTAGGAAAGCACTATCAAACCTGTACTTTTTCAAACCATATAACTCGTATAGTCTCGCTCTACTTTTATAAGTACCTGGAGTAGCCCATTGGTTAAAGCCAACGGTTTTGGTCTTGAAAGTAGATTAGTACTCTTTTTCCACAACATCAAAAAGGGCTCCATAGATTTCATTTGGGTTATCGTATTCTACTATAGATGGTCTAATTCTATGGGCTATATTATTTTTAAACTTGTTGCAACGGCTAGCTGTATATGGCCTGCATTCTATTTTATGCGGCTTTTTATGTAATGGCATAGGGAAGCTAGCTAATAAACCACAGTGGTCAGAAGTTAGATCACTTAGCACTAATTTATTTATGGCATCACAATCACTAAATATATTATCAAGATATGTTGACGAAGACGCCGTGATCCTAGTAGGTTCAAAAAACAAGTTAATTAAATTATAAGACCTTAACAGATTGAGAAGTCTAATTCTTTATGGAGTAACATCTAAAATATTAATATTAAAATGTCTACATAAAATTATACTTGTATTACTAGATTTTAACCTATTGAGTGAATCCTCCATTACCGATTCAAAACGAAAAAAATCCCCAGAGGGGGGTCGATAGACGCAAATTATAACGTATCGCTCGAGTTCAACACAAGACAACTCAATAGTGCGCTCGATAGAAAGATTAACTAAATCTAAACGTTGTTTACATTTCAACTTGTTTGAAACAAGAACCAAAGACCCACTGCGAATAGCACACTTTCTTACAAATGCACTTTGTACTGTAAAATAATCATCATTCATAAACACCACTTCATGTTCTTTCAACCAGTGTTCAGTCAAACATAACACCTGAACATCATAGTTCTCCATAAATAAACTTAACTCTAGCTCTTTGCCGGGCAAACCCTGCATGTTTTGATGTACAACATTCAACATTTGCAGCTGACCCGTTGTCGCGCCTAATAGTTTAAACTACAAGGCGTATCAAAAGTGGTGTTAGTACCACTACTAACAGTACACTACAGGTACCGCTGTCACTGTGTATATTGTATGCTAAAAGATTAGTAATATGTCTCCTAGAACTAGGTGGCAAATACATTGTATTATTTGTCAATTTGTAATCAGTAATAAATTGATTACAGTCGAAATATAAAATAGCATCACTGTGATGACATGTCCTATTATAAATTAACATATTTAAATTATAAATGTGCCTATTTTGCTCATCAGACAAATATTGTGAATAAGGTAAGGCACAGAAAATAAATTTACAGTTATTGGTCTCATTGAGATGTAACATCAAAATGGACACATTCAATTATGTCCTTTTTTCTTACACTTAAACTATCCCCATATAATAATATAACTGTGGAACTGGGGTTTATTTTTATCAATTTAATTTTACTAATTAATTGGCTAATACTCATGTTGAGCACCGATGAGGCTGAGGTGGATGAAATAATCAAGTCACTCAAAACAGATTCTGCCACTGGTTGGGACAACATTTCGACTAACTTTCTGAAGCGCTACTCACAAATACTTGTTCCTCTGCTAACACACATTTTTAATATTTCCCTTAACACTGGCACTTTTCCACGGCACTTTAAGAAGGCAATCCACCCAATACATAAAACTGGGGACACACATTGTGTAAATAATTACCGCCCTATTGCAGTTCTGTCGTCCATTTCCAAAATTCTTGAACGTATTATAAATAAAAGGCTAGTGAAGTATCTGTAAGATAAAAAACTTTTCGCTCCCAATCAATTCGGATTTAGGCGCGGCAAATCAACCAGCAATGCGGTTACGGAACTTGTCGATTGCGTCGTCAAAAATGTCGACAAGAAGAAAAAAGTATTGTCAATATTTTTGGACCTGAGAAAGGCATTCGACACAGTTCCGATACCTAACTTGCTTTTAAAGCTGGAGCAACTGGGGATACGAGGTAAGCCTCTTGAACTTATGAAGGATTATCTTCAAAATCGAACTCAGTGCGTAAAAATACAGGAACACTACAGTAGAGATGCGCCCGTCACTTTTGATGTCCCCCAAGGCAGCGTGCTTGGGCCAACCCTGTTCCTAACTTACGTTAACCAGCTCTGTAACATAAAACTGGGAGACGGAAATATAATAGCGTTCGCCGACGACACCGTCCTTACGTTTTCCGGCGATTCTTGGCACGACACCTTTAACTCGGCACAAAAAGGACTCAATACTGTTCTGCAGTGGCTTAAGACACATGCCCTCACTCTAAACACTGACAAAACCAAAATCCTTACCTTCTCTATGCGTAACTCCACACAACCTTCTGACACGCTAACTCTAACAGCACACTCGTGTTTACTGCCGGGAATGGTAGCTTGTACCTGCCCTAAACAAGAGCGATGTAGGACAATAAAATATCTCGGAGTGACAGTTGACAACGGTCTGAGTTTTGCACCTCACATAGAGACTCTAACAAAAAGAGTCAGAAAACTTATTTTTGTCGTTAAAACACTTCGCCACGTTGCTGAACCTCAAATTATGAGATGTACCTACTTCGCTCTCTGCCAGTCTCTCCTAAGTTATTGTGTGTGCGCCTGGGGTGGTGCTCCCAAAACCTTACTCTTAAAGCTGGAAAGAGCTCAGAGAGCCGTGCTAAAAGTCAGTACCTTTCGACCTATCCTATTTCCAACTGAGGAATTATATAAGAACTGTAAAGTCCTCACAGTCAGGCAATTGTTTGTGCTTAACACCCACCGTACTGCTTCAGCACCATATAACTCCCTACGAGGTAATCACCACAATACGCAAAGACAAAATAGGCCAATCCTACCGCTCGCATTACTCTTTTACAAGAAGGTTTCCCTGTTTTCAAGGCCCCCATCCGTATAATAAAATTAATAAAATATTAAACTTCCACTCATTTCCAAATATATCTCTTAAAAACACTACAAAGTGAAAAATAACTTTAATTTCGGAAGTCGGTGTCTTTCGTTTTGTATTTTCGTTTTTTGCCACCGACTTCCGAAATTAAAGTTATTTTTCACTTTGTAGTGTTTTGTTTTAGAAGTCGGTTTTATTTTTTGCTAAAAAGTTTTTATTTTTCACTTTTTAGTTGTGGAACCTACCCCACACAAATTCGAATACATAATTGAGCACAATAATTGTAGATATAGCCATGTAAATAACAGTGATAGGAAGTTATTAAAACATCATCACATCATCCATATAAAATAAGTGGGAAATATACGCATTATTGAAGCTAACTCAAAAACTCCCCAAGCAAAGTTAATAAAATTTATATGGGACCACCTCGGAAGTATACCCATTCAAACAAAAAAAAAAAATTCCAAATCGTTCAATCCGTCTTTGAGTAGTACAAAAAAAAAAAACAAAAAAAAAATACAGACGAATTGAGAACCTCCTCCTTTTGGAAGTCGGTTAAAAAGAAACTATGTAATTGGCTCCAGACACTCAACTATAACAACACAGAGCTCTTATTGTCGACTTAAACATCTAGATAAAATCTACGCAGCGCAAAACACACCCACACACACACACACACACTTCCACTCACACACACACCCACTCACACACACCCCCACACTCCACATCTATCCTTTTTATCACTTTTTATTTTTTCTTTTCTTGTTTAGCTAAATGATTTATTTGTTGTCCATATAACTGTTGCAAAAATGAAAATAAGTCCTCGTAAATTAGACAAACTCTCTTTACAAGGCACCCATGAAAGGGTTGGGCCTAGCACCTTTAATACAAGTTGTCTTGTCAACTTAGCAAGGGTGCTAGAGTCTCCAAACATATAGTATATAACGACTCCATCTTTTTGTTTGTAACCTAATGTTGTTCAAATGTACACCTTTTTATTGCAAATAAATTATTATTATTATTATTATAAATACTGGCATCGGGTAAACAATGATTAATTACATATTGTTGTGAACACTGATTAAATAAACTACCAAACTCTTGACCAAATTTGTCAGAAAATAGATGTTGTGTTATTTAAATTATTCATACTATTTTTATCATCAACCATACAGCTACCTTTTGGCTGAGCCACTGAAGGTGTGGGTGTAACAAGTTGAGGCTGGGGCTCCTGGGAGCAGGCACAGCTAAAACAGAGGTTATTTGTCAGAGACTCATACAGCATTGTGCTTGACCAGGTCTGCCAACTCATTGGCCTCCTGCAAGCGTTTACTCAGGTTGAGAAGCCTCATATTTACTAAAGATATCCTTTAGAGCATATTCCTTAACCAACAATTCATCCTGAAGATGCTGAGTATCGGTGTCGTAGATAATTGTAATTCACTATTACACTTCTTTAATTCTTGAATTAAATTTAGATTTTTTGCCTAAGTTTTGTATTTAATTTGTTAACTTTATGGCGTTTTAATGATTTATGGATTTTTCTAATTAATCTATTAATTTTAATATATTTTTTTTATCTTGTTATGGCTACTGAAAACTGGATATTGAAGACGATCAGTAAATTATATCGAAATTATTACTTTTAACTACGTATACCGTTTCTATAGATAATGTTTACAATTAAACCGACCGTTACACTTGACGTAAGTAAGACGTAAGTAATACACTTTATTACAGTAGGTATTATAGAATACATTCTTGAGGATGTGTTTAGAAACAGTATCGATAACACATACCGCAAAATTCTCAGTTGTGTTTTACACTGATCTAGGATTGTGGCCATGAATGCATCCATCGTAGTGTTGCCGAGCGCCACCAAGCTAGTGTTGTAGAATGAAAACAGCAGCACCACGCCGAACCTGTGCAACACATAAACAAGGTAAGTCGGATAGAGGTACTGAGGTAACAAGACAGCAGCACCGCGCCGAACCTGTGCAACACATAAACAAGGTAAGTCGGATAGAGGTACTGAGGTAACAAGACAGCAGCACCGCGCCGAACCTGTGCAATACATACACATGGTAAGTCGGATAGAGGTACTGAGGTAACAAGACAGCAGCACCGCGCCGAACCTGTGCAACACATACACAAGGTAAGTCGGATAGAGGTACTGAGGTAACAAGACAGCAGCACCGCGCCGAACCTGTGCAACACATACACAAGGTAAGTCGGATAGAGGTACTGAGGTAACAAGACAGCAGCACCGCGCCGAACCTGTGCAATACATACACAAGGTAAGTCGGATAGAGGTACTGAGGTAACAAGACAGTAGCACCGCGCCGAACCTGTGCAACACATAAACAAGGTAAGTCGGATAGAGGTACTGAGGTAACAAGACAGCAGCACCGCGCCGAACCTGTGCAACACATAAACAAGGTAAGTCGGATAGAGGTACTGAGGTAACAAGACAGCAGCACCGCGCCGAACCTGTGCAACACATAAACAAGGTAAGTCGGATAGAGGTACTGAGGTAATAAGACAGCAGCACCGCGCCGAACCTGTGCAACACATAAACAAGGTAAGTCGGATAGAGGTACTGAGGTAATAAGACAGCAGCACCGCGCCGAACCTGTGCAACACATACACAAGGTAAGTCGGATAGAGGTACTGAGGTAACAAGACAGCAGCACCGCGCCGAACCTGTGCAACACATAAACAAGGTAAGTCGGATAGAGGTACTGAGGTAACAAGACAGCAGCACCGCGCCGAACATGTGCAACACATAAACAAGGTAAGTCGGATAGAGGTACTGAGGTAACAAGACAGCAGCACCGCGCCGAACATGTGCAACACATAAACAAGGTAAGTCGGATAGAGGTACTGAGGTAACAAGACAGCAGCACCGCGCCGAACATGTGCAACACATAAACAAGGTAAGTCGGATAGAGGTACTGAGGTAATAAGCTAAAGTTTCGCAAATGATCATGAGTTGTTTTTTTTTTCAATAAGTTCTTTAGTAATTTTTAATCGCCATTAAAATAAGTAGGTAATGTCTTACGCAACGTTATGGTCGTAATTAAAACCAATCCAAAATGGGAACTCAAACGGTATTCCCTGGATTTTGTAGAGCACGGGGAACACAATCCACAGCACGCAGGTGGCGACCGCGCAGCCAGAGTACGTGCGCAGCAGTCGCGCCGCGTTGCGCGCGCAGCCCTGCAGTAGCGCGCCACGCGGCCCCGCCATCTGGTTCATCAGCGGGTCTGCAACACGCGCACGCGCACCATCACCGTCACCGCTCGCGCGTGCGCTCGGCACCGCACGCGCAGGTCGCTCACCATCCAGGCCGGCGATGAGCTGCTCGATCCGGTCCGCGTCCACGTGGAACGCGACTTGCTTGGCGACGCACGTCACGTGGCACAGCAGCATGAACATCACCTGCGACAGCTTGTCCATGTCGCTCCTCTCCTGCACAAGCGGTACTTCTTCACATTAAACATCAAAACGTGTTCGGTTACGAATACCACTTATTATGTCTTACTTCTTGCTAATGTCTGAACTTCAACAAAGGAAGACTAATGTCAGTTCACACACTGAATATAGAATATAAACATGTTATTAAATTAACGAACATTTGTTAAGGTGTCGCCTCTCATGCGCGGGGGTTGCTTCACATCAGGGCAAGTACCAATGACACTATGTCAATTCTTAAAATTTCAAATCAGTACAGTGTTTGCCGTTCACAAGCATAACCGACATTTACGTGCAGTGTCTGACCCCTCACACATGTTGCATATGTGGGTAATTATAAGTAAGCGCGCACTTGTATTGTATCGGACAACCAGTTCAAATATACGCTCAGTCGAACGCACGTCTTTTATTTAGCAACACACACCCCCTCGAGTAAAAGATACAGACTCATATTTACGTGCAGTGTCTGACCCCTCATCCTCACCCCCGCGAGTAAAAGATACAAACTCATATTTACGTGCAGTGTCTGACCCCTCATCCTCACCCCCGTGAGTAAAAGATACAAACTCATATTTACGTGCAGTGTCTGACCCTTCACCCTCACCCCCGCGAGTAAAAGATACAAACTCATATTTACGTGCAGTGTATGACCCCTCACCCTCAACCCCGCGAGTAAAAGATACAGACCCATATTTACGTGCAGTGTCTGACCCCTCACCCTCACCCCCGCGAGTAAAAGATACAAACTCATATTTACGTGCAGTGTCTGACCCCTCACCCTCAACCCCGCGAGTAAAAGATACAGACTCATATTTACGTGCAGTGTCTGACCCCTCACCCTCAACCCCGCGAGTAAAAGATACAGACTCATATTTACGTGCAATGTCTGACCCCTCACCCTCACCCCCGCGAGTAAAAGATACAAACTCATATTTACGTGCAGTGTCTGACACCTCACCCTCAACCCCGCGAGTAAAAGATACAAACTCATATTTACGTGCAGTGTCTGACCCTTCACCCTCACCCCCGCGAGTAAAAGATACAAACTCATATTTACGTGCAGTGTCTGACCCTTCACCCTCACCCCCGCGAGTAAAAGATACAAACTCATATTTACGTGCAGTGTCTGACCCTTCACCCTCACCCCCGCGATTAAAAGATACAAACTCATATTTACGTGCAGTGTCTGACCCCTCACCCTCACCCCCGCGAGTAAAAGATACAAACTCATATTTACGTGCAGTGTCTGACCCCTCACCCTCGACCCCGCGAGTAAAAGATACAGACCCATATTTACGTGCAGTGTCTGACCCCTCATCCTCACCCCCGCGAGTAAAAGATACAAACTCATATTTACGTGCAGTGTCTGACCCTTCACCCTCACCCCCGCGAGTAAAAGATACAAACTCATATTTACGTGCAGTGTCTGACCCTTCACCCTCACCCCCGCGAGTAAAAGATACAAACTCATATTTACGTGCAGTGTCTGACCCCTCACCCTCGACCCCGCGAGTAAAAGATACAGACCCATATTTACGTGCAGTGTCTGACCCCTCATCCTCACCCCCGCGAGTAAAAGATACAAACTCATATTTACGTGCAGTGTCTGACCCTTCACCCTCACCCCCGCGAGTAAAAGATACAAACTCATATTTACGTGCAGTGTCTGACCCTTCACCCTCACCCCCGCGATTAAAAGATACAAACTCATATTTACGTGCAGTGTCTGACCCCTCACCCTCACCCCCGCGAGTAAAAGATACAAACTCATATTTACGTGCAGTGTATGCCCCTCACCCTCAACCCCGCGAGTAAAAGATACAAACTCATATTTACGTGCAGTGTCTGACCCCTCACCCTCACCCCCGCGAGTAAAAGATACAAACTCATATTTACGTGCAGTGTCTGACCCCTCACCCTTAACCCTGCGAGTAAAAGATACAGACTCATATTTACGTGCAGTGTCTGACCCCTCACCCTCAACCCCACGAGTAAAAGATACAGACTCATATTTACGTGCAGTGTCTGACCCCTCACCCTCAACCCCGCGAGTAAAAGATACAGACTCATATTTACCTGCAGTGTCTGACCCCTCACCCACAACCCCGCGAGTAAAAGATACAGACTCATATTTACGTGCAATGTCTGACCCCTCACCCTCACCCCCGCGAGTAAAAGATACAAACTCATATTTACGTGCAGTGTCTGACACCTCACCCTCAACCCCGCGAGTAAAAGATACAAACTCATATTTACGTGCAGTGTCTGACCCCTCACCCTCACCCCCGCGAGTAAAAGATACAGACTCATATTTTTCATTCTTGTCTTGAAAACGACTTATATCAGCGCGAAGTTCGGGGAGATCGTGGTTACTCGCACCAGCTGTGTAACCTCTCGGCAAAGAAATATATTCAACTTACCCACCCGTCGAATTGTTATACTTTTTACCGTTTCTCATCATGGATAAAAGAATGAACAAATGCATTGAATGCAAAACCCCAACATCAGCGGCGGATAAGGTCACGTGCTCGAAGAAACAATGTGGCAATCACTACCATTTGGAACTACCATCTGGAATGCTTCAAATGCAACAAGGGTAATTTCAAAATTAAACACACCAGCTAAAACTACTGAAACCCAAATAAAAGACTGTAGTCAAAGGTTAGGTTAGGTTAGGTTAGGTTAGGTTAGGTTAGGTTAGGTTAGGTTAGGTTAGGTTAGGTTAGGTTAGGTTAGGTTAGGTTAGGTTAGGTTAGGTTAGGTTAGGTTAGGTTAGGTTAGGTTAGGTTAGGTTAGGTTAGGTTAGGTTAGGTTAGGTTAGGTTAGGTTAGGTTAGGTTAGGTTAGGTTAGGTTAGGTTAGGTTAGGTTAGGTTAGGTTAGGTTAGGTTAGGTTAGGTTAGGTTAGGTTAGGTTAGGTTAGGTTAGGTTAGGTTAGGTTAGGTTAGGTTAGGTTAGGTTAGGTTAGGTTAGGTTAGGTTAGGTTAGGTTAGGTTAGGTTAGGTTAGGTTAGGTTAGGTTAGGTTAGGTTAGGTTAGGTTAGGTTAGGTTAGGTTAGGTTAGGTTAGGTTAGGTTAGGTTAGGTTAGGTTAGGTTAGGTTAGGTTAGGTTAGGTTAGGTTAGGTTAGGTTAGGTTAGGTTAGGTTAGGTTAGGTTAGGTTAGGTTAGGTTAGGTTAGGTTAGGTTAGGTTAGGTTAGGTTAGGTTAGGTTAGGTTAGGTTAGGTTAGGTTAGGTTAGGTTAGGTTAGGTTAGGTTAGGTTAGGTTAGGTTAGGTTAGGTTAGGTTAGGTTAGGTTAGGTTAGGTTAGGTTAGGTTAGGTTAGGTTAGGTTAGGTTAGGTTAGGTTAGGTTAGGTTAGGTTAGGTTAGGTTAGGTTAGGTTAGGTTAGGTTAGGTTAGGTTAGGTTAGGTTAGGTTAGGTTAGGTTAGGTTAGGTTAGGTTAGGTTAGGTTAGGTTAGGTTAGGTTAGGTTAGGTTAGGTTAGGTTAGGTTAGGTTAGGTTAGGTTAGGTTAGGTTAGGTTAGGTTAGGTTAGGTTAGGTTAGGTTAGGTTAGGTTAGGTTAGGTTAGGTTAGGTTAGGTTAGGTTAGGTTAGGTTAGGTTAGGTTAGGTTAGGTTAGGTTAGGTTAGGTTAGGTTAGGTTAGGTTAGGTTAGGTTAGGTTAGGTTAGGTTAGGTTAGGTTAGGTTAGGTTAGGTTAGGTTAGGTTAGGTTAGGTTAGGTTAGGTTAGGTTAGGTTAGGTTAGGTTAGGTTAGGTTAGGTTAGGTTAGGTTAGGTTAGGTTAGGTTAGGTTAGGTTAGGTTAGGTTAGGTTAGGTTAGGTTAGGTTAGGTTAGGTTAGGTTAGGTTAGGTTAGGTTAGGTTAGGTTAGGTTAGGTTAGGTTAGGTTAGGTTAGGTTAGGTTAGGTTAGGTTAGGTTAGGTTAGGTTAGGTTAGGTTAGGTTAGGTTAGGTTAGGTTAGGTTAGGTTAGGTTAGGTTAGGTTAGGTTAGGTTAGGTTAGGTTAGGTTAGGTTAGGTTAGGTTAGGTTAGGTTAGGTTAGGTTAGGTTAGGTTAGGTTAGGTTAGGTTAGGTTAGGTTAGGTTAGGTTAGGTTAGGTTAGGTTAGGTTAGGTTAGGTTAGGTTAGGTTAGGTTAGGTTAGGTTAGGTTAGGTTAGGTTAGGTTAGGTTAGGTTAGGTTAGGTTAGGTTAGGTTAGGTTAGGTTAGGTTAGGTTAGGTTAGGTTAGGTTAGGTTAGGTTAGGTTAGGTTAGGTTAGGTTAGGTTAGGTTAGGTTAGGTTAGGTTAGGTTAGGTTAGGTTAGGTTAGGTTAGGTTAGGTTAGGTTAGGTTAGGTTAGGTTAGGTTAGGTTAGGTTAGGTTAGGTTAGGTTAGGTTAGGTTAGGTTAGGTTAGGTTAGGTTAGGTTAGGTTAGGTTAGGTTAGGTTAGGTTAGGTTAGGTTAGGTTAGGTTAGGTTAGGTTAGGTTAGGTTAGGTTAGGTTAGGTTAGGTTAGGTTAGGTTAGGTTAGGTTAGGTTAGGTTAGGTTAGGTTAGGTTAGGTTAGGTTAGGTTAGGTTAGGTTAGGTTAGGTTAGGTTAGGTTAGGTTAGGTTAGGTTAGGTTAGGTTAGGTTAGGTTAGGTTAGGTTAGGTTAGGTTAGGTTAGGTTAGGTTAGGTTAGGTTAGGTTAGGTTAGGTTAGGTTAGGTTAGGTTAGGTTAGGTTAGGTTAGGTTAGGTTAGGTTAGGTTAGGTTAGGTTAGGTTAGGTTAGGTTAGGTTAGGTTAGGTTAGGTTAGGTTAGGTTAGGTTAGGTTAGGTTAGGTTAGGTTAGGTTAGGTTAGGTTAGGTTAGGTTAGGTTAGGTTAGGTTAGGTTAGGTTAGGTTAGGTTAGGTTAGGTTAGGTTAGGTTAGGTTAGGTTAGGTTAGGTTAGGTTAGGTTAGGTTAGGTTAGGTTAGGTTAGGTTAGGTTAGGTTAGGTTAGGTTAGGTTAGGTTAGGTTAGGTTAGGTTAGGTTAGGTTAGGTTAGGTTAGGTTAGGTTAGGTTAGGTTAGGTTAGGTTAGGTTAGGTTAGGTTAGGTTAGGTTAGGTTAGGTTAGGTTAGGTTAGGTTAGGTTAGGTTAGGTTAGGTTAGGTTAGGTTAGGTTAGGTTAGGTTAGGTTAGGTTAGGTTAGGTTAGGTTAGGTTAGGTTAGGTTAGGTTAGGTTAGGTTAGGTTAGGTTAGGTTAGGTTAGGTTAGGTTAGGTTAGGTTAGGTTAGGTTAGGTTAGGTTAGGTTAGGTTAGGTTAGGTTAGGTTAGGTTAGGTTAGGTTAGGTTAGGTTAGGTTAGGTTAGGTTAGGTTAGGTTAGGTTAGGTTAGGTTAGGTTAGGTTAGGTTAGGTTAGGTTAGGTTAGGTTAGGTTAGGTTAGGTTAGGTTAGGTTAGGTTAGGTTAGGTTAGGTTAGGTTAGGTTAGGTTAGGTTAGGTTAGGTTAGGTTAGGTTAGGTTAGGTTAGGTTAGGTTAGGTTAGGTTAGGTTAGGTTAGGTTAGGTTAGGTTAGGTTAGGTTAGGTTAGGTTAGGTTAGGTTAGGTTAGGTTAGGTTAGGTTAGGTTAGGTTAGGTTAGGTTAGGTTAGGTTAGGTTAGGTTAGGTTAGGTTAGGTTAGGTTAGGTTAGGTTAGGTTAGGTTAGGTTAGGTTAGGTTAGGTTAGGTTAGGTTAGGTTAGGTTAGGTTAGGTTAGGTTAGGTTAGGTTAGGTTAGGTTAGGTTAGGTTAGGTTAGGTTAGGTTAGGTTAGGTTAGGTTAGGTTAGGTTAGGTTAGGTTAGGTTAGGTTAGGTTAGGTTAGGTTAGGTTAGGTTAGGTTAGGTTAGGTTAGGTTAGGTTAGGTTAGGTTAGGTTAGGTTAGGTTAGGTTAGGTTAGGTTAGGTTAGGTTAGGTTAGGTTAGGTTAGGTTAGGTTAGGTTAGGTTAGGTTAGGTTAGGTTAGGTTAGGTTAGGTTAGGTTAGGTTAGGTTAGGTTAGGTTAGGTTAGGTTAGGTTAGGTTAGGTTAGGTTAGGTTAGGTTAGGTTAGGTTAGGTTAGGTTAGGTTAGGTTAGGTTAGGTTAGGTTAGGTTAGGTTAGGTTAGGTTAGGTTAGGTTAGGTTAGGTTAGGTTAGGTTAGGTTAGGTTAGGTTAGGTTAGGTTAGGTTAGGTTAGGTTAGGTTAGGTTAGGTTAGGTTAGGTTAGGTTAGGTTAGGTTAGGTTAGGTTAGGTTAGGTTAGGTTAGGTTAGGTTAGGTTAGGTTAGGTTAGGTTAGGTTAGGTTAGGTTAGGTTAGGTTAGGTTAGGTTAGGTTAGGTTAGGTTAGGTTAGGTTAGGTTAGGTTAGGTTAGGTTAGGTTAGGTTAGGTTAGGTTAGGTTAGGTTAGGTTAGGTTAGGTTAGGTTAGGTTAGGTTAGGTTAGGTTAGGTTAGGTTAGGTTAGGTTAGGTTAGGTTAGGTTAGGTTAGGTTAGGTTAGGTTAGGTTAGGTTAGGTTAGGTTAGGTTAGGTTAGGTTAGGTTAGGTTAGGTTAGGTTAGGTTAGGTTAGGTTAGGTTAGGTTAGGTTAGGTTAGGTTAGGTTAGGTTAGGTTAGGTTAGGTTAGGTTAGGTTAGGTTAGGTTAGGTTAGGTTAGGTTAGGTTAGGTTAGGTTAGGTTAGGTTAGGTTAGGTTAGGTTAGGTTAGGTTAGGTTAGGTTAGGTTAGGTTAGGTTAGGTTAGGTTAGGTTAGGTTAGGTTAGGTTAGGTTAGGTTAGGTTAGGTTAGGTTAGGTTAGGTTAGGTTAGGTTAGGTTAGGTTAGGTTAGGTTAGGTTAGGTTAGGTTAGGTTAGGTTAGGTTAGGTTAGGTTAGGTTAGGTTAGGTTAGGTTAGGTTAGGTTAGGTTAGGTTAGGTTAGGTTAGGTTAGGTTAGGTTAGGTTAGGTTAGGTTAGGTTAGGTTAGGTTAGGTTAGGTTAGGTTAGGTTAGGTTAGGTTAGGTTAGGTTAGGTTAGGTTAGGTTAGGTTAGGTTAGGTTAGGTTAGGTTAGGTTAGGTTAGGTTAGGTTAGGTTAGGTTAGGTTAGGTTAGGTTAGGTTAGGTTAGGTTAGGTTAGGTTAGGTTAGGTTAGGTTAGGTTAGGTTAGGTTAGGTTAGGTTAGGTTAGGTTAGGTTAGGTTAGGTTAGGTTAGGTTAGGTTAGGTTAGGTTAGGTTAGGTTAGGTTAGGTTAGGTTAGGTTAGGTTAGGTTAGGTTAGGTTAGGTTAGGTTAGGTTAGGTTAGGTTAGGTTAGGTTAGGTTAGGTTAGGTTAGGTTAGGTTAGGTTAGGTTAGGTTAGGTTAGGTTAGGTTAGGTTAGGTTAGGTTAGGTTAGGTTAGGTTAGGTTAGGTTAGGTTAGGTTAGGTTAGGTTAGGTTAGGTTAGGTTAGGTTAGGTTAGGTTAGGTTAGGTTAGGTTAGGTTAGGTTAGGTTAGGTTAGGTTAGGTTAGGTTAGGTTAGGTTAGGTTAGGTTAGGTTAGGTTAGGTTAGGTTAGGTTAGGTTAGGTTAGGTTAGGTTAGGTTAGGTTAGGTTAGGTTAGGTTAGGTTAGGTTAGGTTAGGTTAGGTTAGGTTAGGTTAGGTTAGGTTAGGTTAGGTTAGGTTAGGTTAGGTTAGGTTAGGTTAGGTTAGGTTAGGTTAGGTTAGGTTAGGTTAGGTTAGGTTAGGTTAGGTTAGGTTAGGTTAGGTTAGGTTAGGTTAGGTTAGGTTAGGTTAGGTTAGGTTAGGTTAGGTTAGGTTAGGTTAGGTTAGGTTAGGTTAGGTTAGGTTAGGTTAGGTTAGGTTAGGTTAGGTTAGGTTAGGTTAGGTTAGGTTAGGTTAGGTTAGGTTAGGTTAGGTTAGGTTAGGTTAGGTTAGGTTAGGTTAGGTTAGGTTAGGTTAGGTTAGGTTAGGTTAGGTTAGGTTAGGTTAGGTTAGGTTAGGTTAGGTTAGGTTAGGTTAGGTTAGGTTAGGTTAGGTTAGGTTAGGTTAGGTTAGGTTAGGTTAGGTTAGGTTAGGTTAGGTTAGGTTAGGTTAGGTTAGGTTAGGTTAGGTTAGGTTAGGTTAGGTTAGGTTAGGTTAGGTTAGGTTAGGTTAGGTTAGGTTAGGTTAGGTTAGGTTAGGTTAGGTTAGGTTAGGTTAGGTTAGGTTAGGTTAGGTTAGGTTAGGTTAGGTTAGGTTAGGTTAGGTTAGGTTAGGTTAGGTTAGGTTAGGTTAGGTTAGGTTAGGTTAGGTTAGGTTAGGTTAGGTTAGGTTAGGTTAGGTTAGGTTAGGTTAGGTTAGGTTAGGTTAGGTTAGGTTAGGTTAGGTTAGGTTAGGTTAGGTTAGGTTAGGTTAGGTTAGGTTAGGTTAGGTTAGGTTAGGTTAGGTTAGGTTAGGTTAGGTTAGGTTAGGTTAGGTTAGGTTAGGTTAGGTTAGGTTAGGTTAGGTTAGGTTAGGTTAGGTTAGGTTAGGTTAGGTTAGGTTAGGTTAGGTTAGGTTAGGTTAGGTTAGGTTAGGTTAGGTTAGGTTAGGTTAGGTTAGGTTAGGTTAGGTTAGGTTAGGTTAGGTTAGGTTAGGTTAGGTTAGGTTAGGTTAGGTTAGGTTAGGTTAGGTTAGGTTAGGTTAGGTTAGGTTAGGTTAGGTTAGGTTAGGTTAGGTTAGGTTAGGTTAGGTTAGGTTAGGTTAGGTTAGGTTAGGTTAGGTTAGGTTAGGTTAGGTTAGGTTAGGTTAGGTTAGGTTAGGTTAGGTTAGGTTAGGTTAGGTTAGGTTAGGTTAGGTTAGGTTAGGTTAGGTTAGGTTAGGTTAGGTTAGGTTAGGTTAGGTTAGGTTAGGTTAGGTTAGGTTAGGTTAGGTTAGGTTAGGTTAGGTTAGGTTAGGTTAGGTTAGGTTAGGTTAGGTTAGGTTAGGTTAGGTTAGGTTAGGTTAGGTTAGGTTAGGTTAGGTTAGGTTAGGTTAGGTTAGGTTAGGTTAGGTTAGGTTAGGTTAGGTTAGGTTAGGTTAGGTTAGGTTAGGTTAGGTTAGGTTAGGTTAGGTTAGGTTAGGTTAGGTTAGGTTAGGTTAGGTTAGGTTAGGTTAGGTTAGGTTAGGTTAGGTTAGGTTAGGTTAGGTTAGGTTAGGTTAGGTTAGGTTAGGTTAGGTTAGGTTAGGTTAGGTTAGGTTAGGTTAGGTTAGGTTAGGTTAGGTTAGGTTAGGTTAGGTTAGGTTAGGTTAGGTTAGGTTAGGTTAGGTTAGGTTAGGTTAGGTTAGGTTAGGTTAGGTTAGGTTAGGTTAGGTTAGGTTAGGTTAGGTTAGGTTAGGTTAGGTTAGGTTAGGTTAGGTTAGGTTAGGTTAGGTTAGGTTAGGTTAGGTTAGGTTAGGTTAGGTTAGGTTAGGTTAGGTTAGGTTAGGTTAGGTTAGGTTAGGTTAGGTTAGGTTAGGTTAGGTTAGGTTAGGTTAGGTTAGGTTAGGTTAGGTTAGGTTAGGTTAGGTTAGGTTAGGTTAGGTTAGGTTAGGTTAGGTTAGGTTAGGTTAGGTTAGGTTAGGTTAGGTTAGGTTAGGTTAGGTTAGGTTAGGTTAGGTTAGGTTAGGTTAGGTTAGGTTAGGTTAGGTTAGGTTAGGTTAGGTTAGGTTAGGTTAGGTTAGGTTAGGTTAGGTTAGGTTAGGTTAGGTTAGGTTAGGTTAGGTTAGGTTAGGTTAGGTTAGGTTAGGTTAGGTTAGGTTAGGTTAGGTTAGGTTAGGTTAGGTTAGGTTAGGTTAGGTTAGGTTAGGTTAGGTTAGGTTAGGTTAGGTTAGGTTAGGTTAGGTTAGGTTAGGTTAGGTTAGGTTAGGTTAGGTTAGGTTAGGTTAGGTTAGGTTAGGTTAGGTTAGGTTAGGTTAGGTTAGGTTAGGTTAGGTTAGGTTAGGTTAGGTTAGGTTAGGTTAGGTTAGGTTAGGTTAGGTTAGGTTAGGTTAGGTTAGGTTAGGTTAGGTTAGGTTAGGTTAGGTTAGGTTAGGTTAGGTTAGGTTAGGTTAGGTTAGGTTAGGTTAGGTTAGGTTAGGTTAGGTTAGGTTAGGTTAGGTTAGGTTAGGTTAGGTTAGGTTAGGTTAGGTTAGGTTAGGTTAGGTTAGGTTAGGTTAGGTTAGGTTAGGTTAGGTTAGGTTAGGTTAGGTTAGGTTAGGTTAGGTTAGGTTAGGTTAGGTTAGGTTAGGTTAGGTTAGGTTAGGTTAGGTTAGGTTAGGTTAGGTTAGGTTAGGTTAGGTTAGGTTAGGTTAGGTTAGGTTAGGTTAGGTTAGGTTAGGTTAGGTTAGGTTAGGTTAGGTTAGGTTAGGTTAGGTTAGGTTAGGTTAGGTTAGGTTAGGTTAGGTTAGGTTAGGTTAGGTTAGGTTAGGTTAGGTTAGGTTAGGTTAGGTTAGGTTAGGTTAGGTTAGGTTAGGTTAGGTTAGGTTAGGTTAGGTTAGGTTAGGTTAGGTTAGGTTAGGTTAGGTTAGGTTAGGTTAGGTTAGGTTAGGTTAGGTTAGGTTAGGTTAGGTTAGGTTAGGTTAGGTTAGGTTAGGTTAGGTTAGGTTAGGTTAGGTTAGGTTAGGTTAGGTTAGGTTAGGTTAGGTTAGGTTAGGTTAGGTTAGGTTAGGTTAGGTTAGGTTAGGTTAGGTTAGGTTAGGTTAGGTTAGGTTAGGTTAGGTTAGGTTAGGTTAGGTTAGGTTAGGTTAGGTTAGGTTAGGTTAGGTTAGGTTAGGTTAGGTTAGGTTAGGTTAGGTTAGGTTAGGTTAGGTTAGGTTAGGTTAGGTTAGGTTAGGTTAGGTTAGGTTAGGTTAGGTTAGGTTAGGTTAGGTTAGGTTAGGTTAGGTTAGGTTAGGTTAGGTTAGGTTAGGTTAGGTTAGGTTAGGTTAGGTTGTTAGGTTAGGTTAGGTTAGGTTAGGTTAGGTTAGGTTAGGTTAGGTTAGGTTAGGTTAGGTTAGGTTAGGTTAGGTTAGGTTAGGTTAGGTTAGGTTAGGTTAGGTTAGGTTAGGTTAGGTTAGGTTAGGTTAGGTTAGGTTAGGTTAGGTTAGGTTAGGTTAGGTTAGGTTAGGTTAGGTTAGGTTAGGTTAGGTTAGGTTAGGTTAGGTTAGGTTAGGTTAGGTTAGGTTAGGTTAGGTTAGGTTAGGTTAGGTTAGGTTAGGTTAGGTTAGGTTAGGTTAGGTTAGGTTAGGTTAGGTTAGGTTAGGTTAGGTTAGGTTAGGTTAGGTTAGGTTAGGTTAGGTTAGGTTAGGTTAGGTTAGGTTAGGTTAGGTTAGGTTAGGTTAGGTTAGGTTAGGTTAGGTTAGGTTAGGTTAGGTTAGGTTAGGTTAGGTTAGGTTAGGTTAGGTTAGGTTAGGTTAGGTTAGGTTAGGTTAGGTTAGGTTAGGTTAGGTTAGGTTAGGTTAGGTTAGGTTAGGTTAGGTTAGGTTAGGTTAGGTTAGGTTAGGTTAGGTTAGGTTAGGTTAGGTTAGGTTAGGTTAGGTTAGGTTAGGTTAGGTTAGGTTAGGTTAGGTTAGGTTAGGTTAGGTTAGGTTAGGTTAGGTTAGGTTAGGTTAGGTTAGGTTAGGTTAGGTTAGGTTAGGTTAGGTTAGGTTAGGTTAGGTTAGGTTAGGTTAGGTTAGGTTAGGTTAGGTTAGGTTAGGTTAGGTTAGGTTAGGTTAGGTTAGGTTAGGTTAGGTTAGGTTAGGTTAGGTTAGGTTAGGTTAGGTTAGGTTAGGTTAGGTTAGGTTAGGTTAGGTTAGGTTAGGTTAGGTTAGGTTAGGTTAGGTTAGGTTAGGTTAGGTTAGGTTAGGTTAGGTTAGGTTAGGTTAGGTTAGGTTAGGTTAGGTTAGGTTAGGTTAGGTTAGGTTAGGTTAGGTTAGGTTAGGTTAGGTTAGGTTAGGTTAGGTTAGGTTAGGTTAGGTTAGGTTAGGTTAGGTTAGGTTAGGTTAGGTTAGGTTAGGTTAGGTTAGGTTAGGTTAGGTTAGGTTAGGTTAGGTTAGGTTAGGTTAGGTTAGGTTAGGTTAGGTTAGGTTAGGTTAGGTTAGGTTAGGTTAGGTTAGGTTAGGTTAGGTTAGGTTAGGTTAGGTTAGGTTAGGTTAGGTTAGGTTAGGTTAGGTTAGGTTAGGTTAGGTTAGGTTAGGTTAGGTTAGGTTAGGTTAGGTTAGGTTAGGTTAGGTTAGGTTAGGTTAGGTTAGGTTAGGTTAGGTTAGGTTAGGTTAGGTTAGGTTAGGTTAGGTTAGGTTAGGTTAGGTTAGGTTAGGTTAGGTTAGGTTAGGTTAGGTTAGGTTAGGTTAGGTTAGGTTAGGTTAGGTTAGGTTAGGTTAGGTTAGGTTAGGTTAGGTTAGGTTAGGTTAGGTTAGGTTAGGTTAGGTTAGGTTAGGTTAGGTTAGGTTAGGTTAGGTTAGGTTAGGTTAGGTTAGGTTAGGTTAGGTTAGGTTAGGTTAGGTTAGGTTAGGTTAGGTTAGGTTAGGTTAGGTTAGGTTAGGTTAGGTTAGGTTAGGTTAGGTTAGGTTAGGTTAGGTTAGGTTAGGTTAGGTTAGGTTAGGTTAGGTTAGGTTAGGTTAGGTTAGGTTAGGTTAGGTTAGGTTAGGTTAGGTTAGGTTAGGTTAGGTTAGGTTAGGTTAGGTTAGGTTAGGTTAGGTTAGGTTAGGTTAGGTTAGGTTAGGTTAGGTTAGGTTAGGTTAGGTTAGGTTAGGTTAGGTTAGGTTAGGTTAGGTTAGGTTAGGTTAGGTTAGGTTAGGTTAGGTTAGGTTAGGTTAGGTTAGGTTAGGTTAGGTTAGGTTAGGTTAGGTTAGGTTAGGTTAGGTTAGGTTAGGTTAGGTTAGGTTAGGTTAGGTTAGGTTAGGTTAGGTTAGGTTAGGTTAGGTTAGGTTAGGTTAGGTTAGGTTAGGTTAGGTTAGGTTAGGTTAGGTTAGGTTAGGTTAGGTTAGGTTAGGTTAGGTTAGGTTAGGTTAGGTTAGGTTAGGTTAGGTTAGGTTAGGTTAGGTTAGGTTAGGTTAGGTTAGGTTAGGTTAGGTTAGGTTAGGTTAGGTTAGGTTAGGTTAGGTTAGGTTAGGTTAGGTTAGGTTAGGTTAGGTTAGGTTAGGTTAGGTTAGGTTAGGTTAGGTTAGGTTAGGTTAGGTTAGGTTAGGTTAGGTTAGGTTAGGTTAGGTTAGGTTAGGTTAGGTTAGGTTAGGTTAGGTTAGGTTAGGTTAGGTTAGGTTAGGTTAGGTTAGGTTAGGTTAGGTTAGGTTAGGTTAGGTTAGGTTAGGTTAGGTTAGGTTAGGTTAGGTTAGGTTAGGTTAGGTTAGGTTAGGTTAGGTTAGGTTAGGTTAGGTTAGGTTAGGTTAGGTTAGGTTAGGTTAGGTTAGGTTAGGTTAGGTTAGGTTAGGTTAGGTTAGGTTAGGTTAGGTTAGGTTAGGTTAGGTTAGGTTAGGTTAGGTTAGGTTAGGTTAGGTTAGGTTAGGTTAGGTTAGGTTAGGTTAGGTTAGGTTAGGTTAGGTTAGGTTAGGTTAGGTTAGGTTAGGTTAGGTTAGGTTAGGTTAGGTTAGGTTAGGTTAGGTTAGGTTAGGTTAGGTTAGGTTAGGTTAGGTTAGGTTAGGTTAGGTTAGGTTAGGTTAGGTTAGGTTAGGTTAGGTTAGGTTAGGTTAGGTTAGGTTAGGTTAGGTTAGGTTAGGTTAGGTTAGGTTAGGTTAGGTTAGGTTAGGTTAGGTTAGGTTAGGTTAGGTTAGGTTAGGTTAGGTTAGGTTAGGTTAGGTTAGGTTAGGTTAGGTTAGGTTAGGTTAGGTTAGGTTAGGTTAGGTTAGGTTAGGTTAGGTTAGGTTAGGTTAGGTTAGGTTAGGTTAGGTTAGGTTAGGTTAGGTTAGGTTAGGTTAGGTTAGGTTAGGTTAGGTTAGGTTAGGTTAGGTTAGGTTAGGTTAGGTTAGGTTAGGTTAGGTTAGGTTAGGTTAGGTTAGGTTAGGTTAGGTTAGGTTAGGTTAGGTTAGGTTAGGTTAGGTTAGGTTAGGTTAGGTTAGGTTAGGTTAGGTTAGGTTAGGTTAGGTTAGGTTAGGTTAGGTTAGGTTAGGTTAGGTTAGGTTAGGTTAGGTTAGGTTAGGTTAGGTTAGGTTAGGTTAGGTTAGGTTAGGTTAGGTTAGGTTAGGTTAGGTTAGGTTAGGTTAGGTTAGGTTAGGTTAGGTTAGGTTAGGTTAGGTTAGGTTAGGTTAGGTTAGGTTAGGTTAGGTTAGGTTAGGTTAGGTTAGGTTAGGTTAGGTTAGGTTAGAGGTTAGGTTAGGTTAGGTTAGGTTAGGTTAGGTTAGGTTAGGTTAGGTTAGGTTAGGTTAGGTTAGGTTAGGTTAGGTTAGGTTAGGTTAGGTTAGGTTAGGTTAGGTTAGGTTAGGTTAGGTTAGGTTAGGTTAGGTTAGGTTAGGTTAGGTTAGGTAGGTTAGGTTAGGTTAGGTTAGGTTAGGTTAGGTTAGGTTAGGTTAGGTTAGGTAAGTTAGGTTAGGTTAGGTTAGGTTAGGTTAGGTTAGGTTAGGTTAGGTTAGGTAGGTTAGGTTTTTTTTTTTTTTTTTTTTTTTTTTTTTTTTTTTTTTTTTTTTTTTTTTTTTTTTTTTCCGGACTAGTTCCGCCAACATAATTGGCGCCTATTTTCAGATCCTTTAATCCTCATCCATACTAGTTCTCGCAGTACATTCCTCTCGTACTTTCATGCTTCATACTATATCTTTCTTTCATCCGTCTCCATTTGTGCCGTGGGTGGGACTCCCACTATTGCTATTCCCTATTCTTCTACTTTCTTATTTTAATTTCTTTATTTATATAACTCTGGGGAAATAATACTATTTCGGTTTTATTTTACATTTTAGCTTATCTTAGTTTTACATTATTACTTAGTTCTACTTACACTTAATTCTTAGATCTACTTAGTACACTTATTTTCTATTGATCTACTGCTTATTCTAATTACAATGTGCACTTATGTCCTATGTTTACAGTATTATATTTACAATATATTATGAAACATAGTTTTATTTTATTATTTGTTTTTATCTATAACTATTTGTGCTATTTTCTCACAGTATGCAATTAGCTTATTTCTTGATTTCCTCGACATTAGTTCCCCTAAACTTTCTTTCTTTAATCTTTCGCCTAGTTCCTGTTCCAGGTTATATCGGTACTTTGCGTAGACTGGACAATCTAGCAAAATGTGCGGCACTGATTCCGATATGTTGGGGTCACAGGTGCATGATGGGCTCTCCTTACACTTAAAGCGGTTTAAGTATTCTGAGAACCCACCATGCCCCGTTAGGACCTGCGTAAGTACGCCTGTTGGCCTCACCTGTTTTATAATATCGGTAGGCAGCTACGGCATCCGGAAAGAACATTTTCGTCACCGAGGCCGTCTCGCTCGACACGTATCTCC